>CM063313.1:50209391-55584391 GCA_032173965.1 Sitta carolinensis
GGAATCCAGTTCTGGCAAGGGCTGGGAGAGTAAATGAGCCAATTCTAATGGCTGACGGGCATATAAAAAGTCACCTTGATCCTCTCTGCTCTGCTTCAGGGTGACAGCGGGGGGCCTCTTGTCTGCCAAGATAAGCGTGCTGGCTTCTTCTGGCAAATTGGTGTGGCCAGCTGGGGAATAGGCTGTGCTAGACCTAAACGGCCTGCAGTCTCCAGCTCCACTCAGTACTATTACAATTGGATCCGGACCAATCTGGGAATGAGACCAGTATCAGCAGTTACTCCAGCACCAGCACCAGCCTACATCTCAACTCCTCTGCAGACAGTAACTCCAAAACCAGACGAACCCTGTCCATTTCCACGTGAAAAGCTGCTGCAATTCTTTAGTCTGCTGAAAGAAATCTTGCAGTTGGGGTTCTACGAGGGTGGTTTGTGTTCAGATGGCTCTTCTTCTCAATTTCTCATCTTAGGGAAGAGTAACAAATTGTTTTAGGGTTGTTTCATGGTGTTTATTTTAAACTTATGAATGGGTTAGGAACACAGTGTTACTACTGGTCTTAGGTGTTAAAAATGGCCGTAAAATGTACAGTACAGAGAGTTTATATAAGGTTTATCATCAAATAGAAAAGTTCTACGTACATTATTTTGTCTTTAAATCCAATAACCATCACTATTATTAACAAGTCTTTTCCAAACTAAATTTCCTCTACCAATGGCTACATGATAGGAACTGAGGTGACAAAAAAAGGAAAAGAAGGAGAAAAGGGAGAAGGGAAGACCGACTCTCTAAAATCTCCATCTTGGCCCCATAGAAATACATGAGGCATTTTCAAAACTACAAACCTATCTCTCTACAACACATCAAACATTCAGCTTCTCATTTTTTTTGGTGTTTGCTGTTCACCCAGGAGTGGAGGCAGCTTTTCCCAAGGGCTCATCTCGATGGCAAAACCTTCTTGTGGAGCTTTGGGGGTAAATTTGGTCTCCAAGAGAACAGACAAGGCTGTAGAGCCTTGCTGACCCCCAACACCACTCATTCTGTATGAGGCAAGGCCTCCCTGTGCTGGGATCTGCAAAAGGCACCTGTGGGCAGGAAAGTAAGACACTAAGGGAAAGGGTCCTTCCAAAGGGCCAGAACTGTGCCCTGTCAGAGAGGAGGGCAAGGGTGCAGTGGAATAAAGGACCACAGGTCCTAGAGTCTTCTGTGTCTTGGGGATGGCAGCTGGAAATGCAGTGTCTTAGACTGCATCTGATCCTTCTATTTGTGTGCTGGACAGCACACCAGGGAACTTGAAACTGGACTCTGGATATCTGGGCAGGAACCTTCCATCTCCTTGGTCCTCCCTGAACTTCATCAAAGAAAAGCTAGAAAACTGGAATTTGGTAATCAAAGAGAGGAACTTGTTGGCAGTAACCTAAACAGCAATCCAATGCACAGTCCCTGCTGTACCTCTCGAAATAGGGATATGCTGTTGAGTAGTCCAGTGGAAGCAACTAAATTAACTGTAAAGGCTTAACTGTAAAGGGACTCTGGCTTCTGGAAGGAAAAGGACTTTTAATTAGAGTTTTTCCTAGTTAATTTCTAAACAACAGCAAACGAGCTTAGCCTTGGGATGATTAGATTTGTTTAGCTGATTTTTCTGTCTCAAACAAAGCCAATGAAAACAATGTCACAAATTGTTTTTAAAAATCAGAACGTGTATTGCTTTTAATTGTTGCTGCAAATTCTGTAGGAGTTTTGGATGACAAGCAAAATCTTATATCATTGTCACAGTACTGGCGCAGGTTGCCCAGAGAAACTGTGGGTATCCCATTCCTTTTCCCATTTGAGGCTAGCTTGGATGGAACTCCAAACAGCCTGGTGTAGTGGAAGGCATCCGTGTTCACGGCTGGGTTTTAAAACTAGTTGATCCTTAAGACACCTTGCAATCCAGACCTTTCTGTGGTTCTATGCCTCTATGTTGCCCTTCCGCCTTGCCTCCAGAGGCCAGCACCACGCCCACAACATGGAACCAGTCCCTCTGTAATATGAGCGCCAGGGCTAAGGGCACTGCAGCAGTGCAAATTCTGTGGGCACTACGTTGGCAGCTGCACTGGAGGTGACAAGCTCTCTCTCCTTGCAGCTGACTTTCTCTCTGACAGCAATGATTTTGTTGTGCCTTCTCATCCTACTGGCTCTGTGTGAGCCTGCACATGGTGCCTGTGGGTAAGTAGCCTGAGGCTCTGAGTGGGCCCAGGCCAAGGCTTAGGGGGTTCCCTGAGGATGCCTGCTTGCCACCTGTGGCCATACCAGTTTCCAAAACCCTGGGTAGGAGCCTCAATTTATCACCAGCGCCCAGGTGTGGGCACCGCTTATCTACAAAGCAGAAACAAGGCAGACTTATGCAGTGCCCAGGCAGTTCCCTGGCCCTGCTAGCTTTGCAACCAAAGCCTTGTGGGGAGGGAAGCTGGCTGACCTTCAGCCTACACAGCAGCAAGCCTTCTCACAGGACTGTAATGACTTTCTGCTTACAGGCAGATCTGCGGGCTCCGGCCCATGGCTACTACTGGCTCAACACGCGTTGTGGGTGGCACAGATGTCATGCCAGGTATTGGAGCCTGGGCTGGGATTGCCAGTCTCCGTAGCTTCTGGGACCCATCAATATCTGTGCATGTCTGTGGAGGGACTCTCATCACTGCCAAGTGGCTACTCACAGCTGCCCACTGCTTCAACAACATGACAAAGTAAGGAGGACCTGGGCACAGGGATATCTCCACACCACCGGTGCATGCTATTCCCATCCCATTTCCTTGCAGTGTCCCTAGTGCCAGGACATTGCAGGGCCCAGTTGAGAGACTGCCCAAGGAGAAGACTGGGCTCATGCCACTTCTTCCTAGCAGCCTCCAGCTTAATGTAGCTCAAGCCTACTTTTGCTTTCTGTAGTGCTGTTTTCTTCTCTGCCTCAGGAAGCAGAAGGCAGGGAAGTGCTGTCACAACATGATTCTAATCCCTCTCACCTGTCTCTCCATCTGCCTTCCAGTCCCCTCAGCGAGTGGGCCGTCGTGCTTGGGGGCACTTCCTTGAGCCAGACTGGACCTGATGTGGAAGTGCGCCGGATTAAGCGGCTGATCATGCATTAAAGATATGATCCTAATACTGGGTATAATGACATCGCCTTGCTGGAACTGGAACGGCCAGTCCTGTGCCGCTCCTCCATTCAGACTGCCTGCCTGCCTGGTCCTTCAGTGGAAGTGTCGGAGCTGAAAAACTGTTACGTTGCTGGCTGGGGCGACAGAATTGTAAAATGTGAGTTCCCATAAAGCACCTGTGCCTTGAGGGCAAGCTTGGCACACCAGGGAGAGATTGCTGGGGCTTCCTGACAGCAGAGGCCTAACTGAGAGTTGGGCTGTGGAACATCTGCCTCTGGAGAGATGGGTCTGGCCTGCTGCCCAATGCCAGACAGTAGTGACACAGCACTCCAACAGCTCTCTAGAGGCAGAGCCAAACCCTAGGGAAGGACTTCAACACACAGACAGGCCAGGAAAATGGGGATAGGATCTGCTGGGAACTCATTCCTTTCTCTGCTCACAGCTTCAGGTAATGATATCCTGCCGCAGGCGAAGGTCGAAGTTGTGGATAACCAGCTCTGCAACAGTAGTGACTGGCTGGATGAGTACATCTACGACTTCCACGTGTGTGCTGGGCAGGGCGGTGTGGGCACCTGCCAGGTAGGAGCATGCTATGAATCCCCCAGTCCCCAGCAGTGTGGGTATCCCCATCCCAGCACCCAAGCATGGCCCAGCACCTGCTTTGCTGGCCAGTCACTCTCCCAGCCCCAGCTCTGCATCGCCACTGGAGCTTCTTCCCCCTTTCCCATCCGTGAGCCCATGCTCAGGGAGGTCCAGATGCCAACCCTGAAACATCCAAGCATAGGGGAGACAGAGCCCTACCTTACAGGCCCCAACCTGTTCCCAAGGTAGATAGTTTCAGGACTTTTATTGAGTTCATAGTGAGGAATACAGCTGCGGTTATGAGGGTGTATAGGTAGAAGTTCAATAGGGCAAGTTTTGGGCTGTATGTAATGATAATGGCTATTCAGCCTAGGTGGGAGATGGAGGAAAAGGCTGGGATTTTTCAGGTTTGTGTTTGGTTTAGGCCTATTCATCCGCCTAGGGCTGTGGATAGGATGGCCATAGTAGTTAGTAGGGTTGAATTTAATGATTGAGAGGTTATGAATAGTAATGTAATTGGTGGAAATTTTATTGCTGTTGATAGTAGAAGGCCTGTGGTGAGTGGGGAGCCTTGAAGTACTTCTGGGAATCAGAAGTGGAATGGTACTAGGCCTAATTTGATTGCAATGGCTGAAGTAAGAATTAAACATGAGGTGGGGTGTGTTAGTTGGGTAATGTCCCATTGTCCTGTGTGTCAGGCATTGGTCATGCTCGAGAATAGAACTAGGGCTGAGGCTGCTGCTTGTACTAGAAAGTACTTGGTTGCGGCTTCGACGGCGCGGGGGTGGTGCGATTTTGAAATTAGGGGCAGAATAGCCAGAGTGTTGATTTCTAGGCCTGTTCAAGCTAGGATTCAGTGGTTGCTTGAGATTGTAATGGTGGTTCCTAGGAGTAGGCTAGTGGTGAAGATCAGTTTTGCTTGGGGGTTCATTAGCAGGGGAAGGGGTTAAACCATCATTTTCGGGGTATGGGCCCGATAGCTTATTTAGCTGACCCTGCTGGTGTAGAAAATAATATAAGGGAAGTATAGAGGGTTTTGATCCCTCTGGTGTAGGTTCAACTCCTACTTTTCTAATTTGGTAGGAAATGAGAGGGTTGGTATACCTCTATGTTCACTTTATCATAGTGACCCTTTAGGGTTCAGGCACATTTCCTTGGGGCTATAGATGTGGAGGGAGGCCTGCATAGGAAATTGGCATGCTGGTGTGTCATAGGCATAGTGCCAGTGTTAGGGGGAGAAAGTTTTTTCATAATAGGTGCATTAACTGATCGTATCGGAATCGTGGGTATGAGGCACGAATTCATAGGAATCCTGCGGAGAGTAGGAGGGTTTTTGTGGCAAGGATTATGGGGAATAATTCTTGGGGTGGGTTAAGTATGCTTGGGTTGAAGAATAGAATGGCGGTTAGTGTGTTTATAAGTATAATGTTGGCATATTCTGCTAGGAAGAATAAGGCGAATGGTCCTGCTGCATATTCTACGTTAAATCCTGAGACTAGTTCAGATTCTCCTTCTGTAAGGTCGAATGGGGCTCGGTTTGTTTCAGCTAACGTAGATACGTATCATATTATGGCTAGGGGTCAACAGGGGAAGATGAGATATAGGGGCTCTTGAGCGATTGATATGGAGTTGAGGGTATAGCTTCCGCTTAATAGGATAATTGATAGTAGGATAATTGCTAGGGTAACTTCATAGGAAATGGTTTGAGCTACTGCTCGTAGCGCTCCGATTAGGGCATATTTTGAGTTGGAGGCTCATCCTGATCATAGAATGGAGTAGACTGCTAAGCTTGACATGGCCAGTAGAAATAGTAGGCCTAGATTTAGGTCTGCTAAGGGGAATGGGAGGGGAAGGGGGGTTCAAATTGAGATTGCGAGTAAAAGAGCTAGTATTGGAGTTGCAATAAATAGAATAGGGGAGGATGTTGATGGGCGGATGGGCTCTTTGATGAATAGTTTTACCCCATCGGCTAGGGGTTAAGGTTCTGCAGGATGCAGCACTTGAGTAGAGCCTTGCTCTGCCAGGAATCCAGTTCTGGCAAGGGCTGGGAGAGTAAATGAGCCAATTCTAATGGCTGACGGGCATAAAAAGTCACCTTGATCCTCTCTGCTCTGCTTCAGGGTGACAGCGGGGGGCCTCTTGTCTGCCAAGATAAGCGTGCTGGCTTCTTCTGGCAAATTGGTGTGGCCAGCTGGGGAATAGGCTGTGCTAGACCTAAACGGCCTGCAGTCTCCAGCTCCACTCAGTACTATTACAATTGGATCCGGACCAATCTGGGAATGAGACCAGTATCAGCAGTTACTCCAGCACCAGCACCAGCCTACATCTCAACTCCTCTGCAGACAGTAACTCCAAAACCAGGCGAACCCTGTCCATTTCCACGTGAAAAGCTGCTGCAATTCTTTAGTCTGCTGAAAGAAATCTTGCAGTTGGGGTTCTACGAGGGTGGTTTGTGTTCAGATGGCTCTTCTTCTCAATTTCTCATCTTAGGGAAGAGTAACAAATTGTTTTAAGGTTCATGATTCTCAGAGTTGACTTCACTCAGTTGATCTTCCTTAGAAGCTGTTGCAAATTTTGTAAAGTATTAATGTCTGTTTGGATTTGTATCTTTTGTGGTCTGATTGTTTGTTCTGTGATCCTCCATCCTAAATATTTCCATGGAGTAACTTCTTGGATTTTTGAGGTGGAAATTTTTAGTCTTGTCTTTTGGATTTCTGTAATCACACTGTCACGAACTTTTTGCAGTTCTTCGTTTGTCTTCGCTGTAATGAGCAGATCATCCATGTAATGGATGATTCTTGTTTCTGGATGTTCTCTTCGCGGTGGTGACAGAGTTCGTGCCACAAACTATTGGCAAATTGTCGGTGAATTCTTAAGACTTTGTGGAAGGGAAACTCAGTGGTATCTTTGCAGAGGTTTTTGTCTGTTGATGCTTGGGACGGAGAATGCAAATCGAGGAGCATCATCTGGATGAAGTGGAATGTTGAAAAAACAGTCTTTGAGATCAATGATTACAAGTGGCCAATCTCTCGGGATCATGGAGAGAGATGGAAGTCCAAGTTGAAGAGGTCCCATGTTTTCAATGACTTCATTAACTCTTCTGAGATCATGAAGGAGTCTCCATGAGCCAGAGCCTTTCTTGCGGATTACAAAAACTGGACAATTCTAAGGACTGTTTGTCGGTTTTATGTGTCTTTTTTGCAATTGTTCTTTGACTAATTCTTTGAGTGCACTCAACTTCTTCTTTTCCAGGGATCACTGATCTACCCAAATTGGGTTGTTTGTTTTCTAGGTGAGTTTCAGGGTGGCAAGTGCCATAGCGGTCCTTATGAAAAATCTAATTCCAGTTTTGCGCCTCATTGTGCTAAAATGTCTCTCCTCCACACAGTGATGGGTTTTCGTACAACAAAGGGACGGATGATTGTTGTTCTCTCTTCAGGCCCTTCGACGACAACGGCGTCTTCGCTTTGTAGACAAAAGGAGCTTCCTCCAATGCTGGAGAGGTGTTTGCAGAAGTGACCAAATTTTATTGTTCTGGTCAGAAGAGATAAGAAATGACTGTGACATCAGTACTGGTATCTATCATGCTTTCGATTGCAACTCTTTGTCTTTTACACAATAATTGACAAACCATGATGGGTCGGTTTTGACCTATTTGTTTCACCCACATGGCGTGGACTTTAACATGATCTGTAGAAGGAGGAAACTGTTGATACATCACTGGTATAATTTGTTCTGTTGTGGGAGGTGGCAAGGCAATGGCCTTTGCTATGGAAGTGTGTGCTGGAAGCATCATCGGGGGATTTAAAGCTTGAGCTAAAACTGTCAATTTTTCATTATGATCTGTCGAGATGACTGACGGATGAACAATAAGTCTTAAAACACTGTTTCTGTCTCTACCTATTATCAAAAAGTCTTGTCTTTTCTAAAATGTCTTAGTTACTCCTGTGGATAAAACTGTGGGACTGTCATTCAGGAAGTAAGTCATTTTGGAATTTGCCAGGTTGTACTGGGCGCCGGGGGGAAGTAAGTTGGGATCGCTGGGGATCCGGCAGATGTTCTTGTTGAGGGAATTTGACTCGCGGTCCTCGACGGTGGTGCCCCCTGGAACTGTTGAGCTGGAGCCGTCGTCACCACTTGTGTCGTTGTGCGTTGACGGCCCGCGCTCCTGCGCGAGTTTCTCGGAAGTCTTAAAGGATCTCCATCCACATTTGTACTTGAGTGACATTCTTTGGGAGTATGTCTTCCTCTGTGACATCTTGAACAAAGCTCTGTTGTTGTGTGTGTCTTTTGAAGTTCTGGACAATGTCTTTTAAGATGTCTTTGTTTGCCACAATTGAAATATTGTCTTCTTGTAAATCTTGTCGTATGAACTCTTGGTGCTTTATTGCTTTGCAATGCCTCAACTGTTTTTGCAAGGAATTCTACTTTCAATGCCATCTTGTGTTCAAGTGTTCCAATCTTGCTACATGCTTCTGTTATTTCTGCCAAAGTGGGCTCGCCTGGCATGGCAGTGATGACACGTTTACAATCTGTGTTTGCATTCGAGTAAGCGAGACTTCGAAGTAGGTGTGGCTTCGCTTCTTCTTGATTGACTTGGCGGTCTATAGCTCTTTTAAGTCTGTCCAGGAACGACGTGAACGCTTCTGACGCTCCCTGCTTGATGTCAGTATAAATACAGTCCGGAATATCTTGGGGGGTAATCTGTAAAAATGCTCTTTGAGCTGTTTCTTTAATTTGATGAAGTACACCGTGATTCAAATCTCTGGCCTGATCTTCAGGTCTCTCATGAGGAGGGTCTCTAGCTAGTTGAGCTACAGTAAGGTTTGCATTGGGCTCTCTTTGGAAAGACTCTCTTAATTCTGTGAGAAATCGCTTCTACTTCTGCTCCTATAGAATGAATTGAGTATCTGTGAGAAGCATCATGGCAAGCATTTTACAATCAAATGGTGTCAGGTCATAAGCTGTAAGTGTACCAATTAAGTATTGTCTAAAATATGGTGATCCGATACTTGTATCTTTCATCGCTTTCATGAGATCTTGCACGACACCATGGGGTATACGGTCCCATGCTGGGTTTGCATTGCTTGGCCCATAGGTCACCGGCAGAACAATGCTGTCTGCATCCCTTGTTGTCGGGTGATCTTCTTTCACTTGTTCTCTGTGCATCTGTTTCCAATCAATCCTACTATAAATGCTCTTTGGGATTGGTCTAGAAAGTTGCCTTGAATTATCATCTCTTGCTAAGGGTTGTTGTAAATACAACTGATTCTCCCCACGGGAAAATCCAGTAGGAACATTAGGTGGAGGAAAAAGCATCAGAGGGAAATATGATTTTAAATATGGATTGCGAGTAACAGCAATGTCCGCTAGTTGTGAAAAGAGGTTTTCTAAAATCCTCTTGAGAATGGAAGAGTAACATCTGTGGCAGGCCTTCTCTGTGATGTTGTTATTTTAATTATATCTTCATCGTCTGAGCTTCCTGTCTTTGATGAGGATGAAACAGGAGCTGTTTGTTGTTTGGATTTTTTAGAATGTCCATGATGTCCTAAAATTGGAATTAATTCCTTTTTTTTTTCGAGCAGGCTTGACTTTGTGTTTATATGTTTTCGAAAGAATTCCTCTATTTGTGGAATCCTGTTTTTAACTTGTAATTGGGATTCTCGATCACTAGGTGGCGCTCGTGATTCACGGATGGGTTTTTCAGGCTGGCGAGCTTTTGATTTTGGCCGAACCACAGGTTCTGGGGTGACAGGAACGGGTGAGGCACTCCAGGATCTACTGTGCTTTGAGGAGCCGTTGGAATCTCTCGACAGCTTTTGCTCTCTTTGCCGTTTGGAACCATTTGAACGCGGTGGAACGGTTCGCCCGGGCCGGGCGTCTCCGAGAGACTTCTGGGTTGTGGACCCGCCCTCCGACTGTTCGTCAGAGGAGGACCACGCCCCCCTGGCCGCCCGTCCCGGCCGTCTGCCACGCCTCTTGCGTTCCCTGTTCCGTCTTCTGTTGTCACCGCTTCCCGAAGACCACGTCCTGTCTTGGCCTCCTCCGTGACGTGTGCCGGGGCTGGGAGACCCCGCCCCGCGCCGCGCCTCGCGCTCTGGGGTCTCTTGCCTTCTTTCCGGGTTGGGAATGGCGGCCGCGTTGCCGTGTCGCCACCCGATTGTGTCATCGGTGCGACCGCCGGAGCGCGCCGCGCCGGCCCCGCTCGGCGAAAGCGCGGGGGGGCTCTGACTGCCCTCGCTCTCGTTCTGCCGTGTCCGGACCCCCGCGGAACGCGTCACCATCTGGCGCGGGGGTGAGGGCTCACGGCTCGCGGCACCCCCGCTCTGCGAGCGTGGCTCGCTCCGCGATCCGCGGGACTGCGTTTCCGGGACAGCCGCCGCTTCCTGTGAGCCGTCATTACGTGACGCGTCCGAATGGCGCGCGCTCCGCGGCGGCGGCGGCTCCGGCCCGGCACCGTGCTCGTCGCGCTGGCCGCACTGCCCGCTGTTGCCAGCCTCTTCCGCCCCCCGACTCTGCGCGGGTGGCGGCGCCGGACTCGCCGTGGGATGCCTCGAAGCGGTGACTCCCGCCGTCCTAAGTTCGTCCGCCCGCCGCCTAAGAAAGAGTTCTTCCCCCACCCGCGGAAAATCCGCCTCTGAGATCCCCGCCCTCTCCCATGCCCGCTTGGTCGTGGGAGAGGGTGTGAATGAAATCTCCCCCTTCTTAACATCTTGGGGGCGTTTGAATAATAAATCTAAATTTTTCGTAGAACTCATAGGTCTTACTGAAGTTAAAGCTTGCGCGGGGGTGGCACTAACCTCATGACCTCCCCCCGCCTCTGGTCCCGCTCCCGGCTGGGGAGTCGGGAAAGGCACGTCGGAGCCTAATCTTACACCCCAGGGAGCTTCGGGGCCGAACTGGGTTAACTCTAAAAAGGTCCGTGCGAGAGGTAACAAAGTGAGAACAGCGGTTTCCCCGCGCGTAGACCTATCATAAAGAAGAATATTAACGTCTTTCCAGAGCCTATGACATGTGAGTGATCCAGGCGTCAGGCCAGGATACTCACTATGTATGAACTGCCTTAATTTCTTAACATGTTTCTTTGGAGAATGCCGTCCTGCTTGGACAAGCATACCCTTTAAAACTAAATAAAAATCTTTGTCCTTCAGCCGCGAAGGCGTGGACATCGTGTCTAGTTTCTGAGATCTCAACTGACTTACCAAAGCCGGCAGACAGGGGGGAAACGGGCAAGTTGTGTCCAGAGTTCGCTGAGCTCTTCTCCTGAGAACCGACTAGCGGGAACGGGGGGGTCACTGGGCGCGTACCAGTGCCCCGCAGAGCAGGCGATGAACGGCGTCAGGTGGAGGGAACCGAGAGGAGAATTAGAGCATCTGTGCCCACCCAGGGACGCCAAGCTGTGGAGACCCGGCTGGGGTTCCACGAGGGTGGTTTGTGCCCAGATGGCTCTTCTTCTCAATTTCTCATCTCAGGGAAGAGTAACAAACTGTTTCAAGGTTGTTTCATGGTGTTTATTTTAAAGTTATGGAAGGGTTAGGAACACAGTGTTACTACTGCTCTTAGGTGTTAAAAATGGCCGTAAAATGTACAGTACAGAGAGTTTATATAAGGTTTATCATCAAATAGAAAAGTTCTACGTACATTATTTTGTCTTTAAATCCAATAACCATCACTATTATTAACAAGTCTTTTCCAAACTAAATTTCCTCTACCAATGGCTACATGATAGGAACTGAGGTGACAAAAAAAGGAAAAGAAGGAGAAAAGGGAGAAGGGAAGACCGACTCTCTAAAATCTCCATCTTGGCCCCATAGAAATACATGAGGCATTTTCAAAACTACAAACCTATCTCTCTACAACACATCAAACATTCAGCTTCTCATTTTTTTGGTGTTTCCTGTTCACCCAGGAGTGGAGGCAGCTTTTCCCAAGGGCTCATCTCGATGGCAAAACCTTCTTGTGGAGCTTTGGGGGTAAATTTGGTCTCCAAGAGAACAGACAAGGCTGTAGAGCCTTGCTGACCCCCAACACCACTCATTCTGTATGAGGCAAGGCCTCCCTGTGCTGGGATCTGCAAAAGGCACCTGTGGGCAGGAAAGTAAGACACTAAGGGAAAGGGTCCTTCCAAAGGGCCAGAACTGTGCCCTGTCAGAGAGGAGGGCAAGGGTGCAGTGGAATAAAGGACCACAGGTCCTAGAGTCTTCTGTGTCTTGGGGATGGCAGCGGGAAATGCAGTGTCTTAGACTGCATCTGATCCTTCTATTTGTGTGCTGGACAGCACACCAGGGAACTTGAAACTGGACTCTGGATATCTGGGCAGGAACCTTCCATCTCCTTGGTCCTCCCTGAACTTCATCAAAGAAAAGCTAGAAAACTGGAATTTGGTAATCAAAGAGAGGAACTTGTTGGCAGTAACCTAAACAGCAATCCAATGCACAGTCCCTGCTGTACCTCTCGAAATAGGGATATGCTGTTGAGTAGTCCAGTGGAAGCAACTAAATTAACTGTAAAGGCTTAACTGTAAAGGGACTCTGGCTTCTGGAAGGAAAAGGACTTTTAATTAGAGTTTTTCCTAGTTAATTTCTAAACAACAGCAAACGAGCTTAGCCTTGGGATGATTAGATTTGTTTAGCTGATTTTTCTGTCTCAAACAAAGCCAATGAAAACAATGTCACAAATTGTTTTTAAAAATCAGAACGTGTATTGCTTTTAATTGTTGCTGCAAATTCTGTAGGAGTTTTGGATGACAAGCAAAATCTTATATCATTGTCACAGTACTGGCGCAGGTTGCCCAGAGAAACTGTGGGTATCCCATTCCTTTTCCCATTTGAGGCTAGCTTGGATGGAACTCCAAACAGCCTGGTGTAGTGGAAGGCATCCGTGTTCACGGCTGGGTTTTAAAACTAGTTGATCCTTAAGACACCTTGCAATCCAGACCTTTCTGTGGTTCTATGCCTCTATGTTGCCCTTCCGCCTTGCCTCCAGAGGCCAGCACCACGCCCACAACATGGAACCAGTCCCTCTGTAATATGAGCGCCAGGGCTAAGGGCACTGCAGCAGTGCAAATTCTGTGGGCACTACGTTGGCAGCTGCACTGGAGGTGACAAGCTCTCTCTCCTTGCAGCTGACTTTCTCTCTGACAGCAATGATTTTGTTGTGCCTTCTCATCCTACTGGCTCTGTGTGAGCCTGCACATGGTGCCTGTGGGTAAGTAGCCTGAGGCTCTGAGTGGGCCCAGGCCAAGGCTTAGGGGGTTCCCTGAGGATGCCTGCTTGCCACCTGTGGCCATACCAGTTTCCAAAACCCTGGGTAGGAGCCTCAATTTATCACCAGCGCCCAGGTGTGGGCACCGCTTATCTACAAAGCAGAAACAAGGCAGACTTATGCAGTGCCCAGGCAGTTCCCTGGCCCTGCTAGCTTTGCAACCAAAGCCTTGTGGGGAGGGAAGCTGGCTGACCTTCAGCCTACACAGCAGCAAGCCTTCTCACAGGACTGTAATGACTTTCTGCTTACAGGCAGATCTGTGGGCTCCGGCCCATGGCTACTACTGGCTCAACACGCATTGTGGGTGGCACAGATGTCATGCCAGGTATTGGAGCCTGGGCTGGGATTGCCAGTCTCCGTAGCTTCTGGGACCCATCAATATCTGTGCATGTCTGTGGAGGGACTCTCATCACTGCCAAGTGGCTACTCACAGCTGCCCACTGCTTCAACAACATGACAAAGTAAGGAGGACCTGGGCACAGGGATATCTCCACACCACCAGTGCATGCTATTCCCATCCCATTTCCTTGCAGTGTCCCTAGTGCCAGGACATTGCAGGGCCCAGTTGAGAGACTGCCCAAGGAGAAGACTGGGCTCATGCCACTTCTTCCTAGCAGCCTCCAGCTTAATGTAGCTCAAGCCTACTTTTGCTTTCTGTAGTGCTGTTTTCTTCTCTGCCTCAGGAAGCAGAAGGCAGGGAAGTGCTGTCACAACATGATTCTAATCCCTCTCACCTGTCTCTCCATCTGCCTTCCAGTCCCCTCAGCGAGTGGGCCGTCGTGCTTGGGGGCACTTCCTTGAGCCAGACTGGACCTGATGTGGAAGTGCGCCGGATTAAGCGGCTGATCATGCATGAAAGATATGATCCTAATACTGGGTATAATGACATCGCCTTGCTGGAACTGGAACGGCCAGTCCGGTGCCGCTCCTCCATTCAGACTGCCTGCCTGCCTGGTCCTTCAGTGAAAGTGTCGGAGCTGAAAAACTGTTACATTGCTGGCTGGGGCGACAGAATTGTAAAATGTGAGTTCCCATAAAGCACCTGTGCCTTGAGGGCAAGCTTGGCACACCAGGGAGAGATTGCTGGGGCTTCCTGACAGCAGAGGCCAAACGGAGAGTTGGGCTGTGGAACATCTGCCTCTGGAGAGATGGGCCTGGCCTGCTGCCCAATGCCAGACAGTAGTGACACAGCACTCCAACAGCTCTCTAGAGGCAGAGCCAAACCCTAGGGAAGGACTTCAACACACAGACAGGCAAGGAAAATGGGATAGGATCTGCTGGGAACTCATTCCTTTCTCTGCTCACAGCTTCAGGTAATGATATCCTGCAGCAGGCAAAGGTCGAAGTTGTGGATAACCAGCTCTGCAACAGTAGTGACTGGCTGGATGGGTACATCTACGACTTCCACGTGTGTGCTGGGCAGGGTGGTGTGGGCACCTGCCAGGTAGGAGCATGCTATGAATCCCCCAGTCCCCAGCAGTGTGGCTATCCCCATCCCACCACCCAAGCATGGCCCAGCACCTGCTTTGCTGGCCAGTCACTCTCCCAGCCCCAGCTCTGCATCACCACTGGAGCTTCTTCCCCCTTTCCCATCCGTGAGTCCATGCTCAGGGAGGTCCAGATGCCAACCCTGAAACATCCAAGCATAGGGGAGACAGAGCCCTACCTTACAGGCCCCAACCTGTTCCCAAGGATGTTAAGGTTCTGCAGGATGCAGCACTTGAGTAGAGCCTTGCTCTGCCAGGAATCCAGTTCTGGCAAGGGCTGGGAGAGTAAATGAGCCAATTCTAATGGCTGACGGGCATAAAAAGTCACCTTGATCCTCTCTGCTCTGCTTCAGGGTGACAGCGGGGGGCCTCTTGTCTGCCAAGATAAGCGTGCTGGCTTCTTCTGGCAAATTGGTGTGGCCAGCTGGGGAATAGGCTGTGCTAGACCTAAACGGCCTGCAGTCTCCAGCTCCACTCAGTACTATTACAATTGGATCCGGACCAATCTGGGAATGAGACCAGTATCAGCAGTTACTCCAGCACCAGCACCAGCCTACATCTCAACTCCTCTGCAGACAGTAACTCCAAAACCAGACGAACCCTGTCCATTTCCACGTGAAAAGCTGCTGCAATTCTTTAGTCTGCTGAAAGAAATCTTGCAGTTCCTAAAGGGAAAAGTATTTGAACAGCTGCAGTTCAGGCTGTAGTGGATCACAATCCTTTCCTTCGGAGTTATATTAATCTGAATTTCATTAAACTGAATTAAATTTTAGATTGCAAAATAAATAAATAAATAAATACAAAATAAAGAAAAGAGACCTGTATTTTCTGCTCTGAGAATACTCTGCACCCAAATTCTGTAAAATCCTTCTGGCTTGATCATTGCCCAAGCAGCCCTGAACTCAGGGATCCCTTCATCCTCATCTAGGAAGAATCTGGCTTCACCCTCCCTTCTGTAGAGATCAGTTCATTCCCTACAGATACTGATACATCTATGGCAGAAAAGTAGCATCTGCCACCTTAAGTCTGTAACAACAAGAAGTGCAAGAAACACAGCACTAGGAAAAGAAGAGAAAGGGAAAAAAGGGTGCAGATACTGCCGTGTCATTAAGAATGTGAAGCCCTTCACTCTCCTCTGTTCCCTAAGGAGGATTTTTGTTCCTATCAGATGCTAACTGTGTTTGTTGGCCAATGTAGATACCTAAGCAGTAAAGACTTAATGCACTGCTATGCCCTAAACACCAACAGCCATCAAGCAGGCAAGTTATAACAAGATGTGCCTGGAAAGGGAAGCCATATGAAGGTAAGGCAGCACCATTCTGGAGCTGTATTTCCTGTTCCACTTCATGGTGACCACACAACATAAAGGACAGCTGAAGTGCATGAGTGGGGTCAAGGAGAAAGCAAGACCAATAGAGGGAGAATCAAGACGACCAAAAAACCCACAAATCCCCCCAGCCCATTTCCAGAAAGGTCCAGAATACTGGGCTGCACATGCTCACTCATCTGTGTGAAGAGGGAGGAACCTAATCCCAGAATGGGGAAAACTTACCTATAGAAATTTACCACCACAGAGGCTGGATGGCACTCTCTCAAGACCCTGGACACCTGTTGGCTAGATCAAAGCTGGACCCAGGACTGCGATCTTCTTTCCTCTCCTACTTGATTTCTCTTCCCTTCTTCCCTCTTTTCTTTTCTTCTTTTGTTTCTCTTACTATTAGAAGATAGTGACAAAACATATACCAATTGCCATGCTGGGTGTGTAGTTTGCTAATAAAAATTTATGAGGTTTTTTTGGACCCTTTTGGATTTTGCCATTCCTTTTCATCTGTGAACATCTACCAATCTTGGTTGCTCCCTTCCACACAGGAGTGGGATGTAACACCAATGCACAAACACTCCAGGGAATAGAAGTGCTGCACCTGCCTTCTCCATCTGCGTAAAATGCTTCCCTCACATTTTGGGAACTCCTTTGGGAGGTTTGCTTATTGCATAGATACCAACAGTTCTCAAAAATGTATTTCCTGCAACATGTCTATAGCCTTTGCTGCTGTACCTATTTGTCTGTCCAGTGTTGGTTTTAATTAAGATTTTCTTTTTCTTTCTTGCTATGCAGGTGAAGTCATTTTTTGAGTCAAAATCTGAGGAGAGTTCTCAGCTGCGTTGTGTAAAAGAGGCAGTTGATACAATACAGCTCAATATCCAGTGGATGGAGAGAAACTTGGCAAAGCTACAAGAACTGCTCTAGTGCAATAATACTGTGCTGTGTCAGCCATTTAGGAGCTCTGTGAGCAGTTACTGTGTTTCATTTGCAAAAGCCGGGGTGAAACCAGGCATCACTGCAACATTGCACTATTAAGGAATCTAGATAGCTCAGGGCATGTCTCAGATAAATTTTTATTTTCCTTGAAGCATTTTGAGCAATGTGGAAGTATTTTAGCCTGAAACTATTTTCATCTATAGACCAAACGTCTACACAAATGATGAAATATAATTTTATATGTGAAACTTATGCCCTTTCCTTTGCAGTTGTGTTATAGTTTCTTGGCAGTGGGTTAATACTGACAGTCAGGTAAGAAAGAGTTACCGTGAACTGTTACTGCTTTGCAGACTGCTCATTGAGCAGTAGATTTTTTCTTAAAGCAAAACTGTATGTGGTTTCCACACTTGTAGATATAGAAGCTGTTGGGAAACAGAATTATATTTCAGATATGTATGCAGTAGTGAATGTTATGAAGTTCAAGAGGCGAAATAAATACAATTACAATTTGATTTAAGTTTGGATTTTTTATTTTCATGGTGTTCTTTAGGAATTATACATAAAAAAGAAATCTTCTGCTAATAGTATACAATTTGATATATAAAAGTGGCTGGATGGTAGTACACAATACATGCAAGAGTAAACATACTTGTTTTATCTTTTCATTTCACTACCAATGTATCTTTTGTGGATTCATGCAAGCTGATTTAGAACTGTTGTTAAATTATGGAATGAGAATTTCAATTAAGTATTTTCTTGGAGTTTTTTTACTGTCATGTTATTACTTTGTTACCTCCTTTATTTTAAATCTTTAAAGTTCTGCAGAAATACTATTTTCATCTTTGAATATTTGTGTATATGTGTGTGTGTATATATATATATATATGCATATATATACGTCATCTTTTTCTTCCTAGTCACTTCTTAAGTTAGAAAAGAAGTGAGTTCTAAACTTACACTTCTCTATCCCTGCTGTCTCCTCACATGTGTTTTATTTCATGTCAGTATTGAGTCTTAAAAAATTTAAAATCAAAACTGTGGAAGAGGATCCCATCTTCCTACGTTGGCAGCTGCACTGGAGGTGACAAGCTCTCTCTCCTTGCAGCTGACTTTCTCTCTGACAGCAATGATTTTGTTGTGCCTTCTCATCCTACTGGCTCTGTGTGAGCCTGCACATGGTGCCTGTGGGTAAGTAGCCTGAGGCTCTGAGTGGGCCCAGGCCAAGGCTTAGGGGGTTCCCTGAGGATGCCTGCTTGCCACCTGTGGCCATACCAGTTTCCAAAACCCTGGGTAGGAGCCTCAATTTATCACCAGCGCCCAGGTGTGGGCACCGCTTATCTACAAAGCAGAAACAAGGCAGACTTATGCAGTGCCCAGGCAGTTCCCTGGCCCTGCTAGCTTTGCAACCAAAGCCTTGTGGGGAGGGAAGCTGGCTGACCTTCAGCCTACACAGCAGCAAGCCTTCTCACAGGACTGTAATGACTTTCTGCTTACAGGCAGATCTGCGGGCTCCGGCCCATGGCTACTACTGGCTCAACACGCGTTGTGGGTGGCACAGATGTCATGCCAGGTATTGGAGCCTGGGCTGGGATTGCCAGTCTCCGTAGCTTCTGGGACCCATCAATATCTGTGCATGTCTGTGGAGGGACTCTCATCACTGCCAAGTGGCTACTCACAGCTGCCCACTGCTTCAACAACATGACAAAGTAAGGAGGACCTGGGCACAGGGATATCTCCACACCACCGTGCATGCTATTCCCATCCCATTTCCTTGCAGTGTCCCTAGTGCCAGGACATTGCAGGGCCCAGTTGAGAGACTGCCCAAGGAGAAGACTGGGCTCATGCCACTTCTTCCTAGCAGCCTCCAGCTTAATGTAGCTCAAGCCTACTTTTGCTTTCTGTAGTGCTGTTTTCTTCTCTGCCTCAGGAAGCAGAAGGCAGGGAAGTGCTGTCACAACATGATTCTAATCCCTCTCACCTGTCTCTCCATCTGCCTTCCAGTCCCCTCAGCGAGTGGGCCGTCGTGCTTGGGGGCACTTCCTTGAGCCAGACTGGACCTGATGTGGAAGTGCGCCGGATTAAGCGGCTGATCATGCATGAAAGATATGATCCTAATACTGGGTATAATGACATCGCCTTGCTGGAACTGGAACGGCCAGTCCGGTGCCGCTCCTCCATTCAGACTGCCTGCCTGCCTGGTCCTTCAGTGAAAGTGTCGGAGCTGAAAAACTGTTACTTGCTGGCTGGGGCGACAGAATTGTAAAATGTGAGTTCCCATAAAGCACCTGTGCCTTGAGGGCAAGCTTGGCACACCAGGGAGAGATTGCTGGGGCTTCCTGACAGCAGAGGCCAAACTGAGAGTTGGGCTGTGGAACATCTGCCTCTGGAGAGATGGGCCTGGCCTGCTGCCCAATGCCAGACAGTAGTGACACAGCACTCCAACAGCTCTCTAGAGGCAGAGCCAAACCCTAGGGAAGGACTTCAACACACAGACAGGCCAGGAAAATGGGATAGGATCTGCTGGGAACTCATTCCTTTCTCTGCTCACAGCTTCAGGTAATGATATCCTGCGCAGGCGAAGGTCGAAGTTGTGGATAACCAGCTCTGCAACAGTAGTGACTGGCTGGATGAGGTACATCTACGACTTCCACGTGTGTGCTGGGCAGGGCGGTGTGGGCACCTGCCAGGTAGGAGCATGCTATGAATCCCCAGTCCCCAGCAGTGTGGTATCCCCATCCCAGCACCCAAGCATGGCCCAGCACCTGCTTTGCTGGCCAGTCACTCTCCCAGCCCCAGCTCTGCATCGCCACTGGAGCTTCTTCCCCCTTTCCCATCCGTGAGCCATGCTCAGGGAGGTCCAGATGCCAACCCTGAAACAAAGCATAGGGGAGACGAGCACCTAGCCCACCTTTAACAGGCTAGCTGGTTCCAAGGATAGTTTCAGGACTTTTATTGAGTCTCATAGTGAGAATACAGCTGGGGTCTGGGGTGTAATGAGAATTCTAATAGGGCAAGTTTAGGTTACGTTGATATCTTTCAGCTAGGTGGGAAGCGGGGGCTTGTGCAAGTATTAGGTGTTGGTTTTTGAGGCCTATTCATGGCCGGCTGGGGATAGTGAGCCTATAGTATAGTAGGTTGAATTTAATGATGTAAGGTTATGAATTAGTAATGGTAATTGGGGATAAATTTATGCTGTTATAGTACAAGGCCGTGATCTATTTTGGGAGCCTTTAAACAGGAACCCTGGTCATCCAAAGTGGAAATGGCTCAAGCCTTTATTGAATCTGCAAGTAAGGGATTAAACATGAGGTGGGTGTGGTTAGTTGGTATTCCCATTGTCCTCTGGGTGTCACATTGTCGTTGCTCTAGATAGAACTAGCATAGGCTTGCTTAGACTGTGAAATTCTTAGTTAGCGGTTTCGACGTGACTTGGGGTGTTGTTGATTTTGATATTATATCCAGGAGTAATAGCATGAGTGGTTGAATTTTAGCCTTGTCATCTAGGTACACTTCAGATGGTTCTTTGGATTGAATGGTGTTCCAGAGAGCATGGTGAAGGATCAGTTTTGTTTGGGGGTTCATTGCAGGGGACAGAGTTCGTTAAACTATTGGCAATTGGGTGAATTTTAGCGTGGCGATAGGCTTATAACTGACGTGCTTGGAGTGTTGTTATACTAGGGAAGAGAATAGAGGTTTGATCCCTCTGGTGAATTAACTCTTTTCTAATTTGTAGGAAATTGAGAGTGGTCATATCTATGGATATTGATCAAGTGACCAGTTAGGGTTCAGACATTTCCTTGTGGGCTTAATTGATGTGAGGAGGTCTCAAGGAATTGGCCCTCTTGGTTCAAAGGATAGTGCTAGGTTATGGGGAGAGTTTTTGTCATAATAGGTGCATTAATCTGACTATCGGAATCGTGGGTATGAACTAATTCTATAGGAATCTGCGAAGTGGTGGTTTTTTTGCAGGATTTGGGTATCTGGTGCTAGTAGTCTGTTGGAATATAATCAGTTATGGCGTTTGTGTTTATAAGTATTCAATGTGATGGATTTCGTACACAAGGGAGGATGGCTTGTCCTCTTGCAACCTTCTACTAAATCCTGACTACGTTTCAGTCTCTTAAAGGTCCGAATGGGAGCTCGGTTTGCAGGTTACAATTTTATTATCGTCATATAGGCTAGGGTAACAGGGAAGATGAGATATGGTCTTATGCTTTGATTGAAGTTTTGGGTTAGCACTATTCGCTTAATAGATAGTGATAGTATGGATAATTGTGTGTAACATAGGGAAATTTTGACTATCGCTGTAGGCTGTATTAGGCATAGTTATGGTTGGGGCTCATGCTGACAGTGAATGGATGGCTTAAGTGTGTGCAGTAGATATGTGGATTAATTAGGTCTGCTAAGGGGAATGGGAGGGGAAGGGGGGTTCAAATTGAGATTGCGAGTAAAAGAGCTAGTATTGGAGTTGCAATAAATAGAATAGGGGAGGATGTTGATGGGCGGATGGGCTCTTTGATGAATAGTTTTACCCCATCGGCTAGGGGTTAAGGTTCTGCAGGATGCAGCACTTGAGTAGAGCCTTGCTCTGCCAGGAATCCAGTTCTGGCAAGGGCTGGGAGAGTAAATGAGCCAATTCTAATGGCTGACGGGCATAAAAAGTCACCTTGATCCTCTCTGCTCTGCTTCAGGGTGACAGCGGGGGGCCTCTTGTCTGCCAAGATAAGCGTGCTGGCTTCTTCTGGCAAATTGGTGTGGCCAGCTGGGGAATAGGCTGTGCTAGACCTAAACGGCCTGCAGTCTCCAGCTCCACTCAGTACTATTACAATTGGATCCGGACCAATCTGGGAATGAGACCAGTATCAGCAGTTACTCCAGCACCAGCACCAGCCTACATCTCAACTCCTCTGCAGACAGTAACTCCAAAACCAGACGAACCCTGTCCATTTCCACGTGAAAAGCTGCTGCAATTCTTTAGTCTGCTGAAAGAAATCTTGCAGTTGGGGTTCTACGAGGGTGGTTTGTGTTCAGATGGCTCTTCTTCTCAATTTCTCATCTTAGGGAAGAGTAACAAATTGTTTTAAGGTTCATGATTCTCAGAGTTGACTTCACTCAGTTGATCTTCCTTAGAAGCTGTTGCAAATTTTGTAAAGTATTAATGTCTGTTTGGATTTGTATCTTTTGTGGTCTGATTGTTTGTTCTGTGATCCTCCATCCTAAATATTTCCATGGAGTAACTTCTTGGATTTTTGAGGTGGAAATTTTTAGTCTTGTCTTTTGGATTTCTGTAATCACACTGTCACGAACTTTTTGCAGTTCTTCGTTTGTCTTCGCTGTAATGAGCAGATCATCCATGTAATGGATGATTCTTGTTTCTGGATGTTCTCTTCGCGGTGGTGACAGAGTTCGTGCCACAAACTATTGGCAAATTGTCGGTGAATTCTTAAGACTTTGTGGAAGGGAAACTCAGTGGTATCTTTGCAGAGGTTTTTGTCTGTTGATGCTTGGGACAGAGAATGCAAATCGAGGAGCATCATCTGGATGAAGTGGAATGTTGAAAAAACAGTCTTTGAGATCAATGATTACAAGTGGCCAATCTCTCGGGATCATGGAGAGAGATGGAAGTCCAAGTTGAAGAGGTCCCATGTCTTCAATGACTTCATTAACTCTTCTGAGATCATGAAGGAGTCTCCATGAGCCAGAGCCTTTCTTACGGATTACAAAAACTGGACAATTCTAAGGACTGTTTGTCGGTTTTATGTGTCTTTTTTGCAATTGTTCTTTGACTAATTCTTTGAGTGCACTCAACTTCTTCTTTTCCAGGGATCACTGATCTACCCAAATTGGGTTGTTTGTTTTCTAGGTGAGTTTCAGGGTGGCGAGTGCCATAGCGGTCCTTATGAAAAATCTAATTCCAGTTTTGCGCCTCATTGTGCTAAAATGTCTCTCCTCCACACAGTGATGGGTTTTCGTACAACAAAGGGACGGATGATTGTTGTTCTCTCTTCAGGCCCTTCGACGACAACGGCGTCTTCGCTTTGTAGACAAAAGGAGCTTCCTCCAATGCTGGAGAGAGTGTTTGCAGGAGTGACCAAATTTTATTGTTCTGGTCAGAAGAGATAAGAAATGACTGTGACATCAGTACTGGTATCTATCATGCTTTCGATTGCAACTCTTTGTCTTTTACACAATAATTGACAAACCATGATGGGTCGGTTTTGACCTATTTGTTTCACCCACATGGCGTGGACTTTAACATGATCTGTAGAAGGAGGAAACTGTTGATACATCACTGGTATAATTTGTTCTGTTGTGGGAGGTGGCAAGGCAATGGCCTTTGCTATGGAAGTGTGTGCTGGAAGCATCATCGGGGGATTTAAAGCTTGAGCTAAAACTGTCAATTTTTCATTATGATCTGTCGAGATGACTGACGGATGAACAATAAGTCTTAAAACACTGTTTCTGTCTCTACCTATTATCAAAAAGTCTTGTCTTTTCTAAAATGTCTAGTTACTCCTGTGGATAAAACTGTGGGACTGTCATTCAGGAAGTAAGTCATTTTGGAATTTGCCAGGTTGTACTGGGCGCCGGGGGGAAGTAAGTTGGGATCGCTGGGGATCCGGCAGATGTTCTTGTTGAGGGAATTTGACTCGCGGTCCTCGACGGTGGTG
Organism: Sitta carolinensis; assembly: GCA_032173965.1. NCBI lineage: Eukaryota > Metazoa > Chordata > Aves > Passeriformes > Sittidae > Sitta > Sitta carolinensis. The sequence continues at coordinate 50,232,784 of CM063313.1, forward strand.
CCCCCTGGAACTGTTGAGCTGGAGCCATCGTCACCACTTGTGTCGTTGTGCGTTGACGACCCGCGCTCCTGCGCGAGTTTCTCGGAAGTCTTAAAGGATCTCCATCCACATTTGTACTTGAGTGACATTCTTTGGGAGTATGTCTTCCTCTGTGACATCTTGAACAAAGCTCTGTTGTTGTGTGTGTCTTTTGAAGTTCTGGACAATGTCTTTTAAGATGTCTTTGTTTGCCACAATTGAAACATTGTCTTCTTGTAAATCTTGTCGTATGAACTCTTGGTGCTTTATTGCTTTGCAATGCCTCAACTGTTTTTGCAAGGAATTCTACTTTCAATGCCATCTTGTGTTCAAGTGTTCCAATCTTGCTACATGCTTCTGTTATTTCTGCCAAAGTGGGCTCGCCTGGCATGGCAGTGATGACACGTTTACAATCTGTGTTTGCATTCGAGTAAGCGAGACTTCGAAGTAGGTGTGGCTTCGCTTCTTCTTGATTGACTTGGCGGTCTATAGCTTTTTTAAGTCTGTCCAGGAACGACGTGAACGCTTCTGACGCTCCCTGCTTGATGTCAGTATAAATACAGTCCGGAATATCTTGGGGGGTAATCTGTAAAAATGCTCTTTGAGCTGTTTCTTTAATTTGATGAAGTACACCGTGATTCAAATCTCTGGCCTGATCTTCAGGTCTCTCATGAGGAGGGTCTCTAGCTAGTTGAGCTACAGTAAGGTTTGCATTGGGCTCTCTTTGGAAAGACTCTCTTAATTCTGTGAGAAATCGCTTCTACTTCTGCTCCTATAGAATGAATTGAGTATCTGTGAGAAGCATCATGGCAAGCATTTTACAATCAAATGGTGTCAGGTCATAAGCTGTAAGTGTACCAATTAAGTATTGTCTAAAATATGGTGATCCGATACTTGTATCTTTCATCGCTTTCATGAGATCTTGCACGACACCATGGGGTATACGGTCCCATGCTGGGTTTGCATTGCTTGGCCCATAGGTCACCGGCAGAACAATGCTGTCTGCATCCCTTGTTGTCGGGTGATCTTCTTTCACTTGTTCTCTGTGCATCTGTTTCCAATCAATCCTACTATAAATGCTCTTTGGGATTGGTCTAGAAAGTTGCCTTGAATTATCATCTCTTGCTAAGGGTTGTTGTAAATACAACTGATTCTCCCCACGGGAAAATCCAGTAGGAACATTAGGTGGAGGAAAAAGCATCAGAGGGAAATATGATTTTAAATATGGATTGCGAGTAACAGCAATGTCCGCTAGTTGTGAAAAGAGGTTTTCTAAAATCCTCTTGAGAATGGAAGAGTAACATCTGTGGCAGGCCTTCTCTGTGATGTTGTTATTTTAATTATATCTTCATCGTCTGAGCTTCCTGTCTTTGATGAGGATGAAACAGGAGCTGTTTGTTGTTTGGATTTTTTAGAATGTCCATGATGTCCTAAAATTGGAATTAATTCCTTTTTTTTTTCGAGCAGGCTTGACTTTGTGTTTATATGTTTTCGAAAAGAATTCCTCTATTTGTGGAATCCTGTTTTTAACTTGTAATTGGGATTCTCCATCACTAGGTGGCGCTCGTGATTCACGGATGGGTTTTTCAGGCTGGCGAGCTTTTGATTTTGGCCGAACCACAGGTTCTGGGGTGACAGGAACGGGTGAGGCACTCCAGGATCTACTGTGCTTTGAGGAGCCGTTGGAATCTCTCGACAGCTTTTGCTCTCTTTGCCGTTTGGAACCATTTGAACGCGGTGGAACGGTTCGCCCGGGCCGGGCGTCTCCGAGAGACTTCTGGGTTGTGGACCCGCCCTCCGACTGTTCGTCAGAGGAGGACCACGCCCCCCTGGCCGCCCGTCCCGGCCGTCTGCCACGCCTCTTGCGTTCCCTGTTCCGTCTTCTGTTGTCACCGCTTCCCGAAGACCACGTCCTGTCTTGGCCTCCTCCGTGACGTGTGCCGGGGCTGGGAGACCCCGCCCCGCGCCGCGCCTCTCGCTCTGGGGTCTCTTGCCTTCTTTCCGGGTTGGGAATGGCGGCCGCGTTGCCGTGTCGCCACCCGATTGTGTCATCGGTGCGACCGCCGGAGCGCGCCGCGCCGGCCCCGCTCGGCGAAAGCGCGGGGGGGCTCTGACTGCCCTCGCTCTCGTTCTGCCGTGTCCGGACCCCCGCGGAACGCGTCACCATCTGGCGCGGGGGTGAGGGCTCACGGCTCGCGGCACCCCCGCTCTGCGAGCGTGGCTCGCTCCGCGATCCGCGGGACTGCGTTTCCGGGACAGCCGCCGCTTCCTGTGAGCCGTCATTACGTGACGCGTCCGAATGGCGCGCGCTCCGCGGCGGCGGCGGCTCCGGCCCGGCACCGTGCTCGTCGCGCTGGCCGCACTGCCCGCTGTTGCCAGCCTCTTCCGCCCCCCGACTCTGCGCGGGTGGCGGCGCCGGACTCGCCGTGGGATGCCTCGAAGCGGTGACTCCCGCCGTCCTAAGTTCGTCCGCCCGCCGCCTAAGAAAGAGTTCTTCCCCACCCGCGGAAAATCCGCCTCTGAGATCCCCGCCCTCTCCCATGCCCGCTTGGTCGTGGGAGAGGGTGTGAATGAAATCTCCCCCTTCTTAACATCTTGGGGGCGTTTGAATAATAAATCTAAATTTTTCGTAGAACTCATAGGTCTTACTGAAGTTAAAGCTTGCGCGGGGGTGGCACTAACCTAAATGACCTCCCCCCGCCTCTGGTCCCGCTCCCGGCTGGGGAGTCGGGAAAGGCACGTCGGAGCCTAATCTTACACCCCAGGGAGCTTCGGGGCCGAACTGGGTTAACTCTAAAAAGGTCCGTGCGAGAGGTAACAAAGTGAGAACAGCGGTTTCCCCGCGCGTAGACCTATCATAAAGAAGAATATTAACGTCTTTCCAGAGCCTATGACATGTGAGTGATCCAGGCGTCAGGCCAGGATACTCACTATGTATGAACTGCCTTAATTTCTTAACATGTTTCTTTGGAGAATGCCGTCCTGCTTGGACAAGCATACCCTTTAAAACTAAATAAAAATCTTTGTCCTTCAGCCGCGAAGGCGTGGACATCGTGTCTAGTTTCTGAGATCTCAACTGACTTACCAAAGCCGGCAGACAGGGGGGAAACGGGCAAGTTGTGTCCAGAGTTCGCTGAGCTCTTCTCCTGAGAACCGACTAGCGGGAACGGGGGGGTCACTGGGCGCGTACCAGTGCCCCGCAGAGCAGGCGATGAACGGCGTCAGGTGGAGGGAACCGAGAGGAGAATTAGAGCATCTGTGCCCACCCAGGGACGCCAAGCTGTGGAGACCCGGCTGGGGTTCCACGAGGGTGGTTTGTGCCCGGATGGCTCTTCTTCTCAATTTCTCATCTCAGGGAAGAGTAACAAACTGTTTCAAGGTTGTTTCATGGTGTTTATTTTAAAGTTATGGAAGGGTTAGGAACACAGTGTTACTACTGCTCTTAGGTGTTAAAAATGGCCGTAAAATGTACAGTACAGAGAGTTTATATAAGGTTTATCATCAAATAGAAAAGTTCTACGTACATTATTTTGTCTTTAAATCCAATAACCATCACTATTATTAACAAGTCTTTTCCAAACTAAATTTCCTCTACCAATGGCTACATGATAGGAACTGAGGTGACAAAAAAAGGAAAAGAAGGAGAAAAGGGAGAAGGGAAGACCGACTCTCTAAAATCTCCATCTTGGCCCCATAGAAATACATGAGGCATTTTCAAAACTACAAACCTATCTCTCTACAACACATCAAACATTCAGCTTCTCATTTTTTTGGTGTTTGCTGTTCACCCAGGAGTGGAGGCAGCTTTTCCCAAGGGCTCATCTCGATGGCAAAACCTTCTTGTGGAGCTTTGGGGGTAAATTTGGTCTCCAAGAGAACAGACAAGGCTGTAGAGCCTTGCTGACCCCCAACACCACTCATTCTGTATGAGGCAAGGCCTCCCTGTGCTGGGATCTGCAAAAGGCACCTGTGGGCAGGAAAGTAAGACACTAAGGGAAAGGGTCCTTCCAAAGGGCCAGAACTGTGCCCTGTCAGAGAGGAGGGCAAGGGTGCAGTGGAATAAAGGACCACAGGTCCTAGAGTCTTCTGTGTCTTGGGGATGGCAGCGGGAAATGCAGTGTCTTAGACTGCATCTGATCCTTCTATTTGTGTGCTGGACAGCACACCAGGGAACTTGAAACTGGACTCTGGATATCTGGGCAGGAACCTTCCATCTCCTTGGTCCTCCCTGAACTTCATCAAAGAAAAGCTAGAAAACTGGAATTTGGTAATCAAAGAGAGGAACTTGTTGGCAGTAACCTAAACAGCAATCCAATGCACAGTCCCTGCTGTACCTCTCGAAATAGGGATATGCTGTTGAGTAGTCCAGTGGAAGCAACTAAATTAACTGTAAAGGCTTAACTGTAAAGGGACTCTGGCTTCTGGAAGGAAAAGGACTTTTAATTAGAGTTTTTCCTAGTTAATTTCTAAACAACAGCAAACGAGCTTAGCCTTGGGATGATTAGATTTGTTTAGCTGATTTTTCTGTCTCAAACAAAGCCAATGAAAACAATGTCACAAATTGTTTTTAAAAATCAGAACGTGTATTGCTTTTAATTGTTGCTGCAAATTCTGTAGGAGTTTTGGATGACAAGCAAAATCTTATATCATTGTCACGGTACTGGCACAGGTTGCCCAGAGAAACTGTGGATATCCCATTCCTTTTACCATTTGAGGCTAGCTTGGATGGAACTCCAAACAGCCTGGTGTAGTGGAAGGCATCCGTGTTCACGGCTGGGTTTTAAAACTAGTTGATCCTTAAGACACCTTGCAATCCAGACCTTTCTATGCCTCTATGTTGCCCTTCCGCCTTGCCTCCAGAGGCCAGCACCACGCCCACAACATGGAACCAGTCCCTCTGTGACATGAGCGCCAGGGCTAAGGGCACTGCAGCAGTGCAAATTCTGTGGGCACTACGTTGGCAGCTGCACTGGAGGTGACAAGCTCTCTCTCCTTGCAGCTGACTTTCTCTCTGACAGCAATGATTTTGTTGTGCCTTCTCATCCTACTGGCTCTGTGTGAGCCTGCACATGGTGCCTGTGGGTAAGTAGCCTGAGGCTCTGAGTGGGCCCAGGCCAAGGCTTAGGGGGTTCCCTGAGGATGCCTGCTTGCCACCTGTGGCCATACCAGTTTCCAAAACCCTGGGTAGGAGCCTCAATTTATCACCAGCGCCCAGGTGTGGGCACCGCTTATCTACAAAGCAGAAACAAGGCAGACTTATGCAGTGCCCAGGCAGTTCCCTGGCCCTGCTAGCTTTGCAACCAAAGCCTTGTGGGGAGGGAAGCTGGCTGACCTTCAGCCTACACAGCAGCAAGCCTTCTCACAGGACTGTAATGACTTTCTGCTTACAGGCAGATCTGTGGGCTCCGGCCCATGGCTACTACTGGCTCAACACGCGTTGTGGGTGGCACAGATGTCATGCCAGGTATTGGAGCCTGGGCTGGGATTGCCAGTCTCCGTAGCTTCTGGGACCCATCAATATCTGTGCATGTCTGTGGAGGGACTCTCATCACTGCCAAGTGGCTACTCACAGCTGCCCACTGCTTCAACAACATGACAAAGTAAGGAGGACCTGGGCACAGGGATATCTCCACACCACCAGTGCATGCTATTCCCATCCCATTTCCTTGCAGTGTCCCTAGTGCCAGGACATTGCAGGGCCCAGTTGAGAGACTGCCCAAGGAGAAGACTGGGCTCATGCCACTTCTTCCTAGCAGCCTCCAGCTTAATGTAGCTCAAGCCTACTTTTGCTTTCTGTAGTGCTGTTTTCTTCTCTGCCTCAGGAAGCAGAAGGCAGGGAAGTGCTGTCACAACATGATTCTAATCCCTCTCACCTGTCTCTCCATCTGCCTTCCAGTCCCCTCAGCGAGTGGGCCGTCGTGCTTGGGGGCACTTCCTTGAGCCAGACTGGACCTGATGTGGAAGTGCGCCGGATTAAGCGGCTGATCATGCATGAAAGATATGATCCTAATACTGGGTATAATGACATCGCCTTGCTGGAACTGGAACGGCCAGTCCGGTGCCGCTCCTCCATTCAGACTGCCTGCCTGCCTGGTCCTTCAGTGAAAGTGTCGGAGCTGAAAAACTGTTACATTGCTGGCTGGGGCGACAGAATTGTAAAATGTGAGTTCCCATAAAGCACCTGTGCCTTGAGGGCAAGCTTGGCACACCAGGGAGAGATTGCTGGGGCTTCCTGACAGCAGAGGCCAAACGGAGAGTTGGGCTGTGGAACATCTGCCTCTGGAGAGATGGGCCTGGCCTGCTGCCCAATGCCAGACAGTAGTGACACAGCACTCCAACAGCTCTCTAGAGGCAGAGCCAAACCCTAGGGAAGGACTTCAACACACAGACAGGCCAGGAAAATGGGATAGGATCTGCTGGGAACTCATTCCTTTCTCTGCTCACAGCTTCAGGTAATGATATCCTGCAGCAGGCAAAGGTCGAAGTTGTGGATAACCAGCTCTGCAACAGTAGTGACTGGCTGGATGGGTACATCTACGACTTCCACGTGTGTGCTGGGCAGGGTGGTGTGGGCACCTGCCAGGTAGGAGCATGCTATGAATCCCCCAGTCCCCAGCAGTGTGGCTATCCCCATCCCACACCCAAGCATGGCCCAGCACCTGCTTTGCTGGCCAGTCACTCTCCCAGCCCCAGCTCTGCATCGCCACTGGAGCTTCTTCCCCCTTTCCCATCCGTGAGCCATGCTCAGGGAGGTCCAGATGCCAACCCTGAAACATCCAAGCATAGGGGAGACAGAGCCCTACCTTACAGGCCCCAACCTGTTCCCAAGGATGTTAAGGTTCTGCAGGATGCAGCACTTGAGTAGAGCCTTGCTCTGCCAGGAATCCAGTTCTGGCAAGGGCTGGGAGAGTAAATGAGCCAATTCTAATGGCTGACGGGCATAAAAAGTCACCTTGATCCTCTCTGCTCTGCTTCAGGGTGACAGCGGGGGGCCTCTTGTCTGCCAAGATAAGCGTGCTGGCTTCTTCTGGCAAATTGGTGTGGCCAGCTGGGGAATAGGCTGTGCTAGACCTAAACGGCCTGCAGTCTCCAGCTCCACTCAGTACTATTACAATTGGATCCGGACCAATCTGGGAATGAGACCAGTATCAGCAGTTACTCCAGCACCAGCACCAGCCTACATCTCAACTCCTCTGCAGACAGTAACTCCAAAACCAGACGAACCCTCTCCATTTCCACGTGAAAAGCTGCTGCAATTCTTTAGTCTGCTGAAAGAAATCTTGCAGTTCCTAAAGGGAAAAGTATTTGAACAGCTGCAGTTCAGGCTGTAGTGGATCACAATCCTTTCCTTCGGAGTTATATTAATCTGAATTTCATTAAACTGAATTAAATTTTAGATTGCAAAATAAATAAATAAATAAATACAAAATAAAGAAAAGAGACCTGTATTTTCTGCTCTGAGAATACTCTGCACCCAAATTCTGTAAAATCCTTCTGGCTTGATCATTGCCCAAGCAGCCCTGAACTCAGGGATCCCTTCATCCTCATCTAGGAAGAATCTGGCTTCACCCTCCCTTCTGTAGAGATCAGTTCATTCCCTACAGATACTGATACATCTATGGCAGAAAAGTAGCATCTCGCCACCTTAAGTCTGTAACAACAAGAAGTGCAAGAAACACAGCACTAGGAAAAGAAGAGAAAGGGAAAAAAGGGTGCAGATACTGCCGTGTCATTAAGAATGTGAAGCCCTTCACTCTCCTCTGTTCCCTAAGGAGGATTTTTGTTCCTATCAGATGCTAACTGTGGTTGTTGGCCAATGTAGATACCTAAGCAGTAAAGACTTAATGTACTGCTATGCCCTAAACACCAACAGCCATCAAGCAGGCAAGTTATAACAAGATGTGCCTGGAAAGGGAAGCCATATGAAGGTAAGGCAGCACCATTCTGGAGCTGTATTTCCTGTTCCACTTCATGGTGACCACACAACATAAAGGACAGCTGAAGTGCATGAGTGGGGTCAAGGAGAAAGCAAGACCAATAGAGGGAGAATCAAGACGACCAAAAAACCCACAAATCCCCCCAGCCCATTTCCAGAAAGGTCCAGAATACTGGGCTGCACATGCTCACTCATCTGTGTGAAGAGGGAGGAACCTAATCCCAGAATGGGGAAAACTTACCTATAGAAATTTACCACCACAGAGGCTGGATGGCACTCTCTCAAGACCCTGGACACCTGTTGGCTAGATCAAAGCTGGACCCAGGACTGCGATCTTCTTTCCTCTCCTACTTGATTTCTCTTCCCTTCTTCCCTCTTTTCTTTTATTCTTTTGTTTCTCTTACTATTAGAAGATAGTGACAAAACATATACCAATTGCCATGCTGGGTGTGTAGTTTGCTAATAAAAATGTATGAGGTTTTTTTGGACCCTTTTGGATTTTGCCATTCCTTTTCATCTGTGAACATCTACGAATCTTGGTTGCTCCCTTCCACACAGGAGTGGGATGTAACACCAATGCACAAACACTCCAGGGAATAGAAGTGCTGCACCTGCCTTCTCCATCTGCGTAAAATGCTTCCCTCACATTTTGGGAACTCCTTTGGGAGGTTTGCTTATTGCATAGATACCAACAGTTCTCAAAAATGTATTTCCTGCAACATGTCTATAGCCTTTGCTGCTGTACCTATTTGTCTGTCCAGTGTTGGTTTTAATTAAGATTTTCTTTTTCTTTCTTGCTATGCAGGTGAAGTCATTTTTTGAGTCAAAATCTGAGGAGAGTTCTCAGCTGGTTGTGTAAAAGAGGCAGTTGATACAATACAGCTCAATATCCAGTGGATGGAGAGAAACTTGGCAAAGCTACAAGAACTGCTCTAGTGCATATAATACTGTGCTGTGTCAGCCATTTAGGAGCTCTGTGAGCAGTTACTGTGTTTCATTTGCAAAAGCCGGGTGAAACCAGGCATCACTGCAACATTGCACTATTAAGGAATCTAGATAGCTCAGGGCATGTCTCAGATAAATTTTTATTTTCCTTGAAGCATTTTGAGCAATGTGGAAGTATTTACCCTGAAACTATTTTCATCTATAGACCAAACGTCTACACAAATGATGAAATATAATTTTATATGTGAAACTTATGCCCTTTCCTTTGCAGTTGTGTTATAGTTTCTTGGCAGTGGGTTAATACTGACAGTCAGGTAAGAAAGAGTTACCGTGAACTGTTACTGCTTTGCAGACTGCTCATTGAGCAGTAGATTTTTTCTTAAAGCAAAACTGTATGTGGTTTCCACACTTGTAGATATAGAAGCTGTTGGGAAACAGAATTATATTTCAGATATGTATGCAGTAGTGAATGTTATGAAGTTCAAGAGGCGAAATAAATACAATTACAATTTGATTTAAGTTTGGACTTTTTATTTTCATGGTGTTCTTTAGGAATTATACATAAAAAAGAAATCTTCTGCTAATAGTATACAATTTGATATATAAAAGTGGCTGGATGGTAGTACACAATACATGCAAGAGGAAACATACTTGTTTTATCTTTTCATTTCACTACCAATGTATCTTTTGTGGATTCATGCAAGCTGATTTAGAATGTTGTTAAATTATGGAATGAGAATTGCAATTAAGTATTTTCTTGGAGTTTTTATACTGTCATGTTATTACTTTGTTGCCTCCTTTATTTTAAATCTTTAAAGTTCTGCAGAAATACTATTTTCATCTTTGAATATTTGTGTATATGTGTGTGTGTATATATATATATATATATATATGCATATATATACGTCATCTTTTTCTTCCTAGTCACTTCTTAAGTTAGAAAAGAAGTGAGTTCTAAACTTACACTTCTCTATCCCTGCTGTCCCCTCACATGTGTTTTATTTCATGTCAGTATTGAGTCTTAAAAAATTTAAAATCAAAACTGTGGAAGAGGATCCCATCTTCCTACGTTGGCAGCTGCACTGGAGGTGACAAGCTCTCTCTCCTTGCAGCTGACTTTCTCTCTGACAGCAATGATTTTGTTGTGCCTTCTCATCCTACTGGCTCTGTGTGAGCCTGCACATGGTGCCTGTGGGTAAGTAGCCTGAGGCTCTGAGTGGGCCCAGGCCAAGGCTTAGGGGGTTCCCTGAGGATGCCTGCTTGCCACCTGTGGCCATACCAGTTTCCAAAACCCTGGGTAGGAGCCTCAATTTATCACCAGCGCCCAGGTGTGGGCACCGCTTATCTACAAAGCAGAAACAAGGCAGACTTATGCAGTGCCCAGGCAGTTCCCTGGCCCTGCTAGCTTTGCAACCAAAGCCTTGTGGGGAGGGAAGCTGGCTGACCTTCAGCCTACACAGCAGCAAGCCTTCTCACAGGACTGTAATGACTTTCTGCTTACAGGCAGATCTGCGGGCTCCGGCCCATGGCTACTACTGGCTCAACACGCGTTGTGGGTGGCACAGATGTCATGCCAGGTATTGGAGCCTGGGCTGGGATTGCCAGTCTCCGTAGCTTCTGGGACCCATCAATATCTGTGCATGTCTGTGGAGGGACTCTCATCACTGCCAAGTGGCTACTCACAGCTGCCCACTGCTTCAACAACATGACAAAGTAAGGAGGACCTGGGCACAGGGATATCTCCACACCACCAGTGCATGCTATTCCCATCCCATTTCCTTGCAGTGTCCCTAGTGCCAGGACATTGCAGGGCCCAGTTGAGAGACTGCCCAAGGAGAAGACTGGGCTCATGCCACTTCTTCCTAGCAGCCTCCAGCTTAATGTAGCTCAAGCCTACTTTTGCTTTCTGTAGTGCTGTTTTCTTCTCTGCCTCAGGAAGCAGAAGGCAGGGAAGTGCTGTCACAACATGATTCTAATCCCTCTCACCTGTCTCTCCATCTGCCTTCCAGTCCCCTCAGCGAGTGGGCCGTCGTGCTTGGGGGCACTTCCTTGAGCCAGACTGGACCTGATGTGGAAGTGCGCCGGATTAAGCGGCTGATCATGCATGAAAGATATGATCCTAATACTGGGTATAATGACATCGCCTTGCTGGAACTGGAACGGCCAGTCCGGTGCCGCTCCTCCATTCAGACTGCCTGCCTGCCTGGTCCTTCAGTGAAAGTGTCGGAGCTGAAAAACTGTTACATTGCTGGCTGGGGCGACAGAATTGTAAAATGTGAGTTCCCATAAAGCACCTGTGCCTTGAGGGCAAGCTTGGCACACCAGGGAGAGATTGCTGGGGCTTCCTGACAGCAGAGGCCAAACTGAGAGTTGGGCTGTGGAACATCTGCCTCTGGAGAGATGGGCCTGGCCTGCTGCCCAATGCCAGACAGTAGTGACACAGCACTCCAACAGCTCTCTAGAGGCAGAGCCAAACCCTAGGGAAGGACTTCAACACACAGACAGGCCAGGAAAATGGGATAGGATCTGCTGGGAACTCATTCTTTTCTCTGCTCACAGCTTCAGGTAATGATATCCTGCAGCAGGCAAAGGTCGAAGTTGTGGATAACCAGCTCTGCAACAGTAGTGACTGGCTGGATGGGTACATCTACGACTTCCACGTGTGTGCTGGGCAGGGCGGTGTGGGCACCTGCCAGGTAGGAGCATGCTATGAATCCCCCAGTCCCCAGCAGTGTGGCTATCCCCATCCCAGCACCCAAGCATGGCCCAGCACCTGCTTTGCTGGCCAGTCACTCTCCCAGCCCCAGCTCTGCATCGCCACTGGAGCTTCTTCCCCCTTTCCCATCCGTGAGCCCATGCTCAGGGAGGTCCAGATGCCAACCCTGAAACATCCAAGCATAGGGGAGACAGAGCCCTACCTTACAGGCCCCAACCTGTTCCCAAGGATGTTAAGGTTCTGCAGGATGCAGCACTTGAGTAGAGCCTTGCTCTGCCAGGAATCCAGTTCTGGCAAGGGCTGGGAGAGTAAATGAGCCAATTCTAATGGCTGACGGGCATAAAAAGTCACCTTGATCCTCTCTGCTCTGCTTCAGGGTGACAGCGGGGGCCTCTTGTCTGCCAAGATAAGCGTGCTGGCTTCTTGAAGGGACAAGGAGGACCTCCCTTCTTTATTGGACAAGGGGGAGAACATAGATACCAAAGATGAGGAAAAGGCTGAGGTACCTAACATCTTCTTTGCCTCAGTTTTCAACAATAAGACAGGTTGTCCTCGGTACAACTGGTCTCCTGAGCTGGTAGATGGGGACAGGGAATAGAATAGCTTCCCATGTCATCCAGAAGGAAGCAGTTGTAACATGCAGAGCCACTTGTGATGCTCACAAGTCTATGAGACCAGACAGGACCCATCCTATGGTAATGTGGGAGATGGCAGAAGACCTTGCCAAGATGCTTTCCATCATTTACCATCAGTCCTGGGTGTCCTAGGGTGACTGTATGATGTTTGTATCCCCAATCATCTGTTCTCTTTATGCTGGATGGCCGGGCCCAGGGAGTGGCAGTGAGTGGTGCTGCATCAGCTGAGGGCTGGTCACCAGCGGAGCCCCCCAGGGATCAGCGTTGGGAGCAGTCCTGCTGAATACCTCTATTAATGGTCTGCAGGAAGGGATTGAGTCCACCATCAGTAAATTTGAGATTACACCACACTGGGTGTGAGAATTGATCTGTAAGAGGGCAGGACGGCCCTGCAGAGGGACCTGGACAGGCTGGATAGGCTGAATCCAACAATATGAGGTTTAACAAGCCCAAGTGCCAGGTCCTGCCCTTGAGTCACAACAACCCCCTGCAGCACCACAGGCTGGGGCAGAGTGGCTGGGCAGCAGGCAGGCAGAAAGGGACCTGGGGTGCTGCTGAGCAGGTTATTGAACATGAGCCAGCCGTGTGCCAAGGAGGCCAAGAAGGCCAATGGCCCCTGGCCTCTATCAGCAATGGTGTGGCCAGCAGGAGCAGGGAGGTCATTCTTCCCCTGTACTGGGCACTGCTGAGGGCACACCTGGAGTGCTGTGTCCAGTTCTGGGCCCCTCAGTTTAGGAAGGACATTAAAATGCTCCAGCATGTCCAGAGGAGGGCAACAAGGATGGTGAATGGTCTGGGACTCAGTCCTACAAGGAGCAGCTTAGGGAGCTGGGGTTCTATAACTTGGAGAAGAGGAGGCTCAACCTTATCAACCTCTGTAACTCCCTGAAAGGAGGGTATAGCCAGCTGGGGATTGGTCTCTTCTCCCAGACAACCAGCAACAGAAGAGGGACAAAGTCTTAAGCTGTACCAGGGGAGGTTCAGGCTGGACATTAGGAAAAAAATCTTCACAGAAAGGGTGATTTTGGGCATTAGAACAGGCTTCCCAGGGAGGTGGTGGAGTTGCTGTCCCTAGAGGTGTTTATGGAAATACTGGACATGACCCTTAGTGCTGTGGTCAGGTTGACAAGGTGGTGTTCAGTCATAGGTTGGACTCAATGATCTCAGAACTTTTTTCCAACCTGCTTGATTCTGTGATTGATCTTTAAGGCAATTGTGCTCTTTATTCTCTTACAGTATCTTATGCAACTCTGGTCATCAAAGGTGCACAGGTTCTCAGAGCCCCTGAGACTTGTCAGCAGGGAGCAAAGCCATGCACCTACTCTTCACTAGACATCATCTGCACAGGTGGTACTCGACCAACCTACCCAGCTGATGTGCACAGTGTCCGGTAAGGCTATAGTGGATTTTTGTCCACAGTGTTTACTTTGTATGAAGAGAACCTCCCCCTTATAAAAACTGCATTCAATTCAAGACATTTTCTGATGCAAGAGTGAACTTAAAAAAATAGAAAGAAAGGAAAAATCCAGCCTCCAGCCCTGAAATTTAATTAAAAGTCCAGGACCTCAAAGGTATTGAGCCACTTAATTCTCAGTATCTTTTTATCACAGACAGGAGTCTCATCCCTACATGTTTTAAGCTGCCAGAGACATCTTCCCAAGCTCTCAGAAAAGTCACAGCCTGTCAAGCATGCCTGTAAGATATGGAGGGCTGAGTCTCCCCAGTGTGGTAGTGAGAAGAGCATTAGGGCTTGAGGAGTCAGGAGGGTAGCCTTACCCAGGGGCTTGGGCATTTCTTATCTCCTCCTTGGGACAGCAAGGGATCAAGATTTTTCCATTTGTTGCAGTGTGTAAAATTCTTTGGTAGTGCCAGTGATGGGGAGCAGCCTCTCAGGACTCCCTGAATTGCCACAGACAGAGCCATGGGGACAGAGTGGAGCTGCCCCATTTGCCACGATGAGCAAGAGGGTGTCGCTTATGTGATGCCCTGTGGCCATGAGTTCTGCATGGGCTGCATCCTGCACTGGGCAAAGAAACCAGAGTGCCCACTCTGCAGAAGTTTGATAGAGTCTATCAGGTTTTCTCTGTGGGAACAAAAATACCTAGAATGTGTCATCATGCCCCAGGGAGAATCACCAGAGACCAGCAGCCAGGCAGGAAGATCTCTTGGCCTCCTGGATGGAAACTGCTGCCAGCGCCCTGGAGCAGTTCCCGTGCAAGGGACACCCTCCCTAGCTGAGCAGGGGCCTGCATGGACAGAGGCCATGGGTGCCCTGCTGCCCAAGGTCTGGGCAGAACTTTTCCAAAAAAAAGCACATGTTCTTGACCCCATGCTGCCAGAGGCTGGAGGCAATGTTTGGGTCCCAGTGGTGGCTGGCCGTGAGAGCAAAGAACAGCATCTTGCACGCCCTGTGCCTGTACGGTCCAGATGGGGAGGTCATGGTGCAGATGCTGCAGCCTCTCCTGGAGGAACATACAGAACAGCTGGTTGATGGCACTATCAATCTCATTGTGTGCCAGTGCAGTGAGGAGGCCCAGAGGCTGCTGCGCTCCCATGCTGCCAGGAAGGAGAACAGCCCTGAGGCCAGTTCCTGCTCCACCAGCTCCCAGGGAAGGACTCCCACCTGGCATCCAAGCTCTGCCAGCAGCCCTGCGAGCTCAGACATGGAGGACCAACCCAGCACATCAGAAGCTGCCCTCTGTGCCCTCCTCATCCTCCAGCCATCTGTGCCAATTGGTACAGAGCAGGTGAAGCCCCAGAAAGAGCAGGGGGAGGCGGTGGTGACAAGTTCCTCTGCCCAGGACAGCACCCACAGTCCCACTGCACCTTGCCAGGGCTGGGAACACTCACACAGCGGGCCCCAGCACCCTGCAGAAAGGAGGGCCCCCAGTCCCCAGAACTTTCCATGGAGTACAGATAGGTCCACAGAGAGAGAGTGGAGCTGCCCCACCTGCCATGATGCTCATGAGGATGCTGCTTCTGCGATGCCCTCTGGCCACCAGTTCTGCCTGGGATGCATCATGCCTTGGACTTACAGGAAACCAGCATGCCCCATCTGCAGCAGAACCATTTTGATTGTCAAGTTTTCTGTGCATGAAGAAGACAACTATCTACAGTGTCTTGTCACCCCCTCTGGGGAGTTGCCAGAGATCCACAGCCATGCAGAAAGAGCTCCCAGCCACCTGGCTGCAAACAGCCCCCATTGCCCTATGCCATCTCTGGCATCTTCTCCACTGGGGACACTGTCCCCAGCTGACCTGGGTGCTATTAAGGCAGAGGCTGTGGGGGTTCTCCTGCCCAAGGTGTGGGCAGAACTTTTCCAAGGACAAAATCATCTCCTAGACCCCATGCTGCCATGGCTGTCTCAAAGACTGGAAGAAATATATGGGTCCCAGTGGTGGCTGGCAAAGAATGCAGAGGGACACATCTTGCAAGCCCTATGCCTCTGTGGTCTGGATAGGAAGTTGTTGTTCCAGATGCTGCAGCCTGAACTAGAGGGATATACAGTGCCTCTGGTCTATGGTCATATTAATGTCATTGTGCATGGATGCAGCATGGAGGCCCACAGGCTATAGCAGTCTCACACTGCTGGGGAGAAGGACCATGACCCTACAGCCAGCTCCACTTGGTCCTGGGAGCAAAATCTTGCCTCCTCTACAAGCAGCCCTGAAGGCTCTGATATGAAGGAGCAAGCCAGCACCTCACAAACTGCATTCTGCAGGGATACTGATTGTCCCTCACCTGTGCCTGTATCTGCAGAGCAGGTGCAGGCCCAGGAGGAGCTGAGGGAGGTAGAAGAGGCAGGTTCTGCCCAGGGCAGCAAATGCTGACCCTCTTCTTCCATCCAAGGCAGGAACTTCTCACAAGAGGGGTCCTGGTGCCCCTGGAAGAGGAAGGCCCCTGGCCCCCAAAACTACCCAGCCCTGCAAGAGGCCACTCCAGTGGTGGCACAATCTAGGTTCCAGCAAGTCTTTATTCAAAAGACAGGAAATAAATTGTTATTTCTTTGACACAGTCACTGGGTGCTGCTTTGTCTCCCTTCACCTAGGGCCTGTCCCTGATCCCATGACCCTCCACTTCTCTGAATTCAACCACTTTGTAAAGATAACCAAAGTTCTGTGACTGATCACAACACTCAGAAGAGATTTGCTCTGGCAAAAGAAAACAGTGGCCTTGATGCTTCTTATAAAGCTACACTTGTGTGAAATGGGCTTCAGGGAAGATATTCCTTAGCTGACCTCTTGGCTGATCCTCAAAGTCAGAAAGCGTCTGGCTGATGGAGTGATTCATCCTCCCTTCCTTACTTCTTCTCTCCCTCCCTACCTCCTTCTATCTCCTCTCTCCCTTTCCTCACTCAGTTCCTTCCTTCCTGTCTCCCTTCCTCCCTCTCTTTTCCCCTTTCTCTTCCATGTCTCTTGTCGCTGTGGGCGATGAACAGACGACATGAGACCTTGTTATAAAAACTTCATCTGACTCCTCTTTATTCAAAGACTGGCCCCCTTTATATAGCTTCTTGAGCAGGCCATCTCATTGGTCAGAAGAGTGACAGAACTCTTCATCACATTGGC
The DNA here is from genome assembly GCA_032173965.1 of Sitta carolinensis. NCBI lineage: Eukaryota > Metazoa > Chordata > Aves > Passeriformes > Sittidae > Sitta > Sitta carolinensis. The sequence continues at coordinate 50,249,602 of CM063313.1, forward strand.
CCAAAACTGAAAGACACAGAGAAGTCCATCCCACAGAAAGGAATCCAAAACATCACTCTTGTTACAACAACACTTGTGATGTTTATGCCAAGCCTGTGAGAACACAAGCTTTTCCTGAACCAAAACACCACGAAAAAACTGAGTCCAGAAACTCAGAAAATTCAGGCCCAGGAGTGTCAGACTACAGTCTCTCTTCTGCCTCTGTCTCACTGAAGAGAATAATTGATGGGACAACACATCCCACCAAGCCCAGGATCTTGGTCTTCCTGGAGTAGAAAAAGGTTGTCCCTTGTACCTTATTCTGGAGAGACAACTATAGCTCCTTCCTCTGTCTATGGAATCAGGTTCCATTGCTGGTGTTTTTGAGGAGCACCAATACAACAGTTGGCGAGGAGCACCAGCTTCCAGAAGCATGGCAGACATGGTAAGCATTGAGGGAACTGGTGCTGTGGGAAAATGCCAGTGGCAGTGGATGGGAAGTTATTGTGGTTTAACCCAAGTCATTGACCAACCACCACACAGCCACTCTCTCACTCCACTACCAGGGCAGAGGAGAAAGAACTGGAAGAGTAAAACTGCTGGGTTGACGTAAAGACAAATAATAGGTAAAGCAAAAGCTGGACACAGAAGGAGAACAAACCAAGGAACTCATTCACTGCTTCCCATAGGCAGGCAGGTGTCCAGCCATTTCAAGGAAAACAGGACTACATCATGTGCAACATTTACTTGGGAAGACAAACATGACAACTCTGCAAGTCCTCCTTCCTCACTCTACATCCTGAACGTAAGGCCATTTTGCAGGTACTGCATCAGAATTTATCCATTCCATCTTTGCTTCCTCTGTATAGCTGAGTGTTCCTGATCACCCAGAGTCGTTCTTTCTGTGTACTGCCATGCTATAATTAAATATTCTCCAGCAGAGCCTTCAAACCTACCTGCCAGCTACTTAATCATCTGAATGTATCCTAGGTTTTATAGGATTTTTTCCTTTTACAATGCATAAACCTGAACTATTTTTTCTAACTTATTTATTTCTGTTTTGTTTGTTTGTACGATTTTTTTTAATAAGATACTGTAGAAAAACACATATGTCTGCAAAAATGTTCAACCTATACCTTCACCACAGCTATGCAGACCTTTTTTTCTGACATAGATGATGTCAGAGAGGCAATGAATACTTGAGTACTGCAGTTGTCCTTTGTAGGAATAATACCTAGAAATGTGAATGTAATTTCTTATTCACATATGCATTCTTTTTACCCTGACATTGAACTTCTAGATTCTTCTCTAACCATTCGTGAAGGGTAGAAGACAATTCTTTTCTTACAAGCTATATTGCTTCATATGTCTAGTTTAGTATAGGTGACAGTGTATTCTTAATGATGGTTAAACTACATCAAAAGTATGGGGTTCTGGACTATATCTGAGCCCCAGAGTTTCCTTAACACTAAAAACATAAGTGCTTGGTGCTTTGAGGGAGATATTACACATAAATCTGCTAGATAAGTAAGTAGTGCAGATAAGACTTCCATTCAATGTTAAACTTGTCAAATGTTTTATTAAAAGCTACTTTTATGAAAATACTTGCTTAAAGAGGTACATTTGTATTTTTCCTTAAATGGAAAAATAAATTGGGGGCCTCTGACAAATTTTATTCTCTGTGAACAAGTTAGTCTCTCTGTATTTCTGAGAGAATTCTAATTCCTTGTTCATGGAGACAAAAGTAACGTAGAAATACCACTAAATATTCCTAATGTTAAGTTTAAGTTTGTTCAGTTTCAACCACATTAAACTGTCATGTAAATGTGACAGTTTTTAAGGCTTATCAAAAATACCTTGTTCATGAGATATCAAAGCACTTGTCAATTTTTTGCTTTTGAACAAATACTGTTGTAGAGTGTGGCAAAAAAAGTATGTTGGTCTGCATTGATGGCAAAATTTATGACTGAAGGATGAAAATTGTAATTTTAATATCCAGTGAAGGCAGAAATTGGGGAGTTCACCATATTTGTGATCTGTATATATTAAACTGCTTATATATTTTCTAGATTAATTCTTCAGCAGCTTATGCATCGTTATCATTAAAGCCATCTTGCTGTTTTCCCTTGCATAGAGTATATAAACGCAGCATAGCAGGTTTTTTCACTGTTTTGATGTTGTCCCTCCCTTACAGTATTAGGAGAACCGTCTTGCTCCAAAATCCCTTTTCAAGCTGCTCTTTACAACCAAAGCATATTTAGATGGAGGTACTGCCTCAAAATGCTATGTCAATCCCACCCTACTCAAACCCACTGAGTGTAACTCTTGCACTTAGTTGTGATGTAGTTGTTCATTCATTGATTTTTGGGTTCGGTTTTTTTATGAGTAGGCATACCGATACATCTTTTGTAACCGAAATGTCAATACTACCTCTCCTTTTGTGAAACTAAAACCCCTTGTATGGTGTTTAGATATGGTGGGTAAATAAATATTCTTCTAGTCACACAGCCACATAGCCAAGATTGAAGCTCTCCTGTTAGGTTTGTGTTGGGAGGAATGGGTTAAAGCTTGGAAGACTATTGAGAAGGATTGTAAATCACTCAAGTGACCTTGCAGTAGGAAATATCTCTTGATAAGCCTCTAAGAACCACAGTCCAGTGATCCTCTAGCATGAACCATCTCTGCTTGTGTGCCTCAGCCTGGTGCTGCTTTGGAGGTTCCCTCATTAGCAAGGTAAATGGAAATGAATTTATTGGCTTTGTTCTAACTGCGAGTTTGTAGCTGTTCTGGCGGCCGCCTGTGTCAATTCATAATTTGAAACACCACCAATAACATCTTTAAAACTTAAGTAACTTTATAGAATTAAATAAGTATGTCTCATCAGAAGTGATGCATATATCATGCTTTATAAACACGAGTCAGGGTCCTCATGTTGCAGTATTTTAAATCCTTCATCTCTTTTACTGCTAGGATTTCAGGTGTTTGTATATGTCGAATTTGTGATGTTATTTGCCATTCAGTCTCATAAAGTCCTGGCACAATTCTTCTGGCAGACCACATCCTTACTGGCCTGTCTAACTTGGCATCAGCAGTAAAGTTGCTCATCTCAGTTTCCATGGGATTCCCTCTTTTTTCACACGGTTGCATTTAGGAATATACCAGATAACCTGGTCCCAGCACTGATCTCTGTAGAACTGTAGTGGCAAATTTCCTCCATTTCAGGAGTTAACCATTAATTCATATTCCCTTCTCCCATTTCCTTCCCATCTGTTAATTATTTATCAAACCTAAGAGTGAAGTTTTTATTTTAGGCTTAAGCCTTCTTTTAAGGCTTAAGGGTTTTTTTCAAAATAAGTCCACTTTAGGAGACTTGGTGAGAAACCTTTTGGAAATCCTATAGATTCTATTAACTAGATCTTCATTGCTTACTGATCCTTTTAAAGACTTTAAAAGCTTTTCCCTGTGATAATAAACAAAGTTAGCAGAACATTTTAAAAATGTGCATGATGAGGCAAGTACCAGGTGATTACTGTGCATGGTATGTAATCCAAAAAACAATTTTTAGATGTCTGGGACACTAAGCTATGTTAATTACTCCTAATAAAAGATTTTATGTCTTAATAAGGCTTCACCATCTGGATTAATTAATTTTTCAAGGTATGTAATTATAACTGTATGATAAAAACGTAGCTTATGAACTGTAGGGGCTTATTAATTATTTTCCAGTGTCTAATTCTAAGGGCATTTTGATCTACCCAATAAGGTACTGGTGATTATTTTTCTTAAGTCAGGTTTATTTCATGCAAGATATTAGGAAGACACTACTGTAAAGATATTTTGGGAGGTAAGCTTAGAACTTTTTTAAGAAAAATAAGTTCCTTGTTTTTTATTAAATTAAGGAATAACTCTTTATTTTTCACACATTTTTTTATGTACTTTGCATTTGTACAGTTTGTTTCCAGAGTCTATGATTGATAAGTTGTGAGCATTAGAAGGTTTTATTAAAATTTATACCTTAGAAACAATCACTGTTTGGAATTTTAAACCTTGTAAAAGAAGAGATTGAAGCATACTGTAAACAAATTGATAGCCCATGCTGACAATGAAAAACTCCTACTGCATTAATGCTGTTATTTGCATTATTTGCAGCTGCAGATTTGGTGGTGAATGTAGAAAGCTCTTTGCAAAATACAATGGTGCAGCACACCAGATTTCTTGTTCAGCTCCTGAACCTGATAAAGATGGGAGAAGTGTTGGTTTTTGTCTCAACAGGCTGCTCAGTGCCTTGCGTTTCCCTGTCACTGGGCTGGCTCCGCACCAGGCACCGCCCATGCACCAGGACAGGCTGGGACTGAAGCACAGCTCTCTGGAGAAGGACCTGGCGTCCTGCTACACAGCAAGCTGTCCATGAGTCAGCAGTGCCCCTTGACGCCGAGAGGGACAACGGAATACTGCAGCGTATCTGCAATAGCATTGCCAGCAGGTCGAGGGAGGTGGTCCTGCCCCGCTACCTCCGCCCTGGAGAGTCGTGTCCAGTTCTGGGGTCCCCAGTAAAAGAGAGGCATGGAAATCCTGAAGGGGGTGCACTGGAGGGCAACAAGGATGATTAGCATCTCTCTTATCAGGAAGGCTGAGGCAGCTGGACCTGTTCAGACTCGAGAAGAGATGACAGAGGGTGCCTTATCAACGTCTCTAAGTACCTATAGAGAAGGTGTCAAGAGCATGGAGCCAGGCTCCCCTCAAGTGGTGCCAAGCAATAGGACAAGAGACAATAGGCAGAAACTGAAGCAAAGTTAAGTGCCACCTGAATATGAAGAATACCTTTGTTTCTGTGCGAGTGACCACGCATTGGAACAGATTGTGGAGTCTCCCTCACCGGAGATATTCAAGAACTGTCTGGATGCAATCCCGTGCTATGTGCTCTAGAATGACCCTCCCTGAGCACCTGAACAGGGGAGTTGAAACACCTCTGCGGTCCCCTCCAACCTGACCCATTCTGCCGTGCCGTGAGTCTCCTGCGAGGCCCGGCCGCCATCCGCACCCCGGCGCACCGCAATCTCGGGAAAGCTCCCGCCGCTCCTGGCCGGGGCGGTCCCGCCCTCCCGGCCGGCCGGCCGGAAGCTCCCGCCTCCCCGGGCGAAAGCCGTGGGCCGCCGCAGGTGAGGCCGCCGGGGCGCCGCAGGTGTTGGGCGGCTGCTGCCGGGCCGGTGGGCGCTCTCTGCCCGGCTCCTTCTTCTGCGGCGCCGGCTGCCTTTGGGACCTTGAGGCAGTTCCCTCCCGTCGGGTGAGCCGAGCGGGGCCGGGGAGCGCCCGGGGCTGGACTGAGTGCCGGCCATGTCGCGGAGCTCGCAGAGCGGGCGGCCCGGCAGGTCCCCGCCGCCCCGCGGGACCAGCCCCGGGTCCGCCGCACCGCTGCCGCCGCCCCCGCTGCCCCTGCAGCCCCCGTTCGGCCCCGGCGGGGCCAGCCCGGGCCCCAGCGGGCCGGCAGAGCTCAAGCCAGTTCGGCGGTTCATTCCGGACTCGTGGAAGAACTTCTTCAAAGGGAGACGCCACCTTGGCTCCAGCTGGGATAGCACGGCCTCCGACATCAGGTACATCTCGGACGGAGTCGAGTGCTCGCCGCCTGCCTCTCCCGCCCCGCTGCAGCCGGGCACCAAGGCGGTGCCTGGCTCCTACACGGACCCATTTGAGGGGTCGGGCGGGAGCTACAGCTCTCGGAAGGAGGCCGAGGCCATGCTGCCCGCCGGAGACCCCTTGGACTCACTGGAGCGCCGCGCCGGCACTGGGCAGACGTACAGCGAGCGGGTAGAGGAGTACCACCAGCGGTACGCCTACATGAAGTCCTGGGCTGGGCTTCTCAGGATCCTCGGCGTGGCTGAGCTGCTGCTGGGCGCCGCCGTCTTCGCCTGTGTCACCGCCTACGTGCACAAGGACAACGAGTGGTATAACATGTTCGGGTACTCGCAGCCCTATGGATACGGGGCGGGCAGCGCCTATGGGGGTTACTCCTACAGCGGGCCCAAAACGCCTTTCGTCCTGGTGGTGGCGGGAATGGCGTGGATCGTCACCATAGTGCTGCTCGTGCTGGGCATGTCCATGTACTACCGAACTATCCTCCTCGATTCCAACTGGTGGCCTCTGACCGAGTTTGGGATCAATGTGGCCTTGTTCTTGCTGTACATGTCGGCTGCCATAGTGTACGTAAACGATACCAACCGAGGTGGGCTCTGCTATTACCAGTTGTTTAAGACGCCGATAAATGCGGCTTTTTGCCGTGTGGAGGGCGGTCAGACTGCAGCAATCATCTTCTTGTTTGTCACGGTGATCATGTATCTAATTAGTGCGATGGTTTCCCTGAAGTTGTGGAGGCACGAAGGGGCCAGGAGGCACAGGGAATTAATGGAACAGGAGGTAAGTCATTAGTTATCGTTTTCTGTCTACCGGGTACCACGTCATGGGGAGCGGCTGTAAGTTCCTGCCATGGTGTAGATGGAGTTAAATCAAGTGTCTTCTCTGTAGCAGATCTATAGCCCTGAGGTTGAATGTTAACTCGTCTTACAGTATTAGAAACTGCCAAATGAAAGGCGTTTTTAAAGTGTCAGGTCCAAAGTCTTGAACTCCTTTTTTTTTTTAACGTTTATAATTCACCTTGGGTAAGGACTTGGCTCTGTTCTCTTCGTAATACTGGGCTCTCTCTTCTTTAGTCAGTTGATAAACTACTTCCTAGTGTGTATTTTCCAAACAGAGGAAGAAACGAACAATGTTCATCTGTTCAGCAGGGTTAGGTGGCTTAAAGCCACCTAGCATTTATTTGAAAGCTATGCGTTCAGCACATCAAGTTCTAGTGTGAATAAACCTAAGAATATGAGAACTCCAAGCAACTTCTTTATGCCTTTGCAGCTTTCCTCTATTTTCACGATAGTTGTCAGCAAATAATAGTAGTAACAGCCTTGGCTAGCTTTTGATGTCTCAAATTTCAGTTGGCCAGATTTTTTCATGTCAAATATTTTGCCAGACTACTGGCCTTGCCCATACTAGAAGCATTTGGTATTTGCCTGGTTAATGATAAACTATAGCAGTAGAGATTGAACACTCTTACCTAGAGAGTTCAAAGTAATTTGTGTACAACTTCCTTCAGTTGAAAACTTCACCAAAAAGCCTTTAAAAACAAGTAAGGCTTAATATAGCATGAAAATTAATGCATGTGAAACGTACAATAGCCTAACTTAAGGAGGGGTCAGCCTTTAAGTGATTTTAGAAGGAGAGAGTTTTAAGTTGCTTTTCCTCTGCTCTGTGACTGCAGTCTGATTTGCAGCATTTTCATTTAACACTGGTTTCCAGTACAACATCTTGCATAAAAATGAGACTTTTCTTTTGAAAACTAATTGCAATTCTTCTATAAAAGTTTTTTTACCAATTGATAGTATGTCCTGCAAGAATGAGGTGATTGCCAGAGTTACACACTAGGTGTTCATTCTTACCTGTTACTATATTTTACTTTTAGTTCAGTTACTAAACATTTCTAAAGGGAATACTTTAATAATAGAGAGTAGACTCTGGAGAGTGCTGTGCAAAACAGCTGCAGGTTGAGCTGCCGGTTAGTGCACTGTTTTGTGTTCTAGGCAGTGAATTAGGGTCAGAGTGTTAGTGAGTTAACATGGGCAGGAATGTGAAATAATAATAAAGGAGCTTGAGAAGTGGATGGTGTATTTCCTGCAAGCTGTTCCTTACAGCTGTGCTCTGGGAAATCCTGTTGTTCTGGGGTTTGGGTGGTTGTTTTCTTTAAACAAGTCTTTAAATTAGTGGATCTGAAAATACTCCTTTATGCTGTATTTTATCGTACGTAAATATAAATGTAATTTTCTGTATAGTATGATTTTGAAAATGTTTAAATTTTATGAGTCTGTGCTTTTGCATACTATTTTTGCTGAAAATAAAACTTAATTTTTTTTTTAGATGAAAATGCAATCCTCATTTCCAGAAAACAAGGTAGGAAATAGGAAGTTATTTTTCTCTTTATTGGTAATTTTAAATGGTTATTATTTTCCTTGTGACTATATTTTTTTATTTGACCTCAAATAGATTAGGTGTAGTTTTACGTTAGTTTGGACAGCAGTCTCCTGCCTAGAAGATTCAAAAGGAACTTGTAAAGAATTTACTCCTAGTTAGGCTAGGTTATAAAATTGTAAAATGGCAGCTGTGATGGCTGCCTCTCCATGTGCTCTTACCCTTTTCTATGAGATGACAAGTTCGGTAGCATTTATCACACAGTTTAGCAGACGTGACTAAAACAGCAGGTTGTCTGATGCATGATAGGTTCGAGACTTTCTTCCGGGCTGTGTTGCTTAGCCAGAAGCACAGTGTAGGTGCCCTGTGAGTTGAGCTTCTTCCTTGGCCTCTGAGACTGCTCCAAAGACCCCCCTTGCCAGTTTTGAAGCATCAGCAATCAGTGTTTCAGCCACACAAAGTGTCATTACATACACTTCAAAGATTGTATAGGGTTTCCAGAGAAATTATGTGTATTGATTTCAGTCTTAAATGTCTTCTGTTAGACACTGTTGAATTTCCTACCACTGTTTTCTTTATTGATTTAATACTGGATCAGGATCCTTTTGTTTGTGCTCTGATAAGATTCCACATGGGTTTTTTTCTGGATCAAGGGATAAATTATGCAATAGGAAACAAGGAAAAAAGGGAACTCCAAAGAACTGAATGATTCCAGTTTATTCACGAATTAAATGAATACTGAAGGAAACTTCCTTACACTGTTTTTTAAGACATGCAAACAAATCTTTCCAAACTTTCAGAAGTATTTATCTGTACTGTTATTAGGGCAAACTGAAGAAAAATACTGTGTGAGAAACATTACTGTGACTCATTAAACTGATTTTCTAATTACAATAAGAGTTATAAGAAATATCAGTGATTTGCTTCTACTGCTGCTCAATACATGTATCTCTGTCTTAAAGTTGCTTATTTTGTGATTTATGTAAAACTGATTTATTTAAGAACAAATTCTTTCTCTTTTAAAACAGTATGAAGGTGATGACAGACCAAGAGAAGAAGTCAGTTACAGGCAGCTCAAATCGCTGGAAAGAAAACCAGAGCTACTTAATGGTCATATACCTGCAGGCCACATTCCTAAACCTATAGTGATGCCAGACTACTTAGCGTAAGTGACTTGATTTTGATGGACCAACTTGTGGAGGATGCTTGAATAATGTTTTTCCCTCTGCATTTCTCCTACACTTGTGGTTTCTCTCCCATGCATGTGCTATGGGAACTTGTAATTGTGTGTTAAGTTAACATTAAAAACATAGAGAGTCTGGGGCTGGTATCATTGGCATAAAACCAGTAACTATAAATAAGGAATCTTAATTAAAAAAACAAACCCACACAAACCTCAAGTGTTGAAGCAGAATGTCATAATCTAGCAAGTACATTAACTGCTAAAAGAACAGAAGACCACTATATAGATATTAGAGGAAAAAGCTAAAATACATAGGAAATTGCCTCTTTAGGGCCTGAAATTTGACTACTTTTATACTTTCTAAGTGTAAAAAGTGTAACATGAGTTTGTAACATGCTCCCTTCTAAGGGGTAGGCCTTTCAAAGTCCAATATAATAAATTAATTTTGATATTACTTGTTAAGGGCACAAATAGAAACAAGGGAGATATCCTGAATTTTAGGAAAATATTTTTCTCTATGAGGGTTTGCACAGGTTACCAAGAGAGACTGAGTCTCCTTGCTTGGAGATATAGAAAGCTGTCTGGACATAGTCCTGGTCTAAGAGTTCCTGATGGTGCAGGAGGTCAGATCAGATAACCTCCAGATGTTTCTTACAGCCTCAACGATACTGTGATTCTCTGATTTCAATGCTTTACAGACATGCAAATATCAGCAGGTTATGAGATTAGCAAAAAATACTGAAATACAAGGTGAAGAGTCTAAATGTTGTTAGTAAAGAAAGTTGTCTCTCTAAAACTAATTTTTTTTCGTTTTTTCTTTTTTTTTTTTTTTTTTCAGGAAATACCCTGTAATTCAAACAAATGAAATGAGAGACCGGTACAAAGCAGTATTCAATGATCAATTTGCTGAGTATAAAGAACTGTCTGTGGAAGTTCATGCTGTATTAAAAAAGTTTGATGAGCTGGATGCATTGCTGAAACAGCTTCCACATCATCCTGAAAGCATATATGTAAGTACCTGTGAAATGGGCTCATGGAAAATAGTTGTATTAGGCAGTTTCTGACTGTCTTCAGCTGGGGCACAGTCTTTTCTAATGCTGGCTGTGACGTGGTATTAGAGGAAGTTTCTCTATATGTTACATCATCTCTGGGCATTAATTAGGGATACCAGGTTTTAGTTAAGACATATCCATGGTTTTCTGGAGGGTTTTGTTTCTTTGTTTCATGCTAGTAGCTTTTAAGTTCTAGTGAGTCACAGTTGATGTATTTTCATTATTTCTCAAACACAAGATTTACATTTTAAATGTTATAACCACAGGGTATTGATCAGTTGAGAATTCTGATTAATATTCTGTAGCATTTACATGAATATATGGAGCATAATCAAAGTTTAAAAATCTGTGGTTTCTCATTAGGAACAGGAAAGGATATCAAAAGTTCTGCAAGAATACAAGAAGAAGAAAAACGTAAGTGTTCTTTTATTTACATTGCTATTGAATCTAGTGACTAGCAAAGGGAGTGTAAATGGACAGTATTTCTGACAATCAGTACCTGAGGGTACCTGTCATGCCCTGTGTACTTAGTTTTCTAAAACTTTGGCAAAGTTATGACACAACCCATACACTCATGCCAACAAGCATTTTTGAGAATAATGAGTCCAGTAGCCACATGTGGGGAAAAAACCCCAAACCACAACTCAAGAGTGGAATGTTTTCATCTTCTGAGAGTATGCTTCATCTCTTAGCATTCTGCACTCAGAAGATAAGTTCAGTTATATTCACTGACTGACACAGCCAATGGATAAAACCAGAAAATACAGTCTTACCCTTGAAAAGAAGTTTTGCATTTTTTGAGGCATGGAATTTAGACACTCTCAAGAAGTAATTTTCAGTGTAATCCAACAGGTTTCTCTTTGTAATTTTCAAATGCAGGCTGCAAATATGTATCTGTGTTCCATTACAAACATTATGCCTTACAATTTTTTTTCTCCATGGAATTCAGAGTTTATGTCCATGTTATTTAAACTTCATTGCTTCTTTTTTTTTGGGGGGGGAGAGGATTTATTGCATGTACAACAAATATATGTATAAAATCTAGGAGGATGTCACTTATATTTGCAGATTTCTGTTTTAAAACATCTCTATTTACCAATTAACTGCAGCATATAAAGGCAGAACATTTTCTTCTGGCCTTTCATGAAGGAAGAGGAAACGGGAAATAAGAAAGGGCTAGGGAAAAAGAGTGTGATTTTTTGGGAGTATTTACATACTGTCCTTTTAGTCAAGAACATAATTGAAAATAGACTATACTTCAAAGACTCTGAAAGCCTAATATATTAATGTAAAGTTTTTTGTATTTTTGGCAGGATCCTTCCTTTCTGGAGAAAAAGGAGCGTTGTGAATATCTGAAGAATAAGCTTTCTCACATAAAACAGCGAATTCAGGACTATGATAAAGTTATGAATTGGAATGTAGAAACTTAGCAATGCTTTCACTTCATGGATACTATTTCTGTTTTTAAAATCAATATGTATATTTTAACCTATTTATTTACTCATTGAACAGTATGCTTATGGGGATTACTTAATCATTGTCATATATTTGGATATTGTACATTACTGATAGGTTTTGTATGCAGATCCAATTGTAGTTGAAGTTATGAGATAAGTTAGGAAACCTCTGCTAACATTCTGCTTTCATTAGTGCAAATCCTGGCCTCTTAAATATGAACACTTTATTTGAAAATACTTCATTTGCAAACTTGCAAAGCCTACCAGAGAAAGCAGTTTCCAAATACCTTGTGGAGACGTTGCACAAAAATGCTGTTAACAATTTTGGATTTTATTTATATGTGACATCTTAATGATATCAAAAAGAACCAAGCTGTTTTTTCTGTGGGAGATTTGATGCACTGCCTAGTTGTATTGAATAATTTGGGCAATTCAGAAGATAATTTAATAAGAATTTTTGGTATTGTATTTCCAAATGCCATACATTATACCAGAAATCATTTTGAATTTTGCCCAATAAGAGAGGAAAAATAGCTTCTTATTTAAGCAGCTGGGGGAGGGGGACTAAGGTTTGGTTTTTATATCACCCTCTTCAGAAACGATGCAACAAATCTATAATTGGCCTTAAAGGAATAGAGGTACAGGGTGAGACATATTGATGTTATGCAATATTAACACCACAGTGTCACTTTAGGTCGGTGTGCTCTGCCTACCTTCTGGATCATGCTATTAGAGGTACATGTGTTTTAGGTCTTCACTCTTCATCAGCAAGTAACAGGACTTTTTGTCTATGCAGCAACTGTTAGTGAACTTGGCATTAAGAGAGTAAGTACAGCAAAATTCTCATTCAAAGCATAAATTGTTAGCATCCTCTTTAGGGCCAGGAACAATGTATTCACAGACATACTTTTCAGAGCATATTTGCATAAATTCTATATATATTTTTATATTTTCTTGGGGATATTATGATGGCAATAGGTTTGTATATGCAAGTATTTTCATAAGCCAGTAATTTTTCTCTTTGTATCCTTTTTCATATCTTTATTTACTTTATTAACTTTTTTTACTTACTAAAACTGTTACAAGCATTCCTAGTTTTTGTACAGTTTTCTACAACTGCAATTTGTCTGTTCTGAAATATGTTTTTTAATATAAAAAACCCCACCAGTGTAGCCATATTACTCTATAGCTTATAAAGACATTTTGTTTGAAAAAGGTGCTCTGATTACAGTTACTGCAAATTTTTGTTAGTGATTTGTTTTTTTCTTTGAAGGAAAGTTTTTAACTTCTGCCTTAATTTAAAGAAAGAACATCAGGAAAACCGTTTTCCAATTTAGTATGGTCATGGTAGTAACTACCTCTGCTCTTCACTGCTGGAAATGTATTAACATACCTCACTCTGACCATTGTAGCTTTTCTGGTTTTTCAGCCCGTGTCATTCACACTGCAATCCTGATGGCCATGCACCCACCTTCATATTTGTAAAATTGACATTCCAGTTTTGTCGGCCACTTAATTCCGAGAGCTTTAGTGGATGAAGTAAATAACACAAGACGTCATGGGAACCTGAGAGAGTTTGAAAATCTGGCACCTCTTCATTTCAAAGCCTTTAGTGTCATCTACATGGAAGGTACTTCAGTATTTTCATCACTATCAGAACAGGTGACAGCCAGTGCTGCTATGCCTTATTCTCTCTTTTTAGTGCCTTTCTCTCTGGTTCTGGTTTGTATTAATTCCAGAGGAGAAACCTCTCTTCCTTATAAAGGAGATGGGACCATTTTTTATACTTGTGCTGAATACTTGTTAAATTGTTCTTTTAAGAGAAGTATTTGTCCAAATCTCCACAATCTAAATAAATGACCTCTAACTGTACACCCAGGATTCTTGTTTTTTCTCAGTGAGACATTTGGGCATTACATCAACAACAGAAAAAGATTAGCACAAGTTTGAGGATCAGCTGGTGTTCATAAAGTACTAACAATAACATGACTGATGTTTTATTTGGAAAATTCGCAGTCTGCACACTTAATAGGTCTTCTTTCTGTAGGACAGTGAGACCTAGCTCCAGGTTCCTTTTTGACAGTGGTCTGAGTTTCAACTTTGAGAAACTGGCTCCTGGTCCCTCAGACAGTGTCTGCATAGCCTGTGGAGAACCACCATGCTGCTTCTTTCCTGCAAAGTTTCCTACAAATGGATTGGGAAAAGGGAATACCATACCTGTGCCTGGAATGAGGAGATTAAGCAGCAACATTTTATCTGTATGTGGACTCTTGTGTTTCCTGGCAAATGCCACAGGTGTAGCCAAGTAGATTTTCCCAATGTTGGGAAGAGAAGCTGGGAGAGAAATACTCCCTTTTGCCCACCTTCTGGGTTGCAAACAGGATTGATGTAGGGCACAACTGAAGTAAGCTACCATCTAAGGGCTGTAGGTCATCCCAAGGCTGCAGCAATGTGTTGCAACCATCTCAGTAAATTACTTGATCAGTCCTGTATTACAGGCCCTAGGGCTGTTAAAGCACTTCTGGTGTGTACAATCTGTGCTGGTTGTTTTCTAACCTACCAAGAGATAACTGAAAATGGTCTTGTCTACAATGCTACAGACATGCTGGAGAAAAACTGTTAGTCTAAGATTAGTCTAACATGTTCATCTCTCAGAGAAATTGACATTAATGAAGTAAGAACTAATGGCTGGAAGCTGACTCAACATGGAGCAAGGCTGAAGTTAGGAGGAAAGTGATCTGAGTTACCATTAAGAAATTTTAAGGAAAGTGACCTCTTGATATTCTTAAAGAGTACAACGCATACTCCAGATAAAACTGAAGTTTTTAGAGATTACCACCTCAATCTCTCTGTGCAGTCCCTCTAGGCTCAGCTCTGAAGTTACACTTTTGCATATATGTGTAAACAATGTGCCATATAATGTTACCTGTGTGACTGGGTTTTTGCAGAATGTAGTTAACACATAAATGAATCACCAAGGAATACTGCCTTACATCAATGGGCTTGCTTTTAATTACAGCCTATCCTCCAACCCTGAGTGCGTACAACAAGAAGTTTTATCCTTCAGTCTTCTTAGAAAATGCTTGCCTGGCTCCACAGATCTACAGAGATGCTCAAGATTCTTAGCATTTCTACAAGTATTACAGTTTCTAAACTGGATTTACTGTGCATTTAACTGTGTTTCTTGTCTTTGTAAGTAGTTTGGTATCCTAGAGCAAAACAAGTGTGGCAAGATTGGTGTACTTTTTACTAAACCGTATATTTTTTCAGGCCAGATAAAGCAGTGACTAACAAATGTACCCAAAATTTTGTTTTGCACTATAGCCTGACCAGCTTTCGTGACAGTATATTGACTACACGTGCTCATGAAAAACCTAATTGCTTTGAAATTGTAAAAGAAGTTATCCAGTATGTTATTTAATAATTTCAAAATCGTGGGATTTCAAGCACTCATACAATCAAGTTTTACAAAATTAACATATATCCTGTTCTAGTCCAGCCCTGAAATTCTTGGTCTTTAGAAAAAAAAAAATACTCCTGTTCTGAAAGAAGTCTTATTTCTCACTTCCTTTATTCAAACTGCTAGCTTATAAGACACTTTTTTTCAGTGTTTTATAGACTGGACTTTTTCCTTCTAAATAAAAGATGGTGTATATTCTAATGGGAGTTGACCCAACTATAACTATTTCAGTTCCAAGAAACAAATCCTGACTTTTCAAAGAATTCCTCTTTCCCTGTCTTCAGATTGCTTTCCTTCAAAAAATAATTGTTTTTTCCCAGGTATGGTTTAACTGAAAGCTAATTAATTTCTCCTCTCTTTCCATTATAATTATAGATTGCTTCTGATAAACGCAGTAAGCTGAAGGGTACAGAAGCAGTTAGTTTTGCCCACTCCGGTTTCAAGAATTGTTACTACTGTTTACATGTTTTCTTCCTCGTGTATTGTCTTACTTGGATGCAGAGTCAAACTCCTTAGAAACGGATGTTCAGTAACTTTCCTGTAATTCAAGAGGCAAAGCCCAGTCTTGGCATACTTCCACTGTATCCAGTATTAATCGCTCTGCAGAGCAATCAGCAATTAGCTCTGTTAGCTCTGAGCTAATCCTCACTGTGGTGCTTATGAAATGGGAACTCTTGGTGACATGAAATGAATACTCAAGATTATTTTAGGTAGATGGAAAACATAGTTACTTAACATCAATATACCTGAAACTTACCGTTTTTGCTGGTGGGGTGATAAATGGCCGCCTTCATTCACCAGCGTGTGAGCATAATCGTGTTAAAATCCAGTGCTTTTTCCAGGCTCCTGCGTCCTTCTGTTAATTACTGAAATTGTTTGGGTTAATTGCAGAAGTGTCACCGAGACCCAGGCAGTGCCATAAGCCTGGCAGCTGTGTCCGGAGACGCGAGCGAGCGGGCTCCTCACAGCGACGCCACCGCGGCCATCGATGTCTCCGTCAGCCGCCTTCCCTAGGCGCCCATCCTCTCCAGCCATGTCTCCGTCAGCCGCCTTCCCTAGGCGCCCGTCCTCTCCCCGATGAGTCCTCTCCGCAGATGGAGGATTTCGATGATGTTGTGGGAAGCACAACGGAACCTTTCCGCAACGGTCTCTCCGCGGCCCGGGCGGCGGCCGGGATGGTTTGGCGGCGCACCGAGGCGGAAGAGGGCGGGCGCCAACGTGTCCGCGGCGGCCGGGCCTGGCGGCGGGCAAGGGCCGGGGCTGCTCTCGTTTCCTGCGCTTCTGCTCAGCCTGCCTCGGCTGCCCTTAGCCCCCGTCGGCCCTTTTCACCCCACTCAGTGTCCCTCGGCTCCTTCCAGACCCCCTCTCACCCCCGTCTTCTCCCACAGTCCCCCTCGTCACCCCTGAAGCCGCTCATCTCCCCTGAGCTCCCCTGCTATTCCCTCAGCGCCCCGCATCTCCCCCGGTCTTCTCACAGCCCCTTCAGCACACACACACACAGCCGCCAGCAGCCCCCGCGGAGATGGATGACGAACCCGAGCGCACCAAGCGCTGGGAAGGTGGCTACGAAAGAACATGGTATGTTCTTCTCCCCTCACCTTTCTCAGCTTTCTGGCGAAAGAGGAGGAAAAATCTCCCCTCTGCCCACTGTAACAGTCTGTTTTGTGTAGGGAAATTCTTAAGGAAGACGAATCCGGCTCGTTGAAAGCAACCATCGAGGACATTCTCTTCAAGGCAAAGAGGAAAAGGTACTTGGTGCGGCCACGAGCCTGCTAATAGCTGACTTGGTCAGTTAAAAGGTCTTGATCATCCTGTAACTGGGTCCTGTGGGATGAATTAAACATAAGGCATGCCTGCAGGATGTTTTTATGTCCTTTTTCCTTCAGAGGGCCAGGTGCATGCCAGAAAGAACGGTAAAAATTTATTTTTTATCTTTTAACACTGAATGTATACAGGCTATGTATCTCATGTGTATGCAAGCTACAGGTCTTGATCTGATGAAACAGTGCAGAGTGCTGCAGTTGCAATCTGCACATCTTAGAAGAATCTTCACACAGTTTTTTTTAATATACAAACCAGAGAATCAGAACAGGATAGTTTGGGTTGGAAGGGTCCTTAAAGATCATCTCACTCCAGCCTGCCACGAGCAAGGACACTTGTCATTGGACCAAATTGGTCAGAGCCCCATCCAACCTGGCCCTGAACTCTCCCAGGGATGGGGAATCCACACAGCTTCTCAGGGCAACCTGCTCTAATGCATCACCACCCTCATGCTAAAACATGTTTATCTCTAATCGAACTCTACTCTCTTTTGCTTAAAAACATTGCCCCTTGTCCTATCACAACTAAATCTACCTTCTGGTATCATGGCTACAGATTCCTGTTTCAAATTTTAGAAAAATTGCTAGAAAAAAAATATAAGTTTTGCATTATTTGAAGTTATATTGGAACTTGATTTGTCAAAATTGAATAAAATTTTAAAGTTTTATTAAACCTGGTAGTAAGAAATACTTATTTTCTGAGAGTTGTTAAATCTGTGATTGAGCTGTGGATTTTTTCAGTGTGAATAAGTGTCTGCAGTTTGTTGCTTCTTCATTTTTGCCAGAAGTCTAGTATTGGTTTTGTGTGGGCTTTTGTTTTAGGAGCCATTCATTCATTTGAATTTGACTTAAATACTTCTGTGTTTTGTCAGACTCTATGAACACCATGGACAAGTCCGGCTTGGAATGGTATGTTAATACCTTAACCCTTTTCTGTCCTTAGTCCAAAACTACTTGGCTAGAGGTGGTTTTCCAGATTTGAAACACATTTCTGCTGCCCTAACATGCTTCATTCCAAACCTTGTTGTTTCCACCAGTTTTTATTATTTTTTTAAGCATTCTTTGTTGGCAGTGTGGATGTGAAGCAGGGCTATTCAGGGTTGGAAGTTTGGCACATAGGGTGTGTTTGGCAGCAGAAGTCAGACCGCACATACTCACAATGTCCATTTCTCCTCATGTGAAAAAATGAACATAATGAAAATGGGTTGTAAATAACCACATTGCTTTGTACAAAACTGAGCTCTTCAGAGGAAGACATGAATGTTCAAACTATGCCTGTTTTGTAGCTTATCATGAGAGTTATGAGAGGAGCAGAACAGTGTGCATTTTTCAAGAGAGGATCTTTTTTTAATTTTAAGAAAAAATTTGAAGAATGTGTTAACTTTTCAGTTGATGTTAATTGCACCACTCAATCTACTGAATTTTCCCTGTTAGAGTGAGGAAGTAGTGTCCTTTTTAAGTAAATGGAATAATGAATTAATTTCAATAAGTATTCTGTGAGTGATTTTCGCGTATGGTGGAAATGCAGATGCGTCACCTCTACGTGGTTGTTGATGGATCAAGAACGATGGAGGACCAAGACTTAAAACCGAACAGACTTACTTGCACTCTGAAGGTATTCCTGCACTCAAAAGTTTTTTCTTACTGAGCCACTATTTCTCTATAAACTGGTTGCATTTTGCATTTCAAAGAATTGCAGTCTCCTGTATGTGCATAGCCTCATCTCTCATCCCTACATTTGTCTCCTCGTTTCTATTGCTAGTCCATCACTTTCCTGTTTTTTGAATAGTAAAATCTGTGTGGCATTATTTTGCCTTGCACATGTACTTCTGTACAGTAAAAGTACGTTTTCTACAGGCATATTATGGGAAGACACGTTTGTAAACTGTGGAAATTAAGTGTTGCCCATAATAAGGGGATGACATGTTTTTATTGCACATCTAGAATTGGTTTATATTTTTTTCTTACAGTTGGGTTTTTTTATGAGTTCTTATTTGAAGGGATGCTAGATGAGAGTTGAACTGGATTACTCTTTCAGATTGTGGACAACTTGAACTGTGTACATCATGTTCTGTGTGGTCTTTTCCAGCAATACTAAAACATGAAATCCTGATTTTGATGGTTTTGTACAGATTAGTGCTTTTTTGGTGTATTGAAAATCTCCATTTGAACCATCAGGAATCTAGAACTTCAGCACAGGACATGAATAAAATAAGGGGGTGTAGTTTCTGAAATCTGTATTTCATTGGTTACATGGGATGAAGGGGGAGGGATAGGGTGAAGGAAGAATGAAAAGGAGAGGCTCATTTCCTCCTTTTTGTGTTACCCAACTGCTTTGTTTTGCTTTTTAGTGATATGAGATGTTTTGCATCTTCTTAATGCATGTGTAATAAAAGTATAATTAGTTTTTAACTGTCTTAACTTCTCTTTATAGTTACTGGAATATTTTGTTGAAGAATACTTTGACCAGAATCCTATTAGTCAGGTATGTAAAGCCTTGCAAGAAACAAGTAACAGAAAACTGTTATAAAAGGTAGTTTTAGTTATAACACTACCCAGTAAACTGTTTTCAGTTTACATGTACCTTCTCATTCTTTATTCATTGGCCTAGTGAAATTCTTTACCTGCTTGTTTCTGCCAGGCATTTAGAGTTTAAGAAGATTTCTTTTTGTGCCTTTGGTAGTAATGAAAATACAGGAGTGTTTGTAAAATGATGCATCATGTTGTAGTGCTATTGTTACACTTGAAGTAAAACTTGTATAGACTCGTATGGTTAAATATTCTGGTCCATAAAGGCGTAAAAAATATAGTAAAATTCTAAATAAACTCATTGTAAAACTTTCTAAGAAATGTTTTGTCTTTTTTCTTCCCCTTTTTCAGATTGGCTTAATCGTAACCAAGAGTAAAAGAGCAGAAAAAATGACAGAACTCTCAGGTAGGGAAGTAGTATTGTTTACTTAAATTGCAGATGTTTTTATCCTTTTCCTTGGTGTTATAAGTTCTGCATGATACACTGCTGAAAATGGAGGTATGTTATATAATTAGTTTTAATTTAAGAGACAAATTATTGCAAGTTGTTTGAAACCATAATCTGTTACTGTGGGACACAAAAGGAACACACAGCACACACAGGTGTTTAAAGTATAAAAGAAGAAGCTTTATTTTTTTACTTCGATATTTATAGATTTCTGGACAGTGACTAGGGATTGGATAATGAAGTTAATATCTTTCCAGTCACACTGGTTAAATGAGGAGTCTCTCAAGTGATATCTTTCACAAAAGAATGTAAATAATCTTTGTTTACCTTACAATTCATGAGAACCTGACTCCAGTTATGAAAAACAAATCCGAAGGCTTATTTTCAGGGACGACACATAATATGCTTTGATCCAGAACTGTCATTGTGTGCTTGTTTGCGATCAAGTCTTGACCAGAATGCAACTCAGACTATGTGCTGTTTCCCCTGCAGTTAATTTTCTACCCTCTTTGTTAATTTTGTATGTTAGGACATCTGTGGTTTTTATGAAATCTGATCAGATGTTAAGAAGTCAAGGTTTGTTTGGTTCCTGCCTGCTGTTACACCAGTCTCAGTGGCTTCAGCAGGTTTCATTGAGGAAATTGAGGATGAATCTTTGAACCATACTTTGAGGATCACAGAAGAAACAAAGCTCTTTTTCTGTTTGTGAGACACGTTGCACTCGTACTGAGTGCTTAATGATACCCAACAGTTATTTTATTCTTTTTAGCTTCTGAACTTTCTAGCATCTGAGTGCCTATATAGTAAAAGTCTGTTTTATTGTTTTCTGCATTCTAATCAAAATACCAATTTGTAATGAAAAATACATGCGTGTTCCACTTTGAAACCAGTCCCTGTTGTTGTACAAGTACACTTCCTTACATGTGCAGTTTAAATATTTCTGTTCTTTAACTTCTTGTATCGATTGATTGCATTTTTTTCACTTACAGGAAATTCAAAAAAGCATATAACTGCTCTGAAGAAAGCAGTGGATATGAACTGCAGCGGAGAGCCTTCTCTATATAATTCCCTAAATTTAGCCATGCAGACTTTAAAGTTAGTATATACATGGAGGGATTTTTTTGTTTTCTTTGTGACTTTTTTAGGAGTCAGGTACAGAATTTTTTCTAAGTAGTGTCTTGCATCATGCTGACTTGAATCTTTAAAGGTCACTTTATCTCCTCTTAAAATACAAATCATTAAGTTAAATACTCTACTAGTGCAGAAGGTTATTTTCTACCACTAATGTATAGTGCTTGTATTTAGGGGTGTGTTTCTTACAGAAACGAAATTTGAAAACCAAGTTGATGATGCTATATAGGTATTGTGATGAAAGAGGCTGCAATTCTTTTTTTACTGAAGAGCTAAGTATGAGAGAGGACAGAGTTAGGGGTTAATGATGTAAGAGAACAGGAAATGAAACAGCATTGTATCACAATAATCTTTTGAGAGTTTTGGCATACTTTAGAAGGACTAATTTTCAGATAGGGTAGGTTCAGAACACTTGTTTGCTGTGTGAGGTATTGAGATGTGTCCCAGTTTGTGGAAGATGGAATAAAGAATTGCAGCTAAAGACACTGACTGAACAAAGCTAATAATCAGTGTCATGAAAAGCTGTTTGATTATAATAGGAAGAGAGTTTTCAACTAAGAACTAGAAGTAGTTAAAATTAATGGATTTACACTTAAAAATTGATTAGAGCTCTTTAAGAAGTTAGGGAGGCTTACTACAGTGTGCTAGTTTGAAGATGAATTTTACTCGTGGGTATGGCTAAGGTACAAAGAATTCTTTACAGCAAATAATCAGGTAAGAACTACACAATTAAATACTATATTTTAGATATTGGAAAGCATTGGCTTTCGGAAGGTGAAAATCTGGTGCTCAGACTAGAATCTTATCACAGTTTGTAGATATTATGTCATCTTCTGACTTCAATACATTAAGGTCCTTGTTATCATGCAAATAGCTTAGTGTGCAGAAGTAAATTAACTGTGTGCTTTCCTTAGGCACATGCCAGGACATACAAGCAGAGAGATTTTGGTAGTCCTCAGCAGTCTGACGACATGTGATCCAGCCAACATCTATGATCTAATTAAGGTACAGAACTGAAGTTTGACTACTGCATTGAACAGCCAAGCCTACTGTAGGAAAAACAGGCAGTTGCAGTGTCATCACCAATTAATTTTCATTTAAGACTTTAAACCTTTTTACTATTTCTTGTCCTGCACATGAATTTGAGTATGTTTTTTTTTTTTTCTCTATTTTAAGTGTTTAAAAGCAGTAAAGATCAGAGTATCTGTCATTGGCCTAAGTGCTGAAGTTCGAGTTTGCACAGTACTTGCCCGAGAAACTGGTGGTATGTATCTGAAGTTCAGTAGTTATATTACTAACACAGGTTTAAAATCAAAATTAAGTAGGTAATAAATGCATATTTATTACTGCATGTTGATATTTTTAAGGATAAATATTTTCCATTGTGGTGGCAGAAAATTAAAGAGTCGCCCAAATCTACAAAATATACAGTAGTAAGTGAAATCATTATCAGCTGGTAGCTGCACCTTTAGAGAGAAGAAATACTCTTATTTTCAGACCTTGTGTTCCACATATAAAGTTATGTGAGGTGGAATTTGATCAGTGTAACATGTTAATATCCATTGCTGCAGTGGTAACTATTATAGTATCATTACTACAGAGTAATGTTGGAGAATAGTTCTAAAACTTGTCTTTTACTGTAGCATTAGCAGGGCTGCTTTTTAGGAACAGCTTTGGATAAATTGTTGTTTTCTGTCATTTGGAGTATATGTTTGTATTCTTTTTTGCTCATAACCTGACAGTAAGGCATTTCTTTTGTTTGTGACAGGAACATATCACGTTATTTTAGATGAAAGTCATTATAAGGAACTGCTGATGCACCATGTTAGTCCTCCACCTGCCAGTTCAACTTCTGAGTGCTCCCTTATTCGAATGGGTAGGATATGGTTTTGTCAAAATACTAGCACAAGATTTGCTTTGCCTTTTTCTTTATTTGCCTCTTCTGTGTTAAGGCTGTACAAATAATAAGAAGCATAATAAAGACACTGTGCAACTTTTTTTTGTTTTAATTTTTATTTTGCAAGATAAGTATAAGTTTTCTTGATTTTATTCCTGCAAGGTAGTCAGCATTTAAATAAAGCTTGTTAATACAAATTACTGAACAGAATTTGGAAACAATGAAGTGGAATTATATTGATGGCACAGTAATTGTTATAAATTTAATACTTAAAAATGAAGGATGAAAAACTATTTTATTTTTCCCTCTGCTTTTTTTCCTGCAGAAGGCAACTGTTACAACTGTTAATTGATTTAAGAGCCATAGGTAGTACATAATTATTAGCAGCTTCTGGAGTGTTCTTTCAACAAATAGATTAGGTACCTTTTATTTTCCTGATGTGTTTCTCAATAAATTTAAGCTTGGAGTTAAACTAGAATAGGGATTCTAATGCTGCAAAACAGAGGGCTGAGTTCTCACTTTTATCCACCATTTTCATAGATAAGAATGAATGTATTTTTGTGTCTAGATAAAGATAATGAAAAGGTTTACTTCTTGTAGGTAAAGCCTGAGCAGCAGTTGGAAAAACCAACTTCACCTGTCATGATCTGTAAAAAATAAATGATAGAAAGAAAGCAAACAAGCTATCAGTATCCAGAAAGTCCTGTAGTCTCATCTGTCATATACTGCACTTGGAAGGTGAACATAGGCTGGATGGATGCATATAAAATATTTCCCCCTTAATTAGAAACTATTGTTTAAGTGAACATTTGTATGCTGCTCATTCTGCTTTCCTACCATTTCATGTATTTTTTCTTTTTAACTGTTCTTAAAAAATGGGGTTCCAGTGCACTTCAGTTAACACAAGGTCTATGACAAAAACATTTTTTCAGTTGCAGGGAAGTCAAGTCAGGGAGGTGTGGATGTAGGTAGAGACCTTTGGGAAGAATTTGATACCTAGCAAGAGTGTGTCAGTTCCCCCATATTAACAGATTGGAAAGAGATAGGCTTGAATGTCTAGAATAATCTTTGAACTTCTTCATTGGAGTAAGAAATTGACACCTTATTGCTTGTTTAAAATTGTTACTATGGCATGTTGTTTTTCTTCAGGTTTTCCTCAGCATACGGTTGCTTCTCTATCTGATCAAGATGCAAAGCCCTCCTTTAGCATGGCGTAAGTAGCATTGATTAGAATTCAATGAGCTGATAAGAATTCAATAATAATTAGTCATATTTAGAAAATCTGCTTGACAGTGAAAGTATTGCAAAATATTATGAAAGAAAGAGTAAGCCATGTCTTGTGTCTTCTCAGTAGATATTTTATTTCCATTGGTAGCTTCAGTATGTGGCCATAGTTAAATGTGTTAGTTAAATGTGGCCTCTGTTAAATGTGTGTTTTAAATACTGCATTTAGGGTTTTTTTAAGGTAGTAAATGGTACTTAGTTCCATTTCACAGTGATTGGGACACAAAGGTTCAAGAATGTATTAAAATAATTACTCGCAGTTCTTGATTTAATTATTACTATCATTATAAAAGATAATTATGAGGATGAAAGAGCATTATCTGAATAAAGTACTTTCTGTGTATTTCTTAACATGACTTTAAAGGGAAATTTAAATTACAGGCCTCATTTGATGACTGTACCAGTGTACTTCTCAATGAAAAGAATTGTTTTCCAGAGTGATAGGAGAGTCTGAATTTCAGAATTAAACGGTATCTAACAGCATGTTCCGTTTGAAGGAAGAAGTACTACATGCATCTTGAAAGCAATATAGAATATTTTTTGTTTAAAAAGCATGAAGTTATTGTTCATATTTTTGTGTTTAAAGAATGGCTCCTTTATATGGAAATATTTGGTCTTTGGTTCCTGTGGGAAAATGTGGTCACCGATATCTCACCATATCAATTGTTTTCTGACATTTACACATTGAACAGTTACATGCAATCTAGTGAAACTTTTTAAGTTATTTGATGTGAAAAAAAATTATTTGTAGTTACATAGTAGCATGGTATTATTTCTTAAGTACTGAATTGTTTCTTTCTACTGTAGGCAACTGGAAAATAACAGTGACCCAGGTCTTACACTGGGTGGATATTTTTGTCCTCAGTGCAGAGCCAAATACTGTGAGCTTCCAGTGGAATGCAAAATCTGTGGTAAGTAGCGAGAAAAGTTGAGCAGATGAATCAGGAGTTCATGGTAAGAGAGTCAAGGGGCAGAAAAATTCAGCTATGCTTAGTAATTAAAAGCCAGCTCTGCTCTAAGAGTCCTGCATTTCTGTGACCCGGGATGTCACCTTTATACAAGTGTCTCTCAGGACTATACCTGTAACTGTAAAGCTGTATCTTATTCCTTGGTATAAGGAATATACACCTAAGGCAGAGTGGGGAAGAGGGGTAATGCACATGGGAGTGGTAACTTCTCAAGAATCCTCATTTAACTAACCCCACCCATGTTTCAGAGTCCTCAGTGAAAGGCCATAAAAATTGAGTGCTTTGGAGTAAGAGGACAGAAGTACTGTCACCTCCAGGAGTATGTGAATGAAAAATTTCCAGGTTGAACCCAAGGGCAGGCTGTGAAGTGTCATGTGACAGGCTGTAGAGTCGTGAACAGAAATCCTTTGATCTTGCAAACGTTAATGGACTGCGCAAGCAAGGATGCCTCCCTCAAGTGCTCTTAGTGAGGGTGGGAGGTAGAATTAGCGTGGTTTATAATATTAATGTTGTGACAGGGTGCTGTTCTCCTAGCTTATACAGGCACGTGACTAAAACACAATAGGTTTTACCAGGATGTGTGTATTTGGCAAGAGGATGAAATAATTACAGGTTTGGGACACTTTATCCTAGTTTAATTTCAAGTTTTTCCTACCAGCATGAGTTTCATTCCAGCAAGGGAATAGTATAACTGGAGAAATCCTGTGTACCTGTAGTGGATTCTCCACAGCTGCAGTGATCAGCAGAACAACAGTTTGGAAATTTACACTACATGCGAGTGAGTGATGGAGATGTTCGTGCCAGCTAACCTGTCCTCATGGTCTAACCCCAGCTGGCAACTCAGCCTCAGACACCCACACACTCCCCACTGGTGAGATGGTGGTGAGAATCAGAGGAGTAAAAGTGAGAAAACTCATGGGTGGTGTAAAAGGCAGTTCAATAGTTACGGCAAAAGCTATGCACGTCAGCCAAGCAAAGTCATTAGTTTACCACTTCCCACCAGCAGAATCTGCAGGAAAGCAGGACTGCATTCGTGGGTAACAGTTACTTGAGACTTGAGCAAATGCCATCATCCTGAACCTTCTCTCCTTTCCATCTTTTCACCCAGCATTATAGGCTGAGCATGATGCCACATGGTATGGGATATCCCTTTCTTCTCTTGGTGCACTGTTGACTGCAGTGCTGACTGTATCCCCTCCCAATGCCTCGTGCACCCCCAGGTCTACCCTCTGGTGGAGTAAGAAACAGAAAGGTTCCTGATTGTGTGTAAGCACTGCTCAGTAAAGTAAACATTCTTGCCTTATCAACCCTGCTTCCAGCATAGATCGAAAACACAATCACATGCTAGTTAGTGTGACAAAAATTAACTGTTTTAAAACCAGCAGACCTGTGTTAGCTGATATGGGGCTGTGGCATGGTTTTGGCAGTAGTATAGCAGGCTGTAGTAGAGCTTTGTAAAAGGGTGTAATTTTAACTGTTGGTGTGATACAGCAGAACCATCATTGCCAAAAGGAGCATCCTAATTTCACCACTGTGTGTTGTAAATGTATTTTTAAAGGCTGAGTTAAACCTTTTCAGTAGAAATTTGAGCAATTTGCTAGTTCTTTCTATTTGGATTTAAAACTGGACAGGATTACAGATTTGGCTAATGGTAAAGTAGTTTTACTTTTTATATTCTTAGGAGCTCTCAACTACTGAGTAATTAAAAATACTATTTTTCCTTTTTATTTTATTTGATACAGAAAAGCTTTTCGGTAAATCCTCCCTTGTAACAATTTTGGTGTCTCTTTATTTGCAGGTCTTACATTAGTGTCTGCACCTCACCTGGCTCGGTCTTACCATCACTTGTTTCCTTTAGATGCCTTTCAGGAAGTTCCACTGGAAGAACACAAGGGGGAACGGTATACAAATCTTATTTGTGATAATGAGTGTACTTGTGGATCCTGTAACTTTTTTGTAAAAAAAGTAAGAGTAGCTGGCAACAACTTCTTTGCTGCTGGAAATCCTGAGTGCTTGGGTGGTGTTGGGCACCTGTGGCATTAAGAAATAAATACTTGTAGTTTCCGTGATCTTTGAGTTCAGTTGAGTAGCTGAAATAATTGCCAGAAATTGCTACTATGAGATTTTTTTAAAACACTGACTTACACAGACTTGACTCCTTTTTTTCAGTTAAAATATACAATTTTGCTTTTAGGTATTGTCAAGGCTGCCAGGGAGAAATAAAGGATCAAAATGTAAGTATGTCGAATGGCATTGTAATTTCCATTGAGAGATGATCCTTTTGCATTATGTTCTAAAAACCAGAAAAATACTTGTGAAAGTTAATGTCATGGTAAACTAGAGTTCTGTGTTAAGCAGTCACACTTTCTAGAATGCAGAGTTTGTAGAAGTGTGGGAAGGGATTTCCTAAGGGCCTGTATAAAAAAACTTCCACTTTTAGCCATTTGGAATCATTTACAGTGACCTGAGCTCAAGCCTGTGAGTATACTTGCTGTCAGAAGCTTTAATTCAATTGAGTTGCTGTGACGCTAGCAGTATAGTCTGTTTACATCCTCTTGGTGACATAACTGTTGCCCAACACTAGTGCTATGATGATGATAATTTTTGCTAATTTATTGTCTTTCTATCCTTCCCACATAGGTGTATATATGCAAAGTGTGTCAGAACGCATTTTGTGTGGAATGCGATCTGTTTATTCATGATTCTCTGCACTGCTGTCCTGGCTGTATTCACAAGCACCCTGCTCCTGTATCTGTATGAGCTCACATCTTTTTAAAAATTGCTGTATCTTTGTCATTCTTGCATGTATCTAATTTGTTTATTCAGCCATCGCTTTAACTGGTGCATCTCTGAAGAAGAAGATGATTACAGAGGGATGAACAGTGGAGAAGGTGCAAACTTTAATGTTTTAGTGATTTTATTACTGTTAATATATACTTGAATTATCAGTATCTATTTTTTTTGTTTTGTCTAAAGAACTATGGCCTTTTCCAGCTATTATTGTAATAATGTGTATATTTGTAAATGTGAAAGTGATAAAACTGTTTTTTATGATAATGTGGTGATTCATCTTTGTTTTGTTACTTGTTCAAAAAGAAGCCCTGAAAATACATTTTGCACATCCATTGTTACATCGTTACATTTTGGTTTTGGTGGATTTCTGTAGATCAAAATATTCTTTTGCAAAAATTTACAAAGATATTTTTGAGCAATTAATTGGTGGACATTTCATGTATTAATTTCAAGTATTATGCATATTCATGTTGGCATTCAGTAAGGCAACTCAAATACAGCTACTATAAATGTGCTGAAAACACATTTTAGGTGTTAATGGTGCAGCGCAAAGCTAACTGAGTTCTATTACTCCTGTGTCTGCAGCTGTCCAGTTTAAGTTCCAATTTCTTGTAGGAGGGTAAGATTGCTGAAAGGCAGTGAACTTGCAAAAAGGCAAGACCTGAGTTTAATACAAATTATTATTTGTTGGACTCGTATTGAGGACAAAAAGAGCTGCTGTTTGGTACTGGGCTACACTAAATTGACAGAAGTGCACATCATCTTCTCTTTTTGGCTAAACCCCTAGAGCAACAGAAAGTAAGGTGGCTGCAGGAGGGGAAGTGTCCATCCTTACCTGAACTTCAAAGAATAGAAATTGAGACAAATGCAAAACTGCCATTTTGCAGTGTCTGTTCAAAGTGTGTTTGCAGCTTGAACCTGTAAGAATTGTAATGTGCTACACCTCAGTAAAAGGAGGTTACAGGTGCGGGTTCTGAAGCAGTACATCACAATGGGTTTTCTAGAGTCACCTTGTGATGATTGTAAGTACATCAGTGACTGAGTTGCTCCAGGTATATATGACTTAATTTTTGAGCTTTGTTTTTGATCATATTAGAAATGGCAATGTAACAGCTGAATCTTAACATATAAACAAGCAAAAAAACCCCAACCACTTCTCTTACAGTGGTTCAATTTTTCATGCTTACCACATAAAAACCATGCATACTACTTTTCTGTTCTTACAGGCAGTTTTCATTCAGTTGTTAGTATAGCTCTTTCTATGCTTTTCATATGATAGTTGCCTGCATGCTGGATCAAGTGTAGCCATTCTTTTGTGTTGGCAGAAAAATGACTGTTGAGCATCTGCATCTCATTTTGTGCTGAGTCAAATCATCCCTATAAACCCTTTGTGCTGTCAGATGGTTGCAGTACCTATTACTAAAAACTAGCAGAAAAAGGACATAAAGCGTTTGGTCTAGCAGGCTATTCCAAGCCAAACTAGTGCTCTGAGCATCTGGCTCTTAGATATTCTGATGCTGGTGACAGCTTCTTGAGACAGTGTTTTCTGGTAATATTTTCATCTTTGCAGTCAGTATTTTTTAATGGAAATAAAAGGGAGTTGTCAGAACACTTCAAATCCTTTTTTTGCAAGATGCCAAAATAACATACTCCTACCCAGCTTCTATTTTTGAAAGTAAAAACTGTGTAGAAGTTGAAACTATACTCCATAATCAGCTTGTAGTCACAGCAGTCATTTGGTTTATACTTTCCTACCTGTCTCACTGGTTCAAAATACTTCCTGAAAAATCACTACTCAGGCAATATTTCTCTGGTGTATAAAGACTTTCATCTGTGTCCTGTGTATTTAAAGCAGCATGGAGGAAATCTTTGCTCCACCTGTTCTCTTTGACTGGGATTCACTGGTTCTCAAGTCTCCCTTGCTTGTGGGAAGCTCGAAACTTCTTAATTCTTATTTATTTCCTTATTTACTGTATCTGCCATAAAATCAGTCAATCAGTGAGGTTATTAGGAGGTCTGTGAGAAATTCTTGCAGATCTTTAAGATGTTATGTAAAAGGTTTCAGACTTAAAGCGCTGAAGGAAGACAAAAAGACCAAAACACCCTGTGTTGCAGTTGAGGAAGCAACAGTGGCAAGAAGTTTGAGACTAGAAAATGCAGCCATGTGGAAGGGAGAGGATTTTAAAAATATGAGAACCCTTACTTTCTTTACAGTGTACATTTTCTTTGTAGGAATAAAAGTTCCCATCTGTAATAACACTCATAGATAATTTCCAAGAAAATATATTCATTAAAATATGAGTAAAAGAGGACCCCACACTGGAGCAGGTGGATGCCTGAAGGAAGCTATAACCCTTTTGAAGGTCCACACTGTAGCAGGACTTGTGGCCCCATGGAGAGGAGTCCATCCTGGAGCAGGTTTGCTGGAAGAACTTGTGATCCTGTGGGTGACTCATGCTGGAGCAGCCTGATACTGAACAACTGCACCCTGTGGACAGGACCCAACCAGAGCAGTTCCTTAAGCACTGCAGTCCTTGAGAAAGACCCACATTGGAGAAATTCATGGAGGACTGTCTCCCATGAGAGGGACCATCCTGGAGTAGGGGAAAAGTGTGAGGAGACCTCCCCAATGGAGAATAAGTAGTAGAGTTGTGTGAGGAATTGACCATAACCCCCATTTCTCTGCATTGGTAGCGGGATGGAGGTAGAGAAAATTGTTAGTGAAGTCCATAAAAAAAAGGGGTGGGTGGGAGGAAGGTGTTTTAAGGTTTGGGGTTATTTCTCATTAACCTACTTTAATTTGGTAGCAAATTAATTTCCCCTGTTTAAGTCTGTTTTGCCCAACAGTAACTGGTGAATAATTATGTCCCTGTCCTTATCCTGACCCACAAGCCTTTCATTGCGTTTCCCTTGCACAGCTAAGGAGGGGAGGGTAGTGCAGCTTTGGTGGGCACCTCTTGTCCAGCCAGGGCAACCCTCCACACTAATTTTTTAAAATGCAGTAGGACTAAAAGACTTTTTTAACAATCAGCATTTCTTGGCTTGGGATTTGGATGAGAGAGGAATGTGACTTTTATAGCCAGAAAAACAAACAAACAAACAAACAAAAACCAAAACCAAAACCAAAAAAAAAAACACAGACTGGAGATCCTGGGTTTAGAATCACTTTCTTAAGGATGAATTTGTTTGGTAAATGTCATAAATCTTTAAGTTCCTTCAATTATTTGAGAAAACAAAGCTCTTTAGACTTACAGGGAGCAGAATTTGAATACATATAGCTGAACTGCAGATATGTCTGCTAATTCTGAATCATCACAGGGCAAAGCATTTTCTGTCGTCATCTTACCATAATACTAATAACAACATGACAGAATTGTATGTTTTGCCACGTGTGTTTTTTCTTAATCTAAGCAGAAATTCAAAATGTGCTATCAACATTTAGTAATGGCTTTCAGATGGAAGAATTTAGATTGAGAGATGTATTGATTCACTGAGGCCACTCTAGGAATTTAAGCTACGGGATGAAGTTCTTTGGATTTGCTAATTGCCTGCGTCATCTTGCTCAAATCTCATGTCTCTTCCTCCATTTTGGTTGTAAAACCTTGTAGATACTTGCTATTATCATTGTAAAGGCACTAGTAAATTTGAGCTCACAGAAATTTCAGTTTGGCTGCTCAGATTTAATAATACACCTGTTTATAACATCTCTTCAGTTACCTCTTTTAATTAAGCTAAAAACTTTTTATAATCTATAGAAACTATGTGTCCTAGTTTGATGCTGAATTGTATCCCCATTCTTCAGCTTAACTCAGTAATAAGTTCTGTGCCTTTAAAACTACATCTGAGAGTGAAGGAGAAGCAGTGGAATGTCTGAGGTGGTTGTTTTCAAAACATCAAGATAAGAGTTTTCAGCTTCCCTTCACACACAGCCTGTGCTGCGAGAGCTCTCCTTTTCTTTTTGTTAGTTTTTGCTAGCTGAAGCACAGAAGTTCTCTGGACTGTGAGGGTTTTTCTCCTTTTTCTTGGAACTCTTTGAACCTGCTCTGCAGTAAAACCCAGCAGAGCACCAGGATCTCACCCCTGTGTCCCACCAAGCCTGGCCTGTGCCCGGCATTTCCCAGAGCTGGAGGGACTGACACAGACTGAGTGAGCTGAGCTGCACCCACGGGAGAGACTGTCTGAATTTGTCATCTCTTCATTGCAGCGAGTTTTGTTCTTTAGAATTGTTCATTTGTTGTGCTGAAGAGTGCTTTGACTGCTAAATGAACACATTTTTTTCCACCTTCCTCTAAGGCAAATTTTTTCCTGAACCAGTTGGGGGGAGGGGTCATTTGGATTTGCTTTCCTAGAGGAACCCATTCGGAAGTTTCTTCCCAAATTTGCCTTAAACCAGGACACCATGTTATTAAGGAAAGAGAGGTAATGATGAATGTTATCTAGAAGATGTGCTTAATATAATTTAGTAGATTTGTTTCTTTTAAAAAAAATGTCCAAAAAGATCCTGTAGCAGAGACAGATAACAATTAAACACATGAAGTGAACCTTTCTGCTTTGCACTGATTCCCACATGTAGTCTCTCTTTTTCTCAAGTTTGTCAAATACATGGAGACAGAATTCCAGGATGTCCATGAACAACTGCAGAAGAGTTAAAACCCTACCATAAGAAATAAGTATGATAGATTAAATTCCTTTTTGTCCTATACATCTCATTTATCACGGTCTTTGACAAGAAATGGCAACTGCTGCTTTTTTGCTCACACTCTTGTTCATCCAGTATTCAGTGTTTTTGCTGTGGGTTAATTCTATTTACCATGATGGTTAGAGGTACCCCATGTGAACAGCACAAGAAATTCTGTCCCCCTTGTGAATTTGTCTGGGCAAAAGTGTGGGTGATACTTCAAAGTATGACATCTGTGTTCAGAAGTTGAAGAACTCAGCAGAGACACAGGAACAGTATGCAGGATGCAGTACTTTGATTGATGGCTGTAGTATGCCAGAGGAACAAACACTGATTTACTTGCCAGAGCTGGGTTTTTCTTTACAAGTAGTTGGAAGCAAAGCTGGGAAGGATTGTTGGTTTGATTTATAGAATGGCACAAGTCTACTTACAGCACTTAAATGAATGTGCATTTTACTTTTGTGCATCATATGGCAATGCACTGTATCCTCCATAAATGCTTTAATCCTCATGATGAAGAACACAGGCAACTCACTCAATCCTCAGGGAAAAATTGTTACACTTTTTTGTCATTCTTGCTGTGTTTCCTGCATGTTTTCTTGTTCTAATACAGTATTTGTTTGAGGAGACTTCTTTCAAATGCACTGTTTTAAGATGTGGTTCAGCTGTGGGTTTTGACAGTGAAATAATTATATTTTTTCTGCTTATTAGTCTGTAACAGATGACAGATAAATGTCTCATCCCCTAACCCAGAGGTGCAGACTGCTCTTTTAAAATTGGCAATATGATTTCCCTACTGAGGCATAATTGCTTTGATTTTGGATCTGTCTTCTGCTATATGCCCTCCTCTTTTCTGATTTAGACAATGGGAATCTCCCTGGATTTGTCTGCAGTAGATATTAATAAAATTGTTCCAGAGCGTGTCACTTCAAATACTCTGCAATTGTATTGTCCGTTTGAAAAGGTTCCTTTACAGCCTGGTTAGCAGATGGCTCTGCCAGCTCTCTTCACTGGTTTTTGTTCCTGCTGTCTAGAAAAAAATTTAAATTAGTTTAGCTATTCTCAAACACTTTAATTTTTTACCCAGCCTGTCTGATTTTATTTTACCCACTTCATTTGCCAGTGTTTTTGAGCCTTTTGTTTTCTTTGTTAAGAAAGCTTCAGTTTTTTGAATGATGCTTTCTGTCATTGGCAGAAAGGGAACTTCAGAAGGAATACCCTCCCACTGAGACATGAAGTGCAGAAAGGACCCTTCTAAACTCTTTCTGAGAAAGAAGTTCACATATGGCTGGATCCACTCTCTGCCCGATTTTGTTCTGTCTTCCTGTAAGTCCAAGATGCTGGCAATCCAGTTCTGTCCCTACTTTGGAGAATGTGGCAGCAGGCAAATGCTTTCCTTATTAATCAAGTATCTGATTGCAAAGGTGATCTCACCTTGAGCATCTTTGAGGATGGAGGAGACTGACCAGACTCTTTTAAAAAACTTGGCTTGCAGAAGCCCATGTGGAAACCACTGCTCTTACTAAAGCCAGGTGTTTTACATAAGCTTGAACAGAGCTTGTTGGCTATATAAACACAGGACAAGTGCAAGATCCACTTTCCAGTGCAAGTGGGACAGAGGTTCAGTATTGTCCTGGTGCTAGCTAAAATATTGTCTATAACCTTTTTATTAGGAGAGTAATGCAGCTGAAAAATGAGAATGGCTTTTGCAAAAATTGTGACAAGGAAATTGAAATTAAATTGCCCTAGCCCTGTCTGAGATGAAAGCCGGAGCAAAGAGTGGCAAGGAGGGTATGTTTTTAGAAAGGAGAAACCTTTTCTCTGGACACTTAATTGTCTGGTGTTACTAGGAGAGTAACATTGAATCAGGTCTCACTAAGCAGTTGTGATGAAGCACAAGTGTTCAGGTCCTTCTGAGAGGGGTGAGCTGAACAAAATGAATGGCTGTCCTCAATTAGAATCAGAGGTGTTCAGCACCTCTGAAAGTCAGACATTGTCCTCCTGCAAAAAAACCAGGTTTATAGAGAACAGGGGAAAGTTGAAACAGATTGCATTTTGAGAAGGGAGGATTACCCTTTATTTCTGCCCTGTTCCCCCTTCTTTCCTGTGGGTGCCTTGAGTTTGTCAATGGAAAACTCCTTTGTTATATCTCTAGAATACTCATGAGACCTCTTACACACTCTCTGGAGATGTAGTTTGCCTTTTCTGTTGATGACTTTTATAGGCTATTGAGTTACAGAACAGCAGGGGCAAACCTGAGAAAGAAAAGCAGATAGTAACCTGTAGCCCAGAATCTACATTTTGATGGATTTTTTTACTTGGATCTGCTGCTGTCACTCCTTGGCACAGTATTCAGGAAATATATAATTGTTTAATCTTTAACAGGAAAGGCCATCTTCTCTCTGCAGCGTAAAATGTAATTGTTTTCTTAACCTGAAGGAGCTTATCCTTCCTGCAGCGTAGAATAAAGTCTGCAGCCAAACTGATGGTTTAGCAGAGTCTACACCTACTTCATCTCATATGCTTCCCATTTATCCTGTGACAGCAGGATGACAGCCTGTTAGAAGTAGGTGAGTTTAAAGAAGAGAATTTCACATGAAGTGTTTGAGTAGAGAAACACTGCTCCAGGATAAATCTGTTTGTATACTTTACAATTGCAAATGGTCATTTTTAATAGGTGTTACTTCTTCCTGTTTGTTCTAGACAGAGCCCAAAATATGTCTTGCTTCTCGAAGTGCATTCAGCCTGCTTATATACTAGACTTTGCTGAGACCTCTACTGAAATGCCTTCTTAGTTCATCTTCTACAAAGCAATGGAAATTACAAGAAAAATAAGCGGTGGAAAAATAGACTGACTTAAAATAGAGTTTCATAACTTTGTTGCTACTTATATTAGCTTATATGTCCTAGCTGTGAAAACTCTGTATTTCCAAAATATTTTCTGATTTTAATTATTTTCTAGTGTAGTCTTAAAACTACCATGTTATACACAGGCCAGGGAAAATGTTTGGGTTTTTTCTATAAACAAATGTCAAGTCCGTTGTATTATCTTCCTTTAGACATACATTTCAGTATATATAGTGATTTAATTACAGGAGTCACATCTCATAAGTAGAGCGACCATAAAGGCAAGGCTGGAAAGCTCATGTGATGGTACTCAGGCCTGAGAGAAATGGATATGCTTGGTATCTTGATCTCTGCAGAGCTGATCTGATGTCTGACTTCCAGT
The DNA here is from genome assembly GCA_032173965.1 of Sitta carolinensis. NCBI lineage: Eukaryota > Metazoa > Chordata > Aves > Passeriformes > Sittidae > Sitta > Sitta carolinensis. The sequence goes on from CM063313.1 coordinate 50,285,517, forward strand.
GGCTGCACAAGTGGGTGTTTTATTTGCTTTGTTCTGTAAGAGTGGCATTTGAACACTTATAAACACACTGGTATCTTATTCTACTAGGCACTGATATGCCTGCTAGAGTATTCTTTATCAGCCTCCTCAGTCTGAATATCACAACACTCAAATATGTGTAGAGTTCAAAGTTCTACTATTTTTTTCAACCTAGCAGCAACAAATCTGTTTTATTTTTAATGTACCATACGTCAGCTTTACCGTTTATTTGTTCACGTTTCATATGGCTTTGAAGCATGTCTAAATCCTTATTGACACCTGTTTGATTTTGCAGTGAAAACAGCAAACCATGGAGGTTTCCAGATGCTTGGAAAGCTGTTAGCAAATCACTACGTTACAGAAATTTCTTTAGAATACTTGATAATGTGTCTGCTTTAAAAGTGGCCATGATCCACATGTTCACACATCAGATCACAGCCATAGCAGCAGCAATGGTGGCTTTTCATCACTGTTTCATGATCATCTTGTCCCAAGACAATAGCAATGATGAGCTGGCTTCTTGATACAGAGGCCCTTAAAGTATCTAGTAGCATGATAAAGGATTCCTAGTACAGGAGTTTAAAATTACCTTGGCAATAGGTTTTGCTCCTTTCACCAATAGCTCAAACCTAGAAAAGTTTGAAAGTGTTAGGGTTTGGGTTTTTTTTCTTCGTCTCCTTGTATTATTAACTATACATCTCTATTGCAAATAAACATTGTCCTGGTCCCAGCCAGGATAGAGTTAATTCTTCCAGCAGCCAGGAGAGGGAATGACTAGGAGTCCCAGATTATTCTATACCTCCTCACATCTTCAATGGGGATGGGAGAAGGGACCTTTCCAGGTCACATATCCTGGCAGTGGTCAGCTGTTGTTGGGAGTTCTCAGTGTGGTGATCACTTATGTGTCAATCATTTGCCTCCGTCTTGTACACCCTTTTGTTAATATTTATTCAGTTGTTTTGCTTGCAATTAAATCAGTTATATGGATCATTTGTTCAAAACATAAACCCTTTTACTGAAGTCAGAACTGCAGTAAAATTGCTGTATACCAGATTTTACTAGTGTTAAAAACTGATACAGGCCACTTTTTGTAACAATGCCAGACACCAACACGACTGATTGAAGCAGAGGGCAGTTCTGCCTCTTCAGCAATCTGAAAAGATGATTTAGAAGCTTTGCCTCATTAATTAAGACTGCAATCAGTCTTAATTTACATCACCTAGTGTAGTCTGAGGCTCCTGGGCCTGAAGTTTCTGAGTTTCTAGACTCAGTTTCTTCGTGGTGTTTTGGTTCAGGAAGACCTGGTTCTCACAGGCTCGGCATAAACATCGCAAGTGTTATTGTAACAAGAGTGATGTTTATGCTGAGCCTGTGAGAACACAAGGTCTTCCTGAACCAAAACACCACGAAGAAACTGAGTCCAGAAACTTCAGGCCCAGGAGCCTCAGACTACAACCTAGAAAATTAAAAGTCTTCCAAGTAGCTTAGGAAAGTTATGAGCAAGTCTTTTTTTGCTCAATTACTTGTGGGAAAACTGATTTTTTTTGACACTTGACCACAGAAAAAGGAAGTGAATGCAGTAAAGTTCACGCCTGTATTGCCCTTAAAAGCAAATCACTGATATTACGTAAATTACTGTAGTAGTTTTGTGTCTACAGTCTCTCCTAAGAGTAGAATAAAATTCAGCCCTACATTGTAAGGGCTGAAACCTATGTCCATACTTACCTTTACACAGGCCTTCCCTAACTTGCATTCAGTAATGGTACTCAGAAAAAGGCAACTCATCAAGGCTTTCTGCTGTATTTCAGCCATTCATCCAACCAAGAGATGCCTACAGAAGCTCAAAATAAAAACCACCCCAAAACAAATAACATCCCTAAACTCAAAGTTTAAAAATAACTTTATTCACATATTTGAAACAAAACATTAGCCTTCCTGAAACCAGCTGTCATATTTCATGATTCTAATAATGAAATGTAAGATGTCCCTCCTACTGTGACAGTACACTGTTTTCCATGTCAGTGGCCACTGTAATGCATATGGCTGCTATAGCTCTCTCCTACAAGAGGATCCCATAATCAATCGTTCTGGTGCTGCCATTCAGACATAAAGTCTCAGGAATGCAAGACATGTTGAGAGACAAATGAAATCTATCGCATGGGGTCAAAAGAGTTAAATCTATCATGAGGTAAGAAGACCTGAAATTGCCTCAGGGAAGTAAAAAGTATTTTGTTGCTGATGTGCTTTTGAAACATATTTGACTAGAGGTCTTTAAAAATAGCTCATTTCAATGCACATTTAATTACTAGCTTGAAATTATTTATTTGTTAACCGGGAAAGATCAGTGTTAAGAATGTAAGAAATGTTACAACTAATTGTCTTGATAAAATTCAGTTCTTCACCATCAACCACCAATTCATAAGTGATATACACCTCTCAAACCAGATTTGTACCTGGTTGTTACTGTGATGCACAGAGGGAACACAGCAACACACACAACAGGTGTTCAGGTAGAGAAGAAGAAAAGAAGTCTCTAGTTTATTGTTGACCTCATACATATAAGTTTCTGGACAGTGATCAGAGATTGGACAGAGAAGTTCCCACCTCTCCATCTCCACTGGTCACTTGAGAAGTCCATCAGGTGACATCTTTTCACAAAGGAATGCAAAGATGATTCTTGTTTATCTCACAATTCATAAGAACTGACTCCACTATACTAAAACAAATCAGAAGGCTTATTTTCAGGGACAACACCTGGCTTTAAAAAAGAAGCAAAAATAATAAAAAAGAGCTTTTTGGTTTTAAACACACAAAAAATTACTCAATTACACAGAAATTACATGTTCTTACAGAAAATCAGGAAACAATTCCCCAGGAGAATATAGTTGTTTTTTTTTTTAAGAAAGTGAACAATACACCAGAGAATTCTGGAGAAAGCATTTCAAATAATAGCATAAGTACTAAAGTATTGAGAACAGAACTGCTCAACATTACCAAACTGAATTTGTCCTGAAAACAAAGTTTAACTACAACCTACCATCCCATCTGTGTAAGGAAACAGAGCTGAAAAAACTGCACTTCACTTACAACCTTTTGTTCCCAAACCAGCCCACTATATCCATTAATAATTCAAATAAGCTGCACTGTTCATCCTGATGTAGACAGATGCTGTAGTTAAAACTCTCATCAGAGCAATAAATACTTTTCCTCATTCTAGCCATGAAAATACAATCCCACAGCTGTTAAGCAAAGCAGGGATTACTACTGGCAGAAGTGGTCTTTACAGAGAGCCACAAGAGTGGATGGAAGTCCCAAAGCCAAGAGGTTTTTGAAGAGAGTTCAAAACTTGACTGTATCTTCATATCCCACAAAGCTGCAATACTTACAATCCTTCAGAACAATGGTGGATATTCAATTACTTTGCATGATTTTGTCTCTCCAGCCCCGCTTCCATTCGGCTTTGTTTTAAACCCTACAGGATACAATTTAGTAAAATATTGGTTTTGCCAACATGCAAATAAAAACTTTAGTTGCTGAACAAAAACATTTCTGGACAATCTTTTTCACTCCTCTACAAATCAAGAACAGTTTTTAACTTTTTCTACAAATCAGAATGGGCAGTTTAAAAACAATAAAAGCCAAAGTACATGCCTTCTTTATAACCACAGGCTATACAAAATAATTTCAAATATATACTTCTTGTTCAATTGAAAGTAAAAGCAATCCAAAATTATACATAATCTGAAAGCACCAAATCCTCCCTTTCCAACTTCCTCTGTGTAAAGTTCGTTGTGTCATTTCTTTTCTTCATAAGTGCACAGATGAAAATATGAATTGATAAGACAAGTCACAGATTTTCACAACTACGCTGACAGTTTATACTAGACCTTCACAATGACATGAAACAATTACTGATGAACAATTTCTGCAAAAGTGCATGATCTGATCTTAAATGTGATACCACCACTCATACTGAAAGAAAATACACAGAAGACTGTTGAAAAATAAACATGTTTACTCCACCTGTCTACTAAGACAGATTTGGTTGTTTTAGAATGGCTGTAAAATAGTGGCTATAAAAGTACCTGACAGGACCCCTCCAGTAGAACAAAATACTAAAACATCAACTAAATATTATGCTGGCTCATGTGAATTCTACTCAACAACAATACTTATACAACACAAAACACCCTTCAATATAGTGATTATAAATTAGAATAAGAGATCTAAAAGGCAGCCCTCCCTGTATGGCTTCTTGGTGCCAACAGGAGCACCAACAGCAGTGCAAAATTACCAAGACACTTCAACGCCACAGCAGCACATACCAGGTAATATCCAGTGTGGTAACCACTCATGTACCAGGCTATCAACATGCTCCCCAATGCTTCATCGTCCTCAGCAGAGTCTGGCCTCATGGGTGGTGGAGGAGGAATCAACTAAGAAATCACAAAGGAAATTGTCTGTGTTTCAACAGGGTGTTTCCCAGATTAGAGAGCACCTAATTCTAAAAGATTAAAACATAAAACTGAAATATAGGAACGTAACCTGAGTTTGTTCTCTGAAAAGGAGTCAAAGATGATGTTTTTCTGAACACACATAATTTCCAAAGCCTAGGAAAAACAAGACTCCTGTAGCTTAACTGTACACAAAAAGTGGTACTAGGGAAAAATACTATCTTCTTCAGTGAAACGATGTCACTATGAAGTATAGTTTCCTCAAATAATTTACCCCTTGATATTCTTACCAACAGCTTTGCTGTCACAAAAATGAGTGCAAATCAGATCCTGTATTTTAGATTATCATAATATTTGCAACTAAATGAGTTAAGAAATACATGAAAAATACAGGCAAACAGAACAAGTGTGTTCTAGAAACACATGCAGTGAGTACATTCAGTGAGAAAAACTGAGATCACCAATATTCATATTCCCCATTCTTCTGTCACTTACTGGTAGTCCTGCTGGGAAGGGTGGGGGCCAGCAAGATAAAAATGATGGCGGTACCTTGAATTTTGATCCAGACTACATGGAAAAAAAAAAGTAGAACACACAAATTAAAAGGGAATTTGGGATATTAGGATTTTATCTAAGAGAATTATGTGAAACGGTTCATGTACCTTAAACAACAGACAACACACCCCAGCAATTTAATGAAAATACAGACTAGCTGTTTCTGAGGGACATTCCTTAACTTGAGAAGTACAACTTAAGATTACTCATGTCACTGAAGTAAACACTGCTGAAACAGGGTTCTGGTTAATATAAGCATTTTTAGAAGGTTTTCCTAAGTGGAAGTCAGTGGTCACACTCTCAACAGGAAGACAGAAGAATTCACACAGGCAAACAGGTAATTTCTCTGTTCCTGTGCAGAAGGGGCAAAAGTTGACTAAAATTCCATTAGGCTAGTGAATGTCCTAAAGTAAAGACCTAGATACAAATCTACTGGTACAAAGTAAAAAAGATAAAATAATACCTTATAAAGAAATCTTGCACAAACAGTAATATTTAGAAAACATAGTGATGTGTTTTAGAAAACAACTGCACTATTACTTAGACTCCTACACAATAGGAAAACTGAAGGGTGTATCAATACCCCAATCACTCCTAATTCAAGAGAGCAGTTACAGCTGACAGGCTCTATGACATGTGGACATCACTTTTAACAACTTCAATGTCCAATGTGAAGTGAAACATACCAACTGGATAGAAAAAGTGAAATCTTAAAACATCAACAGCACCGTCATTAATCACACCACCAGAATCCAGGAAATAATATCCCTCTTTTAAGTTGAAAGGCAATTGGAAAGCAAGTGTTAGCTAAGGATCAGAAGGTTCTCCTCAGGAGAAAGCAGCACTGCAAAAGGACTATACTGTGACCAGATTATTACAAAATGGCAGACAAACATATATTGACATGCAGATCTGTACATCCATTCTCAAAATTCTCCTAACTGAATTCTAGACAATGATAAATATCATTGTATTTCCTCAGGGTTCACAGTAATAGCAGGCTTAATATTAGTACATGAATTATTTCTGTTAATGTTGAGCTTACCCTTCCTAGGCCTGGGGCTGGTGGCGGTGGTGTGGGAAATCTCAAGTTTTGAGGGGAAAATCTTGCTTTTGTGCAGTTGTTTTTGTTTCGAGGTGACTGGGAAGATTTTTCACTTTCATCTGTTGAATATGGAGTCTCATTTTCATTCTAGAAGACAAAGACATTTTTATGACATCCACTAAAAAGGAGTTTACAACATGCAATTTTAGTGTGAAAAAGCTTGGAAAGTCCAATTCACATTATTTCCTTTCTCTAGCCCTCCCAGTCCTACTCAGGAATAACTTTATCTGCTCATCTTTTTAGCTATGTAATCTTTCACCGGTGAATTTCTTGTTGTCCCCTCCCTTTCTTCTATGCTGAGGTCAAGAAGGGATGCTTTCACTCCCTCCATCAGCTTGTGTCTGTTTACAACAGAACTGTGCATCGCTTCTCACTCTGAACTCCAGCAGTGCCACCAGACATACTAAAAGAAGTTGATTCTCCCACCTTCCCATTTCTTTACAGAAGAATGAAAAAGTCCCTCACCTCCCCGGAATGCCCCATTCCATTTACTGTTTCATTGCTGGCTGGAGGAAGTAGATCAGACAGGTTCTGCTCCTCCTGATTTCCATATCCCGTGTAAGTGACAACACACGTGCCTCTCTTCTGGTTGATGGAGGCAATAGTTGCTAGATACAAATTGCCATCCTCAGACCAAACAGCACTGCAGCTGTCACCAACCTTCCACTGCAACAGAAGCAAGCATTACAGGCATGTAAATTCCTACAGCAATGGCTGGATGGAAGGTGCCTTTTCCTAAACTACTTTTTGTTCAGAAAGATAGATCCCACCTACAGTGTTTCCTTTGTATTAACAGAAATTTCGATATGTAACTTAAAAATAAAGTTTATAACGTTACCACCCTACCACCACCCCAGAATGTTACTCTCAAGATGATGAAGCAGCTACTTCTGATTACGGAAGTACAACATGCTGTACGAGCACCACTGGCAATTACAAGTGAGACGACCTGTTTCAAAGGCGCTGTACTACTCTTGTTTCGATTTCTGTTCTTTTTATGTTTTTTTCTCTTTATCACCAGGCGCTGCTCCTGCTTGTCTGAAGGCTCCGAGCACTCCCCATTCCTTAAGGCATTCTTTGGGAAGAAAAAGGAGAAAACAAATAAATCAATCCAGAGGCCTCAGCCCCGGGATCCAGCTGCGGCCGCGCCGACCCCTTACCTTGAAGGAGGCCACCGCCTTGTCGTACGCCTTGATGAGGGCCGTGTCGTCCCAGATGTCCGAGTCGTCGCTCTGCGGAGGCCACACACCCTTTAGCGCCATGGCAAAGCCCCGCTCCCGGCCCGCCCCGCCGTTCCCGGCCCGCCCCGCCGTTCCCACCTGCCCGGCGCCGCGCCGGAACAGCACCGCGTCCGCCATGGCCACGCGCCCGCCGCGCATGCGCCAAGCCCCGTCCCGCCCCTCCGCCGGAAGGGGCGCGCCCTGCCGCGCCCGCCGCGATCCCGGGCCGGCGGGAGCCGGGAGCCAGCCAACGACAGGAGAGCGAAGGAAATGCTGCTGTGCTCGGTGCTGGGCTCCTCAGTACAGGGAAGACAAGGAGGTACTGGAAAGGGTCAGATGATTTGGGGTTTGGAGCGCCTCTCTAATGAGCAGAGACTGCAGGAGTTAGGCCTGTTCAGTCCGGGAAAGAGAAGACTGAGAGAGGTTCTCATCAAGATATACAAATATCGCAAAGGCAGGTGCCCAGAGGATGGTGCCGGACTCTTTTCAGTGGTGCTCAGCGACAGGACAAGCAGTAATGACCATAAACTAAACCACAAGAAATTCCACCTCAATATGCACAAAGAACTTTACATTGAGGGTGGCAGGGCGCTGGAACAGGCTGCCCACGGAGGTCATGGAGCCTCCCTCTCTGGAGACATTTAAACCTTACCTGGGCGCATTCCTGTGTAACCTTCTCCAAGTAACCCTGCCTTGTTAGGGAGCTTGGACTGGATGATCTCCACAGGTCCCTTCCAACCCCAACGATTCTGTGATTCTGTGAATTTGATTTCTCACCAACTGCAGGTGTTATACTGCCAGCACCAGCTACATTTTCCTTTCAGCTCTCCTCAAGCTGTGCCAGGGCCTGTTACCAATAAATGAATGCACTTAGATGGAACTTAAAAAGCAAAGCCTTCAAAAACTGTCTCTGAAGACTGAATCAGTTGCTGAGGAACGCATTCAGTGCAGCTGCAGTGGGAGCGCAAGGCAAGGGGCTGTGAACTGCCAACCCACTGCACAGCAAAGGGCACAGGGACACCAGCCTAGGAACTGAAACACCACAGGAGCCAAGACCCTCCCCTAGACTGTCAGGGTATAAAAGCCCAGGGGTTTCTTTGTTTAGGGGCCCTCCACAGTGGCACCAGCTCAAGCTATTACTTTGTTAGTTATTGCACCAATATTAGATAATATTAATTATCAGGATGTATGACACTCTGCTATGGGTTGAGCTGGTAAGGAATCCTGGTCTGAATGAGTGAGGGGTGTAGCAGTGAAGGAGTTCAAAACCCAGCTCAGGTGGTGTGAATGTGACTGCCAGAGTGGCTTCTGGGTGGTCAGACAGGGAAGCTTCCTCAAGAGTTTTCCCCTGGTCAGCACACAATGTACTCAAGCATGCTTGTGAAGCAAGGGCTGAGTTTTTCCACACTAACTTTTATTCCTGAGGCAGGTTTAAGCAGTAATTTCAAATCATTTTAGCGGTGTGACGATTTCAAGATCTGCTTCTGTTGGAACTCACATCAAGCCTGCAGCTTCTTTAAGTTAGTATCAGAAATCCATTGAATCACTTTTGAACACCAACAAAGCCTGTAACTCAGGCATTTTTCCTATAGGGCAGACTTAAACTGCATGTGAGAGTGCTTATAATATGCATTTCTTATGAATTTTACTTATACATTACACTTACATTCTTATACTACATTTCTCCACAAGATTATCCATTCCTTATGTTCTTGGTAACTTCTTAGAAATCAACTGATTATGAAGCATAACCATTTCAGATTAGACAGTATTTCATGCAACATTTTATTGTAAAAATATTTTGAGATTTACAGTTAGATCTCTGCAAGGTTAAGCACATTTTACAAGTGTGTTCCATTCTGAATGAAGCTGTATTTTAATGCAGGCAACCAAATCTGGTCTAACTGTGAATTCGGAAATTCTGTTACTGGAACCAGTAAGTAAAACTAACAAATGCAGCAAAAGCTAGAATAAAGCTATTGCTTGCTACTTTTATTCATACACATGCAGAAGAGTGTAGTCAGTTTTGAAAGAGCACTGTAGACAACTATATAGTAACCAGAAAATACTCTTAACTAATGCTAGTTGAACAACTCTGCACAATAAACGTTTAATCATTTAATGGCTAGACTCTTTTACGAATGATCTTCTAGGTCCTTCTGCTTCATCGGTGTACTCTATCTTCTCCATAGTGGCAGCTCATTTTGCTCCTGCCTGCAGAGACTTCCTTTCATTAGCTGCTTTTTGCTTTTGCTGCATGATTTCAGAGTCTCTGTGAAGAAAAAAACAGTTCAGTATTAGATACTGGCTCACAATTTTTCTAGGCAGAGTTCCCTCCCTTTAATAACCCCCACTTAAAGAAGGAAAAAAGATCAGTATAAAAGTTCTCAGTTAGCCACAAGCACAGTGTTTTTTTCAGTGCATGCATTACTCCATGAGGCAGACAATTGCTTGATCAGTAGACCTCATATAATTCTTTCAGTTTTAGAAGTAAAGGATATAATGTATCAAACATCTTCAAGAAAGCATAATACAATCTTTTCCTGTTTGCAGTAGGCAAAAAGCTGCTAAAAAATATAAAACCCCAGGACTTAATATAAGTTTATCTGCAGCAGATACAGCAAAATTTCATCCACAGTTTTCACCCTGGCAAGTGATCAGTCAATGAACAAAGTATTTAAATGTTGCATCATCTAAGACACTGGATTCTTAATGACCCATTTCCCTCTCCTTTTTCTGCCAAAACATTTACTCAACTTTACTAGAGCTTACCTCTGTTTCCTCTGAGAAGCAGACAAGCTATCTTCTTTCCTTTTGCCTTTGTGGATCTCCTGAGTTTTCTTCAGGTTCTTTTGGCGGGCAAGTTCACGCTGGTTCCCACCTGCAAGATAATATACAGTTAAACAAGTACAACCACTTGTTCTTTTTCCACAGAGTCTACCTTGTGTAAAAGTCTGTTATTAAGGCAATACAGTTTGGCACAATTTGTACATCTGGTATGGCCATACCTTCTATCTCAGTATCCTCTCCCAGTGTACAACAGGGGAAATTAAAGGCTCATAGTTGTTTCTTTTTCAATTCTATACATCATGTTCAAGAAATTACCAAAATTCTAATATTCCTTACAGAAACAAAATGTAATTTGCATAAAAGAGAGAAGGAAAACCATCAAACCAATAGGCTGGACAAAAACATGTCAGTAACTCATAGAAAGAGTAATCATCCACTCTAAAAATAGATTCCATCATTCAGTATAGTTTACAAATTAATTTTAGACTGAAAGAACAGCATTGAAATTGATTACATTCAAATACTATTGAAGAGATAACCTCAAAAGTTTTTTTTTTTTTAAATTTGAAATCAAGTGCAGAACTTAAGCCTGGGCCTTAGCAACTCAGTGGCATTACTTCCAACAAAAGTGACAAGAGTAACATTACTCATATATATATATATATATATATATATATATATATATATATATAAAGACACAAACCCACACTGCTGTCAGTAGGGAGAACACTTCTTCAGGGAACAGACAACTTTCCCCTCGACTACCAACCCAACAAACTGTCAGCAAGATAGGAATGCAATCTCTCTGAGTGCACAAATTTCCTGACAGCATATCAAAACTATCAACTCTCCATCAAAAGAGTCTTCCAGGCAATGGCCACAGACTGCAAACTCTTCGGCATTAGCTGGCAATCTCCCCTCAGTATTCTCTTCCTTATTTCTATTTTGCTCCAACCTGCCAGACATGGCTTGGTACTTCTTGCTCTTCTTTTGGACTGACAGTGTTCCAGGTATGCCAGGCATAATCATTTCTGCTGTTGAACTAACATGCTCACATTTTTTATACTAAAAAAATGACAATTCCATCTCTCTGTAATTTCTGTTTCTTTTCAGTCCCTCTACAGTCTTAAGACTGCCTATGTCATCTTTCAGTCTCAAAGCCAGAGATCTCAATCTCTGTTGGTACAATCTACCACGTTGTACCCACACCATTTCTGAGCAGACAAAAGCAACTGCCGTGTCAACAAGTAGACACGGGGTTTGTACATTCTTCACAACAGCCTATGGATTGATAAGAGATACCAGAAGCTCACGTGAAAACAGCCCTGTATGAAGCCGTGCTGCTTCCTAAGGAGTGCTTCTGTCTTGGAAAATATCTTTTGTCTGTGACAGGACATTAAGAACTACCTTTTGGAAAAGCTAAAAGAATTTCCATTCATCATCCTCACTAGCATCCTGTCCCCAAAGTCCAACTCGAAGAAGGGCAGCTGTTTGTTCAGAGACTGATGCAAACCAGCTGTCTCTGGCAGTATTAGTGTTGATTAGAACTTGATGACTCATGAGCAGATGACACATTCCAGGCCATAAATGGTTCCTGAGTTTTGTGGTGCTCAGGAGGTGAGAACGTTATATGAACGAATGGGCAGCAGGAAGCTGTTCTATGGTGCTTTAAAAAAAAAAAAAAAAAAAAAAAAAAAAAAAGGTATCTTCTTTTATCATGACAAAAACAGAGAGGAAGTCAAAACAAACTGATAAAGCCAGAACTACCCTCCACCCTAAACTTCACATACTTCCTTATGAGCAGTTACTCTTCACCTTTAACCTTCGGTTCTTCCTTGTTTTCCAAGCAAACACTGAGCATGGGCTCTGCAGGTTTTTCACACATAAGGTAAGGTTTTAAATTTAGGAACAGAACTCAATTGTATCACTGAAAAGCAGCTGGCACAGCAAAACATAGAATGTAGAAAAGCTGAGCAATATAGAATGCACACAAAGCACATAGTACCAAACAGTTGTCCAAAGAGAAACTTACTTGTACCATCAATGCTTCCAAGTAAACATTGCCAAGGACTATTTGGCCCCATTACTTCACCTGGGATGCTGAATAAGTATCCCTACCTTCAAGGGAACCACGGGTGTTTTCTACATTCTATAATATCAACCTCAATGTCGATGAAATTGTCCCAACAGAAGATAATGCAGCTTCCTGAAATTCAAGCATGAACTGCCACAGGAAGACCAGTACACTTTTCGTGCTTACACACTTTTATACATTCCTCCTCAAGCATCCCCATCCTGGCCTGCTCGTGCAAGATATACACCTTAGTTCAACCTCTCCTTGCTCTTCCAACTCCAGGAGAGAAAAACGCCAACAAAAATCCTAAATGTGCCTCTTAATTATGTTCTGCGCACAAACTATTTACATTCCAGGTCTTCAGCTGCACTTCAGCAGCACTATGCCCTCATAACTGTATTTTCGAGATGAATGTGAAAGCAAAGCCTCAAAGCTGTGGGTTTTTTCGAGTGAAACCACGGCCTCAGTTAAACACAAGGAGTTTCTGTATTGCCAAACATCAAAGGCGGAAGGCACAGGAGAACTCCCGTCAGTCAGGGGAGCCGGAGCATCCTGGGTCCAGTTCACAGTTCTCCGCCATTTTAGAGCGGGTGAACGAACATTGCTGTTCGTCAGCACTGAACACGGTGATGATTTACCGAGTGCTCTCACCCTTTCAACAACAGCCGCTACAACCACAAGTTAAGCAGCATACTGTTCAACATTTAGTAAAATATGATATAAAAGTCCTCTATTTTCAGTCTGGGCGGCAGCCGGGACTGAAATTCAGTGTGGCTGTTTTTTCAGCCCATCATCACCTTAATTTCTCCCTCCGTTCCCTACACCAGAAGGCGGAGGATGTTTTCGCCTCCAGCTTCGGACGGCGGCAGGACGTAGGAAAAAGCCTCCTCCCCACGCACTCACCACCGGCGACATTTCGCTGGCGGGACGTCAAGTCCGCAAAGAACCGGGCTCGACAGCGGCTTCACAAAGCGGACGACTCCCGGCCCAGGCGAGACGCCAGCCGGACTGCCCTCGGTGTCGTGCCCATGCCTGGACCGAGCAGGAGGGAGGCCCAAGTCCCACCGCCCACTTCACTACTCGACAGGCCCGAAGCAGCCTCCCGGTACTTACGGGTCATGGCGAGACGCTCTGCCCGCGCAGCACCGGTACCGCTGCCACCGGCCTAACAAGGCTACACTGCGCTCCCACCGCCGTCTGAGGCGCCGCCCGCCGCCGCTGCCCGTTATGATACCTCGCTGGTCGCTGATGTCACGGCGCCGCGTGGACCCGGCCCAATCAGCGGGACGCGCGCCGCTGCCTACCGCCCCGCAGGCGGGAGGCCTGCGAGGTTCGTGCGGCGCGTCCGCTCGGGCCGGTGGGGGGGGGGGGGGTTTGGTGTAACGGCCTGGGCTCGGGGCGAAGCGGGCGCCTGGAGGGCCGGCGAGAGTCGGCCGAACCGAGGCCTACGCGGCCGAGGAGCCGCTGGGACGTCACAGGCGGTTCCGGCGCCCTTATTGGTTGTCCCGTAGAGGCTTCCTATCCTGCCCTCCTCTCGGCGCATGCTGATGACGTCGCGGGGCGCGCCGCCGGGGCAGCACGCCGTGAGCCGACCGGGCTCGCGGCATCACCGGGCCGCCGCCGCGCGCCGCTGACGCCGCCGAGCTCGCGGGCGGGCGGGCGGGCGCGCGCCTCTCCCGGCGCCGCCGCCGCCATGTTCCGGCGGGCCCGTCTCACCGTGCGCCCCAACGTGCGGCCCCCGGGCAGGGCCGCCGCCACCGGCACTGGCGGGGTGGACCCGGAGCCGCCGGAACCCCCAGGTGCGGGCACCCCGGCGGCGGACGGAGCAGGGACCGCGGCGGGATCGGTGGACGCGCGGGGGGCAGAGAGGTGAGTCCCGCCGAGCTCGCCCTGGCAGGGCGATGTCGGTCCGCCGGCGGCACTGGGCCGCAGTGTCCCGGGCCGGGCCGGGCCGGTGCAGGGCGGGATCCGGCGGATCCCGGGTGGTAGCGGTGGCTCTCTGTAGCGCTGGTTGTCGGTGCTGTGACTGGGGGATGGCTCATCCTGAAGACCTCGCGAAAAACGCGTGCCGTCGGTGCCCGGGGACTGCGCGTCCGGGGTTGTCGGACAAGGACTTGTGGGTGTTCCATGCGTTCGCAGCCTAAGCTGAGCCCGCGTTTCTTCACTGCCGTTGTGCAGTAGGTGCTTGGAATAACATTGGAATGGGCTGCTCAGGGAGGTGGTAGAGGCACCGTCCTTGGAGGTGTTTAGGGAAAGACTGGACATGGCGTTTAGTGCCGTGGTCTGGTTTACAAGGTGGTGTTAGGTCATAGGATGGACTCAGTGATCTCGATGTGTTTTCCAGCCTACTTGATTCTGTGGTTCTCTAAGTCAAGGCTGCAAAGGAGTGGCCAACTGAAGTCCAACACTCGTTTTTTTTCTGGCTCTACAGCAGCCAGGAGCCCTGGTTTGCTGTGTGCAGCAATTTGTGCTCTGTAACTAGATGAGCCTGATTTCGCATTCCTGCAGCATTTTCTCTTTTGTATTCCTTTCTTCATGCATTGGCAAGGGAGGACTTCCTGTCTTTTTGTGGGTTTTTTTCCCTGTTTTGGTTTTTAAGTGCTTTTTGTTGTGATTGAAGCGCACGGTAAAGTTTGCCTTAGGACTGGTTGTCCCTGAGGACCTCCCTGTTGTGGGTTAAGCCTGTCTGGTTGCTAAACACACAGTTTATTGCTTGTTTCCCCACATCATTGCCTCTCCCAGCCTCGTGGGATGGGCAGAAAATCAAAACAAAAAACAAACAAACAAAAAAACAAGCAAAAGATCAAACAAAAAAAAAATCAAAGAAAACGCAAAAGTGCAAGAAAAGGTGTGTCAAGATAAAGACAATCCAATAGATAAAGAAATAGCAGTGCAAATAAACAAAGCAGAATTGGGAATTCATTCACCGCTACCCGCAGGTATTTTACTGTCTCCAGGAAAGAAGGGATCCATCACTCGTAACAGTTACTTGGGAAGATGAACACTGTAACTCCAAATGTCCTGTCTTTCTTCTTCTTCTAGCTTTTATTGAGGAGCATGATGCCACGTGTTCTACAATAGCACTTCAGTCATTTGAGATCAGCTGTCCTAACTGCATCCCCTCTCAGCTTCTTGCCCATACCCAGTGTGGTCAGCTAAGGCGCAGTGTGAGGAAAGACCCTGGTGCTGCATAATCATTGCTCATCATTAGCTGAAAACATGGGTGTGCTGTCAGTGTTGTTGTGTCACAAATCTGAAACAGCACCATGTGAGCTACTGTGAAGGAAGTTAACTGTCCCCACCAAAGGCAGTACAGATTAGTGTTTCAGGACATTTCCTCAGTCTGATAATTGTTCTTCAGAACAACATTCATGCTTCTTTTGTACAGCTGGGTTTGAGTCTTTCGTAAATACCTCTATTCTTTTAGTCGAAGCTTGTCCCTTATGACTGTATGATGAAACAGTGTTAGAGTCTTCTGTTTCAGTGGCTGGAAATTCAGATATCAGACTAGTTGGCATGACATGTCTTCAGTAAATCCATGCTGTGCTGCCTTATATTCAACTTGTATTTACATCTTTACCTGTTTTGTAATGTGCTTCAAGAATGTCATTCTTTCGAGTTATATTTATAAAATTTTTATGTTACAGGGATCGTCTTACTGGATCTCTTGCTATCTGATTTTTTTAAATGAAGAAATTTTTACTAGTTTTTACTTATGTGCTACTGTTGCTGTTTCAACAGAATTGTTAAAGGCTTTTGTGTTTGTAATTTAGCAGGTGCATCAGTGTAATATAATTTTAGGTTTCAAAACTGGTTGTCAGTGTGACTCTGAAAGGCACTCTGATCTATTCTCATGGCCTAAAAATAAGCCTTTGCCATATAACCTTTTGACAGGGTAGTCCACCTAGCTGACCAAGGGAAACAAGTTAATGTAATCTTTTTGGATTTCAGTAAAATCTCTCACTGTATCCTTCCTTCTGGACAAAACGTCCAGCACACACGTGGCTACATCACATCATGTGATAGGTGAACAGCTGTCTAGTGGGTTGGGTACAAAGGGTTACAGTGAATGGGTTACATCAGACTGATGGGGTTCCACAGGGCTCCGTTCTCAGCCCTGTGCTCTTTGATATCTTGATAAATTACCTGGACAGAGGATTCAAAGGTATATTAAGTAAGTTTGCAGATGGTACAAAATGGGAGGACCTGTTCTTCCCTTGAGGACAGGAAGGCCCTGCAGAGAGACCTCAACAAATTAGAGGGCTGGGCAAATACCAGGCATTATAAAGTTCAAAAAGGGAAAGTGCCAGATTCTGCACCTGCGGTGGGGCAGCCCTGTATCTATGGATGGACTGGGGAACAAGGTACTGGAGGAAAATGACCTGGGGGTCCTGGTCGATGTCAATCTGGGCCAGCAGTGCCCTGTCAGCCAGGAGGGCCCCGTGTCCTGGGTGGGGAGGGCATCAGGCCCAGCATCCCAGCCGGGCAAGGGAGGGGATTGTCCTGCTCTGCTCTGAGCTGGGGCGGCCTCACCTTGAGTGCTGGGGCAGGAATGGGTGACACAGTGGAAAACAGACACTGAGCTGTTAGAGAGCATCCAAACATGGTGAAGAGCCTTGAGGGGAAGCTGTATGAGGAGTGGGTGAGGTCACTTGGTCTGTTCAGCCTGGAGGAGACTGAGGGGAGTCCTCATTGCAGTCTACAATTTCTTCATGATGGGAAGTAGAGGGGCAGACATTGATCTCTTCACTCACAGCTGCTCAAGTCTGTGTCTGTAGCATCAGTCACTTTGCATTGTTTTGTTTTCTATATAATGAATAAGTTTTAATTATTAGGGAAGTGAGAATTTTATAAGAGAATTCTGATTTTTAAATACAATTTCAGTTAAATTGTGTTTAACTGCTCAGAAATCCAGTGTTACATTCTGATTAAAAACTCCACATAAAGCAGGTTTTATGGAGAAGGTGAATGAAGAATTACTTTCCATTGTCTCCTGCTATAGAAAGAACAGTGGGTGTTGAGTGGAATTTGTAAGGATCTCATTCAAAACACATAAATATGTTTTATCACCATGTGATAAGCCCTCTAAACTCTTTGCCCAGAGCTGTTCTGTACTAAAAATGTGTATGAACTCACAGTGTGGGACAAATTGATTGCACCTTTTAACAGAGGCTGCTTAATGCAAACACATCATCTGCAGGATTTGCCTGAACCACGGACAGCAGCTGAAGATAATTTCGAAAAGTTTCACTGTGTGTTTATATTTTTTTTATATTTCTTGGAAAGCATTTACTTCTGACCACTATTAAAAAATGTGTAAGTGAACCACGGGTGTGGTTGTCCTTACATACAGAAATAAGACAGTTCCAAAATAAAATTAAAAGAACTCGCTTTATGACTCAGTTATAATTATACTGCAGTCTTACTATGAGCAACAGCCATGAAGCTGAAGACTGGTGGAGTCAGCAGATTTGGAATGATCATAATGATCGGCAATTTTACTTGTACTTGGAAAATTGTTTCTGCATAAGTGTCAGAAAAAGTACTTATATATAGTTTTCCAGGGAAGCTAGGAGTTACTGAGATGTAAAGTGTGAGCAGCAGTTTGACTGCTGAAGTTTTTCTGCAAGTCACAGTTTACATATAATTTACTTGCAAATGTTTAAGAGGAATGTTCGCTTTTATTGTAATAAAAGTTATTAAACAACTGTTACGTACAGCTTTGTTAAAGCATTTTTAATATATTGCATTTGTTATGTGGGTAATTTTTTTAAAAGCTTTATGGTACTGGTATTTTCAGCTGAGAGAGCCTTCCAAAAAAATAAGTGGGGTATGGGAACGTATTACTGTTTCAAGCTTGTTGATCACTGATTAATTTTAGAAAATAATATGCCAGGTCTTAGAGCTGATTATTTTATTTAATATTTATTTTATTTATCTTAGAGCTACAGGATGGTCCTAGCATGGCTTCTTATGTATAACTGTTTTCCTGTAGCGTGGTGTTTATTCTGATTGACCCATAAATACATCTTGAAAGTAAGAGTAACAAATCTATCACTGTAAAAAACTTCAGAATACTCTCTTAAATTTTTCAGTGATGACAAGGCATATAGTACAAGTGACGCTGGGGAAGCTAGTAGACCTGCGGAGATGCTTATACAGAGAAGAAAACGTATCTCCACCATGCCAAATCTTGTCAAACCCAGAGCTGGACCATTGTCTGCTCAGCGTTCTGCACCAAAACTGCAGAGGCGAACATCACAGGATTCTGATGGCAGTGCTTCACTTCAGAAGGATCCCTCCGCATCAGAAAAGAGTAATATTGAAAGCTCTGTAAAGTCTCCTATGCTTCCTGAGAAGAAAACACCTGTGCCACAAGTGCCACAGTTTTCATCGCTAAAAAAGTCTGTGAACAAAGAACAATCTGTTGGTGTAGCTGCTCAGAAAAATGATGAGAGCTTGCAGAAGAATGTACCCTCTCCTCTCAAGGAGAGACCAATGCAGGAAAGATCACGGACGCAGGAGGAAAAGCTACCTGTGAAACCTTCTGAGAAAGTCAAACGAACATGTTCTGATCGTGAAAGGATCCTCAAAGCTCGGAAATTAAGAGAAATGCTTAAAGAAGAGCTGAAGAAAGAGCGGATGGTAAGGCCTCTGTGTTGAGCAGTGCTTATCTGTGAAGGGCAAGATATGTGATTCACCCTTCATACATTATCTCTTTGCAGTATTTCCTGGTGATCGTCAGCTGCTTATTGCTAGTAATCTGTCATACCTATAACTCTATGTGTTTATTCTGTTTATAAGCAGTAGCAGCACTTTGTTCTCTAATAATACAGATTTTACTAGGAATTGCCTATCTTTTTATTTGATTGGATCACAAGTCTTCTTGACATGACACCTGATTTTATTTTATAGTCATCATTCCTATTTTGAAAGTTACTCAGTTTGTAATAAAAGCAGGGATGTGTGCTGCAAGAAACTTGGATTTGGGTTGTCTCATATTTTTTCAAGTTGATCATTGACAGAGTTCTGTAATTTTGAGTGACTTTTAACTTATTTGTGCCAGGTGTTGAATGCTTCTGAAAGGGTAAATGGCTTAAGGGACTTCAATGTCCTCTCTGAGAAAGACACACTTTTAAAGATAATCTTGGTTCTTAGGAGTGTTATGTGTGTGCTTGTGTAAACAACAAAATTCCATGAATGGGGTACTTTGTAAACAAACCACAGTAATAATAATTTGTGAAATATAAAATACTTTTAGGGTGAATCTAAGTGTTAGTTGTTTTCTTTTGTTTCATTTTGGTTTGTATGGAAGAAGTTGAAGCCCAAGCCTCCAGTAATCGAAGGACGTTCTCCACCAGATCGTTCTAAAATGACCATGAGAGACTTAATATACTATCTGCCAGAAAACAATCCTATGAAGTAAGTATGACTTTTTTTTCTCTCTCCTTAAAATAAATTACTTTTTGACCTCTATAATACATAAATATGGAGTATTAACACCAATATAGTAATGTTGCAATAGTAACAAAAGCTTCAAGACTAGCTTCTAGTTTTCATATCTGTTCTAGTACAGAAGTGAGAGTGGAGTTTTGTGTACTTGTTGAAATACACAAATGTGAATCTGTCCCTGGTGTTGATTTGTCTGCAGAAATACAGAATAGTAGAATTCTTTTTTCCAACCACCTACAGTGAAAATTTTAGTTGTGGTTTTTAGGGATGTTACAATTGCCCAACAGACCCAGTGGATGCAGAAAGCTAAGCATTTCTCCTCCTAGGTGCTGAAGTGCAAAGTGCACTATAAGATCCTTGAATCTTTCCATTCCATGTGGATGAATGTGGCTGCTTCTCCACTGACATGTTTCACCAGTAGCAAGGCAGAGGTGCATATAGGGAACACTAATGGAGCTGGCTGCGCAGACTGCCACAGACAGAGCAGAGCAGGGCCATTTTCCTGCAACTACCACAAGCAATCACATGAATAGAAGTACAATTATCCAAGTCCAATTTTTTCAGTAGTAGATGAATTTTCTGGTGTTGTCTGTTATCACCTGCTTGTTAATGTTTGTTTGCTTATGTCTGTCATTTATTACTTCACTTATTTTTTTTTACACTGAGTAGTCCCTAAGGAGGTAAAGAGCAAGATGCTTTCATGTTCCCTGTATGCTTACAATGTATTTCTGCTTGAAATACCTTTTTTTGTCCTTGCTTGTACAAAAAAGGGCAAAATTTACTAAGCACTGGTGGTTGCCTTGTTCAATCTAGATGTGATACAAAGAATTGAAAAAAAAAGCTTTATGTGTCTTTGTTCTTAACTAAAAGCCAGTTTCATGGAAGAAAGCAGAAATGTATCTGTATAAACAATCATTTCTGGCTTTTTATGGCATTCTAGGTCTTCATTGGTAGAAGAAAAGAGAACAGAAAGAAGTTCTGCACTGAGTCAAATGAAAGAGTAAGTCTTGATGCTGAAGTATAGTTGACAAGTTTCCTAGTGTAAAAAACCCTGCATTTCTCTGACAATACTAACAGCATAGTATTTTCTTTTACTGTTTCAATATCACAGCCTAATTTATAAAAATTGAAATTTGGGCGGGTATTGTGGTTAAAGAACATTTTGCTTTCAATATTAAGTTTTGCATATTTCCATTTTACAGTAGAGTGAAAAGCAGGTTTCAAGGTTCACATATTGACTAATTTCTTGATGTGTTGCATTGCTGCGTGGTTCATCAAATTGTTGAATGTCTGACATACTGAGCAGCAATTCAAAACACTTAACAATATTTTTGTGTGCCGCCTTAAAAATTGTAGACAGGAAGAGAAAAGTACTCCTGATCATGAAGAGGAGGAGGAAGAAGAGAATGGGGAAGAGAGTCAGGATGGCCCACTTCTCGTACCTCGTGTAAAAGTGGCAGAAGATGGTTCAATCATTCTGGATGAAGAAAGGTGACAAATTCTGTGCCTGACTCATGGACAGTACTGCTTTGCAGCTCAGTTTGTAAATGGAGGACTGCTTTGGACTGGTATTTATGTTTGAGAGTTGAGCTACACTGACTTAGGAAACGGTGCAAGGATGTACGAATAGAAACAGCAGTAATCTGCATCTCTCTTGTGGCATACTTTATGAGAAATGTTTTTGGGGAAGGAGGTTGAGAGGAAGATGACATATTTTATTACTGTGAACAAACACTGAAGATTTGTCAAACTTCCAAATGTCTTCTATTTAGCTGATTTTTTTGCTTCTCACAGTTAACATGTATTTGCTTACTGTTATTTGGTTATCAGTTACAGTTTGCTCCAGCTTTTCATCTTGCGTATTGCTGCTTTGTTCTTCTGTCAGTGTTTTCTGTAACTTTACTTAGAATATGAAGTTTAAAAAGTAGACTATCAAATTTCTGAGTTTCCTAAAGGTATTAACATGAGATTTAGGCCAAAGTTTAAGGATAAAGAGGGTTTGGTAAAAGAATTCAAAAGTATTGTAGAAGGATATGGAGAGGCTCTCAAGGTTTTACAAAGTAGATTTCTCAAATGTTAAAAAGTCTTTTTGGTTTTTTTACAGCTACTTAATTATGTCCGTCTGTATTATATCTTATGAAACAGAAAAAGCAAATTTACTCACAGAGGGTGAATAGGGTAGTGTTTTCTTGATGCATTCTCCCTTTTAAGTACATGTTAATGTACTTAGTAAAATTAATTGCACAGTAGAAATGCTCACTTATGGAAAAGAAAATTTGAATAGCTCTCTTACAAACAGCTACTATGTGTTTTCTTAGCAATATTTTGATGTGAGTCTTCTGTATGTTTTCTTTCCTAGCTTAACTGTAGAAGTTCTAAGAACAAAAGGTCCATGTGTTGTAGAAGAAAATGATCCCATCTTTGAGCGTGGCTCTACAACTACGTATTCTAGCTTCAGGAAAAGTTTTTACACAAAACCATGGTCAAATAAAGGTAAGTATATTTTTGGTTTCAATTTTTGAGTCTGCAGAAAAGTCCTAGTTTTCACCTATGCTTTATACTTGACAGTTTTCATCCCCAATGGAGTAAATGGATCTTAAACCGTGTAAATGGTTCATGTTGTCTAATGTCATCTCAACCCACCATACTCTTACAACAGGAAGAGCTATGGTATTTGCTATGAAAACTGGCAATTTTTTAAAATGCAGTGCTTTTTAATATGTAGTTTATTTACGCTTTTTTTTCTGCCAGGATGTTTAGATGCTGAGGAAATGCTCATCTTCTTTATCAAGAGCATAATTTTGGATTCTGGTTTACAGATATTTGAGTTCTATATGGTACTTAACAAGTTTCTTCCAGCATGGGCTGGAATAGATTGTATGACATATCCCTGTGTGGTCTGATTTCAGTGCAAGTAGACAGTTATGAGTGGGTGTGTGGGTTGGGTTCTTCATTACTCCTGCTGTGAATTGATTATTATCTGTAGGCTTACAACACTGTATAAGACTTTTTACCGTTGGAAATTACTTTTTCCCATTGTAGATGGAAAAATGAGCTTTAGAATTCACTGTGCTCTCTTTGGAATGCACTCTTTTCCTGTTAATAATGGAGACAGTAGATCTACGTGAAGTTTTCCTGATTTCTGTTTGTGCTTGTGTTCATAATATAAATGGACATGGACAATTTGGGGTTGGTTAGCTTTGATTTACTAGCTTTAGAAGGCACACTTCACATTCTGCATTTTTCTAATAGACCAGACAATTCTTTCTGTTGATAGTTCATTCAGCAAATGATATTATAGGGACCTAGGTAAAATAACAAACATACTCCATATACACTCACCTGGACTTGAAGCTACAGTATACAGCCTCAAAGTTAATGATCTTATGGCATTAAGTTTGCAAGGAGTTTTTATTTCTGTTAGCAAAAAGAATGGTTTAGTAAATATTTAAGTGCGTGTAATTTTTTCTTTTTTTTCCCTTCTAGAAACAGACATGTTCTTTTTAGCTATTAGTATGGTAGGAACAGACTTCTCCTTGATTGGGCGCCTGTTTCCTCACAGAGCCAGAGCAGAAATTAAGGTAAAAATTCAAGCACTCAATAGAGCGATTAAACATCTGGTTTTACTTTTCTTTTTCTTATTTGCATTCTGTGCTTCCTCTACTAGTGTTGATAATTTCGGTGTTAATTTTCTCCTCAGTAGTGCTTATTTTCTGATATCTGTTTCAGGAGGTTTTAAGTATTTGCTGGTTGTATTTGAGGTTTTAAGTATTAAAATGCTGGTTGAATTTCAATTAATGTGTCCAGTAAATGTAGCATACTTAAACACACTTTGTTTTAGTTAAAGAATGCTGATATGCCTAAATGGCTGTTTGGTGAGGGGCTTCTGTGTTATTTCTTTTGTTGTACACAGCTGGGAAAGTCTTTGATATTTCAAACCTTGCTCAGATTAAAAGTCAGGAAAAGGTGTAGAAAATAATAAAAATATTGTAGCTGGTGATGGCTATGGTAACAGATTTTATATTTAAAAATTAATTACAAACTTGTGTTCTGTGGATGTGCATGTGAATTTCAACAACTTTAGTTGGTTTGTTGCACTGAAGGCTCAGCATGAGCTGCCATTTTGAAAAACATATTGTTGCATTTCTTGTTTAATGATAAACACAACTGTGCATTTGCTTTTAGAACAAGTTCAAACGTGAGGAAAAAGCTAATGGATGGAGAATAGACAAAGCTTTCAGTAAGTAAATATTCCCTACCCTACAATGAGTCATTAAATGCTAGCCACCTATTTTCATGTTAATTTCTGTGCTTCGCCCTGTTTAAATTACTTAGAAGAAAATTTTTACTCATAAATGAATCCAGAAGCTGTGGAATCTTAGGTCTTCATAGCAAGCATAGTTCACAATGACCATCTTGAGGTTTGTTTTCTATCTTTTCTAGATGTCTGCTAAATGAGATTAATATTATTGTTCTTATGTACATTCAGTTGAAGATAATTCTTATTCATGGGAATTTCTAGCATAGTTACTTATTGTAAATTGCTTTGAGACTCCTGAAAGACTTTCTTTGTTAGTTGAATGAAGTACGTTATGTTGTACAGCAGGATGTTAATATGTTCTTTGGTACTATGATACAGTTTATGTATTTGTCGGTTCTTAAGTTTTCTGAACTACTCAGTTTTATAAGTTGATTTTTTAAAACCAAACTACCATAATCCAGTCACCTTTATATCAACTTCAGCCCCTGCTCAAGTGATATAGAAAATACTTTCAAGAACCCTCTGTTTAAATGCATATAACCTTTGCTTTTTAATATTATGTCATATATCAGTGATTATTTTACAAAGTTGAAACTTGAAAAAAATAATCAACTTTGAAATCTGTTCTATTTCTTTGCTTTAATCTGATAGAAGAAAAACGACCCTTTGATTTTGAATTCTTTGCCCAGCTGCTTGAGAAGGTCTTAGCAGATGAGGGAAAGAGGAAGCAAAAGACTGTTAAAAGCCAGAAGCCAAAAGAAAAAAGGTCTCCAAGGCCACAGAAGAAGTCAAAAGGTACTTTTTTAAGAGTGCTTGAGATGGCATTACAGAGCAGTGGTCAGTTATGTGTTGCTAGCAAAGGAATAATCACAAAGTCATTACTACAATCCCCTGTAGTGGACAGGACTAGAAGATCTTAGTTTCGTAGTGTTTTTCAGGTATAGTTTACTGATGTACAGGATGGTAATAATTAGTAACAGAGCAGAAACATGATACCATGGTGAAAATAGTGCTCCTTCACAATCTGAAGCACTGATATTCTAATTTACCAGTTGGTAAGTATCTCCACGAGTTGCTAATGAATTAACTTGTAGAATTTTTTGGGCCAAAATCATTGTTTTGGTACTCTTCTATGTTCAAAGTTTTCTTGCATTGAAAATCGTATTCTTTTAAGGGTTCTGTGTCTCCTTTGATAGTGGCTTAACTTCCTGAGTCTGACGAGTATGATCCTTTCCAGAGAATCACATAGAAGTTGTTTTATCTTTCTGATCTGTTCAAAATAAAGATTACATTTAATTACTGTTGATTACCACTGTGTCTTCCTACGTCAGTACCTAGGAAAGGACCTTTGACAGATGTACTTTAATGAAAGACAGTTGCACTGACACCATTTGTTACAAACATTTCCCGCTAATTCTTGTTTGTTCCACAAGGACCCATCCTTTTCTAAGTGGTATTGCAAACGTGAACACCTTTTTAAAGGGGTTGTTAGCTAGGAAGCAACATCTCTTAAAATTGAAATAGTTGCTGCTTTTCTATAGCCTTGGTTTTGGATTTCATTAAGTAAAATATCCCAGGAATTAGGACTTAAAACCACGTAGAGAAATCTTGTTTGTACACTTTAGTGGTAGATTAAAGGTATGTCATGTCTAAAGCAATATGAGTATGCTTTTCTACTTCTCTTGCATTTTGTACTTCCTAATTACAGGGAAACAAGTTCATTTAGGATGAGTAAAAAAGAAAGGAAATGTTCTTGGTGATTAAATACAGGATCAAGACAAAATGTCCTTAAAATTGGGGAGAGGAAAATTTTAGAAACTCATTAAACACAGAAATAACTTGTTAATTTTTAGCTAGATAATATGTCAGCTTTCTTATTTAAGCTAAAATTATCAACTATTATACATTTCTTGATGAAAAATTGCTTTTGCGTGGTGTACATTCTGTGTAACCATCATCATCCATTTCTGCAGACATACAAAAATTCTTTATAGGAGTAGCAATTTCTCTTTTCCCTGAGTCCAAATGTGACTGTATAAACTGCAAAAAAGCACAGGCACAGTAGTATTTACTAAATTCGCCTTACATCTCATAGTGACTTTTCCCTGGTGAAGTGTTGTCTCATGAACAGAATGTGTATTGTGTTAAATGCTGAAGTTAATCTGTGCTGAAGCTTTTCTGGCAAGTCAATGACTGATGTTGCCCAGTCCTCCTCATGCACCTGGCAGTGTATTAGCATTGAGACATGAGAGCAGAAATTTTTTTAGTAGAAATGCCTTTGCTGTTTGTGGCTCCTAGTACTCCACCCTTCTATTAACCAAGAACCACATTGTCTCAATAGCAAAAGCTGCCAGTGCAGAGGCTGCTAATGATCAAAATGAACTTCAGGAGGCTGGAATTTCTGATGCAGAAACAGAAGCAGATGGTGTGTCAGCTGAGAAGGAAAATGAGGAATCTTTGGGCATTTCTGAACAGACAGAAGAACAGGTTGCATTAGAGCCAGCATTAGCAAAAATGAAGAGAAAGAGGAAGAGAAAAGATGATCTTGAACAGGACGTGGAGAATATACCAGAAGAAATGACTGTTCCTTCAAAAAATGCTGAAGATGGGAAGTCCTCTAATAAAAGTAAGAGGCAAAAAGGCTCACTTTGAAATGTTCAAATAGAAATTTTATGTAAAGTCACTGCAAACTTAAAAGTCAGAATTTGGTCTTTGATTTATTTTACTGATCTGACTTGTAGGAGACTGAAACAACGCCTTTTAAAACCAGCTTTCATTCTAAATCTAAACATACTTGTTTTAGATGAGAACAGTTCTCTTAAATCTTAGTACTTACACTTATTCTAGTGGGATTTTTAGTCTTATATAAACTGTTCTTCACTGTAGCTAGGATTTGATTACTGGAATTCTAAGCTGTTTCCCAGAATGTCCAAACTGATTTAGTTCTTATTATCAGATAAAAAATGATACGTGATGCAAGCACTGATGGTCATAGTACCTGTGGAGAAGTGGATTTTACTATTGAAGGAAAACAAAATGAGACTGCTGTCACAGAGGAAGAGAGATCACAGTCCTGTTCACCAGTGAATAACCAAATGGAGAGAGAAGATGGTTTCAATTTATGCAGGTAATGTTTATAATGGAAAGCTTAGGCAAAACAAAAAAATAATTTAAAGGATTTTTAAAAAATAAATTAAAATTCTCTTTATTTGTGATTACCACCATTTAACTGCCACAGAATATGCAGGTTTCTGAGAACTGCCCTGTAGTTTAGTAAGCTGTTTATGATTTACATACTCAAAATATTCTCTGCCCTAATGGGCTGCCCTTTGCAAAATTAATGTACATAATTCCTAAAGTCACTTCCAAAAGTTATTTCATTTTTAAGAGTGTTTATGAAGACCATTGTTTATCCTAACTTCTAATATTTCCCTTGAAGCACTGCTTGATAATATTGCTAAGTTGAGTTACTATATGCTTGGAATTTTTATCTATAATAAAATTATTCTTGTGGAAAAGGAATGTTGCTTAGATTCTATTTGTGCAGAATTTGGGTGAGAGGCAAGTTTTTGGGGTCAGTTTTGGGCCTGCTTTTACTAATATGAAAGTGAATGCTTGTTTATTAAACTTCTTATATGTGAAAGTGGCAAATTTAAAAATTAATTATGATACTGCTTCAGAATTTTGTGTGTTAATTTGTTGTATTGAGCTTTATTGTAATTGTTTGTTATTTTAGACAGATTCCCAGAAAGTTCCATTTTCTTTAATAGTTTGTTAGAAGTAAATGAAGGGACAGTTATTTGCTTTTGGACTCAACCTAGATTGCTACAAAAGATCAGAGGAAGAAAGCATTGGCATACAGTTGTTCGTGTTCATTTATTTTCCTAGAAGCAATCAGTCTAAAATAATCAGATGAGATTTTAACATCATCTTATAGTTGCAGTGCAAAAGTACAAAGATTGTTT
The DNA here is from genome assembly GCA_032173965.1 of Sitta carolinensis. Lineage (NCBI taxonomy): Eukaryota > Metazoa > Chordata > Aves > Passeriformes > Sittidae > Sitta > Sitta carolinensis. Next base: position 50,313,411 of record CM063313.1, read on the forward strand.
TCAAGCTCATAGTCTGCAAATATTATTAAAACTTTGTGAGATTCTCTGAAATATGGGTAGTTATTTACTGTCAAGATTGCATTGTTTTTCTGTGCAACTTCCTCTGTCTGTAAGCAGAAATAGCTTTTTTTCCTACAAGTACTCTAATGTTCCTGTATGCTTTTATTTATTTCAGCCTTGAAGATAGCAATGATGTTATAACCAGAATTGGAACCTACGAAAATGAGAACCAGAGCTATTAGAGATGATACATCCCAGGAAAACCAGATTCCAGCATTTCCAGTTTCAAATATTAGAAGCAAGGAAACACAAGCTGTAGAAACTACAGAATCAAAGGTATTATTATCTTTTTATGTAGTTCTTCTTAAAATCTTGCTCTTAATAATTAAAGTGGTTTGTAAATCAAAGCCATTTTTTGGTTGTTTTTGTGATGTTTTCACCACCTCGTGGAAAGCAATCAACAGGCCTAAGAACATCACCAAAACTGAAGTTCTGTAAATTCTTCTGGGCTTAATGGGCTGTCTGGTAACCTAAATGTATTCACAGAGTGTACTGAGCATGTCTCACTTACCTCATAGACAATTTAAACAGCTGAACAGTTTAATTATTCAGAAGGGAAGGACTGCAATATGCAGAGCGAGGCCTTTGGAGCAGGATTTTGTTGGCATATGCTTAGTGGCATGGTGTTGGATCTAGAAGGAATCAGATCCAATCTAGATTTGTCAGATCTAGAAGGAATTGCTAAGACACCCAAAGGTTGTACTGGGCTCCAGAGGGACCTGGAGAGGTTGGAGAAATGGGCTGACAGGAACCTCAGGAAGTTCAGAAAGGGGAGATGCAAGGTCCTGCACCAGGGGAGGAACAGCCCAAGGCATTAGTGGATGCTGCAAGCCACCCAGATGGAAAGCAGCTTTGCCAACAAAAACCCCAGGCTGTCCTCATGGTCTCCGAGTTGAACATGAACCAGGAAGGTGCTGTGGCTGCACAAACAGCTAACAGTGACCTGGGCTGCAGCAGGAGATGTGTTGGCAGCAGGCCGAGGGAGGTGATCCTTGCCCTTTGTTCAGCACTGATGAAGCCACACCTGGAGGACTGACCAGTTCTGGGCTCCCTGGCAGGAGAGACCTGGACACACTGGAGACAGCCACTCAAAGGGTCACACAGATGGTAAGGGGGTGGAAGCATCTCTCCTATGACAAAAAGCTGAAGGAGCAGGAACTGTTCAACCTGGAGAGAAGGCTCAGCGGGATCTCTTCAACAGCTCCACAAGAATCCAAGGGGAGGGTGCAAACAGGACAGGGCCAGGCTCTTTCCCGTGTTGCAGACCACGGTGCAGCAGCTGTGCCCCTGCAGCCGGTGGGACCCGCAGGGATGCGAGATCACCACAGCCATGGGGATCACGGGATCAGAGATCCACCCACAGCCCATGGGGATCCACGGGGGATGCAGAGATCCACCCACAGCCCATGGGGGTCCATGGGGGATGCAGAGATCCCCACAGCCCATGATCCATGGGATGCAGATCCACCCACCATGGGGATCCATGGGGGATGCAGAGATCCACCCACAGCCTGTGGAGGAAGTGCCCGTGCTGGAGCAGGTGGATGTCTGGAGGGGGCTGTGACCCCATGGGAGACCCGTGGAGAGAGGGGCCCTGCCTCCAGGCTAGAGCAGCCTGTCCTTGGAGGACTGCACCCCGTGGAAGAGTGACCCACACCACAGCAGTTTTGGGAGGACTGGTGCCCGTGAGATGGAGCCACGTCAGAGAAGCTCATGGAGAACTGTCTCTGTAGGAGGGACCCCAGGGTGCAGCAGGGGAATGACTCCTCTCCCTGAGCAGTGGGAGCAGCCTTGGGTGATGAACTGACCACAACTCCCCTTGCATTGCTGGGGTGGGAGCTAGAGCTGGAAGGAGGGAAAGGAGTGGAGAAGTATTCTTAAGGATTTATTTTATTTCTCATTATCCTCCTCTGATTTTGTTTATAATAAATTAATTTCATATTTCTAAGTTGAGCTTGTTTTGCCTCTGATAGTATTTAGTGAGTGATCTCTCTCATGGTCCTTATCTCTAGCCATGAATCCTACATTAAATTTTCTCTCGTCTGTCCAGCTGCAGAGAGGAGTGAGTGAGCAGCTTTGGTGGGTGCCTGGCATCTGGCCCAGGTTAACCCACTACACCTGATCAGGGAGGTTGGACCAGGAGACCTTAGCAAACCCTTCCACTCTCAAGCACTGTGACAATCTTGTTTCTGCTTTGCTTTACATTACAGTAGAAGATATCTAAGTTTATTGTTTCTTTTCTACAACATTTCTTCCTCAGAATGAAGATACACATCACTCACAAAAAACAGATGGAAAGCAGAGTGCATCAGAAGGTGGTTCACAGTCTGCAATCCTGTAAGGAGAATTATTTTACTTTGCAGTAACACTTGAACTAAATCTGTATCTACTCAATTTGAATATAATTCAAATTGGCCATAGGAGGTTGAACCAGGCAGGTGATCGTGATAATTTCCATATTCAGTGAAGCTTTTTGGTAGAAATTTTGATTACTGAGTAGCAGTTCTGTTGGTAAATGGGTACCAGTCTAATTGGTAGATGGGAATAGGGAGAAAGACTTATCTAAACTTTGAGAAAAAACCCTAGTCTTTCTACTGCCAGCAAGAGCAAGAGAATGAAGAAATTCTGCCACATTGTGGGTAAGGCTTGGCTGTGAAATTTGATTTTTGTTTTTTTAATAAAAGGGCCTCACTGAATTTTGACATTCATAGTTGTCCATCAGAGCTTATTAGCTATACACATCATGTATATGGTGTATTTCTTCTTTTCTGTTTGGAGACTATTCTTCTTTGGAACTTGGTGCAAGCTTCTAAAATAGAAGATACTGCAAAATGTCTCTGTCTTATCTGTACTCCTTTATGAAGTTAATTTGGGTGACTGTTACTTACTTTGAGTAATGGTATTTAAAGAAATCTGTGCCTAAGTTTTCCATGATCATCAACTTCATATTTCATAATACAGTTTTTTAAAGGTGGTTTAGAGATGGGGTACTTGTTAATGCTAAGCTGGTTTTCATACTTCTGTCTTTCCCTTTTTGAAGGGTATCTAACTCTTAGGATAAAGACTGTCAAAGCTTTATTTGTCCTGTTCTAGGGAGAATATAAGAAAAGATAGTTCCCATCTGAAGATTATTGATAAGACGTAGGGCTGTGTCAGTGTGTGAATACCAGAACATGCCATTGCAATGGTTAAGGGCACAGAGAGTGATGTACGTACCCCATTCTTCAGTAAGTGTGGATGTTGGCAGTAGGACAAGGTATTTGCAAAAGGTTTGGTTTTCCATGACTGAGATAGCTTTGAGAGGGGATGGGGGGACAGGAGAGGCAGATGCAAAACATTGTATATAGGGCAGATTTATATTGTTTGTATATAAATTTAATCACAGTGACGTGAATTGTGAATCCCTAGGAGAAGAAATACTCCTATTTATTTAACAATAGCAAATGCTTCCTTCAAGTATTTTGAAGTAGATTCCATTGAAGGCCAGCAAAGTTGTTAAGGTTTGTTTGATGCTCTTTTCATAACTTTGTAGCGTGTCTTTTAAAATCAGAAAGAAATATCAGAAGGATGCAGTGGGTTTTTTTTTTTTTCCTATTTATTGTCTTGCTGCATGCAGTGTCTTGACCCATGTGGTCTTTGATGCTCTTGAAGTACATCTTGAACCATATAAGACTTTAAGTTTCTCTTTGGTAGTAATGTATACCACCTTTCATTATATCTTAAGGAATATTGAAAAGTCAGCAGATAGAAGGTGCTTGCAAAGACCTAAACCAAATTTGGTGAGATCATCTGGAAGAAGGGAGACAGCAACACAAGACAAAATGGAAGCCAAAACTACTCCAGCCATTGCAAATGCAGGTGAAAAGGTCAGAAAGAGGAATGTTGCTTAGTATGTTGGTCTTGATGCTGCATCTGTTTTGCTCAATGGGGATACTGTGTGCCAGCAACAGTCTTAGAAATAACATTTTGAGAACTGCTACTACAATACCTGCATACTTGTCAAAGAGTAATAGTCCTTGCCTCAATTCCAGTGCTCTGAAGAAGACAGTACTAGAAACAGAAATGAAGCCACAGAAGTGGAGAACAGGGATTTGGATACTCATCTCAGTAAGTATTGAGATCACTTTTTCAGTCTCCTGGTATTAACTGACTATAATTGTTAATTTATTCCATATAGTTCTCTTAGGAAAATATAGCAATAACTGTGAAACTTTAATATAAATTTTAAAATAGACTTTAGCATGTTTTTGGATGATATCAGGTGGTACTAAGGTAGAAGGTATGTACTTCCTATTCTGGAAAGTTGATGAAAGCACTGCTTTATGAAATACCAACAATGCCTGTAATTTAAGAGGTGGAGAGTGGTAACTATGGCTCTGCTTTCCTCCCAGCCTCAGTTATCAGGTTGCTTCTGTTGCTTGCAAAAGCAGCTGTGGTATGCAGTGTAGTTAGGTTCCTCCCCTGTATGACAAATTAATCCCTTTTTAATACATAGATCAATTGAGTTTTCACATGTTGCAAGACTAAACAAAGCTTGTTTCTTGTGTGAAGCAGCTTGATTAAGTTTGGGCAAATCTTTCTGAAGACAACACAATTCCAGTAAAGAAATCCATGCAAGACATTGTAGGGTTAGATAAGCTTGAATATTATGGAGTAAATGTCACTGTTGTGGATCCTTTGTGCAGAGAACCTGAAAAAACTGCAATTGCAAAGACAGTAGTTAGAGGATATCGACAGAGATTTAAACCTAATGTTACAAGAGCATCTGGAAGGAAAGAAGAGCCTGAAAAAGATGCAAGAAATGATAAAATATCCCATCTACAGCCTAAGGGGGGAAACTGAGAAGGTATTTAATAAAGTAACATAACTGAAAATAATGTGTTAGCTAAAAAGCTTCTGGATGCAACAGTAATGTTATCTTTTTTTTCTTTACTTTTTTGCTCCTGAGTATGACCAGGAATTAGCCACTTAACCTGCTTTCAGTGACAGTGTGGTATTGCTGTGGTGAGAGGTTGTTACACAAACAGTAGATACCAATAGTCTTTCATGTCCTGCAGCAAATACAACTTCAGGTGTTTGCTTTAGTTTTCACTGCACCTGTCTGACTGAGAGATTTACCCTGTAATTATTTGTGTGTCATAAGCAATCTATTTTGTCTCCTCTTATGAACAGTTATTTGGTCAGTTATGTGATCTGTACTTTATGAATGTAAGGCAGTTCATGTCATAATACTCTGTTTCTGTTCAGAATAATGACCAAGGTAATAGTTCTGATGTTACCAGAGAAGATGCTGCAGAAAAAGATGACAAAATCCTGGAGACAATGTCTCAGTAAGTATGAGAAAAATAAGAAGATAAGCACTGCTGTCCTGCAATTTATCATTCTTATCACTTCTGGTAGAATTTTGAAGAAAATTCTGCAGTACAAAATTTGAGGGCAAAATAGGCATCTTCATTAATCTATAAAACATACATTAAACATTTTTATTTTTCAAGTGGTACTTTCAAATTATGTCTGTCATGGTAAATGTAAAAAAGCCGAAAACTTAGTCCCTTGAAAACGAAAACAAGCCTTAGCTACTTGCTTTTAATACTAAAATGCATCAATTTCAGTGGTTAAGTATTTAAGCAATAGGAGTAAGTGTTATTAAAGCGTAATTAAGTGTTAAGTGTCAAATAAGAGGAAAAAAAAAATCCACTATGTGGGCAATGTAATGACATATTTATTAAGTGTGGCATTTTTCTTCAGTGAAGTGGCAGCTGTAGTGTAAAAGGAATAATATATTTTACAGAAGAGATTGTAAAAAATAAAAACTAAAAAAAGCCAACTTTCCCCCAAATACTCCCCCATCAAAAAAACCCCCAAAATCCCCAATACAACGTAAACCAGGAACAGAAATTAAAAACCCAAAACCTCAAACTCTTCTTTTAAAGGGAGGTAGTTTAAGAGGATGGATGGAGATAAACTGAAAAATATTTTCAGTTATTTCTTCTGTTAACCTGCTCTGTAGCTTGATGCTCAGTGTAAAAAATATGTAGAAGAATCTGACAGTTATAGTAATTCACCACGAATATTTTTACATTAGGAAGATAAAAAAGTTATTATTTATATATTTTCTGAGTACACTGAAGAAAAACTGAATATTTGCATATTTTTTAACTCTTTATTATATTAGGTCCTTTTGACTCTAGATAGGAATACAAAGAGTTGTGTTATGGATCCAGAAAAGGTCTCTCTAGTGTGGTATCCTGTCACCAAAGGGAAGAGGAAAATAACAGGGCAAACATAAGTTTAAACTCTCAGTCCCTAGTAGATACACGTCCAATTTTATTCTTTCAGGAAACTAGTAATACATTTTAGGTGTGTGTTAATAACTGTTTAAAAGAAAGGGGGAAAAAAGATGAATTCTCCAAGTCTTCTCCCACTTTCAGATGTGGCATGTATTTCATAGATCATATATGTTTTTCCAGGTCTAATGAAGTAGCTGGTTTAAAAGAAGATGGCAAACAGATAGTGTTGAATCTAACACCTCTAAAGAGAGGTAGAATACACAGACCAAAACCAAATCTAGGAAGAACTGTTGCAAGGCAAAAAGAACTGATTGATGAAAAAGATCTTGAAGAGAAGACAACTGAAGGTGGAGAAGCAGGTGTCATACACTATCAAGATAAAAACAATGATCTTTGCCTCAAAAGTGTAAGTCTCTTGAGCAGCTGCTTATGCACGCTGTTTTGTTGGGTCCTTAATAAAAGTATTGGTAACGAAGACCTAGGTACATACCACTTAATTCGTAGGGATAGGCTTTTCATGCTTTATTTATTATTTCAGAGTAAACTAAATTGTCGTAACATTTCCTCATTTTTGCACTTGGGTTCTGTTTACCATGGTGTCAGGTTTCTCCCCAGTCAGCAGCCAAGTACCAGCACTGGAGACAGAACTGGAAGGGTAAAAGCTGGAAAATAGGGGCTGAGATAAACCCTTGAGTAAGGATGTAAGGTTCAATAGGGAAAGCAGGAGCTACACTCATGTGCAGAGCATAACCAGAAACTCTTCTATTACTTGATGGGAACAGGCAGGTGTTCAGTAGTCTCCAGGAAAGCTGGTCATCACACATAGTGGTTACTTATGGGAAGGCAAAAGCTATTCCCTCCGCTTTGTATACTGAGCTACATGTCAGCAGGACATGGAGTATTCATTTGGTCAGTTGGAGTTACCTGTCTTGACTTTGTCCCCTCCCATCCTTCCATGCCCCACCAATTTCCACTCCAGCTTGGCAATGTGAAAAGCAGAAAAGGCCTTGGCTCTGTGTAAGCCCTGCTCAGCAATAATTTATACAACTCTGTATTATCAACCCTGTGTGAAGTATAAACCCAAAATACAGCCCCATACTTGACACCATGAAAAAGCTAACTCTACCCTAGTCAAAACCAGCATACATGGAAATGGATTATATCTCACCTTGTTGTATTGTAATACCAGATCTGAAAAGAGAAATGCGAAGAAAAACTGTCTCGGAAGATGAACCACTTAAAAGAGAAAAGAAAATTAACTTCTGACTTTTATAGTAGACACCGATATTAGTTGGATGCGCAAGAAGCAAAAGAAATCTTAGCGTTTCTGTAGAAAATATTTAGACTTTCTCATTTTCCTCCTGCTCTCCTAGAAGAGAGATTGAGCAAATATTTCATCTTAACAGAGTGGAACTTTTATTCGTTTTAGGATTTAACAGTTCATGAAGACACTCCACCATCCAATGTGACATTAGAGGATGTTTCTACAGATTCTGAGATGAACTCAGTGTATACAAGACAGTGTTTACAAGAGAAGTCCTCAGAAGCAGAAAGCTATGAAAGTGAAAAGGGATTGTCAGATGTCTCGAAACAGGTTTCAGGTTCCAATGCAGGGTAAGGTTATTTCACTTTAATGAAGAGAACGGAAAGTTCAAAGCTGTCAATATCTCTAGGTATTACACCATTTTGCATTCAACTCCAGCATTACAAACAAGTTTTATATAAATAAAGACACATTTAATCAAGACAATGCTAGACTTTAATTAACAAAACCCCAGGCGTTTGAAAGCATTAAATTTACATGCTGTCGGATGTTCATTTGAGCTTTAGACTATTGACCAATTTTTTTTAAAAATGCACTTTTGTAATGCTCAGTCTCTGTGTTTGTCTTCTCCATGTTGGTCTCCACAGTGCATCCCAGTGTGCTTATGTAAATCCTTGAGTACAGGGTCTGGCTTCCTATTGAAGTGTCTCTTTAAAAAATAGTCAACCACAGGTATTCTGTAAGTCTGCCGAGTAGGTTTAAACACAATCAGAGGAAGGTATTTGTAAAATGTATCTATCATGTTAAAATGTCTCAAATTGTCTTCCAGGTCTCAAGTTGAAGTGGCAGTTAACCTACCTTTGCTTACCTATTTATAAGATACAGATGCTTTTGCTGATGATTGCTCTTTTTTATTGGATCTTTTTATGTCATGTTGTTATTGCTCTGAGAGCTGTATACAAGTATGCCGTATTGTCCCATGCTTTTGATTGGTCTTTTACTTGTTTTTGTAGGGAATCTCATCCTCAGAAGAAAGAGGAGAAACCTGTTGTAGCATCAGCTCGGCTACTGAGGACGCGATTCCAGAGATCAAAGCCTAATTTAAGAACAACTAGTAGAAAGGAAGTTCTGGATGTAAATAGTAAAGGTGCATCACAGAAAGATACCAACAAGGAAGGAAGTTTGACACAGTGTGATAGTGAATGTAGCATTCCTCCAGACACAGATGTAAGGCTTTTGATTTTTTCCTTTAGTTATATTTGAGCTTTTGGTTTTGTGAAATGAAATACTGATGATCTAAAAAATACAAAGTTAACTTTTTGAAACAGGTTTTTTAAAAACTAAAATTTTCTGCATTAAAACTTGTATACTTTTCACTTGGTCATATGTGAGAAGAAAAAGATGACTGAATCTCTCGTTATGTGTCCAGATGTCTTTTTGACCCAAGGTAGCATTTTAGAATTGACAGGGAAGAAAGAAAAAGTGCTAATAGAGGATGGCACAGAAGAAATACAGATTTCAAGCTATTTTGTCTTAAATAAAAAAATTGTGTATTTGTCCTGGAATGACTAGGAAATTATTAGTGAGCAGTTACAGAGGAGTTTTGTAGAAGAGTGCAAAATGAGTTTTTCAGAGTGGTAGGTACCAAACTAGATAGACATCAGAGAGTCTCCTTTTGGTTTATCATTACAGCTTTTTCTTGTTCTTGTGTTTACATTTTTCAGAAAGCAGGAAAATGTGAAGTCTTAAACACACTAGAATTGTTGGGAAAGGAGAAGTCACTTTGCTCTAAGGAGGTTTCTGAGAGGCCAAGTTTTAAGTCCCCAAAAACACATGAAAGATCAGAGCATGGTGAACTGGAGTTCTGTCTACCTGAAATTAGCCGGCATGACATTTCTACTACTATTGCAGGGTAAGGGCTTAACTACTTTTGATTCTTGACTGTAACAGTGAAAGTTTTACAATGAAATCACTGTGCCAATGGATTGCCGTCTGACAAACATAGTCTAATGAAAATACTGCACAAAATTTGCATTCTCCTAGTTTAACACTAGTGATACTACAATTTCAGTAGCTCCTGTGCTAAGCATGACATTAATGAGTGTTCATTAGAGAGTGATGAGTGAAGTCTCATCATTCATATGAGACTTTTAAACTGTTTCATCATATGAAAGACTGGATTCATTCCATGTAAGCAGGGAAATAAATACTAGTTTGCTTATCAGAGAAACCATGTGAAAACTGCTTTGGTTTTATAGCAACAGTTATAGGTAGTCAGTAACTTATTACATTCAGTGAGTTCGTTAATTCTGTTGTTGGAAGTTATTTAAAAGACCAGCGCTTAAAAATTTTTTGCTGGAAAGCAAAAATCACCATCATTTGAATTGCAATGATTTGTGATTTGTCATTTGTGATTCAAACTTTTAGTTCACAAGATTTCTCTTAAAAAATCAGTGTGTTTTGCATGTAATACAAATAGACCTGTGTTTGTAATATGCATTTATGCTAAGTTTTGGATTATTTTTTCTGTCTTAACTTTGCATTGATGGTAAAAATAGCGCTCAAGAAGAACATCAACAAGCACCTCTTCCACCTATCCAGCTGGCATGGGACAAGATGCATAAGCCAAACTTGGTAAGAACTGTTGGAAAGAAGGAGTTACCAATATCAGAAAATGGGAAGAAAAAGCATGAAGCAAAGCAAAAAGATGAGTTTGACAATACTGTCATGGTAAGCCCTAGTAAGAGTTAGGGTTTGCCTAACTAATTTGAGGTGCCTGTTCACTCTTATGAAGTTCAGTGAAAACATTGAAGTTTTATTGCCTGAAGCTGAGACAATATATTAAATTTTAAAAAATTCCCAAACCCTGGTAAGCTGAGTTATTGTAGGTATGAAATCAGTGAGGTCTACAACCTGAAGTATTATTTTTTTTACAAAGGATTTGCTTTTGGTTGGATTGTGTGATAGAAAAAAATTATGCACATTTTTACAAACTCTAGAATAAAAACTCTTAAAAATTTAAAAATTAGCTTTTTTTCTCATTTCATCTTTCCTGTTTGGATGAATCAAGTCTTTGTTGAGCAATCTAGTTGAGCATCTTAAATGAAGGCAGAGGACAGCTGTTTTTATGAAAAAAGGCTTGTTTTAATTTGATAAGATTTAACTGGCTTCATCACCTGATACTCCTCTATTTCATACAAGTAATTGACACTGTGTGTCCCCACAGACACTTTACTAGGGACTGTAACAGGTGTGAAAATCCTCAAAAGCCATTTACAGCATGATGTGTTCTCTGTAACCATTTTGCACATGAGTCAGTCATGGATGTAGGGATATCTGTGTAGACTTTTCTTAGATTTGCTGTACAGCTATACTTTGTAGGAGTGACTGGTTTTTGGAGTCGTTATAGCTGGTTTTGTTCTTGAGTCTATGAAAGGTACTTGTGTCTTGCATTCACCTCTCATCTCCCTTCAGTGCCACAGCTGGTTCATGCCTAGCTGAGACAGATCCTTGTGGTTCAGCTTTGGCTGCTCTAGACCTGTGAACCATGCACATGCATCTGCTGTGTACTGGGCAAGTCTGTAGAACCAGAGCAGGTCTGATGCACCTCTTTACTAATCAAGCTGTTTCAGGCCTGATGTGCTGAAGGATATGCTTGAGTGGCTTCTTCGTGGAACCAGTGTGGCAAATACAGATGTAACACTTATTAGGCCTTGAGGCTATGGATCTTGGGGCTATGTTAATGTGGCTTGGGTGTGTCTGTGCTGCCCTCTGCAGTGTCCATTTTTCCATTTGCTGAAGTATCTTGTTTCCACAGTGCTTCATGTATTAGGGGGTTGACTGAATACTAAATAGATGAGTGTTTCCCATAATGCTTGGGTGCACATAGTATTTAAGAGCTAAACTCTAAGTATCCCAGGAGATGGAAGACTTCTGTTCCTTTTTGTATATAAATTGAATTATGATAACGTGATTCTTACCTTTATTCCAGTTTGGAAAACAGCATAATTTCTATTTTTGCTTATAAAATATATGTATATTTTAGAAGCTTACATACTACTATTTTTCTTCATGCTTCTTTTACTGTAAATTAAAGGGTGAAAATGAAGCTGTATTGTGTCAAGCAGATTTATTGAGCAGAGAGGAACAGGAACAGCAAGAGGTGCCTCAGGTGCTCCCTATTTCTGAAATCCTGTTGTCTGAACAAAGAAGGTGAGGTTTGAGTTCAGCAAAATTGTATTTGAAAAGCTTTTGTCAATGCATAATGAGACACCTTTGCAAATGTCAATTCTTCTGCTCCTTGTCTTGTCTTTCTACAGTATTTAATTTTCAGTTCCTACAAACGGCTTCTTCCAGTGTTTTCAGAGAATTTTTTTTGACTTCAGTCCTTGTCATTGTTTACCTGGTACATACTTGATCTGTATGAGCTTGTAGCTCTTCTTGAAAAAGGTTTTTTATTACTGGGTCTGTATTTGCTTAAGTAGCAATCCACATGTAAGATATGTAACATGCAAATTTTGCAAAATGTCGAGAGACTTGACTTTCATGTGCTCTTTTATTTTATTTTTAATTATTTTTTATATTTTTTATTATGCCACTGCTGTTAAAGTAAGATCTTAAATGGTATTAGACTGCCAATACTTTGATGTTGGTATGGTTAGCAATATGATTTGCGTTTTATGTTAATAATGTCTTGACAAAGATCTTTTGTTATTTCTTCTCCAAAGTTAGCCATAAATGAGAAATGTATTTGAAAATACAATTTTATTGATCTTAAACAAAGCAGTCTGTTAGTCTCTTGTACAAGAGTTGATTCAAACTCGAGTGCAGAAGTGCTTTTTCTCTCTCCCAGCCAAAGTGTGGTTTTTTTTGTTTTTGTTTTGTTTGCTTTAAATTCACCAGTATTGAAAAATTTACCTCCCAAGAAGGCAAGGTGAGTGCTCTGAAACCAGGACAATTCATAAAGATTGAGTCCCCAAGAACTAGAACAAACCTAGAAAGAACATACAGTGAAAAAGGATCTCCAGCAGTACAAAAACTTGCTGCCCCAGATGAAGAAGAAATGAATCAAGGAGAGAACTGGCCTGCCGCAGAAGAATCTGAAAACCCTCTCTCCTCAAAAGTGAGATTCTCTTCATATATTTCTGACTACAGTTTCTGATGCTTGGTTCCACACTAGCTGTTTTTAAGTCATCTAAATAAGTTGTCATAAATACATTAATTAATTTCAGCCTAGTAAAAATTCTTGTTAAGTATTACAGGGTTTTCCAAAATCCTGTTAGTGACACATTGATAAGACATATAAAGACTTCACTTGAACTTTGACATTTCAGTCATATTCATGATACATGAATAGTTACCTGCATGCTCTATTTCTGTTGCTGGGTTTCTCCTTGGCTCTTTGGTGGCTTCTCAGGAAGGACTATATTGGTTATAGTATCTGTTTTTATTAGCTAAGTGCCTTCCTAGAGAAACCAGGAACAGTGATGGTGCCATAAACTACTTGGAAATTTTTAAACGAAGTTTCATCTCAGATTAACAACTTGATCATAATTTGCAATACTTTATTTTACAGGTGATATATTTTGTGCTAATTTTATATGTTATATATATTGTCGTTTGGTTTTGTTTTTTTTTTCTCTAATCAAAGGATGACATGGAGGTATTGCTGCTTGTGGGAAATTTGTCTGAGAATGACAATCTAGACACAAATTTGGGAAGCATGACATTAAGAACCCTTTGTTCTGAAAAATCACCAAATTACGACAGCAATAGAGAGGAAGAGGAGTGTCTATCTACAGATGCTACAGGAAGCATTCAGGATACCTCAGAAAGGTAAAGTTACCTGTTGACAAAGTAAAAAATCTCTCATTTTGGTTTCATCTGGGGTAGCGTTTATTTTCTCCTTAGTAGCTGGCACAGTGCTGCATTTTGGATTCAGTATCAGAATAGAATTGATAACATACTGACATTTTAGTTGTTGAGTAGTGCTTACCCTGAGTTCAGGGCTTTTCAGTGTCTCATGGTCTGCCAAGTGAGCAGGTGCACAAGCAGCTGAGAGGGAGCACAGCCAGGACAGCGGATCTGATCTGGCCAAAAGGATATTCCATACCATGAAACATCATGCTCAGTCTATAAGCTGGAGGGACCTGGCCAGGGGCTTCTGAACACTGCTTGGGGACAGGCTGGGCATCGGTCAGCAACCAGTGAGCAGTTGTGCGTCACTTTTCCCCTTGCATTTTATTTCCCTCTGTCTGTGTGTCTGTCTCTCCTTTTCATTATTTTATATTTTACTTTGTTATAATTATTAAACTGTTCTTACCTAAACCCACAGGGTTTACCTTTTCTTTCCAATTCTCCTCCTCCCTGGGATTTGAGGACTGACGGCATGGCACCTACTTGTCAGATGGGGTTAAGCTGCGTCAGTTCTTCAAAAATTTTGTGCATTTGTCCAGTTGTTTTCATACAGCACTTGCTTTTGGAAGCAAAGGCTCTGAGCTGTACTAGTTGTTATCTACTATGTTCTGTGAAAGTCGCTAGGGGGCATTCTTAAATAATAAAAGAGTTTTAAGATGATTAGGGGATACTTTTTCAATGCTGGTTTTCTTTTTAGAAGGTACTTCATGGGTGACAGTAGATGCCAGTAATCAGGGTTTATCTGTCTCAGTTTCTCACTAGTAAATTCTTGGGGTACAGTGCATTATGACTGTGGACCAAAGACTGAGCAGTGCCATTTGCACCCACTTAAAATTGAGCAGTGGTAAGGAAACAGCAAGCTCATTTCATGTTTCTGTAAGATATAGTCAAGTCTCTTCTTTCTTTACAGTAGGAGAGCTTCCTGTAATGATACTTATAATGTATGTGCAGTATGAGGTAGATAGTGCCACTTATATGCGATAGCTCTGGGTTATGTTTTATGCTACCTTTTGCTCAGTCTCAGACCAAAATCAATTTGGTTTACAATTTTTCTGTTTTCTGGAATTAACTTCTGGTTTGCATTTGTCTCTGAAACTCTAAAACTCTCAAAAATCTCTTCCATAAATTGTGTTGAAATCACATTCCAGAGTCTTTGTGCTAACAAGACAAGGGCTTTACTTGACAGTCTTGTCTTCTATGATGGTGGACATTCACATACTCATACAATGGTTCAGGGTGGAAGGGTCTGCTAAAAGTCTTCTGGTCCAACCCTCCCAGTCAAGCCACCTGGAGCTGGTTGCCCAATACTATGTCCAGACAGCTTCTGAATCTTGCCAAAGATGGTGACTCCACAGTCTCTCTGGGCAGCCTGTGCCAATGCTTGGTAACCCTCACAGTGAAAAGGATTTCCTGGTGCTCAGAAGAAACCTCCTGTATTGTATTGTTTGACCATTGTCTCTTGTCCTGTCACTGGGCACTCCTCGAAAGAGCCTGGCCCTGTCCTGTTTGCACCCTCCCCTTGGATTCTTGTGGAGCTGTTGAAGAGATCCCGCTGAGCCTTCTCTCCAGGTTGAACAGTTCCTGCTCCTTCAGCTTTTTGTCATAGGAGAGATGCTTCCACCCCCTTACCATCTGTGTGACCCTTTGAGTGGCTGTCTCCAGTGTGTCCAGGTCTCTCCTGCCAGGGAGCCCAGAACTGGTCAGTCCTCCAGGTGTGGCTTCATCAGTGCTGAACAAAGGGCAAGGATCACCTCCCTTGGCCTGCTGCCAACGCATCTCCTGCTGCAGCCCAGGTCACTGTTAGCTGTTTGTGCAGCCACAGCACCTTCCTGGTTCATGTTCAACTCGGAGACCATGAGGACAGCCTGGGGTTTTTGTTGGCAAAGCTGCTTTCCATCTGGGTGGCTTGCAGCATGCACTAATGCCTTGGGTTGTTCCTCCCCTGGTGCAGGACCTTGCATCTCCCCTTTCTGAACTTCCTGAGGTTCCTGTCAGCCCATTTCTCCAACCTCTCCAGGTCCCTCTGGAGCCCAGTACAACCTTTGGGTGTCTCTGTGTTTAGGAAGCAATTCCTTCTAGATCTGCCAAATCCATAAACTTGCTGAAGTTACATCTTGCTCCATGATCCAGATCATTTGTGGAGATATTTGACAGAGTTGATACAGTATTGACCCATCAGGCACACTGATGGTTGCTGGTCTCCAGCTGGACTTTTTGTCACTGATCACAAACCTCAGAACCTGAGAACTCAAATTTTTAGTATACTTTCAGTCCTTACTTCATCAGTTCCCTTATCAACATGTTAGAAGAAACAGTGTTAAACAGCATTACAAGCCTTACTGGAGTCGAGGCAGACACTTTTTTTTACTCCTTTCCCTTCATTTATTGGGCCAGTCATTTTATTGTAAGCTGTTACCAAGTTGATTAAGCATAACTTCCCCATTACGAATTCATGCTGACTACTCTAAGTTAGGTTGTATTTCATGTGTCTGGAAGTAGTTTCTAGCTTTAGTTTTTCCATCACTTTCTGAAGGACTGAGAGGAGGCTTACTAAACTGTACTTTTCTGGATTAGTCTTTTTCTCAAGTCATGAGTTTAGAAGGCCAGGATTTTTATCTTACTGATCTGAATATGTTTGAACAGACGTAAGAATTGCATCCTTTTTGAAAGCAGTAGAAACTTGATTCCTTCACCTAGAATTATAAGGTTCCTATGACTGCTTAATTTTGGAGACCTATGTTGGAATAGCTGACAGTTTCCAGTCTATCTGACTTACTGTTGTTTTCCTTCCAAAAATCTTTCCCAAAAGTAATCATGAAGATCCATTGCTGCAAGATGAGTTATCTCCTTTATGAAGCAGTTTTTCTTCCTTTATCTTTTTTTACATGTAGCCAACAAAGCAAGTAAAGATTCAAAACACAAGTTCATTTCTAGCTAGAAGTACTGAATTTCTGACAGTAAGCCAAGCTTATAGAGTGTACTTTGTAGTTCTTCAGAAGTAAAAGTTGAAACATATTTTTGTAGGTCTAATGATAAATTAAGTTCTGAAGAAGAAAGTGAACAGAGAGCAAGGGAACGCCATTGGAACTCAAGACAAGACCTAATGAAACTTACTAGGAAAAGAGATTATCCTGAAAAGTGTGAAAACAGAGATGAGGACAACATTGAGAGAAATGAAGAAGAGGTTTTGGTGTTATTAAAAACAGGTATATCAGGGGTAAGTACAGATCGTGTATTTTGAGACAGTTATACTTCAACCCTTTTGCCCGAGTTCTTAGAAAAATAGCTGGCACAGAAATTCAGTATATGGCTGGAAAATGTTAATGTGATTATTTGATTTTTAAAAAAATTCACTACTGGAAACTATGCTGAATAAATGGACTTAGAATTTAAAAACTGTGGAAATACTATACACTGTTGTCTTAAGTTCTATGGCTTATGTGATCAGAAATTTGCATTAAAATAAATACACACTAACATTGTTAAAAAATAATTTACTATTTGTTATTCACTGAACCATGGAAAATAAGGCAATTAACTAACTTCAGATACTACCTAAAATCTGTCTTAGTTTACTTAGAAATTAAAATTGAATTTGAACATTCAACACTTGAAAATTCAGACCTTCTTAAATTTGCTCAGCAGGCCTAGCTTAGCTCAGACTAGTTTCATCTCTGTCTAATGCTGTGATAACTGAGTCAAGTTTATCTGTTGTTCCCTATTTCCTATATGAATGACTAAAAACTTCTAGTTAACGTATTATTTTAGCCAAGTATCCATAAATGACAGAACTGTGGTTGCTGATGTTTGTCTGTGTATAGTTGAATAATATTTAAATGCTTTTATAAAAAGTATGATAGTTTTTTCTTCCTACCTTGTTCCCAAGGTAGAAAAAAACCATTTGTTTCTGTAAATTGTTCTTTAAATTAATAGGTAATTTTAGAAAATTATTCATCTTTCCAGCTTCTACAGAGTTGTTACTCGATAAATTGAGCATGGTGTTGGTCTACTAACTACCAGCAGCACTGGGAATTCAAGCATCATAGATAATACTAGTTAATGACACCTCTGCTATAGAATATCCTAAGTTATCAGAGATGATAGCTGGGCATGTTCTCAAGATCCTCAGACTAAGTTCTTTAAGTTACCAAAACCAGTCAGAAATGTTTGGCACTTAATATGGTAATAATTATCTCCTCTATTCAGGAAAACTCCAGTAATACAGTGAAAGCTGTATCCTTCTTAGAAGGTACAAGGAAACACAATTTTGCAGAGAATTTTGAAGAAACATCTCGTAAGAGAATCAGGCAGGACATTGCATTCCAGTCTCCAGGGATATCATCAGAGAGTGAGAGTCAGGTAGAACAAGATAATGATTCTCAACTTTCTGCCTCACCAGAAAAGTATTCAGACAATCTCACAAGGTAAAACAACTATTTTGCTTTGTAAACCAAACTCAGTTAGTTGATTGATAATTATTGGCCGTAGTTCTTCCATGTGTTACGTGAGTGCGTGAAGCATGTCAGTTTTTGTGTCTTCCATCTGAGCTTAGCAGATGTGTGCAGACACTCCTTTCTCTCTTACTCTGCCTGTATTCTCATAAAATGAACACAACCAGCACTCATTGTATTCATCCATCCCTTGGTTTCAACAGAAATTCCTGATTTTATAGGGGAGGACTTGAGAGTACCTGTGTTTGGGGTTCAGGGATTGTGGGATTAACCTAAAGGCAACCTTTGTGTTAGAAGTGTCCTCTGCTACCATTTGCTTCCACTCCCCACCAGTTTACCAAGGAGGATGTTTCTGAGGGAAAGTTTGTCATTACTTTTGATAATCCAAGTGGTTGTGCCCATGATTTTGAGGAAGGAAGCTGTAGGTAACTGATTATTGAAGAGAATGCTGTCTGAGAAACCAAAGCAGATAAGTAGCTATCATCTAACGGTTTCAGTTTGTAGACAATAGTCTGATCGATTAAAGTATCATATTTTGGGTCTTCTAGTGTAGCTTTAGCAAAAGACAAATTGAAGTGTTCCCATGACTTAAAAAGTATGCGACTTCCACATCCCTCAAAATTAAAATTACTTCATACTTTTCTAATCAAAGAATTGTGTATTTTGCAAGTTTAATTGTGAAGATTTCTAGCATTCTGAAACCACTTGCAGGCAGTAACTTACGTACACAAGAAGAAATTAAATTTATGTTTAAATGCTTATTTGTCACTATTAAGAAGTAAATAGTTTGCATTGTTGGTCATAATGATAACATTTTTTTTTTAATTTTAATTGAGTTTATTTTGATTTGTAGTATCTGTCTCTTTGGAAGGTTTTTGGTTTCATTGTTTTTGTCCTGTACTTTAGAACGCAGTTCAGGAGATCATCAAAACAGTCAGCACTGCCAGAATGTGTGTTGGAGCCAAAAACTGCTACTTCTTCTGCCTTTGAATGTAAGGCTGATTGCAGTGAGAAGGGCAGTCAAAGGCAAGAAGCTAAACTGAGTGTTACCAGAGAAAAAAGTTTGAAAACTACACAGAGAAGAAAATCTGGGAAAGAACCCAGAAGTTCAAAGATAACCTTTGTTACTCTCCGGGCTTCTCAAGAGGAAGAGGATGAGGAGGCAGATGACTTTGAGCTTGATGATGAAGATGAATGCTTAGCCTCAGAGGAAGTAAACAAGGCTCCAGTGTTTGTTCCTATAGGTCTTCGATCTCCAAAACCAATTCCTCTGCAGATACAGGAAACGATGGAGGAGGTACTGTGTAGCTGGGTTCTGCATATATAATTTTGTTGATTGTTTAAAAACATTTTATTCTAATTGTATCTCTGAGTGTTTGGGTTTTATCTAAGTTCAAGTTATGAATGATCTTGAGAGTAGTAAGGATGTTACTTGGCACATACACTTGGTTTTGCACTTAATACTGCATCAGCCCAACATCCAGTTATATAATTATGTTTACAATCTGTATATAGTTCTGCAGGGTACTCACCAGTTTGTATATTGGGATTGAATATGGGCCCAGACTTGATGCTCATCCGTGTGTTTTGAGGCCCAAGATGGATCAAATGGAGCACTTCAATTTCATATTTGAATGTTAGGAAATGAGGGTGTGAGGAAAATGTTTCTGTACGTCATGTCCCTCTTGCCAAGAACCTTTTAACTGTCAGGTAGGGTGATCTGACCAGCAGCCAGACACACACATCTGCTTGGTCACTCCCTTTTCCTGTGGGACAAGGAGAAATTAGAAGGAGGGCAAGAAGATTTCTCTATTGATATGAAGACAGTTACATATATGAAGGAAAGCTGCGTGTAAATGAAAAGCAAAATAAGGATTTTGTTTGCTGTTTTCCATTGTCAAATTACTTCCTGGAAATCATGGCCTCAGTCTGCGAAAGAGTAACTTTGGAAGACAAATGCCCTAACCTCAAATGGTCTTCTCTCTTCCTCCTTTCCCTGAGCTTTTATTGCTGAGTGTATCATCATATGATACAGTTTCCTAGCTCTGTGTTCTCCTGACCTCTTACTTACCCCTGGCCTCCTTGCTGGGTAAAAGAGTAGGAAAAAAGCTTTGACATTGTGCAGGAATAGGAAAAGCACTGGTGTGTTACCAACACTGTTGTACTTATAAATCCAAAAGATACCACTATGTGGGTTGACATGAAGAAAATTAACTCCATTGCATCCATGCCCAGTACAATTTTCACCCTTTATGTCATACCATTTGTATCATGCCTAGGTCTTACACTATCCAATAAAAGACATTTTTCTATTTTTTCCCTGTCATCACTACTTTCCATTCACTTCAGTGCTTTTGCTTTGTAGTGCTTTTTTGCTTCCTACTACTGTTAGTCCTTTTCCTCTCTTTGCCTATTGAAATAGTTCTTTTTATTGTCTTCTGAATTAAGCACACTGTTTCTTTTCCCAGGTGAAAGAGCAGAAAAAATTTCTAGCTGTAGAACAATAATGGGCAGCAAAGTTGCTGCATGGAAACTTTGCTGAATCCTTGATTTCAGAGACATGGAATATATATTATGTGTGGGGATTACAATCAAGTTGCCTAGTTTAGCTCTTAGGAGACATGAGTATAGTGAAGGATGTGGTTAGATACCTGAGGAGCCAGCTGTTGTAAAATTTAAATAGGTCAGTCAAAAGTCTGCAAAGTGCAAGCCTTTGAGAGCAACCCAGATTGACTGGTGTTTTCTGTGAGAACTTCCCTGGAAATATCATAAACTTTCTGTCAAATTTCAAGTTCTCATTTCTGAAAATGTCAAATGCCTGAACTTCTCAGTGAAAATACAGTGCTGAAGAAGAGAAAAAAAATAGTGAGGGTGTATTTCTATGTGTATGCATGTCTGTTCCTATCTTGCTTTGGAAATAAGTCTGAACTGTTTTTCTGTCCTGAAGACTTAAAAAGCAGAAAAAGAGTGAAAACTAAGAAAACCCATTTGAGGTAAACAGTGACTATAAAAGATCTCAACTCCATAACTTAGTTTGGTGGAGAAATGAGTGACTAGAAACAAGGTCTCAGGTCATCTGATGCTTCTGCTTAGCTACAGGTAGCAGTACCTGTTCTGCCTTCTGTTCATACCAGTGCTTCCTTCCCAAATCAGGAGGTATGATTTTTGTGAAGAATCCCTCTAGATGCTGAGCATCTGTTAAATATGTGAGGTTTATAAAAATTTGCATTTGACAGATTCTTTTGCATCTGATGAACTGAAATTCCTGTAAAATTACTTTTACAGCTGGAAATATCTGTGAATAATATCCCAGATGTGCAGGTGGTTACTGATGCTGAAAGTCTTTCTTATGCTTTTATCCAACCAGTACTACAGAGGGAAGAAAAAGTAAGCACCTCAACAGCTGTAATAAAGTCTTGTTTGTTTCATTTGCAATACAAAACTATTTCAGCTCTCTCTTGTTGCCATGTCTGAATGTAACTGTGTAGCTTATTAGATTGCTACCTCTCACACACCGATGTGAGACACAACTGTGTGAAAACTGTTAGTAAATATTGTTGGCCTTAAAGGGTAAATTTTAGGCATAGAATTTAAGTGTAAGCATTAAATAAAAATAATGGAGTCGTTTTATATAGAACTTTGATACTGTTTTTCTTTGTATTTAAGGAAAACACCATACGTGAGAAGCCAGATGTGGACAAAGGTAGATATGAAACAGTCTTGCTCATGTATTTCCTGTTAACTTGCTACCGATATATACACTTCCCCCTTTATTAAAATATGTTTCCAAAGGTGCCACCATCCTGGCAGACTGGCTCAGCTGTGTCCTGCCGTGGGTCAGCTGGAACTAGCTGTGTCTAGGGCAGGCCCCTGCTGCCAGCACCTTGTCGCCTGTATCCAGTACACCATTAAAGGCAATCATATTGATGCCCAGTGTTTTAACAGTAGTTCGGATTTGCTGGATGAGAATGGCTGTGTGTCTACACATTTTGATCCATAAATAAGGTCAATTTAAAAAATATGTACTTCACTGTATTGTTGGTAGTGTCAAATAGTTTTTGAATATGGGAGAGTGGATTTCTGGTTAATGTGCTTGTGACTTTTAATGTGTGTGAACAACTTCACAGGAATTAACGATGGAAGCACTGAAGCTGCTATGACTTTACTTGCAATGGGTGATCCAAATTTCCAGTTAAAAACAAGCACTGGAGGTATGATCTGATTTATGGGACAAAGCCTTGCTCTCATGCTTTCTGGGTCCACGTAAGGAGGGATGGAGCAGTGGCTGCAAAGCTCTTCCACATGCTGCTGCATAGCAGGAGGTCAAGAATCTTTTATGCTTTTAGTCCTGTTGCAATGGAACACATAGTGAGTCTAGCCAGTGTAGGTTGGCTGGAAAGAGGCAGGCACCCTACTGTATACTGCCAACTGTATCACTGCTAGAAAGTTGTTTCTGTGACCTGTTTTAGGAAGCACATGTTTGAATTGATCTGGGTATATAAACTGGACAAAAGAAAGGGATCAAACTTAAATGACTGTAATTTTCACTGATCTTTACAGACCTTTAATGTGGTGAAGCATAGCCTTTGCATCCTAACTAGCTACAACCTGAAATTACTGGAGTTTATTATAGGTTTTTCTGTAGCATTTATTATCTGTTTTCATTTGCTGAATGTTAGTTTTTGTGTTCTTACTACAAAAAGTGTTCTCTTAAAACTGTGTTTATCTGGGATTTGAATCTGTGTCTTTGGAGAATACAAACAAACAATGTTAAATAAAGCTTGAAGTCATATATCTTGATATACATGCCAAACCAGAGTGTTTGAAATTAAGTTTTTCTGTTCTGTTTATTGTTATATCCAGAACAGACACATATATCACCTGCTCTAGATGACTTGGACATGGCTGATAGCCTTGTAATTCATACCTACTCCAAAGAAAATAGAACTTCTAGTCAGTATTCACTTGTTTCAGACACTTCTATCAAGGAATTGCTGCCTTCTGAGGATGGAAACCACATCAATGTAGAACATCAAATCACTGGCACAAGAATAGGTTTAGAAGAGTATTCCGAGATGGATGCTGCTGATACCAGGTTAAATTACTACTTCATTTTCTTTAGTGAGAGAGATGCTCTGGCACTGCTTACTATTGCTAGGTTCTTTTTGGCATTTTTATTGATTTGCAAGCAGTCTTGCTTAAGTCAAGATTTCTCAATTTATGTAATTTAGTATGAAATCTGCTAAAATTCTCTTGTCTCTTTCTTGCTACTTTCATGAAGTGTTTGTATGTAATTTTGGATGTCTACAACTAGTTTTTCTCTCATGAAATTAAGTTTACATGGGAATGGGGGGGGAGAAAAAAATATGCAGACTAATGATGTACTGGATCATTGTTAATTATCAAGCTCTTTTTTGCAAAGTTCTCTATAGCTACTCAGACCAAGGCAAATTGCTTAAGTGTCACTGCTTCTGTGGGAGTGTAGATCAAATATTTAGAGCAAAGGGATGACAAGAAAACAGTTGATCTTCCATCACTATGTTTTTTTAGTGATTGATCTTTTATAATTTTGCATTTGTGAATTATGGGACAGCTTAATGGCACACTTTTCCAGATAAACATCTGCTGGTGATCATGATTTATTTGAAAGATTATTTAACTTGTTGATTGCTTGTGCAAGCCATGAAATTATACTCTGAAAAATCATAATCCAAGATAATTGGTTTTGCATCTAGTTTACTAATATTATTAAACCAGAATTTACTACCATGTCATATGTATTAGATTTCTGATCTCCTGTTACTTAAACATTTCAATTTTTTTTTTTTTAATTCCTTTACATTAGAAGCATACTAGTTTGCAGCATACCTGTCCTTTTCAGTTCACAGATACTTTTTATTTTTTTTATCCTGACAGAACGTTTTCTGTCTTCTCTGCCAGTTGCAGGCTGCCTTTCAGATCTTCATTGTCTGACCTACCCCGTATCTCTTCTATATTCTCTTCACTAACTGTCAGAAATCAAGGACTCTATTCATGACATTTTTCCTTTTACTTGCAGTGGTAGCTCTTTGCCTGTGATCAGTAGTATGAGACTGACAGGAGGCGGACACCTGGAGCCTGAACCAACCTCTGGAATTTTGAGGTTCAATGAAAACATAGTGCAGGAGATACTTAATGCAAATATACTGGTGGAACAACTAGAGCAAATTCAAACTGGTAAGCCTGTTTCTTATCCTACAGCTCTGAAAATGGTCATTCAGTAGATTCACATCTGTTCATGTGAAAGTCTTCACTTTCCATTTGTGTTCATAGATGATACCTCGCCATTGTAACACAGGATACCCATTTGTGATATAGTTTTATGTATAAGTGTACTTTTCAGTACAGTAAAAAATTAATAGCAACTTTTTTCTGCAGGTACTAAATCACCACAAAAGCACTTAAATTACTGGACTGCCAACAGAAATTACAGAAATATAGACTGATCCAGTGTACTTTTTTTTCCCATTATTATTGTCTTTTCCTTCCATTGAAAGTAGAAGAGGAGATAATAAGATAGCAGTTGCAAAAAAGATAGTCTTCAGACTCTTAATTGTCCTCATACCACCAGCAAGATAGGAAAGGCAAGATGAGATATGTGTATGTGCCCTATTTCTATGAGGCACAAGTATACATGTGCACATTCATGTATATGTGTCTACATAAACATACTACAAAACTTTAGTATATACAAGATTTTATGTAAAAAGTAATGCAGATATGAATATACACCTGAAGACTGAAAAGACATTATTTTAGTTTTTATTCTTATAAAACTTAGATCCTACAACCCTGAGAGGAAATGCAGAAATGCAGAAGGTGGAACTAGAACCTATCAGACCAACTGCAGATGCTTCTTCAGTTCTTCTTGACTTTGCAACTGGAAGTATGGAACTTACCAAGCAAGTAGACAAAACTGAGAGGTAAGAAGACTCATCATTTAATACTGACTTTATTCCTACTGTCTCTTAAAATATGCAGCCAAAGTTCAGGTGTAGTATGCGACTAACGGAAACTGTGCTCACAAACACTCTGTGTGTTTGTACAGATAGTGTACAGTTTAGACTTTGTTTTTCTCCCTTGCATGTTGTGCTACAGCTTTTGGAGATAGAACATTAACTTTTGTTAGCTATTTCAGAGCTTAGTAATTATCTTGCTGCTTAACTGTCTTTATGAAACTGCAAGGAAATGTTAAGGAGTTGATTCATTTAGAAATGTTAATGAGCTTATAAGGCTTCCTGCTTGGTTGTGCTTTCAGTAGGAATGTCTCCATTAGTAGAGTTACAGAGTCCTTTCCCTGAAATTCTTCATGTAGATTTATTCAAGGATTATGATGCATTCTGTTTTCGTGCAACAATGTAGTTTTTAAACAGGTGCTTTGTGTCCCTGTAATTACCTATGATTCATATTAAATACATTGTAACATGGAATTTAGCTTTTGCACAGGGTATCTTCATTTGGTTTCAAATTAACTGGGTATATACCTTGCAGAACAGAAAAGCAGATAAGAGATGCTTGTGGAAATTCAGGAGATTTAAGACATCTAACTGCATTACCAAAACCTGAAAAATCACACCTTGGACTAGAAGGTTGTCCAAAGTCAAGTTCTGCGGATGAACTGTCTGAGCAAAGTCCTTGTCCTCTTGAGCACCAATATATGTACAGTCAGCTTTACACAGGTAAAGAACAAGAACTTAATTACAGTCTAGAAGTGCCCAGATTTTGAAATTCTCCAAAGAAAGAAGTTTTCAATGCAAGTGTACTCACCAGTTCTAAAGACCTGGTATTTCAGCTGGAAAATTAAACTTGCTTTTTTGCAGGGGAATATCCAAACACTCTTTCAAACTTAATCTTTGCAAACTCTGTTTAGAACGTTTCAGTAATATTTGATATGCATTAGCAAAATTGTTAGGAATTTTTCAGAAGTCTCAATGGAAGAAGTTACATTCATATATCCATTCAGTATGACCTCCTACTGTTATATTTGTTTACTTTAAAATGAAGTTAAAATGTTACTGCTTGGATGTAACATGTTCTTTGTCACTTTCATTTGCTTTGCTTAAAACAAACTGCATCCTTTGTTATGCTCTTTCTCATTTATTTAAAAAAAAAAATCAAGAGCTTTATATGCGTATCATGATGCACTATATAGGAATTTTGCATATTTTTACATATATCTATATAGTTCATTTCATCATCATGTATGTTGTCACAGGCAAACAGTATATCTTTCACATCCATTTCTTTGCAATGGTTTGTGTGTCCATGTACTAGTATAAATGAGAGTTACCTTATTTCTTCATGAGAGAAAGGTTCATTTGCAGTTCTGTCAAGGTTTCTAGTATTGTCTGAATCAGTGAGTATGTAGTTACAGTGGAACAGCTGATGCATAGAAGCTTGTTTCCCTAGTGCAGCAGGGTGCTATGTCAAGCCTGACTTCATATTAGGACAGTGTGCAAGAATGATGCTGCTCTTACAGGCCTGGCAGAGAATATGAGAAAAGGCAGCTTTCAGTAGATTATTCCCGGTTTTAGCAAAGGGACAAACCATAGAAGGGAAGGGATAGATGAGCTGTAGAGCTTGGTTTTTTTTCTTTGGCACTCATTGATTTGTTAAGGGTTGTAGGAATCTGCTTTCTTAGTGCCACTGAACAATTTATCATGTGAGTCATCTCTGACAGAGTTATGCTGTAGGAAGTATAAATTTATTTTGACAAACCATCAATACAGACAAAAAGCTGCATATAAATTTTATATTTCCCCAGTGTTTCTTGTCCTTGTTAGGCTCTTCAGCCTAGAACAGCTGGAAGTGAAAACTGACAAATGAAAAAATGATTATGTGATTGTGTGATTGGATTTTTTGGCTCTTCAGCATTTGACATGCTTTGTTTCTTCCTATTTCCTAGAGTAATTTCTGAGATCTAATAAGTTGTTTTATTTCAACTGTGTTGTTTCTAGAATGAAGCTTGTTCTCAGGATGCTCAACAACATTGTGTAAGCAACACAGAAGAAACTTCAGGTATAATGTGCTAATGTTCAAAGTTAGCAAAAACCCACATTTGTGTATCTTGCAGATACTAAAAGATGAAATAAAACCCTAAAGTTTTAATTTTAAAATAATTAAAATTTTCATTGACACAATTTATCAATCTATTCCATTAAAAAAATTAACAATCCACAGCATAGTGACATTCCCCTCCCTAGCCTCTTGTCTTTACATTTTGTTAACAGAAACTAGACTTGGGAACTATTTGTGTAGCCCTTCATTATGTTTAAATATCAGTGGAAGGGAAACTTGTTCTCTTTGCCCTGTTATGAGCTCCTTCTGCTTACCTTGTGGTAGGTATAGCAGTTTTTAGAGCCCTTTATGTGTCTCTGACTCACCCATCAAAAACTGAACAGGACGGAGGGAGAAAAACTGTAGTTTTTCACTGGCTTAGTGAGCTATAGTTGCTCTTGAAGTTATCAAGTGAATGCTGTTGTCAGAGTTGTGTGAGTAGGAGGCCTGCACTGTGCAAGTGTGGAGCAGGAGGGAAGAAGAAGTGTAGGACAATCAAGCTTCCTTCTTAACTGTACTGAATCAACGGATTAATGCCTCACTGAGCAGATGTGATGAAAGTTATGAAGGTGATGTCTGCTCTTCCCTAGAACAAATTGAAATGATTGGATTGGAACCACTACTCGTCTAACATACGAGATAGTCACAGTGATGAAAGCCCAGAATACTTACTTTACATGGAAGCTGCAGTCCAAAGCTGTAACTCATGGGCTTGTGCAAAAGATCAGGCTAATACTTCTTCTTAGATGTCTTTTGCTGTGCTCTATTATTGCAAGAATCTTGGGATGAAGCATCTTAAGCCATGTTTAATTAGATGAAGAATCCAAGCGAATTGAGTTTGGAATAACAGCTTTACATCATTGAGAGCTGTCTTAACTAATGGAGTACCACTGTTGTTTTCCATCTTTTGAAAATTTTACAAATGTTTGTTCCTTAAATTCTAACAGATGGCCACTAACAATTATCTGTTAATGTCTGTTGATTAAATTATCTATATTTTTAATCTATTAAATTAAAGGCTGTGCTTCTCAAATCCTGTTCTGCCAATCTGCAGTGAGGGGAAAAATCCTGTGCTTACCTTCAAAACAGCAGACATCTGCCATTTGAAAAAGTAACTCTTAATATCTGAGGGTTGCAATTAAAGACAGAGGGCCATTTGACCACCATGACATAAGTTTAATTAAACTGCAAATTGCTCTTTAATGCTAGAACACACATTTAAAATCTTCATCATTACTAGGCATTTTTAATATTCCTCATTCTGAATGGTAATCAGGATTCCTGATCAGGAGATGATGATGTGTATCTTATCTGAGAAGACAGGAAGCTTCTTATCTCAAGAATATGCCCAGTGCCTTTTTCCATTTTAGTACTCCATGTAGGGAGGACATGAAAAGAACAACATAATTTCATATTTGATTAATAGTTTTTTGTTATTTATTTCCCTGAAAAAAATTGTAGTAGTGAATGATGATCATAGGTGTCCAGAGGAAGAACAGACATTCATTTTAACATTGGTGGAAATCCCAGCTGGCTCAAAAGAGTTTGATGCATCTGCTATGGTGGAACAAACATCAGAACCAGTATTACCAGCCCCAGTACTTATCAGCCCAATAAATGCAAGTGAAACAACTGTGACTGAAGTGGACAGGTAAATGCTTTTTTTTTTTTTTTTTTTTTTTTTTTTTTTTTTTTTAATCAAAGTGAAACACTTTGTGTGTACCTTGATTGTTCTCTGAATGTGCAGTACAGATTAGAACTTCTCAAAAGAAATACAAGAGGCAGTAATTTTGACAAACTAGTTAGAGAATTAAGAAAGCAAAAAGGGCTCTAATCCCATTTGAGAAAGATTGCATAGGTGCTTTACTTTTAGTGTTTTGTTTAGCTGGGATTTTGGTGTCACCTTTATTCTGATTTACTCTTTAGAGCAAATTTTCCTTTATAGTAGAAGTCATTTGTCCAGCTTGAGCCTTTTTTTGCCTTATGGATACTTACAATGCAAAGCAATGGAAATTAAAAAATCTAAGCATGTTTGCATTTTTCCAGTACTTTGACAGTTTTACAGTAAGTAAAACACAAAAGGTCAGGTGCAAGTTGGAAGTAGAGTAGCGGTTTATTAATTGCCCATCCAGATTTTTCATGTAGATGTTCTTCTGGAAAACATAATAAACAGTAGATGTAAATTCTTATATCATTCTCTTGAGTTTGCTCTGTTAAAAAGGTACACAGCATGAAAACACAAACTAATTAATTACTCCAAAGAATAATAGCTGCTTTGTCTACTGCAATTTTTAGGTCAACATTACTGTTGAACTAAATCTCTTAGTCAGTTTGGGAAAAAAAAATCAATGGAAAAAGACATGAAAAATGGAATTCTTGCAAAGTAGGAAAAAACCCGCAAACCCTAATACTATACTAATATAAGTCCTCACATCATAATTAGAGATGTGCTGCAATTCCACATAATTGTGGAGAATCTTTCCCATGATATCAGATGCTAATATCATTCCTTTATTGAAAGAATAGGTCTTTGAGTGAATGTTGGCTACACAGTATAGGAATTCTAGCTCCTTTGAAACTACTGACGATAAGCAGAATTGCTGACAGGCAGAGTTAGGGTACATATTCTGTCTCCATATTCCTGTACTGCTTTACCATATTTTCCTAGTGTCTGCTGCTTTTCTGTACGTCTTATATGTGTCTGTATGTCTTTTGAGATCATATCCCCACAGCATATGGGGCTTCAACTGTGCAGCTAAATAATACTGTATTTTAGCATTTTTTAGGGCATTTAATAAGTTGCCATATTTTTGCATCATATGGAAAGACCAAGTGGAGTTCAAATAGAACAGGTAAACTAGATTCAATATGACTAGAAAAGCTGACTCTAGATAGCACAACAAATTGTTTCTTGGTAGTAAATGGTACATTTGAAGTTAATATTGACATTAAGTGAGAAAGAGTATCACCATAGATTCATGTGTAATTTCCATACAGAAACCTTATGCAAAGTAAATTTTAGCTTCTTGTACTGTGAAAATAATGACTTTATATATATGTGTGTGTGTGTGTGTGTGTGTGTGTGTGTATGTAAACAGTATTGGATCCTTGACAACTGCAGCTGGTGAAGTTGCTGCATCTTTAAACAGCAGTATGGAAACCAATCAACTAGAGAGTGTAGTAGACCCTGTTCCAAAGTTGCCAACAGCTCAAAAACGGTTGGCTGCTGAGCCTGAAAAGAACGATTTTCCTCCTTCCAAGAAAACTCCATATACTTCTGCAGTGGAAGATAACCTGGAAACCATTTACAAGGTGAGATCATAATTTGGTGAGTTTTTATGCATGGAGTAGATATATAATACATAGTAGAGCATTTTAATTATTTTTATTTTTTAATGGTGTCACTTGCTTAAATATGTACTGCGTATACTACTTAAAAGGAAAATCAACACCTATGGATTGCTTTTAATTTTTAAATATACAACAGGTTTTGGGTGTTCGTTTATTTATTATTAGGGTTTTTTGAGAATCTCTAGGCTTTCAGGTTATTTTAATTGGACTTCCTAGTAGACTGGTAATATGTCTTACATGGTTCAATCTGCATCGCCCTTATGACAATGGCATTGGTAGGAGAGGAAACTCTGGAGGTATATTGGATGACTCTCAGGATGTGTAGGTTCACTGAATGATGTTCTGAATCTGCATTGTGTCTGTTACGTAAGAAGCTGTTATATAGATATGCTTCTATTGATCCTTAACATAGCAGATACTAGTTTAAAAGAGCAAGATGCCAGTGAAAACAAGCCACCATCTTTCCAGCTTCCTCCTGTAATTTTTTACAATATGACCAACCTTGTGGCAGCAGCTGCCATTGATCTTTGTAAGTGGGCTAAGATTGTGTAGTGTACCTTGGTGTAGGAATGGGTGATAGTTCCCACATGATTCAGAGAGCTTTTCTTGGAAGAGATGGATAACAATCTTCTTCCTCCTTTGATCTCTTAACTCAATATCCTTGTCTTGAGTAATTTTTCATAAGAACACCTTGAAAAGCCTGCTCAGGAAATGAGTTAAGTGATGAATGATGCTGCACTGTCTTCTGTATCAGTCCTGCTCTTAGAACTGTGCATGTGTGATATGAGTTTATCAACTTCATTGTCTCTTATGTATGGAGAGCAATGAAAAAGCTTTTTCTTTTCTTTTTTGAATACAGGGTTATTCAATTGAATCCACAGATGTGCCAGTGGTAGCTTCTGGTAGGTACACTTAAACTTGTAAACCAAAGTATAATGAATGTAAACGCATCACAACTTAATACTGGTTGTCATGCTAAATAGTTTTGTCTGAGGCTAACAAACACAGAAGGAGAAACAGATTTTCCTGGTACTACACTAATACCACCATTCCATGCTTTCTGCTATAAACTAGGTGTGCCAAATTACATAAATGTTGTTAATTTAATAGTGGTTCTAAAAGCATTGCTGTAGCTAGTTTATTGGTGAAATTTGACAGAGTTTTTTGACGAAACATGTTGTCTTCTCTTAAGCAAATATTTCCACCTGTTAAAGGACACTAATAATCAAAAGTATTAACTGGCATTTTAACCACACTATGCCAAAATAGTTTATTTTTATTTTGGTTTGCATTTTTACTAAAATAGTATGTAATTGTTTAGGAGCTTAATCTTCCTCTGAAGAAAGAGAAAAAGCAGAACTGCTGACAATGTAATCTTCATTGATCTGAGCCTGTGAAGGGCTTGGTGAACTATAATTTTGGCCCTGTTGAAGACTTCTAAGAGAAGTTGTAGAAGCTTAAATATCTAGGTGACTAGACTGAGTTCTGTGGTGTGCTGTAAAGGATGAGAAGGAGAAGAGTTTGCTGTAAAATTTAAACCCACACTTCTACCAGTTTTCCCCTGTAACATCTGTAGGATCTTACAGGCTTTAAAATTAGTCATAGTGGTGGTGACTTTTAAAAATAAATGTACAAATAAAACTAAACAAAAATTCAGCCCTTCTGTTGTAATGGTGCAAGCCATTTTTATATTGTTGGCTCTTGTGTTATCACTGAAGTCTTTGTCTCTCAACTCCTTTTACAGGGAATCATTTCCAAAAAACAGAGTCTTCAGCAAAGGAAAAAGGACTTACTTCTGTATTGGTGTCTGACTCTATCTCACAACTGGCTGAGAGAAGCCAGCTTGATACTTTGGAGAGCTTAGGGAAAGCACCAATTGAGAACCCAGCATCCAAAAAGGAAGAGGAAATTATGTCTAGATTAACCTCCAACAGAAAAGCAGAAATAAGTGGACAAGGAAAGCAGGAGAATGTGCATGAATCTGCACAGTTGGAACATACTGGAAACCCAGCATCGTCCTCAAAACTCCCATTACTCAGGTATGCAATCATTGCAATAATGTTTTGTCAGCTTGTTCTGTAAAAAAAGATCGTGTTTCTCTGTTGACATCTTTTCAGTGCCATTTGTGTTTGTGACCTGCATGGTTGAGTTACAGTATCTATACTCTCCTGCAAATCAGAAAGGATCAAACTGTCTGCTTTGAAATTTGCATTATTTTACTCATTAAATGAGTAGGTCAACTGGAGTACTGACATACTGTGTGTCTATTTAGGCATGATAGATGCCTCTTGTCAGGCAGACTTCCATTGGCTGTGATAGGAACTTAGGATAATTTGTTGTTTTCCATAGGTAAGTCTCATGTTGTGAGATATATACCCATCCACTTGTTTTGATATTGGTCCTGCCAGTAAGATTTGTTACTGGTGCAGTAATTTTTACATTTTACTGGCACGTTGAATTTTTAGGACTAATTTAAACCATTTCCCAAAGGAGTTTCAATCTTGGCAGCTCAGAGGATATTCCTCTTACCTATCTGTTTACTTGATTTTTTTAAATGCACTTTTCTGCACTGTTTGTGTAAATGTTTTGAGTTCCTGCACTCTGTTAATCCCATGCTCAATTGTTTTGATTATAATGCTCCAGTGGTCTCTTCGAATCTGTCATTTACGTTTCTATTTTGCTTGTATGAGTACCAGTACCAGCTATTTATACTTGGGACATCCACAGCAATTGGATAGTGATGCATTAACATCAGAATCCTTGCCTTAAAGTTTACTTTCTAATTTGTAAACTCTTAACAACATGAAAATTTAATGTATTGTGTACTTGATTCAGTGCCATGACTTCCAGAATCTCACTGGTCTTGGTTTGCTTCTGTAAGTAGGCTAAAACACTGCAGCAGGTAGTCTGTGGAAGCCCTATCCTTGGGGGTAAGATTTTCCATTGATATTCCATGAAGGATGCTCAGAATTTTCAGTTTGTTCTTCAGGAGTGTGTCTCCATCCTTCTTGGTACCACTCTCTGAAGGTCTGGTAGCTTGTTACAGGCTGTGGATTAGCAGCAAATAATAGGTTCCTGGTTTTAGGGTTAAAAATTGTCAAGAATCTCTGTGACTGTTCATGAAAACTCTTGTACCAGAATATTCATTAATACGAAAGCCTTTCTCAGAATGACTTCTTGGTTTTTTTCCCTTAGAATTTTCATATGTAGTTGGTGTTTAATTCCTGTGTAATGAGTTGGACTCCTGCAATGCTCTTTACATCTTCCTTTTATGGAGCAATCCTATGACATCCTGACTATATTTGTTTTGAACAGAGGTGGACGAAAACCGTTGGGATTTTTATCTTTAATTTGCAAAAAAAGTAATTCTGAATCTGCAGAAGACACCAAAGGGAGTAGAGGAAAGATCCAAAAGCCTCGAATTGTGACTCCAAAACAAAGTCTAAAGAAACTCAATCCATCCACTAAGGATGATAGGGAATCTTGCTCCTTTCCCTCTACTTCATCATCTGTGGAACACGAGCATGTAGCTGCTGATGCTGAAGTTATGGTATGAGTTTATTTTTGAACACCCATACATTTCTGATGTGTGAAGAACAGAGAATTAGTTGTTTCAGGAGTGGGTAGATGGGTGTGTAGCATTAAGGTTTTGAGACCGTATCTGCTCCGATTGACAAATTCTGATTTGTGCACGTGTAGGACACTTGTAAGGGAACTAAGTTGATTTTTCTCTGCATGGATATCTATTA
Organism: Sitta carolinensis; assembly: GCA_032173965.1. Lineage (NCBI taxonomy): Eukaryota > Metazoa > Chordata > Aves > Passeriformes > Sittidae > Sitta > Sitta carolinensis. Next base: position 50,347,588 of record CM063313.1, read on the forward strand.
ATTTCTCATTTTCAATAAATTCTGATTTTTTTTTCCTTTGGCCAAAACTTCCTACATAAATAAAATACCCCTACAAAAAGCTCACATGCTTTTTGTAGGGGTATTTGATTTATGTAAATATATTCAGACATACAAACCAACGAAGACTGTTAAGAGCTAACTTTTCTTGTTTTAACAGGTTCCAAGTAACATCTCATCTGAGAAGCCACCTCTGTGTGCTAAAGATCAAGAGAAGGAAGGAGAGCCAACCAAAATCTCAGAGTACTTTTTCAGTGACATCTTTATGGAAGTGGATGATTCGGAATAGCAAATTAATTTTATAAAAACCTAGGATCACACAATATACTAAAACAGGAAAAGAGTATTTTAAAAGTTACAATTTTTTCTGATACTCATTATGCCACACTTACTGTCAGCCATTAATAACAGTACCAGATAAAATACCAGTAAAGTGGTCTCTTTAACATTCAGGGGAAACTGAACATTCTCAAAAAATGACATAACAGATTCAAGGGAGAAGAAGGAAAGGAAAGGCTGAAAAGCCTCATCCCCTTATCCTCCTCTAACAAACTGTGTGCAGTTACTAAGAAACCTCCAAAACATGCTACTGGAACTGGGGTGCAGGGTAGGATGAAGAAACTGTAAACCATTCATATATTGAACAAACTCCAGTACCTTTGTAAACTCCCTATAAATCATATCACCAAGTCCAGCACAATAACTATTCTAATCCGTACCCCTCTACTGTAAAGACTACATGTTAGGGAAAATACTGGAGCTATCTCTGGATCATAAAATGAGCCTAGGGACCAGAAAGGTATTTAAACCTCAAAAAAGCCTAGGGAACAGAAACACAGGAAGGCCTCTACCCCAAGAGACATGAATTCAAGCAACATGGCTACTGGCTGCTTTATCCCAGTACAGAGTAATTGAAACCAAAATGCAATCAGTACAGGTTTTTTCCACTTTCTCAAGCTGCACATTGGGCACCAAAAAAGTATTTAGGTTTAGGACAAATCTAGGAGGAAACTCCCCAAGGGCTCCCTCTAGAAGAGCAGATTCAAGCAACCCCTCCACCAACTGGTTCAGGAAAAGATTTCCTGGGAGAAAAGTGGAAGAAACCTGTTTATTTAACAAGCAAAGTATTCACAAGCATAAAAAATGAATAGCATTAAACAATAAAGCCTCTCACTGTTCTGAAGAGATGACAAATTCAGAAAGTCTTTTTCGTGGGGCGTAGCTTGGCTTGCTCAGTCTGTTATCAGTCCTTCCAGCTCTGGAAAATGCCACGTCCCGGCCCCAGTGACCCACAGGTGTGAACTCCTGGTGTTTTTCCGGGTTCTCAGTCCAGAGCAGGGCTGTTCAGTTCCAAGAAAATGTGAAAAGAAAACCCTGACTGGTAAACTTCTCTGCCTCAGCTAGCTAAAAAAACTAACTAAAAAAGCAAAGGAGAGCTCTGTCCTGCTGTCTGTGCTACAGACAACACAGCCCAGGAGCAGGATGCAGAGGAGTGAGTGAAATTTCTGCAGATGAACTGCGCGTTTCTCCCACACTTCACTCAGAACCAGCCTTAAAGGTGCAGAACTTAATATCCAGCATAAACAGAACAGATGATTGGGGATACAAGCATCATACAGTCACCCTAGCATATTTTGTTAATTAATGCCGTGAAGAGAAAATGTATTCTTTCTGAAGCAACTTGGGCACTTTCAAAATATTGATGTAGGCAAAACTACTACAGTGATATCATTGGACCAGACTACCAACTGCTGGTTTATGGTTTCACTTTTTTAGACACTGATAGCAAGTACATGACTATCCTACAGAGAAGTGCAATGAAGCAGTGTTTAATCTTGCAACAAGTATCCTTTTCCATTTTAATGCTAAAGCTTTTTGTACTGACTATTCAAGTTCTTTACTTCTTTTTGTGAAGTATGTTGCATTAGAAGGAGGAATGAACTTTGTGGGTATAATGTACTATCTGAAGATCAGAATGCAGATACTGGAAGTGGTGCAGTAAATACATATGTACATATGTCAAGTACTGTAGGTAGTTTTATTAGAATCTCAAAATTACATATTGCTGTTAAGAGTTTTTTAACCACATAACTTAAAAGTTCCTAACCTGAAAAGCCCAATAGGATTGGTTCCTTAAAAATGTGTTGAAAACTTAAAAACACAATTTACTAAAAGATGATTACACAAGGTTAATGTTTTGCAACGTTTTTTATCACTTGGAGGAAAATATTGATATTTCCTAATATCAGTGATTAATTTTTTTTTCTAAATTGGAAAACAAAGCTATAGATACAATTTCTTTTTTGTTTTTACACGTAGTTGTTTGTATATTTGCCGACTTCCTCAGTTTCCCTTGTGCTAAGTAGCACAAAGAGTTTGGATTTAAATCATGATTATACAAATGTCACTTTTGAGGATTTGCTGCTTTGAAGCAGTTGAATTAAAAGGGTTTTCTCATGTCGCATGTCTGCTTGTACTGTAACTTGGTATAAAATTCTTGTTTAGCTTTAGATTTTAGTCTGAAGTTTTTACTTAACTCATCAAGAAATTTGTCTTTTCGAGATAACTAGGTTTATGCACTCTCAAAGTCAGGTGGTCACTGAAAGATTCAATATTTAGTCTGAAACTTCTGCTTGCACAAGCTTGAGTAGTCTGAAAAATTTTTCCCGTTACTTAATACTTGCAGGTACTTTTGCAAAACAATTTATTATGAAGGTGAAACTGATGTTTAAATGGTATTGTTAATGCTCTCAAGAAACCTATCATCAGGTTTGGACTGGGTAATCCTTTACTGGCAGGTAAATAATATAAATATGTAGTTGATTTTAAAATAGTTGATGAAGTTTGAGAATGTTTTTCTTTTCAGAAGTTATTGGCAGAGCTCTGAAGGAACCTTAGAAATTTTGTCAGAGAGGAAAGATACCGGAAGAAGCTACTGTTACTGCAAACTGGTGTGTTAGCTGGTCTCTTCTAATGAAAGGTCACTAGCACCAGTATTCCTTGAGATGATGGAAAAGGAACTGGTGGTCCCAGTGTAGAGTAACTTACTTGAAAGCATCTGATCGACCCACCTCACCCACAAAAAAACCCCTCTAAAACACCAACAACAGTTTCTGTTCAGATGGTATCTTGTGCTTTGCCTAATCCATTTAACTTGAAATGTTTATCTAAATATTGTTTTACTGTAAACATTATGAAAGAGATTAATGTATACATGTAGCTGTATGTATTGTATATCTTGTAGATATTAAGTATGCAAGTGTTTACTTCCTGATATGTGTGGCATGTTTATATCACTTGCACTCATAGAGCCTAGAAATAGATTCTTGGGGAGTGGCTATGAAATAATTGCTGTGACTACCTTCTGAGTGAGTTCTGAGGGGATAATCATTCTACATTTAGTTGCATACATTTTAGCTTGCATTCATGTTACAAGGGGGAAAAAATCTACTACATCATTACTAAGGTTTATGGTGCCTTATCTGCATTGTTTATTGGGGCTATGCTTTCTTTTTCTTTGCAGTAAATTACATGCACTTTGTTAGAAGATTTTTTTTAAGGAGAAATTTAATTTTAATAGAAATAAGAAAATTTTGTGTTCTGTGTATGGAAGTTTTATAATGATGAAAGATGTAAGAAAATATCATTGAAATCTCAATACACGAGTAGCATTTTTACAAAGATGTGGCATAAAAGTGCTTTGCTTAGAGTTGTCTGATGCTCTATCATCACGTACAAGCTTTGTGTCAAAGGAAGTAGTCCTATTCTGTATGTAAATTATGTGAATAAATTATTTTCTTTTACCTGTGTTTCTGTTTCTTAAAGTATCAGTTTTTACATACTGTACGCAGTATTTCTATTTCTTAAAGTATGCAGTTTTTAAATACTTCTAACTACACATAGCTAACAAGTGTGAACTAAAGGAAAGGCTGAAGTTCGGGCTGCGCCACTGAGGTGCACACAGATCTGTTGGTACCAGGCTGAGTGTGGTTTAACAGTTTGTCATTGTTCCTTGGTTTTGTTTTAGAATAGAGCTTAATTTACTTGGTATCAGACTCCCCGGCGTTACCTCCGTATAGAGAAGGGCCTTGACTTAAAGTAAAACTGGAGTGCTGAAGAATAGCAAAGTTTTCATGCAAGGATGAAACTCGACCAACGATCGTTTGGGTTTTAAAAAGATCTGTCCCTTTTACTGGATGACAGGTTTCTAAGAAGGGCAAGGGCTTTCCTAGGCTGTACAAGCATGTAATCTTGCGAGAAAAGTCGGGCGTCCCAGCACAATTCTTCCACCGGGAGCTCTACAGCATTAGCTTGTCCCGGGGCCCGGGCAGGACTCCGCGGGCGGGCCCGGCCCCGCTGTGCCCATTGGCTGCGCCGGGGGGAGTGGCGGCGGCGACGGCCTGGGACGGCCGCCTCGCCTCGGCTCGCTCGGCTCGGCCGGCCCGGCCATGCTGCTCGGCGCCGCGCGGCTCCCGGGCCGCTGCCCGCGGCTGCTGCGCCCGCTGCTCGCCCGCGGGTACCACGGCGAGGGGTGGCGGCCGTGGGGTCGCGCCCCGACGCGGGCTCTGCGCTCTATCAGGTAGGGCGGCGGGGGCGGCGGGGCCCGGACAGGCGGCGGGGCGGGGCGGGGCGGCGGAGGAGCCGGTGCCGCGGGGGCAGGCCGGACACGCGGAGCGCATGGCCGCGCACGGCCCCGGCCCCGCCCTTCGGGACGGCGGGGGCGGCGCCGGCCCTGGCCCCGCTCCCGAGCGCCCCGGCCCGCCCGCCTCTGCGGGCTGAGCCCGCGGGCACCGCGGGGGGCTGCGTGCCGCTGTCTGCCGCGTCAGGGCATCTTTGCTCTTTCAAAGCAGGTTCCCGGCTCTTGCATCATTTCAGGCTGATCGATACCCTGCTAATGAGGTGGAGGCGGGGTTTGTAGACAGTGGAAGATGGAGCCTGATGATTTCAAAGTTGGATGTTTCCTTGTGTTTGTAAATTGAGTCCCGAGTTGGAAATAGGTGGAATGGCTGTACAGTCATGGGCTTGCTTCCAAAAGCATTGTCTTTTGAAGAGGAGAGCTAGGTGTAATTCCAGTTGTCTTTATGAAGAGAGAGCAGTATACTTCCATCTGGTATAAATAGGTTTAATTTTAATAGGGCATTATAAAGTTATCGTATTCAAAAATCGTGTTTACAGTTAGGCTGAGAAAAATACGACTAGAAGTATGGATCAAGACTGATAGGAGGGCATGTGGTTTTTTTAATACTTATTCACGTAAAATATAAAACAGTGCCTGAAGCAAGAACATGTATTCTTACTGAGATAGGTCCATTGGTTCTGTGCTTTGTTTTGCAGAAATTAAATTTGGGACAGAAGTTAGGTGACTGAAGCTTCTGTGTAATCTCAGTATTTGTTCGTATGTATATATACATACAAAGCTTAAGTATGTGAAGTGTGTGTGTATACGTGTACACATTCATATTTTGTGTACCAAAAAATGGTAGTATTTTCAAAAAGGTGTTCACTCATCTAAGCTGTCACCACATTTGCAGTTATGTCTGGGTACCTTTCAACCTGGAAAGAAAAGAAAAGCAAGGCTTGGTAAAATAGCTAATAGTGTTAGTATTTGGTGGGAATAATTTATGGAACACTGTAAGTGCAAGCACTGCTTTACAGACACAAAGAGCTAAGGTCCCTGCTGCCAGACACTTCACCATCTAAAAAAACAGTAATACATGGAATAACAGTGCAAATACAGTATGACATTATGATATATGATGATGGTCTCGCTTTCTTTGGTCAATGTTTACTTTTCTGGCTGTGAATTAAACTAGACAGGCTGACCTTCATGATGCAAACTGTCTCTTGAACCTGATAGGCAGAAAGGTAATTTAAAAGTGAGTGAGTCTAAATTCTGGAAAATGAAAGAAAGTCTCCTTGAAGATTCCAGGAACTAGCTCTCCTATCCATTTTGGTGATGTAGTAGAAATTCATGTAGCTTGTGCAGTAACCGTAGGATTGGTCTGTAGGGTTGTGTCTTCATTTTGCATTAAAATTTGTAGAAATCCTCATATTAACAGCAGAATTTTACACAACTTGCTGGTGCCAAGGACCAGTTTCCAGAAAGAACTTCTTGCCAGTCCACTGGCCTTTTTTTCATTATTTAATGACAGTAATGAAGAGCCCCACAAATACATAGCAGAACTAGCACATTTATTTCTGAGAGCAATTTTTCTGCATGTATTCAGAATTATTTTAAAACATCCTTACTTCTCTTTGGTAAAGTATAAGTGTTCCATTCTGTTTTAAGGCATGAAAGATCATGATAGAAGTTAAGTGAATTTAAGCAACTCAGACGTTTTTGTGCAGTATTTTAATAGTTTATCTACAAAGTCCTTTTACAATTTTTTCATGTAGAGTAGCTAAACTAGCTACAGTGAGTCAAAATCTAATGAGAGTGTGATTGTGATTACTATTCCTTTGTTAATATCCTCAGCTTTTATTACTTCTTTTTTTTTCCTATGTTAAAGGTGAGTTTTTAAGCACAGTATTGTGTGCAAAATATGAATGCGATTAGAAAAAACAGACTGACTGAACAAGGAGAAACAGTGAAAATTTTTGATTTGTAAAGGTGCAAAATAACCCAGACAGACAAGCTGATCACTGACGCAGAGTAATATTGGATGTTGTGGCAACGGCAGACTTTTAGAAGTATGACATTTTAAGATACATTTTTACCTTTCAAGAGAGTATTTTTAATTTATTTGTGGCAATTACAAAGGTAGAAAATTATGTCCTTTTGAAAGTCACTCTACAGCCAAAGCACTTCAAATGTGAGCTGAATCTGTACATGTTTTTATTTTATTTCTGTTTTTCTTCTATTTCTGTTATGTTTGCCTGAGTGAACGAACTCAACATTTGCAGCTTCTTCTTAAGGGAAACCTTAATCCTCAATGTTCGAGTATATAGGCACATAGTGTTACCAGCTGGTTTTTTTCTGTCAAAGTAGACTCAAATGTCACATAAATGAGAATTAGACAAAGCAATAAGATCTTTTTGTGCAACATGTTCTTTTATTGCAGTTGCACTTTAAAAAAAAAAAAAAAAAAAATAGGTAGTATGGTTCTTAATGTGTCTGCAAAAATTCCCCAACAAATTAAGCTTGACTAATACCTTTAAATTCCTAAGAAATTGTAAAAAAACCCCAACCTGCTGTAATGTGCACACAGAGTTTTGGATAATTCTGATAGAAATGGTGAGCTCAGTACTGATTCACTCATATTCAGAATATGAGTCTTTGTTTTTCTAGCGGTATAATGGCAAGAAGACCAGCTTAAAAAAAAAGCCAACAAAACCACAGCCAAACCAAATCAAAACAAAACCAACCTTTTTTTGTATCTTCTGGTTCAGACTTACCAAGAAGAATCTAAAATGTGTTTACCAAAATCTGTTTGACCTAGGTCATTCATCCTTTGGTACAAGTCATAGGAGCACTTAATTTGAATCTGCATTTTTTACAAAATTAGATTTAACATGCAAGCAAACTTATGCCAAAAATAAACAAAACCTAAGAAACATAACTAAAACTCTGTAGTGACTAGTTCTATTTTAGTTTATTAAATTCATAACTAGTCTTTTACAATCCTAACACAGTAATATTTTTTGTAAAGAATTTTTATTAAATGCTTGGGGATACTTGAGAGAAGCCAGCACATAAGTAGAAATGTTACCACTTTACAGACAATACAGAGACAGGTAAAATTAGATTTGGAAGAGAAATTAGTCTTGTACTTCTTATGTTCATTTATTAAAAATTAATATAGTCACCCTTGGTTGAATTTAAAATTCTATTTTCTTCCCCACTTAGGAGAACTATGAACAAATGAAAGCACTGGTAACTGAACTACAAGAACAAGCAGAAAAAATCAGGTTAGGTAAGTATGATAGTCTAGATTTTAGAATAATAACCTGGCACTTGGCCTTGTTGCACCTCAAAGAGTTAGCTTTGGCCCTGGATCCAGCCTGTCCAGGTTCCTCTATAGAGCCTTCCTGCCCTCCAGCAGATCAGCACTCCTGTCAGACTTGGTGTTGTCTGGGACCTTGCTGAAGGGGCACTCCATCCTCTGTCCAGATTGTTGTTAAACTGATTAAACAGGGCTGGCCCCAAAACCATTCTGCCCTTTTTGTGACTATCATGATACTGGTTTTGTCATTTCATACATATGGTTTCTTGTATAATACATTTTCTTTTACGCTTTGGAATGGAGCACAGTTAAGATTTTGTGCTTAGTGCTTTTTTCTTTCTTACTGTGAAACAGAGGTCCAGAGTTTCCTAAGACCCAAGTTCCCTAAGACTGCCTCTGTCTTTTATGGGTGTAGAGACTGTTCAACAATTCATGAACTAATTATTATGCATGTCTCATGAATTAACAATTATGGCCTTCTTCCTTGCTGCTCATTTGCCTATTCTTGCCTGTTACAGTGACAGGACAAGAACATAGTGCTCCTCTTTCCCTCATCTGAGTAAACTCTACCAGGATGTTAATTCACAGTTTTGAGTGGCATGGATTGAAATTGTTTTATGTATTATTTAAGTGTATAAGAAGAATTAGGTACCTGTGTCGAATACTTCTGAAGGATATGTGCAACTGTTTAGATTTTAGTGTGAAAGCTGTCTGTCAGAGGATAAGGTTCTTGTTTGAGGTCTTTGTAATGAATGCTTCATCTGTTGGTTGTTATTCAGTATTTTCTGAACCCATATCCCACTATACTGAGTAATCCCCAGCTATGCAACAGGAAGTGGTCCCTGCCCCTTTACAACAGGTGGTTTTCTGACAGGAAGCACAAGAAGTAGGTGACATACCTTTAATCTCAATGACTGATCATAGCACATCAGCAGTCATGATGTAGGCATTGTTGTAAAGGAGAAATCAAGGAGAGGTTTCAAATTAAATGCCTCCAAGTTTGTTTTATTGTTAAGGACAATGCTTCTCAGAGTGGAGGTTAGTGCAGGGTAGAGTGTCTTGATGTTGGAAGAGGAATGTTCAATAGAATGGCTACAGGGCCTGGGAAGCAAGCATTTGTGGTGCACAGAGATAGAAAAGTCTCAGGATGGAAATTACTGTTTTTCAGCATCATGCAGTGTAAATGAAAGACTTCAGAGGTCAGAGAAAATGTAGCTACCATGTGAGATGTTGAGAACATGGATGAGAGTAGTATCCCTGTGGGTGGATATGAGAGGTTGTTTCTTAAGAAGCTTGTACAGAAAGAATTTACAAGATTTAGGCTTAGCCTGGATATATAGACCTAATGAACTATCTGAGCTGAAAATAAATTGTGGGCTTTCTGGTAGCCTAACAGGTAGGAAATTATGTGTGTAGTGATCAAAGAAGGAGGTGGGAGAAAGGACTTCAAAGGTAGGCTTTAGAAGCTCTGTTTGAGTGATGCCTAGCTGACAGAGAAATCCTGGAGTCTCAGGAGAAATGTTAGCAAAACACCTTCTTTATTTTGGACAGGGAGACAGTTTTAGAGTAATGAGGTGGATCAGTGATCTGTCTACACAGAGAGACAATGTTTGTATAAGCTGATGTTATACAGAGGCTGAGGTATGAGATCTTGAAGTATTGAATGACACAAAGCTCTAGAGAGCAAAAGATATGATTTAGAATGACATCTAGTGAAGGGTTGAAATGAAACAAATATAAACTTGATATTAAATGCTATATGTCTGAATTCTGCATACAGTTTTGGCATGATCTAAGGAAATTAATCCAGATTGTACTGGGTCATTCAAGATTGCATTCAGCATAGCTATTCTGAATGAGTTCTAGGGATTAGTATTTCCTGTAGTTCCACTGCTGTGCCTTCTATTTGCATTTTCTGCCCTTGTGGCTTTTTTGCCGAGCAGTGGGGAAAGATTCAGACAACTATGTTTATTAAAATCTTTACCTCAAGATTAACTGTAAAAAATGAGGGGGGGAAATAAAATAGGTTCTGAAAAAACAAGCCTTCATATCAATACCTTTAATCTGTTTGAAGTGGAAACTATTATTTATTAAATTTCTTATTAAGGTTTATACTTCAAAAACTGGGAACTCATCAGCATTTCCATTCAAAGTTTTAATATAACTGATGATTTATCTTATCTATGTCTGTAGAAAATGTGACAATTTACTGTTGTATCACAGGAGGTGGAGAAAAAGCTCGCAAGCTTCATACATCAAGAGGAAAGCTGTTACCCAGAGAGAGAATTGACAAGCTTATTGATCCTGGGTAGGTATTTCCTTTTTTTTTTTAAACATGTCAGGTTGTGTTTTACAGGTAAGTATTGCAACAGGCTTCTTTTCTCTTTAGCTTCCAAAAACACTGACAAATAACATGATTGAAATTTTACAAAGTGTTCTTTGAAATACTGATCTCTTTTAAAAAAAATATTTTTTTAAATTCAGCCTTTTAAGTGAGATTCAATGGCAGACAGAACCAGTGATTTTTTAAAGTTTTGTTTCATTTGTCATTATTTAGATCTCCTTTTTTGGAGTTCTCCCAGTTTGCTGGTTACCAGTTGTATGGTAATGAAGAGGTACCTGCAGGAGGGATTATCACAGGCATTGGACGAGTATCTGGGTGAGAGATTCCAGTCATCTATATTACTTATGATATGAAAAGGAAGGAAGGTGTAATTTTATTCAGTTTCCAGTATGAGGCTGTTAGTGGTTCTAGTGTTTAGTTTCTGACTCTGAAAAAATCAGCAAAGTTGGTATCTCATTTGTTTGGTCATAGCTAAAAGGAAGTGAGGGTTTTTTTGGTTGTGTTTTGTTGTTGTTTTTTGTTGTTTGTTTGTTTGTTTTTGGTTAGTGTATCCCACTAACTAAACAAAACACACATGGAGTTTCAGGTGTCCAGTGAAGGAAAGAGATTAGTGCATCTGGAAAGCAATTTTAAAAAATAGGGTAATATTTTAGCCTAAAAATTATTTTTGCTTCCTCAGAGTGCCTTTCAAGATTGTTCTTTAAATTAATTATGGTGCTATACAGCATTATTTTACTCCCTAAAATAACGGAACAGGACATTGTAGTGCTGAGGCTGCTGTTACAATGTACCCTTGAAGGAATGCAGGTGAGAAGAGCTCTCTTAGAGCAGCTGGGCTTCAAGAATCCTTGGCATGTTGCAGTTCTTTCCTGACACACATACTTATTAATTAGAAATACTTTTCTCTCACATAAACCTTTTTTATTTTAGGACGGAATGCTTGATTGTTGCTAATGATGCAACTGTCAAAGGTGGTACCTATTATCCCATCACTGTTAAGAAACATTTACGTGCTCAAGAAATTGCAATGCAAAATCATCTCCCTTGCCTTTATTTGGGTAAGTTCCGTTGCAGAAGTAGCCAAATTAACAAACCTGTGTTAAGGGCAGCTGATGTGTCTGCAGATCTGACTAACCAGGAATGTATTTAAAGCACGCCTATTCCAATATATTTTCATCAATACTGTATTATCTCTACAGAGGGGTAGCACATCTTAAGTGGAGGGTGTCTATAGGTCCTCATCACTACCCACTGTACTGCTGTAGGGCTGGGTTAATAAAATACAGATGCAGCTGTTAACACTGTATCACTTCTTTGTGTCATGGATAGCAATATTTCCTGTAGACTCATCCAGTTAATTCAAATTGCAGTTTAAAAAAAAGTGTATTCTGGTGGAGGATGTATCCATATGAAGAAACATACCAAGGAAATAAAAATAATAAGAGTGACAAAATGGTCAAAAATAGTTTGGATCAATAGATTTTTAGGATTTGGGATGAATTTTGTTGAAGAAGAAATTTAATTGTATTTTATATTACATTTTGAGTTTAGTCATTTAGACCAAACCTTCGTGTAAGTTTAACTTATATATGCTTTTATTATAAAAGATGAAGAACAGAGTGACAGATATCTGTAATATATTACTGGTAGTGTTTTCTTAGCCACAATACAAGAGGTTTCTGCCAATGTCTTCTTTTCAGCCTGAATTCACAGTCTAATGACTCTTGAACCTATTAGCCAGTTTCAGTCAGCTTTGACAGACAGTTGTAAGAAAGTGTATATTCCTGTGGATGTTGCGTATGTCAGCATGAGAAAGACCACCTACCCCATTTTAAAAAATAGGGAAGGTTATTCCTTGTCTGTTCAGCTTAGTTAAGCTCCTTAAATATCAGCTGTTTGCTAGTCTGTTTGTTTGTACTAGTTAAATAGTCAGCATAGATACAGGTCCTGGCCAACACAAGTGTTTAAATTTTCTTTCCCTGCTGATAAGTCAAACATGTGAATAAGACCAATAGAAGGATTAGGAAAAGTATGAACTTGAAACTCATGTTGAAGTGGATATAGGGACAATCAGGATTGCCATAGAAGGAGTCCTGGAGGGAAGTAGAGGGCTAAATTTTATGTTCGTTGTTAAAACAACAGAAGAAACTTAGGTTTGCTGTTTGCAAAACAACTGTTAAAATTTTTTTTGTCTGAATTAACAGCAAATTCTCTCTGTTCGGAGAAGTCATTATTAGTGATAATTCATGAGCAACTGTGGGTGATTCTGATGTTTTAATATCTTATGGAGTGTTGAAAGAAAAGTTTAGGGGGTTTATTCCATCTTTGAGACATATAATCCTTGAATGCACAATGTCATTCATACCTGGTGACTTACTTAACCCTTGCAGTTTCTGTACCCAGGCTTCTTCCAGTTGATTTGTGCTGTGCGGTAAGAGGGAGTGCTTTGTAGTCAGTCAGCACTGTGCCGACCACGTAATTTTCATGTTTTTTGAACTGCCTTTTCCACCAGTGATAATTGCCTAAGTGTGAATTCTCATGTGGACACCTGGTGCCATTTGGCACTGAGTCAGTCACTGGTGCGGACATTTTGTTTTGGCTGCAGTCATGTAAGATGAGAATGTTCATACAAAGGGAGGTTATAGGTAAAAATTAATTACCAGGAGCCAGAGTTCTCAGAGATACTTTACCTCCCTGTGCATTTCCTCATGGTCTTCTATCCTTCTTTGGATACTTCTCATGACAGGTTGTATTTTTATTAATTGGGAGGAGAAAGGTAGCTACCACTGGGGACTTGTAAGCAGGAGGATGTATCCTGAGGCAAGGGCACATAATAAATGAATCATCCTAAAGATAGTTTAATGTTTTTGTTGTGAAGTTTAATCAATCTATGAAAGAACAGAGGCAGCACCTTTTGAACTCAGTGGTAATTAGCTCTGCCTTTTTCTGGGGCTTGTGACTGAATTGCAATAAAATAGTTGAGTTAAAATTGTACATTAAAAGTGTTTCTTAGTTTAAATATTTTGCAGCAAAGTGAGTTTAAAAGTTTGTGTAGGGAGGTATGGTTTCATCTTTAAGCACATCTGAATTTATTTTCCATGAAAATCATTGGAATGGATGTTATTTTGGAAAGGGATGTTTACAGTTTTTCTTCCTTAATTTTCCAAAAAGAATGTTCTATTATACCTAATTCATGGGGATGTATACAGTATTTGTGATAGTAATTGCTGTATATTTTAGGTAACATGCAGATACTTTTTTGCCAACAAGTATGTAATGCTGTTCAAAACATATTAGCATCATTTGATTCATTCTAGTTGATTCAGGAGGAGCAAATTTACCTCGGCAAGCAGAAGTATTTCCAGATCGAGATCATTTTGGCCGTATTTTTTATAATCAAGCAGTCATGTCCTCACAAGGAATTCCACAGGTAATTTGCTTTTATCTAAATAGCTTTTGTGCTTGCTGCCATTATCTTGTTTCAAGGCTTGTGCCCTTGTTTTGTTTCTGATGCATGATGTTGTGCTAACCTGATGGCCCAGTCTGGGGCTTGAAAGCACTGTAAACACAGTAACTGCCCACAGCAATTTATTATAGTTTTGAAGAAACTGTCTACTTTCTTAGTCTTTGTGTTAATGATTTGACCTACTTGCTACTGTCTGGGAGTAGGAGAGAAGTGGGCTTGGGAACATGGTATGTAAGGCCATTTGAGAAAGCACTAGAAAGTCTCTTGCACCAGTTCTGCATCAGCACTGCAAAGGTGAGGATCCCCATGAGGGTGACTAGTAAATGAGACATATTTTCCACTGACAGGGGTATGTGTGTATTTATAAATCCGTTAAATGCCCTGATGTGCTTTATGCTCAATCAGCCCTAATAATAATGTTATTTTCTAATGTGTTAATGATGCATAGAATTACTGTTAGTCACAGGATTCACAGGATTTTGAAGTGATTTTGTGTCATGGTTCACTCAGTAATACATAGGGATTAGTTTTCTGATGCAGGTGGTGTGTTAGGGAAGCAAAACTACATGTTTTGCTGAATCTATTATTTGTGAAGAATGTAAAATATTTGAGGATTGCTGGTGGGCTGCTACGGTTGCAGTGACCGTGAAGGGCAGGATGTATGGTCCCGGTGGAGTTTACAATGACAGGTAACAGAATAAAATTGTTCGTTAGCAGGGACCTGTGAGAAGCTGCCCGGGAGGGTGGAAAAATCCATGGTCTTTGAATATATATCCTGCAAATAAAGGAACACTAGAGAAGAGCAAACAACCTCCCTACAGAGTTTCTGTCTACTCAGTCATCTCCCACCTCTTTGTATGATTTTGTAGACCTCTCTTTATACCTGCTTTATACTCCCTTTTGCAGACCAAAATATTCAAGTTTACTTAGCTGTTCTTCCTGCAGTGTTGCACAACTTTGATGGTCCTAGTTCATCTTCTTTTCTAGATCTTACTATATCTTTTTTAACATGAAGGAGACAGACTGCAGCAACAGTCCTTAAAAGGAGCCAAAAAAAGGCAAATGGTGTGGAACTTCTTAGAACTACTAGTTCTGAGCATCGGTTCTCAGAAGTAGTCTTTTTTTTCCTTTGATCCCAGGGGAGAGCAGACAGCATCCTCATTTAGCACTGGGGCACCGCAAAATTCACTTGATCCTGCAGAACTCTTTCTGTTTATGTGGGGAAAGTATATACAACCTTCCAACAAAACAATAAATTAATAGAGAAATAAAGACATTGTTTGAAACCTGCATTCTTGCAAGGGCATCTTGCAAGTGGTCTGAGCATAAAGAACTTATGATCATAAATCCAGGTTCTCTTTTGGGCTTGTGATACATACAATCCTGACAGATTAATCTACGGCTAATTACCATGAGAGCTGAGGAATTCAGAACATTAAAAAATTATTCAACCTCTGTTTTCTATACAATGACACCAGCAAAATCAATTCTGAGTTAGAAACAGCTCACACATACTGTGGAACTTGTGATGACAATATTTATTTTCAAGGAAAAGAATTTCTCTATCGTACTTTGAAACCCTGAAAAAGTTTGTCATTATCCTGGCAAAGGGCTGGCATACAGTTTAATTTGTGGGTGCTCGCAATGTGCCCTGAGGTTCTCCCAATGTCATAGTAGTGATTTCACCCCACATTGTCTGAGGCTGGGCTGTCACACAACCAGAGCTCATGGCAGTGCTATGACACAAATCCCACCATAATACCACTATCCAGTGTTCTTTTTCAGAATGAATAAAACCCTTGAGAGACCATCCTCACTGGATTCTCCTGCCCTGGGACTCAGGGGAACACAATTCCAACCACTCACACAAGACACTCCACTGGGGCCTTGGGCAGAGTTTTTTTTTTCTGTGGAAGGAGGTAGTAGAAGAGTACCTTGAAGGTGAAGCAGATGCCATCAAGGATACAGTATTCAGTCTGACTCCTTATTTGACAGATACTGGCTCTGCACGATTTTTGAGGAAACTGCTTGTGTTACCTTGATACCTTTTTGGCACATTTTGGAAGCAAGTCAGAGTTTAAATCTTCAGCTATTTTTTACTCTTCCAAAGAATCCTGAGATCCATTGCCTCTATAAAAATCCAAAGCTGAAGATTGCAACAACACACTAAATCTCTTTAGGAAGTATGATACAATTTACCTTCTGCAGTTCTTCCCAACAGTGGAAGTGGACCAATTGTAGTGATTAGGTAGGTCTCTAGAGAAGAGCAATGTTTAGTTAGAACAAAAATACATAGGAGAAAAATACAGTTTGTAAGCTGGTCATCGTATAAGACTCCCTGATAGATCTAGATTGGTCCTAGTGTTTTTGTGGAACAGCAAGCATCAAAGGAGTGATGTTTTGCTGAATTATCTCTTTTGGAGAAATTCTGGGAAAACCTTATTTTTGCTAGAGACTTCAGTCAGGATCTGCAGTGGGAGTAACGATTCTTTTATGTTATGTCAAAGATGGATGTATAAACCCAGCTTGCAAGGCTGAAATTACTGATGTTGGGTAGGACCTTTCTAGAAATGTTTGACCCTACAGTCATGCTCTTGTTTTCAGCATATTTTGAAGTGTGTTTTGTATGCTTGTAAAGTTGCCTAAAAAAGTTGCATTTGTTATATTCATATACAAACAAACCTAATTATAAGAAAGATTTGTCTTTTAAGAAAACACATTTCTGTTTGTTATGACACTGATAAAAGTTAAGTTTTCCAGGTATGATGCTGATTAATGTTTATGTTTCTTTAAATATTTATGGAGGATTGGGGAAAATGTTTTACTGAAGCACTTCCTTTATTTAAAGGATGAATAAGGGTACATTTTGTTTGGGAGATGTAGCTATGCTTTTTTTTGATTTCATAGAGGTACTATTAACATTTGCAAATCTATTATTGGTCCTGTGCTAACAGATTGTGGTAGCTAGAACCATCTTCCCTGTCTGAAAACATGTTTCTTTAGAAAATGGGATTAGGAAATTATGCTCTCTCTGGCTCCACCCTGGTCAGTTCTTCTGAGATGGGAGTC
The DNA here is from genome assembly GCA_032173965.1 of Sitta carolinensis. Taxonomy (NCBI): domain Eukaryota; kingdom Metazoa; phylum Chordata; class Aves; order Passeriformes; family Sittidae; genus Sitta; species Sitta carolinensis. The sequence continues at coordinate 50,364,428 of CM063313.1, forward strand.
TGGATGTTGTTGTTTGCTACCTGATGTTCTATGCTGTGGCCTGCTTGAAGGTCTGTTCATCAGTTCATTAGTTCTTCTCCACCTGGCCCTTAAAGTGCTTGCTTTTTCCCCCCTTTTTTATTTTCTAGTTTCTGATAGTGCTTTTAATTTCCCCCTCCACTTTTACCTGTGACTAATTTATTATTCACCCACTACAGCTGAAATTACATTGTTGTCTATATGGGTATGAATCAGAAAGCTGTGATTAGCTACTCATTAGCTGCTTCCTGAGGTCTCACACTCATATGCTGCATAGATACGGTGGGGGATGGATCAGTGGGTATGAGATAGTGTATGTGCACTCAGGACTTTCATTGAACACATAAAGAATTTCTTTGCAGCAATTTAGAAAATTAAGTCAGGAGGTAGGACATTATTTGGGAATTTGACAAGTAGGTTTTATTTTTTCCAGTAGATACATATTCCAGTTTTAATGTTGAAAAAAATTAACACCTGAGTTAAATTTTAAATGTAGGCACATTTTTTCAGCGTGAGCTTGGTAAAATTAAGAATAGGAAAAAATCACAAATCCTGGAGGGAAAAATTAAATAAACTTACTTACACCTAGTTTCTCCCATTTCTAGAGGCTTATGTTGTTTTTGAATTTGCCAGGAGTTATCTATTAAATACACAAGAGAAATACTGCAGATTAATCATGTGACTCTGAATATTGTTTAAGATCCTGAAAACTGTTTGCTGAAAAGGCTGTTTGGTTCGATGAGAGCAGATTGACATGGTTCATCTAGTCCTGCTTTAGATATGCATATTGTGATTTGGTAGTTTTATTTTTCTATGTACTGTTATCTTCTTCTAACATGTTATCATGTAACAGAGAACAGTAATTGAAACAAACTTAACATAAAATAACATTGTTTTCCAGAGTTTTTGTAGGGGTTATGTGTATGTATATGCATGGTTGTGAAAGAAAGTGTTTGCCTTTATCATATGAGTATTCCTTTTCTTCTGCTCTACAAGTGTCTTGAAAGGGTCTTTAAAGATGCTCCTGTGAAGGAGTAATTGAGAAACTTCACTTCCATGATTGTCTACAGTTACAGTATTCGTCATATCTGGGGGTCAAGTCAGTTTTGTAAAAGTATCACCAAGATATTACTGGTAGAAACTGTTCACTGGGTAGGTGTTCATCTCAAAATTAGGCAAAAGAATGAAGCAGAGATTATTCATGTTGAAGCCTATCATGAGATGCTCAACACATCTCGAAAGGGCAAAATTACTTAGTTGATCCATTGAAGACCTGAAGTAGCATACTAGGAGATGGCAGAAGTTTCCTTCAAAGGATATTAACACTGGTACAGTTATACCAATAAGCAGCAACTGAAGCCCTGACTAAAGCATAAATACCAGGAGAAACCTGTAGGTTTTAACCTTTACTGTTCATCAGTAAAACCAAATTTCATGGTAGAATGTGTGTGTCTTCAAACATATCACATACGTAGCTAATGGTGCTTCATGTATGAATTTTCCAGCAGGGTAGTCTGAAGATCATAGTTCAAAAGACTGTTGAAAATGGAAGGTTCCTTTTTTTTTAAAAGAAATGCTAAAACATAAAAAGTTTGCTCTATTAGACAAAAATTATCTTGCAGGTGTTGTCCAATGATCTGTATTAAAATACATAATGTCTTGCGCCTTTGCTGTTTTTAAAGGTTGGACAGTTCATTAACTTGTACTTTTTGTTTTCCTGATAGATAGCAGTAGTCATGGGATCCTGTACAGCAGGAGGAGCATATGTACCTGCAATGGCTGATGAAAGCATTATTGTTGGCAAACAGGGAACAATATTCCTGGGAGGGCCCCCACTGGTAAGGATACAGAAGTTTCTTGTGATGTGGTCCCTCTCCTGCCGCTCCCCACAAATCATGCTGTGATAATTGTACACCTTAAGCAATTGAGATGTTTCTTGGTGAGATATTTCTAGATAAGTGGTAGGTTAGTTTGCATTTTTAAGTATATATAAATGTTTCTGTCCTAAATCAAATCTCTTCTGTTCATTAGAGGTGTATATATATAATTCAGACTGTGTCAAAATGTTTTTATAGTACTGCTTTTAGGTTGCTGTGCACATTTTAAATGATAAAAATCATATCTATATTTAATTATGTACTCTCTAGGTTTGACACAAAATTTGAAAAAATCACAAACATGGCTATTGTATCTCAAAGTCAAGATCAAACATAAAAGAACTTCTGAAGAAGGACTGATATGCTGTACCTTTGTGTCAGTTTAATGAAATAGGAGGCACGCTTACAATAGAATCAGAGTTCCTTCCTTCCGACACTTCCTTCCTTCCGACACTTCCTTCCTTCCTTCCTCATTTCTAAGAAAATTGACCTGAAGAATTCCTGTGAATTAAACCTTCCTTTATTGTGGACCTTACAGTGAAATTTGTGACTATGAATTACTGCAGTATAAGAGAGCTTTAAAATTACAGTAGCTTGGCCAGCAAAAGGAACACTTGGATGTGGTTTATTGACAATAATGTCAGTCATTTGCTGACATAGATTATTCTACTTAACACAAGCTTTATGGAAAAAAATGATATTTTTAGTAGTAAATGTTAGTGCTAGAACTAGGAGAACATCATTCATAGCAGCTATTCAAGTCTTGATGAAACATGGCTGGATAAATATGTTTTTTTGAAATAGTCAAATACTTGTCAAATTTATTGTACAAACTGGTCTGAGGTCGCACAATGGCTCTGTTTTGGTTATAGTTTTTTGGGAACTTTAAGGTGTGCTTCCTGTGACAAAGCCAAATGTAAATCAAATGTTTCTCAAGAGTCCTTCCAACTTGAGCATGCCAAAATGGAGAAATTGCTTTGAACCAGCATTGTTAATGAAGATCCTGCTCCATTGATTCCTCTAATAACAGAGAAGGCAAAGTCTCCTGGAAGAGGCTTAAAATACTGGGAAAATATGGCATGTCCCATTAAACTATGGGAAAACAGCCACTGACAGATTTATTTGTTAACTAGTTCCTAAGGCATGATTGTGTTACTCTCATTAAAAAGTACGAAGGACTCATCCTTTAATGTGATTTAGTGTTTGCTTGCATAGCTTTGCACTCATTTCCACAGCATATTTTTGTATTGCATTCTTTTACTTTAGAGTGAATTTTTCCCCATTGCATCATCTTGTTGATGAAAATAGATTTGGCATTTTATACCTCTTTCAAAGTTCTGTGTGTAGATGGCTTTTAAATTCTTAGGCAGTAAAAAAAAAAAAAAAAAAAAAAAAAAGAAAAAAGAGAAGAGAAGAAAGAAAAGAAAAGAAAAGAAAAGAAAAGAAAAGAAAAGAAAAGAAAAGAAAAGAAAAGAAAAGAAAAGAAAAGAAAGAAAAGAAAAGAAAAGAAAGAAGAAAGAGAAAAAAGGAAGAAAAAAAGTCTTACATATGTACGTCCTAAATAAATTCAGAATTTAACTGGCATATGGAAAGCAGAAGCATGGGACACACATCTGAAAGTACAAGGATACTTTGTTGTCTACCCTAATAAAAAAATGCATTTAGTTTGAAGTAATTTATTATTTTGGTGGAGGCTTTCCAAGTTGATAAGAAGAGCAAAGTAATCAGGAAAAGCAGATGAAGCAATGAATAGCAACTATGTAATGTAATGGTAATTTATTTACTGCTCATTAGGATTTTGTTGTTAGAATTTTGTTGACAGTAGTCCTTTCAAAGGTCCTACCTAGGTTTCTGTTCCTTTTTATCTTGTATTAGTGTTTTTCTGCTTGTTTATAGTTAAACATAGATACATCCTCCTCAAAATTAAGTAATTCTCTATAAATTTATCACTGTAATTTGATATTTGGAGTTTCTTGTTGAAAAGTGGCATATACATGAATGAAGATACTATTTGAGAATAATATTAGTTGAGTGAGTAACATGTGATTCGTGCATCTTTCCTTTGAGATAAGAAGACTAGTGTGATGAGAGATATGAACTTTGTACATTGGAGTATTAGTAGGTTCATTACTATAGGTAAGAATAACTGTCCTGGTAGCAGGAACACCTGAACTATCCAAGTGCAAACCTTTTCTAAGGGTTTTCAGTAAGACATTTAATACCCAGTGTGACCCAGAAAGTTGGCTTGGAAGATGAAAAAAAGAGAACCAGATGCTTGTTCTCTGGGAGTGATAATCATTTAACATCACAAGGCAATTTAGATTGTACACGTGTGCCACTGAGATGTAGCACAAGAGAATTTAGCCAGGATAGACATCTGGAAAAGGGTGACCCAAGTTAGGCCTTAAGGGGAGTGCATGAATAGGCAAGTCAGTGACTGCAAGGGTGTTGTGAAGTTAGTAAGTTTTAAAATCTTTCCCCATTTTCAAAGGAAAATTTCACAATATCCTCCAATTTAATTTGTTTCTTAGCAACCTGCAGATGTAATGATCCTTATCTTTGTGCGTATAAATCAAACTTTATTATCTCTACCTGTCAGCCTTTCTGTTCTGTAGAGCTTTTCATATTCTCACTGAAAATAATTCTACTTGCCACCTTCTAAGCATCAAAACTACTTCAGACTCCCATAGAAACTCCCATTCCATGCTGCAGCAGATATTGTAGCCATTATTGAGTAAGCTCTGTTCCCCAAAACATCTTTTCTGTATGAAGAAAATTGGATTGGATTTTATTGCTTACCTAAAACAAAACATCCTGAGGAAGTGAAAAAAAGAAAAATCCCTGATGTTACGTATAATTAGTCTTGAAATGTGTATGATCGAAAAAAATATGAATTGTAGGTACAGTCCACTGTCTAAAATGGAAGTTTTCTTGGCCTCGTTTTTTGCGATGGTGGGGAGTAATTACTTCATAGACAGATCTCAATAGAAGAGGACAGGTGTCAAAGTCGCAGTAATATTCAGGGCCATTCTGTGTTTTCTCAAGTAGAGTATCTGTATCCTCCTCTTTGGCAATACTGTTTGGTAGTTCAGAATGTCATGTAGACCTATAGGCTCTTTTTCCAGAAACTTCTAATTATTCCTTCCTGAGAGAAAATTTGCTACTTTCTGTGCTCAGAGGTGAAAAAAAGTCTGGCAAAAAGAGGGATAAATTTTTCAAATTCATGTGTATTTTTGTACTAGAGACTTTCCTATATATTGGCCCCATCTGTTGAGGGAAATGCTTATTAAAGCTACAGTTTATGTTTATTTCTTTTAATAATTTCTAGCTGAAGTAGCTTGAACAGATGTTTCTTAGAAAATGCCCACATACCTTGTTGAGACTCTTACTTGCAGTCTCTTAGAATTTAATGAACTTTAAGGCAACTTCAACCCCTAACACTTAATAACTATAACTGTTACTTAAAACTATAGTTTGTAGAATGCTCTGCTCCACTGCTGTATCTGGAAAGGAGATGGAGCAAATACTTGTTCTCACCTACTCTGACAGAATAAGACACATTTGGTCTGCAGGGTGCAGCTCTGGGCGTTCCAGAATAGGCCTGAGTGAGCCAGTGAAATTCCATGAAGGTGAAGATGGTGGAGTGGAGCATCTGCAAAATGAGGAGGGTGTGAGAGAGGAGAGGCTTTTCAATCTGGTGAAAGCATGTCTTAGGGCAAATCTATCCATACCTTGCAAGGGGAAATAAAGATAGTGGAGCCAAGCTTATTGTTGGTACCCTGTAATAGGTCTGCCAGGCACAAACTGAAATAGAGGAAGTTCTGTTTAGTATTAAGAAAACATTTGCTGCAAGGATGGTCATGCCAAACCCAAGTTGCCCAGAGAGTTTGTGGAGTCTCCATTCTTGAGCCGTTCAAAACTCATGGTCGTTAAGTGGTCATTAGCAATGTTCTCTGGTTGGCCCTGCTTTGAGCAGAGGAGTTAAACTTTGCAATCTCGCATGGTGGCAGACAGAGTCTACAGCTCCAATACTGTGATTTGGAGAAGGAAAACGTCACCTCTGTGGAAAAATAAAGAAGCCCTTTTTGTAAAATATTTTAAAATTAGTCTCTGGATTTCTATGTCAATGGAAGTCATTGCGCTATTCAGCTTTGTGCCAAGTTCTGCAGTAGTTAATAGTGTGTTGTAACTGGTTGCATAATCACAGATGTATTATGTCATTAATGACAGATGTATTATTTCATAGAATCATAGAATAAAATCATACAATCAAATGGTAGAATCACTTTTCTTATAATATACCTTAAAGGTCATTGAGTCTGGCCATTAATCTCACACTGCCAAATGCACCACTAAACTGTGCACCAAACCCTTAAATGCCACATCTGTAGCATTTAAGTACCTCCACAGATAGTGACTCAGCCACTACCCTGGACAGTCTGTTCCAATGCTGCTTAACCCTTCCAGTGAAGAAATCTTCCTCACTTCTCATTAAAGTATCTTCTTATGTTCACTGTTTAATGAAGACTCGAATTAATTATGTCTGTGACAGAAAGTTTCCATTAGTTAGTATACCACACCTTCATATTCCATGGCTAATTCAAATTTCAAAGCAAAAATCCACTGTTGAAGAAATATCTGTACTTAAATTTGCAAACTTGACAGTTTGGAAGTGTGTGTGTGAGAGTGTGTCTGTACATATATGTTTGTATAATTATCATGCTTCATTTTTAGTTATGAAAGTTGGAAACTGAAATTAGTTTTGGAAACAATGATAGTTTTTCCCTTCCCTTGCTTGTTCTCTCCCTCTGTACTCTCTGTGGGTGATGAATAATGACTTCTAAAGCTCTCAAGGAATCCTTTTCAAAGCACTTACTCTAGAGTAAAAATGCCTCCAGATGCCTTCTGGGGTTTTTTTTAGCACCAGTAGTAAATGATGCTGTTTCATTCTAAGAAGGAGACCATTCACTCTTTAGTGACCCTTTCAGGTCTAAGATTACACATATATAGGCTTTGGATTGTGCAGTCCAGGTACTTTTATGGTGACATTGTACTGGATCCAAGCAGTTACCACTGATACTGTGGCAGTTACATGCCACTGATATGCTCTTTTAAGGAAAATTAATATTACTGAATTATTGTGTATTTATTAGAAGGTTTAGAAAATAAAAACTTTTAATGGTTGTTCTATGGTTAATATTTAAATGAGTATGTTAAAATTCACTGAAGTGTTTCTGCCAAGAAAGCAAAATTGATAAATCCTAGATCTCAGCTGAGGTATTGTTTGCTTGAAACAATGCATGGAAATATCCCATTTGAAATGTCATGTTAAGTGCTGAGAAAATTTTCATTAAAAAGCATGTTTATAAATCTGAAGGATGCACACAAATGATGGACGCAGCAGTAAGTAGAACAGTGGGGAGTATCTTTATAAATAAAAACTACATATTAACAATAGAATAAGCATGCAAAGTCAAAGAAAAAAAAGTAGTTTTTACAAGATTGTGTGTTGTCACTTTGATGCTTTGAGGGAGAGTAAACAGGGAAATAGGATCAATGAAGAAGCATTGTGCAAAGATCTCTGTTATTACTGTAGCAAAGTTAGTATAAATATTAATGCAAGACAAGTGTCAACTATGAAGCTCATTTTTCTTTCCTTGTATTAGGTTAAAGCAGCAACAGGTGAACAGGTATCAGCAGAAGATCTTGGAGGGGCAGATCTTCACTGCAGGTTTAAAGAAATATTTTCCCAGAGTTAATTTCTTCCTTAATTTAGACTTCACATTCCCCTTCCCCTGCCCTTCCCTTATTTTATATTATTTTGGTTTTAGATCTTTCTTAAACTGTGTTTACCTTTTGAAAATTATTTCTGTGTTGTTATCTGGCGCTGACTGATTATTTTATTGTTAGAATATCAGTTACATTATTTTACTCTAGTTAACATTGTTTCCTTCATTTCCTGCTTTAAAATAATCACATGTCTAGTGTACTGCAGCATCATACATAATATGGAGGACTTTAATAGTGAGTGTTAACAGAATAATATGTATTGAGAAAGATAATACATTTTTCAGATTGTGTCTTTCTACTGCCACAGAGAATTCACTGCAAGCAAAATCAAAATAGCTTTGGCTTTTTGAAAAAAAAATACTTCTTAACAAACCCAAAAAATATGTGCATTTTCAAGTTCTGCAATTAATAATAAACAAAACTAGGTATTACTACACAGTAAGTTATATATTGCTGTATAATAAATGCAGATTTGTTACTTCAATTTGTAGTGAATAAAGAAATATTTTGAAGGAAAGTTCATACCATTTATGTAAACATGTTTTTCATTATAAATGAAATTAATTTTTGCTGCATATGAACAATGCTTGTTGCATTTTATATTGTCGTTTAGATTTTTTATTTCTTGCAGTTACTATTTTATTTCATGTCTGATAACTTGAAGAAGTTGTACTATTTTGAAGAAAAGGTCAGGCATGAATTTTATTTTTAAAGTAATTTCTTAATAAAACACAGAGAGCAAAATTGTTGCATCTCTATTTTCAAGGTCTTAGAAGCTTTAAAATTTCAAGTTTTCATTGCCTGATTTATGTTGGGGTTTTTTCCTAAAGTATTCATCTTGTTGTTGTTGTTTATATACAGAAAATCTGGTGTAACAGATCATTATGCTTTGGATGACAATCATGCACTTCATCTGGCAAGGAAAGTTGTAAGAAGTTTGAATCTCCAGAAGAAAATAGATGTAAGTGTATAGAGTCTGAAAACACTGCATTATTAAATTAGGAATGCTTTTCTCAGCCTGATTGGTATAACATTTGTTTTATAGAACACATATTTTTGTCTATGACTTTGCACATTTGAAAATGGAAGTTATGGTTCTTGTCCTTAAAGGTTTCTCTTATGCTTCACTTCTGCAATTACATTCCTGTTGTATTATTCCAAATAAAACTACTGGGATTAAATACAAAAGTGAAGCAACTATAAGAGTGCCTCAGAGTCACAAAATTTCACTTTTAGAGTAATCCAGTTTTGCAGGATACTTAATTTAATTTTAAACCCACATGATCATTTCCATTGACTTAAAATTAGATGTCTACTATAGCATCTTTTTGAATAGACATTTTCTGGGATTATTAAGGAGTTGAAAACCAAGGGGTAGACCTAAATCTTTACGGTGAATTGTATTGATTTAAGAATTCCTTGTAGTAAATGGGATGGATAGCATATGGGGGTAGAATTGCCTTATTTTATTTTAATAGGAGATATGAGAGGGTGAATGGAAGTTCAAGGAAAGCAATATGTATTCAGTTGTGTGACAAAATCTTCCCCCGTTTTTCAGAGTGCTGCCTGCCTTAGAGGGCATGGGGGAAAGTAAGCAAATAGGAGAACATTCCTAATTTTTTATAACATGAAAGAAGTAGAGCACATGTGGAGATATATGCAGGTGTAGGAAAAAGTTAACTAAGTGAGAAACTGTTATAAGTTCAGGAAACTTCAGTTTAGGAAACTTAATCTTTATGCAAAATGACAAGCCAGTTCAGGCATTTTGATGTTGTGATGAAGAGACGTCTGTGCTCAGAGAAGTTGACAAATTAATTTGTTGTTTAAATTTTAAAGTCATAGTGTGAGCTGATTGTTCCTTTGTTGTGTAAATTGTTTTGTTAAATTGCTATAGGTGACTATAGAACCATCAGAAGAGCCTTTATTTCCAGCTGATGAAATATATGGAATAGTTGGTAACCAGCTAAAAAGAAATTTTGATGTCAAAGAGGTATGAGTATTAAATCAAGATCCATATGCACATACATACATGCACCCATTTTCTTGCAGGAAGACATTTATATTGTCATAATTGATAATCCCTGATTTGGGCACTTATTTCTTTATATTTTTGTGCCACAAAAATATCTCCATTGTGATAGCAGTGACTTGTTGAAAATATAATAATTTTTGGTTGTACTTCTAAGAAGGATGAGCAAGGATGAGAGATTGGTAACATTCCGAAAAAGCTGACAGAAATGGGAACTCCTCGTTGTCAGAGCATTCTTTAGACTTGCCCATGGATATGATGGCTTTCTTTTTCTGTCAGTCTTGTGAAAGATAAATTGTTTAAATATTTATGGAGTATAAGCACACCAAACAATTGAGCTTTCTCCCAGCTGCATATAAAGATTATTGTACTCTGCTGCAGGTCTAGTGTAAGTATCTGCCTTGGAACCTTCATCTGAGCTAAAATGCTTTCTCACATTTTGCACAAATCTCACATTCAGAGCCTTTTTTACTACTAGCAAAGTATGTATTTTAGAAAGAGTCTTAATATGTATACCCATCTTAAAATATTTGACAGAAATTGCTAGGATTTGTTTTTCATTAAGGGGAAAAAGAGATGAACAGTTTCGCTGAGTTTCATACTTCACTCTCAGAAGTTGGAATAGTTCAGATTTATATTCTTTTAAAGTTGAAATAAGTATCTTCTGGCAAATGTCTTGTGAGCAGTGGATCTATGTTTATTAAAAATGGCTCCTTTGCATCACAGAGAAACCTCAAATCAGATTTTCATTATTTTTGTATGTTGCAAACTCAAGCAAGCCTAAAAATAATCATATCTCTAAGAAAGTGATTCATGAGTGTTTATGTGTTTTTCTTTACAAATGAGAGGCTACTGATTAATGTTTAATATAAGCAGAAGGTTTTCTTTGAAATTCAACTAATCAGGAAAATATTCCTGTGTAATATAGCTACTTGGTTAGAACATTCTTAATCTTGAAATTCCATTTTTCACAAACATGTAGATGAATCATTCTTAATAAACTAAATGGGCATTGCCTGCCATCCAAACTGTTTATAAGGTGGGCAGTTTAATGTTCTATAAATGGGAAGGTTCTAAGTTATATGTTATCATGGTCTTCCTTTCTAAACAAATTAAAAACTTTGAAGGATTAGGAATTTAATATTATTTTTCCATTTTTTCTGAAGGTCATTGCTAGAATTGTAGATGGAAGTAGGTTTGATGAATTCAAAGCCTTGTATGGGGATACTTTAGTTACAGGTAAGTAGAAATAAAATTATTCTGTATATGACAGAATATTCTGTATATGTTTCCACTGGTTTTGTAGTTGGATTTATTCTGGCACACCCACTGATATTTTTAATGACATTTACCTTCAAAAGAATAGCAGTTTCTGTTACAGGAGAAAGTATTTCTTTTATATGCTATGGAAAAATAAATACACTTGTAAATTTACAAATTAATCTCTCTCCTTTAGGATTTGCAAGAATTTTTGGTTACCCAGTAGGAATTATTGGAAACAATGGAGTTCTTTTCTCAGAGTCAGCAAAAAAGGTAAATAGATTATTAGCTTCTTTGCCATTGAGAAACAAATATTCTAGTGGACAACTTGCTCTTCAGATGAGGAATTTTTTAAATAATGAAAGAGAACTGGCTCCATTTTTTTCATGTAAATGTGAAACAGGTATAAGCTATTAATCAGCTGTAAAAAAAGTGACTGTATTTTAAAACAAATATTTGGTAGATTTTTCTGATGTGAAGAAATAGGTCAATGCAGAACAGCATTTGGATTTGTGTGAATACAGCATAGTTGAAATATTACATCCTGAAAATTACATCTGTTATAAGACAAGTCCATCCTGAGTATGTCAAATACCCTGTTGGGTATTTCTAAACTCTGAACCATGAACTACTATGGAAAAAATCACATAATTGTTTTTGTTTTTCCAAAACTGGAAAATCTAAAACCTGGATTCCAGTACTCAGTTCATTGTTTCACCAGAATTTTAATTTTCATGCTTTGCAGCAGTATCTCCTGGCTTAGAATAATGCAGACTGCATTAGAATAATGCAGTCTCTCAAAATCTGTGAGCTAAAATACCTGTTTTGTGAATGAAGGACTGTGTGTGAAGGAATATTGTGATTCTGTTACAGTTAACAGTGCTTTACAGTTTGGACTTCAGGGAATGATGGTGCTAAAGAGTATCTGGGTACTGCAAAGTGTTTACCTTAGTCTGTGTTGCTTGCTTTAGGTCTTTATTTTTTCAAGAAACAACTGTCAGTGGATTTTTTTAATACCAATTATATATGCTAGTTTTGTTCTAACAGGCTACTCGAGTTAATGGTGAGGAAATCAGTATTGAGAATATACAAGAAAAGGAAGCATTGATGAGAGAGGTGGAAAAAAGAAGTAGTTTTACTGGATTTGTTGCTGTTACAAAATAATACTCAAAACATGAGTTTCATGTGCTGAAGGAATACTTCTAACTTGGAGCACTGCAGTAAATTTTCATCTGGCATTTGTTTTAACAGATATTTCCAGGTAGAAAATAACTCTTTTTGTTTTTCTAACAATGAAAAAAAAGTAAGGAATCTTAATTTTCTGACTTTAGCTGGCATATCAGTACTGTAAAAGGAAATTTACTTCAAGACAAACCTTTGTCCATGATGTTGTTTCTATAAGCAACATGCCTTAGCAATACTCCTTTTTTTTCCCTTGCATTTTTGTAATGAGTTGTTGCACGTTTTTCCTGTGATCATCACTATGGTATTCACAAGTTTCTCTGAAGATGGTTGTACTTTCTCTCTTTTTTCCTTTTGTAACCTTCGCAGGTTTTATATAGTGAAGAGGTTAGCTGTTTTGTTAGTTGTTGTGCTACATAACCTTGTTTTGTTTTGTTTACCAGCAAGTGTATAAATTGAGGGACTTAATGGATTTAGATTAGTTGAAACAGAGGCTTGGAATCTACTATTTGTAACTTTGCTAGGAAATTGGTATTTTGCTAATAAATAGGGACAGGGCATCTGCCTTCAGAAAAGGGAGAAAATGTTGCAGCAAGTGGCAGGGCTATGAGTAAAAAATGTGTATGGGCCTTTCCTAGTTTTAGTAGTTTTAGAAAATACTTCTCTTTTGTACAGAAAATGTTTTTCTGACTGACTGTCTTGATTTCTCTAACAGTCTTATCAAACTCGATGTCAGATGCCACACTGGTGCTGTCCATGGTTTGACTTCATATTGGCTGAGTTACAGCAGTTGAGCTTTTTGGTATTAGTACTAATGCTTTTTAAGGATGATATTTCTGTTTTACGCAGGGTCTCACATGTTTTTGGAGATCTCTTACTTTTGCTACTGTGAGTGCACGTTTTGCAGTTAACTTTGGCTGAAGAAGTAGTATAGCACTTCCTGATGGAAATACTGTGGTGGACTTCAGTGGAATGATTTAGCACAGACATCAGAATGCTGGTGGTGATAGCTTCACTTGTCCAGCTTTTAATGGCTTATTCTTTTCTTTTTTTTCCTCTCCACAGGGTACACATTTTATCCAATTGTGTTGCCAGAGAAATATTCCCATTGTGTTTTTGCAGAATATTACAGGTGAGTAAGATTAGTTTTTGAGGTTTCACATTGTTGTAGACTTTGCTGTTAATTGTTGAGGCTGTGTTCTAGACAGCCTTTTGTGTGCTTTATAGTACCTACATCTCAAGCCTATTTGGAAATCAGCCCATCAGCAGCTGGTGAAGGCCTTGCCTTATGATTTGCTTCTCAGTTCTTTCTGCGTGTGCTGTGAAGCACATGGTATGACATGTAGAACAGTACTATCATATAAAGCTGGTGAGCCTTTTGTTCATGTTGTATTTCTTTAGGTTTCATGGTTGGCAGAGAATATGAGGCTGGAGGAATAGCAAAAGATGGTGCCAAGATGGTAACTGCTGTAGCCTGTGCCAATGTACCTAAAATAACTGTCATTATTGGTGGCTCTTATGGAGCTGGAAACTATGGGATGTGTGGGAGAGCATATAGGTAAGTGTTGCTTCAAATTATGACAGCAGATGGGTTAAGAGAGCATAACCTTGAAGTACCTTTCTGAAAAATTATCTGAACTCTTGAAGAAGTTACGCTGTTTGGAAAAGAAAAGAGTTCTTAATGAGTATGTTCATAAATAAGTAACAGACTGAAATTTGTATAGACTAATAAGGCTCATGATTTGCCTTGAATTAGGTGAACCATGAATTAGGTGACAGAGGAGACTTTCTAACAGTAAACCTGTTCACATTCTTTTCTCCCATTTCAGTTCTTGGTGGAAAAATTGTAAAGTCTTAAACAATCATTGGGCAGTATAAGTTGGTCCTTTATTCTGCATTCATAGGAAGAGTATATCAGCTTGTATATAAACTCCTTATTCACATCAGTCAGTCTGTCTTTGAGTAAGATTTGTATAACACCTAAAGATCTTTTTGTTGACCCTTTGGACATGGTTTATGTGATTTTTTAAATTTCCTTTTTCAAGGTTGCTGATACCATTGAAGTTATTTGGGATGTTTAGGAGAAAAATTCCTGTGGGTTGGGAATGTGAGCTGAAGAGCCTCAAGAAAGAGAAATTTTTTAAAAAATGTTTTTGTATAATGGAAATAAACAGAATTTTTACCTTTTCAGATGTTATGCTACAAGCATTGAAGTATGTTAATGTACCTTTTTTTAAAATACTGATATATTGTAGAATTACCATGCATAAAAATGTATTTTTAGTTGAGTGAGAATTAGTTCTTCACTAGGAAGATATGACAATGTCTTACCTTAATGTTTAATACGTATTGTTTTCAGCCCAAGATTTCTATATATGTGGCCAAATGCTCGCATATCGGTGATGGGAGGGGAACAAGCTGCAACTGTTCTGGCTACAATAGCTAAGGACCAAAAAGCAAGGGAGGGAAAACAGGTATACCTTTATTTTTTCACTTCTAGTAAAGTCATTATCACTTACTCTTTCACTTGTGTTGGTCACTTCGAGAGCTAGGAAGGGGTGGAAGAGAGTGAGACACCAGTGAACTATCCCAGTGCCACCTAGTGCACTGACTAACATAAAGCATTTGTGAAATGCTATTGCTTACTTCTTTGAAATGTGAAGATCATTCATAACATTTCTCACCTTTACTTAAAAAGAAGAATATTTCATATGCCATCATACTTTTGTATTTTGCGCACCAAGTTACTAGTTCTACCTGAGATGAGCAATCAGGAATCCTCCTTGGTTTGGGAGTATGAAGAGGAACATGTCAGGATAGAGTATCTTTCCAATTTTTATGAAGGTGGCAGTTTTAGAGAAAGTCGATCTTCAAATGATTCCCTAAGTGAGAATTATGAAGCTTGTAAGAGTGGAAGTCTGGAGATGTTTGGAAAAGTTTTGCTCATTTCAACATTTTAATTGAAAATTAGAGGTATATTGTTTATATAATAAACATATTTTATTAAATCTTATAGTAATATTTTATAGTTTCACTGCCCACCCTTTTGTGCTGAGTTGGTTTTTTTTTTAATTGCAAGATTTATGGTTATACTACTGCCTTGATCCCATAAGTGGTTTTATTGTGATGTCTTAAAATTGTTCATATTTATCATTATTAGTTAATCAGAATAATGAAGCAATATGAACATGTTATCTCAGTGACATTACTTTTCAACACTTGACTTGTTCTTTCTGTGGTTAGAATATACTCACCTTTATCTCTGTCTGTCTTAATTTCCCAAATCCATGATACCCAGAAAGAAGTTCAAGAAAAATAATTAGTAGTAGTTAAAAACTTGAAAGTTTTCTGATTTACTGTGACCAGTCTGGACCATAAAAAAACCCAGTGTAATAATAGCACAGACTTACTTTATTAAAAGATCTTGCCAAAGGCAATCCAGATTTTTTTTCCAATACACTAGCTTCAGTAATTTTTCAAGTGTTAGTCACCAATTACTCTTGCATTCAGTTTATTGTATATGTTTATTCTCCTTTTTCTACCCACTTGATTTGGAAAGTGTTATTTTATTTTTTGTCAAACATGCAAAATTGACAGTTGTGTGCTAAAAGAGTAAAAATACTTTGAGCAGATAATTTAGGCATTTTCTTCAGGTTGATGCTGCATATAAAGCTCCGCTATCATTGGAGAAGAAAATAATAAAGAATATTTTATGTGTTTTTTTAGTTGTCTGAGGCAGATGAAGCAGCTTTGAAGGAGCCAATCATTAGGAGGTTCGAGGAGGAAGGAAACCCTTATTATTCCAGTGCAAGGTAACATACAAATAACTATTCTAAAACTTAATTGTAATCATGGGACTTGACATCTAACTATTGGTATTAAAGAACAGCAGAATAGAGCAATTGGAAGCAAAGATTGTGTTTTATGTGCATTCAAACCAATGTCTTTTCAGTCTTACCTCTGTGACCTGGTACCATGAACTGTTTCAGAGGACAGCATGCACTTGCAGGAATTACTTCGCTGGTTCTGAAAGAAATTATATGGTAGCATGGTGTTTCTATGTGTCATGTCTTATTCTGGATAGGTTTTATATCATTCTCCCAGTATAGTATCCGGTCACCTTTCTAAAGTGTGTTAAACAATATAATGAGTGGCTGCATGTGTATTAGGATGAATTCATTTTAGTGGGGTCCTGCAAGTGGAAGAGGCCAGTGGAAAAGGAGGTAGCACTTTCAAGAAGCCCTGAAGCCACAGGCAAATTTCATGGTAGTAATTGTAATGGATGATAGCAATGATGGCATAGGGCTTTAGCTGATGGGTGCAGCATACTCATGTTTGCTGAGAAGACCTTTGCAGCATTTCATCTCTGGCTGATGGAATATTAGTAGATGACCAGGAACTAGTTAGGCTAATGAAACAAGCTGGCATCCTGAAGTGATCCAGATACATCTAGAAAGTAGCTTGGGGGCTGTCTCGGTCTTTGATGGTTATTCTGAATTAGTTTCATCCTGTCAGTGCTGAATTTCCTGCATATATTTCTGCTTGTGGTATCCAAAAGCTAATCTTCCACAGGCTCTCAGTTGCTAATGATGGCAGAGGGTAACATATTTCAGTGATCCATATGTCAGCTGTGAAAGCAGCGGAGCTGGCAGTAAACAACCTAGGAGACTCCTGGAGTAGGAAGAGAACAATTTCCTGGTCCAGGTATCAGACAAGCCAGCCAGAGGTTTCTGGGCCTGGTGCTCACCAGTGCAGAGGGGCTCATTAGAGACGTTAAGGGTGGAAGCAGCCGGAGCTGTAGTGGGCACACCCCGGTTGAGTTCAGGATCTCAAGGAATGCGAGGTAGCAAAGAGAAACTCCAGACCCTGAAATCTGGAAGGGAGAACTTCCAGATATTTCCAGGTATTCCAGATATTTAAAGGTTTAGTGGATGAGATTGTTAGCATTCAGAAACACACAATCACAGGTGGATTATATACAGGTACTTTATTAAGAGAGCGCTCGGGAACTAGGGGTATAGCTACCCAAATCTAGCTCCGTCCATTTGTTCAGAATGCACATATTTATACCATTTTAGTTATGATTATGTAACTACATATTTGTTTAAGCAACAATTAAGCAAAAATTACTATAATAACTGTACTTATATTGTCCCATTGTGCAAGCATTATCTCATCTACAGGTACCTTGGAAACTCTAAACATTGAATATTGTGATTCCCAAAGCAACAAATATTTCACCCCCAAACAATAATTACATCGTTTGTGCTTCTTGTCAATATGCTTAACTATAATCTTCACAGGTGCAGTTTTGCATGGCCTACTGAAACAAAGGACAGTATTCCTTCCTTTCCCATAATTTTCAGAAACATTTTAACCCTATACTAACAAGATCACCTGGAAAATTCCTTAAGGACAGAGGAGCTGATTAGAGCTGGCAATTCTTTAAAGGCCCTTTTCATAGAGCACAAGAGCTCTTTATTCCTATGTGTAGGAAATTGAGCAGGGCAGGCTGGAAACTGGCATGGCTGAGCAAGGATTTTCTTCTCAAACTGAGGAGTAAGAAGGAAATGTACATACTGTGGAAGCAGGGACAGATAACCTGGGACGAGCTTCTTCTTCATGATCAGAAGTAAGATATGAAATTACTGTTAAATTTTTACTCTTTTCTGTAGAGATAGTGGAATATACTTAACTGAGACGTTTATTCCTGGGAAATCGACATTAATTTTAATGTTAACCTTGATCAGGCTTTGTCTTCAAAAGAAACAAAAGGAATAGCACAAAAGTTTGTAACAGCCGATTTTTAACAGCTGACCTTGTGCTCTGAGGCAAGAAGGAAAAATGAAAATATATATATTACCATTTTTTTATAACTGGATTTTAGAGGAGAAGAATATTCCATTTATATAATAACATTTAAAAAACTAGTCAAACTGTCTGTATTTAAAATCAGTCCCTACCCCAGAGAAGATGAATAATGTGATTTTTTTTAACATTTATTTTTTCATATGTTCACTGGAAACAGTCACTCTTTTACTTATTATTTATTTAACGTCCAATATATTAGATTATATTAGCAATAGAAATTAGCAATATATTAGCAATAGAAAAACTTATACCCTCCCAAAAACCAACAGATGACTGTCACTATTTACAATAGCAAATTACTAATCTGTAAGAAAGCATGTTTTACATGTGAAATAAAGACTAGCATTAAAAAATACCGCATTTTAAATTTTTAATAATTTCTGATTTTTAGACATGAAACTTCAGTCTTTAATACCAGCTTTGTGCTCTCTGATGAACAACTTTCACCAGTTTACATTTTCAGAATATCTGGTCATTTTGTGAAGTTAAGTTGCAAATGTAGTAGCCACCCTATCAAACAGCTTAAATTTGCCCAGCTAGGCATTAGGAAGTGCTTTTAGTGCTAGGTGAATGTGTCATTTTTTTAAAAAGCAGGGTAGTTATACACTTCTTAGTGTTTCCTTTTGGAAAGGAAATGTGACATGCACAGACATAAGTTGGCTGAAAACTAGCGTGGGTCTGGATTGCAGGTGGTTGGGTTCATGTGACGCTGCACTCAAGATAATAAACCCAGCTGAGACAGTGAAGTCAAATGTCAGAGCTGAAATCTCACTGACGCTTATCTGGCCATAAGCAATGCAGGTGAAGTGCCTCTTTTCACAAAGGAATGCTTTTGACAACAGTGTGTGAGTGGCTCAGGTCAAAGCAGTCCTGGCTGGTTTCTCACTTTTCAATTCAAGTAAGTGCAGTCTGCATTGTCTAGGAGTTTTTAATTGCCCTGTCGTAGAGTTAATTGGGTATTTTGGTGGATATACTGATTTTTCCTGCCCTTTCTTGCTTTGCATTAATTAATTCCTAAACAAGATCTCAGATCAATAGTTCAGCCAACTGTGGAGTAGGTTGTCCAAGCAGCAGCAATGAGATGAAGTGGATTACAGTCTTTGCAGCAAGTGTACTCAAGGCGAAGGATGCACTCACCTTGCACCCCTTGGAGGCAACCCTTTTCTCAGCCAACATCAGCAGCTTATTAGCAAGCATTTGCTGTAATTCAGGGATGAGTAACCTGTCCCTTTTGCAACCCATTTCTCTTGGGCTCCAAGCATGGTAAAACCCCAGCCGATTGTCTCCCAAATGTCAGGAAACTAATTGAAACTGAATCCAGACAGCCTTTGTTTTGTAAGATCCCTCCACCAAGAAGGTCAACAAGGAAACTCTAGCAAACTGCTTTGCACTTCTGAGAGAACAAAAACAATAGAAGCGCACAAAGATTGTTGTCTGTATTGCTGCTTGTGTGCAGCTGGTTTGGAGTCTCCCTCATGCCTCCTGCCTAATGTCTGCCTCACCCTTACTAGCCATTGAGACTGATGTGACCCTTCCACTTGACTTCATTAGGCTTTGAATCAATCTTTTAGCAGTAATAAGGAGAGAGAAGGAAAATGCCTTCCAGATTTTAACAGAAAATATCCCTGTTTATTCTGTTTATATAATATTGCTTATAAGTGATAACTTGCTATACGTACAGAATGTCAATACTGTTCCCTGCAGTTGTATTTTCTAATCAGACTTTAACCAGTTTTTTTTTATTAGAACCCTTCACAATGAGCAGTCTTAATTAATGGCAGTCATTAGGCAGCACCCTTTTTAATGAGTTATATTAATCTGCTAACAGGTTTCTTAAAAGATTTCAGTGGTTTTGCATCTTAACAAATTACACAAGCATTTTACTTTAGGCTGCTTCATTTCTTTTACTCACACTATCTCAGTTACAGATATTTTATAAGTGTAGTATGACTCATGTTCCTGCAATGGGTTTTAATAGATAGTTTAATTATTAATGTTACATCCCAGTAGAAAATGCAGTTTTCTTTAAACAAAGAGAAGCAGAAGCCAGGGGTGACCATTTGAAAGCAGCTTGATTTCTGTGCGACATAAAATATCTACGTTGTACTGTTGTCAATATCAGTCATGTGTTGTTAACAAAAAAAAAAAAAAAAAAGAAAGAAAAAAAACCCCGAATCTGCCATCTGCCGTTAAAATGTGCTTCATGTTTAGATATTTATTACAGCAGTAATCACTATGAAGTTGCACCTTGCAAGGTACTGCATTAAGATGGTGATTCTCTTGGAGTCAGTTCATGCCTGCCCTTTCTAGGCCCTGAGCAGATGTATTTTAAGTATTATGAATTCCCTCATTTATTTCATAAATAAAAAGTTAATTTCAGGTAGTTTTTAGGGAAAAAAACTATATGCAGAGCAAACAAACAAAAAACCAGTAGCAGTCAAAACCCCAAAATTTGCTTAAAAATATAAATTATCATATTTGAGATTGTTTATAAAATTGGGGGTTTTTCGTGGTCTTAAGAAAACAGAAGGTTGGGATTGATTTCACCTCACAAAACTACTTTTATTTTCGCTATTAAGGGGGATATCCATTCCTTTGGCTGATTAATCTGACTATATTCATCATAACTAAATCAAAATATAAATACAAGGTGAAGGGAAAAAAAAAAAGCATATGCATTAAACTTTGGTAATGCACACTCTATGAAGTTGAAAGTATAGAAATACTGTCTTGGCCATTCTGTCATACTAGATTATATCAAGAGCTACAACCATTGTCTTGAGCAAAATCAAGAAAATTCAGATATCTCTTAAGTTAGTCTCTGTGGAACCAAGTTACATTGTTCTTTGACTATTAAAAAAAAAAACCAAAAACAAATACAAGCAACTTTCAATTGCTTTTGCTTTTGTGTGGTAAGAAGCACTTCCTCTGAGTCCTTTCAATGGAGTGTTGCCCAAATATTTTAATGAGTTACTACTTAGAATTTAGTTACTACTTAAAATGTAAAGATGTGGTTAGGAAAGAAGTTACAGGAGTCAGACAGCAGGAGCTTAGACCATGCACTTCATCCAAGTTATGATACAGGCAGCTCTTGTGTCATCTGAAACAGAATTTGCTGTTAGTACCACTTCCATGCAGGTGTAAGTGTGACTGTCAGAATATTCCAGTGCTTGGGTTACTAGCCCACTAGAAGGGAGGCAGCCAGGTCAGTGAGTGCCACGACTGCTGTAGTGTGAGACTTCTTAAATCAAAATTTGGTTTTCACTCCCAAAAAAGAAAGAGCCTGATTTCACTCAATTAGCAGCAAAGTCTTCCCTTCTCCAAACCCTTTCTTCTGTACTTGAGTTTTGCTCTTGTGCTCCATTTAGTTTAGCAATGTCCTATTTGGGAAGCTGCACCATGGTAAAATCTATTTATAGTAGAGTGTTCTTTTTGAACTGGGTATCCTTTTTCTTCTCTGCCTAATAGTTTGAAAATATGCTCCTAGAGCTGAGCCTGAACCCTTGTGCCTGGTCTTGTTAAAGGTGTCTTCTACTGCAGTTTAATTTTGTGCATCATAGGATAGATACACCTTGTAAAAGAAAAATTATATATTGTCAGTCTCTTGGTATATTTAGCAATATTACTTTCACAGCAAATGTCAAAATACAGCAGATATGGAAAACACTCGTGTCTGCTGCTGCCTTCAGTTTATCAGCCTGTATTTGTGTACAGTTTGCAGTCCTCTTGGGGGTGAGGTTGGCACATTTAGGATTGAAAGTGGAGTGCAAAATATCTTGTTTCCTGTCTAATAGATTTTGCTAGATTAGTCTCCAAACAACATAAAATTTGCAGATTTTTCAGTTAGAAAGGAAACTTCAGTTAGAACTTCAGTTAGAAGGGAAAGACTGTCTTCTCTCGGTAGAGCCAGCCTTGCTCCCTGTTCATGACTGGTTTTTGTATTTTTAAATTTTCCACAAAGAATTAAGCATTAGCCAACACTGAAGTAAGATCACAAAGAATGCAAAATAAGTCTCTCTAGGGAAAGATGGGATGAAGGAGGAGCATCCCTCTCTTAACCAAGTACACTGTGCATGTGTTCTGCAGATGCTGATTAAAGTATGTGTTTGTTTAAGTGAGACTGGGTTTCAAAGAGCAGTGTGGTATCTTGTTTAAATATCTTGCTGGGGAAGTAACAATGTTTACAGTTTCATGGTCTGCTGGGAATTTCAACATGGACTTTAATTTAGGTAGGATGGAATTGTCATTGAGAACTGATGCCACTAAGACCTTAATTTTTAGATAATATCAAAAAGACTATTTACAAGTGTTGGCAGTTTTGGGGACCTGGGAATTGGACTATTGCTCATTTATAATTTAATTGCCTTCAGGAGAGGGTAGTATCTTCCAGTTGTTTAGAAATGAACTTAATGGTAAAAATAAATGAAAGAAATTGTGTTGTGTCTTGCTGACGTGGAGTTCATTTTCCCACAGCAGCACTCCCATGCTGTGCTTTGTATTAGTGGCTGGAAAGGTGTTGACAACACAGCAGTGCCTTGGCTGAGTAGTGCCTTGCTGAGCAGTGCTGGCACAGCACCAGCCCCTCTCTCCAACATTTTTCCCCCATCAGTAATCTGAGGTGGGCAAGATCCTGGGAGGGGACACAACTAGGCCCATTGACACAAATTAGCCAAAGGGGTATTCCATAACATGGCTTCAGCTCAGTTCCAAAAGCTAAGGAAAGGAGGAAGAAGGTGGAACATTGATTATTTACCATGTTTGCTTTCCCAAACAAATGCCATATGTGCTGAAGCCCTGCTTTCTGGGAAGTGACCAGACATCACTTGCTGATGGGAAGTAGAGAATAAAGTTGTTAACGTTTGTTTTCTTTCTGTTCGCATGCAAACTTTCACTTATGCTTTAGTAAACTGTCTTATCTCAACGTATTGTTTTCCATCGTATTTTCTCTCTGCTGTCCAGCTGGGAAGGGGGAGAGATAGAGCAGCCCTGTGGGCACCTGGAATCCAACAAAGGTCAACCCACCACAGAAATTCTGAAAATACTTGAAATTTATTCTGGCTTTTTAATGATGAAAGAACAAACACTTGTATTATTCTCATCTGGCAGTTGAATTAACCTGAATAGTATAAATAATGATGTGACATCCTTAAAGTTCAAGCATTCTTAATAGAATTAGATAGGTCACTGACAGATGGTCATTCTCTATGGGAACATTAACAAGCAAAGAGGGCCTTTTTTCTTCAAGGAGAAGATTTAGTATGAAGAATCTATTTAAAATGTGTAGGTCTGACATTCTTCACTTACCTAAAATGTATACTTTGTTCCAGAAGACAAATTCTGTGGAGTAATGCACACCAGTCTATTGCATTGATGAACAGCATGAATTGACCCCACTGTTTCAAATATAATTTAGCTCTTTACTCCTCTTTCTTTAATATTAACCATTTTCAGTTTCATGGGTTTGAAAGTATACCGGGTGAATGTATTACTTTCCTTTAATGATTAAAAGTTTTTGTTTGTTATGTTTTTGGTTTTTCTGTAGATTATGGGATGATGGAATTATTGATCCAGCTGACACAAGACTGGTTTTGGGCCTCAGTCTCAGCGCAGCACTAAATGCACCCATGAAGAAGACAGAATTTGGAGTTTTCAGGATGTAAACTTAAACACCTGGTCATCAGCATTACCTCTGTATATTTTATTTGTGACTGGGCAGCACACTAACTACAAAATTGCAGTGATTAAAAATAAAGATTCACAAGATGCTAATTTTAAATGAAACTTTCATTATTATTTTCACTGACTGTAATTGTCACACAGTACTTCATATTTTTGATAGTGATTTCAGTAAAGCTTATATAACTGCATTGCATGAATAAATTGCATCTTCTAGCATTGTACTTCACGTTTGACAAGAAACTATTGATACTATTGCTTATATAAATAAATGTGTAAAATAAGCTACATATTTGGTGCTTATCAGCTCCTTTGTTTCTTTTGATATTTTATATATGTCTCCTATAAATGCATAGTACTTTTGCAGTCCAACAAAGGAAAACCCACATGTGCTAATAATTTTTGTGAAAGGGAAGTGCTGTAAGGGCAGCCAGGGATTTCAACACAGCATGAAATGATAGATTCCATGCAGTTGTTGTCTTCTTGTTCTATCTCTGGCTTTCATCCAAAAAACATTGCTTTTCTGTGTGGTTCTCTGAAGTCAAAACAACTATTGAACCTGATGGATGCATAATGTTTTCTAGAAGAGATGGGAGGTGTGTGCTGGTATCTGTGAAATCAGCAGGTTGCTGAGAGCATGTGTGAGGACAGGGGTTGACTGCAAAGGTGTTTAAACATCTTGGCATGTGGTCCTTCTGGTAATTTTGGTTTCAGAAAGACTGTTCTCTTTACAAGGATCAATATTTCGTTCAGAGCAGAAGCCTGAAGTCCACTGACTTAAGGAGTTTTGTGATGCTGGAGTGCTTTGGTTATTCTGATTTATTTAGGGAACTTGTTGGAGTGTAAAGTTTTTCAGGAATTCAGTGTCACTTAATTTGTTCTTTTCAGAAACATTGCACCTTGTAGAAACTACATACTGTTCTAGCTGGGAACAGAAAGGTGATTTCATTTTATCTAGCTTTGCTCTACAGGTGCCCAGGTAACCATTGCCAGAAATATTCTTAACTGAGAGTCAAATCCAAGAAGAGACAGTGTACATGAGTAGAGGTTGTATCCTGTTCTGGACTGTGGGGAGAGGAAAGGATGCTAAGAGGAGTTATCACTTGGGTTAAAGTGCTAGCTGTAACCTTCCTAAGCTTGTGTGGAGAGGAGTTCTCCTTGGATCCAGGAGGAGGATGGAAGGTCTGCTATCTACCAGCCTTTCCAGTCATGTCTCAGACAGATGCAAAAAGAAAATTAAATAATTCTTTGGAATGGGGATCTTCAATGTAGGGCATAGACAATGTAGACAGTCTAGTGTATGTTGATCTGTGTGGTCTCTGGCACACTTCTGTATTACACTAGAAGAGCAGTTTTCCCTTTTTACTGTGATTTAATGTATTCAAAGCCTGGTGTGCTCTGCACCACTAGAAAGATTACTTCTGTAGGTCTGCAGTCTAATGCTTACTTTTTGTATATTCAATAAATATTAAGAGAGAATAATAGTTTAAAATACTGCCCAGGCTGAGAGCTGTGCTTTTGTGCCACTTGTCTCACTGCACCCATTTGTGAACATCTGGCATAGACCCAAGATTTCTTGATCCTGAAAGTAAAGTGAAATTATTTATGGTTAGTAGGCTTCTGAAATGCATTGAAAATACCTTACTTTTACATACAGATTTATAATATATATATAAAATATAAGCAAGGGGAAAAAGAGTTTCGGTTCTGTTCACCTGAAATGGTGTTAGTGGCTTCCAATAAGAAGAAACACACTGTATTTTCTCCTACTCCAGTTGAATAATGAGTTCAGGCATTTGACTTTCTGTTCTTAATTATGGGGGTCACTTTTGCCTGCCACTTCAAAAGTCATGAGAACAACTGCATGTTTCTGCTAAGAAATCTGATCTCTTCTGAATTATATTTTTATTTTGAATATATTCTTTCAATTACGCTGGCAATTAAATCATGCCAAGTTGGAGTCAGTAAGAGCTGATAGAAGCAGGTGTGTTTGGAAAGATGCTTGGGAATGATAATTCTCTGTTGCTTGTTACATCTGAAAAGACAATTCTTTATATTTGTCAAATGTCTTCCTTTGAATATGTGTGCAAGCAAAGTCAAAACACATATCTGATTAAATAGGAGTGTTCTGCCTTAATAATACTTAGCTTTGGAAAGATGTTAAGCAAATGAAATTAATCATCATAAGCTTAGCATCCCTATTAGCATGATCTGGTTAGCGGTCACTACCAAGCAGGATCTTCAGTGCAGAACAGCAGTTCAGAGAGGCACCAGTGGTTATAAGCTATTTTGGAAAAGCTTTTGCTTGTTACTGTGCTGCATACCATGCTGATCACTGAGATGGTCTCTTGCTGCCCAGAGGTTTGCTGAGAAACATTTTCTGTGGAGTCAGCAGGAGCAAGGAGTTGGAACCCATGCTTGTATCACATTCGATTATGTTGGTAGAGCTATTCATGCTGTCTCAAAATAATCATCCAGAGCTCTCACATTGCATCTGCCATCAGGATTCTCATGCTTTTGCAGTTGCAAGCTCCTTTTTAGGTTTAACATGGATGCCATTACAACAGTAATTTTCAGTTTTCATTGAAAATTATTGTGCTACCAATAGGATCTCTTTTAGAATGAAGGGAAATTTCAAATAAACCTAAATTAAAGGTAGCTGCCCCTGTAAGGGCATAATATTCGTGATGGCAGAGGTAGTGTAAAAGCTGTGGTGGGTGACTATTTCAAGACTTCTCCTATTGTCTCTGGAACATTCACTACGGTATTGAAGCAGCTCACAACCACTGATGTGTTTCCTTACTGGAAAGGGTGGTACTTGGGATGACACTGATTTTTCAAATGGATGAAGGGAAATAGCTGCTATATCAAGCACACAAACTGTGGTGGACCAGGACATCACACCAAGTGCTCTGGACTTCCTGTGGACCTTTGCTTCTATCTAGTCTTGCCTTGGGCATAGCTGTTCTGGGCTACATGCCTCCCTCCAGCCCCTGAGAAGAAGGAAGGCCAAGAGTTCCATTTCTCTGTGAGAGTTAGATATGGTCTCTTTAAGAGGTTGACCCTTGGCTGCAAGGAGTTCAAAAGAGTTGGTACTGTGACCTGGAGGGTGTTTTCAAACATGTCGACATAAGGAAATGAAGGTGGACTAAGCTTCTTTTCATGTCCCTAGAGGCTGTTGCAGTAACCAAAGGTTTCCTTCTCAAATGACCTGGGCTGAGATGGAGAATTCAGGATGGATTGTAAAAATGTACCCATTGCCATTTTACTTTTTATTTTCATGGCAGCTAGGAAGGTGCTGGGAACCTGGGAACTGCAATTTGGTCTTCAGTCAGAATTGGTGGCAATTTATTTAACAAACATCAAGGTAGAGCCTCTTGAACACAATCATGGCAAGCCTGCCTCCAGGGCTGAAATGAGATGTGGATAGCTTCTGCAATAGTTCTGCCTGCAGAAATGGAGAAGCCACTGGGGACCTGTTACCACTCTTCCACCCATGTGGGGTTAGTTTATTGCAGAGTTTGTAGTCTCACCGTTTGTGTGGGCATTGGTGTATGTACTGTTCTGAGAACCCATCTTTTATTTAAATGGCTTTTTTTCCCATCTATTACTCATCAAGATGAATTGCTATCTCCTGCTGAAATGGATGTCTTTCAAGTATGCCTCTGGACTCTTATTACTTCCTGTGTGGCAGAACTCTGATTTATCTTAGGTTTTCCTCATTGTTCAAGGTTTCAGTAAAAAAAGGTCTTGATTCAGAAAACCGATGATGGTATATTATTTTTTAAACTGTAGTTTATAAGTTAAGGCAATTTAACAAGGCACTTATGAAAGCCTGCTGCTTTTCTGCAAAGCCTTAAAGCATCCACTTAAAGCCAGATGTCCATTTTCATGTCTCTGATTCAATAGAGCACTTATTCAAATGCTTGACACTAATCCCTACAGTCTAGTACTCCTAAAATGCATCCAGCTCTATGTCTGTGCCAAGCCAAAACTAGAACACACATAAGTGCCTTAGAACTGCTCACCAGCATTAACATAAACCTCCATTATTTCCACTTTTAGAAGTACACTTAATTAATTGATCATGATGAAAGAGTGTGCTTATGAAAAGCATGTGTGACTTTCAAAATCATCCATTTGATATACAGATGCTAATGCACATTGGTAGTGTTCTGTTTGTACCTTGTGTGCTATATAGCATTTGCATGGAGGAAGTTAGCTTTGAGAAACTTGAACTAGTGCTTAGGTATGACAGAGCTGTCCATCACCAAGGTCTGATTGCATTTCACGTGGATTACCCAGAGCTGAGCACTGAAGTGCCACAGGCTCCCTCATTTCATAGCCACCTGTCTTGTGACTGGCTACTGATGATCTTGGACAGTACCTGCGTTTTTGTAATTGTAAACAGTGATTTTCTGGGTTTGTATCTTGACCCTTTTCTGCTCCTTGACCTGGTAGCCTCTGACACTCTTACTTAGTATTCAGCTATGCTGATATTAATCCTGGTGATTTTTTATCCCCTAGTGCTGGAGACTAAGTGTACAAGTATGGCTGAATGAGGAACAAGGGACAGTGATGTCTGCAGAGACAGTGTGATACAGGCACAGAAACGTGTACATTTCTGTGGATTTCTGTAGCCAGACAGATATAATAACTTTTGGAAAAAGAAATTTGTAATTGCCTCCACATTCAACAATAATTTTATTTGAGTAGCTAACATTAAATTGAGCTTTTTACTGGAAGTGCAAGTCAGAAAGAGAACAGCGATGTTTTCTGAGCATCTCTGGTGTGTTCAACACTGCATGAGTAATCCTCATACTATAAAATACAGTTTGAATTTTTGGTCAGGCTTCACAGATGCTGCTTTTAAAGTTGAATAGGCCATATATCTGCCTCTCTATATGAAGTGTTGAACTTTTCATAGCCTGGGTTATTTCTCTGTTCTAAGAAACTTCATTTTGGTACACCTATCATTTTCAGTACTGCATGTGGCTGTGATTTTGCTCCAGCCTGGGAACAAAGCCTGGACTTTGCTATGAGTGGTTTACCACCAGCATGACATCTGGAATCTTAGCCTTCCCTGTGGCTAAACGAAAGTGGAGGATCCACACAGACAGACACAGGATCTCTAATCTGACCAGCAATTATAAATGAGACCTTTGCTGAATGCGATGATCAATAGGAGTGTGTGGGAGGAGGTAACAGTTAGAGGTGAACACGCAGCACTGGAGGCAAGCAACGTGATAGATCAGAGGCTTTTTATTGCCTCAAACAGAATGCTGCTGTTGAAAATTACTTGTTAAACCACGCTCCTTTTATTCCCTTGAAAAAATGCCTGCCTGCTTGGAAAAATACATGCATGGACCTGTTTTATTTTTCTTTAAACAACTTTCTTTGTGTTTGTGCTCATATTATATTGCCTTTTCCAGCCGTTCCCAGCTCCCCTTCTTAGCTTCCTTGCAAATGACCAGCTGCTAAGCGTTTGTTAACAAGCTGGGAGAGTTTTGTTAATACAGTTTTCCAGTTTCTTCCTTCTCCAAAGGATCCTGCCTTCACATAAGGAGACACAGCCCAGTTCCTGCGGCTGTTGACTTGCAGGCAGAAACATTCCCATGGCCACTTGAGAGCCTGAGAGTGAAGTGAAGCCTCCTCACAGGCAGACTCGGCGCACTGCCTCCTTGTCCAAACAACCAGATGGCCAAATGTCTCATGCCAGCAAAGTGCTGCTCAGCGACCCTGTTTTACCACAGCCTTGGCCCAAAGGAGGCTGGAGAAGGCTAAGCACTGTCCTTCATCTTGCATGGTCTTCTTGACATGCCACTGCTTTTCTTAATGGGAAGAGCTGGCCCTGCCACCACCATGGCCATGAGGCCTGGGCAGGTTTGACCTCCCAGTGATCTTTTCAGTGAAAGTTTTCATGGACACGAGGCCACTGGGCTTGCAGAACCGAATGTCAGGGGGAAGGTCTGTATCACTTGTGTTCCCTGATGCTAGGTCTCCTTTTAGCAACTGCACTTTTTCTCTCCCAAAATGAGGTGGCCTCATTTCACACACAGGGTATATGATGCTCCCCTGCTAGGTCGTATGATATTTATCCTCAAGCACCATTCAGAGTTCTGCTTGATGTATTAACAGCTACTTTTATCCTGAGCCTTTTGATGCTGCTTCTTACCTTACTCTCGGTGGCCCTGAGCCTCCCCAACACTGTTGGTTCCCATCTGTCCTTGTTCAAGCATTTATATTCTCATCAGCTTGTTGCTCATCCCCCATCCCGCAGACTCCTTCAGGCTACTCCTCCCACACGGCTCTTCCTTCCATCGTGTTTTTCCTTTGCCTGCGGGGTACTTACTGTACCTGTAAGTAATCCTGTTAGATCCCTGTGTTGACTCCCAAGCCTAGTCTCCCTAGTCTGCAACCCCAACTTTCACTTTTGTCTCTGTGTGTCCAATGTCCACCCTCTCCCTCAGGGGCCATCCCAGCCCCCAGACCCCAGGGGCGAGGGAATAGTTTCCCACTCTGCTCACAGCCCTCGGTTGTGGACGAGTACAGGGAGTGCGGGCAGGGTGCGGCTGGGCTGGCCGCCCTCCCCTCGGTCGTCCTCAGAGACGGATGCGCTGTTCGGCCCGAGGGCCAGGGCGGTGGGGAGGCGGGGGGCCCAGCCGCGCCGTGCCGACTCTCGGGGCGCGGCGGCGGTGGGCGCTGACGCACGGCGGGGCGGGCGCGGCGCTATAAAGGCGGCGGCGGTGGCGGCGGGGCGGCAGCACCATGGAGAGCTGCCGGGCGCTGGCGCTGTGCGCCCTGGCGGCCGCGCTGCTGCTGAGCGCCCGCGGGCACGGATCGACCCCGCCGCGCCGCGCCCGCGACCTGGGACCGCCCGGCGGCGGAGGCGCCTCCCGGGAGAAGGAGCTGGTGCGGCGGGGACCGGGCCTGGCGGGGGCGCCGCCGGGGGGGCGCGGTCTGACGGCGGCTCTGTGGTCTCTCGGCAGATCGAGGCGCTGCAGGAGGTGCTGGAGAAGCTCAAAAGCAAGAGGGGACCGCACTACGAGAAGAAGTTTGGGCAGGTGCCCATGGTGGGTGTCCCGGTGGGAAGGGTCGGGACGGGACCGGGAAGGGAATAAAAAGGAACGGGAAGGAGGCAGAGCAGGACGAGGCGGGAAGGGACGGAATAAGGACGGAATGGGGATGGAACAGAACGGGGAGGGAATGGGGACGGGGACAGAACGAGGACGGGACGGGACGGGACGGGACGGGACGGGACGGGACGGGACGGGACGGGACGGGAAGGGAAGGGAAGGGAAGGGAAGGGAAGGGAAGGGAAGGGAAGGGAAGGGAAGGGAAGGGAAGGGAAGGGAAGGGAAGGGAAGGGAAGGGAAGGGAAGGGAAGGGAAGGGAAGGGAAGGGAAGGGAAGGGAAGGGAATGGGACTGGGCTAGACGACACGGGAGAGAATGGGACTAAGCTAGACGGCACGGGACAGGACGGGACAGGACTGGCCGGCCGCTGGTGGCGGTCCCACTCACCGCTGGCCGCTGCCTGCAGTGCGACGCAGGGGAGCAGTGCGCCGTGAGGAAGGGGGCTCGCATCGGGAAGCTCTGCGACTGCCCCCGGGGGACGTCGTGCAATTCCTTCCTCCTCAAGTGCCTGTAAGCAGAGGCGCCCTGGGACAAGCCGCCGGGAGCGCAGGCACCGACGTCCGGCCGCCCCGACGTGCCGGCGACTTCCCGCAGCTCCTCTGCCCGAGAGCGCAGCGAGAAGCCTCCGCGTAGCCCGTGTAACGCCGTCCGTGACATCCGGCATCCGTGGAGCTGTCTCCTTTCTCTCCCCCGCCCTACCCCGCCCTCTCCGTCCCCTCCTGCCCCGCTTGTTTTTGTCCGTCCAGGAAAATCCCGGGCCGTGCCTTGGGAGTAGAGGTGCGGGTCCTGGGAGCAGTGCACCATCCCAGTGCAGACCCGAGTAGTGCCAAGCCGTGCCGAAAGCAGAACTAGTGCCGTGACCCGGGCAGTCCGGCTCCTTCCTCGCAGTACAAGCACCCACCCACTGCCGGCTGGAGGAGCCGGAGACAGGGAATCCCCTGGGCTGGTTGGGGGTAGCGGGGGAAGGGGGGATGCGGGTGTGTCCAAAGCACCCTGGCCTCCTCTCTCTTGCCTCCCCAATGAGAGAACCCAGCTTGGCACATCTCAGAGCAAACAGCCTGCAGCCCTCGGTGGGGTTCACCCGCACCGCTGGCCTCAGGCCAAATCCAGCTGTGTTCACGCTGTGCTGTAGAAAGTCCGGCATGAGACACTGATGGTGTACAAGGGGTCCGGCAATGGCCTGGCTGGGGTGTGGCTGGGGGGAAATTGATTGCTTTACCAGGGCCACCACGGAGAGAAAGCTATCTGGATTCGTTGCAAACTATCTGGGGATATCCTAATCACCTAGACCAAATGGCTCACGTTTCTACAATGAACTGATGTATATAAATATGTCTGTCCTCCACAGGTACACTGTGTATTTCGGCAAACTCATAACGTGTTTTAATCCTTTGTTTGTCTCTATTAATAAAGTCAGTGTTCTGATGACAGTATTTTGGGTGTTTTAATTCACATGTGGGAATCCCTAGCGCTCAGAGGGAGCGGCTTAGGGTATCTCCAAAACAACTGCAAGTGTTACTCTACGCTTTAGCTGGTCTACCAGCCATGACAGGATGGGACTAGAAACCAAGGTTCATGCATTCTGGTGCTGCTCAGAGACACCTGCTCCCTCCCCACAGGGACCTAGAGGGACTGTGACAAACACAGAGGTTTAGGACCTCAGTTTTTTCTTTAGGAGAGGTCAGGGTGTATCCTGGCTGAAGGGACTGTCTGGGCGGGCAGTGTATGGGGGACAACCACCATGAGCTGGATCATCTGTGTTACTTTGTGTTCGATTCCCACAAATGATGGATCCTGGAAGGAATTTCTTGCCTCTACTTGGTCACGATTCATCTGTGGGTGTCTTTGCGAGAACCAGCTCATAATTCTATCAGCAAAGAGATGAGGGGCTGCACGGGCAAAGACAGACACAGAGGAAGGACATACAAGGAAATTTCGTATTTCATGCTGAAGAAATTTAGGTGAGAAACACAGAGTTTTGTGAGAAAAAGGCTTCTGTAAGGCATTTGCTTTTCTTCTAAACAGTAAGAGTACATAAGCAGTTCTGACTGAAACAGGTACAGAGAAGCTGACTTCAAAAAGAGACCCACCACTGCTCATTTTGCTATCAGTATTACTACTATTATTACTGCCAGTATTGTAATTGCTGGGGTTTATTGTTATTATTAGTTATTATTTTCCAGGACTGGAATGAGCTCATCTTAGCCTGAGGAAGAACAAAATAAAGGATAGCTGAAAACACCCAGAGTGTGAAGGCTGTTATAACAGGTGGCGCCACAAGACTGAGGTATGCCTTGCCATGGGCAAGGGAGTACTGGCCTGGGCAACTGTGTATGTGGGGGAGTCAGGAGAGGAGGGGTAAGTTAAAGCAAGAGCCGGCGTGCACTAGGTGGGAGCATTGTTCAGGGAGGACTTGACAGGGAGAAATGGGTATGTAGTGTGCAGGGGTAGAGCAGTCAGGAGTGGCAGCCAGCTCTGCCCGCAACTTTTGTGACGGTGAGTGAGTAACGCCTGTGGGGGAGAGGTGTGACAGTGTATTCGCAGGGCTGGAGCCAAGTGTCAGGTTTTGTAAACTTGTAATTGCTTATGTTTTTATGGTATTTCCCAGCGATATTGTAGAAATCCTTAATTTCTTAAGGAATAAT
Source organism: Sitta carolinensis (assembly GCA_032173965.1). Lineage (NCBI taxonomy): Eukaryota > Metazoa > Chordata > Aves > Passeriformes > Sittidae > Sitta > Sitta carolinensis. Next base: position 50,397,911 of record CM063313.1, read on the forward strand.
GAAATATTTTTTGTAGCATCTCCATTTGGTTCCCACAAAAACAATAACAAGGACTTATAATTTGTTATTTTTTACACTCTGGCTGTTTGATGGTCCTGTCAGCATCAGTGTCCAGCCCCAAATTCCACAATTATTTCAATGAACTGCTCGTGTAGATTGACTCAACGTGTAGAATTTACTGAAGGTATATTTACACAGAACTGCACTGAAACATAAAATATCAGATGGAAATATATCAAGAAATATTAGCTTATTTGTTGATTTTATAGTTCTTGTTTTGCCAGATTATAGTGCTTGAAATTATAAATGTGGTTTACATAAAGATCAAAATTATTAATCTAAAACCTAACTTAAGGAATCAGGATTTCTTTCATGAATCAGGTTTACTTTCATATATCAACATTATGAAAATACTGTCTGCAATATTGTGTGCACTAACTTGAGGGCTGTTAGCTTGTTGATTATATACATGATCACTTAAATGACATTACAGCTACTTCTATTGTAGAGATTAAAAAAAAATAGGTGAGGAGAGAAACTTGTGTTGTCAGAGTCAGAAGAGAGTTGGCATTTTCACTCCTGAAATCAATTACATAAAATGACACAACTTTTTAATTTATAATATCTCCTGATTTCACCTTACTAATGCTTCCAAGGTGGGCCCTACACACAATGTGTGTCCAAAACAAGAAGCACAGATTTTGAGGGTTCATCTTGGAATTGGACACCAGAGAGGGTTGCAAGAAAGTCTGGATTCAATTACTGTGGTTCAGAATAAATGTGTTTACTGAGTATTAAGTAGAAAAACCCAGATGCTTCAAGTTCTATCATATTAGAAGTCAACCACAGTAAATCTACTTGCCAACTCCATTTGAAGAACAGATTTTTCTTTTTGACTGGATCTTCCAGCTAGAAAGACATGTGAAAACTGATCCTGATGGACTGGTTGTCAAGTCATTTCTTTCTCTGTGGTAGGTTAACCAGCAGTTTTGGCTGGTCCCACAGCCCAGGGCATCAGTACTTTGTGCCTGGGTTACTCACCAGTTTTGGAGGCTTCTGGCAGCTCCCAGGAACTTTGGAACTTCTGGGTTTGGCTAAAACATTACCCCTGTTTTCAGCTACTCTGCACATGAAGACTGAAACATAGGGAGATGACATGAAAAAGTCTAGCAAAAAGGTGTTAATTCAAGAGGGTGTTATACATAATTTCTACCTAAAAAAATAAAGATGCAACATAGTGCTAGAAATCAAGGAATCCCTACAAAAACCCCATCTCTCTCAGTAGTCCAACCCCAATGAAGGAGCTAGCTGAACATCATCTTTATCAGCTGGATAGAGACCCAGCCAGTCTGACCAGTTTGTCTCTTCTCCTTGCCATCTGTGGACTTTCCCCATTTTGTATCTGCTGGCACAGTGTGATCCTCCTTTTTCTAGAGCAAACCTCTTCCCAGAGACCACCTAATCAAAACTCAAAGATGATCAACTTACAATACTTATCTGCAGCCAAGTCTTCTCCAGGAGGCTCTACATAAGTATCAGGCTTGGTGTTTCTGGTGGAGGCAAGCACTGCTCTTCATTAACCAGCATTTGGAAATCGTATTCCTATGGGTGGCAGCCCCTGTGTTTGCACAGAGGAAAACTGAAGTTCACATTAGAAATCACAGTTTGGAGGTAACATTGCATGGATAAAGCATATATGACATACACTGCACAAATCCCATGCCATTTTCCCCTGAGGTGGGTTTTGCTGCTCCTCACATTCTGGGGTGTTTTTTTGTTGTTGTGGTCAGTTTAGTTTGTTCCCCCTCTTCCCCCCATCCCATCCCATTCCCGCCCCCCCCCCCCGCCCCCATTTCTTCCAGTACATCCTTCTTTGAGTTAGCAGAGAAAAGTTATATACTGATCATCAGTGATTAATAGAATAGGTGGATGTTTTCAAGCACTCTACTTTTTGGTAACTTGTTTAGAAGTACATGACATTTTATCTTAGCCAGTTGCTCTTCCTGGTAAGGTTTCAGTTTAACAAAAGCAGTTGAGACTTTATGCCTTTCTGCTGTGGTGGATCCACCATAGATTGGAGCTGGGCAAAAATGAAACCAGCAGGACAAGAGGTGGCAGTGTTGTAATGGAATGACACTCCCAGCACAAAGCTGTCCCTCATCTAAATGAGTGTGTTAGCTTAACAGTGATGAATGGGATTTTGGGGAATTAAATTTTATTTTTATTTTTTACAATAGAGCAATCTGGAATATGCAGCCACACTTTGCCTGTCTAGAGAATCTGTGACCCTTACAACTCTCAGCAAGTCACCCTTCAGATCTAGGTCTCTAGGAGGTGTGGTAACACCCATCACTGGGAAGGGAGGCTGCACAAAAAGAGATTCTGGAAGCTGAGCAGCCTTTCTTCATGCCCCCAGTTCCTCATCCCATCTGTGTGAGCCCTTTAACAGCTCAGGTCTGAGCCTTTGTATTTTGGCAAGGCTGTGCAGAAGGTGTGTGGGACCTGCCTGGAGCCCTTCCACACAATCTCTCTGCAGTAGAAGTTGTGATGATACTGGAAATGAAAACATAAGTACTGATTAAGAATTCAAGGGTGGCTCTTTTAATTCCTCCCAAGTAAATGTCAAACATTCTTTTGTATGTGGTAGTTGACTTGATTGAAAGTTGGAGATCCTGCCTGTTTTGCCTGGGACTTGCAGGCACTACTCTAACAGAATGACCACAACCACATAGGAGCCAGACTTTGTCCAGAAGTACATTCTCTTCCTCTTTGATTGTCTTGTAGGATCCTACAGAATTCACAGAAATTATCACACCAATGCAAAGAACCAGCTGCTGGGTTCCAGCTGTGAACCACAAATCATATTTCAGGGTCTGCCACAGAGAGGATGGATGGTGGTGAGGGCTCACTTCTATGCCTGGGAAGACAGATCCTGCTGGAAGCTGTGCTAAGGCACACAAAGAACAGTGAGATGGTTTGAAACTGGCAGCACAGCTTCACCAAGAGCAAGTCCTGCCTGACCAACCCAGTGGCCTTCTTTGGTGGAGTGACAAGGCAAGAGCTGCAGATGTCATCTATCTGGACTTCTGTAAGGCCTTTGACACAGTCCCCCACCACATCCTCCTCTCTAAATTGGAGAGAGATGGATTTGGTGGGTGGACTGCTTGGTGGATGAGGAATTGACGAGCTGTTCACATCCAGAGGGTAGTGGTCAACTGCTCAATGTCCAGATGGACATCACTGAAGGATGGTGTCCTTCAGGAGTCTGTACTGGGATCAGTACTGTTAAATGTCTTCAATGACACAGACTGTGGCATTAAGTGCAGGTTTGCAGATGACACCAAGCTGAGTGGTACAGCTGACATTCCTAAAGGGAAGGATGCCATCCAGAGGAACCTGGACAAGCTCGAGAAGGGGCCCACAGCAATCTCATGAGGTTTAACAAGGCCAAGTGCAATGTGCTGCCCCTGGGTGAGGACAACCCCCAGCACCAGCACAGGCTGGGCATGGACAGATGGAGAGCAGCCCTGGGAGAAGGACTTGGGGGTGCTGGTGGGTGAGAGGCTGGACATGACCCAGCCATGGGCACTCCCAGCCCAGGAAGCCAAACGTGTCCTGGGCTGCATCCAGAGCAGCGTGGGCAGCAGGGAGGGAGGGGATTCTGCCCCTCTGCTCTGCTGTGGTGAGGCCCCACCTGGAACCCTGCACCCAGCTCTGGGGTCCCAGCACAGGAAGGACATGGACCTGTCGGAGTAGATTCAGAGAATGGCCATAGAAATGATCAGAGGAATAGAAGACCTCACCTCTGAGGAAAGACTGGGACAGTTGGGGTTGTTCAGAGAACAGAAGGCTCTGGGAAGATCTTATTGCAGTCTTTTATACTCACAGAGGGTTTATAATAAAAATGGACCCTTCTCTTGGCAGGTCCTGCTGTAATATGACAGGGGGCAGTGGTTTTAAACTAAAAGTGGGTAAATTTAATTGGATATAAGAAGTAATTTTATTATGAGGGTGGCAAAAATAAATGGCACAGGTTTCCTGGAGATGTAGTAGGTGCCCCAGCCTGGAAACATTTAAAGTCAGGTTGGACAGGGCTCTCAGCAACCTGATCTAGTTGAAGATATCCCTGCTCATTGCAGGGAGGTACCAGACCAGACAGCCTCTAAAAGTCCTTTCCAACCGAAAGGATCAATTCTATGACTCTATAAAAAAGACATCATACCCTAACATTCTTCACAAGAGACATTAACTCTAGTTAGTGGTCACACCAGATGTGCTAATTTTCTCCCTCATGGAGCTGGAGCTCCAGTATGTCTGTTTGTACTAATCCAGTTAAAGTACATTTCCACTGACTAATCTTCCAGACTATTTAGAATTCATTAATGACACACAATTTTCAGGTACACTCTTCTCTATAGTATCAGCTAGAAATTTATCTGCTTTTGCCAAAAAGCTCTGTAGAGTAATCATGCACTAATCCACATACTTTTATATAGCTTTGCATTGGTTTTGCTCAGCCTGTTTTTTGGTAGCAGGGGGAGGGGCCACAGAAGTGGCATCTCTGAGAAGCTGCTGGAAGCTTCCACCATGTCTGGCAGAGCCAATCCCTGATGGCTCTGAAGATGGACATGCTGATGGCCAGGGCTGGGCCAATGAGAGAGGCTGGTAACACCTCTGTGCTGACAGATTTAAGGAGAAAATCGAAACAAAGTGGGGCACTCACAGTTTTTTCTTCTTGCCAGAGAAGAGAGAGAACATGTGAGGGAAACACACAGAGACCGAGGTCAGAGGGAAGGAGGGGCAGGAGGTGCTCCAGGCACTGGAGCTGAGATTCCCTGCAGTCCCTGGTGCAGCCCATGGTGAAGCAGCTGTGCCTCTGCAGCCCATGGGGATCCATGGGGGATGCAGAGATCCACCCACAGCCTATGGGGATCCATGGGGGATGCAGAGATCCACCCACAGCCTATGGGGATCCATGGGGGATGCAGAGATCCACCCACAGCCCAGAGGGATCCATGGCGGATGCAGAGATCCACCCACAGCCCATGGGGATCCATGGGGGATGCAGAGATCCACCCACAGCCCATGGGGATCCATGGGGGATGCAGAGATCCACCTGCACCCCATGGAGGTGCCCCATGCTGGAGCAGGTGGATGTCTGGAGGGGGCTGTGACCCCATGGGAGACCCGTGGAGAGAGGGGCCCTGCCCCCAGGCTGGAGCAGCCTGTCCTTGGAGGACTGCACCCCGTGGAAGAGTGACCCACACCACAGCAGTTTGAGGACTGGTGCCCGTGGGGGGAATTCATGTTGCAGCAGTTTTGGGTGGACCGCTGCTGATGGTTGCATCAGTTGCTTTTTTATTTAGATATCAGTACTGTACCCTAGCCAAACTGCGTATTTGTTCTGATTTGGATTTACTTATGCCATTTCATTGCTATTACACTACTTCTAGAGCTATTTCTATCTCATAAATCCTTAACTGAATAAAGCATTGGAGATCTGAAGAGCCATGGAAAACTTCCTGGCTTCTTTTGAAGACATGGTGTAAACTCAATTTTGAGAAACACCCAAGCTTTTTGGAAAGTCAGTGGTAGCTCAAAAGGAAGACTTGGGGCAGAAGTTGTTCAGATCATTTGCTATCAGAATATCTCTGATAGTGTTTGAGAAAATTGACATGTGAGGTACATACAGCCAAGCTAATTACTGCTTTTCTGACTGGGCCATAGCCAGCAGCTATTGTAGAAACACGTAGAGGACTTCAGATTCCTGTTGTTACGTCAGGTTTCGGGCGGTGGAAAGTGCTCCAGGATGAAGCTCCGGAGTCATCCGGAGTTACTCGGCACGGGGTTTGGCCTCTGCTTGCCGTGGACACAAGAGGTGCTGGATACTGTGAGAAGACTTTCCCATAGGAAATAACTTTTTATTCCTCTGGTTCTAGAATGGAAAAAAGAGAGGGAATTCTGCTGCCCTGAAGACCCATATGTCATGTACTGAAGAGATGTGATCAAGGTCATCAGTAAGCATGAAATCACAGTTATTAAAGTAAGCTTCCTTAACAGTATTGAAGTTACAGCTATTTATTGTTTGCATCCTTCTTCACCCATCCTTTACTCTTCCTGAAGCCAAAGAAAGTAATATTAAAAAAGGATGCAACCTCATGGCATCATTTTGGCAGGTCTGGGCACTTAGATAAAGTGACTGTGTAGCTCTCCCACACGAGGGTTTAGCAAGGTCACATCTGGGCTCAGAAGGAACGCTGCACTGTAGACTTTTCATGCCACCCAAATTCTGGATGGGCATTTTTAGTCAATTTTGACTTGCTTTATGGCTCCATTATGAGAATGTGCTCATAAATATATACACAAATTAGTTCTTAGATCGTTTTCTACAAATTCAGCAGAAGATGGAAGCAGACGAGTGAACAAAGTGTTTGTTGGGATATTGCTGGAAAACAGTTTAGCAGTTGGTAGAGGAATTATCACATCAGTTTGCTGGAGTATGTATACTGTGCCTGGAAATGAGATATCTACATAAATGAGTAGGCAGGAGTCCAAGCTGACCATCCAGCCAATGGTTACCTGAGTAAATCCGGTACATAGCCTGAGGAGGTAATACTTAAATTAAAATTAGTTCAGATACGCATTTGGAGAAGAACAAGAGGCATTTGAAGGTAGACATGAGACATTTCTTATGCTTTGATTTACAATATCTTATGAATGTTGGGAATTTATTAATCAGCTTCTTGCCTGTAATTCAGGGGTTTAAGAAACATGGAATTTATTCAGAAAAAAAATTGTAGTTTTGGTTGGGGGTGGTGGGGTTTGTGCTGCATAAGAAAGACACTTATTCATGCTTGTGTGTTTTTCTTGTGTTTATTGTGGCTCAGGAGAGACAGATGTTGAGGTAGGAAAGATGACCCAAAAATGAAATGGTGCTGAGTTAATTTTAAAATACCTTAAGTAGATTCTTACCAATGTATTTCAGAATTGCTACTGTGAGCACACACTATGAATCAACCAACAAATCTCCCTGTATGCATGCATGCATACAGGTCAGCAGAAGATGTAAGCAAGTTTCATCATGTGATGGAAAAGGAGGAAAGAGCTTTGCAATAGTTTTCCTTTTGTATATGCCAACTTTTATCCAGTCCCTTCTTGTTCTTGAGCAAGCAGAACTACTTTTTTAATACCATTATTAACTTTGTATCTCTTTCTTAAGAAAGCAAACTTTTTCTCCTAGGAATGGCAGTAAGTAAACAGTTTCATTCCATTTCCAATTCAATTTTGTCCCTTTTCCTTTTTCTTGCTCTCCAGTCAGGTATGTACTTCAGCACTGGAAAATTTTCAGCTCTGAAAGAATAGAAATGTATCAGTGAATACAAAAAGTGAGCTCCAGCGACTTTAATAAGTACCTCATCTTAATAATGATTTAATAGGGTAGAAACCAGCTAACCCTGAATTACTGAAGAAATGGTTTACAGAGCTGGCAGAAGCCAAGAATGAAACTGCTTCTAAGTACATCCGAAATACTTACTGCTAGGGACATTTGTCGATGGAGCAATCAAAAACTGAGTATTCATCAAGTACTAGCTTGAGTATGCTCTTGGAAAATAATCTAAGAAATTACCTTATTATGAAAGAGAATATTTTAATAAATTTTTGTCAGCAGACAACCTAGATTCAAATTAATTTTTTTTAATTGAGATGCAGCTTCACCTTTTTGTGTTCTATCCTTCCGATTTCATTCTTTATGACAGAGAAACAAAGTCTTTGTCATTTACTGAAAAAAATTCCAAGGTAAGAAGTATACAATGCTGTTGACAAACAGCTTTCAGTAAGTGGATCATTTGAGGACTACTTCTTGTTTTGACTTGTGCACTAGGACTTTGTGTGCCGTGAGTGAACAGTTATAATCTCCCTCTGGAAAAATGTTTTGCAGTTGGTCTGGATGAAGATAGGCCTTTGTCTTCCGGAAGAATCCTAACAACTGCTCTCCAGACAAGTCAACACACTGAAACAAGCAGTTTGTTTTTACTTGTGCCATGATCACAAAAGTATGAAACAAGAGAAACCTTTGTTCTGCACTTTTTCTTGCCTCACTGCATGTCTCAGTTGTGTTAGCAATTATCAGGTAGCAGGGCAGAGTAAAGTCAGTGCTGTACAGAACATGTAGTCACATGAAATCAAGATAGAGATTCTTAGTGCCAGTTCCAGAGTAGAGAATAATGGAATCACTGGAAAAATCTCTTTGCTTCCTCTTTTTCAGAAAATACTTCATGTTGCTATTTTTCAATTACCTTTCCATCTTCTGCCTTTGCTCTCCCCAATTCCTGGCATTTTCTTATCCTGGACATGTGTTATATTTCCATGGTCACAGAAGTCAAGCTGGCCAACTGCTATTGAATGTTGATGACTAATGAAGAACATCCACTGGGCTGCCTGGTAGAGTACTTACGTGTTTCATTCCCCAGCCTCCGAGTTCCCTCTACTCCTGTGTCACAAGCAGGAGCAGAGTAGGTAAGTGCTAGTGTTAGGATGATAAGTGAAGCACAACAACTGAGTGTTGTTAAGGACTGAAGTTCATAGAACATGTTTTAAACCAGACCTTGTTAACAATGAATTCAATTCCGTGGCTGCATCCTCATCCTAAATAAAATGGAACAATAATTGTGCTGACACCAGCAAGGTCAGAACCTCACCCCAGGCCCTTGACTTCCCTTTCCTTATAATTTTGCCCAGTCTTGTATTTGGCAAGAAAGATATGGATAATTTTCCTTGTTCTTGTTCAGCTCTTTCTTGCACCATTTTTCATTCTTCTCAAGCTATCAGATCACCTTTAACATAAATTTTAAGTTTATATGCACAAAACAAGTGAATCAGTTACACTTTACTTGAAATGCATCCATTGTGTATGTTTCTTACAATGTAGTAGACACTTTACAGTATCTAGAGCATAACAGACATATTGTTCCTAAAGCATAGTTGTTTCCTACAGAAATAGTAAGATTTTGACATAACTCCTGTCCCATCATAGAATATGCTTATGCTGTGTAGGTTGTTGAGCATGAGGCCCAGTACTGTTTATTTTCTACATGCGTACCACTAAAACACTGCCCTATGTAATGAAGGTGTTAAAATTGAAGTTTCTTCACCCTAGGCTCCTCATAACAGAATTTCTGACAACCAGCTGCAGGAAAAAAATAACCAAATAATTGAATGGTACATCAATAGAACAGCTAGATCCTGGTTAATCCACTGAGGGACCCTGTACAAAGACCCATGAGCCTTTTTTCCCTCAGAATTTATGCATTTGTTCCTCACGTGCCCTGCATATGCCTCTTGGTGCAATGGCAGCTTTTGCTCTGGAGCTCCCTAATGTCTTACAGGATTCTTTTCCCATGACCCCAAAGGCAGGCCAGTAACTGTTCTTATCTTGTTGAGACTCAGCTTCTGCTGAGAACTGCAGCCTCCCCATCTTCTGGTTTTTGCTTCTGATGCACTACTTTAGTTGGTAGAGGATGGGAAATTAAGAAGCCCTTGGTTTAAAGTAAGGACTGCTAGGCAATAACTTAAACACTGGTTTGTAATCAATATTATTCTCACTGTACATGTTAGTAGGAAAATTACTAAGAAAATTAACTCTATTCCAGCCAGAAACATCTCTAGATGAAAGCTCACAGCTATTGGCATACAACTCCAGAAAACACTAAAGCAAGTAAATTCAAGGCAAACTACATACTATATCACACTGTGCCTTATTCTTACTTTAAACTTGCTTATTAAGACAAACATTAATATCTTTCCAAAAGGACCAGACCATAATCATTGTTTTCTAATACCAAATCCTTGTCTCCATTTTTATTTAATTCATTCTAACAGGTTAAGTATCTTTTCACAATTATTTTTCTATCAGAAAACCAAGTAATATTTATTTTGTTTATTAGAACAATTGGACAAGGTCCACTATCATAGGCTAGGTGCTCAAATAAGGGGACACTACTTGTTTGAGAGGAAGAAGTCACCTTGCCACAAGAAAGATGACAGCTGCTCTGTGGATCCGTGGTAGGTTTAGCACACTAGGGGAGCTGAATTTTCAGTTCCATCTGCACCCTGCTTTTAAAACAAAGGTAATGTGTTTTAGCCTTCAGACCTGTTATTTAAATATCAAATTAATTTCAACATCAATCAGGAAAGGAGAATTCCCTACTTTTGCTAGAAAGATGGAATTTTCTACAACTATATTTGGTGTGCTACTCCATGTTTGTCATCATGAGTGCATTAAAATACGAAAACATGTTATATACATGTTTATATATATATATATAAAACTTTAGGCATCACTTGAGTGACTTCCCTCTGGAGATACACACATGGCTTAAGTGTAAAGGCCATATAAAACTGAATGTTACATTGCTGAAAGTAATAAGAGCATTTTGGTAATAATAATTTTCTTATGGTGGGTGCATGATATATGATTATAGCAGAATACAATCAGAAAAGGAAAAATTATGTAAAGAGAAATATTCATATGCAGACAACTCATAACCTCTCTGCAAATGTGTAGAGGTCAGAAAGAAAAAACACTTAATTTCTGTCCCGCCCCCTGATGGCCCCTCAAGTCCCTTTCTTTCTTCATCTTCTCCTCCAACTTTTTCAGAGCACGTTAACCTGCTTGTCGTTTGAGTATAAAAAACACAAGTCAAACTCTTTCCCTCCTTTGGTTTTTAGGTTACTAATAAACACTTGCCTGGTTGACTCAAGAGCAGGGCCAGAAAAATGACATTTCAAGTTATGTACAAAGACTAAAGCCATTCCAAATGCCCATTAAAATGTATAACTTCCCTCTGCCGCAAACAGACAGGAAAGATGACAATATGTTGGCATAGCAGGTTTTTAGGTCAACAGCTATGCCAACATCTTGCCTCCTCTCCAGCTCTGCATAAAGAAACTTCTTGAAAAGATGTCTGTGGGAATCTTTAAGTGTGATTTGTTTGATCTAAAATAGAAAACCGAAATTTATGTAAAAGCTTCACACTGTTTTGTAAAACATCTGAATATCAGTTTCACCATACAGTGTATATTGATGCTAATGTAAGTGGGTTTTTACCCCTTAGGCTAAGAGATCTAAAAAATCTCTGACAAAAGCCAAATTTGTAGTTCTGTGCTTATAACAGCTGCATAGCAGAGACAGTGTTTCTTAATTATTCTTCACAAAACAATAATGTATTCAGGACTTTTCTTACCAAAGCACCAATAGAATCCAAGAGAGAGGGTGGATGATCTAGAGCTGTATCTTTTACACTACAGTGGAATCATGCTATCAAATGACTTCATTTTAAACTCATTTTCTGTTTGGTTTCTCTTCCCAGATTTATCTAAACAAAGAAGTAATTACAATGGAAGAGATTTAAACACACACATTTGCTGTTTTAAAAGTACATCAGCAGCTTTATTCATACTTAGAAATCACACTGCCACCTTCTTGTAAGCTATTTCCATTCACACGAACATTTGCAGACGGTATTTTTGGGGATGGTAGATTTGCCAAGGTATTTTTGGGGATGGTAGATTTGCCAGGGAGACAGATTTTCAGGAGGAAAGTGGTAGTCATTACAAAACTGGAGACAGACTTCTCCAATTTACCTTGCCCACAGTGCACACTTCCACTGTTTGATGGTTGATTGATGTTTTCTTTTCACTTATTTTAAACAAAGGAGGGGAGATATTTTAAGTTATTTCTCTAATCATGTACCTGGTTATATAAAGCAGTCACAATGGCCGGAGTGAAATGTAAGAGTCTAATAAGTGTAAAGACAGTTGATAACCATCTGGAGCACTTTGACTAGGTCAGTCATTCACAACACCAAACGTGCTTTATTGAACAGATGATGTCGTCGGCTGTCGAAGTTGCTAACTGTACCTTTAATTTTCATTTCCAAACTCTGTATTCAAACCTGACACCTTGAGTTTATATCAGTGTTGTGGAGTTTTGGTAGTTTTGTGGGTTTTTTCCTCCAGATTTTTAAGTATGAGGAGAAAAGCAAAGGAAAAGTTGCTTACATTTGTTACATCTTTAACATAAGAGAAGTGCATTCATTGTCACCAGGCACCCTGGTATTTTAAGATTTTGTGGGAAATCTTCGAAGAAGCTGGGGTTCAGTAGAACCTTTCAAAGCTGAGGTTGCACAATGTAGCCTCCTTCGGGTGTTACCTGCTATCAATGATCAAGGCACTTGAATGCATACAACCTAGAACCCTCAAAAAAAGAGAGTGAATACAGAAAAGCACATTTTTACAAATTACATAAATAGAATAGAAAACATTCTGAAGCCAAGCACTTTAATATACCACAAGAGAGCACCTTTTGTTGTCTTTGTTAACACTTGTGTCCTTTATTAGCATTACAACTAGCATGTGAGCTGTCTCACACAAACGAAAGCCTATTATCCACCAATTACTCTCGTCTAAGTAGGCTGCTGAGTTGAAGACATGGCAATGACACTACATTTCCAAGAGTCCTTTTGGAATTATATTTAAGGAAAAGTTCTTAAATCTACTATCTGGGAATATTATCATAGAATTCTATTAGAATTTTCCATTCAGTTATCTCAGGATGGGAAAAAACTTGAATTCTTCAAAATGGAAAGTAAATAGTAAATTTCAAATGCTTATTTCATAAAAATTCGTGGATGTATGGAAAAAACATATATACTTGCCTATTTTATGTTTGCTAAATCTTTCTGCCTTTAGAATTTATTTATAAATATGTATGAAGCTTGTATGTTCATACATAACTTTTCTTTACCATTATCTTACAGATCTCTTAAAAGTCAGTGTCATTATGGTTATTTTAAAACTTTTGCAATAGTCTCTGAATTTGCTTAAGATAACTTTTCCAATAATTTTTTTTCTGAACTGAGAACTGCTTATATCTGGGATCACATTCTGTAGAATGTTTGTGTGTAAGTGTACTCACTTCAGTAGAGGGTTTTTATACTCTGACATGACATAAAATAAACAAGATTTAAATTAAACAGCTGTGTCAGCAGACAAGATCAGGGTGTGTTAACATCGAAGCTCTCCGACCTGCCAATCTGATGTCTCATACAATCACTTCTGTCCTAACAAAGCCTGGTTTTTTGGAGGGCAGTGTATGAAATGCAGCTTAGTCTGGACTTAGGCCAAGGGAGGCATTATTTCAAAGTGGCTGTGCCACTAATCCAAAGAGTTGGGATTTGGCATGCTGTGATGACCCAAAATCTAGTCAGTTCAAACACAGGCGAGACTATGCTTTGCAGCAGAAGCAGGCTGCTGCTGGAAGTTAACAACCCATTTGACAAATCCACCTCTGAAACTGAAAGCAGAGATATGTAGAGCTTGCAGAACTAACACGAGGAGCTTGCAGCACAAGATTCTGACAATCTGCTGATAAATTACCTTTAATGCCACAGCTCATTTTAGACAAAGTTTTCTGTGAAAGAAAAAAGGAAGTTGTATATAATCTAATATAATTAATGGCTTTTATATACTTTGTAGTTTTTTCCACAGACCCTATGAGCTACAAAAACCTACAGGTTAAGTATCTGGGAACATCACATGTTTCCAAATGCATAAAACAAATCAGCTGTTGAAAGAACCATTTTCTGACTAAGGAAACACATGTAATTATAACTGATAAAAACAGAGGTGGGATAGTGCATTTTCCTAAATAACTTGCCAACTTTATCTGTTGTCCTTGTTAAAAAGTTCAGTAGCAGAACACAAGTTCTTCAGTACAGCCAGGCAAAAATGTGAAAGGGGAAAGCAAGCAGACTAAGGCTTGTTCATTTGATGCATTAAAGCACCTCCCACTCTCAGACTGCTCTTCACAATTTTCAAACACGCTGCAACAGGGGAGCAAGGAAAAGAGAAAGCAAAAGACATAATACACACAGAAGGAAGGAGGTGATAACAGAGAATGGAAGCTTGCAACAGCAAGGACCTGCAGAAAGAAGAGAATTCCCCAAAGTCTGAGATGCCCTTGCAGAATCACTTCAACACCTTGCCGACTGAGAATAAAGACTTGCCAGATCAGGAGAAGCACCAGGGCTGAGTAAGGCAGCCCCATCTGTTCCCTCTATAACAGCCAGTAAAGTATCCCATCTGATCCCACATTACAGCCAGCACAACTAAGAAAAGGCAATGGGTGATAGCCATAGGTGACTTCTGAGAGGTTCAGAGGTGCCCATGTGATGATTTGACACATTCTCTAGAGGTGCTGCTTACTGGGCAGTTGTAGCAGGGATGTCACTGGTAGGTTACCGAGCCTTGTACAGGCCACTGACTGTCACACACTCCTGCTGTTTCACATGATACAGGAACACTGACACAGCCAGGAGAAGACTGAGGAGAATCAAGAAGGATTACAGAGCCCTGGCTGTGACAGTAAGGGATGCTGAAGGGCAGGCAGTTTTATCATCAGTCTTCCTGGTCAAAGCGAATGTGTTTGAAAGAGCCTGTGGAATCAGGTCTGGGCAAAAGGCAGGGCAGGATCAGGTGACCTTATAGCAGGAACCCACTACAGGCTGCCTGACCAGGAACACTGAGCAGATGAGTCCCTCCACAGATGGAGAGGAGCTGCCTCACATTCACCAGCCTGGTCCACAGAGGGGACTTGAACCACACTGACAGCTGTTGGACATAAGCAATCCAGAAGGTTCCTGGAATGCACTGATGCCAACTTCCTTCCCCAGCTGACAGGGTAACCAGCAGGGAAAGGTGCTATCCTGGACCTTGTTCTCACCAAGAAGGAATGGCTGGTGTGGAATGGGAAGCTCCAGGACAGCCTTGGCTGCAAGTGACCATGAAGTGGTGAACTTCAAGATCCTTAGGCCACAAGGAAGGGTTAGAGCAAGGTCACTACTCTCAACTTCAGGAGAGCAGATTTTGCCCTCTTGAAGTCTCAGGGGTTGCTTTGGTCAGGATGGCCCCAAGATATATAAATTTTGCTGTCTCCAAGCCCTGCTGCTGAATGAATGAGTCAAAAGTCTTGGCTGCTGCTCTCAAGGTTGCTTTATTGTTCCTTATCTAAGATATTTTCTGTCTGGGCTGCCGAGGTCTGTTCAGCAGGGCAGCCCGAGGCACACTCTCTGCCCCAGGGGCAGGCACTGATTTTTATACTACAAACTATGTTTTAGTTATTTACAATTATGATCCAATGCCTATCACCTGTGTTAGACAGTTACATTCTACTCTAATCCAATCTTCAAGTGCCAACATCACCAAGAAGATGGGGGTTAGGAAGAAGAAGGAAGGAGGACAGGACAACACCCAAATCCCTCCATCTTGCCCCCTAAGCCCCTATGGTAAAATGCCAAAAAATTCCCTTTTCACTCTACAGCTACTACTATCATGCTATCTAAAATTTTGTGACTTTTAGTTCTTCATTTAAAGGTGGTAATTTGTTCCATGGATCAATCTCAAAGCTGCAGGAGTCCCTGGCTGCCTGCCAGGGTCTCTGACCCCCCCCTGCCAGGCCTTATAAGCCCCTTGGCTGGAGCTCGGATCATCCAGGACTGTCAGATAGACATCCTGGGTTCCGACATTGAAGGATCCATTCAGTAGAGAATCATGGGATAAAATCCTATAGGGAAGAGAGAAAGCTTGTTCTTCAAGAACAAATTCAAGATTCATCTCTTCCAGACTCAGGAGTGATCCCCACAAAGATCATGTTAGACAAAATTGCCAGAAAGCCAGTATGGATGAACAAAGAGCACCTAGACAAACTCAAACACAAAAAGAAAGCCTAAAGAGCATGGAAACAAGGAGATACAGACTCTGAGGAATACAGAGAGATTGTCCAAGCAGGCAGATTGTATGTTTCTATGAAAACTAAATCCCTGATAGAATTAAATCTGGCCTCTATTTAACGGGATGTAAAGAGCAAGAAGAAAATCTTCTGTAGGTGCATCAGTGATAAAAGGAAGACTAAGGCAAATATGAATCCTCTTCAGACAGAAACAGAAGACCTGATTACCCACAACACAGAGAAAGCTGAGGTACTCAATGATTTTTTCCTCAGTCTTTACCAGCAAGTGCTCCAGCCAAGTTGCAAAAGGTAAAGGCAGGGACTGGGGAGAATGAAGAACCAGTCCCTGTGGAGAGGATCTGGTTTGAGACCATCTAAGGAAACTGAAGGTGCACAAGACCATGGGACGTGATGAGATGCACCTGAGGGAACTGTTAGATGAAAGGCCAACAATTAGACAAATTGTGACAGTCTAAAGAAATTCCCACTGAACCAAAAAATATGATCCCCATTTTTAAAAGGGGGAAAGAACAAAGGCCTGGTGAACTGCAGGCTAGTTAGTTCTGTTTCTGGTAAGATCGTGAAATAGATTTTCCTGGAAATTGTGCAAAGGCAGTGGAAAATAAAGAGGTGATTAATGACCAACGATATGGCTTCACTAAAGACAAACTGTGACTGACAAATTTGGTTGCCATCTACATTTGGTGGGGTACAGCACTGTTACAAGGGGAGGGCAACAGACATTATCTGTCTGAATTTATGCAAAGCATTTGACACTGTCACACATGGTATTCTATTCCCTAAATTGGAGAGACATGGGTTAATTAGACAGATGGACCACTCAGATAATAAGGAATTGGATGGTTGCACTCAAAGAGTTGTGTCCAATGTCCAAATGGAGATCAGTGACCAGTGGGGTCAATACTGGGACTGGTGCTGTTCAACACCTCTGTCAGTGACAAGGACAGTGGGATCAAGAGTACTCTGAGCAAGTCTGGCACCAGCACCAAGCGGTGTGGGGCAGTCAGCAATGGCAGGAAGCAATGCCATCCAGAGGGACCTGGACAGGCTGGAGAGGTGGCCCTGTGCAAACCCCATGGAGGTCAACAAGGCCAAGTGCAAGGTCCTGTACCTGAGCCAGGGCAATCCCAAGCATAAGTACAGGCTAGGGGGAGAATAGAATGAGAGCAGCCCTGGAAAGAAGCACTTGGAGTTTTGGTGGACATGAAGTTGGACATGATCTATCAGTGTGCACTCACAGCTCAGAAATCCAAGCATGTCCTGGGCTACATCAAAAGCAGCGTGGCCAGCAGGGAGGGGAGGATTCTGCCCCTCTTCTCTGCTGAGACCCCACCTGGATTACTGTGTCCACTTCTGGGGCCCCAACACAAAAATGATGTGGACCTGCTGGAGAGAGTCCAGTGGAGTGCCAGAATATTAAAGGAAGGGCTGGAGCACCTCTCCTATAAAAACAGGCTGAGAGAGTTGGGGTTGTTCAGCTTGGAGAGAAAGTTGTTCTGAGAAGACCTTATAGTGGCCTTCCAGCACCTGAAAGACCAGAGAGGGACTTCAGACAGAGACATGTAGTGATAGGGCAAGGGGTAATGGTTTTAAATTGAAAGAGGGAAGGTTCAGATTAGCTATCATGTAGAAATTCTTCACTGTGAGAGTGGTGAGGCACTGGAACAGGTTACCCAGAGAAGCTGTGGCCACCCTATCCCTGGAAGTGTTCAACACCAGGTTGGATGGAACTCTGAGCAACCTGGTCTAGTGGAAGGTGTCCCTGCCCATGGCAGGGGGATTGGAACTAGCTGATCCTTAAGGTCTCTTCCAACCCAACCCATTCTATGATTCTGTGATTCTATAAAAAGTGCTTGAATCAGACAAAGAATCAGCACCTTACTGAAGCAAAGCTGTAGCTTTAAAAGAATCTTGAAACAAAGGGAAAACTACGCATGGACAATGGAGCTTTTGAGAGGGAAGAAAGGAAGGGAGAAATAATGACTGTTGATACTGATTCACTGGGATGAACCTTGCAGTAGAGAATGCAAAGTTACCTTCCAACCCCCAGCATCACCTGGTTATTGTGTGTAGACCTGCTCAGAGCAGGTTTAGACAACCAAAGCACTGGCAGATGCCTGGAGCTTCTTGTGTTATAGGACTCCCACTATCAGAACCAGGAGCTGCATCGGCACTAGCAGTAGTAGGGTATGTGTGAGGGAAAGCACCAGGAGAAAACAGGCAGCCTTACGGGCATAGTTTAATCCCTGTAATTATGCAGACCTGGTAATGTAAAGATCTACAAACAAATTCTGAAGCTTCATAAAACTGGGAGTTTGGGACATTCCCTCAAGGATCTTTGTT
This sequence comes from Sitta carolinensis, assembly GCA_032173965.1. NCBI lineage: Eukaryota > Metazoa > Chordata > Aves > Passeriformes > Sittidae > Sitta > Sitta carolinensis. Next base: position 50,416,062 of record CM063313.1, read on the forward strand.
TTTAAACCAAGTATTTTGGCAGCCTCTGACATGCATGATCCATTTCAATATATTTTTTCACTAATTATAGAGAGACTATACCTAATTTCCTCAGAATAATAGCCTGAATTTTTGAAGATAAGAGTCTGTCATAAATTGACTTAATTGCATTTTAATTAATTTTCATTTATTGTACTGGCTAAAGTATTTTCTTCCATTAAATGCAGAATAAGCACATATTTGAAGGAAAGAAATACTTCAAGGAGACCAACTCAATGTATGCACGCACAACTCTGCTGAGGAATAACACTCTTAATCCTACAGGACTGGTAAGCAACCAGGAGAGGCTCCAGGTTGTAGGGAGACTAAGGCCAAGGACATGTCAACTCTCGTACAGACTGGGTTCCCAAAGAACATTTGGTAGATTTCTGAAAATCTGAAAGCATTTTGCTCCAGGAAGAAGATGGAAGGAATGAGGAGGCAAACAGTTTCTAGAAGATTCTGCAATCCTAGTTCCCATGCAAGTTTTCAGCTGGGAATGTATCAACAATAGAGAAGCAGCAGCTGGAAATAGAAAAACATACAGCTACTTGAAATACTTACTGAGGAAAAGCTTGTCATATTTCTTTTATAAAGGCTCACATATATTCCTTTCTCACACCAAATTACTTGAACATGGGGAGTTTGATAAATTATTCATCCAGAAATATTTATTTACTTATTACAATATAAACCAATATTCATTCTAACTACATTTGACTGAACAGAACTCTCTTTTTCTTCAATTACATGAACTTCAATACTTCCATACTAATTTTTCCATAGGTTTTCTTCTGGTTAAATTAGAAAAAAATTTTCTTCCCTCTCTTGTTTCTAAAACCTAGGAGATTATGCCACAGCTTAATACACATAAATTTTCATGCGTGGTCTCAAAACACACACCCTTGTCAAAGAGATTCCAGTTTATTTCTGTGGGTTTTTAATTGAACCTATTTGGTATACATATGCTGCTTTTTTTATCTTTCCTTTTCTTTTGGGTAATTTCTTGTGTTGGTATTTAAAACACTATCTTAAAAATGATTGTGCAATTTTTTGCAAATCTTTGTATCTCCAAGTTGAAGTTTGCTAAGGTATGCCTGATACTTATCTACCTTCACAAATGACAATGTTTAGACTCATGCTGGAAAACAATTTAAAATTACTTCAAATAAAATTACTTTGCGAGCTCCTTTAATCCTTGCATAGGGTATTACTTCAATCACTCAACTAATCTTCTTTAAACTGCGATTTTTGTCCTTTAAAAGAATCTAACTTTTTGCAAATGGCTGTGGGAATAACAGACATATAGGACAGACTATGTCTTTTGAGGAATGGTGCATTATATGTCTTTCTCTGAATTGGTTATTGGGAAGATTCCAGAATTAATAATCCTGTGGAGGCCTAGTTTCCCAGATTTAGCTGAATTCCAAGTCTCTGGAATACTCAGCAACCTTTAAGGTGGCCCCACTAACAAGGAACTGAGGTGTGTGATTGAATGGGTTTGTCTCATTATTTAGAGATCAGTGCTCATTGCTGAACATTAAGCCACTAATACCCTTAACTTCACCTGATAATGGAAAAGCTGTCATCCTTATGCAGGTGTTTGGTTCTAACAGCCCACTTTCAAAAATTCTGGCCTGTGAGTTTGTTTAAAGACAATGTAGCTTCAGTTTAATTTCATTTACTTACATTCATGTTTATGCAGATATAAATAAGATATACATTTTATCGATACTTGAATTGAGCAATACACTTTGCATGTTCCAATGGTGAAGTCTGCAACGTGAATAACAACTTCAAACCCTGTTGCTTATGTGTTAGATGGAAGCAAAAACAATCCAAATGGAATCAGATAAAAACCAGATAGCAACACATAAAACTTGTCAAGATATCTGATGATACAGATCCACCAATACTCCCGTAGTTCTTTTTTATGAAAGACATTCCTGTGATTTTAATGTCAGCCCTTGTATTAAAAAATTACCTGGACTAAAGCCCCAGGTTTTAAACTTCACTGCAGGTTCTGGATGCATTTCCTCAACTAACTTTTCAACTTAGCTAAAAAGTCTGCTCATTATGTCAATTTGTAAAAGTTAAAAGTGATACTACATTTTCAGATATTTAATTCTGATTAGCTAGAAAGTCAACATATCTGTTATGCAAAACTGAATCCAAACTTGCAAGAGATACCAATAAATTATGTTATGTGACTAAGCAGGAAAGTAAGCATATTTTTCAAAAATCAAACCAGTAATTTTTTAAGATTAAACACAACAATGCCTGACATCAGTAAATCTGATGAAGGTGCTTGTCACAATTATATTAAATTTCTTGCCTGCCTATAAGATTACAATACTTAGGAAGAAGTTCGGAATATGGGATCCTGAGATTTCTCAACCCTGTATTTGGATTCCAAATAGGTGTAACATGAACAGCTCTCATCCTTACTAGAAATAAAAACTCCAAAAATAAAAATTAACAGTGGACAATTCAGTCTTCTGTGTAAATTGAATTTTGCCACTGACTTGGTGGAAGCATGGACAGACTAATGCTTATGTTTGGAAGTCAAAATGTGAATGAAACCAGAATGAGATTAATAGAACTTGCAGTCTCCTGTGTGAATTCTCTCCTTTTAAAAGACTCTATGAGGCATTAATATGCCATGGGAAATAATAGGCTGCCAGAAAAGAAAAAAAAAAAAAAAAAAAAAAAAAAAAAAAAAACTTTAAAAATTGCTAGAATAGATGTCAGTGATGATGGGAAATTCTGCAATCTTTAAATAAGAACAGGGCATTCTATAAGCCTTACAGTAAATTTAGCTTTGTCCCTGGAAGACTAATTCTAATAATGAAAATAATGGGTGTGATTTTTTTTCATGAGTATTTTGCATACTGCTCTTATGTACATCCACAGTAAAGGTGATGTAATGGATAGCACCTGAACACATTGTTTGATAAGATTATCATCCTTCAGTTGGAGCACAGTTTGATGTAAATGACAGATAACACTCTAAAGCGGAGTAACTAAGGTAAATGCTGTTTTGTAAAAATGTAATATTTGTATATTCTCTATTGGAAAAGAAACAATTTATTTGTCCAAGCAGATTAGGAGAAGCAGAACTCAAGGCACAATCAAAAAATTCAAATGTGCTGTAGCAACACAGAAGTGTTGCCCACATTGTCCTGTTCATACAAATAAAATTTTTACTATTGCTGCCCTGAAAGGAGATACCCACTTAGCATGTGATGGGGTAGGAGGCACATGCTGAATGATCATAGGACATGGTAATGGCAATGGCTTTGGTGAGTAAAATTGTATTTAAGTGCACTGTGATACACTGACCTAAGGGCACAGCTGGGTCCCAACAAATATGTAACAAATATGTAACAAACCCTCTCTCTAATTAAAACTTCCTGGTAACTAACAAAGGAGGTATGGAGCCAAAAGCAGAACACCATAATTTGCTAGGACTTTAAGCCTTTTGTTATTTCTACCCTGTGTGTTTCACCTGGTCTTCAGGGAAAGGCAGATATAAAGGACTTGCAGGCATATAGTGGCATTAGCTACTGACCTGCTGTTCCCCCTAGTCTACTAAATTAACCTCTAAGTCTAGAAAAAGCAAACACAACAGCAGGTATAAATTGCTCTGCAGCCCACAGGTTGCTGGTTGTCCAAGTTATTCAGCCCATTTTTTCCACTCAACACAGGAAAGCTCAGAAATTTTAAGGCAAGTTACTGCACTGTAGTCCTCAGGGAGGAATATGTCCATCCTTACCTTTGCATTATGATTAGTTCATATTAACCATAACATTAAGGAAATATGTTTGTGTTACCCACAAACTGTTGTCTGTTACTGTTGTCACAATAACGATGCACTAGTTTACAGGCTAGGACTTCCACAACTAAACCTGGTTACAAATGAATAAAAAGTTAGTATAGACAACTTCTTAAAAGGAGTTGGAGAGTTGAAAACACATCACCATCCCTTCAAGATTTTTTTTTTTTAAAAATTATGTACTTATGAAATCAACTATTCTGTGCTATTTTCTGTTTCATTTTACTGTTCCTGACCTTATCTATCTGAACTTCTCTGTTGTGCTTTAAAACAAGGTGTTAATTACTATTCCTGGGTAACTTCTTACAGGGGCAGGTGCCTTGCAAATGTGTTCATGCAATTTAAAATATTCTTAAAATAGCTTGCTGTTAGCAGCATGTTCCTAAGTAGGTCTAAGAAACACTGATTAAGTAAAGCACCCTACTGTGTTGAGAACATCTTTATTGGAAAGAAATTTGCAAATTAACCAGGGTTGATCTGGATTTCTGACTTTTAAGTATGGTTTAATCTTGTTTCAGGCCAAACCAGGGTTTCAGTTTGGGGCTCAGACATTTTCAGTTCACTGCACAGAAAGCTGTCTAATGTCTGCTACAATGCCTTTCTTCCCCTCCATGCCATGATCTACATTGCAGACATTGCCGGTAAATGTACAATTTGTTAATGGAAGTTAAGGTGCATTATTGATGAAAGGCTGGGGACACAGGAATTGTTGATGGAATTTTGCATTTTCTTGTAGTTTCTGTTTTTTTTAATGTAGACTTTTAAAAGGCAGTTGATTGGAAATTCTGAACAAGAATCACAGGGAAAAGGAAAAGTTATGTGGATAGCACACATTAATTACTTTTCCTGATGCAGAACAGGTTAAAGAATACATCCCTCTGTACAGCTGATTAAATCCAACTGCCTCTAGAGAGTAGGTTTCTGGGGTCTGCAAGCACTGTGGCTGGTAGGCACTTTTTTAATCCAATCTAAGGGTGCAACAGGCGTCACAGAGGACTGAAGAGTGGCTGGGCGTTTCTGATGGAGGATTCCTTGGACGCCCATTGCTGGAGAAGACCTGCTGAACTGGTCTCTGAGGGGTAACACATCAAAACCAATACAGTAACAAAGAAAAAGCTGGGTTTTTTTCCCCATTCTGTTTATAAACATGAAAATATTTTTATGCTCGGTAAGTGCTCGCCAGTATCTAAGCATAACTAATTTAGCCAGAAAAATGAATTACATTATTTGTTGTACCCAGTAACAGAAAGACGTCCCTAAAACAGCATCGGACTGGAGAACATCTACACATTTACTGCCAGGCCAGATAACCTCTAAGTGAATTTTGAAAATAATCCCAAGATGCTTTACTGAGTATATGATGCTACCTTCTCTTTTAAGGTCTACTTGAGAAAATATACAGAAAACATTTTTTGACTTAGTCTTCATTCAGTTTTGGGTTGTTTGTGGGTTTTTTTAATAATTAAATGAGTTACCATTATTTGAATTCTTAAATTCTAAAATAAAAGAAGGAAACCTATGAAAGAGTTATTTTAGGCATAGATTTTTATATTTTAAAACTGCAATGGATTGAAATTTTCTCATTAATTTTATCATGTATTGGAGTGAGTTATGCACATGTAGACAGTAAAAGGAAGAAATATCTTTTTTGCCCCCCCTAAACCATACTAGTTCATTAAAACAAGATTTTGTGGCCATACAGCTTCCGTCAACAGATTTCTAAACACGCCTTTTGTGTTAAAGTCATGCTTTCAAGGAAAAAAAAAGGCATATTACCAGTAGCAAATAATGTTGTAGCTATTTAAAATTGTACAAATATTGAAATTGGACTCCAGCCTTATAGTTTGACTTTTTCTTATCTTTTATACTAATTTTAAAGAAACTTTAAAATGCATTCAGAACATAATAGTTCACTGCTTTTTTGCTCTGCTTTAAAAAATCTTACATCTTTTAGCCTCTAATTTTCCTCTCCTAGTTATCTTGAAATTTGTGAATACTATCTATAAGGACAAATGTTTCTTGTATTTTGCTGCAGAAAGTACTGACTCAATTTCTCTGAATATCAGGGCTAATTCTGCTAACCAAGTCTGTGGAAATGACTGGTGCATAACACCCTACAAAATCAAATCTCAACAGATGATTACTTACTGTCAAACACAAATGCAATTTTTTATTTCACTGACTCTCCTTAAGAAATTTGATTTTGCATTTACAATATTTACTAGCTATATGCTCAATGGGTTTTCTTCTCAGAAGTTTTTAAAATTTTCTACCTTGTACTGTTCTGCCAATTCAAAAGACTGTGATCTAGGAAATCAGTAACTGTAGTACATGAAAGGACAGACTTTGTACTGCTTGTTGCAAATGTTGCAGGGGATACATGAATTAAGAATAAGGGTGGGAGAAATAAAAAGATTTATTTTGCTTAAAGACCTCCTAGAAAACTGAATTCCTTCTCAAGCCTACATTTCCTATGCAAAGCAGGACTGGACTTCTTTCAAAGTTTTTACAAATGCCTACTAGTTGTTAGCACTTTGTTTTCTGGATAGCAGGATGAAATACATGAAGATAGAACAACAGGTGTGATGACAAGCTCCCTGCTATGCTGCAGAAATAATCACCAAAAGGATATCAAACTGAGCCAGGATATCCAGAACATGCAGCTGACTATTTACTCTACTACTTACCTGAGTCTTACAGGTTTTGTGAAACTTATTCAGTTTATTATGAGACAGTCAGAAATCACACACAACGCTTGAACTAAAAGCACATTTAGGAAGATAAGTTAGAAATGGTCTTTGGTCTGCAATAGATAAATTTAAATAAAGTCAAAACCTAATTAAATAAATGAGGTGAAAGATATAAAAAAAAAAGAGAGAGAGAGAGAGAGAATTATTTCACCAAATGAAGATGGGACTCTACTAAGCGAAGAATAGTCAGTAAATCTTCTCTGGATTTTGTCTTTTGCTATCTGCTTTCAAGTTCGCTAATTTAACAATAAATTTAGCCATTGTCTTTTAAAAGAAATTACATATTTCTGTTGTGGCCCAAAACAAACAAACAAACAAACAAACTAAAAAAAAAAAAAAAAAAAAAAAAAAATTACAACTTGTGAAGGCCAGAAGCCCTTGCTAAGAAACACCAATGCTGGTGTCACAGGCAGACTCCTTTCGTTGCTGCCCTGGATCCATGAACATGCATTCTAAGCCTGTATATGAGTAGACAAAATGGACGTTGCTACAAACTGACTTTTTTTTTGTCAAAACAGAGATGTAATTCCTTTTAAAAGGCAACAGCTAACATTATTGTAAAATTCATATCAACACATCTACTGACATTGAAAACAGACAGCAAAAGACAAAATCTAGAGAAGGAAGATCTACAGACTGTACAGTAGGATGGTACTTATCTTTTAGCATTAGGTCTCTCTTTAAAAACAAATGTCAAATTTAGGAACTAATTCATTTGCCCTATTCTCAAACTTGTCATAGCTCATTCCCATAAAGACATTCCTCCTACCACTAACCTTTCCTCTGATGGAAAGTTCTCAGAGCATCTGTTCATCTGCCAACTGCACAGCATCACTAACAAGTGAGGGAAGACCAAGACACAGAAGAGACGGCCAGAGCTATTCTGAGCTGAACCCAACAATAAGTTCACCTATACTGTAGAGGCAAATTCCTTTCCCTTCTGCTCCCAGCCTCCTCAAAGAACAACCAAATTCCCAGTATTATTCTTCATTGAACTTTGCTTTTATTTTGGGCTTTGATCTGCCAAGAAAAAAACTGTGCTTGATTCCTCAATTCTGCCCATCCTGTAATTCTTCCCACCCTCTAGATATGTTACTTCTCATACCATATCAGGGAATGCTGTGCCTTCTTTTTCTGGACAGAACCTGACTGTCCTCCCTATTGATTTTTAAGGAAAAATAGTATTGCTTAACTACATGTTTCCTGAGGAGACACAACAGCCACATGGGTTGCTGAAATAAATGGAAATAACACAAAGAATCACTAGCTAAGACCTAGTTAATCACTACTAATCACTAGCTATTCTTAATTAGAATTAAGACAAGGATCTATTTTTTACTCATAATTTCTTCACTTTCTTCCAGCCCTGTGCTTTCTCCTTCTGTTCACAGCTTCTTCACGCAATACTCTTGCACTAAGAAATAAAAAACAACCCAAACAACTACACATAGCAGAACAAATGTCACTCCCATATCAGAGATTTTAGAATTCTAGGAAGTCTCAAAAAGGAGGACAGTTTGCTTCATTTCATGGAATAACTTGATCAAACAAAAAGAAAGAAACTTCAAGATAAGGGACCACTCAAAACTAAGCAGGGAGTGGACCTCCTCCTGTAGCTAAGGACAATACTGGCTTGTTCTTTTGCCAAGCATCCCAATACAGTGACACACATCACCTCAAAGCAAAAATCCCGGTTCTATTCCCAGGATAGAAACTCTTCTGTAACTGCAGAGTGTTCTGCAAATATTTTAAGCAGTCTGTTTGCTTTACAAAATCAAAAAAAAGGCATAAACCTGCTACTACCACTACTTGCACGAAGTCTAAAATCTGAGGTCAATCATAGTGCTAACGAATTAGTAATCAGCCTTTACAGCTACAAATAGATCCTTAAGAGATTTCTTTCTCTATATACTTTTATGTTATTGCCTACAAGGAATAGTCTGCTACCTTGAAAACAGCACTTACCTTGTGTCACTCAACAGGAAAAATCTCGTTTTGATTTTAAAGGTTTAAAACTCATTAAGTATGAAGAAAAGTTTTATTTACATTGAGAATTCACTCATATACTGGGCTAATTATAACTGCCTATCTAACTTTTCTTTACTCCTCCCCAAGCCAGATGCAGGATGCATTAAAAAAATAATGGCTACACACAACTGTGACACTTGCTACAGAGACCAGATGTCAAATACTGCAGATTAAAATAAAGGTTATGACTGTTCAGCATATACTTTGCGTTGTCAGGTGGTATAGAAGGATGATCTCTTCTCCAGTTTTTAACCAACCCTACCACACAGGGACTCAGACTCCTCAGCGTCAAAAGTTACAGGATTTTTTTTTTATCAATTAGTTGAGAGGGTATTTTACTTCTCATAGTAAAAGTTCTGTCTTGAAATAATCTATAAACAAATCCCCTCTTTAAACTATGTGTCTCTGAATACATGTGCAGAGTAAATACTTTTGTCCTAGTTCTAGTATATAATGAAGTTTTTTTAAAAACCCAGTTTAGTGGGCTCAAACTGAAGCAGTGCTAAAAGGAAATCGGACTTGCAGTATAGCCTCACTGTGCTCAAGGGCTCCTTCTAAATACAAAAAATGAAAATCAAGAGATTCCAGCAAACTATGGGCTGACACCCATGTCTCTGACACCTTTTTGCTGAATTAAAGATGGAGCTGTCAATAGCAGTCTACTTCATAAATGTCTCAAATTCACTAGCAGAGAATAATTACTAGATTGCAAAACAAAACCAAATTACTAAAGCAGATCAGAGATTTATAAAAAAAAAAAAAAAAAAAAAAAAAAAAAAAAAGTAAAAAATTTAAAGTCTGTATTGTTTATAAATTTTTGCTCAGTGAGAGCATGGACTTCGGAAATATTTTGGTACTATGGCTCAATTCCGGCCATAGGAATAAAAGGATCCAGTGAAATATTGTGCAGAAGCCACTGGTGCTTGTAGAAAGCAGCGTGTTTGACAGTATCCGCAGGAAGAGATATTTCAGAGATCTGCACAGGGCTAAACATAACTAAGTATGTAATCAAACAGTATATCTTACCAATGGACAGCTGTAAAAGGCGGTAGTTGCCCTATGAAAGCATTTAGCTTACACCACACCTGAGCACCACGCCAGGGTCTGCCTGTGGCTTTGTCCCTTTCCCCATTATTTGCGTGAAAGAAATTCATTCTTTGATGCTTACCGTTCACTCCTTAAGCAAATTCCAGCTAACACGATACTCGTTTCGGGTTAGCGCAACTACTGCTCTAACAAGAAAAGTGACTTTCAGTACTCCGACTCTCCGGCCGACGAGCAGAACCACCCTCTGGTCCGGCGGCAGGGAGTCGAGTGCCGCCGAGCGCGGCCGGCGGGCCCGGGAGCTCCGCGTCCCGCTCCGCGTCCCTGCGCCCCCCGGAGCCGCCGGTGCCGGGCCCCGCGCCGGCTGCGGGAGCTGCGGCGTACCCCAACATCCATGGGCACCGCCTGCGCCCACAGCGCTGGCGAGGGGCGCTCGGGTCCCTTCAGCCCGAGCTCGGCCGGGGCCGCCGCTCCTCCGGAGACGCCGCGCTCTCCTTCCTCCAAGTCCAACGCGTCCCGACGGGAGGACTCCCTGCCGCGGCTCGCCTCCGGCCGCGGGAAGCGAGAGCGATCCCGCCCGCGACGGCTTCGGGCTTCGCGCAGCCCCCGGCCCCCACAGGGTACCGCCAGGGTCGACCAGCGCCAGCACATCCGCCAGCCACGGCTCCGCAGCGCGACTCCGTCCGAACGTGCAGCGGCGGACGGGGGAGCCGGGAGAGCTGCGGCTCGAGTGTCCCCGCTCCGTGCCCGTCCCCAGAGCCGCACACCTGCCGCTGCCGCGCAGGAGCGGCCGCCGCCGGCCCCGAGCGCTGCCCTCGCCCGCGGGGGACACGCCTCGCCCTGTCGGGGCGGGGTGGCCGCGCTGGGCCAGGGACGGCCCTGACGGCCGCCGCCTTCACCGCCCCCGCTCCCCTTCCTCCGCGTCCACCCGGGCCCGCGGGCGAGGCGTTTGCCGGGACCCGGGGGCTACCGCGGGGCAGCCGCGCCTGAAACCCCCTCTCCGAGAGCCAGCCTACGAGCCGCGGCCGCCTCCCGGCCGGGAGCGTGTCCTCCTTCACGCCGGTCCCGGCCGCAGACCCGCGCCTGGGCCCGAAGCAGTGCGGTCCAGCCCGCCGAAACCCGGGGACCGCCAGCCGGGAGAAAATCCCGCAGGGCCCTGGGGCCCCCGGGGGTGCATACTGTCGCGAAAGCAGCCGGCGACAGGAGAGAGCTGATCTCCTGGTGTGGGTTTACAGACTGTTCGCACGGGCGGTATACACGTCTGGACGCAAAGAAAACTGTACAACTTCTACCATTTCAAAAACATCTCAAACACGACCTTCCAAAGTTGAGTGCTCAGGAGTTTTTGACACTTTCTCTTCATTTTAGATCAATCAGCAAGATATTGTAGCATATGCAAAATGTCAACACCGCCTGATCCTTTCTGCAGTTCTTATGGTAGTAGTACAACCACATCTCAATTTTTAACTTTTTTTTTTTTTTTTTAATCAAATGTCTTATTTTTTTATGCATAGAGAAAATGTTGCTTGTCCGACCTGACAGTACAGTTGGGAAACACAGTCAAACTCTTGGACATAATTCTTTGTGGCTGAAAAGAAACAGCAAAATGCGAGATTAAACATAAAGTGAAGATTAGATACAATTTTTAAAGTAATCCATTGGGTTGGTTGGAAATAGAGGTAGAAAACATTGATGTAGCAAGTCGATGGGTGGGTTTTGTATCCAGTTACCCACGACACCTCACGACTTTTATCTGGTGGTGTTTTTACTCACAACTTGAGTTTATGCTAGAAACTGCAATATAGAAAAGCTATAAAAACATTTAAAATGTGACCTTTAAAATAAAATTTCCATATGAGATAGTCAACTCTGAACTCTTGTTCCAAAAAGTGCATAGGCATGCACCATAGAGAAGCAAGCTGCTAATTAAAAATTGTGCTAATTTCTAAATTTAGCTACATTTACTTCCAATACATTTTTTATAAAGCAGTGATTAGACAAATATTTTTTCTTTATTCCTGTTCTGGTTTGTACTCTTATCAAAAATCTTTGTATAGGGTAATTCTCAGTATTTTCTTCTGTACTCTGTTAATTGCATAGCGCCATTTTCTTTTATGCAGTGTTCTCACAGCAATTTGAGGCATTCTTTTGAAATTAAAAGAAGGCAATTGTAAACCCACAAAACTGACAGAGGAGCTAGTGAGATAAAATCTTCAGGTGCCTAGCTAAGAGGATGTTCAGTTATGCAATTGTGAACTGTTTTTCCTTGATGCCTTCTCTATGAGATGGTGTTCCAGGAGAAAGTTTGCTGACTTGTGATAGCCATTAGTTATCTGGTTTTTGCCTTGCATAACTGGCTGTAGATAGTTTACCAGCTGCAAAATTATGTCAGTTTTAATCACCTTCCTCTTGATGAGAGAGGAAGGCAATATGTGCCACAGAAGCAGTCCCTCCCCAATTTACTGCACAACCAAGCAAGGCTTGGATAGACCTCCCAGCACATGTGAAATGCCTTAATAATGTGCCAGTGCATTACAAATCAGTTCATTTCTGGGGGTGGGAGCTGTTGCTCAGGTGTTTTTCAGGGCATAGATAATATTCACATGTGTTGAGCAGGCTTCCTCTGCTTCCAGTCACGATTAACACAGCATAACATTGTGGAAAACCTAGAAATTGCTTGCTTTTAAAGTAATATTAGGGAGGAGTCTAGAAATATCTTCTATATGCAGGGCTGCTACTGTAGTGTCCCTTGGCAAAATCTTTTGAAATGAGTGAAAGAACCACTGAACCAGACTGGATCATTAGAAGAGAAAAGCAACAACAGCCACACAAGGCTGAAAGATGTGCCCAGAGATTTTTGTATGCTTAGTGAATTGATACATATCAGGAAGTGACTGCAGATTCCCTGGATTTGTAAAGTATCATGTATGTTACTTTTATGCTTTTTATTTTCCATGCATGCTGTGATACTAATGGTAATCTTATCCTTACCCTGTAGTAAAGTAGGAGCATCACCTGCTTATTGTTTCACATATTATTTAATGTGTTAGGGATTATAAAGCATTTTGAATCACAGGATCACAGATTCACTAGGTTGGAAGAGACCTTCAAGATCATCAAGTACAACGCATGCCCTAACACCTCAACTAAACCGTGGCACCGAGTGCCACATCCAGTCTTTTTTTAAACACATCCAGAGACAGTGACTCTACCACCTCCCTGGGCAGACAATTCCAGTAATTTATCTAATTTTCCATAAAAAACTTACTCCTAATATCCAACCAAAATTTCTCGTGGTGCAGCTTAAGACCATCAGTTATATTTTTAATAGTTTTTATAATATTTCTGTTGACTCTTTACTGTGAGGTGGTGAGGCACCTGAACAGGTTGCCCAGGGAGGTTCTGGATGCCCCAAATCTGGAAGTGTTCAAGGCCAGGTTGGATAAGGCCCCTTGAGCAGCCTGGTCTAGTGGGAGGTGTGACTGCCCATAGCAGATGAAGCTGGGACTAGAGGGTCTTTAGGCTCCATTCCAACCCCTTTACATCCTATGATTCTATGAATATACTAAAGGGATAACTGAATTCTGATGCTGAAAACCCTTATACAGCTTCAAGAAATGTCAATAAACTAAAAGGCATGTATGTCCACCTAATGTTTAAAAATGTAATTGTCCAAACTATAATATTTTTAGGAGCACCTACAAATCCACTGACTGAAGCTTCTATTTTGATATAAATTGTGGGGCTTGAAATATTGCACACAGTTCTTGCTGTCTCTTTCTGTTGAAAGTTAAAGCTCTAAAACCTAAATTCCACTCTCTGAGTTTGCTAAGTGTATATTAGCGCCACTTTTTCACATTCATGTAGCAGTCTTTAGTCAAGGACACAACGACTGAAACAAAGAGTTCTTTTCTTTGAAAAGCACCCTCTACATGTCCTGTGTAAGAAACAGGGCTCAGTGAGGTGGCTAAAGTACCGTAATGAGTCAGGTGTGTGGCTGGTCAGGGAACTGCAGAAAGATCATACAGTCCTCACTAGCCAGAAATAAAGAGCAGCCTGTGAGAAGGGGACTGCTCAGCTCCATTAGCTGCATTCCCTGTCTGCTGACCTCCTTCAGAGACCGAGACCTTCTCTAGCCAAGTCTGGAAACTTCTGGGTGGTGGAGGGGATGGCATACTAAACTACAGTTCTTCCCCTGGGTTCTGTACATGCTACCTCCTGTGTGTGCGTCGAGATCTGAGATGGTGAAGGAGAAGCCACTGCTTCTTAGGCAAAACTGGGAGTTTTACACAGTTCTGGCTCTTCCCATCAACTTTGCACTGTAAGAGGAGAGGTAAGGACCTCACTCAGAATTCAGGTATTTCCAGTTACTGAGTCATGAAGGCAAACATAGAGAAGGTAGAAAAAGGTCTTCAGTTGCTTTGCTGACAATGCATAACTAGCTCTTTTACCAACATATTACACAAAATGAACTTTTACTCTGAATTTTTTATGTCTTCCTTGGACAAGATAAGGCAGCCCAGAATGGTATAGAAAGATTTTAAGTAGTTCAGCGGTGCCATGACACTGCCATCTCTCCCAGTTTTATCCTTTATGGTTAGGAATGACCTCCCTTCAAATTTTCTAGAAATTACAGTATTAAATATTAAATATTGTATTTATATATATATATATAAAATGATTAAATTATATTTTCCTTTAAATTATCTATTTGTCTGGAACAATTGGTTAGTTTTATCAGACAATCAAAAATATTTACTGGTTTAAAGTTTTACTTCTGTTTTTCAAGACCATATGTCTTCTTTTGATTTGAAAATTCTACCACTTTTCTAGCCAACTCTGTTACTATATTAAAGGATTTTAATAGTAGTAGTAGCTGGAAAGTAAAAATTACAAAGAACTTTTTTTTTCATAATGAAAGCAGTGTTTCTTTAATATTGTGTGAGCTTTTATAAGCTGACACCTTGATTTGGAGAGGGAAAAGAAAACAGGCTTAAGATTTTTAAAAGCCTTGGGTTAGCAAAAAGTATAGGAGTCTGTAGTTTTAGAATTCCTGTTTTCTGGGAAAAATTTTTTCCAAAATTTTATTGGGAAGAATAGTAAGTGATAAAAAATGCAGTTTGTACAGAACACTAATAAAATGCAGAATCTCAAATCTACATGAGAAACCCTGGGCTCTGTGGCAATGCTAGTTTAATTTGAGGCAGTAGTAGCTGTTTTTGAGTGATTTGAGTGAAACAGCATGATCTATCCTGTCTGCCAGCTTAAATGCCCTATTCCTTTGCTCCAACACACCTCACTTCTCCTCTACCTTCACACAGACCACAGAGGCTGCAAATATGCCAAAAAGAAGTGAGTTCAAGAGAGAGTGTGTGCTTGCACACTCACGGCTTTCATCAGGAAAAATAGAAGACGCTTGCAGAGACCATGAAAGTGCTGCTTAACCCTGTACAGGCTGTTTTGGTAGAGTATTTGCTTAGCTGTGGCTTTTTGACACTCTTTTGTCTTTCATTTCTATGTAAAAGAGAAATTGTGAAATTAATTAATTCATCTGTGAGACAAATCCTCTCAATGACCAGTGGGTTAACTCTATCAGTGACAGCATTAAAATAATGAGACTTGAACCTTCTGCCAACCTGCAGAGTGGCAGGTGGTCTCTTACAGGTTGCTTTTCAATAATACCAAAGGGTCTCTGGCCTGATGAACAGTGTCATGTAGAACTTAATAATATAGATCATTTTGCTGCTGCTCTTCTCCCCCTCTTTAAATGTGTGTAAGGAGGTTCTCTTGACAGTAGCTAAGCACCATTTGGTCTGACTACCAAATTTTGCATGGCAGAAGTGCAGTTAAACTTTTCCTTTACTTGATACCTGAAATAGAGAAAATTTCTAGTGCTTTAAAGTATAACAAGACCTAGAAAGCCACATGGATAAAAGAACAGATGTTACTCAAAATGAAAGTATTTCCTTCATGTAGAGAACAAAATCTTCAAAGAAAACTTTCCAAACTTAATTAACAACCTGTTGATTCTAGAATTCTGCCTCTCCTAGGTGTTGCAGCATTTAGCATTCATTTGGTTTACCCTGCTTTACATTTAAAGCTGAACAACTCCAGTGAGGTGAAAAGCAGGAGTTTTGACTTCAGAACTACTGGCTGGTTCTTCATTAAGAGTTTAAACCCCTCATAAATATGTACTTTATTGTACTCCCACAGAAACATTATGAGATACTGCAGACATGTCAAATGTAGTAGTAACAGTGTGTTTGAGGTTGACCGCTACATAGGAAATTCTCCCACAAACAAGACTAGACTATGTATTCACTTCCTTGCGCACTTCAGAGAGGAACTTGTGGGTTACCCTTTCCACAAGCCTAGTTAACTTGAAGAGCTCCCTCTCTATGCTTTCTCCTTTTTTTTCAGACCATAGTTTGACGAATTCTTGGTGACTTGCTTGTAGAATAGATATATATATATATTACAGCACATTTTATCATGAAAGAAAAAATATATGGAAGTTAACTTGAAAGAAAGATATGTACATGTGTATGTTTGTAAATATCTGTTCATATGGGCTTCATATGAATAGCTATCAAAGTGAAGTTTTGGGCTGATAATCAAACATATCAATCCACATAAGCTCTCATTATCCATGTCTCTGTAAAATTCTGGTATTAGTTTTTTGCTGTTTTGAAAAAAATAAGTCACAGTAAGCTCCAGTGCCCAGAATACAAAGGCAGAAATCAGAAAGAACAGGATTTCTCCTCCAACTGTATTAGCCTTAGTACTTCTCAACTACAAAGTGCTAGATCAATGACATTAAGTAGGTAGGTATTAAGGCCATTTTACTGGTGAGGAAGCTAGGAAAGAGGAAGCTTACAATGCAGGTAATCTGTGTGTATACATATAGTATCATAAAAAGGCCTCTTTTGTTTTCTACATTAAAACAGAAATTACAAGATAGTTGCTGTCTGGACAGAAGTTTTGTGGTGGTGTGAGCCAGAGTGTGCCTTTCACAGCTACTGCACATCTGCACTTGATGACCAGTGAAGATGAGCAAGAGGATAAAGAGTAACAACTGAGTAACACTGATAGGTCAATGATTTTTTGGTGTTGAATGGCACTGAGACTGAAGGTTAGAAACCGTGTCTCTTACTTGGAGAGACAGAGCTGTGTGGGTAACAGACACACTGAGGCAGTTTTAGAAGGACTCTATCAGTGTTAGGAAAACTGTAATATAGGAATGCTCTGATTTGAGAAAAAAAAAGAATGCTAGACTTTGAGCCAAGTCACTTAGTTTAACTGAGTGGATTTTATCAGCCTGTCAGCACCACATTTGATTTGGAAATTCCTGTTCACATTTAATCAGGAAAAGACTTCCTAGGAGGATATAATGCAAGATTCACCTGTTTCTTCAACCAAATGTATTTACAGAGCAAATTTTCCATCTTCGCTTAGGTTGAGCTTTGTCTGCTCGTAGAGGTCTGAGCACAGTACCCATGTTTTATTGGTCTCTTTTTCCATTTCAACCTGCACAGAGAGTGTCTAACAGGATAAAAACTGTTCATCTTTCTTTGGACGTCATGGCTGTCTCTCCAGGAGGGCTTTTTACAGATGGAAACAGTGAAGTGAGAAACAAATTAAGAGATCCAGGCTTTACAGCACAGCTGCTACTGATCTGCTGGAATGATGGATCTTGCCTTATACAGGGTCTATGTTGTTGAGAGAAAGGAGCAGAAAGGCAGCAAAGCTGTTGGAACTGGGAAATGGTTGCCCATGGTTGCAAGGGGGCTCCCTTCTAGGAATCCCCATGGTTTGTACACCTGTCAGTGTTGGTGCTTTCCCTCAGCTCTGTCCTCAAAACAACAATGAAAGAGAATACTCACAAAACGTAGCACACAGGGTCACATTAGCCTCTGTGCTTTGTGGGATGTACAGAAGCAGGTAAGATACTATGGAAGAGAAAAATGGTTGCCTTTCTGTTGTGTTTGAGTAACTTGTGTTACAACAGTTACTCGTGTGCTTCTAGGGATGGCCCTTTTCAGGCCGGGATATCTCTTATTATCTCTGGTAGATTCAGAGTTTTAGCTTTTTCATCCCTAAGCTCTCCATGGAGTGCTTGTATAGTTCTTCCTAATCATTTTTAAGCTTACATCTATTTCCTTGAACTCTTGCTTTAAGACATCAATTTAATTCTTATATTTCGATAAGTGTTTTCTTTGTCTAGTCAGGTATTAGCCATTCATAGTGAAGCTAAGGTACTTTACTGGTGCGTGGGAAGGTTGTGCAAACTGAAAGCATCCAATGAGATTGTATTCAGAAATTGTATTTACTCTTTATGACTGAAATAAATTCATATAAAGATGGACATTTGAAGACTAGTTGCTACAATAACCAAAATCCTCATTTTGTATGCAGCTGGAATGTGCTAAATTTATCTGTCTTATTTATTTACTGTACACTTGTACACTCAATTTATAAGGCTGCTTTTGAAAATTTAGTCTAAATTATATAAGTCTAATACAGGTATTTCATCTCATAAAACATGTTGAGATATATGAAGTTTCTAATCAGAAGCTCTCCTCTCTCAGAGAGCCTCTGAGGTGCAGCTAAAACATACCTTTGGGAGAATGACACCTCGTAAGAGGCAAATAATTTAACAACAGTCATAAAGTGGTTTTGATACACAATACCTCTAGGTGTTGGGGAGGGGGGTTTTACTGTGTGTTATTGTTGTGATGTGAAGCCAAGACACAAGTTGAATTTAATTCATTGTGCTTTTGATAAATGATTAAGGAATGATCATTTCTGAATGACTGAGGCATCTTTTCTTGGCCCTAAATGAAGAAAACACAGAAGCTCTGTAATGTCCCAGGCCTATATGTCTATAATGAACTGTTCAGCATCCAGACATCTGTTCTTAGGCAAAATCTGTCAGGCAGAAATGAAAGGAAGAAAACTTTCTATATGTTTGAAGATTTTCCTGGGTAGTTTGGTTTTTTGGGGTTTTTTTAAACAGAAGTAATATTTTATATATTTTGAAACAACTTATTATCTTGAGAATTGTGAACATTACATAAAGAAAGAAGAAAAGTCTAAAGAACTTGTTTGACTGAGTAAAGTATATTCACTTCCAACTATTGACAGGCTTGTCTATAAGAATGAAAAAAGAAAAATAGAGTGAGTGCTTCACACTGTGACATCTGAGCAGATCCTTTTTTGTGAGTGACAAATTCTGGTGTGCATGAATGAACAGGATTAGTCTCAAGAGCATCTCCATATGTCTGTAAATTATATAACATGTATGAGTACATATTACATAATATGTATGAGGTATATATATATATATATATATATATATATATATATATATATATATATATATATATATATATATATATATATATATATATATATATATATAGGTACATAATTTTTGTTGTTGATTTAGCTTTTTTGAGGAAAAGCTTCCTAAACTCCATGGAAGAAACTGCTGACACTTCAAAATATGGTAGAATCATTTTCTTCAGGCAGGAGTGTTGAATCAGGTCACTTTTACCTCATTTGAACTGCTTTAGGATTATTCCTTTACTTTTTCTACAGGTTGTTATTTGAGAGCTCAGACTGTCTCAACTCATTCAGAATACTTTTGATGTGATGTATAATTGTTGTAGCCAACAGGTATTAAAAAACCAAAAAGTGAAACCAAAACAAACCCCTAACAATGACAACAATAAAACCAGGGCAGTTAGGATTGCATTTTTGAGGTATAATTTCCCTTTCTTTTCTTTACTCCCTTTAAAGTTTTCTTCTTACAGCTAGGAAGTTTTATGTGATTTCTTTCTACCTTATCTCATGTATTTTTAATAATTTTTTTTTTAAAATAAAAATTAATGTATCCTTAATGAAAATTTGTGAGTGCTACTGACTAAAAGGAGGTTGCAGAGTTTATAGACTGAGTTTTAGTTTGGATGTTTGGAATCGGGGGGTTAAAATTTTTATTATTGTTTCTAAGGAGTTCCTCATATTTGTTCATGATTCCTGGTCATACATGACCTGAGCTCAGGTGTCCTGCTTTGAGGAAGGTGTCATAACAGATGTTTCCTACCATTAGAGTTTTCTATTTGCACAGAAATAGGAAAAACCACATCTGGGAACAGCTTAAGGGCTGTGCAACCAAACCTGAGATTTCTTGCAAAGGCTGAGGAAGCTCACCTAGCAGTTTGCTGTGCAGATGTGGCAGTCTGAGGTGGCAGAATCAGCTGCACAACCATGTTCACCCCTGAAGTAACCTCAAAGACTGTGTCAAGTGGAATTTGCATCCTAATGCAACCTAACAAATTAAAATTTTACAGTGAAACTTATTGAAAATTCTGTCACTTTCTCATGATCTTTAGAGTGACTCTAAAAGACAGAAAATAGTATTTTGCAATCTCTTTTGACAGGAATCCACTGGTCTCATGATACCCACACCCATCATGGGAGCAAGTAATTTAGTTTTTCATTATCAATGTGGCTTCCGGAGGTGACTGCCAAAACAAACATTTATGGAGTTGTATCACTGAATGGAGAGATTGCATCTATAGGATGGCAACCACTCCCAGGTTTGGTGGTAGAAATAATTGCTGGTGTCCCACATGCACATCCTATTTCTTTGAGGGGTTTTGATTTGGGTTTTCATTGTAGGGGCCTGAGGAGAGAAGAAACACTTATCACAGGAGCATTGTCCTGGCATCACGGACATTAAGGTAAAGTGTATCCTCTTCCTTAACCTGTAGTCTTACTGAAATCTGAGATGTCTATCTGAGACTGAAGTATTGCTTTATTCCGAAAAACTCTTTTGGGACATCTTGTTGTTGTTATACAATGTTACATTAGATTTTCAACTGCAGTATGGAAGAAACGTAAAAATACATTTACTGTAGAGTCCATTCCAAAGGTACATGCTTGGTGAGGGTCTGGTTCATAAACACCAGCCAGCTTGATTTCGGGACCTGTTTCAAGCAGGTCCCAGGACTGACACAAAAGTGTGTGTCTTTCTAAGACCATAATAAATAAAGTATTTCAATAGCTGTCGATATCAATCTCAAATATGAGTATGTTGAACACACGTAAGCATTTTATAAGTCAGACAATATTTTGTTTTACCTTTGTTTCATAGTACCTAAGAGAATTTATCTGGACTTCACAGATCATTGGAATACGATAGATATAAATGCAGGTAATTCTGGGGAACATACCCTCTTCTTTTGGAATAATTTTTATTTGTAAATATTGGAAAAGTAGGGATATCTGGTGGCTTGTTCCTTACACAATGTGTCACACTTTTAGAAGCCAAAGTATCCTTGATTGAGATGCGCATGATTTGTCCTAGTTGCAGTAAATCTGTGGGACCCTTTAGAAAACATTGCAGTATGACTGCATTCAATATATTTGTCACTTCTGACCACCACTAATTTAAACATAGATTAAAGGAGCCCTTGTTAAGTCCCATATTTCTCTTAAATAAGCAGAATTCAAGCATTGAGAATTTTATTTGAAGAAGTACTATAGCTTTACTTTCCATTCTTGCTTTAGTAAGTGTTAAGAATAATTAGAGAAACAGATGTGTCATGAGAATAGTTTAACTTCTGCAACCTACTTCTGTACATATATGTATATACATGTGTAACAAAGAAACCCCTGGGTTTTTATCAAATAAATTGTAGAGAAAAGTCTCTTTGAAAGACCACATCAATTTGCTTCATAAGACAGTCTGTACAATGTATATCAAATTACCTCAAAAAAAGAAGAAGCCAGAAGTATTACAGGAAAGCATGAAAGCCAACATTAATATACACTTTGCACTTCACATTATCTCAGTAATTTCTCATGGTTCCTGGGACACGTTCTCTACAATAATTTGATTTTTCTGTCTTACCTAACTTCCTTGCAGTTTTACCCAACCATTAGCTCTGATACTAATCATATATAATGCTTCCTTTATTCATTATAGAGATCCTCTTTTACTTAGAATCACTAAGGAATGCCTTCTTCTGAGTGTCTTGTCCTTATCTTAAAACTCCACTGTGAACTTTCAATACTTATACATTTGCTCAGTTTTATCTTGAAAATGTCCCATGATCTCCTTTAATTTGAGGTCCTAATGGAAAGTAAACACAGTTTTCTACTATCAATAGCATATAAGGTGTGATGTGTTATCAATTAGAGAGAATAAATTAAAATAGTTATTTCACAATTTGTTGTAATGTATTAACAACATGCTGTGATAAGCAGACACTGGATGTGAGTGAGATCAGGCATTGCAATAAATAGCTGATGCCTGATACTGAATTTGAATATTTATCTCTTCACATATTTCAAGACTTGCAACTTCCTATATATAGAAGAAGGTAAGAAAAAGTTAGTTTTGGAGTTTTGGAGACCTAGAAACTTGAGTAATGCTACTTTGGTTGCTCTTACTGTGTTTCTAGGCATTCCTGCAATTTGGACTTTCAGTGATTGAAGTGGAGAAAAAGAGGCACAAATTATTTATTGTCTGCAATTATTCTCATTAAGAGTGATCCTAAAAGACATAGTGGGTCTCCCTCTGGTTCCTCTCACCCTACCTTTTATCTGCTGTGTCTGTTGTCTGCTAACAAACCTCTGCAAGCAGATGGACAAAGGTCAGAGACTATTCCTTTCAAAATCAGGGGTAAAAACCTCTTAACACTTTTCTCCTTATGCAATTGTAAAGTTGAATAAAGATGTTTGAAGTTTTGGAGTGCAAGGCCAAGAAGCAAGGCAAAGGAGTGAAGCAGAGCAGTCTAGAGTCTCCTCTGAAGAGGAGTTTTTCATTCAGCAGCAGATACAGTGTGTTTCAGAAAAGCAGCTGGCTTTTTCAGCCCTTTCCTTGGAGACTGCAAATTAGACTAAACCAGGTCAGGAGTCTAATTTTGACCTTCTGTGGAGCAGTGTTTCCCCTCTTGCTGCTCATAGGGGCACCAATTGGTGTTGTAAACCCACTGTAATGCTGGGCTGAGCTGAACCTCTCTGAGATGCAATGTGGAGTAAATTGGTAGGGGAGAAATTCAACACATGCAGGGTGCACACTACTTCATTTTGTGATATATTCCCAAATAGACAAACTGTTACTTGCACTTCCAAACAGCACATGCAGCCAAGTCTTCTAGGTGACTTCAGCTGGTGACAGCCTCCATGGTTCGTGCTCCTAACAGTGTGGTTCTGCTCTTGCAACCTTCTGTGTGGAGGAATGCAGCTGCTTCATTTACGATTTTTTCTGTTCTTTGTAGTCAGCCCTTTCTGATGGTTAGCTAACAAAAAAGTTCACTGTCTTTCTTCTGGTGATGCTGAACTATCAGACACAATTAGAGGTAATAAACCAAGTGCTCCTTGTTTCTGGGGAATAGGTTTTCCTGTGGAATCCTTTAAACACATTCTCAGTGATTATTCAAGTATCAGTTGTCCCCACTCTCATTTCAACTCTTACCTTCTATAAAATGTGACAATTAGTAGGAAGACCAGATTCTCTATTGTACCTTACTTAAGTCTTCACTTATGCATTCTGTAGACTGAGTGTTACAAATACCTATCAGGTTTGTGTTATATATAGGGTACAGACACTTTCTTATTACTGAAACCATGATGTAGTTCTTGCCTTTCCCTAAGTTGCTGTTAATTTTCTTCTATGATGCAGATTTTCTTTTCCTCTTATGGGTAACAAATACAGTTCAAAGTCTTTTATAGTTCTTCTATTGAAGAACATAATCACACTTTCATTTATGGGATTTATGAGAAAAGTCTTGTTTAGTCATGGATATTTTAATTTATGGAGTTTATGCTTAGAATCTTCTGGAAAAATATTTATCTGCACATCTGTTGATGTGCTTGGCTTTTATAATAATTAACATTTTGCATTTGATAACTGGCTATTTCAGTTTGGGCATTTCCCACTTTTTCTAGAGGCAAGCTTATCTGAGGTTTAAGGTTATTGTTAATATCGTATCCCATAGGAAATGCTCTTAAGGATGTTATCAAGACTGTTTTAAAGATTTCTGCACTGGAGAAGTAGATCAAGGCCTGAATTTTCACCCTCTAATTACTTATTAGTAGAGTCTTTTGAGCTGTCAATGTGTGATAAGGAATATTCTCATTAAAACTATAACATTATTATAAATATATTTTAAGTGTTGTAGCTATCCTTTTAAAGTGATTTTAAACTAGTTGAAGGAGGTGTATGATTTTCTTTCCACCAATAAAACAGTAATTTTCTTACTAATACAAACGATGCAAGAAAGGAGTTACTGTTGATGCTAGCTCAATCCTCCTTATTTTCTTTTTTCTCTGTAATACTTGTTTCAGTTTGGATGGCTTGTTATGTCACTCAACTCAGCTGTGTGAATACTCTCAGCTGAAGGCTTTGTCTTGACAAATTTCAAAAGAGAAGCTTTTATTTGCTGTTCATTTGCTGTTCATTTGCTGTCATGTTCAATGAAATTCAACAGATTTCTAGATTAGGATCAGGCCCACAGTTTATTCCAAATACTTTTCTTATGATCTGGCATTTGTGGGTCTTGGTTGATATGCATACATTTTAACCACCAGTTGAAAAGAAAAATATACTGCACAGAGCTGCAGTCCTCACCACCATGTCTTTGTTTTTAACAGCTTATTATTGTATACATTGGGGAAGCTTTCATTGCATAGTCCATATAATAGTTCCAGAGCTGAAAGATAATGTTTTTTGGATGGATATTGAATGCCTTCAATCCCTAGCAATTTTTGGAGGACAAAAGAAGGCACAGGACAAACAGGAGATGCTTGATATTTTAAAAGGTCAAAATGAATGAAATTAAAATAAAATAAATACCTTACATAAATCCATCTAGACATGCAGTATCTCTTAGACACATTTTTGTCTATTTAATGAATCCAAGGACATCAAACAAGTCAACGTTATCCCAGTCTGAACTGAGATCAGTGATTCCTGATTTCTTTTACTCGTGGCTCGAATTTGCTCTGCATGTCAATGAATGTTTTGAGTTTTACAGAGTCAGTGCCATATCATAGGTATGTCCTGTAGAAATGACACAAGACCTACGCTGTAAAAAGACATTAATGGATCAAAAGTAAGGCTGTCTTTGATGTTTGCTGTATTGAGAGTAAACTCTCAATAATAATTCTCATGGTAAGTTCCTTTGTGCAGCATCTAACAGAAGAGTTTGGTAGTGATTTTCAAAGCTCTCTAGATACACTTGCACTGAAAAAAATGAAACATTGCAATATGGTCTTTTTCATTATGGATAGTTTGTCTAAATCACTGAGATTGATCTGAAAATCATGTTAAATTTGATTAATTTTTGGCTTTTTAAAAATTTAGTCCTTATTTTATTGGGATGTAGGTTTACTTCTAACTACAGCAAAATTCTTTAGCACCTCTCTGGACACAGAAAAGGACCTTGCAGTAACTGCAAATTAATGTTGTGAAAACTCCCTTTAACTGCATTCTGTGCTTTAACTCCCTTTAATGTGAAAAGCAGAAATGGATTTATAGAGATCTTGGTGATTACTCCTAAGAGGTCTTTTATAGAAAGACCCTTTCCAAAGTCTTTTAGCACTTAAGCTTCAGAGGAAACACAATAGAGACCAACAGGTTGTCAGTATTTCTACTTAAAAACAATCTTTCTTCTTTCAAAGCATTATTTCTTCTAAAAACAATACTTGCTACCAATATTACCTAATAATTAATTTGTACTTCAAAACTTTTTTACCAAGCATGGAGTCGTAATGTATTTTTTTTCCTCAGACAACCTAGACCATCCAATCTTCTGAAGAAAGGGTTTCATCTGAGAAATGCTCACTTTTTGAGGAAAAATCCAGTCGTTTTTTTTTTTTCCTTAACATTCTTTCAAACCAGTGTTGTCCACTTGTAAAAAAACCTTGTAGAAAGTCACCTATCATGTGTGAACCCTGTCTGAGTTTGCAAGGATTTTTGTGCCATCAGAAGTGCCCTTTTTCTGTACAGAAGGGGTATTCCAAAGGCTTCTTTTTTGAACATCTGACTGAAAACATGTTTAAGAGACAAAGTCATACAATTTAGTGTACTAGACTACTAACATTTATCATTCCTTTGCCATCCCAGAACACAGTGTTGTTTTGCTCTAAATGGCTTAGAGAGCAAAACTAATATTTTTACCTTGTGTTTGTCAGAAAGTTACTTGAGTGGCCAAATATTTTAAAAACATTTCTTATGTCAGCAATCTGATAAAAAGCAATTGTACTGATGTGGAGCTGCTGAGATCCATCAGTGAGCAATAAACTTTTATTGAAATACATCAGTGAAGACACTGCTAACCAGGAAACCAGTGAAGAAATTGCTAACCACCTCATCCTAAAGAGGTGTACTTCTTTTCTGGTTCCTCCTAATGCTGATCACACACCACACCTGGATTATCTTTGTGGAGCCAAGTTAAAATCTATGATTAAACTGCAGTTTGTTTTTGTCTGTTGCACAAATGTCATACTGTCTTGAATATTTTTGAAAATTTTAGCTGTTTGTACTGCTATAAAAGGCTCTGCTTTGTATTTTCCTACTCTTACCAGCAGGCCCTGGATTAAGCTATCACCTGCAAGTAATCAAACATTTTCTAGCTCTAGCTGTGGAGGAAGTAAAGTTTCTGCTGTAGTTGGCTCAATCATTTTCCAGTACACTTTGTCAAGATGCTTCTGATGAAAGTCCCGTCTGGTTTTAACTGTATGGCTGCAAGGCAAATGTCAGCTCCTCCTGCTTTTCTTTCTTTTCGTTTTGTTTCCCTCTCACATGCCTCTTTGTGCTAGCTAAACAATAATATTAGTATGGATACTTCTCCTTTCACCCTGCAGCAGAAACTTTAGAGGCAGTGATGTACTCAGGCAGATTTTTCTTGCTATTAATACTTTAAGATCCTGCCTTTAGCAGAAATTTGGAAAGTACCACGTTCGTGGTGGGGCTGTAGGAGACAAGGTGGGGTTTCTTCAGCTGCAGAGTGATTGATAGACTTGCTGGAACAGCAATTACCACAGCGAGTTACCCTAGGGTTGAGCACCTGGACCACTAAACAAAAAAGTGTTCTAAAAATTTCTGCTTATACATACAGGCTAGATTGGTCTGCTTATGTATTTTAGAAATCTGTATGCTGTAGTGAACATATATCACTCAGTTCCAGTTTTAAGCCTGCTTCGAAGTGCTAATCATTGTGGCTTTCCATTGCAGATATTTGTTTTGATTTCTACATCTTTCATAAAATTATTATTATTAATTCACTAAGATGCCACATGCTTCTAATATCTGCCCATTCTGCAAGATGTAATTTATTGAGGTGCAAGCATGGCGTCTGCAGGGTGTTTTTAAAGGTGAAGAGTAACAGGGTCCCTGTTTCAACTGATTTAACTTTTATTGCATTGATGTGTTGTTGTTATGTACGTGACTGTCATAAGAAAAATCCCCTTAAGACTAGAGGTGACTGTAGACCATGTGGAGTCACTAAATATATCTTTTATTTAATCTCTACTGGTTTCCTGATTACTGCTATCTGGAGCATAAGAAGTGACCCAATCTGTCTGACATTTTCCTAGTAAAGCCTGACAGATGAGATCAGGAGGCACATTTGTGCATCCACCACAAAAGGCCAAGAAAAGCTTGCATTAGATATTCCTAGGCCTATTGTGCAGGCACTGTACAACCAATTGCACAACCTCAGGCTTAATAAAAGAATGGGATTGTCTCCTGAATTTCAGAGGTGAAGCTGAGGTCTACAGTAGTACACTTGCTACACTTACAGTACACTTACTAACGTTAAAAATGTTGAATAAAAGTGTTTTTCAAATTACCTGAGGTGTTTTGAAAAATACCATTTGCTGAACTGATAAATCAGTGTGTAACTTAGCTCAAGTGAAAGTACTGCATTAGCACATAAAGAACTTTTTTACTTACTGAAGTTTAAAAGTATCTGAGCAACAAAAATGTTTGCATTCCCTTTTTGTAGGAAAAAAAATTAATATATTTAGAGTGTTTTTTTGCTTTTCTATACAAAGGTGTGAAGTTATGCTTTGCAGAGTACGTGGCATACTGCAGCATTGTTTTCCTTCATGAATACTAAAATGTTTGTTCCAAACTATGAGGTAAATATCAATAAAAATGCAACATATTAACAGTTATGAAGTTTTTCTTTTCATATTTTTTCCTCTATAGAAAAGGAATCAACTGCCAGATTGAAAATTTTTGTACTGCCTGTGTTGCTCAATGTAGAAAAATTCATTGGCATCTTTCGGGGTGAATTTTTCATTCTTTAGGTGTTGCAGTTAGTTTCTCCTAGACTGTTGGTGTTTGTTTATTTGGAGTTTCATTTAAAACCAAGGGGCTTTTTCCTCTTTTATTAATCAGACTTTGTCCATGGAAGGACTTCTGCAGGTATTAGCTTTATACATCTGATTGCTACAGTTGATATGGAACAATGTCTATGCTTAATGTAGAGACTTAATTCTCTACATTATATATATATATATATATATATATATATATATATAATATATATATATATATATATATATATATAAAAAATTCTCTATAATTGGTGTTATTTGAAACATAAGTGCCAGAGTAATTTCCAAAGCCAGCAGTAAAATGGTAAAATGTTAAAAAGGTATACCATTTTTTAAGGTATATATACTAAGTCACCATCCATGACATGAAGGCAAATGGAATCCAAGCTGAATATGCATGAAGCACACATCACAACACACAGTTACCTATTTGCACAAGTGAGATGTTTATGTTCAATATGTATATATATTTATATATATTCAGTTTATATTATATAGAATTTAGTAGGATTTGTCAGAGGTGGACAACAGCAGTAAACAGCACCTATTGTAGTTTTTAAACAAAATCACATTTTCTATAAACAATGGAATATCTCTGAAGAAAGCTATCTAACTCTGGGGAGCTTTGTGTTAGAAGTAAATTACAAAGTTACTACAACTGGACTAAACCACAAAAGATAATATCCTAACTAAAAAGTGAGTATTTTCTAGTTTGCATTTTAAACTGAAGTGAGAGTGTGAAATGTGTGAATATTGAATCATTCTGAAAGTACTTACAAATCCAATGCTTTCTGAATAGCATCCTGGCCTCTAAATGCAAGTGTGATTTAAGCAGTAAAGGGACATCTTACAGTTAGAAAGGATGAGGAAGGCTAGGAAGTTGTTATCATCCTTTAAAAAAAAATATTCATGATGAATGGTATTTGCTATGTGCCCAAAAAATATCAGTTTTCACATGAACTTTGTAATTTTTGCAAGTCTGTCCTGTTTAGTTGACATGTTCCAAGTTTATAAGGATGGATTAGCCAGTAACCTTGGATATCAAATGAGAATGAAGTGAGAGTGGACTGGTCTTAGTACTGTGTTTTAGAAAAGAACCACCACAAAAGACATGAAAGGGTAGATAAATGAATGGATAGTTAGAAATTAATCCAAAGGTGTGTTTTCCCACATCACAGATAATTTGAAAGAGATACTGGAATATATACAAAATTTTGCTCAGGTTAAAACCAGTTTGTCTTAAAATGGCTATAATCTTAGAATGTTTACTAGCATTGCCCTCAATATTTCCATTACCAGACATGCTTACATAAACACAACAGTAATGCCCACATGCAAATACATACGATATCAATATTAATATTTTCGAATTGCATAGAATGGCCCTCAGTGCTCCATTTAAAAAAAAAAATCACTGAAATGTTTTCCTTACCTTTTAGTGACTGTTGGTGGACTGTCTTTCAATCTGTTTGCATTATTAGTACTGGTTGTTCCTAAAATTTGCAATATACTTATTCTTCAGCTTTGTTTCCCTTTCATGCTTGCGTTTTGGCTGACCAGATAAATATGAACCACAGACAGAATTGTTCAGGTAGGTTTGAAACTGAACAGAATGAGTCCATCCATCCACAAGTGAGAACTTTTGAGCCATGGCCTTTGGAGACACGTAATTATTAGTCAACAAATAGTCCTCTCACTGATGATTGATGTACTGTGATCCTTCTCACTAATCCTTTCTGTGATTCTTCTAATTAATTGATGAGGGGGATTAGTAGGAGTCTTTGTGGACCAAGGGAAAACCCAGCCTTAAGGGAATATATTTCTGCTGTTTTCTGTTACCCTTTCTTTTTTTCCTCTCTTTCATGTAATTTTACGTAGGAAGAAAATATTGACTCATATCCTGGGTTTGCCAGGTACAACACACTGCTGTGTTTTTTCACACCTACACCTAAATTCACTCTTAAGAATGACAAATTCTGAACCTATTGTCTCAGGAAGCACGGGCTTTTTCTTGTCAGTTTGCTGCTGGGTCTGGTGGAGGCACAATAAAACAAGAGTAAGGCCAATGACTTTGGAATTACTCGTGAGCCTTTCTTCCTGATCCAAGATCTTTGGCTGTAATCCTGTTGTCGTTCAAATAATCTTGGGCACATAGATGCCTTTTCATAAAACTGCTACTCAATATAGTGAGCTTTATGTATCATTAATGATACTTGATATAACGTAAAATTAAAATTGTGTGGATTGACCATACTTGATCTTGACTGCAGCCTTTTGTACAAAATTAAAGCACCAGAGTTTTCTAAACTAATTTGAACCATCAGAATCGCTCTATACTACATTAGCACTTTGTCAAATGTGACTATATCTTTTTTTGTGTGATAGGAAAAACCTCAAAACTAAGTCTATCTCTTTTTAAAACCACTGTTTCTCACATGAAATGGTAATACACATCTTTCTCAGAGAGAAGCTTCAGCTTACAAGACATAGAATTTACCACAGTATGTATAAGGAGCCCAATTTCCATGGTCTTTGAACAATTCACACATTTGCTACAGTGGTTACAACAGCTCTTTTACATCCCATGAGGGTTTAATGTAATTTCCTTTATTTGTATCTCCTTTCTAATGTTTCTCATTTTTCAAGCCATAAATGGAATATTTTTGAAAAAAAATAGCAGATGCTATTTTTAAACTTAATATCTGGGAAATAATATCTGGGCAGGGAGAACAAGTAATTTTTTTATATTAAGTTTCTCTTAAGAAGTAATATTTTATGTGTTGTAGTATCTCAGTGAAGTAGGGCTATTCTTAAAGCTGAAGAGCATTTTCTGCTTAAGAGAAGCCCTTTCTCCTTTGAAGGACACTGAGATTTTCCATTTTGCTTCACATGATTGCATGCTATTTTGCATATTTCAAATTCAGAGTAAATCAAACTAGGTGTCCCCAGCAGTTGGTCTGTATTCCGAAAACCAACAAAACAGGAACAAATTTTCTAAGAGTAAAATTTTACTTTCACTTTGGCCTTTGCCCATGACAACAGAGCAGACAGTGGATTCAAGAATATGATGTTCAATTTGTTTATGCCACCAAGAATCCTACCTTAGGAGAGAGGTAGATTTGAGCTTCTGACTAAAAATAAGTGGTTATTGAGTGTGGCCCTGAACCCAGTATTCCCTGCAGAGAATGTGGGGTGTATATGGGGTAACCGTTGCCAGACCAGGGAGGGAGGGAGGGAGGCAGGAAGGCAGGAAGGAAGGCAGGAAGAAAGGCAGGTAGGAAGGCAGGCAGGCAGGAAGGCAGGCAGGCAGGAATGAAGGAAGGGAGTTTAGTGATACGTCTGAGATGAGGTTGTTGAACTTCAGACTAGGAGGAAGGAAACAGGGAAATACGGTACAAGGACAGAACAAGACTTCACTTAAAACCCCTTCATTTTGAATGTTTTGGGATCATTTTGCTCAAAGCCTTATCTTTTAAGCTGTCCTGACAGCCTTCTCTACAGCTCGTCCTGTCTAAGGATTCTGAATTTTCATTGTTCTGAACTGATTTTACAACTTAATATACTATTAAATATAGCCATATACAAAAACATAAATCTGTCATCTCACATAAGGGACACAAAGAGACTTCTGACTGGAAATATTTCTGATGCTTTATTACTTAATCCTTTATTATTTTTGCAAAGTTTACAAGGACAGCTGTACATATGGCCTTGTAAGCAGAGGTAGAAGGATGGATTTGTTCTTGCTGCTATATGGAAAATCCATAGTCACCTCAAAAGCAAATATTTTCAAGCCTAGAAACATATGGTGAAATTATGACATTTTAACTCTTTCAGAGTAGATAGTAAAGTGGTCAAGCAAAGCCTGAGATCGCCAGATATTTTTTTCAGAAAAAAAATCAGAGTTCTAAGTGGTATATCTAATAACAGGGAACTGACTGTCAAATTAGACTTTGCATCCTCAGAGGTCTGATGTTTCTGACACACTGGTGTCCTCGGAGCCAGAATCAAAACAATGACCATACAATGAGTCAGTCACCCAAACTATTTGTCCTTTTTGCAGTGGGATAATCTGCATGGCTCTGTTTCTGACAACCTTGACACATTTTCTTACTTGGGATTCAAACAGTGTCTGGAAAGAGAGGCCTGGCAATCAACAGAGACATACAATAAATAGAAACACACTGAATTTTCTGGGAAAGCTGGGTTGGAATCAGTCTGAATCAGACCCACTCCATGTAGGGAGTACAAGAGGAACAAGAATGCTGCCAAAGGAAGTGATGCAAGGCTGGAAAGGCTTGGACTCACTTTGCATACTGAACATTTGTCTTCTCCCTTCAAAGTAATGAGTCAATATTAATTTCCCACGCCTTTACATCTCATTGAGTTCCTGAGCAAAATGTTATCTCCCTTGATTTGGGGTTGTGCAATAAGCTGGTTAATGTGAACTGATACAGGTGGTTACCTTCCTCTTGCCACTTCCTTTAAGTGTTTGCTTTAAGCCCCTGTTACATTCAAGTGGAAGCCTATCTCCTTTTACAGGTATTAATCATCCCTTAGTCAGAAGTCCTGGTGTGGGTGCAGATGAGCTGTGCTCAGGAGGCATCGCCCCCAGCAAAGGAGTTGCCCCAAAAATGTGTGCCAGTTGTGCCACTGCTACCTCTGAAAGGAGCAGTTAAAGATAAGGTTTAATATATAGCCCTGCCTGGACTAAAGACTCTTAGGCTGAATGTAGGATTGAAATCAGGAAATGAGATATTCAATGAGGAATGATGTCTCTCAGCAACTAGGGTGGAAATAAGAGTTGTGCTACCTGTACAACATGCAATTGGGGTCTGTTTCTTCCTGCAGAAGAACTGCTGGTCTTTTGGTTTTGTTGTCATTATGAACATCTTTGTTTCTGTACACAAGATAGTGCATTACATGAGTGTGACTTGCAGACTAGTTTTCATTCTTGAAAATGAAGTGGTTGTGAGAAGAATATTTGTATGTATATGTAGCTCCTTGTAATAAACCCTTCATAAAGTATCTGAACTGCTCTCTGGAAGAGACCCTCCGTCCCCATTCACTGTGTATTAGTAAGTCAATTGCATTTTAACTTTCAACAAAGCATTAGTAGTTTTCAGCCATCTTGCATGTTTTATTGGGGTATTTATGCTTTCTTTCATTCTATAAATATTTTTCCTCACTTTGAAAGGAATTCATTTCTTTTTATTTGATATTACAGTTGTGCTAGCACTGATATTACCTTTGAATTTTACTCTTTTTGGCCTCAGAAATAAATAGACAACTTGAGACAATGTCATTTCTGCAACAATATTCCAGTCCCAGAAAAATCATGGTCCTGAAAGGTTATTTTTAACACAGATTGTGAGATCTGGGTGATCAGGACCAGCAGATATAAAATACATTCTCAGCAAGATAAGTGCTCAAGTCTAAATGGTCCTCAGAGCTTGACATTACCATGGCTACGCAAGAACTGAATCTGACACGTTTGGCTGTAGTTTATGATCTTTCAAAGGGTGGAGATTTTTGGGAGCTCCCTTCCAAAATATACACCGGCTACAGAAAAACCAGACAGTGGTGTGAAATGTGAACAGCGGCAATCAGGAATCCAGTTTTACTTTTTGTACTTCAAGTCTGAGTCATTAAGGACTGAGTTTAAGCCCTGAAAGACATAAGTGGTTATTTTATTTTTCTGTCCTTGAATAGCTATTATAAAAACAGTAGGAATGTAGTCTTTCTGAGGCCTCTG
Organism: Sitta carolinensis; assembly: GCA_032173965.1. NCBI lineage: Eukaryota > Metazoa > Chordata > Aves > Passeriformes > Sittidae > Sitta > Sitta carolinensis. Next base: position 50,449,849 of record CM063313.1, read on the forward strand.
TTCTGTTTGGGTTTCTTGGCACTTTGATTCAAATGTAGTTTTTCAGGGAAGTCAGACATGCTCAGCCCTTTGCCCTGATTCCAGTGTACAGTTTCCTTATGATTTTATCTCTGTTCTGCACTAAAAGAATGCTGCTATGCTTTTAGTCTCCCTTTACATCCATCCTTCCTGCTTAGAAAATGAGAGGGTCGGGGGGGGGGGGGGGGGGGGGTGTTGCATAATTAAGGATCAAGAGATCTTCATCCATGTTCATAAACCCTATTTGAGATATTTTAGATTAAAACAAAAGGGAATGTTTGTAATTTTTTGTCCTGCAACATTCTTAAGAGGTTGCATTAACTCTGCACATTAGAGTGAGATTTCACGGTATGGTTTCTGGGTGAAAAATCTAGTTAAAAGCTTTTCATCAGACCATTATCCTCAGTAACCTGTGGGGTGTGTGCTCTATGCCAGTGAGATAAATGAACTAGGTTGTGAACAGCCTTCTAAAATACAGAACAGCAACCTCAGCAGCTCAGTTTTAATGTGCACTTGGTGACTGACTTACCCTGCATCACAGGGATGTTTCTTGGTGGTGACGTGTATTTTCTAAGCCATAAGAGATCTCTGCTATTATTCTTGTTTGTGTGTTTCCTTCTTCTCTTCCAATCTTTGTTGTGTATGAATTTTTTAGTCACTTTAATTTCTGGGAGAGTTACAGTGTCTGACCTTCTCCAGAAAAATACTTTATTATTTTGATGATTTCGTAGTCTCTCTATATAGTTAGTTAATATACAAAATAACAAATCACATCTGTAGATGCTTTGAATATTGCTCCTAAGACTGTCAAAAGTAGTAAGAAATCTTTTAAGTCTTACAATCACACAGTAATAGTATAAAATTTTACAAACATGGGATCTCATGAATTCATCTACTGTGCTCCCTTACTTGTGGTCATTTGTCAGTGCTAGACAAAATGCCACATAGAAATTAGGTAAGCTACAGTGTTTGAAGCACATAATAATGACTTCAGGACAGGAATAAAGTAATGGGATGTGTAAAGGTATGCACACTCATTATCCTGGATTAAAGAAATTGCTGTGAGTAACAAATGATTTCCAGTTACTATTATGATTCCTCCTCCATGTTTTCAAACTCTTTTCTATTAAATATTTTCACTGTAAATGGCATAAGAGCAGAAAACAAAAAGAAGAATGATTGCAGAACATTAGTTTCACAAAGAGAAAGCAGACAAATTTATCAATGGATGCCATATCTTTTCTATCAGGAGTGCCAGGGAGCCTGACAAATGATACCTGTGTGAAAACTCTTCTGAGACACACAGCAGATACTGCCCTGGAAAAATGAAATCAGGAACTCTCTCTTCTGTAAAACTGCAGACATGTTTCTGTTTAAAAAGTGTTCAGCAATCATAGGATATATTAGGTTTCTGTAGGTGGTGTCGTTCCTCTGCCTGTTTATAGGAGGGATGGAATTTGGGGGTTGCCACCAGATACAGTGACAGCAGAATTTATCCTCTCTGCTCTTGATTTGCTAACTCAATTCACTGCACAACTTTTGTACAAAGGATTTGTGATATTCAGAATGTCTTCCTTTTATTATGAGACCAAGCCTGACGCAGAGATTTCAAAATTGTATTCAGGGAGGGCCAAATAGGGAATGGGACATCATGCTAGGGAGTAGGCAGCAAAATGTGTCTGCTCTATGACTTGAGATGGTGAAGATTTATAAAGTATTTTTCCAAGCTATTGTTAAAAGTTCTGCAGGATATATTTGACATTCCCTTCTCTCTCTCACCCTGAAGAAAGCACATACATTGCAACAGTTTTAACTCAAGGACATCTGTGTCAAAGTCATCAAGCAGACAAAATACTTTTATGAATAGAGATCATAGGATCAAGCAGCATATGTTATATAACTGACTCTTTTGAGAATTGGAAAAAAACAAAGTACTCAAGTTTTAACATTGGATGGGTGTTGTCATTTCTGACGGCAGCAGAGCTCTGGAATTTGTATTAATTGTCAAAAGTGAAATGACTGTACTGTTTTAACAGTTGGGATAAGGAAATCCTCATTGAGAAGGAATGAGTCATAAAAAGAACTAGGTATATGTACAGTAATTACCTTCTTGTTGTCCTTCGTGTATGATCTGTTAGATACTGGCACTAGGCCATCATGATAGAGGCCATCAAAGTACATCTTCTGCCTACTTCTCCATTTTAGGTGAAAACAGAAATTCTACATATCCTTAATATGCAAAGTTTGGAGATTTTTTGTATTAGTTACAAAAAACCTTTTTTGTATTAGGTACAAAAACTAATACAAAAATAGTGAAGAGAAGAAATAATTTACTAAATAGGGAAGAGAACAGCAGAAGCTCAATGTAGCATGTGTACTGGACATACTGTACTGTGCATATATATGGTGTATGCAGTATATTTCATAAATCCTCATCTGTAAGCAAGTTCAGAGGTGTGTGATTATACTGAGTCTCCCTCCTTGCAGAAATTTTATTGGCTTCTGTGAAATATGTGCAAGGAGGTAAAAAAACCTTGCAAGACTGCATTGATAAATTAAAGTTTGCAAGATAAAGACAGAAAAGAATTAGACTTCATTATACTTATAACGTTTGTTCTGTGTCCCTGGGGCTTGTTTAATTTATAAGCAGTACAAATTATTTACTGCAGCTCAAGCCTATGAAAGATATACTGCCAAAGAAATGTACAATGCTAAAGTTTTAGAAAGTGATCGCTTTTTCTGATTGGTTTTCTTCATTTGAATTGTACTTTGGCTTTTAACTTATTTATATAATGGATATCTTTGAAACCGTTGTAAGCAAAATTTCTCTTCTGACTACATTTAGCAGAACCGAGGTGCTCTGTTGGGAAAGACAGAGAAATGGAATGTATGTGAAATAGGCATGTATGTTTTAATTTAAGACAACAATATTAATATCAATTTTCTTATGGGAGAAATATTTTATAACTCCTGTTCATTGTTAGCAAATGAAAACAAAATATGTAATAACACTAAAACGTTGAGAACTTTGTGACTGATATAATTTTTCTGTCAAAAGATTACATGCAGAAAAAAAACAGGATAAATTAACCTAATATTTAAATTGTCAATATTTGTCTCAAGTTTATGCATTACGCTCGTGTCATGAGTAATTGTGTGTGTCTGTGTCTGTGTCTGTTTGTGTACGTACTAAAACATCCTTTTATCCACATGGTGTATATTTACAGTTTCCATATATTCTGTTAAGAAGCTAAATAACATGCTTCACTTCATGATTTTTTTTGAAAGCAAAGTTTCATCAGTGTACTTTGATTTGTACCTGTGGCCTGTCTAAACATGCTGGGAAGAGGCGGGTGAGAAAGGCCTGGAAACACCCACTGGACTTGAAGGGTGTCCATGGAGCATCCTGGCTGACATGTGACCCAAAGGGGCAGCAGCAGCTGATCCTGATCCTTAAATTAACTCTTCTCAGACCCTTCAGGACAAACAAAGAAGATGTAGTATGCACGTTCTGGGGTTGCAGTAGCAATCTGTGACTTTAGGGCTTTCCAGCCTCTGTCTCTGAAGCAGGTCCTGCTGCCAGCAGCCTTGCAGTGCAACAGCAGGACCTCTTCAGGGGCTGACCACCCCGAAACTGAGAAGGAGCAGTGTTTTCAGAACAGGGAGTAAATTTACTGCTTGGTTAGAAGACGGCAGAAAGGAAGCAGAGTTTTGTACCACCACACGATGATTTGGAGTTTAAAAAGGTTCCCTACCCCCTCTTAAAAAAGAGTTGATTTGTTTTCTATTTGATTTTTGGGGGTTTTTTCTTGACAAAGCACCCTTGTATAGGAAGACTGTACAAAGAAATAAATGTCAGATTAATTTTCTTTGTGGGCGAGAGTTTTCCAGTGAGTGACTGAAACATTGTCAGAAACATGTCCAGCAAAGTCCTCTGGCATGTTGCTGCATATTGCTGCTATGGTGAATTGGACTGCTATTGCCCCTAGGGTTATGCACACATTTAAGTGCTTTTGCTCGATCAGGACCTATTTTTAGAAAATTTTTTGTTCTTTTGGCTCTTGGTCAACAGGTATTGATAATGCCATGTATAAAAAATAGTTTTGCTATGCTGATGTAAATGAGCCACACTACAGGCATGAAATTTTTGGAGTAAGTGGTACTCTTTTCTAGATGACAGGTTATATTTTGTCTTACTCCTTACATGTGTTCTCTTTTCTAATTAACATAAAAATAAAATATAGGTACTTAGGATGAGTATAGAATTCTCTTCTTCATAAGTATTCTTTGAATTGATATTTCTCAGAGGAAATATTTTCAAAAATCATCGTAATAACTTTCTGTATATTATATTTCAAACCAGAGGTTAAAGAGCCTGATTCCCTTTTAAAAATTTATTTTTATTTTTTCATTTTGTCAAAATATTCATTTTTAGGGGAATTAATAATTTTCCCATAACTGTCCAATTTTCTCATAAAGTAACTATTTTTGTTGTTACTCAGACTTGGCTTTTAACCATATTCTGTCATCCAAAAATGCCAGGTTAAACAAATTATTTGACTTTGCAGAAAGCTCTGCTTTTGGAAGATTAAAGGCCAGTCTGGATGGGGCTTTGAGCACACTGGTCAAGTGGAAGTAGTCTCCGGCCACTGCAAAGGAGTTGAATCTTGAAGAGCCCTTCCAACCAAACCAGTATGTGATCTCTGAATACAGAAGTATGTTGTAGCTCATATGTCTCAGACATATCTGACTGATTTTTCTCTTTGATTTTTTATTGATCCTCTGTTATGAGCATTTCTGTTATGGGGTTTGGAACCCTCCATTCTGTTAGAAACATTTCTTTCTAACTATTAAAAATAATTATGCTGCTCTTAGCTAATTCTCTACTTTATATTTCTTTCAGCTTGAATGTGTAAGTACCTAGACATGCAGTCTAAATTTTTATCTACAGTTTCTAGATCATTGACTTCATTGTTTTTTATGCATTTGTGGCAGTATTTGCATTGTAAATGCTCTGAGAGACTATTTGCTTTTAAACTGGATTTTGTTTTAAATCACAGATTTTCACTTGTCCTAGGCACTGTAAAATTTGTGTTTATTAGCTGTCAGTTTTATATACAGTCTCAACTGATTATCCTAGTTCAAGGATCACAGATAAAGAAAATTATGATCTATACTTTTTTATTTTCTTCCTCAAAGAAAAAAAAAGAATATAAGAAAAAACAATTTTTAACAAATCGAAAGGGAGAAATTACTTCTGAAATATATGTGAAATACATATAAAAAGCAGAAGTTAAAAAAAATCATGAATAGAATTCTTGTGAGGTACAAATACACTTATAATGTGAAAGCCAGTATAGAGTTTTATATTTGTGGTCTAAGTTTGGAGCACATGTAAGAAATTATGACCTCACCAAATGCTAAGTCCCTCACCAACACAAAGAACCCGTATAAAAGAGTTACTTTATGGAGTGAAAAATTACTAAGTCATCACAGAGAAAACATAGATCGATGTCTGCCCTCCACTTCAAGGGTAGAAATCTCTCTGAAACTAATGTTGCAAAACAACATTAATAATATCTCCATCATGTTTAAACTTACACATGCTTTAATCTGTGTGTTATGCAATACTCTTTCCAAAAAGATATGCATGTAGGTTTAAGGTTTACTTGTGACTTTATTGTGTAGTGCTATAAATCCATGCCTAACAGCATTATTAATTAATTAATTAATTAATTAGACAATAAAGTTGTATTGTGACTGTTCTGTCTGATTAAAAGCAGGTATCCATTGATTCAGAACAGTTGCTGCCCATCCCAGGCTATGTTAAGCTTTAAGAAATAGAAACTAGAGCAAATTTCTTTTGTTACGCAGACTGTTATCTCCTACTGGAGAGTTGCTCATTTGGTTTGCAGAACACTGATGTACTTTATTAAATTATAGGCAACAACTTTTCTTGGTTTTTAATATAAGCAACCTGCAAGCAGAATGGGCACTGTCTTGTTGTGGTGTTATTTCTCCTTGCTGTCTTAAATGGTGGACTGTTATTGTGTAAAACGCAAAAGAGAGACACTTAGGCCTTAAGGTAACAATATTCATGTGGGCTCCAGAATTCAGCATTTCCTTTGAAGTTTATTGTGTGTAGAGCAGGCCTGCTTATGTTACCCCACTTACTGGAAGAGTATGGGCTAGTGTAAATATTGCATAAATAAAATGCTGTACCTGCTCAGGCTTGTATTTTACATATAGTTAGTATTTCAGCTCTGGAATTTAATATTTGCTTTTCTCGATTTTTTTTTTTCCCCAAGAAAACACAATAGTTCCTAAATCAATGCAAAATTAAAAGAGTGCTTAAATTCAATTGTTTCAAAGTGGTCTCATCCCCTCAACCCTGTCAGAATTTTTTGGTTTTGTTGTTGTACAAAGTTTGGTTTTGTGGCCAGACAGAAAAATTTTCAATGTTATTCTGTGCAGGTTCTTGCCAAGTAAATGTATTAGCAGCATTCCTTATTGTAATAGAGATTTCTATTTCCAAATGCTACCAAATCTGCTGAAGGAACGCTATGGATCTGTGCATTTGACTTCAGTTTCCTAGTCCTCTTTAGCCATTTTGTTTTAGTCAAAACAGGATTAATACATTTCTGTGAGACAAATGAGAGTATGAAGGAACTTTAATGTGCTGTTAATGTGCAATTTGTGCAATTTCTTTTTTTTTTTTTCTTCTGTGCCTGCTCTACAAGAAGCTTAGTGAAGAGCCTTTCTTTTTTGCAGGGCTGTGTTTAAAAGAAAGTGGTTACTTCTAAATGCATTGTATTCATGCAATAATCCAGACTCTTGCACAACTATACTGTTTTCTGCTCCTTGGAATGTAACTCTTCAAAGGACTCAGTTTCAGAGGTTGCCCTGACTCCTCCCGATCAAGAGTAATTAATTTAAGAACCCTCAGGAATCAACAGAGGGGTGGGTGCCAGTGAAAAGCAGGAACATGGGACATGGATTGTCCAGTGTTTTCACAGGAAAGCCCTGCGGATATTTTTCCCTTTGCATGGAACAACCCCAAGACTTATTTGCTAAGGAACTTGCGGGAGCGGGTTCTTGATTATACTAATTAAGATACATCACAGCAATGATGATTAATTTATCTCAGACTGAATCCCAAATTTCCTGGAGGTAGAAGGATGAGAAGGTTTTCTGAAACTGATGGAAAATGACAAGAACTTTGAAAGCTGGAAGAACTAATCATCAAGTGATCAATTTGATGCTCTTTTTTATCAAATGGTCAACTAATAGGGCTTGAATGCAATTCAATTAAATTGAAAGCCATCATATATCTCATTTTAGCAGATAAGGAATAGTCAAACTCATTTGTTCAATAAAATTCACCTCAGAATTAGGTTCCATAAAGTGAGATGGAGTTATCTCACATTGTCATTCCAAAGTGTGAGAAGGGAATTTGTCTACTGTTTCTGGTTCATGTTCACATCCATCTGCCTTAGTATTCATGCATTTAGCAGAAGGAGCAGGAGGTGATACCTAACAAGAACTCCCACAGATCTGGGCTAAAAGCAGGTTTTCTAACAGCAAAGGAGCTGAAAGGGATCCGTTCCTTTCTCTGTCTTCCTTCTCTGTGAGTGCAATTTCACCAGCTCAGCTGCAGTCATCACACACCATGATATCTTCAGAAGAATGATACATGCTCAGACAAAGAGTTTGCTTTGTAGTCTCTTGTCTTTTGACATACAGCCAGTTGCAGTCTGTCCTTTAATAAGGTCCAGTATTGTTTTGCCCTTTAAACAAGCTGTAGATGGATGTGAACAGTAACTTTTCCTTTTGATTAAGGTCATTACCACTTCTTCAGTTAATTCTTGTCTGTTTGTTGGAAACTGGACAAGGGCAGTGCTTGTGCCACTTATAGAGAATTTAAGGTTAAAAAACATCAGAACTTTCTGTAATGACTTCTATTGGCATTTTTCTCTTCCTTTCTTTTAAGGCAGTAGTAGTCAAGCCTGGGGACATATTGAACTAATGAAGACCTGGAAAATTTCTACATTTTTTTCTGAGTGTATTTTATCTGTTGATTTTCGGGAAACTCATTTTTTTCAAGTTGTCTTTGGGTTTCTACCTGAAACTTTGAAGTAGGTGTTATCTAATACACTACCAACAGCCAACAGTGAGGGATACGAACCTTTAGGGGATGACTTAGACTTGCAGATCACAAAATCTGAATTTGCAGTAATTTCAACAGTGTCATTGCTACCCTGCGCTGCCGCACACACCTCTTCTAAATCTTTCTTCTTCTCCATGTCAAACTCTTATTTTCAGATTGCTCCCTGCACCAGCCCTTGACGTTCCCCTCCCTTTCCCCAGGAGAAAATCTGCCTTGCCTCTGACTCACTGCCATGATTAGCCCCCTCATGCTGTTGAGTGTCCCACAGAGCCAAGATTGTTTCCTCACCCCACCCCTTGGTTTGTGACTGTACCCAATCTATTCCTCGTACTCAACCTCTCCCTCAGAGACTTTTCTATACCTCTTTGAAGATTACCCACCATTGAAAGTCATAATTAACATAAATGATAAAATATGCATTAGTAGGAGACAAAACTCTTAAGTGCTGCTTCATACTGACTGTATCTCAGTTTTCAGGTTTCTCCTGCAAGTCCAAGCAAGCAGTCCAATAAGCTCAAAGTATTTAATATTGTATATGTTGCTCTTTGCCTCCCTTTGCATTATTTGACAACCATTTTCCAGGTTTGTTTGTAAGAAGCTTTCAGTAGTGCCAAGTTCTCTTGAAAACCCAGTACACTTCAATGAAGTATTTTTGGGTATGTGTCTGTGCATGTGTGAATATATACGTAAAAATATTGTATATACTCCTGTACATGTATTTACCCCTCCATTATGTTAAGGGTTTTGTATTTCCTTTTCTAAGGTAACTGTTGCAGATATTCTGGATAAATTAAGCAGTCAATAAAAAATGTTGTTGCAGAGTGATTGTTGATATAAGTCAAACAGTTTATGAGGTTACTAATATTTTAAAAAAACTAATTATTACTTAATGCGGATATCTGGTGAGGAATGGCCAGAACTGACCAATATCCATCATCATTGTTAAGTCGCAGGCACTTATATGTTTTACTACCAGAAAAAGCTGCAAACTGGAATACAGCCTTCAATACAGAATTTTTTTGTTTGTTTGTTTTCCTCCAGATAACCTTTCCCAGTTGTTATTTAAATAAAATCTTCAATACTAGGAGCAAGCTGCTTTTTTTCCTTCTAAAGGCACAGTTTGGTACTTGCTGACAGTGGATCATGGGGTTCTGGGAATTTTTACACTGCAGGCAGGGTCAGGAAGGACAAAGGAACGTATTTATGCAAAGTTTGGGCTTCAGTGAGATTTCTGGCTTACTAGGAATCTCTAAGATGTCCTATGCACTTAAGGTTTTTGTGGTACCTTGACGATACTGTACGATATTGTATAGCTTCTGGTATATCAGTCAAGGCTCATAACAGGATGCAAATCTGGGTTTATGAAAAGATGACAGGGCAGAACTGTCCTCCTTGTTCTCTTTTATAACTCATTCATGCTTCTGCATGTTTTTTTTACGGAAACAGGGCCCTTTGCACAACATCACTTATCTTCAAGAAAAGACTCTATTGAATCAACATCATCCTTTTTGTTTTCTGTTTCCTCTTTTCACTTTCCTTGCTCAAGTGTTGGCTTACTTAACTCAGCGGGAGTTAATGGATTCAGTCAAAATTCAGATCCTTTTGTATATCATCTCGCCATTTAAGGAAGAGACTTGATTTGACGGAATCAGTCTATTAGTTTTGCATTCATGAAGTCTTACCTGCAGGCACAACGTGGAGCTTCCTTTCTTCCTGTGGTTAGCCTCTGGTTCATAATATTTATGTGCTATATTTTGATGCTACCTGATAACAATTTCCAGTGTAAATTAAAGTAGCCATGAGATAATGAATTTAACATCCACTGTCTTTGTCCCCAAGGGACCACCCCAGAAGTGAGACTAGCTGGATGCTGTGAGTGTCTCAAATTACATTCACTTTCACTGGCCCTGCCCTTTACACAAAAGCTCAGGAGGGAGTGTTTAAAAATTTCTTTATGCCAAAGACATAATTTGATGGGTAGCTGAGGTAAGTTTTGAAATGTGTAACAACACTGAAGATGGTGCAAAGCATGTGGAACAGACCCAGAATTAGTCCACAGACTTTAATTGAATGATGACTCAGGTCATCATACTCCTTGCAGATGAGGTTTTTCTCCTTCTCCTCCCTCCATACGCTTAAAAAAAAATTGTACTTCATATTTTTATTTATATATCAAACCCTAATTGCTTGAATTGAACCATTTCAGGCTCCACTTTATCTGATCAGATTTTTATTTAATTTTAATTTCTGTTTTTCTAGGCAGGTGTCTAAACAGCATAGGGTGGGCGTGTAATAGTTAAATTAAAAGACTCATGTCTGGCTTCTCTTTAAGAAGATCTCTGACCTTCACCTTGCAATGACACAGAAGTTGTACTTGTGTCTTTTGCCCTTTAATAGACAAACATACCTCACCTCATAGTATTTTATAATCAGAGGATCAGGAGTACATCTTTGAAATTAACTAAATAGCACTTAATTTCTCCCAAAAATAAACCTATAGATTGTGTAATAAGCATTGAAAAGTAATAATGAATTATATCATTAGAGATGTTTTCATAGTACTGGAACTCTCCATCAGGTCTGACAACTTGCACACAAAGGATTTCTATAAAAAAATTCAGTTTAGTTTTATTTACAATACAGATTTTTCTCCAAATTAAATAAAATAATCTTAGTTTCAAGATTTTAAACCAAATGTTCTGGAAAGCTGGGGGAAAAACTACATCATTTTCCAGGCAAATATTTGTTTTCAATGAATTGTCATCTTCTGATGAAACAGTAGCATTTTGAAAAATTCCCAGCTTGATATTTTTCTGATCAACCTGCATCACAATTACATGTAACATGTGTGTTCTTGAAACCATCCCTTAATTACCAGGAACTTCAAATTCCCCTTTGTGTAGTCAATAGGTACCAAGCCATTGTATCCATGTTATGACACCTGTACCCTGGAGATATCATGGTATCACCTCATCTCATAACACCTTGTAAGTCTGACACGTATTATACTTGGGCCACTTCTGTGGGCCTCCCTCTCTTTTTTAAAGATGAACTCCAACAGGTTTATGGTTCCCCACAAAGCTGTTTTTCCTCACAGAGCTGGTCTATCTAACAAAATCAATACAAGTCATAGAATTTCCTACGTCCTGTGGAAGGATTTTAGTAAACTATAATGTACTTTCCTATGTCCACATGCTGCTATGCATGTAAAATTCTTGTCCATTAAACATTTTTCTGCAGGACTCTCAGCCTCCCTTGGTGACAGGATGGCTAAGCTCATTTGAGGATTTACTTGTTAAATGTTGCATGTCAGGGATTTTCATGTATATGAGTTACCAGGAAATCTTATAGTTACTAGGTCTCCGATTTGTAAATAATGAGTAGATGGCCTAGGACAAAAAAGACTTGAAGCTCATCCAGGTCTTTAGATTTAGATTTCAAACTGGTATTCATGATCAATTTCCTATCTTGGACAAATTTGTTTACCTATGTCAAGAAATCACAGCTAAGAAAGAGTTGTTTCTCTTTTTTTATGTAATTTCTGTCTTCAGAGAATACCGACAATTGCATTGGAGCAGTTATGTGTTGACAGTCAATACCAGTCCTATGTGTTGGATATCAGTGGTGAAAAGGAAATGAGTTTGTTAACTCTCTGCCATTGAAAAGCAAATCACATCAAGAATATTGGTGTCTCTTGGCAGTATTTAACTACCAAGATGTACTGGGATGCCATAAGAAGAGAACAGTCCCATTTTGCAACTGTTATTAGATGATAAATTGCCTGCACCTGGTGAGTTAACACAATCCTTCTTCTCCAAAACTACTGACCTATGAACTGTACAATACCCATTGTGTAAGGGGAACTGGAAGTTCACCAGCCCCAGTGCCCTGCCAGCTCAGCCAGGTCAATTGGAACATTGGGGTCTCCAACCACTAGGGACCACCATAGTGACCCCAAGGAGAGAAGAATGCATGTGTAAAGGGGAGGGGAAATATGTTCATAATTTCAGGGCAATTACTATCATAAGTATGTTTGGCCTGGGACAATCGATGTATATGTGTGTAGAACACATAGAAACTTTCCTATACTTGGCAGGCGTGGATTTGTGAGAAACTACTCCCTCATGCATCTGGCCGAATATAGAATTCCTGATTCTTAATGCTACCATTGGTGTTAAGGATTTTTTTTTTTATTTTACCACATTTTTGGTAACACAATGAACAAATTATGTGAGACTCTAAAGTATGAAGGAAAAATCCTAGGATAACAGATGTTATGTTATAAAAAGCCCCACTATCTATGAATGCTATTTGTTGATGGATATTGATAGAGTGTTTTAAGGGACACCAGAGGCTCATTTCTGGCTTCCTAGGCTTTTTACAAATAGAATTGTATAACTGTTCTGTCTGAAAACAAGGAGTATCCAAAATATTTACTGCAAAAGAGATTGAGCTGCAAATAAGAAAGATGTTTTTTTGCTGTTACAGTACTCTCAGGTATTTGAGAAATGCCTGTAAATAAGCAAGTTTTTCAGATCTTCCACTCCACATAGTGGTTTTCAAGTCAGCCTGTGGGCAGCATGTCTAAGTGCACCTAATGGCCTCCAGAAAAATTAAGTCCATCTGCCACATACCAGACAGACTCAAGGAAAGCAGTCCTTGTCTGGGTTTGGGACTGCACTGACAGGTTTGTTGTGGGCATACACAGCTGATCTGGCCCTGAGAGTTGCCTGGCAGTACTCTTGAGGAGACAGCCCATAGATATTCACCAAGTCCAAATGAGGATTTGTGCTGCCCCCTCACAGCTGAGTAGATACAAAGGGCTGATTTTGGTACTTACAACTCAGAAAGAATGTTACATGCCCCTAGTGACAGAAGAAATCCTGAGGCTATCACACTATGAAGCATCTACCACCACCTTTGTGCACTGGCTTGTCTCTTTACATGAGATGTGGCTTCAGGTATGTGGAAGCATCTCCAGAATGATGGATATGTGTCATGGTGTTCTTTGGGTTGAGCCATGTGTATTTTGGAGTGGAATCTATTCCAACCATGGGTTTGTGTCCATATATATCACTATATATCTCACATGTATTCCTTTTTAAACAACAGATTATCAGAGAGCAATTTTCTCTTCAGCTAGGTAAGAAATCTCCAGAAGTAATTTCATACAATAAATATGCTTCCGAAAATTTCAGCATGTGCTAAATGTCCTCCTTGTCTTCTTCCCTGAATGAGTTATGTAGAAGGCCCTAACGGTTCTGCCATGGAAACCTCAGTTGATCTTCCCATTGCAGACATTGTAGAATAGAATCTATCTTAGCTCATGGAATATATTAAAAAAGGAAGAGGGGATAAGATGTGCAAGGATTTATTGATAAAGCATAGACATAATCCAGCCCTTCTGCCAAAGGCATCTGTAGGTTGTCCCATCACTGTGCACTGGCTTCGGCATCAGTTCCAGAAGCACCTCTGTGCACAGCAGTGAAGTTTGTTCAAAACAGAGAGAAGCCCAAGGCCTTTCAAAATCCACCTACACACAATCATTTTGATAAGGAATAAAAACACAGTCTAGCTGTAATTGAAACTGGGTGTGGTTAGAGCAAACCTCCTTACCAAAGAGAGAGCGGTGACAGCAAATCACTGTGTTGGGATGCATGAAGGGTACCTGAGGAATGGATGGGCTGTTCAGAGTAGGCAGTAGGGACCATGGGAGGCTCTTCTCAAGTTATGTGCTGCTGTGGGACTGAAACACAGAAAGACATCCCCCAACAACAAGTACTTCTGCTCTAGGTGTTTGAATGGAAAGGTCTGTGTTTGGCAGCCTGCTCTGATGGAATGCCTTACTTTCAGATATGGAGACCAGGGAATTGTTCCCCACTCACATTCCTTAAGGATCTCCTCCTCTAACTGATGGCTCTACCTGGGGCCTCTGCGTGTGAAGCTGAATATATTATATAATAAATTGTATTATTGGCATGCAGTTGAGTCTGGGTCTCTGCATGTTCAGGCTGAAGTCCTGCAGTTGGAGATGGTGAATGGAAGGTTTTATTTCATATCTTAACAGATGACTCTACTGGACCTATAATCAAGCTAATAGGCTACTGATGAGAATGTCAGAGACATCAATAGACCTTGAGCTTATCTATTGGTTGAAGTAGGGGAGAGGAAGAATCTACTTGATCTGAGAAATATCTAAATTAGAACTGAAAGAAAATCACTGCTTCATGAATGAAAAGTGAACTGCACTATGCCTTAGGGTGGGATCGTATTCAGGAGGTGGTACGTCCTTAAGGAGGCCAGGACAAGAGTCATGACTGTCCAATGTCCTCAGAAGCAAAAATTCCCAGTGGCCTTACCATCCTGTACTACCACCCGGCACCACAGATCCTCCAAATATCCAGAGCTGAGAGGGACCTACAGGCATCATCAAACCCAACTTTTAAGCAAAGGGCCTAACAGTGACTGAACACACAACCTTGTTCTTATTGACACCCTGGTTTAACCAGCTGAGCCAGTCTCAGCTGCTTTTCAACATGGTCCAGTATCCAGCTATGCTGTACAAGGGAAAAGTGTCCAAAACCAGATTTTAGCTTGTATCCATCAAGTCAGCTTTCTTGTGTTAAATGTCGACACTTTTTTTGAGCAATAAAACATTTGCATTATCTTTTGTCCTGTCGAAGTTATTTTTCCCTCTGTAAAGTTCTGTCATAACCTCTTCCTCTTCTGTGTTGTTGTGGAGAAGGTTCATGACCTCCTCCTGAGAGTCTGATTTTCCTCATGTGTCATTTTACTTTCCGCACAGTACTTTTTGTATTCTTCCTTCTTAGAGTAATCTATTGTAAGGTTTTTTGGAAACTGACAGTTTGTGCTATGTTTCTCTGTTATTCCTGTCTGTTCTAATAACACATTTCTGTGATAAGGACATATTGCTGCTCAGCATTTTGTCACTGCCTTTCCCTTAAATCTATTACCAGAAGAGCAAACCATAGAATGTATCATTCATGCTCTCAGCAGGTCAGAGTAGTTTAAAATTTTCTTTTTGTAAAATTGTTAAAGTACGGGTTACAATTATGTAATTTGTAATATTGTAATATTTCCTTGTAATATTTCTTTGTGGTTTGTCATGCTTCTTAGAGGGACTTGCTGACTGAAAGAAAAATAATAATAATATAGTGATTGCAACTATCAGTTGGTTTTGATATCTTAAGACATTATTGGATGTTACAAAATCACAGAATTGCCACTTCACAGCTGTGAATCTGATATTTGTAAAGGGCACAAACATCCTTTTAATTTGAGAGTAACATTTGAACATGCACATGAAGGGTGCCAATAGAACAACTGAGTTCTATATTCTTTTGATTTTAGAGGAAAATACACCATTGGGATGATTTCTTCTATTTACTTTGAATGAAAAAATAATTTATAATAAAAAGACTGTTCCTTCTGTGATTATTTTTAACCTCTGCCTGTAATATGTATCAGAAAGATGTCAAAATAGCTGAAGATTTCTAAGTAATTTTCATATTTCAAGTAAGTTAAAGCAATTTTAGGTACACTACAGAGGATAAAGCTATAACACATAAATACATACTGCATACAAAATGGGTCAAGTGTGTGTCTATTTCCTACTTCTGTTGCATTGAAGTGTCACAGTCATCATCAATCAGACTTTATTTACAGAGGACTTGAAGAGCAAGACAACTGGATTCACCTGGACTTACCTCTTTGTTGCATTTGTGAAAACTGGAAGCACCTCAGCTTTGATTTGTATTTTGTATCACTTGTCAGTTTGTGAAGAAACATCTGTGTAATTGCAGAAAGCCTGAAGAAAGTCTGCACTTCAGCTGCTCATTGTGTCTATGGTAAAAAAGCACATAAACATTTTCAGTTGGAGCAGTTTAATTTTTAAAAATATAATACTTCCATTTCAGTAATTCTGCATTATTTCCCTTTACTTATGGAGATCAAAAAGTACTGTCTGTCGCTAAAATTTTAATTTTCTTTCCTTTGTGTTCAATAGTCTCTAATTTTTACCAAGGAATTATTAAATTACTTACAGAAGTTATCTACTAAAAACTCCTGAGCATTGTTAATTTATGTGGCTTCTATTTTATTCCTGCCTCCTATTCCACAAGAAGATTCCAGATGAATTTACTTTCCAGCACTTAATTACCACCAGAGATCAGATGTTTGGCTGATTCATAGACAAACTTAGAGCCTTCCTCACAGCTGTGGTTTTTCAAGTAGGAACTAGCTTCCTGATTTCACCTTCTTCCCTCTTGTGATCTGATTCTCTTTATGAGTAAGGGCTTCATCTCGCTTCATTCTTATATGACTGCAAGATTTTTCATTGTAGGTAAGCCTGGGGTTTACTTTTTTGTGTATATACGTTTGTATATCTATGTGTATATATTTGTTTTATATACACACAGAAAAATTTTTATAAGAATATATTATTGACTTGAGTTCTCTATAGAATTTTTTTAATTAGTTTTCTTTTCCTTTCAAGGTGGTGTGGTAAAAAATTATAACAATCCTTATAAGTAACTGTGGCAATATTTGTTCAGATAATTAATTTTAGCAAAGGGCACTGTTATCATTTTCATAGTAACTCTTGAAAGAGCTGGCAAGATAAAATTTTATAACAAATGTAAAAAAATGCACTTTTTCAACTGTTTCAACTTTTTTTCCAGTTTTTAATATTCTTTTCAAATGTTGTTCAAAGCTGACATTTTGTTCTTGTTAGAAAAGTAAGTAAACACTGTGTTCTCTCCAAAGGAAATCAGGGGTAAAATGGCTTTTGAAAAGATCACTGCCTGCATTGAAGGGTTGTATAATGTGTCCTCTGATCATTTATTCTTGAATAATGAGCTTTCAAAGTGATAATCTGCAAAGGCTATAATTTGATCATTTGAAAAATATAGTGCTTCTACTAAGCTTATATACATAGTTATGCAGAAAAGAAACATATAAACTCTGGAGAATACAGTGAAATTCACAGCAGCATTCATTTATTCCATCCCACAGGACAAAAAGGGATTGCATCCCTAAACCTCATATGGTAATCTATAAACTTGGTTGCTCTAATGGTTATCTTTTTACCTTACTTGTTTTTACCTTATTGCCGTGGTTCAGAGGTTTCTCTCCTACCTATCAGACATTCAAGATTATTCCGACAAGCTTATACAGGATTCCTGACAGTACTGCAGAGGTATCAATTATTTTTTTAATATCAATTTGCAGGAGGTTTGTTGGTTAGGGTTTGGATATTTGGTGTTGGTTTGGTTTGGGGGGTTTTTTAACTGTAACAGACTTTTCAGACTTCAGCAGAACCCTGAGTTAATTACAGTTATTATTGTTGATAAGTGAAATAGAGCACAGTTGAAACACCTCAGCCTTCTGTAGGCGGTATAAATGGCTTTTGATCTGGAGATTTTCATATCCAGAAACTCTCACTTTAAATACTTTATCACTTTAAATAAGGGGTGGAGCGCTTTATGACATCTTTGCATTTGCTGTAACAAGAAATAGACACAACACTCTTTCTTCAACGCACAGGATCAGCTAGTTAAACACCAATGCTTTTCTTCCTTCATTCAAAGCATTTTTTAACTTGTATTTTTCAAGTACAAAATAAAGTAAATGAAGAACAATTGTGTGTCCAGTTCCCAAGAAGTCTCAGAGCTTCTTCCTTAAGAGGTGGCTTAAACTAGACGAATCAAAAAGAAATTTCACAGTCTTATTCTGGATATAAAAATGTTTGGTATTCTCAGAGACTTAATATTTTTCACTTTATTCAAACCAGCAACTGGCAAACTTCTGTGAGTTTTCCATTGGCTGTAAAACTTGGTCCTGATCCAAATTTGGTGAATGATTAGCTGACACGTTTCCAAATTACGTAGGTATCCCTGATTCCTGCAGTCTTCCTCTTGTGCTCAACAGTCCTTCCCTGGAACACACTCAGCATCTCTCCCCCTTTTCTGTCCTTCACATCTGTTCCTTCCACCCAACCCTTTACAGGTCTTCTGTGTCACACTGTCCCTTCCTCCAAGCGTCTTCTCTTCACACTGTCATTAGCTGACTTCCTTGCTCCTCTCAAAGTTAAGGCGAGAACGATCTTCCTGCTGCAGCCCATGGAGATATGCTTTGAGAAGTTTTAACCAGGAAAAGTGAGAATGGTGCTTTTTATGGGACTCATCTGAAACAATTTTTTTCAAGGGTTTCAGAATTCCAGCACAAATGTTCAGAAAGGAATCCAAAAGTTGGATATCAGGGACACATCTTATGGTAGCACTAGGGTTTTGCCCATCCTGCTTTTTTATATAAACAATTTTCCTCCAGTAGGGTGTTTTTCATAACCAGATAAATTAAATTTTTATGACATAATGGGAGGTTTTATTTTATCTT
This sequence comes from Sitta carolinensis, assembly GCA_032173965.1. NCBI lineage: Eukaryota > Metazoa > Chordata > Aves > Passeriformes > Sittidae > Sitta > Sitta carolinensis. The sequence goes on from CM063313.1 coordinate 50,468,447, forward strand.
TGTTGCTCACTGTATAACTCAGATAAGCTTCCCTTGGTAATATTTCTGATACCTTTTCTCCTCTGTTGCTGCTGAAAAAAGCCCACGTGTCTACTGATAGGCATCAGTAAAAAAAATTACTTTCTCCAACCTAAAATGGTAACAATTTGACATCTGTGGATTTGTACACCTAGATGTGAAATCCAAATGTTAAATTAATATATTAACAATGTTTATAGTTTTATTACCCTGTAATTATATCCGACCTTCTGATTGTTTTTCTTTTCATCCCTGTCTATAAAAGGTAGTTGCCTGAACCTGTTTTGAATGTCTGCACTTCTAGCATTAGTCCTAGTGATGTTTTGCCAGGTTCAGTGGAAGAAAAGACAATTGTAGGGATGGAATTATTATACTGGAGGATCTATCAGATGGTGAACTAGAGACAGCTGGAGACTTGATTTTATCCTGGAGCCATGTTTGGCATCCTCTCTGCCAAAAAGCTACGTGGAAGGGGACATTAAATGCAGTCTTGAATAGTGGTGGCTGGCAAGTTACAGCAAGTCTAAGCTGAGTGGTGTCAAGAAATTAACTGATTTAAATAACACGGGGAGAAGGGAATTTGTCAGGGTCTTCTCAATCACAGAGTCCTCTGTCCTCACTGTTGACTGACTTAATTCTGCTGTTCTCTTTCTGTTAGATTCCAGGAAAAAAACTCTTTGCATACATCTATATTTTTTCATCTTCCTAATCAAAATAACTCTTCAGAAGTCAGCATATTGGCTAATCACTGAAGCTTAAAATGAAACATTATCGTTGTTTGATCATAGCAAGGGAGTCCTTCTGATATCTTGGTGACAGCCGAGACTGGGCTAGGCATTGCTCACACCTGTGGTTCAATAGTTATTTCATTATAAAACTCTACTTCAATGACATGGAAGATATTTTGCACTAATTATTCCTTATTCTTTAATTTTAAATGCCAACATTTTAGTTTTATTTTCTGACTGAAATTAAATATTGATAAATATTGAAGTATAGGTCATTCACTAATTACATTGGATGAGAATCTGAGATATTTCTGTTGATTTTGAACAGCAGTTTCTGCAATGAATATCATTAAGAGCTTCATGGAAAACAATCTCATTATCCACATAATTTCACAGGCAAAGAAGCATTTTGCCATTGCTATATCCATCTGCTTCAACTTTCTGTGGGATGGAAAATGGGAGGATTTGGCACCCAAACAAATCTATGGTAATTTTTAGGAGTACAAAGCAGTATTTTCTGCTGAAAATAAATGCAGGATAGTTGGGCCAATGAAATAATAAACATGTTCCAAGCTGCAAGGCTTTTAATGATTATTTATAAAATACACTTTGTTTTTGTGTTCCACCTGATAGTCTCTGAACTATTTATGGGTAAATTTTATAACTCATGCCATATAGTTTATAGAAGATTTGCAAAGCATTGTCCCACCAGATACGTTTGCCTTCAGTGAGAATAACTGCCTCCAAGTAGGTAATTTAACAGAACTAGAAGGTAAATCTTTGAGTTCTGGTTGAAGTAGTATGACAATCCTGAAGATGGTGGATACTTGGCTTTCTAGATTGAATATTATATTAGAAATTCAGTAGTGGAAATTACAGAAAAACATGTAAACAGATAAAATTCATCTTCAGTTCACTTAAGGGTGTTTTCAAGACCTTGGTTATCAGTTAAGTTTTTCTACTAGTGCTCCTGAAACTACCTTATTATCAGCAGATTTCCATTTTAAGGGAGTCTATGGCTGAATTTGGTGGAAGATCCTGACTCACTGGAGAACTGGAGAGAGTTTTAGGTAATAACTGGTCATCTGATATATTCCCAATAAACCAGAATTGGTCTTGCTTAACTGAAGAAGCTCCAGCTCAAGCTGTCTGTCAGTTTTGGCTTATTGTAGATGAGGGAGGTCATCTTCACTCTGCTGGTGACAGAATTGTCACCTCCAATTCTTACAGCCAATTAGTGCTTTTTTCCTGCTGCCTTTCAGGATTTACCCACTTGAAATTTAGGAATGGGAGAAATCAAATGTTGAGCATTGGGCAAAACTTCTGCTGAGTAACTTGACCATGGGTCAAGTAGAGGGGTTGTTGGGAAGGATTGGTAAACTGGTGCATAAACTCCATCAGGGGAGGGAGGCCACATTTTACCTTTTCTTTTACCCTGTGTTCCCCAGACAGTCCATTACAGTCTCTCTAGCTAGGAGAAAATGCAGAGAAATATCAAGGTATGTGTTGTTATTTGTTGTCTTGAGAAGACTCAGCTCTGACCTTCACACAAATGGGAGAGCTGCACAGATCTTAAAGGTGGAATTTCCATTGCTACCTGTGGGAATTTTATAACAGGAAAGAGAACAGGTCTGGGCCCAACATGTGAGATTGGTCTGTTGGTTCTGTTGACACTGAAGTTCCTAAAGAGATAACCATTATGATGGCCAACTGATACTTAACAGTGTCCTGCCTGGGCTTGCCCAGGTGAGTGATTCATTTGAAATGCTTTTTTCTTTGAGTCGACTGTATGGCTTTTGGCACTGAAATTTTTAGCAGAGAGATACATTTGCTGATTTTGAGATCTTTTGAACACGCAAGTCTTACATCAGTTTTTAGGTTCACAAATATAATCTTGGGTGCTGTGATGGGGCAAATTTTGCACTGTCATCTTAGAGGTGTTCCTCTTCATCCATTGACCATGTGTGTAATGAACTTGAAACCAAACATGAAAAGTTTAAATGGTGAAGCTCAGGGTGGACATTCAGGGAGCTGCTGCTGTCTTGGCACCTCTACTCTTCCTCTGACAGTGCTCCAGTAATTACTGTGGAATTTCCTCTCTTTCCCTCTCTTATAGATGTAATTCTTGGCCTCAGATTCATCCACACATTTTTCATGGAAGTTACTGCGTTTACTCCCATTGGACTACTCATGCATACTTAGAGAAATGCATATGTTAAGGGCTCTGAGTCCCCAAAATCCTCTTACAAGGATGGCTACATTACCTTACCAATCAGAACGGCTTGAGAGCTGCCGAACTGTGTGGCAGATGAACTGCTATTTAGATTTTCAAAGCACAGGATGAGAGAAGTTTCTTCCTGGAAAATTAAACAGATGAAAGAGAATAAACAGATTCAAGAGAATAATGTGGGCAGACTTAACTACACAACTGGGGTATTATGAATTTTGGTTGATTCTTTGATGCACATTCCAATTGCCATGTTAAATACAATTTATGCTGAGCACTAATATGAAAGATCTGTTATTTATTCCTTTGTTGTTTCAAAGTTTGGAATGATTGTTTAATTAGTACCTTGGTTTGCAGGACCATAGTCATAAAACGGCTATTGTCATACTTGACATATTAAGGACAATAAATAGATGTGTTAATTAAATATGAAGTGTATATATAAAAGGGGGACACAAATCTGGTCTTTTCTTTTTTCCAAAACCCAACACCCGGATTTCATACACATTTATGTATAACAATGAATGGATGAATTAACATGAATTAAATACATATTTATAAGCTAATTTAACATGATTTTATTGCAATCCAATTTTTTTAAATAATGCCAGCTGCATCCCAGTTTCTCCATTTAAAAAAATCTTATATAGCATCTTGTAGTACAATTCCCTTTGTGATGTAACAAGCAAGAAAGAACCCTGCCTTTCAACTCTTATATTTGGAATGTGATTCTAGGTCCTGAACTTCAATTTTATTTTCTCATGAGATTTTACTCATGCAAAAGTCTCACTTGAAAGTAGTAAATGTTTAGTTAACTAAGGATTGTCCACACACAATCAGATTTGCAGGACTGAAGTTTTACTATGTCCCAGGTAAAAAACAAAACAAAACAGAAACCTGTTTGAGACTAATCTTCCCTAAAGAGAATGACTTGTTAAAATCACTTCTCCATAAATGAAGAGATGCCTCCATAATCATTAATTAGTTTTTTAAAAAAGTATTTAGGGAGAGGTTGAAGAGGGGGATAACTACTAAACAAGATTCACTATTAAAATTTATTGGGAAATGATTATATACGTACTGTTAATTTTTGTTATTTTAATCTTTAGAAGCAATACTCAGAATGGAAAACTTTATGAATATTTATTTTTTTACTTTCTTTGAATTGAATTTGTTTCACTGTCTTGATAAAACTGAGACCATAAACAAGAAGAATTTGCCCCTGTTAGATGTTAAAATACACAAGCACACTCTTTTCATGCACTCAGATCTTGAGACAAAATTAACTGAAGCCTACATCAAGATTCTCATTTTCTTGACTGGATTTTTCTCACATTTATCAGTGGAGAACATTTTTAGAAGTCTAGCAAATTATGCAAATGGAGCCCAAGCTGTGCTGCTGTAATTGTAGTGGTCCTTACTGTGTCCCCAGAATCTCCCCAAACAATAAGGTTTAAGATGCAGAGACAGAAACATAAAGCTGGAAGTCTCTACAAGAAAATATGCTTCTGTAAATTTCTGTTAAAAGCCTCCATGGCAGATGAACACATGCTGCTTCGGAAAACTTATTTGACTGGTTTCATACAGATTTTTTTGCTGCTAATGAAGTCAATCTCTTCCATCCCAGAGAACAATTGATCACTTCATTAAACACTTAATTACACAATCTCCCATCACTGTGCTTTTATATCCAAGTTAAGCACATCCACTCATTTCACTTTTTTATTCTACAGGGCTCGTTTTCCCAGTCTGTTACCATTCATATTTTTGGAGTGCAGTGCAAGTAATCTCTCTTTCAAAGTCAGATCCAATAAATGATACAGTACTAAATCTGTAATGAATATTGGCATAATTAGCTTCCAAGTCTACTATATACCACTACTCTGAATAACATCCCAGGAGAGGTTCCTTTTTCTCATTCTACCTAAGGATTCTATGCTGTGCTCCATCTAATTTTATATCTGCCATTTTTTTCTGAGAAAATTCTTATTACATTAATCCATCAATTTCAACCAAATTCAACTGAATAATGCCTGAGGATGCATAATTATGAATTTTGTCAAAATCTGTGTCTGGACAGGTAGCAGAGATAGGTACAGACACCTGACAGGCTGGGTGGTTGGTATGTATGTCCTCTCTGTCATTGCTATCTGCATCTAGCTTCCTCTGGCATGTAAGGCAAAAAAGGGAGCAGAAAGAGGGATTTGACAAGCATGAGAGTATATTGCAAATATTTTGAGGAGAAGCTGACTTTTAGGAAGAAATAGCTGCACGAGTTGATTTGGAAAAGGCAAAATACAAGTTAATATTTCATTAGTTCCACCACTGACAGCAATTTAGAGGGATTTTTTGTTTGTTATATTTTGCATTTGAGTTTGGTCATTTGCTTGTTGTCCAAAGCCTGCTGGATAATTTTCAGATTGCCTTACACTGTAATCATTATACAATTTCCTTCAATTATACTCCTGGATTCCTGGTGTTTTATGTCTTCTTCCCGGGTGCAGTTTGCACTTTGAAGTATATACTCTTTAAAAAGAAAAATCGGGGGGATTGCACAGGTAGCTGAAATGCAGAATTTAGATGCACTTGATGGAATTTCAGTTGCTGTATATTATAGGAGAGAAAAGAAAAATGTTGCAAAAAATCATCTTCCTATACCCTAATTTTTTCCCAGAGGAAATCGGACATCTTTCCCTGAGCCTGAGTTTACTTTGCTCATGCTCTTATAAAGTTTGTACTGAAATATTTAATGCATTCCTTGTTTACTCCAAAAGTTATCGCTTACTGCATGAAAACCCTTCAGCAATATTAATGCTAGATCAATCTGCTGGGACTTCTGTTGCTTGGAGGAGGAGAGCCATCTGAGCCGAGAGACTGACAATATTCTGACTATTTTACAATGATTCCCTTTAACTCCAAGTTTACCTGTGCACTTGAAAGTGCTGGTGAAGAGTTTCACTTTGTTATCTGCAGAGGGCAGGTTGTTTGGACAGAGAATTCCAGCCTGCAAACCTCAATATTTCCAAAATGGATGGGATAATTCCAGTGTTAAAGTAAAATAGACTATAAAGTCAACAGTTGCAATAGTATCACAGTTTAGTTGATTAGCCTTGACATAAATTAACTGTTGGTTTGCGTTACTTGTATTCTTCTTCATTTTCCACTCTTACAAATCTGGCGCTGTACTCATAATTCAGACAAACTAGAATACAATAAATGACAAAAATTGACAAATTCCAACTGTATTAACATGTGCAAATGCTGTATACAGCAGCAATGTTTGCATTTACAGTGCTGATGCAATATGCCAGAGTAGACAAAAGATGCACAGGCGTTCTGTTCATGGCTTAATTTAGGAATGACAATAGAACATTTATTTCAGTTTTGGTGATTTTTATCGTAGAAAATACACGAATTTCCCTAAATATTGTCAGGCAAGACATCTGATGAAGAGCAAAAGAATAATTTTTATTTGTATGACTTGAAACAGTCCGTTTTATTATATTAGTTGCTCAGTGTGGTGTGAAAATAACTGCACTTTTCACGTTCTTCTTAATGTCAAAGATAAATTTGAAGTAATGTTACATAGTTAAAGGTGAAACTCCAGCTGTTTTGAAAAGAGCAAGCCTTAGTCTGAAAAAAATAGCTTTGAAACCAGGCATCATTGCGTACCTTTTCTGCTTTGAGAACAAAACTGGGAGGATGTGAATGGCCAAACATATCCATCACTGAAAACTGTGTCTTCTACATGTGCAGTGTCACAATAATTTAGAGGATTTTCACTTTACTTGTTAATTATGATGCATAGAAGAACAGCAACCATATGTGATCATCTAAAACTCAAGTCATAAAAAAATCAAAACAGATATTAATATTTTGTAAACAGGTGGGTATACTGAGACATGTTCCCAGGCTGAATTTCCCCTTAAACAGGGAGTCACAAGGACGAGAACGTTACCTCTCCTTTATCTAAGCATATGGACAAGTACAAGTATACACTTATACAAATACAAGTATAAGTGTACGGGTATTTCTAGGCACCAATTTAAATGAAAGAAATAAAACCAGATTTATCATAAAAGCTGCTTCATAAGATGTTATATTGTGAATGAGGAGAGGAAGCCAATATGTTTCTGTGCTTCCCTGTATGCACCAAACACAGAAATATGTACATGAAAGCACATGTAGTTATATACAGGCATACATAAAATAGAAAAAAGTGAAGGATTGACTGTAATGCTAAAAATCTGAAAGCAGATGTCTGTGTGTCTTTTCCTTGAAGTGAGATTTTGTGGGCTGCAAAACCACTTTTTGTCATTCTTGAGTTCTCCCATGTCGTAGTGTTGGAAATATTAGATTCATTTGTTGTCTTTCCCCTTGGCTCTCGTGTCTTACACAGTGCTGAGAGGCACTTTGCAAAGAAAATGACAGCATATAAATCTTCAAAGAGACAGGTAGAATCTGGAGCTGCAAAGAGAGCCATACCTCAAACAGAGTGATCTTCAGGGGCAGACTGTGGCTGTGAGGGACCCTCCTTGCTGATGTCTAGTACAGCTGCTGTGTACAGCTGCCTGTGTAAAGCTACTGCTCTGCATGCCTCAGAGCCACCATGGGCTGTTGGGTTTGGACAAGTGGCATCCAAAATTAAATTGCTCTTGAAGGTCTTTGGAAGCCTGATTCTGTTTCCAGACACTTCCCGATTCTGATCCACACTTTGCGTCCCAAAGAGCTGTAGGATGGAGCCTGTGGTTTTTATCCAATAATACGTTGTCATGTTTTCTCTGAAGTGTCACAGCTGCTCCTCCTCCGTTTCTTCCGTTTATGCCAACAATGTTCTTACAAACTTAACATATTTGAAGCAGATTATTTTTGTTACCCCAATTCAAGACACTGAGTTCTGGAAGAAGTTCGCTTAGATAGTATTTTTATTGGGTTTCTAGTTAGTTAGTTAGTTAGTGTTTTAATTCCTTTTTCTGTATAGACCACTCAGAATCACACACAGCAATGCAGACTTGTGAATGCTCTTACAGGGGAGGTCAAAGGCCTGGCAAAAAATAAAAGTATCTTCTTTTTTCCTGACATACTTGGCATGTTTTTTTATTACACTTTAGGTCTTCCTCATTTCTTCTTTTTCCAACATCACAAGTACCACGTTTATTATTTTACATGCTCTGTTGTGGTCAAAGAGGGTATTTCAGTGTAGGTCTGATGAAAAATCCCTGGATATTTTTCACTTTGACAGATCTCTATAACTGTTTTAAGGCTATGTAATACTGCAATTGAACTTCATATTCCCACTTTAATTTATAACATTTTAGGACATAATCCTTCTCATCTAACAAGTGGGCACACAGTAAACAAGGTGGTAATTTTATTTAAAAAAAAAAATCAAAATATGTACAAATGCAGTGCATCTGTCTACCATCCCTTTACACTAAAAGCAGGTTGCTTGAATGAGTAAGAATGACTCACGAGAGCATAATGATGCTTAAAAAACCTGACATTGCATTTTGCCTGATTTATAACAGACATTATAACAGACATTTCAGAAATAATTCAAATTATTGTGGGATCCTTTATAAAAGCAGTAATGGAATGTAGTGTCTGGGACTGTGTTAGACTGTGTTACATAACTTGATTAAGACTTTTTCTTCACTCCTGTTTATAAATTATTGGTGGGGTGGAGATACAAAAGTCTCACAAAATCTCTAGCCTTTCTTGGGGAGCTTGTTTCTCAGCACTCTGTGTGTGTGAATATACTGTGACCTATCCACATAATCATGTTCACATTGCCCATTCTGGCATCACCTGCCGCTTTCACTTTTTCAGTTAAATTCTGTGGAAGCTTGAACTAGATTTTCCTTAATAAATAACTTTTATCATGTTGTGGTTCTTGTCTCACATGGCTTTTGAAAATTTTTTACAAATGAGTAAGTTTCTCTATCCCAATTATTAAATTTTTTGTAATTGAAATTTAATAAAATAATAAAAATTTAATAATAAAAATTATTGAAATATTTTTTATGTAAGGAACGTGGGTATCTTGACTGTGTTGTTATCATGATCTATTTTGGGACAGAAAAAAAGCAATATGAAGCAAATTTCTTAAAATGAGATGGAAAAAATTGGTAACTACATATTTGTATGTTTGCTTGGGAGAAAAAAAAAGTGGGTTTTTTAATCATTCTTAAAGCCATAAATCAGGAGGAACATTACAGAAAAGCTGAGTTTTGACATGTGAAATGTGAGCCTCAGAAATCATACATGTGTTTTAGGCAGTGTAAAGAAAATAACTCTTTAATTTCTGAAGAAAAACACTTAGAGGATTCTACTTGGTCTTTGAGTTTCCAACGAACATCCTGCCAGCCAAATCAACTGAGAGATTTTGCAAAACAATCAATAACATGACATGAAAGCAGGTTATGTAAGTAGGAGTGCATAACTTTTAAACAATGTTTATTAGTAAGCAGTAAGAGAAACATAGGCAAATATCAATTCTGTTTGAATTCAGAAGGGTTTATTTCTGATGTTAGCCAATACATAATAATCTCAGGGCCTTTGTAGCACAATACTTTGATGCTGCACAGATCTGGTTTTGAGGCTGTTTCTATAAACTGTAATTAAGAATCAGAAAAGCAAACTTCCTTACAGTTAGGTAAAATGTACTGTATATACTTGTTCTAAACCAGCAGCAAGCGCATTAGAATTCCAAAACTATCAGGCTGTTATGAAAAGAAATAAATTTTTATATTGCTACCCATTTTTGCACCGGTTTCTGTAAAGAGCAATTTATAGTATTCATTTGCCCAGGCTTGCATCCAGAAAGGTGTTTTTCAACAAGCCAAAGAATTCTGTCTTCTCCCTCATGCATGAATATGCTTTGCCCTCACTAGGAAAAGAAAAAATTTCACCTACTCTGAAATTCATGCATAAGACTTTTTCAGGACTAAGATGACCATTTTTGCAGATTTTCTCCAAACCCCAAAACCTGAAGAAAACAAAAACTTTGCAGTCAAATTTACAGAGTCATTAATATTAAGCATGACTGAAAAGAAAATAAAGATGTGGATAAATGATTTTTTTAAAAAAATCAGAATCAGCTAAAAAGAGCTTTTTGGGTTTATCAAGCATGGTTCTACCAAACTGTACCTTCTGGACAATTAAAAAATAGATAGCTGTGCTGTACAGTAGTGGTGATTGAGAGCAAGGGTATTTTTGTTTGTATATTACCCATTTTATTAAATTGATCAAAGACATAAATATATTTATTATTACCTGTATTTTATACTTAATTTTTATACATGAACTTTATTAAGTCACAATAGCTTTGTTGTTAAGACATCAAACACATGTGAGCTGATTTAGGAGTCCTGATTTTGCTAGTAAGGAGATAATTTGTACTGCCATACCTCAATCCAGTAATACATTTAAGCACACCTTTGCTCTAAACAGAGCTGCCTGTAGCACTTGTCCATTTTTTATGTCTGTAGCTTTTACTTAAAAAAAGTAAAACAATTTGCAGCTGTTCATCACAAAGCATGGGCTCTAATACGAACAAGAGGCTCTTCCAGTCTTTCTTAACCTCTTCTTGGGTGCACACTGCCAACAAGAATAAAATTTTCACTTGAGATGATTGGAGAAAAACTTGATAATCACTGTTCTTGTGCAACAACACACCTACTGGTAAAAATCCTATTAAAAGCTATTCAATAGAAATCCAGAAAATTAAATCTAAAGACATTAATTTATTGTCCAGTTCCCAAGGCAAGCAAAAGTGTTTTAAAACTGCTAGCTAAAAATATGAAACGATGGATTTTGTCTTTTCTCCATTTTCCTCTCTCCCTGGTCACATGCAATTGATGGCCACACAAGACATCCTGTGAGCTTGTCTCTGACTATGTATCAGATGGCCTCAGCTGAAGGCTGGGTGAAGTGGTGGACATCCTCCATCATGCTTGGCAATCCAGCTTGGAGACTGCAGTTCGCAAGAGAAGGGAACGTGCCAGCTTTTGCAGATCTGTACTTGCAGGAGGAGACCTAGACCTGTGAGGCAGCACCCTGCCATTGGGCTCCTGGCTGGCACCCAGGTGCTGTGAGTAATACTCCAGTGGGGGAGGCATTCCAGCTGAAGGGAGCCATCTCTCATTCCTCAAGCCCCCAGCAAAACCCTGAAATGAGCAGCTGTTTCCATAGGAAGAATTAGGGGCTCACCAGGCACCTGGGACTCACAAGATCTGTTCTTCAGATGATTTTGAGGAGCGCTGGTATCACATATGCTTAGGTTGAATGTGAGAACTTCCCCTCATGTGAAGGAGTCAGGATTGCAGATCTCCTGGCCACTCTTGGCTCTTTGGACCCTCAGCTGATTTCCATCCCCACTGGGTGTAAAAGACGTGTACACGTTCCTCCTTGGCGTAAGGCTGACAGCACAGAAGTGTAGACAGCTATGCTAAGTCCAAGAAGCTGGGAACCCCAGGTGTCTGGTGCTCACCAGCAGTGCCACCTTGGTGGTCCGTGGGCAAGGATAAGGGTGGGCTCAGCAGTGGTCATGGTGTCCCCACATCACACACAGCCAAGCCCAACACTCATAAGGCACATGGGGCAAACCTCAGGGCTCTGGGCTCCAAAGGAGAGCAGGCAGTTCAGTTGTGCCAGCATTCATCCTTACGCCTGCAAGCAAAACTTTTTCCACATATTCTTTATTCCACTGCCAGTCCTCTGAATCACCATGTCCTTCCCTGCTTTCCCCTCATTTGTATGCACATCTAGCTTGCTTATGTTTTTTTTAAAGATTAAAAAGGCGCTAAGTTTTCTGCCTACAGATGTTTTGGGACATTCCTGCCTTTGCCATCTTCATTGGGCAAGGCACACAGTGTAGCAGGAACAAAAATGTGATTTTTTTTTTCCTTGATCTTTATGCTAATAATTTCATACTAAACACCAGAAATAATTTCAAAATACCAGGAAAGCAATTAAAAGAAAAAAACCCAAATTTGACAGGTAATAAATAATTCAACACCTCACCCTAATGCAACCTGTAGTGTCTTTCAGTCATGTTATGGATGTACACTCATCAGTTTTTGTGGTGCTTTGCATAAATTTCATTAGTATGAGCAGAGTAATATTAAAACACACACATAGACACAATTTTCTGGCTTTTCAGTTCATTACGAAATACTTTACCTCTGGGCAGATGACTAATTTGCTATTAAATTTCTCTAACCTTGAGTTGTGTCATAGCCAAAAAAAGGGTGCAGTCACTCATAATCTTTATTAAATGAGCTAAATACACCCACTCAGGGAAAACACTGTTGTATGACTTTAACGTGTCCTGCAGCAGCATTAACATGCTTTTAGGTCATTCAGCTCATGTTGTGGAGCTACAATAATAAAATCATGGTGAAAATGGGGAAATTCCCTGCCTGTTCTGAGTAGTTGGGAGGCATTACCCAGAAGGTTTAAATTCCTGCTTAGCAGAAGGAAAACTTTGTCCCAGTGTTGCATTGTGAACCCTACAGTCCAGTACAGATGAGAGTTGTTCACTGTCATAACAAGGCAGTTGCTTTTATTTAGGAATAAAAAAGAGGTCTGCACAACTGTATCCCAATGCTAGCCAAATTTCCGCAATCCCAGTTCAGATCCCCTCTCTACCCCTCATATAACTTTCCTTGTTTTCCTGGATTGTTGGTTTCTTATATAGAAACCAGAATAATCGAATTGCTTCTTTTGCTGCTCCCACTTGCAGTGGACTGACGTGAGACTGGTCTGCAAGGGCTGGCATGGCCCCCCTCCAGCATACTGAGGCTGTGCCTGGAAGTGGGGAGTTTGATCGATACTAAGGTGTTGAGGAGCTGCAGCGCTGCAACTAATTCCCCTCATGTTGATATGTAAGGGAGGGATAAAACACGTGATCAGTTTTTAGTGTAGCAGGTCACTGCTGCAAACTATGGGGCTTAAGAATCTGGGGATACAGTGAACTCTAGCAAGTTATTTGTGTAGGGCAATATAATTCTGAAGCAATTTTTAGTTTCACCTGTTTCGTGAAAAAGATTTGTTTAAAATTGTAATCTTCTTTTGGATTAACCTATAGCAGAATACACATTAAGCTTGAATTGTTTCTTATTGATTTTATTATTATTTCTGTCTAGAGCTAGAAATTAATTCCTATGGTTTTTTCTTCCAAACCGAGGAGGGAAAACACAAAACCGCTATAAATCATAAATAGGAAATCCAAACAGCTTATATAACATAAAAATATGACACAAAACCCTTTGTGAATATAATTTAGGCCAGAACAAGTCTATTTTCAAGGTGGAATAGAAAACATTTTACCAGCCATTAAAACGTCTCTATAGATATTAACTGGATTAAGCTAGTAATTTCAACTGGGAAAGAGTTTTCTCTGGTAACTTGCAATGAAGAAATTTCCTTGTCACTGTAACTTCTTTGTCTACCCTTAAAGCTAGTCCTATTGAATGTTGCATGAATGATTCAAAAGCATTTAGAAGAACAACACAAATCTATTTGTCAATGCAGGAAATTTGGGATATGTTCTGGTAGTAGCTGACAGTGACCACACTGGAAATGAATTCACCTTATGAACAAACCCAATTCAGTATCTTGTTATGAATGGAGAAACATCTGGTTTACTTGTATTTTGGGATATATTTTTTCTTGGGTAAGGAAATTATTTTTAAGTTAAAAAAGAGGTAATCAGAAAGTTATTTCTAGTCTTAGAAGGTTTTTTTTCTTTTGAAGCTTGCACTTATTGAAATGAACTTGGAATATAGACATTTTATTTTGTAATTAAGAGGTTCATTGTCCTCTCATTGGGGAATATTCTAGAGACAACGTTGTAAATTCCAGGAATTTAGTAACTTCTAGTTATTCTAGTAACTAAAATAATATAACATGTAAACTCTAGTGATTCAAAAAAATATCTATTGCAGCAAAAGAACGATATGGAAGTGAACTTTTAACTCTTTTCAAGAAAGAAAAAGCAAAATTCTCTAAATAACTTCATCAATAAGACTACTACCTTAACCCCTACTTATTGTTACATTGGATTACAGTAGAAGTGCCTGAATTGATGAAAAAAAGGAACATGAACAGCACCAACAAAGGAACAACTGTCGGGATGATAATGAATCAAGGGCCTCATTAAAAACTGATCTTCAAGATGCACATCTATTTTGAATGCCTTGGCTTTATGACTTTTATCCTTAGTCTTACAGTGATATGTAATAAATCCTTAATTTTCTGTGAAGCAATGTTTCTTGTCTCATTTCTTGGACATAAATTGCCTAAGGTTGATCTTTAAAGAACTTTTAAAGTGTCTAAATGCTTAACGGGGAAGATAAAGAAATATGACCGTGACTAGAATTCTACTGAGATAAATATCAGATCGCCAAATGACTCTGCTAATGAAAGGCAAACCCACCATCTTTATCTCATTATGATTGTCACAACAGTAAAAGTTCATACCATATAACTATTTTAATTTATTCTTCTGTTTTTCTATAACTTGCAACTTCATTCAAAACAGTTGCAATCAATACCAAAACAAACCAAACAAAAATACCCCGAAAAACCAAAGAAAAAACCCCAACAACCCCCACCTCAAACTCTATGTGGATCGAAACAAAGAAAAAGTTTCAAACCATTCTTTGTAAAAATCACAGGTTCTTAAGGGTTTTTAGTAAACCTAAGTGATTAAAAATTACAGTCCTATGAAAAACTGTTATTTCATAATGCCAGGCTAAAGACAAAGACAAGAGAGCAGCTATACAATTGTAGAGTTCTTATTAAAGTAGCAAACCAGCAACTCATAAGCACATTAGAAAAAATATGAATAATTTAGATGTCAAGCTGACACATACTGGACTACCTTCCTTACCTCTTAAAATTCATAAGTCTATACAGGTCTCATAGTATGATTCAGATCTCATAATTTAATGAAACAAACTTAATCAGAGGTGTTCATTAAATAACAATTCTGATAGAGAGATAATTAAGAATGACGAATTGAAGACCTACTTTCTTTTCCTTTATCATTCTGTGAAAAGTTCTACAAAGGTGTAATTTGCTAATTAAATCATGTGATCCAAATCAATGTTTCAGGCACATAATTGCTTGGTGTTTTGCTCGTCTTGAAGAAATCATGGAAATTTCCATGAGAATTGAGGATGTACCTCCTTTTTATTACTTTTTAAAACTATCTTCTCATTTAAGATGTCGATAATGTCTTTTCTGTTCTGTCTTAAAAAGGAATGGACTAAAAGCAGGAAACACTTAGAATCTGGAGTATATAGAGATTGAGTGTGCTTAAAGTTGTGTATTTGTGGGAATCTTTCAGGTCCTCAGTTTAAGTACGGCAAAGTATTTAACTGCACTCTCATTTCTGTCCCTGTTCATGGAAGGACAAAAGCACTTATTCTACACAAAGGGTGTATTTCTGCAATTTTGCGCAACTACTTAAATTTTGTTTTCCCCCCTCTTCCTCCTTATTTTTATGTGCAAAATAATGTCTTAAAAATCAGTGAAGACTCAGTTTAGATGTTTTCGCTGTTTCTTCCTGATGCAGATAATTTCTGCAACCATGTCAAGAATTAAATATTATTTTGAAGTGCATACTGCCGTGAATGGAGGTGGCTACTGTCTATCTTTGAGAAGCTTCATAACCAAAATGTTAGATAATAACTTGATTTGTTAAAAAATACAGAATGTATTTAACATATTTTCATAGATGGATAGAATTTATCCTTCAAAACTGCAAGTAAGGCTGAGTGCAGTGCATAATTCTTAGTGATAAGGGAAATTAAAAACTAGAAGTCATCCACTCTGGTAAAAAAATTATAATCCTATTTTTCAACATATTTTAAGGGGTATAGTTAATTCCTGGTTTATTCAAGAAGGGTTTCTAGTTTACTCAAGAGCAGACCTTGATTTCTTGCTTAAAGTGTGTAAGTTTCCTATAGTCAATTCACTGCTTTTCTGTTTGTCTGCTTTGCTTTGGGTTTTTTTCAGATTTCTAGCATTATTGTCATTACAGAATTCCAGCAGGTCTAATGTGACATGTCTTTATGACACCACTGGGATATTAAAAAAGAAGGGGGGAAAAATCGATTTGGCTCACATTTAACTAAAGTTGATTCTTTATTACAGAAATTTTTTACAAACTGCCCAAATGCAAAACATTTTTCCAGCTGCTGCTTCCTACCATCCTGTTTCCTAGTTGGCAAATGGAAAAGCTAAGAACAAGTGGCACAGAGACTGCAGTTTCTGTACTTTCCCAAAAACTTTCCTTTTGTTTTAGTGCCTAGTATTTATACTTACTTTTTCTGATTCGTGACTGACTACTTGTCGATACACTCTATTATTTCCAGAAATTGCTTTGGTAGCCACAGTTTGAGATTAGCACATCCTCAGAAATGTGAGCTGCAATTCAGTTGTAGTTACTTAGTTTCCAGTCAGTAACAGTAAGTTAACCATTTCCTAGCAGAAGGACTTCAATTCTGTGTGAGAGGGTTCTGTGGATTTTCCGGTTTTCAGAAAAGGTTTCCAGAAACAATACTGCAATGGGCTGCAGATATTCAAGGCCAACAGGTCTTCAACCTTGCAGCAGTTTGGGTGCCACGCTGATTTTCACATGCCCTGTAACTCAGAGACATTTAGTACCTACCCAACACAACTTTGCTTGGCCAGTGATCTATATCCTTGTCTGTAGAGTAGTTAAAATCACCATTTTCGTACCTGTGTTTTTGTGTACTGGAGCTGCTCTTCTCTAATGCTCTAACATGTCTTGTGACCCTCTGAAAGTGGGATAACGATGCCTGGGTATGCCCCTCCTTGGTGCCTGTTCTCCTGGCAGACACATGCGGTTGTCAAGATGAATTAACATACCCTAGGACAGTGTATTAGACTAGAAACCCATGAAACTGGCATATCTTCCAATAGATACCCTGCCTGCTTTACAGCTGTGAACTCCATGCTTCTTAGCTAGATGCAAAGGACACAGACAAAAACTCACTGACTTCATATCTCAAGGTCTCCATTACTTTTACAAGAGAGGTGACATGAAGACACAAAAACATACTACTACCATGGAAAATCCCAAGAACTTTGAGTCATGACAGAATGATAATTATATATGGCCTCTGCATAGGATAAACCACTTAGGTATCCATTTGTAAAATTTTCTTACCTGAAAGTGTTTAAGTATGGTCCCATGCCCTGAAAAAAATCTATCCCTGAAAAAAAAAATTTCTGAAATTTCTGGGGTTAATATGGAAGTGGCAAGATTAACAATATTAAACCATCTCATGTTTTGTACAAACAGAGATATACTCCTCAGTACTACTAGAGCACAACCTTTATTAGACATGACCTGAACAGACTTGTTCTTCTATTGTAGCTCAAGATAAAAGCATTTGTTGCAACGTTTTTTTAAGTAATCCTCTCTCTGGCTGACTCATAACAGCTGTTAAATAACTAGATATTTAGCTTAAGGTGAACTGAACCTATAAATTTAAAAGTGATATAATAACCAACTCCTTTACACATAGCAAAATGCTTCTGTCATCATTTGAATGCTTTATGCTGACCTCACTGTCTGCATCTGATTGAACAGATCTAAGACCGTAGTTGATAAAAGATGATAGCAATGGTGATTATGTATTTCTGATGCATTATGGAGGAAGACAGACACCACATAGCAGTGAGAGGCACCATGTGGTGAAAGGCAGAAAAGTTGACATAATGTTTTTGAAATATCCAAAAGACTGGAGTTTGTTGCTGAGTTCTACAATGGCAGCACATGCAAAAAGCACATATGCTTTGTTTTTCCTGATTTTCTTTATCCCCTTTGCCAGTTATCTGATAGTCTCTCCTTCCTCCCATAGGGACATCCATGAGATCATAGCTTTGTTATGAATGTAATGGCAGTATATTCACCATTTCTTTCTGTCCTCTTAGAGGTTCTGATTTGTCAGAAACTTCTTAACAGTAATAACCTGGTGCTCATGCAGCAGCTTGTTCTTTCTTGACCATAGTGCCTTGGAAGTGTTGACTTTTTCTGATGGGAGACACAGACACCTAGAGAAGTAAAATGACTTATGTAGGGCAGATTCAGTCTTTTTATTCATAGCCCCCTCCTAACTTACATCACAAGGAGTCCTCATGCTTTTTTTTCCCCAATGAAGAGATAACATGCATATTAAGGTTTTTATTCAAACAAATCTATGCAATAACTCAACGAGATGAAACCCTTTTTTTTTCCTCTTGTTGACAAAAGTAACTTGCTTCCTTTTCACATGCTCTCTCGGTTCAATTTGCACTGGTCCTAAGGTCTCCTTTAACCTTTGCAGTAATATGTGAAAAGACATCATCTACTGTTCAAATTAAATCTAGAAGAGAGAGGGTTTTTTTCTATGTGCACAGGTTTTATGAAGACTAAAGTAAAATGACAATTTTAAAGACCACAGGCATATTCCTGAAACCTTTTAAAGACACTCAGCTTTAAACCTGTGTAAAGTGCCTTAGGACTTGAAGGTTAATGATTTGAGTAATGTGTTGTCTCAGTGCAGACCTGAATTCATAAGATAACAATTCAAACCCAGAAGTGAAAATGCTCAGTTTTGTTCTTGCCACAGTAAACATGAGACCACCAGTGTTTGTGTGCACCAGTGGTTTCAGGACATGTAATTTCCTTCTGTTTTGAGGTACATTTGTGTTGCTGGGAAGTCTAAGAGTGCTTAGTTACATAGTACTCTGGTGCAAACATGGGGTGAAATAACAGCTTTTTTGAGACCTGATAGAGCACAATAAGGCAGAGACACAGACACATCTGTCATGATACTAATTTGAGCCAACTGATAATAAATCTCACTAATGTGATTTGTTGTTCTCCTCTGACTGTTAAGGGGCAACGAAAGAGAAACTCCAAAGACGTTCACCTGAAAATGAGGTGAAGAAAATTCTGGCACTGTGAACTACTCTGCAGTATCAATTACCTTATTGATAAGAGAGAAGTAGAGACTGGTATATGAAGAACCTTGACAGTGACAAGAAGTCTCCTTTATTTGGTAAGAAAGACAGGAAAAGAAAGAAGTGGTGTGGTATTACAAAGACTGAAGTCATCTAAGCTGCAATATCAGAATGTAATATTTTGTAGCAGCAAAGCATGAATAGAAAGGGCTCACCTAAACTCCTGCTTGTCAGAGTCACGGATAATAATGTTGTGATGAATGTGTGGGATTTTAAGAGTTGAAGAAATCAAATGTGTTGTTTGGAATAGCCAATGCCTGAGAATGAGAAAACAGACAATGAGACGATCAATTCATATTACAGATTAAGAGTCTGTGAGGCAGGTAAACATAAAGAAAGGAAAGTAGAGAAAGTCTCCCAGAGAGGGATGGCTCAAAACCTCCTGATGAGATACGAGAGAGACAGGAAAAGACTTCATTTTTGAAGATAAAATTGGCCTAAAGTAGTCAGTGGTTGCCTTGTTTCTCTCATGTAGACTAATCTTTTTTTAACTTTGAGGATTAAATATCTCATATAATATTTTTTAAAATGTACTGACTTCTATCACATCAAGTGAATTTATAGACCCGTATCAGCTAATCAGACAAAGTAATTTTTTAACTCATTTGAAGAGTGTGTGAAGTAACCCAATATATGAATCCAGTGATGACAAGTGTCAGGGGCTTAGTGATATTTTAACCAGGGGAAAATCAACCTGAATGTTACTGGAAGCAAAACCACTTCAAAAAGGATGTGATAGAGGGCATGGAGAATTGTATTCTGTCCTGGTCACAGGAGGCCATACCTGCAAAGCAGTGGATAGCCTCCCAAGAACACTGCAGCTCTCTAACCTCTCCTTTCACAGCCTCGCTTTTTATCTACACCTGCACTCCTTCTGTATACATAGCCTGGTTTCCCTCAGGAAACCAAACTGAAACCATACTGTTTCAACTGCGACAATGGTTTTAGTTCCTCTCTTTTCCCATTCCTTAATAACCTGTTACTAAATCTGAGTCAATGCAGCAAACTTCAGAGATGTGTTTCATGCAAGCAGAGGAAGGAGGCTGAAGAGAGGGGCACCTGTCATCATTTGCAGTTGTGAATGCAATGCTCAAGAGACCTCCTAGCCAAGGACTGTCCTCTGCCCATGCTAGGAGCAGGGCTTCCATCAGAGCTAAGGGTTTTCCGTCCTGGAAGAGGATGTGAGCTGGTGCAAAGGGGCAAAGGGGATATAGTACATTGCACCACATAGAACTGGCTTTTATTAGCTGTGCTCCTCACAAGGCAACTGCTCCACAGCTGCTGTTTTACAGCTCAGGGTGAGGATCTCCAGGGGACTTGGGTTCTCCTTCAGTGTCCATCTCTGGGGTCTTCAGTTAGCTGTCAAAAAAAAAATAAATAGCCACACAGCATGCATCCAAGGGCTTCTGGAAAAGGAGGAACAGTTTTCTTACAGACAAGCCTTCTCAGCTTTCACCTCTCCCTTTGTAACCTTAATGTTCTGCCAGGTGTTCCCTCTTAAACAGATACACATCTTTGTCCCAGAATTAGTTCCTGTCATCAGCTTCACTTTCTCTGCAATCGTCATGCTGTTGAAATCACTCGTGAAATGTACGAATGTACCAAAAATTTTTGCAGTCAGACATGCATCAGGTTGACTTACAAACACATGCTTGTAAAGTGGATGTTTTCAACCCATTAGTGCCTCCTATTTTTTCTCTATTTAGCAACTGTGCTCATGTCATGGTCACTTGTGGCTTTGGAAGATAGAATATTTTTAGATTATTGGCACCAGAAATACAGGAGGGACTGGCTCAGAAGTCTGAGCCAAGCTCTATACTGATCACTACTCCTTTGGTTCAAAAAGTGGTGTTTGCCTCTGGCTCTTGCTCTCCCCTCCATCCTCCAGTTGGAGGATTCAGCTTTTTTGCCTCAGACAAAAAAAAAAAAAAAAAAAAAAGGAAACCAGATACCATTTTTTTTTTTAAGTTTAAACATAATTATTGATCAAATTCACATAGATTTTAAAGGTTTGTGTCCCTCCTCAAAGCCATGCCCCTTCACACTCACTAAACTGCATCTTGTACCTGTTTTTCAATAGACACACACTGATACACAGCTGGTGATGAGAAAGATAAACAAAGAGAGGCAGAAGAATGCGAGCCCCTGCGTGAGTTTGTGATGAAGGTGTAGTAGTTGTTGTTCAGAACAGAAAATCTAATATTACTCTTTCTTCTTCAGGAGGGACTTTCTCTCAAGAAAACCCATAAACACTGGCAGGCAAAAAGGCAGGGAACAAGTAAGTCACAAGCTCAAGAAGCCAGACGGTATCAGTAGAGATTTTAATAGACAGTAAAACACACCACAAGCTGCATGTCTGTGGCATATACAGCTTCCAGAAGGGCTTCTAACCCTTTCTCTCTGCTAAGATAATGTTAAGAAGGTCCAGTACTAGAGAATTAGAAAAGGGAAGCAATACACTTCAATTCCTGGCTCACGCCCTAGGCTATGCCATGGGTGAGACACGGGTTACTAGGGAACAGGTGGTTTAGAGGAAAAAATACCTGTAGGTGTGTGTCATGGTTTGATATTGTCCTAACACAAGGGACCCATGAAAGTCTTTCCCTTACCCTGTTCTGCTACAATTGTACAGAGGAGAGGGAAAAAAAAATTAATGAAGGGCTCATGAATTGAGATAAAGTCTGTGAGAAGAACACTTTAAGGGCAAAACGGGTTCAAATTTAAAGTTATGATGTAAATGTATTATTAACAGAGTCAGAGGAGGATAATAAGAAGTAAAAAAGGCCTTTAAAACACCTTTTTCGCCCCCAGTCCCTCCCTTCTTCCCACCAACAGCGCAGGGACACCGCAATGGGTTTTGCTGAGTTCATGACTTGGGATTTTCTTCTGTTCAGTCAAGGAGAGGAGTTGTCTCTGCTACGCCATGGGGTCCCTCCCAAGGGCAAACAGTCATCCCAGAACTGTTGGGCCATGGGCCACTCATCCAGGGGTGCAGTCTTTGAAGGACAGCTTGGAGTGCCTTCTCCCCCTCTTTTTTTTTATTCCACTGACCTTGCTGTCACCATGTTTTCTCTGATGTGTCTTAACTCCCTCCTCTTCTCTGATCAGAGGAAAACTAGGTAGGTACCATTGCCAAGAAATCTCACCAATCCAAAGATTCCTGCAGGATCCCACAGTGCCGAGAGGTCTATCTCTCTAGGTGGCATGCTGGGGTGTTGTCTGCACCTTTTCACTGCGGCCATGCGGCCTCGCCGCCATCGCCCCTGCAGTGGTGGCCGCCGCGGCGCCAGCGCCATTTAATTAATGCCGCTCCTGATGGGGGCCAGCGGGAAGGTGCAGCTGCCGCCCCTGCCCCTGCCCCTCTACCTGCAGCACAGCCGGCCAGGGGTGGACAGGCAGGCAAGGCCTGACACAGGCTGTGCCGAGACGGCAGCCGCCACGGTGGCACATTGCCACAGGCTGTGCCAGGATGGCGCCAGCAGCAACGCCTCGCCATCCCTGGCAAAAACTGTGCTTGTGCTGTTTTGATTTTCTTCTTAAATATGTCATCACAGGGCTGTTTCCAACCTAATTGGCTCAGTAGCGTGCCCATCTTCAGAGCCATCAGAGATTGGGTATATTGGACATGGTGGAAGGTTCCAGTAGCTTCTCACTGAAGCCACCTCTGTGCCCTCCCCCTGCTACCAAAAAACAGGCTGTGTGAAGTCAAGACAATGTGACATGTATGATATTGCAAATCAAGAGATCATGACATGATTTTTGAACCCATGTGTGCAAAGATAATCCCTCAATTACAGATGATTCTTCTGGTTGGTATGCATTGAACACAAACTTATGTGTGTTACATGTGTCCATCAGGTACTCTTAATAGGGCTGTGGGGCAAACTTCCCAAACAAACCAAGCTGTATATTTTGGGGTCTGCTGCTGTTACCCACTCTAGTTATATGTAGTCATCGTGCTATGAATTCACTCCAAAACAGCCCAAATGCTTCCTCTGGAATGGAAATACGGGTATCTCCAGGGTTAGTAGGATAGAGAATTTCAGTTTATTCCACTTATTAATCTTATCCAGCTGATAATCACAACTATTGGTGCTTTTAATTTATGATAGACAATTGTGTTCAATGGCTGCAAAAATAAAGATCACAAAAATTCAGACATAAATTGAACAAAACACTTGCCAAATGTGAAATCATGTATTGTGTTTTATGTGGTGTATGTTTTATGAAGAATAGACTCTCTAATAGTTTGAGTACTGAAGAGAGAAGCTCAGTATCAACAACTCATAGTGTTCTGTGACATAATGGAGAGACTGTTTAACTGATAATAGGACACCTTATATATCCAGGAGAATTGCAAATGAACATTTGCTAGGTCAAAGGTTTTACATGTTTGTCATGAGATGAACTTTCACAAGCACCTAACACTGTCAGGATTTTTTTTCCCTCTTTTTGTTATTGGAGAGGAGAGAGCATCCCCACTTGTCTATGAAAGGCAGAGAATGTGTGGTTTCACATTATCAGCACCTTTCTGCTCCATTATCATGATGAAGCCAAAATTTCATGCCAAGGGTCAAAGATTTGGTTGTGGAACAACTCAAACATTGGCCTTACCCCATGAAACAGTCTGTGGTTAACTTTCCTCATCCCTTCCCTCCAATCAGTGTCAGGACTAGAATAGAAATTTCATCCACATGTCCTTGGGTTTAATTGTGTCTCATACAGAGGAAACTCACTGAAGACCACTTTGTTCCTAAACTAAGAACTGTACGTTTACATAAAAATATCTCAGTTTGCTACCCAGTGAGCCATGCTACAAGACCAGAGTATTTGCCCCCAAATTGTTATTTCAGAAAATAGCTGGGCTAGGAATCATTTAGTCAAACTGTCTGGAACTGTTGATAGGTCTTTTTGACAAGGAGAAAAATCTCCATGTTATAGCAAATGTTTATTGTCTTTGTGCATCAAGTCTTTATAGACTAGAGAAAATAACACACTAGTCCAGAGAAGAAACATCTGAATATTGTATTTATGCCAGTATTTGCAATTCCTCCATAAAAACAGATTTCTTTAGTTACTTATAATTAGTTGCTAAATTTAACATGCCACAAAACAGAACAGTAGAACCATCACTGGTAATCACAGCACATCTTCTATTAGGCCGTTTGCTTCATAATTTACTTTTTTTTTAATTCTGTTCATTTATATCTCCCTTTGTAGACCACCTGGAGCATTTTAGAGCGGCATACCTTGCTACAAGCTGTTTGCTCATTCTAGCATGTTTAACGTCACTGTGTGTGCTGACACAGTATTAAAGATATAATTCACAGGTGCCTCTAGGGTTGGGTGGAGGGAGCACAGGCAGAAATATTTACAGAACTCATCCAGGAAATTAATTATGTTGCAGAGGTAGCAAGATAAGCTTTGGTGAAAGGGAGGCATGAGCATGCAGAGGTATTGCCCAGAAAAGGAAAAACAAATTATTAATACGCCAGGTCTATAGAATGGTGTATAGAATATTTAACGGCATGTGCAGTGTGATAGTTTATGCAACTGTAAAATATTAAAATAATGCAAACATGACAACCATGTTTGCAGTTACCGTGTAGCACTGTTCAATTCTAAGATAACTAAGAGATGACTTTGATGATGGTGGTAGGTATCTACAACAATCTTAGCAGCATGCAGTCATGGAAGAGTTACTGTGCGACTGCTGACTGCGGCACCCAAATCCATGAGTTTTTCTGGTGCTAAAAAGTTTGCAAGATCCTGGTATTTTTATTTTCCTGAGCATCCTGTTGATGGCTTAAGACCTCAGATGTTGCATATTACATGCTGCCAGGGTAATTTGTTAAAGGGTACAGCCACCATAGCAGCTGATGCTCAGAACCTGGTGGTAACAATGCTGGCCCTCTTCTGCTGACCTCACCCTTGTCATCCTCGGGTTATCCATTTAGATGCTTAGACAACATGATTTATGGCTCTCTGGCCTTCATTCATGCAATTTTCTGGACAGAGTCATCATTACTGAGTCACTTGCAGAGCTGATCCAAAAGTGACAAATCATAGCATCTTCCTATTACCATGTCATCATCCTGCACCTCTTCCCCAGGGCAGACCATTCCCTAAAATCACTCAGAGGTCAGAGGTGATCTTTTCATTGCTTTATGTATCCTAACCACACTATTTTTTGCATTTTTTTTTCCTAAGTTCTACAAATCGCCTTAAACGATCAAGGAAATAAATCTTTTCATGACAATATCAGCAGTTTAATTGTTGTCTTACAAATACATTGCTGAGGACAGTAGAACAGAAATAATTTTACTCTGATAAGGACCAAACAAAATAGCACAACTTTAGAGAAACAAAGGATGTAACTTAAGAAAACAGAAGTAAAGCAAAACACAACAGGATGCCAGCTTAGCTTTTCAGGGTTGACAAAGCAGAAGTAATGCAAAGCAATCATATTGTGCTTACTCAAAATGGTGGTTGAGGAACAGGCACCTGAAAAGGATACTAGGCATTGAAGACAAACCCCAAGAAGTACATAAGGGGTGCAACCATGTAAAATAAAGTAATACACATACATCAAGTAAGCAGGTATAGACAATGAGCATGTCATCAGTGTGTATGATAAAAACTCACAGTTTTGAGCATTTACTCAATGCTCAGGCCACTCAGCTAGAGGAAGGATTCTCTGAGCGACCAGCACACTGCAATAAAGAATGTTGCTTTCTAATACTCAAAACTGGGTCAGAAAGTTTTTATTTGCCAATTTCTGTATCAGTGTTAAGGCTTTATGGTTAGGCTAGAACAATGATATATTTGTATATTAGTCTTTCACCACAAATAATTGTCAACCTGTTTCTTATGTTAACATAAGTGAAGTTATGTTAAGGTTTTATTGCGGGTCAGTGGTACTCCCCCTTGCTGTGGACAGAGACCCCTACAGACATTGTGTTTTCTCTTCCATATTTATATAAAGACTTTTTCTTTCTTTGATTCTTCCTGATATAATTTGCAATTTACAAAGTATGTGTTGCCTTATGAGCTACGTGACTTAGCATGGACCTTTTAAAGTGGATCAAAGGGTTTTTTTCTGACTAAGTATTGCTGGTAAATCCAGTCCTACCTAAGCAGTTGCAGAGATGGGGCTGAGCAGGGCAAAACACCTACAATGGAGTTTATAATTCATCAGGTTGGTTCTGCTAGGACAGCTGATGGTTATTATTAAAGGTTCTGAGAAAGAAGACTCAGGATGCAGAAACCTCATCCCTGTCACTCCCTCAGGACACAACTAATTGAGTTAACTAGTGCTTTTGCTGTCACCCAAACAGAATCCAGTGAGGTCAGGATTCTACCTACTTTTAAGTCATGTTTTGTATGCACTTATTGATATTTTCTAACAAAAACTACCACCCTTATTTGAATGGAAAATATCTTCCAGATGATCTTACTAGGAGACAATACTTGAGTAACTGTTTCCCTTTATATGACCTTTCAGCATTCACATATTCTTTTTCTTGTTCTTCCAAGGCTCTGGAAACGAGTATCATTCCAAGCTGTAGTTATCCCTCTGTGAAGCTAAATACAATTTCAAGAAGAGCAGTTGCGTATCTACTGCCTAGCAAAATGTATGCCATATATTAAATCTAATACATTACATTATATCATACAATTTAATGCATTATATTGTATCAAACAATATGTTGTATTTACTACAATATATTGTATCATATATTGTATTGTACAATATATTGCACTTAATACAATATATTGTCTCTTTTTCCAGGTGTGTATGTATAAAGACATTTGGAGTTTTTCTTGCTAGTATTTCTAACAAAACTGTAAAATAAAGAAGTGTAAATTTTTACTAAACCTTTTTTTTTTCATCCCATTTCTGCAGAAATTGAGAGTTTGGTCAGGCAGAACCTGTAATTTAGCTGTTCCATGGTTCCCATCACCTCTGAGTCACATTCCCAGAGGGCATTATAGTTTGCATGAGTGACTCCCTCTATGGCCTAGCTGTCTTTTGAGTATTGTTATGTCTTCTATCCCTCATCACAAAAACTCTTTTTTCCCTGGGAATCTGACTCTAAAAAAATTTGGTCCAAAAAACATAAAATTGGTAAAAAAGATAAGGTATGGTAACATTCAGCAGTGTGGAAAGCCAGGCCGATATTGAAATATATCCTTGATTAGATTTTAAATTGCACATATGCTTCAAATACTCGTTAGCTTAATAAGGTACAATTGATGGAAGTAGTCATTTTGTCAGCATGAGGAATTTGAGATTTTTTCCAGTTTTCAGTTATAAAGTATTGTAGCTTTATTATGTTTTATTTACAGTTGTGTAGAAATATCTCCCTACAATAATACCTTCTTCTCAGGAACACTGGCATTTGCATATTGCTAAGTACATTCATTAATGTATGTATGTGCCAAATTTTCAGAGAAGACATTAGCAGGTCATTAATCATTTTCGGTACGCTTACTGCTAATTCGGTGATTGAATTTATGTCAGCCTTACCAGAATGAGCTGTCACATGGCATTAGTCACTTCTTTTGCATTACACTGGTGACAGAGGAAGTAGAACTTCTGGGAACTATGCAAAGCTCTGTTAGTTGTGGTGGCAGGTCTACAAGTCTTTTAAATACCTCCAGGGATGGTGACTCAACCACTTTCCCTGTTCTAGCCTGTTCAAGTGCCTGACCACCCTTAAGTGGAGAGATTCTTCCTAATATGCAATCTAAACATCCCCAGGTAAAACTTGAGGCCATTTCCTCTCATCCTGTCACTTGTTACTTGGGAGAAGAGACCAACTCCCATCTTTCTACAACCTCCTTTGCAGATGAGAGTTGTAGAGAGAGATAAGCTGTCCCCTAAGCCTCTTTTACTCCAAGCTAAACAGCTTCAGCTCCCTCAGCTGTTCCTCATAACCCTTGTGCTCTAGACTCTTTAATGTACTGGCTCCTAAATCTGAATTTACTGGGGGGGGTTTTTTGTTTTGTTTTTTTTTTTTAAAATCTATCCAGTACTTTATCATTTACAAGCCTCAATAATCCCAATAACTAAGCTGTCAATAAACTGGAAAAAATCAGCATTATACCACTACTGATCCTCTTTTACCAGTTTGTAAATAGGTCTCCACCAAGAATTTCAACCCCTAATCATTGAAGCCTTGCTAACAAATCCTTTTAGTAACAACCATATATCTGTGTCAGGTAGGAAGACTTCTACATTCTCCACATTTTTTTGAGCTTTATGCATTAATATGGAGGTAGCTTATATTAATTGCACATTTTGCTTGCAATAGTTTTACCATTCAATTATGATGATATTCTTCCTTCACAGATCAGAAGCTCCATCAATGTGATGAAATATTTTCTGCCTGGAAAAGTCATTCCAGATTTGTATACAAAAGTAATCAGAGTATCAACAGGTAATTATGAGATGAATGTTTTAAGTAAATTTATTGGGTTTGCATGGCCTGATTTTGGTAGAAAGGGCTTCAGAGGTGGCCTCTGTGACAAGCTGCTGGAAGTTTCTTCCATGTGCCAATCCCTGGTTGTTCCAAAGATGTTTGTGCCACTGACCAAGGCTGGGCCAATTAGAAATAATTGGCAATGCCTCTGTGATAACACGCTTAAGAAGAATTCAAAACCAAAGGGGTTGCAGAGTTGTAATTGTGGCCAGAGAAGAGTGGAGGGAGAACATGTGAGAAGAACAACTCTGCTGACACCAAGGTCAGAGGGAAGGAGGGGCAGGAGGTGCTCCAGGCACTGGAGTCAATATTCCCCTGCAGCCCCTGGTGCAGCCCATGGTGAAGCAGCTGTGCCCCTGCAGCCCGTGGGGATCCATGGGGGATGCAGAGATCCACCCACAGCCCAGGGGGATCCATGGGGGATGCAGAGATCCACCCACAGCCCAGGGGGATCCATGGGGGATGCAGAGATCCACCCACAGCCCATGGGGATCCATGGGAGATGCAGAGATCCACCTGCACCCTGTGGAGGTGTCCCATGCTGGTGCAGGTGGATGTCTGGAGGGGGCTGTGACCCATGGGAGACCCGTGGAAAGAAGGGCCCTGCCCCCAGGCTGGAGCAGCCTGTCCTTGGAGGACTGCACCCCGTGGAAGAGTGACCCACACCACAGCAGTTTGAGGACTGGTGCCCAGGAGATGGAGTCACATTATAGCAGTTCACAGGGAGCCGTTGCTCCTGAGGTGGAGCCACTTTGCAGAAGTTGATGGAAAACTGTCTCCTATGGGAGAGACACCATGGTGCAGGAAGGGAACAACTTCTCTCCCTGAGTAGCAGGAGAAGCCTCAGGTATTAACTGAGCAAAATCAAAATATTTGAGTCAATTCCTTTTATGCAACAGTTTTCCTTAAAAAAGTTTTCCTTAAGAGTTGTTTTTCTCCTCATGCACAAAGTGACATTACACACATTTATGAATAATAATAATGCCTTACATTTTAAAATCTTTATCAAGAAATGCTATTTAATCAACCAAACAGCAACTACTCATTCTGTTTTGCATTTTATTGTGATGTTGGCATGCAGCTGACAGCAATTGGAGAGATGGACAGAATATTTAAATATCAAATACATTTCTTCAGCCTAGTCAGAAAAGTTGCTCTGCAATAAGAAACATTTCCCAGGCTGAAAGAAGTCAGTCAAATGATTCCCAGGTAAATTTGCTGAAAATTTTTCAGGCAGCAAGCAATTTATTTGGAATCAGTATGATCAAATACCTACACAATGTTAACACAGAATCATTAAGTCTCAGAAACTATACAAAATAAAATTTATTCCAGTGCATAATTTCTTGGAAATAGCTTGTTGCAGGAATGTTTCTGCCACAGTTCTGGAAATAGAATAAGGCATTGTGTATCAAATTATTATCAGAAAATCTGGGTTTTTTTCTGATTTTCTAGGGAGTTTACTTTATTGTTGTTGTTTTTTTTTTCCAGAAACCTCAAAATAATGTGGACGAATTCATGAGGCAAATTGGAAAGACAGAACAAGAGATGCAAAACAGAAGCCAAGAATAAAAAGGAAAATGAGAAGGATGGTTTAATGGTGACATTTTTGATGGTCATCATTGCCATCATGCTAGGTTGATGGTTGGACTTAATGATCTCAAAGGTCTTTTCCATTCTTAATGATTATATGCTTCTATAAGATAGGAATATATGAACTGAGCTTTACAGTGAAAATAAAGGAAAAAAGTATAAAAAGTAATAAAATGTGCTAATAGAAAATAAAATGTAATGGGGTAAACCTCTACTCCTACTGCCCAAGGATACACTTTTCCTCCTCTTAGCTGGTGGGTTAAATCAAGAAGAAATTTTTTTCCAGATTTTCCATTTTATTTTAGCTAGTTGTCCAGTAATTACATCCTGCAGAGATGAAAAATATTATCACTGTTCAGAAAGGGTACCAGTTGCTCCTTTGGCCAGAATGTAACTAACTAAAACAAACCTGAAGACTGGATTTCAGCACATTTTTTTTTCTTTAACAATGAAACAATAGTGCTTTAGCTTTCGCCTTTGGAAGAAGATGTTGGAAATGATATTAACTGTCTCTCCCCATTCTACACAGCCATGTGTTTTCACAAGCCTCAAAGGAAGCAGTATCTTTGCAACTTCTGTCCCTCTTGGATTGGAACAGCATTGGACAGTAATGTAAAAAGTCAATAGGAGGAGATGAGAAGGAAGGGTGCAGATAAACAGAGAGTTGTAATGGCCAAATATGTCCAGTTCTCTCCAGGAAAAGCCTCTAAAATAACTATGTGGAGCAATACTTAACATCTTTCTATCCCTATATGTCTCCTTGCTTTACACTGTAAAGAAATATAGAGGCAAAAAACTACTGAATAGCTACATTTGTCTGTAAGGATCACAAGTTTCTCTCTTGTTGGAAACCAAGAAGTTAAATTCCCTTTTGAATTTTAGAAGAAGAGAATATACTGAATCAGACTGAGATAGAAATAAATCTTTAAGCTTTCTAGAGTGTTTTTTTGATGAAAAGCAGCATGTAAGCTGCCTGAATAGTTGTAGAGGGCCAGTGCCCTAAAAATCCAGATAAAGTTTAGTATTTCATAAACATAATGAAAACACAGTACAATATTGTTTTACATTTTTAGATAGAGTAGTCTACAAAAGCAGACAGTAGCAAGGCAAAAAAAAATAAGTTAAAATATTCAGCTAATACCAAAGTCAAAAACATCATAGGTTTTGCACATACTTTGGAAAAACAACTTACGTAAAATCACATTGAAATGTGTAATGTTTTTTAGTAATTTTTATAGGTTCAGAGAACTGGTCTTAGATTTCTTGTTTTTAGTTAATTTGTTAGTTTAGAGTTAAAACCTGGCCTTAGAGGCCAGCAGAAGAGAGACAGCATTCCTTATCTATCTGGTTGCTATGCTGCCGCTGCTTTCACTTTGCCTGCAAAAACTACAGAAGAAAGAAGAAAAGAAGAAGTCACACAGTTCCAGCCAGCCACCAGGCCCTTGCCAGCTGCTTGGATCTCCAGGTCCAAAGCCACCAGACACCTGCAGAGAATCTCAGAGGCTCTGAAAATCTCCTGCTGTTTTCTAGACCCTCACCCTCAAATTAATCCTGCTGGCTCCCTGAAGCCCGTGGCATTGAGAGGACTCAGAGGCCCCAGCATCTCTCTAAGGCCTCACCCAGAGAGAACCCTTCAGTGAAACGAACTGCACCTTCAGAACTGTTTTATTAGACTGATGCCTTTTAAGATGCTTTTTCCTTCAGAACTGTTTTAAGATACTTTTTAATAAATAGCTTTTAATACCATAACCAGACTCTAGTAGCCTGGGTCCCCTCGTGCCACATTAACACCTTCTTTTCTCTCGCTGTACAAAGCGAAAAGATCCTTTCACATGAAACCAGCATGCTCTCTTTCCATAGGTCTTGTCATCTTCCTTTGTGGTCCAGGACATCAGAGCACACGCAGTGCAGAGCATGAATTCCTAACAAGAATACTTTGCTTCCTTTTCAATTTCTCACTGGCTTAGAGAGATAACTAAACAGAAATTTCCTCTAACCAGAATATCAGCTGAAAAATAAATTAGGTAATTAGGTCAAAGTAGGTCATCATATTTGCTGTGTATTCTAGTTTGTTGCTTGCTTTTCTTACCTTCTGTAGCCAATACCTTTTGTCTTATATAACAAGCTATTATTATTATTAGGCTAACTTCACTCAAAAGTCTGACTCAGCTATTAATAATACTAAAGATAAGGGAGCACTTACTGCTGGCTTTCAGATGGGTTTTAAGTTATTCTGTTCCCACTGAGTCAGGAGCTCTTTGCCAAGAGCTTTTGAAATTCTCCACTTCTGCCATTTGAACTTGTGCCTTTTTCACAATAGTAAGCAGCACATTCAGACCCTCAGTATGTACACCCACACACCACAGTCCTCCCTGCTCACACATCAATTTACATTTACTTTGTTATTCTGCCAACCTTTCTTAATTCTACCAGTCATCCTTCCTTTCTGCAATTCAAATGAGTCATGGAATCCTGTGATCTACTGTAGCATAAGAAGTTTTCCTACATTCTTGAAAATAGTTTCCTGAGAGCCTCACTACAGGTAGTGACTTTAAGTACTTTCCAAATAAGGTCCTGAGAATTACTTCTGTAAATGTGTCTTCATTTAGCAGCTGAAGTACCCTACCTCCATAATGCATCCCTCAACAATATTTTTGTGTTTTAGCTCCCACCCTAATTGATAAAATATGGCATATCCTGTTTCAGGACTGGGAGAAATTCTCTTCAGCCATGTGGTCCTTTAGACTGTAAAGCTCTGTACTTGGTCTGTCCGAGGTGTCATTTTCCCACAGCAGCCCTCCCCGTGCTGTGCTTTGCATTAGTGGCTGGAAAGGTGTTGACAACACAGCAGTGCCTTGGCTGCTACTGAGCAGTACTGGCACAGCACCAGCCTCTCTCTCCAGCATTAGGGTGGGAGCCAGGACAGCTGACCCAAACTAGCCAAAAGAATATTTCATATCATATTATGCCTGGTCATCAATACAATATTGCTAGGGGAAATCAGGAGGAAATAGGGGACAGAAATGACATTTGTTGTTACTGTGTTTGTCTTCCACAGCAATTGCACATACAGAAGCGTTACTTCCCAAGAGGTGGCTGGACATTACCTGGTGATGGGAAGTAGAGAATAATCTATTGCTTTCCTCTGCTTCCACATGCAGCCATTGTTTTCACTTTATTAAACTGACTTATTCTTGACCCATGTGTTTTTTCCATCTTACTTTTCCCCCTCCCCCAGTCCTACTGAGAAAGGAAGCAACAGTGGCTTTGTAGGCACCTAGTGTCCTGCCAGGGTCAACTCACCACAAACTCTTAATTTTGCACAAATTTTAATCACAGGCCTTCTGTGAGCATATCTAAAGGGGTATGCAATATGTATCTGCATTGTTTCCTTCTAGACCTCTGCTTTTTCTTTACGGCAGGACTATTAACACACAAATCCTTACGGCTGCAGGGTTGTACACAAGTAACAGCTTTTCAGTTTGCTAAAGCTTGCTAAACTCAAATCGTCATTCATTACAGTAACAAGACACATCAATCACCACTGTCCCTTTCTTCACCTGAAGATTCCTATTAATTGCTTAGAAAAAGAAGTTGATCTCTTTAAATAAATCTACTCCTATTAAATGAGAAAATAGGGAAAAAATATGTTTTTAGAAGCATGGTGGTGATTCCACAGGGCTCAGAAACCTGTTAATTGATCTACATGAGGGTTTTTAGGCTCCTGTTTCATTCAAGCAGATCAGCTGTAGAGATAGTCAGTCTTCTGCTGTTTCCCTTTTGCTTTCCAGAGTTGTTTGAGAATTCTCTGAAGGAATTGAAATTTAAAACTATCTTATGCGTTGTGCCAAGGAAAGTAGGGGAAGGCTTTGGCAAAGCCCTCCTCTTAAGAAAGGAGGGGTGCAGATGGTTGATCTGATAGGGGTGGGAGGGTGGGGTGGTAATGAGTGCAGAGACACATCAGGGTGAATCCTTAATTTAAAATTAGTTCAAAACCAGGATTTGGATGACTACTACTTGTCATTGCCTAAGGAAGCTTGGAGCCTGTAACAGTCTGGCTCAGTGGAAGAAGTATGGGATAGGGAGAGATGAGGCATGGGATTCTGTTTCCACGTTTTCATGTTCAAGTATCTTCGATTGATTCTTTCTCTCCTCTCTGCCCATTTGGATCACCAAAAAATAAGCTCTCTGAAGCAGAGACCATCTAAACACATTCTGTGCAGTTACAAATCACTGTCTTAATATTTTTGCTCATCTACACTGAAGATTTTTCCTTTTGAAGATACACTGGTGGCTACAAGCCACTGGTGGCTTGCTTCTTCTGAAAGCAAGCACAGAATGCTTTCAGAAGAGAAACACCCTGCAAATCAACATTCTTGTTAACAATTATCAACTTATTTTAGCAGCTAAAAAATAACAGAAAAGGATGTTGACCCCAAGAACCCTGATTTTTACCCTGTAGCTAGCTGTCTGTTAAATCTTGCTCAATGAAAAATAGTGGAAATTGAATGGATTTCCTTCATAGACAAAATTTCATCTGCTGAAAACTACTGTCACACCAGCATCTGATGGATGTTAAATCACTCAATGCAGGTAGCTCGGTGTGCAAGCTGCAGTGCAGGCTACAGACTGAGCTCTGCCGGGACAGCAACCTGAGCCCGAGGTAAGAGGCCATTAACTGCAGACCCTTTGCACGTCAAAGGGCACAGGGACCTGTGGCCCGGCCAGTTGACAGGACACTGAGACACAGCAGGAGCCAAGGTCTCCGGATGAAATGGGAGACTTTGGTGTGCTCGAATTGTGAAGGTATAAAAGCCCAGGTTCCTTCGTTCAAGGTCCCTCTTCGGAGGCACCAGCTCAAGCTGCTATCTTGCTATTTAGTTATCACACCAATATTAAACTATTTTAAGGATCTGGACATGTGAGACTTTGTTATGGAAAACTTGGAGTTGAGCTGGTAAGGAATCCTGGTCTAACAGTGAGTGTGAGTGGTGTAGCTGTGAAGGGGCTTCAGTCCCAGCTCAGGTGCTGCGAATATGACTGCCAGAGCGACACCTAGATGGTCAGACAGGGAAGCTTCCTCAGCACGGAGACTCCCGGCTACAATCAAAGAGTTTTTCCTTGTGCCCTGAAACTGGATGAGACTCAGATCCCTGGGCAGTGATATCTCATGATGTACCTCAGTGTTTGATTGACCAGAGAATTCGCCTGAAAGATGATCTTGGGAAATTCTTTCCCTTCTCTTTGGAGATGTGCAGACCATGGCAGAACTACTAGGTGCGATACCACGGCTCTCCTGCTCGTTTGCCAAATGGCTCACACTGTAACAGGAACAGTACTAATGTTACTCCTGATGTCCCTCATGACATTTGGGGTACTTTGATCTCACTACAAGGTGTGCAGCTCTCTCCATTGACCTATTTAGAAACATGAGCACGTGCTGAGATCTTCAGTACTTTGACACCTTGATTTTTTTTTTTTTTAATCAACCCTTCAGCCTATCATTCATAAGTTTTACCATCTTATTTGGGTGTTGTCAGGAGATTCATTATTTTAAAAATATTGTTTGTTTCTAAACGACAATAAACCGAATGCTATAGACAATAGATACCAGCAGACATCAACTCATTCAAGATATTACCCCTTCATTCAGCTAGAAAGTAATGCTCTCTGATCAGGGGATTTATTTTACTCCTCTTATGACACTAGATCAACTCAGATACACTAAAATATTAGATATAATTTTTTAAATACCTCTTTAGCTTCCCTCCAGATTTTTTACAATAGTTACTGAATTAAACTGTATTTTAAGCTGTCACTTTCTCATCTCAAACTTCCTTTATTATTTTGGAAGATGGCAATATAAAGAAAACATTTTTAAAAGCCTCTTCATTTAACATGCACAGAACTAATATTTAATTATTATTTAAAGCTGAATGGTGAGCCAGAAGATGGCATACACCACAGTTAACCAACACTCCCACACAGGCTACATTAGCAAAGAAGCCACCCACACAATAAAAAGGAGCTATTCTGCTGCTAGAGGTAAATCACATTGCTGAAGGACATAATCTGTACCTACAACTGACACACATCAGAGTGTTGTGGGTTTTATTTGGCACAGAACCACCACATGTTGGCTAGAAGCACCACCAAACCTCAGAACAAAGCACTAAATGCACAGAACCTATTCACCTTCACAAAGGACCTGCTGGACCAAACACAGTAACTAACACAGGGAAATGGTACTGTGATCCCACTAAACGGGAGATGGCAGAGGCATAAAAAAGAAGATCTGATCCCATCCAGAGCACAACTCTGTGGGATGGGCATGTAATAACTGAAGGATGCATTAGATCAGCAGTGAGTACCTGCATGTCCATGGCCAGGGGGAGGCAGGGAAGCAGACTGCGTCACCTGCCTCTGAGTCACTGCACCTCCTGGGCCAGTCATCAGGGAAGCAGTTTACAATTACCAGGACCTAACATTTAGTCATCAAGACCATACAGATATGATGCCTGAGCAGAGCCAAGGAAGGCACCCGAACGCACCAAGATGCAGTCAAAGAGGGGTTATGGGAAAACAAAATCCAGATGAGACTTAAATAACCATACCTCAGCATAAACCAATGAAATACTCTTAGGCCACTCTTTTTCATTCTCTTTTTAATACCTATGTGGTGGGAGCTAAGCTGATATGTATGCTAGAAAAAATGCTGGAAGTAGAAGCATGTGATAGAGGAGCAAGTTCCAGCCAAGCCATATGACAAGGCAGCTTTTACTCTAGCTACCTACATTAGTTTCATAACCACTTCTGTGCACAGGTGATATGGATGCACTTTTGTACTTCATGAACAAAAACTAATTAACTGGTATGTAGACCAAATCAGAGAGATTCACTCACATTTTAACACTAGCAGGCCAATCCAAGTATTAACTAAAATAATGCTCATATTTTGTAATCATTTCCTACATGATCTAAAGTCCCTTTTTCTCTGTAGCATCACTGAAGATAATGGGGACTTTGAGTTCATACATTACAATCAGGAAGAAAAGTATGACCACATAATTGCAGTACGGATTTTATTTTCTGAACTCGCATATGTCAGTAATGTCAAAAGTCAAGTTTCTGAACTCCGCTATCTTATCTTGCAGATTTTACATACCTGCGCTCACAGTGTGTATTTCTTTGCATGTGTTGAGGGTTGGGTTCTCTTGTAGA
Organism: Sitta carolinensis; assembly: GCA_032173965.1. NCBI lineage: Eukaryota > Metazoa > Chordata > Aves > Passeriformes > Sittidae > Sitta > Sitta carolinensis. The sequence continues at coordinate 50,505,763 of CM063313.1, forward strand.
ATGTTTATCCAATAAGTTGCCAGGGAACTTATCTCTGGGCACTTATGGTTAAGAAAGACAAAAGAAGCGACTGGGGTGAAGGGAGGGGAGGAACATGTGGACTTCATTTCTTTGTTGGGGGGTGTTCTTGTTGAGAGAAGAAGCAGTAGGCTGGGGTTTTCAGACTTTGGAGGGAGGTTTTTTTTGCTTTCACTAGCACCATTAGAGTGGAGTTCGGGGTTTCCTGCCACGGTCTCTCCGTGTGTGTCCCGGCAATCCTGACCCTGCCCCTGTCTGCCTGGCCGGGAGCCACGGCAGTTCCTGCCCCCCTCGCTGTTCCTTGGCTCCTGCTCCGAGTGTTCTCCACGCCTCAGCCCGCACCCCCTGCCTGCCGGGACTCATGCTGCAGCTCCAGCCACCGCCGGGGAGCTCCTGATCCATCTGCAGCATCCCGGGACTCTGCACCACAGCTGCCTGTGTCGGGAACTGCACCAACGGGGAAAGGGTGCCAGCGGCAGAGAAAACTGGGACTGTTTCCCTGGTTCTGTCTGTTGTTCATCTCATAGTTATTGTTGTTCTGTTTTGTCTTGCTAAACACAAAACCTGTTATCCATATCCTCACATCTTTGCCTGAGAGCCCCTTAATTCTAAAATTATAACAATTTGGAGAGAGGAGTTTTTTGCATTCTCCATTTCAGGAGAGGGTCCTCTTTGTCCTTAGCAGATACCTGTCTTCCAAACTAAGACAGCAGGGAGGTTTTCAGAATTTTTATATCAGTAAATTATCTGTAAGATGAAAAATTCTCTTTTGTAAATGCCAAAGTTGCTCTGTCTGTGGACTGTGCAATCTTTATTGAATTAAGGTTATTTAGCACACAAGAAGCAAAAATAAACATCACAGCTTTGAAGAAGATGTCATCTTCTTTACACTTAAGTTTGTTTCAAATTTGGGAAATCCCAACTGCTCATTTTACAAATGGGCGGACCAAAATAAAGTGTTACAGTCCCACAGCAGAGTCAGCATACAGACAGATGTCTTCAGCTTCTGATAAGGGTCTTTTGAACTTCCTCAGTTAGCCTTTTTCTAGCATGCTTTTGAGGGTTCACAGACCTCTCTGCTCCATGCAACATCTGTAGAAACAATAGAAACAATAAACTAGTAGCTTAGGTAGGGGATTACAATGCAGATTTGAAAACTTAGGTTTTCAAATATTCCTGAACCTGACCCAGATGCTTACATACAGTAGTCCTTAAGCTTACTTATGCTTTAAAAGTTATTCGTCCTAACACTAAACACAGAAATAAATTTTTCTTTGAAGTCAGTTGAAATCAATAAGTCATTATTTTGGGGACAGGAACCATATAATTGTTTCCAGTATACAGGAACAAAGATGAAATTAATATGGAAAGAGAAAGCTAGTTTCACAGTAAGAGCAAATGGCAAATATGGCCTTCCTTTTTGGGTCAAATTTTGTCCGATACAGGACTACACAGAATATTCTTCTTTCAACGTGTCTAATACTCCATCAGTATTGAAAGCATTCTGTGAACTTGAAGAGCAGAAACAACAAAGTCTACAAGCAGTACGGCATAATGGGAACTCTTGACAGTGAGATTGGCATGAATGGAGAAGGTAAACTGGACTTGACCGGGGCTTTGCTTTCCCTTCTTCCATGCAAATACTGTTTCTTTGAAGTAACATTAGCAAAAGCAATCAAAGCTGAGCTATGTGTACACAGTACAGCTATTTCTTTACAGCAACTTTTGTTGTAATTAAAAAAGTAAGACCTTTTACCTTGATATAGAGCTTTTCATCTTCAAGGCATACTCACAGATGCATTCTAGCTTATCTGAACACCTCTTAACAAAGTTAAGGTTGATTACCATCACAATTCTGACTTCAGGAGGGACAGGGTTTACTTATATGCATGGAAGTATTTGATGTCTGAAGAGGGATTAAAACTCAAGGGTCAGTACATCCTAATTGCCCACAACAGGCCTTTTCTCAGCTTTGGTTTGTACCATAAAGAATTATCTTCTTATACACAGACTGTTTTCTATATTTAACTAAATAATATACTAAATAATAGGATATAATAAACCAAAATTATTTTTGTAATTAAAGTGTTTCTTACACTAACAATAATGTTTCTGTTCATTTGATCAAGGTTTCCAAACTCTGTCAGCCCTATGACCAAAACTGTTAGAACAATAGTGGGGGACTTAATTTTCAGGTCTTCCCAGACTTCTAGGGAAGGACTTTAAGGGTTTTCAGGTATTGACTACATGTAGACTTCCATAAAAATGCCCTTGAGACATAAAAAATTAAAGATTGAAAGGATTAAGAAACAAGCTAGACAGGCTTGCGGCATTCATCTGGTATATAAACTACCTATTTTCATCTAAATGTTCTTTTGTATTTTTTGAATGGCGTAAGGTGTAAATGAGACTTAATTTTTACACATTATTTTAACTTCAGCTAAGGTGACACTACCCATGAGACAAAGCCAACAGAAATACTGAGAAATCACAGAGATTTCAAGTAATTGTGCATTTTTTTTTTTTTTTGAAAAAATGAAACACCGCTTAATTGTTCCTTTTTATTCAGATAAATGGATTCACAGTTCATCATTTAGAATATGAAGTACAAAGTGCAATCTCTGAGAAAATACAAAGCTGTCACTTTATTTTAAGGTGTTCTTTTCTGTAATGTTATAAATGGAATTGTGAACTGAAATTGCAACCTCTCTAGTAATCTTGTAACAAGTATCTCTTTAATAGTTTATGTTCATTGTGTTTTCCTGAATATTTTGGTTTTGTTGGGGTAGTGTCCAATAACCTGCTTCCAATTTCAAATGGCTGCTGTAGAAAGCTGACTACTCACAATGATAAGGGTAATGTTAAAGAATTCTGGATTAGAGTTTCCTGATGAACAGACACTGAACTGGATTCCACCTCTTAATCCTGTAACAGTATTTTAATTTTAAGCTATTCAAAACTGAGATATCAAAAGCGTATGGTGTACAGAAATGAATGCATTTAAAATGTTCATTTCGCAAAGCACTGTTTCTTACCTGTCACTGATCAGTTAAATAATTTTCAAGGCTTAAATACACGTATTCCTTAATCTGAGTTTTAAGATAAGTAATGGGAACTCACTAATTCTTGATAAATGCCTCATTTGAAGCAGTGCAAAATTTCATATTGATACAGGTTTTCCTTCTAGTAAACTGCTAAACGGAAATTCATGTGGTATTAAATGTGAAAAAGTACTTCAAGAGTGCAGTTTTCTAACTCCTTTTCTGATTTGGATTCTAAGTTGTCCATCCATTGTCTGGTCTGTGCCAAAACAGTTGCTCAGATCAGCCATCTTCAGAAACTCCATTTAATGAAGTTTCTTTTGAGCTCCCGGCTCAACATTTCTCCAAGAATCCATGTCATTAACAATCCCACATGGGTAGTCTTTTCAGCTGGCTGCTCAGTGTTCAGATTTAATGTGGATATATGGCAAGCATTATGCAGAGCAATAGTCCTACAAAACACACAAAGCATTAGAGAATCCACAGGTATGTAGTTGGGTGTTTTGAGGAGGAGTAAGAACAAACTTTTAATTTCCAGTCCCTGAAAATGGAAATAGTGAATTCTTTTATACTATTTAAGCAACACAAGCTCTCATATTCAAAAAGAAAATATATTGCACATAATTTTAGTCAAAGATGAGTACTGCAACACAACTGACACAGCATATCATAAGCAATTCAGCAGAGAATTCTAGGATTAAACAGCAAGAACTGCCGAGAATTATTCATTAAAAGATTCTGTACACTAAAAGTAGAGCATATGCCCTCAACAGAACAAGAAATACATGGTAAATTTCAGTCATATTATGGTTACACACTGAAGCCATAAAAGAAGTTAGCTACAACTTTACCTGAAAACCCATAAATTCAGCTGAAGAAGTTAACATGTAGCATCACTCATGCCCTTCTTTCTCTCCTTGTATCACAATTTTCCAAAGTAAATTTCTTATCAACATGCTCCACATTTTGACCTGCAGTAAGGTTTCAGCCTTGGTGACAAACATCCCAGCAGTGCACAAAGATCGCTAGCACACACCTAAGAGTGTTAAAAGTAAAGAAAAAAGTGTTTAAAAAGTGTTTAAAGATGCAGAGAGCACATTCCAGATGAAGCATGAGTTCAGCACTAGCTGCTACTGTCTTAAATTGTTGGGAGGATCCGTTTAACGTTTCTTAAACTCTTAAAGAGCTGCCTCAAGATCTTAACAGCTGAAATTTGTTCAGTGACAAATCTGAGCCTGCATTTACTAGCAGATGTGTGACAGTTTTTTAACAGGCTGGTAGCACTGAGTGGCACATGAGAATAGCATGTCTGGGTGGCCAAGGTGTAGATAAAGTAGCTTTAAAGAAAACATGTCAAACACTTTTACAAGCAAGTACTTCCAATTAACAAGATAGTGGTGTTTTTGAAAGTATCAATTTTATAAATATATATATATTTGTAACTACCTAAAGAAATAAAATGCATAAGTATATAAAAATAATTGATGTGTCTCAAAATGTAGGATTATGGTACAGTAAAACAAAAGTTCCTCCTAAACATATGGTCTTGTAGCAACAAGAAAAATACCACAGACAGGAAAATTTTAATTCTGAATATACAATAAAAGTATTTATCTTCTTCTATCCCTTGAAGCTCTATTAGCTTGGAGAGCTAGACATGTAAACTTTTTACATATGTGTAGTTCAAAAAGAAATATTTTCCTTTTTGCAAAACGTGCTCCAGTTTGTTCTCAGCCATATTTTTGGATATTGAAAATACAACCTTTAATTTGGAGCACATTAAAACCCTAATTTAATTAGATTTTTAAATTTAAAATTAATCTTTTACTTAGTTAAAAATATTCTAAATAAGGAATTTTCACGTATGTTAGAGCTAGAATTTTGGTCTCATTTTGCTGTTTCTGGCACTCCAAGCACTTTTGCTCTTCATATCACTGCTTTATAGGATGCCTAAGCGATTTTGTGGTGCAGTTTAGCTCCACCTCTGTCGGTAAACTCAAGGGGGGGGGGGGGGGGGAAGTCAAATAATGTCCCTGTGTTTCCAGGAATATAAAAAGGTGATCTTTCTGAAATATAATTAAGTTTTCAGAGAGACTGAGCCAGGGCTTGGCAATCTGAGCACACAGCTGACCCTTTAAATCGACAAATTATTTCAATCACACCCACCGCAGCACCACTCCGGCTCCGCGCAGAAGAGGCTCCCAGGGAGCGCGCAGGTCGGAAGGGTTCAGAAGCAAGCCAGACGGGCTTGAGGCACAAAGCACGGCAGTGCTCTCAGCCCGCTCCCAGTCCGGCCCTGCGCGCCGGCCGCGCCCCGCGGGCGCTCCCCGGCCGCCCCTCCGCCCCGGCCCGGCGCTCCCCGGCCGGCGGCGCTGCCGGGCCACGGCACGGGCGCGTGCTGCCCCCTGGCGGCGAGGAGTGCCCTTCCCCGGCGGGCGGAGCGCGGCCCCCGCGGCGCCGCCCCGCCCTCCCGCCAGCATGGCCGCCGCCGCCGCCGCCTCCTCGCTGCCCGTGAAGGTAAGCGCGCTTCCGCCAGCCGCGCCTCAGGAGGGAGGAGGTGGCATCCATCGCCGCCCGCAAACCCATCGCCTCCGCAAACGTCTCGGGGCGGCTGCGGGAGCGAGATGGCGCGGGCCGCGCCGCTGCCCTCCCGGCGCTGCCGAGCGCTTGCCAAGAGGCGCTGTCTTCCTTCCTTCCACACTTCCTTCCACACTTCCTTCCACACTTCCTTCCCACACTTCCTTCCACACTTCTTCACACCCACACTTCCTTCCACACTTCCTTCCACACTTCCTTCCACACTTCCTTCACTTCCTTCCACACTTTCCTCCCGCCCGCTGCGTCCTTCCTTCCTTTCGCCCGCCCGCCCGCTCGCCCGCCCGCCCGCTGCGTCCTTCCCGTTTCCAGCCTCCTTCCCTCCCTCCTCCTGCGTCGCCTGTCGGGAGCTGGCCCGGAGCGCGGCTGTGCCGCTGTAGGGGGCGGCGCCCGCCCGAGCCCTCCCAGGCCCGTGCAGGGGCCCCCGCAGCCGCAGTCCCGGAAGATACGGGGGTTTAGAAAAATTTTTTTTTAAATTTTTTTTTCTTTTAATCCGGAGAACTCTTCTATTCCGGGTTCCTGACCCGTGTTCGATTTGTCAATGACAGGGAACGTAGCGGGTCTGTAGCTGTGGGCTCTGTTTTTACACGTGCGCGGAACTCTAAGCTTTGGCAGAAGCGAGCAGTGTAAAACTTCCTGTCTTAAGATTTGTCTCCTGTGTGTTTGATGAGCTGCTCAGACCTGTGATGGCACCAGGGGCGAGCAGGCCGGTGCTCAGGCTGAAATTTGAGCTTTCGCAAACTATGCATTATTTTTGTGCAGTGAAGTAGAGAAATCCCAGTCGTTTTGGGTGTAGAAAACAGTTATGACCTGTCTCCAATGTTCAGATTTATTCTCTTAAGTGTAAGTTATACTGAGCTCAATGTTTATCTCCTTTTAACCAAAATTATTTGCAATGCCATCTTTGCCCCTTTTTCAGTATCCCCAAAACAGAAAGAGGAATACAGAACGGTTTGTTCGTGGCTAGTTTTCAAGAAGACATATAGGTGATCATGACATGTACTAGTGTTTAAGGCCTGCAGATGAACAAGTGTAGACTGTTACTCCACTGATACCTCTATGCCTTTGGCTTAAACCTACTTGGAGAAGTTCGCCAAACACCAGGTGAAGAAAGGCATACAATTCTGTGTGATTATTACTTGGACTTCAAGAGAAACTGGTTTGATTTTTGTAGTTACTGGTGTGATAGCTTTTTGTTGCCTGAGTTTTGTCACTCTTCATCCCAATGTTTGAGATTCACTCTACTGTAATGCCATTTTACTTGAGATTTAATTCCAGATAACCTTTGATACAGCCTCTGTTAACTAATACAAGTTGTACCTTCAAGTCGACAAATTATTTCAATCGTACCCACCACCTTTGTGTCCTTTTGTAGGATGCAAAGTCTGAAATTGTTCTGCCTTGGCCGCATCCTCTCTGTCTTCCCATGCATTCATCACTTGGGCCGGTAGGTGGGAACAGAGCTCAGCTCCCCTGATGGGAGTGTTGTGGTTTAGACATGGTGCTCTCTAATTTAGTGTGTCCACTAAACCACTTCAAACCACGCATCTCCCTACCTCCTGCAGCAGAATGAGAAGAGTTAGAGGCACAAAAGGTGAAGATCATGGGTTGAGATAAGAACAATTTACTGGAAACAATGAGATAAGAAAACAAACAGTAACAGCAACCATATAATTGAGAGAGGTGAGCTGATTATATGCAACTGCTCACCACTATGCAGAGGCCAGAAATATCCAATTGTCATGATGCCCTTGCTCTGTTCCTGGAAAATGATGCAAAGTCATAGAATACCCTCCAGGTCCTAGAAATGGCCCTCCCAGGCTACTGCAAAAATTGATCTGTCCTGGACAGAACCAGGACACTCTCCCACTTACCTGCATTCGTTTTGATAATTCACTAGAAGGTTTGGAAAGCAGAATTTAATATAAAATTAGATTTTTGTGTCTAGTTCCTGGATGCAGATAGTATTTCTAGAGATCGTGTAAACTGGAAGAAAAATAATTGTCAGGTAAAATTAATTTTAGGATTAGAGCTGCCAGCTCCAAGTTGACCTTACATGATTGAAGAAGCAGCTACTTCAAAAATCTCTGCTGGCCTTAACCTTCCTTCCACTGAAGTAGCTCTCTGGTAAATTATAAGTTCGCCCAGCATTTCTCTAGCCAGTGTTGCCTCAGGTGGCCTGAGGGTTGTCCAGGCTGTCAGTGAGGTAAGTTTGCAGTGGGTAAGAAGGCAGAATAAACTCGGCATAGTCTAGGGCTTCTGTGCTTTGGGTTCTGCACCCTGGGAGCTGTGAATATTTTGCAAGCTCACTGCAGTCTGCCGTTTCTAACAGCATGGCTCTTGGTGTAAAAGCCTACGCAGTGAACGGTGCAGCCAAAGCATGTATTGATGCCGCTGCAGCAGCAGGTTTATGGAGCCTGAGAACAAATTTAAGAGCAGCCACACCAGACCTATGCTGCCACAGGCCAGGCATGCTGCTTTCTGTACAGAAGCAGTCTGTTACTGTGATGGATCTGTATGTTTATAATAACCTTAAAGCATTGCAGTTCTAAAATAACTTCTGTGTTGTGCATCTGTAGCTGCTCTTTCCAGCATTGCATACTTTCCTCAGTCCCAACAACTTTCACTTTGCTGGATTTAAAAGTTCAGTTCCCTTTTGAATCCTAAGTCGTAGGGAACTAGTAAAACAAGTGTTTATACCCAGCTAAAAAAACTAGTAAAGTTGCTGCAGGAACCCTTTTTTCCCCCTAGATTAAAAAAAAAAAAAAACAAACCAAAAAACCACCATTTTGGTCCTGTCTTCTGTTAACGTAGCAATCATTTGTTTACTGAATGTATGCGTGAACAGTGTTAAAGATAATATTTTGTTGATTTTGAGTTTTATGATTGTCCCTGTTGCATACCTTCCACAATTCTTGAGGCAATTTGTTATTCATCCTAAAGTGTATGTGGTTCTCAGGATTTTCATGAGCAATCCAAGTGGGAACCTTTGTGATCGCTAAGCAGCACGAGTAACATGGGAACGGACCCATCAATACTACTGCAAACAACGATCTCGGTCTTCCCTAAAGCTTGTGTGTGTTCAGGATCGGAGTATGTGGGCTAGTACTGCTATTTTCCTTTGCACTTCTTGTGCTCCACAGGGCAGTAGCAGAAGGAAATAGGAGAGCGTTTAAAATTATCTCATTGTATCAGCGTTTACACCACCGTGTGTGGAAAGCTTTGTTAGAGAGGCTTTTATGTTACAAAGACCACAGAGCCTCTGCTTGTTGAAAGGAAGTGCTTAATGAGCCTGCTAATACAGTGGTTGAACAGATGGGATCTCTGCGAATGTGAAAGTAAGAAAAAGCTGGAGTAAGAGGCAGCTCTCTGTGTGCTGTGGAAGGAGGGTGTGGTATGTTGAAGTCTGGAGGTTTTACTTGGGAAGATTTCAGTCTTTGTGGTAATAAGTTATGTCAGAATAGTTCAGATTTTGTTCTTCCCTGATAGGCAAATCAGTCATGATACATATTCAGCTTGAAACTTTGCAACAACTGGTCACATTGAATAAAAAAAAGAAGCACTCAATTTCTCTGTGGCATAAATGGTGACATCACTTTTAAATACCATTAGTAGGCTTTCAGTTGTGAAAAGCATGACAGTAACCATTCTGTCCAAAGAGTTATAAGTGTTCTGAACTCAAGAAAAAAACTTGGCTTGATTGAATATCTAATTTTCCCTAGAGAGCGAAAAAACAAGTTACTCTTCAATGATGAACTAGAAAGAAGAAAAATCAGATATGTTTTTCTTAGCTGGAATATGCAATCACAGGCAAATCAAAACACAACAGGGATTTTAATTGGGAAACCTCTTAGACTTCGTTGAGTCAACACAAAAGACTAATTTTTTACCAAAATGTTTTCTTTCTTTTGGAGGCATATAGAAATGTCTGTGTCCTGATTACAGCTATAATAAAGTTAATTTCCCCTCAGTAGCTTTTCCAGTGCTATGTTTTGGATTCAGAAGAGAATGGTGTTGATAACACACTGATAATTTGGGTTTTGCTGAGTCATATTAATCCTAAATCAAGGACCTCTTTTTTCCCTGTCTCATGCTCTGTCAGGGAGGGAGTGGAGGGGTTATGCAAACAAAACCAGGAGGGAGCATAGCTGGGACAGGTGACCTAAACTGATTGAAAGGATATGCCACACCATGGGACATCATGGCCACTATATAAACTGAGGGAGTTACCCACAAGGGCAGCCAGTCTGGATTTGAGAATGGGGGTCTGGCATTAGTCAGTGGGTGCAGAGCAAATGTATTGTGCTTCACTAGTTTTTCCCTTTTTTTATCATTATTGCTATCATTTACCCTTATTACCATATTTAGTTTTACACTTTCTTTTCAGTTACACTATTACACTTTATTTTCAGTTACTAAACTTTTCTTACATTAAGTAAGAAAACATGTAACTACATACAAGTTTTACTTGGATTCCATTCCCCATTCCTCCAGAGTGCAGGAGGAAAGAAGGGGGTTTTGGGCAGGTGCCTGTGTGGTGCTTAACTTCCAGCTGGGCTTCAAACCATGACAGCCTGATATTCAGTATGATGGTTATATGTAAGACTTTTTGTCCACTTAAATAAGAAGACTTTGTTTTAGTTGACTTTCTGCATGTGTTTCTCACTCATTACAGGCATTCCCAAATGGCAGTCTTAATTTTTATATTGGAAATAAATGTTTAATGGCATATCTTTGTGCATTTTTTCATAGTTTTTTGTTTTGTTTTGGTTTTGGTTGGTGTGGGGTTTTTTGGGTTTTTTTTGTAAATTTTTTTTTATTATTTGGTATCTTAAAGAGGAGAATCATGGGGTAAGAAATTGACAAGTTGAATACAGTTGTTTAAGGTCAGGTATTTGAAATTTGCATTCTGGAAAAGAATGGGCATACCGTGCTTTGTTGATCTGTAGTCTAGCCTCATCTTGAGAATAAGATACATTTTGTAGCTGCCCAGTTAGTTTTTCAGGGATGCAGTTAATGTGAATTGCAAGAAGACTAATAAGTACTTTCTGTGTAAGATTGGAATTATCGGTGGAACTGGCCTGGATGATCCGGATATCTTAGAAGGAAGAACAGAAAAATATGTCGACACTCCTTATGGCAAGGTCTGTAAGTTTTTTATTTATTACTGAAACTTTTTGCTGATTTTCAAGATGTTTGTATGCTTTAAGAATTCTCAGACTGGTAAATGAATGTATAAAGAAGGCGCTGGCACAACTGTTTTTAATTGCTATGTATTGTATGATTCTTAGTTCATAAAAACTAAGTATTACTGCTAAGATGATGTGCAAAGGAGACTGTCTCTTATCATTTGTAGATTAGATGAATTTAGAAACTCACTGCTAAATTTACAATCAACTCTCTCTTTCAAATTTTTACTGGTGTGTGACCTCTGTTACCTGTCAGATCGGTCCAGGAACCTTTCTGAATTGCAGAAAACTGTCCTTTGAGTCTATTTTCCCTGTAACTAATGAATTATGTTTCACATGCCAATGTAAGTTTATGCTTATGGCCACATAATTTGAAAATTAATTGAAAATGAAGCTCTGAAGCTAGTTTTGTGACACAAAAACACCTGAGTAATTCTCATTTATGCTGCTTCTGTCCTTTTCATCCACAGAAGGGAGTGGTGGCTAGGGCTGTTCTGTACACAGCACTGGGTGCATTTTGAAGGATAATTCCTGGCACAAAGCATTTATAATGCAAGCAGGGAAGACAAAGGACAAGGGACCTTTATAGGCAGGAAGTCATGGGGGAGAGATGTTGTAGTTGTCACATGAAGCTCATAGAAGAATTGAATCTTAGATAATCATGTTGTAGGACATGGGGATTCTGGGTGCTTTATAATTGCCATTAGAATTATATCTTGTGCAGTCTACCAGTGTATGCTGGTATACATACTAAAAGGTCTGATATCTGGTAGCAAGTGCTATTTTGTGGCTGGAAGCTTGCCAGAAAACTCAGTGTGTGATTGAAAATCGAATCCATGCCTCCAGTCAGAAATGGTTTAAAATGGAGTGTAAAGAACAAGAGGAGTTTGTATCCACACCATTCAGGAAGGAGAAGGAGGTAAATATTAAAGGAAGTGAAAACTTAATCAGAGGAGTGCATTTGACTTTTATATCACCTTTCAAAATTAGTTAGCAAATTGTAATAGAATGAAGGGAACTTACCTCCTCTGTTTTCTCAACTCTGGTTTCCAAAAGTAGCCAGCTTTGGTCTGAAGGAGAATCCACTGTTAAACCAAACCAATTGCATTCCCTGTTTCTTGAGAGTCATGGATGTTCATGACATCATGGATGTGTTTCAAGACTGCTAACAAAGCAAAAGTAATACTATGCTTGTAGCAGATATTAACTGAAGCGTTCCTGTCTAGGATGGATGGAACACTTCTCCCTCACAGGGTGCTGTTCAGATCAGAGTTAAGGGCACAATGGCAGCACAGCATGTGAAGGTTTAATCTGCACTGAGATGCCACAGGATTTGGGGGATGCAAATTCTGCAGTGCAGTAAGTTGCCTACAACAGGGTTCAGTATTCCTGTGGAGAGTAGAAATAATTGCAGGATGGCTGCAAGTATGCGCAAAGGAGTGAAAAAAATCTTCATCAGCCATGCACCTTTGGAAATTATGGAAGGGTTTTTTACTTTGTTATTTTTTTTAACTAGGAAGTAGCTTTTCCAGTGTCTTTTTTTTTTCTGTGTTCTTCACAGAATGCAACAAAATAGCAGAAAGTTAATGTTGCTTTGTGAGAGATCTTGATCTATGGACTGCCTGTGTCTGAGCCTGCATATTATACATTTGACATTGTCCGAACTTTAAAAAAAGAGCTCATTAATGTTTTTATTTTGTGTGAGGGGGATGAGAATAGAACTGATATATCATGGTATGAATCCAAGCATGAATTCAAGATAATGTCCTCAGTTGAACTGGGACTGTTAAGCTGACCTGAATGGAGTCAGGTCACAGTCAAAGAAAGAGAGCACAGCCAAACAGGAAGCTTTTATCCTTTTACCTGTGGCTGTCTTCCTTCTCACTCTCTGTGGATCTGAACTTCTGATAATCAGGCCATTGACCTGATGGTTGTTGCATGTAGTTTTCTTCCTGTATAGAATCACATTAACTCCAGTGACTGAATGCCATTTCCAGTTCATCAGCTGATGGATCAGCCTTAGTGTAAGATGTACAGAGCTTAGTCCACAAGTTACAGTTGCATGAAGTGCAATGGATTTCCAATGAAGCAGAAACAAGCCTCAAATTCAATTGGTATTATTAGGTGGATCCATCTTCATTTACTTTGCTGCTGAGACTATTTAGTATTAAGGAAGGAAGTGTTACACAACCTACCTCTCATTTTAGAACTACATAGTTGAGAGGAGCAACTATTGCTGAATCCAAGAAGGCAGTTCTATTTCTGTTTAAGTGTGCCTGGGGACATTTACGGTTTGTTACTACTTTTTCCTAAAGGTATGTTTTGTTCTTGATTGTTCCTGGAATAAAACCAAACTGGGACTTTTCTGACATAAAGACTCTTTGTTATAGAGCTGTGAAATCAGTGGAAAGGTAATCTGCCTGAAATTTTAAGAAGTAAAGGGCTTAATTCAAATAAACTTCTGAACTTTGTGGTCTTTTATTTCTTGAGAGAAAGTGAGATGAAATATCAGCCTGTTTAGTTCAGGCAAAACTAGGAAGAACGAAAATGAATGAATGTCAAAAGGAAATTGCAAGTCATCGTTACTAGAATGCATGCCCATTTCCTTGTGTGGTGTGAAAATGTAAAGCATACAATTCCACTTCACATAAATCTTGGGGTTTAATTCTTAAGTTTCTAGGTAAGAAAACTTATGCCAAAAGATTTTTTACTGAAAATCTTTCTGGGAGAGATGTTCCTTGGCACATTTGACTGCAGCAAAATAGATTTTTCTTTAATGAAAAATGCTGTTTTCTTTTCTTTTAAAAGATGAATAATAGCTTAAGTTTTCTTCATACAGAGTTATTGAATTGTCTTCTGTTTTGGCCTTCTTGAGTCCTAAGTATCATTTAACTACAAAATTTAGCATTAGGAAATGTGGAAAATATGGAAGAGTTTAAAGGAAACTATTATGACAATATTTTGCTGTTCTCTATGTTGACATTGGTCCTCCTGTGATAGCAAGTTACATTAGTAGTAGTAAAATGCAGAACAATAGTTTTTAAAAAAACTAAGTGTACAGCTCTTAATATTTGAGCGGTCTTTTCTCCTTTGTCTGCTTCCAGCATTTTTAGTACATCAAGCATTTGGTATTCTATGGAAAATATCCCCAAACCTTTTGAGGTTCTGTCTCCAGATATGGAAAATATTAGTCTCCTACAGGATAATAGATGCTGTTCCAAGAATTTTTATCTTCATCGTTGAATTTTGAAGCTCCTAAAAAGCTTTGTTCAGGATATATTTTCAGTTAGACTCTCTTCCTTTCCGGATGACAGATCTTGATTCTGAATCACCTTCCCTGGTGGGCAAGAGATCTTCCTTGTCTAGAATATTATTCTAGGCACTCCATGTCTTTTTCTAGTCATAAATATATCTGGTAAACAAAGCAGGGGGTAGTTCCACCTTTCAATTAAGCAGCTTTTGCTTGCATCAGGAAAACCTGACCATGTCACATAATACTTAAGTTCCTTTTCTACCTCCCCAAAACCACTGTACATCGTTTAGTTCCTAAATTAGCTCACTAGGGTTGAATGGAGGCTTGCAGAACCTCTGTAATATTTTTTCATCACAAGCGTTCATTCTGTTTTCTGTTCCACCTAGCCTCTGAGGTGAGACCAAGGGAAAAATGTAGATACCACATGAATAGTACTTTATGCATATTTGTATTATAGACAAAGGGGATTTATTCTAATTGTTTGTTATTGTAATAGTTTGGGGTTGATTGTTTAGGGTTCTAGTCTTTCTTTTCTGTTTTGCAACAATGAGTAATATATATCTGACTTGTATTTTGTGAAAAGAGGGAAGTAGTTAAATACATTTATGAATTTTTAATGTTTGAGGACTTTTTATTGGACTTTTTATTAAATCTTCCTTTAAAAATACAGTATTAGAGCTATAGAGAGAATAGAGGTCATTACTTCTGTCTATGACTGAGATAATAGTAGCGAGGTACAGCACTTGGAAAGAACCTGTGGGAGAAAGAAAGCAGAATGGAAGTGTACACTAGCTATATTACACGGTTAACACATAGTTTGAAATGTCTGTTTCTATAACTTTGTGCACATATTAATAGTTGGTCCAGTCTTACTCTACCTCTTTATCAACAACCTGGATGAAGGGAGAGAATGAACTCTCAGCCAGTTTGCAGATGACACAAAACTGGGGGTATTGGCTGACACACCTGAAGTCTTTGCTGCCACTCATAGGGACCTTAATCTGGAGAACTGGGGATAGAGAAACCTGATGGGGTTTAACAAGGGCAGGTTTAGAACCCTGCTCCTGGACTGGGAATAACCCCAAGTACCAGCACAGCTGGGGCTGACCTGCTGGAAAGCATCTCTGTCGAAAAGAACCTGGGGTGATGGATGACTAGTTCACCTGTGCAGTCAGGAGGGCCAATGCTGTCCTGTGGTTCAGCAGCTAAAGTATGGCCAGCAAGTCAAGGGCTGTGATTCCCCCTCTACCTGGCCCTGGCGAGGCCACATCTGGAGTGCTGTGTTGGGTTCTGGGCTTCTCAGTACAGGAAAGACAAGGAGCTACTGGAAATGGTCTGTCAGAGCCATAGAGGTGATTCAGGGTTTGGAGTGTCTCCCTTTTGGGGAGAGACTGTGGAAGCTGGGCCTTCTTAGTCCAGAAAAGAGAAAACTGAGAGGGGATCTTGTCAGTACATATAAGTATTTCAAGGGTGGGTACCCAGCAGATGCTATCAGACTCCTTTCAGTAGTGTTCAGTGGCAGGATGAGTAGTAATGGCCATAAACTAAAACACAATATGGGGAAGAATTTCTTTACATTGAGTGTGGCAGAGCACTGGAACAGGCTGCCCAATGAGGTCATGGAGCGTCCCTTGCTGGAGACACTCAAATCCCACCTGGATGTGTTCCTGTGTGACCTGCTTTAGGCGAGCCTGCCTTGGCAGGAAGGCTGGACTAGCAGATCTCCACAGATCTTTTCCAGCCCTAACAGTTCTGTGATTGTGTGATCTTTATTTAATGTCTTTTAATGAAAGTATATTATGATGCAGTATCTGCAATTCTTTTCTTAAACTGTCTGCTCACCATTTAGCATTTAGCTCTCTTTGTTCCAAGTGTTTATTTTTCTCTTCCATTTTTCTAGAAATCTTGTGCCAGAAAGATATTCAGTATATCACCAGGAAAGTGTGCAGAATCAGTGCTAAAGTGTCAGCCAGACGGTATAGTTACACAGCCATTGTGAAGCCTTTTGAAGTGCTAGGATACGAGCAGATAGGGAAGGAAATCCTAACTGCAGCAACTAGATTTGGAGCCTGTGAATTTCAAAGCTGTTTTCTTCTTTCTGCATCATCAATGTATGCCAGAATTCAGTGGAGTTCTCTGATGGGAATGAATATCAAACTACCCCAGGTCTTTTCAAAATGGATATAAACTTAAATCTACCTCTTGCAATAAACTTGAATCTGTTACTTAAAAAGCAAAGAGCCCAGTCTTCAGCTTACTGACCTTTTTGATGAGAGGCAAGAACTTTTGGGGGAAATCCTCTTCAGTTTTTAAGAGTATTTTTGTAATCCTTTGGCCACTTAAATCCCCAATTTTAATAAGAGCTTGTTACTTAACACAGCACATGTGTAAACAAAACAAAATCCCAAATGCTAATATTTCTGAACCTTCCTTGTTATGGAATGTTGCAATAGCAAGTTGCCTTGGCCACTAGACAGCAAGGCTTTTGCCCTGTGAGAAGTTTCACGCTTAAAGCCATGTTTGTTTGGGAAGAGTATATATGCAATAAAGATTAAACATTAAAAATCAGTAGTTTAATATTAAATGAAAACTTGAAGAAAAATAACTACAGTTCTAAACATAAATTTTCTGGAATGTTCCCTTTTTTAAAAAAGAAGTAGTAAGTGTATGCTAGAATTTAAACATTGGTGATTGAGTAAGTTATGGTGATTTGGAGAGTTTTCACACGAATAATTACCCAAAAGAGCTGTGCAATAGGAAGTAGAAGGTGATGCTTTTATTAGAGATGGGTATCTTTAACATGGGAGTCCCATATCATTTCACTGTCAATCTCTGCAAATTTTCAAGTGTATAATAAAATCAACAACTGTAAAACTAAATGCTAATTGAAATCTTGCATCTAGCATTATAATTTTATTTGTTTTCTCTCAAGTAGCTGGCAACAGAACATTTCTAAATGCAAATGTGTGTCTTGCAAACTTGTGATCAGTAAATACTCCATGATTTTGTTAGTAGCTGTTTTAACAGAAAGGAAAGATACAGCATAGTAAATTTTAGATCCCTGAAGGCCAGGAGCAGAACACAGCCCACACAGCAGTTAATTTATGGTAATGGTGGTTGATGACTTGGAGGCTGCCTCTCATGGGCAGGATGACCCATCTCCATGGCAAGGTACATGTTCCAGCTGGACAACTAAAAACGCTCAGTTGTCCTGGCTGGTTGGTAGTCAGGAAGATTATATTTTCTAGCTGTAAGAGAAGTCCCTGGGCTTAGCAAATGCAACACTGCTTCTGCCACTTATGTACCAGAATTTCATTTCCCAAAAACAGGACTCCCAGCAGCAGGGAAGAGTGAGTTTTTCAGGAAGCTGGGGTGATTGAGGAGTGGGTTGGAGGAATCCAGAACTCTTCACACCCTACTGCAAGCCCAAGTTAGAAAGGGGACAGAGAAGAAAATGGTGAGTGTTATAGAAAAGCACATATTAAATGTTTTTTATGTTGGAATGGGACTTTCGTAGAGAATGGCACCTATTTAGCAGAAAAAAACTGAAGTTTACTGGAAAGTGTGAGTCCTGCTAACCAATTTGATGGTAACATGTGCATGCTACTGTTTTTGTGTTTGAAATAGTCTTTTGGTATATTAGAAACTATTATAATTTCAAACCCCAAAGTAAAGAGTTGCAATGTTAATGTTAGTATGAACACACAAAATTTGTGGTAATCCTTCCTGTATCAAGTTTGATCTTCTGGTTCCAGGCTGTTTTACTAATCTGCCATACCAAATTACAGAGCTGAGCTCAAGAAAACGTGAGAGTACCGTGGTAACCAGTATTTTCTTCCGTGACTGTTGTGCTTATTTTTAGATAGTAGTAAAGGTTTGTAATGTGATTGGCAGGTGGTAACTCATTCTTATGTGCTTGTTTTGCAGCCATCGGATGCTTTGATTTTGGGAAAGATCAAAAATGTGGACTGTGTGCTCTTAGCAAGGTAAATGAGCATTTTAATATATATTTAATAATAATACAGGAGTGTATTATGCATCTTATAGTTTTCTCCATACTTTTTCTCTTTTCTTTAGGTGAACTGAATTTCTGCTCTGACATCTTGCTCTGTGTGGTTGTCAGCAAAGTCAAGCGCATGTTTGGTTCTTTCATAAGCAAATTGGGTGCAGCGAGTATATGGTAGTATTAAAAATGCTGTCTAGGTTAGATAAAAAAATCAGTGTGAGGTATTGCCCCAGTAAGAATGCCAGTCTGCAAGGCCCCCTGCTCTGATGGTAGGTGGATGGTGCTGATAACCTAACTAATTAATTCATTCTGCTTACTATGTTTGCAGATTTCCTTTGTGAAATAGAGAAAATGTCTGCTTCCAGATAAACTGTCCCTGGTACCACTGTAAACTCCTCCAAATCATTCCTTTAGATTATTGAGTCCTCTTGCTGTTATGGTTATTGCTTAGGCAGCTGCATCCCCTGCAGTTCTCCCTACCTATGTCATTTTTATTCAGACGTCTTTTACTATACTTGAAGAGACTCTGGAAGCAGGATCTGCAGATGAATGTGTGAAAATCTCACACTGGTGTAACAATGGATGTCTAGAACCAATATTAGACTGGATTAAATGTAAGAATACCAACACAGTTTGTAGCATCTGGGCGGAATGGACAGTGCAGGTGCTGACAGGTTCTATCAGGCCAAGTAGTCAAGCACAAGATTCATCCAGGTAATATAGGCAGGAACCGTAGAAGGTGAGAAATGAGGCTGTGGTGTGCGTCTAAAGCCCATCCTGCTCTGAAGACAAGCTACAACATAGGTCTGAAGGCTATGGGGGAGACCAGGCTGGGACTGGCACATAGCTCCGGCCAGGAGTGAAGGCTGGGGTCTGAGCTTGGAGGCAGGAGCACCCAGGCTCACAGGCATTAGGGGTTTCTGTGGAGGCTTAGGGTGAGACTGGCCAGGCACTTAGGACCCAGTGGTGCACTCAGGGCCCCGATTCTCTTCACTCCAGTGTTTTTCCATTAAAGCTGCTGACTGCTAACAATCTCTGCAACTACACTTCCGTCTGTGGTTTTCCTTTTCTTATCTTTCATTATGGACTTTGCTTATGTATTTTATTACACCTGGACAACATTTTTCTCATTTTCTCAAATGAACTGCTAAGTCAAGTTCACATAGCTGTACTGTTTCAAACTAAACCTTGGACCACAGATGTCTGAACAATTTGGTTGTGGTTTACCTTCTCCCTGGGATTTTTGACCATTCATATAGAAACCTTATGAGTTTACTTTTACGGTTAAGGTACCTGCAAATTTTTCTTTGTGTTTTGGCTTCTGAATCAGATTGGAGAAAAAAAGGCATGTGTATTCTGTAAGAAGATTATGACAGCAGCCGCAATAAAGCAATAAATCTGTGTGCCTAGTAGCTTATCAGAAATGCTAATGGCAACATGGGAATCCTGATTGACAGTGCTGGATCATGTTGTGTGCAGTTCCTGAATGATTAAATTCTTAGGACTTTTTGGTCTCTGAGAAAAATCAGTTGAGAAATTACGTTACTTTATAGGGTTGAAAATATTTTTAATGTGTTTAATCGTGTAAGTGATGCGCTTCTTTAGCAAAGGCAGAGATAGCACAAAAGCTCATGCTTATAAGACCAAGTATTTCCTGTCTTGGTGAAAAAGTGTACTGCAGCAGTGTGAAGTCATACTTTTAATTTATGAATGCTGTCAGATCACTTAAAGATCAAAGAGAAAAATGTGATGATTCTACTGTTTTCTTTGGAAAGATGACAGATTAGAACACAGTGTTCTGTGATGTGCCGCTCCTTGTGTGGGAGAATACAAGCAATGCTTCTGGGCAGAAAATTCGTGGAGGTATATATAAAACTTAAGAACTCCCTATAGTGTGTGGAAAAGGGGTTTCAGGATCTATGGAACTGACTTAGAAGATTCAGAAAAAAAATGCTTATTTTAATCTTGAAGCTGCTGAAGCATATGTGAATTGTATTTTTAAGATTCTTTTCATTACAGTCTTGAACTTAAAATTTTGCATTTAAAAAGAAAATGATACCATTGCTTCTTAAATTGAATTTCAAGAGAAACTCAATACATTTAGGAAAACAAAATATACCGGAAGTAGCTGGAATGGTCAGTTTCACTTTCAATATTGTTAGGGAAAAATGTTTTGTGAAATTCTCTTTATTTATGAGAAGGAAGGAAATTTCAGTCTGATTTTACTCTCTCACTTCATGTGTCTTTGCAGGCATGGAAGGCATCATACAATTATGCCATCAAACGTCAATTACCGTGCCAATATCTGGGCATTAAAAGAAGAAAATTGTTCCCATGTATTAGTGACTACTGCCTGTGGTTCATTACGAGAGGAAATACAACCTGGTGATCTTATCATAATTGACCAGTTCATTGACAGGTGAGTAAGAAATAGGAAAAAGAGGACAAATGGGGTTAAACTATATAATTACATGTTCAAGTTAAATTAAGTTTTTGTAAAATAAGATGATAGGCTCAGTTCTTCTGTCAGAAAGTTAGATTCATACAAGAAAATATGATAGGAAATGGGAATGTGATTATAAGAAGTTCTTTTCCAACAGACACAGAAGTACCAGGCTTTGAAGAATGGCCATAAATGAACTAGAGTATAGCTCCATGGGAAGACTGTTCAGAAGTAAAAGAAATCTATTCTCAGATGTCTGAGTGAAACATGAATAACAGCACAGGCCATTCCAAGCTCTATGAAGAATCTGAAATGAGATGGAGAGGTACAGGAAAGCATAGTAGGAGTCAGCTGGGAAAATATATGTCATAATAATGAGGTCCTACATAAGAGAGATAAATGCAACACAGTAGGAAAGGGGAGGAGGTTGTTTTAAAACAAGAATAGATGCTTGCATATGTTATTTGTTAAGAATTATAAGGGATTAAATTTGTTTCCAAGGTCTCTGTATACCAGACGGTCCTATCCTCCTTGATTATCTGACCAGAAAAATTCAAGCAAAGCTAGGGGCAAAATAAAACTACATTTAAAAGATCACCAGCAACACCAATAATTCTAACATCTGGTTGCACATTTCAAAGGTAAATTTACTTTTAATACTTGGAGGTATATTATATCTTAAAGTCTTATTTGTGTATTCCATCTAATTTGAAGTATTTAAAATGGCTTATGCAGCTTCTTTGGGCATTTGTGGTGCTGCTGGTGATATTTCATTACTAACTGAACATGTAAACTAGATTTGTTCCCCACACTGCAGTGCTATTCAAATATTGACTTACTGACTTTTCGTTTTGCATGTGTTACCAAAATGCTTTTTTTCTTGTAAGAGTAGCTTTTAGATACAGTGCATCTAAATTTCCAAGTACCCTGCAGGGGCAAGCCCCATATAAAATGCTTCCTGTTATACTATAGTTGATTTATGGCTGAATATCAGCTATGTTGCTGACAATGCTCTTTTTTTATAGCATTGATACTGATTTATATAGGAAAGATATTAAACAGGCTTGGGGACATGGTTTGGATGATTGTGAGTCAAACAGCCGTTATTTTGACTGCATTATCACCTGCCAGACTCCTGGGTAAGTGATGTTTGCCTGTGTCTGCCATTGGTGAACCACACCTGGAAAATTGTATCCAGTTTTGGGCTCCACAGCACAATCTGAACAGGGGCATGAGAGAGCCCCTACTAGTGAGAGCCCAGCAGTGGACTATGAAGATGCTAAAGAACTGGAGCATCTCTCCTAAGAGGAGAGGCTGAGACAGTGGGACTATTCAGCCTGGAGAAGACTAGACTCAAGGGGAATATCATTGATCTGTAGAAATACCTGAAGGGAGCGTACACAGAAGAAGCCAGGCTCTGTCCAGCAGCACCCAGGATCAGAGGCAGTAGGAACAGACTGAAACAGGAGGTTCCCTCTGAGCATCAGTAAACACTTTTTACTGAAGGTGGCTGAGTACTGGCACAGGATGCCCAGAGAGGTGTCAGAGTCTCCATCCTTGGAGATACTCAAAGCCACCTGGATACAAACCTGGACAGCCCATTCTAAGTGGACCTCCAGGTGACCTCCAGAGGCCACTTCTACCCTCAACTGTTCTGTGATGTATGTTTTCATTTAGAGTTCGTTCGGATGGTCACCAGTAGTAATAATATAGCCTATTTATGAGCAGTGTTTCATTTGGGCAAGCAAGTTTTCATTTTGATGTGGGCAAGTGGAAGCTTGTTGTGACTTGTTTAATGGCATTAGAAAACAAAAAAAAGCTTCTCAGAAAAGCATGTGTAAAAGTTTTGGTGTGGAAAGTTACATGTAATACAAATTTAAAATCATCCCCAACTTGCACTTGAGTTTGGAATACTGATACATTGTAGTAGTCTCTCTCTTCTGAAAGCTGAATTTCTTTGTCAGTTCTTTTTCTCATAATGTTCTATGCCAGGGAGTGTTATACTGCTAGGTCTTTGAAGTTTGGGTCTGCATTTAGCCCTTCACAGCAGTCTAAGAGTGATTGCATTATGTAAGTCATTATGCCACAGTGCTACTGATGGGAAAATATTTTCATGGGAGATAATATTTCAGTGTCCACCAAAGTCTGAAAAGATGGAATTTTTCTGAAATACCTTCTAATGAAAAATCAGGGTTATGCAAACAGTGTTAATAGCCTTGGAAAGAAGGTACTGGTTAAATTTGCAAAAACAGTCAATTATTTTTCTTGAAAGGTATTCTGGCTTCTATACAGTGGTTGACCCATGCCAGGCAGTACGTAGGAAAGAGGTTGTGGTCTAGGTGGCAATGATATACTCAGGCCACCATTAAAATCAGTGCCTTCTGGTGTCCAGGTAGCTTGTAGTATGTTGTCTCTCTCTATATATATTCTCAATAGGGAGAATTTCTATTCTCAGTTCTCCTTACAGGTACAAAACAAAAACAAGGAATAGTGAATAGGAATGGGAGAAGAGCTAGAACTGAGCAGAAAACTGTAGGCAGCTACTGTAATTTGCTCTCCTTGGGCACAGCCATTGTGAAATTAATGACAGGATTGCAATCTATGGAGTTGTATAGGACTTCTGTCTAGCATGGGTTTGACTTACAGTGTGAAATACTGAATAGGTATAATTAGAACTATATATAAGATTTCCAAACTTTTGAGAACCTAATTCTGCAGGTCATTACCACACCTAGTGTTTGATTCCATATATAGACTCTGCTTTCTTTATGCTTATTGTTTTGTGTATTTAAACAATAAAGATACATTTTATTGAATAAATACGAAAATGCATGTATTGTGTTCTCTTTTCTTCCAAATCAAAAAATAACCACTTGCTACTATAGGCTGCAAAAATTGTTCTCTTCTTTAAAAAGGTACTTTAAAAATATAGCATAATTTTTTTTCTGCTTTTGACTCCTGTTAGTTAATTGCAGTCCTGTTAGACATCTGACTACATCAGACTAATTAGGGGCTTTTAAGTACTTCCTGTTTAGTTTGCTGCTGATATTTGTTAGGAAGAGAAGAGGAAGACAGTAACTACTTACTTGAATGACTGAGCTTAGTTGGGGAGATGCAGAAAATAGCTTCCTATAACAGCTGCCAGTTTTATTGTTTCTGTTCTCTGTGTTACAAACACAACTGTGATTACTGCAGTATTGTTACACCCTGTAAATTTTTTGTACAATTTTCTTTCAGTGTCCCTGAAGATGGATAGTATTCTGAGACTGCTTTTTATATGCTTGTGCCAGTCTGAATTTACATTTTGTTCTTTAATTAACAATAGTTTGATAATTCAACACTTCTGAAAGAAGGAGGAAGGTGATGATGGAAGTGGTAGAGGGCTGTTTGTCACAGATGGAAGTGACTGGTTTGTTCATTTATTTGAGTTATATTTTGCTTCCTAGAATCAGTCATAATCAGAATTACCAGAAAATCCTGTTACTATAATAAAACCAAAATGAAGGAGAAAAAACCACCTTATTGTTGGATTAAAAGTGACTGTTGCTGCAGGTACAGGGGCTTAGTGGGGTTTCCTTTCCAGGTGATTTTAAATTACAACAGATGCAGAAGAGAAATTGTCTTAAGTGCAAGCATGTGGTCCATTGCTCAAAGCGGTTATAGGTCTTACTGTTGTTACTTAGTCCCGTGCAGTTTGTATGAATAGTGCTAAACGTAGTGGGATTTCTTCATGAGGCCATGTAGAGATGTGGCCATTCTTTTCAAAAAACACAGAGTATCTGAATGTCAGATATTAATGTTTATGCCTGTAAAATTTTTCTTGGGCTTTTCTGATTGTAAGTGCCTGAGTAACAACATCTGAAATACTACAATGCAGGAAATGGATTGTGCCTTTTACCAACTAAATATTTCATTAGCAGACAAAATAGAAAAGTGTGAAAAATCACATATATTCTATTTGCAGCTTGTCAGTATTCCATAAAGGAAAAATTAAATTTAGTGTTTCAACTGATTTTAAAAGCTGTATCCCATTTTTCAGGTGTTTTTAATTTTCCCATCTCTTTTCCATTTTATAATCTCATTCTTAAGGCTCTCCTATTGATGCATTTTTGTCCAAATGTACTCTGACATATAGCTTGTATTTAAAGCCTTTTTAAAAAATATTTCCTAGTGACTTTATTGGGGAGCTGTTACAAAAGTGTTACCAGCAGATACTTTGTATTTTAACTGTGGATTAAATTTGGCTATTGCCTTTATTTTCTCCTGTAAAGCACAATATATGACACACTGCAGGGAAGAAGAGAGTATCTGAAAACATTGTTCCGGATGGTTTGCACCATCCATTTGGATGGATTAGCTTGAGACAGTGCATTTGAAGGTAAAGTGATAGTGGGTAGTAGTTCCATGTGTTCCAAAATGGAATGCTGGATGGTAATTTCAACATGTTTGACCATTTACATCCATTGAAAGAAGAGAGAAAAAGAATTCTTCTACTTGGAAGCTGACACTGCATGTGTGTAATCATTCTGAGAACATTAAGACATCCCGTTCCAAGGTTTTTCTAATTCAATTCACACTTCTTTCATGCTGGAAGCTGTTCCTGTAAATTCCCATCCTTTCAATATAGGAATGCAGTGATATGAACAAGTTCTATTTCGACTAGCTTTGTGGTAATTGAGATTTTATTACTTTCCTTTCTTAAAGCTTACTTATACTTTGTTCCAGAGGTTACATGTCTGACTATGAAATTAACTGATCATTTTGCAGTAGAATCACATCACAGTAGGGCTGTTTGTGTCATTTAGGAACAAATCAGCATTTTGCTGCCTTGGTTAAAAAAAGATTTTCATAATGCATTGACAATGCATTGGTGGAGTAACAGTTTTTACTCTTCAGCTCAATTTTCAAAGGTTTGTACAGAGGCAGAACAGGATCACTAATGGTCTAGTGATTAATGGTCACTAATATCATACTGATATTTTCTTCTGCTCCCAGCAATGCTGTGTTTTTTGATTTGTATCAATTTGTTGCTTTCTCTTTCTGTTGTTCTCTCTAAGCAGGTTTTCTGTTTTTCTAGGACAACTAAAAGACATTGTACTTTATATGATGGACAGCATTCCACTCTCTCAGGAGTATGTCATATTCCAATGGCTGAACCGTTCTGCACCAAAACCCGAGAGGTTAGTGAATTCTGTCATAGTATTAAGAAATGTTGTTTTTATGGCACTTCTGACATATTAGTCTAATTGTGCATTCTTAGAATACAAAGGCAATTTGCACCTCTTTATTCTGTTTCTCAGATACATCACGGTAATAAGGATGAGTGTAACAGTTGGAAGGCATGGGAAGTAAAAGGTCTTGTGTCTGTCTTCCTAAGGGAGGTATGCAGAAGAAGTCAGTTAACTAGATAGATTTTCCTAGAGTCTTAATAACAGGACAAAAGATCTTTATTTATCAAGTAACCAGCCAAGAAAGCAACAAAGTGAACAAAGCAGTTAGGATTAGAAATTCCATTTTTTTCTGAATAACACTGCACCCATGGTAGGGACACTTTTCATACTTAAATATTTTAAAAAGTAGTACTTTAACATTCACAGAAATTGCCATATTGCATTTGCGCTTTTATGCATTGTAGAGGTGGGTGGTGGTGGAGAGTCAAGGCTTAGAATGTTAAACACTGAAACAAGCCAAATTATATTTGCCTTTTATTCTTAGTTGTTGTTCTCAGCTGTGTCACTTCAAGGTTTTCAGGCTTCTCAGAATACAGGATGTGAAACACTTCTCTATTTTTCAGCAACTTTATAAGCTTCTGTGAGGAGTGTATCTGATTAAATGTGTCACCTTAGTGTATTCGTAGAGTTGAGGAAAAAGGAAGGTGAAGGAGATTGAACTGCATATTTTGTGGTGTGGAATGCTCTGATCGTTAGCTGCAAGGAGGTACATTCTTCAGAGGAACAGGACTACTTACAGAATGAGTCATATTCATCTAAGAGACCTGCTCTCTGCAATCAAGACAAAGCTGAATTGTAAAGCAGGTGGCACAATCCATAGGCAGAGCATGTAGTTCAAACATTTGGACTACTGAGCTATTCTGCTTTTGTCACCAATTCACTTCAGTGTCATTATGTGCTATTTTTGTTAACTGGCCACACTGTGGTTTAGAGAGTTCCACACTGGGACTCAAGGTGTTTTACAATGAGCTAAAGATATTTTAAGTCTCTTGAAGAAACAAACCACTGCATATTATACATGTGCAAGATTTTGCCCTTCTTTCATTGAGCAGTAAATTATGCAACATACTTTGCATTTTTCTTGTAAAAGGAGCCTAGCCACATGCTCTTACCAAAGATTAGTTGGCATTTAGTTGCTTTCTACTGCGAGCATGATGTCATGTCACAGCAGATGCAAGTAACTTATTAAGAAATGGATTTAAAAGTGTTACTACTTTGGTGATTGGCAGTATTTCACATTGTCTTTTTTTTTTTTAAAAAGTAAGTACTCATACACAAGACATTTCCTGAGACTGCAGAAAACATATGCCAAGCCTAGTTTTCTTTCAGTTGTTAACTAGCTAGAGATGTTGAGTTTTACATTTTTTTAAAAGCCAGCAGAGAAATGTGCCTTTTCAAACAGAAAAAAGCGTTTAGGTACTTCCTAGACTCACATGTGACCATTATCTTATTAGTCTGTGCATTCTAATCAGCCTAAGAGATGTTTTAAAGAACATGTGGGTTTTGAGCTCTTTGTGATACTGAGAAGGAGTATTTTTATTTCATTTGAAAATACCAGAGAAAAGCAATTTATTTTTTTTTCCTGGAACTAAGTCTGAAAATTGTTGGGATCATTTCAGCCCAGTTTATCCCAATTCAAAGGAATTTTATAGATAAATGCAATAACAATAAAAAAGTGAAAATTGTGAATGTAACCTATTTAAGGAATTTTGCATCAAAACATCTGAACCCTTCATATTATATTGCATTTTTGCGAATACATTAAAATGATCTGGTTTATTTGCTTTATGCACTGTAAATTAAATGAGAATCTAGATGGAGTTTATCTTTTTCTCTCAGATGTTTTGAATAATAGGGTATCTTGAGTATTGCTGCTTTTAGAAACTGAGTCTCACAGTCTTATATTCTAACACAATATCTTATAGGCAGTAAAGGTGGAACTTCATAAAGAATTTCAGAAAGGTACTGCTCACCAGTGGTTATATCATGTCAGTTGGTCTGTTGATTTATTAACAATGTAATTAACTGGCATTCAGTTAAACTTATATTCAAAATTAATAGCATCAAGAAACCAAAATATTAGGTGTGATTAATATTAGATCAACTTACAGCACAGAATGAATCACAGAATATTAAGGGGTTGTAAAGGACCTTAAAGATTATCTAGTCAGAGCTGCCACTGCCATGTGCAGGGGTACCTTCCACTAGAACAAGTTGTTCAAGGCTTATCCAACCATGCTTTGAACATTCCCAGTGTTGCAGCATCCACAACCTCCTTGGGCAGCCTGTCCCAGGGTCTCACCACCCTCAGGTTAAAAAATTTCTTCCTAATATCTAACCTAAATTTCCCCTCTTCAATTTGCACCTGTTATTCCTTGTCTTATCACTACAGTTCCTGACAAGGAGTCCCTCTCCACCTTCCCTGTAGAACCCTTCAGATAGTGGAAGGTTGCTATGTGGTCTCCCCACAACCTTCTCTTCTCCAGGCTGAACAGCCCCAACTTTCTCAGCCTGTCTTCATAGGGGAGATGCTCCAGTCCTCTTACCAATTTTGTGGCCCTCCTCTGAACTTGCTCCAACTGTTCCCTGTCTTTCTTACAGTAAGGACCCCAGAGATGGATGCAGTGTTTCAGTTGGGTCTCGCCAGAGCGGAGCAGAGAGTCAGAATCCCATCCCTCCCCTACTGCCCATACTACTTTGGATGCAGCCCAGGATCCCATTGCCTTTCAGGGCTGGGAGTGCTCATGGCTGGGTCTCATGGAGTTTTTCATTATCCATTGCCCCCAAGTCCTTCTCAGCAATCACTTAATCACTTCTTAATCACTTCTTCCAACCTGTAGGTGTTGCCACAACCCAGATACAGTGCAGATATACCTGTTTACATGCATCTGCAGTGGCAGATGTGGCTTCTCCAGCTTTGTGGTGTTGTACTGCTCCACACAATCCACTGCTCCACACTGCTCTGTGTGCTGGGGAGAAGGCACCCCGCAGGGTCATGTAATGCACTTGACTGTTGCTGATTGTTGCATCAGTCTGTGTTGAGTGTAGGCTTCTCACAGTGTTTTGTAGGGAAGCTGCTCCACATGGCATTAAGTCATGATGCTAAGAAATTGCTTCTAGTGGTGTCATACTAGGTTTTTCTCTGTTGCTGTGTTTTGAAGGTCCCTCCCAGCCTACCACAATTTGTGGTAGTGCTTTTGTTTTCTTTTCTACCTTTTTTTTTTTTTTTGTTGATGGCCATTTTGAATAGATATCATCATGGTTCCTTTCACTTTCCTACTCAGGACAGTGATGGGTATCCTAGTCTCATTTACCTAGGCTAGTATCCTCTTATTCCAGCTGTATCAACTGGCATTATCCAGGCCAATTACCAAGCGAGAAAGCCGGTATTATTCTGACATATATGAGGTTCTTGTTGGAACTAAAACTGAGGCATCATACTATATGTCCACTATACAGCTCAGCCACTGGCGTGGCAAAATGTGGAATAATTTCTGCACAAATTCCCAGGGTACTCTTTGAAGTCTGTGCTTGTAGAGTTCTCCTTCAAAAATGTGAAATTCTTACTCTGGTTTTCACTGCCTCAGCTCCACCATGTGATAATGTAGTGCACAGTGGAATATTTTTACCTGCAGTTCTGCTTGTAGTATAGGCACAGTCTAAATGTGCTAAAAAAATTCCGTTTCCCAGTCTCTCTGGTCTGCATTGAAGTAGTAATCATACTGATACTAACAAAATCAGATGAGTTCAAGTTCATTCCTGTTGGTAGGACTATTAATTTTTCTGGTTGGGTGAGGAAAACAAAACTTCTCTTTGGTTTTGGGCAGCTGTAGTCATATGAAGTATGACTACTTTGTATAAAGCTAACTTATGTGTGCAAGTTTTTGATGGGATGAAAAAGCAGTGCACGAGGGGAATTATTTCCTTTCCTCGACATTGGCATGTTTTGCAGGTTCTTATTGAGACTGCCAAGAAGCTGGGGCTCCAGTGTCATTCCAAGGGGACAATGATCACAATTGAAGGCCCACGTTTCAGCTCTCGAGCAGAAAGCTGTGTGTTTCGCAGCTGGGGAGCTGATGTTATCAACATGACTACAGTGCCTGAAGTGATTCTTGCAAAGGAAGCTGGAATGAGTTATGCTAGTATTGCCATGGCAACAGATTATGACTGCTGGAAGGAACATGAAGAAGCAGTGAGTGAAACTTCTTTCCTCTGGCGTTTACCTGAGGGATTTGGACAAGAATGTATAGGTCTTGATAAGAGACAATATACTGTACTAAATCTGTTGTAATTACCTTAGTATCCCTGAGTTATTCTTGGTGAATGATTGTGAAAGGAAAAATTGAGTCAATTGTTGCTATCTCATTCATTTTCATAAACCTACCTCACTACTAGCAAACATTTTGTTTCCTTTTGTCTGAATCAGGAGGTCTGTGAGTATGAAGCTCACAAATTATGTGTGACTTGTCTTCTTTGTGACTGTGATTCGTCTGGTGTTTTTTCTTTTGCAGCTCTGTGAAAAACAATGTATATGCTTTAGATCTCCTGTTTGTTTGCAATACATAAGTATAAACCATACACACACAGAGGAAAAAACATTTATACCATCTAAAAAGACCGATATTCTAAGGCTTCACTTTTACACTTCTGAGTTAAATTTATTTGGGTGTTTAAAATGTGTACCATCAAAATTGAGAGACACCCAAACAGATGTATTGTCTTTCCAGGTTTCAGTGGATAAAGTTTTAAAGACACTGAAAGGGAATGCAAATAAGGCTACAAGCATACTCCTTACTGCTATACCTCAGATAGGCTCCATGGAATGGACCAACACCCTGAACACTCTGAAAGTAAGTATGCAAATGAGACTGATGAGTACCAGGGAGAGTGCACATGTTTGCACACATAACACAGATGTATGTTACAGGACATTTTTGCTCAAATCAAAATGTTTCAGAGTAAACGCTTCAAGAAACCAAATTAATTCAAGAAGGGTGGACAGATCCTACACAATTATCACAAGTTTTGTTGCCAAGATCTAGTTTCAGTTTTACAAGAGGTTTTTTTAAAAGGTTGAAAAACCCAGATAGCTGTATATAGTTGATCAAGTGAGACATAACAATAAGATGTTCATAAGACACGAATAAATGAGATACAAAGCAAGCTACAGATATATGTGAGTATCCACATGAAACCCTGATCTTGGATCTTAGCACAAAGGGAGAGTCAAATGGAAGAGACTGTACCAAACCATAAACATTATGCTCACTTTAATATGTAGAAGAGGAAAAATCTTAAAAGGTATGGGTAGTAACCAGTTTAAAATTATTAGAATTGTATTCTCCATAGATTTTAAGTCCAAGGCGCATGAAAAAGTATGAAAAAGAACACTGGTGAGGGAGTACTTAAGCAGAATTTTTCTTAGACAAGGTTTACTTGGTTTTTATATCATGGGTATTTCACAGGCATACTTGAGATTCATTTGTGGCTAGACAATGTTAAAACAGTTGGGATGCGTATCCAACTTCTCAACAAGCTTTTTTTGACTGGGTTAAGATAAGGACCAGGAGAGATCATTCATCAAATATTGTCACGAGCAAAACAGGCTCAGCTTATAGATATTGATTGAATTTTTTGCTAACAAAATCAGAGCAGGGTAATGAGAAATAAAAGAAACCCTTAGAAACACCCTCCCCCACAGCTCTACCTCCCACCCCAACAGTGCAAGGATGGTTATGGTCAGTTCATCACCCAAGGCTGCTCCCACTGCTCAGGGAGAGGAGTCATTCCCCTGCTGCATCCTGGGGTCCCTCCCACAGGAGACAGTTCTCCATGAGCTTCTCTGACGTGGCTCCATCTCACGGGCACCAGTCCTCCCAAAACTGCTGTGGTGTGGGTCACTGTTCCACGGGGTGCAGTCCTCCAAGGACAGGCTGCTCCAGCCTGGGGGCAGGGCCCCTCTCTCCACGGGTCTCCCATGGGGTCACAGCCCCCTCCAGACATCCACCTGCTCCAGCATGGGGCACCTCCATGGGGTGCAGGTGGATCTCTGGCATCACCCCCATGGATCCCCATGGGCTTGTGGGTTGGATCTCTGCATCCCCCATGGATCCCCTATGGGCTGCAGGGGCTCAGCTGCTTCACCATGGGCTGCACCAGGAGCTGCAGGGGAATCTTGACTCCAGTGCCTGGAGCACCTCCTGCCCCTCCTTCCCTCTGACCTTGGTGTCAGCAGAGTTGTTCTTCTCACATGTTCTCCCTCCACTCTTCTCTGGCCACAATTACAACTCTGCAACCCCTTTGGTTTTGAATTCTTCTTAAGTGTGTTATCACAGAGGTGTTGCCATAATTTCTAATTGGCCAGGCTTGGCCAGCAGCATATCCATCTTTGGAGCCATCAGGGATTAGCTCTGCTGGGTGTGGGAGAAGTTTCCAGCAGCATCTCACAGAGACCACCCCTGTAGCCCCTTGCTACCAAAACCAGGCCCTGCAAAACCAATACATACATTGTACCAGTGATTCTCATCTCTAGTTTAGTCCATGTCATGAAGGGAAGACATATTTAATAAAATTCACCTTGGACACTTTTTAAGAATAAATGTCCAGGTCAGTTTTATAGAATTCTAACCCCAATTCTTGAAATTAGTCTTTTGTCAATTCTTTACTGAAAAACCTACTTTTCATAAGGAGTGCCTGAATTATCTTTATGAATCTTCTTAACATGGTTATCTGAAACAGTTATTTTAATGTGCCCTCTATACATATGAGAGAGGTAACAGACTTTTTCCTTTCCTTTTTGCATTCATTAGGAAGTTGTATCATGGATGGATAAGGGGGGCAACAAAATCACTATTGTTTCTTCCTTCTAATCCACATTTTCAGAGGATGGGACTGCACTTTTTTATACAGATGCCTAGCTATACAGCAAACTCAGAGTTTGCAGAAATTATGTAAAATGTGCTAGATATTCCTCAGGCTAGATATTCCTTCTTTTCATACTGGCACAAAAGGAAATGGTTCCCAAGTCTATTATGCTGCTTAAGTACTGATGAATCTGCCTTGGTTTCTGGCTGGCATACTTCAATGAGCAGTGTCCTCTTGTGTTCTTTTTCGTGATTGTCTTGAATCGTTATTGGGAGTGAAAGAGAGTTGGCACTACATTTGCAATGTTCCCCTTTAATGAAAGCCAGCTGTTCTTTCAGTTCATTTCAGTTCATTGTTCAGTTCATTGTCAAGCTGGACTTCCAGCTCAATCCCCTAAGTACTGTTTGCTGAAAGAAGAAAATGTGATACACCAGAGGAAGGGTCACTGCATCCTAATGTCTGTCTCTTCTTACTACTTTTTCTCTTAAATATCTACTGCCTCCTAGCAATGATGCATATTAAGATAGTTTCACTTGAAATTCTTAGGTGTTTATATTCTTTATAGATAGAATTGAATGATAGTGTACTGAGAAATCTCTTGCATGCCCTGTGGGAATGAGTTAAGGAACACAGACAAGGAGCAAGCTGAGTAAGACTGCAGCTCTTACGCCCCTGTCACTGACAGGGTAAATCCAAGCCACAGCTGTGCATCTCAAATGGGCATTTGTAGATGTCCACTCTAGTGTTGGGGAAGCATGTGAAACAGCAGAGCTCTACACAGACACAGCTTTTCTTTTCCAAGATCTGTAATCTGGCTACTAAGACAGGAGGAACTTCACCTAGCAGGAGAAAATGCGCTGTCAGTCTCTGCCTTCCATGGAGGAATTAATTCAAGTTCAACACTCATGCC
The DNA here is from genome assembly GCA_032173965.1 of Sitta carolinensis. Taxonomy (NCBI): domain Eukaryota; kingdom Metazoa; phylum Chordata; class Aves; order Passeriformes; family Sittidae; genus Sitta; species Sitta carolinensis. The sequence goes on from CM063313.1 coordinate 50,539,313, forward strand.
AGCGGTGTCACTTCTGAATCTCAGAATAGTCTTTAGGAAAGACTGCAGTGTTGAAACAAATTGTTCAAGGGCTGTTTTTTTTTATAAAGAATAAGCTGCTTGCCATAATTTGTCTTTCATTTGATCTGTGATATGTCAGTGAGTGTAAGTGTACTTTGAAAGTTACTATTTTGTAGCTATCTAAGATGTCTTTAGGCCAGTATTTCATAGCTTTCTTGCTGTAAAGAGATAATTTTCCAGAGTTAACGTGCTCACTCTTTCAGAACATATGTATGACCATGTGGTATTTATGTCATATGTCAGGAAAAGGAGACGATCCTGTTATTCACAGTGGTCCAAGTGGTCTCTGGTTGGCGTAAAGGAAATTTCTGGACAGGCTGGTTAGTCATAGGTGACAAACAGCTGGATATGCTGTTAACTAAGAAGAGTTGTTTAGTGAGGTGATAATTACTGGCAGTTGTTGCTGTAATCCTCATGAAATTGTGGCATTGAACATCCTATGAGGAGCAAGTAAGAAAATTAACGGTATGGTTGCTGGAGTTCAGGTGAGCATACTTGTTTTTAATCAATGAAATAGTATGTATAATCTCATTGGAGGCAGCTCTAAAGAGTCAAGAAGCTCCAGAAGTTGGCAGGTCTTTAAGGGCAGCATTCTACAAGCAGAGATCCACAGAAAGTCCTTGAGTGAACAGGAAACAGCTCTAGTGCAAAAATGCAGCATTCAAGGGTTGGAAGCAGAAGCAAGCTGCAAAGAGAGAACCCAGATGGAAGTGGAGGTGTGTTAGGGACGCTTTCAGGACAATGTGAGCTTTTTTATAGTTGACAATTGGAAGAGAGGCAGCAAGAATTGCAGCCAATGCACTGATAATAAAAACTTACTGTATAAAACATGGGCTTATTGCCTATGAAGTAAATGAATTGGTGAGAGCAGACAATTTCATATGGGAATTGATAAAGTAGACTTTTTATCTTTGCTAGGAAAGGTATTAGTTAGAAAAAAAATGTTCTTTTGGAAAGAATTTTAGCTCAGTATAACTGTGAATTGAGCTCTGTACTTTATTACAATAAGGCTTAACACCCTGAGTATCTGGAGAGAATCTGTACTATAATGGTAAAAGAAATGTCCTGTTAGAACTGATTTTTTTTTAGTGTGGCTGTAAGAAGCTTGTGGTAAGGTGTCAGAGTTTCTGTGAGTGCCCCTTGGGTAAATTTCTTGGCTCTGTGGGGAAACCTGCTGGTATGACCTGCCTTTTTCTTGAACTTCTGTAGTGTGAGATATGGTATTTGTCAGATCTCTGATATAAGGAATAATGCTGTATTTTGAGAATTGTGGTAAGTGGATACTCAAAAGTAGTTTAGGTTGAGTAAGGTAGCTGTGGATGTGTTTCAATACTCTTTATCAGGGAGTCACTTGGGCATTTATATGATTTGATGGGTAACAAGTTGAAGAGCATAAAGCTTGATATTTTTTCAGTCATTTTTTCTAGTCTATCTCAAACTGAAACTTGCATTCCTAAGCTCTATATGTAGAACTCTAATATTGTAAATATTTTTGAGTAATTTTCTTTCTCAAAAAGTGTCTCAGTGAAATCATTGAATGAATATATGTAATTAGAGTATATTGGCTCAGGTGACTAAAGTGGAGGAGAAGAATTCATCAAGACTTCAGCTGTAGTTGCACTGGTCTACATGCAGGGCTACTTGCAGGCCACAGGCTTATCACAAAAGCTATGATTAAAATGTTTCTCAGACCCTGCCCTTGAATGTGGCTAGTGTCAAAGTTGCGTGTCCCTACATAACTTGAGTAATTTCCACAGTGAGTGCCATCTGACTAATTACTATTCTTGATAGCCATACTTAAGAATTGATGGAAAATCATGTAGTAGTCACAGAAAGCATGCTGCACATTTTTCATTTGTAGTCTGAGCCCAAATTCCATAATTCAATGTTTTTGCAATATGGTTGGGTTTTTTCCATACCAATAAGCCTATCACATAGCTTTGCAAAAGTTGTAATGAAAACTACTCCTGTGTGTATGCCCACCTTGTAATTATGTTGACTTCTGTGGTGTTGGAGATACTGTGCACACAAAATGAGTTACACCTGTTTGTAACCAAAATGGAAGCTACATATTCTACCTTTACAATTAAAACTAATTCTCTCTACATTGGCAAAAGAAGCATTTATCTCCTGTGACTTTGTATTTCAGACAATGGTGCAGTGTTCAGTCATCCTGCCAAAGCAGTAACAACCTGGATGGACCTTGAAGTTTCAGTGCTTTCAAGGAAGAGTGGATCACTCTCGAACTTTCAGAGGTCATAACGTCTTCAAAAATTGTTACAAGCTTAAAAGAATGGACTAAACATTGACCAATGATCATATGTAAGGCTGCTGTTAAAATTTTAGTTGGTTTGATTACATATAAGATGGTTAAAATTAAATTTTGAGTATATTTTCAACTATAAATAGCCCTACTGACAAAATATATCTGACAGAGGTCAGAGAAAAAAAGTTGGTATACTCTATTCAGTGGTACTTTTAACAGATTGTAGAAAGGAAAGTCTAACTAATACTGTTAGTGTTTCATAAAATAAGAACTAAGAAAGCAGATTCACAGGCTATTTGTGATGCTGTTTCTACCTCCCATCTTCTCCTTCAACAAGCCACATGGTTACAGTTCTCTTTGGAAACATAACAGAAACATAACAGAAAAACTGAACAGTTTCAAATTAAAATTATACTATTTTTATACATTATCCATATTTTTATTCCAGTGATTTTTTTTTTAAAAAGCAGCGTATTTGTTTTGTGTGCAACAAGACATGGTTAAATAATTGTGGTGGTTCTGTCACAGCAGCGGTTGTGTAATGAGTTAATTCAGTAGGAGACTGAAGTAATGCCTAAACCAAATTTGTGCCTGAAGATGTACTTACATGACTTACAGAACTATACTGAAAAAGTACTTTGCTGACAGTGTCTCAAACACTCTGCTGGCCATTTATGCTTCATCGAACAGCTTCAATTTTAGTTCCTGTATTAAGTGATGAAGGTGCTCGAGTGGTTTGAATGTATGCATTTCAATTTTTTAATACAGTTTTATTTTAATAAAATAACCTGCTACTTCTTGTCTAGTAAATAAAACAAATGAAAACGTATGCTTCTCCAAGACGTGGAAATCAGGGGAGGGGGTATTCACTTCTAGTCATTATGTCTCAAAATTATTTTTGCCATTCATGGAACAGGTTGGTGATGGTACCTTGTAAACAACACTTTCAGAAAGGAACTTTTTAGCAAATACTGTGCTGCTCAGAACTTTAGGTTTGATGTCCCTGAACAGCAGGGATTGCTGTGGCAGAAGAGGATCACAATGCAAGGAAAAGATCAGAAACCTGAATGGTAAGGATCCTCTTACCTCTTAGTACTGTAAAAAAAAAAAATACAGATCAAAAGGAAAATAGAAGAAAGAAGGTACACAAACCTTTTAGCTTCCTAGTCGTTTTCTGTTAGACATCCACTTTTTCTGTTAGTTTCTCCTGCTCCTTTAGATCTGGATGTATTCTTCCTAGCAAAACCAGTAGAGGTGCTTTTCAGATACTGGGGAAAATAGCTTAGCCAATTTTTTATATTTCCTGATGTTTTCTAGGAACTTGGATTTCAGGAGCCAAAGCTCAACTATGCCTTTCATTACCTTCCACTAAGCCAAATCATATATCTGGCCTTAAGAATGGTATCCATTTTTATCTTTCTTCCATAGGCACTTTTGGTGAAATGGATCAGAGCCAGGAAATTCATATCTGAGTGTTCTAGGAGAAAGTTTTGTCTGGGTGTCCATTTATGATCCCCTTGGATTTCTCTTTTTGAATTTGGTAGTGACATGTAATGGTAATTGCTATGCTAATTTTTTTGTTGTTTATGTACTGGGTACTTAGTGTGACAGGACAGTGGCACAGAGCAGGTCCATAGGTAGTGGGTTCAGTTACACATTTCTGTTACAAATTCCTCATATGCAAGGCTAGGTGAGAACACTAGGTAAGGATGGCTGCATCCGAAGAGTTAGTTAATAGCTCAATGTACAAGTGGAAACCAGGAACAGGTATTTTCCCTCAGAGGTCTGGTACCAGTACTGTAGTATTTTCATCAATAAAGTAAGATAGTGGAATTGAGTTTGTGGCAGGCAAAAGCACCAAGCTGATGGTGAGTGAGGGAAGGAATGCCATCCAGAGGGACCTTGACAGGCTCAAGGAGTAGGGCCCAAGTTCAGCAAGGCCAAGCAGAAGGCATTTGAGTTGAGGTGAAGGTGGTTGAGATCAGTCTTGTGGAGATGGACTTTGGGGTGCTAGTGGATGAAAAATAGAACATGGGTCGACACTGTTCTGGGCTTCAAGAAGTCCAACTGCATCCTGGGATGTATCAAAAGCATATTGAGGAAGGTGATTTTGCCCCTCTGCTCTCATGAGATCCTACCTGGAGTATTGCATCCAGCTTTGGGGTCCTCTTAAGAAAGATGTGTTGGAGCAAGTACAGCAGAGGACCACAAAGATTACCAGAGGGATGAAGCACCTCCCTGAAGAGGACAGGCTAAGAGATTTGGGCCTGTTCAGATTGGAGAGGAAAAGGCTCTAGGGCAACCTTACAGTGGCCTTTCAGAACATAGAGGGGGCTTAAGAGGGAGAGAGACATTTCACCACAGCTTGTAGTGACAGGACAAAGGGCAACAATTTTAAACTCAAAGTGGATATATTTATATTGGATATAAAAAGGGTTTTTTTGATGGGGCTGCTGAGACAGTGAAACAGGTTGCTCAGAGAAGTTGTGGATAACTTTGGAAATATTCAGAATCAGTTGCCAGAGTTCTGATCAGCCAAGACTAGTGGAAGGTGTCCCTGCCCATGGTGGGAGGATTGGGCTATATGTCATTGAAGGTTTGGGCTGGTAGTGACCTTTTTGTAATATTTACTTGCTCTGTCAGCAGAGGTTTGGTACCTAATGGTATCTCATGCAGAGTTTTTTATAAAATTTGTGAAACTCTAATAGTGTATAGTGTGTTTTTTTCAAAGTTCAGTGTACCTTTTATGCTCTGAAATGTTGTGCAACATTGTTGTGTTGCAAGTAATTTATCCATAGGACTAAAGACAGAGATGGTAATTGGCAAGAAAAGCATAGCATAATGTTTAACTGTGGAAAGATAGGACCAATTATAAGCGATTTTAATTGTCTTTCTGAACAGTCTTAAGAACTGTATTTATTGTAGGCAGAACTGCAGGTCTGATAGGAAGAAGATACAAAATTGTATGTATTGCATTACTAAAACCAAGTAAACATTCTAACAAAGGACCATGGCCCCTTCTTGGACTCAGAATGTGGCTGGTTTCACAAGAATGAGACAGTGATGGGCAGAGCTTCATTGGTAAAAGTTACCACACTTCAGTTCAAGTGTCTCTCCATGACATTTTTTTTTTTTTTTTGTAACTGCTATTCAGTCCATTTGCTGTGAAGGATTTGGAGTACTGCCTTCTGGTGTTGAGCATTGATGTTGTTTCTATATCATAACATCACAATCAGTGTAGCAAGTACTAGTTTGGGGCTCTTAGGAAATTGCATCTTAGTCTGGTAAATGGCTTATCAGGATATAGGATGGTAAATCTTGGATGTTGCCTAGTTTTCAAACATCTCAAAATGTGTTCCAAAATGTGGCCTCCAAGCTTGGCTGATATCATTGTTCATCTTACAGAGACTTCATGGTTTCTGGTTGTTAAGGATGACATGTTATAGACTTCTGGTTTTACACTGACATCTCTTACACAAAATGCTGTCTCCTAGAAAAATTAACAAAACTTTCAGCAGAAAACCTGTCTACGCTATATGTATGTTTCACAGACCACTTTAAAGCCTCTTCTAAACACTGGTCACTGCAAGACAGGTACCTAAATAGTGAGCACTGAAGCAAATGAAGTAGCTTCTCTGTGGGTAAATTACATGTCATACTAAATGGGTTAGAACCATGGAAAGCTTAATAAAGTATTAACTAGCGTAATTTTTACCTTTAGTTTTCCAGGTCTGTTTCTCGTTCTCTCATTCTACTGATTTGTGTGGCCTGAATGCTGTCCCAACTTGGGGTCAAAGAGAACACCCCTAGAGCTAGCAGGAACTGCTGAAGAACAGATCAGTCTCACATGCTTCTCTGGAGGTTATGCCTTGGGGAAATAGAGAAATGCAGCTGGGAAACAATGGGTGTGTTAGAAATAATTGCTCAAAGCTTTATTTTCTTTCCCACATACACAGAGGGAAGTCTGAGGGGAACTGAGTACTTGCAGATAGCACATATGCACAAAGCAAGAGGCATGCCAATATTAGTCTAGGACCAGGAATAGCCTACTGATTTTTTCCTCAGAGTTCAGCTGGTGTCCAAAGTCAGAGATTGGCACTTTAAGCATCTTTTAAAAATTGGAACTTTTTAAACATCCACATCTACACAGACCTCAGGCAGAAATGTCATAGCAGGGTAAGTTCAACATGCAAATGACTTGCAAGAGAAGACATACAGCCACTCACAGGACCTTTTGTCCAACTGTCTCTTCAGTGATGTTCATTAGGAGTTCTACTTCATCTTGGCACAGGTGTCCCAGGCAACAGAACCCCTTCTGCTTTGAGTGAAGGGACTTCTCTATTTGGACTCAGTAGCATTCAGCTCCCTTTTCTATATTCCAAGCCCGCACTTACTTGCATCATGAGCACTTGCTCTCTGCATGTGTACTTGCTATTATTTCCTACCCCACTCTTCATTGATTGGTTGGTTGTTGTATTTTGCTTAGCCCAGCTATCCATGGCTTTTGAAGTTCTTCAGTCTTGGATGAGATCTCTCTTTATTTTGCTCCATGTGAATATTAGCAGTATAATGTACTGATGGCAATGCAATAGTGTAGTTTCAAATATGGCACAAAGTAGACCAGGAGGCAAGACGTTAGATTTACTCATTTTCTCCTTTTCTGTTTTCTCTGAAGCATTCTTTGCGGCCTGACATTGATCTGTCTTGCTACCATGAGATTGCCCACACATATCTCATTTTCAGAGTCTTTCATATTTCTTTCCAAAGCATCTCTCAGAATTTGCACAGGTGGCATATGACATCAGAATTGAGTTTTTGTATTAGTATACAAAAGAGATCTGAGAGCAGTCGGTGTTCCCAGAATGAGCCAGTAAGAGAGTGTTTTGTCTATTGAAACCAGCTGATTATCAGTAAGAGGAGAAATTAATTCAAAGATGCTCAGCACTGGGTGGGATCAGCCTTCTAAGATGGAAATTATGGCTTAATTGTTTCATTCAACAACTGCTTCCTCTCCCCACTGTCATTTGCAGTGTTGGCTGAAACAGGACAGTGCAAAAGAATTGAAACTAACATTTGATCATGCTTTTGCAAAAGTTTGCCATTGTTTATTTTGATGATTGTCAATTTCTCCACCAGCTTTGTTATGAGTTGGCTCAGGCAGTTTGTGGTGTAAAGACCTGTGTGATTAGGCATACTTGAAAGTACGTTTTCAATCTTAGCATCAGGGTGTCATAGATGAGACACAGCTGGAACTGAGAATAGTGCCTATTGTAAATGAAACATGTTCTAGAGGACACATCAAGTCTGTCCAGTTGTTTGGTTTCCTACAGTGTGGTTCCTCTAGCACAAGAAGGAAGACATTTCATCTGAAATCTTTTAATTTGACCTTAGAATCTTAATAGTTAGTACTTTATAGGAAGCAACTTTTGTATGGGCTTCTATCAATTGTATAAGAAGGTTCTGAAATTCATTTTTTCTGTTTTCATAACATAGTCAAACATTAAAATAATTCTTTTGCATCTGCCTGAATGTAAACCAGCAAGATAAGCTAGTAGGAAGATGGCAGTGGTAGGAGTTTCTTTCCCCTTAATTGCATGTGAGGACAGTGGAATAATATGTCCTTGGATCAGTTTAGTACAAATTCTCCACTCCATGGTGTTACTGGTACCTTGGGTTGACTCTCATTTTCTTCTCTGGCCCTTAGGCTTCTCACCATCTACAGAGAAAACTGATGTTAAAAAAAACACAAAAAAACCAAACATAAAGCCAGCAGTGTTCAAGTGCTTGTTTTGTATAGGCAAGTAGTGCCCTCTCACCTGCTCCACCAAGCAGGGTCTGCTGTCTGGTTTTAAGTGCTCACTGCTCAGCCACATGCGTTGGATTTCTGAAAGGATGAGTGTTAAGCCAAACAAAGCCATTGACCCAGCTGAAATGGAGTGGGTTAGGGTAAGTGTCCCTGGTGCATCATTTCAGACACAGGCAGCCATGTTTGTCTCTGCTTTCCCCAGGAACGTCTTTCTTGAGCTGGACCTGTGTCTTTTCCCTGTTCGGGATACCCTCCTTCCAGCACTCGGCATGCCTGTTTTCTTATTGGTCAACAACCAGCGCCATGAAGAGAAAAAAAGTGCTGCTTATGACAACTTTCCCCACCTGGGAGGTCAAACTCTCATATTCTAGAATCCCATTCATCTCCTCAAGAAAGAATGTTTCTGAAAGAAGGAGGCTGCTTCCTGAAAGGAGTGACTACATCAATGGCAGTAAAAGCTACCTAGTTTGGTGATAAGAAGTAGGGTATTTCTAATACCATGACTTCTGCTGATGGTGTCAGCTAAACCCTAGATGATTTGTCCCCTTGGTCCTTTTTTGCCTGAAGATGTAGATATAAACAGCACTTCTCACAGCCCACTTTCAGTCCTGAACACCTGATAACAAGAGCAGTGCCGGGTCCAGTGGCAGTCATCAGACCATGATATCTTTAGCTGCAACATTCTTGGTTTTCAACTCCTAAGGACCACCTCTCCTTTCACTACGCCTTTTTGGACTTTCTCCAGCACAGAAACACTTTGTTTGCAAATGTTTCTACCAGAAGCATTAAGATTCATAGTAAGATACACAAATGTGGAGACATTGGTCCTCTGGGGACATTTCCACCAAAAAAAAGAGTGTTCTGTCTTTTGTTCATACAGTGTTTTAAAATACTTCTGCGTCTTTCTCATGTGAGTTTGGGGAAAAAAAGAAATGTTTAATTACTTCAGTGAGTGTTGGTTTAGGATTGGTTGAAGTCTGATTAAAAAATAATTAAAATAGAATTATTAGGTATATCATCTCTTCCCTGAGAACTCAGAAGACACAAATGTCTTCAGAGGTTCCCTTTCTGGCACTTGGTACTTTGGCTTCCCTTTTCCATCTTCAAATCCTCACTTTCTTCTGTAAGGGCTCTGAGCATTTCCCTTTTCTTCCTGAGGTTTACACTACATGAGGCTTATTTCTGTGTGTAAGTAGGCAATGAAATTAATGTTATTTCCACACCTTTGTTCCAGGCAAGCTGGGGTGACAAGTTCCTTTTCTAAAACACTTTTTGTTTTTCCTGTTTTCCTTGAAGCTTTCAAAGACTTTGAATATAAAATTTAAAGCCTGTGGACCCTTCGACACAACAAACCTGGGTGAATTTGGAGGAGGTGTTGCCTGTTGTAAATCTTGGGAGTCATGTTCTAAAGGAGTAAATTTTTGTAGTGTGTAATAGCAAACTCAGTTTTTCTAAGTGCCATTACACCTGAAGGTATTGTATTAAAGTTTGGCAGAAGACACCACAATTGAAAAATATCTTGTCAAGTTATTCATATGTTGGCATTCACACACAACTGAGGTGTGCTTTTTGTAGCACACAGCGCTACTGGCTCCTTGTCCAAAGAATGCACCACACTTACACCACCTCTGAAATCACCATACATAACTCCATGCATAGAACTTTCCATCCTCTTCAGGCGACTTCCCAAGGAGGTTTTGGGCTCTGGCAGCTCTGACGCCAAAGCCTCTGGGAAGGTTACGCTCTTTTGACACAGCTTTCCCGAATGGGGAGAGGCTGGTGAAAGCCCCGTGGGCATCCCAGTGTGAATGCTACTCCCCCTGCCATGTTTTGGAGGGGACTTCCCGGAGCTCTGGCCCTCCTTCCCACGGGGTGGACGGCCTGTAGGCAGGAGGGCCAGCGGCAGGAACGGGACAGCAAGCCCAGAGGCTGGGATGGATGTATGAATGGATGCTCCGCTTCCGCCACGTCAGCTGAGCTCTGCCAAACACCTCTCCTCAGCCCCTGCTCGAGAGGCTGAACTGGGCTCCCTCCTGGAGAGTCGGAAAGAAAACGAAAAGGTCATTCACAGAATTACAGTCTATTCTGAGTGGGAAAGGATCATTGAGTTCGACTTGTCCCACCTACCCTGCCCCAGATGGGTTTGCTCCCAGGCGCCGAACATCCTCTGTGATGGGGCTCACTCTACATTTGCTCCCCAAAGAGCTAAAAAACAACCTTTTCTTCCTACTTTTTTTTTTTTTTTTTTTTTTTTTTTTTTTTTTTTTTAGAAGATAGTGATTCCCCATCCCTGTTTCCATTTTAATGAAATGGATCTGGCTCTGCTTTCGGACCTGTGCCCTAACCAAAGGAAAAACCTCCCACTTTTAAAAATAGATCATAGAGTTCAGCAAAAAAAAAAATGCAGGTGAGCTTTCTTTTTGTATTTTGAGTGTTGTTTTCAATAACAAAATAAACGTTTTGGATTATTTTTGACTCGTGTGTGGGTATGTGCTTAAGTAATGCATATCTTAATCATAAAGTCATGTATCATGTTATCTGACTAGTGTGCTTGTGCTGTGTGTATCCATTTTAATTTAGGCAGACACACACAGAAAATTTGAAAGCAACGAACAAAGTTGAATTGAATAACTCCACCCAACTAAGTAGTGCAGCATACAGAACCATTAAATAGTCGAACACGAGGGGTGAATTATCTTTAAACAAATCTTTTTCATGTTTTATTACTGAATAATAGCAGGGATTTTTTTCGCACATAAGTGGTAAGAACATCGGGTAGATTATAAAATTGCATAGTAAAAACAGAAAACAAAACCCCAAAAGTATGCAAAGATCCAGATTTAAAACGAAACCCAGTCATTTGTTGTTATTTCCAAATATCTGATACCCAGAAAACTGTCTTAAAAATTAGAATCTGGTTGTCCGTTTCTTCTGAGCAAATGGGGTCTTCAAATGCAAAAGACGATGCAGTAACTAATTGACTGCCAATTGTTTTCTCACATGAATTTCCATGAATACAGCTACACAAAATGTTTTTAGTTCCCAAATTGTAATGCTAATCAGCGTTAAAATTTTTATCATTCAATCACTGTTATATCCCGGCGTTAAAACTGTATGTTGATTGGGCTGGTGAAGGGAGACTATTTGGGGATTAATTAAATTTGGGAATGGTATGGCTAAAGTGTTCACTGCTTCCGAGTGTGACAACATAAAAGGATCGCAAGGAATAACTAAAATACAAAGCCTTGCAGGGCAGTGAACAAGCAAATAAGGAAAACATAGCGTTTTCACTTCTATAAGCAGCTTTACTCAAAACAAAACAAAACAAAACCAAAAACAAACAAACAAACAAAAAAAAACCAAACAAAAAACAAAACAAAGAAAAACCCCAGTGGGTGGAAAGGAGAGCATTTAAAATTTTTTTCCCCCTAGAGCACTAAAGAATAGTCTGCCGCTTGTGCTCCGGCCGCCGGAGAGCATGACAGGTTGAAGCAGGAACCCTAGTCTTGATCATATTTTGGATCCTTCTCATCTTTTTCTCAGGAAATTGAGAAAATCTCAGTGCATGTCTTCTTGCAGAAGCGGGAGCCGGAGTGCCCGGGACGCACGGGAGGAACCCTGGAGATAACGGGACAAAGGAGGACTCTTGACAGCAGTCGGACATCGGGAGCGCCGCCAGCCGCGATGGCTCGCTGGTGACTCGGCGGCGGGGATGCTCGCGGGGAGGTGGGCTGCAGGGGACGAGGGGGAGAGAGCTCGGCGGGACGGGTCAGCGCGCAGCCTTCTCGCCGGCCGCCCCGGCGCCCGGAAGGGGCGGTGGGTCACGCAGGTACCGCCCCACCGCTCCGTGCGGGCCCCCGCCGCCACGTCGAGGGGCAGGCGGCCGCGGCCGTCGCGCAGGTCGAGGCGCGCCCCGGCCCGGTGCAGGATCGCCAGCGTCTCCAGGAAGCCGGCGCGAGCCGCGTCGTGCGCCGGGAGGCAGCCGGTGCGCGGGTCGGGGCGGTTGGGGTCGGCTCCGCGCCGCAGCAGCAGCTCGGCCACCCGCGGGCTGCCCAGCATCATCACCTGCGGGGAGAGACAGCGTCAGCGCCCGCCGCCCCGAGCATCGCCGGGCGCCGCCTCCGCGGAGAGTCCGCGGGGCGGCCGGGGCTGGCGGCGGCCGGACCGGCGTCTCCTTTGGGGCGTAATTCTGCTGCGTCGGCTACTTGTAGTTGTGACCTGCATGTATCGTGACAGCCGTTCGCGATCATCCGTACGGGTCCCTTCCAACTCGAGATAGTCTATGATTAGATGATAAATTAAAAATATTAGCTAGTGGTTTCCAACACATATGTATGTTCTGCTTCAGATTTATACCATTTGTATACACCATGGTATAAATGGTACTTGTGATGTGTTATAAGCATATACATGTACACACACGTTTATATGTAGATACAGACACACTTACGTGTGTGTGTACAGATAGATACACACAATTCCGTTTATGTAATGTACCCTTTATTATATAATGATTAGTGCATATATATATACTGTAAATATATTTAGACATACATATATATTAAAAATACATTAAATATATTTATACTATAAACATTATAAAGAGTTTGTAAATACTTGCATACTATACATACGCACCATGTATTTTGTAAATGTCCTCAGGGACCTTGCATTAAGGTTGCTGTCACTTAGAATACATCATGGATTTATCAACGGTCAGCAGAGCAATGGGGCAATGCAGCTGGGTGTGGCTTCTTTTGGCATTCAGTGAGGATATTTTCGATTTTTCCCCTCCTGAGTTTCGTACCAAGATGTTTATTCTTTTTCTTTTTAACTCTCTCAGCTCTGTCTTCTCAGAGGTGTGAGAAGAGCTGCTGAGCGCTCACGAGCAACACACAAAACTTAACTGAAGGAAAAATCCGAATTATATTTTGTGTATAAATGGCAAATTCCTAATATCATTCTGCTTTTCTGACAGTAGTAGAAATGTTCGGCAATGTTTGATCATACACGATTGAAAAAAAAACAACAAAAAACCCCAATCAACCAAAAAACCAAAATAAATTTGCACACGGGGTTTTACTTCCCTTACTGTTCTGGTCATTTTCAGTGGAATTTTAACTGTCATAAATTGTGACTTAACCCTTTGAAAAAAGATCTTAATACAATAGGCTTTTCTATCAATTTCTATCTCGGGACTTTGGTTTATGCACTTCAAATAATTTTGTTTATTTATAGTAGAAGTGTGAAATTCCTTATAAATGTCATAATATATAAATTCCCGATATTAATCTTTTCCAGAAAGAAAACGAAGGTACACATAACGGAGTGTCAGCCATTTTGAAAGCTGCTGACAAGAGAAAGAGAACTTAGTCTAAAAAGAGAGAAGGAAAGAGACCATTATAAAAGTTTGGAGATTCTTTTCATCTGTAATTTGAACATAAACCAGAAATAAATTGAATAACTTTCTGAGAATCTTTATCGGTAATATACTTCAGAAAAACATTTCGATTTTCATGTAAAGTGCAAGGACCAAGGTGGCTGTTCAGGTTAGCTGATGAATAATCAAATATATCTCTTCAAATGACAACTCATCTTCTTCATGAGATACACAACTCTAGTTTGTATCACAGTGTATTAATCGTTCAACGAACATCTTAGAAGTGTCTATTTCAGTGTGTTGATTAATATAACACACTTTTAACTCTCAAACTGCCTGGAAAGGCACTCTACATACTATTACTTCTAACATCTATCAATAAATTCTGCCAGTACTGATGGATAGAGAATATTAAAATTACTACTACAGAAAGAAAAAAAAAAAGAGCTGACTACTAATATATACCTAGTTTCAAGATACAATTTTTACCAGCAGAGTTTCTAAAGCCTTTGTTCTTGAATATACTAGAAAGGGAGCACACTTCGATTTCCTTGGGGGGGGGGGGGGGCGGGGGGAAGACTTGTTCGGGCTATATTTTAAAATTAAAGAAATTTGCTCGAAGTGCAGATCATTCCCCAAACATATCTGGATAGGTTATCTGGAAGCGGATTTTGCAGTTCCACTTCTTCTTTTGAGTATCCCCTAGAAAAATTCGTTTGCTGCCAGCGGTTCCCCACTAAACTCCATCTTGTATTTTCAGGGCGGCAGGGCTTAATAAAAAGTAAAGGGCCCATTTGAATTCAGACAGCAGCGGCTGGAGCACGGTTCCGATCATAACAATAAAATCTCATTCTAAACACGAAATATCCACCCTTCCCCGCCGACGTGCAGAGCACAGCTTTACCCCTGCCCCCCACCCAGCTGCCCCCTCTCCACTGTGCTCCGTACCTGGAGCGGAGTTCTCCCAAAGGCATTGATCCCGTTGGGATCCACGCCTGCGTCCAGCAGATTCACCACCTCTTCGTGGTCTCCGAGGGCGGCGGCGCTGCACAGGCGGTCGCTGTCGCTCCGGGGGGACCCCTCCATGGTCCCCGCCGGCCTGAGCCGCACGGCCGCTGCTGGCTTTCCCTCTCCCCTGGCTACGATCTCGCCCGTCGCGGATACCCAGCTCCTCCTTTCCCGAGGGCAGCGGCCGCCCCCTTGCACCCCCCTTCCCGCCCTCTCCGCACCGTGGACACGCCGCGCTCTCCTCCGGCGGGGCGGGGCGCTCCGGCATCCGCTCCCCCCGGCTCACAGCGGCTGCGGTAAAATCCGCGCACCCGCCCGGGGCGAGGAGCACCGGCAGGGCGGCGAAGGACCGCGGGAAGAGCGGCACTCGGAGGAAAGCCCTGTTTCATCCCCACCTCAAGTGCGGGCGGCTCTCGCGGGGTTTTCTTCTCACCGGGGAAAGGGGATGGGGGCGGCGGCCTTGCGCCCCCATAACCTCTCCCATATAGGAGCGGGTTATGAAGGCAGGGCAGCGGGGCGCAGACCCATGGGCAAACCCACGGCTGCTTCGGCCGGAGCAGGGGGGACGCGCCACCCGAGAATCTAACGCGGGGGATCGGCAACGTGACGTGACGAAGGGACGACGGGACGAAGGGATCTTAACTTTCCCGGGATAGAGAGGGACTTTTTGTGCGAGTGATGACCCTGGTTTCTGTCTCCGAAAGAAGTCCTGCCCTGCCTGAGACCCTCCGAGCGGCGGGTCGGGGGTCCATCCCTCCGTCCTGCCCCTGCCGAGAGCTGGCGGACCGGACAAGGTAGGGAGCCGTGCCCGCAGCAACCAACCTCATGGCACCGGATAGAAGGGGATCGCTTCAGCCTGGCCCTGCCAGAGTCTCCCGGTAGCAGGAAAACCGCGTCGAGACCCCTCCAGGGTAAGGTGCACCTCCAGCCGCGCAGCCGGAGGCTAGGCAGAAAAATATCGCCTTGCAGCTCTACAGATCCTCAAAATCCAATCATCTAGCTCCTCTCCTTGGCTTTCCGCCAAGCGTCTCTCGGCTGCAGGCAGCCAGCATGCCTGTGACACGCACCCCCTCCCCAAGCGACCACCCGCGGCCGTCGAGAGCGAGTGAGTGATCGGCACCCATGACCCGCGCTGTGAAGTTTTTGTTCTGCCACCTCGAAGTTCCGGGCAGACCTTTGCAAGAAGCAAGGGAAATAAGAGTGTATTTCAGGGTTTAGTTTTCCCCTTTTCTGGTTGTGTTTTTCTCCCCCCCTCCCTCCCCTCACAATCTCAGTTCCCTAATGTCCCTTTTTAAATCTTTTTTTATTTGCAGAAGACCGGTGCGGCGCCGGTCGGAAGTATTCGCTGTGCAAATACAACCCCGAAGAGCTCTGCATAGTTAAAAGAGAAACACGATGATTTTATGTCTATGTTTACTACTCGCCGAAAGTAGACATCCTCGGATGAGGAGAAATAAACACAGATTTATCCCTAAATAGACAAGTCAGAGGTTCACTAAAATGTCTCCATTTATTGGCTTTCTGAGCCTCCCTTGAGAAGTTTCTGGGACAAGTGGCATTGAAAGATGAGGGTCCGACATTTAAGGCGAGACCCTCGCTTGCTTGTGGTGAACTCTCTCCACACCGTGTTTTTCTACAATGCATGGTGCAAAGCGGCTCTTGGGACAGACAGACAATTAAAAACAAATAAATAAATAAAAACTAAATAGAGAACGTTTTAAAGAGTGTATTTTTAAAAGTCTGTAAGGCCTAAGAAATTAAGACAACCCACTACCCAAAAGTATCTTCCAGTTCTTCTTGTGCTCTCTGACAGTGATGATAGTCATGTAGAGATAAATCCAAGGAGAAAACCTCATTTGTTATGTCTATCAGTTGTCTTAGAATTTCAAATCAATAGTGATGTGTGGTAGGGTTGCTGGTTATCACTGCCTAGCCTTGCTTTCTGTGAAATAGCATTGATTGTGGATTTTATGTATCTGTATGTATAAATATAGGAATACATGTCTCTTTGTGAGTATATAAGAAAAAAAATAGGCTGGACTTTATAACCCTAAAGGTTTTTTCCAACCTAGTTAATTCTGTGAAGTAAAAAAAATGCACACTCACATGTCAATACCCTCACAAGTGAAGATGTTACTTCGAATCAGAGGGCCTGTGTATATCTCCATCTCCATCTCCACTAAATTATGTTAAAAGCTAATACTGTAAGACAGCAAATACTGTCCCATTGTTATGTCCCAACATTCCTGACCCTCCAAATCATGTATCAAATTACCAGACCATTTTTGAGTCACAGCATTTTAAATTACGTGATTGAAATAATATGATTTCTTCCTCCTCTAAAAACAAATCTTATATTATACAATTCTAGCACCAATAAAGGACCTCAAATTAATCAAAACATCAAAACACAGAGTCATATCTGAAGTTAGGGTAATAATAATGCAGCCTATGCTAGTACGTTTTGAAAAAGAACCTTGCATTGTATGCTGGGGTGGGGTAGTGGGGACAGAAGGAGGTGAACCCACCTTTCCCCCCCAGCAAAAATTACTGCAAAGACATTCTCATGGGAGTTAAAAAAAAAAAAAAAAAAAAAAAAAAAAAAAAAAAAAAAAAAACCACATTAAGCTTGTGTCCCTATCCTACATTTCTGCTCTTATTTAAGTTTAAAATCATTATTCAACCATACAGATCATTGACACTGAAAACGGATCCATTTTAATGTTACAGTACAGTAATCCTGCAAATTGTTCTGAGATGTTTTGATAAGAGTATAAAGGACGGAAGAGGTAACTTTCAGTTAACAAAGGCAGCCATTTTATGCCCTGTTTAAGGCTTAGCAAGTATTTCAACAACAACAACAAAAACAACAATAACAACAAATTAAAACCACATTTGTTCTAGGAGGTATTTGGATAATAGGTTCAGGGATTAATTAAATACTATAAGGAGACAAAATATAAATAACACAATATTAGGATTTCATTGCTTGTAAATAGGCAAAAAGGGCACAAGAGAGGCAGGGGTAGGAGGAGAAATGGAGAGGTTGCATAGAAGTAACCCGTTTTATATCTAAGGGTTGGGGGAAAATGATGTTCTGAGTTACACTAAAAATGAAGCATGTACAGAAATAATTTAACATTATCGTTCTTCTCCTCAGTTTAAAATATCAAAATATTTGCAAAGATATTTGTCCTGATTACACATATTGGTTAAGAACAGGAAAATCTATCATCTTAATTTAAGTCGTTCAGAAGTTGTGCCATGGGGGTTTCTATTGAACTTAAAAATGATTGAAAAATTGTCTTCAACAAACAAAGCCAAAATCAAACCACACACAAAAGATCAAACATAACTCAAAGAAACTGCAATAATAACGAATAAATACTTCACAGAGTATATCTTACAATCAGAGATCATACAGGGTTAGAAAGGATGTCAGAGATATTAATTATTGTGAATCCCATCCCACCACCCTGCCTCATCCAGCCTGGTCTCGGACACTTCTAGAGATGAGGCAGTCACCACTCTATTATATGTTACCTTAGACAGTTACAAATTATCCCTAGGTATTGTATTTTTCATAAGTTTTTTTGGGTTTGTTTTGTGGGTTTATTTTTTTTAATTAAATCTAACACACGCATGTCTTACTCCATCCCAGACCCTTCAAAATGAGATTTATAGTCTCGAGTGAACAGACATTTTAGAAAAACTCATTCTCCCTGATTAAATGCTCTGGGGAAGGGGATAAAAATGTAGCAGTATTTAAGGCAAGTGTGGAAATAGAGTGAGGAAATAATAGCCACACTTTTGGATTCACGAGGGAATTTTGTTCTTGCTACAGACAATCTACTTCGAGGTGATTAGCACCCTCATACTTATGTTTGTATTTGAGATTCATGCTTTTCAGGTCGAACAGAGTTTATAGTTTCTTTTTCCCCCATTTAGTGTAGAATGAAGAAACGAGGCCTACTACAAATGCAAAAAAAATGAGGCATTTGAAGGCAACAAGGAAAACTGTCTATAGTTTCTGGTTTATATAATTATAATTATGAGCATAAGTTTTTATATGTGTGTGTGTCTGTGTGTATGGCCCCACAACTTTTATTCAAAAAGCACTGGAAGCAACCTAAACAGATAGTGGAGCTGGGAGCTCTGAATTGCATTATCTCCACATCCTGAGTCCTGTAGTTTGAAAGGTTAAAAATTTTATACATCTATTTATACATGTATAAAATAAATGGTCTCTATTTTTGAAGTTATTTTGAGGCAAATATTCCTACTTCTCTTCCACCTCTGTTGTTTTCCAGTCTGTACTCTGTATTAAGAGGAGGTTGTGGAATGCTCTAATAACTCTCTATGATGATTCTGCAGAACCATCAGCAAATTATCATCAAAGTTAATATTCGTTTTAGCTTCACTGTATGTCTAATTATTATTGTTATTTTTACATGTGGTAAATAATGTCTAAGTCCACGACAAACCAATTTTGCACTCTGCAATAAGGAAAAGGTCTCTAAAACTGCCAGAGCCTCTGATATTTCTCAAGGTCCTTCATACGAGTGTATTTTAATTACTCTTCCTGACGCTGCTCAGCTGCCCTGACTCTTATTTCCCATATTTTCATAATGACAAGGAAAAGAAAAGTAGGCCACTGTATTTCACTGTCGTTTACAAGAGTGAAAATAATACACGGTTGGAAAGAGTGGCCATTTTCTCCCTTCAGAGCAATAGCTATGTTACTTCTTGCAAGGAACTGTCTGAAAAGGATGGTAAGGGGTGGCGGGTTTATATTTTCGCAATAAACTATACAGAGAACTTCTCAAGAAGTGGCAGGCAAGGCAGAAGTAAGTTACAGTAACTTCATGAACCGGACATTTTCTACTGCGTTAAAAAAAAAATAATAATAAAAAAAAAAAAAAAATTAATAAAAAAAAAATACCCGCACAGAAACACCCCGCGTTTCCCGGTGCCATCTGAGCATGCGGCACGGAGGGATCCCCACGGCGCCGCCACCGGCGCTGGGCCGCCCCCCGCGCCCGCCGCCCGCCGCGCCCCCCGAGCGGCCCCGCTCCCGCCGTCCTACCTGGGCCGGGGGCCCCCGCGGCGCCTCCGCCGCAGGACCAGCAGCAGGGCGAGACGCCGCGGCCAGCGCCGCCCCAGCGCCCCGAAAACGCGGCGGAGGATGCGCCAGCACAGCGCCCAGGCCCGGGGCAGGCTGCGGGCGCGCCGAAAGTGGATGGTGCACCTTATCCGAGGGGTCATGGGTGCGGGGAAGCCGCGGGCGCGTCACGCTACAAATACCTCCCCAGCGGGGCCCCACCGGTGATTCGGCCCTCTCACCCTCCATTCATTGGAGAGGATTTTATTTCTTTTTCTTTACTTTTTTTTTATTTTCCGTTTAACTAATTTCGACTCCCCCTTTCACTCACTTCACCTCCCTCTTCTCCCCACTCCTCCCCTACACCCCGCTCTAAACTCCTCCCATGATGATGGCTCCCGTGTCGAAAAGCGGGCGAAGGAAGATTGGCAGCCGGGGATGGGGACGGGGGAAATCGCCGGCTCCTCTGCCCTCCCACTGTCTCGTCCCGGGGAGCACCGCCACCAGACGGGCGTGGAGACCGGCCAATCGCTCCCCTGCTTTCAAATAAAGCCTTGACGACATCTCCTTGCCCTCCCCCTGCTCTGCCCCTCCAAACACACCGCCTCCCGCTCCATTTGGGGGTGTTACTTGTTTGCGAATTTTTCTTGCCGTTCAGTTGCTCTCGGACCCCACTCCCCCCGGGAAAACCCCGACGGGAAGAGGCCCTGCGCCGGCCCGCGCTGCCGCTCGGAGAGGCGGCTAGCGGATCGCTGCCGCTTTCAAAGCGCGGGCCAGTGCTGGCCCGGGCGGGTAATTTTTTGTCACATGGCCATTTGAACGCGACGCGGGAGCGTTGCGTAGCTAAGCGGGGGGGGGAGGGATGGGGAGGGAGAAAACAAAAAAGGATCTCGATTTCTCCGCGCCGGTCACCGAAACGGGTAATGAACGGTTCGCCGGGCCTTCTCCCCGGCCGAGCTCGGCGGTGTCGGACCTCTTCGCTTTCCTTTTGAAGGGCGAGGTTTTAGAGCGGGGCGGGGGAGCAGCGGAGGGTGGCTTAGAAGCCCAAGTCAACCTGCTGGCGCTCCCCTGCCCGCCCGGCTCCCAGGAAGCACCGGAGAGCTGCCGAGACCCGCGACAGCCGGTGCTGAGCCAGCTCTGCCGCCGGGCAGAGCATTCCTTTGGCGGTGGAGGAAATTACTGCTACCTCACTGTGCCGCCCCCACCCCAAGAATCCTTCTGCCTGCACACCCCCTCCCCCTCCAGTCCCGGGTGCGGGGTACCTCCGTGCGAGGCGACAGAAGGGCGATGGGCAGGGAGGGCGTCGTTTCTGCCGGCGCATCTTCGCCTCCCCGGTCGCGGCGCTGCGCGGCTCGGCTGGTCATGGCTAGAGGCGGCTGCGAGAGGCATCGGGGCAGCTCCGGGACTGCGGGCAGCCGCGGGAAAAGAGCCGGGAGGGGACGCAGAGTGTCAGTCCCTGGGAGGGAGAGTGAACATAAGGGCGTGCAACACCCCTTCACAACAAACACCTCCTTCTCTCGGAGGGACAAAAAGTAATAACCCTGTTGTCAACAGGTTTCTCCTGCCTCGGCACGGCGTAGCCCTAACAACAATGCTGATAAGAAAAAGGCTGTAATAGTTTCTTTTTAAGTCCGATTTCAAGCCTGGGAAACTGAATGAGTAAAATCGTCCGTTTCGAAATGAAAGCACCTTTCGAGAGAAGCTTTTTCTTTCCCCCTTTTCTTTATTTTTATTTCTTTATTTTTCCTCTTTTTTTTTCCCCTTTCCCGTTACTTTCCCCCCCTCTTCTCACCTGCCCTGACTACTGCTTCCTGACAGGCAAGGCAAAATTCAGAGAAATGGATGCCTACCTGGCTATGTGTGATGCAGGTGCCGGAGCAGCGGTGAGAGAATGGACCAACAACTCTGTCAATAGAAACCGAATACCCACCAACACAGAATTCATCCCGATATGGGGTTCGTCGTGCATAGGGTGCAAACCCTGCTGCAGAAGTGTGTATGTGTGCTCGCACGTGTACTCAGTTACAACAGCAATATGGAAAACAAAAATTGCGAGTAGTCTGCCTCCTTAAACATAATGCTTTTAGGGCTTTCTTGATAAAGTGTATTGCTGTTACTGTTTGTTGTTAACTGTTACTATTCTTTTCAAGGAGGGCTCCAAGCCCTGGAGCCGCTACTGCTGCCAGAAGAAAAAGTACCTGTGGAAGTTCCCTCGGCCGAGTGGGGTCTTGCAGGTGATCCCCATCCTTCTGTGGAGTGTGTTCACACCATGGGCCTGTCCTGGGAAAGGTCTCTACTCCATGTGGCAGATCTATAACATCAGGTATTTAGCCCTGCTGGGTTTTGAGGGCATTCTTTACTTACTTGGTGCAGTCAGCCTAGCAAATTGTGTTTTTTCCCTGCCAACTTTAAAACAATAACAGTAGTAATATAATATTACTATTTTTGTTGCTGTAATTTCATAAGCCATAATGAAAATGCTAAAAAATAGAAAGAAAATCTGGTTCTTGGAGAAAATGACGATTTAAATAGGAATACTGGTCCAAGTGAGGATATAAGTGAAGTTTAATAGAACCTTACTGGTCTGTGAGGAGTGTGGTCAAGCACTAGCTTTCCCCCATCACCACATCTGGTTGCAGCTCCATTCTGTTTCCCACAGGCATGGGATACAGGCATTTAATTGCTGAATCCCCAGCGTTCTCCTTGGTTCAGCTATGTCATGTTCTAGGGCAGACTGCAGCGCAAATTAATAAGGTGTTATAATCTCATATTATAATGTTATATGTTTTCTATTTAAAGGTATGTATAAAATATATATTCTAGGTATTCTTATGATGAAAAAGTGTGAATATACACTAAAGATGACATAAATGTTTGATACATGTTTTATGTTTTATATACTATAATTATTATATACATATATATTATATACATATAATTTTGCTATAATTTAACCAAGGAGCATAATTAAACAACTAAGCATATTACATATAAAAATAATTGATAAGCAAATATGTCACGCTGATGTGTAATCATAATGTTTTATAGATGTCTGTTCTATAAGTGTATCATGTATATTTTACGTAGGTATTATATTGACACATTATGTACATTAATGACATGAAATATTTTATAGTGTGACAACAGATACGAAGTAATTATAAAACATGCATTGTATGAAATTACCTTATAATAAATAACATATTCAACATGTTACAAAAAGGTATATACGTTATTCTTCATGTTTATGTACCACACACCTAGGGGTTGGATACTCAGTAGGAATGAAAAACCAAGATAAATCTTTTTCACCTTTTCTACAGGCAGCTCTGCAAAGTGCCCAGGATAAGTGTTGCGGTATGAGACCTGAGCTCTGTCAATGCCTCACCTGGCTTCCCTTTCTCAGCCCCAAAGGTGCAGGACGTGTAAGCACAACGCCACTTTGGTTCCAGGGAGGGAGGCAGGGTCTGCCACTTGTTCCGCCCCGGCCGGGAGCACCGCAGCCTGCCTCACGGCCTGGCTCGCTGCTGTCAGGGTGTTCCCTCAGCACACCCCTCTGGGGACTCGCTGCGGTGAGAGCCGGACTCCCTGCCTCCTTCTTTCACCACGGGAGAGGCTGGGCTGCCGCTGTATCTTTTTCCTGGGGTGCTCACATCAAACTCCCCCCCGCCGAAGCAGCCAGTGAAACATGTATCGGCTGTCACATAATTAGTATATAGCCCCCTCTTTCCCCGCCACCAGCAGAACTGAATCAAAGGTTTACTCGTTTCTTTATCAAATGAGTCACCTTGTCATCTTGAGAGACACTGAAGTCCAGCTCAGATGTATGATGTTTAACTTTTCGTTCATGGCTGCCTTGATTTTAAAATCACGTGATTTTAAAAAAAATACTATAACTCATGAGAGGTCACTTGCAAGTTGTTAAAACAACGAAAACTTTAACTGGGCATCGTATCAGGCCTGCAGAGACACAAATCTCTCTTTTTTTTCTCCTTCCAGGTCTTACAGTTGCAGCCTACACAACGAGAGCTATGGAGGTGCTCTGGATACGTGTACAGACATGCACAGCACCCTATATGATTTTAAGAAGTTATTTACCAAAGCTGCAATCACACCAGGAAACACTGATCCTGCTGTCCAGCCGGTTTTGCCAGAGAGGCAAATTGCCTTCAGCACCCCTTCAGTTTGGTTTAACCAAAATCAAACAGGGAGTTGTTAGGAAAGGGAGACCCTGAAGCCTCCTCTCTCATCTTCTTCAGATGGAGGACTAGCAAGCATGAGTGGGGAGCCCCCAGGAACCAGAAATTCTAGACGTGGCCCCATCAAAACAGAGGAAGGGTTTATAGCATCATAACTCTGTGTGGGGATTTTCCTTCATATATAATATTCAATATTTAATAGTTTTACATTCAGTATTTTCTTACTTCATATTTCATACTTCGTACTTCATATTTCATATTTCTCTTCAGTGTTTGGACTCTTGTGTGAAAAAGGGGGCCTGTGGAGGGTCATAACACTTCCACTGCAGGATAATATACGGGCTTGAGCAAAGAATGTCCTTTGTGTATCCCAGCAGGGAAACGCCATCCGTGTTTATTCACAGCGTTGCATGAGTACTGTTCGACTTGGTGTCTCTGGAGTCGGGTAGTAAGTCTGGGGAGGTGACGGCACGGGGAGAGGTTAGGCACGGGGCGGTGGGTCACGCAGGTACCGCCCCACCGCTCCGTGCGGGCCCCCCGCCGCCACGTCGAAGGGCAGGCGGCCGCGGCCGTCGCGCAGGTCGAGGCGCGCCCCGGCCCGGTGCAGGATCGCCAGCGTCTCCAGGAAGCCGGCGCGAGCCGCGTCGTGCGCCGGGAGGCAGCCGGTGCGCGGGTCGGGGCGGTTGGGGTCGGCTCCGCGCCGCAGCAGCAGCTCGGCCACCCGCGGGCTGCCCAGCATCATCACCTGCGGGGAGAGACAGCGTCAGCGCCCGCCGCAGAGCTCAGGCTTTCTCGCTCAGCTCAGAAGGAACGGGGACCGGCAACGGAAAGGAGAAGAAAATCCTTTGGGTGAGGCATAGAGATCAGCTCTGTACGTGACAAGAACGGTGGAGATGGGGGGATGTACCGCGTTGGAAAACTCTCCTTTATCCACTCCAGGGGACAGGACTGAACAGGTGCGGCGGAGAGGTGCGGGACCCCTGTCGGGGTCGGTGTGTGTGGAAGCATACTGGGACTGCTCCGCGGCAGGGGCCGGAGTGGGTCGGTAGGCTCGGAGCAAATGAACTGGGGGAAGGGGCTGGCCCTTCTCCCAAAGGGCCCCCTCAGAAACCCAGGTCAGGTCCCGAGTTGCTTTGCACCGGTCCCTGCGGAACGGTGCCGGTGCAGTGGCTCGCGGGCACCGCCGTGGTTCCGGTCATATCCGTGATACTTCTCCAGAGGGTAAGGGGAGACGCATAATGCAGGGAACCAACCGCGTCTGCGGCACCGCAACCGCGCTTCCATCACCGTCAGGCGGGAATGAATATTTTGCCTCACCCGCGTGTCCAGGGCAGTACCAACATGTCCGGCACCCCCCACACCTCGGGCTCGCCGTTCTCTAAGTTTGGTTTCTCCTAGCGCACCGTTCAGCACAGGGGCTAAGTCCCTGCCGCCAAGATAGGAGGGGGAAAAAAAAAACAAAACCAAAAAAGCAAAAGAGCTGGAGGACGGCAACAAATACTTGTTTCTAGTGAATTGCTCCACCGACATTTTGTAGATGAGTGTTTCGCAAGCACTGGCAGTAAAGCTTCAATATATCTTCTCAGATTATTCCAGTTTCGTTTTATTTTGAAATTTTAAGAAAAACCTGACTAGAACTGCCTCGAAAATTAACTCAGCCTTTATAAATTTAACCTTTACTACACCTCCGGCTCTACATCCACCTACAGTTCATTCGGGTGCAGAATGTGGACAGACTGAGCCCCACAGGGATTACTCGTTGTCTACCTGCAGCTTCAGCTGGGAAAGGGTATCGCGACCTGGTGTTTCTCTGCTTGAGAGCCACCGAATACCCTTTTTTACGATGGGAGAGGAGACGAAATTTACTAACAGTCATGTAAAGCATAAGACGAGGTATAACGAAAGGAAGATTAGTTCTAAGAACGTGAGCTGTTACATTTTATTGCACGTTTATTGCGAGATGAGCATTAAAGTTCTCGGATTTGAGTCATTCTATCTCAGCTGGTTCAAATAAAGTAAAGGGTTGCTAAGACTAAAACCTCCCTGCCGTCATCGAAGAAGACTTTCTCCTTCCCAGGGAGACGAGGAGAACCCCTGTGCCACGCTGCCTCGACAGCAGCCGAGCGCGGTGACGGGGCGCGGCCGCCTCCGGGGCACCGGAGGGCCCGCTGCGGCCCCGGGGGCTGCCGTCGCCCCCGTCGGGCAGGGCACGGAGGGCCGCTGCCCTCGCCCAGCTGCCAACAGTCTGCCTCCCTACCTGGATGGGGGTCCCGCCGTAGGAGTTGACGGCGTTGGGGTTGGCCGCTCCGTCCAGCAGCTCCCTGAGGCTCTGCAGGTCCCCCCGGCGGCGGCGTTGGCCAGCTCATCCGCCCCCGCGCTTCCCGCCCTCCGCGCCATGTCCCGGTCCGCCGGGGCCGCACGGCCCCGCGGCCGCCGCTCGGCCGCCCCGCGCTGTCCGAGGTTGGTGGCGATCCCGGCCGCGGGCAGCGCCTTGCCCATGGGAACACCCGGCCCGCGCCCCGGCGGCCCCAGCCTAGAGGCTGCCGCGCGGTGCTGTCGCGCGGTGCTGTCGCCGCGGCCGCCTCCACCTGCGAGGAGGCGGCGGAGGCCGGCCGCCGGCTCTCGTTTCCCCCGCGGCTGTGTGTGCCCGGCCCATACAGTGTCACCGCTGACCTCGCCCCGACGGGGCGGAGCGACCTGCGCAGCTCTCCGACGGCAGAGAGGGCCGGGCTCCCGGGCGGGCGGCGGGCTCTCTCGCAATCTTTTATGTTCGTTTATTATTTTCTTCTCCGGGGCTCTCCATGAGGGCAGGACAGTCTTAGCCAGTGTCTGACCGCCACGAGGGGACCAGGAGCAGGGGCAGGGCAGGAGCAAAGGCAGCAGAAGACTTCAACGAGAACGGGACAAAAGGAGGAGATAGGCCCCGAGACCGCGGGCCTGGTGCCCTTCCCCACCCGGCGCTGCCTCCTCGCCCTCTCGGGGCACCCATCGGCACCCGAGGCGCAGGAGGCAGAGGTGGCCGCCCCTCCTTCCCTTTCCTGGGTGACCTGCGAGCTCCTGTCTCTGCTCTTTTAGTTGGCAGGGACACTTCATAAGAGCGGGCGCAGCGGCGCCGACAGCCTGTACTGGGCCACGAATCGCGGCTGCGACATTTCCACCCCACCGCCTAAACCGCCTTTTTCTTCCTTCTACTAATTTTTTTTTTTTCCTCCTTAAAAGCGTGGCTAGCCTACAAAGGCCTCGGCGAGCAAGCTGGCTCTGCGCCGCCCCGGCAGCGCCCAGCGCCCGCCTCCCGGCGGGGCCCGGGGCGGGGCGGCCGGGGCGGGGCGGCCGGGGCAGCAGCAGCACCACGGACAGCTCTGCGCGCCTTCCTCCGCCCCGGGGACCCCCGCCTCCGCACACGACCCCAAAAGTGCCCTTCGTAAACGCTCCGCATGTGCGCACGGGTGAAGCGCGATGTCGGGCCGTGTCGGACATGTTCCTAAAACTGTAGTGGCTAGTGCCAAATTCTTCTTCATCTTTGCACTGTGCTGTTGTTTCTATGTTTATATAGGTAAAAATGAGTGGAGTTTCACTCACAATAAAGAGCTTCTTGATGTAAATTGTTGCTTCTGGTTTAATTGAGCATTTAAACATGACCTGGAGATTTCCTTGTGTTTGGGTTTGGTTTGTTGGTTGGTTGGTTTGGCTTGGTTTTCTTTGCTCTTTACTAATGAGTTTTCCATTCAAACACATAAAAATGTGAAAATAAAGATATTTCAGAACTCTACATTAAATAAAAGGAGACAAGTAGAATAGTTTAATCTATATACCCTGGTCTGTAGATAACTATACAATGGAAACGCCCAAGCTGTATAACTATACCCAAGTTGTAACTATACTGAGCAGTATAGTTAAGCCTTGAAAAAATTTTAAGGTGGTCTTTGCAACAGCTGAAGTAAAAAACAGTATTGTACAATCAGTGTCATAGAGATATTATACTGATCCTGATTCTCAACTGCAGGACAAACAGTAAAGTAAAAGGATTCTGACAAGGCTTTGATGCCAGTGATATATCTGTAAGGTAAAAAAAAAAAAAAAATCAGTTCATGTCTACTGGAATTGTGTGAAAGATTTAGGTGGGGCACTTTATTTTAACAAAGAAAATGCATGGAAATAATGTCTGAAGAAAGACAAACTTTCTACTTATTTGCTTAACTTGTTACTTCAAGCCTATGTGGTAAATAAGAGAATCAAAATATTCCTTCACACTGATTTCAGAAAAGGGTGGCATTTCCTACCAACCTCATGAAGTAGCACTGTCAAATATATATGAATGACAAATTAAGGAGTCCTTAGTTTTTCCTGCAGAAACAAAAAACCCACACTGTGCCATTAGGGAAGACTCTCCTCCACCAAATTCATAAATGTTCCCTTTTCCCTTTTGCAAATTCATAAATGCTCATTTTCCTGACCAAAAAAGGAAATCCTGTCCATTAGCAATAAAAGAGATATTTTAGCTGGAAACTGCCTTGGAGCTGGAATCTCACACAGAGTTTTCCTTTTGTTCTGAATATGCATTTGTTGTCTGAAGGACAGTTTCACTGTCCAGTTGATTATAAATTTAAAGAACCTGCTACACAGTTGTAACGTCTTCCTGTTTCAAAGTTAATAGTAGAAAGGTAAATTGTACAGTCATGACTTTAAAAAAATCCTTTAGAGAGGTGTCACACTTCTCTGTGCTGCAGGTTTATTAATAATGTATATGGACAGTGACAAAATGCCAAATAAATACAAATCTCTTGGCAAATGGATTCTTGTAGTGCTTGCAAGCATTGTAAGAATACCATTTTCTACAATCCAAAAGAGGAAAGAGACTTTGAGAGATTTAAGAAAATTCTTATTAGTATGCATAATGTGTAATCAACTTAGTATTCCACAAAAATACCAGTCTAATTTTTCCTGGTGAGGAAAACAATTATTGGCAGTTTGTCCCGGATATATTTTTTTTTAACTGACACCCTTAAGTAGTTACATTTGGAGTAGGAGGTTCAGTTCTTCAGTTAGATGTGTCTCTTTCTCTGGGAAGTGGGAAAACAGACAACGCTGGTGACCTAACATCCCTTTTCTAGATCAAAATAAATATGCAAATAAGCCAGAACAGAAAAACATCCTGGTTTTGCACTTCTTTCAAGAGGAAGTATAAAACCACTAACTCTAATTTAGTTTTTATATTATTGACAGTATTTTGGAAGCTTATTTTGTCTTTTTTAACCAGTTGTTCTTTATGTATTATTTCAAGGAAAGTGGACATCAGCACTACAAAACACTTCATGGACACCCTTCTGGCAATTTTGTGGCTATTTGCCCAACTGTGTTTGCAATGAGATATCTATGTGCACTATTACTCTTGCTGAAGTTGTGAGTTTTACAGATGAAACTTGAAACTTTTTTTCCAAGTTTACCTTGAAATTTGCTCCCACATTTGTGTATCATGTTGGATATGTCGTTTGCTTTCTTGTGGCTCTTTGAGAAAACATTCCCCAGAATAGCTTATTCTGTAGTAGAAGAAGTACTCTGTTAAGAAAACCGACAGCAACGAAACCAATGGCACCCTCCCACCCCCAAAAAAACCTTAATCCCCCCACCATAAAAACCCTCAAATCAATCAATCAATAAAACAAGCACAACCAAAAACTCAAAACAAAACAAAGAAAAAAAATTAATTACTTATGTTGAAGAACTGTAAGCTACCAAAACACCAAAACCAGTTGGTAACCAACTACCTTGTCTGTAAACTATCCCAAGGTTTTTCCCTACCAGAAAGAGTTCCCTGATCCACAAATGTCACACTAGTTTGGTCATGTGGTTTGTACTGTGGAAATCCTGATAAACCACAACATCAAAAAAAGTGCTACCTAGATTTAAGTTTTTTATTTCTCTTTCCCTTTTTTAACTTTCATTTTATCTGCCTTCACCTTCAGAGATACAGCTGGCTGCAAATAAAGACATGAATGCAGAATCAGGACACATAATCAGTTCACACTAGCAGAGCCCCGGCTTCACATCTATGGCATCTGTGGCAATTGCAATTAAAGTTCTTAGAATCTAAGTAATAATTCACATGATCTAGTCCTTTCACTGTAAAGTGCTGAGCAAATCCCTCTGTCTCTTTGGTTCACATATACATATAGGGATTATAGTCATAGACTTGAAGGACAGCAGGAAAAAAACTACTGAATTTGGTATGTTTCTACTATAAAAAGGGAACCTGTAAACACTTTCATGCACGCCGTCCTTGGGCTTTGTGATTCTTCAATTCCATGGAACAGTCATCCACTCTCTGAAGAATAGTGTGAGTCAGTCATTGTGCTGAGGGCTAGGCCATGCTAAACAGCAACAGGCAGCTTCCATAATCAACAACTATGTTGCAAAGTTACATAAACCCCACGATTAGCATGAATTAAACATTTAATCAATTTCCCAGGTGCATGTACTTGTATAACCATTGTTAATGACAAGACTTCTGCCAAAGCTGCAACACACCAATCAGCTTGCATTGTAGAATCAGTCCCATTGCATGAGCTTTTTTGATTTTGATCAAGAGTCTGGTGGTCAAAATCAGCAAAAAGCTATTAATTTCTCACTACAGTTGGGCTGCATACAAGCACACTGAGATTCTGTAGGTTCAATTTAATCTGGTAGTAAATGATCCTTATTGATTGATGCATCTTTATTGCTATGTATTTATATCCCCACAGGGAACAAAGGAGAAAGATTTTCTAGTTAGAGTCAACTCATATTGAGCTCATGTTGAATTATTCCAAATGGGGCTGCGGGGTCAGAGGCAGAGCAATTTAGTGCATTATTAAAACATACAGAAATCTGATTTACCTGAGACCATGGACATCAAGGATTACTTACTTTTTTTGATTTTTATTCAGACCATATGTCAACTGCTTGCAAAGTATCACTAAATGTTTAGTGAATGTTTTTGAACTTTTTGGCAGCTGCTCCAGTCCTACCTTTAAGTAAGGAATATGGGAGAAGATTAAGATATTTTTTAGAAACTGACCAGTGAAGAATTTGTATTAAATCTGTTTTCTCTCGCTTTTCTAAAGCCCATGAGGTTTTAAGAAAAAGAGAAGCATTAGGAGTTTTCTTTCCCTCTAGCCCAGTTTGTTTTATAGGTCAGCTTGAAAATTAGTTGTTAGGGATACCAAACCTGATCTTTCCAATCTGTTTGGCAGACTACTGAGGATAGGAGGAGTCTCTATTTGGTGCAGCTATTGAAAACTGAAGATATGAGTCACTATGTAACATGATTTAGGTTATCACACTGTAACTCCAAGCAATTTAGGTGATCTTTAGCTTGTCTCTTAATTTTCTCATCTTCTGTTGTCATATTTTCCAACCTGCTTCATAAAGCTAGGATCTTTCTTTTACCTAATCCCATCACTCCATAAATTGCGAATATCAAAAAAGAAGGAAACAGGATAATGTCACTGCTAAGATTTGTGAACAACTGAGATGTCGTGTTACTGTGGTGCACAGAGGGAACACAGCAACACACACAATGTGGACTCAGACTGGCAGGGAATCTGAATCATTTATTCAAAAGAAATGAGCTGGTTTTATACACTTTTTCAAGGCACAGTATTTCCTCACATGGTAATTCTCACCATGTAAGAAGGAAGAACGTGCCTCTCTGTGCCACCATGTGCTTCTTTGTACTGCCTTGTGCTTCTTTGTGCTGCCTTGTGCTTCTGCAGGCACGATCCACAGCCTGCAGGCCAACTATCTCTTTCCATGCAGACTGGTCACATCAAAGTATTAAAAATTCATCAGAATGGCGAAGCATTGGTTTGACTCTAACCATGGCATTCTTACCTCAGAACATTCATTAAGCGCAGGAAGTAGGTGTTTAGCTGAAAACTAGACTATTTTCAAATCCATAAGTAGTTTTCTTCCAAATGTTGATCTTTCTTGCTTTTTGTCACGTTGTAATTTCCCCTATTCATCAGGCTTCATACAGTCTTTCAGAATAAAGGAGGTGTTCACTCTGATAAGTCAACTTTATCTGATGTCTCTCAGACATCAAAAATAAGTCTGCCCACTAGCTTGGTCTTTTGTTATTTGCCATTCCAAGCCCTTTTGCAACAGCAAGAAAGTGGAAACATGAATATGCAGATGATGCCTGAAGCTTTAGTCAAACCCCACTCCTAGGCAGGCAAAAGTATGGATTTCTGTATGGGCTGCAAGAGGGATGGTACGGTTGAAGTCATTTTAAAACATTTGTGTCAAGATACTCCGATCTCACTGAACTTGCCTTAAAATATCTGTTACTTAAAACACACATTGTTTTTCCACCTACTAACTGATTCTTTGATAAATTACAAGGCAAATCTCTTCTGCCTTGGAGAAGGAAGCATAGGCTGGATTTTTAGTTTCTACCTAGCTTGCATTCCACTTTTGATTATCAACGTTTTTTTCTTACTTTCTTATTTAAAAAATAAACACGTATCATATGTTCAGGATATGCTACTAAAGTAACATCAGGTTACTCCAAAGTGTCAAGGGATAAGTTCTGGGTCTGAACCTGGACCAAGGCCAAACCTGGGGGTGTAGTAGATCTAATTGAAGACATTCAGTATTTAGTAGGACTGATGATGGAATGGTGTTTGAGGTTTAGATTCCTTTATTATTCTGCAGTTTTTATGTAAAGCACCACCCAGGGCTCATTATCAAGTTAACTTGTTTGCAAAGTGTTTACATAAGTAAAATAATCTTCAGTAAAATGTTGAGTGCATATTATATTTGCAGTATTGGTCCATTTAACATGTGCTTTGTAGAGTGCGTATTCATTGCAGAAGTGTTGATGATGAAGGACTCAGGTAGTGGAAAAATGTCTTCCTTACATTTCTAAAACACAATTTAGTCTTTGTCTGTAATCCACTTTGGGTTCACTGGTGTTTCTGATTCATGTTTTGTGACCTGAAGTGTTTCCTTTCAGTGGTTCCTTTCTAGAAGCTTTCTGTGGTTCTACAGTTTCTACAGTTAAACGCTCACTTTTATTAGTAAGGTTCTCTTCTGTTTAAACAATTTCAGGGAATGCTTGTGTTGTGTTTGTGTATATAGGCACGGATGATGGTGGAAGTTAATATCTCCCACAGAAAACCAGGACTACTCAGGCAATCAAATCTGGTGTTACACATATACAGTTATTTTAGTATTTACTGACAGTGTTTTCTATACAAGAATCTCTAAATACAAAATTCAGCTATAAAACACTTCTATTATTCATAGTTGCCATAATTATGGATAAACAAGGAGATGCCATGTGGTCAGGAAAGGCCTACCTTGATACTCTGTTGATTTCTATAAGTCCATGACCTTGGACTGAAGATACAGTGGGTTTATTTTTAACATGAGAACACAGATGCTTTCTGTAAATAGAATAATGAAAGAGACTTGCATTGTAATTTATCAAAGGGTCTTTTAAGTATCAAGCATTTACAAGCTCAGTAAAATCAGAGTATTTTGACACAAATGTTTTAAAGTAACTTTAAATTTATAATTCGGCAATGGTGGAATTCTTGTGCATATATGATCTCGTCAAACAGAATGGCATGTTTTATAATGCATACATAGATTATGTGGTTTTAAACAAGGAAAGAGAGCATACTACAGTTTCAAACTAAACTGTTTCTACCTGAGGAGATCTCTTTTGTCCATGTTTCATCTTTTTCTTGTTAGGCTGGCTAAGCTGTAAGATTTCTATCATTAAAACTCCTTTTGGGCTATTTTAATTTTTTTAATTGTAGTGGTAAAGCCTGTGAAAACTTAGTGTCGATGCCTTAAGTTTTAGCTTTCATATTTTCCAGATTCTGTACTGCATTAGTATATAACTCTGAACTTCATATAAAGAGTTAGCAAAACAAAACAATCCTTTTACAGATCAAGAACCAAGGACACCATTGCAGCTTCAGGCCCAAAAAGTATAAAAAACTGAATCGAGGAGAGCAATCTGGGAGGATGGGACTTCATAACCTGTAGCTGTAATTGGACAATTAATCCCAATATGCAAATGGACAAAAACATAAAAGTGTGAACATTCATGACATGCTGTCGATCTTGGGTAGAGCCTCAGTTGGACTCTTGTACTGCCCAAGGTGTATCCTTTGAGACCTTTTTAATAAATACCTACTTTATTCCTGTAACAGTGTCTAGCCTCTGTTCTAAATAGCCTCTCAAGGAATCAGTTTCACATTGCATTTAAAATTTCTTATGTAAGCAGTGTTTTCTAGAAAAACTTTGGTAAGACTACCCATCAAAGAACAATCCTGATTAGAAATGTAGACTGAGACATTTTTGTATATGAACAAGTATAGTGTTCTTATGGTCAAGAATGCACTATCATTCTGGAGATCACATCTGCAGAGTGATAGCAGATTTCTCCCTGCTTGCAAACTTAAGGCGCTCTTTTAATAGATGAGTTACCTGGCTAGCCTTGTTTCTCATGATGCTATATTTCATTATTTATCTTCATACTTTTTTTTAGCTTGGTTAGATAAATCACTGTTGCACCATGGCCTTTGGTGAAATTAACCTAGCAAAGCATAGCTATCTGTCTGTAAGCCACAGAGAGTGCTCAAAGTGAGGAAAAGACAACAGGTTTACCACTCTGTGTTGGGTGTGCCTGTTGTTGTTTGTGGGAAAAAAAAAAAAGCAGCTCAGGAAAATTTTGATGCCAAACAATAATTAGTATCCCATTTCAGGGGCAGGAATAGCTTCTGATTCCTTCATTGCTTTCCTGCAGAGGCTGAGTAGTTAGCCATACAGCAGGTGCTGAGCACAGCAGGAGTATGTACCTAATCTGCTGCTTTTGCCGCTCTGTGGATGCTGTAGTGCAAGCTGCTGTGCGTGCTGTGATGAATTACCACATGCTGTTTTGTTGGGGATTTTGGGGACAGCCTATGATGTCTGCTATCAAGCACATTTGGACGTGTGTTTGTTTTCAAGTTACATATTCACAAAAGGCCACAGCCACACATCTTTTGCTTTCTCCTGTCTCTGGAATGGAACTTTGCCCTCCTGTCATAGGATACTTGCACAGAAGTTACCATCCCTATAGTCTCAGGTACCCTTAACCACTGTGCAGTCCTCTATGAGGCTGCATTTATTAACTCCCAGTTTTATTTAAGTACAAAATGTGATAGAAACTTTCTACTGAAAAGGAGAAATGGATCTATTTACAATAAGGGAAAGCTGAGAGTTTATTTCTTCCCTTACAGTTACTGATGTCTGTTGTGTTTAATGCTTCTTCCACACGCTGTGTAATCTTGCAGGGACCCATAATGTACTAATGCAGTACATCTGCTTGAGCTAGCTGCTCCCTTCAAAGTCTCGCATTTTGCAGTTCAGGATGCCTTCTTCTGTTACCCCTGCAGCAAAAACTTTGTTATGTGAAGTGCAGCTTCCTGTCTGATTCTTCAGAGTAATGATAGGGTTTCTGCAGCTGTGTTCCTGCACCCAGCAGGACAGCCTCCTTTGCAGAGGAAAGCCACTAACATTCCAGCTTAGGACCTGCTTGCCGTATCTTCATTCACCAGGCTTTCACCAGCCCTTCTGGTTGGACTCCAAAGCACTGACTGTACCAAGCTGAGAGTCAGAAACCTTGGGTGCAGAAGTGTACCTCCTGTTGCAGCTGGTGTAGTGCTGGCCTCCCAAGAGTGTGCTAGTTTTGGTTGGTGTCATTTTCAGGTCTCTACAGGGTGTATCAAGAGTGATTTCCTCCACATTTGCTGAATGTAGATCTTCCGTCCATTCAGTTCAATGTGAGGGCTTCTGACTAGCAAACTTTTATGTGGATTTTGAAAAAGCAAATTTTAAAAGATAAAAGAGTGGTTGTTTAACAGTCAGCACTTAGAATCTGGAGAACCTTGGAAGATTTTGAGAATTATTCCTTAGAATCATTTGCATTTTCTGATTGTATGCATGCCTGTCTGGCATATGATGGTGATGACCTGTGGCCATCCTAGGTTTATTTGCTATTATATCTCTGGTGTTGCTTTGAGGTGACAGCAAAGCAGAGCATCACTACTGTGAGTGTTGTATGAATAAGGTCTCTAATATAAATATAATATGACTGTTTGTCCCTTCTCCTCCCAAACCCTCCATGCTTTTAACAGCTTATATTCAAGCATCATAAGAAAGCACCAGGACTTCCAAATACAGAGGAAAGAGTATGGTGAGGAAGTGATTAACAAGATTACTGCAAGAGAGGGACTCACAGTAGTGGAGAAACAGGGTGTGAGGCCAACGTGACGTTCAGCTGTGGGTAATGCCTGCAAGCAATGGGATACTGTTTTTAATGGATGCATGGAGGTTATACCTGTGACATCTGCAACCACGAGCCATGTGGGCTGCAAAAATAGACCAGGCAGAGGAAGTACATGTAAAGAGGTTTGGCACAATCCAGCTCCAGCAGACATGGCTCCTGCTTTTGGGGCTGACAGTAAGCAGACATTTCCATGTCTGTGGGAGATGGAAGGCTGCTCTGAGACAGCTCTGGGGCAGAATTAGGGTTTCTGTACTCTTCACACGGTTATATTTGAATGTCCATGTTTTGTAAGACTGACTTTATGTAAACAGACACAGAGTTTCCATGCTCTAACCCCAGATTTCAAAGCCAACGGCAATTTTTCAAGCATATGCTTCTTGAGGAAGACCTTTACTCTTTGCAATCATTGCTTATATCAGGGGATAACAAACACATTATACTCATGCCACATACATTCTAACTCATACCACACCTGCTGCCCTACCTCGCCCTGCGGAGTCTGCAGCCTTGCTCCCTGCCGGGTCAGCGGAACTGCCTTTTTTGTTCCTGTTTTTTATTTGTTTTAAAATTTGCAATAGCAGCTAGAAAAGCTGCCAAATGCCATGTCGGGGGAGGGTGTGAGTTTTAGGAGAGGTACGTGTGCCATCTAGAGGAAGTGCGGCCGCCGGAGGGTAGGCGGAGGAGACGGGACGCGCTGCGCTGCGGTTCTGGAGCAAGCTGAAATGATCATGGGGGACCCGCAAAAAAACCCCCAGCACTCAGCAGCAACTGAATCCCTTTGGGAAACCTCAGTAAATGGCGTGCTGTGTTTGCAAAGCTTTTGCATATCCCTAGGAAAAAACACTAAGAATGATGTACTCCTTCGTATTCCAGTAAAAGAAAGAATGTCTCTTCCCATATTTTAGTAGCCCTGGCATTTAGTAATGCTGTCCATGTTTAGGATGCAGAAAGAAACAGCAAAACTAGATTTCGTCCTTCTTCTTGCTGTGTCTTCTTTATTTTTTTGAACACTGCACAATCTGATGCTTCTGGCATGTATCAGCTTATGTGAGTAGATAGAAAGTTCAGTAATGGTTGGTTTGTGAGGGTGTTAGCGTCTTGAGAGCAAGAGACAGAACCTCTTGACCTCATTCCCTGTACCCGGATGTTGTTAGGTAGCAAAAGGTAATACTTTTTCAACTAGGACCTATGCCAGCAAGATGAATCTGTGAGAAGTTACGTGTGGGTAAGAAACCCAAAAACACTACAGGCATGAATTTTCAGGCACTATTTGAACTGCAGAGCTGTGTTTCAGTGTGGCAGTCATTGCCTGACAAGATCTCTATTTTCAAATCACGTTTTAATTAATTTGCCTTGGTAAAAGAAACTGTCCCATCTCGGGGCCTTAGATTAACATTGAAGGAGCACAGAGGAAGTCAGGTCTTGTTAATTTGAAATCTACTAAGTACTGGCTCCTTGGAGACATGTACAAGCTGAGGCACAGTGAAATACCCTGTGATTGCTGCTGCAAAATGTACAGACAACCAGTTTGTTGTGTTTGATAACTTTCTCTTGAATTTGTTGTCACTTTAGAAGATTTCTAAATTGAAACTCTCATGACTCAACGGCTTTAAAGAACTGAAAATTTTCCCCAAAGCTCATTGTCATATTGCTTGCAAAAAATCTAGAATAACAGTTAATATTCAGTACAGTCTATTCACATTTTGAAACCTATCATGCCTTGTCTGATAAGTAACTAATATTAGGGGATGACTAACAAGGGTCGGTGTATATTTACCTTGGCTTTTTCAGTGACCTAATTTGAATGACATCAGCCTCATGACAAGGGTTCCACTTGAAAGGACACTTTATAACATGTAGTGGCTGTTTGACACTAAGAGGTTTCTAAGTGTTTACTGCAAGTCGCGAACCAATGAACGACAAGGAATATGAAGTACTTTGTCCTGTAGGTACTTCCCTTGCTCACTGTCAGAAGCTGAGGAAGGTGCAAAAAGAGAAGGGCAGTCTCAGGTGACAACTTGTGACTTGTCTTCTACTGTATGACAGTTTCTAACTGGTGCAAATGTGATGAAGCTTTTCCATCTGCATAAGAGGAATAAAGAGCTTCCCTCCACCCTGCCAATTTACTCTGCACTCTTTAATGAGGTCACTGTCCACTGAGGTAGGCCAGATCTGTGGCTGCTCAGTATCACCCTGTGCAAAAGTACCTGCATCTGGGACATTGCACAGCATCAAGGAGCAATATCGGGCAGTTGTTCTTGCAAAAGCAAACACCTTGTCACAGCATCCTGGCATTCTAGGAATCTGCACAACATCAGGTGGCACGCACAGACCACAGACGTACTTGCACTACCTTGGAGCTACCTGGCTTGCTCACTGAAGCCAGCAAGAAAGCGCTTTTCCTTGCTACGTGTTGCACATTATGCTGCTACTGCATTCATTGCTTCTCATACCCAAGTTAGGTAAAAGCCATGTAAAACAAGTCTGAAAGTAGGTACACACAAGTGGTGCCTCCCTGTGTGCAGCATACAGTTTGTTTTCTGTTGTGTGTAGGGGAGAGGTAAAGTTCAGCTTCCTACTGCAGAGAGGAAAAATACAGCCTCCCCAACATGACACTTCTTAGAAGAGAATTTAGAATAAATTAACTTCTTGGAAGATAAGTGGTCAAGTCACGAGTAAAGGAGTCATCAAAAGATGAGTTGCTACAACTCTGAATTCCTTCCAAGAACCCTTTTGTCAGATGTCATTGCAGATGGAGTCATTTCTGTGTCAGGTTTAATATTAAAAATTAGATGGGGAGGTGGGGGGAGGTGTGGTGTGGTGGGAAGGGTAAGGGGGAGGGGAGAGCTTCTTTCTCTTTTTAACAGACAGAAGGCTTTCCACATGGGGAAATGTGGTTCTTCTATTAACCCGTCATGGGTCCTGCATCAGTAGGAATCACTTTGATTCTATATCTTCCTGGAGAGAAGACATTTTTGACACTGATTAGTTCACTTCATAATTTCTAAACATACTCCTGGGCCATTATGGAATTTTGCAGCCTAGAGGAGGTGCTCTCTAGGAACTGAGGTTGGAATTTTGTTTTATTTTGATTTGTAGTAAGAAGAGAGACAAAGCTCAGAAGAGAAGTAAATTGAAATTACATTCATTTTGAAGTCTAAGTAATGCTTTCTATTTGTACCATGTTTGATTCCAGCAAGCCAGATTTGCTGTGGCATGCAAATATGTAGGACCTTGTAGGATAATAAAAAAAAAAAAATTGTGCAGGAATTGTGTTTTGCAAGTTCAGTGGCATAATTACCTATAGGTCTGTGTGCAACTCAAAGGTAGATTCTTATCTGAATATATATTAAATAAAAATGGTTTCAAGGGCAAGCCACAGCTCCCCTTTAGAATACGCAATGGCTGACCTTAAAATAAAAGCCCAAAATTCACAAGGAAACACCATAAAGAGAGCAATACTATAAAGCAGTTTTATCCATACACACATCATTACTTTACTTTCTATTTTGAAAAAGAACCTATTGCATATTATAATAAATAGGATTAAATATAAAAATCTGCTATGGACAAAAAATATTTACTTACCCTTGACTGGTCATGTTTAGCAGCATGGGGTGGTTTAAAAATGATTAAGTACAAAAAAAAAAAAAAAAAAAAAAAAAAAAAAGGTTGTGCAAATACCAAACTTAATATTGTACACAGTGTATCTGCAAACCGTGACTAAAGGTGAAACATTTTTAAAATACCTCTGATAATGAAAGTATTTGTTGTAAAATATGTCTTAAATGGATTGAACAAAATACTCATTGTATGTGTTCAAAACTGCTTTATTCAGCAGTAATTCTTGGATTTAGCCCTTGATGGGGTTGAGATGCAGGAAGAGTGAAGGATTTGACAGCAGGGGAGCTGGAATCCATAGCAAACACCTTTTTAATATAGGGCCATAACCATGATGGGATTTGGAATGGGAGAGCTGAATTTGATTTTGTTTTTTTTTTCGGAGTGCCTGGAGTTACCACCACATGTGCTAATATTCTCATAAAAAATGTCTTTAGTGTGCAAGATGTTGAGGACAGATACTGTGCCACAACACTGCATGGCAGAGGTTCCACCTCTAGATTTGAGAGTTCCCTTTTGTTAAATGATCACTCAGTACAGGGTGTTGTCTTCTCTCTTTCTCTCAGCAGTTATTTCTGACCATGTTTCCTCATTCTTTGCTGATTTGTACATGCTCAGGGCTCCTGCAAAGTCAGCCTTGCAAGCACTCAGAAGAATGACCAAATACCCTTACCAGATGCTTTTGGAAATCTGCATACACCAATTTTTCTCCTGATTCCTCAGTGTGAGAGTCTGTCTCACTTTTGCTCATTCATACTCTGCAAAACATCTGAAAACAAAGAACATAAAATTTGTCACAGTGAGTAGCAAACAAGAAAGAAGTTGCTTTTTACATGCTTGCTTTGAAAGTTATCAATTCATTAAAAATAGTGGTTCTGAGCCATGTATTAAAGCTCTTTTTCTTTTTTAAAAACTTTCTTCTCAGTCTTGTTCTGAGACTGTGTGCTTTTATCTCTCTGGTAATTTCTTATTTTTCTTCTTTTAGTTGTTTTCTTTTTGTGGGACACATGGTGGTTCAGCTGGAAGGAGAGAAACTTCAAAAACTAGAAACTAGATTATAGGTCAAAATAGGCCTAAAAAGGATTTGGAATAGCAAGTTTTGGATCTTCTTTCCAAAGAAACAACCTTACCCATTGCTTAAAAGACTCCCGGTTCAACTTAAACCCCATTTTTTCACCCATTTTAGAAACACCAGTAGTCTATCTTGGATTGTTAGAAGCTGCATCACTCAGTGAGCAGATCACAATATAACTTATGCCAAACTGACTTTTTCTTCATCTGGGAGGCTTCAGTGGAGATTGAGTGGTACTTTTTTATGCACCTTTGCATTGCTCGCTGGCTGATGTGCCCCAATCAGAGAGATGGGAACTCGTACTTTTGCCTGCTTCTGTTGGCACCTGGGATTGCAATCACAGCTGAGTAAATACTGTGAAAATATTGTTCTGGATCATCAGTTTTGATATTTGTATGTACTGAGAAAAATCACTCACTGTGGTGTGCAAAACGTGTCAAGGCTGTGCTCGTGGGTAAAGTGTCAGTGTCACCACAGAATGCCATGCAGACACCAGTTGGTGTAAACTGGTGGAAGCTAACAGAGGTGTAGCTAGGGACCCAGTCAAATGTTTCCCACTTACAGATTTTATCAATCACCTCTAAGGTATAAAGTTTGGGAAGATAGACCCTACAATTCAATTTCTCTGCTTTTTCTGTTTTTAAAGTGTAACAGACATATTTCTGCATGTCAGAAAAGACAGCTTAAATAGAAAAAAGAAACCTTCAAAACCAACACATACTCTAGGGGCTTAGATCATTATTACTTGCAGGCCATTCTTCTTGATTCTTTCATTAAAAGAGACAGCAATTAGATAGTAATGAAACAAAATCCACCAGTTGCTGGATGAAATTCAAGCCTTGCAGACTACTTTTTAGCCTTCTGCAACCTGGTGAAAACTGTGGTCCTGTGAATTTGGAAATGGTGTCAGACTTCCTTAAGCAATAGCACACATGCTGGAGGGAAATGTACGTACACAGCCCATTGTGTTCCTGTTTCTCTCTTTTCCACCAGCTGGCTGTCATTTGAAAATGAACGAAGTAAGGTGTCATGGTTACCTCTGTACCAAATTTATGTTCTTGTGATGCCTGCTTACTCATGTTTGAGACTTAGAGGTTAAGGTTAAAGACCTCAGAGGTCCTTATCTGTTCCTATCTCCCCACCCCTAGGTTCAATGACAGTGCCTCTGGAAAGGCTCCATCAGGAAAGGAGACAGAGTTAGGTTCCTATTTTCACAAAGAGGAGCAGTGTCTGGGAGAGATTAAAACGTTTCAAGCTCTTTCACCTCTAAGTCTGTCTCTGATTTATGTGGAAAAAAATGGAATTTTTTTACACGTTTAAGGATCTTTATGTGGCTATGATTCGTAAGCAACAATTTGAAACAACAATGCATTTGACAGTAAGAAGACACTGATGCCCTGTAGGAGGGATATGAAAAACATGAGAATCAGCAGGGGCCAGCTTGAGTTGAAATAGCTTCTTGGATATCCCTACAGAGTAAAGAAT
The DNA here is from genome assembly GCA_032173965.1 of Sitta carolinensis. Classification (NCBI taxonomy): domain Eukaryota; kingdom Metazoa; phylum Chordata; class Aves; order Passeriformes; family Sittidae; genus Sitta; species Sitta carolinensis. The sequence goes on from CM063313.1 coordinate 50,581,633, forward strand.
TCTCTTCCAGAAAAGAAAATTTAATGCAAGGTAGGACAATAGAAAAGAATATAAAGTCTACAAAGTTGAAACTGAAATTGGGATTAGTAGTAATTCTAAAGTATATAATGTTTAAAATTACAAGAGCTGATATTAAGGTTTTCTAGTACAGCAGGAATAGAGAGACTGAAATCCAGAGACTTTTTTTAGCTTATTAGGAGAGAGAAACCCTGATACTGTACATTCATCCTTTCATTTTGCAATGTTTTTTCCTGACTAAAGTCTAGACATCCTTGCTATCTTCATGCAATAGAGTTATTGTGAAAGACAATTCCTATGAAATAAATAAACCCTCTGTTTAACTGTAGATGTCAGGTAAGAAGACAAAAAAGATAGAAGGGAGTTGGGATTGAGTTCTAATTCGAGTTTATTCTTTGTTCTGTAGTACTAGTCAAACTCCTGGATTTGAATTTATTTTATTAGTTGTATATACTTGTTCTCATTTCAGAGGAGTTGTTGGAAGAATTAGCAAGAAATTTATAAGTATCTTTTCTCTCTTTCTCTGTGTTGATTCTTGGAAGAGATGGAGTCTTATCTCAAGAATTTTTTTCCCATAAATTTCCATGAGGAAATCACAACCTTCCCTAATTTTCTGGTCTATTGGGAAGTCTTCAAACACAATTGGAGAAGTAACCAACACTTCAGCAGTTTCTGACCAGATTTATTCCTAACTTCGCTGATTTATTGGTACTCTGACTTGTTTCATACCATAACTGGGTCATCATTATTCATGCAATTCCTTATGAAAGAATTACAAAATTCTTTCTACAAAATATGAAATAGTCTCTAAGGTTACAGATCTCCAGATGTTTCTCTCAGAAGATTTGGGCATAAGATCAGATGCTCATATGATGGGCTCTCAGCCATCAGTCACCACATTCCTAAAAACTGCAGCACTTGAGCAGTTTACTGCAGTGCTCATAGGTGCACTTGTTTGCCTTGAAAGTGGTGGCATGCTAAATGGAATTCAAAGGGATTGACTTCATTGTTACAGTCCAAACAGGATTAAGGTGGTGTGTGTTCTCAATCCTTTCCCCTGCAACTTTTTGAAAACAATAGTCATAAAATGACTTGAAAGTCTGGGTACTGCAAACTCTTGCTACCCATGGATTCTGCATAGGGAGAGTTTTTATTCTGCCCTTCTGTCAGAGAAGGGGGTGTGCAGATGTGCCAGGCTGCAGTGTTGATTACCAAGTAAATCTGGAAAGAATGTGTTGTCAATGCTTCACATATGTCATGCAGGAAACATGAAAGAAAGGGAGGGAGGTACCTGTCAGGTGATGCTACTGGAGAGGTTCAGCAGCTGAATACATCTCAGCAGAAGTTATCATGGATTAGTATGTACCAGTGTGAAGAGCAAATCTTGCTTTTCCTCTTCAGCTGCTGAAGTACCTGTTACCCTTCTTTATCTCCACAGAATTTTACAGCACCATGAATTCCTTCTCCTTCTTACCTGGTATCCCAGCTTCATTGCCATCTGTCATCATACCTGAAAGAATTAGTCACATGCTGAGCTTCTCCCACTCATATTGGCCAGAAAGGCCTGAAATCCAAAAATTTTGAGGCATAGGGTTGAGGCATTGCTATATAAACCTAAGACAAACTAGGGTTTCATGAAATCACAGAAGAATAGAATTATTTGTGTTGGAAGAGACTTTTGAAACTCTGTAGTTTCTTCTCCAATCAGAGGAAGTGACACATTCCACTAGACCAGGTTGCTGTAAACTGCATCCACACTGGCCTTGAGCACTTTCAGGGAGGAGGTATATACAATTTGTCTGGGAAACCTGTGCCAGTATCTCACCACTCACACGGTAAAGAATTTCTTCCCAACAGCTAACCTAGACCTACTCTCTTTCAGTTTAAAGCCATTCCCCTTGTTCTGTCATCACATACCCTTTTAAAATAGTCCCTCTTCTGCTTTGCTGTAGCCTCCTTTAGTTACTGGAAGGTCTTATAAGGTCACCCTGTAACTTTCTCCTCTCCAGGCTGAGCAATCACAATTTCTTCAGCCTTTCTTTGTAGGTGCTCCATCCCTCTAGTCAACTTGGTGGCATTCTCTGGACTTGCTCCAGATGACCTTCTTACTTTGGGGGTCTTAGAGATGGAAGCTCTGTCTGGTTCTCATGTCTGGTCTCATGTCTGATTTCCTTACTTACACTCATTAAAAAATTTGATGAAGCCTTGAGTTGGAGTAACAGGATGCAGAACTCAAAACAGTGCAACAAATTGCCGGGGAATAGATTCAAGGGCAAAAAACTTTTCTTTTACATTTTAGGAGCAAAATGGTGACAGTTGCATTTTACATGTATTCAAGATAGAAGGCCTTTCCTCTATCAGGAGTTTATTTGCAATGTTATCTAACTTGAGTTTTGGGTTTCACACATGCAAATGCAGTCATAATTTGCTTCAGGGGCAAAATGACTAAGATGTGCACATGAAAAAAATAGAAGCTGATACAAGACTGACACTAAAATTAAAGAAACAGATGTATAAGCAGGTCAAACATGTAAACTATATCTGAATGCCCAAACCCAGCATTACTGCTTTTAGAACCGTGTATGGGAAATTTCTGTAAATCGTTTCCTGTTGTGAATCTGATGGGCTTTTGAATAGTGTCAATTTATTCTTTTTCACTTTCAGCTGCTATGCCAGCCTCATTTATAAGAACTGTGAGGAGAGAAGAGAGGAGAAGAAGGAGAGAAGAGTGTTCCTCTCTCAAAAGCAACAGAATGTGTTCAAGGAAATATGGTCCCAGGAACTGAGGGATGCCCTGATACCTGTCTAGACCCAGAGGAATGAGTAGGGAACCTTGCAGCAGAGGTGCTGAAGGCAGTGGGATACATCCAAGAAGTTCTAAGGAGTGGTCTAATGGTGAGCTAATTGGAAAAAAAATGTCTCAACAAGTTCACCTCAAAGCTCTTGTAAGCTGGAAATACCATCAGAGAAAGGGCAGCTGAGACTGGTAAGACTGCCTCCTTTTAGATCTTCCTATGTTTACAGAATACAAACCAATCGTTTCACAGAAGGAAGCCTAGTCATCACCAGTCATTGCTAGGCCAGTGGTGTTAGAGTAGTGCTCAGTCATTACTGGATCTCAGAGCCACCTAAACCCTTGATGAAAGCTTCACATGCTCAGGTGCTAGATAGGCAATTCACCAAACCAGCAACCTGGTAAGGCATCTCTAGGAAATATCTGCAGAGGAAAGTAGAAGACTCTGAAAGTTGCCAAACAGCTGGAAAAGTGCATCTATTCACAGTTCACAGCCATGGATTTCTCTTGGAGATAGACAAAGAAGAAGGGTTAGGTGATTCTCTTTCAGGCTCTGTCTCTCTTCTTTCTCTGTCCAAATTCTGACCAGAAGTGTGAAAAAACACAATTCAACTCTTTTTCTTCCTTCACCTGATTTTAAATGAATCTTGAAATAGGTATTTGTCTTCCTTAAATATCTCATTTTGAATGTTCTCTGCTTTGTCCAAGACATGAAGAATCTTAATGCTGTCCCAACCAGTGCTCTTATTCCCACTTCTGATATTGTACCATATTTTGCTTCTTCAGGAAAAGGGTGAAAAACGAAAACATTGGTCAGCATCTCTATTTTTCTGCTCTCCTTGGTGTGGTGAAGTTAGAATTTCAGTACTGATACTGACTAACATTTTTATTTAACCTGTGTTTTTTTTTTTCTGATGCAAACACCCACAGTTTACATGCGTCTTACAAAGACACAGCTTAATCCCTTCCCCTGTGCCACAGCAAATATATTGCAAGACTGTGTGAGGAAATCGTTGTAATGTTCCTGAATATGTGTGATTAAATATGACTACCATGAAAGAATTGACATTCTCCTTCTCCATGAATATACTACTTCTGAGTCTTCTGGGGCTTCCTGAAGTCTGGGTTCATTTTAGCTAACATGATTTTTTTTCCAGACTTTGGGAAGTCCTTAGTCCTTTCTAAAACAGGGAAAAACCCTGGTTCAGAAACATTGAGTCCAAAAGCTTTACTGACTGTAGAGTATCAGAAAGGAGGAAATATTTTAGGGAAAACCTGTTCACGTTTTCCCTAAAGTATTCCTTGCTAAATTACTTGAATAAAGCTGCAGAATATAATAGCAACAGAAGCAAGGACTCATGGATACTGCAAACATTCAGTGTTGGCTTGTGTTACCTGATGATAACACTCTTATGAGAATAAACTATGAGGTCATCTTTTCATTTGTCTTTGTTCTGGGAGAAAACCAGATGAAACATTTCTCATTTGTTTGCTTTCTGGATATGTCTGCCACTGAATCAGTTTACGTTTTTGTTTCAGTTTTAATACTTAAGAAGCTTCTAGTGATTTTTGCAAAATTAAAACTTTTGTCTGATAAAAGATACTTTTAAAACACATAGAAGAGGTATGTATGTTTTTACATATGAGTGTATTTGCACAGCAAAGGGTGAAACAGGAAGTTGCAGAGTTGCATGGATTTAAAGGGATTTGCTCTTTAAAACATTGAATGGGAGATCTCATGACGTGTTTTAGTGATCCATGGCTCAGTGAAGCTGTGCTCACTTCACTGCAAAGACTGTGAGCAGGTGACCAGACGTTCTCTTTTACAATGCAGTTATTACCCTCTCTTTCTGACCTGTGCCCCACGTGCAGCACTATCAGTGCAGGAAAAACCTGTGGCGCCATTACCCCTTCCTTGTATATTTCTTTATGTATATGCTCTTTCTAAGCACAGGACAGTACAATGTCCACATTGCTCTTGGTAAACAACTCTAAAAAAAGTCATTGCTTCACAGCTGAACCACTTTACTATCCATCAGGCTGCTATTCCTGGTGGCTTATTTGTCATACAAGGGTTGGTATGCCTGGCCTCCCTGGCAGGAGGTCAGTCCTGAGAGAAATTGTGGGTTTGCACCACCTTATTTGAGGAGCTATGCAAACATAGACATTGTTTCAAGTAGCTGTTTGGGCAGAAGAGAAGAGCTATGGGTGGGAAAGGAAGACATGAGAAATAGGAGCTGGAATCTGTGGTGGGAGCATACACAAGAAGGGCAGGAAGGCTATTCTTTTTGTTTTACACATACTCCATTTATACAAGCATGCCAATCACACCCATATCTCTGCCAGTTTCAAAAAACTCTCAAAACTCCCACCTGCTGCATGTTCCTTGGGACTGTAAAATAAAAAGCTGTCCCAGCCTCCTGTCTCCAGAAGCCATAATGTCTGAGCTGTGAACTGCTATCCATGTATTTTGAATTCCCTGGTATGCACAATTTTACCCCAGAGTAGTAGAATTAGAGCATTTCTGTTTCTGGCCCCTCCTTTGCACTACTTCTCGCTGTTTTACCTTGTTTCTTCTGCCTTTGTTGAGAGGGTACTAGTATGCTTGCCTTCTTCCCAGCAGATCTGAGTTGTAAAACATCCTTGAAAGGCTGTAGGGTGCTAACTCAGAGCTGGTAGTTTAACCACAGTGTTGACATTATCCATGCAGATGGGAAATCTACATGAAAATCACATTAGAGTGCTGGGCTGGTATAAGGACATGAGTTTTAATGGCACAAAAAATACTAGTCCTTTAAAATTGAGGTCTTAAGGAAGAGTATGTGATGTATCTTATCTCCCTCTAAGGAAAGACTAGTGTAAAGACTAGTGCACGTAATTTCCCAGAAGTGCCAGATCTGTCTGTGTTTGAGACACTGGGCCATGTCTATAACCAGACAAGCTTGAGAGTACCAGCACATGGAACAGAGAGTTGTATTAGCGTAAGGTGTATCCCCCTGGGGCAGAAAAAAATCATACAGAACAATATATATTCTGCTCACCACATTGTTGTAAATGTGTAAAGTCTGCTGCTTTGTTTTTTCTTTTTGGTCATTCCACCCGGCTTTTTGTCTTAGTTTGGAAGACAGGTATTGCTAAGGACAAACAGGACCCTCTCCTGAAATGGAGAATGAAAATAAAAAAAACAAAATCAAAACTCCTCTCTCCAAACTGTTATAATTTTAGATTTAAGGGCCTCTCAGGCAAAGAGGTGAGCATATGGATAACAGTTCTTTACTTGTGTTTAGCAAGGCAAAACAGAACAACAATAACTATGAGATGAACAACAGACAGAACCAGGGAAACAGTCCCAGTTTTCTCTGCCGCTGGCACCCTTTCCCCGTTGGTGCAGTTCCCGACACAGGCAGCTGTGGTGCAGAGTCCCGGGATGCTGCAGATGGATCAGGAGCTCCCCGGCGGTGGCTGGAGCTGCAGCACGAGTCCCGGCAGGCAGGGGGTGCGGGCTGAGGCGTGGAGAACACTCGGAGCAGGAGCCAAGGAACAGCGAGGGGGGCAGGAACTGCAGCGGCTCCCGGCCAGGCAGACAGGGGCAGGGTCAGGATTGCCGGGACACACACGGAGAGACCGTGGCAGGAAACCCCGAACTCCGCTCCAGTGGTGCCGGTGAAAACGAGATCTTCCCCTGCACAGTTTGAAAGCCACAGCCTTCTGTTTCTTCCCCCACAAGCACACCCCCCAGCAAAAAGTGAAGTCCACATGTTCCTCCCCTCCCTCCACCCCAGTCACTTCTTTTGTCTCTCTTAGCTATCCTTAAGTACCCAGAGATTCGTTCCCTGGCAACTTATGGGAAAAAAATTCTACAAGAGAACCCAACCCTCAACACTTTTGTTCTCAAAAAAACTTTTCATCTGGGACTTCACAAACTCTCAGTTTGGACTAAACTGAGGATTTACAAATAGTTCCCTGGAGAAGGATACCAATGGCATTTGCTTCCTTGACAAGATTTCCTCCCTTTGGCAAATACTACTATTTCTCCCAAGCTTGGAAAAGCATGAATGTTAGGCTTGTTGGAGGAAACAGAAGCAGAGATGGACACTGCACATAACAGTAACAATTTATTTCCTGTTACACTGAGCATACTGGAGGACGTTTCTGAAAAAGTTTGAGGAACCTGCTATGATATCCTGTGTCACAGAACTTGGGTCTGCAAGTAGACTACATTAGAAACTGCATGAGAACAATTTGTGAAAAGAGCACAGTCTGCTCTTTTGATTCTGTTCACTGTGCATCATCTCTTATAAAATAAGCTTCAGAGCTCATTCTCTGCCCACCAGGCTGCAATCATCCAGTGTATGTATCATTTACTTTTCAGTAATTCTCTACCATGAGGTCTGAAATGATCTGTCATAAATTGTGGATATTGGAAAGGAACCTTGGAGGACTCTGGTCCAGTCAAAAAGTCCAAGGTGCTATACTGGCTTGAGCTTCACTGTATGCACTCAGCTCCGTCTCCTGTGATTTGCAAGCAGCCTCCCTTCATGGACCCCCAAACTGACTTGTCACCTCATCTTGGTGTCAGCAGTAGGTGCAACTGGTTACTGTCAACAGCCTGACACCACTGGGCATTGACTGTGCTGTGTGGCACACTGATTGTGTGTGGAGCATTCGGAGTATTCATGGAGCAGTCCTGTTCTCACTGTGCCTTTCTGACAATATCAGTGAGGAAGTTACTGAGAAGCTGTTCCTCAAAGCAGAAAAGAGCAGGAGAGTGAAAGGCAATGGACATACCCTGCAATAGGAGATGCTCAGCCTGATGAGAAGGAAAAGGCTTTTCCTCATGAAGACAGCCCAGCAACGCAGGAGGGGCCAAGACAGGTTGTGCCACCTCCACCCCTGCAGTACTGTCAGCCCCAATAGGATAAAAAGCCCTGAGATATCTGGTCTGACCCCATGGCTGAGTCTGCTCAGGGCAGGGGTTAGGCTAGAGTGTTCACAAGTCCCTGGTGGTCCTCAGCCATGTAGGCAGGGTGACTTCAGACACTCTATTGTGCTTCCCTCAGGAACAAAATGTTCATGTGTTCCTGCTGAGGAAGTCAGTTCCCTCTTCTCCTGAAAGCCATACTGTGGTTTCAGCAGAAGGCATCAGAGCTAGAGGGGGTTGTGGAGAAACACTTCTTGTGGGGTTGAGGAGCTGTCTATCCAACATGAACTAGCAGCTGCAAGTTGAAATGAACATGAGATGCTATGCTTGAGTTATTTGACAATAGCAATAGAACTATTTGTCTGATATCATGGGAGGATGATGCCTATTGCATTTTAACTCTGTGTTATCCTTGTTGTTCTCATGGTTGGTTTTTACAAGAAGTTTGGTCAACAAAGGGGATTAAAAAAAGCTCTCCAATATTTTTGAATACCAGGTCAGTTCTTTTTTGCAAAATGATCAGGTAGAAACAGGCTTTTGCAAAGCATGTGAAACTGAAATTAAGTTTTTTGAGATTCGGCAAACTGAAGTAGTGGCAGGAAACCTCAAGCACTGTATTACTAAGCAATTAATACCAAGTGACTTTCAGTAATTCCTGGAACTTATTCACGGTATTACTACATTTATGGTAATTTTGTGAAGGTATTTCCATCTGCCTATCACAAATTCTTCATACTGAGTCCGTTTGAAAAACAAAGTATTTACTAGAAGAATATTTGAACACAAACAAAGGAAACAGAATAGAAAGAGCCTAAGCATTAAAAAGTAGATCATTTAAATGCAAAAGCTGTTGGGTTTTCTCAGAAAGCACTTGGTATGATACAACCTAAACAAAAACGTTTTCAACATAATTACAGAATGGGATGCTGACAGACCAGTAATGCTTGTTCAGAGCAGGAGCAGAGAGATCTGAAATGGAAAGATCAGCTGCAAGACTGCACTATGAGGAGCACCATGTGAAGTGCCTGCAATCTTCAACATAAAATGCAGAGCTTAGTGTCTGAGATGAGCCTTGGAACACTTGCATGTTGCAGATATTATTTCTAGTTGTCAGCATGAAAAACAGGAAGATGATTGCTTGCCTGTGGCCACAGTTAGATGCATGTACATACCCAGGATTATGAGAACTCCTGGCTCTTTCCCAGCTGGTTACCAGGGACAGCATCTCTCAAAGCTTGTCAAGGAATGGGAAGAAAAAGAGTGTGTTAATTTAAGAGACTAAAATATCGACCATGTAAAATTGATTCTTGGAGAGGTTTCTATAAGTTAGAAAGGGTATGACTTAAAAGCAGAGGTTCCTCTTCTGTTAGAAATACTGTAGTCATGTCACAATTGTTGAAATTTCTCCTTCTGTAGCGGATTTCTCTTGCACCTGTCTCTTCTTGGTGTGAGGCACTGGCCTTTTTCTTATATATGGTGGTTGGAAATGCAAACCACCTGAAGTTACTATTCTAAGTCCAAAGGCTTTGTAGGTGAATTGTTTAGCTGCTGTTGTTCATTCTACCTATTTGTAAAGTGGACATTGTGAAAAAATACATGCGCACACACACAGAGACACACACACACACAGACACACACACACAGATTGGTCTCATTTGCAGAGAAGTCTTGAGAAGAGAAGTCTTGATTTTTGTGAATTAAACCTAGATTTTCTGAAAGAGACAGTACAGCATGGGGGAGCACAGCTGCAGCCTAGGGGAATCCTGGGGCTCCTGGTAAGGCAAGAGATCTAACTTGCAGTACTTTAAGTTAACTGCCTCAAGCTTCAAGGAATTGCCCTTTACTGATAGAGAAGTGCTTTCTTCTCCTTATTTGTACTGAGCTGGTGATTTTCAAGGTGTATTGCATTGTAAATTTCTTTATTTAAAATTTAATACTGAAGGTGTGTGTTCAATACTAAAGCCAGTAAAAAAGACTTCAGTGGATTTCTAGCTTTTGCAAGTGAGTATGGGAAAAATGCTTCCATCTACAGCAAAAATGGACACACATGCATGTATGAGTAATATGAGGAATAGCACAAAGCTGTTTTATACCTTTTGCGTTTGCAATATTGAGACATGTGGAAGTAAAGACATCTCCAGTTGCATAAAAGAGTATTGGGACACTGCTGGGAATGGTACTTAGATGTCAAGTCTCAGAGTAGTAGTGCCAGGTGACAGCCTTGCCAGCTTCTGTGGAGAGGACTTATGAAACTATTTGCTTAGTTTTATATTGGTTTCTTAGCTTAAGCTGGTCTTCCTGTGAAAAAGCTGATGTTCTACATTTGGTAGATTTTGGATTTGAATTTTTAAAAAGTCTTAAGCTTTTTTGTAATGTCATGCCATTGAAACTGAGTGTGTTTAGCCCTGCCAGTGCAGGGAGCCATGAAAACAAGACTCGTAAAAGAATAATGGAATTCTAATTTTTTTTCTAATTTCCTTTTACAGACTGTCATGGTTTGACGCTGGCACAAGGCCAGTGCCCCCAGGAAAATATATTGTCTCTGGTGTCTGTTGTGAGATGTGACCAAAAACAGAGCAAAGCAGGTTCTAACTTAGGAACAAAAGGGAAAAAAAACTTTATTTACTTACAATATATAAAGGAGACACACACAGAAGGGGATGAAAACCTTGGAAACACTCTTCCTCCCCCCACCTAAATTCTCAACACAACACAGTGAGACAAAACTCAAATTCCCAGTCAAGTTACTGCCTCTCAGATAATCAATCCTCAGTCCATTACCACCCTTCTGATAATCAGCACTCAGTTCATCAAGGAGAGATAGGAGTCCCTCTTACACCATATCATGACCTCTTCCTTCCATGTTTAGTGCTCTCACCACTGTGCATGGACCAGAACTGCTTCTAGGGTTTCTCTTTTTAAAGATGCTTTGGTCAGTTCCAAAAAAAGCGACAGTCTCTCAAATCTTGGGACACCAGTCCCCCCCAGTTTCACCCCCTGGGGACGAGGGGCTTTGAGAACAGAGATCTTCCTCTCCATCTCTGCTCACACCACTCTGTCACTGCCCACTCTTGGCTCCAAGCCAATGCCTCTCCCCAGATGCAGTCTCTGCATCACAGAAAAAAAAATTGGTCCGTCTATGGCCATACAAGAAAAGTCCAGCCAAAGGCCACTCCATCATCTCCTCCCACCTAGGATTCTTCTCAGCGTCTTATGACAATCTTTCACTTGCACAAACTTTCATCACATTTGCCCAGTTCTCTCTATTTCATCTCTGTCCTTCTTCTCCTTCAGATTTAGGAGGATTAGCATTGTAAAGTTTCCATCATCTATGAAAAGGGTTAAAACCTTGGGCTGTGCCTGCCCAGAACTCCCATGACTTGACTTGCTGGGCACCTTCTCGCTCAACCCCCTCCTTACTCCTTGGGCCGTGCTGCCCGGCTGCTGATATCAAATTTCAAGGTGGCACAGACACAGTCTCTCTCTCTTTCTCTCTCTTTCTCTCTCTCTCTCTCTCTCTCTCTCTCTCTCTCTCTCTCTTCTCTCTCTGGGGGTGGGAAGGAGGCTGCCTGATTCCTCTCAAGGTTCTTGTATTCTCTTTACCCTTCCATCCTGCAGGATCTTCCTCTCCCCTCTGTGCCCAAGGCTCCGTTCTACCTCGCCCAGGCCGCATGGCTTCCCCTCCCCGCCCAGCTGGGCAGGGGAGATCCGCCCGTCCTCATGGACCGGAACAAAGAGAGAGTTCTCCTGGGAGCCCTCTGCTTTAACCCCCTGTGTTCTCAGAGGCAGATCCTTGTCCTCAGTGGCCACACTAAGTGCCAATATTCAAACCTGAGCACCCATTGGTTTGACCACTGAATCCCAAAAACCTCACTTCCTTTTCAAACCACCACACAGACAAAAAAATGGTTGCTTTGAGATGATCTTAGAAGCAAAAATAAAAATATATTTCCAAGGGGAAAAAATGTAGTTTTCTTCCTCTCTCATATCTATGTTTCAAGTACTTGCTTTGATTTTTGATATTCTTGTAGTTTCTCCCTGTGATTGGGAATTTTTTTCTTTTTTTTTCCCACAAAAATTCTCCTTCTTTCACTCCTAGATGGACTCTTCACCTGGCTTCAGGTGTTAATCTTGGCAAGGAAACTTGCAATTATTTGACATTTTTAAAAGCAAATACAGGTTTTACATTTCTCAGATGAGGAGTACAAAATGCTGGCTGTATTCCAAGACAACTTGTAGTGCCTTTAACTGTTAGAGTTGAGAGCAAGGTGCTAAAATAAGAAAGTATTCCAAACCTATTGTAAAGTATTCCTATTATTGTCATGTGCTTCATGTTGGCTTTGGAGAAACGTATACATGTATGACATGTAATCTGTGTATCATTTGTACGTGGCCTCTAACATAATATATTCTGCCAAGCACCCAAGAGTAGACTTGCCAATTTGTCAGTTATAATCTGGGGCTGTGTATGTTGCAAGATTTTGAAACTTACTTGCTGCAACAAAAGAAGAAACAAGATAGGAGCATTACTGCCCCAGGAACCCCAAATTTTGGTTTTATTTTGATAGCAAGTGAGCATTTAAAAGACTTCTAATGAAGGAAGACCCTCAAGGAAGCTCTCTTTTGGCTTTGTTGCTTCTGAGCAGAGGAACAAAGTGAAGTGTGCTCAGGTATGGAAAGCCTTTGAAAAAATATACGTGGGAGGAGAGAGGGGAAGATGAGGGGAAGAGGAGCGAGGGGTATAAGCTGCAACTGAAACATTCTGGGATGAAGAATATGAAGGTGGGAAAAATAGACTTGAGGGGAAGGTTGTTTTAGATCACCTGAAAGAAGTCTAGGGCTGTCATTGCATGGAGTTGACACGTCTTGTTGATGTTGATCAAGTGAGAGTTGACCCACGGCCAGCCTTCTGTAGAGACGGCAGCTTCCAGCCTTCTGCACTGCAGCTCTCAGGCTCTGTCAAAGAATCACAGAATCACTGGGTTGGAAGAAACCTTCAAGATCATCAAGTCCAACCCAAGTCCTAACACCTCAACTAAACCATGGCACTGAGTGCCCTATGCAGTCCTTTTTTAAACACATCCAGGATGGTGACTCTGAGCTCAGGACTGCCTCCCTGGGCAGACCATTCCAGTATTTTATCACCCTTTCTGTAAAAAATTTTTTCAAGATATCCAGACTATATTTCCCTTGGTGCAGCTTGAGACTGTGTCCTCTTGTTCTGTCAGTGCTGCCTGAAGAAAGAGACCAACTCCCACCTGACTACAGCCACCTTTCAGGAAGTTGTAGAGGGTGATAAGGTCACCTCTGAGCCTCCTCTTCTCCAGGCTGAACAACCCCAGCTCCCTCAGTCGTTCCTCACAGGTTTTGTGTTCCCAGCCCCTCACCAGCCTCATTCCCTCCTCTGGACACACTCAAGTGTCTCCACGTCCTTCCCAAACTGAGGGGCCCAGAATTGGACACAGCACTCAAGGTGTGCCCTCACCAGTGCTCAGCACAGGGGCAGAATGACCTCCCTGCTCCTGCTGGCCACACCATTCCTGATACAGGTCAGGGGCCATTGGCCTTCTTGGCCAGCAGGGCACAGAGCTGGCTCCTGTTCAGCCAGCTGTGGATCAGCACCCCCAGGTCCCTTTCCTCCTGGGCACTGTCCAGACACTCCACCCCTAGTCTATAACTCTGCAGGGGGTTGTTGTGGCCAAAATGCAGGACTCGGCACTTGGACTTATTAAACATCATCCTATTGGACTTTGCCCATCCATCCAACCATTCCAGGTCTCTCTGCAGAGCCCTCCTACCTTCCAACACATTGACACACACTCCCAGCTTAGTGTCATCTGCAAATTTACTAATTAAAGACTCAGTATCCTCATCCATGTCGTCAACAAAAATATTGAACAGGACTGGCCCCAGCACAGAGCCCTGAGGGACACCACTGGTGACCAGTCCCCAGATGGATGCAGCACCACTCACCACCACTCCCTGGGCCTGGCCATCCAGCCAGTTCTTAACCCAGCAGAGAGTGCTCCTGTCTAAGCCCTGGGCTGCCAGCTTTTCCAGGAGTGTGCTGTGGGAGACAGTGTCAAAGGCTTTGCTGAACTCCAAATGAACAACATCCACAACCTTCTCCACATCCTCCAGGCAGGTGACCCGGTCATAAAAGGAAAGCAGGTTGGTCAAACAGGACCTACCCCTCCTAAACCCATGCTGGCTGGGTCTGATACCCTGGCCATCCTGTGAGTGCTGTGGGATGACCCAGTATAAACTGTTCCATCACCTTACCAGGTTCTGAGGTCAGGCTAACTGGCCTATAGGTACCAGGATCCTCCTTCCCACCCTTCTTGTGAATGGGGGTCACATTGGCCAGCTTCCAGTCATCTGGAACCTCCCCAGTGAGCCAGGACTGTTGGTAAATGATGGAGAGCAGCTTCCCAAGCTCATCTGCCAGCTCCCTCATCACTCTGGGATAGATCCCAGCTGGTCCCACAGATTTATGAACATCCAAGTGTCTCAGCAGTTCTCTGACTGCCTCCTCCTGGATAAGAGGAGCACCATTCTGCTCCCTGACACCATTTGCCAACCCAGGAGGACAGCTGTCCTGAGGACAAGCAGTCTTCCCACTAAAGACTGGGACAAAGAAGGCGTTAAGCACTTCCACCTCTCCTCATCTGCAGTTACTAAGTTCCCTCCCTCATCCAGTAGAGAACCAAGGTTGGCCTTACCCTTCCTTTTGCCATTAATATATTTGTAAAAACATTTTTTATTGTCCTTTACAAAAGTTGCCAAATTAAGTTCAAACTGAGCTTTGGCCTCTTTATTTTTTTCCTTACATGCCTAGCAATTGCCTTAAATACTTCCTGAGACTTCTGATCCTCCTTCCAAAGGTGATACATCCTCTTTTTATTCCTAAGTTCCTTCAAAACCTTATTAGCCACCTGGGCTGGACATTTGTCTCGTCCACTCATTTTTCCAGTCTGTTCCTGTGCCCTCAAGATCTCTGTTTTGAAGCATGCCCACCTTTCCAAGATTCCTTTGTTTTTAAGGGCTGCTTGCCAAGAAACTCTCTGAATAAGTCTCCTAAATAGTCCAAAGTCTACCCTCTGGAAATCCGATGTAAAATTCTTATTGATGTTTCTCCTCATTTCACCAAGAAACAAGATAGAAAATCAAAACAGCAATATTTTTCAAGAGAAATCAGAGGGCTTTGGTTTCAAAGCTCTATAACAGTAACTGAAGTTTTTAATTTTAGTTTAAAAAAAATTCCACCTTTAGATTGAACATTGAAGATTTTTGAGATTAAATTTCCCATGAAAAAACCACCACCATTTAGTTTTTGACAAAGCACATTAGTTTCATGGAACTCTGTATTTCAGGAGGAAATATTTTGGTCTATAGTTCGTGTCCAGCTCCTGAGACCAGGGCTGCTGCATCAGATCCCATGTTGGGATTCTCTGTGTGCCTTGGGCAGTAACCACAAAGTAACTGCCAATGCCATGGTAAAAATAGGTCAGTTGTGGCTTAGTTTGTCAGTGCAGTATCTTGAGAGAGGGGGATGAAAATCAATTCAGAGCCTATCACTGTGCAAAATAAAAGCTGAGGAGTTGCCATGCTCTTATGAGAAAGTGCCAGGGGTTGACACTGGCCAAACGCCAGTGCACTTATGAAAAAATCATTCACTCATTCTCCTCTGTTGAGCAGAGGAGAGGGAAAAGAATAGTTAAAAAGAGGTTCATGAGTTGAGGCAAGGATTGGGAAGAAACACTTCAAGGACAAAACGAGCTCAAAACTTTAAACGTATATAGAAAAAATTTATTAACAGAATTAAAGGAGGATAATGAGAATTAAAACAAACCTTTAGAGCATCTTTCCTACCCCCCCACCCCGATTTTCTTTCTTCCTCACTGACAACGCAGGGAGACAAAATATGGGATTTTAGTTAGCTTGTCATCTCTAAAAATCTTTCTTCAGTTCACTTAGAGGGAGGAGTCAGTTTTGCTGTATCATGGGGTCTTTCTCACAGAAGACAGTTCTCCAACGTGGTTCTAATTTTCACAAATAGCGGTACTGCCCAACCTGCTGCAACATGAATCCTTCCTACAGACAAAGCAGTTTTCCCACAGCGGTTTTCTTGTGGGCCATTTTAGTTCATGTGGTATACTCTTTTAAGGGTGAGCTATTCTAGTTTGGAAGCAAGGGTCCTCTTCCTCTGTCTTTGGAAGCAAGAATTCTTTCTCTCTCTGTTCAAGCCTATCACCAGATCACAGCTTTTCAGCATGTACACACTCTAGTGCGAGCACCTTTTTATCATGGGCTGAGGGTGAATTCTGCATCTTCCCATGCACTTCATGAATTACAGGGAAACAGTTTGTTGCATTATATCCTCACCATGGCTTGCAGAAGAATCTCAGCTCTGACATCTGGTGCACCTCCTCCTCCCCCTTCCTCCCTCCTTTCCACCAGCCTTGGTGTCACCGTTTTGTTCTCCTCACGTGTCTTCACCTTTCCCTTTTCTCTGATTCGCGAGAGAATTGGTGTCAGTAGGTTTCTTTGTTCTCAAGTTCTATCAACTGAAAAGTTTTTATAGAGTTCTGCAGCACTGAAAGATTGATCTCACCCAGGATCTACATCAGGGAATTGTTTACCATGACTCTCACTGTTGCTACACTGTCCCCACTGGCACCACTTGGGCTGCACCAGCCACCACAGCGCTGGCTACATTCAGTGCCTCTCTTCATGTGGGACACCAGAAGGAGAAGCTGCTGCTGCTGCTTCTGCCCTTCTGATTTTGATGCAGCAGGTCAGAAATGGCCAGGAAGGCAAAGTCCATTGCTGGCTGTGCCAAGACGACAGTGGCTGTGTGACCATTTCTGGCCCACAAACAGAAGGACAGAAGTGGCGGCAACAACTGTTCCTTTTTGGCACCTCTCATGAAGAGAGGCACTAAATGGAGCTGATGCCATGGTGGCTGGTGCTGCCCACGTGGTTGCTCGTGGTGCCAACATGGCCCCTCGGCAGCATGATCTCAGCTCCGGAAAGGGCCCCGGCCCTGCTGGGAAGGGCCCTGAGCCTGCTGGGAAGGTGCTCAGCAGACCCTCCCCACTCCTCAGAGGCAAGGAAAACAGAGAGCTTTCTCCTTTCTTAAATATGATATCACAGAGTCATTACCAGCTTTTCTACTTGAATTAGCAGGGTGCCTGTTCTCTGAGCAAGCCAGCAATTGGTTTTGCCAGGCACAAAGGAAGATTTTGGCAGCTCCTCACAGAAAATCACTTCTGTGGGTGGCTTCTTCCCTCCTCACCAAAAATCAAACCCTACCAAAACCAATAAAGAAAGAAACCAAAACCTGCAGTGGTTCAAGTGCATGCTCCCCAAAACACGATCTTCACATGCAGGGGGGAAACAGCTTGTCTTGGCAGTCCCTGGTGTAGCACATTCTTTCAGTTGCCCCAGTCCCACCTACTTCTGATTTTGGGAAAGAGAGGTCCTTCACACCATGTGCCAACAGCGTAACATTCCATGAAAGTTTTGGTGACCATGAGGACGTCTGTCTAGCCAAGGAAGGATCCAGACAGAAGGGCACAGACAAGTAAAATAGTTTTAGCTGAAGGCTTTTGGGGCTAAATTTAGCTCTTGGGGAATCTGGGCTTTTCTTTCACTCTTGCCACGTGTCGTTTCATTAGAGTGTGAATATTACAAATGTCCTGTTTAAATGATTTAATTTAATGTCGAAAAGTCTTTAGGAAGAATAGTACTATAGGCACTGAGTCTCCCAAAGAAGGGGTCTGTAACACCCAGAACATGTGTAGAGTCTAGGTTCTGTTAATACCAGGAAAGAATATTTTTACATTTCATGGAGTCCATAATTTTTAGAAGAGAAATAACCATAAACCCATAGCTATAGGTTTCTAAAAGGTTAGTGCTATTTCATTGTAATATTTGTTTAGTTGGCTGAGTTAAAGCCAGGTAAATTCCCTCTACCCCTGTGTATTTGAGGCAAACCTCCCCAGGAAAGCATTTGCAGAAGTGAAAGAACCTGCCTCTATTGGGGACCCAGATTTTCATCATTAAAAAAATAAGCCTTTATAATGGTCTTCTCCATACAATTTGTAAATGAGGAGGAGGAAAACAAAACATGAGGAAGCTCTACAGCCTAACATATTGCACAATTGCATTGAGTGATGTCTCACTGTAGCAGAAGTGGTATGAGTATTCTGAAATAAATATGAAGTGTAGACTACTCAGAAATTTCCTTTCCAGAGGGAATGCAAATGTACTAACTTACACCCACTCTCAGTTGGCTCCATTACCAGGGTGGAGCTTGCATTTGTTTATCTGTTAAAATAAGCAAAGCATATTTTTTGCTGGACCACAGAGTCTTTGGCTTGTGGGGTCTGAATCAATGTAATTGAAAATACTCGTTTGCTCAAGAAAAAAAGCAATTAAACCTCACAATTTTCAGAGAAAGCCATACTAAAGAACATTACAGCATCTTTTCACTGCTTTCACAGGTACACGTACTTTCTCTTAACACACTAGTTTTCATAGAACTACATAGGTTCTTAATAGAACTGATTCAGAGCTCTGTAACTAAAAAAATTAAATCCTGAAAACTACTATTCGTCACATCCTTTTCATTTTGGTAATTACACACTACAATTATGAACACCCAAAAAAGTTTTAAATAAATGAAATTGCTTTGCCTTGTTAAAGCTTTGAGGGAATTACTTATGTAAATATAATTGCACTAGATTTGATATGGAAATGAAAATAGAGTTTTGATCCAGGAAAATGACTTGTCATTGTGGAATTAACATCACACTACCTTAAAATATAGTTCTGAGGACATAGGGGGAAGAATAATGTTGAAAATGGAAAAATTCACTCCCAAACATAGTAGAGAAGATATGGTATATATGGAAATATAACATCTATCTGTGTGAAATAAAATAATGAAAGATTCTTTTTTAATAAAAAGTATAGGTATTATCTCAGGCTATTTGTGTCATCAATATTGTTGTTTCTAAAGGTATGCTTAGACCAAATTTTAATGTCAGCAGGACATATTTTTTCAACAAGGACATTTGTTGGACTGTCTTAGTGTGACACTGAGAAAGCTATAGAGGTCAAAAATAGCATGTTGTAGGATATGCTAATCTTAAAAAAAAAAGGTAGCTGCTTCTCATTCACAAGCTAATAAAGCAGACCAATGTGCATTTTCAGGATGTCCTCAGCTGCTCTTTGAAGGGATTCTCATATTATTTTGGGTGAAATGCTTACTCTAATGAGGTAACAAATAATTTTGGCATTTTTTTAATTAGTCATTTGTAGATGACTGATAAGTCATCTACATTTAGTTATGAAAAATTTTGAAAGTTGAAATCCTTGAACTCAAGTATGATTGTTTCTTGGTTGCTCACAGAAAACTTAATTTAGAGGGTATGGATTACTATAATTTTGAGAATAAATATTGCATTTTTGTATATGAATTTTGGACACGTTTTTGTTAGATATATCTCAAACACATATATTTATGCAGACCAGTGGGATTTTTTTCTACATTTTCACGTAATAAAAAATCTTGAGACTCCTGACAACAAACTCCCTCCCAACATAATTTTTTCCCGGGACTGTCAGTGGTCCAATCTGCAGGTGCTGTGCTGTCAGCAGAGGTGACCAGAGATCCAACGTCCCTGTCTGCTATCAACTCTGCCTTGGCTTATTTCATAGCCCTGGCAACCAGCTAACACCCTTGGATATATCATTACCTGGTGTAAATTGTCATGGTGCCATGTAAGCCATTAGCACTGGCAGTGAGGCTTTGGCTCGATGTGCCTTGGTTTACTCTAGTGATCAAATGAGCAGAACTGGCTGTGCTTGCCAAGTGCATTGCACTGGGTAAATAGTGAACAGATGTCAAATGCTCTGGGCTTCTCCAGTGGGGGAAAAAATCCAATCACCCACCAACAAAAAGAAGTTGCAGGAATGGATAGGAGTGATGTTATCTTCAGAAATCTTCATAGAGGTGGCAGGTTATTATTAGGAAAATGAGCTGAGGTAAACACTGGTTACTCTTAATTCTTCATTAAAATATTTTATTACAGATCTAAATTTGAGCCATTCTTTTAGAGTCATGGTAATGGGTACATTTGACTCATGTAATGTTTAATTTGCAGTGTTTTATTTGCTCAAGATTTCAAAAGCATTGTAAGTTCAAATGTATGTTGTAGGAGAGAAAAATAATATCTGAGTTCCAGTCGGGCTCCAGGAAGACACAAGATTCTTGCTTATCGATTAAAAAGTAAACATTTGCAACTATGTTTTGTTCATCACCAGTAGCTGCTAACTACTCCTATGCTGAATGGTCTGAATTATATTTTTCCCCTAGGAAGCAATCAATTTTCTTAAATACAGTACTAGTAATACAAACCTAACCCTACATAATGAAAGTACTTCTGCAAAAGGGCTCCTTGAAGCTTAGATTTTCTTGGGTTTATATAATTATTTTTTTATTAACGTGGTTGTGTAGATTATTTTTTGTTAAGTTGCAAAATATATTTCTTTCCCAAGCTTTAATGAAGACCTGCAATGAAAATGATAGCAAAAAATTGGCAAAGTAAGTTCCCTCTGATGGTTTTCATGGCTGCTTACATTCTTTATCAGTCTTATGTCAGGAAACTGTAAAGTGGAGGAGCCAGTGCTGTGACTTATCTGACATGAGAAGGGTGCAAGTGGCAACAAAGCCACTGGGGTGGCTCAGAGATTTGGCGTGCTTGCAGAGATTTGGTGTGCTTCTGCAGTGGGAGGATGAACAAGAATGGGGGTCCTGGAGGTGTCCTGGGAGATGGAGGATGGTTACTGAGGAAACCTGGGGGGGTCACCACTGGACCTGAACACCTGGTGCCTCCAGGGACTGCAGTTTTAAGCCCTGCAACAGAAACGCAGCTGCAGGCTTGCAAGTGCTCAATTTTAGTAATTGGTGATAAAACTATAATCTCTTAAAGGAACTGTGGTTGTAGGGTGGTGGGAGTTTCAAAATTCTTCCTGTTTCTCCAAAGGCCAGCATGTTCAGAGAGGGAACACCTTCCTCAAGTCAACCAGAAGCCACAGCAGAAAGCAATGAAGTCATCACTGGGGTGAACCTGTGGAGTGAGGCTGCTTGATGCTCTACAAAGTAAAAGCCTGCAGTGCTGTTTCCCCACCACAGAGAGAAATCACATTCCAAAATAAGAGTGGGGGAAAGTAAAGTACTGCCCTTCAAATGGGTGGTAGCAGCTTGCAGCACCTAATCTTTGCTTCCATGTTCTACCTTTTACCTGCCCCCTCCTCTGGTCTACTGGTCCTGCAGGGTGCCCTTTGGCTGCTTGTAAGCTCTGCAGGAACATCTTTCTCCTGCACTAAGAATTCATTTACAGGGGTGCATCTTGTATTAATAACTCATGTACCTCTTTCCTGTTTGCTCCCTGTCATCTTCTTACATCTAAATTTTGTTAAATCATTCATGCCAGCCTTTCTGAGGGTGAGCAGTATTGAAACATTTGACAGGGACTGCTGGGAGGATGAACTTTATTAAGGCTGCCAGGAAATATACACAGTTTAGGGTGGTTAAATGATTGTTTGGCTACATCATTTTTAATGCCTTGTCAAAGATCTTGGAGGGAAAAAAAATCAACACTTTAGGCAAAAATGTCTTTCCATGCAATCTGATGTATGCTAGATGTGTAGTCTTCTCATAAATCCAAAGAAATAATATTTGCTAACTTTACTATCCCTGCCTCCCAAAATCAAAAAAACCCTGCTTGCATGTAAACTTAGAAAACCAGGCAGAGAGAAAATTATTCTACTAAATAAATTAAGATATTTTAGAAAGATTTGAACTGAATGAGATCTAAGTTGAAGAGAAAAAAACCTAAAACCTGACAGGTGATTTGACATAGCAACTAAAGAAACATGCATCTGCCCTGATGAACTGTGCAAGGCACTTACATGGTTCACAGGATACCAGTATTCCTACAACATTCTAGCCTGTATCTTCCCCTACACTAGTCATTGCTTTTGATGGCTGAATTTCCACCTATGAACAGATGGAGAGGGCTCATGGATAAGGAGGAACCCTTTCCCCTCTGATGTGGTACCAGACATGCTGGAGGACCTCTATGCCGTCCCCACCATGCTTCTCTGTCTGTACCTTCACCTTTCATGTTGCTCCAGACATAACATCCACAGCTCTGGGCATTGAGTCTGTGAGGAGGGAAAAGCTGGTGAACACCAACCACAAAAACAATGTCAGAGATACAAGATGGACCAGGGGATCCAATAATCTACCCACTGCAAATTGTTTCTGCTGCAGTAGAAACTTGGTTAAGCATTTCCATCTCTACCTGCCCCTCCTTTCCTATCCGTCCTCCAGTCTATTTAGAAAATGAATGACTTAGGCCATGGCCTGTCTTCTCTTGACAGTGCACATGTGTACAGTGTCTGTTTATGATCCTATCTGGGATTGCTGCTCCCGCTCAAGTAGCACCCAAAATACATGTTTAAGAACCAAGTAATTGAACTCTAAGTGGTATCTGTTGGTGAACAGTGGAAGTCCTCTTTGTTATAAAGTAATTACAATTTCTGTTCTGAGTCAGTGCTTCCACATCAGACACTTAGGGATCTTTGAGAAGCTTAGTCTCAAGTGCAAAGGGTGCATGGAGTGGAGTTCATACTTTGAACAAGTCAGTATGAAACAATTTTGCTCATGTGCATGTATGGCATGCTTCCCTGGTACTCAACAAATTCTCACAGTCTCCTGACATGGATTTTTTGATAACACTTTGCATTCCCATAATGTTTGTTCAATTCCTGTCACCTTCCCAGTAGTACTGGACTAGATAGAGGTATTTAAAACAACTATCATTGTGTTTTGTTTTTCTCTAACTACATTATATCTTACATTTCTAAAAAAGTCTTGGTGGACACCCAGGGGATGTATGTTCTGTGCACTCCCTCAGTGAACTCCCCTTGAAATGCATGTAAAAAGCATTTTCTCTGCATTGCTGTAGACCATGGTGTGGTGCCATTCCCACTGGGCTGAGATGGAAATGCAGTCTTCAGTGCCGGCAGTTAACTTATCTCCAACTTACTAATAAATTACACTGCCAAGCATGTGCTGAAAGTTCTGAGCCGTTGGTATTACAGCAGGCCACCCAGGAGTGAGGCAGCAATAACAGAAATACCAAATGCTACAAGGCTTTCCTGTTTCTTGTGCTTTTTGCTGCCATATGGCACACATGACACTGTGTCTCCCAGAAACTCTTCCAACTTCCCCACCAGGACAGAAACAGGAATTTGATTGGGAAAATGAAGGTATTGGAAACGGAGTGAAGCTAGTAATGAAGAGTAGCTGCAGACACAATCATCACCGGAGACACAGAGGTCAGACTTTCTCCTTGCCAGGGGATGCTCATGGAAGATAAAGTTTTTGCCTGTCTCAATAAGGGAAAAATACAATTTTCTCTACCCTTCAGTTAAGAGAAGCAAACTTTTAAAGGGGAAGAAGTAGTGTCCTGCTGGTAATGTTTCCAACTGCTAAAGTAGAAAATCTCTCAAAAAGTCTTTTCAATTTGCCATTTCTGTCTGTATGAGGCAGCAGATTATCCTAGATGTGTTACACATTGAAAATTAATTGCATGAGATTGTTTTCAAACTACTGTTTTCAAAACTGAGAGACTGAAATGTGGATTAACCATGTATCAGGTACATGACCCGACCTGCCATTACCCCAAAACCTTGTGTTGTTAGGCTTTCCAGGGAAGCATGTAAAAATGGGTTTGCTGACATCAGAGTACAGTACAAAGAGGGATGGACTGGGACAAAAGGAACGTATTGCATTTCTTTGGGCTCACATCACATCTGGAAAGCTGCTGCCCTCTGGTGAGTCAGCACACAAGAGATCATGAGAGCCTGATCCTCCAATCACTTGAATGGAGGAAATATGTGCTGTTCCTGCCAGCAGACTCATTATAACTAAGCCTCTCCCTTTATCAGGGTATCTTGAAAAGCCTGCAAAAAGTTCACTTATAAACCTCCAACTGTTTTCTTGGCTGTAACCTCAGTTACTGCCACTCGCAAATTTTCTAATCCAAATAAATGTGTGTTGCTTGATGAGCCTTTACCATCTGTGATCTCACTGGATTGAGGCAATAATATCTTTTTTTCAGACTGGTGATCCATGTGGTCCTGTTCATGCCTGGAGCACCACAGTCCTCTTTCAATATGAAATGAAATAGTGGGAACAATGCACCTGGCATGCTCCTCTTTTGGACAACCTGGATCTCAATTTCTTTGCTGATAGGAAAACCAGAAGTTCAGAGAAAATGGGTAAAAAGTAAATTTTTTTTATCTCCTCTGTGGTTTGAAGTCTATAAAGTTTTCTTGCTTATCTTTTAGTGCTGTCTGCCTTCACTCTTGAGATGCCAACTAAATTTTTGCGGTTGTTTCTGAGCATCTGCTCTCTTATTCGCTACAGATTTTACTAGCAGGAAAAAAATTAGATACTGCCATATCATAATGATTACAAATATAAAACAGGTAAAACATCTCTTTGTTGTGGTTTGCTTTAATCACCCTGTTGTTTTCTGCTGCAAACCAATTAGAGAATTATTCATTGGTTACTTATCATTGTCTCATGTACTCTGTAGTATCTCCCCATGTTCCTTTCTCTTCCTTTTCATCTCCAAAATGCATGAAGAATTCCTGCAGAGAGCCTTAAAGATTAAGGCAAAGAAACAATAGAGCATATGAGGAGGAAAGTGGGTAACTACCACCATCTCCAAACAGCATGGACTAACTTATTTAGTTCAGTATTAACCCCACTGTTGTGCTTCAGTATGTCTGTGGAAAAATCAGTTTCATTTATCAGAAAAATTTCGCTGGCAGACAACTAACCTACTCATCCTCATTTTAAAAACTACACATCATTATTATAGGCTTGATTCTGTTCAGTTTTAACTTCTAGCCATTAAATAACATCAGGTCTCTTTACTTGTTTGATTGAAAGAAGATAGTATTGGAAATCAGTACCCCAAATGTAGGTATTGACAGGCTGTGGCCAAATCACTCTTGAAGCATTTATTGTGGTAATTGGTGACATTTCTCATTTATCTCTTATTGAAAGGAAAATCTTCATGACTATGGATTGTTGTTGTGGCTTTTTTGTTGCCAGAATGTGCTCTGAAGCATAGATGTCAGGACTGGACAGAGACTTCCAGAATTGGTCTGCAACTGCTGTAATAGTTGCAGAAGTAACATGGAGGCCTAACCCTTGCTAACAGGTTTGACAAACTTCTTGTGAGATCTAGATTCTACAGCCCAAATATTCATATTCTGAAAAAATATATATTTCAGATATATTTTTATTAGTAGTAAGAATTGACACCACCATTTTTGTGACAGTAGATTTATGAGAGTTATGTGCCAGTTGTTAGCAAGTTCTCAAATAACTATTTTAAATTGAGTGGGATTTCCACTCGGGAATTGACAGTTACTGAGAAGCACATTATTTTAGTCTTAGCAAAAAATTAGAATTATCCTCAAATTAGTAAAAATGGAAAGAGTTACTTCCTGAAAGTGACTGTCTCTGAATGCAGAGAAACCCAAAATAGCTCTTGTGGCCTTATTTCCTGATTTTTAGATGACTAAAGGTGAGAAAATTCCTAAATAATTTTACTGGTCTCTGTTCTGTGATTTGAATAGGATCATAGCTTTACATGTAATGGTGGTGTTTCTCTGGTGTACTGCTGTCAGGGACTGGTGTGCAAGCAAGAGAAACAGAGACTTTCAGGGGCTGGCAAAGCTTGCAGGCTGTGAGCAGGGGGCACCCTGCCTTTAGATAGCTAGGCAGCTGCCTTTTCCTGAGGTGGCAAGGCTTGCACTCTGCCTCTCCCTTTTTCCTAAAAAAACCCCAAACCCAAACAACAAACCAAAAAATCTCAACCTACCTAAAAACCAACCCTGCCCAGCTGAAGGCTGTCCACAGAATTTCAAGGAACAGGCTATTTTTATTTCACTTGCATCTGAATAGTGTGGAGGGAGGATCATTTCTGCTGAATTAACAGGAAGGAGAGGAGACTAGAGCATGGCATCATCCCAAAAAACATTACTGGCCTGTGCTGTTAACTCCTCTATGGCTGTTTTATAACAAACGTCTCCTTTTCCATTCTGCACATAACCTCCTGTCTCATTTGGCTTTCTCAAACTTTCACACTGCCTTGAACTTTCATCAGATTTGAGCGACTCTGCCGAGTCATTCTGCAGTTAAGCCTGAACGGGCTCTTGGCAGAGGTGCATCCCTGCAGCTCCCCAGGACGGTTACTGCCAGAGGGCAAGGACACACACAGGTGTGTCCCAGGCAGCTACATGGGTATCAGAAGGGGATCAGGGATGTTGAAATCTCTGGAAATTGGCCTTTGTACCTTGTTATCTTCACTGTGCCAGATACAGGCTTCTTGAGATATTTCTGTCCCTAAAAGAGCTTAAGGTGAGTTGTAATGAAAGCTGGGTGGTGTTCATACCCACTGAATTTTATGAAGCTGTTCTGTACTAAAAAAAAACCCACCAGAATTTGAAAAGAGGAGAAGGAACTGTTTGGAAGCATAGAGTAAAGATTTTATTCCTTTGTGACTTTTCTCTACAAGGCTGTTGAACTTCATCCTGAGAGAAGCAGTTATGAGTAAATCGTGTGAAAAATATGTGTTTGCTTTCCAGATTTAGCAATGGTATTAAAATTTTTTTTGCAAGGAAGGTGGCATAGGCAAAAAAACCTCTCCAAACAAACCCAAAACAGGCTGTTTTTGAAAAGAGCTATGAATTTAGTGGAAGCAAACCCTACCATTACTGCTGTTCACAACTATCTAGTGAACTTTGTGCTGTCAGGAAATAGCCGTGAAGGTCGCTTCTTGAGTGGGCAGGATGTATGGAACAGACATAACCCACTCCTCCCTAGCACCACAGTGTGAAACACTTGAAAACTCACCTGCAAAAGCAGGAGCGCTTCCTGGTGCCTGCAGCATCAGGAAGTTGGGGATGTGGCAACTACATTAGCCATAGAAATCCTCCTCCTTCATACAACATGTTCATCACAGAGACAAAATAGAGGTACCTTTGCAGGCTAGACTTAGAAGGTATTATCAGATTTTGGGATACCCATGCGGTCCCACTGCAGAGTAGCAGATGTCTTTGTTTACTCTTCAAAAACTTTGT
Source organism: Sitta carolinensis (assembly GCA_032173965.1). Taxonomy (NCBI): domain Eukaryota; kingdom Metazoa; phylum Chordata; class Aves; order Passeriformes; family Sittidae; genus Sitta; species Sitta carolinensis. The sequence continues at coordinate 50,608,608 of CM063313.1, forward strand.
GTTCCTGGTTTGAAGAATGCCTATTATTTCATCCCAGTAATTAAATACTTTATTTGCTACCACATCAAAGGTATTCCAGAGTAGATTTCTTTCCATATTGTTTGAGAAATTGTGGTTATGGGCCACCAGCATTCGCTGGACATCTATCAGACAGACTTCTATGTACATTTGGCAGAAATGCTGGGAAAAACATGTAAAGTTTGCAATTACTGGCAAAATCCTAATCCATCCTTTTAAGTGTGGGTAACAGAAAAAAGTAGATAATAATAAATACAGTATGTGGGTGTGTTAAGTAGGCAAATGTTTAGAAAAACAAAGACTGAACAAAAACCTATTTGAGAATTTTTTAGCTTTATCTGGTCTAAAAAATATGAGCATGGCTAAAAAGTGTAAACTGGTATTTCCAGGAGTTGGTGGAAACGAAACCTAGGAACCTACTTTAAAAAAACCCCAACAGACCCCCACAAACAAACAAGCCAACAAGCAAGCAAGCAAGCAAACAAACAAAAAACTCCACAGGAAAAAAAAAAAGAAAAATGGTCATATCCTGTAATATTCTTAGTGTAGTATCATAAGTAGTTTCCATCCAGTCTAACCATTCTTCCAGCACATAAATCACATGTTTACTTCTGTGGCCTGGAAATGGTGTATGGGAAAGTCCTGTTGCTCCTAAATATGAATGTTCACCTCTGATTTTCAAGGTTTCCCTCAAGGAGAAACTACATTATCTCCCTTGTTAAATACTGAGTCTCTATTGAGGATGGGAAGAACTTTCTCAAAGTGCAGGAGGCTCAGGGCAGAATTGCTGCAATGTTAATACAATCTGCTGGAATGCCAGTTAAACTTTAACATTATTTCTACCACAAAACCAGTGGGATTCAGTGGTCAAGGCAGGAGCCCAGAGACAAAAATTTTGTATCAGTTAGTGCTGTTTAATGCATAGCTTTGTGATATTTCAGTTAATTTCTGCAGGCAAATGTGTCAGTGTCCAGTTGAAAGGGAGAGGAGGGCTGAATACTTCAGACAAAGCCTTAGATTTACCACAAACCTTTGCCATAAATGGTTTGCATGGCATGAGGGAAGCTGGATCAGCCCTAGAGCACCTTGTCTGTAGGCTCGCTGCAGGCACCACTTCGGCTTGGATCAGTTCTTTTTGAAGACCAGTGCTCATCTGCAGAGGAAGACCCTGGGCTCTGTGTCTTCAAGCATGCCTAGTTGCAGCTGGGAACCTGAAGGCTGCTTTTGAGAAAGGAGTGAGATTGCAGTCTCACCTTTTTCTACTGTGTTTGCCAAGCTACAGGTGGTTTCCCGCACAGCAGCTGTCTGAAGTTACTGAGCCAATATTCCCGTGCTCAGAAGCCTAGGTTTTTGCAAGCATGTAATAAGAGCAAACTCCTTTCCCCCCACAGAATTTTCACTTAGTTTTTCACCAATATTGAATGAAAGGTGCAAAAGAGAGCTCATCAACAAGTGCCTGAAAAAAAACCTGGCAGCCCCCACCCACCCCTTGCCTTTTCCCATGAGACAGGATATATAGAGGAAGATGGAAGAAGATAACATCAAGTAAATCTACAGCATAGTTCAGACTCCCAAAAATTAGAGGCACAGTCTCAGTTCAACTTCTTGGGAGAACAAGGGAATTCTTTACAATAAAGAAGGAATTTACTTCAGTTATATTAAGGGTTCTCTTGAAATATTGAGTAATTTTAAATGCCATTTTCAACTTGTTTTCTTAGTATTTTTCAAATTTTTATAAAGACAAAATTATGTCTTCTGTTTCACATTCATATAACACTAAAGTGCTTGATTGAGCACATAAAATATAGCTATTTATTTATTTATCTCTGAAGAGATTTGTTAAGATAGATAAGGTAGCCTTTGAACTTTACCTCTTTCATCCTCTCACAGTTTAATATCAGGGGTTGAAAATTGTTAAATTTAATGAAAATGGGAGATGATTTTGGCTTAATATTGAAATCTGTTTCATTGTCACTGGACAAACTTTTTCCATGGGACCTAGTATTTCATGGGACAATGAACATAGAAATGGTTGCTCAGAAATGTATGTACAGGTAATTTTTTTGAGCAAAAGACTATCTTACTAAGAAGTCTACCCAGGGCAACCTGAAGCTGACTTACTACACTCGAGGTTATTAGAAGAGATTTTTACCTCTTTTCCTAACCTCCCCTTCAGAGAGGTTCTATTTTTCATTGCCCCTGCAAGTTTGGGGAAGTGACAATATCCCTTTTTTGTCAAGGATGAGTAAAAATCTTAAAAATATATTTTAATCATGTTTCTGGAGGAAATTGACTTAATTTGTCCCAAATTCTCCATTTGTCAGTGCTCAGAGAAATTCAGTGCTGTAGTAGGTTGTTGGCTCTTGACACAGGAGAGAAGTCATTATATGGTTCTGGCAGTGAATAAACTAAATCATGGAACTTGATCTTAATATAGAAAGAAAGATTTTCTTGCATGGAACTTGCTCTTAATATACAAGGAAGGATTTTCTTGTTGATTTTAATGAACATAAATCTTGTTGATTTTAATGAACATGAATACCCTTTTGAAATGTGAAGTAGCCTGTTACCCCTGGTAGCCTGTTTGTAAAAGCAGGTGACAATGGGTAGGAGTGAAAAAGAAAATCTAACCTGTTGTTCACATGGTATTTTCAAATCACCTCCTCATGCCCATTAATTTTAATTCTTAACCTTTGTAACACAGCCCACAGAAGCCACACAATTAATATTATTAATTATATTATTATTAATTATTAATGACTCTTAATATTATTGCAAAAAGGAAAAAAAAAGAAAAGCAACACAGCTATCCTGAATAAAGAAGGTGATAATCCCTGACCCCAATGGCTGTGAAAGCAACTGTATCCTGAACTGCCCTTTAAACACCTTCACGCATTGTCCTGTCAATAGTCAGCACATGAACACATTCTACAAGGCCAAACACATTACTCTTTGCGTAAATTCTTGATCTTTTCAGGTCACCTCCCAAGCTCTCCTCCCAGCTCAGGCCTGCAGCATCCTTCTCTCATTCATCTCAGACCTGATCATAGCTACCATCTCAGTCAGCCATTCTTTGTTCAGGGAGGAGAACTTTAGTTTACAGGCACTGAGAGCCAGAGCAAAAATGACTGTACAAAGATCATCTGATGGCTAGAGATGAGTGGAGAATGTTCAGATTAGATATTTGCCTTGGTTACTTGTTATGGGGCAGAAGAAGAAATTTAAAGTCTTTTGCATATCTGCTTTCAGGACTATAGGTCTCTGTTTTTCTGTGTACTTTGGCAGGACATAATGCGGAAGATCAGCCATTGTTTAGAGCCTTCTCTTGAGGCATGGAGAAGTTTGGTTTGTCTCCAGGTCAGAGATAGACGGGCAGAGACTGGGCCCAGGCCTGCAAACTCTTAGCGAACAATGTTTCTGGAAACTGGTACTCAGTGACAATAGATGAACAGATTTTCTTTTTCTGCTTCACTCTGAATGAAACTGAAGGGACAGGGATTATTCTTTAAAAGTATCTTGTTTGAATTTTGGGGAGATATAGCTAGACCCTCAGGTTTTCAGGTTCTGAAGAGCATGGTCTTTCATATAGTCATTACTCTTAGGACCTTCTTTTAAATATTTAAATTTATTGCAGACAGTCTGTATACTTGTTATAAAGATAAGCACTGGAATTAAAATACCTAGCTGGGTTATTAGCTGATAAAACATTCCTTGGTTCCATAAACTGATTTACAGTTACTTTCTCTGTGTCAGCTGACTGCAGGCTGAGGAGACAATGAGCTCAGGAAGGAGTTTGAACTGTGAGCTTTTGTTTTATTGCATTGAATAATCTCCTGTTGATTGTTCAAACCTCTTCCCCTGCCCCTAAGCTACAGAGTGGATAGGGATCATTTCTGCATGCAAGCATGATGTTTAGAAGTAGCCCTTACACTCAACTGTCTGAACATCCAGGGCACATCCACAGAGCCATGGCAGGCAATTCTGCCATGGAATAAGTCTGCCAAAGTGTGTAGGAACGGCCCTTTTATTTGGGTTCTTCAGAGTCAGGAAACACTGCCTGATTATTAACAGCCAAACAGTAAGTTACTGTTTGGCTATTAATAATCAGGCTGGGATACAGGTGAGGAGGAAGTGTCACAGCATTGATCAACGTGTCTCTTGACAATGTAGATGATGAGATGAATGGCAATCTTGGAAATGAGACAGTAATGCCAGACTGGGTGGGACAGTCAATTTGCAAGGGCTGCTGTGCAGACAAACCTGAATCACAGAAGGGTTTGGGTTGGAAGGGACTTAAAGATCACCTAGTTCCAACCCCCTGACAGGGGCAGGGACACCTCCTTCTAGACCAGGTGCCTCGGAGCTCCAGCCAGCCAGGTCTTGAACACTTCCAGATATGGAACTTCCACAGCTTATCTGGGCAACCTGCTCCAGTGCCTCACCCGCCTCACAGTGAATAATCTCTTCCTTGATAAGTCCAGAGAAGGGTCACTGTGAGTGTCAGGTTTGAGCACAGGGCATTCAAGGGCAGGGGGATGGTCACTGGGTTGATTCAGCCTGGGAAAGCGGAGGGGATGAAGAGAACTCTTTCCTGTCTACAAACGCCTGGTGTAGGTGAACAGAGAAAATGGACCCAAACACTTCCCAGTGGTGAGCACCAACAGAATGACATGCACTGAATATGACCTGCAACATGGGAAATTCCATTAGATATTAGGAAAACCCATGTGAGACATCAGGTACTGTAATGGTCAAGAGAATGTGTGAAGTCACTGACCTTGGAGAAACTAAAATTTGACTTGACAAATCTCTGAGTAACCTGATCTAACTGGATCTGCTTCAAGCAGTGACATAAATTAATTCCAGAGGTCCCTTTCAACCCTGACTATTCTATGATTTCATGAAAATAATTTGGTATTAAAAATAGCTATATTTTAAAATTAAATATTTAACTTTCCATTTGTTCAGTACACTAAATTGAATGGAGTTTTTCTGTGCTTTTAAAAGTCCAAATGTTACCATCCCATTTTTTCAAATTTTCTTAATTATGCACATATATAAAAAAAATTGGGGGGACATTATTTTTATTATTATTGTACTTCATACATTGTTATCATTATATGTTATTAAGTGCATGAAAAATTTCATTTAAGTTATCATGCACTAGTTACATTTTAATTATTATATTTAGGATCATTAGCCATGTATTAGAATGTAACAAACAAGGTGCTGCAGAATTCAGATCCAAAAAGGCAGTCCATAATACAGAGAGATTTTGAATTTAATGGAAAGAATGTACTTACATTCTTGAAGGTTTTCAAGTGGGTTTTTTGGGAGGTGGTGGTGGTTTGTTCTTTTGGTTTTGGGCCATTTTTCTTCGTTTTTGGTTTTGGGGTTTTTAACTGAAGTTGGGTACAAACAAGCAAGGGGGAGAGCTGACATGAACTGTTGGAATGACTTCTTAAGTAAGGGAGGTCAGAAAGTAAATATTAAACGTTTCAGATTATATAGGCTAATTATGTCATGAAAAACAGTAGTAGAGAGCAAAGTAGTGGAAGAAGGACTACTAGTGTAATTTAGAATTAACCACACCCAGGCATTATCTAGCTTGGTGAGCCTTTGACTTTTTCACTGTGTCTTCAACAGATGTCAAGCTTTTTCTCAATGTACTTCCTTCCATACTTTCTCTAAAATGAGGGAAGTCAGGGGGCTTTACAGTAAATACCCCTACCTAAGCCTGACCACTGCTGCCTGTCACTCACTTTAAAGCATCTTTCCCCACTGCCTTTTAATTTCCATTCACCTGGAAGGCACACATAGTGACTTACAAAGTTTATTTTTTGCCATTTTATGTGCTGCCTGAGATTGCCTTGTACTTCAGCCTTATCCTACTCGCACAGGTGAAGTGATTCAGCTTTCCAAAAACTGGTTCTCCTTCTTTCTGTAACTAGACTCCCCATGTCACTGAGCAGAAAGGGAGTGGATGTATGATCATCTTTTTCTCACAGCTCAGTAGCAAGGCTCTGAGGAAAAACAGATGCCAAAAACTTGCCAAAACACTTAACAAACAAAGATGATCTTCCCTTGAAATCTTTCCTTCATCCGCCAGCAAGAGCATGCTTGATTGTAAATTGCAGCATATTTCACAAGGAACTTTTGCATGTTACTGCTTCCTAAGGGCTGTTCTGATTAGTTAAGTGCTAGACCTCAAAGGTTTAGGGAAGGAGATGTGTGAGCAGAAAGCAGCACATAACTCCTATACTCCTAACTGGGTCATTTTGAAGCTAAGTAAGAACACTTCAATTTTTCTTTCTTACTCTCTTCCCCACCCCTTCCCCCATGCTTGCCATGTCAATACAAGTCAAGGCTTGTATTCTGAAATATGGTGGTTTGTTTCTTCTACAAATCTTTGGATTTTACAAATCTTGGGATTCAATACTTCAACTCCTATTGAAGTATTGAATATAAAAAATAGTTTAAATATCTCAAAGACTTCATTTTTGCTGTTTGTGGACTAGAGACCATTTTCCACTTTTGGCTAAACAACTTCAATCCTGTTAACCTGATTGTCTGTACGAGTCACAATTACTGAAAAGGGAAATAATAGCTAAAAGGCTAGAGTGTATTTGGCATTGTGGTTACATGCGCAGCAGATAATTCCCATATTTTTTACAAAGTTACACATTATTTATAGCATCTAAGGCAACTTAATGCAACTGTGTTTACCAGATAGGAGGCATACATGAAGAAAAGGTACTCCCACTTTCCTTGTCCTTAGTGGCAGCAGATAGAGATCACAGAGTAGTAGCAATAAATGAAGCAGAGATACAGCTGCCATCACAGTAAGTTCTGTATTAGCCCATGAGGATCTACCATGTGGCTGGAGCTGTTATATTTGTTGATGGAGTTGCACCTTGCAGACATTTCTCTTATGTTAGCTGCCATATCTTAGATGTCATAACTGCACTTAGAACAGAGATGAACTAGTGGTTAGAGGCATGTGTGATTGGTGTTCAATGGTGTCCATTTTTGTTTTGTTTTGTTCCTTGAAAGTTCTTGAAAGCAGCTTTGTTCCTTGAAAAGTTCTGTTGTTTATCTGTGGGGTTTTAAAGAAATTTTTTTTTTTTTAATTTCAAAAATTTAATGTTAAATGTTAAAGAAGTGGGTTTAGGGTTTTTTAATATTTTTTTATTAGTTTTATAGCCAAAGATGTTTATTACTATTCATCTTAGAAGATCTTCTTAGCAATGAAGCTGTTCCAAACAAAATAGATAAGAATTCTGCAAACTGCTGAAGGAAAAAGAACAACTTGGACAAATATGATATGAAGGACAAACATTTATTTTATGTTTGGTTAAGCCCTTGTATATGTACACATGTGATTTCTGGTAAATTCCACTGTAGTTGTGCTGCATACAGTTTTATGACTAGCTTTTCAGTGATAAGCTAACTGAACTAAACAGCTGCTTTCAGCACAACGTGAACCACCTCTAATGGAGCTAAAATCTGGGGTTTTTCCATTACGGAATAGGAAGGGTCATGGTTAAAAAATTCAGCTGTGGATTTTGTGTACCATAAGCCAGGTCTTTCACTTCCCTGAAGCAACCCATTCCAGCTGTCTGTGTTTGTGGGTATATAAATATAAAGGGTTGTTTGCTCCACCACTAGGAAGGAGACACTTTATGTATTTGAATGGAGTCCAGATTTACAATTCTATCCCTTGGCATTAGAGGACAATGTTTGAGAACTGCATTTGGTCCAGACAAGTTATTAGTTAAGTTTGTTACTGGGTGTTTTTCCTTGAATCAGGTACAATACCAATACTAGGAAACATCCGTTAAAACACATGATTTTTAATTCTCTGCTCTCCACCCACTGCTTGATAGCATTGTGTCCCTGTCTGGCCAGACAGTATGAGTCAGCTCACCACCTTTCAGGGAAGAATTGCTGGAGGGAAAACATTCCGCTCAAAATAATAGGATGTGCTGAGTGAGGCACCATTTTATCTTTTTCCTTAAATTATGAACCCAATTCCTAAATGAATAACCCTTATATGGTAAATATGTGCCCTGCTCTTCTGGCCCTGGGGTGTTCAAAAGTATCATTTTTACACGTTTGGTATTTATGGAAGATTAGATTATTTTATCTTTAATCTCTAATAAATGATGAGTCTGAGCACAGGGTGTATTTACTTCCTGCTCATTCCTGAAGTGGGCATGGAAAAAAGGGATTAACCAGACAGCCAGCTGTTCTAGCCGTCTATAATACTTCCTTTTGTTATACAGCAGCTCAGTACCTGATGGAAAATTCCTATTGCATGCAATCAGAAGGAGACTTTCAGTTGTTTTATTACCTGTTTGTTTTGCTGTTGTTTGTTTACCTGTTCCACCAAATGCAAAAACCATTTACAGTCCTCTAAATTGGTAGTGGTCTTTAACAAAACCCATCATCTACTAAATTCTATGAACTTTAAATTTGTGGGAAGTGTCTAGAATTTGTCTTGGTTCTGGTCCATTATATGAGGCAGTTTTCAAGAGGTATTACTCTGAGAGGATTCCCATCCCACAAAGAAGAATTAATTAAACCTGGATGACAGGCAGGAGGACATAATTTCTGAACAGGACATTTAGTGCTTCATGGAGGAGTGGGGGTCTTCTGCTGCTCACTATGATACTGTGTTCTTGATAGGCCTGCTCTCAGAATCTTTCTCCCAATGAAAACAGACTCAGTAAACTCTATGTAAAGTGATAACACTGACTTTCTTCTGGAAAGATAATTCCTTCTGATCCAGAAGATATACAAACTGGCTTATGGGAACAGGAAGCAGCAGTAGCACTTCTTGAACAGTGGAGATCTCTCCAGGGAATAGCTTCAGAGAATGCTCAGCTGAGCTTTGTGCATGAAGCTGGAAGTCTGGTTTCTTCCAGGGCTGTGCAGGTGTCTCGCATGCCCATCCTGTGGGCATGAATCCACAGAGAACATGTATTAAAGATGTGCATTGGTGGTGTGTACAAGCACCAGAGTGACTCAGGGGGGTGTTAGACTCCTGTCATTAGTGCTTGCTGAGGGTAAAGCTGTAGGTAAAGCTACTTGTTAGGATTCCTCTGAAGTGAAAACATCGAGTGGTACAAATTCATGACATAAATTTATTCTCATTAAAGTGTATTTAATACAAGGTGTAAATGAGATTTTTCCGTGTTTTCTTCACTCACAATGCTATTTGTTTTCTGTTTAGGTATGTAATTCCTTTTAAGTCTGTCATATCAGGGAAGCATAGATAACTTCAATACTGGCAAAAGTGAAGTTACCAGGCAGGCACGCTCTGATTAGACCTCTTGAAGAAAGACTTTTATTCTGTGTCAAAATTTTACAATTTAATTTCCTCTCCCCCGAATACTCCAGGGCTTTTTGTGCAGAAGCAGGAACCCATTTTAGACCTGAAGGAGTTTATCTTTGGTTTATCTTTGCAGAATCACAGAATCCCAGAAACTGCAAAATTGGAAGGGCCTACAGTGGATCATCTGGTCCAGCCTCTGCTCAAACAGGGTCATTTGGCAAAGGGTGGCATCCAGATGGTTCTTGAATATCTCCAGCAAGGTAAACTCCACACCCTCTCTGGACAATCTGTTCCAGTGCTCAGTTACCCACACAGTAGAGAAATTCTTCCTCATGTCCAGGTTGAACTTCTGCGCATCAGTTTCTGCCCATTGCCTCTTGTCCTTGCCTGCTGCCTGGCTCCATCCTCAACACTATCCCTTCAGATACTTACAGACACTGATAAGTTCCTCTCACAGTTGTTTCTTCTTGAGTCTGAACAGACACAGCTTGCCCAGCCTTTCCTCATAAGAAAGATGCTTCAGTCCTTTAATCATCTTTGTGGCCATCCAATGGATCTACTCTAGTACATCCTTGCCTGTCTTGAACTAGGGAGCCCAAAACAGGAGACAGAACTCCAAATTCAGTCTTGCCAGGGCTGAGCAGAGGGGTAGGACCACCCCCTTGACCTGCTGGTAATGGTCTTCCCAATGCATCCCAGGATCCCACTGGCACCCAAGGCACACTGCTGGTTCATGGACAGCTTGTTGTTCACCAGGACCCCAGGTCCTTCTCCACAGAGTTTCTTCCCAGCAGGTCATCCCAGCCTGTTTGGTACGTGGGACTGTTCCTCACCACATGTCCCTCCCTGCCTGTGCCTTTGTTGAATTTCAGGCAGCTTTTCTCTGCCCAGCTCTCCAGCCTGTCGAGGCCTTTCTGCAGGGCTGCAGAGCCCTCTGGGCTATCAGCCACTTCTCCCAGCTTTGGGTCGTCAGTGAGCTTGCTGAGGAGGTATCTGCCCTCCAGCCAAGTAATTGATGGAAAGGCAAACAGTGCTGGGCCCAGTATGGAACTGTGGGGGACAATACCAGTGACAGACCTCCAACCTGACCCTGTGTCACTGATTGTGTCCCTCACTCAGCCAGTTCTCATTGTCCACTCATCCAGACAACACCTCCTGAGTTTGCCTATGAGGATGCCGTGAAGGACCGTGTCGAAAGCCTTGCTGAAGTCAAGGTAGACAGCATCCACTGCTCTCCCTTATCCATCCAGGTCTCATTGCAGAAGACAATAGGACTGGTAAAGTGTGAATCCAATTATTATAGCTTTTATAACCTTTAATTACCTTTATTGAATCCATGCTGGTTACTCCTGATCATCTTCTTGTCATCCATGTAAATAGAGATGACCTACAGAATGGGGCGCCAGCTCTCCCAGGACTTGAGGTGTATTCCATTAGAGCCTATGGACATGTGGATGTCAAGTTTGTCAATGTGTTCTCTTACCCAACCATCCTTGACCAAGGGAAAGTCATCCTGATGCCTGGTTGTAGTGAAGACCATTGTAGAGAGAGTGTCCAGTAACTCTGTTTTCTCTGCATGCTCTGTTGCCATGGTCTCTCTTCCATATAGTAACAAGCCCACACTATCCCTAACTTTCCTTTTATTACTGGTATTTGAAGAAGCCCTTCTTGTTCTTCTTGGCATCCTCCACCATACATAAGACCTTCTTCATCTTATTTCTGCTTTCTCTGACAACTTCTCTGTGTTCATTCCAAAGAGCTGTACCCTGCTTCTATTGCTTCTATCGCTTTTATAGTGTGTGTATTTCCTGTTGACACTTGAGGAATGACAGGGGTTCTTTATTCATCTGCTGTGGTTTATTCCCTCCTTTGTCTGATTACTTGCTCATTGGGATCCATTGTTCTTGTCCCTTGTCTGAAGGAAGAGGTGGTATATGATTTTCAGCAGGGAGTTTCTGCAACCTGGCTTTCCCAGTTGCCTGAAATCTCCTAATCTACTGTTAACTAGGTAACAAGTGGTGAAAGGGTTTCAAAGTGGAAGTTGGGACCAGAAGACAAGGATTTTCAAGTTGTGATTGTTTCACTCCATACAGCAACCAAGCACAACACACAGCCACTTGCTACCTGCCCTACCAGCAGGATCAGGGAGAGAGCTGTAAGGATAAAAGCTGGAAAACTCACAGGTGGAGAAAAATTCAGTTGCACAGGGAATGCAGAAGCCACACACACAAGCAAAGAACCCCAAAGAACTCATTCATCATTTCCCATTGGCAGGGAGCTGTTTTGCATCTTCAGGACAACAGGGCTCCCTCACACCTCAAGGTGACATGAGAAGACAAATGCCTTCACTCCAAACGTCCCCTCCTTCCTCCTTCTTGTGCCCAGCTTGAAATACTGAGCAGTCTGGAATATCTCTTTGGACAATTTGGGTCACGTGTCCTGGCTGTGTCTCATCTCAGCTTCCCACGCACCCCCAACATCCTCACCAGCTTGGCAGTGAAAAGCAGAGAAGGCCCTGGTTCTGTATAAGCTCTGCTCAGTAATAATAAAAACATCTCTGTATTATCAACCCTGTGTTCAGCCCAGATATAAAACACAGGCCTGTACTTGACACTGTGAAGAAAGTGAACTCTACCTCAGCCAAAACCAGCACACAAGAGCATTACACCGTTACTCCTATTAGAACAAGTAAAAAAAAAAACAAAACAGATATACACATTCTACCCAACATTTTGTTTGCCTTAAACCAGTCCATAGTTAATTTGAAGTATAATTAAAAGAGTTTTTATCTCTGACTGTCCAATTACAAATCTTACACCTATGATATCAGTGATGTCTAATGGTTTTAGTAGTTGGGCACCCTCTCCCAGGATGTTACCAGCCATACATTTAGAAATTTACTTAAAAGTGGAAATCAGCAACTGGCCACACAAAAAGATGACAAGTTGTGTGTCTATGGAAGCGAAGTAACTGCATACATATATGTAAGTGGAAAGTTGAAAGTAAACCTACCTCCAAGCAAAAATGTGAGGCAGCATGAATGCTACCATGGTCTGCAAGCTCTTAACATGGTTTGGTCTGATTTACACCCTTCAGCCTCTATAGACAATCACAGTCTTAACCTTATAAGCAGCACACATACTGCAGAACTAACTGGAGGTTGTTTCATCTTTGAAAGGCAAAATCTGTTATACTTATCCTTGGGACCAGAGCAATGTTCTGGTCATTAGTACAAGGTCTAAAAAGATTATTATAGTGAGCACACCATAGATTTTTTTTTTTTTTTGAGTCATTCACTGCTGGCAAAATTGGCACTGTTTCAGCATCAATCCTGCCACTACCATTCTTTAGCACTGCCCTGCCTGCCCACACACTGTAAATGGCATTCCTGGGGTTATTTTCCCTTTTATTCACAATGATGAATGATAGCACGAAATTACCTGAAATGAAGAAGCCTATGTGGGCAACTTGTTCAGATATACTTTATGTAAAGCAGACCACTTGAAATAGCTGCATTGACCTTAACTGATGCCTTCTCCCTGCAGTGTTGCAGTCTCAAATTATCTTCCCCCAAAGAGGCAGAGTTTATTTGAAAGAGGGAGAAAATGCCTGCATGTCTTTTTCTAAACTTACATAATGCAAAAGAAAGTTGAAGTAAATGTTAACTGATTCTAGCTTGCTGAACTTTTCTTAAATTTACATTGATACATTTAATGATACAGTAAAATCAGAAAAAATATATACCAGTATTTCTTCACGCACACACACAGTCTGAGTGTAACTTCTCAGAAAGTGGTAAAGAAAAAGATGTGTTCTTCCAAACTCACAAAATTAAAAACAATAAGAAAACCCAGAGAATGAATTAGTTTATCTCTAAATCACACATTTAGCACATTATGGTTCAGAATTTTATTTACAACATATGTAATGGGATTACAAGACTCTATATTTCAAAAATGAAAAAATAAAATAAAAAGAGATGAATAAGAGATGACTTGTGGCAACCTGTCATATTTTCCTTTTTTACAAGTCTTCTAGTTGCTCCAAATTTATTCAGGCATCACATGTTCTTGGGTATATCCCATGACCTAACGAGAAACTTCAGTCTGTCACCCACACATAGACTGCACACCTCCTTTCAAAATTTCCTGAAATACTTCTGGGCATGTTCTACAGAAAGTGTTGGGGAACCTGCCTCGTTCTGTCTTAGCCAGGCAGGTGGCTGCCTTGCTGTCTGCAGTAAAGCTATGAGATGGAATAATTTGTACAACACTAGAACAATCCACTTTAAGATATAAAGACTTGAAGTCTAAACTTATTAAAGAAAAATAGTTTATAGGTACTAGACTGAAACAGGCATAGGCCTGTTTTCCACATAATTTTGATATAGACTACAAGACCCCCTTTTTAATGAATATTATTCAATTTTGGAACACACCCCACATCTGCCTACCACTATTATTTTGTTCTGGCCAGGGCTGTAAAGGGATCTTGAGTGAGGTCTTGGGAGTATGCACCAAATTGGTATGCAGTTTGAAAGATCTTCACACCTATTTTCCACAAGGATGAGGGAGAAGCTGGAATCCTATAATCTGACCTAATATCATTGGCCAATTCTTTTTGGAGGCAGAGGGTTATGGTTGTGTTTTGCTGAAAAAACAAAGACGTGCTTGTCCTCATGTAGGTCATGGTAGCTGTTAACACAGAATTCTCAAGGGTCTCACCATTGTCTTGGAGGAGAGAAATCAACTTTAGAACAGAAGTTGATTCGTCAATGTCTGTAGGCAGAGTTTAAATGGGAAATAACTTGCCACGAAGAAGTTGATTTCAAGGAGCAGTGATCATCAGCCTAAGGAAAGGCAGTGCCTGAAGTCTTTAGTTAAGATTTTAAAGTTAACCAGCTTGAAGTTGTTTTGATTTGTGACTTATGAACAGCTGAAGTTAGTATATGAGTGTGACACTTGGTTACATGGTGGGAGGAAGACAATAGCTTAGTAAATGATTTTTAATAGACAATCAAAAAGTTGGACATTAGGCCATTAGACCAGCCTGGCTGATCAAATGAGAGCCCTGCTATAAAGAGGTAACTTCTACCCAGCCTACAGACACTGACAATTTACTGTCATGAACAGTCTGGTAGATTATAGTAATAAATGGCAGTGTATATTTAATTATTTGCTGTTTTCTAATGTATGAAATAGCAGAGAATATGTCACCAATGTCAGGAAGAACAGTGCAGCTCAGCTATTCAGAGCCACTTCCTCATCGACTTGCAGCAAAGAAATGTGCGTCCCATAGCCTCCCTTGATCAGAGCCACAGGTTCCATGGGTGTCTCATATAAAGCTGGAAGAAGGAAGAGCCAAGGCTGTGGCTCTCCTGAAGCCTTTCAGGACACAACTATGTCCATATGTTACTTCACTATGTAAGGCTGTTTTACTTCCTAATAAACACAGAGGCCCTGAGACTCACTGTGTCCGTATCCGGTGATTGCCTTCTTCAAAGCCGAGCTATTTGACAGCTGGCTCAACGAAGAGCAGCAACAGTCTAGCTCTTACCAACATGAGAGCTGCTTAACCTCAACACCTGAAGCTGGCTCAGCTGTTAAGAGTGTGGAGCAGCAACGCATAGCTAGGGTCTGCACTTGTTCCTCACTTACATGCTCTCCCTAATCTCAGACAGGAGACTAGTATATGTTTGTCAGTAATGAAGTCCAGATTTCTCTTGCTGGTCCTCTGAAGATGGGTGAGTGCATTTCTGCTGTTTAAAATAACCTTGTGGTTTAACTCACAATAGCAAAGTCAAGGTGTTTGACAGAGATATTGTCACTTAGGTGGCTAAGGTTTTTTACCACCTTTCTCCAGGTATCAGATGGAAAAAAGGATAAAACCAGATTTTCTTCATGCGGACAGACAGAAGAACAAGCCTTTCCTGCAATCAAGGAAGAACTGCAGAGATACATTAAGATTCTAAGGATTTGGGAGAACAACAAAAGGAGAGGCTGCTGAAAACTGAACTAGATGTGGTCAGAATGGGTGTATGTGTGGACATAAGGAGAGAGTGCACTGGTATTCTTACTGCAACACAGTAGGTTAGTGACTTATGAGAGAGAAGGCAATGCTTTGCTGCATGATCCACGGTGATAACTCAGGGGCTGTTGCAAAGGCAAAAGCTTGTTTGTCCTCACTTTTAGACTATGTGATGACTACCTTCAGAAAGACAGCATGTACAGGACTTAAATGTGTTAAAGTTATTCTCATAACACCTGATATTCTAGTTAAAATGTGCCTTATGTGTGGAAACGGAATAGGAACACCTCAGTATCAGAAGTTTTCAGTAGTTAGCTCAGTTTTCAGCCATGCCTGTCATGAAAATTCTTGAGAAGGTGACATCTTTTTTAAGTATTTGAATTAATGTAAAATAACATAGCTATCCTGTACCCCAAGATACTTGTGAGATCACTCAGAATAGAGTACTAGAATCTCTTGAAAACCAGAGCACTGTAGCAAAGCTATGAGAGAATTTTGTCAAGATTAGCCATTTTTGGCAGTACACTTTACTTCCTTCATTTTAAATAAGTTTCTTCTCTTTTATTTCCTGAATGCAGTAATATAAAGGCTGCAGAGTCACTAGTTAAACTTTTAAAATAATAAATAATTTTTTCCCACTACAGCAATAACTCCAAGTCTAGCAAAAAATGTGTTGCAAGTAGCATTGATATATGTCATGGCAGCACTGGTGTGTGCATCCCACTGCTTTAGAATCTAATCAAGATTTAAGTGTTCTGTAAGACTGACATCCCAAAAGAAATAATATATCCTGAAACAGCACATATATCTTTCTCTTTGTAATACAGTATTTAGCAGCTTTTTTTTTGCAGGATCTCAGGTCACCTCTTCCTCCCTTCCATCCCCCCCTATTCTGCCAGTTTTGGTTCCCGAAAACATCTTCAGGTTTAAGACCAACTTGGAAAATTTGAAAAAAAATTTTGTTTTCATCCTATTTTAAAATGTAAGCCACATTTTTTTGTATACCTCCTTTATAAAATCATTAATGTCTCAGGTCTTCTGAATTCTTACACATTCTTGCTAAGTTCCATTATTAAAACAATGTAAATGTTTCATTACACTTTGTTAGCACAGAGGATATGATAGGGTTAAATAATTCCATATTAAGTGCAGCATGTATAAAAATGAGATAGGCAGTAGTAATTCCTTAACACTTTACTCAGACCCTGAAGTTCTTCTTCATATCTAAACTTACTGTTTAGAAAAGGATCTATTATGGACCCCAATACTTACTGTTTTGGCACTTACATAACAGACTGAACTTGCATCACAAAGAGCAAAATAATTTTAAGGTTAATTCCTGTAAAACTAAACCAGGAGATTGGTGAGTCAAGATAGATTCTTTCATCTATATGCAGAAACATGTTCAACTCCAGGATTGTGGCTATAAATCAAGCTGTCTAAAAGTTTGTTTTGCAGTAAGTGCGCACCTCTGAAGAGTAAACAGCTGACTACAAGCAGGCAAAATAAATTTATGTCCTGAAAATGTAGGAATTTTTCCCTCTGGTGCAATTCTAGCCCACTCTTATCAAAGGGAGGTCATGATTGATTTCAAGAGTAATGTAGTGAAGGTCGTTATTAAGCACCCACCTGTGTTCTGCAGAACTGGATTTGCATTCACTCACGTGAGATAGAGACAGCTGTATATAGGTCTGATCTGCAGGATGCCTGAGTGAAAAAAACTGTGTTGTCTAGAGATCATAGAGTAACTTTATTTAGAAGGGGCCCACAGGGTTGATCCAAGTCTTACCACAAGCTTTATACTTAAATGTACAGGGCAATAACTCAGATTTAATCTTGATTTAAATGAGCTTTGGATAGGACAATAAAACTGTTTGATAAAGACCAGGGTGAGAAGTAGGGCAGAGTGAGCCAATAGAACTCATGAACTTTTGGATATTGACTCTGCTCTGAGTTTACCACTGCTTTGTCTCCAATCTGTGAGAAAATGGTTACATTCAGATAGGTTTATACACAGGAAGGTGTTCTAAAACACAGATTAAGTCATGCTTTGTCATAGACATTCAGTGTTCACACTCATTTTATAGTTAACCTCCTTCCTGGGGTGTATCCTCTCTGCCTTGTACTGGAAAGATAATTTAAAGCAATATTTCAGGAATTACAACAATACGATTCAGTTTTGCACTTTGTTTCAGATAGTCTTGTAAGCTTCAGCACTTCTTATTTCCTACATCTAAGAGATATGGGATCAGGGTGGAGATCATATTATATCCTTGTTTTGATGGCTAATCTGAAGACAAACAAATCAGATGGCCCTGGTCTTCTGTGACATGAGAACAGAAATACACCCATTAGAACTCAGTTGCAACTTACAGCAAGCTAGTTTTATGACCAAAATTATCATCTTTTCCAAATGAAAGCTGCATTATCAGTTTGGGTGGTTTTTTATGTTCATCCCTTGAAATTATTCCCCTTTAGTTTAAAATTACTGGCAGTATTTGATCAGTTTTCTTAACCTTGTAAGCCAGTGGCAATGCTTATTTGTTAGTCTTCTACATTTAGAATTTAGGGTACATTTTAAAGAAGTTTAATAAGATCCATTGGCTGCCTGACTGACAGACAATGGCTTTATAAGCATTCTTTTCATACTTTACAATTACCAAATAAAACACTGTGATAAGAAGGGGAAAAAATTTTAGGAATCTGTGAAGCATTTGCAATAAGAAAAATCCTTTCCCCTGTTTTGTTGCCTGGGATAGCAAGATATCAATCCTCTCCATAGCACATCATAAGCTAAAAATAAAACAAAGCATTTAAAAACTCATCTTGATAACATTATAGAAGGCAGAAAACCACATGAATTTTTAGTCTTCAACTTGAGATGGCCTTTAACTGATTTAAAGGACTGAAAATTATTTTAGGTGTGACTCATATGCCTATTATTGATCTGATGTACTTTGCCTGTAGGCATGTGTGCTTCTAGGACTTATTTGCTATCAGACAAGTATTTGGGAACAACATGTGCCAGTATGTTAAGATTTAGGCACTACTATTCTTTCAAACTTCAGGGCTCTAAAATAGAAGACATCCCAAAAGAAAAGGATTGTGTCCCATTATGGAGTATGCAATTTTCATTTCTAGGCTAAGTAAGATGCTTTCTTACAGACTTATTAAAAAAAAAATTTAAAAATTTCACAAGCCAAGCTCATTATTTCTTTCACAGGAATTTGCTAGATGAAGCAATAAATCCAATAATGCATACGCAGATCACATTGCTACAAACATATTGACTTCAACAGGCCTTACATTAATTAGATTCCTGCAAATCTCAAGTTTGAACATTTTCCAAAAGAAAAAAAAAGTCTCACTTGTACATGGGTGCTTAACCCTGCTCTGTAATTAAGGTCCCATTAGAGGAACTTGTTAATCAGTTATTTGGCCAAACTATAACAATTTCAGAATGAATCATCCATCCTTGTTTATTCCCACTAGGAGGATTAGGCTCAGTTTTTACCCAAAAGGTTTGTTGTCAGGCCAGGCAGCCCCCTGAGTGCATTAGCCCAACCCATGTGAATGAAGTATGAAGCGATTAAAATCACACAGGTCTATGTGACCAGCTGGAATGCACCCAAGGACAGAAGGAGCTGGCCAGTGTCATTACAAGTGTGTTCCACACCATCTTCTTTTCTGCCCTCTTAGATTACTTAGATTTCTAATGATGACAACAAATGCTACATGGATTTTCAAGAAGGGCAAGACAGGATTCAGGGATCCACATGCTGGTTGGCCACAGCTCTGTTCCCTGAAAGATGATAGAAAAATTCCTTCTGGAAGCCACCTCAAGCCAAGGAAATGACAAGAAGGTGATTTGGAATAGCCCAGTCAGAGAGATGTACCAGGGCAAATGGTGCTCAACCAACTTGATTGCTTTCTGCAGGGATGTAAGGGGTAAGGAATTTCTACATTTAAGCAAGGCCTTTGACATGGTCTTCCACAGGCTCCTTGTAGCCAAACCCGTGAGATATAGGGTATGTAAACCATAAAATGCACAGAAAACTGGTTGGACTTCCAGGTTCAAAAGGTGGTGATGGCAGCATAAGGCCCAGTTAGAAGCACTGTTTTTCAAAGACTGGCAGTGGGACCAATAAAGTTAATTGCCTTCATTAATGACCCTGATGATGGGTTGGACTGCAGCACTCTTGGTGTATTTGCAGATGACATCAAATGTAGGGTTGTGCCAAAATGTGCTGGAAGGTAGGGCTGCTGTTCAAGCAGGACAGGTTTGTTGAACAAACACCAGTGTAAATGTGGTTCTCTGGAATGGACAAAGCCCTGCACCAGAACAGGCTGGTGCCAGCCAACTGGCAATACCTCTGAAGAAAATTCCCAGGGACCCTGGTGGGATCCAATTTGGCCAGAAGGCAGAAGTGTGCCCATATACCAAAACATTGCACCAGCAAGGGGAAGGGATCCTTCACAGGTTCTCAGCAGTGGTGAGACCACTCCTGGTGTGCTATCCTGGGCTCACAGTAGAGACCAAATGCAGACATACAGGAAGGAATCCAGTGGAAGGTCCCTTGTGATGGCTGGAACACAGGGCACATGCAGGAAATGGAGTTCAATAAGCTTATTCAGCCTTGCCAAGAGGAGGGAAAGGGGAGACCAGGCTGTGGTTACTGCCTGGTGGGAAAGTACAAGTTCTGCTCAGGGATGCACAACAATAGGTTAAGAGGTAACAGGCATATGCTGGAATGTGGGAAAACCCCATTAGGTATGAGGAAAAACTTCTGTAACATGATGATGTTAACAACTTTGGAACAAAGTTCAGGGTAGTCCTTGGAGATATTCAAACCTTAAATGAATTAAGTCCTGGCTCAACCTGATCTAACTGGAGCTGTTTCAAAGTGGGAGTTGGAGCAGACTGCCTATAAAGTCTTCCAATCTAAATTGCTCTGTGATTACTTTTTAATGGTGCATTACTTCAGCTAAAACAACTCAACTTCTGGGGAAAACAAATTTAGAGGAAAACGAATTCTTTTGTGCAAGTTCTAACTGATAAGAATCCATTTGTTTATAAGAATACAAATGGTTTGGCAGGACTGTTTTAAATACATCAAACCAAATGAATTTGATTAAATTTACAGGTACAGAAATTAGCTTTGCTATTAGAATAAAGCTTATTTCTAGAAAGATGATTTTGTTTTCAGCTAACAGCAGTGCTCTCCTAGGATCTGTGCCTCACAGACACCCAGAGAATCAAAGCACCCTTTGAGAATGCAGCCATGTAGACAGATGAAGGCACATATTTTATCTGCTTATAATGATGCTGGACTTTTGCTTTTAACATAAATTATTCCTGTTAAGAAAAAGAGATTCACATGCCAGATTCACCTTTGGCATGGAAAATGCCAAACAGGCTTCATAAGAAGAAAACAATAATTTGTGTTGAGTTCTATCAGCATTTCTCCAATAAGTGTTTCAAACCACACACTGGATATGTTCCAGCTACAGAAGAAGGAACAATGAACTTATCATTGTTATGAATTTTCTATCAATGTTTTGAGACTGTCTGAAATTCATTTCCATAAGAAGGCTGTACTACTCCCTTTTAGACATCTAAGGTGAGGTCCCTGTGGTAGCAAAGTAATATAACTGAGGCTGATGAAGCTTTATGAAGCTTCATTCTGCTTTGCTTAGACTCAAGGGGGAGCAGAGTAGACTGGATTAGAGAATAGGTTTTGGGAAAATGCCCACAGCTAAGAAGGACTGGCACTATCCTTGTTTTCCTAGCAAGGAGAAATAAAAATATTTAAGTGGTTATGATGCTGAGAGTAGCAAGAAGGAAAAGTAAGTCAAAAGACATCATTACAACAATCCATAGAGAGGGGAACTCTTCTGTGGCTCTGTTAACCCAGGTGTCCCTGGCAATGAAGCAGGGATCAGCTGTGCTTTATCCCTTCTAATGGCAAAAGGAAAGGATTGTTTACTGTCTCCAGAAGATTAACCTGAAATTATATCTACACCTGTGATGTCTGTGACCATTGATGTATATTGAAAGTTACACTAGTTGATAATTTCCTTCTTGGTTTTGAATCATAATGGTTGCAGGCCATATTTTCTGCTCTGAGTGTGATACAGCAAAAGAGTTGACACTTTCAGGGTGCCTATATCAAAGGGACTATAGTTTAAGGACTGACACCTTGTGATATGGTCACTGAGATGCTCAGCAGTGGCTCAGCAGCACTGCTGTGCACAGAACCAGAATCTGAGATGACAGAAGCATACTGGTAAACATGTTAGCCTAAGTCTGTCTTGCAGAAAAGATTTTAGATGTGGATCAGGGCGTAGGCTTTTTCTCATTTCCTTTCACATGACATTGCTTCATTATTCTTGTCTTTAAAAGTCATTTATTGGCATAATGTTGTGTATTACTGCATAGTGTGAACTCTCAATATTATTTTAGTATAAATACACTTCTGCAGCAAATACTCTAGTTTGAAGAGAATGTTAGTGAGTCAGACAATGCGTTGGGAACACCAGTACAAATTTATTTTCACATCTTGGTATCCCATCTTCTTTATTACCACTCAAAATAAATGTTTTATCTGCCAGGTTCACAAGTGAATATCTGACTACTTATCCCAGTGCATATTCTTATTTTGATTATATATAGCAGTTTCAGTGTGTATGTCTATGGCCTTCTGTGCACTTCTACGGCTGGAGTCTCCAGATTGATTTTACTCTGATACATCTCCTTGTCCTATTAATTTTTTTTCTTGCGTCAGAAAGATAACCCAGTATGAAACAACTAAAAAACCCCCTCCAACCCTACATTGAAGGAAACCAGTAACCCTATAAGAAACACCTGTTTTTAAGACCATGCCGACAGGACATTGTTGCTACAGATGAAAAAGGTCCTGTTTCTGCTAAAGAATGCACTGCATCGTTCATGTTTGAGATTTTGGATGGATCTTGAAAGGGAGCTGTGGTGCTGTTGACTCACTGCCAGCTACCTCTTGATGTAGTCTCTCATTTTCATCTCACAACCTGTCGGGTTTTCCCATCTCAAACATGCTTGATACATGCTGGAAGAGGTGAGGTCTCTCTGTGCCTCTGCAGGGTTTTACTTGGCCCTGGATGCTGCAGACCTGACAAGACAAAGAAGCACCCCCCATCCCTGTGTCCCGACCAACCACACCCTTCCAAAGGAATTTGCTGTGTATGCTCGTGTACAGCAGCACATCGTACAGCCACTGGCATCGACGGTTGAATCACAGCGGCCTACGCAGAACCAAGGGTGCCAATCTCAGTGGAAGTCTCATGTCTTTCAGCTCCAAAGGGACTTCTGTGCACTTAAAAATGTGCACAGTTTCCTGGAGCTTTCCTCCTCCGGATCCCTTTTTCTCACCCTACTTTGACAGAGGAGGATCAAGAGTTATGGCATGCTACCTGAGGCATGGCAGCACCTACGAGTGGGTTTAAAGAAGAGCAAGATAAAACTTGTGTGACGGGGTGTAATGACTCTTTTATACATTTGCTCCTTTGACGTGCACTTTGCAAACCCAGAGGGGTCAAGTGGAGGATGTGTGTAGCCTACCAGGCTCTCTGCAGCCACGGAGAGCAGACCTGCCATGGCCTGTCATGCTGTGCCTTGAAGGAGTGGTGGACACACCAGCAGTCCCCTGAAGCTCAAACAACACTCTGACACAAAACTGCTGGCAAAAGTGATTCCACCTCAAGCTCCCATTAACACCACATAAAAGATTTAATCTGTGTTTCATATGCGGATGATCACCCATTGGTCTGTTTCTCCTCCTGCTGGCCATCACTTAAATTACTGCTAACATTGAGAGAACACAGGATTAAAATACAGTGAAAGGAATAGAGAGCTGATAAATGACTGAGAAGAACTGAAAATACTGAAATACCTCCAACAACTTATCTGCACAGAAGATTAAGGCAGATTGAAAATGACCTAGAACTAAAATTTTCGATTTTGAGCACTTTCTGAACAGCGTTCTTAAAAGAACAGAATAGTGATGAGATGATGATGATGATAACAATGATAAATCATTTAAGTTTCTGCATATAAAATGCTCTTGTACTGTTAAAGAAATGAAAGACATTTTTCAGAGTAGCCTCCGTTGTTGCAGAAAGGAAAGGACTAGTTGGTCACAGTAGCCAGGAGATCCATGTTTTTATTTCCAGCTGGGCTGCACGTTTCCTTTGTGACCTTGCAACTGCCCCCTCCATTTCCCATTTCTTATGTTGCATAATAAATATCTTGGTGAGGCAAGGTTGATACTCTGCTCACAGAAACTATTTGCAGCTCTTTGCTCACATGGTGCCAAAAAAGTCTAAAATATCCTTAAATGATTCAATGAGTTCAGGAGTAATGGCAGGGAGATCCTTGCCTGTGCTGCACAACTCTCTTTTGCAGTGACATTTGGGAGGCTGCTTTTGGAGAAGTGTAGTCTTTTTGTCTCTTTGGGATGCTACAGAAACCCAAAGTTGGGAGGAGGCGTCAAAATTACCTTGACCGAGTGGGAGGTGAATGAAAGAAGTGGTCCCCAAGACACTGAAACTGAAAATCACTGGATCCTTCACAACCCAGGTTTCTTTTCTGGGCTCTTACCAACACACCCTTCTGCCTTTTTCTGGAGGCAGATGAAGATACTGCCTTTGTGTCTTGTTTATTTTCATTCCTCTGAATGAATTAAACATTCGTTCATTCCGTTTTAAGGGATGATGTCCTGCTGCCCATGCACACTTGTGAAAATCAATGCGAAATTCTACTCTATCAGCACAAAATTCTACCTTACCACACAAGTCTTCATTTTGCTCAGGTGAAAACATTTCACTTCCAGGTGAAGAAAATGGAAAGGCATCCTCTCAGCTTCTCCATCTCAACAGATGTTCTCACAGCTTCTAACCAAACACTGTGCGTGGCTATACTTATGCAACACAGAAGACATGGTGGGATTCCAGGGATTTCCCAGAAAATTTTTTCCCAGCCTGGGTCCAAACAGAACCTCCTGAAGCAAGTCTGGCAATATGTAATATATGTGCCAAAGAAAATACAAGGAGCAGATTTAAAATGACACCAAAATAGGAAAGCCACGGCCAGCACACAGCTGGAGGCATTTAAACATGGGAGAGGCATTGACTCTCATAGCCTCTGGGGTTTTATTCTAGAAAACAGCAGGGTGTGGGGAGGCTGGTGAGTACATTCTGCATCCCACTAGGATGTGACTGGGATGTTCTCCCTGCTCAGCAGCTTGGAGGTCTCTGTGGAGGTCCCAAGGCTGAGGGATGGGCATAGCTGCTCTTTGATTTAGGAAATGTCAGGCTCTCTCTCTGCACCTTGGAAATTAAGGGTGGGTCAGAGAACCCACCAGAAAAACAGAAGGTCATGGCATTATAAATAAAACCTAAGCCATCATTCAAGCCCACTAACCCTCTATTAGGGTAGCAGTTCATGTTCATGACTCTTTAGGAATATAGGCTGAAAAACTGAGTGAAGATGTCCACTCATTTCACAGTGACTTTTAGCTGGTTTAAACAACCTGGCAAGTGAAGGATTTTTTTGCATTAATGAGTAAAGGAAGCAGTTTAAAAAAGATGCAACCTGTTAGTTCCTGTGTTTCTTCCTCTTAAGTAAGGATCATGCTTAAAAACAATGAGACTGAAGTTCTGATTCACCTTTTTTAAGCTGTGTTCCTGCTAAAGGGTACAGATCATTTCTTGTGCCGGAGAATTTATCCATAAAATCTGGCATCCTTACCCTTTGCCATTAACCCCAGTGTTTCACCAGTATTTGTGAAGCCTCCATCTTTCTGGTAAAATATGTAGCAAAGATGAAAGCTGGAGTTTGTGGTGACACCTCTTCTGCTCTAGGAGACACAGCCTTCAAAGTGTGTGCACATGCTGTCTTTGGGGTATATTAAGAGTAAAATTGCTCAGGAGGAGCAATTCTGGTGTTTCCAGAAAAGTGCTGATAGGCAGGATGCTTTCCTTGGTCTGACACATTCAACAGTAACAAAGTGCTAGTTAGGACCACTCTGTAAGCTAAGTGCTATTAAATGGTAGCTATGGTACTAATACATATCACTGCCCATCACTTGTGTGGATGTTTAAAAGGCAGATGGTGATTTTAAGCATCCCTGAGCAATGCTTGATTGTTCTTGAAAATTTCGTGCCATGAGCAATACACAGGATTGAACAAGAAAATGCCTGCTTTGGGCTCTGAGAATCTGGGTATGAGAAATTTGCTAGCCAGGAGAGGTAAAGAGTTGCACTGCCAGTGAGCCTAAGCCAGATTTTACAGTAGATGCATTTTAGTCAGTCCTGGAAGTTAAGCAGGACCCCTTGGCAGATGTTCTGCAGAGCACAGCAGTAGAGCAGCTTGTGCAGGAGCACAATGGCAATACTGTTTCCCATAGACTAAAATAATGAATCATGGTTTCCTCTTGCTACTGTCGTTCATGTAACCTTTACAATAATTTATAATTAGATTAGTTGCCCTTTGGATAGGCACACATTTTTTTTTAAAGGGTTGCTAAGGTAACTGATGATTTCCTTATTTCATCCTGTGTTAGGGGAAATTTTACTTCCTAGTGAGCCTGAACTCAAGACTCATTGAAAGAAGATACTTGTTTATCAGGAGTTGCAGTGCTTCTATAGTTATCAAGCAGAGGATTCAATGTGTATTATGGAGTGTTGATTGAACTGCTTCATTTTAATGGTAAAAGAAGAGCTACTGTAATTTACATGAATTGTTTAATCTCAAAGATAAGGGAGTAGAATTTTTGGGATTTGAATCTTTAAAAGTCTTTTGATGCTTTCTTATAAACTTTTACTCAGCTTTGCTCTATTCTTTCCTCTAGTTTTAAGCACAGTTACTGTTGTGCATGCAAAAAGAAAAAAAACAAACCCAAAACTACCAAAAGAAATCTCTGTGGGTGGATGGCAGCATGCCTCTGCTCGACCTGACCAATTCTCCCTTTGAAGACCAGGAACTGAAGTTTTATAAACCTGAAGGGAAGAATGATTCCTAGATTTCCTTTCTTCTCTCCTCTTCTTGTTCAAATACAGAAGCCCAAGAACTGAGGAGCCACAGAAGCTAAGCTGCATGTCTCTGAGCTGTAGGAAACCTAATACACACTTTGAAAATAAACAGCAAAGTTCCCCAGTGTCCTTGCCTTCAACCACTTTGTAGTACATGACAAAAGTAGAGAAGTTCTCTGGCTTCTGTAAGAATTCTTAGCATGTCATCCTCCCATGTTAGGTGGCCAGCTGACTCCATAAGTTCTCTGACCCCTGTGTGCTGTGCAGCAGCAGCTATCTCTACCCTGCCTGTGCACACTGTGAGCAGCTTGCTCCCAGCAGCCTGCTTGTGGTGTGAGCAAACAGCCCACGGGGCAGCGATGGCCTGGGACGGGGCCAGCGATGCGAAACGACACACAGTGCCAGATGACCTTACACTGGGAATTTCCCTGCTCTCACTGAAACTGCCTTGTGTGCTCTGCTCCGGCAGATTTATCCCCAAATGCTCTGGCTTGTCCTCAGCAGTGGGGTTGAGGAAGTGAGCCCCAGACAGCTCCCCACTACCTATCCAGAGTGTGCACTCGGGCAAGGCACCAGAGCTGCTGGAAGCAGCCGAGGTCCAATAGCCAGTGATTGGCAGCTGTGCTGCTGTGCAGAGGTACAAGTTTCTCCAGGAAACACTGGTAGTGGGTTTAAAAGTAGTTTCTACTTTGACGAGTTAAAGGACAATAGTGAGTACCTTTTATTATTTAATCTGTCATAAAGTTCAGTGCAATTCAAGGTTATTGTAAAAAATAGAAAGGATTACCTAATCTTTCTCCATCTGATAAATTGTGAATTGTGTGATATGTCCTCAGTGACAGAGGAATGTATAACTATAATCAAGAAAGATAAGAGTCCTAAAGAGTATATCCCTGGTTTTATATAAAACAATGTTAAAGGCAGACATGTCCTGGAATACAGGTCTCTATATATATTCCACTGACAGTGTGCTGCTCAGACGTGTTTTCCCACAACAAAACCTCACAGAAATTCTTCAGACTTTCATCCCAACCACTTCCACAGTAAGCACATTATCCACATGTTAGCCACAGTTATCTCTCTCTCTCTCCTCACTCCTCTCTCACTAAGGGATTTTTATAATACTCTCAAGTAAGCGACACCAATATTGAGAGCAAAATGATTGATACTGTTCTCCCTATTTGACCACAGCAGAGGATAATATTTTGAGTCATTATAAAGAAAAAGTCCCAGTTTTTTATCAAGAGTAAAGATTTGTGTCAGAAGGTGTCTGAAAGAACTTATGAAGTGTGAAAGTCTACACTGTGCCTTTTCTCAAGTTTAATTTTATTGGTAAATTGATCTGGTTGATGTTTTCTGAGGAGAATAATCCTTGGTAAAAAGCTATATTCTAATTAAAGCTTTCCATATGAAAAGATTACTTATATGAAGATTTTTCCTGTCAATGCTATTTAATTTTCTTTCTAGCTGACAATTTAAAAAAACTTACTTTTATTTCTGAAAGTATTTTAATTCAAAGATCATTTAGAATTAACTCTATGGTCAATAATTTAGATATTGATTATTATTGAGAGTAAGTTGATGATTAAGCCAAAATTAAGCCAAAACTCATTATGACATTTGGATTTTCAAAACTTTTTGCTTTAAAGTATTTTTCTTACTTTTAGGACCTTTTGTCCTAACTAGGTTTGGGACTTTATATTGCATGTCAAAAACTTGATTTGGAGGCAGGAGCTATATCCCTCTTGAGATTTCCAGTTTTAAAAGGAGGTGTTTACTTGGTAAGTGTACAAAAAGATGCACACACAGAACAGGAGTAAGCAACCAGAAAATGGACGCAGAACATCTTACAGGTCCTGAGTTTCTTCCAAGACCTCAATCCTTTTCTTCTGGAGAGTTGCCCTGCTTGATGTAAACTAAAAGCTGGTCAAGAGAACAAACACAATTCATTCTTGGGAAGGCTATCTCTTTCCAAATGACCAGGGAATATTAAGCCCCTTGTAACTGCCTATGGAAGCAAGACGCACCTTTGGTGTCACTATGGTTTCTCCAAGAGCAGTGGCAGCACACTCTAACTGGAAGAAATCCCACCTATTGAAGCACAATGGGGCTGTGGAATGCAGTGGCCTCTCCAGAGCTGAGATTTTCACTAGTGTAGGACTTGGATTGTGTGCAGAGTGCATGGGAAAGGGAGGCTGCTCCTGGAGGAGGTGTGATATTCCCACGCTGGCTCAGGTGGATAATTTTGTCTGTTAAAAGGCATGTTGGAGCATGTTTGCAGCAATTGTTTTCAAACCAGAGTGGGGAGAGTCACAGGATGAGTAATGGTGGTTAAACCCCCGTCTGCCATTGGGAAGCAAAAGACAACACATTCCAAACTGAGTACCCCATCTTTTACAGATGTATCCTTTAACTTGAAAAAAACCTGAAACAATCAAGAAACCCTTTTAGAAGTAAGAGTTCTTTTACAGAATATTTGAGTTCATCTGGAGTACTTGAGAAATTAATTGTTCTAGTGATTTGAAATTATCAAGAAGCTAAGCTGCAACATGTGTGAATAACCTGAAATTTCAAGCTTCTTGGCTAGAAACAGGTTATTGGATTTCAGAGTGCCAAAGTGAAAAGATAATTTTGACAGGTACCAGGAAAAAATTAGAAAGGTTAGAAAAGCAGTATTCATTCTTGCATAACAGGACACCCTGTCATATTTTTAAACAACTTCAGGTGTTTCAGTCTGAGAAACAGTACAAAATTGATGATCTATAAGCATCGATGTTCTGTGGACCAGTAAAACTACAGTCTTTAAGGTAGCTATTCCCTTTCTTTCTATAAAATCAAAGTAAAATAACAGAAGTTAAGGACACAGCCATTCACACAGAATTCTATTGGCACATCCACACTGAGGAAGGAGATGAAGAAGAAGGATACTTCAGAAAATGTAACCAAAACATGGCATTAACTTTGCCACATGGCATGCAGAAAAGAATTTATAGATAGAAAGGTATGCATCTATTTCACCTCAGCTGTCTTCTCAGATTTCAGCACTAATACACTACATAGCAAGTAATAAAATACACAGAAAACTGACTGTGTCAAATTAAGACTTTGTGAATTATTTACATGCAAAAAATAATTAACATTACGATTGCACTATTTACAGTACTTTGAAATGTCCTAGGCATCTACAGACATTCTGCTGGAATAGATTATCCATAAAATGTAGATGTTAGCCATCTAAATTTGAATTCATAATGCATTCACAGACCTTTATTTTGGTATGGTACTCTCACACAGAAAAAGGAAATTCCTCTTCTGGATGTTTCAAATAGAAACATACCAATGTTAGAAATGGCACACGTGTGAAGCTGCAGTTTATTTGAACAAACACTTATTGTGTTCGCTTTGGTTTTTGCAAGTCTTTTATCAGCTACTTCTCATCCAACAAGAATATATTAACAGTACTATCATCTCCTTTCATAATATACAGATAATGTGTAGTAACACCCAGAGCAATGCTAAGTTAACATCAACCATGACTGCTACATGGTTTTGCAACACAAACAATATGATCACTCTTCAGTCAGGGGTTATGCCTCAACTATGTGCAACCTGAATTCCTGCCAGCTCTATTTCATCTGTGCCTTTGTAAGCAAGCGCCTGTTCAAATACTCTTCCACTTGCTTTTATGACTTCCCATGAGCCACACATAAGCTGTTCCTCAGCTTTCTCAACATTGAGAACACTATCCTCACTCCAGCAAAGTTTGTTTCCCTAGAACACGCAATCTTCTGAGGATGTTGCAGAGGTACCTACTGATACTGCTTCTGCAGAGACACCACACCCACAGCCCCGACCCTTCCCTCTGCCAGCTAGGTATCATACTGCCTTCGGGTAGCAGGGCAATGACTTTCCACATTACCTTAGCACACACTTCATCCTCTAGATTTGCAATGCCTGTTCTGTGATCACAGTGTTTCCTGGCAAGAAACAGGGGATTTCCACAACAGCTCTGGATCTATTCAGGTACATGTTCTGAATCATGAAAGGTATGAACATCTCACAAAGCACCCCATTTGTTCAGACCTTGGTGAACTGGAGAGTGCAGGACATCTGTGCTGTGTTTCACCTGGCAGAGGCTCAAGGGGCTGAAACAGACCTGCTTGTTCAAAAGGAGGATCCATGATGTGGTCTGGGGAACTTTGCATCTTTGAGGTAAACATTGTAAAGCAGGAACCTTCCTGACTCAATATTCTTGTGTCTACGTGCACAAGGCTTTCAGCTTTAATCTCTGCAGCAGAGACCTCTCTTTTGCAGAGATTTGGGAATTTTCAAGAGAAACCTCTGGAGGGGAGAAAGTGCACTCAGCTGTTGTGGTGGCACAAGTCTAGCCCAAGATCGTGTTGAGGTGCAGAGTGACTGGTGGCTCAGTGATGCAGCAAACAGCACATGGCACTCTCTTCTCTGCTTTTTTGAGGTCTCACCCCAGTGTCAGCAGCAGCATTTATGCAGTGCACTGGTATCACATCAGCATGTGCTACCACAGCCTGCCCATGCTCAGCCTTGATCAAAGATTATTTGCTTTGGGAAGACAGCCTCGGTGCATTTCCCCCAGCCCCTTCTAGCTCTTCATGGTCTTCAGTTAATGAATGAAGTACAAAACTAATCAGCATGTTAGTGTCCATAATTAATTTATCAAGCTTTATGAATTTATTAGTTCCAAGTAGATGGACCTCTTTTCCAAAGGCACTAAAAACTTAGCTTGCTGCTCCCATGTGTGTTGATGGGATTGAGTACATTTTTAATCATTAATTAATAGACTGAATTTTCATTCACTAGATGAACTAATGAAATCTTCCAGTGGTAGGTGACACAGCATAAACAAACTTCTGAGCAATGTGAAGCTGAGATATTTAAGGCCAAACAAAACACACATTTGCTTTCAGAAGGTCTGTAGGCAAAACTATATTTTCTTCTGTTAGCAGTTCAGCTATTAACATTGCAACTTCTTATTTTTAGTATCAACTGTTTTTTTTTCTGCTTGCATAATTTTTCCTTGGCTGATATTAGCACTGCCCCTCTAATCAGGCATTGCTGTCAACTAGAAAATGGGATTAGAAAGGGGTCATAACATGCAGACATTTGTGAAAGACATGAATGACTCTGAAGGCCTGACCGCAAGGCTGTGGGTGGTTACATCCGTTTGTATCATTATTGGGAGACAAGTATCCAGAGGTTTTGGTGGAAAAAAAGAGTCAGGAAAAGAGAGGAAATTCAGTATATTCAAAAGATCTGCTAAGCCCTCAAAAATTATAGAGGAATGATCCTCTAAACAGGCAATAAAAAGGGAAATAAGAATAATTAGGGGATTTTTTAGTAGCATCTCATGATTTAGCCTATAAAACATTTATTTTTAGACAATTTTCCTATACATTTTTCTTTCTGATATACAAAGAGTTTTTGCCTACGTCTGGCTTCAGAAATCTTTTTATTGCCAGATCAGGGCTTTCTTGATTCTCCACTCTGGGTTCATGATCTTTTAGGCAGAACTGAAGATTTTGTTCAAGCATCGTACTTTTCACTGGGGTCCTACTGTCTGAAATCTCAAGAAAGATGCTCTCCCATGTGTTGAACTTAGAGTTCTGTGAATGGGCACAAACAAACAAATATTTTGTGGTCTTCAGTTAAAATGTTTTCCCTTTCCTAGTAACTAAACAATGTTTTCCTGTTGGTCATTCAACATAAGCAAGAAGAATCCAGGATCATGATCCCCAGTCTTACATTCCTTTTTAGCACATGGGAATGAAAAAGATCGTACGAATCCAGAAACTAAATATTTAATGACTGAATGACCTAAGCAAAATTTTTTTACTGCTGAGGTCATCTACAGCTTTTATCACATGAGCCTTTTTTAAAACCAATAGGGTGTAATGATGCCTAAGCAAAATGCATGCAGGCTTGAGCTCGAGAATTAAGTAATCTGAGCTATTTTAAGAGTATTTACACTTTATTTACAGTACTCAAATCAAGACTTCAGGCCTCAACAACTGAGAGGGGATGTAGGTCAATGAACTAAATGAAAAGAGAAAAACAGAAGCAATTTCTTATGTATTCAGACCAATATAAACCAGAGCTACAATATATAATATGGAAGGGGGCAATTATGCTAACAAAGTTGAGAAGTATGTCAGACATTTCAGAAGATGAAAAAGGAAACAAAATTTCTGTCTGGTACAGAGATTAAGAAGGAGGTCAAAGGTGCTTATGGGTAGAATCTACAGGCTGATTTTGTGGGCCAAGGAAACGGCATTTGCAAAGGGAAAATAAAATGAAACAAGCTATAAAGAGCAAGTGCCAAACATTTTGCTGTGCAAAATGCAATCTAGGAAGGAGCAACCAGATGTCTGAAAGGAAAGGACTGAGTCACGAAAGAAAAAAACCTGTAAGAACTAATGATTGATAATGGAAAGAAAAAATAATTTGGAAAGCTTTCCACTCAGAAGTACATAAGCACTATTTAATTATAGTGAATAACAGGAAGAAAAATCCCAGGACCCTCTTTAAATCCAAGACAGGTTGTAAATCCAAAACATAGGAAGAGGAAAAAAGCATGTACAATATTGTTTCCTAAAGCAATAAAAACTACACCCATGAGATACATTGAGTCTGAATTAATTAAATTTGAATAGGGTATGTTATAATTTCTATTCAGTGTGAGATCTAGGTGCTTTCTTGGCTTTTCTTCCTGCTGTACTTGTTGTCTGTTCACACAAGTTCCAGTCACAGAAATTCTCTGTATTGCTGTCATGCCTTGACTTGTTCTTAACTGTCTTTGTTTCTGTCCAGGTCTATATTTAACTCTGAGTTTCACCCAAGAAAAGCCAGTTGGCAGCAGAGAGCTGAACTCAGCTCAACATATGCTTTTATTTTCCACAAACACAGATGTTTGAGATGACACACCCTTTGTGTAGTACTACCAATGAACAACCCTTCTGAGAATCCACAGTGGTGGGAAGAACACTGCATATATTTCAGCAGCTAGAAACAGGCAGGTGTTTGATAAATATGCTTTTCTGTGGATGGTTAGTCAGGGAAGTGGTTACTGTGGTTGCTAATTATAATGACTGTCATTTACACCAGGCTCTTAGATAGAAGACTGATTTCTGGGAGTTGATTTCAGGCAGGATAACCTCACAAATTCAACAAAGCTCAATTTATAAAATCTTGGGTGCATTGTGAAGTGGATGCTAAGATGTCTGTGACTCTTGGCCACAAGGCAGCACACCCATCACTGTACTAGCAACAGAAACACAGACATTGGAAACTCTGCCCAGATGAACAACTGCCACCACGTCTCCATCTCCTGCCCCTCTCCATGCTGGGACCAGACACTATATTCTCAAAGCAGTGATGGAGATTGATGAGGGACTTCGTTAGAAGAAGGTAAGGCAGCTGTAAGTACAGGATGCAAACACTGAGGGAGAAATAACGTCTAATCAGAAGGCTAGGGGATATGAAAAGCCTGATGGAGAGCATGATAAGCCAATTACCAGACCATGGGATTATTTCTGTTTTGCTTTTTACAGAAAGTGAGGCACTTTCTCAGTGAGGCCATTCATTCTCAACTACTAGTAAATCTTGATTTTGTAAGGAAATGCACAGTTCGAGTGAGAGGCTGCCATGCTGCATCCTAGATATGGTCAAGTTTAAAAATATACTTTGAAGATACACACCTTGTCTGATCACAAGAGCAAGCAAGATAGTGTAAATTACCATGCAGTCCAGAATTGAATCTGATACAGATTAGCAGAGATGCTCATGCTGTTGTACTGGTTTTGTTCCAATTGAGCCACCTATTAATCCCCAAGGGTTTCTTATACCTGCATTTTCTAGAGAGCACACAGTGGTTATAAATAGTTAACAATTGAATAGACTCATAAAATGAAAATGAGTGTCAGCACAAATTGCCAGGAAAGACAGGTGGTTGTTTTAATCTGGCAGTCTCAGGGATAATGCTTTTTAATAAATTTTGCTAGCTTTTGTTTTGTTTTGCTATTAAAACATCCAACATATTTCTATGTCTATTGCTTTGAGGCCTATTTTTAAATTAAAAAAAGCCCACAATAAACTAGTCCCATCTCTAAGTATAAGCAATGTGAATTAACAGGATATTTTTTGACATTGTTCTTGGTTTCCTTTGTGCCTGAATTATTACAGTCATTTTCCAAGTCTTGCAGTGAGAAACAAGGAGTAGACCTCAAATTATCTGTAATGATTCTGAAACTACCTGTGTTCAGAAGTGCATGGGCTATTTCCTTGGGAGTGATCCCTTAATATTGCCCATGGGCCTATCTATTTGTGGAAAAGGAAGCTGCATGACAACACTTATTTTGAGAACACTTATAACTAATTAGAAAGTTTTTCAGACATAAGCATACAGCCAGACGATCAGCCAAATTTAAAGTGATGGAAACACATAGTTATTATGGATATCTGCTTAATTTTATTTCAATACATTTTACTTGGTCTACCAGTAAAAGATTTGGAAAGTCAGTTGTGAAAGTGTTGCCCAAATTTTGACCTAATCTATTGTTCCAAAATTCATCTGAATCAATAATTTTGTCTTCCTAAAAAAAGCCCTTTACACTTGGGGAATCTTCATCCATTTCCAGCATCCAAATATTTGGACTAATGCAAAGTATTTGCAGGAAAAAAAAGAAGACAAAGTCTCTGAAAATGCTTGTAAGATAATTACATGAAAGACAGTTCTTTTGTGACTCACCAAATATTGCTAATTTTTATTAATTATTACCATGTGTGGCGATGCATATGCTCTGACAGTGAGTTTTATTTATTTACTTCAGGATTACTGTCCTTTGAGCTAAAAAAGCATGCTTCAGAAGACAAACAATTTGCAGTGATACACAGGGAGAGTGTTAGAAGTGGTTCTCTGGGCCTGTTGTTTGTATCTAGTGTTCATGGAGCTGCCAGTAATTTTTTGAAATTACTTCCAGCTGGTGACAATAGCAATGTGACACATTTTTACAGATTTCTGTGGACACAGGATCACTGAAAGAAGAAGAAAGCACATTCTGAAGACAGTGGAAAACACAAGAAATCATATTGCCACTCACAAAGAAAAAAAAAAAAAAAAAAGGTGTATCGTGGACTTCGAAGTTTCAGATAAAACATTTGGAGTTTGATGAGAAGAACTTTCAAGAAGTGTTAGCACTGAACAATATTGCACCAAGTAGATCCTCTGTGGTAAATATGAAATCAATGGGGCAGTTTTGTCTCATGAGGCTGGTGGGATTTGCCTACTGTGAAAAGAGGAACTTTTGCTACCACTCAACACCCACACACTTCCTCATCAGCACTGTATTTGATAACACGGTCTGCAAAAGATCGCTGTTTTCCCTGCCTCTCGCTGATAACAGCATGTACTCCACAGTAGGCACTGAGCTCTGCAAACCCTATGAAGATGTTCTCTGCTCCAGGAATTGTCTTACCAACCACCCCCCCACCCCCCCACCCCCCGTCTCACTGCTCCTTGGCAGTGATTGTCTTTGCTGTGGAGTCCTGATGTCTGTCCTGAGAAACTCAAGGAGACACAGGAAGGAGCTCAGATCTCCTATTTTGCTGAAAGAGAGACTATGTGGGAAGATCTAAGATGATTGTGGTGTCTCTGTGGGGTGGAAAAGGGAGATTGAAATAAGAAAGGTGAAGATCAAAAGAAAGTCCCTTCAGTTATTCTGGAGATAACAGAAAGTACATGCAAAAAGCAGTTTGGATTTTCCCATCTAGACCATGCTCCTCGTCTTTCTCATTCACCCATGCGAAATGCTGGCTGCAAATGTGAAAGGGAAAGGCTGATGGACCTGGGGATGAAAAAAAAATATCTGTCAATTTTACTTTGGTTGATGTGAGATAGTTAAGGGCTATATAGGCAGCTTTCAGGCAAGAAAGAGAAGGATCCGGTGGGATCTTCCCAGCACCTGGTGTTGAGAGAGCAGAACGGATCTGTGGGGTGGTGTCTCTGCGAGGAGCCAGAAAGGCTCTCCAGGGAGGCAGGGTGGGAGTGGAGGCGCAGGTTTCAGGAGGCTACGCGCTGCACATTCAGTGAAGCTTTCCTTCTTGAGAGTTGCTGTTAGCGTGTGTCCCCTCTTTGCAGCTGGAAGCGCTCAGCTGGCTGAGCTGCTCTGCCCTGCTGGGACCGGGGCTGTTCTGCAAGCAGGAACGATAAGGCGTGTGAATCACAACGTCCCGAACGCCTGGCATCCGCATGAGTCATTGTTTTGCTGCCATGTTTTACAATTCCTTCCTGTTTTGCAGTATCTGGGGTTTGTTGTCCTTGTGACCTGCCCACAACACTTTGAAAACTGTCTGAAGTTCAAATGCAAGAGTTGGCTGGGCAAAGTATTTTTTGTGTCTGAGGAAATCTGACGATTACAGAATGTTTCAAAGAATGAAATTTAAAAAAAACTTTACATACCCCAAAATGAATAAACATTTTGAAAGCTCCTTTGGTTTTTTAACTGGCTGACTGGCTTTTTAATAAATCTTGAGGCCTTTTTGATATTAAAATATTTTTGTTCTGCTTTAAGTTGTTTTAAGGTTTCTAAACTTATCCCAAATAAACATTGAAAATTGTTTGAACTGAAAAATCATTTTCCTTTATTAAAATGTCACTAGCAAGTTTTGACATTACCAAAACACAACACTTACAAAATCCTACCAATATGAGCCCCATTTTGAAGTGTGACTTTGACCAAAAAATACTAACAACCTATTACTTCTTTCAAAAGGATCAATCAAAATATTTTTGGGCTATCTCTTTGTATACAGCCGCATACATGCAGAGATTGGCAAACACAAAAATTTGCCAGAAACAAAAGATGAAAAATCAGAAAGATAAAAGTGCAAATTGAAAGTTGTCATAGCTTCATACATTTTGAAGCAAGTATTGAAACGCTTTTCCTATTTCCATTCCATTAAGCTTAAATCTAGTACATTTGACACTTTGACAGTTACTTAAGAAAAAAATGAATAAAATGGTTAGAATCTAAATTCTTCATAAGACAAATATTGGAGAGTTGCTGAGCTGCGAAGAGACTGCTTTGTGGATTTTGCAATCAGATCTAAATATTTAGGTAGCTATTTATGTTAGCTCAGAGTGAGAAAGTAGGCAACAGGGACTAAATAGGAATCACTGACAAGATATTTCTAAGTGGTGTGTAAGCAAATTCCTCCTGTAATGCCAGAAACAAAATAGCCTAAGAAATGTATTGAGAAGTATGAAGTTGAAATGAAGCTTTTTTTTGCCCCCTCTTTATTTAATATGTGCCACCAATGCAACTATTTCTGCAATTTTATTAAAGATGCTGGTAAAGTATAAAGCAGAACCACAGGATGAGTAACGGCTTCAAAAACTTGTCCCACACTAGGAAACACAAAATAGTTGGCTTACCAAAGAGGAAGTTAGGAGATGATCTGGTCCCAGAAGGTCAGCACCCATAGAGTGAGCAAGCCTTTGCCTATGACTCTAAAGCCTGGCAGATGAAACTATCACAGGAACTAGAGAACGACAAGTGAAGATTAGAAATAAATCACAAATTTTCAGCAGCAAGTCTAACTAATCATTGAAACAATGCTGCAAAAAATGGGACAGATTTTTCAGCTGAAAGTTTTAATTTGGAATTTAGGTATTTAAGAGAGAAAGAAAAATGCTTTTGTTTGACAAAAAATATTTCAGAGACATTTGTTGATCTATGTTATTTAAGAGGCTAACAATTTATCAGGAGTGATCTTTTTGGCCTTACACTCTAGAAATTCTTGGTCCTTGTTTACCATCATCTTAATTAGGCATTCTTCCCATCAAGACAATGTGATTTATGGTGTTTGTGCTATTTGGGTGCTTACAGTGATATCTTGTGTTCCATTAGAAAGTGAAGAGTTTGGTGTCAACCCTCTAGAAAGAAAAGGAGCTTAGGCTGCTCTTGCCTAAGGGGAGGTCAGACATCCAAGCACCAGAGGATTGGAGAAGAAGGGTAAATTTCCTAAATGCTACTGGGAAAAATCTACTGCTGCTCAAGAAATCAGTGAGTTGGCTGCAACCAGCCATGGACATGAGAATCTGCCTGCAGAGACACAGTGGGCTGGGGAAGAAATTCATATCAACCTTTCTATTTCCAGATTGTCTGAATTAGTTGCTGAGAGTTTTCCCAAATAAGAAAGTGAACTGTTCTAATTTTATTCCCATTAAACTAAAGCTCTTCTTACTAAAATTGATTTTTGGTGTTTTTTTAAGGCCCTAGTTTTGGATGAGAGTCTAGACACATGGCCTTAAGACTAACTAAATTAAGATACCCTTGAAACTTTCCTTTGTTTTTTTAACCCACTCAATACTCCCAGAAGTATTCAAAACCTGGATACTGCTTCTCTACTCTGTGGCGCCCATGTAACTTTTTGGAAGGTCTAGAAGGTTCAGACTCAAATAGTGGTCATCTTCTTCCCCATGACAGTTATTAGTGAGGATTATTTGTTGGCCTTGTTTAAAACGATGGTTTTCTGGGGAGAGGTTTCAGATTCCCTGGGTGGCCTGAGACATCCAGACCTGTCTGATCTTCATATCCCTTAGTGCAGGTTTCCTAAACTTGCCACTCCTACTGTTTTCCTAGCCTCCCCTTTATTATCTCTCAAGCAGATGACTCTATAGTCTCAGTTTTTCTTAATCAGTTTTATTTTGTAGTTTTCTGATCATCCTCATTCTCTTTCTTCTCTTGTGGATCTCCAGTTGTAATGTATGCATGTGTAAGTGTATTTTACCCCTCTTAAAACAAGATGCCTAAAATTGAGCACAAAAATTATTTGAAGATATATTAGCAGAGCATAAGTAATTTCCCCCTGGATCTCAAGTTAGCCACCTGATCCCAAGTCCCAGTGGGACTCCTTTGGTTTCAAAACCACCTCCCTCCAGATGCCCTTCTGCAAAGCTACAATTGCTCATCCCTTCCAACCCTACATTTGCATCATTTGATTGCCAATCTGTGTCTAGAATTATGCATTTTTCATCACTGAAAATGGAACTCAGTGTTTCCAGACATTCGGTGTTCAAAAACTACTATAACCTTGCTTTCTAGCACATCTAACCTTGCAGTTCATACAGCACTGATGGTGCAATAAACACATTTGCTCTTCTATCATCCAAGTAGTTAACAAGAACACTGAATATGGGCCTGGGATAGACCCAAGGAAAACTTGCTTGATACATACATCCTGTTTGACATTTTTGTTACCATTGTTTGAAGTGTGCTTTCCAAAAATGTTTAGCAATCATTCTAGAACAGTATAATCCAAACCATATTAACTTAAAAAAATATCATATAGGGCTGTGCTCCAAAATTCTTATTTAAATCCAGTCCTCTAAAAAACTGAAATGCTTATCAGTGTACACCTAGCATGCTTTTCCTTTATTTCCAGGACCTAATGCCCTCATTTCATGCAAATACCCACTTCTGCTTTGATATTAAGTTTACTCTACCTTCACACATCTAGAATGACACAGATTTTTAACTACTAAATGGGACATAGAAAAGAGGAAAGTAACAGCTGTCTCTGCAACCATTACTTTTCATTATCTACATGAAAACCAGCCCATGACACTGGTTTCTTAAGAAAACTTTCATAAAGGGGATAGTTTGGATGGGAGTTTAACACAAACAGGATAAAAACCCCACAGTGTTCTAGTAATAATACCATGCACTTATAAAATTATTTTCCTCGAGATCCTTTATAGATGTTCTATAATAATTGAACCTAAATATGTCTAAATGGATAAAAGAGAAAGAGTGATCAATCATAACTCTGATAAGATGCAAAAGCAAGAATTGCAATAGGAAAATTCCTTTAAATCTTTCATGAATGGTAATCGACATGCCCTGAATTGTACATTGATATCTTGGGAGACTGATAATAACAATCTATATCAGTTGCAGTGTCACTAGCTGTAAATGCAACTGATAGAAGGAGGAGAATGAACACAGTAGTTCCCTGTAGTAATGGCAAAACCATAAACTGTGGGATGCACTCATCTCCCTAGGGAAACTGTTGTTATCTGCTTTCCACACATCAAGAATAATGGGGCTGCGAATTAGGTGGATAAAGATGGTTATAATCCTCCTAAAATGTAAAACCTCCTGCTTCTCATCTTCATTGTAACCTTGTAATGTTTATATTCTATTCCCACAGTTTTCCTGTCAGTCACACAGAGGTTCCCAACAAATACATATCGTCCTACTCCACAACTCTCCAATTCCCGTTGCTTGGGATCCCAAATGCTCTATTCCTGTTATATGACTCTGTGAATATGAGGGGTGCAGTCTGGTTGCTCTAACATTTATCTCTGTCCTCAGTAATGGAGCTGCAGTCAGTAAGGAGCTGGTACCTAGGATCTGGGGATTCTAGCATACATCAATTAACTTCAAATTACTGAAAGCTGTGCACCTTCAACTGCAGAGGATGAAATTTAGGTAACAAAATTTGACGTGCTCTATAAGTCCATTGGTCTTGCTTTGCACTTCTGAGATCAGCTCAGCATCTCAAAGTTTTTCCTGGCTCAGTCACACCTTTCCTTCAAGAGAGGCATTTACTCTCATCAACTAGTTTATGAATTTGAGAACACAGGTCATTCACTGTGGTTTTGTCACAACCTAAAATTGATTGCTTTGCAAAAAATTCACACTGACCAGCTCTATTTTCCACCAAAGTCCAAGCTGTGGTCTGAGAAACAGCCTAAGTTCAGTTAACGGGATATTTAGAGGTATTCAAACTTTGCCTTGAGAAATGTGTGGCTGAACAGGCTTCATTATTCCCCTGCAGTGTTTGCTAGATGTTAAACAGCAAGTGAATGCCTTGGCATGTCTTCAGAGAAGATCTGTTGAAAGGCCAAATAGCTTTACTGACAGCAGCAGCATCAGACCACACTTTCAACCTGTGTATTTTTGGTCTTCCCTTTCAGACCACTTTCCTTTGAAATCTTCCCATAAGAACTCCTATATTCCACTGTGGTTGAGCTCCTTTGGATGAAAGTGCTGCCTCAGCTGAAGGATTTATCTTTACAGTTCCAAGAAGAGAAAACTTCACCTTAATTTTCAGCATACTGTTGATGTTAGATCAAGACCTCAATCAGTAAGGAGCTTATTGAGATAAAAGTAAAATAAAGATATTTTATTATATATAATAATAATATATATATAATATATAACCTTATAGGTCCCATCCAAAGAACTCTCAAGACTTCAGCCCAATCACTGAACTCACTTTTCTGCTGACCATCAATGAAGAGAGGTATATCCTTGCATCAAAAAGTCAATATTACACCTTTCTGTGCAAACAACTGTTTCAAAAGTGTTTTTGCCTTAGCTGTGATTGTAGAAAAGGAAGCGTGAAACAGGATGCAATCAGACAGTTCATAAAATGGGCAAGATTGTCTCACCGGAACAGTTACAGTGAAGTGAACTTACCATTGTTGCTAAAACTTTGTCCAAATATATTCATGTATGCTTAGTCTGGGGCTTTGGCAGGAAGCTTTAATGCAGAAACAGCGTGCCCTTCCGTCCTCCATGTGTTTGAAAGCTCTTTCAGTGTGAGTCATCGGAATCCTGTGGTTTGTGTATCCTGAGAGGAGAAGAGTTCTCTGTGATTATCAGAGAAAAAGCAGCAGTTTGGAAATAAAATTATAAGGAAGTTCGTTATTTCATAGGAAACGTCTACTAATGACTTTTTTCCCCTAATTTCTCCTCTTGGCTTAGTGTCATGTGTGGAAGTCTTGTGACTGTACACAGTACTCTCTAATTTGGCTTCAGAGATGTGTCACTTTCCAGAAGTGCAACTGATTGATAGAAGCAGGCTCTGCTTATGAGCTGAAAAAATTAAGATTTAGAAAATTACTCTCCTTCAAACAAGGGAATCATCCTGATTGGTGGTCTAATTCCTGAACTGATGTACAGATATGTGCTACTGTGTGATACTCTTCAGTAGCTGTCAAGGTGCATTTTATTTTACAATATCTGATGTGAAAAATTTCCATTGTTATGACCTCCGTTAGCGCTCCAGCAACACACAACAGACTAAATCAAATGTTTCCTGAAAGTGATGTGGATTTCTTGTTATACTTTCTCAAGATGGTTCTCAGCAATTTTGTTTGTCTTTATATACTGCTAAAATCAGGGTCCTGTTATTGTGTTGTATTCCTGTGACAGAAAACTTTAACAAAATGTTCAAATGGGATGAAGAATTAAAAACTTAGGACTTCTTCAATCTCCTGTTATGCCCAGAGTGAAGTTGTCTCTCTGTGGGATCTCCAAACTTCTACAAAACTGTTTCACAAAAAAGCATTAAGAGAATGCTCTCACTGATATGTTTGGGATGCATTTCCCTGAGGGGCTCATTGAAGCAAGAAGTACCTTTAAGAAAACCCTTCTCTTCCTGGAAGAAGAAAAAATGAGGCATAAAATAACCCCATAAAACTAATCATTGCTGACTAGTTCAGCAAGCTTGTGAAGCTGAACAATATGTAGGAGAACTGTGGCATGTGAGTTTACTTAGAAAAGTAAGTCTCATAATCTTTCCAAAGATCTTTAATCCATAGGAGGCCTAATAATAATAATATTAATTTTGAGAAAATCCAAATTCTAGGAAGTGTCTGGAACACATGGAAATCATGTATAATATTCCAAGAATGATTTACAGAGTCTGTAGGCTGAGCTTGAACCAATATCCCT
Source organism: Sitta carolinensis (assembly GCA_032173965.1). Lineage (NCBI taxonomy): Eukaryota > Metazoa > Chordata > Aves > Passeriformes > Sittidae > Sitta > Sitta carolinensis. The sequence goes on from CM063313.1 coordinate 50,651,835, forward strand.
AGCATTCTTTTTCTGTATTTAAAAGGATCATTTACGAATAGCAGTCGAGTTACTGTTTCACTGGAGAATGTGTGCATGCCACCTCTCATCCCCTATCCCAGCACACAGGCTCACTAGCATCAACAATAACTCTGTGAAGAACCTGATGACCACAGCAGTGTTGCAGTGGTATGGACTGCAGCTATACAGGTATTCAGACAAAAGCAACCAAGTCCATGGCATTTAAATGGCAACTATGCCATATTATTTAAGTAGGGGCCTCTTACTGTGTGAATGAGATCAATAGTCTACCTAGTGTAGTAAAGTGTGTCATAGTTTTGAAGTAGTAACTGCTTTTCTTTGTGTTTGGTGCCTTAGAAGAAGCTTATTCTCCATACAACCTTTATCTTGACAGCCACTTTATCAATAGCAATAAGAATGCACATCACTTCTAGAAAACATAATTAGAGATTCAGGGTTATAAAGGACTGACAAGTCTCTTTATGGCTACAGGACGTCAGCAAGGTCAGTCTAAAGTAATGTAAAATCTAATTCATGTAAACATCTGGGTGACATTCAAAGTCTTTGGTTAAATATAATTACACAAAGAAGAGAGTTGCAGCCAGTAAAATACCGATAATAACAAAGTCAGGTACCGTTGTTGAAATTCTTCTCAGATGAGGTAAAAATTACAGACTACCCTTTAATTTTCATTTGAGCAGTTTAATTCCAAACCCAGCAATTTAGGGAAGCCAAACTTAAAAGATGGGTGATCTGGAAAGAGGCAAAAAATTGTGTGAAGTGTTACTCAGGAGAATGCAAACGAACTCTGTTTAATCCAGGACCTTATGTAACTGGGATTCCATTACAGAGGACAGAACAGTTATTTCAGGATATTGATTCATTCTTAAATTTGATAGGGACTCTCCATACAACTCCCAAGTCATACACAGAAAACAAGTCATGTGTTCTATTACTCTTCTTCGGCAACATCAGAAAATGTAACTCAACCAATGTACTCAAAACGTACATCAACATTTGCAGTGGCTTAGTTGTTTATTGTTCTTCCATACATGTAAGACTCACTTTTGCAATCATATAGACTATTTGGAAATCTTGTTTCAGTGTTAATCACCTGCATCATATACACTGGGGAGGAATTTGGCATGAAGTGGTTTGTAAGCTATTGCAGTTTTTAGAGCAATTTGAAATTATAAGCTAAATGGCAGCTCTAGAAAATAAAGGACTTGGATAAACAACTGTTTCTGACCTTGTCATATTTTTTTGCTATGCAACTAATTCCAAATCACAAATCACTGAGTTACTTCTTATTTTCCATAAAGTATTTTTCTACAGTCTCTTTCCAGTATTGAGTGAAATCAGGAGGGATGCTTTCATCACTACACGGAATTTGTTTCATTGTAGGAAATTAAATAACAGAGTGCCTCAGAAAAATTAGAAAACCTGTCTGTGTGCTGATATGAGGGTGCAGATACGTTTTGATTCAAGTTCAATAAATATTGCAGTAAGTCATGATGTTCTATCAAAATTGGCCTTGGTGTTGACAGTCTCAAGGATTAAAGAGAACTACTCAACCTCTGGACTGCCCCAAACAGCTGACATATGTCTACCAGACTGACATTTTTATGTCTCCTTATTCCACTCAGAAATCGTATTTGCAGAGGACATACTTCCCTTCTGTAGGTTTTCTTGAAGTGAAAAACTTTAGAACACAAGTTATAGACATCAAGTGTATTGCTGAAACAAGGCAAATGTGATTTGACTTCATGCTCTCTCCTTCCTTACAAGCAAGATAACAAACAGAAAAGGTGTTTAATGGCATGATTCATGGGCCTTCTGTTGTTAAAGTGGTGCAGCCCATCATTTAGGGGTTTTACTGGTGGCAGTTGAAAGTCTGTACAAATCACCAACTGATGCAGAGCTCCTAGAGAGACCTCATGTTTAGAAGGTGTTTCGAAAGACAACACACTGGTTTATGATACTGATAATGTACTCACTTTTATGAACAACATACTATGTCCCATTTCTTCTGGAGGATTTCCTTCATAGTGAGATTCCTCCTACCAATAAAAGTGCTTTTCTCCACATGCCTTGCAGATGATAAGTTTTGCTGAAATCAATATTTCTTATGTTTTTAAAAATTAACTGCATGTAGGAACATGAAAATCCTACTAATTTGAAAGAAGCCCTGCCAGGCCAGATTTCCTACAGGGCATATGTATTTATGTATGTGGTTGCCTGCTACAAGCAGAGCGTCTGATGCTCCTTTCAACAACCAAAGCAAAACTTCAATGAAAAGTTTTTTTAACCTTTGCTGAAATCCTTCTTACAGACATTCAGCTTCATTCATAGAGTGATCTTTAATCTATCTTTGGTCATGGTCTTATAAGATTCTCTCTCAAGCCCCAACGCCTCCCCCCCCCCCCCCCCCCCACCCCAGGCCCTTGCATTTTTGCTAAATAGGGAAAGTCTTTCTACTGCCAGGGCCATCAATATCTCTAACTTGGATTTGAATCACCTGTCCCCCTCACAACCTTCAAATCTTTCTTTTCACTAGACACCAAATTCAAGAGTTCATTAAATCCTTTTCCTGTCTTTCCCCATGCTTCTTCCTAGGTGTCTGACTAGTTTCCACAGCAGAACATAACCTTTCCTTCAAATGAACTGTTTCTCCAAACTTTCCATTAGCTTTCCCAAAGCACCAGTCTTCCACAGTAAAAGACCATCTCCAACTTGTTCATGTGTGCATTGGACAGAGGAAGGGCAGATCTTGCAGTTAAGAATGGCATGAGACACGCAATGTCCAGAAATATGAGCAGAGTCAGTACCATGTGCAGTCTGTAAAAATGGAGAAAGGAAACAAGGATATTCAATAAAGTGCAATCAAAATGTGAGGAGCAAAACCAAGCCAACATAGTCAATGTGAAGGAAATAAAATAATTAAATTCCTAATTTTGCCCTGGGTGTCTGAGTGGAAATCAGTTTGCTTTATGATAAAGAATGTTCTTTTCAGGTCTCTGTGAGAGAAATGTGAAATTCAGCAACAGAAAGATGAATCAGAGCCTGTTGTGGTTAGTTTGTAAATTCCCAATGTGTAGTGTAAGCTAACAACACTCTGAGACCTGAATTCCTCCATGCTGAGGAAGCCCAACAACAGCACCAAAGCAAGCACATATGGAAGCATATGCCTTGAAATCATGAAGAAAATTCCCTGTAAAGCAAGATCTGAAAGGCTGTGTGAGAAAGCAAATGGGTCACAGAGAAATTATTATAGAGTCTGGTAGCTATTGGGCGTGCCTTATTGTGGGTTGATTGGTAAGTGACAGCTGATTTTTGTGGAAGACAGTTCTTGTGAATAACAAGCATGAAGGGCATCTATGAGAAGAGCCTGAAGTGTATAGAAATGATTCTGGTAAGATCAGTCACTCAGTTCATAAATATTTGGCACATGTCTCCATACTGTATGTATGAAATTCTAAGACCCACAGTAACATAATGTTCCTAATAATGTTGTGTTAATTGGTTAATTGGTGCAACAGATGACTGAGTACATTTTAGTAGGTTTAAAATCTTGTCACTAATTTAGTTGTTAGTGACCACATACCTAGAGACTTGTAAAATACAGATTATTTCCCTCAACTTCTGACACACAGACACTCAAGGGAAAATAACAAAAGAAACAGTACATTAAAGACATTATAGGAGGATAGTACAACAAATGAGGTTATGAGATTTTGAAATATGGAAAAGCTACCTGCAGTGTGTTAGATTAATAACCACTGACTGTTTTCTCCTGTGTTAATAAAAAAATTGTAAAACTTTATCCTTTCTGTTGTGCCCTGAAGGATTCAGTTTTGCAGTGTTAACAAGAAAGCCTGACTTAAGTTGAACATTAAACCTTCTATATTCTTGAATCTCTTTGGCCTTAAATTTTGCTATTGATTCTGCCTTACAATCTCTTCATTTTCAGTGACCAACTACCCCAGGCAAAGAAGGACAACTTTGTGGTTGGAAGTTGGTGATAGGTTGAGAAGAATTATTTTGGTATCCAAAGTGGGAACTAGAGGTACTTACATACGATGTCCTGTCTCTAGAACCCAGGCTGCAAGTTTCTTGTGCACTTTAACCTAAAAGTTATTAGTAACCAGAGTTTGGAGCTCTGAGCTGCCCAAAACCAACCTCAATGAGACGTGGGCTCTTTTCCATGCATTTTGCACTCCACCTAAGTGTTGACCCTGAAAATAAGCCTTCTGATTTGTTTTAGTATAGGGGAGTCAGTTTTCATGAATTGTAAGATAAACAAGAATCATGTTTGCATACCTTTGTAAAAGATATCACCTGATGGACTTCTCACCTGAGTCCATAAATGGGGCCTATCTATTTTACTGGAGGATCCTCATTCAGAAGCTGTGCTCAAACCACACTGGAACATGTGCTGCTGCACATGTAGATGTTGTTATGGGCCAGCCAGGTACTCTATATTTTCCACTAGAACTGTTTTGAGAAAGCATTTTCATTGAAGTGGTGGAGGCACTAGAAATTAAGGTTTTGTAATATTCCTCTGCTCACAACTGAAAAGTTGTGTCCTCTGCCAGTCTTGTTGAAGCTAGGTAAAACACATTGAACTCTTTTTCACCATTGCATAGGTTTTGCTGTTGGCAGTATTTACTTGCACAAATCCTCAAAAAGCCATGTAGCAAACAGTCTTTTTTTTTTGATACCACACTATTTTCTCATCTGTTCTTGCTCTCAGTGCCAGCTCATTTGTAACATACTGATATCACAACTTTTTGCTGATCTAACAAGATACTTACTCTCTGCCTGGCAGCAACATGAGGCAAAAAAATTCCCTCCTCTTATGCAGCCACATTTAACCTGCTCAGCAAGGGAAAAGACAATACTTTTTTGAAATGCAGATGCACATGTCTGTGGTGGAGGCTGCGTGACACTTCAGTGGAAACCTGAAGTACACCTGGAACTTGTGGCACACTCATGGCACTTGAAGTCAGGGACACAAAGCAAAATCAGTTATCACCTCTTCAGGACATGGATCCCTGCATTTGGGTGTTACAAAAATATTTAAATCATAATCAGAAAAGTTATTCCAGGCTAGGGCTGGGTGATTAATTCTCTTTTGTCATGATGACTAGAATGGGAAGAATTGCTGACTGAATAAATAAAGTCTGACTGAAACAGAACTATTTTCTGCAAGGCAAACCAAGAACTAATCCAGATTTATGTGGGTTCTTTCTAAACCCAAATATTTTGCATATTTCTACTAACACAAAAATTGCCTATTTCTAGATTTCTTAATCTCGTTAATTTTTTCCCCCTTCTTCTTAAATTAAGTCCCATTTTCAAATTACAAAAACCCAAAAAAAAACAACCCAAAAATATTTTTAAAACTAAAAGTGTATTGTTTTAAAAAGAGGTAATAAATGCAGAACATTTTTTAACTGAATGCATGCCAAAAAGCACACTGTTGTGAAGTTTTAAAAATCTTCCTGTGCTTTTTTCTTAGAAAAATGTTGACAAATTACTGCATGATTTGTGAATCGCTTTTCTCCCTGTGCTACTTCTTTTTCCAGTGAAGTAATAATTTATTTAACTGTTTAGTCCAGCTCTCTTGCAGCCACTTGCTTGTCACACACAAAACTGAAAGACTTCAGAATTATCTGTGGTGTTTTGTTCCTTGGGTGTGGCACAAAACAAGAAAAGAGAAACCATCTTACTCGAAGAGCTACGTGTTAGTTACTATTAATTTCCTGCAAAAGCACAGCTTAAGCATATCCACCAAACCACTCTTACTTGTACTGTTCCCAGCTCAGTTATTAGTGTTCCTGCTGCACAGTACTTCAAAAGATGCTCAGGCAGTCTGTTGATCTTCAGGGAAACCCCTAGATTTCCTTCCTTATTATTCATGGGGATTTCCCTGTCTGCTGCAGAAAAACAAGGATCAAAGTGTTTTACATGCTGTCTCATGCCTCCAGATTCTTCATCTCACTTAAATGCCTAAGGAAGTGAGTGGCCATAAATAGAATTCTTGAAACACTAGAAGTGGGTGCAACACAAGCATATTTTACAAACTATATTATTAAAACAACATTGAAAATACCTTAAAGTTTTGGGGCTCTTTTTCATACTACAGGGAATAACGGGGAGCAAAAGAAAGTAAATCTTTTTTTTTTTTTTTTTTTTTTTCTTTTATTAGCAAAGTAAGTAAGAGAGAGGCAACAAAGCTAGGAAGATGTCTTAAAGCAAAATGAATTAAAGACAGGCCTGTGTGCAGTCTTTGAGATCTGTCTGTGTGATCTGCCTGTTTAATGACAGTGTTCCATAACAGATTGAACAAACAGGACATTGGACTATAGTGTGGGTTTCTGCCTGTGTTGCTTGTTAAATCCAGCAGGAGGACAGCCCAGGTCTGCTCTGGGTTTTAGGAGTAACAGGTCTCCCACCCATGCATCCAGTGTGGTTGCCCCATCTCCCCAGCTCACCAAGCTGGCTAAATAAATGCCATGTTTAATGCAACATACTCTTAAATGTAGTAGAAAAGAATGGTACTCAGAGAAGGTATTTCCACAGGTAGTGATTGATTGATACTTTGTTTGCCAAGAGGGACTGTGTTGAAAATGCTAACTTTCAGTCAATGCCTAAAGACTCTAATTGTGCAAATTAAAAAAGACAGACACAAACTTTGCCAGAATATACCCTGCATATCATTAATCAGACCTTAACAGCTCTGAATTGCCATTTACCAATTGAACCTTATATTTGAGGCATTTATTAATTATAGTGAGGGTAAACAAATATTTAAATATTTAAATATATACAATCAATATTGCTGTTTGACTCCATTGGAGGTAGGAACTCCTTCTAGGTGTAAAACTTATTTACTTATGTGTCTAGAACAAATGTGAAATCATGATGAAAGAAGTTAATTTTCCACCGAAGTCTGACATGAGTAGGACTGACTACATCTCTGTCTACTAATACAGTGTTTTTACTCCCTGCTAATATCAAACTTGGGGGGGGGGGGTGTTCTGATGAATCTCATGGAATTTTGGTATCAAGTTAAAAGACAAGAAACCTGTGTGCATACACTACTGATCATAGTCATTATTGTTCAGTTTTTCAGCAGTATAGGGATGATTGTAGTCCATTTGGATATGGGCAAAACATCCCTTGTTTGTCCTTAACTAACATATAAAAAGCCTGTAATCACACCTGGTTTTTAAAACGTGAGGAATTTGAAAATGAAATAAAGGTAGCAACTTTTGATGAAAATCTATCATCATAAGGACAGAAATTTACTGCAGTCTGCTTTAAATATAGTAAAGAAAATTTCAGAAAAGCAAAGCTCATATTTAGGAATAAAAATAGCAAATAATAAATAACTATATTTTTTTAATATTTCGAGAATAATGGGCCAAGTTAATCTTAGTAAGTGAGGTTTTATTGAGTCAATCATAGACTTGCTGACCATTTTCCTCTTAAGTTTGATTCTGCTGAGTTTTACATGAAAAAAACCAAAAGATTACAGTTCTGTGCTAAAGAATTAGTGGAATTACATAGGAGCTGATTGTATATATCTGGGGAATCTGAGGGCATGGACTGCTTGGGACAGAGATGCCTAAGAAAGCTAAATGCACGGCATGTTCCCAGGCTGTGGAGAGATGCCAGAATAAGCTGCCTCGATCCAGAAGTGCTGCAGGAGCAGGAGACTCTCTGCTTTGTCTCACTTCTCTTCCTAGCAGAGTCACCTAGACTCTCAGCACTCTGTGCTGATGAAGTAATGGGGCTTCAGGCACCCTCTCTGGCCACTCTAGTGGGCAGCAGGGATACTGCCAGACTTATTTGTTGTCAGGGAGACAGAAGCTGGGGATAAACCTCTCTCTTGCTCCAATGGTGGTTGCTCTGTCCAAAAATGAACATCGCAAATACACTGCCTACGTCAGATTTGGCTGTGAAATATGCATTCAGGTGTCATTCTAACCCTCCAATTTCAGAAATTATGAAAACAAACTTCACTTCTTTTGGATAATAGAAGTGGTGAGAAAACTCTCATCCTTAAGACAAACCCTTCAGTGTGGCCAGATGGCACAGTAATGCAGAGCTTAAGAAAGCCAAGCTGCCCATGCCAGGCAGCTTCCTGATTTGCTGAAAGGTGAGCACTAAAATTGTTACAGCATTGTACCTCGTTCCTTGTAAAGATAGGCTCTGATATGCTTCATTTGTTGTCATCCAGCTTGTTTGCTTTATGCTTTACCCTGATGAAGGACGTAGCTGCAATTTCAGCAACTTTTCCAGCCACCTTTTGTCCAGTCCTACTGTGGTGGGGTAAAAGTTTAAGGGGCTGGGACACAATCTGCACTTTCCAAAGGACAACGCTAGATGGTGTCCCTACACTTCCAAAAAACCCACACAGTCTCGCCTCAGCTCGGAAATCTCAGAAACAGTGAAGACAGTGGAGTGATTGATATGATATGATATGATATGATATGATATGATATGATATGATATGATGCATTGTGGTGCATGTGTCTGTGTTTTAATTCTCTCATGCTATTTATGTGCTTAGTTAATGACGTGTGAAGCTATTTTCTCTGTTTGTCTCTGGTGATAACTATTTTAAGCACATGCATGGTTTTCCTTTCCTGTTTTCTCCAAACACCCACACGGAACCAGAGGACAGTTAATTTGAGGACGTTGATGGTAATTCCAGAAGGCAGGACAGATGTTAGTAGTTCTAGCTAATCAAGTGAACACTCTTTGTGTAAGGGGCAGCTCTCCTAATCCAAGTTACCTTGAATTCCAATGTAGTGTTTCTGTACACGCGTCTCTGCCAGACTGAGACCTGCACGTCCACAAATGTCTCTCTAATAAAATGTTTTCTATGCACTGTGCTGAATCTAAAGCACTAAAGATTTCACTCTTTTTTCTCTCAGGAAGCCATATACAACTTTATTTGTGAGAGAAAAATCTAACTTGAAAATCTAGATATGAAGGCTTTTCATCTTTGTTTTATAGTGCTTTGGGTGTTTTGGGAGTATTTTTGGAATTCAACAAGGAGTGCAGAAATTACAGGAAGACATGCAGATTGCAGTACGGTAAAATGAAGAGTAGACATCCTGAAGGCCTCCTGCAGCACCCTGCAAGCTCTTGTTCCAAGGCTGGACCAGCTCAGCTAAAACGGATCTTGCAGTTTGTCTGGCATGTTCATCTGGGAATCCTCTGCTGCTTGCACATCCCTGAAGGAACTGCTGGGAAGAGGGTGACAGAGACTAAAGCACAGATAGGTCCTGAACAGTGTCTTGCTATGAGCAACACAGAGCAGATTACACATCTTCTCAGACTTCTCTGTAGTTGTACTGTAAATTGCAGTGTCCTCCTCTGACGGTTCAGTGATGGGGCTGGGTCCATCTGTGCTTCCAGTGCCCAGGAAAAACAGCAGCCAGTGGTTGGGTTGGGTGTGCTTGGGTTCAGTTTCTGCCCCTGTGCATGGCTGGCACTGCCAGGCATGCTGAGGGCTCCCTCCCCCCTTCCCACACACCTGGGCCATACAAGCCCTTTGCATGCCTGTGCCAGAAGCTTCAGAGCATGGTTAATTCCCCTCCTGCTTGTGGTCAAATGGTGAGCCCTGCTGAGCCAGGGCTGGTGCCATCTGATTTCAGTCCTCCTACTGTTCATACAGCCTTGCGCTTGGTGCTCTGGGTGTTAAACTTCATTCATGAGGGTTACTTGAATGAGGTGATTGTTCTGGACATCGAGGGGAGGTTAAATAACTGCTGCAAGGAGAGGATGCTGACAAGATGTGCAGCTCCTTCCCCTGGCAGCATTCAGTGCTATTATTAGCAAATGCCGCCAGCTTGTATGTCTCTGGTTAAGGACATCGAGAGTTTTTGGGTTAGTTTTTTGGGAAGAAAGAAAGTGTGAATCTGGGTAATTTATTTTAGTTTTAGAAGGCAAAATCAGGTTAAGGTTGTGAAAGCAATGTGATTTGTTCACAATATACTTGGGAATGGAGGGTGCTTAGAGGAGGTGATTATGCTGGCCACCAATATATTGGTAAAGACTGGCAGCTGCCTCAAGGATGGAGAAGGCACGAATGAAGAGTAGGCTTCTTTTATATTTAACTATCTGTTTTCTTGCTACCTTTTTCTCCAATTGAATAGGTAAACTCCAAGGCTGCGGCTAGAGCCTAGGTTACAAAGTACTCTGAAAAGTAGAGGTAACTCAAAGGACTATTTTTAATTAAGAACACTGATCAGTGTCAGATCTGGGCTAAAACAGCTTACCATGAGTGAATTGTTTCTTTTTTGAAATGGAATACCATGGGCAGACGCAAGAAAGGACTGGCATATTGATCTTCTCTGTTGTGCTGAATATTTCCTTACATATGCCCCTGACAATCTTCAAAAATGCAATTCTAAGCCTTGGTAGTTGAAACTAACTTTACTTCTTGTCTTTCAAGCTCTTGGCACGTTCTTGGTGCTTCTGTACAGGTCGACAAAGACACACTTGTGAGCCATGGACAAATCAAAATAATGAGTGAAATGGTCCCAGTTGTATATTTCTGCAGAAAGTCAGAGATGATCTCCTTATTTTGTTGAGTGAAGCATGGGTAAGTAGGATTCACAGGAATTTTCTCTTTCTTAATCACCCATTGTCACAGATTTGTCTTATCCATGTGTGTCTTGGATAAGGACAGGGATAAGGACAGGTGTATATTCTGAAAATTCGCAAAGACCTATCATGAGCTGTGTGTCTCTGTGTGTCTGTGTGTCTAAGTACAACCATGAAAAAGCAGTGACACTAAAGGCCTGAAAGGCCCTGCCACCTGGATTTCCAAAAGTTCAATGAACAAGGAAGGGAACAAAATAGAAATATCAAGCACTTCACAATTGTTATATTGAATGCTCAAATGGAAAAAAGCCTGGGGTAAGGTGATGTTTCATAGAAAAAAAAGTGTTTTAACTTGCCTTTTGCTGCTCTGTGTGACTTTATGAGAAATAAATAAAATATTTACAGGTATAGTTGGTTAGGTGTGTAGATAAAGAACCAGACACTGCCCATCAGTGCCCAGTGAAAACACAAGAGACAACACACACAAAATAAAATAAACACTATTTTTTGCACTGTAAAGGTAATTCAGCACAAGAGTCTTCATTCTAGAAAGTATTAAAAAAAAACCTGAGTGGAAATAGGCTTGGACAACCTGGTTGACCCTATTTTGAGCAGAGAACTGAACTAGGTAATTTCCAGAGGTGCTTCCTTCCAGACACAGCCATTCTGTCATTCTGGGAAATAATTTTTCATATAGAATAACGATTTTAGATTAACCACAGCAATAAAACAGAAGAATGCTCAATACACTAACAGTAAACTGTTGAGGGACTTGAGAACCTTAGAAATTTAAAAACCTATGATGGAGATTTTTAGATCAATGTATCAGAAGTCTGTCTTGAGACCTCAAGATATGACCCATCTGGGTCTATGGTAATTTGAAAATCTGGCTTTTTGGTCCTTGATCACTTGGCTTATTTTGAAAAACATACTTCAAAATTCCTGTTTCCCTGGAGTTGCATGGAAATTGAGCTTTATGATGAAGCTCCACTCTGAGCTAGTGAGCACTTTTAGTAGGCATGTTTAATGGCTTGGTGTGATACCAATAAGCATAAACTTCTTCTTGATTCAACATTAACTCTGACAGAAACTATTTATCTTCACAGTACTTTATCACCTGGTGTAGTGATGCTTAAAATTACTAGCTCACTGTTTTAGGCTTTGTGAATTTTTCCAGAAGAGCATTTAGAACTACAACCTTGTCAAAAGGGTCAGACTTATTGCATTTCAATATTTTTTTCTAGAATTGCTTTCTTAGAAGGGTAACAAACTGACCCCTTAATTTCATTTTCCATTAAAATATCAATGATGTCCACTCTGCCCATGAATATGTCTTGTAATTATAGTATTACAGAGCGCAGGGGTATTTAACCATATAGCCTTATGTCATTGTGAGACTGACCAAGAGCTCTGTACTATGATGGGCTCTGAGGGGTTATTTTGTTTGGTTTTGGTTTGGGTATTTTTGTTCTGTTTGGATTTTTTGTTTGTTTGGGTTTGGTTTTTTTTGTGTCTAGTAGTATTTGAAAAAGACCCCTGCTTCACTGCTATGATATATACACTCAGCAGTGTCTGTATGAATAACACTGTACCTTAAACAAAAAATATTGCATTGCTTAATTCATGTTCCCAGTGGAGGGAGGTCTGGCCCCTGCGGGCAATTCTGTCCCCAGTGAGTGCCTTTGCCAAATGCTTCAGGAGAGACATGGGCCAGCAGTGCCAGCACCACAGGAGCACGGAACATGGGAGCTGTTTCCTCCTCTTTCCCCAAAAGTCTTTCAAATCTCCCACACTCACAAACAACTTCTTGAGTTTTTTTCCGTGGGGAGGACTTTGCCTAGTAGGTATGTTAAAACCAGCTATGTACAAGCCACTGAAAACTGGTTTCCTAGTTTCTGAGCTCATAATCCATGGCATTTCACAGATTTATGTCCATTGTCCAGCACCAGCAAGCAGAAGTGGAATTACACATCAAAGTCAACAAAATCAAAATGTCTTGTTTTAAGTGTGACACTTGTTTTGCTGAGTAGTTAGCCTTCATGACATAGTCTTTGTGATGTGTCACTTCTGTAAGCCACCTTTTAGTGACTGGGCATTAGGATCATGGGGGAATTCAGGAAATGTGAGAAGTTGCTGCATATTGTAAATTCAATGAGAACTGTGCCTTCATGCTTACGTGCGAGATTTTTTTGGATGATACCACTGTATGCTGTCAGGGTGGAACACCACAGAGCTGGTCGTTGTTGAGGGATTTTGGGATTGCTTCTCTACTTATTACTTGATTACAGGTCACGGATACATCCACTGAGGTCAGCGATGTTGCATTAGTGGAAACATAGCCAGAGAGGATAAACGGGGGTTAAAGGACTTGTGAGACCCATGTGAGTCATCCTGTGCTTAGGCCAGTGGTTAAGGAATTAAAAGATTTAGGAAGAGAGGCTGAGGTCACTTGGTTTGTTCACTTTGGAGAGAAGGCTGAGGAGTGACACCATCACAGTCTACACTTTTCTCAAGGGGTTCAGCAGAGGGGGATGTGTTGATCTCTCTCTGGTGACCAGCAGTAGGACCTAAGGAAAGAGAACAAAGCTGCATCAGGGAGTTCAGATTGGGATTTTTTTTCTGGAATCTTTGGTGTTTGTGTAAATATCTAGTACACATGCTCAGTTTAAGGACTGTGCATGCATTCATTTGTTCATTCATTCATTCATTCATTCATTCATTCATCATTCATTCATTCATTCATTCATTCATTCATTCATTCACCCAAAGATGAAGCCAAAGGAGGGTCAATCAAACACAGTTATGTTGATACATACAGACAAATATACTGACATGAATGGTCTTATTGTGCAAGTGTTGCTGTGCTTGAGAAGGGTGGTAGAACTCCCACTGACTTCCACAGCAGCAGTTTTTACCCCTGAATCCAACTGGAATATCATGTTAACAACAGCTTGGTGCAAACAAAGCCATGCTACACATGACTCCGGTGGCTGTGGCACTGCAGAGCACGTGAAGTCTGTGTTTATCAGCAGAGCACACCTGTGGTGTGGAGGAACCAAGTATTTGCATGGGTGCAAGTGTGCTTCAATATCATGGAAACAATTGATGTGCAAGAAACAGCCTCAAGACACCTATGTGGCCAGCAAGACTGGTGCCAAAGGGACCCCAGACTGAGAGGTAAAAATACAACACCCTATGTACCAGCATTTACTCAACAAATTGACCACCCACCAAGACAGAGTGTTCAGGCTGTTGCTCTTCACATCTGTCTGTCAGTCTGCACTGTGAAAGGAGATATATAACTTTCTTAGTGGGCTCATGCCCTTAGACTCAAAGTGTTTCACAATTTTTACACTAATTCAAATTCACGTTAAAAAAGATAATTTCATAACTTGGGAATGTTATGGGTGGCTCCTATTAATGTGCTTTTTCTAGGTGGAACCTGATAGAAGTGGTATTTATTTTTCTTCAGCACACCATCTCCTCAAAGACACTTACTGGGATGTACATCCCACTGTGTGCAGACACATGGCTTTCAGAAATTAGTGAACAGAGCATTCTCCATCTAAAGCCTACAACAGAAAATGACGAGGTTAGCAGCAAACCCCACCCAGTGTGTCCTATGAATTTTGTTTCATTGCTCCTTTGCACTTAAGGCATTGCACACTTATTTTTACATTTTTGCTAAGGTCACAGGTAAGTTCCATGACATTTGATTTGGCTGATAATTATTACTATTTTCTATTCATTACCTCATATGGGAGGGAGTCCTTCTGGCCAGTCAAACCTGTAAACTCTTCAATGCACATTATTCAGTGGAATATATGTTATGTTTCACTGAATAATGATGGAATGCACAAGATCATTTCAGAGATTTACTTTCCACTATGAGCCTTCTAACAAAAAATTAGACATTAAAGTAATTGAGATAATGAAGATTTGGGCATCTTCAGCTGCTGTCAGTCAAATGCCTCTTATCATTCCATTGCACTAGCTTCCAGGATTTAAAAAAAAATTCCTTGGGACAACAGGGCCTGCAATATTTTGGAGAAAAGTAATGTGCAGTACCAAATTACTGTTGAAAACCAGGACTGTAATATCATACATGACGGATGACAAAGACACTTTAGAAGTCTTGTGAAAAATAAATTTAGTTCCCAGATGGGCCGGGTTTATCAGTGAGCAGCACTGAAAAGCCCTGCTGGCAGCACTCACCAGGTCTGCTTCATAAGACACAAAACATTAACAACCATTGTCAGCCTCCTCTGCTCTTTTCTGTTTCTTTGTACGTTCAGCTCTTGAGTTCGGGTGCAGCTTCTGTCTTGCTGTATCAGGACTTAAAGTCCTTCAGACAAAATACACTAGAATAAAAACTGGTGGTCATTTTCACAAGGAAAGCATTACAGGAGATTCAAGTCTACTTCAAATGTAGTAGTATCTCAAAGATTTGAAGAAGAGAGTATCTTGAAGATTTTCCTTAAGCTAAAGATAAGAGTGTCACAAGGACATTTTCTCTGTTACAAAGATATCTATGCACTGTGCTGAGTTCCTGACACAGAATAGGCAAAGGTAATTTAAATACTTTTTTCTTCTATTTCTTGTCTTTTGCCTTGTGAAGAGTAAAAGTAAACTCTAGCATAATTTTAGTGTCTTCTAAGATGTCTGAAGGGTTTCTCCCCCATGCCTTCGTGAATGGGATATAAAAGTCTTTAGAAAAGAGAAAGAACATTTTAAGGTGGAGAAAAAATTGTAAATAGAGATCATGTTTTTTTCCCAAGAAACATAAAATGTCATGCAAAATATTACTTTGAAAAGACACTTGCTGCTCTTTCGGGTTAACTCAAGGGAAGGTCCAATGGGATCAGAAGAAGGAGTCACCAAGGAATGAGAGTGGCAGTACTTGTTCAAAAGGTGTTTCAGATCCTTGGTTTAGAGCCAAAGATATGTGAGGATTTTGCAAGAGAGGCAGTAGATACTGCAGTGAAGCAACCAGTCCAGCACCTTATGTTGTTTTGAGGCCTACCAATGCATTCTGCAGAAATGAAAGGATTAGGAATTGCAGCCCTCCTTGTCTGCTGTTTTCATCCAAAAACTATGCATTTCTTCTGCTACAACAAAGCCTACCATCTGGTCTCACACAAGACTAACTGCAATTTAATTATTGCATTTCATTTTTTTCTAATTTTCTATTCTCTGCATGGTGGATGATTATTGAGGAACTTATAGAAATGGGCTTTCAAAGATCTTAAAGATCACCTTAGACTCCTTTTGTAGAAATAAAGCTATGCTCAGAAAGCTATCGTTCTTCCTTTTAGTCAAGTGTGATTCAAGTCTTGATCAACAGAGGGAGATACAGCGTAACTTATCAACACATTTCTCAGGCCAGAATAGTCAGTTCAAGTCTTCTGTACAAAACTCAAGGGATTTAGAAAATCCAATAAATTTTGTATTGATGTTCATAGTTGCCGTGTCTTAACCGCTCACCATACATATAATATTACATTCTAATGACATCGAAGAGCTACTTTGGGTCTCAATGCCAAAGCAACACTTGCTCTTGTGTATTTTACTTTATGCAGCATGTTATAGATAATAAAACGATAAAGCCGAATTAATGAAAATGAAAATGGATTTTTATTTCAAGACCGAAATTCGGTCTCTTGGTAGCCACAATCAAAGATACGGCTCCGAGCCCGGGGAACTAAGAACTAAGATTCCAGCTCTGTCCGCCTAGAATCAATCTCCCCTTGTTCACAAAGGTCGTCTCTGCCGGAGTGGTTTTTATAGTTTTTCTTGCCCGGGGCAGAGTTTCTCCTATTCTTTCACATATGATTTCACATATTCATATCGTCTCGTTTTTTCTGTGTTGGGCGGGACAAACGTTTCTGGGAAGCAGTGAATGCTGTTAGGGAACCTGGTATTGGAATGCAGGTTCTTGATGACTCTGGCTATCTTGATTGTTGGTGCTGATTGAGTATTCATCGCTTGGGTGTTTCCTAGACTGCCCCGGGAGGACCCATCTCCATAGGAGCCACATCTTTTCGTTTGTTAATTAGGTCTTTCTTTCAGCTGGCCTCTGTTTCACAATCCGTTTCCCTGGTTCGCGCTGGTGATGTTTTTAAACCTTAAGAATTTCACTCATAGGTACAATTTTTATTTCACGTATATTTTACATAAGCACGAATTATTCCAATATATATAACACATGGAAAGCTGAAGCAGGAGTATGTGCACGTTGCAATCAAGGATATTGTGAGGAATAAAGGATTCCTGGGAAGTGAGGTAGGATGCACGCAAAGAGTCGTCCTGGGAAACGAGCACTCTGGTTTCCCCAGGGACCTTACCTGGTGCCAGATCACCTCGCCCTCGGCAGCCCCACTCCTGTGACTGCAGGCAATCTAGTCCTTAAACAGAGGCATCAATCTACAAGCAGCTTTCTAGCATGATGGAAAGAAGGTGCCTGAACTGTTTTGTTTTGTTTTGTTTTGTTTTGTTTTGTTTTGTTTTGTTTAATTGGGATATATTAATACCCCTTGACTTACAGAATGAAAATGCAATTACGCATGGAAGTCCTGCTGCCCCTTGCCTATTCACGTGCTGCTCGGGCTCATGCTGTCTGGCATCAGGTTTACACAACAAACCACACCAAAGGCTTTTGCAGATCTCCCTCATGACCTTTACAGCCTTTTGAGAAGAAGTTCCCTTATTTACTGTGAAACCACAGAATCACAGAACAAATTAGGTGGAAACGACCTCTGAGATGATCGAGTTCAACTCTGAACAACTGGTAAACCATGGCACTAAGTGTCACTCCCAGTATTATCTTAAACACCTTCAGGGATGGGTCACCAGGGAGAGTAATTCTGCACTTCACTGAGCAGCATATTCCAATGCCCAATCACTCTTCCAATAGAAGAAGCCTTAAGAGAAAGGAAGAATATTAAATAGTTAAGAGTAAAAGTGAACTAGAAAAGAGTAGAAAATAAAATGTCAGGGCCCTCCTCAATGCCCCACCCTCTGCCCCTGCTACCCGTCCTTCCAGTACAAGCCCATGATTCAGCGGCCTTGTGTCGGACTTTAGGAAGCAGGAATCTGGTGTTGGGCCAGTACCTGTCAGTCTTCTGTTTGACTTGGAACTCCCACTCAGCACATGGGGAGAGGAAGGTTTTGCCTGTGGAGTTGTCACGTTTAGCAGCTCTTTCCGACTGTGGGTGCTTTCTGCCCTAAAACAGGACTGCCCCTTTGGTAAGCCTTCTCCTTTGATCTTTATATACCTGATCAATTTTCTAAAAGCTTTTAGAAGTGCTTCTATCTTTTTTTATAAAACCCAGGATAGAACCCATAAAAGCTCCTTCAGGTTTTTTGCTGAGAAGAGGGAAGAGAAGGTAGGCCGATGCGTTTACTCTTGTTTCTTTGCTGTGCTTTTCCTCACCCTGGCAGCCGCGAAAACGGGTTAGTTACAGCCTTGCCAACCGTATGCATGCGCATATATATGATCAGCTGGGGAGGCGGCGGCAGTGCCTTTCCCTTTTGCTAAGGACAGCAGCAAGCGGAAAGCACCGGTCCCTTTCCAGACCGCTTTCAGTTTCCGTTCTTCAGCCGGACTGCAGTTTCTTTTTCCAGTCGCTCCCTCCTTGGGGGCGGCTCCCACTCACTCCCTGCCAGTCTCCCTGTACCGCGGGTGGGGTGGGCTCCGCGCACGCAACTGGGGCCGCGGGATCGGGATCGGGACCGGGATCGGGACCGCCGCCGGCGGTGCGCAGCCGTGCTCGACATGACGGCGGAGGAGAAGCGGAACCTGCGGTGCTACAGGCGGTACATCGAGAGGAGCCTGAACCCCGTGTACATCCTGGGCAACATGACGGAGTGGCTGTCCGACGGTGAGAGCCGGCAGCGGCGCTGCCCCGCGCCCGCCGCCCCCGCCCGCCCCTGACTGTCTGTGCTGGCTTCTTCTAGAGGTGAAGGAGAGAGTCCGAAAGGAGGAGGAGAAGGGGGTGACGGCGGCCGCCGCGCTGTTCCTGGATGCCGTGCTGCTGCTGGAGGCGGAGGGATGGCTCCGGGGCTTCCTGGATGCCCTGGCCGCAGCAGGTGAGTGCCGCTCCGGGCGGGTTTTGCCCGCCGCCCCCCCGAGCTGCGCAGCGGGAGCCGGGCAGCGCCGCCCGCCGCCCTCGGGGCCGCTGCGGGCGCTCCCCCGGCGGGGGTTCGGCTGCCGGTTCTGTCACACCGGGTCAGGTGCCGTAGGAAAAGGTAAGCTGACAGTCTGGAGGTAAGCCTGTTGGGAATTAAGCAGCTGGAACAGTTCTGAGGAAATTGAGAAGGCCTCATTGACAGGAGACTTGTCTGTCTCAGAGCCTCCAGAGAAGAAACAAGAGGACCATTGTTCTCGCCAAATACAGTGAAAGTAGGCTAAATCCTCTGAAACAGGAAGCCAAATGGTTTCAGGAGGTGCATGGGGACTGCCTGGTAGCGTGGGATAACTTCACTCAACGACAGTCTTAAATGATTTTTTAAAAAATTTATAATTCCAGTGACATTGAAAGTCTTCTGTTTCAAGGAGTAGCCATTAGCATTTTATAAGGATGATTGTTCCACAGTAGCTATAATTACTTGATGTGTAAGGTCCTAGTCCAATTTCCTCTATGAAATCGAACAGAAGAGATTGTGAAGGTATAAAATTAGCAGCGTCTGCCGGCTTTCCTCTATACATATATATTGCATCATAGATTCTTCTTATTTATTAGATAGGTTGAACCCCACAGTCTTATGCTATAAAATACTTATGTTTTCATTTCCTCACAATTAATTATAATTAACTCAGTGAACAAATATTACAAAGTTTCTTAGCAGTTGGATGCAGCCAAGCATCTTCAGCAAAAATTTAAGACACAGCCTGCTGATTCAGAGTGCTATCACAAGTTTGTTAATTGGGCTGGAGAGTAGAATTTAGGATTATTCTTCTTTTTGGCAGATGCAGGGATAAGTAACACTTAGACTAAAGACATTATGGTGGTTAGTATCCACACCACTCTCCTGCTCTTCTAAAAGGAAATAAGTTTGGCAAATTCCTTCTGTTTGCCCACAAGTTCCTCTGGGACCCTGATCTACTTTTTTCAGACTTCTAAAGCCTACTCAGCAAATCACACAAGTCCTTAAAATATTATTCCCTTCCACTGTCTGTTCCAGGACAGTATTTTCAAATATTTGATGATTGTTAGGTTGCAGCTGTCTATACTGCTTTCAGTCAGGGACTGGCTTGGATCCAGTACAGTAGGGATTTTTGAAGGAGGGTGGAGCCAAGGACAAGAGTAAAAGTTAAAATGCTGGTAAATAAAAGGCCATCAAATCTTATTACGATTCTGAGTAGTGTCCTTTGCTCTGGGAATCCTGTAGAAGAGTATCACAGAATGCAAGAATTCCAAGGATTGTATGATTGACGGATTGGATATAATTGCTTGGGTGATGTGATAACTCTGACATAGTGTGGCTCTTTTTTGTTTTTGCAGGTGCTGTTGGTCTTTTAGCATGGGGTTTTTCATATTAGACATACAAGTGCTAAAAAGGCTTATTAGATAAAAATTGTATGTGGCTTACCTAGATTTTTATCATTTACAGGGCAAAATAATTTAGGTTTTTCCAGTGTGGCTGAGAAAATGTTTTGGTTTTTTTTTTTCAGTTTGTTCCTACCTATTCTAGATAGAGATTGAATTCATGGTAATAATTTGTCTCTTTTTCTGAAAGGTTACACTGGACTGGCAGAAGCAATTGAAAACTGGGATTTCAGCAAACTGGAAAAACTGGAGCTGCACAGGCAGCTGTTGAAGCGGATAGAAGCAACAATGCTAGAAATTGATCCTGTGGCAATCATGCCATACATAAACACATGCCTGATAGAGAGGGAGTGTGATGAGATCCTGCAGGTATGGTAAAATCCTGGTATTTGCCTAGATTTGCTTCAGAGAAGTGCCGGCTGCCTCACCCGTGGGATGTGTCAGTGCCTGTGTGACAGGTGGCTGGGTGAGGTCTGCCATAATTTTTGTAATTTTTTTTTCCTATTCTGAAATGGAAAGCCTTAGAGGTTTATGGCAGCTAGAGTTTATTACAAGGACTTTGCCTTACAGAAATTGACAGAATAGCTCTTTGGTGTTTCATCATTTACAAATATTCAAACAAATAGCCTACCTGTTGCTATAGTCCAGCTAAGTTTAGTGTGTAACTACACTGCCAGAATTGAAGCTGTAGTGGGTAAATGGCTGAATCTTATTGAAATGCTTTTATTCATTGAGTAGGAAATGCAGTTTTCAACTGAACATCCAACATAACAATTTCACCCACTGAGCAAAGAGCAGTGGGTTTGATTGCTCAGACCCTACAGCAGTTTCTGCTTTCGGTGTGTGTAGATCAGTGAATACAGAAGCAAAGCAGCCGGGATAACAAAGCTCATTGAATGCCTCTGTCGCTCGGACAAGGAAAACTGGCCAAAAAGTCTTCAGCTGGCATTGGATAATGCAGGATATTACAATGCAAGTGAACTGTGGAATATAAGAGAAGGTAAAACGTGAATTGTTTTTATGATACTCTTTTCTCGTTCTTGTACCAGACAGTCATTTTTTTTCAGGAGGATCAGACTAATTTAGAAGGATACTGTCAGATTACTTTGTGGTCTAAGAAAGAAAAACCTTTTAAAATTTTCTTTTTAATGTCTTTTATATAAAATTAAATACACATACTATCCTACAAACAGGCAGAAATTAGTCTGTGACTATTTTTCCTCAAAATGGTTAGGCATGATACCTTTATTGGTAAGGAGAATCAGGCAGCACAGGCTCTGAAGGTATAAAAATAGCCAAATAGTTATCTTCTTCCTTCCCTTCTTAATTCAACTTTTACCATCTATTTGATTACTTAAATTGTGATAGATGCAATATTTTCTGATAAAATATGATTAGTATGTGATAGTCTAGAGAGTGATACACTTCTATGGTCCCCAGAGTAGATCATATACCTTTTTCTATAAGAAATCAATAACCAGCCCTTACCAAGTTATTATGTTCATATTTTGTAAAAGTGCAGAATTGTCTTTCAAAATATTTTGCTTTTGTCATTGAATTTACCTTTCCCTCCTTGAAAAATACTTGTACAAGTAACCTGCAGCATAGGAAAAATTTCTTATCTGGAGAATTTATTATTACAGACGCATAAAGTTGTATACATAATTAATTTTTTTTTAAATAAAGGTAAAATTATCAATAAGAGTAACACTTATATGTTACATATAATACATTATTTTATGCAATATATATACAATATATAAAATAATACATTATTTTATGTAGCTGGTGGATATACATATTATTTGCTGCCAGTTATATTTTTTAAGTTAAAGTTATCAGTGTCTTTTGGGGCAGCTTCCTCTAGCATCCAACTCAGCAAAGCCAGAGTCAGACTACTGAAGACACATTGTCCATATTGGAAACATTTTACTGCTGACAGTTAAGAAGAGTCTGTACCAGAAAATAATTGCAGATATTGTGTGCTTTCTGTATTGATGTGCAGATGTGCTCTTTCTCCCACTCCAAAAGTAGTGCTTTGTGATCATATGTTCTGTTTGCAAAGAGGTTCTTAATGCAGGGCCCAGGAACTGTTCTTTGAGAAAGTATTAATTATAACACCAAAGAAAATTTCTCTTTTTGATCATCATGTAATATAAAGAATAGAAATATTCTTAGAATTTCTAGGTCCTTCAGAAGGTGGAGAGAAGGGGAGATCAGAATCTTGAATTTACAAAGCTTCCTTGAATTCCTAAGAATTTTTCATGTTCGTGGTTACTATCCATGTTACACAGTGACTGCTTGTCACTAAACACAGAGGATAACCTTTCCTCCCAATCTGTTGTCTCCTTTGTTTTTTTGGAAGTTGTTACACATGCAGTGAGCATGTGGTTCCTCTAAATCCAAGATTGTCAGTGCTATTCATCTTCCTTGAAAAGGAACCTCTGTGCAGCATCATTTTATATAGTCTTTGTCTTCCGGTAACCAAGTCCTTCATCTTGTTGCCACAGCAAGTATGTTTTAAAATCATAAGGATCAATAACATGCCTTTTTTTCCATTCATACAGATAATGGCAAAGTTGTTGATGGTGAAATGACAGATGCCTCTGAGAATTACTTTGAAACCATGATGACAATTTCCGAAGAAGCAGAATGTGATAATCTCAGTGAAAATCTCTTTTCAGTTTCAGGTAAGTCTTAAGAACTTTAAATTTAGTGGTTGGCATTTTCCATTTCCTTAGATGTCCAAAGGACACAGATGTAGTGTGCCACAATGGAAGGTACTGAGGAATTAGTACAAATTTGACTTGATTTAGCTGTCTTCTGTTTTAGTGTTTAAAGGATCTCCTGCTGGGCATTGCAAATGTTAGGGGTTGCCCCTCATTTTTCACATTTCTAGTGAAAAGTTGTTCTGTCAGCACATTATCAAAAAAGGTCCCAAAAACACCAGCCTGTTGCTTATGCACCTCTTCTCTGATGTAATTAATTCACACATGACCTGATATTAACCAGTTTAGAGAACTGAATGTGACTGCAAAGGATCTGTGCCGTGACTGTCATGGCAAATTTTGCTCCACCAGTAGTTTCTAGTTCTTGTTCCGTAAATCCAAACACTCTGACAAGACCACAGCTTAAGAGAGTAATAACTTCAAAAGTCTGTAGAGCAGATGGCTAAAATAAATCCTTTGCATGTATTTCGGGAAAAATAATCACTTGCATTTTCATTCTGAGTTGAGAAAAGACCAGTTGAAGTGAGTGTTGTCAGCCAAGACCTTGAAATGAGTTCATTTTATGCATTGAGGGGTTACGAAAGTGTGCCATCAAACTCACACAAAACTCTTGTTTGGTGCATCTGTCCTGTTAAAAAGCTTGTCTGTCAGAGAATGTTCTGTGTAGACTGAAAGGACTCTTCTACCTTTATCATTTTAGATTGCAACTATATGGGGCAGAACATATTTTTTGCATTTTTATTGCAACGCTCTTCACAAAAAAATTCTTTTATCCTAGAAAGCATCGATGAGTCTTCATCTGTTTATGAACCAAAGAAGGCTCGTAGCTACCAGATTGAGCTTGCACAGCCGCTATTGCTGGGAAAAACACATTGATTTGTGCCCCCACAGGTAAGGAGACAGACATTTCTTGGAAAAATTCTCTTGGAGCACGTGGCTGTGAAGGATAGGGAATGGTAAAGGTTGAATCAGACTTCTTCAGCTGTTTATTTCAAAGCTGTCTTCCTTGCAGCAGATCCATAACTACCCTGCAGTTAATGACCATGGGCAGCACAGAGGCTGGCAAGACAGATGTGTCTGTTAGCATGTCAGTGCTTGTATTCAGCACATTCAGCATTCATTTCCATGGTCTGACTTCTGCTTTCTCACTCCTCAGTATGGATTTTTCAGTCACTGATCTTTGCAGATATTTTAAAAATTTGTCATGTAAGTTAAAGGAAAAATAGGGTGAGTTAGCCTGAGGCTTCCCTCTCTTTTCTACTGCAATGCCTGCAACATCCAGACAGCCTAATTTTCCCATGAGCCATGGAGAGGCAAGTGAGATAACAGAGGCAGGGTCAGAGAAGAGCTCTGGGGAGCCTGCACAGTGAACCTGAGGGCTAAAAGAAAACAAGTGGGAGAGGAGCAAGGCTGCATGGGGAAGGATGGAAGCTGAAAGGGCCTGGTGTCTATACATAGTCTGATTTGATTTGAGAGCGCATTCTAAAAGTGAAAAAGGATGTTTCACTCAGTGAGTGATGTCAAAGAATTCAAATACAACTGCAAATGGATTTTGATCCCCAGTGGCTGCTTAATGGCCTTTAAAGGCTGAGACTGTGAGAGAGAAAGGGATGATTCCCCACCTGAGTAAGCAATATGTTTGTGTTCAGATCTGTTCCAAATGTGTTGAAGTCGGGAAGAGTAACAATCCCATTGTCAGCTCTCCTTTGTTACAAGGCATTCAGATGAGATAAGCTACTGCTTACAGATGCACCTTTTCATACTAGTCCTTTACCTTTCACGTTTTTTGTTTAAAGGGTCTGGAAAAACTTTTGTGGCGCTTCTGATTAGTGAACATCATTTGCAAAACATTCCCTCAGGACGAAAGGCAAAAGTTGTCTTCCTTGCAACCAAAGTGCCAGTGTATGAGCAACAGAAAAATGTATTCAGGCAGTATTTTGAAAGAAGTGGGTAAGTGTAATTCTACGTGGTGGCTTCCTTCACAGAAAATAAACTGCCCTATAGGTCAGCTGTGGCTAAGATATAATGGGTTTACTGGTGAAGAAGAGTGTTTGACAGTAACATCTGGATGATATGTAGCTGCAAGAATGGCATTGACATGGCAGGCTTTGTTTGGAGAATCTGAAGTCTGGTTTTGGAGAGTTTAAGCACTCGCTGTTGCACATCTATGGAACTGGTGAAAGCATTTCTATACTTAAAGCGTGAAGTGTGTTTGTGGTGGTTTGAAAAGGAAATCAGTTTTTTTTTTGGAATTCAGTAGTCAAACCAATGAGTGCTCAGGTTTAAAGACTGGCACCTGGTGTGGCCACTGAGGACAAGGATCCACCTCTGAGAACACAAGGGTTAAAAGCAGAGGGCTCCCAGGAGAACTCTCTCTTGGTTCCGGTCCCTGAGGACGGGCGGATCTCCCCTGCCCAGCTGGGCGGGGAGGGGAAGCCATGCGGCCTGGGCGAGGTAGGCTGGAGCCTTGGGCAGAGAGGGGAGAGGAAGACCTGCAGGATGGAAGGGTGGAGAGAATACAAGAACTTTGAGAGGAATCAGGCAGCCTCCTTCCCCCCCGGAGAGAGAGAGAGAGAGAGAGACTGTGCCTGTGCCACCCTGAAATTTGATATCGGCAGCCGGGCAGCACGGCCGAAAGAGTGAAGAGGAAGAAGCGCAAAAAGTACTAACAACTTGCTGTGGGAGTTTGGACAGGCACAGTCCAAGGTTTTAACCCTTTTTTGTAGATGTTGGAAACTTTATAAATGCTAATCCTCCTGAATCTGAAGAAGGACGGTAAAGAAAACTAAGCAAAGATGATGAAAGTTCATGCAAGTGGAAGATTGTCAAAGAATACTGAAAAGAATCCTAGGTGGGAGGAGATGATGGAGTGGCCTTTGGCTGGACTTTTCTTGTATAGCCATGGACGGACTTTTGTTTTGTGACCTAGAAACTGCATCTGGGGAGAGGCATTGGCTTGGAGCCAAGAGTGGACAGTAGAAGAGTAGTGTGAACAGAGATGAGAGGAAGATCTCTGTTCTCAAGGCCCCTCGGCCCCAGGGGGTGAAATTTGGGGGGGACTGGTGTCCCAGAATTTGAGAAGCTGTCATTTTTTGGAACTGACCAAAGCATCTTTAAAAAGAGAAACCCTAGAAACAGTTCTGGTCCATGCACAGTGGTGAGAGCACTCGACATGGAAGAAGAAGTCACGAGATGGTGCAAGAAGGACTCCTATCTCTCCTTGATGTACTGAGTACTGATTATCAAAAAGGTGATAATGGACTGAAAATTAATTATCTGAAAGGTGGTAACTTGATTGGGAATTTTTAGTTTGTTTTATTGTGTTAAGAACTAGGGTGGGGGGAGGAGGAAGAGTGTTTTTTAAAGTTTTCATCTTCTTCCGTATGTGTCTTCCTTACATATTATAAGTAATAAAGTTCTTCTTTCCTTTTGCTTTCTAAATTAGAAACTGTTTTGCTCTGTTTTTGGTCACATCTCACAGCAAACACCAGGGACAGTATATCTTCATGGGGGCACTGGCTTTGTGCCAGCGTCAAACCATGACAGTGTTCTGTCTTGAGACTTCTTTCAGACCTGCTTCCAAAGCTAAGGCAATTCTTGACAGTAGCAAACATTATCCTAGCAGAATCCTAGCAGTAGGATTCCTCTTGCCATTCTCAGAGTCTCTTTTCTAAATGGAAGGACACAAATTTCTTTGTTTTTTCAACCTCTAGTCAGAAAATTATAGTCCACCTCTCAGAGGGGACTGCAAATTGCTTAGAGGGCCATTTACAATCTGAATCTTCAAATTTTGAGGGAACATCCACATATGTATCCTTATAGCTATGGAAAAAGGAGGCTGCTGGGCAGAAACAGTCCCATGATGCCAGACATTTGCACAAAAGAGATGTTAAGTGTAAACTGAGAAGTGCAGCTTAAACGTACAAGTTAACCACTCCTCAAATATGATATGTTTTTGTTAATGGTAGTTGAAAATCCAGTTATTTACCCTCAGCTTTTTTTTTTTTTTTTCCTCAGCTTCTGTGGTCAAACTGCCAGCTCCAACTCTTTGATGTTTGAAACTTAGTAACTGCCTTTCAAGCTCACTAAAAAGCCCATTTTTCTAGCTTTCCTTTGCAAAATACCCTTTTTCATACCCTGTTTTGTGCATCTTATTTCTAGATACTCTGTTCAAGGAATTTGTGGTGAAACAGTTGCAAGTATCTCTGTAGAAAATGTTATACAGGACACTGACATCATCGTGCTAACACCTCAGATTCTTGTGAATAGCATGGAGAAAGGGATCCTTAGCTCCCTCTCCATCTTCACTCTAATGATATTTGATGAGTGCCACAACACCACAGGCAACCACCCTTACAACGTGTTGATGACCAGATACCTGGATGAAAAATTTGACTCCTCTGCAAATCAGCTGCCTCAGGTAAGGACCAGCCCAACCAACAGTGGTGGAAACATGAAAGTGTTCTGCTGTGCAGTCAGCAAAGTCTTGCCTTTTGTGTTGATCCAGTCCAAAGTCGCATTTAACAATGGCTGCAAATGGAAATGGTAGAATCTGGAATGCTTTTTCATTCTTGGATACTTCCAGGCTTTTTTCCCATGTAACATCTTCCCTGGAGCTGCCAAGAAAGACTGATCAGTCATGACAAAGACTGGAGGATTTGACAGCAAATGGAAGAGCTGAACTGGGAAGAAAGCATGCAATTTAGTAATCTCCTTGTTACCTCTCTGTTGCTGTTGTCTCCCCAGTAAAATGGGGAGAAAACCTCTGCTGGCATGAGGTTTTCATCCAGCTGAGAAGACATCTCTGAGTGAATGCAAAGGATGGGTTTGCTCTTCCTCGGTATGATAAGCACTGACAAAAAGAGCTCACTATGGATTTAAGTATCTGGATAGTTTATTTTAAGTTTAAATACTCTTAAGTTTGAGTGCCTTGGAGAGGGCATGAGTACATACAGGTTTTGGTTCTTAAGATTTTGTGTCTGCTTCTTGTTTACTTCTGCTGCCTGTTTTGTTTCCATGTTTTTGAAGATGGTGGCAGTTTGGTGACTGGTAACAATGTCTCCTGGTTTTATTCCATTTGTGACAAAGGAGCAACCACTGTTTATTCATGCGTGTGCTTAGATTGTAGGTTTAACTGCTTCTGTTGGAGTTGGTAATGCCAAGAGCACTAATGAAACTGTAGAGCACATCTGTACCCTCTGCTCCTACCTTGACATACAGGCCATATCTACTGTCAGAGAGAACAAACAAGATCTGCAGAGCTTTGCAAACAAGCCAGAAACACGTAAGTACCCTTCCTTTTTGTTTTCCTGTGAGCTGCAAAACGCCATGATTATGGCAGCTACCCAATTCCCAATTCTAATTCCAAGTTAGATTAAGATAAAAGCTTACAACTAAGCTGGAGCTTTGCTTCCTGCTAGCTTGGAAGAAGTTTAGGCTTGCAGTCACTTCTTGTCCTGCAGTAAGGCAATGCCCACTTGGGCATATTTTCTTTTTGTGTTGATGGACATCTCTAATTTTTATTCAGCTCTGCCAGTGAGGATTGGAGGCTGCTTTTTCTGTGCACCTGCAGTGTTCATTAACAATAAACACTTGATTGTGATTGCATGGAGCACCATGTGTAGCATTCTTCTAGGCAAGAATTTGTTCTGTGCTTCCTGAGGAAATGTTTGGCGCACTAACTTATGTTTCCCTTCTCTAGATATCAGATGGGTTAAAATGCGAGCTCAGAATCACTTTGCAGACATTATCTCAGGTCTGATGTCTGAGACAGAGGCATTGATGAAGAAGATTTACTTAGTGGGTAAGATGCTGTAATATGCCTGTATTGCAGTTCAGTATTTGATTAAATTGGTGTGAATCCTAATAGCTGCTAGAACAGACACTCTTTTAACTTCCTTTCTCCTATATTTTTATTTGTATTTAACCAATATTTCCTATATATGAGATTACAGGTAAGAGATTCAACTATTTTCCTTTTATACCTGATTCATTTGATACTTTTGCTTGAATTTCAGTCTCTTACATGGAACTAAAACCTGTGTGCTTTTGACACTGTCAAATCCTTCTGAATTTAAAGAATCTGAAATGAAAGGGCTTGCATTCAAAATGCAGTGGGCTGGATTTCATTGATGAGAGATACCTGAATGTTCTTATTTAAACATTTCTCCAAATTCTTCACACCCAATCTGTGTCTGTTAGGAAAATAAGACATGTCACAGTGGTATTACTCTGAATCAACATTGATGTAGTTTTTTCATTATAGCAAAAGTTAATTTTCACACTTGCTGCTCTGACACTTCTTGTGTATCCTCTGGTCTCCAAGCTGCACTCGGAGTTATTTCTAATGTTGCCCTTTCTAATTTTGCCACCTTTACTGCTCAGTATTCTGTCCAGATTCTTCATGCTTCTGGGTACTCCTATTTCCAGTTTTTACAAAGTCTCCATTATTTTCCCTTGAAAAGCCTTTGAGATAATGTTTCAGAGTAGGATCTGTGCAACATGAACATCACTGGAGAGAGGATATGGGTGCCCAAGAAGGGAATTGACAAACAATTGTCAGCAGGGTTTCAGCTTCAGGAGCTACTCTGGTGGGAAGGTTTGCAGAGAGGAGATGCATGATTGTGAAAAGAAAGCATGTCTTGTGATCATGAGATTACTTCTGTAACCCTTCAGAAATAAATTGATCTTTCCTGCTTTTGCAGAATTCCTAAGTGGTGTCCAGTAAGTGGCTTTTATAAAAAATTGGAGAGCAGAAGAGGGTAAAAAGCAGAGGCCCATGAATGGATATGTTCAGGATCAGCCTTGGTCTCTCCAGCTCTGGATTAAAGGACATTGTCTGTGATTAGACTGGTTTTTGCACACTAACTGCAGTGCCTTAAACCTGTTTACCTCAATTCTGAATTTCCTCCCTACCCTCCACTTCCCAGATATTTCAGAGTGAACTATATTCTGGGGAGGAAGGGAGAATTAAAACCCCCACACAACCCAAAAAAAACCCAACAAAAAAACCCCAAGCAAACAAACAAAAAAAAACCCAGCAAAACAACTCAAAACCCAAGAAGCCTGATCAAAGAACAAAGACAAAGAGATTTTCAAAATACGTGTTACATTAAGCAAACACTTCTGAAGCTTATTTTGCATCACAGTTCGTCTTGCATGAATGGCAGTGGCTTGGCTTCCCTTCTGTGGACCCTGTGGTTACTGAAGCCCCTGAAGTACTCAGGCAGAGTATGTATGCAGCAAACAGGTACTGCCCAGTTCTGCCTCCAGGATAGCCCCTAGGACAATATGCTTCTGGGCTGTTTCATGAATGAATATAAACTGTGGAGTAGCTGGTAATTCAAGGAGCAATGTACATGCAGTTTTTTGAATACCGTAGGCTTCTTACAGGACAAGTGAGCTCTGATTTTATTACTAAAGTCCCTGAAGATGTGTGTATGTACACAGATCCTCAATTGAATCATACTGGGTTAATTTTAGTCTAGTGTCTGGGTATACATTGAAACACAGGTAGTGAAAAATACAGAGATAGACTCTTCACAGATGGATCCCAGAGGCTGGACAAGAGGCAGTGGGCACAAACAGAAATACTTAAAACAACAGGAAGAACTTCTGCTGTAAGGTGATCAAACACTGGAACAGGATGCCCAAAGAAGTTGTAGACTCTCTGTCCTTGGAAGTACTCAAAACCCATTTTAAATGAATGACCTGCTCTAGGCAATCTGCTTTGAGCAGAGTTGAACTAAAGACCTCCACAGGTGCTTTCCAGCCTCAGTAGTTCTGTGGTTGTATCATAAAACTGTTCTTTGGCATAGGCTTTTTAGAGCAAATATTAGTGGGAAATGTTATCCTCTAGCTAATGCTTTTTATTTGTTATTCAAGATTAACAATTTTTTTTTTCTCTCCTTTAATAGATACCATCTCCCAAATCAACAAGAATTACTTTGGAACACAGAGATATGAACATTGGATAGTTTCCACTCAAAAGAAATGCAGATTGTTGCAACTGGAAGATAAGGAGAAGGAGAGCAGTATTTGTAGAGACCTTTTCATTTGTACTGAACACTTGAGAGTAAGTGTGTATCCTCTTTCCTTCCATACAGAGGTAGAGTAATTCTGTTCCTTCTGATTGTTCACCTAGAAGCAGATTTTTAACCAGTTGTTCTATTTAGAATCATAGAATATATGCAGAAGTGACCCCCCAAGGATCATAGAGTCCAGCTCCTGTCCCTGCAGAGAACATCCTCACCATGAAGCCAAGAATGTTGTCCAAGTGCTTCTTGAGCTCTGTCAGGGTTGGTGCTGTGACCACTTCCCTGGAGAGCCTGTTCCAGTGCCCAAACACGCTCTGGGTGAAAAACCTTTTCCTGATATCTAACCTAAACCTCCCCTGACTCAGCTTCAGGCTGTTTCCATGAGCCCTGTCACTGGTCACGACAGTGAAGGGATCTGTGCTTACCTCTCCACTAAGGAAGGTGTTGAAGACTGCAGCAAGTTGACACAGGCTAAAGCGTAAGGCGTGTAAGGGTTGTCTCTATGATACTCGCCAGGGACAGATTAGTACAGAGGAGACTTTGCAGTGCCCGTGTTGTTAGGGAAATGGAAGAACGCTGCAAGTTTGCAACATTTAATCTAGCTAAACAAAATTTGTGTTCATCCCGCCCCATTGAAAATGAGGCCTAAATACATGTTGTTTCTTTCCAAGCAGAAATTCAACGATGCTCTCATTATCAGTGAAGATGCCCGCATCGAAGATGCTTTAGCCTACCTAAATGAATTTTTCACAAATGTAAAAAATGGACCATATACAGAGTTAGAGAAGCAACTGACGGAGAAATTTCAAGGTATTTCCCACAGTACATGTGACAGTTGCAGGGAGAAGAGAGCTTGTGGTAGCATGGTTCAGGTGTTTTTTCTGAGTAAGCGCAGTTATTTTTCCAGAAAGTGCACTTTCCAGAAAAGGTGGTGACTACATGTGTGCAAGTGTGGTGTTAGGGCAGGTGGAGGGGACTAAATTTTTGGGACTGTAAGCTTCTAGAGCAGAAGCTGATAAAATGGTTGTAATTGTAGCTGGATGCTCTAGTAAGTTCTTACATGCCTAGCTTGGAGATAAGGCAACAGTGCCCTTATGGCTGTGTCCCACAAGTAGAGGGATGGTCTGCAATCATGGATGCCGGTAGCATTTGATAAGCCAACATACACTGCTCAGTGCATGGCCTAGTCTCCTGGCCAGTCTCAGTCTTCTGGGGAGAAACAGGTGGCCCTTGTACCCTTCTCATTGACAGTCAGAGGTTGTCACTGTTCTCTGACATCTGATTTAGTTAGCAGTGACTATATTCCAGCCTGTGGTCAGGTGTGTTGCAGTGTTGACTGCAATTTTAAGTCACTGGGCTGTCTGCCCTTGAGTGTCAGATGTTGTCTAGGAAGAAACAGCACAAGAGCTGAGTTTGTTCTCTTGCTGTCTTTTGATACAGAGTATATCACAGAAGTTCTCATGTCAATTTGCTACAAAATGTGAGATATTCATAATTTTGTTTTTTTCTGGGGATTTTGTTGCATTTAACCAACAGATTCCTCTGCTTCCATCTGAAAGAACGGAATAGAAAATAAAAAAAAAACTAAAGAGAACGTGTGTGCTGTTTGAAAGTAGGTTTGTGGTGGAATTCTGCCTTCTGCATTAAAAAAGGTAGATTTTTCAAGAAACCTTTTTTTTTTCTTTCAGAGAAAGAACTAGAGCTGACTGCCCTTTCAAAAGATGAGTCAAATGAGAATCCAAAGTTGGAAGAGTTAGCTTGCATCCTGGACGAAGCATACCACTATAACCCACAGACTCGCACTATTCTCTTTGCCAAGACAAGAGCCTTAGTCACTGTAAGACGTTTTTAAAACTCCTAAAATGGGAAGTGGGAAAATAAAATTCCTCATCTATTACCCTTCCCATTTTGATCTGAAATGGAAAAATGTGATCTTTCTAGTTTATTTTATGGTGATGTTTCTAATTTATTTAACTGTGTTTACTACCTAAGGCCTGATGCTTTGAGGCAGGATGAGTGGGGTTTTTTTTTTCCTCTTTCTAAAAACTACCATACAGCTGTTGTGTCCTTCATGATGCCTAACTACATGTCATAGTTGATCATTAAGATATCAGATTTTTATTTTAGGCCTAAAGTCAGTTACAAGATATGTTTTATTGATTTTGGCTTTAAGGTAGTGGTATTATAATGAGCAGCTCTACTCCATTACTGACTACACATCAGGAGGTATTTATACATTGTTCACAGGATTCCTATAGACCTAAAGAAGGTCTGTGCCCTAGCACCTGTTTTTGATCAAGAAAAAGGAAAAACGTTGTGCAGCAGAGATTCTCTGGACACTTCTTATTACCAGTCTATTTCATACTTGCCTATGATCAAAGGATCTAGGCTGGATGATGCTTTTTTTCCCTTTCAGTACCTATTTCCCAGAAGAGGTTCGTGCTTGAAGTTCATGTGCTGCTGATCATTAGCATGAGTACATCAAAACATTTACTGCAAATATCAGCTGTCTCTGTAAAATATCAGCTGTAACTGTTAAGCAGATTTATCAGCTGAATTACCCAGCCCCCCTTTTTATCCTTTTCATCCAGACATGCTGGATGAATTGTAAACCAGAAAAAATTAAAAGCAGGCTAAAGTCCAAACTAACAACACCAAGCATCTGCTGGCAGCTTTCCATTTTAGATTTAAAAGCCTGCAGTAGCTTGGCTGAGTTTTGTTCTTCTCTAAGAGCAGTTTGAATGCGCTTCTGTCACTGTGAAGTGGAAGTCCAGTTTGTAAATAGCAGCTACTTTCCTTTGATGCCAGAGATGTAGCATTTAGTGACCTGCTAGTTTTTAAGAGAAAAACGCAAACTTTTTAGCAGTGAAAGGATGCTTGCTCTCTAGGCTCTCCAGCCTTTAGGTTGCAGGAGTAGGAAAAGGGGAAATCAGTCTGCCATGGTTTAATCTGGCATCATGGTGTGACCCTTGCTTTCTCACCTATTAAAAAATATTCCTTCCTGACACACAAGTTACACCTTGTTTTCTGCTTTTGGGTCTTCTTTTGGAAATATTAATAACAGGCAAGCATAGGAAAGATCTTCCTATCTCAAACTAGCATTTCATAGCACCGGGAATCTAACTCCCCAATTTGCTCTCCAGGCTTTGAAGAGGTGGATAGAAACAAACCCTGTACTTACCCACATAAAGCCAGATGTGTTGATGGGTAAGGGAAGAAAAGATCATAAGACAGGTATGTAGATTTGCACTGAGATATGTTAAACCAGTGGTGGCTATGCTGCTAAAACTGTTCTGCTTTTCGTGTGTTCATCTTCTTTGCCCTTAAACAGAGGAAGGTCATGCAGGTGTGCACTTGCATTCTTCCATAGGTCTGAAAGACCTTGAATGGATCCTAAGGAGATGCTTACCTTTTCTCTCCAGAACCTTTGGTTAAAGGAGCAATAACACTGTGAATGACACTTTTCTGCAGGATTCTTCTGCTGGTTCAAAAACAGTTTAGAAACTTTACTATCATAGCTCCTTGTGCTTAATTCTCGTATTATCTCCGTTATTTTTATAGATCCCGCTCTTAATTTGTGTTTGATGGCAGAAAGACATTTTAAGATAGAATGGAAGCTACAGCTGAAATTAATTACCTATGGCTTAAGAGTTGTCTTTGGTTTTAACTGAGTTGTATGGGTGTCTCCAATAAAGATCATCTGGGTGTTGTATTTAAAATTATGTTTCCCTGGTTGATAATTCCTGTGACACATCAGCAGGAATCCCTAGCCAGTGTGTATAATATACATCCAGATGCATATCAAACTTGAAGTAGTTTTCCAGATCAAAAGAATATGCTGATTTCTAATCACTTAAGTAAAGGCAAATCAGGTATCTTGCTTAAGGAGCTCTTCAGTGTTTTTTTTTCCTGACACAGTTTTTTGGTACTGTAGGTATGACCCTGCCAATGCAGAAGGGTGTACTGGATGCATTCAGAAATGACAAAGACATCAGACTGCTAATTGCTACATCTGTTGCTGATGAAGGCATCGATATTACTGAGTGCAACCTAGTCGTGCTCTATGAATACTTTGGTAATGTGACCAAAATGATCCAAGTCAGAGGTATGGAATTTCAGAGCTATTGCTTTAGAAACATGTTTTGGCCTAGAAATGGATATGAAGTGCTACTAAATGGCACATTGGAAATATTGTAATATGTGCATGCCTTGCTGTTTTTCCTCTATGCCTTAGAGCAAAGCCAAGTGAATGATGGGACATGATAAATCTGTTCACAGAGCCAAGTCCTTGATGTTTCTAACTGTTCTTTAGCAAGACAAATTAGCCATGCCACACAAGGTTACTGAACTGTTGAGGACTGATACCTCAAGTAGACAATTGTACATATAATCAGAACT
This sequence comes from Sitta carolinensis, assembly GCA_032173965.1. Classification (NCBI taxonomy): domain Eukaryota; kingdom Metazoa; phylum Chordata; class Aves; order Passeriformes; family Sittidae; genus Sitta; species Sitta carolinensis. The sequence goes on from CM063313.1 coordinate 50,687,172, forward strand.
ATGGCTAGCAGAACTATGGCTGTTGTCAGAAATATAACAAATCTTTCCGTGATGATTCACAAAGGACTGCTGCAATGGAATTTCTTGTACTTCCTTGGCTTCTGAAGGCCTTCCCCAGCCCAGTGTTTTATTACCAACTCATGTACTCCCAGGCACATGAGGCCTTTGCCCGTGCAGAGCTCTAATATTTAAGACCAAAAGACCCTGTTTCTGTCTTCTCTGCTTGTCCAGAGAAGTCTGTCATGACTTTGGCCTTAAATTTGGTGATTTTACAGTATGGCCAGTAGAGGGGAATGAAAAGCTACACTAAATACCGATTTCTGCTCCACATTCCTAAACGGCATTAAACTGCTTACTCTTTTAAGGGTGCATCTGCAATATTTTAAGCTGTTTCCCAAGCAGTTAACATGATAATTTAATGTGATTTCCATTGTACTTACAATGTACTCTACTTTCAGGATTTATGTGTTGAGACCTTCTTATCTGTGTTCCATGATGAAAATATTGGCCCAGAATTGACTTTTATGGATTAAAAGAATGTGTTTATTATTAAGAAGCCATTAAATGTGCAAAGAGAAGAGGCTATGTCAGTTTCAAAACACATACCATGATTTTTGTGGAGTGGACGCTCAAAAGAAAATGTGAACACTTTTTATAGCTAAACTGGTATGAGATCCCTATAGTTCTGGATTTGCCTGTGTCACAGCTTTAATATACAGAGAGACACTAGGCATAGTCAGGTAGAAGAGAAGGCACTTACTGTTGTTGTCTCTGTTCTTGTCAGCACTGTATTTCCAGTTCCTTAGGTTTTTGTGGTATATGGGGTTTTGGGTCTTTATAGACACCAATTAGCAGGGCTGAAAACTAATAAGAAAGACTGAGATGAGTGTTTCTTCTTTTTTGGGAATTTTAATGAATTTTATAAATTAGAGGCAGGACTTCTGAATTGCTTCAGATGACGTATTTATTTTTTCTTCTACATAGGCAGGAAGGGTAAGTTCAGCTCACATCTCTATCACATGGTTCAGAAAGTCACAAGACCTCTGGTTACAAGACCTTTTAAGGGTTTATTAACCAATAAAATTCTGCCACAAAGATTATTTTTGGTTTTGATCCAATAGTTAAATATTTTGGTTTATATGTTTTGCCGCAGTGTGGATTTTCTTTGCCAATCAGAAAGTTACACTCTAGAACTTCTTATTACCTTTATAACTACTTCTATTTTTCTGTATCTTAAAACTCTAAACTCTGAACTTTCCTCTGCCTATTTTAATGTGTTTCTACTTAAACTACAAATCTATATTTTTGCTTCTAGTATTTAAATTTGGCAATTTTTCCCAGAGTCTCAGATTGAACCCTGTATTTAATTCTGAGCTTTGGCATGCAGGCCCAATGTTCTGAAAGCTCTTTGCTTTTTTTGGATTCCAAGATTCCTTTGTTTATTTTTTCTGGTTTGGGTTGTTTTGTGGGGTTTGTTTTTTTTTTTTTTTTTTTTTTTTTTTTTTTTTTTTTTTTTTTTTTAACACAACAAGAAGGCAGCAAGATGCTACACAAAAATTGTATTTTAAAGTGTGCCTGAACTCAACACAGGGAGGCCACAGAAGCAGGCAATACAGTATTGGCTAGGGCGTATCAATGAGGATACCTGGAAGGGGGCATCTTGTTCTGGTTTGTTATTGAAGAATGCTCTTCAGAAGCAGCATTATTTGAGTCTGAACATTGCAAACAAAAGCAGCCATACAGAAGACCCTTAACAGTCTTATGGTAGACCCATCACTTTTGCACATGTTGTTAAGAGTAACTAAAGACCATAAATGCGTTGCTGTATAGGTCGTGGAAGGGCAAGAGACAGCAAATGCATCCTTGTGACAAGCAAAACAGAAGTGGTTGAGAATGAAAAACTAAACAGTTACAAGGAAGAAATGATGAATGCAGCTATTGAAAAGCTACAGGACTGGGATGAAATGACATTCACAAGAAAGGTTTGTGATTTGTGCAGTTTTCATATTCAAATTTTAAAGGCATAGGGTGTATCAGCTTTCACCTACTAAGGCTCTATGTAGGACCAAGTTGTAACCTGAGGGAAGTGTTCATTGTACTTGATTTCTGACAAAGGCTAGGTCAGCAGAGAGGGGATAGTGGGTACTGCCAGTTTGTGAATCTCAACTGTACAATAACTGCAAAAAACTTTAGAGTGTGAGGCAGAATTTATGACCTGTTGCTTATGAAAAGAGAGGAATTCATGGGTGATGTGACAGCTGGAGGCCATCAAAGATATTGTGATATTTTGTAGCTGAAAAACAGGAGGGCCAAAACCCAACTGGATATTCATATAGATCACCACCGAGGGCTAAGGAAAAATCTTTATTCTTTATTGGATATCAGGAGAAACATAGTGACAAAGATGAAGAGAAGAGACTGAGGCACTTAATGTCTTGTTTGCCTCTGTAAGACTGGTTGTTCTCAGGATATCCAGCCCCCTGAGCTGGAAGGCAGATAGGGAGCAGGATGTAGGCCCTGTAATCCCAAAGGAACTGGTCAGTGACCTGCTACACCACTGCAACACACACAGGTTTATGGGGGCAGATGGGATCCAGCCAAGAGTAGTGAGAGAGGTGGTAGAAGAGCTCACCAAACCACTTTCCAGCATTTATCAGCAGTCCTGAATAATCAAAGATATCTCAGGTGACTGGAGGTTGGTCAGTGTGACTGCCTATCTACAAGAAGGACCAGGAGGATCTGGGGAACTACAGCCCTGTCAGTTTGACCTCGGTGCCAGGGAATGTTATGGAGCAGATCATCTTGAGTGCTATTGCCCATCACATACAGGACCACCAGGGTACAGGCCCACCTGGGATGGGTTTATGAAAGGCAGGACCTGCCTGAGCAGCTTGATTTTCTTCTGTGACAATGTGATTCGCTTAGTGGATGTGAGAAAGGCTGTGGTTGGTGGCTGAACTTCAGTAAGGACCTTGACACCATTTCCCACAGCATTCCCCTGGATAAACTGGCTGTTCATGGCTTGGATGGGTACACTTTTTGCTATATACAAAAATGGCTGGATGGCTGGGCCCAGAAAGTGGGAATGACTAGAGTTAAATGCAGCTGATGGCTGGTATCAGTGGTGTTCCCTGGGGCTCCTGGGAGTCTGGAATAAGACAGTTGTCGGCACTACTAACAAAAAAGCGTTGTACACAGTTCTCCCATTCCCCCTTGGACTCACAGATCATCCTGTTTCCAGACAAGCTTTCAGAGATTGAGCTGTGCAGCAAAGGATGCCCAAGGCCCCCTGGCCTTTGTGACATTTCTTCTCCCACCTCCAAGGCTTGATGCGGTTGCTCCTGCTTCTTCTCAGAGGATTCCATTGCATTTGGTTCTCAGCTCCAGGCTGTGCCTTGTTCTTCTTTCTCTGCCTGCAGTTTCTCTGGTCTCTGTAGCTTTCTTTCCAAACTGTGAGATTCCCAGAGCAGCAGCGTTAATTGTGCTGTAGGGTCTCACATGACTTATGTGTTCACACTGACATATCTGCCTTAAGACCAGAGGGACTGTGGGGGACGAGAGAGGAGGAAGGAACAAACAGCATAAGTGCTATCCATCACGTAGTCTCATTCTAGCTCTGCATTCTGTATTGACAAATGTAGCCTGTTCTTTCTTGGTATGAGTTGCCAGAACAAGGTGTGTTTTGTTTTGTGTGCTTTAAGTAATAGGTTCCTAGATGTTACATGCCTAAAGTCATGTTTAGGCTGACATTGGGACTCATTTCATAATGATCTTTTTATTTATTTATTAAAGATACGTAGCCTGCAAATGAAGGAAAAGAGACTACGAGATTTCAGGAGGAATGAAACAAGACATGAAGTAGTGGAAGGGAAAAAACATCTTTTGTGTGGAAAATGCAAAGCATATGCCTGCAGTACAGATGACATCAGAATTATAAAGGTATGTTTCTGTACAGGAACCTACATCCATGACCACCAGGGAACTCAGCATTATTGGACTAACTACATTGTTTATCACTGTGGAAGTGGGCTATTTTGTGCAAACTGGAGGAGAATAGAAATTCTGAGTAAATCAGTAAAGCTCAGGAACAATTGTGATTACTCCTGTAGTATGATTATGATATGATATGATATGATATGATGTGTACAAATATGGAATATGGTAGGAATCACTTGAGTTTTCCTGAAGCCCTTCTGACGACTTTTGTTGAAAACCCCATCATTTTCAACTACATAACCTTCTAGAGTTACTGTAGGATATTTACTTTCCTGATTAGCATCGGATGGAAGTCTCTCTGATGTTGAGCTATTTCTCCCACAATTTCTGTTGACTGAAAATTATCAACACCATGTACTGGAATCAGCTTACAAATTCCTTGTCTTATGGGTCAGTTTGAGTTTTGAAAAGCAAGGTAAATCATTGTTTCGCAAGAAGACAGAATATAGTTCTTCAATATTATTTTGTTTTTCATTCTGTAGGTGTAGTTCACATTGCTTCTATGTATATCCTAGGGACATTTTGATTGTACTCTTTCTGAACATGAATATTTTCTCTGTAGACAAAAGAAGGAAATACTCTTTACACACAGAAAGTAGTGATCATGGAAGAGAGGTTTTTCTGAGCACTTTGAGCCTTTACAGTTCTGCTTTTTGTTCTTTTGAAGCTGCTTCTATTTGTGCTTCTCTGAAAAGTTCAGTTGCAATGTGATAAGGGGCTTCAGGCCACAGCTGGCATTACTGTGTCTGCCTTCAGGCCCTTGCCAAATTTTTGTTTGTTTTTACCAGCTGTTTTTGGAATGTAGATGGTGCTCACTACTTCTCTGCAAGGAGCTGGGAATAGCTCAGCTTTGTGAAAACTTGGTTTCATTTCTTTGACAAAAAACAAGGGCTATCTAAACCACCTCTGACTTTTACTCTATTTTGTGCTCCTGGCTTATCACCTATACCTGTGCAAATTGATCCAAGGGTTCAGAAAACTCTTCAGTAAGTGGTTTTGCTTATACCACTAGAAATAACCCCTCATTTTTTAAAAAAATCACTACAAACTGCTTTTCCAGGAGGATCTACCATTTTAAGACTCAAGCTCAGATTATAAATATGCTTTCAAATAAGGCTGTTAATTTCTTTAATCTTTTATTAAGTAAATTATATACAACTGTAGCTCCTTCACCTTGTTAGGGTTATTTTTTTCTGCCACTCCAGAGTAATTACATGACCCTTCATGGGAAACAAGAGTATCTTAGTCTTGTCCATTGTCTGAATTACTTCTTAGTTTCATGGACATGGCCCAAATACTGCAAACATAGTTTTTAAAAAGCTTACTAAGTTCAAATATGTGTAAGCTGGTGACTGGGGATACACAGTATTTTTTTTTTTGGTTCTGATAAGCCCAGGCTTGAATCCTTCTAGTACCTGGTATTCCATGAATGGGAGAAAAAAGAAGCAATGAGCCAAAGAGGCTGGAAGGTGAGCCTCCCAGATGACAGCAGGCGCCTTAACAGGGAGAACATGTATTTGAGAAGGGAAGGGGAATGACAAGAAAAAACGAGGAATGTTGTTTTTAATATAAAGTGTTTCTGGCTGTGTGTTGTTTCAGGAATCTCATCACACTGTCTTAGGTGACACGTTCAAGGAGCGTTATATAACAAAGCCCCACAGGAAACCAGTTCAGTTTGATGGTTTTGAGAAAAAAAGCAAGATGCATTGCCAAAACACTGAGTGTCAGCATGACTGGGGGATCACAGTGAAGTACAAGACATATGAAAATCTACCAGTGATCAAAATCAGAAGCTTTGTACTAGAGGATGTTGAAACTGGGACACAAATGGATTTTCAGAAATGGAAAAGTATTAATTTGTCTTTGAAGAATTTTGATGAAGAAACATCCAGCTGAACTCAACATTTGAATGGATGTATTCTAGTGTACTATGGTGAAATAGCAGATGATCAATTTTCTATAAAAACTTTTTTCTTTATGCTAGGCCCCTCACCCACATCTGGTTAGATTATAAAAGGCTGGTAAAGTCACTAAACCCAGTATTTGCTATATAATGAAATACTTCACCAGAAGTTTCACTAGCAGGACAAATATGTGCCTAGGTGTCTAGATCCAAATCATTATGGCTGTGAGTAACCTGGTCTGAAAAAAAAGTTAAGATCAAGTTGAATGACTAACTAAACATCCAGCTTTAGGTGGCAGCCACACCTTCAGAATTGAGGTGTGAATCAACATCTTCTTTAGTACTACTACTGTCTTGTTGGATTGCACATCCTTGTGAACAATATAGCTTACTAGCACTTAAGGTTAGCAGCTCTTAGCTACTTTTGACATTTTAAAAAAGTTTCTTTTAATGTTCTAGACATAGACATGTAATATTGAAAGAAAAATGTTCAGTAACTTTCCTAAGATAGTACATTACTTAATCTATCTTTAATAGGAAATACTTCTGCAACAGTAAGAAATGCAGTAGGGCATTTCTTAGTAGGGCAAGAGCCCTCTTGGGGATTCATCCTTGTGATTAAAATGGTGGCACTTTTTTATATCACTGCACCTTGATCAAGTTGCTTTTTCTCAAGTTGCAGAATGGGCACCCTCCTGTGTTACTCAACTAAACAAGCCCTAATAGGGACAAGACAGTGCCCTGGATCATGCATGGAGGTTCAGTTTTGATGGGGATTAGCACTTACCTGGATTGTTACCTAAAATCTCTCAAGACACTCGAAACACTGTAAGCTTCCTGTCAGAGCTGATCTACTATTCTTACAAAGTCTAGGCATTAGTGTATTCAAATCTCTCCTCTTTACCTATATCCCAGACTTGTATGGGAAAAACAGAAATTCCTAGATTTATGAAGTGTACATTTTAAAGCACCTGCTGATTCTAACACATCTTCAATGAGCTTAGTAATTTAGTACAGAAATACTTAGTAGTATTTCTGGAATCGAAACCAAATGCATTTTAAGTTCTCTCTGTGTATTTGACAGTGTGTAAGGTATGTATGTGCAAGAATTATGTTACAAAACACTGGAACCAATTAAGCCCAAAACCAAAACATAACAACCCCCAACCTAATTTAAGAGTTTAAAAAAATGAACCTAAATTTATGAGTTGAAAATTTATGCCTAAATGCTACTCAGTGAGGCTTGTTATGTTCTTGTAAAATGTTGTGTGGCATTAAAAGCAAAAGAACTTTGTAAACACTGCTTTCTTTATGTTCCACCCCAGTCCATGGCTTTTACTGTGAAAGCTGTATGCACTGTACAGGAAGGCTGAATCTCAGTCCTACAGTTACTTCCTCTCTACTTAGTTTTTACCTAAAAGGAAACACAGAACAATGAATAAAGATGATTTATGTTTAGATAATGCCTCCCCTCAAAAAATACTAGGAACAAAATAATTTTGAAAAAGGCTGGTTTAGCCTTGTCAGATTAAAAGTACATGGAAAAATCACAGTTCTTAAGTATAAAATTGCTCTGTGAAAGGACCATTTGCTTTGGGACTCTTGGCATAAAAAAATAACTAGTCCAAAATTCCTGTTTTAGTAGTTACTACTGAGAAGTTGAACTTAAAAAGTTTTGGTCTTTTCCTATTCTTTGAACACAAAGATTTCAGACTAAAACAACTTTCCAATTCAGCCTAAACAAGTACTAAAGGTTCATGGGATAACACATTAATAAGAATTCAGCTTGATACAAGAAGCCTTTCCTTCAGTACACAGTGGAGATGTGAGGGTGGGGAAGATAAACAGCACTCTATGTGGCCTTTGAGAATATCTGACTTAAAAAACCAAAAAAACCTGAAGCTGAAATTGCATATTTCTTACTAAGATTACTACCATATTAACAACTCTCTGTTCACAAAGTCACAGAACAGCTGTGGTTGGGAGGGGCCTCTAAAGGTAATCTTGTAACACAAGGGATTGCCCAGGAAAATGGCCCTATGTCCAGACAGCATCTGAACATCTCCAAGGATGGAGACACCACAACCTCTCTTGGCAATCTCCTCCCACCAGCATTTGGTCCCTCAGAGTGAAAAAGTGCTTCCTGTTGTTTACAGGGAATATCCTGTATTCACACTCTTTGTGCCCACTGCTTCTTGCTCTGTCATTAAGCACCACTGAAAAGAACACTGCATATTCTTTTGTGCTCTCCATTCAGATATTTGTACACAAACAGCAGAGATATCCCTGAGCCTTCCCATCACTGGACTAAACAGTCCTGGCTCTCAGCTTCTCCTCATGAGAGACACTTCAGACCCTGCAACATCACAGTGGGCCTCTGATGGAGTTACTAGAGGAGCTCTGTCACAAGCAATAGCCTGTTGCAGTTACAGAGCAATCTCTGTGCCCTCCTGAAGTGTCTTCTCTCATAACTATTTTAAAAGCTGTATTTTACACAGAAACAGCCAGACCTAACTGCACTAAAAACACATTAGGAAGTTATGTTGAAGTAATTTCTCCACATTAATTGCTGTGGCAGTTGCTGTAAATACAGCTAAGAGTGAGAATTAGTACTATAAACTTGTTTATCTCTGAGTAAGAGTAGTTTGTAATCTCTGTAAATATATTCACCTGGCATTGTTGATTTGTGTAGTGGTTTTGGTTCACCAATTTGAGATTTCCCAGCCAACACATCATTTTGTGTGATGGGTTTAGTTTCTGCTGTGAGATAGGATTAGAAGAGCAAAGCAGGCTTGAACTTTGAAAGGTGTAAAGAAAATTTATTAGCAAAACTAAAAGAACTATAAGAATCAGAACAAAACCTTCAGAACACTTCTTCTCCCACACCTTCTTTCCTTCCCACTGACAAAGTACAGAAACAACACTCAGAATTCTCAGTCAGTTTTCCACCTCTAGAACAGTCTTTCTTCAGTTCACTTAGGGAGTATCTCTTGTTACACCATGGACAATTCTCCACAAGAAAACAGTTCTCTCATGGCTTCAATTTCCACGAACAGCAGCCACCCGGGAATCTGCATTCCTGACGTCCCTCCATTTTCACAGCCTTCTCACAGCTGTGCTTCTGGGCCATGTCAACGTTATGGGTATTGTTTTAAGGATGACATGTTCAAAAGCAAACATTGTCTTCATCTATCTTTAAAATCATCTTAATCTCTGGGAACAGAGGTTCTCTTCTTCTCTCTGGGCAAAAGATGTCCTCATCACTCATTTCTCTCTGTTCAACTCTCATAGGATCACAGGTACCTCAACATCTACTTACTCATCACGGATGCCTTTGCTCAGGTCCACAATTTGAACATTCATCTCCCTCATAATTCTTCATGATTTAAAAGGATATCCAATATATCACAGTCCATCACCATGACTTACAAGAGAACTTCACCCTAAAAAGAAGGTATCTCCTCATTGGCCTCTCATCTGGGACCTAACTTTTTCTTTACTGACCTCAGTGTCCCCATGTTGTTTCTCTACTGGTCTTCTTCACTTCCCTTATTTCTCTCACTCGAGAGAGGATCGAGGGTCTGCAGGTCTACATCTGTTCACTGAAAGAGTTACTGTCTCACCCGTGGCTCGCAGAGCTAAGGGCTGGAGCAGTCACGGTGATGCAGGCCTTGCCGGGCCGCTGTCCTTGCCTTCGGCCATGCAGAGCGGGCCTGGCCGCTCGGGGAGCGGCTCAGCGCTGGCAGGGCCCCGGCTCGGGCCCCGCGGCCTCCGCTCCCCCGCCCGCACACCCGGATGGCGGGGCAGGGAACCCGCCCGGCCTGGCCCCTGTCACCTCTTCCACGCTGGAAACCAGAAAGAAAAATTCCCGGGGTCTTCATCTTAAAATGTGTATTCACAAGAGGCGCGTTCAACACCTTCATTGGTTTCATCATGTGGCAATATTTAAAACTGGCTGTTGATTGGTTCTCTGTCAGGTCTACAGGAAGCTAACAAGGCCCTAACAGGGAACCACTTCATTTTAAAATATGAAAATGCAAACCAGGACAATTGGGCAGTCACTGACTGCATTGAGTGCATGAAAATAATTACTGGCTGCTAACTGACAGAAATTGCTAACGAGGATCTTTAAACTGTGGAGATTGTCTTCTTGAGGGCACAAAATTTAAACTGTGGAGATTGTCTTCTTGAGGGCACAAAACAGACGGAATTGTATCATGCCAGTATTCTGTTAAGTTATAGAAGACTGCCAGTATCTGACAGTATTTGTATTCTCTCTCATGCAAACTTGTCAAAGAAATTATAATTAAAACATGGAAAGTCAAGACTTGCATGGTTTTGGTCCTACAGGGACAATAAGACGAAGTTTTGCTTTGCATCCCAACACCAAGGATAAAATGACAGAACCACCAAACTTTTTAAAATAAATTTAATTTTATCTATTAGAAATATCCCCAATAAGTCCACCTTTCCATAAAGGCTAAGATTTTAAACAGAGTTCACATTTTAAAAAATTAATAAACGGCTAAATAATTTCAATATTAGATTCAGATTCTGTTTAACTGAATAAGAAAGCAAGTCAGTGTCAGGTAATCAGGATGGAAAAATTTATATTGTCATTCAATTTTCAGATCACTGATATGAGCATAGAACTTAACTTCAGAGTCAAACTAAGTGGATCAAATACATGAAATCAGCATGTGATCTTCAATGGTTCTACAGATGCCAGCAGTATTTTAATGACTTTTGCACTGTATTCTAAGGTAAGGCAAGACAACTGCCATACAAAACAGTTAATAAATGCTGTTTACTTTATATGGGTGTGTCCAGTTTCCTGACACACAATAAAATTCAGCACTGTAAACAAGCCTTCTAATACAATCCACAGAAAAAAATAGTTCACTTTATGGTTCAAACTTTGAAATGCATGATTACTATAGTTTCATTGTGCTCAGGAGAAGCAGGCTTGTACCTGGACCTTTTCGCTTAATTTTTTTTTTTATTAGGATGCCATTTTCCGGATCATGTAGTTCAGAATGCCGCCATTGTGGAAGTAAGCGAGCTCCACATCGGTGTCAAATCTCATGACGGCATGAAAGGTTTTCCCAGTGTCCAGCTGTTAGGGTCAAAAAAAGACATTCAAGCAGCAGAACCCTACACATGTTACTTGACATCACAGTAAAATAAAGTCTTCTAGGATAGTTTTGCTATCTTAAAAAATTGTGATAGAAAGCTAAAGTGAACAGGCACCAGTACTTCTATCCACACTAGACTATGGGAAGTTGCATGAGAGGAAAGTGGTTTAAAACAAGCCATAACAAACACAGCATGAAGTCTCATTTCATTTGCTGCTTCATTTATAACCAAGAAATTTATAGTGGACTTTGTGTTAACTAAAACAGTTTGAGGATCCTGCTTTTATATATTGCCATAGTAAATCATAGAATGGTTTGGGCTGGAAGGATATTAAGGATCACCTAGTTTGAACCCCACTGCAAGGGCAGGGAACATTCCACTAGAGAAGGTTCTTAAAGCCTTATCCAATCTGACCTTGAACTCTTCCAGGGAGAAGGAATCCACAGCTTCTCTGGGCTGTAGTTCCAGTGCCTCATCTCAAACTATTCCTTGTATCTAACCTAATTCTAGACTCCTTTAGTTTAATCCCATTGGAATAACTGTTTAAATCTCCTTCACCATCTCAATTCTTCTCCCTATTTTAAGTGAAACTGACTGCCATATGACACAGCATATGTTTTGTAGACAATTAATTTTAAGTAAAATTACAGTGATTCAGAAAATTCAGCTTTTAGGTGTCTCATACCTTAATCTGGACATTCATCTGTGGTTTTAGTTTTTCAGGAATGATAATTGTGTAACGCTCCCGTCCAGTGAGTCCTAAAGTTCCTGCATCCTCTCCAGGTAAATACTGCAGTGGAATCACTCCCATTCCTACTAGGTTGCTTCGATGAATTCTCTCATAGCTTTCAGCAAGCACAGCCTTGACACCCTGGGAAACACACAACAGGCTGAGTTATTTCATAGCTCAGAACAGTCTTTCTGTACCCACAGGAAGAAAACTGATTTCTTTGTGGTCCCCTCCACTTTATTTACCAGCTACTAGTAGAGTCAGCAGGTCTGTCTGACAGCAAACTGTCCAGGATGACTTGATTGTACGTTAACTTTCACATCTCTTTAAAAGAAGCCTGACTCAAAAAAGTAACGTGTTTTCTCAGGAATCCTGCATCTACTTTAACATGTCTTATTCAGAGCACCACTAGTCATTTCCATAACTCTTCCTAATTCAGTGTTGCCCTCCTATAAGCACCGGCATGTGGTTTAATTAATTTTGAAAATTTTACATGTTAATACACTTAACACAAAAACTCATTGCCAGAAAAAACCTCCAAAAACCTAGATGAATTTAAACACCAACTCTCATAACACTTTTTCTAATAATGCAAGAAAGCTTGAATCAGAGTTCTTGCTGTAAACAGTGTAAGACTGGACAGACAAAGAAACAGGTATTTCACTGTATATGGATCTCTATTTGGTTTCCATGGTGGAGCCATGCTAAATTTAACTTTCACTGATACTCTTCTCTTACACTTTCTAATTTCCTTGCTAAGTGAGCCGAAGGATGCTGCTGAAAGCAGACCTATGGTTTATGGGGTTATGGAAAGTGAAAGTAAAGAAATTGGCCTTTCTAGTGTGGCATTGTGGATTTCTAGATGAATATCAGTGAAGCCTTCCAGCTGGGACAAGATCTATTAATATTAAATAGCTTTTGCAATTCTACTGTGGCTCTTGGAGGCAACTGAGGTTTCAAAATAGGTCTTGCTACTGAAAGTGAGAATAAGCTACCCAGGATTTGGTCATAAGCTAGTCTTACTGACAAATTAATACACTGTTAATACTATCCTCCTCGTTGACTGTAGCCACTCACCAAGAGGAATGGTCCTTTAGCAGCCCAGTCTCTGGAACTTCCTGCACCATATTCCTTCCCAGCCAGCACAATCAGAGGATGACCAGCCTGCTTGTATCTTTCTGCGGCATCAAACACATCCAGCTGGAATAAAAATGCCAAATGCTTTGTAAAGCTTTTTGTGAGTAGAAACACAGTTCCGGAGAAAGGAAGGAAAAAAAGTGTCCCCCACATAAACAATTGAAGCCCACAGCTTCCATCTGGCAGCACTTCAAGGATATTGACCATACAGCACTTTGTGGCTTCTAGTCTGATCTTACTCCCAACACAAACCTGCACCTTCCACTGGTGCTTTTACAGTGGTTACACTCTCCACTGATTGCACCACATTGTGTGGGTACATGTGACTGATTCCCTGAGTCAGCTTCTGCCCTCTCCATTAGTTTTACTTAAAAAGTACTGAAGTAAATTACCTAACCTGGTAAGAAGGAAAGCCAGCACTAATCCTCTCTGTTGTCAGTGAGTCACAGTTTAGAGCTGCATGTGTACTTACAATTTCCCCAGAAGGGAAATGGATGGTCTGAGGTCCTTGTTTATCAATAAACTTGTTGACCAAGCGAATGTTTGCAAATGTCCCTCTGGCCATGACAGCATCATTACCTCTTCGGGACCCGTAAGAATTGAACTCTCGAGGAGTCAAACTATTAAGGGAAAAGAAGAAAGTAAATTGTGTTTGTTTTAGACTAAAAGCACTCTGCTTTAAAAAAAGAAAGTAATAAACTGGTGTTTCTGAGGCAGATATTTATGTAGTTCCCACCCTGGCAGAAGCATCCAGTTAGCCAATACTTCTCCTTTGAAATGTTTTGAAGGAAAAGTAATTTACAAATAGCTACAGTTTGGTCAGAAAAAGCAGCTTCCATAATATTCTGCCCTAGAAATAGTATCCTACAGTGATGCAAGGATATAATTCACATTAAGTCAGCAGACGCAACACAATTTTTTTCTTAATAGCTAGTGCCGTAAGATCCTCCTTATTCATTCTACTATGGCATCTACAACAAAGGCAGAACACTGTGCTAATTATCTAAAAGGCAGCAAGAATCTCTGCTGCAAGTTAGAACTACAGAAGAAAAATTTCACTCGCAAACAGAAATATGAGAATGAGTGGATACTCTAGCCCAACCAGCAAGAAAAAAGTGCAGTGGAATGTGACAGAAAATTAGACAGTTCACATTGGGCTATATCCAAACCGCAGCTGTGACATACAGTATCTGTTTTGTAATGTGTGTAGGGCTATTCAGATTTCCAAGTAACTGACGGCAGGAGGTCAGAGTCCAGAACAGTTGGTTTTCAGTATGTTATGCTATTTTATTCCATTCTCTTTCCAAAATTATTAGATCTAGTGAGTTACAACTTTTTTTTATGGCAATGCTGTTGCTCAAAACACCACTGAAGTAAGAAGTGCTAAATCAGAGAATAAAAGTATTATATTACCTGTGAAGTCTAAATAGGTCATCTTGGTAAGTCCTAGTCTTGCCTGAAGTTGAACTCCAAGTACTAAACTGACAGACTGGTCATAGATAAAGAGGAACATTTTACAGGAGTTTGGACTCCAGTCACAATAGATTTGCCAGTTATTGCAGCTGCACTGAAACATAAACTTTTGGATGTCCTGTAGTGCCTGAGAGCATGGATATGTGAAATAGTTGCACATGCTAGAAGAAATTAATATAAAACCCATTTTTTGGCACTAACAAAAATGGTAATTTTGCTTTGATATGGAGACAAATCTTGATTCCCTTATTTATGAATATGAACAAATGTACAGGGTAGTTTTTGCATTTAGTCATCATCTTCCTCTATTTTCATATAAAGATCTTTAGCTCTACAGTAATAACAGATGTACACACTCTACTTCTTATACACAGTGAGAGCTGCAGAAGCAGCAGAAAGAGAAATACTTTTCTTTCTTAATTTATGTTGTCCAGGCAGATGTCAAGGTATGCAAGTGTATGTGAACAGAGTGAAGGTATGTGTGTCTGTAAAATGGTATAATAGCTGTGGTTTGTTTTCTCTTCCCAATGTATGACAAGAACAAGAAGAAGTGCTTACCCTCTGCTGGTCAAATAACGGGCTGCAGGACTATTTCTTGCTATGTTACCAGCTGGAGATATGTGGTCAGTTGTCACAGAATCTCCAAAACTCAACAGGACATAAGCATCTTCTATTGTTTTTGGGGTCTGAAGAGCCAAAGTCTAAGCCATCATAAATACAAACAAAACAATTAATGTATGAAAAATAATTCCTTTACCTTTCTCAAAAAAGTGCAAACTGCAAAATAAAGTCTCCCTTTTTATACAAGTTAGGAGAAAGAAAAAACCTGACACTATTAAAATTATTTATGTTTATGAATAAATATGATGTCCTAGGTGTCTGCCAGCAGGTTCATGCATGAAGAAAATAGAGGAGACAAAAAAACCAGCCAAGGCTTCCTGTGACACATGCATGAAAATCGAGGATACCTAGATATATGCATGCATTAAAATCTCCATTTACTTTTAAATGTCACTGAATTAGCAATCCAAACACTGAACTATTTGGGGCAACATGCAAGAAGAGAACAGACAGAAGGCAGAACAATGCATTTAATTTCCTGTTTTTTTTCTTCACTTGCTTTGTGACTATTTAGCAGTATTTCAACTTAGAAGGAAAAGGAGACTTTTCAAGAACCCTGAAGTGAAAGGGAGTCCTTACAATTTTGAGATTCACTCACACTTTTGTATTAAAATAAACACAATAGCACAACTGGCCTACACATTTAAGAACCAAGGCCTCAATAGGTTTTTGTGAATCCTCTCAGGCCCCTTGAAGTGGCTTTGCTTCACCTTCAATATGAGTTAAGATCACTGTACACTTCAGCTTGATTCAAAGGGAAAGCACGTACGTACCAGACCATCAAAGAAAGGAGGAGACTTGATATAAGTAGACTTGGGATTCCAGCTATACAGTTTATCTGAAGGAGCATCTAAGGCATTCCAAGCTTTGTTTCCTGTCTGAAAAACACAGAAAATCCTTTCTTTCATTGATTCCTAAGTTTTCAGAAACAACATAATTACTTCAGAATCCAGGCAAAATTACAGATGTGACTTTAGCAAAAGCCTTTTGTATTTCTTAAGAGTACTTTGGAAAATGCATATAACAATCTACATTTGGTTTGGGGATGTTTTATAATTATTCTGTCTATTAAAAGATTTAGGAAAATCCTCACTTCATTACAGAAGAAGAGACATTCATCCTGTTTTCTGAGAATAACCTGTATTATATACATAGGTAATACTTTATAATTCTCTATTGTATTTCTAAGTAACATTAAGATGCTTCCCTAACAAAACCCATAAGAATATTTTGTTTCAACACTTGAGAAATATTTGCAGGAAGACATTACCAAGTACAAGTCTTTTTTCTGATATCAATCCTATAAATTAATGCAAATGAATTTTATGTGAGCTGAAAAAAATCAAACATCTTGAGAAGTTGGAATATTCCACCTTCTAGTATCAGCTGGGGATGGCTGTTGAAAACACATCATCTACACGTTACATTAAAAATATTGTAAGGAGCAATTTTCAAAACATGAATGTCTGAAAGAATGAATTAATTATCCAGAAGATTTTTTTTTAAAAAAAGAAACCTGATATGAACATCTGTCAGAATAAGAGCAAAATCTAGAGATAAAAAAGGTTTGTTTCATTATCATGATCATCTTATTTAATATCTTCAGAATAGCATAGTATATCAACCAAACTACTGCCAAGAGGATTAATTCACCTCTATTTTTTCGTAGACCTCCTTAAACATCCCAGGAATAACAAACTGATGCTCAACAGCCTGGATCTCATTTCTTGTTGGCCAAATATCTTTCAGGAAAATCTTCTTCCCCAATGCATTTATTCCTGTATAAAATGGTATTGTCAATTTTGTTGCATAAATTTTTCATTAATAAGAGAGCAAAGTTTACCATTGTGTTCTCTGGCTATGTGTTCATTGTAACACTCACAAGACACAATTGTGATTGTACAAGATCTGACAGAAAAGTGTGTCACAAACTTGATAATACCTGTACATAATCTTTCTTTTGTGACTTCCAATGGCCTTCCAGAAAAATTTATAGAATTGTTTATGCTGGAAAGGATCTTTGAAGGTTGTCTGCACAAAGAAAACCTACTAACTCAGGCTGGCTCTTGACAGACTATCACCCAGATGTAACCAAAAATATGACCCAGTGAAATTAGGGGGAAACCAAGCCTGAGCATTATTCTTCCTCCATCATACTGACTCCTTGTTGCTCTGACTCTTAAAAATTGCATAATTTGTCTCCCAGAGGTACTTAGTACTTTAAAGCACTTCCCTAGGACAAATGTTTCTGAAGTGCTTTAGTTTAGTTTAGTTCCTAAGCTGTGAAAAGAAACATCCCAACACTGTCTTACCTAAAGGCTCTTTCTCAAAGTCGATCCGGATGGTCCCTGCAATTGCATAGGCTATCACCAGCGGTGGGGAGGCCAGGTAGTTAGCACGTGTGTTGGGATGGACACGCCCTTCAAAATTCCTATTGCCAGACAACACACCCACTGCCACAAGGTCTCCCTGTAAGATGGAGTTTGAGACAAAGATAGGTCAGGTGCCTGCAGAATCCACACACACAGCAAGTCTGCAGAGCTTCACTGCACTGCAACAATGACCAGTCACAGAACTGTCTCCTTCTGAACAATCCCAAAACCTTTCCTACAGCAAAGAGAATACAGACTGAATTTACTTTGTACAGAGCTGAGAAGAGTCAACACACAGTATAATACAGCTCAGAACAGTACACAGCAGAGAACAGCTTACAAAAATTAGCTGCATAGGAAAAACTGCATACCTGTGTAATGGCCTCAACAACAGACTCTGGCAGGGGTCCACTGTTGCCAATACACGTCATACAGCCATAACCCACCACATCAAACCTATACAAAGCATAAAAGTAATAGTAAATAAAAGCTACCTGGAGCAAGACATTTAACTACTCAGCAGTTGGCAATTGCTACTTTCAGAAGTACCGCTTTAACAAATGAAATGCTGCTAAAACAGGCATTTTTTGCCTATACAAAGCATAAAAATAATAGTAAATAAAAGCTACCTGGAGCAAGACATTTAACCACTCAGCAGTTGGCAATTGCTACTTTCAGAAGTACCGCTTTAACAAATGAAATGCTGCTAAAACCAGCATTTTTTGAATGCTCTTTTTTTTACCATTGCAGTGACTGTCCATGCACACAGAATGGGAAATGTGTTACCTTGCAAGAGGAACAACAATATAGTGTGATTTACACTGTTTCTAAACAATTAGTCTTGAAAATAATCCTTTCCCCTGCTTAAGAACACATGCCTTCAAGAAGTTACAGCAGGCCTTCATCACTGGTACAAAGCCAGCCAGCACAACAGCAATGTGTTCACTCATGCAGGATCACACCATAAAGTATCTGCAGTATCTTTTAAGCTGTACAGAGAAACAGTTATTCTATTGCATCACTTGTTGACAATGTTTTTAGTTAAGCAGCCATAGGACAATGAAAAAAAGCACTCCTACCCTAGTTGAGAAAGGTAATGCATAACTCCACTCTCCCTCAGATAGTAAGTGACGACACCGCTTCCTGGGGACAGGCTCGTTTTAATGTACGGCTTCACTGACAAACCAGCTTCAACAGCTTTCTTAGCAAGCAATCCTGAAAAATACAGAGGATAGCTTCAGATTTTCTTGGAAGTTAAACAGTCTGGTGGATAAGCATGTTAAGAGAAGTACCGTCGAATAACTGGTAACAGAAAAGGCACTAAAAATTAAATGGTACAGCGAGCCGACAGCACTAATTTCATGATAACCAGTTAGATGGCAAGTGCTCTGTTGAACTGTAGATCCAGCCTGCAATTTCTGTTCCACTAGAAAGCTGATGGAAGTTGCATTCAATAAGATGCACTCACTGGGACAGCAAGTAGACATTCAAAATTCAGAACACTATTTGTAAGATAAATGTGTCACAAAAAATGCAATGAAGAACTGTTAAGTTCCCTCTTACTGTGGTTTAGTAACCCAGAGAAGAAACAACTGCTAACATAGGACTTGCTGCCCTCAAGAACAGAAGGCTATGAGAGCACCAACACTGGCCCTTGCCACAAACAAGTCATCTCTCAATTCACAGCTTGTTGCACAGGTGCTGTTTACCACTCCTGGATTTGTAAAACGCATAGACATGTCTCAGTGGAATGTGTTTCTAGACACGCATCTATCCTGAACTGCTTCCTTTGAAATTAATTGTCCACACAGACAAGAATGTTCAGAGAACAAGTCCTCTCCAGTTCTTTTCCAGGATGAACATAGAAGCAGCAGCAGATAGACAAACTATGCAAAACTTCACATTCCCATGCAGCATTTTTCCCCTCACACATGACATTCATTTAGATAAGAAAATAGACATAAGCTGTCCTTTGATCCAACATGATCTCCAACAGGAAGACATCATCAAACTGTTTTGTCTTTGCCAGCTGTCTGGCAGCTCTGTTAGACATGACCTGGACCATGACACTTTAATGTGTTGTGTGAAATGGCCTACACATGATTTTAAAGAAGAATTCCTATTCCTGAAGTTGCTGAGTTTCCTTAGCTACTAGACGAATCTGCAGAAACTGGAACTCTTGGATACTTCTGCAAATGAAACCATGAACAAATGGTCATCCTAGGAACTGAGAGTTTGACAGCCTGTTTGAAAGTGTTGGCTTCTGTCTTGTTGCTCATACCAGTTCTGAAAAGACAGCATAGTCAAACTCTCAAATCTGGCAAGGAAATGCCAGAACTTCAGTTCCTCTGAACAGCCTTAATCCAACACCTTAGTAAAATCATATTAGGCTGTCAAAGTTGCTACAGCAAACACACACTATCCCCACAGACGCACAGCCTCTGCTTAGTGCACAGGATATATAGCAGTAGTTTGAAAGAACTGCTCATATCCTGGATTTTTTTTTAGCTTGGTTACTTATTTGGGAACACTGTATATTTATTTACTTTCATTTGAAATCTCATCCTGAAAGCCAAATTATTGTGTTTATTGTGGGTATCTCAGAGGTTCTCAACACTGCTGTTTACCAACAGTTATCAGAGACTGACAGAATTACTCTTTCCTTCCTTGTAAAGGTCAAAACATAAATGCTGCTGCACAGAAAGGCAGCAAAGGTGAGAGTAGCCACTAAAAAGAACACATACACCAAGATCCTTAGGACTACATTCTTCAGCATGCTGTGCTTTACACAGTAGTGAATGTACTCAAAGTACCAACTTTATTTGTCTCAGCAGAGCATTCTACTTTAAACCCATAGAGCTATTAAGATGGTTTAATGACCAGTATCCCTACTGCCTCAGAGAAGATTAAAAATGCGTGTCATTAGCATGGGAGCCAAACACTAGAGGAAACTATCCTCAAGAGGCCCAACTGAGGGATACACCCACTTAAAACTAAGAAAACAGACAAGACAAACAGAATCTGCCTAGAGAAAATCTACTTCTTGATCCTTGGAAGAGAGAAATACATCTCTATGTCTGTGGTAATGCAGAATGGACCTGAGGAAAGAGATATGCTGCTTTGGCTTTCCTTTTAAGGGATTGGGACACCTTGTTCAATTCTGTTCCTCTCAAGTAGGAAAAACCCGACTAGGTCTCTTCTCTGCTTCTCTTTTGCCCCACATCTTAGTTTATGATGGACTTTGAACCTGTTGCTAGAGTTTAAAAGACCTTTGGCCTAGGACAGGGGGTGAACTGCTGGTATGTAAAGTATGCCAAGATAGTTGCTAGTTTAAAAACAGGTGATAAATATCACATCAAAAAGCCAAACACAAAGTGACTGTTGAAGGAGACTGTTGACAACCTAAAAGCTTCCCAGCACCACACAGGAACAAAGACAAATTATATTACTTTAATCAGGAAGTAATTCTCTCTGGTGAAGGGCCTTTATATTGCCTGTTGCACATCCCTTTTGACCTTTGTAGGTATAAAGGCTGCATTGCATGAAACAGTCTGACAGACTAGTAAGCCTTTATGCAGCAATGATCCTATAGTGATGGATACCATTTATGTATATGTTTGCAGAAGAGAGAAAGAAATATGTAAATATGTAGCCAAGCACCTGAGAAACTGGGTCAAACTTGTCCAGTATCAATTAAACTCTTTGAGCTGACACTCTTCATTCCTATTTTGTTGCCAGAAGCACACATTAGGCATAACAAATTTTCTGCCCAGACTAGTCATGTTAAAAATGAACAATCTCCTGACCTGAAATTTTACACAACCGAATCAGACTAACTGTTCTGTAGTGGTGCATGCTCACCTCTGGCCTCTTCTTGGATGCAGTTAAGATGTAAATGAAAAGGCTCTGAAAGCTGGCAATCCTTGAGAATACAATTTGCTTCCTCTACTCATAGCTACCATACCCCCAGACACTTGAACAACTTTATACGGCAGCCTCTAGCTAAATGTGTGTTTTTCATGCTGCTGACAGATCAGCACACCTTCAGACTTGACCCAAAAGACTCTCTGTCCTTCTTCTGGCTTTGACTTTCAAGAGCCTCTTCTTAGCTCTATATATCAGCTTCTGTGAATTTGGAAAAGTGTTAGAAGTGTTGTTAAATTAAGTTCCAGCTTGCCTTGTCGAAGAGACAGTGCAGGAAGATACATTTTGTCAATCTACATTTCTATCTACCACTTCCACAAGTCCTTCTGCTACCCTTAGAAACCAAGCTCAGTTTAGCACTCCAAATGACAAAACCAGCACGTTGTTGAATTACATCAGTGTTGCTGTGTCTTTACAACACACATCCACAGCCATAGAGAAACTACTGTACATTAGGCAAATCAGCTTACCTGCACCCAACATAACTGAGGGATTACTGGTGTTTGTACAACTTGTAATGGCAGCAATCACTACTGAACCATGAGCAAGCTTGAAATCATGGCCCTCAAAATTAAATTTGACTATGCTGTTGTGTCGATCTGGGACAATTTGGAATCCCTTGAATCCTTGCTGTAGGAGGAGAAAATAAGAATCAAAAGAAGTGGTTAACATAAACATTTTGACTGAACATTAGTACAGACTGTTTTTTCACCATTGAGAAGCATCTGTTAGTCACATCCATGCTTGTGCTTTTATGTCTGATGGTGAAGGCTTGCATCTCTGGTCAACCAAAACATATTTGTATTTTCTTCCTGCATGAATATATCCTTCTTCAGATTTCTCAGATGCTTCTTACTCCTGTATGTTTCAGATTCCTGATCGCACATAGTCTTAGTACACAATCTAGTCCTGAGATTTTAGCATAACACCTAAGATTTTTAAGCCAGTTATCAAACAGCTTGAATGTATACCAGGAGCTGGTTTGAGACGCAAAGGTCTGATAGTTGGAAAAAAACCCAAAGAGCAAGAAGGCACTGTTCATACCATGAAAAATTACATTTACAGATCTGAAAGCATAAGATTACCTAATGGAGTTTGGAAAATTTAACATACCAATAATTATTGGGAACTGCTGTAGTTTAGGTTTCTTGATTTATATCACTACAATTCTGTAATGCCTTTAACAAGGATGGTTTCTGTATCAGATAAGGATTCAAACTGACTCAGAAAACTTAAGTATCCAGGAATATTCATTCAAATATAAATCTAGCTCTTCTTTCAATGACCACTTTTGACTGCATGATGCAGAATGTAGTCATCATTTCCTGTCTTTACCACCAACATCAAAGAGTCACATAGACACATGCAGTTCTGCTCTGCTGAACTGATTCAATACTTAGTGCAAAGCTACTTTGTGGATTTAGGCATAACCTGAATGCTTGGAGAGCTGGAGAGCTGGGTAGCTATCTCAGAATTCAGTGCAATAGGTATTTTGTCCCTTCTATTAACAACCCCCCATTGTGGCAGATTTCAGAAATCTCTAGTCTACGTCAAAACCATGTTAGGCTTAAGATCAGAAAAAAACACTACTCCAATAGGACATGAAGACTTTCATACAAGAGTAGCAACACCCCAATTTTAAACTACCTATTGCTTTTGTTACCTTCAAAACTGCAGTCAAATACCTAATTTATTTTTCAGTAGGCAAACAAACAACACACAACTCCAAAACGTAGTTCCTGAACATCAGAAAGCTTTTAGAAGCATGCATTAGTTTGTTTGCCCAAATGTTCCCAGTCCCTACCTTGGCTCCCAGACA
Organism: Sitta carolinensis; assembly: GCA_032173965.1. Taxonomy (NCBI): domain Eukaryota; kingdom Metazoa; phylum Chordata; class Aves; order Passeriformes; family Sittidae; genus Sitta; species Sitta carolinensis. Next base: position 50,710,283 of record CM063313.1, read on the forward strand.
AGTCTCAAAGTCCTTTTTCATATCTGACACAGCAACTTTGTCCTGAGGTCTTTTTGGTCCACTGCAGCAAGGCACAACAGTGTGGAGATCCAACTCAACAACCTGTTCAAGTAAGATAAACAGAGAGTGGTTGGGTATTGCCTGAGAGGTTGAAGCCAGGTAAGCCATAGGTATGCTTACCTCTGCACTTGAATCACTCCTAAGTCTGCACATCTTTATTTGCAGAAATTACTGAAGACACATGAGAATGGGAAGATCAGAGGAAAAGGAACACTTCTAATTTTAGATGCTGCCAGCTCACAAGTATGGCTATCAAAAGTATTAAAGTAACTGAAAAACCCAATGTAACTAAAGCATCTAAGCATTAAACATTATTTTTTAATTTGTCTTTTCACATGCTAGCAGCAGGTTAAAAATGATGTGAAGAAATTCTGGTACTGATACAAACAAAAGCAGACTATTCATCTATTCCTCACCCATTTTCCAATTTTGTTTTCATAATGTGCTACATCCTTCCAAGTCTACTAAAATTTCTGAATAATCATGCAGACCCAAAGTTACAAGATAAAAATTTTACAGTAGGGAAAACCAGGAATATTCTTGAGTTTCCTGGACACAGAGTAAGATCTTAATTTTCTTGCTCAGAAAATTGCTTGTGTGCTCTGTGGTTACCACACAGGGTTTCTAAGGGCAATGTGTGATTCGCACAGTAAAAGAACTGGTTGAACAGAAAAAGTAAAACTGCAAACAAGGCTTACACATATATCAGCCACATTATCTCCATAGCTACACTTCAGAGTATCCTTCAGTCTGGAAGGACTTCTCAAAGCTGCACGGAACAAACTGCAGAATCTGCACCAGCTAGAGGACAATTGAGAGCCAATTTATAACTACATCCAAGATTTTACACATGAAGAGCCGGCTGACTCATTTCACTGGGCCTTAAAATAATACAGCTAAGCAGACCAAACCAAAGACAATCCTCACAGTAAAACAGGACAGGGCATAAAGCAAGGAGCCAGAAGACAGAGTAACCTGGTTACTAACCTGGGTGAAGTCTGGATCCTGAGAGGAGTTCTTGAAATCTCTTAGCATTCCGACAGCCTCAAGATACCTTTTTGTGCACATAACCTTCTCTTTGTCGCGGCCTAAAATGAAAGCCAGATACAGCAAAACCAAAATGCAAGTGAAACAGAGGAACTACCATCTGACAGAACAAGAAAAAGTGCATAACAGGCACACTGTCCATAGCATTACAATCCCCTTTCAAGACAAATATTACAGAACCACTAAAAACAAACCAGTTGATCAAAAATTAGTGGGTTTTGCAGAACAAAATCTTAGGTTCCTATTTCTGACATGTGGACAAGGTTCAGATTTTTGTCAGACTGCCAAAAGTTTAACACTCAGCTCTTCCTAAACATGCATCCTAGCTGCAAAAGCCAGCCTCAATAAGCAAGTAACAATAAAAAAATGAACTGAAGCTCAGAAGGCTTCACCTGATTCAATGCTACTGCTAATGTCATATAGACCTGGAGTCCTTTCAATTACCCCTTAACTTGTGGTCTCTCCTTATACTCACCAGTTTGTATCAGGTACCCAATGCTAATATCATCCACTGGGAAATAGGCAGCTGTTGCTCCATACTCTGGACACATATTGGCAATGGTGGCTCGGTCAGCAATTGACAGCTGGGCAACACCAGGACCAAAAAACTCCACAAATTTACCCACAACTCCAACTTGGCGAAGATGCTGTTATAAAAATACAGTGCTTGTGTCATTGTTATGTGTCATTTGACATGAGCATATCAGTTATGAAATCCAGCTTGTGACTCAGAGATATCTCTTGTGAAGATTTCTAGAGTCATTTGAAACTAGGAAGCTTTTGCTAAACTAAATCATGAAGATGAGGACACAGATGTGAAGTTTCAATAATAAGGTACAACATAGGACTATGTTTCTTCCAAAACTTGCTCTTCCTTTCACTTAAACTAGACTATCTTACAATTGTATTTTTCTCAATATGATGTTCTAAGAGGAGGAAAACTGTGTGGGGAGTAAACAAAGTAAACAAACTGTGTGAGTAAGCAAACCCAGGAAGATGGAAAAACAAGGAGAACCAACCACACAAGTACATAAGTCAAACTGAACACAAACAACATCTAAATAAAATAATGAAAAAATGTTGGCTTTCCCCATTTGAAGGTCTCTCTGTAGAGAGCATTCCATGATGAACTCCTGTAACAGATTTCTGACTTCCAACAACACTAATGCTGACCCACTACTAATCTTAATTCAGTGACAATGCACAGAATGAGTAAACATATGAATATATGACAAGTCAAACATCTGCACGTGAAAGAAATCAGACTGCAATCCTTACTGTCTAATTTCCAGCTTTTATATTGCCTTCTTTTAAGTGGTGGCTTCAAAACCAACTCATCAGGGATTTTTTTTTGAGTTATAGGAAAAAGCACTGTTGCTCCAAAACATTACTGAATTCCAAAATATCACATGTATTTTGTGTGGCTTCTGGGAAACAGATTTGCCTAGAAAATTGTCCTTAATGATCTGATTCTAATCCACAGACAGTGATAAAGCTTCGTAAAAGTTCAAAATTACTACCTGGAAGTACACACACAGAGTTCTTAAACATTCTGTACAATGGCTCTGTCCTACAAAATGTGTTTAGCTCTCAGAAGTAATGGAAAAATATCCAATCTTGGTAATTTACCTTGGTAATGGTGAGCACAATGTCAGTGGATGTTACCAGTGGCTGAGGGTTTCCTACCAGCTTATAGCCAACCACCTCAGGAAGCACCATGCTGATCGGCTGTCCCAACATCACTGCTTCTGCTTCAATGCCACCTACACCTGCACACAACAGGACGATACAACACAACTATTCAGAAAGATACTAACATGTCAGAGATCAAAACATGAAGTCAATTGCCTGATGAGTACTCTATTAAAGGTGTGAAAGGCGAGAGAAAGCAGACAGCCTGAGTCTTCTGAGACTTCTCCTCATCTTGCTGCTGCTTCTGCAAGGCTGGGCTTTTTAATTTTGTTTTGTTTCATATTTTCATCCTTGTTCTAAGCCATTAGATGGGATATTAGGTGAATCTAAGTAACTTACTCTAAGGATGCTTGGCTTTCATTATAACAGATGTAACAGCTTTATTTAATATCTTAAAAATGTAATACAACATACCAAGAACCACTGACATGGCACTGAACATGATGTGCTGTGAGTGAAGCATATGCAGACCATACGATTGTTGGTCACCAAATTAAAACTCAGAAGTTGTTTTTGAAAGAAAGAAATGTTACTAAGGAATGCTGACAGAAAAGATGCTTGTTAAGACAGAAATATATTCCCTTATATCCACCATGTTTCAACAGGGTTTGGAAATGTGTAGGTGAGTAATTTTGCATAAGCATACCTTCACCATCAGAATTCCAGTTACCACTTAATATTGCTAATTTATTAAGGTAATGTATCAAGATGTCATAGTCATATGCAATCTAACAAAGCCATGATTTTTATTACCTAGAAATTTGGCATTAAGCTGCCAAACCATTATGCAGTTTTATAACTTTTCGCCTGTAGAAAGTCCCTTGTATATTTATCTTCTCCTTTGAAATCTCCTTCTACCTTTTGTTTAGCTTAATGAATACTGAGCTAGAAAAGCTGCCTATAATAGCTGCTTATAAATGCCAATCCTTTTTCTGAATGGTTCTGAAAAATAATTTCTTAATTTCTTTTATTCAAAATTATACATCTCTGTTAATTTAAAAGATAATGCTGTGACAGATCCAATCGTGTAGCTTCTTTCACTGGGTGTTGAATTATTTTTAAAAAGTCAAGTTGATGTAAGTGACTGACTACCACTGACAGTCATGAACCAAGTTCAAGACCACCATCCTCTGGAAAAAAATGTTGGCTCCAAGTGCATGCATTTCGAGCACATACGCTATAGACTATGTCCAGCCATACTCTTCATATTCTGGAGAAAAAATGAAGCTTAGTGTCACACTTTTCCAAGCATCTTTTAGTGTTACAACTTCATCTAAATGATGGCTCTATGCATATGCTGCAAACACATATAGAATAAGAGATGTGTCTAATCCTAAAGATGTTATGCTTTAAATACATTGAACTTGTTTACCTTTGTATTCTAAGCCAGGAACTCTTTCACCCTTGATTCAGAAAGTTTCACTCAACCAATACTGCTGCAGTAGTATAGGTGAGTTATTAAAAATAGGAAGTCCTATCATATGTGGTGCTCAGAACTTCACAAGCACATTCATGAACAACTAGCAAATACTATTTAAAAATACAGTGTTTCAGACATAACAGATTTTTCAATAGTGCTCACATCACCATATCACAGGGAAAAAAAAAGGCTCAGTTGAAGTCTTTGCTACTTTGTGGGATGACTGCAAAACTTCCACTCCACAACTACCTATTTATTCAATAATGCAAGCACTTCAGTTCACCACTACAAGAAAAAATTTAATTATCTATATCTATTCCTGTAACAAACATTGTGCAGAGTACTGGTATTAGAACATCACAGTTCTGTTTTCCATAATGTCCTCTCCAACCATATTTAAGTCACTCAGATTTAATTTTCAGCACCTTCCACCTAATAGATTTGTATTTGCAGTACTTTTTGGAAAATCCAACACTTTTAAAGTAGCCAAGTGACACAAGAAAAATTGGATGTCAGTGATACTTCAATTCCCTTCTTTTATTTAATATTTTCCTTATCTACTTCCTTGTGATTTAATTGCAGAGTAGAAAAGAATATATAAAAAGCCCAAACAAAGCCAACAACACGCAGAGCAGAAATCATCTGAGGCAATTATCAGAAAGGGGAGCTTAGTTACAAAGTCTTATATAACTGTCAGAGACCTTATCAAGTTGCATTTGGGGTTAGGCTACACAACTGTGTCTAGCTGGCACAGAGATAACTTTTCTTTACAGCAGCCCATATAGTGCCATGTTTTAGATTTGTGACCAAACCGGTGTAATAGCACACTGGAGTTTTAGCTACTGCTAAGTGGTTCTTACACAGTATATATATATAAAAAATTATATATTTTTTTATATATATACATATATACATATATAAATATATACATATATATACATACATATATATGTGTGTATATATATGTGTATATATACACACACACATATATATACATATATACATATACATATATAGATATAGATATAGATATAATATAAGATATATATATATAAAAATAAAAAATTTAGTTTCTTACCCTGTCCCTCAACAAGTAAGCTGGGGTGAGGAAAATACTGGGAGAGGCACAGCCAGGACAGATGACCAGAGCTGAACAATGAGATAGTCCATGCCATAAAACGTCAGGCTCAGCACCAATCAGGGAGATGGGCTTTCCAAAGCAGTCACTGCCCAGGGACTGGCTGGGCTTTGGTGTGCCGATGGGAGTTGGTGACTAATGGTCTTTGCATCACTTCCTTCATTTCCTTTCTCTACACTCACACCTCTTCACTTAAACTGTCTTTGCCTTTACCCATTAGTTTAATCTTGCATTTCAACTAACAGTTCTCTTCCCCCATTGTGCTAGCAGGAGAAGTGAGGAAGTGATTGGGTGGGAGTGATCTGCCAGCCAGAGTCAACTCACCAGAGCCCAAAACACAGCTGAGCCAAGAGACTGCTCATGATACACTGCTGTACATACCCCAGCCAAGCACTCCCAAGCCATCTATCATGGTGGTGTGTGAGTCAGTGCCCACCACACTGTCTGGATAGTAGTAGCCATCCTGATCCATCACCACTCTTGCCAAGTACTCCAGGTTCACTTGGTGGATGATTCCAGAGCCTGGGGAATAATCCTCAAGTTTTTAAAAGCTTGAGAGCCCCACTGAAACAAAAGGAATCAGAGTAAAAAATTTTCCACATAAGCACTGGAAGAACTTTTCATTCACTGAACTTTTCTCCATGCAAATAACATTGTTTTTGTCAGTACCTTTAAGAATTCAAATCTTTCTTTGTTCCTTTCAAATTCCAGGTCCTGATTTTTTTGCAAGCTGTCTGACCTGAAAGTGAAAATAATCAGCTCTCAGAACCAAAAGTACCACCTGAATTTTGTATCTAGTCAAATATATCCAAAGGTTGAAAGATTTATTAGTTAATAATAACTAATGTAAGTGCCGATCCATTACACCATTTTAATATCACTACAGGCAACCAATGAAAAGGATTTAAGAAATCTTAAGAGATAATACCTGAACTCTGCTTCAAATGTGAATACTAATTGCATTTGGCAGGCCTAAATGTTGTAGCCTGAGAAAAGCAACAGTGCATGTTAGTGAAATGTGTTTTTTTCCAACACTTAAATCAGAAGCAATCAGCAAGGCAGTAAAGGAAATTGGAACACAACTTAATTTTAAAAGGTTGTCACTATGATACAGAGGCTGTCTGAAGCCTCTGTGTTTCAAAACAGTGTTAACAAATTCTTCACTTCAATCAGCTGCCTAACTTAGGTCTGCAGAGTTTGAAAGAACTGAAGCATAAATCTGACCAATGTTCTCTATATGAGATAAAAATCTCTATTTTCTTACATATATTAATAAGCCTAACAGAAATAAAATAAGGCTGTGACAAAAAATAACGATTAGGAACCACGTACCAAAAAACTTCAAGAAGGAAACCATCACAAAGGATGTGACTGTAGGATCTGTTTGGAAGATTAGTTCAGTAGGCCCATATTAATGTACCTTGAAGGGTAGAAGGACTTCTATACAGAGGTCTTGTATCCTCAGCATCCTGAGGACTGAGTAGCCTTATGTTTCTTCCCAGGACTCGTAAGGGCCATAATAAGCAGTGTCTCATGCTCTTCTGCTTGGAGGCGCCAAAGCAGAAAGCAGTTCCTCAGAGCTGAGCCTAGTGTACATTACCTCTATTCTTAGAGAAGCAAGGAAGAAAGGAAATTCTCATTTGTCCTTTCTAAAAACATTTATAGAGTCAAGAAAGTGCATGTGGGAAAAAAAGCCATTTCTGAACTATTAATAGTAATGCAGCAATATTAAAGAGGAGTACAATAAACACAGGCCTGGAATGAGTCTGTTTCTATCAACATTTAGTACAGGTTTGTGCTGCTGAGAGATGTACCGCATTTAGAGAAAATTCTCCCCTCAACTCACTGCAGCTGATATAACAGTTTAGAATTTCTTAGTGTCTCAAATGTTCCAGTACAAATGCTAACAGAATCGCCTGTAGAACTACCTTGATGTCCTGTAACTATATTCACTTTACTTACTACCATTAAGAAGTAAAGAGTGATTTTTTTTATTCTTACTGTCTGTTAAAATCAACCTGGATGGAGTGATCTATCACAAGATCAGCAGGACAAATTGGATTGATTTTTTCAGGGTCTCCACCAAGTTTCTTCACAGCATCACGCATTGCAGCAAAGTCAACCACAGCAGGCACCCCACTACAACAGAAACAAAATGGGCATGGTGAAACAATTTGGATAAGAGAAAAAAACCAACTAAAACCAATCCTGAGATACAGAACAGACAGCTACTGTCACGTACAAATACACAAACTCCTCCATTTTCTATGCAAGCAAATAATGAGTAGTAACCAGAAGTTCAGGCATTTCAAATAAGAGATCATACACTTTTCAATATTTCTTTTAATACAGCTCCTGATGCTTCTCTGCAGACACATCCTTGGTTTTCTACTGAGGTATGTTCTACCGTGATATCTTCAACCAGCTTGGAAAACCCTTTTACATATTTCCCTATCTGAATTTGCTGGCTGCTAAAACAAAGAGTTCTCTTATGTGCTCATAAGGCTCTGGCATCAATAATCAACCCACTGAAAAAATACATTTCTGTAAGAGCAGCCCAAAGCACTAAGGGTTTATGTTTTTAACTCTGACCATAAGAAACCTATTACAATTTTTTAAAATATCAGAAACCATGCAACAAGAGCAGTAAAAAGCTTTTTAGTTCCCACTGAATTTTATCTTGAAAATCCTGAACAATTACCAAAAAATAAACAGGAAAAAGGATCCACATTTTCTAACCTGGACACAATTAATTTATGTTATTCAGCAGTTTGACATCCCAGGATAAGCATTTTATAAGAAAAATAGGAAATTCTATGTTATGCTAACTAGGGGATTTTGAGAGAGGGGAGCAGGAGGAGAGCAGCAGAAGAGTTATTTTGACAACTTACAAATATTATACAATTAATATGGAACAGACACAATATCCTTTTACCATCTTAGAACAACTCAGGCTAATTATGGAATAATCCAAACTAGGAAATTAGATAATTCTAAACCAGGACAACCTGAATGTAATTGTTGTATGATTTTTGGAAAGTTGCCAAAGCTGCCTTTTTCAAAAAGGTTCTCAGAGGCCTGTCCAAGAGCTCATTTTTCAGGAATGCAGTTGCTCTACAGACTTATAGGCACATTTTTAAAACTCAGCAGAAATAGGGGCAAGAAAGAAGAGCAGTTAAGAGAAGGAACAATGTTTGCTTTAAAGTCCAGCTTCCTCTCTGCTCCAGTTTTCCAAAACATTAACAACAGCTAGTGGATGAAAAACAGCTAAGAAATCAGCACTTCTTTCATTTGAAATTTTGCCGGTTTTTTCTAATGTCTTTAAAAAATGAGTTGTACTGGGTGTCTAGCACTTCAACAACCTCTGTGAAAATGCAAAACAGAGGGTATGACAGCTAAGACACCTCACTGTTGAGGAAGAAAATCAACTGGCCATGTAGCTACATGGGGCTTACCATGGTTGTACTAAAATACTTTATAAATACAGAGGACAAAGATATAAAGAACAGTGAGTACATTTGCGAGTCAAATGCTGTATTAGAACAGTTAGCTGCTGTTATTTCACCTGAAAATTGACTTTCCACATTGAACAGGGTCTATTACATGATTACTACTGACACCTGAAGACTCACTGCAATAACAAGGCGCAGTTTTCAGAGTCCATTAGGTAGGAATCTCAGTTTGGACTTCTGGGAAAAATAACATTTTTTCAACAGCAAAGAAGATTTTAAAAATATATCTATAATAATAATGATTTAGAAGAGGAAGTAATGACATGGGTTATAAATGAGAACTGAAATAGGTAGAAAATTGAAAGCAAGAGCCTGTGGGGAACAAAAACAAACAAACAAACAAAACAAAAAAAAAAAAAAAAAAAAAAAAAGAGAGAGAGAGAGAGAGAGAGAGAGAGAGGGAGAGATTGTGACAATAGACAATACCACCCCTTCAAAGAATAACTTCTAAACACCATACTTCCTCAACTGGATGCAATTTATCAATTCCATTTTTTTCCCTGTTTTGAAATTTTGTGAAGATTTTACTTCTTCATCTCAGAAGAGTTTCTTTCAATGCTCTTATTCTGAGTGTTTGCCTCTTCAAGTGTTGTAGCATGACAGCCAGGAAAGTTGCAAAAGCCTCTTCCAAATATCTCACTGCTATTCTTCCCCTCAGCTCACCCCTCCACCCCAACCTGAGCATTGCTGCACTCTCAAAAATCCCTCATCCTTGCTTTGGAGAGCATCAGACTCACGTGAAGTCTTGCAGAATAACTCTTGCAGGCTTAAAAGGCACTTCAACATTCTTGTGTTGCACCACTTTCCAGTTGAGAATATTCTCAACATCTCCTTTCTTCACTAGGAACTCATCACAGTTACGGATTGCTGCTTCAAGGAGAATTCGAATGGAAAATGGCAGGTGAGCTGCATGGGTAAGAGGCAAGAAACACATTCAGTTTTTACACTTGGGCATATGTCAGCAAGCACAAAGTTCCATGCCTGGGGCAGACAGGTCCCCATATTCTCACAGTGCTTTATGCCAACTATCCAAACCCTTTTTCCAGCCTCCCGCTTTGCCAGAAAGTCAGAACTAACCGACCTGTTCCACTTGATGCTTTCAGCAGGTTTATTATCTCAGCTCCTGTGACACAGGACACATCTTTGCTGAGGGACTTTTCCACACCTTCTCTATCCTCCATAGCACAGCTACCCTGAAAACATGCTGTGTTCACCTTGTTTTTCTGCAGTTTGCTCTCACTCTTGTCACTGAACACAAATAAATGTATCAGGAAAAGCATAGTTTTCTACTTGCCATGTTCGAAAGCACAGCTTTAGGGGTTTATGCAATCTCTTAATCTCAAGAGATGGAATATGAAACTGATTTAAAGTCAGACTGTGCATCTATTAATCTGCTTTTACTTCAAATTAGAAATATTTAAAGAGGATGACACAAAATACTATTGGAGCAGTCCTGACAGCTATACTACAAGGAATGGGTGTGAAGAAAAAACCCAAACATGTCTCAGTCCTTCCTCCTCTGGTCCACTTTAATAATAGTTGAATATTTACAGAATATTTACATTTTAAAATCTTTTGAGAAGTTTTTTCCAACTTTCTACACAGGGCTGCCCCTAAAGATATAAGAGTCACTTAATCACAGTGAGACCTCATTAGTGCTATTGTAAAATAAAACCCATCTATTATTCAGGACACGATAATTCAGAACAATTTGGGTTGATTGTTGTTGGGAGATTTGTTTACTGGGATTTTGTTCATTTGAGAGTTTTGGGGGTTATCATTACTGTTGTTGTATTGGGCTTTATGTAGAATCTTCTCCTGCCCTTTCCTGTTAAGCTATTCCCTTTTTATGCTGTGTTGTGAGAATTGCATCCTTTCTTTAAAGAATCTGGAGGTTATCACTCTTGAAATCCTGGAACAGATCAATTGGTAACACCATATGGGTATTTGTCTGTTCCTTAAGATTCTTCTCTGCTTTTCACCCAGCAAGACTGACATTAATTGACTGCTCACTTATTGGAGCCTGTAATGGATATGTGTTGCCAAAATTCAGAGAAAATATTCCTTCTCTTGTTCCCTGAGTTCTTCTTAATCACCTGTCTCCTTTTGAAACACCAAACACCCACCATAGACAACTCTAACCTGTAGATAGTCACTTTCTAAGTCAATGGCACAAACACTAAGATTTTTACCAGTACCACTGCAAGATTCAGGAAATGTCAGAGGAACTAAGGAAAAAGCCTTCTCAGAAAGGATTCTCTAGCCATACTCTTTTAGAGCTGAAAAAATCTTTATGATTGGTTCAGTCATACATATCAGCATTAGATCCTTTCCAGCGTTCAGCAGTATAAGAAAACTTGTGCTCTTAGTTTTGCCTAGCTCTCCTCACCCACACAGGAGAAACAAGACTGCTGTGTGCACTGTATGCTGAGAAAATACTACTGTGATCTTGCCAATATTTCTCTCATTCTAAATTTTAAGAATTAAGTTTGCTAAAATTTTGTTTTCAAGATCCTTTTGAATTCATAATTCTCTCCAGAGACCAAGTATTGTCCAATGTAGCAAAGTCTGTTCAGGTTCTGTTCATGAGTTTTAACAAAGTGCTTTTCTTATGTAGTCAACACACCATATCTTGCATCTTCCAATTTGCTCAGATTAAAGAATTTCTTCAGAGGCTCCTTCGGGTCCAGTGGCTCCACAATCCGCACAAAAGGGTTGTTCATGGTTGTTGAAGACTGTTAGTGTCCCTAAAACAAAAATAAAGTCAAAGGCATTTTCATTACAGCTGTCCTGCATACAAAGTACATGTCCCACAGTCTACAATGTATCTATCCCATAGAAAAAGGCCTGCCCAGAGAAAACCAAACCGTCAGCCATTCCCCTTCTGCCACAAATCTACTTGTAGCACATGCTCAGAGATAAAAGGAAGGAAGATAGGAGTATTGTGAAAAATACAGATACACCACATGGTTTAGAATCATAGAATCTTAAAAGCTGGAAAAAACCTCTAAGATCATTGAGTCCAACTGTTAACTGAGCACCACTGTATCCACCACTAAACCACATTCCCAAGTGCCACATCCACACAACTTTTGATGATGAATCCATCACTTCCCTGGGCAGCCTGTTTCAATGACTGGATAAATTTTTCCTAATATCAAACATAAACCTCCCCCGTGCAGCTTGAGAACATGTTTCATCCTGTCACTGACTGCCTGGGAGAAGAGACTGACCCCAGGTGGCTAAACCCTCCTTTCAGGAAGTTGTAGAGAATAATAATGTCACCCCTGAACCTCCTTTTCTCCAGGCTCTAAACAGCCTCAGCCTCCTCAACCACTCCTCACAGAACCTGTGCTCCAGCCCCTTCACCATCTTTGTTGCCCCTCCCTGGATACAGTTTCACAAAGGAAATTCAATGTCATAATTATTCTCTTTTCCATGCTGTTTCTAGACAGTCATTTGTGCTTCTGTGATTCACAAACCACGATGACAACACAGTCACATTTCTTAAGTGTATTGTGGTTTAACCCCAGGCAGCAACTAAGCACCCACAGCCACTCCCTCACTCCTTTTTGGTAATAAAAGGAAGAGAATCAGAGCTGCAAAATTGAAAAAAAATCATGAGCTGAGATAGAGGTGGTTTGATAGATAAAGCAAAAGCTAGACCTGCAACCAAAGCAAAAGAGAGAATTCATTCACCTCTTCCATGGACTGGCAGGTGTTGAGCCATCTCCAGGACAGCAGGGCCCCATCACACCTCATGGTGTTTTGGGAAGACAAACACCGTAGCCCTGAACATCTCCCTCTTCCTTCTTCTCACAGCTCTATATGCTGAGCATGATGCCATATGCTGCATGGTACCCCTTGGGTCAGCTGTCCCAGCTGTGTCCCCTCCCAGCTCCCTGCACACCCCCAAGTTTCCTCGCTGGTGGGGTACGTGAGGAGCTGCAAAGGCCTTGGCTCTGTGTAAGCCCTGCTCAGCAGGAACTAAAACATCCCTGTGTTATCAACCCTGTTTCTAGCACAAATTCAAAGCACAGCCCCATACGAATTATTAGGGACAAAATTAACTGTATCCCAGCCAAATTCAACAGACATGGGTGTTGGTCTAAAGTTAAACTGACAGATATTTGCATTCAAAATTAAAAGCAATTAAACAAAACCAGAAAACACCATTGTTTTGAGACAGAAAGTATTATAGACTAAGATTACAAACACTATCAGAGACAAAAAGAACCCTCCTAATTTCAGAAAAATTTGTAAGGGTCACCACAAAACCAAAATTTACATAGGCTCTATCATAAACATAATTTTAGATTGAGATATTTTCTTTTGCTGTTGTTGCTTACTGATTTACTGGTTTTTGTGGTTTAATGGTCTGCTGAATGAAGCATTCCTCTGGGACCTAGGACTTTTAGGTACACATACAGAAGTTAAAGGACCCTGGGATATTCCCCATATCAAGGCAAACTAGCAGCAATGGGCCTAAATTCACTACAGAAATATCTCTTAATGTCCAGAAAAGGTTAACCGTATGCAAACTACTTAATGGAACACTTCCTAGGACAAATTGAAGACCTGAACTCTGCCCAAGTCTCTTCTGGAAGCATTGGCTTAGGTCAACACATGCCAAGGATCAAGCTAACAATTTAACAGTGAGAACAATTCTCTTGCAATGCCTGGCAATATTCCCAGTCACGATTAAAAATTTTTTAGAAGACAAATAATCATAGGCCTGATTTCCAGATCTGTTGATGTTTTCCCAGAATACTGTTCTTGTCTTCATTCAAATAACAGTATCTTCTCTTGCCCCAGTTTTTCAAACAAGAAAACTCACAACAAGGCAGGAGATACACATGGCAGGCCTTGGATACTGGTGCAAAAAGATGCAGAGAGTCCATTTGTTTTAAACAGACAAAGCAAGGCCAAAGAATTTATTTCTCTCACCTGCTAGTTTCATGGAATGTTCAGTAAATACTACTATGTGGAACACATTTATAGGGGATTTTTAAAGCATTCCAGTATGTTCAAAATTCAAAATTCATGTATTTGGAAGACAAGCAAGGAGAAATAGCAGAAATGGTAACAAAAGAAGGTTCAGGGTGTAAAACAGCAAGATATTTTAAGAGAAAGAAAAATTTCCAAATTCTTACAAAGAAAACAATGGATGTTTCTAGATAAGCTGAATGTCCAGGGAAGCTGGAAGGTTGGCAAATGAACAGACTTGCAAACACACACACAACCTCAAACGTAGCACCTCTCACATTTCCATTGACAAGTTATTTTCTGAAACTCCTCTTCCCAGCTTTGCAGATACTCATCCTGTACATGATCTTTAAACTGCATGAACTAATAGCTATTCCTCTAAGCAAGCTCTGTGCTTCTATAACTGAGCATGACCAAAATGAATTTCTTCCATCCTCTTCTTGCCAGCTACCCTCCTATTAAGACTTACTTTTTTGCATTCTACTATGAGAACTTTATTTTATGCATATCACTCTCTTATGGGAAAGTCTAAGAAGAGCTATAGGTAGAAAATATTTGGCTATCTCCTGATAGATAAAGCAGAACATTAATTTGATATGACTGTGAGTCCACTGTACTCAGTTCACATATTCTCATCTAAGTAAAAATTGCAGCTTGAACGTTTTCCATCCAAGTCCATGTCTTGACAAATCACAGCAGACATTCAAGACATTATCTTCATGTTAACATTACTTTGCCAAACATCACCCTCTTCTCTGAATAGAGGTTTTTAGTTCACAGTATGAGGTACTCCAGTACAAATCTCCTCTCATCAGTGAGTTACACAAATAAACCAAACTGTGGGCTGACCAAGGCCTAATCACAAGTTCTTTTCATCTGCCTGGGCACGCTGATACGAACAACGGTGTTACAAACCTGAAAGCCATTCAGAAATACCTGAAAAAAGGTAAAATCTCTAGAAAAAATACCAACTAGCAGCATTGCTGCAGCAAATTTCACGGAGCCAGGAAAGCCTCAGTCATACCAACTACTATTTCCACACAGTAAATTATAAACCAAGTGGCCACAGCACAGAACTCTAAACTAGGGATTTGCCAAAAAGAAGTCTGGGGGCAATAGTCTGCACACTGAGTCTACCAAAACTTTTTAAGTCACCCTCGCAATAGATACAGGTGAACTTTTTTATTAACGTCATACAAGGTGACTTGTGATTGCAGCACAGAATATTTATTCATGTTTTGCAGGCACTGAAATGTAAATATGCAAACATGGGGGAGCATACATGTAACTGCCTGGAACTGGTGCAGCACGCAGGGTAACACATGTTGACCATGGTCACTGTGTGACCACATCAATACCTACTCAGACATTCCAAAACAAGCACTTGATCTTCTGCCCAACAACCTGAAAACTGTTTGTGTGGAGATTACATAAAAAATGTGGATTAGCCAAACCTGAAAATGCAGAATAGGATTCAAAAAGGAACATCTCATTACTGACAGGCTCACAGAATATTATGAGTTTGAAGAGACACACAAGGATCACCAAGTCCAAGTGAATGGCCAAAATGATGTTCTAATCCACAACCTTGGCATTACTGGTGCTATGCTCTGACCAACAGCTAATCTCAGGGTACTGGAACCTTCTTAAAGGGTTACATGACTTGTATGAAATGTACTGAGACAAACAACACTTTCCTTGGTGCCTACTATTAAAATTCTGAAACACCCACAATTTGGCCCACACTAATGCTGATCACCTTTGAATCTGAACTCCCTATCAATATTATTTCCACTCACTTTGTTACATGAATGCAGCAGCTTATTACTGTGGCACCACACTCAATCTCTTGTTAGAATACACCTTGATTCACTCAGACTGCACATCAGGTCACCACAGAAAGTCTGATTTCTGTTTTTATTTTCTCCCTCAGAGAAGCAGAAGTACAGAAAGATTGCAACGATAAATACCAGGAGGGGAAAATTTATTTGGATAAGGTCATAACTTTCCAAATATAAAGAAAGGAAGCTGCTTTCTGCAAATGCAACATCTCGCCCTTTAGGGTAGAGAATGAACCTTTGGCCACAACAGCTGTCTCTTGCTGTTTGTATCTCTATATATGACATGGGACAGTTCAAATTTCTCTGGAAACACAAGTCTTACACTGTGATAATCTAAAGAAGCTCTTGAACAAACAAAATCTTAGTACAACACTCCTCACTTTATCTGTATTGAGTGTGCCAGCAAACTTAGCTTTCACGATGAGATCTCAGCTGTTCACTAGCACCAAAAGACTATTGCAAAGATGGTTGTACTGTCTGTGGGGATCTCTGTGGTGTCCTGAAGGACACACCACTTGATGATCATGTCATAAGAAACATGCACAAGTCCAAGGAGACAGAAGAAAAAAGGTGTCTGTCCATCCTCTTTCCATGTCTTCTCCTATTAGTTAATCAGCTATATCAGATACATTCAAAGTATATTAAAGTCTCATGTTGATCTCCATAAAAAAGGTTTAAGAAAGTAACTTAAAAATCTTTACTTTAAAAAAAAATTCACAGGAGATAAACGTATGTTGTATGTGTGCTTTCAAATCTTCAGCTGTTGTACCTTTCTGAGTATCTAACATATACACAGTACTAGTCACATCACAACAACATTGACTGGGAAAGGATTTGGTTCAGTTTAAAGCACATTCTTGATTGACAGTGATTCCTTGACTCTACTTCAGATCCCTTTAAAAGCAGTTGAGTAACTTGGAACAATGACAACAACAGAATTTTACTGAAATTAATGGAACTGAGAAAACATCATAATATATCCCATAATTGTAGCAAACAGAGTAGTTTCCCACATATACACTGACAGTAAACTATGCTCTTCCTGTAGTACACAACACAGATGTTTACAAAAGACTCATGATTAGTAATAATCATATTTATTAAAGAAATACCTGATGACAAACCAAAGACACAGATTGTTTGACCAGCAGAAAGGAAAAAAGGCTCTGGATGAGACAACTTCTGTCTAAGCTTAGGCCATAAAGCAGAAACAGAACAGCCTTAGTTTTTCAGCATTTTAGTACAGAAATATATTTAATCTCACTCAGACAAACTTGCTTCCATCATTGTTTTTTCTATTCCATCTTTGGTTTCTTGGTTGCTGTCTTTCCAGTTAAGAAAGGGTGCCTGTGTTACTAATGATAAGAGGTTAATTTTAGACATCTCATAAAATGAAACACCAAGTATCTTAACTAAACCAGATTTCAAGTAGGAAATGCTTTTTTTCCTGAAATGTGGGTAAACTCCTGGCCATTGCTAAGAGGCATGCACTCAGCAAAGAAGCAGTTTGATTTGAACATTTTACAAGACTCAAGAAAGGCTAAAAAAGATTACACTCAGGCAAAGCAAAGACAAAACTTTATCAGTCATAAAGAAAAAGGGGAAGGCTCAGACTTGCTGGTACTTGCAGGAAATCTGTGAAGAAACATGACAAAACATGATGCTTCTGTGATGAAACTTTCAACTGAAAACTGGGAAAAAAAAGAGGTGAGCTGGCAGAACCATCATGGTAGAAGTCCTTGCCTGGTGCTAAGGCAGGACCTAGACAACATCCATGGCCTTGCTTGAAAAATGCAACATTTTTCATCCATGCTGAATCTGATCTCAACACCTTCTGTTGCAATTATCACTCCTACACCCACAAGTTATTCCCCTTGGTTTTGTCCACTCAAATGACTGCCACTGTATGTATCTGTACTTAGCCGCTGAGTTTGCAAGAAGCACTTCCAAGTAGCAAAAGCAAGCAACCTAAAAAATCTAAGCAGAGCTGCAGAAGAGCAACAGGCTACTGAGTTATAAATTCTACATCACAACATTGAGCTTTTGCGACAACTTTGTGACATTGCTAGCAGTTACCTATAGCTGAACAGCACTTCTTTAATTAACAGCTATTGCTCAATTCCCCTAAGCCTCTAAAACATACATAGCTCTTCTCATGATTTCACATTCTACTCAGCAAGGGGCCTCCATTAAAAAAGCTGATGACTAATTCCAGTTTACCTAAGTTAAAGATGGCATAGCCATGAATAAAGATCTCTAAGCAGGTGCAGCATGTAGGGACTTCCATTATATTCGAATTGCACCACGTTCTGTGCATGCCTACCTTGCCCAAAAACCAAGGAGGGAGAATACCCATACTAAGAATGTTGACAAAAGTCTGCATTTTTTTATATGGATAGGGAACCTCTTCAGTATCAGTCAGATGTTAAAAGCAATAAAACTTCACTAAGTAAATCCATCCATAATTCAAGTCAGTTTAGAAGGAAAATCCTAATAAATACATTTGTGTGGCAGCAACTTCTTTTTTCTTAAATATCCAAGTGGCCTAAGAAAAATTTTTTTGTTACACTGGGTCAATCAACAGAAAGGTAGAGATAACCAGACATATGGTAATACAACAACAAAAAACCCCATCTACCCACCAAAAATGACAAAAAACTCAACCAAACAAACCATAAGCAAAAGAAACTTCAAGCCCACACATGCCCCCACCATTTGGATAGACTTCAACACCAGAAGTAGAACAAGCAGAGTCCTGTTTTATAAAAATATAAAATGTTATAATTACTTTTGAATGCACAAAGAACAGATGAGTGCAATCACTGTTGCAGTAAACATGAGTTTCTTGATTTGATTTACAGAAGCTCTTACTATTTAACACTTACTCTACCTGTGGAAGATAAGGCCACTATGTAACAAATATACACCGTTTCATTGTTGCGAATAGACAGTGAGGAGTTTTCAGTTGTTAAAGAAACTGGAGAGAAGAATCTTTGTGTTTCTTACACAGAAAAGTCCATCATTACGCATAGATCCTTAAAGGGAAGTTCACTAACAATTTGATGACTAAGCAACTATTCCGCCGGTATAAACTATATCAGTATTCCACACTGGAAAAAATGCAGTAATAGAAAAAGGAGGATTTCTTAAACAATCTCTAGGTAAAGTTTCAGGGAACCCCTTTGAACTTTAATGCTCAAGAGGAACATTGTACTGGAGCAAACAGAGCTTTGGACTGCAAATGTTCCAGCTGTCTCCTGCTGCCTGAAACTTTGTACTTCAATGCTAAAATACTTATTTATTCAGATCCATGAAGTGCTAAACCTCCAACACACTGAACAGGCTGCTAATTGCAAATTTGCATAATCTGTATATTTCATAGGCTGTCATAAGTATTCTGACCATTTCACTTTGTTAGCAATGCTGTATTGCACATACTGGAACTGAAAGTTCAGGTCAGAGATTAAGTTTGTGAAATCAAACATTGAGGTCTTAAAGTAACTCCAGCTCCAAGTGAGCTGAAAGTCTAGATGCATGCCCACTTCCAAAATGTAGATATTAAACTCCTTCAGGTCATCCCTCCAGAAAGCCAAATGCTACCTCCTCCCTCACTTCAACACGGTCATTGTGCACTTACAGCTTAGAGGGGTAGTCAAAACATTTCTCTCATATAGATCTCACCAGCCTTTGGTAACCCAGGCAAGCACACATATGTAGTGCACTCTCATATGCTCTCAGACAGCCTCTGAAATGCAATCTAGTCTTAACAAAATCCAGATCATAATTAAGCAGATGTAAGCGTTAAGGGAATGCTTTGTTAGCACACTCACCACTGAGTGTCCCAGATAAAATTAGAGGCTATTTTTCCTTCTTGTCTACAGGAAAATGAGCAGTGTTACCTGTGAGAATAAAAGGAAGGTTATCTGGAGACTACCAAACACTGAAAAATTAAATGTAGAAATTTTTTTCTTGCCTCCTGAAAGAGCAGCTCTGAACTTTAACCTACTTTCTACCTCTATACAAACTTGCTGCCTTTTTACCTATGCTAGTACTCTTAAACTGTTCATTAACAAATATGCAGCTTGGACCAGTTTTAACAAAGAACTAGCTTTCAGTGTTTGTTAGAAAAAACACAAAACCAACATAGAAGTGCTGCAAGAAGTGTGGAATACAGAGCATGTGTACAAAGATTTTGTCTTAATTTTTGGTTCAATTTCAAAAGGCAGGATTAAAAGACATTTCAGTATTGGTCTGCTAGTTTCAAAAGACTCCTGTGAAGGGTGAAGAAACTCAGCAGAGGTGCATGGGAAAGGCAAACAAAATGAAAGTATTGTGAATCAGCTCTGTACTCATGCCATTACCATTATATCAGCTCTATAAACTGCTCTCTCTGCACCTCAAAAACTCCTTTTCTGCAACTTGAAATCTGAACTGCTTCAGAGCTACCAAACATATGTAGGTGGAAGGATTCCTTTCAGGATGACGAACTGATGAGAGGATTACTTCTGTTGTGAAATAATCTGACACTGTGGGGTCCTAATTTTTCACATAATTTCAAGATAAATCCTGCATTTGTGGTCTGGAAGTAAAGATAATTTTCTCACATCAAAAACTGCTACCTGCAATCTCAGCAGCTATTCAACTATTTGTGTAGATGAACCCAGCTTTCAAACACCCACAGCTTCAGTCTGTTAGGAGAACAAGTGTGTGTCTGATACAACTTCATAAACTCAGACTAGCTGTTAGCAGAATTTATTGGCCAAGGTCCCTGGGAAGGCAAATTAAGTTCCACTAAACATTTTTAATCAACTTTTTCCTAACAGTTTTCACACAGAAAGGGTAGGCAAACCCCAAACAACCAAAATTAACACCCTTTTTCACAAGAATCTGAATTCCTGATCCTACAGCTGTGGGATGTTCCAATTCTTTCAAGGAAGTGCCAAATACCTAGAGGAAATCTGAATTTATCAATCTGTAAGGCAGCAGTGAAAGAAAAAACTCTGAAAAAAATTTTTCTCCTTTTCACACAATTTAAGATTCTCCTCTACCTTCTCTATATTTGAAGATACAAAGGGATCACTCTTCAATGCACATTGTTCCACTTAGTTTAAGTGGATTGTTACTCCAAAGAGGGAGCAAATGCCCAGCTCTTCCTCTCACTTACAATCCTACAGTGAGAGTCTATGCTGGAAAACACCAGCAAAAGAGATTTGCTCCATTTCTTACTATTCAAATGTTACTTCTTTTCTAATTTTCTGCATTTATTGTTTTGGCTCTTCTACCATTACTATAAAAACTTCACCAAAGAGTGAATCATCCTCTGGCCAAAGACAAACAGAGAGAAAGGTGATAAATTACAAATATGATATGACAAAAAACCTGCAGTTTGAAAGCCCTATGGTCTTTTCAATTCAGCAATAGTCTGCATGACATACTCTGTAAAGGGTACTTCACATACTCTCATCAGTGATGTGATGAGAAGAATTGATCAGACTTTTTCTCCAGGAATCTACCCTATCTTATGAAGTCTGAGATCAGCAAAGTATTGATAATTTTCCTAATAACTCCTCACACACAACACAGATTCTGGAAGGCATAAGACTCAGCTGCACTTCCTACTCTGTGCCCATTACACTCCTCTTACTTTCTTTGAAGCAGTAACAATCCCCAGAAGTTTATTAGGACATTCTGATGAAGCACAATTGCTTTTAAGCAAAGCATTACAAAATAAACATTCCAGTGTTAATATTTCTCTAGGGTGGTCTTCCTTTACTTCGGTTTTGTGGATTGATAAAGCCAGACTGAACAATAGCAACAACACTGAGTGCTCAGAGATATTAATTCAATTCCAATTGTTTGGAGAGAGAATCCTCTGTTTTAGACTAAGTTTCCTGCTGATACTAAAAAATACTAAAGTCCAAACCTGTCTTCCCCTTTATCCCCTTCCCCACCTTCACTAGCTTTAGAGGTGGAAACAAAGTATCAAAGTACAACCTCCAGTTAAAAAATAAATGGGAACTGTGGCAACGTTATGAAACATGGAAACAAACTGAACAGAAATGGGGACGAATCCAAACATATCAGTAACATCC
This sequence comes from Sitta carolinensis, assembly GCA_032173965.1. NCBI lineage: Eukaryota > Metazoa > Chordata > Aves > Passeriformes > Sittidae > Sitta > Sitta carolinensis. The sequence continues at coordinate 50,732,071 of CM063313.1, forward strand.
AGTTACTGAAATTGTGCATCTCCACAGTCACAGTCCTAAATCAAATTAAATTAGAAGGCATTTGCATCTGTGCTACGACCTCCGTGACGGTTACAGAACACCTGCACCTGCTGTCTTTGCCATGAATATGAAACAGATTATTTTGTCACCCAAAATCATAAAAACCTAATACTTTATAGGCATCACCTTTCAATTATTTTCTTCCATCCTTTCCCTGTACGACTTCTGTTGCAGATCTACTGAGGGTTTTTTTGCAACACAAAGAAGTTGCTGTATGCTTGATATGTATACTTTGCACTATCCTCTGCTATTCAGATACTACTGAAATACCAACAGACAAGGCTCGAATGGTTCCGGGAGGAAAATCAATGTTACAGGTTCACCTACATGAGAACAGGGCAGCACAACTTCACTTCCACGGCCGCTCTTCCCGAGCTAGACCTATTCCTCTTTCTCTGCTCTGCAAAAGCCGCCCCCTGTGCCCGCTGTGAGCCGGCCCCAAGCCGGGTGTTGGAGAGACTCGATTCCGCCAGCCGGGGCCCGGAGCCGCGGCAGGGGCCGCACAGCCCGCCGCTGCTGCTGTCGCCTCCGCTACGAGATGGTGCCTCGCAGGGGCTGCTGCGCCAGAGCCGCCTTCCCTCCGCGGCATCCAACGACCCTTTCCAGCCCCCACCGCGGGAGCCGGGGCCGGGAGACGGCAGGACACCCCGTCCTGCGGCCGGGCCCTGCTAGCCGCCGGTCCCCGCCCTCCGCCCGGACCCGCAGCCGTCCCGGCTCTGCCCCAAGGGGAGCCCCTCTACCCCGCCGCCTTCCCCCGCGACCGCCGGGAACAGGCACGCCGCGGCCGGGGAAGCGGCTCCCAGGCACCCGAGCCGCCGGCGCCGAGCAGGAGAGAAGCGGGGCGGCGGGGGCCCGCACTCACCGGAGACCAAGGAGTACAGACCGCCGCCGCCGCTCGCCGTCAGGGGCCGCCGGGCGCAGGGAGAGGGAAGGGGCGGTGGCGGGCGGGCTCCGCCCCGCGCCCCAAGGCCGGAGCGGCGGCGGGATGGCCGCCCGAGCGGGAGGCGGGGAGCGAGCGAGCGGATGGCCAGCTTCCCCTTCCCGTCCGCAGCCCAGTCCCTGTAGAGAGCCGCTGCTTTCCTCGGCCAGCCCTCTTCCCTGGACGTAGGAGGAGAAGAGGGAGCGCTGCGAGTGTAGAGGGGTGGGTAGGAGGGTGGTACCGAGGTCAAGGCCAGATCTGCTGCGAGCAGAGTTATCGGAAAAACGGGCACTGTGCCAGGGGCACCGGAGTGTGGGCAGTGATGAGCCTGCCTTGTGCCGTCCGCAAGTGCGCCACGTGCTCATAGCCGAGCGCTTGCCCAGGCCGCGGAGGAGCGCAGAGGCGCTGTCACCAAAGCCTGCGCCTGGAAGCGAACAGGTGTCGCTTGGGACACCATCTGACACACAAGACTGCATCCTCATCTTCGTGGCATGCATCCTCATCATCGTGGCAGTGCAACAGGAGTGGGACCTCCTGTTGTTTCTCTTGTCAGGGGGAGAGCTGATCGGCCGGGTTGTTGGCAGAAACAGGCTTACTTACAAGCTGGTCAAGATCAATATCATGACGTCAATATTAAAGAACAACATCCTAGGAGGACATAATTTACATCATCCCCATAACCGAGTGCCATGGAGAGTTTATGAGTGTCCAGTGTGTTCCCAATAGAACAGTATACACTGAGTCTGAATAATACTGAGGAATGCATTCAGTGAAAGTATTGGGGTGCAGCTGCAGCGGGAGCTGCACGTTTAGCTCTGGATAGCAGGAGCCAGAAGCAAGAGGCTAGGAACTGGCATTGACCCAACAAAGGGTGCAGAAACCTGTGGCCCAGAGCAGACACTGAGAGACACAGCAGGAGGCAATGGTTCAGCTGTAAGAACCCAGACTTTCACATGTTTAGACTGTGAGGGTATAAAAGCTCAGGGTGTGCTTTGCTCAGGGTCCCTCCTCAGAGACACTGGCTTGAGCAGTTATTTTGTCACTGCACCATTATTAAACCATTTTAGGAATCCAGCAGTCCGAGACTGTCATGGGAAACCTGGGGTACAGCCCATAAGGAAACCTGCTCTGACTGGGGTGTGTATGGAGTCAAACCCCTCAGCTCACTGGAACCACCCATTGGGAAGTGACCTCCATTGCAGCTCACATGATCTGAGTCTGCCTGCCAGAGTGTTTCCTGGATGGGCAGACAGGAAACTTTCCTTAACAATTAAGTAAACTAAAATGTATCTAATTCTAGGAAAATAATTGTATACATAGTAAAGAGGAGTTGCATGTAGGGAATGTAAATATTCTGCACTGGCTAGGAGACATGCTAACCACTGACAGTTGGAGTAAAACAAGATCAGTAATGTTTTGTTTTTCCTGAAGAAAGTTTAAGCTAAGAGCAAACTGAGATACTTGCTGGCTTTGCTGCAGAGGAGCAAGTCTCAGGTAAGTGAAAATGGAAGTGCTTAGCTCTACTTATAAAGAAGGATGAAACATAGAAAATACCCATGATGTCTCACCTGGATGTCTGTGGGTTGGATTCCTGCACACTGACCTGTGCTGACAGATCCTCCTGCCTACATACAGTCCAGCTGGAACTGGACTTCAGACCAGAAGAAATCAGTGGGAAGGACCCCAAGATCTAGCAAACAAGATACATTGCGTAGGATTTTTTAGTTTTTCTAAATAAAGATGGAAATCCTGGCTTTGGCATACCTGCTACTGATCTCACTGGAACAGTTAAGATTTCCAGGGACTCTCTTAGTTATTCTCTGTTATTCTCTGACCCGATACCTCGAACTAGCCTGTAATCTACAACATACAGTACTTCTGGTTTATTGCTCAAAATGTCTTCCAGGTTGGCCTGTTTTCTGTTCAGCATAAATACCACATGGAGTAATTCACTTGCACTAAGTTCTTATTTTAGAGTTGTGTTGGTTTTTAGAATTTGGATTTAGGATTTGTCTTACCAAATCATTAACATGGGACTGGACATTAATTCATAATATTGTTTTCAAACCTTTGGCCAGAGAGGTTCCTAAGACTAAGCTTGGCTGAACATGGTTATGTTTGTAGTTTGGCTTTTGGCTCTTGAAGATGGAAGACCATGTTTCCACATGACACCACAAAACAGTAGATGACTCTGGTGGTCTGAAAAGCCAGAGAATTTCTAAAACCTCTTACCACTTTAGATGTTTCAATATTTGATAGAAGTTTTTATTTTTTATATGTTTAATTAATAGTAATAAAAGCATTTCAAATACGATCCTCCTTGTGGAATTAAGTCCTGTAATGCTTCTCTGGGTCACTTCCTTTAAAAGAAAATTTAGACATTTTAATTTGGTGGCTGTTGTTTCTAACAGAACAGACTTCCAAGACCCATGTGCATCACTAAGTTTTGATTCATGAATAAAATCCTCCATACCTAGATACCAGAGCAATTGCTGCAAAATCTGATTGACCTAAAATCTCTTGGACAAAAAGCAAAGACTGGTGAAAATAGCAGGTCAGCAACAGAAATGGGAAATCCATACATCAGCTCTGACTTTTCCCAGAGAATATCTGCAAGGTTTGTACTTTCTGTTCTGTGGGGAGGGAAGGCCCCTGAGGTTGATAATAGAAGGGAACATTCTACATCCCAGAAAGAGAGGCAGAACTGCTTCAGCCTCCACTGGTTCTTTGTAAGGACACAGAGGCTACCATGGGATTGGAAGACTGGCTGTTCATTCAAAGGTTTACGGCAATGCTGTCTGAATGTTATTGCTGGTGTTTCCAGCATTTGGCATTTGAGTATTCTTCTCAATAGAAGGCTGAGTTTACAATAATGTGTCTTATTTAGTGCATGACTAAAAATGTGTGGGTTTGCCTTTCTCCCAAGACTGCCAGAGGTGGAAACTATATTAGATCTATTTTTGTAAGGAAGATGTTTACTGAAATGGGTTCTTTGGTTTAGGATCAGATTGCAAGGATGTCTGTAGTCTGAGTCTCCGAGGCCTGAAGTTTCTGAATTTCTAGACTCGGTTTCTTCATGATGTTTTGGTTCAGGAAGATGTGGTTCTCACAGGCTTGACATAAACATTGCAAGTGTTGCAATGAGATGGCCTGTTCTAGAAGATATATAAAGGGGGTCAGTTTTTGAATAAAGATTGGGGTCAGTTGAAGTTTTCATAAACGAGGTTTGTGTCGTTTGTTACTCGCCCACAGCGACAGGATGTCCAATAGTTTTTTTAGACAATCATGCATTGTGCTAAATCAGGACTAAAGAAAATTGTTTCTGGTCTTGCAGTGAAGATGGATGCAAACAGGAATAACAATATTACAATATGCCGTTACAGAAGATTTGCATACGAAAAGCAAAGTGATGACTGGGAGATTTTTAGTGTGGACAATCAAAAGAATTTGTTTTGATTAAATAGTAAAAAGGTTGACTTTAAATATTGAGTTAGGGAATATAAAATGATAGGAGTAAAATGGGGGGGGAGGGTGAAAGAAGAGATGGAGGGAACAGAGTGGGGGAAGGGAGCATCCCACACACTTCAGTGCCAAGTCATTTACCTTTGTCTAATTCATCAGAGGTAATGCTGCATTGTGTGAGCTGTGTTAAATTTCACTTAGGCAATTCACAGACTCCTTGAGCAGACAGAACTTATTTTATGGATTTTTATTAACCAGAGTGTGGAGATGAGATAAGATGATGCTGGAAAAAAAGCCAGTTTTTATATCTCTTCATGTAGTTTTTACAGAGCAGTTCCTAACACATGGGTATCTCAAGCAGGGTGGCAATGAGACACAAAGATACCTCTGAGTGGAGATTTCTCATTTGACTGGAGCAGGTGATGCCATGAAGGCTCCTGTACTCAAGGAGCAAGATGCTCCCTGGAGGACGGGGTGCCCTTTTATAGCTTGCTCAGCTGGGGTGTGCTCAGTGGTCAGCAAGGAGAGCTGGACTTCTGGTTGGTCACGTGCCTTGGCTGAACATAATTTTCTCATAGTCGCTTGTGTTAATATTTATGATGAATTTATACTATCCAGGCTCTGCATTCAGCATATTTTTTATTCTTCATGGGCTGTAGAGGGAGCCTCAACCATTAGACCACTAATGGTAATGGGGAAAGAGATGAAAACCTTGTGCAGCACCACTGGTTGAAGAGGTTTATACTTTTTCTTTGGTGTGGCTCACACTGGATTTAGGCAAAAGAAGTTTGCAGTTCAGGGAGTAGCTTTAAAAATTCTGTCCTTTCCTAGAAATGTGTAGATAACATTGTTTGCCAAAATTGGAGCAGTGCTTTGACTGTTTCCCAGAAGTCCTTAGAAACAAAATATAAATAATTTTATGTTAGGGCTCCACTACATCTCATTTACAAGAGATAACAGCACTGTGCACACCTACTACTGTACAGGTTTTTCTCCCTTTATGAATTGAAGCAGTTTTTCAAACAAAGCATGCATTATGTATGCTTTCATGTTGTAGTCATGTGCATCCTAGAGTGCTTTTAGGGTTTTTCAAGAAATTATTTTACAACAGATGAGGAACTATGTGTTGGTACTTTGTCCTTTCTGTCTTGAAATCCATTTCCAAGAAGTTTGGTCTATTATGAGATTCCTTCTGGAGTGTTCTTTGAGGTTATTCACCAATGTCCTAGAAGTCCAAGGAGCACATTGTATCTGTTCAATTCCTATATGACTTCACAGTTGTGTCTCTCAACATATTTCACTCTTTCTGACCCTATCAAGAAATTACAAATACTTTGAATTCCCAAGAGATAGCTTTCAGCTTATTACAGCAAATAAAGCCTTAACATACAGACTTCAGTGTTGTAGCAATCTTCCATGCAGGCTCAGCTGATCACTGAGGTTTTGTAATCACAGAATTTGTTTTTTGCAATCACAGGATTGCTGCAATCAGTCTCAAACTGGGCTAGGATAGGGCTGGTGGGGAGGCAATAAACTTGAGCTGGCAACCTAGAGGACTTTGGAGCTATCATGAAAAAGAAGTGTCTGCATGTGTCCTGCTTTTCGTGGCTCTCTGTAGCAAAATGAAAAGCCCTGATGAGATTTGCTCTGGACAAGCAGCACCTAAGAGTATATCATTTAACATACTATGTTCTACAGAACATATGAATTTATATATTCAAATGAGTTTAACATTCAGTAAAAGTGTTCCTGACTCCAGGAAGCCATCTGTGGATGAACTAAAGAACTAGTAGGATGGTAGCTTGCAGGTTATGGCCTACAAGCCATTTCCTGTCCTAAGTACAGGAAAATATTGTGGCTCATGAAGGAATTCGTGCTGAGGTTTCATTGTTAGTCATGACTGTTTTAAGCTGTTCAAATTGTCAGTGTGCAACAGGAGTAAAAGTATGAAAATAGAGACTTTGACAGCTCCCAGAAGACCTCTCAGAAATACCACAGTAGATTCTGGTTATTGGACTAAGCCAGGACCTACTGCATCTCCCTCTTTAATTAAATAGAGGATTGTGTATCCTCTAAAGGAAATTCCGTGGTCGGTATATTTTAATAAATATGTTATAATTTGCTTCTCGTCTTAGCACACTGGTTTATTTGATTGTCTTTCTTTAAATGACTCTTCAGAAAATTGCAGTAATGTTTATTGAATTTCGGTTCCAGCAGCAAAACAAAGATTTAAGTTCTGCCATCTACTGGTTAAACGAGGTTTAGCGGAGGCTCCTTGTCACTTCTACCCGTGAGAGGGCACTGACTTGGGAGTTCAGATCCTCTTCTTAGTCCCCAGTTGAAACTCACACAAGTGTACTGTCAAGGAATAATATTATTCTCTTGCAGAATAAAAGGATTTGTTTGACTGAGTCACAGGAACTGGAGAAAAGGGACTTAAGGATGGGACTATGTACCCAAAATTAAAGAATAAATTGTCTGAGATAACTAAAACTCTTCGCTGTCAACACTGCACCTTCAGCACCAGACTATGTAATGCTTTTGGAGAATTTCTTCCAAAGTAGATAATCTATGATCAGTTTATATGCTGTTCAGAGCATGAGAAAGAAAAACTCTATGCACCATAGAAGTGGAAGGATGTTCTAGTCCCTTTTGAGAATAATTATATAACTCACAGTAAATGCTGTGAGTTATAATAAATAATAAATGCCTTTGCTGACCACCAGTGCATTTCTCTGCATATCTGGAATGGTGTGGAGGACTTTTACCCAGACTAGATTCCTGTGAATGCTCATCTGAAAACAACCCATATTCAAAATGTTATTCAAACTTTTTGTGCACAGGCAATGCACAACACCATTGCTTGCACATAGTAAGTCTGGACTTGTGCTGTTCATAGTTTGTGTTGCAGTTGCAGTTACACTTTGCTCTGAGCTGAGTCCTCACTGAGCTCAGGACTCTGACAAAACATGTTATTCTTCTGACACAGAAGGTTGAAGTGGGGAGTAAACAAATCCAGAAAGTTGGTAGAAGAAACAAATGCTGTAGCCCAGGCAATTTACCAACTATCATGTGGCTAGTCTAAGATAGCAGTTTTCTCTTTGCTACTGTACCTGCCTGAAGAATTTGACCACACAGTCACTAACCCTTATCTAAGAGGCACCTGTTTCCTACTACGTGCTTGCTGCATGCATTTTGTGACTGGTAAACATAACAGCCTTAGGCATTTGCTGCAGCACTACCCTTTCATTCCCTGTACTGACTAGTAATTGCTTGTAGTTGCTCTGACATCTAGAACTTTGTTAAAAACAACTGGCACGTTATAGAAAGCACTGGAAAACATACTTCTTGGAAAAAGTTCCACATTTATGCTGCCTATACATATACATTTTGCTCAAAGAGCATTAAAGATGCACAGAACAGCAGCAGGAATTCCTTTGCTGCACTCTAATGGTAGACCATTTTTCTGTAACATTTTACTTATTGCTATGCCTGAACATGAGTGACTATTCTTAACTACTTTACAGTGAAAAATTGGATACTGCCTATTTTTCCCAAGATGTTTGTACTAGTACTTTGCTTTTGGATTCCTCAATTTTCCCACAGCAAATTAACATGCTGGATGAAACTAGCAATCACAATTTAAGACTATTCAACTTAGTTGCTTCCAAGGCTTCCTGAACAGAGCAGATGTTATGTAGCAGATGACCTATGATATGGCACAGTCAGGATGAATGCTTCCCTGACATATTTTCCTGCCTCTGAGGGCAGAGAGCAAATGGATCGTGAGAGATATACCCTGTCTGCTAGTGAAAGTGAGAGCATGGGGCTAAATTACATCTTACAAAAGTTGTCTTTTTTGCCCATTTGCAAGTAGTTCAACTCTTTGCTCATGGAACAAGGGGATAACATAGCAAAGAAGATAGAGGTTGGTGGGCTTTTTTATCCCATTTCCAAGCACAACATCTAGATGCTATGAGAGTGGGAAATCCTCTACTACTTTTCTATGTGCAAATAGTACCTCTATTGTTACTCTCTCTTCAGTGAACAGACTGCCTCATTTACCAGAGACCTTAATGAAAAGCTGTGATTATGCCCAGAGAAAGCCATCCAGTGGGATCTCCTATGAAATGTTGAGTGTTACCAGGCCCTCAGTGCTTCATTTCCTTTAGTGAAATCTCACTCACCTTTTTTATTCCTAATGCACTTCAACACTCCAGTGCTTAGATTTCCATGATGTCAGTAGTCTGTGGTGGGAATCTGTATGATTCATGGCTATTCTGTCCTGTAACCAGCCTGAAGGTAGGTCCCTAGATTTTTGATGAGCTTTCAGATTCTGTGCAGGCTCATCACAGCTTTGGTGCTGGAGGTGCTGGTGCCTGCTCCCAAATTGTAATGCACAGCTGCAAGATCACAGTTAACTTAGTGGTAGACCCATTTTTAAGCTGGATGTTAATTTCTTTTGGCCCATGGGGAATTTAAGGACATTCATTCTTCAATAGTAAGGCTCACTGTCACATTTCCATCCCTGCTGAAATGTCACACTGTTGCCCAAGCTATTGGCTGCCCTGCACACCTTGAAAATTTCTATCAATGACTGCCTGGTGGTCCAGTCTGGTTATGTCACAGAGCACACAAGCAAGTTTTTAATTGTTTTACTTGCAGCATGGATTGGAAAACTCACATTCTTTCTGAAATTTTGAACTGAGTTACACATTGTAAAGTTTGGTCTCTATTACAAAGTAATAAAGCAAGTCAACAGTCCAGCTTGGAGAATGTGGGGAACTGCTTTAATACTGAACTTGGATCTAACTTTAAGGTTGCCCCTGCTCTGAGCTTCAGAGTCCTCTCCTATTCCACATTATTCAATGATATAAACACCTACAAAACCAGTGCTTCCAGCAGCACTCATATGAATTATCTTTCTATTAATCAACCATAGACTGCTCTCAACAGAACCCATTTTAGTTAAAAACTCACAGAACAGAAGAAGGAAATGTAGTGGTAACCAGGGGTAGCAAATGGGGACTTGACACATAAGAGACTGGTTTTCATTTTTCACAGACAGAGGTGCACTGCTGTCCCTCCATCTGTTTTCCTTATTGTGGAACACTGCAGCTCCAAGTCAGTGCTTTCCTGGTCGGGGGTGTTTACTTCTGTTTAGCTGTACCAGAGGAGAGCAGTGATCCACTGGTGAGGGGCAGCTGTCTTTAGCACAGCATTCCCATTACAGGGGACACCAAGGTGCACAGAAGAACTGCTGAAGACTATCATGCTGGAGCCAGCATGATACCATACCCCTTAGCACCAGCCCAGATGCTGCTCCAAGAGAACACAGGGGGCCCTGCAGGTGTAGGGTTATATGGAGTGCCAGGTGCCTCTTCCCAAGGTGGTACTGGGGAGGTTGAGGTCAGGATGAGGTGCAGGACTCAGGTACAGAGCTGTCTGGTGCAGAAGCTATGGGAGAAGGCAGCACACCACATAGCACCAGGGAGGATGAGCGGGAAGGCAACAGGATCCCTCCAGGGAGGTGCCTGTGCAGAAGTAAGGGCTGGAGCCATCAGCAGCAGTGATGGATGCAGGACTCTGGCTGAGTGAACAGCACTTTTGTTCAGGCATCACTGCCAGTCAGCCCTGCTGTGCTGAGAGACTAGTGCCAGGCCATTGACTTCTCAGGAACCAAGGAGCCTAGACCACAACAGAACCTAACAGAACCATCCTGAGCAGGACTAGCCAAAACTAAAACTGCTGTAGCTGTACTCCTGTGCCAAGGCAGGTTAACTACAAATCAACTGCATTACACTATATACATCTGTAGCCCCACCCTGAGGCTATTGAGCTCTCGGTGAAGCGGTGGGCTGTAGCTGTTTAATTACATTACTTTTTAATTATAATTCAATAATTGTTTAGTTATAGTTTGATAATGATTTAATCATCAACAAACAAAAATCCACAGTGATGTCTTATTTTAAAAATTTATCTGCAACAGCTGCTTAAGAGGTGGGACAGCTAAAAGGGCATGCTGGATGCTATAGTAGGTTCAGACCTCCAAGGTGGGGAGGTTGAGACTCCCAAGGTAGAGATGTTGGGAGTTTGTGACTCTTGGCAACAGGAGAATGACTCCTTTTGGTCATGTAGATATAAACTGAATGCACTCAGGTGCAATATTCTGAAACCAGATAAAAAACCCCAAGCTTTGTTGGGAAAGACACCTGAGCCCCTCAAGAGGACAGAGCAAGTCATGGTGGCTGAAGACTTTACTTTTGCTGACCTCTCTGTCACAGATGGTTTGCTGCTTGCTAGGGCCTTTGATCTGGGGTGTTTTTGTCAAGCCCTCAGACCATGATCCCCTGTCATCCATGTGGGCACCAGTGACACAGGCAAAGGAGAATCTCATGTGTGAGCACATCACTCTGGAGTCTAGCACACATGGTATTTCCTTACATCCTTGTTAGTGAAGGAGTAGATCTATCCTGTAGGCCAACAGGTTCTGTCAGGCATAAAATAAATAATGCTATATATTTATACTTATACACATATATTAAAAATGGTTTATATATTGGGTTTCTGATACATTATTAGAGTGCAGAATCAGAAATTGTAATGTGGTCAAGGTTTGACACTGGCACAAGGCCAGTGCCCCCATGAAGACATATTGTCTCTGGTGTCTGTTGTGAGATGTGACTAAAAACAGAGTAAAACAGGTTCGAACTTAGGAACAAAAGGAAAAAAAACTTTATTTACTTACAATATATAAAGGAGACACACACAGAAGGGGATGAAAACTTTGGAAACACTTCTTCTTTCCTTTTCAAACTACCACATTTTAACAACAAGACTTTGACATTTTATTTTCAGAGTGCACAACTCTTACTAAACCTTAACAGCAATCTGTTATTCCATATGTTGACATTTCTGCATATTTTGTATTTCAGAATGCATTAAGCTACTCTGTTCGTAAGAATTTCTTTCATGTTCCCTAGGTCCAGAGACAAAACATGACTAAAGAAGTTAATCTGGTTATCCTTTACAATAAATAAATAAATTAATAAATAAAACCCTAGCCAGTTTTTTGGTTGATTGGTTGGTGTTTTTCTCCCAGAGAAGTGATTCATTAACTATGAGCAAATCCCTTATGTACTCTGTCAGGAAGTTATTTATTCTAAAACTTAAAATCTAGAAATAAGCTATTAAATATTAAAATCAGTGTAGTTGAAGCACAAATAACTTGCCTGTCATATCAGCATATTTGCTAGCTGTCTAGGCCTAAAATGTCAACCACTTGACATTGCTATGTTGTTACACAGTTTTCTTTATTTTCAGCTCTGATACGGCTTATTATTTACTAAGCCTCTAAATTTACTAAGTTTTGTTAGCAGAACTAGAGAAACTCCTGAGATAGTAACAAGTGTAAATGCTAAAATAAAATAATCAGTTCTGCAGTTATGTCTGCTTGTGATAAATGTATCTACCTTTTCATTAAATACTTACTATTGCTGACTATAATGATTTTGGTGAAATAAAGATGTATTACTTGATGGGATCTCTGTAGGTTTGGGGTTTTTCCCCCACAAGAGATGGATGAATCTGAATTGAAGGATTTCCTTCTCTTTTAAGTCTCTGTACCTATGTGAAAAGTGTGCATATACTTGATATATCAACTTTAATATGTAATTTTGTTTAGATTATGTAATCTAATGTGTTCCTTACTATAACCTTTATCTGAAAAGGTATAGTCTCTTAATCTGGCTAAATAAAGAATTAAATAAAAAGTTGAAAGACATACCATATCTTACGGCACAACTTGGGACCGACCCAGAACTTTCTGTTGGCTTTTCATAGCAGGGTTTTTGCTTCTCTTACTCATGGAAAGTTGGTGCTTTTAACTAACTTTCAACAAGTAACTTAATTTATTTCTAGTGTAATTAGAACAGCTGTTTTAAAGACTTTTTCAGGAAGTAACTGTAGAGCTATTATGAAGAAAACAAATTATGTGCTATGTACTTACCTATTTTGGTTTTTTTTGGTAGCGTGGGTATTAGAAATGGAGTTTCTCTCTTGTTTTTCACTGCAAGACAAAGAATGCACAGACATGATCTAATACTTTTGTTGTCTCTTCAGCTGTGAGATTTTGGGAAGAAAAGAAAGATATCCTATATAAATGAATATCAGGATTTACTTTTTATTCAGATTATTACCAACTTGGAGAGGTGAAAAAACTGCAAATCTGAAACCTCTCTTGCTTAGGAAGGTGATATTTCATGAGCCACTTCCTTTCATGAGCCAATACAGCATTATCCCTCAATTTCCTAATATTGATGTGCTGGTTTAAATCAAATGAAACCAAACCCCCTGCAGCTCTTTTTCCCTTTTGGTTGTCAACAGGAGGGCACATTCGAAGCAACTCCTGTGTTTTAAATTCTTGGTTCTTAGAAGCCACAATTTATTTTAAACTTTTCTTTTTAACCTCCACATAATAGTTTGTGTCATTCCTCTCCCAACTCCTTGTGGTAATGAAAGGAATTCAGAAAACAGAAGTCAACAATATAGAAGATTTGTGTAATCTAGAAGGGCTTTTGTTTATGGCTCTGTGGGATAGGTACCATTTGATTTCACACTTTCACACTTCACCAATAGTAAAGAGCACATTTTATAAAAACAGAAATTTAGCAAGATTATCTGGCATTTGGGAAGTTAATGACTCCCACTCCCATCATATGAGTGGATGGATGAAATTGTTCGTAGCACTCTGAGAAACCAGGAAATGGGAAGGTCAGGACAGTCCACTAAAAAACAGCACAGCTCCATCTGCTTTTCACCCACGACTTCCATATTTGTACAGTCTTATAAAATCCTCTCTGGATCCCGCCTGGATCTGACATGATTATTTATTTTCAGGTTTTTTGAAGCTTTATTACAAATAAATTGTTTTATAAAAGAATTCATGAATATGAATTTCATCATACTGAGTGTCAAGAGAGCTCTGGTGTAATTAACTGTACTCCTTAAAGGATAAAAACATGATGTGATATTGACACCACATCAAACTTATTTAATCTTGGACATGAATTTGGGATGATGTACCAGAACCTTAATTTTTCAGTTGTATCAAAGGCTTTCTATCTGTCACAGTATGTTTTCTCCCTAGATACAAAGAGTACAAGAAGTTTACAAAAGGCTCAGAAGATCCAAGGTGCAAAGCTTGCTCTATTTATGGAATACACCTTTACCAAACCAAGAAACTTGTAAAAATGACAATTTTCCTGTCCTGCCTGCCCTGGAATTGCATAACTTGATTTTAATGAGGTTATAGAATCCAAAGTGCCACAAAATGCTTATTAGGATATAAAAAGAAGTAAATTTTCTTTTCAGAGGCCTTACATTTTTTACTGATCTTGTCTTACTAAGCTTGTCAAAACAAATACAATGGATGCTCAAAGAATTTTGTTTGTTTTCATCTGTGAGGCACTTCTTGATTAAAAAAACCTGAAGGTATACCTAAGAAGTGGTAGTTTTATCCTGTTTGTTTCATCTGTCAGTTACCAGCCTGTCAAGCAACAACAAGCATGAGGAAAAAACCACTTCTAATGAGTTACCACATTTGTGAATGCGACAACTCCAGTAACAATTCTTTACCTCACTTTTTTTCTACTGTCTAGGGCAGCAGGTGTGCCCTAGACACCATGACACGTGAAATGGCAAGGATGGCTAGCCTTCAACTGCTGCCATACACCATGGCTGCTGGCAGCAGATATTTTGGCAGACTCGGCTGAAAGATAACCATTGGATGGTTTAGGTTGTTTCAACTGTTTGAGTTTCAAATGTTTCAAATGTTTAGGTTGCTCAGAGCTAAGATGGGAAGTTAAAGCACAAAAAGTTTAGCTCTTGTCCCTGTGTTACAGCTTATCAGTATGTATCTGGAGATCAGTTGTTAAAGATAGGCAAAATCTCACACTTCCTTTACATCTCAACTATAAAAACTACCATTCTACCGTCTTCTATCAAAGAAACCCTGTAACTACCTGCCCTGATAAGTGATTCAGTAGTGTATGTATTTGTTTAACATTTGTTTCATAAAAAGATTGATTACTTCCTCTGGCTTTTGAAACAGTCAGATTCTGACATGATTATAAGGTAGTTTCCCAGAGTGCAGGAAAGATTTGTTCACATGAGTTTCAGTTTTCCAAATCTTGGGCCTCTGACTCTTAAGAGGGGAAGAAATATTAGATCAATACAAAAGAAACACATTTCAAGAGGATAGGCTATGTTGAAAAAAAAGGCAGGACAGGTCAATGGAACTTCACTCAACCTGCTCCTCTCCTTGACTGCCATTAGGATAAAGAGGTTTCTCCTCAAATCCAGCCTGAACACCCAGTTTGAAGTTCTGCCCTTTGTCTCTTTGTCTTCACAGTGTGTACTTCTGTAAAGAACCTTGGTCCAACCTCTTTAAAACCTCTGTGTCAGTACTATAGGGTGCTATGAGATCTCCTGGAAACTGTCTCTTCTTCAGACAGAGGAAGTCTTGTTATCTCAGCCTTCTGTGCACATGATAAGACCACCAATACCTAACCACCCTTGTGAACTTGATCCAGCGGTTTGTCATACACTTCCTTTGTGGAGGTCAAAACTGAATGCAATAGTCTAACATTGCAGTGCTGAGGAGACAATAATAATATTGTCTCTCAGCTGACTAGCTGCACTCGTTGATGCTGGTTGTTGCCAGTGTGCGCAGCTGGCTCATTGACAACCAAGACACCCAGAACCTTTTCTACAGTGCTACCCTGCTGCCTGTCTGTTCATTTGGAGGTCAAAAGAGGTCATTGTCTATCATTGTCTGTCACTGTCCCCTGAAAGACAATGCTGGTAACAATGACTGAGAGGAAAGCTGAGGTGCTCAAGAACTTCTTTTGCTGCAGTCTTCGATGGTAACCCCTCTTCCCACATCTCTTGAGTGGACGAACAGCAGGATGGGGAATGGGAGAACAAAGTCTCTCCCACTCTAAGTAAAGATCAGGTTCATGGCCACCTGAAGAACCTGAACGTACTTAAAGTCCACAGCAGCCAATGCGATGCATCCTGGAGTCCTGAGGGAACCAGCTGATGTAGTTGTCAAACCACTCTCCATGACATTTGAAAAGCTGTGGCTGTCAGGTGAAGTCCCAGGTGACTGGAAAAGGGAAGACACTGTCACCATCTTAAAAAAGGGTAGAAAGGAGGACCCCTGGAATAACTGACCTGTGAGCATCACCTCTGCACCTCGAAGGACCATTGAACGGATCCTGCTGGAAGCTGTGCTAAGGCACATGGAGGACAGGGATGTGATTTGGGACAGCCAGAATGGCTTTACCAAGGACAGTCCTGCCTGACCAACCTGCAGGCCTTATGATGGAGTGACTCTACTAGTGGACAAGGGAAGGGCAGCAGATGTCATTTATCAGGACTTTGACATGGTCCTCCACAACATCCTTCTCTCTAAATTGGAGAGAGATGTTACTGTTACATGGATAAGAAATTGGTGGCATCCAGAGGGTAGTAGTCAACAGCTCAGAGTCCCAATGGATATCAGTGACCAGTGGTATTCCTTGGGGTCTATACTGGGACCAGTGTTATTTCATAGATGAAGTGCACCCTCATCAAATTTGCAGATGACATGAAACCAAGTGGTGAGGTTGACATTCCTGAAGGACAGGATGCCAACCAGAAGAACCTGGACAAGCTTGAGAAGTGGGCTCATGGAAATGTCATCAGGTTTAACAAGGCCAAGTGCAATGTGCTGCCCCTGGGTCAGGGCAACCCCCAGCACCAGCACAGGCTGGGCATGGACAGATGGAGAGAAGCCCTGGGAGAAGGACTTGGGGGTGCTGTGGGTGAGAGGCTGGACATGACCCAGCCATGGGCACTCCCAGCCCAGGAAGCCAAACGTGTCCTGGGCTGCATCCAGAGCAGCGTGGGCAGCAGGGAGGGAGGGGATTCTGCCCCTCTACTCTGCTCTGGTGAGGCCCCACCTGGAACCCTGCACCCAGCTCTGGGGTCTCAGCACAGGAAGGACATGGACCTGCTGGAGTGAGTCCAGAGGAGGGACACCAAGGTGATCAGAGGCAGGGAGCACCTCTCTTTACAAAGGAAAGGCTGAGAGTATTGGGATTGTCAAATCTCGAGAAAAGAAGACACCTAATTGTAGCCTTCCAGTACCAGAAGGGAGCTTACAAGTTAGGTGGAGAGGGACTTCTTAAAGTCCTTCTAGAGACTTTAGGAATAAATAAAGGTGTGTATTGGCAGAACAAGGAGGAAATGGCTTCAAACTGAAAGACAATAGGTTTACACTGGATATTATGAAAAAAATCTATTCTGTGAGGGTGATGAGGCACTGGAAAAAGTCACCCAGAGATGCTGGGGATGCCCCAGCCCTGGATACGTTCACGGTCAGGCTGGATGTGACTTTGAGCAAACTGGTCTAATGAAAGGTGTCCCTGCACATGGCAGAAGAGTTAGATGATCTTTAAGGTTCCTTCCAAACCACACCAACCCTTTGATTTTATAATATGATATGATCCACTTGTCCTGTCTGTTCAGGTCCCTGTCGATGGCAGTGTATAGACTTCCCCTCAGCTTGATGTCACGTGCAAACTTGACATCACTTGGCAATACTGCTCTCTGCTAACTTCTCATGATCTTGTTGAACATGCTCAGTGCCCAGGTCCCAGGAGAGACCCCTTCAATACTCCTCCCATTAAGGGCCTCCAGGCAGAGTTCAAGTACAACCCATTAACCCCTACTTGCTGAGCTCAACTGTACAACCAGTTTTTTACCCATCTAGTTGTCCACCCATGTGGAACCATAATGTTCTGCTTTGGATACAAGAACATTGTGGGAGACCAAGCCATAAACCTTGCTGAAGTCAAAGTTACACTAGTGTCCCCTCCTACACAGATCTACATATTTGCCATGGAAAGGAATCGAGTAGGTCAAGCACCACTGACCATTGCCAAATCCAATATTGGCTTTTTATCTCTGTCTTCTTCCCCAGGAGCCCAGAAATGTGTTCCAAAAGGCCTTGTGTTATGATTTTTAGGAAGACTAAAGCACAGCTGAGTTTGTGGAAGACAGGACCTATCATGTGCCTTGGTTGATTCATTGTTTTCAGCAGGCACACATCTTCGAACAAAGGAGTTTCAAACTGCTTCTCTCTTCCCTATCCTCCTGTATGTCTGTCGCTTCATGCAGCTCTGTCGTATCTCAGATATGTTTTCTGTATCATGTTTGTAGAAGCAATTAGAAGTATTTCAAATCTTTAAAATCAAATAAATATCAAATACTCACTCTTTCTCCCACCATAAAGAGTTGTATCACACTTTTTTTGGTCTCAATTATTTCTACTGTTTCTCCTTAAGAAGGTCAAATCCTTCTAATCATAACTGCTTTCATATTCACAACATGAAAAGGAAATGTAAAGTAAGAGTAGTAGAAACTAGAAGATGCTAAGAGTAGTAGAAACTAGAAGACTCTAAGAAATTTAGAACTTCACTGTTGGTCCACAGAATGATGACGTATTACACAAGAGGTTTATTACACCATCTTATTACACCTTTCACCAAAATACAGATAAATCAGAGTCAGGAACAAAAATTTTGACTCCTCTTTCTTGTCTCTCATTGCTTAGTGCAGGTACCTTGATGTTGTTTTGAACAGCTCAGTGGAGATTCTCAATACAAAGCTGAGATCAAGGACCCAGTCAGACAAATTGAGAGGCAGACAGCATGCACCTATATACACAAAATCCGAAGTGATAGCCTCCTGTGTTGTCCCAACCTACTCTATCCATAACACTTTAATAACATAATAAGTCAAAGAAATAGAGGCATTCCAGAGACTAGCAACGTAGAAACATCCACGTGTAAACATTTTCCAAACTAGCAACAAGAAGGTTAAGTGAACAAAGAACCCAAAAAAAAATGTGTTATGGAGGAGGGAGACTTGGCAGAACCCCTTATCTTTTTCTCATGAAGTCAGAGATTTTGAGTGTAGGAGGCAAAACCTATGTCAAATCATTTTCTTCTGCCAATGCATCATCACAAATCTTTTTGAGGTGGAGCTCTGCACGCTCTAAAGTGGTATGATGATAGGATAGCAAAACCTTACAGATTAATGTCATGGCAAGAAACCGGAGGTCTTGCCTCTGAGTACAGAGAAGGGCAACGAAGATGGCGAAGGAGCCGGAGCACAAGCTTTACAAGGAGCGGCCGAGGGAGCTGTGGCTGTTCAGCCGGAGAGAAGGAGGCTCGGGGGTGACATTTTCACTCTCTGCAACTCCCTGAGAGGAGCTTGTAGCCAGGTGGGGCTGGGTCTCTTCTCCGAGGCAGATAGAGGCAGGCGAGAGAACACATCCCCCAGCCGCGCCAGGGGAGGCTCAGGCCGGACGCTAGGAGGCGTTTCAGCACAGAGGCGTGGTTCGGCACCGGGCCGGGCTCCCAGCGGCGGGGCCGGCGAGGCTGAGGGGCAGAGGCCGGCAGGGGGCAGAGCGCGCCGCCCGTCCCCGCCCGCCGGGCCCGGCCCCGCACGCCGGGCCCAGCCCGCCCGCCGGCATGCCCCGCCACGGGCCCAGCCCCGCCCGCCGGCACTGCCGCCCACCGGCACTGCCCGCCCGCCGGGCACTGCCCCGCCCGCCGGGCCCTCCGCCCGCCGGCCCAGCCGCCCGCGGCACTGCCCCGCCCCCGGGCACTGCCCCGCCCGCCGGGCCCAGCCCCGCCCGCCGGGCACTGCCCCGCCCACCGGGCACTGCCCCGCCCGCCGGCCACCGCGCCGCCAGCCCCGCCCGCCGGGCACTGCCCCGCCCACCGGGCACTGCCCCGCCCGCCGGCCAGCCCGCCCCGGCACGCCCCGCCCGCCGGCCCTGCCCCACGCCGGCCTGCCCGCCCGCGGGCCAGCCCCGCCGCCGGACTGCCCCCACCGGGCACTGCCCCGCCCGCCGGGCCCGCCCCCGCCACCGCCCCGGGGCGGAAGCGCGGGCGGGCAAGCGAGCGGCGGCCGGCGCGGAGCGGGCGTCCGGCGGGAATGGCGGACGGGGCGCGCTCGCTGCGCGGCGGCGGCGGCGGCAGCCCGGCCTCCAGCCCGGTGCTGGGCGGGCGGGGCCGCGCCGCGGCGGGGGGCAGCAGTCCACCGGGCCACGCGTTCCGTAGGGTGACCCTGACCAAGCCCACCTTCTGCCACTACTGCACCGACTTCATCTGGGGGCTGGCCGGCTACCAGTGCGAGGGTAAGGGGCTGCCGGGGCGGCGGGGCTGCGCGACCTGCCTGCCGGGGACGCGTCCGGGGAGGGCGGGGGGGGGGGGGGAGGCAGGAAAAATTGCTTAACCCCACTGCTGATAAAAACTCCATTCATAAGTAGTATCAACAAATTACAGTACTAAGATCCAATTTTAAAATCTAATACAAAACCACAGTACTGAAACACGATAATAAAAATAGTGCATTCCATCACAAAAAGAAGTATCTAATGGTAGTAGTCAAAATTCTAGTAATATTCTAATAATGACAGTCGTAAATTGCAAAAATCAAGTCTGAAAACTACAGTAATGCTGAAAATTCTGCTCCTATAAAAATTATAGGAATAAATAATAATAATAATAATAATTCCTAACAAAAATAATGTAAAATCGGAGATGTGTCATTGCTCACTCCTGTGTGGTGACACTGGTGTGTGCTGTTATCCAGCACTGCCCCAGCCCATTCTGGGTTAGACACACTGTGAGCCAGCAAGCTCACAGTGGATCCATCCCAGAGGCACCCTTCCCTGCTCAAATGTCTGATCCAGTGGAGAATCTGAGACCTGTGTGGAGTTTGAACCTTTTAAACCTTGGCTCACACCAAGAAAGGGAGAAGAAATTGCTAGGTTTCCTTGCTGGCCTGCACAGCAGCTGAGGTTCTTGGAAGGGACAAAAATTATAACTTGTTCTGATGCAGCAAAATCCAGTGGTGTCATAGCAAAAGGAGTGGATCCTTTTCAAAGGAAAACAAACACACCACCACCACCAACAAAAAACCCAAACAAAACAGCACAAAACATGAAGCCTTCATGAGCATATGCAGTCCAGCTGGCTTGGGTTGCAGTTCCCAGGCCGGGTCCAAGGAGTCAGGTTGTACAAGAGCTTCATTGTTTAGGTCGGTGTCAAACAAGGCTGTAGGTGTAGAACAAGTACTCTGCAGTTCTTAAAATAGCTCCTGCCTTTTGTCATTGCCAGGGGTAAAGAGAGTGCAGGATTAAGCTAGGTGGAAGTCATCTTCATGTGTGATGCAAAGCAAGTCTTGCAAAGATGGTTTTATATTTTTTTAAAAGTTTTCTGAGAGAAGTGTTGTTCTGTCTGTGTAGCATAAGTTCACTGCTTATCCTAATAAGCAAAAAAGCCCCAAAAATCTCACATGATAATTTCTTTTGTTGTGAAAATGCACAAAGCCAGTCTTCTGTGGTCTCTTCCATCACTGATTTAAAAAATGGCAAAGTTTTGGAGTCATAAAACTGGGCATTCAGGTGTTGGTTTGTCATTTAAAGATCTGAATAGTTTTGGTAATGCTAACACGTAATGCTAGCAAAATGTGAAAGGACTGGAATGTCCAGAATGTCTCACCTTTTTTTTTTCCACTCACATATAACATACTTAAAGGTAGTGTGTTGCTGCAAGTTGCATTTAGGATTTTTTTCCTAGTTTTCCACTGCAGTTGGTGCAGTCAACTGTTTCTGGAACTGTTCTCCTTTGGCTTTTCCAGCAGAATTCTGGATAAGCATCCTTAGCACCACTGTCTAATGACTATGTGCTGATGATGCACCTCCAAGCTGCATGGTTAAAATATCTCTTTTTAAACTACATCTGAAAACTCAAAGTAACCTCTGTGATGGGTAATATGAGAGAGAAGAAATACTCTCAGTTTTCATTAGCTCTAACATTGTCTGCTCAGTGTGTAGGAGAACCCTGTAATGCTGCCTGGCACATCAGTGTCTCCACTGGGTGAAGAATAAGAATTGATTTTGGTTTTGTTTGCTTGTTTGTGTTTGTTTGTTGTCCTTTCATCTGTTTTCAACCAGCTATGCTTAGAGTCATGTTTGCCTTTCCAACAACTTACTGCTGAACAATATATCTCAGAGCCACCTGATGGGTCATGTTTCTCGTGTTTCTGCTGTTGTCAAGTTCCAAGTTATTTAATAAATGCTAGTATGATTTCTTAAACAGGATTTTAAGTAAATTCCATTTAATAGTTACCTCCTTATCACATTTACCTTAACTAATGGAGTTTGATCATGGCACTTTAGAAAGTGATAGAAGGAGTTGCCAGGCTGTTAAAATAAAAAAGTAGCCTACCCAGCTTTTAGAGAAGGAAATGTTTGCTGTAGGCTTGAAAAACATGATAGATAATTGCTACCTCCTTTTTCTTCTCCGCAGAGAGTGTAGGTTTGCAGGTGTAATTGCAGCTATCTTTGGACTCCATTTGGTAAACTACCTGAAGCCATTGAGGAGCCAGTTTCTAAGTGGATTTGCAGTGGTTGCCCTTCCAGATCTGTAGGTTCAGATGTTCACTCTCCTGATGCTGTTTGTGTTGACATTCCCTGAAGCTGGTTATTACCTAATCTTTCAAGGGAACCAAGCATGCTCGTGGTGTGACTCCACCAGTTACTGAGGAAAGAAAAAAAAAAAAATTAAAAAAAATAATAATAATAACAATAAAAAGAAAAAAAAAAACCAAAAAACACAAAAAAACCCAAACAAAAAAAAAAAAAAAAAAAAAAAACAACCCACAAAAAAGCCCACCTCTTATCTATAATTAGTTTGAGTAGTTGTATGGTCTGGATTTATGTTTTAATTGTGATTGACCTTTAAACCCTTGGAGGATGTCTTCTTCTATGTGTGAATGATCAAGTTTTTCTGTTAACTTATCAACTGCTCAGTAGACTGGCATGTGTCCATGTGGCTTATGTAGCTGTGTAGCAAAAGTACAAGAAAAAGAGAATGAATTCTCAAAACACTTCTGATAGTGGAGATGAAGATGGTCCTTAGGTTTTCTCTGTGAATTCCAAAGAGTGCATGGAAGAGATGCCCTCATGCTCTCACTACAAGGCACAAAGTGTCCTGAATCTAATCTTATGGTTTAAAAGTAAGATACTGTTTCTCACTCGAGTTTAGGGACAGACTATTGTCACCAACACTTTGTATGGGATTGAAGGTACTCCAGGGGAGATTTGCAGCTCTCTTGCTTCGGTTGGCATGAGAAATTTTGTAGGGAATGCAGTAGTCTTCCTGTGTGGAATAGGTGTCCAGTTGGGTCTGAAGATGTCGCTGTATTAATCTTCTGTGCACTTATTTATTGTAGTATCAGTCAACCAGGCTTGCATCTGTGGTTTATTTGCATGTCCTCCCTGCCTCAACATATCTGTTTTCTGTAAATCTTTTGTAAAGAACTGTTTTTCTTACCACTTTGCTATTTGTAGCTGTGACTTCCTTTGATAAGTGTGTTTGTATGTGTGACAGAATAAGCGAAGCTTGAGTTGTAGCATGAAAAACTGCTCTCTTATATTGCTCTTGCTTTCCATAAGCATAGTCATTTTAGGTTTCTGTGGGTTGAAATTTCCTCAGGCTTGGCAAAGAAGAGGCAATGTAAATGACTGAGGGTTTGTACATGTGTATATGCATATTAAAAACAAAAAATACTAGATATATAAAGTATATATAAGAGCTGCAAAGAGAGCTCTTACTGGTAGTCCACAGAAGGACCAATTTCATGCACTAAAAGGTAGCTAGCAGATACTTTATTCTGGAGTTTGGGATTAGTTTTAGCCAGCAATAAATAAATTTCTTCTCACAGTGCTTTTATTTTGCATAAAACAATTCAAGAAAAAAAGAAAGTTGGAAGATTTGTGGATCTTTATTTTTTTAGGAGCTACAAATATTTCCAGTTCTATAAAACTTTCTAATGTAAAGTCAGTTTGGTTTGTTTTAGCCAAGGATAAAGCGTAGGGGATTTAAGTAATAAGCAAGTTTGATTGCAAATTTACAATTGTTTAACATTTTAGGGTTTTTATATCCATATACTTCATTAGAATATTTACGGGAAGCTGCAGTCATGCAGTCATGTATTTGAGCAGATAGGACACCTGTCTTGATATGAAGGCTCTAAGTCAAATAATATTTTGGGAAACTGCATCCTTGTTTTCTGTTTTTGTTTTCAGGGGTGGGGGTGAGTTGAGGGGTTTTTGGGGGGGTGGGGTATGTAAATTATTAATTTTTTTTTAGGCTTCTAAGAAGAACTGCCAAACTTATTCCAAGATATATGAAGCTTTGTTTCTCTTAATCTGATTTAGATACTGGCTGACAACACCACAGCTTTTCCAGAATAAAATGTAAATGGTGGATCTGAGTTATATTTATGTCATAAATCTCAGATTTGGCAAGACAGCCAGAAAGTTGCAGTGATTTATACAGGCATGTCGCAGATAAGGACAAGCCATGTTGTTCCTTGTTGATTTAGGAGAGCCTGGAGATGTTCAGACAGTGTTTGCAGCAGTCTTCAGATGCATATTTTGGACAAATTTCGTATGCAGTCTATTAAATTTAAAGGCTGTTCTAAGAAAATAGAGTCAAATAAGGAAGGTGTGTTGAAGTTGTGAGTTTGTTGAGATATGGAAGTAGTAGCAGGGAATAAGGGGGCAAGGGGCTATCATCTTTTCTAGTTTTGTTGTTGAGACAGACATGTGAAACATCCTGACCCTACAGTTGTCATTCAGATATGTTTTGAAGGAAGTGAGTGATATACGACATTGACCCAAGAGTCTTAATGTTTGCAGTTCAAAAAGAAGAACGTTCTCTTCCTTCTTGTGATGAGCTTCACTTGCTTTTGGTGCATTTTGAACTAAAAATAAAAGCTGCAAGAAGGTAAAACCACAATACAACTTTGCTTCTATCCTCCAATCAGTTTACATTTTCAAAACTTTGCTGCCTTTATTCTTCAGTGGTTTTCTTGTAAGTGGTGGGGCCTTTCTGTGCAACAACAGATGTTTGGTGCTGAGATATTTGAGTGAATGTGACTTTGCTGCATTTAAAACTTAGATGGAGCAAACAAAGACTGTCAAAAAAGGGAAAAAAAATAAAACCAGAATAAAACAAAAAACAAACCCGCACACACCCTAAAAAAATTCCACAAAATAAAATAAAACTTTACACAGAAATTTGGTTCAGTTCAGCTGATATACATGTTGAGAAAAATGTTTGAAGCATTGACTGGCAAATTAAAAAATGCAATTTACTGGTCTGGATTTGAAGGGTAATCTCTTTTGTACTGAAGAGAATTCATGCTTTTTTTTTCCCTGCCTCCTTCTGACACTGCCTCAGAGGAAAATATTGCTGTCACCATCAGCGATGCAGAGAAAAGGACAGGGAGCTTTGTGAGAATGCACACAGCTTTTATAGCTGGAAGCTATAGTTTGTGTTGATAGCATTAGTCCAGATTTCAGTCCAGAAACTCAATTAGGTAGTAAATAATTTACTGCAGAAAGTGCTAAAGCCTGTAATCCAATACCAAGCCTTGCATAGCACTTTCATATATCATCTGTGCTACTGCCTCAGTCTGACTCACTGAGCAGTGACAAAAGCACTGAGGAAGGTGCTCCTCAACCCATCGTGGTGTGAAGCGACTGTGGCTGATGCTCTACAGGTTCTCTGTCTAGATGATCATTCATCAAATATACCATAGACATAATGTGTTCAGGTGTTTCTCAGCCATCTCCAGGTAGTACCCTGGGCTCCTTTTAGTCTTGCACAAAATTTTTCAGTCTTCCCCTGGTAAGTTTCCCACAGACCTTAGTTCTTGCAGTCCTGTGCTAAGGGTCTAAAAAGATTTTATTCTTCTGTGCTGTTGTGTGGGAGATAAATGCCTGACCAGTTGTTTTCTTTGTGGTAATCAAAAGACAGTAAACTCTAAGGCTTTCCCCATAAAACAGCCTTTTAACAGCATTTTGTTTAAAACTGGTGCAGTATTTCAGTCAGAAGTGACCTCAGTATTTAATGGGTAGAGAAGCACTTGCCTGTTCCAATTTTTGGTGATGTTTATGTGCATTTGCTGGGTGGTAATGCAGTTCCTGCTTCAGGTTTGCTTTCTTTTTGGAAACCATTATATTTTGATGACACTTCCCCTAGCTCTGGAGATGGCATGGGTTCCTTCTTTATAGATGTAGCGATCTGTATTAATGTGGTTTTCAGCGCACATTTCTACACAATTGCTCAGTCCTCCTTCACTTCAGTGCTCAGCAATTTTTTCTGGTGGTGGTTAGTTGTATTTTGATGTCTCCCCAACAATGTTAGTTAATATCCTGGGTTTTCCATATGAAATTACCCCATAAAACAATCACCTTCCATTGAGAATTGCTTTACAGCAGGGACCTTGCTATGTTCAATGAGCATTAATTACCTAGTTGTAATTGTAACTCAAGGTGGAGCCTCTTATATTTACTGCCAGGGGAATTACATGCCAGGTTTTTTAGTTTTCATCCTCCTCTGGTTAGTACCTAACAAATGTTTCTGTTGATTCCACCCACCACCACACCTACTCGGAATTATCAATCCAGTGATAAGGAGTTTTGCGTCTTTTCTTTTGGTGGGTTCCCTCTGGGCATGGTGTCTTTGCTGGTTTGTTTTCTCCTTTTTTGATTACATACTGTTTATATGTCCACATATTGCTTTGCTTCTTAGTGTTCCATAGAAAGCCGGTTCTCTTTGTGATTTTGGACCACCCTTCTCAGGTGGCAGCTCAGAATTTTCACTGAACCACGCTGTACCTGGATGACCTTTACTTTTTGTCACTGGTTTCTTCCAGGGGTGTTTCTAACTCTGAGTTTCATTAGCTCAAACTGACTTCCTTCTTGTATCCACCTTGAGCTGGCTCTTGAAAGCACCTTTGGTGAAACTGCTTTTGCAACACTTAAAGAAAACAGGTGACTAAGTTACTTGAATATGTTTAATTTGGCTCATCTCCAGCGGGGAAAGAGCAGATTGTGAGTAAATACACCTTTCTAAAGGATTAAACAGTACATGCAGATCAGCTCCTGTTCTTTTGCATTCCCCCCCCAGCCTTTTAATTTCATGGTAGCTTTCACTTTGCAAGAAGCCTGTTAGGAAGCACTCCTAAGCAGAGAATGAAACCTAACGTATGTATATCACAGTGTGATAACGAACGCATTGGAAGCACGCTTCTTTTTTTTCTAAGTGAACTATCACAGCATTCTTTTTTATTATTGCCTACTGTGGTCTCACTTGTGGAAGTTTGTTATTCAGTAGAGTACAGTCAGCCCATTTCACTTCCTGTTCTTTAAGTATTTTTATTTGCTTGGCTTTAGAAAAATGGGGGTGGAGGTGTGTGTATATTCATACATCTATATTCACATATATTTATGTGACTTTGTTGCTTTCTTTCCTGTTTAGAATTGAATATCAGTGATTTACTTGGAAATATATTTAGGATTATTAATGTGATGTACTGGTATCATTCACCTGCTTTTTAAATGCCAGTTGTATTATATAATCGTCAGGGCACTTACTATTATAGAAATAACAAAAACAACTAACAGAATAAACAGTGCTGTGGTTGACCACAATTTAATCCATCCCTGAAGGTCTTACATACACAATACTGCTAGAGACATTCTGAATATTTAGCTAAACAGATTTTCTTGTAAGAGGTTATTGAATTAATAACCTCTATTTAATAACCTCGAATTGAATAATTTGAACTTCAAGGGTTAAAATAGGATCATTGTGTTGTTCTGCAGGGTAGTACAAGGTTGTGGTGGTTAGGAAATACAGCATCCAGTTTAAGTGTAAGAATGCATAGAAAAAAAAATCTCAGTTCCTCATTGCTCTTCTTTCTGCTTGGCAAATTATGTTACTCTTTAGTGTCTTGATTTTTCATGCAATAATTCAGGAAATTACTCTTTCCTTTTTGTGCAATACTTTCTCTGCAGAATGTGGAAATAATAACTGGTACACCTTGTTAACCAGTGAACATAAGAAATAATCCACTAACCAGTTCCTTAAATGGTTCAAACAAAAATACTTCTTCAGTGCTGAAACCATTATGTAGCTGAGATCTTTGCCTGGAATCGTCATAAATACAAGGAAATTGGTAAGATTCCTCTAAGCATGAAGATGGCATGAAGGAAGGCTCTGAACACAAAGTGAAAAAACTGATAATAATTGAGACTGTGGATGTTTATTTCAGAATAAAAATGACTTTTTGTGAGATGACAGATTTTCTTCAGAATTGAGTCAGGATGGCAGAGTGAATGTAAATCATCACACATAGAAATTTGCATGGGAAATTGATTAGGACTAGCAATCCTGGAATATATCTGCTATAAAAGGAATCACTCAGAATTAAAACAAATGTGTGGGCTGAGCAACAACCAAGGAGAAACTGCTTTTTCACATTCAACCTCTTCTCAAAACACTATTGATACAGGGTACTGCAAAAGCTGACTTTAAAATTTTTGGATAGTCACATAATTTAGAACTCTCAAGACATTCTGTTGTCCAGATTTTGGGTGGATGTTGTTGGATGTCCCAGTGGCTTAGTGCAGCACTGGTACCGTTGTGCCTGGCAGGTGTGCACGTGAGCTGTGAGCGAAGTGTCTGCCCTCACTGCTGACAGTTTTCATTGTTAGTAATAGCAGCCCTTCCAGAAAGCAGTCACAATCCTTTGTCCTAGAACGGCTTGAAAATGGTGCTTGAAATTATGCTTGGTGCTCCAACTCTCTGTCTGGATACTGGGCAGACTTAATTCTGTAAACAGAACATGCTGAGTGAGAAACCAAACTTGTGATCCAAGATAAGGTGTGAAAGAAGAGATATATAACCTGAAACAAAAAGAACTTAAAAGATTCCTGTTTCAATTTCTGTGCAAAAATCAATTACAGACTTGCATGCTCCTATTTTCTCTTGTGAAGAAGTTAACTAACAGCAGCTGGGACTGCTAGGCCTTGATTGCCAAATCCTTCTTTTAAAAAATAGGCAAAAGTTGAAGGTAAAAATACTATCATATTAAAAATACTGTTCAAAACAGCCAAATATTATTGTGTCCATTTTGGTTTTGACCTCTGTTGTTCTGTTCCTATTATATTCTCTTTGCTCCAGAATACCTCCTGTTTGGCAAATGCCTAGACATTTCTTGACGCTTTTGCATTTTTCACTCAAGCACTTTTTCTTCAGGTGAACCAAATAGATTATTTACAAGTAAGTACATAAGATAATGGAGATATATTACATTTCTTTGGTTTTGCTTTCTCACTTCTGCTTTTGCTGAGTGTAACTTTTTTCTTAAATATGCTGTCCTGGGAAATTTGAAGATACCTTTCAGTATGTGTTGATAATTCATGTGCATAAATTAATAGTTGATTATGCTACATAGTAAATTTAGATCAAGAGCCACAAGCACTTTGTCTGATCAATTGAAAAGACCACACCAAACAACACTAAACTGAAATTAATATATGAGCCTTGATAGAATTTTTCCCTCTTTGGTTAAAGTTTATGGCTTTTTAGGGTCAGATTTTGAATTTAAGTGTTTATGAACAGAGTTATTTTGTCTTGGAAGTTTTGGTACATTCACCAGTGGTATATATAACTTCTACTGAAGGCTTCTGATCTCCAGATAGATGTAAACACTCATCTTCTATGAATTTTGTATGATCTTAGACATGTGAAAGAGACTGTTGCTTTAATTCAGGATAAATATAGGCTTCAATCTCATCAATCACTCAAGTCTAAGTGGTGGAACTAAAATCTTCACACTTTCATAAAAGGGATCTTTCTAAAATGCTTGAAGTGAATAAAACTAAGAATCGGGATTAAAAAAAACCCCATCATAGAGATCAGCACTTTCAGTTTGCATTTTGGAAATGGTGCCTTGTGTTTTGTTTTCCTGATTCACCACTGTGTGAATCATTTGCCTTTAGTTTCCTGACCATGTCAATAGCTTTGTAGTAACCATACTGGAGAAAATACTGAGTGTGCTTACCCAGTTGGCACAGGATTCTGTTTCTTTGCTTGCTGCATTTTTTCCCTTCTATTCTTTCCAGGTCTGAGGTTTTTTCCCTCCTATAGTTTTTTACACTTCTGAGTGATTCTGACTTGGAAATGAAGCCCTATAGGGATGACAAGGTTGCCATGACAGCTCTGGGGTATCTTGTTTTCCCCCTTGTTTTGTGCTGTTAGGAATTGTTGAGATGCCTTAGATTATCCAGAGGTTACCCAAATTAAAAGTGGAAGAAAATTCATTATGGGTTTATGTAGATTAATAATGGGACCTACTTTTTAATTGCATCGAACTTTCCTTGAAAAATTATAACTGTGCTGTGGAGGTATGTGGGTGTTACTGTAGCTAAGCTTAGCAGTGATTTTTCTTCTAGTATCTTAAGGAATTTTTTTAATTATATTTTTATGTTCTGTGTTCTCTTTTTAAGAGGCAGGAGAGGGATTGCAAACCTCCTGTTTGGTTATATTACTGAGCGGAAAACATTGGGTTTATGTGAAATGCTGCCTGGCTCTCCTTGGTCCAGTCAACATCTTATGTGTGTTTTGGAGGGAATTCTCGGTTTTCCCCGCTGCTAAGAGCAGAGCTAATTCACTGAGTCCCTGTGTGCATGGCATACATGTGGGGTTTACTCTGTGTCACCAGTGATATGCCCTGTAGCTGCAGAACTAGTGTGTATTACAGCTGGTCTGTGGCCTGTAATGTGGAGAATGTCTTCAAGTCTTTGGGTACTATGAGAGTGTCCAGGAAGCTGTGTCAATATGACATTTTTTCTGCCAAAATTCCGTCACAGCTTATGAAGTCCTGCTGTGCATTAAGTTCAGCTAAGATCCACCCTGTTTATTTAAGTGTAACTCAAATTCTTCTCTTTTAAAGTTGGAGATGTGCGGCTGTTATTTCCCTTTTATATGTGTGGAGGCATTTTAGCATAGGTATGTCTAACATAGCAGAAGTGTTAACAGGACTGTTTTTTTCATAGGAGACATCTGTGTTGTTTCTGAGGAGGTGGACACTGACATGGCAGTGTGTGGATTTGTTTGTGCTCTACTGGGTAATGGGTGATAGTGGTGCAGGATGCCACATGTGTGAGGGCTGGAACCTTGCAGTGTTCCTGTAGGGTGCCTGGGCATGATCACCTCATGAAGTCAGCAGGTCTAAGGGCAAAATGCTGCAACTGGCTAGGGGCAATCCCAGACATGAGTACAGACTGAGAAAAGAAGTCATTTGACAGCAGCCCTTTGGTGAAGGACTTGAGAGTTGTCACAGATGAAAAGCTGGACTCAAGCTGGCAGTGCCAGAACCAAGCACATCCTGAACTGCATCCAAAGCAGTGTGGCCAACAGGTCAAGGTGATTCTGTTCCTTTACTCTGCCCCTGTGAGACCACCAGAACCCTGCTTCCAGCTCAGTATGATCAGCAAAAGAAAGACATAAACCTCTTAAAGTGTATGCAGAGGAGGGTCATGAAGATGTTTGGGGGAATGAAGTACCTCTGCAATAAAGACAGACTGAGAGCTGAGCTTGTTCAGCCTGGAGAAGGCTTTCAGTATAGCTTAAGAGGAGTTTATAATAAGGAGGAAGAGGGACTTTTTGTATGGCAGATAGTGACAGGAAAAGAGACAGTGATTTTAAACTGAAAGAGAGCATCTTTAGATTAGATGTTAGGAACAATTTCTTTGCCCAGAGGCTGGAACAGGTGGCCCAGGGAAACTGTGAATGCCTCATTCATGAAGATATTCGAGGCCAGGTTGAATGGTCAACCTGGTGTTGTGAATGAGCAACCTGGTTTGGTGGATGGCAGGATGAGTTGAAACTACATCATTTTCAAGGTCCCTTTCAGCACTAACCATTCTATGGTTCTGTGATGAAGAAATTTGTTGCTAGGACGCTTGCAGTAAATGCCAAAATGTTTTAGTGAATTTTCCTTTAAATTGAGGGCTGGATCAATTGTAATTTTTGTTGTTCCAAATGCTGTAAGCTGTAGCTCTTTGTAAGAGCTGGTTCTGTAAGTCAGCTGGACAGTGCTGATAAACAATTGACAAAGTTTCTCTTTGTAAGGCATCACCCTGAAAACAGTGACTTGGAGAAGCTGTTGCAGACAACAGCTGCAGAGAGGTAAGCATTTATGACACTAGTGTGCATGCCCTGCAGTAGGTGGTTCTGTGGTCCAGCTGTATCTTCCTTGTTCTTCTGTTTTAACAATTTAATGTTTTCTGCCCCTCCTGTCCAATTTCATTCATACATGCTGCCAAGCTGACACATATCTGATCCAGCCTCTGGGGTTCAGTTGATTGCATGGGCACTCTTCAGCAAAAGATGTAAGAGGCACCAGCTTAATACAGGGCCAGGAGAAATTTCTGATTGCTAAATGGTCTTCAAGAAGCTTTTAGTGGTATCTGGTACTTGTTTTTCTTATCGCCATGGCATCTTGCTGAAACTATGAGTTGGGCGTCATTGGAGGACCTTCTTCTTTGAAGGTCGTTAGGATCAATAGCCTTTCACTGCATGTGCAGGGAGTATGATCAGAGGTTTTTCTGTCAGCCTTTGAACTGGCTTGACCCTTTCTAGCTGTATAAAGGCTGCAGTCTGGAAAACCTGGGAAAAAGCCACAACTGTGTTACGTGGTCTTGCATCCCGCTTGTGTGGGCAACCTTCATCCTTTTTTACCTGTACAAAAGAGCTGCTCAACTGCTTGTTTGCCCTCAGACAGACAGATTTCTGTGGTTCAGAGACAATTTCTTTTTGGACTCCTGCCTTCAGCATCCCCAAACACTGCTGATAGCCCCTATGATTGGGAGCCTGCTGGGAGAAGAGTCACAGCCAATGGTCTATTGTTGTTACATTGTTGGTGGCAAAAACTGTGTTCCTCCAGGCTCCTTGTGCAGCTTCACATGGTTAGTGGGAGGCCTCTTCCTCTGAAGGATCTCTTTTTTTGGAATTGTCAGGACATGAGTTACTGAACTCTCCCCTGATGTTGTAGCCCTCTTGGAGATTTTTTGTTTTCTTTCAGTGGACCAGTGCCTTGTGCCATGGCACTGTCATATCTTTGATCCTATCTTCAAGAAAATAGAAGGTGTTGGTGCTTTCTGGATGTGAATGCAAATTTGAGACTAGTCATCTTCCATCTCTGAGGAAGAAAACACTCATAATATTGGAGTCAGTAACTGAAACTTCTTGCCTGTTCATTAACTAAAACTGCATTCCTCTGAAATTCTGTGTTCACCCTAATTTCACTGGTGGTAAGTCTGATAAAGCTGTCTTTCATGAGGAAAAAAAAGTAAAGTGTATGCAGAACTCACCTTTCTCATAAAATTTCACAGAACAGAATCATAGAACAGTTTGGGTTGGAAATGCCCTTAAGGATTTGTCTAGCCCAACACCACTCCCACTCATCCTTTGCAATAAGCAGGGACATTCTCAACTAGATCAGGTTGCTCAAAGACCTCTTCAACTTGGCCTTGAATGTTACCAGAGATGGGACATCTACCAGCTCTCTGGACAACCTGTGCCAGTGTTTCACCACCCCTATCATATCAAATTTCTTCCTTTCATCCAGTTCAAATCTTCCCTCTTCTAGTTTAAAAGTATTACCTCTTGCCCTATTGCAATGGGCCCTGCTATCTTCCGTATATGCCCCATTTAAGTATTAAAAAGCTTCATTAAGGTCTCCCTGGAGCCTTCAATTTCCAGGCTGAACAATCACAAGTCTCTTAGCCTCTCACAAGAGAGGTGCTCCAGCCATCTGATAATTTCTGTGGCCCTTCCTTCAGGCCTGTTCAATTGTACCCATTCTTTCCTGTGCTGAGGGTCTCAGAGCTGGATGCAGTGTTCCAGACAGGGTCTCATGAGAGCAGAGTAAAAGTGCAGAATCACCTCCTTGGATCTGCTGGCCACACTTTCTCAGCTTTTTTATTCCCAGCTGCTTCTCAGCAGGGCTGCTCTCTTTCTGTTCACACCTTAGCCTATATTCAGCTGGACCACATCCTTACTGGCCATACTGTACAGACTGGAAAGAGAGTGGACTGCAGCATCTTAAGTGGAGTGGATAGACCCCTCTTCTGTGTATAGAAACGGCTGGTAGGGTGTCAGATTTCTGATGGCTGTGGTTATAACTTAGAAAAGCCTCTTGACCAAGTGGAGATGGCTGCTTTTGCTACTGTCGTATGACTTCTCTGTGCAGTTATTTTCTCCTTGGAGTGTGAAGCCTTGATGGGACTGAACACACAGCGTAGGTGCTTTTGTCTCCAGCTATTGGTGCTTTGGCTTTTCCTGCTTAGCAGGACCTAAGAAACCTACTGCTGGGTAGAGTCAGAAGACGGGAGGATGGAGAGAGTTCTGTTTTGGCAGGTGAGGTTCTTTTGGTTCATTTGTCAGTACTCGTTTTACTGTACCAGGAGGATGGAGAAGCAAGATACCTTGTTGTAGGATTCAAAATATTTACAACCTTTGGGATGAGAGAGTGAGAAGTGCTTAGGTAGCCCAGGTGCTTTGTGAAGCTACTACTATTCAAGCAAACCTATTATAACCAAATGATTGACACTTCAAGTATATCACTGAACTTACCTGACTCTTTTCTTAATAAGTAGCTTGTCTTATTTTCACTTGCCTTGTTACTTTATTTTCCTCCAGCATATCTGAAATACAAATTAATAGGAATTCAGATGTGCTGCCTTGACATTATAGAGCTCAGATGCTACAAAAACATTTCTTTGGTGTATCTGTACCTATAAAGAGAAAGTGTTCTCATGCAGATAATTCTGGAAATATAAAGTGCAAGGCAATTCACATTGTGTGGAGGCAAACAGCATTTTTATCACACAGAGTATATACTGATATCTCCATTTAAAGCAGAAGCAGGTATGACAGGTTAGTTGATAAGACCAGAGAATCCCAGAGAGAGAAAAGAGCTCTTGAATACAAGTGATCTGTAAGGATACTCAATAGTCATCTGGAAAACCCTAACAAGGTTAAGGTTTCCATTTCTTTTGGATTTTCTGAGGAAAAGTGTGGTTTCATTGAACTTTAAGACAAACAAAAGCCTTAAGTTTCTCACCACAGTGGGAAAGGAGGGTCTTTTAAGTGCTTGACTTCTTAAAGATTTCAGAGATTTTTCCAATCCTCTCTCACTATTGTTTGAAATGTTCTGGGAAGACCAGAGCTTCTGGTGACAGCTTTCCTGGTGACATTTAGTGAGCATTGCACAACAGACTTCTAAACTTAAACTAGACTGTGTTTTCGTCTGAGAGAGGACACCAATATTGCATACAGCTCTTTGCATATTTCTGCTGAACTGGGAAATAAGCTGGTGAAGTCCATGTACTGCATCCAGCATTCCTTTCAGTGAATAGTCACTGTATTCAGACTGGCCTGTGGTCACAGTTGTAAACGAAAAAGCTAAATGCATCTGGGTTGGCAAGCGGCTACAATGGAAAAGTAGCTCAAAGCTGTATAACAAATGTAAAAGTTGAGTCCCACAAACTTCCAGTAAAATGAAAGTGTTGCTTTTAAGTTACTCATGAAAATAGTGACTCTTCCACCAGCTTGAATGATCCTGTCTGGATAATCAGTCTGATAAATGTTTTTGATATAATTTAAGAATACTGTGATAGAAAAAAAAAAAAGTACTTTTCTCCAATCTGTGACTAATTAGCCCATGGGCATTTTCTGAAAGCTATTGTCCTTAAACTGTCAATAGATCTCTTCAGTGAATGCAAAGGCTGTCCTGCTGAACAAAATAAGCCTGCTTGCACAACACACACCAAGGGAACTTCGGAAGGGAGTGATAAAGCCGCTGAAGGGAGAGGCAGGGTAAACCGTATTTTGGCTTTTGTCAGGCACATGCTATGGAAGAGCTGGCAGAGCAGAAGAAATAACCTACTTTTGACAAAATAACTTTGTTTTGAAGGAATTAGATTGACTTAGGCCAAATTGTCTTGTTGCTGATATACCCTTTAAGTCCCACTGATTCATTGTTTGGAAAGTAGGGACTGTTATTGTTGTCTTGCATAACAGCTTTGAAGCTTTGGTTTACTCCCTGGCTTTGCTAGATTTCTTGTTTGTTTTCCTCTGTTGGTCTTCAGGCAGTTGTTCTTCCTCCTTCTGTCTTTTAAGCATGCTGCAGTAACTGTGCCTCCTACAGTGGCCATCTTTGCCTTGTGTGCATGGAGTACTTTTATCAATAACCTGAGCAAGCTGATTCTTCCATGTTCAGCGCTTCTGTACCTGTCTTCCTTCCCCAAGCACTTGTCAACAGCTTCTTTATATAAGCCAGTGCTGCAATTTCATGACTATGACTCCTGGCAGAACCAGTGTGAAAGCTATGACATCTCTGTGATTGATGGCAAACAAATTGGGAATTTTGGAAGCCCTTCCAGGTTCTGGAGTAAAGCAGTTTGGTTTTGTGATCCACCAGAAGGCAGAGGGCTCTACTATGTTTCAGGGCAACCCTGGAGTTATTAGCTGGACTGAACAAGGATTTACATCTTCTTCCTGCATAAGAGGGATAATAAAAGTACATCTTGTTTTCTCTTATTCTAGGAGTGATTGACAGTGCTCTTAAAAAAAAAGCTGTTTTTTCAGTTGCTGAGCACAATCTTGTTTTGTTTGAGGTTTTGTTTTTTTCGGTGAGGGAGGGGTGAGAATAACTACTTGAAAGATTGTAGCATAGGCAAATTCAAATACTTCTTATTTTGGATTGTTGAATGCCATATATAAGTCGATGACATATGGAACAAAGATTCGTAATAATTGCATCTGTTTAAGAGAAATATTTACGTTGCTAGAAGTACTGATGTCTGTCTGTTCAGAGCACTAAGCTTTTCAGAAAGCCTGGTTATGTTTTGAGGGTTTAGTTTTACTCTTAATTCATTATTTCATTTTGATGAAAACAAGACGTATGCTACATGATCAAATTTAAAATCTGGCATATTGACTTGAAGTTAAAAATCTTAGGCTTTGGTGAATTGTTATGCTTTAGCAAACTGGAAGTAGTCATGCTGGTTTACAGCATGTGAGAATCTGATCCTAGCTCTTCAGACTCTGTAGTCAGATGTAGCTGTAGTGCACTCTTAACCGTAATGCTGTCTCTGCTGGAGCTACTGAAAATGAAAATTACTGGAAGTATTGAAAAGAAATTCAATAGTCTCTGCTGGAGTGAATTACCCCTCTGGAGTAAATGGTAACAGCCATTATTCTCTCTGTAGTACCTATTGCATTTAAAATATAGCCTTGATTGCTATGAAGCACAAGGTTGGAAACTGCACAGCACTGCACATCCTTCTACCCTGAGGAAACGGCTGCCAAACTTCATTTGTTACAGAGGTTGCTGCTCTGTTGCACCAGGTGAGTGGTAAGGTAAAAAATGCCTATGCTGTCTACTTCCCAAGGGGTCCACTGAATCCCAACAGTTCTCTGGGAAACAAAAACTAAATCCTATTTTTGGTGCTTGTCACCCTGGAGTTTGTAGCCGTGACTCTTGGAACCATCTGCTGGCATTGTAGGCTCTGGCCAAAGCTACCACAAGGCACATGGTCCTTTAACCACCTGTAGGAAGCTGGACTTCTCATGTACACCTTCTGGATTTCTTTTGTACCTTTTGTGGCAATTGGAGTTTGGGACAGTTGTGGCTTGCTGCAGTCTCATTGCTGCTAAGTTTGGAAATGTGTGGTAGGAAATGTTAAGGGGCACGGTCCTGTCTTTTCAGATATTGTCAGTCTTTGAGGGCAGAAAACATTGCTTCTTGCAGCTGCTGGGACTTGTTCAGATGAAAAAAGAAGGACGTGACTACAGATGAGTTTCATTTGATGTGTGAAATACAGTAAAGGGTTGAAGGAAAAAGGAGGATAGAAGTTCTTGGAGTGTGGAAGTTTACTTGCAAGTGCAGAGACACGCTTCAGAGTAGGAGTTTAGTTGCACTTTAGATCCCTGATGAAGACTTTGTTCATGTTTCTTCATTCTTTGCTTCATCTTTTTGTTTTTTTAATAACCTTTTTGAGATTATGTATTTAGATAGAGATAATCTGTAACACTTGCAGACACCTGTTGTTGAAAAAAACCCAAATTGCTCAATTTTTTATCTGTTAGAAACTTTATTTTATTTCATCCTATAAAATTTTCATGTGCTTAGGAAAATATAAACAACATTCCCTTGGCCACCCAAATCTAGTTCCAGAGTCAGTTGGTGACCATAACCACAGCCTTTTCTTAGCCTTGCTTTTTTAAGCATCTTAGTAGAAGACAGATATAAACAAAGATATTGTGCATGGAAGGTTCCCACTAGAACTGAAAGTTGGCATTCACAATGTGTGAAATGCTTAAATAAAAACACACTGACTGCGTCCCTGGGTCTGGGTGTCAGATAAAAGTGGTAGAGTGAAGCAATGAACTCAAGTCAAGGCTGCACATGGATTTGTGGCAGTGTGGGGGATTGTG
The DNA here is from genome assembly GCA_032173965.1 of Sitta carolinensis. NCBI lineage: Eukaryota > Metazoa > Chordata > Aves > Passeriformes > Sittidae > Sitta > Sitta carolinensis. The sequence continues at coordinate 50,770,003 of CM063313.1, forward strand.
CTGCACACCTTTTCAGTAACAGTCCACAGCCTCCTCTACAAAGGCCAGTAGTGAGATGAGAGCTCTGACTGACACCAGCTGCTGAGGATTACAGAAGTATATTTCAGTCTATCATTTTATTGCTTGTGGTGGTTGAATGTAAAGCGATGGTTACGACAGGGAGGAAAAGTTCTCTTACAAGCTGCTGAGTCTTTAGTCAGCTTTTACAGGTAGTCAGGAAAGGTTCTTAGAGTTGTAATGGTGCATACAGGAAAGTATGTGCCCATCGTGTAACTATATAAAAGAAGGCAACTTGAATGCTAGACATTTTTAGGAAAAGACTGGGGAGGAGTGGCACAAAAGCCACCTCTGTGCTACGGTATCAATTCAGTGTGCTGATTCTCTGTGCAATGTCTGAGCTGCTGCTGAATCTATAGGTGTCTGATGCAGCCTTAGGTCTTGAACGTGATGTTTTCCTTTCTGTATTTTATTTTAGTCCCCTTGTAATTCTTTCATGTAATCTATGTACATTTATAGGACTTTTTGTAGAGATTTTCCATTTATGTAATACTCCTACGTATATCAGGCCATCCATTCTAGTAAACTCTCCAAGACAGGGACTTCTTCCAAGTCTTACATTTACAAGATGCCTCAGAGAATTGCTGCACTTAATTTTGTTGTATTTATGCTCACATTAATAAGCTGGGTATGTTCTTTAATGCATTGCGCTTAAATTTTTCCAGAAATTAAAAATTTATTGTGCTCTCATATCTGGGAAAAAGAATTCTGAGTTTCTAAGCCGTTTGTGGCTGATTTAATGTTTCGTTTCAAAAGCAAGAATAAGCCCTTTAGTCAAGGGGGTCATTCAGTAATCTGTAACCTTTGTTAAAAGATTAGAAGAAACTTGGCAGACACTTGCTGGGAGTTGAAGTTAGTGGAAGGCAGAATGTAAGCAAGTTACGGCAGTCACAAATAATGCCAAGCGAAATGAAATTATTATTTCCCAAGTTGCCCAGGCGGTACTGAGGAGCTGTGGTCCTGTCGCTTTATGCCAGAGCAGGACGCGTTCCCTTGCGGCGGCTCTGTGACCGGCCGTGCCGGCTGGCCGGAGCGGCGCGTGAGTTCCTGGAGCTTGCGGTGTGCCAGCCCGCACGGTGTGCTTGGAGAGAGCGCTGGGCTGCAGGAACCTTCCCGCCCAGGAGCCTTCTCCTACTGGGAGTCCGCTTCCCGGCCGGGGGCAATGTCAGTGCCGGCGGCTCCGCTGTGAGCGGCGCGCAGCGAGCCGCAGAGCCCAAGCGAGGGGACACCCCGCAGTGAGGACAGCAGGAGGGTATCGTCGCAAGAAGCAGATTGTTACTGCGGCTTGTAGTACTGGAGCAAGTTAATTGAGACGTAAAAACCTGAGGCGGAGGGGGCAGGATGTGACTGGCAGGAAAGTAATCCAGGCAAAGGAGGGTTGGACTAGGAACGGCAAGTCACTTTCCAAGTGGTTTTGTTAAGCTCAAATCTAGTGCTCCAAGTAGGTCCACAGTAAGTCTTGTGTTGAACTGGTCACACTTCCAGGAGGTTGTCAAATCCATTTTGTTCTTACGTTGATATTCCTTTATCCTCCCTGGAGAACAGTTTGACCGTTCTACTTATAAAAATGTTAAGCAAATGCAAAGTTAGACTTCAGTGTTAACAATAAAAGAAAACAAATTAAATAGAACCTAACATGTTAAAATGCAAATACACAAATAAATTTCTGTTTGAAAAACACCAAAACTGAATTATGGTGAGTATTTTCACAAAGAGGAAACAAAACAATTTTTATCACCTTCTAGACTTTTCCTCAGGACTGAGTGGTCTTTTCAAAAGGGGGAGAAGATTATGTGTTACATCTGGTATTTCATGAGCAATTCTCCCCCAGAAACCATTTGCATGGGACACCAATACACAACTAGAGTTCCTACGAGACATAATTCGCTGTTTTCTTCTTCCTACTTTTGAATTCTGCTTTGAAGTCTGTCTTGAGGACAGAGAGAAAAATGCTTATGTGGAAAAAGTGTGACATCTTGGAGGGTATAAATAGCCATCATTTTTCTAGAAAGTGTTACACAGCTCTTGAAGTACGGTCATTCCCAGCTTTTATGTCCCACCTTGCTGGGGAGGGACCAGGGGTTTCTCTTTCTTTTCAGGTGTATGGCTGTAAATTCCATGAGTTGTCATATATACACATGGCCTTTATCTGTATTAAAACACCAAGTCAAAAGAAGGTGGTAGGAAAAGTGGCCCAAGAAGTGATGGCTTATGGGCCGAGCCTGCTGTAAAGCCAGATCTTGTGCTCCATGTGGACAGGGAACAGCACCGTGATGCCCAATGGCCAAATGGCTGCTTGTTGAGCATTAGCAATACCTAATTTTTCACAAGAATGAAGAATTTATTACTTCATTTATTATTGAATAGCAGAAGATCTCAAGGTAAACTTGTCAAATATGTTTGGTGCTGTATGCTGACCAGGTGCTTGGAAACACCATATAAAACCCCCTAAACCTTTAAATATATATTTTGTACAGTGTCTGAAAGCTGCAGTTGAGGTTGCTTTCTTTTGACTTAGCCCATAGATGTGTCTGCTTGTAGCTCATCACTGGGCTACATGATCAAGAAATCTTCATCCTTTAAAGAGATCAGCCTGTCCTCTTCCTTTAAATGCTTTTTCCTCAGAATTTTGCATTTAATCTGCTGAAACTTTACACACAGCGTCTTCTGGCTTGTTTTTCTTAATGAAAGGTCACCCCTTAAACCCCACAAAACCTCTCCTAGCTGTGAGAGCTTAAGTCTTATTTAAGCCTCTCTGGGACTATTGATAAAAATGTAGAATTCTGCCACCTCCCCCCTCCACCCCAGTATTATTAATGCTTCAGTTTGCTGCCATTTTGGGTTTTCCTTCTGTATGGAATGTGCAAAATAAAAACAAAATGGCTACTTGTAGGAGTATTTCACCCCCTGAGGAATGTGACAAGCAGAGGAGGAGTTGTGTGAGTAGCTCCTGAAAAACATGTGAGAATCTTTCCCTGAGAATGTTGCCTTCTGTGTTTGGGCACTGCTTATCTCCTGCAGTTTGTCTGATATTCCTTAATTTGATTATATCCAAATGCTTCAATTTTCTGGCTGACAGTTTAGGAAACTAATTCTTTTCTGTGTCTTGTCTTCTTCTGTGTGCACTCAAACAATTAAAACCTTTTTGCACCTTCCTATTTTGCTCCTTGTCTGAAACATTCATTCATTGTTTGGTTTTACTGCTTCTCTGAAGTTGCTGACTTAGTATGTTTTTCTGTGTCATGAGATGTTTCCTTATCTGAACTGTATGTTACTTGTCTTTATGCAGGACCATGTTTTGCTGTGTTTGTCAGTGCAAAGAGAAAATTGTGGTATCATGTAGTGACTTGTGTTGTCTAAATAAGTAGAGAACAGCTCTCAAGGTCCATGGGAAGCACTTCTCTTCTATCAGCTGGTTGTCTGAATTCCCTGAGGTGCTTGGGTAGGGCTCAGTTTACTTGTGCACTGAATTTGTGTGCACTTAAATCTAATAGCCACTTGGAGAGGGCAGTCTTGCAGACTTCAGTTGCCTGCTGCATCTTGCAGTAAAATCCCTGTGATCAATCTGTACCATCATGCTCTCTGCTATTCTTTCTATCCAGCCTGCTTATGAACTAGAAAAATGAGGGAAAACTGTCATTTCACTGAATTTCATTAGTCCTGCTGATTCCTCTTTGGCTAGCTTTCACCTCTTTATGAAGTTCTTGTCTTCATAAAGAGGTAAGAGCCTGTTTGTATTTGAAGCTTCGCACTCTTCATGGGTCGGAGCCATGAGAACCTTTGTCAAAATGCTTCTGCCTTCAGAGGGCATTTGCCCTCCCCTGGCCAGGTCAGGTAAACTTTGAGCCCCACTCTGATACAGTGACAAGGTCATCTGAACAAGTGGCTGTGGCAGATGTCTTCAGGGTGTGAGTGGCAAATTTCAGACTATAGGTGGTAATAGGTTGGTGGCCTTTTCTTCTGTAGCTTCCACAGACCTGCTTTCACTGCAACCAGGTGACCTTCTACGAGCATCAGTAGAAATACTGCTGACACCTAAGGAAGGAGCAAGTTTAATTATGTTATCATTATATTACCACTGTGTCCATGTTGAGAAAACACATCAGTGATGAGGATTCACCTGTTCTCTGTGTGGACTCATACCTGTTTTCTAGAGCAGGAGATGCATCTTTCCTCCTCCTGGACAATGACGTTGCTTTCTTTGCTCTCCTCTGCACTGATAGGCTGTGTGCTCCTCCCCACCTTAGAGAATCACCTCCAAATCTGTTTAGCAGCTGCATTTGCAGCTGCAAGCATCCACTTTATCATCCTTTCTTTGACTGTTTCATTCCCTGATCTGCCCTTTTTGGTTGGAAACAGCCATAAACTCTATAGATGCACGTAACATTTCATAGCGCCCAGCAGAGGTTTGGTTCTGCTCCTTCCCACTTTATTTCATCAGTGGGTTCAACCACGGGTGATGAGTAACCATGTTTGAACACAGTAGGGACTTACAGTGCTTCTTTTTCTGACTTGCAAGTTAATGAAAAGTTCCTACTGCTCATATTAAGATGAATGCTGAGATAAAAGGTGTCAATCTTCTTGTGCTACCAAAAGAAAATTTACTTTGTGTGGGCTGGCAATAAGCTATTCAGAGAAGTGGACTTGGATTTTAATGCTTCAGTTGGCCTGGAAGAAGGAGTGTTGTACAATCAAATGTCAATGAGCTGGAGAAAGGGGAGGAGAGGAAGTTTACTGCTTTTGGTGGCACTAGCATATACAGTCAGAGGCAACAATGGATTGCAGATGGGAAGTTTTAAGTACTTGGGGTGTTGTCAGATACTTGTGAAACTTAGGAAGTGTTACACTGTGCTTATGAAAAGCAGGGACGGGAAAACCCATGTACAGAACAGTTGCTGCTGGCAAGTGATCTTCTTCCCTGGCACTGATAGAGAGGTCTGAGCTTCCACTCAAGAGGTCAGGACCAGAGCATCTGCACAAGGCTTCATGCTTGAACTGGCAAAGAGTAATTCTGAAAGAAAGAGAACTCAAAATCCATAGCTTCATGGCTTATTAGTTCCTAATTAATCAGAGATGGTGGGAATGAAGTAAAGAATCCCTTGTGTTCTTCACACAGCTTAGTGTAATGCAAATTCATGGTAAGAAGCTGTGGAAAATATTCCCTCCATGAGAAATGTTCTTTTAAAACACTGCCATGCTTCAAAGTATGCTTTGTGGAGCTTAGATGGAATTATAAACCTGTAATAAAAGAAATAGTTAGTTACTCTTGACTTTCAAAGCTGCCTGTAATTAGTAACCTTGAATTTTATCTCCTTCATCCATTACACTTGGTTTGTAGTAATACTTTGTTTTCTCATGTTTGTGTCACGTGCAGTAGCTTATAGAATAATTCACTTGCAAACATGTCCTTCTGCTTTGGCTGCATCAAAGAGCTGTTTTGGACTGTTTAAAACTCTTCTTGAAATTTAAGAACTCATTTTGTTGTTCATGGAGAGAAAGTGTGTGGGGACATTACTTATGGTAGGCTTGTACTGTTCTGGAATAAACTCTCCTTCCTTTTCAATTGCCAGCATCTTTGAAGCAAAACAACTTGGAGTTCACGCACTGCTCAGGGTAGGACAGTTGTGTATGTTCTCAAACATAGAGGATAGCAAACTTGTTTATAAAGATGCATTCCTAATTGCATTTGACTCAATTTTTGGTTTTGTTTGATTGTTTGTGTTTCTTAAAGTCCCTTGCTTGTGAAGAGTTGCTCACGGTTCTTATTTTATTTCCACAGTTTGCAACTTCATGTCTCATGAAAAGTGCCTCAAGAATGTCAAGATACCATGCTCATGTATTGCTCCCAGCCTTGTAAGGGTGAGTAAAGAGACACTGGCTTTTCTCTTTCTTGGGATAATACCACACATTTATCACTAATGGACATGGTGCCATATAGCAGTGGTTGTTTTCATACTGTAATGCAAAAACTGTATTAGTCATCACTGAAGCTTTTATAGCTGCTCACAAGCAAAGCTACACTTCCTTTGAAAAGTCTGCTATGAGCAACTGTAGATAGTCTATCTTGGAAGACAGTTATTTGCATTCTTTAAATGTTACTTGTCATTCTTACTGTGTACCATTACCTGGAAGTCTTGCAATATTGAAGGGAGTTACTGATGTAACTGCTCCATGTGTCATAAAGATGAACGGTGTATGTCACCAATTTTTTTACAGCTATTACATATTAAGCTGCTCTGCCTAGCAAGGGAACTGTGTTTGTCTTCTATTGGTTGCTGCATTTTAAGAATCTTCATGTTTATTGTGTCTAGAAAATAAAATCGTTGCATTGTAAGTATAGGATTTGAAAGCCAAAAAAAGAGGGCAGGACTTCAGTTCATCACAGTAGTTCAAAATTGATTTTCGTAAGTAATAAAGTGCTTGCTTTCAGATAGTTTGTGGCCTTCTCCCACAAGACTTTATGTGTAGGAGATTGATTCAATGGGTGTGAAACATGACTCAGATTTACAGAAGATAATAGGACAAAACTAAGGTATTAAGAAGCTAAACTGAAGTTTTATCCACTTGGGAAAGGATGACAGAAGAAAAAAAGAGGAGAAGGACAGGAGAAATTTACTAGAGAAGTAGTAAAACACTACAAATACCTTAAGGAGCCACAGGCAAAAAGTCAAATGAGACATGGCTGTAAAATCAGTCATGTTCATTACAGACCTTGTGACTCAAAGCACATTTATGGGAACCCATTGTGTGTAGACCTGTGAAGGGGAGCTGATTCCCTTCTTTGTGTTGTAGAACAGTTTACAAGTTCCTTTTTGTTGTGGAAGCCTGTGTAGGGGGTGAGATACAGAAGTTTGAAAACGATACATAATTTGAGCTATAGGGATTGGATAGAGAGAAATTACCCACTTGTTTTTCTCACCTTGCTCTAAATCTAATTCATTGTTCAAAATAGTATTTGTTTCTTTGCTTTTTTTTGGTAAAAATCCTCCATTTAAACTTACTAATGTTCCCATTTATATCAGTTGTAGACGTCAGTGTAACTTTTTTCCTCTCTTGTCAGTCCCTGTAATCTGTCTGCCTCAAAACATAATTTTTCACTTGTGATATATCTGTAAACAATAAACATAAATTGTACTGTGCAGGGAAGAGAGTTATTTGGTGGTGTTGTCAGTCTTTGAAAATGTTTGCAGTTCAGCATTGTTGTGTTTAGCTGTGAAGTATCTTCGTTTTCTTAGCTGTAATGATTTTATTTTGAAAACTGTGGATTGTACTGTTCGTTCTGGACAGTCATGTCCTCCTTGACGTGGTCATCCAAGTTGCATTAATCCTGATCAGCTGTACAAGTGAAGTCTGCCATATGGGAGATGTCGTTTTGCATGCAGCCTCTGTCAAAGTAAATACCAGACTTGGCATTTGCGTAAAAAATGTAACAGAGTGAAAAACAAATGACAGACATTTATACAATTTGTGGAAAGTTTATTTTCTTAATCTCTTCTTTCAGATTATTTATTTATTAAAAGGTCTGACGTAGGAGGTAGCACTGGTGGGATTTTTTTCTGAGAGTTCTTTCAGCTATGTCAATATTCACTGTATTACAGAAATGAGACTTTCTTTTTTACTTGCCTGGATTTCATCTTACAGAAGATGGCAATTGTTAAAGCTCATCAGAATGTATGTCATTTGATACTAAGTCAACCCATCAGAGAATAATTTTTCAGCAGATGTTTGGTGGAAACTTTTATTCCTGACAGTAGGGTTTCCTTCCCAGGGTCAAGAAAAGGCCCACAGAATCACAAGCATGCCACAACTGCATCCAGCCTCAGATCATTCTTGATTAATTAATTCTTAAGGCTGACCTATGAATTTTTTTCACTATTGTAAATCATTATCACCTGCATTTAGTATTACAGAGTGGATCCAGGTCATCATGTTTCTAAACAAGCCTTTGTGGATCAGTCTTCTGAAAAGTTTGCAGGGCATATGATTTTTTCCAATGATAAGGTCTCAGTAAGTTTTTCAAATTCAAACTCTCTCTTTCCCACATTCCCATAAGTATTTACCTACTTTGCATTACACTTTTTTTTTAAAAAAAAGGGCGGAGGGGAGGACAAAAAGTAATCCACAGCCAAACACCAACAAAACAAAATAACAGTAAAAACAAAACCTTTTTGGGGGTGAAATGTGAAGTTTTATTTTCCCTTGTTAGGTTGGAATTGAAGCTGTATTACAGCTTCTTAGAACTTCTTCTATATGGTCTTGGAAACTAAATTGAAATGAGACCACATGAAGAATGGTTTAGTAATGTGCAGCATTTGCTATGCTTATTTTTCCTGGTTGGTGTGTTGGTGCATTGGTCTAATGGTTTCTAAACATTTCCATTTTAAGAAGGTTTTAAAGTCTGCTCACAAGACTTTGTTCTATGCTGTTGTTCTTAAAAGCCAGGTTGTCTAGAATGGAAAAATGCTAGTCCAGGTTATCACCTTCTGAATCTTTTTGTGCTAAAAATAAAACTTTCCTTTGTAAGGAAAACTGCTGCATTCATGGGCTGGGGTAAGGAATAGGAAGGCTGTGGTGCTTGCCGGGGTCTCTGCTCTTGTCCTTGTCTGCTGACCTGAGTTTCTCCCTCGGTTTGCTGTGTTCAGCTGTGTGCAGCATGGTTATTTGGGTCAGCAACAACGATCTGAAAGTACATCTTTTCTGGGAGGGCCCATAGCAATGGGATCAGGGATAATGGTTTTAAACTAAAAGGGGAAGCATTCTGACCAGATTTAAGGAAGAAATTTTTGCAGTAAGGGTGGTGAAATACTGTGACATGTTGCTCAGAGAGGTGGTAGATGCCCTACCTCTGGAAGTCTTCAAGACCAGGTTGGACAGGGCTCTGAGCAACCTGATCTAGTTGAACGTGTCTGTGCTCACTGCGTGGGAGTTTGGCTAGGTGACCTTTAAAGGTTCCCTTCCAACCCAAGACATTCTGTGACTGTGATTTTGCCTGGGCCCTTGCTGGGTAGTGCTGGCCACCTTCTGTCAAGGTCTCTCTCCAGCTCTCCAGCACTTGACCAATGCTTGTGTTGCTTCAGCAAGACAGTTCCTTGTAGACAGTCACATGGCATCATTTAGAATCCAAATGAGGGCTAAAACTGCTTGCTGGTGATCTTGGCCGTACACAAAGGTTTTCTCCCTGAAGTGGAACCTCAAAGTTTAAGGGAAGGAAGGGCTAGCTCCTCCTAATTTGTAAACTCAGGAGAGTTTATTATGCTCTCTTGAAACTTGGTCTGAACTTCCAAATGAGCTCTGCAGCTGTATCAGTGACACTTCAGTTCAGAAGCATAATGGGACTCTGTTTGTTTTAATTCTTAATCTTTGTCTTGAGAAAAGGACAGGGACTTCGATTTCCTCTGTTGCAATAAAAGCAAGGAGTGAGTGACTTTTGCATATAACTTTTTCTTTACAGTACAAAAAATACTAGGCCAAGCAACTCCTAATTGCAGTGGAAAGCTTTTACACAAGTCTTACTTTTGAGTAGAAGTATCATATAATTCTGTTTTGTAGTATGGGATGCATTATCCATTGTAAATGGTCCTTGAGACCTTGGAGCATATAAGGCCAATGTCCTGTCACAGAGATCTGTTGGATGAAGAAAAATAATCCTGGATATAGTGGGATAGCATATAGATGTGTGCATCATTCCCTTGCATTAGCTCCAATTAAAATTTTGATAATTAAGTATTTGATTTTATCTCTCCTGTCCTATTATGAGACACCATTTAACTTTGTATTCTTATTTCATTTCAGAACTGCCATATGGAATGAGTACTTACATTGCCTTTAAACACCAGCCAATAAATCAAGTGCTGAGAGCAAGAATGTCAAGTTCAGACACTGTCAAGAATAGTTGATAGGCATTGTCTCTAAGAAGCAAAAGAAGTAGAGGACATTCCAGAGCACACAGTGTATTCAAGTTGCAGAAATATTTTGCTACTAAATAAGGGTTTCAAACAAATCAAAGTGCTGTTTGTGATTACTGAGTAGTAAGGAAGTAATTGGAAAGATGTCAATAGGAGCAAAAGTTGAATCACAAAGTTGTTGGCTTCTCCTAGAGAGGGCATAGTCTAGGCGTGGACAGAATAGTCATGGGGTGTGGTGAGGTGTGTTCACCACACCCTAAAGCAAAGGTTTATGATGTTTAAGTGAACATTAGAAACTTCAGATAGGGAAGTGCTTCTACACTTAAACATCCTTACGTTTTTTGTTTCAGAAACACTGTTTTAATTTTTATGAGCAATTTTTTTTGGGCCTTATGTTGAGGGCGGTCTTTGAGAATGACCATGTGTGACTACCCTTGTGGGCATCTGATGAAGATGGTTGCTTCCAAGCTGCTCCTGCTTATCCTTAAAATGCAAGTGTTTTTGAACTGTAGGCAAGTAATCTTAAGTTAAATTCCTTTTACTAAACCTTTGGAGGCTGTTGCTGAAAGTGTTAGTATCCTTCTTTTTGTGTACCCTTTCCTGCTTGGAAGCTGTTCAGCCCCACACTGCTTTAGGTCCTGCCACTCTGGTTTCTTAATCTCTCCAGTATTTTTTACAAAGTCATACCAAGTGCAAGTCCCCCGGATGTGCTGGAGAGGGATGACGCGTGGGCAAATAATATCTAGACATAGGCCTAGGAAAAGTTTTTAGTAGGTAGTTCCTTTTTAAGACTGCCCAAGACAGCAGCTGTCACACTGGCATTTGGTATATCTGTATTTCTATCATTGCTCTTTGAGCCTGGAAGTCTTTGGCTTATGATTCAAGATGAAGCTTTCTTCTGCCTGAACTGGTAGAAAAAAAGCTGCTGCTGGGTGAAAAACAGGCCTTCCTGGAGCTGTCTTCTTCCCCTTCCTTAAGCCTCCTGAAGGCTGCAGACCAATAAGAGAGGCTGGCCTGGCTCTATACACAAACCAGAGGGTCTGGAGGGTAGCTGGCCACTCTGTATGAAGTGACTCCACCTTATTGGAAGAGTACTTGAATTCATGATATGCTGTTGGTCACATGCCTGATATCTTGTGGCATTTCAGGATGAGGAGCAATTTTAAAAGGCACTCTCAAAAGAAAGCAGTTCTATCCTTTGTTTTTCTTCCAAAGTGTGGATTTTAAAAGCAGTCTGTTGCTGTTCTTTTTGATTAATGCAGAACTGTTGTGCACTTGCACAACACTGAAGGAGGTGGAATCTTAGTTTTAGGTTAGGCTAATGGGAACATTTACAGATATGTATTAGATTCTCTAATGCCTTGCATTCCTTAACAGAGGGCAGGAAATAGAACAGGAACTAGGAGTATCTTGTCCCTAAGTGCAGAGTCATTCTGGAGATCATGCTGGAGTGTTACCATTATATTTTCTGTTGATATGCTTCTGATCGATATTGTAAGGGCATTTAGATGTCATTTAATGGTATTACTAGAAGAAATTTTCTGTATTTTTCTGTGGAAATCAATTTTCGTGGTTTTCACAAGGTAATTTAAGTAGATGGATTGGAAAATCAGTTTTTAGCTCTCATAAATTATTTATATTTTCACTGTAGACCACCTTATGCTTCTGTAGTTCGCTGTACTTACAGAGGTGGATATAAACTAGGCAATAACATGTAATGTTCTGTTCTTTCATGATGTCTCACTGGCTTAACTAGTCTGAGTTTTAAGTATTTTATATATATATATATATATATTAGGTGCTTGGAACTTGTTCAGTAACAAAAACATGTTGGGAGAAACATTATGTAATTATGTAAGTGTTCATTATGTTGTACTTTTTTCTTTTTCCATCTTACTCTCATCCCATTTTCGATCAGGCTCTACATTGCTTTTATACCTGTCATTTTCCAAAGGATATTAGAAAGACCACTCATGATTAATTAAGTTTTTTTGGCTTGATTTGTAACAAAGAAATGAAAGAATTTTTTTCCCCTTTTTTTCACCTTCTCCACCTGCCCTTAACATTTCAGTCAGCAAGTTGTTCCCTTCTTTTTGACAGTGGCTTGAGACTTCAGACAGTTGTCACCATGGTTTGAACTGCTGAAGAATTTAGACTTGGTCTGTTTCCCTTGAATTTTCTAGATAAGTACAGTCAGACTCTGAATAAGTTTGCCTTTTGTCAAAGTTCTTTCTCACAATTTTTCCCAAAATGAACACTGTTTTTCACATGTGCTTTTTTTCAGCAGAACCTCTCTGTGACAATGATAAGCAGCCTCCATTTCTAAGCTAGGCTTTAGAAAAAAGCCAGACTCAAGGCCAGAAGAAGAGTCCCCTGTGTTTCAAACCAGGGTTGTTGAGGGAGTTGGATGTTTATGCTGGCTGTCCAAAGCAGTTTGTTCACCACCTCAGATCTAAAGGAGGTCTCCCTTGTGTCTGATCTGTGGGGGAATTCTTCTCCCTTGGGTGGCTGCATGGTGATTGAGGCTGTGGCACGGGTAGGGCACTTAAAGATGGCACTTGAAACCTGAAGTCAGGTTGGGATGTGCAGAAAAGCTTGCCTGAAGAAATCCCACCAGGGCATTTCAGTACTCCTCGCAGTTGCTGTGTTTGGGTTGGGTTGTGCTAACATAGCCATTTCTTACCAACTTTGTGCACGTGAATTCGTCATGCAGCATGAATTTTGTATAAGTGGCCTTGTCCTAGCAAACTTTTTTTTTTGGAGCAGCTAGAGTAAGAAGACAGCTCTGGCACTTTACCTCCACAATAACTGAGCCGAGGTAACTCATATGTCACTGTACAGTGAGGTTTGTTTCTTCCTTCTTTTGAAGAAGTAGCGGGGTGGGCAGGAATTATGAGCCTTAAACTTAATCTGGGATAGTTTGATTAAAGCTTCTTAGGCTTTCCAGGGTAATTTTCTTCCCCAAGGATATATATTCTTTTTGTAAAAAAGAATATATTTATTTAAACATACATTATATGACTGGAACATTCTGATTAAAAAAAAAAAAATATGTAAGCCAGCTATGAACTTTATGTCAGAGATGGAAGGCTGCAGAGAATGAAATTTCAGTTTGGGCTAGTGGAAGTAGAATATAGAGCCAAAAAGAATGGTATGGCTGTGTTTTTAAATCCTCAACTTGTACATGAAGTTAAAACTTGGAATCTTTTGGAGGCAATGCTGTTATATATTGTGTTGGAGATACTGATATGGAGTCTTTTTTTGTGGGCTGGCTGTCAGCCCAGCTTGATGGGGAGCCTGGGATCTGAATGGGCAGTTTCCTGGTCAGTCAGGGACCAAGGGTTCCTCCAGACAGTATGGTCTGCTGGGGCAGTGAGTGGTGACTCTGTTTCAGTGGTCAGCTGCTGTGCACTATACTGTTCATGTTTGGTAACACAAGCATATTTCAAACTCTCTTTGCCCTCTTTTATCTCCCAAAGCCCCGTTCTGAAGAGCACTGGAAGAACCACATGCTTTGCAGTTTGGGGGTTACTGATTTTTCTTGATTAAGCTTCCAACATTGTTCTTTTCTCCTTGTGTTGCATCTGGCAAAACTTTATCTCACTTCTTTCATTGTTCACACTTAAATTACTGGATTGTTTGATAATTGTCCCCATACCTTCTGAGGCAGAAGATTATTGTGGGAATTGGATATTTATAACTGGAAGCAACTCCTTGGCTCATCAAATTCTGTGTTTACAGTATGTGTCAGATTTGCTGCTAATAATTCTCAGGAAAACCTCAGAATACAAGGAGAAAAATTCAAATCATGATTCATAACCTTGAAGGATTTTTATCTGGTATATCTGTGACTACATATCTCTGAAGTAACTATTTCCAAAGTTTTATTGGGAATGATTAATTTCACTTGAAACCTAAATAATAATTTGTCAGCTTTTACCAGAAATGCAACCACAAGATAGACTTGATGTGTTCATTATAGCAAGAAGGGCATGCGAAATGCATAATGCTAAAAATCTCAATCACAGTAAACTTTTGTGGAATTCATTTGGATTCTAGAACTTCAAACATGCATTTACATTCCTTCCTTCTAATGTGAATTGTCACAAAAGTGACATAATGTGACATAAATTGAATATGTGACATAAAGTGAATAATGTCACTTTAGCAAAGCTGTGCATCTTGTAGGAGGAGTAGTCTCTAGAACAGGTATGAAGCTTAAATGTGTTTCTTATTCTTTACTTTGCTTCTTTTCATCTGTTGTTCCTTTGGTACTATACTTCCCATCTTCATTATTAATCACTAAGCAAGAAAAAAACAACTTAAGGTACATGAATACTAAGAAACACATTTGCTAAAACTGTTGGTACAGACAGCTCTTGCAGGAGAAAATTGTAGTGTATCGTTTTCAACCTACAGTCAAGAGGAACCTTAGTCTGAATGTACTTCAGGAGCTGGATCTCTCTACCATTCAGACTTTAGAGCTTTGGATAAGACAGGGGGAGATGAACCAATCCCTTTGTCCTGATCAGCCAGTGGCCAGGCTGTATTTGGAGAAGTGAAAGGCGTGTGGGGAGCACTGAACTGTGGCAGCACTTGAGACATTAAAAGTTGTCTTGTGTATGTCTTTAGGGTATTTTGTTCGCCTCTGCAGTAATTTCTCTTTAATTGTCCTTGATTCAATTAAGAATGTGTAGAAGATCAACTGAGATTACAGGTAGGTCCCAAAGGAAGCCTTTGGATTCATGTTGTTGGGAATCATCAAGAAGCTAATCAGCACTTAAAAGTATATACAATACATATTAATTTCCAATAATTTAAAAAACAATTACATTTAAGTATTTAAAATATATTTCTAGGTATGATTATTTTTTAAAGGATGATTCATCTGTCTATTCTTGTGCTTAGTTAAGTTTACATTGTATATATGCTCTGTTGTTGAAATATAAAGCAGCTTCTATGAATTTTAACTGACACTTTGGAAGTTGAAATTGATGCTGTCTTATGCATTCTTTGCTGGCAGGTTCCAGTTGCACACTGTTTTGGGCCTCCAGGACATTACAAAAGAAAGTTTTGCACTGTGTGCAGGAAGTCCCTAGAGTCACCTGCCTTTCGATGTGAAGGTAACTTAAACCCTACTTGTACAGCCATCTGTTCGTCACCCAGTAACCTACATACAGTTCCCTTAAACTGTTCCCTTACTTATATTGAGTGCTTGAGAAATTTTTGTTTTGTTTATTATCCATTCATTGGTTGTGGGAAGGTGTACTTCAGACTAAGAAACTATAAATCAACCACCTTTGATAAACAACAAAATTTGTCAAACCTGTACGCTCTTTTCATCTTTCCTCCAATTTACTTTGAGCGACGCTGTGGTGGTGTGCAATGAATCCCTGCCTGAGATGGGCAAAGAATGAGGAGCTCTTATGGTGAAAGAAATACTTGTCCTGTTGTGGCAATTTATTTCTGTTTCCAGTGGAAACTTTTGATACAGAGAATTGTCAGGTATTCGTATTTCTAGAAAAGAATGTAGAATTTCCTGTGTTACTAGTCTCAGATATCTGTTACTTATAATGAGCACGAGATACTTTCAATGGAAAGATATTTGAAAATATTATTTGTCAAAATAGTACTGCTCTAAGTGTTCTGACGTGTATTCTCTGAAAAAACAGTAATTAAAGAAATCACCCAAATACCAGACTTTTTATTTGAAATACATATTGGCATGACTACATGACTGATTTTGATGGAGGACAACTCTTCAATTCTCCCTTGTCTTAAATGTCTGTTAGTTGTTCTGTTGAGTTGTGAGGTTAAATAGAATTTACTGTGTTATCAGAGTATGTCCTCCAAACTGTTTAAAAAAGTCTAATGAATGAAGACAATTCTTCAGGGAATTGAGTTGCTTCCAAAATTGCTGTTTTGTTAAAGATAATGTCTTACTTAATGTGATATTTCTATGTGTATGTGTAGGGAAGCAATCCTCTTTGATCAGGGCATTTAGACTTAGAATGACACAGTATTTCTGTTTCTGCTTTTGTCTATTAAGTTGCATAATGCAGCCAAACTGTTCTTCTGACTAGTGGGAATATATCACATAGTATAGTCACCATGTGACTGGGATGGTTTGGTTGGGTATTCAGTGTGCTACAGATACCACAGGGAATTTTCTAGTGATCTGTCCTAATAAGATTTAGAACCCGTGTGCGGTGAGATAAACATAGAAATTTGAAAAGAAAATAATTATCACTAGTTATGCCTCCTTAGCTATTACAAATAGCTTCAGTTTAGCAATCCAATTTGGTTAGAGGTTTCTGAATTTTGCTTTCATGTTCTTCCTCTCTTAATTCAACTGCATTCACATTGTATCCATTTGTTGTGGTTTAACCCCAGCCAGCAGCCAAGCACCACACACAGCCACTCACTCACTCTGCCGCCAGTGGGGTCAGGGATGAATTGGAAGGGTCAGAGCTGGAAAACTCCTGGGTTGTCATAAAGTCAGTATAATATGGAAAGCAAAATACACACAAGCAAAGAACCCCAAAGAACTCATTCATCATTTCCCATTGGCAGGGAGCTGTTTTGCATCTCCAGGACAGCAGGGCCCCCTCACACCTCATGGTGACATGAGAAGGCAAATGCCTTCACTCCAAATGTCCCCTCCTTCCTCCTTCTTGTGCCCAGCTTGAAATACTGAGCAGGATGTCAAATTATCTGGAATGTCCCTTTGGGCAGTTTGGGTCACCTGTCCTGGCTGTGTCTCCTCTCAGTCTCCCCCAGCATCCACCCCTGTGTGGCAGTACAAAAGTCAGAAAAGGCCTTGGCTCTGTGTAAGCCCTGCTCAATAACTAAAACATCTCTATATTATCAACCTTGTGTGCAGCACAAACCCAAAACACAGTCCCATTCTAGCCACTGTGAAGAAAATTAATTCTACCCCAGCCAAAACCAGTACACAAGTGCAAAGGAATATTATTTTCAGATGTTTCTATTTAAGTGTTTGTAAACATGAACACATGAAATCACATGTTGTAATTAGGCATTACAGATGCACAGAGTTTTTTTTATGGTTCGTTGAAGGTTCTGAATTGCTTTCTCGCATGAATTTGACAGTTTTACTATTTTTTGTGGTATGACTTGTTCAGTACCCTTTTCCTGAATACCAGTAAGTCTACAATGTGTTTCTCTGCTAATTTCTTAAAATGTATCTTAAAAAGAGCAGCTGAAGTTCATAAAATGCACAAGATTCTCCTTTGTTCTTCAAAAGTGCATGCAGATGGAGATATTGAACTTTCTTCCTTTTTTTTTTTTTCTTTCTTTATTTCTAATGACTTAGCTTAATACTACAAATCTAGTCTTGTTTATGATATTCATGTCTGACACTAAAATTAAAAACTTTTCCTGGACTCTTTACCATAATTAAGATAAAAAAGAGAATTAAGATGGAGTTACCTTTTCTAAACAAATGACTGACATCATTAAATGTACTTGTAAATTAATTTTAGTCACTTGTTTTGCACTGTTTATGTCTTAAAATAGAATAAACTTTCTTGAAAGGAAATTAAAGGTTTCACGTAAATGTTGTGGGTGCTACAGTAGGGGATCTGTTCTCAGAATGAGCATGCATGTGTATTAATCCGTGGTGATATAAATACATACATTTTGTTGGTAAAAATGACAAGAGGTTGACTCCAAATTCTGCTGACAATTACTGATTGCTTTGGATAGCTGTTTTTGCTACCAGATTTCACTGGCATCAGATGAACCTGGACTCAAGATGCCGAGAGTTGCTGTTCCTTTTATTTCCAAGAAGAAGGGATGGAAAGTAAAAAAACATAAATTGGAGTAATCCAAACATTTTTTGGTGTTGAATTCTTTACAAAAGTTTCTTATTGAGCATTGACCAGGAGCAGCAGATTTACTGGAGAAGGAGGCAGTTAACATTTTAAAGGCTCTTCTCTCAAGCTTATGTATCTGAAATTAATCAGGTTGGGATTTTTGCCAATCAGAAAGAGCTTTCATAACTAGCTTGAACAGAAGATCGTCATTCTCTTGTGAGTCAAAGAATTATGCAGATTATGGAATGGCTGATAAAGATGAAATTTCTTTTTGTAGGATCTCTAATTTGATCTTTACATTCAAAAGGATCCTCTTTCCTTCACCAGGATAGTCAGTTTAAGGGATTAACTCCTATGACACTACTGCCTTTTATGTGAACATGTTTCTTACCAGTTCTGAGCTAGGGTTGGTGTTAGAAGCAGCAGATGTGAATTAAACAAAGGGTAAAACCTGCTCTGTGTTCTTACAAAGTATAGCAAGAGCAGTGCATGCTTTTGTTCACAGAATTAACAATAAAACCCCCAATGCTTTTGTAAATTTGTCTATGGACACTTCTAACATGAGGAAGAGTATCACTCAAACCATGGTTTGCCTAGTTATTTGAACTGGCAAAATTGAAAAATATTTCTGTTGTATCTATGAACAGGAAAAAATGTGAGTGTGCCACAGTTCAGAGTGAAGTTCTTGAGTGCAGCAAAGACACAGAGCATGGGGAGCTGTGTGTGTTTGTGGATGACTTAGTCGTGAGTCCTTGCTTCAGTGTGATGGTAGATTATGTGTCCTGTGGGATTGGAATAATACAATGTTAATCTGCTCTGTAAGAGTTGAAAGAGATTTCAAATTGGATATTATTCTCTATGTAAATCAATAACATTGTTTTCAAGATACTTCAGTTAATGTGTTAATGTGTGCAGTTTGCTACCTTCCAATCTTCAGGTTACAGTTCTCTCATTTTTGTGATATGCTTGGAGAAATAACCTGTTTGACCAGAACTGAAAAATTATTTGAATAATTTGATGCTTGTCTCTTGCTTTCATTTACTTGATGATAAGTCAGATGCCTTCCCAGAGCAATACAAGTATTTTAAAGCAGCTACAGGAGAATCTTTGTTGTTCATCTCTGTCTCTGAGGCCCACAGAGAACCCTCCGAACTCTTGAAATGATGAAGCTAGGTATTGAGATCCCTTAGTTATTGTTTTGGCCTTTTTTTTTTTGGTAACTCATCCTTTGTAGCTTAACTGCAGATTCTTTTCTTTCACATCTGGTATTTAAAACCAGCTTTTAAATAATGAAAGTATTTTAAAACCATAACTTGCCTAAACTTTTACAGGGTTCATTAAAATGTCTTCCACCTACAGTACCTACAATATTTTGGAAACCAATTTTAACCTTACTTAAGAGAGCGCTCTGGAAAAATTATTTCCTTTTTTTGACAATGAAATAGTGATTTACCTTGTTTATGGTGATTGAATCAAAGTAGCCTTCAGGCATAGGTGTGTTGGAGTAGGCGGCAGTTCCTGTGAAACTGCAAGACAAAGCTGAGCAGCTGTACACATTTAATTTGCTGTAATTGGAGGAAATATGACAAGTGATGCTTATGAGCAAAATTAGCTCAGCCTTTCCTTTATATTTACTGCATCTTTTTAACACAGAGGAAGTGGGGGAACACACAAAAACAATGCTGGTGAACTTCTTTATTGTCTACCTTTGCTGAATGTAAAGAGCATAAAGGAGAGAGTATGGCATGCAAAGGCTTGTGGAGGAGTACTGAAGGGAGGTAGGAAGGAGATGCAGAAAATCCCTGGAATTTCCAGCCTAAATAAGTTTTCTTGGTTTTGTGCTTTTAGTTTGTGAGCTGCATGTGCACACAGACTGTATCCTGTTTGCTTGCAGTGACTGCCGGCAGTGTCACCAGGATGGGCACTTGGACCATGTAAGTGCAGATGCCTCTGCAGGGGAAGGTGGTCATGTATTTTGTGGACTAGAGAAGGAGCAGTCTTGGTCTTTACTTTCACATGTTGCCAGTTATCAAAGCACTTTTGTTGCTTATCGAAAGCAGGCAAAGGACATGTATGACTTCAAAATATACTGCAAAGAGTGAGATTGAACTTAAATGCTGATATATTCATGATGCTTTTGAACTCTTGCTGAAAAGCCTGTGAAATGTGTGCAACCTCCAAATTTAAAAAAAAAAAAAATCAAGCATCTTATATAAAAGTTTGCTTTGCAAAAGCTGGCAGGGAACTTCTTTTTTTTCTGTATGTTGAGCTGTTGGCTGCATTGGATCCCTGGCAAACATTCTCTTATCCTCATACTTCTGCAGTCTAAGGCAAGACTGCCTATTTTCTTATCTTCTCACAGTACAGTAGATACAGAACACTGATATTGTAGGATTTTTTTAAAGAATTTTTTAGTGTACTGTGAAGAAAAACACTGTTATAAATTTTTTTATAAAAGTTTGATAAAACTTCTTTCAGTGAAATGTAAGATTGCTAAAGGTTCATTTATCTTGAGAAAAACTTAATGCCCTAGTCTCTGTTGCTATTTCCTCAGAGCTATTTGACTTACTGATTTTAAAGTTGCATTGAAGATGTATCTATATCTGATTCATGTAGTGCTAAGTCATGATGTTGTTTCCTCAGGATACTTACCACCACCACTGGAGGGAGGGAAATCTGTCTTCAAGTGCTCGTTGTGAATTTTGCAAAAAAACCTGTGGGTCTTCTGAGGTGCTCTCTGGCATGAGATGTGAATGGTGTGGCATACTGGTATGTTGTGCTGTTGCATGTATTTATGGGAACCACACACATATGGGCATGTGGTTATTTGAACACTTGATATAAACATAATTTATTTGCACACTGTTTAAATACATACTTTGTATACACTTTGTAATTACACTTAATCTATATACTTACTTATTTAAATATATATATATTTGTGTTAGATGGGAAATCTGATTTTTTTAAATCCTCATAGACATTTTAATGAGCAACTCTTAAAGTCACAGTGAGGCTTTGTGTAAATCCAATTAAATTTAACACAGCCTGATCAGTGGTTAGAAGCCTGCAGTCAGGCTTTTCTGTGTCAGATCAGAATTTCTTTCAAATCACGAATTCCACAAGGCTAAAGACTTACCATTCTTGTATGTTTACTCTTTTTTCAGTATAGAATAGGTCTTAAACTCTGTGGTTGGGTTTTTTTTAAGTTGTTGATATCAGTTTCTATGTTTTTCCATTCACATGACACAGTTCATTTACTGTGCAAGCTGATGGTACCCTTCAGTAATTCTTCTGGAAACCACTGCTTTTCAGACAGTGATAAACAGTGTGCAG
The DNA here is from genome assembly GCA_032173965.1 of Sitta carolinensis. Lineage (NCBI taxonomy): Eukaryota > Metazoa > Chordata > Aves > Passeriformes > Sittidae > Sitta > Sitta carolinensis. The sequence goes on from CM063313.1 coordinate 50,791,139, forward strand.
TGCAGATAACAATTAGTCCATCCACTTAATGCCACCTCATATTAAAATATTATGAAAGTGAAAGTAGCACCAGATGAGGTGGGAACTGAGAAGTATATATAAGAAATCATTAATTTGCTACTTAAGGCTGGATTAGGTACTCCATGTAGTCATGATTTAAAATAAAACTCTAGAGGTTATTCAGTATTTCAGGCATGATTTCAATGATTTATTTTTTTTTAGTACTATGGGGTTTGTATTTTAATCTGAGACATAATTTCTGAGGGGGAGGGAATGTCTTTGAGAAGAGTCTAAGAAATGTAACATGCTGTGTGGCTATATGTACAAAGGTGTGTCTATTCAATAATGGCAGAATATTTGCAACAGTGTTTAGGCAGAAACTATCCAGTCACCCTATAGAGTAAAACTGAGAACAGTCAGAATCCAAAAACTTGCAGATTCTGAAAGCCTCAGAATCTGCAAGTGGATACAGCTATGTAAGAGGATACTGCTCTTTTCAAGCTATTTAATATAATCTGTGCACCTTTTCCATTTTCGTCAGTAAATATCCACATAGAGCGGAAGATCAGAGTTTGAGACCAAAACTTTAAACTTCTCTAAGTAGCTGTATAAAAACCTTTTGTTTTTAGTAGAACACGTTTGTGATCCTTGAAAGTTTCTTGACATATTAGGACTCCCCATTACTGGTAATACAAAACCTGAATTAAACAAATAAAACCTAGAGTGAAAGACTTCATTTAATGAAGGTGATTTTCAAAAGTTATATATAATCCCTAATCTGAGTTATACAATTTCAGTCATCGTTTGTTATAAATAAATTTACTTTCTATGTGTGTCACAAGTTCTTAACTGATGCTGTTCTTTATAGGCTCATGCTGCTTGCTATGTAACAGTAACACCAGAATGTACCTTTGGAAGATTAAGGAATATGATTCTTCCTCCAAATTGTGTTCAACTGTTTTCTCGCAACTTCAGCAAATTGCATTGTTTTCGAATATCGGAAAATTTGCAAACAGAATCAGGTAAAAAATTCTAAGTTGAATGCAACTAACTGATGAATGTATTTAACCTAGTGTCATAACTCAAGTATATTATTGCTAATTTTTATTTACTTTTGTGGCAATACTGTAACTTCTTGCTATTTCTGGGACTGTTTAGAGATTTTTTAATGGATGCTGTGCAAAATTAAAAAACTTCTGTTTACTGGTGCAGGGCAACTTGTGCACTATTCTTGAAACAAAGAAAGTGAAAATCTGAAAATTTGTGGTGTTAGTGATATCATTGCTGGAAACACTTACTTAGTATATCATATGTACAGATACTTTTATTTGTCTCTTGGATTAAGCATCTTTCCTTTTTAAGATTTGTCCTGAAACAATACAATGTGTCTAGGCAGGGTAATGTTCTGCTGCCATCTAGAGTGAATGATCGTTTAACAGCTCTTTAGGAACCAGATTTTTTTTTAAGCCTGAGGTGTACACTGAAGTATTTTTTAATTTATATTTTGATTATTATGCACCTTTTGGTGCTTGAATGGAATAGGAAAGGGGAAAAGAAGGTAGGCAAAATACAGCTCATAAAAGTTAAATATTTGCAACTGCTCTTTTCTCAACCTGGAAGATTGCTCTTGAACTTTCTGCTCTGAACTCAAGTTTAGTTCTGCTGAGGAGAGCTGATCATGAGCAAGACCCCTGTGTTCTGTGAGAAGAAGCTGTAGCAGAAGTCCTGCTGCTGCATGAACTGTGTGACCTGAGGTCTGCATAACCCAGACACACTCCAGTGACCTGTCAAAGGCAGAGAGGAAGTGTTAGGTTGCTGTTGTGGATTGGGTTTTTTCAATAAGTGTTTTATCTTCTTAGTGAATTCGCTTGCTAGTAGTCAAAGATGTAGTGTAGCAGCCACTTGAAAATCATGGCGTTCCTAATGCTTCCAACATAAGAAGTAAATAAAGAGTCTGGATGAACTTGCTTTTGCTGCAAGACTCACTGTGAACTTTGATTCAGGTCTATTGTTAGGTATTTCACAGGTGTCCCACAAGATTAAGTGAAGATACGGTTGTATTATTATAAATAAGAGAAGATAGTCACAAACCTTTAAAATAGTCTTTGGTCTGACTTTTCTGATGATAAGTAAGTTTCTCTCTTCAACAGTGGTGTGTTCTTTTAATATGTCAGAGTTGACTTTCTCTTTTTTTAGTTTTAAATCACCTCTTAACAAAAAATTAAACATGGAACACCTTAAGTGAAAGAATCCAAGGTTTTAGCTGCACCTTCTAGTCTCTTCCTTCAATATTTTAAGAGATGGAAGGAAAGGTTTTCTATTTCAGGACTTAGGTTACATGCTAAGTGTGTTAGTTCATGTTATGCATAGTCAAGGATTTTTAATGTAAGAACGGCTTTTTTTCATTTCTTTAATGGAAAAGTTTGTCTGGTGCTTTGAATTGAGAGAGTGCAGCCATTAGCTTGTGGTCAAAAGCAGATACATAGGGATGGAGAAATATTCACTAAATTAATTTGGACCATTTCCAGTGCTTTATTGTGATATGAAGAGGGAAAAAATCAAATTGAATAAAACTCACCTTGTTTGGAAAGCCAGAATGTGTTTTTATAGTCATTAGCCTGTGTGTCGCAGAGGTATAGTATAGCAACAGCCTGAAAAATCTAATTTCTAACACAAGTTCTCTTCTCTGTGTCCAATGAGAACTTCTGCCCCTTGGGCTCAGCTCCCCATCATGCAGTGGGCAGCAGCCTCCCAAGATGGAGAGGCTGCTGATACCCAGGGGAGCAGGGACCAAGCCGTGGGGATGTTCCCCTTTCCTCCTGCTGCAGATCTGTTACATAACTGTGAATGTTATAGCTGCCTCAGCAACTGACATGTTCCTTTTTTGTCATGGTCAGTGAGCCACAGTTGTGGCTCATCACAAGGCATGGTGAGTAATACTTGTGGTGCAGCACCTGCCTTGCATTCCACTTTGCATAAAGTGTTTTGTTCTGTGTTTCTGTAGCTGACAGTGCTTTTTAGCACCATGGTTTAGCACCTACATGCTGAGTTCAGGTATTAGTCTGGTGTCTCCACATGTGACTCCTTTGACACTATCCACATCCTGTTGAGCCTTTCTGTGAGACCTGTTGCTATATGTTTGCCATTCTCAGTCATCTGCTGAAGATCAGATGTCTGCAGGTCACTGCCAAAAGCACTACATACCTTTGCTATATTGTTATATGCTCTTTTTCATTGGCCAAATTCTTCCTCAAAGGCAGGGCCAAGAATTGTCTTGAACTAATTCTCGCCTCATCCTGTATCGAGGAAACTGAGTGCTCTAGACTAAAAGACAGGTTTCCATGTTAACCATGTTCACAGAACAGACCTTCAGTTTCTTACGAAATCCCTCTAGTTCCTGGCACATGCTGAAAGTTGCCAAGATGTATCATGAATCCAGAAGTTCCCTGATACTCTCTTAGGATATATGTGATGCTACTCTGACCATGAAGCAGCTCAGGATGGCCACCCCAGGAGCCGTTACAGCTGTTAGCTGTTTTTCCCTCTTCCAGGGAAAGAGGCATAGACTCTGGATGGCAGATCTTGTTAAAAATTGTGTGCATGTTAGGGATGTTTTAGGGAGCAAGGAACTCCTTTGTTGGAAGCTAATTAGCACTTTTGTGTGATGGCAGGCTCATTAAGAAGTTCTCCTGACATGGCATGCACAGAGGGTGCTCCTTTGTTCCACAGCTGACAAAGGACACCACTCGTAAGATTGTGGAAAGACCAGTCTGAGGTACCAAAGAAGTGTTGGCAGTTGCCTGGATGAGTCCACTGCTGCAGGCGTAGCTCTTCCCAGGCTGGTGGTTGGGAAGAAAATGTTCCCAAGAGAAGAGTTGTGTACGGAATGAGCACAGCCATCATTGCTGACCTACTGGGGACCATTTGTCTGAAGCAGCTTCTGCCCCAGTGTAAATGCTAAGCTTCATCACCAACATTCAGCAAACATCTCTGTGCTGAAAGAAGCTTCTTAGAAACTCCTGAGCTACTAGGAGATGCAATGGTAGAGCAATGTGGAGTCCCTTCCTCCAAATGACTACTGTCATAATAAATTTCAAAGAAGTCATTGAACTTCACTGAAATAGTTTGAAGATGCTGTTGGTGTAGATTTCCCTACTATTCAGACTGAAGGAGAAAGTGTAATAAAAGTCAGCTTCTTCCCATCTAGACTGAGAAAGAAGAGGGTTGGCAGCAATCAGGAACAGTCATTTCCTATTGTTCTATTTACTACTTCTTGGGTTTTCTTAATTTAATTGTCTGGAGAGAGATTCAAGAAGGCATTCAGCTTTCTCTTATTTCAGGGTGTTTCAAGACCTTACTGTCTAAACTTCTGTCCAGTTTGAAACTTGATTTGTTTGTCAGGCATCTATAACAAGGAAAATATCTCAACACTCTTTCTGTATTTTAAAAGCCACAACTCAAATGCATTATTGTTGGTCTTTCTTGTAGATACTTGAAGCATTATCATATGTTCAGTGTGTTATGTGGTGTCAAGTTTAGGACTACTGCCTAGTACTCTTCTTGACATGCTCTGATTCTGCTTCTTGGGAGGTTCTCCTGCTTTAGGATTTTGGCTTCCCCAGTACCTGTTTTGCTCTGAAGATCTGCCTTTACTTATTTTATTTTATATTTCTTTTTTCTTTCTTATTTTGTGCTTTGATTTCTTTCTTTCTCCCTCAGCTGCAAAACATAGTTTTTACAAAGGTGTCGTCTGGCTTTTATCTTTTGGGAGCTTTGCCTGCATCCCTGTCAAGACCGACTGGGATTTTCAGTGGGTGTGAATGTGAATATCATTATTCAATGAGCACTTGTATTGCACTCAACTGCTACTCTCAGAAAAGGAAAATTGATGGTGTTTGGATTTGCACTGGTCTTGTATGGCCCTGAGTGTCAAGAATGAGAACATAGTGAGGATGTTCTTCACAGAAGCAAATGCAAAATATTCACAGCATTTATTTTAATCTTTTGTTTTAATAATTTATGTGTGGTTTTACAAGGCTGCACTATTTTGTGATATGTTAGCTGCTAGCTTTAGTGAGAGTGATGAGCCTACTGACAAACTCCTTTTCTGGAGAGCAGCAATTTCTTCCTCTTTGGGTGTCAATAACTTTGGTTTCCAGTTGTGGAAATTACTTCTATAACACTGTTATTTCTGACTGGAAGGCTGGATTGATTTGGTAATTTAAAACTTAATGGAAACCAGCCGTACTTCAGTGACAGTCAAACATCATGACTTCAGAAAAGAATGAAATGTAGTAGTTGTGATGATATTAAAGCTAATAGTATAAGGATCTCATGTATGCCTTCACTGTAGCTACATGACAATGAAGATTTGGGTTTTTTAATACTGTTTTTAATACTATGAATTATTATAATAAAATAGATAGAAAAAGAAAGTGTGCTTTTTTGACTGGTTCCTTTTTTTTTTAGCTTGTTTGATGGACACTGTTCTTAAATTACAAACATTCTCTCTTCCATTCAAATTAACAAAAATCCTTTCTTAAAATGTCTTTGATTTTACAGATGAAGATGATGATGTTGATGGGTCAACACAAGGATCAACAAAAGATATCCAAATTTCAACCGATTCAAGTAAGTAAAATTTTAGTAAGGGATGAATAGTCTCCCATTTCTTTGTTCATATAATTATCTTTATTCATATAATCTTAACTTGTATTTCCTTATGACAAAATATTAAATGGTTATTTTTCTAATGTTAGGTTTTAATTTCAGGTCCAAAGTTTTGGTCCAACACATTTATCCAGGGCCTTACAAATATATCCTTGGTATTTTCCATTGGTAGGTCAACATAAGTGTCAATATGTTAATTTCCTTACAAATAGGTAATTTCTCTCAACTTGGTAATTGAAGAAAGAAAACATGGTGTTAATAATCCATAGATAAGCAACAAATTTAAAGGGCAGAGAGCAATGTCTTTCAGAGCCTTTTGCTTCTAAGTTCACTGGTTCCAAATTTTGCTGAGGACATAAGGAGAATTTTTTTTTTGCTTGGGTGTGTTGCAGTAAACAGGATTGAGCTAGACTGGCTGCTTTTTATGCAGTTAAAGTTTTAAGCACATGGAGTTTTCTGAGCTTGGTAACAACCAAATTCTTGCTTTTTAGAAGGTGAGGTAAAACTGCAATTTAAGAGATACCCACCTCTATATCCGTATTAGTAAGTAGAACAACATGGTACATCCTACCTAATGTAGCTGCATGGATTGTTTTAAAAAAGGACATTACAAATCAATAAATGCTAATCTTTTTAAAAACACTGACATTCTTGCAAAATTAAGAAGCTAATTGTGCAAATGCTGCTTGGAATTTTTAAAAATTCAGCTCAGTAAGTAGATAAATCAGTTATAGAAGAGATCTCAAACTTCCTCTTGTTTCAGTTTCTTAGTTCCTGAATGACTTTAGGTTATGATCCACCACCATACTTCCTTATTATGGGAAAATGCTCTTAACTGTAGTTTATCTAAACAACTTCCACTTTTTCCAGTGTTTTGACTGACTTAAGTGGTTGAGTGTGAGGACTCCTACATTTCAACAATTAAGCCTATTTCCCTTATGACTGTCAAAAAGAGCAAATTATGTATCCAGCTATTTCAACTGGATTCATTGAAAGCATTGTTAGAAGCCAGTTCAGCTTTAGTTTAGCCTTCCCAGAAGAAGGAAAAAAATATGAAAATTCTGGTCAGGATACAAATTTTAATATGTCATTTGTTCAGGCTATCTCTGGACTGGTGAAAGCAGCTATAGATGGTATATTTTCAAGGGTCATGTAAAAAATTGTTAGTTGTGTTTTAAAAAGAACAGTGCCATTAAAAATTTGCTTTCATGTAATGTATGTTCACAAAACATAGGACAGTGTAGATCCCAGTAACTTCGCTGTGATTTAGAAAATTCAGCTAAAACCACACTCACAGAAAGAGTCAGAAATAACTTTTACTGGTAAGATGGATAGACTGTGGTGATGTGGTCCAGGGCATGGCCATGCAGTACCAACCTGCAACTTCTTTAAATGTGACCAGCTTCCTTTGTCTCCTTATCCTTCTATTTTCCCATACTAGTTCTTCTCCAAAGGACTTCGATCTCTTGCTTTGATTCCTCTCCTAAAGTTCCCCTAACAACCCTTGTTCCATCCCAGAATGCTTTTCTCGTGTATCTCATATATCCCTGCAAGCTCAGTGATCTCCTTGGTCAGTGAGGTGTCCTACAGGACTCCTCCTCTGGACTCTTCTGTTGTGTGCCACTCCCAGACAATGGGATTGATGACCATGTGTCAGCTCGGGACATGGCTTCTCTGATAACCTACTGGTAAAGCTATTGAGGTTCACCTGACAGCTGTTGTGCTGCTGTGCCTCTCTGTGTTCAGGGAGTCATAAGCTACTGAATTTGACATGACAATGACACAGTTGCAGGGGCCTGCAACCACTTTTCACCTGTCTCTGGATAACATAATTTCTGTAACATTGGTTAAGAAGGAGCTGCTCACTGCCTCTGTGTGTCAATCAGTACATCTGTCACGTCTTTTTGGATGTTACAATGCTCTCCCTCAAAAGTGTCTGAACTCAATTACATTCCAGAATATTTAGCTTTTCTTAATTCCAGCTCTCTGTGGTTTAGGGATATCTATTTCTAAAAGCAATGAAAATGAGTCAGAACAAGTTGAATAATGCTGATATGGAAAGACACATTTTTTCCACAAGAGAGAAGCCAGTAGGAAAGGATATCAAGTCTGTAGTTTAGTATTGGAAGAAGATTTGAATTAGTAGTCTGCATTCATTTTTTGTTACTTGGCTATTGTAATGGGCTTTTTGAGTGAAATGTAAAGTTAGAAGATTTAAGTCTAAATATCGGTAGCTTAAACGTGTTAAATCAACCACTGTATTTAACAGTATTTACAAGTGGATTTGGCAGAGGACTCTCTCTGCCCTGTGAGAATCTCTCAGTGCTCACTAGCTGCAAGTGAACTGTCTGATTCAGCATGCATCCATCTTCTGCAGGACAAAATTCAGCTATCAATAAAAACCCATTCTGGGGGAGGTTTTAGAGTAATCTGTCTACCAGAGAGATGGGGCGGTAGTGCTGTCAGCAAACAGATGTTTTACAGCATGTCTTTCCACAGCCTGTGTTTTGACTTGCTCAGGTTGCTTGCTGTTCATCTGCCAAGTAAGAGATGAAATGGTTTTATATTAGATAGACCTAAGTCATTGGCTTAGAGTTTGCTTATGTCTTGCCCCAAAAACCCTGACAGTGCAGAGGAGACCTCCAATGTAATTCTGCAAGCAGGAGCAAACTAATTTCCAGCAGAATCAAGGACAGCATATGGGGAGGGATTTTTCCTCTAAAGATACTCAGGAAAACTTTAAGCTTTCATAAAAAGGGACATTGTGTTCGTTCTGTAACTTCTTACAGATAACTAAACATGTCACATGTGCCTTGGCAGATGCTTGGAAAGACTCTAAAGACTAAGAGAAGAAGGGTTAAGAAGTAGCTCCTAGAGTAGGAGGGCAGCTGTTAACAGAGATTTCTGCTTCAAAATTGTCTTGAAACTCAGGGAGTTTCAACTTCAGAGAAGGCACAAACCTTCAAATAGCTCTCCTGGAAGAGAAAGAAAGAAGAAAAGAAGGAAGGGAAGGAAGGGTAGGAAGAAGGAATCTGGGATTCTGAAAGGCTCTCTTCAAGGGCAATGAAAGAAAAAATACATAATTCTTACATATATAAATGCCATCTTATAGGTTATGAATCCTGATACTGAAATAAACCCAAATTTGATGGTCCCCAATGTTGTAATATAAAGTAGCAGTAGAGAAGGAGAGCATAAATCATGTAAATAATACAAGTTGTTTGGGGAAGAGTGGTTCTTGGTAAGCTGTGTTGCTAGAATTTAGTCTTTTAAGAGTAATTTTCACAAATACACTCAGTATAGGCCTCTAGCTTTCTTAAATGACAAAACAGGACCACTTTATTTTTCTATCTCAGTCACAAGCCACATGTAACTCTTCAGATACCATGTTCTTTCTGTGGAGATTTGGAAGTAAAAGGGAACATGAACTTTGGACTCATCCAATGCTGTTTTATCCTTTTCCCAGGAAAGCTTGGTATCTTGGCCTCTGAAATCAAATTCCATACTTAGGTAAATTATGCCTGGAGTTAACCTTTTGTAGTTACTTTCCTGTTGGAAAGGGTAAGAATGAATAACAGGTTATTTTCAGCTAAGTATCCATGGTAAGAAAAAAGAAAAAGTGTTTTTCAGGAGAAAATCCTGTTGCTGTGTACTCTGATCCAAGAGGAAAAAGATCAAAGACATTTAGCAGTGAGGTGCCAGTATTGCAAAACAGGTGGTAACTCCTTTAAATATCACAATTTGATAAGTGCCTCTGTTGCACATTAGCAAAGGGTTTTATATATACACATATACATATACAGTAGGAGTATGTAGACTTCACTTCTGTAACTGGATCATTTTCTAATATTTAAAATTGAAACTGTTGAGGGAAGAGCTTTACCTAACTTCAGAAGTGGTTGTAGTTGAGCTTCTTGCCAAGGCTAGTTAGACAAATCAGACTAGCATAAGACACCCCTTAATTTACACGTGTTGGATGTGCTCTTGATTCGGTGAAGAAATGTATTTCTGGATGACTAATTGCAGTATGTAGCTGTTTGTTCCTTTGTTCCTTCTTTGTTTCCAGAAGCTCATGTGCAAACAAGCCATTTTTCATTGGGTTGCAGTAAAAGTGTCCCCTGTGAGGAGGACAGCGACAAAGTTAAATGTGATTTTTCACTGATAAAGTTGAGGAGGTTTTTTGTGTGATGGATACCAGATTAGCAGCATTGTGTTTATTTATCCAAGAAATATGCCTGAGGTTAGGACACACTACTGATACGTAGTTCTAAACTTGTTCTTGTAAACCGGTTTCTTTTGAGAGTCAGTCCAGCTGTTCTTAAGGCATGGAGAGCTCATAAAAAAATTCTCCAGTTACAATTGCTAGGGATTCTCTTAGGCCAACTACTATCTCGTAAGAGCAGACTACAAAGGCACTTAAAATGAAAACAAGTTGGATGAATTGTTTTTATTCTCAGATGGTTGTCTACTTTCTGGATTGCTAGAGAAAACAGCAGAGATTTTGATAGTGTTAGGAAAGTTCACACTCAGAACATCAACTGTGCTGTCAGAAACCAGTGTTCACTTGTTTTCTCAGGTTGTATTAGCTCTAAAGAAGGTCACCCAGTACACAATGTGTCTTTTGGTTAACATTTGTCTATGCTATAGTTACCATGAGATCACTCTGACAGAAGTCTGTGTCTAAAGGAATTCCACTCCTTCTGGCATAGATCCATCGTAATTTATAGGAGTAGGTCACTTTTTGATGTGGCCTCAATGCAATGGTTGTTGAGTTTCAAGGGTACTTTAGAATTAAGAGTTGATGGTATTTGTATCTTCCTTATATTGTGGCTAAAAATTGACAACAGACATTGACAACAGACATAACCACTATATAATTGGAAAAATGAAAATCCACAGTGATACTACTTTTCATATGAACAAAATGAATTGAAGAGTCACAATGTATCATACCAGCTTGGTGTGGCTCTGAGCAGCCTGATCTAGTGAAAGATGCCCCGGTCAGGATTCTTGTACTTCATGATCCATGAAGGCCACTTCCAACCCAAACTGTTTTATAAATCTGTGATTTTATTTATTCTGTTTCTGTCAGTTTTCCTTTGGCATGCATCTGTTATACAGGCTTCCCTCCAAAGAGTCACAGCATGGCTGAGGTTGGAGGCAGTATGGAGGTTACCTAAGACAGCCTCCTGCTCAAGCAAGGTTACTCAGAGCAGTTTGTCACATTCAGTACGGTTTTGAGTATCATAATAGAATCACAGAATGGTTTGAGTTAGAAGGGACCTCAAAGATCATCTAGTCCCAACCCCCCTGACATGAGTATGGACACCTTCCACTAGACCAGTCAACATAGCCAGTTTTGTCCCAGGAGAGACTAGGATGACTTTGCAGGAGGATGGGAGGCTGTACTGGTGACTGCTTTTCTGTGCAATCAAGTCTTCATTTTACATAATGAGGATGTCCTTACACACACACTGTGCCATGACCAGTGGAATTGATGGAGAAATATCCTTAAGAAGTGGACAAGTCTACACTGAAATAGAAATCCAAGTATAGCTGTCACATCTCAGAATAAGGAGAAATGAAGATCATAAAAATTAAGGTATCATGATTTTTCTTTGAGGGTTATAATCTCATTTTTAAAAGACTGCTTTCACACAAATGTACTAGATAATCCTTTAGTTCTCTTTGACTGGAGAATATACACTGAAGCAGAAATAGGTGGATTTACTAAATAACATATTTAGTCTCAGGTGGTTCAAGAAAGCTAGCAAAGAAAAAAGAAAGCTGAAGTGTTCTTTCTAAGTAGTTATACACTGTGGTCTTTCCTCATAATCTGCCACTATGGCATTGAGATACCCAATGATGCACATTTCTGCCTGGATTTTTGCTTGCTTTTTATCAGTCATCAGTTAGAGGTGGTTTGTGGTTTTCTTCCTCCAGTTTCAGTTCTCCTTTTTAATCCTTCTATGGCAAAAGGCAATTTGCTAGCATGTTTCTTGGAACCTGAATGCCCATATTACTTGAGAGCAAAAGGCTCTTTGTATTTTATTCTATACTACAAAGTATTTCCAAGCTGTAAGGGAAGCATGAAAGTAGGCTCCAGAATGTAGCATATCTCTTTTACAATGTATATTAACAAACTGCATGATTAACCAGTTGTTTGGGCATTAGAGCTGGTGTGTGTAGCTTTCACTTAATATTTCTAACATTTCAGAAATTGCAGGTGATAGCTTCTGGTGATTGTACTACTTGATGATGAATGTGGGTGTACAGATTTATTGTGAGATCAAACTGTAACATTGTGCTATACATTGGGTGACTTTGTTAATAGTTCAGTCCAACACTGCAATAAAAAGGGCATATTCTGTCAGTGAGAAATAGTTATGTCTGCTGGATTGATTAACTCGGTTTCCTTTCCAGAGGCAGTAATACACATGGTAATATGTACTTTTTCCTAAAACCTCTCAAAACCTGCCTGTTCTATGAGAATTCAGTTGCACTTGGCTATTACTCTTAAAAACATTGCTTAAGAGAGAGACTTTGTCATACAGCAGCCTGTACCCAAGTAACCCATCTCTGTGAAAGGTGAACCTGAAATCCTTCATTCTTGACCCTTTCACAGATGTCTGTGCAACAATCTGTGCTCAACCATCATGGACTTGATAAGGCTTTAATGAAGTGAAACACAGCAAAAGGCTGATGGTCTTCATTTGCTGTACCTTCTCTCTTCCAGTTTTTCTGTTGTCCCTGTATTTTCCTCCTGGAAAACAGGGTTGTACACTCAACCAGCTATTTAAAGGATTTTTTTTTTAAGTCCTCAGTTCTCAGTGCTTTGGGAGCTGTTCTGAAGGGGGTGGCACTTTCTCTTGGTCTTCAAGTTGATTCAACTTGTCAATAATAAATGCAGTCTTGAATGCTGACGATGAAGAAGCAATAGTGTACACAGTCTGGTTGTAACAGTTATATCAAAAGCCAGGATAAAACTGTGGTTACTTGTCCCTCTTTCCTCTCTGAATGTACCCCTGTTTTAAACAAACAGTAACAAAACAATATTTAACATACTCGGTCTCAAAGCTTGTCCTATGACAAAGAATGTTCCCATGAAGAAGCATTTCAGTGGATCAAAAGCAGGATTTTAGTAATTATACCCTTCCTATTCAGGTAGCTTTCTGATTTAAAGTGTTTGTTAATGAAATACATTTTTCTTCCATTCAGGTAAACAAACATTAAAGATATTTGATGGGAATGATGCAGTGAAACGCAATCAATTTCGACTAATTTCAGTTCCAAGGATTGCAAAAAATGAAGAAGTTGTGGTAAGATACCCTGTGAGGGTCAATTTTCCACTGTGATACATGTAATTTCATATTACAGTAGTAAAAAGCTAAGTTTTAGCAATGCAACTCAACAACAAAAATCTGTGAATGGTCTAGCTATAATATTACTATGTAATTTGACTTCTTCATGTACTGCTCTTATTTTAGAGCATCTGAGGAAATGGTGACTTACATACTTGTATCATAATGGTGAGCACAGTTTCACATTAAGCAGTCATTCTACTTCCTGGTGTTACTCTGAAGCCTCATTTTACTGATACAAGCAATACAGGATAACCAGCTCCTTAGATCTTGCTCCTTTTCTGGAGCAGTGGTTCGATATTTATCCTGGACAGCCATGAATATTGCACATGAGTTAATCAGCTTTGGACACTAAAGCTTGTTCTAGTTATCTCCACCCCTTGGCTGTGAAAATACTCAATTATTGATCACATACTGGCCATGTCCTAGATTTTCCAGTGCTCCATCTGGGATGAAAAATTACTTACTACTAAATTAAGTGTGCTGTACAGATCTTTATTTACTAGGCTAGACAGAGACCCCACACTGTGAGTGAAAAATCCCAAAGGGGGAATAGGGTGGTTCGCAATAGAATTGTGCATGGTGAGGTCTGAGTTATGACAGACTTGGTAAAGAAGTCTGAAAAATTTATTACATCAGAATTTTGACAATATAAAGCTAAAGATCAAGAGCATTTTTATCTTGATGCTGTGCTCAAAATCAACAGGAGTTTTGGAAAGAGTTTGTAGTGTTCTGCATGTCAAAGAACTCTAAGAACAACTATGTAGAGGACTGAAAACAGTTTTATTTAGGAGTGCTACTTGCCTTTCAAGCACATTTTACTGGGCTGGAGCTTTTAATACCAAAGAGGAATCTTGTAAGTGATGCCATATTGACTGCAGCATCTGTATTAGCAGAGGTGCTGCAGACATGGGCCCATTATGCATGTAAAATTCCTGAGTGCATCTTGCAAGGACAGCCCTTCCCTTTCCTCTTCTCAGGTGTGTGGGTTCAGGGCAGCTCTGTGTCTGAGAAGCTTACTAATTTTTAGCGTCCCTTAGTCCAAGAAGACTGAGTAGGCAGAGATGGGTTCAATCAAGTGTAATTCACCATTTTCCTTGTGAAGTAAATTTTACTGTCCTGAGTGTAGATTTATTGGACCTGAATTTTTACATTTGTCTTAAAATGACTATCACTTGCCAAAAATACTGTGGATTATGTTGAAATACATTGATAGCTCGAGTTTTCTTTTTTCATATTCACTGAAATTTGTATCAAAACTTCACTCTTGTTTTGATTTTTTTGCCATTGCTATGTATCCACTGCTCTGAGGTTAGAACATGCATTAAAGGTTCATTTCATAAATCAGATATTTATAATGTCTATGGCTGTATAGGCATTAATGGTGTCTTTTCAAGTAAACGTTAGTTTATCTTGCTGTGTTTTAGGAGGCTGCTTTGAGGGCGTACTACATAAATGATGAGCAGCAGGAGTATGAGCTTCAGACCTTCACACAGCAGGTGCTGCTCTCTGATGATGTTATCAACAGGAATGATGCTGCAGAAGACAGCAACTTGGGCTCAGTATTCCGAGAATCTGTTCCTGAAGCTTGGATCATCAGAGCCAAACCAAAGGATGAGGAAGTGATCAGAATTTACCCTGCCTGGCTAAAGTGAGTATTTTCCTCCTTGATCACAAGGTTATCCTGCTTGGCTACATTTGTCCTCTGTAGTCTAGCCGTGTTTGCTTTAGTTAATGAAGCTGCAGAACTGTAACAGAGAGTGTAGTTTCTTTTTCTGTATGTCAGGATTCTCCTGTTCATTTTTCTGAATGGGTAGTATGCATAAAATTAATTTCCATGCCTGGAAACTCTTGTGTTTCTTTACATATGTGGAACATACAGTGCAATTTGTGCAGTTTTATTATCATGTGGTTAGAAAGATGCATTTTTGCATTAACTACATCTGTAAACAAATGTTGACATATACATCGCTTGAAAAATTGATGGATTTTTTCAAAGAAGTGTGAAGTAGGAAGAACTACAGAGAAACTTCCCATGTGAGAAGAGGAGAAAAAAAAAGACAAAACCAGACCCAAATAACTATACCATTTACCATTGAGACCATATGAATTTTAAGCATATTTAGTAGTGGAAACAAAATGGTCTGGACCTACTAATTTCTGAAGACCTGTGAGATAAAATTAAACCATGTATTCATTTTGCTGTTGCAACTGCATTGACGAGTTTTATAAAGGACTTGCAGGTTATCTTTGTGATTAGGAAGACGCTAATCTGTAATGCTACAGTTGTAATTAGCAGTTCCTTGAGATGAAAGCGTTTTCTTGTCTGTGGTGCTGATACCACATCTGCCATGAGCCTCAGTGAACAACTTTCTTCAATTAATGCAAAGATGTTTGAGAAAATTCTATACTTAGTTTAAAAAGGTACACACAGGATAGATCCTAAAGTAAGTATTTTTCTCCTTAGGGTGGGAATGGCATATGTTTCACTACGAGTAAATAAGGCTAGCACTGTGCAGACTGTGATCAAAGAAGTGCTCCCATTACTAGGAAGGCAGGTAAGTGAAAGATCCTAAGCATGTCTATATACCACCTGAGTGATCCTGAAAGTATATGTTTTTCTAGTCAGAAAAATAAAAGTCACTTTCTTCTCAGTTATTGTAAATGTCGTTAGCATTTGGTAGATGATTTTTTAGGACCAGCATGCTGCTCAAAGCTTAACACAGTCTTCAGGGTAGGTAGGCATGGTTGCTCTGTATTGGATGGAACTATAAGTGTTTCTGGGTCAAGCAGATTTACATGCATGAACACCATGATTTTTGGGATGCAACATATTTTTACTAGTTGTTTATGTCTTGAAATATTTAAAACACACTTACGTATGTAGCTACTCTAATTTTACCCCTTGGGAAACTGGCAATCACCGTTAGGATGATCATGCTTGTCTCCTAATTCTTTATGCTTTTCTGAAGGAAATTGTAAAATCACAGAATATCTCAAGTTGGAAAGGACCCACGAAGATCACTAGGTCCAACATCCTGCTCCTTGCATGATTACCTTAAAGTGAAATATATGATGAACAGCATTGTCCAGACACTTCCTGATCTCTCACAAACTCATTGCCATGAAGGGAGCAACTTTCCTAGGGATCCTGTTCCAGGGACCAGCCATGCTTTCAGTGAAGAAGTTTTTCCTAACATCTAATTTGAACTCCCCATAGTGCAGCTTCACTCTCTTTTCCTTGGGTCCTAACACTGGTCACCATAGAGAGGAGATAGGTACCTCTCCCTTCACTGCCCACCTTCAGGAAGCTGTTGACCATGATGAGGTCACCCACACCTCAGCCTCCTCTTCTCCAGGGTGAACAAACCAAGTGATCTCAGAGAGGTCCTTCCAAATCTTGACCTTGAGACTTTTAATCATCTTGGTCACTCTGCTCTGGACACATTCAGATGGGTTGATGTCCATCTTCTGTTGTGCCACCCATTCCTGCCCCCAGCACTCAAGGTGAGGCTGCCCCAGCTCAGAGCAGAGCAGGACAATCCCCTCCCTTGCCCGGCTGGGATGCTGGGCCTGATCCCCCCCCCCCAGGACACGGGGCCCTCCTGGCTGACAGGGCACTGCTGGCTCATGGACAACTTGCCATTGATCCAATCTATGAGATCTTTTTCCACAGGGCTGCTCTCCAGCTCTCATCCCCCAGTTTGTAATTTTAATCATGATTACCTTTTCCCAGGCTGAGAATCTGACAGTAGCTCTTGTTAAAAATTTCATATGATTGGCGATTGCCCAGCTCTCTAGCACATCCACCTCTCCTCATAAGGGTCCTCTATATTTGAGGGTGTCCACAGTTCCTCCTAGCTTAGTATCGTCAGGAAACTCTCAGTGCATTTGTTTTCTTCATCCAGACAATTTATAAAAACATTGAAGAGCACTCCACAAATTTTCTTCCTACAAGAAGGAAGCAAGCAGCATCTCTGTAGCCGCCAGGGGCTGCAAGGAAGGACTCAAGGTTGAAACAGCACCCACGTTCTTTACTGTCTGCATTGCTTCCCACATCACTGAAACATTCTAGATATGTCTTGTAATCTTGTAGATGCACATGCTTTCCTTGAAAGATAATCTCTTTTCAGTCTGCCTGTCCTTCTTAGGGTTAATGCCAAAACAGAATGACTTTCAGGAAACCTGTTAGAAGACTTTGCTAGCATGCCAAGCCATTGGCAGGCCCAGCCTCACCAGCTGGAGACACAAATATATAGTGTGCACATTTTAGTCAGCACCTGGGGCTTGTGAGCACACCAGCAAATCAGCACAGTTCCACTGCTCCAGGGCACAGCCATGCTTGCAGAGGGTGACTTCTGCCCTTTGTGGTTATTTACAGGGTACATAGGAACATGAATGTGACTTGCTCTCTGCAGTAAGTGATAATCATAGATCTGTCTAGGTGTAACCATCTGTGTAAGCTTGCAGCTTGTTTTGGTTACAGGCTATTTCCAGGATTTGTTGTCGGTCTGTTTTCTCAAGTGCTGTGGACCTTTTAACAAAAATAGAAACAACCATGTCTGAAGTTTAGTCACATCTGAAAAAAGCAAACTGTATAGTTGGAAATTCCATTAGGGAAAGATCTCTGTATTTGGGCAGCTAGCTATATGCTGTAAGAGACTGAATTCCTTGGCTCAATTGCAATTTCTCCAGTAGTGATAATATTTTTAATGCTACACTTGTTTCTCTGTATAAACAGTAGGTCTCTTTGTAATATCCCACATTTGCCTGTGCTCCAAGTTGCTTTCATCAAGTATCAGGCAAAGCACATGTAGGCAGGTGAGGCTCTTATACACCCCTGTTCATGACTTGTAAAGCAAGATTATTTTTCTCATGAGTTTCAAGACCAAAATTTAAGACCCTTCCTCAGTCCTCAGTGTCATATGTTTGCAGGGTTTCAGTCATTGTCATAAATGGTTCAGCTCTCGGTTGTGCCAGCTCTTCTGGTCCAGCTGCAAGGGACTTGAGTGGTCCCTGGCAGTAGCTTGGAGAAGAGACTGGCATGTGTGAAGAGGGTTTTGTTCCATCAGTGCCTGGAGTGTCCCAGGAGACGGAGAATGGTCAGCCTGCTTTTGCCAAGTTGGTTCCTGGGCCAGCTTCTCCATGAGCAGTCTCATTCCCAGTCCTGCATGCTTTCTCTGCAGGGACACTGAGGAAATACCTCAGATGAGCTGCTCATCACTGAAGCAGGAATGGGGTTAATCATGTTGTACAGGAGTCCCTTCACAATGTGGCTGTGAGAATGCCAGTGTTTTTAGGAGCACAGGAGCTTGGTGCCATGAGTGTGCAAAATGAAGATTATTCCTATCTTGGAAGGAGTTGGTTAGAGGAAGAACATCATGGTTGATTTAAAAATATTATTTTTTTTTACATATTTCATTTTCCACACTCTGTTATACACTATGTACAGGTTATAACACACAATAATTTAATCATCTGGCAAAATTATGTTGGTCAGAAGCTGCATTTACATACTGTATCTTTCGGCAGACTGAGTGCCTCCAGAATTTCAAGTTGGTGGAAGTGCTTATGGGCAGTAAGCAAGGTAAGTGAAGGAGCATTGGCCAAAGACACATCTGATCTCCCTGGGGTTTTTTCTCCATTCTAACAATCACAGTACATTTTCTACAATAAAAATCACAAACGAAACTTCATGATGATGTTGAAATACTTAATCAGAAGTGATGCTGATTTTTTTCAGTCCTGTGTGTTCTGTGGGAATAAGGTTCCCCTTCATTATTACATAAAAACTCATTTCTGGTGGATATTGACATTGCGGCCCTGTTTTGGGGAGCTGTGTTTAGCTGACATAATTTTCTTAATTGCAATTATTTATTAAAGATTAATTCTAAAGTTCAAATGGCTCCCTTCCTCTGTCTTCTTTCCCCTGACAACAGCCCCTGAAGAACAGTAAGTTTGAGTCCTAAGATAGTCCAAGTAATACGTTGTGTGTTAGGAAGAACAGAAACCTGCAGTCCTAGCATTGCTCAAGTGTTTTGTGATCCTGCAGAAGCTGGGCTGGTGTTCTCCAAGTTGACATCCCTTCATGCTTCAGTATCTGTAAGGCTGCATGGAAAAGTAAATAGAGACATTGAAGTAATCTGATGCTCTGACCACAGCTGAATGAATATCTTTGTAGTTCAAATGCTGTCTCGATGCTTTGCTTTATTTGCGAGCATTATTGGGACGTTGTTTTATAAGCTTGTAGCTTTGTGAATGTCATTGGTTGGTTTCTGGTGTTCTGTTTTAAAGCATCATTTGCAACCTTACATTCACTGGAAGTTGTTAGAATTGTTTTAATATTTTGATAAAACACAGAAGTTAGTTATTACTTTATTTGTAAGGAAATAGAGTTCTAAAATCATCTGTCAAACTGTTAGATTTATTACCAAAGTACTGCTTGTCTTTTGAGTGGGTTCAGGCTGTTTCTGCCTTTTTTTAAAGGTGGGTGGTGTTTAAGAACTGTGGAAAAAGTCAGACTCTTCCAAGGACCTATGTATTTTTATTGATAGGTAAGATCAATAAAAGCTCAGGTCTGCATGGTCCTTTATGAGAAAGTTGTATGCAGAGCTATACTTTTTCACAAATTTTTCTTCTTATTGTTTTTGTGTAATTGAGCTTGGTAATAATTTACATGTTTTGTAACATGATTAATGTTCTTGCCCTCTCCAGTTCAGCGCATGGTCTTGGACAATCAGGAACTGATTCTTAGCAGACTCAAGGACATAAGAAAGGTAATCTGAAAAAGAAATGTGATTTTCTTTTTCTTCGTTTTTGGTTGGTTTTTTTGGGTTTTTTTGTTTTGTTTTTGGTTTTTTGGTTTTTTTTAGCAAGTATGGAGTCCCCATTCTTACAGAAAAAGTGAGTCATTGGTTAACCACTAAGCAGGTTCAAGGGTAGAGAAGCTAAGTGCTTGAACTAAAGTTTATTTCTGTTTCTGATATTCTCCAAGCATAGAGGACATGATTGCTAAGCGCAGAACTATTTTGGATTTTGCTTCACAATATCTTGTTGCCAGATGTCATGTAATTTATTTTCCTTTATTTTGGTAGACTTCAATACGTCAGATGAATCAAACAAGATTTTACATTGTGGAAAACAGTAAATCCATTGTACAAGTAAATTTATTTGTTGGTGGCCTTCCACCTCAGCTTTCCCCTGAAGAATACACAAATATTCTCAAGGAAGAATTAGCTATCAAAAGTAAGTAAACAGGTACATTTTCAGACACATTAACTTGTGCAGTACAAAATGTAGTAGCATCAGTTGCTCATTTTTATTATAATTTTAACTTTTTCTGACACGATTTAAAAAAATCATTTTGCCTTTTACTCTCACATGGGCTTTTTAAATAATTTTAATCATGCTCACAGTTACAGGAGATATGTGACAGCTCATTATTTACAGAATAATTGTTACACTACCCTAGTTAGATGTGACTACACCTTTTTTTTGTACATTTGTGTGAAAAACAATCACTTTTTAGAAGAATTATACATACCTTAAACCATATGCAGAATATCCCTTACCTTTTTTAACCTCTGACACTTTTTGCCTGGGCTGTTCTGCATGTTAGTCATGAGCTCTGTGCCCCATCATGGAGAAATATGAGCCGTGTGTCCACACACATATGGACAAATACTCAGGGAAAAGAATTTATTTTTCTTTTTCAAAGAAGCGTAATTGAATTTTCATAATACTTCTTCAACCAATACCTTGTATAAACAGTGTCAGGAATGTGTCATGCTTTTTGTAGCAAGAAACAAAGCATTTTTCCCAATCTTTTATGTCGCTTCAAGAGGAATTAAACTTGAAATGCCAGAAAGAATTCTTAGTCACCTTTTATGAAAATCAATTTAGCTTTTCTTACTTGCAAAGTAAACATGAGAGGGAAAGTGTTAGCTGGAGTTTCTCCCGTATTTGTATAACTTCTAATATTTATTTATATTATATTTATGTAACTTTTTAAAATACTTTAAATATTTATTCAAAATGTACCCAAGGTTTTATGTGTTTATATTTTTATCCTTTGCAGCAAATGTAGTATCTGTGAGTCATGTTTATCAAGCACAAGGTAAGCATTAAAATTTTTAGTCTTGCAAACAATGTCTGTGTTCAAAACTGCAGCCTAATACTTGAGGCTGGAAGCTCAGAGTATGTTAGTCTTACTGCATAAGCAAAAAGCCCTTCAGGTAAAATGTAATACATTGTACTTATGAAGAGCAGTAGATAAGTGTTACCTTATTAAAAAAAGTTAAAAGGTTGTCTTCATGCCTTTTGTAGGTGGTAATATTGCATTATAAAAACGAATTATAAAAGTTGCACTTCAACGGAATAATCTAACACCACAGAACTGTTAAAAATCTTTCAAGTCCTCTCTCTTTGATTTCAAGAATATTAAAATTTGGTACTGCTTTTGGACACAGTGGGACAATTTCACAGTCACTATTTCCTAGCAGTGTTAAGAGCTAGAGTTCAATGGCTGAAAATTGAAAAAAATAAATGCATTAATCTTTTGAGCTGTTTCTTTGCTTTTGCTGTATGAATTTTATTTCAGTGAGGTCGGAGAAGCCGTGAGGCTTCTGACAGCTGGAGCAGCAGTGGCTCTGGGCAGCTTTAGTGCAGTGGTCAGGTGGAGATCTGCATTTGGTAAAAATTTCAAGTGTGGAATTTTCTCTTCTGTGTTTTTAGGTGTCTGTAGTTGAGATGTTTTACCTCCTTTAGCAGGCTTAACTTCCACACGTCTGCTAAATGGGTCTTACTATAGCATGATTTTGAAGGCTTGTGTGTGCTTGCTAAGACTAACTGATACTGATTGATTTTAGTCTTTTCATAAGAAAAGCAGTAAAGATGTACATTCTCCGTTCTGTATTTTCAGTGGCAAATACTTGGTTTTGTGATACTCATCCCATGTAACAGCATCATTAAACCAAATTTACATGCATGTGTTTTTTAGATACTTCTGCTTGTATGTGATTTTTATTGCCACTTTCTTCTTATGTTTGTATTTCTTTGGTTTCATAACTTCCTAACTCTCCCTTTTTGTCACAGCCCAGTTATGTTATCAGCCTACATCTCATATACTTACCATTATGCATGTTTTGTTGTATCCTGCCCTATTTTCCTCGTCACCAAATATCTAACTTTACACTAACTTGTCAGTGTTTACTTTGTCTTTTCTCTTTTGTCTTCCCTTCTTCCCCAAATTTCCATTCAGAACCTAAGCCAACATAAAGATCTAAACTTGATTATCAGCCCAAATATTTTCTTGCAATACTTCATACTGAGTCATTGCTACTGAACAGAACTAACAGATTTTTAATGATTGGATACATGTGAAACCTGATACCTCTGTCACTTGAACATGATGAGAACAGAATGTTAGTCATGATAAAGTGTATGCAAATAGGCCCTACCCCTGAAGCTCAAAGGAAATCTTTAAATATGCATTATTTCTGTGCTGCAGTTCTTGTCTTCAAGTTGCTTTGCTTTAACAAAAATCTGAGGTGTGTTTGAGGGTAGGAAGGAAGGTTTAAAAACAGAACAACACAATTCAATTGTTAACAAACTTCAGATTGAGTTTTGCTGAATAATATCCTCAGTAAACTGATTAAACTTTTACTGTAATATGAGACCGATTTTATAATAATAATAATAGAAAATACAAAAAGTAGTTCTGATTACTCTTTACAGGTGCTGTTGTACTCCAAATTTCATGTTTTTCTGAAGCTGAAAGAATATATATGCTAGTTAAAGATACTGTTGTCAATGACAAGCCTCTGAATGCCGTGGTACTTCCTGCAGTTATGGTAAGAGACAGATTTGAATTTTAAAAATGTCTTGTGAAAAAAAAACAACTGCCTTAAAAGTCTTTCTGCTAGAACCAAATGAAAATATGTTTTATTCAAAGAGGCCATACTATAAGTAGTGTGATGAAAAAAAAAATTCTTCAGAGCCTGTGCTTCATGTATATGATCTATTCTGTGAGTTAAGTCATTTGTCCTGTTTGTCAGTCTACAGCTGCCTAATTATACAACTATAAAGGAGAGGAAAACATTTTTTTCTCTTTGTTTCTTTCAATGATCAAAATGTTAAGTGGGGTTTCAGTTTCAGCGGGTATTTACAAAACTTTGTTATGGGACCAAAATGTGTTTCCTCACTAACCGTGAGGTAAAATACTTCTGCTTATTTTCACAGTGGCATTATCTTCATTTCCCCCATTCTGTAGCAGAGGCAGTTTGACCTTATTTACCCCTTGAGGATTTCAGTAGAACATAGTCTTCTGAAAGACTTACTACAAGAGTCCTTCCACAAATTCAGGCTTGATTCTGATTTATTCTTGTAACTAATAATCACTGTCATATAAATCAGTTTGTTTAATAATAGGTTTCATGTTAAGAAAGGTAGAGTAAATGTGAGAAGAGGAAGATGATGAACTGAGTGAAGTGATATTTTAAACCAGGATTATGTAGGTTCTGTCCAAAAAAGAGTGTTGCTGTAGTTACTTTCTGCTGAGGTGTTGTGTATCTTGCAGTTACTATCTTTCTGGAACTGCATTATGGCAAGTGAAGTGGGAGTCTTGGTTTGATTTCTTGGAATGTCAGAGAAAGTAAAAAAAAATTACATTATTAGTGGGAATTATGAAACAACTTTATATAGGAGGCTGTCTAGTTCAATGGCCATAGTTGCTTATTCACATACCTGCTTTCACTGTTTAAAATTGAGTCCTACCCTTGTAGGCTTTCTGAAGGCAAAATTATGGGTTTTATATGAGTAGATACTAGTGGTAGAGCTCACATGCAACTGGCAAAATCAAAAGTTACACCCTCTCCTAAAAAACTGAGAGCCTTGCTCTTATGCATGCATAGGAATTACATTTTGTGAAGTCCTTAGAAATCAAGACCCCATTGTCCAAACTAGGTTTCAGAGTGCCTGTTATGAGAAACAGAAAGCAGCGTGAACTTTTGGATACTTGTTTTTGGTGTTCTTTAGGCAAATGCATTGTGAGCCTATGTTTAGTGTCTGCAGTGCAAAGATGAACATACTCCACTCTGTTGATTACATATGTCTGTGTTTCTGATGATATGTTTGAAGAGAACTTCTTGGTGCCAGGAAAATGTGGATATTGCTATCTCTTATCTTATAATACCTGATGCAAGATATTATTTTAGGAACTCCTGTTCAGGGGACTTCTAGGGATTAATTTCTAATACATAAGCAGGATAGAGGGGCTGTACACTGACACAAATAATTGTGTTTCCATTTCAGCATGTGTTGTTTATATTTGGTCATCTCACTGAAAGGAGGCAAGAGTTAATTTAAATGATGCTTCAAGTGTTGGGGTTTTTTTTATGATTGTACACCCAGCTTACGCCATTCACTAATTACCCAGGGTAGACTAATGGTTGATTATTGTCTTTACTTTGGATAGCAGTTGGACTAGATGACCTCCTGCAATACTTTACAACCCAGGCTCTCATTTTAGCCTGTGATAATATTAGTCTTTGTTTATATGCGTGATGATTTAAATACACTACCAGGAAATTCACTACCAGGAAATACACAGGAACTGACACAACGCTAAATTTACCACGTTTGACATTTCTTTTGTGAGTGAAATACAAAGAAATTGGGAATGAAGGGCTAAAATTCCAAATTGCTAATTAAATTAAAGAAAAACCCAACCAACAAAAAAAACCAAATCAAAATAGCCCTTCTTATAAATTGGTAAGAGCACAGAAGTATTGGTGGTTAGCAGATTGCTAGTCTTATTTTTCTGATATGAAATTTGCTTATTCTGTGTCTGATACACCATCTAAGGAGGTGGCATGCTTCTAGTCTGGCAGGCTCAGGTCTACCCAAAGCAATTCACCCTCCTATTACCATTACTGAGAAGGCTGAGTGTAGAATCAGTTTGCATAAGCTACTTATTAGAAAGTTAAGCAGTTGGTGTTATCAAATGTGTTGATCTGTTCTGCTGTTTCAGGCCTTTAGGAATTTAATCAAACGCATTAATCATTTCACAGTATTCAAATAAATAAGAATACTCCTGTCACTGGAGTCAGGAAAAAAAAAAGTGCAGTATTTTATAAAGCTTTTTAGCTGCTGTGTGTGAGGAACTGCAGGGACAGTTTAGTTTCACTCTTTGGTATCAATTCAAAGTGAAGGACATTGCAGGACTAAATCTTTCCATTCAGAACTATTTAACAGAACTTGTTTTGCAGCACTGGCAAGGAAAGAAGTCAGCGGACAGTTGTATGAGGTCAATACCAGCACAGGTTTTTGTGACTTTTTTACTAATGTCTTTTGCTAATGGAGTGCCCTCTGATGTACTGTGTTTAGATTCGTTCAGAGTACCAGGAAAATATGTAGAAGGTTCACAAATAGATGAAACTTTCCATTTCATTCATTCTTCTAAATCCTCACACAAATACTTACATCTTAAAAGCATTGTAGTTAAATGAGTGTTTTAGCCAAGACACGAGTCATTCCTTTTCATGCTTCTGAAAGGATTGTCACCTTTTTTGCCCTTTGCTGGAAGGGTTTTCAAGCATTGGAATGACTGCCCTGGGAAGCAGTGGGGTCACTAATCCCTGGAGGCATTCAAGAAGTGACTGGACATGGCTCTTAGTGTTGTGGTCTAGTCAACAACATGGTATTCAGTCAAAAGTTGGAATTGTTGATGTTACAGGTCTTTTTCCAACTTTTATGATTCTGTGATTCATCCATTTCTGCAATATGCAAAAAAATGAAGAAAATGTTTAGGTGTTGACCCAACTGCTGCTCCAGTAGTGTTGTGGACACCTTGCACATAATTTCTCATCAGATGAGTCCTTGCACATGGAAGATACTGCTGGCACCTGCTAGCAAATACTGAATTTTGCTTGTCAGAGATATCTGCAGTTTCTGGAGACAACCCACCATCTGGGAAGATGGGCCGTGGCTGTCACACTGGTAGGCTGGTGGCACAGAACGCCTTATTCTGCTTTGTTGTGAGATGGGATTACACAGTACAGTCAATGGAAAGGGGATTAGCATGGAGAATAAACATCTTGCCTCAGTTTAGAGCTGTGTTGTGCTACTCCTGACAAATTTAGCAATTCACAGTGACAGTCAGAGTGTCTAAATCACACAGCCTCCTTCAGCTGTCTCTAAGAAAGGAGCAATAAATTCCTTCCTGAATGCCAGCCAACACAAAGCCCTTCTACAGATTTCACTCCTCAAGCCCAGCACTGAAGCCGGGACTAATGGGGGAAGGGAGTCCTCGGGCTGTGAGTCACATACTCTCTTCTGCCCAGTAACAAACTCACTCGTCTGCCCCAGTGGGGCTTTCTTACAGAAATTTAAAAACCGTGTAGCATAAGGGTGCTACCCTTGTGGCTGACTGTAATTGTGACAAAGGGTGTGCTCTTGAGAAAGCACAGCAGCAGCCCTGCTCTACTGTACAAACTGTCAAGAGTTTTTAATCTTTACAAAAAAGAAGGTTTCTTTCTTAGAAGTTGGACTTTATCTAGGGATTTAGCAATGTTTCTTACTCCTTTAAGCTTAATGAAGAGTTGTGATGGGAAGCAAGTTCACTGTAAGGACAAGCACTTTCTTGAATATATCTTTTTATTCTGAATAGCTGCATCTAAATGTGTATAGTTAAGAATTTACATAGGAAGATACCTTAACAAAGGTGGGTTTGTGTAGTAGGACTGTTCAGTTTACACTACATACAGATTTTTTATTAGCTCCAGGCATTCACTGTAGCTGCTTGTGAATCTGAGCAGCATTCAGGTATCTATTTAACTGCTTTGGAGTTTTTAGGTACAGAATTGACACTTGACAGGAAGTTTAGTTGGACATTTACAGTAGATATGGTAAATATGTACTTGCAATAATTCATGTTACTTGGGTAAGATCTCAAACAACTTTACAAAACACAGCTGTGCTTTTGAATGCCTTAGAGTGTACTGTGTCTCAGAAATAGTTGTGATTCCCTTAAGTTGCTTTTGAATTATTTCAGTTACTGGTTTTAAACCCAATGCATTAGAATGTGCCTGTAAAAGAAGTAATATAAAACATGTGTTCAGCATGTCACTTCTAAATGTCCCAAACCAGTATTTTTAGAAACTGATTTCCTGAAGAAGAGAAGATAATCAAATGTTCTTGTTATATTCAAGTAAGGTATTTGTTAGACTTCAGTGTTGGGCTGGTTTCTTTGCTCTTATTCTTTTTTTGAAAAAGTTTTTGTTTACTTCAAGCTGCAGAACTTCATTTTTTTTTCTTTTTAATATCCCGTTAACCCTCTTTTTTTAAACCCCACAAGTTTCCAGGAATTATACCAAGCCTGGGGTTTCAGGTTGCCAGTATTGTGCAGAAAATTGAAATGGCTGGAGATTAAATTTAGATATTTAAAAAGCTTTGAAGAGGAAGAAATGGGAAGTAAAGAGGGTAAGGCAGAGTAAAAGCTGGACAATAAGTGCTGGAAGGGAACAGTGTGCTCTGTTACCCCATGGGACATGATGTTTCCTTTCAGAGCTGCTCTGCCTTCTGTTGCTCATGGGATTTAACCCCATACAGCACTGGGCAGAGTGGCTGGAAAATATCCCAGCACAAAAGGACCTAAGGATGCTGGTCAACATCTGGCTGAACATGAGCCAGGAGTGTGCCCAGGTGGCCAAGAAGGCCAATGTCATCCTGGCTTGTATCAGCAGTAGTGAGGGCTGTGTCCAGCTCTGGGATGCTCACTTTAAAAAGGACATTGATGTACTGAAGTGTGTCCAGGGAAGGGAACAAGAATCATGAAAGGACCAGAAAACATGTCTAATGAGAACTGACTGAGGGAGCTGGGGTTGTCTAGTCTCCAGAAGAGGAGATTCAGGGATGTCCCCATCGCTCTCTAAAACTCCCTGAGAGGAGGGTGTAGTGATGTGGGGGTCAGTCTCCCTTGCCATGCTTGCACTGAGAGGACAAGAGAAAATGGCCTAAAACTGAGACATGGGAGATTCAGATTAGATATTAGAAAAAAAAATACCACTGTCAGGGTGGGCAGGCATTGGAATAGGTTGCCCACAGAGGTCACCATTCCTGCAGGTGTTTTAGAGGTATCTGGATCTGGTGATGGTGATGTGGTTGAGTGGTTTAGGCCTTAGTTTCACAGTGCTGGGTGGATGGTTGGACTTGATGATCCTAAAGTTGTCTTCCAACCTTGATGATTCTGTGGTTATCAGTGGGCTGTTCTAAGTGGGATATGGCATATGATGATTCAGGAACTGATGGAGTAAAAAGATGGCTTTTACTTCTGAAAACAGAAGAGCTCTGCTTACTCTTCCATTAATGCTTGGAATGGCTCAAGGGGACAAAATCCAGTTGTCTCTTTGGGATGTCTGGATAATTGAGCTGTTGATTTAATACTTAAAGAATCCTTTTTGTGACAGTGGTATGCATTATGTTCCATAGACTTCCTTTGCTCCTACAGATATCCTTTCTATGTGCTTAACAGAAATTAATATATTACTCTCCATATGTGTTGGGCATGCTTTGAGTAATTGCCTCCCACTTTCCAATAAGGCCTGAATGTAGAGGCCAAAGGTGTTTTAACTTCAGTTGTCTGTTTAGCATGAAGATGGTTCCTTTGGAGAGAGCTATTTTCACAGCTTTCAGCCTCTTTATCATCAACCTTCTTGTTTTGTCTGCAATGAAACCTTTCCAGTAAGACAAAACATTGAGTTTCTTTTGGTTGTTTGTTCCCCAAAACAGCCCTTGTTTGGCTCATTTATTTTTCGATATATTTTCAAATTGAATGTCTCATAGACTCTGAAGGATGAGTAAAGAATGGGCAGTGTGTGCCAGGCTCACCAGCCTTTATACCTGCTTAGTGTTCCTCTTCTCAGTGTCCTTTCTCTTTATCAAGAGAAAAGTCTCACTGGATGGCAGAGAGCATTTCTCATTAAGGCAGCGTTAGAGGAGAAGGATTTTTATGTTTGTTAGCATCTTGACACCTCTGGCAGGGTGTGACTTGCAGAGGATTATCACCCAGCTCTTCTAAGAACAGATAATTAGAGGAAATCTCTCAAGTACTGTGAAGACCCAAACAATCATTTGTTTGTAAAGTGCCTAAATTAGCTCACATGTCTGGTGTATCTCAATGTCAGACTTCATTTTGCATCCCCACAAATATAACTCGTTAATTTGACCTGATTTCTCTGTTGTTCATCTCAGATCACGGTCTCTGGTGGTCACTCACAGGCAGCAGGCTCTCTGGGTCCCGCCTCCTCCCGTCTGTAGCTGTTGGTATCTCTCCACATGCTTGCACGCTGTGGTCATGCTGCTGCCTCACCGACCCCTGAATCATTCTTGTCTAAATTGACTTATATTTAGCACTGTTGTTCTGTTCCCTGAATCCATCCGGTCAGCTGCGTGACAAATTGCTGTTCCCTGAATGCTGTCCAATTTGTAAATAAGAATTAACACAACTTAGGGACTATGGCAAACGTTGCTGTTTAGAAGTGCAGTTGTTGAAATGTCCAACAGACTTTTCTGGCATGTATCTGCACCCCAGCCTTGTGGCAGGATGGATGAAAGGTGTGCTGGTGTTTTCTAATCTTTCTAGAACTACTTAAAAATCATTTTACAGAGCTATTTATGGGCAAACAGGCTGGGAGAAAACTAGTCCCAAGGTGCATCTATTGGCTGGAAGTTCTGACCTCCAGTGAGGCTGTAGATACTGTTCCTATGTAGTCCATGGAGTGCCCCAGGAAATCTCAGCTCTGCCATGTCCAGTGGCATCCTTTGCAGTTTCTGGAGGCTTTGAGAGTCCTTTCAGCAGCAGCTTCAGTAAGTAGTAAGATACTAGCACCCCTGAGTAAATCCTCATGATAAAAAAGCTTGGCTTACATACTTTTAAAAGAGGCTTTCAGCTTCTAATTTCACAGGGAGAGGTACACCACTGTCTGCCCTGAACATCTTCATTTTTAAAAGCTTTGTCCTTATAAATTGACATGCATTCTAAGACAATGACAAAACTAAAGAAATATTTTTCAGTTGGTTTGGGAAGAAGTTCTCACTTTTCCAGGAAACTGTTTTAATCATACAGAACTCTTAACAAGCTGTTCTTTGGCCTAGACTGTTTACTGAAAATGTGTAGGAAGGGCTACATACAAATGTGAGGCTCAAATGTGTACTTGGAGGGGTTAAGGAGCCTCCAGTTCCTAGGGAGGGAAGATCAGCAGCTAACATGTCCATTGGCTGAACATTGAATCTTTTTATTTATAGAATCTGGATTTTTTTTTTAGTAGGCATCAAGGATGCATCAGGTACTATTTCTGAGATGCAGTAGTAGTTTTCCTGCCCTTTCATGGCATTGAATAATCCTTTTTCTTGTTTTCTTTCAGGCTTCCAAGATACCACAGAATTGTTGCCCACTTCTTGTATTTGTGAATCCAAAAAGTGGTGGTCTAAAAGGTCGGGATCTGCTGTACAGTTTTAGAAAGCTATTAAACCCACATCAAGTCTTTGAACTTACCAATGGGGGCCCACTGCCTGGGTAAGTCATCATGTCTTAGTTTTTTTTTTTAATTTACATTGTTT
This sequence comes from Sitta carolinensis, assembly GCA_032173965.1. Lineage (NCBI taxonomy): Eukaryota > Metazoa > Chordata > Aves > Passeriformes > Sittidae > Sitta > Sitta carolinensis. Next base: position 50,821,786 of record CM063313.1, read on the forward strand.
TGTTATTTTTTAGAAGGGTAGACTAGAGTCATTTATTTTGAAGATTTAAATTGCTTTTATTCTGTGCCTGAAGACCAGGGCACTGGATCATTTCCTTCTGACTGTTCTTACTGTAAGAACATATTTAAACTTTGGGGTTCTCCAAAGAAAGGAGAGTAGAGTAGTTCCTGATGTATACACTTCTGTCAAATCTAGCAGAGTCTGGCCCTGGGAAAGTCATATGCATTTTAGAGTAGCACGTATTTAATAATTATTGACAATAAATAGATATTATATTTGAATGGAGGATGGAAAGAGAAATGCCACATTTCCTGATGATGGTGGATTTTTGCTTTCTTTTCTGCTGATGTTTCAAGGGAACTACCAGGAAAGTATAATAAAATTTTCTATTTTGACTTTTGAAACTTGGCCACAGTTGCATAATTAACAGGGTTTGCCTGATCACAGCTGCAACATTTCTACAAGGAACAGAACATTATGTGCTTGTAGGAAGACAGGAACTGATGACTTGATTTAATGAACTCCACGTTGCTACAGCTTCATAAAACTGAAAGCAATGGTTGTAGACTACTACTCCTTCCTTCACTACTACTTTAATAAAAAATTTGTCATGACAAGAACTTCAGAACAAAAGCTTTGTGGGAAAAATGCAGCCTATGTAGGAGACAAGATAAACAAGCTACACAAGCTAATTTTTCTGTTAGAATTGTTATAATTCTATTGTCTTTTTAATGCATTTCAAGCTGCAACTTCAGCAACCAGTTTATTTTGTTTTGGCTTTGGAATCTTTCTGTAGCTTTATTACAAAATGCTCCCACTTGTTCATTGCTTCTTGTGCAATGCAAAATAACAATTTTTTTTGCAAGATATGTTGGTATGTAGGATGAAAAGCCACAAAAGGTAAGCATCACCAGGAGAACAGTACTATGAAGAAGAAAATGTACTGTGATTCCTATGACTAGTTACAAAATCACCACCAAAAATCAACATCTCCTGTAGGATTTAGAGAGATACTGATGTTCACATCAAAATTATGACTAGTTAGATCACTGTGCCCTTGAAAAAGGAAGTGATTAACCATTTAATTCTGTCTGTGATGAATCCTAGAGGAATATGGTTGTCACTCATTTTAAAATTATCTTTATTTACAACTTCATATTTTTCCATTCACTTTGTTGAATTTGATCTGGAAACTGACAGTAAAGGAGCATGGGCAGAATTCCAGTAATATTGTGTTATTTTAAATAGCATATTGGGAGTTTTCATTTCCTGTATTCCATTGTAATTTTTCTTTTCCCCTGTGCATCGCTTCACAATGGAGGTTTCACACGTTCTCCAAAGTCCCCTCCTTCCGAGTGCTGGTGTGCGGAGGGGACGGCACCGTTGGCTGGGTCCTTGGTGCCCTCGAGGAGATCAGGCACAAGCTGGTGTGCTCGGAGCCCTCAGTTGCCATCTTGCCTTTAGGAACAGGTGAGAATTACATCAGGAATCATTTTTCTGCTGAGTGCAGAAGCCCTCTGGAAGGTTTTGTCTCTACCTGTTTGACACAGGATTGCAGCTGAGATGCCGTGAGATTCAGTTCTGGCTGGTGCTGGTAAGTAAACCAGAGTATCAGCTTTTCAAGGAAATGTCAGTCATGCTTTCAGAAAAACAACATCAGGAAAAACAAGCAGCAGGAGTGTTGATATGTGTGTGGGTGAGTGGGCAGGAGTTGGGAGGGCAAAATATCCTCCTCCTGACAACCACAGGTATATCAGCCATTACTGTAAGACAGCAAACTCAGTTGCTCCCTGGTGTCTCAACTCCTTAAAAGGTTTTTCTACTACTTTCTGTGGAAATGCTCCAGTGTGTCTGTATGCAATGGTAAGCACATGTGCAGACACAACACAACTTAGATGATTTTTTTCCCTGTTAGTTAACTCTTCCTTCCAAACAAACTAATTCTGTGACTTGATTAGAATGCCCTAGAGCGGTATGATTTGTAAAACAGGGATTATGCACTGATTATGAAACACAGTCATGTTTTGGTGTTCTTCACTGTTGCCCAGGTAATGACTTGGGGAGGGTCTTGCGCTGGGGAGCTGGCTACAGTGGAGAGGACCCATACTCCATTTTGGTTTCTGTGGATGAGGCGGATGATGTTCTTATGGATCGCTGGACTATCCTTTTGGATGCAGAAGAGCCAGCTGAAGGTGCAGAAAATGGCATTGCGGAACCTGAGCCTCCCAAGGTGAGCTGAGCACCATTTGGGTGTGATTCCTAGGAAAGGCTGTTCTAGTGAAAAATCACAAAGAAGGTGGGTATTAACATAGTTTAATTTTTACTCCTCACTTGTCTTTGTACTTGGGCCTTACTGAGCTGTTTCCTAGTGAATAGAGCACACGTCTGGACCTAGTGTTTCAGTTTTGGTAGGGCTAGTTGACTGCAGAGCACGTTTTGTCACTGTTCAGCAAAAAGCATCTGATAGAGGATTCATGAAAAGATTCACATGGCAAGGGAATTCCTATTTTCTTCAGCTGGAAAGAAAATTATTTCTCAAATAAGAAATATTTGAGAATATTTCTTTGGAAAAATAAATATTTTACTTTGGAAGGAATGCCAAAACACTTGTAAAACTGGAGTGTCAACCAAAAAACACTCCCTTCCCCTAAAAGTACTCTCATCTGTCCTTTCACAGTTTAAGAAATTACTAGGAATCGCTAGCATATATAAGAAGTAAATCCTTCTGTTATCTTACTGCTATTGTGTGTCTGTATATGTGCCATCTGTTATTTGCATTTTTTACTTTTGAGTGAAAGTCACTGTCACTTGGTTTATATGAGCTTGTTTCTGTTTAGGAAAATGAAAATGTTGATTTTTATATGGTGGTTTTGGAGCTATATGTGAATCCTGTTTCTGTCTCTTTTCAGATTAAAGGAAGAAATTGAACAAGGGGCTTGCAAAAAAAAGTAGGAAGTTATAACAATGGTAGCAATTGTCCATGATTTTAGTCTGGTCGCTGGAAAAGCCTCGGCATTATGAGTCAGTTGTAGGATTTAAGATGCTCAGGTTCCAGCTATTTTTCACTTGGTGGAGACAGGGGGTTTTTCCCCCGTGGTGCCTGATCCGCTCTTTAAAGGTGAAGGATGGGAGAGTAAGGCCTAGGATAAAAGAGCTATGGAATGAACTGACATGCAAAGGAAGATTTAATAGAAGAAATGGTTAAAATCTGTAGAAACTTGAGGTTGGCATATACCGACCTAGTTAAAATGCAGCTGAGTAGGTGAAGTCAAGTTCTTCATTCGTCTGATGTAAGCTGGTCACCTTCCAAAGTAATTAAGAGTGTCTTCCCAATGATGTAATATAAATCCATGGCTGATGCTAAAAATAATAGTGTCATTAGTGTTCAGCAGCTTGTGAAATAATTGCATAGAATTGCTTTGAGAGGTTGAGTTGGTTTTGTTTCTGCATTTGTTTTTATTTCTGCCTTATTATGCTTGTTACTTTTCATTAAGATTAAATTTTTAAGTTTCTGATACTTTGGAAATAATGATTACTCATGTCTACTGTTGTTCATACAGCTTTATTTTTAGTGCAGTGTTTCTGGAAAATGTTATCCAGAACCTGTCAAGATGCAGGTGACTTGGAAGAATCAACTGCAAAACTTGCTTTTGTTGAAAAACTTTGTAACTTCTTAATTTTTCATTTATAAATGTAGGCAGGAAATTATACCTTTTTTTTTTTCTTTTTGGTCAGATTGTACAGATGAACAATTACTGTGGCCTTGGCATTGATGCAGAGTTGAGCTTGGACTTTCATCATGCTAGAGAAGAAGAACCAGGGAAATTTAATAGCAGGTAATCCTGGGGAAACCAGGTGTCAAGGTCAATTCTGTGGTATTGCATTACTTCCAATTTACACTAAAACTGAATCTTAAATACAACAGGTATCCACAATATTGCTTGTGGCAGACCTGGGACAAGGAGGAATTAAGCTAGCCAGGAAGACATAGACACAAAATTCCTGTGTTTTGTTGGTTTGAGGTTTTTTTTCCTCTACCAAGAGAGAGCACCAAAGCTGTTTCAGGAAGCCATGTCATTATTATTCAGTATTCTTAGTTTGCCAATAACTGCATTGTTGACTTGAGTGAAGTTCTGAGATATTGGAAATATCTCCTGCTCAAAGCCTTTAGGAAGAGTGAGGGCAGTGCTGCTACATGAGAAATAAGCACTGTTCAGAAGGGTTCAGAACAACTTCTGTACCTTTTCCAGTTTTTCCTAGTGCTGTTGCAGCACCTGCATGCTGGTATTAAGGACAAAAAACTCTCTGTATCTCAAGTGAGAATGTCATTAAAAAACGTGTTGGCAGAGACCTTCCTCCTATATAGTATGCACATCAACCAATAATGGGACTTTTTCTTCTTCTCATGATTACTGAAATTGATGAGCAAAAGAAATCACATCCGTGTAATTAATCAGTAATTCCTTATAGAAACTGTTTTTGTTTGATTTCCCCTATGTTTGTGATTAAATGTCTTCTAAATTGTTTCTTGGTTGCCAGAGTTACAGCCAGTTACAACAGCGTTGTGTTATGCAGTGTTCAAACTCTTAACTATTAAAAATATTCTGTGACCAGTTTTGAGTGCAATGATTTGTAATCTGACCTATCTTTTAGTGTTCTGTCTATCATTACAGGCATCGCTCATGGTGCTTTTCTTAAAAACTGACTAATACAGTTGTTGATGAAAATATAGGTGGTTCCTGGTACATAATTTACTATTAGGCACTGGTTTACATTTTCAATACACTTGACTGAAAGCATCACAGGTAGTAAAATCAAAGTCAGTTTGTATATGGTAGTGTCCATTCAAGTAGGTGAAACTTTTCTAGATGGACATGTGCAGGTAATATAATGTAAAAGTTATGTTCATTCTTTCTTCAAAATATACTATTCTATGTTTGCAAAGCTTCAACATTTCAAAAGATGCATCCTCTTCTTATTGCCACTGCATTTAAGGGATATACTTTGATTGCTATTGTTCTTTGTACTTTTCATCCCTGGCAGCTTCATCTCAGTCATTGCCCAGTGTGCAGCATCCACAGTGCAGTGGATAATGTCTTGGTATCATTACTGCAGGATGACTTGAAGGACTTGTGGGAAAATTTTTTTTTTCTTTCAAATCTGAAGGGCTATATACTTCTGAAAAGGAAACATGAAATAATTAACTGATACTGAGGTACATTTTTGTGGAAGCCAAATCTTGTGCATGACAACAGTGCTGACACTGACTGCTAAAGTAGTTAAATTTATGCTTCCCCATAAGCAAGTGCATGTTCTTATCAGTAATATTAGCCTTTTCTTTTTTCATTATTTCTAGTAAATTAACTAAAAATGGTATCTACTTAATATAAGATGCAGCAGCTGCTGGCAGGTGAAATCACTACTCTTGAGTGCAGAGCAGGACGTTTCGGATTGTGGCAACAGAAATTGCTGGTAGTCTTGAGAAAAAATATGTGCTTGAGTGCTCTTCTGAAGCCAGACCTTAAACTGATAAAAGTCCCAAAAGCTGTGTGCTCTCTGGCCTCACTTGGACTGTGAGAGCTTCTTTACATGCTCTAGACTGCTTTCATTTAGCTGGCAGCTCAAGGTGCAGTGATTAACATCCCTGCAGAAATCCAGTGCTGATCTTGCATTGCAGGGCAGATAAAAATAGTGTATATTGTGACAGTGATGGTCTTTGCATTGGTGAGTGCCAAACTATATAAGTTTTTTTCACAGTGTAAAGTTTAATGATAGGGCATCTGCCTTCATTCACAGAATGACAGAGTAGGTCAGGTTGGAAGATATTGCACTGGATCATCTGGTCCAACCTCTGCTCAAACAGGGTCATTCCAGAGCATTTGGCAAAGGGTGGCATCCAGATGGTTCTTGAATATCTCTAGCAAGGTAAACTCCACACCCTCTCTGGACAATCTGTTCCAGTGCTCGGTTACCCACACAGTAAAGAAATTCTTCCTCATGTCCAGGTTGAACTTGTGTGCATCAGTTTCTGCCCATTGCCTCTTGTCCTTGCCTGCTGCCTGGCTCCATCCTCAACACTGTCCCTTCAGATACAGACATTGATAAGGTTCCCTCTCTTCTTGAGGCTGAAGAGGCCCAACTCCCTCAGCCTTTTTTGATTAAAGAGATGCTCCAGTCCTTTAATCATCTTTGTTGCCTCCATTGGACCCACTCCAGGAGCTCCATGTCTCTCTTGTACTGAAGAGCCCAAAACTGGATGCAGACTGAAGATGTACCTCACCAGGGCTGAGTAGAGGAGCAGGATCACTCCCTCAGCCTGCTGGCAACGCTCTTCCTTAATGCACCCAGGATCCTACTAGCCTCTTGATCTCCAGGACACACAGCTGGCTCATGAACAGCTTGCTGTCCACCAGGACACCAGGTCCTTCTCCACAAAACTGCTTTCCAGCAGGCTGGCCCCAGCCTGTGCTGGTTCATGGGATTATTCCTCCCTAGGTGCAGGACTCTCCCTTTGCTCTTTGTTGAATTTCTGATAGTTTCTCTCTGCCCATCTCTCCAACCTGTCAAGGTCTCTGAATGGCTGCAGTGCTGTCTGGGGTGTCAGCCACTTCTCCCAGCTTTTTGTTGTCAGTGAACTTGCTGAGGAGGCATCTGGCTCTTCATCCAAGTCATTCCCAGGGGATCCTGGAGGAGTGTTTAGGATTGCATACTACAGAAGATATCACATCTTGTTTGTACCATCCAAAATGGCAGAAGATTGCTGTGACAAGCAGTTTCCTAAATGCAAGGTTCGGGAGAATATTTTTCACTATTCAATGAGAATTTAGACTTATTTTACAGAGATATACAACTGTTCTGCAGTTAGGGCACTGTGAAGTATTCTTTCAGTTTCTGAAGGTTTCATTCTTCATGCAATGGGAAGTGTTGTATTCCCTACTGATATTCCAGTATTCTTCAAATTCTTCAAAGTCGTACCCAAATTAGACAAAACCTGTCTTAGCATAGACACATCCTTCCTGGAGCAGAAGTGTATGTTAAATGGTGTTACATGAAGTACCTTTAATTTGGTTCTATTTTAAACAGTTAGGACCTAGGACTAATCATTCCCAATGTAGTAATTTAAGATGACTGAAAAGTCTGAAAACTCTCTGTCTGAAGACTTGGCTGTAACCTGCAATGTCTTCCCCACTTTAATGTGTATGGTATTTAGACATAATGCTAGAGAGTTTTTGCAGAGCTGAATTCCAATGGCACCCATGTACTAGTAGGGTCAAATAATGGAAATTTATGCTTTTTATTTTAAGGTTGCCCTGAAGGCCATGTATCCAAAGGTTTCCATTATAGAAGAAAATAGTCTGTGTGTTTAACTATCTTTTGTTTATGTTATTCTTAAAATATTTTGCCATTTCTAGGGATGCCATAAAAATCTTCCTCATCTTTTTTATTCTAAAATTAGAGATGTTAGAGCTCTGTCACAAGTTGAGGTTACTAAGCCTCCTTTGAGTTTCTGCAGCTAAGTATATTTCAAATTAATTAGGAATGTGTAAAGCAAAGATTTTCAAGTGGGTTTTTTTCTGCCATAAGTATTGTAGCATTGCATGAGAAAACAATTTAAAATGGGTCATGACGACCTCTAACTCTTAATCAAAAATGTAATCTTCCAGCCCAGGAGTTTACATTTCAATGAGGCATTGTATTCAGGCAATGCTTCATGAAGGGACAATTTCTCTGTAATAAAATTTCACAATCTGCACATGCCTCAACAGCAGAATCATCCCTTAAGTAAACATATGTAAAGTACCAGTTCATGGTTTATGCTTTGTTTCTGCAATAAAGCTAGAAGAATTTGAAATGGGTTTTAATTGAAAAACTCTTTAAACATACCTGCTAGAGGACAATAGTGGTATATATACGGGGAAGAGTGCAATGCCTGGCCTTACCTTTTAGTTACAAGATGCTTGTCTGCTCCTAGGTTTCACAACAAGGGAGTTTACGTGAAAGTTGGGTTGCAGAAGATAAGTCACACTAGAAACCTTCACAAAGACATAAAGCTGCAAGTGGACCAGCATGAGGTGGAATTACCAAGTATAGAAGGACTCATTTTTATTAATATACCCAGGTAAAAAGAAGAGGAAGGATCCCTTGTGGATGCATGCTGGACTGTGTGTCTAGAACTGCTGCTTGGTATTTGAGGATCAAATGTCAAATGATTAGGTAACAAGTAACAGGATCAAAGACAATCGACCTGCACACATTTTCTGACATGCTAGGGATTGGGTACCTAAACAGTTCCTACAGTGAAGGCCAAACAGATTTCAACTGTGAAACACAGCCCAAGTCCTAAAGGCAACTGGTCAATGTACATGAAGTGTGTGATGCTACCTGGGTAGCCATAGAAGACCACACTTCAGATACCTTTACAGGCCTTAAGCAAGTGATTTGAGTGGGAAAGGTCAGTACTGCACAAAAAGCAGCATGGTTTAAATTGTCAGAAGCATTTCAGAGGACTGAAGTACATGAATATCTGCCTAACTACAAGTGCTTTTGACCAGGTATAACAATGAAATCTTGATAACTGATTTAGCTTTAGTTTCTCTTCAGTAACTTCTGTGAATGTTGTCAAGACCAGTAAGAGCTATTTTAAGTCTTTAGTCTTGAAAATTAAAGGTTAGTTTAGCTGTAACCTGTATTTCCCAGCAAACTAAAACTCAACAGAGTTACATTCTTCCTATTTACACCTTTTCTTTCCAATGGAAACTATTTATTTCGCTCCTTTTACTACTAAAAGATCTGATAAAAATTCTTCCAGATTTTAGAAAAACAGTTCCTGCTTTTACAATGCAGGAAAACTGTTCCCTCCAGCTGGTAGGGGAGCAGAGTGTGTAGCTTTTGAAGCCTGAGAAACCAGCCACCCTTAGCAGAGCACCAGGGAGCAGGCAGAGGGCAGATCATAGGCCCACAGGTGGTCACCGGTGTGCTCTCCACACAGCTGGGGCTCTGGAGCTGACCTCTGGGGGTCTGAGAGTGACAACCGCTTTGAAAAACCACGCATTGATGACGGCCTGCTGGAAGTGGTTGGTGTGACTGGCGTCGTTCACATGGTGAGTTGGCATCCCAGTAAGCACAGAAGAAACATATATTTTATGGGACAGGCTTATTTCTGTAACAAACAGTGCATTGCAAGTGCATGGTCCTAAAAATTACATGTCTTTATTAAGGTTGGATAAGAAAAAGTAATAGGAATTGAGAACTTGTTAAAAATCCATGGGGAAATGCTTGATGACTTAATGAGACTTTGAATCAAATAGAGAAATGTACATGTATGCATATATACATAAATAAATACATATATATAAAATACAAATATATGTATGTATTATGGAATGGACTATCTTTCTCGTAACGGGTATCATGGTCCAAATGGAATGGTTCATGGGATGAAAACAAGATTTTATTCTAATATTACAAAAATATGCACCCTTCACCTTGTCATACATCTTTGCAATCACAGTGGAGATTGCATCAAGACAGGCTGATTTATAGTTATCTGCCACAGACTTTCCAACACCTGTCACTGAGAATTTGATACTTGCTGCTCTTCATTTGAATGCTACATCAAGCAGGTGGTATGCTGTTCTGCAAAGAATATTATGACTCAACTTATGCAATTCTTTTTTAATTCTTTCTTGTATTACATATTTTTACAATGGTCTGCTATTAGTAACACAGTCCTGTGGGATGGTAGGTTGTTTTTGTCTTCATATCATACCATTGTTTAAAGAAATCTGCTGCTGAAAAAGTATAGGTCATCAAGGAACTAGAGATAACTAATCCATAAAACCACTAAAAATGAAAAGGTGGGTGCTTAAATTTTGTAGAGTTAATCTTTGATGTTGGTCAACTTTATTTTGTAGTTTAGATCTTCTAAAATGCACTAAAGAGCTGTTTTGGTAGAGATCCTTAGGTCTTTTGTGAAAGTTGAAGCAGCTTTGGAGTATAAATGTTAATAAACCTGTGCTTTGGGTTTGTTTATCAAGGTTCTTGCTCCCATGTTTGGTTTCTGCACACATTCCTCAAGAGTATGTGTAGAAGGAAAGTTCACTTTGCCTCACTTGTACAGTTAACTCTAGAAGTTAACTCAGCTGTTAAGTTGTAGCTGAATATGTGTATAAGAAGTTCAGTGTGTGTATGCATGTATTTCTATAGCTATATGGAGTTGAGTTTGGAAGAACTCTCTGTGATTAATGAACTGCTTTTAGATGTTGGAATTTCACATGTGCTGAAGTCTGAGTGTATAATTACGTGTTTTAAAAAGTATTTACTGTGCTACAGAGGGGAAAGCAAAAGCAAAGAAAGCCTTTTTGAGTGTAAGCTCCTTGGGCAATTTTTGTGTACAAACAGCTTTGCTTTGGGAGTTGTTTTGCCTTCTGCAGCCTGCAGGGGTATCTGAGTTCTCCTTCCTGGACTAACTGAAATAATGAATGCTGGGGCAGTAAAGGCATCCTAGTTTTGCCTAAGCAGTTTTTTAGCTGAAACTTAAAGTATCAGGAGAGAATAAAATAATATCTACTCAGTTTAATTGCAGCTAGTATTTGTACTTCTTGTATGTTGTGGTGATTAATATCCTGGCTTTTATTCCCTAACAGGGTCAAGTCCAAGGCGGTTTTCGATCAGGAATCCGCATAGCCCAAGGCTCATATTTCCGTGTAACGCTTCTAAAGCCAATTCCAGTTCAAGTTGATGGAGAGCCCTGGATTCAGGCCCCTGGCCAGATTATAATTTCTGCTGCAGGACCAAAGGTACTGAGTTTAGGTTTCTCTTAGCAATTTTACTTTGTACCTGCACTGGATGTTACTGTGTTATCTTGCTTGTCTGTGTTCTGATGCTTAACCCTAAAAGAGCTGCTTAGTACTGTGTGCTAACTGGCATAGCAATTTCTAAAGAGTGTGGTTTGAAGACTCTCTCCAGTGGCTCAAATGAGGCTTAAAATGTTTAAAAAAAATAGTCCCTGAGCTTTAGTCTATTGACTCAATTTTTCCTCTGTATTGAGATCTGCAGGCAGTATTGCTTTTCTTGAAGCAGTGCAGTTTTAAAGGCCATGGTAGCAGTGCAGTGTGCAAGGCAGGAATCAGTCTGCTGGAGAAGGGAGGGTCTGTCAGACAGTAGTAGCAAAGGAGAAAAATTAATAAGAGAGGAGCAGAGTCTGTGAAAAAGAGACTTGAGTAATCAGTGTCTGTTTTTTCTTAATTATCTCAATGTGTACATAAAAGACAGCATCAGCTCCCTAACAATTTAATTTCACTGTTGACTTTGAAGTTGTGAAATAAAGATTTTGCAGTAGGTGACTGTGGTGCACACCAGTCTGCACATTTGCCTGCTACCTTAAGGATGCCTTTTCAACTCACAGATGTTTGCTGCTATAGGCAAGCTCAGAGGATATGTAGCTGTACTGGGAGAGCTACCAGAACAATTAGCCTTGCTGAGGAGAAGTAAGTGAAAGAGAGGGTCCACTTTAAGAATATGTTAAAAGTTTTGTTCTTTTCATAAGAAGAAGTGGGAGGGTAATGGAAAGAGAGAGAGAGGGCAAAGCTAACTTGTCCTTCAGTGAGAAACATTTCTTCTACCAGGTTACTGACTATCTCTATATATGGCTCTATTGATGTGTGTGTGTGTACAGGAATATATATGCACACACATACATATACATAACATGTACCTGTTTATGTAAAAAAAATGGTAAATACTATAGCTTTACAAGGATAGGTTCACCAGATAGCTGTGTATTTAAATGCTTTTCTGTTGCAGTTGAGGGTTTTTTTTTTGGTTATTAGTTAGTTGCCTTAGATCAGCTTATTGATGACTATAGATATTTTAATACTCACCACCTATTAAATTTTTCAATTTTAGGTCCATATGTTGAAAAAATCCAAGCAGAAGCAGAAAAAAACTGGAAACCTGAAAGAGGTGAAAGTGGATAGCATGTCAGTCTCTGAAGGAGGACGCTAAGGGGAGACCTGTGTTCACAATGATAGATACCAGCCTGTCCAGTAAAACCAAGTGCAGACAAGTCATGAAGAGTGTTGCCTAAGAGCGTGCCTTTCATTACATTTTGATAGTACTGGGTTCTACTTTGTCTTTCAAAGATAGTACCTCATTGTCACAAATAACTATTATGTACCATTTGTCTCATCTGAAATGTTTACTTGGGGTTGCTTTTCTCTAAACTGTTTCCCAGCCAAACACCCAGCCAATCCCAGATTCCAAGATGCTGACATTTCTGCATTTGCCTTCACAAAAATTCCTTCCCTCCTCCCAGTTCATTCTTTAAAAAAATCATTCTATAGAGAATTTTAATTGTTCTATGACTGAAAATGTGTTCCTTTAAATTAATGCTCACAATAGCATTCTAACCAAAAAAAGGCAAAAACATGAGCTGCTGAGAACATCTTAGATCAGTCCAAATAGTGCAGCTGAAACAGTACAAGTGTAAAGAGAAAAACACAAAACACAAGAGAGATAATTTCTGTGAAAGGATCCCAATGCACTGGGAAGAGCAAAAGTGCTAGAATAGTTGAGTCAAAATCTTTCAGAGCATTTACTTCAACACTATTTGGACAGCATGAATGAAGGGGAAACAACAGCCTGTAGAGCAGTTTTTCAGCTCTAGATTAGTTTCTCATTATTCAGCCAAAGCCTGTTTTAAAAGGCATTTGAATTTCATCAGCTACAATTCTCAAAATAAAAAAGGAACAAGAGTATCCAAGGTAGTAGTATGTTATACCAATTCTTTTCTATCACAGAAACCATTATCTTTGATATCAGACTTTTTTGTCTCGACTTTACTTGTTTTGTGTCATTTTCATGAATTTGGACTGTTATATAACAGCAAGCTCAAGAATCATCATTAATTAGATTAAAAGAAGTACCTCTTAGTGTTCAATTAAGTAAATTAGCACAGCCATATGTTAGAGCTGAACTGATGTACAGTACAGCTTTGCTGAGGAGCCTTAGCAGCTATTGAAGCCTGTAGTGCATGTAACATGCTACAGGCTTGCAATAACTGGGAATGCAAGAGGCATCATGAAAATTCACTTACCTCATCAGGCTTCTCAAGTCTTTGTGGGTGTTGTTATTAGGTGTGGGCCCAGGGACACAGTGACTGCCTTTTCTCACTTGGATGAGTGTGTGGTCTTCAGAGCCTGTTTCTCCATCACTTCCTGTGTGGCCAAGACCACCTCTCCGTGTTTACCCATCTGCTGAAAGCATGGGGATCCTGTACTTTTACAGCTCTGTGCTGGAGACTGGCACTGGAGCAGCCATGCTGGGCCTCCCATACACTCTCTGCATCTGCTATCCCTGGCTGCAGTCATGTTCTTCACTCACATCTCTGCTGTCTCATCTCACTGTGGTTCCCCAGGAACTGAACCTTTAATTTTTGGTCATCATACACAAAGGACTCTGTGAGCCACTTGTGGGTGGGGGTGGGGCCTGCAAGGTTTTGCCACTTGTATGCATCTGCTGCTTGGAGCTGCCTAAGCCATGTTGGCGAGAACCTACTTAGCCATATGGTGGGCTCACTTGTCCTCTGTTGCACAGTAATAACTATTTCAGCTGTGGATGACATGAGTTCATCTCTTGAGTGTCAGCCTTAGGAGCATTCCTCTTGCCAGTGTGTCTAGAAAAACATCTCTAGCTGCTTCGGGGGACTTAAGTGTAACTTTGAAATACACAAAAGCTGTTTTGTGATGGAGCCAGCTATGTGCTGAGGCAGTTCTTGCTGGGTCTTGTTGATGAGTCTGTACTCTCAGCACTGTGCCAGCTTCAGCAACAGCTGATCATTACATGTACTTTCTACTTACCAGTCATGGTGCAGCGAGGGTGTGAATGTCATCTGTAGCAACAGAATGATGCAGCTAAAGCTATAAAGACAGACAAAACAGCTGTGGAAAAATGGTGGGTGCCTGAAGCTTCTCCTTTCCAATCTAGTGATTTCTTTTCAGTTTTTTGGTAGAGATGCAGTTGGAGGAATGACTTCTGTTTTCAGTGAAACCTTTTCCTAATTTTAGTTTAAATTCTTAATTTAAATTTGGGGATGTTCTTTATGTCCCACAGTGTGGACTACAACTTAACTTCTATTCAGTGTGAAAACTGGATTTGTGGTATGAAGGAAATAGTTTAGATAGTACAGAGCTAAAAGCCTTGTCTTCGTGATCATTACACACAGGTTTGTTGTCTTTAAAACCTGGGCATGAAGGGTCAGCTGGACCTCTTCTGGCATCGTGGTACAAGCATTACAAGTAGGGAGGATCAGATGTTGTACTTCAGAATGTCCACTCTCTGAACAAAGCTCACAAAATAGAGTGGAAAACTGGATATAGGCTGCTGCTTCATAGTTGTCCAGAAAGACAGGGAAACTGCTTTGTATCCTTGGGACAGCAGAAAGAATGCATGGTCAACTTTCCAGCTGCTGGCTCAGTAATAGAAGCGGTGCAGAAAACATGCTTAAATTTTAAGATTGCTGGTACTGACTGTCTTCTGCAACCCAAATAAATAACCCTGTCTTACTATTTTTCCAAGCATATATAATCCTGCTGCACATAGCTGACAGTGTTTCAAATTCTTGGCTCGTTAAGGATCTGGCTGTCTCTTCTTTTGCTCTGTATCTTTTATCTGAAATAACATGAAACTCACAGGTCACAATAACCAGAGGGCCCCTTGCTGTGGCATATTCTTCCTGAAGATTTCCCATTCCCTAGAACTCTGTACAATCCTGTTTTGGAATAGCATCATGGTAGCAAGGTAACACTGAAGTATGAGTGTAATCTCTTCCCAGCTTCCAGAGGAGGTCCTAGTGGAGGCCAAGGAGGCTTTGAGTTTTGTTCTTTCTCTTTTTTTTTTTTTTTTTTTTTTCCAGAAACCAACTGCCATATATTTGAGCAGATGAGTGCCACACTGGAATGAAAACATAGCTTAAACACACTTAGTATATAAGGCCTTTGTGCATCAAAAGATGATGCTTAATGTGTTTTGATGGCAAAACACGTTCCAGCTGAGGTAGGAAAGCAGGCTATTATATCAAGAATGTGTGTGTGTGTGTGTGTGTGTGTATGTATATTTTTTCCCTGATATTTTCATTGTATATGGTGTCTGAGAAGAACTAGTATTTTCTTCCATGTTATGCAAGGCCTGCATGAAGGGAGGGGATAACTCTTTGCAGTTAATATGAAGCATTTAGATTTAGCCTTTCCACGGAACATAAAAATGCTGTATAATTTATGTTACAGTGGGCAGGTAGATGATTCTCCATACTGACTATTTGAGTAGTATTGTGTGAGAACCTAGTGGCCACATGGCCAAGAACTTTGAATAATGCAGCAACAAAAGTGTTGGGGAAGAGGCCCAGTTCTGTCAAGACAGGCTTTAAGTAACATCAGAGACACAGGACCAGGAGCTGTAACTGTGGACAGGGAAGAGATGCAGGCTTTTTGCTATCCTGAGCACACTCCTTCATCCTATGTCCACTGCCTTTTTACCTTGCCTATAAACCATGGCAGGCATAAATAGGACAACTACCATCTCTCCTGCTGAGGTACATTCTCCTGACTTTTCACTAGCATCCTACTTAGACATTGCCAGCACTGGGAGAGAAAGGTCCTGAAAACCCTGGTTTCTTTCAAATACCCACCCCAATGTTGCAGATTAGTGCAGGTTGTCAGTTGTTAAAGTCTATTTTGGTGGATAAACACATTACCTCTGCCTTGAATTAGTAGAACCAAAATCCAAAAGCTCATCCCTGAGATACGGGTGCTACTTCCAAAAATTTGCTGCTCTTTTCCCCATGGCTTTTACCCTTGATTTGTACAGTTTAAATTGCTGGTGTTTTCACTGCATTGATTTTTAGGTGAAACTGTTATTTTGCCAAACCGCTTTTCTTTATATATGTGTATGTATGTGTGTGTACATACATGTACACATACCCTTTAAGAATACGCCTTATTGTATTTCCTTCCACAGTGCCTAATTATACAGCTTTTGCCCTGTTACAGCATTCTGATAGCACTTACTTCTGAATCTTTCTCTCACTGGTTTTGGACATGAGGCAGGACTTGTACTTTCCAACAAGACATGATGGCAATATGTAGGGAAAGCACAACTGTGTTGAGAGTACAGTTTCTGCATGTGTGCAGCTTGAGCTCTGCTTGCTGTTTCTAGATTTTAGTGAAGTATCTGTGTGTCTAAAACCAATGGCAATGGCTATTGTAGCATTTTAAAAACTAGGAAGACGCTGTCACTGTGAGACTTAACTAAGGAACAAAACTAAATGAACTGTTTAGACAATTGTTGTTAATCTTCATGGTTACCCTCTTACAAATATTGTGTTGATTTCATTTCTTGAAAGAGCAAATAATGTACTTGATCTGAATATGAGCTCTTTTGAATTACTCAGCATTTATGTATGCATGAGATTCTGTAGCAGTCTGTTTGCATATAAATGTCATTACCAAATGAAACGTCTTTTTCTGGGAGGAGAAGGTAGAGGAGCTGTTGTGACACTTCAAAAGGGCTTACATTGAAGACACAAAAGATTTGGTTACATACGTATTTAATAATGTACCAACTGTAGGTATGCTCTGTCTTGCATAGTCTCCAGTCCATATTCCAGCACGAGTACTGGGGGCTGCTTGGAGTTGTGCACTGGCAGTAGATACTCTTTCAGTCTGCACCCAATAAGTCTTCCTTTACCACCTTCACAGTGACTGTACATCCTCCTCTTTCTGCCAGGCTGCCCTCCTGCCCTGCGGGCCTAGATCTGTACCAAAACTGTTAATGAAGGTAAGAGCATGTGCTGGTGAATGTGTGTGGAGAGTGGGGGAATGGAGTTCCTGCACTGAATGCTGCTCTGTCAGTTTGGCTTAGATTATTCTTTAATTTCTACTTCAGCTTCTATTTTAGCCATCTAACAGTTGTGCAGCAAAGATTTGGCAACTACTGAATTGCCTTGGATTCAACAGTGACAACGGTGCCTCATTTTCAGGCTTCAACCTTCTGTGCATCAGAATACATATAACTTCATTATACTCTTTGCACTTAACAGAAAATACAGGTTAGACAGGCTTAGGGTGTGGCAAAATTGCAATGTTTGTACTTTTTTTGTAAATATGGGGATGATTCTACAGATACAAAAATGCACTTTCAGGTAACAGTGAGAACAAGATTGTAGAATACAACTGTTTAGGAGTTTCTTTGGCTGCAGTGTTCCCATTCCCCATCCATGTTTAACACTGTGTTCTCCTTGAAAGCCTGCTTGGGGATAGAGATGGCTTCTCACATTGCAGAATGTATTTATAGCTGACTGACTGAAAGTTCGTGTATGTTTTTTGAGCAAATTTGCTGCTATTCTGAGTTTTAGGTTTTACTAGACTGCTTCTATAATGCATAAAATAATGTTCAAGTTTTATTTATAATGTCAACACTTACTGATTTGACACTTAGTTGCAGGAGACATCCAGCCCAAAGCCTTCATTCCTTTTGCTATTTAATGGGTTTGTTTTGTTGTTGTTTTTTTTTAAGCAGTGTAGGCATTATATGTGTGGAGTGCAGTGAAATGAATGCAAATTACTAACCTTAACCTGCAGTTAGAGCAGCAGTTTCAATGTTTACAGGACAGTGACTATTGATTGTAAACCCATACATGTCCACTGAAACAGTGCACTCATCGTATGTTTTGGAAGCATTATTACTGCTTACCATGGTAATTAATGGAGTAGTTGCCTTCTGGTTTTAGAGTCCTGGTTATGTCGCTTTCGAAAGATTTCAGTGTGGGTTATGGCTTCTCTGCCATGGACTCACAGGGCAGAATTTGTACTGATACAAGTGTGTTATATTGAACATGTTTTCTGAAAGAGTGACTTTATTTTTTATGAAGATAATTTATGAAAAGGTTTTATAGCAGATCAGTGCTGAAAAAGTTGAAGTCTTGAAATAAACATTTGTAGATATTAAAAATCTGTCCCAAGTCAAAGTATTTTTTAATAGGGCAGTGTTACTGGTATAGTTATCCCTCTAAGCTATCCTGGTAGCATACACATTTAGCAAGTCACTCTGCACTGGTCAAGCATGTTATTTAGGGGACAGCCTGATTTCAGAAGATATAGCTTCATTTACATTGTACATATCCCCTATTATACCTCTGGCAGCAACTCCCAATATAAACATCAGCCATACAAGGCAGAGCTTCTCCCACATACAGATCACTGCAGGTTGAAGAGCAGAGAGCCTGCCTGTGTGCTTGACTGCAGAAAGGTTGTAAGTCTGGTGACTGTCTGGCACTTACACAGAGTAAGTGTAAAGTTATAAGTCTGGTGACTGTCTGTTCCAATCACAGAGTGTGCCACACAAGCTCTTTTGCTTTCTGAAGGCAGGCAAGCACAAATCAAGAGTGCCCGAGTCAAACAGCTAACACCTTGTCTCACCATGGCATCCATTTCTTAGTGCTGCTTATCTTGCCAAATTGGGTAGCAAGAGGTGCTTGAAGTATTACTGAGTATTTATTGTGTAATTTTGGGTGCTTATAAAGCCTTCACTGCTATTTTAAAGCAAAATTTGGGGATCTGTAGCATAGCAATAGCTGTATAACTCTAGCATTCCAAACATGCCTAAAGCAAGTTATCCTTGTGATAGTTTAGTTTGCAATGGTGTAGCTAGCAGCAATCAGTATCTTGAAGCTACAAGTTCTGAATATTGAAGACAACGTCTCTGCTTTGAATGCAAAGCATTAGAGTTTGTAATTCACTATAGGTTTTCAGTGTCTCTCCTATTTAGGAATGACTGATGACATCTTAATTCTTCTCAAACTATAATTTAACTATTGCTTAAATAACTGTTTTTCACCTCTGGTTATTTAAATCATCCAATTTACACAATTGTATGAACGCTGTTTTATTATCAAGATACTCTTAAGGTGTCTTAAACATAGCATTTCTTGTGAATGTTCTAATACACCGGTAATAAATAATCCTGACCCAATAAACTAAAGTAAGCTGACAAGTTATTGTCTAGTGCTTATTCTTTGTGCATCTCCCTAATTCTCAGAAAAAAAAAAAAAAAAAAAAAAAGCCTAAGTATAAGCATTAAAGTGGTTGAAAATGGTTTCCACACTCTGTGCCTCAAACCAGCAATGTGTTATCACACATTTACTTGTGGATTGGTCTCAAAAAATAGCTTTTAATGATGTAACCTGTTTCTCAGTGTCTGCCTTGCAAATGAGACATCTCACTATATTGTAGTAACTTGTCTACAAACAACATGCCTAGTGTATTAATAGATTTTTTTAAAAAGTAATTTATAAAAGATGGACTTTTCTCTTATATTTAAACATCTATTCATCCTTGGGTTCTGTTCTTAGAACAATTCTGTGTATATTTTGCAATTTGTGTTTTGTGTTTGAATGTACATTTTGCACCAATATGAAATATTGTATTCTAAGTATTATTTACAAGTTCCAGAGATCTGTAACTAGAATTTACTGTGAAAAATACATCATCTCTTCTACCCTGGATGCTTGTGGAGTAGTTATGCTTTAAAAATAGTGGAATATGCTTCTGCAGAAACAAACATACTTTATCTAAGCTGCACACTTCTTCTATAGGAATTCTGTATCCTTGCTGTTTGGGATTGGATCATGCCCTGTGAAAGGGTGGCTGTGTTCTAATAGTGTGATTTCATATGTATTCATTTGTAAGATGACATCTAAGTTTGATCCCTACAACATTCAAGCACTTCTAGAACCCTTATTTCTGTGGATTGTGTAATTGGTAAAGTCTTTCTGTGACAGCACCACAGTGTGTTAAGCACATCTGGTGTTTTGAGTTACTTTAGTGATGATCCAGTTTTTCCAAGGTATTTTTGTGTGATTCCTTGCCCCGTTGGCACTTCTCTAGAAACACATGACATGGTATTTTCAGGCTGTGGGTAGCAGGCCCATGTGTAGCCTTGTGCTTGGCTCAGGTGAGCAGTGTTGGACCTGGCCTGCACAACTCAAGGGACCTCATGGACCTTGGCTTGGAGCGACTCAGGGTAAGTGGAAGGGCTGTCCAGTGATCCAGGTCCAGGAGGAAACTGTGCCACTGTGGGTGGACAGCTCACCCCTCCTTGGAGGTTAAGGTCAGCATTTCATGGCTGGGGGGAGGGGGCATCAGCTGGACACCTCCACTTGGCATGTCCCTGCTGCAGTAAGCTCATCTCTGGCAATGAGCAATTGGTTCTCCCTGCTCTGTTCAAAAATTGACTGCAGTTTTGAGGAGGCATTGGTTATATCCCAACACCTCTGGACAAACCTTACTGTTCCTTGCTGGACTGCAAATCAAGCTCTGAAGCAGCTACAATTACATTTAAAAATCATACATGGAAAAACTCAGTTCGGGGCTACAGTTCTGGAAAAAGAGGGGAACTAAACAAAACACTGACTTTCAACATTTTGACCTATACAAAGAAAATAAAAAAACAAACCACAAAACACCCAAACCTGAAATGAATTTTACTCTACTCCTGCCCTCCTCTGGGCTGAGAGAACAGCAAGAGGGGTAGACAACTGCCTGCAGTCTCTCCCTGCTCATACAGGGTTGTGCCTTGCAATCTAGCTATACTGGTTTCTCATCAAGGGGAACTGGTGTCTGAGAGTGGGAAAGACGGATTGGACCGTGATAAATCCCACCTTAACTTCATTGTGGATTTAGCCACCAGTTAGGCAATACCTTCGAAGCACAGGTAATCATTTGCCTAGAAGTTTGGGGGGTTTTTAAGTCACAAGGAAATTAAGGGTTAATTGAATCATTTTGGACATCAAATTGATCATCAGATGGCGGCTTTGGGCCCTAAAACAGATGCTTTCTTGTGAACAACCGCAGCACCTGTGATCCCTCCTGCCGGGACTGAATAACCAAATGCTGGAACATGCAGCAGTGATGGCTTCTGCATCTTGAAAACAAATCCATGCCGACAGAGCAGTGCCTATGCAGATGCCCACATACAGGCAAGCAGCCTTGACATGAGTAATACAAATGGGTCAAACCTGTGCCTCCTCATCAACTAATGAGGCTCAGCATTTACTCCAGAATGAATCTCTGTTGATCACAGTTTCCCCAGACTTCTCTAGTAGCTGGCACCATACTCTTGTCTATCAAGAACTTGGCATTCAGGTTCTGGAAAGCAAAAAACCCAGCCTAAAAGTCTACTAGGGAATCACAGAAGGAGAGTAGAGGAAACAGAGCAACAAAATGGCTATAGACAGGTTAGAGAGGTAGAACAGCCTGCACAGATGAAGCACAGAGTCTGCCCAGACAAGTTCTCTGAACAGAAGCCTGCTGACTTAATGCAGGGCCTTTGTAATTGGGGGCAGGGGCAGGGTCAGAAAACACAGTGAAATTGCTTACAGACAGCACCTCACTCCACACCAGAAAATGAGGCAGGGACAAACTCTATCACCTTCAGTGCTTCCCTCAGCCAACCTGTGCTGTTAATCAGTGATCATTTACCACAACTAGCCACTCTGACAGGCAAGTGCTGACTCCCCTGTTGGAACAGTGTCCTCGAGTCTGTGCCAGATAACTTAAGAGGCTGCTGTTAGTCCAGGATTTCTGGGGATGCCACTCATTTGCACACTGTTTTGAGGTCAGTACCTCCTGGCTCAAAGAAGTTTTCCCTCCTGCAGTTTCCAAAGCACAAAGCAGCTCAGAAGGCACAAAACATTCCCAGCAGCAAGAACATGCGGATCTTGCCAGTCCTGCTTCAAACTGACTAAACTGAAACTAATTAATCCAGTCACATGGTCACTACACAGCCTTACATCGAAGGTCCTGCTCACATATCTTTCTGTCACACCAGAACGGCTTTGCTACCTCCCCTGCAAACATGGAGCAGAGCTGATAGCAAGTCTTCTATGACTGACTCAATCTTATAAGCCACAGACACCACAAGCAAACCCCAACACCTCCAGTCCAGGAAAAACTTATGGAGGTTGAAGTCACCATCTGACAGAGACTCAGCACATCTGCAACAAAGGTGGAAATAGAAATGGTACTCATCTAGGACATGCCAGCATTGAAGACACTCCATCAAAACTGTTACAGGAAAGGAAACTTCTTCAGTTGACTGGGTGGCACATTTTTCTTTTGCACTCTCCCAATTAAGCTTCCCAGTCTTTGGCCCCTGCCAGCATGTCCTCTTCCTAACCCCATATCAGCCATTCCCATCACTCAACTTGTCGCTCCTGTATTAGTGCTGTCTACAATAGCTTGTTATATTTACTCTCCTCCAGAAACATTTTAAACCTTTTTTAGGCTTCCTTGGGTTACAAGTGAACATTTTGAGGATTTTTAGAAGTTTTTTAACGTTTCTAACTATGGTGTGCCAGTAGTTCTGGTCATTAACTTCAACCTACATACTACTAATACCTGCCCAAAATCTCAGTCATGTCTGCCTGTTAGAGGGAACTGCTTGAGTTTCTGTTAATGATAAATATCCTTCCAGGTGTCTGCCAAGTTTTATGAGTGTTGGCACAAAAATGAAGCAGTGTCAATAAAGTACCATGCTACTAAAACAGGGACTTTCATTTTGGAAATTCTTTTTTAATACAAACACGACTATTTGCTGCTAGACACAGATTTCCATGATTTTCCTTGCTAGTTAACTCACTGTTAAACTGGAGGTTGCTGCCCTCTTGCTTTTTGACTGAGAATAGCAAAATCCTACCCTGACTTTGGAAAGGCTTTCAGGAACTGCCCAGACACTGGATGTGCTATTGCTGTGGTTTAAAAACTATTTTAAGAGGAAACAGTGCTGTAGTTATGCAAAGATGTTTATGCTTTAGCTATTTGGTTCGTGGATTTTAAGTTTGTTGCATCTTTCTTTAAGTAATCCTCTGAAATTATAATCAGTTTGGGGAAGAAAAATGGCAGTATGGTGGAGTACTGAGGGCACAGGTTTCTAAGACTGCTCTCCCGATGTTGCTGAGAACTGTGCTGCCAGCAGGTTTTGCTGGATCTCGTTGAGCAGTAAGGTGATCCAGCCCTTGGAGCAGCAGGCAGCATTGCTGCAAGAAGCAGCAGAAAGGTATGGGGTGCTGCTCTGCAGGTGCTATGCTCCTCTGGAGGAGGCACGTGCTGGGGGTGGCCCACCACAGGAAGGACACAAAGGACCCAGGGCCCTGTGGGGGAAAAGATGGCAAGGGGAGTTTGGCTCTCTGAAATTTGCCTTCAAAGGGACACAGGGAAGCCCAAGCAGCCAGCCTCAGTGGTGCTTGGCTTGAGATGAGCTGGGGTGTGATGGTTTTGGCTGGGGTAGAGTGAATTTTCTTCACAGTAGCTTGAATGGGACTGTGTTTTGGGTTTGTACTGCACACAGGGTTGATAATACAGAGATGTTTCAGTTATTCTTGAGCAGGGGTTACACAGAGCCATGACCTTTTCTGATTTTTGTACTGTCACACTGGGGAGGAACTTGGAGGTACATAGTAGGTTGAACTGGCCAAAGGGACATTCCAGACCATCTGACATCCTGCTCAGTACTTAAAACTAGGTGCAAGAAGGAGGAAGGAAGAGATGTTTGGAGTGATAGCATCCCCAAGTAACCATGAGGCAGGAGGGGCCCCCTGGAGATGGCTGAAGAGCTGCCTGCCCATGAAAGTGGTGAATGAACTCTTTGGGGTTTTTTTTTGCTTATGTGCTTTTTTAATTTGCTTTTGCTTTCCATATTACACTGTCTTTATCTCAAACCAAGTGTCTTCTAGACACTCTAGAACCCTTCTAGTTCTTTCCCCAGTCCCACTGGTGGGGCAGTGAGTGAGCAGCTATGTGTGGTGCTTGGTGGCCAGATGGGGTTAAACCAAGACATGGAGGCGCAATGTTTCACAGCCATTGCCATGTCACACATGGGGCCATGACATTTGACAGCATGAGGGCCAAGCCGCAGCACTCAGCAGTGGAGAACAAAGCCCAGCACTGCTCCAGATCCAGCTCCAGGGGTGCTGAGAGTTGGGCAGCCTTGATGGCAAAGGTCTTCCTGCCCTCAGAAAACAGTGAGACAACTCTTCTATCAAGTAAGAGCCTGAAATTCATGGCCCAGCATGGCTAAAGGCCAGGCCCCACAGTACTCTACATGGGGCATGGTGGTGCACTGCGATGGTACCCCAGACAGACCTGGTGTCTTGGATGAAGATGGGGAGCAAAGTCCTCAAGAGCCCTAGGGTCAGGCCCTGGGTGCACAAGCACAGAGAATTTGTTGGGGCAGAGTCTGCACGGAATGAGGACTAGGTCCCAAAGCACATGACTTAAGGTGAGGTGGAAGGAACTGCAGAACAAATCTCACCTCAGCTAGATGGCTTAGTCCTTCTGTCCTCTATGCAATAGTACCCTTAACAAAACAGAGCACAGGGCTGGTGACAGGTTTCTCCACTGCAGCTCCACACAGCTTGCTAGGACCACAACAGAAGTTAGCTCAGTTCACTCTCATGACATTCAGAGCTGTGGTGCACAGAGAGGCCCACCTTGAGTCTCCCTGTTCCTGCTGGGGCACTGGCGTCACTCCCTCACCTGCTGCACTCAGCACATCTTTCTTCCCTGGTCCCTACCTCCAAGTTTCCACTCCTCACACAGCTGCTGTCAGCTCCTCTGACTTCCTCCCTATTCCTGACACCTATCCCCTCATGCCCACCTCAGCTTCACATCCTCTGGATCTGCTGCCATCACCATCCACCTCCCAACTGCTCCAAGTTCCTGCCTGAGCAAGTCCAAACAGCTGCTGCTACAGTCATAGTTCACACACAAGGAGTATCTCCTGCGCCTAGGTAGAGCCCTGGCCCAGAGCAAAACCCCAGCAGATCCACATTACAGCCCCAAGGCTGCCTCCTCCTAGGGCACCTGACCACTCCATCAGCACCATCTGGGTAACTGTCTAGAAAGCACACCCAGGAAAGCACAGCTATAGCAAAGAGCTGGGCTTTCAGCCATCACCTTTGGGGAGAAGCAGCAGGAAAGTTATGTGGCAATGCTATCAGCTGTCAGCAAAACACTGTGCTCTCAGGCACAAAATCTGGGGCAGCTGCTGCTCTCATGAGTGCTCTGAGCACATCTTCCTCTCCCTCTCTGGCACGCAGAACCCAAGACACGTAGAACTAATGCAGGTGAGTGGGGCAGGAAGTGCCTGCCTTCTGTGGATCTTCCAGAAAGAGCAGGCACTGCAGCAGGATTAAGCTGTTGCGCTGCTCTGGGACACTTCACAGCTACGCCGCTGCCGTGGAGCGGCATGCCACTGCCATTTCCATTCAATGCCAGCCTGACTTCCAACACAGCCCGGGCTGGAGCCCTCCCCCTGCAGAGGATTACCACCACAATCACAGCTCCAGTGGACTCAGCACAGCCACAATGAGCCACAGCAAACATTTTCTCACCACCATCAGCTGACGGCCCAGGGCAGCTGAAAACAACACAGAAAGAAATGATGGGGCAGCAGCTGACTAAGCCACCCGGATTAGAGAGGCTCAAACGGGGCTGAAAAGCAGCATGTACAGCTAACCCAGCAGAACTGCAGCTCCAGCCCTCATCTCAGCTCACCCAAACATGGTCAGGTGGCTCCTGGCTCCCAGCACACTGAGAAGAGGCACAAACACTAACGCTGCAACACAGAAGTCAGGCAAGAGGGAAAGACCAGACACTTGCAGACAACCATCACCCTCAACACACACATCACCCTACCATCATAGGGTAGCTATGGCAGCATCCAAAAAGGTAAAGGGTCATCTCTTTCTATCCTGGGGTTCAGACCCACTGGGTCTCTGTGCTACAGCACTGTGGCTTGCACCCAGGGATTCACAAACCACAAGCTCCACCACCACACTGCAGCACATCTCCCTGTACAGTCTCAGAACAGCCTTGCACCTGGAAGATGCCATAGGTTACATCTCAGGTTACATCTCAGGTAACCCAAAGGTGAAAGACACAGGCTTCACTCTATAAAACTGCACAGTTGATACTCTGCAAAAATCAACTCTGCCTATAAGGTGGTGGTACAGCCTGAAAAATGGTTCTTCATGAGGCCAGCACTGCTACCTTGCTAACCATGGCTCCCAACGAACATCAGAGATGACCCTTTTGCACAGGAGCAGGACAAGAGAAACTCAGGGACTTCACTAGCATCTCTGAAATTTAGCAAACAGCAGCTCCAAAAGGATTTTTTCTCACAACCAAGACAGGGTAATCACAACAGAAAAACAACAAAAACAAGAGATTGCTAAGCAGCAACAGCTTGTTCCAGGGATCTTCCCAATTCTCCCAGGGTGACCCAAACACCCCAGGAAAATATGGGCAACTAGAAACCAGGCAACTCCTCCAGCAGTACTCTCCAGCTCATCCTTCCCCCTCCTCTGCTGCACACCAGCACCTTTGCTGGGCTGGCTTAACACAGAGCCCCTGCAGGGAGAGCCTCACTTTCTGACGGACAGCTCTCCTACCCTGGGAGTTCCTGCTTAAAAATCAGACAGTGTACCTCTTGCACAGTCAGCACTGATGAAAACAGCAATCCAGGAGTGTCAGAGCTTGAACAGGCAGTTTTGTCTGTGCTTGAACTCAAACAGGCACACAGCACATATGCAATATGACTGCATGGAGGCAAAGAATGCCTTCTTTTTCCTCCATGTTCCAAAGGGGTACACAAAACATTCAGAAGCAGTCCCAGCTATGACCAGCCAATGCCATTGCAAATGCACAATTACACTCACCATCCCTGTTTATTAGGTGCCCAGGGCAGAGTCCTTTAGTATCTGTTTCCATGGATAGATTGGAATAGGCTGTGAGAAATTCAAGACTATCATTTGCCTGAAAATCACCTCAGAGGATGGACAGGAAGAGACTGGACATGTGAACATGAAGTTCAACCTCCATCAAAAGGATGTGGCTTGGTGTGACCTTGCCCTGTAGACCAAAGTAGTCTCCATGCATCCTTTTTGCCTTGCTCAGGAGATCTGCATCTATCCATCCTGAGACAGCCACAGGCACCATAAGATTCCCAGAAAAATGCGAAGAACTATCCTTGTTATTCAAAACCCACCAGCCGTTTCATTACTACCATTCTGCTCCTCTGAGGCCCAAAATACTCATGGTCTGAGATGAAAAGCTCTGCAACCACCCAATGCTCATAATGGTCCACTTGCCTTTTTCTCAGGAATTCTGGTACTTTTGGGTGTTGCAGTAATTGTTGTCCAACAGGACGCACTTCATTGCATGCTGAGTTGTCTAATTTATATCACAAAGGTGGATGTCAGGAGGAAGCTCTTCAAGTCTTTTCCTCATTATGCCTAGGCATGCGATTCTCTGCCACAGTGATTTTGTTCTGTCCTTCTACTTTTTCTGCCTGTTGCTCATGGCTGGTAGGGCCATGGGATGCCCAGACTCTGCCCCAGGGATATGCACTGTATGACCATCCTGCTGGGCTCTGGAGCCTTCTCCGCCTGGATCAAGGGACAGGCTTCTTCCACGGACATGGCACGGTGCTCGCTGAGGCCTGCCTGGTGCCACCTCACACTGCTCCACAGCCCTTGGGCTTGTCCCACTGCTCTGTGACACCTCTTGGCTGCGCCCCAAACGAGCTCAGTGCTTTTTCTGCAGCCATGCAAAGCGGAAGGCCTGAACCTGCCTTTTATCTTTGTGCAATGCATTTCATTCACAGCTACAGATACTCGGACTGCTACAGATACGTTGATTGAAGAATGACTGCTTCATCTACCTCAGGCCTATGATTTTACCATTACAAATGTCTCATTTATATACCCCTAGAAATAGACAGAATTGGCATCTCTAAGTACAAATCTACCAATTTGCTCCTTCATACAGACACCTCTAACTAGCTGCACACCCTATGCATGTGCTGCATATAAATATTTTGATAGCTGAATACTTCCCGGTACAAGGAAGCAGCAGATGCAACACTGAACAAAATGGCATCTCCCTCCCACAAAATGGTGGCAGAAACCTTCCAGCCAGGGCTCTGGCCCAGAAAGTCTGGGCCGCGCAGGAGGTGGTTTCACAGTGAGAACTAGTGCTGCCTAAAGCTCTCCCAGTCCCCCAACTCACAGGCCTGCATGCACCAGGGCTTCTCCAGGAACACCCAGCTACACCCATGGAACGTTGCGGCGTGCCTGGCACAAGTGCTGCAGGGCAGGCTCTGTGCTCCCAGGTGGGCATCCTCCTCCCAGGCACTCGCTCACCACAGGGACACTCCTGCCACAGGAGCCTCCCTGCCGCGGCCCTGGACCAAAGCCGCCAGCAACAACCTTGCTCTCAAAGCGTGTGCTGCATGCCGTCTCCAGTACAATGCTGAGCACAGCACACTGGAGCACCTCAAATGCCTCGTCTTCGCCCCACAGCAACTCACGTGCAACACGAGCAGAGCCAGTGCTTCGGGAGAAGGCCACCTCACTCTCCTCAACACCCAGCTCCAGCTCTAGGTACAACACCACAGTGCCCCTCCTGCAGCACACCAAGGTGAGCGACAGCTGCCCAAGCACCTGCGTGAGGCTCTCTCAAATCTGCAGTGCTGCCACGAGGGACCCCATAAAAGGCTGGCCTGCACTGCTCTCCGCAGAAGAGACCCTTCCCAGCACCGCTTCCCTTCCTGGGGAAGTCACCCTGAGCAATAAGGCTCCAAAGTCCAAAAGGAAGAGAAGTCCCAACCCTCAGCACGTTTCAGATGCCACCACGCATGCTTCAGTCTCTCCCTTCCTGCACCCAGCTTTTCACAACGGGCCAGCTCCGGGGCCAGGCAAGGAGCCACAGCATCAAGTCCTTTTCTGCACCGGTCCTTGAACACTTTCACTTTATGCACACGCAGCACTTTACTAACCCAACCATATGTCTTGCTCTGAACACATATTTGCACACAGGTACACCCATGTCCCTGCACCCATACAGACAGCACAGCAAATACATGTCTGCACACACACATGGTTCCTTAACCCTGCAGTTTCTGCCCTTGCTGCTCCAACGGGTTTCTGGACTGACTGATCCTGCAACAGTCCCTCAGCAAAAGCTGGCCTCACAGCTGCCCTATGCTCAACACAGGCACTTGCATCCTTCTCTCATCCTTTCAGAGACTTTGCAGCTGGTGCACTGAGCTTCAGAGTCAGAAGATGTGATGGCCACCTGCCAGAAGAAAAAGGTACAGGACTTCTCCACCTATTGGACCCACTCATTGTGGTGATGCCCTGTGCCAGAGAAATTCTGAGTAGCCAGAAGTCTCATCTTAGATTTAACACTTTGATGTTAATATCATTCCAGGTCCTCTTCTGTGTCTGCCTGCCCATCACCCTATTCTGAGGGTGTCATGGGTTCTCATGGTTGCTGCTGCATCAAAGGAAATGAGGGGACTAACCCTGCACTGTCACTCACAGAAGTTTTGGATATCTGCCCAGCAGGTGCAGGTTTTAGTCCTGTGTAGTCCAACAAACCACAACCTCAGAGTACTTTGGGCACTGTGAGAAGTTTCTCTCACAGCTGTGTCATGTGCCTTTCTCACAGCACAAAATTCCGATCAGACCTGTTACTGGTGGTGCATCTGATTACCAAGCTACATGAGGTATTTGTTGTGAAACTCTGTTTGGTCTGGAATCTTGTCTCAGTCCCAGAAATGCAAGCCTGCAGGAGACTGTGCCCTAGGTGAACATGTCCATTCACCTGCTCAGACAGGCAGGGGGCCAACAGCAGCCTTTGCAAACCAAACCCTGCCGTAAATCTTTGTGCAATTGCTGGAAATTATACAACTTTTAAATCTTTTTATGTAACTTTGGTTAGGGATTTGTTTGCCTTTGCCCAGGGGGTAGGGAATTGAAGTTTCTCTTCAAAAGATCCTGTTCACCAGGTGCAGCTCTATGATCCTAACATCTACAGATTCTGAGTAGCCAGAAGATACACAGGAAATAAATCATTAAAGAACCATTAACGACCATTAACAAACATTAATGAACATTACCACTTCTAGTGCAGTTGGAGACACCTGGGCTGGGAAATAAGCATTAAGAGAACCAAAGAATGAGGATGCAATTAGCATCAAAGGTGATCAATAACGAATAGGAAATTATATACTAAAAATTGTGTCATTTAAGACCAATGAATATGAATTTCTTTGGGGTTTAATGTATAAATATGTGAAAAGTCTGGTAAAAACCATGTGTGATGGAATGATTTTCACTGTACAATCCTGGCATCTGTGGATGAAATAATTTCTTTTGCACATGCTGGTCAGAAAAACGTCCTGAGAAGAATAAAAGAATGCCTTGATTCTCTAACACTGAAAACATGTGTTGGAGCATTTCTGTTTTTCCTGCAGTTTCTGTGACATCATCTCTTCACACTCATGCCTCTACTTCTCTATGCTTCTTGCTTCTCAAGGCCTTCACAGCTGGTCCCTGTTTCTCTCACTTCATCATTGGTTTGTGCTGCAAATATTTCATTTGACATAGAACAACTGTGTCCAAAATTCTTTGTACAAAATAATGGCCACATTAGACCAAGAGAAAGATAAGTTAAAAAAAAAAAAACAACAAAAAATAAGACTTGCTTTTCAAGGCCCAGGATAGTTTTCTGGGCAGTGGCATAGATACCATTTGCAAGGCCTCGGGCTGTGGGCTGTGAAGCTTTTTCTGTACCAGCTTCTCTTGGCCTACAACGTTGTTTAACTTATTTTAGCTGTGACAGCTAGATTTAGCACAATTAAGCAATTAAGTGCAAAAATGTCAAAAAACTATGAACAAAGAACCTTTAAAGAGAGTGCTCCAGACCTAAGCTTGCTGCAATTCACATATCCCCTCCTAGCAGTTAAAAACAGTGTTGTAACAATATGCATATTCTAGAGGCCACTTATGAGATTTGCAACTGTATTGTGATTCTGCAATCTATTAGAAATGCAAGAGTCTGAAAAGTTTAATGTGCATTTTTACTGTAACTGCCATATCTCCCTACTAAACTGAAAACCCTAGTAAATGAAAATAGTCTCAAATGAGTCAACTTTGTATTAAACATTGGATCCTCCATGTGTGGATTTTCTAAAAATGCTTTGTCACAGGATACTGGACTATAGCGGCAAGCAGTCTCTGGAGGCCATTGCAGTCATAGCAGAAGGTGGTACTCACCATAGCGAGCCCCTTGCAGGTACACCCCCATGAGGCTCAGCAGCTCCACCTCTGCCCTGGCATGTGCCCCTCTGAGGGGCCAGCCTCCGGCTTGGTTTTGGAAGACATCCACTATTCAGTGACCACGCAACTTGGCCTGATGCTGCTTCCAGTCTGGCTCTCAGAAATGACCATCTACAGAGAGAGGAATACTGTTGCAGGTGACATGCAGGGAGGCAGGGTCCCTTCATACAGGACGCTGAGGGGCTCTCCATCACTAGTAACCACTTGCAGATCAGGGAACAGATTAGCCATGTGCTTGGAATGCTGGAGAACACAGTGAAAGCTGAACCTGTGGGCCTACAGCTTTCAAGTATGCAGCAGTGCCCAAGGTACCTATGCAGATGCACACCACCTGGACACTGGCAACAACCTGGATATGGGCTGGGCAAGCACAGCCCTCCCGAGAAGGGCTGCAGGCCCAAGGCACTGCGGGCAGACATCTACCAGCACCTCCTGGATGGAACATGTACCTGTGGAGTGGTTTTCATACAAGGTTACAAGAGAGAGCTACAGCTGCAGGGCTAAATTCAGTGGGTTTTGGTACTCTGAAATTGAGGCACTTAAGTGAATTAAAGATCTGCAGGAGTTCTGCATACAGTTCTGGTGTCCCCAACCTAAGAAACACATGGAGCTATTGGAACAAGTCCAGAGGAGGGTCTCAAAGTTCCTGAAAGGACTGGAGCACCTTCCCTATAAAGACAGGTTGAGAAAGCTGGGGGCTGTTGAATCTGGAGAAGACAAGATTGTGTGGAGACCTCATTGCAGACAGAATCTGAAGGGTTGTATAGGTAAGCCAAAAAGCACTGTTAGGAACTGTAGTGGCAAGACAAGGAAAATCAGGTACAGACTGAAAGAGGGGAAATTTAGGCTAGGTATGAAGAAGAAATTTTTTGCTGTGAAGGTGGTGAGACACTGGGACAGACTGTCCTGGGACGCTGCGGATACCCCAACCCTGCCAGTGCTCAAGGCCAGGCTGGGTAAGGCCTTGAACAACCTGTCCTAGTGGGAGGTGTCCGTGCCCATAGCAGGGGCTATCAGTAATAGATGATCATTAAGGTCCTTTCTAACCCCTTAACATTCTATGATTCTGTGCAGAAGAGAAGCACGGAGCTGTTGTCCCTCAGCCACTCCCTCTGGAACGCGACCTTGGCTGCTGCCTTGTGACAGGGCCGAGACTGCAGCGGCTTCGTCGGAAGACGGCAGTGCGCCCCGAGGCGGCTCGGGCACGGCCGGAGGCGGCCCCCGCTAAGCCCGGACGGGACCCGCCCGGCCCCCGGGGCCGCGAGCACACGTGGCGGGCGCGGCACGCCTCGAGCGGCGCGCAGGCGCCCGGGGCCGCAGCGGGCGGGGCGGCGGATGGGCCGGGCCGGTTGAGCGGCCGCGCCGCCCTTCGGTCCCCGGCCTCGCGCAGGGAGGCGGCGGCTCCGCCCGGCCCGCTGCGGCAGCGGCAGCAACACGGGAGGAGGCTTTGGCCGGTGCCTGCTAAGCCCCGGGTGGAGGAAGTGGAAAGGAAAGAAGCGGAGCCCCGCCAGGCGTAAGTCGTCGCGGTCTGAGGGGAGAGGCAGCGCGGAGGGACGGGCGCTGCCAGCTAGCGGGAGCTGCTCCTCCTCAGTGCGCGGTGACAGAGAAAAGTGTCCCGTCCCCAGCGGGTTAGTGGATGCTTTCTGCCTTCGGAGACTTGTGTTCCCCAGGGGAGTGTTTTTAGTCTGCGAAGAGCGAGACTAATAGGGAGTGCATACCTCCCTGCAGGAGAGCTGTCCGGATTTCCTCTTTTCCTTAACCTGGCTAATGATCCGCAGCGCGGATCATCCGTTCTGAGCATTCTGAAGGAAGTTTCGGTTCAGATGCTGGCAGAGGAGGTTTGGGCGACGCGCACTGATTTAGTAGTGATGATGAGGCGTCTTGGGCGCTCTTTCCCGTAAAGTGTCCTGCTGTCTGGAGACAGTGAACCGCCGGGAAAATCTGCCGAATGACCTAATGTTAAAGCAGCTTAACTCAAAAACGATTTTCAAAAAGCTTCGGAAACTCCTCCTAGCTGTGTAGCTTTCTCATATTGTATCGGTGTTAGCAGTACTGCCTTGCAAGTCTTCTACGTAATTGCTGACTGTAGGAATAGGAAGATTGTAAGGTGTGGGTTGAGACTGGATTCAGTTTAACCTTTGTATCCTAGTATCTGTCAACTCGTTTAACTTGTCCTCTTGACTACTCATCACAATATGGTTTAGGGGGATAGACTTTACAATATGCCTTTTGCCATTTCTGATATAATTTGACTATTGTATTGGTATACAGCTAAAATGTCTGATACCGACAAAATGTTATTCCCCCGTGATCCTCTGTTTCTTTTTTATTGAAGTTTTGCTTTTGAATCAACTTTTGAAACTGCCGTTTATTTTAAAATTTTTTCATCACTCCTTGGATGTAGTGCATATACTGTTAATTTTACCTGAGCAGGAAGATAAACTCAGGGGGTTTACGCAAGAGAACATTAAAGAGCCATGTTAACCAAACATGTCTTCTGTTTAAAAGACAAAAATATGCTAAAAATTTAGTGGACAAGAAGATGCTAAAAATTTTCTAATCTCAGCTTTTCCATGTCTTTTGAATGAATGTAGCTTGAAACACAAGTGTAGACAGAACTGCATTTTTTGCTGTAGATCTCAATGCTTGAGTGTTTGGGGATCTTTTTGTATTTTCATGACTTCACTTAAACATCTCCGTGGTACATGACATCATTTAAAACGGAGTAGGTCCAATGGAGATATGAACCTCCTATACCTTTTTCTTCTGGCAGGTGGCCATCACATCTTCTGACTCTGAAGCTCAGTGCACCAGCTGCAAAGTCTCTGAAAGGATGAGAGAAGGATGCAAGTGCCTGTGTTGAGCATAGGGCAGCTGTGAGGCCAGCTTTTGCTGAGGGACTGTTGCAGGATCAGTCAGTCCAGAAACCCGTTGGAGCAGCAAGGGCAGAAACTGCAGGGTTAAGGAACCATGTGTGTGTGCAGACATGTATTTGCTGTGCTGTCTGTATGGGTGCAGGGACATGGGTGTACCTGTGTGCAAATATGTGTTCAGAGCAAGACATATGGTTGGGTTAGTAAAGTGCTGCGTGTGCATAAAGTGAAAGTGTTCAAGGACCGGTGCAGAAAAGGACTTGATGCTGTGGCTCCTTGCCTGGCCCCGGAGCTGGCCCGTTGTGAAAAGCTGGGTGCAGGAAGGGAGAGACTGAAGCATGCGTGGTGGCATCTGAAACGTGCTGAGGGTTGGGACTTCTCTTCCTTTTGGACTTTGGAGCCTTATTGCTCAGGGTGACTTCCCCAGGAAGGGAAGCGGTGCTGGGAAGGGTCTCTTCTGCGGAGAGCAGTGCAGGCCAGCCTTTTATGGGGTCCCTCGTGGCAGCACTGCAGATTTGAGAGAGCCTCACGCAGGTGCTTGGGCAGCTGTCGCTCACCTTGGTGTGCTGCAGGAGGGGCACTGTGGTGTTGTACCTAGAGCTGGAGCTGGGTGTTGAGGAGAGTGAGGTGGCCTTCTCCCGAAGCACTGGCTCTGCTCGTGTTGCACGTGAGTTGCTGTGGGGCGAAGACGAGGCATTTGAGGTGCTCCAGTGTGCTGTGCTCAGCATTGTACTGGAGACGGCATGCAGCACACGCTTTGAGAGCAAGGTTGTTGCTGGCGGCTTTGGTCCAGGGCCGCGGCAGGGAGGCTCCTGTGGCAGGAGTGTCCCTGTGGTGAGCGAGTGCCTGGGAGGAGGATGCCCACCTGGGAGCACAGAGCCTGCCCTGCAGCACTTGTGCCAGGCACGCCGCAACGTTCCATGGGTGTAGCTGGGTGTTCCTGGAGAAGCCCTGGTGCATGCAGGCCTGTGAGTTGGGGGACTGGGAGAGCTTTAGGCAGCACTAGTTCTCACTGTGAAACCACCTCCTGCGCGGCCCAGACTTTCTGGGCCAGAGCCCTGGCTGGAAGGTTTCTGCCACCATTTTGTGGGAGGGAGATGCCATTTTGTTCAGTGTTGCATCTGCTGCTTCCTTGTACCGGGAAGTATTCAGCTATCAAAATATTTATATGCAGCACATGCATAGGGTGTGCAGCTAGTTAGAGGTGTCTGTATGAAGGAGCAAATTGGTAGATTTGTACTTAGAGATGCCAATTCTGTCTATTTCTAGGGGTATATAAATGAGACATTTGTAATGGTAAAATCATAGGCCTGAGGTAGATGAAGCAGTCATTCTTCAATCAACGTATCTGTAGCAGTCCGAGTATCTGTAGCTGTGAATGAAATGCATTGCACAAAGATAAAAGGCAGGTTCAGGCCTTCCGCTTTGCATGGCTGCAGAAAAAGCACTGAGCTCGTTTGGGGCGCAGCCAAGAGGTGTCACAGAGCAGTGGGACAAGCCCAAGGGCTGTGGAGCAGTGTGAGGTGGCACCAGGCAGGCCTCAGCGAGCACCGTGCCATGTCCGTGGAAGAAGCCTGTCCCTTGATCCAGGCGGAGAAGGCTCCAGAGCCCAGCAGGATGGTCATACAGTGCATATCCCTGGGGCAGAGTCTGGGCATCCCATGGCCCTACCAGCCATGAGCAACAGGCAGAAAAAGTAGAAGGCCAGAACAAAATCCCTGTGGCAGAGGATCACGTGCCTGGAGACTTAATTTGTGTTTTCTCTCTGAAGAGTTTGTGGAGTTGAGGCGTGTGTGTGTGTTGGTAAGACGTTGCATGCCCCAGATGCATGCTGTTTCCGTGGTGGTGTTGAGATGTGGGCATTGGTGCACGTGCTGCCTCAGGGGCATACTGAGCAGCTCTGGTCTCTCTAGAGGGACACTCCACACCCCAGAGTGGCAGAGGGTGGTGGTTGTGCCCTTTCTCACTTTCAGTTGAAGTTCTAGCCCTGCAGGTAATAAAGTGTCATGAAATCACAGAATATCTGAATTTGAAGAATATCTCCTGGCCCTGCACAGGAGACTCCTACAAATCACAGCATGTGCCTTAGACCAGTGTCCAAGAGATTCTTGGGCTCTGTCAGATCTGGCGCTGTGACCATTCTCTGGGGAGTCTGTTCTAGTGCTCATTCACCCTCTGGGTGAAGAACCTTCTCTTGATATCCATCCCAAACCTCTGAAACAACTTAAGGCCATTCTCTTGGGTCCTGTCACTGGTCACAGGACTGTAGATGTCAGTGTCTGCTGCTCCTTTTCCACTCACAAGGAAGTTGTAGACTGCAATGAGGTCTCTGCAGTCTTCTCCAGGATGAATAGACCGAGTGACCTCACCCACTCCTCATATGGGTTCCCCTCACGGCCCTTCACCATTTTTGTTTCCCTCCTTTGGACACGCTCTTAACAGCTTAATGTCTTTCTTTTATTGTGGTACCCAAAACTGCCCTGGTGTTGTGCCTGATGCCCCCCAGGACACAGGTGGCCCTACTGGTTGCCAGGGTGCTGCTGGCTCATGTTCAGCTTCCCATTGGCAGGACACCCAGGCCACTTTCCGAAGTGCATCTCATTCCCCAGTTAACACACACATCCAGAATTGCCCTGTCCTAGCTACAGTGTCCAGTACTTGTCTGTGGTGGGTCAATTGCTTAGTAGGGCCTGCCCCTTTTCTGGTCATGTGGCCTCTCCTGATTGTATGGCGAAGCCAACCTGTGCATGATGGCTGCTGTGCCCGTTTGTCAGTACTTTTTGGCAATGTAATACCCTGTGCGTTCCATACCACATTATGCTTGGCTTGCACAACCATGGCACTACAAGTCTGCCCAGAAGTATCAGTCTCCAGAGCTGAGCCACTGAGTTGCTGCATTCTAACTTGTTGGGGGAGGGAGCTTGAATAGTACAAGCCAGTGATTTTAGCCTGTATATGTAAAAATGCTTTTTTTCCTGTTCTCTTTTTCTTTTGGAGGCAGGGGTATCGGTGAAGATGCAAGAACCAGAACTTGTTGCAAAAACCCTGCGAGCTGTTCTCCACACCTTTAAAAATGGCATACGTTTGTCAGAACTTCAGACTGTATACAGATCGCTGACCAATGAGTTGATTCCCTTCAGGCACCTAGGATATGACACACTGGAAGGCTACTTGGAGAGTATCGCAGGAGTGGTCAGAATGGAAGAGAACAAAATGGGAGAGGTAAGAATCAGTTACAGTTCAGAAATGGCTTTTGTGTTCAATGGCTTTGTTCAGAATGTTCCTGGTTCATAGCTTTACCTCCTTTGGTGCTGTGGATTTCTGTACCGTGCATATGGTGTGCTAATTCTGGGAGAGGTGGAAGCTGTGACATAAGATACTAAGTGCTCCTTATTTTCCTGCCTCTATATTCCAGACCCAAGGCATTGTATGCAAAAAGTATGAGATTACAGGGTTTTTTCCTGGAAATGTGAATTCTGTATGGAAATATAATTCCTGTGACTGTGGAGATCTGGCCCCTTTCTCAGCATTTCCGACTTTGGAGGAGATATTAGTGGCTTGTCCTGGGACCGTAAAGAAGGTTAACTTTTGTGTGTTAGTCGTCTCTTCTCAGTGGGGTTTTGCATCAATTTTTTCTACAGTGAAACTCTTAGGTGCTGTTGCTTATGAGCCTGACAGTGCTTGCTTTGGACTTAGGGTTCTTGTTTGTTATGGGTTGCAGTGCAACAGGTCTGCAAATAACACACTGAGATGAGGGAGAGCTCATGTAAGTGAGGTGCCTTGCTGCAGCAGTTGCAAGTGCCTCAGCCTGGCTACCATGCCAAGGATAAAGGGTCATCACATAGATCAAGAAGGAGAAGCAAATCTTAGTAGAGGATTGATGTGATAGAAAAGTTGTCCCTTATTCCTTGCTCATGCTTCACTAGCCTCATGGTGGCTGCCACCTTGGAAGCAGCTTGCTAGGACCACAAACCTCCTTTCCCAATAGTCTGGACTTCCTAGTTTGAAGTCAGAATGCATTCTCTTGATAGCTTGTGTAGCTGTGTGGTGATCTGTGTGGCAAGCTTGAAGCTTCTCCCTTGGTGGAGCTGTGTCTGCGTTCCTGTAGTGTTTGTAGCCTGAGGGAGAGCAAAAAGCTAGTGGATGTTTGACACAATGTATGACTGTCATAGCAGGTCTGAAGAGACTGGACTTCAGGCTGAGCTTCTTTGTTTGCTCAGCTGGATCGGGTTGGCATCTGGCAACTCAGAACTAGTTCTCCCTCATTAGCTGTGTGGTAAGGACATGGAGAGGGGTATCCTGAGTTTTGTCCTGATACCTGGAAATGTGGCTGTTTTTAAACAACAGGTTCCCTTTCTGCATATTTACATCAGAATTTGCCCTTTTACAGCAGATAAGCAAGTTTGGGATTCTTTTTCTCTGAAGCCTGCCTCAGCTGCAGCTACATCAGTAGCAGGATTGCAGGTACCTCAGTTCTGGGAACGTTTGTGATCCTGCAATTAAATGCTTCCTCGTGGTGATTCTGGCAAATAGCCATCTGTTTCTAACTAGGGCCTTACAGGGTGTAATCTGGTATCCTCCCATTCCCTTGAGAGCTTTGTTTATCCACTAATACAATGTGTGCTGAGAGCCTTGTGAACTCTTGGATAGCACTAGAGGCAGTGACTCCTTTGTGACAGCTGTTACAAGAGAGTGAAATGTGGCTTTTGGAGCTGAAAAAGGAGAAAGTGATTGAACAAGGGTCTTGAGGTACTTGAGGAGGGCTGTGGTTCACAAGTGCCAGCTATGCTCTGCATGACTGAAACAGCTGAGAGTAAGCACCTTGTTGAACACCTGAGAGGCAGGAGAGGTTCAAAGACTGAGCCCCCATTGCTGTTTGATGACCCTCCTGTTGCCACTGTCCATAGTGTCCCCATGGCAGACATTAAGCAGAGGGTAGCAAGCACGATTATGCGCTGATGTGGGATGCTAAGCTACCTAGAACTGCTCGCATGTGCTTTCTTGTTACAGGACCTAGGTTATATGTCATTATAAGCCTGTTCTCTTTGTTTACCTCTCTCCAGAATTCTTCAACTCCATTATAGGCTGGTGCTATAGCTCAGGGTCCACACAAGGCCACTGCAAGAGCATGCAGGCAGCCAGTCTCTCTGTGGCTCTGGAGTACCCTGACCTCCAAGACGTAGGAGATCAAGACCCTTACCTCTTCCTTTAATTCCCTTGTGGACAGTGGGGCAGGACAGCAGAGACATGCACATCCAGAGGTCTGGTAGCAGTTAATGATCCTGACTGCAGTCTAGATTGTCTTAAAAGGACTTCCCTTACTGCTAGGTCACCTGCCCAAGATGTGCCACAAGAAACACATTCAACAAGGCATAGTATAAAATAAGCAGTAAGTAATACAAATTGATCTTGATGTGCTGCTTGTTACTTGCTGCCTTAAGTACTTGTGGGAAGTGAATATTAGCTGTGTAACTGAGACCGAACAGACTGATTATCTTGGGAAGGCAATGACATAAATTGTCCTTTGTTCCTCTTCCTACTGAACACTAACTTAGCTGTCTTGATTGTGGAAAAGATTAAAGCTGATGACTTTTTCTTTATGCAGTAGCTATGTCCTCCAGTTTCCACAGAAGATGAGAATTAAGTTCAGTGTACAGAAAGCACTGCAAGAGTTCTCATTGAAATACTGTGCACCTGCAACAGGTGGTTGTGTCATTTCAAGGAACCCTACTTTGCTGTGCTTCATATTAACTTATAAAAAGTGTGTTGTTGCACCTTCCTCTAAGAAAACTTTGGCTTCTGTTTGAATAATTCAAAAGGAGAAATTTGAAGACTGCTTTGCTCTGCTCATCTACCCCATCCCTTTTTATATTTGAATTTGTTGTAGTTCAAACCATTTTGTTAGACTTTGTCACTGTGAAACAAGGGAAGGAAATGCTGAGAATTACTTAGAACATTAGTGACAGGAAAGACCTGAAATGTACCAAAGATTTGAAAATGTGCATTTATAAAACTATGATAAACTGTATAGGAACAAAAAACCTTTTATACAGAGACTTCAAGAATAAAGAACAAGTGATCCATTCCATGCATCCGCTCCTGTTAGCTATGAGTTTGAGGAAGGCTCTCATATGCTTTTCTGGGTGTGGGCGTGACTGGGCCCCTCTCTGAAGTGCCAGTACATGACTGTCCACAGCGTGGGCTACAACCAGAAGAAACTGGAGATCTTTGTGTTGTTCAGGGCTGTGATCTTTTTTGAAATCATGGAGAGTTTTTGCAACAGGTCACACAGCAAGCACGCTGCTGCGGGTTGACTGCTGAGGTGTTATGGGCTGCAGTGATGAATAGGAGGAGTTCTGTGAGACCTTCCAAGTCTGTGAGCAATGGGAATGCTGGGAGCTCTGTCTTGGGACAGATGACA
Organism: Sitta carolinensis; assembly: GCA_032173965.1. Classification (NCBI taxonomy): domain Eukaryota; kingdom Metazoa; phylum Chordata; class Aves; order Passeriformes; family Sittidae; genus Sitta; species Sitta carolinensis. The sequence continues at coordinate 50,862,317 of CM063313.1, forward strand.
AGAGAGCAAGAGCTTATGAGTAGTGGAGAGACCAGTATACGGGCAATATGGTGGCTCTCTGTTACAAGTGTCTTGGGTGGGAAGAAGTGGTAGACAAAGCAGATGATGCCTTCTTTTGACAACCACAAGAAGCCTTATATTTGCAAGCTTTGATCCTCATGGGGGACTTGGGCTACTGCCATACTTGCTGTAGGGACAAGTCATCTAAGTATGAGCAATCCAGAGTGTTTCTGGGGTCTGCTGCTCTCAACATCCTGACACATGCAATGAATCAGTGAGGAAAGGTGTTTTGCTGGGCACAGTCCTTGAAAACAAGGAATGAAGTCTGCAGATGTAAGGCCTGGGAAGAGCCCTCTCTGGGGCTAGATGGTGTCTGTGAGCCTGAAAGGAGGGAATCAAAGCAAAAAGCAGGATCAACAATGCAGGACTTTGGGAGAGCAGACTTTGGCCTTCTGCTTGGAAGACTCATGGAATACAGTCCTGAGGAAAATGATCCAGGAGAGGTAGTGAGTTTTCAAGGATTGCCTCCTCCAGTTTCAAGAATGGTATGTTCCGGTATGTTCCAGGGTTAAAAAGCAAAGGGGGCAGGAGCACTAACAAAACAGCCACAAATGGAAGCATGCATGATGTGGGAGCAGGGAGAAGCAGCCTGGGAGGATTATACAGATGCTGACCAGACAAACATACATATATCTAAGAAAGACTGCATTTACTCTTGATTATTTGAACAACTTTAAGACCAAGACAAAGTGCTGTCCCCTTGAGAACAGCTCCTAGAGCGCTGCCAGTTCTGAGAAAGTGATTCCAAAGAAAGTCCTTAAAATAGCTGGTTAAGTGTACAGGCAATGGGAGGAAACAAGGATAGGGATACAGGAGCAACAGAAAAACTGGAAGAAAGAAGGTACAGCAAATGAAGACCTTCAGCCTTTTGCTGTGTTTCACTTCACTAAAGCCTTATCAAGTCCATGCTCAGACTGTTGAGTGCAGATTGTCGCACAGACATCTGTGAAACGGTGAAGAATGAAGGATTTCAGATTTTCACAGCGATGGGTTATGACTCAGGTACAGGCTGCTGTATGACAGTCTTTCTCTTACGCAAGATTGAAAAAGGTACATGTGGGTGAAGAAGGAGCTCCTGACTTAAGTCTACCATTACAAGCATACAAGCAGGAGGTAGAAGCAGAATTGAGTGAGTTGGAAGGGGTATAGAGATACTATGGAAATAGACAGAGGAAAGTGCAGGGCAAGGAGGTCTTAACCTTGTTGGGAAGGTTCAAGATAGGGAACATTTGGAAAAACTGAACACGCACAAGTCCGTGAGTTTATTGCAGTGCACCTGCAGGTGTCAGTTACCTCGGAAAGGTCATGGTAGTTTGTGGGAGATTCTTGAGGACTGAAAGAAAGCACTGCCTTTCACTGGGAAGGATGGGAAGATCAGCCTGATGTTGAACTGTGGGAAAGTTGTTGAGTGTCTAATCCTGGAAAGCTGTTCCAGAAAGCCAAGAAAGGCTTGAAAGACAGGAAGGCAAGTCAGTATGGATTTACAAAGTGAAAATCATATGTGACCAAATAAATACCCTTTCAAATTGAGATGATTGGTTGAATGGAGAGCATTGGATGTAGTTTAACTGGATTTTGCTAGGACTTGTAATATCCTCTTCTGTAACAGTTACACAAAACCCATTGGGAGACCACGTAAAAGTGATGTACCTTGGGAGTAAATGCTCAGGAATTGCTATCTAATGTGTTCATGAATGACCTAGGTTATTGGACAAAGATCATCCTCAGCAAGTCTGTAGATGACAGGAGAGACTGATAGAGCAAACAAATGTGCATGTTGTTCAGAGGGATCTCAAGAAACTGGAGAAATGGAGCATCAGGAACACTATGAAGTTCAATATAGGGAAATGCCAAGTCCTGCACCTGGGGAAGAAAAGCCCTATATGCCTGTATAGTTTTGGGTTCACCAGCTGAAAAGTAGCTTGGCAGAGAAATGCCCTGGAATTCTGGTGAGTGCGAAGTTCACAGTGAGCAGGATGCCACTGCAGCAAGAGACCGACAGCATACTGGGATTCATTAGGAAGAGTTGTCAGCACTCTGACGGGGGTGATTATTCCCTTCTGCTCAGCAGCAGTGAAACCACATCCTGTTCTAAGCTTCCCAGAAGACGACAGACGTGGCCACACTGAAGCAAATTCATGGAACAATTGTGAGATTATGAAGGGGCTGGAACATAACATCTCTGATGAAGGGCTTAGAGAGCAGGGATTGTTTGTGCTGGAAAAGAGAAAGCTCAGGGAAATCTTATCCATATATCTGTTAAATGGAGTTAAAAAAAAAAACATGGAGCCAGTCTCCATCTCCAGTTCTCATTGGTATTCAATGAACAGACAAGAGACAATGGAAGCAGAGTGAAATAAAAGCAGTCCCATGTAAACATTAAACCACCCATTTTTTAGAGTGAGGCTGACTAAACAATGGAAGAAGTTATCCAGAGTGTTTGAGAGTTCTTTGTCCTTGGAGATGTTCCTACTGCCTGACTAACTAGGTCTAGTTGATGCTGCTTTGGGAAAAGATGCTGTATGACATGGACTGTAGCAGTGTTTTCCAGATTCACTTTTTCTGTGATTCTTGGCGTTTAATCACAACAGTGGTGAGACTGCTGGATTGCTGTTTTCATCAGTGCTGACTGTGCAAGAGGTACACTGTCTGATTTTTAAGCAGGAACTCCCAGGGTAGGAGAGCTGTCCGTCAGAAAGTGAGGCTCTCCCTGCAGGGGCTCTGTGTTAAGCCAGCCCAGCAAAGGTGCTGGTGTGCAGCAGAGGAGGGGGAAGGATGAGCTGGAGAGTACTGCTGGAGGAGTTGCCTGGTTTATAGTTGCCCATATTTTCCTGGGGTGTTTGGGTCACCCTGGGAGAATTGGGAAGATCCCTGGAACAAGCTGTTGCTGCTTAGCAATCTCTTGTTTTTGTTGTTTTTCTGTTGTGATTACCCTGTCTTGGTTGTGAGAAAAAATCCTTTTGGAGCTGCTGTTTGCTAAATTTCAGAGATGCTAGTGAAGTCCCTGAGTTTCTCTTGTCCTGCTCCTGTGCAAAAGGGTCATCTCTGATGTTCGTTGGGGGCCATGGGTAGCAAGGTAGCAGTGCTGGCCTCATGGCTCTGCTGAGAAAGGGCTCTTTCTCAACCTCTACCACCATCTGTCGTAGTTTGACCAGCCCAAGGAAGTGAGCTGACTAGGTTTGAGATTGGCATTTTATTGGACCAATGGGAAAGCATTTTCTAGTTCTTATTCCCGCTGAACGAAGCCCGGGAAGCTCTCTTCCCTGCCGGCCGTGGGCAGGCGCACCCCTCTGCCCTGCCGGCGCTGCCCGGGCTGTGCGGAGGCGGCGGCGGGCCGGGGGCGGCCGGGCCCGCTCGGCCGGGGGCGGAACCGGGCTGGAACCGCTCGGCCCGGCGGGATTCTCCGCTCCTGGAGGGGCGGGAGCGGCTGCGAGCCCTCCCCGAGGAACCCACGGGCCCGGCCGGGAGGGGCAAAGGAGCCGGCAGAGCCTGCAGAGCTTTTGTGCCAGTCGAACCCGGGCTGGAGCCTGATGAGCTGTGGAGGTCAGGGGCACTTCGGGCCAAGGAGCTGAGCATGGGGACAGCACCTGGATGGGCACCAAAGGAGCTGAGCATGGGGACAGCACCTGTATGGGCACCAAAGGAGCAGCATGGGGACAGCACCTGGATGGGCACCAAAGGAGCTGGCATGGGCACCAGCACCAGTGGCCCCCGTGGTTCATGCTAAAGGTGGCCCTGAAGCCAGGAGCAGCCCTGACCCCCGTTCCAGACGGAGAGCAGCTGGCACAGCTCACATGGAGTCGGCAAAAAGAGCACATGGCCAGCAGAAAGACTCAAAGCTTGTTCCTAATACAAGACTTGGACGAAATTGACTTTTTTTTCAGTGTTACAAAACTTTGTACTCGAAAAACACTAATTCTCTCATAGGCTAAGAAAAAAAAGGGAGGTGAAACTTTGTAAGAAGAGCCACATGAAAATGAAGTGGTAAGAAAAGAGTTAGATTTTAGATTGAAGAGACTTTGAAAAGTTTGTCTTAAGCTTAGGCTGTAAAATTCTTTTGTGAAGTTATAGTACAAATATACTTGATATATCAGACTTTGGGTTTTCCCCAGTAAGTTCATGGAATGCTTTGAGGGGGTGGTAGCATTCTAGCCACAATCATGAGCAGAGGTACCATTGTTAGAAGTTTGATGAGAAACCTCGCCCCGGGGATAAAAGGGGAAGACCTCTGTACCCAGAGATGAGTGAAAAGATGCTAGAATGGCTCATCCTTAAAAGAATGCACCCCAATTAGCTAATACGGACCAAAAGCTCAGTTGTAAGGAAAAACTGTGAAAGATGGGAAAGACTTCACAAAGGCAAATCTCGGGCACCTGTGATTTGTGAGAAAAATAAAGCCGCAAGAGTTCTTTTCTTGTAAGAAGCTTTCCATAGCATTAGCAAAAAACACTTTTCTCTCTAAATGAACCAAAAAAAGACTATTTGTAGAGGTAAAAAACTGACTGAGATTTCTAGGTGTTGTTGTCTTTACATTGTTGATCAAGAGCAAAAAAAGGGTTGTGGGGAGGGAAGAAGAGAAAGTCCATCCTCATTCTTGTTGTTTTTATTTCTTTTAGTATTAGTTAATAAAGTCTTATTACTTTTAAGCTTAAGCCTGCTTTGCTCTTGATTAGAACCTTTAAAATTGGCAAAATTAAACCAAAACACCTCACAGAACATGGCTGAGACCACAAACTTCCATTTTAACTTAGTGTTTTTAGGATAACTGCCTGTGTCCTTGTGGAGTCCTGGAGGAGTACTCATCCATCTGCCTTTGCAGCAGTTGAATGGCCCAAAAGTTTGGACTTTCATCTTTGTGAGGCAAAGTGCATGCTAGGCATGTGGTTTGGTGTCTTGCTAAGGCCAAGTTCCTGTATCCATTCATACAGGTGGTGAGTGGATGTTGAGGCCATGAAATTGGGCAGGGAGATAGCTGTGGGCTTGTCCAAGGCTGGGCTGTTGTTGGGGGCCAGCCCAGTGCCTGTAAGGCAATTGGTGCAGCCAGGATAGCTGTGCGATTTCTTTGGTAAGTAGGGCAAAGGCAACCTTGCTCCACAGGTTCAGCGTTGTACCAGAGCCTCTAGTGAGCCTTGGCAGGAGGAGCAAGGACAGGCCACAACCCCATTGTTTTCCAGAGTTATAAAGCAAGATTGTGGGCATGTGGGATGGGAGTTAGAAATCAGGCTGTTTCTCAGAGGGGCCCAACCCAATGTGGAAAGGTGATGGAGAGGCTCCAGCTGTCTAGTTTGTTGATTTCTGAGGTTCACTGAAGTTTCTTCTGGAGTTTCACAATAGGAGAGTGAGAGTGAGATCTCCAAGATCCATGTCTGCTGTTGAATTCTTTCCTGAACTGCCTGATGGCCTGCATGATCTAGCAGTTACAGACTTGGAAAGGGATACAAGTAATTCTGAGAGCTGTGGATAAGCTGTGCATCTCACTGACTGCTTTTTTCATTTCTCCCCTTCCTGTTCCAACAAGGTGATTTGCCATGCTGTTAGTTGCAGTGAAACTGTGCGAGTTGCTCAACTGGTGGCCCGACAGAGGAGTCCCAAGAAGAAAACAGTCCGGCAGGTGAACTGTCAGATGAGGCTGAAGAACACATCTCCAGTCAGTTTATCAGGTAAGCCATAGGCAGCTCTAGAGGTCCTGCCTTTATGAAAGAAGTGTGCAGCTGCTGCAGCAAAAGTATTGGCTGTGAAGGTGTGTCACCTACGGCCACGAGTTACATGGTCCAGGTGGAGAGTTCTTGGGAGGATGAGTGTTCTTGACAAGGGTGCTTATATCTGAAAGCCATGATCAGGGAGAAAGCCCTTTTCAGGTGTGTATTTGAGATGTGAATAATCTTGAAAAACCAAGTCCTTGTAGAATGCTTGGCTTCACTTTCATGTTCTTCTGCTTCTGTGAGAAATGCAGTTGAGATGCAGGCAAGAAATGTGGCAATGAGCCTGCTTGTTCTTTAAGGCCAGTCTTGGCTTGTTGTGGAGTGGGAGGATTGAACCATTCCCTCACAGTGAGAAGTTTCTGCAGCATCATCTGTGACTATTTCAGCAGTTCCTGTTGCTGAAGCCAGTGCCACAAAAGTTCTGATGCCCATTTTCAGCTCTTTTTACCTCTTACCTTTTGAATAAACTGCTGTAGCAGTGTTTTCCTAAAGTGTGGGTCAGGTTTTCCTCACTGTTGTGCTGTTGTGTTACTGTCTGTGGAGTTAGGCCCAGGATTAAGGCTAGGCAAGACCTATTTGCTTGCAAGATGGCAGCTTGGAACGATGACATGCAAACTATGAGTGGGTCTCGTAGTTTGTGTGTATTCCCCTGTTCTCTTTAATGAAGCATTTGCTGCTTCTTGCTTTTCTACAAGGATGCCAGTTGGGATGCTGAACTAGTGGCTCATATCCCAATTAAATGGCAGGGATTATAAAATCAGATTGATTCACTGTCTTGCACATCTGTTCCCTTGGAAGTGTTTGAAACCTCCAAAATTGATGCAGCACATCCAGCGTATAAACAGCAAAGTGACCAAGAGCTTGCTTATCCCAGTGTGGCCTGAATGAGGTGTATTCCTCTCTGAGTGTAACTTGGTCACCTCTGCTGTGTGGTGGAAATTCAGGTGCCCACAATCCAGAGTAGAGAGGAAACCCTTTGGATGGCAGTACAGGAGGTGCCTGGGGAGGTGGAATTAGACTGGCTGGGGGAGAATGTTACTCATGGCTGCATCTACAAACTTTTTAGGAAAGCCCAAAGGAACTTTGCGGCAACCTCGGTCTTTGAACGTGCCAGAAGAAGGCAGTAAGAAGTCTGTTCCTCGCCTGCCACGAGGCAGAGGAGTGACATTTGGAGGTGTGAAATCTGTTGTGGAGAGTGCCCGATCTGCCTTACCTTCAGCTGCTGGCAGTGGACCACCTAAAGAAGTGCCCATGCAGAGGCATGTCACTGTGGTAAACAGGTCAGTCAGTGTATGTGTGCCCAAGTGAGAGGGGAAATTAAGTGTGATGGACCCTTGGATGCCACAATGCAAGCAGTGCCTTTTGGGATCCTGTGCCGCCCTTGCAGCAGGTGAAGTCTGAACGTGGGATGGTAGCCCAGGAAGGAGACAGATGATGTTTTTCCTTTTTGGATGCTGCATTGCTAGCCTGTGCTCTTGGCCTGTTCCCATGTTTTCTGGGGTGAAATGCGACCAAAGATGTCACAGCATTTGTGTGTGGAGCTGTTACCTGGACCCAGGAGAGAGCTATTGTGGCCAGTGTGACAGAAAGCAGGAGGAACAGATTACTGTGCAGGGCAGGTGATATGTGTGTTGAGGGTGATGGTTGTCTGCAGGTGTCTGGTCTTTCCCTCTTGCCTGACTTCTGTGTTGCAGCGTTAGTGTTTGTGCCTCTTCTCAGTGTGCTGGGAGCCAGGAGCCACCTGACCATGTTTGGGTGAGCTGAGATGAGGGCTGGAGCTGCAGTTCTGCTGGGTTAGCTGTACATGCTGCTTTTCAGCCCCGTTTGAGCCTCTCTAATCCGGGTGGCTTAGTCAGCTGCTGCCCCATCATTTCTTTCTGTGTTGTTTTCAGCTGCCCTGGGCCGTCAGCTGATGGTGGTGAGAAAATGTTTGCTGTGGCTCATTGTGGCTGTGCTGAGTCCACTGGAGCTGTGATTGTGGTGGTAATCCTCTGCAGGGGGAGGGCTCCAGCCCGGGCTGTGTTGGAAGTCAGGCTGGCATTGAATGGAAATGGCAGTGGCATGCCGCTCCACGGCAGCGGCGTAGCTGTGAAGTGTCCCAGAGCAGCGCAACAGCTTAATCCTGCTGCAGTGCCTGCTCTTTCTGGAAGATCCACAGAAGGCAGGCACTTCCTGCCCCACTTACCTGCATTAGTTCCACGTGCCATCAGGGGTCTGTTGTGCAGAGGAGAGAAGGACCAAGCCTTCCTGCTGTGACTCAGAAATGTAGGAGCAGCTGTGCTTGGGCCTTCCCTTTTTTGTGTGTGCTGATGAATTGCAATTTTTAAGTGGACGTTCCCTAAAAGGCAGAGGCACTTTGCCTCAGGCAAAGCAAAAAGAGCACAAAAAGAGTTTTTTTCCAAGTTAGTTAATGTAAGGAAAATACAGGAAGTAATTTATAGCATTTAAAGATTTGCAATGTGTGAAATAAAATTAGTAGATGCCACCCCTCTTCTGGCTATTCCTGATGTAGTCTGCTACATCTTGTGTTATCTTTGTTCATCTCTGGCAGTCTCTCCTGAGCTCCTTTTAGGTAAGTGTTCTGCTTTTCTTTCTGTTGTCTGTTTGTGCTCTACACTAGGAGAAGTGACAAGCAAAGTCTGCTTTGTCCCATGTATTTTTGGAGAAGGAGACATCTTGTGCTTTTGCAAAAAGTTGAAATGCTATCTTTTTAGCTTGGGTACATAGTGAAGGGAGAGTTTGGGGAGGTGAGCTTCATATTCTGTTTGAATACAAGGTTGTATGTGACTGGATTAATTTGTTAGTTTTTTTCTACTTGGCCAGTTTAAATCAGAACTGGCAAGATTCAAGTGTTCTTCCTGCTGGGGACATTTTGTACCTCCTGAACTGTTGTAGTTGCTTGTACTTTGGGAATTACAGGAGGGAAAGTTTTTTTGAGGCAGGAGGTCCTGACTTTGAAAAACAGTGTGCAATGAGTGGAGTTATGAACAGCATCCCCAAAAATCCGGGGCTGACATCAGCCTCGTTGTTATCTGGCACAGACTTGAGGGCACTGTTCCAGCAGGGGTGTCAATACTTGCCTGTGAGAGTGGCTGAGCCTTTATAGCACTCCTTGACTGAGACAGGTCCTGAGGGTGACAGACCGTCTCTGACCCACTTCCCAGTTTAATGTGTGTGTTTAGTTAGTTTAGTTTATCTGTGTGCAGTTTTTGACTTTCTGTTCGCCCTGCCCCTCCATGTACCCACGTCATAGGAAAGGACATCTATGCTCTTGTGATTGCACATAGAAGTCTTGGTTTTCTCCTTTTCTTTTGAACATCTGTCCTGCTCTGGCAGATGTGTGTTCCTTGCCAGACACAGTTCCTGCCAGTGACAGACTTTGTTTGGATGCTGAGAGGTATTGGTCTTCCACCTAGTACCATGTAGTGAAGCTCCTCAGTGAGGCTGCAAATAATGGTATCCTTGTGACTGCCAAAAGTCTATGGCGCACCTATGATATTTTTTTCAGAGACTTTCTTGATCACAGCTTCAGGGGCTTGCTCCTATATAGCATTAGGTGGAAGGGGAACAGATAATTTGTCTTTCTGGTTCTGTTACACTCACATGACAAGACAGAAATGCTGAATGTAGTTGTCTGAGGCTTTGTTGCAGATGCTGTTGCAGGGTCTGAGGCTTGTCTTTATAGCAGCAGTCTCTCAGGTTATCCTGACTGTTGTGTTGCTGTGGACTCTCAGAAGCAGGAAGAGACCCTCCTGGTAAGGCTAACTGCATAGATCCTTGAAGCTGGAAGGCAGCAGCGTGGATGAGAACAGGTTCAGGTGCTTGGTGACCCTCTTACTTGAAGCAGCAGGAGCCATTCACTGCTGGCACCACCTGGCCTTGCTGCTTAGATATCACTGTCCAAGGGCCAAGAACAGATTGGGGTGGCATGTGCCTTACCCCAAGGTAAGGTAGTTAGCAGGGAAGGGCATTGCTTCCCTCCCTTGTGTGGCAGTGAGATGTGACTAGCTGCTCAGCTGGAGCTAGCGCACGGGGACTTGGCAGGGCTGTGTGGCTGGTTGGGCATTTGTGAAGGGCCAGGCTGCTGGTGTGGCTGGTAGGCCTTTTGCTGGGAGCAGGCATCAGGCAGCTGAGGAACATGAGGCATTGCAAGTAGCCAAGTTGTCCATGCCTGCAAATTGGAGGGGGAAGCATGTTGGCCCTGGCACTGTCTGGCCATATTCCATCTCATTGTTGGAAATGCATGACCATCATGATCTGTGTGAGCAAGCAGCACATCACACAATACTTGTCTGATTGCAGGGCTCAAAACTGGTGATGATTTGGCTCAGAGCTTATGTCAGCACCACATTGTGGGAAACTGTTGAACCACAAGAGAAAGCACAGAAAGAACCTACACAAAGTCTCTTAATATTGAGAGCATCCCAAATCCAATCAGCTTTTACGTGCAGCAGAGGGAATCATCAGTCCTCTGTTCCAAGTTCCTTCCCAGGGTGTTCACGTGGCATGGCTTAAGTAGGGAATATCAGCCATCTTCTTCACTGGGACTCTACTGCAGTTCTGGCTGACCTATCCTGCAGTCATATCATTTGTGTCACCTGTTGTGGGGCTTAAGGTGATACAAGTGCGCATGGCATGGAGGATTAGGACACAGCTATGAATTCCTATTGGCAGGCAGGGGTATCAGGACACTCTCCACTACCCGTAGGGCTATTTCATAGGTTTGTTTTGCTTTCTGCCTAGCAAAGGTGGTAGTCTCTTTTAGGTCTGCTTCCATTAAGAGGACTTTTTTAGCTTGAGTATCTGTTTAGCTATGAGTTGTCCGTACTGGTAGATACACATACAAAGAAGGATCTTGGATTTTCCATAGCATCTACGTGGGCAGCCATAGCCACCTTCTAAAAAGAGACTGCTTCTGCTTTGTGTGGGCATCTGAGCTGTGCCCAGAAAGTAAAGGGTGTTTCTGTAAAGCAGACGAAGTGTTGTAAGAGGCTTTTCAGATACCCAGCAAGTGCCAGGTATAAGTGCAAGTTTTGATTTTGTGTGGGCAGCTTTGCTTTTGTACTTTCTGAGTTGCATAAATGTGCTTATAGTGGATCTGCTGCTGCCTAGCACTTCTGGGCATGACTCCTGTTTTGTAAATTGCTGAGCTGGGCAGTGTCTGTCCTCAGAGCTAGTGCTGTGGAACACAACTCAGAACAGAAGTATGATCTTTGGTACCAGAGGTATCCCATAGCTAATGGAGGAGCATTGGTTTCATCTAACAGGGACAGCTTAAAAGCAGGGGAGACAAATTAATGTTAAATCTTTTAAGATGCTCCATAGGAGAGACGTGAATGTAGGAGGTGACTTTCTGGTTCATTGATATGCTCTGATTAAAAGTCAATGTGGTGACACGTATGGCTACTCGGTCTTTACTTCCTGTTGCAATTAGACTCAGCATCATACTTGAACTGCTGTCCTGTCTTCTCAGAGTCCAGGTGAAAATGACCCAGCTGTTTCTGCAGTTGGTGAGTTTTATGGCTTGCTCCACTGTTGTCCCTGAATTCCAGAACTGGCCTCTGGGCAGAAATCTTCTGCAAAGCATGCCCAGTGCATGTGCAGGGTCTGCTCTGGTCATGAGATGCCTGGTTCAGAGCAACCTGCAGTGCTATGGTGGAGATGTTCCCTAGTCTTTGAATTCTCTTCTCCACCTCTTGTTCCCTTTTGCTTGCAGCATATGTAATTATTCCACGGTTGATTTTTTTTCCTGATTTTTATTTTGTGAGCTACACAGTGCTGTGCCCTCTTCAGTGTCAGTAGCTCATTTTGTTGTCTGTATTCCCAACTAAAAGCTTCTGCTCTCTGGGGGACCCCAGAAGGACACCTGCAAGCATGACATTTGTGTGCTTTCAGTGGGAGAGATCTTCAGAGAAGAATCTGTTAAACAGTGACCAACAGCATCCACAAAAACACCTTGAATGCCTGTGTGTTCCTGCTTTCCCTTTCCTAATGTCTTTTTACTGTGTTTTGTTGCTCACAATAATGAGAAAAATGAGTCAAAACTAGAAACCACTGGTTGATCCGTCCTGTTACTGCTGAACATGTTGTCTTCCTGACAAGGACATTGTGACTACTCCTCTTGAGCAGCAGGCCTTCTAGGAGTGTGTGGAATGCATTTTTTTTTTTTTTTTTTATAAATCTTAAAAGCAAATTGAATGTTATTTAGAGACAGAAGAGTGATTCTCAGCAATTTTCTTCCCAATTTTAGGCCTGAGAAGAGACTGACTGTCCCACCACGGTTTCAAAAGGAGTTGCAAGTTCACTTGTCCAGAAGCTCTTCCACAGAGTCAAATGGTATGCCCATTAAGAAATTATTTGTTGACTACTCAGAGTGAGTGTTATCTTTAAAAAAATCCATCTTAGTAGTTGTTTTGAATGAAGATGGGTTTGGATGAGGAATCAAGTTATGTGAGTGAACCTTTTCACTCTTATTTCATTGTGCTGAGGAAATGCATGTTTGCATGTCTGCCTCTCAGTCTTCTAGGAAAAACACTGGGCAGTAAGTGTCAAAGCCAATCACAAAGCAAGTGTGAGAAGTTTGGAAACAGGAGGAGTAAGCTTAACTTCACTTATGGTGTAGGAGTATGGTATAAGGATGAAATCCTGGCTTTCAGGGGTAAGCAGCATTACTAATGTATCTGTCCAGCAAATACTCTTCTGCCTGCGTGGCTCAACAGTTGTGCAGCTGATGGGCTTGGAAAACGATGGTTGCTTTCTTTGTGACTAGTCAGCCTGATTTGTGAAGCTTCAGGTCTGGTAGCAAATACATCCCACCAAGGGAAGAGAAGTAGAGATGAGACAGCAAGCAAGTTAGTGATGTGAACCTCCCCCTGGAATAATGACTGCCTAATGGCACACAATGCATGAAATTGCCTAGAGCAGCTGAACAGTTGTCACTTTCCTTGCTCCGCTGGAGGGCTTCCTTGGATGTAGTAGCACAGAAAAGCTGCCTGCTCGGTGGAGACTTTTCCTCAGGAAGTGTCTTGGAATGGAAGGCAAATCACAGGTCTGATTTTACATACATCTGAATATAAAAGAACATTCTTGGTTGAAGTGCAATATCTTTGGTATGTTTGTACTCATAAAGGAGTTTTCTTGTGGCCCTCTTGCCTTAGTGCAGTGTCTCAGCTGTGGTGGGGCTGAGGGTTCTGTATCCTCTTCCAGAATTCCTTCAGAACTAACATGTAGCAACATCTTATGAAAATAACTACAATGATTGAAAATTCATCTTTAGGTAGTTACTAAATGTCTGAGATTGCCATAGTTCTTTGCCATAGGAAGTGACTGAATCAGCCATGCTGGGCAGCAGAGCCACATTTTAGAGTTGGTGCTATGCTGGCAGCTCCCATGTTTAGTTTTTAAGTACAGAAGTAATCATCTGTCTTTCTGTTTGTAGGGCTGTGTTTATTTCAAGGCTGTGTTTTTTTTAACAGATAGCTCAAATACATCAACTGCGGAGGCACATACTGGTTCTTCTGTTGCCCATGTCCATGAAATTCAAAGTCGCATTAGGGAGCTTCTGAATAAGTACAGCAGTGGTGTCAGGGTGTCAAAGATGCCTCAGATCTATCAGGAAATGTACTGGGAGGACCTTAACACGGAAGTGCTCTATGAGCTTGAGAACTGGCCTGACGTGTGCACAGTAAGTATCAAGCCATTTTTATGGAAGATGCCAGTACCCTATAGATCTGCGAGTGTTCATTTGCCATGTGTTATTTCATGTGTACCTGCCTTCCCTTCGTGCTCTGTAGCAGTGGCAAAAAAACCTCGCACCCCTGGCACCCTAATCCCAAATAAGGCAAAAGGCAACAATGCCTTTTGAAACCCCAGGAAATCACTGTTGACTGGACTAGTGTTTTGAAGAAGGAAGGTCAGCCCCTGTGGTGTTCTGGAGCAGGTGCTTGAGGTTGCTGACTTGCTACCTTTGACTGACCCCTGTACTGACAGCTCGAATAGCTGATGACTTGTGATCTCCATGCCATGTTTGTTGTTCTTGGTTTGTTGCTTTGTTTTTTTCCCCAATTGCTTTTTATGTTTTTCCTTGTTGCTGGGTTTACCTCATCTTAAAGCTACAAGCTACCAACATCCTTTGTGAACTGTCCATGGTCTAACTGTATTTATCTTTCATAGACTTTTCCAGAGGTCTTTCTCACATCTTAAGGCAAGGAATTTTGCTGTCAGTTAGGTTTATGATACAATAATAGATGAAATGAAGATGGGTAATGTTGTGGGGAGAGATTACAGCTAAGCCCTTTTCTGCCCTCTTTCTGATGTCTTTTCTGTTACCTACCCCTTGATTACCAAGGCTGTTGTTGCCTCTAACTGGGAATTGGTATCTGGTTGAGTGTCCACTTAGAAGTCTGACACATGAGTTGCTGTCACTACTGGGTGGAGGGTGTTCAACTGCTTCTGTCTCTTCTGCATTCATGGGTCATTTATGGTGTCATGCAACTTTGATCAGGGCTTAGTTTAGCTGTACTTCTACAGGCCAGTGATATCAATGAAGACTTTCAACTTCTTTGGTATCTGTCAAACTGTGGTACAGAAGAGTATAGAAGTAATAAGAATATTTGTCTTCTTGAAGTGCATTTTTTGTATGTCCTACAAAGTCTTTTCTCATGTAAAAGCATTAAATGCAAAAAAAAAAAATTAACTGAGTTGAATAACTGCCCTTCAGGAATAACACCATTTGCATGCATGTATGACGTTCTCATGTATATATGAAATTTGTTTGTAACACCTTACTACAGACACTAGAAATGTATGCAGTCAGCCAGTCAGTAGCAATTAGTTTTGATGGTTGATGATTGGTTCCTGTTTTCTCTATAGAGCAAGCTGTTGTGTCTTGAATTGCTTAATTCATGCAGCAGATTTTAGTCTTTTTGTAGCTAATGTTCCAGTCAGTCCTGTTCATCCAGGATCTTTGTTCTGTATTCATTATCCATTTGCCTGTTATCTGTTGGGTCTATCTCTTTCTTTCTAGCATGCAAATGAAGTCATTTAAGCATAAATAAGCACTGATTAAATCCATGGAAACATTGTAATACAATGGGCACAGTACAGCAGCAGTCAGAACTATCAAGTTGTCCTGGCACAATCAGTCTTATTGTAGAGAACTGTTAGTGAGCTTCTAAAGTTTCAGTTTACTGAAACCATCTCAGTTTACTGACTTAAAAAATTGTGATTATGGCTTAGGCATGGAGATGATTGAACTGGGACTTCTTACATGAAAGCTACTATACACCTCTTACATAAAGTCAGCTCCTGGTTCAAACATATTGTGTGCAGGTGTACAGCTCTTTAGAACCTGTGATATGCAGAAGATAGACTGTACTCTCCAGTGAAAGATATCTGATATCTGAATTATTTCTGTCTTGTTTGTTTCTTACACTGAGAGTGTCTGCCAGGCTCAAAAGAGTGTCTGGTGTTTCTTTTATTATCTTCTTGAAGAACATATTCTTTTTGTGCTCACTCTGATCAGTGTAGCATAGTTACAAACCAGCAGACAACAAACCTAATACACTTTCAATGTCTTCAAGCTTTTTATTTGAGGATTGTGCTTTGGATAGTATCACTTCTGAATAACTTTTCATCTCTAAAACTTCTGCTTGAATGGAAGGAATTTTATCTAGGAAATTGTAATTTCTATGTTTCTACAACCACAGATAATGGACATTTTTCCTATTTAGGGAGTTCAGGTGTCCAAATGTCACTATAAGTTGCAAGCTGATGATCTTGTTCTCAATCTTCACCTTTCAGGCAGGGGGTACTGAGGTGTCGTGGTTTCAATTCGAAACCGTGCAGAAACACCAATTTCTGTTTTGGTTTGATTTTGCCAATTTCAAAGTTTCCAACCAAGAGCAAAGCAGGCTTAAGCTTAAAAGTAATAAGACTATTAACTAACCCTAAAAGAAAGAAAAACAACAAGAGTGAGGATGAAACCTTCAAAACACTCTTCCTCCCTCCCCACACCTTCTTTTCTCCCAACCGACAATGTAAAGAAAACAACACTCAGAAATCTCAGTCAGTTTTCCACCTCTAAACCAGTCTTTCTTCAGTTCACTTAGGGAGGAA
This sequence comes from Sitta carolinensis, assembly GCA_032173965.1. Taxonomy (NCBI): domain Eukaryota; kingdom Metazoa; phylum Chordata; class Aves; order Passeriformes; family Sittidae; genus Sitta; species Sitta carolinensis. The sequence goes on from CM063313.1 coordinate 50,878,195, forward strand.
AGCACCTCTCGTTCGCTATGGTCAATTTCCCCACAAGAAAACAGTTCTCTTGTAGATCCATTCTTCATGAACAGCAACCGCCTGGATCCTTTGTGTTCATGGAACTCCTCCCATGTTCACAGTTGTGTCTCTGGGCCACATCGATGTATGGGGTCTTATTTTAAAGATAACGGTTCAAAACAAAGGTTCTCTTTATTTATCTTTTATTTATCTTTTATTGCCTTCACCTCTAAGGAACAGAGATTCACTTCTTCTTTGAGGGCAGAGAGTCTTTATCACTTAATTCCTCTGTTCAACTTCCCATGAAATCAGCAGTCCCCTCAACATTTCATTCTTTTGCTTGGGTCTACAATTTGAACTCTTTTTATCTCCCCATACTTCTTTATGGTTTAAAGGAAATATCTCAATATGTTATAGCCAATTACTATAGCTCATAAGAATTTTTTACAGCTCAAAAGCAACTTCCCACACTCCTTCCACCTGGATTTTCACTCTTTCTTGACTGACTGTGATACTTCATGTGGTCTTTACACATCTGCATTCTGATTTTCTCTCACTGGAGAGAGGATGGAGCCTTTCCAGGTCCCATCTGTGCACTGATGCCCTGAAAGAGTTAACAAGAGACAACGTCCAGCCGGTCAGTCCATGGTGTCAGATTTCACAGCCCTGCTGGGGGTGCAGCTCTCAGAGGGTCCAGGCCCAAAGGCAGCCTCTTGCCTGCAGCCAGGAGGGAGAGTTGGACAGATCCCAAATTCCTTTTCCACCCCTCGGTCTCATCAGGTGTTCCGGCCTTATCGTGCCTCCCCCCCTCTCCCCAGACACAGCAGAGGCAGGTTCAGCTGGGGCCAGCAGCAGAGCCAATTCTGTGCTGGCAGATGTTCCCAAATCAGCTGGGGCTGCCTGGCCCTCGTGGCCTCCCTCTCCCCACACTGGGCCCAGCAGAGGTGTGTGCTCTGACAGCCAGGAGGAAAGAGACCTGCCCGGGCTTCCTTTCAAAGGGAATAAGAACTAGAAAATGCTTTCCCATTGGTCCAATAAAGTGCCAGTCTCAAAAACAGCAGGCTCATTTCCGTGGGCTGGTCAAACCAGGACATGAGGCTAGCTTTGTCTCCCTTTGTCTTTTACCTCCCTTCTTTAGCACCTTACTTGTAGCAACATATTTTGTGCAGCTAAATGCGAAAGTACAAAGTTACTAATTAGTGGCTTGCAGTTACTGATTGTATCCCAGCCTTCATGAGCAATGGTGATGATAATAAACATCTTACAAGTCTTTGTTGTCTACCTCAACTGGGAGAAGAATCTGCTTCAACAGCTCTGGGTTGATCCATAGTGTTGCTGAACTGTTTGCTTTCATCTCCAGCACTAGTGCTTTGAAGAACATGATGACGGACAGTGACCTTCCCATCTTCAACTTTTTTTATCACAATTTTTTACCTTTCTATTTGACTAATTACTTTGCCATGTGTCTTTGAAAAGTGAATGACCCCTATTTTAGACTTCCAACTACTGTCTCATTTGTTATCTCAGATCTTCTCTCAAAACTTCTGCTTGAATTTTCCATGGTTCTTTTCCAAAAGCTTTTAGAAAATTAGACAGTCCTAGGAAATCAGGGAATGTCCTTGTTTGTCCTTGGATGTTTAGTTGGCTTAAAGACTGGAAACTGAGCGAGCGTGGGATGATTTACCTTCAGAAAGGCAGGAAGTCATGGTGTGATTCCTCAGGGATAACACCTGGACACATGCTGGTCAGAATTGTAGCAAGTGAGTTTGTGAAGGATGCAAATACAAGTTGAGCTGGTTAATAATAAAGGGTTGTTCAGAGTTACAAAGACCAGGGCTCTCTGAAGAGGTATGTAACTTCCTCATACTTTGTTTCTGGCCCATAAAATTTCATTGTAGTCTTATTTACAGACGTGGATAGAAAGGACTCTGACTACATAAAAAAAAAAAAAAAAAAAAAAAGAGTTTTTTTTCTGGATGGACCTTTAAGCATGGGAAAAAGGGATCTCGGCATTTATGATAGCTTCATGCAAATGTTGACTTGGTACAGAAAAGTGCAATTGATAAGTATTTGCAAAATAAATAGAAACGGAGTATTTCAGTTGGAAGGAGTCTGTCAGTGATCATCTAGTCCAGTTGCCTGGCCATTTTAGGAATGACCAAAAGTTAAAACATGTTATTAAGGGCATTTTCCAAATCCCTATCTTTTGAACACTGTCAGGCTTGGGTCTTCAGCCAAGAAGCCTGTTCCAGTGTTTGTCCATCCTCTTGCTAAAGAAATGCTCCCTGACATCATCTGAACCTCCCCTGACACAGTCCTGTGCTTAGGAAGCCATCTTTCCTAGTTTACTCACTGAGTACTTGAGACCAGAAGTTGTTTCCTACAAATTTCACACATTTCCTGAATTTGCTTGTTATGGCAGTACAGTGTTCACGGTAGATGTCTGGGAAGTTGCAGTCTCCAGTAAGAAAAAGATACCAACCCAGAGATTTCTCCTGAGTGCCTGTTGGTAGCTATTGGAAGGTCCTGCCAATCACCAACACCCTTCTGGAATTCCAGGAGTGATAGATCATGATTGGCAGGGGTGGGAAAGGAGGGATGATCACACTACAACAGTAGAAGACACTACAACACTCCTTTGATACCAGGTCTCTCACCCATGTCATCGTTAACAATAAGGGCTGTGCATTCAAGGGCTGTGCTCCCCTTTGCATGCAGTACAACTCCTTCACGTTGCCTGCCCTGCCTGTCCCTCCTGAAGGGCCTACAGCCCTCCATCCCAGCACACCAGGTGTGGCACTTCTTCCACCAAGTCTTGCTGACGCCATAGAAATCATAGCTCTGGGAACTAGCCAGTGTTTGATGTTTATCCTGTTTGTTTCTCATGCTCAGTGTGTTGGTGTACAATGAGTATTTCAGACACAAGATCAAGTCAAATCTTCAACCAGACGCCACATTTGCTTTTCAGCAGTTCTAGAATAAAGATATTCCGTGAAATACTCTACTGGCTCTGGCTAAATACCAGGTTAACTATTATGTTGTTGTCAGAGGACAGTTTTGTCTCTATAATCTATAATTCCTCAGTCAGGTTTCTTACTGCTTTTTAATAAACAAAGCTATACAATATGTCACTCATGAGCATATTCTTTAGTGACCTTAAACACTTACAGTGTTTAAGTAAGCTGTTGCTGTGTGAAAAGGCTCCTCAGACTGGAGAACATTTGTGTGGATGTTTATTACAAGAAGGAGGCTTTACAGGTTAAAGGAAAGCTTAGTTTTCTTTACTTAATCTCTTGGATGTCTCGTAAGGTGTTGGACAGGTTCCCACAGTTTGTCAGTCTTGAAAATACATAACTGGAAAAAAATTGAAGAAATTAAGGGGGAAATTAGCACATTTTTGTTCACTGTTTTGGGGTTGTTTGGTTTGTTGCTTGGTTTCTGGTTTGGTGGGTTTTTTTGGTAAGTCACTACAATTTGAAGTTTATCACTACAGAAAGGTAGAGAATTTTTTAGAAAAGAACAAGACCTGCATGAGACAACAATGAGATGTTGCCTAATTGCCTGGTAGGATATATTGTTATTTTATCTTTTTTTAGCTGTGTTTAGTTCTCATATTTTTCACATTTTGTATTTATACATGTTGAGACTTTTTGTAGACAGTGAAACTAAAGGCTTGGGAGGATGCCAGGATTAGATGGTAAACAAATTGACAGAAATAGGACTGAGACTTGTTTTCTGAACGTGGTCCTGGGCAGTATACCATGTCTTAACAAAATAGATACACACTAATGCATCCAGCAGCTAAGTTTTTACTGTAACATTCAGAGTGAATTAAACAGGTGTGCTCAGAAGGGAGAAGGATTGCCACAGTAGAGAGTTGTATTCCTTGAAAAAACTTGGTTTTGTCAGGTCTCTGACCTGACTCTCAGAGAAGGAATTTCTATACCTCAGTTAAGCTGTGTGAAGCAAAAGTCATCCTTCTAAACAGAGAAACAGACTTGAAAGAATAAAAGAATTCAACTTTAGTGTACTTTGCACATGGAGGAGACCATGGCTATCACATCTGGTAGTATGTATGAATGAAAGCTCACAGTTTAACACAAACCCTAAAAGCTATTTCCAGTAGATGATCTCTTGGATTATGATAACTTTCTTTTGCCACACTCCTTGAAGAAATTGGTGTTTAGACACAGAGCCACTAGCCATTTGGAACAGAGTTCAGAGAACACAAGACCTGTACTACTTAAAAGGTAATTAGATGTACTGTACATAATTCATCACAGAGCAGTGGTGTCAGCCTCACTGAGCAGATCGTGTTGTAACACGTGTAGAAATGAGCCAGTTGAGGACAGAAGGTCCAGAATAACTTTCCTGTCCAAACACAGTGCTAGAAAGGCTGTAAATCAATATACCTGAACCTCGGTCCTGGTAATGAATAGATAGACAGTATGAGCCAGCAAATGAAGTCAGACTCCATTTGACAGCATCTTTCCTTATTCCTGCAACCCATGCATCTCCTGTGTGTTTAATCTTGCACTTTTCTAACCTCGTAGGAGAACTTCAATGCATTATGAGATAAAGGTTACTAAAAAGCTGAAAAGAACTGGTGACAGAGTTGTCTGCTGATCCTCAGTGCTGGCATAAAGACGTGAAGAATAGGGGCAACCCTCAACAGTATGGAGTTGTTAGATTGACTCTACTGTCTTATTGCATCACAGTTTCCTTTGTAATTGTGTGTTTTCAGAAGCCAGAGTCTTGTAAGCACAAGAAACTGAAGAACAAGTACCTTCTGTGCAGGGTAGTGAAGTGGGATGAAAAAGAGGATGGCAGAAGGGGGCAATCTAAAGACATTCCTGAACTTTGTAGAGCTTACCATCCCAGCCCTGAGCACGAGCTGAACCTGAACAGAGGTTATCTTGACAATAGGGATTCTTTAGCTTAACAACAAAAGAAAATACAAAAATATACCCAGTATTACTTGTGGTCTTACATTTCATTTAAGTACAGAAGAAATGACTACCAGAGATAGAATCACTGAGGTTGGAAGGGACCTCTTTTGATTACCTAATGTCACCCCCATGCTCATTCAGGGTCACCTGTAGTCTGTCCAGGTCTGTATCCAGTCATGTTTTTAACAATGGACGTGCTACATCTTTTCTGGACAACGTTTTCCAGTCCTCTTTCACCTTCCCAGTTGACATGAGGCTTGGCTAAAAACAAGTGTTTTGATGTGTTCTTTTGTTGTTAAGGGTAAGAGGATAGTTAGATTCCCATGCAAAATAATTAATTGCATATCAGAATAAAAGCTGTAAAGGCTGGAGTGGATTCCAAGGATTAGCTGTAACTGGATGATGTAAGAAGCTTCCACATCCTTGTAAGGAAAAAGCTCCTTACTGAGAGATGCCATCATGTGCAGTGGAGATCTTCAGCCTTTCAAGAACACTAGCAAAGTCTGTTTTTTCCCCCAGATTTGTTTGCTCTGGACACATACAATTCAGTACCTTAAACTCAATTGCTTTCAGAAGCAGCCACTTGGAAGAAGAGAGAGGAGTTGAATGTTAATGTTGAAGCAGCATCTCACCATTGCCTGGAGTGAGCTGTACTGGTAGAGGGATGTGCCAAACCAGTGAGACCTGAAGTTGTGTTGGCTGCCAGTGACAGAGAAGAGGTGCTGTCAGCCAGTGTGTGGGTGCAAGGTAGTGCTGATCTAGGCCAGAAATACCTTTCTCACTGCTTTGAGCTCCAGCTTGCTAGGAGTTGAACTTCATGTACTGTTGAGGAAAGTCAGGTAGATGGGAGCTGCCTTCACACTGAAATGTTTGTCTAAGGTGCCATCACTAAAATGTTTGTATGTATAGTCTGTTGTATGTATGCCGTGGTAGTAGGCTTCCATGTTGCACATTTAAATCAGATCTGAAAGAACTCCTGCAGCACACTTCTGACTAACTCTTCTCAGTGAATCAGTGATAGTTCTTTGTATTTTAGAGCCATCTTTGAGAATCTGTTGGACATGAAGAACCATGGAGCCAGACCTTTTGTGTGCCACTTTGTCACTGACATTAAGTGCTAACTTACTTTGTGGGTTTTCTTTTCCTACCTTGTAAAAGAATGGCAGAAAGTAACAGCATATGCTAGTTTGAATGTAACCTTGAAACTGAAGGACTTTGACTAGAAACTCTAATTTCAAGGATGTCTTTTTTCCAGTTCCTTCTTGGAAACTTGATACTCCAGGAGGTTACCAGTATATGATTATTCCTGTACACACAATTATGCAAGGCTGCATTGGAAAGTGAATACTTTCTTTAGTTTATATATGTTAGTGAAGTAGTTTTTTTGAACACTGTCAAGAGTATATGTGCAAAGCTTTTGTCCTGCCAACATGTACAGCAGCATGTCTGCCTTTGTCCCACAGTATGTTTATGTCAAAATAAGGGGACTTACTCTTTTGCATTCCACTCAGTTGCAGTGTCAGTATCTCTCTTGGGAGTATTTTCTTTGAAGTTTTATTATTCGAGTCCCCAGATTTTGATTTTTATGAACCGCCTCTGTTATTCAAGCCCAGGACAAACCTAGATTTGTAGAATGGCTCACTCTCTGTTGCCCTGATAATTCATTCTGCCAGCTCTTGCCTCTTCTTTGTGCTCTGTAATGGAGAGGCGACAAGAGGCAAGGTCACAGAATCACAGAATATTCTGAGTTATAAGGGACCCACAACGATCATTGAATACAAGTCTTAGCCTTGTGCAGAACATCCCCAGGAATCACACCATGTGCCCAAGAATGTTGTCCAAGTGCTTTTTGATCTCTGTTAGGGTTGGTGTTGTGAACACTTCCCTGAGGAGCCTGTTCCAGTGCTCAGACTACCCTCCGGGTGAAAAAGATTTTTCCTGATGTCCAACCTAAACCTTCCCTGGCACAACTCCAGGCTATTCCCTCTGGTCCTGTCACAGATCTCAGAGAGATCAGTGCCTGCTATTCCTCTTCCCCTCACAAGGAAGTTGTAACTGTAACTCAGTCTCCTCCAGGCTGAACAGACCCAATTACCTGGGCCACTCCTCCTATGGCCTTCGCTTAAGGCCCTTTTCTGCCTTCATTGTCTCCCTTTGGACACTCTATAACTGCTCAGTGTTTGGACACTCTCTAACAGCTCAGAAACACAGGTCTGTGTTTCCATTCCTGCCCCCAGCACTCAAGGTGAGGCTGCCCCAGCTCAGAGCAGAGCCGGACAATCCCCTCCCTTGCCCGGCTGGGATGCTGGGCCTGATCCCCCCCAGGACACGGGGCCCTCCTGGCTGACAGGGCACTGCTGGCCCAGATTGACATTGACCAGGACCCCCAGGCTCCATTCCATGGAGCTGCTCTCCAGCCTCTTGTTCCACAGTCTGTACTGCCATCCAGGTTTGCCCCATCCCAGGTGCAGAATTCAGCACTTCTCTTTGTTAAACTTTATACTGTTGGTGGTTGCTCAGCCCTCTAATGGATCAAGGTCAGTCTGCAAGGCCTCCCTGCCTGCAAGGCACCTCCTCCCAGTTTTGTATCTTCTGTGAACTTGCTTACTCCTTCCAAGGGCAGTGTTCTTCTAAGCATCCAGGTCATTTATGAGGATGTTGAAGAGCACAGGGCTGAGGATGGAGCCCTTTGGAACCCCACCAGTGGCACATCTCCAGTCTGATGTCATCCATACACTGTAACCTTTTGCACCTGACCCATGAGGTAGTCACTCACCCATCACATGATGTGTTTATCCAGTTGTATGCTGAATGTTTTGTCCAGAAGGACACTGTGAGAGCCTGTATGGAAAGCTTTACTGAAACTCAAAAAGATTATATCCACTGGATCAGCTAGGTGTGTTATCTTGTCATAAAATGAAATTGAGTTTGACAAGCAGGACTTTACCCTCATGAATCTTTGCTGACTGTGATGAATGACTGTGTTGTCTTTCAGGTGTTTTTCAGTACCTCCCAGAATAATAACATGCTTGCAGAGCTGGACTGCCAGCCATACTGAGGGGAAGTACCTTGAAGGCAGGTCTATAAGCTCAACAGAAAACCTCGTTGAGACATTTGTGCTTAAGAAAGGGCAGCTGTTTTGAAGTGCTGCTCACAAGTGAAGCCGTTTGCTTGTTATTAAAAGTTTCTGTGGCTTTGAAGGTGATGAGATTCCTGGAGATATCTTGTGCAGGGCCAGGATTTGGACTCAGTGATTCTTGTGGGTTCCTTCTAACTCAGGATATTCTATGATTCTGTGATTCTAGTGATGCCAACCTATGTTTATTTTTACTGAAGTAATCTGAAGCAATTTACTGAAATAGCATTTTGCTGTCTCTATGGTTTGTGCTGTCAGCATATTCAGCCTCTTCAAAATGAACTTCAGTGCCTAGAAAACCCCAGAGCTATTTTGGAGTTAAGAGGCTTAACGATCTCTGAGGATCTTCTCTCCTCAGTCTCCTGCTGGTCTTTAGCGTGTAAGGATTTATAGTCCTGTCAGCAAAAATTTATTTAGCTCTGTTGCCACTTTACTTCAAGAGTGCTAGCCAAGAGAAGGAATACATTAAGATAGACCTCTGCATCCAGCTTCTTCCAGGATGACCTGCCTCCTCAAACAAATTATTGTCTCGAAAATGTTAAGTATTTTCTGGAGCTAAAAGTTTCCTTGGCTGGTCATGTAAATGAATTCCTTGGTCTTGTGCATGGACACATGGGACATCCTTATCAATTCCTCTCTGTCTAGGATGTCATTATTTGCCAAGATGGCATGCTCTGATTTTTTTGTCTGTGTGACTTGGTTGGTATCCTAACCATATATCAAAGCCTTTGCAAGGCCTTGATAAGTTTTTCAGTTCGGTTCTGTTTTTGGCTGAACTCCTTTCTTCTGTGCTACAAAGGGCACAATAAGATTCCTCATATCAGAGGGTACAAATATGGATGTCCTCTGTCAGGAATCATTGAAGGCATCTTTGGTCCTTCTAGGTTTCACTGCCAGACATGTTTATTTTCTCTTCTATGAAGTTGACTAGCAGAGATGCCCAAGAACTTTCTTTTCTTATGTCTTATTCTTGCAGAAAGTATTTCTGTTTTGGTTTTTCACTGATACAAAATAATTTAGGCATGCTACCAGGAAAGTATGAGGGTTCTCTAACATGGTTAATATTTTTTTAGGTCTATGAAAACTCTTTACTTTTTGTCCTGCTAGTCATGGAAGTTGACCAAGACCTATTCCCAAGAACCTTTTCACAGATTGTTTTGGCACCAGCCTAGACAATGTAATGCAGAGCAAGCATATGGAAATGCACTTACATAGTTAATTTCCTGACTCTTAACTCAGATTATCATGTGGCAATTTGGGCTAAGAGTGATGAGCTATATGTAGGACGAAGTACATGGTTCTAGACACAGAAAAGGCCATTTGATTTTTTTTCAATGTATTGTAACTCAATATTTGTTTCTTGCTAATGTTATCTTGATAATGAGTGATATGTGTTATTCTTTTTCTGTAAGATAATACCTGAAGCCTTGTTCATTGTGCTTTGATTGTATGTTGCTAGGATAGAGCTGCAAAGAATTACTTGGGCAAGGTTTATAAAGTTCTGATAGGTCTGGACATGAGTAGGTTGGAGATGAATGCTACCTCTGAGTAGCGGCAAGTAATTCAACTGCTCCATGTTTTTTCATTGATCTGCTTTTGAAAATGACTTTGATTAGAGTTGCTTCCTCTGATGAAACAACTTTCAAAGTGGAGCTGCATAAACCTTAGTAACTTTCTTTATTTTTCTTGCTTTGGGGCCAATGTGGAAACACTAAGACTTTTCTTATCTCAATTTTACATAGATTCCTGCTAAGTTATGGTTAGATCAATCTAGGTTGACCCTGCAAAGTCACAGTTGAATTGCACAGATTAGATATTTGCCTATTACTGATGTACTCCTGTGTGTTTGGAACCCTTTGAAACAGAGGAGGAAGCATTACTGGAAGTGCTAACCTGTAGTAACTGCCTCAAGCTTAGCTCCCTGTGGATGTTCTCTTAAAAGTCTGTGTAAAACACATGTTAAAAAAGTGTAATGGGCTAAAGGCTTTAGTGTTAGAGATGCAACTGATTATTGACTCCCTTTTTTTGTTTTCCAAGGTGGAGAAAATACACAAAGGTGATCTGATGGACGGATTTCTTTATCCTGCTAAGAAAGTACCACCAGGAGCAAAAAGCGATAGTGAGCAAGAAAAGGCATCTCAGAATGTTACTTCATTAAGAACAGACCCTTTGTTAAAACCAGATATGGAGACCACACCTGCATCACTCAGTAGTGACTTCAAGGCAAAAGTTGTTAGCATCTTGCTGAAGTATTCCAATGGTCTCTGGGCTCATGCACTCCCCAAAGTGTACCAAGATGCTTACCAAGTAAAATTTCCAGAAGACATTCTAAATAATCTCGAATTGCTGTCAGATATATGTATTGTGAACTATGTATCTCAAGTCCCCAGAAGGGCAATCCTCTATGCTAAACCCCAAAGATGCATTGATGAAAATGTGAATGTCGCTGAAAAAGTAAAGAGACATGATGATGTGAAGGCCACAGCTGAACAGCAGTATGAAGAATCAAAGGAGCAGTATCTAGAAAACATAACTGTTCCTTCTCTAGTCATTCCTTCAGAAGGATCTGTGTCCATCATGGTGTTAGAATTGAAAAACACTAATGAGGTCCTAATTAGGCAAGTTTGTATTTTGGAATCTACCTTTTTTGCTTCATTTATAAATCCACACGTTCATATCATGCAGGTCTGGCAGAAAAGAATAGATGAACAGGAGGTTCAGGACTTTATTATTTACTTTTTTTGCTAATGAAAACTTAGAATCCTTTTGTTTGTGTTTAAATGACAATTTTCTGAAACTTTTCCTTTCCAGAACCAATCACTTATATCATTAGCTTTAGCTTGTCTGAGAATCAAGGCAAATTTGCTTTCCATTGGAAGACTTTGTAAAATAATCCCACTACAACACAAAATAGTATCCAGATATTACTATTGTGCTTATTAAAATACTTTCTACTTCTATAACTCACACTAACTAGGCATGACTTGAGTGCATTCAAATTCCACTTACGGAAAGATTAGCTTTCATCCAGCAAAAAACAAGTGTTTCTTGATTCAGTTTCTAATCAGACTAGTCTGAGAGGATAGTCTAAGAAGCGGGCTGTTACATTATGTCTTTTACTTCCAGCCTGCTATGTACATGTGGTGTAACTCTACACAAATTTCCTGTACATCTTTTAGTTCTGGCATTGTTTATAACTTACTGTGCATGTGGAGAATGGTTCTTAGCTTTCTAGTCTGTTATTCTAAGGGTGTTTCCACTAAGTATTTAGGATGAATGCTTTAAGTACCATGGATCAGAATACCATGTGTCATTGTTGAGCTGAGGGCGGTTAAAACTTCTCTACAAAGCCTCAGTTCGCAAATTTCAAACCATGTTTCTTGGACAGTACTGAAGTTTCTCAGTTTGTCAGCTCTGTGTAGGTACCTGATGATAATTAATGGTTTCCTGGTCCTAGTTACAAAGTTATTACTCAGGCTTATCCATGTACTTCATGGGCAAGGTCATTTATCCAGGTAGGATGAAACTAGCCCTGAAGAGATTAAGGTGTTTTGCCATGACAAGAAAATGTTCATGTATACGTACAGGGAGGAAGCAGTGCATGGGCTTTTCTTTTCTTAAATGTCCTACCAGTCTCTTTCTGCTGACCTACACAAGAGCTATGTAGCAGCTGTTGGTTGACATTGATTTTTGCAGGATCAATGAATTCAAGATTCCTATTTCAATCTCAGGGATGGAGCAATATCTTTTTACTGTCTTGGTATGTGGCTAAGTTTTTTGACTGGAATCTTTCACCTCGACTACAAATTACGGCAAAGCTGAAAGGTGCTGGTTTTGGTGCTCTTTCTGTTTTGAGACATGGATCAATTCTCAGAGATTTCTGATGTAGTCAGAAGAAAAGTGAGGTGATAGTAACACTCCTAGATATTTGCTGGATATTCACAACAGAGTGTTTGAGGGCAGAGATGATACACTAGGTACTGCAGTTGAATTCTCACAAGAAATAATGAATAAAATAGTGAGACAGGAAGTTCTGTAAGATTCTTCAGCTTTCTGATGAGTTATTCCAACTGCCTATTAGGTATCTTTATAAAACAGGTGTTCAAGAAACCCTTAAGTAACTAGCGTGTGACTGTCACCCCACTTTATCTCCATTACGAAGCAGATGAATGCTTGCACAGAAACAAAAAGCATGTTTCTAGGAAAATCGGTTCCCTAGAATGTGGTCAGATTTAACATAATCTTTATAACAGAGTTATGATATGTTACATTACAATATCTGCACTATCTCTGGGAATATAATCTAAACTATGTGGTGGAATTGAGTAGTATCACACTCTCTATGAATAAGCTGAAATAGTAGCTACTAATACAAATTTATGATTTTTTAATAATAAATAATTTTTTATAATTATTGATTTTTATTATACAAGTTTTCATTTTGTCTGCTCTAATCTGACTTGTTTCTGAAGCATTCAGAACTTCCCATTTGAAGTTTCCAGAAAGTTTATATACTTGATTTAAGAAGACCTGTATAACATAAACAACATTAATATGAACCATTAGGTCAGCAGCAAAATACCAAGATAAAACTGTAGTATGAGAGAAAACAGCACTTGGTTTAAGAGCTAATTTTTAAAGATATTTTAGATACTTTGCTTTGGATCATCTTTAGTGAAAACCAGATTAAGATGGTGTTTGTTAGTGACAGAGTAACTTTTTCTTCTAAAGAGTTTGGACATGAATGTCTTAGAAAATATATAGCAATATATGCCTGTAAATATTCTTATGTTTTTATTCAGCTTTTTTGAAATTGCATCCCAACTCTTGTTGTGGTTTTTTTTGTTTGTTTTTTTCTGTAATATTGTAGGTATGTGGGCAAAGATTATTCTACTGCTCAGGAACAGATGGAAGATGAAATGAAAGCGTACTACAGTCAGAACAGTACACTGTCACAAGCTCAGTCTCTGAATGTTGGGCAACTTGTTGCAGTTCATGCTGAAGAAGATGCCTGGTTGCGTGCACGGATAATTTCTCTAGAAGACAATAGAGTAAAGGCAAGAAATTACCTCTTCTGGCACTTGGAGAAAGAGTTGAAACAGGCTTGTTTTTGAGAAACACAGTCAATTCTTAAATATGCCGCTCTGGTATCCTTTCTTTTCTTGCACTGAAGTGCTTCTGGTTTTAGGTATATGAGAAATTAAGACCTTGTTGAAGTTATATGATTGACAAAATTAAATGGTCTTTCAGGTTTTTCTCCATAAATAGTTTGAGTTTGGGAGTTTTGGTTTTGAAAGAGACTGGGCCCTATAGCACTTTGATACTGAAAATGTACTTTTGATAGGAGGAATGGTTTGAGGGGGGACGCAGGAAGAGAAAGGGAAGGACAACGTTCATTTGCTCCTAGATCTTGTAGGGTTATGTCATATGCATTTTAGTTACACCCCCACTGACATTATTTATCTCCTCTGTTAAACTTTTCCTGTGCCATACAGACTCTTATTGCCAATTGCAGTGAAATCAGAATATATATTAGAAGTATAAAAACAGTTTAAAACATCTCAGTTATTTCTTTCTTTCTTGGCTAGTCAATATTAATGATACCTCCTTTATGTTTTTATCTTTCCCCAGCCCTGCTTAACATACTTTTAAAATTGAACCATTTTATAAATATTGAAATAGCACATGTATTAGGATTGAGTTTTTACTGAAAGGTAGAGTGATACCCTTCAGCTGTAAGTTGGAGTGGGGTGTCAGAACTTGGTTTTGTTAAAGATTGTCGGGTTTTGAGAAGTGGCAAGAAAATTAGTGGCATGCTTGCCTCTAATTTCTCCTAGTAGGAGCTATCAGCCAAAAGCAGCTCTGGCACAGTGTTCAAACCTCCTTTTAATATTTGCTATAAAAACATTTTGCAGGTTACAGTTTAGGAAAAAAGTTGTAGGAACATCCCATCAAAGCATTCTATCTCTAACTTTAGCTCCAGTTATTTGCTGCCAGTAACATTTTCCATACTAGTTTCATGCACTGACTGTGGTATTTATATCAAAGCATTAATCAAAATAATTCTCTTAGTGCTGTAAAAACAATTGGCAAAACTTATAATGGCACCTAAGTGGTATTTGACTTTTCAACACTTTCAAAACTTTGTAAATAAAAATTGCAACTTTATTACCTTTCTTCACATAGCTTGAGATAATATATGCCAAATTTTTCTACCACTCTTCCTGTTTAAAGTTGAGTTTCTGTAGAACAGTTGGAGAGAATGGTTCTATAGAGATCTTGAGAAGGAGGTTTTCCCTAAAAACTTGACATTAATGGTACTAAACTGGCAAAAAATAATTTGTCAGTGGCTGTATAGAGAATGTGGTAACCAAATACATTCTCCCTAGACTCAAGAAAACATAGTTACAATTATATCCATGATCTTCTGCTTTTATTTCCCTTTTCCATTGTCAGGTATACTATGTTGATCATGGCTTCACTGAGTTTGTTGAAGGCAACAGTGTGTGCAGACTACAAAAACAGTTCAGATTGCTTCCTTTTCAAGCTGCAAAATGTAAACTGGCAGGTAAGAGAAAGCCAGTGCTGACCGCACACATGCTTACTGCTCTGCTTACAACAGGCACAACTTATGGATTGAAGCCTCTGTGAGTGGGAATTCTGAACCTTGTTTGTTATAGTTCTATATGTGTTCGAAGATTTTGTTTAGCTCTGCTAGTCTAAGCAGACACAGGTATGCGTGGAAAGAAGGAAAAGGAAGGAAGAAAGGATGTGAAGAAAAGTTTTACAGAGAATCCTTGATATTAGAAGGCAATTTTACCCTGTACCTCTCTAATAAAGCTTAATTCTTTTTTCACTTAACATGGATGTCTTTGTCGCTTTAATATATGTGAGCCTAAAGAAATAAAAAGGAAACATTTAAAGTAAAGGAAACTTGTTGTGTGAAGCAATGTACACTGGCACAATATCTCTTTCCATAAATGAGGTACATCTGTTGTGACCACATTAGACAATATTTCTCAATATGAGCCTATTGAATTAGAAGCGGTCCTTCCCTTTTCAGTACTTGCAGACTTCCTAGACTCTGCTGGGATTTATTTATCTTTCTAAAACTAGTAGGCCTTTTTAACTTTTAAATATTAAATGTGTGAAATTGCTGTGAATGAGCTTGGCTTTTTCTTGGTTGGCTGTTTTTTTAGTACTTGGATGCATTCCATTTTTATTTTTTTTTCTATTCTGCCCTGCCCCCAAAGATTGATTTATTTGATAAAAATAAAAGTAGTACTACAATTAATAGGGGTACAGTACAACTCTGTTCACAGAAAGGTATGGTGTGTCTTACAGGACTGGAAGCCTTCTGTGATGATCCTGTCCTAGTAAAGGCTGTGGAATCACACACATGCTTCAAGATATTTGCTGTGGAAATACTGGAGAAGAGTGATACTCCCCTTCTTGTTCTCTATGATACTTCTGGAGAAGATGATATCAACATCAATGCTACTTGTTTGAAGGCATTGTATGACAAGTCCCTTGAACTGCACCTAGAGGTACCATTGTCCCGTTTCCTCCTTAATCATTAAAAATCATTGAGCGTTGAGTTCTTTGATGGACAAAAAGCAGTAGTCAGAAACTGGCTAAATTTCGTGGGTTTTTTTTTTTTCCCCTTTCTTGTCAAACTCTTCCGGTCGTAGGTAGATGCACTATATACCAACGTCAGAGTAACCAGTGTTTCCTCTGATGGGAGCCTATATTGCCAAGTGCCATCCAAAGGCTTGTCTAGACTTTCTGAAATATTGCAGAAACTAGAGGACTTCTTTCTTTACAAGGTAAGTTCCATGGTGAGGGAAATGGTCAAGTCATGCAGCATTTCTCCAGAGAGTACCAATAATTTTCCTTGAACATAAGTTCAAGTTTCTGTGGTAGCCATAAACTATTCAAAAAGACTAAAAATTCTTTCTACTTTTGTGTTTTTTTTGTGGTGCACCTTTTAGTGTAGAGAATTGTCTTCTGAAGCTTTCATTTTCACAGGAACTCTCTAAGGCTTCAGTAATTACTTGCAACTTTCTTGAATAGTTATAATAGTAACAGTATGGCTCTTAATGGGAAGCTTCCAATAGAAATTCTATGAGATTGGTATAAAGCCTGTGGAGATACTGCCTTTTTCTTTTCTGGAAATTTTACATTATGAAAATTGAGGTGCATAAACATCTAGGTCTGTACAAAGTCACAGTAAAAGCAGCATAATCAAGGTCAGTTCTTAACATGGCTTCTTTGGAGATTCAGTGGCTTTGATTGGATATATCCGATTCTGCATATCTTGTCCTTGCATCCTTAGCTTTTAAATGTTGTGGCTAGTATCAACATCAAAGTCATGTACAGGAGACATTTTGAAAAGTCTTAAGTTGCTTGAAAATAGGCATGTGGCAGAGAAGTCTGACATTCCACCAGCCATTTACAGACACGTGCCACAATCCTTATTAGACTCAAGAGAATTTAGACCAAAGAGAAGAAATCTTAAGAGAATCTAATTTGTAAGAATTAGGATAATCTATTTTGTTATTCAGCTGAGCCTGACAAAATCAAATCATGCAGTGCAGGTCCTTGGAGGTCCTGTTAGAACTCCTGCTTGTGAAACTTCTGTGTCAAAATGTTTTAGGTGTAGAAGTTGAGCTTTAGACCTGTTGTGCAACCATCTTGGAAATATTTTATACTGAAAGCGTTTCATTTATCAGGTTTCAGTTTCAAGCAGGCTAAGTGCTCAAAAAAGTATATAAACGCTAAAATACTTAGTAACACAAAGACACTGAAGAAGACAGCCATACAGGTGTTTCAGGACTTGGTATTCTTTGGAGAGAATACGTGTTCTTTTCTTGCTATTATCAAAGAAAGAGATTCTTCTTCACATTATTTAATACCAGGCTTTGCAGCTTATCTGGAAGGTTTAAACTCATTTTGCCCCAGAATTTAAACCTAGTAAGGTGTTGATGGTTCTTCAGATGGAGTTTACCCACACTTTTTGTACTGTAGTCATGGTCTTGTTATGTTATTTAGGATTATCATGGTGACTGTCACCCTTACAAGACTTTCATTTGAGTCAGCAGTAAATTTGGTTTGTTTTGTAACTCAAGAAATTGTATGTTCTAGAATAAAAGCTAGGAACTTCTTCAATTGTTTGTCAGAGCTCTTAACTGCTCTTGCTTTTTAAATCAAGTAATGGTTGGTGATTTCTTAGTCGGTTTACAAACGTGGCTTTTTATCCCTGGCACTTTGTGTTCTCCCAATTTCCCTGTAAGATACAGAGCTTGGGATTAAAAGATTTACCAACTGGGGAAGCTTAAAGCAATGTGATAAGAAGTGCTTCTAAAGCTGGAAAGATACTTTTTATTTGAAACAGAGCTTTTGCTTCTCAGTACTGTTTATGCCATGTGTTGCTTTTGAAATGATTAGTTGAATGCCAGATATAATAGCTCCTTGCTTTTTGACTTCTGTTTTTGTATTTGCAGCAGACATCTGAGTTCAATGTATTACTACCTTTCTGTGGCAAAATCTGCTTGTTTCCTTCCAAAGGAAAATGGGCACGTGTAGAGGTAAGAAGTATTCAAAAAGTAGCTAGAGTTTGCCCACATAGAAATGTCTCTTCTTTTTGTTCAACTCATTCTGAGTGTTTAGTTTCCATTTAGTTCCCATTTTATAATGTATATTTGTCACTGTTGTGTTTTTAACCTCAAAATTATGTTCTTGCATTCTTCTTTCAGATACAAATTATTCACACTAGACGGGCACTCGATGTGCAGTTTATGGATAGTGGAAGTGTTGCAACTGTAAAAGTATCAGAGCTCAAAGAAATCCCACCAAAATTCCTGAGAGAAGTAATTGCAATACCTCCTCAGGTATAAAGATATTTTAAAGTTAACCTGTATTCGATCTCTTGGCAGTGTTTTTAGTACTGATACTTCAAGATTTGTATACTGAAATTCTGTTTTGTTTAACAGCATTCAGCATTGCAGTGTGTTTTATTGTGCATCTTTGCCTGAAATAAATCACAATGTAGTCCTGTGAGTTGGTGGATGTTTTGTAAGTGTCATGGTACTGGATATGCATTTTTCTCTTTTTTGATTGACTTCTGTTTGTCATAAATGGTTGACTCCGGCAGCATTATTCTCTGAATTTGAGCCAGTGGACCAGCTTTCTATTACTAAGAAATATTAATTTTATACTTAATAAATAATTATATATATATATATATATATTTAATTGTATACTTAATTCTGTTTGTAGGCTTTAAAATGCTGTCTGGCAGATCTGCCTCCTTACACTGGCATGTGGACTCCAGATGCTGTACTGTGGCTGAGAGATGCTGTAATAAATTGTCCTGAATTTAGCATGAAGGTAAGCAGTCAAAATGCCTATGAGACCTGAAATCACTTAGGCATGTGAAAAGACCATTGGAAAAACAACTTTAAAAGCTTAACAACTCATCAGATTGGTTTTTGTTATAGAAGTGTAGAAGTTTGTGACCAGTTAAAGGACATAATTTATATACAGAGTTCTTTTCTTAGGAAATCAGTCATAAAACTTACTTGCTTAAGCTGGTTAGAATCTTCTCTTTTCCCCTCTGCTGTGAATTTAGCAACTTTCAAAGCAGGTTTTCACATATTGCTGTCCAAGTCCAAATATGCAGCTAGTTATTTTGCCAGTGATAAGAAAAAAACACAGTTGTCATGATTCAGCACATAAAACCACACAACGTCTGAGTTAATCTCAAATTACTTTTATGCCTCTTGTGAGCAAAGATTTTTCTCCTTCTAGTCTTTAAAAGCAGGGTTTTTGTTTGCTTTTTCTAATCTACTTTGTTTTAGTATATGCTCTATATACTTAGAATTTCTCTAATCTTTGAGATAAAATTGTTTCCATTTGCAATGTATCCTGGCTAGTTTAACTGAAAATACCCTCCTAAAGGAAATCTGTTACTAACTACAGACTAAACAAAGATAATTTCCTCTTAACCTTTTGATTCCAGCTACTGTCAGACACTTTGAAAAAGAACTTTATAGCTTTCTGTAACCTTTTTGCTTGCTTTAATCTTCACCTCTGCTCTGAGAGCTACACCTGTTGCACCTGGCTTTTCTAGACATCCTCTTCCAAGAGAGTTTGAGTTTGGTGCTAATTTTTACCATTTTAAATAATACACAGCAGATGCATGCTTTACTTGCAGAAAGTTTCTATTCCTGGCTAGGAACATCAACAGAAGAGTCACTAAAGGAATGTTGCATACTTTGTAAAATAAAAATTTAACTGCTTTACAGTTAATAATGTTAGCATATCTGATGGTAAATAGGAAATACTTTTATGTCAGTGCTTGAAAATTGTGTGAGAGAAGCCTTGAGGCTTTTTTCACCTTTTTTCATCTAATTTAGCAGGCCTCATTTCTCATAATGACAGGGAGATAGTTAAAAGGATTAGGTATTGTTATTTAATAAGTTGTTTAGATCAGTATGGATACTGGCTACTGTTCTTCAGAAAACTAGAATTGTACACATAGTACTGAGATTGAACCCGTTGGATGGAACAAAACTCAATTCAAGTTTTGTGTTTGCTTTAAATTAGTGGAATAGCGTAGGTGCTTTTAATCATTTTATCTGCTGTGAACAGCTTATTACCCGCAACTTCCTTAATATTCTTGGGAGAACACTGAAAATGTTTCTGTGCATAAATACAATGAACTGTTTCTGCTTTAGTTGTCTGTACAAAATCAGATGTGCCTTTAATAGTTACCAACTGGTTGTTAAATGGTATTTTGTGTTCCAAGGTGATTAAACAAGATGCTTCAAAAGGAATTGCGCACATCTACTTGTTTGCTCCAGAGAATTTCCCAGACATGGATCGTAGCATCAATAGACAGATCAAAAATGCTGACTTGTGGAAGCATCAGAAAGATGTTTTCTTGAGTGTAACACCCAGTGGGACTAGCTCCACAAAAGCTATAGGTGGTGCTATTTCAGCTCTGCAGTTATCTAGTGGGAAGCTGGAGAAGAGTTTCCCTGATTCAGGCAGAGAATCCAGCAGTGCAGTGTCCACCATTGATATGCCTCCTCCTCTACCCTTGCCAAAGCCTGGTGATCTCATGGATGTCTACGTCTCAGTGGCCTGCCATCCCGGTCATTTCGTTATCCAGCCTTGGAATGAGCTAAACAGTCTGTACAGTCTGATGGAAGAAATGATCCTCTACTACAGCAGAGCAGAAGAGAAACCTGTAAACATTGAAAAAAACAAACTGTATGCAGCTAAAATTGGAGATGAGTAAGTAGATGCTTAAATTACTTAAAATCTTTGAAAGCAAGCTTAACTCTGCTAAGCTACCCAAGCCTAGCTTTGCTTAGTCCGTATTGTTAACAAAGTAGCAGCTGTCTAAGGATATCTGAGAGACTAAGGGAGTAAATGAGGTTGCAGTCTCTTCATGCTTCCAGATTGTACATGGGATAGTTGACTTTTATTCAGCTAAATCCAGATTTGGGAAGCCTGAGACATGTTGGTTAAGACCTTTTGGTTGTGCAGTATTTTTCTGGTGCTTTGACAGTGTGTGACTATGAATTCAAATGGTCTCTTCTTGTTCTCCCCCCTTTTAGGTGGTATAGGGTCATAACAAAAGGAATTCTTAGAAACGGGTTTTTGTCAGTGTATGAGCTGGATTATGGCAAACACGAGTTCGTCAGCATACGGAAAGTACAGCCACTCCTGGACACGTTCAGAAGACTGCCTTTCCAGGCTATCACAGCTCAGCTTGCAGGTAGGTGTCAAGCATTTGTAATTGTTTTTGTTAAAATCTTACATTGGTGGGCATACTGATGTAAGACTTTTGAGATGAACAGAAATGTAAACTGGACAAAGTCAAAGGTTATGTAATTGGATTTTTTCTATGTGTTCATGTCCTGCTTTTATTCTTGGCATAGGCGGTGGTGATTCTGTTTAATTATTTTTGTTCATGTAATTTAATGCAGCACTTTAAGCTACCGTCTTCGAGGACTGCTTAAACTTTCCCAGCGGCTGGTTTTCATTGTCATAAAATTTATCATTTATTCTGTGTGATATCTACTATGCAAAAGATATAGGAAATAAAAAGACACAGGAAATAAAAACTGAATGGTTTTTTGGTCCTTTAACGTAAACCAGTTACCAAGTGTAAAAGTTACGATAGAGCCTAGTGTTCTGATTATTATAATTTACATAAAGTTAGGAACATAGATGCTGAATTTCTAGAGAATTTTTTAATATATATCTTGACTCTGTTGTAATTTACAGTTCTCCAGTGCATATTTGGAATCCAGAATTGCCTGAAATGTATTGGTTTTCTCAACAAAAAGACTCCACAAGGGGATGGGGCTTTCAATGAGCGTACATAAGATAATTTCCTTGAGAATATAGTACATAGAGAGTGTGCATACATCTGAGAGAATTTAAAAAATAAAACTCGATCTCTCCTTGCTGTCTTTTCTTTCCTTTCAAAACTTTTCCTTCATTTCTATGTTGTGTTCAGATGTATACATCTCATCTTAGTTACCTACTGCTTTCTGACACTGTTTGGTCAGCACTGCTCTAGATTTCAGTCACAGAATATGCTTGTTGGAAGTGACAGGTGACAGAGTTAGTGCTCTGTGCCTTCTGTGGATTTGCTTTCTTGCATAGTCTCAGTGTGACCTTGGGTGTTGCTTTAAACTAGTGATGGGTGATGGATGTGCTGCTGACAGGCTGGGGTCCTCGTTGTGCAGTCCTGTAATGTGGCTGATTTCTAGCTGTGTCTGTCTTCTGGAGGATCCAGTCCAGCAAGCCTGCAAGTCATCCCCTTTTCCTCTTCACTGAGTCTCCCACGCAGCTAGTTAAATTGCCTCTGAGATGCTCATATTGTCAAAGCAGGCCAGCTGAGCCTGGAAGATCTGTAACTATTGTCCTGCTATTCTTCCACATTTTTCTCTCTCTTTTTGTGTTCTCATGCCTCTTAGTCTCTGATCTGTTTCCTTGTGAAATCCCATTTGCTTCCACAATAGTCTTTCCTAGCATTAATTACCTTCTTAACTGTTCATTAACTATTGAGTTTTAATTCCTTTTGTAATCTGCAGGCAGCTGTGTTCCTGTGTCGTCCTGTCAGTGGCAACCTGCCACTAATAGTAAAAGCAAAGTATTGTCATTTTGCTCTTCTGCTTCTGTTGTCCATAAAGTGGTTTTTGGGTATTCCTGTAAGATATTTGAGGCCCTGGGTCTAGGTGCTGTATACCCGCAGTGGTCTGGGGAACTGAATCCCAGGTCTGCAGGAGCCTCTTATTTCTAGGTGGATTGCAGCCATATTCAAAAACCCATTCAGGTTCCAGCAGACTTGACTTTGTGGGATGTTACTCTGAAAAAAGTAAGAGCAGTTGTGAGGCATTTAGGCATAATTTCTCTTTGTTTCTGCCTTCTGTATGTCTAGTTTGGGACTTAAAGGTTTTGCAGGTGTTTTATTAACTGATGCTGCTTTAAAATGAAGAAAATCTAAAGCAAGGTCAGCATGACAAGTAATGTCAGCAACCTCAGGCTGAAGATAAAGAAAGTTTGTTTTCAAAGGATCTTTAGTTCCCTTTTTGTCATGGTTCCTGATAAGCCCTGATCCTGCAAGGCAGCTAATATTTTCTGAATTGCTCAGTGAGTCAGTGCATTTGCCTTTCACTTCTGCAATCACATCATTATCTTTAGACTTCAAAAAAATTAAATGTCTTAGTCTGTGTAATAATTAAGCTTGTTTGTGTGGGAGATGAGTGAGCTTGTGTTTCTTTTCTACATTTAAATTGCATTCATCAGCACTTTAAAATCTGTTTTCTCAAGTATTTAAACTCGCACCACTTCTTTATAAACTTAGATTGTTCTAGTCTATAAATGACCTTCTGTTTTGCTTTATGTTTGTCCTAGGAGTGAAAAACCAGCAGTGGTCAGAAGAGGCATCAATTGTGTTTCGGAATCTTGTAGAGAAGAAACCTTTTGTGGCACAGATACAGGCAGTTAATGACAGCACTAACTCTTGGGATCGAAAAATAGTGACTTTTCTTGTGGACACATCTCTTCCACATACTGATACATGGATTCATGATTTTGTGACTCAAAGTCTTGTGGAATTTTCAAAGGCTGATTAATCATCACTTCTGCAACGTAGCAGCTTAGCAATAAAATAAGTAACAGGCTTTGAAGAGAAATGTAACTACTACATGGCCTTGAAGAGATAATGGGGATAAAATTGAAAAATCTGTGTTTGTTTAACAAGTTCAGATCCTGTTGACTTCAGTTGACTTTCTGAAAATTTTCACGTTGTTTACTATTGTGTTTTAGAATATATGAATTAAATTATTTTAAAAGTTATTTATCAAATAAAACAATGTTCAACTTTGTTCTTTTGATCATTCCCTAATTTTGGAGGGCTTTTTTCTCATAGCTGTTACTCAGAATGATTACAGGGTATCATCTTCCCTTTAACAAGTGTATTTTATTTCTGAATTTATTGTCAGAGACCTGCGTTATTGTTTTTCCCTTTTCCTTAACTTGGTACGTTTTGTATAGTGCCTTGTTTGGAATACTGCATTTGTGGGGTGGAGCAGTCATGGAAGGGTATGCACTTTGTGTACTTACTGCTCTGTTTGCTGTTCTGTAGCAGTGGTACCACTTTCCTGAATTCTCTGCTTCCCTCCTCACCCCACCCCCCTGACCAGCTGCTAAATTCAAAGCATTCCTTTCCCTTTTTTTTGATAGCTTGTTTTCTTGTGTGCTTCTGAGAAACTTCAGAAGACTTCTGCTCCTTGGAGACAGGAGAAAGCAGTTCCTGTAAGCATGCATAAAGTCCACTGAACACAGTATTTTCAGCCTACTTTAGAACCTACTTTATTTTTGGTCTTAGAAATATTTAGAGGAGGTGTAGACATGATTATATTTCATAGTCTGCTGTCTCAATTTAAATTTGCTTGCCACAATCCCTCTAGGTTGTTAAACACAATGTTAAAGCTTTGCACAACAAATGCCAGCAATGGGATTTTTTTCTGCTGTGCACAGCTGTGTAGTATTTCTAGTAGTACACAATCCAAGCTAAGAAATTTTGCTATAATGCTCTCTGCAGGAGTACAGGAGACTGGACAGAAAGGGAAGCAAGACTAGAAGGTGCAGTGTATGTGTAACAGCAGGGTGGGAGAGAGAAAATGCATACAAATACTCTGATCAAACAAGCTGTTTTATCATGTAGGACTTAGATTTGCATGGTCTTAGTCAAATTCTGGTGGTGGTTTGGAGAAGGTCTGGGCTAAGCAGCAAGGAGTCCTCTTGGAAATCTGGTGCATGTCTCTGCATGAATGTACACTGAATATAGCAGAGCCCTTATGATTAGATTGGGCAGTGATAAACCAGCAAACTGCTACTCTAATGCAAATTGCTGCTTAACAGGTCCTCTCCTTATTTAAGTGTGCTGAGGCTGAGACTCTTTAAGTGTACTTGAGAGAGAGGTAGTATTAAAAATGAAGATAGAAATTAGTTTTCCATATTAATCAACTTCTTCAGCTGCCGTGGCAGAGAAAGTGAAGAATGTAAGTGAAGGAAGCATGTGCTAATGAACTACTGTAAGATAAACTTCAATGCAAAGTTTCCCTCTGTGTAGGATGGGTTCTGAGTTTGAATATTTGAAAGATGGAGCAAAGTAGAATGACAAGCACTCCCCTGAGCTCCTGAAGAGAGATTTCTTAAGTGTCTAAGACCATATCTCACCTTCAAATTGCACAGGCAGATGACTACAAGCCATTTTCATGTCAACAGAGCATTTTTCTGGAACTATTTTCAAGTTTAATGAGAAATACTTGGGCTGTGTTTACATCCTTTAAGGCTTGAGGATCTGCTCTTTGCCAAAAGTTTATTTGCATCTTTGTTCTGATGAGGCAAAGTTTATGACTCTTCGCTTGTAGTATTAAAGGAAAGACCATGGCAGATGTTCAAGAGACTCAAGATGGTTTCTAAGCTTGTCTGCCCCTTCTGAAATATGCAACACCCTCTCCTTGGTCGTTGGTGGCTAAAAAGCCCAGGTCAGAAGCAAGGACACATTCCTACAGTCCCACGCATTTGTGCAGCTCAGTACTGGAGTTCACAGAGGCTGCTTTGTATGTTGGAAAAACAGACTGCAGTCTAACAGATCAGCAAACCCACAGGCACAGCTGTTCACGCTGTGGATTGTTTTGTGCATGCATGGAGCACACACCCAACCCATGGTTACATGCTGTGTTCCGTTCATACACTGTTTCCAGAGGGCTGCACTGATGTGTCTCTCCATCTTCATTCCCAGGATACAGTACCATCCCTGCTTTCATCAGCTCCACTACTAGTCCATTACAGTACAAGGCTGTCTCCTTGTGCAGAACTATGATTTTATGACTGCTTGTAGTGTTGCTCTCTTACCCACACAAGATCCTGTCAGTCATTTGCTAACTGACCTGCTAGTGCTTTTTGACACATTTCATGCTCTGCTTTGAAAAACATGCAGCGCACATTGGGCATACAGTATTGAACAGTTTGAGATTGCTGAAGTTTCCAAGCCATGAAATAGCATAATTATTAGTTAGACTGTTGTCCCTAGGAGGTACTAGACATGCCTGGTCTATGGCAGTTGTTAATGCACATGAAATGCTGCAGGGTTCTTCAGTTTTTCAGAAGGCAGTGTTACAGGTTGGTTGTGAATGTTTTTTCTGTTGTCATGAATGCATGGTGCTTCACTAGGGCTGCGTCCATGGCCCATGTCTGAATCGGGCATGAGAAAGGCCTCCACTGGAACCCTACATGCAGTTCTGAGCACTGTAGTCCGAGAAAGACATGGATTAATCACAGAGAATCCAGATTCTCTGGATTCAGAAAGCAACAACAGTATCTGAAAAGTCTGATTTAAATAGTAGGATTTGCAGTTGATCTGAATGGAAGAAGGAAGGCTAAGGAGGGGAACACTTTCAAAAGTTTTCACTGATAACTATTTTTTATGTAGATAAAATAAGGCATGTAAAAGCTTCAGTTGCAGGAAGAAAGGGGCACAACCAGGGAATTCACTGGAACTCCAGTTTCACTATAAATGCAAAAACCATGTAGGATGTATCTGCAGAAGCATGGTTGGTCGTCCCTCGGTATGTGGATTTGGAATGTGTAATTCTTGGCACCCCACCCAGAATAACTTTACAACCAGAAAAAGAGAATACAGCTTTGTTAAACATGTTTTGTGGATCATCGTGAATTTTTTAAAATGGAAAATGATCATTGATTACCTGGAGAAAACAGAGGATATTGTAATAAGTAAAACAAACAAGGTCTCTTACCCAAGGCTGTGAACAATAAGCACTTGCATACCTCCTCTTTTCTGTTTATTCCATCTCATCTGTATTTTGTTGACAAAGTTTGTTTACCTGTTTTCATCTCCCAGTGTGTTCACTCTAGATCATTTTGAGGAACTCTTGTTATGACAGAGAAAAAAAAAGTGTATCAAATGTATCTCTGAGTGCAAAACCAATGTGGGCTTGTAGGGAAGCTCAGTGGTGCCAGTGGATCACTTCCTGAGCTTCTCCCAGCTTGCACATCCTGGAGAAAGGCATTTGGTAATATGCCTTAGATGCATAGAAACAGGCATCCAGGTTTGTCTGGTCTCATACCTGTCAGGCTTCTTTAGCCTGTTCAAGCAGCATTTGGGTGAATTGGGTGGTTCTAATCACCCTCTTCTCTCCTGTCAGAGGATGGGATGATGCCAGTGACTTAGGCCATAATTCTGCTCACCTAAAAGAGACATGCACTGAGTCCAGTGCTTGCCACAGCCCCATTTGTGTCCTTCGTTTGTCCTAGCTGGGAGCAGTATTTTCAGAGCTAACTGCAGATCTTCCTCCAAATACCACAGGACATGGAATTTCAGTGCCAGGCAGGTCACATAAAAAAGTGCCAGGTACTATCTCATGTCAATTGGGGGCATTTTCAGATGAAGGTCATCACTAGGTCTGTGAAGTATGGGGCTGGGGAAGCATTCACATGGACTGGCCACCTCTGGTAAACCCCGGCTCTCTCCACTCTTAACTTGTGGCTGCTGGTGGAGACCAGACAGTAGAGCTAAGGAGGAGATTGGGGCTGACACTTTGTGTGAGATTTGGTAAAAAATCATTAAAGGAAAAATCCGTGGGGCTTTAAAGTGACTCAAAGGTGAGATAGGGGAAAGAAGATTTAGCAGTAATGTTAAAACTTGATACCATGAGACTGGAAGGCGGCTCTCCTGGACTGACTGCAGACTTGGAGCAGTTCTAGTGGCTGTCACTGGGTGTACGGTCAAAGTGACAGGGAGTAAAGTAAGGCACGGGATTAGAAGGTACATTGATACAGATGGCATTTGTGGGGAAGCAGCTTTTATAAAGCACCCATGAGTGCAGCTACAGGTCCCCAGCAGTGCTGGTAGTGGGAGCCATCCAGCCAGAGGCCTGGATGGCCATGACTTGGTCTGGCTGAGCTCTGAGATGTCCCTGCTTCCCCTGTCCCAGTGCTGCACCACTCCTCCCGGGAAGGAGTTTTTCCAGCCGTAGTCTCAGGGTGCCTTACAGTGTCCTGGATCCCCAAGAAGATGCTTGTAGATCTTGTGGGGTTTCCCAAAAAGGCCGTTTGCCGAAGCATCTGGCTCAGCACTCTGAAGGACGTCGCTACGGGACAGAAGGCGGGCTCCAACATGTCTGATTCGTTAAAAAGCAGGAAAGACCCTGTGGAAACTGCTGTCCTTGCTGCCGCCCTCCGCAGCGCCCCTGAGCTGCCCTGGGGATGGAGGGAGCGCGCTTGCCATCTCAAGTGCGGGCGGAGGGTAAGGACCGACCAAACCGGGCCCGGGGCGGGGGCCGAGCCGAGCGCAGCTGTTCTGGGCCGGGAGGGGCGGTGGGGCCGGCCCCCGCTGAGTGACGGCCGGGCCGGGGCCGCGGCAGGACCGGACCCCCGCCCCCGGCAGCGGCAGAGCCGGCGCGGCCAGGACGAGCCGCCCGGGCTCGGCTCGGCACGGCTCGGCGAGGCGCACGGGTGAGGTAAACGGGCGAAGGGGAGGGTGGCCCGGTCCGTATCGGAGCAGAATATTTGGCCGGCACCGGGCGTCCCCGGCTCGACAGAAATAGCAGCCGCCGCTGCGGTCCGGGCAGCGCGCAAGAAAGGGGACTCCTTGGGTTCTGGGTCGCCTTCCCTGCCTACCTGCGTCTCTGCCTGCCGGCCAGCACACTTGCCTGCCTGCCGGGAGCCCTACCCGGAGGTGGGAGCGCTGCGCCAGGATGCGCGGAGCCGCCGGCGGGCGCTGCGGCAGCCGGGGATCCCCGGGCCCGGGCGGCCGTGCCCCCGGCGGGCGGGTGGGGATCCCGGGCCCGGGCGGCCGTGCCCCCGGCGGGCGGGTGGGGATCCTCGGGCCCCGGGGCGGCCGTGCCCCCCGGCGGGGCGGGCGGGCCGGCGGAGTGTCGGGAGGAATGGCAGCCGGCGGGCGTTCCCGCGTGTCCGCGGCAAATCCCGTTGGGGATCGGGGGTTCTGGCACGGTGAGAGGAGAGAGCTCTGCGTGGCGCTGAACAGGTTGCAGAGGTCACCGAGAGTTCTTTTTTTGTGTCTTTGCTTGCCTTTGTAATCCAGGGAGCTCTTCTAGGAGATGATTTTCCAGATAACGGATCGCTTAGAAAGCTGTGCTGCTTTTGTAAGGGAAAAGTGGAAATTAGCAGGGGAAAAGTTCCTTGAGGCCATGTGTTGTATTTGACTTCGCCCTGCTTTCTCCACCTTGAAATAGTCACTGCCTTGAAAGGTACTGCCTATCCCAAAGACAACCTTTCTCCACTCAGATGGACAAAATTTCTGCCCTTACTCGTGTGCTCATCTGTTGCCCTTAGCTTTTTAAATGGTCATGGAAGCTGTTGGGCAGAATCCATTGCCCCCTCCCTCCCTTCAGAGCCTGCTGCTCTACCCTTATGTGGAGGTCCTTTCTACTTGCTTTACATCTTTCCTTAGATGTTGGGCCTTGAACCATTAGGGTGCTCAGCCATGTGACTGAGGTTGTTTGTAAGTATTATTAATTTTTTAAAAAAACAACCTTTGTAATATGTGGCCTGCCAGATCATGCAGGAGTGAAGAGTCACTGCTTCATTTCACGACAAAGGGACAAAATTTATGCTGAGAGGAGGCACCTTTCCTCAGACTATCTCATAGAACAAACACTGGACAAGCTTTTTGGGCACTCAACCCCTACTTCAGGTTATAGTAGTGAGCTCTTTTGCCCTCTTGAAAGGAGGAGCTGGGCTACACCATTAAAGCCTAACACCATCTTGCTTGCTGTATGGTGCCAAGAGCCAAATGCCTTTTGCAGTGTTGTAGAAGTGTCTGCACTGTTGTCTCTTGTCAACCTCTGTACCTGTTGCTCTAATGCACGCATGGCTGGGTATTCCAAAGAGCACACTGCATCATAGGCTCACTGCTTATCATTTCAAAGTCTCTGTTTTCCCCCTGTCAGGGCTCTTCCCCCACCCTTCCTTCAGCATTGCATTGTTTTGCTGCCTGACTCATCTTGTTCTTCTCCACATCTCAGCTGTGATGGTTTGCTGCCTTTTCTCCAGATATTCTGGTTTTGCATAATATTGGAAATATGTTGCTTGCCCCCCACCCCCTTAGTGTATTTGGAAAAGTCAGATAGAAATGGAAACAGTCTGGTCTATCTCATTACTGATTTTCTTTGCCCAAGTTTTACTTTCTTTCACCCAAAGGATCATTTGATTCATCTTTAAAAGGGATCTTACCTTTTGTAAGAAGCATCAGTCCTCTGTAGCCAGATGTGTAGCTCTTATCCCTCAGTGCTATGTATTTGCAGATGCATTGTTATACTTTTCTGTGTGCTGCTTCACTGTTTTTCAGGTGTGAGGAGTTTTTGTGAAAGCACAGCTAGGGGGAAGGAAACTGTCATCTGCCTTCTGATTTTTTTTTTTCCCTCTATAGCTGTCAGTCATTTGCACATCATGAACTAGGAAGACTGTCTTCACTTCTCTGTTCAGGCAGAGATCTGTAGACAAAATGTCCTCACTTGGTAAATGCACCAGGCTCTTAGAAGAAACAGGACATAAAGTTGTGTTCCATGACTCCATGGTACTAAATGCCCCATGTTCTTGGGCACATGGATGCAGCACAATGGGAGACTCGGTGGCTCTCTGGCCCATCCCCAGCTCAAAGCAGACCCCTCCTCAGATAGGGAGGTTCTGGCTTCATATGGTCTGTGTCTGCAAGTCCCCAAAGACGGAGATCCCCCCTCCCTGAAGGCTTACCTTAGAGCCACATCACCCTCCTGGGAGGGAATTCATCCTACTTATTCATGGTGAATGAGATAAACACATAAGAGAAGCTATCATTCTGTACAAAGTCTGTACATCCCAGGATACTCTGGCTGGCAGCAGCCTGGGGCAAAACTTGGAAGAAAGGCTGCAGCGATGCTACCCCAGAGCTCCTCCCCATTTAGGCACTGCCCAGTTTGGCAACTCTCCCAGCGGGAGCTGGTTTCTTTGTTTCTGCAGGCCTTGTGTGACTACGTGAGGGTCTCACCTCTGTTTAGTGCCTCACTCAGATTTGGTGGACACTGTACACTGCATATTCATTGCTGCTGGAACAGTGCCCATTTTGCCTCAGTGTTAATTAAGGATTGACCTGTCTGGGGCTCATTAGCTGCACAGCTGCACCTTGGTGGGGCATTTCACTGCTATTCCCTGTGCTTTGGCTGCACTAGCAGTAAGATGGGATTGGTATGTGCAGACCATATATATGTTATTAATGGCTTGCTGTGCTTTAGCTTCTGGCAGTCTGGTGGGGCTCTTTTACAGGACATGCCTGCCTAAGGATCTGAGGCACTGCTCAGTGCAAGACAGGAGCATTTCTGCTCCTATGTTCACAATGCACCCATCAAGTTCCCTGCAAACCCAGTGCCTCAGAAACAGGGGCGTCTATCTGAGGACTGAGAAACTCAGGCAAGAAACCCAGGATCACTTTCAGAAGAGATTGTGCCTTCTGAGAAGCTTCCAAGTGGAAGGGTTCAAGTTACAGAGCAGGAACTGAGTGCAGAGTGTCACTAATTTGACTCAAGTGTGCCCACATGCTTTTCACAGGGATTAGTAATTAAGCAACTGAGTGCATGCCGGGGACATGAGAGAACCTCACCCCAAATAGGAGAACACAAAATTGTGTTTACAAGTGTGTGTCTTAAAAATATGCAAAGTGGGGGTAGATACAGCTGGACTGCTTTGTGTTTGGGCTTTGGCATCTTGGCCTGGTCACCAAACATCTAGGTTATTTGCTGATGAGAAAGATCACTTGGTGAGAGCCAGTATTGAGTTGTGTGGCTTGCAGGCTGCAGGAATATTGACAAGAGGAGAGCCGGGAGATACAGGCAGTTTCTGGGTATCATGTTAGGAGTTGGGTGAGCCTTTCCTCAGCACCAATGGATATAGGGAGAGGTCACTTAGCTTGACCACAAGGAACTTTCCCTGGTGTGCGCATGACCTCAGACAACAAGCTGTTTGCTGTGGAGCTGTCAAGTGCAAGGATGGGAATGTCAGCTCTGACGTTAGGATATCCATGGGGATGTAGCTACATCATCAGTAAGTCTTGCCTATGGCCTATTGAACTTCACTGCTGCAGGGGTTTGGGTGGAGGCGGTAACTCCAGACAGTGTTACATGTTCTGCATGGCTAGTACATCACTTCAAGAGTCAGAAGTTACGGGCTTTGATAGACCCAGAATGCCTTCTTCCAGATGTTTCCTTTCAAATATGAATTTCAGGATGTCTTAGATTAATAGCTGCTAGCTGGGAGGCAACCTAGATATTTCTTGGAGAAATTTGAGTTTCCTGAAGGCTCAGCAGATTTGCTGCTGGATTTCCTTTACCATGAGCCTCTTGCAGGGAGGCTGAGAGCACCTCAGAGAGCATCAGTCTTGTTGATGGCTGACTTGACTGGAATGATGAGTATTGTAGTGTCCAGTATTGCTGTCGGGATGTTTCCTGGCTTGTCCGGACCTCGCTGCTGAGCCACACAGCGGCTGCTGTGCTGTTTCAGCCCAGAGTCACTTTGGCCAGCTGGTGATACAGCTGGGACCACAGAGACAAGTCCGGGCACGCCGGGCTCAGGGAGCGGCGGGATGAGCTCCCTCGGGGATGCTCGCTCCAGCTTTGCCTCTGCAGGAGAAGCTTTAAGGCCATGGTGAAGGAAAGGAGTCGGTTCTCACGGAGGGTTCAGTTCAGAACATTTATTCTAGCCGGCAGGACTCTGAACTTCCTAACAACTCCAGCAGAACCCCCGACCGCGTGGTGGCTCGTCCTTTTAACCAGGGGAGAGGGGGAGAGGAGGGGTCAGGAAGCCACCAACCAGGTACAGTGAGGAGGTCTGAAGGGACAAAGGACACCTGGATGGCCAATGTCTCTTCAGGGGTAGAGAGCATCTTTTTGAACCTGCCAATCACCGACACCCTTCTGGAATTCCAGGAGTGATACAGTGATTGGCAGGGGTGGGGAAAGGAGGGACGATCACACCACAACAAATGAGAATATGTGCCCTGCTTTCTCCATCTGATGTGGCAGAGCTTCTCACCATCTGGAGCATCCCCTGTCTTTTCTCTCTGTGTCATCCATTAACTTGTGTTTTTTCTTCTCTAAAACTAATTTCCCCTTAGGCAGCCCCTGACTGACTGCAATTGGGTCCCTCTGCAGTCTTCCCCTCTCCAGGCTGAATAAGTCTAATTCCCTTTGCCTGTTCAGCTTGGAAAAAGACCCTTCTTCTACTAGAGGGCATCAATTGCTTGTGGCACCCAGCTGCTTGCTTGGTCGTGCTAAGCAGATGGTCCCCTTCAGTTCCCCCATGTGGGTCTCCTGGCTAGACACTTTATAATGCAGCTTGGACTCCAAACCCAGAGCAGAGTCTATCAAAAGTCTTTTGTAGCTTTGATAAGAGTTTTCATCATCTTGTACATTCAAGGTGGTGATGCAGAGCCCAAGCAGGCCCACAGTGCTTGATGCTACAACTTGGGTGTGTGTTTATGGCTTGTTAAAATGATGCTTTCCTCTCTGACTAGAAAATGAGATTTGTTTGAAAAGGGATCTACAGATCCCTTGTGCAGGAGGCCATTACCATAAAGGACTGGACTTAGGCATTTATCTTCCTTTAATTTTAAGGAGAAAAATGTTCATTTGAAAGAGAAAATCTTTGGATATCTTTACCTCAGGTGCAGAGCATGTAGTCACTTGCAAAGTCACTGCTGGGCTCTGGTTGTGTCTGTGAGAGAAGGGACTGTGGGGACGAGGTGTGATATCTGTACCTGCATGCTGGGGTGGGACACACCTGTGCCAGCACACCTGCACTGACCTCCCTCATGAGCAGGGTAGATCATGATTGCAAGCACCCAGCAGCGAAGGCTTCTGTGGTGTATGGCTGTGTAGTTAAACTAGGGATGGATCCAGCCCCTCCTCTGCTCTGCTCTGATTTCCTACTGGGTTTTGCACAATTCACATAGATTCACATTTTCAGATGTGATCTCAGTAGGAGCTGATGTACATCTTTTCCTTTGTTGCTACTGGATCTGGCCATAGTTTGTTGGTCAGTTCTATAAACTGCAGGGAACTGGCTATGTTTGTCTGCCCAGTGACTTAAAAAGCAGGGTTGACCATGGAGTCACCAGCAACCAATTATGTTGGGGTGCAAGCTCAGGGTTTGAAAATTGTCCCAGGAGGGGAGAATCAGCAGAGACTCACTTTTTGGTGGATTGATCTCCTTCATCTCTACCTCCCCACCATGCCTGCTCCAGCACTATGTGTGTAACAGCTACCCTTTCTCTGAGTGCTTCCAGTACCTCCCGTCTTGCCTTAAACCACCATGCATGTGCCCCAGCTCTCCTTTATTTCCTGACTGTCAGATGCAGGAGATCTCTAGGTTGACAGACCCTTTGCACACATGTATAGCTTCCCAAGAAATTAGGGTCTGAGTCCTGCATGGGATTCATTAAGGTTAACTAGTGGCTTTAACTTTTGTCAGAGGACTGGCCACATAAGAAGACAGTTTTCACTTAGAAACCAGCTGGAGGTGGTTTGTTCCTCTCATCTGCACAGTGTTCATCTTGGATCTGCACCTGGGTGACTCATTGATATTTAAGTATATGCACAAAAAGTACATAGCTTCTCTTGAATTTATCGGAAATGGTCACTTGAGGTATGTATAGTTCCCCCATCAAAAAAAAAAACCAGACCCTGGCATTTATCTTTTAAGTTATGCTGAAAGTCAAAGGAAAAAAAAAGTGATTGTAGCAACTATAGAGGGAATGGTTGATATTGGTTTGTTATTTTTATACTTCAAAAATAATAGCTCTGAACTTTGACTCAGATTTATACTTAAGCTGTAAAAATAAGTCTCATAAATCAAAACCCTGTGTGAGTCAAACAGGAACAGTTTTCAAGCTATCCTTCATGATATGTATCCTGCCTTCACTGCTCCTTAAATATAGCTTTTATCCTGAAAAGACTTCTGCCTTCAAACTTGGCCGTTTTTTTCGAGAATCATCAATAGCTATGCTGGTCACGCTTGGCTACCTCCCTTATCCCAAAACCCAAGTCCCATGGTCTGCATTCACGTTTCAGAGAACAGAAAAGATTTTGCGGTAGATTCGAGGTGTTTCTAGGGCAAGGGTGGTAATTTTTCCTGGCCTGGCATCCATTGTGCGGCAGAGTACATAGGATTCCTGTCCTCTGCCTTTGGCGGCTGTTCGGTGTGTCAGTGACCAGGCATGCCCCAAACCCTCCCACGTGCTGAGCCTTGGGCTTGGTGGCTGCATGCTGCAGCCTGCACGGACCCCCGGAGCCAGGGTTGGCTTGGACTGATAACACAGTTTATCTCTGGATAACACAATTTATCTTTGCTGACGTTAGCTGCTCCTTCTCCCTGCGTTTTGCATGGAAGTGAGTGCTGTGTGTGCTGTCCTGGAGTTAGCATTCTGGCGCGCACGGGAGGTTGTGCGGGGATGCCCGGCACGGTGCCAGGTGTGCCACACAGCATGCTTGACACAGCAGCCCTGGCTTTCACTGTGACATTTTCGTATTTTCTTGACATTTGTCTTGCTGCTGCTCCTGTCACTTCACCAAGTTCTTCATTGTTTGTTCTTTTTCCTGGGGCTGTCGGGTAACGGGGGGATAATCCAGCAGACCTCGCAGCATGGATGCTGCTCCACAGTCTCCCCTAGCAGGCTGCCGTAGCCAAGCCCGTTGCTGCCCTGCTCCCGCCCTCCCTACTCGCCCACCCAAGTACCGACGCCTGCCCTCAGCTGGGGGTGAAACACTGTGGGTCAACGTGGGCAGCTTTTCCGGATGGGCTTTCACCGTTTCCCTGCGCAGACGTCAGTGCTGCTCTCAGGTTTCAGCGCCCCAAAAAGGTCATGGTGCTGCAGGGGGCTGTACCAGTGCAAAGCACTGTGAAAGGATTATTTCCAATGTCGTACAGGATGCTTTAAATTTTCACTTATTTTCATTTGTTTGCTCATCATTTTTGAACCCTTCAGAAAGAGACTGTTCT
The DNA here is from genome assembly GCA_032173965.1 of Sitta carolinensis. Taxonomy (NCBI): domain Eukaryota; kingdom Metazoa; phylum Chordata; class Aves; order Passeriformes; family Sittidae; genus Sitta; species Sitta carolinensis. Next base: position 50,913,880 of record CM063313.1, read on the forward strand.
ATTCCCCTCATGATCAGAAATGTTGTTTGGTTTGGTTTGGTTTTATTTTCCCATATTCGTGGTGAGAACCGTCTTCCCTGTAGATGGCCTTCTGTTTTCTCCCATCCAAATAAATTATTCTCCTTTAAAATTTTAATGATTGTTGTGCATTCCAACCTGTGTGCTCTTCAGACCTACCACGTGCAAATGCTTGAGCTGTTTTCCTGTGTCTGACAAGTACTTCAGACAAAGAGACCTAATATTTGCTATCTTTGTAATCCATATGAATTTCAATGTTTTGAGGACTTAAATTTGCAAGAGTGTCAGTTCTGTGCAGTATCCGTATATTGCACTTATATTCTTTTGGGATGCTTCCTTAGTTGATTGAATGAAGAGTGATATTGTTAATGAAAAAGAGTGGGAATTCAGGTTGTGGTGAAGGATCCTGTTCAGTCTGAGCTCAGGTGAAGGTGGGACCTGTGTTAAATCATGCTTGTACTCAGGCACAAGTCAGGGGGAACTGTTTGTGGTAGTGGGTGTTTCAGTACTCTGTATAAATGAAAAGAATTGCACTTGGCAGAACTTACCTGCTTTCTTATCACTGGCAGTTCAAAGCCCTCTTGCCATTTACAGCAGATGGGCTGGTTTGCTTTTTCTCCCGGCACTCATTAGCAAGATAGCGTAGAGGAGACCTGGGGTGTGGAGATAAGGGAGTGCCAGTGAACATACTGGTTCTGGAGGCTGCGCTGGAGCACACAATGCTGAACGGCTGGTTCTGCGGGCAGGGGAGCAGTACAGAATGTCCTGCTGCCACAGGCAAGGCTGGTGCTCCTGATGAGAAGTCCTCTCAGCATGCTCTCCGTGGGAGATGTGTGAGGTGCCAAAACTGTCTGGCTGCACCAGTGACTGTGCCCCTGACACCTCTCTTTGGGGTATGCAGCAAATTATATTCTCCCCACAGGGATTTCAGCTGCATTTCAGCAGGCTGTGCACCTGTCTTCAACCCTCAGGGCCTTTGCTATATGCAGCCCTGGCCTCCTATCTCTGCAGGATGCTTTGAAACCTGAAGCGTTTTCCAGAAGTGTTGCCTGTGTGCACTGACATCCCATGTCCATCCTGCCTTTCGCCTCTTGGTGCTGACATCTCCATCCTTCTGGAGGGAGGCAACAAGGTCATCCTGTGGGACTGCATTCTGGTCCCAGACAGGCCCCCTTACTTGCATTCCTGGGAAGGATCTGTGGCTGCCTCTGGAAATAGTTGTCCTCATGTAGCCAAGACAGATATTGCCATGTGTGTGGCAGGTGTGGGTATTTTAAGCCATTACAGGGAATTTAGCAGCCTGGGGTGGGTTATTCTCTGCCTTCTTCCTTGCTCCTAGCTCCAGCTCTTTCCACAGCAGAATGGTCAAAGCTATGCATGGCATATGAAATTTAGGCTAGTCATGGCTCATGCACTGCAATCTAAGGCCACAGTAGCACAGCACATATCCAGATCTGAGTCCAGGCTGCTTTTCTGGGATCTCCTGTATCAGTGCTCACTGGTAACTGCAGTAAAGGCTCTGCACTTCTCTATGCCTGCAGGAAGGGCAGGCTTGCAGGGGCTGAGCTGCTGGACATGGATGGTAGGCTGGCTGGAGTGCAGCTGCTGCTCACTCACCTCACAGCACAGGGAGCCCTGCACTGAGGGCTGCAGGGTTCTGGTGAAGCACAGGAGAGTGGACTTCCTCCCACCTCACTCAGCCAGACCCACTGAGTCCCATCGCTCCTGCTTCCTCTCCACCCTCTTGGCTGCCCTTGGCTACCATGCCTACAAGCTGATGGTTACTGCTTGGAGCAAACCAGCCCAATGAAAAGTTGATTTTCACCCTCTCATTTCCCAGCTGAGGGAGCATCAGTGGCTGTTTCAAGGAGGCACCATCTCCTCGCACTTCACCTCCTAAGTGTCGAGTGGCAGGAATGTGAGGGATTCAGGAATTGCCATCACACTAGTGGGGAACCAAGCGTCTGACAAGATGACAGCTTCTAAATTTAAGGGCTTGCTGTTAAGCAAGTATGTGTGCATTACTGTGCCCTTTTGTGACCAAGCTAAAGATAATTTTCCTATCTTGAACAGCAGCTGTGTTGTAACTTGTATAAAGAAACTTCTCCACTAATGAAAAGTGATCATAAGAGCATAATCTGTCCTGAAGGGACAAGGAAAGCTGGAGAGATGTGATTCAGGGTAGGGCTCTGACGTTCCACAGGAGCTGGAAAGAGACAATTTATAGAAACTCCAAAGATGTTTGTCTCCCTAAAAAATACACAGGCCTTGCTGTTATTTTTAATGGAAATGTCACTCAAAAGAATAGCAAAACTTCAAGAAAAGTCACTTTAAATTATCTAGGACTCAGTATTCTCTGCCAAAACAGGGCAAAAGAAAAAATGTAAATGTACAGACATTGTTGTGGAGCAGAAGGAGACTGTCAGCAAAAGAGCTGAGTTGGATATGCTTTTGTGTGTTATGTTGACTGTACTTTCAACCCACCTGCATATTTTAAACACTGTCCTTTGTCTCTGCTGTCTTTTTACTTGAAGAGGTCCTATTCACATGGCATGTGATTGTGTATGGCACATTATATTAGCAGACACGGGCCAAACTTTGGGGTCAGCAGGGATTATCCAGATAGACCATTCATTTCTTGAAGGATTGGTTTAGAACGTGCGGCAGCACACAGGTCAGCTGCTTAGCTGGCACCAGTGCAAACATGTGTTGTCTCAGGAAAGGTGGGTCACTAAATAGCACTGGCATCCTCCTGAACCTGAAGGGATAATACTTCCTGATCTCCTTGTGGCTTTAAAACAGGGGAAGAAGTGCCATGCTCTGTAGCCTGGTGGAGGTTTTCAGGGCTCAGAGGTACTCAGTGGTGCTACAAATCCGTTTTCCCATCTGGTAACAGTGTTATCTGCAGTGCCAGGTGCAGGGTGGTGTTACTGGGGGCTTGTAAGGACATGAGAGCTGCATACTTTATGACTTTTGGTTTATTGTTCTTCAAAGAAATAATGCCTAGGACACTTCATTAACATCTAGTACTGCCTGCAGAAAGACATCCCTAAAGAACTTCCTCAGTCCTGCTCCATAAATCCCTGGTGGGACAATGTGCTACCAGAGTTGTGCCACTCTCTTGTCCATGGGCTATTATGTGCATGTGGGTTATGGGTGGGGGACCCTGAGCAATCTTGTGAAATCAGCCATGCTTTAAGCATAAATCTTCAACTCTGGGGTGTTCTGCGTTCCCCAGCCAGCCAGGCTGCAGCATCATGCTTCATGTGTTCACTGTTAACGCTTCTTGTTTTCATACCAGGTTCTGTTACAGCATAAAAGTGAGATCCACGAGACTCCTCTAAGATGTCTTACAGAAAAGAGCTAGAAAAATACCGAGACCTAGACGAAGATCAGATCCTTGGAGCTCTGACAGAGGAGGAGCTCAGGAAGTTAGAGAATGAACTGGAAGAGCTTGATCCTGATGTAAGTAATTTTTAATTGAGATGCTAGGTAGTGAATTAGTAGTTGTGGGGGAGTGGGCTGCATTAGTAATCTGTATTTCAGTGGGATCCTTTGCAGAGCCTGTGCTTGGTGCAAGTGTGGAAGAGACAGGCTACAGATACACAGAAGAATTTTTTGCCATTGGAAGCACAGTCTACATGTGTGTCTTTGTTTCTGTTTTCCTGCCCTTTTCCTGATGTGATGAGCAACTGTGACTTGCAGCAGCAATATGAGCCGGTGTTGGTGCAGGGCAGTAATCCTGTGGAAAATGGATTTATGTTTCTGACCAGACCACCTTGGAGGGAATGTTTTCTGGGTTGCTTGGTTTGAGGGTTTTTTAAGAGTTTTTTGGTGTTTTGGGTTTTTTGTAACAACTTCAAATGGCCTCCATTTAGGCAGAAATCCAAATCCCAGAGTTTTGCAAAGTGGGACAGTTTATTTTTAGCAACCTCCTAGCATCAACAGGAGCTGCACATACGCAAACATGGGGCCTGCTGGTGCCAAGCTGGTGAAAGGTTTTTGAAGCCAGCACTGTCCTGTTGCAGGGGATATACAGAGCCAGCTGGCAGGCCTCTGGCTTATGGCAATGTTACTCGAGGATCTTGGGCACTGCCAAGTGAGAAATTGTTCCTGCAACATGCAGTTAGTGTTTCTAGAGTAAATGATGGGTGGTGTAGATTGCAACATCAGTATTTTTAATTGCAATGCAGGAAAATATTTGGGAGCTGGCAAGCTAGCTCCTGGGATTAAGTGTATGGGCTGATGGGCTGGTTACAGCTACCTCAGAAGACACAGAGCCAGGCAGCATTCTGTGAAAGATGAAGAAAGGTGAAATAATTATGGACATGTGTCAGTGCAGGCGTAGTCGGCTTGAAGATTGCATAGTTGCCACTCACAGCATGAAGCCTGTGAAAGCAAGCTGTCTCCTATGCCTCCCTGCTTGTACAATTCACACATTTCTCTGTTGCTCTCCAAGGCTGCCTGGGTCTAACTGCTTCCTATTAGTAATTTTCCTTTCCAGGTTTTTCACTAATACAGATATAAATTATAATGAACTGCTTTTATCAGGCAGGCATGGAAAAATCAGTGTGCTGTTCAGCATCACCTTGGATGTCTTAAAAAGTAAATGTTGACTTCCATCCAGTAAAGCTTTAAAGAACATGCTTAGTGTCAAATCTGGGAACAGTCTTGCTTACTGCATTAAGGCCATTCTATATTTAAATATAAGCAGGTGTTTACGTGCCGTATGTGTCAAGCACGAACCAACTTCCTGTGGTGGCTTACGTGACTGAATAACAAGGAGGCTGCTTGAAAAAGGCTGAGGTTCACAGGGGTTTTTCTCTGCAACCAAGTGATCTTCTCTGTGAGACCCTCTCTGTAGTTTTGTGAAGGATCATGGGATGGGCAGAACAGACCACCACACCTCTCTGATCTGCTCTGTGAAAGATCATGAGATTTAACTGAACTGATTCTTCTTGTTGGGACACAAGGGGCATTGTGGGCACTTGGACAGACTCATATAGTGGGTAGAAGATAGCTGAGACCCTCCAGAAAGAAAGGGCTGGAGATGATGTTGCAGAGAAACATCCACTGGGCAGCATTTGGAACTGAAGAGGGGAAGGAGCATCACATGTCTTGGATGACGTGGGAATCAGTGGGGCTGAAGATAACCTTGGACATAAGGAGAAGCAAATTGTCCAGCAATGTGGAAGAAGAGTGGTGCAATGAGGGAAGTGTAGAGGGGAGAGTGTTTGATGGATGGGGATTGTGGCCTGCAGAGATAACCTGTTTTTCTCACCTCCATGTCTAGAATGCACTGCTGCCGGCAGGGCTCAGGCAGCGGGATCAAACGCAAAAGCCACCAACTGGCCCATTCAAAAGGGAGGAACTCATGGCTCACCTAGAAAAGCAGGCAAAGGACATTAAAGACAGAGAAGACTTGGTTCCTTTCACGGGTGAAAAGAGAGGTATGGCCATCCTTTATACCATGTTGGGTGTGTCACAAAGGAAGCACAGTGGGTGCACAGCAGAAGGGTTGTGTCTGGCCTCTGTTGATAAAACTGCTTTTTGACACTACTGGGATGGTGAATCTGCTCTCTCTGCTGTCTAGACTCAGCCCAGTCTGGCTCCTAAACTGGGGTGTGACCAAGAGGTCCCTGTGCTTGCTGATTTGGGCACCACCTGATATGTTGTTAAATGCTGGACAGAAGTTGTACCACTGTGCAGCCATCTCCCATCCCCATGCCATTGTATCTGTATCAGGTTCTGGGAAAAAATTAATCTTCTGTCCTCTCTCGTTCCTCCTTGCCCTGTTCTCCTGTGAGCTCCTCATGTTAAGCTGCATGTTTCACCATTGCCTTTCACACTCCATCCCAACACTGTGAGTTTCTTGCCATAGAGAAACTCCACAGCTCTCTGAAGCTGAGGCCCAGCAGTTCCCATCTAGTTTTCATCCTCTCTTGACAACCCCATCCTTTTTTCCCAGTCTCCTGCAGGTTGATTATTTGTGTCTTCCTGCATCATACCCTGCAGCAGCTGTTGCACCCCTGCTCTGCATGGCCCTGAGGCCTGTGAGCAGGGCTTTTCCTCTTTTCCTTTCCTCTCCTTCTGGCATCTTTTACTGTTCTCCCCGTATATGGCCCATTATCTAAGTGACTTTCCTGTTCCCATTAGGACTCTGAATATCATCTGGCATGGTCTGGTCAGTCCCTGCCTCTGCATTCCAGGAGCTTCTTGGCAGCTTTTTTCAGCTGTTGTGTCTCCCTATGTACTGTGATCCCCCTGCAGCAGAAGATCTGGTTGTGAACTGTTCATGCTAATGGTTGCCCAGTATGAAAAAAGAAGTGCATGAAAGTGTGGGCATGTGAGTCTTTCTGAAAGGTGCCTCCTTACTGATCCACATGGCTCTCTTAAAAAGAGCTTGTGTAAAATCTGTTCATATAATACAACCTGAGGCAGTGCTTTTAGATTAAAAAAAAAAAAAAAAAAAAAAAAAAGTATTAGTCCTTGAGAGAAGTAAATGAGTAAATTGAGTACAATCAGGACAGCTGGTTTGATACCTTTCAGATGTGCCCCAGTCCAGTGTTCCTTACCACCTGGCTAGCCCAGAAGGTAGAAGCAGTGTTCTGCAGGAGACAGAGGTATTTCAAGCATTTTGAGTCTGCAGCGTCATACTTCAGTCTGTTGTGATCTCAAATGTATTAAACATATTTTCATTTGCAACATGCTGTTGAGAGAAGACACTACTTACATTGACTGCGAGCCAGAGACGGTAAATTACATGTTCACAGCTGTTACAAAGCTGTAAATAAATCACCATGTCTGCAGTTTGATTTACCAGCTGGCCATGGGAGGTATTCTCCCTGGCCATGCTGCTGGGCAGGGTGGCACTTGGGGTGTGCAGACATACTGTGTTATGACATAAAATATCATGCATTGGCATTGTCATACATGCACTTTAATTTAATTTAAAGTTCCGTCTTGTAACAAAACATGACTGAGATACAAAACTTTCTAAAACTTGGAAATTGACTGAAATTAGTAATTAAAATTAAACTAGAATTAAACCTCAGAAATTTTGATGTCACTGTAGTGTCAGAAGGAGTTACTGCATGAGAGTGGAATTAAGTTTGCCCAGTTTCTCTTGTTGCACACAGCAGATGGTACATACAGTTTTCCCAGTCATGCATCTGGTGGGACAGGGTTCCAGATCTCCACACCAAGCCAGGGCAGACATTTTGCTGCTGAGTATCCAGAAGATGCCTGGCTGTGCAGGCACATGACACTGCCTATTTTTGCAAAGAGCAGCTGTGTCCCTGGATGCAGATTCCTGCCCTCTCTGTCACAGTGGCAGTGCACAGGCAGAGGATGGGAGCAAAACGCTGTTTATGGCAGCCTCCATTTTGTCCCAGGGGACCCTGAAGTGCAGTTGCTTCTTCCTTGAGGCTAAATATAGCCCCTTTCTGCATATCCCTGAGCAGCAGGGTTGTTTCGCCCTTTTGGTGCCACTGACTCTGGTTTCAGAGAGGTGACAAAAATAGTCTTGGAATGCTAGGCCAGGCCTTTTGCAGTCACTATCTCTGCAGTGATCCGTGACTATTTTAGGGGAGGGGACTGCTCCAAAATCTTCCCAGAGCCCTCCTACCCCTGTCCCAGCAATGCTGGATTTGCCCAGCAGACAGCTCCCTGCTGTGGAGTATTGAAACATCACAAGCCTCTCTTCTTTTGGGGAGTCACAGGTGGATGATGTGTTGTGAAATCCCAGACCTGGCCCACTGCAGCATGAGTGGTGAGGGGCTGGGAGCAGCTGTGCATGGCCATCAACCCTGTCTGCTGCCCCATGCCTCCTGGGATGCAGCCAACTCCAGCAGAGGAAGGGTTGTGGTTTGCCCAGTAATCACCACGGCAATGGGACTGAGGGCTGGCAGGAAGCCCACTGCTTCCAGAGCTCCAGTCTCTTGTCCGTGTGGGCACCCCCCTTAGGAAAAGGCCATGAGCAAGCAGCCAAGATGACGAGTTTGCATTGTCAGCTGGACCTGTGGATTTGCACCTTTGAATTTTAGGGAATAGGTCTGTTTTTTGACCTTTGCTGTCTGGAGTGCTAAAGCACAGGGGTCTCCATCTGGCATCTTTGCAACAGGGTTGAGCTCTACCAGCTGCCTTGAACCTACTCCTCCTTGCATCCTGAAGTGCTGTCTCTGCCTGCTGCCAGAGCCCTCCACCACCTTTCCACCCTCTTTTGACTAATGTGCCATCTGCCTTGCCAACAAGCACTTGGAGTTAGCAGCAAGAGGTGTCTCAATGGCAGGACTGATCCTGCACAGTGCTGGGTACAGGCCTCTCTTGAGTGCCGGCAAACCTTCATCCCTTTTATGCAGCCTTCAAAGAAGTGAGGACTTGCAGGGTCAGGTTGTGCATGGGTTTCCGAGTGCTGTGCCATGAATAGCCATGAACCTTTACCAATGTGCTGTTGGGTTTCCATGGAAGCTGAGCTCTGCAGCTGCCCGTGTTGGGCAGGTGCCTCTCTGTTTGCATCGCAGCAGGACTCAGACCAAGCTGATGGAAAGGGATTCTGTTTCTCTTCTGATTTTTCTCTTGTGCCCCCTTTGTCCTTTCTATTTTTCAAATATCACAGCATGGAAATTCATCTGCAAGGGTAACTGTGAACTGGGTGCTGTAGCTATACTGAGAGTGACCTCGCTTTGCATTTATAGGAAAAGCTTGGATTCCCAAGCAGAAGCCAATGGATCCTGTTTTGGAAAGTGTGACTCTGGAGCCAGAACTGGAGGAAGCCCTTGCTAATGCCTCTGATGCGGAGCTCTGTGACATTGCTGGTAAAATAATTTCACAGTAATTGAGGGTGCAAGTGGTTCAACTTCTAGGGGTTATTTTGTTCTTTTGTGGGAAATGAGTATTGCACTTTTTGCTGTTTATCTAAATGCTGTCAGTTCTGACAGAATTTATCTACTTGTTAAAAAAAATTATTCTCAGCCTATGTGATTTAATCAGGAGTGTGGACCAAAGCTGAGGAGGAGAAAAAGGTTTTATCTATGGAACAGTGTGTCGTTTGATCTCTTCCTTTGTCTCTACCACTGTATGTTGCTAATTCCAGCCTGTACATTCAAGAGCTTGCTTCAAAACAAATCTTAGGAAACAATCAAGCAGACCCAGTGAGAATCTGGATTACTTTTGCAACCTGTTAAAGGATCTGTCAAGTTATAGAAGACTTTCAGTGGCCACTCAGGCCTGGGGGTTGCTAAGGAGCTTTTTCATCACCTTTTAAGTGGTGGATTTCTTGTGATTTGTGTGGTCAGATAGTCAGATGACAATACTGGTATGTTGCTGAAGCCCGTAGTGTGGACTTAGCTCTGTGGATAGTGTGCACCTCTGGGATAGGACATGCCTTGGCGGAAGGAGCACACAGACACCCCACGATGCTTTACGAAGCTCACATGTGCCCTGCTAGTCCAGCAGTCAGTGAATATTTCAGTGATACCGGCATCTTCTTCCAGTTTTGTCTCCTTCAGTTTTCCGTGCTGCCTAGCAGTATCCTTCTGTTTGGAAGTCTGTAAGAAAGTCTGTAGAATAAGTACACCAACTAGACATCATCTGCATAATAATACCATCTTTTAGCTTGTTTCTGCATTAAGGATCCCAAGCATATGTACTCTGGCCAAGTATTGCATCTCTGGATTTTAGTTTTTTACTGTTGATCCTTGAGTCCTATAAAGCCTTATCCTATAAAATTTGCCTTTCTAAGCTCCAGATCTGTGTAGCAATTATTGTCCCACGGAAATGCTGTTCAGGGCAGCTTGTTCTACAGTTGCTGGGAGAGTACACTTAAGTGGGAGCAGGAATTCTGATGTGATACAAACTGTGCTAAAGTCTCAATATTGACAGTGACAGCCTTACTCCTGTTTGCTTGGCAGAAGCTCATTTTGCTCCTGTCCGTTTAGCAGGTATCATTGTGAGCTGATGTGTGTTGTATCCCTTCCTTGGCAAGCCAAGGAAGGTGGCTCCCAGTAGTCCAGGATGGGCTCCCATGCTTTTGGTCAGGTGAGGGAGATAGAAGTGATGGATTAGATAGATAGATAGATAGACAGACAGACACAGACAGACAGAAGCCACCTGCCTTCATTCTGCCTGAGTTCCTTTGGAGAATAGCACCAGACTGAGAAAGAGCAGGTCCCTCTTGTCTACCACAGAAACTTGAGCCCCCAGAGTGCATGGCCATTATAGCAGATCCTTGCCTCTCTCTGCAGTCCATATACTCACTGGAGAGATTTCATTGTTCAAATAAGCTGTGATTTACAGACTGGGTTATGAAAATGCTGAGCCTGCAAATTTACTTTTCTAAGCTGTGTTGCACCCCTGCAAACTCCGTCTGTGAGAAAATGACAGGGAAAAGGGCCAGCCAAAATACAAACAAGCAAACTTGAAGTTTGAAGTCATTCAGACTTCCAGATGGAGCCTGCTTGGCTCTCTGAGATCCAGTTGGAAATGTGCTGGTAGCCATGGGGAAGTTCACTGATGTACTTGCTGCTGGCTGTCCAGCCTGTGCAACCCAGACATAGAATCACGATGAGCTGTCACCATAACAGATGTCCTGGGCTTCAAGGATACCTTTCTCCTGCACATTCCAGCCCTTCTTGGCCAAAGCAACAGTACATGGTGACAGACTAGTACCAACCAAGTCTAAGAAGAGCCTTTGTGGTGGCATGCTTGGATTTTAGGGAGAAATTAATTATTTTCACAACTGTGTCTATCCAGAGATCAACTTGTTCAGATGTGTCTGTTTTAACAAGTATTCATGTGCCTACATTTTTCTTTAGAAAGTCATATAGCTATTAAAAAAAGTTGTTGATTCAAAAATCAGTTTATTTTCAAACTTGATCTTTCTGCATGTAGCAGGTTTACTTTTAAAAACAAACTCTTTACCTGAAAGTTCCTAAGCCACTGATTTCTTATTGGTCATTTGCAGCCACCAGGAATTTCAACAGAACCTCCAGACATGGTTGAATTTTCATTTGCATATTGGTTTTGCAGTCTTGAGTCTGAGAGATACAAATTGCCTGAGTTTTGCTTTTGGGCTCTTACAGCATTTGAATGGTGTTCATACCACCACTCTACATTTTGACCAAGCCAGCAGAGCCTTGCCTTCTCACAATGTCACCTTGCCAACATACCAAGTTCACCCTGTCAGCTTGCTGTTGAGTGAAAACACGATGTGCATTTCTATGCTTCAGGTGACAGTCACCTCCCTGCTGCCTTATGTTGTCCCTGAAAATAAGCCTTCTGATATTTTTTAGTATAATAGAGTCAATTCTCATGAATTGTAAGATAAACAAGGATCATGTTTGCATTCCTTTGTAAAAGATATCACCTGATGGACTTCTCAAGTGACCAATGGAGATGGAGAGGTGGTAACTTCTCTGTCCAATCTCTGGTCACTGTCCAGAAACTCATATATACGAGGTCAACACTAAAGAAGTTCTTTTCTTCTTCTCTACCTGAACACCTGTTGTGTGTGTTGCTGTGTTCCCTCTCTGCGTCACAGTAATGGCCTTCGGGTTGGCAAGGCTCCATGTGTGCCCCAGATCTTCTCCAAAACTGGGCTGTGGAATTCTGTGGCACATGCCCAGTGTGCAAGTGTGTTGAGGATGAGCAAGGCCCTGATGGACTGGGCCATTTACATTAAAGTCTACCAATGGCTTTTTTTTTTTTTAGTTTTTATTGTCTTGTCTTCATTATTTCCATATGATACCGAGTCAGGTAGGCTGCTGGGAAGCTTTGAATGTGTTTGTAGTCCACAAGATGATGTTCATCTTCTCCTATGGATCAGGCTAAACTGGAATAAGCGAGGGAGCACATTGGAGCACTGCTGTATGTTTATGTCAGGTGCGGGGCTTTGTCCTCCCTTTGTTTTTTTACACTTGCACAGGGAGATGTAGTGTGCTGTGTCTTCTCCTGGCTCTGGAACCTACATTAAGTCATGTTCTCCTGTTTCTGTAGCCATCCTTGGCATGCACACCTTGATGAGTAACCAGCAGTACTACGAGGCACTGGGGAGCAGCACCATCGTGAACAAAGAAGGACTCAACAGTAAGTATTTGTGTTAGCAGTTAGTTAGTATTTGGCTTTGAAGCTGCTAACAGAGTGATAATTATTTTTAGGCTGAAGATTAGAGCTGTGCATATAAGAGCAGCGGTGATTGCTGGGGCCATGTCTGGAGCATCCTTGCCCTGTGCCAGCCGGTGCAGTCTCAGCCACTTCCCTGGTGTCATCTGGGAGCCAGTGCAACCCAAGGGACAGCCCCATGGAGGAATGTGCTTCCTGTCACCCAGATTTGGACCTTAACAGCACATAGCAGCAGGCACTGGCTCTCCTGTGCTGGTTGACACCAGTGGAGCAGCTTCTCATCTCATGGCTGTTTGTCAGGCCATACTTCCATCTCTCCAGTTCTAGAAGATGAGGAACACACTCTAAAGATAGCGCTACTCAGGGTGCTTTCATTTTCACATCTTGCTTTTCACTTGCAGGTGTGATTAAGCCCACACAGTACAAACCAGTTCCTGACGAAGAGCCAAACTCAACAGATGTGGAGGAAACTCTGAAACGAATACAAAGCAATGATCCTGACCTTGAGGAAGTCAACCTTAACAATATTATGGTACTTGCTCCTTTCTACCCTCCCCTCTTAGTAACAAGACTAAGTATCTGATGCACAGAAGGCAAACACTGAGTCTGTTTTGCTGCACAAAACAGTATCGTAACACTGAGTACAGCCATACAAGAAACACCAGTGCTTTCCATCTCCATTATGGGCAACAGAATGGATTGTTACCTACCGTGGGACAATGGCCTGAGGCTGGTAGCAGGAGGATTCCTCTAAGTGCCTGGTAAAATGAAGCTGTGTCAAGGGTAGTTTGGGGACACCCAAAACTGCCTGTCTGGTTGAAGACCTTTTAGGTTGCTTTAATGATTTAGACAGGTATATTTGGGGGAGGGAATCTTAATGCACATTGTAAGATGGTGGAAGGAAAAAGGTTTCATAATCCAGATACTTGCCATGAAAACATGAAGAAGCCATCCTTCTTGCGGGTGTCTCTGTCCATCTCCTACCCATTCTTTCTGTGGACTCTTTTACTCCTTATAGAAAGCAAGTGAGGACATAGCACCATTTCTTATGTTGCCTTTGGGACACGTGTACACTAAAAAGTAGTTTCTATTTCATGCGGTCTGTTTAATGATTACTAGCTAAGCAGCAAGAACACGGTTAACCAAACGTGCACATCAAAGATACTTTTACCATGCCACCCACACCTTTCTAAAATAGAAATATTTTACTTTAATGCTTTTGATTCAGGCTAGTTACCCCGTCCCTTGAGGACACAAGGCTGAGGATCTGGCAGCAGGAACTATTTTTGTATGCTGAACTCATGACTTTGGGGTGGGGTTTGGAGAACTGGTGTTACAGTGGAGATTCTAACCTGCTGGGTGCTGTGGTATGGCTCTCCAGATGACTTGAGTGTAGATGATTCTACATGGTGGGGTCCAAATGGTGTGGTAAGAAGACCAAGGTGAGGATGACACAATTTTAGGTGAAAATCTGCACATCTGAAAAGGGTGCAGACATCTGAAGTTCTTCATAAGTGAAAAATACTGATTTTGAAGGAACTCAGAAAAAGAAGCATGGATTTTTTTCTAGGCTGAGACGTAGTATGGCAAATGTCAGCCTGTAAGATGTTGTGTAAAGCAGTCAGGAGTGTCTGTGATTTGTGTTACAAGGAGATCATTTCAGGCCTTTCTGGATCAGTTCCCGTACGTGGAAATTTTCTGAACATGACATGAATGTTTCTCAGTGCTGCCATTTGTATCAGAGAGTGCAGGAGCCATGCTTTGTAGGCTCACGGATCCTAGATTCAAACATCCCCACGATGCCCTTGTTCCTAGCAACTGGGCAACTAAAGAGCAGAGATGTGGCTTTATCTCTGCAAGGCAGAAAGCTTTCAGCAGAGTACAAAATAGGATGAAGACATTGCCAAGCTCCTTAGAACATGCTGGTTATAGCAAGAGAACTTGTAAAAACATTTTTCAACCCCTTCCCTAATTACTTTGGTGCATTTGGTGATTTGACCTTGACAAGAAATTAAAAGTATCTTTTACAAGTACTTCATATTCACTGCATATAGAGGATGGCCTAACACATGCTTTCTGCATTTCTTGTTACAGAATATTCCCATACCAACTCTAAAGGCTTTTGCAGAAGCACTGAAAAACAACACATACGTGAAGAAGTTCAGCATAGTTGGGACTCGGAGCAACGATCCTGTTGCTTTTGTAAGTACTGTGAGTTCATCATCCCAATGCTGTGACAGGAGCTGTTCTTGGGCAAGGTATTTTCAGCATTATTGACTGTCTGCTTCTGCCCCTTGCGTCGTGTTTGGCACACTCCACACCTCTGGCTGTTTGCTGCAGGTGCATCAGTTTCAGAGACACTAGTGGAAGCCAGCAACAGACAGGCTTTGGTTCCTTCACTTCCTTTTTCATCTGTGGAAGTTTCAGGGTGCAGTCCTTTAATTCATGCAGTCTCACATTTGTCCTCTAGGATCTCCTGGGAAAGGAGCATGAGACAACAACTGATATCCTAGCAGTATCTTATAAAAACAGTTTGTCTCTCTCTCTGGAAACTTGTTCCTGTTGGTATAAAGGTGTGCACACCTGCTGCTCCCCTACGCACATCTGCTCCAGCTGTCTCTCATACATTCTTTGCACAGACATGTGCTGAGGCAGGACTCTGCATCTCCTAACATGTGGCCTCTGTAGGTGATAACGGGTCTTTCTGGCTGCTGTGAGTGATCTTAAATATCAGTCGGGACATAGAGGAGCCAGTTGTTCTGCCTGGCCTTCATGCTGCCTTCCAGGCTGCATCTTTGCATCCTTCTCCAGCACTGTTGCCGTCAGTTTTTGCTCTTAATCACCCAGACTACCCCTACACACACACACACACACCCACACACACACCAGTTTCCTGCTAGAAAAAGAAACTTTCTGGAGGGCAAGCACTGCTGTAAAATTACTTCAGGCACTCTGGACTGGGGAGAAAGGCTGTGCTGTATCAGAGCTTGGGGGGTGCTGTGCTGGGCTAGGGGAGCTGTGGGGCTAAGTCAGCCCTGCCATGTGAGCATCACCTTCTGGTCCTTTATTTTCATGATACAGTTGGATCCTCCCTTTATTTGAAGTGACATGATCTGATGAGGTCTGGGGCATAACAAGTGTTAAAGCCACTTTTGTTCTTACCCACAATGGGAAGCAAAAATTATTAATATGGTCGTGATGCTGCTTGGGAGGACACTTCGGATGTGGTGCATCTCTTGTTGTTTGAGACAGATTCTTCTCTCTGTGTTTTAATAAGGAGCATCTCAATTCTGTGCAGCACAGGCAGGGTCTCATTAGGCAGGGCTAATGCTGGCCAGCATCCTTGTCATACCATGCTGGCTCAGATGAGAGACAGATAAAGCTGTCACAGGACAGCTGCACATGTGGATTATCACCTCTTGGGTTAGCCCCAAGTGTTTGTCCATGCAAGGTTTTGCTGTGGCCTCCAGCATGTTAATGTTCAAGAATCCTCCTGCAGCAGCAGGGAACTCCCTTCACTCTACAAAGAGCACTTCCATCTGGTGGCAGTAAAACTGTGCAGCATGTGGGATCCTCCAGGAGCACTCTGGAGGTGAGGGTGGCTGAAGCCCTGCTGCCCTGTGGTGCTCCGCCCCTGTCTGACTGCCAGTTCTTCTTGTCCACCTCTGTCCACAGGCCTTGGCAGAAATGCTGAAGGTCAATAGCACACTGAAGAGCCTGAATGTGGAGTCAAACTTCATTTCTGGTTCGGGGATACTGGCTATTGTTGAAGCACTTGAGGGCAACACATCTCTTGTGGAGCTGCGCATTGACAACCAGGTAAAGCGAGTGTGGGTGACAGCTGTGGTCAGGTGAACATGGCTGCGTGTGGGCAATCAAGTGTGGCATGATACAGAGGCTGGGCAAGTGTAGCTCCCCAAGAAATCCAGAGCTTGGAGTAGCTGGGCTATGGGGAACTTGGATACAGCTGACTGAGAGACCAAAATCCTGGTTTCTCCAAAGTCCTGGTTTCTCCAAAGTCCATTAGCTGCTAATCTGTCCAAGAAATAAAGTCTTTGGGCAAAGGACTTGTGGAAATGTCTGCTGGAGGAGTTGGAGCCTCTGTGTTGTAGCATGCATACAGGAACAGGCCAGTGGCTTGTTTTACCAGCTTTGAGTCAGAAATAGACACAGGTCCAGGAAAAATCTGCAATCTCCACCCCTTCCCTCCAAGTGCTTGCTCTGAATCACCCTCTAGCCTGAACAGCTTGCTTTTCTGTTTTCTGCTTTCAAAAGAGTCAGCCCTTGGGCAACAAAGTAGAAATGGAAATCGCAAATATACTGGAAAAGAACACCTCCTTACTGAAGTTTGGGTACCATTTCACTCAGCAAGGTCCCCGGCTTCGTGCCTCCAATGCCATGATGAGTAACAACGACCTGGGTGAGTCGGGCTGGATGCAAGTTGGGAAGCATGGGAGGTCCTGTGGGCAGTTCCAGGTGGGAATTAGGGCAGAACTGCTCATGTTAAAGATGCATATGAATTAGAATGTGCCTCTTGAAGGGCCTGATGATGCTTTGCTCCTCAAGGAGGAAGGCAGCCTTCACCAGCTGGTTGCATACTGCCTCGGCTATCAGACAGGCAGTGTTTTTTGCGGTAGCAGTGGATACTGTTGGGAAAGAGAAAGAGCTGCTGATGTGATTTAGTAGAGCTTGTGATACAGCATGTGGCACATGGACTATGAGCTGCTAGTATTTATGATTCCTGCCAACTGCTTGTCCTCCTCCAGCTTCATTCTCTCTTTAACAAGAAGATGAAAGGTAGTAGAGTTGAACTTTTACAGCAGTTAAGATTTGGCCTATCCCCTTCAGCAAAACAAACTGGAACTGTTTCTAGGGATATGTGGGTAGCCACAGGGCTTTGAGTTATCGGTATATCCTTAATGAAGTGATCAGAAGTGGTCATGAAGCAAAATGTGGTCAAGTCTGCAAACTGCTGTTTCAGCCAAAGCACGTGGCAGAGCCTTTCCAGTGCTTGGCTAAAAGCTGCTGTAGAGCACTGGAAACCAGGCCAGCAGAACAGCGCTGAATGCAGCTAGCACATCCACCATGCTGTACTCAAGCAGCTGTCATACCTAGGCAGATGTTCAATTGGTTGTGTTTTAAAAACAAATTAAGAAGATCAATCTGGCTTCAGCTGGTATTGCACTCCTAGGAAGCACAGCCAAGCACAGGGGTATGTATGTGCCAGTTCTCCAAGGATCACACAAAACATCAGTACCTGGTAACTCAAGCACTGCACTGGGAAAGGCTTGCTATTTTCTGTCCTTTGGAACAGAGCACGATTTTTAATGATTCTGCAGCACCTGGCATTCAAAGTAATCTGCTCGAAGATTTAAAATCTAGAATTTTGATTGTTCCTGCTGTTAAAGAGGACGAATTCACAATTTGCCTTCCTCCTAAGAGTTGTGTATTTTGCCTCCTTGACCACTAAGATCTGCATTTTTTGTCTGATTTGGTTCTTGTTTGCAGCTCATATTCATCGGTCTGATGGTCTCTGGCAATAGCATCTCAGCTCTACACCTGGACAATGAATAAGTAAAGAAAAACTTTATTTTCCTCCCTGTCAGCAATAGCTCTCTGCTTCTGCTCCAGTATTCTTGCCTATCAGCTGATGCTACAAGAACATGGTTTTGGTCCCATAGCTTCTTTCCTTAAGATGCTCTGTGTGAACCAGTATGTTCATCCTCATGAGCTAACTCCTGCATCCTCTTACATATTTTTGTTCTGTTTTTCTTTTTTTTCACACCTTTTTTGGAAAGACATGAGTGTAGGTGTGAAGAGGTGTAAATCAACTTTTAAGACTAGGTATGAGCCTTTTGGCTATGTTAACCATGATCAGAAGACTGGAGCACAATGGCTTAGGATAAGAAGAGATTTTTTTTTTTTTTTCTTTTTAAATTTGAAAAGGCATATTTTTAATTTTAAAAACTAGGAAAGGAAAAGCTGTGACATCTGTTTCTTGCTGTCTCTCCATCAGTCAGATGATGCATTGGCCAAAGTCCACTTACAAACTGTGAAATATAATTAACTAAAGAATAAGGGAGGTAAGGCTGAAATTAGCTTCTGGCCTTAAAAACACATAGGGAGAAAAACCTCATCTCCCTTGATTTTACTGTGTAAGGCTATGCCTGCTGCTTAAGGTAGGAATTCAGAAGCTGATGCTATCCTGTTTCTTTCCTGGCAGAAAGTACATCTCAGCTCCTTTCTACAGCTGTTAAGGCAAGCCTGCCATCCATATTATCCAGCTGCCATGACTAACTCCTCTTTCTCTTCTTTTTCAGTGAGGAAGAGAAGACTTGCAGAGGTGAATGGGCCTATTTTTCCCAAGTGCAGAACTGGAGTGTAGTTCTGGGCTACGGAGGTCATTCCCAGTGATCTGTGCTACACTGTGGAAATCTAAAGGCAATAAGTGCCTTGACAGAGTATTTGTGGTGCCTCTGTTCTGTTTTATGCACTAACAGTTGAAATTAAATAGTGGCTGTAGTTTTTATGAAGATTTTATCCAGTAGGACTGTTGATGTTTTCTGTAGAGTTGGCAACTATTCAAGCCAATGTGTCAATTTTATGCAACCTCAGTTTAGACTACAATCAAGTGTTAAAGGGGATTAATTTTTCTATAAACTTCCTGCACGGTGTTTCATAAAGTTAGGATGTGGTATGCATGAGTGAAAGATACAATTGTTTCACACAAATTATAGAAGTATTAAAAAAATACTTTATTTTTTTTCAAAGTTGATCTCAAGTAATTACAGAGGAGTAACTAGTTTAACAAGCACTTCTAACATCTGGAAACATGGCTAATTTCAAGAATCATGAGTTGCAATTTTTTACCAACATTTGCTGAATCATTTAATTGGAGATGCTGTTTCAAATGCATCCCCGTGTTTCTTACCAAAAAACTGATCTCCACCTCCCGATTAAATGGAACTTAAGGCCACCAAATATAAAACAGAGTCTCAAAAATCGAGTGGTTAAGATGGGTGAATATCCTTCAATCTCATGCACAGGTGAAAAAAAACCTCATTCTTAGAGGCATGATGCAAACCCTAACGCCCAGAGATGACCAAACTAATTGGCAAACGAGAAACTTCTACTCCCCACTCCTTTCTGTTTCCTAGTGTTAAAAGCGTTTGTCCAGATATTCACTGGAGACAGGTCAAATTCTCTCCTTTTGCTGTTTTGTCTACATGACCATGTCCATTAATTAAAATTTTGTTCTGCTAGGAATTATTTCTTTTACTGCTGTTTCTTATGTCGACATAAATGCAAGAATAAATGTTGTGCCCTAAAAGAGCTGTAAAGTGAAATACCTCAAATCTGAACTTGCACTACGTACTATCTCACAGCTTTTTGTGTACACTCATCATCTAGCCTGGGAGGAATTCCCCACAGGCTTGTGGATCTCCCAGACCTGCAGTGGACTGGACCCAGCACATCCAAAACTCCCACTGTTAATGCCGGTAGGATCCTGCTCAGTAAGAAGTCTCCATGGAAGCATTGCTGTACTGAAGCCTTAATCTTAGGCAGATGACACATCCTAGAAACGGTTCTCTCTTGCTAGAAATCTGCCTTTAAATGTCTCTTAAAAGAGTGAAGTTTTTCAGCCTTTGACACACATTCTGGCAAAAGTCACAGCGATTTCTTCAGAGCTTGTGCACGAAGAGCCCTGATGATTTAGCTCTGATCAGTGAAGCAGAGAAACACTATTCAGCAATGAGGGAAACACACTTGCTGCTCTTACAATCTTAATAAATGTGCCTGTGGTGTCATATAAAATGCTTCACTATAGCTTGTTTCCTCCACTGTGCAAGTTCTGTATCAGAAAATGAATGTGGAAGAAAAATACTTGAAAATATATTAAAATGAAAAAAACTGGCAGACTTTTAAAATACTTCTTTCTATATGCACTGTGAAGACTTTGAAATGACCAACTAAATCATCAAATCAGAGCCACATATTTTCAGCTGAGGCATCCACTCAGCTTTGCACAACACAGGCTCAGCTCTTCCCTTGGTTTCAGAACATAAATGAATCTTATCCTGGAAAATCCTGGTGATACTAAGAAGCACAGACATGCAAGGAGATGCATCTGCAAACCAGGGAGTGCTACCATGGATACTGCAGCCCTTAACAAAAAAAGGTAAGAACTTTGTCCTGTGTTTCACTGTAGCACCATCCGCATTAACCTTGCAGCCCAAAGATACATTAAGCTGACAGGATCATTCCAGGTTCCTTGGCTGATCCTCACAGAGCTGTTTCACTGCAGAATGCATCTGACAGCTGAGGGTGATGCAGCAGAGACAGGCAGTGCTGAGGCATCAGACCGTGTGGTGAAAGGCTTTAAGCTGTGCAGCAATGGATGCACAATGGTGATACTTAGGAGCAAATGTATCCCTGTTTGGCCCAGCAGCTCCCAGGGAAAAGGGAGGAAATGCCATCTGGTGACTGCAGCACCTGGCAGTCACAGCCCATCCTGCTGAAAACTCTTCCCTCTCCTGGAGCTCATGTGCCTTCTCTCAGGCGTTACCACAGAGATGCCTGGATGCCACCACATAGCCTTTCACAGGGCAAGTCCTATTTTGTATCATTCTCACAAAACTAACCCAGAAAACAGGACAAAGAGCCCCTATGGGCTAACTTGCAAGAAGCAGGCTAAGCCAGTCTCTTATCCCCTTCTCAGCTCTCTGCAGCAGAGAAAACATGGCTTTACGGGACTCCATCTGTACATCTCAAATCCTTCTCCTCCCTTGCCTTAATGCAGCATGGACCAGAAGAGGCCTCATGGCTTCCCTCCGCCTTTGAGGTAGAATCGCCAGCTGTGAGGAGCTCTCAGGAGAATTGTACCTTGTAGCCAGGTCTACCACGTAGCAGACTAGCTAGGTTTCAGTGTTTATCTCTGTAGAATCAAGCACCTCCAACATAACATGTGAAGTGTATTTGTGCAGTACTTAAAAATTATAATGGAAGCACTAAAGGTTATTAATCACAGATGTTTCAGAAATTTACATATAAAATATAGTTGTTGCCATCCTGTACTGGTAGGTGATACAGAAAAAGCATTACAAATTTATTACAGTGTTCCAGACCTGCTGATAGACTGAAATACAAAATTGTGTTCTTTTTAGCCTAACACAGGAAGATCATGGGGCACTCCCCATCAGTGCTTTAGACCATACCCGCAAATATAGCCTGCATGTTTCTTCACAAACACTGTCGTCCTCAAAACCACAGAGGTTAACTGGCCAGCAAGGGCCTGGAAACCGGGGAGGCGTTGGCACTGCTCAGACTTCTGCTGAAGGTTCCCATTCTACTGATGGGAATTTTCTAATTTCTTCTCAATGACAGGTTGTTCAAAGATTCACTGTTAAATACTATCCTAGAAAGATTCATGAAGGAAATATTCCTAAGCTCCAGGGTTTTAACTCATTAATGGAATTGTCATGACAGTTGGTGAACCACTGATTTCATGGTAGCAATACTGGAAGCAAGGAGAAATGTTTGTCATGGCTTTAACGGAACCAATGCACACGTATTGAAGTTGCTAGTCAAGCCAATGAGGCGTTGCTGAATTAATAGCACCATGGGAGAAAGTTACAATCTATAAGAAAATAACATAGCCCTGTCATTAAGCAACTGCAGAACCCTAAGAAACTATTTTCTTGCTTTTAAAAGCATTTGCCAGTTAAAAATCCCCCAAACCTAGTGACTTTGATGTCTTAATGACTTACTGTTTAGTTCCCAGAATTACAGTAAATTTCAAAGACATTTTTCAGTCAAGACACATCTTCTGCTCTATTAATAAATCCTTTCTGTACATTCTACAGCATCAGGCACAAAATACACCATGTGGGGCAGTATTTTAAGCTCATCTGCTGTAGGTCCCTTCAAAGACAATTTCTCCACTAACGAGTGCTGGAAATTGCATAAACATCTTGCAGCTTTTAAAAAATTCAACTCACATTTAAAAACCACAAATGCTCCCCAGAACCTGAATTACTTAACTTGGATAAAGGATCTTGCAGTCTCCTCATAGCTGTTGCTGATATTTATGCATGTGTGCATCACTGCAGTGCCATGACGCTGGTATTTTGACAGTCTCTGTGCTCCCCTCTTTTTGTGTGCTTATTTCAACATGCTTCAAGCTGTCAGGTTTCATTAGTGCAAGCAGAGCTGAGCCCTGCATAATTCACACACTGACAAGTTGAGGGGGAAAAAAGTTCCCAGGGAGACTGAGCACTGGAAAGAAGGCTGGGTTTGCTGTTCATCCTACAGGTCACACAAGTATGGCTGGGCAAACAGTATCTCTGGGCCTTTGCTCCAGCTTTTTATGCTGCCTTCAGTCAGTTTTACAGGAGAGTTAAGTCAGTAATTTCAGATAACCTTCCCTTGCTTCTCACTGGTATAAAGCAAGAGATGGAGGTTGATGGCGTGCATGTGGAATATACCTTCAGGATCTAACCTGGTCACATAACACACCAAATTGATAAATCTGCTGTTTGCACACTACTTACTACAAACTATTGAAACAGATGCATGATCCTCGGAGAGGTCATACAGGTTGATCTCCATGCAGGAAGAAAAAAAAAAAAGGAATTGTTCTTGAATTCCTTCATTTTCTTTTGAATTGTGAGCAGCTCTGTCACATTGCAGATACTCTGCTCCAAAATCCCCATGGTAAAGGCCATACTACAAGACTGTACCCAGAAAGAGGAATCCTGTAGTGCTGGTGATGGATTGGGCACTCTGGTAATTTACAGGCAAGTAATGGATGGTTTCCAGGGCATATTCTATGTTTAAAGGCAGCATATAAACAAGACTTTTCAAACCAACATATTTCCATAATTTTCAAACCTAACTGATTACCAGATAGAGATCTGGTTAAGAAGCCCTTCACATGAGCACATGCCAGATTAACCAATGAAACAGCTTAATTTTTTCCCATGTCCAGCATCCTTGGTGAGACATGTTCAACTGGTACCCTTGACCGTCTCCTTGTACACTCACATTCCTCCTTAAGTGTCTGTCCTGAAGCCCTCGAAGTCACCTTGAGCTCCTTCTCTTGACAAACAGGACAGCAAGCTGTAAGACCTTTGTTGCAACAACTTGGACATGTCAGGACAAGCTGCCGGCAGTGCTGACTGGAACAAAGTTTATACTGGTCCCATAG
Source organism: Sitta carolinensis (assembly GCA_032173965.1). Classification (NCBI taxonomy): domain Eukaryota; kingdom Metazoa; phylum Chordata; class Aves; order Passeriformes; family Sittidae; genus Sitta; species Sitta carolinensis. The sequence goes on from CM063313.1 coordinate 50,937,224, forward strand.
CACCCCACAGTATCTGCATGCTGGAAGGAGGAGGAAAAGAAAAAGTTAACACCCATACCTGCTCTGGCTGCTCCCTTGCAGAGGGCTTGCCAAGGCACCAGGGGGCTGTCAGCTCTCATTTAAGTGGCTATTGTCTTGCAGGTTTTTAATTCCTGTTTAGCTTGATCTTCTAGAATCTAGTTCATTTTAAAACACCTTTTTTTACATACTTAAGACAGCTTTCCCTCTGTAAAAGAGGAGAGAGCTCACTAGTGCTTTCTCTGGCTCTGAATAGACAGATTTAGAGATTCATACTGCCAAGAGAAGAAAGACATGCGGGTGACAACTAAGCCAGTATGCAGGAATGTCACCTGCTGGGGAAGGGGATACCATGGAACTTCCTTCCATCTACAAATAATAGCTTGTGCAGACTGGGTGCCATTTGCAGTCCTGGTAGAGTCCTTCCAGAATATGACAGGTTTTAACTCTTTAACTGAAAGCTTCAGCCCAGTTTTAGCTGTACCAAGATGGTGCATACCACAGCACTTCCCCATGAAACTTACGCAGGGATGATTGTGATGTATGCAGAGTGTACTCTTATTTCTACACCAAATCAGACCCCTTCCAAGACGCAGAGTAATTGCAGAGGAATGGGAGGTTATGCTTGAAAAGTGACCAACTCAGAGAAAAAACAGCACTGCTTCCTTAAAAAAAGTCTAAAGCCGAATTCCAGCTACATGATGTAACTTGCAACTGATAGCAAAATAAGAGATTCCTTAATTTGCAGTAATTGAAGAGCAATCACAGCCAAAAGATCAGGCAATATTTTTAGCAACTTCAACTAGAGGCCACTGAAATTCCATTGCATATAGAATTTCTTAAACATGAAAATGACAAAGTGCAGTAAAGCATAGTGACACTCCCAATACCTAGAAGTCTTTGTGGATATTCTGTGAGACTGCTGAAGCAGAGGACTGCAGGCAGCCGGAGAACTATTCAAGACTTTGGTCACTTGGACAACCACAGTCTGATCAGCACTGTGGTCAACAAGAAGGTAACAACAGCTGTAGTGCTGGATATATGTCTCCATAGGTGCAGATGGCTCATAACAGAGCGGTTCCGCAGGGGATATTTCCTTCTACGGCTCCAGTTTTAGTGAACTCTTGTTAGTGAGTTCCTTTCCTCTCATTTCTGTTTTATGTGTTAAAGCCATAGTGTTGATAGTCACCACAAGTGACAGCACTACAAGATCAAACCAAGTATGAGGAAGAACTACACAGGCCAGTTTGGCTGTCCCTATCCTGCACACCTCTGGAAATGATTGTAATAGCTTCCCAGCCTTCTGCATTTACATTATCTAGTCCTACCTGAGATGATATCTTCATTGGAACAAATGGCGTAACGATCATCAAATACAAACAGCTTCCCCCGGTAGAATCCATCTGGAAACTCTTCTAGGTACTTGTGAATTCCACCTTTTAGCTGGTAAACCTCTCTGCACACTGCCTGTTTAAAGCATATTAGCAGAAAAGCTGAAGGAGACCACAGCAGTGGTGGTGTACCAGAGTTCCCAAAGCAAATGCTATAAATGCCAGGGGTCAGTGAAAAGCAGCAGCCTCTCAGTGACCATCAGATGGCACCATGTGCAGCCACAGCTCTAGGCCACCAGGGAGTACTGGGCAGCTCCAAAATGCTGGCTTGTTGTCACAAACCCAACTCTTCATTTGATGTTACACTCAAAAGAAGCTGGTAACCTCCTCACCTGAAGAAGGTTTGCTGCATCACAGATCAACTGCTTTTGAACCATCATGAACTTGTTATTCAGTTTTTATTTAGTTAACAATTAATAGAAGCAGACTTTCGCAGGGTTCACATTGATGCAGCAGAAAAAAGAACCCCAAGGTTTAAATCTCTGGAGAAACACAGATTCTGTGTTCCATTCCCTTGATCCTTGAGTGAAGATGGATGGAAATTTTAGAACACAATTAGTACAATGCATTTTGCTGGATTTAGTTCTGCAACACTGGGAAAAGCACTGACTGGCAAATTTTTATCATTCTGAGATGGCTCAAGCTGTGCAGTAATGACCACAGAGCATAACCTATACATTCTGTGGAAACATGCAGAGTGTTTTCAAGCCCTCCTAAAATGGTCCTACAAATACCTCTTCCCAGGAAATGGGTTATGTAATTATTTTCATTGCTGTGACACTAGTCTACACAGGTCATACTGAACCACACGAACTACCCAGGTCCTTGACAGACAGCGTGGGACAAGCACATGTCAGAGGCATTTATCTCCCCACCTGTGCACATTCCACAGTTCGTGCACAGCAAGAATTCACCAGCAAGATAGAAGACAGGTGCCCTTAAAGCAACCTCAACACTTGTGCCCCCAGAATGACATCTTACCTTGCTCCTGAGGTAAGCAGAGCCTCTTTCACAACGAATCCCTCCTGTGCAGTACATCAGGACACGCTTGTCTTTAAAAAGCTCCAGGTTTTCATCTATGTAGCTTGGAAAATAGCTGAACTTCCTGATATCTGGAGCCAGACAGCCCTGGAAATGTCCCTGCAATTACAACAGATGGCTGTGCAACTGGTACAATCACCGTTACTGGGAAGGCCTGTGCCTCAAACTAGAGGAAGTAACAAACCTTGGGGCTGGAATATTCAGCTCACTTTAGCTGTTTTAGGCAGCTCCTCAGCTACATTTATGCATCAAAACATATGTTAAAATCTGTAGGAGGATTCTGGACACAGCAAGTCTCCTCATCAAAACAAAGAAGAGAGAGCTAAGCAGAACTGTCAGAGAGAGGACAAACCACAACAGTGCATGAGGGGTAATGACTGTGACAGCAGGACGCCCCTTTCTTTTTGATAGATGGGACAGGACAAAAAATGCTAAAAAAGATCCCTACGAATTATGCTACTTCAAACATTCATGCTCACGTTGTATGGACCACTTTGCTTTCTTCCTGCCCCACGCTGTATAAGCAATTGGCCAGGCAGGCTCCAGCCTGAGCTGCTAGGCAGGTCCTGTACTGCTTGTGTCTAATATTCATTACTAAACTACACTCTGCACACGTTACAGTCCATCTGGAGTATGTAACCTCTTCTAACAGTAAAGTTACACTTTCACAATCGTAAATACTTCACCCCAGCACCTGTAAAGAAGCAGGCAAGCAGCACTTACTATTTTACTTTCATAGAAGTTCCTACAGTCCAGCAAGATGGTATCGCTTTGCCCTTGAGTGGCCTGAGACAAATACTGTTCTACTTCTCTATGAAATTCCTGAGGGGACAAATGGATTCCTTTAACAAAACAAAACAAAAAGAAAACAAAAAACAAAAATAAAAAACATAAGAAAAAAAACAAACAAAAAACCAAACAAAAAAACCAAAACCCACAAACAAACAAACAACCCAAAAAAAACCAAACAAAAAATAAAACAACAAAAAAAAAGGAAAAAAAAAGAAGAGGGAGGGGGGAAGAAGATAAGTGAGAACCAGAACTACGTATGTCACATACGAGATCACTGATCCAGATTCTCCTCAGATTTCCAAACAAAATTTTTTGTGATTGTTCACATAATTTTCTTCTCAACTCAATCTGACAAGTTTATCCAAGTTTGACTTCCTATCAGCAAATGAAAGACAACACAATACTTCTCCATAGACTGAAGAAACTGCAGTCAGGTACTTATCTCTATGATCTTTTGTTGCATTCCCTGGCCTCTTACAGCTGTAGAAGAGGGAGTGACATATTCCACTTCTCTCTGCTCATCTGTCATTACTTTTGGAGGTGCAAAATGACAACTTTTTAAACTAAACTCTTCTTGATAACAATGGAAAATTTCCATAGATGTGTATTAGCTCCAGTACAACTTCAATTTTCATGAAGTTTCTCAACTTTCAGGGCTTAGGCCTCTTAAGCTATTGAAAAACTAAAAAGCTCCACCAGCAAAGTCCTTTACCTTATTAAAAAAATCTCCCTACAAGCAACCTGCCAGAGAAATGGGAACCATCTCCATAAAATGCCATGAAATAGGAGGAAAAAAAGGGAAAAAAAGGAAACAAATAGCCAAACATATATCCCACAAGCTACCAAAACATGGGAACAAAAAATAATCCTCTTCCAAATCCACAAAAAAAGATTCTGTAGAAGTAAGGCACCAAAAAAACCTCTTGGTGGAAAAAAAAAAAAAAAAACCAAAGCTGCTCTGTTAATTGCTATTTGCTACGCTCCTGCTTACCACCTATGTAAGCAACCTTACAGCAAATCCACAGCCAGGAACACCTTATCAGTCGTAATCCACACTAAGCAGCTACAGTTAGCGCAAAACAAATGCAGTAAGATGGAGTTCATGCAGAACTGCCTTAGGCTGCAGTGCAAGATGTAACCAGAAGTATGTATTCTATCACTATCTGTTGAAACCAGGTGTAGCAGTGCTCTTTATCTCTTCCATGACCCGTCCTTATTGAGGGAGATATCTTCTGTTAATGGGCCATTTAGTCTCATCTCACGACTGATAAAATTACATCATCCCACTCTGAGATGCTCCACCCGGGAAGAGAAGCCAAGCATTCCTACCTGGACAAAAATCTGAGATTTGAAACACTATGACACCCTTTTTCCACTGGATTACCAGAGGAAGATGAGACCCATCTACACGATCACTGGACATTCAGGGGAAAATTACACCCTTGTGCAGGATTACTGCTTCAACAGTACCATACCTGCCAGTCCAGGAGGACTGCAATCATCATTTAGTTGGACTGCTACCAACACCCTGACCCACCCACAGGGCACCAAGTTGTACCATTGACTCTGTCAGTATTGTTTTTTGTACTGCTGCATATTTATCTTAATTTTTCCTAATAAAGAACTGTTATTTCTATTCTCATATCTTTGCCTGAGAGCCCCTTAATTTCAAAATTATAGTAATTCAGAGAGAGGGGGTTTACATTTTCCATTTCAAGGGAGGCTCCTGCCTTCCTTAGCAGACTCCTGTCATTCAAATAAAGACAGGAAATTGGATCTGCTTAGTGCAAAAGGCAGGAGCACAGCTGTTGGCTCCTAAATGAGTGAAGTCAAGTCAGCAGTCCCTACCCCACAAGAAGGTAAATGCTTCATGTCATCTGAACTCTCCTACAAAACCTGAAGTTAATACTGAAGTTTTCTAAGGCAGCTATACACCTGGCTAGCCAAAATCTGGGCCAGCAAATTCACTGCACCACTAGCTTTTGACTACCAGTAAGATACCTATTTGTCCTGTGTCCTGGCCATTGTGCAAAGGGAAGTATTTTTGATGAAGGTATTTTACTTTTCACTCACCTCTCACTTAGGTGAGAGGCTTTGTTTTTCATTACATAAACTTACCAGTTTCCTTATAAGACACTATCTTTGGATCAATGCCCATAGGTACAATTTCTTTGAATACTCCAACTCGAAGGTCTGGGAAACAGTGAGCTCCTCCTGCACTGCTCTAGGAATCAAACACAAAACCAATTCACCAAAATTTGCCACTTGCTTTAATTCTACAGCTCATTAGAATATGAAAATAGATTTGTGGCTGAGGGAAAGAAATGTCTTTCCTGCTGAAATCTACACTCTAAATCCTGAAGTTTAGGCAGTGCACCCCTAACACAACTTGGAGGACAGGTGTCTTAGGGCCAATGACTACTCTGCAGGTGAGACATACAGCATTTGGTTAGAGGTACGGGGATGTAGACCAAATCTCAGTCAGAAACATGTTACTAGCACTTATCGTGAGAAAACTGAGGTCCCTACAAAAGCATGCTGATCCTGACAGGAACATTAAATAATGTCCTCCAGTAAAGGATCATGTTGGTACATCCAGGCCCTGCAGTTCTCTTCATCACTCTAACAATGGACACAAGCACAGCTGTGCCTCCAGTGGTGACATGTTTGATGGGCATGTGAAGGAGATGCATGGAAGGTCATCCAGGCACAAGATGTGTTAACAGTGGAGGCCGGCACCTCGCCCTCATCCCCAAACTCAAGTGTGGGATTTCCCCTTCAGAAGTCCTGGCAAGCCCTTTTTTGGTAGGCAATCCCACTGCGGGCTACAGGGAGTGAGAATTTCTGCAGGACTGAGCCTCAAACACAGCTTAGGCACCATCAAGTATATAAACATCCAAAGAAAAGTGCAGTGCTGTGCAGCACTGTTCCAACTATTATGGAAATCAGCCTGCAGGAACTGTAGTGGCCACTAGGCATGTTCATATGAGGTTCTCACTCCTCTTATCATCCCATGTCCTCATGGCACAGCAACCTGAAAGCCTCACTCACTTGGGTACACAACATTCAGGAGGAACTATGAGACAGCAAACACCATAGTCCACTAATGCATAAACAATGATGCCCAGAGAGATCATGCAAGTTGAAGGTTTTGCCAAGGTCAGAGTAAAATTCCATCCCTGTTCTGTTTTTGCATCTACGTATGACTGTAACTAACACAATTCCTCTTGAAATTCAGCCAAGCATAACAGACACTTATAAAGCTAAGACTGAATCATCACTGCAGCTCTGCATGGAATTTGAATTTCACAAGTCTCACTAACTCCTTTGATCTAGTTGCTTATGAAAAAATAGTAGCACTACCAGCAAATAAAACTGTGTGGAGAAGAGCTGCTGCTTAAGTAGCAGCTTTCCTTCCTTGCAGAGAAACCAGAACCTGCAGTGGTTGACAGACAAAGCCTACCAGAATGCCATAAAGAGCACCAGACACTGCTGCCCTTACCAAGCAAGGACAGCAGTTAGTATGTATGCTCCAGCCAGGAACCAAGCGGAGCAGGAAGAAACCTCTTGACAATCTCCTCCTGTGTGTTTCCTCTGGAAGATACCCAATCCATGGAACTGACAGTGGTCCTCTATGGACACCAAAGCCTGCATGAACCTAAACCAGTAGTACTACTTCCAGTCAAGGATCTTGAATCAGGGTCAAGAGGACAGTGTGCAAACACTGCTGAGCTAAGTATATGTTGTGCTGCCTGCTCAGTCTGGAGTAAATGTTTGTTGCAGAATGGTGGGGCTTAAGCACTCTCCCTCACTCACCTGTATTGGGGGGCTTTGTGGTTGCACCCATAGCTGCCAAAGCTAGCAGCAGCTGCCCATGGAAACTCCTAATTCTGGTAAAAACCAGAAAGTTTTTTGGTACAAGACCCACTGACTTAGGTAAGTGGTGGGGGAGCAGAACTGCTATGGCAGAAGGAATGTATTTCTTGAAAATTAAACTATCTGCATAAACAATGTCTATGTAAAAATTATTTTTTCATACCTTGAAATCCTCTTGACACAAAATGTTTTTGAACAGAGGCTGGGAAAGCATAACTTTAATGTAGAGATTGGTAGCTACTTTGCTTCCACCAACTGTCCCATTAATCCCTTCTGAAGCAACTCGTACCTAGAAGGCAAGAGGGGAAGGTGGGGCTGAACCTTAGTTATAGCAAAACAGATCACAGTGAAATCAGCAAAGTATGACTGGGTGACAAAGGGCAGGCACAGGACTATATTCAAGAGACTACTGAATAAGGAAGAAAAATATGGTTAGACTGAAGTTGAACATAAAGACAATAAACAGAAAAAAATACCCCAACAATCCAGAAATCACTTTTGAGCCATTTTTAAAGAATCACATCAGGACGGTAGGAAGAGTCCATTCAATAAACTGAGAAATGCTGTATAAACAGAGAAATTGACACCTGCAAATGCTGCAGTCAGCGTTAGAGTTCCCACTGGAAGTTGCCTCAGAAAAAACAATAGGCTTGTGCCCCATGACTAACATAGCTAAAAAAGAAAATGTGAATATGCGTAACATTGTATCTAATATTAAATTTTGGGATGAGTCATTTTATCTCCAGCACTGACAAATGAACCAAAGCTCTGAAGTGGGGGTGGGGGGGAAGGGGAAAGACTGAATATAAGAAGCAAGTTAAAAACAACTGACTGGGAAGGTAAAAGCTGTACCTGTCATGGAGTTGACATGAAGAAAAAAAAAAAAAAAAAAAAAGGAAATTCAAGCAAAACACCAACTACCAAGCAAGACAGCTGAGCAGAAAAAGCAGTGAATCCATGACAATATTTCACCCCCAGACCTGAGCTGATGTACCAGTGGCAGAGAGCAAGAAGCTACTTAGGAAGACAAGTCACAGATAAAAGGAGCATCCTGCTCCACACTGCCTCCTCCCCACAGATAGCACGGAAAAACAGCTTTGTGAGGCTAAAATTCACCTTCTCCTACAGCCTCCAGAGCTACACAAGCAACTCACATCCTTGGTCTAGTCTGCCAGGAATGAAGACAACTGACTGTGCAAGAATGAGAAATGCTACATTATGGTGTGGTCCAAGGTGTTGGCTGCTCTCACCTAATTCCTGACAGTATGGTTTACAGCTTGGTGTAGCCACTCTGACTGGGAGTCCACTGTGCACTGAGGAGGAAGGATAAAGGTGACCAGCAAGTGGAGCAGGCCCAGACCCATACTATCCCTCCAGCTTTGCCCTCAGGCTTCGTTGTACTGCACATGCCCTTTAACAACAGGATACACCCAGCCTGCTGAGACGTCTGCATGTAGCTCCCTGCTGACACCAGAGACTAAGCCACTTTCATCTCCCTGCCTTTATCTAAAAGTGCATCGTGAATTTCTCATGTGAATATCTTTCCTGATTGACATCTGGAGTGATAAAAACCCTCGTTTTCCTGTTTCCACGTGTAACAGTGATGGAAATAGGGTAACCCTTGCAAGGACAAGATCTGCAGAGTGTGCTGTCTGTGAGGCTCACTCAGTGCCACACAACCCAGGGCTCCCTACACCAAAAGGGATATAAGATTATCTGCTGTTTTCTTTTTTTCTTTGTTGTGATAGCTCTTAAACAGAATTCTAAAAGATACCTTACCAAGTCTGAGTGCCTCTCGTAATGGGGTCATAACAGACTAGCACTTTCTGGTGAAAAACACACCTGGTTCTCCACATACCATATCATCCTGCACTAAACTTGTAGGGCTTTTATCTTAAGAGAACCACTGCTTCAAACCTTACCTTGCCAGTGAGATGTAGATGCTGACACAAAGCCTTTTGCCAAGCACAGAGTTTTTCTGGATCCCTCACCTCACAGTAACAGTAATAGAGAAGTACTTCTCCCACCTGGCTGCCCACAGCATGGCAAAGATAAGAAAACAGAAAAATAATATTAAGAAAGAACAAAATTATACTATTAGCAGTAACCATCCAAAAAGCAGACAATTTTCTTCTGGCATATGTTAGAGAAGGAAACCCCCAAACTTTGGAGGGATTAGCACTGCTGGGTTTGATTTATTTCAAACAGAAGGAATGTTAACTAAAAAAAAGCTCCCAGACTTTTAATTCTCAGGACTGGTTATAATATGAACTTCTCTTACTCTAACTGCCAGTGGCCTACCATATATTGTCCCCACACAGAACACAAGAATTGCTGATGTTTGTGCACACAAGCATGCCATAAAATGCTCACATTGCCAAAATGGCACCTGAAACCTCAAGCACTTGACCTATCTAAATTGAAAAAGCAAAAATTTTTTGTGAGATTACATGTTCCCACATTCTGTGTGGCACAAGCCGAAGTCTGTCATAGTCAGAAACATTTTTGTGAACCTTCTTCATAACTAAATGAGCCCTTCAGGAACCTGGACGAGCAGCAGAAAGGAACCCGTGCAGAGCATATCCTGCTGTTCTGCTCTTTCATGTCGTGATCCTTCCTTACAGATCCAAGCTGTCAAGCAACACTCGAAGAGGACTGCTTTAACTGCGCAGGATAACATAGCTCGGATAGTTCAACCCACCATTAAAAACTGCAGCGGATCTAAGTCTTTATATAAAGGAAACACAAAGAATCCGAAGATGTAGAGGAATACTGGGGAAGGATCTTCCTGTACTTTAGAAGCGTAGCTCGACCGAATCTCAAAAGAAGTACTGCGGGCAGATGATCACGTAAAGCCGAATACCCCACTTCTGAGCCTTAAGAGCGGCGAGGGGCTTCCTTACCTCGTCAGATCATCGTGGCTGACGTGGCTCGTGTCCGGGAGCGCCCACGAGATCTCCGGGCTGCCGGCGGGGTGCCCGCTCGGCCGGGCCGCGCTGCCCGCCGGGGCCGTGCCGCCCGCGAGGCTGCCCGCGGCCTCAGCCGGCCCCGCGCCGAGCCCCGCCTGCCGCCCGACGTCCGCGGAGTGGTGCAGAGCCACGTGCCTGTGGATGCCGGGCAGCTCCTCGAACGCCTGCCGGCAGCACCGCCACCGCACGCCCTCTCCGCCGCCGGGACACCTCGACGCGGCCGGCACCTCCTTGGCTTTGACGAACAGGGAGAAGGCCTGGAACGCACCGCAAGCGTCCGCGTTACCGAGGTTACAGCGCGGCGCGGCCCCGGCCCGGCCCCGGCCCGGCCCCCACCCACCTTCCTGCGGGCGGCCGCGCGCTGCTTCCTGCCCGCCGCGGTCCCCTCGGCGCTGCCCGCGGCGAGCCCGGCCCGGGCGGCGCCGCCTCGCCCGGCACCATCTCCGCTTCTACGTGGGGAAGCGCCCGCTCTCCTCCTCCTCCCTGCCCCGGAAGTGCTCGGGCTCCGCAGGGAAGCGGGCTGGAGACGCTGTGCCCGCCCCGGAAATAGCGCGACCTCGGGCGGGGAAGTAGCGCGCTTGCTCGGCCTGCGCGAGGTGTCTCGGCCCCGCTCTTCCCGGAGCTCCGCAGCGCTACTCGCTATTCCTTGCTGCTCCTCGCCGCTCCTCCCTGCTCCTCCCTGCCGCTGCTCCCCGCCATGTCGCGGCGGCGGCACAGCGATGACAGCGATGGTGAGCCCCGCGTCCCCCCGAGGTGGCCTGGCAGGGAGGGCGGATTGGGCGGGATGGAGGAGCGGCAGGGTTTCTGCGGCGTCGGTAACGCTGTGCTCGGTGTATTGTTGGAGCAGGGCAGCCCCACAAGAGACGGAGGACGTCCGAGCCGTCGGAGATCGAGGAGAGGCTCGAGTCGCTCATCTGCAGGGTGGGAGAGAAGGTAGGCGAGCTGGCGGCTCGGGAGAGTTGAAGCCTTGTTTCCCTCCTCTCTCTCCCTCCCCGTGCCTCGTGTGGGAGCACTTCGTCTGTAGTAGCAAGCCTCAGAAAATATTTTATGAGATGGCTGGAAAGTTGCCGGTTTTTGCTAAGCCACGTGCTGTGGCGGGCAAGTGCTTCAGTCGTACCTTGATGTTTCCCAGTCGGCGACAAACGGCCACAGAATAGTTAGCATTGTATCTAAAGGTGGTGTTGCTGATTATAGTCTGCAGAGGATGTGAAAGAATTAACTGGTCTGCCTGCGGCACAAGTTTCCAGTCCCGACAATGGGGCTGATGGAGGAGGGGGTGGCGGAACAAAGGATGACGGTGCTCTGAAGAGCAAGGTGTTTTCCTTCGTGCTGTGTTGTTGATCAGTGCTCGGCCGCGCTACCGGGATGCTCCAGAGGTGATGTCAGATGTTGCATCCCTGGGGAGCGCTGAAGTTCCCAGCAGGGGAGCTTGGCGGTCGAGTGCAGCTCTTCTGAGGAGCGGCTGCTCCTCTCGGGCAAGCGAGAGCAGGTCTTCGCTGCTGATGGAACCGCGTTGTTGCCTTGAAAAATGAGGGGATGTGAAAGGATGTCCAACTTCATTGTCTTACATGTGAAAGTGGGACTAGTTCGTTTTGCCTGGTTGATGATGAAACGGCTTTTTTTTTTTTTTATTATTTTCATTTTAGAGTAATTCATCTTTGGAGAGCAACCTCGAGGGCCTAGCTGGTGTTTTGGAAGCTGATCTGCCAAATTACAAAAGCAAGATACTAAGAATACTGTGTACTGTGTATGTATTAAGGAGGTCTGGGAATATGGGACGTGCTTTCTTTGTGCATAAGTTCAGTGTTTAAGGTAGTTTAAAGGCCTTAAATAGCTTTAGTTCCTGATTGCTGTCATAGCATAGAGTTTGTCTTACTACAGACAGAAGAAATAGAAGAATAAGCTCATTACGTACTGGGTATAATTCAAGAAAAATACCTCTTTACATTGCTTTGATGCAAAATGGGTATAAAGGCTCGAAGCAGGTTGAAGAAACATCAGAACTGGTCTGCAGTAGGCGTGGGAACCTAGCAATGCGGGTCAAAATCCTGTTTCCACATGAAATGCTTAAAACCGCCAATGTTATTGGCTGCTAATAGTTACCTCTGTTATCTGTGATGTTTTCTTACTGCTTTCTCCTTCTGGCAGTGATATGATCATGTCTTTGTAAGCCCATTTGCTGTTAGAGGAGAGGAACTGGGCACGTTGAGGAGCAGAAACCAGGCTCTGTGGTGGCTGCCAGCTATCGTTCCTCTCCCTCGCAAAGTGCAGGAGCAGGGGTGCCACGTCAGGGTCTCTGAGCCGTGTTGAGGGAGGGGTTGTGCAGGGTCTGCTGCAGGAGCTAAGACAAGTCCGAAGGAAGGGTGTGATGCAGAATCTGTAGCCTGTGCTGAGATTTTGCAGATGCTTTAAGTCTATTTTGTAGCAATATTTTTAATAGAAGGTAAATAGTGTGCATCCTTTTCCCCCAGCAGAAAAGCACTCCTGAAAGTAGGGTTACATGCACACAAAAGCGGTCGAGGAAAATTACTTTTTTACAGCGGGGCCTGACCTTCCCGTGCTGCATGAAACATTACTTTGAAATTGTGAACTTAAAACAACTTCTTGCATTCTTAGTAATGATTAATAAATTCTGTCACTTGTATTATTTGTCCAACCCTCTGGTATACTCAGCAATTAGATATAAATGAAAAGGAAATATTTTAGGCGTACTGGAAAGTGGTAACAGCTTTTCTGAATATCTGTGGTTAAAACAAAAAAATACTATCTGTAGATATTAACTGTGGAACAAAATTGTAAGATTGTGTTTAGCTGTCTTTTCTCATTTCCTCCTAAGGCAAGTTTGACTTACAACAAGCAGATTCTAAAATGCTATTCGGTGGCCAATTGGCACGTGATTAATAAACAACTAACACAGTATTTCTCTTTCTGTGTCAGTGCACGTCTGCTACCAGAAAAGCTTACTGTTTACACGACATTGGTAGGGTTGCTGAATGCCAGGAACTACAATTTTGGTGGGGAATTCGTAGAAGCCATGATTCGTCAGCTTAAAGAATGTCTGAAAGTAAACATGTATAATGAAGCTGTGCATTTAGTAAGTGGAGTTTTGTTTGTCTGTTTGTTTCACGTTGTTTTTTTTTTCCTCCTCTCATCCTGTTGTTACAGAAGAGCTGGACCTTGCAATGTGTGTTACATTATCTTTTGCTATCAATGTCCAGTGCTTTGTAAATATTCCAGGAGGAGATTTGTGTTATGTGAGAAGTATTTTCTTCTTCAGGGATGAGGAGTCATCTTACATTTGCAAAATTTACTTCCAACTGTATCTTTTTCACAGTGAAAAATTAAATTTGCATTAAACAGAGATGCTTCTCACTGTTTGTTCTTCAGTCAAATGTAAAAGATAAACTCAGTCCAATTCCCTTGTATTCAGAGGTACACGACAATCTTGTGGCTCCCGTGGAAAAAAAAGAAAATGAACACTGTAGTTCTTAAAAGCTATTTTTGATGTCTGTTTTCATTCTGCTGATGAGGGGTGAAGATCCAGCAGTTTTAAGTGCTGCCTGTCTTTGAAACCATTTGTTCATTCTTGCTGCTTATAGATTTTGTCTGCTGAAAGGTATTAGAACTTCAGCAGTGTCTGATTTAGAAGCCCACTGCCAAATTCCCCACCTTCTTCTGAAACCCACTGATGAAAATTAAGATTCTAGTCAGGAGGCTGATGTTCAGTTAACTGTAGGACACTTCTGCTAATAAGATCTAATTACTAGACTTTCTGTTATTTTAGTACCATCATACTGTATGGAATAGATAAAAGTACAAGGGTTTTCTTTAATATTATCAGTTTGCATGTTTCCCACCATTCCTTAATTAGGAATATTATCCTTAGGATGTTATTGCAGTGGGAGGGATTAAGGACATTATAACAAACAACATATTAGGGAGCAGGTATGATGCTTGTCTTGAAAGGTCAGTGTACAGTGTTTCAACCCTTGTGGTGCTGAATGAGTATTATACTTTTATTGATGGTTTGTTTTAATCATTTCAGTAGTGTTTATTTGGTTTTGTGCAGCCAGTTTAAAAGGTATTAATTTAGAACACTTTTTTTCTCTTCTTTAGGTACGTTTTCTGTCCGATCTTGTGAATTGTCATGTAATAGCTGCTCCTTCAATGGTAGCTATGTTCGAGAACTTTGTGAGTGTGACACAGGAGGAGGATGTACCCCAAGTAAGCAAAAGATCTGTAGGCTCCCTGGACCTCTTTCACAATTTGTACCGTTTGTTCTGTCCTTTTGCTTAGAATAGGGAGGTTTTAGGGAGAACAACCTAAATGGATTGACACATACAGTTTCATGAGCACTAATAAAAGGATCCTGTGGCAACTGGGAAATATGTATACAGTAAGAAAGTATGGTCCTTTATAGTACTCTGGCAATTGCAGAGTACCTAGCTTTTCTCCTATAAATAATACTGATTATATCCAAGAGGACTTTGAAAGTGATGCCATTTATCCCTTTTATAAGTTTTCCTAACACAGTTCAAGTGAAAAATTATGCATTTCAAGCATGAATATATTTTTCTTGTGCATTGCCTATCCAATCTGCAACTGCTGTTCTTTACATTCCCCGAAAACAGCTTGCTGGTGTTTTAAATTAAAACGTGTGTGTGTACAAAATCTGCTGGTGCTTACTTGTGTACTCAGGTTTTGGTATATTACCTTCCTATAGGTGCGATGTGACTGGTATATGTTTGCATTTCTGTCATCTTTGCCTTGGGTTGGAAAGGAGTTGTATGAGAAAAAGGATGCTGAAATGGATCGTCTCTTGTCTCAGACAGAAAGTTATCTGAAGTAAGTTGTAACTGGTTAGAAACACTCTCTTTGGAATCTATTTATGTGTGAAGTAATAGCATTGATTATTGCTCACTTTAAAGTAATCTGAAGCTTTAGGTGTGAACCGTTTTGTGGGGGAACAAAGCCCTAAAAATACAGTAGGTGGAGAAATTTTTGACTTTGAAGAGTTTTATGGTCTTGTCTCGTTCTAGGGTATGTTTTAGGTCTTGTTCTGCTCATGCTGGAGCTGTAAGTGTGCTGTTAATGCTGAGAGAGTGTTGCATTAGTGCTGTGCAGTGTCGCTGCTTTCTGTCTAGGTTAACTGTCTTCAAGTTAATGTTGTTAAGAGATATTTTAAGTAATCCCAAACCTGTTTTTTATCTACTGTAGACTTCATCAGCTGAAGAGAACTAATAGTAGTACACTCACAATAAAACAAAACTGCTGCCCTGAATTAGTCTATTAAAGGTCAGGTTTTCTCTCCTGTTTAAACAGGCGTCGCCAGAAGATTCATGTGCCCATGCTGCAAGTGTGGACTGCTGACAAGCCACACCCACAAGAAGAGGTGATTGGACTTTACACTGTATTCTTTCAGAAAGTTGGAAAATAATTTTTTTACTAAGGTTTATCATGAAATTAGAAGGCATCTCTAAGAGTATGAATGCTTTGATTTGTCTGCTGTTTGCCATTGATTCTGACAAGTTCTGTGTGGGAGATTGTTTTCCAAGGAAAAGAATATTTCCTCTGAGGAAATGTTATCAAGTAAATTGTACTGTTTGTAACATGCAGTTACAATTTACAGTAATATTACAGCATGTTACAGGGCTTCATGTTAAAAAAACTTCCTGTGTGAAACAGAATGTTTATAATTTCTTACTTACCATGTTTTCCCTCTGCAAGAAAGAAGCCTTTGTAGTAGCTTTGTTTTTTCTCAACTTTAGGAAAACACTAAACAAATACACAGAAACTTAAAGCAGACGCTACCGTGCTATTTTTCTTTACAATTAGGCCAAAGATACTGGAGAGGAGAGGTGACATCTGGCTATTTTAGGTGGGATTGGCCTTTTTGGATTTTCTTGAGATTTTCTCTTTCCCCTAACTTTTGGGACGAATGTTGGAAAGTGGGATCTAAATTGATTTTCTGAGATATTTTGCAAGTTGGTCCTTCTAGATTCTGTTCGCTGTTGTAATTAAGTCACAGTCTTAAAAATTATCTTGTTAAACATAGTTTGGAGGGATGGCCTTTCTGATTATGATCAGTTTGTCTACAGGAGTTTTTTTGCTGCCCCCTATCTGAATTTCATTATTTAGTTCAGTAGAGGAGAGATTAGCTGACTGTGTTTGAGACCCACACTACCTGCAGACATAACTGTTCACATCATGTGCTAGTTGTTACTAGATTCGTTCATGTACAAAAGTGTCATAATTTTAGTAAATGCAAAGCCCTTCCATGTAAAAACGTTTCTTGCAAATGTTATAACTTGAAGCTTGCATTTGGTAAGGCCACAGGCCTCCAGACTTCTTGGAATAATTAAACAAAGCAGAACTGTTGCCAGTTGCTCAGGTGTCAATGTGACAATGCTCTGTGAGCATGCTGGGATATTATAACTCTTTTAATACCAATAAAGAGTACTGACTGTTCACTGCTGTAGTTTCACTGGGACTCCTGAGGTGCTTGGTGTTAAAAAAATTGCCAGCAGTTAAATTTTACTGACACTAAACTGTATGGACTTAGGAATAATTAATTCTGGCATTTAGAGTTCTTAAATTATTTGTTGGTTTGCTGAATCAGCAGTTTAAGCAACTTTGTTTTTTTCTGAATGTAGTATGGAATGTATATGTTTCAGGTAGTTCAGGAAACTGCCCTTTTTGTTCAGAGATTCAGCAGATCTAATGTTTCTCACCTTTTCCTTCAGTATTTAGACTGCCTTTGGTCTCAGATTCAGAAATTAAAAAAAGACCGTTGGCAAGAGCGTCACATCCTGAGGCCCTACTTGGCTTTTGACAGCGTTCTCTGTGAGGCACTGCAACACAATCTGCCTCCCTTCACACCCCCACCTCACACTGAAGATTCTGTATACCCGATGCCAAGGGTTATTTTTAGGATGTTTGACTACACCGATGACCCTGAGGTACGTGATTGCTGTGGGGAATGGTGAGTGGATTTCACAGTGAGGTTCCTGGGGCAATATTGGTGAAAATGTAATATACTCTCTCCCCGGACATTGAGTGGTTGGAAGGCCAGCAGCAGTTTTGCTTTGGTACTTCTGCAGAAATGGACTAAGTGACCAAGTTACTGTAAAAAAACAAGTTTGAGAGGAGCAGAATTTAGGGAGCAAGATGTCGTGGTGCTGTCATTTAGAAGACAGTGTTGATTGTATTTTCTAATGTCTCTAGTAAAACTACATTCACAGCATTAGACTTTGCTGTAATGCACAAGATAGTTTGTTATAGATGCACACTGGTGACTAATAATTGTTTTTATTATACTCACATGGTATATCCTATATACCCCCTTTTCCTAACCTAGTGGTGTAGCCTTTCCAGACTGACCCTCTCCCTGAATGTCTCCCATTTGCTGTATTCCCTTTACCCCACGCCCTCTCTTGTCTCTATATTTAAAATCCCCACACTCACATGGTGGGGTCTGTCTTCCTCCCTGGACTGGATTCCGCAATAAACGACCGGGTCTGGTTCCCAGAGCAAGATTGAGCCTCTTTCCTTTCATCACTGACCGGGCCCACTCCTATGGTCAGAGCTAGCCCAAGTTAGACCATATCAGGACTGGGTCGTAGTGATAGACTGTGATTCTAAAGAGTTGGAGACTCAAGTCTTTTTCTAGACTAGGTATTTGTTGCAATGTTTATCATCTGTTAAAAATTCTTGATGCATCCTGTGGAACAGAGGAATGCAGAAAAAGAATATATATACAGCTTTCCCCAAATGCTTTTATACATCCCTTTGCATGAGTCAGCTGCCTTTTACCTTTGCTTACTGGCCTCTGGTTTTTGCAGTGAAGAAGACCATGAGTGTGTATTCCTTCCACTCTATGGCTTTATTATAGTCTAGCTCAGCTGTATTTTTTTTTTCCAGGCTGCATGGTTGTAGTGACTCCACAAAGCAAAAGAAGGAGCAGATGCTCTGTGAACTTAGAATCATATTGTCTAATTTTGTTCTTATCTCTTCTTGTAATGAGTCCTAGTATTCGTTTTGTTTTAAACATGAATGACTCTGAGGTTTGTGTGGAAATGTGTCATACCAGCTTTTCAGTCCTGAAGGATATAGGATGTTTACATGGACGTTAGACTACTTTTTTCTACCTGTAAATGTATCTAAGAAAGCTTGCTGCCTATGGTACTGCTGCATTAACAGTCATCTTAATAAGTCTTCACTCTTTTCTTACCAGGGTCCTGTCATGCCTGGCAGCCACTCTGTTGAGAGATTTGTAATAGAGGAGAATCTCCACTGCATCATCAAATCCCACTGGAAAGAGAGAAAGACTTGGTAGGAGGAGCTTAGTACTGGGGACCATGGCAGTTTTTAAATGCTACCATGGCTTTGGTGCCATCAGGGATATATCCTGCCCTGGTTAGGCAAGAGCTCAAGATTAAACGTTTCCTGAAGCTGGTGGTGAAAGTTTATTTTGTGCATTTATCTGTGCTGAAACTGTTGGCCAGAATACTGTGTATCCATAACATTCAGATAACAGAGAGTCTGTGTAATCCAGAGGGCAGTAGTTTCTTGGG
The DNA here is from genome assembly GCA_032173965.1 of Sitta carolinensis. Classification (NCBI taxonomy): domain Eukaryota; kingdom Metazoa; phylum Chordata; class Aves; order Passeriformes; family Sittidae; genus Sitta; species Sitta carolinensis. The sequence goes on from CM063313.1 coordinate 50,955,884, forward strand.
AAGGGAATCCCTTGATAATGCAGAACATGGTGCTAAATGTATGCAGACACCCCTTATTCCTCATGGGACCTCTGTGGAAAATGTGATTGTATTATGCTTCCTGGAAAGCTGATTAGCTGGGGCAGTGAGCATGGAGCTGGTTCATCTGCAGCTGACTGAGCATTGGTGTTTATGGACACCTCCTTGTTGTGCTTCCTGTGGGAATTATATGCCAGAGATAATTGAGTTCACTCTGGGGAGTCACTGCAGGGCCAGATTTCATCAGTTTCAATTCAGCTGTGCCAGGAGGCAGTCAAGGCACTTTGCTTCATTTCTGCCCGAACACTGTTTGATGTGGGTAGTTGATAACCAAGATAGTTTGCCACAGCTGTCACGCTTCTGTGTGAAAACTAGCAAACCCAGTATAACATGCATGAGATAGGCAGAAGTAATGTTTTTGGTCATAGTATGTGATAAAGTTTTGTGGTTGCAGATGTTTGATCCAGAAGAAACTAGAAATTTAGTGTTGTTACTGTTACTGTGATAGTCTTCATTAATTCTCAGAGGAAAGTAGAAGACCAGGAGAGGTGCAAGTTGTGCTAGAGAGGTAGTAGTTTGCTTTGCACAAATGATAGGTGATAATGACCTGAATTAAAAGATTAGACATTTGAAACATGAGATTTTCTTATATAAACCATTAGCCTTATTGTGCTTTCAAGTAATTCTGAACATTTAATTGTTTGGGGTAGTTTTTTTTTCCCCCTTTGCACATACACGTGCCACAGTTGCAGATCACAGTGACTTTGTGTGTTAAACCATTGGGGTAGCAGGATAGTGTTCAAGTGATGTTGCTGTTGCACATAATGTAGTACATTGTTACAGATTGTAGTTTAGGCAGTGCTAGTGAGTCCCTGTGCCGTTTCTTTTCTTAGGTGCTCTGTGGGTTGAGTAACACATTTTGGAAGGATTATTGATTTGTTTTGTGCTGTTTTTATGGGAACTCTTGCCCAGAATTAAGAATTTTGTGTAATTCTCTTGATTTTTATATCACATTTGTTGTGTTATGTTTGAATTAAATGTGTCTGTGGCTTTGCAGTGCTGCACAGCTGTTGAGCTATCCAGGAAATAACAAGATCCCTTTGAACTACCATATAGTAGAGGTATGGTTTTTATGTATCACCTCCTTGGAGCTCCATTATTTCATGAGTACACATCCCTGATAGTTCCATTATAGGTTCCTTAAATTAGAGTTTGATGTGGGAATCAACCAGAATTTTGTTAAATTCAACCAGCACCTTTTAAATGAGCAGGTTCTGTACCATCAAGTGATAATCTTGTGGTTTTGTTTTCATTTTAACTTGGTGCATTCAATTTTAAACTAAAGTACAAGAGGAAATGTGCACAAACTGAAATTCAAGAATCTCCATTTAAACATAAGAAAAATCTGGTTTTAATGCAAAGGTGATTAAGCACTGGAAGATTTGCAGAAGTTCAAAACCTAGCAGAACACAGCACTAAGCAACCTGCTTTAGCTGACCCCACATTATGCTGGGGACTTTTTACTGGATAATCTTCTGTTAGACTCAGCCATTCTACAGATTTTATGTTTGTGTTTTCTAAATTATTTTGTCCTACTAGCCCTGAAAAGCACTTGTAGTGCAGTAGCAGCATGTTTACTCCAGGGCATTCTCCTTCTTAGATAATTCTAGATGTTATGTGTATCAGCAGGGCAGCATGGGTCTTGTCTTACTGCCTTCATTGAGTAGTGTGTTTTCGAGTTGCAGGGCTGTATAAAACTTCACTGATTTTCATCAAAAATTCAGAGGAATTAACAGATTACAATAACAGCAACTTTTTGTATAAAGGCTTTGTGAAGAAGTAACTATAAGTATGAATTTCAGAGCTAATTATACAAGAAATAATCCTATATAGAATATTGATCTTAAAGTGGGATCGAGATTTTCTTTTGGCTCCAAGATGCCAAATATTCTAATTGCTGTGAAGTTGCATGAGTTTTGGTCACCTTGTTCTTTTTTTACTCTCAATTCAGAACAGCATTAAATTTATTACATTAAACAGTATTAAAATTAGGAATAATTTTATTAACATTGAAATATATTCAGAGATTTTGCCTCCAGTATCTTGAAGTGCTGTAAAAAGTGATGAAAAAACAAAAAGTGTACAAATTCTATGACTAACACTGTAAAAATTCCCATTGCTTCTAGTGAAATTACACTAAGTTTCAGAATGCAACTGATTGTCCAGTTATTTCCTAGCTTGAAAAACGGAGACGTTTTCTGTATAACAGAGTTCTCCCTAGCTTTTGGCCATATCTGGCTGAACGAAATGTCCAAATTATGCTGACACAGAAAGGTTCTCCAGTATCTTCATGCTTTCAAGTCCTTCCTTAGAAAAACAAGTTCTACCCTATGTGTTTTCATGTGATGTTTTTGGAATCTAAACAGATGTTGATTTCTTATAAAAGCAAGACTTTGCAAAAAAAAAAAAAAGGCTCCTTTAAGCTTTATTCAGAAATATAAAGAGGAAACTGATAACCGTAATGAATCAAAGTTTCATGACTCCTTTGATGTAATTTAAATTTAGTTGAGAGTGGAATACAAAATGAACAGTAACTCAGAGGTAGGTGTCATACAGTAATGATTTTTTTTTCTGGCACGCAGGAGTTGACATGCTGTTGTTATAGGGAAACTTTAAAATAAAGACACAAATGCTGACTGCAGGATTATTTTCATGTTTCTTAGAAGGGTTTTTCCAAGGGGTAATGAGCATATGTATTTGTTGTATGAAATGCTAATTGTAGTTCTCAGTTTAAAGTTCTGACTTTATTTATATATGGTTTTGTATAGGAGAAAAGAGGACACAATGGAAACTATGTAAATGTAATTTTAATTAATTCTGCATTTTTCAGATCATAAGGTATCACTGCAGTAGATAATTTTATAACTATGCCCATTTCTACAGTTACATGCTATGTTTGTTAGACATAATAGATGTGTAGTGCTGGTGTTGTGTTAGTATGAAATGACAAGAACAGTTAGGGTGGACTGTATTAGTACAGTGTTGTGTTACAGCTACTTCTTATTGGTTCTCTCTCTTTTTCCTGGAACATGGATTTCATAGAAAGATATAGGTCTTTTGGGATTGGTAATTGTTAAAGATTGATGGCCACTGTTGTGAGGCTGGGAGTAGTGCAGGCCACATTGGACTGTGCCCTTACTCTGTGATTTCCTCTCTATAGGTAATATTTGCAGAGTTGTTTCAACTGCCGTCTCCACCACATATTGAAGTCATGTACACAACACTCCTGATTGAGCTGTGCAAACTTCAGCCTGGCTCTTTACCACAAGTTGTATCCTTTCTGTGCTCCTGAGGAGCATTTATGAAATGCAGTCTTTATTTTGTTTGTTCTGAAGCTGATGGGACAGCAAAAAATACTATTAATATTTTACAGTTTTAATATTTCTCAGTATCTGCAGGAAACTTTGCCAGTAACACTTGCATGGCATGTTGCATGATGTGAATTCTGTCCTTCTGTGCAAGAAGCCAGCAGGCTTGTTGCAATAATGGAAGAATGTGTTGGGATTAGAGGGTGGAATATTCACAATATTCACTTTTTCCACTGTGGTTTTACTAGATTTACCTGATTTTGGAGTAGGCTCAGGGAGCTTCCAGTGCAAAAAGCTGATGATACTCTATTAAAATGAAAGGGAAAACATCTGACTTACCTACTTATTTTTTGTAAACCTTAAAAAAAAACTTTAAGCTTGCACAAGCCACAGAAATGCTCTACATGCGTTTGGACACAATGAATACAACATGTGTGGACAGGTAAATGTATTTTGGAGATGGTGGAAAACATTCCTTGATATCCAGTATAGAAGAAAACAGACTGTGGGAAGAGCAGTCAGAAAGCCTTGTTAGGGCTGCCTGATGTTATTGAAAATATTTTGTGAGCTCTGGCTTTGAGTGATCTACAGAGTAGGCGGAGGATTTAGTGCTTGCCTCTCCTCCTGAGAACACCCCCTGGAGGTCACAAGGCTAGCTGTCTATGCAGGACGGTTAAGATAGGTGACAGCTTTTCCGTGTTCAAGTGTTGATGGTTGTGCAGCACTGTTACACACTGTGCCTACTCCTAGTGGTCGGGGCGTGACTTGGGAGGGAAGTCGATTGCATATGTGCCCCCAGAGGAGGAGAATGGTGGTGATTTTACCCTTTCAGTGAAGTCTGCATTGACTAGGAGAGTGGTTAATGACTCATTAAAAATATGAAAGTTGCATATTCACGGTAAGTTTACATTTTAGTTGCTAGTTGAATACTTCATCTCTTCATGTGAAATGCATGACAGGCTATTTGTCCATAAAACCTTCTTTCTGACTCTCCAGTCTTTTGTATCTGTTAACATAAATGCCTGTTTAATGTTGTAATAGCTTAAAGCGTTTAGGCTCATCTTGGAAAAGTAGAATGCGTTTATAATAAAAGCTCAGCTGAAAGTTTTCCTGCACTTCCGACATTTAACAGAGATTTCTTTTTCTTTTAATGAAGATTTATTAACTGGTTTTCTCACCACTTGAGCAACTTTCAGTTCCGTTGGAGCTGGGAAGACTGGTAAGTTTCTATCCTTTGGATTCAAACCTGATACTTCTAAAATCTTGACATTTCAAACACATCCAGAAAGTGTCACAGTATGGTGGCCCTGTTAAAGGCTTTCCTCTAGCTTATCAGAGATCTTTTGTAATCTGTCCGTCAGCACTCAGCGGTAGATTATCTTGATAATCTCTTTAGTCATATTGTCCCTGGTGAACTTTGTGATAAATCTCAAGCCAGTGTAAGCATTCCTTAAAGAGGAAAAGCAGAAATGTGATTTCTTTAGTTTGTCCTACACTTTCTCTCAGTTGCTACCAAACTTTCCAAAATGCCTCCCCATACCTTTTCTTTACTTTTAATGCTTTTTGTTTGGTCTTTGTATCTGTATTCATTCTGTTGTTTTGCTGTCTGCAAAAACCTTTCATTATAACTTTTATCCTTGAGACCTTGTGGTAGTTTTCCCACCTGCCAAATCCAAGTACATCAAGTTCCATCAGAGCTTGCCCTGCCACCCGTTCTTCCTGTGTCACATTGTGAACCTGCATCTCTAGCGGGAGCTCCCTGGAGTCCATTAGTGTCTGAGCACAGGATCCCTGAGATTTCCATTCGAGACACCCATGTAGCAAGGGAGAGATCCCCTTGAGGCCAAGCCTTCTATGGAGTAGTTTCCATAGCCTGTGCCTGTACCTGCTTTCTGTAAGGTGATCTGCCTGAGAGTCCTTGTGGAGAGGGATTCAGCCTTTCTTCTGATAGGGTTCTCTGGCTTTAGTTAAGTTTCTTGCACTGTCCTCTTGTGGTGTTAAGTGCCTGGTGGCTATCCTGGCATACATCCGTGTGGACTGGCCAGGCAGCAGTCTTCAAAAGGATGATTTTAGTTTGTCTGGATGTTCCTTGATGGCAGTGCTTCAGTGGATCTCTCTCACAAGATGCCATTTTTCACACATCCTGCAAGTAACTGTATTTCAGGCTTTTCTTACCTGCAGTGCATTTGAAATCAGCTATGAAATCACGCGAGGTTCATTTCCTAAGGAAAGGGAAAGACAGCTAACCATAGCCACAAATTATTTTTAATGTGGTGGGGGAAGGGAAGTTACTTGAAAATTTATCGTACAGAGATGAGGTTCCAGGAATGCTAATTGCCAATAAGGAAGAAGTGATTAACTTACCTCAATAGCTTAAGAGTGCCTACACTCCAAGGGTCCAGCACCCCCATTATCTTCAGGCTGTGTTTTTTACTATCAGACCAAGATGAAAAGAGACTAAAGAGACTAAATGCTTTTGCTAAAAGCCTTTGCATTCTGTCCTTTGATAGGTCAGATTGTCTTACACAGGACCTTGAAAAACCCAAACCCAAATTTGTGAGAGAGGTTTTGGAAAAGTGCATGCGGTAAGTAAGATCTTTCCATAGTTGCACTCAAGGCAAAGTTCAATTTGAATACTGTCAGAGTCCTTTTAATTTGACTCCTGTCTTGGGCTCATCGGTTCTTACAATTCATTTTCAGTTAAAAGATGATCAGTTGTTTGTATGATTTTTGCTGTTGTTTACCTGCTGTAGGACACTGCTTTAAAGAGAGGGAGAAGCAGGTGATGCAAATGGTAGTGAGCTATCCATGCACACCTGTAGTTACATAAAGACATGCTTTACCGTAGGCATGGAAAGAAATAGAATTTATGTTCTATTCTTGGAAAGTATTCAGCATTCACAGAAATAGAGGAAACTGACCATTGATTATATTAAAAATTGAGAATCTAGCCTTGATTCTTCTAGGTGCCTCTGATGTTCATTTACTTTACACTAACGAATGACTGTCTAAACAAAATCTTCAAACCCAAACAAGACTTCAAACCCAACTAATCAGTAGCTCTGATAAGTAGTCCTGGCTTAAAAATGTTGAGATTAGGGTGGTATAGAAAGAGCAGAATATTGAAAAAGCCTATGTTATTCAGCATCATACATGAAAACAATTGGGGTTTGGGTGAATTCCATATCAGATCTGTGAAAGTGTTGTTCTGCACAACAAATGCATATTTTTCTGTGGCACTCTTCCATTTCACTGCAAGCTCTGGTAGCAAATTAAGCCTTTGTGGGAATGAAACGAAGCTGGAAAGTAAAATGAAGTTGTCTGGTTTAATATTTTTCCTGCTTTGAATACTGACATCTTAGTAGCTTTCTGCAGCACGTCTCAGGTTTTTGCATAAAACTTCTTACCAGGCAGCCTTTTCACAAGGCAAATTAACTGTATGAGGATGAAACTAGCATCACGGAGTTAAAATAGAAGGCATCTACTAACAAGTTTGGTTTACTTAGCTCTTACCACCCAGCAGAAACTACCATTCTGTTGTATCGGCATCCTGAGTCTTGTTCTGTGGACATTAAATACAAAAGAAACATTATAAAGCAGTCATTAGCTGTGGTGTTATTTAATATTTAATTCTACTGCTGTGAAACTTGTTATTTCCAGACTCTCCTACCATCAGCGAATAATAGACATTGTTCCTGCAAGTTTTTCTGTCCTCAGTCCTGCTAATCCAGTGTGCATTTACAAATACGGAGATGAGAGCAATAGTAAGTATAAAAGTTGCTAGTGGTCAAGTTGAAAAAGAAGTATTTCAGAGCAAGAGAGCACACTGTAATATGTGTTGTCTTCGTAAAAAAGAATACACTCAAATAAATATGCATTATTTTCATATGTAAATATGCTTCACAAGAGCAATTAATGTGTATTAAATCTGGATCTCTCTAATATAATCCTTTCTGCTACTGATGAAACAAAGAAAATCCAGATACATCAAGCTACTATGCTGATGTGGCTGTGGTATTGTGCAGTATGATTTGCCAGAAATCTAAAATTGGACAATTCATCTGTTTCCCCTGTTTGGGCACAATACTATGGAAAAGTCAGCATCTGAAGTGATAATGAGATATTATTTTTTGAACTTCATGAAACACTAGAATATTTTACCAGTAAACTTGATTTAATGAGCATACAGAAGGAGCAGATACCATAAAGACTTGAGGTAGAGAGAGACCTTATTATTCCTTTTATTGCTCTGTGTAAATACAGTCCTAAGCATTAGTGTCATCATCAAAGATAGAGTGAGGAAAAACAAGGAAGTATTGTATTTTTAGAAACCTGGTAGAAACCAAAGTAGAGCTCTAGTGAGGAATGTGATTATCTGAATTCAGGTTTAAAAGTTCTACTCCAAATTTTGAATTTAACATGAAGACCAGAAAATGTGTTGATCAATTTTATGGCATATGGAGGTTAACAATGGTATTGGAAGCACCAAGTTTTAGGTGTATCTGGGAAGGATACTTGTTTCTCTGTGAGGCAGACTGATGTTAAAAGTGCTCACTTACTTACCTTTCCATATTTTTGACCTCTGTTTTTTGTTCAGGGTCTCTTCCTGGATATACTGTGGCACTCTGTTTAACAATTGCAATTAAAAATAAGGCCAGCAATGATGAAATCTTCAGCATTTTAAAAGATGTGCCTAATCCAAACCAGGATGATGATGATGGTAAGATACAAGCTGTTAGGCTTTGACAGGCAAAATAAATGACAGTAATTTGTCTTTTATTCTGTGTGTAGACTGATCTACCATGCTTTGCAGCTTGTGCGTGTGTTTGTTCACAGACCTGTATGCTTTTCCCTCTAGTAGCTGGTTTCAATTTAGCAGTTAATACACCACGGCTAGTCCTTTGGTAAACATCTTACATGCAAAAGCCTGCCTGTTTTCTTAGTTGAGGTAACCTGGTGCTTGAGGTGTGTTTTCTTGCAATTATTGATGGAATTAAAGAATTTAACCTCCCCTTTGCTTTCAGTGGCAGAGGGCCGTTCTGAAATTCAGTTCTTCTGCCCTAAGAGCTTCCCTCCCCTCAGTGCAGTCCCACAGCAGATAAGACAGCTAGCCTGCGGGCTAGCATGTTCCACAGATGAAAACTCACAGTGGGACTGCTCACATTCTCCTTAGCTTTGCAGTCACAGGCAGCACTGATTCCTAAAAGCATGAGCATCTTATGGAGTGAGGGGTGTGAGAGACCATTAGAAGTGATCTAAACAATGATGAATACTTCATTGTTTTTTGAGTATTTGCAAGGGTTCAGCTACACAGGGAGAGAGCAACAATGATCTGGTGGAACCTTTTTTCCCGGGATCCACTGTCATGTTTCCTGATTTGCTTTGGACATTACCCACTAATTAGTGCTCTCTCCTCTGCCTGTCTTCAGCTGCAAGAGGGCACCATTCTCCACAGTAGCCATATTTGCTGTACATGCCTGGTGGATCTTTCTCATGTATCCTAAATGGTCAGCTTCTGTACATTAATAAACCTTACTTTCCCCCCTCCTCACCCACACCCCCATCTTTATGACCTTCCAAAGCCCTCATCTTGGTCCACAGCTGCAGTTTCCTTGGCTGACTTTCTGTGCTGCCATCGGTGCTATCACATGTTGATGGGGTGGCTGTGTCTCTGATAGAATTCCATGTTGCTGAAGAAGTTTTCTGCATGTCTTCTCCATGGCAAAATTGGAGCCTTAACCTGCACATTTTGCGAGCGTCTTTACTAGCTCCTTGCTCAGCCCTGCAGATCTCTGTTGCTGGAACAATTGTGAGATGAGCTAAAACCATAAGTTATCTCTACAGTTGTACAAGTAGCTTACACTCTTTACTTGAAGTATTTATTAGTTTCAACTTCAAATAACTTACAGGTGAAGGATTTACTTTCAACCCTCTGAAAATAGAAGTCTTTGTTCAGACTCTGCTCCATCTAGCTGCAAAGTCTTTTAGCCACTCCTTCAGCGCCCTGGCAAAGTAAGTATAACATGCATTATTTTGGGGCTCACAGAACAGTTTAATACTGACAGTGAAATGCCTGATAAAAGAAGTGGAGTGCAAGCTTCAGCAGTGTTGGTACTCCACAAAGCAATATGACTAGGAGAGCTAATAACATTGCTTATTGAAGGAATGGTAGCGTAAATCCTAGATTATACATATGTGAATGGAATTAACAGAAATATATGCATTGCAGCCATGTAATGTAAATGAAGTAAATGAGGCAGGTTTGGAAAATTACTTCATTTTTACATTGCTTATTTGCTGATTATGGCAAGGAAAAAGGGATTCTCCCTGCATTTCAATGGCTGGGTAGCTGCCATCGCAATATCTTGTACTATGAATATGAATCTAGGACAATTACATCTGTATTAAAAAAAAAAAGGAAAGAAAAAGAAAACATGAAACTTCAAAACAGCCTGCTGTTAATTTCTTCTGTCTGCCAAAGCAGAGTAAAATCCATCCTAAAATACTTCAGAGTTCATCCCTTAAAGATATTCTGAAACTGCAAAGAATTTACTGCACCATTTTTAGCAGAATTAGAATAATCCTGTGTGTTTTGGAGTTGATTTTGAGGGGTTTTGTTACATGAAAGGTAGTCACATGCATATTTCTATCATTTATTTTTCTATCTGCCCCTAAAGATAGATAAAACTGCTACAAAAACATGCACTACAGAGGCAATGTTGATAAGAAACTGCAGGTAGTAACCTGCAGTCAGGAGTAAAAGAGGCAGGGTGATTCAAATACTTAGACCATGGTATTTTCTCTGCTGCACAACAGCAGTGGCAGCCAAGAGATCAAGAAGAGCCTCTTATGCTTTATAGTTATATTACAATAAGCAGAGCTATGAATGCTGTGTAGCAGTCAGAGTAACTGCTAAAATAGATGCTTTTAGCAGCCTCTCCTTGGAAAAGAGGCACTTAGCATAAGTGCCTGAAGTTGCAGAAATATGTTAAGAGGAAGGTCTGAGGCTAAAAAGGCAGCAAATTTTGGTTCAGCAGTGTATAGATAAGCACATGAAGCAGAAAAGTGCCTCCTGCTTTTGAAAGCCTGAGAAATGTAGCCTAGCTTCAGGAAGCAGGTTCACCACTAAGATGCAAGTTGCTTTTAGGAGATGTCATTTCTTTGTAGACTATTTTTGCTCAGGATGGAAATATTTTCCAGGGACCAGTTGTCTAAGGAATGCAGTAGATACTCAAATAATTTTCTTTTGACCAATCTAAACTACTTGCCTTATATCTGCTGCTCTTTTGCCCTGGTCCCAGCCTATCCATTGACTACTTACTTCTATTGAAAGGTTTCATGAAGTCTTCAAAACACTTGCTGAAAGCGATGAGGGGAAACTTCATGTTCTGAGGGTTGTGTATGAGGTTTGGAAGAATCATCCACAGGTAAGAGGCTGGAATGTCAAGGATCTTTGTGAGGTTCAACTCAGAGAGGTCACATGTGAATAAAAAATGTACATTTTTTTTTATATCCTTTGAAAATAACTTGTCTGTTGTCATTCTAAGGAAAGTTTAGATTGTATTTAGTGTTGCTGCTACTAAATTGAAGGCTGGACTTAAAATATAAGCCATCAGTGGTGCTGCTTCTTTCTCAAGAGTTCACTGTGAAAGGGCAAGGGCTGTCATTAAGACTCATATTCGTACTATGCTGGTTGTTGAACAAGAGAATAAATGAATTTGGCCAAAACCATGTTTTTGTTCAAAGTTGGAAAGCGACATAAATATGTAAATGTAAATAATATGTAGATTTCATATATAAAACAGGCCACAATCCTAGAAATACAGAAGCCTATGGATTTTTAGGGCTTTTTTTTTTTTTCCCCTACAATTGCTAGTGAGAGCTGTCCAGTTATTACATAGAGCTCATGCTGGAATCACTGTTGTGTGTGGGCAGGGTGAGTAGAGCTGCAGTAGTGGCTGTTCAGAACAGATCAGTCTGACAGTGCTGTGATAATGTTCATTCTTGAGCCAGAGGAAATAACACCCTGAAAGACATACAAAAGATGCCTTGGTTGTTTAAGCTGTTTAGAGTCTTCACAACAGTTGTGTTTTACCTCAGCTGTCGTTTTTCTATGAATAGAAATCAATGAGGAAGTCAGTCTGACTTTGCTTGTGTTAGTTACTTCATGTATTCCTTGCTGGTTTGTTTGTGTTTCTGGAAAGTGCACTGTACTTCTCAGTTGCACAGGCCAGACTATAAGTGATGATGCCACTGAGAACCAGGAGTAATCCCTGCATCTACTAGACCTGTGGTTCATTCTCTAGTGGAAAAAATGAGCACCTAGAAGATACTTATACAATACCTGTAGATACCTGTAGATACCTATGCTGTTACCTGTCTTAAAATCATCAAAAATGGAGGATTTAAAAAAAATATATTTAACTTATTACCCAGGTTACTGACCTTGAAAATTTACAGTCTGACCTACTTTTTGCTGCCATTTAACCGAATCAGAAGATCAGAAGAAATTTCATTACTGCAATGTAATATCTGTATCAGCTTCCTCTTCATTCCTTTGTATGGTGGCATTACCAAGCTGAGATGGAGATTTCAAACCCAGACTAAATAGTCATGCTAAATTTTTATGAATAAATCAAGATCCCTTTTAAAAATATCAAGTGCAAAACTTAAGAAAGTCTACTGTTTGGTCTTCTGCTTAGTCATGGAACTTTTATTCTCTTGTTTTTTCTGCAGTTCAGTGTTTTTTGCTTCTGATCAAGCACTTTTTTCTTATTCCCAAGTCCTCAAACTCCTTGTCACACAGAAGGAATGGTGTCTTCACAGCAGGGCACTTGTCCAGAGTTGGTTTTCAGGCTGTTCACCCTTCTCCTGTCTGTGGGAACAACCTTTGATTTGGTTAAGACCAGCAAATGCTTATATGGTTTAAAGCACTAATGAGTGGTCTGTACTGCAGATAGTGATTTAACAGCAGGAGTCAGTAGTCCCTGGACTTAAAATTAAACTGGTGGTGGTGACTTCATAAAGAGAAACTTGTAACATTGAGATTAAATATTTTCTCAAAATCCTAAATGTGTGTTTTTTGGAAGACCAGGCTGAGTAATCAGAAATCCTTCCTGGCAATGCAGAAAGACAGATAGAGCATAGGATACTATCCTGGGACTTGAAAGTTGAGTACTGAGTCCTCTGTATGATTCATTCAGTTATTTTAATTTTCCTTCCTTAAAAGGAGCTTTGTTACACTTCCTCATTTGACAACGGGTGGTTGTAAGGATAAATACAGTGCAGGCTGTGGTTCTTAGATACTGTGGCATTCAATCACATGAGTAACTAAGATAAGCCCTTTTTTCTGAACAGCTTGCATCTTCTTTAGTCAGTAACTCTTCCCTGCAGTTGCCTGCTAGATGGCTTGCAACTCCCTCAGAATCATGACAGTGCCTGTAGCAAGTAAGCCATTCCACCAACTCCATGATGCTTGTTTGTTTTGTCCCTGTTAATGGGCCCTGTAGAGAAAAGCTTACTATCACATTTGAAGGCTGTTGCAGTTCAAGGACAGTAGGCTAACAGCAGCTCCTTCATTATGGTGGTCTGACAGGTATATGTGCTCTGGTTAGAGTACTTGGATGTCAAATACTAGCACTCGTGTCTCTCAAGGCCTTAGTTCCAGCTCTGATTCTTGAATTTTTTGCTTCTGTATGGGAGTATGTATGCTAACAAGGGGTGATACTTGCAGAAGTAGGTATGGTTGTTAACAAAATTAGAATGCTCTATGTAATTGATACAGATCCCCTCATTTGAAATGTTTTAAGCTAGACTACCCAGTTTTCTAAAGTATTCTAAATTACTCAGTAGTACTGCTGATGTAGAGTTGCATCAAATCATCTCTGATTTTATCTGAGGCTGGAATATTTCACATTGTGTGTATTGTCTTTCACAAAATACAGATGATTGCTGTGCTTGTGGACAAGATGATTCGGACACAAATCGTGGACTGTGCTGCAGTAGCAAACTGGATCTTTTCTTCAGAGCTAGCACATGATTTTACTAGGTAACAAGAACTTAGTTTGGATTATTTGTCTTTGATTTGTTATTTTAAGTTGCCAGTACATAGGTCAATCTTTGAAAACTCAGTAGTGGAATAAGGTACAATTAGGCTATTGCCTTTTCTACAAAATACGTACTTAAACATTTTTCTTTGTGAATTGGGGTGTAAATGTCGGTGTGACAGTGCAGGATTGCTGCTAGCATGTAATTTTGGTAGTAGTGTCTGAGCCTGCTGAAGTGGAACTGTTTTTAGATAGAGTCTGTCGCTGTGTCGTACCACTGCTGGCTGGGCGCAGTCCTGGCCTTTGGGGTGGTGTGTAACTTGTACCACCACTGATGCATTGCATATTGAGATGGGGAGAACTGTTCCATCTGAGTCAGGTTTGGTGTTAGTAGTCTTGCAGTATGTACATGAAATAAAATTCTGACTCTGAAGTGTACTGCAACAAAACAGGCAAGAACTGATTGTTAAGATTTCTTGCATTACAGGTATATGCTTTCCTGTATGCTAAGTGTTCGTTCACTCTGGTAGATGTCTTCTTAAATGATACTTAGATTTTTTTAATTCTCCCACTTACATTTTTATGTTAAGAAACTACATTTAGTTTCCTATTTTCAAGTAGTATGTAATGTGGTGTTTTGTGCTTTGTGTCTTTCCTAGGTTTTATATCTGGGAGATCTTACATTCCACAATTCGCAAGATGAATAAGCATGTCCTGAAGATTCACAAAGAACTGGAGGAGACTAAAGCAAGATTGGCCAGGCAGCACAAAAGAGTGAGTCATTTGTTTGTAAATTTTCGACCAAGTTATACAAGCCTGTATGCTGATGTACAGACACATAGTTGGTTTTGAGAAGAACTGAATACATATGATTCTTCAGGAAGCATGTCTGCAGAGATTTGGTCAGCTATAGCACTGAGACATCAAAAATCAGGTGCATGTTCTAGCTCCGCCTTTCTAACGGAAGCTGTAATTTCAGAATTTAGTAAAACCTTTTAAGGGAGTTCATACGTATTTGGTCTGTTCAAGTTCTCTCTCACAAGTTCCTCTTCCAATATGATCATGTCTTCCACTTGCCTTCTAATCTGGATTCCAGTTACCTTATTAGAGAACAGTAAGAGCAGTTACAAATTATTTATAGTAAGTTCTGTTAAAGAATGCTCTTGTGGCTTCCATGCAGAAGTGCACAGAAACAGCTATGTGTGATTGAGAAGTTGGCTGTTACTGTTCTTCTGATGGATGCTGCTGGATTCTGACACTGGCATGGCACTTCCTTCTTCCCAGCTTATTTCTCTGCATACAGTTGTATGATTTTGCAATATTAAATACAGCAAACTGATGAGGAAGCAGCTGCTGTTCTGTTCTGTTGTCTCAAGTGGGCCAGTAAAATGGAGTGAGTGTCTTCATATGTGGCAGGTGGAAAAGATGGGGCCCAAGGAAGCTTGGCTGAATACAGTACTTGGTTAGGATAGAATTAAGTCAGTTTATAATACGCTGAATTGCAGAAAGCAAGAGAGAATTTCTGTGTTTCTTTGAGGTCTATAAGTGTGTTTACCTGCACTAAACCCTTATCTAGCTCCAAAATTTTGAATGAGGTTAGTGTCAAAATGTGACACATCCTGCTGATGTTTTTTGAAGAAAGCTCCTCAAGTCAGTCATTTGTCCAGAAGCTTCTGTTGCGAGAACACTAATAACACACAGCTTGCCATTGTTGGTTCATCCCAGCCCCTTTATCTTGTTTCCTTCACTCAAAGCAACAGCCATCCCGTTTGCCTCCTCATTCTACTTTGATAAGCAGTTAATAAATGCCTGTGATTATGGAAGACTTAGATGCAGTCATTGATCTTACTGTGAGGCAAAGAGCTTCTCTGGCATCTCTAAATATACTCGTGTTTTAATTTCTGTCCTTGTCTCTTGCTGCAGCTCTTTATTACTTAGTACTTTAAATGGGTATTGTACAAGGAGGAAACATTTGTATGCAACAGTGAGTAGTTCTGCAGGCTGTTGCTCTGCTGCTTGGCCATTCCTTTTAGAGGAAGTAAGCCATCAAGTTTTGAAGTCTCCAGCATGAAGGGTATTCCCTTACCATGGAATGAGTCCAAGGTTTGCATGCTTTATCTTGGTCCTTCAGTGTTTTGAGTTCAGCAAACCTCTATAGATGGGAAAAAGGCAAGTTCATATAGAGTGAATAAAATTAAATTCTCACTTGCTCTGATAAGTCGTTTTCTTTTTTTACACTTATTCAGAGCTATACCTGTCTTGTGGTTGCGAACTTGTTTTCCTATGCTGTAGGCGAGTTAACACATGGCCCTGTATTTGTCCCAAGTTACACATGCTTCTTTTACAGATATTTGAAGTTTCAGCTGGTAATTTATGGATGTTTTTGCATAGAAACAACTATATGATACTAAAGCAGTGTCTTGTGTTTGAAT
Source organism: Sitta carolinensis (assembly GCA_032173965.1). Lineage (NCBI taxonomy): Eukaryota > Metazoa > Chordata > Aves > Passeriformes > Sittidae > Sitta > Sitta carolinensis. Next base: position 50,971,748 of record CM063313.1, read on the forward strand.
TAACCATAATCCATCAGATCCTGCCTTACCAACTATATGCTTTGCAGTCTTGTTTAAGACTTAGTCACCTGAGCTTCCGAGGCTGGTACTTAGGTGTATTTTGTGGGTGGTGGTGTTGGTGTTGTTTTGGTTTTGATGCAGTGAGGCATGCCATGTTCCTTGTTAGTAGATTAGCTTCTCTGCTGACTCTGTCTAGTCTCAAGAGTACCTTTTTGAACACAAATATAGAGAGTCCCCAATTCAAAACACAGGCTCCAGTCTCTAGCCTGCCTGTTGTGCTAACCAGCTGGATTCATTTGAGTTCTTGCACCAAGTGCAGGAGAGAAATTGCACTGGGTGCATTATTTTTTGTAGCCCTCAGATTTCAGAACTCTTTATTTAATGAATTACCTGTCTTGCTGCAGTAGATGCAATTTGAAAAAAAATCTGTGCCAGATAGTTTTTTAAAAGTTGTTCATTGCCATGTAATGATAAAGGTAGCAAGCATATTACCTTTCACTCTGTTTCCCTTAAATAAATCATGAAATCATAGATTGGCCTGGGTTGGAAGGGACCTCAAAGATCACCTACTTTTAAGCCCTTGCCACAAGCAGGGACACCTTCCATTAGACTAGCTTGCTTAGAGCTCCCTCCAGTCTGGCCTTGAACAGTCCCAGGGATGGGGCATCCTCAGCTTCTCTGGGCATCCTGTTGCTGTGCCTCACCACTCTCACAGTAATGAATTTCTTCCCTATTTCTTGCCTAAATCTACTCTCTTTCAGTTTAAGGCCATTCATCCTTTGCTGCCACTGCATGCTCTTGTAATTAGTCCCTCTTTCTTGGAGGGTCCCTTCAGGTACTCCCTTTGGAAGGCTGCAATTAGATCAATCCAGAGCCTGCTCTATACCAGACTGGACAATCCCAATACTCTCAGCCTTTCCCTTGTAAAGAGAGGTGCTCCATGCCTCTGATCACCTCGGTGTCCCTCCTCTGGACTCACTCCAGCAGGTCCATGTCCTTCCTGTGCTGGGACCCCAGAGCTGGGTGCAGGGTTCCAGGTGGGGCCTCACCAGAGCAGAGTAGAGGGGCAGAATCCCCTCACTCCCTGCTGCCCACTCTGCTCTGGATGCAGCCCAGGACACGTTTGGCTTCCTGGGCTGGGAGTGCCCATGGCTGGGTCTGTCCAGCCTCTCACCCACCAGCACCCCCAAGTCCTTCTCCCAGGGCTGCTCTCCATCTGTCCATGCCCAGCCTGTGCTGGTGCTGGGGGTTGTCCTCACCCAGGGGCAGCTCCCTGCACTTGGCCTTGTTAAACCTCATGAGATTGCTGTGGGCCCCTTCTCGAGCTTGTCCAGGTTCCTCTGGATGGCATCCTTCCCTTTAGGAATGTCAGCTGTACCACTCAGCTTGGTGTCATCTGCAAACTTGATGAGGGTGCACTTGACACCTCTGTCTATGTCATTAGTTAAGTTAACACTGGTCCCAATACAGACACCTGAACTACACCACTGGTCACTGATGTCTCTCTGATTGGGACTTAGATTTGTTGACCACTACCCTCTGGATGCCTCTGATTTCTTATCCATGTAAGAGTTCACCCATCAAATCCATCTCTCTCCAATTTAGAGAGAAGGATGTTGTGGAGGACCGTGTCAAAGTCCTGATAAATGACATCTGCTGCCCTTCCCTTGTCCACTAGTAGAGTCACTCCATCATAGAAGGCCTGCAGGTTGGTCAGGCAGGACTGTCCTTGGTAAAGCCATTCTGGCTGTCCCAAATCACATCCCTGTCCTCCATGTGCCTTAGCACAGCTTCCAGCAGGATCCGTTCAATGGTCCTTCGAGGTGCAGAGGTGATGCTCACAGGTCAGTTATTCCAGGGGTCCTCCTTTCTACCCTTTCTTAAGATGGTGACAGTGTCTTCCCTTTTCCAGTCACCTGGGACTTCACCTGACAGCCACAGCTTTTCAAATGTCATGGAGAGTGGTTTGACAACTACATCAGCTGGTTCCCTCAGGACTCCAGGATGCATCGCATTGGCTGCTGTGGACTTTAAGTACGTTCAGGTTCTTCAGGTGGCCATGAACCTGATCTTTACTTAGAGTGGGAGAGACTTTGTTCTCCCATTCCCCATCCTGCTGTTCATCCACTCAAGAGATGTGGGAAGAGGGGTTACCATCGAAGACTGCAGCAAAAGAAGTTCTTGAGCACCTCAGCTTTCCTCTCAGTCATTGTTACCAGCATTGTCTTTCAGGGGACACACCTCCTTTGACTTTCCTTTGCTGGCTGACATTCTTTCCTGTTATTCTTTGTGTCCCTTGCCAGGTTCAGTTCCAGCTTTGCCCTGACCTTCTTTACCCCATTCCTATGCAACCGAGTTTTGTCTCTGTGCTCTTCCCAGGTTATGTGTCCTTGTTTCCACTGATTGTGCATTTGCTTCTTTCCTTTTAGTTTGACCAGCAGTTCCCTGCTCAACCATGTCAGTCTCCTGCCTTCCTTGTCTGGTTTCTTGCTCCTGGGGATTGTAAGCTCTCTTTCTCTTGTGGAGATTTGCCAGCTCTGTTCCTCTCCTTTGTCCCTGAGGGCAGTCTCCCAGGCAATCTCATTGACTATGTCCGTAAAAAGTTGCAAGTGTGCTTGTCTCTTCTCTTGACTCCTTTCCTGACCCATATCCCTCAGGACTGTGAACTCCACCAAGGCATGATCACTGCCTCCTATCTTGATGTTCCCCATTACCCCCCTTGTATTAGTGACCAACAAATCTAGTTGCACCTGCCCTGTGTAGAGCTGTCTATGTCCTGGGTCAGGAATTTATCCTCCATGCATTCCAGGAATCTGAAGAATTGCCTACAGCTACTTTTCCAGTATGTGCAGGGTTGGTTGAAGTCCCCCAGCAGCACAAGAGCCCATGGGCATGATGTCTCCTGTAGATGGAGCAAGAAGGCTTCGTCATTGGTCTCTCCTTGGTCAGAGCCTGTCACAGACACAGACCCAAAGGCTCCATGTGCTGCCTCAGCCTGGCGTCATTACCCACATGCTTTCCACTTGCTCATGGCTGTTCTTCAGACACTCTCCACACTCAATCCAACTCTGGATGTAGAAGGCAATCCCTCTGTGTCTCTTTCTTCCCATGTCCCTTCTGAATAGCCTGTGGCCATTGTTAGTCACACTCCAGTCATGGGATCCATCCCACCACGTTTCAGGTGTGACACCAAGGTCATAACTGTCCAGCAGCACAGTGGCTTCCAACTCCTGTTTGTTGCCCATGCCGCATGCCCTGGTGTAGGGGCACCTCAGCTGGGGTGTCAGTCACAGCACCTTCCTGGAAGAAAATCCCTTAATTGTGATAAATCTCTATGCTTGCTATAATTTCTGCAAAATCTTGATATTAATTTTTTTTTCAGGGCTTTCCCATATTAGCATTTTTCCTTCCAGATTTTTATCTGGAATTGTATGGTGCTCTTCAGTTGTTCTGCAGACCCTTTTTACACATGGAACTGGAGGGTATTAATGGTGTCCACACCTGCCAAATTACTGGTTAAGTCCTGTGTTGTGGTCATTTACAGCGTGACAGTGATGATGATGATGATGATGACGACCGAAGCACTGATCGGGAAGATGGACCTCTGGAAGAGCAGATAGAGCGCTTGCAGGAAAAAGTAGAGTCAGCCCAGAGTGAGCAGAAGAATCTCTTTCTTGTTATATTCCAGGTAATGGTGGTCGAAGTCTCTTCTTAGTTTAGGTTTTAAAGTTTGATATATAAGCTTTCAGCATCACTACTATTCTTGGGCATTTTCTTGGAATAAGAATATGGAAAGGGGTTGATGAGTTTGTCATGGGTTAGAGTTAATCCATATCATCCCTCTGCAAAGACTGGTTCTGAGCAGGATCTGATGAGTTTCACGTGTTTAGGAGCAGAGGAGTTCTAGCACACAATTTCCAGAACAACCAGAAGGTAACTGATTTATTTTCGTACTAAATTCAGTATTTGCCAAGCAAAATAATTATTCTCACAGTGCTGTTCAAAGCTTCTGACACCCAGATCCTCTTACCTGAGGTTAGGATTCTGCTTTAATTTGATGAGACTTGAATAAGTTTGGATTTTTTTCCCCTCTGCTGCAGCGTTTCATTATGTTGCTAACGGAGCACTTAGTGCGCTGTGAGACTGGTGGAATTGATGTATTTACACCTTGGTACAAGAGCTGTATAGAGAGGTTGCAGCAGATCTTTCTGCAGGTAAGCTTCATTTCTCAGTTTGAAAAGGTGTTGGGGCCATGCTTAATTGGGAAAGCTTGGTTTTTGGAGGGCTGAGCACTCCACGAGAGTAGCAGTAGGTGGCAGCAACACATTCTCCACAGGGGCCTGGTCACAGCTCTCTGGCTCTGGCCAAATCTCTGTCACGGTCTGGTGGAGTGACTGATCCTGAGTGGAGAATTCCCTCACTGTAAGCATAGTGCAAAAATATTTCAAGATATGATTATGAATTTCACCGACTTCCACTTAATTGTGTGTTTTTAGTAAAGGCAAAGTTGTGAATAAACAAGGATGCTAAAATAGACGTGTTTTAAATGAGTTAAAATATTGCAGGATTCCTTTTAGTGAGCTGTGTAAGTAGCTATTAAACATGATTTTTTAATATTTTGCTCTGTAGTAAATCAGTTAATAAGCACAGGTAGCTAGATGAAAGTGATTAGTTACAGGAAGTTATACCTGTGTGAGCACAAGATATGTTGAAGAATGGGATAGGTGGTGTAATTCTCCCTTGGGATGAACCCCTTCCCTGGTAGTACATGTGTCTTAAGAGGAAAGGAAATACCATGATTCTCTCAAGATATATGTGGAGGCATTGTGTCCTGCACACAATTCAGGATCTGTGAGTGAAGAGTTACAGCAAGCACAAGGCAGGATTTCAGTGCTCACAGTCAGCAATGCCTCTACATTATGCTTTTCTTATCCATGGCTGCTATGTTGTGGAAATTAGATGTGCTAAACAATTCAGATAAGAACATTTGTGGTTCTTACATATCTTGACTTCTCTGCCTATTCTGATATAAATACAAAAACAGTAAACATATGTGGTTTGTTTTTGTTTTTTAATCTGCCAGCACCACCAGATAATCCAGCAGTACATGGTGACACTAGAGAACCTCCTGTTTACAGCTGAACTGGACCACCACATTCTGGCTGTGTTTCAGCAGTTCTGTGCTCTGCAGGCCTGAGGGATCATTTGTGGACAGAGTCTTGTCTGTAGGACTTTAAATGAATTTAATTTTTTTTTATGGCAAAACTTAACATGGGGATGGAATAATTTTTTTGACTAAAGCTGGCTTTCATGTGCTCCTATATTAAACAATAGAGTGTTCTAAAAAAAAACTGTGTAAGCATCGTAAGCCTTAAAAGATATGACTAATAGGGGATATTTGTGAAGTAAAGTATTAATTCTTTTTGTTGTCTTATAATTTAGTTTGACTTCTTGCTTCAGAATAGTAACTATTTCTCCCCTCTTGCTTATGTAAAAATAAAAATCAGGCACACTCCTCCCCCCAAAAGAATTTCTAACCTCACAACAAAAAAACCCAACCCCAGGCAATTGAATTTGTTACCTCTGCTTGTCCCTTAAATCAAATTAATTGCAGAAATGAGGAACAATTCATAGTGTTTTGTGAGAATGAAAGGGATGCACCTTCTCAGTGAGCAGTGTGGTTAGGTTCTCTAGTATATGACATAGGAAAACTGTCTTTACTTCGGGCATATGAAACACATTTTCAAAGTAGCATAGAGCATACAAATTTGTTTAATTACCAAGCCAGATAGATTTTCACAGTTTAAAAGAACATGTAATACAGTCAAAATATGTTTTTAAAATATATTACTCTATGTTATTGTAGTATCTATAAACAGTCAGTAGAGACGCTTTGTGGACCACTTTTGAAAAATACAGTTCATTTTGTGTTGTGGTCAAGAAATCATGAACTGCTCTTGGTAGCAGTCGTCACTAATAAATAGAGACAGTAAGCAAGAGTTGGAGTGGAACAGACTTCGGACTTCCGTGCTGCAAGCCTTACCTGGGTGTCGGGAGCTCCAGCCCCAGATGCCAGGAAGGGGACAGGACAGTGCTGAGCTTGTTTTTTTCTTTCAGCCTGTGACTCATTGGACTGGCACATTTGTGCTGGGCTGGACCTGCAGCCTGCAGGATGTCAGAAATCTTTCTGTTTAGTGACAGTGGATGAACCAAGTGCTCTCACCTCATCTGGCTTGGCAACAACTGCTGCATCTGCTACGCTTCCCTTGCTTTAAAATGTGACAGCAGCATGTTGTTCCCATGTCTTCAGGAAGCGTTTTAATGCCAAATTAAGTGATACATTACAGTAGACTTAGACTGCAAGACAGAACTGAAAATGGAGCAGGCGTAGTTTTGAGTTAGGCCAGTGACATGGGGTACATAAGAGCCAAACCAGACTGTTCTGTACCTTGGTGAGCAGCGGTGAATGGCAGAGACGCTGCCTTAGGTGCTGAAGTCCATCAGTGTGCAGGGGACTTACAAGCTGTTTATGGCATCTTCATTTTGCAGGTGAATGTTTTAAAGAATTCCATACCCAGTGCTATTTAGTTTTAGCTTAGGAGATTACATACTTTGAGTAATTTGTTCCTGCACAAATTTTTTTTTCAGTTATTAAACCTAGAAATACATTTCATCTGTACATTGACCAATGACCTCCTGACTAAGCAAGGAGGGTAAAAAATTTAACATTTTGCTTTGTTCATCTAATTTTGTGTGTGGCCTGTAGCAATCCAATATATCCTCATAGACTTAGATCTGTTACTTCTACTTTTTCTGCTTGCCCTTTCTGACTTGACTGATTCCCCCCTCCCCGTTCTTTCAGGGTGTATTGTTATTTGATGTAAATTTGCTTTCTGCAATGATTTTGTCAGTCATGCACGGACTTATGCTTCAGATCTTTCTCTGTTAATGTTCTTGAGTAATCAAATAGGGTTTCTTGTCGGTTTTTTTATTTTTAGAAAGCATTTAATACTTTAAAGGTTTTAATTGAAGTTTAATAGTTTTTTTCACTGGCTTGGGTCAGTATCAGTTCTGATATTAACTAATGGTGAGGGTTCTGACTATAAATGTGACTTCTGTAAAACTGGTAATGCAGTTAGAACTTGCAAATGTGTAACTTTCTTTGAGCCTTGATGAATACTGATGCTGGGGATACAGTTGCAAATGCTTGAGTGTAATCCTGTGTTTTAAAACCAAATAGCAATGTCTTTCAAAATTGACTTAACTTCCAATCATGCCAAACTTTGAGCATGGGCTCTGATTGCATTTCTTGAGTCTGTTGGACACCTTCGCCTTCTTTTAGGTCTAATGGTGTACACCTAACTTAACTGGGAAATTGGCTTGATCTATTAGAAAGAGAGTGAAATGCATATGTAGTGATACCAGCAGCTAACTGGAGAAACTTGGAACTGCTGAAATACGAAGTGGTGGATAGTGTAAAGATGCTGTAGAAATGCGGTATGGTTGGAAAAAAATGCACAGGTAAAGACAAAAATAAATGAAGGTGAAGCAGGTTGCTACTGAGTGTTTGTCCAATTTTTTTGAGGGACACTGAAGCAAAGTAGTCATGCTGGGTTATGCTGGTGTTTAATGCAGAGGGGTGTGAAGCAGCTTGGTGCTGAAACCCTGACTTGATACCGAAGTCTTCACCTCCTTGCACTATAGCTGGTCTAACATGCTCCCACCCCTGCAAGCCATGTGAGGCAAGCATATGTGCTGCTAGGTGAAAGGGAGAATGTAGAAATTCTCCCTCTCCCTTGCCAACTCTTGTTCTCTGGGAAGTGGTAGTGCTGCTGGAGGAGGTCAGGAGGATGTGGGCTCATGGTCCTTGCTGTTGGTTGGGGCAGATGCTGCAGCATTCCCACAGAAGGGCAGTAGTCAATGACCACTCCCATCTGCCCCAGAGAGGAGTTTAGGAACACAAGACAACACTGGGTTGTGAAACCACGGCATGGAGGACCACCACCAAAAGCCCTGCTGGGAACTACCTCCTTCCTCTATCCAAGTCTCCATGCCACTTTCTTAGGTCTTGCAAGCCTTAAGTCATCCTCTGCTTGGTGGGCAGGCAGGTTACTGTATAGCTGCAGAGGAGAACATTGGAAAAGTGAAGACCTATTATTAGAAACATCGTCTGCATCGTCAGGCATCTTGTCTTTGACAAAACCACAGTCAGTTATGTTGGAAAAGACCTCTGTGGTCAACAAATCCAACCTATGACTGAACATCACTGTGTCAACTAGACCATGGCAACTGCCATGTCCAGCCTTTCCTTGTACAACTCCAGGCATGGTGACTCCACCACCTCCATAGGTAGTCCATTCCAAGGTCCAGTGACCCTTTCTGTAAAGAGATTCTTCCTGATATCTGATCTAAACCTGCCCTGGTGTAGTTTGAGGCCATGTGTCCTCTTGTCCTGTCACTTGGTGCCTGGGAGAAGAGACAGGCACACACCTGGCTACAGCCTCCTTTCAGAGAGTTGCAGAGTGTGAGAAGGTCACCCCTGAGCCTCCTCCAGGCTGAACAACTCCAGCCCCCTCAGCTGCTCCTGGGCTCTTCACCAGCTCCATCAGTCATCGCTGGGCACACTCTTAACACTTCAGTGTTCTTCCTGAATTGAGGGCTCCTAACAGGACACAGATCTCAAGGTGTGGCCTCACTAGTGCCAAGCTGGTCATGCTATTGCTGATACAGGCCAGGCTGCCATTGTCCGCCTTGGATGCATGGGCACAGTCCTATCCAGATGCTGGCCAGCACCCTTAGGCTCTCTTCCACTGGGCCTCTTTCCAGCCACCCTGCCCCAGCCTGTAGCACTGCATGGGGTTGTTGTGACCTAAGGACAGGACCTGACACTTGGCCTTACTGAACCTCACACCATTGGCTTTGGCCCTGGATCCAGCCTGTCCAGGTGCCTCTGCAGAGCCTTCCTGCCCTCCAGCAGATCAGCACTGCCACACAACTTAGTGTCACCTGTGAAGCTAGTGAGATGCACTCGACCCCCTCCCCCAGTGTGGTGGTGGATGTTAAACTTGTTTTTTCCCAAGTGATCTGTTTCTGTTCCCCCCAATGGGTTTGGTCTGTCCCTGGCTAGCCACTACCCTGTCCCATTTTATTTATCCCCCTATGGTAATACCCCTGGAATGATTCCATTTAAAAGCTTGGAAATCTGGGTCCTGTGGGGTCTTTTGCACCCCTTTGAGAAGAATAAACATCTCTGCAAGTGATGGCCTTCTCAGACCATTGCTTCAAACCACGACTCTGGGAGGTCGGGAGCCTAGAGAGCAGAGACCCTCTCTGCTTTCTACTGTTCAAGGACTGATTGCAGCCTGAAAACATCTGCACCTGTCTGTGCAGCTGGGGGACAAGGCTAGCCGGGCCCCTGGGCCAGCAACAACACAACCAGGCCATTAAAGGTATTCAGGACTGCTCCCAACACTGATCCCTGGGGGGCTCTGCTGGTGACCAGCCCCCAGCTGATGTAGCACCACTCACTGCCACTCCCTGGGCCCGGCCATCCAGCCAGTTCTTAACCCAGCAGAGAGTGCTCCTGTCCAAGCCATGGGCTGCAGCTTTTCCAGGAGTGTGCGGTGGGAGACAGTGTCAAAGGCTTTGCTGAACTCCAAATGACAACATCCACAAACCTTCTCCACATCCTCCAGGCAGTGACCTGGTCATAAAAGGAGATCAGGTGGGTCAGGCAGAACCTGCCTTTCCCAAAACCCTGTTGGCTGGGCCCAATCCCTGGTTTTCCTTCACTGCTGTGAGATCTCACTCAAGATGATCTATTCCAGCCCACTACAGAGGCTGACAGGCCTACAGTTCCCCAGATCATCCTTCCAACCCTTCTTGCAGATGGCCAACCCAGTCATCCCAGACCTCTGTTTATGCAGGACTGATGATTGATGCAGAACACCTTAGCGAGTTCTTCCCTCAGTGCCATTGGATGAATCCCGTCTGGTCCCGTGGACTTTGGTCTAATGGCCCAGCAGGTCACTTCTTTCTCCTGTATTACAGGTCAGTGCTGCTCTCTGTCCCTGTGTACCAGCTCAGGGTCTGGTTGCTCCTAGGATAGCCGGTCTTTCTGTTAAAGACTGAGGCAAAGAACCCAAGCACCTCAACCTTTTCCTTGTCCTTAATGACAATGTCTCCCCATGTGTCTTGTAACAGATGGAAATTCTCCTTGACCCTCCTTTTGTTGTTTAAGTATTTATAAAAACACACAGTGGTGGCCAGATTGAGTTCCACTGAGCTTTCATCTTTCTAATTTTCTCCCTACATGACCTACCACCATCCTTGTACTCTTCTAGAGTTGTCTGCCCCTTCTTTCAAAGATCCTAACCTCTTTTCCCTGAGTTACAGCAGAAGCATCTTCAGCCAGGATGAAGACCAGGCTGGTCTTCTTCCATGATGGCTCATCATCTGGCACATAGGGACAATCTGCTCCTCCACTATTCAAGATTTCTTCTTTAAAGCATGGCCAGTCTTTATGGGACCCCTTTGTTATTAAGGATTTTCCCAAGGGACTCTGTGAACCAGCATCCTGAATAGGCCAAGGTCCACCCTCCACAAACCTAAGGCAGAGGTTTTGTTGATCCTGTTCCTTCCTTATCAAGGGTTGAAAACTATAATTTCATGGTCACTGTGCCCAAGATGGCCTCCAACCACCACATCTCCCACCAGCCCTTCTGTTCATAAACAGCAGATCTACTAGGCTACTGCCCCTGGTATGCTCATGTTGTAGTCTAGGAATGGTGCTCCCCAATTTAGCATTTCTACTGAAAAACTCCAAATTATGCACAACTTGCTTACTTCCCCCAGTAGGAAGTGGATGAGAATTAGAGGCACAAAAGGTAAAAATCAAGAGTTGAGATAAGAAAAATTTACTCGAAACAGCAGTGAGGTAAGAACAAACAGTACCAATATTAATATTGATATTAATATGGTGTGCAGGAAAGATGATCAGTTCACACACAAATGCCCACCCTGTGAAACCCAATGTAACCCTGACTGGAAAGGAGCTCCTTGCCCCACCCACCCCCTGTACATGGTGTGAGGTGGTACAGGATAACCTCCACATCTGGGTTATGCCTCTCCTGGCTCCTGCAGAAAATAACTGTCCTGGCCAGAACCAGGACAGCTCACTTGCCAGCTGTCCTTTGTGTTCCACGCACTCCAGGAATCTCCTAAACTGTCGCCTCTCCCCTGCTGATGTTTTTCAGCAGACATCCCACAAATTAAAGTCTCCCACAAGAACAAGGGCTAGTGATTGTGAAACACCAGACAGCTCCTTACAGAACATTTCATTTGTCCCTTTATCCTGTCTGGGTGGGCTGTAACAGACTCCCCCTGGGATGTCTGTCTGGTTGGCCCTTCCCCAATCCTTGCCCACATGCACCCAACCTTATCATCACTGCCCTTGAGCTCTGTACAGTCAAAATCCTCCCCCAATGTTTTACCCACGTCACTGCCTCTGCTTGTCCACCTGTCACTTCTGAAGAGCTTATGACCATCATTAGAGTACTCCAGTTACGAAGTCATACCACCACATTTCCGTAATGGCAAATATGTCATAGTTTTCCTATTGAAAATTTTAGTTCTGCAGAGCCACAGTGGCCAAGGCTCACAAAGAAGTCTCCAGAGACTTCCCTGAAATCTGCCATATTTACAATGGTAAATAAAGGTAGAGCCACAACCCTAGAACATGTTCCTTCACTTCAGCAATTTCCACATGCATTCCCCAACACCTGCAATAATTAGAATTTGAAATTTAAACTTGGAAGTAAATTCACTCCACTGAAAGCACACATCATTCAGGAGCATTTAAAAGAGCTCTGTCATGGAATGCTATTTCTCTCTTGCCCCAAGGACAGGTCTTGACCCTTGCCTTGGTGGCTGCTTCAGAAGTAGAAGGAAAAAATATATGTACAGAACAGAACACACCTAAGGACTCTATCCTGCAAAATACGATAGAGATATGTCAGAATCTCCCAAAGAAGCAGGCAGCTTTCCTATTAAGAGAAAATTCTCCTTTATGGGATTGTGTATCCCAGCCAAAGGAGATCCTGCCTCATTATACAGTCTCCCACTGCCAGAAGTGCTACTCTAACAGCTCATTGCCCTCTGCCTGCCTATGACCAGTAACTGAAAACCAGACAAGTCAGGAGAAAACAGGGAGCCTTCCTCCTGATGGAGCAGATAAACAGTGGGAAGGTTCACCTTCATTTCATCAGAGCATCAAGTACAATGATACAAACTTATCTTCTGACCAAGAAGATACCAATTGTTGAACTGTTGCTATGTGCTATCTACCCTAAGATCTAGCTTAAAAGCCAAAGCCTACAGTTCTTCACAGAGCAACTGAAGAATATAATGCTTCATAGAATTTGGCAACAGCTTGTTTGTAATTAGCATTTATTTGACTTAAATACAAAATACCATTAGAAACAAAGTAAAATTTAAAAAATAGGCTAACACTACATCTTCTCGTAAGTTAATTCATGGCCACATACAGTGCATGTCTTTTTATATGTATCTTCATCAATGTTTTCTTCTGGTCCATATTCATGTTCGTGGATACTAGCTTCCTTCTTCCACAAACTACTCCTCACAGCACGGCGGAGTTCTGGTAAGAAATACAAGAAAATTTAAAGATTTTAATGAATCTTAAATGTGTAATAAAACTCAAGCTATCCAGCTTCCCGAGGCCTACAGATGACAATATGCTTGCTGCCTGTCTTCCACAAAGTCTGGGAAAGAATCTGCTCTTTCATGAACAAGCTCTGACTTGCCTTGCAATCCTCACCTTGTTTGCATATTTGAAAGGCCAAGAACTACACTGTCATGGGATCTCACAGGCAAAGATCTTCCATCTGGACTAAGGAGATGCTGCTTGCTGCCTTTTTACACAAAGCCATTCAAAGGTATCCAAAAGGGGTCGGTGGAATGCAAAGGAAAAGTTTTTATAGAACACCTCATTTATTTCACACGACCAAGAAAGAGTCATTTTCATTCAGGTCACAGTAAGCCTCCCAAATGACTTGGCATTCTCTAAGCTTTATACCAATAATATGAGTTGCCTCTGCAGCATCTGCAGTGGAATCCACAGGTTTTCTAGAGTGCACAAACTGGCAGCAGGGGCCAAGATATTATCCGGATGTTGCAAGTGGGTGGCAAGAATACTGAACAGCAAAACGTGGACACATTTTGAGCCAAGCCATGCAAGGCTGCAAACTTTGTCACGTTAAGGCCTGTATTTGCACTGGACTCTGGCTTCTTGGTTACAGTCTGCTGCCAGTCCTTCTGTGCGCACAACATCAATGGCCCAGATGGGTTATTCGTGCAGTCTCAAGTTCTGCCTCCTTCAGACACCAGCAGTACAGCCAGCTTAAGCTTTCTGCCCTTGTAAATGCCACCCCAAAGGAAAGCATGAATGCTATAGGTGGTACAAAAGGCTCCACCCATCAAATACTCTTCTAAATACTAATTTATCAGAGGAAAAAGGCCGAAGAGTAATATGCAGTTAAAACAGCAGCTAGAAATGCTATGAACAATAGGAAAACCCAATTTCTTTACATCACTCCACCTGAAAGCTATCACAGAATTAATAACCGAATGCCACAAAAATCCCTGTCTTCCACAAGTCAAAAGTATTAGGAGCAATCCATGGCACACTTTGGGTCATACCCAAAAATCTGAAAAACACTATAATGGACCATTGTAATTGATTTCTGTCACATCACATCCACAGGACAACAAGGGGATTCAAGTTGGTAGGGACTTCAAGTCCTGCAGTCCAACATTGCCCAAAATAGTCAGCAATGAGGTCACACCAGACTGTGCTCCAGGCTCACCCTGTCTTGAAAACCTCCATTTTACCATACTGAATATTTTCCCAGTAATTTAATCAGATGCAGACACAGGTTTAAACAGAACTGTACTTCCCCTCAGGTACTGAAGCATGTAATTTTAACTTTACCTTTAACTTTCTTGTCAAACTTCTTCTGTTTCATCTTCTCTCTGCTACCTCGGCGGAGTTCTTTTGCTTCTTGCAATGCTTCTTCACTACCCCAGACTTCAAGTGAACGCTTGATTACCTATAGGATGGACATAAATGCCTTTTTTTTTCTCCTGAAACGATAAAAGTAAACTATTCTAACTTACAAATTTAATTCTTCCCTACACATACATAAATCAACCAATCTTCCTCTGCCTCCCCTCTTGACTCACAGGACTGCACTCCTTCCACAGGAAGAGGCACACTGATTTTAGTATCAGCTGGATGCAACTTAGGAGAACTTAAACCCAGCTCCAGTTTTGCCGGTATTTTACTAAAGCAGTATGATTCCTATGAAGTACCAAACAAGAAATAACAAGAGCACTGGGAAATCCACTTGTCCTTCCTGCTGCTTCTGCAGGCAAAGCTGTGAACACAGCTACAAAGGGCCACACACAACTGCAGCTGCCCCATGCACTTCAGAGTAAAACTGAAGGGCCATGTGCTTTGTGACTTGTAATTGTGCAACCCACTGAAGTTCTTCTCAATGAACATCTTTAAAATGCTCTCAAATTCAGACATTTTACTACTTGGACTGCAACCATTTAACTACAACAAGCTATACAAAACACACTTTGACAAAACCATTCAGGTACCAAGACACAACCAAAATTACATGAAGGTAAAAAAAAGTCTGAAACAGTTTCTATACCTGTAGTTTTAAATAAAGTTTCATTTCACCCCATCGTGAATTATGAGGGTTTTTCTTCACAATGAATCTGAGCACTGGCTCCCTTTTGTCTAAGTCACAGTCTTTAAGCAGATACTCTTCTTTTGCTTCTGTCCTTGTTATAAGCTTATGTTTATCTTCAACATCTCTGCAAGATGTAAAATAATGATGAGAAAGCTACACCCCAAAACCACAGGTTATTAACATCTAAGTCCTCATCCCTTCTAACATTCCTGAAATACAGGTAGCCCTAATCCCCTCAGTTTTTTTATGCATGCAAAAAGCTTTGGATTCAAACAGCTTAACTAGACTGCAAACTAGGTTTACTGAAATTAGGTGTTTAAAAATTCCCCCATTTTAGCAAACACAGGCTGAGAAGCTGTTCTTCTAGAAAGGCTTTTCTATTTTCTAAAAAGAGAGGAAATAACTGAAACTTAAAACTAATATGAATAATTTCAGGCATTCACCTAACCCAGATGTGGTCCAAGAGGACAGAAGTGTAAGCCTCACATGGTCAACACAGAAAGAATGAGTAATGTGAGACAGGTCAGATCACCTGAGAATACACACACTCCATATGCTTCTAGATCTCAGGAACTGATTAGCAACACAGTGCTTCGTTCTATAATGCAAGACAGTAGGCAGAGGAGCCATAAAATAAACTTTTAAAATTTCAGACTGTAGCCTTTGCCACATAGATAATGAAAAACTCTGTAACCACTGCAGCATTTATGAGTTAACGGAAAAAATTACATTTACGCAATCCTGACTGAAGTACAACTTGAATCACTTGAGCCAATGTGCCAAACACTAAGTGCTAACAACGGTCATCAAGGAAGTACTGCTGTAAATGCAGCTTTACCAGAATTCAAAGTTCACAGTTATAGCTAATGCACCAAGAACACTCCAGCTAACAGCTACAAGAGCTTAGACCCAAGGAAACATACTCCAGAGGCTCCAAGTCCTGTCCTTAACCTCCTTTTCCTACCCACTGTAACTTCTGTATCTTCATTGTAACTGAACTTTGTCTCCAGTATGACTGCGAATTGCCTGTACCACGTG
Organism: Sitta carolinensis; assembly: GCA_032173965.1. Taxonomy (NCBI): domain Eukaryota; kingdom Metazoa; phylum Chordata; class Aves; order Passeriformes; family Sittidae; genus Sitta; species Sitta carolinensis. The sequence goes on from CM063313.1 coordinate 50,987,569, forward strand.
CAGACCCGTAACCACTCCCTGCAGTAAATGGGTAGCTCCCAGAACAATCTGCCAGGGTTTCTTTCATTCACCCAATTCATTCTTGCGCACATGGGCAGCCGGCAGCTGCAGCTGGTTTCACTGCCCTGGTTATCTTGATGGCTTTTGGAGCGTTTTCTGTGTTAAAAGATAAGAGCTTGCTCTCTTCTCAAGGTCAAACTCCTGCTTACCTCGTAGACCAACCAGTAACCTCCCACGGGGGCTCTGCCCTTTGGCTGCTGTGCTTCCAGCACGCCCATGCTGACCAAAGTACCAACTACACTTGAGTTGAAAAACCGGGACCGCACTCTCCTAATTCCTGCTCCATTTCAGAGGGCAGGTATTTGTGTTCCATGATGTTTTCAAAATGCTCGTCTCCAGCTAGACAAATGTTCACATTGACAATACACCAACTGCTCTCATGACATCCTATTTCCATAATGTTGTATGAAAACCCACTGATGTACCCTATCCTAAGGTAGGCCTATGAGACAATCTGTGATTTAATTCCATAATAGAAAATGCATATGGTATCAGTCACCTTTCACTTACATCTTTTTAAAGTTACTGAAATATGTCTCTTGGCTGATAGTCTCTTTAAACGACTGTAACTCATTGAATTATAGCCAGCAATCTTTATGTAAAACAGTGTTTCTCTCTCCTGATTATTTGTAATACCTGCAATTATCACATGTTGCCCAATCAAAGTGCTGCATAAGGTAGGAGTCCATGAATTCTTTGCCACAGTCTCCACAGATGAGATAGTCAAATTCTAGTACGGGTGCTAATGGAAAGAAATATTTTTTAAAGGGACTACAATGATAAAAACAAGCATCTAGAATTGGTATTACAGGCAATTTTACTAGAATTCACATAAGCATGTTACAAACTAGTATCACGCTATCAATGTCTTTCAGAACAATACAGTACAAATTCAAACCCATTACCACACAATTCCATCTCTGCTGGAATGTTTTCTAGTTTTAAATTAACCGTCAAGTACTTAACTTCAACATTTAAATGCATATTTAACTTCGCCATTGTTAAAAAACTCTCCACATTTCTCCCACAAAGTGCTTCAAATCCTGTCCTGCCACTTCCTCTGTTCTGGCCCTCCCAAAATATGCCCCGATTTATGGAGAATATGCGGGCAGAAACAGGAGGAAGCAGAGAAGGGTTGAGTTTGAAGAGGGTGGCTAGAGCAGGAAACTACAGAAGCTGCGCTGGCACCATAGTTCTCTCAGCTCTGCTCCAGTTTTTTTCCTAGCTCAGCCACACCTGCCTCTCCCTAAACGAGCTCAGTGGAAGCCTGAGGCTGTTGGCAAGGTTCTTGTCCGTTCCAGCTGGCAGAAACGGAGGTGGATGGCCAGAGAGCTGCTAGGAGTGGAATGGGGATGGAGCTCCACTACAATCCTCTCCCCAAGCCCTCTCAGCACTGCTCCAAGCCCAGACTCATCTCAGCGCCAGCCACTGCTTCTGGCCGCATCCTCAACGGGCGGATCACCTCCAGCGTCATCACCATCTGCTTTTATGTTCCATAGGACACCAAGAAACACAGATTCGGGGAAGAGCTATAAGGAACATTCCTTGAACAGTAACATTGGAATTCTATCGAAAATTAACATTTCTGTACAGTTTTGAAATCTGAAAGCAAAGCAGTGCAATGAAATTTTAGGAATACCTGAAGGAGAAGATTAATGGTTAACATGCAGCACCATACATTTTAATTGCGTTTGCATTTATAGCAGATCCGATCCAGCAAAGACGACATTTTATGTAAATTCAGTCCTACTAGCGACAGCCGGATGCTCAATACTTCACAGTCATTTCATACTCTTACATCACATTCCATCATTTAAGGCAGTGCTCCCGAAGACGAAGACATTTTATTAAGACAATGACGTTATGAATTACACAGCAAAAAATACGCCCAGTGTAAAAGCATCCCAGATCTACTTTAATTTATTGTTAAACATTAGCCCATCGAAAGAAGCAGGGCTGCTAATTGTTTACACTGTTAATGAAATCTGGTACTGATTTCTAACAAAGAGATACGCTGCACCAACAGCCCCGCAGCTGATTCAAGCAGAACAAAGCAAGACAAAGACAATCCCAGAGAAGAAAGTCGATCTATTTTGGGACCCTTCCTTCTCCATTTGCTTTTTTTGGGGGGGAGAATATCGCAAGGCAATGTGCTGAAATCCTCCACCGAACGATCAGTAACTTGGCGCCAGCACGTTTTATAACGATAAAAGCTGGCACTGCAGCAGCGCTCCGGTCTTGGCACAAACCACATAAATCCCAAAATTCCCACAACCGACGAAGCCGCGGAAAATTTACCCTCATGTTGGTCTTAAAATTTAAATTCCCCGAAAGAAATAATGGAAATAACGTTTATGGGGAGGAAAAAAAAATTTCAAATGTGCTATACCCAAGGGCACTGGCTGTGTCCCACTTCAGCGGCTTAAAATTCTTCATTTTTAATTACCGCACATTTGCTATAGCCGATTTAATGCTGAAAAGAATCGGACGCGCCACTAATGAGCACATCCAGAAAAACGTGTGAAGGAGAAAAAGGGATGGTTAAAAAAAAAAAAAGGAAAGGAAAAAAAAAAAAAAAAAGGGGGAAAAAAGAAAGAAAAAGCGGGTAAGAAAACAGAGCAAAAAAAAAAAAAAAAAAAAAGCCCGGGAAAAAAAAAAAAGGCGCCCATCCATCCCGCCCTGCTGGCGCGGCCGGAGCCGGCTCACTGTCGCCCCCGCGCCTTCCTGCCCTCCCCGCCAGCCCCGAGCACGCGGCGCCGCCTCCTCCCGCCGCCTCCCCGCCAAACCCCCGCCGCTCCCTACAGGTTTTTTTCTTAATTACCGGGTGGGTGCACAATCTTCTCGCCGGCGCCGCGGTCTTCCTTCTCCTCGTTCTCCTCCTCCTCCAGGAAGAATCCCCCTCCCGTGTCCACGACCTTGGGGAGGGCCCGCGCCCGCGCGCCGCCGCCTGCGGGAGCACAAACGAGGCGGGCGCTGCGTTAAAGCGCCGCCGCCGGCAGGGGGCGCGCGCGGCCGCCCCCACCGCGCCGCGCGCGCGAGGCGGGGGGCCGCGCGGAGAGCGCGCGCGTGCAAGATCCCCCCCTCCCCCACACATGTGGGGGGAGGGGGGGCCCCTCGCGCGCCGCGGCGGATTCTCTCCCCCAACCTCCCCCCCATTCCAGCCACCCTACCGCACACCACCCTTCCCCCCCCGCCGCCCCCACCGCCTCACGCCCGGCGGCGCCCTCCTTTACCCACACTTTGCCCCTCTCGAAACCTCCCCCCTAAAAAAAAAGAAGAGAAAAAGGGCGCGGGGACTCGCCCGTTCCGCCGCCGCCGCCATCCGACCTGCGGCAGGGTAGGGCCGGGCCGCCAGCCGCGCCTGCCGCAGTGCCAGCGCCCGCTGCCGGTTCCGCTCGATCTTCGCCAGCGCCGCCGCTGAGAGGTGCGGCCGGTCGCCCGCAGCGGCCGAAGCCTCCTGCTCGTGGTCTTGCTCGCGGGCCGGGGCCGGGACCGCGCCCGCCATGGCGGCGGCGGCGGGAGCGACGGAGCCCCGTGGTCCCCCCCGCTCCGGCAGCCGCTCTCGCCCTTCCCCTCGCCGAGCCGCCGCCGCACTGCGCCTGCGCAGGGCGGGGGACGGGGGTGGCCACAGAAGGGGCGAGGCCGCCCGCGCAGGCGCGCAGCCACCGCCCCGCCCCTCCTCGCGATCCGCCAGGGCGGGGGCTCCGCCCCGCCGCCGCCGCGCGGGGCGCGCCGGGAGGGCGCGCGAGGGGGGGAGGGGAAGGGGGGGCGCGCGCGGCCAGGCGGTGGGGCGGGGCCCGCGGCCCGCGTGGCGCGCGGGGGGGGGCGGGGGGCGCGCGCGGGCCGGGGTGGGGGCCGGTGTCGGCGGGGGGGGGCGGCTGTGCCGGGATCGGGACCGGGACCGGGGCCGCGGGACCGGCGAGGGCACGGGCGGGGGGAGGGGAGCCGATGATGACCCTGCGCTTTCCGCACCGTCCCCCGCCTCGGGCCCGAGCGGCCCCGTGGAAAAAAAAAAAAAAAAAAAAAAAAAAGAAGCCATAAATCCCGCCCCGCCCGGCAGGAATTCCTCAGCAGCGTCACCCAGCAATGCCCCTTTTGTCCGTCCGGCCCGTCCCCGCCACAGCCCTGCGTGAGGCTGGTTCTCGGCCGGAAACGGCCGCGGCCACGTTTTCTGTCCTGAAAAGTGTGCTGGAGCACTCTCCCCACTCCCCGCTCCCGCCGTGCGCAGCCCGCCCTGGTCCAAGCCTCGCTGGGCACGGGCAGTGGGCGCTTTCCCAACAAAATCCCCGTCCTGCCCTTAATGGTTTCGCGTGTTCCACGCGAGGGAGGATAAATGGATGCTGCAGTCTCCCTTATTGACGAGGGACGCGCAAATGGCTTTGTCATGCAAATGTGGCTCTAAGCCACTTTCATATAAAGCCACTTAATGCCGAGCAGCCAGTGATCCTCGCCCGCCCGTCAGGCAGTGCCTGCCCTGTCCTTGAAGGAACGGAAATGGAGGCACTGGCACAGAGGCGTGCTCCCTGCCTCCATGCTGAAACGGGATGACCTCAGCACCGGGAGAAGCCTTCCCTCCCCCCCATGCACCCCCACACACACCCCAGGGAAAAAAAAATAACCCGAAAAAAAAAAAAAAAAAAAAAAAAAAAACCTCGCTCTCTTCCCCTGAAACTAAACTAGTTTCCTGCTAACCCTTCTTCCTTTCTGCTCCCAGAATACGTCCCTTGTGCCTCTCCGTTCAAATGCCCGCGGAAATTACCTGCATGGATTGTGTTTCTCCTGTGTCCTAAAACATTTTATTTCTTTTTAGCTTGTCGTCCTCGCTTGGCATTAACTTTCGACAACAGCCAGCAGAGTGTGCTGTGAACGCTGAGAAAAGAACATCCTGCTTCTGGGAAATTTTTATATATATCTCCATATATATATATATATATATACATATATATATACACACACACACACACACACACACACATATGTACAGAAATGCAGATGAAGACATTTTAAGTGGTTCTAATACTTGCATGAGTGGTAGGTAGCTCCTCCCTAGTAGTCAATTAAAATACTTCTCTTGTCGCAGATCACAAAACCTCTTCCTTAAAAATTAATAACCAAGTCATACTAAACCGTCTGCTTTCAGTGAGATTGCTTTCCAGTGTTTGTATAAAGTTGGAAAAGTGCCACAGTGGAGATGTCCAAATACGTTTCACAGTCAGAGAGAAGGATCTAGAACACAAGGTATTTAATAGATGAAAATGCAAATCATAACCCCAGCGTACAGGAAGCAGATTATGCAATTATACAGTATGAACATACATATCTTAAACCTTGTTAGTCCCTTGTTTGGACTGACTTACTGACAGCGGAGTTTGAAACAGATTAATAAATACAGCAGAAACAAGTGAAATAAAAAGAAAGGTAGAAGAGGAGTGTTTACTAGATGTCTTGGAAATGGAAACGTTTGCTTGAAAAGCAAACACACGTATGTTTGGATTCCTTATGCTATTCTGGTGTCTCTTCTTCCTTGTTTTGTAGGAGCAGACATTTAGGGAGGAGTGAACTGAGCTGTGCTTGTGGGGTAACAAATAGTTCTGTATCATTCATAAACCAAAACTGCTTTAAAGCAAAGCCAAGTTTGAGACCCTGCACAAGGGTTTTAAGGGCAAAAGGACATTATTGTTATGCAACCAAACTGGAATTAGGATTAAAAGGAAATCAGAATACATAAACAAAAGCAAATTCAGAGGCAAGGCATTCAAATAAAATTGGGTGTGGGCCACAACTATCTATGCAAGTGTTAATTATTAAGTAAAACTGTTTTAGAAACATATACTAAAGATTTTGTTTTTTTCTTTTTCTCACGGGCAGTCTGGCAGGGCAATCAAAGCAGAAATTTTTGCCCAGCTCTGCTTCTGACCAGAATGAATCAAATACAATGCTTCTAATTTTCATGGACAAGAGAAGGTACTAAAAATAATAGTTGTATATTAGCAAGGAGTTAGAAACTATCTCATACGCATTGCTCTGATCATGCAATAATATTTGTGCTTAATATTAAACACGTGGTATAATGTGTGCACATGAGATAATAATTATAAGGTATCTGTGTTTTAAACAGTTTTTTGGGTTCTGTATGCCAAGTAATATCAAGTATTACTTAACTGCTGGTAGCCATGTATGAGAAGGTAGGCTGTCATTAACTGTCAAGCACAGAAGTGCATTATTTCATAGCCACAGAGACCATCATCAGTGAGGAGTTGAGTGCAAGGAGGCAGCTATGCAGTGCTTCACAATTCATCACTCCCATGGAGGAAACGTTGGCAAGACAAGAATGTTTGCTGACTGTGCAAAACCTTTTTAAATTAGCAGGGGGTGAGGGTCATCTGTAAAGAATTGTGGGTGATTAGGCAGTAAAAAATAGATTAAATACAGAGTAGATAAATGCAAGATGATGTTGTAACTAGTCACAACTTTACATAGAAGTAAACCACTCAGGGGTGAGACTTTAAGTATGTATGCCCTGCATGAACACCATCTTTATATTTGGAAAAAGCAAGGCACATTTCAAGGAAAGGGACAGAGAACAAAACTGGGAACACATTTATGGCACTCCAGAAATCTGTGGTGAGTTTGCATCATGAGCACTGTTCCCTGTTGCATTTCCTGCTTCTTAGAAAGAAAGTGCTGGAACTAGAAAAGACTAACAAGGATACTCTGCCGTCCGACTTTGCGTCCCTTGAAAGGGACAATTGAGTCTTGGAGTTCTCACCAAAGAGAGAGGATGCTTGAGACCTGTCACATCCTAAGTTAACTTGTGGAGGGTGGATGCCAGCTGATTTTTTGACTACAAACCATCAAATTTGCAGTAGCAGGAGCCCAAGTCTAAATAAACAAGAGATGGTTCTTCGTTCAGTGCCTTTCTGAACGGCATGCTGAGTACAGGGTGTTTCTCTAGGGTGCAAGGAAGATGGGCCAAGTATTTGGAAGAGGACTGCATTGAGAGTTAATGAATGAACACCCCCTCACACTCAGGAAATTCCCTGAGCTGAAAGCAGTTGGTAGCTGTGGGAGTGTTGCAGAGAAGATATCATATATTTGCCTTGCTTTTCCTCTTCCTTTGACGTTTGCCTGTGGCCTGTGGTGGAAACAGGATGTTGGACTGAATGGGTTCTTCATCCAAGGCAGTATACCTCTTCCTCTATATTCATAGAGGATCACACTGAGACACCCAGAGCCACATGATAGCAATAAGCCTGTGTAATGAGGTCTTTCTAAACAAATTCACTAGGCCAGGAGTTACATATGGGGCTGCTGCTGGGCATATATTTCTGTTTTCCTCATGATATACTTCTTTCTCTGTCCTCAAAATCTTAGCAACAATATGCATACAGCTGCATTGCAGTTGCATTCCTACAACCAAACCATCCTTTTGTCCTTCCTTAGTAGAAAATACTTGTTCCGTGAAAAACAGACCTAACAATCTTACTTTTGCCATGAGTTTGTCTTTTGATGGAGCAGCTACGGACAAAAATCTCGTTACTCCTCTCCCCCCCCTTTCCCATCTATCCCTCTCCCTCTGATGGTTCCTGTGGTAGCATTAATTTTAGCCACATTCGAATTCAGTAGCCAGAAGCTGACTGGCCAGTACACACAGGCTGTTGGGCTGCTGCCTCTGAGCATGACTAAGGCATTGGATTTTGTCCAGTGATTTCAAATGCTTTTTAAATGGGAGAGAACAGTTCAATTGCATCCTTAGGAATGTAGGGCAAAAATACTATGCCTTTTGTGATTTTGTTTTCATTGTGTTTTAGTTTGATACACCCATTTCTTATGTTACCTTTAATAAATAAATGGAGAAATATTGCTGGCTTCTTGGTGAAAAAGAAGCATGTGACCTCTGAAAAACAAAGTGAACTTGTTAAAACCAGATAGTGCACTTGCTTGGATTTGTATGTTTTCTTTCTGAATTCGCCTATGCTATAGCTCATGAATCAGGAATACACAGTGAATCATCGCATTGGACAGAATGGGACATGCAGAGTAAATTAGGTTGGTCATCTCTCTGAGATTTTCTCCTTTGCTAAGCACCTGTAGGAAAGGATTTTCATAGTAATGTGTCCTATCTTCATGCTCCATTTATCGTACTCCAGTTGATGTATGCAATCTTGGTTGAAAGGACAGGTAATGGAATAAACATATAAAGTGTTGAATGCCTAATCAATCAATTTGAAACAAACAGGTAGGCAAGAATCAAAATACAAATGTTTAGAGACAAAAATTTGAATTTTTCTCTGACAGGAGATCTTAATGCAAGTTTGTTATCATTTTCTCGTTGCCAGAGAATTTGAAACGACAATGTAAATATCTTTTATTTGCTAGCATTGTACAAGACTTTTCTGTTTTATTCCTGAATAGGACTTCAATATGTTGGCTTTTAATATCAATAGAAAATGTTAATTTTGTATCTTTTAACAGGAAAGTGTTGATGGCCACATGATGAAAGACTGCTGTTTAGTTTTTCAGAAATTGCTACAAAGCTGACTGCACACTTTTGCTATTGATTGGCAATCCAGAAAGAGAAATCCTCTTCCATTATTTTACCAGAAAAAGTCATCTTTCTCTTCCATATACATAGAGTGGGAAACCATGGCAAAACAGCAAACAAGTTCTGTAACTGTGGTATGGCAGCCTTTGGTGATTTGATAGTTTCAATACTAAGGACAAAAAACACTGTAGGAAAACATGTATTTTTTTCTGAAACTGAGATACTAGGATATTTTTCTTGCCCCAGCAGTGTCTGGCAGAGGAGATTTTATAGAAATGGGTTTGAAAACCCGTCTGAGCTGTCATAAAGTTGAGCTATTCAGGTTTTGGGGGCTTTTCCCCAAATGTGCAAGGAATAGTCGCATATGATGTAAAAGGGATCTATATATTGACAGATTTATTCTCCCTCTTAAGTGTTTCTATATGGACAGTTACTTAATCCATGCAAGAACCTTTCCTGTAGCAGCTTAGAAACATCAAGAAACTTTGCTGAATGCTTTAATCACTTTTTTGTTCTATTGAGAGCAACTCAGGCGTTTCTGAGACAGAAAACAGGTACATCATCTACTATAATAGTCTCCAAGACATGAGCTTTAGTTGATGAAAGGCTGAGCATTCTGGAGAAAAGTTCAAAATTAAGGCCTTGCTGAAGTATATAAGGAGACAGGGTATGTAAGTATTTAAAAATAAATTCTTCAAATTTCCACTTTATATCATAACAGTGTATTGTGCCTTTTTTTTTACCAAGCCATAATATAAAGATATTGTTTTGCTATTGCTCCAAATCAGTCTGACTTGTTCCTGTGTGCAGAGTACCTGGAGTGGAAGACCATAAAACAGCTGACCAAGTCTCTGCTGCAGCAAGAAAATCGTGTCCCAGTTACCAGGGTTTAAGCAAGATGAGTCTCTTCTGGTACTTGCAGATTTCTGCAAAACATTTTGGTGTCATTATCCAGAGGTTTGATCAGATCTCTCTCCAGTTTGTCTTCCCAATGTTAGCTGCAAACCTGTGATAAGTTCATCTCACGGTGCTTTCTTTGTGCATCTCCAGGCCTCAGTCCTGCTCGTCAGGACAGACACCACCAGGAGCTGTGACCATTTCAGCTCATTGAAGCATGAGAGGAGAAGGATAATGTGGAATTGATCTTAGAGACTATGCATTCTAGGTTCACACCAACCTACCTGTGAGAGAAATGTGGAGCCAACATACGGCTTAAGCCCCCTAGGAATGCAGGACCAGTGGGAGGTGCTTCTGAGGGACTGTACCATCCACAAAATTTGAATCTTGAACATAATCTGAATGTCTCCTCTCAACATAATCAGAAAATAAGGTCTTGCTTTCTGATCAGGGTCTTGATACCTGGATTACTTCAGTTTGTTGATTTTGTTGCCTTAGTTTTGATTACTTCTTTTCCCCCTCAATGTGAAAACTTGGCTTTGCCCTGCCAGAAAGAGGAGCAGTGACCATAGCAATTTCACATGTAATGTTAACTGATTTCTCTCTTGGAACAGGGAAGGATGGATTGCAAAGGTTTTAGTACCTCTGACTAAGTTAAAAGTGTTTATGAGTGAAAGAAAATAAAAAGAATTCATAATGCCACTCATTCCTTTCTTATAGGTTTGACATATACTGTATTCTTGTTTTACTTCCACTTCATCCAAATGCTTCTGGCTAGTCTGTCCAAATCAAACAGTTTTAGAATTTGTTCCCTTTGTAGCATAGGTACACTGAGCTTTGCTATTTACTGGAACCCTCTTTTTTTTTTTTTTCCCCTGAAAGACCATGATATGGCTAGAGAATGGGAAGTAGTTTGTGAAGAAAAATAAGAGAGGGTAAAAAAAGAGGTGTTTCTCTTCCTGACTAGATATGGACTCTAGTTAAGTGATTTTGGAACCTAGTTAGTGATCTAGTGACATGACACTTCTGTTGCAAGAGACTGCACTTTCTTGATTTTTGCTCATCGAGAGTTTTCTTTGCAGCAGTGGTCAACAGTTTCCAGTTTGCAGCATCCTCTTTGAAATTGCAGGCAATGGAGCTGTTCGCCATTGAGTGGAAGCATCCTCACTTAGGAATGCAGTCTGGGAAAGCATCCTGTCTAGCACCTGACTATATTCCCTGACTGAAGACCTGACACATTCAGCTGTCAGCCATTCCAGCTGATCACCACCAGAATAGTCCCATGCCAGGAAGGATATGTTATTTGTTTTTGAGTCTGTAGGTGCTCTTCCTCAAGTCCCATTTTTTTAACTTACTGCTTTTCTGGTTTTGGGAGTGCATTTATTATTCTGAGTGTTGCGCATTTTCCTAGTTTATGTTTGAGATATTTTTATTAGTTTCAACTTGTTTTTTGTTCCTTCACTTTTCTGAGAAAGCAAGAAAAACAGAGTTCATGAAGTCTCAGCAACATTTCACAGATTCATTAACTTTTACCTTGGTCTCTACCAAAATCTGAAAATGCCTGTACATATCACCCCAAACATCCATGGTCTTAGACTATTTGTCTGCACCAGCCATTCTGTCTCTTCTCTGAGCAATGTAATTTCTTGTGGTACATTCCAAAGTGCTGGAACGTGCTACCCCAATGCCTTTATTTTCTGAATGTGTGCCTCCTGGTGTCCATAGAAATGGTCTTCTTGGAAGAAAATGGAACATTTTACTGCTGTGCGGCACAACCTCAGTTTCTTCTCTAATACACTGATAATTTAAATACTTTCTTTGTTTCATCATTCCATCAATTGACTTTATACTATGAAACTTGCTTCCTTGTTCTTTCTTACTTTTCCCAAAGTGATTGCTCAGAACTGCATGCTGCAATAATCTATTACAACATAAAATTGTCTTAACTGAGGCAGAACCCTGGTTGCAAATTTCCTCACACGGTACATCGGTTCTCTTGACTCATACATTTATGTGGCAAATCCCAGAGGACACACACAGTAAGTAGTACGCTGTCATGGTAGCAGGTAGCAAGAACTTTAGTTACAAACTTATTCATGCAACATAATGATTAAATGAAGACTAGTGTGATACTAATGTGTTTATGGCAAATTCTTGAGGTGTAGTACATGTCTAGGGGGTGTGCTTGGAAGTTAAATGCAGATAAAGCATGCTTGCTGGCTACTTGACATTCAAGATAGTCTTCCTAATCTGCTTCTGGGAAGGCTATTTCCATCTGTCCCTTACCTTTGACAGTTTTTTAGTTATAACTCTTATGTAGTCTAACCAAAGCTAACTTGACTGGAGCTGTCATAATTTGCTCAAACATTCCCACCTACTACTTTCATTCTGAGTGTGTTTTGTTCATTCTTGTTTTATGTTTAATGACTATCAGACATTAATTTCTGTATTAGAGTAAATTCCATACTTAGGTATCTTGAGAAAAATTATGATTAAATGGAAAGTCTACATGTTCCATGATTGCTTTACAGAACTGTCAGTTCTGTAAAGATCATTTAATCAAGACTTACTTTTACAGTAGCCACATTGCTTCCTCTTCAAGAGATTATCTTCATGCAGCTGTACATTAATTCTATCCTCTGTTATAGTTTTTGCTAAGTTCTTTGGTATGGAGACCAAACTTACTGCTCTATCATTTTTTTGTATCCTTTCTGAGGGTTTCCTTGTCAATTTTGAAAATGGCAAATAAAGGAATTACCTTGTTCTAAGCTGCATGAAATATTACAACAAAAAATTATTGTTAGATTTATTTATTTAAAAGCAGAGAACTTTTGGTGAATAAGCAAGATAAAACCTTGCAGTTGCTTCTCTTGTGTGGATATAAAACAAATCATGTACAGCACATTCATGTGCATATTTTAATAAACTTTCTGGGTACCGTCTTGGGTATGAGAGAGCAGATACATTAACAGCTTGCCATAAAAGGTTTAATTAGCATCCGTAATAATGACCACAAGAGGGTGCTCTTAATTACTGTTCCGTGAATGCTGTTGGACTTCAACCCTCAGAGACAAGAGGACAACTAATTTTAACACTTACAAAAAAATCAAGTGAATTAGTCATAAATGGAATCTACCTAAATTATTCGAAACCAGCCGTAGTGCTTAGTCGTATAATGCCACCCAACTACACTCTCCTCTAACTTGAAGCTAAACCAGACAGGGTCTTAAGCTTCCCATTCGCGTGTGTTTTTTGCCTTAACACAGCTGTAAGAATAGCGAGAATTTTTGTTACTTTAGTTACAATTTTCACACATACAAAGTACAAAATAAAACGTTTCGTATTTGATACAAAAGTCATTCTCCAAATGAAAAGACATTTTCATGATGTCTGGTTGTTTTCCAAAAAAGAAAAAGAATTTCTGTGTTTGGTACTGTGCTTCAGCCGGGATTGTGCACTGAACGACCTACTGAAAAAAGGCTTGAAGTATTTAATCATCGAAGGTGGACTATTAACTTGCTGCTCCATCTTGAAAGACACCTCCTTTTTCACTCCCAGAACAGATAATTTTTTTTGTGAGCTTTATGCATCTGTTTCTGTGTGTGGGAAATAAGAGCTTATTCATCTCCGTTTTAAAATGCCACTTAAATTCCTGACAGAGAGTGGATGCGATGGTGGAGTGCCACTTCCCATGAAGTGGCGCTTCCCACTTGACGGCCAGTTAGTGGAGTACTTGTGTTAAACATCATTCAATACACAGGTAAGGTTTCTAATGCGGCCATCACACTGCTGTATTTGCGCACACATCACTAATCTTTTGTTGCAGTTTGTGCTGAAACCGAAACAACTTCCAAGCAGACCACCCACCTTGCTGTGCAGGAATGCTTTTTGCACAATTGACAGACCTTTGAGTTGTTTCCTTTCTCTCTCTCTCTCTCTCTCTCTCTCTCTCTCTCTCTCTCTCTCTCTCTCTTTTTTTTTTTTTTTTTTTTCTTTTTTTTTTCTTTTTTAAAACCTGTTCCTCTGAATCTGCCGTTCAAAGAACAATAGATTCAAATAATGGCAGCAACGTTGAGTTTTCTGTGTGTTCATGTTGCTGACAAAAGATCAAGACTAAAAGAAGAGATTTTTTCCTCTGTAGAAGCTGAAACTGATGAAACTTACTCCTGCTGTAAGTCACACAGTGCAGTTTTGAATGAGACAGCCAGCTTCTGGCTGGTTCTTTCCTCTATTTCTGTAAAACTGAAAGGAGGCAGCCCCGAGAGAACAGCAGCTGAGTTGAAACTGCTGCACTGCTGAGTTAACCCAAACCATAGCTATTTGACTCTGGAGTCAAAAGTCCATGGCTTCTCTGTGCTTGACAACTGCCCCCCAGCATGGCAATGCAGTGCAGGCTCTATCCTGTCCTTACCAGGGGGCTTCCAGCGGCATTGGGGTCCCTGGGCTGGGATCTGTGCCGTGCCTATGGCCGTAGCTGTGCTAGGGATAGTCAGCACAGAGTCACTCTGCCGCATTAGAGATGCCTCTGCTGACCTGATGCGTCTCTGAATTGTCCATTCGTTCATCTAGATCTGCCTTTTATGTCTGTTTTGGCTCTTTTGTGTTGAAGTGTGCTTCCCAGACCTTCTTACTAACATTTAAAAAGGCATGCAAACAGTTGAGCAAAATGCATCCTTTCTGTGCATGTTACAGGGCAAACAGTAGTGTGTCCTTCCATAACTTTGTCAGGACAGAAGACTTGCAGAAGTCGTGGGCATGTAATTCAGTGTTCTCCAGTTGCCAGTGATGTCTCTTCAGTGAGTGACCTCTGTGTTGGGAGTGTCTGACATCACCAGCGAAGACAGCTGCAGGCAAGACAGTACAAGACCACATAAAAGATGAGGGGCACAGTTCTAGTAAAAATCTCTGGATACCTGTCAGAAGCAAAGAACCAATCAATTAAACAGACCCTGCACCAGGTGTCCTGCTGGCTCACAGGACCCTAAAGCACTTGAAATACTTACATTAAAATCACAGAACCACAGAATGGGTCAGGTTGCAAGGCAGCAAGCAACCTTGTCTAGTCCAATATCCCTGCTCTGGCAGAGTCATCCCAGAACACAAGGCACAGGATTGCATTCAGACAGTTCTTGAGTATTTCCAGTGAGGGAGACACCACAACCTTCTATCATCTTCCATAGAAAGTGGCTCCATGGTGGATTGTCACACATCATTTGTCTCTCTTCATACAGCAGCTTGGTTGATTAGCAGCGTGTAGTCCAGTTCATGAAGAGACATAGACAACCACCCAGGATGAGTTTAATGTGAGTCAAAAGTGTAGCCTTTTTTAAATTTTGGACACCTCAGTATACGGAGAGTGTAGAACCAGGACACCTGATCAAGTCTCCTTTTCCCATGCAGAAATTTTGTCCAGGCCAAAAACCAGAATTTGTGCTGTTTTTTCCAGGATTTTTGAGTGTCTGGTAGACTGTTGGAAGAGTAATGCTGTGTAATGCAGCAATAATCTCTGAAGACATTATCAATATGCACACATCTTGAAAGGCAGCCATGACCTGTGCAGACCTACTTTTTTCTTGTACAACCAGTGAATCCAAAGTGACTAGAAGCTTCAAAACTTTGGTTCATGATTTCTGTAGGTCAGCTCCTTTTGCTCAGACAGTCCTGTGTGTTCTTGGCACACACAAAATCTTCCTGTATGCACTCAGTAAATCCAGGGTGTGTATGGAGCACTCACTGTGGAACTGCTGCACAACACGATTGTGTTGGGATATCATCTGGTAGAAATATGGGAGCTTTATAAAAAAGTGTTAGTGATTACTATGTTATTACTCCCAACTGAGAGTCTGATTGAGGATGAAAAAATCCTGTGTCAGATTTCTGCTTGAGGCATTTTGTCTCCAGCCACAACCATGTAAAGAATCTTTCACAAGATAACAACACTTAACCACCATTGTGAGGCTGCAGTCTATGCATTGCTGGATCAGTTTGAATTACTTCTGGGCCCTCCAGCTGCACAGGAA
The DNA here is from genome assembly GCA_032173965.1 of Sitta carolinensis. NCBI lineage: Eukaryota > Metazoa > Chordata > Aves > Passeriformes > Sittidae > Sitta > Sitta carolinensis. The sequence continues at coordinate 51,003,091 of CM063313.1, forward strand.
GAGCACGTGATTTGAGTTTCTTTATTGCAAAAGGACACAGCAAATGTACCTTAGTGTGCCTGCTTGAGTAGTTAGATCTGGCCCATCTCAGTGCATTCATTGCTAAAGAATTGTGAATTTGTTTAGTAAATACCTGAAATTTGCAAAAAAATGGGGAATAAGAAAGACAGAAAAAGAGGGGCATGCTTTGAATTGCTTTCATGCTCACAGTTTTCAGTTGGTAAAGAAGCACATGGATAGCATCTCCATATTCCTCACAGCCCTGTCAAGAGGTCTGTTCTCTTTCCTAAGGTTTCCTGGTAGTGACAGAAGATGCTGTTCAGGAGTTGTCAGTGTTGCAATAATATACATTTCCTTTCCTTTCCACCAGGAAGAACAAATACAGACAGAAGGGGGAGAAAGAGAGATAGAAAAGTAATATTGTTATTATTACTGAGAAGGTAGAAGAGATTCTGAAGGGATTCAGCTAAGGCTGCAGATCTGTCTCATGTGCGTACCATACCTCTTTTGTTAGCTCCAACAAGTGACTCTCTAAAGTTATGCATTTGCTCAGTTTTGCATCCGTGCAAAAATCCAGGCTTCTCACCAAAGCTGATCTTTTAAACTGTCCCTGAGATTGTTACCTAGAGTCCATGTGAAACTGCTACAAATTATTTGGATTTGTGTCTTAGGAAGGGCTGAAACACAGGAGTTGCCTGTTTCTCTGCCTTAAAGTGAACCATTTTCCACTGTTCACCTGATTCTATGTAGGATAACAGGCAAATTGAGAGTTCCCGCCTCTTCTGTCTGGGCCGCAGTTCCTCTGGGCAGTGGAAATGGTGCTGTGCAGCCTGGTGTACCTGTACCTGGCATAATGTGTCACTGAGCTTGGGGAGAGCTGGTAGTGGTGCTTTTGTTTAATTAGACACAAGAGAGATGGCTTCTGTTTTCTTTAAAACTTTCAAGTGTTCCCCAGAGGGCACCACATGAAGGCTGCTACATGCATTATCACAAGGATGATTTTTGACAGCTTCCAGCCCTTACCATGGAAAAGGCAACACCTGTGACATTTGTGGGAATCACTGCTACAGACAATTCTTCAATGAGACAGTCAGAAAAGTGTCTGAAGTTGCTTCAGCATATGTGCCCGGTACAGCTCCTTCCCTGTGTGAATCCTTTCCCATACTGCAGGGCAGGCTGTTGTGATGTGTTTGTTTCAATTTCCTAGTTTTTATATTTGTATGTTATTTACAGTTCAATTGTTAATGGCTCATTCCAAGGTACCCCTATGTTTTTCCCAAGTTAGTCTATCCCTACTGTTGTGCCCACCCCTGAAGTTTCCTAAAATGCTAAACCCCACCCTATGTTCCAGCTCCTTCCCTGTCAGTCAGTGTTTCCCTGCCCAGCTCCTTCCCATCCATCACAGTGGTCCCATCCCCTGTTCCAGACCCTTCCGTGTCAATCCTCCCCCCAGCCTATCCCTGCACTTGGGGTGTCACCCAAACCTCGATGTCCCATTGGCTCACGTGACCTCAGTCCTCCCTCATTAGTTCAGGATGTTGTCAATCCCACCTTGTACTCCTCCCCTCTCCCTACCTTATTGGTTGTAAGTTTGTGTCCGTCCTTGGGATCCTCCCCCTATAAAACCCCCTGCCCACCCCAGTTCTGTGCCTCTTCGTCCCTGTCCCTCCCTGGGGGAGTAAACTTTTGGGAATCATATGAAGGATCCCTCTCTGGTTTTTGCTCTAATCCTCGGCGCCCTTCCCACCTTGATGCTACAGAGAGCAGTCTTGCTGCCAGGGGATCTGGCAGCCACTGCTTTATATCTACCTGGGTCTATTCCAGACCAGGAGAGACCACTCTGGGCACAGTCCGAGGCCAGGGCTGGCTGGGGAACCCTCTCGAGCACTGCGTCAACAGGCAGCATGCAGAGGTGCTGTGTGAGTCACAGAGGCGATGGCTGAGCACTGAACCACCTATAGTCTGTGAGCTGCTGTCACAATCACACATGGAGGATGTTGTTCCCCTGTCAATGGCAGTTATGTTTTTGATGAAACATAGATGATCATTTCTATCTTGCAAGGCTGGTTATGCTGGATGGAATATGGTTCCCAAAATTAGGCAGAGATTTGTGTCAGGAGACATCTTCTGGAAGTGCTCAATACAAGCCTAAATGCCCAGCAGGGCTTACTACAGGGCTCACAATAGGTTGGGAAGCTCAGGCCCTCATCATTTTGAGTGCTTGGTATCTTCAAGGACAGAGATTCCCACCACCTTTCTTGAAGCTTGTCCCAGGGCTGCACTGCTCTCAAGTTTTCTCCTCACATCCAAACCCCTTTGCAACCGTTCCCCCTCTGCAGAACCTTCTACCCTGTCACTGGTCACCTCTGGAAAGAGTCTGGATTTACCTTCCCTGTAATTCCCTATAGGCAGTGGGAGGCTGTAACTAGGCCCCCCTTCAGATTTCTCCTTTCCATGCTAAGCAAAATACGTTTTGCAGAATGGACTGAGCTGAGAACATCTTTTTAACATAATCAAGAATAAATTAACCTCCAATCAGGAGCTGTCAGCAGGTAATGTGAAGGCAGGGCACATTTTCCTTAGAAGGCATAGGCAATGTGCTGGTTGGAAGTTACCATGGCCAGTTTTCAGTGACGACAGTAATTAATAATGCGCAGGGATAAAGTGGGGCAACGAGAATAAAAATGCAACAAATGAAACTAGCTAGATATACAATCCTGTGTGTAATTTTCAGTGAATGGTTCACTGAGAATGGCTGGTTGCCCCAGAGGGGATCTCATGTCCTTCCTTACTGTTTACTGGATCCTCCTTATCGCAGCAATATTTGCTTTGGTGGATTTTGTCTTTTCCTCTTATTTTGTCCACCTCTTTCTATGAATTTATCTTGTAGGTTTTAAATCCAGGCAAGACTACTGGGTCTACAATAACTAGCAATAATGGGTCACACAGCTGGACTGTGTGTGGTAAGAGGAAATTAATCCTCTGGCTGAATGTGAAGCTGCCTTCTGTTGGTTTAATTTGTTGCTTCTTTATTCTTGCACTGAGAGACACACGAGTACTTACTGCCTGTTGACCTTCTCCTTGCCTCTCAGTATTGAGGGGATCTGCTTTCATGCTAGTCATGCTAGCTGTTTTCTAGACCAGCATGTCTTGATATAGTTGGATATTTCTTACTTCTCTTTATCCTCACAATATATTTCTGTCCTTTTCCAGATTTTCCATCTCCTTTCTGAGCCAGGGAGATGAAGGTTAAGTATTAATCCATTGACATTTTGAGAAGCATGTGAAGGAAGAGATTTAAAAGTGTGTTTAGTAAGGAGGAGAGAATTGGATGTTTGCTGATTGTTTATATACTGTTTTCTCTGTTTGTCTGAAGGCTTCTCAGTGACACAGGCAAAAATTATGACCTGGAAAAGACTTTACCAGCAACACTGTCACCTTACCCTTTGTCCAGGCCCTGGTCCATTAGGCATCTTCAGTGAAGGTCCCAGTGATGTGATCATTTACATGTTGCCTGATTTTCTGCCTGCTGAGATGCACTTGGAAACAGAGACAATCCCTCCTCCTACCCCAAGGAGGAGAATTGTATTATGAGAGCACTTTTGATGAAAAATGGCACCTTTATTTAATTTCCCTCTTATCTTTCCTGCCCACAATGGTCAAAAGGTACTGCTGAAGGTGGCTTCTGAAAACTCACTCATTTGTCACTTGAGGAGTAACACAGACAGCCCTGCAGATGTATTTGGTGTTGTTTTATGTATTTGTTTTGTTACCATTTGTTCAGTTTCAGAGTCCAGATTGATCCCATGTGTAGGAATGGCTTTGTCAGGTCCAGGTATTGAGAGGATGCAGGGCATTTCAGTGGTGGCCTCTAAGGCAGAGGCACCCATGAGAGCTACTCTACACTGGGACTAGGAAGATTGGAAAGTAGAAGGGCCCTTTAGAGGCAACGTGACCCATGAAATGAAGGCTGTTATGGAAAGATCTGGCAGGAGAAAAGAGTTCTTGCAGCAGCTTGCAATGGACCCTGGAGGCTCTACAGCAGGTAACAAACACTGGAGTTATTCTCCCTGCAAGCAGTTTCATGTGTGAGGGTCACAGCAGCGTCCTCAAGCCTTGAAAGCAATTCAGGTCAATGTAATACCACAATTATTACAGCAGCTGAATCTGTCAGTTTTACTGTTAGAAAATGGCTTCTCAGACATCCCTGAAAGAAATGTAGCTATTTTATTTTCTGAGTTGCCTTCTGCAAAGGAAATCACTGAGGAGGAAACACAGTATTTGAGGAAAAGAGTGTTGAAATTCAGCTCAGGCTGAGAAGCACTCAACTTTTAGACGGGTGCAGGCTGGCAGGATTTTCTATCTTCTTTCAGCATTTCTTAAACATTTGTAAACACATGATTTTGGACTTGGCCTAGGAGTCAGCCCCATTTTGGCTGGCACAGCCCAAACTCAGACGCTTACTGTATGAGGCTTGTGGCACTCAGATTAAGAGCTGCTCTTTATGCATACATGTCTGTCCTAAAGTAAGTCATGGGCACTCAGGGGGGCAGCAGGAGAACAGATGAAGCAGTAGTCTGTAATTTTCTACTAGGAATGTTATGCTAGTAAGATGTCCTGTGCTTTTTACAGATTTATCCTCTCTTGCTGTTAGAATAATTTTTCCTTCAAAGTCATAAAATACTGCTGGCAAGGAAAAACTCTGCTTTAAGAATAGCTCAGAAAGCAGCAAAGAGCAAATTTTTATGTGAACCATTTTCTCCAACCATTGTCTCTGGTGTCTTTTCCCAGGAACTACCCCCACAGTTCAAGGCACAGCCATTATGGTGAGTCTTTAGGTACACATACAACAATAGGGCAGCTTTCTAGTGAGATGAGATATGCATCACCTGTGATAAGAGAAGACTGACAGGCATGCTGCTTAGGCCTTAAATCCTAGGTACCTGTCCTTTCTCATCCCCCAGTTTTGCCTCATGACCCAAAACTTCACCTAAATACAAGCTCTGTGCTTTTGTTTAACTTTTCCCGAAATCCTGCAGGGGATCCTCTACATATGAGAGCTTCTTCCAGTGGCTGCATATCAAAGGAAGTGTTTTAACAAACACAAAGAATGGGCAGAGGAGTTTTGTGCTCCCTTGTTATTCCTTGCAGCAAATGCATGTCAACTGGGGGAATCTAGTTGTTTTATTGATCAAGGAGTCATAGAAGATTACCCTTCTTGAAAAATCCTGGAAGAACAAAGCTGCTTCTCCTGGCAACAATTGAAACACATGCCGTGAGAGGAAACACTGGGGTAGGTGGCATCCAGACTCTCTGGGTTGGAGGAAAGCTGACTGGTGCAGAGAGATAGCATCCGTGCAACCTCTGCAACTGTGTGGGTATGTATCTGACCATGAGTGGTAGCAGTTCCATCACCTCTTTTCAGTCTGTGGAAGTTGCTGGGGTGGAGTAAGGGGCAATCAGCCCCACTTTGCAAGGTATGGGTGTTTTACAGTGTGGCAGGACCTGGGTTCTGGCCTGACTATACCACCATCATTGCTTCTGTGTGGTGTCCCTCACTGTGTTTGCCACTGCTTTGGCTCAGACACTCCCAAACAATACTCAGGCCTGAGAGCACCTTTGGGAGACTCCTGAAACGATCCTCACCTATATCCCTTCAAAGCCAGACCCATTTCAATCACACATAAGGTCCCAATTTCACAGATGTCCCACCTGACTACCTGATTTCCTAGCCCTTGGACACTGCCCTTCCTTCCAGTGACTGAAGCCTGCCCCTAAGCAGTAATGCTGTCAAAATATATGGTGTGAGTGTCTATACATATTTAGGTGAGAGCCTGTTAGGAGGAGTACCCTGGAGCTAGGACATGTTCCTGCCCGGCTGTGGGGAACAGACCTACACCAGCATCTTGGTAACACTAGAACAGCTTGGTCTGCTGGGGTGCATCTGCCAGGGCTATACCCTGGAGTTGGCTGAGAGTCTCTATCCCTGCTACCTCACAATCTACTTTGGACCCCAGGAGCTTTGGCCACCAAAGGGAAAGAAGTCTGGAGGCATCATGCCCTTGCCCAGGTAAGGACAGCTGTGGTGCCTTCTGTAGATATAAGATTTGCCACTCAAACAATCAATTTCCCAGACAGCTTCAGCTCTTCTGTCTTGTAGCCCAGCTCTTGGAAATATGCAGGAAATCTAAGAATAAGTTATTGATAGTGAAAACAGGACAGTCTTTAGATTTCTGGAATGGCACTGTGCAGGACTGGTCCATGGTGGGTGTTGGCTGGCTGATTGAGAAGGCACAGATCCTGTGTCCGGCAAAGAGAATGGAGCTGGAAACTAAAGAGAGAGGGAGTTTGGATCATCAAGGAAGAAAAAGGTCAAAAGAGAAAGTTTATTTTTTTATATATTCTGCTTTTTGCTTCTGGTAAGAAAAATATTCATGAGAGCCCTTCTGCCACACTGGTGCAGCCAGGTCTTCATCACAGCATCCGTTAAGGAGGAGCAGACAGTTCTCAACATGTCTGATTGCTGCTGTGGGCACGGTTTGTACTTGCTTCATTTTTGCCTGTCTCATTGCTTCATGATTCAGTTGGCTGAACTCTTCATAAAAAATAACATGTTAGATAGGGTCTGTACTGGGAGTATTGTGGGAAGACAGTGGCTGTCTATGGAAGGGATGGGCAAATGGACTCTGCTTTCAGCATCCATACTGACTGCCTATGAGGCAATTGTGCGTGTTTGCCTTGTCAACCCATTTACAGTAGTATAATAATGTTTCAAGTCAAAGAAACACACCTATGAAACCAAATCTTTCTGGTCAGTGGCTCTGCCCACAAGCTTTCTGCACTGTGTCCTACCAGCTTACTCCAACTCTTTGCTTCATGTTAAACAAGGAAGAGTGAGACTAGCACGTGCCTTATGTTTTAGTTGAAAAAGTTTAGTTACAAAGGAATGAAAGAGATATTTCCCTTCCAAGGTTTTGTTTTTGCTCTGCTTTCAGCGGTGCTGTAAGTGGGTTAACACATATAACAAACCAAAAGATGAATGGCATCTTTTTGAAAAGAGCACAGGCAGGTGCCTCAGCTGCAACAGAGTGCAGAAGTGTGTGAGTGGGGTTGAGGGAAGGGAAAGGGTAAAGCCTGGGTGGAGGCATGGCCCACAATGACTAAGAGAGATAAGGCCTCTCCAGCAGTAACTTTCCTCTCCTGGACACCTTTACTCCTTTGGGAGCCCAGAGTGGCTCCAAAGGCCACGTTCATTAAGTGAGGGGACTGTAGAGGGGCCAGGGGAGAATGGCACTCCACACCACCATGGTGCACCTCTGTCCTGACCCGCTACTGGGCATCTGGGACAGGGGACACTGGGGTGGGAGACAGCATCCTTGTCTTGGCTGAGCCTGCCACCAGGGAGGCTCAGGACAGGCTCTTCTGGGTGTGGTGGCAGACCAAGATGCAAAAGTCCACCACAGAAAGTAGGGACTGGAGCTAGCAAAAGACAGCAGAGGGCAAGCAATTTAGTTTTTTTAGTGCCATCAGTGGAAAAAGAGGACTGGGGTCTTTTAAACTTGTATTTTATGTCTAAATTTTCATTAAGTTCTGGCTCTAAAAGCCTCACAGCAAACAGTGGTAAGTCCCTCAGTGAGAAGATGCTCAGACCCCTGCTGAGTTCACAGACATGCAAAATAGGCCTTCTTTCAATTACTCCAAAGGCTATGAAGCTCAGAAGTGCTTTGTCCCCAAATCAAACAACTGTAAAATCCACACCTGAGGGTCATAAAAAGAGTGGAAAATTTTAGATTAGAAGAGAAACATAATGAGGCCCCAGTCCCACCCCCTGATCAAAGCATGACTCACTAAAGCTAGATCAGGTTGCCTTTTCCTGTCAACTATGGAATATCTCCCAGGACAGAAGTCCCATCACCTTTTATCTGGGCCTTGTCTGCATCAATGATGGACAGAATTTTCTTCTTATATCCAGGCAGAATTTCCCCTGTTGCAGCTCATGCCTGTTGTCTCATGATCTCCTCATGCGCCTCAGAGAAGAGGTGCCTCTTGCTCAAGTAGGCAATGGCTGACTGGAAATTGATCCTACTGTAACCTTTTCCTTAGGCTGAAGAACAATTTCCTCGACTTCTTCCCATTATGTCCTGCACTCCCATCCCTGGGACATCTGTGTGACCCTGCATTTGAACTTCTCAGTTTATCAATGTCTCCCATTTCTTGGGGAACCCAAAACCTTTCTTTAAAATTCAAGATGTGCTGAGCAGAGGCACATCCTCTGTTCACAGGTGTCTGCAGAGCACAGCCCCTCTGCAGGGTTTGGGTATGCTTTGTGCTAGGCAGTCTTTAAGATGTGTGCTTGTGCCATCTTTTGCTGCTGGGTTGCGAGCTGTGCGGAAAGGAAAGTGCTGGCACATCTTCACAGCCCGTGCTTTCTGCTGCTGAAAGCTGTCTAGGGCACACAGTGGAGTATGCTCCTATACAGTGACAGGACACTGGCTCAGAGCTCTTGTTGTTTGCTGGATGAATTCTGAGAGTGTTCTACAAACCTCTAGCTGCACAGGGCTATATTTCTTACCCAATGAATATATTCTGTCTAACATTCATACATGGACTAATACCATTTTTTAGAAATCTTCTGTGCAAGTACATTATGTCTAATATACTGCCATTCTCTCCGAGTCTAGAAACATTTCTTAAAGACTTTGTATGATTTCATATTTTTACATTGTTTCACTGTATGTTTTTGCATTTGCTAATTGTAATTTATTTACAGAACAGGACACAAGCATGTTTAGTGACTAGTTTCAGAAAGATGGGGCAGGGATTGCCTTACAGACGTTTTTAGAACTGTTCAGGAAAGGTTGTGGGGAACAAATAACTTCACCCACAGTTTTCTGTTTCCCACTAGTTTTAGTTGCAGTTAAGGCAACTAATACTTGGCACTGTAGCACACTGGAGTCTGCTCCCAGTCAGTCTTTGGAGAAATACAGCTTGAGGCTGCTTGAGGAGCAGCAGGAGCAGTGGTTAGTCAGCCCTGTGTTAAAACAATAGATGCTGTACCAGAGTCAGGGATTTTGTTTACGGCACAGGTTTTACAAAGGCACAGTACCTCTTCAACCTCTGTGTAGGAAAGATGGTCTTTCTGCTTCATTCCATTGTGACAGCCAGGTTGTTGGAGGAGGTTAAAACAGCCTTCAAATGGGAGACACTTGCCTTTTCATACAGCTTTCAGTTCACTGCTGCCTGTTTATGAAGCTGTATGAGACAAAGAAGAGAAAAGGTTCCTGAAGATTCATCTGTCTCTGAGAAGTAAGATTTTCTTGCCATGAGTAAAATCAAAAATAAAGCCAAAAAGGATCAAGTCCCTTGCTCCCCTCCATGTACCAGGATTTTTTTTTAAATGCAGAAAATAATTTCTTTTCTAACGGAAATAACTAAGAGATTTGACTCATCACTCTAAAACCAGAAGGTTCTCTTGTGAGCTGCTAGCTGACTAAATTCTCTACACTGCAAAGCAAGTTTGCTTTTCCCCAGAGGTGATTGGAAGTGATCTTGCTGAGTTCTCTAGTATTAAATTTGAGGCATATTTTCTTCCATCCAAGATTTTTTTCAGGAATGCAGAGAGGAGGCAGAGTTCAGGAGCAGCTTTACCTTTTGGAAATAAATTACCTCTTCTTTATTTTCAAGCTTTTGAGTAGTCAGAATAGCAGATCACTCATCCATTCTCATTAAATGAATTTTCAGGAATGGCTGAAATCCCAGGACCTTATCTATTGAGGACATGTAAGAAGTTGATTCTTTTGCTTCCTTGTTCTTTGGCAGTGCCTTGTATCTCTGAATGCCAGGAACACACCAGATGCCCTGAAGATGGTCATGTCAAGCAGTGTTTGTGTGTTTTGGGTAGTTCATTCTTGTATAAGTAGGCTTCACAAATAAGCAGCAAAGGCATCTATGGTAGACTCTACATAAATGCAGCTTCCCAGAAGAGTGAGCACTTACATGTGATTGCTTGTAATTAAATTGGATGTCTGTCTTTGCTTTGTAATGTAATACATGCACAGCCATATCTGATTGTGACATTATGCCACATATTTCCTTCTGTAAAGCAGTAGCAAATTGAAAGGCAAGGTCTTGTCTTGTAACAGTGAATTTTTAATAAATAATCACAGAATCATAGAATAATTTGGGTTGGAAGGGACTTTAATGATCATCTAGTTCTAATCCCCCTGTCAGGTTAAGAACACCAAGTTGCTCAGAGCTCCATCCAGCCTGGCCTTGAACACTTCCATGGATGGGGCATCCATAACTTCTCTGTTTAACCTGTTGCCTTGCCATCATAATAAAGAATGTCTTCCTGACAGCTAATCTAAATCCACTCTCAGTTTGAAGCCATCGTCCCTTGTCCTGTCACTAAATATCCTTGTAAGAAGTCCCTCTCCAGCTCTCTTGTAGACTCTTTAGGTACTGGAAGGCTGCAGTGATGTCACTGTGAAGTCTTTTCTTTCCTAGGCTGAATAAACTCTATTCTCTCAGTCATACCTCATAGGAGATATGCTCAGCTGTCACCTCATAGAAGTGCTCCATGTCTCTGATCACCTTGGTGTCCCTCCTCTGGACTCACTCCAGCAGTTCCATGTCTTTCCCGTGCTGGGACCCCAGAGCTGGGTGCAGGGTTCCAGGTGGGGCCTCACCAGAGCAGAGTAGAGGGGCAGAATCCCCTCACTCCCTGCTGCCCACGCTGCTCTGGATGCAGCCCAGGACACGTTTGGCTTCCTGGGCTGGGAGTGCCCATGGCTGGGTCGTGTCCAGCCTCTCACCCACCAGCACCCCCAAGTCCTTCTCCCAGGGCTGCTCTCCATCTGTCCATGCCCAGCCTGTGCTGGTGCTGGGGGTTGTCCTCACCCAGGGGCAGCACATTGCACTTGGCCTTGTTAAACCTCATGAGATTGCTGTGGGCCCCTTCTCGAGCTTGTCCAGGTTCCTCTGGATGGCATCCTTCCCTTTAGGAATGTCAGCTGTACCACTCAGCTTGATGTCATCTGCAAACTTGATGAGGGTGCACTTGACACCTCTGTCTATGTCATTAATGAAGGTATTAAATAACACTGGTCCAATACGGACCCTTGAGGGACACCACCTGTCACTGCTGTCCACTGGGATTCTGAGGTTTTGGCCACTACTCTCTGGATGTGACAGTGCAACCTCTTTCTTGAATGTCTAGCAGTCCACCCATCAAATCCATCTCTCTCCAATTTAGAGAAGGATTTTGTGAGGAACCATGTCAAAGGTTTTATAGAAGTCCTGATAAATGTTATCTATAGCCCTTCTTTTGTTCACTTCTGGAGTCAATGGAGTCACTCCATCATGGAATGCCACTAGGTGTTCAAGACAGGACCTGAAGTTTAAATTCATTTTCCTCCAAATATTTGGGTTCAATTGTCATGTTTTCCTTACCACTAGTTGAAAGATGAAATCCTTATGCACTTCTATTTCCATGGAAGCATGGCTTTTAGAAAAGTATAGAGCACTATAAGGCTTCACGAAATCCGTCAGAGCTCACAGCAGCATACACTGTACAAGCTGGCTTCCACAATGCTGGAGCACATTTTGGTTAATTTGGACTGAGCTCCACTTGCAGTTACTCAGCTCATGAGATGTGTACCAGCAGCATGCAGGATGACATGTGGGAAGGCATTATTTGCAAGTGATCCTGCCTGCAGTCAGGCTCCAGGTATAGCCGTCAAGGTCACTCCTGTCCTTCCAGAGGTGCAGAAATCCCACTGGGGAGGGAGTGGAAATGAACTGATGATGACACCAGTGCACAAGGTTCACAGGTGTTCAGTTCAGCAGAAAGGGGCTGACCTGCAACCCTGAGCTCTTACTGTGAGAGGTAAAAGGGAATCATGAACTGTCCTTTAGTACTTCTTGCTCTGACTTTTGCATATTGGATTCTGCAAATCAAGGAAAACCTTGCTGCTCTTTGTATTGGCTACACAGTCAAGAAATACCTTTTGTCATGCTTTTTTTGCTGTAGTTGTCTGATGATAATATCCTGATAAAAATTAGATGGAACTTGTGGGTTCTTCAGGACCTGAAGATGACTTCCCAATCCAGGAACTCTGTCTTTTGGGGGTATGACTTGTGTCTAGCAATATTTTAGGCATGTTCTAAGAAAATATTCCCCGTGGATTTTGAATTGAATTTTGGCCTATATATAGAGAGGAATGTAATGCTTTTCTCCTGACTTTAACTATTCCATGATCACATGGTTTTTATGACTTTTTGTGTCTCAGCCTAATTTCATTGTTGTGAAAGTACTCACATTTACATGCCTGAGGAGATAACTAGGCAGGCAAAAACCAAATGTGTTTTGTTACAGCTATTTAGCTCCTGGAGTTAAAGCTCAACTGGCTGCTTTGCATTGTGGTTACAAAATTGAGAAAGGACTGAATTCTCTGGTGCTTGGGTTCCTCAGTGTGTATGTGCCTAAAACAGGCTTCTCAGAAGTGCTGAGCCTCAAAGCTATGAAGCCATTTTAAGTAATGGTCCACAATACACCAAAATAAAACGTTACTGTGGCAGAAAAACCCATGGAATAGTAAAATTTCTGGGCTCACAAACCAGGCTAGCATACTGTTCTGAAGACTGCTCAAGGGAAAATACCATTTCAGATTGAACTCTGAAGTTTACGGAAAGGATGGGTGGGTTTAGGTACTCTAGGGTAATGTTGTGAATTTTTAAAAATACATATTCAACTTCAGTGTCTGTTATTTTATGCATATCTAACTTCGTAAGAGGTTTGGGCTGTATGAACACCAGAAAGTTACTAACACTTTTTCCATCAGTGTTGGTCCTATTACACAGTAAGATGGTACCTGCTATATTTGGACTTCCCAGGAGTGCAGAGCAAATTCTAAGTGCCTTTCTAAGTAATCCTCTCTGTGCTGATAATGTGATTGATATGTTCCGGGCTGTTTTGTTTATGAGACACATGTAGTATCAGAAATACAAAAGACTGTTAGAGGGAGTGGTAAAATTACCCTGGATTTACAGTCCTTCAAAATTCTAATAGTAAATGTGACTGCTTATTGCTTCGGAAATGGTTTGGGCATGATAAAGCTTTACGTGAACATTTTAAGTACACATAAAAGAATCTAAATGAGGGGAAAAGGGTGCAGCTCCCTCATTTTTTGGCTTAGAGTGTCCGGGACATGATAGGGCATGTCCTGCTATTTTTTGTACTGATAGATGTGAACTTGAAACTTAAGTCTTCAAAATGAAGGGGAGGGTGGGGTGAAGGGAGGAGGAATACTTTCTGAGATAAGCAGAAGACATATTTCCAGTGCAACAATTAAACCTGTTGCATGTGATTAGTTTAATGTAACCCCAAAAGTTATCACGGTCCACATGCAGACACCGCTCTGCGAGGGGCCAATAACTGAATGAGCTGTCACATCCCTCCTTGGCCAGGAGAGCTGATGGGAGTCATGGTGAAGCAGACCCAGGCAGCCATTGCCTCTTCCCCTTTTACCCTCCCACTTCTCCCTTTGCATGGCTCAGCATTGTCTCCAGGTACTGCCAGCAGTGCCAAGCTTTGCATAGGGATGAGCTTGGGGGCCGGAAAAGAGAAACAAGTAAAAGTTTAATCCAGCTGTGATACACGGGATGTTGACTGGTTCCTGGAAGGCACGGATAAAGCCTATCTGCTTTGTAGCTGAGGGATGTGTGCATTTGCAGCTGCAGCTCTCTCTAGGCAAAGCAGCTGTCGTTCTTGTTCCTGGAGGGCTGAGTACCATTGACTAGCAGGGATTCTTTTTTTCTTCCTACTGCCCAACAGACTGCCACCACAGCTTTTAGGTGCTGACACTGTGTTGCATCAGCAGGGCAGTTATCACCTGGAGATGCAACATCACAGCCACTCCACATGAGCTCCACCTTAAATCATCCTGAAAGTTGAAGTTGGGGCAGGACATGGCAGCTCCGTGCTAAGCTGGTTATTTTCTGCATGCATATGACAGCATAGCATGCTTCTGGTTTCAGGGTGGAGTTCCAAAGGTGGCTTCTGATCAGTGAAGCCTCTGTACCCTGTTGTCACTCATCTACAAAGTAAGCATTCAACAGAGAGGTCTTTTGGTTTAGTAGGGGTAGGCCACTCAAGTATCTGCTGATGACCCTCAGCTTTGCACCTCTCACATGTCTTTCAGCTGAACCAGCAGAGCTCAGACCTGTGACTCCAAAAGCAGAATTCAAAATTTTTATACTTCTGAGATGTGTGTTTGATAGGGAGGAAAGCAAGTCAGGGAGGCTTGTCTTGATGGCAGGTGCAATGTTCTTGCCTCATCCTTTTCACTGAAATGTTTTGCACTGTGATAGCAAGTACACTTGATTGATTCGGTAGCAAAAGGAGCTCAGTTTGAAATATGGCCTGAACAGTCCAGAAAGGCACTTCTTTCCCTCTCTCCTACACAAGACAATAAGTAAATAATCCAAACAAATCCAGGTCCTGCCATTCTCAGCAGTGGAAGAAGCAGAGATCAAAAGTTGACTCTGTACTAAAATTACTATTTTTTTCCCTGAGAACAATTGCAGAAAAAGCTTCCCTATTGCAATCTAATGGGTTTGAAATCTATTGTACCCATGCAGTGACTGAGCCAGTTGTTTCATTTTATTCATCTGTGAACACTTTCCAGAAATGTGCTTCCTTTCTCAGCTGCAAAACTGATAGGACAATACCATGTATAAGGAGACATAACTAAGAAAGTTCTCACAGTCAAGTATGTATTTTCATTGTTTAGTTTGCAATGGAGTCATTCTAGATACAATTAGATGTGTTTGTCTTTTTAAAATAGGTAAAATCCATAACCTTTATCTACTAGCAGAGATTTCAAGCTATTCAGGTAGATCACACTAGCTCATAGCTAGTTAAGGAAATTAAAGTTATTGAAGTGAGAAGCTGATAGAAAAAGCCCAGGTGAACGACCCCTTCAGGAGGGAGGTGATGTTAGGTGTTCTCAGTAACTTCTGTCAAGGATTCTTTGAAATACTAATTGAGAGGTTAGGTATACTTTCTGCTCAATAAGCAACCGTATGAACACAGTAATGATTTACAGAAAAGACCAAATACAGAGGTAGCATGTTTTCTTAACTTTTATTGTGGTGTAAAAACAATTTCAGATATATATCCTGTAAAATAAAAATAAAAATTCACATATATATAATTTGGAAAAGGCATTTGTTGGTTCAGATCTAATAACTTAACAGTGTTCACTAGTTGTATGAGCTATTTATGGATTTGTCAGTGAAATGCTCTTTTCTATAAAAACAGGTAAGATTTTAGAATGCATGCAGAAAAACCATGTCTAAACTTCTCACTAATACTTCATCACAGCAAAGCAAACTTTGAAATACATGGATGTATGGGGTCATCCTGAGAAAGGTGAGTAAGTTTTAGTTCTGAAACAGTGAATCGCAAGTGTCCTGTTACTGTCCATTACCAGAAAGTTTTAGCAGTGGTGGGTGCATTTTTCTCTGTGTGTGGGAGCTTCACACCTGTAGTAATCTGAAAGGAAGCATCAGCTCCTCCCTACTGTAGCAAACATATGCATCAGGCAATGTGGTGCCTGAGGGATTAGCGTCCTGCTATTCATTTGTGCTTTTTTGGAGTGACAGGTAGACTCTGTGCTTTGGCTCTAGAGCTTTGACAGACATACTCTAGGTATTACTCACCATACAGCATTGTCAGGATGTCAGATTAAAGCACACCCACCCAACCTGCAGATAAAGCCATGCTTCTTTGCTGCCTGTAATTCCTTCCACTTTTTGTCCCAAGATAATAAAAGCATAAATGCTGCTTTTTTTTTTTTTTTTCTAATTAGTAAAACTGTTTACAGGGTACTGTCAGTCCCTTTCCTTCATGATATCTATTTTATTGTCTGATCAACAATACATGAACTTTCTAACTCTAGGAGTTTACAAAAGATGGATTTCCCTGCTAGTTTTCACATATGACAAACACCTTTTGCTGGTGCCAGTATTAAATGATGAGTGGGTGTAGTTTATTACAATATAATAGGGTATTCAGATGGCAGGAATAAAACTGCATGCAGATCCCTAGTCTGGGCCATCACCAAAGAATCAAACTGACAAAAACAAAGTTTCTGTCTGCACATGATGGTGTTTTAGGAAGGGAAGTCTTCTGACAAAAGTTATTTTGTTCATTAAAAGAACATTTGTTCATTAAAAAGTTTTTGATCATTACTTTTGAAATTAAACAAATGAAATTATGGACTTCACAGGTGAACTTTTAAATGAGTGGAAAACTGGAAGAGCTGTCACATTCAAGGGTCCATCAGTAAGAGTAGCTGGCAGACAGCTATGTGTGCCATTTCTCAGAGGTTAATACCAGGCCAATATTTTTAACATCTTTAGCAACAACATAGAAGAGGGGTTGTAGGGCACTGGGGATTGTTCCACACTGGGGAGCAGCTGAAGGGGAACACAGTCCTTCAGAGGGGCCTCAACAGGCTGCAGAAATGGGTGCTTAGCCTCCTGGAGCACAGTCTGAGCAAAGGATGTGTCTTGCCCATGGCTGCAAAAAGCCTAGCAGGGAATGAGGCCCTTGGTCTGGACAGAAGGGCTGCAATCCTGTGGACAGCAAGGCATGTCAGCTGTCAAGGTGGCTTGGTGGCTGACCAGGGCCTGGGTGGTCCTTGAAAGCAAGTGGAGGGAAGTGCCTCCTCACTGCTTGATGGCACTGATCAGGCAGCATCCTGAACTAGATTCAATCCAAGAGAATTTTTGAGAAAACTGAGATGAAATAATCACAAAAGCACAGTGAAGTTCTTGTATGTAGTCCAGAGAGATGGTGGGATCTCCATTATTGAAGATAACCTGATCTAGCTTTGTGATCAGCCATGCTTGGAGCAGATTATTAGAACAGGGATGTCTGAAGATGCCTTCCAGTCTGAATTTTTCTGAGCTCCTTTAGTTGCATTTTATGGGACTTTTGTAGCAGGCCTAAAGTTGGAGAACTTGTTTTGACTGAATGCAGTTTCTTGTGCCATGCCTAGGAGGCCTGCACTGATACTAGGTGGTGATTTACAAACAAGGGACAGTATGCCCTGACAACAGGAGAATGGTAACCAGGGCCCAGAACACACTTCTGTCTTGCCTCTTTCTGATACTTCATGAAACCCAAACCATGTAGAAATGATGCTGAAACAAAGCAGTGCTGAGGCAAGACTGTTCCCCTGTAGCAACACCTGTATCCTTGAGAGTATACAAGACCTAACCAAAAAACAACTTACTAAGAGGTACCCCCAACAGGAGCTGCAGGAGACTCAATTTAAAACTTGATACCTGGTGTTCGTCATCCACTGTGCTGTCCCAAGTGATCTTGCCCAGATTTCTTGGGCATAGACTTCTCCGTGCCTGTGAACATGTGTGAGAGTGGGTAAGGGAAAATCTGTGAATGCATAAGAGTGAGAAAACCAGCTTGCTTAAATTAAAATGGCTTTCCTGGTCCGTAAAAGCTGAGGCAGATAAACTGGTTGCACAGGTGCTGAGAAGAACCCACTCCCAAGAAATCACAAAGCAGCAATAAAGGTGAACTAGGGATTCCTCTGTATGTATACAAACATTTTGATAATAGAGATCAACAGGGAGTCAATGATGTAAAACTTGATTTGTAGCACTTCTCTAACCTGACATGAAACAAACCTGAAACACACATTGAAAGTAGATCTGACCTTCCTTCCTACCAGGAACACATGGAAAATTACCTATTTCAATCATTCTTTTGTGTAGCTACACAGTGTTACAGAAAGTGCTATATCAAAGCAGCATCTGAAAGAAATGAATGGAAAGCACTCATGCCAATTTGACAGACACTGCTGCAGACTGAGTAATCCCGTTGGGCTGCCGATGTATATTTAGCTCTTCAATTAAGAGCAAGTCCTGCACTTGGTACTCACATGAGTGAGTCCCAGGGTCACATAAATAATCCTCAGGATTACTCAGAAATTATTTTTTAAGGCATGATTAACACATGACTGGGAGCTGCAGGCTGTGCACATAGAATCATAGAAACATTAAGGTGGGGAGGCACATCTAAAGGGCTTTGTCCCCATCCCCCCTTTTCAGGCTCAACTGCCTTCAAAACACAATCAGCTTGGTCAGCACCTTGATCAGCTAAATTCTGAATATGTCCAGCAGTAGACATCCCACCACCTCTTTTGGCCCTGTCCCAGGGCTGCACCACTGTTGTTTTACTCCTTATGTGCAAACAGAATTTCCCAGCTGCAATGTGTCTCTTTTGTCCTTCATGATGAAGGTCAAAACAAGACTTTTTAAAACAAGACATCCCTGTGAACTTCTGAGAGAAGATTGGTAACTGACTGTAAGTCAGTGGACATTTGCAATTAGGGCTTCCCTGAGACATCCCTTCTCCATGCTAACAAAGCCTGATTCCTTCCATCTCGTCTCTCTCCATAGGTGCACCAGACCCACCCACCATTGCTGTGACGTTGTACAGATCTCTCTTCAGTCTGCCAACAAATGATGTCTGCCTGGTGTGTACACAGGAAATGTGGCTAGCCTGAGAACACAAAGGGTTTTTTGGCGATACTCTAATGCTTCTATGGCTGTATGTACCAGTCTCTTCATACAAACTAGAAGTGGTCCCTGCAATGATGGTTCCTGTCCTCTCACATGTAAAAGAGGGAACAGCAGGAGCCCACAAGGGAAAGAAGTGCTGTTTGCCATGCAAGGCATTAAGCAGCAGGAGTGTGGGCAGTGCAGGACCTTGTGGTCAACTGGTGATGGACATCTGGACTTTGGACAGGTTAGAGAATGATACTTAGAGGCAGGATTTCATCCTGGCACTTTGGCAGCACCTTCATCTGATCCCCTCCCATGTCAGTACTGAACAAATGTGTAAATAAAGCACACTATTTCTCTGTTACATGTCTCATTCTCTCCTTTATTAATTTATCTTCTTCTCTCCCCCCCGCCCTTTATTTTCTTTTTACTGACAAAATGCTCTTGCATACATTTCTTCAATAGGCATTGACCATGGAAATCATGATGCTGTGTCTCCAAGTACTGATCAGCTGCACAGAAACCTGTATGGCTTAGACAAATGACTATTGCTTGCAGAATTGCCATTTGCTTTCCAGTATAGGTACAAGCTACAGACATTAACTGTTGAGCAATGCTGAAAAATCTGTTGAGCAATGCTGCAAAATTCGTAGGCCAGATCTTTCCCAAGGACTACTCCAGTGCAGTAATCATATCAGGTGTGACTACATATTATCATTTGAGCAGAAGTATATACAAGCTCACTCTGTGATGTCCGGAAATATGTCAGTACAAGTTAATATTTGAGAAATGAAATACAGTGAATTGAGGAGACAGAAAAAATTTGGTATCAGTTTCAAATTTCACTGAAATTTCACTGAAACTGTTAATATGTAGAATACTTGCTGCTCACAAGTTCACTACTGGGGTGTGAGTGGTTTTAGCCTAATGCACTGATTTAATTTCTCGCATTCAATATTTTAAATATTCTCGTCACACTACAGTCATGTCCTCCACCCAGCACATTGCAGTTATTTATTTCTGCTGAATGCAGCATCTTTCAGCTTGTTATGCTCAGGGAATGGTGACCAGACCTCTGTGGAACACCATGGGGTTGTGCTCTTTCCTGTGAAGCTCTGACAGTACCAGTCCAGGCTGCAGCAGAAATGGTTTGCCCTTCATGGCCACCTTTGCAACTTCCAGCTTAGCCCCATGCCTTCTCAGAGACAGGCGGCTCAAGTTCAAGGCCTAAAATGTCTGCTTCCCCAGGCAAGGAAGCCCACAATCTGATCTTGGGTTAAAAAGTAGTATTTTGCAGATGTCAGATGCACTTCATATGAGAGAACAAGCCTGAAGCAAGGTGTAGGAGTAAGGTCAAGTACACATAAAAAATATACAAGCATTTCTGGCATCTCTGTGTGGTGCTGAGTAGCACACAGGTGTTGCTGGTTAACCTGGAGTTTACAGAAATCATACAGAAATGAGTATCAGAAACCCGGGCTAACCTGGCTGAACCCCCAGGAATGCTCCGGCATTTGTTCTTTGGCTGTACTTGTTTAGGCAAACCAGACAAAAAGTACCTGATTTAGTCTGAAGAGGGAAGCTGGAGTTCACAGTAAACATGTATGGACAGCACTCCTGAGCAGCTTGACTTTCAAGTTTTCTGAGAGCAGTCATGCTCACAGAGTCAGTAAAGAGAAGGAATTTGTTTGCTGAAAGATCTCTCAGGCTCTGTAACTCTTTTCCAGGTGGGGGCATTCAGACAATTGATGAATGAAGCATTTTCTGTCTGGGACAGTAAATATTTAACTGGAAAGTTTAGAAAGATCCACGTTTCTGAGTTTTCAAGACCTTCTCAAAGAAAGTTTCTTTCCTGCAGTCACAAAAAGAAAAAAACACAGAAAAGAGGACTGAGCCTAGAAAACAGAGAAGCCAGAAGAGCTGTGTCGCTCTGTAATGCATTGTAGTCCTGCATCACCTGCAGCATGTGCAAGAAATCTGCAGCAACTGCCTCTGACATCCACAGCATGCTGCAGAGCATGTCTGCTTTCCTATTCAATTTTATTCAAGCATCCCTAAGTCCCATTTTTCACATTAGATCTACTCTACAGAATGTTCAGAGCTCTTCTTTCCTTGGACAGTCAAGCAACACAAAATGTGGCCTGCATAAAAAAGTGATGAGAAAGGTAAGATTTTTGCATGAAAATGTCTTTCTCAAGTTTTCCCACTGATTTCTCTGCCAGCTTTTGGCCATGAGACTGGCATCAGCAACTACCTGGTATTTTTTGGCATGAAGTCTTTAGTGGCCTCGTACCTAGGCTGCTAGGATGCACCAGGATAGTTTGTTATAGCATCTTAGCATGGTGGAGAACCATGGCCTTTGGAGGCCTGATCCATGTGGCAGTGGGGGTTTCCAGAGATTTCAGCAAAAATGAGTTGCTGTCAAGCACCGAAACCAGCTAAATCTTTCTATTCACTATATAGGGTATACTTTGTGGTTCATCCTGGAGAAGTAGCTGGAGATAAAAGTCTTAACAGTCATTCTGTGATTCAGGAAAGGCTGTGTCTCACATTATATCCTACTGTGTCACAGACAAAAGCTGTGTGTGATTAAGGTCACAGCACATTTTGTCGTCAAGTGCAGTGGAAAAGAGAAGTCCCCAAGGTCTGCATGCTCCCACTCCAGTTGACTCAAGAGCCTTCACCTCTCCAGCAGGATGCACCCAATGCTGCCAGTGAAATGCCTGCCTAGCCAGCTATGACAAGGAGGCTTGATTCCACACTTAAGCACTCAACAGCTCATGCAAGTGGAGACTGGAAAGAGGATCTGCTGGAGACAGAGTGTTCTTATGATGGTAAAGCAGCCTACTGCCCTGAGAGCAGTGTGCTTCTTCAGAGCTAAGCACCAGCAAGAGGAGGTTGAGAAGGACAGAAATAAAAGACCAGAGAGGTCTACAGGGAGTTTAAGTGGGCTTTTTTGGGGATTACTACTTCTTTGCAGTACATTTCCATTCATCTTGATGGTGGGATGTTGGCTGGGTGTCTGGGCTGCTTCTTCAGGGTGGTTCACTTTCTTGTTGAAAGTGGTTAGAAGCAATCCTTTTGCACTTGGGTGACTCATGACAGAAGAGGCATTTAGGAGATAACTACACAAGGAAGACATAGCAAAAAAAGGAAAGAAAATACTTTGATGTCTGAGAGGGTATGCACAGCTTAATAAACAGTAAGGGGCAGAAGAGAGGGGTGCTGGGCTTATTCAGCCTGGAGAGGAGGTCAAGAGTAGCTTAGTACTGTCATCCAGTCCATTGTCCAACAGGGTTACATGGGAGAGAGAGAGATGAACTATTGTCAAGGACCATGGGGAAAAGACAAGAGATGACAGGCACAGGTTGCAACAGGCAAAATTCTCATTGGACATATGGAAAAAACCCTCTTTTTATTAGAGTAGCGCAGATCTGGGATAGGCACCAGAGAGGTGGTGAGATCTCTGCCCTTGGAGATTCTTGAGACAAACAGGGTAAGGCCCTGGGCAACGTGATCTAGCTTTTGTGAGCACTGCTTTGATTTTTAGTAGTTGGGCTTAAGACCACCAGATGTAAACCTCTCTGCAATTCTTCAAGGAACACCACAGGAATCCTTCTGAGGCATCTCTCCATCCCATGAGCAGCAACAATATGTGGCACAAGATTCTGTAAGAGGATAGAGACCTTGGGGAGATGTAGGGATGTAGGTATGCACATGCCTCCTGCCGAGAAGGGAGGTGCCACACACTCCTTTGTTGTCCCTCTTGTCGTCCTCCTGGTGACTGTTATGAAGGCCTCAGAAAGCAAAGCGAAACCTTGCACCACAGGTGCCTCATGGCCATATGTTAAAAAATTATGTCATGCATGGTAGTGGTGTTTGATTTCTATGTAGCAAAGCCTGTCACATCACTGATCTTTGGAGGAACAGCCATGATGCAGCAGCCAAAACAGACTTAGATCTCAGCTGCTGGTGATTTCTACATGCTCTGCACAGGTGAGAAGAGGCATGAAAAACACAGAGAAACAAGGGCTCTGCAGAGCAGGAAAGGCAGCAGTGAAGTTGCTGAGTGTGGCTCAGCTGGAAGTTTCCATTGACTTGGAAATGATCAGCTGAGCTTGCAGCAGGATGCTGCACTATGGACTGCATATGGAATGAAAATCAGGAAACCTAGGCAGGTTTGCTCTGCTGCAGAGAGCACAGGTAGAAGCTGTTGTTGAAGCTAACTGGCTGAATATGAAACCTTGTGGTAGGCCTGTGCTTCTGTTCCTCTACTATTTAATAAGGCCTTGAGCCCAGAGACTGCTTCAGAGCAGAGATGGCCTCTCTGGGCTTATGTAGTGTGAGAGGCATTTGCAGAGTGCCTTGCCTCCTCAGGAAAGAACTGTGTGCAATCCTTTTTCCTGGAAGAGAAACCCAGATGGGAAAAAGATATGGTTTTAGCTAGCGATGGCATTGCTGTACACCTCTGGAAAACAGACAAGTGGTAGATCAAGCATGGTTGGGATGATCAAGGCAGGCTCTGGAGGCTTAGAGACATGGTCTGGAGGTAATGAGGGCTGTCACTGGCAGCGTATTTCTCAATTTTGTCTTTCATGCCTGTGAGTCACCATCAAGCTGGAGGAACAGCTCAGGCAAGGATCTCCCCACGCAGAATTGTGTGTGAGCCATCCCTGTGAAACTGCAGAGCACAGCACCACTGGATGTCATCTGGCAATATTCAGCTAGATCAGACCACTGGGAGTAGTAGCTCTCCATGAGTGTAGAAGGCTGAATTGAAGCTTCACTGAAAGACCTCTTTTTTATTTTAATTAGTCTTTAAACATTTGTTTTCCTTCTGTTTTTTAATAAATTCTGCACAAAACTTCTCAACTATTTTTAACAAACCCCCCCCCCCCCCAAGACCTGAAGTTTATCGCCTTTTAACAAAGGATTTGCCATTTTTGAGAGGAACTCCTGTTACTGTGGTACAGATAGAAATACACAGTAACACACACAACAGGTGTTCAGGCAGAGAAGAAGAAAAGAAATCCCATTTATTGTTGACCTCATATATATAAGTTTCTGGACAGTGATCAGAGATTGGACAGAGAAGTTACCACCTCTCCATCTTTACTGGTCACTTGAGAAGTCCATCAGGTGATATCTTTTACAAAGGAATGCAAACATGATCCTTGTTTATCTTACCATTCATGAGAACTGACTCCACTATACTAAAACAAATCAGAAGGCTTATTTTCAGGGACACCAAATTCCCCTCTCAACAAAGTGATGGAGTGCTCCCCCTCTGTCTGAGCCTTTCCTAGACCTCTCTAAATGTCTGTTCCACACCTTTTCCTTGGGAGGGAAGCCAGGCAAAGTTGCAGGATGTTAAGTTGAAACATGTTCTAATCTCAGCCCCATGAGACAGAAACTGGAGGGAAGGAGTTTGAGGATCATTTTGTGGTTTCCTGGGGCAGCAGACATATGTGGTACAACACTGGAGGAGAATGGGCACCTGAAGACCTTGCCAGGGAGGCTCACTCTTGCAGCAAGAGTCTGTCCAAGTCCAGCGCTTTGCTTGGGTGTCTGGAGCACTCAGCAGCTGGCATCTCTTGCTTGCAACAACACTGACAAAAATCAGATTTTAGGACTGTTGATGTTATGCTGGCTTAAGTCTCAGGGATATTAAACTCAAAACTCTTTATGGCGCCATGCTCCCCAAGAGACAAAGGAAGTGGACAACAAAGAGACAGGACACAATAAGGAACCAGTCCTCCTCTCCTGAAGTGTAGGAATTCCAAGCTCTTCTCTCCTGTTTTCCCAGAGTCCTTGGTGCAGGATGCTGTCTTATCTCAGGCTGCTGCTCTGGCTGGTCACCGCAGATTTGCTGCCGGTTTCTTTTTGTCAGCCCTCCTGGCACAGTGGCACACACACACAGAGTAATCCTTGGTGCTACAAAGTATGTATCAAACAGATGGTTTCACTTCTTTAATTTTTTAAATTTAGGGTGTTTGCACCTAAGGGATATTTAGGGGTGATGACCCACCTACAAGTACTTCAGGACATTAGCTGTCTTCCACTTTTGTCTGGTATCACAAGCACAAGCTGCCTTCCTCTCCCCAGGATTTCTCCCCTCACAACCAAAACACACCATAAATGATGATGACAGGCTAAATACATTGCATGTGTTTGAGGCCCACAAGTTCCTTTCTCTTTTCTCCAGAAAATGTCATCTGAGTTTTTGGGCCTCCCTCCTTCTAGAGCCTAGAGAGCCTTTGCCAACCATCCTTATGTAAATGGAAAATTTATGCACACACCCCCATGCATGTGCAGTCATCCCTTCTGCTTGCTGACATACTCTCTGTCAGACATTTCAGTTTTTCCACTCAAGGCCTCTGTTTCCAAATGCAAGCTTTTCTGGAGAAATTTTGAGGACCTTCGTATCCATCTATTAAATCCTGGCTAATGAAGTGGAGCTTGACACCAGTCTTGTGCCATTCTCCTAAGTGCCACAAGCCCACTGAACTTAGGAACTCAGTTTCAAACTGAACTCCCATTACTGTTCACCCTTAGGATGGCAGCATATGGACTGTGTCCATGCACTGCAACCCAATCTCCTTTCAATCAAAACTGTCTTAGCATGAAAGAAATTGTAAGCTATAACTAAGTTTCAGTACTGCACTTTTCATCTCATCACCTGACATTGTTGTCAAAGTGTCAAATCTTCTGTTAAGAAGATTCTACTTGATATCTCTTCTATGACAGTGCATGGCATTTTACTCACATAAACTGAGCCAAGCGACTGCTATCTGACCTTATCTCCACAGCATACTCCTCAGAATGGCATGGGTTCCCCATCCTTTGAAAAGACACTGCGGGAACCACAGATAGTGCAGTGAAAGTGGACAGGAGATCACAAAGGAAGACCTACAACAACCCTAACGACATATGGACCACCCCAAAAGTGCTGAAACATCTTGACTGTGTAAGAGAGCCTGGGCTGGAGGAAGCAGCAGTAAGTTTCATCTCTTTTCTGCCTGGCTCCCATCTGAAATCTGCAACAGCCATGCAGAAATCAAGGAAATATGACTAACACTAACTTACACACATAAGTGATCCTGGGTTCTCATCAGTCCTGCCCAAACTTCAACTAAAGGCACAATGTAAATAGGAGGATGATAATTGTAGCAGCCAAATGGCTTTGCCAGTCCACTTAATCTCATTTTAGGCGCCTAATAAGTATCCTTTGAAGTTCTGTGATCTACTTGTCACATGGATAAAAAATAACTCTGTGGAAAGTTATTTTTCTGACTATTTCTGACACAGATCTAGCAGACATCTGTTCTTGGTGCATTGCTCCGAAGTAAAGTAGCCAAAGATCTAGGTAGGAGAAGATGCTGTTTCTTGTGAAGTTTACAGCTGATGGAAGCACAAGTGGACTGCTACCTACGCAAACACTCTGTGTTGTGCCACACTTCCCACACATGGAGGATGCACTACTGTCAGCAATTTTTGGAGAGTGAGGACTCACTGAAACGCATAAGAAGGATTCAGTGAAACCACTTCAGCCCACAAGTGAGCCATGGGAGTGGGTGCTCCTCTCTGTGCAGCTCTAGATTAAGAGAGTATCACAGACACGTTCTTCATTACAGAGAGACCAGCCCACTTCTAACAACAGTACAATGATCTGGAGGGATTATGATCAGAAACTGCAACCCTAAATACTTTGAAAGAATTGGCAATTAAAGAGTTTTTAAAGAACAATTTTTACAACACCCTGCCTGTGAGATGGTGCACCCCTCTCACCCTACTCCTCGTAACCTCTCTTCTCCCTGTGAAGAGAACACTTATTCTCAGCATGCAAATGTCTAGGGAGGGCAAGTTTCTGACTGTGCATGGGAGCAGGTGAGACAAACTATTTATTTCACTTCACCTGGACCAAAAAGAAACCTTCCTCTTCCTTTCAGGGGTGTGGTGTGTTTTTTCACTAATAAAAAAAAAAAAAAAATAGTTCAGGGTCAGTTTCTAACTGAAAGCTTCTCATGAAACAAAAAAGCAAAGGCATTCCTTTGGAAAATATCGAAATGTGTTGTTTCCACTTTCAGCAACTTTTACTCCCCTCTTTTCAATTAAAACAGCTTGTCAGTTTGGATCAAATTCAGGAAATAATTTAGTTATTTCCTTTGCAATCTGAAGCGTGCATCTGGAAACTCCAGTGGCGGTGTGGACCCTGCTTGTCTGGCATCATGGTGCTCCTGTGTGCAGCGACAGGACTGTTGAGGAGCACCACTATATGTGGAGCTAAATGGACCAGTTTTGACAGGATTACCAAACCTACCTGCTCCAGCTAGAGCATACCTTCCAGAAAGAGGCAGTCTGAATCTTAGGGCTACATAATTAAATTACTGATGAACTAGTAACCAAGATCCATAGTCTGAGTGCTTGCTGACAGACTTGTGTTTCAAAAGCATAAGAAATCCCTAAGTAAACAGTGCAGACCTATTATCTGATTTGGAGATGTGAAACTTTGAAAATTAGGAGGAATTGTTTTGCTTGTGTGCAAAGTCTGTGACAAGCCACTCAAGCCTCAAGTGCCAGAGCCAAACCTGGGTAGCCCTTACCATCAAATTGAAGGTCCCACCAACACTGGCACTAGTCTGTAACAAGGAAACTTCCCTCCAAATATGCCAGGCTACAGATCTCCCACCCATTTCACAAGACAGAAACATGAGGACACCAGAAGCATGCACCAAACCTGCCCAGTGGCTCCTGGGCAGGCACTGCACATGAGCCCAGCCAGGTCCCAAGGCTATCTCTCACACCCATTTTTTGTGGTGGCTGATGTCCAGGACTTGCACTCACTGTGAGCACATGAAATTAAAAATCTCTGTCTCCAGGATCCTTTATGAAGTCTGTTGAGCTGAGAGCATGGATTCCAATAGTTGGGCATCCCCTACATACATCATTTCCCTTATGGTCAGGGACCTGGAGGGATGCTCTGTTCCAGTCAAGACTGTTTAACACAAGCGCCACTCATTATGAGAATTTTCTCCATCCCCAGAAAAAAAAAAAAATTAAAAATCCATTCTCCTTTAATGGTAGAATCACAGGCATACTAAGAACAACCTCCAATGAGTATTGTTGGAATTAAAAAAAAGTGAAAAGGACATGACAATCAGTAGCTTTTTGAAATAAAACAGGGGGAAGGAATAGCCCTGTTTTCCTGGTAAGGTTTTGTGTCACTTTTAGTTTGGTATATTCAGCTCCTGTATCAATATATTGACAATACTGATGACGTTTGTGCTTAATTATTAATACAACCCTTAAGAGGCTGAGCTGTGAGACGAGACACCCTATCCAGGACACAAAGCCAGAAAACAAATGTGGGATAAGCACAGGGCACAAGGAGCTGGAAATACAGGAGCAAGATAGCTTTACTCATTTGGTAAGTCTAAAAAATTGGTTTTCACAGGTACTTCAGAAAGGAAGGCTTTAAGGAGAAAATTTAGGAGAAATTTAAGGAGAAAACTGAGGAACACAGCGATAACCTGTGGATAAAGCATTGAGAAAGGGAAATTATATTTAACCAGTGGAATGGATGGAGATATCGAAAATGTTTGTTTCTTCTTATCAAATGCAACTCCTAACAGGAAACCTTATTTCAGGTTAATGCAGTCAGACATTTTAGAGTCAGCGCAGGAAAACTACGTTCACAGTTGTGGGTATGTCTGTGGGAAGATCCTACAAGGTTGGCTGATTGCTTTTAAGGGGTAGGGCTTTAATTTTGTACCTTGTGAAAATCACGAAGTTGATTGAAGCCAAAATTCACAGATGGGAGGGAAAAAGACAGCAGTCTGCTCTTAAGGGAGGATTATTCCGTCACACAGGACACAATAGAGACCTCTTCTTTTACTACTTTAACAAGTTTTGCTTCATGCTGGCATTCCTGCTTCAGAAAGGCACTGTCATGGGAAACGGATTCTGCCTGGAGACCAGACATTGTTCAGGATATCCCTTCCACCTCTGCGTGCTATTCAGCATTAACACAGCCGTAAGCAAAGCCCTGAGACTATTGAAATTTCTTTCTTCATCTCCTCCTTTCTCTTTGACAAATGTGTGACAAGGATGCAATTGTTTGAAAGCCCAGTGATGGTGAAAACAGAGAGCGAAGCCTTCAGACGTGCCTCAGTGATTTAGAAGCCTTCCCCCAAGACTTGTGAAAAAGGTCACAGGAGGTCTTCCATAGGGTTCAGCTTCCCAGCAGGGCTCTAGATGCCAATGTAAAGGCATTTAAATTCCCTTAACAGCTGACCCCTTTGTGGATGTTCCCACCTAGGATTATCCTGGCTCTTGGCTGAAGAATAGCCCCTAGCCAACTAATGGATCACAGACCCTTCTCTTTGAATATCTGCAGTTTGTGTTGGGTAACCGCCCATCCAGCCAGCAGGAAGTTGTTTCTTCATTAAAATGACAAAACCTTTTGAACAATGAAGATAAGAGTTCTTCTGGTGAATCATGGGCAGGGCTGGTTTGGGAAATATTGTTTCATGCTACCCAGAAGTTACTCAGCAGCTTGCTGGTAATGTAGCCTGAGCACAGAGCGCTGATCTGTACATACATTACTCTGTCAAAGCCCAGCCCAGCCTTTTCCCCTGCAGCTGCTGGGACACGTGGTGCCTGAGGTACTCTTGGTGTGAGCAGACGTGGACCCAGCTATTGCCGGGAAATGGAGAACTCCAGGAACATGTCTGCAGCGGAAACTTCCACAGACACCAACCCTCTCCCCAGGGTGCTTCTGCTCTGCCTCCTAAAGGGAGAGCACTCTCCCTCCTAAACCCATGACTCCTAAACCCCACGCACTGGGCCCCCCATGCCAACTCCTTCTCTGCCCATGGACAACTCTCTCCCACCTTCCCCCCTTTTACACAGCAATTCCTGCTCCTCCAGGCTACGTGTTGCCCTCTTAGTGGGAGGGCATAAGGAGGTGGTGTCAGACCCCCTTCCATTAAGGCTAAGCTATTTAAAGATCAGTGGGCCAGAAAGAGGGACCAAGGGTCAGCATCACTGCTCAGAGGAGTATTTACATATTTCATGCACTGGTGGTTTCATTTACAGAACTCCAGATGTCGTTTGAGCAAGCCTGGCACAATGGATCTCTTCTGGCAGGGGCAGCTATGACTGCCAGGTGACCCCTCAGAGCCCTGTGCTATTTTGACTGTGACTGGAGGTCCTGCCAGAAAGAGGCAGGAGCTCCTCCAGACCCAGAACAGCACACAGTACAGCCCATGGTGAGATGCTCTGGCTCCTCTGCAGTGGACACTAGCCTTGCCTGGTCAGGAGGATGATGCTGGCCAGTACAGAAGAGCCAGCCACTCCTGTACTCCTCCAGCCACTTCAGGGACACCTGTCACCAGTGCCATTGTGATCTGTGAGTGCACAGAGCAGTGCTAGCTGCTGTCCCTCATGCCTGCTAAATGGCAAGAGCTGAGCTGTTGCTGGACTCGTTCTTATGTATAGGGGTGTGCATTTCACGGTGCTGCTGCTAATTGGTCACTCCCCTGTGCCCTGGGTTCATGTGGACCCCAAGGGCCACAGGACCTGCCATCACTCCCAGCCATCCACAAGGCCAGAAGCCCTGGCAGCCCAAGTGTCTTCCTGTCCCTGTTCCTGCAGGTGTGGAGGGAGAGGCCTGTGGGTTGCAGGTGCCAGGCACCCCCAGTGAACTTCCTCTGAGCACTGGAAGCAGGTGGTCTTTCCCAGGTCCTCAGCTCCATGACTTCAAATAGTGGTACTCTCCATCTGCCCAAGAGCTACCCTGCATCAAAAAACAGGGTAGAGCTGCCTGGGAGAAGTGACGTGCCCACAAGCTTCATGTGGTTCCATCACTGGCCCAAGAGTTATTTGAGCAGCAGACATATATCCCAAGTCCTTTCATAAACCTCTGTACCAAACCTCCTGCTCTGACTCAGAATAAAATCAGAAAGAAATGTCTGTTTTTCTGCAGCCTCTCTCCCTAAGTGACCTCTCCTGAAAGCCCTCTAGGCTTCCAAAACAAACAAACAAAGGAAAAAAAAAATCAAAGAAATGGAATACGATGAAAACAAAAAAAAATTGAGAAGAACCTCAGGCACCATTTAGGAAAGTACTGTGTCTTCCTCCGGCACTGTGCCATCTATGCTTAATGCCTAGAAGGCTGGAAAAGGTTCTGGGAGACAAGTCCACTGTGCAGGAACATTTTAAGGGCCTGAATGGTAATGAGTCAATGGTGAAGTTTGGATTCAGATGTTTTCTACATAGTACCTGCTCAATGTGCCAGACCTTCTAGGGGAAAGACAAGGAAAGCAGTTATCCCTGGTTCATGGAAAGGGAACAGGAGCTGAGCAGAAGAAATATGTGCTCAGGATAATGCTAGCAATTGGGTGAGTGTCTTGGTGAAAATCTACAGGTTTCAGCCTCCTTGGGACATAAAATGTGGGAGATGGAAAATTTTTCTCTGCAATCCCACAGCCATTGCTGCTCTGTTAGTTTGCAAGGGAGAGAAGATAGGGTGAAAAGGGAAGGTAATGCCATGCTTTTGATGCAGAACATTTTCTTTTTGGTAAAGGAATGAGGGCAGAGCAAAAGAACAATGATCTGTCCTAGCAGACCTGTCTGAGGCAATTCCATTCCATTGCCTCAGCTTCTGTGGCTGTGCCCCCAACCCTATCAGGCTTTGTTCTGCTCATCAGTATGAGTCAGCCTCTACTTCTCTTTGTTGGCAGTGCTTGGCATGCCTGGGGCCACGGATGTAAGGGGGCAGCTCAGTCCAGCTCCTGTCACCAGCATGTCCCAGGGCCACCTGTGCTGGCTGGTACCCCAAATTCACAGAATCACAGAACGGGTCAGGTTGGAAGGGACCACCTCACTCACCACAAGTGGTCCAACCTCCCAGAGCACATGGCCATGTGCAACAACTTTTGTCTGTATTTCAAGGATGGGAAAACCACAGTTTCTTCTATCTACCCATGACAGAAATGGCATTCCCTGAGTCTGCTGTGGCTTTTCTGTGGTGCCCTCAGAGCTTCCTTCCTTCTTTCCCTTCCTACCTCCTTCTGCAAGCTCACCTGCCCCCAGGTCTTTGTAGTGCTAAAGGACTGCAGGTGGACTAACAAAAATCATGAGCCAAATGTGCAGCTTTCTATCTCACAGGGTCTCTAAAACTATTAGCTGGGATTCTGCCTTGGTGTTTAGGTTCCCAGACAGGAGCTGGGTAGCTGAGAGATCTCATGGCTACATCAAGCAGGAGTAAAAGGAAGCTCTGAGCTTTAGAGTCCCAGCATATTTAATGCTGGACTTGTTCCTAAGTCTCTGCTTCATGCAGCAGGACAAGCTATCTGCTGGGTTAGCCACAGGCAAATCTGGGTGCTGCCAGGAATGTGCTGAACTGCCCATAAGGGGAGGGATCCTAGAGCATCACAGGGGGGTCTGGCAGCCCCTCCAGACAAGGAGAAGGAAAAAAAACCCAAAGCACCAGCTGTCAGAAAAGATATTGCCATGTAGCTGCATGAAGCCAGATGCCTACACCTAGTGCACACAGCTTATGCCCTTACAAGGAGGTTGAGAAATAACCTGGCAGGAATTTGATCAGGCGTTAAGTCCCAGTTACCAAATACAGGTTTGCATGGGGCCAGCTTGTGGGCGCAAACCCTCTTTATGCTCCGTTTGCCCTTGTTCTGGCTCTAACCCTGCCATGAGCTCATTGCAAACAGCTTTGTGCACAGCAGCCGCACGAGATATGAGATACACTTCCCTCCACACCTGGCCCTGCAGACTCACGCAGTGCCAAAACACCCGTCACTCAGGGGAGAGGTGAGGCAGCACCATCTGACTGCCGTGCAAGCTGCATGACACCTGGTGCTGGAGGAAAGCTTGGGACCAGAAGGACAGCTGTGGTCAGTCTCTGAAGCAAGCAACATGGGGAGAGGCTAAGCTCTGTGAAGGAATCAGTTGGGATGAGCATCATATGAGGACTGAGTTTTATTTTGGATTTGCCAGCTGGCCTTAGAACAGCAACATGAACTAGCATGGCTTTCCTGGCCACAGTTACACCCTCTTTGCCCAAGGGGTGCTGTAGGAAAGGGCACACAGCAGCACACACCTCCTGGTGCCGCACTGATAAGGGCACTGGTGGTTCCAGAGCTAGGTCAGCATCTACACTAACAGCTGGGCCAAGTAGCTGGGTGTATGAGGGAGGGGAGAGATCCCTCAAGCCCCAGAGTGTTGAAGAAAAAACCCATTTCCCATAACCACTGCACAGCTCGCTCTGTAGCAGTAGAGGACCTTGGTGCCACAGAAACTGGCAGAATGTGCTGGGAGACAAGTCCAAGCCTGCCAACAGTGCCCTGAGGTCCTTTGCTGCTTCCACCCCAGCCATGCAGCTCGCAAGACCACTGCTCCAGTCCGGATTCTCCGAGTCCAAACACCGGAAAGTATTTCCCATGGCCCACAGCCTCGGACTCAGGGTCACGGCGCTGTCGGAGCTGCCGCAACCCACCCTGTTTTTCAGGCTGTGTCAGACCGAGGGTTTCAGGTTGCGCGGGGAGAACATTCCTCCGGCGGCACCGCATTCCTTGCAGGGCTAATCCCCGGGAGAATGCGCCGGCATGCACAGCAGCCCCGAGCCGGCCGGCCGGGCCGGCGGCACAGCTGGGCCCGCTGCTCGGGGCCGCCTGGCAGCTCCACGAGCCTTGTCCCGCTTGCTGCTGCTGCCAGAGACCCTTCTGCAGCTCGGATCTGCTCACTGCGAAGTGTAAAGAGCAGCAAAACACAAACTGTCGCTGCCAAAGCCCAGCACAGGGACTCCAGCAATTCGCTGCCTGACAGGCATAAGCACCCAGAGGTCAAACAGGTCTCGGCTGGTGTGTCCATAAAGGTCAGCTGGTTTCCTCCCATCCTGGCTTGTAGAACAGGACCTGCATCTACTAAAACGCTGCCACACTCCTGGAAATGTTCTGGGCATTTCAGAAATATCTTCCTTTAAAACTTAGGCTTTATCCTCATCTAAGTACAACTCTCCTTCGTGTGTCACATGTCTGTTAATGAGTGGGAGAGGGTGGGATGGAAAAGGGTCCTTTCTCTGTGACTCCCTGATGCTTCACTTTTTTGCTGTAACCACACCAACATCTTTATTCTACAAGGTGGAATGTTTTAAATAATAATGGAAAAATTACTTTCTCTAATTCACACTCTGGACGTGAGCTCTCTTGAGCTACTGGTCTGCAATCTGGTGGATGTATCTGCAAAGATACCAGGTGAAGAAAGCAAGCTAAAGTAGTTAAAAGACTTGCAAAAGTGTGCAGGGGAAAATTATTTCTATGTCTACTAGAGCTTCTAGAAACCCAACCTTCATTTCTTGGGCCCAGTTATTTAGGCTGGGCCTGTGCTTTCACCCCAGCTACCCTACTGTCCTTGCTAGAGAAATCTGTTTGAAAATTACCTTAAACCATTTGTCAAAATTCCAGTGCTTTTCTGTTTAGACTTGGCCAGTGTAATCCTGGTTAAAAAAATGCAGAAAATATTTCAAAGTCCAACTTTAAAAGGACAGCCGTTGCTTTATTTGTGTTTAATTAAAAATAATAATGAAATAATGGTAATTAGCAATCCAACTTACAGGTCCCATGGGAAAGAGTCTCAGTTTCTACAACTAGTATGCTTGAATATTGACTTGCTCTAGACATTGCCAAGGTTTTGAGTTCAGCAATTTGTTGGGAGGGGGTTTCCATCTCCGACTTCGTAACAGTTTAACTGTCGTGCTCCAAACCACAGAGTTTTACTACAGCCTCCATTTCCCTTTGTTTTACCTGAACTTCTCATCTTGCTCTGCTAATCCTATGCCAGAATGAGTCATTCCTGCAGGATTAGCTCTGATTTTTCAACTCCTCTCTCAGTGTTGCCCAGACTAGTTCTGAGGAGAAAAAACTGACACGCCCCGTTCAGGATGTTTAAGAAGTGAAAGAAAGTAATTACCTTCAGTGCTCAGATACTTGCACTGAGCCAGCAAGTATACCCCCCCATCTCTCCACCACAGCTGAACCATCAGCATGGCACAGTGCCACTGACAGCACTGGGCTGGCAGCTCCAACCAAGGGGATGCACCAATGCCCCCCTCCTTTGGGTTATTCCCTTTTGCTGCCATGGTCCACGCAGGGATGTTGATTTGCTCCACATCCCAGAGGGGGTGTCCCGAGAATGACCTACAAGGGCCCCCAGGAAGGAATGGGAGCACCATGTGTTGTCCCTGGGGTGCACTGCCCGGTTTTTCTCTCTGAGCATCAGGGAGGCTGCACTGCGCCCAGCTCAGCTGCACTGAGCTCCTGCCTTGAGGGTGAAGTACCTTCAGGAGGCCCCCTCTTTCTGCTGACTGCAGAGGTCAGTCCTGTACCTCCTGTGTTTAGCGCCTTGTCCAGACCAGAGACTCTTCTGAGCGCTTACTGGAAGCAGATCTTAGCCCGTCCCTGCCCTCAGACCTTTGCTTACGTTCACATCTAGATAAACACTTCTTATAGGAAGAAATAGTGTTTTAAAAAATTATTTTCACATTTAATTTTCCACCTCTCCCTTGTTCTGTTTTTTTTTTTTTTTTTTTTAAGTAATAAAGACATTCTCCGTTGTGGTTTAACCCCAGCCAGCAACTGAGTCCCCCGCAGCTGCTCACTCACTGGGATAGGGGGAGAGGACTGGGAGCGCAAAACCAAGAAAACTGAGATAGAGGTGGTTTAATAGGTAAAGCAAAAGCCACACACACCAGCCAAGCAAAACAAGGAATTCATTCACCAGTTTCCACGGGCAGGCAGGTGTTCAGCCATCTCCAGGACAGAAGGGCCCCGTCACGCCTTACAGTGACTTGGGCAGACAAATGCCATCGCTCCGAAACTCCCCCCGCCTCCTCCGTCTTCCCCCAGCTTTTTAAGCTGAGCATGACACCATATGCTGTGGGATATCCCTTGGGTCTGTTGGGATCAGATATCCAGGCTATGTCCCCTCCAACTCCGTGTGTACTCCCAGCCCCCTCTCTGGTCCGGTAGTTGACAAACAGCAAAGACTTGGGCTTTATGTAAGCCCTGCTCAGCAGCAACAAAAACATTCCTGTGTTACCAACACTTATTTCAGCACAAATCCAAAACACAGACCCATACGAGCCACCATTGAAAAATTTAACTTGATCCCAGCCAAAACCAGGCCATTCTTACATAGCAAATACTGCATTGTCTCACAGCAGAGTAAAGGGGAGGGAATCTCAAAGGTCTCAAAAAGATGCCACTCTGCCTCCCTTTCCAGGTGCAAAACATGAAGTGGTCCTGGAAATGATTGTTAAATCACTTGGAAGATCTGTTTTCTGATAATGGTCCAGCAGGGTTCGCAAATGTGTGATTTGCATGTGAACACCCAAACTGCATAAGCAAAACTATCAGAGCCTGCGGGAAGAAAGAAAACATGAGCGCTTGGCATTTTGAGAAGTCCTTTCCTTGTGTTCTCAGATCACTTTCCTGTATCATTGACAGGAATTAAGCTGATTTGACAAAAACTCCTAGAAATCGTGTTTTTACCACAGAACAGAGAGAACTGCAGAAAAGACAAGGTTTCTTCTCCAACAAAAACTTAAAGCATGGTTATACCCCAAGTTAGATCCGTTTATTCATGGCCCTGACCAAGTAAAATTTTAAGAGGCCCGACAGACAAAAATCTCACCATCTCTTTGGGAAACCTGTCTCATGGCACAGGCTTCACAAGAAAAATATGGACTGGTCACAGAACAAGTAAGACCAGACTATCCAAAAAGAAGAAGGAGAAACTTTTTGCTGTCTCCGGAAATACATGCAGTGCGCTGCCTATTTTTATTAGCAGCACAAAACTTAAAACCACTTCTTTCTCTCCAGATTACCAGGACCTACTCGCTTTTGGTTAGAAGTATTGCCTCAGGCAACGCTGGGCAGATGCTTATCTAGTGTAAATCCCCACAGATCTGTTAACTTCAGCAGGACGCCAGCTATTCACTGCCTTTTCAATCTTGTTAAAAAAAAAAAAAAAAAAAAAAAAAAAAAAAAAAAAAAAAAAAAAGCTTGAATTTGAGGAATAGCCCATTTTCTCATCTGGGGAGAGACATTTTCTTACAGGCTCAAAAAAAACTCCAGCAGATTTCGGAAGGTACTTGTAAATAGGGCATTACTTGGTAATTACCATGGTGATTGCTAAAGGGTCAGAGAGAGGCAATAAGAACAAAGGAGCCTAGGGGAAAAAAAACAGGGGCTCTTTGTAAAAGTATTCAGATTTTGTCTGCCAGTGCCAATAAGCTCGAACTATCCCCACTTTACCCTTTGTTTTTCAAATAAAGACTATTTACATCCCTCAGGCATGGAATTACAGCGGGTAGTGCCGGGTCCTACAGATCCCCCATCAGGATCAACCCCCGATAGCTGAATGCATCTGTGGCAGCGGTACTCAGGGCTCACCCTACTGCCAGGCGTGGTTTAACATCCAGCGGTGCACTGTGCGTTGCTCGGGCACACGCACGCACACAATACTGCAGCTTTTGTGCCTTTTAAGTACAATTTTTCTTTCCTTGATCAGTGCTTGAACACACACTCCCCAGCCTGAGCATCCACCTCGCTGCGCCCAGGCTAGGAGGGAGCCCAGAGAGGCTACTCTGCTGTAACTGAGCTATTTTCAAGCTGGGGGTTTTCCCTCCAGCCGCAGGGCCATGCTGTGGCTTTGCCTTTGTCTCTCCCTGCAACCCCTGCTGCAGGCTCTGACTCGGTGTCTTTGCTTCCCAGCTCTGCCTCTGACCTGCTTTGTCGCTAAGGGCTTCCCCAGAAAACCCCGAAGAAGAGTCAGAAATTTGCCACACAAAAGAGCTGGGTGCCTGAACCTACCTACTAAACCAGCTTATTTTTGTTGATCCAGTAGTCACGCAAAGCGTGCTAAAAGCTGCAGTTTCAGGGAAGGGCAACAAGTGTTTTGTTTAATAATGCTCAGTAATGCAGTTTAATTAGTGATTTTCCTTGGTTTAAAAAAAAAAAAAAAAAAAAAGGAACAAAAAAAGTTCTTTTCGTGGTCTGTGTAGACTAGTCCTAGAAAGCTGTGACATTACTTTTCATGGTTTTTTGCTTGTACCAAAGTGATGCTGATAGTCTTTGATTCCAGACCAAGACCCAGAGGAGACAAAACTTAGGTGAGCTTTTTTTCTGCCGACCCGTACAAGAGTCTCTCCACAAAACAAACCTCCCAACTAGTGTTCCAGCAAAGGCTCTTCACATTCTTCCAGCTCCACCCCCAACCCTTTCTCTCCACATTCCTTGCTTTTCCACGGTACTTCTCCTCTTTCCCCTCCTTCATGTGTTCTCAGTCTTACCCCACTGCTCCCATCTACTGGCTCCCAAAACCTTTGCTCCATTTCATGTTCTTCCTTAGCTGATGCAATGTCTGTGACCAGGAGAAAAGTGCTCTGCAAGGACCACAGTGCAGAGCATTCTTAGGACAGGGAATTGTTTAGTAAATTATAGGGCATTGCCACTGCAATTTGTTAGAGTTTAAAATAACCATATTTGGGTGAAACAACATGAAGAACGCTGCCAACAAAGAACACCAAGACACCAACAAAGAACACCATTTCCCTCACCTGCACTGG
The DNA here is from genome assembly GCA_032173965.1 of Sitta carolinensis. Taxonomy (NCBI): domain Eukaryota; kingdom Metazoa; phylum Chordata; class Aves; order Passeriformes; family Sittidae; genus Sitta; species Sitta carolinensis. Next base: position 51,041,330 of record CM063313.1, read on the forward strand.
GAAATTTACCACTTAACCCTACAGTTTAGCCAAAACGACCTGTCCCGTCTCCAGCCCATGTTTACGTGTGAGTTAGAAAAATCCAGTGTCCAAGACAATATGGTTCTGTCTGCAACAAAGAAAGAAGAAAACAAATTATACTTCTTTCCACAGAGCTTACTGAAGTAAAGCAGGATATTTGCAAATATATTTTGTTCACAATATGACAATTAATTAAATAATTATACTTAAATAATTAATTCCCAGCTTCCAAAGCAAGCAATTAATAATTCCCTCTAAACTGCTGTATTCTATCATTTTCTATCAACATCAGATTTCACTGGTATCTGCAAAGAGGGCTGAATTACTATTGTTGGAAACAGTAATATGTCTTGAAAAATCTTTTCATCAGGTGACACTTCCTGTCCACAAGCCTCAGGGTCTTTCTAACCCTGTGGGCCCTCAGTAGGAGCTTCTGTCAGACGCCAGTGACACCTGTTGAGAGACAGCAGAGCAGACAGGTCCCAGCAGGGTATCTGGGAAATACTGAGTAGGGGATGTTCACCCTGCCAGAGATTCAACCTCTCAAAATTTTGAATGACTGCCCAAATAGGGCATTTGATAGGCAAAATAGAAAGAACTTTCTTCCATTCGAACAGTGTTTGACGGCTATTCAAAAATACCCATCCGGAATATTTTCATGAGGTGATGAAATTCACAGGCTTCAGGGGAGCAAGAGCCATGCAAACTTCCTAACACCTGCACACAAAAAAAAAAACCAAACCAACCAACCCAAATCCAAAAGCATAGCAAGTGATTTTCAGCTTATAGAATAGAACTCTGCTCTGCATGTTTCCAGAAAAAGCCAGCTCCTCCTTTTTGAAGCATCTGACAGATCTGCACTAGTCCTAGTGTATCTTGGTGGTGCAAAGGCAAGAATGGGCAGTTTATTCTCTTGGAAACCAACTCTAAATTCTCTTTTGGCAGGAGAACAAATGAATGCATCATGGCCCATCCAGCTCAGGATGCATCCACACTGCTTCCACCAAGGAGGTGCCTGCTCCTTGCTGCCTACATCACATGTGGTGTTTTCTATCACTTCATTTTGTGGCTCTATGTCTTAGCTAAATGAGGCTCTCACTGCCAGTGTGCACAGCAAGTTTCCATGTTTAACTGTTTAGGAGTGCTGGCACAGACCTCAGTTTGCCTGACAAGCTGTGCTCCTCAGGAAACCCAGTACAGAGTGTACCTCACTTGCTGCAAGAGTCATTCCTGGCCCATGTCCAGCCCCATGCATGGCATTCCCCAAAGCCTCTGCAGCAGGCCCCCAGCTGGAACTGGTACACAGGGCATTGCTGCCCCAGGGCACCACTTGCATCTTTCATTGCATTTTTCCTTTGCTGGGCTTCCCAAGCTTTCCAGCAGTGCCATGCTCCTGTTTGTGGTGGTCCTCTAGGTTGGGGCCTTGCCTCTTCCTGTGTCAGCCACTCCCTCTCAGCATTACCATCAACCCAGAGATGTTGCACATCTCACATGCTGTACGGACAATTCTTTTGCCATGACATTGCTCTGCCAAATTCCCGGCAGGGCAGGGTTCCAAGGGAATGGTCAGAGGTGCCGTTCTGCTCTGAGAGAGGTTGCCCTGCCCACCTGCACCTGCCTCTGTTACAGCTCACCTGCTGCAGGTCCTATTTCCCTCCAAGAGCCAGGAAGCTGCTGGACTGTCAGGCAAACATGGTTGGTGCCCCACCCAAGTGGAACCATGCTGGATGGAGGCTAAGGCTGCCCATGGCTCTTGCCCCAATTTCTGGCCTAAGACATGGCCTGTTTTAAAGCCACCATGATGTTTTGGCTTTTTTTCTACCAAAAAAGAATGACCACAACAGCTAACTCAAGTCTCCCTCACAAACCTGGCTGTATCCATGCAATTTTCTCCGCAAACAATTCTTTCCCCACTGCAGCCCCAATTTCCCATAGGAAACTCAACAAAGGGATGAGAAGCTACAGTAATTTGGAAAAACAGCACCGATATTTAACAGCCAGGCTACTGATGGAAAGTGAAACTTTGCCTCCACTAGACAAGAGAAGTAAACAGCTGGTGAAAACATGCAGTATCCTTCTAGTATGTTGCTTTCCAGCCTCTCCTCTGCCAGGTGGTCATACTCCATGTTCAGCTGCACATCATGTCTCCCTCAGAGGTTTCACCTTGGGTCCCATACCATAATCTAGCTAGCCACAAAACGTTTCCAAAATCCATGCAATCACCTTCCTGTTCTTGTCTCTCATCAACTCCAGTTAGGTGCAAAATATCTTAAGCTCAGTCACTTTGGATACTTCTTTGTGGAAAGTGCTCTGAAAGTGCACAAATTATGTCATGCCATCACCTTTCTTATTCCAAAAGGCTCAGGCTTACAGTGCTCCCTCAGATCTTAACCCCAAACTCCAGGTAGGGTTAAGCTCCTTGTCACAATGTATCATGATGTGTCTGGCTCTGATGCTCTCCACACTTCTAACAGCAAGGTCCTGTAACCAAACACACAGTCAACAAAATCCCCAAACTTGCCATTCCATGACAGAAACAGCTGAGCTTGGGGTGGTGGCTGTGCCATGGGTATGTGCTCTCACTTGATTTGCATTTGGCCAATGTGATCTGGGATTCTGATTTTGCCAGACCCTTAATATGGAGCACATTGAATACAGCCTTTCTGTTCCTGGGACACAGAGGCAAAACTTTTCCTCACCTCAGAGAGGAGAGAAATTCTGATGTAGAAATAAAACTAACAACGTGCTGCACAGGAAGGATCTGTCCACACATTTAGTGTCCTTGTTTGGTTGAAGTGGAAGAAGCAGCTCAGATCATAGGACTAACAACGAGTAGTGTGTCCCTGTAGTCTACCCCGGAAGGGTCTCAATGGTGTGGTTTGTAACACGGCAACTGCGTGGGAGTGAGCTGGATTTTTTTTTCCATGGGTGGAAATTGCTTTTGGAGATCCAAGCAGATGGGATTTTGGTTGAGGTAATTCTCTAGTAGCTACCAGTACTAACAACTCCTCTTGAGAGGCCCAGGTGCAGTGCCCTTGTACAGGGTGCAACTCTGCAGTGCAGTGGTCTCACAATCAGTGACCACTTTGCCCAGCTGAAGGCTGCAAATCTTCTGAACTGAGACATTTAGACAGAAAAAATGATAACACTAAACTTTGTCCCAGAGACCAAAAGAAAGTTCAAGTGATAGATTTTGTATGGGTAATACTATGTAGATACACATTTTTGATTGTATTATAAATTCTACTATGAACAGGTTTAATCAATGCATGGTGTTTTCCATCTTTACTTACTCTCGTCCCTCCTCCAGCATGATGGAATCAAAAGAGAAAACAATGCTTCACAAACACGAACACCAACTGTTCTGCTCCAGCAACAGGTACCATTTGACTTACAGATGGAGGAGATCTGCAGTCTAAGATCCAGGTGGGTGAGTTGGAGTGTCATGTTCTGCATAGTTCCCTCCCCAGGGGAACTGGTACTCAAAAGAGACACCAATGCTTAAAATGGGACATACTTCTGCTCCCTAAGTAGAGACTTAAAAGTGTTTTTAAATAGGTTTATGGTAATGTCTCCAGGGCACCATGTTATACAACTCCCACTTCACTCACAAATACTGGCACCACAGTTTAAGCTGTGTGACATGAAAAGGAGAAGGGACAAGAGATAGCACATGCTGTTTGGGTATTCATTTCACTCTGCTTTGGGCTCTGCCAAGGAAAGTGCTTACTTGGGAAAGGATTTTCATCACCAGCAGGGAGGGCAAAAGCAGCTGTTCAGCACACCATCCCTCTCCTCAGCACACACCTCTTTCAACTCCCATCCTCTATAAGAGCAAAGCGAAGCATGATCTGACTTTGCCCTCTGGAGGCACGGAATTGGCATGGCACAGAGAAACAAAACCCCAGAGGTGACTGAACTACAGCACTGCCTTTTGGAACGTCTGATAGGAAAATCCTTTCTCAGTTGCAGCTTCCCACGAGCCAGAAGGCAGAGCATTACTGGTGAGGAAGTTTCATACTGAAGGAGTTAGTTTTCATTTTTACAGGGTAATACTACCATAGTCTGCTGTGCAGTTCAAGAATGTGGGTATTGGTACAGGAGGTTGATTTTTTGTCTTGACACAAACTCTGCAGCATCTGGTTTGAAATACTGCCTAGTGTCTCTAGTGTGTCCAGTGTCCACCTCCTGGACACACTATGTGCACATGTGGGTCCACAGCAAGTGCCACTTCATGGTTTATTTTGCTAGCTCGACAGGACTTTATGCTATCTCCCAGATTGCTGGGAAGCCACAGAGATAAGCAGGTGGCCAGTGACTCCTGGATCCCTTATTTAGCTGGGAAGCAGGGCTGGGGTTTGCTGCATGGAAATGGACATACACACACACATACATATGAATGCATGCACAGACCTCACACACAGATTTTCTCCTAGCAGATAAACAGCTCAAGAACACTGTTGGATACCTCCAAGAGAGCCGTGTTCACTAGGATAAAGAGCTCTTACCTCCCCTTTCTCCCTTAAAATTAATTTGTATTATGCCCAAGAGGGCTTTGGAAAAACTTCTCCTACAAAGATATATTCAGCAATGCATTTGTGACTTGAGTTCTGGAAGAACTGGCAGGAGACACCTGGGCAGGATCAGGTGTACAGCCATGCACAGCAGATGCACACCTGTGCACATCCACCTCTCTGCACAAACATCTGCCTACATCTGTTTCTTGCCTACATGCCCACGTGTAAGCCTCAGGTCCAGCCACATACCTTTGTGTGCTGGCATTTGTTTGTACACACACTCACTTGTCAGTGCACACCCACAAACATTCACATCCTCACCCCCACACCAGTGCCCTTGCACACCCCTGTACCTGTGCACGCACACCCTTCCATGCACACACACGCCTGTGCACAGCTGCACACACTTTCCATCTCACCTCTAGGACATCCTGTCATCTTCTTTATATTCTAGCTAGCAAGGAACGTAATGCCAGCAGGTGAGGAGGCTGTGCTGTCCCTAGGCCTGTGGGTATGTGTTACAGGGGTTCAAGTCCTGGGCAAGCATTTCTCACCAGCTGGCGCACTCAGCTCCAGTCTGACCCTCAGATGCAAGTATCTGAGCAAACATTAGGGAGCTGACAGGTATGTCCCAGCATTAGCCTATGGAGAGCCTGGCATCCTTCCTGGTTTGATCACGGCTCTGTGGGGTCCCGAGGCTTAAGGATCAGGGACAAACAGGTCAGCTCAGTGGTAAACCAGGGGCACGAGAGCCTAGCCCTGCGCCAAATTTCTGCTGGGTACCAACTACGAGGGCCCCAGCCTCCGTGTATTCTACGTAGCGGCTCTGCCCGCAAACCGCGTAGCCTAAGCTCTCATTTACTATCTCTCCCACGCAGATCTGTCACCGGGTGTTTTTTTCCCAGCCTAATTTGTTTCGACAGCTTGATTTCCTCAAAGAAGCGTGGGGCTTCCCTAGGCAACGCTGCGTGGGGCCGACTGTCCCGCGCGAACCGGCAGCATCCCCTCCGACAACGGCGGCCGCTCATCGCTGCCAGCGCTCCCCGCGGCCGCCAGCACAACCGGCCCCGACGACGCCGAGCCCTACGGAGAGGCGCATTAAATGCCCGTGCCCGGACACCCGCACCGAGATCCCGGAGGCGCCCGCTCCGCTCGGTGCCCGTCAGTCCTCCGGAGCTGTGCGCTCTCGACGGCGCTTCGACGGCGCTGGGGACGGGGACCAGCGGAGAGGGGCAGGAGGAGGGTGCTGGGCAAGGCGCTGCCCCTACCCGCGGCGGCAGCGGCGGCACGCCCGGCCCTGTCCGCGCCTCCCGGGCGGCGGGGCGTAGCAGGGGGAGTGCCGGCCGCCCGGGCGCGGAGCCGCCGGACACCGCCGCATAAAAGCCACGGTCGCGCTGCGCTGCGCTTCCTCGGCTCGGTCCGGCGCGGAGTCTCTCCGACGGCCACATGACAGCCGAGAGCCGGCTGCCGCCGGGCCCCCGCCGCCGCCCCCGCCGCTGAAGGCGGACGCGGTGCCCCCGAGAGAGGAGGCGGCGGCAGGGGTGCGGGGCGGGCGGCGGCGGCGCAAGCGTCCGGCGGAGCGGGGCAAGCCGCCGTACAGCTACATCGCCCTCATCGCCATGGCCATCGGGCAGGCGCCGGAGCGGCGACTGACGCTCGGCGGCATCTACCGCTTCATCACCGACCGCTTCCCCTTCTACCGCGACAGCCCCCGCAAGTGGCAGAACAGCATCCGCCACAACCTCACCCTCAATGACTGCTTTGTCAAGGTACCACGGGAGCCCGGCCGCCCCGGCAAGGGCAACTACTGGACGCTGGACCCTCATGCCCGTGACATGTTCGAGAGCGGGTCCTTCCTCCGCCGCAGAAAACGTTTCAAGCGCAGCGACCTCTCCACCTACCCGGCCTTCCTCGCCGAGCGCCCCGCCGCTCCCTGCCGCCTCCTCCCTCTGCCCGCCGCGCCGGCCCCCGCCGACCTGCCGCCGGCCCCCGCCGTCGCCTCCTGCGCCTTCGCCACCGCCTTCCCCGCGCAGGGCTGCGCCTCCGCCACCCTGCCCCACACCTACGCCCCGCTGCCCACCGCTCCTGGGCCCTACCCGCCCGGGGGCCACGGGCCGCTGTACGCGCCGTCGGGGCGCATCGTGCTGCCCGCCTCTTCGCCCGGCCCCCCTGCACTCTATGGCAGTCGCTCCCCCGCGCCCTACCCGCCGCTGCCCCACGCCTACGGCGCCGGAGGGCAGCTGAGTGCCGTCGAGCCCGCTCCGCGGCACGGCACCTATCCTGGAGGCCCCGACAGGTTCGTCCCGGCGCTCTGACCCATCCCGGAGAGGCCCGAGAGCTCGGACCGGAGCCCGGGAGACGGCGGACTGCCGGGGTCGCCTGGCACGGCTGCTCCCGGCGCTGCCCGGGGAGATGCTGAAGAACCTTGGGCTGCACCTATGCATTCTGACATCTGCCCAGGCTTCCTGGCAAGGAGTGTCGCTGTCAACCCTGGAGACCTGGGTGCCCTGTCCAGCCCTGTCCGCTCTCGGCTCTTGTCCCTAGGACGCCCTAGGTGGAGTGCTTGAATAGGGCAAGCAGTCTCTTCCTCTTCTACAGCCTTTCCTGGGGCAGGTGCTCAAAGCTTCCTGCCAGGACCCCTTCTGGTCTACCCGGGAAGATTTCACGTTTAAAAGTCTCTCTGCTGTTGATGACTTTTTTTTTTTTTTTCAGAGAATTAAATGTCTGTTGGTGAGGTGAAGGAGGGAGGCAGGAGGAAGCAGTCCCTGGCCCCATGCAGGCAAAGCTGTGAAAGCAGAATGTGTGGCACTGATGTTGTGGCATGTCCCTGATGGCTATTACTTTAGCCCCAGGCTTTACACCAGCAGTGTGGCCAAAGGCTGGAGAAGATTTGGATGCCAGGGCTCAGAAAAACGCATCAAGTCACATCCTTTCAGGTGTTTTTCTCTGTGCTGCAAGGTTGGGAACAGTTGTGGGATTGGAACTACAAAAATTTCTACCATGAGCATCTCCGGCCCCTGGAAGAGGGACACTGGGAGACCAGTGGGACCTCTGCCCTTGGAGGTCTTTCCAACTTGATTGGGCGGAGCCTGATCTGCCCCTGAAGTTGCAGCCAACATTGAATTTGGACTTGTTTTGAGTGCAGACCTGATCCTGAGGTCTTCGGATGTACTTACTGCCTAAATTACTTTGATCCCGAGATCAGCCCAGCTCTGAGAAATTGGCATATATAGGAGAAAACTTTTGTTTCTGGAACACAAGAGGCAGGATACAGTGCCTTTTCATCTTCAGTTGCTCCACTTTCAAGCTTTCCTGGGAGGGAAAAGAGTCTGGAGAAAGATATGGAGAGAAAACAACTAACAGGAATTAGTTTTGTGAAACAAAAGCTTGAACTAGATTCATGGGGAAACTCAAGCATACCCCTCTGAACAGATCCCACCACCCTGGTAAGGGGTCTGAAGCAGTAGTGGATACTCAGGGCTCCACTTGGGGCTGTGGGTGTAGAAGGAGCCGACATAGCCTTGCTCCCAGGTCTTATACAGCTCATATTTCCCATAGAGCTGGGGAAACTGTGTATCCAGGGCCTGGAGGAGGTTGATGAGAAGATCTTCCAGTGTGGTGAGGCCTGTATGGGGAGAGGGAGTGAGAAAGTGCAGCCAGAGCCTCAATGGGAGATTTGGAAGAGCAGACAGGGTGCACATACACCAGTGTCTCTCTCACCAGAGAAGGGTATAGACATAGTATAGGTCAGGTTGGAAAAGATATTGGGAAATTTCTGTTCCAATCTTGTGCCCAAATCAGGGTAAACTAAGACCAGTTGGCTCAGCCCTATGTGGCTGAGTCTTCATCACCTCCAAGAATGGAGAGAGCACAGTCTCTTCGGGCAATTTGGCTGTCCTTGTGAGGGAGAAGTTCCTCCTTGTGCCCTCCATTTAGCACTTCTCTAGTATCATTTCATGTTTACTGTCTCTTCTCCTTCTGCTGTGCTTTGCTGCAAAGAGTTTTTGATCCCCTGAAGACACCTGTACCTTCTGCTCTTCATTTTTCAGATGAGGTCCTCAGCAGGATGAAATTTGTGTAGAGGCAGCTTCCTTGCTTTCCATGGGTGCTACGGTCCACATATCCAGGTGACACATGAGAGGAAATGGAGTGGAGCAGGAAGGTGGCTGGGTATCCACAGTGCACAGTTTGGTGTGGGGAAGAGTAAAGCCTCTGCAGTAGGTGGTCAGGAGAAGTTGTATGTCTGCCTTCCGTGGGGCTGTGAGGCAGGAGATGAGTTTTGGCTCCAAGGGTTCAGAGTGTCAGGGATGGCATGTGGTGAGCCAGCTCCTGGGCTGGGAGGCTGAGACTGATCTGACAGCACTGCCCTGTGTCCATGTAGCTCTGTCTGTGGCACCGCAGGAAGCCACTGTCTCTACAGAGCTGGGAAAGCTGCTCCAGGTACGGAGCCAGTGGGGACAGGCACAGAAAGCAAGTGTAAGTACCACTCAACTCTGGTGCGCTGAGGTCAGTCACATTTTTCCTATCCTATCCTTTCTGAAAAGCTACGTTGTACATCTTTGTTGTTCTTCCTGGTCTTGGGAAGCTGCTACCATCCTGGAGAGAGCTGTCTCAGCTAGGGGCAGGTCTCCCCAGCAGCTGTGCTAACACCTCTCCCAACTCTTCCTTCACCATCTGGAAAAGGGTCTGGACACCTAGCTGTGCCAGCTCCTAGTATTTTCAATAGCTGCTGGCTCTGCTTTCATCACCTGTAAGGATTGGACTGTGTCACTTTGACGGCAAGCCATGCCAACTTCTTGCTCATTTGGGGGTAGCTGGGAGAAGAACTGTTCTGCCTTTTATGCTTTCTTTCCTTCCTGTAGGAACAGTTATCAATGTGGACCAGATAATTTTCATAGAATCATAGCAGTGCTGAGTTGGAAGGGATTCATCAGGATCATCAAGCCCAGCTCCTGTCCCTGCACAGGACACCCCAAGAATCATACCATGGGCCTGAGAGTATTGTCCAAATGCTTCTTGAACTCTGTCAGGCTTGGCGCTTGCTCCCTGGGGAGCCTGTTCCAGTGCTCAGCCCATCTGGGGTGATATCCAACCTGAACCTCCCTTCATGCCTCCATGAATCTTGTCATTGGTCATGGGAGTGAAGAGCCTAGGTGTCTCCTGGCCCTTGTTCCTTTTGTTTTGTTCTCCACTTCAGCACTTGTGCCAGTTTAGAGTTCAGTCCAAAAAAAAGAAAGGTCACCAATGATGATACAGGTTTTGTGGAAGATGCTTCTAAGCTCAGATAGCATCTGTAGGCAGTTCAGGGAGCAAAATTCAGTGTCTGAAGAACAAGTCTGATGTATCCTGGTGACTTAGAATTCACAGGTTGAGTAGTTTTCAGTTGTGTGTTGTTTGCAGAGAAGGTCTAGATGCTTTTCCTTGTTTCTCTCCAGATCTTTTATACCTACAAACCAGGGAAACTGGACATATCTAGATGGTAAATTTTTTGCAGCAGGTACAGTGATGAGCTTGCTGCATCTAGAACCTGAGACATGGTCAAGAATTGCTTAAACTTCGGTCATAAACAGCTAGAAACCCTGGGCAGAACGGTGAAGAGCTACTGGGACCATTCAAGGGACTCTATATCTGTGTGGTGTCTGTGTTTTGAACGAGAAAAAGCTATACCTTGTCCTTTGCTAGTGGTGGCAGTGCTCCAACCTTCCACTTGCAGCAGACCTGGAGACTCCAGCAATCCCTTCCCACCAGCACTGTGGTGATCCTGCAGATCCAACAGATCAAAACACCACTGTGTTTCGTGGCTATTCCAGCCTCTCTGAGCTGTCGTGTAGGCTCAGTGCCAAGGTGTGCTGAACACTGTGGGTGTTTCCAGGCTGGGTCTTGTGGCACTGAGCTGTGCTGCCCCTGTGCCCACGTGTGGCATGGGACTGCCTGACCACTGACAGAGGAAGATGTCCTTGGGGAGCCATGGGGTTGGGTCTCTCTATGAGGATATGGGGATATGCCAAGGGGATACATTAGACAATTGGATCTCAGTGTATGCTTGTGCCATGGGGATATGTTAAATGTGGATCTCAATGTCTTTTTGTCTGGCACACTGCTTGTAATTCTCAGGCACCACCAAGAATAAGAAAAAAAATTGATTTCTGTAAGTTTTATTGTAAATATCTGAGAACCTTTCTTTTAGCAAAGGTAGTCTAAGCTTCAAGCTACTCTTTCGATTTCTGTCAGAAGAGTCCAGTAAATCTGGACTGTAAACCTGTAGGAAATTCTTAAATGTGAGCACTAATGAGAAGAGAGAGGGTCCTTGAAAGTGCTCATTCCTCAAAGGACAGAGCCTCTCAGTTCCTGTTCTGCCCAAGTTCTGGTATAGTCAGGCTCTGAGCAGACTTTGAGAAAGAACTGGACTGTAAAGCCTCAGAGAATATTATATTCTGTACTGGAAATTTTGGTTTTGTTTTTTGTTTTTTATTTACTCTTCTGCTTCACTTGAAATGGAAATAAATCTTTGTCTTGTTTGTAATGAAGTGTCTCTGAGTTTACTCTTTCAAGGTTTCCTGGTACTCCTGAGACTGGAAAACGTACAGAGCAAGATGCATGGCATGTGCTGCTCATCGCTTTTCACCCTGTCTTACCTTGGCTTTTTTTTTTGTTGCTGGGTTGCTGAAGACATCAGAGGGAAGGAGGAGGCATGGGTCAGCAAGGCCAAGGCCACATGTGGCATATCAAACTTCCACAACCCCTTGAGTCACCAGTCTGCTTTGAGGGTCCCCTGTCAGGCCATAAGCATGCGCCAGACATCAAGGCTCCACCACAGTCTTGTGTCTCTGCTAGAAAAGGGACAGGTAGGGAAGGCCTACCTGTGAGAGGAACAGAAGCTCAGAGATGGGCAAGGGGATTGTTTTTGGCATTAATTACTCTCTGACTGCTCCAACATGGAGCTGGGCCAGCTGGAGGTGTTACCTCTGGAAACATTATGTTGCCTGTCCTGTGGCAGCAGCACCAGAAATGCTTGGTCTTGTCTCTTGCACCCCAGGCCAGTTAGTTATTTTGGCTGCAGAGACAGAGTTCCTGCAGCTGCAGGCTGACACTGTGTTCACCTTATGCAACGGCAACATCTGTGGGCCCAATTCATCAAGCAGTAACCATAGCTAGTGGGGGGTGTAACAGGTCTTCAGGGGCAAATCCACAGCTCAGGATGATGAACTGGCTTGCACACAAGTAAGATGACGGCAGATGTTGCCCCTTCTTCTGCTGAGAAAGTGGTGCTGGCTTCCTGAGGGTGTTTGGGGGTAGTGAATTCTGCAGCTGTTGCCCTGTCGACAGCCCAAGCTGCCTGAAGGGTGATGAATGAGATGGGAACAGGTAGTTCAATCTGCCAAGTTACCAAAGAGCAGATAGGAAAGTCATCTTCAATAGCTTTGGGACTCCCAGGTATGATTTATCTGCCTTTGAAAGTGACAAGAAGTGGATCAAATCTATGAGAAAGATTAGGCAGAGGAGACAGCTGCCGTTTGGCCAGGAGGGAATACCTTGGAGGGAGTCCATAGCTTTGTGAGTTGTAATTGGAGGGCAGTCTATGTAGCTGAAGTTGGGCTTTGGCTGTAGCTATTACCTAGAGCTGCCATGTCAGTGACCAGAGAGGGCATCCCACTCATGCAGCACCTGGAAGTGAACTAATGTGAGCACAGGAAGGCTGATGGGTGTCTGGCTTTACAGAGTCTGGTGTATGAGGATACAGTGGCCCATGGCACAAAGAGCAACTTTACACACTTGTCTTGGTGTGATCCTGAAGCCCTGATTTGTTGAAGCCCTCTCTAGACAGCAGAGCTGATTTCTTAACTCAGTCCACTTGAAATGTATGTCTTCTCATGTCCAAGGTCAAGAAGTCAAGGTGGGAGATAGTGGCATGTGCTATACCTGGAAGCTGGTGTTATTTTTGGGAGTTACTTTTGGATGTGGTGCTGTCATGCAACCACTCTTCGTGTGGGCAGACTTAGGAGGAGGGAGACCCAACTCAGGGCTGCCAGACTGAACTCTCACGGCTTCTGCAGCATTGGAAAACAGGGTGCAGCTGGCCAGCGTGAAGTACTCTGGCCCCTCTGCTTGGGCTAAGAGGAAAAGAGGCTGTATCCTAGCCTCTTCTGATGATAGGAAGTTAAGGGCTATTGTAGGCTCAGGGCCATATGTCTGGCTGAAAATGTCTATGGAGAAGAGGCAGGAATATTAACTGTGGGCTGGTGCAGAAGAACTTACTGAGCTCACTGCTATCCCTTCTCTGATACTAGGAAGCTAAGATTCATTAGCCATTTAAGAATTTGCAAAGTTGTTGTCCGGATGTGAACTGTACAAAGAGATCCCAATTGATTAAGGAACAGCTTCTGACCTTTTTTTTTCAGTGTCAGCACCAGAGCCCTTGGTCCGATCACTGACACAGCTTGCCTGGTGCATGAACTACTCTGAGCCAATTATCCCTGTGGATGGCTGTTGCAAGGACACCATCTGCATCTCATGTTGACCTCTTCCACTTGGGAAAAGGTGCTCATGAATCCAGGCTGTCAGTTTTTGAGGCTAACAAATGATGTCCTAGGCCTCGTATCACTTTTACAGCCATGTGTTTTAGCACACAGCCTGTCATCAGGCTAACTGGAGTGGTGGCCCTAGAACTGGCCAATTAAGTAGTGGCTCCCTAGCCACCCTTCCTGTGTTCTCAGGTTTATGGCTGCAAGAATAGTGGGGGAGGAAGACTTACAGGGCATCAGCATTGTGATGTCTTCAACAGTCAGACCATGATGGTCTCAGAGAAGATTTCCTTCTCTTCATCAGGAGGCACATGATACTGATGGTGATGATTTCTTCCTTCTCCATCTTTGGTACACTTGAGTTTATTTCTGTTCGTATATATTATTTTCCAGTAGTTCCTAAATTGTTTTGGTGGGTTTTTTTGTTTGTTTGTTTGTTTGCTTTTGTTTTTGTTTGTTTTGGTTTTTTTGTTTGTGTTTTGTTTTGTTTTGTTTTGTTTTTTGGTTGTTTGGGTTTTTCTTGTTCTCCTTTTTTTCTCTAAAATTGCCTTTACTTGTATAACATGGGCTTCTTGCATTTCTGCAGCAATGAGTGACCGATCACTGCAACAGACCTGGATTTACAGACTGTTCAGGCCACACAGAATAAATGCCTAAGTGAGAAGTACCACCCTGTCATGGTGTTAGAGGCTGTGCCTGAGTGTTATTATTGATGTTGGTGACTTTTTCATGGAGGAAAGAGAGGATGATTCAGGGCTATGACCTTTATGCAGGAAACATTTGTTAAAAAAAAAGTGTTTTCCTTCTTGGGTCATTCCTTCTGTATTTTGTTTTTATGGAGGTTTTCTCCACCCTTCCCTTCTAGAGAAAAGACAAAAGAAAAGCCCTCTTGAAGCAACCAGGGAAAATGGTTTCATGCCTTCCCACTTAAGTGGATATAGGATATAGCACCTCTCTGCCACAACAGGAGTCGAACTTAAATCCAGGAAAACCTTACGCATCTGGGGAGACCTCATAGCACCTTCCACTATCTACGGGAAAACTGGAGAGGGTCTTTTGACAAGAGTCGTGTGTTATGACAAAGGGAAATGACTTCAAAGTGAAGGAAGGTAGATTTAGACCAAGTATTTGGAAGAAATTCCTGTGAGGGTGGTGAGGCACAGGTTGCCCAGAGAAGCTGCGGCTGCCCAATCCCTGGTCGTGTTCAAAGCCAAGCTGGGTGGGTCTGCGAACAATCTGGGGGGAAGAGACGCGGTCGTTAAGGTCCTTTCCAAGCCGATCTGCGCGGCGCTGCCGCTAGGGAGCAGTGCCGGCCGCGGCGGGCGCGGCGGGAGGAGCCGGCGGAGGCAGGCTGGCTCACAGCGGGCGCGCCGCAGCGGGTCTGCGGGCATCCGCCTAACGCTGCGCCCAGGCTCCGTTTAGTGCTTTCCTGAGTTCCCAGGGACATGTGTGATGGGGAGAGAGTAGGTAAAAGCGTCATTAAAGCTGTAAAGCACAGATCGCGCTATTTACCATGCAAGCATGTATCTTTGTTTCTTTGTGCTTTTCGTGGCTTCTCAGTGAAAACCTCAGGCTGTCTGAGGGAGGCGCAGACACAGTTCATGCTCAGCACCCCATGGATGGGTTGAATTTCAGGCCTTGGGCTTAAACAAGTGGCCATTCCCCCTGCCATATGTGAGCCCTCACAAGGAATACTGGATCCAGTGAGGGTAACCCAGAGCAAGAATGTCATACTGGAGCTCAGCTGAGGGCATCGAGGCAGAGAGCTGGTGCATGCCACAGGCTGAAGGAATCAGGGTTGCTCTCATGGAGAGCAGGTGAGCATGGAGTCTAACTTGGAGCCTGAAAGAGGGTTACAGAGAAGGCGGAGCTGGGGTCTTCTCTGAAAAGCACCAAGATAAAGAGGCAAGGAGCTAAAGCTGTGCTGAGGGAAAGCCTGGTGTGACATAAAGGAAAAAGATTATTTCCTTGAAAGTGGGGCAGCCCTAGGATGAGGACAAGAGGGGGAATGATCTCATGTCTAGGAGAAGATCAGAGAAAGCCCAAAGCAGTCTGGTCAGACTTAGCCATGCTCTGAGCATGAGTTGGATTCAAGATCTCCAGAAATCTCTCCTTACTTAACTTTTTCTACAGTTATACGATTTTCTGGTGAAACAGGAGAGCCAGACCATGTGATGGAATACTGATGAACACAGCTTCAGCCTGTGGCAGCCCTGGCATCATTTGAGAGGTATTCATTTAAATAGTGAACATGGGATGGGAAGGAGCAGATCTCTGAGCAGGAAGTTGTGGACAAATAGGGAGTGGGTATTTGCTGTCTCCAAGATTTACTGCTTAAAGTCAATATTAGTAAATAAATCAGCAAATTTTTCTTATCGCTGCAGGACCAGGCACTTATGAGGTGGAATGGCTTTCATCGACCTCTGGTGGCCTCTGGCTCTAAGCTGCTTGCCCACTTCTTTCTGCTAAGGCTTAGGTATGCCTTCACTTCTGCTAAGAACAGGAAGATCCTTCTGGTTCAATACATCACCCATAAGCAACAGCCTGCCACATATCACTCCTGACTTTCAGCAAATGTGGGGGACCCCATATATTAAGAGTCATTTGAGAAGTGGGAAAAAAGGGTGCACAAACCAAACAACTTCCCCTGTTCCATAGAGCTGGAAGCATGTTTTCTGAAAAGATATTGAACGGCAATCAGCATGGTCCAAGGAGAGTCTGGTTCACCAGGATATGATGTTAGGTTTCCTCTCCTTAGCTGTCATGCCATGGCTGTCAGCACCCAGGATGGCTTCCTGTGCTCTGCAGAAGGCTGGGACAGGACCTGAAGCCCTGAGAAAACTCAGAGGAGCATGTTCAGTCCAGTCCAGTTGACATTAACCAA
Organism: Sitta carolinensis; assembly: GCA_032173965.1. NCBI lineage: Eukaryota > Metazoa > Chordata > Aves > Passeriformes > Sittidae > Sitta > Sitta carolinensis. The sequence continues at coordinate 51,057,274 of CM063313.1, forward strand.
TATCCTTCTGAGTCTCACTAGTGAGGGGACAGCCATAGTGGTTGTGTGCACCGTGTACCACAACATGCCTTCATCTGTGTGCCTCAGGAAGCAGGTCAGATCATCCTGGAGGAGCCACAGGCTCTTTACAGTCACTTTACAGCACAGCAAGAATCACTGTGCCAGGATCCTTGTGCTGGCCCCATAGCTCAGAAGCTATTTCCTTGCACTCATATTCTTCTCTTTGCCAGTAAGGAGGCTACAGTCAGTTAAAGGTCTCTGGCATCCCCCAGATTTCCCCTTCATGTCAGACCCAGACTACGTTTGTCATCTCAGAGGGTGAAAATTTACTTTATTGGACTCTCTGTCAATGGCTCTGGGTAAAAACATCTATCTTGGACTCAGGAAGGAGGGAAGAGAGGGAGAAGGTAATTTGTTGCACCTGCAAAACTGCAACCTCCCTATCCGAGATACAGCTGTCCTTGCCAACCTATGCCCAGCTCCATTCAGAGTCCAGCTTCACACCTGAACCTCATCTGTGTAAGCAAGAGCTCTGTTATCTGTCTTCTCAACAGAGAAGGAAGCAATGCATGGCAAGTTGAAGTGTTTTATTAGGAGAGCTTTATCTTTCTCTTGTTTAGTTTGCGATAAGATTTATTGTTTGCATGCACACCTTTCTTACTGTCTGCCAAAGAAGACAGAGTAAGAGCAGCTCTAAGAGAGAGTGTGCAGTACTTGGGATGACTCCTGGACTTCCTAGCCACCAAAGGCATATCCACAGAGATGGCCAGAGGTGCTTGCTCTGGTTCCTGCACATCTCTACCCTCAGGGAGCTCCCACAACCCTTCCAGTGCAAGGATTAGCACTGCTGCCCGTGTGTGTTTCAAGAGTGAGTGTTGCCCCATGTTCATGGACACCTCACTCTGACAGACCTGCACCACCTCCTACAGCTCCACTTCACAATTGGGAAGGTGGAATGAAATTGTTCTGTGACCTCCTCGATTGATGTGAGCTGTAAGATGAGTCTAAAGCCCCCTGAAATTTCTTTTCCGCAAAATCTAAAAGGATCTGGAAGCCAGGAGAGTCTAAATGTCTGCAGGTGCAGAGTGGGTAGCATGGCTGATTCCCCTCCTTGTCAGTACTACAGAGGATTGGAGAGCTGGGAAGGGCCACTGGCTCTTGCTGTCTCTGAATGGCACATGTGGGGCTCCACCAGGTAGAAGGGTCTCCTGGCCTACCTGGCAGCAGCCACAGCCCAGCCCTCTGCAGCATGGTCCGGGCACCACGCTTGCGGGAGGACCCCAGCACAACTGTTGTGGTGTTGCTCAACCGTAACATGACCTCCAGCCTCTGGCTCCACTTCAGGCCAGTGCAGCCTCAACTGCTTTACCCCAGTATCTTGATCTAGGAGCAAACTGCCCAGATAGAAGCTCCTTCCATGCTGCAGGGCTTCCACAAAGCCCTCTTGTTGTACTTTAGATATTTGGGGTTGTGGGTGAGGTTTGAGTAGTTCATGGCAGAAGCTGAGAGCTCTTGTTCAGCTGCCACTGGTATCAGTGACTCAAGGGGAGAGCAGAGCCTCGTGTTAGCTGATACATCTAGGGAGACCAAAACGGTGTCAGGATACCTGTGTGGGGAAACCCATCCCTCCAGGAACTGTCCATGGGGAATGGAGTTGGATTTGCTTTGGTATGGTGCTGCTGAATGCTTTCTTCTTTGACACCCACCAGGTGCTTTAGAGCTTCTGGCAGTGTATCTCTAGAGGCAGGACTTCAGCATGGGGAGGCTGTGTGAAGAGCTGGCAAGCACTTGCTCCTCATGTGATGTCCCTGGGACCAAAGCAGGGATGGGATTAAGGGTGCCCATCCTTCACTGGAGAGACTCTTACTGGTGTCACCTGTTAGATGTCACACATGCTGTGACACAGAGCTTGAGGGCTCTGGAACAGCAGCAGCAACGTGTCCAGAGTCACAAAATAATCCCCAAAATCAAGGGTGCCCTCAGGGCCTGGCCAGCTTTGTCCTCTGGGGGACAGGCCCTTGGGAAGTCAGATAATGGCTATATGACCTCCACTCCTCCTCAAGAGGAGAAGGATCCTCTGTGTCAGGATATTACAGGAATGTAAGAGAGCCTCTGCCCTTGCTATGCACAGGAACAAGGACCACAAGACCCAAAACACGAGGAGAGACATAGGGGACCCCATTACCTCCTGGCTTCAGGAGAAATCCTGTGTGAAAACTGGGGAGACAGGAAGACAATGACTGTGCAGGGTGTCTCCTGTCTTTGCCCCAAATATTTTTCTGACAAAAGAGTATAATTTAGCCAAGTTTCAGCCCAATTAACTCAGCTGTTTTCAACCATCTTTTGTTTGTCTTACAAGGTCAGAGTGAAGATGCCCAGAAATTAAAAACAAAAAATATTTCCAGCTTTAGGAATGCAAGATGTTTATTGCAGAGGAAAATGGGCATGTGAAAAACTTTCAGACTAAAAATAATAGCACAAAGGGTGATGGGGTTTATAGGGTGCAGTAAAAAGCCCAAGCTGGGTTTCTCCAACCAGCTAAAAATCATGGTGGGTGTTAGCTTTGCAATACCACTCATATTTATGCAAAAAAGAAATTACTTTCAGAAACACAGATGGATGGTGGACTGTATGACTGAACTGTAGGTGTGGCAGAGTACCATGAAGCCTTCCATGAGCCCAAGTAAAACAGCCTTTTTGCAGAGAGAGCAGAAGGCTCATAAGCCACAGGCAACTCCCTAGGGACTGCCCCTCTAGCCTAGAAAAGCTTAGAAAGCAGAGTGACAAGGAGAGTATGGGCTTTATGATTCCCAAGAAAGCAGCTGTTTGAAATCACTATGCTGTACTTATCAAGTCTGTGAGGCAAAAGTTAAAATAAAAAATATCCCCAAGCAATCAGAAAAGTTAACACAGAATATGTGTGACGAATTCGTTATCCTGGTGGTCATTTTCCAGAGGAGTATTCAACTCTTCTAGTATATCTGCTTCTGCTGGTTTCAGCACATCCTCTTCACCTACAAGGCATGTAAGAGATAGACCATTTCATCCTGGGGGGCTCTCAAGTGTTATCCCTCTATCCCATGTTAGAGCCTCCATGGCCAGTCTCCTGCAATTGCCTGGAGAAGGTGTTAGAGTGGATTGCCTGCTTTTCCAGGGCAGCCCCAGTTGTGGAGGGAAGTCGGAGAAGGTCAAGCACTGGTGGGTATAAAGCCAGAGGCAATTACCACAACCCTGATGGCTGTCCATTTCAAGACCTCAGGGCTGGAGGCTGGACATCCACTCCCAAGCCCAGGACACAGAATAGCTGTTTTCCATGGCACAAGGGCACCACATGCCTTGCAGCAACAGGCCTCTTATTCTCCACTGCACAGACATTGCTGGAAATGCAGTCGTTGAGGGTCAGAGAACTGTCACCTCCTCTGAAGCAGATTCTAAGTTTTCCTGATTTTGAAGCAACCTGCATGCTTGACCCACTGACTGCTGAAGGGAATGTAGTCTACTCTTCTGCTCCAGATCTGGGAGCAACTCCTGCTGCAGAAACTGTAAATGGATTTTCTGAGCCCAGACACCAGCCTGCCATTCATACCAGTTTAGTTCTCTCCATGCCTCAGTCCTAGCAGGTTTCAAAGGTGTAGTTGTTTGCAGACACATATCCTTTGTCTCAGTGCCCACTTTGCTCTCCCACCATCCCCTTGTCAGTCCTGAAACTGGATGAACTGTGGACAGAGAATGTCTGGACTTTGGATCCCCCAACCAGCTCTGACCACAAAAAAACCCACATCTTCTCTCTGTGGAGAAGAGATCTTCACAGAATATCCCTCTGCACTGATATGGCTCTTGGCAGAGCCACAGAAGTGTTCTTAGGACAAGGAGTTATTAAGGACCAGGTCCACAACTCCATCCCAATGACTGACAATAGTAGGCTTGTTATCACTCCCCTGGACTTGGAGAGAGCTGTCTGTCCCCACAGTCCCACCATCCCCCCACCCTTTCTCAGCTACCCAAGTTTTATCCCCATGCACTGGCAATGCTGTGGGGTCATTATTGGAAAGCTGGGCACCCTTGGGTGCCAGTCAAGAGGCAGCACTGCACTGTCCCCCAAGCCACCACAGGGCCAGCAGCTCTGCAGCAACTCACCAGCAGTGTCCAAGCTCCTGTCTGCCAGCTCCCCGTCCATTTCCACTGCTTGGATTCCACCGACCATGTTCTGGATAGTCAGCACAGGGGGCTGCTGTTGATACACTGGTTCAGGCAGTGCTGGCTCAGAGGGCACTGGCTCAGCCTTCTCCTGTGGGTCAGGCTGGGTGTCCCCTGCTGGCTCTGACTCCGGGACAGCCTTGACCACTGTCTGACGGCCCCGTCCTCTTTGGGCTCTTCTGGCTTTCTTTTGCTGTTCACTCTTATAGTCTCTGTAAGGAGATTTCACAGGGATGATCACTTGGGAAGAGGACAAAGGACTTCCTCTTCTGCCCTAAGGCAGCTTTGCTGGGTCCCCCTGTTGTGATTGTGACCCAGTTCATCCTGGAAGAAGCTGCAGTTTTGTAGCCCCTCTCCTGAGCCCTGCACAACAGCCTTCTGCAGCTGCACCAGTGAGCAGGAGCTTGCGCAACACATTTTTCCTCAGCCCCACATTATGATTGAGGTTTGCATGCTACCCCCCATCCCTCTCCCTCCTCCAGTGCCTGTGTAGACCTTGAGCAGCTACTGGCTGCAGGTCACCTTTCCCCACTGGAGACTGATGGCTCTGTCCTTGGCTGAAGATGGAGGGGCTGGGCCACATCTGGGCTCAGGTTAAGTGAACCCAAAAGCAATATGACAGAAAAAGCTAGATTTACCTCAGAACCCACTGAGCTGAATCTTTCTCCAGGGCTTCTGCTTTTCTTTTCCTGAGCAGCTCCCGGTCTCTCAAGCGACGGGTTATGATGACATCTACAAGGATAAAGTGAGCTAGCATGACATTCTGATCTCTCCCTGCCTGGTGCTAGAGCACCAATGCAAGAGGCCATGCTTTTTTATATCCCAAAGATGAAACTACTTGAGTGCTGTACTTGGGTAGGATTTGATGACACAGCACCCAAAAACTCCCAGACTCCTAGCCTGACAATTAATCTATATTTCCAGTTACAATTCCTTGGGGTGACCCGTGCCCAACCTGTTCCCCTGCTGTAGGGACCTGGAGCATGGTGTCTTTGATTGGACATCAGTAGAAATTGCAAGATAGTTCTTCATGTTTGCTCTTTTGTTACCCTTTTTCCCAGACAGCTGGAACTGGCCACCGCTGAAATTAAGGTGTTTATCTAACTACCAGGGAGAAAGCCTTGACCCACAAAACAGACAGTCCTTCAAAAAAGGAACAGCTCTGTGGGGGTAAGGATGAGCCAGAGGACACAGCCTTATCCACACAGATGCTCCTGTGCATTGGGCTGAGACCTTGTGGGGAGGTGGTGATCCAGCCAGAGACCAAGACAGGGCTAGTACACACTGCTGGGGTTGAGAAGATTGGTCACAAACACCACACAAACACCATCCCCAAGGAGGTCTGCAGCTGTAAGGAAGACCATGGCAGGGCTGAAGAAAGACTGACTGATGTTAGAAGGCTCCAATGCTGGCTTTTTAATTTGGGCAGGATGTGCGGGTTGCATACAGCCACCAGCAGAGAGGAGCACCTCCCAGATCCCAGTCAGCCTCTGACATCCCTTCGGTGGCCAAGGTAAGCAGTGTCCATTTCACTGGTTGCAAAGGGCTCCAAATGGCTTCCCGAGGCAAAGACCAGCTTAGAAAATGGTCTGAACTTCACTTCTCCATGTCTTTGTCCTAAAAGACATTAATCCCTGATGATTTCTAGTGTAGACTCTAAGCCGTGATAGCAAAAACTTGTCTCAAATCAAGCAGCATGAGACCCAATCCCGGGAGACAAAGGGAGTAACACTACTGCCCTGAGGCCTTGAGGGAGAGGGAATTCTTCCCAAATGTACACTGAAGAGATCACAAAAGAATCGATTTTCATAGATTCAACAAAATCCACACAAGTGGAAAAGCAAAACTATGACCTGCTCTTTCTAGATGTAATCAGATCCATCTCCTTTCACAAAAAGTCTCTGTTCACACTAAAGTAGTGAAATCACTGAAATATTGTCATTTTTTCATTCCCTTGACCAGATTGTAGAAGTGTCAAGGTGAGAAAGACTTCTGAGGCTGAGCTGGGATTACAGCTCTTTTATCCCAGGTATTTATTAAATGCAAGGAAAATTGTAGTCCAGGGCAGGATAATGCAAAACTGACAGCAGAATCTAGTCTCTGCCCAAAGACACTTCTGATAATTAATAATAATCTTATAGAAATTTAGCTTGGAGAGTATTTATGTTGGTCTATATATCCATGTCCTCATCAAACTAGAGTCGACTTTGAAATTACCTCTGACTGCCCAGGACACTGTCCAGGGAAATTGAGAATAACTCCAAGACAAATGGGAGGTTGTTCCCTGACATGAGGCAGTAATAGAGACAGTAGGGCTCAGCCTGCAGGGGCTGTGCCATCCACATAGAAAAAGGCAATAAACTCCCTAGGAAGATGAGGTTACAGGTTGCAGTAGCAGGATCTGCACAAGGCCTCAGTTCAGCTACTGAAGTACATCCCTTGCACATCCAGTTTCTAGCCAAGGTAATTTTCTTTTCCTTTCAAAATGTCTTGTGAGCTGTAAAAACAATTTTAGCTGCTTGCAATCAGTCTTCTTCCCAGTCCATTCTAAGAAAACACCCCTCATTCACTTCTAACTGGTCCAAGAAAACACTCCCACAACAGTTCCAAAGCTGTCACCTGCCAGCACTAAGCAGGAAAGATCACAGTAAAAAACCAACAACATATGCATTCTGATGAATAATTATTTACTAGAGGACACAAAGAAACAGAAATTACATGAGAAAAAAAAAATTAAGCAATAAACACAATGAGGCAGTACTGTCAGTCTGCAAACAGACAATCTACTGATGCTCTCTGAAGGACTTAAGCTGAAAAGCCTTTATATATGCTTCTGCCTTTTTGAACTGAAACATAACATATAAAATTACACATATTAACAGTTAAATGTGCATCCTCCACCCCCAAGTATAGATTAATAATTATTAGTTCCTTTCTGAGAAACACTTGGGAACAAAAATCAGGCTCTCCTCCCTCCAAAAACTCAAGTTAGGAATGTTCTCATCATTACCTGGCACAGCATACTCCTCACAGGCTGCAGAGGGTGGCAGGGAAGAGTCCGAAGAAGCATGGTCTTTGCCTAAACTCTCCATTGCCCTTTGCAGTTTTAATTAGAAGACAACTTAGTTCCCTGGAAACAGCATCTGGAGATAGTGGTGCAGCATAATGAGAGCTTGAAAAAAATGGAGACTGCCCGCCCCAAACTTCTTATCTGGCCAGGCCACTAGGAGGGTAATAATATTCTCCTTATCAGAGTGCAAAGGTGTGTGAGTCTCTGTACAGGATCTACAGTGTGGATTGCAAAACATGTTAGTGCTTTTATACTGCAAATAATTCTACTTCAGATAGGAAATTTACACTCACTGCTGCTAAACTGTGACTCAAAAGCTCTCCTTTGTAGTGGACATGGCTGGGCAGGATGTGGCACTGCCTCACTGCTGCTTTCCAGAGTGAGGTACAGGGCGGTGTTGTTAGTCCTTAAGGACCCCTCGAGAGGTCTGAAATGGGACATATGCTGTCTGAAAGTGTTTGCATAGGATCCTGGCAGTGCTGGTAGGAAGGGACATCCTCCAACTCCCCTCACAGCAGGACTGGCTGCCTCACAAAGTCAGGATGGCTGTGTTGTTATATTCTTTGGAAACCCCTAGGGATGGAGACTGTCAGTCATGTTACCTGTCCAAGAGCTGCATCATCTTCCTGGGATCCAGAAAAATAACAAATCCATACCATTCTGGCTGTGCATGTTGAGGACTTCCTAATGATCCTTTGGTCCAGTCCCTGGTGGATCAGGACTATGAACAAAGCACTTCACTCATGCAGGATGAGTGAAGCAGGATGGCAATGGGCAGCTCCAGTGAACCCAGTGGGAAGACCCAGCTATTCCCTTGCTCCCCATGGGATGATTTCTTTAAGTGGCTGTTCCTAGCTGTTGGTAGCCCCTTGCAGCCCCAGCCCTGCCTGGCCTACAGGCTTGTGCAGCAACTGCTGCAAAGGGGAATCTGCTGCTTGGTGCAATGGCTTCAATCCTGAGAGCCTGTTCCTTGCTCTGTTGGAATGGCCAGGACCCTAGATCAGTGCATGTGAGATGAGGGGGTAATCTTGGACTCTCCTGAAAACTGCTGCCTTAGTTTCTTATGCCAGGATAGCACAGAAAAGCTCAAGCTTATATTGTTTGTAACAACTCAGATGGACCAGAGGTGCCTCTTTAGCCAGTTTCTAGTGCACTCAGCTGCTATCAGCACTTTTCTTCATGAGACACTCAACCACTTATGCACTGGTTAGGTGCTAGTGCCCCTAATCTCTTCCCTCCCTGTCCCCCATGAATTCCAAAATGGTTCAAAGGTTGATAGGACAACTTGATAAGGTGTCTACCCCCAGGTCCTCTGGGACCTGACTGCCCTTCATGGCAGGGATGATCCCACTCCTTGAGCAATTTGAGGACTTGCCCTAGGGAAAGCAGCTCCTCAGGAATGAGCAGATTTGGCTGCCTCCAGTCTTTGCCAGTCTCTTTTATTTTTATTGTACATCCTGTATCTCAGCAGGATCTCTCTCTAGGTCCCTGGAAATTCCAGAGCTTGAAACTTCATGCATGTAAATTTCCTAAGATGTAACCTGCCATTCTTCTTATCCCCTGAGTTACCACTTTACTCTAGGGCTCCTGCCCTGTGTCCACTGCAGATTACATGGTACCTCCAGAGAGGTGGGGTAGGTCTAACAGCCCCAAAAGGAGCAACAGGGTGGTGGCAGCAGAGCAGATATGGGAAGGCTCTGATATGGGAGGGTGGGCCAGGAGCATGGATGGCATAAAGAGATGTGGGGCTACCACGTCATTCACAGAATAGTTTCTTGTAGCTCAGTCACAAACGAAGACAAGGTGTCCCAGGCTGGTGAGGATGTCCATGTTCCAGCACTGTGTGAATGCTGCGAAGCCCTAGAGACACCCTGGTCATGCAGACATACGAAAACTGTATCCTGGTAGGATACTTCACTGTGCAAAGGCATTGCTTTTGGAGGGGCAAACATATCAGACCTTGAACATTGTTTCTGGGTTTGTGTCCCTCATTACAAAAAGCACTTTATCACAGAACCACATAGTGTGCTGTCTGGAAAGATCCCAGCAGGATAATTAAGTACAACTCCTGTTCCTGCACAGAAACCACAAAATCACACCATATGCCTGAGAGCATTGTCCAAATGCTTCTTGAACTCTGACACACTTGGTGCTGTGACCACTTCCCCCGGGAGCCTGTTCCAGTGCCCAACCACGCTCTGAGTGAAGAACCTTTTTCTGATATCCTGCCTAAACCTCCCTTGACTCAGCTTCAGGCCATTCCCTCAGGTCCTGTCACTGGTCACCACAGAGATGTGATCAGTGCCTGCCCTTCCTCTTCTCCTCACAAGGAAGTTGTAACTGCAGTGAGGTCCCCCCTCAGTCTTCTCTTCTCCAGGCTGAACAAACCAAGTGATGTCGGCTGCCTCTCATACAGTTTCCCCTCAAGGCCCTTCACCATCTTTGTTGCCCTCTTTTGAACACTTTCTAAGAGCTCAATGTCTTTCTTATACCCCCAAACCTGGTGTCCCCCCAAAAAAAACCCCAAACTTATTTTTCTCTACAGCTTCCTGATAGTATATTGTAGACTGGTAGGGGACCATCTCTTCTCTCAAGTCACAAGCACTGGTACAAGAGAAAACAACCTCAGATTGCTCTGGGGTAGGTTTAGGTTGGATGTCAGGCTGCCCAGGGCAGTGGTGGAGTCACTGTTCCTGGAGGTATTTAAAAGATGTGTAGACATGGTGCTTAGGGACATGGTTTCCTGCGGGACATGGCACTTAATGGTTGGACTTTGTGGTCTTAAGGTCTTTTAAACCTAAATGATTCTATGATTCTATATTCTGTGCTGCTTTCTGGTGGTATGAGTCATGGAAGAAAGGGTGGAAATCCCTGTGTGTTTCAGTGCTCCACAGGAACTGAGTGCATTCTCAGCTGTGGCTAACTCAGCAACTCACACCGACCATCTACTCAGTCACCCCAAAGCCTGGTGAGGGATGATAAGCAACTCTTGACTCAGCAAAACATTGCCTTAAGACACTGCAGAGCCAGTACTGTGGATGTTTCTCCATTTTGTCAGTCTTTGACTTTGAAGGGAGCATTCCTAAAAGAAAGAGTCATTGTGCCCCAGGTTCTTCAGAGGTGTTCAATGGAATAGATGGACTTTAAAATTTTACAGAGCTTGCACTTACATCTCTCAGAAAGGAAATCTCTGGAAGACACTTGTCCCTTGAGTGTAAATTACTTTAAATGCCAAGGAAGCAATTTCAGTATCCCACAGAAAAATTTGGTAATGGTTAGCAACATGGAAATTACAGTAGGCCCCACTGCCTACTTTCAAAGTAGAAGTAGAGGGATGAGATGTGGCCAAAGCTGCACCCACTTTGCTGAAGAGAAGTTTGTGCAAACTTTCTGGCCAGTCTTTGCTATGTGAACTGTTATAGCTGGACACTTTACAGTGTGCCAAGTGCTGCTTCCCTCCCCTCTCTCGACACATTTCAGTTCAGCTAGCCTGGGCAATTTTCACTGATGTGTCCCGTTTCCTAGGTGAGGCCCTGGAAGATGTCAACCGAGAGTTCAGCAACCTGAGCATCTCCAGTGTCACAGACTCCTCAAATGTTATTGGAGCTGCTTGGCAGGGGAACATCACCAAGCTTGGGTACATCTCACCATGCCTCCACATAGCCTTCAACACACAAATATCCTAGGAAAGTTTTGTGCAAGGTACAAACACTCTTAGGGCTGTATCCTTCCATTGGTGAAACTGTAGACACAACACCAGGATTTGGATCTATGCATAAGTCAAAGGTCTTCATGAGCCTCAAGAGTACCTGTTCCCCCTCTCTGGCAAGGCCATTGCAAAGCACAATCCAGAGATGTACATATCCCTCGCTGCAGTCATGGATGCAGTCCTGGTAAACTTGAGCAGCTGGGGAGCTATGCTGCTGCAACTCTGCAGGGTATCAGGGTGCTTCTTCTAGGTTTGTCTCACAGGACAATGACAGAGAAGCAACTTGCAGGCTTGTCCTCCACTCCCTGACTTGAGGAAACTTGCCTGGTTGCAACACGCTACTCTGGGAGCAAGACTGCTCATTGCTGTGTGTGACAAACTATTGTGCCTGTGAAAGCAGATAACCCCTTTCTTTCTCTGCCTTGACTGAAGCATGAAAGGATGAAAAATAGACAGATAAATTGAACAGGAAAAACATATGCAAAAGTGCAAGTTCATATGCACAGTGTGTGTGGCACAGATCAGGGCATTGCAGGCGTCTTGCTGTACACCAGCTGCTCCCTGAGTCTCACCTGACCTTGCCAGACACAGATCTGGGGCTTCAGAGTCAGGCTCTCTGCACCAGTCTGGTCCTGTACAGGCCCTGAGGTCTGTGGTAGTGTTCAATCACTGCCTTCACCCTTCCCTTGGTCTGCCACTTGCTTTTGAGCCATGTGAAATAAACAGCCAAATCCACAAGTCCCTGGGGAGGATGAGTACCTCTGAATTTGCTGTGCATAGAGTTAGCACTGACCCTGTCCTGTGGCTGCCCATGCTCTGACCTTGCAGGTCTGGCCTATTTATCTGTGCTTTAGTTCTGCAGTTTCTGAATAAACACTCCACTTTGTGCTGAAGGCATGTGGTTTCCCTCTTCAGAAGAGCTTCTGCATGGTCTGTGTTGTTTTTTCCCTAGCCTCTGCACATAAATACTCATGGCTGTCAGGGCATATACAGCACACACGCTCTCTTGGCCTGCAGCCACTCTGCTGGTGCAGCTCAAGCCATGGCACAGTGCTGAGATGCTGGTGACCTTGCCCACCCCAGGGGCAAAGAGCCCCAGTTATGCTAAGTTGGGCATAACCTTCCCCTCAGCCCTGGCAGAGAACTGGGATAGAGCTGCCCAAATAAATTCTGCCTGTGGCTGAGTTGGCAGCAGCAGGAGCAGAAAACCTCAGGACAGAAGTGAGCAATACATTTGTGTTGTTCACTGTGGATGTGTTTTGAGGTTCTTAGCCCTAATAAAGCCTTTCCCTATGGTGCAGGGGAGACAACAAGGTCTGCAGAGGAGAACTGGCAACACAGAGAATAGCACACAGTCAGACTACCTCTTCCCTGCTATTTTGGGACTGGAAGGGGACAAACAGGCTTGCACAGCCTAGGGACAAATGAACAGGTAATAGCAGCAGCAGTGGACAAGTATCCTCTCCTCTGCAGAAGTGGAAATGGTCCAGGAGAGGAAAACAGGGAAAATCAAGGCTCTGGACAACCCTGAGCAACTAAGTCAGGCTAGGACTTCTCAGCCAGGGAGAGAACTTTCTAAGGAGAATAAAGTTTTTGATGACAGCAGCTGCCTCTGCGACAGAAAATAGTGGATCCAATCCACCTGACTAAGCACGTCTGTTTAATGTTCCTCAATACTATTTCCAGTTGCAGCATTAAATCTGTCAGCAATAGCTTTGTTGTGCATTGTGGTGTTATGGGTGTTCCGCCTGGTGGCTCCAGCAATGTGCAGAACTGGGTGAGAAGGTGAATTCCAGCTGACCAAGCACAGTAGTCATAGTAGATACTGGCACATCTCCCAGACTCCGAGGATGGTCACTGACTTTGGGGAGCTTGCTTCACCATATTGTGGACCCCGGACTCCTACTTAGATGCCTGCAAATCAGAGCTGTATGGGAGCAGCAAGTCAGAGCAATGTGATCTCCTGTGGGTGAGAACAGACCTATCCTTGGAAGGTTTCAACTCACCCTGAAGCACTCTTCAAAGCTGATTGGAAATCTCAGCTGGTAATGCTGTACAAACGCAAGGTCTGATGCAGGACTGAAATGAGCTAAGGAGGCAAGTCCTGCATTAACTCTCTGATCTCTGCCACTGTGAGCAAAGGGGGCACCTTGCCTGCCCAAGGTTGCAGGTATTTTGTGAAATGTGAGTTGTATCCATGTGCTAGAAGTGGGAGATAAAGAGCAGAGGAAGCCCCAAAGACTGCTGATGCACACTGACACTATAACCTTGGCAGGACTGAGTTTCTAAATGGCCCTGACATCTGGAGCAACCTAGACCTAAAAATTTTTCAGTTTGAGGTTTTCCTCAAGTGCTGGAGTAGATATCTGGGATCCCTGGTGTTCACCATCTCTGCTCAGGCTCTTTCCATGCCCCCATATGTTATCCGAGCTGATTGCTCTATGAAAGGGCCTCAGATAAAAACCAGAATAACATCTAATATAAGAAGTGCAGATGTTACTATTTTCAATTTACATCATCTCTGGAACCAGTGAAGCAGTTTACTGGGAGCCAGGGAGTCATCTTCTGCCATGCCAGAGAAACTTTATTTTTCCTTCACTAAATTGCCTCCTATAGAGAAAAGACTGTGCTTGTTCAACATCATCAGAACTGGTGTGTTTCTTACTACTCCCCTTTGGCCTTTCTCGCAGGAGAGTGGGTGAGATAATACTTTATGCAGAGCATCCTGGTTTGTTATGTGGATTTAAATTTACTGTTTTGACTGTGCACTTTTAGTAACCCTTGGTGGGAACTGGCTTATGCTGTTTTCCTCCTGCCATGCATAAAAGAAAAATGCTGGTGAAATAAGATTGTGCATGTCATTTTATTATTCACCATAGCTAGCTTAAGTGTGCAATTGGCATGGAGCACACAGGATCAATTAACCACCTGGTTTTAGGCTCAGGAAAGCTACCAGAAAGCTCAGGTATCTTGACACTCCCCATCTTTCAAAATCCGGATGTCTTGCCTGGTTTTCCTAGAGTAATACAGGAAAAAGAGAAGAGCTAAAAAAAACCACTCTGTGAGTCATACATTGGCTGTATTCCATCAAATGGAATGGAGCTTACTATTACAAAATTGACCTGCTCATTTTCCTGTCTAAAGAGCTGAGGTGACTGCAGCCTCCTGGCTCACGGATGTGCCCTCCCAGGGCTTGTGGCACTGGTGGTGCACCTGCAGCCCAACCTGCTCACAGCAGGGCTGTCCCTAGGACAAGGTTGTGGTAACCATGGCTCTATCTGTGCCCCAACCACCACCCCCAAGAATGGAGACCCCTCCTCACACCTCTGTGGTGCACCACCAATTTTGACCCAGTGCCTGTGTCAAATTTTCACCTTCTTGGGACTGCTGTTTGTGGCTCTTGCCCCACATTGTATTGCCTGCACCAAGGCTACTGAGGCTGCATCCCATCTGCAAGCATAGGCTGCTGCTGGATACCTCCAGGCATCCCCTTCCTCAGAGTGGCTGGGTACAGCTCCTCTGCTCTTCCTTGCAGCTTCCACTGACAAGCTGGTCATTCCTCCCCTCCTGCAGCCCAGCACACAGTTTGTTATTTCCCGAGCAAGTGCAGCCCTCATGGCTTTTTGCAGGCTCTGGGTAGCCTCAGTGACTGTACTTCACAAGCACCCAGTCTCAGACATCCAATTAGAAACCCAAGAGCTCCCTGCCAAGGGCATGAGCTTACATTTTTTCCACACAGAGCTGGCATTCATTGGCATAGGTTTTCCTGTCGGTCCCACAGATGGGCAAGTACAGGAGGGGGCAGGCCTGCAGGTCAACCAAACCTTCACACAGCGGCTGGGAAGGGGAAACCACGACACACATTTCAGTGCCAACAACACCTGTTTCTTCCCCCCAGAACACTCAGGCAGGAGCAAGTGCCACTGGCAACCTAGTTCCCTCTGTCTCAGAGCAGTGTGTGCCCACAGAGGAGCTGGGGCCACTGAATCCCTCAATGCGACTCATGGCCTGGGGTTTGGTGCTGGAACACCAGTTGTCATGAGGTTGGGGATGATGGCTGGGAACAGTCTTTCTCCCATGCACACTAGGCATACCCATCTCAAGCCATGAACAAAGAAATCCAGAAGCCTCTTACCCTTCTCAGGCCACTCCCTTCATTCAGCTCTGCCCCTGAAACAGAGAAGAGACCCATGAGCATGCTACACCTGTGCCTGATGGCAGAAGCACAAGATACTGACAGAGGATCACATCCAAACCAAAGGGAAGGCAGTGCTGTGCAGAGCCCACCCAGGACCGAATCAGCACTGTGGGTTTCATGAGGGGAGATCAGTTTGCTCCTGCGTGCCACTCCCAACCTCCTTGCCAGCAGCACAGTACACAGCTTCCATCCACAGCTGAGCTGGCTGGAACAAAGCTGTGAATGGCTGTTTCCACCCCCTAAACCCTCTCTCCCAGTTTCTGGGTCAGAAGTTTCACAGAGCATCCAACATATCTCAGGAAATGGGAAACTGGGCAATGCAACATGGTGTTTCCTCAGAGGAATGAGGCTTGGTGATATTGCACAGCTGGACAACTGCCACCTCTAGGGAGAGTGGCATTTGGTGGGTTCCTTTTCCTCAGGCAAGGAGAGCCATATAGCATCTGTTCACAGCCCACTTGTGCAGCGCACAAATGTCCTGGAAGTGTGAAGGCTCACGCACAGGCAGCTGCGGGACCCCTACTACCTGCACATAGGTAGCAATGGCTTCCCAGCACCTACAAACAGGTGCTTCCCACGTAAACATGCTGAGCACATACTGTTCTTGCCAAGACTTGCCAGTGTTCATGGAGACAGGAACTGCAGCAGCTGCACCACAGTGTACATGCTGTCCTCCCAGGGTCTGGTTCTGTTCACATTGTGGACACTCCCCTCTCCCAGATTGCTCTCAAGTGCGACCTCTGACGAACCAGCCTGTAACCCTTGCCACAATCTGCTAATAAGGAAGGCACAGTGCATTTGCTCCAATCCTTCTTCCTCACCACACTGCCACTGTTTGTTTGCCCTAACCTTGCCTTGTCTCCAAACCACAATTTCTGGGTCTTTCTGCCCTATCATGCATTTCCCTCCATCCCATTATCTCTGTAATTTCCAACCCACTACCGATGAACCCTACTCCAGCAGCAGAGCAGATTTACCTCTGGCAGCAACAAGAGTCACTGTTGCCGCCACCAGCAGCAGCAGCAGCTCTCTCCCAGGCATGGTCAGTTCAGGCTGTCCTGCTTGTGCACCTCGCTCTGCTCCTGGCTGCCTTTATAGGGGAGGGCACAGCCTTATCTCAAGAACACTGGGAAAAGCAGTGTTCTGTTCCTGCTGGGACCAGCTGGACCATATACCTTAAGGGATCACTTCAGCACTCTCACACATATGATAAGCTTTCCCCTGAAGCTTCCCACTCTTCAGCTTCATATGGCAGCACCAGAGGCTTCTTTGCAATCCTTTTGCACTGTAGTCAGGTGTTGTGGTTTGACACTAGCCAAACTCCAGGCAGCCACACAAATCACTCACTTATCCTCCCCTACTACAGCTGGACAGACAAGAAAAAAATCAAATAAAGGCTTCGTGAGTTGAAATAAGGACTGGCAGGAAACACTCCAGGGCAAGACAGGCTTGGCATAGAGGTACAAAATGAATTTATTATTAACAAAATCAGGGGAGGCTAATGCAAAGTAAAATAAGCCCTTAAAAATGCCTTTCTTTCCCCACAACCCTTTCCTGCTTCCCACCAACAGTGCAGGGAGACCAGGCATGGAGGGTTTGGTCAGTTTGTCACTCAAGATCTCTGCTGCACAGGAAGAAAAGCTGTATTCCTGTGAGACTGTGGGGTCCCTTCCCACAGGAAACAGTTCTCCATAAACTTCTCCAGCATGGCTCCAAATCTCAGGAGCAGCAGTCCTCTCAAAACTGCTGTGGTGTGGGTCACTCTTCCACGGGGTGCAGTCCTCCAAGGACAGGCTGCTCCAGCCTGGGGGCAGGGCCCCTCTCTCCACGGGTCTCCCATGGGGTCACAGCTCCCTCCAGACATCCACCTGCTCCAGCATGGGGCACCTCCACGGGGTGCAGGTGGATCTTTGCATCCCCTGTGGATCCCCAGGGGTTGTGGGTGGATCTCTGCATCCCCCATGGATCCCCATGGGCTGCAGAGGCACAGCTGCTTCACCATGGGCTGCACCAGGGACTGCAGGGGAATCTCAGCTCCAGTGCCTGGAGCACCTCCTGCCCTCCTTCCCTCTGACCTTGGTCTCTGTGTGTTTCCCTCACATGTTCTCCCTCTTCTCTGGCTAGAAGAAAAAACTGTGTGTGCCCCACTTTGTTTTGATTTTCTCCTTAAATCTGTCAGCACAGAGGTGTTACCAGCCTCTCTCATTGGCCCAGCCCTGGCCAGCAGCATGTCCATCTTCAGAGCCATCAGGGATTGGCTCTGCCAGACATGGTGGAAGCTTCCAGCAGCTTCTCAGAGAAGCCACCTCTGTGGTCCCCTGCTACTGAATACCAGGTCATGCAAAGCCAACATATCAGGGTGGGCATTGCTATTCTTCTCCGCTTACCCCAGCCAGCTACTTCTGAATGTATCTCATCCAAACCATCCCTTCAGCTTTGCAGGTGCTGTTCTTCATACATGACAGGAATCTCCACTTGAGTTGTGAGACTAGGCATAGAAAAGCCAGGAAATTCAGGATGATTTGGGTTGTGGCACTGGCATTATGCCATGAGCATTATCCCATGACACCTGGCCAGGTGGATACTTAGCTGCCTGATGCACTGGTCAGGATCTCAAACACAATGGGAAGCCTGTTACCATGCTGCAGCAAGCCCACACAGTCACTGGGTGGGATGGGACAGGCTGGGAGTGCAGAGGGTCTGGAGGGTGCAAAATTCAGCTGCCTGGGGGCAGGGAGCAGCAGGTGCAGTCACTGCCTATGCTCAGAGGAGCCACATAATCAGAAGTGAATTAATACCTTACTCCAGTTACCACCTTGGCTGCAGCTGTTATTGACAGAGCAAAATTGTCATAAGATTCAGTGTGTTGGTGGGGGCTGTGTGCAAGGATAACCAGATTAAATACACAGAGGTGGCACGCAGAGCAGGGAGGGGACAGAGAGGTTGGAGATGATCCTCAGTGGCAAAAAACACTGCCTTTTTAACAAGCGTTATGACCCGAGAATATCCCAGCTGCTTTGCCTGCAAGACTGGACACTTTACATCAGGGTGAGCATTCTTATCTGCTCTTTCTCAGAAGCTTTATTTTCTACATCTGTCCCACTTTCCTTTGGTGAAAAAAAATCAGTTGGTGAAGGGTGAAGGATGGAGAAGCGGACCACTGGTCATAAAGTCAGTGTAAGACCAACATTGACTAAAATCTTGTTAGGGTCAGACTGGCTGAAATGAGGTCCAGAAGGGACAGAGTCACCTTCCCCGTGGGAACTACAGGATGTATATGTGTGCAAGGTGTGAGCAGGGGATAGGTGCCCTACAGAAAACACCAGCAGGCTGGGAGAGAGCTCAACATGCACAGAGTACACACGTTTGCACTTGCTGAGGATTGGAGTACGACTGTGCTTAGGATGTTTTTTTTTTTTCCAGAGGAAGATACACAGTGGCCCTGTCAGTCTAAGACAAAAGGGGACAGTTTGAGCATCCCCTGTGGCCAGAGAGGTACGGCCCTGACAGAGGCTGCTTGCATCCTTCTATTGGAGGTCAGTTCTTGCAACTCAGCAGGGCTGTGACCAGGTTTTGGGAAGTGGCAATGTAACCAGCTCAGGGTTCCCCTTGCAGAATCATTCCTCTGCTCTGCCAAGGCAGCTGCACACATGTTTTATATTCCCTCTTTATGGAGTTTACACAGTTCAATAACCTTTGGCTTTCATTATTATTACACTTTGGAAATCCCTCAACTAAAGTAAATATTTAACTGCATTAGCAGTTGTTCCCAAGGCACATAGGGTTCTGTTAGTCTTGTTTAGTCTAGTACAGGGGAGGCCAAGGGGGATCTGATAGCAGCCTACAACTGCTGCAAGGGAAGCTGATGGAGTCAATCTCTTTTTGGTGGTGCCAGATGACAGAACAAAAAAGCAATTGTCACAAATTACAGCCTTGAGATGATCAAGTTAGGAGTCAGGAAAGAAGCCTTGACCCAAAGCAGCAGAGGTGGGACATCTCCATCTCAGTGGGACATCTCCATCTCAGTGGGACCTCCATGTCTTGTACCTGACCAAGCCTCACTGTGCACAAGGTTTGTTGGGTGAGCCCTGAAGGACCCTGCCACCAGCAGGCTGGGTCCATGGGACCAGTCAGTATCCAGCACATATGGATGAATATCCTTAGATTCACATATAGCAAATCTGGTCCTAGCCAACATTTGACTATATGAACAACACAGAGCCCCCTCCTGAAAACTGCTCACACACCAACACACTTCACAGCTCTAGATGAGGGCTATCTTGGGCCTTTGAAGTCCTCTTCAAACATTTTACTACCAAGAAAAACATCCAAATGCTGATTGTAATGCCTCTGGTGCCACCTCCTCTACCTCTGATTCCAAGCATGGCCTGGTTCTTTGGTCATGCCAGCAGTGACACAGAAGCAACAGGCTGGGGCTGTGCTGCTGGGACACACTGTGTACTCCAGATCACTCTCCTTGGATAGATGTGGTGGTTTGAAAAGGAAATTAGTTTTTTTGGGATTCAGTGGTAAGACCAATGAGTGTTCAGGTTTGAATATTGGTACTTAGTGTGGCCACTGAGGACAAGGATCTGCCTCTGAGAACACAGGGGGTTAAAAGCAGAGGGCTCCCAGGAGAACTCTCTCTGTCTCTGAGGTGTCGGCATCGGCCTGGGCGCGGTAGCTCGCCTTGGCCCAGGGAGGGGAGAGGAACCATGCGGATGGAGGCGGTGAGAGTACAGAACCTTGAGAGGCGAGTCAGACAGCTTTCCCCTCGAGAGAGAGGAGAGGAGAGGAGGAGGAGAGAGTAAAGAATGAGAGAGATCAGAGAGCTTTACTGAGAGAGAGAGAGAGAGAGAGAGAGAGAGAGAGAGAGAGAGAGAGACTGTGTCTGTGCCACCTTGAAATTTGATATCGGCAGCCAGGCAGCACGGAAGGAGTATGGAGGAGGTAGTGAAAAGATGCCGTGAGAGTCCTGGGCAGGCACAGTCCAAGGTTTTAACCCTTTTCGTAGATGATGGAAACTTTATAAATACTAATCCTCCGGAATCTGAAGAAGAAAGATAGAGAACTGAGCAGAGGTAATGAAAGTTCGTGCAAGTAGAAGATTGTCAGAGAATGCTGAAAAGAATCTTAGGTGGGAGGAGATGATGGAGTGGCCTTTGGCTGGACTTTTCTTGTATGGCCATAGACGGACTCATTTCTTTTCTGTGACGCAGAGACTGCATCTGGGGAGAGGCATTGGCTTGGAGCCAAGAGTGGACAGTGGAGAGTAATGTGAACAGAGATGAGAGGAAGATCTCTGTTCTCAAGGCCCCTCGGCCCCAGGGGGTGAAATTTGGGGGATACTGGTGTCCCAAAATTTGAGAAGCTGTCGTTTTTTGGAACTGACCAAAGCATCTTTAAAAAGAGAAACCCTAGAAACAGTTCTGATCCGTGCACAGTGGTGAGAGCACTGGACATGGAAGAAGAGGTCATGATATGGTGCAAGAAGGACTCCTATCTCTCCTTAATGAACTGAGTACTGATTATCAGAAGGGTGATAATAGATTGAAGATTAATTATCTGAAAAGTGGTAACTTGACTGGGAATTTTTAGTTTGTTTTACTGTGTTGAGAACTTGGGTGGGGGGGAGGAAGAGTGTTTTTTAAAGTTTTCATCCTCTTCTGTATGTGTCTTCCTTACATATTATAAGTAAATAAAGTCCTTCTGTCCTTTTGTTTCTAAATTAGAAACTGTTTTGCTCTGTTTTTGGTCACATCTCACAGCAAGTACCAGGGACAGTATATCTTCATGGGGGCACTGGCCTTGTGCCAGCGTCAAACCATGACCATAGAGGGTGGCAGGAAATATCTGCTTCCCCTCTGTGCTGGAGGCAGCAAAGTCAGTGGTGCTGTAGCAAAGCTGTTGGCTGATATAAGGCTTGATCTTCCTCCACCTCATTCCTCAGTGGTATTCAAATTCCACTGCCTTCACAAAGCAGATTAAAATGATATGACAGATTATATTATGGATTAAGATATGACAAAGGGTAAACGACCTCTTGCAAACTTTTTTGTCTTTTCAAGCTTTCCTGCCAAGCACAAACTTGCAACCCCTAATGAAAGTCCTGCCTACCATACTCCTCAAAGAAGAGGTGGGGAAATTCTTCCTCAGGTGGGGTAGGAGGTTTTATGGTGGCTGCTTCCCTCACATTGGCTGTGGAGCTCCATCTGGTTCTACATTTTCTCCCTGTACTTACACCAGCAAGATGGTGATGTAGAAGGCTTTGAGACATAGGATGGGGAAATATGAAGGCTCTGGATTTGTTTAAGAAGCTGGAGGCCTAGTCTCACCACCAGCAAGACACATAAACTCTGCTGGAAACAGTAGCAACAAGCAAGGAGACTTCTACTTCTGACACCAATCTTAGGCCTGCAGCCTCACAGCACTGCCCCTGCCTTTGTACTCATGCCACACCAGAGGTACCCACAGGCTCACATCCACACACTGGTCCAGGATGGCTCATCACATCCTATGCCCTTATTACGCCTCTTCCCTCCTGGGGGACTGCAGCTGTGTTGGCAGGCATTCCATCCGAGTGGGCACGGATGGCAGCCGGCCAGGCCACATTGCATCACATTGCTCTTGCCCCACTTCTGCCTGGTGGCCAGTGGTGGTGTGGCCTTGGTGTCGTCACCACTCCACCCAGCCCATGCCTTTTTCTTGCTGTTATCTGTTGCTCTTCCTGGGTTTCATGGCTGTTTTTGGCCTTCTCACATTCTGCACCCATACTGATATATTTACTCCTGTTCTGCTGTTCCTCCCAGGGCTCTGGCATACCAGCAGACGCTGGTGTCCCCCAAGTACTGCAGTACCCTGAAGGCAGAGCCCTGCCTCGCTGTGCAGCCCAAACCAGAGCCCACCATCTGCCCTCCTGTTGTACAGTGGGGCAAAGTAAATAGAGGGGGGCAAGTGCCACACTCATTTTCATCTTTAGCTCACTCCCTGCATCTAGATGTTTTTATAGAGAAACAGTCTCTGCTCTGTTCCTCTGACCACTCTGAGGTCTCCACACAAGTAAGAGAGAGAAGGAGCAATTTGTTCTCTTTTGCATGAAAAAAACAAAAACCAAAACAAAACAAAAGATCCACAAAAAAAAAACAAACAAAAAGAAAAAAAAACACACAAAAAACCCCAATACAAACACCCCCCAAATCCCCCAAAGCAAAACAAAACAAAACAAAAAAAAACCCCAAAACAACCCCAAACCTAAACCTAAAACCAACACCAGAGATACAAGTGACCACCAGAGGTTTGCCTTTGATATACCGTGGATCCAAAACACACCTGAAATCTCACTCTGAAACTGAGAAAGGGACCAGCCATCACCGCTTCCCAGCAATTTTGCCAGACTTTATGGACTCAGACAACACCTTTGGCCACCTACCTCCTTTTTATTACTGTGAGTAAATACTGCAGTATATCAGGCAGTAAGTAGTGTTTATTATTTATTTTATGATAGAAGAATTACCCTGTGACACTGTCAGCTGGGATAACAGAAGACTGGGAGTTCATGGACTAATCCTGTCTGCTGGCAATCTCACCAGATGCAGCCTGAGCCAAGGTGGCTTCAATCTGGAGAAGACTAGATCTTCCTGCCAAGCAAGGCTGTACAGTGGACCTCAGAAGTGCAACAGCCTAAGGGAGTATCCACTGCACACATTTTTTCCCCTGCTGCAGCTTACAGCTCTAGCTGGGCAGAAGTTGCTGCAGCTTGCCCTGATCCAAGGGCATCTGCTTCTCTTCTCCCTTGTGCTGACCACTGCCTGTTCAAACTTCTGTTCTGCAGGATATGCTATAAATGCACCTGCAGTCTGTAAATGCTCTGCAGCTCCTTGGCAGCTTAAGGATGGCCTTGGACCTGCGTTTTTCCACATGCTTGCACTTGAGGGCTGGGTGATCAAATCCCAAGCTGAAACAGCAGAAAACTGCAGATTTACTTTTTGGCCCAGTAAATGCTTGGCATGAGGCGCACCAAGCCCTAGTGCTGGTGTCAGGGATGGGATGAGGCTGTGTGACTGGGCTGGGTAGACAGAGCTCCCTTGCTGCTGCAGTACTGTCACCTCCTGCTCTGAATTGACACAGATCACAGACACTGGTGCTGGCAGCAGCAGTGGGTATGTTGTCCCCAGCATACTGATGTTCATTCTTGTTTATCCGGGTACTCACACCCACTGTAGTTTACCAAAAAAAAAAAAAAAAAAAAAAAAAAGTATCTCTTTTTCCCTGGAGTTCATTTCTGAATGAATAAATCTGTACTGGGCCGCAGTTTTTTATACTTTCTGAGAATGCTGTTGCTAATTCCATTTTGTGTGGGACTGAATGCTGTCATCATCCTGTATTTAGCACCATGCTGGAGAGAAAGGGGTAGCAGATATGCCAGCTCCCCCTTCAAAGTGGCAGGTGCTCTGGGTGAGTTTTCATGGAGGAGGTCCCTTGACTTTTGCAGGAAAGGCCTGGTCTTCCTAGTCTGCCCATTGCTAAAGACCCTGGAGATACCCCAGTGTAAATTGATGTAATAAGGGACACAATGTAAGAGAACTGGGGAATTCTTTCTTTTTCTCCTTGCATTTTGAGGGGATGCTGTTCTCTGATGCTGTATTTGCATAGATCTTTGATAGCAGGGTCACCTAGTCAGGCCTGGCCACCTTTCCACACTGTGACTGGTTAACATTCATATGTCTCCACTTTCTCCTACACATCTGCAGGTGTGACATCCTTCTGAAAAAAAACCAAACAAACCAGGGAATAAAACACTCTCTAGTGAATGTGCAGCCACACAAATTGCTCAGCCCTTTCTCACTGGCTGAGTTGCCAGAGAAGGAAGATGCAGGTTTACATATCAACACTAAGAACAGAAATGTGTGTCCTTGATGTTGCCTGCTACCTCTGACTTCAGAGCCCACCTACTGCGCAGGTGTAATTTTTTCCAAATAAACTATTCACTACTTGGGTATGTATGAATTAACACCAGGAGGGAGCCACAACAAATACCACTGAACAGAAGGGCACGTCATCCTCAGTGAAACCCATCCTGTGTCTTGGAATACATTCCTGCAGCCTTTGCTTTCATTTCTCTTAAAAGTTGTAGAGAGAACTTGGTAGTCTCTGAGATATCTCATTTGCATTGAGACAGAGATATCCTCTGTTAACTCACAGAAGCTCTATTTTTTACTCCAACACTGCAATTATCTAGATGGGTACTGGCAGGTCAGAGCAGAACTAGAAGCACTGAAAGCAGCTTACTCTTAAGTAGCCAGATCGTAATGCAAAGTTTTTTGTTTGGGAACCATCAAGTAAAATCAGCTCAACAGTGGCAAAACCCCTGCCTTTGAGGATAACTGCCAGCCCAGATTCTCCTCTAGAAAATACACTGTCAAAGGGTCCAGCTAAGTCCTGGCACCCCTGGACAGATGCTATTCTTGCTTCTGTCTGTCCAGGGAGGCAAAGCAGTGCATAGAGAAAAAATGGATTTATATGACCCTTATAACAAATGGATTTGTGTGATTTGTATATTAAATTTCTGTGACAGATAATCAGGCTGTACGTTAGGCACTACAGCAGAAACCACCCAAACCAACAGAAGATGAGCAAGGAACTGGGAACATGCAGGAGTAACCAAACTCCTGCTGGCTTTGGAGCCAAATTTTGGCAAGGCCCATTTTTAACCTTATTCTAGTGATTTGAAAAAGTTGTGTATGACACCATAAAACCCAAAACAGATAAAGAAAACTTTCAGATTAAAAGCTATCAAAGACTGTAACTAAGAAATGCTGGAAGATTTTTTTTCACTTAGATGAATGTAGCTGCATGTATAGAACATATCTTCTTGTCTGGTGATGAGCTTCTCTGCAGAGGAAGCCATTTTTTCCCTTGTTCTCCTCAACCTACACACAACCAAAGCTGTGCAGGCACCTCCCTTTGCTCTGGCAGGCCTGACTCTATGCCTCGTGCAGAGGATTATCATCACTTCACTTCAGAGGCAAGCACACAAAATGGGGCCTGAGACATAGGACACAATTCACAACCATGTGGTTAAAAAGATGCAGACTTTACAGGACTGGATACAACTGAGAGGAAAGAGTGAATAAGCCTGGTAGGTCTGGGTAAGGAGGTACGAGCTCATCCGTCTTTCGTGTCACAAGTATGGGACACCCTCAGTCCATAACAGGAGCAGCCAGCACCATTCAGGAGGCAAAGAGATTAGGATTATGAGCTGGTGTGTGTCAACACTCGTTGCATCAGGGCTGCTCGGGACCCTTGCCAAACCGCTGCACTGTACACAATCGCTGCACAAGGACAGTTCAATGCTGGCAGCAGAACTCTACAAAAGGACTTCCAAGTTTGTAAGATGATTCAAGCTTCTTTGTTCACGTTTTCGCATCTTTTTTCAAGTAACGATCGTTCCAAATTGCAGACAAAACTTGTGGCCTGGTCTCCCATGAAACTTCTTCCCATGGAGACATTGCTACTCCTGATTTTACTCCTCTGGGATCCCAGCAAAAGGCAGATGGATTTAGGATTGGATCTCCAGATCTGCCTCTTTGCTTGTTCCTTTGCTTGTTCCTTTGCTGCTACCTGTCCCTCCAGAAGAAGTCAGCCCTTCCCAGACCTCCTTGTAAACCAGCGCCTCGGCAGAAGAGCCCCTCAGCACACACGGGAGCAAGCAGTGACCTGGCAGAGCAGGATGCCGGGAGCAGGGGCCTGTGCTGTGGCACTCCCGTCCTGCAGCAGGGTGACCTGCCAGGAGCACGGAGCCATGCCCTCGCCTCGGGCCCTGCCCTGCGGGAAGTACACGCTGCTCCCACTGCTGCCACGACAGCGCTGGGAAAAAATCAGAGGAATGTGCCCAAAGGGTGCCGTGCCACGCTGCAGGGATGCCTCCCACCCGTCCACAAAGCGTGCCCCAGAGTCAGCGAGCGAGGGGCAGGCACTGGGGATATCCCTGGGCTTCTGCGGGCCTTGGAGGGAGCAATCGAAAACAAGCATAGCACGATTTGGGGCTTAAAGAGACCTCTAAAAGATTATGTAATCCAACACCCTGGCAAGAAGAGGGAGGACTTTCACTTGACCAGGTTGCTCTAAGTCCCATACAAGCTGGCCTTGAGCACGTTCATAAATGGCACATCCACAACTTCTCTGGGCAACCTGTTACGGTGTCTCACCAGTGTCACTAAAAAAAAATTTAAAAAATTATTTCCTCATGTACAGTTTAAATCAGCACTCAGTTTGAAAGCCTTGTCTGTTCCCCTGTTTTTATAGGCTCAGATTAAAAAAAATCTGTCCCCGTCTTTCTTATAAAGCCTGCTTTAAATATCTAAAGGCTGGTCCAAGCTCACCCTAGAGTCTTCTCTTCACCAGGCTGAACAACTCCAACACTCTGAGCCTGTCTTCATAAGAGAGTGCTCCAGCACTTTGGTCTTCTTCATCCCTCCTCAGGACTATGCTCTAAACGGGTCCAGATCTTTCTTCTTCTGGGGACCCCAGAGCTGGACACAGCACTCCAGATGAAGTCTTAGCAGAGCAGAGTAGAACCACCTCCCTCATCCTGTTGGCCACAATTCCCTTTATGCAGCCCAGGATACAATTTGTTTTCTGGGCTGCAAACACACTCTGAAATAAAAAAAGCCCAAACAAATTCCCAATAGCATTAATCTGGGTTACTGCAGTTTTGATAGTAAGGAAAGCTATACCTTATGGAAAGCTATCAGACCACAGATTTACAGGACCACTTTAACAGGTCCTGTAAATCTGAGAAACAAAGATGTCAAGGGCGATGTGTGTCCGCCAGCCGACACTGCTGGAGAGGGAGCATATTTCTATCCTGCTGGCTTCCCTGAAAGCAGCATTTCTATGGAGAGAGCTGTGCTGGATTTTCTGGGGAGCTGCACAATGCCTGGGCTCTCTGCCAGTGCCTGGGAGCATGGTGCCAGCAGAGGACACCCGTGACACAGGGTACCTGTCACGGACCCCCACACACCACAGGGTGCCCGGCTCTACTGCTGCCCACCACCCTGCAAAAATCCTCTCCATCTGGCCGGGCCCCAAATCCTGACAATACCTTCTGACTTCTCCTTTAGCCTTTTTCTTGCCCCAGCTGTATTCATCCCAGGCACCACTTTCATGCCCTTGGGGATGTGCACTGCATATTTTTTGGTCTTGTGAGTGATCTGGGGCTGTGGGCTTCACTCCAGCCCAATCCAGGTCTGCTCACACATTCCTGGCCTGCTGTTGTCCCATAGATGCTATGGGCTGCCACAACCATGCTGAAGAGCAGAGTCACAAGCCCAAGATCCCACTCTTTCTGGAGAGGCTGACATGATGCATGCTGAGCTTGGAATAAGCAGACAAGAGAGCTGCTGTGATGCCATGCTTCTCTGGGTCCTCTCCAGCCAGAAAGGGACTTGTGAGGTTTGACTCAAAGGGCTAGAAGAGCTACTGCACCTCCACTGTCCCATCCACCTCCAACTCCACAACAACATACACCCAGATGGGCCATGTTTTGCCGTGGGGCACTGCATTTCCCTATAGATACATCCCTGCAGTGCTGGTGGTGACCACATGCTGCTCTTCAGCTGAGGAGTGGTTGCCCAGTGGAAACATATGATGCTACTCCTCTGGCTAAATACTGACCCCAGCACAGACCTGGAAAGCCTTCCTTGAGCTGCCTGATGGAGAACCTCCCATTTGATTCATATTCACATCCTTTCTGCCCTGCTCCTTGAGAACTTTGCTTTTCTTCTTAGAATACGGGGCTTAGAACTTCCTTCTTCTTCCTTATATTTTGATGCCTGGCTATAAATGTCTTGCCACATTTTCAGTGAACTTTCGCTCTGTTGCACCCTGATGGCTTGTTTGGGCAGGTATTTTGGATGTTTACAATCTCTTTCAACTGCCAAGTTTGATTAAAATCAGACTTACAAGTCATTAGGCATGATGGATGGACAGATGTATTCATGTGTAGCAAAGAATTATAGTCAACCAGTAAGATTTTTGTAGGGAGAAAAAGACTAAAAATTAACTTTGCCAAAAAAGAACATCACGACATGATGAAGTTGGAGTGGACTATGGTGTGACTGGAAAAGTGAGATGTCCAAGGACTCCTTACAGGTTGGGCTGGAGTGTACACTGCAGTGGTGAAAAGTTGGAAAGGGCTGACTTACAGTGTGAGCAGCCAGACCTTTGCTCAAACACATGTTCATTTTTACTTCTCTTATAAGGCCTTTATTTCTCCTTCCTCGATGATGGGTTCATTAGTACACTGTACCTCTTTGCAAAAAATAGGTGTGCAATTACCTTCTTGGATCTATAAGTCTATATTTAGCCTTTCACACATCATTGCACACTTGAGTGGTGCAGAATGTGAATGATCCCTTCCAGCAACAGGGCCTTCTCTAATCACCAAGCCTTGCTCTACTTCCAGAGACATGTTGAGACCAAGCAAGACAATGGTCCCATGAAAAAAATGGCAATATTTTTATAGGATTGAAATAAAAGATACCAGGCATTCATAGTGGGGAGCTACAGTGGGC
Source organism: Sitta carolinensis (assembly GCA_032173965.1). Classification (NCBI taxonomy): domain Eukaryota; kingdom Metazoa; phylum Chordata; class Aves; order Passeriformes; family Sittidae; genus Sitta; species Sitta carolinensis. The sequence continues at coordinate 51,086,022 of CM063313.1, forward strand.
CCATGGAAAAATGTGTTAGACATTTCCTAACTCTCTGATGTTTTGGCTGAACACTGTGCTGTCACTTCTTTTGTGATTGCTAGACAAATTTGAAAGATGGCATATATAATGGTGTCACAGGAAAACAATTTGTCTCTGCCTGAGTCACAATTGAGGTCTGGTTCACAATGCACCACTTCCCCTACAAGTCCACAGTTCAAAACTAAAAGAAGGGAAAGACAAATTTCACTAGCACTACTCCAGGTATTTTCTGACAGTAGAGAAACATGGAAACTCTGGACTAACCAGCTAGTTCTGAAGAATGGATGTTCTGGTGGCTCACGTTGTGGGTTCCCTCGAGCCAATTGATCCATAAAAGATGTCTGGAGAGTCTGAAGGTTTTGAAAGCTAGGTTTACTCATTGAAGAAAGCAATTATTGAGCTGATGCTTATTTGAATGTTGACTGTGAATATCAGTACCATCAGTGTCATTATAGCGTCATGGACACCAGCATTGCCATCATGTTGCTCACAACATCAGTTTTAAACAAAGCACAAGGTGATTATTGGAATGACTTGCAGAATGTGTCAGAAAGGACTGAGAAACATCTAAGTGAACAGAAAAGAGGAAGCAGATGTCTTTGGTCATGCACTTTGGCAGCAAGATAGCTTGTTCTTGTCACTTTGGCTGCCCACCAGACAGCACTAGAGGCTGCTGAAATCAGCAGATCCATGGCTGAGGACAGTAGGAGTAGCGCACGCGCACACGAGTGTCTGTGTGTGTCTGTGTGTCTGTGTGTGTCTGTGTGTGTGTGTGTGTGTGTGTCTGTGTGTGTTGTGTGTGTGTGTGTGTGTGTGTTGTTGGTGTGTGTGTGTGTGTGTTGTGTGTGTGTGTATGTTACAAAGTAGTTTTAACCATTGAGAAGAATGAGATTCGCTTTCTCCCTGCAGTTACTTTGCTTTCCTGAGACCAAATGAACAGCAGCATTAAGGACTACTAGCAGGAGTTATTTATTGCACTTGAAAACCACTTGAGAGTCGTACGGTGTACCTGAAGCACGCTGAAGCCAAGAGACATGCAAGTCTGCCAGACCACGAGTAGGATTTTGCCTGGTCAGCTGTCAGTCTCACCCTGTGAGTCACCGATGTCCCACTGATTACTTGCCAGTTAGCTGCGAGCGAAATGCCTGCAGCACCCAGGGGAACAGCGAGATTAGTACAGTCTTCCTGATTGTCGCTGCCCATGCAGTATGGCAACACTATAAAACTAGCATTTCTGGCCGAGACAGGGTAGGTTTCTTCCTGTAGAGCCAAGGTGGTTTCCTTCCAGGCTCAAGGACTAACGTTATAAGAAACATATGTAACTTTGAGGTATCTTGGATGGTGCCCAGACCTGCTTACAGAGACACTACTACTGGCTTGGTGATGGACACGAGGAAAATCTTTCCTCGAACAAGTGGATCAGCTCTGAGACGAGGCACCAGAGAGGTGTAGATCGCCATGCTGGGCAGCTTTCAAGTCTCAGTGGGATAAAACCACAGCTGACTTCAACTGTTGCCGGCAATAATCATGCTCCAAGCAGGATGTTTGGAGAGCTCCAGAAGGCCCTGCCACTGACACTGCTGGGATGCTGTGATACATTTAACAAAAAACTATTCCGGATGCTTTGCAGGAAACGAGCTGAAACAAGCTCCAGCGAGCTGAGAGAAAACTACAGTTTATGCAGAGTTGCTCCAAGTGAAGACAGCGTGCAGCCCTCCAAGGGGCATAAATACAAACACAGCCCTCGCTGCCTCGCAGCAGCTCGCCGCTGCCGCTTATATCCTCTTCTACAGGCGAGCGCCTCTGGGGTCTGCTACAGCGACCGTTCCAGCACACTGGCACCGGGCACCGCGTAGGAGAGCCAGCCAAGGCGAGGTGCGCTCACAGGGCCGGCCGGAGCGGCGGGGCCGTCCGCGCTGGGGCTCGGGAAGCACGGGGAGGGAGGCGGGTTCGGGAGGGGGATGCCGAAGCAGAGTTGGTCTGGGGGTCTCGCCGGCGCTACCGGCGGAGGCGGGCGGGGAGCGCAGCTCGGGGCCGCCCCCGGCGGGCGGAGCCGCCACCTCCCCCGCCCCGGCCCCGGCCCCCGTCGGCAGCGCGGCGCGGGGCGGGCGGCGTTCCCCGCCAGCGCAGCGGCATGAAGGAGCCGTCGCTGCCCGGCACCTCGCTGCAGCGGGCCTGCCGCCTCCTCGTCGCCTTCTGTGCTCTCCACCTCTCGGCCACGCTGCTCTACTACCTGGCGGGCAGCGCCCTGGGGCCGCCGGGCAGCCCCGAGCCGCCGCCGCGCCGCCCGCCGCCCGCCAACCTCTCGCTGTCGCTCTCCCGCCCGTCGCCGCCGGCCGCCCGGGCCCGGCCCCCGCCAGCCGAGCCGCCGCCGCCGCCGGGCCCCTGCCCCGAGCCCTCCCCGCTGCTCGGTGAGTGCCGTCCCGGCCGGGTTTCGGGGGGACGGGCAGGGGCCCCGTCGCTCGGGCGGGGGAGGAGGCGCGGACGGCCGCCGGCGGGTCCCGGTGCGCCCGCGGGTGGCTGTCCCCGCGGAGGTGTGACAGTGGCGCGGCTGCTCTGGCGTGTGCCGCCGGCGGAGGGGGATTGTGGGAGAATCCCCGGGGAGCCAGTGCGCAAGGGAGCGCGACGCGGATGCTGCCGCAGGCACGGCAGCAGCGAGCGGAGCCCCTTCTCTCTCGGGCAGAGAAGATCCCACCCCGCCCGGCTGGGTTTCTTTCTGGTTGTCGTCGAGGTTGGGTAATTTCCTCTGGGAACTCTACCCAAAATGCTGCTCTTGCGCAATGCTACAGGAAGGCTCAGGAGGGCTTTTTGCGCTGTGCAGGCTTTTCGCAGGCTTTCCCTGTCCGCGGACCTGCAGAATGAGCGGCACGGGTTTAAATGGCCAGTGAGGCAGGGTCAGAAGTACAGTTGTTATGCATCTTAGCGGCGCTTTCCACTGGACGTATTTGGTCCTATGATGCAGTACCGTGATACGTGGCAGCCTGGCGTGTGTTTTATCTGCACTGGAGCTATGCTCCCCATAGGCGTTTTCCACAACTGCTTGGGTGCTGGCATGCTGGCAGGATCTTTGCGGGTTTGCAGCCTGCTGGGGTCTCGCTTTTCCTGCGTGGTGACCTGGACCTGTTTTGACCCTCTGGCTTTGTCACGAGGCAGAGCTGGGGACATTTCAGACTTTTTTGTCCCTTTAAAAGCCTCTCCCACCCAACTTGCTGCTTGTAACAGCTGCTCCTTGAACAGACACTCCTGAGCTGTAGGTAGGATTGTTACCATGACCTGCTGGCATCCTAGTTGACAGTAGCCTGGCCACACTTTGGGCTTTTGAGCCTGGGGCTAGTGTTCCTTATCCACCACGTGTGCCATTTTAGCATGCATACCTCTGTTACCAGAGATCACAACAGGCAGGAGACTTCAGAGAAGCTACCTGTGGTTTTCCGTTTACGAAACCGACAAAAAAGATTCATCGTTTCTCTTGGTGCTTGCTGGTCAGCTGTTTATGGATCAGCGCATCTGAATTACCAATGACTGGTTTGTTATTTTAGGAAGGTGGTTTTGAGGTCACTAAAAGAAACTGTCCTGTGTTTTGTGTTGTTTTTGATTCGTATCTTTCACTTTTTTCCCCTACATCATTTATATTGAAAGTGGCTGTACAAGCCTGTCTTCAGAGAGTGGATGTGGGAACCCTTTTGAATATGACTTTGCTTTGAACGGTCTCCACTTAGCCTGATCCTGTCAGGAGTGAGTCATGTGCTTTGGAAATGCCTGGACTGTAGAGAAATGCTCTTAGTGACCCCAAGATTCAAAGTGTTATTGGAGTCAGTTGCTGAAGGATCATTCAAGATGTATTAAATCATCTTTGTAACATCTTCAGTGCAGTTCACTGAATCTGCCAAAGGCCATATGAGGCTACTGGCAGTGATTACAGATGGTCAAGAGAGCTATGGGGCCACGGAGGAAGTAGCTCTTTACAATACAGTAGGTAAATGTTTTCTGGTTGTGTACCTTCAGTACTTTTGGGGTGGTGCAGTCACATGCAGCCTGGCACTGTCACAGTGTCAAGATTTATAGCCAGCATATAGGTGAGAAACTGTTTGTTCTTGGTTTTTTTTTTTTTTTTTTCCTCTGTTCTTTTCAGATTTTGGTAGCAATCAGCATTTGTTAAACAATTGTATCATGCCTCACATGTTGGTCAGAGCTGAGTCTGTTCTGATCAGCATCTCATGTGTCTCTAGGGCCACCATGAGGAACAGAGGGTGCACTTTTTGGGCATATCTGACATGTAATTTCCCCTCCCAGAACTCAGAAATACTCCTTTTTGAACTCAAAACTCACGTATCAATTATGAACATAAAAAGCAGGAACCATCCTGTGATTTCTGTATTCCCAAAGCTGTGGGTGGGAAAGTGCTCTTGTGGGAATAGGTAGCTCCAATAACTCCATTACCTCAATAAACCGACATTTATTGTAATATACATAATTCCGGGGTTTTTTAATTTCCTGCCTGCCCCTCCCCCATCGTTGTTGGGAAGCATGTGATGACTCACACAGGATATGTGTGACTGAACCGCTCAGGCCTTTTGAATGGTAAAATAGCCAGGTACTCATTTCAGAGGCCCACAGTTTTCTTCCTAGCAGTCTTTAGAGAGTAGTTTACAATCCCTGCTGTCTGGCTCTGTAACAAATGCATTAGCTGAATGAGGTTTAATCTCTTAAAAGAAGCTGCCAAATATTTAAAGGTGCTTTAAAGGTGCCTTTATGGTTCACTTGCTATTATTTATAATATAAAAGAATAAATCAGGACTGGGGTAATACTATAATTCAGCTTTGAGCTGAAAGTCCTTAAAAGCTATGAAATTCTCTAACGCAAGGTAATATAGGCATTTTGGATTTATGCACCAGTTTAGAGCTGCATGCCAATGTGTATCTTAAATGGGCTATCAGGAAGCAGAGCTTGCTTGCTGCAGTAAAATTTCAAGAATTCCGAGAAGTTCTGGTTTCTCTGAGAAGCCCAAAAGTAAGTAAATCCAAGTATTTCCTACAGGTGTCCATTCCCCAAATTGTTACATACTTTAGGAGATGCAGAAGAGTATTGTGGTATTGGTTTTGGTTGGTTTTTTTTAAATAAAACATTGCTCTGTAGAAGTAGTATGTGTGTTGGCTTAAGCACTTTCAAAATAGTCATATGTGTTTCTTCTGCCATTTCCATGTGGTTTTTGTATTTTGGTGTTGGGGTAGTTACATGCCTGCTGGTTTAAGGAGGGCGTGCACAAGGGTCAAATTCTTCAGATGAAAGATCCCTTTCCAAATGAGCTCATTTTAAAGCAGACAGAAGTCTGCAAAGCAGAATCTCACAGACAGAGTTATCTGTATTTCAGGGATGTAATTTTTGAGTCCTGCCCAGCTGAGTGCGTGTGTTTATGGCGGTTATTTTAGAGTACAGCTGTCTCCTTAGCCAATTCTAACCCCCCTTTAGACACCAGGTGTGGCTGGGATGGCAAACATAAAAGATGTGCTCTTGCTCTTTTTGTGATGAGCATATTCAGGGAAGGTTCACCCACATGTGCTAAATATTGCAGTCACATGTTTGTCTTAATAGCTTTTCATTGTAGGTTAATGTATGAACCACTGAATTCTTCAAAGGACAAACCACTAGAGATGTACTCATTTTCACTAAAGTCTATAAACGGATGTTTCCTGAGATACCATGGAATGGATTGTCTTGGAAGGGACCTTAAAGATCATCTAATCCCAACTCCCTCGCGTGGGCATGCACACCTTTACCTATACCAGGTGGTTCAGAGCTTCATCCAACTTGGTCTTGAACAAACACTTTCAGGAATGGTGCATCCAGAACTTTCCTGGGCAACCTGTTCCAGTTACTCTCAAAGTAAAGAATTTTGTCCTAACATCTAATCTAAACCTGCTGTACTTAAAAGCCATTGCCCCTTGTCCTGTCACTGTCTTGTCAAAAGTCAAGCTCTCTCCAGCTTTATTTTCTCCCTAGAGCCTTGTCCTCTCAAAGTTGAACAGTCCCAATTCTCTCAGCCTGTCTTCATAGGGAAAGTGCTCTATATCTCTGATCACCTTGGTGTCCCTCCTCTGGACTCACTCCAGCAGGTCTTTCCTGTGCTGGGACCCCAGAGCTGGGTGCAGGGTTCCAGGTGGGGCCTCACCAGAGCAGAGCAGAGGGGCAGAATCCCCTCCCTCCCTGCTGCCCACGCTGCTCTGGATGCAGCCCAGGACACGCACGTTTGGCTTCCTGGGCTGGGAGTGCCCAAGGCTGGGTCATGTCCCACTTCTTGTCAGCCAGCACCCCTAAGTGCCCATCTCCTTGGGGATCTTGGGCATACAAGGAACTCTTTCTCTAAGATGTCAGAGTTCTGGATATAAACTGGTGCTTTCCACTTCCACATTAGTGAGGCATGTTTAGAAAAAAAATACAAGGATTGAAAGAAAAAAATCCTTTGGACAGCTGTCACTCAGGGAGGAGAGGACCTATTACACAGGGTATTTCTTCAATGCAGTGCTTCTATGCCTGGGTAGTAGTACAAGCAGGTGCTCTAAACTGCTGATACTGAAGATAAGGTATGATGATGAGGGTTTTCTGATGCTTTGAGGTAGCCTGTAAAATCAGCGGTGATGCTTAGTGTCTATATTACGGAAGTGTTTAGAGTTTATGTGCTGAGATTGAATTAATAAATAATGTAGTTTGAGGCCCTGTATATGTGGACATTGTGTGGGCAGAGGTAGAAGATATTTTACCACTGGCAGAATCCTAGGAGGACAAAATTGGGGCAAGAGGGTGAAAACCTAAGAGATGCTAAACCCACCATTTCTAAGGAAGACTTCTAGTGCTGACAGTGCTAGAGGGATTTGGTAGGTTTGGCATGTCTGGGGTCTGGTAACCCTGTCACATCGCCCACCTGAAGTTGTAGGCTCTCATTTGCTGTAGGGAGTTTCTACCCCAGGAGTTGGAGGCCTCTGAATCTGTGGGTCATTTGCAATACCAGGCACTGGAGAAAACACTTGCTTTATATGTAGCATTTCTCTTTCCTCTCATCTGGACCTGCCTTTTTCTTAACCTTTTTTATATAGCTAGTCTCTTCTCCTTCCTGCCTGCCTAGGTACCGAAGGCATTGCTTTGCTCACAGACACAAGCTGGGGTTGTGCTGTGTGCCTCTACTGCCTTTTTTTGAAAAACAGAAACTCGGAGAAGAGCATGAAGAGGTCAGAGGAGAAGGGGAGATAACATGTGAATCAGTTTGCTCAAATTTAAGCTTTCTTGGCTTCAAAAGATGGTTTGAGAAACTGCTAAACTTCTCCAAAGAATATGCTTAAGATGTTTGGCAGGAGGCAGATGTGTGATCCTGGCAACACCACCGACAACTCCACAGCTAGCTAGCTATCTTTGTGGCTGGGAGCACATCATACCTCTGAAGCACAGGCTTTCTTGGCAGGCAGGGAGCAGCTTCTGTGAGGAGAATATCATTAGCATCCTCTTCTCTGGTCAAAGTGGAGGTCAAGGAGTGTTAATTAGGCTCACAAAGTAACTTGGAAAGGTACTGTGCTCTGTTGGAGAGCAGCTGTTTCAGCGACAAAGCGTAACAGAGGAGAAAAGGAAAGTTTTCTGTCTCATGCATGTAGTGTTTATAACATGCTTGTTTCTCTGCCAACATTGATCTGAAGCAATAGCTAGTTTCTTTGGAAACAGGGCCAAGTTTGTATTTGGAAAGAGACAGATAACTTGCAGCTTCCAAAACTGCACTTGAGCACAGAATTCAGTTAAGCTCTTTCACTTTCCTCCTTTGGTGTGGAGCATCTTAGTCTGGCTTCATTCAACAGATAGGGAACGTTGGCCATCCCCACCCCAAAGGGCAGGGTGCTGGTGATGCAGTCCTCAGTAGGGAGGTGATCTAGGTCTGATGGCCTCACAAGCAAAGCAGGAGGTGCTGGGCTCCATTGCTCATCTTCTTTCCTCACCAGTGGACTCTACTCTCCAGCCAGTGTCCTGCAGCCACTGCTCCACTCCCTCCTGCACACCCTTCTCTGCAGGGCAGAAACAGAGTTTGGTTTTGGGGACCAAACCAGCCAGTCTTTCAGTGTAGAAGAAGGGATTACAGGCAACCTTGCCCCTGATAAAGTCACAGTTGTACTAATTTCCAAAGAAGAGGAACAGCCTAGCCCTTAATGGGTTGCAGCTGTGACTAATAAAGGTCAGTGTGATAAAAGGAGTGGGTTGGCTGCTCAGAGGAGGACCCGGAGGGAGAGAGCTTTGCAGAGGTAGAGGAGCCCTGAGCAAGAAGGAATGATACAGAGGGACACAAAGAACGAATAAAGGAAGAGAGTTGCTGGTGTAAAAGATCAGCTTGTGAGGTCTGTCTGGATCTGATGCAGTTAAAACCTGCTCTTGGAGCCTGCAGTTGAGCTAGGTAAAAGCTTGTGTTCAGAGTCTGCAAACTAATATTTGCAGTCATAGTACAGCAGGAGATAACCAGCAGTCAGAGTCTGCAGTAGGAGCTTTGTGTAGTCAGAGTCAGGATGGCTAAGCTGTAAAGAAGAATAAACTGGGACCCTTTCCATGCTGTTAAATGAGAGTCTGTGTCTTTGCTCATTTCTACCTCTAATGAGAGGTCTGCTGCAACACCAGTCCACAGCAGTACTGCAGTGATGGGACCAAAGATTTGGGGTGTTGGGGCACGTGGATGGAGCAGTGTCAATGTTCCGCTCGCTCCTATTTCTCTGTGTTGGAGAAGGTCTTGCTGCTCAGCCTGTACCCACTGGATCAGTGCTTTCTTTTGTGCAGTCCCTGCCTGCAAGGACAGGTGCCTGGTGAGCCAGGTGTGGATTGCATTTGCATTGTAGGTGCTAATTTCACTGAGCAGAGGCCATGGCCAGGGGCACGGCAAAAAACCTTTCCAGAAGGTTTCCAGCTGCTACTGAACTGCAGGGAGTTCGGGGCAGTCCCCCAAGCCTCTGCAGATGTTTGTCTGAAAGAAAGTTGCTTTTGTCACCTCCTCCCACTGCGGTGCCACTGGACTTGCTTTGAGGGAAAAGAGACAAAGTTACCTGCAAACCTGTCTTGCAGAATCTGGAAGTGGCCCTGTAAAGGCCTTAGGGGATGGATTCTGCAAACCTGCGTGCTCCAGAGCAGCGCATGAAGCAGCAGCCATCTCTCCAGGCATGCAATGCCCTCCTGCCATCCTCACCTCCTGCGCTCCCCGATGCCAGCAGCAGCCCATGCTTTTGGGGTGCACAAGCCCTGGCAGAGTTTCAGACAGACAGACACACCTCCACCCCACCCGGTGCTCCCCCACCTATCTGGGGAGCACACCCCAGCCCTGGGGCAGTGCTGGAATCCAGGTGCACATGCCACATGGGATGGGGCATGGGAGAGGGGCTGCGGGGATTGCCTTGTGATTTGGGGCTGCCACTGGCAGAGACGAGCCTGAGCTGCCACTCTGCCTAGGAGGGCCTCTATCCACACATCCCATCCTGCTGCGTAGTGGGGGGGTTTCTGGCTGATGGCTGCTTAGCCTTTTTCTGATCCGTGTTTGTTTGTTTGTAGTTTGCTGTTAAGAGAGCCTGGAATTTAATTTTGCAGTGGGTGGGAAGAGCTAATAACATGCAGATTGCCTGGCTCAAAGGGAGACAGTTCAGAGCTGCCTCAGTGAGCGTGCACTGGATGTGAGCCACCAAGGAGGACTTTGTTTCTCTCCCAGAAGTGCCCTCAATCAACAGGACTGTCTCCCTTTTTTTTTTTTTTTTTTTTTTTTTAATTTTTTTTTTTTTTTTTTTTTTTATTTTGCTCTAAAGATGCCATGTGCTAGTGTCAATGCTGGGGACTGGGTTAAGAAATGTTTTTCTCTGGCTGTAGTTGCTGAGGCAGACCCTATGTTGCCAGCACATGTGACACATCCTCATTTTTTTCCTTTTGTGCTTATTTCCCTTTGTGGTCCACAGTTGCAGATGCCGGACCATGTACAAGCCTGCCCAGGACAGATGAGCCCAAGTAGCAGGCTTCCCTTGCCTTGGCATAGCTAACATCTCTGGGGGTATTTGACTTCACAAATGCAGATCAGCCAAATTAAATGTATCTCAGCCCTTGAAAGGGCATTTTTTTTGTGTGTGTCTAGTATATTTCTAGAAAGACCCAAGGAGTTTTTTCCTTCAAACTCTTGTAGGGGAGCAATGACTGCAGGCAGCAAGAGGCAGCAGTTGCCAACCATTGGCGACTTTAACCAGTGGGTTGTATGCCAGGACATGGCTGCTTGGGTGACCCAGATAGGCAAGGAACATGGGGGCTGCCCCATCCCCCCACCATGGGCATGAGCCATGACTTGAATCTGTCTGGTGCCATCTGAAAAGCTGCTGGCACAGCTCTAAAGTTTAGCTAATGGGAAATTATTTTAATGACCTTAAGAGGAAATTTCTGCTTTGCTGAACTGTGGGATGCAGCTGCCCGCCCATCCTGGAACTGCCATGTGGGGCTGGGGTCCAGCCCTGCTTCACAGCCTGGGGTGGGGGAACTTGCTCTCACATTGTCGGGGGTGGAGCTGATACTGTTTATCTGAGCCAAGGCAGGCTTGGTGTGGCTGACAGGCCCTTCCTTCCCTTTTCTGTTGGGCCCCTGCAAAGGGAAGTCTGTTTTTTTTGTGTTTTTTTTCCTCTCTTGTGAGCTCTGCTTCTCTTTTCCAGCTTTTCTTTCGTATGAGGATTGTCCAAGTGTGGTAGTGCGGGTGTGCACATGGCTCAGCAGATGGAGAGCAGCACACAGCTCTCAGCCAGAGTGATGGAAATGTTCTTTCTGGCTCTGTTCGGATAGAGCCTTTTTCCAACCACTGCTACCTGGCTTTGCTTTCATTTTCACTAAATTAAATGTCTGAGATTGATGCCTGGCTTCAGTGCAGGTGGATTTTGCTTGTTTTCCCAGTGAAGCTCCCAGGAGGGTGATTCAGATGTCTGGATCACTCCTCAAGCCTATCCAAGAGACTAGTTTCCCTCCTTCCTATTTCCTTCTCCCGGGGACGCACTGCCCTCCTGAAGAATAGGGTTCCCCCAGTCTGTCCTGCCTGAGTCTCCCCCTTATGGCAGCAGCCCTTCTTGTATCACCTTCTCTCACCTTCTTGCATGGAGTGTGGAGGTGTCCCCATTGCAGCCCCTGTAGGAATGCACGAGTACACTTCTGGCCCTATGAAGCATTGCTGCCTGAGTTTTTCCAACACTTCTGGTATTGGGAAAATGTTCCTTGGAGCCTCCCTAGATCAATCCCTTTGGTCAAGGGAGGCTAGAGCAGTCTCTAGATTTATTATAGCATCAGGCTGAGTGGATTCTGGGGTGCTTGTGTGAGGGTCCTCTCCTTTGGGTCAGCAAGATGGGCAGCAGGAAAGTTGTGTGCTGGCAGCCTCAGATGGCAGGAGGTTTAGGTGTTGTGGCAGGCATGGCCATTGGGAAGTGGGGACAGGAAAATCACTGGCACTGTGGGACAAGCTCCTGGGAATCCAGCACTGCATTGCCTCTGGCTTTTTGCAAGGCTTACTTTTTGCTTTGTGTGAGAAGCTGCTTCCTGTTCATGAGTAGCATGATGGCCCCTGACTTTTCCTGTGCACCTTCCCTGTGAGCAGAAATGCTTCTGAGTGTCAGAGGTGAGGGGCAGGAGTGGGTTGGCTTTTTTTGGTGTGTCTTTCTCTTACCCTACTGCTGCCAGCTAAAGCATCCTTTTACAAACTCTGAAATGTTTTGATGTGATGCTGTGCTTTTGTGCTCTTTTGCAGGCTTCCTGCAGTTGCTTATTTATGTTTTCAAGGTTTTCTTTTGCTAAAAATACACAGTGGAGGCTCATGAAGCCACTCTGTTGGAACCCAGCAGATGTATGCCTACAGATGCTAGGCTGCATGGGTGACCAGAGTTGCAAGTCCACAAAGCACTGTCATGCCTGTCTGTTTATAGAAGGCACTCCATATACAGTGACTCCTATGTCAGCCAGTCAGCTTGAACAGAATCAGAAAAGATTCAGATGGAGTGAATCGAGCTGGAAAGTTTACCTAGTAAACATAGGTAGGGACACAGTTTTGACAGGCAGGACAGCACTTGCAGCAGACTTTGCACATTTTCTCAGCATTGCAGATTACATTCTGAGTCAGCATCCTTGGGAAACAACAGCCCTAGGGCTGCTAGCTATCCAGGTAGTCAAATTTCAGTGAAAATGATTTAAAATTAGTAGCTGGAACTGTAATTCTTTTAACCAGTTGGAAAGCCTATGCATTTGTGGATTTGGCTTTAGCCTTGTCCTGCTTGGGAAGTGAACTGAAAGTGTCAATTTGCAGTGGGTGGTATGTTGCTGCTGCTTTGTGTCAGCCACATGGCTTTACGAAGTCAAGTTTGTTTTAGTCAATTCAGTATTTCAAAACAGCCTATTCAGCTTTTTTCTGGTTTTGTGTTTGGTGATTGTATTAACTGAGTGATTTGTGTCTGGCCTGTCTCAGAAGCAACTGCCTTGCCACACATGGATGGCACTGGTGCCTGGGGTCTTCTCGCTGTGTTGGCTTGCACTTCTCATGTGTTGGCTGCATCCCTTAGGGCAGTATTTTCAAGAAGGTGTGCTGCCTTTAAAACTGATGCATTAAGTAGGAGCTTGGTGCTGTGGATATCATTTCTCACTGATGCCCTTCAAGATTATGAAACTCTGCCTTCTGCAGCTGTTTTTTACAATTAATATGTTTTCTGCTCCCATCTTTTCCTTGCCAATGTTGCAGTCTCCATAAGGCAAGCAAGAATGACCGCTGGCAGGATGAGTGGTCTATGTTTCACCTTGGGGGGCTGCTGGATGCCAGCCAGCAAAATGCTGTTTGCAGTTCCAAATGCTTGTGGCTGTCCTTGCCCAGATGAAGTTCACAAGTCACCAGTGGGAGATTTCCTCTGTAAATTCCCCTAAATGGCAGACTTTCATTTCCTCCTGCCTTACTGTGAGTGGGTTTGAGACATTAAAAGAACCTTTGTTTGTAAAACCAGAACGCATTCTCCTGTCTGATGGGGCTTGCTGTTATTTCTTGGGAGCTGCAACTGGGAGAAGAGTCCAGCAACTGGGAACAGAGAGCCCAGCTTGTCCCAACAGGAACGAGCTCGTTTGATGGCGCAGCAGCCACACCCAGTGCCTGGCAGTGGACTAGGCTGGCAGGGGGCCCACGAGGGGATGTGTTGCTTTTGACCCTCTGCTTCCTGCAGCATCCCACTGAGTTGTGCTGCTGGCAACCAGGTGCAGGAAGAATAGGAAAATAAAGTCCCTGGACACAGATGCCCAACATAGTCCCGTCTGCTGGCTGTGACTGGTTAGGTGAATCATTCCCAATGTAATGCCCTCTGCTGTTTTAAAATCATGAAAGTATAGCATCCTCTTAACTCTGAGTGCTAGTCTCCTAATGGAGGTGACACTGATGGGTACAGGGACAGCTGGGGGAAGTGGATCTACAAGTGGGTTGGGGCCAGAGGATGTTTTGGGAAAATGCGCTTTGCCATGGTGTGGAAGCAGTCCCCAAATTCAGAGGAGACAATGTACTATCTCCCCCTCCTACCACCTCTGGCCTCATTGCTATTATCCCTGTCCCACAGACACGAGGGTGGCTGTGCCTGGCCCCTGATCCTGTCACTGCTGAGCCCCAGTCCCAGTCATTCTGCTGTGTGTTCCTTCCTGTCCCAGTTCTTCCAATTTTTGCCTCTTCCTCCTGCCGCAGAGCACCTTCTAAGCTCTCCCTGCAAGCCACATTTAGACTTCAGAGCAGAGAGGCTTCATCCCTGGCCCTGCAGCTGCAGGGCAGGCATCCACAGGGCTCAGCTTGTACTGTGGGGCAGAGAGGGTGCAGAACCGGGCACTCATGTCAGCGGTGCAGCTGGAATTGCTGGAGTTCTGGGAGCATGGGCAGAGTGATCCAATGCCCCTGGAGTCTGAGAAATCACTGCCTTCTCCTCATGTGAGTGGGAAATTTGCCTGTGAAACCAGTGCAAAATGCAGTGATCAGGAGATCCCTTTGCATTCTGCCACTATGCAGGCACTATGCAGCAAAGCTTCCTGGCTGCCTCTGGAGGCACACTGAGCACCGCTGCCAGCCTGGCCAGTCTCCTCCTTGTCCTCTCCAGTGTGAGTAAGCACAGGTTAGTGAAGCAGCACAACCAAACTGCAGTTGCTTCTTCTAAATAACCAGGGAATGAACCATGAACCCAGAGCATTATTTCTGCGTTTTTTAGTAGTCCCACGTTGTGGAATGCACAAGGTGGATTGTGATGGCTGCTGCCTTTTGAGCTCCATAAGTCACTTCTGCCCCTTCTCAAGGGACTCCCCCAGGGCAGTGTACCCCCCTCTTGGGGACATGGGGGGGGGGGGGGTCTCTGCAACAAATATGAGGTGGTAGCATTTGTGAGGTAGGACGTTCAAGCACACCCAAACAGAGGAGAAGGGGAGGGTACAGCAGCAGAAGGGGTGATCCCCAGATCACCACTGGTATTTATGGTTGATGCTTTATGCCTTATTCAGGCGGTCCTCAGCAACCACCCGCTGCACAGGCTTTAGCAGGAGATGGGTGTGTGTACCAAGTGCAGTGTGTTGACTGGCTGGTGCTGGAAGCAGGACGTGGCAGCAGGAGAGGCCCTTCCTTAGGCTTTTGTGGTGAGTCACTCCATTGGTGCTGGAGCAGCCGGAAGCAAACAGAAGGGCCAGCCTGGCTGTTCAGAGAGGGTTCTCTCTGATGCCACCTGGACTTCTCACTTTTAACCTGGTTTTGACACAGATTGTTTCAGTCACTGCAAAACCTGCCACTTTTGAAACCATCTGCAAGAATTGCCAACCTGAATGCAAATTTGGATATGAGGTTTTTAAGCATTTCTGATACAGAACTTTTAACAAATAAGGGGCATGTCTGTAGGACACCGAAAATATCTCTTAGATAAAAACCAGGAAGGGGATTTTATTTGCTTTGCACATAGGTGATTTTGTGGGTAGGAGAGCAGAACTATTTTTTTTTGAGTACTTGGCTCTTGGGCTGCCGGAGGTGAGAGCCCAGAGGGCAGTACTTCAGGCAGGTTTTGTGGTGCATGTGCCAGTGGGAGCATGGCTCTTGGTTGGCCACATGGACTGTAGGATTTGTAAGTCTCAGTATCAGTGACTCCACTGGATTCTGATACCAAGAGGATGCAGTGTTTGTGGGTTTGCTCTGACTTGGTGGTACTTGGTGGTGTGAGGTTGCTTTGGGTATGGATCATCCAAGCTTCAATACCTCCAAGCATTGATGGGATTGTGTTGGGACCAAAAGCTCAGTTTCTTAAAAACCAAACCTACCCAAACCCCTAGCATGTGTAAAGGATGTATGCTCAGAGAGTAGACTCTGTGTGTTAATTTGCTTTGTGTTATGCCTCTCTTGCAGTTGGTGCACTACGTGTGGAGTTTTCCCAGCCTGTAAACCTGGAAGAAGTGGCAAGAATAAACCCAGAGGTCAAAGCAGGAGGCCGTTTTGCTCCGAAGGACTGTATAGCACTTCAGAAAGTAGCAATAATCATACCATTCAGGAATCGAGAGGAGCACCTGAAGTATTGGCTCTATTACCTACACCCAATTCTCCAAAGGCAGCAACTAGATTATGGAGTATATGTTATCAACCAGGTAAGATGCTAGAGACAAGCTTTTATACAGCTGTCACAACAGTGCTTGTGCCCCTTAAAATAGAGGAACGGTTGCTTTACTTTGAAAAGCAATAGGCTGGCAGGCAGGAATAAGGTTGCTTAAAAAAAGAAAAAGAGAAGGAAGAAAAATTTTGCTTCAATGCTTTTGACGGAAAACCTGAGATCCCTGCTTCTGCTCAGGTACAATTCACTCTTAAGAGCTTCTGCTTCAAGAAACCACTTGGTGAAAAGGAAAGAATTCCTCATAGCACAACCTGGTTAATTATCTCTTTCCAAATGTCTGATTTTCCCAACTGCTGCAGGAATGGCCTGCAGAGATTTTTAAGGTGACAAGTTGGTATTAATGCCTAGTTTGGTAGTAGATGTGCCATAAGTGTGTCGGTTTTCACGTCATCATGCATTTTCTATTAGTGCACAAAGTCAGGATGGAGAAAACAAAGCTGTGGCAGTGGGGCAGGTAAATGGTTGTCTTCAGGGGCATAGAAAAGAAACAAGCAATCATGGGGAAGTTCTTGGAGGTTTTGGTTTTGGGGCTTTTTTCCTTGAGATCTGGTGACCTTCAATCTGCCTTTAAAAAAAAGGCATAAAGATGCACATTTCACTGAAGACAAGCTGTACTAATTTATAGCATAATGGTCTTTAAATAAGTGAGTGTCGTTCACCCTTGGAAAGGCTTATAATGTGCAGACATTTATACAGGCTGCAGGATGAAAGGGCAGATGCAGAGACCACCTTCTGGACAATTCCACTGCAGTTTCTCTCTTGGATATGTATTTTTATCCTGTTTTCTCATCTCAGTAAGAATGGAGATGAAATAACATGCTTCTTTAAGTGGTAATTCCTTAAACTTCTGCTTGGATCAGCTGGTGTGCTTGGGCATATCAAACACCATGAATATTTAAAATGGTCACCCAAGCGATGAATTTCGTCACAGACTTGAAAGTAGGGGAAGACTTATCCTGAGAGAGAAAACTGATGCTCCATTACTGCAATTTCTCTTACTTTGTTCGCTTCCAGGGTGCCAGAGTTCAGGTCAAAAGAGATTTCTGGCGAATTAGCAGTAGTTCCTCAGCGCAGCATCCAAGATAGTTCAGTGTCTGCATCTGACTGTGCTGTGGCCTGGCAGCCACGCTGCTGAGCACACAAGGCATTTCTGCAGCATGCGGGCTGGCATGCTGTGCCCTGAAGTTGAGCCCTGTAAGGAACCCCTTCCCGTGTAATGCAAGGAGCAGCTGGTACTGCAGTGGCGCAGGGCCAGCCGCAGCCCTGCCATGCTTGGGGCTGCATTTCCGTGCACACACAGCACTGGCAGCACGAGTGGCTGGTGGCACGGAGCTGGCTGAGCCGCAGACCGTGCTGGTCGGGGGTGCAGGTGGTGCCGATGGCAGCACGGTGCCTCCTGCTCTGAGCAGGGCTCGGAAGCGAGAGTGTGGCGTGGCTTCCAGCAGTGATCCTGCGGTGGGGGCTGCTGCTTTCTCAGGCAGGTGTAGTCACCTGCCAGCTGTGAGAGCCGCCTGCACATGGTCTGGGCCATCACGTGTGGGAGAGCAACCGCCTCCAGTGAAAAGCCGGCAGTGCAGCTGGGGGTGGTGTTTCCCCATCGGTGGTGTTCCAGGGTGAGGAAAGCGGTGCTGGTGCCCCTAAAGGGCAGGCAGTGTCTGAAGCCTAGTTGGAGTCCCTGCTGCTGCTGTGATAGTGCATGCTGCATTGCATTACCCTGTGTTGCTGGCTGCTCCTCTTCTGTGGTCTTGTTCTCTAGCACTAGGGCTGTGTGCTTTACAGTTAACTCTCACAGAAGTTTTTGAAGTAAATGCTTTTTCTCAGGTGCATCTCTTAGGCATAGTTTGAGTGAGAGTGAAATGCAGTACACAGGGTATATATGCCTTGGCCACATCCAGCAGATGTAGGTTAGCAAGTAAGACTACTTGATTTGTAAAATAAATGTTCTCCTTCTGCATGCCTCTAATAAGCTATGTCTAGAAGAAGTGGAGGGGTCAGTGATAGTATACCTGCTGGATGCATCTCCCAAGGGTGAGTGGGAACACTGAATAGAGAGAGATGCAGAAAATGTATTAATTCTTCCAGAAGTACAGTAGGAAAACAGTCTTATTTCTCTGCTGTCTTGACAATTGCTTTTCTCTTTTTCTTGTCTGTCCTTCCCTTTGCATCTGCCCTCCTTTTTTTTTTATTATTTTTTTTATTTTATTTTTCCTTCTAGTGGGGAAATATTACCTTTACTTGTTAATCCTGTCTATATCAAAGCAATCACTGAAGCAAGGAGAATTACTGTGTGATCTGGTTCTTACACGCTGCCTACATGCTCTTCTGTGCTCCGCATCTCATAGAAAGAAAGAGGAGCGCTGAGCCCTGCTACTGCTGCACTGGTAATGTCAAACTTCTTCCTTTCAGCGCAATGTGTCTCCACCATGCTGTTCTTGCGTGTCTGAATGCCTCTGACTAGGTCTTGGCTGAAGTCAGGGCAATGATATTTGTAAAATGTCTGGCATGTAACAGGAACCAGTGGAAAATAACATATTATGTTTCACCTTGCACACTCCAGCCCCAGAAAAACCTAAACACAGTGTGTGGAATAGCCATTGGAGGATGTTTCAGGTAAATCTGAAATAAGGTCATGCAGCCAGGCATGCTCTGCCCAGCTCCCATTGATGCCACACAAGTGATGAGTTTGCAGTGTCTCTCTCAGCCTCACTCATTCCCACCATTATCCATGTGTTCTCCCACACCTGCAGCCATTGCCACGCAGATGTTCAGGTCTAGAAACTAATTTTCTCACTGCATTTCAGCCCATGCAGCCAGACTAAAGTTTAGAACGGGAAGATTTAGCCAATTTCCTGAAAACTGGGCAGTTATTCAACCATTTTCCACTGGCCCCTGGTTTTATTTGCAGTGTCTTGGTAGCAGTTTACCAGAGAGGTGTGTGTGGAGTGGTTGGGGCATCACTCTTACTTGTGTTACTTTGCGGGGGGGGTACCAGGCATGTAAGCAAAGGAGGGAACTGTGCTCAGCTCCTGCTTACCCTTGCAGTGGCAGGGGGAGGCAGGTTTCCACTGTGGTTGCTCTCTCCCACTGCCCAGTGTAATCATGCTGAGGCCCCAAAATAGCCTGTGACAGAGAAACACCCAGATATCTCCTGATATCTCTCTTATGGCTCTGGAAATTTGTTTTTACCTGGTCAAGTCCACTGGAGGAAGGATGTTCCCATGGACATTGCCTCTGTGGTTCAGGCTGTCTCAGTGTATCCCTGACTTAGCTAGCAAGCTCCCACTGGAGATAATGATGGCTCTCTCCTCGCTGGTCAGAAATATACATCGTCACCATTACCTCCCTGAGATCTGATGAGTGTAGGATTCAGGTGAAAGAGATGCAGCCACATTTCATCTGTGCCGTCTACAGGAGGAATCACAGAGCTGCCTCCTGTATAGACGTGGGAGGCAGAACAAAGTCAGGACATGTGGCTTCTTGCTGGTTTGCAACCCCTTTAGTTTGAGTAACAATTCCAAAAAACTCAATTTTTTTCAGTCTAGCATTGAAAAAAAAGGAATTCTCCTTTGGCAGGTCTGGTTGAACAAACCAAATTCAGCTGAGGTAAAGGATGGGAAGTAAAAAAGCCTGAGTGTTGTTCGCTCAGGCTGATCATTCACCTCCAGGTGCAAGCAGGAGTCAGTGTCAGACCTTGCAGGACTGAGTCAGCAATTTGTTCTGGGAGTGACAAAAAGTTAATTCAGGAGCAAGAAGCAGGTGCTGGGCACCAGCACTGAACTCAGATGTGGGTTAAGTTTCAGGACAGCAGAACATTGGGAAAAAATTGTCAGGAAAAAGAAAATAGCAAATGTGTGCTACATGAACTACATATTTTTCTCAGTGAAAGCAGAAAAAGGAAAGCATAGAGGCTACATCTAGAGGTTACTGCATTGTCAAACTATTAGTCCTCTGTGCACTGCCTTGCTCTTCAGGATAATGCTCCTCTGTCCAAGCAAGTCCAAATTAATCCATTTCTTTGTGACAAATACAAGCATTCGTGGGATGACAAGCTACCAGGCAGAGGTGAGGGATGGAGGTTTTTTCAGTTGTGCTTTACCTGCTTTCTCAAGAGTCACTGGCAGGTATTGCGCTCTGTGCTGACCTGGAAGGAAGTTTTCACACTCTGGTTTGTTGTTTGGTTGTTTTTCAAAAACGTTGGGGATCAGTCAAAGATTGAAGCATGCATGCGAGTTTTGAGAGATTTGAATCTGAGATGTCGCAAGCACACCAGTGCTTCCACATCACCTTAGGTAAAGAAACAAAGCTTCTGCAAAAAGCAAAACTTCTTGTCAATCTTTTCTTTTTCCAATACATTGTTATTAATTAAACTAATATTATTAATTAAAGGCTCATGTTCCTTCTGGGATAGAAAACCAGCCTTCTGCTCTCAAAGCAGTCACAGTTGATAACAGCCTTGCAAAGTTTGCTGCATGAGATACATGCTCACTGTAAAGTTACTAAAAATTACTTGGAGAGGGTTCTTTGTTTTCTTGTATAGGTTGTGATTCCCCTCTTCCTAGTCTTTTGGATGCCAGAGTGTGAAGGGGTGTGGCCATTTGGGAGGAGAGTGGCAATGCTATATGAAGTCTTTGCCCTGCGTCATGTCCCTCTCCATGCACAGGGCTCCAGTGTGAGCTCTGCCAGGGTCCCGTGGGTGTGGTGGCAGGAAGGGTCCTGCCCACTCTTGGTGCAAAACTCTCTGTGCTTTGAGGTCTCTTGGGGAGAGGTTTTAAAGCAGGGCTCCTTGTAGCAGTGTTAATCCCCATGTGTCACCCACAGAGTTAGAACTACCCGAAGGTAGTGGTTAATTACAACCGAGCCTCTGCTAGTAACAAAATCGGTGTGAAGTGCCCTTTGTCTCGAATTTCATTAGGAAAAGAGCAGCCAAAGGGTATGAAAGGAGGCCGCTCTCCTAGACTGGCCCCAGCAGTTGCTTGAGGTGTGAGCACATTGCACTTTGCACCAGAACCAGGACGAGTCCCCCTCAGAACCTTGGAGCCAAGTTTGGGTATGGTACCACGGGACCTGAGGAGTGCTGGGCAGCACCCTTTGCTGGGGAAAGAAAACCCTCCAATCCCATGACCTCAGCTGCTTCCTTTCCTCAGTCTCTTTGTTTCACTTGCCTTCATTTTCTGTAATCAAGTTTTCACTGCTCTTGCTTTATGCCTAATGATGATTATCCACCCACCACCTTATTATTGTGTGAACCCTTTTGTTTTGGGTGAGGATGCCGAGAATTTGCTCAGATTCTCTTCCATGAAAGCTTACTCCTCCCTGTGAAGTCATTTATGCCCAAGGCAGGAGAAGAATGCTTTTGAAAACTTTGGTTTGACACTTGCATTTTAAAATTTTAAACCTTCATTTGGAATATACTTGGGGCTGTTTCAAGAACCTGCATTGGCTGTTCAGCAGCAGATCTATTAACCAGTCTGGATTAAACAGTTACCAAAATGATTGCTTATTAACCAGGCAAAGCTGTTACAGAGAATATGATGTTTTAAGATGCTGCTTCTTGGGCACAGTATTTTATCCATCCTTGATTTGCAACCCATGTTGGGTGTAGCTAGTGCAGGGTGGGGGGACAGCTTGCACAGTGAGGGAGTCCTTTGTCTTGACACTGCTCAGAGAGTGTGGAGGACTAAATGTAGAATTGATTTGGCAGAAACCTTCAATCTCTCAAAGAAATGCCCTATGAGTTTCTTTCTGCTGCTCTGTTCCTTTGTTCAGGGTTTGGGTTTGAAGCTGCTGCTGCGGAGTGGAGTCTTTGACTGGAAATCCTTACTCAAAAACCACCAGTATTCTTGGGTTTTGGGTATGATCTTTTAGCTTTTCAAAAGCACTTGGCAATTTGTGAGCCTGTACTTGTGCTCAGATTCACATGTGCTTTGGAAATGTTTTTGCCTGAAAACAGCCGAACAGGTTCTCCTCAGGTGCTTCATTGCTTGGGGAGGAAAGTGGAGATTTTCCTGCCCTGCTCTCTTCCAGTTCCTTCATTAGCTGTGCTTGCCCTGGGATAAATATGCCCTGCTGTAGAGTCAGCTCTTTTCAAGTCCTTCCCATCATGGTGAGAGCCTTCCTGATCTCATTTTCCCACTGAGGCTCTCAGAACAGATGAACAGTGGCAGAAGAGCACCAAAGAAGGGTGCACTGTAGCAGTGGCAGCATCCATCTCTGGAGCTGTAGCCCTTTCAGGAAGCAGCAGGTTCTGGCCTGCCATGCAGTAACCAAGGCTGTGTGTCACAGCCACGTGCCAAACCTGCTTCCCAGGGTCCAGGGAGCATCCTGCTCCTCTGCATTCATGGCTGCTTAGGGCTTGGCAGAGGGTCAGAGGTGAGGAGCACAGATTCAGACCTTGGCTCCTGGTGCTGTCTTGTGCTTTGCAAATCAGGTCTGGTGTGTGAACACACATTGCTCAGCAGTGGCTGTGCCAGTCTCACAGCCTGTTGTGGCAGAGCTTAAGAGGAGGCCACAGCAAGGTTTTGGTCCCTTGTCGTAGCTGTAAGCTAAAGCACTGCCAATATTTCTCTCCATAGCAAAAGTCCCTTCTTCCAGAGGAGCTCACCTCTTTTTGCTTTTTTCTGCTGCTCCAGGAAGCTCCACCTGCTTGCCCTGTATAAGAAAATTGAATCCTTAAATGTAGGTGCATGGAGTGGGACATAGGGACTGCGTAGTATTGCATCAAACCTGTCCTCTTGAGGGCTCCCACCAAGAGACGGGAGCTGAGCTGGGTCCAGCCTTTCCTCAGTCATTTTTCCTGCCCCCGTGGTTTGCAGTTGTCCCAGGTGTCATTGTCCTGCAGGCAGCATTTGGGGTCACAGAGATCTGCGGCAAACATGCCATGGGTCCTGCAAGGGCAGTGCTTGGGCTCAAGCTCAGCCCTCTGCGGCAATACGGGCATCTGGCAACAGGTAAGAAACTGCTGATGTTAGCTGTCAAATTTAAGTCACTTAACTGTTTTTACTTGTTTTTAAATTAGGATGGAGAAGAAGAATTTAACCGTGCTAAACTGCTGAATATTGGATTTGCAGAGGCCTTGAAGGAATATGACTATGATTGCTTTGTGTTTAGTGATGTAGACCTCATTCCAATGGATGACAGGAACACCTACAAATGTTACAGCCAGCCACGGCACCTCTCTGTATCCATGGATAAATTTGGATTTCGGTGAGACGCTTTTTGGAATGGCATCTTTTTCCTAATACCACTGCCAGCCTAGCAGGGCAGGCGCAGTGTTACACATCCCGCCCACCATTGAAAACATGGGAAAGCATCTCTCCCAAAAGCCTGTCTTAACGTGCATGGCCCTGCAGGGAACAGGTGGCTGCAGGGGAGGAAGGAGGAGAAATGCAGCTGAGCAGTTTATTAAAATTCACAGCTTCTGGAAAGTGAAACTAGGGTGAGGAAGAGCAAAGCACCCTTCATTTTGCAGATGCCCGCATATCCCTTCTTGTGTTTCAGTCTGGAAGCTGGAAGACAGCTAGTGTTTCCACCCAGTCTGAAAAGTGAGACACTCTCACACAGTGAGAATTATGTGCAGCTTTAAAAAGACTGCATCAGACACTATTTTAAGAGCAAGGCAAAATTATTTTGGCTGTTTCGTTTTATGCGACTGAGAGACCTGCCCTGGTACATGAGAGCAGCACAGAGTGAAATTTCTTGCAGCATACACTTGGGTTCAGCATGCTGTTCTGAACAAAAACGTGTCTTGCTTTTCCTTTTTGGGTTTTGGGGGGGGGTGTTTACTTTTTTTTCTCTTTTTTTTTTTTCTTTTTTTTTTTTTTTTCCCCATGTCTCAAATCCCCAAGGAGGAGTTTAAAAGCTCATCTATAAAGTGAAGACTGGTCATGACCCTGTGATGGCCAGTAATGCTAAAGCTATATCAGTGGTGGTGTTGGCAGGGTCCCTACATGTCTCCATTCCAGACCCAAGCCCTGCTTTTGGAGCAGGACTGGCACTGCACTGCAGCAGCTGCAGTTCTTTCCTGCTCTGAGGTGAAACTTAAAAGAGAGATGTACAGCCCTGGGGACTCCTCTGCTTGTTAAAGCACAGACAAGTCTGTTCTAGGTCCTGGTGATCCCTGTGTGGACCCTCTCCTTATGCTCTGGGTCTGAATTTCATCTGTCCCCAATTTCCTGGTGAATTGCCCTGTTTCAAGTGGGAGCTGATTTGGTTTCTGTATGCACGGTCACACTGCCAGCTCAGTTTTGGGCTGCATGCTTCCTTTTGGGGCACTGAGGAGTGTGGAGGTGAGTGGTAGAGCTGCAGGAAGAGAAGGCTCTGTGACACATCCAATGTCTGTCTGAGGTCTTGCGACTCCTGTGACATTCATGTCGCCTTCAGTGAGGTGATATGCATTTCAGCATGTCCTTTGAGTGTACTGCTTAGTAAAAGGCTGCAGCTACATCCAGTTGCAAAGTACTTCTCAGATATATTTGGGACTGAGCCCACCAGTTCCCTGTCTCTCAGCTGAGTCTAGGGTACCACAACACATGGCTGCTTCCAGTGGCAGGAAGTTGCCTTGTAATGGGTGCTGGCTGGGTGAAGGGCAACAGCAAGCCCTTCTCAGGCAGGCAGGCAGGCTGCCCCTTGACTAGCATCTCTTCTCCTCTAATGTGTTCTTTTCTGTGCTTCCAGGTTACCTTACAATCAGTATTTTGGAGGCGTGTCTGCCCTCAGCAAAGAGCAGTTCACAAAGATCAATGGGTTCCCAAATAATTACTGGGGCTGGGGTGGTGAAGATGATGACATTTATAACAGGTAAGTAATTTTTCCTCCTTGGCACCCTGGGGTGCATCCAGGGTGGGGACGAGCACAGACCTGCTGCTCTTACCTCAGTGGTATGGGGGAACGTGGGGTGTCGCCAGACAGGAAGTAAAGGTGGTATGTGGGCAACCCACTGGTTCAGTGAGACATGTTCCTGCTGGGCGCTGGCACCCCATTTCTCAGCTCCCAGGGTGTGGTGGGGAGGGGGTCTAGTTGGAAAAATCATTCCCTGGCCCCCTCTCCCTGCCCTTGTTCATTCTCCCTGTAGCCTCAGCAGCAGTGGGTCCCAGCTGGGACCAGTGTGACTCTCACCATGTGTCTCCTTTATGCTCCTTCTCTACCGTTCACTTCAGTTTCTCCCAGCACTAAAGCTTTCATGTCACAAAAAATAAGTGCTGCTCTGGCTCCTATCCAGATGGGTTAAAAACTAGATGACTCCCACTCAAATTCAAGTCTACAGCCTGCAGCAGGGTTAATGTGGGCGTTGGGTGTTGTTTGGAGGAGCTGGAGGTGTAAGTGAGGGTGTGGTGTGAATTATCTTGGTACTGGCAGCGAGAGGTCTCTACTCCGCACCATAGATAAAATGTCTGTGTGGAAAAGGACTGGCTTTCCTTCCCTGTGCTGGCAAGTTTGGAAGTGCATTAGTAACATCCCCCCCCACCCAAAAAAAAAAAAAAAAAAAAAAGGCAGGTAAAACCAGTGGTTATTTGTGGAAGGTGAGGCAGAGCATCCCAATCCCACATCCGTTGTGTGTTTAATGTAGTTGCTTTCTACAGGCTGGTGTTTAAAGGCATGGGGATATCCCGTCCGGATGCGGTCATTGGGAAGTGCAGAATGATCCGGCATTCCCGGGACAGGAAGAACGAACCCAACCCTGAGAGGTGTGTCTCACCCTTTCCCACTGCAGGTTTAGGGGTGCCTCCTGTCCTTGCTGTTCCAGGTGCTTGGCTTTCTCTTTTCTGGGCACAAAGGTCCAGTGTGGAAAGACTGCAGCCATCTCCTCCCTGACTGAGCTCTCTGCTCCTGCTCTGTAAGCTGCCACCTTCCTCTTGCTAGTGTATTATGTGATTATAGATCTTTTCCCCAACATTGCACTATGGCATGAAGGCCTCTCCTTTTTTTTTTTTTTTTTTTTTTTTTTTTGTTTGTTTGTTTGTTTGTTTGTTTGGGGGGGTTGTTTGTTTCTTTGTTTTATTTCTTAAATGCAGAAAATTAGGTTCCAAGCAATTGTTTCCAACTTGTCCTTGAGGTATAAACCTCTGCTCTAGTGCAGAGCTGGAAAAGGGCCTGTGGGATTTAAAAGCTTGGCTGCTTCTTCCTAGCTAAAATTTGACCCCCATAGGGATGCATTGGCCCACTGCTCAGGCTGCCCAAATCTGGGAGTTTATGGCACTGATACTCAGGTTTTTCTTGAAACACCTGCAATGCTGCCTGAGAGGCATGCAAAGATCAGATTGTTTAAACATTTTTTCCTTTCTTTCTTTGTTGTTTCCACCCTCTCCCACACTTTTTTTTTTTCCTTCCCCTCCTGCAGGTTTGACCGAATCGCTCATACACGGGAGACAATGAATTCTGATGGCTTAAATACACTATCCTACAAGGTGTTAAGAACTGACAAGTACCCTCTGTATACAAAGATCACAGTGGATATTGGCTCCCCCAATAGCTAACATCAGCGACACATCAGTGACTTGCTTGTATTGCCCAGGATATCTAGCCTCACTGATTTTATAACTGTTGCAATGAACCAAAAGAAAGGCCTCTTTTGGCATGCCAAAGCGTTTCCAAATTTTTGGACGAGTGCTCTTCTAAATTTTTTTTTTTTAAATTTCACACTTAACTTTACATAACTTTCTAGCTCTCCGTCGTTTTTTAAGTCCAGAAGCTGTACATACGAGTTGTAAATAATTACTTTGCCACAAAATGTTGAATCTGATCTATTTGCCGCAGTACTCCCCATGTTGAGTTAATTGCTGGACTCAAATTTTTCTGATTATGACTGTGATGTATCAACAGTTACTGCCCATGATACTTGGTATTTTGAATGAGGTGCATGCAGATGCAGACATTCTTTTTAATTAATTCCTGATTTTACTTTATGAAGGACTGTAAAATGCTGCTAAAATTGTCCAAGTTTACGCTTTGCATAAGATTTTTTTTAATGGGGACAGCATAATACAATTTTTTTTCTCATAGTGACCAAAACAAACATCTCCTCTATGTGCAGAGCAGGTGTTGAACAATCAAGTCTGGATTCAATGAATGTCATTATTTCTTTTAGACTCAAAGGAGGCTTTGAGTGTGTTGAGACAGCTTGCCAGAATTTGTGGGTAAGCTCCCTGCATAGGGTGGGAGCTACACAGATGACCTCTCTAAAAACTGCTGGCTTCAGATAACCTTACTTCTGGATCTGATAGAAATTATTTGCTTCAGCACAACACCACCTGGGATTTTTCTCGAGTGTGGAGGAGTTCAGAGAGGGCTGGGTTTGTGGTGTTAGTTTGGGTTTTTTTTCCCATGAAATAAAGATTAGTTTAATTGCACAAGTAAATTATGGCCTTAAAATCAGCTAACACTTGTTAGCAGTGGTAGGAAATTATCACACTATTTCAGCATTGTCTGAAGCTTCCTAAAACCAAAATTTTCTCTTGCAAGGTTGTGCATAAAACTTGAACTTTTTTATTACTTTTGTTGTTGTTGTTACATTTTAATAACTTTTAAAAGTAATTTGTGTATCATAAGCAGTATATTTAATACCAGATTAAAGTAGGGTGCAGTGTTACAGGATATGACTGAAAGCCTCCTTTATCTTTTGACTAGTAGGCTTTTTATGTGCGTCATTATATATAAGCCATGTATTTTGTTTGCTCTGCGTATTTGTCTATTAAATCTCCTGCGGTTCCGAATATTCACAGCAGGGCCGACATACAAACGATCTTTTCTGTGCCTAAAGCCTGTTTGCAATGCATGTCCTCTATATGAAACCTCCCTTCTGATTGTCTCAGGCTTGAGGGGCATGCACATTCTGCAGTACTGTTTTCTGTCAGTGCACCAGGGCACCACCTGTACAGACCCTGCTTTTCCTCCCCTGACCATGTATGAAAGTCTCAAGACCTGACGCCCAGGGAGCTGGGTTAAGTGATTTAAAGCTCTTAGCCAGAACTGAGAACTGAATTCCTTCTGGTGAGTACCTTGCCACCAGCTCTGACTATATCAATTTGCACTTCCTTGGCCTGTGCTGAAGGTTGTTAAAATCAGGGACACTTGTTTTGGGGATTATCTTCAGCACTGCCGCTTTTTTTTTTTTTTCCTTTCCTCTTTGTTTGGCTTAGTTTGGCTTTTTGTTACATTTTTTGAGACCTGAAAGTTTTGCTGAACCCTTGCACTGCAGGGGTGGGATCCTGCAGGGACCAGGGAACAGTGCATTTCTTCTTAGGCCAGCAGTGGTTCACAGGATGCATAGAGACTTTAGTTACTGGATGACTTTTCAGTCTCATTTTGGAAACATCTTCACCTCCTTTGGTTCAAGGCTCTTTCTGGCTAGACTTGCTGCCCCAGTCATGGTGGGAGCTGAGGAAAGATGGGCTTTCATGGAGCAGGAGCAAAGCGCTAGGAAGGAGACTTGTGGTTAAGAGCTTATCCTTTATACTTATCATTGCATTGAAAAGAAAACAAAATGATAGTCCTTATGGCAGATCAGGCTCCATGTCTTAAAGATGCAAGGGAGTAAAAGAAGATGTGTTTTACAAAAGTCAGGTCAAATGTCGTCCTGTAAAACATTGGCTTGGGTGTAGTCTTGTAGCAGTAATGGAGACACAGGAGAGGATTATTTTAAAATGTTTTTTTCAAAGCTGTCTTAGAAGGAGGGCCCCACTCCCACTGCTAGCAGCAGATAACCAAATATTTATCAAGGCTGCACTTGAAAATGCCATGTCTCTGCAGAGAGCACCACAGTTTTGTGCTGAGCGTTTTGTAAGTTGAAGACTTGGGACCTTCAGCTGTAGTGGTGTGTGTCTGCTACCAGGCGGGTGGGGGAGACACTGTCAGCATTCCTTGTAGTGAGATTCTCTGACGGTTAGAGAAAAGTTAGTGCAATAACTCATTGTTTGGCTGTATGCTGAAATTATTCAATGTCACGGAAGTGGCATGAGTGCTTGTTTCTGGCTGTCATGATCAAATGTTTGTACAACATGTGCCTTGAAAGAGGGAAGAAATGGAAACTGGAAAATCAGGAAACCTGAAAGCCCTTTTCATCAGAGATACTAGCAGTGCAAGAAGTTGCTGCGTACTTTCTCTTCCACTGCTAAAGCCACAAGCCCTGTGGCTTCACAAGAACTGAAGCCACGTTTTGTAGCTCATGTTGCCCTTTGGTGCTGACCTGTGATTTCTAGGTATCATTGTCTCTGTGTAAATTGTATTAGTCAAACTCATTAAATGCTCTTGACTCGACCTGGCCATGAAATTTCTCTCCCTGGGATTTTCAGGAGCCACATCTACAAACACTCATGTTGCACAGAAGCCAATTCCGACTGTCCTGTGGTGGGTGGTGTTTTTTTCCTCTCCCCTTCTGGTGAAAACACTCCAAGTGATACTGATTGTGAGTAAGGGTTGAAACCAGAAAAAAACAGCTTCAAAGGAAATGCTAATGCGTTTGGGATTCTTTGGGATGACTGACTGCTTGTTAGCATGAGGGAGGGTCCTGGTATGCTGCTCTTCCCCAGGAGAGCATACGCTACTTGTATACTGGGCTGCTTTTGGGTTTCATGTAGATGGTTTTGCTTTTGCATTCTTACCACTTTTATATCAAGGGATGTGTAATCCAATGTTCCTTCTTTACTATTGATGTCAAATAAAAATATTTTCAGTTACAACATTTGGCAGCATTGCTCTGGATTACCCCTCTGTCTCTGGGTTTCTGGCTCATGGGGTGTACTAGCCTGTGCCTTAAGCTCCTCACATTTACTTTCTACAGCTTTTCTTCCCTCTGGTTGCCCCCTGAATTAATTTCTCTGTGCTGAAAAATTTTTACCCATTAGAGACACAGACCAAAGAGTCCCCAGATACCAGAAAACTGTAGGGCGGGTTCCTTTATCTATGAGTAAGGGGACAGCATGCAATCCATCCTGAAAACAAGGAGGGTATGCAAATTCTCACTCAGGCTGTGACTGCTTGGGAGAACAGGCCACTGCTTGCTCACTGAGTGCTTGTGGGTTTGGCTAGAGTGTGGAAATGGAGAACTAATTCCTGGGAAACTGAAGTAAACATTTGCCTGTGTTCCTTGGCAATTTCTCACAAAAACGGTTTCTGTGGAAGAGATCTTTCTAGCCAGACTGTGGCTAAGCTAGGCATGAGCTCCCCAGTGCTCTCCAGGAAAGGTGGGTTTGTTTCCATCTGCGACCTACTACCAGCCTCTGGGCCCAGGCTGGCACAGTGGGCAGGACATCCCCCAGCCCCTGCACTTGATTGCAGGCATGCTCTGAAGATCATATTGACTATGGGCTCTGGAAAAGGGCAGCGGCCTCTGCCTGCTCTGCCTGCTTTGTCCCTTCACAACTGCCTCCAAGTTTGGGGGACAATGCAAGACCATCACTACAAGGAAAGTACCACCCAACTGGGGTGCTGCAACAGGCTTGGTAGTCCCTGTTGCATCTTCTGTTGACTCTCAAATCCTGAAATGTTGCACAGGAATCAGGGGTGTTACCAAATTTGGCATCTACAAGGAGAAAAATAGTCTGAGAGCAACCTTCCACTTCTTCCTGCAGATGGAATGAGTATTCAGTGGGCAGAACACTTCTGCCCTCAGAGAATTGAGCTTTTCCTCCTCTATGCCCTGAGTGGATGAGGCTCAGTGGCTGGGAAAAAACGTGGGGAGATTTTGTCCCGTGCCAAAAGCAGCAGCTGAGAAGTGTCACCAGGATTTCACCCTTCTCCCCACTAGTTACTGAGGCTTCCCTGGATCAGATCAGCATGTGGCTGTTAAGGGATTCCTTGACTCTTGAGTTCTTGTGAGAACTTTCTCCTCTTCATGCTCCACCTGCCTACCAAGAGCCAGGATGAGGGAGCAGAGGTTTCTTACATTTATCCCACATGTTTACCCTGCTACAGTTTGCTGTTTTCCAGCCCGCAGGGGGAAAAAGGAGCCAAAAGCCCATAACAAAAAAGAAGCCGTTGTTAAAAGGAAGAAAAGTTCTAAGCTGGAGTTTGCTAAACCTTTTCACCCTCTTGGAAGGAGTCTGAAGTAGGTGTGCTTGCCCTTTGTTCTTGCTTTGTGTCTTAGCACAGCACTGCTGATTGCAGGATCTGTTCTTATTTGACTACATCCACTGTGCAGGATTGTCTGCATACTATGGGACAATGCATTCATATAAGACCTCTAATTTCTATCAACACAAGGCAGCAACCCCACTCCTGAAGCCTGTTTTCCTTATCCATCCACTGCTCTAAATATACCAGCAATGCAGATGAGTGCACAAAGATTTCTGTAGAGTAAGTGACTTGACTTCCCAAGTCTGCATTAGACCTTGCAGTGATGAGCTAAGTGGGGGAAATAAGGGTTTGGCTTAAGTCCAAAGGCTGGACCAGCGGTCTCTTTCCTGATTGCATTTCTGCCTTTCACATGCATGAAAATTATGTCCAAGAATTCTTGCACCATTATTTTTCCAAGGATAGAGGTATTGCTCATAACAATTTTGTAATTACTACAGAAAGATGGAGGTCCTGCTGTTTCACATATCTTTCTCCTTGCCCTCCCTAAAGGTGGGCACCATATTAGGTATTTCATTCAGTCTTTTCCCATTTGCCATGCTTTTCCACCATGGTTGACAGCAGCTTCATTGACATGAACTGATAATTCATCTGGGTTAATATTCTATATTCTATTCTCTAAGCAGTCCTTAAGCCTCACATTTGGTCTTCTCACCTACTTCCAAAACCAAGCTGGTGAATGCAGAGATCTGGAAGTAGGCTTTGCCTCTGAAGATGCTAGAAAAATCCATTGATCACTGTGGGTTTTTTCCATGTTGTCCAATACCAGAGTGTTTCCTCCATCTGTTAGCAGATGTGCATTTTCCCCAACTTCTAGAATTCCTGTAGGGTCCTGTTGTACTACCTTTAGTGATCCTTTCTAGTCTGAGTTGTTGGTGGAACTTGGCCATGCTCAATACCACCTCAATTACCCAAGCAAGCAATGTTTACTCCATTCTTTTGCTATCATATTTCCCATTCTTACATGCTGCTTTGTTGTTGGTTTTGTTTTGTTTTGTTTTGTTTTTGTTTTGCATTTATTTATTTTGTATTTATTTTTTATTGTTTTGTTATTATTTTGCTACAAGAAATGCCCTTTTTAGTCAAGCAGGACTTCTAGAGAAATTCTCAATCTTCCTGCAGAAAGTAAGGCTTGGGATATCCAGGATGAACACTGTGAAAAAGCCCTTCCCGAGGAGGGTGATGAAGACCTGGGGCAGCATAATGAGGTGCTGGGGGTGCTGGCACCATGGGT
This sequence comes from Sitta carolinensis, assembly GCA_032173965.1. Lineage (NCBI taxonomy): Eukaryota > Metazoa > Chordata > Aves > Passeriformes > Sittidae > Sitta > Sitta carolinensis. The sequence goes on from CM063313.1 coordinate 51,118,009, forward strand.
TGTTTCAAGGGTTGCTCAGTGGTTCCCGGGTTGTGTGACTGACACAGCAATAAGCCAGCCCCTCAGGAGCTCCCAGCCAGAGCCAGTAGAGCAGCAGGAATGTGGTCCCTGTATGGAGGGACACTGCCGCGCTAAGGTCATGGACAATGCCAACCAGCCTGGAGAAGCCTGCAGGGCACTTCCAAGGAAAGAATAGGGAGTCACAAGGTTGCTTGTGCTCTCCAAACCTGCTTTATACTATATTTTAATAATCAGAACTTGGCATGGTGTTTACACTATGACCATCTGCCATGCTGCAAGAGAGAAAAGGAGGAGCTGTGAAGCTTTCCAAGGTTGTGTCCAGCTCATCCAGAGCTGGCAAACCTGCTAAACCCATGTCTGGGAGCATGTGGAGGTGTTGCTGACTGTTGGCACATAGGAAATCACATCAAGAGCTCACTGACCAGGTTTGTTTGGGTTTTTTTTGCATTCTCCAACTTTCTTGAGAGAGAAACAACTTACTCAAAAAATGCAAAACATTGGTCAATTCCAGTGTGAAAAAGGGTTTGAAAAGTCATCCCTCCAGCAGCATCCCCACCTAGCAAATGCCTGTTTTCCTTCCAAAAATACAATCTGGAACAGAAACAAAATTTTAAAAAAAATCATAGCCACTGTAACTCTTTCCCATGGGATTTAGTGACCCCTCTATGGGAAATGTGCAGACAAGTCTTCACAGGGAAGAGCAGCACTGAAGAAGGGGGTCTGGGGTCTGAGGTAACAGCACTCCAGAGCAGCATGTGTTCCAGCAATATGGGAAATGTCTCTGCAGCATAACTATTCTCCCCACTCCCAGAAATACTCTCAGAGGTACATGGGCCCAAGGAAGAGTGAGATGTGACAGAGAAGAGACCAGGACTGGAAAAAAAATCTGTATTGAAAGGAAAAGAGATTATTCTTCTGTCCATGGTTCAAATTTCTTTGTCTTTCTGACTAGTAGTAGTATGACCGGAGCTGATGTGTTCATACAGAGGAGACAGTCAGCCCTGGCACAGGGGTTTTTATGAATTTAATGCATCCACTCATCATTCATCAATGCCTGGGGATGTGCTTGACACAAGGAAGTGCAAAGGCTGTGTAAGGAGATCAATGGCACAGGTGAGGTGGGGTGTGTTGGTGAAACAAGTCCACAGAGGTAGCCTCAGAGTGTCACAGAAACATAGAATGGCTGGGGTTGAAAGGAACATTTAAAGACCAACTAGTTCTAACTTCCCTGACATGGGCAGGGAAACCCTCCTCTACACCAGACTGCTCAAAGCCCCAGCCAGCCAGACTCTGAACACTTCCAGGACTGGGGCATCCATGGTCTCTCCAGTTTTTAGAGATGTCATGTGAGTCAGGGTAAAACTCTTTGCACAAGTTCAGATAGATACCTTCTGATGCTCTGCAGAATGGCCAAGTTTTGCTCATTTTAAGTGGAAAACACTGACTTTGCCTGTGTCTCTACAACTTGCTTTCTCACCCAGCTCCTAGAAATTTGCCTCACATTTTTACCAGGCTTGGGTGGTTTTCCCAACTTAGGTGTAAGCAGGAGTCCTACAAGGGAGCACAAAACTAAGGGGACAAGTTGGATGTCTCTGAAGCAATAGGAGGAGGAAGACTACAGCTTCCACTTCAACTGGAAAATCCCTGAGTGATGATAAAGTGTGAATTCAGATTTACACTAGCTTTGAGTAGAGGGATTGAGCAAGAAACCTGGAGAGATCCTTCCCTGCCATAATCATTCTAAACCACCATCACCCCCTTAAAAAACACAATTACAGAGGCAACAATTGACTATGTTTTGATTACCTCTAACTTACATGAACATTGTGGTACTTCTCAGCAAGAATCCTGGAGAAACAAGGACTCAGCACACCTTGTTGACATAACAAGGATTACCCAGAGAACACAGAGAACAGCAATGGAAATTGGGATTTCTCGGAGAGATCTACTTAGCAGCCATCAAATTTGTGATCTCACAGCAATGAGAATTTCTGGTGGACAAGATGCCGTCAGATTGCAGAGGTAGTGAGGGCCTTTAACAAGCAAAAGGGCTGCTGAGTATCAGTGTTGGCTACTGCAAGCAGCAGGGCTGTGACTGGTTGATGTGGCTCTCTGCGGGACAGTCTGCTCTCTGCAAAATTAGCTGCTTTGAAAATCAGCACGCATAAACCACTGCCACTGGCCCACCTTTGAAGCATTTTGCTAGGGAGTGCTCTATCCCACATGTGCTAATTATAATACTGCCCAAAATCATGATTAGACACACTGACACATACATATTAAGCCCATTGAGAACTGGAGCATTAGATGGGCACAAAAAGCTGTGCTCAGACACACTCACGGCACCCCGCACCCCATGCACCCACTATTGCCAGCTCAGAAGGGTTTTGCACTCAGGCAGATGACAATAGCTGTACTTAACAGATGTTCAAATGCTTATCTGGACATGTCCTGGGTGATTGGCTCTGTGTGGCCTTGCTTGAGCAGAGGGCTTGGACCAGGTGATCTCCAAAGTTCCAACCTCAGCTGCATGTGGTCCCCAGGAGAGCAGAGCTGTGTGGAGCAAAGCTGTCCACAGTCCCACAGCTGTGGCACAGAAACCCCCAGAATGGCACCACATTCAGCATCCTGGCACTTCTTCGAGGCATCTGAGCTTCTAGACAGCTCTTAGCCCTGGTCCTCCACCCCCTTTCCTGCACAGCACTGGCAGGTGTTGCTTTCCCACACCGCAGCAGGTGGCTGACCCTGTTGCTCATATGTGTTTCTCATTGCTCAGTTGCCACTGCTTTTCTTTGGAACACTTAACATAGGCTTTGCCCAGCTTTTGAGGCTGCACACCTAACCCATTGCGAGTTATTTGTAGTCCTGGAGCCTCTGCTTCTGGCCTGTTCCAAAACTCTCAAGGCCCCTGCTGCTATCATGCTTACATCATACATTAATAACAAGAGACACCTGGCACCACAGGCCAGTTCGTACACCAAGCACTCATGAGGAGCTGGCAACATGTGTAACAGGCCACAATAGGGTCTTGGTATGCTGAGCATCCACTGTTTTAATGTAAAGGCTGGGACTGTTACCAGCAGCACCAATGAATGTCCTTCCTTGTGGAACCCCAGGTGACAGCACCAGGTAGAAAAAAGCAAATCAGAAATCTCAGAGCAAAAACTCATCTTGCAACAACAAATCAAAGCTCACAGTGGGACCCTATGGGAAGAGGGACTACTTATTTTGAAATCAAGCTAGTTGCCTCTTATTCACAAGGATATTCAAGCTGAGAGAATCTGAGTGGTCTGTCCAGGATGAAAGCACCAAAATGCAAGAAGTCTGTCCAAGGCACTGAATGCTGATCCAGAGATAAAGGGACACTCACTACCTGAGGACTTATGATGACTCCTGTGTTGTTACCTCAGGAAATGTGTGCTGCTTTTGAGTCTTGACTTTTGGTACCTGTTAGGAGCTGATGGTGATTGTGGTCTTTTGTCTCTCCATTTTCTTCATCTCTGCTCCTTTTCTGGGAATCATTTTGAAATAGTCACTGCTCTTTGTCTCTTAATCAGGATGTTTTATGTCTTGTCTTCCAAACACTATTTTTAATTACTTCAGTATATCCTGCTTTAGACTGTCAAATATTTGAAACAACCTGGGGGTTGGAGTGGTCTGGCAAGCAGCTGGACCCTTAGTTAGCTAATGCAGACACCATCCATGACTGCCTGCCCTGTGGCCGCTCAGGCCACTTGTTCCTGCAGGTGCTCCTGCACCCACATACTCTCCATCTGCTCAAAGTTTTCCTTGCAGAATAATGAAAATCAGCATAGGATTTCCATGAAGATAAAAGAAGTAAGGGCAGGGAACAGTTGGCACCTTATACAAATGTTGGTTTGACACTCAGGATCAACAGAGAGGCTGAAGATTGCTACCCCAGTCACGCATGAGGCACAGTCAAATAACCTTGTTTTTCTTCTATTTTTCTTCTTTAAAACAAAAAACAAAACAAAACAAAAACAACACAAAAGAATGAAAAGCAAGCAGTACAGGATTACTGCTTCAATCCAATAAAGGGAATGGTATTTCTGTTATATAATTGGATTTCCTCGAAGCATTTTTTCACTTAATATCACATGAGGCTCCGGTAAGACCCATGCCTTATACAAAAGAAACAAGAGTTTAAAAATGGTCTGGTGACCTTTCAAAAAATAGCTGTTACAAAATCTTTAAGAAGTTTACAGATGGCAGGAACGTGGTGGCATGGCAAATAATGTCTCTCTATTCCAGGAGGCTCTGGATCTGACGAAATCATTACAGTTTGGTGAAATAAACTTTAATAAATTACAGAAACATAACTGGAGGCAAGTAATGTCAGATGTGAGATCTGTCTTGGAAAGTAGTGTTGTAGAGAGATTGAAGTGTATCTGTGGGTAATACCATGCTCTTTGTTAATAAGCTGCAGTTAATAACAATAATGCAACCCCCAGCTGTAAGAAAGTGGGTAGCAGCATTAGAAACAGACAGCTTTTCCTTCTGTGCACAGCCCTGGTAGGCAAAGCACTTGGTTGCTGTCTATATTTCCAGACGAGCAAGGACACATACATAGACAAAGGACTGCAGAAATGAGCAAGGCGTGCTACAAAAATTAACCTTGTGCTCCACATCCAAGAGGGAAAGAGTGTCTCTGAGCCCTGTTCAGAGGTACAGTGCAGCAAAACGGAAAAGGCTGTAATATTCCCCTCTAGCCCTCGGTCAATAAAGTCTCTGCTGTGCTCCTCCCTCACACTAGGTACGTCTCTGAGGAGGAGGCATTGACAACTGCAGGAAACTTCTGTGTCTCTATGTTGCAACAAGACTGTAAGCCAGGACTCAGGCTGCAGAGCTGGACACTGGCAGGAGTCAGGAAGAATGACTCCATGCCAACGGCATTTTATATTTTCTATCTTCACAAGATGTTTTGTAAGAGATGTTAGTGCTGAATGAGTTTGGAAAAGCAGTGAGTTAAAATGACCAGTGTGAGCAGTATGCTCAAATGGCACAGAGTGGACAAGCAAAACTGAGCATACCTCTAAGCTGACATGGAACTGCAGATCTGAAGCCATTCCTTTGGGTGGATAATTTCACCTTAAAGGGCTGAAATTATTAATTCCTAGGGTTGTCTCAATACTCAGGGTTATTTCCTAAGTTTCTGTATGCACAGTATGAGCCCCATCACTTGAGTGTGTTGGGGACAGCCAGGTAAATGCCTTGCAACCATCTGCCCAAGCACTGTCTGTCCATCTTTCCCTCTACAAGTTGTCAGACAGTGAAACTATTTTTTCATATAATTTTTTTTCCAAGCTACAAATGTGCACAGTCCTGGGATATCGGCCTTGGCTCTGACAAATCCCTTGCCGCCTGTCAGTGAGAGAACAGCCCCTCTGCAAGTGTCAGGTGCAAAAGCCCCAGTGTGGGGTCAGCAAAAGTGAATACAAACATCTGGTTTTAGCAAACGAATGCTTCCTGAACTACAAGGCAAGAGCAATGCAACTTTTTCTTTGTCCCTGGGAGAAGGGAACAAGACCCTGGACCCCAGATGTTTTCCAGCAGAACACTTATACAAAGCCTTCAGCAGTCTGCCAGAGGAGTGCCACATGTCCAGATAGATGATAAACAGAGCTGGACCCTGAGGGGATTGGTGGTGAGACAGGGAATCTTGGCAGCTGAGAGCAACACAGCCCAGGACAGGGAGAAAAGCAGATAAGCCCCCAAAATCCCTGCAACAGTGCAGGACAGCTACTTGGCTTTCCACGGAAACGGCTGAAACCTGCATGTGCTCTTACTGAAAGAGCCTTGTGACCAGAAAGCCAGAGGAATCTCAGGATAGCTGCAATGGAGAGGCGCTTGGTTAGCTCATTTGCAGAGCAGAGTGGGAACAGATGCCACTCTATCACCCTGACCCTTCTAGTTGTATTTCATCTTCCCTTGCAACTGCCTCTGCTTGCAACTGCTGATTCCTCAGCCCCACCAGCAGAGCAGATGTTAAGGCAGCACTGTCACCTGGGGCAGAGGGGTGTGGGCTGAAGTTTCATCCTAAACAAGCCAGAGGCAGAGGAACTTGTACAGTTGTCAAATCAACCAATTTCTCCTTATCTCTGTTGTGGTTGTTTCCTCCCTCTGCTGCATTCCTTGAATAGCAATACTTGCTTTGGAAATTCCTCTCCCCAGCGGTTTCAGGCTGGAAGTATTTGATGATGCAGGAGCAGTCAGAATGTCAGGTGTCAGAAGCTGCACTTGCCCTGGATCTATGTGAAAGGCTGCCCTACCCATATGGACCCACAGGAGTGCCTGGGGAAGCAATGCCCCAGTCTGACAGCTGCTGAGAATGTAATTTTTATCTTTGTTGTCCCATCACTTACACCCCCTCTGTGATTCAGCACCTTGCTGCACAGCAGTGGTGGCACAGCAAAGCAGCTCATTGCTTCCAAACCTGCTGCTCCAACTCCCAACCTCTGCCTTGGCAGAGGCCTTCAGAACTGCATGAACCAAAGGAGAAACTACCTCCTATTGCAAAAGCACTGCAGCTCAGCAGAAGGGATCTGGCAGCAGTGCTGCCAAGTCCTTTGTCATGTTTTGCTCACTCTGGTGGCCACCATATGGTATTTCATGTTTTCATTCATATCTGTACTGGTTGAGAGGAGACATGCAATCACAGGTGAGTTTCTGAGCATGGGTGTTTCAGAGAACAGCCAGAGATTAGGTGGGGGCTCCTGGCCTGTGAATATCCTTGAAAGAAGAGTAGTCTTTGGGCATTCTGGGAAGTCAAAAATCAAGGGAGGGAAAGGGGCTGTGGCATAGTTGTACACTTTCCAAGCCTGGACAGCTGGTTGGTGTCCTGGTCCCCTCAAGAGACAGCTGCAAACCAAACACACAGAGAACATCCTGACCCAGAGAAGACTCAGTAGGGAAAAGGGCTGTTGGCACTGAACTGAGCAGATGTGCTCTTAACTTTAGCCTGATGTCAGCAATAGCTCGCATGACTAGAAAGCAGAGGAGTGTCACAGGTCAGGGGCTTTTCTGACATATTTCTGGGGAGCAGAAGGCACAGAATGTGCTGATGCACAGGACAGCACCATGCTGCTGCACATACAGAACTCATCTCCACCTAGGAGACCCTGGACAGACCAAAGGAGGGGCACCCAGGTCTGTCACTATGCGTGTGCACTGAGGGCATGCCTCATGCCAGCAAAGACTGTGCAAATGTCTACAGCCCAGACCACCTGGAGGCACTGCTTTGGGACCCCCAAAATCTGCCTGCTACAAAGCTGTACTGCTTCCAGCAGGCTGTGGACTTCCGCATCAGCCAGAAAGAGGCACTTCATCCACGTGAAAGATCCTTAAAGAGAGCAAATCCTTTGAAGACTGACCCAAATGGGTGAGCAAAAAGAGATGGGAAACAGCCCTCACAGCACCCAAAAAGCCACGTAGCATGGAGTTGGATCAGAGGCTGAAAACCTTTGGCCATACCCACACTCTTCCAACCCAAGCACTGCATTGAGCTGTGCATGCACACTGTGTGCAGAGCAACATCTCTGTGTGTCTTACCCTGGGCCTACTGTACCTGGCAAAACATCATTCTGAGGACCATGTATGTCTCTGTTCATACCTGTGGTTCTGCAAGGTCCTCGTATATGAAAAGGCAGTGGACACATCTTGCACTGAAGCACTGGACAAAGGATAAGGCTGCTGGGCTACAGACGTGCCACAGCCCCAGGCAAATCTGGGTAGTTTTGAAGGTCAAAACCTCATTATAGGAGTGTCAGTCCTGTTAGTCAATGCCCAGAAGAGAACCAGCACAATCCTGCACACCAAAATCCTAGGGAAGAGAAAGCCTGAGTTGCAACATTTGTTTTGGCAACCTCTAAGGAATAAATTAGCTTCAGTAAAGGTAGTTCACTTCACTGCACACACAGAGATTTACAAACACATTGTGAGGCAGCTGATGAGTCCAGGGAGCTGTAGCTGCATTGAGGAGAGGAGCTTGGGCTGTTCTAGACCCAAGGGCAGGTTCTGTTACTGCTTCAGACAGACATTCTCTGTGGCAGACGGGGTAAGGAGACTGCAGGTTTCAGGGGTTCAAAGTCTGAACACACCTTTGGACACGAGGAGATGTGAAACCAAGCAAAGGTCCGTTAGAAGGAGGTGCCAACTTCTTTTCAGCAGAGAGGGACAGGGAACACACAACCAAGAAGGGCAGCAGGGGGTTGGGGATGGACATGGGACAGGTTTTTCCACATTGTGCTTAATTTGAGCTGGTTCCTGCTAGCAATCCTGTGATGCACCCAGAGGAAGCAAATGACCTTTCTCAGAGGAGTTTCATGTTTCAAGCACAGCTTGCTCCCAGCACACCAGTGTTTACACAGCGCTTACTGGTCTCAAAATAGAGCACTTAAAGAAACACTGGGGGGGTTTCCCACATCCTTACAGAGCCATTTGTCACTGGTGTGTTGTACAGGGGGACACAGTGAGCTGGAAACTTGAATCTGTTCACACATTCATCAGAAGAATGTCCCATCAGAACAAAATATATTTTGCTGCATATGTAAGATTGAACCTTATCTCGAATGCCAGAAAAGGTTGACAGTGCTCAAATGACTAGTTATGTCTTTTCCCAGTCCATGGAGGGGGAATTGCCTCTCCATTTCTAATTTGCTTGCTTTTGGCCATCCTGAGCAGAGACACAGAATCTTTTCTTACACCCAAACTATGCACAGTGAGTGCTGAGGATATTCATGGGGTGCATTCTCTGGCCAGGGGCCCAACATTCATGGATGCATGATGGATAAAGTCTTGCCTTTCCAGACAGACTTTCTCCTGACCTTTCTCATTAAAAGCAGATGATCAGAGGCCAGGGCTTGTGGTGAACTGCCTGAGAGTTTTATGCCCTCTGACTCACAGGGATGCAGAAGGCAAAGTCTGCACTGCTGGTGCTAATGATAATTTGCAGGTTCCTGCTCAGTGCATAGCGTCAGTTGCAGTGGGACAAGAAGAGCTCAGAGTGGTTCTTTCTAGTCCTTCACACTGGTGACTCCTGCTCTCAAATTGCAGCTGCAAAGACAAACACAGTTATCTCTGTGCCTAAAGGATAAGAGAGAACCATGAGAACCATGCTTCAGCTGTCCTGCCATGTGGGAAGTCTGAGCCAGTGCATATCTGGACACAGCATTTTGCACACTTGCACAGCCCCAGCCAGCACATGGCAAGAGCACAAGCAGATATCCTTGAAAGAAGCTGAAAGGAGCTTCATGCTTAAGAGAGCACTCATCCTTCAGGTGGGCATCGGCAACGGCAACCCCCATTCCTCAAAAGGGAACCCCACATTTAGCTGTGAGAAAAACTGATTCAATCCTCTCTTCAATATATTTCCTGCCCTCAGGGTAGCTAAGACCTTATACGCACTACCCTTGCTTTCCCCAGTGTTGTGTTTGCATGTGCCACACCTGGAACAAATCTCCTATGCACAGCAGCGGGGAGATGCTGACTCAGGCCTTCAGGCTGCTATGGAAACCATAGTAATCATGCCTGAAATACCATCATACTCCCTTCTTCAAACCAACCCCTTAAAACCCGGTGTAAAAGTCAGCTGTGGACCAAACCCCTGCCTGGAAGGCACAGCTCCAACCCACCAGCAGTAGCTGAAACTGGTGGGAGACACTCACTGTGGCACTGCTGCCTGTGGGAGACAGTGAGAAAGCCCTGTCCTTGCCACCATCTCTCCTACCAGCCCTGTGTGAAGAGGGACAACAGGAGGGCAAACGAGGCTGGTATCATCTTTAGGAAGTGCTTTCTTTGTTCCAGCTCCAGCCCTACTACAGATGCCAGTACTGAGTTTCCTCACTGCTTCCCCAGGCAGTCTGAGACACAGATGCCTCCCCACCCCACGACTCTTTCCCAATGGGCACACAGGGCTTTGTGGCCTCACTTCTCACTGCTGCCCCTGTGTGCCCAAGGAAGAGGATGTGTGTTGCAAAGGCATGTGTTCACCATCATCACTTGGGCAAAGACTTGGCACAGAGGAACTGCTGTTTGGATGCAGGAAAAAGCTCTTCCCTGCAGAAGGGATGCAGACAAGTACCAGAGGACTGGTAGGGTCACTGGTCTTTGAGATAACACAAACATAAATTGATAAAGCTCAGAACAACTCGACCTGACATTGGGGTTAGCCTGCTTTGACCAGGGGATGTGTTAAGAGCACTCAAGGACTCCCTTCTGGTTTATTTTTCTGACTGCCTGCTAGTATGAGATGGCTGGTTGTCTAAGTTTCTGGAGGACATGTTCCATGGAAGATCCCCATTCCCTAAATTCAGGACTGTAACTTGCACAAGACCCAGCACCCTTCCTCCCTCTGCCATGACTGAAGCCAACGAAAAACACTTAGGGGTGCTGGCTGACAAGAGGCTGGACATGACCCAGCCATGGGCACTCCCAGCCCAGGAAGCCAAACGTGTCCTGGGCTGCATCCAGAGCAGCATGGGCAGCAGGGAGGGAGGGGATTCTGCCCCTCTGCTCTGCTCTGGTGAGGCCCCACCTGGAACCCTGCACCCAGCTCTGGGGTCCCAGCACAGGAAGGACACGGAACTGCTGGAGTGAGTCCAGGGGAGGGATACCGAGGTGATCAGAGGGATGGAGCACCTCTCCTATGAGGACAGTCCAAGCGAGTTGGGGTGTTCTGCCTGAAAAGGAGAAGGCTCTGAGATGACCTTGTAGCAGCCTTCCAGTACCTAAAGGGACTGCAAGAGAGCTGGAAAGAGACTTTTTACAAGAGCACATAGTGATAGGACAAGGGGAAATGACTTCAAACTGAAAGAAGGCAGGTTCAGATTAGATATTAAGAATTTATTTACTGTGAGGGTAGTGAGGCATTAGAACAAGTTGCTCAGGAAGGTTGTGGATGTCCCACCCCTTGAAGTGTTCAGTGTCAGACTGGAGGGAGCTCTGAGCAACAAGGTCTAGAGGAAGGTATTACTTGGGGGGGCTGGAATGGGGGGAAGGGAGGCAGGACTGATCTTTCAGCTTGCTTCCAACCCAAACCATTCTCTAATTCTGTGATGTCCCAGCATAAATCGCTTATGCTACTCTTAACACGGCAAAGATGCAGGGTTAACAGTCCTACAGAGAGACTTCTCTGGTGGCTGCTGAAGGTACCAGCCAAGGCAAACCTCCCAGAAGAGAGGCTCTCATGATTTAGGCAAGTACCTCTCTCAGAGAGACAAACGAGCGACAACAGCTGATATCAAATGACATAACGTTTCACCATTTGGGGATGCGACCAAGAGAATTAGTTCACAAAGGCTGCAAAAGTCCTGCCGGCAGGTGGATCATTAACACCTGATTCATTTAGTCCTGACTGCCTCTGGCAAGGAGCCGGTGAATCATCTGCAAATGCGAGGGTGCAGAGAGAGAAAGAGAGAGAAGGACACGTAAACATCACTCCACCGGTGGAAATTGTGAAAAATGGCACTTCCCGAATACAATTAAGTTCAGGTGCAGCCTTTAGGGAAGACTGAACGCATCCGGCCCTTGCCCCCAGTCTCGCCGCTTCCCGTTGGCTTCTAGAGGTGCTGCGTCCTGCCTGAAAACACAGGAGATACGCAGAGGCGACGCTGGGTGAAGCCCCACACGCGTTTTTCTGCTCATTTCCAGAATGACGGTAGGAAGAAAGCAGTCTGGCCCCAGGTGGGTCTGGCCCTTCACTTTGGGGTGTCTCCCACTGGCGTGACCCAAGCTGAGCCATCCCCGGGCAGCACACTCTACGCCTGCTCCCCACCACAGGTCCAGCTCACGCATCAGAGCCACGTGGGACAGAGACCCAGCCCAGCTTCCCGCCGTCCTCCGGACCTGCTTACCTACCGCATAATGTCTCTCTGCACCAGCATTTCTTTCTGCCACATCTCCTCAGTTCCAGCCATGCCCCATGGCAAACCGCTCTACCCCAGCTCACCAGAGCTTCATTCCCTTCGGGAAGCTGACTCCTCCCGTGTCTACTTAGGTCTCTCAGTCCTAGTAATCCGGAATCAGGGATGCCCAAGCCGTTGGATGTGTTGCATGTAATTAATTACTCATGCTGATTATGCATTCCTGATTGACTAATATTCCCCAAAACCAAACACCCATCTGCCGTCAAATTTAAACATAGAAATGTTTTTCAGACCTAGTGTTAATAAAACCGTTATGTTACCAATTTGCATTTGAGAGAACAAGAGGAAGACCAAAGAGGAGGAAAGGGGAGATGGTTCTTGTATAAGCAAATCTTTCTGTCATAAAATGCCTAGTTAGCTCTAGAGTCCTCTTGTATCTGTATGCATAGGGGAGACAGATGTTGGTGATGCTCTGCTGTATTAGCTGTTGGTCCAAAATTTGTGCCTGGGCCTGATTAAACTGAAATCTTACAGCTTCTCCAAAGTATTCCATCTATGGTAATGTGAACACACTAGACAAAAGAGTCCAAAGAAGAAAAATCTTCACCATCCCGGCATTTTTGGGCTAAGGATAATTATCTACAGAAAAAAAACTCTAGACCAAGGCTCTTATTAGTATTCCAAAGAACCCTGTCTTCCATCTACTCACTGGTCTTGCTTGTAAGTGAGACTAAACACAAAATCTAGGACAAAGGGATTAATCTAATTACTATGTTTGGGAAATTTTTTGTTGGAAAAATAAAGCAGTAAGGAGTTCCTTTGTTAGCAAAGAAAACTGCTGCCTCTTTTGTGAGCAGCTTCCATGTGGTCGTTGGTTGCACATGAGTAAGTGATTATCCTATTTCAGTAACATCCAGGAAACTCTGAAAAAACCCAAGACATAATGCCATTGCAATGTCTTAACAAATCAAATTTCTAACCCCTGCCGTCAAAGTTACAGTATTTCTGGGATTACAACAGAAAATAAGGGCAGAGCTATAAAGATCCCCCTTCAGGGGAAATAAGCAACTTCTGCTAGTGTTTAATGCTGTGGCTGCTGCTGTACCAACAGCTTATGACAGAGACTGTTCCAGCCATTTCAGCAAACCCTGCTGCATGCATGAGATGGTACGATAGTAAGAAACCCACCCAGCAGGAACAGTGGTATTGGAAAGAGCAACACTGGAAACATGTTGTGGTCAAGGACTCCGTCCTTCAGAGAAAATGCCACCTAGCAGCAGCAAAACATAAGAATAAGCTGAGGGACAGTAGACAGTGCCAAAAACCTGCCATTTTGACTGAGAAATGAACAGGCTGTGTTGCAAGACTCACCCTAACCTTTATCTCAGCAGCATACTGGAAGCGATGGCCCTGGGAGGAAGCAAAAAGGACAGTGCAGCTGGTACCCTGCCTGCTGGCACAGCTCCCACGGCTGCCCCATCCAGGCAATGAGTTATTTAGGCCATGCCAGCAGGCTGTGTATTGTTCATTCCTAATGTACAGCAAGACATCTTGCCTGCTGTTTTCTGCTAGCATGCCTGCACACTTCAGTCTCCCTGCTTAAACACTTAGGATTCCACTGGACTGACTACCTGTAACCTCAGCAGTTTTGTTGCAGAGGAATCTTGAACTTGGCCAGCATCATTATCCATTTCTCCTCACTGTAATGCATCATCTTGAAAAGCTTCTTGGAGTCGCAGCTATTTAAGAGTCTCCAACACCCCTTCACTGGGCTGGCTATGGTTCTCCTTGCACAGCTCAGTAAGCAGTTTGCATTATACACTATGAGAATTACTTTTGGCCATATTCAAGCTCCTCCAAGTTCTATCCACCAGTCACTTTTCAGTCTGAACCAATGCTCAGGGTTATTCCTCCCTCACCCTGTGTACCAGATGATGCTGACACTTCTGCTTGCTGAGCTGTGTAAAAGTCCTGGTGGTCCCTTTTAGAGACATCCATCTGGATCGAAGCTCTGCCTTTCACCATGTCAGCCTCTCCCTCGTAATTATTATTTCCAGCACTGTAAAAAACAGAAAAAGAATATGTAAGTATATATCTGCATATATATGTATGTGTGGTGAGAGAGACATATAACAGACATGTAACAGTTTTCTGCAGACATGTGTTGTTGCACTTCAGAGTTTTATGTTTCCTGGCAAAGAAACACTTCCACTAAAAGCAACAAATATAAAAATACTCAATGAACAGAATGAGTACAAAACAGGAGACAAAGTTTTCTTGAGGTTCATACCTGTAGATGTTAGTAATCATCTGGGACCTTGATTGGATCCTCTGCCGATTCCATGGCCTCTGTGTGTTGGCATGGTCCTGTGACTTGTCCAACAAGCACAAAAGGCCCCAGGTGATCAAAGGACAGATAGTGGGTGGCAACCTGCCCTTTTGGCAAAGCTCTTCTGGGGTGGCAATTAAAGAAAAGTGCTCTGTACAACCTTCCCACCCCAACAGTAGTCCAGCTGCAGCAAATTTGTTCTCAATAAGTTCTTGTTTAGAGGGAAATAAATAAAACCTAAGTACACCTGCTATTACAGGAGACTCCTGTGAAAATTTAGGTTGGAAGGGAACCTCTGGAGGTTCCCAGCTTCAAAGCCGAGCTCATAACAAGGACAACTTCAAGGGGCTTGCACAGCCAAGATGGGAACTCTCAAAGATCTCCAGCAGTTCTCCTCTCCTTGTAGTGCAATCATTAGACTCACGGCCAACACTCGTTGCATGGTGTGCCTCCTGAGACACCCTCAGCGTAGGCAGGCATTGTGGGTGTGCTTATTGCCATTGTCGCAATCACAGGAATCACCACCAAAGTTGCGTTGGATAGGCAAAGATACAGTGCATCAGGGAGGGAGAAGGTCTCCACCCCTGGGGAGTGATTCCTGGGCGTGACTGCACAAAGCCCCAGCGGTCCTGACCTCATTCTGGGAAGAGACCTGTCGCTCGCCAGGGCGGGAGACCTTCAGAAGGCCCTGCTGGTTTTGTGCTGCTGGGGCTCATGCGACCTTACATGTCACCCTGGGCTCAGCTACAGCCCCTGGCCATTCTGGGCAGGTGAGAGCAGGAGGAGTTGTGTACACACAGAGGTGCACCAGAGGCTGCCCCGGTGTTCACCGCCACTATCCCAGAGACACTTCCAGCCCCTGTCACCTGAGTTGAGCTGCTTCAGATTACTCATCCGTGGTTTGAATTGAGGGGTGTGAACTGGAGAACCCCAGAGGCTCCACCACCATGAGCACTGCTGGGGGTCTGAAACAAGTCAGGTGAGACAAATAGGGCATAAAAGCAGTGGCGAGTGTGCTTTACTGTTACTCAATGAAGCATAAAACACGGTCTGTGGTACACAATTGAGATTTACGTATTGCCTACAGCTTCTCCTGTTGCACCGATAAAATCCTAACAAGGTGCAAAGGCCTGCAAAATTTGCCATTGTTCTGAGATGAGTGCAAACTGACCCACCCTGGCAGCTGTGTGTTCCCACCTTGGTTTAGAAGGGATTCTGCAGGCAACTGTTTTGTTTTTTCTGCAGTAAAATGGCTGGATTTCCTCTCTTTTCCAGAAGGAGCTGGGCTCCCACCACTTGGCTTGGGGTTCTAACTATGAAAACAGTAAGGGGAGTGTGCCAGCAGGTATTTCCAAGACTCTCAAACTTTTGACTTCAGCCCCTTGTGGGGTGTGTGTGTGTGTGTGTGTGTGTGTGTGTGTGTGTGTGTGTGTGTGTGTGTGTGTGTGTGTGCGCGCGCACTTCCCAGTGACCAGGACAGACTACTCAGGGTTCTCATCCGGCACCCTGCTGCGCGATGATATTAGAGGTGTTGATTAAAGTGCAAACAAACCACTTGTAGTTACAGGGTTATGCTAGTCAACCATTTGTGCCTTGTTCACTCTGCGGTTTGTTATGGCCCGGCTACACACAAAGCAGTAGGAAGGACACCAGCTCCCGTGCTGCCTCCACAGCCAATCAGCACTACAGGCTGCTGGATTGTCTCTGTCCCGGTGCCAGTGCCTCCTGTCAGCCTATACCTCTCTTGTCGTCTGGGAAAAAAATGCCTGGTGAGTTTCCTCTCTGGCCTGGCTTCTACACAAATGGGTGAGAGAAGCAGAGGTTGTTCTGGACTCCCTTAATCTGGGAGAAAGCACCTGCTCTCCTGCACTGAAACCCACAAGAAACACCCAGAGGTGAAGATATGGCCAAATGAAGGGCAAGCTGCTTGGACATTCTGATGCACCAAGAATGCTTTTGTATGGAGTACCTGGAAGGAACAGCCTGAAGGGAGAGTTCTTGCAAGAACAAGAAATTCCAGATACCTGTATGCTTTCTTGACATCGTGCACAGAGCAGCGTGGTGGCCAGTGTCCTATCAAATCCCAGCCCTCCAAGTCTGCAAACTGGACGCAGATTCGACCTCACCATGCTGTCAGACAGTTTGTTTTTCTCCAAAGCCAAGCCACATCATAGGCAAAAAAAGCATTTCACACTGCTGACAGAGCAGTGAGACCACTGCTCCTGGAGAGCAGACTCCACGAGTGTCTTGCTGGTGCTGATGATCTCAAGGCAAGGATTGCAACTGCGGCTCATCCTGAAGAATGGGTGCTTCCTGCCAGGCCACAAACAGCATTTCCTGTCCCTTCCTTACTTCTACTGCTCATTTTATTCCCTCTTGCTTCATTTGTAAAAGCATCCAAGGGCCTTGCCCAAGATTACAGCTTGGAAGTGTAACACAGCCTGCAAGTTAAATATATTCAATCCTATCAAACGTCACCAGGGAGTGCCACTAGTCATGATTAGTCTACAGTTACATAAAAATTAGTCTTCTCACAGTTATTCCTTGTCTACAGTCCTTAAAAATGAAAGATGTTTTGAATCAGTTTTTGCCTGTGAATAACAGCTTTTCAGCCTAATTTTTATTTCCACTTCTAAATTTGAAGCAGTTTTGACATCACTTACACATTAAAATCACACAAATGGGTTGGAAAATCCAGATTCAGTAGCATGGACTCCCCATCCAAGACAATGTACACCGTGCCACATTTTGCTTTCATGAGGCTTCCCATGCTCTTCATGCACCCAAATCAATGCCTGTTTGTCCTCACATCACGAGCTGGTTTACTACTTCAAAACCATACAGATTAGAAACACAGCAGTGAAAACGCTGCAGGGGTGCCTGTGGCTCTCTTGGTTTAATGCGTCCAGTGCATAGCTGCATACATGGCTTCTGCAGACATTTTCCACTGATTGCATGCAGAAACACTATCTGGAAGCTGTCCTCTCTAGGAACCCCAGTGACTGCCTACCATCTGTAAGCTGAGCTGGATCTCTCCATGCCCCTCACTGCACACAGCAGAAAACCAACGTGCACAAACCAGTGCCTAACCAGCCTCAGGTCAGCTAGCTGCTCCTTGCAGCCTGGGGAAGGTGCCAGTGCCTCCAAGATGCCCAAGCCAGGAGACAGCTGGGCAGGTGAACTGAGATGAAGCCAGTGGGCAGTCTGGGCATGGGCCCTTTATATGATGCTCAGACCCCCATGTAGGCAAATGTGAAGTGCATGAGGCAAGCTGCAGACTGCCTATGCTGTTTACCCATACCAAAGCTCAGCCCCTGCCATGACCGGATTCGGACCTCTTCCCTGCAGCTGGAACAGGAGGCTTGGTATGAAACAGGATATGAAAACTCCCTGCCTTAGAATGCAGGTGGGCACTAAATGCAGGTGTAGGAAATCTCTGACCACACTTGGTCCATCCTTTCACATCTCGAAAGGAGAAGTAAGAATGACTCCAGCTCTAAATACACTCTCTACCAGTCACCTTTGGCAGCAAGGCCACTTTCCAGGGAAATAGTAGTTCCTACTGCTCTCTATGGATCCCTGGCCAAGAGATGGAAACTCCGGGCAGTTCTCAGGACCCGTGCCAACCCACTGCATCAGTATCTGGTGGAAAGGGGATTTCAACCCATCACAAGGAGAGATAAGAAAAAGCCCATAACTAATATCAACTGGTTGCTGTGTTTCAGGAGGCAGGCCTGTCACCTGATGGGATCTCAGCAGGTGGAGGAATGAGCCAGAAGCAAACTCATCAATTTGGGCACAGGAGAGGTGATTCGTGCTCATCACGTGGTGCTGCTGAAGACTCATCACACTATTACATTCTGCAGTTTGGGCCTACAAGGAAAACAATGACAAACTGGAAAGAATCCAGCAGTGACCACTGGAGTGGTGATGAGGCTGCAGCACAGGATGCATGAAGAGACATTGAGGGAACTGCACTTCTCCAGCCTGGAGAAGAGACAGCTGGGGAGATCTCACAGGGGTCATCCACTTCCTGAACGGTGGTCATGAAAAAAACAGAGACAGACTCTTCCAGAGGCAGACAAAGACAGGACATGGGGAAACAGATAACATGCTGCAGGATGGGACATTCCAACTGCACACGAAAAAATTCCTTCACTGAGGGTGGTATGACTTGGAGATGAGGTTTGCAGTCCTTGGAGAAATGCAGAACTCAACATGGCTGAAGACAACCTGATCTGAACCTCCAGAGATGCCTTCCTACCAATACCTCCTAGGAATTTGGTATTAGAGGGAATACAGCTGTCTTCCTTTGGAGCTTTGGGCTTCCCCAGCTCAGAAATATCCCTAGTGCCTCGAACATATCTGAGACACTATGTTCTTCTCCCTCACCATCCCTGGGCTGCTTTCCTCCTTGTGTAAAGCTATCACAGATGTGAAGATTTTCAGTGTGGTTTCTTCACAGCCTGGCAAAGGCTGGAATCTGTGTCCCAGCAGGCTGGACTGGAGGAAAGGTCTCAAAACCCAGAGCTGAGCTGGAGCAGGCACCATTGTACTGCATAGTGCTGTGCACTTCCAGTTGGCCCAGGAAATAACAATGCTGCAACTCAGAGCCCTCTAACATACCTTTGCAGATCTTCTCTGCTACCTCTTTGAGAAGTATTTGTCTGTGTGTCTACAGTTTTACTGATGCAGAACAGTGACGGAGCAGCCAGGGGAATTAAGACAAGGGTGGAAAATGACTGCAGGCATGCATTATTCAGCTTGTCCAGCTGAAAGAAATTTTTGCCAAACGATTTTATAAGGACTGAGGCATTTTACAGGAAAAGCAGGGCCTCTCCTCTCATTTCCTTTCCCCTCTCCTCCATGAACTTCAAAGGAAAGAGGGGTCAAAACAGAGGCCAGGCAACTGGAACTGAATTCCTGAGCCATTGGACTAATTAGTCCAAGATATATTTCACTGGGTATCTTTCAGAGACTGGCCTAAATTACCAATCTTCCCTGCTGTGCTGCTGAGGGTCAGATGAAGACAGAGTGTGGTCCACAGTGTGCAGGGCCCCAGCATTACCTAAGCTCTCTTGGGGGAAGGGGGAAATGTCTCCCACTGACACAGGCTCTCCCAACCCCCTCCAGGTTTCTGTGGCCACAACTAAAATCCCCTCTTCAGGACTGAGAACGTCTCCATGACTAAACACTACCCCCTCTCTCCAATGTCCCTATCTCCCTGGTGCTTGCCCCAGAGCTGCTGGTGACTAACAGCCCCAGAGCTAGGTGGCTGCTGCCCCTCCTTGGGTCAGCTAAGGCAATCAGAGAGTCTTCAGCCATTTGGAATTACCCTTCCAGCTATTATAGGCTAATGTTAAACCTCCCTCCTGCCTCACCTCATCAAGGCAAGCCAAGCCCAGCTCCCACCAGCAGACCATGTGCCCCACACCCTTTCCTACCTTGTAGCTCTTTGCAGGTCCCCCTCCAGTTTCTCAGCATCCTTCCCTCCTGGATACCCAGAAGAAGGAATAACAATGTCCTTTTGTGTGTCTCCACACGTGGCCCAGCATGTGATCTGTCTCAGCAGCAATGACTAATAGAACTTGGTTTTGCACACAGGTTTAACAACTTTCTGGAACCACATATCAATCTCACTTCACAGGTCTATCCCTGTGAGACACACTGGTCTTGGGGTGGTATTTTCCTTTAGGCGTCCACAAACAGCATTACCAAGAACTTAGAAACAGAAACCATGCAGGCTGTTTCCCCTGCGCAGCCTCGCTCAAGAGGCTGGCCTCAGAGGGGTGCATCTCATTTTGAGACTACAGTAATATCAGTTTCATGGAAAGACTAGTTTCCAGCCTTGTGGTCTGAGAAAAGCCAAACTTCATTACAGATCACCAGAGTTATTCAGAGAGCAGGGAAAGGACATCATTGTCACTGTAAGCTTATGTGGCTTCCTGGTGCCATAGCACAGTTCTAGAGCATGGGAAACAAGCCTTGCAGCTTGTGAGGCAACAGACAGCTGCACACGAAGTCAGGTGTCTGACTGGTGGGAAATGTGATGTCCTCATGGATGTGGGGTGGGCTGTGATTCTGCACCGCATCCATTTCATGGATCCTGCTCCACAGCCAGTGCAGACTGGTGACCTGGTTGGCATAAAGCACACCTCCCTCCTGGCTGGGTGCTCAAGCTGTTCTCCCAGAGAAGTGAGAGAGCAGGATGCACGAAGGAGGGGAAAACAGGAAACTGACTTCTTTTGAATCAGGAGGAATTAAAAAAATATTTTATTAAATTTTCTGCCAAAAAGAAAGGTAAACATCTTGCCTTAAAATTTTTGATTCCAAGGTGCTTGCTCATCTTCCATTTAAAGAATGGGCCTGGGACCAGTGAAGACTGGGGTCAGTTCCAGTGTACTGCAGATAACTGTGCTGTCTGACTGCATCAAGACTGTTTATTTCCCTTTGCATGCACTTCCCAATGGAGCCAAAATATTAAGTGGAAACTTCTCCTTCCCTTATGTAATGCTCTGCCAGAGCTGGCATTCTGTAAGTGTTGGCTGGAAGGATTTCTGCAGGTCTCCTGACACTGGACTGCTGTCAGCACCAGATCAGATTGGCTGTAGCTGTGTCTAGCCACAAAGTCTAAGTCTGATTCTTGTGTGCTTGCATAGTACTTGGAGCATTGGGACCCTTTTCTCAGATGGAGTTCATGGAGAGCACAAGAAGGTTTACCTGGGATGTCTACCTCCCTCTTCATCAATCAGGCAAGGAGGGCCATAAGGGCCAGGTAAACCAGCATGCGTGCAGTCAGTTAGCAAGTTCCTGTGCTGAATTCACTTCTCAGAAAAATGCCATCCTGAGGACTGGGACAGTTCAGGAACAGGTAGCCTGCCTGTTGAGTTTTCCTGCTAGAGGCCATTAACACAGGATAGAGAACAGCAAGAGAGCACCAGTTGAATTTACTGAGGAACTGAGCCAGATTCCTATGTGTTGATAGCACAAAAATAGCTGCCATCTTTAGATTTTATGGCTTTTCTTTGTTAGAGTCTGGATCAGACCTGTTTTCAAACAACATAAATATACCTGTCATTGAAAACAAGTAAGCCTGGAATAGTTAAACAATATTTCCCTGAAGTAATCACTGCACCTCTGTAAAAGCAGTTATTAAATTAGCTAGGATCACAGAGAGGAAACAACAGAATGCAAAATGTTAGCTGTGTACCTCACTCACTGTTTTTTCAACTTCATGTTATTGGATTACTTTCTTTAAGTACTCTGGGGACAGAAACAGCAAAGAACAGCTTTCCTTGGCAAAGGGAAGAAGTTTCTCACACATGGCTGTATTTTCCATGGCTCATCTAGCAAAATGCACACGCCTGAAAAAACAGCAAGAAAAAGTCCATCCAAGAGGGGCCGATACTGCACATTCCACATCCCCATGTAGTGGCAGTCTAGCACTGGTACCAGGCTGAGTGGTATAGGTGGATCACTGGGTGCAGGTGGGAAGTGCTGCATACCGGAAAGCCATGAGCAGCATGATCTTGGTGCTGCCCAGGAAACAAGGAGCCACTCTTTCTGACAAAGAACCTTATATGTAGCCAGGAAGGTCACAGGGAGTTTTACTCATCCTGTAGCACTAACCAGGGCTGCAAGACATTTTACCTCAGTCAGAGTCCAAGCAGGACTGATGGACTTCCAGAACCACCTTAAGTGTGTTTCAAGGTGAGTTGTCTTCTCATTCTCATCCATGCACCACTGAAGGGCTTTGCCCCATAGCACATAATTTTTCCAATTCTTAGTCTGTAATTAGAGCAACCAACTCATGCTATTAATTTCCCTACTCATATTGCTTTGTGCACTGTCATTCTTTCATTCGTGACCACGCTTTTGAGATGCAGAGCTCACAATGGCTTTTTACGGCTTGCAAACTGCAAGTTATACCCTGGACTTGCACCTACAGACCTGCACGTGCAAAGAAACAGGCGGCCAAGGAACTGTTGTGTGTCCTTGCCAGAATGCCTGACCTGCAGCCCACCATACCTGTGTCACCACAGGGAATCTTCTGAGATCCCTATGAATGAACGACATTGGGTGGAATGAACAGAATCACTTAGGTTGGAAAACCACTCTGAGATCATTCAGTCCAACCTTTGACTGACCACATTGTTGCCCAGGCCACAGCACCAAGTGCCACATCCAGCCTTTTCTTAAACACCTCCAGGGACAGTGACTCCAGCACCTCTCTGGGCAGTCTATTCCAATGCCTAATCACCCTTCCCATAAAGAAATTCTTCCTGATGTCTGACGTGATCATCCCCTGGTGTAGCTTGAGGCACCATGTCCTCTCATCCTGTCACTGGTTGCCTGGGAGAAGAGGCCGATCCCCACCAGGCTATACCCTCCTTTCAGGGAGTTGTAGAAGTGATAATCTTCCCCCTGACCCTCCTTTTCCCCAGGCTGAACAACCTCAGCTCTTTTAGCCGCTCCTCCTAGGGCCTATGCTCCACACCCTTCAGCAGCTCTACTGTTCTCTGGAATCTCAGTGTCCTTCCTGCGTTGGGCCTCACACACACAGCCTCACCAGTGCCGAGTACAGGGGGACGATCAGCCCTGGTCCTGCCGGTCACACCACTAGCCTTCCTGGCCACCTGGGCACACTGCCGGCTCCCGCAGGCGGGCTGGGGTTGTGCGGCGGCTCTGCGGGCAGCCAGCGGGAGGGAACGCGGGCGCTGTGCGTTCCCGGCGGCTCTGCGCGCGGCCAGCGGAACGCGGGCGCTGTGCGGGCAGCCAGCGGGAGGGAACGCGGGCGCTGTGCGAGCAGCCAGCGGGAGGGAACGCGGGCGCTGTGCGGGCAGCCAGCGGGAGGGAACACGGGCGCTGTGCGTTCCCGGCGGCTCTGCGCGCGGCCAGCGGAACGCGGGCGCTGTGCAGGCAGCCAGCGGGAGGGAACGCGGGCGCTGTGCGTTCCCGGCGGCTCTGCGGGCAGCCAGCGGGAGGGAACGCGGGCGCTGTGCGTTCCCGGCGGCTCTGCGCGCGGCCAGCGGAACGCGGGCGCTGTGCAGGCAGCCAGCGGGAGGGAACGCGGGCGCTGTGCGTTCCCGGCGGCTCTGCGCGCAGCCAGCGGAACGCGGGCGCTGCGCGGGCAGCCAGCCAGCCGGGCCGCACCCGCGGGCCCCTGCGCTGCCGCAGCTCCGCCGCCGGGGGGCGCGCGAGCCGGCCGCCGCTGGGCGGGGCTGCTCCTGTGACGTCATTCGCAGTCAGCGCGGGGCGGGGCGCGGCGGAGGAAGTCGCGGCTCGGCGGCGGCGGAAGGCCTGTCGGCGGCTCCGGCACCAGTGGCAACACCACCGCTAGCGGCGGCTCGGCCAGGCGATCAGCGGCGATTCAGATGTCGATCGAAATCGAGTCTTCCGAGTACGTGTAACCGTGGCGCGGGGCAGCGGCGAAGGACTAGGCGGCCCCAGCGGCCGGGGGAGCGGGGAGGGAGCGGTTTGTCGGCCCTGGCCCTGGCCCTGGCCCTGGCCCTGACCCAGGCTGCAGCGGCTCAGGGAAAGGAGGCGAGACCCGGCGGTCGCGGCGGCCCCGGGACCGCGAGGGGGCCGAGGGTTGCGGGCGGTGATCGCTGCGCCGCGGCCGGGCAGGGCGCCCCATGTGTCCGGTGCCCCGGTTTACCGAGCGCTGTGTCTCCTCCGCAGCGTGATCCGGCTGATCATGCAGTACCTGAAGGAAAACAGCCTCCACCGGGCCCTCGCCACCCTCCAGGAGGAGACCACCGTGTCCCTCAACACCGTGGACAGCATTGAGAGCTTCGTGGCAGACATCAACAGTGGGCACTGGGACACGGTGCTGCAGGCCATACAGTCTCTGAAGCTGCCCGACAAGACCCTCATTGATCTCTATGAGCAGGTGAGCAAGTGCGGGGTTCCTACGGACTCTTCTGGTCCGTGTGGAAGCCTCTCTGTGGTGTTTTCCACTGACTCTTTGCTGATGCCGGCATTTGTCTCTGGTTGCAGGTTGTGCTGGAGTTGATTGAGCTCCGGGAGCTGGGTGCTGCCAGGTCTCTACTGAGACAAACGGATCCCATGATCATGCTGAAACAAACTCAGCCAGAGCGCTACATCCACCTCGAAAACCTTCTGGCCAGATCTTACTTTGATCCTCGCGAGGTACATTATGCCCTTTAGAGAACTCTTCTCTACGACCCTTAGCATCATTGCAAGCTGCTGATGTCTCACGGCACTGGTTTTTTACCTTGTCGTGGGGAGTGGGAGTGTGCACTTACAAATTTTGATAGTTTTACACCTTCTGTGAAGTGTTTGGGAAGTAGCGCATGATACTCTGTTGAGAGGCAGCAGAGCAGTGGTTTTGAAGTACGCTGCAGTTATGAGTTTGGGGCTTTGGCCCTGTATCCTGCCACAGCATGACATCTGCAGCTTGCTTTTTTTAGTTATATAGGCAGCAGAAGAAAACGCAAGTTGTGTGAATAGAAATGGTGATAAGTAATAACAGTAAAATAAGGCATTATTTGTGACTGATTGCATCAGTCGGAAAGTTTTTGTGAGAGTATGTTAGGTTAATAGTTAAATTAGTAAAGGGACTGATTTTAGAAGTATTTTCCAACCCTGATGACTCTGTGCTTTTAGGATTGGTATTAAAGAGAAGAGCTCTTTTGGAAGTCTAATAAAATTTATGTGGAAGGGGCTTCAATTTCGAGCTCCAGAGGTCTATTTGGAAAAAAAATTATTATTTACAACAATAACCTCATAAAAATAACTTCTCTAGGCATACCCAGATGGGAGTAGCAAAGAGAAGCGAAGAGCTGCTATTGCACAAGCTTTGGCTGGAGAAGTCAGTGTGGTGCCTCCATCTCGTCTTATGGCATTGTTGGGGCAGGTGAGTCTTGAAAAATGTTTTAGTAGCTATGTCTTTAGGTTGTTGCTGCATTAAAACTAGTTATGATTTAGTTGAGTCTTCAGCTGTATAAAAGTAAAATTTAAATGTTTAAAAAGTTAAAAGTTTAAACTAAAAAGTTCAAAAAATTTTTCCTATGTGGCAAGGATTTATCGGTTGTAGAAAGTCATCACTCTAGTAGTAGATTTCTTTCAGTAGAATAAATGTGCCAGCGTGGTGTGCACTTTGAGAATAACATTCTGTAGCATACATTTTCTGGTGATTCAGCCCTTTCTGATTCTCAAGGTATTCATTGGTACTCCATGCAGACAGTGTTTCACATGTCCTACCTAGATCTATGCTAACTGATAGCTAATGGTGTGGGTTTCATCTCCTCTGAAGGCATTGAAATGGCAGCAGCACCAGGGCCTGCTTCCTCCTGGTATGACAATTGACTTGTTCAGAGGCAAAGCAGCTGTGAAAGATGTAGAAGAAGAGAAGTTCCCCACGCAGCTGAGCAGGCATATTAAGGTAATACTTGCTTTTATGTGTTTCTGCTGCTTTTTGCTTCCTGTGTTTGATGTTGGGAGGTAAGACTAAATCTTCTGAATGCTTCTTTTTATCTTATTGTAAATCGTTCCCCTCCCCCCCACTTGTGTTTTTTTCCTCCCCTTTTGTGCTTTATCTTATCAGACGATTTGGAGGCTGAGATTTTGTTGATTTTTCTTCCTGAGGTCATATTTGTGATTAAGATAACTGCAGAGTTTCCTTGATTTCAGAATTAATCAGCTTACATAAACTTGCATAGTCCCCTCCTTTATTTGTGCAAGGAGGTACTTGTGTCCTAAACTGTTTTTCAGAAGCCATGATCTGCAACTTATGAAATCAATTTATGATGTTCAGTAACAATTCGCTAAAAATACTTTATTTTAACTTACTTTGTTTGTCTTTGCAAATTTTGTGTTTGGGCTAGTGAAGTTTTTTTTCTGTACTTAGTTGTCACAGGCACTTGTATTTAAAAACTTAGAAATCAAAAAATTGGACATTAAAAAAACCCCAAATATTCTCTGTAAAAATTGCACTTGAGAAACTGCCCTCCAAATGAAGCAACTTCAGAAATTCATGAAGTTCTGAATTCTGACTGTGATACATGTTAGTTATTGGAAAGATGTTTGTTAATGGTGAATTCACTGCTAAAGCAGAAATACAGAGACAGCCAACTCAGCTCCTGCTGTAACTATGGAGTGTCTTGTAAGTTTCATGGACCAGACCAAAAGGAGGGGTGTTTTTATTTTACTTTTTTTAAAAAATTCTACTCTATGTTTTGACAGTATTTTTCGTACCTCAGCATTATATTTGTGACTACATATCTGTAGAAGATACTGTATTTTTACCATCAGAATAACACTGCAGTTTTGTTTTAATGAGTTGAGTCTTTCAAGTTGCTTATCAAGATTTGCTTCTATTCTTTTTTAAAACAGTTTGGGCAGAAGTCACATGTGGAGTGCGCTCGGTTTTCTCCAGATGGACAGTATCTGGTTACTGGCTCAGTTGATGGCTTCATCGAAGTATGGAACTTTACTACTGGAAAGATTAGGAAGGTAAGTTACTCCTTATTTCACACAGAGTGACTTTGACTTGCCAGAGCACCTGGATTTATTCTTTGAGATTGTTTGTTTTAATTTCTTAGGGACTGTTATATTTGCCCAATTATCCCATCATAAAAAAACACCAAACAATATTAAATGTAGCAGCAATTTTAATTAAGTATCTTAAAATATATAAAATCAGAGATACTTGAAATATTGACAATATAATTTGGTTAAAATAAGGGATAATCTGGTTCCAATCATAGCACATAAGCAAAAATAAAATAACCGCAGGGTACGGAGTGCAGGGTTCCTGGACCCCTGCCACCTCACGTACAAGCTTGCCAAACGAAAATTCCCCCTTTTATGCCATATGTTGATACCATCTCCTCCCATTTTCCGTTCATCACACTTCTACCTCCGCCCTCATCGTCACCTTTCCCGCGCATGCTCCACCACTCTTTGAGGTGGTTGCACCACTCTTTGGGGGTCTTCTCTGATGAAGGCCTCTCCTCTTCCTCAGTGTCCTTTGATTCACCTTTGGGTTACACATGTGCACCAAGCTGGTATCATGTAAGCCAAAACTATCATAATGGAAGCCAATATTATATTTAAGCATCAAAGCAATAAAATCTCATATAATTAACATTTTCCTGTGACCCACCCAGATTTTCCCTTCTTTCTGTTAATTTTTAGTAACTGTTATCTCTTGCTTTTTCCTGCCTTGAACATCTGCAGAGAAAAGGGGGGGTGGAACCCCTCCTCTCTCTTTCTTGGCATTACACTTTTTAACTATTTTATTATTTCCAAATATTAACTACTGTATCAATATCGATTACGGTTTCAATTTTGTCAGCACAAATCATACCTATTTACCACACAACTGAACCTGAGAAGCTTATCTGTTTGAGCGATTCACATATTGGTCTGGAATATTTATGGGGGTGTAGTTGTTTGGTTTGTCACAGATTTCTCTCTGTGATAACTTCTTTACCTTCCTGCACTGTTGTTGTTGCATTTAAAATGGTGACAGTGGTAGTATCCTGTATTACAAGGCTATGAAGTCTGATTTACAATAAGTTATAAAATAGAACTGAAGTTAAAAATGTTGATACTTTTGCACTTTGCCTTGAAATAGATTTCATTGATTTCACTATTTTGACTGATGAATCTTCTGCTTTTGTTTAGGATCTGAAGTATCAGGCACAAGATAACTTCATGATGATGGATGATGCAGTGCTGTGCATGTGCTTCAGTAGAGATACAGAAATGCTAGCAACTGGAGCACAAGATGGAAAGATCAAGGTACAAATCTTTTTGTATGTTATGTTGGGAGGGGTGGTGACCAAAAAGATTAGTTTGCAATAGAAGTAATGTTCCCATTCTGTATAAATTTAAAGGAATTTTAATGTGGCTTAGAAACAGGTATGTCTTGGCTCTGATGTTTAAGCTCATGTGATCTCATAACAAAGTAATCACTTACTTGCTGTTTCATTTCCAGGTGTGGAAAATCCAGAGTGGTCAGTGTCTGAGAAGGTTTGAACGAGCTCACAGTAAGGGCGTTACATGCCTCAGTTTCTCTAAAGACAGCAGCCAAATCCTCAGTGCTTCTTTTGATCAGACAATCAGGTAAATAAACTGAGAATGTATGAGCTACAGTGTGGGAGAAGAGAAAACAGATTTTTCTCATTAAGCACTTTAAAATAGTGTAATCTAGAAGATGCCTGTAGAGGTCTCTAGTCCACTATGCTTCTCAAAGCACAGCCAACCTTTTCAGTTAGGACAGCCTGTTCAGGGCCTTGCCCAGCTGAGTTTTCAAAATCTCCAGGGTTCAAGGTCCCACTGCTTCTCTTGGAGAAAGTACTGTTTGGATGTAGGAAAAGATATTTTGGGTTGGTTTGATTATGCTTGTTTGTTTTTTGTTTCGTTGGATTTTTTTTGGTTGGCTTGGATTTTTTTATATCCCTTGCCTTTTGTACTTCAGCTGCACAACTTTTGAGGAGTCTAACTCCATTTATTCTGTAAATGTCAGGTAGTGATGTTACAAGTTTTTGGGTGTTAAAATTTAAGTGAATATCTCTCTTTCCTCCTCTTTCTTTCCCCCTCTTTGGATCATTACAGGATAGGTTAGAAGTAACAATAAGTACTCAGAAAAATACTCAAACACTGTTCTAATCTTAACAGGCAAGAGGATCCTCATCTAACCCCTTTTCTTGCAGCTCTTAGCATCTGAAAAGAATTGATGATTTTTTGTGTAATGCAATAATTCTGATCCTGCCGCTTGGTTACTGAGTGAAATTTGCTCACTCATTTCCATGTATGCTGTCTGACAGGATTCATGGTTTAAAATCTGGGAAAACCCTTAAGGAGTTCCGTGGTCATTCTTCCTTTGTCAATGAAGCTACTTTTACCCAGGATGGCCACTATATTATCAGCGCATCCTCCGATGGCACAGTGAAGGTAAGATGCCATTTACCCTTTGTAAACACCTTCAAACTCTTGCTGTTCTATGGCTCCGTTGTTCAATTGTTGCAGTCATTGGAGAAGGACTGGGGGTTATCTGCTGTAATGAGCCTGCTTGTGACTTAGCTGTAGATTTGTGCGAGTACTGATGAAATTTGTTACTCTGCTTGAAGCCTCTTGCTGAGCCTGTCTCTGCTGCATTTATGAAATAGGTACCTAAGTGCAGTGCTTACTGCCTGATTCTGTTTTATTCTAGACACAGAACTGACTGTGACACCTCTTGTCCTATGATGTCAGGAAGGCCTTATCTGAAATAATTGCATATCAGCTCTTTATTTTTTAAAGCTAATTGTTTTTATTTTATTTTTCTAGGTTTGGAATGTGAAGACAACAGAATGCTCCAACACCTTCAAGTCTCTTGGTAGCACTGCTGGGACAGACATTACTGTGAACAGCGTCATTCTGCTGCCTAAAAACCCAGAACACTTTGTTGTTTGCAACAGATCAAATACAGTCGTCATCATGAATATGCAAGGACAGGTATGTTATCTTATTGGTGTCCTTTTGGGTCTCTCTGTCATTTTAAGAATGCAGAAACCTAGTTAATAACCTAGCCCTAACCTAGCAGGGTTAAACCTGATTTATCTGGTTTGCTTGCATGACAAGCTGTTCTTTACTAAAGTTCTTGAAGCTACAGAGAGATCTGTGTTCTGAACAGACCTAGTAATTTTTAAATGTTTTTGCCCTAAACATGGTATTGATATGCTGCTGTTTAATCCTGACAAATGTTTTTTGGGGTTTGTCTTTACAGATTGTAAGAAGTTTTAGCTCTGGTAAGAGAGAAGGTGGTGACTTTGTCTGCTGTGCACTTTCACCTCGTGGTGAATGGATCTACTGTGTTGGTGAAGATTTTGTGCTGTACTGCTTCAGCACAGTTACAGGCAAGCTGGAGAGAACTCTGACTGTAAGTTTTCAGCTCTTCCAGGGTTTTAAACAGAGGGATAATATAAGTGTTCATTATGAAGTCCATAAGGAGGAATCTCAGACCAAGGAATCCTCCATCTCTAGCAGATGTGATTGGTAACAAATTAATTTCAGGACATTTGGCCATAGAATGTGTTTGGGGTTTTTAAAACCACTTCATTGCAAAAATTAGGGAAGTATTTACCCATCAAGCAGAGACTGAATTGGTTCAGACATCCTTAAATGAGATTATGTCTTGACCTGGACTCCAGCTGGTGGAGAAACTGAAAAAGCTGTCAGATTTTAAGTTAATCAGATTTAAATTTGCTTTGGATTGAACTTAAAGAGGAGTACTAGCTTGAGTGTCTAAACTTAATGGGGAACACTTAGATGTTGTGGATTTCACTGAACCTTCCCTTGCCCAATAAAAAGTAACTGCCATGTCACAAAAATTGTGACTGGAATTGAGTGTTGGGGGAGTATGTACTCCTGCTTCTGCTGTGTACAAAGCACCTTAACCCTCAGTCCAGCTTTCCTCCAGTTGCTTTTTGAAGAGAAAAATTTGTCTTGAATCTGCTAAAGGAAGACTCCTAATGCATCTTTCTGCTTACTCCCTAGGTCCATGAAAAAGATGTCATTGGCATCGCTCATCACCCCCACCAGAACCTGATTGCCACTTACAGTGAGGATGGCCTCCTCAAGCTCTGGAAGCCATAGATTGATTTTGCAGCAAGCTCTGAAGCATGCCTGTTAGCTGCAGGTTACTAGTGTTTGTGCTTTAACAAGGTCTAAATATGCAGAGTGTGATACTTGCTCAATTTTCAGTTCAGGTTTCCAGAGAATTAGATTTTTACCTGCCTAGAGTAGATTGATGCCATAAATATAGCATCAGTTAATTTCATGTACTTTTATTTTTACTCGAGTAGTTGAAGCAACTTCAGTGAGAATGCTTTTTCTACCTCCTGAAATCTGTACTCTTCCTACAATGTTTGTAAAAGTTCAGTGAGCCAGCAGCTGTACACACTTATGAGTGGTTGCTTGCTTCCTTGATTATAATCAAATGTTGGGGTTTTTTTTTTTGTTTGTTTTTTTTTTTTTTTTTTTTTGTTTGTTTGGGTTTTTTTTAGTGAAATGGAAAGCTGTCTCTTCCCCACTGCTGAAACAGGAGTAATTTCCTGGAATGCAGATTGAGTATACAGTATCATCAACTTGAAGATGGGATCATTTCTAGACTGTTGGGTCTTGCTGTGTTCAGTTTTTACTATTATTTTTCCAATTACATTGGAAAGTAGTGTTACACAGCTGCCTCAGAATGAAACTATTCTTCTCCATCTGCCAGGACTTCCTACTATGGACTGTAAACCTGCCTAATGTGGCAGTGAGATATAGTTGATTTTGTTTGGGGATTTCTTTTGTTTTACTTTACTTTCACACTCAAAGGAGTTATTACCGGGGCCCTCTTCCTGTAAGTGCAAAGTGTTTTCAGACCAGCTGTAAATGTAACAGGCTCCAGGGGATCAATATTTTAAAACATGCAAAAGTTGGTTTACATAGGATAAGTTCATAGTGCTGTGATAATGCTTTAAATAATTATTTTTTAAGATTTTTTAAAAAAAATTCATATGCCTGTGGACCTAGCTAAGGTTATACTTAGGTCCCACAAGATGATAAAAAGATACTTGCAGGCTCTTCAATTTGAAGCACATGATTTTTTGTTGAGAGATTCTGACTACTGTACAGTTTTCTGAATGTACACCAGAATCTTCTAAAGTCTGACTTGTGTTTTTCTAGGATGCAGAAAAATTATTTTTTCCTGTAGTAATGAATCAAACGCATGTAGAATTAAATCTGCTACACTGTATTCTGTCCTTATGTCTTGTAGATTGCTTTCCTACTGCAGTAATCTTCAGACAATAATAATTTGTCTTCAACTCAATAAATTAGTTTCACTTTAAATATTTTGTCTGTGTCTTTAAGTGGTGTGGGGAAATGTAGAATAAGTGCAGCTGGAATTCTCACACAGCACCTTTGCTACAAGTGTAGCATTCAGTTCTATGTCGAGCTGTGGTGTCTGAATTCCCAGGTTGTTTTTTACTTCCTTAGATATGGTAACTGAGGGGATTTTTGCATAGTAAAAATTGGGGGGTTTTATCCCTTCCTGAACAAACAGAAGTATCTGACAGTGATTGATATCAGACAAGCTCCATGGGCAGCTAGTAATTCTGTTAAGGGGGAGGATCTTGACAACATATTTTTAATAGTACTTTCCTTATAGAAGAGAAGCTCCCATCCCTTCAGCATCTTTGTGACCCTTTACTGGTCTGCCTCCAGTACAATTCTCCCCCTTTTTTATGGGAAGACCCAAAATCAGACACAGTATTCCTGTAGCTGGGAAGGATTGCCTCCCTCCTCTGCTGGCAACCAGGACACCATTTGCCTTCTTTCCAAAAAGATGGCTCACGTTTAGCTTGGTGTCCACCAGAACCCCCAGGTTCCTGCTTGGCTGTTTACCAGCTGAGTGCCCCCAGCACGTGCTGTTGCATTGGGGTGTTCCTCCCCAGGTGCAGGACTTTGCCTTTCCCCTTGTATTTCATGAGGTTCTTGTCAGCTCATTGCTCCAGCCTCTCCAGAGCCCTCTGGATGGCCACAAACCCCTGTTTTATCAGCTACTTCTTCAGTCCCATCTGCAGACTTCCTGAGGCAGTACTGACCCAGGGGCTCTTCCTTACAACTGGTGTTGCGCTTACCACCACCCTCTGCGCCTGGCATTCAGCCAGTTTTCAATCCACTTCACTTTTTATCCATTCCATACCTCAACACCATCTCGGCGTGGATCTTATGGAAGACAGTGTCTTACAGAAATCAGGGGCCACAATAACCACTTCTCTCCTGTCAAGTACCAGGTCAATCCCTATCTTGTAAAATTTATCAGGATAGTTAAGCATGACTTCCCTTCGGTGAATCACTCCTGACAACTTCTGATGGTTTTCTTGTTCTTGATGTGCCTGCAAATGGTTTCTATGTTTAGCTGCACCATTACCTTCCAAAGGATTGAGGTGAGGTTGAGAGATTATTTCTTTGGATCCACCCCCTATCTTGCCCTTCTCAAAGACAGATGTGACATTTACTTTCCAGCAGTTTTTGAGCACTTTACCCAGTCACCACGAGCAATCAAGGATTGTCAAGAGGGGCCTTGCAATGACATCTCAGCTCCCAGAGCACTTGTTGATGCATCCTATTGAGTACCATAGTTCTATGTATATTTTGCTTGCCTAAATCTTCCCTGACCTCATTATCCTTATACCAAGGGTACATCCTCCTTGCTCCAGACTTTTCCCTTGATCTCTGGAATTCCGAGAGCTCATGTTGTCACTAAATAAGACTGAGGCAAAGAAGGTGCTCAGCACCTCAACATTTTCCATGTTGTCCAACCAGATGCCCCATCTAATTCTGTAACAGCTCCACATTTTCTGCCCTTTCCCACTTTTGTACTTATAGAGGCCCTTGTTATCCAGTTAAGCTTTCGCTTCCATTACTTCATCTTTGGATGCCCACATCATGCCCACATCTGTGTTCCTCCCAATATACCCAGC
Organism: Sitta carolinensis; assembly: GCA_032173965.1. Classification (NCBI taxonomy): domain Eukaryota; kingdom Metazoa; phylum Chordata; class Aves; order Passeriformes; family Sittidae; genus Sitta; species Sitta carolinensis. The sequence goes on from CM063313.1 coordinate 51,151,725, forward strand.
CTTGATTACACCCTCCAGATGAATCTTTTTTATGTTCTATTTTATCTAGAAGTTCCTTCTGCATCCTTACAGACCTCCTGGCCATTTTTGCCTGACTTGCTGTTCACTGGGATGGGCTGCTCTCCAGCCTAGGGGTGGTGAGCCTTGAATATTAACTAGCTTTCTTGGGCTTGTTATATATATTGGAATAATTCGTGCTTATGTAAAATATATGTGAAATAAAAATTGTACCTGTGAGTGAAATTCTTAAGGTTTAAAAACATTTCCAGCCCGAACCAGGGAAACGGATTGTGAAACAGAGGCCAGCTGAAAGAAAGACCTAATTAACAAACGAAAAGATGTGGCTCCTATGGAGATGGGTCCTCCCGGGGCAGTCCAGGAAACACCCAAGCGATGAATACTCAATCAGCACCAACAATCAAGATAGCCAGAGTCATCAAGAACCTGCATTCCAATACCAGGTTCCCTAACAGCATTCACTGCTTCCCAGAAACGTTTGTCCAGCCCAACACAGAAAAAAGGAGACGACATGAATATGTGAAATCATATGTGAAAGAATAGGAGAAACTCTGCCCCGGGCAAGAAAAACTATAAAAACCACTCCGGCAGAGACGACCTTTGTGAACAAGGGGAGATTCTATGCGGACAGAGCTGGAATCTTAGTTCACCCGGCTTCGACCCGGGCTCGGAGCCGTATCTTTGATTGTGGCTGCCAAGTGACCGAATTTCGGTCTTGAAATAAAAATCCATTTTCATTTTCATTAATTCGGCTTTATTGTTTTATTATCTATAACAGGCTCTTCATTCCAGAGCCTTACCCCATGGAGTGCTTCTAAGCAGATCTTTGAAGAGACTACTCTGGTTTTCTGAAGTCCAGAGCTGAGAACTGACTTTTCATCCTAGTTTTTCCTCTCAGTACCCTGAACTTCACCATCTCGTGATCACTGCAGCCAAGGCTGCCTTTGACCTTGACAGTCCCAACATTTTTGGTTTTGAGTACAAGATCCACCAGAGCACCTCTCCTTGTTGGTTCCCCTATCGATTGGGTCAGGAAATTCTCATTGTTGCACTCCATAAGCCTCCTGGATTAATTATCACAGAATTGTTAGGGTTGGTAGGAACTGCTGGAAATTATCTAATCCACCCCCCTGCCAAGGCAAGGTCACTAAAAGCAGGTGGCTTTTGAATATCTCCTGAGAAGGGGAGTCCATGTCCAGCTCCAGTGCTCTGTCACACTCAAAAGAAGTTCTTCCTCATGTTGACATGACCTCAGCCATTCCTCATATAGCTTCCCCTCAAGGACCTTCATCATCTTCATTGCCTTCATTTGGATGCTCTGTATTGGCTTATTGTCTTTCTTAACACTATGCTACCCAGACCTGCCCCCGGCACTCGAGGTGAGGCTACCCCAGTGCAGAGCAGAGTGGGACAATCCCCTCCCTCGCCTGGCTGGGATGCTGGGCCTGATGCACCGCAGAATATGATTGATCCTTCTGGCTGCCAGGGCACACCAGAAAATTCTCACCCATAAACTCTCAGCTTCTTCATTTGTCCCTGGGTAGATCTTGATACATTCCAGTTCCTCTCTCAGTAAATAGAAACTCCATCACCTTGCTTCTCTGACATTACTCTGTCCCTTCTAGAAAGGACATACCCATGACAATATTCCATGTGAGCTATCCCACCACGTCTCAGCACTGCAGTGAGATCATGGCCCTACGAACACACACGTTTCTAGTTCTTGTCTATTCCCCATGCTGAATCTCTTTGTATACAGACACTTCAGGAATAATCAAAGAATGGGGTTTTCTTCAAGGGATGTGAGAGGATTCACAATAGCCATAATCACCCATGATGTGCTTTGTGCCTTGATCCTCTAGTCCAGGGGCAGCCAAGGAACATGTGTCTCTGGTTGCTATGACCTGCTCCCCAGGAGGAAGCAATGGCACAATCACTGCCATTTGCACACCACTCCTCCAGTCCTTCAGTTTAAAGCCCCTTGCACCAAACTGGCCAGCGTGCTGCCAAAGACTCTCTGCCCGTTTTAGCCAGGGGGATCCCACTCCCCTGTGAGAGGCTAAAAATCATAAAAACATGACCCTCTGTTATAAAAGCCTAAACCTTCTCTACAGCACCAGCCACGAACTCAGACACTGATCTGCATCACGTGTCTGCAGGCTGTCCTGATTTCTCTAACAGGCAGGACAGATGAGAAGATGACTTGGGATGTTTTTCACCTGCTTCTCCAGGGCTTTATAGTCTTCCTTGATCCCATCTGTTTTTTGGATTGTGGTATCATTTGTTCCCATATGAATAAGTGATAGGGGCAGTGGTCTATGACAGGTCAGGATGCCCTCTTGGCAACACCATGGATCCCCGTTTCTGGAGGGCAGGATGCCCTTTGTGACCGTTAGGCTGGAAAATGGACAACTCAGTGCCCGCTACTATCACTTCATGTTTCTTTTTACAGTAATCATGATGCACTGCTGGTGAGGATCTCTTTGTTGGCCTTGCTCATGGACAATTTAAGCCTTTAAAGCATCAGATCTGAATTTTTGGCTTGCAAATTGAAGGGTGGAGATTGAATTGGAGCCCTGCTTTTGTGGGTCACCAGGGTGCTAGGTGCCTCAGGCTCAGTGGTGTCCTTTGCAGGTATGTGGTTCTGAACACTTACCTTTCTGTGCTTCAGGCCCTCTAATACTGCACAGCCAGCTGTCTCTTGTCATTAAGCCACCTGTTGCAGCTGGTAATACACCGCACACTTTGTGCGGCTACCAGCCTTTTCTTCAGGAGAAGTATCTGGGCACCCATTGAAACTTACCACCTGTACTGACACCTCCTTCCTCAGAAGTTTTGTCTGCCTGGCAGCATCAGGCCTCTCAGGGGCTGTCTCAGTAGACACACTGACTTTGGCTCTGGAATGCCCACCATTATGGCAGAGACCTAAACCATTTAGCACTTATCTGAGATGTGGGTCTACTTGTATTAATATTATTATTGTGTTTTCTTGACAGCAGTTGACAGGGCAGTTAAGTCCCATTCTTTTGGCACTGTTGCAGTGCTTGTTTTACTCCTTAAGAAAATAATAAGACTGGCATTTGTTTATGTGTGGATTTTGAAAAGAATGGCTTAAATCATACCTCACTTTTCATAGTGTGCTTTTCTGATGCTCTGAGCAGCAATCAGTTACAAACACGTCTTCCCAGGTGAAGCTACTAATGAAAAATCATAGGGCAAGTTGCTTGCTTGACCTTGCATCACGCTGCAAATTCAAAGCAGATTTGGGATGATTATGTCCCTGGGCTGAGCCAACCTCTTCCACTGCTGCTGGCTAGCAGGTATTCAAACTATGGGAAGGAAAGCACCTGTATGTAGCCTAAAGGCTCTGAAAGCAGAAGTGAAAATGAGAGTAGGTTCTTAAATGAGCTTGCAGTGGGTGATCTGTTTCACAGCCAACCTCTGCAATAGTGGAGCTTCTAGTTCTATGGGAAAGAAAAATGGTGTCCTAAATGCCTAGTGCACAGTGAAATGAATAATTGTTATAGACTGAAATATAAGTTTGATCATATGAATTAGGTGGTGTTGAAACACAAAGTAATTGCAAATTCAGATTGCAATAGGTCAGGTTACTATACTAGTAGTTAAGGAAACAGCTATTTTGTGCTACTGTATCCTCAATTTCTACAGCTGTCCATTCTGTTCATTTCCCCAAATTAGAAAATGTATCCCACATAAAGCAACAGTTCAGAAAAAAACTCTTCATTTTTCACTGGCACAGAACACATCTAGCTGCTTGCTCTAACTGTATAAATACCCATAATATCAAGGGAGAACAAGGTCCTACTAGCAGCTCTTGCCATGCAGCGCGCTTTGCCAAAAGCTTACTCCACTGCTGCCAGTATTTGTCCGGGGCACAGATTTTCTATCAGTAACCAGCTCATTTCAAAACAGAGTACTATAACCTGGTGGTGTTACTGCTGCCTTTCCTGCTCTAGCAGAGCATCATTCCCTGGGCTGCTCTGCTAAGGCCTCTAGAGGCAGCTTGTGGCCAGCCACCTTGCCCTGGAACCTGGCCCTGTCCCAGCTGCTGTGAGGGTCATCAAGTATGAAGAAGAATGGTCCATGGCCTCTAGAGTAAGTCAAGGGTATGTCCTCAACGATGCCAATGCAGCTATGGGTGTGGTGAAAGGAAAACTAGTGTTCCTGAGAAAGTAAGCCTACGGAATGTTGGGGGGGTATTTTTAATACAAGACCAAATCATCTGAAGCAAAATCTTGTTCCACTGTCATGCTCAAGGCTTTGAAGGGAGTATTATTTGTTCTTGCTGTTTTCATCTAGTGGTTAAAGAAAAAATAAACAAGGGTACTTACTGAGCTGGAAAAAAGTAGCTTATTTTACTGCTCTTTAAATCTCAAGCCAGCTGTGCAGGAGTTAGCCCTAGCCAGAGATTAGTTTCTCCACTCAACTTAGAGAAACCATCCTACTGATGGAGCACAGGCACCTGCAGGTCACATTTTTCAGCTCACTGATGAGCTCACTCAAGTAGATTTTGGAAAAACATTTGGCCTACAGAATTTTATTTCTGTTGAGAAAGAAAACAAAAAAGTAGGTGAAACATGCAGGTGAAAGATCACAGTTCTGTAGGTACCTGAAAGGGACTACATTTGAGGTACAAACTCCATGGTACACCAGCTGTCTTTATACAATGAAACTTGTAACGATTAAATAAGCTAGAGATGTTTTTTTTTAAGAGCATCCAGATCTTCAAGTTACAACACATGTACTGCCACACAGCAGCTACTTAGAGGAGTTATCCTCATGACACTTTTGCTTCAAAGCAGTATGAAAAGCATAAGCTCTGCCCCAAGCCAGATGGTTGAGCAAGACTAAGCTACCACACTAAAGGTTAAATCTGAACCTGTCTTCTCAGCATATTTTCTGAAAGAAGGTTTTAAAGATTTTTCTGTGAATAGCTGTCTAAAAAGAAGGGGGTGGTGTTTTTAAACCAACATCTGGTCTAAGAAAAGAGGCAATGAACAATTTTGTAATTATATCGGAAACACTTCATCTACAATAATTAGAACATTCATACAGAAATTTAAGAGTCAGCGTGAAATAATGCACATAATACATTAATTTCAGAACATCCTAGATGCACTGGTTGGTTGTATTCACTAGCCTTCTCTGCTCTGCAGGTTCACATATACCCACTAACAGGACTGGTACTGCTTTCCTTAACACAGCAAGGGGTATCTGATTTCAGTAATCAAAGTGTAAATCAAGCTTCTCCTAGTGGCAGTCTGACGTTCCAAGTCACCTGTGTGCTCACAAAGCCTAGACGATTTTACTAATGCACAGTAGCCAAAGCAGCTCCAAGCAACCACTGGCTCCACAGGGAGTGTGGCACCGGACAGCAAACAGGAGTCACCAACGAAACACAACAAGCTCCACATCTAGATCTGGGGTCAGGAACAGTGCTGGCACAGGAAAGGACTATCTGACCTCACGCGGAATAGCGTGGAGAGCTTGGGGATCTCATTACTTTAATTGGCCTGTGAAGATCAACCATATCTGTGTCAGCCTCGTCTATCACATGGGTGCATTAGAGCCAGTCCCTGTTTAACAAACACCAGCACAAGCCCAAACATTATTATCCTAATTGGTACAAAACTTAACTACATCTTACCAGGGATTATAAGTACTTGTGCATACTTTATTCACAGAGTATAAGATCTAGAATTCCTAAAAAGCACACCACAGAATCTTAGTTTAAGCCTGGGAAATTGCACACATACAGGAATTACAAGGTTTGGAATAAAAGACAAGCAGGTAAGGGAGTTTTCTGGACCAAGAGACAGGGGTGAAGTGCAGTCAACTTCATTTCAGCTGGCATTCTGGGGTTTATACAAATTGCAAAGTCAGTTTAATTACTTAGTTTATTTCTTTATGCTTTTAGAAATGACTATGGCTGGATAGAACGACAAATAGCAGGAAGTGAGGGCAAACTGCTTGTAGTCCTTCACTCATCCACTACTGCATACAAAACAAGCATCACAATTTATTCACTGGCCCATTTATGATGTCTGGCACTGAACACCACCTCTAGGCTGATGCTCATCATCTTCATACACTTCTCCATTATAGTGGTGTTTTCGCTTTTGAGATGGATCAAAGTCCATTAATTCCACCTGTTCCATTTCCTCAGTTTCTTCTATCTCCTGCCTTGTAGGTAGCAGCTTTTCGAGTAAGGACAGTTTATCTGAGGAAAGGAAGCCACTCTCGGGGAAGATAACCTGAAATCATCAAGAACCAAGGTTACTCAAGTCTCAGGTTCTTTTATTACGTCAAACAGACCTTCAAGTTAAATATCTGCCAAAGTCAGCTTTGTTGTCATAGATGACTTAAATTCAGAGATTAAAAAAAATTATCAACATCACTAAGCTGTTTTTTAATGCCTGCATGAAGTTAGCTTCTAACTCTGGCAACTTCATCAACACCTTTCTTCTGCCTCAGCCTGCCCTCTGTAATCAACCACAAAAGCAAAGTATATATGTAAAACAACAGCACATACAATTACATATTTAAAACAGCATATACAACTACATATTTAAATATATATAAAACAAAAATGTCACTGTTAGAGATATGGTTAAATATATCCTAAGCTGTAGCAGACGGGGCATGCTGCTATAGCTCCCAGCATTAGCTTCTCCCCAGAGAAGAAAATCAGCATTTTCCAATCTACTCTTCTGCTCCAGTGCAGAAGTTGAAGTTCCTCATGCATCCTTCCTACAGGACAACAGAAACTGAAGAGTAAGTCAAGCAAATGGAAATTCACAAAGTTGCTGAAGAAACTCCTCTGGTACCTAATGTACTTTGAGCACATAATGTTCAGGATGTGTTCTCTTTGTTCTGAATTTTAATTCTGACGGGTTGTATGTTCCCACCATTGTGAAAAACAAATACCAAAACAGGGTATCTGATTACTGGTATGTCTTCTTGACTGAGGTAGTGCTTATTGGCTGAATTTTGGAGGGATGTTCAGTCTTGAAATACTCTGGAAGTGAGTTGATTCACTTACCCTGAATTCTATGATCAGACGTCCTTTTTCATATGGCCTGCGATAAACTGGCATACCTTCATTCAACACACACTTAATAGCCCCATGCTCAACAACCTGGCCTAAAACAAACAAACAAACAAACAAACAAACAAAAAAGGAATGGATCCATGCAGACAAGAGAAGCAGCTTTAGCTATAATTCCCTTCAATATTTACGTAGCTTTCTACATTACTGTTAGGCAGTAACACCAACATATAGTAGTCTAACAGGAATTTACTGCCTGGTAACATCTGATTAGGAAAGCAGACTGATGTCTGTATTACATTCTTGTAACCTTATTATGCTTCCCAAAGGAAGCATACTTACAAATTTATTAAGTGCTCCATCGCTTCCAAGGCTGAAAAAGTGGTTTTCAGAGACCCACGCCTTCAATTCTCATGAGATATCCTCAGGATGCAAGTATGTCCATGAGGAAAGGTCTGTTACTATGTCATGCAAAGAAAAAGTTACTGCTGACTGCTATGCAGAAATCCTTTTTTATTTTAAGACTTGTACTGCAAAGACTAGGGCAAAGAATTTGACACCAGCACACATCCCTTTTACATCAAGATGGGGTGCTTCTGTTCCTTTAGATTTCCAGCTTACATCCACTGTATGCTAGAACTTCCAACAAAAAGCAAACCAACTCTTACCAGGATGGGAGGTAATAATAATAGTTCTGTTATCCAGCGTTGTGATAGGCTTCTGAAAGCCACATAGTGCTTCAACCAGTTGAATATCCATAGACAGAAGCAGATCTTCCTCTCGTCTAAAGCAGAACCAATCAACAACAATCACAGTGAGAGAGAAACAGTAGAAGGATCATACCCAACTTCAATATTGAACTTGGACATTACAATAAGGAATTAAACAAAGAATACCAAATACTAAAATAGCTCCTCAGCTACTAGAATGATATCCACTTTGAGAGCCATTACAATCATGACAAGCTATCTAAAGTGTTAGAAGTGTTTATTGAAAAGAAATAAATACATCAAGGTCCACTTGCATCCAGTTTCACTTCACTGCTCCTTCCCAATTAAAAAAAAAATTAAAATATCTTCCTCATTAATACTGAACCTGGGACAATTAATTATTTTCTTTGTGTAGATAAATACCTTCTTAATTGCAGTAGCTTGCACTATGGCAATCTGTTACACTCTGAATTTATTACCAGGAAAGTTTGAAAAGGTGGTGGCCACTCTCAGTAAGGATACAAGTACCTTTTAGGAAGTACCAAGAAGTATCTGGACTAGACAGTGTTAATTATTCTAACTGTGCTCTTAATTGTGTTCAGTATGGCAATGCTAATGACTGTCTACATGTTCAAATGCTACAAAACCCTTCATCTTATTCAAAGAACATAGAAACTCACCTTGTTTTTAAAAGGTCTCTGACAGGAGACTTGAACGAAAAGCTAATTTTAGACTGACAGGAGAGGAGGAACATCCCACTTGTGCCAGAGCATGACCTAAGCATAACCCCTCAAGACCAGTAATATCAAGGGTTATAGAAGGACACTAGAACTGAAGGCAGTGGGCAGAAGGATAGACAAAAATAATCGAACAGAATTGTGACTTCAAGTCTCAGGAAACCACGAGAACAGTTTGGCAAATCTGAATCAGTGTCTGGTTTCACTGGAAGTTAAGAAAACTTAAACTTAAAAACTTAAAACTTCGGTTAAGAGTAAACTCATCCAAAGCAAACAGAAGTGATTCTTAACCTGTGAGCTCAGTGTTCCTTGGCACAGAATTCTGGCACCAGCTTCAAGAGCTCAGCACCACACATGATTATTGGGCAGACCAGTTGCAGGTTTCCCAAGAACCTTTGGCTCACCGTTCCTATTTACAAGCACATCAGTGGTTGGTGCTGAAACAAGTGCTTTCTCTAAACTCACTAGTTGATTCCCTTGTAATTGCTCTGAACAGCAGTGAGACAACAAATGCAACACATTTCTGCCAGATAATGAGCAGTGCTTTTAACTGGACCAAAATATACTGGACAGACTAATTCCACAAAAGAGGGAGGTGTGCAACACTGAGTAACATTGTGTGGGAACACAAAATAGTTGAGATGTGGTGAATGCCACTTGAGTCACTTTTTCACAATAAAAACAGACAGGGCCAATTATTCTGCCCATGGCACTTGGGCATGAAACAGAGTGTGGGAAACCATGTTTGATCACAAGGGTGCATGCTACACTGAGTAAGTTTGTCCTAAGTAAGATCCACGAACACTTGTGCACACACTCCGAGTTTTCTGTGCCTTGAGGCCAAGCGGACAACAGTTCACTACACTAAACAGCAATCTTTCAAGCTAAGTAACTGACAGCAAGGAAAGTCACAAATATTCAAAACTACTAAAAATCTCAGTATTTCAATGAGTTCTGAAAATTAAAGACTTGCAAACTCTTATCTGTAACTGCTTTTGTTTGCTTTCTATACCCTTCTGCTGCCAAAGCTCACAGGAGATTACCTCATGCTATTAGAACACAAGTGACCAGACTATTTGCACCAGAATTCCCCCACATCAGCGCTCCTCTGACCACCCAGACAAACTCATGGCTGAGTGACAGTCACGTGATCCTATCTCCTGACACTCTAGTATATACAAGGGGAATGGTAACTAAGGAAGCATGTGGGAAAACATAGGAGACTTCAAGCATCTTTACCTTGTAAATACAGAGTGGTCTTTCTGATCCAAGACAATAATAATATCCCCTGGCTCCAGACCTGGCTCTTGGTCCCCTTCACCATGGAATGTTATTTTCTGACCATCCTTCATTCCTATTGCAGAAAACAAATAAACATTTTTCTTATTTTTAAGATAAAAGCACCAACAATGAGATCTTTAGATTTTTAAGCAATAACATCAGGATATTCCCTTGAAGCATTCATTTTATTTTTTTTAATCCCTTCACTTGTTCAACAGATCGTAGTTAGCAGTGCTAACCTGAATTCAGTGCAATGTCTCAAGACCATCAAGATTAACTGTACTGCCAAAAAAGCCATCAACATAAAGGCCTGAATGAAAATATCATCAAAACGGTTTTCATTATACACACAAATACAAAAAAGAAATCGGAAACACTGTGTACAAACTGCATTTCAAGAGCAATTGACCAGTCAGCTTCTTCAGGTTTATAAATACGTGGCACATCTCCTTATGAAATATCATCTTAGTGCCTGCCAAATCCAAGAAGCATTCCCCCTGGACTGAAAATCTTCTATAAGAAACTTGTTTCACCCACACAAGAAGTCTATTGAACAAAAATATCAGCTTTCTTATGCTGTATTCAGTCTCTTCTCCCTTCCTTCTAGAAAAACATTCTTCTTGTAAGACTTCCCTGTTGAAAGTATCAGTAATATGTCCCTTCTAGTCTTTATATTTACTACTGCTGTAGGACTCCCCCTTCAAATTCAGACATTGCATAAGCTCTGCTTACACAAGTAACAGTTGCAGGTCATAACCATGATCAAGTCTGTCAAAGCCATGTACCTGTCATCTTGCTCTGTCTTACAAGCTGCACTACTACTGGGCTGCTCCACCAGCTTTTGGGCAGCCCCCTCAACAGAGAGATATTTGTCACTCAGTACCACCATCACGTTCACTCATCATGTTAAGGGTTTGTGTATTGAGTTGTATTTTCCCAGGCAAGGAAGCAGGGCCTGCACTGAGCAGCACTGTCATGGTTGCATAGCCAACAGAGTTCTAAGCACGAGAGGCTTAGCACTGTCTCTTCACCCTATCACTACAGCAGACCTGGTTCCCCTTCACACTGAAACACAGAAGTGATCAGAATCTGCCAGGTTTTGCTGCAGGCAGTGAAAACTGATTACGCTACCTGATCACAAACTGGGCTTAGAAGAATCTGAAAAATAATTCACTGCTTACAATAATGCAGGTTTCAGAATTCATTCTTAGTTATGTGCCAGGCTTTAGAAGTGAACATAGAGAGAGTCAACTTTCCCTAGAAGAAAGTAGAAACAAAATTGCCTTTTCTAAGGCAGCAATGAGCAGTCTTACTGTGTGTGTATTCAGCACTGTTACCAAATCAACACCACATACTTGCTAAAGCTCCTGCTTTAGTGCTGCAAAGTCAGTCAGTGCATCCAAGTTCAATACCTCACCTCAGTTAAGCACCTCACCTTTATCAATGTGAACTTCTAGAATCTTCTTCTCTCTAACAATTTTTCTGCCATTGCAGCTCTTACACCGGTCCTTGGGGCTAATGCGCTCCCCATGCCCCTGACACTCCATACACACAGACTGGATCTGCTGCACCATTCCTGGCCCGATCTGATGAATTCTGATCTGCATGCCTGTTCCCCTGCAATTAGGGCAGCATTCTACTGCACCTTTCTTGCCACCACGACCTGAGAACAAAAATTGGAGATAAGTGGTAATGCACTACCAGCAAAAAAAGCCCCAAAGCTTTAGAAACATCTCTTTAGTTTCAGTTTCAACATTACCTTCACATTTGTCACAGATAACATTTTTCTGCAGTGCAAGTTTCCTCATCGCACCATTGTACATATCTTCTAAACTTACTGACAACTGGTGGACCACATTTTTACCTGTAAAAGAACACAGATATATTCACTCAAGTTTAGAAGCTTGGTCTCCACATCACCCTGCCAAACCAAGATAAGCCAAGTCTCTGGACTTTAACATCTTGTTTCAGTAGAGCTTTCTCTTGTTTTGCTCATACTGGTCAAAAGCCTCTTCCCAGCTGCTGTCATATTAGGTAACAGTTGCTGTGACTCTAGCAAAGTCGGAAAAGACCTTCTGGAAAAGTACAAACAGTAACAGCAACAGAACATACAGAACCTCAGACTTTTTAAGTTTTACAATACAGGACTCTGGTTTTAATGAAGTCACCAAACAGAACTCCAACAAAGAAGTGAGAGACTCTATTTGGAATCTCCACTTCAGCACTTTCTTCCACTCACCAGGTGACCTTCTGGAACCAGAAACGAACAATTACATTTTTACCCTGAGGAACTCCTTCCACTTCAGCTGCTGGGTTTTGTAAAAGATGTCGAGCTCTGGGCTGTTACAAGTATTTCGACACTATTAACACTTTGATACAAAACATTTTTTCTTCCCTTTTCACCAGATCCGAAGTAAGAGGCAATGGGGTCAGTACTGCCTCTTAACAAGTTCAAAGTTTGTCCCAGCATGATTAAACTGGAGCTTAACTCCTGGGTAGCATTTTACTGCAGCTTCAACTTAATTTCACTGCACAATGCAGGAACCCAGAAAGGTTTCACAAACTAAACTGGATCTAGCTCTCTAGACAGATCCTTTTAGACACTACCCTTACAGTAGCTTAGTTAAAAAAACACTTTAAGCTACTTTACCCTTCCATTTCCTATTCTGTCTATTAGCTGTTGGGCTTAAACTGAGCTAAAGGCTCTCCAAACACACCTGGTTTGCGATTAACAGGGAACGCCGCACAGGAGAGAAAACTACCATCGTACCAATCAAACGCCCTCCCCCCCTGTGGTTTCGGGCGCTAAGAGACAACAGCTTTCTCCAATTTTCAGATTAAGCCTATAACTTCAGTTTTACTCTGTTTAAATTTCTACATCTACAGCATTCTCCTCAAAGAATCCAATACTCCCGCCGACACGTTACCTCGCCTCTCCCTCTGCATCCTCCCTCCGCCGCCGAAGAACATATCAAATATGTCCATGGGTGACCCGAAGCCGCCGCCGGAGCCGCCCTCCTTGATAGCTTGCTCGCCTCCTTTGTCATACAGCTCCCTCTTCTTCGGGTCCGACAGCACTTCGTAAGCTTGGGAAATTTGCTTGAACTGCAGAAAGGACAGTCACCGGCACTCAGGCACCTGCAGCACCCCCGGAGGGACCCCCGCCCGCCCGACCCCACCGCCCCGGCTCGTCCCGCCGACCTTCTCGCCCTCATTAGGATTCTTGTCCGGGTGGTACTTAAGCGCGAGCTTGCGGTAGGCCTTCTTCAGCTCCTCGGCGGACGCGTTAGGCTTCACGCCCAGCACGTCGTAGTAGGTGGTCTCCTTCACCATGGCGATGGCGGCGGTGGCGACAGCGGCAGGAGGCCCCCGGGACGGCGGGCGCAGATGCCGCTGTCCGCCGCTCTGATCCCGACTCTTCTGGAAAGTTCGGGCCGGTCCTACAGCCCCGCCGCTTAGCAGCACGCCCCACCCCGGAAGTCCTGCCCCGCCGCGCGCCGGGCCAGGGAGAGCGGCCCACCAATGGTTGTTCCGGAGGGGAAGGCACTTGGCCAATCAGCGTCCGCCTCCGCCGCCCACATTGAGCGCGGACCCCGCCCCCCGCGCGGGCGGTGGCTCCCAGAGTCTGCCTCGCGTCGCGCCTGCGCGCCGGGAGGTTCCCGCTCTTGGAGGCACCGAGCTGCACCGGGTACGGGACGCCGGCCCGGCCGCCGCCTTCCCGGCTGCACTCCGCGCCTTTCCCCCACTCATCCTACGTGGGTCTGGCTCCGCCGCCGCACAGGCCGGCCGGCGGCTCGGCCCGCTCCGCGCTACTGCGCCTGTGCTAGGACATAGCGCCCCCCTCTTGTGTGCGTGGGCCCAGTGCGCCTGCGCCGGGCCACGCGCCGCGGCGGGAGCCGCCAACTGGTCACGTGGGAGTCGGCCTGCAGCATCTGATTGGCTGCTGCTGCGGCGGCGCGAACGTCGCGCGCGCGGGGTAAGAGGGTCCGAGCTGGCGTTGCCATGGGAACGGGGTCCACGGGGTCGGGCGCGCCGCGAGGATGGGGTGCTAGTGTGGCTGCTGGGGATGGCTGCTTAGTGATGGGGCCCATGCGGTTGGGTGTGCCGTGGGGACGAGTGTGCCGTAGTGGTGGGGCCCACGGGGCTGGGTGTGCCGCAGGGATGGGGTCCACGGGGACGGGTGTGCCAAAGGGATGGGTGTGCCGTCACACTGCCGGTGTTACGCGGGGAGACGGAGCCTTGCTTTCCGCCAGCACGAGCTCAGCAGTACAGAGCTGGGAGGAACAGCGCCGGGCACCGGCCAGGGTGAGGGATCTTTGCAGTCCAGGGTCAAATCAGTGTAAATTTGAAGGTTTCATAGCATGGTCCTTGTGCTGTTGCTGGATGAAGCTGTCCTGACTCTCTCATCATCTCTTGTCTTCTGCTGCTCTGTCTTGTTTTGGTGGTTAAGTTAATCTCTCAGGTGAACTATGATTCAGTGGGAAACACATTGAGGTTTTTCTTGGCTAGGCTCTTCTGTCAGATGGAACTATCATTCCAATCAATTTTTTCCTGTATGTAGTTCATGGATGTGAGAATGTATGGTAGTGAAGGAAGGAAAGCCGGATTGCCCTTTCAACAGCAACCTGCTCTTAGATTGTTCAAGTGCCGGTGATGTGCTTTGCCTTGAATTTCAGTAATTTGAACCAAGTTAGCAGAATTTGCTCATATAATGGGTGGGCTGGCAGCAGAATTCGTGGACCCTGTTCCACAGGAAGGTGGCCCATTGGGAAGTGGTGTGTTGGTAACACACTGTGTAATTTGCTCTGTAGCACAGCGATGCGTGTGTGCTGGCTCGTGGGGAAAGAGAAATGCACTCAGCGGGTGAAACTGCCACACTTGGAAGCTGTGGTAATTGGGCGTGGCCCAGAGACTGGGATAATGGATAAGAAGTGTTCACGGCAGCAAGGTAAGGTGATTTAGCTCAAATCCTGCTTTCTACACGCAGCAGCAGCTGAGCTTGCCTCATTCCTATATGGTCTACAGTTTTGCCTGGTTCTTGAAGTCATCAAGCCTTTTTAATTAGCACTTACAGAGATCTCTGGGACCCAAGAAATTGGCCAATCACCCAATGACAGGACGTCCACCTCAATAAACTAAAGTACTGAAACTTAATGCGAGTTCCCAGGCCCACAGTTAAGTTTCACTGCCTGCATTCCAGCTTCATGAGCAGCACTTCTTCTCCCTAGTATTCCAGCAACTGATTTTTGGCATGACTTACTATATTTTATACATAAAATAACACGATCTTGGTGAGTATATGAAAATAACTGTCACCTGTACAATACTGCACATCTTCCCTGCCTTATCTTCTGTGCCTCTGGACACAGTCTGACTATGCCTTATTGTCACAGAGGGCTGGTAAGAATGTCAAGAATATGTATAAGGCATCAGCAGAATCCACCTTTGTTCTGAAATAATTCCACTCTTGGCTCAGTGTATGGGTTGGCTCTGTTTTACCTGTGGTCCTGGAAAAAAGAAACAAGGCAGAAATATTCTTGGCATACATTCACAAAGATCAGCTCCAGAAAGAAACAGGTCTTCAAAAAGAGGAGTGTTTTGTGCACTGAATGGTTCAGCAGAGTTCTTTTTATTTACATTGTTTTGTGACACTTTGTTCTTTCTTTTCCAGTTCAGTTAAAAGCAGACTGTAACAAGGGGTATGTCACAGTTAAACAGGTATGCTTTTATGTATGGATTTGCAGTATTTCTGATACTTACAGGAACAATTGTACTTAACTCCACAAATGCTTCAAGTGATGATTCTGATCACTGGGTCTGAGGGATCTGAGGCTTCCTTATCACCAAGGCAGATTACAGCAAGTGGCCCTCAGAAGTGAACGTTTTCTTTGTGCAACTCAATGGAAGACTGCACTATTCCTTCTAGATATGCTTCAGTCTAAGACAGCCAGACTTGCAGCATCAGGGAATGCTTTTGTGAGTCCTCAATCAGTTCTCTCAGGTGCTGCATTTGAGAGACATTGGGCTTCTACTAAACTTGCTTATCTTCCTCCTGAGCCTTAAACTTCAATAGCTGAGGCAGCCCTTTGTTTAACGTTGAAGTTCTTTTTTATTGAGACTATGCAGTTGTAGAAGACTTTTGTTGGTGCGCTGATAGAGCCAGAGATGTGGTTACTTATGGGAAGGGATGGGATTGAGACAGAACTGCAGAAAATGCATATTACCAGATGGATGGAGACAGGCCTACTCCCTCACACTTATGAGACCAGATATCTCTGGTCTCTGAGATAATATGAAGGGAAAGGTCTTTTGTGCTGGTGTTTGTGTGCCCACAGCATCAGCCTGGGTGGACAAACATAACAACACGTTCTTCTGCCTATGGAGCCTGCTAAGCACAAGCACTGCAGTGGTACCTGATGAATCTGGCAGAGAAATCTTAGACCGTTTTTCACAGAAATCAACCCTAATCATGATTTGAATATTGTGTTACTGGAATCTCAAAATGGAATACTATCTAATGACGGATGCCTGCATGTTTTCTCTGCCTGTTGAAGAGTTGCTCTCCAGGTGAAAGATGTGTGGCACAAGGTTCCAGTGATCAGTTGTTTGATACTTTATTCGCTGTTGGGAAGCATCCTTGACCTGAGTGAAACTGCAGAGCTTTAGACTAAAGAGATCCTGGCTGGAATCAGGTGTGTGCTTCATTGCAGTGAATACCCAGAGAAAGGTTTAGTACCACCTTGTGAAGCATGCAGGCTAAGGAAACACTCTGACTGAGTTCATCAGTCACAGGAGAGAGCTGATATCCTAAAGCCTGTTTCATGTATAAACATTAACCAAAAGTATTTTGCTGAAGGCGCCTAATTTTTGTTGGGTCACCCACACGATGATGCAAAATCCATCTATAAATCGATCACTGTAGATTGCCTACACCACAGTGTGATTGCCCTAAAATAATTCACTAACAGTACTGTTGCTCCTTGAAATAGATGCTGCTGTTACTAGTGGTTTAATAGGTTGCTAATTTGTGAGGGAAGTGCAACACAAGTGATGCTGTAACTCTGTAGCTGCTGCAGACCCAGGCTCCCTGTGACATCAGGCCCTGAGGTTGTGTGCTGACAGCTGGGTGTCGAGGTTTCAATTTGAAAGTGGGCGGAAACAACAATTTTTGTTTTGATTTAATTTTGCCAATTTCAAAGGTTCTAATCTAGAGCAAAGCATGCTTAAGTTTAAAAGTAATAAGACTTTATTAACTAACACTAAAAGAAAGAAAAACAACACGAATGAGGATGGAACTTCTAAAACACTCTTTCCCCACAACCCTTTTTTCCCTCTTAACCAACAATGTAAAGACAACAACACTCAGAAATCTCAGTCAGTTTTTTACTTCTACAAATAGTCTTTCTTTTGTTTATTTAGATGCCGTTCTAGCATCCTTTTACTTATTTCTGGGAACAGAGATCTTCCCCTTTTATCCCTGGGGCCAAGGTTTCTCATCAAACTTCTAACACTGGTGCCTCTGCTCCTGATTGTGGCTAGAATGCTACCACCCCCCCAGAAGCATTCCACGAACTTAGTGGGGAAAACCCAAAGTCTGATACAGCAAGCATATCTGTACTATAGCTTCACAAAAGAATTTTACAGCCTAAGCTTAAGACAAACTTTTCAAAATCCCTTCAATATAAAACCTAACTCTTTTCTTACCCGACTTCATTTTCATGTGGTTGTTCTTACAAAGTTTCACCTCCCTTTTTTCTTAGCCTATAAGAGAATTAGTGTTCTTCTAGTACAAAGTTTTATAACACTGGAAAAAAAATCGTCAATTTCGTCCAAGTCTTGTATTAGAAACAAGCTTTGAGTCTTTCTGCTGGCCATGTGCTCTTTTTGCCGACTCCATGTGAGCTGTGCCAGCTGCTCTCAGTCTGGAACGGGGGTCAGGGCTGCTCCTGGCTTCGGGGCCGCCTTTAGCATGAACCACGGGGGCCACTGGTGCTGGTGCCATGCACAGCTCCTTTGGTGCCATCCAGGTGCTGTCCCATGCTCAGCTCCTTTGGTGCCCATACAGTGCTGTCCCCATGCTCAGCTCCTTTGGTGCCCATACAGGTGCTGTCCCCATGCTCAGCTCCTTTGGTGCCCATCCAGGTGCTGTCCCATGCTCAGCTCCTTTGGTGCCCATACAGGTGCTGTCCCCATGCTCAGCTCCTTTGGTGCCCATACAGGTGCTGTCCCCATGCTCAGCTCCTTTGGTGCCCGTACAGGTGCTGTTCCCATGCTCAGCTCCTTTGGTGCCCATACAGGTGCTGTTCCCATGCTCAGCTCCTTTGGTGCCCATACAGGTGCTGTCCCCATGCACAGCTACTCCTGATGTTGACATAGCTTTAGGCAAGTGTGGTTTAGTGGTTTGTCTAGAACAAGAGATTTGCAAGTTCTGCTGGCTCTTTTGCTCTTACTGGGATGGGGCCCGGTGGGTTCCTCGGGGAGGGCTCGGCAGCCGCTCCGCCCCTCCAGGAGCGGAGAATCCCGGCCGGGCCGAGCGGTTCCAGCCCGGTTCCGCCCCGGGCCGAGCGGGCCCGGCCGCCCCCGGCCCGCCGCCGCCTCCGCACAGCCCGGGCAGCGCCGGCAGGGCAGAGGGGTGCGCCTGCCCACGGCCGGCAGGGAAGAGAGCTTCCCGGGCTTCGTTCAGCGGGAATAAGAACTAGAAAATGCTTTCCATTGGTCCAATAAAATGCCAATCTCCCAACTAGCCAGCTCAGTTCCTTGGGCTGGACAAACTAGGACACTGGGACTGCAGGACTGGGACAGAAAGAGAGGTCCACGGTGCTGCAGTGCCTGGACTGCTAAAGCAGGTTGATGTGGGCAGTGAATACAAAATGCATTTGCTTTCCAGGATTGTGGTATTTCGGGACAACCAAGCAGAAGTTAACGATTCCACTTACAACATAATTTTCTACTATTTTTTTCTTTCTGCCAAAGATAGGGGTAAACCCAACTAGTGTTGATCTTGTGAATATTGGCAAGGATGAAGTGGTGAAAATGAAGCCAGGCCAAGTTCTGCATATTGTGAATAACCTTTACCCCTACATGGTTCAATTTGCTGAAGAGTCTGGGGAAATTGTTCCAAAAGCAGACAAGATGCCATGTGAGGATTCCTGTGAGAGTGATGATACAGAGCTTGTGCCCAGAAAAACAATGAAGTTGGAGGTGGTGGATACACAAGGCAGTTCTGCAAATCCCAAGCTAAGCAGTACCAGTGTATCTACACATGAAGGACCTTTGAGCAAAAAGGCAAGTGTGATGGTATTAATACTCGTGCTATTTCCCCTGGGGTTGTCTCCTTCAAGAGGAGACATGGTCTTTTATTTTGTGGATTCTGCTGGTGGCAGGCATCTCAGGTGAACACAGATCCTCAATCTGAGAGGTGTTACATGCTCCTGACATCACCCAGACTCTGGGAAAGTTACTTGAGACCCATTCTCTGACCCTGACCTGAGGGTTAGTTGTATGTGAGGGTGCCTCCCTGTAGCAAATGAGGATTCAGTTTCTGCTAGAAGGACAGTCCACGTGAGCTCCATTTAGCTGGAGTCATGCAAGGACACTGTCCTAGCTCTTGAGTGGTTATCTAAAAGCAAGCGCACAGAGAACAGAATGACCTGACCCTTTTTTTTTCAGTTTGTTTGTTTGTAGTTGCATGGGGCTTTTTTTCTCCTCCTGCTTTGTTCATTCCATACGGCAGAACCATGTTTACATTAGTGAGTGTTACCAGCCAGAATCTTTGAAAGGGAGCTTTCAGCTGTATGATATGGACAAAATAAGAGACCTTAATGTGTTAACACGTTTGGAACTAGGGCAGTGCTGGAGGAGAAGGCACAGAAATGAAACCCCTTAAGAAAAAATTTTAGTCTCAGGTTGATGTGAGTTAATCACTTACTTCATTTGTGGACTTGGGCTAGTTATATTAGGGCCAGATTTGTGGTGGATTGAGCAGGGAGATAACAACTCACACTGTTTTCCTGCCAGCACTATAATAATATTTGAATGTCTTCCTTTATAAGAATGTGATGAATATCATTGCTGATTAGTTAAAACATCTGTTTTGAAAAGGGTAGACTCAAGGCACACCTTCTATTAGGTGTTCAGTAGCCAAGTTAAGAAATACCTTGTGTTTGCTTTATCTTCCTGTTCCTTTCTTTCCATGTTAAAAGTTTTCAAAAGTAGCTTTTTGGGCACAGTTGGGGCAGGTATGTTTGCATTTTATAGAAGGGAAATAATTGAGCTGTCATTCAGCTGTTATTGTACTGCTCAATACTAATGAATGTTCTTAATCAAATCCTTTAAAATACATAGTTGGACACTTAATGGTATTATAATTTATTTTTCCCATTCTGTGCTATAGGAACATTTAGGACACTGGAGTCAGGGTCTAAAGAGCTCCATGCAAGATCCAAAAATGCAGGTGAGAGCTGTATACTTGTACTTCACAGTAGGTCCTGTCTAGGAAAGCTAAATAAGTTTTCTTTCTTCCTTCTGCAATTTGCTTTAACAATCTGGTTAGTCAGTGGAGTCCTACCTGTGAGCTGAAATGTACTTGCATCTCTCTCTGTAGTAACATTAACTTGGGAGTCTCTACTGTACTGACTTTGCAGAGTGTCATTGTCTTATTTATCTTTGAGCTCTCTGTACTGTGAAATTTGGCCAACTGATTTCAAAAAGGTTGATGTGAGAGCAGGCAAGCTGTGCAATTGCTTTGTTTCCTCAGGGAGACCAGCTAAAATGGGGTTATCATTTGAAAGTGAGCAAGCCAGAGAGGCTCCCATTCTCCAGCAGTCAGCGCTGTCTTGTTTCTTAGTGCAGTTTCCTGGTTTCCAGCAAATTCTTAACTTTCATGCTTTATGTCAGCTGACAGGACCCTGGCCTCACTGGGCCCTTCAGGTGATAATCACTGTTAGGCTGAAAATAATTTAGATGTTGAGTTGGAATGGACCTTTTCTTGATATCCAACCTAAACCTCCCCTGACTCAGCTTTAGGCGATTTCCTCAAGTCCTGACACTGGTCATGAGAGTGAAGAGATAAAGGAGCCTGTTGCTCCTCTTCCCCTCACAAGGAAAGTGTGACTGCAGTGAAGTCTCCCCTCAGTCTCCTCTTCTCCAGTCTGAGCAGACCAATTGACCTCATCCACTCCTCATAGGCTTCCCCTCAAGGCCCTTCACCATCTTCTTATCCCTCCTTTGGACACTGTCTAAGAGCTTTACATCTTCTGTTGTGCCACCCATTCCTGCCCCCAGCACTCAAGGTGAGGCCGCCCCAGCTCAGAGCAGAGCAGGACAATCCCCTCCCTTGCCCGGCTGGGATGCTGGGCCTGATGCCTCCCCCCCCAGGACACGGGGCCCTCCTGGCTGACAGGGCACTGCTGGCCCAGATTGACATTGACCAGGACCCCCAGGCTCCATTCCATGGAGCTGCTCTCCAGCCTCTGGCTCCCCAGTCTCTCTGTATGTCCAGGGTTGTCCCATCCCAGGTGCAGAATCTGGCACTTTCCCTTGTTAAACTTCTGCCCAGCCCTCTCTGCAGGGCCTTCCACCTTCAAGGGAGTTGACAGTTCCTCCCAATTTAGTGTCATTGGCAAACTTGTTTTCTATTCCTTCCGGTCCTGTGTCCAGGTCATTTATTGAAATGTCGAAGAGCACAGGGCTGAGGACGGAGCCTTGTGGAACCCCATCAGTGACAGGTCACCAGTCTGATGTCACCCATTCACTGTAACCCTTTGTGCCCAACCTGTGAGCTGGTTCCTCACTTAGCTGATAACGAAACAGAAGGCTTCTATTTCTTGACTGATTTTTTTTTTTTTTTTTTTTAATTCAAGTGTGAAGTCTTGAACTGCAGAGACTTACAGGAGAACTGGATGCCCATTGTCCTAGAATTGCTAGCACTTTCAAATGAGTATATCTACAGGGGATGGAAATTCTTCTTTACTTTTTAACATGAAGCTTAGTTTTTATCCCTGAATCAGAATTCTATGTACTTACCAAAACAGAATTTTCTTGACCCAAAATGTAAGCAGGTTTTTAAACTGTTCTTTTAATGTTAGACACAAATAACTGTTTATGAGTGAAGGTTAACTTTATTAGTTGTAGTTTCAATCTGAATACACAAACAATAGAACTATCTTTTTAATCAAATATTAAATGGCAATATTTCTTCCCTCTGAAAAGACTTGAAAGTGATCCTGTTCCTACAGGTGGCATGAGCAGACACTAATACTGTGTGTACAAAATATCTTGCTGCTGAAAGAATCAGTCCTATGATTTGTGTACCAATAGAACTTTAATCTTCATTCCTGTATAGTAAGACTGATCTTTAAGTAAACATACAAGAATAATTAGCAAAGGTGACAAATAGATCATCTCTTATCAGCAGGTGAACTGTTAAGAGATCAGAGACACAATACACAGTTTCTGTATTACAAGCTGACAGCTTCTTTTGCTGGTTCTCCCCACTGTTGTCCACAAGCTTCACAACCCTTTCTCTTTGTCAGCTGCATTGAATTGTTGCAGAAGCAAAACAAAATGAAAATAGGAAGAAGGGCATGATAGGAATCTGTTCTCCTTCTTATGAGTGATCTTACAAAGCAGTACACTGGGTAGGATGAACTGAAATAGCCCAGACTGGAATATTTTTGTCTTTATAATGCTGGTGGAGGTCTGCAGCACACTGCTGATAGCACGTCTGAGATTTGTACTTCACTCCAGGAATCTGCAACCCATTGCATTCCTGCATGTTCTGTATTGAGCACAGTGGTTTTGTTTGTGACTGCAGAACTTCAGTGTAGCCTGATTGAAGTAGTGTTCCCTAGGCCTCAATGGTATCTCAGTCCAGATGATTTTCAAGAGTTCATATACACCTGTAGCTATGGTTAAATAACTGCAAAGTAAGATTAGAAAGCTTTTTCCTTTTATAATAAAATATATGAAAAAGGATGCTGGAACACCTCTCCATAGCTACCTGGTATGTTACGGAAGAGGGTACTTTTCCTGGAGCAACTTAATTCTTGTTGCAAGTGTTCTTGTTGGATAGCATCTATCCACTAAATATAGTGCTTATAGGAATAATATATTTTTCAATCAGAAAGTAATCTAGTTATTTCGGTTTTTGCAAGGTTTACAAAGATGAAAAGACTGTAGTTATCAAGGATAAATATCCCAAAGCACGTTACCACTGGCTTATCTTACCATGGGACCCCATTTCAAGCCTGAAGTCAGTCACCGAGGACCACCTTGAACTCCTGGAACATATGCATGCCGTTGGGCAAAAAATGATTGATCAGTGCCCTGCCAGAGAGAGCCTGGAGTTCAGACTGGGTTACCATGCTATCCCCAGTATGAGGTAAGGCCTAGGGGAGTCATGTGGTGGACATGCTGTTCTTCCACTTACACAGATTTGGGGCTAAATCCATGAGGAGATGTGGCATTGCTAAAGGACGGGCAATCCTCCTCAACACTACAGATAGCTTGGTGTGCAGTTGTTTTCCGCACACTGCTGTATAGATCCCACTGCACGGGTGTCTTGGGCACGGTGGGAAACGCCTGCTGGGCTTCTCTAGTAGAGCCTGAGGCTGTGGGATGCCTGTGGTCCAGCCCCAGTGACAGGAGCAGTGCTGCCTATGCTAGGGCATCCCCCTCCCAGGGCACCAATGTGGGATTAGACACTGACTCCTAGACTTGTCAAGTCCTGCTTAATACCAAGCAAAGATTTGAGTCTTGTGTCTAAGTCAAGACCTTAGAATGTCCAAGTGCCTGTTGATATTGCAGTCAGTTGTTCTCCAGTTCTTGAATGAACTTTTGAGCACTGATCAATTATTATTCAATTACCCTACAAATAATAAAACTTTGGTTTATTATTAAACCTTTAACAAACTTTTGGTTTGCTAACACTACTGTCTCCACCCTTTTGGAAACTAACAGGAATATAGACTGCAGTGAGGGGCCAATGAAATATGCAGACTAGTGACTCTGACTATTTATAAGTGAAATGCTTGGCAACAGACAGTGCTTCCAGAACAGACTGTGTTTCTTCTGTCACTGGGTCAGGACTGATCCACAAGGCTGGCAGTCTGCTGAATCATATTTGCAACTGATACAACTGCAAAACAACTTTGAGATTAACCTTATTCTCTCATATTTATATTTTTTTTCAGTCAGCTACATTTGCATGTAATCAGCCAGGATTTTGATTCTCCGGCCCTGAAAACTAAAAAGCACTGGAATTCTTTTACTACAGACTACTTCTTAAACTCTGAAGGTAATGAGTAGAAAAAGTATTTAATAACATACAATCCTGTTGGCAGGTTCTGGCTTGAGGCTTTTCTTCCAAAAAAATGTGGAAGTCATACATTTTATGACAGTAAGTGAAAGGTTTTATTTAGTTTAAGATACTGGGGAGTAGCACTGAGTAAAAGTCAGCAAGTTTTGTGGCTGGTTTAAATTATAATGCAGCAATGACACACTGTGCATGCAAAACAGTGCACAGAGATTTGCAGTTTCACATGCTTCATGATGCTACATAGTCTCAATACCTACGGTCTCTTTTATTTTTATCCCCAGATGTGATAGAAATGGTAAGAAGCAAGGGGAAAGTGATCGTGAAGGACCATACCTCTGAACTTCTCAAACTTCCCCTCAGATGCCATCTCTGTAAACAACAGCTGTCCACAATCCCACAGTTAAAGGAACATCTTAGGAAACATTGGCCAAAATGATTTTGCAAAAAATAATCTTTCAATCTGTCTTCAGATTTCAAGCCAACACAAAGACCACAAAATGTATATTTAGTTACTGGGATGACAAATGTAACATGGGGAAAAGTAGCCTGAAAACAGCAGCATACTAATTTAGTAATAGTTTCAACAAAAAAATAAGCCCTCTTCTTCCTCCGTACTAAAATTATAAATAAAGTAACTTCTGAAATTGAAGCTTTTTGGTTGTAGCTTTATTGTGGCACAGCCACACTAATCTCTAAGTGAACTGAAGTCTGGGAGGAGTGCTTTGTTTAGATGAAAGGATTTATTTTAATTCAGAAGCTGAACTGAGCCCAGATCTAGGTTTCTGCTGAGAAAGAAACAATGATTTAGAGGCCTTTCTCTTGATGTTTTCTTCCTACTGCTGAAATTCTCCTCCATGTTAATGTTAATGTTGCAGGCTCTGGTGTGGCTGACAGAATGTACTGTCATTGGAAGGGAAGGAGCAGCAGATGATCATCCCCACTTTGCTGTGCCACTGAAAGGCCTGACAGTTCAGTGCTGCTGAACTGTCCCTCAGCTATGAAGTGGGCTTTGTCTCTCACCAGGGTGCCATAACAGCCACTGCTCAGGCTCTAAGGGGCAATCTCTTTTGGGCACAAGGATGTGTTTTAACATTTTTGTATGAAACACATGTATAATACACAATGCCCAGCTTTACTGCTCCCCAGAGTAATAAAAATATCGTTTGCAGTTAGTTGTCTGCATATGTTGAGGTTGGTACAGTAATTCTGTGGTTTAGTCCCACCCTGTTTCTCCAATCAGGATTTTAGTGAGCCTCTAATCATTTAACTGATGTTAAGGTCTGAACTTCCAGAAGCAGAACAGTGCTAATAAAAATCTTTTGAGTCCAGATCCGGTTTATACAGTTCCACTTTATCCTAAACCCAGCTTTGACTAAGTAAGATGCTCTCTCTGGGTGAAATGACTTTCAGTATAAGAGTGCACAGAGTTTTTGCTATACAAGCAAACTGCTGCTCTAAGAATAACACATCCGGTGGGGAGAGGTTGTCCTCTTCCATTCCCCCATGCAGCAGTGTGTTTGCTGTACCCACTCAAATGGGACAAATAGTAAGCTGATGTTGCTGGAAAAGAATGTTGTAAAGTTGTCCCCAAAGATGTATTCAGGCTTTTATGCAGGAAGCAAATCCAGAGGATCATGTTTATTTCATGCTTGTGCAGAGATGGGTGCTGGGTGCTGAATCCACAGAGCCAGCACACCCAGTTCTAGCCAAGCAGTGTAGCTAAAGTATTTTCAAAATATCAAGGTCTGCACTTACCTGATGTCTAAATACTTGTCTACTCAATAGCTATTGGAGAATCTTTACCTGCTTCAATTTAAAGGTACAATGCATTTTGAATTTATTGCACGTTTTCAGTAGGTAGGATTCTTCATTTGAAGGTGTGTAATCTATGCTTGAGAGATACGGTTTTCACATGATAATGAGCTAAGTTTGTCTTAAGGATGCTCTTTTAGCTGATGTAGTTAATTTCAGTAAAACATATGAAATGTTGCCAAATGTAGTGTCAAATATCTCATTCAAGATTTCTGTTTGTTTCAAAACTATTCTGCAAGACTTTGCCATTGCCCTCTCTTCTGGGTAGTTAAAGTATTCACTGTTCTCCTGTGACTAATTGTGCAAAATCTTTTCTTAAACCATTCATCTTTCACCAGAATGGAGTACAGTAAGGTGAAGGGTTGGCCATGGCCTAATTTAAAACACCAGTCACATTTTCAGCTTTTGCTGACATCAGTAATAATATGGCTTAAATTCCAAAATAAAGCTGAGAATAAGGAACAATGACAAAAGCACAGCCAGTCTGTGAATTAATTCTTGACACAAACTAGGGCTTCAGCTGACTCCGGAGTGCTAATGCTTTGCAACAGGAACTAATTTGGACCAACACTAGTTGTGAAGGCTGGAGGGCTGTTGAATTCCTCATTGCAGACACAGGTCATAAAGGGAAGCCACGCTCCTTTATGGCAAAATGCATTGCTTAAGGCCCAGACCCATGACATCTGGGTGGGAGTTGTGGTTTTAGTGCAGCTCAGAGTGAAGCATAACCCCCTGCAATCCGTCTGGGAACAGCATGCAGCTGAGTCAGTTGCCACACACTCAAAATGTGGAGCACAATTCAGAGGGACAAGCCTATGTATGAAGTAAATCAGCGGTGTCACCGGGAAAACCACTGCCACCAGGGCTGACCCCAGGGGGAGAGATGGCAGCATGTCCAGCACTCACTGTGTGAGGTCGCCACTGTATGGCAAAGGTCTGCAGGAAGGCAGCAGTGGGCACAGCCTCTCTGAAACCAACAAGGGGCAGCTGCCTATAGGGGTAGCCTCAGGCCATGAAGGAAACTAAGGCAGGAAAGTAGACATTGTCACAAGTTTCTTCACCTGTGGCTTTGCAGGGACCCACAGCCTTCCCCCAGTTTTTCATCTACAGCTGGTAAGTCCATAAAGGAGACTGTGAGCAACCAATACATCTTCAGTGGAAGAGAGCATCAGAATAGCAGCATAACCTTAACACTCATCAGCCAGTGATGATAAAGCACTTCCCACCCCTGGCTGTAATTAGATCTGCAATATCACTAGAGGAATAAGGCCCAGAGCCAAAGAAGATGAAGGACTTTCCATGAGATGTGCTACAAGAAAGGTGGTGAAGGGATTAACATGGGCTGATGGGGTGACAGGTTATCAGGTGGAGGGCCAGATGACCCTTGCCCCTGCAGCCATCCAGGTGGAAAAGAATGGTGCAAGAGTTCTCTTCCACCCTTATGAAAACCCCACTGCCTTTGTCCCCTCTTTGCAACTCAATACTCATTTACACAGAAAGTGGTTCTCTCCCCCTCCCCTCCTCTCCATTTACAATTGCAGTTACATAATATTTTACTATAATCTCATCTCTGCTTCTCTCCCCCCAAAAAAAAAAATTTCTTCTCTGAAAGCCTCCAAGGAAGAGCATGAGAACATGACCATGTTGCAGATAAGTCACGGGTCTTATTTCTCTCTACCCCAGAGCAGGGACGCCTCTCTGGAAAGATCTGTGACTCCACTGGAGTATACTCCGGGAACACTTGTACAAAGTACTATACACTTGTATTTTGCAGTTTATCACTAAAATCTAACAAGAACCTGTATCTGTTGCTCCAATGAACCACAGTTTGTGGACCTGTTCACAAAAATTCCTACTGAACTTGATGGATTTCTTTTCCTGTTGTGTTTAATGAAGCTAATCAGCAGACAGGTGAAAAATACCTAACAGGAGAAACAGGTTTCCATATAGCCACATTCATTCAGAGGGTGAGACATTTTTAAAGTTAACTGTATTTCTGCATTTATGGCTTACTTCCATTCCTGGTAATTGTAGGAGCTTCCACAGAATTCGTAAGAGCAATTTCAATGTGTCTCTAATGACAGTATCTAAAGCTGAGTATATTTCAAGATTACATCCACCACTAAGAAAGCCAGAGAACATGCCAGCAGAAATCAAGGGAAAGCTGACTTCTAGTTGCTGCTGAGAAGAAACTAAGGCTCAGCAACTGCAGAAGTAGTTAGCAGGACATGCCTCCTTGAGGCTCACTGACTCTAGATGCTGCTCCCAGCTCTACTGCTCCTATTCCAAGTTCACTTGGGAAGGTGAGAAGACAATAAAAATTCAGTGATGAATGATTTAGGAGACCTGTCTTTCACCTGGATGGCAGATTTAAAGGGTTTTTGCCTTGATGGGAGAACAAGAAAGCATGCCTAACACAAAAGGGTTTGGCTTTCACTATCACCATGAAAAGCAAAAGAAATACACACATAGTACGTGGGCACAAGCATGAATGTTCAGTAAGTCAGTGGCAATTTTACCTTTTCTTGTGTTCTCTTTCTAGACAGTAGATTAGCTTGTGCAAGACCTCAGCATATTCTGGCATCAGATTTAGGAATGTCAGGAATTACTGGTGTCAGTGTCACATTTCAGTTGCAGAGACAGAGTGCTCTGCAGAGAAGCACAGACTCCTTCATCAACCCTTCCTCCAGCTCTGGTAGCTGACTTCTGTATTTCACCATGGACTACGCTCTGCTACCAATTTGAAGACCCAGATCCTGTGAAACAGTCTTGCCCTGTAAAGCTTTTCATGTATTTTGCCATCTCAAAAGGCTTTATTTATGCCTGGATAATCTCTTTCCAGTTTTCAAGACTCAGTATTTGACAAAAGGCTTAAGTCATCCCCACACAACCCAGAAGAGGTCATGCAACTCAGAACTGGAAACAAGATGTGCTCCAATGCTTCACACTGACAAGACTTTTACCACTCCCCTTCAGCAAGCCCAAGACAGCACAAAACATAACAGTGCAAGACCAAATGGCCATCCCAATCTGATGGAGTTCTTTCCACACAAAAAGAGTGACCTGTAGCACTGGACATGCTCGTGCTGTGCAGTCAGAACCCAGCTTGCTGCTGTGCCATTAAACACCTCCAACAGGCAGTAAGTACCTTGTTTGTGCAGTGTTTTTCTGCAGCACCTAACAAAAATGGTCTGAATACTGCAGCTGCCAGGTCAAAATTAACCAAGAAAGGGATGGTACCACTGAAAAGGTTTTTAGCCTTGTCTCCTTCCTCTGCTCCCAGAACTGTTACTTTTGGCATCAGATCACAGAAATATTCTGAGGTAAAACCTAATTCTCAGTATAAGACCAGTTTCCAGATGACACAGTTCTGCAATAGTGCACAGCATTATCAGGGTGCCATAAAGCAGCATTAGTCTATCTTCTTTCGTCTCAGATAATTAGGGTAGTAATACCAACCAGTGTGACACCAACACCTCTGCCTTGCTTTTATTTGTGTTTTCCGCTGTCCAAGACCTCCCTGGTGTGAATGGGCCCAGTTTCAACACAGAAATGGCTGTTGGCACTGCAGGATTCACATTGATGAAAATCTGGTATCAGCAACACCCAGCTTCAGCAGAGAAACACAAAATTTGCAACTATAGCAATTTGCTATTGGTACAGTCTTACAGGCGAGTTCTCTAAATCTGGCTGAAGTGCTTAAAAAAATATGGCCTGTCATCATGGCAGGTATCTACTCTGGGAGTGAGGATGGCAGAGTATATAACCCATCCAATACTGGTGGGATTGCTTCATCCAGAAGGGGGAAACAGTGGTAGGAGCTTTCAGAGCTGCACATCCTTTTGCTCCCCAGCCTCACAAGCCACCTTGCAGATGGATGTCAGTGGCTGTTCCCGTAAGTGTGACACCATACAGGTCACAATCATAGCTGCACCAGGTGGCAGGACCCTTCACTTCCACAGCTCTAAGAACAGTGTATCAGAAACACCAGAACAGCAATGGTTTCTGCAAAGATATAATGCAATTATATGAAAAGCTAGCGTTCAGAGTCCACAGCAATTCCTTGGCTTGCGGTTACTGGAGAAGATGCAGTTTCCACTGTAGATTTTTACTGAATTTTGGTGGAGTCAGTATTTCTGGATCTGAAAGGCAAATGGAACAAGTGTCAGAACAGGGAGTAACAGCAATATAGTTTCTTCAAGAGCTGTTAACTATTTTGTTCACTTTTTTAAATCAAAGGATGCTGAGCAATCTCTTGACATCTACCATTTCCCTGTAGTGACTGATCACCAGCCTGCACAGGAGATTGTCCTAAGAAGACCTGCTTTCACCAGGAAACCTCTGGGCACACCAAGTCCCCTCTCGATTGTTAAGTGTTACTGCTCAGAACTATGAGGCACAGGCACAAAGCCACAACCATTAGTGGCACAAAGCAGAACTCCACTCATTCACCTGACACCCATCATGCATCACAATGAGCTGGCTCCTTCTGGAATGAGTAAGAGGCACAAGGCTTTTTCTGAAGCCAGTCCTGGCAAGTGGCAATAGACAGGTCTCATCTATAGATTCAATAGATGATTTCCCCAGGCAATTTCAGGACTAGCAGGGAAAGAGGATGTAGGACAAGGGGGAAGATGAAAGACTGAGGGGTTGGGACCACCCTTTGCTAGATCTCTCAGCCCTAATTTTGTATTCACTGCAAGGACTTTGAGATGGCCAAGTGACACAACAGATTGTAGCCTGGTCTGGTCAAGAGCCCAAAGACTGCCAAAAGGCCAGAGAGAAAAATTCAGCAGGTTAGTTACAAGAACTATCTAACACATTCCTTAAGAAATCAGATTTTCAATTCCCTCACAACAGACTGACATTGCATACACAGGAGCCCAGAAGCAGTTAAGATATTTACCAGAGGAAACAGTTTTAAACTGAGACAGTTTTAGCACACAGATTCAGACCAAAATAAATTTTGCTAAGAAAGCTGCTCACTTGCTGCAAGGCAGGACAGTACACCATAAAGAAAAGCAAGGAACCACCGCAGCTGAGCAACTGGTACAACTGCTGGCAGGTAGCAGTGCTTGGAGAGCCTCCAAGCCCACTAACCTCCCTAACATCTCACACCCAAACTTAACTCAGCCTCAACTAACCTTGTACAACAGGAGGCATCATTCTCTTTTGCTGATAAGCAGCCATAATGCTGTTCGCAGTTGAATTTGGTCCCAAGACCTGTAAGAAGAAATAGCCATAGTTCCAACCTGAACAAAGCAAGGCGCAAACAGGGATACTCTCAAAGGAAACTCTGCTATTATTGTCCAAAACCAGGAGACCTTACAGTACAAAGTGAACAGGATCAAAGTGTGATCATTGTGCTCAAAGACCAGTAATGTCTCTGAAAAGTTAACAGAGAGGCAGAAAGAGTGAACTGCTTTCACACAGCTTTTCAGGACACAAACTCTTATGCAGCACCTACTTCTTCACAGCACCATAAATGTAATGATTCAGCAGGACTGATTTCATTACAGCACCATCAATATTTGAAGTTCATCTGGGAATCTGTGTTCCCTGTCACACAGAACAATTTTAATCTGTCTTCAAGAGTCCTGCTAATCAGCAGTTAGGGAGACGATACTGGGAAACATCTTGTGTTCACCATAAATGCTCAGAAACCACTTATTAAAGAGTTTTTTACTGTGGAAGGGAACTAACTAAAGCCCTTGTGATTTCCTTATTCTGCATTAAGCTGAAGAGAAGCCTGACATAACCCTTTTTGTAATTTACTTGTTATGATATATGGTTCAGACTAAAGTGACCAATCCAGTAGCTTTTCACTTCTGAAAAGACCAGGCTGGGCAACAACCACTCTAGTACACTTCTACCATAAGGTGCAGAAAAAAAGGGAGTGTTCCTATATTCTACAAGTTGCTTAAGATGGAGCTTACAAAAACAAGTGACCCGTGGGACAGGGCAACACAAGCCTCAGAAGACCTCACCCTATTCAATGTGGCATTCAGTGCAGGGAACACAGAAGGCTATACATGTTGTACCCATCTAGAGTGTACTGACTTGGCACATCCTGCCCAGAATATTTACTGAACCTCTAACAGGAAAAAAAACCCCAGATTTTGAAAGCTATGGAAGGATTCTAGGCTCTCTGCTGGAAGATGCAAAATACTGCTTAACACTTGATACTGTCTTGTGAGTGTGATAGTGATTGTGGATGAGCACAGACCAGGTTGACAGAGCTCTGCTGCAGGTCTGGAGTCCAGATTTCTGGGATTGAGGTCTCCACCAACTGCAAAACCTCTTCCAGGACTTGCTGCAGTGCCCCAGCTTGCTCATCATAACCAAAGAGAACGAGCTGCTTCAGAAGGATGTGTATCTCTCCTGCAGGAGGGAAGAGAAGCAATAAACAGCAATCAACATGGTATAACGAAATAAACAGCTGCATTTCTTTGCTATCAGCACACAGGAAGGAGAGCAACAACTCAGAACTGGTTCTGTTCCTACTGAGCTCCTACAGTGTCCGAGAACAAAAATAAGACAAATCTGTGGTGACACTGGGAAGGCTTCTTTGCTCCCAACTTCAAATGCAGAGAGCTTATATTATTCTGGGCACAGAGGCAGGTTAAATAAACCAAGGTTGAACATAGATGGCTGTATGGACCAGGTAGCTTTTCTCCCCAGTATACACAGTAGGAACAAGAAGGGGCACACTATGTTAGCTGTCCTCATCCTCACAAGCTGCAACATGGATTAAGACCACCAACTGTCCTACCTTTCACAGTCTCAACAGCACGAACACTCTCTCGCAGGACTTCCAGAAGGGCAATATCCTCAAAAGGACTCCCCTCCTTCAGGCTGTATCTCTTACGCTCTGCCTTGCGTCGGTTCTTTGAGGATCGCCTGAAAATGGCGTGTTCAGTTACAGTGTGCACAACAGGATTAGCTGCTAGCAAGGTTAAGTCTGAAAGAACATCAGCAGTGTGCACGAAACTTGTCACTCAAGTCCTTGCTCCCTCCAGTGATGGAGGACTGTATGTAACCTTAGGTGCTGTGTCTATGTTTTCAGTACTACTCAACCAATATCCTTAGTGGTCTGAAACACATGACAGGAGTCAGGCTATTTCTCTGCTCTAAAAGGGACTGCTCTATGTTTCAGCAAGGTGAAACCATGCCTACAACACAAAGCGGGAGCTGCTCCAAGCACAAAGTAGTCACCATCAGGCAAAGCTGAGGTCCACTCAAAACACTGGTGGCCAGGGTCTGTGCTTGGCTGTGAATATTTTCATTTCTGCTATCTTGAGAGCCTGCTCAGCTCCTACCCATGATCACAGGAAAGCAACTTCATTCATAGACCAGACCTACTTGCATAATGTTCCCCAGGGATCCACACACTCTGACACTGAATACTAAGGCTGCATTTTCCTTCTGTTTACATCTGGTTCTCAAAAAAAAAGTGTCTAACAAGTCCATATTTTCCCCACAGCTGCATTCTTCCATAGTTCAGCCAGGGAATTCAGAAGTGGTCCGACAGACTACGCCAGCTTGTAACACACCCCACACTGCAGCTCATATTCTTGAGAGCACTCAAAAACAATGCACACGGCCACTGTGGGAAGACATTGGTATGAGATTTAGTGGCAACTCCCACACACCAAACATGAAACCTGGGACAGAACACAAGACATGCGCACAAGCTGTTAATGTTTGAGAGGCTCTGCCTGTATTCTGTGTCTAGCTTTCTACAGCCAGCTATTCTGGCCACATGCCCAACACCCATGGAGCCAGAACCCACCCAGAGTCTGTGTTCTCAGCTCCTCTGTCAGGTACACAGTTCCTGTTGCACTAGTATTTCCTGGCTTTTTCTGCTTTTCCCTTCCAATGAGAGTGAAAATAACCATGAAATGCCTGTAACTAAAGCAGGGCACACACAGTTGCAAGGAGGGCATGTCAAGCATGAGCAAACTGACCTCCTGAATGATGATGCCAGAACAGTCACTACCTGATTTGAAGGCAGATACCTACGCTGATATTCTTGAATTGCTGTGTGAGTATTTGCTGTTCGTGTCACTGGCTGTCACAACACTGCTGGTTTCAGAGAAAAGCTCCAATTCTGGCAATTTGGCACTTCATAATCTGCAAAACATGGTAACAACTGTCGCAGTATGGAAAAAGGTTGAGAATTATTTCATGCTTTCTGATTGATCTGTGTAGCTTGCTGGGCAGATTCATTCTACCTGTTGGTGTTCTGGAGCCTTATGGCTCCCAACCCCACTGAGCCAGCACACAAGAAACAGTAATTGTGAGAACCACACTGCTCCTGCACCCTGCTGGGGATCGTGATATTGACCAGCACAACCAGAGGGATGACAATCTCAGTGCAGCATATCCAGACTAGGACACAGCACTCTGCTTTCAGAGAAATATTCTGAGTCTGTGTGAGCTGGCAGGTGAATATGCCTATAGTTACTTGGCACAAAGGACATGCTAAGCACTGTCTCATCCAGCCAAGACAGCACTGTGGAGACAATGCTGTGTGAGTTTGAAGAGCTTTCAGGTGCATTTTCATTGTGTGAAAGAAGAAGAGGAAGAGCTGAAAATACAGAGTAACACACTCCAAGAGTGGAGTGATGAGGGGTTGAGAAGGGTGCTGCTTTCCTGCTGTAGATCCCATTGGAGCTAAAGGAGAGCACAGCTCCATCAGAGCAAACAGAAACCACAAACAAAACATGATCACAGTTACTTATGCAGGAGAAGGTCATATGTACTTTAATACTAACCCTGCAGGCTCTCATGGGCCTTCCCCTTCAGCTCTCGCACCACTTGCAGGCGACTCTTATGGCGAAGAAATGTTGTTTTCTGGGAATCTAGGAAGATCAGCTGACTTTTCTGAGCTGATTATTAAGAAAATCAAAACATAACCATTTGTGCAAGAGAAACAGAAAAGCATTTTTTACACAAGCACAGTCCTTCAACAAGCTCAGAAAAAAAATCCCTCAACTCATAAAGCACGAAAAGGAAGAACAACA
The DNA here is from genome assembly GCA_032173965.1 of Sitta carolinensis. Classification (NCBI taxonomy): domain Eukaryota; kingdom Metazoa; phylum Chordata; class Aves; order Passeriformes; family Sittidae; genus Sitta; species Sitta carolinensis. The sequence continues at coordinate 51,186,695 of CM063313.1, forward strand.
AGGTACAGTAACAAAACATTCTTTCTGTGTGGAAAGGAGACTAAAGCTATCAAATAATGTTTTTGTTTCCAAAAACTACTCATCAAAGCTTACAAGACAGATAGCCATTTTCCTGGTCCATAGCTCTGGTGCCACATATGCTCTGGAACAAGGACTGTCCTGCTTGTCCATAAACATGCATACACAAACCCCTTTGCAGCTTTTGACTGTGAGGTCTGGAAAAGCTCCAAAGGAGCCTGACTAAGCTAAAAAGATCCCATAACAATGCAGGGCTTCAAGATGCACTGAGGAGAGCCAAGTGCAGCTAATTGAGCAGTATCAATTATGTGAAAGCAAAGTATCCTTCCATAACACCTTCCAGTACTGGAATGCTGTGACTTCCTTCAGACCCAGTAAGATCTTCTTTAGCTTCAATAGCATAGAGAAATCTTAGATTCTTGCACAGACTCACCTTCCAAAATAGCAGGTTTCAAGTTGGTCTCCAAGATATCCAGTCTACCATACTTGTGAATCTGGATCAGGGAAAGAAGAAAAGGTATCATTTAAGGATCTAACCCAGATAACATCCCTGTTTTTGTACTCTAAAGATGTATTTCCACTTCTGTTCTTGTGGTTTGAAATGTCTTACCAGTCTCAAAGCCTCTTCCCAAAGAGTGCCTTCTAAGAGCAGGAGAACAGCCTCTTCATAGTCCTAGAAAGAAAGAGCAACCATAGTGCTGCTGATGTTAGTAATACATGTTGAGGTAGAAGCTATTCAGATGGGAATTTCTATACAGCAGTATCACAGTCAAGAGAGGAAAACATTACCATGCCAGCTACTTTGAGGTGTTGACACAAGAACCCAAACAAGAACAAAAAACCCACAAACCAACTCAGCAAAACTATGTTACTTCTCCCACACTAAAGAGAAATCCCTCTGGAACTCTGTCTTCCTTATTCCAGCCCTCATGTTTCAGCTCTCTGAGACAAAAGCATGGGCAGCTTCATGAGTGGAAAATCTCAGGGACACAGTATTTATCCCCACCCTGCGCACTGCATCACCCAGGCCTGCTCTGCCCTCTCCAAGGGGACCCATGGCACAGACTATTTTGCTGTCAGCATTCATGGAGTCACATGTAGTGAAGAAGAACAGAGAAAACATGGATGGTGCATCTGACTGATAGATACTGGGCATTACTGGGACACAGACAGGAAGGTCATTACATTACCTGAGTATACTGCTCCAGGAGTAAGGCAGCATCTGCATACTTTCTCTGTTCAACTAGTTTTCCTACAAGAAAAAGAGGAGTTTCAGCTTCTCAGAAACAGCTGGATTTTGTGCCAGAAAACTACAAAGTAGAGGAAAATCCCACTCACTGAGACACTTTCTATCTGCTCACACTGTACTCAATGGCTAACTTAACAGCTGTAATTTTAAAAGGGCACCATAAAAAAGCATTAAAAGTGTGAAGGATTTAAATCACATTAAGTGACAGAAAAAGCAAACACTGGAGTACCCAGCTCCAGAAGACTAGACTCCCAGAAGCCATATTCCCTCTATATTAAGTGGCTCTTCATAAACTCTACCTCTGAGTAAGGCTGAATTCAGGACAATTCTCCATTCTCTTGCTGAAATAGGTGAAATTTCTCTTGCTGAAATATACACCAGGTCCACAACACACTTCACATCTAACATGTGCTAGTGAGCACAAATTCTGTGACCAGCTACCTTCTTCCCTTAGGACAACACACAGCTTTATATACCAGCTGATCCAAGCTGCTAGCTGGCTTCAAGGAGAAAACGAGATGCAGCTCCAAATTATCCAACAGCCTTTAAGGTCAGTGAACAGGCACAGCACTTGCACCAGTTAATGTCTAGAGGCCTCGGTAACATCAGACATTTCAGTGCACATCTATTCCTTGAGGTTAACCATAGAGGCAATTTAGAAGAGCAGTCTGGCAACCAGCTGCAAGAGAACAATGCAAAAAGCACTGGGCAACCAAGGCCCCAGTTTGCTTGGCAGCTCCTGGACTGCCTACCAATTCAGCTTCAACATCTTTTGAGAAACAAAGGTCAAGTGCAAATGGACAAACCCTTGGGGAAACATGAAATCTTTGGTCTCATTTAAGAAAAGTGCTGCTGTATACTGAGATTTTCATTGAATTTTAAGAAAATTCGGAGCAAACCACAAATAACAGCAGCCAGTTCTGCTCTGCCCATTTCTCTCTCTTCAATGCCTACCTGCTAGGCTCCGTGCCAGGCTGGACACCTTATCCTTTGTGTAACCAAGCCGTGATGCCATGCACAGGGCTTGCTGCCAGCTGCCACTGCTCTGAAAAGCATCAAGTGCTTTTGCAAAGATGCCAGCACGAGCAAATATCAATGCAGCCTGTTCATACAGCTGCTTCTGAATCAAGTACTCCCCGTATGCATCACTGATATCCTGAAAGACAGGGAAAAAAATAAAAAAATAAAAACTAGTAAGGTCAGTAGCAGTCCTCCATTAGTAAAAATTAAGGGCCCATCAAAAAAGCCTCTTAACCAGCTTATCCAAGATGTTCTAGGCATGAAGTTTCTACCAGATTTCAAACTATATCATGTGCTACCAAATTTCAAACTATATCATGTGCTGATGATCAGCACATAGAGACACTTCACAAAGCTACAGCAAGTGACATAGGGAGACACCTGACTCTCCAAGTCAAATGCTGGGTAAACTAGATACTGCAGGAATCCAGACCCTTCCTCCCCACCCGCACAAGCCGTTTTTGTTAGCATGTCTCTCTGAACCAACCTACTTTAGGAAACAAACACTGGCACAAGGGAACACGTTACATAGTTAAGTCCTGTAACTCTATAGGCACAGGCTACTCAAAGCTCACTATCTCCACACAAAAGAGGCAAGTGGATTTGACTGGAAGGATACCAGGGGAATAATAAAGCACTCCCAATGAGTCATTAAGAAACAAGACTTCCCTCATGAGTAAAGACTCCTTTCTGCTTTCACTGTGTTGCAAACAGACCGATTTTCTCCATTTCCCCACTCACTCAATTCCTCCTAATACAAAGACTTGAGTGTTGTATTTACAATATCTACATTAGATTATATTAAATGCATTTAGACTTTATCAGCATTGGACAAGCTAAAGTTCTTCAATAACAGTGAAACCAATAAGGGACGCTATATACTAGGAAACAACACATCTAAAGGTGTCCAAGTTCTCCAGCACTTTTCAGAATAGTTTAAGGATAACAAACTGTCCCCACACATAGAGGTCAAAACAGGGAGAAGTCTTCCTGAGGTTATGGGAGTTACACAGCACACTACAAGATAGGGCAGCAGAAGAATCAGGACTTCAGGTGCTCTCTGGGTCACAGGGTAAAAGGAATAGCAACCATACTATGGTTGATGACCACAGGTCAGGGGTCTTACAGGGTTAGGGCTAAGAGTCATTCCAGCTGTTAATTCAGAAGAGGGTCTCAGATAACAATGGAATAGCAACGACCTACAGAACATGAACACAAGCAGCTGCAGTTTCATTCCTGCCTCATGCAAGGTGCTGAGGAGATCCAAACACATGCATAAGGGAATATAAAACTTTGGCTCTGCACTGTCAAGAGCTTACACACCTTGTACTCCTGAGTGCTAGAGAGGTACAGCTTCAAGGCCTCAGAATATAGATTCTGATCCTTCACCAAGTTCAGAAATTCAGAGAAGTGTTCAGGACCTGCAGAAATAATTTACTTTTTGTAAAAATAAAAGAGAAAGTACATGGCTCTCCTGGCTCCCAGACAGTCTGGGATCACAACATGAATAAGCAACTAGAGGTGCCTGGGTGGAAGAGCACCCGTCTACTACTGTAAAATCAAGGCATTGGTTTTCTTGAGGTTTTGACAGATATTAACCAGGCACGATTCACTTGAGCAGGAACAACACAAGACTTATGTACTTCATGACCACAGAGGAGTAAATATTTCTTTCTTCCCACACCAAGCTGCAGTACAAAAATCAAGTAGCAGAAGTTCACCACGCATTACAAGATGGAAAGATGATCTTGTGCAATCCTTCTTTCTTTAGCTGTTTCCCCCCAAAGACTCTCCAAAATGGAAATGTTACACTGCAGAAATCCTCCTTAGGACACCTACCACATTTGCTGAGATGGCCAAGAGCTTTTGTGTATCTCTTCAAGTGTCTGTCTATTGTATATCGCTGATAATTGGTTTCCATTTTCTGGAGGGTATTTAAGAAGGGCAAGTATTCTTTTGGGTCCTGCAAAGAACAATAAAAACTGCAGCTGAGCTAATCTGCTAAAATCCTTATTTGTCCCCACCTTCACCAACAGACAGTCCCATATTTGAAAATATATGATAATACACTAAAAATGGCTTTATTTCCAAAATCTAAGTAATCTTAAAGAATCAATTTGTGCAAATACTCTTGCCAGAAATTACTAACTTGAATCACCAGGCTCTCCCACAGACTTCAGCAGCATCTAAAGGCTGGTAACATTTAAAATTCAAGCCTATGTGTCATATCAAATATTGTTTTCTATTATCTATGATTATGTATAAATTTGCAGCCAGTACCCACATCAAAGGTCATAAAACCTGTTAACATGAATAGGGTGTTCTAACTGATGGGCAGCCTAATTTGGTGTAACATTAGGAAACTCTGAAGAAGCAGATGGGCATTTCAGTTCAGAATTAAACACATTAAACCCATATGAAGACACATGCTATTATCATGGGAACCACTAAATAAGCAAGAATCAAGAGTATAGAACTGAGAATGGAAAGCAGTCACAAAACTTCAGATGCCAATCTCTCCCTTCCCCAGTTACTTTGCCTTGCTGCTCTAAAAAAGAGCACTGTTTCACCTTAAGCACAAATAAATTTCCAAAGCTGTGCTCAAGAAGTACCAAAGGATGCAGAGACAAGAGACTTTCCCAGCATCACCCTAAGCCCACACAGGGTTTCTGAGCAACTGGAACCCTGCCTGGGTAGAGAGACATTACTAAGAAAACATGCAGGCTGATCTGTAGACTACAAAGAAGCTTTGAGAAAATAGAAAAGTAAGTTCCTTAGCTGGAACTATAAGCCAAGACCTTTTGAGACTTTTCTGCCACCATGACGACTAAATCAAAGTCATATGTCCCCAAGGAATAATCATACAATTCATTGACATCCACAAGGAAAAGCAGGTACTTTAGTGCTTCTTCTGCACTCACAGCTGGGACATCTGGCTAATGCTTTCTGCAACAAGATAAAGCAGCATGTGACTGTTGACACCAGCAGTGGAACCCTGCTGTAAGGATGCATCATTAAGGACAACCCTGACATCAGATAAGGACCATCACACTAACGGCTTGTTCTCTCTTGCAGAAGGGTTACTTTGCCTTTACTGGGCAACTTCAAGGACCATCCCAAGCACAGCACTGAACATGTAACTGTGATGAACTCGAAGCATCAGCACAGAATAAAGGCAAAGTTTGCTAATTTGAGATACCAGAATCCTGAATAGGAACTTCCTGTTCCATTCTGGGAGAACTAGAGTTCCAACTGTAAAGTGAAAACAGGTCCAACTCTGGGGTATCTGACTGCAAACCTAGGTAAAATGGTGAGCTGAGGGCACGTACAGCAACCTATCTTAGCTGATATGCCACTGTACCTAAACACATAGCTGGTTTCAAGTACATTTCTGGTTTTTGGCTTACTCCATGAACAGACACCTTAAAATAATTTTCTCATTGAACGATGCTAATGATCAAAGTGTTGAGGAACACATTCAGTGCAGTATCTCAGGGTGCAGCTGCACTGGGATCTGCAGGCTGAGCTCTGGGTGGTGAGAACTTCAAGTGTGAACTGCCAAAACTTTGCGTAACAAAGGGGACAGAGACCTGTGAGACACTGAGACACAGCAGGAGCTGAGGACCTCCAAATTTTTGCAGGGATGGACTGTGAGGGATAAAATTTCTCACAGGCCTAGGGGTTCCTTTGTTCAGGGTCCCTCTTCAGAGGCACCAGCTGGAGCTGCTATTTTATTACTTAGTTATTCCACTGAGATTAAATTATATTAAGGATCAGGATGTAAGAGATTCTGCTATCTGCTGTGGGAAACCTGAGGTTGAGCTCCTAAGGAATCCTGGTCTGACTGTGAGTGTGAGGGGTGTAGCTGTGGGGGGTGGTCCCAGCTCGGGTGGTGCAAATATGACTGACAGTGTGGTTCCTGCATGGTCAGATGGGGCAGTTTCCTCCTTAACAGTTTTGGTTGGACAGCAAAGTTTCCTGAACACAAAGCTCCTGCAAACCACCCATTTTCAAAACTTTTGAGTTCCTGATACAAAACCTCGAAGATCGTGAACCTTCTGGAGAGCAATTTCCAGTTCTGGAGGACTTTTCTTTACATGTGCTGTCAGTATCGATAGGCAGTATCTGAAGAAAACAGAAGTAGTAGTGAATGAAAAAGTGAGAAGGCAGAAACCCAGCTGATTCCTTTTTTAGCACAGTTTGTCCAAGTTCTAATTTCTGTCTTAGTAAAAAACATAAAAATGAAACTGCTCAGGCACTTTGATCCTCCTAGAGGAAGGCAGCAAACATGGGAAAAGAACGGAATATACCAGAAATGTTCTTATACTTAGCATGTCTTCCCAAGCATGTCACAAAGCTGGAGGTGTGTTTTGAGTAGAATGAGCTTCTTTACCATGCTAGTCAGATGATGAAGAGGACATACTTCTCTCTCAAAGTTAAGATAGCTGGACAGAGTTTTCTAAATTAAATCTGACAGGAAAATAGCCTTTTATAAAAGGAAAGTTTTCTAGGTTGTAATTTATACTTCCATACATTTCACATGTACTGTTTCAAAATAGCTTTCCCAACCAAGCAGATGATTTATTTTCTGAAACCGTCTGCTGTAAAGTGTCTGAATTCTCAGGCCTCAGCAGTTACCCATCACCTGTCACTCCTCTCTCCACTGTTTAACATTAAGTTGCCAATAGTTTAGCACCATTTCACCGGGCACTGTTATTATCCTATTTTCCCGGCTTTTATCTTTGTCTGGTGTTGATTCATCCAAGGAGGATGGTTACCAAGAAGGTAATCAATCAGGAACATGGACCTGATAATTTACAAAGTAATTCAGAGTCAAATGGAACAGCTGATATCTTTCCAAAGGGCCAGCTGCTTCAAAGAGTCAACAACACACCAAGATGAAAATCCTGCTTACGTCTCCATTCCCACACAGACTGATCCTAAAGGGAATGTATCTCCTAAATCTTTATAAGCATCCTGCATCTGTTATTTTAATTCTAGTAGTAAAATGCAGGTATGCTACCTATAGAATTATTAGATGTTTCCAGGATAGCATCCTCAGCAGAATCAAGGCGTGGTATAGTTGATTTTGTGTAGCACAAGCTCACCTCAGAGAATCTAGGGCCTGATGTCAAGGACAGCTTTGCTTCCTGCCAACGATTTACTACAAATCTCTCTAATGGTTCTTTCACCTGCATTAAGAAAGTGCTCACTTTTGAGGGTCAATGTGTTCCATGGCAACTCTCATAACGTCACATATGAGGTTTACTTTTTTCTGATCTGGATGCTGGCATGGCTGGCTGTTACTGGTACCATTCAGAGATGGGTACATACTCTTTGTGAAATCTTCTTCTCTATATAAAAACAGGCAACATGAATTAGAGCACAGTTCATCACATAGCCTAGAACAAAGACAATAACGTTTAGGATGCATGCAGAAAATAACTACTCATTAACTGCCACGCTAACAGGAAGCTCTCCAAAAAACTCTGTCAGTTTAAACTGATTGTCAGTCAAGAGGGGCATTAAAAAACTCCCTTAAACTGGTCAAACAACTACTTCAGTAACCCAAAAAATCAGAATGCAAGATTTACAAGATACAGTTGTCTTTTACTAGATCCGGTATGGATTTATCCACTGAACAATTCAGAAAAATAAGCCATTTGCTATTATATCTGGTCACGTCAAATTGAAAATGAAACCAAACACCTAAGTGACAGCACCAGTTCCTACACAATTAGAGACTTTAGCAAGCTTGAGAAGTCCTGAAACGACCATCACTGTAAAGCCTCATCATTGAGCCTTTAAGCAAGAAGTCAGAGGTCTTCATTTGAGGATCCAAACAAGTATCTTGGCATCAGAGCACATATGTACTGCCACCTTGCTCCTCTTTATGAGGGAAAAGAACTTTCTCTGTCTCATTTACTGCTCCACAGCAAACAAGCAAGTAAGTCAAAGAACTCAGAAAATGAATTAATTACTTGCTGCAAAAATCTAATGGTTGTCTGCAAACTGAAATCTCCAACAAGACACACTATCCCTGAAACTCCTGAGCCTACTCAAGCCGTTATGACTCAACATGCCAGATTTCTGACTTCTGGTACCCACACAGAAGAGCTGCCAATATTTTGACAAAATAATGTACCACCACTGATTACACTCATGCTTCCATTTGCACCCATATACTTACTTCAGTTCTGTGAAAAACAAGTTGATATAGTTCACAGAATCTATTTGCCTGATAAAAGTTTCTGTGTTTTCCAGAAAAACCTGAAACGAATGAGAGTATTACTACTGTTATTCTGAACACTAAGAACATGTACATCAAGAACAAGAATAAATTCAAAGACCTAGTCTAGAAGTACAGGATAAAGGAAATGCTAAATCTGATCTATCTGTACGACGATGTTGCAGTGCAGAACAGCCTCACTGGTGAAAGCAAAAATGACAGCACCACCTACACTTTTGACTGCACTGTTCAGTGAATTCCAGGGTAGATTAGTACGGCAAACAACACAAGAGAATTGGGCAGACTTGCCTTGGGATTGTGGTCGTAGAGGAGATTGAGGTTGATTCGCAGCTTCCTCATACACTGAAAAGCTTCCTGAACATAAGCCTGGAGGAATTAGTCAAGTGGGACAGTTTACATAGTGTATAAGATACAAATAAAGGCAACTGACTAGAGCTAAGCACAGAACCAGTGGGAAGAGAACAGCCTACACAATAAGCTGTGCAGACAGCCTTCCAGAAAAATATGCAAGGTCATATCCACTGCTGACCCTTGCAGTGGGACACACCAGCTTGCAAGTTTGATGAAGCAATACAGACCTTAGATTATTTTTAACTCCATTAAAAGAGAGTGTTACATTTTGTATCAATTTCCCGTTCAGAAAATTTCAATGTAAATGGATTCAGTAAAAAATGGAAAACAGCCAACTTAATCCTAAAGTGATTGAGATGTCTGGAGAATGGAGAAGATGAAGACTCCTCCCACCCATGCAACTTCAGCACATGTAATAAGCCCTTCAGCAGCAAAGAAATACCTGGCACACTGAAAGCTCAACTTCAAGGTGGTCACCCTAGAAACAGTTTTGTTCCCCCTAACAAGGTCAGTAGCCTCCCTCTCTTTTCCAGGTCAGTCAGCCTCTAACAGCTCAGAATGGGGGAGGAAAGACAAGAATACACCAGTGCCACTTACCTGTCTAGCCACTTCCTAATCTGGGCAAGAACCAGAGCACGGTGGTGAATGGTCTCCAGATTTCCTCTTGGCATCTACAACACAAGATCCACACACTTACTTGCAGTTACTCTGCCAACATTGTGTGAAAAGTGAGGACCAGCCAATTCCTTAAGCCTGTCTACTACTTGCAAGTGCATGGGCCTGTCTGCTCACTTCAGAAGACACGTAATTTCAACAACTGTGGAAAAATACCTGAACATTCTCTCAGTTCAGAAACATTCCTTCCTCAGAAGGCTGGACTCTACCCAACCAGGCATAACCCAGAGCAATCCGACCAAATTTTCATGTTAGCCCTGCCCTCAGGAGGATGTTGGGCTCCACGTCTCCAGAAGCGTCTCTCAAATTACAACCTTCTCCATTCTGTGAATCTCTGGTGGTTCTGAAGAGTGAGCCCAACAAAAAAAACTAAGTGCAAAGGCTAATGGAGGGCTGCTAGTAAGTACTAGGAAGTGAGTCTTCAGATTCATGGTGAGAAGTCACAATATGTAGCACTGCACCACCTCATGCAGGCATTAGGAACTTGAATGGGTCTTCCCAGGTCTGCGCATACCTATCTGCCTGTACGGAACCTAATGCCCAAAGGTATGCTCAAAATCCCTCTGCATCCAGCTGGGCAGCCGGAGATTTGTGACATACTGTGCTGCAGCACTGTAGGGCACCAACTTTGTAGCACTGCACACAGTTTGCAGGCTGGCCAGGCACCTACTGTGACAGGCCCCTGCACACCCTGATAGCACATGTCAGCAGACACGGGCAGAGCACTGACCTGCAGCACCACCTTTGTGTCCTGGGGAACAACGGTGACGATACGTGAGCCTCGCTCCACCTTGCGCAGGGTCTCACTGTTGGGTGCAGCAGCACTGCTCAGGCTAGCCTGGAGGGCTGAAGACAACATTTGTCAGCACACGTGGCACATGCAGCACAGTGCCCCATTAAGGACGTCCTGTATGGCAGGAGCCAGGCAAGGTGGCACTGGACCAACCAAGCCACCAGTACAGCAGTGATCTTCAGCAATTCCTGACAGGAGGAGAACTTGCTGAGTGCTAATCACTGCTGTACCTGTACACAAAGCAGAGGTGTGTCCTCTGCACAACAGGATGACCAAAGCTCAAAAGACCACGTAAGAGTAGCACTGAGGGGTGTAAAGGACCAATAAGTTGTTGTCCTAGCTTTACCAAGGTCATCACACTTCTCATAGCCAGACACCACCAGAAACTCTTTCTACAGTGATCCCCTCTCTACTACACAGCCTCAAATAGCACACAGACTTCTTCTGGAAATGGAGGGAAGGGAGAGAATGCAGAGCTAGGCTGTTTGAAACAGTTTAAGAGTCAACTATAGCATTAAATTCTCTTCCTGTGAAAAACATGTGATATATAGTCAGTTCCCTGAGCTCCTTGCTTTCTGTTTTCTGAGAACAGCTCTCTTAGCTCTTGAACACTTCCTCTGAGCAACCCAAATACAACAGGTTTGGATGTGAAAAATGGGGACATTTTGTGTTTCCAAGACAAATGCTATAAGTTAGCAGCAGGCAGCCAGTGCTGATATTTACTCTTCACTGATGAGTTCGTCAAGCAGAAGCACTGACAGGTGTGCGAACTGGTTGTCACCAATAAAAACTCATTGTATGTTGTGAATGATGTGATGTTAGAAGCAACCTGTAAAAAAATGAAGTTTATTACAGTTTAGTCCAGAATACGGAAGCTGAGAGGAAAAGGGGATGAAACGAGGGGCAAAAGCTTTGTACCTCAATATCATTAATAAAAAACCGGCATCGATCCGTGAGACCTAAGATCACCTCCTGCAATTAAAATAATGACAACTGTGAGCTATCAGCATCACAACCTCCAGTCTTTCAGAACACTGACTAGCACTGGATTGAAGCACCTTACAATTAGCTAACAAGTACCTCATATGAATTACTTAGAGAAGCCAGACAGCAAGTCATCCAACCTCTCTTCCAGGATGACTTAAACTTGAATATCTGTAAACACAGCTGCCTGAAAATCCAGTTTGGCCTACCCTGTAATTGCACAGTCGCAAAATGGAAGCAGAAGCCATGCTAGAAAAGTAGGCTTTTCTGTTGAGCAGCACTTGGTATAGGACACCAGAGGAAAAGCATCACTACAGAGCAGAGCAAAGCAACTTCTATAGCTGCATGCACACTGAAGGAAGGAAACCCCTGAAATACCAGCAAAACAGCTAGTCATTCTTTAAGCTGTTGTAACTATCAAGAAACCATCTCCAATATGAAAAACCAGTAGCAGGAGATCTGCAGTAACTCAGTGCAGCCATATTTGCTAATAGGTTAAGTTCAAATAAAACAAAGCAAAACGATCCTTTCAAGAAGCATGTGGTAGTAAGTGCTAGAAGTTTCCAATCTGAATTTTCTCACTCTTTAATGAAAATATTCATTGTATTCACAGAACTGGGTGACTGGGTGTTAAGTGCAATCCACCAGAAAAGCTCTAGAAGGGCAAGGAAAGATAAGCTCTCAGCTCTGCAAAGGGCCTTATGAAGAACATCACGAACAAGTATCACTGGGCTCTGGGCAGAGGACCGTGATTAACTTTTGGCACAGAGAACAACTGAGTACAGAATTTAATCTGCTCACAGTTTCACTTACTTCACCACCGATCCTTGTGACGGAAGTCTGCACACAGCGGTAGGGGAATTGAACAGCAGAGCTACTGCTACTCTGCCAGGGCTCAAGGACTGGAGTAGAAGCCTCTAAGGAGCAAAGAAGATCTAATTGTTTTCCAACCAATCAAAAATTCAGACATTAAAACCACACAACACATATCTTAAGGAAACCAGAACTGGGAATAAACTACACTGACAGAGGGGAGGAATGCTGGCTCAGAAGTCCATGACACAGCAGACAAGAAGGTGATAATTTTCAGGGGCTCAGTAGTGCCTTTATTCCACTGTGGAATGAAAGAGAAGATCTATGGTGTGGCCATCAGTCAGCACTGAACTTTGTGTGTGCACATATTTGTGTTAACATATGTATCTGTGTATATTTAAAGTTACCTTTAATTGAATTCTGACACAAATCACTGATTTCTGCACATTTCTGGGAGCAGAGGAAATATAAAAGCAGCACCAACTACACAGCAAGAGTCACTCAAGTCCCTGAAAATCAGATCATCTCATTACACCTTTTAAGAATATGTAACAACTACACCTAAGACCAGGTACTTTAACAGGGCCCAGCTTACCCCACAGGTATTTTAGGATCTGTTTATCAGTCAGCTGCAGAGCTACAGTTTTGGTCACTGGGCTGCAGTACAGGCTGATCACTTCTCCATTTACGGGCACTGACGACCTGATGCAAAACAGAGAAAATACAGAATGTTGGTCACAGCAGATAGACTTAAGAGCAGACACCTTGTTCCTGCCTTTCTTGTAGCCACATGAAAAGATGCACATCTCCAGCATGGACATACTTTGTTCATGTAAGGATCTTCTGTAGTCTTCTCACATCTATGTCAGCTGACAGTGGCACTGCAGAGCACCAGCAACTCCAGCCAACAGGCATCTGCCTAACTGCGCTGGTCAGTGTCTGCACTGCAGCACTCTGCAAACACAACCCTTTTTCTGTTCTACAGTTTACACGCAAATCATTCTGTCTTTGCTGGGTGAGCGCTGCAAAAAGCAGCTCTCCTGATCTCTGGGAGCCATGCTTCTGTATTCCAGGTGGCTTTCTTTTGTGTCTAGTTTTAGCTCAACTGGCCCCACAAACACCAGCAGGTAAGGAGGACAAGGAGGAGGAAGACAGCAGTTTCGATGGCTACTAGTCCCCTTCTAGACCTTGGTAATGGTAGGCAAAGTGTAGAATGAAGGAACGAAGGAATTCAGTGTCATGTGCCATCCCCTCACCCCCAAGGGCCTCAAATTCCAAGAACAGAGCTATCCTATAATGACATAAGCATATTTAGCACACACCCTTGCTAAGCTGGGTGTAAGCATTAGTACTACAGGCAAGTGTTGCAGGCACTTAATGAGACCAGTAGCAGCTTCATGAGCTGTTTAGTTCTCCTGCTGGAAAAGAGACAAATTCCTAAACCCATGGTCTCCAGGCTTCAGGTCAATAAGAGACTTAATTCCTTCTACGCACTGTCCGGAAGCATTCTCAGACTTCAGCCACAACTGACAGATCTCTAGTACCGTAAACTCAGGCACTCTTCTTCAGCTCCATTCATGTGAGGCACTGCAGTCAGATGGTGAAGGACAGACTGAGCAGCATGTTGACCTTGACCAACCACCAGGAAGCTGTCATCTGGCAGCCAGGTAAGAAATCGGAGCCCCAGAGGATTCATCACTTCATTGCTGCTGCTGCTCACATCAACTCTGTCACAAAATAAGACAGGTTGGGACACAAATAGAATCTGATTTCAGTAAGGCTACCTTGCTAGAGAGGCAGAAGACTTCCTAAGCACAGCCTGGCTGTTCAAATACACATGGCTGAGAGGGCTCCAGTACAGAAAACAGATACCCAAAGCATGAATCCTGCCACAGGGTAAGCTGGAGATAAAGAATGAGACCTAGGAAGCTCCATCTGTTTTCCCTAGGTAGTACTGCTTCCATGACAACTACCTCAAGGAACAAACAGAGAGCATGGTGGGATTTTTAACCTCATCACTGTCTCTCCTATGCAAGCAGCTCTATTGCTCTGTGCGTTGTGATCATGGGTCCAGACTCTACACCATTATTTCTTTGTGCAACAGGCACAGAAAGGGATGTCTCAATGCTGTCACTAATAGCCTCTTAAAAATCTTGAGAAAAGTGGTCAGAGCTGTGACCTCTAAAGCATCCAGTCAGGTATTACCTTCTTCTCCCTCTATATCTAGTAGTAGTTTTGTATCACCTGTAGGTTTTATCCAGGTACGGTGTTTCCACAGCTACTTTAAAGCCATTTCCTCCCACAGCTCCAAACTTGACAGAAGGGTCATTCACTGTACTCTGTCCTAGCAAACACAAAGCAGAACAAAGCAGAGCTTAGAGATCCTCCCAACAGAGCCCCTTCCATCTTCAATCTTATTAAAAAGTAGATGCTACGTGAAAATATTAAAGAAGTCAGAAAATACTTGAACAGCCAAAACCTAATTCTCATTAACATTCAGTTTGAGGAAGACAGTCACCTTCCAACATCACAGTTAAAAACAGCTGTTCCTCACAGCACAATGTATATAGAACTGCTTTGGGAATGCTGGGTGCCACAGACAGATTCTCAGACACTGCCCAGTTAGAGTCAGCATCACGCCATCAGAGAAGCTTACGCGAGATACCATGTGCTGCACTCAAGCTGAAGCTAGGCACAGGAGTATTACCAACAAAATTACATAGTCAAGTACTGTCTTCTCACAAAGTCAATGCACCACCAAAATGCTTCTATGTTGCTCAAACTACAGGAAATGAGAGCAGAACTTGAACTCACACTTAAACCAAGTATGACTTGTGTAAAGATTTGAGTGACCACCACCTTACTAGTTTTTTCCTTTAACGAGGTTGCAACATGCTCTCACCATATCTGTACACTGAGATCCTGTTATCAGCATCCAGGACAGCCATGTCCCCACTATGTTTGGGATCTGTGTGAAATGCAACCTGATTAACTGCCTGTTGGAGCTGGACCTCATAAGTACACATGGGTGGAGGCACCACAGCATGCTGGAAGGCCGTGACAAGTACTTTATCTGTGGAAGAAAACAGAAGAAAATCCAAGATGCACACCATTTCAAATGTTAGTGAAGCTCTTTCTGGATTCTTTAGAGGAAAAAGAAATAATGTTACAGGAAAATGGTTGCTGTGCTCTTAGTGGTTATCTTCATTGAGCTACCCCCGAAGTATCTATCAATTACACGGACCCCTCCCTAAAAGCTTTTTATAAACAACTAAAAGAAGAACGGAACACAAAAAGCTACCTTTTCTGAGGTAGAGCTGGAAAGCTGTCCCATTGCTTACCTCCATCTATAACAGCCACGTTTGCCATATGTTGACTATTCTCCCCCAGCCCATGGTCTGTGGTCCAATGCCACTCGTAGAAGAAGTAATGCCAGCCCTGGCAGAGTATATGTAGTCTATACACATCCTCTTGGTCCCACAGCAGTGACACCAACTGATTTCCCTCCAAGCTACCAAAGTGCAGACTTTGCTTCAGGTACCAGTGATAGTTCCCTGTGGTCCACAGCTGAACTGTAGAAAAACAAAGTTACTACAGACTAGTATTTGAGACCCAGCTCAAACCCTCCCTCCCAACCACCCCTGCCCTTCTAGGGGTGAGTTAAGTGCAATTAAAATAACAGTTCTAGTCTTCAGTCTACCAGCCGAGTCATACAACACATAACACAAGAAAAGAACACTGTGCAAAAGCCAATCCTAAAATTCACTGAGCTACCCTTGTGAGATAGTACCCCTGTTTAATGAAAGGCACAGACCTTTACTATTCCACTTGTACCATTACCAGTTAGAGCAGCCAGGCAGATGCTTTGAAATCAGGCTGAACTAACTATTCTTCCTCACCATCTGTGCTGTTTTTGGCTGGGGTAGTTAATTTTCTTCAGAGTGTCAAGTATGGGACTGTGTTTTGGACTTGTGCTGAACACAGAGTGGATAAGCAATGTTTTTGTTATCGCTGAGCAGAGTTCAGAGAGAGACAAGGTCTTTTTCTGCTTTTTGTACTGCCAAGTTGCCAAGGAAGTTGGGGATGCATAGGAGGTCAGGAAGGGGACACAGCCAGGAGAGGTGACCCCTTTAGCTGACTAAAGGGATATTTCAAACCATACGACATCATGTTCATACATAAAGTGAGAGAAGGGGGAAGAGGGGGATATTTGTAGTCATGGCATTTTTCTTCCCAAGTAACCACTACATGTGATAGGGCCCTGCTGTCCTAGAGATGGCTGAACAGCTGCCTGTCCACGGGAAGTTGTAAATTAATTCCTTGCTTTGCTTTACATGGCATGTGTGGCTTTTGCTTTTTCATAGTAAACTGTCATTATCTCAACTCACTAGTCTTCCGGTTTTTACCCTCCTGATTCTCTCCCCAATCTTGCTGGTGGGGAAGTGATTCTGTGGGGCTTGGCTGCTGTCTGCAGTTAAACCATGACACCAGCACAAGAGTCTCAAAACCACTGGTAAGCCTCCACAGTGTCTCCTACCCTGCAGGTAAGTACCCACTGCTAATGACATTTGCAGGCAAGCGTTAAGAGCCACAGCCTCCTGGAGTGCTCTCACCGTAAGTGTTTGGGTTGGAGTTTTCCACCTTCAGGTCTTCCAGCCATATAGCCAGGACTGTAGAATCTCCATTCCAAAGCATTTCATTAACCTGCATAAACAAATATGGCTCTTACTGGTATTCTTGCTCCCAGAGTTTACGAGATCAGGTGTTCCAACAACAAAAGGTGCATTGGTTTATATACAGAGTCCTCCCAAATCACAAAGCTCCTGAGAAGGCATCCTGAGAAAACCACAGATGAAGAGGACACAAAAATGACAGCAGCATTCTCTTTGCTTTCCCTGACACTGAGGAAGCATCTGCCAAAAGACCTCTCAGCATCCAAGCACAGAAGCTGAACTAATGCCTTAGCAATAGCTTCTCATTCATTTGGGGTAATGTCGTATATAACCTCACTCTTGCAATGGCTGACATGCTGAAAAGTACTTTTGAATAATTTGCCTAGTATAAAGTATATACAGCTCAGAAATACCCCAGGGCTACAAGCATCCTTTACTATGTGTCTTTGTACTATGGGCTTGCAGAGGGTGTTATATCTTCTCCACAGGCTTCTTCACGGTTCTCTTTTCAGGTCACTTCTTCCATTAGAATAAGCATGGAGTATTAGGTTAAAAACCTCTTTTTAGAATCTGGAAGAGATCTAGTTCCCTTCTCCATTACACTCTCATCAAAGAAGCCCGGACAAAGAACTTACTTTGACCTGCCCTTTTGGGAAAGGGAGGGTGAACTCTCCATGAAGAAGTCCATTCTTTTCGAAAAAAACCACATCATGTCTGTTGGGTTTTTCTTGTGTAGATGCTATAAGGTTTCCTGAGGGTCTTAAAAAAGAGCCAAATGAAAATTAATTGCTCACACAATCACTGTCATTTGAAACCCCAGCCATCTCATATTTTTTCCAGTGACATGATGAAGAAGGCCACAGAGAATGTCTTTTCCTTGTTTTCCTCAGCACTGTTCAGTCATAGGCCCAGCACAGATCAGAGCTTATGATAGCCACAGATGCCCAGATAATTGTCAGCAGCAGGAAAGGAACCAGTAATATTTCTTTTTATACAGTTGAGCCCAAACCTACTTGACAAAGTATGCAAAGAATTTATCCCTTCTTCTGACTTGTGATGCAAGTATCAGGATTTTCAGGGTTCAAAGGGCTACTCTTCCTCATACTGAATCAAAAGGCAATTTTCTTCAAGTTTTGGGAAAAATCAACAAAACACTGAAGAAATTAAAATGATGGTGATCAAAGACTGTGACCAGGAAATAACAAGCAACACTGTTGTCAGCACGCAGACTGCAGTACTACTCACTTCCAGGACAGTGCTTGTTCTAATCCTGAGACAGGCTCACTTGTTGACTGCAGCACAAGCTCTCTGCTCCACACCCGGACCTTCCGAGCACCTGCAGGTTGAGAGCGGAATGAGACAAAGGTATGAGAAGACATTGGGAAGAGACTTTCCTAATTTTATGAGGGTGGAAGAGCAAATTTTGACACACATGCTTAAAGGAGAGATTTTTCTTGTACATCTTAAGGGCTAACAACTTATTCTGTGTCAGACAGATCTCCCCTAGTAACCAAGTGACTGTGTTAGGAAATGCAGTCTCATGTAGTTCAGTCATAATTACTTCCCCCTCCAGCTTTCACCATAGAATTGCTAAAATCTTGTGAAAAGTAAAAACCTAAATGTGTGGAAGAGCAGTGAGGTTTGATGCAGTTCAATATGTTAACTAATACATTTAAACTGCTCCAAAAGTAGTACTTATCATGGAAAACATCAGTTACAGTCTTAAAATTAATGCATATGCTCATCACCTCCTTGACTTCAGGGCAAAACCAAGGGAAAAGTATCACCAGTATTTAAAATAAAGTGTGCAAGGCTAAACTCCAGTACGAGGGACAGTGGGTATGTGAACCCAAACATATTCATCCATTTGGCATTAAGAGCCTATCAGGTATTGCTTAAAGTTTGAGCAGAAAGAAACAGTTGAAAGAAATAGTTCAGACAGTATCTACAAAGTAATACTCCCTCCTGGCATCTCACTGAACTGAAAACCAAACTGCAAAGAAAGTATTCAAAATATTGTACCTATAAAATGGCTCTGAGAACCTCAGAGCAGAGAAAAGGGCAATAAAATAGCTCAACTCACCCTTGCTTTAAGTTGCCAACAGATCACAAACAGTTCTTGCCTTACCTAGATTCTGCTTAGGAAGCACTTTACACATGCTGGTATTCCAAAGAAGTTTGGTGCCATACCTGTATCTGGACAGACAGCACTCACTGCAACAAACTGCCCGTCTCCTCTCCACGTCACCCGAGGCCTGCCATCATCCCAGGATGATGTCGGTAACACTTCCTGAAATCACACAAAAGAAAGATGCATCAAAGCTTGGGAAAGCGACTGTTGTCTTTGCCTAAACAGACTGCTCTTTCAAGAGCCTTAGGATGAAATCCACACATTAAAAAGTGTCAAGACTAATAAGTTAAAAACTCATTATTCAAAAGGTTGTTTTAGGAAACACTAGAATTGAAACTATTTAAGTCAATCTGCTCCTCCTTCAGGTGCATATGACACTTTACATGATCACACACTATCCTTCCCATTTACCAGAGTTTCTACTTATAGAAAGCAGTGCATAAGCTGGACTCATGATGAATTCAGATTTGTTCAGGGTTGATGCTGAAATGGCTGCTAATTTTCTTCTGAGCTCTGTTTGAAAACTAGTAAGTACTCCCTGATGCTTTCTTGAAGTCTAAGGAAGATTAAAATGCATGATTTCAGACAACACAGAAACAGACAGAAGCAGCCTATGAAGAGAACTACCCAAAAGGTGGTGGCAAATTGGCACCACAGGAATAACAGGAATCTCTTTATGCCTTCTTTCCCTGAGAGAGCATTGCATTAACACAAAAAAACCAGTATAATACCGTCTGTTTGCGATGTGCTGCCTGCTTCCCTTCTGATCCATGGAACTGTGTCTCCTTTTTACCCCATCCAAGAGCAACAAACTTTCCTGAAGAAGAAAAAATCCTTGTAGTGGAAGATTTACAGATAAAACTTTAACTACTGTGCATGATGTACACAAACATAGCCTCAAGCAACCCACACCATCTCCCCAAATCTTATTCTAAAAACCTGCTGGGAAGTTATGTAATCTAGAAAGTACTTTGGTACATAGAATTTATTTGAATTTATGCTGACAGGTAACAATATTGACTTCACCCTTCAGCTGTCCAGCAGCATTACAGTCTAAATAAAATGTCTCCTGGGGCCTCAAAGTGCACAGTTTCATTTTCTTACTTCCCACATGCTTACAAAATATCAATTACATCAACTGAGGTAACTTCATTTCAGTGCACCTCTCACCTTCTCCAAACTCATCTTGGTGGATTTGCTTCTCAGTAATTGGTTCAAAATCCCTTGTCATCATGATGAGTGTCTGCTGACCTGCAAGGCAGATATTAAACACAGTATTGGTAATGGTATCTGTGGCAAATAAAAACTCAAGTGTTCTCCTGTGTGCTCCTATTGTTCTATCATGACCTGAATACAGAAAACATGGTACTAGAGAGAACGTATCCTTCAAGGCATGAAACCTCAAACTGGAACAGAAAACTTAAAAAAATATCTCAAAAAACTTTACAAAAATTTCTCCTCAAAAATACACTTCCTGGCTTAACCTTAACAAGATTTCTTCACCTTCCAAACAAGTGCCTAGGTCCTTTTCTCTTGAGATATGAAGGACAAGAAGACAACAGGGAACAGTCACCATGGATTTATGAAGAGGAAATCATACCATCCTGATAACCTCCTATAAAGAGATGACCAGCTGTGGATATGGGGAGAACAGTGGATTTCATTTATGACTCTAATAAGGCTATTGATGCTGTGTGCCACAGCATCATCACAGACAAACCCATGAAACATGGGATAGATAAACGGACAGTGAAAACCAGCTGAACTGCCAAGCTCAAAAGCTGGCTAGCACTGTCATTAAGTGCAGCTTGAGGTCAGTGAGTGCAGTTTGAGGTCAGCTCTGGCATGCCCCTGGACACTAGGGACAATGATTAACATCTTCATTAATGACTTGGAGCATGAGACCCTCAGCAAGTTTGCAGATAACATGGAACTGGGAAAAGCAGCAGGTACACCAGAAGGTTGTGCTGCTGTCCCCAGTGGCCCTGTCCTGTAGGCAAGATCGGCTGTCTGAACTTCATAAAGGTCAACAAGAAAAAAAAGTCACGTCCTGTTAGGTTTTTTAAAAATATAAAAAATATATGTTTTTTTTTTCTTGTCTGGGCCTTCCTGGGCTCTGAGAGCTTGGCTTTCACCTAACTTAACTTGACTCTGTCTCTGTGAAGGCTTTCTGTTTTCCCCCAGCCCTGCGTCTGAAGAAGGGGTCGAGTCGTCTGTTTTCTCGTGTTCAGGAATTTGTTTATTCTCTGCTTATCTCATATTCGTTCCCTGGCCTACCTCAGTCTTCTCTGCAGGCCAGGCTCTCTCCCGCCTCGGGCTGTGCTCTCCTCTCCTTCATCTGTCTGCCCTTGGGAGGGCACTATCTTTTATACTGAAAATTACGTATGCTTTATTTATAACAATTCTCCAGTATCTATCCACTATGTTGTACAGTGTACTTTTGTTCTAAACCAACCAAAATGTGCCACACCACTACAGAAGATGGAGAACAAGAGGATGAAGCAGCTCAGGGACACACCCCATTTCCTCCATCTTCGCCCCCTGATCTCACATCTATAATCCACAAATTCTACTTTTTCACCATGTGACATACTAATTATCATTCTCTCTAAATTCTTGTGACTTATAAATCTTCCCAGGACAGTCAGAAGGATTTCCTTCCTGGTTCCCACAATGTCCTGCATATGGAAAATAATCTCAGGCACAAAGACAGACGGGAAACCAAGTGGCTGGAGATCAACTTGGCAAATAAACAAACTACGTTTCCTGAGGCATCAAGCTGAAGTAGCTAGCAGTACAGCCTGCTGCACAGGTGGACAACAGCATCTTGGCTACATTAGGAGTGCGCCAGCAGGTTGTGGGAGGTCATCTTGCTCCTCTACTCAGTGCTCATGAGACACATGAAACACTGACTCCATTTTTGGGCTTCCTAGTGCAAGACAGACAAGGACATACTGGAATGAGTATTGCAAAAGGTCAAAACAATGATTAAGGGCTTGAAAAATCTGTCACACAAGTGGAGGCTGAGACAAGCCAGACTACTCTGGAGTGAAGGCTCCAGGGGAATCTCATCAGTTTGTGTAAATATATTATGTGGAAGGTGGGGTACCATAAAGATATAGCCATATTGTTTGTAGTGCTGAAGGACAGCCCAAGAGGCAATGGGAATAAACTAAAATTCAGAAATTTCCCTCAAAACCTCAGAAAAGTTTGTTTTGTTTTTTTATTCTGAGGGCTGTTACAGATAGAAAAAGGATGATCACAGGCGTTGTGGGGTCTCAAACCTAACTGGGCACAATCTCCCAACAACTTGCTCTAGGTAACACACTTTGAGCAAGGTGGTTGGAACAGATGATCTCCAGAACTTCCTGTCAGTCTCAAACACTCTATGATTTTGTTTAGGCTGAGACTAATTTTATTTTCTAGGTGAGTCACACCTGTAGTTAATGAGGGTCTGTGACACATATATTTCCTACCAAAGGCCAAGAACAGATTTTGTTACTAAGAAGTCAAACAGTGACATAAAGAAGTCTTTACATTTTTGAGGCAAGCTCAAACGTGCTCCCTGGAAATATTTTAAGGACTAAAAACTCTTCCAGAAAGCAGCTTTTTGGGTCTAACCAATTTCTGCTTGGATCTCTGAAGCACCTTATGAATCATGAAATGAAATCTAATGTATAGGATCTGGTAGAGTTTTTTCCACTTTAAATCCTAGTCCCAGTTTTGTAACTTTTTCCTCCTCTCTCTCAAGCTTAGTTATGATTTGTGCTTTGGTGATAGAGAGTTTCACTCCTACAGGCAGAAAGCTTACAGCTGTTGTTGATACCTGTTGCAAGTAAAACAAGTTCTTGGTCAGGACTCCAGCTCATGACACTCAGACCGCTGTCCACACTTCCAACACATTCCACCTGCAAGACCAAAATAAGATCACAGGAACATGAGTGCAGCACTATCCCAGCACAAAGCAAACAGTAACCAGGGCAAAGGAAAATTGCCTCCTACTCAAAAAAGCCAAAAGTCTAACTTCACACTTTGTGTTGAAAAAAATAAACATTTCTGACTAAAAATGGCTCCAGAATGTTTATGAATGAGAGCCCAGGTAATGTTGAGTCTAGTACATTCTACCATACACCATTTTAGGAAGAGTTTGACTCTGCAACTCTCAATCTTATGTTAGAACATATAGTGTCAATACTAATATGTCCTGATAGGGCCTGTGATTACATTGGTAAATGTTCTTTAGTAACAAAACACAGACATAATGATTCTCACCTAGAGAATTCCAACACTTGGGTAAACTATGACCAGCCTGCATATGCTGAACTTGACAACTGTATATACCTGCACCAATGTCAAAGTTTATGGAGAACTGGGCTAGCTTTACGGGGCCATCATGAGCAAGTAATAGCAGTAAGCACAGAACTTTTGTTACGCACGGTTACCGTGATTTGCAAAAGGCATGGAACAGAACAACAAATACACCACCGGTTGTGTGATAAACAGCAAGATCATGCCATTCAAGGAAACAGGCTTGGGTGTTGCTATATTTTCAGGTAAGAAAAGTGAGACTGGGCACCAGTCAACAGAGTAACTATCACTCATGAAGAGAGTGTTTCAGAATAAGGAGAGGAATCTTCTGGACTTCTTTTTTGGTGCCTATATTGCACCAAAAGAAGACTGGAAAGTAAAGCAAAAAACCAGAAAAGTAAGCCAAAACCCCACAAAATAAAGAATCTGAGGTTAAACCTGTTTTCTGATGCATCTATCACTGCAAAGAAAGTCTCCTGTATCACAAGCTCTGTTAACTTCTATTCCCTTATGACATGTTTTAAGTTGCAATATAGGACATATTTTTCAGATACAGCTAACTGCATATTTAAGTGGTATCTGCAAATCAAGTGCAAACATGAACCAAAACAGACAAGCTGCAAATAACCATAATTTTACAGCTAACCCAGGCAGACTGCTATCATCTCATGTCCACTTAAAACCTGCACTGTTGACTGGTATTGTGGGAGGTGATTCAGATTTCAGAGGGTGCTGTTGTGGTGTTTAAACGTCTTGCTGAAGATGATACAAATCTGGCACTAAGGAAGGAACAGAAAGCAAATATCTAAGTTTCTGCCATACCCGAAGTCATGTCAACATGTATCAACTGATAACAAAATGATAACTACACTGAATTATGAATAGATTACTTTATTCTTTACCTAGTCTCAGCAATTTCCTGTCTGCCCACTGAGCAAACTTAAAGGACCAGACTGTGGACAGGCAAGTCATCATTTCAGTTCCAGCTCTCTTACAGAGTGTACTACACAACCACAGCTGTGTATGCAATGAACATACAACTGGTCCCTACAGAAATTTTAAGCGTTACTCTTTCCTACGAATTTCCTCCATACTGTTGAGTCTTTCCTGCCATATTACCTGTTTCGTGCTCATATTGCACAGTAGGATGTCTCCAGCTGCTGTAGCAACACACACACTCTCCTGCTCTGGAAGATCTTCGACACCCACGATGCAGCCACTTCCATCCTCAGGCAGGAAACCATCCACAGTCAGGGAAACTTCTCTTGACACCTTGATACAGAAAGGCCAATGGCTTACTAATTGTTGCACCTCGCTGGGATTTTTGCAGAAATGACAGAGTAAAAGCCATAGATATCCTACTGCACTTACACAAAGCATTGCACTGTAGAAGAGAGCGAGTGAATGGCACCAGGAAAAAAGCCAAAATGCAAGTACTTACCCTCACATATCCATAGGAAACTGTGAAGATCCTCTTGTGGTGAAAGTGATAGAAGAAAATGAGAAAATCCATATATGGAAGCAAACAATACAAAACTTCCAATTTTCCCCGCTAACCACCTTTCAACACAATTTTCTTACTTCACCACAGTATCAACATTAAGGGCGTATGGGTAGCTTCTTAAAATGTCCCACTGCTCTTAAAGGGGCATGCAGACTTCCAGACACAGCATAAAAAAAACAATTTCTATGGAAAATAATTTGGATTTGAATGGTCAAGGTACAGCAATCTTTAAAAATTAAACCCCTGGAAAGCTCCAAAGGTCTTTTGTCAGTTAATTTCAGAACTAAATGTACTGAAGGAACTAGACGCCTCAGAGTTGCACACTAAGAAAGCAACCCAGCTCTAACAAGAATTCAAGACTCAATAGCATTTTATTACTTTAGCGGTCTGTTGGGGTTCTTTCCCCTCTAGTGCAAAGTTTCAAAATCTTCCTCTCGTACTATTCACTATCTCTTTGCCTGCTCCGCTGTGTTTTGCCAACCTGTCCGGATACAACTGTTCGCCAAGTCGTGCTTACGAGTAAACCACGCGAATGACACGCGTCTAACATAGCCACGCTCAAAAAGGCAGATTTAGTACTTTAAAAGCACAAAAAGTGGCCTTTTCAGGCACTAAGATCGCAGTGCAGCGGCTTCCACGGCTCCGTGAGAGAGCAGCAAGTGGCGGCGGGGAGCAGCAGGAGGGTCCAAGAACCCGCAGACACCGCCGCGAAGGGGAGCCGCATCAGGAGACAGGCGAGTTCCCGAGGAGCTCACGCTGGTGGTGGCGCAAACACTTCATTCCAGCTCTGCAACCAAAGCCGACCCCAACACGCCGGCAAGCACCAGAAGCCTGCCCCGCAGCCGCGGCTCTCACCGAGTCCCAGGCGTGGCGCAGCTCCACAAGCCCGAATTGTGTGCCCACGAGAACCGCGCCGGGCTCGGAGCCGAGGCAGAAGCACTGCGGGGTGCCCGTGGCGGCGGCGGAGCGGCAGCCGCCGGCCCGCAGCAGCCGCAGGTTCCTCATGGCGGAGGGAGCGAGCGCGGGATGCCGGGCAGCGCTGGAGGCCGGGCGGTGCTGGAAGGCGGGCGCCGCGGCCCTCACGGCGCCGCCATGTCGCGCAGCGCGACGGGCGGGCGCAGGCGCCGTGCGCGGGTGTCGCTCTGGCAGGGCGGAGCGCGGCCGCTCCTTCCCCGGCACGGGCCTGGAGCTGCCAGCGGGCGGGGCTGAGGCGGCAAATCCAGCGCGGCCCGGCCTCGGCGGCTCAGCTGCCTGCGAGCCTGCGCAAATAGCAGAATTACCGAGGCTGGAGGAGAGCTTTAAGGTCGCCCAGTCCAACCATCCACTCAGCGCTGCCACTTTAACCCTTAAACCCCATCTCCAGATGCTTAAACACAAAGGATGGGAGACTCCACGGCCTCCCGGGAAACCTATTCCAATGCCTGCCCACCCTGACAGTGGTATTTTTTTTTCTAATATCTAATCTGAATCTCCCATGTCTCAGTTTTAGGCCATTTTCTCTTGTCCTCTCAGTGCAAGCATGGCAAGGGAGACTGACCCCCACATCACTACACCCTCCTCTCAGGGAGTTTTAGAGAGCGATGGGGACATCCCTGAATCTCCTCTTCTGGAGACTAGACAACCCCAGCTCCCTCAGTCAGTTCTCATTAGACATGTTTTCTGGTCCTTTTGTGAGAACTTCCTTGTTCACTTCTCGGAACATGCTCCAGCATATCAATGTCCTTTTTGCAGTAAACAGCCCAGAACCGGACACAGAACTCGATGTGCAGCCTTGCAAGTGACAGTGTATAAGACAACAGTGAAAGTAGGATGATTCTTTTGGAGCCATTTGGGCACTAACCAGCTGAAGAATTCCAGCTGAGACTTTTAAGGCACTTATAGGCCGGCCTTCACATAGGTTAGTGCTGCCCTGCCACTCCTTCTGTCACACTCTGCCATCTCCCTCCAGGTATGGCTCAGGGGGAAAAGTTCAGCCTTCAGGGGCAAGAAGGACTTAATGCAATCACAGTTGTACCCTTCACTCTTCCCCCTTTCTCTAGTGAAGCTAGACTCCCATCAATCAGTACTGATGATGCTTAAGACAGACACCAGTGGCAGTGCCAAAGATGATTTGAGGCCTGGGGCTTCTCTCTTATGAGGAGATACTGTGGGAGCTGGGCCTGTTTAGTTCAGGGAAGACTGAGAGGGGATGTCATCAATACATACAAATATTTCAATGGCAGGTGCCAAGAGGATGGTGCTAGATTCTTTACAGTGGTGCCCAGTGACAGGATGAGGAACAATGGCCATAAAGTAAAACACAAGAATTTTCACCTCAGCATGAGGAAGAACTTCTCTATGTTGAAGTTGGCAGAGCACTGGAACAGGCTGCCCAGGTAGGTTGTGTGGAGTTTCCCTCTCCAGAGACATTAAAATTCTACCTCAACGCATTCTGCTCCAGGTGATCCTGCCTTGGCAGGGAGGGTTGGACTAGATGGTCTCCAGAAATCCCTTCCAAGCCTAACAATTCTGTAATTCTGTGTAATTCAATGATCCAGCCTAATGGCCAAATACCAAGAAAAGACAGACTGGCTTTGTCTATGGCAATCTGTAAATTTTGCATGCTGCACTCAGTTTAATGTGCTCTACTGTTTGGCCGTTTAGACCAGTGGAAAGATGAGCCATTAGACACCTGGACAGCTTTTTGCTGTTCTGGTACTAAACTTATAGGGCAGTAAAACTCAGTAAACTTGCTAAACTCAGAGATGGCTTTTTTGAGACCAGTGGAAAAGTCACAGCTATCACTGCATGTGAAGAAAATCGAAGCCATCTAGACTCCTTATTCTTGGGATAAAGGCATAAGAAGTGCCTTCCCAGAACAGTACAGCACCTGCCAAGGCCAGCAGTGTCTGGCTGCACTGGAGGAGGAAAGGCAACTGTCAGAGAGCATGTGAACCTAGCTGTACTGTGTAGTACCTCATTCCCTGTGCCCCCAGTACTGCCCCTGTTTACTGCTTCGTTAGGGTGGTCTGACACCTGTTCTGGTCCCCTGTTCTTTGCAGTATCTTTTCCAGAGGCTTTTTCCTTTGGCACAGTTTGATCCTATCAGCCTCCAGTGTCCCAAGTCAACAATTTACTACTGTTCTTACCCTGTGAAATGTGCTTGACTGAGCTGAGCTGCCGCAGCTGACTGCACAGCCGTGGCTCTCGCAGCACGTCTGCATCCACCGCCCGGTGGTTTTGCAGCTCTGGAGAGAAATTCTCTCGTGGCAGACGGCACTTGCTGGTCCCGTCTAGCCCACGAGCTGTCCCCCTCTGCTTGCTTGTCTTCCGTGGGTCGCAACACCCTGGTCAATCACTTTCTTCCCGAAACTCGTCTGAAATGCCCTATATTATAGGTGTTATTTCCCCTGCGGCTGCAGCTGACATCCCCGCCCCGCTGCCCTGCTCCTCGGTCGCCCCGTCCCGCCGTTGTCCGGGGCCGCCCGGGCCCCGCCCCGCCGGCACCGCCGCAGACCGGCGCGGCAGGAAGCGCGGGGCGGCGGCCGCCGCAGGTACTCCCGGCGGGGGCTGCGGCTTCCCGCCCCCCCTCCCCTCCCAAATCCCCGACCAGCGAGCGGCTCGGATGCCCCCCCGCGCCAGGCGAGCTGGCAGGAGCGGTGCCAGGCTGCGGCCAGCGCCGTGCCAGGCTCCGTCGCCGCGGCTGGTAGCCCGCGCGGTGCAGCTGGGCTGGGAGGCGCTTCTGCGGCGCTGCGGGTAGCACGGCGAGAGGCGGGGGTGCTGCCAGGTGCCGATAGCACCGGCAGCTCCGGAAAGGTTTGTGCAAGGTCCACCTTGATCCGTTTTCGTTGGTGAGTCAGTGTCAGGGCAGCTTTCGGCTAAATATATCTCTCAGACAGCTCCCCGGCAGCGACTGGACCGAAGAAAACCTGAGACAGACGCTGCTTTTCTATTGCTGTTCGATTTGTTGGAGGCTGTGGGTACGTGCTTGGTGGTGCTTGCAGCAATACCTCTATGCCAGGAGACGGTGACTTCCAGGAGCTCCTCTCTACTTCCTTAAGGCGGTGAGGTCTTATCTAGAGGTCTTTGAATGCACCTGTGACATGATTGCTTATAACTTGGTTCTTGAACTTAATGCTTACTAAATAACCTAAATTAAATTACCTGAAATGCTTGCTTGGTTCTCTTCGTGGTGTGGACCCATGGCACCATCATGCTGGGAGGAAGAAGAAATGTGATGGAATTTTCAGAGAGTATAGAAGATACTTATACTGGTACTGACCCAAAAGCCTCAGCATCTGTTTGGGAAAAGTTGAAAGTGTTTGTTCCTCCTGATGATATTTCCCTTGTGACAAGCAAAATTAGCTTGGAAATGAAGTTTTTTTGTGTTTTTCAGAAGCTAAGTTGAGGCAACACCTTCTCAAGGAGTGCTTCTTATTGGCAGCTGTGAATGAATTCAGCACCATGATCCACAGTGTCATGGGAGTGAACTAAAAGAATTTAAGTAGCTTTTCACAAAGAGTGAACATTATTGATAGTTGCCTGTAAAGCCAGTGTGGGAACAGGAGGGGCCAGCAATAAATATGATGGGGTTTAGCCAGCACTAGGATGGATAAACCTTCTTTCAGTCATGAGGACAAGTTGTTCTTAAGTGCAGAGAAAAAGATCAGCTTCAGAAACATCTCAGTGTGCTCCATTGTATTATCTTATTGACATGCTGTCATACAGCTGGAGCTGGACGTTGTGTTGAATAGTTTTATGTCTGCAGTTGGATTAACTTAACAGTAACTTAACACCGCAGCAATTTATTTGCTCACATATTTGCTTCAGCTATGTTAGTGTCTGGAACTGAAGTTTCAAAAATGCAATAAGTTATTTTTAGATACTTTTCTGGAGTATTGTTAGCTTTCTTTATACAGGAGCTGTGGCTGTCTGCTGCTCTGATCAAAAAATCACACCTGTCATGTGGTTAAGCACTTAAAAAAGTGCTAGGAAATGTGGCAAAATTGACATCCTTGCATAAAGAAAAATCTACCTGAATGTGGGCCCGTGTAACTGGCTACAGTTTTATGTCTGGGAGAGAAGTTGAATTTGAGATTCACAAAGATCCCTTCCAGTCTGAGTTTTATCTTTTCCTTTTACACTTCTGGGATCCAGTTGGTTTCTTTGGTCACTAAGGCAACCAAGTCTCTTTTGCAATGACCACAGAATTATTTTCTCTGATGCATAATCCATCATATGAATCCATCCTACTGGATGAAGAGCTAACACATACCATTCAGGCATTTTAACAACTATAGTCATCTGACACAAATTATTTACAAGGATGCTGCATAATGCTGGATTTTTCTCCAGATGCCGTGGTTTAAAATATTATTCAATATTATTATTGAACATTCAGTGCAAATACCAGAACACACCTGCAATCCCTTGACCTGACTATGTGCCCAGAGCTTGTTATCTTGCCATGTTTTCTGCAGCTGTTCCTTAACATTAAGTACCGAATGCACTGGTTATAGCTATTGCTTTGGTACCCCCACAGGCTGTACTTATTTTTTACACAAGAGATTATGGTACTGTTTCTTGGCTGCTAGTCCAGCCTAATTTAGGAATGGAAAAGGGAGAACGCAGGTATTAGAGGTCATCTGAGCAGAGGAGGGCAGGGAGCAATCACCAAAAGTAGGGTTGTAGACCTTGGCTGGGTAGTTTGAAAGCTAGGAAGTATTTTTCTGTCATATGGCAGACCTGAGCTTATTCCTCCCTTTTTTGTTGTCTGCAGGTTCTGTAACAGTGGTGAAATAATTTGGATTGGCTTATTTACCTAGAGAATTTCCTGCTTCAGTCTGTTTCCTTAAGGAGATGAAGAAAGGACCAGAAAGTGGAGCATATGCCCCTACTGCTCCTGGCAGTTTAGTGGAGTCAGATCCAGACACTAACAGCAATAATGGAACCTCAGCAAGAGAGAAAGATATGCTTCCTTCTCCCAAAGAGCTGGAAAATGTACTGCTAAAAACCAGCACAGAAACATCCAGGAAAAAACTCTGTGGCTATTTAAATAAGCTGGGCATCAAGGGGCCAATCAAGACCTGGAAGTCTCGCTGGTTCTTTTATGATGAAAACAAATGTCGCTTACTGTACTATAGAACTGCCCAGGACATTAATCCTTTGGGGTCTATTGATCTTTCCAGTGCCAGCTTTGACTGCAAAATGGAAATTGGGGAAGGAGTTTTTGAGATCAGAACACCAAGCAGAGCTTTTACTTTGAAGGTAATGAAAAATTCCCAGTTGGGACAGACCCATCTGTACTAAGGTACCTCTTAGCTTGAGTTTGATTTAAGTCCTCCTAGCTTGGATTGCTACCTCTTGGACCTAAATTACTTGCATTGTTTTGGCAAGTCTGGGACTCCTTACCTGTGAGATGGCTGTTGTTTAAGAGAGTAGGAATAAAAGCTGAACTGTGTCCCAAATTAAAGTAATTGAGAAGTCCCGTAGTCCATGTGTAATTTACTGGACAGAAATGAACTCCCTGTCTAAAATGGTTGCTCCAAGAGGATTCTGTGCTAAACTTTTATTTCTGTGTAAGTCATTGTTAAAAAGGTCAAGATGCTTCCTTTTTAAAACAATTGTGACGTTTCTTCTTAGTCTTGGACCATAATGAACCAAAACACATTTAAAATAGGTCAGTGGTCCACTGAGATTCTACCCCTTTAGGTCATACTAAAGATTTCCTCTGTCCTCCCAAATCAGTGTTAGGACAAGAGGATACAGATACAGCATAGGCTTGAGATAGCTGGCCTTTTTTTTTCTGACTTGAGCAGGAGAGTGGTGGTCATCTCCTCAGGGTGTGTCTTATGTTGATGAGATGATTCCCTTTCCTGTTTTGTGTTATGTTAGGCAATCAGCAAACAGGCAATGATGTACTGGCTGCAGCAGCTGCAAATGAGACGTTGGGAGTTTTGCAACACTCAGAGCAGATTTCCTGTGGGCAGCTCTCAGCTTGTGAATGAACCTCTGGCTGGAAGAACAAGTAGGTGTTGCACATATCAGCCTCTCTTTTGCTTTCAGCCCCCTGGTGATGAATGGTGTTCCTCATATGGAAGTGGGTAGAAGTTTTGGCCAGGCTTTTAAATGCAGGTGCCAGCTACCAGTGCTTGGCCAATAGTTGACACTTCTGCCTTATTATGTGTTAAAGTAAGTTGCCTCCTAATCCACAGCATGTGTTTGGAAATTTTCAGGAGTCTTGTGATGATCTTGATTTTCCTCATGCATGTGAAATGTGCACATTTGATATATCACTCTTGTAAGGCCTCTGAAACTTAGAGCAGGTAAGGTTTTTTTCAGCAGTAGGCTGAAGAGGTCCATTCCTAGAATTGGTAGTAGACAGGTCAGTGGATCAAGGGAGGGCACAACCAGGGTATCCACCTTTTTAATAATGACTAGATGCACTTTTTTTTGAAGCAAATAATCCGCTCCCTAGTAAATGTCAGCTCAAAAGGGTTCTGGCATCCTGCTACAGCAGGCAAAAATTTGGAAACAATCTGTGCTTGCAGAGTGTTATCTGCACATTAAGCCTATTGGAATTAGCTTGGAATGTGGAAAGAGAACAGCAAATTCTCCTTCCTTATATCTTTGGGCAGTTGAAGTTTGATTGTTTATGGTTAGTCATGCTCATATATATGGTTGAAATCACTTGATTGTCCTTGAGTAGATCATTCTGTTTGTACGTGGAAACTTGCATAATTTGACCTAAAATTAAGGAGGCCTGCTCTACTCTCCTTGTTCCACCTGGCCATTTGAACATGTAATGTGTACCTGTAGCAAATTACTGTGGCTGTCAGGTTACATGAAGGACCCAAAGTCCAATGGAATTCTGTCTTGCTCATTTGCTTTTGTGTCCTATTTTGGTTTTTACATTTGTAGATGTAGTTGACAATGAAGACTTTCTGCCTCTCGTGAAAACGCCAACAGAAGCAGTGGGTTTAAAGGCAGCATCTTTACCTGCACCCCAAACGTCTACTACTTTGCAGAACATCTCCCTTAAGCATCCTTGGACAGAGATACAGTAAGTCCATAAAGAGAACTGCTGTGTGGTTGACATGCTGTTGTCAACTGACATGTGGTTGATAGGCCTACCACTGTGTGCCTTCCTTGCCTGTCATGTATTGTGTGAAATGGGACTCTTGCATAGGTGGCAGAACTATGAAGCACCCTTTTGGAGGCTAGGCCAGGCCAAAGTAAGCTTCCTGCAGTTGTGTCTTTCGTATCCCCCTGTTCTGATGCATTTCACATAATCTACCTCTCTTAGCAAAGATCCTGGTAGCAGACCTAGGACTTGGTTAAGCTCTCTTCAGTGTAGTAAGTGCTTTGCTTGCCTAGTGTGATACATCTGCACAGCAGTCTTGGAAGAGAGCACATGGTCAGGTTCAGCTGTACTCAGTAGGTAGTCACAGAAGCCCATTAGCTCTTTCTGGTGGTTTCAAATGACCTTGAGTGTAGCATGTTCTCCAAAGCAGGAACTCCAGGGAAAAGGAGTTTGAGCCTGTAATGTGGCCCGACTGCACAGCTGGCTCTTGCCTGCTGAGTTTCAACGATGTTTATGCTCCTACTGTCTACTTCTATCTGCTGTTGCAATGGGTAGCCCCATCAGGTTTAAAGTTACAAGTCTCTGGCTGTTACAGTTTCACAAAGACCACCTCATCAGTGTCTCTCTAAGTCTTTCCTAGTCACTTATTTGCACATAATCAAAAACGTGTAAGTGGCCATAGGTATGGTAGGCAGCCAGGCACCTGCCAAATATTGTTGGTGTGGATGTTGCCTGTAGTTTTTTTACCACCACTGCTACAGCTACAATCTGATACTTATATGAAGAAAGATTGCCCGTGAGACCAGAATTTCATGTTAGCAGCTTCATTTACAGTTAGGAAAGCAGCAGACACTGAATCTTTTATAGACCTCAAAACAAGAGACTTGTTTTGGTTAGCTGATGAACAACACAGGAGAAGAAGGAAAAGACCTGTATGCATACTTTCTGGTATAGGTTTTACACAAACTACTTGTACTTTTGTAGTTCCTTAAAGTCAGCTGCTCTTCTTTTCAGGCTATACATTCTCTCCTACTTAGGTTGATAAAAAATAACACAAACATGTCTTTGGCCCTTGTTCCCGTGCTTTGCTTTTGTGAGATTGAGTCACAATTGTGTCTTTCCAGCTTCAGGTTGTATTACTCCTCTTGTTTGATAGACATTTCTCTAGGCTCTATCACTGTCAGGCTGGCTCCTCATGACTGTAGCACATCTGGATCCCTGAGATGCTATAGTCTCATGGGAAAAACAGTGCAGCCTTAGATAGTGAAAAGTAGGAAAATTGCATTGGATGAATATTAACTGCAGACTACAGGGGCTGAAGGTCTGCTAGTCTTACACACCAGTATGTTCTCCAAGGTCAGCAATGTCTGCTTTTCTGCTCTGAAGCCTTACAGTAGCAAGGCAAAAGGACAATAGTATTTAAATGGCAGCTTCATTTACAGTTAGGAAAGCTGAGTCTTTTATAGATCGCAAAACAAGGGACTTGTTTTGCTTTAGCTGAAGGACAGCACAGGAGGAGAAGAAAAATACTTGTATGCATACTTTCTGGTACAAGTTTTGCACAAACTTGTACATTTGTAGTTCCCCATGATTCTATAAAGTCATTGCTTAGTGCTTCTGGCAATATCTGATAGCAGCAGTTGTAACAAACTGTTCCTGGGTCTGACTGCAGTTTTGTTCCCAAAACTCTTTACTATATTTTGTTTTATGACTTTGTAAATAACCTTTGGCAAAGTTATTTATTAAACGTTTCAGAGCACAGGACCTGTGGCTTCAAATGTAATAATTTGTTCCAGTTTTGGCTGTGTTGTAGGTAATTGAGCTTCTCTTGGCAGCTTTTCTTGGCACCTGGGGATTTCTGAAGTGAACTAAGGATAGGGATGGATGGATGGAAGTCAAGGAGAGAGGAGAGGGAAGGATGTGGTTACTCTGCTGTTACCTTTGATCCCTCTCTTTGACCTGATGTGTTTATGTATAGGGCTCAAGTACATAGGTAAGGATCATCTGATTTTATATTGCTGTGCTGTACTGATTTTGTGGCATCTTCCTAGTTTCCACCAGTTACAAACTTGTTCTCCTCAAATCCACCAATTCTACAAAGAGTTCATTTTCTCAGCACATGAAGTTTTGGGAGGTGGGCTGGGAAGTAAGGGGAGGTAAGGCATTGAATAGTTTGAATATGCACTGGCTGGCTGCAGTGGTCATGATTTCTGTTCACTAGGCTGTCTTGATCTCTTCTTGTTTCAGAAACACTGTCTACAATATATGTGGCTCCAAGCAGCTCTGGGGGAATGATGGGAATGTCTTTAGCTTTGATGAATTCCAAGAGCATCCTGAGAATGTGGATGAGGAGCAAGAAGCAGAAGTGGAGGCAGGATGTGCAGGTGATTGTTACTGAGCTGTGTGAGATGAGTGGGATGCCTTCTAGCAGGATTAGCAGGAGTGGAACGGAGATGGAGGCAAATTTCCAATGGTTTTGAAAACTGTTACATTGTCTCAAGTCTCTTCCTGTGTTGTTGCCACAAGACTGACTCTTGTTTCCGCTTCAGGATTCATTTCTCTCTACTTTCTACCTCTGGAACCTTCTGGAGAGACCAAAAAGAATTTTTTAAAAAAAAAATCCACCAGATTTATTTTTTTGAGGTAAAAGAGTGATTGCTGCACAGTCACAGCCTAAGTGTGGCAGGTCCACTGCATGCATACCTTTCCATGGTGGTAACTTCCATTTGCTGTGGGCCAGATGGATGAGAAGGGTGCAAGGTGGGTTAACAAGTACCATAAACCATCACAACTTTATTTATTGTGGGCATATCAGTGTCTGATCACTACTGTTTTGGTTACAATCCTGCGGGTCAGTTTTCCATGTCCCGTATGTCAGCCTTCTCTGTGGAACTGTTGTGAGTCCCCATAGCAAGATCTGAGAGTCCATAATAGCAAAGCAATTCTGTGTAAATTAAATCTATCTCCCCTCAGTTAAGGAGGGGACCCTGGAAGATGGGAGGATGGGACCCAGGCTGAACTGGATTAGGAAAGCCAGGTGGATGAACAGTGGCTTCCCAGGCTCTGAAGAACTGTCGAGGGAAAAGACCTCAGAGGATAAAGTGAGCGTCCTTCAGCAACAGATTCTGACACTCACAGAGGAAGTTAAGTCACAGAAGGTGAGTGTGGTGAAGAGACTGCCATTTCTAAGGGTCAGGACCCTGAGGTTGGTCACTGGTAGTCCCTTGCACGTTGGTGTGGTAGAAGCACTGAGAAGTGCTTAGGAGGCAGTAACTGGGGACCACCTGAAGCTCCTGGTGTTACCACCTTGTGTGTACCTGAGTGTGCCCAGCATAAAAGAACACCTTCAGCCATTACTAGGAGGTGCAGCTAGGTGTAAGAGGAGGTAAGTCAAATACAAGTGTACTCTGCTGTTGTCTTGCTTTTACATCTCTATTGCTCACTAAGTGTAGTCCTAAATGCGTACTGTGACACTGGTGAGAACTACCAGTCATACTGTTAACAGCAGGTCATTCTTTTTGAACAGTGACCCACCTTTAGGGTGTCATTTGACTGTAGAAGTCAGGGCATGGGTCACTGCAAGGGTTGTCTCATGAATTATACTGTTTTTCAAAGCATGGAGCAATGCTAGGTTCTCTGCTAATGATGCTAGTAGCTCTTCCAGCAGAAGAGGCAGGAGAGCCAAGTCCAATGTTGGGCAGTCAGTTGCATTTTGATTTGCATTTTTAAGTGTCTGAGATGGCAGAGCCTGAATCAGCCACGTGTTGCGGGGCAAGGTTCCATGTCTTCATGCGGGAAAGAGTGAGGGAGGACTCTGGCAGAAGGAAGATTAAAATGGATACTGCATTTTCCTTCTGGCAGCACAGGTAGTTGCAGACTACATTATTTCCCTTCCATTTTACCATGCTGCTGACCAGATCTCCATGTTCTCTGCTGGACCTCCCAAGAATGACTGTAGGAAAGCCAGAGAGTTCAGACAGTGTGGGCAGCAGCTTTTCTGCTAGCAATCCACATCAGGTCATTTGTGAACTGCCACAGAGACCTTTCAGGCCCAGCTCTGAGATCAGAACTTCTCACTGTGGTGCCACTGTGGTTTCAAGATTTCTGCATTGTTTTCCTTCTGAAAGATGTCAATTTCAAGATACTTCATTGTTGGGTCTATGCTGTCCATACTGCCATTGCCCTGGACAGCATGGTGATGGTTTTGCATTCCCTTTCCAGGAACTGGTCAAACTTCTCCACAAAGCTCTGGAGGCAGCCCAGCAGGAGAAGCGAGTATCTAGCATGTATCTCACTGCAGCAGAAGATAAGGACAGGCTGGAGCTGGTGCGCCACAAAGTGAGACAAATTGCAGATCTGACAAGTCGACTGGAAGCTCTTGGACAAGAAAAGAAGGAACTGGAGCAGGTGCTGACTTTGAGAGACAGCCATATCCAGGAGCTCAAGGAACATGTGCAGCTTCTGATGGAGAAGAACCACGCCAAACAGGAAGTCATCATGACCTTGACAGAGCAGATGGCCCGAGAGCTTTCTGACCCCCTGAAAGAAGCCAACACTATCACTGTAGAGACATTGTATAAGCAGCAGGAGGAGATTGAGCATCTGAAGGTATGTGAGATGGCACAGGTCTTTTGGGCCCGTTTTATGCCTTCAGGTTTAGTGGGAGGGTGTTCTTTGCAGTAAGCACAGAATATACTTCTGCTGGTTGCTCCATCTGTCTCCAAATGAGAGGAAGGCTGGAAGGGGTTCATCTGATGCCTACAGGGTACTGAAGAGCATCTGGGTCAGTTTCAGCTTTGAGCCTGTTTTGTTGTTTTGTTTGACTTCCTGTCATTATTCAGTGCCTGCCACTTTCTTTTCTTTCTTTTGTTTCACAGCTGCAGCCTGACTTGCTGCCTTCACTTATGTTTATGTTCTTGTAGGCAGTTTCCCAATACATCCTGGTTCTTTCAGGATGCATGTTGTTGTATGTGCACAGCTGTAATTATGGGTTACTGTGAGGTGGAGAATTGCCCAAAGGGTCATTTTCTGTGGAGAGTGTTCATTTTCCCTGCCAGCCATGGGGCTGAGATTTGTTTCATTTAAAAAACAAAACAAACAAACAAAAAAAAAACCAAAAAAAACCCCCACAAAACAAAAAAAAAAACAAAACCCCACAAACAAAAAAAAACCCAACCAAAATTAAACCAATCAACCAAAGAAAATCCAAACAAAACATGTATCTTCTTAATTTTATTTAAGTTCATCCCTGGCTTTATATGATCTGGATCTTTCTGTGTTTTTAAGTGTACATATAAATTTAGCATTTTCAAGTGAATAGTTGATGCATGACAATTATGCCTTGATTTTTTTTGTAGGCAATATTTGTACTGGGGATTCCTGTCTGCTCCTCAGAACACAGAATTTTTGAGATATTTTATTGTCCTTAACATAATCTGATGTCCCTGAAATGGGAGGGATTTTAAACATCTTAAGAACTCTCCTTGTGTGACTGTTTTGCTTCATGGCAGGATGATATTGATGCATACAAAACCCAGAACCAGTTTCTCAATTCAGAGATCCACCAGGTTACTCGACTCTGGACAAGTGTTGCTGAGAATGAAAAAGCCCTTCTGATGAAGGTAAGGCCAAATTACCTTTTTTCCTTGGTGTGAATTGTTACTAATTTATTTTCAAAGTTGGCACTGGAATAGATTTTGATCCACAAGGAATAAACCTTCTTGTTTTTTTAGTGTGACCTCTTTACTGCTTTGTGTTGTTCCCAAATTAGACATGATCATTTTAATTCTTGAACAGAAGTAAAATACCCGCGAAGATGTCTTAAAGGTGCTGAAACTTAACCCAGATTTCTGCATTTCAGTTATGCAAATTAAAAAGCAACACTGTGTAGGCAATCAGAAAAATTTCCTGAGAGCTGACAGACTGAGTCCTGGCTCCATCTAGTCATGGGTTTTCTGCTGGACTTGGCACTGCCAAGTGGCAGCATGCTTGAAGTCCTGCAGTTAGATTAGAGTTCTTACATTTTCCTAAGCTGTATTTTTATTTCTAACTGTGTTAGTGTGAAAAACCTTGTTACTCTCAGATTTGTCTAATCCTGTTTTCTGGTCCTGGACCACTTTCAAGGCTGGAGATGCATTCTGGTATTTATTCTGTGGTTTTTGCCTAGGATTTACTTCCCTGGGTTTTAAGGTATTGTTGTGAATGAGTGTCTTAGGTTGCTTAAAGAATCACTGGCAAAGGTTAGGCAAAGCAGGTTCAATATTGAAGTGAAAGCATGGCAAAGCTTATTGCTAAGTTTCACTTTACTACTTACTAGATGGTTAAAGCACACAAAGATAAAGTAGTACTAAAACCTATAATTAGTCAGTCTAAAACTAAAATCAATTAAAAATCTATGCGGAAGCTGGGGACGGAAAAGGGTAAGGATGGGAAAGCTTTAGCATAAAATCAATAAGGGAGGCCCTCTCATTGAGCCATAAGGTTCAGTGTGGACTCCTGTGCAAAACGTAGCTCTGGACTTGAACAACAGTTTGGGCCTAAAGATTTTAACAGCACTTGAACTTAACAGCAGTTAAACAATGGCTGAATTTAAACAATTTACAAATGATTCTATGGAATTTACTGCAATTGCAACAGTAACTCACTTATAGGCCTAACTTACTTACCAACCTAAAATCCTTAAGGATCTAAGATTCCAGGTACATTTTCTATAGCATATTCACATAGACCTAGAGTATGCACAAGGTACCTGTGAAAATTCTCCCTCAAGCTCAGTGAAGTGTTCATGTCAGGTATCTGCATCTTCTCAACAGGCCAAGCATTGAGCCTCGAGGAGTGGGGGTATCAGTCAGGCTTTCTCATCATTGTTTGGCAGTGGTCCTTCAAGTACTGCAAATTTGAGGGTTCTCTGGCTCTGAGAGGCCCCAGTCAAAGTGAGGTTGCTGGTTACAGCCCACTGTGGTCCAGGAGAGCTCAAAGGGTCTCACTTAGGACCACTGTTTGTAAGTTCACAAGAGAATTGCTTTTAGTCAATAGTGATTTGCCATCCTGGCTGCAATTGGTAACTTTTGAAAATTTCATGACAAAAAAATTCTTCCACTTGAGTTTGCAAGAAAAATAAATTTCCAATGGTGTTTGTTAAAAACAGAAGCTCATTAGCACCAGTTCCTGGGAGCAGACAGTATTTCTGATAAACACAAGAGCTTAGCCCAGGTGCCGTTCATCAAGACTGAGACCTAACAAGCATTTCTGAGATCATAGTATGGCTTTAGATGGGGGACTGCACCACTACAGGTATGTCTTCACAGTCATGGGTTCAGGGACAGGACAAAAAACTGCTTCTGGAGTGTTCTTGCCGTTCTTACATTGGTTTTGCTTTCTAGTTTTTTGAAACCCTGCCATCTTCCTAACTTACTGCCCTCTCATCCTGAGACTTCAAAACCTTCAAAAAAGGAAGTAATCACACAAGCCCAGCATGCTTGGTGTGAGGCAAAATGCTGATTAAAGTGGTAGTATGAAAGAAAACATGCTCCTTTCTGTCCCCTCTATATGCAACCTAATTCTCTCTGTGGCTTCTGTTTTGTTCTTGTTTTCATCTTCTGCTTCCCACTGAATAGGAGTCTTCACTGAGCTTCCTGTGAGACACTGGGTGAGTCTTGTCACCTGTTTGGCCTCAGTTCTCCACTTGTGGAGTGCACTAATAATCCTTATTAGTTTTTTTTGCTTTCTGTTCCCAGGACTAAGGTGATGATAAGGTACTGTCCTGCTGTTTGATATCAGTTGGGCTTCCTGTGCATGAGAAATTATGTGTACCAGTGCCATGGGACTGGGGATACTGATGGACATGTAGTCACCTAGTCTGTGGTGCTACCATATATCCTGAAAATGGTATACTTAGAGCTCATTCTCCAGAATGGTATGTTTTATCAGGATACAGCTCATTGTGGCATAGAGAACTTGTCTGAGGATGAGGGAAAAAGACTGCAGAGAACTCTGATGCAGTGTTGGCTCTTTGATTGTGTCCTCAGTTGAGCTGAAGGGGTGTGGCCATCTCCTGATGAAATGCAGTAGTTATAGTAGGTGATGATGAAGTAGGTCCTCCACTCAATAAGCAACTTCTGTTGCTAGCTACTGCAACTTGTGCTTATTCATAGACTGTGGTGCATTCATTCATGCCTGCAATTCCACTGATCGTGGAAAACTACTAAATGTGTTTCCTAGGGCTTTGCTCTTTGGAAGTCTTTATGTGCAGACCAGGCCACTAGAGAGCAGTGGCAATGCTGGAAAAACTACCACTGAGGGAGCTCTTTCTTTCTTGTTTCCCAATTAGTGTGCCTGCCTGCAAGCAAGAAACTGCCAGATGGAGAGCAAATACCTGACACTCCTGAGAAAGCTGCAGGAGGCTGTGCCTGGCCTGCCCAGTTCGCAGGCTGAATTGGTGAAGGACCTCATCCAGGAAGCTCTCCAGTGGGATGTGAAGGAAGAAGCAGAAGGAGGTTTTAACTTGAACCCTGTAAGGTAAGAGTTGAGAGCATGGGGATATTCATAGCGTTGTAGAAGCCTGTCTGCAAAGGGAAGTGTGCAGGCAAGATATACCTAACAACATTTTATAGAAGGCACCTACATTTGTGTCTATGCCTTCCTGCACAGACAGGGCCCCTGTTCTGTAGCAGTTCCCATTTTACGTTTGGTCAGTCTCGCAGGTTCTCCAGGTAGTTTTGAAGATGAGACCTCCTAGTTCAGGCTTGTCTCTTTGTCAAGAATATGATGATACCTTACAAGTTTCCCACCCTGTGGACAGATGGTGCACAAACCCTTGACAAGCTGTACTATCTGCACTCTTGGTGTGTTCTGATCAGTAAGAAATTTTCATTGTGTAAAAGGAGACATCAGAGGGGGCTGTGGACCTCTGTTCTATAATCTGATGCCCCAAAGCCTTTCCAGTCCACTCCTACAGAACTGTCCCTGCATTGAGACACAGGTAGGGAGAAGGTACACAGGGTGAGCTTGGTATTTCTTTAGGGGCTGGTGAGAGGTTTGATGAGGTTGCTGTGCAGCTCAGAGCAAAGTTACACTTTAATATGTATATGCCAATGCTGCAGACACTTGTTTGTCTTCAAGGCTCTGAGGAAGGCTGTCACATGCAGATGCCAGAGAAGTGAAGGAGGAGTACAAATGTTACAAATGAGTGTTTGAGATCGCTTTAAAAAAGTCACTAGCAAGGCTATCAGCAAAACCCAGATTTAATATTAAGCAACAGCATGACAAAGTGAAGTTGAGACCTAACGAACATTTCTCAGATCTCAGTGCAGCCTGGAAGGGGAGGGGAGCGGGGGATGCATGCTTACAAGTACTTGTGCTCTGGTATGGGTGACATGAGCCTGGCAGCAGGCTGAAGCTGGCATGACCCCAAGTGTCATTGTAAGTGTCCTTGACACAGGTACCAGCACTGTCATTTGAACTAAACACTGCCTTATGTCCCTCCAGTGAGTATGATGAGTATGGGTTTATGACTGTACCTGACTATGAAATTGAGGACTGGAAACTCCTGGCCAAAATCCAAGCCCTTGAGATAAAGTCCAACAAACTGCGAAGCCAGGAGATAGTGGAGAAGCCCCTCCGTGACAGATGGAACAGCATCGGAGAGCTGAACCCCTCTGCCGAGCTGAAGAATCTGATCCGGAGTGGCATTCCAGTGGAGCATCGTCAGTGGGTGTGGAGGTGGATGACCAGCCGGCACTGCAGCCCTGTGCCTGGCCACTACCAGCGACTGCTGGAGCAGAGCAGGAGCACCGAGCACCCTGCCTGCCGCCAGATTGAGCTTGACCTGCCCCGCACACTGACCAACAACAAGCATTTTTCCTCTCCCACCTCCCAGCTCATCCCAAGCTCCGGAGAGTGTTATTAGCATTCTCCTGGCACAATCCTGCCATTGGATACTGCCAGGGATTGAACAGGTGAGGAGACAGGTATGCTGCTTCTTCGTAAGATGACACTGGAAATCTGTAGACACATTCTCTAGGCTGTGATTCAAGCATCCTCAGGCACTTGCCTCTCTATAATTCTGTCCTAGCTCTAGCTATTGCAGAATTCTGCATTTGCTGACTTATTTTTCATCCAGTGTTGTTACTGGGATCCAGCAAGTAGCAGGATGCACTTGTGTGGCATCTCTATAGCTACAGAATAGGAAGGAACAACTATAGGAGGAAGAGTGAAGCAGTCCCAGAATAACACCACAGGTCTGGGGCTGAATTTTTAAGTAGTAATGTAAAGTAGTAAAGTAGAAGAACACCCTGGTAGTTCCCTTTTGCTGAGAATAGTTGGAGGAAATGTTGGGAAGTGTTAACATGCAAGGGAGTTGCAGCAAATGACACAAAGAGAGACTGAGGAAGCTATGGTTGTTCTGTCTAGAAAAGAGAAGGTCCAGAGAATATGAAAGCTTCTTCCACTTCCCAAAGAAGGCTATTGGGAAAATGAACCTAAATATCTTAGAATT
This sequence comes from Sitta carolinensis, assembly GCA_032173965.1. Taxonomy (NCBI): domain Eukaryota; kingdom Metazoa; phylum Chordata; class Aves; order Passeriformes; family Sittidae; genus Sitta; species Sitta carolinensis. Next base: position 51,230,021 of record CM063313.1, read on the forward strand.
GTGCTGCCAAGTAGAAAAGGCACTAGGCATTAGCTGTAAGAAGGGAATTTCTAATTGGACCTTTCACATGAGGAAGGTCTGTGTAAGCTATTTACTCCTAATGATCTTTGGATGGTCTTCAGAAAAATGATAGAAGCTTTCCTCCAGAGAGCCCTTAATATAAGGTATTATCTTTCTAGTCTGTCTGAAAGGCAGTAAGTCAGAGCTGAAGGAGGTCAGGTCAGTAAAAGAATTTATGGCGAGATGAACTATATCACATAATATGGAGTACTTCTGTGTGACCTCTTTCCTGTATTGAAATAGCCCAAATCAGCACACTACTAACTTCAACAGATTTACAGAATGTTCTCTTAACTGGGAAACCTGGCTTTGTCACACTAGTTCCATATGTTCTGACAGAGCCGCATGGGAAAGAAAATCACATCCCTCTGGTTCCTTCAGAAACAGATCACTTGCCTCTGGCTGGCTGTCCTGCCACATTTGATATTTTGGATGCCACTGAAGCTGGAGACATACAAAACGAAGTCTTGTATTCTTCAGTTCCTATGTTGATGACTCCTCCTGCAGTATTGAATTCCCTTGCCATGTCTCATCCATCACAGGTTGGCAGCTATTGCTCTTCTGGTCCTAGAAGATGAGGAAAGTGCTTTCTGGTGTCTAGTCTATATTGTGGAGAACCTAATGCCAGCAGACTACTACAGTGACACACTAATAACATCACAGGTGAGTTGAGCACCCTCACATCTGCTTGGACTCTCATACAGTGTTTTAAGTAAAGATTTAAAAGTGAGTAGTCAACCTGCTGTGTCTTTGATTTCTCACAGGACAGTGATACCACCTTGCAATCCCTTCCATTGCAGAGGTATTGGAGACTGGAGAATACAAAATTGTTACAGTCACAGGAGCAGCACACACAGAGCAGCAAAACTGGTCATGAGCTCTAGGAAAAGGGGTACCACTCCTGAGTAATAACATGAAAGTCAGGTTAGTCAGAAGAAAAGTGCCCATAAATTGCACAGTTACTTATTTTAAAGAAGTCTTAATAGAGGTGAAGCAGCAAATTCTGAAATGGGTAGACTGAGTATGAGGAAGGCACCATTTTGCAGCCCTTCAGATGATGTTTTTGAAGCTGCACTTTATCTTTGAAGTGCCATGTACATGTGGATGAAAATGCTGATATTTTTATACTTACTGTATTTGCCTCAGTTCATTATCAAGCACAGTGTTAGTTCTCACTCTGGGGCTCTGCATATCAGAAATTATTCTGCCCATTTGATGTCAAATGTTGTGCTGCAAATAACTTACCCACCTGATTCAAAATCACTGGATTTCAAGGTTTTCAGTGTGTTTCGTGTCAAATACACTATGTCCTCCCAGGCAAAGAGATAAGCTAACTCCCATATAGTTCAATGGAGTTGCAATTGTGTGCCCATAACACCCACACTAATCAGTGCCCAGTCTGTTAAGCCTGGCTGTGACCTTGGTGTCTCTGTTGTGTCTCTTCTTCAGAGAGAAGAGGGTTGGTTTTATCTTTGGGCCCACAATAGAGGAGGCTTCAAGGTTCAATAGCTGAGAGTGACTGATAATGCTGCTGAATTTTTTGACTAACATTTACTGGGACAGTGGTGTGGTGGTGGAGAGGCCAACTCACAGACTGGGGAAAACAGTCAAATCACTCTGAAGGTAGCAAAATATTTATCCAGAGGAGGTTGTGTTAGCTGTGGGATTTAGCATAAAGCACTCAATGCTCAACAAGTAGAGACTGACAGGGAAAATATGACAGACTGAAGAGGATCGCCTACATTTGGTGAAAAAACACTGTCAGCTGGAAGTCTTCTTTCGAAAGAATTTCTGACCTCATGGCCGGTATCTGAAAGCTAAGACCCATGTAAAGAGAAACATCTGAGGCGATGCTTTGTCGGTTGGCTTAATAAAGTGAATTGGCTGGAAAACTTAAAATTTCAAATTTTTAAGACAAAGCATATTACCTGTATGGTTTGTACCCCTGTGCCAGAGCTAAGTGAGCTGACACAGCTGGGGCATTAATATGATAATGCAGAGGGAAGCCCTAAACATGATCCTGCTCTTTAGCACTTACCCTCCAGAAAGCACGATTCTGCTGAGATGAAACCTTTATAAACCTGGATCAAGGATCTCATTGACTGCATTTCTGTGTTTTGGCTTATGCAACCAGAAGCAAAGTACAGACAGTACTCAGACCTCAAAGAAAAGTTTAAGTGAGAAGATCAGGCTCTGCTTGCAAAGTCAGAGGTATTTGAAGTGTTCAGTCTGTTGGGCCACGTAGAGTCATTCAGACCTGGGCAGGTTTTAATGCCTGTCATTCAATTGGATGCTCATCTGGTATCCTGGTAAGACCAATGCAGGAAGATTTGTCAGATTTTTCCTCTTGACTTTGCGATTGGCAAGGAATGTGATTCTTTAAGTAAGAAGAATGTATATTTCTCTGCTTGTATCTTGGCCTTGTTTCAGCTCCATGCCTTGCACTGGATGCCACATACAAGTACACTTCTCAGTGAGTTTGAAGGGTTGGAACACAAAGGATTCTCTGCTCTTCCTAGGGTGTGGTTCACTAAAAGGCAGCACCAGTGATGACCAATGCAAGGGCCATTGTCCTATTGGACTGCTCCTCTCCTCCAACAGCAGGACTGCTCTTGACTAGGACTTCATTGTCTTCTTTTTTGTCAATTTTAGGTAGATCAGAGAGTCTTCAAAGACTTCCTGTCTGAGAAGCTGCCTCGCCTCATGGTTCATTTTGAACAATATCGGATTGATGTCTCACTCATCACCTTCAACTGGTTTCTGGTGGCCTTTGTGGACAGCCTGGTCAGCGACATCCTCCTGCAAGTGTGGGATGCCTTCTTGTATGAGGGAACTAAGGTACAACTCTAAGTCTAGGCTTTCCTCCCGTCTGTACCACCTCTGTGGCATAGTGACAGGGTGATGGGCATACACATCTTTCAAAGATATGTGAAGTTTAACCGCTTGTCCTATCCTGCCTGTTTGGTGGTGTGCCTGGATGTCTCCACACCCATTTTCTATGTGCTTGCTGCTAGTAAGCAGACCTAGTCCATGATTCTGTGCACTTGGTACTTTTTAGAGAGTAGCTGTGCTACAAAATATCTCTCTGATAGGTGTCTCTTGCTCCATGATAGGCATGTCCGTGGTGTCTCCTGCTCTGTGACACAACTGAGAGTATTACAGACAAGGGGAGCCTAAGAGAGTATCTGAAAACTTGAGTCCTGCATTGTCCCTGTGCATAGGGAGAACCCTTGTGAGATCTCTGTGGGGTCCTTTTGTAGAGTCAGGTATTCTCTGGGGTTGCAAATTAGCTAACAGATGGTCATTCTCTTGATATCAGCTCTGTACTCCTTTAGGCCTGCCCTAATGCAGATTATTGAGAGCAGGAGTAACCCTGGATCTAGTCTGTGCTGTGCTGTGCTGTGTCCCCAACACCATCTTTTATGCCAGGATGGCCTGTACCTTCTGTTCCTTAAAACTTTATCCACTCAAATACCTTTCATCCCTCCAGGTCATTTTCCGCTATGCTCTTGCAATTTTTAAATACAATGAGGAGGAAATCCTAAGAATTCATGACAGTGTGGAGATCTACCAGTACCTACGCTTTTTCACGAGGATGATCACGGATGGCAGGTAGGACTCTGAGTTGTAGACAGGCTTCCATTGCATAATTCATCTTAACAAGAGTTGTGACTAGTTTATTAAGAGAGATGCAAATAGATTGATAGGTCTGTGGGACATGGATCTGTTTGTCTCTTTTTGACTTTCCCTTCATGATGTTACTTAAAATCTTTTTGGTTCAGGCAAAGGCATGCTACAGGGCATGCCACAATGTCTGGGTCAGCCTCCTTCTTGTAGCAGCTGATACTTGTGCTACTGATTGCTGGGTTTCTCTAAGGTGTAGTTAGGGTGTTTGGGAACACAGCACAACCCATGACCTTGAATGGCAGCACATGTCTGAGATGAATATTTCTGTGATCAGGAAAGCTCAACATCAGGAATATTCCTCCTTGACAGGCCATCAGAATTGGCATCTGATCCATTGTCTCCTAAAGGATGGCTGCACACTGGTATCTTAAAAGGTGGGATGGTATAAGTGTATATGAAATACTGGTTGGGTTGGTGCTTGTGTAGGAAAGAATTCCTTTAGACTCTGCTGCTTGGTGACTTCTAAGCTCAGAGAGCTGAAGTCTGAGGCCCTACTCTTTATACTCCAGAATGCTCTTGGTGTATCTGTTACCAGGTGTTACCAGCCAGTAAATAAGTTGACCATAGCTGTCCTTTCTATTGTAGGAAGCTGATGAACATTGCCTTCAATGATTTAAACCCCTTCCCCATGAAACTGCTGAGGAACCGTCGGTCAATGCACAGGGAAGAGCTGGAGGCAGAGCTGTGTGAACTTGAACAGATCAAGGCAGCCTACGTGAAAGAGAGAGCAGAGCAGGGACCTCAGGACCTGAAGGAGGTTGTTAGTGAAGAGGAAGAAGAGAGCTAACAAAAAGAGAGTTCATCATCACTTCCCTCCCATCTTGCAGAAGGTCATCAGTAGCAACTGTGAGTAAGAAATGGACCAGAGGGGGAAGTGTGGTCACAGGAGTTCATCTGTCCAAGTAAGCAAGACTGTAGTTATGGGACCATTTGGAGACCATATGGGACCATTTGGAGACCAAGTCAGACTTTGATTGGAAGGTGTTAGAGGAGTTTTATCCTCTTCCATACTTCTCCCCATTTAGCCCATCCTGTCCTGTGCAGTTCAGGGTTACAGCTGAGGGTGCAGAGGAAATACCAGTTGTGGTGTCATGACAGGAACTGACATGGTGCAAAAGAACCAACCAAGCAGGGCTTTTATACATTTCCAGATGGAGGCTTGAATGAGATCTTTATCTGCAAGTAAAATCTCCAGAAATTACGAACCAAGAACACTCCCTCATTGTTTGCTAAAGATTCTGAATTGGTCAGGAAAAAACCTCTTAGAGGGCACGGTGCCTTCAGTGTCTAGCCTGCCAGGAGAATGTGTGTTTAACATTGTTACTGATCAAGACACTGTCTCCAGATGAGTGTTAGGTTTGTGCAGGTTTTGAAAGCTGGAGGACATCATCCCATGGGACTCAGTCTGGGACAAGGAAACAGATTGTGGGAGAGTGGAGTTGCTTCTCCAGTTTAGTTCCTGTAGGAAGTTCATGGGAGCACAAGGTGTGTCTTCTGCTTGGCTGGGAAATGTTGGGAGCTTTCTCTCCTCATTGTTTAGCTTTGAGGCCGTGGTATCACTCTGGGCTGGTGAGTTTGCTTCATAGAGCAACTTTAATCTCAGTATGAAACCAACCACAGTCTGCCTGCAGGCAGGGACTAGCGTTATGTGGACTTTTACTGGGGATGACTTTTTTTTGATAGTCTCACTCCTGGCCATCTCTTTGCCCCTCAATTACAGTCCTCCTATGCTGAGTTTTTACACTGATATCCCTGTCTCTGACTCCCATTCATTATGGGAGGGACAACGGCTTCTCTGTAGGAGTTTGACATTGAAGGTATTTTATCAATGGCATATGGCTGGTAGTGAACCTGAAAACCCTGGGAACAAGGTCACAAAAAATCACTTGATATTCTTTAGAAAAAAAAGTTGATGTCCCCTGAACCAAGGAGCTGACTCCCATGGGTCTAGTGCACAGATAGATATGTTCTATCTGACTCTGGGAATGGGAGCTGATAGCCTTCGGCCCTGCCTCCCATGTTCACCCATCCCTGGGCTAGATATCCTGCCTGTGCAGCTCAGCCCTCCACAGACCCAGGATGAGTCAAGTATTTAGATAAATACAACTTCTTTTCCTTAACATGATGCTGGATCCTGCTGCCCCACTTTCCTGCTGAGTGGTGCATTACTCCAGGTATGCGGGCAGTGCTGGCACTGACAGCATGCAGATGACCCTGCTATAAGGGGGGCTCTGCTCTATGTTTTTAGAATGACCTTTACCCAAGTGCATTATGCCTTCTTTAAACATCTGGTAGTTGATACTCCAACCCTTCAAGTTGTCAGTGCTTGTAGAGGAAGGGAAGGGAAGAATTCATAGCCCACAGTGTTCTCAGCCTTGGGGCTGTAGCCAAGATGACAGACTATAGGGGAAACAGTGCCTATTCACCTGAGACAGACACATGGTTTGCCTCACTGGACAAGTCAGCCAGTTTCAATGAATTATAGAAGGCTGAGATGGGGGAGACCTGTGGAGGCCAACCACACAGCAGAGAAGTAATCAAAGTGGATGTGAAGAGTGGATAGATTCCCTGAATATCACCGAGAGCTGTACACATTGAAAGTGTGGGATGAGAAGAAAATGTTACTGGAAGCCTACTACAGTATCTCAAAAAACAAACTCATTTTAAGACTATGACACCTAAATAGGAAAGTCTAAAAGGCAGGTTTTTCTTCAGAGATGATATTGCTAATCTGATTTATTTATACTCTTATGTTCATGGGTGCACATGGAGTTTTTCTGTTGTTATAGACATTATCTTCTAAGTCAAGATCATGAAAATTAGATGTTTACTTAAAATTTTATTTCCTAGAGCTTTCTGCAACAGCTTAAAAATCTTTCCTCCTGACTCACCCTTATGTTTATTAATAAAATCATTTGAAACATGTATTATTAGACTGACCACAACTTGACATATGTCTACATTATATAATAAACATTGGTCTATATGATTCATAAACTCTTCTGATGGAGACATAAGGATCAAGGTATTGACCCTGATGGGGAATTCTGAAAATAATTTTTAATTGAAATCAGAAGGGAAGGACATGTGAAAGCTGTTATGTTTATTTTCTTTTGTGTCTTCCTCAGCTCTTGGTTTTGGTCCACATGTATTTGCTGAGGACCATTTCCTCTGGTCATATTGATAACCAATCACTTGTGGTCATTCTTTATTAAACTGTGGTGAATGCAGGAATATCTGCAAGGCCTGTACAGGCCTGCACCTTGGAGCCAAGCTCACATGTCCTCAGGGGCCCTTATCTACTTTGCTTCTACTTCATGAACGACAGTGGTACCTAAAAGCGCTGAACTCAGGTCACAAAATTACAGTTGTCAAGAGGCAAATCCCTCAGGCCCTGCAAGACCTGCAGTGACTATCAGTCAATGCCATGGTTGTTTTGAGCTTCTTGGTTACTTCTGCATGAAGAGCTGAAGAATGATTTGTGCTGCCACTGCCAACTGTTGTGGCTGGGAAACAGACCTGTGTTGGTGCCTGTGGATAAAACAGGTGTCTTTCTACCCAGAGCCAGTCTTCGCTGAACTTTGCTGTATGCATAACATTACTTGTGAAATTAAGCTTTCTGTCTCTGCATTAACCTAAACCTTGGGATATCAGCTTGTTTTAGTTTAGGGCAAATTTGGGAGAAAACCTCCAAAGGAAGCTCCCTCTGGAGATCAAACCCACACGGCCCCTCCCCCCAGCCGGTTCGGGAATGATTTCTCGGAGAGAAGTGGAAAGAACCTGTTTATTTAACAGGCACAGCCTTCCCCCCCCAGTACACAAAATGAACAATACCAGATGACAACACTTTTTCACAGCTCTGAAAAAGAGATGACAAATGCAGCGAGTCTCTCTTGGGGGTGGTCGCCTTGTTGTCACTCCCTCCGGCGCTGGGGATGGCTGTTGCCGGCCACAAGGTGTTCTCAGGTCCCAGTCCGGAGCAGGTCCTAGTAGTTACAAGAAAAAGGAAAAAAAGAAAAAAAACAAAGCAAGAGCGAAGCGAAGCAGGAGCAAAAGCAGCAGCCAGAGCTAGAGTTAAGGAGAAAAGAGAGCAGCAAAAAACAACAGCCACACTATGTACTGCCCTGTTTCTGTGTCCCGCCAGTCGTGGGGGGGGAAGCAGGCTGATAACAGAACCAAAACAAAACATTTGTCCTTCAGAGCCCGTCTCACAGGCACAGAACATAACATTCAACATAGCAGAACACACATAAATGGGGATACAAACATCACCCTAGGACATTCCACCCCTTATCCTCATATTATACTACCACACATCATACATTTTAAAACTTCCATCTGTCACTTGCTCAGACCTTTGACACTTACATATTTCCTTTTCCATTTTTTACTTGCCCAGACCTTCGACACTTACACATTTTCCAACAAATATTGATTATCTTCACCCCACAATCAGATCTCCTTGAGGTACACATCGTGTTGATCCATCTTTTTGCATTACCCACCAGGTGCAACCTGGTCCCTGAGCAAAGACAACCCCACGGATGGGTTTGTCTGTACTCGAGGCAGACTTGATCCACACCGTCTTCCCTAACAAACCTCTGACATGCACCACTGGGACTTTATTTTTGTTTGCTGTATTCAAGGACTTAGACTGGGCAGGACCTGCTCGGTTGGTGGAACCCCGAGTGTTAACTAACCAAGTGGCCTTTGCTAGATGCTGCTCCCAATTTTTGAATGATCCCCCACCCAAGGCCTTTAGCTGGGTTTTTAGTAATCCGTTGTACTTTTCTACTTTACCTGCAGCTGGTGCATGGTAGGGAATATGATACACCCACTCGATGCTATGTTCCCTAGCCCAGGTGTTGATAAGATTGTTTTTAAAATGAGTCCCATTGTTTGACTCAATTCTTTTAGGGGTACCATGCCTCCAAAGGACTTGCTTTTCAAGGCCCAGGATGGTGTTCCGAGTAGTGGCATGAGACGTAGGGTAGGTCTCCAACCATCCTGTGGTGGCTTCTACCATTGTGAGCACGTAGCGCTTGCCTTGGCGTGTTTGGGGCAGTGTGATGTAGTCAACCTGCCAGGCCTCCCTATACTTGTATTTGGACCATCGCCCCCCATACCAGAGGGGCTTCACCCTTTTGGCCTGCTTGATGGCAGCACACGTCTCACAGTTGTGGATAACCTGAGAAATGCTATCCATGGTTAAATCCACCCCTCGGTCTCGAGCCCACTTATAGGTGGCATCTCTACCCTGATGGCCTGAGGCATTATGGGCCCATCGAGCTAGGAACAACTCTCCTTTGTGTTCCCAGTTTAGATTTATCTTGGACACCCCTATCTTTGCAGCCTGATCTACCTGATTGTTGTTTTGGTGCTCCTCATTAGCTCTACTTTTGGGGACATGGGCATCTACATGGCGGACCTTTATAGGTAGCCTCCCTACTTTGGTAGCGATGTTTTTCCACTTTTCAGCAGCCCAAATTGGTTTTCTTCTACGTTGCTAGTGAGCCTTTTTCCACCTTTCCAGCCATCCCCACAGAGCATTGGCTACTATCCATGAATCAGTGTAGAGGTAGAGCTTTGGCCACCTCTCTTTTTCAGCAATGTCTAGGGCTAGTTGAACAGCTTTGAGCTCTGCAAGTTGGCTTGACCCACCTTCTCCCTCAATGGCCTCTGCGACCTGTCGTGTGGGGCTCCAGACAGCTGCTTTCCACTTCCGGTTCATCCCTACAATACGACAGGAACCGTCAGTGAAAAGAGCATAGCGTGTTTCCTCTGGGGGCAGTTGGTTATATGGAGGAGCTTTTTGAGCCCGTGTCACTGGCTGTTTTTTTTTATTTCTGACATCAAAATTCTCACCTTCGGGCCAATTTGTAATTGCCTTCAGAATCCCAGGGCGATTTAGTTTACCTATACGGGCGCGCTGTGTGAGAAGAGCAATCCACTTGCTCCATGTAGCACTGGTGGCATGGTGGGTAGAAGGAACCTTGTTTTTGAACATTCACCCCAGTACCGGTAGTTGGGGTGCCAGAAGGAGTTGCACTTCTGTACCAATTACTTTTGAGGCAGCTTGGACTTCTTTGTAAGCAGCTAAGATTTCTTTTTTTGTTGGAGTGTAGTTGGATTCAGACCCCCTGTAGCCTCGACTCCAAAATCCCAATGGTTGACTCCGAGTCTCCCCAGGCACCTTTTGCCAAAGGCTCCAGGACAGACCATGGCTCCTGGCTGCAGAGTAGAGCACATTCTTTACCTCTGGTCCTGTCCTGACTGGGCCAAGGGCCACCGCATGAGCGATTTCCTGCTTAATCTGGGCAAAAGCTTGTTGCTGCTTAGGGCCCCAGTGGAAATTGTTCTTCTTGCGGGTGATCAGGTAAAGAGGGCTTACGATCTGACTGTAGCTGCTGCCTTAGGCTCACTATCTGGTTTGGCTGCTGGCTTTGAGCCCAGGGTGTTTGCTGTAGCCTGAGTGACCGGGATAACTGCTGATGTATCTCCCTGCCCCCCTTCCTCTGTCTGCTGTCCTACAGTATCTAGCAGTGTGCGATAAGCATATGCCAGGGCCCAGCTCACTGCAATGATCTTTTTCTCCTTAGGATCATCATGGTACTTCTCTTTCAGGTATTTCCCTACCTCAGCTGGGTTCTGAATTTGTTCATGGGGAAAGTCCCAGGCTATAGGGTCAGAGAATTCCTTCAGGATTTGGCCCATATCCTCCCATTTCCCACACCACTCAGGATTTTCCACACCTGGGTCTACTCCTGGGTCAGGGGTCTCATCAGCCCGTCTAGAAATCTCAGCCCTCATTCTAGAGAAGCTGCGGACTGTATAATGGAAGCTTACTAGATTAAAGACCAGAAAGATAGTCTCTTTAACATTCAGGGGAAACTGAATATTCTCAAACAGTGATGTGACAAACTCAGAGGAGAAGAAGGAAAGCAAAGACTGAAAAGCCTCATCCCCTACTCCTCCCATAACAATCTGGGTAAATAACCATAGCCATGAACCATCCATACCTGGAACAGCCCCCAGCAGATTTATAAACTTCTTACAAATCACCACCACCAAGCCCAGCAGTATGGCTATTCTGGTCACTGCCCCTCTGCTGTAAAAACTACGTATTAGGGACAATAGTAGAACTATTTGAGGATAAGCAAATAAACCTAGGGACCATAGAAGTATTATGATCTCAAAAAACCCTGGGACCAGAAATACAGGCAAGCCTTCACCCCAAGAGACATTATAAATTGAAAGCACATGACTATTAAATGCTTTATACCACCACCAATTAGTAACAACCAAAATATACTCAAAACAGGGTTTTTCCACTCTCTCTCGAGCCCCACGTTGGGCGCCAAATTTTGTTTTAGTTTAGGGCAAATCTGGGAGAAAACCTCCAAAGGAAGCTCCCTCTGGAGATCAAACCCACACGGCCCCTCCCCCCAGCCGGTTCGGGAATGATTTCTCGGAGAGAAGTGGAAAGAACCTGTTTATTTAACAGGCACAGCCTTCCCCCCCCAGTACACAAAATGAACAATACCAGATGACAACACTTTTTCACAGCTCTGAAAAAGAGATGACAAATGCAGCGAGTCTCTCTTGGGGGTGGTCGCCCTGTTGTCACTCCCTCCGGCGCTGGGGATGGCTGTTGCCGGCCACAAGGTGTTCTCAGGTCCCAGTCCGGAGCAGGTCCCAGTAGTTACAAGAAAAAGGAAAAAAAGAAAAAAAACAAAGCAAGAGCGAAGCGAAGCAGGAGCAAAAGCAGCAGCCAGAGCTAGAGTTAAGGAGAAAAGAGAGCAGCAAAAAACAACAGCCACACTATGTACTGCCCCGTTTCTGTGTCCCGCCAGTCGTGGGGGGGGAAGCAGGCTGATAACAGAACCAAAACAAAACATTTGTCCTTCAGAGCCCGTCTCACAGGCACAGAACATAACATTCAACATAGCAGAACACACATAAATGGGGATACAAACATCACCCTAGGACACAGCTCTAACCCTAAAAAGGATGGTTTTGATTTCCACACCCACCCTCCTCCCTATGATGTGCCATTAACTTGTAGCTGACTTTATTGCAGGATCTTGTGGCCACCAAAAGTCCATAGGGTTTGAGAGGATAAATTGGTGAAGTGATGCCAAACACACATAAAACCACTGCTGGCTCAGTAAGTTGCTGAGCTGCCAACAAGAAGAGGCTGTGAAGCTTCCCTTCTTTACCCCTTTTTGGCCTGGGTGGTGTTGGGCTGGCAGGATCTGTACCTTCATGTGCTGTGGCTAAGCCTTGTATTCTGGCATGCTGCCTTGCTAAGAGGCACTACTGGGGAGGTTGTTTCTGCGTTAATGTTTAGTCTAAGCTTGAGCTTCTCATCCAGGATGAAGGTGAGAGCTAAGGGGCAAGGCATTTTCCGTGGGTGGATAGCAACAACACCTTGTAGCAGGAGCTATACCACAGTGCTGAGCTTTTCCTCCAGTCTGCAGGCTGGGCAACCTCCTGCCACCAGTACAGACACAAGGCCTGGGGCTTGCTCTCTTCCCATTTAAGAGCTCAGTTGTGGCCTGAGACAGTGCAGAGACTTCCAGCCATCTCCCAGTGCTAAGAGCTCCTTTACAAAACATTAGCTCTGTTTGGGACATGCCAACTGCAAGAAGACCCACTACTTTCTCATGACTGAGCCACAGTGCTGGAGCTGATATAATGCCATCTGAGATAATTTAACCCTTTTCCTAGAGTTCTGTGAGAGGCTGTGGCTTGCCCAGACATGCTAAATCATGAGATTATCTGTGTGCTTTCTGTTCAACCTCAGGAGCTCTCCAGAGGGGAAAACAGCACACTTGGTTAGTCAATGGAAAAGAAGGTATCCCTAACCGTGACACATTTGGGGTGAAAGGTCTCTGCTCTGTTGCAGCCAGATGTTTGCTTTGGTCACATGGTCCACTACCTTTGAGACAAAGTCCCTATTTCTCCTTGTTATTAAATGACAGCTTCCTGCAAAGTGCAAAGTCTGCCTTTGGGACTCCAGCAGTTGGATCAGTATCTGCTGTGGTTTTGAGCTTAATTTTCATGACACAGAACCTCTGGCACATTCTGGTGTCAGGCTGTTGGAAGCTTGGAGACTTGGAGCAATATCTAGGGTAAGTAGAATTAAATTTCAAGCCCCCTTGTAATATCAAAATCAGCCAGATAAAAACTTTCTAACACAGTTTTGAGTATTAGAAAGCAGCATTCTTTATTGCAGTGTACTGGTGACTCAGGGGACCTTATATAGTTCTTGGGGTTTGTCTTTGATGTCCAGTGTCCTTTCCAGGTATCTGTTCCTCAAACCCCATTTTGAGTAAGTGCAGTATCTTTGCTTTGCATAACTTCTACTTTATCAACCCTGAAAAGCTAAGCTGGCATCCTGCTTGTGTTTTGCATGACTTGTTATGTCTATGTTGGGGGTTGGGTTCTCTTGTAGAATTTTTTTTCCCATAAGCTGCCAGAAAACTAATCTCTGGGTACTTAAGAATAGTTAAGAAAGACAAAAGAAGTGGCTGAGGTGGAGGGAGGGGAGAGGAGCACGTAGACTTCAGTTTTTGCTAGGAGGTGTGCTTGTGAGGGGAAGACACAGCAGGCTGTGGCTTTCAGAATGTGGTGTGGGGGGGAGATCTCTCTCTTCACCGGCAACACTGGAGGGGAGTTCGGGGTTTCCTGCCACAGTCTCTCCGTGTGTGCCCCGGCAATCCTGACCCTGCCCCTGTCTGCCTGGCCGGGAGCCGCTGCAGTTGCTGTCCCCCTCGCTATTCCTTCGCTCCTGCTCCGAGTGTTCTCCACGCCTCAGCCCGCACCCCTGCCTGCCGGGACTCGTGCTGCAGCTCCAGCCACCACCGGGGAGCTCCTGATCCATCTGCAGCATCCCGGGACTCTGCACCACAGCTGCCTGTGTCGGGAACTGCACCAACGGGGAAAGGGTGCCAGTGGCAGAGAAAACTGGGACTGTTTCCCTGGTTCTGTCTGTTGTTCATCTCATAGTTATTGTTGTTCTGTTTTGTCTTGCTAAACACAAGTAAAGAACTGTTATCCATATCCTCACCTCTTTGCCTGAGAGCTCCTTAATTCTAAAATTATAACAATGCGGAGAGAGGAGTTTTGTTTTTGTTTTGTGTTTTTTTCCTTCTCCATTTCAGGAGAGGGTCCTGTTTGTCCTTAGCGATACCTGTCTTCCAAACTAAGACAGTCTACTTCTCCAAGACTACATTGTTATCTTTATTTGAAAAGAGTAAAATGTTGTTCTGTTCTACTGTCCTTATCATTTGGGAAAAAATAGGACTCAGCCCAACATCACAATTCCATGCTGAAAATACTGCCTATTTTTTTTTCTTTTACAAAGCCATTTTCTTAGTAGAAAAGTATTTCTTATGGGACAGCATTTTGCAGGGATGAAAAGTTCCAAAACAAAATTAAAACCAATTGGTATTTTTTTCTCCATCTTCCAATAACATTTTTCAACATCGTGAAAGCTCTTGCTTGTTGATGGGAAATGCCAATGTCAAAAACTCTGAAAAGGCTTCCAGTTTTGGCACTACCATTGCAGTGGTCCTTTAAATCAGTCCCAGAGCTGGTGGGTATTGTGCCCTCCATGCCACCCACCCCCATACATGTTGCACAGTTATTGATAGTGAACTGCATGGAGCGGGAAATAATTGCAGCAGGAAAAATGGGAACTAGTGAAGTTTTTGTTAAAGATGAAGCTAATTGGTCATAACTAATTAGCAGCTTCCTCTATGTGTCTCCATCCAGAACTACCAGAGACATGTCAGGCCCCTTGTCCTCTGCAGGCAGGGATAAAGCAGAGTTCAGTGCTTGCTTCAGCATCTCCCCTTCAGTGCAAATGTACTGGGCTGTGTGCTGGTATAACTTAGCCTCGATTTAAATATACCTGAGGATATCATGTCCTCAAACTGGTCATGCCTTCCCTAGGGTTGCAGGGCATATCACTGTGCAGAAAGCTGGTCTCCTTCTGTCTGCTCTCATCCACTTCTGCAAATGCTCCATGCCAGGAGCCACAACCATCCGGATGAAGTGCTTCATCATTTCTGCACAGACACCATTGAATGTGGCCATGTTGATGGCACTCCTGCAATGCAGACCAGCCACAACAGGTGCCAGCTCTGCTCTTCCAGTGGCTTGCCACAGGTTGAGTTGCTGCACGTGGTTTCTGGCAAACAGTGGTGTTGTTCTGTTGCACTGCAGTCAGGCCCCCCTTCATAACTAACTCTGGTAATTTTCCACTTCTCATTATTTTGCAGGGGCCAGAAAGAGATGGGTGGCCAGCCTGTGTCTTGGCCTGATTTCTGGCACCTAATGATGTGGGACTGCAGAGAGTTACAGAACACACTGCTCCAACTTCTGCTGCTAGATCTCAATAGAAAGCGCTAACATGTTGACTGCTGGAGGCCCTTTACACAGCAGAAGTGTTGTGTGGGAGTGCTCTTTCCTACAAGCCACTTCTGTGGACACAAGCTGTCAGCAGTGGTTGCTCAGCCAGGCTCTTGCTGCTGGATGACCAGTTGAGATACCTCAGGGAAGAAGACAGAAAGTCGTCTGAGGTGGCCAAGGATACCTCAGTCCCAGCCACCCAGTTTAAGACTGCAAAGGGGATTGGGGAGCACAACGATTTACTTGGTCAGCACCTAAAACAGCTCTCAGGAGTGACACTGGCACATGAGTGGCACAGTGTACAGTGGACAGGGCTGTAGGTAGAAGAAATCTTTTCCCCAGTAACCCTAAACAAAGAGATCTTTGTCTCCCTGTCAGTCCTGCATGCAATCCTCTACAGGTTAATCAGGGCTGAAGCACAACATGTGTTAAAGGAAGCACTGGAAATTATCTGTGTGTCAATACTTGAGCTGTCTTGTACTTCTCCACAGGGAACATGTGAGCACACACTGCAAGGATCCTGAGGGGTACCAGAAGTCATCTGAATTCCTGTAGGCAGGGCAGGGCCAGGACAGTTGCTGCACTAGCGTCCGCAATTCATGTCCACAGGAATTCCTTCCTGCGGTCCATCCATGGACATCTCACTTGTGAAGGACATTGAGTCTCACAGTCTTGTCACAGCTGCTAGCTGAGCCCAGAGCTACCCCATGAGTGATGAGACTAAGGTATGTAGTTGACATAGCTGTCTCAGACAGTTTAATCAAACAGGACCAGAGCAGTGTTAGCTGAGGGGGTTACCTGGCCAAACAAACCTCCTTTAAGCTATTTGACATTAGGTGCTGCTGTCTACTTACCAAGTTCCTCATTCAGGGCACTGAGGAGGTTTGTAGTGTTGCCAAGGCACCAGCTGACCCCAAAGTCTGAGTGTGAGCTCTGTGAGCAGCTTTCTAAAGCCATATGACACCCATAAAGGGCCAGTGTCTGTCTCTCCATCTGCCAGGGACTGCTGAGACAGCCAGAGGCTGCCAGCTAAGGCTGGCACATTAAAACGCGTTGCAGGGGTGCGTGCAGTGTTCAGGATGAGCGGTACCTGGTCACAGAATATGGCACAGTGCGCCTGTCTCCTCAGAAGCTCTCTGAGCTAATGCAAGGCCTGTGGTACTCAATTTGCAAGTGACGGCGAAGTTCTGATGCCGTCAGGTCATCTCGCAGGAGAATCACGCACCTTTCACCATGTGCAGCCGGGCACAGACCCACCTGCAGCCGCGATGGTGACGGTGAAAGGGGCACGTCGGCCTCGGTGGGCTGGCTCCCAAGCCCAGGGCAGCGGAGAGGCACTTGAGCACCTTGCTGTGCTTGCGGAGGGGCTCTCCCCTACACAGCACCAGGACAAACCCTCGCTGGCCACGGGAGGCTGCGCACAGGGGCCGGGCACGGCCGCGGACCTGATCGCTCCGGGCAGGCTCTTCAGATCGCCACGGGGCCAGCAGCATCCCCCGGTGCCCGCCGGCACCTCCCGGCGCGGGGCGCGGCGCGGAGGCGGGCCGGGGCGGGGACCGCGGGCGGGCCGGGCCGGGCTGGGCTGGGCTGGCGCGGCGCAGCTCCGTGCACACGTCCAGACCCCCGCCGGGAGCGGCAAGGTACGAGAGCGCGGAGGGTGGTGCGGGCCTGGGGCCGGGACAAGCGCGGGCAGGGCCGGCTCGGGCACCTGCCGCAGCCCGGGGCCTTAGGAGCCTGGCGGTGCCGGGGAGCAGGGAGGACGCCTGCCCTGCGCCAGGGGTGCCGCAGCTCCGTTCGGCCCCACCCCGCTTTGTGCGCAGCTGGGGCCACCGCCCGCAGCCGCGGTGGCACTGACGGCCGCGGGATGCCTTGGCCGCACGGTGCCGCGGGCCTCGGGCATCCCCCGGTGCGTGCGGCGGGAGCGGGGCGTTCCCGCTGGCCGCGGTCGGGGCAGCCGGTGCTGGTCGCGCCCTCAGCGGGCAAGATCCTCTAGCTCGCCAGCAGCGCCAGGGCTACTCCTGCAGGGAGCAGCCGGCGGGATTTTCTGCGCGGGGTGTGGCGGACAGGCAGCCGGCCCGCGGCGGGAGCCCTCCGGCCCGGGGGTCTGCAGGAGACGGCGTGCGGAGCAACAGGGTTTCTTGTCGACCCGAGCCATCCTGCTACCTGATCGGGAAGGCTCTGCGCCTCCTGCCAGCCCTGCTGGCCGGTGCCGCCGCTGGCACGGTTTGGCATCTGTATAACTTCGCTTATTATTTGTAGATAAACTTCACCTATGGCTGTGCGTGTGATGAGTTAAATTTGGCCTTTTTTGCTGGAGTAGTGCTTCATGTCAGGCTAGGTTACACCTTGCTCAGACCATGATGACAGCCGCATAAATGACTTTCTGGCACCGGGATCTCCTGGTGCTACTTTCCCCTGAAGGGGGAACTGTCACCTTCAAGGGGGTCTTATTTTCAGGGAGCACAGCTTTGAAGACTGCTTCTTCTGTGGGTCTGGCTTTGATGCCGCAGCTCTGTCAAGGGCCAAGACAGGCTGTTGCAAAGGGATCTGTAACAGACAGCACTTTGCAGACCAATGGCCCGTTGAGGCCAGCTATGTGCAGTTTCTGAACACATTGTTCACTTCGCAGGGAGTGGTGCCCTCCTTGTTGTGCTCTGGAGCATCCTGTCTGTTCCTGATTCCCACATCACCCTGCCCCAGTCCTTTTCACTTATACTTTCTAAGAAGACACTGTGCTGCAGTCCTTGTAAAGTTCTTGTCTGGACAGGCTTAGCCTTTTTTGGCCCTTTGTTGCTCAAGAGATTTGATTTCTGCAGAGGATTCAGGGAACATTTGGGAGAAGGTTGACTGATAGCTGCCTTTAAGCTTCTCCAGTGCAGGCTCCCCAGTGAGTTAACAAAGGAGCAGCCTGTGTAGCCCTGTTGTTCCCTTTGTTCTTCCTCTGGCTGTGCCTTCTTTGGAGAACTCTGATCTCTCCTGGTTTGATCAGAGATAGGGAGTAACTGATGGAGAGACCAGGGAGTTCATGTTTTGGTTGTAAGCATTTCAGGAAACTCTAGAGCTTTGGTAAGCAGAATAGGGGAGAGCTGGTTTCTTCTTTGAGACAGGGAAAAAGGAGGTGTTTTCATCTGTGCTGTTGTTGTTTGGTGAATTAGCATTATGACATCCATTATTATAGCTTTGATGAGAATTATTTCACATTTTTTTAGTCTGTTACTCTGTAGCAACAAATCAAAGCCCATTATCTCAGTAGAGCTGCCATAGACCTAGGCAATGTGAGACCCAGGTACTGGTGATAATTGGACAAAGCAACACAATTCTGCTGCTTGTGCCCCATCTCTGCCCTAATTTCCTCCTGGCCCCTCTTCCTCTGAGGCAAAGCATCTAAGTGTGAGTGTGCCTGTTCTGCAAGTCTGGGGGTGAGGGAGACCGCTGTCCCCTGTGTGGCAGCTGTGCCTGCCTGACCAGCAGCAGCACTGATCACCACCATCCCACTGATCCAGCTGGCTGCTGGCTGTGTCTGTGCAGCAGGTGGATTTCCTGGTAGCAGGTCAGGGTATCTCTAGAGGTATGTCTCTCATTCTCCTTTTCTGCCTGGGTAATTTCTGCCTGCCTTTCAAGTATGCTGGTTTGTCCCCTCTGAGAAAATTTCTTGCTCTGCAAATGCTAGTAATGGATAATATTTTCACATTTCCGTGTCTGCTATATTTGTTAGTAGCTGGATAATGAGTGGATTTTCTGTTGCCTGAGTCTGTGGGAGGTTTCTCTGAGTGTCTTTCAGGTGGGTTGGCACCGGGCAGGTTTCTCTCTCTGGAACACATTTATGATGCCTCTGCAAGGGGCATTTCTCTCTTGCCTGTGGGCTGTCTGGACTGCCAAATGCCTAAATGTGGTATGAGTTGTGTTTTGGGGATGAATAGTTGAGTACAGAGCAGGTCCCTGTGCCGTAAGCTTCAGGTGCCCAGGTGCTCACTATTACATAGGCTTAGGGAGATAACTGAAGGCTTTGGCATATCCCAGAAGAAAAGGTGATGCTTTAAGTGAGAGATGGCTGCTTTGGGGCAGGCTAAGCTATATTTTATGCATGACCTTGCAGGCTTCTGGTAAATTGCGGTCAGTTTGCTGCATCTGACTTTCTGTGTTCCTTGATCCACAGTGGCTGCATAGCATGAAGTCTTCATGCCACCTTGTCACGTCCTCATTTCCCCAGCAGGGATTTTGACGAGAAAACTGTTGGGGAGTGGACTCTGACAGGGTATGACAGAGACTCTGTGAAGATACTGTCCCAGATCATTTCCCCACTATCTACTCTTTGCTGGTTCAAGGGGACTCAGCAGGTCCTTAATGTCCACACCCAGTTCTCCACTCTCATAGGAAGAGTTTGTTTGGAGTGTTTGCTTCAACAAAAAAGCCCCACAAAACTCCAGCACCTTATCTGAATATTCCTGACTTCCAGTTATAAACACCAGTGGTGTTACAATTGGCCAGTGGGCTGTCTGGGTGGCTGCTGGACCTTGCTACTAAAGTGCTGCTCGGAGCCAAGGGCATCCCTGGTGAGGCTGGACAGCAGCTGTGCTTTGAAGCGGCTGTGTCTGGCTGCCTCTTGATGCACAGCAGGAGCACAGATGGTGTGCTCTCTTGCTCCCGTGGCAAGAAGGCACCAGAGCAGTGGTGTGGTGAGGTGTTTCACATGTAGTCATTACATGGCTTCCTGTAAGTGCACGTTAAGCTGCTCTGGCTGCGGAGCTGACTGAGGCAAGCAGCCTGCAGTGCACTGCAATTATGCTGACGCGCCTCCTGCCTCTCCTCAGGAGAAACAGGAAAGACCTTTACATCATCCAAGAGGCTGTATTGGCTGAGAGATTTTGATACGCACAGGGTTATACTGGCTGGTAAGTAGAAGCTAGACTGGCCTACTATTTCCAGGGATTTCCCCTCTGTGGTATTACAGGCTTGCCAACAATTCCCCATTTTGAAAATACACCCTGCAGGGCTCTATTAGTGTAATGCTGATGCTTACTATTTCTAAAGCACTTTGAAATTCACAAATAGGACTTTCTGACCCTCAGCCAAGCAAAACCCTTTCTAAAGCTTGGAGACGTGCTGCTGCCAAGGGTAGGACCAATGACAGTGTGCAGCTCCAAGCCCTGTTCTCTCTTCCCAAGTTGACCTGTTACCTGCTCTGCTTTATAGAGTTTCAAATTTTCCATAGCAGTGCCCAAAGTTTGGTGCCTCTCTCCCTCTTTCTTCTTAGCATCCTTCAGGGCTCCGGTTTGTTGAAGAGATTCCTTCTGGTGAATCGCTTGCTCTTTATCTTTGAGCCAAGAAACATGGAACTACCTGCAGAGAGAAGATTGCAACCAATGACACTGCACTGCCTCTCTCTCTCTTGTGGGACAAAGTCACCCAGGAAAATGATAAGGAAGACAAAGCTGGATAAAATCCTAGCAGTTGTGGTATTTTTATCGCTGAAATTAATACAAAGTTCATGAAAGCTGATAAGATAGTGTACGGGAAAGCAGCAGAGGCCAAACTCCATCTTGTTCTTCCTTCTGCAGTTCTGGGAGCTGTGCTTAAACGGGAGAGGAAGCAATACTGGGGAAGAGCTCCTCCAGCAAAAGGTGACTGAGCAAGGCTGTCCATGTCAGGGTTGCATTAATAAAGGAAATATGAGTCTTGTGGCTTGAGCTTGTACATAAGGTTGACCAGAGACTGTCAGAAAAAAAGGTGCAGGGAGGGGCCCAGACAAATACTGTGCTTACTCCCAAGAGCCGAGATTAATCAGTCCTTGCTCTACAAATACCATGATTTAAACTTGCCTTGCAGAGCGCATGTGAAAAGGGCTGAAATCCTCCTTGGGAGAGTATGAAATCTCTGTATCCCATCCCATGTTTTCTGGGAATCAGTGGTAGGGTGCATGAGGAGTGCTTGTTGGACAAGAGCCTTTTCTTCAGACGTGGCTCCCTCTGTGGGCTGGGATATGCACTGATGCAGCAGGCAAACAAGAGCATGTATAAGCACAGGTCTGGGAGCAGCAGATCTCTCCCCATACTCTCTGTCCTGCTCCAGTCTCCCCTGGCTCTTGGTTAGCAGGAGTGTTAGCTTGTAGGACGTCTGCCAGCCTGCCAGAAGAACCCCTGAAGGGCTGTCCCTGAGTGCCCCCCAGTGTCATTGATCTGTGCTGAATCCACAGCTGCCCTGTCGGGTGTCTGTGCAGTTTTCCTTTCTGGGCAGTGGCAAATTTGACTCTGTCAGTGCTATTCAGCTCTCAGCCACATTTCACATGGTTACATTGATGTTATTTCAAACTAGTTATTTAAACCAGTGTTTCACAGTGTTTTCCCTAAGCAAGAATACACAAATCTTGAAATATATAAACCATATTGCCTTAGGAAAGCATAGCTACCATTTTGCCTGGATTGCTGGCACAGTTGCAGTTCTCCTTTCTAGGAAGCCTAACATTGATGATTTTAGGAACACAGTCTATAATGTGAATGATGCCAGGAAGGACCAATCTTCCTTGTCATCCTGTGTTTCTTCTATTCTATTCTATCTGATTCCTAAAAGGAGCCTGTGCTGGCAACAAAATGGCAGGGTAATAGGCACAGAGAATCCAGACAGTTCTTTAATTGCAAGAGACAAGTAGAAGAAGTCAAAGATTGTCTCGATAAACATCTGTTTAAATGTAATTAGTTCATATTATTTTTATCTGTCATTTTTTCTAATTTAATTTGAATACCAAAATGCATACATAGAGGAACAAAATCAGAATAGCATTGCTCCAAGTTCCTGCTCTTGTAATGTTCAGCTCCTTCTGCATACAGAGGATCTTTTCCTTGCGGTTAGGGAGGATCAGAGTCTGTCTTCTGACCCGTCCTGCCTGTGGTCATGGCTCTTTCACTTTGCATTTGTAAAATGTCTTTATGTCAGCAACTGATGCTTGAGTCTTAATTGAAAAGATTGATTTTGCTAATGATAGCCTGGCTTCTGACATCTTCCAAAGAAATCAGCTGGAATTCGTTGTCTCAGAGTTTTAAAAATTATGGCATTTATTTAAAGGGTTAATAGGGATTGAAGGGTTTGACTTTACCGCCCCTTACATCTATTTGAGGCTCATGCCCCTGCCATACATTAATCTCCTGTGCAGTAGTTCTGCATGTGTTGTATCCTACCAGGCAACACAAGTCTTGGAGTAGAAAAACTCAACCCCTCTATGAGATGTTATAGGTAAAAGCTCAAGTGGAAAGTTGATGGTTTAGTCTTTCTTGGTCTCCAGGTTGTATTTTGGTGAACCCTTGGTTTCTGTGGAATTGAAATGATTGAAAATCACTTCTGTCATTATAGATAATAGATTCTTCAGTTGGACTGACAAACCACAATGATAGCTGGTAGCTGGAAGCAGAAGTTATTACTTGGCAAAATAATAAGGCAGTTGTGCTTTTAGCAGCAAAAAGGAGGAATCGTGGGAAGAGCTTCCCAGGATGATGCATTGCTAGAAACTTGAACAGGATGATCACCTGAATAATGTCACTCAGTGGAGACAGCAGTGTTCTCTGGAAGTAGGTGACATCTCTCATTCTGCCATTAGCCAAACAGCAGCTACCTGGCCTCCTGCAGAAACTTCTTTTCTCCAGCTTGTCACCCCTAGAGCGTCTTAGCTCACAGAAGAGAGCATACATGTCTATTTCCAAGCTCTCAGCATGTTCTGCTGGGCTTTGCCCTTAGGGTCCCATGGTGGTATTATTGTTCCCTAACACTACAGCTGACTTTCTCTCCTGAGTTATGTTTTATGGTTTGTAGTCTGGTTTCAGGCCTTACGTTTTCGTTTTCTGATGTTCTTTCCCAGGAAAGTGTGATAAACATGATGGAATGTTTTTCTAATAATATTATTTATGTTATTTATTCCTTCTGACAGGAGGGATTTCTTAATGTCTCTCTGGTTTGACCAATGTGATTGAAGAAATTGGCCTTTGTTTCACCAATCACATTGATCTGTATAAAATTCTATATAAGAGAAAACCATCCCTAATAAAGAGAGTAATTTTTCTTAACCTTCTGATCACAGAGTCCGTGTCATGTGTTACCTGAAACAGCGACAGTGGTCGCTGGAGGGATGACAATTTGAAGGCAGGAGTCCTCTGAGCCAGTTTGAACATTGACTGTAAGTGGATAAGGGCTTCATTGGCTGTGTGAGCTCTTGAGAGGGAGGGGTAGGCGACTCATCCTCATGGAGGCAGAGCAATATGTAGGACCAGTACCTGCTTTTGTGATTGGTGTGTAAAGACTGAGAATTATCCAGAAAGGGGTTTATGCAGGGGCTTAGCAGGATGGTTTTCTTGCCTTTAGTACCTCACCTTTGGAGATTTCCGGAATTCACTTGAACGAGGCCATGAAAAACCTGGCTTGACTTAAAGGCTGACACTGTTTTGACTGGAAGTTTGTGCTGTGGACCATCAGAAGGTCCTTCCCAGCCTAAATTTGCCTGTGATTTAGTCATGGTACTAGAAGCAAAAACTTGGTAATGCTATTAGGAGTGGAAGTTTCCATAAGTTAAAGCAGGGAAACCCACAGCTAAAATCTACCTAGAAAGTCTGTCTTGGTCCTTGTGTTGCATATTTCTTTCCCAATATTCATGATGCATGCTGAACTCAGATGAGTGGTTAAGAATTCCTTACTTTCTCTGCAGCACACATATCTGCTTGATATTTTGATCCACTGAAAGAAAAATATCAAAGGATATCCTTGAGTATATTTTGGTCATCCTTGAGGTCTTATAAAAAACCTATTTCATTAAAGCTCATCTTGCTCTCAGTTTGGGGAATCTCTTTGTTTTGAGACCTTTGATTTGGTGTTGAATTGTCTGTGGGCTGTTACTAGAACAGGGCTTCTTAAGCCTGATTGAGAAATGCATTTAATGTGTAAAGAGGGAACTGAAGTCACAATTTCTCTACTTTCTATTTCTTTCAGTTTTGAGAAACCAGTCATTACTTTATGTATGGTTTCATTTATTTCAGAAGAGTTTTACAATGTCTTACCTTTACTTCCTTCCCTGACATGACTTGCAACATGAACTTCTCTGTGACTTCATGACAGCTAAACTTACATATATTTAAAAAAAAAAAAAAAAGCAGCATTTGAACTCTAATTTCTCCCTGTCTTGTAGTTGAGCTCAGTTGTGTGAGTTTGAAAGACTGAAGACACAGACACCATACATGGCACTAGAAGTGTTTCACACACCTTTCATTGTTGTGGGGTTCTGCTTTCACTGGTGCCACTGGCCACTGTCAGTACAGGCAGATGACCACACAGTGGCTGAAAATCTGCAAGTGTCTTCAGCTCCTGCAGAAGAGCAAGACTCCCCCTGTAAATCCAGGTTTTTATTTTGAGCTGTTTGTAGACCATTCCTTTCTTTATTTTTGTAGCTACCTGTATCATTACCAGCTGTCCTTCCTACACCTGGAGTTCCCTGGCATGACAGTGTCATGCAGGGCAGTGGTAGCACTCACCTGCAGTCCTTGAGCCTGCTCAGGGAGCCCTCTGTGGGACTCTTCCCAGTTGCTGTCATCTCTTGCTAAGCTAGAAACACAGTGCTGACTCTCCACTGTCTCTGACCAGTCATCAGAAGCTTCCTGGAGCCTGAAGACTCTCTGGTACTGGAAAGCTCTAGATACAAATATAATTTCATGAACACATATAAGAGATCCACAGAAAATTGCATATTCAGATAGCTGCACTGAGGCCCAGTGTGTCCTACCCAGTGCTTTACTTCTCACTCTTCTTCACACAGACGGTCTTTGTTTTTGCTGCCTAATCACAGCCAGATTTTAAGGACTGTGCTACCTTTTTTTTTTTTTTTTTTTTTTTTTTTCTCCTTCTTCCTACTGCACTGATTTAAAAAAACCCTTCAAACTCTCTGGATACATCTATAGTGCAACTGGGTCTTCAATGCCTCATGCACAACTAGTTTTCTGCAGCTCATGGAGGATCTAGTAGTGCAGAAGGGAATGCAGAGAAGGACAATTGTTTAGCTTGGAAAAGGTAGGTCTGAAAAGGGATATGACATATGGCTTTTCACATATGATGGTATGATGGGATGGAGAGTTCAGATAGGGAGTGATTGTTCCTCTGTTTATCACTGCCCAGGAACTACAGGAAATAAACAGTGGAATGCATTGACACAGGATGTTGGGGATGTGGTTCAAGAAAAGCCATTAGATGAATCTGTGGGTGGAAAATCCATTAGGGCTGGCTAAACAGACAGATAAGCCCTTGGCTCAAAAAGTTAGTGAGGCACAGATGCCCAGAGCTGACTCAAAGGCATAGAAAATATGAGTTTGTCAGTGTGGATATTGGCTATGCTGGAGAAATAGGATGGCATGGAAAGCTGCAGTGGTAGAAGGAGAGAGAGTCTGAAGCAGGGAGGTCTGCTGGGACGCAGAGGCACTTCCAGGGGTGCTGCCTGGCTGGAAGGGTTGAAGAGAAGGCTGTTGTGGTGGGACAAAGCTGGAAGATGATCAAAACTCATACTGGCGGAGATACATGAAGAGGCTGGCAGGAATAAAGTATACAGTAATTAAACTACTACTCTGTGGGAGGAGAGGCTGATCTTCGTTGCTGGGAGGTGTGAAAATGTAGAGTGTGAAGAATAAGACAGATCATAGAGGACAGCAGTGGTGCTGAATGAAATGATCAGAGACTGAGGAACACCTAAAAGCAGTGTAAGAGTGCAGTACTTGGAGGAGAGGAGGTAAAGAAAATAGTTTAAATGAAGACAGGTAAGGCTGAAGTTCAAGCAGAGAGGGATGTCTATGTGCAGTGAATCACCTCTGCTAATTGTAACATATATAGTTCAAGGAAAGTAGATAAGTAGAGTGAAAGAGGTGATACCAGGACATTTTATATCCAAAGGCATTTTGGATGTTTTAATTTGACTCAGCTGGTTCCATTAGCAGATGGAGCATACTGGGTCCTGATCCTGGAATGATTTTAATTTCAGATGTAGGGAATCCTGTCTCCATGTTCCAAGATGGCTTTGCAGTGCAGACTGGAGTGCAGTGAATGGTGGCAGTCAAGAGATTGGATACAAACCCATGCTCCAAGTCTGAACCAAACAATACTTTTGTACTTGCACTGATGGAATCTTTTCAGAGTGATGGCAGTGGTTTCCAGAAACTGTATATTTGCCAGGCCCATCAGGCGAATGAAATTGGCACAGAATCCCATTCCCCTCACAGGGAAAGCATGGGTAGTCTTCCCACTTACTCAGCATCAATCAAAGCCAGACTAAAAACCAAAATGCAAAACTCAACCTGCTACTGCTGCTCTAAATTATGAATTTTAAAATTTATGATGTATAAGGTACCATGCTCACAATGGGGTGACATCAAACTGGCAACACTGGGGGGCTCCCACAGGGCTCCATCCTTGACCCTGTGCTCTTCACCATCTTCCTTAATAACTTGGGTGACAGACTGAAAGGGATACTAAGCAAGTTTGCCAGTGACACTAAATTGGCAGGGACTTTCAACTCCCTTGAGGGCAGAGAGACCCTGTGGAGAAACTGATAAAATAAAGAGCTGGGCAACCACCAACACTACAAAGTTTAACAAGGGGAAGTGCTGGATTCTGCACCTGGGATGGGGCAAACCTGGATGTCAGTACAGACTGCAGAACAAGAGACTGGAGAGCAGCTCCATGGAATGGAGCCTGGGGGTCCTGGTCAATGTCAAGCTGACCATGGGCCAGCAGTGCTTTGTCAGCCAGGAGGGCCCCGTGTCCTGGGAGGGGGGCATCAGGCCCAGCATCCCAGCCGGGCAAGGGAGGGGATTGTCCCGCTCTGCTCTGAGCTGGGGTGGCCTCACCTCAAGTGCTGGGAGCAGGAATGGGTGGCACAGTGGAAAACAGACACTGAGCTGTTAGAGAGTGTCCAAAGGGGGACAATGAAGGGGAACCCGTATGAGGAGTGGCTGAGGTCACTTGGTCTGTTCAGCCTGGAGGAGACTGAGGGGAGAGCTCACTTCCTTGTGAGGGGAAGAGGAGGGGCAGACACTGACATCTATAGTCCTGTGACCAGCGACAGGACTTGAGGAAATGGCCTGAAACTCATTTAGGGAATGTTTAGGTTGGATATCAGGAAAAGGTTCTTCACACTTAGGGTGCTTGGGCATTGGAACAGGCTCCCCAGGGAAGCAGTCACAGCACCAAGCCTGACAGAGTTCAAGAAGTGTTTGGACAGTACTCTTACTTGGAGTGACTCTTGGGGATATCCTGTGCAGGGACAGGAGTTGTATTTCAGCGATCTGGATGGGTCCCTTCCAACTCATTCTATCATATGGTGGAAGAAAGCGTTGTGCCTGTGAGACCTGCCTTTGCCACATTCTCTTGCAGGCTTGTCATGCTTCAGATAAGTGGCACCTGCTGTTAAAGAGCTCAGGAGTGTGTTAGGAGTTTTATGGAGATCAGAGAGATGTCAATAATTCTGACTTAATCAGCTACTCAAAGAGAAAAGCCTCAACTGGAATCCTAATTCCACAGGCACTTAATGGATGTAGGAGAGTTTCCCACACTTCTCTTTTGTGTGGGCCCCTCACTATTTTTTTCATGCAGATGATGCTCTACGGGAGGTGGAAGATCTCTGCAGATATGGGTTTCAGAGAATACATCTCATGCTGCCTGCTGCCTTTCAAGGAACAAAGTCCTGCTGTCATTGCCCCCAGAAGGACAGGGACCATTTCCCTCTAATTCTGGCTCATGAGTGGGAAACTCTCTGTAGGTTCTTCTCTGGTCTATGGTAGTAGGTACCTGTGTCCTTTGCTGCCAAACCCATTTGCTAACAGAAGGATATAACTTCTGTGAGGGCAGTTATAGAGCCAGACTCTCCTTGGCACTGACAATGTAATAAGACCAAGAATGCAAGCTGCAGCTGGAGGGAAGTAGGTCAGACATTAGAGAAAACTGCATCCCCAGGAGGGCAGTGGGACCAGGCAGCTGGAGACCATCATCTTTAGGGATTTTGAAGGCTCCACATCTGTCCTGATTTAGAGCTATGGGTAGGTTGACTGTGAGGCTTAACTGGAAACCACAGAGGTGGGGTTTCCTACACTGTGCCCTTGCATATGTGGTTGTACTTTTCTTCCCAGACAAGCAGGAGCGTGGTTAGTGCCCCTGCAGCTCTTTGGCAGTTTTCATTTCCCTAGGCAGTTTCAGAGATGATATACAGACTTAGTGTCACTGGCCAGGATCTCATCACATTCAAGCCTGTGTACAGAGCTTCAGCACTGGGGGAGTGCAGTGACATGACATCACACTAGATGTAAAGGCTGTGTATTGAGACATTGAAGTGAAGTATGTTACCTCCAGACCTTGACAGATCTCAGGAGAAACATCTGCACTTGTTGTATTTCCATTGCCTCACCATCCTGCTGGGCACTTCCCATTTTCTCGTATCTGTGTTCTGGTGGCAGCCACAACTGCTCAGGTAGGCAGAAGAGGTAAGAAATCTGTCTAGCCCAGTGGATCCCACTTGGACTCCTGTGGGCAAGTAATGAAGGTCTTGGGATTCCCCAAGTGTTAACCTCTTGAACCAGTGATGCTGAAGGAAAGCCTTTGCTGCAAGGAAAACATTCTGTACAGTAGCCTTTAGAAGAGACACTCACTCTGCCAGATGTCTGCAGGCATGCTTAGACCTCACTATAAAAACATGTGGGACCAAGTGTCCTTGTTGGTTACTGAGGTCCAGTTGCATCACTTTGATGGCTGGCCTTGAGTAGCAGGAAACTTCTTTCTGTGAAAAAGGAGAGTGAAAGCATGGCGTTCTAGTTTCAAGAGAAACTGCTGAGCTTACAGAGTGTCTGATGATGAGTTTTTCAAGGCTGCCTCTTTGACAAGAAACGTGGCAACGTCTCTGAAAGTTCATAACTTCCTTTTTAAGCTGAGTTTTTGCAGGTGTGTGTGTGGGGAAAGAGGCTTCGATTTTTTATTGTTCTTTGAACCAGGATTGTTTTATTTGCTTTTCTTTTGTAATGAAGCAGGACCTTGCCAGCATATAAAAGCTCTCTAAGGTGGAATTTGCCCTCTTGTTGAATTCAGAAGCACATTAGTACTCACAAGGAAGTTGATAAGCAATAATATTTTCTTTGCTGCCCAGGTAACCAGCGAAGTGAAAGAGGGTATTGTCTCTGGAGAATGCAGGCAAGTTAGTTTTATCTTTCTGTACACAGGCTGTCTTGGAAAGCTAGAGGTGAATCAGAGGAAGGTGGGGCTTACCCTCCAAAGAGGCTGGCATTGCCCCATCCTCTGCTTCAGTAATACTGCCTCCTGCCCTTCCTGAGAGCTCTGATAAGCTTAATGGAACTGAGATGTGGTTTGGGGTTATTTTGGATTTTGTTAGTCTTCACACTCTCCTCATCCACTATGGTATCTTGTAAAGGCCATGTTGACTGAAGACATTTATGTCCTCAACTCACCATGTTTCTTTCAATGAAAGCTTGCAGAGTGTGTCACCACATGAGGTGGAAAAGGGAGTGGTGAAGGGACAGGTTGAACTGCCAAAAAAAGGTGTTATGACTGAGTGTGGAATCATTCTTGGAGAATTCCCCTGTACCTTTTGGGATGCACAAACTGACTTTGCACTGATGGAGCGCAAGTGTCTTCACATGCACTGAAGGGTGGTCTGTGCACTTCAGCTTGATTTCCAGCTGATGTTGGCTTAAAAATATAATGAAGAAACTTCTCCTGTGGCCAGGGGTGATTTGTGATGTTTTGCTCCCTGTGCCTGAGTGAGCAGTGTGAACCTTCAAGAAGCGGAGCTCCAGGTGCTGTTGGCAGTGGAATTAAGTGTGATGGTGCCTCAGGCTCCCTTGCTACAGGGTGAACCACTTTGATTGCCTATGGGAGCAATGATGCTTGTCAGGCCACTGCTGGGAAGTCCAGTGTCTAGTAACAGACCCTCCTTGGGCTCCTGGGCATTCTAAGCAAGCTGGAGGCTCCAGACTGCTTTATGCCTATAACAAAGCCCCCATGAAATTTAATAAAGATAAAAGTCAGCTTCTAACCCTGATGAGCAGCCTCTCCCTTCAGTGAAAGGAACAGCTCTTGTGAAGGCTTGTGAGGGTCCTGGTGGACAGCACGTTTGACCAGAGTCATCTGGGTAACTCTGCAGGGCAACTGCAGCCTGAGCTTCTCTACAAGACACCAGATAGACAGATTTCCCCAGGACGCCAATGGGATCTCCATCCTTTTCAGTCTTTCAAACTCGGCTGGACAGTCTAAGTAACCTGACCTTCATTTGTAGTGAACTTTGCTGTGGGATGAGGGCAGGATGGACTCAGGACCTCCAGAAGCGCCTTGTGGCCTGACATTTTCATGTGGTTCTGTGTGCTTTACTGTTGTAATTTATCATTGCTTCTCTCACTTGTCCCAGGGAGGCTCAAGTACACATTTGCTGTCAAGAGTGGAAGTGACCACAGCAATAAAATAAAAAACAGGTACAGTGCAGCTCAGCCAGTACATCATGATGTGCGCTTCAAAGTGTTCTGGGGGTTCTAACCAAGTTATAGCCTTGGATTCCTCACCAGATCAGGTGACAGGAGAGTTTGAGTCTCTTCAGAGCTGCCTGAGGCTGTGGTCTCTTCGAGTTTTTCTCTTTGCTCTCTTCACTGCTCCTCCCTCACCATTGTTGCTGACTGTGCTGGGAGGAGATAAAAATAACCTGGATGAGCGATTTTTATGAGGCACATGTGCTCCCTTGTCCATCTCCCTGCTTTGCCAGCATGGCAGAAGAGCACAGAAGAGAAGTACTGGGCAGTGGGGATGTGGCAATAACATGGACAGGTGTCATCATGAGGGTGTTATTTTGCTCGATGCCATTTGGCATTGCTGCCTACCTTGGTGTCCTGGGTTACTACTCTCATGAGTCTTGCTCTGGCCAGTGTGCACCAAACATAAGGGGCAAGAGGGGCTGCTGTGCGCTCTCAGAGAAAGCTATTGATCTTCCTGTTTTGTGGATGAGGAAATCAACTCATTATTTTAGTTTTGAGCGACTCCTTCACCTTTCTACTTCATGTCCTCTCAACTTGTGCAATATTTATTCTACAGGCAGCGCTGTTTGTTTCCCACAACCAGCTTACCAGGAGGGCACCATATTTAAGTATCTGTGCCATTCTGGAGAGCTGCAAATATTTCAGAGTGTTATTTAGAACCAGGTTTTCTGATGAAAGCAAACATCTCTAGAATATGTTGTTTGAGGTCTTGCTTGCTGCTCTCTTTTTGTCCCCCACCACTCCTGCAGAACCTGGTCCATCTGCACTGGTGGCATGCCCTTCCTCAGGCAGCCAGTAGCCTGCATGTCGTGGTGCTGCCTGTGGTGACAGAAACTGTTCCCACAACTCCTGGTGGGCTGCCCAGGGGAAGGGACCTTTGTGCTTCCTCAGAGGAGCGATGCTCAAACCAGCATTGGTGATGGACATGAACAAAGTGCCTCTTTCCATCACCTATTCTGCTTCTGAAAATATGGATTGGAGTGTCTGACTGATGCTTGGTTTGGTGAAGGCTCTTGCTCTACTTCATTATGAGGCTGCTTTATAGTGCAGAAGAAGGATTTGGTGTGTATGCTGTGTGTCCGGTGAGGCCACCGTGTCCCTCCTGGGAAGGGCTGGCTGCAGGCTGTGAGCTGCTTTTGGGAAGAGACACGTGTCCCTTTCTGAAAGTCAACTGAAACCTTAGTCTGAGCTCTCTTAATCTGAGCCCCGGAACGCTGGGTGTGGATCCTTGTGGAACAAAAGGCAAAGAAAGGCAATTGATAAAATCGAGGCCCATCGCAGGATGGCTGATTTAAAAGGCTGGTTCCCAGCTGGACGATTTAAAAGCTTCCAGCTTTGGTCGCAGATAGGGTTGTTTTTCGAAGGATATGCCTCTGAGCAGCTGTAAAAAGGTCCTGCTGCCTGATAGAAAGGCGTGCTGAAAGGTTTTTATTTGCTACTGTGGATTGATTGGAGTACAGATGCTCTGGAAGACGTGCTGCATTATTCATGTGGTAGATACCGTTGCTAAAAGCTAATGTACAGCCTGGAGGCTGTGAGGAGTGGTACGGTCCTATGTGTGGTTTTGTTGATTCACTAGAGAGCCTGGATTGCTCTTAAGCTTTTTTTCTGAATACTGAGATTGATAAAGCAAATCGAGGAATGTGAGATCACTTAGTTAATGGCTCTCCACCTCCTTTCTTGTTTACAAAAACTATTCGCACCTTTTTTTTTTTTTTTTTTTTTTTTTTTTTTAATGCATTATTCATACAAAACTGCTTGCTAGGCTGGCTCTGTTAGCAAGACTTCATCAGTAACTCAGTTTTCTTGCGGCACCAGCTTAAACTGCTTCCCTATCCTGGCTCAAGTGTCTGCAGTAAGTGTCCCACTTCGGATTCTCCATTAATGCATATTCAGTAGTCTTACCCATGAGATTTCCACTGCTGTACACGGATGCTGGGGCACCCAGCAGCAGCAGAAGCAGGGCTATGGGACACAGGTCCTGTATTTCTGCACACTGGCTGCAGTGGGAAGACCTCAGGCAGGGTTCAGCATGCAATGCTGTGGTACACGGGCTCTGTTTTTGTGTGAAGAGGTGAAACTGCAGCATCTGGGGGCAAAACTGCAGTGTTTAGGTTCTCCATCTGGGGACTCTGAACTGATAAACTTCACCTCCAAGGCAATACTTGCTTCTCAAGGATTTTGCTTCTCAGACCACAGTTGTGGAAGGGACAAGGCCTCAGTGCAGACTCCACCTGTCCTGCCACCAAGTCATGAACCAAGAGGTGAAAGCCACCACATCAGTGTTGTTTATTTGTCTTGTAACAACAAACCTATAGCATCTGAGCTCGTAGTATTGTTTGAGATGACATGCAGATAGTATTTAAAACTCTGGGTTGCTGTATAATCATCTTGACTTTGGTTCCAAAGGAATTTATTACTGGTAATTTCCCCTTGATAATGTTATAGAACAGAAGTGGAATTTGGATGGCAAGGTCCATCTAGGAGTGTGTCATCTACCATATTGCAGATATGCCTGGGAGAGTGTCCATGGCTTTGAGGGGAACCCAGTTTAAGCTGAGAGGCTCACAAACCATTCGGTGTGATAGGTTTGTGGAAAGCAAGTCCAGAAATTAAATGGTCTGTTCTTATTTGGCATTTGATCCAGAACGCTGGTGTCTGGTGGTGAAATTCAGAGGACTCTGATTTTGTCTTGATGCAGCAACTCAACACATTCTGTGACAAAACAATAAACTGTTTCTCATGTGTGTGTTTTTCAAATTGTAGATAACACTGACATTCCTCTGTTTGCCTTCAGGGTTGCCTTTTTAAGGGTGTACTTGTATTCTGTCTTTGAAGATGGAAGCATGTGTGGGTGGATTTTTTGGGAAAAAAAAAAAAAAGTAAACTCAAATATGTAAACCTGAGAGCATTAACTAAATTAAGTATGTTGACAGGATGAGGGTGGGAGCCAGCAAACTAGTCTGTAACATGGGTGTGGCAAATGGACACACCAGGGCAAGTGGATTGCGGTGTAGCCCAGTATGTGGCACAGCTTCTATGTACTTGTGGTCGTGCTCTGTCTGAAATGCTGGGTGCAGGGAGGTGACTGTCAAAGGAAGACAGTCTGATGTGCTGAACTTACGAGGTGTATGACTGATCACTTGCAAAGCTAATGCAAAAATATTCTGAGGAGTGTTCTCAGGGAGCAATTCCCACCCCTTTCCTGGGCAGGAAGAGACAATTTCTGTTTTGAAATTAAAGAGCTATGGCTGTAATAAAAGGAAGAGGAAACAAAACCAGCAATGGTAGTGTTATCTACTGAGCAGTAATTGCTCTCTCTATTTCTAGAGCTGTTGCTTTTCATGTACTGCAAAGCACAGACCCCTTTGCTTATCCTGTTACTACCACTGGACTTTCCAGGCCTGTTTATGAGGGAATACATTTTCAGGAGAAGCCAAAACCTGTAATTATATTAATACAATCACACCAGTATTGCTGGTCCTCCTTGGCATGCAGAAACTAATCCAAAAGAGGTACTTCTTACAGGCGGAAAGGAGAAGATGCTTTCAGCCCCATCTTGCCTTTAGAGAACCATGTCTGCACAGGGACATTTGTTGATGTGCAGAGCAAAACCCAGTGTAGGCAGAAGTGTGAGACTGTCTGTCCTGCAGAGAGCTGCCAGGTTGCAACAGTGCTGCAGGTCTGACTTTCCATAGTAGGAGCAGAAAGACTTTGTGCAGCCCGAGAAAGCAGGGGGGTATTCTCTAGCTCACTGATTCTGAATCTGGGCTCCTAAGTGTTTCTCCAGTCACAGGAGGTCTTCTCCTGCTGCAGATAAGGCTTTCTGTGAGTGATCTGCTAATGACACAGATGCTTGCTGTGCTGGATGTGGAGCTTAGTCTTGCGTGTTGGAAAAACCTGCTCCCACAGCCCCAGGAGGACAGACGCTTGGAGATCCTGAGGAACTTGCCCCTCTGGTAGGCTGTGAACAACAAGCTCTTTAATGTCCTGCATACAGCCCAGTCTGGGATCCCAGTGGGTTCTTGGGATACTGGTTGCTTAGCCAGTGAGTTGCTGCCTAAGGGATGCCTTGTGATCAGCTCAGCAGTGCAGTCCAGTCTGGTAGGAGTCACAGCTTCCAGGATTCTTCTAGGGACAAGTGCAGAGCCCTCCCCAAGCCTGGCTAAATTCCCCTGTTACAGCAAGAAAGGATGAGTGGTACCTTGGACTACAGTGGGGCAGGTGATGTTGGACAGTGCTCATGGAAGCTGTATCCATCATTGTAGCCCCAGTCAGTGTGAGCTGCAAAACACATGAAGAGATGTATGAAATTAAGTCAGAGCAATTAACAGGTTGTCTTTGAGGACCCTCCAGAGGATGGAGGAGATTCCTGAACTCTAGACACAGAGTAGCTCGAACCTCTTTATAAGGAGGATATCAGAACAACAAGAAATGTGGAACACATGGGAGAAAGAATGAGATGAAAAAGGCAGCGTGAGCATGATGAAACCAATCGTGTCAACATTCTGATTTCATCTTCCAGAGGGTGGTAAGCCCAGTGGATGTGGGATCATTTATCTTGATTTTAGAAAAATGTTATCCCACACAATTAAGATAAAGGAATCTGCACTATGTACATCTGTCTGTGGTCAGGTATATAAATCTGGTGGGTGAATTATAAAGGAGAGCTTACTTGACAGTTTGGTATCAGAATGTGAGGATTTATTGAGAAGAATTTTGCAGGGTGCTTCCTGACATACAATGCTTTTAAAATTTTTATTAGCAATTAGGACAAAGGAATAAACAATAAACAGGAAACCAGGAGGACCAGGAAGCTTGCAGAATTGCAGCACTCTTGTTCGAAACTGCCTTGATGAGCTGAAGTAATGGCATGGGAAAATCAGGATGCAGTTCAGCAGAGACAGGTTTGGGTCTTCAGATAATGCAGTACCATTACACCCAGTGCAGTTCTGCAGAAAAGCATCCAAAGGCTGCATTTAATTCCAACATGATCCAGTGACATGCTGTAGAAAGAAAATTATAAATATGAACTGGGGAATATCTGGTAAATTTTAAAGGAAGTCTTGGATGGTTCTGTCCATCCATGTTAGTGGAGTAGAGGTATTCTGCCAGTTTTAGGTGTATCTGCTCTGGTAAAATGCAGATGAGCCAAAGAGAGTGGAAGCAAGGACAAATTCATCAGCTGTTCTGAAAACATGTCTTACAGAAGGAGGTAAAACGAGGTAAAAAGCCCCACAGAAGACTGGGAAGCTGTGTGTCAGCTGTGGAGAAAAGCTTACTGCAGTAAGAAGGGCAGAGTCTTTTGCCCAGGATCTGGCTAAATAGAATAAGAAGCAAGGAACACTGATTGCACAAAAGGAGATTTAATTTTGACAGCGGAGAAAAGCTGCATAATTGTAAAGATAGCTGTCTGCTGGGTTAAGTTTACCAGGATGATGATGTTTTCTCCATTACTTGAGAATTTTGAGAAAAAAATCCTTAGAGGAGGATATAGAAAAATGAGTGAGAAGGACAGGAAAAAAGATGGACTCACAAGACCTGTGATGATCTGCTTTTGTGCTACAAATTTATGCTTTCTGGAGGACATGTAGGTGTGTAAATGGAGTGGTGAAATTCTGTTTTAAACTTAAGCCTGCAACACTCAAATATAGGTGTTTCCCATTTTTCACAAACCACTTACCCTTCTTGCTAACCTCATGCTTTGGTGAGGAACTATCATAGTACTGGAATCTGAATATAACATGTCATGGTGATTTTAGGTTTTGTTAATGCAGTTTGGCTTGTGGAGCCTGGGAAGGGTTTACAAAATCTGGGCTGACTCTCCATATTTCTCACTTTTATCTGTGTATCTACCAAGTTCCACTTTTTAGTATGTGGATGTCATTCTCTTTGTCTGAGCCTCCCCAGAGAACCTTCTCACCTGCCTGTTCCTCATCTAGTTGCTCTTGAATGAGAGAGTTTACGCTGTGGTCCAGCTATTTTTGTTGCTTTACGTCATCTGTTTGAGTTGCTGCTTGTTTTCCTTCCCCTTAGCACGGCCCATATAACGAGTGCCTCGCAGACAGTGTTGTATAACAGGGATATTTCCCATCTTCTTCCACTGAATGCACACAGAAAATTCTACTTTCACTGTAGCCTTCTCTACTTTCAGTGTTCAGGATCTTCACCCAAGAGATCAGTGCAGATTTCACAGGGTCATGGCGTGGCTGAGGATGGAGGCACCTCCGGACTTCACCTTGTCCAGCTGCCATCTCAGAGGTTCAGGGCATTGTCTCGGGTTTTGAGCATCTCTAAGACTCCACAGCCTCTCTCAGCAGCCCATGTGTGAGACAGGCACAATGTGTGACCACTCTCAGAGTCTAAAGGTTCCCTTTTACATTTAACTCTCTGATCAAGCTCAGGCTGAACAGCCTGTGGTTCCCTGGATCCTCTGTCTTGCCCTTTTGAAGGTAGGGGTGACACATTCTTCCAGTCCTCAGGGATGATCCCCCATTGCTATGAGCTTTCAAAGAAAACCGGGAATGACCTTGTAAAAAACAAGAGCCGGCTTCTGCAGTTCCTGTGGGTCCATTCCATCAGGACCTTGTCCATATCCAGTCTGTTTAAATGTTCCCTGACCTGATCTTCCTCCAACAAAAGTCAGTCTTCCTTGCTTTGCATTTTCTGGATCTCTCAGGGCTCCAGGGTGCCTGAAGACTAATCTTAGCAGTAAAGACTGAGGTGAAGAAGACATTCAATGCCTTAGTCTTTTCAGTGTCCCTGCTGCTTTTTCTAGTGCTCCTTTGCAGCAAACTTCCTCATTTGTGCTTGGAACTTCTTCCAGAGACACAGTTACAGAGTTACAGTTAGTATTTATACTTTCTGCCTTCTCAGGGTGAAATAAAAGTGTCACATTTCCTTTAAGAAAGGAGTTGAGAAACTGGAGATTTATTGTGACAGCTGCATCTTCCTAGTGCATCAGTGAGCAGCCTCCTCAGTACCAGAAGACTGGAAGGTGGTCCGTGCCACACCACTGCCAGGTGTTGGAACAGATAATTTGTTAAATGCTTGTCTCCAAGATCAGTTCTTAGCAATATTTTCTCCATAGGGACAGCAGTGTATTTCATACAGCCTTACCCAAAAGCTTTCCCAACCTAAGAAAAGGAATGCTTAAAATGAGAATGGACAGCATGACGCTTTCAGCACAAAGTTTGAAAGGCTGTATTGAGGGCTTGGCCTTGATTTGTTGATGTCCATTCTAACGGGAAGATCTTGTTATAAACAAGTTGTCACTGAGCAGGAGAGGACAGGAAAGAGGAATATTTGCCTTTATGATAAAGACCTTCCTCACGGAGAAGTAGGTTAAGATGAGGGTTGTCTCAGACCAATGAAGCAAAAGAATGTCTTGTCAAAGCCTCCACCCACTCTTTTATCAGCCTGGCAGTACAGTAATTCCCTTGGTGTTTTGAGGGGTCTCTAGCTCTAGTTTCTTTGCAGGCTGCAAACCAGGGACTGCTTCCCCACCTGCCTGGTGGTGCATAGGACTTGGTGTTTTGGAGTACACCCATGTAATTAGTGACTCTGTGATTAAGAGAGTCACAAACCCAACCCCACTGGCTTCCCTCTGACTGCTGGCAAGTCTGCTCTGGAAGTAAGGGGCAGGTGCTCCTGAACGTACTCCTTGCTCTGCTGGTTCTCCAGGTCATGCATGGAGAGCGTGGGTAGAAGTCTGTGAGGTAGGTCAACCTAAGGAAGGTGGTTCAGGGCACCAGGAGAGCGAGGGAATCTCCCTTCCGGGAGTTTGTAAGGTGCAGCTGGAGAAAGCTGCAGCCATACTGGTATGCTGCTGCAGACAGTCTTTCTCTTTGCCAGAAAGTTAACTTCCATGTGTGATAAAGCTGTTCCGTTACTGCTGCTTCAGATGGAAAGGGAAAGAGAAGAATGGGATCAGGATGAGGTCTGGTTAAATCACCTGGGACTAATTTTGGTGTGGGGATAAACAAATGATGACTGGACTGTTCTCCAGTGGGCGGGCTGTTTATGCCTTAGCCTGGTCCATGTTTGCACGAGTCTGTCCTGTCTTCCAAAATCTTTTTGGGATGAGTACGCATTACTTGAAGAAAACTACACTTTACTACAATACTTGATTTAGCAAAAGGGATGTGTTTCCCACTATGTTGTTTCTAATTAAGCCTTTTTAATTTCTGTGATGGCTGGTGGCAGATGAGGACACATGAAATGGGAAGTTGCACTGATTGCTTGTACTAAAAAGTGGCACCTGCAGACTAGCACAACAAACAGACACCTTTCTCATTGCTCACTTGTTTTGTGAACACTGCTCCTATCAGGGTTGCAGCCAGCAGCTCTTTTTCTGTGTGAGGCAAGAAGAAAGGGTGAGGAATGAATTTGGAGCAGTGTGAGGTTGAAGATTTTAAAGCTGTTTGTAAGTGAGAAGTACTTTTGCACATTGTTTATTCAATGCCTCTCCTTTTGAATCCTCTTGCTTATCCACAGGGGAAGGGTTGCAGTACCACGCCCTAGGGAGAGAGATCTTTGCCCTGTGGAAG
Organism: Sitta carolinensis; assembly: GCA_032173965.1. Lineage (NCBI taxonomy): Eukaryota > Metazoa > Chordata > Aves > Passeriformes > Sittidae > Sitta > Sitta carolinensis. The sequence continues at coordinate 51,269,274 of CM063313.1, forward strand.
AAGCGTTAATAGCATTATTCAGAGTAAATACAATTATGTGATGTATTTGTGTTTGCCAAAACCGTCCCAATCCAGCTGTGTGGACCTGGGACTTAGTTGTCTTAGTTGATTAAGTTAGCTGCTAAAAGCAGCCATATCCTAGTGAAGGTGCTTGTATGTGAGCCATGCTAGCATGTCCCATGCAGGTGACAGATGTCTTCTGCAGAACGAGTACGACACATTAACCTTGCTGGCATGAGGTATGTACTGCACTGCACTGCTTCCCTGATCAGAGCTGTGCCCTGCAAACTGATGCTGCCTAGGTAAGACCAGAGAGTTTTGGAGCAGCCTTTGCAGATGTTCCTCTGCCAGAATTCGTCAGGATGCAAGATGCAGAAGAATCACACCTCTCTGATCAGGAGAGGGGGCAGTAGTCTGCTTAAAGCAGAGAGACACTGAAACCAGGACCCTCTGCCTGTGTGAAGAATGCAGAAGCCTGGTTTGGGAGCAGGTAGCACATGTCTTCCTGCTTCAACATAAATCTGTTTGGGGACAGCAGAGTGAGGAGAGGAGGGGAAGTACTTTTTACAGAGCTCTCTTGTACAGATTGCTCTGTATGGAGCTATGTCATGAAATTTGCACTGCATGTAGCTGGCTCTCAGGCAGAAAACCAGCAGTATTTCATGATATATTAATTGCCTTATTTAAAATGATGTGTTTAACTGTTTCCTTTCTACAAGTCCTGGAGTACTGGGAATGTATCTCCTATTTCCAATACATAGCTTGGTGTTCAATGTGAGGCAGTACTGAAGCTGACTTCATGTACATCTTTTTCTTGTCATCTGGATGTAAGCTTTGTCTGATGTCGTTGGCAGAGACAAGATAACTGAAAGGGCTTTTTGAGTTTCCCAGAATGACTCTTCTTACCTTTTGGCATCAGGTTACCTTATTCATTTTTAGATGGGGAGGAATGAATTTTGAGAGAATAAGTGGTGTGGAAGAAAAGTGGAGGAGAGACATTTTAGTGGAACAGGAGAAAGATAAGATGGATAAAACTGATGGATGATTCTTCAAGAAAGAAGTAAAGAAGGGACGAGAGAAAATAATGGATCTTGGCAGATTCTGGGAATGACAGTGATTCTTCTGTTTGATTTTATTACTTGGAGCTTCATGCAGGTAAAGATTTTATTTCATGGACTGGTGGTACAGGACTGAGAAGGGAATGTGTGTCTTCTCAGGAGTTTTCTAGCTGTATATCCTTGTGCCACTTTTCATCTGCTTTTTTTTGCAAGAGTTTGGAAGTTTGAATCTTGTGGCTTCTCCATGGATGCTTACAAACACTTATCTCAAAAGACTTGCAAGGCTGCCACTATGGGCTTTTTGGACATAGAAACATCACTTAAAAATGATTAGGATGAAAGGGAAGAGGCATTACCAATGCAATACAAGTTAAGCATTCCAAAGGAGAAGGTAAAAAGGGAAATGAAGTTTTAATGGCATTTGAGATTGAAATGCTCCTTGTAACTTTCAAAATCTAGCATTTGCATTCCTTCTTTTCTCCCATTTTTAACTCTTTTGACCCTGCATACAAGAGTAGGAATGACGACAGTGTTTTTTTTTTCTCTTTTGGTATCTCTGCTTTTCAAATTACCTCTACCTTTCAAGGGATTGAGACCTCTGAAAAGTCTTTCAGAACTTTAAATTCTCTTGATTCCCTGGCAGTAGGAACACAGGAGAAAGAGAGTCCAACTTGTCAGGCTAGATCACTTGAACATCTGAAGTGCTTTCCAGAGTGGCAAATAAGAGGTATAGGCAGAGTTTGGAAACCTGCCTATGAACAGTAGAAAACAGTACTTAATGTTTTTTTGTAGGCTGTCATGTTATGTGCTTTCCCTGGGAGTGCACTGGGACTAGGCCTCCAGAGGTTTGGCTGGATTTCAGCCTGTCTCCTGATGCCAGGGCAGCTTTCATGCAGGAATACAACACAGGCCGTGTGGAGAACAGGTCTCGAGAAGGAGGGAGACTTCTTGCACCAAGCTGGGGGAGCATGAAGCAAACACAACCATTATTATTTTTTTGGCATGTGTTTCTACTCTGCTCAGAGCATGCAGCACAAGAGAACAGAAAACAGTTGTTTGGCATGAGGCATATTCCATGCACATGATGGATCTGTGCAATGGAACCATTGTGTACTATGAACTGTAAGGCTCTGAGCCCAGGTGTTCTGAGGAGTGTTGGCATATCATTGTGGGTTTGGATGGGGAAAGGGTACAAGTTTGTCTCTACAGGAGATGCTGTACCAGATTCTGGTCTCTTGAACAGCTCTGCTCTTTGCTGTAATGGTGTTTCACAGATTTCACAGAATATTTTGAGTTGCAAGGCATCCACAAGGGTCATCAAATCCAACTCTTCAGTGGATGGCCCATATGATCTAGAGGTCAAGAGCAAAGACAGGCAGTGTGTCCCCTCTGTTGCTTACCTGAAGGTAGACAGAGATGAAGAGCTTTCTGTTAGAATTTACAAACTGTTATTTGGACTGAAAATACTGCATTAGCTTAATTGAGTGCTGCTTCTGCAGTCCACGCAGCCTTTATGTGCCCTGCTTCTGTGCCAAGACTGTAATATTTTGTGAGAGACTCACAAGACTCATCTAATGTGATGCTCTATAGGCAGTGATCCTGTGCTTGCACAGGTTTAGTTTTTACAAAACTTGTGAAAAAGGCTTTGACTGTCTTACAGGTGATGGAGTAGAAGGCCTGTTAGTGTCACTGGAGTCAGCTGTGAGCTTCCTCCCTTCACAGCCTTGAACCAGTGAAACAGCATGGGGGACAGAAGGGGTCAAGGACCTGTTGGATGGGTGCATGCTGGGTGCTGCCAGGACCCTGCAGTGCAAGAGGTGTGGAGAGGGTGTAGTTCATGTCTGGAGACACGACTCACAGGAGATGGCTGTTGGGATGGGCCATGGCAGCTCTGGGCACTGAGAACAGCTCTCTGCAAACAGCAAGGTGATTGCCAGCCTGCTTAGCTTGGAAACCTTTCAGGTACTGTCGACCGCAGACACCTTCCTGAAGGTGCTCCACGTGGCCTTGGCAAAGAGCAGAAATTTCTTGTGCCCACTGGACATGTTCAGCTCCTGTGAGTTCTCCAGGTGTTGTTTTGTAATGCTTTTATGTATCCATCTCCTTCCTTCACGGTGATGTCATGTGAACTCTGCTTTTGAAAGTGCCACCTCTTTTGCTCGCCGTTGTCTTCAGGGCTGTATCTGGATGGGGTGGTCTTGTCCCTCTGCAAGTCCTTTTTGCAGTCTCACAGAATTGCTGAGATTAACCTCAAGGAAATAGGACCTACTTGTTTTTACAATGCAATGGAAAAGGTTTCAGCTCAAACTCTGCATCAAACAAATAAACTGAAATTAAACTTTTGGCTATCATCTACCATTATACCACTATTAATAGTAACCCTGAATAGTGATATATTTGGAAGGAGGTACTCTGGCCAGTTAATGGTTGGAATAATTTCCAACCATTCTGGCCATTTCTAAACAGTTTTAATTGCAACTCAGCTCTTGGTACCATAATGGAGCAGATTGTTCTCAAGTAGCTATATCTGATTCAGCTGCTTTGTCCCTGGATGTTAAAAATTTAAATTTTGGCATTAAGTACTGCCACTGAAAATTGCTTAAAATGGAGATACTGGGTGCGCTTCTGAGTGGTTTAGTGCAGCCAGGTTGAGTGGGTGTATAGCCCTGCCACACTCTGGACGTAGCAGACTTATTGCACATGAAATTAAAAATATTATTTGATTTCTCTTCCATCTCTTTGAGTCTGTTTTCTGTCCAAATCAGGAGCAGCTGTAGCTCTGTTGTCATTGCTAGGCTTTTATTGAATTTGCCTGGGAAATGCCAGGAGAGATTAATGCCATTCTCTCTCCCACTCCTATGACTGATAAAAGTTTTGCTGCTGCCTATTTGGAAACTTCTTTGATGCAGTTAAAACACATGTCTTTTGACTCTCTTGTCTTCTCTAGACTTTGAAAGCAGATGATTTATATCCTCCTTGTACCAACTTGTTCTGTGTTTGAAGCCTACTGTCATGGCTTCCCTCCTTCATTTCCATCCCAAAGTTTTTAAGATTTCTTTGCAGATCTCACACCTCTGATCACTGGTCCATACAGCTCTGCCCTGAATTCTCCTCTAACTCTCTGGCATGTCCTCAAAAGCAGTGCCCAGAGCTGAGGTCTGCTATGTATTGTTTGTGTTGCTGGTGGTCGAAGCACCAGCTGAACAGAAATCCCGGTGCAGGCCAGTGGAGTGGAGCGTGAGCACGCACTATACAGCATCCTCTTGTCTGCACACTTGTTACCTGTTGTTTCTCACCTGGAAATACAGACAACTCATGCCATGACTTGATACTTCAGCACAAAGCCAGTCTACCTCATTTCTTGCTTGTATTTTCAGAATAGGGAATATGCCTGGAAGGAGAGAAAATACATGGAGATCATCCATTTCGGTAAATGGTGGGGTTGTTCAGCCTTTCTCCTTGTATGAAGTCAGTGAAAAATCGTCACCAACACTAAGATCATTGTTGAATCGGGATGGGTGGCAGCAAACACTCTTGGCTCCAAAAGAGTCATGATTCTGAGCCTTTGGGGTTCCTTGGCAGGTGGGGCCCAGTACCTAATAGTCCTGCTCTGTGCATCTGGGAAGTAGAAAATAAGTCACCTTCCTGGCACTCAGCAGCAGGATGCGTGGAAGTCCTGGCTCCCAAGTTGTCTGGTGCCATCATAGCTGGAGATGTGCTTGTCTATTCACAGGGGAATGAGGCAAGCTCTGCTTCATAGCTGCTTCTTTCCTGGGGTGACAGGGTTACGCTGCCTGGCTGTGGTTCCCTGGTTGAGCAGAGTGAGAGATCATTGCTGCCAATACACTCCATTTCCTCTCCTTCCAGATGTAATGTGACCCCTATCATTTGTACTCTTTTTACTCACATCAGATACTTTTTATAATCCGATTATGCTCAAGTGTCTTGTTCTGCTTTTTGGATGGGTTTTGCAATTGGTTGTTTGTATGGTCTTTGCTTGTTTGTTTGCTTGTGTTTTCATAATTTCCATTCCCCACCCCCCCCTAATTTTCTGCTCAGAGTAAGAGAAATCAGCTTGTGGGTGGGGCTGAAGGTGCCAGACCGCAAGCAGTCCAGGACTGTGTGCTGGAGAGGTCACCTCCTAGCTGTGTGTGGAGCCGCACCCTAGAACTGGTATTTGTAGGAGATAAGGTGCCCATCAGTCTTCTTTCAGACCTTTCTAAGGAAAATAATTTTCTGGTCTGCTCCTGGCACTGCCAGGGATGTCAAAAACATAAGGGTATCAAAGATGATAAAGTGTTGACAAAGTTTTGAGTTTTTACACTATTGGGGCTGACTCTGCTGTTGTGAGTCTTTCACAAAATACTGTGGCGCCAGAGTAGAGGGTACTCTCAGTTTGGTCTGGATTGAGCTATCATATGTCTGGGTTTCCTCAAGCATATTTCACTTTTTCCTAGTGGTTATTTTGTCCAGGACCAAGATAGATTCATCCAGAACTCACAAATGTTGTGGGTTGACGCAGGCCAGATTCCAGGCACCCACCAAAGTGCCTCTCCTCTGTTCACTCACTCCTCTGTGCAGCTGGACAGAGGAAAGAAAATTTAATGAGGAGTTCCTGGGTTGAGATTAAGGAACAGGGAGTGGTCATTCATCAAATACCATCGCGGGCAAAACAGTCTCAGCTTAGAGATACAGAGTGAATTTATTGCTAACAAAATCAGAGCAAAACAATGGGAAGTAAAACAGACCCTTAAAAACACCCTCCCCCCACCAGTCCCTCCTTCCAGCTCTACCTCCTGCCCCAACAGTGCAGGGAGGGTTATGGTCAGTTCATCATCAAAGGCTGCTCCCACTGCTCAGGGAGAGGAGTCATTCCCCTGCTGCATCCTGGGGTCCCTCCTACAGGAGACAGTTCTCCATGAGCTTCTCTGACGTGGCTCCATCTCACAGGCACCAGTCCTCCCAAAACTGCTGTGGTGTGGGTCACTGTTCCACGGGGTGCAGTCCTCCAAGGACAGGCTGCTCCAGCCTGGGGGCAGGGCCCTTCTTTCCACGGGTCTCCCACGGGGTCACAGCCCCCTCCAGATATCCACCTGCTCCAGCATGGGGCACCTCCACGGGGTGCAGGTGGATCTCTGCATCCCCCATGGATCCCCCTGGGCTGTGGGTGGATCTCTGCATCCCCCATGGATCCCCACGGGCTGTGGGTGGATCTCTGCATCCCCCATGGATCCCCCTGGGCTGTGGGTGGATCTCTGCATCCCCCATGGATCCCCCTGGGCTGTGGGTGGATCTCTGCATCCCCCATGGATCCCCACGGGCTGCAGGGGCACAGCTGCTTCACCATGGGCTGCACCAGGGGCTGCAGGGGAATCTTGACTCCAGTGCCTGGAGCACCTCCTGCCCCTCCTTCCCTCTGACCTTGGTGTCAGCAGAGTTGTTCTTCTCACATGTTCTCCCTCTGCTTTTCTCTGGTCACAATTAAAACTCTGCAACCCCTTTGGTTTTGAATTCTTCTTAAGTGTGTTATCACAGAGGTGTTGCCATAATTTCTAATTGGCCCAGGCTTGGCCAGAAGCATATCCATCTTTGGAGCCATCAGGGATCTGATGATGGCTCTGCTGGGCGTGGAAGAGGCTTCTAGCAGCTTCTTACAGAAGCTACCTCTGGCCCCTTGTTACCAAAACCAGGCCATGCAAAACCAATACAGTGGTGCAGGCAAATCTGTAATCCTGGGGTAAGTGGGATGCAATATGAAAACTGGGAAATTGCTGGCCTATGGTGAAGCACACATTCAGTCATCTGAACAAGCCTGTTTGTTTGGTCCAACATTTCCACAGGAGTAGTAAATATGCCACAGCATGGCTCTCCTAAGAATGCATTGAAGTGCTGCAGACATCCCTAGGCTTCATAACCCTTCTAGGAGCTCACTCTTTTGGCAAAAGCTAAGACATTTGCAGTCATGTTTTTCAGGTGAGTCATGAAATCATAAACAGCCATGTAAAAGAGTGAGAGCTAAAGTAGAGACGAGTCCCATCAGTGCTACTGCATGTTATTTCTGAAGACAAGTGGTGGAGCTGGAGTCTTTAGCTGCCTGTTCTCTACAGGTCACACAACCATTTTGCCAGTTATGTTTGGTGAGCACTAAGGAGCTGAGCAAGCTGTGCTCGAGGATATCAAAATACCTCTAGGCACCCTTTCAGGTGCCAGAAAGAAAATTCCCACCTGTTACTGAGCACTGGGCTGAGATGCTATGGCTTTGCTTTTTCATCTAGGGAAAAAAAAAAAAAAAGATAACCAAGCAACAGATTCCTGGTTGATTCCCTTGAGCTCTTCTTTCCATGGCCCATTGCTGACTGCACTTGCTGGTAGCTGAGACTCTCTTCATGATCAGATGTGCCTCTCAGAGTAGTCTATATTACATCATTCTTTTGGAGTCAAGACCCAGGAATGGTTTTGTGAGAGGCTACAGAAATAATTTTAAACCATGTGTCCTTGCCATATCTCTTAGAGTTGCATTATCCTGCTTACAGAGGCAGAGGAGTTACTTCCTTTCTTTATTTCAGCAGTGAGGAATTCTGAAGCAAATGGATGTATTTTACTCTATTTTATGTTAAATACTACTTATTTTTTCGAGTGTTTCCAGTGTAGGGTTGCACATTTCAGTAGGCAGAAGCTGTCTGGAAACACTGTCCATCCTGAAAAAGCGGTATCCAACCTGGTAAGCAGAGATTGGAGAAGTGCTTGTAGGAATCTTTGTATCCTTCTCCAGGAACTCTTGGCAGCTTCAGGAAAAGATCTACGTAATGTTCTTTGCTGAGAGAGGTGGTAATGGAAACCACAGGGTCCCAGGATTTGGTCTTTGAGAGCTGAGTGAGAGGACATTGCTGAGCACAGTCGTTACATCAGCTGTATGATTAGAAATACATGAACAGTAGTATAATCTGCGCTGTCTCCCTCCATCCTGATTCTCTCCTCCTGCACAGGGAGGCTGGCAATACTGGGAATTAGGTCAGGATGATGAGGAGGGAAGGCAGGAGGCCGATTCCTGGATTGCAAAGGCTGTGCTGCCTTCCTTCTTTCTCCAGGATGGAAAGGGCTCTGTGCTACCCTGGCAGAGGGTCAGTGATCCCTTCATCAGTCACTTTAATCCTTTTGTCAGTTCAGGATCAGTCTGTGTGCTGGCACGAGAGGCCTGAGTAGCAAGTGAGGGAAGTCTTCTGCCTCTTTGACCAGAGAGAGGATCCAGACCCCAGTTCCAGCAGTTTCTCAAAATATTCTGTCCCTGTGTGCTGCCCCAATGTGGACAGGTGACCTGCATGCCCCTCCTGTGGGCACCCTGGCATCTTGCTATTGCACAAGGAGTGAGGTGAGCTGGGGATCCCTCCGCTCTGTCTTCAGGCCTTACCCAGTGCTCCACACACAGGATTTTCAGGTCCTTGGACTCTGCCCATACAGGCACGCAGAGCTCAAACATGGCTGTGCAAGCAGAGACCCTCTGCACTGGGGTCAACCTTCCTGTGCAGGAAGGAAGTTAATGCTGTTAGCCCAAAAAATATTTAGGGAAAGCATATTTTTAAGGGACCGTGCAAAACATTTAATTTTCAGACACTATAAAATGCACAAATATGCCTTTTAATTATTTGGAGATCATAGTGCCAGTTCTTGCACTGTAAAAGCAATCCTGTCTTACTGAGAGAATACTGGTATATTTTTCATCACTTTCTCCCCCTGCCCCTCATTTCTTATACCAGTTGCTCTTTGTGCTTTTTTTGCCTGTCCAAACAGCAGTTTTTATGAATGAGGAAGAAATGTGTTGTCATCACTTCCTGTCAGAGGAACAGGTGAGAAAGCTGAGCCTGCGAGGCACACTTCAGGTTTATTGGGTTGAAAGTCTGCCTGTATGGGTGTGCATCTTGGTATGTTGGCAGTGGCATTTTTAGGGCAGTACAAGATACACGTGGCTGAGGTCCAGAGGCCCTAAAATCTCAGGAACATAGAACAATTGCAGTTGGAATGATGCCTTGAGATCATCTAGTCCAATCCTTCTTCTAAAAGCAGGGTCAACTAGAAAATTTGCCCAGGACAATACCTCTAAGGATGGAGACTCCATAATGTTTTTGGGCAACCTGTGACACTTTTGGACAACCCTCGCTGAGAAAAAGTGTGTTTCATCGCATATAAATGGAGTTTTCTGAGTTTCAGTTTGTACCCATTGCTTCTTGTCCTGTTGCTGGGCACTGCTGAGGAGAGTCTGATTCTGTCTTCTGTACTACCTCTTCTGAGGTATTGGTGTGCATTGACAAACTCCTTCTGAGCTTCTCTAGGTCAGGAGTCCTGGCTTCCTCAATAATTGCTCCTGTGTACTTGTTGAGTCCTTTCTCTGGAAGAGGCTTGAAACTTCAGACCACACACTCTCCCAACTAGAGAGCAGTGTAGCTAGAATATCCTTGCAGCCGGGCAACTTAGTTTGTTTTGGAATGATAATAGTCCTGTAATAGTTGCTGTAAGAAGCAACTGCTGCATACCGCTGCATCTGGACAATATGGTGATTCCCCCTGTGCTCCTGGTGTGAGTAAACCTAACCACTAAAACTGTAATGAACATGAAATTGTTTGAGAACACAGCACCTCTGGTGCTGTTTGGTGAGCCAGCCAGTTGCGTATAACCTCAGCTTGCTTTTCGCCTGTGAATATCTCTTCTTCCAAGATCAACTTTCAGGATTGCTGCTTCTTTTTGAAATAACTTGCGTTTCTCCATTTTTGTTTGGCACAGGTAGCTCTCACTGTATAAAAAATCCTTTGCACCTAATGTTTTCTACAGAACAGATTTATTCTGCTGAAAATATGGACAAATCAGGGTTAACACAGCTAAAACATGCTAAGGTAAAAGAGAGCAACAAAGATGACTATGAAGGCAACTGGTGATCTGCTGGTACTGTTACAGGCATGTGTATTTGTCCAAGGTGGGGTTGGCTTTGAGCTGTGTCAGTAGAATTGGGAGGAGGCAGGAAATAGGATAGAACTTGTGCCCTAGTACTGTTCATGGCCCAAGTCTTCCAGTGTGACACAGGATGTGAGCTTTATGGATCTTTGTATTGATGAGAGCTTGTAAAGCTCTAGTTTGTCTGCCTAGTATTGAGCCATACAGTTTCTTAGCCTTTGACAGTCATCCCAGGAGGATGCACTACCATGCCAGCAACATGGACCTTTTGGTTTAGGATTGCTTAGACCTCTGCTTGTCAGGTGAGATGCACTTGGCTTCCTGCCACTGAGTGCATGCATGCTTCCCTTCACCCTTCAACCATGTGAATGAGCTGTCTAAGCCTTGCTGTAGCTCAAAAGCTACTTGATTGTGTTCCTTTGTCAAATTGTAGTATCATTGTTCTAGCATCACTGATAATACTGTTCACCAAATGCACATTAAAGAGGTCAGTATGGGGCAAAGCCATGCCCTCTGCCAGTATTTGTCTATATTCCCAGCTATTGTGTGAGGTGCTCTTTCACCCATGATCTTCCTGTCTGATCTGCATTTCTTATCATTTGGGCAGTAGAATCTTCTCACTACACTCACCATATGCCTTTTGCTCTCTAAGTCTTGTGGGATCTGGATTTAATAGTCTTAATTACGTTTTCTGACCAAAGCTGATAGTTTCCCAATTGAAAATAGCCAATTGAAGGACAGGATTCTATGCCTCTGCTCTCATGAGACCCCACTTGGAAGAGTGCGTACAGTTTTGGTGCCCCCAACATAATAATGACATGGAACTGCTGGAGCAAGTCCAGAGGAGGACTATGAAGTTGCTGAAAGGACTGGAGCACCCCTCCAGAGGTGCTGAAGACAGGCTGAGAAAATTTGTGTTCTTCAGCCTGGAGAAGAGAAGGCTGTGTGGAAACCTCAATAGCAACCTTCCACTATCTGAAGGGTTCTACAGGGAAGGTGGAGAAGGACTGTTCATCAGGAAGCATAGTGATAGGACAAGGACTAATGTATACAAATTGAAAGAGGGGAAACTTAGATTAGATACTAGGAAGAAATTATTTACTGTGAGGGTGGTGAGATACTGGAACAGATTGTCCGAAAAAGACATGGATACCCCTTCCCTGACAGTTCTCAAGGCTGGTTTGAATAAGGCCTTGAGCAATCTGATCTAGTGGAAAGTGTCCCTGCCCTTGTCAAGGGGGGTTGGAACTAGATGGTCTTCAAGGTCCCTTCCAACCCAACCCATTCTATGATTCTGTGACTATGATTTTATGAAATCAGGTTCATCAGTTCCATTAAGCCTCACTGCTCTCTGTGAGAAGGGATTCCTGTGTTTGGCATGCTTTATGTGTCATTTAGACACCATTTAAAATGCTGACTGTCAGAGGGCTGTAGTGCATTTATAAATCAGACATTCAGAACATAATTTCTGTGGAAAAAACATCAACAGGTGATTGTATGTATTCCTGTGATCTGTCAAACATCTTTTTTCCATTCATGTTAACAAAATTTAGAGTAAGTTTTGGTCCTAAACCACTTGAGAGCTAAACAAAGCATGCATCCAGTTGTTCACTCACTATCTTTCATATGTTCCTTACCGAAGATGTTGTATTTTTCGTGCTTTCTGGACTCTTGTCATACCAGAATTCATGTCCTCTTAAGCTTGCTGTCATGTGTCCCTGCCCCAGTGATAGGGACTGATGGCACACGTGCAGCCCAGCTGGATTTCTTCATTTCTTCCCTGCACTCTCCTCTCTTCATCAGAGATGTGCAACAGGATTATGGCAAAGGAGTGACCACCAGAGAAAACTGGTCTGCAGCTTGCTGGCTGAGGCTTGGTGTGAGCAGCCCAATTGGGGAGGGTGAACTTGTGGTGGGGAGAGGGGAGTGGGGTTCTGCAAGCCTTGCCAGGGTGGCCTGTCCTTATGCCTTGGGATGTTGTGTCTCTCCCCTTGCAGATGTCGTGGCACCCGCAGTACCGCAGCTCCAAGTTCCGCCATGTGTATGGCAAAGCCGCCAGCAAGGATAAGTGCTACGACTGCGTGCCCATCACCCTGAACGTCCACGACAATCACTTCTGTGCCGTCAACCCCAGCTTCATCGCGGTCGTCACTGAGTGCGCGGGCGGCGGTGCCTTCCTCGTCATTCCCATCAAACAGGTGAGCTCCCAAGGTGATCTGGATTTCAAAAGCACGTCAAGAGGTTGGAGGAGGGACAGGCTTTCTAGGGAGCTAGATTGCAGGGGATATTCAGTTCATGCTGTGGCCCAAATTGCAAAATGATAAAAGAGGCCCTGGTTGCTCTAGCAGGTGACTCCTGGCATGTGTGTATTTATATGTCTTGCATTGCTGTTTGCAGATTCTTAACACCTTGCTTCATTTTACAACTCATTTGCCTTTCTTGTATAATTAGCATAACGTGCTGTTCAGATGTTTGTCTCCTGGGAGAAACTGCAAATTAAAAAGTATTTAGTGGATACAGAGGGCAAAACCAGAAAGATGCTTTAGCAGCATAGATTCAGCTGTAACCAAAGGAGAATATGGTATGTTTTGTTCTACCATCTCCTTTGCGAAAGAATGGAGACACAGTTACCAGGCAATGAAGCTCTTAAACTTCAAGCACTGATGCTGTGAAGACTTCCCTTTCAGAAACAAATCTCATGTATATGAGTTTTGATGACTTAGGATCTGATGAGAGGAGGAAGCTGGCCGTCTGATGTTTATTGCTTCAGTAAAATTAGGCGTGCACTGATGTGGATTAACTTCAATATGAGATTATGATCTCTCTGGAATCAGGACAGAACAGATGAAAGGCAAAAGTTCAGCCTTTAATTAAAAGTTAATTGATGGTGTTATTGCAATGCCACTTTTTCAATATATATTTGCTAAGGATGAAAGTGAACTGGTTGTGCTTGAAGAGCCTAGCACAGTTTCCGGCCCTTCTGGACTTTGTTAATTCATTCCTTCAATGCTGGTGCTGTTTAGAGACTGTCCTTCTAAAATTAACCACTACCCTGTTTTTCTTGACTGAGTCAGTTCTCCCCCTTCAATGTTGGTCTGTTGAGGCTCAACAACTTGTCTTTATCACAGAACTACATCTGTAGGCAGACAGCTGTTTGGTGTGGGATGTGATGCGGGACCAAGCTCTCAAAGTGCTGGCAAAAGTAGCTGAAGGTGCTTGCATTGCTTACTGTTAATTTTTCTGTCTTCTCACCTCTTCTCATCTTGGCTAGTCTTTATAGTAATTTTTCCTTCTTACACCTGCTCAGAAACTCCACCCAGTTCTAAAATATTGCATGCAGAAATCAAAGGCATGGTAGAACTAAAATGATACAGAAAAGGTTAATTAAAGTATGCCTATGAAAATGCGAAAGTACTTTCATGTGAGGAAAGACTTTGGAGGTCAGGTCTCACTCAGTCTGGGAAAAAAGGCAAATGAGCAAGATATGAGGAGAAGTTTAAGGAGCAGCTATTCTTGATTTGTTTGGTGAAGGGGATTCTGGAGACCAGGGAGCAGACCGTTAGCAGCAGACGTAAATGCTGCTGCAGTCCAGATGTGAAGCTCACTGTTACGAATGCTGATGAGTCTGGAAGAATTAACGGCTTCAAAACAGAGTTATGGAGAGGATTTGGTCCCTTGAGGGTTAACCTCTGATCATAGATCAGGGAAATTAGGTGCTTCACACAGATGTTCTCTGAATACCAGTTCCTGACCTGTGCTGGGGGGTAAAGCAGCCTCAGTCACCCAAAGAAAGGGATTCCCTTAGTCAGACCCTGTGATACCAGGTACTTTGTTTTTTAGATGCACTTCAAAAGTGGTACCATTTTGTGCAAAGTAGAAACTTTTCACTTGTGCTTCTGATTGTGTTTTGTGACTGATGGCAGTTATTTTGTGACTGCCATCTCCCCTTGTAAGGTGATCCATGGCAGACAGTGTACTGGACACTTGGCTTGTGCCCTCAGCTGCCAGGGCATCAAAGGCAGCTTGTTCTGGAGATGTGTCTGGGACAGTATTGCCCTCTTAAAATGGACAGCTGACTGTGGTTACTTTTGACTCGATTCACAGGAAGCAGACACATTCCAGTGTGGCAAAGAGTGGAGGAAGAGCACAAGAGCCAGGATGTCACACATTTGGTCAAAGCAAGAGACAGTAGCCAGGACAGGGAGGGCTGCTGAAGAGGGTGAACCACATGTTCATAGAGCTGTTCTTGTCCCTCTCTCCAATGCTGTCTTTAGTTCATTCTGCATGTATTGCTACTAGAGGGGGTGCCTAAGGATGCCCTTGAATGAAGCCTCAGCTTTGCTCTGTTTAACTGCATCTTCTGGCTCATTTGTTGTACTTCTCTCCTGCTGAGACATAGGCACTAAGCTCTTTCATCTCTTCTTGAATAAATACCACTTCTTTCCTTCTGCACCAGTCTTCTTTGAGAGCCAGAGGGTGAGGTAGGGCTGGGGACAGAGGAAGTTATGTAGAGAATGGTTTCTTTGCCCTAGATACCTTCCTTTCAGCAGGCCTTTGCATTCAGCCTTATAAGAAATTAATTGAATATTTGCCATCACTTTGGAAATAGTCTGTTGCAGGGTGTGTCAGTGATGTCCTGGTGAATATGTGCCACTGAAAACCATCTGGGTGGAAGGGCAGCACATCTCAACAGAGAGGGAAGGGGCTGTGGGCACATGGGCTGCCTGGTGCACTGTGTGGGCTATTTACAGGCTGACTGACTGTGAATCTTTCAAGTTCCAGGGGACATGATCTCTTTGACTGTAATTGAGAGGCCAACTGCTTTCCCACAGTGTGGCCTGGGTTCAGACGTGCTAGGGAAGTGCATGCACAGCATGCCAAGGAAAGACCTTGACTGGGAGGGAAATTTTATGGCCTTCCTTTGAGAGATGAACTCCTGCTTTTTTTCCTTCTCCGATGACCAGACTTGGTTGAGACCGCATCTGTCTCTTCCTCTGCAGCAAAACGAAAGTGAGAACAAGGTCCCAAGAGACAGGAGATGATTTGTGCCCAGGTCTGCAATCTCCAGTCTTTCAATGTGTCAGCACCAGGTGTGAAAGGGAGGACATCTGTGGCTGTGCAAACCTCCTAGACACAAACTCCCCTCCCTTCTCTCTGGGAACATGGACTGTAAAATGAAACTGATGATGACCCCTCTGGTCTTATGTAACTGACACATATGTGAGTGCTGGTGCCCTTTTTGGGGGCAGAGGTGGGGCTGACTCACCTCACAGTCGTCTACCCTGAGCAAATCTGCTGGGACAGTTTTGACAGAGTTCTACAAGTTCACTACAAGTGAATTTTGTCAGTGAGCTCCAGGCTTTTCAGAAATGCTGGAATTTAAGAAAGGTAGTGGTTGAAAAACTGCTCATTTTCAAGTTCAGCAGGCAACCGTGGAAGTCAGGTACCACTTCATGGAATGATAATACATCTAGTTACTGAAATAGTTTTTGATCTGTAGAATGAAATTTCCTCAGCAGTGAATATCTTCACTTCCACATGCAGATGTGCATCTGAGACCAGCAGCTCTAGCTTTGTGTCATGTATGCTTTTTGGCTCTTGGAAGTTCATGTGTGCCGAGTCCTGCTCTGTCCCAAGGCTTGCAATGGGGCAGATGAGACCGGTGGCCAGGAGAGCAAGGGCTCCTTTTCCAAAGCCTGCTGGGGACGTGGAGTGGGGTAAAAGAGCTTTGCAGGATGGGTCTGGCAGAGTGGACTTAGGACAGCCTGGGAGTCTCCCGAAAAGGAGTGGGAAGCAGACAGGCAGCTAGCTCTGGGAGGGGACAGAGTTCCCTTAGGGATCCAGGGATCCCTGTGGATCCAGCTGTCCACCCTTTTTAGTTGCCATCTTGAAACCAAGCTCTGAAGCCTACAAAAGAGCACAGTGGGTGGAGGAGTGCTTCTTATTAAAGGCCTTTTATCTCTCCTGCCTCCCCAAATCTCTTTGCATTGTCGCTGTTATAAAAGGGAATTGTTTTAGACTGTAGTTTTAAAAAGCACAGTCTTTTACATTTCAAAGCCATTTGGATGTTCAGTTTAAAGCAGGTTAGTCCCAGTTTATGCAACAAACTTTCCAGTGAAGCCAGAACAGTTACACACTGGTGTCCTGTTCTGTATTCAAAATTGCAAAAAAACCCCAAAATTTAAAAGCTGGGAAAATTATATCCTATCCACAGCCTGGTTAGGAGCAGCAGTGATTCCCCTCAGCTCTGCTCTCTCTCTTGAGAGGTGTAGGGAGTCGTACATTTAGAGAAGTGTCTGCTTTCTAGGAGAGCATACGTTTGCAATCATTTTGGTCTATAATTCTTCCAGGTAGGAAGCAGTAAGCTGGTAAGCACCACCAGCTTGCCCTCATGTCTCCCTTCTTAGGTAACTGACTTTTGCTCTTGAACTGATGTCTGGGGCGGGTCACGGGCTCCTCATACTTCTCCTGCTTCTTACAGAGGGAAGCAAGTGTTGCTTCAATGTTAATAAAGTCACCACCACCCTTTCTACCGTTTAAATACTCAGACTTTGCTGTAGCGGAGGCTGTGCGTGGGTTCAGTGCAGTACAGCCCCCATGTGGCACAAGGCTCTCAATACACCTTAGGGCGCTTAGCGCTGGTTTTGTGCCCGCGCGGGTGCCACCTAAACATGGTGTTTTGGGGTTTTTTTGAGTGTCCAGAGTGCTGATTGAATTTGCTGAATGGCTGGATTTGAATACCATCAGAGAGAAATAGATAGCTTGATGAAAGAAAAACTTTGTAATTTTTGTCACAAATATCTTTTGCTAAACCCAAAACATAACCCATATTTTTTTGCTGCTCGTAGGAAATTTCTTCTGAAGGAGAGTTTGCTGCTGTTTGACCCCCCCACCAAAAGATCTTTAAAAAATATCGAAGTTTCATCTCATTCTCAGATGTTTCTCATCCAAATTACATTTTAGTGTTTGAACCTATTACCGTCTTCTAATACATGTATAGGTATGCACAGAAATGTTTTCTCAGTAGCATGTACTTAGGAAGACCTGGGAAGTCTTTCTTTATGGTGGTCATCAAGACTTGACTAGCAGGGACAGCAAAACCCCATCCTTAACAGACAGAGAGCACCCATGGCATTTGGAGGACAATAAGCAGAAAGAAGTTTCTTTCTCGAGCTGCCTTGAAAATGTCCTGTAATTCCATGGCTCATCTTAGGTTTGATTATATTTTTTTTTCCAGACAGGCAAGCTTGACCCACATTATCCCAAATTCTGTGGGCACAAAGGAAGTGTTCTGGACATCAAGTGGAACCCATTCAATGACTTTGTAATAGCTTCGTGTTCAGAAGATGCCACAGTAAGTTTACCACCTTGCACTCTGTGTTAGTACCTGGCAAATGTGCTTTTTGGATAATGGAGTTAAAAGAAACCAAAAGCTCATGGATGAGATGTGAAAGCATGCATATACTTATTTAAGAAGTCAGGTAAGAGTAATATTCCTTAATTTCTCCTGAGTTCAGACCTGCATGATGCTTTCCGGATGATATGCCAGATCAGTGTAATGAGGACGTGGAATGTGGGGGCTTGTGCCTTTTTTTGTGTGTTTGTGTAGTAAAAACAAAATATGCATTTAAATGGAATGGCTATTCAAGTTTAATCTCTTTGAAACTCTGTCTTTACTTGAGACTAAAAGCTTCAACACAGCATAATCTGGACCCAGCTTTTTCAGATTAATTCCCCACAGAGCAAGTTTGAGCTTGTTCCTGCACTCAGTTGCTCTGTAAAGTCATGCTGGATCAGTTGCAGTGAGGAATATGCATCATACAGTTCTGCAGTGGGTGCTTTGCCTGAAGTAAATATGGTTAAGATGCAGACACTATAGCAATTGAAAGATTCAAGTCATGTTTGTAAGAGACAATTTAGTTCATATTTACCTACTGGAAGGTCACTTTCAAAAAGTCTTGTAAAAAGTGTGATGTTGACATCTTTGATAGTGAGGACATCTGAGTAGTGGTAGCTTTTTTCCAGAGATCCTATTTGATCCCACTGAATTTTTTCTCAGTCTGCCATACAGCATCAGGGAAGTTTCTACTGTCATTTTCTCCAGCCCTGGCTTGGTTCAGATGCTCTATCATTTTAGTTCTGCCAAAAAGTCACCCTTTATAATAAGCTTTTTGGATTATCTTTCTTGTTTAGTGACTTGTCTTTGCTTGTTTGGATACTCCTCTTGGTGTTTTGTTTTAATTTTTTTAAGGCTTCTTTTCAGTTTCTGAACTGATGGTAAAGATTTTATATTATATTCCCACCTGTATGCCAGGTTTTCATGCTGTCTCAGGAAGTATGGCATGGCATGGCTTACTTGTGGCAGAGGGCACCATCTTGGTCACTCTCTTGAGCCTCATATGAGAAATGAACACAATCTTCAAAACATGCCTCTGCAGTTAAAGAATTGCAGACGTGTTTGTGTTGAAGGGGAGGTTGGGTGGTTTCTTTCACCACCTCTTTAGGCAACCTGTTCCAGTTCTTTGCAACTTGTTTCAGTTCTTTACTACTCCTATGTGGAATTTTTTTCCTTTCAGTGTAGTTAATGACGGCTGTATCCTGTCTTCTTACCCTGCATTTCAAGACAGAGCCTGGCTCTATTTTTTCTCAGTAGTCTGATAAGTATTGAAGTCTTTTATCAGTTTACCTGGAAGCTCTCTCTTCTCCAGGCTGATCAAGCCCATTTCCCCTAGCTTCTTCTCACAGGGTAAAGTGCTGCAGACTTCTGAGCATCCTGGTGTCCTGCCCTGGACTCAAGTTTATCAGCATCTTACTTGCACTGGGGGGTGCAAAACTGGAAAACTGGATGTGCTATCCCCAGCTTTCCTTTCCAGTTTTCTCCAGAAACTTCACACTGGATCATTCCTCAGCCTAAAGAATGTAAACATGGAGCATGTCACTGGTCTCAGTACCAAAAGTTGTTCCAAGAAGTCTGTCTGGTTTTGACTGTATTCTCTTTTTATTACTCTCCCATCCTCATCCTAGCACCAGAAAATGGTATCTTAGGTGTCCTCTGTGCCCTGACATGGTGTAGGGACGTCTCCTCCCAGCCTGCTAAGTAGCAAGGATAGCAGACTGTGTTTCTTGGTCTGATTGTCTTTCCTGATACCTTGTAGCTAGACCTCGGGGGTTGCTTGGTCCAAACCCTACTCAAAAAATTGGGTTGCTTCAATCCTTGTTCAGATCTGGGAAGATCTCTAAGTCTACAGATCCTGTGGCCTCACTAGGTCCTTCTTCTAGGTGTTGAGTATCCTTCCAGGGAAAATGGGATGCCTCGGACCTCCAGGCATTGCCATATTGCCATATGCATCCATTACCTTTGATGCTTTCCTTCAAAGAGTTTGGCCCTGTCTTCTCTGTGCCTTCATGTAAGTTGAAGGACAGCCAGAGACTGAACAAATTATTTTCTTTCCAGCTTACCTCAGAGTTGCTGTGCTACTGCCTCCTTCTCATCTCATGTCTGCTGTTGGACTCATTCGGTGGAGTCAGCATGTTACTTGACCTGGCCTGTTCTGGAGAGCTCAGATTGGAAATACTGTTGAGACGTCTTCACGGAAATATTTTCTATTTTAAGAGAAGTTCGAGAAAAGATTTTTGGGGGTCACAGAGGTGTCCACCACTTCTGCTGGGCTGGACATGAGAGGAAATGCCTTCCTTCTAGTCTGTTGTTAAAAGCTTGGTGCTGCCTTCCATTTCTGACCATTACTAAGCCACATGAGTGCAAGGATGCATCTAATTGCTTACTGGGCTGAGCCTCCCTATGAGGAAGTCTGTGAGCTTCTGAGTAGATGATGGAAATTTCACTTCTCCCACATTTCTCAGAGGCTTCTTGACCATTGACCAGCCTTTCTGGAGCTTGCCTTGGTGGTACCACCGTTACCAAAAATAGTTAAAAATAAAAACTTCTTAACACTAATGTAGCATTAAGAAGCAGACATTCTTTATTCATCTGGAAGCATGAGGGGATATCTTGTCTGAAATATCGTGCATGCTGACTACAAAAGAAACTCCTGTTTAGATACTATATTTTAAGTACATAGTCACTGATTTTTCCCTGAATGAACATACATATAATAATTTCCCTCAAATCAGTAACATGTTTTCTCTCCCTTTTACACATGCTTTCTTCTGTCCTGGGCATCTCTTTGGTTATCCCTGGTGGTCAGTGACTCCCAAAGTTATACTTGACTGCCTGATCAAGTGGTAAATATTGTCACAACTGAGCTGGTTTCTTTCTTCCTACAGTTCTTACAGAATAAACATTGTGCAGTTCCACAGGCCAGTGGTTTTTGAAGAATAGGCATTGTGTTAGCCCACCAGGTGCAGACAATTTTTCTTTACAGCTATCATCTGTGGCACATAGCTGTAACTGTGTTAAATGGTACTTTTGGGCATGGTAAGGATTGTGTGTTCTCTGTGAACACTGCGTTCCAGTTCCCACTGCTGTTTGAGGCAGGCTTAGGACTGAGGCCAATACAAATGACTAGGGTCTGAGAGTTTGAGCTTATCCTTTTACCTCTTCTGTTCTTCTTGGCAAATTATCAGGCATGAAGAGTTGTACTTGTGGAAAATCTGTTCCCCTCTGGTTTGAGGGGCAACTCTGTGCCTATTACTTTGTTTTATCAGACTTTCTTTAAGATGTAGCAGGGTAGACAGCTTGTTCATGCTTGGATTGTCCATGCTTGCCTTGCAGGCCTGAGTCCAAGACCTGCTTCTTCTACACACTGAAGAACTGGCAATTGCTGCCATTTAATGCAGTCTGAGATTCCAGCTGGGTGCTTTTCTCTGCTTTTATCACCAACCATTTCACAGCATTAGGACTGGATGGTTCATTCTAGGCAGTTCTTATTAGCATGAACACAACCTATTTTTCTCTTTTCTAGTCTCTCAGCCCCATTCCTTTAGTGACAGCTGTTGAAACTGTGAAGAATCAGTCAGATTGTAAAGTGCGATGTTCTCTCTAACTGCTGTAGAAGTTCATGTGGACACTTCTGGACTCTGCAGCTGTTATGTTGATTCCTTATTGGGATAAACACTACTGACAAGTGTGCTCATGATGGAGCTTATGTTCTTACGGGACCAGGAGGTCCCAGAATTTTGGTCTGCTTCTTACTTGTCTTAGAAAGGAGTAATCCTCATCAACCAAACAGTAGGAGACCAGGGCAGCTGTGGCTGAATTCCACCAACTGTGTTCCAAAGAGCATTTCACTTTTGCTTCAGGCTAAGAACTAGAAAAATTATGACACAAGCATAGTAATTTTCATTAAGCCAAAGGATTAATCATCTGGTTAACATTCTAAATACTTGTGTTTTTAGGGTCAGTGTGAGAAAGACTCCTTTTACAACCACATAGGTTCAGCCCCTCTTGCTGGTTTCTTTTGTTGTTTTCTTCCACCACAGGAGGAAAGAGCATTTTTGTCTTCATGCAGCATGCTTCTGGAACGACCCAGAGCTGTAGGTGGGCCTGTTACAAGACAGCACGCTCCCAGTGCTCAGTGGCTCAGTGTGGTGCTGCCCAGTGTGTCTGCTCAGGGTGTCTGCTTTGAGGCCAGCTGCATCCTCAGGTGTTCTGTGAACTTTGGCAAATGACTGTGCCATTTGCAAAGCGTTCAGTACCAGCACAGCTTTCTGTGAGACACATTGCTGTAGCTGCCGGCTGACCACACAAGTTCTCAGTTCTTCTCCGAGGTGACACTGAATGGATCCTCAGGACCAGAATGAAGAGGGGCCAGTAGAGCAGGAGAGGATTGAGCTTGCTATAATCACTGCTATAATATCATAGAATCATAGAATTTTAATATCTTTTGTGACTCAGATTTGCTGTCTCTGCTCAAAGTTTGTTAAGAGGTAAGGTCTGCAAGATCAGTGGTTTACTTCTTCCCCTTGAGAATAACTTTTCATAATTGTACTGACAGGTCTAGCACTTGGATTGCCCAATTTAAAGAAACCCTGGTAGGAATGCTGTCCAAAGATAGAGCATAAAGAGGAGGTACACAGAAAAGTAAAGATACAAATGACAAGGACAGGCATTCAAAAAAGCCAGGTGCATTCCTATTCACTACAAAGGGAATAGTAGTTCCAAGGCAGTTAATAGCTATTGGTAAATTCCAAATTAGCTCCTTCTCAGGAATCTCATGAATACCCATCCTGTGCCATCCAGGTTAAAATCTGGGACATCCCCAACCAGTTGCTAAAAAGAAACATTACCACCCCGAAGAAAGAACTTCTTGGGCATGCTCGAAGAGTTGGTCTGATTGAATGGCATCCCACGGCTGATAACATCCTCTTCAGCTCTGGATATGACTACAAGGTGGGCCTGTGCTCCTAGGACACTCCGGCTGAGTGTTTTGAAATTTGTTTTAATTTCAAGTTGTAAGATGGTACCAAAGAGTTTGGAAACTTTCTTCATGGGGGAAATTCCATGGTGACCCAAAAGCAAAAGCATATTGCTGTAAGTTCAAAAGGACTCTGTAATTTTCCAGTTTTCTGATGAACTTCAGTCTATTCTGCACTTCTTATTTACTGAATTGGACACAGCATGCAATGCCATCCGCTTTGTTTGTGCTAGTGCATATATCTGCACTGATGTTGTCTATTTTTATGTATAAAACGTGGTTGCAAAGGATATTAAAATATTGGACATCCTTAGCTGACACTGATACATTGCTGTTAGTATCAGGAATTATTTTAAGTGCTGGAGAAAAATCACTTATGATGGTAAGACCTATACATGTAGTGAAAAGATGAAATGAATGGAGTACACAAAGTTCCTGATGTGTGAGGCAGCAAAGGGTTGATTTTCTTTATTATTTTTGCTCCAGATAATGATCTGGAACCTTGATGTCAGTGATGCTGTTCTTTCAAAGCCAGTGAAGATTCTTGATGCTCATAAAGATGTGGTCCTCTCCATGTCATTCAACACAGACGGCAGTCTCCTTGCTACTGCTTGCAGGGACAGAAAGATTCGTGTGTTAGACTCTCGTGCTGGAACAGTCCTACAGGTAGGTTGGGTTCAGAGGTTTACGGTCCACCTGATCTCAACTCTTGGAGTGTTTCCTCTCCTGGATAGCTTCATTGCCATAAAAGACAATGCATATGTGCCCTGCATTGCCAGGCAACATACGGTGCTGTTCCCTTCTACTTTCCATGGAACACTTGCTGTCTTTGTTGAAAATGCTTGCTGTCACCATTGAAACATGATAGCATGTTCCTTGCTCCTTGAAACATTACTTGGATTATATTGTTTTTATAGGTGCCTCTTGCAGCACTCTGAGGGACATCATGGGAGGGAATGTAGAGTTTAGGTGGACAGATGGATGCAAGTGTACATTTGTCCCAATGATCAAGGTTGTCCTTGTTGATTGGATTTTGTTGGCTAGGTGAAGCTGGCTGCATTCTGTAGCTATTTGCACAGGTTTGTGTACACAGAAAGCCCTGAATACAACTACTAGAGAGTGCTGTCTTGCAAATACGTGAATCAATAGTTAGGGAGGTGAGATTAGTTCAGGTGGTCAGAGCAGGGTGCTGATGACACCAGGATTGTGGGTTTAATCTCTGTATGGACCATTTAAGAATTGATGATCTTTGTGTGTCCCTTTCAACTTAGAATATTCTATGATCTGTGGCTGAGCTTTTGGGAATGATCCTGAAATTTAGGCCACTTTTTTCAGATGCCTGTGAAATCCTGCTCACTGTAGTTCAGCTGGGCTGAGCAGATCTTTGAGATGTAAGAGTTGTCATGTAACATGAAATGTAGCTATGCAACAGATGTTATCTTACTCATGCAAATGTCCTTTCTCTTCACAGGAAGGAAGCTATAAGTCTCACAAAGTCAATAAAGTCTTATTCCTTGGAAACATGAAAAAGCTGTTTTCTACTGGGACGTCTTGGTGGAATAATAGGCAAATTGCATTATGGGATCAAGTGAGTTGGACCAAAAATCTTAACCAGCTTCAGTTTTCTCTCTTTTGCTGTCGCTTTAACTTTCCACCTGCCACATACACAAGAATTGATTTATAATAGCAATTCAGAAGTGTTCTGTCAGATTCCTGGAGGGTGATAAGTCTTACTGCTGTGAGACATAACTGAGTTTCTGCAGGTTTTCAGTATAGAAGCCTAAGAGAACAAAGTGAATGCTGTGCCCATGTCCTGGTTTTGGCTGGGTTAGAATTAATTTTTTTCTTAGTGGTTGGCACAAAGTTGTGTTTTGAATTTAGTATTGAAAGCACACTGTCATTTGGGGTGTTGCTAAGTAGTGCTTACCCTAAGTCAAAGACTTTTCAGTTTCTCATGCTCTGCCAGTGTGCAGGCACATGAGAGACCAGGAAGAAGGATATCCAGGACAGCTGATCTGAATTGGCCAAAGGGATGTTCTATACCATAGAACATTATGCTCAAATGGGGGGAGTTGGCCAGGAGCCATGGATTGCTACTCAGGGACTGGTTGGGCATTGGTCAGAGAGTGGTGAGTGGTTGTGTTGTCCGTCACTTATTTTTCTTGAGTTTTATTCCCCTCTCTCCCTTTTCATTACAGTTGTTATTCTATGTTTTGCTTTTTTTTTTTTTTCAATTACTGAACTGTTCTTATCTCAACTATGGTTTTACCTTTTTCTGATTCTCTACCCCATCCCAACCCACGGGGAAGTGAGCAAATGGCTGCATAGTACTTAGTTGCTGACTGAGGTTAAACCACAACAGCCCACTACAAGAAGAAATTGTTCAAAGGACCTCTGTGGTTACTGTAGCTCTGACTTAAGGTGGCTCCTACTGGTCTTACTGGCAAACTGGTCCTGGTGCTGGAAAGAGAACAGAGCTCTAGACACAGCCTACTCAGATGAAGCCGTCAATGAAGAAAAGTGTGTTGGGTGTTTTTGATTTCTGATGATTCCTGACAGTAGAGTACTGAGGTAGTGCTTGATTCATCATTTTCAAGACACGATCTTCTGTCAGGATGGCTGCTAGCCTTACGAAACCCTGCTCTCATCTACCCTTTCATATTAAGTGAGATGTTTTTACTTTGTCAATATCTAAATATGTCCCTCTGCCATCAACCACCATGAAGCACAATCTTTTGTCTCTTTGTAGTGCTGTCATGCTTTGTTACCAGACAAAGCTGGTAGACCAGGCCTATGATTTGCTATGTTTTGGCTATGTTTGGACATGGCTTCTTTGCACACGTGAGAGGCAAAGCACTATGCTGCTGTCTGAAGGCTTTCCACAACACTAAGCAGTGCTGTGACACTTCATGGGTGTCATGTCAGGGTTTTGCGTGCTTGGTTTAAGAATACAGTGAGTAGTGAGACAAGATATGTAAAGCCTCCTTAGGAACAGGGATTGGCACAGGGCCTGCACAGCAGGCCTCTTTCTCAC
Source organism: Sitta carolinensis (assembly GCA_032173965.1). NCBI lineage: Eukaryota > Metazoa > Chordata > Aves > Passeriformes > Sittidae > Sitta > Sitta carolinensis. Next base: position 51,294,683 of record CM063313.1, read on the forward strand.
ATCCACACCCGTCTTTGCATCTGTACAGAAGGTCTGTCTTACTGCAATCTGCACCTGGGTCAGTTCTGCTGGAGAAAATGTTTGTTAACCCTATGCTAAATACATGTTTCTATGAGAACCGCCACATGGACAGCCATAGGACACCACAGTCCTCTCTGTTGGTCCTCCCAAAATCACTCCCTTCAGCAGTGCAGGGATTGCTTTGTACAAGACAGGGGGCTTTACGTATGGAGTGATGTGCTGTGTCCTCCTACATGGCTTACCTGCAAAAGGCCAGTGGGAGGTTCTGTCCTTGCAACAGGCACCTCCCCACTGTGCGATGCTGAGACTGCTTGGCTGATGCAGACTGCTCTTGTGGGTGGTGCACTATTGTGAAAGTATTGCCTCGACTAGAGGTTTTGAGAGAACATGAGTAAAATTCAGTGTGAATTTTACATCAGCAATGCAGGTGTACCCTGAGGGCTCCTTCATCTCCTGTTGTCTGGCCCACATAGAGGCAGGCAATGTTTCTTACCATATCTGTCCTGAAATGCCATCAGATACCTGAGGTGTTATAGTGGTAGGAGCTGATGTCCTGCCCTCAGTCAAGGCCTGGGACAGAGCTCCTATTTCGCACCCACGGAGCTTTGCAGCAGTCTGTGCATGGCTCAGGGCTCTGGGTCATTACAGAGCTGTGCTCACATGCCACTGCCAGGTGGGGTTCAGGTCAGGTATCCTGGCCTTGAAGTGACTGACAGGTGATTGCAGCTGACTCTTTTTCCTGTGTTCTGCTCAGAATGACCTTTCTGTGCCTTTACTGGAGGAGGATCTGGATGGCTCCTCAGGACTACTGTTTCCCATCTATGACTCTGACACACACATGCTTTACGTGGTGGGAAAGGTAAGTTCTTTCCACATCAGCAAGTGCAGGCCTGTTTGGTTCTGCTCTCAGCCTGTGTTGTAACAGATTGAGGTCAGAGATGCTCCTGAAACATGTTAACCTAAGGATATGAGCAGATGGGGTGAGTCCAGAGGGTGCTTCATCATCAGGCCACATTTACCATGTTTACAGATATACCATGTTTATTGTGGAGAGGTACATAGGTGGGTCCTAACCTTCCTATATAAAAATTTGAGGATAAACATGTGGTTCATTGTTGATCCTGCATGGCTTATTTGGGTCAGGAATTCTTCTCAGACTGTCATGCTGAACAGCAGAGTCTGGCTGATGTTGATTTTCTTTGCCTTTAGGGTGATGGAAACATACGGTACTATGAGATAAGCCCTGAGAAACCATACCTGAACTACCTGATGGAATATCGTTCTCCCTTACCACAGAAGGGAATTGGTGAGTGGCAGAATGTCTCATGTTTCAAGAGGATTGTGGCTTCTTTATTTTAGAGGCTGCCAGAGTCTTGGACTATCCAAAATACCATCTAGAAAAGAGAGCAGGCCAGGTTCCTCCGCACAGGTTTACAGGTGCTTACAGTCAGCTTGGCCCAGCTCACCCAAATACAACAGGTGATCTTACAGGGTCAGAGCATGGAAAGGCTCTTCTGACCAGCAGAGCATGGGCTGGGCAGTTTTACCAGTCACTGCTGCATCTCCTCTCACATACTTGGTCAACGTGGGAAGGAGGTTAGTCTGGATTTAAAGGTGGAGAATGCTCCTTGCCATTTGTCGATCTGCTTCAAGATTTTTGTTGTTGAACTCTGTGTCCATCGTTCCCACTCTATGATTTCTCTAGTAACAAATGCTTCACAGCTTAATGCCTTTTCAGCCTTTATTGCTTGTCTACCTTCTTTTTTACTGACATTTCCTATTTAGAAATAGATGTACTGTGAGCAGGTCACCTCTCCTCCCTTGGAGACCCTTGCTTATTAATGTGTCAGTGTACTACCCACTGTTTAACTAATTCAAATCAGAGAATTTAGCTTGCAGCCCTAGGACCTTATTGTTAACCCTTTTTTGAACCTTCTCTGTTAGGTTTTTAAAAATATATGGGGGTTTTCTTCTTCCTGTTTTTGTTGTTTCTTTGTTTTTCTTGTCTGGGCCTTTCTGGTGTTTCTGAGAGCTCTGTGAGCTTGGCTTTCACCTAACTTAACTTGTCTCTGTCTCTGTGAAGGCTTTCTGTTTTCCCCCAGCCCTGCGTCTGAAGAAGAGTTTGAGTCGTCTGTTTTCTCGTGTTCAGGAATTTGTTTATTCTTTGTTGTCGCATATTCATTCCCTGGCCTGTCACAGCTTCTCTGCAGGCCAGTGCTCTCCTCTTTGGTCTTAGTCTGCCCTTCGTCTGTCCACCCTTGGGAGGGCACTATCTTTTATACTGAAAATTATGTGTACTTTATTTATAACAATTCTCCAATATCTATCCACTATGTTGTTGTCAAAGGTTTGACGTTGGCACAAGGCCAGTGCCCCCATGAAGATATACTGTCCCTGGTGTTTGTTGTGAGATGTGACCAAAAACAGAGTAAAACAGTTTCTAATTTAGAAAGCAAAAGAAAAGAACTTTATTACTTATAATATGTAAAGAAGACACATACAGAAGAAAATGAAAACTTTAAAAAACACTCTTCCTCCCCCCCCTTAGTTCTCAACACAATAAAACAAACTAAAAATTCCCAATCAAGTTACCACCTTTTAGATAATTAATCTTTAGTCCATTACCACCTTTTTGATAATCAGTACTCAGTCTATCAAGGAGAGATAGGAGTCCTTCTTGCACCACATCGTGGCCTCTTCTTCCATGTCCAGTGCTCTCACCACTGTGCATGGACCAGAGCTGCTTCTAGGGTTTCTCTTTTTTAAAGATGCTTTGGTTAGTTCCAAGAAACGACAACTTCTCAAATTTTGGGACACCAGTCCCCCCCAATATTACCCCCTGGGGCCGAGGGGCCTTGAGAACAGAGCTCTTCCTCTCATCTCTGTTCACGCTACTGTCCACTCTTGGCTCCAAGCCAACGCCTCTCCCCAGATGCAGTCTCTGTGTCACAGAAAAGAAATGAGTCTATCCATGGCTACAAGAATCGTTCAGCCAAAGGCCACTCCATCATCTCCTCCCACCTAGGATTCTTTTCAGCATTCTCTGACAATCTTTCACTTGCACGAACTTTCATCATCTCTGCTTAGTTCTCTCTATCTTTTTTCTTCAAATTCAGGAGCATTAGCATTTATAAAGTTTCCATCATCTACGAAAAGGGTTAAAATCTTGGGCTTTGTTTCCTCAGAACTCTCACGGTATTTTTGCTGTTGGGCACTTTTCTCACACCACCCCCCCATACTCCTTCGGCCGTGCTGCCCGGCTACTGATATCAAATTTCAAGGTGACACAGATCACAGGCACAGTCTCTCTCTCTCCGGGGGGGGAGGAAAAGAAGGCTGCCTGATGCCTCTCAAGGTTCTTGTACTCTCTCCACCCTTCCATCCTGCAGGATCTTCCTCTCCCCTCTCTGCCCAAGGCTCCAGCCTACCTCGCCCAGCCCGCATGGCTTCCCCTCCCCGCCCAGCTGGGCAGGGGAGATCCGCCCATCCTCAGGGACCGGAACCAAGAGAGAGTTCTCCTGGGAGCCCTCTGCTTTTAACCCCCTGTGTTCTCAGAGGTGGATCCTTGTCCTCAGTGGCCACACCAGGTGCCAGTCTTTAAACCTGAGCACTCATTGGTTTGACCACTGAATTTCAAAAAACTCATTTTTTTTCAAACTACCACAGTTGTACAGTGTACTTTTGTTCCAAACCAATCCAAATGTGCCACACCACCACAGAAGATGGAGAACAAGAGGATGAAGAAGAAGCTCAGGGACACACCCCATTTCCTCCATCTTTGCCCCCGATCTCACATCTAAAATCCACAAATTCTACTTTTTCACCGTGTGACATACTAATTATCATTCTCTCTAAATTCTTGTGAGTTATAAATCTTCCCAGGACAATCAGAAGGATTTCCTGGTTCCCACACTTCTCAGGCTAATGGGAGAGAAACCCATTGAGGTTGTCAGGTACTTAAAGACCTTGTGTGGTTTATCCACTCCCTGAAACACAAATGGACAGAATAAATGTTCACACCCTTTTCATTCTCATTTCTGTTTTGGAACAGCATTCTGGGGGGGGGGGATACTTGACTGGAAGGTATTTCAGCCATATAGAGATATTTTGGTGTCATTTAGGTGTCATGAAATCCCTCCCTAGTGATCCTAATACTCAAATCCTGTGGCATAACCTACCTGTTCTGTTCTGTTCTCATCTCTCTATTTGAAGCCCATTAGAATGACTAAGGAACAGGAGGCTTAGCATGAAAATCACACATCCTGTATGTAGCAACATGATCTGACAGGAAAAAAATTATTTAGTCTTGTTATTAGTGCCACTGAGGTAGTTTTGCAGACCTCAAGCCATGCTGAAATGGTGCTGATGCTATGACTCCTTTCATTGTTTGATGACCCTTTTCACATGGCTGATAACATTAACTTTCCTAAAGAGATTTATACTCCATTTATTTCTTGCTCTTCCCCCAGGAATGATGCCAAAGAGAGGTCTTGATGTGGCAGCTTGTGAAATTTTCCGATTCTACAAACTGATTCCAACTAAAAGCCTCATTGAGCCCATCTCCATGATTGTGCCTCGACGGGTAAGTCAACCTTGGGTCATGTTCATATATTAGGCAAATATCAGTGGAAAAATGAGGGTACTGCCTCCTCTCTGTGACTCTTGGGGACAGGAGAACAAGTAGAACAAGAAATTTTCTCTCTCCTGGCATGAGGGACTTATCTGACCAGTTTCTGGGGCAGGCCTGCCAACAAACCCTATCCGGGTAACTCAAGAGTTACACAAAAGTTAGGTCTCTGTTTAATGTCTCACTTTCCAAGACATGCTGCCAGGTCTGCTAGCTGTCTGTAAACTTCTCCAATAGAGTCTTTTTGACATAATAACAAAAGAGGGAGAGGGTCTGGAGCTGATGTTGGGTGGCATAAACATCTTCTTGTGGAAGGAAGAAGAATCAGCCTGGTAAAACAGGAACTATGGATTTGTGGGTCTCTCCCACATGGGTTGAGTTGTGTTATGGAGTTGTTTTGCAGCACGCAAGGCATACCCTGTTGCACTGAGTGTGATGCAGGAGTAGGTTTCAGATATGGTGTCATTAGAGAAAGAAACAGGCCTTGAATCTGTAGCTAGCCAAGGTGGCTCCCATGTGAGTCTGTGAGCACAGGTACATGGGAAATGTCAGTACTGTCCTCTCTACCTCCAGAAAGTAGAATATGTAAAGAATGTATGAGTTCCTGTATTCAGAGACATGGGAGAACTGATACTCATTGCAACTCCCAACCTGGTGTTTTTTCTCCAGCTTTATCTCCTTGACCAGTTTCTGTCAGTTGATAATCAGCTGATTCTTTGTGACTTGTCCATCCTTTGCATTCACATATTCATCCTCAGGAACATGATTTCAGGGGAGTTGAGTTAGCCTATGTCAGCCTCCTCCAGTCTGAAGACCTTACTGGCACAAATTAAATTAGGCCTTCAGATGCAATTCTTCTGAGTTGAGGTGAGCAGCAGAGAGGCTCAGAGCAGGTGAAAAGAATTTACGTTTGTGCCAGTGAGTGCTCATGACACTCCCTGTGCTGAAGGGAATAAATTAATTTCTCCACCACCATCCAGTATGACCTCTTTAAACCAAAATGTCACTGATATAGTTACTCTAGACTTTTGTTTGCTTCCAGTCGGAATCATACCAGGAAGATATCTACCCCTTGACTGCAGCAGCCCGGCCAGCACTGACAGCACAAGAATGGCTCTGCGGAATTAACAAAGGTCAGCACATGGAGAGCTTCCCAGCCCTTCAGCTCCCCAGGGCTTGGGTAAGCTGCTGCCAGCTCTCTGGCCTATTACCTGCCAGAGGAGAAGGGAAGAAGGAAAAGGAGAGACATAGCAAATATGGCTGGAAGTTAAAATAACTTGGTGGCTGTAAATTCTGGAAGCTTCTCCAGTCAGGTGTCTCCATGTTTATCTCTGAACAAGTTGCTTACAGCTGGTTGTTTGAATGAATTGCTTACAGCTGATTTCTGGGTGTGGTGTGTGAGTGCTCACTTATGTCCTTCCTCCCTAGGACCTCTCTTGGTATCCTTAAGACCAGGCTCTGAAACTGTGAATTCCCTACCGCAGTTTCTTGAGCCAGAGCCACTCCAGAGAGCTACTGACCTGAGCCAGCAACAGGGAGGGGCAGGAAGCATGTCACTGGAGGACAAGCAGAAGCCAAGAGAGGTTGAAGATAGCAGAAAACGCTTGAGAATGGAGGAGGAACTGCCAGAAAATAAGCAAGCGTGCCTCTCCAGTGACTTTAACATACTTGACTGCCCATCACAAAAAACTGAAAGTGAGGTATGAATGTCTGGGTTGAAGTGTTGGGGCCACGGGGAAAGCTCTGAGCCTGATGACAAAAGGATGCCATTCACATGGTGGCAATTCAGGGTGGGTTTATTTTGCAGGCCTGTGTCAGTGCAAGCTGTTTATTCTTTGTGGTGGCAAAAGTTCTGCCTGCCCTGACTGCCACATGGGAAGCAGAAATATGGCCCAGCAGCCCCCAGCTGAGGGGATCTGCAAAGGAGGGGGCAGCCAGTGTTCTCACTTCCTAGGCATTCTTGTGGCACAGACATGCCTGGTGACTGGCTGGGGATAGGGAGGTCCTTTTGACTTCCAGGTTCTGCAGAAGAGAAGGGGGTTTATGCAGGATAATCATTTGATGAGAACTGCAGTCAGCAAGCCTGGTGAGGCAGCAGGGATTTCTGTGAAAGGAGTGGGTGTGTCCATGTAGTCTTAACTGCCTGAGTGTATTGTGGACCCTGACATGAGAAAGAGTCTGCCACTGCAGCTCACTGTTGAGGGACAGCTTATTAGTGCAGTACTATTAAGGTTGGCTGATGGCTGCAGCATGCACCTGGGAGGCTCTAGAAAAGATCCTGGAAGTTCTATGAGCTGTCTTTAGTCACGGGAAACCTCTGTATAGCAGTCAAAGATGGCACAGTGGTACATCTCTGTCGTGATTTGTCAGTCTCCCACTGTTGGCAGCTCAGGGATGTTTTCAATCACATACAGTGTGTTTGCTTTTAGGAACTCTGGAATTATTTTCTTCCCATACCTGTGTACTGAGGTCCTCTTTCATCTCTGCAAGAATTTAGCATCTGCACCTTGATAGGGCACAAATTTCCACATCTGAATTTCCCTGTGGTGTGCAAAAGGATGTTTTTCCACGTGTTTCTGAGCTGGCACCCCCAAGGTTAGGAAGCAGCCCTTGCAGAGCTGGGTGCTCAGCTGCATGCATGGTGAAAGAGTAAGCTAGTCTCAGCTGGAAGAAGAAAAAGGATTTGTCCAAGGTCAGAGAAGGAGATGTGGCAGACCCACGAATTTAGACTCCAAATGCTTTATGTGAAGCACATGCAGTCACAGCCCAATCTAGTGGACAACAGGAGCACTGCTGATGTTGTCTTTGGTTGAAGCCTTCCTCCTTAGATGCTTCTTTCAGAAGTGATGTAACAGCTCTGGTGGTATTGTCAGATTAAGTCTATATTTTCCTAGTGTAAAGTAAACAAAATGTGTGTTTTCTTACAGCTATTACAGATGTTTTACCAGCAACAGGAAGAAATCTTTCGACTACGTGAGATGATAGTCCAGAAAGATGTCCGAATTAGACAGCTGGAGCTGGAGCTCAGAAACATGTACACAAGCAATTACTGAGATTGCTGGCCTGCAGCTCTTTGTACTCCTGGACACAGGGGAAGATGTCAGTTCCTGCGAGACTCCTCCTAGGTTTTTTACTAGGGGTAAAATTAAAATTTCACGCAGGATGGACTTCACTGGTTTGTGGTGGTCACATTTCTTTAATCATCACCAGACAGGTTTTTGGTGGATTTACTGCACTTCTTCAGGTTTCCCTTGCTTGTCTACTCACCAATATCAGAGAGTTGTGTGTTAATACTAGTGGGAGACTTTAAAATCTTGCTCTTCTGGTCTTGGAGAAGCTACATGTTAAGCTCTAGGAATGACCAGTTTTGCTGCCCCTCCACATGACAGCAGAATGGGAGACTGAAGGCAGCTGCCAGCATCTTTTCTCACCCTGGGGCCCAGCAATGTGGCTCCTGTGGCTGACGTCCCCTTGCCCGGCGAGTCCACTCTGCTGCGCTTCAGAGACACCTCTAGCTCCAAAGTGATCCTTACACACCCCTCTCACCTCACAGCTTGGCCCTGCCCCCAGGTGGTTTGGGAAAGCTCTGGCTGCCCTGACCTGGTGCTGGGAATAGTCCTGCTCTGAGTGGGAGGCTGCACGAGGGGTGCCAAGGGTCAGCACTTTTGTGAAAGGAGAATGAGAGTCGGTGTTGGAGGTCTTACTTTAGAGAGGTGATGGTGTGTGCTAGTTCTCACAGAGAACCTGAAGACTCTCTGTCCTGTGAGTCAGTGGCCTTCTTTCGCTCCTTCTGCCAAAGATCAGCTGCAGTCAACTGGGGGTCATCAGAGATATGAGGACAACGTTTAAAGCTGCACAGTGTTTACAGGGGGGGGAATTTGCCAAGGGGGTTTAAAAGGATGAGTGGGGAGTTGTACCCCTGACCCACTGCAGGCATTTCAGCAATGCTAGAGGTGCTAGAGTGTCGCTGTGGGTGATGAACAGATGACATAAGACCTTGGTTTAAAAAACTTCATCTGACTCCTCTTTATTCAAAGACTGGCCCCCTTTATATAGCTTCTTGAGCAGGACATCTCATTGGTCAGAAGAGTGCCAGAACTCTTCATCTTCATTAGCCCAAAACTGAAAGACAGAGAGAAATCCATCCCACAGAAAGGAATCCATAACATCACTCTTGTTACAACACTTGTGATGTTTATGCCAAGCCTGTGAGAACACAAGGTTTTCCTGAACCAAAACACCACGAAGAAACTGAGTCCAGAAACTTCAGGCCCAGGAGCCTCAGCCTACACTAGAGCATCTCACAGTGGGATGGTATAATTTTATCAGTTGTGAGATGATACTAAAGGGCCAATTAACAGAAGATAGCCCCTGGATGAGGGTGGGTCATGACGAGGTAGAGAAAACTGCCCCATGTGATTTTAACAGCTGGTAATAGAATACAGACTTTTGTTTGCGTCTTGCATTACAACCTAAGACTCTCAATCACAGTAAGATCACAGGGGCATGGCCTGTCTGTTCTGAACAGCCTTCCAGGGTTGCTGGAGTATCACTTGTCTTTAATGCCTGCAGCTGCTTCTTCCTTAGCTCCCGGGTGCCAACACCTTGTCCCATTCCTGCAGCCATCTACAGCAGCAGGTTCCTGTAGGCTGAGGCTCCTGGGCCTGAAGTTTCTGAGTTTCTGAACTCAGTTTCAGTTTTGGGCCAATGGGATGAAGAGTTCTGGCATTCTTGTGACCAATAGGATGGCCTGTACAAGAAGCTAAGTAAAGGTTTGAATATATATTCTTTGAATAAAAAAAGTCAAATACAATTTTTGTAATGAGGTCTCATGTCTCTGTTCATCACCCACAGCGACATGTTCCCTCTTGCCAGCTGTTTTGTCCAGCCCCATGCATCTGTCCAGGCTGCTCAGCCTTTCTCAGCCCTGTGGACACACTGATCTATGTCCTTGAGCACCAGCTCTCTGGGTCAATGCTAGACCTTATGGAGATATCTTAAACCCAGGCAGAGCAAGAAAACACTATTTAACCTGTAACTGCACCTCTATTGTGGCACATAGAAATCACAGAATCAGCTAGGTCCAGGGGATATGTCTAGGGCGTTCCTTGTCACCAGATGTATTTTATTGGCTGCATTATTTTGCTTATTTTTTAGTACAAAATAAATTATTTAAATTATTTCCAAAGTAAAGTAATTTTTCCAGGGGATTTTTACATCCTCTTGATGACTGTTTCTTTGTTATTCTATGACTGACTAGCATAGAGAATGGTTGGCCATTATGGTTCTTATCCTAGGGTTATGTTGATTTCAGCATTTATGGAAAAGAAGGTGCTTTCACTTGGGCTTTGATGATACTATTTAATCAAAATTTCTTTCTTAGACAGTATGCCTGTAGAAGTGTGGACTTGTGAAATGTATTTAAATTTGGAGCTTAACTACAGCCACTGATCTTTCAAATGGAAAAAACCTTGTTATGCGTTCATGTTCTGTGCCTAAATAGTCTTGAGAGATGATTCTAACACTTTCTAAAACTCCTAAAAGCTTTGTAAAAAAAAAAAAAAAAACAAACTGTTGAACATGGGGATAAAAACCAAATCTGTGCAATGAAAAGCAAATATGACTGAATAATAAATATATTTAGAGTTATACTTTTTGATACATGCAAGATTGTTGTTTTATTATTGTTTTGTTGAAATGATTGAAACTTAAGCTGAATCAAGGTCAGAAAGGAGTGTCACCTACTTTCTCTTTCATTTGCATCAAGCTGTGGCCTTACATTTGTAGGTGGGTTTTACACAGTGTTATGCAGGTGGCCCTGTCTTTTTACATCTTTCCCAGTTGCCCTTAATGCCACAAAGGGGTGGCTTCTTCACACTGTTCTGAATTGCTGTGTGTTGTCTTGAGTAAACTCAGTCCTGCTGGAGATGCATTCTGTGTGGTAAGGTGTTTGCCGCTGTCTTGCAGTCCTGGCTCTTGTGCAGTACACTTTGACCAGACTTTTTAAAATATTTGACATGCAGGGTGATTAATGTGTTATTACCAAATTTACTTATTTGAAGACAGGATTTTGATTTAGCAGACTGAGACTGAAGCAGTATGGATGATACAAGCACAATATAGCAGCTGCAACCTCCAGCTAGATCACAATACAAATGCAATTCCCATTACACTTACTGTCATGATGCTGGATATCTCCAGTCGCCAGGAAAAAATGTGTGGGCTGAAGCCAGCTCAAGTCTGTAGTGCTCTTTAAAGCTCATTTTGTTGTTTTTGTTTTGCTCTGATTCCCATGGGCATGTACCTGTGCTGAAAATCTGAAGAACCATTGCCTGTGCTCATGTCCTTGGAGCTGTCTTTCACTGTAGTGGTTTGTTGATCTATTACAACTTTGGGCATGGAAATGTTCATGGCTGCATTTGAGATGTAATTTTAAATGTTTTGTTTTTGTATATTTTAGGCTAGTGTAAGGAGAAAAAATGGTGGAAATTGCCGAAGGAAGACTGCTGGGAATTTATGTGCACCTGCCATGTCATCAGGACACTGTGGCCTCCTGGTCCTCAGACACCTTGTACTGGTGAGTGTCTGGGCAGGCACTGTGTCCCTCCTCAGGGGCCAATACAGTCTCACTGGTCTGATCAAAGTCTAGAAAAAGGCAGCAGCAGGCAGATTAGTGTGGGAGGCAGAGGAAGAACCTGCAGTGCCTTTGCAGCTCCGGTGTTATGGCTTCTTAGCCTCAAAGAGAGAGTAAAACATAACCCTGCAGTGCTAGCTTGCCTGCTGATTTAGGGCCACAACACATCTTCACCCTCTACTCCAGGCCAGCTGCCAACTGCAGAATAAAATCTAGGCAATAGTTGTCAATTGTTACTGTGATGCACAGAGGGGACGCAGTAACACACACAACAGGTGTTCAGGCAGAGAAGAAGAAAAGAAATCCCATTTATTGTTGACCTCATATATATAAGTTTCTAGACAGTGACCAGAGATTGGACAGAGAAGTTACCACCTCTCCATCTCCACTGGTCACTTGAGAAGTCCATCAGGTGATATGTTTTCAGAAAGGAATGCAAACATGATCCTTGTTTATCTTACAGTTCATGAGAACTGACTCCACTATACTAAAACAAATCAGAAGGCTTATTTTCAGGGACAACAGTCAATATCACTTTATTTCTCATCTTGGAAAGCTGTACCCTTGGTGTGCTCAAGGAGTTGCAGGCAGAGGGGAGCGTGGAGATGATGCCATTTGTCCTGCAGTGGGAAACAGCAGATCACCTTTGTTGTCCTGGGCTGGGTAGCGTCCATTCCTAGCACAGGGTTGCTGTGAGCTGCAGGGCGTCACTGAAGTGAAGTTGCTGTATCAGGAATTGCCTCTTGGACATGCTGGAGCACCATTTCAAAGCAGGATCTCTGAGCTTGTGCTGGGGCCACTGCAGCCTGTCTACAACTTGTCTGTGCTGGGGAGCCCAGGACTGGACTTGGCACTCCTCACATGGCCTCACCAGCACTGAGAGTAGAGGAGGGACAAATTCCCCTGAGCTGCTCTTAATGCATTTCTAAATACAGCTGAGGATCGTGTTGGTCATTTTGCAGGCAGACAGTGTTGCTGGTTCCAACTCAGCTTGCTGTCCCGCAGGACCTTACAGAAATTCTCTGCAAAGTTGCTTGTCAGCTTTACAAGTCCCCAGCATGTGCCAGTGCATGGAGCTATTCCTCCTCAACTGCAGGACAATTACCCTTGCTGTGCTTTATCACATTCCTCCCTGCTCAGCTCTGCATTTCTTCTGTTGAGGTTCTACCAAAGTGCAGCACAACTGTGCTGCACCTTTCAGTCCTTCCACTTTAATATACTCTCTAAACTTGCTTGAATCTGCACTGTTCCATTGTGCAGGTCTCTAAGGGAGTCGTTCAACAGCTTTGGATTTGTTTTATAAATGGTTTTCAGTTTTCTGCTCAGAAATCCAGGATGACTATTTCTGAGCACCTTCTGATTCTTAATGCCTTTGGAAATGCTCTCCAGGAGGATTTTTTCCAACATCTTCCAAAGGATTTCATGAGGCTGTAGTTCATCTTCCTTACATGGTTAGAAGGCAGGGCTGAGAGTCAACCATTTGAAACTTTCCCCACCCACCTTCACCTTTCAAAGAACACTGAGAGTAGCCTTGCAATGCCACTGGCCTTCACCTGCCTCAGCACATTTGGGTCAAACCCATCTGGCTCCACAAACCTGTGTACATACAGGGTGTTCAAGTATACCTTAACCTGGTCCTCCCTATTTTGCTCCTCCCTAATCTGGTATACAGCAGGTATCTACTTATCTACCTCAACAAGATCAGTTTTTCTCTGCCAGCTTTCCCTCTCCTTAGAATCTGGTTATGTTCAGATTCTCACCATGGCTTCCAGGCTCATGGGAATTGGAAGCCTGCTATGAACAGCAGCTGTGCAACCAGTGGTTCATGCACTATTTTTGATGAGTCCTCTTTGGGCACAATGGAGAAAACCATTTGGGTGACCATGCTCTTCAGCAGCACCACTCAAGCCTGCTAGTTACACTTGATAATTCTCAGGTCACCCCTGGTGTTTTCTGTGGTGCACATGTGAAAAGGCACCACTGTACAGTAGAAAGCCAGATAAGCCTTGGAAGTCTCTGCACTACACTCTTCATGAAAGCCCTACACAAGCAGCAAACCTCCCTAAACTATAAATCTGTTCCCCCGTTATGAGGCTTCTGACCCCTGCAGTGGACAGCAGTGTCCTCTGTCTAACACTTGTCACATCCTTCCAGTTTTAAGTGGCTCACATGTGCCTAAGAAACCCCTTTGTGTTGGTCCTGTCAAGGCTGTGACTGAGACTACATGGTTAGAGCTACCATGCTTAAAATTCTGCACCTCTGAGCTATTGGCAATTGCTTCTGTCAGCAAAGTAATCTCTCCTGAGAAAGATCTTTGTGTAGAATTAGAGGAAAAAAGTTTCTGAGTTTAATTTTAAGTGTCACAACCTGGCAAACATTATGCCCTGTTCTCTCCAAATCCTTGTTTGTGAAAAATGACGCACAATAATCTGTCTAAGCAAGTTTATTAAATGAATGCATACATAAATGAAGATTGTTTCCTCTTCTGATTTTCTCTCCTCTTATTTTTGCATGTTTTATCTTCAGTAGAAATTTTCACATCCAATAACTCTGATCCAACCATTAACATCCCTGAGCATTCTCAAAGGAATGAACTTAATAGCAGAAAGAGTTATCTGTGTTTTTCGTCTTTCTCAGTGCTTAGCCATGAGTTATGGATAGCATGTGTAAAGGCATTAGAAGTGGATAGAGGCAGCATAATTTTATTTCATTTAACAGTAGAGAGCTTGGGCCTTCATCTGCTTTGAATGTTGCCTCACATTCTTCCCTCTGTGTTAGAGTGAGTGACTGGGCTTCCATTATTTGGTTTGTGTTGAATTTCATGCTTTATACTTTCACCATCTTGACTCAAGTGGTTATATTTGATCAGATCTTGCAAGGTCTGTGGGAAAATACTACCGGTACTTTACCTCAGCTTCAGGTATATGTGTTTTACATGCCAAAGTAAAATCTTGCACTTATTCCGTATCTCTGCAGGATTTGATGTGAACAAATTTGAGCAAGGAATAAAAAATTCTGGTGAGTAAACCTGAAGGGTAGTCTGTAGGGTAGAACCATCTAAAAGTGAAAGTAATGTGTTTTGAATCAAACCTTACTTCGTATTGATAGCCTTTACAGAACATATCAGCTTCTTTGACTTAATGCAAATTAATGCTGTCTGGAAAACTTAATTTCTAGGTCAGTTACAGTGTATCTGATTGTGATGTAGAATATTTAGGTACATTTTTGCCTGGGACTATGAATTCTTCAATTTTCACAAATAGGTTCCAGAATGTTTTCATGTGAGTTTGCCTGAGCCTTTTACAAAAAGTGTGTTTAATGTGTTCATTGCCATTTGTAAGGTAGCATCTTTGGGAAGATTTAAATTAAATTCTGCTCAAGCACTGTTTTCATGAACAAGGGCACAATATGCTTTGTCCCAGCTGGAAAAATGGTAGAAGTAGCAGTATTTACAGCAAGGTGCAAAATAAGGAACTGATTTTACCTTTTATTGCTGATGTAAGTGGTTGAAAATAGATTCAGCTGTAAGTGTATGTTCCTAAGGCTCACACTCTCTGATTTGAAGTGTGTCACACATTTTTCTACACCATAAATTTTGTCTGCTCATAAACCCACAATTGCTTTTGCTGGTGGTAAAGTTAAAAGTGCAATCCTTCTCTAGCCAAATATATGTTTAGGGAAGGGAAGCACACTGAAAATGTGAGGGGCAGATGAGAATGGTTGCCTTTTGTCTGAGAAGAGTGGAAAAAAGGGTATAGCTGCCATATCACAGAATATTTTTAGTTGAAAGGCACCCACAAGGACATCTGAGTCCAGCTCTTAAGTGTACAGACCATCTGGGGACCTTGTTTTCAGGGCCACGGAAGTGAATCATTGCAGTTCATACTCAGGTTCTTACAGTGCTTTTGTCTGTGAACCTTGTGCCTAGAGGGTTGTAACAATTCTTTAGGAAGCTTTGCAAGCCTTTGGAAGTGAAAAAAAAAGGCTTGAAAAAAAAGTTTTTTACATCATCATAAATACACAATGAAAATCAGATGCAGTCAGTGAACGTGTCAGTCATACAGAAAGAAGAAACCTTAGTTTTAGTTCAGATGATCACTGGAAGGGCGTCAATCACTGTGTTCATGGTTCATGAAAGCATGGTTCATCTTATAGTGATGGAACAGGCGTCTGAGGTCCTTTCATGAAAGGAGCATACAAATAAACACCTGACTCAAAACATTTGCTTCTCTCCCCATTGGAAGGCAAATGTAGCAGACTTGTTTGGCTATTCATTTGAAATCAATATCAGAAAGGAGCAGTTCAGTATACCAAATATTAAGCCCTTTCAGCTACCTAAAGATGACCATGTTGCTATAGAAGGTGTTCCTCTCACAGGACCATTTTAGCCACGGGCTCCTTTGTATGCGTGGAGAGGAGTTTTTATAACTGATCACAACAGCAAGCCCTGGGTTACTAATTTTGGGAGTATGTGACTCTTGGAACAGTGCCTTTTAGACATCAGAGAAGAAAGTCCACCACCCAGTTTCCTGGTAAAGTTCATTGTAGTTTTTTGCAGTCAAATTATTAAACCAATTGAGCACTGAAGAAATGTAAATTAAGCATATTGGTCTTTTCTGCCTGTCTTACTGGAGCATGCCCAGGCTCTGGGCAAGTTTTCTAATCCAGTGGCACCACTCAAAGTTCAGAGAGTGCTGAATATAATTTCCTGATGGTTAAGACAAACTGATCTGGTGTATTATACCTCTAGAGCTGGACTTGGGAGTTACAGCTTTCACTCTCCCCAATTCCATGTGAACCTCCACAGAGTCTCACCTCTTTCAGGGGAACTCTTGTTTCAAAGAGAGTGTGCTTTGAGCAACTCCTGTTCAGGGATATTTTGGTCAAGAGTAACAGTTACTGTGGTTCAAATACAGGCTCTGTCCTGCGGAGACTCTCAGGTTTTTCCCAGACTTTCCTTGCTAGACAAGGTAAGAGTCATGGAGGTCTGTGAAGCAAGGCCTGTAGTGTGAACTTCCTTGAAAGAGTTGTTCCAGAGGAGAGTTTGGTTCTTTGTTCACAAGCTTGACTCTGTACCTGCTGTTTTTCTCCAGCTGCAGGTAACCCAGATTGTTTCAGCACTTCCCTACTGATACTTTGCTGTACTGGGCTGCTTTTCACACAAAAACCCTTGGAGAGAACAAAAGCTAGTTTTAGGTGCTTGTGCCCCTTCACAGATTTGCTTCCTAATGCTTTTTTTCAAGGTGGGGATGACAGGTGTCTTTGAGGGCACCTTTTGTTCTATGAGTCTGGGGCCTTAGGAGTTTTTTGCCTTACTTCCTCCATCCATTGTCTCTTCTTCCAATGGGTGGTTGCTTTTTTTAATTTACTATGTAGCTGATCTTTGGTTATGTAATTGATGTTCTGGTCCAAAAGCACAAGGCCTTGAATTAAACACTTGTTTAAAATAAATTCCTTCTTCCAGATCAGTGATTTGTACTACTTTTTAAAAAAACCCTGAGAGTTTGGGAATCAATGCATTCCAGAGAATTTATGTTTTACTATCAAAATGGTGACAGATCCTTACTTACATCTGTTGCAGCAATCAGTGCCTTAGCTGAAATTGAATGCAAAGTCCCCACAATCCAATACTTCATTGATTTCTACACCTCTCTTTCTTTGTGTGCTTGACTTCTTTGTGTATAGACTTTAGGGCTTTTCATGTTATTTTAAGATTGTACAATTAGAGAAGGAAACCCATACTTTCAGTAAACATTAATCGGAATTCCATTGTGCAGAGATTTCTCTGCCCTAAATGTAGCAATACCTCAGTCCAGAAGAGGGAACTATTGTTGCACATATGGTAAGTCCAAGCAAATAGTTTAGAGCATATTCTAATGTGAAGATGAAAAGATGAAAATGTTCTTATCTAGAGACAATAAACAATGAGGTGTGAAAATTGAGATATTTAGAGACTTTAACAAAACAACAAAATATCAGTACATACAAATACATCTTTGCTTTTAGAGTATTCTTACAATGGTGATTTATATTAAAATGTGTAAGTATAATTGAACTGTTTACCATAGAATAGGAGCACCTGAGATCACACTCATTTTCTGACATGTGAAATAAATTATATTAATTAAGTTATTTTGGTGATGTGCTTGGCTTAATTTGATTTTATGTTAAGTGCATGAGCTTTTATGGGGAACAATAAATGCCCTATTAAAAAATGAATCTCTTCATTTGTAGCTTTCTGCTTTAAGTCATTGCCAGAAATCAGAAGGGAAGAGTATTTGCCTTCCCACAAGAATTTACTTAAGTGAACACTATGGCACTTCAAACTGAGATGTTGTAGATGCCTCGGTTTCTTTAAGAATCACTCATTGTGAGTAATTCTATAGTTATAGTTGTACTATTCAGTTCTTGTAAGTACATGCTGAGATAATTTAACAGCCCTTGTAGCTAATGTTTGTCTCTGGAGAAGGGGCTTCTTTCTTACTTCTGCTCAGCGATGATGGTATGTTTCAGTTAACTGTATTGTTTTCAGCCTATATGCTCAACATTAAATAAAGCATTTGTATCCCACCATATTGTACATGTTCCTGTTATCGTGCATAAAATCATGCAAATGAGTGTCAACAAGTGAAGGCTCAACATGAAGTCATTGAACTACTGTCAACTGATTTGGACACAAGACTGGGTATATAATTTAGGACTGAGAATGTGGGAGAATCATACCTTAACTGTTGTCAGTTCAATGTGTGGACAACGTGTAGGTGTGGTCTCCTAGTACCTACTAGATGGAAGTAAGACTGCAGAACTCTTAACACTGATGCTAACTAGCATCTGTGCTTGGGCTTGAATAGAAACTGCAGGGCTACTGTAAGCTGTCAATTAATGGCTTGTTAGTCAAGCTACAGCAGCATTGTCACTGCTACTACTAAACAACGAGGGAATATATGCAATATATTCAATAAAATCAGCCCTGTGGCTTTGTCTCAGTCCTGCTGATGTGTTGCCTAATGCTGGCAGCTATTTTTTGTATGACTTTCTCTGCACTCTTACGTAACCATCACTGGTTCATCTTGCTGAAGTATAGCTGTCTGGGGGATGACACCATAGAATGACTTGTGGTTACCACCATTAGGCTAAATGCATTTCTTAAGTGAATCCACATCAAATCAGCAGGACAGAGTTTCATATGTTGTTTGTTAACACTACACTTTGCAGTAGAGCTAAACCAGTTTTCAGTCTGAATCTGGGAGGAACTATGTTTTACCAATTAAAATGAATTTGTTTTCACTCTTTCTTCATTTTCTAAGTGATGGAATCTGTTTTGCATTGTTCTGTGTTTAGTTCATCTCCTTCTTCATTAGTCCTTGTATCTTCCCACAGAGTTTTAAATTTTCCTTAGGAATAGTGATACAGTGGCAAGACAACTACGGTGATATGATTTTCCCTATGAACCATCAAAAAACCCCACATTAAAATTTTGGCTCTTGAATCACAGTGATTGAAAATGATATTCCAAATTGTAAGAATATAGCTTAATTTGCAGTTAAGGTCACAAGACATTTCAATGACAATTTAGATTAGCTCAACTTTTGTTAATAAACTAAGTAGATAGGACTCCAGATGATACCTTGGGGCTATATTATTATCTTTCTCCACATATTACTTGTATTTGCATTTACAGATGTATTTTGCCACCATGTGAAATGCTTTATAAGTTATCTGTACAAAAGGATTTTGCTATTCAAGCATACAGATGGATTCAAGCAAATATTATCTGGAACTCACCGGGGAGAATACGTGTGGTTGACTCAAGTGTTTCTTCCTTCTTAGCTGATTCCAGTTATGTATAGAGCAGAGCTTTAAGGACTAAAGGGGTCATCATCAGCCCTGCCTAAGGCAGGATTCAGTGAACACACACCATTCTGGCAGGTGTTTGTCTGGCCTATTAAAACCTTCAGTGGTGGAGATGTGTGCCATCTTCAGGTAATCTGTGCCAATTCTTTTCCATCTTTAGCCTCAACAGGATTTACACTAATGTCTTGTCTGGATTTTCTTTTCTGTACATTAAGGTTGTTACTTTTTGTCCTCTTTTTCGGAACTGTAGAGTCCACTATTACTTTTTATTCTGCGATAGCACTTTGCCTTGCTGGAGACGAAGTCCCTGAGTGAAATTACCCTCAGTTCATTCGCTTCTTCCTTGCTGGATTCATCTCACTGATCCTCTGGGATATTTTAAGTGGTTCTGTTCAAATCTTGTATTGCAGCACAGTACACAGGCTCCCAGAGGACAAGGATGCATTCAGAGGTTATCTTGGCTATAGCCATGTTTCTGAATGCCTGTATGATTCTTTTTTACTATAGAAAAGCATGGAATCATGCTCAATATATTCACTGTAAGCTCAGCCTCCCTTTTTGTAGGGAGGCTCATATTTTTCAGATTACATTTTTTGTTTATGTGTAGTATTTCATGCGTCTTTGTAAAAGTATTTTATGAACACCTTGAAACAAAACTGTGCCTGAGAAGGAATGGGAGGTCAAACTTCAAAATTATGCTATTCAGAGTTAGCAGGTGAAGTCTTTTAGTTTTTTCTGGAGGTTACAGTGCTGTGTTGAATTAAAACAACCGGAAATTCAGTCGTCTTAATTACTGGAAATTAATGAGCAGTTGTCCAGCTATTTTTGCTCAATCATAGGTGAGTGCCTACCTGGCTCAAACTTTAATTTGCTCCTCTTATGCTGTTTATAAAATGACTAGATGCCTTGATACTTGTATCTGGAAGAGAGTATGAGCATGACCTAAGTACAGAGTACCATAATCCTGTGGTACTCCTCCTCATAATATGGCCTCTTTCTTGAATTTTCAGTATTGGCAGAAAGTCTTATATTTCCCTGCTACACATAGGTTTTCTGAAATACACATAGTTGAGCAAAAGATCAGTGAGAATACTGTTAACAATACCAAGGGCAAGCAATGTGGAAGGGAAGCTAAAAGGGAACATAAGAAGATGAGGGGAATTCAGTACTAACAGGCAATATAGCTTCTAAGAGGGGAGAATGAATAACAAAGCAGAGGTTCAACTTCATCTGCTGGAATCTGATGGAAGACTGATGCAGATTTCAAAAGTCCATGGATTGGATTCTTAAAGTGACTATAACTCATATGTAAACATAAGTATATACACCAATACATGTATTCACACACAGATGTACTTAAGTATTTGGAGTGTTTGCTTTATTATAAATAATTTTGAAGGTTTATTTGGAAGAACTTGAAAATTAAATTGTGTTCACCCATGAGAGAAAGACACTACTATGACTAATACAATGCCAAATGTCAGTAATGCTTGGCTATTTTCTGTGCAGTCGTGGCTTTTTAAAGATTAAATTAAGAAACATTTCCTAAAAAAATAGGCATTATTGTAATTTTTCATGGAATAGATAGATCTTAGATTTGGGACAGAGAAATCAGATGTGTACTGTATCACAAAGAGGACATATATACTCTCTTTTTTCCTATTTATGTCTCATAAATCAAATTAAAAAACCAAACCAAAACAAAAAACAAACAGACCCCCCCCCCCCTAAAAAAACCACACACATCAATGAAAATATCCCCCTGCTGCCAAACTCACTGTCATGGAAACAAATGATAAAACCACAAACAGAACTAGTCTTCACACATGCTAAAGCATGGAAAAGCTTCACAGGGTGCCACTTTACAAACATGCCCCCACCTGCTTTGTTATTCATTCTCCCATCTTTAGAAGCCATATTGCCTATTAATAGTGGTTTTCCTTCATCTTCTTATGTTTCTTTTTAGCTCCCCTTTCATATTAGTTGCCTAATAATACTTGTTAGTATTATTAGCAGTATTCTCACTGATCTTTTGCTCACTCAATGATTTTAAGGGAAAGGGTCTGTGAATTATTTCACTTGTGTATTTCCTGTTAATAGGCAGAACCATCCTTTCTATTGGCATAGAACAGAGAATTTCAACTGAGCTGTCAGATGAAAGCACAAATATCTCTTCCTAAAATGAGGAAAACAGTCACGTTTCATAGAGCTTGATTTTACTTCTGACCTTTAAATTGGGGATGTGGAGAAAAAGAAGGGAAAGGAATGATTTTGATGGCAATACTTCTCTACTAAACATGTTCAGTGTTCTGGGTCAAAAGGGGCATCCATCAATATTGCAAAATACTCAGTGGAACAGCTGTGGTGGTCCAGTGTAGGCAGGTTACAAACCATTGCTACGTATTAGCCATCTGGGAACAATTGGAAATGCCTGCCATTATCTGCCAGGGGCAGCAATTTGTAGGAGCTATGGTGCATTATGATGGATTAGCTGTGCAGCTGAAGGTGTCATGACCCATTTCTCTGCATCTTCTTTGGGCTAACATTGCAAAGCAAAGGGTTTTAGTGTTGCAGTTTCAGGGTAAGGAATCTAATTTGTAATGATGCTGCAGGGCAGAAGGGAAGAAAGGCTTAAATAGCCACCATGCCTGCGATCAAAGCATTCACTTCAGTTCAGCACTTGGCTGCCTCCATGGTTACCTACTTCTGGGAATTCCTTATTCAGGAATTATTTACATGCTTTCATGGACATTGGAGCTGAGCCATTAATACCTGGGACTTGTTTGCAGGATGCTTCTTCAAGGATTGGTGATCTGCCCTCTCACTCCTACCCCTCCCTCTCCAACTCGCTATGCTCTGGCTGACCTTTGCTACTCACATCAGCCTTAGGATACTGTGATAGTCCTTGGCAGCCCAGCTCCTTGCAGTTCCTGCATCAGGGAAGGCACTGAGTCTGTGGTACTCCTCTGTGTGTCACTGGCTGGGATACTTGGGAATATGAGGCCTCCATTGTCTTCACCCTTGTCGTGAGAACTTTCTGAACAATTTCTCTGTCTCTCTTACAAAGGCAGCTGACGAGGTAGTTCACCACATCTTGTATCTCATCTCATCTCAGTTTCCCTTTGTCATTATGCTTCAGTACAGCAGGTTGTGCAATGGGTAACTAATCTATGCAAATATGGCACACAGCCATGTTTTACTCTCATGATAAGCACATGCACATGCACTACCACAGACCACTGCTGATGTGTATGTAGGTACTTTGGTAGTAGACTTCTTTCAGTGCACAGCTGATCTTATTTACATTGTTTCTGAAGCAGGCACCAAAAGGAAGTTTTGTACTTTTGTTTGTTTATTTGCTTTTTTTTTTTTTTTTTGTTTTTTTTTTTTTTTTTTTGTTGGTTTTTTTTTTTTTTTTTTTTTTTTTTTTGTTCATTCTAAAGGGCCTGGAAGCTATGTATTTTAATTTATATTTTTTTAAAGCGGAACAGTATCTCATTGTTTGAATCCCAACTACCCTTTACTTCTAACCACTGCTCTGACCACTGTCCAGGCTTGTTTCCCTAGAGATTAAAGGGAAAATAAAACACTATATTTGTTGGGCTAACTACTTAGACTTGCTGGCTGTTGGCTGATCTCCTATCTCAAGAAACTAACTACAGCTGACCCTTTGATTAAAAATCTTTCAAGAAGGCTTAACTATGTTTAAGGACGAACAAAGCAGTCAAAACCAAAACATCAAGCAGGAGGTTCCTACACTTCTGTCCTTTATCTTGACCAGGTGAGTGAGTGGTTTGTAGAGAAATGCAGGACATTTGTGAGGAAAAGGTGAATACTTTCTTAATCTCAGGAAGTCCTACATCTTCTGGTAGGTTTTGTTTTGTCCCAACAAGCAGAGAAAATGTGATTTCTGCTTTCTGGGATCAGATCTCTCTGTAACTCCTTTAACTGGAATTTGAATCCTTAACCTGAACAGCAATTAATGTGCTTTATCTTGCACTAGAACAAAAGAAATTCTTGGCTGAATTAAGTCATAGCACCTATACTGTCTCATGTTGATATTAGCATCAGTAGCTGCACATTTTCAGCCCTCACTGATTTCTTCTGCAGTGATGGATATCTAGTACTGTGCAAGAATGATAGCAGTAGCAAAAAGACAAGAGTCATTTTAATGGGGACAGGGCTGACATGAGGACCTATACAGATGATTCTGTAATACTCCACATGACATTCTTTCCTCTGTAAGACACAATAAACAATATTAAACTGAAGACTCCTTGTGCTAAGAAGATAGATTTTATGTGGACTTTTTCTTTGAAATGTGAAGCATTATCTACTCTTGCAACAATATTTATCCATTCCTATTCATTTATTAACCTTACAGTACTCTTTCACAAGCTCTTTGAGAAACTGACCATCAAAAGAAAAATAAGAAATACAGTATAGATACCAACCACAATATTTATTTGTTACTCTTTATTGCTTCATAGGTAAGTGAAGTTGTAAGTTTGGGAAGGGTGTTAAAGTGGGATATAAGATATCCCAGTCATATTATGCAGGGGTGGGAGACAAATACTGTGCTGGTGACATGAAGGCATGAGTTAGAGAGCAAGTGCAAGTACACAGGATGTAGGAGAAGGCGTAGTGAAAAGAGGCAGATCAGGCTATAACTTCCCTTGCTGCACACTGCCCTGTAGAAACAGGCTGTTTGTGTAAGCCTGTGGCAAGTAGCCACAGACAGATGGTGTTAGTACTGTGCTGGGGCGAGACAACTCTTTTTCATGCTAAAAAGGTTTGTGCCCGTAGCCAGATTTTTTGACAAACTTCTGGTGTTCCCTCTACCACAGTTTTGGTTACATATA
Source organism: Sitta carolinensis (assembly GCA_032173965.1). Classification (NCBI taxonomy): domain Eukaryota; kingdom Metazoa; phylum Chordata; class Aves; order Passeriformes; family Sittidae; genus Sitta; species Sitta carolinensis. The sequence continues at coordinate 51,318,681 of CM063313.1, forward strand.
GTGAGGAAAAGTGTGATTAAAAGAAGCACATTAACTAAAGGGAATGTCAGCAGTCCTTGCTTTAAGACTAGAAACTTTTTGTTGCTAACCTTTTGGTGAGAAATGAGAGAAGAAAACACATCATTGTGTGTTATATATAGATTGTAATTACTTTTCTGTTTTGTATACACAATAACCACTGCGCTCAGAGAAAACAATTGGACACTTTCATGGAGAGCTCCTAATGGACCAGTACAGCAATATTTTTTCTGAAGTTCCATAAGAAAAATGAAGAAGAGGTTACCTGTTGGGGTATTAACTTAAGTATTGCCACACATAATGGCAGATTAAAGATAATGGCAGATTATATATTATCTCTTGAAGAGGTTCCTCATATGTCACAAACTATAAACACAAGCTTGGAAATTGCAAGTGTAAGGCAGAAGATAAAATAATGGAAGAAAAAGGAAGGAGTAATCTGAAGTGTGAAAACCTAAAAATATGCAAAAAATATTCCTTTGGAAAGCACAGAATTCCTGATAGGTATACAGACAAAGTGTTAAGGGATGAGGCAGAAGAGGATACAGTTGGCTCCTGTTCCTGCTGTGAAGGAGCACTGGGGCAGGGACTGAATGTGAACATTCACATTGCAAGCAGGGCAGAAGTAAGTGGACTCAGGCAGGGGCTTTCTTTCATTGGCATCTCTAAAACAGACAGTACCTAAACAAGCTTGGGCTTATTCAGGAGTGGTAGTGTGTGTTGGTACTTTTCAAACTGCTGTGGAGATGATGACACTATAGACTTTAAGAGGAAAACCCAAGCTGTGTGCCAGAGCAGAAAGTAGTGCTTGTGACTGAGAACAGGTGGATGGTAACTGTCAGGCTGAGAACATTTAAAAAGGCACAGGGGCATTTAATATATCAGTGCCTGGAAAATTAGCTAAACATTTCTTAGAAAAATGTTAATCTTCCACCTGTGGGGAGAGATCTTACATGCCTCTCCTGTAGGTTTTATTCTGGAGAATTGGCAGACTGTTTGCTGAGGAGAAGTGACAATGAATAAACAGGTAGGATCATGCCATATTACTGCTCTGTACTCTGCTGTCCCAATAGATATGTGCTTTTGGGCCAGCATCTGGTATGGGGTTTCATCCTGTTTAGGAGGCACTTGGTGTGCATACATTTGGCTCCAGACCAGACACACCAACTATGCAGTCAGTGGAGGAGCAGCCTGCTTCTAAGGAAGGAGGATTTTGTCTTGGCTAGGAAAAGTTTTTTTTTCAAACTGGTGAAGTCTGTGCATGGTGTGAAGACCCTGAACATGGTGTCACAGTGATCCTAAGGGGTTCATCAAAGGCGTCACTTAGAGAGGTCAATCTTGGCCTAAGCATGTCTGGAGTCTTAAAACTGGAGAAGTTTTCTTTCTCTATCTCAAAGGAGGTTATTGAGGACAAAGCCAGTGTTGATGCTCAGCTGTCACAGTAAGGCACTGTAGGTACTTCAGGTTTGCAAAACCCTGAGAAAGACATGTGCAACACTAATTGGCTTTTGTTATTTTCTTAAAGCATCTTAAAGCACAGGGGCATTCATTCCTGCGGCCTCATTTCAGCTGCATGGCAAGTATTCATCATTAGTGCTTCTTTGCCTGCTATATAAGTTTTTCTCTCAGCATTTTGAAAAGGCCTAATTTATTGTCATAGGGATGCCTTTGGAGAAGCTCTGGCAATTGTTGCAAGAGCTGTGTAAGATAGAGTGACCCTTGGCTATCAGCAGTAGTTGCAGAAGTAGGAGAATAGCTAGTGTGTTTTCCACCTGCTTGCCCAGGGTCAGGGACAGGTAGGTGATAGTAGATTTAAACAAAGTGACAATGGTCCTAGCCTGAACACAGCAGATCTCATACACAGGTAGATCAGAGTTTTGGGTTTCTAGGTTGTATTTTCATACCCTTCTGAAGATAAAAAACTGTAGTTATATTTTTCTTTTCCTTTCTCCACATATGTCTTTCTACTTCTAGCTACAAAGTTTGATTCTGCCTAGACCAGGACTTAAACATAGTTTGAAGCAGGGCAGGAAGTAGTGACTAAGAGATGTGCCTGAGCACAGGTAACTGTCACCCTCATGTCACCCTCTCCAGAAAGAGAGACATTTTCCAACAAAGTACTCACTACTGTGATACATGGGAGCAGAAGTTCAACATATCTGTCTTAAAAAGCCCCAAGCTGATGAATAATGAAAGCTAGCTACTACTATTGTTATAATTTGGTTATCTTCAGTACCACAAAATCAAGCCTTCTGTTGATCATTTTCCATTTTTTCTGTCTTACATATAGCCACAGCAAAGACAAAACACATCACAAACTGTACTTGTGGATAACGGCAGCATCTGAAAGCAGCTGTGGGAGATCATTATAGGGGAGTCAAGGGACCTGAGATCTGCTATTGAGCTCCTAGGATTATGCAACAAAATATTACTCTGTAGTTAGAATTATATCACTAAATTATTTCAGTTTTGTTTCTGAAGCTATTATTTATAAATGGAAGCAATAAATACGTGCTTACTGTGCTTACATGAACAAAAGGTCTTAGGATCATAGAATCATTAAAGATGCAAAACTTCCAAGATGGTCAAGTCTAACTTTTCATCAGAAATCACCATGTCAAAAAACCCCATGGGAATAAGTGCCACATCCAGTCCTTTCTTGAACATTTTAAGGGATGGTAAATCCACTGCCTCTGTGGGCAGCCTTTTCCAATGCTTCAACACTTTCTGTGAAGAAATATATATACCTGAACCTTTTCTAGTACGGCATGAGGCAGTATCCTTTTGTCCTATCACTGGCTATCTGGGAAGAAAGACCAACTTTCACCCACCTATGGCCTCCTCTTGAGTAGCTGCAGAAAGAAAAAAGGTCTTCCCTGAGCGTCCTTTACTCCAGGCTGAACAAATCCCACTGTCTCAGCTTCTCTTAGCTTTTACTCTCTGGACCATTCTGCAGCTCCATTGCCCATCTCTGAACATGCTACAGCATCTCAAGGTCTTTCCTGAATTGAGGGACCCATAATTGGACACAGAACTTGAGATACATCCTTGCCAGTGCTGAGTTCAGGGGTATAATCAGTGCCCTGGTCCTGCTGGACACACTATTGCCTGTACAGGCCAGGATGCCATTGGCCTTCTTGGCTACCTGGGCAAATTCCTGGATTGTGTTCAGGCACTGTTAACGAGCATTTCCAAGACTTTTTTTCTGGAGCAGATTTCCGGCCACCCTACCCCAGCCTGTAGCACTGCACGGGGTTGTTGTGACCCAAGGGCAGGACCTGACACTTGTCTTTACTGACCCTCACACTGTAATAAGTACATATAAGTTAATCAAATCTAAGGAATTTTAGAAACCATGTACTTTGACCTGAAGCTTTGTGAGAAGATGCTTAAAGCCAGCAGAATACAATAAGCAAGATAACCACGTACCTCCTGTTTTGTAAACAACACATGGTTGTACCAGCCAGATAAGGAGGTCCATGGGGCAGAGGACGACCCCCTAGCAACAGACTGTGCAAATATAGAAGATAACGAGAGGAGCCATGCATAAGATCAAAAGAACTGATACCTAAGGAAAACTGCTGCCTTCATCCCACTGACCATCAAGAGAATCCCTTACTAAGAGGACACATGCACAGAGTACACCACAGAAAGACACGTCAGCAGAGAACTGGACTGTATAAAATAACCACGAGCTGTATAGAATGTGCGAGCCATTGGCAGAGTGTAGACTCTCTGGCTTTGCCCAGCACTGCTTGCATACTATTTCTTGCTTAATAAAATAAATTTCTTAATTGGCTTGGCTCTGTCGGATTTAATTAGACAGCTAACCTATATCAACACCATTGGCTTTGGCCCTGGATCCAGCCTGTCCAGGTGCCTCTGCAGAGCCTTCCTGCCCTCCAGCAGATCAGCACTGCCACACAACTTAGTGTCACCTGTGAAGCTAGTGAGATGCACTCGACCCCCTCCCCCAGTGTGGTGGTGGATGTTAAACTTGTTTTTTCCCAAGTGATCTGTTTCTGTTCCCCCCAATGGGTTTGGTCTGTCCCTGGCTAGCCACTACCCTGTCCCATTTTATTTATCCCCCTATGGTAACACCCCTGGAATGATTCAGTTTAAAAGCTTGGAAATCTGGGTCCTGCGGGGTCTTTTGCACTCCTTTAGGAAGAATAAACATCTCTGCAAATGTGCCTTCTCAGACCATTGCTTCAAACCACGACTCTGGGAGGTCGGGAGCCTAGAGAGCAGAGACCCTCTCTGCTTTCTACTGTTCAAGGACTGATTGCAGCCTGAAAACATCTGCACCTGTCTGTGCAGCTGGGGGACAAGGCTAGCCGGGCCCCTGGGCCAGCAACAACACAACCAGGCCATTAAAGGTATTCAGGACTGCTCCCAACACTGATCCCTGGGGGGCTCTGCTGGTGACCAGCCCCCAGCTGATGTAGCACCACTCACTGCCACTCCCTGGGCCCGGCCATCCAGCCAGTTCTTAACCCAGCAGAGAGTGCTCCTGTCCAAGCCATGGGCTGCAGCTTTTCCAGGAGTGTGCTGTGGGAGACAGTGTCAAAGGCTTTGCTGAACTCCAAATGAACAACATCCACAACCTTCTCCACATCCTCCAGGCAGGTGACCTGGTCATAAAAGGAGATCAGGTGGGTCGGGTAGGACCTGCTTTTCTGAAACCCAAGGTGGCTGGGTTTGATCCTCTGGTTTCTGTACATGTCTTGTAACAAACTTTACGGGGCAAACATCCAGAAAATCATTTTATAAGACTTCTATTGCAAAATAAAATTCTCTTCACATAACCTTGAAAGACTTCAATATTTCAGCCACACTGATGAGTTTATCAGTGCATCATTGTGTCACTTGGTAACACCATAAAACTGTAAAAAGATACACATTTACCCCACCAGCTAGTGTGTAAGTGGGCAGAGACACAGATAATTTTCTTCACTGTGAAGGCTATAAAAATTGTCACGGTGAGTTAGACCAAAGGTCTATCTAAGGCAGGATTCCTTTTTCAGTTGTAATCAAAACCAGGTGTGTAGAGGAAATTAGGACTAGGGAAAACATATGTGAAATTTTCCCCAGGGCCCAATTATTTTCAGCTTGGAAACTCCCTTGTTTATAATAACTGGGATCAGTTTATTCTTCCAGCTTACTAAATATTCCACAACCAGACACAGGAGAGTAATGGATGATAACCTAGTGGAAAAGCTTTAAGCCTGTCCTACTGTGAAGACAATAAGAAATCATTGATACAGATACCACAGATAATGATGAGAGAGTTTAGAAAACCCAGTCATGTATATAATTCTGTAGTTAACATGCTTTGCAATGGAAGGCATGATTACTAGGTAAAACAGAAAACAGTTTACAATGGCTAAAATGGCCAAGAATATGATTTCCAAGTATCGTTCTCTGTAGCTTAATGACTGTCAAAAAGGCTTATGTCTACTTTCTTATCTGTGAGCCACTCCCTGTACTTGTAATCATAAACTGTTTACTCCAAGAACCCCTCCAGCAAGTTCAAATAAACAAAGCAACTGGTAAAGTGGTAGCGGCATATGAGTGCCTGGAGAGAGGGATTTTATAAATGCTGACAATAGATGGGCTCAATATATTGTTTGAGAAAGTCATAGCTAGTTGCCTCATTCATCATAGTGACAGCAATACTGACAGCACTCCGCAGTGCTTCATCTGTGAAATGATGGATCAGCAATGAGGGCCGGCTGGCAGGAGGCACTTGAAACATTCAGGGTTCAAAGTCTACTTTCTCTGTAATGCCTTATTCGTGCTGCATAATGGACAAGCACAAGCAGTGTGCTGAATTATAGGCTTGAGCCTTGAGATCCAGTCTGAGGATAATTTTCCCAAATCGGCACAATTCTCTCATTTTCAGATGCATGCAATAGCAAAGCCTGTGGCAGAAATGGGGAAGGTGAGACCTCTTCAGGGCCTGGCCACTCAGAGCTGTTTGAAGTCAGTTCACAGACGCAGAGCAGTTACTTAGGACAGCGGGAGAGGCTAGGCTAATCTGTTATTTGTGTTTATCACAACACAGATCACGGAATAGAATTGACCTGGATGTAGATGCTGATGACCAGAGATTATTTAAAGCTATAAATCAGTCTATGCGTTGTATGCAGAGAGGCAAATTAATGATGACATAATGGCTGGTGTAGCTCAAAGAGTAAGTGAAGTTACAGTACCATGACAACAGCAGATGTATTCAGAGAGGATGTGAAATAGAGCCTAAAACTTGGCAAAGATAGGTTGAATAAAAGTAGTATGTGCAGGACATGAGTGAAATGCTCCCTGACAGCACCATGATACTTGGCTTTTTCTTCTTTATTGCTTTGAAGCTGATAGGAGACTTGTTATAGCAGAGCAGTAGCAACATCTAAAGCTGTATTTTAGTTAAGGGTCACTGTCAGTGCTTTCATTATAAAACTCGTTCCTCCAGATAATATAGTACTGCAATAAAAACATTCACTCTGGCCTGAAAAGTGCTGTATAACAGTTTGGTCCAGGAGCACAAACAGAGCAGTGAAACAGCTCAACTGGAAGTCTGCTGAAGTCAAGGGCAGGGCTTTTGTTTGTTTTCTGATCAGGCTTCATGTAAGCTGAGTGGTTGTGAGATGAATTTGCAATGCTGAATATCCAGTGTCAGCAGAGCATGAACAGTGAAAGCTCATGTTTCCCTACAGGGACTATTTTCTGAGCACAGTAGCTTTATAAGATGCACACTAAGATGCCAAAACATGACACAGATCTTGGTCAGTTAATAATTTCACCTTCCCCTTCCCTTCAAACATACCTATATTGTGAGCAGGGGCTAGTCAGCACAGCTTGCAGAGATGGCACAGATCAAACCATTGTTTGGATCCATCACTCCTGACACTGGGAAAGGGGGTAAAAATATCCAAATTAGGACTGAAGTATTCGTTTATTTGCCCTGAAGTCAGTCCAAAGAGGCAGACAAATTCAAAGGTGAGCTGTGATATGGAAGTGTATGGTTCCAAATTTATTATCTCAGTCCAGTGGCTGAAGTGAAGTAGCTCTACAGAGGAATTGCTAGTAAGGCTCTGAACAGGGAACCTGCTGAGGGTTCCTGGACCTGGTCCACCATGGTTTCTTATAAGGGAGTCCAGCTGGAACAGGTCCAGGCACTCTGTGGAGGACACTTCCTGTTTTTTGAGGCTTAAGTGGCCTGAGTTGTGGTTTAGCAAGTAGTTGGCAGAAGAGGTATTTACAACTTCATGAGTGTGAAAGATCCTCCAACTGAAAGGGAGATTCCTGTGGTAGAAGACATGGAAAACCATGATTCTTCAGCCAATCAAGTCTTCTTCATGAAGTACAATCAGGGCAGTAAAAGCACTGTTTTTCAACCTAAAGGAGAGATAGGAAAAATCTCCCCATAGGGAGATTGAAGATGCAGACAAGAGTATACTGAATTTAAGACAACAAATATAGGCTTGTTTCTCTTAATTACCTTTTTTTTCAGGTGTGCTTAGTCTGCAGGTCTTATAGAGTGTACAGACCACACTGAGAAAATAAGTTTCTTGAAATGGGTATTCTAAAACAATAAATTTTCCTTATGTGTCATAATTTCTGATCTACTTGGAAGTTTAATCAGACTGAAGTAAATGTCAGAATTTAAACTGGACATGACCCAGCAAGGTGTACTTGCAGCCCAGAATGCTAGCCACTTCCTGGGCAACTCCAAAAAAAAAAAAAATAAAAGGATGGCCAGGAGCTCAAGGGGGTATTCTCCCCCTCTTCTCTGCACTTGTGTGACCCCACTTGAAGTGCTGTGTCCAGCTCTGGGGCTCTCATCACAAGAAAGGATCTGCTCTAGTGGGTCCCGAAGAGGGAGACAAAAATAATAAGAGGGATGGAACATCTCTCCTGTGTGACAGGCTGAGAGAGTTGGAAAAGAGAAGGTCTCTCCTCTCTCTCTGGGGAGAACTTATTGTGGTCTTTCAGGAAATGTAAAGCTGGCTTATAGCAGAGATAGAGACCTACTTTTTAGCAGGGCCTATAATGGTAGGACAAGGGGTAATGGTTCTAAACTAAAAGACGATGGATCCAGACTAGATTTAAGGAAGACATTTTTTATGAGGGTGGTGAAATGTTGTCACAGATTACCTGGAGAGGTGGTCGATGGTCAATGCTGCATCCTTGGAAGTGTTCAAGGCTAAGTGGGATGGGGCTCTGAACACCCTCATCTAGTTGAAAAAGCTCCTCCTTATTGCAGGGATTTTGCTTTAGATGGCTTTTAAAGGTCCCTTCCAACTCAAAACATTCTGTTATTCTGTGATCAGCCCTCTTCTGAATAACTGAAGGATTGTCTGGCTGTGAAGATCTGCATCATCTTTGGTTTTGCTATTTTAGGAGAGCAGGAATTTAGATGTGAGTGGTCCTGAGCAGAGTGGTGTGAATCTTGTCCTGGTGCTTGTACAGAAGAGCTGTTACATGCTTGTGTGGTTTGTGCTGCTGAGATACTGACTTCTGCCAGAACTTTGCTGCTGGAGAACAGCTCCTCTCTTTGTGGTCTGATTTTACATCATTACTTCATCTGAAGTAAGCCAAATTAATAGGGCTTTGTTAAAAACTTACAGAAGCCTAGAGTGGCTGGCTTTACACACTGAAACTCCCTAAAGCTGAACTGACATGGAGCTCAAGTTGTGAACTGCCTGTCAGAACAGGTCAGTTGTGCCCAATGGTGGGGCATGTTCTTTATGTGGCACCGTGTGAAGCTTTTGCATGCTTTAACATGTGTGAAGACTAGCTCTGTTTGTGGTTTTATCATTTATTTCCATGACAGTGAGTTTGGCAGCAGGGTTATATTTTCATTGAGCTATATTTGGTTTTTTAATTTGATTTCTACGACATAAATAGGAAATAAGTTGACTGCAAGACATTATAATTTAGGATAGTCAGGTTTCCAACTTGAAAACTTCTGCAAAACTAGTTGTTTGATCGATAATCACATTTTCAACATTTTGTCCTGGTATTTTCAGAGCTACTGATAATTTGTTTATTCTAAAACAAATGTTACATTTTGTGGCACTGGATTTGTATATTTCTGCTACCTCTTTGTTTTTATAAAAGAGCAATTAATGCTATTTTGATCTTACATTTTCATTTCTAGAGGATGTGCATTTACCCAGACATTATTTAAATATGAGGTTCGCTTATTGATTCATCATTCTAATGAGAATGTGAAAGACCATTGCAAAATTAATTCAGTTTATCATTTGTCCAGTCTGGTCACCCACCAACTTGTTGAAGCCCTATGACATTTTCTTGAATGTGTTGGGGTTTTTTTTAAGTATGTTCTGGATTGCTCCAATGTATAGAACTGCTGGGAGGACAGATTGTCCCACTGGGAAAATCTTAATACCACACTTTACATTCCAGATACACTGCTACCATTATTCTGTGTTGGCATTATGCAGACCTACTTGCTGGGATCACAGTCCTCTTGTCAACTCGAAAGAAATATGATAAGAAACTGATTGAAGAGAGGGATCTGGCACAGGGCTGTGGATCTGCACACCTTCCACTAATCATTCTGGAGTTGAAATATGTCTTCTACATGAAATTTGTGAACCAATGAGAGACAAAAAATTCTATCTTTAAAAAGATAGTCTTAAAAAGGTCTGACACTACCCAAGAACTAGTGTATTTTTACATTTGGTTCCAATAAAATCAAAAGTTCAAACATCATTTAAAACCAGCTTTTTTCTCCTTTAAATTAAGACCTTAAAGTGTATGAAGGTCTGCAATGCAATTAATAGAGACTTGGGCAGTATTATTTATCATAGAGTTACTTTAACTGTGGCTTTATAGCCATTCAGATCTTTTTTTTCCACTATGTCCTTATGACACAGTAAACAGCCAAGTATACATCAAGAACTTGCTTATCATTGGTATAGCTACTTACATCTTACCTTCTATTCATCAGGTATGAAGTCATGTAAGTTGCAAATGTGACAGCAGTATATGATAATACCAAAAGCTTTGTGTTGAAAGTGTCAGAATTTCAGGAATAAAGAATTCAGAGAAATGAAAAAAATCATAAGCACAGGAGCTTGTGGAACTTAAATCTATTATTTGTAAGTGTGCTTTTATCTTTAATCAGAGACCCGCTATGCACTCCTAACTTCTTGGAGTCATTGAAGTATGAGAATAGCGAGCATCTCTGAAAACAGTGCCTATCATAGACCAGGAATTCTTCCTCATAACAAAATCTTAAGGCACTGGTTTTAACACTACAGTGCATGGATGCAGGTTCTTTGACAGAATCCTTAAAAAGGAAATCCTTTGTAGAGATGCACTTTGGTGTCAGAAACCTGCTTTTTGGGGCATGGGCGGGCTGAGTTCTCTGGGAGAAGGATAGTGGAGATGTACCATGTGAGATGCACAACCAGCACCACAGGATAACTGTTACTGTGACCAGATAGAAACACACAGTAACACACACAACAGGTGTTCAGGTAGAGAAGAAGAAAGGAAGAAGTCCTGTTTATTGTTGACCTCGTATATACAAGTTTCTGGACAGTGGTCAGAGATTGGACAGAGAAGTTACCACCTCTCCATCTTCACTGGTCACTTGAGGAGTCCATCAGGTGATATCTTTTACAAAGGAATGCAAACATGATTCCTTGTTTATCTTACAATTCATGAGAACTGACTCCACTATACTAAAACAAATCAGAAGGCTTATTTTCAGGGACAACAGATAACGGACAGTGAAAGCAGACGTGGACCAGCCCTGCATAGCTTGTAGATTCTTTCCCAGGCACCATATTATTATTATATAGGCTGTGGGGTCAGCAGGACTCACAATGCAGTACTGGGCAGACACAAACCCCCAGTTTCTTGGGAAACAGTGAACACTGCTTTACTGCAGGGGCTGAAGCACTGGAAGATATTTTGGTGAAACCATATCACCTCCAGGGAATACCAGTGCCAGGACACTTCTTCCATGAAGTTCTGTAGAAATTCCTGTAATGCCTACTGGAGGGGTGAGAGATGGGTGTCAACTCTGCTGTTCTCATCACACCTTTGAGGACACCTTAGATGACCCCAGCACTGTAGTAACTGGCACATACTCCCATATGGCTTTTGGAAACGTGCAAAATGAGAACGTTTTTGATTATATGCCTTTGCATATCATTTGCAAAACCCACATAAAGTTACTTGGTTCCTACACACATATATTTCACATATTACAATATTGTTGGGGTTGGGTCTCTTGTAGAATTTTTTTCCCATAAGTTGCCAGGGAACTGATCTCTAGGAACTTACAGATAGTTAAGAAAGACAAAAGAAGTGGCTGGAGTAGAGGGAGGGGAGGAACATGTGGTTTTCACTTCTTTTTTTGGGGGTATGCTTGTTGGGAGAAGAAAACAGCAGGCTGTGGCTTTCAGATTTCAGGGGGAAAATTTTTCTTTCACTGGCCCCACTGGAGCGGAGTTCGGGGTTTCCTGCCATGGTCTCTCCGTGTGTGTCCCGGCAATCCTGACCCTGCCCCTGTCTGCCTGGCCGGGAGCCGCTGCAGTTCCTGTCCCCCTCGCTGTTCCTTTGCTCCTGCTCCGAGTGTTCTCCACGCCTCAGCCCGCACCCTCTGCCTGCCAGGACTCGTGCTGCAGCTCCAGCCACCACCGGGGAGCTCCTGATCCTTCTGCAGCATCCCGGGACTCTGCACCACAGCTGCCTGTGTCAGGAACTGCACCAACGGGGAAAGGGTGCCAGTGGTAGAGAAAACTGGGACTGTTTCCCTGGTTCTGTCTGTTGTTCATCTCATAGTTATTGTTGTTCTGTTTTGTCTTGCTAAACACAAGTAAAGAACTGTTATCCATATCCTCACCTCTTTGCCTGAGAGCCCCTTAATTCTAAAACTATAACAATTCGGAGAGAGGAGTTTTGCATTCTCCATTTCAGGAGAGGGTCCTGTTTGTCCTTAGCAAATACTTGTCTTCCAAACTAAGACAAATATATAGGGAGTAGTAGAATAGGATAGTAAATTTATGACCAAATGATGTTTCTCTGATGAATACTATTTCATGTTAATGTAGGGAAGGAGAAAAGACAAGGAGATACTGCCTCTCAAGAGCTGTGCAGTAAGACTGAAAATATGAAATCCAGAGAATGTATTTATATCCCTCATCTATCTCATTCAGAGCTATCTGACATGAAAAATTCAGACAGAGTCCTTAATTTGGGACTTTTCCAAGCTTGGCCCATGTCCCAGTCAAAGACATGCATACTTGAATTGGAAAACCTGAAAATCCAATTTAAAATAATGCATTTTAGCACATTTCTGTGTTTACAAGGAGATTCTGAATAGTTGTTATTCAGTAGGGGACCACAATCCCTTTTTAAAACTGTGTGTGCCTAGGAATGGAACTGTTATCCAAGGGTCATTGTCCTCTCTGCTTTTAACTACTTTGGGGATGATTTTCAGTTACTGTAGGCTCAAACCTTTGGAATATGAAAATTGTAATTAAGACTGAGTTTTTATGAGAAATGATGGACATCACAAACTGTCTGCACAAGGCAATGGCATCTAAACAAGGCTACTCAAAGTATGATTCAAATTTTCTTTCCATTAAATGGGTCAAGCCATGAACTGAGACTGTAGAGGGCTTGCTAAGTTTTCAAGAGGTTTCTGCTTAGTTTGCTAGATGTCCATGCTCGTGTCATCTCCATCAGTTTAGATTACAAACATCATTGATAGAATCATATGGCTTCAGCCCACTGATGCTTGAAGAGGAGGAATGGCAACAGTAAAGAACTGACCTCTGTCAGAGTATGTTTCTTATGCATACATTTCCATTTCTGCCTTTTAGATCAGCTCCTTTTGGCATAAGTCTTACCATGTGGACCTAGCTTGGTTCACGACTGCAAGGAGCAGAGTTTCATTTATATCTTTCCCTTCAAGAGCTGTTGTACTTTCAACTCCTTTAAATCAGAGGAATCTGCAGCTGCATATTTCAGGGATGCAGAAGGTTGTTTGTGTTCTCAATATTTCTTTTTATGTTAGGCAGCTCAGGATAAGATAAAATTGTGAATACTCCTTGGGTTATAACTTGAGTTTACAATCTTGACAGCTCTGTTCCGGAACAGTGCCAAAAAGTTCTTGATACATTTAAACAACAATAGGACGAAGTGATAGTGTCTCCTAAGGGACAACAGGAAACAACTTGGCCTTTCAGAAATGTTACATTGATGTGTTTTCTTAGGAACATCAAGTCTAAGTATGGTAATATCTTGGTAAAGCATCTCCAGGGATCTCAATTGAAAGAAAGGTATGATATGATAAACTGCTCGATGGAATGAAAATAAGGAAAAAGAATGAAAATAGGAAAGCAGTTTCTCTTTAGATAAATCATGGATCTACGGGAATAATTTCTCTATAGAAAAAAGGATTCTTTGTTCATTAAAGAGCAGTTTGAAGGGACACTTCCATAGTAATTGTTGTGTAATGTAAGCGCATGATGGACTCTCAACATAAACTAGAACTTGTCATTGAGAGATAATACCAATGAATTTGTCGTTCTTTATTTTTACAGCAGTCATTTCTATTTCTGTTTCGTCTTGGGCAAAATGAATAACAAAATCCAATCTTGTAAGTCATGCCTTTGCATCAACAGTGAAAGGTGAATCAAGGAAAATGTGGGCTAAATAAGGCAGACAGTTTTCATGAAAAGGGGCATAGATAAAGACAGAGGTGCTCAATGCTGTCTTTTCCTCACTTTTTGATGGTGGACTCCCCAGAGAGAGAATTTAAGGAGGGTGAGAACAGCCAGCAAGTGGATGAAGGTTGAGTCAGGGATTACTTGCACAGACTCAACACCTACAAGGCTGTGGAACTCCAAAGGCTGTACCTAAGGCTGCTGAGAGAGCTAGCCAATAGCTGTGTAAAGTCACCTTCAAGCATTTTTGAAAGGCATGGAAAGTTTGGGGAGAATCCCAGCAACTGAAGAAAGGCAAATATCAGACATGTCTTCAAAAAAGTAGAGCAAAGGTGATCTGGGGAATGTCAGGGCAGTCAAGTCTCACTTTGCTTTCTGAGACAATCCTGGCTTGCATTCAGTTGAAGCACATCCCTTGCCACATGAAAAACAAGGTGATTGGGACCACCAGCACCATTGACCAGGAGTGGATCAGGTCTGAGACAATTGGTTGCTACATGTGATAAGGTGTTTGTGGACAAGAGAAGAACACAGAATATAACTTTGTCAAGGTTTCCAACAGTATCCCACAAGGTCCTCAAATCCACACTACAGGTTAGAGTCTGAGTGGGTAAACACCTGCTTGACTGGTCAAGATGAGAGGTGGTGGTCACCAGGCCAAATCTGCCTGGAGGCTTATGCTTCATGGAGTTTTTTTCAGTATCTTCTCTGGGCCTTTTCTGGTTACCATTTCCATTGGTGAACAGGGGAAGGCACAAGAGCATTTTGTCAGATTTGTAGGTGGCACCAAGGCTGTGGGTCTGGGGTTAGTTCATCTGGACCCTCAGGGCGCTCAGCAGCACCTCAGTGGAAAGGGGATCAAGGAGACAGGGACAAGCTCCATATGGCAGTTCTTGGCTGCATGCAAGAAACTTCTTTTGCTTTCCAAAGATAACGGCCAAGCCCTGAAGGAGCTGCCCTATGTGCCCTGTTGTCTCCATTCTTGGAGGCTGCAAACCTAGAGCTGAGCTACTGCTCTGTGCAGGTTACGAATAAGGGGCCCTCTGGGGCCCTCATTTCCCACCAGTGCTCTGGGAAGTGCTCTATGGCTTTATGAAGCAGAGAACAATAGAGCATTGTTTTTCAAAGTGCAATTGAATATTTCACATCAGCACAGCTCTGATTATGCAGTAGATGGAATTTTCAGTCTTTGCTTTACTAAAACATTTTATTATTTTAGGCAGTAAATGGGATGAATCAAATCCATGATCAAAATGCTGTGACTTTGCAGTAGTGAAGACAAGGGCAACCTGCTCTCTGCGGACTGCACATCAGGTGACATAGTCTTTGCTTAAACTCATTTACACCTTTGTAATGCCATTGTAAAACTTTTTCTGTCCTCATTGCAAAATCCTTTCAATTTACTTTGAGAGAGCAGAAATCAATACATAAAACTGGAGTACCGCATTTTTTCTCTGGCAACTGTGAAATTTTAGCAATTCCTAGGAAAAAATACCCTCTTGGCATTTTTTTTTTTTTTTGCTTGCCCAAAACAGAAAGAAGTATAGGTGAATAAACTTTCGAATGTGATTCTGAAACTAGCCACTCCTCTCCTTTAATACTTTGCCAAAGATGCAAGGGCTGCTATCCTGATTTCTGAGTAATTTCCATGGCAATATTTTTTCATTCATATTTTGGTTTCAGTCTTGTTGCATATCTTATTATTCAGCCTTATCTAGACAGAGACTTTTTCATAGTGCAAAGTCTATCTGTTTTGGTATACCCAGGAGACTTTACAGTGTCATACATAGCTATCATACAAGGAAGAAAGCAGAGGCCAGCAGATTGATTTGCTGTAGCAATAGAGATGAATCTGATATTGATAGGCCTAGCTAAGGGCTCATGCTTCACTCAGCAGCCTTCAGAAGGCTGCTTGTTATTTCATTTTTTGGCTTAGAATAATGTGATAAATGACCTCTTGTCTTGCTTTGTGGCTCTCTTTGCTCCATTTATTTGTTGTCATCATGCTCCCATGAATATTTCATCATTATTTCTACAAAACATTGCCCAGCAGGTTACATGAAAATTAGTGTTTGAGAAAACAGAATTTGTCAGTACGAAGCTTTTGAAGAGGTTTGCCATTTATTCATAACAGAAGGGTGGAGAGGGTCGTAAGAAACTCACTGACTTAATGAAGAGATGAAGGAGGAGGTAGCAAAAGAAAATGGAGAGAACCGATCTTTGTGCGAGCTGTTGTTGGCAATAAAATATGTGCATGCACACTATTTTCCCCCCTTGCTTACTGTAATTGTGACACAGTGTTGTATCTTTATAAAACACTTAGGAAAGACATTGCAGGTTCATTGACTTCATTACCCACAACAAAAAGAAAGATTGTGAAAAGTAATAAGCTGCAGGCATTGTGTGTACAGCTTGTTCAAGGCAGTTGGAAGAACTGTGCATTGTGTGGCAGAGTGTTAGGTTTTTTAAAATATAAAAATATATGTTTTGTTTCTTGCTGTTTTGTTTTTCTTGTCTGGGCCTTCCTGGTGTTTCTGAGAGCTCTGTGAGCTTGACTTTCACCTAACTTAACTTGTCTCTGTCTCTGTGAAGGTTTTCTGTTTTCCCCCAGCCCTGCGTCTGAAGAAGAGGTCGAGTCATCTGTTTTCTCGTGTTCAGGAATTTGTTTATTCTTTGCTTATCTCGTATTTGTTCCCTGGCCTGCCATGGTCTTCTCTGCAGGTCAGGCTGTGCTGATCTCCTCACTGCGCTCTCTCCTCAGGCTAGGCTGTGGTGTTCTCTCCTCGGGCTGTGCTCTGCCTCCTCGTCTGTCCGCCCTTGGGAGGGCACTATCTTTTATACTGAAAATTATGTATGCTTTATTTATAACAATTCTCCAATATCTATCCACTATGTTGTACAGTGTACTTTTGCTCTAGGCCAACCAAAATGTACCACACCACCACAGAAGATGGAGAACAAGAGGATGAAGAGGAAGCTCAGGGACACACCCCATTTCCTCCATCTTTGTCCTCTGATCTCACATTCTAAAATCCCCAAATTCTACATTTTCACCCTGTGACATACTAATTATCATTCTATCTAAATTCTTGTGACTTATAAATCTTGCCAGGACAGTCAGAAGGATGTCCCCGTTCCCACAGCAGAGCACTTCTGGAGAGAATGAAATACCGCAGCAATAAAATTCTTGATGGGATTTTGGCTGTGTTAGTGTAGGAGAGGTCATCTGCTCATACTTTTTAAGTTGTAGTGACTGACTGCAGAGTTTGGCCCCTAACAATTCCCAGATGTGCCATTTCCCAGCATTCATATACCTAAGGTGGTTTAGAGGCTGAGTATTAAAGTACATGAGTAAGAGAAAATGTCTTGTGAGCTCAGTTCCATGCTTTGCAAAATATTAATTCTCTCTGTATGTCATGAACTGTGGAAATTCATATATTCTGTGGTTGTAAACTGGTCAGCTCATGGAGAAAAGTTCTCATATAAGGTGGGAGAAAAAGAGGTGAGATTTTAATAAGAAGTAGGAAAAAGGAAGAATTTGAGCTTTTTTTAGACAGAAGACTTGAGAGGCAGCTGCAGGTCAATGTAGTGCTTTCAAACAGTTGCTGGTTTTGAAATGGGCATATTACTTTTGGTGCTGCAAGGGTCAAAAAAATTGCTCTTCAACAGCAGAAGTTTCAGTTCTGCTTAAGTGCAGGAGTTTTTTTATATGCTCAGTTGGAATGAACCATAATTCTTCCCAAGCCAGCTGTCAACATGCCGTTGCTTTTTCCTAAATCATCAGCTGGATTCTTCACACATGTCTTCTGGATTAGATCCCTGGTGCCTAAACCTCAGCCTCCCACTGTATCTGTTAAATATATGGAGTATGCATCTACTTACATTGCGAAGTATCTGTGGGGACACCTCTATAAACGCTGATGCACAAAGGTACGTACAGGCTTTCAACCCTATGGGTCAATAAAGAAGTCAAACCATGCACATTGTTGTGTCCAGATAAAGAGAACACAAAATGATTAGGCCAACTCAAGCAGAAGGTGAGTTTATGGGATAGCTAGTGCCACTCTAGAAAAGCTTTCCACTCCTAATGCTCTGCCAGTTCTCCCCCTTCAAATATCAGTCAGAGCTCAAAATATGGCACCTGATATTTTAGATGGGCTAGTTGGGCTTTAAGGAAAATATCCTGAATGCAATTTGTGATTTGCCTGAGAGATGAAGGCTTTTCCTGCCAGATTTGCTCTGCATATTGACAGGAAATACTTGTCCCTACTTCACACAGTGGTGTGGTTGACTCCAACTCAAGGCTGATGACAATGAATCTGTAAACGGCTCTTTATCTTTCTGTGGCAATTTCCAAGTCAAGACTGAATATATAAGGAAGAATAAACCTCAGCAAAGCACAGCAGATTTTAGTACATAAATGTACTAAAATAATTGTATGGAGGATGGAATACCTGTGAAGTGAATGGATGGAATAGATAGAATACCTGTGCAGATGGAAGATACCAGATAACATATTAAAAAAAAGAAAAAGAAAAAAAGAAAAAAACCAAAAGAAAATAAGAATAAAAAGAAAAAAAAAAAGGGGAAAAAAGAGAAAAAAAGAAAAGAAGTGTCAAAAGGGTGGGATAAATTCTCCACTGGTATAAAATGTTGTAACACCATTTGAATGCAACAGGCTTTCATCAAAAGTGTGCTCTTACAAAACAGATGACTCTTTCACAAAATGTCTCAGTTCTGTATCTTTCATGACTAATGAGTAATTCCTCACAGTGAGTCCACAGAACAGAAGAAAGCCATTTTTGGTTCCTGTTTTCACAGAGCGTTGTCTTTCAATGATATAGTAGCAAAATACGATCCTGATGCACGTTTTATATTCTCCAATTTTTCCAGTTTAGAGACACTGACGATGTTTTTCCCTTCAGCTATGATAAACAGAATGCTTTATTAATGCTGTGAACCCCACTATATTTATTTCTGTCTTCTGTCCAGCACCTTATTTGTTCTTTCTTGGAGACACAAGCAGAATAATACTGAAAAAGTTTAGCTAATTTACTTCTTTATTTCTTTTCCATCGAAAAAGCATTAATTCACTAGCAGCATATCAGTAGAAAGCAAGAGTCTGAAGCTTCAGAGAAGTGCAGCAAAGCACCAGGGATCTATAACTTCTGCTGGGGAAAGAGCTGAAATTTGTTGCCACATCCCTAAGAGATCCATTTATAGACTTGGTAGAGATAATAAGAAAAGAGCAGATTCATATATCCATTGTTAAGATCAAACCTATGACCAGGAAGTAATTTTGATTTATTGAAGAACAGTGGAAAACAGTTTCTGCAACCAATAAACCAGACTCTCAAAGGGTTAGGTCAGTACATCCCACTAAAATGTGTAAATGTATGTTTTAGATAGACTTCTACACAGTATTAATAACTGGTAGTGTTAAATGAAGGATTGCAGCGCATGCCATTTCCCTACTTTGTCACTTTAGTTAGAACCCACAATGCAAAACCAAAAAAATTGCTGACTCACATGTTGTCCAATTAGTGTCTTGAATTATAATTTTTATATTTCACATTTTCTTGGAAATCTATCTATTCCCATCTATCTCTGACCAGTTGCAGATCCAGGTTAAAATTTGGCTGGTTTTTAATTGACTTATAAAATACTCAAGTTCAAATAGGTAGAACAGTGTAAACGCATTTTATTTTTATAATTTAATATGAGTTATTCTGAAATTCACTGGGCGGTGAAGCTGTATTTTATATATATATATATATATATATAAAAAGAGAGAGAGAGCGAGAGAGAGAGAGAGAGAGAGAGAGAGAGAGCGCTATAGCTATATTATAGCTATTTTGTTTCTCTAGAAACCTCAGGATTTTTGAAGATGTAGAAGACCATGTGAGGCTACTTCTTACCTGCACCTTCTGGAGCAGCATAGTTTAAAGCATTGTGGAAAGCCTCTTTATCATAGGTCTTTTGCAGCCCAGCTAATCTAGAGGTTCTGCAAGCTGTTAAAAAGGGTGGTGGTGTCCTTGTTCTCCAATCTTCCATCTGGAGACTACAGCTGTGTAGCTGAAAGAGAAGACAAGTAACACTTAATAGAAATAACACAGGAAATAATGCAAATGTTCTTGCTGCTCATGTTTCCCCTTATCTCAAAGGGAATCTGTACATATGGGATGTTCCATGGTATTGAACACCATATATTTAAAACTGAACAGAAAAATAGTTTATTTTTGAAAGATAACTAACAAATGAAAGCTTGTGAGTTCATAAACACATAAGTTCTTAGAAAAGTTAGGCTTTTTTTTCTTGTTACATTGATGAACTTTGGCAGCTTCTCTCTAGAAATTTCTGAAATGTAGGAAGTGAGTTAAATTTAACTGGATGGGGTTAAAAGGCCTTTCCTTAGTGGCAAATTATTTTTCACAGTGCATGTTAGAAGTTTGTTTTTTAGTGTTCATCTGAAATCTACAGTATTGAGCAAGATATTGGTCTAAATGCCTGAGGCCAAAAGCAGGATAACAACTTCTATAAAACTGTACCTTTGCTAGGTTGTCCTGAGACTGCAAGATGAGCATTTTCTCTTTTTAACTGTTTGTTTTTCATTTCTGGATAAAGGAATCACTTTAGAAACTCACTTGCGCAGCAAAATTAAATACATTTTTCTTGTGGCTGTTCCTTCCACTGCTATTATGAAGGAAGAGGACCATGTGACTATGTGGGGAGCAGTAGCACTGAAAATTTTGTTCTCAGACAGAGGCATTGCGCTTCTCAAGTCATAATAAAGACACATAAAAATAGTATGGTGTCAAGACTGCTTGAATGTTTTGATATTTTTGTGAGGATAATGCTAATACTGCTTCGACAGTATTATTATCTATCTTTCTCAGGAAAAGAAAAAAGCCAGAGACACAGGTTACAGATGTTATAGCACCAAGATTCAGCAGAAAAATATAATAGAGGCATGTTGAGACTAACATGGCTTTTCTTGTTTCTCAGGGTCCCAGCAGAGTTAAACATCCCAGATGGCAGATGCTGGTTTGAGCTTTGGCGGTAAATTAGCCACTATTCAAGCAGCTTCTGAAGAGCATCCCATATCTCGGAACAAAAATGTGTTTTAGAGTTGGAAGCTTATTGTTTTGCTCCACTTTCTACCAACCCATTAGTTCTGGGACCTGTTTTTCTTAAATGTGTGCTCTTGAGCTCTGAACTGACAGAAGTGAGATAATTTTACAAATTAGAGGACATGATTATGGTTTGGCCCCTTTTATGGCCACTTTCTTGGTCTTTGGGATGGCCTTGTTTTCCCTAAACTTTGTGTTTTGAGTCCTGTCTGTCTCTTAGGCAGTCCGTGTGAACCTCAACATGCAATCCAGTACCTTCTTCTTACAGCTTAGCTAATAGACTCGTTTATAGAAAAAAACAACTCACAAACCCAAGTCCCGAAGGCTTATAACACACCAGTCAGTGTCCTGTCTGAAAAAGCACATGAATTCAGTAGGAAGGAGAGACGTATGCAGCTTGATTGATCCTTTTTTCTCTGAATTGCAGCATTATTGAATGTCTTTTATTACAGAGGTGTTTTGCAGAACACTAGCAGGTTCAGACAAGACTTCAAAATGGCTTCTCTGCATGCCTCTCTGTACTATTTGTCTATTTATTTGAGGGAGATAATTACACTGGCACTAAAGCAAGCAGTTGGAGAGGGATTGGAAGGATAAGGTCAGTGAAAAAAGTGAGTTTGTAAATCCTCAGGAAGGCTACTAAAATGGAGGGATAATAAAAATAAATAAATAAATAAATAATAATAATTACTATTATTATATTATTATTATTAACAACAACAGCAATAATAATAAATAATGATGATGATGTACTGGCAATTCTTGCATACAATTTCAGTGAAGTGTTGGATTCTCATGGATTTCAGCTGATTCTTTTGACCTATGATACTTGCCCCTGAACCACCTCCTCAATTGGAGTCTGCAGGATGTTTTAGGTAGTGTCCGCGGCATTAAGCATTCTTGTTTCTCCCAATATACATGTTCACTAGCCATTTGCAAAGCCCACTCAAGATGATGAAAAAAAAATCTGTCCACTGATATGAGGATATGTTGACACAGTTTTCACTGCATGAATTACTGATTTCATCCTAGAGCTTGGCAAAGACACTCCATATTTTCCACGCACAGCATACACACTGCTTATTTCTTCTGAATTGTTTTTGTGCTTTAAAAGGGGAAGTGGTAGGGATGAAGAGAAAGGAAATGAAAAAGAATTCCTGCCAGCCAATACCGGGTGGGCACCTTTCCAGAGCATTACATTACCTGAAAAAGCCATTGTCCCCACTGACTCTGAAGAGACAGCGGGATTCAGAATCCAGAAAATAAAATTGTTATAGCTCCATAATTACATATTTCACAACTTTGGTATCATACTCAGTCTTGTGGTCTTGGCATCAAGCCCAGCAGCAGATGTCTTGCACTGCAATGACATATAGTGAGATTTGCAGCAGGCATGTGAAATAATTTTTCTGCAGTCATTTTCTGCAATCCCAAGGACTACATTTTTGAGGAAGGAACAGGGCTGCTTTGATACCTGTGAGCCCAAATGACTTAAGATGAAGATCAGGGCTGGGTCTTAGGATTTTCATTGTGTCCAAGAGAGGATCTTGGATGGAGAGATGGCTGATAAGCCGTCATAGCAGGCAACACAATTATTATAAATAACTCCTTTCTGGTTATGTTTTTTTTAATTATTTTTCTTCTTTTTTTTCTTTCTTTTATTGTTTTTTTAAATTTTGTTTGTACATTTATTTCTGATGATTATTAAGGACCAAATCTTTACAAATATGCATGCTGATATTTCTTATTGGTAGTGCTGCATTAATACCTTGGAGTCCTAACAGAATATTAGCAGAATATTCCTGTGTGCAGACATCAGGGCTACTGCACATGTGCTCATTGTGTTAGTAGGCACTCAATTTATTAGCTTATGCAAAGCTAATAAATGCATAATCAGTCCTCCCCTGTCATGAGCAGTTCTCCCCTGGTACTTTGTTTGTAGTTCTCTCCTACAGGTACTTTGTGCAGGAAGAAGGAACAGGTTGTCTTGCCATGTTTCAGGCACACCAGGAAGGCTAGTCAGAATTCATGTTCCTTTGCATTAGAAAACTTGTCTCCTGGCTAAGAGGCAGGATATCTTGGCCATGGTTACAAACCTGCAGTAACTGGTGCTGATTCAGAAAACAGAGTTTTGCCCTTGGCTCCTTTTTCCTTCTCTCTTCCCTCATACCAGAAAGCAATTGAATTGTGGTGGATCTCCCCAGAGAAGTGAAGCAGACTAAATACTTCTTTGCTTTTGCCTCTTAGCTTTATATTGGACTTCCTTCACTATGAGGTGCAAAAATCAGAGATTCACAGAATCGCACAATGGATAACGTTGGACAGAGCCAGTAGAAGATTTTTAGTCTAGCCTCTCTGCTCAAGCAAGGTTCCACAGAGCATGTTATTCAAGATTGTGTTCAGGCAGCTTTTGACTACCTCCAGAGAGGGAGGCTCCACAAGATCTCTAGGCAGCCTGATTCAGTGCTTGATCATCCTCACTGTAAAGATCTTCCTCATGTTCAGGTGGAACACCCTGTGTTTTCGTTTGTTCTGTCATGAGGATGTGGAAGCCTGAAATGCTACCAAGGCAAGCAGCCAGGTAAAGGGCAGATGCAAAGCTGTTTATGCTGTTAAGAAATGGCAATGTCCCCTTAATATGATGGTGAGATTCTGACTGAGGTTCAGTCTTCAGTGCTCTCACAAATTGCATTACCTGTGACTGATAGCTTCTTATAGCAATGGTGATAAATTCCCCCTTTTTTCTGTAAATTTTCAGTGTAATTTTGAGATGCTGAGGGTGGAGACTGTCTCCTCTTAGGCATTTGTACACCATCCTGCAAAACACAGCCCCGATATAGGCTGGACATTTCAGGGTCCTAAAATACAAGGATTAGAAGCCAGTAAAAAGTGGAGGAATTGAAGCATAAGAAAAGAGCGGTAATAATACACAGTACAGCTCTCTGCTCTTCAACAGTGTTGGGGAAGTTCTATGAAAAGATCTTTTTTGAAGGTACATTTTTGTTTTGGGGACCTGTGCTTTTCTCACTATGCAGTCAGGAATAAGAAGTTATATGTCCTTTGTGTCTGAAGAAAATGTCAAAATGTTAGAAGCCTTTCTAGGAAGTACTCAAAGAGAAGTGACATGAAGGAACATTTCATGTTAGGTGCATTCAAGAGCACAGCCGCTAATTTGCTAACAGCTTGCATATGTATTGCAGAAACAGGCCATCATTAATTGGCTACTCCCAATATAAGGCAGCAAGATATCTGTGTGCTATGGGCAAGATGCAGAGTTCCTGCTTCTCTAGGAACAGGGGCATTGCATTCTTTAATACAGTCTATAAGAAAGCTTCTTCACATCCTGAATTGTTTTCTTTTCCAATGTGAAAATACATCTAATATCTTATCAGGTCTCATAAATATTCATAAGGTAGTGAAAACAGCAAAAAAGGTGAAGAAGAGAGGAGCCATTGGTAAGTATTTATTTATTCAATGTGATCATTCAGATTTCCAGTAGGAGAAAACAAGACTTATCTGTTGGAACGTAAGTAATAATGTTAACGACATAGTACTTGAGAATAATTGAGATCTCAAGGGAAAGAATGATTGAGAGATATGTGGTAGGTAAATACAGAGTGAAAAAAAATTAAATAAGATTGACAAGCAATAACATTTAATAATTTTTATGGGAAAAGTTAGAAATTGCTTTAATACCATTTTAAAAGGAATAAAACCAATCTGGTTTACACAGCTCAATCCCTTCAGGCAGGAATTTTACCTGCTAAAAGGGGGACTTGAACTGGTGATTGTTGTGGCTTCCAGCAAAAGTCTTATTTTGAAAAATCTAAATTAATGTTCCTTCTCAGTTGTTAATTTGATTATACTGCTACTGAGCTGGCAAAATGTACATGTTGCTCTGCCATGTTCTCTGCAGAACAGCTGAATATCTGCCAGACAGAGGATTATAAAAGCTGCTGATATATAATGGGTGCTGAACTGGAGGCAGGTAGGTCTCCCTGCACTTGAGGGTCAAGTCCTGCACAAGCTCCAGTGGGCCCACAGCAATCTCATGAGGTTTAACAAGGCCAAGTGCAATGTGCTGCCCCTGGGTGAGGACAACCCCCAGCACCAGCACAGGCTGGGCATGGACAGATGGAGAGCAGCCCTGGGAGAAGGACTTGGGGTGCTGGTGGGTGAGAGGCTGGACATGACCCAGCCATGGGCACTCCCAGCCCAGGAACCCAAACGTGTCCTGGGCTGCATCCAGAGCAGCATGGGCAGCAGGGAGGGAGGGGATTCTGCCCCTCTGCTCTGCTGTGGTGAGGCCCCACCTGGAACCCTGCACCCAGCTCTGGGGTCCCAGCACAGGAAGGACATGGACCTGCTGGAGTGAGTCCAGAGGAGGGACACCAAGGTGATCAGAGACATGGAGCATCTCACCTACAAGGAAAGGCTGAAACAATTGCTTGTGGTTTCCTGAAGCAGCTGGTTTCCAGCAGGATGAATGAGATGAAACTGCTGGTGGTAAATATGGAATAGGGCAGACAAATATGTTGTGCTGCCACAGTAGACACTTACATTCACCTCCAGGCTCAGAGAGCAGAGAGCAGTCTTTTTACCTGAGGCTTGTTTGTTTTGGACTGTCACAAATTATTTTTGATCTTTAACATAAAGGCAATATGCCTTCAGTGGACCAGTGACACCAAAATACTTTTATTTATAGGGGAATAAATACAGTGGTTTGGTCATTTTCTTGTTCATCTCCAAATATTCGCTTAATTCAGATCTTCCCTTTGGCTATGCTGGCAGGTAAGCCTCAGGCTGTGTGTGGTGTCCTTCAGCAAGGGTGCACAGAGGAGAAGGGAGCCACCTTAATTTCAGTCTCCTTTTTAATGTGCTGTCCTATGAGCAGGTGACATCAGCACAGAGAAAGAAGCATTCTCAGGACTGGAAAATAAATGTAAAAGAAAAAATATACATCCAGATATGTACATGACTCAGTAGGAGACAGTCCCTTCTTTCTCTGTCGCTTGATTAATTTTGTAGAGGTGCATGTCAGTAGGACTACAGGGAATTGCTCCAGAGGGGAGAGGCTGGCAAGATGGAATAAAACACTTGAGGGACCTGTAAGTCATGCAACAATTTCCTCACAGTGATAACTGGTGAAGACATAACTGGAGAGTCCAACGAACCTGAAACCAGAGTCTTTTCAGTCTGAGCTGAGGAAGCCAACCCTGCAGATAGGATTGGATTTGAGATTTTCGTAGGCTGGAAGAAAGTAACTATGTGACAGGCAAGTTATATGGGTGATTGTTGGGGTGTTCTTGTGGTGCTGAACTGTAACACAAAACTGTCCAAAGGAACCTGCCTTCAACAGATTGTCCTCTCATACAGGCACACACAGCACAGAGATGTACAAACCTGGAAAGGTATTTTGCCTTCTGTTGCATATGGCTAAGACACAGCCCTTAGTAACAGGCTATACATCACCATAAAAATCTCTTAAGAAAGGAATTGCATCTCAGGAAAAAAATCTCACCTCTTCATCTCAGAACCTTATATTTCTTTCTGAGCAAGTAGTAGTAAGGAAAAACCCTCTGCTCTGAGGGGGTGTTGAGTTACCATGTGCAGCCAGGGCTCCTTTTCTCCCTGGTGCCTGCTTCTGCCAGGGGTTGTAAGCTTATGGCCAGTTATTTTGCAGTGAGATCTGTGTTGCAGCCCCAGGAAGTACCTTCAGGGATAGAAGGAGGGAGTGGTTGGAAAGATGTGTAGCCTGAATCACAGCCTGTGCCCAAAGGTGAAAACCTGGCCAGGGATAGGGCCAGCCCTGTCATCGAGTTAATATTCTGCAAAGCACCACTGAGGCCAAGAGAGAGGGGAAGCCCAGGACTCTCTGAGTGTCTGCTGAGAAGGGACCTCGAGAATGCCCAAAAGCTTGGGCAACAACCTATAAAGAAAAAATAAAGAGCACAGCAGACTTATGTTTTATAGACCTATGTTTTATTTTTAGTCTCTTATGTTTCCATGCCTGCCTTTCCTGTAAAACCAATAAGTCCTCAAGGAGTTTGGAGATTCTCTTAAGCTTAAGGTCTTTCAATAGGATAGAGGTCATGAGAACAGATGAAGAGCATATTTATCTGATATACATGGAGGTGCGGACTTCTGTTCTGTAAACTATCAAGGATTGATTATCACACAAACCCATTTTATTTGCTTGGGTTTTTTTATTTGTAGTTGTTAAAAGACATTTTCCAACACTGTACAACTATTCTCAGGAATTTCCTTGTTTCCCTTCCCCCCACCTCCCCCCGCTCCTTTTTTTTTCTTTTTTTTTTTTAATTAATTAATTAATTAATTTATTTATTTTTCTTTTGATCTAGATTTCTTCTGAAGCTCTACTAAAGAGGTAGCATCTTTGAGTCTGGCTTCTAGTATTTTTTGCTCCTTGCAAATTGCTGCTACATATCCTGAGGTGACTTTTGGGGGTTGTTTGTCATTTTTAAGTGACAGCTGCCATGCAGAGAAGTCAAAATTGATAAGCCATGATCTCACAGTTTTGGTCTCCAAACATGACCATGGTAATCCAGTACAGACAGGAACATGCTAGAACTAAACTAAATGAAGACTACTGTCTTTGGAAGCTCCAGTGGGTACACAGATGTCAGTTGCAGGATCCAAAGGCTCCACTGTGTAATTCTGAAACTGATGTTTTTTATGCAAAAAACTTCTGAATATAGTCTCTTCCAGCCTTTCTACCACAACATAAATGACAAGGGCAACAGCAGAAGAAGTTGCATTTATGAAGAAGTTACTGTCATTGACTAAGATGACTACCTCAGGTAGCATGGATATTTGGAGGCATTTTAGTTGCAACTGGAGTGAAAAAACACAATTGAGGATTATTTCTCCCAGATGGGTTCTACCCTATCTACCATGGTACTCTACCATGGTCAGTACAAAATACTCCTGGGAAGCACCTCAGAGGAAAAACAATCTTTCTGATTGATGAACATCATTATTTAACTGTGCAAAATGATACATACAGAAAAATTTTAGCCTACATTCTAAATGTGTACATTCTAAATTCATTTCAGTGAAAGACTTAATGGGATTGTCCTTGGCAGTATGAATCCCCAGAATCAGTTTAGCTGTACCTGTATGTCAATTAATCTCAGATTCATTACTCTCATTGACGAAAGTCCCTCCAGGCTAGCAGTGCCAAAGTTGGATGATGCAGGGGATTTTCTGTTGTGATTGTTGCCAGGTGATAACAAAGGCAAGTATGGGTCTCAACACTGTGTGTTCCCTTCTGTAGGCAAGGAAAGATTACCAAAGAGAATTTAGGCCACGTATTTTGCTCTCCAATTTTCCCTTAAGTAGCAGGGTAGATTAAAGGAGCCAGGATGCCTTCCTGAAATTTAAGACATGGCTGCAGAGAAAACTTGTGAGTTTTCTCAGTCCTCCCTCAGGACCTGTCCTTCTGCTCAGCTCCTTTGGAACTGAACCCCCACAAGGATGGAGAGCAGTCAATAGTACTCTTCTCTGTTTAAAAGGAACTCTTCTCTTTATATAAAGAGCAGCCTCTGTGTTGCTGTGGAGCCATTTGCTCCAGCCTTCCCCCTCTGCATTTACAAATCCATTTGTAAAAGGATCATGAACTTACTCTCACTTGCAGGAAAATAAACTAAGTTCACTGCAACATTGTCTTAGTTTGGAAGACAGGTATCGAAGGGGGCTCTCAGACAAAGATATGAGGATATGGAAAACAGTTCTTTACTTGTGTTTAGCAAGGCAAAACAGAACAACAATAACTATGATATGAACAACAGATAGAACCAGGGAAACAGTCACAGCGTTTCTCTGCCGCTGGCACCCTCCACCCCCCCGTTGGTGCAGTTACCGGCACCAACAGCTGTGGATGCAGAGTCTCGGGGCGTTGGAGATGGATCAGGAGCTCCCCGGCGGGGCTGGAGCTGCAGCACGAGTCCCGGCAGGACAGGGGGGTGCAGAGTTCCGGGGCGCTGGAGAAACACTCGGAGCAGGAGCGAAGGAAAACAGCGAAGGGCAGAGAGAGCAGGACTCCGCCGTGGCCCGGCTCCCGGCCAGGCAGCCTCGCGCTCCCCTCCCAGATTTCCGGGACACCCCCGAAAAAAGACCCCCTCCCCCCACCTCAGCCACTTCTTTTGTCTTTATTAACTACTCTTAAGTACTCAGACATTAGTTACCTGGCAACTTATGGGAAAGAGAAAAAAAAAAAAGAAAAAAAAATTCTACAAGTGAACCCAAACCCCAACAAACATCTTTTCAAAAAGGAATATGATATACACTTACACAGTTTTTAGGAAGTCTATTTTATGATATCACTCTCCAACACTCACAAACTCATGAAGTTCCAAATATGTTAGTCTATGTAGTCTGGAGAGAGAGGGCAAGGAGCACTTGCTGTCAAGTCTTCAGCATATTTTTTGGTTGTTTTTGATAGGACACATCAGCTTACTTTTTGATATTGCTTTTATATCCTTAAAAATTATCAGTTATTAAGAAGCAGTCCTTTGGTTTGGGTTCATACTTAAATCATCTTTCATAAATCTTACATCAAATTTTTGCTCATTGTCTATTTTTCCTTGTGTGAAATATGTTTGAGGTGTCTGTTCTTGTAACACTAACAAAAAAGATAGGCATCTGTGATGGTCCACAGATTTCTAGCCACCTTGCAAGTGTGCTGATTGCAGGGTCTGTAGGCTCATCAGGAGCATTGGGCTGGTGGTTGTGACAAAAATGACACTTCCCTTGATTTTGCTGCTGGAAGTGGTTTCCAGGGAGACATCTGTGTTTCTTCTGGTATTCACATATGGAGTGTGACCTCTTCCTCATGCCTCCTTTAATTTTTTTTGCCATCAGTATTTACAAGTTTATATATAACTGATGCTTATTTTTTTGTTGTGAGATTTTAGTGCTGGGTACATCTTTCAAACCTAATTGCTAGTGGTCGCTGAGGTCAAGAACTTAGGCAAAACATCGTTTGAGGCCCTTAGGGGGATGACTGCCAAAGCTTTTATTGACTTTCTTGTATGCTAGTTCATTTCCAGGATCTGTAAGCAATGATCTCCTAAGAAGTAAACAAGAGCTGGGGAGTGGGACTAATCACAGGGCAGGATGGGTAACTGAGTATATTCAAATATAAGGTAAAGGAATAAAGATTAAAAAGATGCCCTGTGCTATTGGGTGTGGAAAGTAAAGATAAAGTTTTCTCCCCAGCTGACCTGAGAGCAGTTAAACTACTTTTATCAGTACAGTTGTTTGAACAGAAAGGAACAGGGATGGAAAAATCAATGATGAGGTGTTCTGCATCATGTTCTGGAAGTTAATACTTGATACAATTATAAAGTTCCTTTTAAGACCTACCTAGAAAATCTCTGAAAATGGACTTTTTAAGATTATGAACCAGACAGATATTGCTGACAAGTACAATTATACGCTCTAAGGCTGCAACTGTGAATCTTTACAAGGCCAGTATTGACTTTCTTACTCCTTGTTCGTGCTGCTAAAACCCATCCTTCCACTCTGCTGGGTGTCAGCAAGACAGCTGGGGAGTATGACTCAATAAGAAAAACAGATGAGAATGAAGCAAAAGTCTTGCAAAAATGAAATGTGCTCACATTTATCTGGTCTTCCAACTGTTACAGCCTTACCTGATGCTTCTACTGTGCTTCTGGTTGGTTGTTTTAAAAATGAACTTTCTAATATGAGCCTAAGTGTTTCTACTTGGCTGCAGGGGAAGTAGATCAAGGTCTGTCAGATGTCTAACACTTCAAACACTTTTATTCACAATAATGCACTGAGAAAAACTCTGCAAAGATTCTTGAGTGATAGGGGTTATTCTCATTTTTCACCACTGAAGAACAGACATCCCTGAGGTTAAGACTGCAGACTGTAGCCTGGGATGGATTCTTGGCAATATGACTGCAATCTTCTGTGGGCTTCAGCAAATCTGGGTTCAGTCCCAGTGTCTGGGTTGCCGCGCCAAGGATCATCAAGGGTGTTGGTGTTTTGTGTAGCCCTATTTTCAGTGCTCACGTCTGCACATTCTGAAATTAACCAGGCTTTCTGTTAGGTTGGTAGCACTGCTGAAGTAAGGTCATGAAGAGAGGTGTGTTAAGAGAGGTGTACTTTGTTACATTGCCTTATGTAACTGGAAAATGCATTTAAACTTACAGACGAACTAAACTTAGCTTAGTGCTTAGGGAGACATGAAAAACTTGGAGTTAAAAAACCAGGAAAAGTAACTTCCTGTTTAACAATGTTAGTTACATAAGTTGCAGGAAGTTATACCCACAAATAAAGGGAATTAATCGTCAGGGAAGTGAAAAATTACTAGGTCCTAGAGAAGGCAAAGGAAGAGAAAGTAAACATCTAGAGAATGGGAGCATACCCTCAATTCAGTTCTCATTTACTGGATAATTCTGGGATGACATTTCTTCTTCCTTACATTTTCCATTCATGAAATAAAGATAGTAAGGACTTGGTAATGTACTACAATTAAGATAAACTGTAGAAGAAAAAAAAATTTTATTCAATTATTCATTTGAGTATTGAAGTTAGTAATTTTGATCTGTAAATCTGGTAATGATGTGTAATGGCTCCCTGGAACGCTGAGAACTTGGATCATTTTTATTGGAATAAAAAATATTCTTGGTAGGGGGTTGCCAAGAAGTGCTTCTGGTCTTTGGATCTGTTTTCAAATGTCAGAAATTTCATGCTTATGTTGCCAGATGAACTTGTCAGAGTCTGCGTGAGTTCAGCCTCTTGAGAATTTTTGATTAATTTGAAGGGATAATTATTTAAAAAATGTCAATTTTTAATTATAATATAACCAGGCTAAAACTCATGTTCACGTGGTTAAACTCTCTTTTCTTTGTTCCTTTACTATGTTTTGGAATTGCTTCTTCCCAAAATGATGCTCAGACTTTGCCAGGTAGGGGACACTTTCACCAGAAAGAAATGTGTGAGATAATGTTGTAATAGTTGAACAGTATCAATATACATGTGCCATCCCTTAAGACTATATTGTGTTCCTCTTTAGGTCACAGGTACAGACATAGCCAAAGACACCAGATTCCTATAATTATAATAGAAGTAATCAAGTTTGGTCACCTTGTGAAAAGAAAGAGGTGGTATTTGAAGGCAGGCACTACTATAGGCCAAGACAAATACATTGGATATAGGCATGGGGCAATTGCCCAAGCCACTGGGGCCTAATTCCTCAGTTATGGCTTCTCCATGCTGAGGGAATTAATGAAGCATGGCATGGTGTGATTCATTCAGAGCATGTTCTCTGCATATTTCAGCTAAAACTCAGTCAGCTAGAACAATTAAATCTGCTGGAAACCAGTTCCTGGCCTGCTCACAGGGAAATTTATTGTGTTATTGCCTATGTTTTGATGATTTGCAGAATAGACTTGCTGAACTGTCTGTCCTCAGGGACTTTGCTGAGGATGGTGTGGAGGTGCTGGAAGTCAAAGATTAGGCTGGTGTGGGTTCCTCACCTTTCTGTTGTTTATGCTGTGCCTTTTGAGGCAGCCTGGCTGGATGTGCTAGGTGGTGCAGTAACCTGCCAACTCTGCTTAGCCACAAGAAGTCCTGTGAGTTGCCAGGCATCAGCACAAGGCCTCATCCATGCCAAATGATCAAGCTGTCCTGTCTCACTAGTAATTCCTGATCACTGTGCTGGATAGGAATTCTAAAGGACCAATCCAAAACCTTGCTTCTGCTAGTTCAAATGGCATTATCAAGGCTCAGAGTGAGTGTATTTCATTACACATTCAGTTCAAATTACTCCTGACTCCTTATGATACAAACAAGATTATTCCAGAGCAAATAGATTTGGAGCAAACCTGGTTTCTACAGCAACGTGGTGTTTTCTCAGTATCCTCACGTAGATTTTGCTTTGTGCACTGTCATGCTGTTATTTACTTGGTCAAGAACCAGGAGGGCAGTACAATTACATTGACTGAAAACTAGAGTATAGGAAATGGGGCCACCTTCAATGTGACAAATCACCTCCAGAGTCAGATATGCAAAAAATCCTCTATTGCAGCCTGTAACAATTGCAATTAAAAAAAAAAAAAAATAAAATCACCCTTTCTCATTCTAAGAGAATGTGTAGCTTCTGCTCAGGATGGCCTCCACACATAGATATTCTACTAAAAACTGAGATGGTATGACGGAGATACTCTCAGATGTCTGACATAAAACACCACTTAACAATTGTAAGCATATAAAACATGCTTTCATGAAAGAAAAGTTACTTTATCTGTCAGAGTTAAGACCAGAGATATATTATCTTTACACTACATGGAAAAGAATTTATGTTATTAGCTTGGAAGAACAGCCTGTTAATTCTGATCCTCAGGACAACTCACTGGATTGTAGTAGAGCGTCTGCATGTGACAAAGATGGATTTGCATTATATCAAATCCTTATCTCATGTCACAACCCCCTGCTTCTTCAAATCACAGATTTATGGAATCATCAAGGTTGGAAAAGATCCTCAAGGTCATTGACCAAAAATGACCAACCCTGGACCAAAAACCACCAAGTCAACTATGTCTATCTATCTCAACTAGACCATAGCATGTAGTGTCATGTCCAGTCTTTCTTCAAATTCCTCCAGGAATGGTGATTCCACCACCTCTGTGGGCAGTCCATTCCAATGCCTGACCACACTTTTCGTGAAGAAATTCTTCCTGAATGATGGGGAATACAAGCTCTTTTCCTGAGAGAAGAAACATTTGCCATCCACGAATTACATAAAAGGATCTATGGAAACCATGTAAACCTTTAAAGAGTTGGAGGCTACCATTCTTAGTTATAGGAAGAGCAATAGCATATGTAACTTTGCTAGAGTGGTGCTACCTCAGAGAAGATAATGATTGACTATACATTTACATGTAATAGAATCACTAAAATAAAATACCAGGCACTTTAGGAGACAAGAAAGTAATAGGAGATTCAGTGGCTGGCTGATAGTTAACTTTATGGGTTTTGGCAGAAGTTCAAAATAATGGTTATTGAAGTTAGGGTATTAGTTGAAATAGGAACTGTTAGGTTTCTGAGCAATTCAGAAACATGAACTGCTTTAAGGCCCTAATATTGCTGTGAATATCTGACCGATGTATCAGGTACAATGTGAACCATGTTCAGCTGTGACAAGAAGCAGGAAAGGGAGGAAACAAAGATAACACACTCCCATATTTGTTTTTTGTCTTTAGACTCCATGTTAGATAATTCAGTCTTCCAAGGGAATGTCAAGAGACTACATCTGGCCTACTACATTTCCTACCACTTTTCCCTGGCTTACAAGGTCTGCAATGTCCTCCATGGATTTCTTTCTATTATCCTTTGGCAGATTAGATTATATACTGTGAAACATAGGCTAGAATTTCTTCTATATTGAAAGATGCAGTGACATATTTTGAACCTGAGTTGTAATTAAGTTTTAATTTTGTTTGCTGTTTAGATTGAAATTGAGGCGACTACATAGCCAAGTTGGAAGAATGTCACTATCTGAGCTAATAATGGAGTCATGGGGTCAACTGTAAGAAATGTTTCAGAAAACATAATCTGTTAAAGTGGCATGATCAAACAGAAATCGGTGCATTTCCAGAATACCTGAGAGGAAAAAATAAGGTGTATGGAGAAGACTGGTGATGTATTAAATAATGCGTGTATGAAATATTGAAAGCAGACAAGACTTTGGCTTTTTTAAAAGCTGACCAGGCCTAAGGGAGTTTGTAACTACAGAGCCTGCTGCAAAAAGATTTAGGCCAACTGACAATTGGGCTATGACCCAGGTCCATTGTACTAAATCTCTTGGTATTGTTGTATCAGAAATCAGATTTAGATGCACATGGGTATTATGTCTAACGAGTGCAGGAGAAACCAGACAGATATGAGATATCATTGTATCTAATTTTCATTTTGTTTTTCTTTGATTTAAAATATAATTTGGCTGTTAATAAATCAGTTTTAAGATTATTTCTTTTTTTCTCTGTGTGTTGTTGGTAGGTTTATAGAGCTTGAACCACTGTTTTGCTATTGGAGATAGCTATATGGGACCATAATTGGTAACTGAAAGTGATACACTTGTCATCCTTAAGACACCTTTTACTAAAAGGAACATTCTTAAGTACTCTAACTCTTGCTCCCATTTTGTCACGTTTCTGCTGATCAAGTCTTTTGTCTGACTTTGCTCCTTTTAGAAGGATTAATTTAATTCTGATAATCACCTTTTCATTTTTAAGCTGCACTGCATTTTTCCTACCCATTTTATTCTTGGGCATGGCAAAGCTGCAATTAATTTATTCATCCAGATGCCTTTGCATACAGCCTGCCAGAGATCATGTCAAAAGTCTCCGGAAACTTTTACAATTAACAGTTGTAGCTATTTAGCAACTGACTATCATTAGTAGCCTCTCTGTTTGGGTTACTTAATTAGTTACAACCAATTACCAGTGGGTTGTTCTCTTTTGTGCAATTTGTAATTTAGTGAAGCAGCTTTTCCCTCACCCATTTAAAAGTCTGCTGTAGGTTGCTGTGCTGGAATGATTAATACCTACCTGGTAGGAGATCCATAGAAGGCATTTGATCCTGCTGTGACAGGGCTTGCTAGCAAGGTTTCCTCTAATGGCAGCAGCAGCGCAATTCACTTCGAAGGCAGATCAGAGGGTGAGGCTCAGTATGATGTACAGAGGCACTGGTGGGAGAATCACCTTTTTCCCCTTGAACTGTGTGGATTTGTGATAAAGCTGCCAGCTTTAGCCTCCCATGCGTTTATAATAAAAATGACTTTAAACCAGCTCATTAAAATGTCATTGTGCTGCAACAGGAGCTCCATTCTTTCCTGGGCAGATCCAAAAGATCAGACTTAACAGATCTGTGCAGGCAGTATAGAAAGAGGAAACTAGTGCCTCCGGGGTGTGCTCCTCCCTGCCTCAGAGAGCATGTTAGAGGAGGGAAGAGAAGGCTCTGGGGACATCTTATTTCTGTATTTCAAGAGTGGCTTATAAGAAAGATGGAGATAGACTTTCTAGCCTATAGTGATAGAACAAGGGGTAGTAAGTTTATATTAATTTAAACTAAATTTTTATGATGAGTGTGGTAAAGCACTGGAACTGGTTTCCCAGAGAGGTACTAGACCATTCTTGAACACATTCAAAGGCAGGGTGGACAGGGCTCTTAGCAACACGATCAAGCTGTAGATATCCTTGCTCTCTGCAAGATGTTTGGATTAAAAGACCTTTAAAAGTTCCTTCCAACTCAAACTCTTCTATGATTCTACAATTCTACAATCTTTCTCTCTTCATCAGAAATATTTCTGCTACCTTGGGAAGTCTGCTGTGACACAGAAGCCTTTTCCTAACAATGGCTATAGGACCTTCCAGCTTTCTTTCTTGTAGGAGCCTGAAATTGAATTTCCTTTAAGAGGACGTTATACTTGCATGAAGATGTCTAGCTCCAATCAGCTAATTTGAATTACTGAACAAGCCTTTGGCCTGTGAAACACTGATTTCTTCAGAAAGGTGAAATTTTAGTGTTTTGATTTCAACTAGGTATTTAGTGTATAAACCTAGGAAAGCATTTTCTAGTGCCAGAATTTTGTTGTTGTAGATGTTTGGTGAGATACTGCAGACTCCCGGCCTTTTTCCAGGGAATGCTGCACAATAATAAATACCAAACAGAATTTATTGAATACAAGTAAATTTTAATGAACAGCACTTGTGTGCTGAACATATGTAGAAAAAACTTTTATTTATGAGGGTTCACCTGAGACTTGGTTTGAAGGTTCACCTGAGATTTGAACATCCCAATCTAAATGAACATTGCTGTTCTTGATATGTGTCATTTTGTCAAGATTTCTGAGCACAAATGGGGAACAGTAAGAGAAGCTTCCTTTTAGAGTAAATTACCATTTTATTAATATCCAACAAAAGTGGTGGATCTTTAAAGCAAAGTGGAGCTTGGAAGAGAAGAGTGAAATTAAAAAATTGTAAATAATCATAAATCGTCTTTTTATGTGCTATGCCTATAGAATGGATAAGTAACTGATGGTTGTGCATTTCTTATTGTAAGAGGGTCAGTACTTGACTAAACTGACTGGTACTTGACTAGACCCAAAGAAACATTGCCACTTTGCACAAGGTAGCTTTTGTAGCCTGATAACTTGCTTCTTTGTGTTTCCCAGCATATTATTTATGTGGTATCTGCTTTACTTCAACTCATCGTAGCAAAAGTTCTTATTTTGTACTTCAGAGGTGACCAAATAATATGTGGTAAACTACATACAAAACAATGATGATGTTAGGATTAATTATTGAGACAAGTCAAATAATTTGTATGTATAACTATTTTCAGACACTGAAGT
Organism: Sitta carolinensis; assembly: GCA_032173965.1. Classification (NCBI taxonomy): domain Eukaryota; kingdom Metazoa; phylum Chordata; class Aves; order Passeriformes; family Sittidae; genus Sitta; species Sitta carolinensis. The sequence continues at coordinate 51,355,946 of CM063313.1, forward strand.
CAAGGTATGGATGATGGTTAAGTTAGCTTCTTCTTACCCATTTATTTAGATATAAAACAGAAATAGTTTTCCGAAAGTATTCATTAAGTCTATTTTAGGCTCCCTTTGGAACAGTTTTGGGTACTGAATATAAACTGGCATCAGCACTTTCCATGCTCCCACTGTAAGTGCTGTAACAACAGCAATTATGTGATTCTGTATATGATTCAAGCTTGTAATTTTTTTGAGTTATTCTGTAGCAGAATAGATAGCTCTGTGTAATGACACTTGCCTATATTTTCTCAAGTGACACTTTCAGACACATTTAGTTATAACATTAAATCTATCTTTTATGAATTAATTAAGATGTATTTCTGTTTCTAACTCCCTCAAGGAAGAATGTAAATGAAGTATTTTATGCTTAAAGTATAATTGTGGAGTTGGCTCAAAAATTTCAGTTTGAGATTCTGAATGTTGCTAATGCTGTCTTTGTCAAGAAATAGAAGGTATCTGTAATCCCTTCCCTATTAAATGCACACTCTATATTTAAAAGAACTGACAGTAAATTCCTGTTACAGAAAAGACTAAAATATTAGATAGAATATATATCATATTCTCTGTAAAATATATGTATTTAAATAAGTTTTATAGTTAAGCACACAAAAAATCAGGAAATCTGAAAAATATTGACTCTATAGCTGAAAGTTTCATTTTGTATTATATGTTGAGGCAAATTCTTACACTGTGTCTTGGATACCTATAAAAATGTGTTCAAGTAGCATACACAGCACTTTAAACAGAACACATGAGGCAGCACAGAAGTTGAGATGCCAAATAATCTCAACTACATGTAACAACATGACCCTTCATACTATTAATTTTTATTTTTTTAGCCTGGAATACAGAGTTTTAAGTTCTTAATTTCTGTTCATTTTCCAGCCATATAGCACTCAATTATAAAAAAATAGGTAATGATTTATTGAAGAACAGGAGTCCATGCTATTTTTGGTCCTGGGTCATACAAAATGTTTGTCTGTTACTAGGTTAAGTACTGTAATGAAAAAGGCCTTGATACTGTGACTGAATCAATTGTTAATAGATTCGTAAATGTGCTATCAATGAGTATCAAGGAATCCGTAGTACACACCTCTGCACTTGCACTCTCTTCTTCAATGGAAGTGCTTAAACACTTAATGTGTCAATGAATGTATCATTTTAAAGAGGTTTTAAAGAGGGAGAAATTAAGACGGGGGTGGCCGGAGAATTTTCCAAGTGACTTGTGATTATTCAGGATGCTATTCACTAGTCTTGAGCACAGGAGCCTCAGAAGGTCGTACAGCTTTATGATACGTCAGCCTTCTTGAAAGTTCAAATACTGACAATGGCTGCTATTGAAAGACACTCTTATGAATCTGGTTAAGGAGTGGCCACGTGAACATGGCAACAATTTATTAGCAAGACCTAATTTTTTCTGTGTCTCAGGCTCTGACTGAGACATAGTCCAAAAAACAGGCATGTAATTACCCGTTTGCCTGTAAGTCCTAGATTGCCCTCGCTTTTTTTTTTTTTTTTTTTTTTTTTTTTTTTTTTTTTTTTTTTTAAAAAAAAGGCTGAATTTTTCAATGACAGGCAATATCTTAGTCTGACCCAAATTCACTCTTTTTGGAGCTGCTTTGCTGGAACAAGATGAACAAATGTCAATCCTTGTTTTCTGTTTTCATGGGAATAGAAGAGAGTGGATGTATTTCCACCAATAAGATTTGGAGGGTGATGTGTAATGTTAACATGCAAATCAGGTTGAGATGATATTTCTGTCAGGGAAATAAAAACTCTTCCATGAATTTCCCTCATCATTCCTTTCATTTTCTGCATATAAGCTCCATGTAAAACTGCCAGGCTGGTAATTAGGCAAATTATAGGGACCTTCTCATATGAAAACTAATGCAATTTCCAGAGAGAATTTCAAATGAAGATGCCCACAAGGAAGGCAGAAGTCTGAGCTCGTTTTCCTTTATTGAGACTGATTTATAAGTAAGCAGATTTTTCAATGTCTTCACTGTCTAAACTTGACAGTAGCAAGAGGCTCTAAAGGTGGACTTTCTTGCAATGAATAGGTCTTCGAATAATACTTGTCTTCCAGAAAGTAGTGTATTTAAATGCAATGTAATTTAAAAAGAATATTCCTGCTTAGCTCTGGTAAAATGTGCAAACTGTCTGCACATTGCGTGATTTTTATGAGAAGTCATGAACTGGTGAAGGTTTATCCAAAATCAGCACAGACTTTTAAAGCTGGCAGCAATCTTTCTCAAGAGAGAGTTTGTGGGAAAAGCAAATTATAAACTAGGTTTCATAATTGGCTGCAAATTATCTGTGCAGAGCTGTACAGAGAAACAGAATTTCTCACTTTTAAGGACATGGGGCAATAACAAAAAATAATAAAAAAATGTGATCATCAGCCTTTGTTCTTTTAAAAACTACAAATAACATTCAGTAAACAGAGAAGAGGCTGGAGAAATGTAGTAAGCCACCTCTAAGAAGTAGTCACCTCTCAAAACAATCAAGGGAAAGGTTTTATGGTGGCAGAGTCAATGAGGAATACAATATATGAAACGGATAAAATTTTATGCTCAGAAATATAGTGACATAATATTTACATACTTCTTCAAGACATTTTCCCCAGTTCTGCATTATACCATATAAAAAGATTAACATTTCTCAAAATCAGTGTATGTTGAATGAACCTAATTTAGAAGAAACTCATTGTAAAATTGATAAAGTTAATCCTATTAGCATGTCATCCTGTTGGCTATTCCTGGTTGAAGTGTTCAGGGATTGATTTACAACCTATATTTAATATTTTTTTATCAGTGATGTAGAAGGGGGAATGTCAGCTGCCTGCTTTGGTGAGGCTGTGTGGAAATCACCCAGGCCTTGCTCCATCTCTACTGGGCTGGGATGAGAACTCTCCCCAGATCCTGCAGTCCACAGTTTCTGGTTCCTCTTTAAAACCATTAAATCATGTCTACCAAAATTTGCAGCTCACACTGAGATCAAATTTTATACCAACAAGGGGCTTTACTGAAGCGTTTGAAGGATGTTTGAGATTAGGCCTTGTTATCTGTGTAATACAGTTCAAGTTTACTTTCCGAGCAGACATAGGATTGATCCAGTGTCTGGGACCCACCTCACCAGTAATACTAGGCAAGTGCCCAGAGACACTAGTACTTCTTATAGGAAATAAAGATAGCCATGACTAATGTCCTAGGGAGGGGACATCCCTCAATCACACTGTCTTGGTGAAAAGGCAACTAATTAAGACATATAATCTATTTTCCTCAACCACAATGCTCTTCTTAACCACTTAGGAAATGATCCTCAAATCTGAATTTTACTTCTGCAAGTAGGACTGATCATTTTCAGTCTATTTTTCTGCATGTCTGATAACTGCCCCTTTCCTTCACAACCTTGTTATTGTGAAGTGGAGCCTGAAAATACAATCATCTGCTTCCAAATTCTGGTCCCTGTATACAGTCTGGGAACATCTTTGGTGTTGGAAGATGGATTGCCATTTATGCTTATTATATTGCAGTGAAAGGTTTTGAGGGTTATTATGGAAACTAGGTAACCATTTCCTCATAAATCTGCTTGGAGAAGTTGCTGGAGGTTTAGTGCATTCACCTCAAATCAAACCATACGGAAATAATCTAGGAAGGAGAAGCACTGACAATATACAGGAGAAATGTTTCACTTTCTTCTTAACCCTTAATTAAGCTTCAAGCAAAATAACTAGGGACATTATGGAGTCTTAATTTCCTCATTGCTTGAAAGGTTAATCTCTGATGTGTCTGCAAAGTGTACTGCTGGTCAAGTGAAAGCTCTGAGTTGCTTGCTGGGATGAATGCATGAAGTGATGTTATCTAGAGGGTAACATTAGTCAGAGAAATGTTTCTCTCCTTTTTAACATGGTGTAAACCTATGCCTTTCGCTAAACTGGAGTGATTTTACTTTGATAATTTGCATTTTCAACATTGGTCCAATTACCTCCACCATTAATGAATGTGTTTACATTTTTGACATCTGAATCAATAAAGTTAGATTTCATAAAATATTGTAGCTGTGATATTACATAGCATTTTCATTCTTAAATCCTTGGGTTTGGTAGTACTTGGATATAATGAAGTAGAATTTAATATCCACCTACAGCAGGGAGAAAGTTTCTATTTTTATATCCAAACAGCTGCAAGGATATGATGCCCACCCCTACTCACCTTCAATTCTGTTATCTTAACAGCCAAATAGGAAAGCCCTCTAGAACTAGTAATTCTATAAGCTTAGGGTAGTAAAGTGCTAGTTTTCATATCACAGCTATACTGTCCTCTCTTGGTATTTTCATCCATTTAGTTGCTGAAGAATCTTGCTGCTTTATTGCAGTTTTTCTGAACATTTCCATGATTTCAAGTGAATCTGGATCAGCACTAATATGTTATATTTCCAATAGGTGTTACCCAGTACAAGACACAATATCTGAGTAGAAGAGCCAGATGTGCTGACAACAGATCACAGGTCTCCTTCCACAAGGACTAAGAGCATAGAGAAGTTTCTGCTGATGTCACTGAGAGAAGGTGCTAAGAGCGTGGTTATCACCATCTTGCCTCAGATCATCAGTGTAAATGACAGGAGAGTTTTGGAACCTTGTGATAAACTGCAAAGGTATTTTTGAGATTATAGTGATGCCAAAATGGGGTCCTTTTCTTAAGAGAAGAGGACAGGAAAGGGCAGGTAAATCACTTTGTTCTGATGTCCATTGTGTTTCTCTGGTCCTTTGGGCTCGCAGGGATGTCTGTGTAAGAGTAGTTTTTTGAACTAATTTTATCATTAAAACAGAAGTTATTTTCTGTGGATATGGGAGGTATTTACCATAGCATGCTTTCTTGGGAGAAGCAAGACCATTTATGAAAATACCCAAGCCAGATCTTACTCTGTCTCATTGCTTTGCTGATTTTAAGTTCGGAGGTGAAGCTCTCAGTCCATATTCCTTCAACCTGGACATTATATCGACATCCAGAGCACGGTGGCAGTGTGTGGGCTGAAGGATGGGTGAGGAAAGGGTGAGGGTGCCAGGCAACAACGAGGTTGAGGCGTAAGGCACACAAAATAATTCTTGCTGCTTCTGGATAATGTGCCTGTATACACAGTGTTAATTACAGACCCATGCCTGCATCTCAGCCACCTGATGGACTGACCTCCCTTCTCTCTATCTCCCAAATTTCTGACCAAACAGGGACCTTCCTCTGACTGTGGAAGATGCTATCCTCTGAGCTCCTTCAGCCCCCTCATGCTGCCTCTAGTCTGTCAGTCTCAGTCTGCATCCTCCAGGGTGAACAACTGTGGAAAATAATCATCAGTCAGGCCTTATCAGTGAAAGTGAAGATGAGGACTCTCAGGATAACTAATCTATCCACACATTGCTTACTAGTGAATTTCCAGATGCTAGGCTGTGCTCAAATTGTCACCCAACAGCTAAATACAGCAAATTCAGCATCCACAGCTGCATCTAAGTAGTTTGTTTCATATGTAGAAACACTGTGTGCCAGGTGGAGAAGGAGAGAAAAAATTAGCTTTTTTCCATGCTGGTGAGTTTGGGAGGAACAAGAAAAGGGCTTGTACCTGAGAAATCTCTTGCTGTTTTAGATAATGAAACCATTTTTTCTCATAAAAGTTTACCTCCTCACCTTTCATGTGTGCCTCCCACTCTCTGCAGTCACTAATTATTGAACTCTGCTCAGAAAAAGTTCTGTCACATGGCAATCAAATAGGAACAGGAAATTATAACAAATTATGTAGGCTAGATGCAGTGGCAATATTAAGTCTTTAGAAATCCAAAATTAAAAAAGAATCACTTTGTAAACACATGTGACATAATTAATTATAGAATCGTCATGTCTATTTTTCTTGCTATGCTTGTCTTCTAGACCCAAATATTTTGTTTCATTTTTAATATTTCATGTACTTGTATGGCTTGACACAATTTTCTTCTTCTGATGTGCTTTCTTATCATATCATTGAAGAGAACTGCCTTCACTCTTCCTTGTCCTCTTTTCCCTCCTGCTTGCTTTTGCATAATTTTAAAGGCATACTTGCTCTTTTCATTTAGAGCAGTACTTCAATATATTCAGATTGTGTTTGACTCATGAAGAGTTTGTTTTATCTCTGTGATTTCAAAGAGCCTGAATTTATAGCAGAATAATATCATATATATATATATATATATATATATATAAATATATATATATATAATATATATATATATATATATATATATATATATATATATATGCAAAAAATGAGGTGGGAAACTGTAGAGAGAAATGTCTTTGAACTGTCATGCTAATGTAATTTTATTTCTAAAGTACATTTGGAGACCTGTCACTCATCGTTTTAGTGCATTAGCTTTGCATTTGCTGCTCTGGCCTGGGAAGGAGAGGCATGGGTGAAAGTTGGCATACTTTTGGTGTCCAGCAGTTCTGATCTGCAGTCTGCAGATCTACAAGCCAGGCCTAGAGATGACTCCAGAACTACAGGCTCCAATGGGAAGGCTGATACTGTTTCTAGTTCATGTTGTCTGCTGTCTGAGCTGAGAAAACAAGCCTGTTGTGGGTGTAACGCAGAACAGGATTTACTCAACCACATTCGCTGTGTGTGATCAGAAAGAATGATGGGAGCACAGGTTGAAGAGTATTACCTTAATGCCCTTTGAGTGTATTCTCAGCTACAAACACCCCATGCAGGTGCACGTCTGTGCCTCTTGCATGCTGAGTTAGGTCATGCTTTAGTTCCTCTTCTTGGATCCAGGGAGGGTGGAAAATCTCAACCTCAAAAGTAAGGAGAGCCTTACTTTTGAAAGAATCTGCAGCCCTTCCTTGGATGGAGACAGCCTTGGAAAAGCAAAAGGCTTAAAAACAAAGGAGTTCTGCCCCTTTTTTGGTTCTCTGTGTCTTTATACTTCTGCCAAGGCCAGGCTGTTGGAACTTTGGAACAACACAAGGATCAGACCCACACAGTTTTTGGTTGTGCCTATGAGAAGAGTAATCAGTCACCCTGTGGATTGCTCAAGAGACCTGTGAAATGTTCTCTGAGTTGTAACAGAGGTAAGACTGGAAAGGTTTTTCTTTCATTATTATAATATTGTCCATTTATCTCAATTTAAGTACTGATTCAAGCACCCTTTAACATTTGCTTGGCAACACTTGTTCACTTAATTTCCTATTACAAAATTTTTAGTGTTCCAGGTACAAATCTGAAAAGGAGTAAGGTGGCTAAAGAGGTGGACAGGCTTTAAAATTTCTAAATTTTGAGAGAAGTCACCTGCCTGTGAATTGGGCACCTCATTGACTTCAAGACTCTAAGGCTTTGTAGATATAAACTTCAAGGGTAAGAGTTATGTGTCCTTGAAAAGTTTATTTGGAATTTTCCATTTGGGGATGATATTTTTCAATGACTGAGGACAATGAGAAAGCTGAAACTGTTTAGCTTACAGAAAAGAAGTCTCTAGGAGGGATCTTTTTAACAGATGTAAAAAAGATGTTTTTAACAGATGTAAGTATCTGGAAGGAGGGTGCAAAAGAGATGGAACTGGCTCTGTCCAGAGGTACTCAGTGATAACACAGAAGCAGTGGGCACGAACCAAAACACAGAAGGTTCCCTCTGAAAACTTTTCCACTGTGGGGTGACTGAGCACTGCCAAAGGTTGCCCCAAGAGTTTGTGCAGACTTCAACCTTGAAGACTTTTATAATATCCAGTTTTTGAAGCTTTCTGGACGTTGACCTTGGCAACATGCTGTAGGGGACTCTTCCTAATCAGGAGGCTGGACCAAATGGTATCCAGTGGTCCCTTCCAACTTCAACCATTCTGTCACAATGTGGTTCTTTGGTGCTGTTATCACACTTAGATGTTATTTATATTGGAACTTTATTAACATTGTTATTTAGCTTACTGTTTTGGAGGGCTACAATACTGCTTTTCCCAGTTATTAATAAATCTGTATCTTATGCTATTTCCTCTTTCAGTGTGAAATCATTCATATCTCAATGGTTTTCCACTGTTTAAAAAAGAATTTTGGCTTTTTGTCTCTAGTAATACCTGATCCTTCATGTAGCCTGAAGTTTCTGCAACAATGCAATAATAGAAAACTAATAGTCAGTAGCACTCACATTTTTCCCAGCACGTTTAGTTTGTAAACCATTAGAACATCCTCCTTGGCTCACAGATGAAGGATAAATTTACCTTGAAATTACAAATGTAAATGTCCCTTTGATTAGATTTATTATGTGGTAAGTATTTTTATTTTGTTGTATAAATTTGAGTTTGTTATAGTAGTAAATGTAATTTGCCCTTTCCTTTTCTTGGATGTTACATTTTGGTGGAAATGGGTCAGAAGGAAGACATCAATGAAGACATGATTGTCCCGCTCTGCTCTGCACTGGTGCAGCCTCACCTTGAGTCCCATGGATGGTCGTGGGTTGCACAATATAGAAAAGACATTAAGCAATTAGAGAGTGTCTAAAGCAGGGCTAAGAAGGTGGTGAAGGGCATTGAGGTGAAGCCTTATGGGGGAGCAGCTGAGATCACTTATTCTGTTCAGCCTGGAGAAGAGGAGACCTCACTGCAGTTACAGTTTCCTTGTGAGGGGAAAAGAAGAGGCAGGCACTGACTTCTCCTTTGTGGTGACCAGTGACAGGACTCAAGGGAATGGCCTGAAGTAGTGTCAGGGGAGGTTTAGGCTGGATATCAGGAAAATGTTCTTCCCACAGAGGCTGTTTGAGCACTGGAACAGGCTCCTCAGGGTAGTGGTCACAGCACCAACCCTGACAGAGCTCAGGAAGTGTTTGGACAATATCAGTGGGTACACAGTGTAATTTTTGGGGATGGTGCTGTGCAGGGCCATGAGCTGGACTTGATGATTCTTGTGGGACCCTTCCAACTCACCACTTTCTGTGGTTCCTACTTCCAGGGTACTCTGTATTCTCTCACATTGAGCTAATCTAGATCAGTTCACAGCTGGAATCATGGACACTGAGGATGGTGAAGGACTCAGCAAAGCAAAAAGCTGATACTAGTTGGTGGGGTTAAACTCCCCACTAACCTACTCTGCAGAAAGAGACAAAAATGGGTCAGACCAGTAGAACCAAAATTACAACATATTTAAAAAATCCCTGACCACTAAGTATGTAGGTAACAAGACAGAAAAGAAATGTTTTTAGACCAGTAGTTTGTGCTATTCAATATCAGGTGCAGTGATTTAACATGATGGTTTTACACACAAAGGACTGTATTATTGTTTGAATCCCACAAAACAGCAGAACATATCTGTCCATTCCTTGCAATAGTGGAATAACCATGCCACAGACTTTCTAACACTCTACCTTGACTACTATCAAAGGCAAATATCTGAGTCACATAGAGCATAATAATGAGAGGAACAACTCAGATGACCTACTTCTTACCCACTATATTCAGGCAGTAGTATTTCTGTGCCGGGAAACTTTGAGGGAAGGCATCCCACAGCAACCCTGACTTAAGAAAGTGGTGAAGTAGTTTGGGGGTTAAACATCTGATCAGGAAGAGGGCTGCACTGTCTGAAAAGAGTTGTGGGAGGTAGGGTTTCTGGCCTTTGGCTGATGTTCCTAGGGAGTTCTACTGAAGAGTAGCATTTTCAGGAATTTAGAAAAGGGAAGGAAAATTGTGTTTTAGCACACACACTTGTCATGAAAATAAGTGAATCATGCCAACACATATGTACACACACTTGAGGAGCAGATCCAGAGACCTTTTTACTATGGTGGTTTACATTTGAATCACACTGTAATTTACCCTGGGGGTCTGAGAGAAATATAAATGAGCAGGAGTCATGACCACAGCTGCTCTCTGTGCCAGAGGTGTGGGGCAGAGTGCAAACTGTCCTGCATTTCCACATCTGTTTCAGCTGAGAGGTTTAAATATGCTTTTTGGCTATCATGCCAAAGGAGGATGACAAGAGAAAAGGAGTCTCCCACAGCCTCTGCTCTTCCCCTCTCTATCTGTCTCTATTCATCATGAGGAGTGGATAGCAAGAGAGACTGCAGGAGAGGATCCAGGAGAGGAACTGAGCAGCCTTCTCTGTTTGCTCTTGTTCCCATAAATAATACACAGATATGTATAGTTTCAGCTGAAAATCTCTAAGTGTGACTAACACGGCAGGAAGGAGGGTGTTTGGTGTCTGGCAGTGCTGCAAAACAAACCACGTTTCCTTGTGACCCTGCTAGAAACTTCTGGCTTTGGCTTCAGCAGAACAGGATCTCACTTTAGAAGAATATCTTCCTTCAAGAAGGGTAAGGTTTCATGCCCCAACACTTGGTAGAAGGTCCTTCACCTGCTGGTCCCATTTCTTCACAGGAGCATGAGGAGGGGAAAAAAGGTAATTAAAGTTGTCATCATTGCTTTTGTTCAAATACAGGAGATGGGGAAAAGCCTCATAGATTCAAAAGCATTTTTCTGCTTGCTTTAAAAGTAGATCTTGTCATATTAACCTCACTTTAATTATAAATTGTACCTATTCTGAGAGAAACTGAAGGAAAGATAGCTGTAGAGTATCCCTGGATAAGTGTATTTTATCTGCTCTTTTTAAAGGCTGAAGAACAGAAATTGAAAGATGATCATATTTCCTTGGCAGATCCATAACCTACATTTTTTCAGCTGTTTCAAGTTACTAGGACTGTCACTATTACTATCAAATTGAAATTCATGTGAAGAACCTGGTTTCTTCCCCCCTCTCTGCCCCATCTCTCCCTATTCCACTCCCTTTTCCCCTTCCCCTTTCTCTCCCCCTTCTACTTTTCTCCCCGCCTCCCTTTTCCTCTCCTTGCTCCTTTCCCTCCCTCTATTTCCTTCCCTTTTACTCTTTATTTTCTACCTCCTCACCTCTATCATTTTGTCTGTCCTACCTTTTCTCATAAGAAAACATGTTGGCTGGTAAGTATCTTCCTGAAGATTCTTCCTGAATTCAGGGATAAAGGATAATATTTATCTGGTCACAAGAGATTTTCTTTCATTCAATTTGAAATAATAAAACATAATTTATACAACACAAATAATGCTAGCTTTCAAAAATCTATGAGACAATGGCAGTGTGTCTTTGTTGAGCACACTCAAAAACCTCTTGTGTGAGCTGATCAAATTAAATAAAGCTCCTGTGCTGTCAAAGCTCAAAATCTACTGGTGTGCCAACATTCATTCTTCAGCTCTGTATTTAGCTTTCCAGGCAGACAAGGTCAGCTGTATCTGATTGATTCAGCTTCTGTCTTACAGCAATACCAGACGGTTGTTTCTCTGAGAAAGAGGGTGTTTTCCCCTATTTTCCTCCTGCAGCAGAGCAGCTGATTTGGTCTCATTCCACCAGATGGCAAGCTTTAACCAAGGGAAAGAAAAAAAGGTTTTTTGCAACTATCCATTTACCTTAGGGGAGAGGGGGAAGCGAGCTTGGCTTAGTGGTTATTTTTGTTGGTTTTCTTCTTTCTGTTTTAAAAAATGTTTTTACTATAAGAGGCTCACATCCATCTTCTGGCATGATTTGTAGTGTTAAGGAAAAAAAATCAATAGAACATTTGCTGTCAGCTGTTGAGTAACTGACAGGTGTCATCAAGGGAAGCAAAAAATGGTTTAGAATATACGATCCATCCCCACATTTCACCTAACGGAGACAGATTCAGTGCTTCTAAACAAACAAATGCATATAGTAATTCCAGCAAAAAATGAGAAGGTATTACTAAGCTATCAGTGCTGCATAACCTACGCCAAATTCTGGTTATCTCCAAACTCCATGTTAATTCCTACCTTTGACTCTCAGGATGGAGCTACTCTGCCCTGTATTTCTGCTATTATTACCTGCCCTTAACACATAGACAATGAACAGAGCAGAGAACTGTGCTTGCTCTGTTCCAGCTACATTATCTCTTCAGTCCAGGGAAGTCTACGTCTCAGATCTCATGGGAATGGAGTTAAAGTCTGCTTGTATTAGTGCAGCAGACTTTACCTGCTGTGTTAAAGTTAAAGGTGCTAATTTTCACTAATTTTGTTTTATGGACTGGATGTTCCAGCTTCACAGTAGATGCAGTTCTGTCGCCAAGCTTGGCTTGGCATTGGTGACCCAGCCATGGAGTGATGTGTGAGGACCAACTCTCCCAAGTCCAAGCTCATCAATCTGGCCTTGTGGATGTAGAGATGTGCTCTGTCTCCAGCAGCAGCAACTCCAGGGGACACTGAAGCCTCTGGGTTAGAAAACCTGGCACAGGTAAAATTATGGTTGCCAGTTCCTTCACTACTCTTCTATGGTTTGTTCGTTTTATTCCTTTTTTTTTTTTTTTTTTTTTTTTTTTTTTTTTTTTTAAATTTATTTATTTATTTATTTATTTATTTATTTAATTTTTATTTATCTATTTATTTTTATTAACAGTCCTCTCCTCCTGAGGTTGTGGGTACATCCCCTCTTGGTAACTGGGCTCCAGGTAAATAGCATGGGGGGAGCTTTGGCAATCCTGGGGGTTGCTGTGCCCATCCCTGTAAACAGAAATGTTGTTCAAGAGGAGAGGCATGATTGGCTAGCATCGTGAAAGTCTTCCAAGAGTAGAGGGAAAAATCAAATCTCTGTTTCAGCTGCTGATCTAAGAAAAGAAGTTGCCATTTTTTCCTGTAGATTCTTTTCAAGTAAACTACTCTTCCACTGTAAAGATTTTTACAAGTTTGAAAATAGTTTTACCTGTGTCTTTACACCTGTTTCTTTGCTCTTTCTAAAGAATAAACTTCTAAAAAGTAAATCAGTGCCATAGACATTTGTAAGATTATGGCAGATGAGCCTGAAGGAAATTTATGCAACAAGAACAATTATGTGGCAGTTTGTAGAGTAGTCAAAGCTTGTGAGCTTCAGTTCTGAGACTGAAAAATAAATACATACATTTTAGCTATTTTTGCATTTTCTGGTTCATGGCTTTAATTTTTTCTTCAATATTATGGAGGTTGGAAGCCTTTGTTTTTCCAAAAGTGGGAACTCATTCTTCTGTTCTGACTCCTAGAACTGAGGCTTTACAAAAGGCTCAGGATTGATTATAATATGAAGATTGAAGGGCTGCAGCAGTGCAGCCTGCAGTGAAATGGAACAGCTAAGGAGTACAGGTGGCAAGCTGTGGGTGTCTGGCTCTGTATTTGTGCTATGAGGACTTAGCTTGTGCTTCATTTCTCTCAGGGAGAGGATTAGGGGCTTTGGAGTTTTGTACTGTTCCTGGAGTTTGCTTATGTCTTAGATTTTTTTTTTTTTTCCTTTTTGGATAAGACACTGCAATTTCAGGAGTGCCAGCTCCAGGCATGCCTGTGGAAATTGTGAATGCCCTCTGTGACTCAGGCATCCCTGACATACATATCTCCTCTCTCTGGAAACAAGCAGTATCTCTCCAAAGCCATGTAGGTTTGACCAAGAACATGACTCATGTCACCTTGCTTTGCTGTCACTCATCTTACTATCCATTTACTTTTCTGAATTAAGTGAGCTTTTTAAAGCGTCACACCAAGGTGACAGAAGAGCAGCCAGGTAGGAAGCGTTTGGTGCCTCCAAAGGCAACATGTCCTCTGAGGTATATGGGAACCAACTGCCTTTCTCAGGCCATTCTCAGCAGAGCAGTGGTGTGCCAGCTTGGAATGCTTCTAAGTGTAAGGACTGCAAGGTTATTTTTGCTCTGGGCCTCCTTCTCTTCTGCTACTAAAAAATGCCACAGCAGTGGTATAGAGAGTCACAGAAGATTTTTTTTTATTTCTGCTCTTGCTGTGGGCTTTGGCTCTGTGAACTTTGCTTTGATTTTCCCAGTGTGAGTTAATTCAGACAACACTTGTTTTTGTGACAGAATGCAGGGGATAAGGCCAGTGTTTTGGAACAAAACCACAAAAACCAAGCCAAAATTGCCAAGGAAGAGAAGTATTTTTCCTTCATTGCATCCAGTAAGTTTGAGTATGGTATTAAAGTGAAAGTCCCCCAAAACCTTGAACGTATTAATGTCTTTTACTTGGTTTTAATTTTATTATTGGTCTCATATGTGAAAGTCTGCTGAGTCTGAATTTCATCTTCTGTTTTATAATTCAATTGTTGATATAGAAACTAAAATAAAATCAGATTGCTTTTCCATATTCATAATGGCTCTGCAGTTCTGAAAAAACTTGACTGTAATAAACCAATGCAAATCAAAATTCTTTTTGCTTCTGCTAAGAAAATTCTGTAATAAAAGTCCAAGTAAATGTGAAGGATTGAACGTCCACATAATACCTTCTCAAGGGTAGGAATTGATTTTAAAGTCATATATCTTAGTTAAAAAAAATGTTTTCAGTTCCTCTCTGAATGACATTTTGCAGTCTGTAAGGTTTGTTCAAGTACTAATCTATCAAGCACAGAGAGAGCTGAGATCACTGGTCTAAGTAATTTGTGGGTAGGAGACAACCCTTCTACCTTAAATAAATCTGAGCGTCCTTTGAAATAACTGCTTGAATCAGAAGTGCTGGGCTGGCAGGTGGCTGAAACCATATGTGATGTTTGATTTCAGATGTGTGGAAACCATCAGGCCAACAAAGGTATATAAAAGATGTATCTTCAGTGGCTCTGAAAGAGTCCAGTGCTGGAAATGAAGCTGTGGTAGGAAACTTTCTAGGAAAGTTCTAGGCATACTTGCCTCATGCTCAGTCTTTCCTGGGATTCAGTTTGCAATCAGACTGGAGTCAGGGTCCTGAAGTAGATGAACCTTTGGTCTAAAATGTATGGCTTCTCTCACGTTATGTTTGCAAATATTTTCTATGCCATTATCTGTCGACATTATTCTGAAATCTCTTATTTTATTAACTGACATAAAAAACTTCTGCTACTGATGCTGGCTCCTAGTCAATCTTTCTTCTTCAAATAAATGTTGTTTTGTTGTTACTGCCTCTCTCTGCTGCTGCTGCTAAAATAAATCAGAATCCCTATCTCAATGCCTGTAGAGACAGGAACATTTAATTTATAGCAATTTCCTTTACTCTTCATGGTTTCTACTAAACAGAACATGCTGGGTCTCAACCTGCATTTGCATTTATGCTAAACTACAAGCAGAACAATCAATACAAGTCCCAGCTCATGCTGCCCACAGCTGAACAGCAGCAAAAAAAAAAAGAAAACTGCCAAGAAAATTTTTCCCACCCAGCCAGCTTGTTACTTGTTTCTTCTTAATATACTTTAACAGATGGCATTTAGCCATCTATTTATTTATAACAGTGATCTTGGAGTGCCTCCCAAGAGCTGTGGCGATGAAAAGAGGAGCTTATCCTTAGATATCTTGTGAATCTTCCTTGCAAGGGAGTACCAGATAGTCACTTCTCAGGGCAGGTCAGGACAGGTAGAGAGGGTGTCTGGGCAGCATCTCCTCTTTGAGTACCCAAAGAGATGAATACAGGACTTCCCTTCACACAGGACTGCTACTGGTGGGAGTTCCACTGGGGTGGTTATTGTGAGTCTCCTTGGCATGCGAGTGTGCCTGTTCTCCAGCTCACCGACCAAGGGAGTGGCTGAAGGTGACTGGCTGGAGGAGTGATCAGAGTGCTGGAAGACTGCTGGGACTGAGGTCTGCCGTGGCCATTCCAGCACCTGAGACACCTACTCTGTCCTGCCACCGACCTGCTGAGCTGGTACTTGTGTGGGTGAAGGCACTGCTAGGTCTTTGTGCAGCCCTCCTCGCAGAGCACATGTGGGAATATGTTTGCAGCTTTTGCCTTGGGACCCGTTGCTGAACTTAAGCAGAAGAGCATCTCTGAGATCCTGCAGTTAGCAGTCATATCCTGTGGAGCTGCAGAGACTGACTGAATTGACTAATTCAGGATTAATGTGACTTCGGGGGGTCTCCCTGCAGCTAATCAGAAGACTCTGGTCCTAGTGAATGTAGCACAGTAGAGATAACTGGTACGCTAAAGGCAGTGAATGTCCCTTTTATTGTAGTTACAGTGGTAGTGATTAAAACATTACTCTGTGGAATGCAGCTAACTCTCAAGCTAATTCTTGAGTTGAAGAGGGAACAGCTCATAAAATAAAATGTTAGCTACAAGTGTAATGGAAATCAGTTCTCAGGACACTCATATTTTTTGATCAAAGGTTGTGCTGTAATTGATGCAGGTTTTGGGGACTATGGCTCCAGCTCCTGCCTGTCTCTCATGCAGCTTCTACTCAGAGCCTGCTCTACATCTCTGAAACAAGTAGGTTCAACAGAAATGAGATGAATTAATAATTTTCCCTCCATAAACTGATGTTTATAATCCTGGCTGTGATTTCCTGTTATGTCTTCCCTTCTGCAGAGAACTTTATTGCCCACTGAGATGAAACAAAATGAACCAAACCATTGTCAAAACAATTCAAAATGCTCTGCTCATTTGAGCAGAGGGATCAGCTCTGTGGCCTACTTTGCCTGTTAACTCCTCAAACTGCTGAAGAAACAGACACAGGAAAAATGATAGTGTGTCTAACACTATATATTAAATTTAAAAGATGTGCTTGTTTTATTGGTAACACAACATCGTGTGCAATACACCTGTGTCCTGGCAAATGCCTCACCTTAGAATAAATCAAAATCTCTGTGAACCTGCAGATTATATACCAGAATCCAAATGAACTATTGAATAAACATGCATGAAATATCACATAAAAGACACACCAAAAATAGCAGCTGTGAAGAATGGGCCCTCAGTCTCTATTCAGTCACACAGTTAAACCAGAGAAGCTGTTGGTCAAACCAATGCAAATCACACTAAAGGGGCAGCACATCTTCCCTGAGGGCATCAGCTTTTTGATCTCTGCTCTAATGACAGAAATGTTTGTGGGTATGTTTAGGACAGAGTCCCTCATAACACACTTTGATGTAGTTAGTAGCAAACCAGCCAGGGTCCTTTGGTCAAACAGCAGTTTCATGGTTTAACATGAATTATGTATGTATGTAAGACCAGTAAGATTTTTTTGTTTTGCATGTAAAGGCTTTTCTTTTTTTCTTAATTTATTAAGAAAATTTATTAATTTTTGCTTCTTACAGAGCTCTCTCAGCAGCTCCCATTCATCTTTTCCCAAAATCCTGTAAGTCCATAAAGGAATAGAAAAATCTGTTTTTACATTTCACTTTTGAAAAAGGCTAAATATGATAATGGCCAAGAATGTGTTTTTAGCAGGGAATAAAATGTTATTATCCATCCTGTCCTTAGCAAAACTTACTTTTCTCCTGTCTTGTATTTCTGGGGTTCTTTCCTCCATTTTCTATGTTATGTTAATTATTTCCTAACTTCTACTTTCTCCCTTCCATCTCTCCTATATAAGTAACATGGTGGAGGCTCTCTTTTGTCTTATGGTTACAATGAACAAAGCTCCTGTGAAAAGAATGGTTTTTTAAAAGCTTTTTAATTGAAATGGCATGAATTCAAAGATTGTCAGGCAGTTCTAGTAATTTTGTCACATGAAAGTTGCTTTGGAGACTCTTTCCCCAAAGCACACTCAAAAACCCACAAACTAGCTTTTTGCTTAAGCAGCAACTGCTGCACAAAGGAACATAAAAAAAGCAAGGCATTAAAGAATAATTAAATATTTTCTAAATTTTGTCAGTTGCACATAGAATGTTGCATTCACGTGTGGATGTACTCTAATTCACACAAATGTCCTTTCTCTAAGGTAGAAAACAAGTCTGAGATATATACTCTGTTTTTAAAGATTGGTGCTGGTTCCAGTCCATGGTGTGTTTCCATATGAAGTTACCATAACATCTTTTCACCATGCAATGAAATCTTTCTCCTCAGCAAGTGAGGTCTAGATATTTTGCTCCTGCAGGTCAAAGCACTTTCCTAGTTACCAGGATGAGAAGGTGCTGGGGTGAGCAAGCTCTCCAACCCCACTGAAGCTGGATTACTCATTCATGTAAATGAATGAGGCAGACCACAGGCTGGGTAGGACAGCAGGGAAAGGACATCCAGAACTCAGCCAAGAGGGGATGGACACTGATAGTTGCTCTGCTACTTTGTTGTTGTGGCTCCTGTGACTCCTGACCCACCTGTTTTCCATGGCTTTGACTATTTGTCTGTATCAGGTGTTTTGTTCTCAAAGCTTCTTCTGCTTCTGTGGTGTTTTCACTTTGTTCACAGAGCCCTCTTCAAGTGTAGTACGGTTTATTGCTGAGGACCTGTGGGGCATGATCTTCATGCAAAGCACGGCTGTCACTTCACAAATACATTAACAATTGTTACATTTTCACTGAAAGACTAATCTGAGCAGATTGCAGTAAGATGTTTAACAACAGCTTGTAGTAGATGTTTTGATTTTTTTTTCTCTAACACCCATAAACATCTCAAAAACTCATTTAGGCATCTTCTGCTTTAACTGGCACAAGGTGCTGGCTGCAAAGCAGAGTATCAAACACAAGAGATGAAATGCTGCAGTATACTTCTTTCCACTAAAGCAGATGGAATTGGTCGTGAAAGAGGTTCAGGGTGAATCTCCTCAAACTGAGATATAAGCCATAACTGCAGAGTTTCATTGATGTTAAAGTGTTTGATTTCAGGTAACTAACTACTGCCTTTGCCAAAAGCACCAACAACTGCCCTGTCTGCTTCATTTCCCTTTTCCAGAATTCAGTTTGGCAACATGTAAATCTCCTGGCTCCTGATACCTTCATAATAGAAAAATAACAGAGGGCAGTACTTAATCAATGCCTTAGTCAGTCATTATCACAGTTACTCACATTCTGAAAGAGTATAACATCATGAATATCTATAGTGATTTTATCACAGGAAAAGCCATGGGATTTTTCAGCTGCAGAGATGCTTTGTAGTAAGTCTAAGGTCTGCTTCAGACTTGTTTTACTGCAGACACACTCTGCAGACATAACTTCATTTGATTCACTAATAGTCATGCCAGTTATAAAGTGGAGGCATTTAATTACAGTGCCTGCAGCTTGTGAGGCTTAATTTAAAGCCCACCAAAGTCAAAGGATGTTTTAAAGCTGAATGAAAGAAATCTAAAAGACAGCAAGGATTCCAAAGTAAGCTGTGACTACAGAATCAAGGTTGGAAGAGACCTCTAATTTTATCTAGTCTAACTGTTCACTTGACGCTGCCACTGTAAACCCTGAACTACTAAACCATACCATCCAGCACCAGATCCAGATGCCTCTTAAACACCTCCAGGCATGGGCACTCCATCACCTCCCTGGACAACCTATTCCAATGTCTATACATTTTTCAAAACAGGAAATTTTTTCTGTAAAACAGTGCTTAAGGTTTGGAACTCTACTTCTAATAATTTCTATTTAATGGGCTTCTCTTTCCTTGAAATATTTTTTTGTATTACAGTATTTGTTCCTTGATCTGATATATTAGAACCCTTAATTTACTCAAAAGTGAGTGTGCTCACAAATATGCTGCCCTGGGTATTGGTGGATTTCTTGCATTTCTGAATTAAACCAAGTTTTTTTTAGGAACTAAAAATTTAATTTCATGTATATTCTAATGGAGTTATGCTTACTCAGCAATGGAACACAATTCTTATTTGCCTCCTGTTCTGTTTTGTATTTTTTTGTTTTCTCCAGGTTATTGTGTTTAATAATACAGTACAATCATACAGCAGATTAAAATGCATTGTAAAACTCTCGTACTTTGCTCTTTTGAACAGCTAGCCAATATGTGGGTTAATGCTAATCAGTGCAAACCCAGTGAAACCAGTGGGAAAAAACCATTTTATAGAAACACTTTCTAAATATTTCAGAACTGTGAGATCTGACAAGGCTGGACAGGGATCTTGGTTACCCCCACCTTCTGTAAGCATTTATACTTGAGGAAAGGACTTGCAGGATTTCTGCAGGATGCTGCCATTATGACTGGGCAGAATGTTTACTCTCAGCTTCTTTTAAAGACAGTGGCCCAACCACAAGGTGGCATGAAGTAGACTAATTTTTACAGCAAAATATTGTGATTCTGGTTAATTTTCCAAATTTTTCTCTTTCCTTATCAGTAAATGAGATAAGAATGTGTAAAATGCCACATTATTGGAGTGGGAAGTCTTACTTTTGACCTTTGTACATAGAACAGTGATCCATAACTAGGAGAAGTAGGTGTATGCAGAGTTGGATGGTGTAACTCTGAAAAGATTAGGTTTTCCCCAGAGATTGGCATGGCTTCCCAGAATGCTATAGTTCTTCCTTAATGAGCAGATTTTGTAAAAATGAGACTGATCAGCATTCCTTTTTCTACTGAAGGAGCTATGGGAGAAGAGTCTTCATGGTTTTTCACATTAGAGGTCTCTGTTTTTCCCCAGAACGATGCATAGCTTGGATGTCTATGGAAGCATCTAGTGAGCCTCTGATTGTGATATCTTCAACATTTCTGCAGTGCTACTAATGCTCCTGAAATTCATTGAATTATGTATTGAGTTATTTCTTATCAGTTGGAGGTACAGAATCCATCAAAACCCCCAAGGTTCTTTGAAATGTGATCCTAATTTTTAATGCAAGAGCAGTAAGGAACCACTGCACCTTGGACTTACCGTTGAAAGTATGAAGAACCTCCTTTAATGCTGGAAGCCGGGAGGTCAACTTAACTGAAGTTATTTTGTCATTTTGTATTTTTGGGTTATTAATATCAAGTGAGTTCCTGCTGATTATTTAAAAAGTCACAACTCTTATGATGTCTCTTTAAACAAGCTTTCACTTGGGCATACATAATAAAAGCTTATACTTTGATTTGTGCAATGCAATTCTGCACAGTCCCAAAAAGCCAGAAAGACTTTTGTATCTAGTAGCTCTTTACTCTGTGAGCTGATCTACCTGTGCTCTCTGAAAGGGGAAGGGGAACTTGGAAAATTGTGAGCCATGTCTATAGACCATCACCATATATTCAACTAGTGTACCCTTCTGGGAGTGGAAGGAAGTTTTTGATGAAGATAAATTTGTTAAATTTAATTTGAAAGACCTCATGTTTGGACAGGTTATCTGTATTTTCCATGTTTTGGAAGTAGTTCTGTTATCTTTCATACTGAAAGCCTTAGCAATTTTACTGTGTTTGAGTCCTGTAACAAATCATAGCAGAGATACTGTGAATTATCACCTATTTTGCAAGGATTGCAGTTAGCTTTTTATTGTAGACAAATAAAGTAAAATTTTGTCTATATTTGTCTGTAACACTATCTTTTACATAGTCTGTTTTATAGGCACTTGGACATTTTGCATGTGGTAGTTACTGTGGCCCAGTTCCTTGCAGTGTCAAGGCATTTACTTAGCATGAATGAGGTAATGGAGCCATCAACTCTCACACCAAACCATGAATTTACAGCAATTTTTTTCCAATACTGCCGAGGCTGAGACAATGTTCAGTGACTCAATGTTTACTTTGTTTTAACTGCTGTTTTTTCAGAGATGTGCTTGTTCCTGTAGCTCTTTTTGGAAGTGGGAGCATGAAGAAGTTGTGCTCTGCCTCATTTCATCAAAAAATTTGATTGAGGACTGGACTTCGTGATTTTTTGATAGGTGTCACTGCAGCTGAGACAATCTGGCTGTGGAGGCATCAGGGTAGTGAAATGAGATTCTGACTATTGATTGAGATTGTTCTGAATGCCACCAGCATCATTAAGCTCTAACATTGTGAAAAAAGGGAACTAGCATTACTCTCAAATATTTAATAATAATTAATGTTTCCAATATTCATATCATTGACTTACAGGATGGAATGTAAAGAAGAAACATTTGAAAAGAGACTCAATGTAATGAAAAATGTTATGAATTTAGTTCTAATAGGTTTAGAAATTAGGGGGTTGTTTGTTGTAAGGGAAGAGTTGTTATTAATTTAGTTCTAATAGGTTTAGAAATTAGGGGGCTGTTTGTTGTAAGAGGGGAGGAGGTCCAGGATTGGGTGGAGATAATGGATAGATGAGGTGAGGTGTGATTGGACCAAGACAACAACCAATCATTCCACGCCCTGAAGAAATGATTGGCCCAGAATGAACGATGCTAAAGGCCAATCAGAGCACCGAGATTCCACCAATCAGTGCGCGGATCCAAATTCCACCAATCCTGGACCCAAGGGGTGTTATAAAAAGGGGTGTTAGCAGTTGGATGGGGTTCTTCTCTCCATTCCTTCTGTTCTATAGGAGTGCAGGAGGAAGAGCCCAGCGTGTTGGTAACACACTGTTATCTTTGAGCTGTTGTGAGGGGTTTGAGCTTATCTTGGACCCTCCTTTCCTTTTGGCTTGTTTTAAAATAAACTAGAGCCTTTTTCATTTTTCTTCAAAATCTGGCCTCATTCATCCTTAACATTTTTTGGGGGCTTATCTGGGATCCTTCTTTACCTAAAATCCTGAGTATATTCTGGGGACTCATAGGAATTCCTTCCCATGGCCATATTTCAGCCATATGAGTGTCACTGCAAATCCAACAATTAAAAATGTTAAATTCATGACTTACTTTCTCTGTTAGATCAAGGAATAGGTTTTTCCCTCCTAGAGTTTGGATTTCTGGTCCCTTTTTAATCACCCCCGTTATTTCTTTTTCTTTTATTAAATCTGGTTCATACATCCCATGTTTCACTTTTTCTTCAGTAGGTTTTCTTTCAGAACAGATTCGTTTCTCCTTCATAGGGCATTCCCCCAACAATTTTTGTTTAAAATTCCCTATATTTTCAAATAGCCAATATGCTTTGCCGTCCTCCATGCAAGTTGTTACTGTCAAAGAGTTGATACTAGTAGGACTCGGGTTAGTGTGTGTTCTGAGGACGGCAGTCCGAGATTCTCCTGCATATAAAGGGTAAAAATGCTTTTCACATGGTATCATCCCTCCTTTATTGATAATCATAAACAGGAGGATACATATAAATGGGGGTCCGGTACAGGCCACTCTCCCAATCATGTCTCCCCTCTACCGAGGACCAGCGACTCTCTGAGGCAAGAGTGTAACGTGATCCGGTCTTGCCCCTCTTTTCCTTTCCTTTATTTACTTACTTGATACTCTTACTAGTTTCTGTTGCAGGAGTCCACTTTCCCTTTTGTATCAACTTGTTCTGTCTTTCTAGGGCCAAATTGTTAGATGCATGGGAGAATGCTTTATCTTTTTCTTGGATCATCAGATCTGTAACAAGAGATACTAAAGATTAACATATATTTTTCCAATTTACATTTTCCCCCTTAAAAATATTAAATTTCATTAATAGAATATTAGCAATTTTCATTTAACCCTTTACATAACAATTCCACAACTTATAACTTATGTGTCTTCCTGTGATGTGTCTGACGTCTTCCACGATTTAGCTAAAACTGGAGATGGTTCCTTAGGTGAAGAAACTGGCCCTTTCACTCGGGTTACATGTGTCCATCCTCGTTCTTGTGTTCGTATAGCAGTCTCTGTGGTTAATAAAACTTGAAACGGACCTTCCCATTTTGGAATTCATGGTTCCTCTTTCCAGGCTTTGATTAATGCCCAGTCACCAGGTTGGATTTTATGTATTTTGAAATCAATAGCTGTGGTTTGAGGAAGGTATCCTGTCATGGTTTGACGCTGGCACAAGGCCAGTGCCTCCATGAAGATATACTGTCCCTGGTGTTTGCTGTGAGATGTGACCAAAACCAGAGCAAAATAGTTTCTAATTTAGAAACAAAAGGAAAGAAGAACTTTATTACTTATAATATGTAAAGAAGACACACACAGAAGAGGATGAAAATTTTAAGAAACACTCCTCCCCCCCCCCCCCCCCCCAGTTCTCAACACAGTACAACACAACTAAAAAAATTCCAGTCAAGTTACCACTTTTCAGATAATTAATCCTCAGTCCATTACCACCCTTCTGATAATCAGCACTCAGTTCATCAAGGAGAGATAGGAGTCCTTCTTGCACCATCTCGTGACTTCTTCTTCCATGTCCAGTGCTCTCACCACTGTGCATGGACCAGAGCTGCTTCTAGGGTTTCTCTTTTTAAAGATGCTTTGGTCAGTTCCAAAAAACGACAGCCTCTCAAATCTTGGGACACCAGTCCCCCCCAATTTCACCCCCTGGGGCTGAGGGGCCTTGAGAACAGAGATCTTCCTCTCATCTCTGTTCACACTACTCTTCTATTGTCCACTCTTGGCTCCAAGCTAATGCCTCTCCCCAGATGCAGTCTCTGTGTCACAGAAAAGAAATGAGTCTGTCCATGGCTATTCAAGAACAGTCCAGACAAAGGCCACTCCATCATTTCCTCCCACCTAGGATTCTTTTCAGCATTCTGAAATTAATTCTTAATTCTTCTAAAGTGCTGGTTACAGTTTTTTGAAATTTTCTCACAATCAATTCTCCTTCATACGTTCCTGCATTTCCCAAAGTTGTTAAAAACGGTAAGCCAAACATCATCTCATATGGTGAAATTCCTGTGTCAGCTCTTGGTCTAGTTCTTATTCTCATTAGTGCCAGAGGGAGACATTTTAACCAATTAATTTTTGTTTCTTCAGTTAATTTTGTAAGAGTTATCTTAAGAGTTTGATTCATCTTTTCCACCCTTCCAGAGCTTTGGGGTCTTCAGGGCATATGAAATTTCCAAGTGATGTTTAAGGCATCTACTAGTTGTTGCACTATTTTGGCTGTAAAGTTGGGACCTCTATCTGAATCGATGTTATTTATTATTCCATATCGGGGTATGATTTGTTCTAATAAAATCTTGCTTACCGTCTCTGCAGTCTCTCTCATTTTTGGGTATGCCTCTACCCAGTGTGTCAAATGATCTATTATTACCAGTAAATACTTATATCTCTGTACTTGTGGTAGTTCTGTAAAATCTATTTGTATACTTTGGAATGGTCTTTTTGATAACTCTCTTCCACCTTGAGGTGGTCTTCTCATTACTTTTCTATTAATTCTTTGGTATATCATGCAATCCCTAGTTATTATTTTTGCAATTTCCCATACTCCAATACACACATAAGTTCTCATGAAATGGTCATGTAAGGCTTGGGTCCCCCTAAGTGAGTTGAAGCATGTAAATCTTCTAATATTTTCCTAGATAATGCCTTATTTAGTACTTGTCTACCATCTGGCATTTCCCATTTTCCTTTTTCATTTTGGGTGGCACCGTGTCTTTACAACTCCTCTTGCTCTTTTTCATTAAATATAGGAATTTATTTCTTTTCTTTATTTTCCTCTTCCTCATTCCCATCTCCTATTTAATTTAACTTAAAGATCTTTTCTGAGTCTTCCGAAACGGCTCTTTTTGCAGTAATGTCAGCCAAATTATTCCCTTTTATTTCTTTAATATCGCCTTTTTGATGTCCTTTTATATGTACGATGGCAATTTCCTTGGGTCCTCTTAAAGCTTCTAGCACTGCTCTTATAAGGCCTTCACGAATCAAGGTTTTTCCTTTAGAATTAACCAATCCTCTTTCTACCCAGATTTTCCCAAAAGTATTTACCACCCCATAAGCATACTTAGAGTCTGTATAAATAGTACCGCTCTTCTTATCAAGCCACTTCGGTCCTTTTAATAATGCATAGATCTCACAACACTGTGCAGACCAATTTATGGGAAGTTTTCCTTTTTCTACAACGGTCATTGTACGACCATCTACTATAGCATACCCTGAAGCTCTTTTCCCATCAATCACTTGAGGTGATCCATCTATAAAAAGTATGTCACCTTCTGGTAAAGGTTGTTCTAGTAAGTCTTCTCTGACTTTTAATTTCAAATCTATAGTTTTAGGCAGTGATGTTCTAGTTCCTCTTTTGGTTCCCCGTATAAAAAATGTGCAGGGTTTTGTATTCTTGTTGTAGACAGTTTGATATTTTTGCTGTTGTTCAAAATTAGTTCATACTTTAAAAGTCTGCTGTCTGAGATCCACTGGCATGCTCTTTTGCTCAATATGCTTTTCAAATCATGGGGTGTCTACACTTTGATCTTGTTACCTAGGGTTAACTTGTAGCCTTCTTCTACAAGAACTACAGTTGCAGCTACCTCTTGGAGACAGGTAGGCCAATCTCTGACAACTGGGTACAGTAGTTTTGAAATATAGGCAATGGGTTTCCACACTCCACACCAGTCTTGTACTATAAGTCCATAAGCTATTCCGTCCTCAACATTCTCAAACAATTCAAACAGTCTGTTTAAGTCTGGTAAACTTAGCACTGGAGCGTTTGCCAATTTCTGTTTTAGTTCTTCTAGTTTTCTATCATCATCTTTATTCCAATTAATAGGCTCATCTTTGACCAATTTATTATACAAGAATTTGACTAGATTTGTGTGACCATCTATCCATAACTTGCAATATCCAATCAATCCAAGTAATTTTCTCACGTCCATTTTTGGTTTGGGTGCTGGTAATGAGAGTATCCCTTGAATTTGATCAGCGTCTAATTTCTTGTATCCTCTTCCAATTATGTGTCCTAAATATTTTACTTCAGACTCAACAAATTGTAACTTATTTTTTGATACTTTTTACCCCCTTTTCCCCAGGAAGTTTAATAGGTCAGCTGTTGTTTTCTGTACTTCCTCTTTTTGTTCTCCAGAGATTAACAAATCATCGACATATTGTAGAATTTGGGTATCACCTTTGGGTTTAAATTGTTTCATTGTTTCTTCTAGAGTTTGCCCAAATAAATTTGGTGATTCCGTAAACCCCTCTGGCAGTCTTGTCCATTGTAGTTGTTGTTTTCTTCCAGTCTCCTCATCTTCCCACTCAAATGCAGACCATTTTCTACTTTCTTTTTCCAATGGGCATGACCAGAAAGCATCCTTTAGATCTATAACGCTAAACCATGCATGTCCCGATGATACCTTACTTAATAAATTGTACGGGTTGGCAACTACAGGATATTGTGTAACTGTTTGCTTATTTATTTCTTGTAGATCTTGGACTAAATGATATGTACCATCTGGTTTCTTAATGGGTAAAATAGAGGTGTTGTGTGGAGACATGCACAGCTCTAATATCCCTTCCTTTATCAGATTTTTAATAACCGGTGTTAGTCTCTGTTTTCCTTCTACTGAAATTGGATATTGTTTCACTCTTATTGGAGGAAGGTCTGGTTTCATTTTAATTGCTATGGGTGTAATGTCCAACAGTCCATATCCTCCTTCCTCTGCCCACACCTTCGGATGGATTTTTTTTGCATCTTCTTCTCTCAAAATCATCATTTTTGCCACCATATGTCTTCCTTCGGGTACTACTCCTATTTTTATTTGTACCTGTAAGTCCTGACCTAGAAGATTAGAATCAAGTTCCGGCATATATAACAAGTCGGCACAGCCTTCCCTGGAACTTCCTTTTATTGTTACATTCTCAATAATAGGTACTTTGAAGGGGTTATTTTCAGCACATCTCACTTTACATGTCCAATCACTCAATTTACATCCTTTTAGAATTTTTGCAATACTTGATGGATCCACTCCAGTGTCTACTAAAAATTCAGTTTCTTAGCTCTGAGGGCCAATTTCCGAATTTACCAGGGGCTCTTTTTGATGACCTATTTTGTCCCTCAGAGCATAGAGCCCCCAACATCCCTAATCATCTCCTTTTAATCTTCTTCCTAAGGTGTCGTGTTCTTGTGATATAGCTTCATCTATCCTTCTCTTTTTACAGAAATTTCTTGTGTGTCCTTTCTCTCCGCAGTAAAAACACATAATCTCTGCCCAAGATGGTCTGCCTTCTTTATTATATTCGCTTTTTCCAATTGATGGTATTCTAAATTCACTTCCTCCTCTAAATTCACTTCCTCTAGGCCCAATATACCTGTCTTTTCCTTTTCCAGTTGGTTCATTACTTCCAAGTCCTGCACTTTCCCTTGCTACCACCACCATGATTTTTGCCTTTGTCCTTGTCTTTTCCTCTTCTCTCCTCAAATATACTTTTTGTGTCTCTCTTAACAATTCATTCATTCCCTTTTCTTGCCAATCATCCAACTTTTCTAACTTCCTCCTGATGTCAACCCATGCTTTCATTATAAATTGTATTTTAACTAATATCTGTTCTTCTGGACTCTCTGGATCTACACTTGAATATAATTGAATGTTCCTTTTTAACCTTTCCAACCAAGCACTAGGTGACTCCTCTCGTTCTTGTTGGCTATCAAAAGCTAATCTCGCATTGTTTGTTCTAGGTACTGCCTCTCATATCCCTCTTACTAAAGTTCTGTACTGCCTCATATTTGCCTTTCCTTCGTCTTGATTTGGGTTCCAATCAGGCGTGTTAAGCGCATTTTGACTTCTCCTCTAGGACCACCCCAATTTTCCCTTTCCCAAATCTTCATCCCTGCTGCTCTAATCATTTTTATCTCCTCTGAGGAAAATAGTATTTCTAGGATCGAGTTTAATTCTTCCCACATATAAATATTGGGTCCTAAGAATTGATCCAGCTGCTACGAGATGCCTATTGGGTCTTCTAATAGGGCTTTAATCTCCTTTTTAAAATTCCTAATTTCTGATGCTGTTAATGGTGCATTTACAAATCCAATGCCCCCTCTGGCTCCCCCCTTAGGCACTTCCCTTAGAGGGAACAACCTTTCTGTCTTTTCAAGATCTTCTTGTATTTTCTTTGCCTGGAACCTGGTGTTATAAGTGTGACCCTTTACATTTTCATTTTGTTAATTTAATTAATTTTCCTCTTTATTTTTGCAGCAGCAAACAGTTTTTTCTCCTTGGCCCTTGTTGTTGAATGTTCCTCTTTGTATCTGATTTTTAGGATATTGGGATACATAAAAAAGAGTATTTTCTATTGGCCCGGGACCAAAAACAGGGGAAGAGGTATTTTGAGGTATGGGTTGAAATAGGGGGGAAAATAGAGAGGAGGATTTTGAAAAGTTTTAGGAGCCATAATTGGGGTAGGGGTACTTTGAGCAGTGTTGGTAGTTGGCGTTAGGGTGTTCGTAGAACCAGAGGTACTTTGTAAAACTGAAGGAAAACTTAAATTTGTAGATTGGATATTATCGGAAGGGGAGATGACAGGGAAGAAGGGCTAGTAGTAATATGATGACTCACATCTAAGGATTGAGGCAATGTTGTTCCTCTTATGGGAACTGATGTTATAGTTTGTCTTATGCTCTCTTCTAGTGTTGGTGTTGTAGGGTACAATTCTGTGGGAGGAGGAGGCAGATTGTTTTCAGGAGAAGTCAGAGGAGGAGGAGGCAACGGAAGATAGTCCATAGGATCAGGAGGAGGAGGAGGGGGAAGATGTTCTAATGGATCCCACTTCCTTTCTGGTAACTCTTTTACTTCTTCTTTCTCTTTTTCTTTAGAAACTTTATATACTTTTGCTTCCTCTTCCTGTTTCTCTTTCTCTATCCAACATCTAGCATATTTGATTTCTTGTTCACAAGGCTTTACTCTAGTGTTAACATATCTGTGTAAGGCTGCACATAACCAACTTTCTTCCGTTCCAAACCAAGGCAAATAGACAGGTCCCTCTGCTATACTCTCTTTGGGCCATATCTCAGTGCAATATCTTATCATCTTTATTCTATCTAAGTTCTTTGTTTCCTCATTAGCATCCCAATTATCTAACATTTTTCCTAATGGGCTGTTAGGTGGTATCTTCTTAAAAAGTTTCCTTTTCTTTTCCCTTCTTAATAGTATTCTTTCTAGCACACTGTCCCATATTTCCAGATATTTTCAAACTAATTTACTTTCCTCAAATCCAACTAGTACTGTTATAAGAGTGGAATTGCCTAAATAAAATTAATCAATAAAAGTAGATATGGAGTTAAGTTAAAAAATTAAATAGAGACTTAAATTTTAGTGAAAGAAATATAAAGAAATAGTGTGAGGAACAAAACCAAAGCACTTACTGTAAAGAGATTAAATATGACACAGTGTGGGAATCGGAATAAAGATGGCGGATTTAAGGAAATAAAACAAATATGGCAGATTGTGGGAAACAAGGTAAAGATGGTGGATATAAAGTATATGATGGAACGTGGGAGTTGAAGTAAAGATGTTGAATTTTTAAAGAAATAAAGTATTAAAATGGAAATGGCGAAAATTAAAAAATAAAATATATTGGATTAAAAAGGAATTAAAATAAATATGGTGACTTCAACATAATGTGGAAAATGAAATAGAAAATGAATTTGACTCTGGAAGAAAAAAGTAGACGTTTCCTTCAAGCAGCTCACTGTCCGTGTGTCTCTTTCAGAAAACTGCCTTGATGAAGGCTGTGAAACTCTGACTGTCCCTTCTGTCATTGATGCAAAAAGCAAATTTCTTTCGTGTGTCTTGTTGTTACAGAGACCAATGGCAAATGTTGTGCTGATTCAGACATCTTGGGTTAGATGTTTTCAACCGTGCAGCTCTCTTCTGTCTCCCCTGAACCTGAAGAACTGCAGTGAAAAACACCTCATTTCATCCTTACAGGTCCAAGGCTGAAAAGTTAAACTGGTCTAAATGCATAACCAGCTCCACGACCTAATGTCAGCTTCACACATTTTAGGGTGAATGTATATGGATGTGAGTTGTTTGCTTAGGGAAAGAACTCAGGTTTCAGTCTATGGACTCCCCTTCAGATAGACTGGAATGGGAATTTCCATGAGTAGAAACAGCTGGATCAAACTCTCTGTAAGTAATTAACACACAGGAGAGACAGTTGTGCTTGCACTTTATCAAGCCTCTTGGTAAGATTATGTACTCCAGATAATTAATCATTACATTTCCCTATACACATAATTACCTCTACTTTCTTGATCTCCCACCTCCACACATATAAACAATTCATATGCGTGTATTTACAGAGTAATTACAGAGTGCATATGCCGTGATTAAAGGCAATATAAACTATGTTACCCTAATTACAAGAAAAAACCAACAAAAATATACACAAACAAATGGAAGCACAAGCAAGAAACCACATCACTTCTTTAACTGGAACAAATCCCTTGCACTTCAGACTAATAGAAAGAAAAAAAGAAACTCAAGATATTCTGTGCTATGAGCCTGGCAAAAAAATGAGTGTCAGCCAGCCCAGCAGGTCCCTTGGTTGTAAATTATTTAATATATGGGACATAAATCAGAAAGCAGTGTTACTTGGGACAAGATGAAAGAAATACTGCCTCTCAAAGTTAGAGCACCACTTGGGTTTAGTTCTCTTCCACCAAATACAAGAAGCTCCTGCAGGTATAGCTTCGATGGAAAACGCCTGCATCCCACATGAAGTGAACAGGGGTATATTTGCCTTCTGAAAACCCTTGCTGGCTTTGTTTACATGAGGTGATCTGATGTGGATCTTATATAAGGAGCAGCACTGTCCTGCTGAAATCTCACATTCTTCCATGATATTTTGACATATGACCTGTGTGTTTTCCTTGGCAGACTGCTCTGATCCTTTCCTTCAGAGATTTTGGGCTCAAAGCACTCCAGACTACTGGCAAATGAAGTAATTCTGTGGCATGGGGAGAGCAGGATCAAATGGAGTAATTCTGTATTTTCTTGGAAAATATTCTTGTGCTCCTGGTGTGACTCTTGAGGATGAACTTGCTGAGGGTCAGGAGCTGGACTTGATCCATGTGGGTCCCTTCCAACTCAGACTATTCTGGGATTCTGTAATCCTTTTGTCTGGGCTTAATGGGGCAAGATAGCAAGAGTAGTCAACAACAAAGAAAGAAGATAATATTGAAAGGACAAATTGCTTAGATTTATTTCATGTGGCACCAAATTGTTTGAAAGTACCACTCACTTTTGCTGCTAAAAGTCAGTGGTGAGACTACACATTCAGCTTTTGGCTGACAAACACTGCTAAGAATGACTCATCATTAGATCTAAAAGTGGGCATTGAGTGACAGTTGATTGCAGTTTTTAAGTATGTGCTGGGCAGCTGGGAGAGCCTGGATGTATCCTATGTACCCAGTGGTGATCATGAAGTTCAAAACAAAAGGCTGTTATTTCCACATCTGCAGCTCCAGACAAGGTACTGTAAGGTCTGCCTGAAGACGTCCTGACACCAACTTCAGGAATAGGTTGGCTTGCTTTCTGCCATAAGAGGATGACTAGGATTCATTTTCTCTATGGATATCTATGCAATTGTTCTCCGCTATTCATACTGGGACACTACACTCATTGCTGTGGGAATTCTCTGGATGTGTCTTTGTAGAAGTGGATGTATTGCCTTGTGTTTTGAAGTGCTGCCTGTGCTAACATCTGGGACAAATTTAGCAAGCTTAATGGAAGTCTTAGTGCTGAGAAAAGAAATGAAGTAGATGTGGGACATAGAAGAGGAGGATCAGAAGCACAAAATCCTAGGGCTGTTGAGGAAAAAGTATGTCATAGCAGAAAATAGGCAGGGAAGACGGAGAAAGATACCAAAGAAAGGGCAAACATTAAGATGAACAGAGACGGTCTGGTGGCACAGGAGTAGGGATAG
This sequence comes from Sitta carolinensis, assembly GCA_032173965.1. Classification (NCBI taxonomy): domain Eukaryota; kingdom Metazoa; phylum Chordata; class Aves; order Passeriformes; family Sittidae; genus Sitta; species Sitta carolinensis. Next base: position 51,388,334 of record CM063313.1, read on the forward strand.
CGTGCCTATTGCTAGAAGCTGTAAAAACCTCAGAGTCTCAGCATCCCTGTTGTGTCAAGCATTAGGGAGTTAAACACCCTGGTGTCTTATAGCCACCAGCTGATGTCAATGGTAGAGCCTGCTGTAGACACCATTCTGTACTCTGTCAAAATGAGTATGGGCTCTCCAGATGTTCACACTTCTTGTAACACTGCTACTGGGGGCTTCTGTAGGAACCCGGTGAATGACTGTGAGATTAAATCATAGACTTCCTTCTTACCAGAATACTTTGCAGCTAGTGGCAGGAATCTAGGGCTAATCATCTGACCTTATCCTGGCAAGTACTTTGTCTCTGCAGCCCTCTAAATTAGTTTAAAGTAGTCATTACAGCACCATTTCCTGTCTGTTTAAGGAGAAAAAAAATTACCTCTCTGCTTGCCTGAAGTTCAGAGCCTGACTCAACTTTCCTGCGACCATGCAGCTTTGGTTCACCACGGTGCCAACCCCAACCCTTCAGTGTCTGGCCTGAGTAACAGTGTCTCATTAATTAATGCACAAGCTGTGAAATGGGACTGGAGCCAGGTGGCTTGAAATTCTGCAGCCTTTGAGGGGAAATTCTGCATTGCGTGAGGCTGATGAACCCAGCAGAAGAGAAAGTGAAGGTGTCTGTTTCCAGTTGAAACTATGCCTGGGATGAAACTCTTCTGTTTGAGCCAGAGAGATGATTTAAGCTGATACAGAGTGCCATTACCTGAAGTGCAGTTTAGACAGGAAACAAACCTCCACTTACAAAAAGCACTTTAATTATCACAGCAGGTCTGGACCTCAGCTTTCAATCTCATCAGGTAAGTGTTTGTCCTCTGGTATCAGGCTGAGTCACTGGCTGAATAAAGAGGTCAGAAGGAGTAGGTTTGTGCAATGCCAAAAGACAGAACCTCTTATTACAGAGATCCCTGGTCTGGAGGGAGATTGGGACCATTCACAATTAGTAGTCTGCATCCCCTGAAAGCAAATTCACTGGTCCTGTAGGGTCACTTGTGACATTTGTAATGCTTTCAAAGTATTCAATAATTGTTATTTGTTCACCAAGAAAATACATATTGGATACTGCACATGTTGTTCTGTATATTTCTTTGCCAAATCCTGTGTTACAACACAGATTTTTATTTGAAAAATATTAATAAAGCTCTTATGTTCCTCAGTGCATAGGAAGAGTTTCTTGCGCTCGCATACTAATACTTTGTATAATGAGTTCATAGTGAGTAAATGAAACAGGAAGCAAGGTCACCTTCAGTCTTGCTACAATATCTAGAGTGAACACTGTGCAGAATTTGTGCTGCAGGGCCTTTGCTGAGGTGGCATGGTCTTTTGACAAATGGGTAATAGTGTGACACAGGCCCAGGCTTTTTATATCACATATAGCCTGAGTCTTGCTGGGGCAGTAGGGCAGCTCAAGGTTAACAGACTTGGTTTGCAGAAGGAGCAAGAGCCTCAGGTGTCAGCCTGGCCAAATAGATAACTTGTGCTCACAGCTATCTTCATAGTCTAAATTACATGTGCATTTCACCAACCCACATACACTAACTGGGAATTATGTCAGTTGCAGACAAAGCAATAAGGCTAATTTTCTCAGTGCATATGGCATGTCAGCAGCTGGCAAACTGTTTGCAGGAGGGCTCCTAAAAGTGCTACCATTAGCCAAATTATTGTCATGGATAATCAGAGATCAGTTTCCTTCCATTGCCAATGTAATGCATAGTTTGGTTAGGCTTTGAGATGGGGAATTTAATTGCAGCAAGCAACTTTTATCACATACAGTGATAAAATAGTTTACCTATGATTGGTCAAAGGCTTCCTTACCTGTGTTAAATCTGATATCTGGAAATAATTGCTAGAATTTTTTCACTGGTAGCAGCTGTCTAATCCCCTCTTTTCTTCTGGAAAATACAATTTGCTCACTGTTTTGTCACCTAGACTGTAAGACTAATGTTCTAAATTAAAACACTGCCCTATTATTCTAATAGCCAAAAATTTCATGACAGTAATAAGTGTGATGCCAGAGGACTAAAGCTAAAAATATCTCTTTCTTTCTCTTTCCTCTGAGATCTTCAGTCCACAGGGATTGGACCCCATATGATAAAAGGCACTGGGCTCAGACTGGTTAAATCAAAAGGCAGAGAAAGGGAAATGTGGATGGGAGGCATAGCTGCACGTGTTATGTGTGTTGAGCTGTTATGTTTGAAAGGCATTGATGTGGAAAAGAGGAAGTTTTTAGGTTATTTAGAGCATGAGTCTTGGTCAGTTAATGCATGTGATTGGGGTTGAGGGAGCAGTAAGGATCACTCCTGGAAGGATGCTGAGCAGCACTGAATCACAGGAGCAAGGAGTGAAGAGAGGATTCGAGAATCCTCTTGCTTCAAGAATCCATCCAGAAATGCTTTCTGGGTTCTGTCTTCAGGTAGGCCTTCCTCATTTGGCTTTCAAATGTAATGTCCAGTGCTGCAGCTGTGCAGCCCAAGCAGCAAACTGTTCTCACCTGGTACTGTGTCTTTACTCGTATTGAAAATTGCAGACCTGTGCATTCACAGCACAGAATAGGCAAGCTGAATGCCTCAGTGTCTGATGGCATAACGTTCCATACATTTTGAGTGATGACTTGATAGTCAGCTTACCACCTCCTGTGCAGTGTTGTGTGACATTCTCATGTGTGGGCTCTTGTTAGATGATGGGGCGATATACAACGAGTCATCCTGCAAGCCTCAGCCAAAAAGGGCTGCATAAATTACTGCTTTAAAGCCAGGCAGGGAGAGATCATAAAACACAAGCTCAGAAAGTTTAAGACTTCAGGTTGTGCCTGTGAGGGCAAGATAACATTGATAGAATAGGATTTGTACCCTGTTTTAAAGGACCTCTCCAGGATTTTACACACTGGGCCAAATGCAGCTCTGTTGTGACATTGATCTAAGTGCCACAGTTACATGATAGTAATTACTTGGGCTCCTTGAAATGGATTTGGTGCAGAAAATAAAAATACCACCAGGTTCAGCAGGTATACATTCAGTTGCAACACTGTGTTTGAAAAGGTCTGTTTGTCATCCTGGCCCCTAGTTTTCTCATGGCTGTTTTGGTCTTCAAAGGACTTTACAGGTCTTGATTTATCTTAAGAGGGGACCTGTAAAAAAGTTGCAGTGAGTAGCTATCACTTCTGCTGCAGAGGCTGCAAAACTGAAACTAAGGAGTTTCAACAACACCAGAAGCTGAACTGGCCACTGTGAGATCCTAGTTATCCACCCTGGCCTCAGACCTCTTGATTATACCTCTATCAAAGTATTCTACTCCTTGCTCCCCTAGCAAGTATTTCTTTTGGATTAATTGTTGATCCTGTGGGACACTGAATTCAATACCAATCTATTTTTAATAGAAAAAATACCATCTGGAGTTAGCTCAGAGTGACTGGCTAAAGTTACCTGAACCAGATTGCATTGCTCCTTCTTTATTTACAAGGAGAAGAGGTGTGGGAGAGCACATACACAACCAAACAGAAACTGATGAGATTTATTTGGACTGCCATTTAAAATCATCTGCCAGCACTTTCTTTACCAGATATAAAATAAAACTCTGTGTACAAAGGTGTCAAATATACACAGAAAGATATCTCTCTACTGAACTGTGCAAGCAGTTGCGTTGGAACAGATAATAAGAAAAGCTATGAAGCTCATGTGCGATCTGGTAAAGAAACACAAAAAATTTGCAGGCAGATATCTTTTGCTGAGAAGCAGTTTTGCGGTGACCTCAACTGAGTCAAATTCTTTATGTGGATGAAGATAGGGGGAAGTGAAAAAACTAGGAAAAGGAGTAGAAAAGTCACTTTGGAATAGGTTCTGGTTTCAAAACATAGCTGAATTTTGCTTGAAAGAGTAAAACCCAGTCAAAATGACTCATGTGTGGCTTTTTTAATTGTTTCCTGGAGAATTCTGCTACCTATGTGTTAGCCTTTTGGTGGTGGGGCACACATGAGCACATCTCACTTTGGAAGTTTTGATATTACAGAATGAGTAACTTGAAGATACATAGTGGTATCTTCCAAGAAGAACTTTTAGCTCGTAACAAACTTTGTATGTTTGACAAATTACAGATGTTACAACCCCAGCTCCAAAGAATGGCTGTTCCAGCATAGGTGGTGTTGAAAAGTGATATTTCTTAAACTGATGAACCCTACAGATATTTATAATTTCATCTTTCTCCTGAGCAAAGGCCCAGATAAAACTGCTGCACACCTTTCCTTTGAGTTCCCTTTTCAAGGCTCAGAAGTATAGTTTGCATTTGGTGATGATGAGTGATCTTTTGCAGACAGCATACTACATTGAATATTTCATGTGCATTTTGAGGATCCATGCTAATTATGGCACTGCAGAATTACTTAAAACTAATTTTAAGGAAACAGTTGTATTTGAAAATAATTGGGATAATTCCTAAGTGGTCGATAATGGTAGAGGAAATCTCTCAATAAGTGAGATTTGGTGGTTTGATTAAAAACACTTTTCTGTAATCCATGAGAAACTTTGAAGTCAGAATAAGAAAAGCTAGATATAAGCTACAAGTAATCCTATAAGTCTTTTCAGGTTTTATGATGCACGGTATTCTGTGGGATTTTTGGCCATATTTACAGAAACTGAATTTGTTGGCAGGATATTATAAAACTAAAAATATTTAAAGTTGGCAGCCTAATACATTCATTCAGGTATGGTGATAAGATCTCTGGATTTAATAATTACATTCCCAGCAATCACAATTATAAAAGTTATGTTTGGAGATGATCATGTGAGGCAGATATAATTCTCTGTTGCTATCTGAATTTCAACTGGCTCTGTATCATTAAGGTTGAAAAATATTAATTAAATGCCTTTCCCTAACATTAATTTCTTGAAATACATTTTTTGTCTCCATTTTTATTCTCTTTTTAGGAAGTATCAAATGAAATATATTAATAAATTCAGAAATAAGTGTTTTATTAAGGGAATTAAGAATGAAGAGTATAGCGGAACATAGTACCAGAGGAAAAAAAGAGAAACCCAAGCTTTTTCTTTTAGAAGATAAAGGACATTTTCGCTTTATTTTTTTTCCTAGAAAAATAAAGGATTTTCCTAAAGGGAATTAAAGTCAAAGGAACCATACATTAAAATAAGCTTAAGCTTTAAGCTTTAAATTATGAAAGGGAAGAAACTACTCAGAGAGCTGCTTAAAAAATGATGATATATTGGTAAAATGTAATTAAATTTATCTTTTCTTTTAGTGCCTATCATCTTGTTTCTCAACAAAGTAAGAGATATGCGGATCTTCAAAAGTGGTGACATGCATTTGAATCAGAGCACATGCATCAACTTTCTTCAAGGATCTAGTGAGTCACTAGATTCTTCGGTCACTCTGGACCAAATAGCATCTCCTTTTTTTTGCAGAGGTGATGGATGTTTGATTCATGCAGGGTCTCACAAAAAGCTAGTGCCAGAGTCTGCTTGCTGTAACCATTTGTAGGTAATTAAGGAAGTGTAAATGAGCAGCATATTAAAACAATCTTTCAGTGTGATTGAGCAACCTCTGATATTGCACCCCTCTCAGCAGTGCCACTCACGTACTTCACTAGATATTAAGTGAATTGCTAATGCTGAAATTTCAGTGGATAGAAATGTTATTTAAATACAAAACCAAGACTGCAGTAAGGCAGGAATGGATAAAGAAGACTTGTATCTTTTGGAGCTCACAGAAGCTCCTCTGAGTGACGTCTTTCTTGCACAATATTTCTCACTTCTTATTCTCTACTATGCATCTTACTAACCCTATTTGTTTCCTCTGTTGTTTTTTTTTTCTCCTATCAGAGACTGCACTTGTGAGCCCAAAATGACAAGAATAAGAACAAATACTGTGACTGTCAGAAAAAAATACCCTAATCCAAACTCCCCAGCCATTACAACCAGCAGAAATTTCCTGTTGGTATAGAAACCTCTTTCTCTGATAGCATTTTGTTTTTTCTGCTGAGACTCATTCCAGAATCTAACTCAAGTTTAAGGTAAAGAAGAAGTTTCCCTCATTCATCTTGGGCAAACACTGCAATATTTTTTTACCGTAACTACCACAAATTTGAAAGTATCTTTCTCCCCATGTTCCTTCTTCAACACCTGGTGTTTGGTCCCAGTGGAAACTGATTCTGTGCTCACTACTTGGTTGCTAAGTGACCCATGCAAAATCTCTGAGCTGATTTTCCTTCTCTTGTATTTTGACCATGAATGAGAGAACCAGGCAGTCAAAAGTTGGATTTCATTCATATGCAAGATTTCTCAAAAAGCATGAGAATCTTTTTCTATACTGCTTTCAGGGCTTCGAGGGAGAGTAGCAGCCTGGCTGCAAAATAGGGCTGATATGTGACAAAGATAAGCACCTTCAGTGGTCTAACTCAATTTCAGAGGAAAGACAAAATCATAAAACTTGGAGGACAGTCAAAAACCTACGTTCTCTTTCTGGAGGGAGAGCTTGATTGATAAATGGCTGCTGATTTTGCCTATGTGTGTCTGCTTTTTAAATAAAGCCTTGAACTAGGGATAGCTACTGAGGTAGGAGAGTTAATTAGGTTTAGCAAATGACTTTATGAATTGGTTTGAGACAGAAAAAGTGGGTAAGGAAATCAACTGCTAGTATACAATCTAGTAGTTTTCTTCAGAGTGCCTTTGACCTGTTTCTTTACTGTTTAAGTATTTCATTTGAGCAGGAAGGCAGTGATGCAGAGAAGGGGTGGCAGAGGGGCAACAACCTGTAGACACACTTGTAACCAAGAGATGATGTGTTTTCACATCCTCGAATCATGCTGAATGGCCTGTAGCTCTCAAGCCAGCTGTTTGAAATGTTATGCTCCAGTAGGACCTGAGGATTAAAGAATCATCTGAAATGCAGATCAGATGGTCTTTCAGGGAACAGAAAAATTCACAAAGTACAAGCAGGTGCAAGGTCCAGTCAAGAGGGCTCCTCTGTGGTCTGAATACGAGAAGCAAGACTGCCACCTGAGTTAACTCACTAAGCAGATCTATCATTACTATTTTACCCTCTATTTTATTATAAAGGGCAATGGAGCAAAACACTGCCAAAATGTATTGTATTAACAGAACATTGTCACAGAATTACCTTATAATGGGAATTGAAATCTGAGCCAAAGCACTATGCTTTTCTTCAATAATACATTGCCATCAGTACTTTTCCCTGCAGAGAAACTGCATCTTCATGCATCCCACGACAAAGAAACTAGTCTGGCGCACAGACAGTGTCATCCTTTCTCTGAATCACACAGATCCTTTTAACCAACAGGAAAAAAAAGCTTGATTACTTTGTTTTTGTTCCTTTTAGATGGGGGGCACAGCTGTGTAGACTGTAGGCAGCAACAACCTGCTCTGATGCAGAATCCTGCACAGCAAAAAACCTAAATACTGTCGCTCTCTCCTTCATTTTGAACATTGGCTTGTGCATTAGGAGCATCAGTGTGCATCTGCCTGGTTGTGAAATACTCACTGGATGACAATGCAAGTCTGGCAGTAGCCCTGCAGAAGGATTTGGAGTTGTGATTTATGATTGATATCTTTCACTACCAAAACCCTCGGCCCCACACATCTTTAAATTAAGACACATGTCTCAAGGTCTTCCAAAAATAATCACTGGCTCTGGTGGGGAGGTAACTTTTCAGTTTAAAAGTTTTATTGTCACAATGGCTTTGATACTCCTGTCTGGCAGAGCCTGAATGACTATAAATTACTGTGAGCCAGTTACTATATAACAGCCTTCACTGAGCAGGCATCTCGCTGTAAATGTCTGTCTGAAGGTGGCAGAATGAGGCAGTGCTGCAGGGTTCATTCAGTTCTGAAAGGAAGTCTACAGGTGAATTTGGCAGTCAGCAGTATACTGAAAAATATGGTTTCATGTCAAAGAGCTTTTCCAAGGAAGCAAAGAAAATTCTGTTGGTTTTTTTTTTTTTTTTTTTTTTTTTTTTTTTTTTTTTTTCCCCATGCTGCAAATTCTCCAGATGTGTTTCTGATTATATCAGGTCCAGTGGAAGTGAAACCTTCATCCATACTAGAAACAGAAATGATCACATTGTGAAAAAGGGTTTGAAAATTTTCTAGACCAATGTAAAGATAGAATTTCTAATATAATTTCAGGTGTGTTTTCTTGCATATGGAATCTGATTTTCATTTAAATTGACATAGCATCATTATTTTATTTGAACATCTGACACTTCTTATTAAGCATCAACAAATCTTATTTATAACTTCCATACTATTTATTTTAAAATTGACTCCCGTCTGACTTGCTTTTTAGGATTACTCAGTTGTAATACGTCCAACAAAGAGTGTGATAACAACACAGAAACACGGTGAGGTGAATATATGTGTTCTTATGTTAATGTAGGCCTGTATGGAAAGCTGACAGGAGATCCTGCATAAATTAAATTTTTAAGTCCACTTTGGAACATTTGAGAAATTTGAACAAGATTTGTAATTCTCTTGCATTCATTCAAACTACTGCATCTTAAGTTGAAAAAAACCAAACCAAAAAGTTAAACAAAAAGGAATGACACGAATCACCTGAAAATTAATCTGAAATCAGTACAGTAAGAACCAATCTCCCCAAGTGTTAATGAACTATTTGCAAAAAAATCAATGGAAGCAAAAAACCTACATACCACTAAGGTTCTGGGTGTTATATTTTGCCTTGTAGTGTCTTGAGGTGTTTATAACGGTGTTGCTGATGGTGCACTAATTTTCATGTAAATGAACAACAAAAAAAAAATTTTTACTACCGAACATTTATTTGCAGACCTCTGTAGCCAAGAATTGAGAACCAATGGCAAAAAAATATATATAAAATATAAACCAGGTTCAGCTGAAGGCAAAGTACATGAGAAATCTCAATGACAGCTGAAATTTCAAATAAATAAATAAATTTTTAAAAATTCCACAACATTTGTGGATTCCTTCATCTGTCTCTACTTTTCGATCCAGGCTATAACACAGTGCTTGTTATAATTAAATGAATATTAGCATTTTATATTTTCATATATATATGTATATATAAAATATGTATATACAAATAATTGTTGTGCTATCTCTCAGGCTTGTTTGCATAATTTTGTCTGCAGGCAGAATGTGTGGCAGTCACAGGAGGCAGCTGAAAGGCAGTTGGGTTTAATGTCCAGCCTGAACACACCTTTGTTTGGTCTATCTGAGGATGGTAAAGTGCCCTCCCCTGTGATGCTGTTAGGTATGAGCTGAGAGCACCCAACAACACACCACGGAGCCAGAGCTGGGGAAGGGAACAGGGACAGCTTTTAACACTCCTCTCTCCTGTTCTAACAACAGGATAAGATCCTTGAAATGGGAATGTGTTTTGCATCCCCTCTACAGCTCCTCTCCATTCCCAAAGTGGGCTCCAGAGGTACTTTATGTCAGAAGAGTAAAATGACCCCACCAGTGGGGTTGCTGGATGAAAAGCTGCCTAAACCAGTGTTCCAGCCTAGAAAGATCCAACAAAAGCCCTCTAGTGCTCTTGGGTGTTTACTTGGCAGGAAGCAGTGGAGGATGTTAAGCAATCACCACTGTGCATATATGCATTATAAATGCAGAGTATTTCAGAGCACTGCCTGTGATGCCAGATGTTCATAGCTCTTCTCTTTATTTTTCAGTAAGAGTTTTCCATGCTGTACAAATGTTTATGGGCTTTGCTCCCCTGGTGTTTGGGGGTTCCTGCCGTGCTTAAATTCTGCTAAGGCATCAGGGCACAAGTTCCTTGATGCCAGGAAACACCTTCCCAGGGCTCATAATAAGAGAAGAAAAGCTAATTAAAAAAAAAAAAAAAAAAAAAAAGTGAATTAACACTTTCTAAATCCAAAAAAATCTTTTGATCACTGAAGAATCTGAGATTTTGTGGAATTAGAAGGACTTATTTATGGAAGAGTAAAGAAAAGCTGCAGAAAATTGGTGTCATTAACTGCAAACGACAGGAATGGGGAGCTTTGAGCTTAACTCACCACAGCTTTTCCCTTCCTATATATTCCTCTGTGTAGACCACTATGGATGTTGATTTGGCATAATTTATATACTCATTTTATATGGGTGGGGGCAGCTTTCCACTCATCACATTGATTCTGCTGGGTCATGCATGCACCTTTTCTCTTCAGAGATTGAGAAATCCTTAAAGGGGTTGGGCAGGGAAGGTTGAAGTTCTTTCTGTAGCAAAGACACAACAGCAAACAAGCAGCTTCACTATTGTGTTTTGCTGTCAGCTTCAAAACCAGCTTCTGCTGGAAGGGTCTATTCAGCTGGTGGGAAAGACACTGAGAGGGTGTAGGTGTGAGTGATTTGTGTTAAATTTATATTTAGCCCTTCAGCTTAACAAGCTTTCTAGTGTTAATTAGAAATGAAGTTTTTTGTGTGGCAGGATACGACAGCCATTCTCACTTCATGTGGGGGCAAGCACCACGACAAGGTAAAGACATCCAGTCATTAAACTACTGAAGCAAACGATTTAGTTTTCAAGGATTTTTTTTCACCTGTTGTGTGAAAGCCAAGCTGTTCTTTCAATGTTTCTGTGCTCATAGAGTTATTTATTTACACATACATACATACACACACACACACACACACACACACACACACACACACACACACACACAACACACACACATATATATATATATATATATATATATATTTTGTGAGCTTTGACTACTCAGCCTGGGATATGAAGATTAAGCCTGGTACAACGTGGCTTGCATTGTGTATTATGTCTTCTCACAGGACACCATACAGGGATAGGTAGATTACATATACAAGGCCAGAAAAAAAACTAAGGTTAAGCTGCTGATCTTTATTTAGCAGTTTTCTAGCTTTCACACATTATGCTTACACACTAATTAGACTATTTTATCAGTATTATTATTTTAGTTTTACATTTTTTTTGTAAAGTCTTACATAAATATTTTATATGAGAATATTTTGTTATGTCTATGACTTGGGTATTTAAAGCATAGAAATTCTGTTATTAGTAAATAAATACATGTTTGGGCAGTTCAGGTCAGTTTTAGGTTGTCAGAGGTAACTTAAGTAGAATAAAAATCTTATGATATAATGCAGTCCCAGCTACGTAGCACAAAACCCAGAATTAAAATCACCAGCATGTATGAAAACTCCAGGGATCATTACCACTTGCACCCCTGTAAGGCAGGATTAACTCTGCTTCAGCCAATCAAATCTCATCAAGGTAAAATGGATATATTGGGCTGGTAACTTCTGCATAGGCAAAAAACTGAGCTTGGCTTGCTATGACACCACTACCTGGTGTCAGCTCAGTGCTCATTTTGATAAAGGCAAGGAACAATATTTTTCACGATCCATAAACACATAACTTTACTGAGTATAACACAGATATAAGAGAGATGTATTGCAGAAATATACAGTACTTCTACAATACTGCTATTCTTATCAGGACTGTTATTTATTTATAGCTGTGCCTGCAAGAGGTTTCAACCCTGTTATCTACTGTAAGGAATGAAGCAGATCCATTCATTCAGATTTGGGCCCAGATTTTTTCTTGGTGGAAAATTGTGAAAACTATGTGTGAAAAACGAGGTTCACTTTCCTGGTAAAATTTAAAAATGTTTAATAGAGACAGTAAGAGACATAGAAATAAAGCAAAGATTAAACTGCCGGCCAGGTGTCTTGGTGCACTGCCAAGAGCACACCGGTGTCTTGGAACCACCCCTTTCTATACTGTTCTTCCATGCATGGACTTATGCATATTCACTTTTCCAGAAACTGTTCTACATGGCCACTCCTTGGGTCTGTCAAGCACAGTTCTAGTTTTATTTGGTTCTTATCATGTTTTGATTTGGGCTTTGGTCTCTTTTTCAGAGGCAGTGAGTGCTGGTTGTCACTTGGGCCTCTACTGGAAGTTATCTATCCAGGCAGGTGAAACACACTACACCTAAATTCCAAACTACAGCAAAAAAAATCCATTATACATCTATTTAGTCAGTTAAACACACTAAAAACTACAGAAAAAAACACCATACTTATAACATTCATTCCAACATTTGCAAAAAGTCAACACCAAAATATGTATTTTTTACAATCTGTCAAGTGTATTGCTGTATCATCTTGTCTCTATCTTGTCATAGATACTAATGGCACAAAGAAGGTGGCGGGAGAGAAGCAGACTCAGAGGAGCAGCTGGAACAATTAAACACACCTTGAAAAATTATCTGCTTTCCTTCTTTCTTTCTTCTTCTATCCCTCATCCCATTTGTTTTCTGCCTGCATTGAGTACTGTCAGCGAGGGAACTGTAGGAAAATCAGTAATTGTGTGGTTAAACTGAAACCAGTGTAATATATGTTATGGAATAATTCGTGCTTATGTAAAATATATATGAAATAAGTTGTGCTTGTAAGAAAAATTCTTACAGTTTTAAACCCACAAGTTGGAGCCCAGGAAAGATTGCTTCACAAAGTGCAAAACCACAGATGCCAGCTGAAAGAAAGACCTAATTAACAAATGAAAAGATGTGGCTCCTGCAGAAACGGGTCCTTCCCGGGACAGTCCAGGAAACACCCAAGCGATGAATACTCCATAAGTATTGATAATCAAGATAGCCAGAGTCGTCAGGAACGTGCATTCCAATACCAGGTTCCCGTAACTCATGTACGGCATTCATTGCTTCCCAGAAACGTTTTTCCAGCCTAGCACAGAGAAAAGGAGACTACATGAATATGTGAAACCACGAAAGAATAGGAGAAACTCTGCCCCAGGTGAAAAAATCTGTATAAAACCCACCCCAACAGAGACGACATTCATGCATTCATGAACAGAGAGGATCCGAAGCGATAGGGATTGGCTCAGAGTTCGCCCAGCATCGACGCTGTCCTTTTGATTGTGGCTATCCATGACCGAATCTCGGTCACGAAATAAAAAACTATTTTTTTTATTATTAATTTGGCTTTATCGTTTTATTACCTATAACACCAATGTTTCTGAAACACTGTAAAGTGCTATCCCAGACATTGTCCGGAGGCATTAAATAGAGGGGAAATATAAGAATAATATGCCTTCTTCTGCTTACAAGATTTAAAATAGCTTAAGATTCTAGCTTGCAGGAGCAGAAGTCAAAAAAGCCAGGCTTAGTGAAGAAAGCTTGTTACTTAGGGTAAGGGGATTTAGTTATAACATTACAGAGGTTGTGATAGTTTTGCTCTCTGATCCCTTCATCTTTTACCAAAGGATGTTGGAATGAACTAGATTTTAGAAAGAGTTCTTGCTGAATGTAGAAATTCCAACAGAGAGATTACCTTTTGAAGATGCAGTGTCCCAGTTTAGCAGAACAACAAATATATTTTCAGTAATATGTGTTGTCTTGAACATTAATGTCAGATTTAGAGTTTAGTTTTAATGCTTCTGTTATTCAGCTTGATCCATAACGGATGCTCTGTAGGTGGTGTCTTTAATTTTTTTCTTTCCTCTTTTCTTTTTGTTTTTAATTAAATTGTCAATCTTGTCAGAAGTTCTTTGATCTGGGATATTTTTAGTGTGTTCTTCAGATAAGAATGCTCTTGGTCAACAGCAAATCAATGGATCCTTTCTGATCCCAGGCTTTTGAGCAAAAGAATCTGTTTTCATCCCCAGGGCAACTTAAGGCTGATGACCCAGCTGCAGTCAAACAATCCTAGACAACACTAAATGAAATGCTGAATTGCCTTACTACATTCCTTTCACCTTCTTGGATATTGTCCATTCACAAGTTCTTACTCATTCCCCATGGTGAACACGTGGCACAAATACGTCAAGGACTGGTTCTCACTCAAGGTCACTCTCTTCACACTCCCAAGATGTGCAGAAGGTCTTCCAAGTGTTCCTGCAAAACTGCCAAACAGTTTGTCCTATGGGCTCACCCCATTCTGTTCCCAGTGGAGGCCCTTATGGACCTAATGGACTTGAAGTGGTCTTAGAGGTTTTTTAACTGTGAAGGAAAAAATCCAGAATTTTATACTGTCTGGCTGAGTTTTCTCTCAGGCATATGCAGGATTAGACCTAGCATCCAAGGATAAAGGCTTATTGGTAGACTCATTTTAGGTGTCAGGACTCCATTTTGGTATTGAGAAGGGCAGCCAGCCCTGACGTCTGGCAACCAGATATCAAGTTGAGAGAAACTGCTGATTGCTAAATATTTATTTTGAGAGAAAACCCATGAACACTGAGAGACAATTAATTACATCTCCTTTTATCTATTCTGAGATTCTCTTATTGCTCCTAGAGGTCCGAAAGACATTTAGTTTATGGACAGCCAAGGCCGCAGCTTGTTAACACCTGGCAGAACACTTAATCATTGGAAACAAGATAAAATTCATTCATACACAACCTTCTAGAGTAAGGAAGTCAGCACAGGTTGCCCTTTAACTAACTAATTGTAGTTTTCACTGATGTTTGGAAGCAGAGGAAGCATTCCCATTTTTCTCCAGGATAACTGCATCTCATTCATGACTATTATATAGTTTACACACAAAAAATAGTAAAAAAGCATCCTTAAAAAAATTAAAATTTAAAACATTTAAAATCTTAAAATTGATACTTCAATTAAAAAAAAAAAAAATCCACCAAACAACAAATCCCAAGAAATTAGGAAGAGCCACAAATCTGCAATTCAAATATCTCAGCATGCCAGAAAGTATGATCAGCTGCATACAAGGGTTGCATCTGCTCTGCTTTATTCCCACAGACAGCAAGCTGCCCACAGAGACCACATATCCTCCCACTCCTTCTCCTGCTTGTGTTGCTGAAATGCTGCCCAAAACCAGCAATAAAAAATTTGACTGAAGCACTTTTTCAGTGTGGCCTCGTTACTCACTTCAAAAAGGACATTTATTGCCACCTGGTTCTGGATTGCAGGACAACAGCACCAGTATCTTCAGTTGTTTAACTAGTTTGTTGACTGGACAGAGTATTCCCGAGACAGCTGACAACACCATCATCACAGACCTCTGTTATAGCTTGATCCCTCTTATCCCTGTGATGGAGGCAGATTAGAAAAGAATTAAAGAAAAACACCCTTTTTTATAGGAGGTTTGTTTGCATTGGTCCTGAAAAATTTATTACTTCTTTCTTTTAAGTAACCCTTCTGCAGAGATGCTATTTTAATAAAGCTCTACAAAATGGCTGCAGCTAGAGGGAAAAAGTATGTATTTGAAGGTGGCCTCAAAGGGATATGCTTTTATTATAAGCCTTCCCTGCTCTCCCTCTGATTTAATCTTCTCTTGTGCTCTGGGTCACTCTTGGTTTATTTCTAAATTTATTGTCTTCCCCACCTCCTCAGTGGAAAAGAGATGTAATGCAGCACCCAATTTGTTTTGAAATCTATTGTTTCAAGGGAAACCTGAACACAAATATCCTGGTACTTTATACTGAAGCTGTTTCATGGAGGAAGGAAAATACACATGGGATAAGATTCTTCCAATGCAAAGAAATATCACACAGACTGAGAGGTTCATTCTCCTCTTATACCTATCTTTTTAATAATGTTAGTATCTGTCAGTGGTGAGGATTGTGTGTGTTTTAAGGGAGGTCCTGCTCTGCACCCATGAGTTAGAAAATGAGTGACTGTGAGAGACATTTTCTTTGGCAGTTGCATGAAGCAGGGAGTGGGCCCTTAACCTGATATGTATTTGTTCCTCTATGTGTTGAGCCAGGAGAGACTGGAGAATCTTGGGTTTCTATGATCTCATAATTTAGTGTGTTGGCTCACTGGGTCTGACTTGCTGACTTTCCCATGTAACCGCTGTGAGAGAGCAAGCTATGCTGAAGCATAGGGTGAGAGCAGAGGAAGAAACAACAATGGAGTCATCTTTCAAGGAGTCTTCCTCAGAAGTGCTCTTTTAAGGAGTTTCTGCCGCCTCACAGGATTGTGCTGCTGCTCTTTGCTGAATATAGAGAGCCTGAAATAATAGTGGATGTGGCAGGATTTAGCATCCCTGATGGAGTTACTTGTCTTCTGCCACCCTGAAAAGATCACCTCTGGCTCCATGGTGGCCTCTGTCTTAGTTCTCCTGCTATCTATGATGCTGAGATCAATCTCTCACCAGAAATCTGTCATCATGAGGAAGCATGTCAGCAGCCTTTATTCAATGGTGGAGAGTGGTGGGAGGGATAAGCTGCAGGGAAGCTGTGTGTTTTGCTGAGAATTTTGAGCTTTCCATCCAGGAGAAATCAAAATGACAGCTTTAACTCTACCCACGTGGAATGCTCTTAGCCATTTTTATGCTGCCTGCAGGGAGAAAGAGGCTGTAACAAGAGCCAAAAAATCTGGTCTGACTCTCCTGCTACTCTCCCGTTCTCCCTTAAGGAAAAGAGGATTTCACAGACATTAGGGAAAAAAAAAAAACTAAACCACCAAATTTTCTCCTAAATTTGACAGAAGTGAGAATAACAGCATTTCTGTTTGTGAAATGGTTGCCAGACTTACCTGCTGTCTGCAGTGCATGTGCTGTGCCTCCTGGGCTGCTCATTTCAAGGAGATCCCAGGACAGGCTGAGGGGCAGGCAGTGGCCAGGGGGAAGCAAACACACCTCCTATACACTTGAAGCATGGTCATTGCAGCCTGTCAATGCATTTCAGAGGCCTGATGTGCCATGGCAAACATACATTTAGGCTGTGAAATGTGGAATTGATATATAAGTTCATTTGCATCTTGATCAAATTCCTGTTTTACTCCATTTGCTTTCTAGATTTTTGTGCATACTTCACTCAAAAAAGTTGACTCCTCATTGCAAATAAAAATCTAGACCAGAGGCAATGTCTTGTCTGAATCTCTAATTCAAATTGCTCTTAAGGCAAGGATAAGATGTTCTTTTAGACAAACCGTGTCTGCTCTGTGTTAGTCCTATCAAGACCCACTTATCCATAAAGCTGTTCTCAAGCTGTGGGAATACAAGAAAGACTGGCAAATATAAGGCAAATGTCATCTCCAAGGAACTACAAAGCTTTTAGAAATTGAGTTTGCTTTCTGATCAGCTAACACAAAACATTTCAGAGCACTAGTACAAGGCAGAACTTTGCAATGCAATTTGTTGAGGTCAAACACTAAAATGACCATGCATCCAGCTGCCTACAAGTGGGATTGGGATAAGCATCCCCTCTGGTTCCTCCCACAAGCTTTGAAAGCTCAGGAAGGGTTAGGCTTAACTTCTGATATTTAAATGGCTTCTTTCTTTTCATAAACATGAGGATTATCATCTACAGTGTTTATGAGGCATTTTAGTAGGTAAAAAAATAACTGATTCTCTTTGTGAAGTAAAATACACGAACTGGGAGAACAGTGGCAGCAAAACCAAGAAGAAGCCACAAATGCACCTTTCTGATTCTGATTCTCCAGCTATTGAAATGTAACTGGACAAAGAAAATTTAGGCACAATTCATATTTTTTTTAATTCCATCCAGGAGTATCAGCTCATTCACAGATGCAGTTGGTGGGACACACCTCAGGACACACCACTGTGGCATCCCAGCAGATCTGTGAAGTACAAGGCCTAGGTAGAAGAGGCACCGGTGGATTCCCTGTTGGAGAAGCTCAAAGATGAGAATAAGAATAAAAACAGGACCTTGAAATAAAAATCAGAAGTCTTAATTTTTTGAGCTGCTTGAGGAGAAATATTGTCTACATGCACAGGGAAGGTCTGTGGATTACTGTTGTATGACATAAGAATAATTAATTCTTTTTTTAGCTCAGATAAATAGCACACTTTTCTGCTTCCTCTAGCTGGTTTCTCTGTCTATAAGATTGGACCAGAACTTATTGCCTCACAACACTCTTAAATGCAGTTTTCTTGAGACAGCAGAAATTTGTTTGCTTCCATTTACTTGTGAATGTGAGAGTAATCTGTAGAGAATTAACCTGAACAAGTGATATAAAAGAAGCTGAAATTTTT
This sequence comes from Sitta carolinensis, assembly GCA_032173965.1. Lineage (NCBI taxonomy): Eukaryota > Metazoa > Chordata > Aves > Passeriformes > Sittidae > Sitta > Sitta carolinensis. The sequence goes on from CM063313.1 coordinate 51,406,315, forward strand.
GTCCATTCGTAGTTAATATCATTCAGTGGATTCTTCAGGATATCCCAGAAGATTCCACAGCTGCTAAGGTGTTGGTCAAGGTGGGGAGCTTGACTCAGCATACAGAACCATCATCCTTAGATCAAGGACTAGAGAGACATGTATTTTAGTTGTGATCATCATGTTCACCAAGAAGTGACTATTTATAAGCTTTTGCAGAATAAACAAAGCAATCTGCTCAGTTCCCTGTGCTTTCACACTTATCTTTAAAGTATTGTGGCAAAAAGAAAACAATTTTTTTTTCAAATAGTGAAGAAATTCTGAAAAAGACCTTATTCTATATTCCAACAAGTTATTTGTAACATTTGTCTGACCAAAAGAGTAAAGTGTGTCTAGACTTTCATTGCATTTTATGCCTTTCAAAATATTCATGGCAAAACATACTGAGCAGGCATATGAATATATACCTTCTTTCTCCCATCTGCCTTCCGTGCACAAATACATAATTGTCATTGTCTCATTGTCCTCTCAGCTCAATCATCTCATTTTTATCATGCATACATACATGCACATATATGCTTTTAAATAAAACCCAGTTTTCCTCAGCATCCCCCCTTCCTCCTTTCCTAAGCATCTTTCCATAACTTCCTCTCAGATAATTAACAGGTTTTCTCTAGAGCTTCATCACTTTCTCATAGGAAGGTCTCTCTGTCTCAGAGATGTTTTTTCCCAGCAAAACCCAGCCAAATCCTTTGCAGGACTTCAAGTCTCTGTGACTTAAAGGAAAAGCTAGGGAGGTGTCCCTATTAGCTACTGGGGAGGCACATGAAGGCAGTTGCAGCTTTGGTTTACACAGCTGTATTTACAGGGGATGTGCATCCATGGATTTTTAACCCTGTGCCTTCACACCTTTGTATTTTTGGCTGCTTTTCCACAGGATGTGATATTATGAGGACTCTACTGTATGCTCAGCATTCTTCTTGTGCTAAGCCCATCTAGGTGTTTTACTGCGATGAGAAGAAAATAGCATGGATGTGAGCTACTCCTATAGCATGGACTCAGTGCCAATTTGAAGATAATTATCTACATACAAATGCATACCAAAATTTCCAAAGCACTTTGTAGATTTCTAGTAGAAGCCCCACTTCTCAGTATTACTTCAATGTATTTCAGCCAGTGTAATTGATTTCCTGCACTCATTTCCTGGAGTTATTTAAGTCCTGGATGTTATCTTCTAATTCATTTGCATTTACAACTGCTATTCACCATACCATTCATTCAGACTGTTCTCAGCTTCCTTTAGGAAGTCAGTTCTATAGCCTTATTTATTTATTTATTTATTTATTTATTTAATTTTATTTTATTTTGGTGAAAGCATGGTGAGTACCAGCATTCTTCCTAACTGCCTGAGAATGCAGACATTTTCTTTAACTACAAACTTAGTGTCTGAAAAATATACATAGACCTAGACTATAGACATAGTCAGAATTATATTTCCTTTAGGCTATTCAGGAAATGTAAAATGAGTATTGATTCTCCTTCTCTCTCTTCATCCATCTCCACAGTCAAATCAAACAATTTTGTTATAACACTGAGTTTGTATTGTCTCAACAAGATACATGTTATGTTCTAATGCCCTGGGAGTCATTAAGGCTTCTTGCAAAATGCAAAATGTGAAGCCCTCCTTCTAATGTTTTTAATTATCTCATGTGTCATCTGAACTTGCCCAACACTTAGCTCTATCAAAGCTCCAAACCCAGATTAATCTGGTTGATCCTGCACACCCTTGCTATCTAGTCATGGGATGATTCTTATCTCCCATTGACTTTGTATTTTAGTTGGTATTTTGTTATTAACAACTGACAGTGCAATGTGCTGACAGGAGTATACTAGACGGCTAATATTTATTCATGTAAGAGGGGAAAGGAAAATACCTTAATCCCCAGACTTGTCTGGCATCCTATTATCTCACAGTTTCTTATGTTTCTCTGTAAAAATATAAAGAAATTAACTTTTAAAAAAAGAATAGCTTTGGATATCCAGATCTTTAAGTTTCACGTTCTTTCTTTCTTTTTTTTTTTTTTTTTTTTTTTAAATTAATTTAGAAGGCTCTTTTTGGAGTAAAAATAGTAAAAATAATATAAAGTGGTAATAATATTCCAAAGAGTAGTGTTTTGGTGTTTTATGTGTGGTGGCATTTTTTGTTTGGTTTGGTTTTTTTTTTTTTGTCTTTGTTTTGTTTTGTTTTATTTTGTTTCAGGTTTTTAATTTTGGTTGAGGTTTTTTATTCATTTTTGCTTTTGTTTTTGTTATTTTTTTTTCCTCCAGATTGTATTTTTATTGAGTTAAATGCTTCTTAGAAGTTTTGAGGAAAAACTAATGAATTCTCTTTTACCCAATGGTTCTATGTGCAACAATAGCCACCTCACATTTACAAACCTTTGAAAAACTTTTCACATTGACAGTAATGTCCAGATGAACTTAGATCACATGAAGAACAACTGTATGTCTTTTTTTCATGGCATGTCCAAACAGGGTAAATTCTTACCACATTTGGAATATATTTCCATAGGTAGTGTTGTACCACAGAATTATTATTATTAACATTATTAATGAAGAAGTTTATAAAAAGATGTTAATGTAAGTTACTGATCTTATCTAGGCTTGAGGATTCTGTGGCATACTAGAAAGTGGTGTTGTAGTGAATTTCTGGCTGACTAGGTGTGAGCCATGCTGTGTGTGAAAGCATCTTCCTCAGAATTACTGCAATAAAAGATCAACATTGATAATAGATTGATGAGAAAGTCTTCAGTTTGAATAGTCATTGTGTTGCAGCAATTTAATCTCAGGCAATTTTTAGTTATACTTACACTATAAAATAAGTTCAATTAAAGTGGTTTGTTTTCTCTTCTGCAGAATAGGTATAATGAGCTTTTTGTCCATCCTTTCCCCAGAAACCTTAGACTCATTAAGAGACTTTGAGTTGACAGATACATGCTCGTACCAAAGAAAATACCTTCCTTAAGAAACAGAAAATAAGAAAACAAACTTTTAAGTGCAGATTGCACCTTTAGGTGCAAGTGCAGTATAGCAACCCATAATAATACAAGGTTTAACCTAATTCTCAATTCATTAGTCTATTAGTATGTTCATAAAAGATTGATTCAAATTCAGAAGAGGTGATGCTTTGGCCCTCTGCATGGATGGCAGTCAGCCCTGCAAGGCTGAACTATGTGTGTCTGTTTAATGATGCTGTTTTGGTTTTTAATTTTCTTTCTTTAATATATATTCTCTGTGTTCTTCATATATATATTTGTAACCTATTGTATTAATGGCCAGTTTTCCCAGTAGTTTTCTGCCCTTTCCCTATGCAGAAAGACAAAACACATTCCAAAGGCCCTATTCTCTCTTGGTTCTCCCTGGCTACCAAGGCCAAAAACTACCACATATTCAGCAAAGTACACTCCCATCTAAGGGAGGAGAATTTAGAAGGGGTTTGGACTGGGAGGAATTGCATCATCACTTTTGCTCCTAATTCATGCTTTTCTGACAGTTGTGTTAATTTACCAAATTTATAAGATTGTATGCAGCCCTGTCAGGGGTGTGTGCGGTGTGGGCTTTTCATTTTTCTATAACTGCCCCATGAGGCCTTCAATAAAGATCCACTTTTGTTTTACCTCCCATACCAATATTATCTTGGAAGTGTGTGTTATTTTATTTCTAGGTTGAAAAAGGCATCACTACTTTAAGTTGTTTTCTCACCTTAGATTCCCCATTCTGCTGTGTGAATAAGAGCATATGGTGCTCTTTTCTGCTTTGTGTGATGAGTTCAGCGTGCAAACAGAAATCTTGAGCTTCACAGCTGCCTTTGTAAGTGAACGCATTAAGGGGTATGCAAGAGGCAGCCACGAAGTTACACCTTGCCACAGGGAAAAAAACTACAGTGGAATACTGGGGAAAGTCAGTGGCGCTTTCTACAAGATGTCCATGCATAAGCAGAAGTGGTACTGAGAATCTTAAGTGTGTGGTAGAGGAGAAGAGTATCTGTTGTGGGAACTGGAAGGGTTCTGCCTGACTGGTTGTCAGGCCAGAGGTTCTATGTAACTGTCAGAAAATTTGAGCTAACAAAAAGTCTAGTGATATTTAATTTTTTTCTTGCTCTTTTGTTTAAACCTTTTGTTTCTAAGAAGAATAAGAATGGAAATGAGCTTTTTCTCTGTATTTGTTGAACCTGTCTTTCCTTACCCTTTTGTTCTTCATAGCTTTTACCCTTCCTCTCTCTCCTTCCCCCCTATCCAGGATCTTTGTCCAAAGCTGATGTTGCTTTGAGGGACGTAGACAAGATGGACTCCAGAGATCCCTTCCCATCCAGCTTGTTTGATGGCTTTGTTATTCAGTGTCTTTGTGGTTCTGAGATCAGAAAGATGCTGGGCACACTATGAAGAAAGCTGGGGAAGATGGAGATGGCTACTGAGCATCAGCCAGATACTTTCACATGTTTGTAGCAGTGGGAGTAGTGAAAAATTTTCATTTAGGCAGTTTCTTGGAGTGATGGAAAAAGAATTTCCTATTTGAAATGATAGGGGGTTTTTTTTGTTTTGTTTTGTTTTGTTTTGTTTTGTTTTGTTTTTGTTTTGTTTTATTTTGTTTTGGTAGAGACAGCTTCAGGGAACTGTGTTAGGAGAGGGACTTAAAACATGAGCCATATGGTGGTTAAAGTCTTGGGCATACTGGTAACACTCAACAGACAGAGGGGGCTGGGTGGAATGGCCGCCATGCTGTGCATCAGGTACTGGTAAATTCTCACCCAGAAAGAGAGATGCTTGTGTGTTCTCCCCATCCCCTGGACTGGAAATATCACTGAGGTCTATGTGAAAGTAGCAGAGCAGATTTTCACTCTGCAGAGAGTGGGATGACTTCAGTTTTCATAAAAGTAGCTAGGGATTAATATGACTGAGAACAAGGAGCAGTATTGAGATATTACCTCTGATGTCTCGTATGAAACAATGGGAATGTGGGCACAGTCATACAGAAATGGACATACTGGAAACTTGTCATAGTGACCTTGGGGATCTTACAATACAATAAGACTTCACCCTTAATAACACTGAAACCTGCACTGAAATCCATATTGCATAGAGTACCTAGCAATGCCCTTAGCAATGAATTGCAAAGCTGTCGTGAGAAAGTCCCCAACATGGACAAAGACTGTTACATATCCATAGTGAAGGCTACCTTTCAAACAGCAACTTTATGGGTGGGAAAACACAAACCCCACTTTCCTTCTATTTCATGTTCATATTGCCATTAGTAAGGTACATTCACTTCAGGGAACATCTGTGGAATATTTAGGTGGGAACAACACTGATATTTGTGGAAAATTCCCTGCTTCCTAGCACAAAGATTTTTACCACCCAGTGGTTAATTCAATGTAAATTACTACTGTACAGAACACTAATGCTTTCCTACTGATGTCATTGATAGATATAGAAAGATTTTTACTAAGACTTTTATTTCAAAAGTAATAAGAGAAAATTCCATTGCTAGATGTTAAGAAACTGTTATGCTTTATGAAATTTCACAGTTATGGTTTAGACCATCATAAGCAAAATTTCCTCATTCATTCCAAATATGTAAAGGGCTGAAAAACAGAATTTAATTTCTCTGACCCATTAGTAACCCCATCAAGCTCATGTAGCCTTGGCAGGGTGTGTAACTATGTCTAGAGGGCAAATAGATAACTTCTGTATTCTGATGTATGAACAGGCACTGAGTAAATGGGCAGAATGTCATATGAAAGAGGGATGCATTGGATGTCATACCCTGGATTAACCACCAGACTAGCTGGCATGTCCCTTGAGCTGATATTCTTACCAGCTCTTCTTCAGCATCTCATTGTCTATGTCCAGAGGACACTGGTTGTGCTGAGACTGAGCTGTGAAGGCTAGGAACCCAAAGTCCATGTGCAATCTTGGTGTTTTCCTGTACTAAACCCGAGAGGTGATACTAGACAGATGTAAATCTTAATGCCTTCCTTTCATGTTTTCCCATGAAGCAGCTTTCAGTTTATGCTCATATGTCAATGGGAAAATGGAAAAGAGAAAAAAGTCCAACAACTCAGTTAAAAAAACCCTCAAACACTTGAAAAATTACTCTGCATGTTTATACTGCAGCAAACTCATGGCACTGTAGTTGTGAGCAGTTTTGCTTGCTCACTTTTGAGACTACAGAGGGCTCTCTACAAGTAGATGAACTTACATGTGCTCATACCTGTGATCTTGTGTTGGAAGGAGGAAGAAAGGAGTAGCAATAGGGAGGTATAAACCCTAAAATTCTTGTCTTTGAGGAAAAAATCCACAGAGCCCTCAGTGTTTATTTCCCCCTCTCCTTTTTTTTTGAATATAGTGTCAGCAAGAGATGCTTTGGATTGTGTCTCTGATTCCTGGCTTACAATTCCATTCAAGGACTCCTCTGTGACATGGCAGGATCCCTGTGTTGGAGGCTGGCCTAATGTTCCCTGAAGCACTGGAAATAATTTTCACAAAAATCCAGAGCTCTAGGAGATGGTTGCAAACCACACAGATGCATGCTGTGGGATGTGAGAGTGAGCAAGCCTGGCTGCTTTGCTGTAGCAATAATTTGTTATTCCAGTATAATTTATAATCAGGCTGGTGAAACCAGTTTGGAAGAGCACTGCTACTAAGTACTCCTTTTAATGCTCAATCCCACTTGTGAAATGAGATAGAGAAAGATCATGTGTGACATTATGCTGGAGCTCTGAGGTGGAAGTAGCCTGTGATGTGTAGGAAGGACAAGCAGCTGAGGAAAAGCTGCTTTACCTAGACTAGCTGTGCCATATTCAGTGCATCAGACTATGACAATTAATTCTTATAGGGGTGGTTGAAAACTTCTTGGGAAAATCATGTTACTCTGACATCTGTTTGCACTACATAAAAAGCTTTTAACCTCACCTGTTTAAAAAAAACCACCTCGTGTTTCATATGTATGTTTTCACCCGCCTCCTTCCCTCCCCAGGAGTGCATTTCTTTAACTGTGTGGTTATGAGGAGAGATTTTTCATCTTAGCAAGAATAGCAACTGCTGATGTGGAGTCTTTCTGAAGTGATAGAATCTTAATTGCTCATTCTAAGTTTGTCTTTTCCAGGTACAAAATAAATCAATCTCAAGCTGTGTAGCTATCAAGAGGAGATGTTTCAGTGTAATATAGAATGCAACTTTATGTGTGAAAATGGCATACCTTGAAAATCAATTTCATGTCAAAATGGGGTGTTGATTATTTTTACTTATTATATTTATGAGGCACTAAAGGGCAAACCACATTATGTAATTTGGTCAACACTGGTCTACTGCATATGCATATAGCCAGTTAATTATACACTGTACTTTGCAATGCTAAATGTACCACTCAGGTCATATAACTGCTGGTAGATTGTATTGTAGGCTAAAGAATGGATCTTGTATTACAAGATTAAGATTAATCCACAGAATTAAGACAGGTTCAGACCATGGCAATTGGTTTTGAAATGATTTCTGAAGAATGTATTGTGCCATTTTCCTCAATAATGATACTGTACTTCCTTCCTTTACTGCATAAAACATTTCAGGATGTGGATGTGTTAAGGGATTTTATCATTACTATGTGGAATATTTAAATAAGAATGAGAAAAACATACTGAGACCAATATGCTTTTGGTTGTCAGGCTGGGAAACCATTTTGTACACAAGAAAGAAAGGACCCACATTCTTGGTACTCTTTAGGAAGAGGATAGAACTGTGCATTAGAACTCTTCATAGCCTTACCAGTACTAAAAGTGAAATGAATGTCTGTTTAGATGTGTAATTCACCTGATGCCCTGGTTTAGGGCAAATTTGGGAGAAAATCTCCAAAGGGGTTCTCTGGAGAGCAGTGAGTGATCAACCCAGGAATTTTCTATGCTCCCATGGAGGAGTGAGGTTTAAAGACAAAGAACCTGAAGTACTCTCTGGATACGAAAACTCTTAGGTGGGCTAGCCTGTTCTTAGGATGACTTTCCAGCATGTCCTGCATTCAAATGTAGATTCTATGTATCCCATTGGCCCTTCCCCCTTGCTCCACCTTCTGTATGCCCTATATAAATCCTGCTCCTTCTGGCTTCCCTGGTTTGTATGTCCCTAGAACCCTTCGTAGCGGGAGCTAATGAAGGCTCTCTGTGGAACCCCATGCAAGGACCTTATCTCCTGCTTCTGTGTGACCCGAGAGCTCCCTTCATAATGGTGCTGACAATCATACTGGTGAGGCTACAGTACCCGTGCACCCGAAAGCAGGTCTTTCTAAAGACGCTTCTCTAGGGAAGTCGTGCCATCTTGACCACCACCCACAGTGACAGGGTTCCCCTAGAAAACAAATTCAAGCAGCCCTCCCCTAAACTGGCTTGGGAAAAAAAATTCCTTGGAGAGAAGTGGAAAAAAATACCTTGGAGAGAAGTGGAGTGCCTTTTAACAAGAAAAGCACTCCCCAGAACAAAAATGAACAATACTAAAGAACAAAACTCGCTGCAATGAAGAGATGACAAATTCAGACAGTCTCTCCCGTGGGTGCAGCTCAGCTCACTCAGTCTGTGTCAGTCCCTCCAGCTCTGGGAAATGCCAGGCACAGGCCAGGCTTGGTGGGACACAGGGGTGAGATCCTGGTGCTCTGCTGGGTTTTACTGCAGAGCAGGTTCAAAGAGTTCCAAGGAAAAAGAAAAAAACCCACCCACAATCAAGAGAACTTCTCTGCTTCAGCTAACCAAAAACTAACAAAAAGCAAAGGAGAGCTCTCTCCTGCTGTCTGCACTGCAGACAGCACAGGCTGTGTGTGTAGGAAAGCTGAAAACTCTTATCTTGATGTTTTGAAAACAACCACCTCAGACATTCCACTGCTTCTCCTTCACTCTCAGATCCAGTTTTAAAGGTATAAAACTTATTTCTGAGCTAAACAGACATATGGGGATACAATTCAGCATAAACCCAGGACACCTAAGAAATTGAAGAATGCAGGTATTGGACAGAGTAATTTGGCTGAGAGTCTTAGAACAGCCACACACTCTTTGCATAGACATATCCCAGGTACCAGTACTGCTCACTGATACACATAATTTGCTCATGGTCAGAGAAAATTGATGTGTGTTTTTCCTGGGTAAATAATTGCTAGAAAAAGCCTGTCATTTATTTTTTTTTTTTTTTTAATATGAGTGTTTAAAACCTTTTCTTGAAGAAAACACAGAATTTTCATATCTTTTACAGAGACATCAAACCTAATCCTCTTTCTTTCATTACTGCCACTACAAGTCCAAGTGCAAGTACTGACTCTGCCAGCATTAACTCACAGATAAATACTTTAAATAGAAACTGTGAAAAAGAACGCTGATGATTCTGGTGCACTGGAGACAAGAAAAGTCATCTGTTTGATCTCCCTGCCTGCTGGAAGAGGAGTGTGGCTCACTCCCAGGTATCTGGGGAACTTCATGTCACTCTATAGTCAAATCCCCTGCTTAGTCTCAACTGTAGCACAAGGATACCCAAAGAATTATAACAGATTTAAGCCATACTATGAGCTCCATTGAAGACTTCTTGCTTGACCCTGGGCAGGCCATGCAGGCTCAGTCTAGTACATACAGGGCATTCATGGAGTATTTGTTTCCTGCAGCTGCATTCCAAACAATTTGATAATACCAAGGCTGTGGTCAATGAATTCCTACCTCCATGAAAGCCTTCTGTCCCATACAGTAACCTTAGATTTTATCTAATTTTTAATGCACTCTGGGTTCCATCAGGGAGCAAAACCCATCCATAGTGCAACTTTCTGCAGTCCTGGCAGATTGATAGCTGTTCACTGCTCTCCAGCTTTAATCCCTTCTAAAAGGAGGAAAAAATACATACTTTAGAGGTATACGCTGTTTGTCACTGCAGTGCCTTCTCTGTCTTGCCTGCAGTTATTCATCATTTCACCAAGGCTAGAAGCCTCAAACTAATGTCTTTAGAATATTAATGTGAAAAAACCTTAGAGAGCTCCTTGGGATTAACTGAGTTTCTGTCTGCAGGCTTCTATTTCAGTCTGTTCTTATTCTCTCAGTTGAATTTTATTTGGCTCTGGTGACCTGTCTTTTTGTGATTATTGTTTATACTTTTCCAAGAGTGAGGTTGTTTATGAAACCTGTTTGTGATCCGTGTTCCTGAAGGTGTGGTTGCCTGTGACAGCAGCATACCTGGCTGTGTCTCACGGTCTGTTCCTCACCACTCCGACCTTCTTCCAACAGTGACTCTGTTCCTTTTAATATTTGGTAAATTACGTTTTTTTCCCTGTTCCCTATTAATACATAACTTGTGATGGTCTGAGAGACTTGATGTGCAGTGTTTCTGGGTAAATAAAAGCCTCTACTGACTATAAAAGCCACAGATCCCACAGAGCATGAAATCCCCTCTCCATTTTTTCTTGAATGTTATCTGCACACCTGGTATTGAGTGCCACAAAAAGAGAACTGCACTTGGGGAACGTTTTTTAAATTTTTTTTTTTTTTTTTTGGTGCATATTAGGACAGGTGATAATTTGAATGTGGACCAAGTTTGATAAAGTTTTTGAAGAGCTTTACCATTAAGTCATATATGCCTACTCCCTTTCATGCATGGACAAGATTTTAGCAGGTCTAAAATCTTTAGATTTTAGAGTTTTAGAGTTCTATCATTACATAGGAGTACAAAAGATGCAGAGCTGGTCCAGTGTCATTGCTCTGCTGGCCATCACAAAATAGTGATCAACTCTGTCCTCTACCCAGAAAAAATTCTTGGGGAGGTGCTAGACATAATCTGCTGTCAGCTGACATTGTCACTTTAAATCGAGTGAATATCATTGAAGATAATGTCTTACTGCCACAAAGCAGGTAACCTTGACAAACCTAGAGATAATTAATTTAAGTCAGGACTGAGGAACACACTGGCAAGACCTATAGTAAAGAGAGTCTGTTCTTGTAGGTATCACCAGTGGCTACAGGCATTTGGACATATGTCTCCAGCCTGTGAATTGAATGACAACCTCCACGAATACGAAATTGTCCTTTCAGGTTTTGTGACACTATTGACATAGAATGGTTTGAAAGCATTTCTCCTGTTTTCTTTGTTCTTGTCCTTCCCATAGCAGTAAGTCTTCCCACAACAGCATCCAGCCTGTCCCTTGCCCTGTAGACTCCTTTTGGGTGCCCCCCAGCATCTCTGGGAAGAAGTTTTCTAGTGTCAATTAAAAGTGACACTCACTGCCTGACTAATTCTATTTCTTTGTGCAAGGGCTTGGACTACAGTGTGTTAAAAGCTGAAAGAAATCTGGACAAAAGAAGAGAGAAGGTGGAATTAAGAGGATTATGAAATCCACTGACTTTCTGAAATGAAATTGGCAGGTTGGTATGTTTTCTGACATAATTGCAATACCAAACATAGAAATCACACTCATAACAGTCTTCTGAGGCTTTGAGATATTCCATATTCTAACTGTCCAACATATTGTGCTCTGTATGCCTCTGGAAAATGCAGTCATTGTAATGGAGACTGGCACTAGCACTAACCTGAGCAATGACTCCTTGTGGGATTTATTAATGCGGTCCAGATCTGGAAAGATGGGGTTAACCTTCTGGAAGACAGTATCCACACCATGCATGGATTACAAAAGGTACAAGGAGTACTTCATATCACACTCTTCACCAACTAGTGGCTCTTTTCACTCCTTTTTTGAGTAGAAGAATACTTGAAGAACTAGCGTAGGTCCGAGTCATGCTATGAGCTCCATTGTTGACTTCTTGCTTGACCCTGGGCTGGTCAGATATCACAGTCAAGTTGTGGGATGTATGCCTGTCCACAATAACTTCCTGGCCCTCAACATGAGTCAGTTGGAATGAAATTGATCCTTTTCCACTAAGATCTATTTGAACCTGAAAGGCCTCCTGGCTCCCACGTGCTCAAAGCAAGCACTTGACTAGTTAATACCACAGAATAGCAGCAGCATGTTCAGGCATCGAAGGCCTGAATCTGTTTGCTCTCTCCACAGCTAAGAAAAGAATAATAACGGTATTGCACCTTAGAAATGTGTTGCTGTCTTGATGGGGAAGAAGTCAGTCATTTTCACTTGCATAGATATGTAAGAATGCCATATGCAACCCACATAATAATTTATCTCCTATGCCCCATTTCACGTACTGGCTGCTACCAGAAGCTCTGTGTTAATTTACCTGGAGGAGAATTCCTAAACATGCCATGGTTTAAGCTATTACTGAATGAAGGGATTTGAATAGCAAAATGGCCAAACTTGTTGATGAATAGACTACTGCAAGTAGCTTGAGAGAGTTGGGCAACATGATGGTAAATTACATTCATTGTTGCTGGCTGCAGCGGAATACAAATTGGATGGAACAAATTAATCTCCTTACATACATCGATGGCTTCTGAATTAGTTGTCACCTCCCAGGAAAAAAAAATAAGCTTTGGTTTGCATTGTGGAAGCTCAATGAAGATGTCTGCTCAATTTTCAGCATCAGTCAGAAATTAATAAGCTGTTGAACAGCTTTAAACTGAGGCTAGGGAACACCACAGCAGCAGTGTTCTGCCCTACGTATTTTCTGCTTTGGGTATATTTTAGACTCCTCTCATTGCTCTCTTTGAAAACAGAAAAAGTCAAGCTCCTGAGTAGAAATCAAGGAGACATTCCTGGACAAGCACAAAAATTGGCAAAATTGATAGTTTCTATCCAAGGAATAGTTATGCAGGGGCCATCTTTTCCCAAAAAGCAAAGGAAGGAGCTGCACATCTTCAGACTAGTCAGCTTTGTATTGTTGTGATATGCCTAGTGACAATCAGACTCATGGCTGAGGTAAACACCCATGCCCAACTCTATGTTTTCCGTTATGGGAAACAGACTTGGTTTGGACCATAATGTTGGAAACAAAAAAGTGAATGATATTCCTTTTTTTTTTTTTTTTTTTTTTTTTTTTAATTGAAACCTTTACTATTATCATTTCTAAAAAGACTCAAAATTGTTTCCTTTTATCTGTTTAAATATCTTAGTTTTATTGTTTTTTTATGGAAAAGAGTGTTGATCAGTGGTTGGATGAGGTGCGTTCCTTGTTATAATAGTATATATAAGTGCATATTTTGTTGTGGCATAATGTTTCTCTTCTCCTGAAGTAGTATGGTTTGATTCTTACAGGAGTTTGGTTCCTAGTGGGAGACATTTTGACAATTCTTATGTTTCTATGAACTGCAACTTAATTACAGTCTCTCTGGGAAACTGAAGGGCTTTCATACAGAATGTTTTCTTCCTGCTCTTGATGTTCTTTCAAAAATCTTGTTTTATGGCTGTCAACCAAAAAGTATAGATGAATTTGATTTTTTCTTTTCAGCTTTATTTTATTTAAACACAGAGAACATAAGGGATTAGATAAGAAATTATGAGATATCTAAAGGTTAAATGTTGAATTATTCCCACACCATATTAAAGATCACAAGATAATGGCAGTCCAGTGACAGGCTAAGAAGGGGGAAAGTTAATGGACTGTGCGATTAAATTATGCATCTAGAAAGTGCTCAGATTATTACTGACAGGTATTGATTTCAGAAATAATTGTTCATTTTTAAAGGTGTTTCTCTGCTTTCTGCTGAACTGATCAGCCTCCTGGAAGTGGTAGTTTGAGGGTATCAGCACGTTTACTTTTTTGCATATAGAAGATTAGTGATATAATAGGATAGCTGTTTTTCATGGATTTTTAGTGAGCAGTAATTGGGGAGAATGTCAGCTTTGCTATCATACATATTTTGAGAAGGTTATGTTAAATAAGAATTGAATTTCATGACTGATACCAAGAAGGTGGAATGCTCTCAAAATCCATGGGATTTCAAGATGCTTATTCAACCCTCTTTAGGGAGAAGCTTTCTGTGCTTTTCATAAAAACATAGAGTGGTGGAAAGTAATCTCTGAAGGTCCACAGTATAGCCCTCTGCTCCAAGTGGGATTTCTGTCAGCATGTCTGTCTTTGCCTAGTCAAGCTGATTTGTACTATCATTTTTCTTTGGAAGGATTGGACAAAATCAATAGGACTCATTCAAAAAGAGGAGACTATGTCTGCAATTTAACTCTTCTTTTGCTTGTTTTAGATATATGGATTCATTTGCTAACCTTATATGTTGATTTTTTTCAGTTAGTTCCTTTTAGATACAATTCCTGTTGCTTAAGCTTCCTTTATTCTCACATGAGGCTCTATTACCTTTTAGTAAGGGTTTTTGTTAATGAATAATGCAGAAATTGGGCATCTAATACAGGTGGCATCTAGATTATTACCCTCACATATCTGTGTTTTTTAGAAAATGCACAAATAAGAAATACAAAATCCTGCCCCTTATAAAGATCTATAGTGATGCTGACTCATACTTAACCTTAAGAAAGACCTGTATTAAATGTGCCTTTTCCATTCAATACATTTTTTACTTCCTCTTGAACAAGTGACAAAGATTTGCCCCCATGCTTTGAATTGCTCTGACAATGGGATGAGGCCATACAAATGACTGTGGTACTTGGTGGTTGTAGGGAAATCTCAAGTAGTGTTCCCTGGGGTGGTCTTGTTGGACATGGTTTGTCTGTTTCAAAGGAGACTGCATTCCAGCACCTTGCAGGTCCCCTGACATTTAAGGATGTGCTGGAAGTGAGGGCCAACTGCATGCACTTGCTGCAGAGATGCTGGTGGCACAAATCTCCAGTGGATGCTGTGTGATACAGGGATCATGCAGGTGCATTCTCTGTTGGTGCATCCACCTTCACTGGTTTTTACTTGCTTGGGGCGGATGGGGAAAGTGCTTCCTCCTTTCTGGTTTAGTGTCTCACTCTGTCCCTTCATATAACCACCATCCCTCTTATTCTCACCTTTGTCCCCTTCCCTGAATTTTGGTATAGATACTTCCAGGTAATTCCAACATTGCTGCTGTGTTAGCAGAATGAGACAGAGGGAAGAGGCAGATGCAGAGCTTTAATCCTGCCTCTTCTTTCTGGCTCCTGGGAGGATGCATCTGGGCAGTGATACAGCAGTCTGACCATCTTCCCCTTTTAGATTTTCCTTCCCTGGATTTCACAATAGACCTCTTGTGAAAGTGCTTATACAGCCCCTCTAGCCAAACTGATAGATTTTTCACTCCCACCTCCTCAATTGTAATGTTTCTTAATGATCCTCCAAAGGCCTCTGCTGTGAGAGCATCATTTAACTGGGACATCACCATGGAATTTTCAATGCACAAAATCAGGTGATTGACATGAGGGGGAAACCAGCAAAGCAGGTAATACACCAGCTCTTCTGAACCCTCCTCAGTCCTGCCTGAAGAAAATAATCCCTCAGTTGTGTCAGGCGTGGTGGAGACAGATGAAGCATGCATGGGTGAGCCTCTAAAGGGACTCCCTCCCTTTAGAGGGTAAAAAAGACGAAAGGAAAGACAGACGAGGAATGACTAGGGGTGGGAGTGTAGTGTGGCAGCTGTATTTATTCTAGCTTGCTCTCAGTATTAGTTTTATGACTTGAAATTACAGGGCAATACTGCTGTGAGAAAGAAACGTCTGAAAAGCTAAGCGCAGCTCTTTTTAAAAACAGCTAACAGCAGGGGATGTTCATTGCTCTGTGCCTCTGTGTTTGCTCTGAAGATAAATTAGATATTCTGAAACTCCCAGACTGAGGGACACAGCTGCAATTTTTATAATTTTACATAAATATACACACGTACATATCTACATATCTATATAACTATGTATGTATATATCTATCTCTATATATACATGAAAACATGCATTTAAAGCTTTACTTCTGCTCTCAAGATCATTTCCACTTCAGAGTGACAGTGATCTGCAAAGGCATGTGAAGGCTCGAGGGTAAAATTCTCTGCAATTAAGATGTGCTAACAGCGCTGTCATCTCTCCTTTTCTGGAGCTTCCCCATTACATTTTTATAACTTTTCTGTTTCAGAAGTCAGCAGTGGTTGTACCTCTGGTGGAAAAGGGCACTGGGTAGATCTGACAAATTCTGTTCTCAGGGAGGAGGAGACTGCAGGGCATCTCATTGCAATGAGCTCTCTCCCCTTCCCAGAAGCCCCTTCTGGTATATCATTATATAATGTACTTTAGTGTGTTGGTATATTCTTACCATACTCTCTGTCTGGAGTGGCTGTGACCCTGATCCCCATGGAAGAGACTGTGTGCCTCTTTTTTTGCGTTTTCTGTGTGTTCCTCTTCTGCAAACTGCAGTCAGGCCCAGGGCACTTTGCTGTGGTATTTTTTTCCCCAATAAGGTACTGAGTTTGTATCACTTCATGGATTCAGCTAAAATTGGAAGAGGACAGCATTACATCCCCCTCAACTGATGACAGCTTGACATTGACCTCTTTTTGGGAAGATTGAGAGTGAAATGTGAGAGCAAAATGCAGAAAAGAGGACCACAGACAAACTTTTTAGTAGGTTTCTAAAGTACTCTGTTTTAAACCACACTTTCAGAACTTAATAGAGCAGAGGTCTTTCAAATATTTAAGGGGACATTGTGTCATTTTGCCCCACATGGTAAAATACTTTCTTTCCTAGCATTTTTGAATCCATATTTTTTGAAAAGATAATTTCCTAAATAAATCTGTCTGCATTTTCTCAGATGTGGTATGGGAAGGTTAGCCCAAATATAAACTAGTTTAAATAATATAAATATTTCTTCAATAGCCTTTCAAAGATCCTATTGAGAAGTGTGCAGATTCATCTGTGTAGTGCTGTCCCTATTACAGTCATAAGCTCAGGAATTACTAGTACTAAAACTGTGACAGAACTGGTATTGACTTAAGTGGAAAATGTCTGGACGAATACTGTTTTAGCCAGCTCCTTTTTGAGATTTGCCATATGAATCATTTTCCATCAAGCAAAGCCTCTAGAAGTTTCTGAAAAAAAAACATTTTGTCATCATTCTTATTTTACAGGCAGAAAGCTGAGAAAGACCAGACAGGCGAACTAGAACTATCTGGTAGACAGTGGAAAGTTTGGGAAAAATCCCTCCCATGTTGCCATACAACGCTTTATATTTTGATTCATAAGGATGGCTGATGAAATCATGGCCCATGTTACCAAATCTTGGCTTCCTCTTGATTGGACAGAATTGTTCTTTGGGAAATAGTATGGATGCCAAACCTTAGTAAATGAACTCAGAGGAGAAGAAGTTCCAAGAAATACAAGCAAAAGACAATCAAGAGTATAAATAACTGTGAACCAGTTCTCTGGGAAGGATGACCTTGAGGCAAAAGTTAAGGAGAATTCTTTGTCCTGCTCATTAATTTACCAAAGGAGAGTTGTTGTTACACAAAGAAGAAATTCAGGGAATTTGTGTAGTTTTTTTTGCTGTGTGTTGAGGTGTTTGCTTTTAATTTCTTGCAATTCAAAGGTTGGGTTTTTTTTTTTGTTTGTTTGTTTTTTGTTTTGTTTTGTTTTGTTTTGTTTTGTTTTGTTTTGTTTTGATTAATGGCTTGTCTTATACTGAGTGTTGGAACTGTCTGCTGCAATTCCAGAGTTTTATGACTAGGCACAGTCTCCACTCTCAGTGCAAGCGACTTCATCGTAGTAAATTGTAAGCTTGCCTCCCTGGGATTCTGGGCAGGACTGGGCACAATGGTGTGCCTAAGAAAAGCATGAAATGGGACAGCTTGCAACTTTACATGATTTTCTCTTCTTATGAGAAGCAATTTCATTCTGGAATGAAGAATAACAAGAGAAAAATGAATACAAAAAATAAACTCCATGCCAAAATTAAGCACTCATTGAAGTCAGGGCTCTCAAACTGCAATGGTCCTGAGACTCTTCCAACTTCTTTTGTATCACTGCATCTTTACTGATTTTAATGTCATTAATTCTGATTTATAGCACTAGTGTGCACAGGGAATGGCATTATCAGTTTGCAATATCAGGCTGCTCCCTGAATTTGCACCCATAATTATGTTTTTAGAAGCAAGTTAAAGTTTCCCATTATATCCACAGCAAGATCTATTTAAGAGATAGCAGTTGCACATCCCAAGAAAATTTATACCTCTGAGGAGTGAATCAGTTTAGAAAAAAGATAGAGAAGATTTGTATCTCTTTTCATCCCTCACAACTCCCAGAGACAATTTTCAGGTTTCAGCAGTGCTAAGAGCTTGATTTTTCTTTCTCTCTCCACATAAGAAAATCCCTCTCCTTTGTTCTGCATCGCAATTCTGTAACATGGTGTCCTGAATCTTGATATTCTATGTGTCTTGCAGAATGCCGTGGACCTAATCTTACCTGATAAAATCCTCATGTTTCCAGTAGAATTCAGGGTCAGGGTAGAAGCAGATGGAACAGAAGGAAGTGTGAGCTGGTGTGTGTATGTGTGTGTGTGTGTGTGTATGTGTGTGTGTATTAGCCATCATACAGGATTTTGCTGTGATAGCTGATGCTGGTAGAGGAGCAGGTGGACAGGGTACCCCAATTTCCTTTATGTCACCTGATAAATCTTCTTTGGAAAGGCTGTTCATGGGGAATCTGAAAATAAGCTGACTTCCCCAAACTTCAAACCACAATGTACTATTGGGATAAAAAAAGCTTTTACTCTACTTTGATTATTTCCTTTAGATTTTTTTTTTGACAGAAACAAGTTCAAACATCTTTCTCCCTTTTCTTCTGTTATCATTCTTCTTTCCTAAAATTGCCCATAACTGGCCTCTTTTTTTCATCCAGAAAAATGTGAATGATTAAAACTTTTGGGGCATCTAGTCTTTAATGATATTCAAGTTTTGAAATATTTCAATGAAACAGCCCATGTAATTTCTATATTTTTCACGTAGAAAAAAACCTATTTTCAACTCATTTGGTCTGGAAAAGAGGTAAATTTGCAATGCATATTGTCACAGACAGCTTTGTGCTAAAGCCATATGCATCTGAGCAATAATCTCAAAAAGATCAGCTCTAGTTCTTTCTAAAGATAGAGAGACATTTTGTAGATGAGGATTGCTCTCCCAAATATTACAGGTACTGAAATATCATTACATAATCCCTATAGTCTCAGAGTCTGACATTTGCCAGAGGAGAATTTATTTTAAGGTTTTATGTCTGGTAGTTCTTTAACATATACTGTCTGACTTATGAATCCAGGACAATTTTTATCTTACGTGAATCTGTAAAAATTAAGAGGTCCTAAGTAGAGCAGTGTCTGGCAATACTCTTGCTCCTAGGAAAATTCAGCTGACCTGATTCCTGATCCCTGTTCATCTACCAGGAATGACAGTCTCTGGTGTGGTGACAAAGGTTGTCAGAACAGCAAGGCCCATCTCTGTCCCCCTCTGACCTCCACAGGGCACGCAAGCTTTGGAAACCTCTGTATGCACAGCCTGAATGCATCCCACTGCCCTGTCAGTGGCTGGAGCTGTCAGGGGGTCAGCTACTGGGTACATGCCTCCCTGGCTCCTGTACATCAGCTGGGTTTCAGCACTGCCATGTGGGTTTGGCTTATGGCTCAATAGGTGCATCACAGGATCATCCAGGAACACTAACAATCTTTCGCTGTCCTTAATGTTCAAAAGAAACCTGATGATTAGCCAGTCCCTTTTTTAATGTTCACTTGTGGGACACATATCAGCTCACAACAGGGACCTTCTTCATGTGCTTTTATCCCTTGACTGATGCTCCAGGGATTCTGATCTGAATCTGTCTACGTATAAAAGCAGGGAGGGAACGAGAGAGTGAATCCCTAGCTCCCATCACAGATGGCTGATAATTACTGTACTGGTTCCATCTCCTCAAAAACGTAGTAAAGATAGTTTTCTAGTGACAATGAGATTGACTTCAAGCTGTTTTCCATCTCAGTAATGCTCTTGGAAAAATACAGAAATAATTTCTACCTCTGAATGAAAATAAACACTTGAAAGTTTATTTTAACTTATTTATATTGGGTCAAATATTACATGCCTTTCAAATTTATTATGTGGGAAATTTTGTCTGAGAGGGATCTGCAGACTTATGGAAATGGAGATATGTTAGGAATAACTGCCAAAACCTTTTAGACATGAATATCATAATAGGCCTTAAAAGTAAATATATGTTAAGATAAAAGCCATAAATCTCTGAACCATGACCCAGTTTTAGATTCTGGTTTAACACTCTCATCTTAACACATTCTCTGGTCTCAGTCAGGAATCACGTTCTGCTGTGGTGTTTCTTCATTTAGTTGATTCAGTGTGTGTGGCTCCGGGTGGCTCCAGGTGTGCATGGTCAATCCCACTACAACCCTCACAGGTACAGCAGTGCTACTCACAGGCAATGCAAGGTGTGCAGTCTTCTAATGGATAAACTGCTATCCATTTTCAAGTATCTACCTCCACCTTAAATATTACCCAGACAAATAAAAATCCCCAAACACTCAATGGTTTACAAAATTTTGTGGGTAACACCAAATTCTCCTGGGAGGCAGAACATTGATCCCTGCTTTGTGGAGTTCTGTTTTCTTTTTCAATGCCAGTCTTGATGACATCCTTCAGTCACCTCTTGTCATCATCTCTCCCCTTGTTAGAAATGATGCCTCTTATTTATTTTTGTGCCTCACTTTCTTAATTATGTTTCTGCTAGAGTGTGGAGTGGGGATCTTCTATCACCAATAGCTTTGATGAATGATGAGGCTAAGGCCAGACCCTGTAGGATGCCTATAGCAGTCTTGGTATTTTACCACTTCTTAAGCCTGCATCTCACTGTTGGGAATTACTCCATTTCTTCAGTGTAGTTCAGCTGAAGAAGTTAAACAAAATAGTGCAACTTCTTGGATGAAAATGCTGTTAAGATGGTCTCCAGTATGCTCAATAATTATCCAGATGTTACTGCAGCTCTAAGTAAAAACTGAAGTTTGCTGTGAAAGATTAATTTTAGTTAAATGTCTGTGGAACAGATTCTGACATCACATCTACTGAGAGATCAGCTAATGCCAAGTGAGATTAAAAGCTGTCAGCTTGGTCTCCCTTAGTGAAGACAAGATGAAAAATAACCAGACTATGCAGTTTCTAGGACCTGGGCATTAATCTGGCAACCTCAGTAATGAGGCATAGACTGGTGCTGTGTGTTGTGCAGACAACACAAAACACAATCTGAACGTGGTAGGAGCAACCCTAGATCTGACCTCACCTGGTAAAGATCATGTGTGTGCATTTGGGCATGTGTGTGTCTCTGGGTTTAATGCATTTCCTCAACAATCCAAAAAGGCTTGCAGTGAGGGTCAAGTAATATGCTTTGACCCTGTGCTTGTGCTTTAAAACCAGATGGAAAACTAAGCACCAGTCAGCCTCTCACTCAGCTCTTCACTATCACCTCCACCCATCAGTAAAAGGGGGAGGAGAATCAAAAGTAAAGCTTGTAGGTTGAGATAAGAACAACTTAATATTTGAAATCAAAGAAAGATACAATAACAATGATAAATAAGAGATGAGGTACTAATAATATTGAGAAAAGACCCAAACAAGCAAGCATAAGACCATTGCTTTCTTTGCTTCAACTGATGCCAGGCCCCCATTCTCAAATCCAGACTGGCTGCCCTTGTGGGTAACTCCCTCAGTTTATATAGTGGCCATGATGTCCCATGGTGTGGCATATCCTTTCAATCAGTTTAGGTCACCTGTCCCAGCTATGCTCCCTCCTGGTTTTGTTTGCATAACCCCTCCACTCCCTCCCTGACAGAGCATGAGACAGGGAAAAAAGAGGTCCTTGATTTAGGATTAATATGACTCAGCAAACCCCAAAATATCAATGTATTATCAACACCATTCTCTTCTGAATCCAAAACACAGGACCAGAACAGCTACTGAGGGGAAATTAACACTACCCTTGCTGAAACCAGGACACCTATACATGTATTGAGTAGGACTGAGATGTGATCAGATTTTCCTGATGAAAGAACAATTGCCATACCAGTTTTCTCAGTGTCTTCTCTTTCTTTCTTCTTCTTTCTTTCTTTCTTTTCTTTCTTTTTCTTTCTTTCTTTTCTTTCTTTCTTTTCTTTCTTCTTTCTTTTCTTTCTTTCTTTCTTTCTTTCTTTTCTTTCTTTCTTTCTTTCTTTCTTTCTTTCTTTTCTTTCTTTCTTTCTTTCTTTCTTTCTTCTTTCTTTCTTTCTTTCTTTCTTCTTTCCTTCTTTCCTTCTTTCCTTCTTTCCTTCTTTCCTTCTTTCCTTCTTTCCTTTCTTTCTTTTCTCTTTCTTTCTTTCTTTTTTCTTCTTTTTACTATCTGTGACAAGCGTAAATGACACCAGTTAAAAGTCTTCTTTTTATTTACTTAATATTGTCTAACCTGCCTCTAACTCATTGTGTCCTATTTTTAAAGCCTTCCATGAATGAAAAGTTTTATTAACTAAGGAGTTCAGTCATCATCATCAAATTTTAAAATTGAAAATCTCGGCAGTTAAGAGGAAAGTCAGTGACTCCCCAGCCTCAACACGTTATGATACTTGCTTCCATGCACATATATTTCATCAGACTAGTGAGCAGTAACAAGGTACAAGATTTTGCTTCTCTGGAGTAAGACAGGAATGGCTGTGAAAAATGAAAAAAAAAAGTCTCTTGGTACACCTATATAACAGCTTGCTGACAGTCTCAAAAGCTTTTTATCTTCTTCATTTATGCATTGAAAATCACATTATTCTTATTTTGGTTGGCTGATGTTTCTACTCAATTTTTTTGGTTAATCTCCATATGGGGAAAATACATATATGTGAAGAAAACTCTCTGCCAATTTGCAAATTCACTGACTGTTTGTGGGAAACCAGGAAATCCTTCTGACTGTCCTGGGAAGATTTATAAGTCACAAGAATTTAGAGAGAATGATAATTAGTATGTCACAGGGTGAAAAAGTAGAATTTGTGGATTTTAGATGTGAAATCAGGGGGCAAAGATGGAGGAAATGGGGTGTGTCCCTGAGCTTCTTCTTCATCCTCTTGTTCTCCATCTCCATCTTGTGGTGTGGCACATTTGGATTGGTTTGGAACAAAAGTACACTGTACAACATAGTGGATAGATACCAGAGAATTGTTATAAATAAAGTACACGTAATTTTCAGTATAAAAGATAGTGCTCTCCCAAGGGCGGACAGATGACTAAGGACAGATGAAGGGGCAGACGAAGATGACCAAGGGCAGACAGACCAAAGAGGAGAGCACTGGCCTGCAGAGAAGCCCGTGGCAGGCCAGGGAACGAATATGAGATAAGCAAAGAATAAACAAATTCCTGAGAACAAGAAAACAGATGACTCGACCTCTTCTTCAGATGCAGGGCTGGGGGAAAACAGAAAGCCTTCACAGAGACAGAGACAAGTTAAGTTAGGTGAAAGCCAAGCTCACAGAAACACCAGAAAGGCCCAGACAAGAACAACAAGAAGAAAAAGAAAAAAACACATATATTTTTTAGTAAACCTAACAACTGTAGCCAAAACATGAACCAAACAATTAAAGCAGTGCTTGGAAAAGGTTTTGGGAGACAGGTTTCTGGAGTGCTCATACTTTTGGGAAAGCAATGAGGCAGTGGACAGAACAGAGAATATTACTGAAGAAGATGCTTTCTCAGTGTGGGTGTAAATGGTTGTTTCTTTCCCAGATCAATCAGCATTTAGGAAACTGCCTCCAGCTGGGGAAATGACTGTGTAGCTCCAATGTGGCACTGTTCTGGAAGTCTGAATGTGCTGGTTCAGATCACAGTCAAAGAATGCAGCAAATGCCGAGCTTGTTGGATATAAGAAAACCTTTGCCTGCCTTTGAACCTTTTGTTTTGATTTAAGCATATGACAAACAAGTGTCAGCCTGAAAAATTTTGATTTCTTTTATTTATTGTTCTAGTTGGTTGTTTTGGAGAGTTCTGGCAAATACATGAAGAGAAATAAAAATTTGCATACTCATTTTGAGCAAGGGTGTTTAGCAGACAGCATGAAAGCGAGATTTGTTCAGTCAGTGCAGTTTGTACACAAAGGGAGTGTTTACCATCAGCCATTAAATATCCCAGCTGTATGCCTGTGAAATCACATAAGGTACCTTCTAAGCATTTTGGTAATTATCAACTTACACTTATTGCATTGGACAGGAACTGAAGAGATTGAAGTAAATCATGCCATTAGAGTATAAATAAGAAGCTCTCACATGATCCATTTTGAGCTCTGAGTTTATCAGCCTGTCTGTTCCTGAGGACACAATATATGTGTTTTGATGCAGCATACTGAAGCTCCACTTCTCTCAGTTAAAAAAGGATCATTTTTTCCCATACATATAATTTCAAACTGGTATCCGTGCTTTTTACTGTGCAGCTATTCCACTCAGGTATAACTTAACTCATTGGTTTAATGCAGCTCTTGGAAGACAACTGGCTCACCTTCTGCCAGACCTGAGCTTCTGCAGCCTCTCCTTCAGCTACAGCAGGTGGAATTGGCATGACAAACTGTTTTCAAGGTGACAGTGCAGATTTTTGTCTTGTAGTGCCTGATAGAAAGGCAGCAAAGCCTCCCATTTCCCTGCCATGCCTCTCAGGGCACCTCCAGGCCCTGTGCCACCAGAAAATAAAGCCTGCAACTGCAGTGCAGCTCGCTAGTCAAACCTTTTAGAAGTATTGGCCCACCATTAAGAACACTGCAGTGTATTTGAATTTTTCTTCTCTAATGAAAGGAAAGAGTCACCTTTAGCTGACTTGAAAGCAGTAGATGAAAACTGGCTCAGTTTTTCAAAAACTATAATTGTGACATTCTTCATGGAAAGTTCCACTAGAAAAGATGGATGTTTCGTTAATTTTTAAGGATGTGTAGCTCTACTGGAACATTAACTAGAGCTTTTGCTGTCTAACCAATGCACTGATAGTATGCAAGAGTCGTATTATTTTACTCTGTTAAAATAGTAATCAGAAACTTAGCAAACTTAACATGGTGAAACATCAAAGTGCAGTTTTATTCTTATGAGTGATTACTTAGAAGAAATTACTGGTTTTCTCACTGAAAAACTACTATGAACTCTTCATCAAAAAACCCTTGAATAATGTATATCTCAATCTAAGATGCTACCTAAAAGATTGGGTAAATTCTATTATTCATAAACAGTGTTCTGTCTCTGGAAATTAATTATCTCTAACCCTGATTTTTCTCTATGCTACTCAATACCCTGTTAGCAGACAACACCTGGTGGCTAGATCTGACCATTGTATTAATGCAGTGGTTTCCTCTCCTTCTTTAAAATGAGTTTCTCAGATAATGTTGGAAATTACAAGGGACAGAGAGCTGATTGTCTTCTCCCTTACTTGAGGTGTGTAGTCATTCATGTAGTCCAAAAAACTCACTAATCTTCCTGACATTAGGGAAATTATTACATAAGGCAGGAAGCAGTCAAAAATAAAGTGTTTGTAAAGTTGGCTGAGAGCCTGTTATCTTTGAAAATTTGTTGAGCATATCTGATTATATTAACAACAATTTTCCTAAATTTTTTTGTGTTTTTCAGTTTTTCGGTTAATGTGTATCCTCCGCTGGCTCAGCATAACCAGTTTTTGGCAGAAAAAGGCAAAAGAACTTGCCAAACCAAGTAATCCCAAAAGAGCCCAGAATGCAGGTTACTCTTGATATGTCCAGGACAAAAGGCCACTGAAGAATCTTAGGGAAGGATTTGTACCTTTTACTTGTGGAAATTTTCTGTTAAAACAAAGCTTGTGTTATATCGATTTTGGCATTAAGTTCCTTTCTAGAGTCTTTAAAATGAAGAACCACTCATGTCTTCCATAGGTACACTTAGAATAGGATGGAAGTAGCACATTCTTAAAATGTATACTTTTATCAGCTGAATGCCAGTGCAAAAGGTATTTTGGTTTTATGTCATACACTTGCATCTTGGGTACTGCTGAGACCAACTTAAATGTTAACTCATTCTGTTTAGCATTATGATCCCAAGAACATTAAGGCAAACATTAAAAAAAACAACAAACCAACAATAAAACAACCCAAAACATCACAGAATTTATGCCTTTCATCTCCAGGTTTGGAGAATCTAGGTGTGATGTACTGCATCTGATGTACGCTGTAATCAGAGCATGAAAGTCAGAAATATCTGGGAAAGACCAGAGGGAGATGTGCTTTGTATGTGCCAAGGCACAGAGTCTAAGTGTTATGCAAAACTAATTCAAGAATGTTTTGTAAATCAGGAAACATCACAAAAGAGACACTATCTAATCTGCCATCTGAGGGAATTTCTTTTCAATCAATCTACATATCCTCAGCACTGCATAAAATATTTTCCGTTCCCTTAGTATATTCCATTTGTTTAATTGTGCCATTATTTATTAGCCTCTTTTGTACTTATTGACAGGTAGAAATTAAAATTTATTAGATAGATTTATTTCATAAAGCTTGGTTTTTTTTTCTGTTTATCCTTCCTGAAAATACAAGAATGCAGCCTGTGTAGGAGGAAAGAGTACAGCTGCACTGCAGGAAGATATGAAATGCACTTAAGAAAGATATAATACTGCTTCATCCAAACCTACTCATATTTTCCTGCCTTCCTATTACTTTCCGCATTTTAAATACATTTAAAATGTATTTTACCCCTTTTCCAGAAGAACATTCTATTGATATTCTGAAATCCTCTCTTATTAAAATAGAAGCCTTGGAAGAAATCGTTGTTGTTGAAACATATTTTCTAGTTTGCTTATGATATTATAAAATTTTCTGACCTCTAGTATGAGTATTGCAAATTCTCCAAAATAGATTCTGCCACTGAAAAGTTGCTAAGCAACTAATTCTGTCTGATCTATTGTAGTTCAAATAAATGAAACAGACATATAGAAGAGAGTTTATAAACCTAATGGGTTGTAAAAAAACAGACAAACCTAAACCCATAAACAAATAGATATATAATGTATTTAATAGCAAAACAAATACCTGATGGAAAACAAAAGAAAACCGCCAAAACCCCCAGCTCACAAGAAGTATTTGAAGACATTTTAAGCAAAAGCAGAAAAGGGTCAGCATTGTCACTTCACAGGTCCAGATTAGCTGTCACTTCTGTCTGGTCTTTGGCATCCTTAATAGTTATTTAATGTCCTTTTTGCTGCGTATTTTTCCTTGCATGATATAATAAGTGCTACTTAGATAGTTAAAAATAAGCTGTTATTCATATTTCATATGATCTGTCATGATTTAAAAAAAAAAAAAAAAATAATTCTGGAGTCAGAGGAAAGCTTCTCTGCTTCCATGCTCTGCTTCCCACTGTATCCTCCTATTGTTCTGTTGTTGCAGTCTGGCCTCCAGAGCTGGAAGTTTAACCCAGAAGAAAGAGGAGATCCAGCTCCTTGCTGAGACTCAGAGGAGGCACCATTGACCTGGGGGAGCCATCCAGCCACCCATCATGCTTGCAGCCAAATAGATTTTCCTGTTTGAGGCAAACTATGCGCATTTTTTGTTGGCTTGGGTGATTGTGAGGGTTTCTGTTTGCATCCTCCTTTGTTTTACCCTGCAGGTTCATATTGTTGGATGAATAAAACTTAAGCTTTTATTTTGAGGACAGGGCCCTGACAGCTTCAGCTGGTGCCATAGTTTTCTCCCCTAATTACCTGTGCCCATGATTTTGAGTCTCAAATGTCTGTCATTTATAGTAACAACTCTAAGATTATCCTTATCACTATATCTTTTGGATGCTTTCACCTCTACAACACATTGTTGATCCTTCCCTTCTGTGATCAGGACTTCAGTGCAAGATAATAGTCACAGAATCTATTGCATATTCTTATAAAAAAAGTAAGTATTTTTATTATATTAAATCTTCTTGCAGTTTGAATTCAGGTTTTTCAGATTCTCCCACTCACAAGTGCCAAGATGCCTGAGGTCTGATTGTGTAAGGCACAAGGATGAGGGGTTCTGTCTGCATCTTTTGGCTGCTGCTTGGCTGGTAACAACAAATCATGTTTTGGACAGGTGTTTTTTACATCCAATAGGAAACATCAGCTGCAATGTTATAGTGCTTTGTCTCAGTTCATGCTTGCTTCTTAAATATTCAGTCAGGTCCATTGACTTTTCTCCCTCATTTTACATATATGAGACATGTTTATAACCCTTTCCTGTGGTCCAGTGGACAAAAAAGAGGTATAAGGGATACATCACAGCCTTTTAGCTATTCTGCTGATGTGAGGATTGCAGGTCTTCTGCTAATGGACTGTCTGGCCTGTGGGCTCATCTACCAGAAACAGGATTCATACCAAACTGTTACATATTTCTGCACTGATTTATGATCAGAGTCACAGTTCTTTATTTACAGACTATAGGTTTGGGAGTTGTCTTTGAGGGGAAATGGTGGTAGTTTGAAAACAGAAAATAAAACTTCACAGTTGTACTGTGAAGTTGTATATTTATTTATATGCTGCAAAAGCTACATTGGAGGTCTTTAAAGTCATTATTAGAAGGACAGAAGAAAACTTAAAAGTTAAAATAGCGATTTTAACAAAAGTAAATGGAACACAAAAGAATCCCAGTAGTCTTCTTTCACCATTCCCAGTAAGATGTTGGTCCTTTTCAGGCCTGACTCAAAGCTGGGACTTTTCCACTGGCTTTTGTGGGCCAAGCCTCCGTTTCATTTTTGTGTAAAAACTACTTGATGTAAGGTAAAGGCCAATAGGTAAGTCAGAATTTAATAGGCACCTCAAATCACATTATTTTCTCATTATTATTCACTTGAGGAACAACTTCTGTTCCAGCCTTGTTAAGTTGTTTGACAGAGAAATCAGTCACTCCTCAGAAAAAAAGGAATGGAAATGAGTTATTTCTATTTTCTCCCGGTGTTTATGCAAGCTTCCCCTTAAGCACTTATCAGAATGAAAGCTTTTCATCTAGCACTTTAATTCTGTACACCTTTTCCCTGGGACCAAGAAAATAAAATAATAGTGGCACTTAATGAAAGGGAAAAAGTAATCACTGGAGAGGAAACACTCCAGGAGCAGGTAACTCTCACAACTTATTGAATACAGTCAGCATAATTATTAGACCTTTTAATGACTATCATTGCATGTGAACTCTAATCATGGAAATCCCAGGTGCTCATCTGGGAAGAGTTTCTCTCATAGTGCAGGGAAGAAGAATAGGGATTTGCAAAGTGTGTTTTTTAAATGTATTTTCTCTCAGCATGCCAGATTTTATCATTTTAAGGTGATCTTGGGAGTGAAGAGTTGGGGTGAAACTCAGATATGTATGAAATTCTTATGCTTTGCAGATATGATGTTTTGCAGTATCTTCAAGAAACTTTTTAGTTTGTCAGGTATTTCATTTACCAAAGAAGTGTAATGCTCTGATTTCTCTTCTGGTGCTGACCACTCTGGCTATTCAGTTTGCCACTGCTTTGGGAAAGGACATGTTGCCTTTAATTTTCTTTGCAAAAATCCTCATTCTCTGACACCTTCAGATTTGATGTCACAAAACGTTGTTCAAAGACCAGAGAGGAAAGAGTCCCCATTGGTGCCGAAGAGAGTAGAAATATATGATGGGTTGGTATGGGGGATTCTTACAGCCCCTCTCATGTTATGCCTACAAAATTGTGTCACCACACTTCTTACCAGCAGTGCTCATGAGGATTGCTCTTCCTGCTCTGGAGAGATCATAGCCTGCTTGAAAAGTAATATGTTGGAGCCAAATGAGTTGAAGATGTATGCCAACTACTTTTGCTTTTTCCTCCAGTTGTCTAGCTCTTGCTTCCTCTCATTTCATAATATCCACTGCATCCATGTTACTTATTTTCTTGGTGCCTTTCAGACACATTTATTTACCTTCATCTAGAAGAAAGTTCTTAGTCTGCCCCTGCAGTAAGCAAACACATTATGCTTTCTGCCTTCTTCGAGCTTTATAAGCTTCCCTTTACTCAAATCTGTAGCCCAGTAGGTTTTTATTTCCTGAAGCCTTGCAAATGACAAACCAGCAAAACTTGTTTGAAGAGAATTTACCAACTCAAGCAAAGTTTTTCGGAGTCCTAATTCATGGTCCTGTGTCAAGCAGAAGACATGACTGACAGACTTTTGGTCAGTAATACTGCTGGTCCAGAACTAATGAGTAATTATGTTTCTTGACTAATGAGCAATTATGACTTTTGACTAAGAGTCCTGCATTTGGTTTCTCATCACTAGGAAGAAATTGTGCTCAATAATCAACTTTTGCTTGAAAGCTGAATATTAGAAATTACCCAGAGACTGGATCAAAAGCATCAGCTTTCCTTTGTTGCATGCACTGTATGCAGACTATTACTGTGTGATGTCTCTTGGTTTAGAAAAGCTGACTTTGGTCTTTGGGAGGATCGTGTTTTGAAACTTAATTTCTCATGTCAGGGAAAACTTTCTCTTAGGAATTGTTTATCTGTCTTCCAGTGCAAATAATTGTAGTCCTGTCTTGGCAGTAGAGTATACTTTCTGAAACCCCAGTGTGATTTTTAAGTTGCACAAAACCCCATTCCTGCTGCTTTCTACTAAGAGGACAGCAGGTGTTGTGAGACACTGGAGCAGCAGATTTCAGCTAAGCCTGCTGCTGCATTTTCAACATCAGTGCTTGTGTAAACCAATTAATTCCCACAGTCTGTGTCTATGTCTGCCCAGAGTGCTCTCAATATTCTGCTATGAGCAGTAATAGAACTTGTTTTATAGCCTGAAGTTCCACATGAAAAGAGGGTGAAAAGTACATAGCCCACAAGAAGTATCATATTGGAAATAATCAGAAGCTTCTCAAGAGCTCTGCCTTGAATATGGAATACCGATATTTTCTAGGTAAGGCTGACATCCATTACATTTTTCTGGAGACAGAACAAATCAATCCATTCATCTACCCACCTACCACAGTGCAGCTGAATACCAGCTGGATACCGAACAGTGCCTGTGTATCAACCCAGTGCTCCTGAATCACTAATTTGAGGATAACCCAGGAGCTTGCCAACTAGTCTGTTTTCAGAAGGGAGACAATTGACTGCAGATAATGGAGCCCCTTAGAACCAAGTGAGAGACTCAGTTTCTGGCCACCTTCACAATTTGGTATGCACCTATAGGATGCAGGAGACCTCCTGGTATAACCTTCTTCTTTTCCAATTCATATGCTTAAAAGTACCACTCGATATCCTGGTGGGGCAATCTGACCTTTTCTTCCAAAGATGGTTCTGGCTGCAGAACTGATCAAATAAGTACATATCTAAACTCCTTGTAAGCAGGCATTTAAAGCTATTGCTTTAAATATTGCTTTTATATGCGGAAGTCATGCAGTACAGCCTATTGTACATCATTGAGCTATTTAAGACATTTTGTGTTTGGTTTATAAAATACATAGTGATGGATTATGCTTGTGTTTGAGTGGTCTCATAGGAGTGTAGCCAGATGGGTTATAGGGACTAAGAAGGGCAGAAATATGATTGATCTCACTCGACCCAGTTCAAGATGCTACTGCATGGCCTCTTGCTGCAGAGATAGCTCTCACCTTCCAGAAAACAAGCTACCACTTTATTTGGAAGATTTGATTCCCTGAGTGAACATTATCTCTTGCCAAGATCTTAGTAAATTTGTTTTCCTCTTCAACTGGCTGTATGTGTGTGTTTGTGCAACAGCCCTTAGGTCTGAGTCTTCATTTTTTTACCTTAAGCAGATACTGATCATTTCAGACGTCATGACTCTTCTGACACAACAATGTGACAGCGGACAAAAAGCTGACATAGTTCATGAAAAAAATTATAATGATCCTTTACTAGAGATCTGGCTTATCTGTCTGCCTTCCTGCCCCAGCCTTTTAAAATAAAAACTTATGTAGATTTTGTTTTGCAGGAGGAAAATCCAATAACTTTTATGAATGAAGGTAATTTAATAAGAAATGAGGAGGAGATGAAGAGTCGGGTTAAATTCTGCAGCCATTCTGCTGTTATGGTTAAACACTATCTAATGCACCTCAGTATTTACAAGGACCCCTGCTGTTGATATAAACAGACAGAAAACAGAACCCTCACCCAACCACAGTTTCTCCAAACTAGCATCCTCCTCTCCAGAGGGTCTGAGCATGTCCAGCTGAGATGTGCACCAGCCTTTTCAACCGAGAGTAGGAACAATGGTGATACTGAACTGGCTGAAGAGCTGCCTGTGCAAAGTCTGGTCATGCAGCAAGGACTGTCACAGGTGGTATCTGGGGTTGTACTGGTTTCAGCTCTCTCAGTATCACGTCCAAAAGTTTCTCAAAAATTTCTCTTATCCTGCCTGGAGATGGAGGCTGACCTGAGATCAAGTGAAATATCAGCAGTCTTGCCTTGCATATGGCATATTCAATGGTGCATTTCACTTCTGAAAACATTTCTTGGTGCTTCCAAAAGAGTTGGAAGAGGGAAACAATGGAGAACAGAGCTTTAAAAAGAGAGCCAAATATCTTGCATACCTGCTAATATGTCATAACCTAAACTGTATCTGAGAAACAGAAAAATTAAGCTTTTTACAGAGTGTAGCCAGCTGCTTTCCAGGTTGCAAATATTTTATTTAAAAATACAACCCTGCACATGAGACACAGTCATTCTGAGAGCACCCTGGTACAGACAGAATTTTCCATTTATTCACAAAATTCAAACAAGCAGCTCTACAGACCAACAGGAACATTTACAAAATTTCTTAGCCAATCTGGCCTCTAAGCTTGGGTGAGGAGTTTAATAACCCTGATGTCATTATGAAGTGCTTTCAGATTATCTGTGAGGTAGCTGAAGAGCTTCATGAATATGTCCTGAGAGTAAGGTACTTTCATGTCTAATCAATGACAAGCAGTGGCCTTATTTTAAATAGTGGCTTTCTGTTGATTTAACAAAATGAATTCACTTCACCCTTGGTGATAAAAGAATGTAATTAGGAGGTTCCAAGGCCAAACACTTAAACAGCCCAGAGTGTCAGAATTATGTCTCCAATTTCATTTCAGCTGCCATTTTATATCTTCTGATACTGTAGTTACATGTACACTTGTTTTTCTTCAAAGTGACCCAGGACCAGTTGGTGCTTGGTTACATGAGCAGTTATTTGACATTTGTTTTATCTTCTTTACTGTACACACTTCAAACTCTACTGTGAAGACAGAATAATTAATTTCTTCACAGGCTTTTCAAAGGTGTCTGTCAATATGTCACTCTGTCAATGTATCACTCTTTATAGGTGCTTTAAACATAAAACTTCATATATTTCTGTGAATTAAAAGGAGTATCTGAATCTTTTCACTGATGGGAGGATGATTATAACAGCAACTAGAAAAACACTTGTGGTACAATTTTTGGTGTTACAAAGTGGTTCACTCTCATATGCTACAGGAAGATGTCAAAGACATGTTCTCATTTCCTTCAACTGCAGCACTGAGGGCTCAGCTGTTCTACATTCCCTCATGCTCAGTGGCACTTGAAAAAATGTGTCGTATACTTAGAGATTTGTAAAGTATTGAGGCAACTTGTCTCATGTTACACAGGAACTCTGAAGTAGATACCAGAGCTGAAATGCAACCCTTCAGGGCAGTGTTTAAGGGTGTAAATGGAGAAACCTCTCTGTTACACCTACAATCATCCATCTTCTTACACAGTACTCGTCTGTCAGCCAAAACAGCTCAGAGTGCTGAGGGACACCCAATTGAATCTTTGCAGCTGATCTTATTATAACTTTGATTTCTGTTGCACCCAGGTCTTCAATATAAATTACTGTTTCTGTATTCCTCTATTTTGGCCCTTCCCCAATTTGTCTGAATATTGTCCAAATTGTGTCCTGAAAGAGAAACCCCAAACAATTAAAGGAAAAATATGACTTTACCGTGATCAAATTCCTTGAAAGAAGTGGACTCCTCCTACATTAGATTGGTAACAGCATAACAGCCTAGATCATACCACTTGTAAATTATAACAATTATTTTTTTCATATTATATATTAGCATTGCAGCAAATATATGGACGTGTTAAAATAAATTATTTTATATAGATTTGAAGTTCATATTTCTTAACTAAACTTGACGGCTTAGTATTAGTATACTGGGAATGATTTTTTTTTTTGCTTTTGAGAACACTAATATGACCATGTAGACATATTGTTGTCAGGAATGTTAATACTAATAATGACAACAATAATCATCACCGTCCACTAGGAAAATTGATGCCACGGTTAAGTCAACTACTTCCTTGAGCAGCATACTCCAATTCTTAATATACCTTTCAATGAAGAAGTTTTTCCTAAATTCAGTATAAACCTCATGCCTTCATTCTTTTACTCTTTACTTCAGTGCCTCTTTCTGGCTTATGCTTCAGTCTAGTTCCACTGCACTAGGAGAACTTTTGTTCTGGGCTTTTAATGCAAATCTTGCATCATAGGTTCATAAGCCTATGCTAAAATATTTGCTATCTAAGTAAAAAATTAATGTTTTTCTTTTATTTTCATCTGATGCAAACAGAGATGCTGTTTAAATATGAATTCTTCTTTCTTCTGGTTAGACATCACTAGCTTCTCGCTAAATCTGGTGGACAGCTTTTCTTTCCATAATTCAGTGTTCAGCCATATGGTTATCCACCTTATGGTGAGCTCTAACAGCTAAAAAAGTATTTATCTTCCTTGACAAAAGAGTTAATGCATGTGTCTAATTACATTTCATAATGTGTTTTCATGATATTTCTCCCATGCAAAAAGAAAATACTTGTCATAGCTGATGGATTAAGTGCGTTCCCTAGTTAGCTATTAAAATTGTTGGTAGTTATTCTGCTTCATCTGCACTATTTTGAGGATGTAATTCCTGACAAAAATTTATGTTGTTCTTGGGTTTCTCATTAAATACAATGCTTGAAAAGAACAGCAGAAGATATATGTACATCTGTCAGAAACAATGCCATGTAAAAACACAAAAATACAAAATACAAAAATATTCTGTCTGTCTGGACAGAGTAGTAATTTTTCAGAAAGTGAAGAACAGTAGTAATATTATCAATTTTAAAAGTAATATTAAGAATTAAAGATTGCAGTTCTAGTAATCCTAGTGATAGCAACAGTAACTGTGCAGTGTCCCTGCAGTTTTTTGTAGGACAGCAGCCAGACATACCAGAGTCTTAGTTTTGATTCATTCCTGTCTTGGGGGATATATGATCTTCAGCCCAGGCCATGTTAGACTGTGGCTAACATGGATTTTACCACTTTCTTAAGTGGAGACAGAGATTCCCTCTTGATCTTTTTAATCGAAAATTTTCCATTACATTTATCTGCTGTACAAGGCTGAGACCTTATACCAATGATGGGATAAAAGCTCAGATATCTTTAAAGCCTTGAAAATGTGCCAGAGTTCCTAGCTTATTTATGCCTGTTTGCTTAGGCTGTATATTAGTTAGGGTAAAATAAAATAAAGTAATAATTGTTAATTCAGAGGGCTGTGTCGGTTATTTGTTCAGGAGACTCATGTGAATGCACATTTTTCTTCTATTACATACTGGAATTTTCATCTGTGGGTTGTAGTTATCTGTGAGACTGCTGTGATGAGAGTTAAGCTCTGTGTTCTTAAAAGCATTCAAAGCAACTACTTCCCTGCAGCATCAAAGCGCTGGGAATCAACATGCTAGCAACTAATGTCTTGAGGAGTTGCACTGTTTCTAGTATTTTCAGTGTGTTTTTTTTCATCGGGCCCCAGACACTAAGACAGTTGGATATAATTTCATCCTTGCCTTGCTTCAACATAAGCTAATTAGGAAGCTCATTATTTATTTGGCACAAATTTAGCATAACAAATTAATTTAACAGGGCACGAGAGACAAAGTAATTTCAAATGAAAGTCAGAATCAAGATGAAATAACAAGATGGAATATTTCAATTTCTAATAATGCACTAACATCCTAATGGCTCTGTGGGTCTCAGTGGTGTTTCTGACACAGATAGGTCAGCACCAACCTCCCAGAGAAAAGCAGGGTTCACTGATTTTCACCACTTCCCCTACATTCCTATCCAATGTCACTATGCCGCTACTCTAAACAAGATGAATAATCTGAAAGAGGGAAAGTCTCTGACTTGAATAGAATAAAATAGTTGGAAACTATAATTAATGAAAATATTTGGTAAGTTACCCAATGATAGAAGTTTGAGGGATCCCTGTTCATGCTGGGTTGGAAACAGGTTTGCTAGGCTGATGTTGAACCTTGGTAACCTACACACCATCCCTAGGATTAGTTTTTCCATGATCATGAACATTTTGTTTTACACTTAGAAAGTCTGTGATGAGATTTAGAAAAAAAAAAAAATTAATTGTTTTACTTAACCTTAAAAATTAATTACAAATTTTACAATATAATTATATTCATCATCACTTGGGCCTATTGGGGTCCATTATTTTAGAAATTTCACATAACTTGTGTCTACCATGGCTCTAACTGTACTTGCATGGTTTTTTGAGATTTAGGGTCAGTGCCTTTTCCAATCAGTGTGGAACCTGGAAGGTTTCCTTGTCTGTTCAAAGCATATAGGAGTTGTAAACTTTTGCAGTTCCCAGCATGATCCTTCTCACTTTCCCAACAGCTCTGATTCATTAGAAGAGAGGCAATGGGACTTGTTTGAGTGATGTTGCACATGAGGGACAGAAGAAATATTTAGTCTGTGCTGGAAATCCTGCACAATTACATATGTTTTCCTGGTATCTGTCTGAACAGGTGAAGATTGTTGTGCTTTCTGGAGATAAATTTGTCTGATGTTTTTTCACTCCTGCTTACCTCATCATGTCCTAACTCTAAACCCTAGGCAGAGCTTGTGGAAAAACAGAACAGAGGATCTATGCAGACTTACTCTATGGGGAGAGGACTGGGAAGAGGTGAAATAGTGGAAGGGATTGTCAGGAGTGCTTACTGCTTAGTGCTGTAGTGTGATGGTGGTCTTTTGCACTGGTCATCCAGAGATGGAGACATATTCACTCCTGCAAATTTCATGTGCTGAAGCCAGCGAGTAACATTATAAGGACTTGCTTTCCTCGCTTGCTAGAAAACTCTGATCTCAGAGTCTGAGGTTCCTAATTTCTAAAGCTGTCCAGAAATGTGATGTCTGTTATCTACATACTCTATGTGTGATGAAAAAAATTAAATTGATACAAATTCTTTGGCATTCACAGTAGTTTGTATTTCGCAAGTGGCAGAAATGTGCTGAGAAGTCATATTCTTATTCAACTGTGAGAAAGTCTTGCTATGATTCAGTAAGAATATACGAATACATTGTGCAGAATGAGTCTTGGCTGGGATCTTGAGTATTCAGGTACCTGTGGTGCAGGATTTGAAGCAGATGCCTTTCTCTATTCTGTTTAGGAGTGTGGAGGGTGTGAAAGGTCTTCAAGCGATCTTTAGTAACCTAGTCTTTCGTAGGTCTAGTCTTTAGCACATATAGTAATGTGTTCCTGGCCAGATTTTCTCCACAGTTTAACCATATTTTTGACTGCTTTCAGTTATAGATTTTTCCATAGTATAAGGAAGTCAAAAGTCATGGTGTACTTACTACCTTCCTTTTCCTGAAAGACAAAAGAGGACTTTTTCTGCAAGTCATCTGTATTTGGGTGATGATTTCTAAGAAAAAAGATTGAAAATAAATGACCTCAAGATAGGCAAGAAAAAGATCCATAGATCCATAAAACGTAAAAATGCAACTATTTTCCCCATTGCTCTTTCCATTGACAATATCTGTATTTCGTGATAGTACACATACATTCCTTGCTGGAGAGTACTAAAACTGATTTATAAAAAGATACATAAAGGGCAAAAGACATCTTCAGATACAATAGTAAGCTGCAAACGACACAGCAATTTCACCACCATCTCTCTGTTAGCTTTCATGTTTGTGCATTTAAAGAGAAAAGGAGGGTCTGGAGACTGCTGTTGCAGACAGTTAAGAGGCTTATAATTCCTTACTGTTGCTGATCTGTCCACAAATCTGAAAGACTGTAATTGGTATTGGGGAACCGAGGAAGGATCCACTTCTACAGCAGAGGTGGGAAATGGTCACAATCCCACGTGAGGGGGTTTTGGTTAAAAACAAAAAAAACATTAAAACATTATTAAAGCCTGTAGATGGAAGTCTTAACTAAGCTGCAGATCTTTGCCTCTGTGTATGTGTGTTTTTCTGTAGCACTGAAAAGAAAGGGTTGTGACTTGCTTTCAACACAAAACCATACTGTTATCTCTGCTCTGTGAGGATCACCTCCTGTAGCACCTTATATTTGTTAAACAGTATGAATTATCTTGAACAAAAGAAGGTTCCTACTAAATCAGAGCAGATGAACAGCCATGCCACAGACTTAGCGCAGCTACATGTATCCAAACTTGGAAAAATGAAGAGATGAACTTTATCTGAACCAAGTTATCCATCTGAAACAATTTCACCTTCTTTAACACAGACTCTTAAGAAGGCGTAAACCTTATTCTACACAGAAACACAGAGCATTTTCAAGTGTTTGCACTGGTCTTGAATTGAACATCAAGCTGATGTTTGGTGAGCACTTGATCACTTTAACCCTGATGCTGTATCAGCAGGAATTGAAATGAAATTGAAATTGAAATGCCTCATTTTGAATCAAAAGTTTCAAAATATGCAGATTTTTGGATCAGAGATGCATATTTTGGAACAGGGAGGGAGGGAGGGCAGGAAGTGTCGGAAGGAAGTGTCAGAAGGAAGGAAGTGTTGGAAGTGTTGGAAGTGTTGGAAGTGTTGGAAGTGTTGGAAGTGTCGGAAGTGTCGGAAGTGTCGGAAGTGTCGGAAGTGTCGGAAGTGTCGGAAGGAAGGAAGGAAGGAAGGAAGGAAGGAAGTGTCGGAAGGAAGGAAGGAAGGAAGGAAGTGTCGGAAGGAAGGAAGGAAGGAAGGAAGGAAGGAAGGAAGTGTCGGAAGGAAGGAAGGAAGGAAGTGTCGGAAGGAAGGAAGGAAGGAAGTGTCGGAAGGAAGGAAGGAAGGAAGTGTCGGAAGGAAGGAAGGAAGGAAGGAAGTGTCGGAAGGAAGGAAGGAAGGAAGGAAGTGTCGAAGGAAGGAAGTGTCGGAAGGAAGGAAGGAAGTGTCGGAAGGAAGGAAGTGTCGGAAGGAAGGAAGGAAGTGTCGGAAGGAAGGAAGTGTCGGAAGGAAAGTGGAAGGTTCGGAAGGAAGGAAGTGTCGGAAGGAAGGAAGTGTCGGAAGGAAGGAAGGAGGAAGGAAGGAAGGAAGGAAGGAAGGAAGGAAGGAAGGAAGGAAGGAAGGAAGGAAGGAAGGAAGGAAGGAAGGAAGGAAGGAAGGAAGGAAGGAAGGAAGGAAGGAAGGAAGGAAGGAAGGAAGGAAGGAAGGAAGGAAGGAAGGAAGGAAGGAAGGAAGGAAGGAAGGAAGGAAGGAAGGAAGGAAGGAAGGAAGGAAGGAAGGAAGGAAGGAAAGGAAGGAAGGAAGGAAGGAGGAGGAAGGTCGGTCTCAGATTTCAGGAATGAGGGAGCTGCCAGCAGAGAGTAATAGCCAGGACATTGCCGGGAAGCCACATCATTAATATGTAAAATAAGGATCATTCTGCATTACTTGTTTTCTAGGATTGCTAGCTTGGTATTTTCTCAGCCCAAGGATACCTTTTTCCACAGTCTTGAGCCATTTTGAGTGGCCCAAGACCTGTGTGCTTATAGCAGGAGTAGATCCAGGCCA
Organism: Sitta carolinensis; assembly: GCA_032173965.1. Classification (NCBI taxonomy): domain Eukaryota; kingdom Metazoa; phylum Chordata; class Aves; order Passeriformes; family Sittidae; genus Sitta; species Sitta carolinensis. The sequence goes on from CM063313.1 coordinate 51,445,968, forward strand.
CACCCACCACTTCTGATTGTGATCTACTTTCTTGCCTGACTCTTGTTGTGGTAATGCACTGAATCCTTGTCGTAGTTTGGAAAAAATGAGTTTTTTCTGAACTTCAGTGGTCAAACCAATGAGTGCTCAGGTTTAAAGACTGGCACCTGGTGTGGCCACTGAGGACAAGGATCTGCCTCTGAGAACACAAGGGGTTAAAAGCAGAGGGCTCCCCGGAAAGCTCTCTCTTGGTTCCGGTCCCTGAGGACGGAGGGATCTCCCCTGCCCAGCGGCTGGCTGGGCGGGGGAGGGGAAGCCATGCGGCCTGGGTGAGGTAGGGCCGGAACCTCGGGCACAGAGGGGGAGAGGAAAATCCTGCAGGATGGAAGGGTGGCAGACAGCCTTCTTTTCCCTTTCCCCCCTCCCTTCCCCCCCGGAGAGAGAGACTGAGAAAAAACCGTGTCTGTGATCTCCGTCACCTTGAAATTTAATATCAACAACTAAACAGCACGGCCGAAGGAGTATGGGGGGGTGGCGTGAGAAGAGTGCCCAGCAGCAAAGATACCGTGAGAGTTCTGGGGAAACAAAGCCCAAGATTTTAACCCTTTTCGTAAATGATGGAAACTTTATAAATGCTAATCCTCCTGAATTTGAAGAAGGAAGATAGAAAGAATTAAGCAAAGATGATGGAGTAGGAATGCTGAAAAGAATCCTAGGTGGGAGGAGATGATGGAGTGGCTTTGGCTGGACTCTTTTGTATAGCCATGGACGGACTCATTTTTTTTCCTGTAACGTAGAAGCTGCATGTGGAGAGAGGCATTGGCTTAGAGCCAAGAGTGGACAGTAGTGTGAACAGAGATGAGAAGTGTCCCAAAATTTGAGAGGCTGTCGTTTCTTAGAACTAACCAAAGCATCTTTAAAAAAGAGAAACCCTAGAAGCAGCTCTAGTCCATGCACAGTAGTGAGAGCACTGGACATGGAGGAAGAGGCCACGATGTGGTGCAAGAAGGACTCCTATCTCTCCTCAACGAGCTGAGTACTGATTATCGGAAGGGTGGTAATAGACTGAAGATTAATTATCTAAAAGGTGGTAACGTGATAGGGAATTTTCAGTTTGTTTTGTTAGATTGAGAACTGGGGGGGGGGGGGGGGGGGGAGGAAGAGTATTTTTTTTTTAAAGTTTCCATGTTCTTCTGTATGTGTTTTCTTTACCTATTATTAGTAATAAAGTTTTTCTCTTGCTTCCTAAATTAGAAACTGTTTTGCTCTGTTTTTAGTCACATCTCACAACAGATACCAAGGATAGTATATCGTTATAGGGGCACTGGCCTTGTGCCAACGTCAAACCTTTGACAATCCTGTATATAACCTTACAGGTTTCCTTCTGATATATTTTTAGATACAGTGACTTGCTAGTCAAGATTTCAGTGCCGATACACACACAGATACATGCAGATACATGCATGAAATTTGTCCGAAAAGGTCCAAATTATCCCTGTTTGGTTCTGAGTAAAACAAAGAAGCTAAAAGTGGTGTTTTTTCTGGATTCATATACCAAAAATATGCAGACACTTGAATAAGCAAATAACCTTTTGATGTATGAAGACCCTTCTTAGTGACCTAAATCAGAAACAATCACCACTGGTCTAGATAATGTAAGGGCACACAGAAATATAAATGTCCGAAGAAAGTTTTTGTTTTTCTCTTGGTTAAATTCTGTGACAATATTGCCAGTGGGCTTTGTGGAAGAGCGTTTTTGCCTAAACTACTTTACTTTTTAACCTCTGTAAACAAGAGGATTCTCAGGGTCCCATTTAAGGTATGTACTAGTTTTTCTGAACTGCCAAATCAGGAACTTATGTAGGCTATGTAGGGGTTTATCTGAACTGCCAAATCAGCACCTAGATAAGGATATGCAAGTACTGTGGCTGAAATAACAAGAACTGACACACTTCCATGTATTCCTTGGGGCAGAGAAACAGACTGATCAAACTGCTAAATATTTCAGCTCTCTTCCAGTAAGAATTCCTGGCAACCCATGATATCAGATTTCTGTGCAGATGTTCATCGGGTAAACAAACACAGAGCTGCACTCCCAATCCTGTATTTAACAAACTGGCTGGGATAGTAGTCCTCCTGCAATATAAGACCATCACTCTTAATTACACAGATGCCTTGATATTCTTTTCTTTTCTAAATGCATTAGGACACTGCCAGGTCTCTGTAGCAGAAATTGGAATAAGACATAATTTGCAAAACCTTTTAAGAAAAATAATCTGAATTTTTCTTCCTTCTTGCCTTGACTTGTCTTTCTTAAACAGTGCTAATGAAATGAAAAACAAGCTTTATTGCAAATTTCTGCTGACTTTCAGACAATCAAATTTCTTCTTTATGTTGGTGTCATATGAACATAGAATTTAGCACCTTGAATTCCTGAAGCTTAATGGCCACTTATGAAAAAGGTGTGGGGCAAACATCACAACTCAAATTGTACCTTGAGAGCATGTAGTTCAAAGTTTAGGATAAAAATACCTTATTCTTCTGCTGCCTGAAGTACTAAATTCTTCTGGCAAATTCCCCAAGGATTTAAATTACTGCTTTTGACAATGTCTTGGTGTCCTGGTCATGTCCGTGTAAAAAAATTCAGGCAGTTTCTCTGTTGGGATACATGAAAGTGTTCTTCTAACCATCTTGACTGATAAAGATTTAAAGGAAACAGCCACCCACCTCAAACCCAATCATTACAACTATGAAGTAATTTGCTGGAGAAAAAAGGTGCAAAGGGAAAAGTGTTAAATATGGGAATGTGGGTCTGGAGAGCTATAACAAGAGAAGAATTCTGTAGGGAAAGTCACTGGGGAGCAGGAAAGAGCAGTCCCAGGGCCAGTAGTCCACTGCAAGGCTGGCCTCCTGGTTATGATACTAGTTTGCTAGCTGTGAATGACTTATATGAGAATGAGTTAATATAAATAGCTTAGATATTTAAGTATCTTGTCAGAAAAAGAAAGTTTTTGATTTTAAAAAAAATTTTTTGTCTTTTAAACCTTAAAAGAAATGAATGGATTATCCAGGTATTAATGGAGAAACAATTACCAGTTGGAAACAGGGAAGAGTGATTTTATGGTTTCTTCTTTTAATGCATTTATAGGCAAAATAGAAGTGTTTTATAACTCTTGTTAAAAGTCTTTTTAAACTCTTGTTCTGCCTCATGTCTCTCTGAAAGGTACCACATTATTTTAATTTTAATTTTAACAAAATTCTACTGGAGAGGAGAAGACAGGGGTAAAAACCACTCTCTGCGTCTTTTCTTCCATAAAGCAATCATTCAGAATACTCCTCGTGGATTGCAGAAATACTCCTCAGTTTATGTGACCGGTTGTGAATAGTATTATGTGCAATGTTTAAGAGTAGAACAAAAGTGAAACAGGCTCTATGCAGGGAAATTAGAAAATGAGAATGTTAAAAAGGTACGGTTATGCTGCAGAAAACAAACGGGTTTTTAGGCACTTCTCCATGAGAAAAGAGTGCCCATTCATTTCACAGAACAATGGAAAATATATTGTAGAGGTTCTCAGAATATTGTAGGTGTTATGCAGTGAAACCTAAGGATGAATGCCTGTTATTTTTAGGGTTATTGTGGGAGGCAGCTGAAATATTTTGTGCTTGTTTGTGCTGAATATCAGAAAAATCAGTGGCTGGAATCAGAATGGATTAAGAAAAGTCCCTAAAATTGGCCTATTCTTTAGAAAAGCTAGGTCACTTAGCAACTCAGAAATAAATTTTGGAGCTGCAGCAACACAGAAAAAGATGGTGACTAAAAATGAAAAGGACAATATTGTAAGAAAAAATTAAAGAGTTATAATACTGTAGATATTAAAAGAATAACTGAAGATGGGATAGGGGTCAGATAGTAGCAAATATGAAGTAAAGCTGAAACTCCTGAGTTAGCTGATAATTATGCAAAAATCAAAAATAGCTACTCTATCTGCAGGAAGAAGTGACATGTTAGATTTGGAACCAATGGAGAATGCTAACTTTTTGGATGATATGTAGGAACAAGGAAAGAGACAGGGGCAGGTATCCCAGGGGAAGGTAGTGCTGACAACTGCTTTTGCCACTCAGTAGAAAAGAAGGTCTCCAGAGGATGTGAAACACGTTGCTGCAAATCTCTGGCCTTTAAAGGAAAGCACATCTGGGGATTAGAGTGCTGAGCTGTGCAATGGAACCACCTGCAGCGGGCTCTGAAAATGCAGATGGGCTTGACGCTTGGAGCTGTGATCAAAAGGCGAGAACAACGACCATCCTCTGAGCCATGAAGTCTGGTGATGACAGCACAATGACTTACCTCCCTGGCCTCTCATCCATACTGAGTGAGAGCTGGGTAAATTTCCTTCACCATTGGATAAGAGTGTGGCTTGACTCTTACTCCAGAGCATGTCCTCATGCCCAGGTTTGATGAAAGAGAGGGCTCATTTTGTCATGTTTCAAACAATCAAGGGTTCACTGAATTGTAAGAGTGCAGCTTTTTCCTTTGTGTCAGGGATGTTCACCTGAATGACATCGTAGCCACTTTTACCATCAATGATTGGTTGGTGTGTGGTGGGAGCCTATAGATCTTCAGCTTTTCCCATATTCCTTGCTGTGGAGAAAGTGTGGAGTGGTTGGAGTGGGGTGCCACTGATTGTAAGTTGGGTCAGGCTTTTTCTTATATAATTTCTGTTTTGAGTAAATTATTGTCTCAGCCTGTGATCTTTGCATTTTGTGCCTCCAGATCTCTCCAGTCTCTCCCCAGTTGCATTCCTATTTTGTTACCCAACTGTGATCACACTAAAGTCACCGAAGGCCCAATGAAAGCCAGGATGGTATAAAAGTGATGAAGAAGAGGTCAAAAATCTGCTTAAAGTCTTTAGATAAGTTAGTTTTCTTTCCTTTTTGATGGTGAGCATTTCAGCACTCAGAATAATATGATATTCTTTGTCATAGAAAATGTGAATTGTATATACTACCTGGAATGTTCACAAAAGGAGCTGGTTGAAAATATCAGCAAGGATGATCATAGCTATCCCTCTGCTTTTTCTGCTGCTTGCTCCTTGCATTACACAATACCAGAAGGTTTAGAAATCAGCAGTTAGGGGGATGATCTTGTCAATTAGCAGGTTTTAACATCTTCTTCCTCAAAGTCTTTCTATCTTACAGCAGCTTCAAAATATGATTTTCTTGCTGTTGGCAAATTCTGGAAAAAAGTAGACATGGAGAATGTTCACCAAGTTTTCATAGCTTTTCTCTTTATGTATTTCTGTAATATTTTCTAGCTAGCTTGTTTAAATTTTACTTTTGATGCAACTGCAGTAAAACCCGGTGTGGTATACCAGTTGAAATTGTACCACTGCCCAAGGTCTCTGGGTTAAGATGATTGTGCTGTCTTTAAAATCTCACTTTCATTTCCTTCTGGACCTTCTGAGACTAATTCCATTTATTATTTAATTCTTCCAAAATCTTTCCTTAATGGTCTTTTGAGAGCTTTTATGCTTTGTAGAAAGATGCAGTTTGAATCCAGCTGCATAAGCACCAGCAGTCCAAAAGGACTGGAAAAAGTGATAAGGAAAGAAGTTTGCTAGATAGATGGCAATAATGGATGTCTAGAAATGGAGCTTGAAAATGTTAGCTTCAGAATTATTACAAGTACTGTTGAAAAGATGAACTGTAAAGACATGGATATTGAAGTCACATGTGGAAGCAGATGTTTTTCTTTAAAATTTCCTGTGGAACATTGTCCTTTCACAAATTTTGCTTGGGCTAGGTCAGAAAGCTCATTCCTGCTTGTGAAACCTCACCAACACATAAAGAACCACTTATTTTGTGAAGTAGCCAAATTACAGCACTTGTAGCCTTGCCTGATTTGGAGGTGGGGAACTTTTTTTCTCCTGAGAAAGTAACTATGAATCCATAAAAATAATACAGGATTATTTTTCTTATTTTTATATTGTGAATATTTAAAAATATTTGTTGGAGAACAATACCAAAGAAAATCCTATACCTCTCATCTCTGAATGTACAAGTGGCTTGAGAACTAATGAGAGCAGATCTGCAGTCTTAGTTCTGTTCAGATTAACATCTGTCTGTTAAAGATTAGTGTTTAGTTGTATGAGATGTCTAGAAATATTATTTGTAAAGTAATATATAAACATTTTGGGGTTTATTTCTGTTTTGTTTCATATGCTGAATATGGCAGAGAACTGGATATTAGAATTTCTCATTCTTTATACTTCCATTCATCTTCCATTGTGATCAAATAACATAATGGCACTGAGTATCACATGGAAAGAAATGGTGAGTCGAAAACACAAACTCGAGGTTGCTGTGATTTATTGATGCATTAGTGGGATATAATTAATCAACAGTTTAGTGAACTGTACATTGAGGATTGATGTCAGAAACATGACTGATGTGTTGCAGTAACAAACACTTATAAACTGAATGGAAACACACTGTAAGTTTGCAAAGACCCTTCTATGGAAAGTGCCAAGAAGGTCTAATCTAACCCCACTGGTGCAGTCACATGTATGCACACACACGCCTGCCCTCCACAGGCTCTGGCAACACATGCCTCTCTTTACAAGTTTTGTGGGTCCTTTGAGGTATTGAGCAAAGGTGGGCTGTGACAATTTCAGTGTAGACCTCCAGGAATACTTTTTGGAGGGGTAGATTACAGGTATATAGGATTAAAACAATAGTTAAAGGCTACCACTCCCATTGTTTGCAATACGGTGCACATGAGACTCTGTTTTTAAAAACAGATCATCATAGCTCCTCCTCTACTTGGGGATGGCCCCTTCCCATGTTTCTGCACTGTGTATTGTATGTGGGGCATATGGATGGGAATTTTGACAAGTGAATGAAGTGGAGGACAAGGACCAATGGCTTTAAACTGAAAGAGAGAAGGTTTAGACTAGATATTACAAAGAAATTCTTTACTGTGAGGGTAGAGAGGCACAAGAACAGGATGCCCAGAGATGTTGTGGATGTCCCATCCCATGGATGGTTCAAGGACAGGCTGGATGGATCTTTGATCAACCTTATCTAAGAGGAAAATCCCATGCCCGTGGCTTGGAATTAGATGATGTTGGGGGGGGGGGGGGGGGTGTGTCTCTTCCAATCCAAAGCGTTTCATGATTTTATGATCCTATAACTAGTCTGATTATTTTAAATCCTCAAAGCGGCGCATTTTGGTACCAAGAGGATGTGAGGTATCTGATTATGTTTGCTAACCCCTTTTATATGCATCTCCCTCTGCAAAATCTGTGTGGGATTATGTAATTTCAATGCTCCCTTCAGGTTTTACAACCCATGAATCCATGCTCTATGCTTTTATGGAACTTTGCAGGAATGAAAAAATGTGAGAAATAAAGAAAAAAACCCAAAGAATTTATTTTTCTTGGTTTACTAATTGCTTTATTTAATTTCAGAAGTGGAGTTCCTTCATCAAAGAATCATTGAAGCATATCCATCTTAATTTTTCTCACTGTTTAGGAAAGCAGAACTGCAGTGTGATTGGAGAGAGGAATGAGACTGCAATCAATGTGAGTAATGTGGGTTAATACCAGACAAGTCCTCTTTGATCTCTTTGCCTTCCACTCTGCTCTTTCCTTGGTGTCCAGTCCTTTACCAATTCCACTTCTCTCCATGGTTTGATTAACTGCCAAGAAAGCCTTAAGTGTTGTCTTGGTTTTCATCATAGCAACTTTAAGTGTGTGCTTGAGGGTCCTTAGGTGGCCATGTCATATTTCTCAGGCACCCTTCTGCACCTCTAATGTGAACCGCGTCTTGATTTACGAGTGCACCTCTAACCCTTCACTGTTTTCAGCTGTGAGGATGTATTTCTTGGTTAAGTGTAAAATTTCATTGTAAAATATATAAGGTTAACCTGCACTGACACTGAATTTTAAAGTGTGTAAGTAGAATTAAAACTGAAATGTTATACATTTGCTTTTGTCCTATCTGTGAAATCACTATTATGTTTTACAAGATTACATCAATAACAAATGATATACAAACAATAGCACATTAATTTGAAAATGCAAATTCAGGCAGATATTCTCAGCATAAGGGAAATGAATGTGAATGGATCTGTCATTTGTGGTACAAGCTTTATTCATTATTTGACTCTGGCATCAGTGAACAGTATGGTGAACACCTCTCCTCCAAGTTTTCTGCAGAAAGAAAATCTGGTGTGTTTTTTCATATAAAATATAAAGTTTCACAAAATTTTTCAAATTAAAAAATTCAGATGGTTTAATGGACTATTATGTTTTGACAGAAATCTGTGATACTCAAATCAGTGTTTTCTAGGCATCAGCCATATTAAATGATGAGTAGGCTGAAAGAGCTTAAAATCTCTGAAAAAGTTTTTTAAATTTTGTGACTATAAGAATCTATGTGTCTATTGAAGCTTGTAGACATGAAATTAGAGAACTTCATGCTATGGTTTGTCTGTCACAGAGCATATAAGCAGACGTATCAATTTCTAGATTAATTTCAGGTCAAATTCATCTTGAATTTTATGTTTTCCTCAAGCAATTTGAGTTACAGCTCAAAATTTAAGAAAAAGCCTCCAAGAGGCTTACAAAGGCAAAAAAGTACTTGATGCAAGACAGCTGTATCTGGGATTCTAAATAACATCACTTAAAAAGGAAAATTTCAAAACTTCTATGTAACATTGATCCACTTCGTGGAGGTCTAGTGACTATGGTTAAATTTTGGAATTTTAAAGAGATAATTAAACTCTTTGTAGGACTGAGAATAATGCCATGTTTTACAGAAATTATGACCATATTTTGCCAGAAATCCATGCAGCAGGCGACAGTAACAATTCTCCTTCTGCACTGGTTGTACATAAAATGTGCTGGCATGTCCCATCTGTGTTATGAGATTTTCTGGTATGGTACACTGTCAGACAGTGATCTTGTCAGATGTAGGGAAAAAGGAGTTAAACTTGTTTTTCTTTTCCAAATTCATCCAGTAAAGGCCACTGCCTCTCTTGGCTTGCTCATTGCTCAGCAGAGTATGTATAACTATACTCTGTTTTGCTCGCGATAAGAATTTGTGGGCTTGTTTGCATTAAAGATTTATTCTTTAATACTTCCTTGAGGAGATAACAGATGAGTAAAAACTGTTGCAAATAAAGCTGGTCAATATTGTTGAAAGATTCTTCCAGGTTTGCTTGTAAATGCTGCAGCTTCAGCAGTGTCTGCTGCAGCTCCTGGGCAAATATATGCTCCTAAATATTTGCATGCTGTATCTCAGGTTAGGACTGTGAGGACAGAGCAGTAGCAAAAGAAGTTTGTATCTTTTCAGGAATTATGACTAGTATGGACTAGTTACATGGCAGTTGATTCATACAAAGCCCTCTTCTGCATTATACTATGTGAAATTGCCATTAATATATATGTGTTAATTGTAAATCTAAGATTAATAGAAGAATCCAGCTTTCTTTTTAGTGTATGTCTCCAGACCACAGACCAATGAATAAATTAATTGGTTTTGCTATGTGGCTCTGTCGTAGTTTGGAAAAAATGAGTTTTTTTGAACTTCAGTGGTCAAACCAATGACGTGCTCAGGTTTAAAGACTGGCACCTGGTGTGACCACTGAGGACAAGGATCTGCCTCTGAGAACACAGGGGGTTAAAAGCAGAGGGCTCCCCGGAAAGCTCTCTCTTGGTTCCGGTCCCTGAGGACGGAGGGATCTCCCCTGCCCAGCGGCTGGCTGGGCGGGGAGGGGAAGCCATGCGGCCTGGGCGAGGTAGGCTGGAACCTTGGGCAAGAGGGGGAGAGAAAAATCCTGCAGGATGGAAGGGTGGAGAGAGTACAAGAACTTTGGGAGGCATCAAGCAGCCTCTTAGCTTTTTTCCCCTTTCCCCCCCCCCCCCCCCCGGAGAGAGAGAGAGACTGAGAAACCGTGTCTGTGATCTCCGTCACCTTGAAATTTGATATCCGTAACTAGACAGCACGGCCGAAGGAGTTTGGGGGGGGTGGCGTAAGGAAAGTGCCCAACAGCAAAGATACTGTAAGAGTTCTGAAGAAACAAAGCCCAAGATTTTAACCCTTTTCGTAAATGATGGAAACTTTATAAATGCTAATCCTCCTGAATTTGAAGAAGAAAGATAGAAAGAACTAAGCAAGATGATGAAAGTTTGTGCAAGTGGAAGATTGTCAGAGAATGCTGAAAAGAATTCTAGGTGGGAGGAAATGATGGAGTGGCCTTTGGCTGGACTTTTTTGCATAGCCTGAATGGACTCATTTCTTTTCTATAACATAGAGACTGCATCTGGGGAGAGGCATTGGCTTGGAGCCAAGAGTGGACAGTAGTGTGAACAGAGATGAGAGGAAGAGCTCTGTTCTCAAGGCCCCCCGCCCCAGGGGGTAATATTGGGGGGGACTGGTGTCCCAAAATTTGAGAAGCTGTCGTCTCCTGGAACTAACCAAAGCATCTTTAAAAAAAGAAACCCTAGAAACAGCTCTGGTCCATGCACAGTGGTGAGAGCACTGGACATGGAAGAAGAGGCCACGATGTGGTGCAAGGAAGACTCCTATCTCTCCTCAATGAACTGAGTACTGATTATCAGAAGGGTGGTAATAGACTAAAGATTAATTATCTAAAAGGTGGTAACGTGGTGGAGACTTTTCAGTTTGTTTTATTGTGTTGAGAACTGGTGGGGGGGGGAGGAAGAGTGTTTTTTAAAGTTTCCATGTTCTTCTGTATGTGTCTTCTTTGCATATTATAAGTAATAAAGTTTTTTTTTTTTTTTCCTTTTGCTTTCTAAACTAGAAACTGTTTTGCTCTGTTTTTGGTCACATCTCACAGCAAATACCAGAGACAGTATATCGTCATAGGGGCACTGGCCTTGTGCCAATGTCAAACCTATGACAGGCTCCTACTAGTTTGTTTGTTCTGAACTTGTATAATATATTGGGTCTAGTTGGTAAATTGTCATTAGAAAGATGGGGTGCACTGCACAGCGAATTATTCAGAATATCTCTAGGGATGTCCCCATCAAGGGTTACAGCACCGAAGAATGGTTGTGGGTGAAAACAGGAGACACGAAGTCAGAAGTAATCTCAGATATACTGACTGGTTCTGTCTTAGTTTCTCTCTTCACAAGATAAGATTGTAGTTATCTCTCCCTTTGCCAGTGAGAAATTTGACTTTACACACACAATTAAATAAAACTAAGCTTACCAAGTCTGGGGTTGTAAACACTGGTGGATCTGTATGGGAGAAAACTTCATTTGGATCTGTATGGGGGGAAACAAGTAGGTGGCCTGAGGGGAATACAGATCCCAAGGTATTGCTTCAAGACCTGTGCTCTGGTGCCCTAATTGATTGGCTTGTTAATTGTGCAGGAGGCTGGTAGGAGACAGTGATGGCAAAATACTGCTTGAAAACAAGCTCCTGGACCTAGGAACAATCACAGCAGAGAAGAGTTAAATGATTCTGTTTTAGCACTGTAATTTCTATTTTAATCTCTGAAATGTCTCTGCTGGTCTGAGTGGTATACCTAATTTTTCATCATATATTATCCTTGTGCTTTCTCAATTACTTTTTATTAAATATTTGAACCTGAAAGGTAAAAACTCTTTCAGATTTATAGGTAGTTGAGCATGGCCTTTAAATTTCTTTCACTTCTCAAAGTGACCTGAATTTACAACATTCTCAAATCCTAGTGCCCCTTTTCATCCTTCATCTAGTATTTAATTTCAAGACATGATCTCTAGAATGATAGCAGAATATTGTCTGTTCCTCCTTGTAGAGGAGTTTGGTGGAGGGTGTGTGACTGTCTCCATTTTCCAAAAGGAACTGGATAGTGTCTATGGGACCTGCAGGCAGGGTAAATGCAGTGCTGGTAATTCAGAAGGATTCAGGGCCAGACTCCTGCAGTAAAATTTTTCTTTTGCTTGCAGGGTTCCAGTGCTTTCTTACAGCAGTTATGACTACTGATAATGATCGCATCCTTCTCATGATGCAGTTAGAAGAGTGAAGTTTATACTTGACAGAAAAATAAAAGTTCTCTTATCTGCCTTCAAAAGCCAGGGGTGGCTGCTGAAGGCAATGAAGCGTTCCAAGTGAGAATGAATTGAAAGTCACAAAAAGCTATGCAGGTAACATATAAAAGAGCATGTGAGCAAGGATCCTTCACTCTGTGCTGGTGTAGGGTATATAACTAACAGAAGATATGAAGATACAGGTAGGTGTCTTTCATGTTACATATATGAGTGACTTTTCTAGAAAAAAGGCCGCTAGAGGATGTGATATCTGAAAGACACAAATGAGATAAGGAAAAACTACCATGGCATATTTTAAGTAAATTCTAGCTCATAAACTATGAAAACTGATGTCTTGCAAGTGAAAACAAAGTGTAGTCTGGAACAGGACTTCTTAGAGTCACCTGTTCTTATAACATTAAATAGCTACAAATATTCAATAGCTGTGTATTTCTTTTATGAGTGGGGCAGCCATTGCCCAGATAAATGTTGGTGAGGTAAATGTCAACCCATGCGTAGAGAGAATGTGACTCGGCCTAAATCTTGCACACAATCACAAGTGTTTTAGTATGAGGTTGACATGCAAAGAAGGTAATCTCCTTGAAAAATGTTTTGGTTATTTTTATTTTAGTCGCATAGCAATATTTGTTCAATAGTATCACAGCAGGACCAAAATCCCAAGTGACTGAGTCATTGGTAATGCTCTTTGCAGCCATAGTCTTGGCTCTTCAAAGCAAACAGGTTACTGGTGAGGCTTAGCAGAGCCTTTGTTTCTCCCATATTTAGGTTTCTTGTGAAGGCAAATCAGAACACTGGTGCAGAAACATACCTGATGACCAAGACTGTGATGTTCGCCTGAGAAATCAAGTGAACTTGAAGCCCATTGAAAACAATGCCTTGCAGTTTGAAAAGAAATATTTGGCATGAAAATATACAGTCTTAAAGGCACACAAAATTTGGAAGTGGAATAATGTCAACGATAGCAAGAGATCAGCCTTCTTTTCCTTGCCTGCCTTGATATACAGGGTATCATCAACAGAATAACTTAGTTCTTATCTTACTGTTTGTGGGAATCTCAGAGCAGTTCAAAAGGCAGCAAAGGGTTTTTCTTGTAGTTTGTCCTTCCTAAAGCTTAAAAACTCAAGTTTTGCAGATAATCTTCCCTTAATGGATTCACATATCTTCAGGATCCATTCTTTTGTTTGAGAGTCCCATCCCCTTTTGCAATGAGTCATTACAAGGAGTAAGAGATTTAACTCTTATTTATGAGTTATTACAAGGAGTCAATTCATTACAAGGAGTGAGATATTTAACTCTTATTTGTATTCTTTGTGATTAGCAGGCCACCTTATTCACACTTCCCTGAGATTATTTACCTAAAGAGATAGCTACATGCTAAAAAAAATCTATCACTTATATCCAGTCATCTTCTCTTTGAAATGTTGAAAGTATTTGGTTTATTATGTGGCATGTCCTGATATATTAACTATAAATCTAAGAAGTCAGAAAAACAAACCTTCATTTCTTGTTATCTTTATTCATTTTGATGACAATATGCTTGGAGCAGACCATGTGGTAACATTTCCTATCTCCTTTATATGCAGCTTTTCCTTTTTGTCACGAAAAAATAATAATAAAAAATACTGAAAAGGTAGCTGCAAATGTAGGAAAACTTCCAAGGCTGGACCCTGGATTACCTTTTATTACTTGATTGCATATCGTTATTTTTATTGTTATTACTGATATTATACTGGTTTTATTCATGTTCTACAAATAACAGAGGGAAAACATAAAAGAAAAATTCTCCAAAAAAGATTCCTAGAAAAACAGCACACAACTTAAGCTAAGGTATTACATTAAATTACTTTTATTATATATATTTTTAAAAAGGTTAAATTTCAAATTAAAGATTCATTTAATATTCCACTACCCATTTTACAAAGAGAACCTTACTTAATATGTCAATTTTTGCAGCTATTCAAATTCAAGTAAAATCCATTTTAAGCAGTCTGCATTGATATGATTTATTCTTTCATTTAAGAAAGAATGAAAATTAAATTCAAAAGCGAGTGCCTATCTCCACCTGGTAATCTATTCATAAAAATATTATCTATTGCATGAATATTCATTTCTTACATCCTTGCTGATAAACGAGTGGTTTAATATTGTTCAGGCTTTTAGTTCCATTTATACTTTTTCCAGCTTTGTCAGTGTGAACTATTTAGCAGTTTAATATCTAAAATGGCAGTACATACATAGTGAGATAAAGCATTTTAAATTTACCTGATGTGAGGTGGTTTAAATAAAGATGTGCAGGCTAGCTCTTATTTTGATTTCACAGGTTTTTGTGTAATTTCAGCTCCAGAAGAGTTGTTTTATAACTAAGCTTATATTTCATTACTTTGCAGGATTTTGGAAAGCTGTCTTTCCACTTTTCTTCAGACTTTATTGTGGACTTATTCAGTCAACTGCATTGATAATGAAAAGTTATTAGGATTTTTCTTCCTTAGAAAAAAAGACCACTGATATGGTGTATTGTATAGGTTCATATGGCAGGATTACTGGGTATGAAAAGTATTGAAACTTATTAATGTGGGTAACTGCTAGTTCTTTTCTGCAGATATCCTCTAGGGAAGGTTTCTGAATTTGCTTGTATATATCTGTTTAAGATACATGTTTCTGTCAACAGAGAGATCAGAAACAGTTAAAAAATTTCAGGAGCATTTACCTTGAAAATAAGAGCAATTCAGCCTAGTGCTGGAACTAACTTCTCCACTCTTAGCGAGTCTAGGTGGTTTTGCACATGTAAGGCAGGATGAAATCTGGGTCAGAAGAGGGAAACATGCATCGAAATCTCCTTTTCCCACTTTAAAATTGTGGAGTTTTTAATGTCCTTTTTTTGCTGCCAGTGTACTCCCTGTTTTATTTTTTGGAAAATCTGATTTCATTTTGGTTCAGGGAAAAAATTTTTAAGCAAGTTACCTTGAAATTCTCTAGGGAGACTGTTGCAGAAAACTCTTCTAGTCCCTTAAAAACATTGTTCTGAATTATATCATAATACATAAAGTACTTTAAAAAAGACCTTTGAAATAAAAGGAAATTCTTAAATGAAATTCTTTTAGTAAAGTAAGTACAAAATATTTTTTATATCTTTGGAGTTTCTCTGAAATGTTTAAAAATATTCTTGCAAAAAAACTCCCCAAAATTATTTCTCCCCCCCAACCCCCAAAATCTGAAATTCTAGACTATGATTTCAAGTCCTACTTAAATTCATGAAAATATTCACTTTCTAGGCTAGAAAAAAACCTTAATATTTATTATGTTTAATAACTAATTGCCTTCAAATTTAATTTTTCATAAAGATCTTTTTCTATAGGGTAAAAATCTTAACCTGGACCCTTGCTGCCAATTCTGAAATCCCACATAGTATTCCAGTTTACTTTGACTTTTCACCTGTATCTTTTTCTCCAATCTACATTCTCAGAGTCACTTGCAAGTATGAGGACATGACTGAGAAAAACAGTAGGTCTGTTTTAATGTGCCAGTTTTGGCTGCTGGGTTATCTCTGTGTTGTCAGGTGCTTGTTCATATTTTTCTCTGAGTGCAGACTTTTTCATTCATCAAAGCTCATTTTATTGCCTTCTGTTCCTGCTGCTTTCATCTCTGTGCCACCTGAATGTTCTGTTCAATTGAGTTCTACTTTTTACTGCTACCTGCAAATTTGTCCAGAGGGGCAGTGTGAAACAGAGGCAAGGATCATGGTATCTGAAACCTACTCGTTTGCAAGTATGATTACTTTTATAAAAGTTTTACTACTAGCCACTAGAAAAGAAAACATTTTACCGTTATGTATTGAAAGAATAATATTGAAACATGGTGAACCCAAACCCACAGTTGCCATTCTTCTGGAATCCGACCTGTGCAATATTGAAGATACTTTTAATTAAACAGAAGATATTCCTGCCTGATAAATTGTATAAGCATTTGTTACAAATGAAGCAGTTATTTATCTGGACTGAACCTATACAAACCTAGAATGTGTCTATATTTAGTACGTTTTACCTTTATTTCAGCATTTATAAATCTAAAGGAACACTGTGGTTTTCAGCACTGGTTTTTACCATGCTGGTCAGGGCAATGGACTCTGTCATCATTCCATGTGCTATGTCAGTATTTCTAAGGCCTATCAAAACCATTTGTCAAAGTGGCATTTGTCAAAGACAAGTTGTGCAAAACATTTTTATGTTAAAATGAATGGGGCTGCCACTTGGCAAAACCTGCAAACAGCCAGGGCAAAGAAAGCCTTGAATATTTGAGTAAGAGTGGCTTTTTCCTATTAGGAATGCAATGAACACAGAGCAATCTGGTTCCACTTTCCCCTGCAGTATGTCCTATCTTTGAGCATTTTGCACAGGAGGAAAGTGTTTTGCACAGCCTCTGTTCACAGGGAAAGGGAAGACACTGAGCCAAGCTGTGCCAAAGCTAATCTAGGAAGGTCCATGGTCTCAGTTGTTGCCCCTTCCCTCCTCTGCAAAATGTCTTTGCAGAAACTTCTGTCCCATGAATCCCTTTGAAATCCATGTTTTCTGGAAACTGGAGCTCTTATTAGGTGCCTGCAATAAATTTCTTATGCTTTCCACTTGCTGACAGGTCTTTAAATACCACTTTGTTTCTAAAGTGAACATATTGATGGTGAAATAAGTCAGCATGGTATGTGGAGAAAATGATGCTGTTCTGGTCACCTCCACCATTGGTGCAGCCCTCAGGCACAGGTAGAACCTTAGGTTTGCTCCTGAGGTTCTGCCTGTCTCCGTGACTCTGGGGGCTGCTGTTAAATGGAGTTCCTGGCTATTTGCATTTGTGTGTGGGGAGGCCCACATGGCTGCCAGTGAAGTGAAATTGCAGTGTTCATCTCCCTTTGAATGATCTGGCCCCCACATTGAGGATTTTAGACCAGAGCAGATACTTCTGAAAGATTCTCTGCCTAAAATTTCACACTACTGTGAAAATTCTCCACAACTGGGATTCATAATAAATATTTTTGCCTAACTACCTATTATGTCTGTCTACTGGTGCCTGAACGTTTGTTAAAAATTGCTATTCGATTCCCGAAAATAATGGATTTCTCCTGCTGATTCTTCTTATGCCTGTACCACTCTGATATTTCTCCAATGCTCCACCTGCAAAAGAATATTGAGGGAGGAGAAATGTGTACAAGGAGTTGCAAGATTGCCCTCCTATCATCATTTGCCTGAATTTCATGGGTACTGCATCACATTGTGCTTGATTTGTGGGTGGTGGGAATGAAAGCTTAGGTAATACCTAATTGCTTTATTTTGGATGAAAGCTCAGGGTAGCCCTGAGTAATCTGGCACTACATGCTATAGAAAAGGAAGATCACAGTTACCACCAAGATTATGGAGAAACTTTCTATTCAGTCCTGTGTGATTGTTCCCACAATGCAAATCAGAAAAATACAAATTATCTTGTTTTGCTACAGAGAGCACCCAAACAAATTTTGGAAGGGGATTAAAGAAGAAAAATCCAGTGAATACTTTTTCTTTTTTGAGTGCTTTTGGTAGCTTTCATCCCAATTCAGCAACTATGGTCTTCACCACTGTCTGTTTCATTGGTAGCAACATTGAATGGAACTAGTCCAAACCTACTCACAGTTTTTTCTGTGTACAAGCCCTTTTCTTCCTCAGCTTCACACTGAGTCTCTGATTTTTATCTGACTGTTGACAATGGGAATATTTATGTGTCTTGGTTTATATTGGTATAGATATTCATGCTGGAGCAAGTACTTGCTCAGGACTATTATCTGTACTGTAGAAAATTGTGCTGTAGGCAAGAAAGCAGTCTCTCCTGGGCTTTCTCATACAGAACATGCCCCAGAACCCAGTTCTGCTGGAAGGTGCTGAAGAAGGTGCTTGGGTAACAATAACCACACCTCTCAAGATGCTGTGGGAAAGGGTAAAATGTTTCTAGAGTACTGGAGTACTGGCATATCTAGTTGGATTTCAGCATTATAGGAATCTCTGAAACGGCACCTGGTTCCCTGCAGGGCTTGAAATTTAAGTTTTGATGAGTACCTGAATTCTGAAATAAAATAAAATGACTCACACCAAGACAATGCCAAGTTGTTCTATCTGTCACTGGTCTGGAAGTTAGCAGAGACACCATTCCTGGTACTGGAATGCATTCACATTTTCTCTCCTAAATGTTTTGTTACATTCCATGTTCAAACGTATTTTCATTTATTTACTGTTTTTATTTTTATTTTTATTTTTTATTTAGATGCTTGTATGATTTTAAACATAATAGATCCTTTCCATGTCAATGACAGCATCTCCATTTAAATGCAGAATACCTCTTGAAGACAATTGTTTGGTGGAGAGATTGGAGATAGAAATAGAGCACAGAAATAAATTGCATATATCTTTGGTTTTGATTTTTTCCCTAAAACCTGCATTTCATCTGAACAGAGATGCATAAAAATCCCATTAAAATTGGTTCCACTTCTTTGAAATGTGCTGTAAGACTAATTCTGACAAAGCTGACATTTTATATGCTCATATCATGACTTACAAAAGGTAATAAAAATAAATTCTCTTGTATAGTCACTGTAAAACCTGGTATGAGATGAGCATTATGTTTGATACAGATATACTTGCTACTATGCCAATAAAAACAGACAAGGACCCTATCAAATACTCCTTTTACTTTCACTTGGCTAAATTTTCAGCTGTCTTGTAGGGTGAAAACATTCTTTGCTAATATCTTTCTTGGTGCAAAAGGTGACCTTTTAACAATTATTCAGATTAAACCAAAATGAATATTTTGAATTATTTTTCCCCCAGTCAATGAGTTGAAGAAGGATTCAGTAATTCACCAGAAGAACATACACCCTGTAAAACATTACCAATGAGTTCATGAAGCACAAGCTGCACAAATTCCATTCTTTTGTGTGAGCCAATAGACCATTACAGGCCTATTGAGGTCTGCAAGCTGATCACACCAAGATAATTCAACCTTCTCAACTTAAAAAAGCTGCTGTATGTGTCTTTGGACAGAACAAGTATTTCAAAAGTAGTCCTATGCTCATAACATCATTGTTGTTACAATGGGTTTTTTACTCCTAAGTTTCTGCTCATGTGAAAATGCAATCAAGAATTTTTTTCATATGATCATGCTGAATCTCTGCTCTACAGCCTAGTTTTGAGTAGTTGCAGGAACCACTGATACTCAAACAATTACATCACTGCTGCAGTGCTCCCAAGAACGAACTGATATTGAGCCTAGATTTACCTTGTGAGATAAACACTGGGATCCAAGTTTCCATATTATAATAAACCTGATGACTTAAGATTGAAATTTTAGATCTACTTTCTCTGGTAAACAGAGTATTCAAAGGCAGCATTTGCAAAAGTACCTCTGTAATTTAGGATGCTGAGACTGACTGATCTTAAGATTTATCACAAAATTAATTTGAAAGACTTGTATCAGGTGCTGCATATAGATTTTATAGTATCAATATGAAAAAAGATTTCCAAATTTTTATTCATATCTTCCTACTTTTTGGCTATGCAGTTATATACATTCACTTGGGCAAAAGGTCACAAGTAGAATGCTGCATGTTGCTAAGATCTGCCTGAGTTTGCACAGTCAATACAATAGAGAAAACTGTCCCAGAAGGGCTCCAGCCCAATGTCGTATGAAAGTCTTCTCTTGAGGAAAAACCATTCTACAAGAATGATATTTTTTGAGGAGACACAACAAAAAACAAAGTTTGCTCATGAGAAGTTCTGAGAAGTGTAAGCTTCTTGTCAGGTCTTCCATAACTTCCAGATAACGCAGGCACTCCTCACTTCCTCCTTAAAGAGAAATCTGTTAGCTATTTTTATAAGTTAACAATTAAAGGGCCTATATTCCATATTAAAAATATTTTTATAACTTCAGAAAATGCCCAGAAACCGTGCATATGTTTTCAAACACAAATGAGAGCCCTGCATTCATATGAGTAATGTAGCTAGTGATGGTAGAAAACAATGCAAACCAAGTCACAAAATACTTTAAATGTCAAGGTGACTTGAATTTCATGGTGTTCAGCTCTTTCTTAATTTTTAGAAGGTTTTACAAAGTACTTTTTCATCAAACATTCAAAATTTTTTGCTTTTTATTAAGAACTGCAATAAAGACAATCAAAAGAAGTTCCATTTTAATTTTATTTTCTTCTTCTTTTGCCATTCTGTGTCTTTTAAAATGTTCTCCAATTTCCAAAGAGACAGAAACACAGAAAGTGGTTTTCCCTTCCTTTTTTCATAGTTTGATAGTCTATATTTATCCAGTCACAAGGTATTTCATAGCAGTTCCAGACTGGCAAACAAAAAAATAGGAAGGGAAAAATAAAATTTAACAGGAAAAAAGAAAAAGCTTTACTCTGCATTTTTTTTTTATGTTCAATTCATAAAAGAAATAAAGAGGGAATACATGAAGACACCAAATCCTTGACATTTGATTTTGAATGTTTTCAACACCAATGAGTATGTGGGATATTAAAAGCAAAACCAATAAGCACCTGAAAACATTTGATGTGCTTCTTCAATCACAAAAAAAGGCCACTTTTGGTGTGGCAAATGGAGCTAGGGTATACAACTGACAGACCTGGATTCAAACATGTCCATAGTGGTAAATCAGTTCTTGAGCAGAGTATATTTTCTCCATGAATAGGAGCTGGTAGCCATACTTCTCTTTGCTTCTAGCTTTTCATGGGCGGTATCAGTCTCGTGCAAGGCAACATCATCTCACTTTGGTTACTATGGAACCAGTTGTGCATGGCTGCAACTGTAGACACTGGGTCCATCCAGGGTTTTTTTTCAATGTTTTTCCATTTGGGCTGCCTGAATGATCTTGTAATATGATGTGTTGCATAAAACAATGTTCTTTATTCTCAAAGAGGCATCTCAAATCTGCTTTGTAGATTTCAGTGGTTTAGAAATAGCTTTCCAGTTGGTACCCAGTCCTTCTGCTGTGTGGGGTTTTGAGTACCCATTATAGCTTTGAATCCCCTGATAGAGAAGAATCAAAAGTTGGTTTTGGTTTCCTTCTCCCCTCCCCTCAAATATTACTATTTAATTTTTGCCACTTTACATGCAGTCGTGGCTTTTCTTGGAAAGTGGAAAAAGTGTGAACTCTCTTTGACTTGGGAGAGATGTACTGCCAACACCAGCAGACAGGATTGGGACCTGTGAAGGGAGAAGCAATACCAGTGATACCCATTTACACTTATTCTGGATTTACCAGCCCTACTGGGTCACATACCTGCTTCCACCCAGCAGAGGTGTCAATAAGGTGTATAGTGGTGGGGAAGCTTAATATAAAAGTGGAGTAGAGGAAACTGCGCAAGAGCCCTTGTATTTTAGAATGGTTTTAGAGGCATGGCTTATACTGTAAGTGTGCCTTAATCTAATAAGGCCTTTAAAAATGTTCAAAACTCTCAAAACAAACTTTCTTCTGCCATCTACATCTTCATCTGTCTACGGGTTAAGGGGAAATAGCAGCTGTTTTACTGAGGCAACCTTGGGGTTTGTCCATGCCACTGGGAATTTTACAGCTGTTCCTGAGGATATGGCTTGGAGATCTTGTCTCTTTTTATAGGAGGACTGTATGAAGCTTAGAAGATTGTCTAGTTTGGTCTAGTGGAAAGGTTTTTGCCTGTGGCAGGGGAGCTAGAACCAGATAATCTATAAGGTTCTTTCCAACCCAAACCCTTATGTGACTCCATGATTCTATGATTCTAAGTCGGGCTTGTGTAGCTATACCCTAATGCCATGGTCACTTCTAGGCTTTGTGTTATTCACACAAGCCTGAACAGACTAGCTGGACATCTTGATTTGAATTGTTGCCCTTTACAGCTCAGCTGTGCTCCCTGATCAATCTGTATCACAGTCTGTATGTATGACAGCCTGTGTCATCTAAAATGAGTTACTCATCTGCCTACACTGCACAAACACAATGTTGACTTAATGGCTCTCTGGTCCCGCTCCTGGAGCCAGATGGAATGAACCTCTGACCTTCTGGGCACATCAGATCTGTTCAATGTCAGTTACAGCTTTCTAGATCAGTGAAAGCAAAAAAAAAAAAAGTATACTGTTGACAGTTTATTAACTTGAAGGATTATACTTTCAGCAACATTCCAGAAAATAGTTTATCTATGGTGTATTATCTGTTACACCCACATTTGAATTTCAATACTCATCAGTTCATAAGCAGAAACAACTTCAGAGAAAACAGGGATGGCATTTATCATGTTGTGCTGTTTATCACTGGAAAGAAAACAGAGGAGCATTCCTATTCTGTCATACCTGTATTCTCTTTGTCACATTACAGTCTCCTGATGGATAGCTCTGCTCGTAGCTTTTTCAAGCTTTTGTCCACACACTCAGGTAAAATGTCTTATCACAAAGACAGTGCTATTGAGGGTGCCAGTTAGTTTTTTGGTTACTTCAGGGACCAATTCTGTTTTCCATGTCCTTCATTTTACATTTTGAGCAGAAGCTTTCTTTTCCTGAGTGCCTATGCATTGCATAGCAAAAAGAGAATGATGGTTTTTAGATAATTCTGCCAGTATTAATCCCTACCACTGCAATTTCCTCTTCCATGGTGCTGAGTGTGTTCTATTTCCTCTAAGGGTACAGAGACCTCTCACCTGGGGACTGGCTCCCAGTCAATGTTTAGTGTTGGTGCTTCGGATTCCCATGTCGAACTGGTGGTCAAGTATGATCTCTGGACCATTTGTTCTGCCACGAACAGAGATGTATAATAAGCTAAAAGTAAATAATATTTTAACTAATTTCTTAATATCTCATTTAGCTTTATGGGAATGGGAAAGGACAGAAAGGAAAACGGGCAGGCTCCCATACTGTTTTTCACAAAGCTTGCAAGCTTAAAAAAGTAGTTGGTACTTCTCACAGTATTTTCTGTTGTGTTTCTGATGTGTTTCCTTGCACTTTTCTGATAATTTTTTTCTGCATTGTGGAAACAATGTAGCTTCCACGTGTGTACAGATGTGAGGGGTAATTCTGTTTCCCCCTTTCTCCCTTCTCTGATGCAGAAGACAGAAATCAGAGAAAAAAGCATTCAAGAGAATAAATGAATGGCAGCAAAGCCAACACAGCAGGAGAGCTGGGGGTAGCAGCAGGTGGAACAGGAGAGAGGGCAGACATAGACATCAGAGAAGGAAGACATACATCTAGGAGCAGCTTTGAAAGAAGGATTTTGTTAAGATTTAATGAGTTAATCTCTGCATGCTAATTACTGTTAATGAAAAGATTAAAAATAATAAAAGCAATTTATCTCATTCCAAAATAATTAGCCTTAATAACTTGTTTGTACAGCATATAGAAAGAGATTTTGATGGGAGTCCACCCAACATCTGTGTATACATAGTTTATATATCAGCAATATGTTCTTGTAAAATGTCTGACAGATGTGGGATCATCAGCTTTGCTGAGACTTTAACAGGGTTCCCAGGATCTGAGCACTGAATTATTCTGGTTTTCTGTCAGGTTTGCAGGTGCTCGTGTTTCTGAAAGTGAGGATCATCTCCCTGTATTCTCCCTTATGTATGTATGTTGCATTAGTTTTGCACTATTTCTCAGGAAACTGAAGAGACCTTAAGGGACTTCATCAGGATGATTACAGAATTACTGCCGGGCTTGGTATCAGCTTTCCTGGCACCTGTGGTAAGATTTATGTGGGTTTCCAGTCCTGCATGGCTCATACATACCACAGGTTTGAGCAATAATATTCTTCTGATAATGCTAGTAAGTGGCATCAATTCCCTTTGTTATTATTATGAAGTGATTTAGCTGGTGTGTAATTCAGTTTCTTTACACACAAGGAAAACTTAATATAGCACTTACTGCCTCTTGTATTCAGTCATTACAGCAGTCAGTCAAATCGTGGGTAAGGCAAGCTGCAGAGTACAAGTGTGAAATGGCAGGGATTTCTCATCCAGGTGTTTTGACTAATTGAGCTTTTCTACAGAGAAGCCTTGCTGAGTAAAAAAGGGCAGAAAATTATCAACATCATTATGGCCCTTATAACATTGAATGAATGATAAAGGTGTTGAGGAGGATAATGAATCTAGGTGAATATCACCTGTGGAGATTACTTATTGAATAGCTCTGCTTAAACCATTCATTTGTTGATGGCTCTGACTTGCACATTTGTTGCCATCCCGGCTACTGCTGAAGAATTGGGCAAGTAATCTGGACAAACAGCGCTGGCTGCCACTTTGACTATTCCTCTGCATTTAGGTCTTCCACACATGAAAGACATGCATCCTTCTTCCAGCTGTCCTCCTTCAAGTGCAAATGTCTCCATGACTCCAGCACAAGGGACTCTCCACAGCAAGATGGGCACATACAGCCTGTGCTGAACAAGCTGCAGCAGCAGCAGCTTGTGATTAAGCTGATGCAGGGCATAGTCTTTGTCCTAAGGAGCCTCATCAGAGAGTTGCTTTCTTGCAAATTGTTTTTAGATGGAGATGTCATCTGCTACACCTGTATAAGTGGGATGGAAGCCTCTTAAATGTTGATGATGAGGGTTAGGATTAACTGGAGTGAGCAGAATGAGGAGGATTAGGGCTGTGGTAGTTCTGCCATCTTTGTGGTGCTATGAGGGTGCCTTTAGGTCCTTTGCTCAATCTCTACTGAGGTTCCTTGGCTTTGTCTTCTGGGGTACTGCTGTAGTTCAGGTGTTTGGTGGAGTTTGGGTTATCCTGATGTTCAAGAACTATAGATATTTGTTTGAGGAATCTTACTTGTCTCTCCCTGGTTGGTTGACTCTTGCAACTGCGCTTATATTGTTACCTACTGGAATTTTGGCTGTTTCTATTTCTGTTAAGCGTTCCCGCAATCAGCAAGGGACTCTGATGTATTTGCTGCTGCTCCT
Source organism: Sitta carolinensis (assembly GCA_032173965.1). Lineage (NCBI taxonomy): Eukaryota > Metazoa > Chordata > Aves > Passeriformes > Sittidae > Sitta > Sitta carolinensis. The sequence continues at coordinate 51,470,943 of CM063313.1, forward strand.
TCTTTGCCTAGAAATGTCTTCGGCAGCTCTGGCACGTTTCTACTGTGTTAGGACAGCTTCTCAGGTGGAAAGTGCTATGAGTTACCTTGTTCACCAGCACAATTGGACATGCTCCCAGGATCCTGGAAACAGTGCTGTGGATGTGATACAGAGGAAGATGCAGTGTTGTGGGATCCACAACTACACAGACTGGCTAAAGACATCATATTCTTGGTATCATCCAGCTTGTGTCCCTGAAAGCTGCTGTAAGGAGGCTCATTCTCACTGCAGGGGTGACTTAGGCCATATGGAGCAGCTTTCTGAGGAAGGATGTCTAAAGAAGCTGGGAGACCAGTTGTGTTCTGCCATGCTGTATGTTTTTTGGTGTTGTATTGTGCTAAGTATCTTGGAGCTCTTGGCTGGTGTCAGCAATGGCATCCTCATGAGACATCAGCCGTTCCATGAACTCCATATTCTGGACTCATATACCTTCTCACAGGACTATAGGTGCTAGATGCTCTGCTGGACCTACCCTTTGCTGAGGTTTCCACAGCTTTTTATTACTTTGTTGTTACGTTGGAATACAATTTAAAAAATTGCATGTAAATTAAACTTGTTGATCACTGCTGGATGTTTTTTTTTTTTCTTTAATGTCATCAGATTAGATCAGTTCTCCCACAGCTTTTTTTTTTTTTTTTTTTTTTAATATATAAGCATTCTGTATCTGAAAATATACTGGGAATCAATCTTCAGCATGTGCAGGCACAAAATTAGAGTATGTGAGTGCAGGGGAAACAGTAAGAAGAAGCATGTCTGGCTCAGGGCAACTTATTGTGATGTCATGATCTGAATTTTTGGACTGAAGCTTAATTATAGTAGAATCTTGGAGAGCAATTAATGTGTAGATTCTTTCAATTCTCAACTTGTGTTGAAAACTTTGTTTTTTCCTATAAGAAGCCCTTTGGATAAAGTTTAATATTTACCTTTGTTTTTCTTGCTCAAATGCTGGTTTGAGAAGTAACTTATTCGTCAGAGAAAATCATGTCAATTTTTGAAGTGGTATGAGGGTACAATCTAAATAGGTTTGAAAGCAACAGAGTAACTAATACTATGATGTACAGCAGGAGGCAAAGCAGTTTTGGGAGCTGTGCAGGAGCAGTTCCCAAATCATTGAACAAGAAAGTCTGTCTGTATTCTTTAATTTATTTCATGACAGAGCAAGGAATGAGTTAATAATTTTTGCCAGAAAAGTAACGTGGGGGTCACATGCATGCTTGAATTATACCAACAGTACACCGTTTTTTCTTGAAGTATGCCTGCCTTTCTTACTAAATCCCCTTGTTACCCATATTCTGTCAGTCTCTCTCCAGTCTGCATGTGCTGAAAGGGAGTAAGTTAGCATGTGGGGTACTCATGCTTGTTGATGTCAGTGCTATCGGTGTTTAGAGAGGTACTGGAAAATGCTCCGCTCTACCTGTGTTGGACTGTGCAGTGTGCGCCTGTATGTATGTGTCTGTTTGGAAGGTGTCTTAAGCCTCTCTGCTGACCTGGGAATGGGCACTCCAGCAGCTTTATCCTTTGGTAAGTGTGTCTAGGGGATCTCTAGGGCCTACAACTGCACCATGTTAGGTTTTACTGGACTGGAAACAAGGAAACGGCCTCAGTCACTAAAACCGCTGGAACTGGCAACTCTCTTAGCACTTGAAATAATAGTCACTTCAATCATTATTGCTCTAAGTTTTCTGACCAATTTCAGGTAATGTACTGCAAATTTTAGACCCTAAATCACCAGGTATTGATATTGTGAGCATAAAAGAGAAAAAAAGAGGACATTAGGTCAGTTCTTGCATGCTAATTATTAGCCATATGAAGACCAAACATGAAATATACTGCGAAGTTTCTCCAGTTAAAAAAGCCCCTTAAACCAAACAAAAGCACCAAACAAAAACCCCCATCAAAATCCAAACACCTCCCTCAAAACCTACCTCAAACAATTAAGGTATTGCTTTAGATAATAGAGAGTAACTGATTTATTAGACATCAGTAGCTCTTAAAAAAAGAGTGAATGTTCCAAAGTTAATAAAGGAAATGATTATGACTTTGAGCAACATAATTGAAGGAAACATTTATTTCATGTTTCTTGTCATGGGACATATATGGCAATGAATGAAGTTTGTCTAGTTAAGCATCACAATGGGACTTTGTGGTACCCTGGCACACAAATGCTTTGTATTACAAGTTATTGTTATGACATTAAAAAGATGCATTAAAAGAGAATGAAGTGGCAGCCTTCCAGGGAGGAAGAGTTTGTTGAAGAAAGGAAAGTGGAAGAGTGGAGTGGGTAAAGTACCTTTTTACCATTTGCCTTTATTAAGGGCATTATTATCTTCTCAAATCTTATACATTACAACTTCCTTCACAGTTTCTGAGCCACTCTCTTAGAGGGGGATGCCCATATTTTTCATGACTAAGTAGAAAGTAATAATTTCAAGGTGATTATAGAGAGTTATGTGGATATTCTCATATATTCTACTGTCTGCTAAAAGTTAAGGTCATGCATGACTGCCTCTACTCTTACTGTACTAAGAAAATGAAAAGATAAATATGAAATGAATTAACTGGACATTAAGTATATGAAATGGATTTTAGTAGGTTTTTTTCCCTTGCATATTTTCTCCTGTCAAAGAACACATCTTAAACCTGGTAATAAATTTGAGGATGAGACAGACATACTCCAGCTAAAAATGGTTGATAGTAGAATAGAAGACAAAATGATAGATTTATTAACCCTTTGATGTTTGGCAATTTGATTCTGGATACTTCTGGACAGGTTTAACTTATTTTGAAATAAAAATGGTGCTATTTCTAAGCAGGTGCACTTTGTTTCTGTACTGTAAGATACATAAATCCTTGGGTGCTATTACATTCTATGCATTTTGTATTCTTCATTCTAAAAAGATCACCTGTTATTCATAATCAAAAAAAATATTAGCAACTATATAAGAAGGCAGCAGATGACCTACAGTTAATATTTCTGAAAATTGTGTTGCTTTGGATTTGAAGGGGAAAAACTGATGTCCAGTGCAAAGCTAGAAATGTATTCTTTTACAGAGGTTTTACATATATATCCCATATAGTCCATGCATGAGCTGATTATTATACTGTGATCTCTTTTGTAGAAGGCAACAATCAGAAAAGTAGAATTGCTTCCAGAATGCAAAAAGCATTATTGTAGCTTTTTCTCAACTGTCTTTCTGTTTTTCCTTTTTTCTAACTTTTTTCCCATGAACTCTGTATTCTTTTCCCTTTTTCCTTTATTGTGAATGATGGCTTGATTTAACTCTGAGTAGAACATAATTCAGCTTCTGCATTATGAGTTGTTCTTCATCAAATCTCTTGTCTTTTCAGTTCAAAATTAAATTCTGTCTCACAAACACAGAGTAGAAAATCTGGGCTTTGCTAGAAGGCTATTGAAGACTCAGTCCCTGCCTACCTCACAAGGATATTGTTAAATCAGTTAAAATAACCGTTAATTGAAATTATGGCTTTTGTAGTCTGTTGTAGAGTTGCGCTATGTAGAGTAGCAGGAGGCTGTAGAGTTACACTGTGTATTTTCTTAAAAAATTTAACTTGCATGGCTAGGCTAGGCTAGGCTTTTTCCTACAAGGTGGAATTATACAGGGTAATAAAGAAGCTGAGAGAAGAAAGAAAGTCTAACTCTAAACTATCACAATACCATTGACGCAAATAATTTTTGACGTAAGAAGTAGAGAGAATGAATTGAACTACTTATTCAATTATGTCAAATGATCAGCATTCTTTTATTAAATGATGTAAAGTGAAATTCAATTAGAGCAAGTAAGTGATTACATTATGTAAAACAATTTTTAAAACTGGGTAATATGATCACCCTTCATTTAGTACATTAGGTTTAAATATTGGATATCGGTACTTTTATTAAATTCATGAAATTCTTGTGATGATGGACTAGTTAAAAGACTGCAAGTGAAGCTACTCCTCCTCGTATTTGTTTTTTTTAGTACTGACTGTGTTGCTATTGCTTTCAAAAAAAAGGCTCAGATTTTAGTATGACATTGTTCTTATAAGTAAAATCTTGTAAACACTACTTATAAAGGTAATTAGGAAGATGTCCAGAATAGGGGGAAAAGGTTTACCAATTAACCAGTTTAGCAGTAGGGAGGCAAAGGGAGAAATTGAGAACTAAGACTGCAATCTTATAGGAAGCATATTAACATGTTATGAAAATAGAATACCTCGATTTCTTTCTACAAGACTAGATTTTCATATTTTGAAGACAAATAGGATGAAACAATTGCATTTGAAAATTTTATAGAGGCTTTTTTGGAGTAGGAGTGGAAATTTTGGCAATTTCAACCTCTGTGTGTGGATGACAGGGTCACATTTTTTAATTCTACTCTATTAGCCCATTTTCTTGTGGTTATACTTGACTAAGGAAAAAAATAAAATGCATTATATCTCTTAAAGCGTCCCCTTTTGCTACTCAGCCATTCATGTTGTGGACCTGTGTTGGCGGTATGAAGAAATACTAGAAATAGGATCCATTATTAAATTGTCTTATTTTTTCATAGTACTTAGTGAAAGAATATTTGTATAAGGACTCAAATACCAATTTATGTCTTAAATTCAGGTATTCTTGTGGCCAAAACTTTTTAATGTCTTAAAGATTGTGTGCTTATATTCTTTAAGTACAAAATCCTGAGAAGCTTACAGAATTCTAAAATGAATCTAAGTGTGCAACTTTATGCTGATTACTTGCAGAGCTGTGTGGGAGTAAACAGCATTCCAAATTTTAGGCAAGAGTTACTTTGCAGGTGGCACAAAACCATGTCCAAGTAAAAAGGCTGCAGATTTGATGACGTCTGGAAGTGTTACTTTAAATACATGGAGAATGTTCTTTGGTGACAGAAGTTAAAAAAATGTGATGTTTTTGTTGTGTTTTGAGTGGTTCCCCTCTGCTCTGCATAGGGTTTTCATGCAGGAGTATGATGGAATGTCTGTGTGAAAGAACCTCTATAATTTCACTTAGAGAGGACCTAATTTTCTTTGCAGGGCAGTTTGGTCTAGATAGAAAACAGCGTAAGTGTTGTTATAGGTTGTGTTAAAGATCACAAAAAATAAAATAAGAAATTAAATAGGGGGAAGAACCAGTGACTGTTGGGCTTTAATTGAGGAGAAAACAGTGAGAGAAAGGAGTATTGCAGTAGTGTGAATACAATAGCAACAATTATACAAAGAAAAAAAACCATGGAAAACAGAAGGTTTTTATCTCTGTGTCTCAGTAATTATAGTCATCCAGTACTGCTAATAATTTGAGGTAAAAAACTCCCCACTATGAATTTTTTAGATTGTGAAACACTTTCTTTAACCTCATGTCAGCAACTGCTGAAATATCTAGCCGCAGGCTGCGTGTCTAATTTAGCATGGTTTGAATTTATTATCTTCCCCAGAAAATTTTATTTTAAAGTTATAAAATGATGAGCTTCAACTTTCAGTAAGGAAAAAATACATGTAAATAATCTGTTATGTATGGTGAACTGTATTTTTTTATCAAGTAATTTGGAAAATGAATCAGCATGGGACAGATAATCTGCAAAGTGAAGAGTTCATAAGTACCTTTTAGCTTTGCATTAGGCCAGAGGGTGAAAAAAAAGGAGAAATGAACTGTAGGTATGAAGAAATATTGACATTAAAACTAGGTTTATGCAGTGTATATGAAAAATCACAATGAAATATGATGGCTATTAAAGACATTTATCTTAGCAGTTTTAATATTTAGTGGCCCTGTTTTATGCAAATTTATAACCATTATTATCTCCTGGCCTAACTAAATGATCAGAATGGACTAAGCAATTGTTGACCCTAAATTAATATCATGTAGTCATTTCTATAAATTAATTTCATAGAGTATATTTGCAGTGCCTTGTATATACTGGAGAGTCAGGGTAGTAAAAGCACTGTCACTCTGTGAGCTAAAAAAATCTCTGGTGACAGTGCATTCTTATGAGTGAAGGACACTGTCATCAGTCTCAGCTAAGGGAAGAAGAAAAACACAATCAAACATGAAAACAAATAAGAAAAAAAAAAAAAAAAAAAAAAAAAAAAAAAAAGCAAAAAAAACCCCAAATCAGCAGCAACACCTTCAACAAGAAAAAGCAGTGGAACAGCTTTTAAATCAGGAGTGTATAAAAATGATTCTCTCACTCAGCCCACCTATATAATGAGGGCCTGGGATGCCCAGTCCTTATTGACACCTCTTCTCCTGCCTCATTTTTCACTTTTTGGCATGTGATATCAGCTGGCACATGTCCTCTGAGGGTAGTGTGGGAGTATGTCAGCATCTAGTACAAGCAACGTCCCTTCCTTCTTGATACATAGTCCTGACTCCTCAGGGCTTTTCATCCTTCCCTGCATTAAAAGCTTTTTCGGTTGCTGTTTACATGAAGATTAATGGCTTAGGCATCTGGGAGGTCTGATTGAAATGTACAGCAGGATCCATGCGGATACATTTAGGTAGAAGCAAACCCAGTCTTTTTAATAAGAATAAATTCTTTGAAGCTTTTCTGACTAAGCAAGACCAGAAGATTTTGTGATTTATCTACATATCTCAAATATCTAAAGAAAATGGATGTTGGCAAAATACTCTCATGGCGATAGAAGGCAATGCTGAAAAGATGCTGTGGTGCCTTATCCCTTTGGTACTGTGGTCTCCTTTAATCATACCAACACAGAATTAGTTTCAGCTATGGGTCCAGGTATCAGAAGACAGCTATGACTTGCTGCATCTCCCTTCAGACCAACTGCTAGATTCAGTAAACTTTCACACACTGGATCCATGATGCCATGCAATATATAGCCAGCTGATCAGAGTGCAGCAAAACAAAGGACTCTGTTCTACTCTACTATGTGTTTTATTCTGGGATAAGAAGAAAGGAATTTGGTGTGTTTCTTTGTTAAAACAGACTTTTCATCCTGCATTAGGCAAAACTCCAGGGAAACAACCTTTCCCCACCCTTAATTAATCCAGAGAGTGAACAGGAGGATGACTAGACAGATGGGACATAATTTGAGTATGGAAAAATTGTCATCATCCCTCTTTAATTAGTGTTATACGATGGTTCTCTTCAGATATAAGTAGATATGACAAAGATGTGTTTCTCATATTCAAGAGGGTAATTAAACTGCCACATGCTCAAACCAATATACATACAGATCTGATTAAAAAGCTGACTCTCTGAAAACAATGATGGATGAGGTTTTAATGCACATAGGTATTAGGAAAGCAGCAAGAAGGGATTGCTGTGAAATGGATTGCTGCGGTTCTTGGCTGTAAAGGGAAAAAAAAGGAAATATATTAAATTTAAAAAGGGAAAAGCTATAAGGAGGAACTGAGGACACAAGAGGATGAATTCATGCTATATAGTTTAAAATAATGCTTTAATTATAAAAAGGAGAGCAGGCAGGCTGTACCAGTCATCAAACCACCTCATATATCTCTGAATAGTTATGCAGTATGCACCATGCAGACTGCTTTTTCCTTTCCAGACCATATGGTTGCTCCTCAAGAATGTGTGGTAGGTTACAAGTGTGTATTTCTGGAGATGAGTTTCAACATTTGCATAGAAGCAGGCCAAAAGGAAACCTAAAGTCTTCAGATGCTCTAACAGGGCAGGAAACTGTTTTTTTTGGTTTCTGGTCTTTGTTTCTGCCTCACTGTTGACAGTGTTTTTACCTGGCAGTAAAACCTTGTTTCATCACTTTAAATAGTAAAGTTAACTGAAATTTTTAGTGTATGAAGCAACACTTTTGCTGATTGAATTCTTGGTTTACCCTGCTTCCCTCTGGTGAAATCCATGTGCACTCTTGGAGACAGCGCAAGAGTAGGTACGCAGAGTAATTAACCTGCAGAACTTCCAAAGTTGTTCTATAGTTATCTAGTAGATCACCCATCTACATGTCTATCAGTTCATAGAATTTGATTGAAGGCTTTCTGAAAGCTACTCCCTTCAGGAGACAAACCTTGAAGCTGTCTTGACATTTGGTTTCCAGCTGCTTTCATTGTGTTCACAGAATGGCTGTTTTGACTCAAAATCACAGAATAAACTCTGTCTAATTGCTATGAAGTACCATGGAATTGATGTCTTAATGCAACACTAAAAAAATGAATGTGGAATGAGCTCAGTAGGCAACAGAATTAAGGAAAAAGAAGATTCTAATATACTCATAGATTCCTGTCAAAATATTGAATAAATCTGTTTGCATGTGAAAAAGTCAGAAATAAAACAAATGCCACTTCTGTTGGGAAAAGGAAAAGCTGGCATGCCTGGTCATATTGTTTTCTATTTTCACTAAATCTGCTAAAATGGAGACTATATCAAAATAAAAAGCTTGTATGGGAAGTGATGGTGCAGTTGCTTTTATCTGTGAGATGTAAAAGGAGGGAAAACAAATGGTAAAATTTTTTCTCTTCCACAGGTGCGTCCTCTTTCAGCACTCTTGAAGGTTTCAACTTCAAATCTTAATTTTTCCCCTATGGTGAATTTTGTTTCATCATGCCACTTCACCTGATCATTTCCTTTTTTTAAAGTGATGTACTAGTTTGAAAGCAAACCAGTGGGACATCCTGAGTCAGAGCTACAGTCTAATAGGATAATTAAAATAAATGCAATAATACAGAAACACAGAGAGTCAGAATACAACACGACACCTTGTTGGTCAGGGTGGTGGTAGCAGTCTGATTAAATGGTTGCTGCAGTCCTGTTGAAATGATGGATGTGGTTCTGTTGAAGCAATGATCCTGTAGAAGGGTTTGGTCTTCCTCTGAAGATCCAGTGGTGGTTATCTAGGTTTTGCCTTCTGGGAATTTAGTGGATAAGGCTGCCTGTGGTGTTCCGGTAGAAATTCTTGTTTCCTCCCCCTGGGCAGATCATCTCACAATGGATGATATAATTTTATGAGTCATGCAGTGAGGCTTGATTAACACAAGATACCTCCCCGGACAGAGGATGAGAAGAGAAAAAGAACACAGCCCCACCTGGTTTTAACAGCTGGTGATAGAATACATACTTCTGGTTACATCTTACATTGTAACCTAAGACAAGCGAATACCACGGTTAGTAGCAGATAAATATTGTTTCTTGAGGTATTTAGCTTTACTTTTGACTTTGTCTCTGGCAGAGGGGTGTTGCTAATGGCAACTTTGTCAATGGGCAACTTTGACAGTTTAGAATGACTACACGTTTTCTTCATAACCTTACATTTTACTGGAAGATTATAGCAGTTCCTGGATTTGAATTGTTTTCCACTACAAATTACGTATATAGTTACCTTCTGAAGGCACAAATAGCCTGACACTTAGTATATCTGAACAAAAAAGAAATCAGTATCCATTAAAATTGGCGCTAGGGTTAAATAACTAAAGTAATATAGAAAATCCCTGGAACCTGCCTCAAATAGAAATTTCAGCTCCAGACACTCAGCCAGCAGAACTGCCCTTTTATTTATTTCCTGCCAATTTCATTATGATTTATTCTTTTCTATATAAATAATCCCTGTACTGTACCCAGAGACTTGTTTTATTTTTGTGAGGTAGAAATCATTCATTTCCTGCCAATGGAAGCTCATAAAACAATATATTGACCATTACAGCCAGCCGAGTTGGTGATTATGAGATTAATTATTCTTGTGAGTGATGGCATTTAGATGCTATAAGTTTTCAGCTCTGTTGTGTTGGGTATTTTCTGTGGACAGGAGGCATCTGTGCAGAGACTGCTGCACTAGACATGGGTCAGGCCTGTGCTGGGGACTCACAGGTCTCCTCCAAATGGGCTGGGGCACGATGGACTTAGCTCTGGGATTTGCAGCTGATGGCTCCCTGATGGCTGATATTTTGTGAAAATGCCTCTAGTACAATTTGGGTCAAAGGCTACCTTTGAAAAGGAATCACTGGGTTTTATGTGTGGGTAGGAACCTATTTTCACTTTTATTTACAGTAGGCTGTTCAGGATACCCCACAGCTAGTGGTCACTGGTTTTCCCTGCAGTTACCATGACAAATTAATGTCATGAGAGTTGGGTTAAGAAACTGATCTGCAGAAAAAGTAAACAGTCTTTCGAATATTTTTGGCCATGTGCTAGTCAGTGATTGTGATAGCTGCCCCAGAGCCTAGCTATTTGGTGACGCTGAAAACAGTTTCACTGAACAGGATGGGTACTGCTCTAGAAGCCAAAGGAGAGAAAATTTAAGTGACAGTTTTATTTCTTCTTGTCAGGGAAAAGAGTCACTGGGTATATATTTTCTCCAGACCTTAGATGATCCTTGATTTTGCAGCAGCTCTCTGGGCAATAGCTGGTGGTGGCCAAGCCTGGGTGAAGAGGTGGACTGAGTGCCTTACATTACTATGGACCAGTACTGAGCACAGGAAGCCATGACAAAATGGGGCAGCCCAGAGACAAATGCCTGAGGCACTCTGCTAAATGGACATATTCTTATTTAAGAGAACGGGGGAAGTGCTGCATTACGTGGAATATCTGCAGGCTGGGGACCTGACCAAAGAAATGGCAAATGTGGATGCCCAAATTAGTCACTCAGCTAGTTCAGATGACTGACCTTGAGGCAATGTGCCCCCGATGCTGAGTTACATCATATGCTCTGTGCCCCATCAGACTGTGTGTTAGACCTGGGTTAGATAGTGATGAGTACTTTCTTTTGTGTCCCTTGTCACCATCCTTGGAAGGGATAAATACCCAGAGCTGCCATATGAGGTAAATATATGCAGAAAACTTCACACAATGACTCAGTGAAACATCCAAGGACACTTCATGTTCTAGGTAACCTCTAAAAAAATTAGATATCATGTCAAACATGCAGTAATTGCCCAGTTATATAGATCCTTGAGAAAGCAACTGTTAAAGAAAATTTTATATATATAATTCTATTTTATAATATATAATATTTACACAAATATGTATAAAATATATGTGTGTGTATATATATATATCATATATATGTAGGAAGGGAGAGGGGTAGAAAGAGAGAGAATATATATAGAATACTTGTACCTTCAATTGTATTTCACTTCCATGGATACCAGATCTTTAAACTGGTCTAAATGCCAAAGTTTTTGCCATTTCTGTTTCTTAATCTATATAACTGCCAATGAGAACATTATGAGATATTTAATTCCTTATTACATTTTGTTAATGATGGCATTTATTAATTTTTTATTTATTTATTTTATTAAAAATTATTTTATTGAAAGCAAATTATGATGAGATTTTACTGAGGAACAAAGGAACATGAGCTGTGTGGTAGATGGCAGAGAGCTTGTTTAGCAAGACTGATATCTGCAAATGTCAGGAGCTCTAACTTGATAGCTGGTTTTATATAGTCTCAAATAGATGTGCACCAAGTGTCTGATGCTTTAAACAGGCAGTGCAAGAGATAGGGAATAGTGTTAATATTAAGGAAATGCAAATTAGCAATGAAATTATCATCACTGGATGATGGTACAAAAGGACACAGTATCAACCCCTCCTCTTCTACACCCCACACCCTCCCCTGACCCTCCAGTGTCATTTTTCAGAGTGCAGTTGAGAAGCCTCAATATGCAAATATTTTACTGGCAGCAGCATTTGGGCAGAGTTCTGGGAGGTGTCTTGGGGAATGGCAAAGCTTTCTTTAGTTTCTGGAGTGCTTGGATGCTGTAGAAATCCATGAAAATCTTTGGTTGTCACAATGACAGGTGATGTTTTGCACTCTACCTGAAGCCTCTAAACGGCAGAAAGTGACTCAAGGATATTGTGAGGAATCTGACAGTCTGTGATCAGTTCACCCCAGCTGTTCTGCTCTTGAGCACTGAAGTTATTTGTCAGATATTGAGATAATTCTTTGCACAATCTGCAGGAATTCATGCAATCGTAGGTGTTTTTGTTTTGCTTTTTTTTCCTTTTAAATATGCTTTCTTTACAGTTGAAACATTTTCAAAACTGACATCTAGCCTATTAAAAGAAAAAAAAAATGTTTCAGCTATTACAATTTGCCTTAGCTTCCTCACTCAGTGGTTTAGTTTTGTTTGATTATACAATCAGGTTTTTCCTTCATTGAAAAATATTTTTTCATTCCAACTGAAAGATAAAAATTTCATACAAGATGTAGAAGAATAACCAGTCCTAGTTGTTGAAATGATCTCTCAGTGTGTCTGATTTGACCCTTTCAAAGTTTCACAGTAATTCCTGTGCCTATGCTGGGGTGTATAAACATGTGGTCTGGATTTTAGGATGGAGACTTACAGAGATATGCCATGGTGTGGTAACACATCACATATTAGAGGAAATTTGATCCTGTCCTTACAAAAAAATGAATAAAAAGGAGCAAAATAGATTCCCTCACTTTGCTATGGTTTTGAATACTGCTTTAACTGGAGACAATGCATAGATAGGGGTGAAATTTTTAGTCAATTTCTCCTGAAAGGTGCTTTGCCTTAAGGGAAGGATTTTCCTTATACTTCTCTACTTTAGTTTCTGTCCTTTAAAAGTACAGTTCACTTTTCTGTTCAAATGTTGTGTAAGCCAGAAATAGCTTTATTTGACACAATATTGTATTCCCAAAATTGTGCCTGGTAAGGCAGAACAGTTTTTAGGGAAAGCCAGGAAAGGAGTTTTCCTTTGTAATGTTTAACCTTCCTCCAGAACATCACAGTTAAGTGGGTTACATTTCCTGTTCCTACCTCAAGCCATATTTAATCAGAATTAGAGATAATTTCAAACTGAAATAAAATGAACTTGTTCTGTGAAACCTCTCAGTTTCCATTTTAATTTTTCTGGTCAGCAAATCAAATAACAATAATTTGCCTCCGTTTATTTACAGTTGATGACCTTCTCATCTGAAATTTCTTGTTTCTTTGAACAAGCACTAATAAAGAAATGTTCTTTCATCTGGAAGAACAACTCTGGAGACATCTCAGAAGAGAGCATTAAAATGTGGCAGATTTTGGTTATGACTGAGCTAGTCTGTACAGTGGAAGCATACAAATATCAAGTGCTTTGTGCTCTGAAATGCTCGTGGTTTAACATTGACAAGGCTGGAGACAGGTGATGATTGTCAGGTATAAGAGGTAAAGGACTAAAAGCTTTTGTGCATTCCCCAGGTCCCTCCTCTGTGCTACCCACCATTTCTTCACAAATGTCTATATGGTTTGCTAAGGATGATTTCATACTTGCCAGCGAGATTTCCCCAAATAAAAATTGTTGTATTTACAGATGCGAGCTGAAATGTGGTACACTCTGATGTTTTGTCTGAAGCCACAAAGTGGAATATCTTTTCATCATATTCATAATCTCATTCTTGGAAGTAAATGGAAATGGAAATATTTAGTTGCATTATAGTATTTTCTTACAAAGCAGTTGGTTTAAATCCCACATTGGGTTATGTGTGAACAGATGAACTATCTTAAGCTGAATAGCACTTTTCAGTGATTTACAGGTGCTGAAGTTATTTGATCTGATTAATGACTATCCCATTTTTGGTCAGTTGAAGGAATCCTGTTAATAACAGATGCTGTCATGAACTATAAACATTTCAGCAGAAAACAGAGTATTTATTCACTTAAGAATTACTTCCTGCATCTGATAAATTGAGAGCAATGATAATGCATGACAGACTTCGCCAATATATCTATGTACTTTTGTCAAACAGTTTTCAAGGTACCTTAAGTTCAGTGATCTTGGGAGAGGATTTATGAGCTACAGCACTCAGCTGCAAAGAAACAGAGTAGTAGTTTGTAGAAACAGTGTGAGAAAGAAAAAGTGCCACGAGGAAAAATTCCTTTTGTTTCTAATTTATGATTTTGTTTTAATACATTTTACTCATGAAAGGCAAAACAACATTGTAAGGTTGCAATAACTCTTGACCAAATCACCAAATCCTACATCTGCTCAGTACTGTGGAGACCAGAAATGTCACAATATAAGCAAATAGCAGAGAGCTTCAGGAGATTCTAGTGTAGGGTACATAGCATATGGTTTTTTATTGGCTTGTTGGTTTTGACATCAAAACATTTTACAGAAAATTAGAGCTTAAAATATATAGTCATTAAGAAGATAGAAAAAATAACCTAATTTTAATCTTTAATGTTAATCAGTTATTTTGCAACTTAGGTTTCTAGTAACAGGAGAGGAGCTATTCTTCAGGAGGCAGACAGTGGTGTGCCAGGGCTAATCTTGTGCAGATTTGCGTGGCTATCCAAATGCACCTCCCAAGGGTGAGAGATGTCACATCTATGCAGCAGCTTGGTTGTTGCATTATTTGCAGATGCCTGGACATTTTTATAACGGAACAAAAATTGCTTTACCTGAATGACAGCTATAAATTTTCAATGCATAAAGACAGGATACTGAATAGTCTGGGATAAACTATCAGCTGCTATGGCATGTCTTTGGGGAAACATTGAGAAGGGATTCCCACCTCCATAAGAGCACCTATGAGACAGTGTGGAGGGGTGTCTACTAGTTGTAGGTGTTCTACAACATTTTGAAAGTGACTAGGGTTGCTAGAATTAGTCCTGAAAGTATATTTCACTGGTTGCTGGCTATTTGTATGTTGCTAATAAATAGCTGCATCCTGTAGTTTAAGCTTTGTTAGCTGAACAGTTCACCCTTATAATATATGTGTGTGTATAATTTCTGATTTTATTTGTGATTTATACCTCCTAATAATATAATGTTCACAGTTATTTCCTTACTTTGCAAGTCCAGTGCCTCTTATGTAAAGATTATTCTCTCTAAAGAAGTTACCAGTATTCTGTCTGTTTCTTCAAACACCAACACCCCTGTTTATCTGTTTCCTTCTTATAGATGAATGGCTGGAAGTAAAAATGAAAAATTCTGATAATAATACTGTTTAGAGAGAAAATTTATTTATTCAGCATCTTAATTTTTCTGTGTTAAATATAATTTTCTGTTAGCCTTTGCAGATGCCTTCTCGCCTTGTAAACTTACCCAGTTCATCCTGTCAATTTGAAAAGGGTTCTTCCATGGAAGGAGAGAAGAGATGCAAATGTCTGTGTGTTGGTCTCAAGTCTGATTCCTCATGCAGTTCTGTAGCCAAAGGAGATCAGACAGCCATTGACCATGGCCTGGCCTTGATTCGATATGCAGGGCCACCATGTGGCATAAGGATTCCATGATCAATGCAATTTCAATCCATAGCGTACAAACTTTTACTGTAAGTGTGATGTAATTTCAACTCTTCTCTTAGAAAATCGTTTTATGCATCTTTTGCCTTTCTGTTTTGGGAGATGGGTACATGCCATGTGGGAGAAATGAGACCAAGAAATACTTTGCAAAGCTAAATGCATGCATAAGGCACACAGAATGCAATTCATTATTTCAAATTTGTTGTGTTCTTTTCAATTCACCTAATATTGGTAAGATGTCTCTTGATAAATGGAAGATGTCTATCTGTTTTTTTCTGCCAGGAAAAAAAAAGGCAATAGTCCCATTTGTTATTTTTCTGGTTTGTTTACTGCAGATATTAAGCCACAGAAAAGAGCAGAAACAATGGTTTTCCTTGACTTGTGGAGTTACATAGCATCAATTTGCTTGCTGCCTTTGTCAAAGCTGAAGTAATAGGTGGAACGGGTTCAAATGCTCAAGTGATGTGCTTGTGCCCAGCTGGCCTGGATGTCACTGTGGACAGTTTATGGTGCATTTAACTGCAATATTGCTTCACTAGCCTGCTTCTTATTTTTTGTTTTGAGTGACTAGTTGAAGGGAGTCCCTAGATTTGATTGCGCATGAAAGAGATTACTGAAAGCTTCACAGCAAATACATTGGGAATTTGTTTTAGATTCTTAGGCAATCCAGCCAATCTGAACCTATATGCCTCATTAGTCAAAAGAAATTTAAAACTCTTGGTAAAAGCCTTGTTTATCTTGCAGCCTGCATTAGACATTACAGTATATGCATCTGTGGCATAAGATTTATAAGACATCTTGTCCTTTAGTGGTCCCTGAAAGCCTTTTTGCCCAGTAGAAGTTTACAACATCACGTATTTTCCTCCCAGGCTAACAGGTTTTGTCTTGATGGGCTTGAAATTCTTTGATGTATCATATAATTCTTTGCTGCCTTTATGTGTATGCAGGCTTGCACATAGAGGTTGCTATCCTGGTTTTTCTGACTGCAATACATATTTCTGCCATGTGCTCACAGGAAAACTAAATAGTGGAACCATCTAGTCTGCAACGTAGCCCTCCAGACAACAATTAGAGTAGTTTGACTGTTATGTGGAGCTGTTTTGATGCTGGATTGCTTTATTACCTCCTGTACTCTATAGAGAAGGATGCCTATTGCAGTGGGGCAGGCAACAACACCAGCTCTGGACTCTGTCCATCCTGGTGTTTATACACCCCAGGGAAATCTCATGAGTCTTTTTATTACATTCTCTGTTCACCTGGTCAGACCCTAACCCTCAGTTTATAACTCCAAAATATCTGTTTGTCTGAACCATACTCAATAGAGAATTGGTCTTATGTGGTAGCTATGAAAGATGATGACAGTGCTTGTGACCGTGTAGTGCAATTGAAATATAAGGGATTTAATTAACTCTGAAACTTGCCACCTTAAGCCATCAGCTGAAGTGGTCTCCAGCTGGTGGTTTCCAGATTGCGACTTTATGTTTTGCTGTCCAATCAGTTTTGCACCCTTACTACAGCTCCTGCATTTCACTTTGACAAAATACCATCACTGGGGAAACAGTCTCTGACATAAGACTGAGTGGAGGGCTTTGCTTTCACCTGATTTCTTTCCCTCATCTCAACCACTGTTACTTTATTTATGTTTTTCTGATTGGAGAACAAAGCACATGCTGGGTTAGTGGTTAGCTGACTAGCCCTTTTGAGATATCTCCGACAATGACAAAGGAACATTGGAAGCTTGTCTCTCTACGCCTATATGTAGTGGCCTCCTGGGGCATCTCTGTTAATTGGGTAACATAATTTCCACTGGAAAACTCAGAAAAGCTGAAGTTCCTAATAGCAAAACTAAGCAAATATCTTTTACAGTCTCCAAATATCTAATAACAAAAAAAGAAAAAGTATTAAAAAACCCAAAAAGTGCAAAGGTTTCCCCGAGATGTTTTTCCAATTAAATGTCTCATATTTTGATTTAGTAACTTCCCAAGGGCTTTTTTAGATGTCTAGACTGCAAAAATTAGGATCTTTGAATTTTTTTTCCCTGCTTCTCCACACCAAAAGGCACTACTTGTACTTTTAGAGAATTACTCACGCATAAAATCCTACCCATTGTGGGCTTGATACAATCATATTTTCTTCTTGATAGCCCCACAGTAATCTTTCCTCTTTTTGAATACATCTTTGCTTGCTGAGGATATGAATTATAGGTTTGAGGGCAAAATCCTGTCAGTTTATTGAATCCTATTTCTCTCCATATGTGACACTTGCTCATAAATTCACTCAAACGTTCGAGGGATTCTTATCATCACTTATCACAGTCTTCATTTAACTGAGTTTTTTTAAATAATAGTTGCACTGTTGGGATGGAGTTGGCTGATTTTGGTGACTGTGCATTGGAAATGAACTTGAGAAATTACATAACATTCATGGGACTTAAACAGTGAGTGTTCTTACCTTGATTCATGAAGAGAACCCTGCAATTAACATGTGGAGCACTTGTTAATCAAATAAACATTAAATGTTGCAGTAGATGATTTCATCAATATTCTCTGACCATCAGTGGGGATAGGGAGGGAAGGCCATTTAATGCTGAAAGGAGTTAGTAGCACATTTTTATCACAAGTGATCATAAATATAGTTGACTGAATAATTAATTGCAGACAATACTCATGAAGGAGCCAGTTCCTTGTTCTCTGATCCTAGTGATTCACAGGCTTTGCACGCATGAACAATGCCTGTTGAGCCCCATTAAATCCATGAGGGAAGGGCATTAATTTCTGGATATGTGTTTTATTATTGCTATGTATTTGCCAGCTAGCAGAGGTTATTTTATTGGCAATTCACAAACTGTTTACTCTGACTGTCTCTCATTTAACATTCAACGAATGAACTTGGTCAACTTAAAAGGATGAGGCTAGATCTTTCTGGAGGCAAATAAATTTGGTTGCAAACTTTTATTTTTTGAAGAAAGATTTTTTTTTTATTATAAAACTGAGGAGTGGAAGATAGACTGTATAATAATCAAATTATACAATACATCTCAAAGCCAATAGGTGTTCTATCAACAATATTTGTTCCCCTTCTGGAGTTTGAACTCTTAATAGTCTTGAGTAACTGGAAATGAAAGCTGACAAGCAAAAGTGAGATTTGTCATGTTTTGACAGTTTTACTTTTGTAGACCTAACTGAAAGCAGCAATTCTGCAGATGAGTTGCTTTTGACAATGATGGCAGTGTTTTTGTTAAAAGTACATATTTTTTAGAGTAATTGTGACTAATTTGAGTTATTTTGAATGCTTCTTTTTTCACATTAACTATTTCCCCCTCCAAAAAAAACCCCTACAAAAACCTTGACGATTATGACTGTACTACTTTAATTTTGAAAACAGCAAATCTTTCCACTAACTTATTTTCTCTTTTATTTTTTTTTTAATCTATTTTTCTTAAAATTTTTCTTAGTGTTTTTCCAATTTACCTCTGCCTGACAGGTGATTAAATAAACTTTTTTCTCCTACTATTTTTTTTCCCTGGCTCTTGTCCACTTGTGGACACATTTTCATTTTACAATTATCTGGTGACAGCTCACACTAAGTGAGGTGAAAGAGACGTTCCTCATGCACTTAAACCGTTGCCCAAGGAATATCTGCCAAATCAGAGCAGTAGTTTGTGTAGACCAACAATGTGGCTTCAAGAAAAGGGACAAGATAGCAAATTTCCCTAGTTTGTACACTTGACATTGTGTGTTTACAGTTGTTGCATAAAGGATGTTGTGTACACAGATGTCGTGTAACAGATCTCTATGTAATCGTTTTTTCTAAGTATCCATTTAATGAAACTATCTAAACCCCTTTCTGAACCTTCAAATACTGACTCCCTCTACAGAAACCTTGTGATGCTGCATGCTAAAATTTTCCAATCCTCTGTAGAAAGGAGCATTTTTGTGCATTTAAAGATGATCTTCTGCTATTTTCAGTGCATACCATGCTTTTTTCTTGTATTTTTGTTTCTTTGGGGAAAAGGGAATAAAATCAATTATGGTTCCTCAATTTTTTCTCACTTTTCTGTTTTAGAAAACTTATTATCATCTGTGTCAGACTTGTTGCTAAAGCAAATGATGTTATCCTTTCCTGGCATTGACTTTAAGATAGCTGCCTCTTTTTCTTGACAATATCCAAGCACAATATGTGACTATAATAAATATGTGGGTACAACAGAAAAATTACAACCCTTGTCTTGTTCTCAGTAACTGCTTTCTTGAAGGCAATATTTTTTGTGGGCTGCCATTGCACAATAAATCTAGGAATGTGAAAAAATGTCCAAAAATAACTTCAAAATCTATTCTGAGATGTTGTGTCATATACTGGGGTTGCACTGCTCCTCTCAAAAACTTTTTCCTTATTTGTTCATTCAAACATATAACATCTTTTTTTAATTTAGTTAAAAAATTTAAAGGCTTTAAATCACTTAATAAAATAGATGATTATCTATTATTCCTTGTGACATTGCACCTTCATAAAATATCCAATAAACTCATTGAATATCTAGTTTAAAATAAGAAAATGAATGTTATTTTACCTCATGTCATCCTTACAAATTTAATTTCTAGTTATTGTTCAAAAGGTCCAAAAGAAAGACTGGAAGATAGATGCACAGGTAGCTGTGAAGCTCTATTATCTAAACTCTGAGATGTTAGACAAAGCAGTGGTCCCATGGTTGTATTTTCCTTCAAGCAAGGGATACTGCTGATCTCATCTACAAATTTATATATTGTAATCTGTTAGGGTGTAAAGCAGCTACTGAGATGTTGAAGATAAGCATCTTGACCAATTCTAAATAAAATCATGAGGCTGTCCTGTGTTTTGGCCAGGACAGAGTTAATTTTTTTCATAGTAGTTGTGAAGTAGCAGAGCTTGAAGCCATATGGGTGTATCAGGGTTGTTCTAAACTGCTACATAGAGATAAAAAATAGTAGTTGGGTACCTACAGCACTAAAATCAGTAATTCCTAGAGTGAGCATAGTTGCTCTAAGAACCATTTTTCACTAGATTTTTGCCCTCCTACTTCTTAGATATCCTGGGATAGCAGTGTATCTAATGTACCTTGTGTATGAGTACACCAGAATTATAATACTTAGCCCATGATTTTAAAGCATGCTCAGACTGGAAGGTTCATATATAACTAGTAATTTGTCATCAAATTCAAATGAGTAAATTCTTAAGATGACTTATTTATTAAATTATTATACCTTTCTTTAGGTTTGGAAGAATCTGCTGAGAAATAAAGAAAAATTATTGGAATTTTATTTATTCTATCATCCTTTAGCTGACCTTATATCTTTTATACACCAACATCTTTTGTTATTTATCACTGTTCCCCTTACTGGAAGGAAGTCATCACAATTGGGGTAGTAAAGGGTCAGTTTAAACAAAGATACATAAATGTTTGACTTGAAAAGGGAAGACAGAATAATTTTTGTTCCACTGTAATTGAGAATTTAATGTTTCGGGAATGAACTGTTCATTTAGGTAATGTTTATGCACTTTGAAAAATTTAATGGATAGAATGAAAGAAACTGTTCTGGAAGAATATATAATTTCTCTTTATTTGTGTATGGTTCATTGACCACTATTTAGAAATGTTATCCATTAAGGAGAAATTGGCAGTTCATGAATTAGAAACAGGAATCATTTGGCCAGAAATTATCGTTTTCACAGAATTACAGAATATGCTGAGTTAGAAGGGACCCATGAGGATTATCAAAGTCCAACTCCTGGCCCTGCACAGGACATCCCCAGTAATCACATGTACCTGAGAGTATTGTCCAAACTCTTCTTTAGCTCTGTCAGGGTTGTGCTGTGACCACTGCCCTGCAGAGTCCATTCCAGTGCCCGAACACCCTTGGCTTGAAGAACATTTTCCTGATATTCAACCTAAATGTCCCCTGACTCAGCTTCAGGCCATTCCCTTCAATTCTGTCACTGCTCACCACAGAGAAGAGATCAATGTCTGCCCCTCCACTTCTGTTCACAAAGAAGTTGTAGACTGCAATGTGGTCTCCCCTCAGTCTTCTCCAGGTTGAACAGACCAAGTGACCTCAGCTGCTCCTCATACAGTTTCCCCTCAAGGCTCTTCACCATCTTTGTTGCCCTGCTTTTGACACTATCTAACAGCTCAGTGTGTTTTCCACTGTGCTACCCATTCCTGCCCCCGGCACTCGAGGTGAGGCTGCCCCAGCTCAGAGCAGAGCGGGACAATCCCCTCCCTTGCCCGGCTGGGATGCTGGGCCTGATGCTCCCCCCAGGACACGGGGCCCTCCTGGCTGACAGGACACACTGAAGTGCACAGATGACTGTTGATTAATTATATTTCTATGGTAACATTTGAATTGGCATAGCTGGAGTAGAGGAATTTTAGTTATGTCCCTCTACTGTCTAGAACAGCATATGGGCAATTCTATAAATGTGGACCTACAATGGTGTCATGGTTTGATGCTGACACAAGGCCAGTGCACCCACGAAAATATATTGTCTCTAGTGTCTGTTGTGAGATGTGACTAAAAACAGAGCAAAGCAGGTTCTAACTTAGGAACAAAAGGAAACAAAACTTTATTAACTTACAATATATAAAGGAGACACACACAGAAGGGGATGAAAACTTTGGAAACACTCCTCCTCCCCCCACCCAAATTCTCAACACAACACAGTGAGACAAAACTAAAATTCCCAGTCAAGTTACTGCCTCTCAGATAATCAATCCTCAGTCCATTACCACCCTTCTGATAATCAGCACTCAGTTCATCAAGGAAAGATAGGAGTTCCTCTTGCACTATATTGTGACTTCTTCCTGCCATGTCCAGTGCTCTCACCACTGTGCATGGACCAGAACTGCTTCTAGGGTTTCTCTTTTTAAAGATGCTTTGGTCAGTTCCAAAAAAAAGTGACAGTTTCTCAAATCTCGGGACGCCAGTCCCCCCCAGTTTCACACCCCTGGGGCTGAGGGGCCTTGAGAACAGAGATCTTCTTCTCCATCTCTGCTCACACCACTCTGTCACTGCCCACTCTTGGCTCCAAGCTAATGCCTCCCCCTAGATAGTCTCTGTGTCACGGAAAAAAATGGGTCTGTCTATGGCCATACAAGAAAAGTCCAGCCAAAGGCCACTCCATCATCTCTTCCCACTTAGGATTCTTCTCAGTGTCTTCCAACAATCCTTCACTTGCAAGAACTTTCATCACATTTGCCCAGTTCTCTCTATTTCATCTCTATCCTTCTTCTCCTTCAGATTCAGGAGGATCAGTATTTGTAAAGTTTCCATCACCTATGAAAAAGGTTAAAACCTTGGGCTGTGCCTGCCCAGAACTCCCATGACTTGACTTGCTGGGCACCTTCTCATGCAACCCCCTCCTTACTCCTTGGGCCGTGCTGCCCGGCTGCTGATATCAAATTTCAAGGTGGCACAGACACAGTCTCTCTCTCTCTCTCTCTCTCTCTCTCTCTATCTCTCTCCGGAGGGGGGAAGGGGGCTGCCTGATACCTCTCAAGGTTCTTGTATTCTCTCCACCCTTCCATCCTGCAGGATCTTCCTCTCCCCTCTCTGCCCAAGGCTCCGTTCTACCTCGCCCAGCCCGCATGGCTTCCCCTCCCCGCCCAGCTGGGCAGGGGAGATCTGCCCATCCTCAGGGACCGGAACCAAGAGAGAGTTCTCCTGGGAGCCCTCTGCTTTAACCCCCTGTGTTCTCAGAGGCGGATCCTTGTCCTCAGTGACCACACTAAGTGCCAATATTCAAACCTGAGCACCCATTGGTCTGACCACTGAATCCCAAAAAACTCACTTCCTTTTCAAACCACCACAAATGGTTAATATGTTGCTTGTTCACATATGTTTTAATAAACAACTACTTATTTTATTCCTACATCAGTGAAGTGTGTGATGGAGGAAAGCAAGAAATAATTGTAGTGCAGCAAGAATTTCTATAAAATGAAGGGTCTTATTGTTCAGGAAGTATGGATATGAGAAGGCTGAGGAATATCGAAATAGCTGTAGGAGACCCAGGAGAGTGGATGTCTCAATGGCTCTGATGATCTGTCTGAATTATCTAGTCACAGAACAGGTTTTACTCTAAGTTGTCAATATCCTGGAAGAGGCAATCTTTGTCCAGTGGAAATGTCAGAGAACACTGGTCTTGGTTGAGTGCTGTAGTAGCCATTGCATCACAAATAGCTGCTCATGGCTTGGGCAGGTATGCTCTGGGTAAAAACCTGACTGGATGGGTGAGCCCAGAAAGAGGTGGTGAATCATGACACAATCAATTTTTGACTAATAATTAATGGGCTTCCCCAGGGCTCAATACAGTAGCCAGTCCAGTTTAATATATTCATCAGTGATCTGGATGAGAGAATTAAATGCATCCTCAGCCACTTTGCAGTGACGTTAAGCTGGGCAGGAGTGTTGATCTACTGGAGAGTAGGAAGGCTCTTCAGAGAGACCTGGACAGGCTGGATTGATGGGCCAAGGCCAAGACTGTGGAGTTCAACAGTAACCCCATGCATCTCTGCAGGCTTAGGGCAGAGTGGCTGGAAAGCTCTCAGTTGAAAAACACCGTGGGATACTGAGGTGCTGGAACAAGTTATAAGAAGAACAGCAATGCTGCCAAAGTGTCTTCAGCACAAGTTTTATAAGGAGAAGCTGAGGGAACTGGGGTTGTTTACCCTGTGGAACAGGAGACCTCATCGCTCTCTACTGTGTACCTCAAAGGTGTTGTGTTCAGGTGGATGTCAGTCTCTTCTTCCAGGTTATAGGTGATACAACAAGAGAAAATGGCCTCAGGTCACACCCAGAGGAGGCTTAGATCAGGTATGAGGAAACTTCTTCACTGAAAATATTGTTCAGCATTAGAATGTCTGTCCTAGGAAGTGGTTGAGTCTCCATCCCTAGAGTTTTTTAAAAGATTAATAGATGTGCCAATTAGAGACATGCTTTAGTGGCAGACTTGGGAATTCTTGGTTAATGGTTGGACATGATGATTTTAAAAGTAATTTCTAACCTAAATAAATCCTATGATACTATGACAAAAAAATCACTTTTGGACTTGCATGCAAAATCCCTCATCTATACTACCACTAAATGCTTAAGTACTCTTTTTACAGGTTAACTTCAGTAACAGATCTGTTTTTAATGCCCTCAAGTGCATTTATAGATCTTGAACATCACCCAGCTTCTCACTGTTCTCTTAACCATTATTGTCTCTTACTGAGTAAATTAATCTTATCATGTACATCATATACTCTGTTAATATTTCTTCCTGTTGAAAGGGTATCAAGCCCTAATGATGAAACATTATTGAAAGCCGCAATCCAGCTAGGTTCCAAACATTGTGCATATTGTTCTTTTTTCACACAGTGGTTTATTTTTTTAATGATATCTCAGAAAGTCTGCCAGCCTTACTACTTAAGCAAACTTTATGTGTCATTTCTTATCAAAGTTAAATGTGAACCTAATATACAGAGATACTTTCATGAACTTGGATTGTTATTTGTCCTTTATTAGTATTATTGTTTTGACAGAAAGCTGTCTTTGAAGGAAGCTGAAGCCCAAAATATACTGATCTGTATGTACCAAGACATTATTCGTTCCTTCATTGGAATGTCATAATGCCTGAACCAAAATCTAGCCAAACACATATACTCACATTATGTCTTCCAGAATTGAGAAGATGTTATGTGAAGTATGCTTCAGAAGTAAATTATAATTATTTTTGTAGTTAATGCAAAAGATGTTTTAAAAAACTTGAGATTTTAAAATTAAGCCAATCTTCATAATTAATTCCTTTATTACTTATATACACACACACGCACGCACACACATATATATATGTATATATATTCCTATGTCCAAGTTTCATTTGTTTGGTCCTATAGAGATGGCCCATATTGCTGAGTGGAGTCTAGTTTTGATTAAGAAAATAAAGTTGGAAAGCAGCACATTCTACACTTGCTGCTGCTTCAAAAAAACTGAATGGAGGCATTTTAATTCTAACATACATGACACACAGTAAGATTTTTGTTATTGAAATACTCATCGTGTTGCCGAAACTGTTGGTGGACAACCTTATTTTCTTCGTTGTTTTTTCTGAGCAGAAGCAGGAAACTTACAGGAATTTTGTCTTTTGATTTGTCTAATTTACTCCTCAGACTATTCTGAATCTAAATATAGCTAGGGTTTTTACACAACTCAGGCCAGTGATCCTCAGTCACTTAGAATCACCTAGAATTTCTTCACTTATATCAGAGGAACAGGGCTGGGATGACCAATCTTCTTTGGGTAGCCAACAAAAAGGTTTCTGGATGGGGTTTCTTTCTCCCCTTCCTCTCTCACTTCCTATACTGTGCCTCCACTTGAGACTCTATCCTTAACAAGGTAAATGTCCCAGTTTTTTCCTTTTCTTCCCCAAATTGTGTGAGTTTATATAAAGAACTTTCAAATAATTAATTTAGAAAGCCCTGACATAAAGAAAGCCCAATACTTAGCTCATTCAGAGCCTGCTTTGGTATTTTCTATTCTATAACTCACTAAAGCATGTATGCCAAAGGCACAGCAACTTTAGCAGATTTTATCTGCCCTTTGCTGGATCTTTAAAACTTAATTAATATGCTCAGTAAGTGGAGCTTGTATTGTTTTTTAGAGTTATTCCAGAATTATCTTTCTTTTTTTGATATTCTTATTCTTTTAAGAGGCATCCATTGCTACTCTAATGGAACTCTGTTTTCAAGTAAAATGTTGTCTATGGTAAGAAACGCAGTTGGGAGACACTCTATTATTTTCTCCATAATGATCAATGAGCTTGAAGTTTGCTTGAGCAACACTTTCACTTAGCTGGGCTAAGCAGAAAATCGTATGAGTATATTAAATAAATAAGAAGCTGTTCCTTAATTGTGCAGAGGAAACACTAGCTTTAATGACTTTAGAAAGAATTACTGTATTAATAAAAATTCTGCATCAGGAGATTACTTTCATGTATTACCTCATTATGGGTAAATTTATCACTTTTGGTGGGAGAGCTGTAGAATTTGGTAAAAAATAGAACAGAGCTGGTTTAATAATAAAATATTTCATATAAAAGTATTTGTCTTTGGAATGATAATTGTTCCTAATTTATTCTGCTTTTGCGTTTGGTTTGTCTTAGAGAATTCTTGACTCTGACAGAAATGTTTCCCACTTGCTGGAAGTGTGTGTAATGTTTTACTCAATAAGTCTTACAATGAAGTTGTACAATGGTTGTTGCTAAAGCGATTCTCAAAAGTGAAACATTTAGAAACTAAAAATGCAAATGTTTACATAATAGGTAATATTAAAGTGTGTTGGTAAAATAGGCATAAACCAAGAAAATGTTAGTATTATAATTTCAGATTAAGAATTATACACTGTGTACAGGAGGTCATTTTTCCTTGCAAAAGGCAGGTTATGACTATTTTAATCATTATAAATGATTAAACGTTATATTCAGTCATATTGTTAAAGTTATTTTACTCAAGCGGTTGTGAATTAAGAGTATATTTTCCCCCTTATAGGTGCAGATTTTTATCAAAATTTTTGAGTCTATAGAAGCAGCAGGGTAATTCTGGAATGGCAGTTTTGCTTTCCAAACAGAATGTTCAATAATGAAAACAGACTGCTAAATTAATTGATCTTCTGGCCATATATACAGTGCTGGTTTCTTTGCTCTTGTTTGTTTCTCTTTTTCCCTTACCCAGACTGTTGTTTTTGGTGTTGGAGCTATTTGTTCAGCTATCCACTCCAAATGGTAAAAGAATGATTTCTCATGCCTTTATTACAACAGAACTATAACTCTGTTAACATTTCCAATATTGTAGTTCTCTTTTCCAGGCAAAATGAAGCTGATTTTTTAATATTTTCTCACAATTCAAGACCCCTGTTGTAATTTGTTTGCTGGATTTTCTCTCCCTCTTAAGTACAGGGACAAAACCTGAGGCAGCACCTCATCCAGTGCTTTGACACTGCTCTGTATGGCTCAATGGTTGTCTCCCATGCCTTCCAGAAAATAAGGCTAACCCGAAGACTTTCTTGATTAATATTGTCGGGACTGAGATCTGCTTTTCATGAAAGAGCATCATTAACTTAAAATCAGTTTGTTGGCTAGTGTAAACTGGAAGGGTTTCTTTCACAGCACTATTACAGAGTCATCCTTTTCATATCTACTTTAGAATTTCCTTTTTCCCATTTGATAGTTTCTGCTTGACATATGAGGATTGTTATGACTGGTTTCTGCATTAGCTCTGAAACATATAAACCTTCCTAATATTATTATTTAAAGTGTTGTATCACTCAAATCATAAGCAAAAGATAGATTATGAAGAAAGCCTAAGAAAACCACTTGTTTGCCCTTTCAAAGTGACAGAAAACTACTGATAACCATGCTTAATTGGTTATGAAATGATCTCCAGGTTTGACCTTATTCATGGGCTTGACTAACAGGAGAAGTCCACAAAGATTTACAGCTGCCTCTTTTCCATATATTTTTATGAGCTTGTTCTCAGTTAGCTCCACCATCCTTAATAAATAGTAAAATAGTTAATTGACTTGTTTTTTTAACTGGGTTGGACTCTGCTCAACACTCCTTTTCATGCTCCTATCTCCATGTTAAAATCAATTGCGTAATTTGTTCTCTTTTAGAAACTCTGGTAATAAACATTTTAATACTTCATAACTTTCTCTTTCAATGCTTATTTTCTCTCTTGCTCTACAATCAACGAGCTCATACTTCCCATTTACTTTTTTCTGATCTTGTAAATGCAGAATAACGTTTTTTCTTCATATGCTGAGTATCTTTGGACAGTTTTAACTCATACCTCCATCCTTATGATTTCTATTAATTATTGCTGAACTATTCTTTTGTCTTCCCCTGCTATTTTTGTGTGTTATGTTTTGATTTTCAGAGATGTCTTTTAAAATTTGGTCATAGCTGTAGCTTGTCATTTTTGGTCCTTTTCACTTCTTTGAGGGAGACTTTCATGTCATGCTTTCTTATAGTACCCTTTATAATATGCCGGCTCTCCTGAATACTTTTAGCTTCTTCATTATCTACTCAAGATACAGTGACTATTCATAAAATTATCTTATTTTTTATCTTTGTGCTTAATCTGAAATATCTTTTCTGAGGAAAATCTATGAAAATAAGAATACTTTTATACTAAAATATCAGCAAAACTAATGCATTAAAACAGTTCATTAACTAGTCTAAGTATTTGTGATTTATTTAGAATTGCCTCTATAATTTTCAATGACACTGAAATAAAACTGGTCAGTTCACTAGTCAATTGGAGTGCATGAAACGGAGCTACAGGTGTTCAATAATTAGAAATAATCAGGAAAGAAAAAAAAAAGACTTGTTAATCAGGACAAGTTTGGTTTGTTTAGTTTTTGATAAAACAAAGCAATCAGCAATCCAATGAACAACCTGGTCTAGTGGAAGGTTCCCTGACCATGTCACTGGGTTTGGAAGCAGATGATCTTTTCAATCCATTCTAATCCATTCTATGATCTGTGATTCTAAGTTGCACATAGCTAAATACTACCTCTACGTGTATTACACCTAAGTGATCAAATAGAGCAGATGATGTTAACTGTTATCATAACACTATTGAGATAGTTTTACACATTTCATTTATCAGTGTAATGTGATTAAGTCACTGTTTAAAATACAACAAAACTTGATAATATCGTCTTTGTCCAGTGATGCAGACATATATGCTTCATTCATGTTAAGGTTTGGATAGCAGTTTTACTTTAAAGAGAATAAAGAATTCACACCTTTTACATCAAGACCTAATGGTGTTCCTTTAGATATTGAGGCTGGGTTTCCTTTGAACAGAGATGAGGATTAAAGATTTATAGAGCTAACCAAACCAAGTACTGTGACCTACACTTACATGCCATAGTCCCCTCTGTTTGAAAGCGCAGTCATGTACAAAACACTGAACTTTGCATACTGTACTGGGTGCATCTGATCTTCGAGCGCCTTTCCTTTGTACAGGCTGACTCCAAACTCACCAAAGCCCTCAAGAATGTTCCCATCAGTTCTTAAGTCTTTGTGTTAGGAGTACAAACAAAGCCTCTCCTTTGATAAACTGTACTTACAAAAATATATTAAGCCATTCAGTCTCCTCAGAAAGATTTCAGAGAGTAACCGCTCTGTTAGTTTTGAGACATTTGTTTAGGTATGGGTAGAAGCTGCAGCTATGCCTGTTTTTTGGGTGCCTGAATAATTATGTTCCTGAGGATGAAATTTCATAAGGTACAGGATGATTTTGCTCCTTAATTTCTAAGTCTTTTAAAAAAAGGTATTTTAAATTTCTTTTTTGTTTTGTTTTGTCTGGATAGTTTGTGCTGTTGTATTCCTCTGCTTTGTCTCTAAACTCAAAGTTTTGCCTTTTCTGAATGGTTTTGTGTTTATCCCATGAATTTTTCTTTTCTTTTTTTAATCTTCAGTTAGTTTTGAGGTGTTGTTTCAATTAAACACTGTTTCTTGATTCATTTGACTCATCATAAGGATGTGATTTCCTTATTTCTGGTACCATAGAGGCTTGTTTACACTCATACTTTCATGAATGTGTAATCTAATTATTTGTAAAAGTAGAAGAGAAAGCCATTTCTGTGCAACACAGAAGAACGAGATTTTATACTTTTTCATGTGGCAGGTCAATATACAGTGTACGTGTTGGACTGTATGTGTGGACTCTAATCAGAAAAGAGGGCAGTGGCACTAACAATGTATTCATTTAATTCTCAGATCAATACATATGGTAAAGTCTTGTTAAAATGCTGTAAGCAAAGATTGGATGAGTCAGGAGTTGAACACACTTGATCAATGGTTGTGCTGCTGAAGTTCATTCATTTTATAGCTAAAGATTATTTGATGAAAATGTTGCTGGTCTTTGCATTGTTGGAAAACTGCAAGTTTTTATTTAAAAAAAAAATCAGCAGGAAGTGTTTTCATGTTAGCTAAAATTTTACATGTTACCTGCTGTATGAACCAACAATCTCATGTGTGATTAATGACCACAGTTTCCTCATGGGCACACCCATGAGTAAGAGTGAAAGAGGGAAGCCTGAGTTGGGAGTGGGATGAGTGGAATCTCTTCCTTACAGCTGGTAAAACAGGATTATTGTGCTGGGGCAATGGTAATGGGAGCGAGCTATGGGGAGAAAAACAGTGAGGTAGGAGATCAGGAGTAAGGTGACAGTGACACACTAGGAAGAGGCCATGAGCCACCAGGGACCCCACAGAAGCCCAAAATACCATGGAGGGGAGGAGGCACATGAAGGGTGACGAGTCTGGGTCTGCGTGTGCCATGTGGAATATATCTTTTTCGGAGGCATGGCCATGACAGTGTCTAATACCTTCTGAGCTGAGCCTTAGCACCAGCAGGTCAAAAAACCAGTGACCTCTAGAGCGCTATCAGACCTGTAAGCACATGTGCTGTCCTTTCATGGGGTTTATAATGAATGATTACAGTCAGTGGCCACTCAGTAAAGAACTGTAAATCAGTGCCAAAATAGCAAAAAACCCAAGTAACCCTCCTATATCTTTGTAGGCTCTGTCACTGTAGAGATAGATATTTTTTAATCTCTTGCTGAATCAAGCTAGGTCCTAAAGTTCCTAAAGATTCATAGCTTGCTAATGAAATTTCTGGGTTATCCAGATGCTGCTGCAGCACAAATAATAAGATATATTGGCTTTGTAGCAGCTATGCAGAAAACTTGAATGAAGGCAGCTGTATGTGACTTCTGGTCTTTCAGTTACTTGAGGGTGAAGCCTTGAAGGCTTACCTTTGGGAAATGTGATTTCCTACCAGAATACTTGTAAGTAAGAGGTCTTTTGGGATAGGATATCCCCAAATATTTAACACAGTTAGTCTTCACTTTGGGTGCTCTAAATTGTAGAGGTTGACATAAAACTAAAACCCCACAATTTTAAAATATATGTTAATAGTCAAACTTAAGGAAAAATATGTCTCACACAGTCAATGAGCTTGAGAACAGTTGTTTCAAAATCAAAACCCTGTGGAATGGTACGGGGGTGAAATGTTTCCTGCTGAAATTCTTAGCAGTGTTTTGAAGCAGGGACTACAGAACATTATTTTCAAAAATGATGAATCTTAGTCTAAGTATCATGGATCACTCCTTCCTACAAGCTGGATTGGTTTTGGGTGTATCTCAGTAAATCCTGTGTCTGAGTTACAGTATGTTTCTCTTGGCCACTTCTAAAAGTGCAAAGGCAGTAGGTATTGAAATATAATGCTTTCAAAGAAGCCCATAGTTTTCGAATTCTGGATTATGTGTTTTCCATATTTGAAAAGTCCCAGCCCTTCAGTACGGATTTTTAAAAAAAAATTGTTTTGAACTCTGTTTTCTTGCCAAATATCTGCTTAATGCAATAGAATGTAATCACAGAACTGTATTTATTGTGAGTATACTTAATCAGCACTTTAAATTATGGTTATCATACTTGAATATACTTAAATAACGTATAGTGCATATATAACAGAAGCACACTTATGCTTCTGTCCAAGTGGTCCACTGTCAGTCAGGAGTGAGTTCGTGTTTGTTGGTGGGGAGTAACAGACACACAGCAGATGCCAACTGTCAAGGGCAAAGGCAATGGTTCAAAAATTTCGCCTGGGAAATGTAGGAATAGCAGGGGATCCTGTGAAACAGGAACACATAATAAGTGCAATCCTTTTCTCATATATCTACTTTGCTTTTGTTGACTGGCTTGCTCTTCCAATGACAGACTTTCTTGAGATATCTTAGAAAGACTAGGGTTGTAAGTGGTCTAAGAAAGAAATATAATATTGAAAAAGAAGAAAAAAAAATTAAAACCTCTACTGCAAAATGTCAGTTAGTGTTTGGTTCTGAAATTTTATAAAGCAGCAGATTTGCTTGTTTGAGCTGTTCTGGCTTCGCCTTTTGCAAGGAGAGTATGAAGCTCACATCTGAAATTTGGAGCAGAACATTAGAAAGATAAAGAAATAAAGGAAAATTTTGTCTTGAAGACTAAATGATGCCTCAGTAAGCTAAACTGGCAACATTTTGGCATGCAGAAAGAATACAATGATTTCAATTTCTCCTGAAATGTGTTAATGACATAATTGAAAACAGGACAACTTTAACAGTAACAGCTGAAATCTGGGGTTTCCTATTAGAGATTCTTACTTGCAGAGACTGTG
This sequence comes from Sitta carolinensis, assembly GCA_032173965.1. Classification (NCBI taxonomy): domain Eukaryota; kingdom Metazoa; phylum Chordata; class Aves; order Passeriformes; family Sittidae; genus Sitta; species Sitta carolinensis. The sequence goes on from CM063313.1 coordinate 51,503,393, forward strand.
ACAAATGAACAGTAACTGATTTATGACTCTAGAAATGTCTCAATCCCCTTTCTAAATGTTCTTGATAAAAGTTTGATTGTGTGAGTCCAAGGGAAATGTTTGACTAGCCACAAAGACACTAAAGTGAGAGAACATATAGGTATCTGCTCTCAAGGAGCGGAAAGGTACCTCTGTAAAGCCCTTTCATTTTCTGAAATGAAACTGGTAAGGAAGTATTCCCATGTTTACTGTGCAGCATGAATGGTGCCTAACTTCACAGCTTCTACTGCATGTAAAAGAAATTTAATATTTGTTTTCATCCATATGGCTGCCAAAAATAGGTGACTAAGAATATGAGAGTTCACAGGAGGCTGAACTGAGTATCATAGAATACAGACTAACATGAACTTCATATTATATTTGGTATAAAACCCATGACCATCAGTGAATTGATATTTTTCATCCCAAATATTTTTAATAAGAAAAGAAGATACTTCTGAAAAGTGTAATAGAAAAAATGCTGGAAGTTACACAAAGCTGTACAAATCTCCCTGCACACTCTACTGTTCTTTCAACATGTTTTGAAAAGTTATGAATAGGTTAATTCAAATTTGAGTAAAGACTCTTTCCATTCAATGTACTTTTATCATCACAATAGAACTTTTGAGGGTGATATGATTCACTTTTAATTACAATAGAAAAAGGCAAATAAAATATGGGCACTTCTTTTTTTTACAGGTACAAACTGAAGCTAGGATCTACACATGCAGAATTGTAATTAACTATGTCACTCTTTAATAAATCCTCTTCTCCTTTTTATGCTTTCTCCTTTGTACTCACCCTCAAAAGACAACATGAACTAAGTAAAAACTGTATTCAAATACAGTTTGAATGCATATGAAAATAATTTCCTCCTTCCTTTTATTCTTCGAAGTGTTGTAATTATTTAGACTTGGGCCTTGTATTTGTGTATGTCAAAATAAGACCCAGTTCCCCTATATATCTCCTTCTTACCCCAGACCAGCTCTGTAAAGGCACTATAAGAATTATTGGTTTCAGCTGATGTTTGGAATCTGCTGATTCAAACAGGAACAAAATTTCCTTGTTTTTAATTTCTTACATGGCAGGTAATGAAATAATAGGAGCAGAGATGACCATTCACACAGACTCCACAAAATTTTGCAAACATTTTAACCCAAAAGATATGCAGAAATGCAGAAACATTTTATAACAGTGGAAGATTTTGCAGTTGTTTTTATTACATTTTATCAAATTTTATTTTTGCATGAATACAGGTCCTTCAGCTTAAGGGGAAACCCTTACAGTACCACAAAATGAGCACTACTCCACGGCTGAAAAGGATTGCTTCATAGCCCAGCTGCCTGCCAAAGAGGATTAACTCACTGTGCACATTGGCAGATGCTCAAGGGTCTGAGCGAATTAAAAGCTTTTTGAAATGAGTATTCTCTTTGCAATCCTATGCTTTAGCATTCCCACACTCCAAGAGTAGACCATTCAGTGGACAATTGAGACTCAGAAATAGTAGGAATTTACGCAAAGCTTTCAGAAATAGTCTGGTGCCATAATGAATATTGGGTGGCAAAGAAACATACAAAAAGAATCTCTTGATGAACAGTGGCATCTCAATGGATTGCAGAGACAGGTATTTTCTCCCTAATTTAGAGGGGAAAAATGACTGGCACAGTGGAAGAAAAACAAAAATAAAAAGCACTTAATTGTCGATTAAAACATTCTATCAAGCAAAATTATTGACCAGAAAACATTTCCAACTGCTGCCATAAATTCTGAAACAGAAAAATAAAGGTATTTTCAGTATAAGAACTTAGGGAATTTTTAAATTTTTTTTTTTCACAGCAACCATGAGAAAGTGGAGCCTGGAGCTATGTAAGCATGCCAGGGTTGTTTTTCTATACCATTTAGGTCACCACCAGTGGCAAGAGTAAGGGATTCCCACTTCTGAGAAGGTGGGTGTTGCTTTTGGTCTGGAAAAAACCCAGTCGCAGTACAGAGGGTCTGTCACTGTTTTTCATTTCCCTGGGCTCCATGAGCATTTTGCATGTAAATCATCCTCTCTTTTGTACACTGCTGTTACCAACATTGTTGCTGTTACTACCTGTTTTCTTATTATATTGCTGTTTCCAGTAAATTGCTTTTATCTCAATCTGTAATTTCTGCCTCTGGTGTCTCTTGCTGAAGTGGGGAATTGCTAAATTGGGGAATACCATTCCTAAACCCTGACATAATGCAAAAAATATACCAGGAAAAATTTAAAAAATATGATTAACTTTTAAAGGGGAGGATATGCAAAATATTCTTGATAGAAAAAGAGGGGGAAGAAATATGGAAAAGAGAGAAAGGTTGTGATAGAATTAACGTCCCTTCTTAATTTTATCTTTAATATGTGACAAAGTAGATTTTAGCAAATTACTTTCAAAATTGGAGGATACCTTCATGGCTTGTAACTCTGGAAGGGATTTGCAAACTCTTCTGCTTGCCTTTTTTAACATATTTACTTTTGGCACCCATTCTATCTGGTGATGTAGTTTCATACTTTAATTCCATGTAGTAGAAAGAAAAATATTTTTTCACTCTTTGTTTTCTCTCCTTGGTAATTCTCAACACTTTTCACTTTATTTTTATTGATATAAAAATCTTTCTTTCCAGAATGCCTTTCAATGCATAATCTTGTCCAAAACTTCCAGGACAGCGAAATACATGTTATCCATAGCATCACCCTCATGAACTTGACTACAGACTGTTTCAACAATCTTCCCATTTGTTCACATATTTCCAGTATACTGAATTTACTTGATTGATGTAAGTATTCCTCCTTTTGTGTGAGCTTAAGATAAAATAAGATAAAGGTCCTAGTTTTGTCCCAGTGCAGTTTGTTTCTGTTTTAGAACTCCTTTTGGACTGCAACCCAAAAGTTAAATAAATAAGAAATAATTTTTAAAATTAAAAAAGGCTTTAGACTGGAGGACATTTTAGGAGAGAAAATTAGAAAACATTAAAGGAAGTGGAAGGGCAACAGGAAGCCATGGTTTTCCTGTTGTAAGACACTCATGAATATTTCATTGTGATTCAAAAATAATAAAGGTAGCTGCAAAAGACCTAGGAGAAACCTAAATGTCATTCTTCTGAAACTTATGAGCCTTGTTATCTTCAGAAATATTTTTTGCTAAATGGCATAAATATTTTAAAATTATCTTCTACTAAAAGAGATGATAATATTACTACTAGAATAGCATACTGAAAACTCTACTGGTTCGATCTTATTAACCAATATTGATCAACAGTAATATTTCGTAGCTCTGCCACAATTCAAAAGGAAGAATGATATTCCTTCTTTGACAAACAGAACTAATAGATCAGTTTTGAAAATTTTATTGATAGATATGTTATATATGTTATAAGTAAACTTATAATTTCCCTAAGAAATGGGGAATTTAATGCAACAAATAATTTCTAAAGAAAATGGTCACACTGATCTATAATTACTCTTGATAATGTTATCTCAAGTCTTAATGAATTGAAGTATGATTATCTGATTTTTATCTATAGCAATTATAGCAATTATGTCAATTGTTTTGCCAAATTCAAAGTAGGCTTAACTTACTGCTTCCAAAGTGAGATGTATATGTAACGCAGTTACATAGTACATTGTTAAAAGTTTATAATGAATAATTGAACTAATTATTATGTGAATTGTCTCTTCTCTATAAACTGTCTAGCTGAAGAATTTGAAAATATTTGCTGTCACCTAGGAAATAACAATTTTACAATTTACAATTTACAATTAATTTGTATGCAATTTTCTATGTATCAAGCACTGTATCTGATTTAATCCTTATGCAATGTCTGAATTTTAATATGGGCAGGAGAGGCACCTTGGAGGTAATTTCTCTGCAGAGTAGAAAATGATTTACAGCAACACAATATAACAAATAAGACTGCGATGGTAAGACAGAGATACAGCTATATGAACAACAGCTCCAACTCCCTCCAAACCCCAAACAGAGACAAATTTGGCAATAGCCTTGTATTTCTTGCATCCTTGTTTTTGGATGACTTGGAACAGTTGATCTTGCAGAGACATTGATAGAGAGAGAAATAACATAGGCAGGTACAGAACAGCACAACTTTGCTAGGAATATTCCTTTGGGGGACCATATTAAAAAAAAATGAAGTTAAGGTGGTTAACTACCCTTTAATAAGACAGAAATTCTTCACTAACAATGTTTTATGCTGTCCTTTAATTTACCTTTAGCTTTCTCAATGTTTAGGCTGCATGTCCTCTCCTCCTTAAAATGTAAATTACCACATACCTTGTGATTTATGTTAGACATGCTGATAATTCACTCCTTTCAATGCACTTTATGTTAATTTCTTGAAAAATGTGTGTTTTTTTTTCACTAGAAAATTTCAGTCATGGCTTAAAGTAAATCAACTTTTTGAATGCAGTATTTAGTACACATTTCTTTATTGCATGGTTCATTGCAATATCCCATCTTGACACTTTTCATTCTGAATAGGTTTGAATATGTAATCTGTATCATTTAGGTGTGTTGATATTTTAATTTTCTTTTGATTGGCAAATGCCCTTCTGCAGACTGAGAGAAAAAAATAGAGCCTGGTGTCAGGTTTACTAAAATATATATATGTGGTTTTTTCTTCTTTTTCCTGTGTCTCTGGTTTTTGTCTCTGTCTCTGTGAAGGCTTTCTGTTTTCCCCCAGCCCTGCATCTGAAGAAGAGTTCGAGTCGTCTGTTTTCTCGTGTTCAGGAATTTGTTTATTCTTTGCTTATCTCATATTCATTCCCTGGCCTGCCACAGGCTTCTCTGCAGGCCAGTGCTCTCTCCCCCCATTGTCTGTCCTTGCTTCGTCTGTTTTCCCCTTCATCTTCATCTGTCCTTAGTCTGTCCGCCCTTGGGAGGGCACTATCTTTTATACTGAAAATTACATGTACTTTATTTATAACAATTCTCCAGTATCTATCCACTATGTTGTACAGTGTACTTTTGTTCCAAACCAATCCAAATGTGCCACACCACTACAGAAGATGGAGAACAAGAGGATGAAGAAGAAGCTCAGGGACACACCCCATTTCCTCCATCTTTGCTCCCTGATCTCTCATCTAAAATCCACAAATTTTACTTTTTCACTGTGTGACATACTAATTATCATTCTATCTAAATTCTTGTGACTTATAAATCTTCCCAGGACAGTCAGAAGGATGTCCTGGTTTCCCACAGCCTGGGATAGAAATACAGATAGGATTCAATAGTTTTTTTTAGAAAATCTTTAAGAATTAAAGTATGAATAGTGTTACCATATTGGATAGTTCTGCTGTTTGCTTAGTGTACTGTTTTTCTATATATTTACAGCCTTTTTCTTTTATGATTTTTTTTTCCTACAGTTATAATACATAGTAGTTACCAATGAGATTTATTCAGAATCTATGTTATTTCCATTTCATAATATTTCATTAAACTTTATTTATGTGTCATTAAACTCACATCATTTCTGCTTCTGTAGTTATCCACGCTATAGTTATCTTGTCATCATAAATCCTCTTAATAGGATTTTATTTCTGAACTAGCAATAAAAAGTAATGGAAAAATGAAAATTTTGCAACAAATTATTGTAAAGTGCAGAAACTGAGCCAGCAGGCAGGAAAAAAGAGGTAAGTATTTTTCTTCACTTTCAGAGCAATATATTAACAATTTATGAGCTATCACTTCAAATAATCTAATTGAATTGGTGGAATCTAGTCAATAATGTCTCTGAGGGGACATCTATGTTTTTAAAAATTGTAATTGTGTTTCAAACTTTGTCATAGTAATGGGGGCGAGTGTGTATGTTGAGTTGAAAGGAAGTAGTCTCGGCTACTTGTAAAATTTAATTAAAAATTTTAGATGGATGTTACTTACCATACGTAAAAAAAATTAGAGCTTTTGGAATGTTCCTAATTCATAATGGGCACTTACTTACCATAATTTTGACTTCATGCCTTTGTTACTTGATAAAAAAACTGTTTTTTTCTTTCTCCCTGGGGAGATTTAAAACTGTTACATTAACATTGTATGTAATTAATATAAAAAAATACATAATTAGTCATAATCTTATATAATTTTTTTTTTCTAAAAGACTGTCAGATAAAATTGGAAAAGGATGGTGATATTTGTAATCACTGGTGTTTCAACGCAACACTTTTTGTTTTCAGCTGACCAAGAGTTCAAATAAGGAAAGTATTTTTTTATCTAATGATTTTTTAAACTTGCATCTTTGTTTCCTTCTTGCAAATAAGCTATAAACACATACTGTATATATACAAGTAATATAATTTCTGGAGCTCTGAACACAGAACACTCAGCAAAAGTACATAGGTATCCCAGGAGACTCAGATATAAATGCGTTTGAAGTCTGGTGTTTTTTCTTTTTCATCTGTTCTGTAATCTGGCAGAATTGGGAAATGTTATGTATGTATAAATTTACACAATACATATCCAGGCAAACAAACAAAATTAACAGTAGAAAAACATGGCATAATAGCAATCTATTTGAAATTTAAATATAATTTAATTCAACTGGATATGCAGAACCTCACATCAGCATTATGCAAAGTCCAGACATGCATCTTAAATAAATCTAGAAAAAAAGTGAATAGTTTCCAGCAGTCTTTAAAGGTAAAAGGCTGGTATGGCTTGGGGTTTCAGTAAGATCACCTTTTCAGTTATATGTATAATGATTTAGCCACAGCCAGCAACCAAATACCGCACAGTCACACACTCACTTCTGCAGCAACAGGAGAGGGAGAGAACTGGAAGAGTAAAAGTTAGAAAATTGGTAGGTTGAAATACAGTTTAATGAGAAAAGCAAAAATCATTCCCACAGCCAAACAAAGCAAGGAAATCTCTCACCACTTCCCATGTGCAGGCAGATGTTCAGTCACCCCCAAGAAAGCAGGGCTCCGCCTTGTATAACAGTTATTTGGGAAGACCAGCACCATCATTCCAACTGTCCTTCCCTCTTCTTTAAATACTGGGCATGATATCAAATGATCTGAAATATCCCTTTGGCCTGTTTGTCACCTGTCCTGGCTGTCTGTCCTCACAGCTTTCCATGCACCTCCAGCACCCTTGCCAGCTTGGCAGTATGCAAAGCAGGAAAGGCCTTGGCTCTTTGTAAGCCATGCTCAACATTAATTAAAACACCACTATGTTATCAACCCTGGGTTCAGCACAAATTCAAATCAGCCCCATACTAGCTACAATAAGTAGCTAAGTAGCTAATTGTACTTCAGCCCAAACTGGCACAGAATGTTAATGGTTTAGTTGTGAGCCACAAAATTATTCTACGGTAAAATGATTACTGTTTAAGTGAGCACTGCTTACATTTTCTGGGCTGAAAGAAGGACAACCTTAAAGCATTGGGTGTACTAGGGTACCCAGTTTAGTATTCTTGTATTTACAGCTTTAATCTTCTTGAGATTGTGTTTTACCCTGTGACTACCCAGTCAGGAACCTGATGTACAAATATTTTATTTATATACTAAATATTTTTACTTCTTCTTGGGCACTTGCATTAACACGCAAATTAATATATAATACAGAAGCAGACTTGAGACACATTGTAAGTTAAGTACCAGTTAGTCTTTGATCTTGAGCTTGGTTGAGGGATGAATGGTGTTTGTGGAACCTTACTTTAGAGTGATGTGTTTTAGCTATAAAATTGTTATTTTGGAAAATTACCTGTGTAAATTCTAAGATGGATACCCTACTGATTTTATTTTCAGAAAGACTTTATACACTTATCAATTTATCTCCTGACTTCTTAGTGTTAAGTAAAACTGCTTTTCTGAAAAGATTTTCTACTGTGTTTGAATCAGTTGTAATGACCAGGAATAAATATTTCAGAGAAAATACTCAGAAAAATTAAAAAAGTAAATACTCAGAAAATTAAAAAAGGTAGCCATAGAACTACTTCCCACTTCCTGCTGGCATGTTTGCCTCCACATGGGTTCTTGGCCCATCACTTTCACATTATGGCAGGCATCATGTGAAATCAGTAGGAGACAGATTCAAAAGAAAGAAAAGGAGGTGACTTTTCAAGACATAAATGAATGTCTTGCTGTGTAAGGATCTGTATATATCTTGCAATGTGATTTCCTCAGCTTTCATAGTACTTTATAGTATTGACAGAGACAGGACAAGTTCATGTAAGATACCTCTGCTAGGTCTACTATGTACTACTACAAAATTACATCTGGCTCTGGAAATCCTTGAACTTTTTGGAAACTTAAACATTTCCTGCTTCTGATTATGCAAATGATTTTTTGGCGTGGTCTCAGGAAATTAAACTGGGTCTTTGTTTTCGTGTGTTGCTGTGAGTTTACATACTTTTGTCTCTTTCCATAGTTAGGAAATTAAGTAGGAGCATGATCAGGGAAAATGGAGAGTTTGCTCTTGATGATCTGGGAGTGGCTAATGAGCTTCCATTTCTCAGGCTGGAAGACAGCTCCGTTGATCTTATGAGTGTTGTTGACAAAAGGCTGTGGAAGAGGTAAGGATCTTTAAAGGGGCACGAGAATAATTTCAGCTCAGTGTTACATGGCTACCACACTGCTTTTTTCTCCTATCATGAGTTATTGTTAGTACCCTTAATTTTGAGACCTGAAATTTTGGTACAACGCTTAGGCTGTCTGAGGTTCCACACATAAGCAACTTGGCCAGTGGTGCATTAAGTGAATTATACTGGACATGTATATATCCTAATATAACTTATTTTACTGGTAACTGTTTCTGAACCTCTTAAGTAATGTGTCTGTTTCCACATGCCTATGTAAGATACTAAGAAAGGATGTATTAATTGAAAAGCCCAAACAAGAATCTTAGAACAGCACACACTGGAAGAAGATCCCAGTAACTCCTTTTAGAGAAGTAAATATAAAACTTGGGAGCTTCTGGAATGTCCTTAGGTCTCTGAAGTGAAAACTGTTTTGCAGCATCAAAATTCTATAAATCTGAGACGGCATGACTGATTAATAAGAACAATTATGATAATGTTTTAAAAGAAATCTTGAGTACGTACAGAAAGCAGAAGAAACTTGAAATATGTAAACTCAGAATCCCTATCCACAGATACAGAAATGGAGATGGATCTTAGTGATGCTGTTAGACTGTCATGGATTCAGAGATTTCAAAGGATCTGAAACACCTTAAGCAATGGATTGTGCAGCTTAAATGCAAAATAAATTCCCTATGTACAAGCAGCACCAAGGAATGAAACTAAATGCATATGAGAAATTGGAATTGAGGTTTATCACTATGCATGTGTTGGTATGGTGTTCTAGGAAATAAAATGCTCCAGTTTGCCACAATTTCAGAATTTTGTTTCTGTTAGAAGTAGTGCGAAATAAAGTTAGAGGCACCAGAGAGAAGAAATAATTACTTTCTTGAAGTTTATTTTTCACCCTTTTGAAGACCAACTCCTTTTTAAACAAGTAGTGGTAGCTTTATACTAACAGAATAGTCTTTGTATCAAGGATGATACCTTAAATTCCAAGTAATGCTTCTTTTGCTTTGTGGGTCAAAAAATTACAAGGTCTTGGTCTTTTAGATGTAGGCATTTAATCCCTTTATAATGACCATTGGACACAATGTGCTTGGGTCTTTCTCAATAGTAGGACCAGAAGTTTTCCCAGAGGGAAAAAAAGAGGGAATTTCATCATACAGTACTCCTTTGAATGGTTTCTGAATTTTTTGAGAATTTTTTCTGCTGTTCAAATTACACCCTGAACAGCAAGTTGTCAATGCAGTTGTGTCTTTCAGCAAAGATTTTCTTATTACTTTTAATTCACTATATATAATGTATCATCATTTTCTTCAGATGTCAAAACAGAAAAATAGGCAGCCAGCTATTAAAAATCAGTGAATGCTCAAACTGGGTTTTTTTCCGAGTCCTATTATTATTCAGTTTATAAGAATGGACTATTCTGTAAAGGTCTGTTTTCTTTCCATAGCTGAAGATGGAGATAAAGTTGAACTTCTGCTTTCTTATATTCCATGTAATGCCAGCAGCTCTACTTTTGTTTCTACTCTGAACATTAGATAGACAGCTCAGAGTGGTAATGACTATGAGATCTATATCCTGGAAATATATCTATACCTGTAAATCATCTAGGCACTGTTCCAAATGTTGGCACACTTCAAAATGCAGGACAGCAAGTGTACTAACTAAAAGGTCTGACAGAACACAGGTGCCTTCTGGACTTAAAGTTTTGCCTCTATTTTGTCATACCCTATAGCAATCCTAATAATCCAGTGGAGTCTACTTGACATATTTGTTGCCCCAGAATGGAGCTGTACTTTGTGCATCTGGAGAGAATTTTGCTGTTCAGTTTGATAGCTCACAGAAGAAATTTTCCATGCATTGAAGAACATGAAACACTAGAAATCAAACGGTTACATTGAAACCTCATTTAGCAGAAGGGCAATTTACATATCTTTGTAAGATTTCTCTTTTTGTGCAGCCAAAAGGGAGCATTTCTCCAGATTGCAACAGTAGATCTGTGTGCAAATGTGTATGCACACGAATTCACATATTCGATTTGATAAAGGACAGTGCATCTCTTTCCTGTAGGGATGACTAGCACTATGGAGACAATGCACTCTGCCACTAATCATCTGGCACTAAATGAAGATGCATGAAGAATTATGCAAGTAAAACAATTACTTCAAAAATTTTTATTTATTTTTATTGAAAATAGACTGGAGTAAGTTGAAAAAGCATGACAAATGCAAATCCTGGATATTCAACTGCTGTTCAAAAAGCACACCGACTCCTGTGTAATTTACTTTAGCACTGCGGCCAAAATTATTCTTACTCTGCGAGTATTTCAGTACTGTTTGAGTGTTAATAAAATATTTTCATCATAAGAGTAAACAGAACTATGAACATGTGACACCTTCAAATTTACCCTGAAAGAAAAGCATAGAAGTTATTGTAATAATATATATATTGTGAGAGTCCTTTAATGAGACATAATGCAGTGATGTGGAGCACAGAAATGGCATTGGACAGAAGTTTAGAGATACACAGATTTCCATGCTTAATAACACAAAAATGAATAAGAGGGAATGAAATTTTGGCAGGAGGGGCTTCCAGAAATGGTGCTGAAAGTTTAAAAGGGAAGCAGCATGCCTCTTCTGTTTTGTCTTGGGGCATTTTTTAATACACTTCAGTGACAGTCATATTTGTCATTCATGCTCTAAGCACAAGGGAAACACCTGTCTCAATAAGAAGTTATCTCCTAAATGGATTTTGTCATCTATAAAGAGTTTAATTTTTCTAAAAAATATTTATTTTCTTTTTACTTGAGTAAAAAGTGCTTATGTTCTAATGTTAAAATATCTGTACAGCATTTGGAAATTTGCAGATCATTTTGGTTTGCATGTCAACTGCTTAAACATGAACATTTTCTTGCAATCTTATCTCAGTATAAAGGTGGCTAATGGAAATACTTATTACTTTGGCATTCTGCTAATATTTTCATTGGCTGAATGCAAACGTGCCCGCAGAACATTAAGTAGCAACTTTTATTACTGAAGAGTCATATTTGTGAGGTTTTTAAAATCTTTGGTGTTGTCAGTGGTGGAAGACATCCAGTTTCATGGCGACTTCTCTCCCTCTGTAGATCCCCACCTGTGTTCAATGGCAGGTTTGCATTCACCCCAGACACCACCAGACACAGCAGCTGGGCACAGTCAAGCTCTCATGTCTTCATCCTGTTCCACATAGGCACTGGTACTTTTTCCAGCTTGATTTACTCTTGTGATGCTCCCAGCATCTTTTGGGTTTTATGATCTGATCCAAATATGAGGGATATGAGGGTGGGGAAAATGGGGAGAACTGCTTCAAATGCATTTGCTATAAAAATATTTGGGCACTCACCACAAAACTTGGATTTGCACCTGTGCAAAAATGCCATGCCATGTGGCATTTTTCCTGTTTTATTTGGTACATAAAGATATATTTTCATGCTGCTTGCTCCAGAGGATATCACTTTTCCTTGTTTCTTTTCAATTTCTGGGACTGTGAACAAGGAACCTAGTAGTTTGATTGCTGCCTGCTGCAGTCAGCGGAGCATGCCAATCCTCGCAGCGTTTGTAAGCACAGTGAAGGAGTTCTGTTAGCTCTCTAACGTCTATCCCTGGAGGAGATGTTTCACTAATCTAATATTAAATTAGATCTTGCATTCCAGCTACTACATAACAAAAGTTAATTTTGGAAAATAATTTAATTATAGTGCAGTGTTACACATGAGCAATAGGTAATGCATTATGAATATTATATGAACTATATTTCCATGAAAAAATCCCAACTGTTTAATTGTAGAATTTGTTTACCAAATATTTGAAGTAGGTCTACTTAAAAAGAGACAAGACAACAACATGATTTAATTAAACAGAAAGAACAGAGACGATGAAGCAGTAGCTGTTTCTGAAGCAAAGCAAGTGGAAAATTAGCCACACCAGTGGAAATTAGCCACACCACCACTAACCTGTGGCATTTTCATGTAAATGAAATGGAAAAGGACAAATATACAGAAAATAAAAGAGAACTTTAATTTTTAAGCTCAGGGTTTCAGGGTGAACAGTTAAAGTTTAACACACTGGAGACCAGTGGAGGATTACTTGCTGGTGAAGAATGAGGAAAGACTTGTATCCATGGAGATACCAAACCATGCTACCTTCTAATGCAACTCAATGTACTGATATGTGATTCAAAAACCTTCCAGTGAAGTGCTCAGTGTTAGGATTTTTTTTTTTTTCCAGCTGTATTCACTTCCCCCTGTTCCCTTCCCCTGCCTCCTATTTTTAAACAGTCACTTTTACTGCTATTTTCTTTGGTTTTGTATTTTCATTTTGCTGTGTGCTGTTTGCCATCATTAAATATCTGCTAAGGCATGAGGTCTGCACAGCAGACTCTAAGCAGTTTAGAGATGCTTTTTATGCTGCTGAATGTCTCCAGATGTGGTTTTAAAGCACTTGAGTTCAGTTAACACAACCAGGCAAGCTGTCTGGGAGAGATATCATGATATTAAAACTTGAGAGAACAAAATTTTCTATTTATAGGGCCCGGAATTTGAAATGGCATCAACAACCAGACCAACTGAGAGACCAAGAGGTGGAAGTTGTGTTCTGCTTTGTGATTTTTTTAGGGTTTTATGGTGGGGAGAATTAACATCGCTGTATGACACCACCTATTTAAGAGACATCTATTGAATTCAGCTTCTTGAGTGAGTGAGACCATTATCCATCACCAGCTGATTTGTTTTTCAGTATTTTGTTTTTGGGAAATTTTGTACAAAGTTACAGAAAAATGGCTGTGTTTTTATGAATCTGATGTACACAACGTTACACTGACATAAACTATGATAATTACACAGTCAGTGCAGGTTGTTTCACCGGTGATACTTTCAGCAAACAACTAACTACCTTATCATAGCAGAGAAAGTTAATAGCAGCATTGTTTGGTTTTCACCTTCACTGTGCTCTCAAAAAAATATTAATATTTCATTTTTCAGTTAAACATAACTCTTTGAAACTTGGATATGGAGTACGAGAGCCTAAATAAAATTTACTAATAATTCTGTTCTAACCTTAGGCAATGTTTCTGGAAGCATTGGTGTAACTTTGGTTTTCATGAATGACATATGTATGTAAGTATGTAAGGAAGTATGCATTAGGAATCCTTCTCTCTTAGAAATTTACAATAATTTTTCAGGCTACCTACCTATCTACCTATCTGAAAGGCCTTAGGAATGTAGGATTGATAGAGGTGAAAAGTTCCCAGCTGTAATCCACTGCAGTGTATACAGAGGCAGATAAATCAGAGAAAATGATAAGGCAGAAGGTGCTGAAATACACTTTTTTTCCCTTGGTTATTTCTCAGTGTATATTAAGCCAAGTAGTTTTTATCTATTTGGTTGGGATTATCTCCTTAATCTGTCTAGAATAATGAAATTAGAAATTATGTGTTAATAGCTTGTAAAAAATCTGTAAATACTTACACAAGCATTTACATACCAGATTGAAAAAAGCTTTTTCTTGTAGTTGTGTTGACATTGGGTTTCTGAACAACCACATAACATTCGATGAGAGCACATGGAATGAAACACAGGTTCTTAAACAAGGTTTGTCAAGAATACATCCATGACCTCGATTGGAACACTGAATTAAAGTGAGTCTTGCTTTTAAAATAGATAACACAAGTCTTAATGTCCTAAGAAGGGGAAGAAGATAGAAATTCAGTTTATCTGAACAAGTAGTTCCATCTACCAAACTGTTTCACAGTCTAAAAAGGCAAGAGGGCACCTGTCTGAAGCGTGCTTTTGAACAAAACCATTCATGGTGATTATGGAAGATTTATGGCACTGACTGCTGCAAAACCACTGAAATCCTCTCCCACAAGCTGTCATAATTACTTTTACTTTGCTACCTCTTAAAGCTTTTCTTAAAAGTGATCTTCATGTCTTATTTACATTTCCTGTTGACTTAGAAACCATAAGTTCGCTGTAATTTTTGTAATGTGATATTCTTGAGCAGATTATACAGTTTGAGGTCTGGACCCAAGATGAAGTTTCTGAAACCAATCTAAAAAATAAAATTCAGTTTACAGTAAGTCAGTAGCAGAAGAATTACTTCAGTGTAGTAACATTATTGCCTGAGGAAGGCAAAAATTTGCTATTAACATTTTATTCAACTTCTGCCTACAGATACTTCTTACTACTTTTTATCACTGATAGCACTATTTCCATCCTTCTTGTCACTCTTGCTCCTCTTTTCCTCAGGTAGATGTAAAGCTCAAAACTACATCTGGAGAACATGCCTATGATCTTTTCTAGATATTTCTACATATCTCCTTTTGACTGCTGTATCTTGAAAGAGAATGAAATGATTTGAGTTTTTGCTTTTCTAAAATTAATTTAGATCAAGCTGAGATGCCTTTTCACCATATGTTGCTCTACAGAGAAGTAGGGTAGCTGTGTCAGGTAATATTTTGCAAAATTTAGCTCTGTTTTCATCAAAGACTACCACCAACTTGAGGTCTCTAGGAGAATATTTGAATCTTTGCTCATTTGCTAAACTGATTACTAGTGACTTTAGTAAAGCTAGTTTTTCCAAGCTGCATGCATGCATTTATTTTCTAAATTTTTCATACGAGTAGTTTCTCCCCCCCTTTTCCTGAGAAGGGGAAATTTCCATGGAGAGGTGGACCAAATACTTTCTAAATCCAGATCAGAGCCATTTGTGAGACAGCCTAGGCTTTCCACTGGACAGAGTGCAGAGCTGCCCATGGTGGTGCTGATCTCTTGGTCCAAAAGCAGCACAGTCATAAGTCATGCTTTTGACAAATGTGTTTGGAAGCTAGACTGAAGAAGTTGTGCCACAGCCCCAGGAATGTGATTCAGGAACACCAAAGAACCCAGCCACCAGCAATGGTTTACTTGCATAGGTGTGGGCTTTCAAAAGTGGGTCAGGTTTTAATGTATACTGTGTTTCCACATATAGGTATTTAGGAATTGCTGCCTATTACAATGAAAAGGCCAATGAAAAGGATTGTCTGTCTTAGGAATCTAGCTTGATTAGTTCTTATGTATGTTGTGGTTTCAATTCAAAACCAGGCGGAAACACTAATTTCTGTTTTGGTTTGATTTTGCCAATTTCAGTTTCCAATCAAGAGCAAAGTAGGCTTAAGCTTAAAAGTAATAAGACTTTATTAACTAACACTAAAAAAAAGAAAAACAACAAGATGAGGATGAAACCTTTAAAATATTCTTCCTCCCTCCCCACACCTTCTTTTCTCCCAGCCGACAATGTAAATAAAACAACACTCAGAAATCTCAGTCCATTTTCCACCTCTAAACCAGTCTTTCTTCAGTTCACTTAGGGAGGGAAGCACCTCTCGTTCGCTCTGGTCAATTTCCCCACAAGAAAACAGTTCTCTTGTAGATCCATTCTTCATGAGCAGCAACCACCCGGATTCTTTGTGTTCATGAAACTCCTCCCATGTTCACAGTTGTGTCTCTGGGCCACATCGATGTATGGGGTCTTATTTTAAAGATAACTGTTCAAAACAAAGGTTCTCTTTGTCTTTGAGACCACCTTCACCTCTAAGGAACAGAGATTCACTTCTTCGAGGGCAAAGAGTCTTTATCACTTCATCTCTCTGTTCAATTTCTCATGAAATCAACAGTCCCCTCAACATTTCATTCCTTTGCTCAGATCTACAATTAGAACTCTTTTATCTTCCCCATGCTTCTTTATGGCTTAAAGGAAATATCTCAATATATTATAGACAATTACTATAGCTCACAAGAGTCTTTTACAGCTCAGAAGCAACTTCCCACACTCCTTCCACCTGGACTTTCACTCTTTCTTGACTGACTGTGATACTTCATGTGGTCTTTACTCATCTGCATTCTGATTTTCTCTCACTGGAGAGAGGATGGAGCCTTTCCAGGTCCCGTCTGCACTGACGCCCTAAAGAGTTAACAAGAGACAGTGTCCAGCCGGTCAGTCCATGGTGTCAGATTTCACAGCCATGCTGGGGGTGCAGCTCTCAGAGGGTCCAGGCCCAAAGGCAGCCGCTTGCCTGTAGCCAGGAGGGAAAGTTGGACAGATTCCCAAAATTCCTTTTCCACCGCTCGGTCTCATCAGGTGTTCCAGCCTTATTGCGCCTCCCCCCCCTCTCCCCAGACACAGCAGAGGCAGGTTCAGCTGGGGCCAGCAGCAGAGCCAATTCCGTGCTGGCAGATGCTTCCCAAAATCAGCTGGGGCTGCCTGGCTTCCCGAGCGGAGTGTGCTCTCCAGCAGCCGGAAGGAAAGAGAGTTTCCGGGGCTTCTTTGAAAGGTAATAACTAGAAAATGCTTTCCCATTAATCCAATAAAATGCCAGTCTCAAAACGAGCCAGCTCACTTCTGTGGGCTGGTCAAACCAGGACAATATACAATGAATAATATATAAAGCAATTAAAAAAGGGAGACTGAGCTATGGTGTGTTCTGGAATAATTTATAGAAATCTAGGGGCATCTGAACCTAGAAATATCTGCTGAAGGCCTAATGTGATTATTTGATTATGAAAATAGACAAAATATTAATTAAGGTAAGGATACCTGTAAATCTATTGTTCTGTCTAAGCCAGAAGCAGAATGTTAATCAGTTTCCAGAAATTAGGAGAATCATCCCTGCATTGCAGGCTACCCACCTGGTAGTCTCATTCTCTTATGTGGCATGCTGGTTTGCGTAATTACTGTTAATGAAGAAGTCCCTGATGCAATGAGTAGCTTTATGAATGGTTCAGTCTGGATATTAAAAAAATTCTGGAAAAAGAATTTGGCTAATGATATGCCTCAGAGCTTGAAGACAGATGCATGCTAATCTGATTTGTCTCTTAGAAGCTACAGTGACAAAAAAAAAAAAAAAGCCATTGCTCCTTGAATTAACTTTTCAGACAAGGCCAGGTCCCATGGCAGAGCTCTTTGACAAAGAGTATTGAGACAAAGTTTTATTGGTGTCCAAACATGATAAATATGTAATTCTTGTTTTATGAACTGCTAATAAGAAGAAGAACCAGTTACCAAAGGCTATTTGCGAAAAACTCTGAGAAGGAGCCCAAGATACTCATTGTGACTGGATAGAGTTAATTTAACTCAATACAGTCAACACAAACTACTTAAAGCAAATGATTTTGTTTCCTGAACTTTTGTGATGTGCATCAAAATACTGAATATTGCCTATTAAAAAACCCCAAAACCCCACAATGAAACAACTGTTTGTTCTCTTCACATACAAATCTGCTTTCATTCCAGGGGTTTCAAAGATAAAGATTCCTCTCAAGAAATGGTGCTTAACAGTGTATTGAATATTCCGAGTGCTTCAGTATAGGTATATTTGTCACCATGTTGGCAGTGCCCTGAGTGGGAAGAGACAACTTCTGATTTTACTTTTGCCTAAACTGAAGCAGTTCAGAATGATGGGGGGTGGTGGTTTGCTCTAACAAAGGTAGCTGTCAGGACTAAGCAGCAGCCATGACAGCCAAAGCTCCAAATTTGGAAGAAATGTTGCCAAATGTAGGAAAGGAAATGCAAGTGGCTAAAAAACGTTCCTCATAGTCATCACATGAAACATAGCTCAAAAAGTGCCTTTTTTAATTTCAGTCAGTCACACAATCTAACACAACTATGAGAAGGGTTATAGCTTTTATTCTTGGCCTTAATTACAGCAATAAGTGATTCTGTCTAGGAGGTTCAGGAAAAATTTAAGGGGATATACTCTTGTTATTTTAAACCAGACTGTTTTAATGGCTTGCCAAGGCTAAAAAGAAGAAGACTTGTTTTTTGTCACCAATGATTATATGTAGATCTGAGTGCTAAGATTGGGCAGAAGCACAAAAAGAGAAAAAATATCCTGCAGTGAAAGAAAAGTAAAATCTTTCTTCCACTGTGACCTTTTGTTTACTCTTTTTCAAGATCTTTGAATGAAACTATAATACTTCTTGTGTTCTTTGCAGTAATCTGATGCTGAGTGGGATATGTTTGTCAGACAATCAGATTTTTAAGCTCCATGCCTATGTATGTAGTTCAGAAGACTTTTGTATTTGGGTGGATAGCTATGAAGACATGAAAGTTTGAGTGAAATCACATCGCTGCTGGAAGGAACAGAAGTATGTCTTCTGTTCTGTTGCATGGAGCTTCTATTTTGCACCTTAATTTCCTTGTTTGAAATTTAGTTGAAACTAAATTTTACCAGTATGTTCTAGTTTTAAACTAAATGTTTTGAATATATAAAATATATAATGAGCTAAGTTAAAAACTAGTATCTGGCTCTACTGGACTTAGAATATGTTTATCTTGATTATTGTATCACTATTTTTCAAACAGTGAAATCAAATCATTTGATCTTGGTTTTGTGGATTTTCTCTCACTTTAGAAAGTATTTGGGATACATCATCCTCATACTAGTATAATCTGAACTGAATTTAGCAGTAGGCTTTTGAGGCAAAAGGTCCACCACTTGTGGTTGGATTTTTAGGCAACGGCTTCAAATGATCTCATTTGAGTTATTCTTGTGTACGATTCTACATGAGTACAACAATAACTCACCAGTTAGAAAGTTGGAATACATTTTTTCACACATTAGCCTCCCTGTGAGCTTTGATTTCAACTGAGGGGACAATGAATGTATTTGATGCAAGTACTGTTTCAAAGAAATTACTTGGAAGATTACAAGTGTTTTAAAAATCCACCAGAATCAAAATAATTTAGCCATCATTTTAATCATACAACACTCTGAGTACGTAAAAAGTGAAGCAATTTCAATAGAATATGGCAAAATTCTCTGCTACAATGAAGCAGTTGCAGGAAACATGCAAATATTTGTTGAATAGTCACAGAATGAAAATAGAAAACACGTGTAAAGAACACAGATATAAAATAGATTTGTAAAATCAAGATTGTTTCTTTCCAAAGAAAGAGAGGTTCTCTCTAACAAAGCCATACACTGATAGGAGATTTTGTTCACTATTCTGATACCCACGACTATGAAGAAGATTTAAGATTCTTTTTGAAGGGAATTAATGTATACACTTGGTTTCAGGTGTAAAACAACACAATCGTGGGATGGGATGCTTCTTTTGCTATATGTGTAAAATATATGTGTATAAAATAACAGCAGATTATGTAACAGAATTGGTTCAATAGCACATTAATAATACAGATTATATAATCCCTGTAACAAAAACATACTTATATATGTTAATTAGAAATCTTCATATGATCTTACCTCTCACTACATAGAATCATAGAATCATAGAATTGTAGAATGTGCTGAGTTGGAAGGGACCCATCAGGATTATAGAGTCAGCTCCTGGCCTTGCAGCTCCTGGCCTTGCCAAGATACACTCCATTTACCTGAGACCATTGTCCAAATGTTTTCTTGTGATTTGTCAGGCTTGATGTTATGAACAGTTCCCTGAAGATGCTGTTCTGGTGCCCAGCCATCCTGTTGATGAAAAACCCTTCCCTAATATCTGACCTAAACCTTCTCTGACTCAGCTTCATGCTGTTTCCTCGAATGCTATAAATGGTCACAAGACTGAAGAGATTGGTACCTGCTCCTCTGCCTCCCTTGTGAGGATGTTGACTACAACATCATAAATAAAAATTAATTTGGTATTTTGGCTACTCATCCATCTGGGTTTTTTCACCTTTGCCAACGGAAAGTTCTGGGCAATCTAATTTTCTTATTAACATATAAAATCATAGCATCACTTAGGTTGGAAAAGACCTTTAGGATCATCATATTCTACTATCGATCTACCTCTGCCAAATACCCCACCAAAGCATAACCCTAAGCACCTTATCTACACATCTTTTAGACAATTCCAGGGATCATGACTCATCTATTTTCCTTCACAGCCCATTCCAGAACTTGGCAAATGTTTTTGTGAAGAATTTTTTAAATTGTATCCAATGTAAACCTCCCCTAGCTCATTTCCCATGCCATTTACTCTTGTGTTATGCGTAACCTGGGTGCACCAGCCAATCCCAGCCTGGCTACACCCTCCTTTCATGCAGCTGCAGAGAGTGATAAGGTCAGCCCTGACCCTCATTTTTTTCAGGCTAAACACCTCAAGCTCCCTCAGCTTCTTTTCATTAGCCCTATGCTCCAGACCCTTTCCCAGCTCTGTTGCCCTTCTCTGTACATGTTCCAAGCCCCTCAATGTCCTTCTTGTAGTGAGGGGCCCGGAACTAAACAGGATTCAAGGTGTGATCTGCACAGTGATGAGTACAAGGGGGAGATGACCCCCTGGTCCTGCTGGCAACATTATTGCTGATAAAGGCCAGGATGCGATTGGCCTTCTTGGCCAGCTGGGCACACTGATGGCTCATGTTCAGATGTTCAGATGTCCACCAGCACCCTGAGGTCCTTTTCTGATGGGCAGATTTCCAGACACTTTTCTGCAAGCCTGTAGCACTGCATGGGGTTGTTGTGACCTGAGGAGAGGACTTAGCACTTCGCCTTCTTGAACATCATAGAACTAACATCGGTGGATCAATCTAGTTTGTTCAGATCCCTATTCAGACCCTAGAGCACATCAGTGACTCCTGCCCAACTTGGTGTCATCTGCAGATCAACTGAGAGTGCACTGAATTCCCTTGTTCAGATCAATAATATTTATTAAATGGGCTGACAACAGACATTCTAGAAAAAAACTTATGGATGGCCACATGAACTTGCATGTCATGCTGCTTATAATTATGTCATCCTTCTCCTTACATTAGTTAAGGGAAATAGTACACTTCAGCCTTCTAGAAGATTTGTATTTAAATGGTTGAGGTACAAAGACATACTTTAGCATTGCAGATGATAAGCTGGTGTATTACAGAAATTCACAGCTGTTGATGAACTTCTTGTACACTCTATTAAGGCAGAAATGGGAGACACATGGTGAAAAAATCCAAGACAGCATATGCTTTGGATAAAGGTTTCTCATATTGTTCCTATGGTTTCAGAGTTGGAAAAAAGGGACACGGAGAAGATAATTCAGTTCTTCTTGAAAAATTCAGTGGGAACTGTTACTTTTGAGTGTTTCATAGATATAGAACACCATGCTAAACATAGGAGTCCTCTCCTAATCTTATTATTCTTGAGTTCAACAGTGACAACTGAGTCTCCTTTTGTGTATATGTATTAGAGAAATTAAAAGGCTGTGCAAGTGTCTGATGTGGCTGATGGTTTTTGTCAGAAATCTTCACTACAGATTCTTATTATCTTTTTCTGTATTTCTTTACTTCTGACCTTTAAAGATTTTCTGAAAGCAATCAAATAATACTTCAGGTAACTGATATGTAAATGATAGAAAGATCAATCTTACTCTGCAGTGTGAAAATCATCACCCCTCATTACCTCGTCTAGTTTAAATATCTGGTTTGTGTTTGCTTAATATGTTGTGAGAGATGGGAAACAAATCTGCTGGAAGAGTCTTACTTAAGCCCAAAACAAAAAAGAAAATTATTTTTCAATGTCCTTTGCTATTTGAACTGCTGTTTCCCCTCTGATTTATGGACCAACCTGCTGGTACAGTAGCTCTAAATCAGTTGAATATATGTGAATTAAAATTTACCAGGTGCTGGTGCTAAGGAAACTTCCCCATCTGACCATTCAAGAGTACTCTGGCAGTCACACTTCCACTATCAGAGACTTCAGCTGTGAAGGCACTTCAACAAAGGCATCCCCACCACCCCACTCTCACATGGTCAGACAAAGTTTCCTTCCCAGCTCAACCCTGAGTTTCCCTTAGGAGAGCCTCAGATGTCTTGTTCCATAAAGCAATTTATTCATGATCAGTAACAGAAGCAGCTTGAGCAGGTCCCTCCAAGGAAGGATCCCCAACAAAGGAACCCCTGGGCCTTTATACCATCACAGTCCAAGGGCAAAACTATCACTGTTCCTCCTGAGCCCTCAGCTCCTGCTGAGTCTCAGTGTCTGGTTCCCTGGCTGGTGTTATAGGTCCCAGTGCCCTTTCCTGTGCCAGGGATTGGCAGTTCCTGGCCTCTTGCCTTGGGTTCCTACCCAGATCTGAACCTGCAGCCCCCGGAGCAGCTGTATGTGAGCTGCCTGTATTTAATGTGTTCTTCAATACTAGCTGGAGCTGATAGGGAAACTCAGTTAGTAGTACTGGTATTGTTGAGTAAAACTTGTGTTGGGACAGTGTTTTGCTTTTTTTTTTTTGTATCTCCAATTGCATACACTGTGCTTATTTTTTGGCATTTGTTAATATATCTTCCCATTTTTGTTTTTAAGAATTCATCATGTACATTTATGTTTGGCTAGCAGAGATCTGTTTGACTCCTCTTTCAGGCATTCTAGTGAGTGAGTGAGTATTTGGAGGTAGGTTTTGATTCTCCAGAATATGATCTTTTGCCATTAATTTTCAAAATTAGCATATAAAAGTAAGAAACAAATTCCTTAACAAGTTGAATTGTTTTTATGAAGCTGCTGAACCTGAATAGAACTGGCTGAAGTTCTCTATTTTGTCTCTTCCTTGAGTGCTTAGAACGAAGAAAATTTTGTGTTGTCCTCTATATGCAAAGGATGATACCCTGTCATCCACACATTCTTCTTCATTTTGCCATTTTCACCTTTCTGTTCTCATCTCAGATGACTGAGCATAGCCTGTATCTGGGGCATTTCTATGCTGATGTACCAAAGTACAGCTGGCAAAGGCAATTATTTGAAGCATTGTATTCTCAAAGGAAATCTATGCCAGTTTAGAGCAAGATGCAGAAAACCCTTAACAGGTGCACATTAGGTTTTGACATGCTTCTTCAGCACATGGTGAAATTAGAATTACGAGAGAGGAAAAAAATCATGCTACACCTACTAACTTCAAGCCTTGGTAATTTACAATTTGACTTTTCTTTTTGACTCCAATTCTCATATACCAAGAGACACAGCATCATTTGCTTTCTGTTCAATAGAAGTACATCTCCCTCTGAGATAATGAGTGCTTTAACCATACTTTTCTGTATCTCCTTTTCCTTATTCTCATCCCTCAGAAGAGATAGAAACCAGTTAGTTTAAGCCAGGTGACAAGCTGAGGTGCTTAACTTATACATAGGAGTGCGTTTCTCTTGAGTTTCTGAAACAGTTTTTAATCTCTGAATAGTTTCAATGATAGTAGGTAAGAGGAAGAAAACCAGTCTGTGTTTAATTTTTAAGTTTTTGAATTTAACATGATAATTCTACTTTCATAAAACATTGAGAAAAATGATCTTGAAGTCAATAGCTTTTTCTATCTGTACCTGATTTTAGTGAGTATGTGCTTTGAATTAAGGTATAGAGAAGGAGGAAGAAGGAGAGGAATAAGAGGGTTTCAGAGTAAATTCAAAATAACTTTGCTTTTTGGAGAAGTTTATGAAGGTATTCAGTAAATTTCAATGTGAGTTACTCTCACAGCTTGGTCTGCATAAGAAAGAGGGAAACCTTGGGACTGGTGACTTACTCAAAATCACAGCAGGGTTTTCAGAGGGCTTGTCCTGCTACTTAGACCAGCAAATCTCAGACAAATTCTGCCATTGCAAGACCTTTCCTTCTCTTCCTTCTTGCTGTATTGGCTCTCATCTTTCTCTTTTTGTTCCTGCTACAGCCCTATTGTAGAACCCAAAGCAGTAACCCTCAGCTCTGCAGAGAAGTGCTGCTGTGCTGTAGGAGGAGTGCCAGCTGAAGGCCAGGTAAGCAGAGAGGGGCAGCCATCCAAAAATATTTTGCTAATTTAGAGATGTGTCTGAATTTTCCAAGCTTTATCTCGCAGCCTTTCCTGTCCCCAGAGGTCTGGCAAGCAGTTCTGACTAGGCTCTCCTTCCTCTGTACCCAACATATTCCCACTTTGAAAATCTTGCTGAAAAGGAAAAACTTGCACGTAATAAAATCCTTGGGAAAATGATTGCTGTTAAACACCTTGAAGGCAGCAATTCATTCTGCCACCATACAGAATAACATCACCTGCTGTACTGCTTCTGAAATCATTGAGCTATTTTTGCTGCATAGAGGGAGCAATGAAAAGTAATATAAAGCATAGCAGACACTGATTAGTAAATTGATGTCTCAGCACCACTGAGCCTAGATCAATACCTAAATCCACAGATAGACTGGTTGTTTTAAAAGCACTTAAAATTAGAGAATATAGTGCAAAAATATCAGAATTTGTGGGGTGAAAGATAGTCCTTCAGTTACTTTGTGCCAGACCCATCAGAAATTAACTAGGGTAGTGCATAATTTCTACCAGGGGTACTGAAGAATTGCTGCTGACACTGAGTCCGTTTTTTTTTGTTTTTTTCACAGACTACTATGCTTTTCCATCCAAATAATTTAGTTGAGAGGAGGGATATCTTTTTGCTAATAGACTTAAAGGCTTAATGTTCATAACAGCCTGGTAAAAAGCTGCTCTCAGTTTAACGGATTGTAATTTTCTCTCTTCACTTATTTCAGCATTTTTATCTGTGTTTGTGTTATTTTGTGTAACAGATTTTAAGAGATGGAGCTCAGGTTCAGCAAGATAAAAGGCAGCACAATAGGGTAGCTTGATGTAGGTTGCATAAAGATTTGTTTATCTTTCTTCTAGTGACCTTCTTGCCTAAAAAATAACAGAACAGAGTACTTGAAGATTTCACAGGTGAGATGACAAAAGAAAGATGTAAAAGAGTTGTACCGTTGCTCCTTGATGGATGCAATTTAAAAGTGGGACTGCTGGCAGAAGGTTGATTGATGTAGTCTTACCCCTTTCTGTCAGAACAAACTTGTTCCCCTTCTTACTAGAAAGGCTTGATTGTGCCAGCATTCTTGTGGCCTAATTAGAAATTGTGGGAGTTCTTCAACTCCCACACATCTCTCCCCGAATAGGGGAAGTCTTTTTGCAGAAGTCCTCATTAGGAAGGAAGGCAAATGGGACTCTTGGTTGTTCTTGTTCTTCAGGTTGTTTATTTTTTTCTTATCAGCAATCTCAGCACACCAGGCTTTACACCAGCTTTGCAGGAGAAAGACTCCAAAAGGCCCCGAACATATGGGATCAAGGCTCTTTTAAAGATAATTCACCCAATTATCACCAAGAATGTAGATTATTTCTACTTTTCTACCAATAACCAACTAAACTTCTGTTCATATAACTCTGCATTGTGGCAAATTCCAGCCAATCGACCTGTGTCCCAAACACTGCAGAATATGGGGTAGATGAAGAAGGCAGAAGAAACCTAAAAATGACAAGAATTCTTCATCTTGGGTTCATCTACTTACCATACTAACAAACCCAAAAATCTAAATTTCTCACCCGGTGATAAATGACATACTATGCTACTATCTGAATTTACATTCTTGAAAATTCTGTTTCATACCAAAGCCTAGGAAGCTATTTCCATGGACAAAGCTTTAAAACTGTTTGTCAGAGGGTTTGGACCCTTCAAAACATGCAGAGAAATATTCTCTGCACTCTGAGTTCCAACATATATAAACAGCTAATTTTGTTGACTGCAAACCTCACGTTTTGAGTAGTGGTATGATTTGTCAATTGAAGGCTGAAGTGAAGAATAGGAAGGTCTAACTGCTGTGTTTGGTTGCCATGCCTAGAAAACTCTTTGCCAGGCTAAATTTGCTGTGTTGTGCTCTGGAAATGAGGGCAAACAGACAACTGCTATCCTGTTTGATGGCACATTTTCATGACAAGCCTCCTCAATAAAACTGTACTGCAACAGGTAAAGCATATTGCACAACAGAGTGCTGAATATAGCTGTCAGCTGCAGAGTGCAATGTGAGAGAAACTTTCAGCCAACTAAAGAAGCTGAATATTACTAACAATAAGGAGAAAACTCCACAGGATTCAAATCAAACTTGATAGCACAAGCTTTCATGTGAAAATAACATCAGAGGGAGCTTTTATTGGATGTTACCTCATGTGTTAGACTTACAAGGGTTTAAAAAGTTTTATTGTAGATCTTATCTCTATCAGAATTACCAGCTTCAAACCAATCGTTACATTTGCATCTCTTCCCAGACTACTACATTTTTTGGCTATAGATGTTAGAACGGCAGTACCTTCTTGAAGGTAAAGTTGCATGAATTTGTTTAGCTCATCAGTTTGAAATTCATAACAAAATAAGCAATTCTTAGTGTGTATAAATTATGGAACACAGTTCAAAGGATGTATAAGAATTACAATTGACCTTTTGAAAAACTGTGCTGTAAAAGATGTGATGACCAACAGTAAGAGTAGGAAAGTGAAAATATTCAGTCTTCTTGAATTAGGACAATGGGTTTTCCCTTCAAAGGCTATGTGATTCTGAATGAATCATTCTGAATGAAAGTATTATACTGGAAGAAGTAGCTGTCTATTTAAAATAAGAGCTTTCCACTGGCTTTGGCTAAAGCTCTTGTTGAGAACAGGAAGGTCTGACTGCTGTAAACCAGTACCAGCAAAGCAGCAGATTTCACTTGTATGAAGGAAACCCAGCAGAAGAGAAGATATGGTTTAATTACCTACAGGTAGAGCTGCACATTTTTAATCCATGGCTATTTATAACAGTACTGTGGTGAGTGAAGATTAAAGTCTTTAGGCTTGAATTTCTACTTCTGCAGATTAGGAATTAGACCAGTCTGTTGTAATTATAACAATCCACCAAAGAATCCAATTTTTACAAAAAGGACTAAGATTTTCCTCAGAAGGAAAATGTTGCTATTCTTGGCTCCAGAGAATTGAGTTTATCTTTCCAAATATGGGATAACTGCCCATAGTCCTCTGCAGCAGTGGCTCTTGCTGTACTACATGTCTTGCTGATGGGGAATGACATATACAGTGATAATTCATCATGTTAAAAAATACCTGAAATAGTCAAGATGCATCACACCATGGAACTGCACAATTTTTTTTGTTACATGTAAAAGAAGATGAATTGGACACTATTTTAAATTCCTAAAGTAAGGGGAGATATATCACTTTTGAACTGTTTGTCACAGACTCACATCGACTACACAACTACTTCCAGTATTTTATTTGATCACTCAGCTGAAATAATCTCATTTTTGCTTCCCATTTTTACTTTCCCTGGCTGACTGGTTGTTCTCCCATTACCCTTCCACTCTCCAGTAGTCTTGGGAAGTCCTTTTTTTTGTCTTGTCTGTTCCTGCAGTGATAGAGAAAACATTGGCTTTGTTCCTTGTTATTCAACTCCTGCTTTGCATATGTTTTTTATCATAATATCCTCACATATTTTCTTGGTGTTGTCATTCCTTGAAATCATGTTCTGAGGATGATGAGCAGAAAAGAAGAGAATTTTATACTTTAGGCAGTTGAATCTCAGAGTGAGGGAAATCAGGCACACCATGTCTTATTTTACATTCATATAATTAATATTCCAATTACAATACTGGTCTTAAGAATTCTGTCAATTGTTTATATTTCCTTAAGGTGAAAATAGAACTTATTTTCTAATCTGTCGTGCGTGTTGGTATAAGGGGAAAAAACCCCTCTTTTGGAATAATTCACAAGAATTTTGCCATGTGGGGCACTGTCTGTACTATTGAAGCCACAGCTGTGATATATGACTGAAATTCCAGTCTGCTTGATAGTTAAAGCTGTGGGGTATCTGTGTACCAGAGCTCTGCCTGTATCACTGCTTGTGCAGTCAGTCCTCACTTCCTTCTCTGTTTAGTTTGCACACCAGGCTGGTTCAAGATAGGCAGGCCAATAAGAGGCAAAGGAGTTTTCCACAGACACCTTCAGAGCAGCGGAACAGAGAACATGGTAAAGGAGAGTCCTGAGTCACTCCTTGTGGAGAGTCCTGAATCACTCCCTATCCTAGGTGAGCCCCACTGTGCTCAGGCTCCCTGTTAGGCACTTTTCATATGCATTGATTAGTCATCTCAATGGCAATATCTGGGGCAGTCTACAGGAAGGATATCCCCAGGCTGTTCCTGCTGTGGAAGAAGGTTGTGAACAAGTTGTATGCAGATTTTAAATGCTCAGTCAGACAGGGTTCCATTTGACAGTTCTACATGCAACTGGAGATGATCAATAATAAATGTTTGTGTGTATTCTGGAGGAATTGCACAGGGCTATAGGTGAGCTGGGTCATAAAAATGATCCAGAATTGTAGTTTGGCACATCCTATTTAATTCTGCTAAAGAAGCCACACACACATTCCATGCTTGCAATGGAACCATCCTGTCAGCATCTGGACAGCAAATGGTCCATATATTTGAGAGCTTCAGTTTACCATGTAAACACTACCCTATTCAAAAGGCCTTAAGAAATGAATCTTTTCTAATAAAGGTTTTGTCTGTCTGTCTGTCCAGGACAGGAGAGACACAATAAGGCCCAGCCTAGCTCTGTACCTCTGAGAAAATGAGCATGAAACATGATACAGGAAGAATTTTATGACTTTTTCTATTTTTACCTTTTGAGGTAATTTTATTTGGTTGCAAAATGGTGATCACAGATGAAGAGTCGTCCAAATGTTGAGGTTTTACACAAAAGCAGTTGGCAGTTGCCTTCTTTATCAAAGTGATCTTTGTGATCTAGAGCACATTCTTCCCTTTCTTGGTTGATGGGGGCTGCATAAGTACCATCAATAGAGGAGTATCTCTGCAGGGAGAAGATTAATAGTACTTGAGGAATCTAATCTCTCAGACAAAAGCAAAATGAGGTCCTGTGACTAGAAGTTCAAATTAGAAATAAATGATGGAATTATTGGAAAGTTTTTGGATTGTCTCAAATGATATATGTGATTAACCAACAAAAACATGTTGTATTATTTTTTTCCACAGAAAAATGGGAGAAAATATATTCTACTCTTATAACAACTCAAATTACCACTTATTTAAGTATTTTAGTGAAAGGCTTCTTTAATACTGGATTTTTCTAAAACCGATATTGTAGCCAGCAGAAACTGTCCACTACTTTAAGCATAGTTTTGTTAAATATCCATATAAAATGATACAATCAAGTCAATTTTGCAGAAGGCAATTTAAATCCTTTTTACTCCATACATACTTCTGCTCAACAGTTCTGGTTAGGCCTAGGTATTACCTAAACACAATTGCCGTCCCACTGGCACACTGTGGAACATTATTCAGGCCTTTTGTTATGCAAATTTTACCTTTTATAAGTTAGAAAGGAGAACTTTTGAGAATGGCTCTTCAGAACGCACAGGAGTATGTATTTGTGTTTTTAAAAGAGATAGCATAAACTATTAATCTTATTCAATTTAAATAAAAGACCATACATTCTTTGTTTATTCCAGTGTAAGCACAGTAATTCAAAACAGGTGGCTTAGAATGTGATGTATATGGACAGAAACAAGATCATTATTATATAAATGTAGATTTGGGCCATTTCACAAGCTAAACAGCCTGGCTTATGTAATCATAGGCAAAATAACTACACATGTAAGTGTTTGCCAATATTAATAAATGCTTCACTTCCTGTTAATTCTAATTTTCATGCAGCAAAATGTACGAAGAATAAAAATGAAGGTGGAATAGTGGCAATGCACACTGTGTTGAGGCTCAGCAATTTATTTGATACAGAAAGTAGAAGAGGAGAAAAGAATGAGTCTTGGATGTTGAATATTTTCAGTTTGAATCATAGAATTTTGTAGGAAATTCTTGCAGACATTGGTTAGTGGGTCGCATGCATGAAATGCTTCTGACATCCAGAAGTTATTAGCCCGGGGTTTCTAATTCAAACAGAAAAGAATGTCCATGAAGAGTCACATTCTGGACATATACATGCAAATAAGTGAAATACATACATACATACATACATACATACATACATATACATATACATATATATACACACACACACGCACACATATATATTATATATATATATATATGCATATGGGAAAAGAAAGCTATCTAAGGTGCATGGGAAGAAGACAGCAGCATAGCTGAAAAGATGAGCTACATAAATCATCAATGTAAATGTGTAGCTTATTAAGTTATTTCCAATTTCTAGTCATGAATATTTTAGAAAACTTAATATTGGTAAATTTCCTTAGCTTGAAGTTTACTTAAGGAGAGAGAACTTTTTTAAAATAAATATTTTTCTGCATTATCTCTGTCTTATGTTTTGATGCTCTGCAACTTCCTCTTCCATGGCCCCATAGACTTCATTTGTTGTGGTACAATGCTGCTGTGTGGAGGGTCAAGTTGTCAGAGGCTGAGATGAAATTTTGTGGAAATACAGTGGAAAGGAGATGCAGAGAACAGAAGTAACAGACTTTGAACTGCTGTATTCTATAGCAAACTGGCTTTGCTGAGAAGGCTTCAATCCAAATACAATAATGAGTTTGGCGCTTGGGTTTTCATTTATGCAAAATCAATTGTCATCATTCCAGAAGGCTAAAGGTGTCCTGAAGGGACTACAAATGTAATTTATGCCCAATTAAAACATTAGAGAATGCAGGATATTTAAAAAAATATATCTGTAAAACTGGAGAATCCAGCCCTTGATATATAACTGCTAATTTAATCCACATCTTCTCTGGACAGAATGTGTTCCTTTGCCTCACCACCCTCACAGAAAATAGTTTCTTCCTAACACCTGATCTAAACCTCTAAAACTGTCTTTGTATGAAGCCATTCCCTCTTGTCCTATCACTGCATGCCCTTGTAAAAGTCTCTCTCCATCTTTCTTGATGACTCCCTTAAGGTACTGAAAAGCCAGAGCTGGGTCACTCTGAAGCCTTCCCTTCTCCAAATTTAACAAATATAGTTCTGTCAGTGTTCCTCATAGGAGGGATACTTCATCCCTCTGATTGACTTGGTGTCCCTCCCCTGGACTCGGTCCAGCAGGTCCATGTCCTTCCTGTGCTGGGACCCCAGAGCTGGGTGCAGGGTTCCAGGTGGGGCCTCACCAGAGCAGAGCAGAGGGGCAGAATCCCCTCCCTCCCTGCTGCCCACGCTGCTCTGGATGCAAGTGAAGACACAATTGGCAATCTGTTGACCACTTCCTTCTGTATGAGACAGTGCAGCCAATTCCTTATCCACCTGACAGTCCTCTCAGCAGATACATCCCTATTCAATTGTCTTTGGTAAACTAGTGACCCAAAAAAAAAGAAAAAAAATATGGTATCTTCCATATTTCCTCTATGTCAATCCCCAAAGCCTGACCCTCTCACCACAAGTTTTCCAGAGCAGTGTGGGCAGCAGGGAGGGAGGGGATTCTGCCTCTCTGCTGTGCTCTGGTGAGGCCCCACCTGGAACCCTGCACCCAGCTCTGTGTTCCAAGCACTAAGAAGTAACTAATTTTGGAGTCTCTAACCTGTTTTTTTTTTTGTAAAACAAGACATAAATTTAGAGAGAAGGATGTTGTGGAGGACCATGTCAAAGTCCTGATAAATGACATCTGCTGCCCTTCCCTTGTCCACTAGTAGAGTCACTCCATCATAGAAGGCCTGCAGGTTGGTCAGGCAGGACTGTCCTTGGTAAAGCCATTCTGGCTGTCCCAAATAACATCCCTGTCCTCCATGTGCCTTAGCACAGCTTCCAGCAGGATCCGTTCAATGGTCCTCTGAGGTGCAGAGGTGATGCTCACAGGTCAGTTATTCCAGGGGTCCTCCTTTCTACCCTTTTTTAAGATGGTGACAGTGTCTTCCCTTTTCCAGTCACCTGGGACTTCACCTGACAGCCACAACTTTTCAAATGTCATGTATTTCTACAATTGCTACCATAATCAAAATTTGAATTGTTACAAATTCTAACAAAATTCAGTGTAAATTAGAATATATTTAGCATGTATATTAGAAAGTACATTGTTAAGCCTTTAGTAACAAAGCAGTATATTTTTCTCTTATGATTTAGAAATGTGCAGATATTTCTATATTCCATTCTTAATAAAAATGTGTTTTAAAAAAATACAATAAATAATTTTTCACTGACATTTAAGCAACTTGAAGCAATATATTTTATTATATTTTAAAAAAAAATTCCACTACAAATAAAATATAATTTCATTGTGGAAAACAAATCTCCCACCTCAAAGAAACCCAAGAATAGAATAAAAAAACCTAATGTCAATTGGATTTACTCCAAAACAATCTTATAAATTCAAAAGGAGTTAGTCAAATATTTCAACTAGTTTTCAGAGTTTCATGCAGAGTTTAGCAGCATCATCATGGCTCCTTGGGCAGGTGGAAGTTCTGATTGTGGTCTCACCTGGATCAGAGGCGTTTCTCAGATTATCAATTTTTACCACAAATTACTTTCTATTAGGGTGCCAGGCAATCAGTTTCCTTGTCCTCTGTGAGCACATGCATGTTTGTAAATACATCCATTCATCATCTTATCTCTATGTGAGATTAATAAAAGTTTAGGGTAGTTACTTTGTGGTAGTGCCTCATGAAGTATTACTCACAACTAGAGTCTGTCCCAAAGAGCATAAAAAAGTCTGTGTATGGGACTTCTAATTCTAGCATAAAAGGTTAATCCATTCTAGTTTCCTTAAGAATAACATTTCTGTTTTAGACTGAAATTAAGTGAAACATGAAGTGGTCTCTCCCTTTCTTCCCAAGATCTAAAACCTTAAGTTCAGCAGATGGAAGAAACAGGAAGAAAATAATTTGGAATGAATAAAGAAATGAGTTCTTTTTCCAAGCATTTTAACAATCATACAGAGATTGACTTCAGTTTATTAAAATGCATCGCCACAGACTCAGCAGGCTGCATCTTATTTTTGTGTCTCATTCACTCTTCAAAGCATGCTTTGTGGTGTTTGCTATTTTGTGATGAGCTGTTATATGCAGGTCTGTGGTGCTAAACCCCATAAGCACTGTCTGATGGATTACAGTCTGCAAACAATTTCCCCCACCAAAAGTCCAGGCCTGACTGAAGATAAGATATCAGTACCTCAGGGTACATTTACTCTCAAGATATGTTGCTATTTAATTATGTCTTTTTCATTTCTTTCACATGTGAAATATGAGCTTCCTGGTATTAAAAAGGGGAGACAGCAGTGAGAGAAAAAGCATTTTCCCGTAATTACAGGGCATAAACCCTGTCAGAGAAAAGATGCAGACACCTCATTATATCACTTTTCTTTCTTTTTTTGCAGTCTTTTTCTGTCTTGCTGATAGTTATCAAACATTATAGACATATTTTTTCTACCTGCATAGTATTCAAGTAAAATCTGTGTCCCAGAGGACAGGTTTAAATAATTCAGGAGGCACGTCATGTTGAGCAAGGGATCACAAGTGGGATAAGTTTGTCAATGTATGCAAAATAAAGCCAAACTATTGGTCTTGCTGGATAGATAAAGGTCAGCTACAAAGCATCTGATGCCAAACCTAGTATGTACTGGCAGGTGGGGACAAGGTGTGCGTTTAGGTGACTTTGAGCCCGGATGTGGGATGTGCATGTCAAAGACATCTTTATATGCTAATTTGAACATCCTTTTATTTGAACTTATCCTGCTCAGCCTCCGAGACTTTTCCTTCAGTAGGAATGCGAGGGATTTTAAAAACTTAGTGGCCTTTATTTCAGGCTAATTTCGGTGAGAATGTGCATGTTCAATACTCTTGAAGTATTGAAGTATTTTGCTGACAAAACATATGCATGTGGGTAGAAAGACTGGGAGAAGGGATATTTCACTTGAATAAGAAACTGAATATGCCATCTTTTGCATTACACTGTTTAATAACTTTTTTATGAATGGAAGAGAGTACATAGAAAATGGATTTTTCTTCAAGGAGAACAGACAACTTTTCTTTTGCTTTCTAGTATCTGTTTTTAATGGGAAATAGAAATTCTGGACATAGAAATTTAAAACATAAAGAACAGATTGTGATTTTGCTGACCTTTTGTCCATTCCATCATCTGTAATTTCACATAAGCTTACAGTTAAGTTACAGCTTAAGCTGCAGCAGGAGTCTGTAGGAAGATTTTCTGAAATGTTGCATAGGCTTAAATGACTATTTACTTGCTGCTTCCAGAAAGATACATTTGTCCATGTATGCATATTCATTTTGCTAAGGTATGACTCCATTTAAATGCTCTTAACAAGCTTATTTTTATTAGTGATCTGTATTTTAGCTTCTTATCAATTGTTTCATCTTCCCTGAAGGTGACAGGAAAATAGATTTACCAGAGATCCAGGCCTGAGATTTATGAGCCTCAGTGTTGTAAAACAGGTCTCCAGGGTCTCATTGGGTGTGATTATTACTGGGCGCCTGACCTACAAAGGTGCTGAATGAGGTACCTCCTTCACTTAGAACACTGTGCTGTGTGGTGAAGATCTGTATCAGCCGCCCTTACAGGACTGGCAGTTCCTAGGCCATCTTAAACTCTGTGAGTCCCTTTTCTTAGCATGTATGCTGCATTTTGGTGCATGCTGACAGCATGAAGAATGCCAGGCTGTGATGCACATATACATTCTTTGCAAGCTGAAAGCTTCTGTAGAGCATAGTTATAATTTTTCTTCATTTGTGTTTTATCATTTTTCTTCGTTTGTATTTTATCATTTTTCTTCATTTGTGTTGTTTCAGGGCTTCATCTTCCCTTAAAGATTCCCACTGTGCTCAGTATAGGTTGTTCTTATGTTGTAAATAGGACAGACAAGTAAAAAGGGAGAAAATATCTGCACACATGAAAAGTTTTTATTTAGAGAGATTCATCCAGCTGTCCAAAGCACAAACCTATCCCTGATACTGCTTTCAGCCTGATGGCTTTTACTTGTGGTGGAAAAGTCCTGCATCCTACAGAAGCAATTGACCTCAGTACCCAATCAGCTAAATCTGGATTTCTTTCCTATCAATATATAATCAACTTAACAGTGCTACACACATATTGTATAAAATTTACTTTGGCATCTATATGTGCAATATTAGGTGCAGACACATGTAGTGATTACAGCAAGTTTTTAGAAACCTAAACTGCCCTGGTCACAGAATGGAAAATTTATCATAAGTCTTGGAATATGCCAGACTTGATATATTCAGAAGTACTTTTAGGTGCTGAGAAACTATAAATTCAGCGGATTTTTCCCTGCCACTCAGCTGCTTAGGTCCTGAATTGCTAGCTCTTTCTGACCTGTTCTTTTAGATCTCTTCATCTTTTCCTGTCATTCTTTGACATTCATAAAAGGGAACTCTATGTCTAAACCAGTGATTATACATTAAAAAGGAATCATGGTCTGTCAAGAAGATGACATTCTCTTTTCCTTATCCTGTTTTATATTATGAAAGGTTTTTTTTCAGCCCTATTTCACATATTAGTTTCTTTACTATATTGAATGATATTTTGTATTTAGTGATTTTCAACTGAAGATCATATACCACTTTGGAAACATATAGAAATTTATAATACCTGTTATGTAATATCTGAGACAAACGGGCTGGAAATAATTTAAGCCAGGAGCAGGGGCAAATTGCCAAGGATTTTGTACAGTGGCAGAAGGGACTTGATTGAAAGGCATTCAGAAATGCATGAGCTATTTTTGACAAAAGAATTCAGGCAGCTGGTTTGAAGCATCCAGAGTTTGAGTAATGAAGGTGTTATCCTGGCACCATCCTTTCCTGTTCCCTCCCCTGAGTTCCTCTTGTGCACCTTCACCTCTCAAAACAAGAAACTGATGATTCCTGACCTTTCCAAGCTCCCCCATAACTCCTGGCTGTTGATGTGAGGCAAGAAGGTCAAGCACCCATCCTGCATTTTGAACAATGGTGTCAGTCAATGTGAAATGGTTCTATCAGAACCAGGTATTTCATTGTCCTTTACGAATTAAGAAAGAAAAAAAAAAGAAAAAGAAAGTACTTTTTCCTTCCTCACTTTCCATGTGAAAGCTAAACTTTTGACTATACATCAAAAACAGCTTTGTGAGCCTGTTATCACTTACATAATTAGTTACCAACTAAACACAGCAGCCATTCTGGTGTTAGGTGTGTGAAAGATGACTCAATGCCATACACAGATGTTTGTCCTGTAGAAAAGTGGAGCCTGCAAGAGAAAATGGGTACACACTGCAGGTGTTGGCTGGTTGATTAATATTCAGGTGAATTCATGGATTTCAAGAGTGTGAAGAAGAAGTCAGGCCAGTTGCCTAATTGCACAGTTGAAAGTAATGGTGAATCAACTTGGTTACTGTCACTTGCTTGTAACTGTATATACAGCTAGGGCCCTTGAGTTCTCATCCAGGATTTTGCCAAATTTTTAAGATCCAGTTAAAATTTTTAGGGATGCCTCTGCCTGAATTGAGGTGCAAATGAGACCATATACCAAAGTCAATAGTATGCATTTCATTTAACAGTAAATGTGAGAAAGACAGACGGGGGGAGAGAGAGGGAGAGGAAGAAAAAGAAAGAAAAAGAGGTGAGGGAGGGAGAGAAAGAGTGACAGAGACAGATTAAGTAGAAAATATAATGACTCTGGATCCTGACAGCATCTGGATCCTCTCCATCTGGTCTTGTTGGTAAGGGTTCCACAAAACAGGTGGTTCGATGGATTAATATACATTTGGGCCAGGTGGGAATGCCCAGGTACCTTCCCTGCATAGGGCAAATTTGACACTGTCTCTTGCAAAAACTCTGTATCTGTTGCATCACTTTGCATCACATGCAGTCGCCTGGTGCAGGGCCTCAGGAAAGAATCTTGGGGATCTTTGGTGGATTATGACACCTCCTCAGCTACCCCTCGCATGACTGTCTCACGGGTGTGGCCTTCCCGAGGTGTGGGGGTGTTTGCGATTGAGCCAGTTTGTGTTAAGGAGGGTGGATCTCTGTTACCTTTGACCAGGTTACGTCACACCCCAAAAACTTCCTCCTACCCCTGTCTTGGTTGGGTGGTGTGTGTGCAAGCCTGGCCCCAGCAGATGGACCTGTGGGATATGGATTTCCCACCCTGAACCCAGCAGGAGAGCTGCTGGGTTTGACTATCTTGTGGATACATTCTTCTCCCTCAGTCTTGTCCACTTCTTTCTAGACCTGAGATAATTGGACAATTAAGTCACCTTTGTCTTACCTCAAGTTCCCTTAGGAGGCTTTAGTCACCAAAGTTCCCTCAGGAGGCATATTCAGGGAGGGGTGGGCTTTGGTGGTTGCAGCTTCTTCATAGAGTTTTGCTATAATGAGCAAAAAGTCCTTCATAACAATGTCTAAGCCATTAATCATAACAATTCAGTCTCTGATACCATGGCTTTTAATGTTGGTGATGACCATCAATGAAAGACAAAATACAGGGACACAAACATATTTTAAAAAATATTCCTCTGAACACCTATGCAAATATAGAAATAATTTTCTTATTATGAGCGTGTCTTTTGTGCCTTTCTCTTGCTTACCCAGGAAAGAGTTAGTAACACCCCATAAATGCAAGAGTGTGGTGGTTTTACTGGAATAAAAAGGATGTTATGGCTTTCTTTCACTGTATTTTTTTTTTCAGTGTCTTGGTTACAGTAAATTAAAATTATTTGAGTGAAATTATATTAACCCTATATCTCCCTATGTCCTTTATTCTGCTTTTTTAGAATGATAATGAATGTTAATGTAAATAATCAATACACCCTTACTACCTTTTAGTTCTTAAAGACAGATTCTACATCACAGTTATGCCATAGATAGTATTCTGTGCATTCAGGAAAAAGAACAACACAATTTAATATTCCAGTCAAGCAAAATGTATTAATAAAGTTTTTGGTGAATCATATGGCAGATAAAAATTATCAATGAGCAATATCCTAATAATGGGCATACATGTTAACATAAAATGAAATAGGGTTCTGTAAAACTTCTCACACATAAATGTATAGCTTGTTACTAACAGATTAGTAAAGTGAAATAAACTACAGCAAAATGGAGCACCTTCAAAGTATAACAATCATCTGAATGTTGTGAGAGTTGTAATAGCTGTTATCTTGACATTTTCTGTTTAGGATTTTATTTCTTTCAACTAAAAGCATACATACAACTCCACACTTTCTGCAATAGTTCTTTTCCAGTTTCATCACTGGATCACTATTGCTGCTGAATGCCCTCTAGCATTATGTAATGTAACTAACAACCTGAGAACAATTTTCTGTCTCATCATTTCCTGAAGGAGAGTAATTGTGTTTATAATACTATGATATTTGTAAGACTTCCTCTCTCACAGTCTCCATTAGCATACATATTTTTCTGCATGCTCATGTTAAAAGAGTTGTGTATTTTGCTACTGGAGCAGAATGTGGAAAGTCGTGTGGTAACTCTGCTGCTATTTGTTGTCATGTCTTTTATCTCTTATTTAAAGAGAGTTGTTTCCCTTTGAAATGCCCATCCTCATGCCCAAGAGGGAGATAACTAAAATAAAAATATGAAAGGGGAACTGTAATAACCCCTTATAATGGATTAAGGGAAAAGAAAAACTGAGGAAACTGATTTTTCCCCAGGGCATTTCAGTAACAGTCCCTGAAGAACACAGAGATGTGTTTTTGCCAGGGAAACATTAATGGAGTCACTCAGATGTCATTAAAAATTGAAGGAACACTACCCAAATTCTTGCATGCTGGCTATTACACTGATTACTTAAAACCTTGAGTACAAATTGAGGCATCTCAGAAATGATAAACACCATAAGTTGCTTACAGCCTCATAGGAAGAAATTAAAAAAACAACAAAAAAACCCCTCCTACAATAACCAAAAGCCCCTACCCTCTCAAAATTTTCCTTTTCATGCATCATCATGAATACAGCAGCAAGGAGATACCTTAATCTGTGATGTTATATTTAAATACAGTTATGTGAAATATCAACCTAATTCCATAAATTTTGCTGCCAAATAAATCACAGCTCTATTCCAAAACTAGACAAAAACATGATAATGAAAATACATCTGCCAAAAAAGGAAAGGAGGTAGAATATAAGCTAAACTCCTTTGTAGTATAAGCCTGATGCTAACTGACTGGGCTTAGCAATAAAATGCCATTTGAACTACTGCTATTCTATATGGGGTATGACACTGTTTTTTCAGACATCTGCTCTTTGGACTGCTGTGGGAAAAATGTGCAAGTAAATGGATAATCACTTTATCTCCATAGCTGGTATGTTTGTTATTTTCTGGGCAAGTGAAACAAATCCTAAATTTAAGCTGGAGCCTGAGTTAAGACAGTATTTTAGTATCCTATTTTAGATGAATTTGAACTTCTTTCTTGGATTTGTGATAACATTTGTTAACTCAGTTGATGCAAAGTTTTGCTGGAAAGCTCATGAACAATCTAGTTGCAAAGTATGAAGAGGTCAATCGGTTTGCAAGGTTAAAAATATTTCTTCCTCTGCATGTTGGATAAATGTGAGAGGTCTTTCTTTTAACTATGTGAAATATTGCTGGAAATGCACTCAGCTGAAAGAACACACTTTTCAGTTGAAAACTGTGGGACGGAAGGTTAACTACAGAGTTGGTTTCTGAACCAATTCCCAGAAGAGTGTGGGTTCTAACATGACATTTTTAGAACAATGAGAAACATTGCAAGCCCTGCAGAATATAGCAGTGAGGATTTGTAGATTTGGTTTATGTTTTTGAACAGCTGCCTGGCATGCTTAGGCTTCAGATGGTAAATGTCGTCATGGCAGAAGATCCAAGAAAGAATGTCAAAAGTTGGTCTGCTCTAAATTTAATCTATAACTACTTGAGCCAGGATTTTGAGACATTTTTGTTAACTGCTCTGAAGACTCTTGTCAGTCAGGAGCTAATAAGGGTATATAAATCTATTTTGTCCTCAAATGAGAAATCTCAGTATGGCAGTTCAAATCAATTTTGGGGCCATCTAAAGAGCATATGGATACTTTATGTACTATAGCAGATGGTAATTATGATTGGCATCACTCTTGCCCTTTAAACAACATCAAAAAAATGACTGCTCTCCTTATTCCCTGCTCATTCATACAACATCTGCTCCAATAAAATATGCTGTTGCTTCAGTTACAGTAGCTACTTTTAACATTATAGACTATCTTCTATTAGACAATCAGTGTTGCAACACTTAAAGAAAAGAGACATAAAGACATAAAATTGCCTAAAAATCCATTCAGTGACTACTGGCATTTAAATTAAGTCCAGCCTCACTATGTACTTTTGGTGTCAGTCTTTAGATCTCACTATCTGCCAAGCATGGGAAGACTGAAAGTGTGTGACCTGTGGGTCCAAAGAAAGCACCACATTGTAGGAGTCCTACAATAGAGTAGCTATGGGCTTTATGCTGCTATTCCAAGATAAAATGAGCTTTAAAAGCTCAAAAAGAATAGGAGAAACAGGAGAGGCATCAGTGGGCAGTGTAGTGTTCCACCAGTGCATCTATCTCTGGTTAAGCATGGGTCTTGAGGAAGTGAGCTTTCCACAATGTTGCTCACTTATATGGGTTTAGGAATATGCTATTGTGGTATCAGACTGCATACTTATTTTCATTAACTATTGTATAAACAGAACTACAAAGGGAGATTTTCTCAAAGCAGTAGGTCTGTGGCATGGATACTGATGTTACACATTCTTGTCTGTATTCCTCATCCTGCCTATGTGCTTAGGCTGGGCATCAATGTCTGGGCTGGCTTTTGCAAAGGCTGCCTGGGTTTTACCAGGATGAGGGACAGCAGATGCAGGACGGTGTGCAAAGCCAATGCAACAAAATGCCATGTGCATGGACATGCACTTGTAGCCAGAATTACTGCCCAGCAAGTGCAGGTGATGCGGTGAAAGGAGGCTATTTATACATGCTGT
The DNA here is from genome assembly GCA_032173965.1 of Sitta carolinensis. Taxonomy (NCBI): domain Eukaryota; kingdom Metazoa; phylum Chordata; class Aves; order Passeriformes; family Sittidae; genus Sitta; species Sitta carolinensis. Next base: position 51,544,691 of record CM063313.1, read on the forward strand.
TTCCTGAGACTTTGTTTCTGTCTCCATTACCAAAGCTGACCTATGGATCCTTCAGTGTTCAAAATGATCAATGTTATGAGTAATTCCACATTACCAGACACATTGGTTTTCCTGGATAATTATATCTTATAACCTGTTTGGTCCTTAGCCAATCCTGTTTGAGATGCCCTACTGTGCAGTGTTTGTAAACCATGAGTAGGTCTATAAGTATTGATGTCTGCTCAGCTGCAAAAATTACTTGGACTATGCTCCTTCCTGAGCTCCTGTTTTTGTCTTCTGATGGATAAAAAGAAGTGGAGAATTTAAAACTGAGTTCTATTTTGCTGCAGAGAACAATATACCATGAAGGGATATCACCAGTTCTGATTTGTATGCTGTCTGCCTGGAGTATGATGGATCACTAGGAAATGAAGGTATCATCCTTATACCTGCTAAGATGCTATATATGAGAAATGCTCAGATTAAAACACCAGCCCCACCTCAACCCAGATTCCTCTCCATAAGAATAGAAGTTTAAGCAGATTCAGTGACCTAACTGTGCAATAGGAAAATATAAAATAATCTATGCAAAAAAACAACCAACCAACCAACCAACCAACCAACCAACCAACCAACCAACCACGCCCAAAAAACAGAGCAGCAGTGTTTGTAAATGTATTCCAGACATTTCCACTAGGAGAGTGCTTTCTGTTTCCTCTCTGTTTTACCAAGCTGCACCAAAAGGATGTCTATAGAGAACAGTCAATCATGGGGATGAAGAATAACCACTTTCCTTTTAATCAAATAATGGAATCTCCTTGCAGTAACAAATTAAGCAGATATTTCCCACAGCAGCATCTTGCAGCTGCTCCTCCAAATATGCTCATTTTTATTCCTCTGTCAAGAACATAAGAGAAACAAGACTAAAATAAAGAATAGAATCTATCTAACCTCTCACTTAAAAGTGAACTTTGCAGACTAAAGGTGGGGAGGCATGCAACTGCTAGATGAAAACTGGCCATTTGCCTCCTTGTAAATAAACACAAATACTTAAGATTCACTTAAATTTAAAATTAATTAAAATCTGTGATTAAATATGATATGGAAAAACCTCATAGTGCACAGCCAACTGCCTCTTCCTGAAGTCTTCAGTTTATTAAAAAATGTTTAGACTTTTTTCCTAAATTGATTAAGCTCATGTAATCACTTAACATACATGTTCGCAAAAACTTGCATTTGCACATACACCTTTGGCTGACAGTCCTTTAAAATTCATTAGGCAATTATAAATAAATTAAAAAAATTACTAAGGAAGCAGAATTATTAATTCCCCAAAATGTGCTCTGAGAATAAACAGTTGGAGTAGAAAAGGGGATCTGTTAGCATGAAGGGGAGATAACATTAATTTCTAGTTTTTTTCCAAGCATGCACCAAAAAGTCTGTAAAAAGAAAAGGGCTTTGATTATGAGTTGTTTTTTTGGTGTTTGCACATTATTAGATAGCAAAATGCTATTTTCAAAATTTAATTAGAATATAATGGTCAAATGTTTTAAAATATTTAAATAATTTTACAGACTAGGCTCTTGCCACTAAGGAGACCCACAGATGCTTTTAGTTTTACTCAGTGGGGCAGATATATTTTATGATAAATCATTAATCCTTGTTTCCAGCTGCCCAGACCTGGAACCTGATGGAGAATATTTTGTCTCCTGTATTTGCATTATCATAGTTCTATGATTCCCAAAATGTTTCTCCTGTATTCAGTCAAGACTTTTTCTCACTCACAGGTTTTTGTGTTTCAATGGTTAGAAATCTGCTTTTTAGGAAAAGAGAGAAACTTTTGGCAGTAAATTGTCTCACCGTTTATTTTGAAGGAGTTCAATACCACTACATAGAATTGGAAAACAGTTTTTCTCTAAGAATGCTTTATTCTGTATGGTTTTATCATGGAAAAAAGTAAAAGATCAGCTTGGCATCGCCATTTCCACTAACACTTGCAAATCTTTACCTGTTTAAGAAGGATTTTACAATTATCTGGCTGTACTCTGTGACCTACTTAGAAAATACTATATTGACAGTAAATTATGGTTTATGAGGAAAGTCCATACAAGATAAATCCTTCCATAACAACTCATATCAAAATGCATTTCTGTTTCACTAAGTCATACGTAGTCAGGGAGAGTTATGAGATTCTTATTTCTCTAACTTTTCGAGTATCACTGTGAGGGTGGCCATGAAAAAGGAGACTGTTCATTACTCAGTTGTCTTCCTGTTTAAGCAGGTCTTTTTCCATGTTGACACAGCAAAGATCATCTGTCTGGATTAAACACTCAAAATAACCCTCCTCTGATTTTGAACTTACATAACTTTTGCCACTTTAGGTAAAACTGAGAGTGTGCTAAAGTTCTATAATACAAGGCTGAGTTTATTTAGAAATTTCCTTGTCTGTAGATATTTCAAAGTTCTATTTCAAAAGTTTAAGCATAATTTTGTTTCACAATCTGCAATTCATTAACTGGTAGGTAATATAAACACTCTAATAGCATGAATAAATATGTTTATATTGTTGTATAATAATTTCTCTTATATCAGCTAAAATTAACTTTTTTATATTTAAGAAAATGGATCTAGAAAAAGCGTAGAGGAATACAGAAGAATATGAAGCTAACGCATTCTAAATCTAGACCCATAACAATTTCTGACATTTTACTGGCTTGATCATTAATTATACCCAGACTGTTCTTTCTTCTGAAATATAAATCCATGTGCTGATTTATATCTTCTACAGGTGGTTAATCTTTCCTCATAGTTATATCTTGGTCATGTATTTCAAAAGTTACAGCTTTCTCCCCAGATTCCTAAGATGTTTCAGAAATTTCACTGTAAAATCAGTAGCTGAGAAAATTTCATAATAAATCTTTCAATTGTATTTTATATATTTTCTGCATCCCCACAATGAATTATGCCATCCTGAGACCTTAAGTGCATTGAATCTAATCAACATTCTATCCAATAAATAAAATGGTACACTAACTGTAAATTGCTCAAAATATTCTACTGGAAGCACACTTCACTCCATTTTTTTTTAACCATCACAATTCTGATGGTGGTAAGATTAGTACTTTTGTGACAAATAAATTAAAAATAAATGAATAATATAATAATTCTTAATACTTGACCTAATTTCTTTTGAAGCAAGCTTACAGGATAAAAAAATTATTATTTTTTTTCTGTCTCCTTATCTTACTTCAGTGGAAATGTGTTTTGTTTCCTGTTTGTCTTTCAGGGCAGACCTTGCTCTCCAAAGTTGGATTAATGGCTCTAAATACATCTTAATGAATGAGATTTTCTGCAAGCATTTATCTCTGCACTATCTGAATCTTTCACCAATATTAATTAATCATCCATTATTTATGAATTGTGTTAAGAGCTGAAAAGACTGAAAGCCAATGTTAAAATTTCGTCTCTCTTCTCTCTTCCATAATAATGAAGCTAGCCCAGGAGGGGACTGAGAGATTAGATGGTAAAATAGTGAGTTTTTTTATTTCTGGAGAAAGCATGGGAGACACAAAGATAAGTTATACTCTCCCTGCTCCCCTGGAAAGTGGCAAGGAAAGTAGAGGACAGAGCAGAAGAAATGACAGGAAATGGACACAGGAAATCAGAAAACACAGATCAGGAGGATAAGAACATAGTGAATGGGAGTAGTTTTTGGGTTTATGCGAGGTAATTTTATACTTTCAGAGTTCGGGGTAGAACTTCATAAAACCAGATCTGCATCCCACGCACACTTTTCCCAAATTATTTTTCACTAGAAAAATGTCAAAAACTTCTAATATACTTTTTTTTTTTTTTTTTTTTTTTTCCCATACTGAAGCTTTGTTGATGTTTAACCAATGAGATTTAAAGTCTCAGACACTAGAGTGCTCTCCTTTAGATAAGGACATGCAGGCCCTCTTCCCTTCTCTTGTTTTGTCTTGATTCATCTCATGTAGAATGCAAATGGCTCACTTTTTTTCATAAATTTTTCCCTCAAAGACATTTTAGTCAAAACTTGAATTTCTGTTAAAAAATTCTTTAAATAAACTGCATTTTTTCTAAGGAAATTTTTATTGTTTCCAAAACAATTGTATTAGAGAGGATCTGAAATTTTAAGTACCAAAATATCAACCAGTCCATGATTTTGTGTTTTTCCCAGAAGTAAAACAAGTAGAAATTCTAAAGAGGACAGATTATTTGGGTCCAATAGACTAGATTTAGCTACTTTTTTATTTTGTATCCTAACATGGCCACATTTCTAGTGCACCATCTGCTCTTTCAGAAGCTGAGCTTTCTTTTTTATGCCACACCTGTGAACACAATCGTGTTTTGATCATTAACTGTGATAGGAACACAAATGTGTGTCCTCCAACTTTTATATTATCATCTGCTTTTGTAACTTTTTTATTTCAAAATTTCTATTTGCAATGTGTGCTTTAAAACTCTTAGACAACACTGGATTTTTTTTCTCACTGAGAAGCCATTCTAAAACTGGGGGTTTAGAAGTATTAAAACAGTGCAATTCAAGTGTTTTCTTTGACATTGGGGAACACTGTCACAACGTGATAGAATGGGTCAGGTTGGAAGGGACCACAGTAGGTAGTTTGGTCCAAACTCCCTGCTTCTAGAGCAAACGGCACAGGATTGCATCCAGATGGTTCTTGAATATTTCTGGTGATGGAGACTCCACATCCTCTCTGGGAAACCTGTCCTACTTCCTGGTCACCTGCACAGTAAAGAATTTCTTCCTCATATTCAGGAGGAACTTCCTGTACATCAGTTTCTGTCAGTTGCCCCTTGTTTGTTTAACTCGGGCTGGTAGTAACTAAATATATTTGTCTTTAATCAGCTTAGCCTCCCACTGGAAACTACACTATTGTTGAAAAAACTTAATAAGTATGTATGGAATCCTATTCTTTCTTTGTTACAGACTTAATAAAAATGCAAAGGAATAAATCCCAAAATTAAGTGCTGGAATAGCCATAACCAGCACCCAGGGTCTTTACTCAAACTTTTAGAGATCAGTTTTCTTCCTGGCAGATGAACAAAACTGGATATTAACAATTCATGTCACCTACCTTTATGTTTCTCAATAGCTCGTCTATTCATACTTAACATGCAGAAGGTATGTATTGTTTGAAGAGGAAAGCCAGCATTAGAGGGAAATTTAATGTCTTTCTGTACAGTTGTTCTTCTTCAAAATGGTGTTATTACAGTTGCTATTACAGGTGGTGATTGTGGTATTTTGTCTTTGTATTATCTGAGATCACTTTCTTTTCTTGTCAGTTGGAATGTGTCATGATGGGTATAGAAAATATTTTAATAAGAATAATATTTTATAGGCAGCTTTGGGGATGGAACAACAGTGGTGGCTTTTTGTTCTTTGCAATGTCAGTTCTCTTGAATTCCTGACTGGCCAATTATTCCAACTCTGCTGGAAAGCAGAGCAGGTGTTAAGGTAAAACTTGAGAAGTTATGTCTCCATCTGTCTGTAGTTCTCCATGGTGCCCTGAGGCTATACTGTCCCTTCATATCTGTTCCTTGCTTCCACAGTGGGGACCAATAAATGAATAAAACTCAGAGCATAAATAAGAGCACTAGAAAGATGAAAATGTGCTGTAGATTCATAACTGCTGTGGACTCAGGTAGCTTCTCCAAAGACAGAGTAAATATAGATATTCCTGTGTACAGAATTTCTAGTATTATCTATTTGTCTCCATTTATTCTCAGTTATATGTATGTTCTTATGTCTGGGGTGAAAAAACCCAGACAAAAAAACCAACAATGACCCCCAGGGCCCAACAACTAAACCTCACAAATTCTAAAATTCTAAATGTATTGCTTTTCAGAGAAAAACTTTTTTGGCGGCAAGTCTGAGAAAAACTTATCAAATTCTCTTTTGCTTTAATGTTTGCAAGAGGGCTATTCTTACTTTAAAAGTATAATTCTAGCTCCTCCTGCCCCCTAACTGGAAACTTATTCAGTGTCTAGAATAATATAATCATGGAATAGTTTAGGTTGGAAAAGACCATTAAGGTAATTGAACTCAGTTTGTTAAGGAAGCTGCATTCTGGCCATTCTGGAGACTCTTGGCAGTCACAATTCCATTACCAGATATTTTAACTGCAGGGACCAAAGCCCCTTTGCAGTGGCCAGCTCAAGTGAGACAAAGAGTCCTTGCTTGATTCCCTACACCACCCATGCTCACATGGTCAGACAAGGTTTCCTTAACGGTTTGACATCAGATTTCCCTTTGAAGAGCCTTGGATATCTTGTTTCATAAATCAATTTATTCACAGTTCAGTAACACAGAAACAACTCCAGATAGTTCCTCCAAGGAGGGGCCCCCAACAAAGGAACCCCTGGGCTTTTGTACCCTCACAAGCTCAAGTCTTCTTATTCCTGAGTCTTCAGCTCCTGCCATGTTTTCACTGTTTGATTCCCTGGCCAGTGACACTCGTCTTAATGGCCCTTGTTATGGAAAGGGCTGGTGGTTCATGGCCTATTGTCTCAGACTTGCACACAGTGGCTTCTGCAGTTTGTAGGCCAAGCTACTGAACCAGATGTATTTCTCAAAATATCCTTACTGGAACACTGCCAAGTCCACCACTGAAGCATGTCCGTAAGTGCCCTATTTGCACGTCTTTTAAATACCTCCAGGATGGTGACTCATCCCTAATAATTCTGTGAAATAGGTTTTTCATCCATTGATTTTGCACCTCTGTGCCTTTAATATCTTAATTGCATTAGGCCAGAAACTAAATATTTATTTTCCTTAATCTCTGTCTTGAGTAAGCTTAAATCTTGGGATAATTAGAAGTGGATTATGCGTCTCCACAGAACATAAAAGAAGGTAAATCTTTATAAAGACTTTTCCTTGTACTTCCTGGAATTGTCCCTCCAGGGAACAAACTTTCTATTTGTTTAGTCTTTTGTGACTCTGTGATCCTGGACTGGCTAGGAAAAAGAAATTGTTAGTGCAGGTTAGGCTGGGTTGCAGCACTGTCCTTCAATGATGAAAGAATTCCTTGTGGAACACATGCATGTTTATGAGGGGCAGGCTGCTGAAGTTGCTGGGTTAATGTAGAGGTCTCCATAAATTAAATCACTGAATTTAGCCATGCTTTTTTTCACTCTGAACCTAATTTTCACCACGGTTTTTATTTTTGGATCATACAGGAGGTCCGTTGGAAATGCAAAGTGCAATGCATACTTACAGAGTAATGTTCTTGAAATGGGTTCCTGTCTGAACAGTAGTACGTCAAATATGACTCTTGCCTGCTTTGGACTTAGTTACTGCATGCAATTGAATAAAGAGGAACTCTTTTGCAAGTCATTCCCTTCCCACCAAGGATACCTCACCTTCAGGAGGAAACAAATTGAACTTGTCCAGACAAAGGGAATTTCTGTTGGCAACAGGTTATTTGAGATAAGAAGAGATTAAAGGCCATGGAGATCTCAGCCAGGAAAGGCAGGGACATCCCAGGCACAAGAGTAAAGTGGCCATTGAGATCCAGCTCAAACCTGCAATAAATCTACTGAAGAAGCTAGGATCTGCGCACAAAGATAATGCCGGCAGAAGAGTTCTGTGTGAACACTTTTTATTTCTACTGTCTGACCTAATGATTTTAGTTTTTCTCAGAAGTTCAATTTTCCTAAATAATTTTTAACAGAATCTGGCTGAACTGGAAAGCCTTCTGTACCTGGAGGGAAGTAGCCTGTGCTGGGTAATTTAGCTAGATCGATCTCAAAGCCCTGGCTGACCTGTCATGCTAACATGATCCCAATTGATAGACAAGAACCAGAAACTCAGAGTTTGCATTGTTTTCACCGTATGGACCTTCAGGTTTACTTTTGTCAGCAATTCAGACCAAAGACTTGCTAAAGCAAGTATAGGCTCCTATGCAGCCTGTGTATCTTTTCCATAGAAACCAGTAGTATAGAGCACTGAAGTGCTTCCACCTCATATCTTGGAAAGAGGTGATGCATGCTTCTGGATGTGGGATCTGGGATACCTGCATCCCCTTGTTTAGATACAGCCAGTGCCAACAGCAGCATCTCCTGTCTGAGCAAAGATGGGCACTGGGATGCAGATATTGTACACATCATGGTATGACCACAATGATCTTCTCTGGAAGAACAAGTTAAATCTTCTGTGTTATTCAGGATTTTGGAGAGAAGGGCAGATAACTTATTTCTGCAATACAAAACCTATGGGATATCTTATACAGCAAAGTTGAAAAACACACAAACCAGAATTTTGACAGAGATTACATGTGTGATACAATTACTTAAGACAAAAGAAATAATCTGGAGTGTTAGAATATATAATACATAATGCATATTTCCAAAATGAATATTTTGTTCCAGCCCCAAACCAAGTTTGCACAAGAAAGCATTAATTATATTATTTTGCTCTGTCCATAAAGAGGTTCTCTTGAATGTAAAGGAAAACTGTGCCAAATTATGTTTGTTTTCTTAAAAAACCCCAACAATTTGTTCCCTTTTATACAATTATGTGATAGCTTCAATAGCCCGTTAAGTGAAATTCAGGGATTTTTTAGGCATAAGGGAGTTTCAAACTACAAAACTCAATCTCTGTAAACCAGACCATGGAGAAATGCAGCATTATTTACTGATGGCTTAGGGAAATGAGTGCTTTAAAAACTTAAAAAAAGAAGCCTGTATGCTTAAGAAATATAAATTCAGCAGAAAATGAAAGCCTCAACAAAATAAAGCAAAATTTGACCATCCAATTTTCCTTTAAAGGAAGCTTATAAATAATTCATTGGTGAGCTCCTGGTCCAGGGAAAGATTAAAATACATGGTGGAAGAAATCCTGATTTGGTGACCCTCTTTTGAGAGAAAAGAGAAAAATCCTGTCACGTGAACAGGCTTCAAAGTCAAAGCAGTATCTTTCAATTCAAGATCACCTTCACATCCCAGAAAGTCCCTGAGTTTGCTTTGGAGAAGACAGCAATTAAGATGTGGGTTAGGTGCATGGTTTTGTCCAAGACGATCTTTTTTCTTGCTAGCAACGACTGAAATATGCTAAGATTTTTGCTTCTTTTAAAGGCTGGGGGATTACTGCTGCAGCTGACCAAACCCAAACTTGTGCTCCATGGAACATGCAGCCGCACAGCAGTCAAGATCCTCCCAAGGCCGAGTGCAGAAGTGTGTCCAAGGCAGAAGGGTGAAAACCAAGTTGCTCTGCTATTCTGGCATGTAAACACTTGGTGTGAATGAGTGAGAACTTGCTCGTTCTTAGCAGGAACTAGGCAGGGCTAAAACTAAAGCTAAAACATTTGTTCAGTAACTCAACAAGGCAAACAAAATTTGGTCTGTATGGGATGGACAATGATGAGAGAACTTTGAACACAAAGCCAGTCATACTGAAGTAATCCTGTCCATAAGGCCAATGTTGCCCAGGAAAAGATGTTGGAAATAAAAGTTTTTAGTACTGTAGCAAATTTGGAGGAAATAAAGAAAAACAGATAAGAATAAGTTCCTGGGAAGAACTCGGAGGAAGACCACATATGGAAGTATGGCAAAAATGTGAGTCTGAACTCAGAAAGAATAGGGAATAAATTTTAAAACTATACATGAGAAAAAGTGAAAAATGGATCCTTACTCAGCAGGAGTGTGGGTGCCAACAGAGAGCCGTAATGCTGGCTGGCATGCCTTGGCTCATCAGAATGTTGAAGGGTCATCCTGCACCACAGACTTGCTGTCCAAAATTGCAGAGGGAAACAGATTTGTGCTTTCATACGAACAGAACTGGCATAGAGTAGTGCTTAGGTATGTGATTCATTTGACTTAATAGCTGTAATTAATAGCTTTATAGTCAAGCATAATAGTCTGCATTATTATATAATTGTTATATTGCCAAGATAATTTATTTCTTTACTTCTCTACCAATTTCCTAATGGTTTTCTCATTAGTCAATAAACATCTTAATCAGCTGGCCTCTGATTTAGCTGAGGGAGTGTGGTATTGTGGCTGCAAAGTGGTGTTGGAAAGGATATTGTTTATCAAGGGCTAAATGTGTATCACTCTGGAAGATCATTAAGTGTCTCCAGAGCAATCATCATTTGGTGAGGTCTGTCTTCTCTGCGGTACCCCCCACTTGTCTTCCACCAAGTATAACCTAATATATATAAGCAAAGTAAGACCAAACCTTCATCTTACCAATTCAAAAATTAGTGCTGTTCTTAAAATGAAGATGTCTTTTTGCCATAAGCAAGCTTCAGTTAATGATGCATTTGGGAGTGACTGTTAGCTGTCATGCAAGGCAACACACAAACAAAACCCCAGTTGTTTCTTGTCCCTCAGACAATATTTTGCAACATTTTATTCAAGATCAGATGCTACTTTGTGGAGAATATTGTGGAAGAATGGTTGAAGAACAAGGGACATGTTGATTTATGGCAGCCTTCAGATGTGGAATTAACTAAATTTAGGACTCAGCCTAATCCTGAGGCTGACAAGGGCACTGTACCCTTGTGAGTGATTGTTACAAAAACAACAAAATATTCTGATGGGTAAAGAATGACTAGAATGCTTGCTCTGACCGCAAGAATGAAAATTTAGGAGGAGTTGGTGGTGATATGAGTGACCAATGGTGAGCTTCCCTTTTGCATTATGTATGAGCTTCATTACTGTGTGTATAAAAGACGTGACTAATGGAATAAAGTGAAGACTTGTTGACCATCATCGGATGTGTGCTTGTCTCCCGCTGATCCCTCTCCGACACTACTTTATTCTAGGGACTCTTGTATCAACTATTTTAATGATGATCACCCCAAGACTCAGAATAGTGTCTAGTGTGGGAGACTCGGTGGAAATGGCTCTTCTGACTTCATCTGGCTTTTTCTCATTTGTGTTAGTCAGGAGACAACCTGTTATATTTTTTTACATACTTTCTTACATTCCTCATCATCTCAATTATGCTGGTTCTGTGTTAGAATTATTCCACAAATAAAAAAATTGTGTTACTATCTCTGTTAAATGCTTCAGTCAAGTTTTTTTTTTTTCCTTCTGCTTTTAAAGACAATTTTTTGCTTTACAAGCAAGGATTAATTAAAAATATTTTAAAAACATTCATAGTCTTTAAAAGACTTTAATATACTCTTACAGACTTACAATTTGTAAGAGATTTATAAAGAGAACAAAAGATGCTGCAATGACAGGGAATAGAGAATCATGAGAATCACTTGGACAAAGAAGTGCAGCTGTATTTAATATAGGCTGACTGTCTTTAATTTTCTTTCTACTAGATGCCCTTTGGATTATGGTGTTAGGATTCCTAGCTTGCTGCACGAAGAATCTTCTTTTAATATTGCTTAAATTGAAATGAATAAGTAAATGCCCATGTTGATTTGAAGGCATGCTTTTGCCTTACTTTTGGGTACTTTTAATGGCTTGCATGCCATTGGAAAAAAAGCACCATTGGCCTAAAAAATAAACTGCGTCATTAGCAGCAGCATTCTCAGGTAAGCACATGTAAATTCAGACTTATATTCTGTTCTAGCCTCTGCTGTTCAGAGCTTTTAGATACCTTGGTTTCTCATTGGCTATAATCCAGCTACATCTCATTGCAAAGTTTTACAGCCGAACTTTGTGCCAATCCTCGGATCAAAGTTCTTGACATGCTGACAGAAGCATGTCACTGGGAAAGGACTAAGTTAAGGTAGTGATAGAGAAAGAAAAATTTATACTTTAAGTTAACTCATGTCTTTTATAGGGAGGGGAGTGAAAAGATATAAACTGAGAGTCACAATCATTACACAGTGAATAGCAAAACAAGCAGCTGGCACAAAAATTGAAACATGACTGTGTGCACATACATATATTGATTCAAAGTGTCATGATAGTCAATCAGACACTTTGTGACTTCATTTACTAACTATAGATCTGCTAAGATGGAGTTATTGGGGGAGAATGCTAACCACATAATCACGTCCATGGTAAAATGATATAAAGAATGTCTTCACATTTGTTATCATAAATCTCTGTAAGATTTTGGAGGTATTTTCCCTATTTCTAGGTAAAAAAGGATGGATTTTTTAAAGCAGAAGAAAAAAATTGCTCACATAAAAATATTTAAAACTTATCCTTCAACAACATGTCTGTTTTTTCACTTAGATGTGGAGTTAATAAAAGTTTGGACTCTTGTAACAAGAACTGCTCTAAATGAATGATGTTATTACAAAGTGTGCACTTGATCTCCTTTGGGTTTTAAAATTCTTAATGAAATTTTTGCTAATGAAAGAAGATAGTTGTTACATGACCTGAGACATCACAGAGCTCTTTGTTTCTACTATAATGACAATCATATAAAAATACGTGTACAAATTTTCTTTTTATTTCTGTGTAATTATTAAATCATATATAATTTTTTTTTTGTCACAGCAGAAGAAAATAACATTTTTGCCCTTTAATCCAAATGGTTGTCCAGAAGGAAGTAAATGTTTCCTTCGAGTACTGGATTTGTAACTCTTGTTTGGTACTTTTTCTTAGGTAAAATATATATGCCATGAAATTCAGGGCTTGGTGCACCTTCTTACAATAAATTAAACACTTCTACCTCTGCATGACCTAGCTCTGATCTGCTATGAGCCTTAGGCAGCTTCTGTGTTTGCAGCTCTCTTAAGTATATAAAGAAATGTAACTGTTTTTTTTCAGTGAATCTGTATGTCTGAAAAAACCTTCAAGAAGCTCATTTTATCATTGGATAGTTTCATTTTAGGACAATCTTGCTGCATAGCAGTATCTGTACCAGAAAGATCAAACTCACCTAAATGGGAGATGAGAGGCAGATGTTGGATAGTTGATTGGGATAGCAACAGAGCTACATCAATCATCATACCAAACCTGAGGCTAATTTGTAGGCTGAGCAAGTTGTCTGTGCTGACTTAGCTTAGCTAAGATTAATATACCGCTTCATATCCCCAAGACAGATAATCTCACCTTTCGTCTCACTTTTCATATATCTTCTTGGTCCTTTGGAGCTTTGGTGGTTTATTTTTATTTTTTTATTTTTTTTTTCTCCAATTATTGGTAGACCTGTTATAACCCACTTTTAATTTGAGGGAGGCTGACTTTCACCTCTGTCTGGGGGCTTCATCATATCTTATACAGCCCTTGAGACCTCCTGCTGGGGAAGCAATCATCACAGCAAATCAGGAGGAGATTCAGACTCTGCTGCTCTTCAGAAAACAGCTAAAATGTACTGATCACTTCTTCCTCTCATCTCTCACTGTGTGCTCAGATCGAGAGAGTTCTTTATAGTTCTATTTTCAAATCCTTGTGTAGGACCAGTGCTGAAATCACCAAAGCTTAGCTACTTTGGGCTTGTTAGCCTTTTGTCTGTAGTTATATGAAGGGAAAGAGGAATGTTTCAATGACCTTTTGCTGAATCATATTAGTTGGAAAGATTTGCATGATCCAGACTGGATTTAGGAAGGGGGAGCTCGAGGTATTTGAGTGGGGAGATATGAAATTCAGAACAGGAAGTGGGAACTTCTCTGGGTTGTAAATGTCAGAAGCACTAAGGCCCTGGTCTGCCAAGTTCAGAGATGAGGCATAAGGCAGAATCTTTCTTAATTCAGGAAAGTACCTGGATTTTGTCTCTTTCTTCTCTAACTAATTTGAATTTACTGCTAGAGAATGGATTCTTGTCCAAATCTACAGTTCTCTGACCAAGGCAGTAAGGGTAAGCAAGGACCTCAAATTCCTACATTAACTGTGATGACCAGAACTGTCTCATGGAACATTGGCTGCTGAGTCCTCCATCCTCATCCTTTGAGACAGCGAAGTATCTTTATAAAGATCGAATTAATAATACTGGATCATTTATCCAGTAAGAATACTTAACAGTACCTTCAAGGCTAGGCAAAAAATGCTATATGACTTACAGTCAGCTCCACAAAATGCATGCTGATTTCAATGAGAAAATGATTGGTAGAGTTGGATTTCTTTTAAGTACTAACTAGTTGAAACTAGTTAAGCAACTTACATAGCAGACACTCTCTTTAGTCAATATTCTATAGGGCTGTTTGTCCTGTCTTATGACAGATACTTGTATTTATCTTTCTCTGCAAAAGCATGATTTCTCTACTAATTTAAAAGGACTCTGGCTGACTAGATTTCATAACTCCTGGAAACTAATTCCATAACTCCTGGAAATTTTCAGCATGGTACCCTTCATTCCAGTCCTAAAGAAAGCAGCAAGTCCTAAGTGGCTTTTACAGGATACTGAACTCATCGCACCCTTGACTAGCACTAATACAGTTGGTGCAGAGAGACTTGTTCTCCTCAGAGTTCTCACCTTGGTGTGATGATAGACCTATGTCAACAGAAATGTACTGTTATGAATAGAGGAGTTATTAATATCTTCGCATCCCAACCACAATCAAAAGAATACATTTTGTTAAATTTTCTTTTTCGCTCTTATTACTCACCCAGTCCCACTCCCATTTCACAAAAGCAGAGATGTTGAACTTTCATTGCATAGTACTGAATTTGAAAAAAAGTACTAAAGAAAAAGGGGAATGGACAAATTCTCTCAAAATAAGCATTGACTCTTGCTTCTGCTGACAGAGCTGGTGGAAAAAATTGCTATGATATACAGTCTCAGATATTTGTTACCCAGCCCAAAGCTGTTGTGAGGCATCATGGATACTTGGCCTGACAAGCCCTTCTCCAGCAGGTGGCATTCATAGCTTGTTTCTCCTTGATAATGCACCAAAACTAGACTGATGGCTATGCCCAGTCAAAGCTCTGTTTCTGATCAGTGTGCACGATTTCTGTTTCAGCTCTGCACCAAAAATTTTAACCCAAGCATCAGTATCTTATAAAGTACTAAAGGAAAAATAAGACTATAAATAGCACCAGTTTTGTAAAATTTAGGTGTGTGATTTTTTTTCCTTCAAAATAAAAGCCTTGGGCTGCTATCACTTTTACTTTCTTTGTATTGTGATGCTTGTCAGGTGATCAGAAAAATAAAAACAGGTCATGAAACTGTTGCGTATGTGTGTATGTCTGTTACTATAAAACAAATTTATTTTGCCCCTTTTTTTCATCTTTCCA
The DNA here is from genome assembly GCA_032173965.1 of Sitta carolinensis. NCBI lineage: Eukaryota > Metazoa > Chordata > Aves > Passeriformes > Sittidae > Sitta > Sitta carolinensis. The sequence continues at coordinate 51,559,799 of CM063313.1, forward strand.
TTAGCTAGGGATTCCCTGATGAATCTGAATATATATAACATAGAAAGTCTTAAGAAAATTCATCATATTCAAAAAGATGAGGTATTAATTGCAAGTTAATAATAATAAAAAAGGTAGTCAGAGATTATGGTACATTTCCTCATTTTACCTTGATAGATAATGACAAAGTCCTTTCTGAGCTTCCATCAAGGTCAGCCGTGCTGTATTTCTTTCAACAGGCTCCAGGATGGCACACACACATCAAGGTCTTGCAAAAGGCAAAGTGAATATTAGTGTTTTTGTGGAACTGTACTTCCCTATTTCAAAGAATTTGGAACTTGAAAACAAAGGACCAATCAGGGAAAAAACCTTGCATACTGCAAGTATGTATATGCAGCTGTGTATTAAATTAGCATTCTAAAATATTTTGTGCTATTTGTTCCTATTACCTTCTAATGAATATTAATTCAGCTTTACAATTTTGTGAGGAAAGGAAACACTTATGATAAGCATAATTCATGCACACACATAAGCAAAAGCTGACATTCTTGTCAGACTCAAATTAAGAACACCAAAAAGGATAATTTAACCAGAACACCTACTGCACCAAGTGAATACAGAGTGAGGGAAAAGTTATCTTGATCTTTAATCTACCTAAAATGTTGCTGTGCCTTTATTAGTGTGCACTAAGTATAATGTTAATTACAAATATTCTTATATATGGCCTCTCAAGGTCATAGGTAGAGCATGGCACTTTGGTGTAGGTAACAGCTGATTAGGAAACTCCTACCACAGTATAGAGACTTGCCATTGTCCTGCATAGCAACAAATCTACCCCTCTTTGGTACTGTCTGAGAACCTCTGGCAGCTGCTGACCATTTATGTGAACTCTGAACTGAGCTGTCCTTTGTTAAGTTTTCAATGCAGATGTCGGGTTTGAGGAGAACAGCAAATCACCTAACAAGGACCAGCAGTTTTCTGTCAGGTGCTTCAAAAAAAGGAGGAGACTGGGGGAGTGAGAAGCCAGACTGATAGCCTTAAGCTTGAAGGAGCTGGATGTAGATCCTTCGTGTACTATAACTTCTTCAGCTGCCTGAGGACCAGTGATTTTATATTTCTTTGCTTCATTTCCTGTATTACAGCTTGCCTGAATTAGTGGTCGTAAAGGATTCACTGATTTCTTTTTCTGTTCCAAGCCTACTGAAATACTCATTGTGAGTACATTATAATGTATAGATGAAGAGTTTCAGAGAGAAATTATACATGTGGTTATTATACTTAGAAAAGACAGAGAAGAACTTTCTACAGTACTAGTCTGGCAAACTCAAAACAAGTACCTACATTCATGAAAAGATGGGATTGGGTTATTTTGCATCAATTTTAATTTTCCACTTCCCCTTAATAATGAATATGATTAAAGGATAATAAAATATGTGTGGACACTGGAGGGAAATTTTCAGTGGTCATCAGATGTCATCAGTAGATTTCAGCTAAACAATTCACCATTCTTTTTATATTTTCCTCTATTTCACAAAAATGCAGAAATGCACTATGAGATGTATCTGAATATAGAGAAATTTACGCACAGTCATTTTCACTGTCTTGTGATCTTTACTTATCTTTCAGTTCTACCCTAATACTAGCAGCCTCTGATAGATATTGTAAGAATCAAAGTCAGATAACTGCTGAATATTCAGAGTTATGCCATGGAAATTGATACTTGCAATAGCCAACCTTTTTCTATTTTATATAATTTATTTTTGTTTTCCTTTGGTGATAAAGCAGGTAACTACATGCTAAAAAACACCCCATCTCAGCTGCCAGGCTGAGAATGACTGCCATGGCAAACTGGATGCAACCTTGACTATCAAGATCAAATGACTTAGGAAACCTGGGAGCAGGGTCTCATTAGATCCTTCCTGTCACTGCTATTGAGCTGCCTAAGAAAAGTTTTTGTAAAAACTTGATTTAGCATGTTCTCTGTTTAGGATGGAAGTAAAGTCATTTAATTTGGGTGAAAGTCTTTCAGAGAGAAGTGAGAGATGATTCTTCTCACATGACTTTGCTATGTTGTACAAATCTAAATTTCAAGATTTCCGGTAATTTTTTTTCTATTTCTTGTGCTTATAAAATATATTTGAGTCATATGATAATGAAAATGTTTAATTTCAGGAATCTTCTGGTATTATGATATTTGATATTCCAAAAAGGAGATTTGGGGAAGGTTGTAAAATAATTGCTATTTTGAGGTCATTATCCTTGAGGATGTGAAGGGCAACTGTGTTCCATAGTTCTGCTGTACCCTACCCCTGGGGTGAATAACTGGCCTACCTGTGATCTCTGTATACTCTCTCAGTTTTGCATCTACCATTTCTGCTTTTCTTTGCAGTTTTGCCTTACAAAAGACTTTATAAGGCAGAGCCACCTTTGCAGTTGCTGTAGTAGTTGCAAAGTTCTTGTTGGAATATTCTGATAATGATTCAAAGCTGGTACTATTTGGAGGGATTTCTTTTCCCTTCTCTGAAAGCTTTTTCAGCATGAAAAAAGTGAGGTACAGAAAATGTTTTTTGCTATGTCTGTTGTTGCTGCGTTTATGTCTATTGCTTTTCTGTTTTCAGCAGTTCATTTGCAGTTTGCGCTTCTGCTTTTTTCCTGGATTCATGTTATCATTAAGTTAACTACAGTCTGTTCCTTATTTTCGCAGTGTCTCGTGCTGAGTTGAGTTTGTTGAAGGCTTCTCAAGAATGCTGTGCCTTATCTGCTTTATTGACAGGGTGAGGTTTGAGGCTTTTTGGTTGCAGGTATTTGTAAGAGTTTTCCCCTCACAGATTTTGACTGGTCCATTTCTTCCTTTGAAATTTCCACACAGAGTTTCACTTTTTTCAAATATGGTGCTCTCTTATCACTGCAGTACTTGCTTCAATTTCTGTTTCCAATGTATATCCATTTATCTCGTCTTCCAGTCACTCCTTGAATTCAGTGCTTGCTGATATGTGTCTTCTGTTTTTCCTGATACTACATGCCTGGCCTCAGTATGGGGATTTGTTCTGTCACAGCTTTTGCTTCCCAAGGTCTCCATTTTATCTGATTCTTGTTCTGAGTCTGTTGGTGTCCAGCTGTGCCTGCAGTGGTTTGAGTCATATTGGTTCTGAACATTCTTTGTATTTCTTCAGTTCCACAAATGTTCACATTTCCCTGCTATGATGGTATCTTGGACCTGTTCTTCTACTTAAAGGAAAAATCCCTGTGTAATCTGTTTACTGTGAATTTTGTGTTGTTACTTGTCCTTGTTCTTAATTATAATTTTTTTAAAAAAATTTTTTACTTCATTTTATCTGATCATCATTGTCATGGTATTTTGCTTTTGACAGATGACCACATTAGGAAGATAGTTCAGCTGTGGTTTGATACAACCACATATTTTGTTATCTGTTAAATTCTGTGATAATTTCTTTTTTCTTTAATGAGAGAGAAATGTATTTTCAGCTCTACCTTTGGGTATAAAACACGAATTAACGGTTAAGTTCTTCAGTTAGTGATTCCTAGCCACTGTTAGCCACATGTTATGACTTTAGATAACATACTGGGTGTTAGCACAAGATTTACTTGTCTCAAGAGACTTGCAATGCCAGAGGTGATTTAAAACTTCTCTTTATCATCACTCTGGACACAAAACTACATAGAATGGGTAAGAGTCTTGTTTGAAATCTTGCATTTGCCTTATGGATTCAGAGCTTTCCATTAGATGAGTGATTTTTTTCCGCAGGCTGTCATAATGAGAGCTCCTATGGTGTATGCTGTTCTTCTGCGTGGGGCAGGGCTAATACAGCATTTTCACTCTCACATCCGATCCAACTCACATTTCAGGTCCCTTGTTGTTTATCTCCCTGTCAATTACTAGTTTTTTATATTTTGGAAACCTCCCTTCACAGTCAGCAATTACCAGGGTAATTTCTTTTCAAGCAGCACAAATATTTTCTGTGTCCAGAAGTTTCGGAACTGGCCTGTGCAAGGGGTGGTTGATAGGCACTTGTATCTTCTGAAATATGAGTGATATGGGGTGTGAGTCCACTGGGGATAGTGAAACTTGTACCCACTGCCTTTCCATCTCCAGCTCTGGCACCACAGATGCAGAAATGATTCCCATGGGAGCCAAGCTGCCTGGCCTTGTGATGGTCTTGCCTGTTTAGATTGTGTATACTGGTGGGGCAGATTGAGAATAGAATTTCACATTTCATACACTATATCTTTGCTCAACATTGTAATGAGTGGCCCCATTTCTCCACTAATAGTAATGACATGGGTGTATTTGCCACTTACTTCATTTACTTCAGTCCTCCTTTAGAGGACTAAAAATCTAGATTCAGACTCAAAGAACACCTGTAGGTTACAGGATTTTTTTTTTTTTTTTCCTAGGGAAAGAAAATTCTGGGAAGGTTCTATAAGTAAAGCTGATGTTTTATTGCAGATCTTTAATCATCTGAAACAAGATTTGAAATGGAGAGTTTTGTTGTGGTAAATGAAAATGTTTTGTGATGGTAACTCAAAAAACCTTGTCATAAACACAGTAATCTTGTAAACAGTTTGCCTAGGCATCTAGAGACATTTAGAATGGCATGCTGCCTTTCTGTTCCTTTTTGTAATATCTTTTGTAGCCTGATTCATAACATACAGAAAAAAATTAATTAAAGTTAAATGTCCTTAGTTTTCCTGTCATGTAATCCTTACCCTTTTTCTAAATAAACAGTAAGAAACCAGTTTTAGCAGGGATGTACAAAAACATTTCTCTCTATATCGATATAATTTTGCTGTGATCTATGACATTTTATTAATTTGAATTTTCATTCACTCTCCTCTTTTTTGGAAATGTTTAGAAACCGATTAAATAATAGGAATAATACTAGGAATGGTAATTATATTCTCTAGGATAGATGAATTATCCAAGAATTGTGCATTAGCCATGGAACTTATTGTATTTGAGGTTTAGAAAGGAAAATGGAGACTCAATTATTAGTTTAATTATTTATGTGGTTATAAATAAATAAACCAATAAAATATCTACTCATTGGAGCAGTGATGAATAAAAGAATTTCAGAAGTAAAGTGGATCTATCATAGCCATTTAGATGCTAATAACCAGTTTCAGCTTGCACAGCTGTGCTGAATGACTGCTTGTATTACTATACATGAGATTTGGGAACTCATCAAATAATTGAAAGATACACTGAACTTCTGTAATTTTTAATTGCTAGTTAACTGCTATTTACAAAGCTTTTTCAATTGCTGGTGCATGTGGGGACAAGGACCCCATACATGTCATAAAATATGTCTGTAAGCCATGGCTTTTCCTTCAAATCTAAATCCACCTAATTGAAATTTTCTCTTTTACAAAAGTACAAGCATCCTGTGAGTGTCTATAAGGCACATGTGCTACTCCAAGTGACTATTCCTAAATGTCATCTTAAAACTTAATTGACAAATCTAGATACAAGGAGTTGGAAAAGATATGGGAGGCTGACCTACAAGCAGGATTTTTATTTGTTAATAATCATGATATGGAATCAGGACTGAAACCTCGACAAGATGATGCTTATCCTGTAGTCTTCTCTGTGGATTATTAGTGGCCATAGATATTAATAGATATATTTTTAAAATTACATTAAGCTTTTCTGTAAGTGGGCAGACATTAAATAGGCACCAGTGTTGCTTCCCTCTCTTGGTTTAAATACTAGTGAGTGAAAAATGCTGAGAAGAAAAGAAAAGCTGGGAAAAGAGCACCTGCTTAGAAATACGAGAAGTGATGGGCATGCCAAAAGTGAATTTAAATGCTCAAATTCTTCTCATGACAAAGAAAGATAATATCAAAGTTTCTAAGGTCTAATGTCACTTGCTTGCTGCTGGTCTCTCCTTTCCATTTCCTTACCCTACCTTTTCTCTTATTTTTGTTTAAATTTTTTGTTCAGTCATTTTACAAATGCACTTTCCTGAGAGCTCACTGTTGTTTTACTTATTCTGTAGAATATATTTTCAAGAGAAGAGAAAGGAAAAGAAGAGAGGAGAAAAGCAAAGAAAAGAGAAGAAAGGAGAAGAAAAGAAAAGAGAAAAGTAGAAGGGAGTAGCCAAAGGTAAAATAGAAGGAAAAGAGCAAGAAAAAGTAAGAGGGTGAGGAGATGGGGAAGGGTATGGGAAAGCAAGGAGAAGAAAGAAAATACAAGTGTGTTAATTTGAAATAAATTTTTTAACTTTTCTGCTGAATTTTCTCTCCATTCCCAACCTTCTCAAAAGTTAATTTTTTTCCATTTAATTGCTTACATAACTTGTACTTACCTTGCATGGATTTCTGGGAATGCACAATGAAATTTATACTATGAAGGACAAATACAGTTGAATAATTCATAAACAAAGTCGCATTTACCATTAACTGATGGAGTTTTCCTTTCTAATGCTACCAGCCTTAGTCCTCCAGAGGCTGTGATGCTGTTTTCCTTCTGCAATGTGTGCTCTGTGTCATGTTCCCCTCAGTTTCTCCTCAGTATTTGCCAGTAGTCAGAAATTATGAAAAATACTGCCTTCTGCATAGTGAATTGTAAATTTTTTGAGTATTAAACCATAGACATATCCTTTTAAAATAATGTCACATAATGTATACTTGAATAATAATTAGAAAATAAACCAGCCAGGAATGATGATATTCTATATTAAATCACCATATAGTTCTTCCCAGGATTGTTCTTGTCACCAGAGATTTAGCTGCAAATTTACACAGCAGAACTGCTACATTTTCAGCTTTGTAAATCTTGCTAACTGGTAATGGGGATTGTCAACTCCTGAGTCCGACAGATTTATCTAAATAGATATATATCTGTTGTATGTGAAAGTACTTACTAAGTGGGTATTCTATTCTCATTGAGACAAAGAAGTCACCAGTGTGGCATGTGATTTTTCCTTCAATGCTCAATATTTGGGCCAGAAGCAAGACAAAAGAAACAAATTTAAGGGAATATTTTAATCACAGACCTCCTTGCAATGACAACAGCAAGTCATCTGAGTAGGGCTGAATTAATGAAGTCTAAATAGGTGGGATTCCTCTGTTCTGTATACATTAAAAAAACCCCAAATCCTGGAACTTGGCCTGTATCTGGAGGATATTAATAGGTACACTGAAAAAAAACAACCCATCAGTGAGCAGGTGCAAATTAGGTAAGAGCCTCAAGCAAGATACTGCTGAGCTTCCTGCTGCTGTTTGATCTATTTCTCTCACTATTGCAAAGTATAAAAACAACAAGTAAGTTTTAGATGCCACAGCAAGTCACAGCAGTTAATGGTATTTATTACCGTATTTTTAAATGTTTCTATAAAAACTTAAAACATATGTAAAACCACCAAGACTTTCTGAGAAATAAAAAAGATTATGTTTTCATTCCTTGTCTAAGTGGTTTATGCAGAAGTTAAGAGCATCTGATTGTTGCTCAACAACGTTGAAAACACAACAATTAGATATTCTGCACATGCTTAGTGAACTGAATTTAGGCATCCATTTTTTAAAGACATTTGTTCACACTCTTTCCAGTTGAGCTTTCTGCATTTATGAATGATAAACTACCAATGTCTGAGGGTCTTTATTTTGGGTGCTTTTCAACCTTTGGTTCAAATAGGGAAACCTAGTTCAAAACAATGGTTTTATCTGCTTACTGAAGCCTGACAGAACCTCTCAAGAAAAATACTTGTGTTTCTCTTTGGAAGGCATATTTCTTTTGCTTTTTAATGGTGATATTAAATAAACATCTCTGCTTAAACTTTCAGCAGAAACTTGACAATGCAGTGGTAGTTGAAATGAAATAAACTATGAGAAGGCCTAAAAGGTGATTTCCCCTGGTTTTGTGATTCTTTTATCCCTGGATAATTCCATGTATTCTTATAGCTATAGCAGAGTTTTTCTAGTTTGATAGTCTGTCTCTGTTAATGACTAGATCTGAATATTTTATTTGAAGTTTATGAAATTATAACGTGTAGACAGTCTAGGATTCACCACCCACTTTAAAAATACCCTGTTATTCTCTTCATTTAATGGTAGACCTCTGTAATGATATGTGAATCTTCTGAACTTCATTTGGAATAATGCCAAATACTTTCTGAATATAGTTCCCAATCCTACAATAATTTTTTTTAAAAAAATTTTGAGTATATCTCAGCCTATGTTAATATACACTGGTGGGGGAAGTCTGTCTAGGGAAAAGAAATTTTTTCAAGTGAATGCTCAAGGCTTCCACCAAAATTCATAGTGGCTGCAGGGCTGGCAAGTAAACTCAGAAAAGTGTTTCTTAACAAGGGCAAGAGACATTTTCATGCAGTGTCAGTACTTCAGAATTGCTGTGGGAGTCCATTAAACTTATACAAAGCTATCACAGGAGGAAAAGGAAATTTTTACCAATCAAAACCTTAATTAGGGTACAAAGCTAAAATCCAAATAAACAGCAATATCTTTTTACTGTAACTCTGGATATTGATGCTTATCCCCAACAGAATTTTCCAAAGCATATATGTTAAGCTCATGGAATTTTCTTTGTTCTTAATCTCTTTTTGCATTGACATGCAAGTTTCTGTTATCTGGTACTGCTTATTCTGCTTCAAACATCTCCCACATCCGCCACTCCACCCTTTAACAAGGGTACCCAGCTAGTGGTTTAGAGGCTGTACAATTCTCGGAGACATGAATTTAAAACATTTCTCCTAGTGCTACCACTTGTTTGAAATGGACTGTAGTTAAGACTTTTTTTTAACTGTAATTTCTCACACAGTAAAACACTATTCTTTGTTTCAAGATACTGGGCCTTCCTGCCAGTGAAGGACACTATTCTTGTTCCTGTTCTTAGAGCGTTGACAAGTTCTTGAAATTGCTCTTAGTATCTGGCAAACTTAATGTTCCTTAGCCAATAACCATTGACTAATAATTGTGTGGGTTTTGATTGGGATTGCCTGGTGAGGAACTTTATGCCATTTTTGAAAGAGGATTGTTACACACTGTAAATTTTGGTCTTTCTCTTATATATTTTAACATTTTCAATATTTACAGTGCAGTGTGGGAACAAAGTTTAAAGGTTCATTGGTGAGAAAAAATTAAAATCACATCATCAGGAGAAATTACTCTATGAAGAATCAGGAAATCAGAGTTATTTCCACTTGGAGTGGATGAGGCTTTGCCATTTGCTCACGGGGTGCAGAATCAGGCTATTGGAGGCAGCAACAGCATAATACATTTTAAGAATTAAATCAGGTTATGACCAATACCTATTCCAGTGATGCAGAACCAGGCAGTTTTATGATGTTCGTGCTGTAGTTCCCTCTGCATGGGGGTCTGTGAAGTGGTCTAGGAGGCATTCTTTAATAACCAAAAGGCATAGACCCTTTTTCACCAGGTGGTGTTTGTGCTTGAGTCATGGGTTGGTCTTTCAACAAATCCAGCTTTCATATGTCAAAATTATGTGAAATGCACAACACACAAGGATGATACAGAGCAAACTGATACAGATTAATTTTCCCTCATCTTTGCTTCAACATCCTTAACCCCTCTGAAGCAAAGAGCAAAGCCCCAGAAGCTGAAGAAATGTAACAAGAGCAACAAAAATTTAGTTTGTTGTATTCCCACAGGCTTTTTGCTAGATACCCTTCATCTGTCCTCCTTTCCAGAAGAAATTCATACTCCATCTTCTAACATATTGGTCAGAAATGAAGTCTTAGTTCTTACCTGACCTGGATTAAAGTTCCACTGCTGATTGCTGTATTAATAACTGTGAAGTCACAGCCTTGAGTTTCTCTGCTATGTGTGCCCTCTCTTTTCTCTACATTTCAATTCCAGCCATGAAATTTCCTTACTGCTGTGGAAAGCTTTCCATGCTGGGCTTGCTGATCGGAAGATGACCTTAGGACACAGCATTATTCTCTACAGCAAAAATTTGGAATAGCCATGTACATGTAATGTGTAGAATAAACTGGTGATACTCTGGGAAACATGAACAGCTTGAATTTGTACTAGGAAAAGGTAGATGAAAATCTCACTAATTGTATCTTACTGTTGAAAACTAGATTCTTAAAATTTCCTTACTTGGGTAGAACTTATTTTGTCAAGATATGGTTTGATCACAAAATTCCAGGATGGTATTATGAATGTTTAGTTTTGAAGTCATCCTAAGAAAGTAAACCATTGTGTTTCACATAGAGCATTCTACCAAACAAGATGACCATATATACCTTTTGAAAAATGGGTTCCAGGGTGAAGGGAGACATATTCCTGAGTGTTGTCTGTCAATCTTGCATCACTGGAGTCAAATTAGGCATGTTCTCTCTACTCAAGAATTTTAGCCACTGGTCTTCATCTTGCTTCTTTCCTTCTGTTATCAGCAGGCAATATCTGTACATACAGCAATTGAGTGCAAAAAGACTGACACAACAACGCTGTAATGCTGGCTTTGCCAAGCTATGAAAGCATCACCAGGAGGTGAGAAATGTTAACCCAGGCCCAAAGAGCACTGCCAAGCTCTGCTGCTGCCAGCCTCATCTCACTCCAAGCAGTTCATGTGTTTTGACTCTCTTGACGTTGAACAACAGTGAATGCTAAAGGCTTTGTAACAGATTCAGCAGGACAGTGAAAACAAGCAACCCGAAGTGTCTGTGTTAAAGCAACTGTGAGTGGAAACAGCAAATGTGCAGGTGATGGCAGAAAGCATGAAATCACAAGTAGTTATAGCCAGAATTCACCTAGCCTGTCCTTTTTTAAAGTAGGTATGCATTAAAGAAGGCTGAAGAAGATCTAATAGCTCACATGTTGGAGCCTGCTGGTCCCTCTGTGAGTTTATTCACTAATCCGTATGTATGGCCTAAAATATAATAGACAATCATTTACTACCACATCAGTGACCTGAAATATCTCAGTAAGAGATCTGATGAACACCAAAACTGGTGAAAAGGAACATTTAGACTGTTCAGTTAAGAGCTGATAGAAAATGAAATCTTCCTGGTAGAAGCAAGCATTATAGAAGCTCTGCTCAAAAAGATTCAAAGCACAAGAACTTCATGGATTAAGAAAAACTGGAAGAGGTTCAAGACCACTTTAGAATGTAATTTATTCATTTAACTTAGAAAATAATAAAAGCAAGAGATAGTAGTAGTCCCTAAACAAATAAATAAAACATTTCAACTTGAGCTCATCTCTAACACCACCAGTGAATCAGAAACTCTGTGGAAAACAATGGGCAGAAGTCCATCTTGGGGTTCTGCTGAAGATTTGAGGGAGCAGATAAAAATATTTAATGCATTCTTTCCCCCATATCATACCTCTTCTTCCTGATCCAGCCTCACTCTAAAAATATTTTTCCTTACCTCTAATGTAATTTACTGTTTTTCAATTTATGTCAAATGCATTTTGTTTTGTCTTCATGTATCTCCACCTTCTTTGTAACTGCCATTAGCTTATTTGGAAATACTGATTATATTTCTCCTTCCCTCTTTCTTCACCAAGCTGAACCAGCCCATTTCCCTCAGGTTCTCCTTGTACGTCCCAGGCTGCAGCCCCCCAACTGTTGTGGTTGCTCTATGCCCTCCAAAGTCCCATAATCCAGAAGGAGAGGTTCCTGTGTGTTACCCACATCAGTTTTTCTCTTATTACTATGTTAGGCAAGGAATTACTTGAAGAATTTACATAATTCTTGATTTTTTTTTTCTGGTTTAAGACATGGAAGGGCAAGTACAGCTGGGTCTAGTGCCATAAAAGAAGGTTTTGTTTCTCCTAATAGCCATGCCATAGCAAAGAAAGGGAAAACCCTATCCTACCAAACTGTCATCAGTCATGAAAGAGCAAACAGTTACAGAGAGTACATGTAGTAATTAAAAGCAATTGGCTTTCCTTATCTGCTTGCATTACTGCAGGACAAATAGAGGCACATTTTCCAGAGCTCTCAATTGCACACCAGAGCTGAGTCACTGGTGAAGGGGACAGATTTCCCCTGAGAATCTGACCATGTCCAGGCCCCATGGCACAATATTTTTGCCACAACATGTCATTTAACATTTATTTTAAAAAGCTTAATTAATATAATAGGAAAGGCTCATTAGTTCTTACCTCCTGAATTTTTCTTCGTTCTGTTCACTCTTTATTTACAGATCTGTGTACCCAAGGACTAATCTGTCTTTTGTATGAGAAAGTCTCTGTCTCTAAATTTTGGCGTTAAGATATACTTTGGAGATATACTATACTTTGGAGTTAAGTTAAGGTAAAGTCAAAATATTGTTAAATTGCCATATTTTAGTGCTCCCCAGTTTTCTGTCTCCAAGGTTTTGTTTAGGGTTTCAGACCATTAGATATTTCTGAAGATATGTGCAAGCTAAGCTGATCTCAAATGATGTTCTTACCAGGAAAGATTTTTTTATCCTTATTTTTAATGTATTTCAAAGTTTATCTAAAAATTTCCTTTGAATACAAGACTTCCTGGATCTCACCAGAGTGAGTGTGGGCTGAATTCTGACATCAGCACTGAACCCAAAAGTTGTGGTATTCTTTAGTTTGTATAAAGAAAATTCAGACTTAAAAATCTCCTTTGTAAGCCTGGGTGTAGATATCATGTGATGCATGTTACCTTTCAATTTTGGATGTTTCAGTATCTATTACTTTTGCATTCTGCCTTTGAGTATTGCACTTAATTGAAGGGGGTTGTTGCGTAGACACAAATAAATGTGAAAATGCTCAGTGTATGTATATTTTTGTCCTGAACAGATGGAAAAATTCTATACTCATGTTATGTCATTGATATAAAATGATTTTGCTGATGCACAAAGACTTTTATGCTTATGATATGTAAGTAATATATTATTACACAGTAACTATAGTAAACTGGCACAAATGAGGAGTATTTTTTCTCCATATGGGAGCTGCCACACTATGTAGATTTTGCAATGAGCTTAATTAGGTGTCTGTAGAGGAGTGTTTGATTTTTACGTCAATTGAATATAATTTGCTGTAGCACAGGGAAAAAAAAAACAAACAAAACCCCCACCCCCAAATCCCCTAAATCATTCAGCTTTGAAATGATATGAGAAATCAGAAGAGGTGATTTAGGAAATAACTATGAAGTAAATATCTAAGAACCGAGGGATGGTGGAAGGCAATAAAGATGTTGATGTATTTCTGTTTTTGAAGGAACCAAAGGGCAGCACTAAATGTCTCTTAACCCCTTTGTTCTTATGATATATCATGGCAATATATTTGTAATGCAAACAGTGAAGAAAATTCAGCTACCCTTACTCAACTGGACAGCTCCTGCAAAGTCAAACTCCTCAGCAAGATAGAAGCTGTAAAGAATCCCAGAGCAAGGTTAATGATTCCAACAGAAAATGACTTTACCTTCACTTCAAAGGTTCGATGATTCATAATAAGGATCTCTGCTTCCCACCCTCCCATTGTAAGGAAAGGCTGGCACCAGTTGCTCCAAACTAAATTCAGTTACAGAATGAGAACATGAAGGTTCATAATTCAGAAAAGTATGCAGCTTTTTACTTCAGACTCTGTCAAAGTAACACCTACTGTTCACAATAAAACCAACAAAAAGCCATACTCACAACTTTCTGTCTTTGTTTCTTTTGTCTCACTTCCTGAAATACAAGAGATATAATAATGAAGGGGTAAACGGACTTCAGTGAAGAGATTTTGTGAAACAGTTATGTTAATATAATACAATACAGATAAATATGCATGCATCTATAACTCGCAAGGCAATGTAAATATTTGAATGATTCTCTTATATTGCTAGATATATATGTGTGTGTATATATATATATGTGTGTGTGTATATATACACACACACACACACACACACATATATATATATATATGTGTATATTATATACACACACACACACACACACACACACACACACATATATATATATATATATATGAGTTTTTATGTGTTGGGGGGAATTATGGAATAAAACAAAAAATCCCAAATCCCCCAAAAATGTTCTTTTCTTCCTGAGATTGCATCAGGTTTTTACCATCTTGCATAGCTGTTCAGATAAAGATATCCTGCCATTTTCAGGTGTTTATTTCTGACCAAATAACTTTGTTGAAATTAATTTATCAGTTTCTCCTAAGGGTATGTTAAAAAAACCCCAAACAACTAGGCTTCTATTACTTTAAATGACAGTGCCCCTATTTAATTTTCTATTATAATGTGGAATTTTATGTGTTCTTGCTGCAGCTGTAAGAAAAAAACAGAGATGTCAGATTTCAGTATATCATATCCTGAGTGTATCTTTCCATCTAATCTAGCAATACGTGTGCAGAATGGGAGTCTGGCTGTTTTCTGAGTTAGATGAACATTGTCCAACAGCACTATTGTGATTGCAGGTGCTTTTCTAGTTGCAGAGTCATATCAGAAGTACTGAAGCAATTTGGCTGAAGGTCAATCTGTGTGGGGCCAGACTGCTGGTATGGGCAGCTGTGTATCTGAAGTGAGACATCAAAAGAATTGCTCTTGGACTTCTGAAAGCAATGTTGTGTTTTCCTACCCACGTCCTTTCAATCTAGCTGTGGAAAGGATGAGATACCTGTAAAATGAGTTCACTTTGGGTGGGACATTTGAGCTGTCATTTGCAAACAGAATAAATGTTCTAGGAATTTTTGCTCCAGGCATTTCTATGTGAGCGGCCCCTAGTAGGTCCCTTGTTTACCTATATCTGCAAATGAGAGAGGGAAATTATAAGCAGAAATACTGGAAAAAGAACTCCAACTGTGAATGCATGCTTCTTTGTCAAGAGATATGATAAAAAATCTGTCAGAAATGTAACTCCACTAACAGCAGTAATGAAGCTGCCTTTTATTATGCTCTATTCTATTCTATATATTACATATTTCTTATAAAACTGAATCATTTTCTTTTTCTTTCAGTGAATCTTGGAGTTCTGATATGACCTGCTATAGCATCTAAAGCCAGAGATCTGCTCAAAAATAAGCTTGTGTTATGTCTTTTCTTGTGCCCTTCTCTGAAGCTCTGTGCAAACACATAAACCCTAGATGTGGGCTCTTTGAGACTATGTCTCTGCTCACATGATTGACAAATCTACCACTTCCCTGGAGAGATTATTCCAAAGGCTGACTGTTCTCATTATTGACTGGTGCTGAAACAAGACTGAACACCAGCCACTTCTGAAGGCATTGTCATCCCTTCTCAACAAAGCTGTGCTCTTCTACATATGACATAGAGGATAATAGGGTTTATATTACAGACTTTTTTTTTCAGATGTCTTGCAGGCTTAGAGACAATGCTATGGTCATTTTTTGGATGTTTGTCTGCAAATGGAAATTTTATCAGTATATTGAAATCATGGGACTCTGTTGATGTGTGCTACCATGTGATAGCACAGTTTAGAATTGTTAGACTGTGATTTGTTCACAAAGGAATTAGTACTTCAGGTGCAGGATGAAAAATACCATTGTGCAGACTATACAGTATATAAAAGTATAAATATTGAAATATGCTGCCTTTAGATATTTGTTAAATTGTGGCTTTGTTCTGTTACAGACCAAGTGTTACTAATATTTCTGCAGCTAACATTAAGTGTGAAGCCTAAATAGTGTCCTCTATCAGGTCAATAGAAATGTGTTCATATGGTTACCCCTATCTTCTCCATTTTAGAAACGGAAGGTTTTCCACTGGACCTCAGGCAAGTAATAATAGCTTTGATAAAAGAGAAGGCTTTGATAAAAGAGAGCTCGAAACTTTACTTTGTGGACTTTCCCATGATGTCTAGACTTGGTTTGGAATAACTTCTTTAACATTTTTATGATGCAGAAATAGTGCTGTGTTTATCTTCCTTTGTCTAGAGGCAAGTATATTCTGAAATATAAACTTGTTTTCCTCTATCTAGCATTGTCAGTTTCTAGCTGGGTAGATTGTTGTTTAGCCTTTCTTTCTGGGTTAAAAGCACAACATTTAAAATCATGTTTCATTACTTTATCCTGAATTTTCATTGATTAGTTTAGGAAAGCAGCCTCATTATGCTTTTCTAGCCAAGTTCAGCCAGATTTTAGGACAGATTTTGAAGTGTGGTCTGGAGGTGACTGTCTTCTGCTGATCCTACAGAGAGCTTAGGGCCATCTTCTTCTGAAGGAAGGTTTTTTCCCAAGAAATGCTAGTTACTTATGTTATTGCAAAATTCATAAGAGAGAAACTAAGCTATTAGCAAGGACAACATGGTAAGCTATAATGAAAACTTGGTATTTAAAGCTATATAAGTATTTCAAAGTTAATACATCTTTAACTGAATACCACTTTAAAAATGTCACTTCTGAAAGAAAAATAGTTGTTTTGGTGTTTGGCTGATGCCCTGGGAAACCTAGGTACATGTGCATGGTCCAAGATGTGCTTGGGCTCAGGAAAGGGAGTTGCTGTTGGAACGTCTGAATATCTCCTTTGTCAGGCTGAAAAGGAGAATCAATAGAGAGCAGAAAACACAACAGAGAATTAAGCAGAAAATCCATTGTAAAACATCCCATTGTCCCTGCTGTATTTAAGTGCAGTGGAGGAAGTGGGATATAGCTGCACCATTTTGTGGAAGATTGAATGGTAACCTCAACACTGCCTGCAATGGTTGATCAAAATAGTTGAACAAATACAACCATTGAAGAAGTTTTAGGCAGATCGAGGTACAAAATAGGGAAAGCATATAAAATAAAAATCTGAGGCCAAATGACGCTAGAAAATTGTTAGTTATGATTTATTAAAAGGAGATGAAAGATTTTTAAGGAGAAAACATATATCAGCAGAAATTATCTCTTTTTTTTTGCAATGACAGACTGACTTCCAGGTTTATCAGTCTTGTTCCTTCTGACAAGTGATTCAGAAAAAATTGCTTACACAATATCTTCAAGAGTGAGCAACAGCTGTTCTTGCAAGATATTTTTCTACTATTTGTACTTAAAGGTTGGGGCCTGATGCTCTGACTGCATTGATATTTGTGATCAAATTTCCACTGGCTTCAGTGGTGCAATGTAGTAGAACCTAAGCAGGCCCCAAGGGCACCCAGCAGAAGAAGACTTCCCAGTTTTTGGATCATTCACGAAGCCCAGAGGTGCTTTTTAGAGTAACACCAAGGCTCTGCTGGCTGAGCCAACCTCCAGGCTTTGTGAGCTGGGTGTCAGGCACACACCACCATATGCCACAGAAAATAATGCTGGTAACAGAACAGATGGTTCCAGCCTGGCTGTTTAGCCCTTTTTTAATCTGTATCTCTGTTTTTGCAAGAGAGGTCAGAATGAATGCTCATGGCAAATAATTCAAAATGGCTGGCGCACTGAAAAACTCTGGAGAACCATTGGCAATGTGTAGCCTACAGATTACTTGTCTTAAATGTCATTCTCTGAGAACCCATCACTGAGAGAAATGTTGTTTTTTTTTTTTTTTTAAACCCCACCCTCAATAATTCAGTAGCATCAGACAAGTAAAAATTTCACACATTACTGATGCTTGAGTGAAAGTTTCCAGTTCTACAAAGTTCTACATTGTCGTTTTTAATCTTCCCCTCAAGATGACCTGTGAATTTTAGCTCTGAAAAAGGCTGATTTTGTACTGACATTTCACGGTAAACTTATGAGGAAATAAATAAAGGGCATTTCCATCTCCTGTTTTAGGAAAAAACCTCCTTCTTTATCAAATAATGTTTCCCTGAGTTGAGATACAGAAAGATAGAAAGCATTTTACCTTCATATTTCTGAAATTCCTTTTTATTCAGACTTGAAGGATTTTTTTCTGTATCTCTTATCAGATAAGGAGATTACAAAAATCCCATATAGAGAGTCTGAGCAATCTGCACCACCAGCAGAGGTTCTGTAACATCTCTTTATCTGGAGGTGGTCACCTTTAAACTAAATAACATGAAAAATAGCTGTTAACCATAAGATCAGAAGGATTTTGGAGCCCTTCTGTTCTGGTATGCTACTCCCAATGAGACCAGAGTGTTTGACTATAATTTTGAGTTCAATTTTGATTTCCCTGTTCTTTACTTTGCATGGTTCATGCATTTTCTATGCGCCAGGGCCACTTTCTCATTTTACTCTTTTTTTTTTCCCCTTTCTTTTTTTTTTTTTTTTCCCTTTCTTTTCTTTTTTTCTTTTAATTTCTTTTTCATTTTAGTGCACAACCATAATACCATACATACCCCACTAGAGATTAACTACCTTTCTATCTAGTGGTGCTCCTTCATCCTTCCTGAATTTAGGTGAACATTTTTTTAGAGGAATTCTTCAATTGTATTGTGTATAGAGACTGATGTCCCCAGAGCTAAGTACAGATTTCACTGAAATCATGTACAATAGCTAAAGCTCTTAAAAAGTCTCAGGATTTTCAGACACCAAAACGATAAGCATAGTCATGCTCTGCAGAGTTTTCAAAATGTTAGAGTTTTATTCTAAAATTTCATATCTGTTCAGCTGGAGTGCAGTCTGACTCTTAAGGGGAATTTGACTCGATCTTTAAGTGGAAAAATTCCTGTGGTGTTCTATTTTCCCTCTTGGGGACACATTTACTAATATTGCTTATTTTGCAAATCACTTGGGCATGGTTGTAAGAAGTGAAAATTAATCTGTGAGCTCCAGGACAAAAAGGTGACCATGGTCTTTCAGAAACAAAGCTTTATCTTTGATTTTGCAGAATGAGCATTAATGGAAATCTCTTTGCTCCCAGACTGTCATCAGTTGAATGAGGAGTCATTTATGGTGGTTAAGAGCTATCCTGATATGTCTAGAGGTGACATGGAAGTGTACTTTTTGAAACTGGGAGGTAAATGGGGGAAAGGAACAAGAGTTTTGCTCTTAAACTGTTTAAATGAAGCTGGAAAACTGTAAGAAATTGTCAGGGAAAGACTTTCCAGCATTTTTCTGTGAATTGATCTAACAAAATGAGTATTTCTGGAAGAATGACATGAAGCAATATTTTCCTTGGCATTCAACCATAGCAGCTTATATTGGTCAATCTCACCTTTGCCACTTGGTCCCTTTGGTCATACTATATACATACTGTATAATGTCTACCCCATCCACGGAGTATTCCTAAATCCATCTGCTAATATTGTGTTCAGAACAAAACAAAAAACAAACAAACAAAAAAACCCAACAAACCAAACAAAACAAACAAACAAACAAACAAACAAACAAACAAACAAACAAAAAAGCTTCCAATCTCTAAAGGAAATGCCATCAAAAGACTGTAGAGTGAACAAAAAAAACATGTTCAGTGAAATACTGAAGACAAAGGAAGAAAAATCTGGCCCATTGCCATGCAAGATGAGTTTAGGATTTCCACCTACAATTTATTTAATTATCAGTGCCAGCTTCACAAAATGCTGCCATCAGAAAGTGAATAGATTGCAGGTGTGTTGAACTGAGTAGGTTTAAAATGTTGTGACTGCCTAAATGGCTACATATACTGTAAAATGCATTCGTTTTCAAGAGTGTGATTATGGTTTGCTTTTTATGTGCCATTATGTCTAATTTGTTTTATGCTCCAACAGAGAAAGTTATTTTCCTCTTTCCAATTTATATGACAAACACAGAAGAATAATCAACTGAAAAATATATTCATTTAATATGATCATACTCAGCTTTGTTGTACAAATACATACCACTCCTGAACTACATTAGCAACAAATAAATATTTCAAACATATGCAGTTCCTCATTATCTAGAGACCAGATTTTTAAAAGAAGTTATTCTTGTAATTAAAGAAGTGAAAATCATAGTTTTTAAGAATCATAAAGTAAGATCACAGGGACTTTGGATAACTCTTGGGAATGGACCTGTTTTGATGTTTAGACTTAGGAATTTTGTTAAAACCCGTCTACATTTCTCTTGTAGCTATCACCACAATAATGCTTCTTATAACTCTGGGAGAGAATTTACAGATAGCTTTGTGAAACTCATAAAATTTCAAGAATTATTAATAAAATTATTTTTACAGATTAAATATTTTTCATTTTCATAAAATGATGAGATAAATAGTTAAATAGCAAAAAAAGTTTTTATTGTTTTCTAGTTCAAAAATCTTCCATGGTTTTAAAGTAGAGTCAATAAATCCATGCATAATTTTTTAGCTGTGAAACTTTGAAAAAAGTTTTCAAACTTTTTTCTTATTCTTTTTTGGGGTTGCTGAACATGATCTTTTCTTATATTTTTACTATGATAGTAGTATAACAATGATACAGTGATCAGTCTCAATGATAGAATTACTGATGATCTTTGCAAATGTAATTTCTTTTGAAGATTCTACATTTAAGAGGATGCTTTATTCTGCCTTTAGTAACCCCCAAAATCAATTATTTAATATTTAAAATTGCTACAGTCTAATCTCAGTGAATGCAGAAAGACCTCTCAGCTTCAGTATAAAAATATTTCCGCAGTTTACCACTTTTTCAAGTGTCTGCTTCTGGACCGTGAAAGAAAGAATTAAGCCGTCAGGGAAAGAAGCAAAACAATATCCACAATAAGAAGCTGTGAGTACAGTGGAAAAAATAGAGGTTAAAAGAGAAAGAAGGGCATAATTGATCTGTAAAATGATAATTTTAAAACAAAGATAATTTGCATTTCTGCTCATAGTAAAACAGGATGATGTACCAAGATGCCCTTCCATTTGGGGCCAGTTCTGTTTAATAGCTTTATCAATGATCTGGATAAGAGGATTGAGTGCATCCTCAGCTGGTCTGCAGAAGAGACATTTTGGTCAGAATGTTTCTCTGCTGGAGAGCAGGAAGGCTCTGCAGAGGGATCTGGACAGGCTGGATCAATGGGCCAAGGCCAATGGTGTGAGGTTCACCCACACCAAGGCTGGTCCTGCTCTTGGGCCACAATGAACCCATGCTACAGGCTAGGACAGAATGGCTGGAAAGAGGCCCAGTGGAAAAGGATGTGGGGGTGCTGGTCAACAGTATCTGAACACAAGCCAGGAGTGTGCCCAGGGGGCCAAGAAGGCCAATGGCCAAGCCCCTGGGCTGTGTCATCAATAGTGTGGCCAGCTGGACTAGGGTACTGATTTTTTCCCCCTATGTTTGGCAGTGGTGAGACAGAACCTTGAACTATTTGTCCAGTTCTGGTCCCCTCGCAACAAGAAATACATTTAGGTGCTGGAGCAAGTCCAGAGAAAGGCAAAGGAGCTGTTGAAGGGGCTAGAGAATAAGTCATATGGAGAGTAGCTGAAGTAGCTGGGGTTGCTTAGCCTGGAGAAAAAGGAGGCTCAGGGTGACCTTACAAGCTCACTCTCTACAAGTGCCTGGAAGGAGGTTGTAATCAGGTGAGGCTGGTATCTTCTCCCAGGCAACCAGTGACAGGGGGAAGGACATGCACTCAAGATGCCCTAGGGGAGTTTTAGTTTGGATATTAGAAAAAATTTCTTCACTGAAAGCATGGTCAGTCATTGGAATACTATGTCTTGGGAATTGTTGGAATTACCATCCCTGGAAGCGTTCAAAATAAATTGTGACACTTAGTGGACTTGTGTGGGACCTGATGATCTAAGAGGTTTTTTCCAATCTTAAGTCTTCCATGAGTCTGTGACTCCAAGATGGCATTTACCTTGCATGCAATAAAAGTACTGGGGGTTTGAAAGAGATAAGTGAGTAGGCTTGTAATCCTGTTCAAGCTTGGTCAGTAGCCACTGGAACTGACATGAGAAAGGAAATAGGAAGAAGCTGTCAGAAGGGGCAGACAGGAGAAACATCCACAAAACAAGCAAACAATCAACAGGAAGAAAATGGCTTTCAAATCCACCAGATGTAAACTGTTCCAAAATTATTCCTCACTTAATTTTTCAAGCATCAACATTAAATTTGTAGGGATGACAATAACTAATTCCTTGAAGATGGAGATTTGCAATTTATTCTATTAATAAATAAAATTTGCAATTTACCTATTAATAGATAGAGGTATAATTCTTTTTTCACAGCAGGAACTATGACATTAGTTTCAGGCCTTTGATCCCAATATCTTCCACACACCAGGAATCTGTACAGGATACAAACCATACTAATTTAAACTCATATTATCCCTCTACACTACTGTTTAGAAGCAAACCACCTAATTCTGTGTTCTAAATTATTTCACTTAAAACATTTCACCTAAAATATAGAAATCCATTGAATTACGTTTGTTTTTAGTGAGGTAAACTCTTCCTAGGTGTTTGATCTTGTCATACTTCATGCAATTGTTATTTTCTTCCCTTATCAGAAGTCACTTAGTCATCTCAGTCCAGCCAATTTTTAGGTAGTACAGGAGTGACACATGCTAGATACATATGTTTACCATGGACAACCTTTCATTTTGTGCAGATGGCCTGCCCTAAAAACCCTTGAGCAAAAAGCTTAAGCAGAAATAGCATATGTCATTCAATAAAACCAGCTGGCATCTTTACCTCCTCCTACCTCTCTAGGAACAAGGTTTAAGGGATTCATAGTGACCAGCCAGAGAAGCAAGCCAGAAGTCATCTCTGTGCACATCTGCTCATCTTGGTCCTGAAGCTGCATTGCCAGTACAAGTTTTTCACTAGTAGGAGGGTCTTCATTGGATTCTCCCCATACCATTAGTAGAAAAATAAAAACAGTTGAATTCAACAAGTTTTTCTCACATCTGTGGACACTGGTCAGGTTCTATTAATTTTGGAAGTACTTCCCAGGTTGTTATTAATTTTACAAAATCCTTTCTTTTGTACTGGGGTGGGGTCAGCACATTTGTGTATCCAGAAGTAAAGTCAGCGCTATACACTTTTTGTTCCTCCTTCACAGCCTAGCTTCACACTCTCCTTTGTTGGAGAAGTCGACAGTGAAGGTGTCTTAAGCCTCTGGCAGGCTGTGTAGAGCAAATCAGGTCAACTGTGCAAAAACCCATTTCACTCCTGCCTAAATGAAGTTTCTGTTTCTGTTGCCTAACTATGCTGCTTGATTCTAACAACATGTATAGGCTCCAGTCCTTCATCTATCAAGGGAAGGGGAATTATGCCACCTCCATCAGTAGGCAAAGAATCAAGAGCTTCCACATATTTGACTCATCTGCATGGGGGAATGTGAAGAAAGGGAAAATGGGAAAAAGCCCAAAGAAGATGGATGAACAGGATGTCTTCTGTGACTGTGTTTGATTTTTCCATTCCTCTGTAGAAATAATCTTTCATTCAATTTATATATTTTTGTATTCTTGTAGAGGTACACCAACAGAATTAAACAGCATTTAAATATTTTTATAGACTTCTTTTCTTGCTGAAGGTTGCAGTAAGTTCAAAATTAGACACTATGAATTTCTTCTCATTAGATTACTTTTTATTTTTTTCAATAAGACTTAGAAATTGTAACATTCCTATTAAACCATTCTAATTAACAGATATAAAATGTTAATATTGTGATATTCCTTGAATGCCAGAACAAAATTATAAAAGGTGTTTATTTTAGCCTGAAATTAAAACACCTTGTAATACCCCTGGAAAATCTGAACCTTTTTGGCAGTAATTAGAGATAACAATAAGAAATGGCTGGAGGGAGGGAGTTCCCCTGTAAATTAAAAGACTACATTATTTGTACTCTGAGAGAAACAAGGATAGGAACAAATACATGCTTTAATGACCATTGGTTTCTATTGATAACTTACAAAGGTCACATATGAATACATTCATAATATTTTTTAATGCTAATGAAATTTCTATACTACAAGGAATTCTATACTACTAATGACATGAAGTCTTCTAAATATATATTTAATATATTCTCTGAGGGTAGCCTTTGGTCTTGCAACATGTCCAGGAGACCGATAGAAAATGATTCAGTTAAATGGGACATAAATAAGAGTGGCTCTTAAATATACATATAAGGTGGCATATTAATTTAGCAGGGTAATACAGCAATGGATTTAAATCAGGGTGCAAGTAAAAAGTACGCTTAGAAATGAGTAGCAATTGTGATATACAGCTGACTCACATGAAACAGAATTTCCATTACTGGTCTGTGTAATACGCTCAGAGGAAGATATTCACACTCTTTTGGCAAACTCAGAGACAAACAGTTAGTTATACACTAGGTTGGTACACTCATCTGATAATAACCAGTTGATTCTTTCAGCAGATACAAATGGCTGATACGCTTAGCCAACAAATTTCCATTAAAAAAACCCACAAACTAATACTTTCATTCCAGAGTACTGAAGGAATTAGTGGATGTTATAATGGAACACCGTACTCAGCACTGATAAGGTCAAACGTTGAGTTCTGTGTCCAGTTCTGGGCTCTTCTCTACAAGAAAGACAAAGAAATCCTGAAGCATGTCCAAGAAGGGTGATGCTGGATGAAGACCTGGATCAAGGGCAGTGCTCAAAGGACTGTAGTGAATTGGGATTACACCTAGCTGGTGTCCAGCCAACAGCAGTGATCCTTATAGCTCGATTCTAGGACCAGTTCTGTTCTATAAAATTATCAATAATGCAGAGGAAGGAATTGAATGTACCATTAACAAGGCTGCTGTTGATACCGAACTGGGAGGTGCTGTTGACTCTCTTGGGGATTGAGAGGCTTTGCACAGAGATGTAGATAGTTTGAAGCATTGGACAATAATTAATGGTGTAAAATTTAAAAAGTCTGAGTGCAATATTCTGCACCTGTGACAGAGTGACTAAGGACACAGGTACAAACTGGGAGAGGAGTGGCTGAAGATCAGCCCTGCAGAACAGGATCTGCTGGTTGGCAGCAGGCTCATTGTGAGCCAGCAGTGTGCCCAGGCAGCTGAAAGGGCTGACTGCATCCTGAGGGCATCTAACACAGCATAGCCAGACAGTCAGAAGAGGTTGTTATCCTGCTGTATTCAGCACTGATGGCACCTCACCTTGTGAGATTTGTGCTCGGCTGGCCTTACAAATGTGCTGGTCCTGATTGTGTTCAGAGGAGTTGCTGATGAAAGGGCTGGAAGAAGTAGAGAGGGAGGTGCTGAGCTCTTCTTTCTGTGATCCAGTGATGACATGTGGAGTGGCTCAAAACTGCACCACTGGTGGTTAAAACTGGAGATTAGGAACCATTTCTTTACAGAAAGGGTGGTCAAACACTGGAGGAGAGTTCCAAGAGAGATGGTCAAGACTTCAATTTTTTCAGAATTTATAACACTTGGGATATGCCTTTATTAACAGGCTTTCACCTGGTCTGTCCTGAATTGGTCAGATAATTGGACTAGATGATTTTTGTAGGTCTTTTCCAGCTGAAGGGGTTGGGTCTATTCTATTCTATTCTATTCTATTCTATTCTATTCTATTCTATTCTACATTCTATTCTATTCTATTCTATTCTATTCTATTCTATTCTATTCTATTCTTTCAGTACCCTTTGACTCTTTGTAATGTTGTGGTTATTCACTCTATGTAGACTTCTCAACATTTTGTGAGAATCTCAGCCTTGCCAATCTCCTCTGGAGCTTTCTTCCATGGTAGGTGAGATGCCATGGAGGACTTGTCTCAAGACACCTGTTTATACAAAAAGCCTAGTTTCCTCATTAGTTTTTGTGGTGCCTCACTCTTATGTGACTTCAGGGCTTCTGCAATGCCTCAGGGTCAGGGGGCAATATGCTGTTCTGTGATCCAAGTTGCAATGAGGATTAATAGGAGAAACAATTATGTGTTCTGCATGGAACAGCTGGCTCTTGTCAGTGAACCTGCCTCCCACCTTATTGTTATCATCCCCAGCACCAAGTGACCTTTACCTTTCAGCCCTATGCGTTCAGCTTCTGTTGGTCAGACACATCACATAGCAGCCATCAATGAAAACAGAAAGGGACCAAGGTAATGTTGTTTCCTTAAGAAAGGAAAAAAAAAAAGACAAATACTATGATTTTTCTACCAACTTTATTCCACTCCACTTCTTCAACTCCTGTTACTGATAACCTGGTTGAATTTTTGGAAAAGCTCTCTCACCTCTGTACTTACTAATCTCCTGTTTCCAATCCTTCTCATTCTTTCTCTAGATTTCCTTGGAGAACAATTTATTTGTATTTTCTTGTCTTGTAGAGTCTGCACTCTACAACCTTATACTTTCCTCTTCTTCCCTAAAATCAGGGTAAAAATCTGTGTGTTCACTGCTTCTTGTTCTAGTTACATACATTTCATGATACATGTAATAAATGCTGCATTTCTTAGCTTGGACTCTGATAGATTTTGTAGGATACAGAACAAAACTCCATCAGATTTAGAAACAGCTCTCAATAAAACATTAAACCACTATTTTCAACTTTTACATTTTTAAGCAACAGTCATTCTTTCTGACTACCACAAGAAGAAAATCAGAGCAATTTTTTAAAAGTTTTTTTTTTTAAATAAAATTCAGAAATTAAATTCATAGAATTGCATCCGTGTCAATTTACTGTGAAATAATAGCTTATGTTGCTCATGATTAACCTTTCATAAAAAAATTTGATTGTAATTTTGCTCATCAATAAAACATATTGTTACACTCACCAGTGATAAAAGTAGTAATTTACTGTCCATTTTTGTGATATGGGATTTCAATATCAGGAACACTTATGTTGTACAACACAGCTGCATCCCTGAAATTTACCCAGGGGAGTAAGTGAATCATCATAACTGCTCGTTGTCTGACAGCTGCCAGGCATTTCTTGCCATAGACTTCTTCAATTTCACTGATATCATGAGCTCCAGAGAGAGTAGGGAGCTTGAAGTAAGTTGCTTTTTGACAGAATTTCTTTCTTCCATGGATGATGTCCTAAACCCACTAGATGTTCCCTGTATCAAATATTTTAGAGCTTAACACAGAAAGCAGAATTTAGGAAGCTGCCTCTGCTAATTTAAAGATCAATAAATTTGTGTTTGAAGCCAGATTTACACACCAATAGAGATTTTAGCCTTGACTTATTGTTCATGGCTGCTTCAGGAGGAGGCAAATTTAAGATTAGCCTGTAAGTTGGTTTTCTGCAAGCATATATACTGTCTGTTTAGTTTCATGTAAAGCTACAAAAGCAAAGCGAGATTTTATTTAGATGGAAGAAAGAATCTGATGCCTTAAATTGATAAACCTCTTATATAGCTAATTCAGCTTTTTATAAATAGATTTTGTGAAGGGAATGAAAACTGGTTAATTAATGAAATTAGTACATATATCAGATGAGAATAAATTCAAGTGCTTCTGAAAACATTTTGTTCACAAAGACATATGCATCCTGCTGACCACAGTATATTGAAAATCCAAACAAATGAGACTCATCCTTAACATTAAATACTGTTTTTCAGACTGCAATGTGAAATCAACAACCCCGAAAAGCAATAGAATGTCCTCTAAACTTCCTAATACATATATTAGAGAAGAATGATTCTAGTGCAAGAAGACTTGGTGGTCCCTCCTTCAGAGTTATAGATCAAGGAACTTTAGAATTTTGAAGCAATGAGATTTTCAAAGAAATGTGAAAATTTTCATTGAGTTGTTCTGACTTCTGAAAGACAGGATATCTTCTAGGCAAAGGTAACATTTTAACATGGTTTATTTTCTGGCTGACTTATGTGCATCCAGCATTTCTGGACAAAATACTGATGGTCTGTGAAGACAATTGTGGGGCTATCAGTGCCTTCTACAACACCAGGATTTTGATCATTGTTATAGGTTTGACGTTGGCACAAGGTCAGTGCCCCTATGAGGATATACTGTCCCTGGTATTTGCTGTGAGATGTGACCAAAACAGAGCAAAACAGTTTCTAATTTAGAAAGCAAAAGAAAAGAACTTTATTACTTATAATATGCAAAGAAGACACATACAGAAGAACATGAAAACTTTAAAAAACACTCTTCCTCCCCCCCCCCCCAGTTCTCAACACAATAAAACAAACCAAAAATTCCCAATCACGTTACCATCCTTTAGATAATTAATCCTTAGTCTATTACCACCCTTTCGATAATCAGTACTCAGTTCATTGAGGAGAGATAGGAGTCTTCCTTGCACCACATCGTGGCCTCTTCCTCCATGTCCAGTGCTCTCACCACTGTGCATGGACCAGAGCTGCTTCTAGGGTTTCTCTTTTTAAAGATGCTTTGGTTAGTTCCAGGAAACGACAGCTTCTCAAATTTTGGGACACCAGTCCCCCCAATATTACCCCCTGGGGCTGAGGGGCCTTGAGAACAGAGCTCTTCCTCTCATCTCTGTTCACACTACTGTCCACTCTTGGCTCCAAGCCAATGCCTCTCCCCAGACACAGTTTCTGTGTTACAGAAAAGAAATGAGTCCATCCATGGCTATACAAAAAAGTCCAGCCAAAGGCCACTCCATCATCTCCTCCCACCTAAGATTCTTTTCAGCATTCTCTAACAATCTTCTACTTGCACAAACTTTCATCATCTCTGCTTAGTTCTATCTTTTTCTTCAAATTCAGGAAGATTAGCATTTATAAAGTTTCCATCATCTACGAAAAGGGTTAAAATCTTGGGCTTTGTTTCCTCAGAACTCTCACGGTATCTTTGCTGTGGGCACTCTTCTCGCGTCACCCCCCCCATCCTCCTTCGGCCGTGCTGCCCGCTACTGATATCAAATTTCAAGGTGACACAGATCACAGACACGGTCTCTCAGTTTCTCTCTCTCTCTCCGGGGGGGAGGGGTGGGGGGGAGGAAAAGAAGGCTGCCTGATGCCTCAAGGTTCTTGTACTCTCTCCACCCTTCCATCCTGCAGGATTTTTTTCTCTCCCCCTCTGTGCCCAAGGCTCCAGCCTACCTCACCCAGCCCGCATGGCTTCCCCTCCCCGCCCAGCTGGGCAGGGGAGATCCGCCCATCCTCAGGGACCGGAACCAAGAGAGAGTTCTCCTGGGAGCCCTCTGCTTTTAACCCCCTGTGTTCTCAGAGGTGGATCCTTGTCCTCAGTGGCCACACCAGGTGCCAGTCTTTAAACCTGAACACTCATTGGTTTGACCACTGAAGTTCAAAAAACTCATTTTTTTCAAACTACAACAATCATCTTTCTCAGTTTTGTGTTTATAAAATGAATAGTGACACTTCCAGGAATATATGATCTTGACAAGACTAATTTAAATTTACTTTTGCAAAAATTTCTAAAACCTGCGTCTTTAGGCCTATAATATCCTGAAAGGTCTGTGTGCCTTTTCCAACCATTTGTCATGTGGTCTGTGAAAATCAAACACATTTAAATCACTTTGAGCTCATATAGACACTATTTTCTTGATATCTAATTTCACAATGTTCCCATGAAAAATATGTACCTTAAAAAAGGAGCGTAGTGCTTTTATAACAGGATGAGGTTGAATAAAACAGAATGAGTAATCATTAAATAATAACAAATCACACTGTAATTGAAGCAAAAGTGTTAAAACAAGATATATACATATACAGTGTGTACTCAGTAATTTCCTCAAGAAAAAGAGAAAATGTCATTTTTTAAACTCTTTTTAAATGAAAACCTGGACTCCATACGCAGGTAAAAATGATATGTACACTGCATACTTTTATTTGTCCAGGTTTTTAAAAAATTTACTTTTTTCAAGTAGTATTAAATTAATTCTTCCAATGATGTTTCACATTGTTTTTGTAGTTGGAAAAAAATAAGAAAATGGGAAGAAAAGAAGCTTTTAGAGTCATAGGATCAATGAAAGAAGGAAAATAAACCCCACTTATTTATGATCAAAAATGAGGCCCTTAGAAATGGTTTAAAAATAATAAAAAACATTTTTCTAAAAGTATTTAAATGAAATAAATACTACTATATCTATAAAAAAATTTTAAAGGACTAGTATATATTTCACTGTTTGACTAAAATCCCCAAATTACTTTCTGATTTTTATTAAGTCTGGTTTAAAATAAGCAGTTATCTATGAAGTTTCACTTTATTTTGGTGGTCTACATCTGCATGGGTTTTACTTTCTGCCCTAATTTTTAGCCTTATTTTTCCGCCAAAAAATAATTTTTCATCCTACTTCTTTCAACCAGGAAGAAAAAAGGAATCATTATCAAAAACCACATGTGCTATTAAAGGCAGATATTGAAAGTTCAGCATTTTGTTGCTTCTTAGATCCCTTGTGGTTAAGTATTTTTCTGATACTGATATGTAGTGTATATAAAAACATAAACAAGAGAATTCAATATTAATGCTCCAATACTAAGTGGGATTGAATGACTAAAGGGAAATATTCCTATGACATTTTCAGTCCAGGAAAAAAAAATCTAACTGCAAATGGTATAGAAAAGGGAGAATATTTAGGTTGCCCTGAAGTTGAAGTAAAAGATGAAGAGAATATCAGCATTGCAGTTCCTCACTGTTGCCTAGTTACTTTCTTAGCTGAGTTTTATATGTAAATAAGTTGTAGGAGTTTAAGGATATTTAAAATATATTTCTTATTTAAACATTTAATGTACTTTGATGATCTTGTAATACCTGAGTTTCCCAGTTTGGCAAGTCTGGAAAAATCAGGCATCTCTCTTCTATTAAGTAATTGTGTAGTCCAATTATCTAATACCTGCTCTCGGACTAACCACAGTTTAATAGCATGCAGTTAAAGCAGCAAAAATTTCTGGTTTCTTTCTTTCTCTTTTTCTTCTTTCCCATCAAATTGAATATAGATGCTTCAAGTAAAATATGTTTACAGAATTTTCTGCTATAAAATAAGTAAATACAGTGAATAATGGCACTTAACTCTTGCTAGTGTTACACCTTTCGAATTCTATAAGCTAATATCAGCACCTTCAGAATAAAAAGATACTTGAAAGAACTTGCAAAAGTCTGTTACCCTGAAAGTCCTCAGAATTTCTGTATCTGAATCCAATGCCCTATTGCATATCACATATAGTTGCTTCTTCCTTAGTAATTAGCCTCAACGTCTCTCTGCTGTTTTCATAATGAAGCTGTTGCATACAGAAAACCCAGAAGACATCTATTTGACTCTATAAAGTACTCTTGGGGTACAAGCCTGAATAAAGAAAAGCAAATCACATAACAGATTAAGAAAAACAGTAAGGTTAGGAATTTTTTTAAAAACTAAGAACTTAATTGGAACAGGTGTGTTCACGATTCACAGTATCTTACTCCTTATCTCTCTAGAGACTTTTTTAATGTTTGAAAGCCCTTGTGAACTTGCTTTCCTGAACGATGAGACTATGCAGCAACTGCTGCCCTTGAACAACTTCCCTGGGGGAATAGGAAGCTCAGGAAGGTATGGAAGCACTGGTTATGCATTTGGTGGGTACTGAAGAAGGCTGCTGAGAAGATGACACTAGTGATGTGCACCACTTTATGTTTAACAGCCACCAGTGCAGGAGGGTAAAAGAAAGCTCAAGTGCTAGCACTCTGCTTCAGTTCACAGAACTCACAGAAGAGCGTCCTTCAGAGGTCAGGCAATGAAGAAAAAGAGAACTAACTCAAGGCAGTAGACCTTGAGGACTCCAGATGCCCTGACTCTTGCCTAATTGGGGTGCTCATTAACCATGATACAGGTTGTGCTGAACAGCTTGTGAAATGGGACTGAGACAGCAGGGAATGTATTGCAGAAGGTCAGTAATAAAGAGTTGCCAAGGGACAGAGAGGAAAAGAGAAAGGAAGAAAGTCAGGAGATTTTGGGGTTGGGAGCAGCTCTAGGAAGAGACTTTAGGCACCTGGTACCAACTCTGGGAGACCACACATAGGTGTGGTCCATGTGGACTCCATGTGACATAAAGAGCAAACACTCAGGGGACTAAAGAGAAGAATCCCTGGATGCACTGCTCAAAAGCAGAAATGCAGTGAGCCTGGAAACAATTCTAGTATGTAGTTAAACACACAGGGAGGAAATGTGCCATAAACTAAAAAAAGTTTGTGATAGTAATTTTCACTCTTCTCAACCTAGAGTAAATTTTTTCCTCAATTCACTTGCTTTTTTCATTTGTGGTGAAAATTATGGCAGGCATTCTGCCCCCTCCAGTCCAAGGAAGCAACAAATAGCTGTGATCTCACTTTACAGTACGGGTTTCAGTCCCAACCATGAGAAATGAGGCAGTAGCAGGGGGAAATAATGTGATTCTAGTCAATATATCACAGTGCTGTCCTCTGCTCTTATGAAATGAACTATGCTGCTCCTTCCTTAGACTTAAATGACATCTGGGTCTCAGGTGCATACATTTAGCATTACAAGTGCATACAATTAGCAATAATTGCTTGATGTAAACAGGTGATGTGCTCTGCTGACACCTCACTGGGACTCACCTGCTTCACTTTCTCTTAGCCTTCCTGCTTGAAATATGCTTTTTCTAAATTCACTAAATTCACAAAAACACCTATAAGCCCCATAAGCATTAACTGTGCCAATGCCTGCCCTTGATACAACACTCTAGGAGACTACACTGGTGTATTGTGGTTAAGTATATTCATGTATATATACATAATCACATTATTAATGTGCATACAACTGTTCTGCTTCTGAGTGGCAGAATTTAGTGTAGATTATGCTAAAAATAAGTTTCCCACTGTGTGATGGTGAATGAAGAAAAGTAATGAAGCTCATAATTCCATGCAAATATAGGTATCCTTGGATACTGCTGACATAAATTACTGTTGGGATAATAAGAAAAAGAAGATATAGAGCTCAACATTGACTTAAATTGTGACTGAAATACCAGCAGTGTATCTAATGAATTGGTCTTCCATTTCTTTATTGCTGGGCCAGAACCATACTCATAGTCATATGGCCAAATCCAATTAAATACTCATGATTAATTTGCTGCTTGTAGAAGGTGAGAAACTGTCAATGTAAAAAATGGGTGTGTTCTACTTTGCCACATGGCACACATCCCAGAGGCACGGTCCTGACACGATTGCCTTTCAAACAAAAGGGAGAGTGAAATATCTAATAGGAGCTGGAAACAAATTTTACACCTGCTTACACTATAACTCTGTATGTGCCACATTCTTTCAAAATAGTAATAGTTTATGACACAGTTTCTAAAATTATTAATTTGTATCTCAACATAGCCAGTCTATTTCAAACTCTTGATTCTTGTTTGTAGCAGTGTGCTTTTTAAGTTTTTGGAAATTTTATATTGTTATATGGTTCGTTCTATATACCCCCTATGTTCTTCCCCTATTTGATTCACCCCCCCGGTTACTGTTACCTGTCAATCTGGAGTTATGTAACCCTTAGACCCTGCCTGTCACTCTGAGACTTTCAGCCTAGAAAGTTCTGACAGGACCACAGAGTGAGTGGATGGAATTCCCGCTTTCTCCCCCCCCCCGCCTCCTTCGTATTCGGGTTTGTTCCCCTACATGTCACTAAGTTAGAGAGCCGTCCCCCGCTTATCCCTAATTGGTCCCAAGTTAGACCCTACCCCCAGTTCCTCCCCACTTTATCAGCTGTTGTATTCAGTTGTGTAGTGAGGTTTCGCCTGGGCTACCACTCTGGGGGTCCCTGCTGCGGGACAAATAAAGTCAGTGGTTTTATCTCAAGTGGAGCCTTCCTCTTTCAGTCCTGCCATCTCCGCTTGCTTCCGCAGACAAGCCAAGACCTACCGGTTCGACAAAGTTCATCTCACTACTGAGTTGTGCCCTCGCTGTTACGGTGTCAGGGCTAGCCGACACAGACACCGTAACAGACCGGTGCCCAACGCGGGGCAGAAATCAGCACCGCCAACTTATCAGGTTGGCGCCCAAAGCACGGGGCTGTCTGGCAGAACTTAGAGCAGAGCGGCAGCGTGGGGGCTGATGCAGCCAGTCCAGAGAGATTTCCGACCCTGTGATTTTGGTTCCGTGCTCTGTTCTGGATTAGCCGCTTGGAACTATTGGGACCTTCAGTGCTCTATGCACTCACTAGCTGCAGTGACATTCTATTTGGGTTCACTCCTAGTGAGATGGGAAGGCAGCTCCTCTAGCACCCTGGAGGAGTCTTCCCTGGCAGGACCTTACAGCACAGTCCAATTTTTGAATGCCACTCCAGAGGGGTGAGTATCGGTGGTTCCTTACGGGACGCATGCTCCGGTGAGGTTCCGAGCTTCAGTTGGGGGTTCCAAGCCTCGGTTAGGGGAAGCAGGCTCAAATATTGAGCTAGCCCCAGATCACACGATAGCAGGAGGGGCACCTTATGCCCCCCTCCTGAAGAATTTTCCGGTTACGGTTCCATTTATTTTGTTCAGTTTCTTTATACGTTTTTTGTTCTGTGAGTTAGTAGCCCTTGGCATGTGGTTGAGGTTCCCGTTTTTCTACTAACTCCATTTTCGTTTACGTGCAGCGCCCCGAGGGTGCAGGCTTCTGTGTGTGTTCCCCCCCCCCCGGTTTTAAGAGTACTTTGAATGCTTGGTGTTCTGTTTAAATTTTTTTTTTTTCTTTTGTGTCTGCACTGTGTTAGTGGTAGAATTTTCCATTGAGTCTACAATGGGTGCGGGACTCTCTACCATTCAGAAAGAGATTTATTTCCAAGTTGTGGGTATCCTAACAGTTGGGAATATTAAGTTTTCTAAGGGTGAATTGATAAGACTTATGAGACTGCTTTTCCTTCACTTCCCTCAGACCTCTCCTGAGCTTGTAAACTGTGTTCCCTATTGGGATGCAGTGTGTGCCAAATTAACAGCTCTGGCTAGATCAGGGGACAAGAAAGCAGCAAAATTCATATTCTGGCCATCACAAATTTTCTCTATAGTAATGAATTTTCAAGGAGTGAAGGAAAGGCAGGACTGTGTTCTCCCCAGTTCTGGTTCAAATTCCCCTTTCCTCAGTCCCAAATCCCCTCGACCCAAAGCAGGCATTCTTAAGGGAGTGGCAGGAAAATCCGTGCCTGACAGCCCTGGCTCCTTTCGAATGTCGAAGTCCCCACACCTGAGCAGTCTTGGCCAGACTGCTCAGGATTCTTGGAACAGCCCTGGCCAGGCTGCCCAAGAACCTTCCCTTTCCCATTCTTTCCCGGTTGAGAAACCCCATGTTTGATTCAGTTTGGCTGGACATGAATTGTCTCAAAATGGAGACTCCAGCCGCAGTTCACAAAACGGTGGTGACCACATGGCACGGTCACCCTCCTTGCTGTTCCCTTCCCCCTCCTCTTCCTCTTCTTCCCAAAATCCCTTTCACCGTTCCACAAACCCCTTTTTTTCCTCGACCCCACCCTCTCCCAGGACACTCCCCTCTCGCTCCGCCCCTGTTACCACCCTTCTGATTACATCATCGAGTTGTCAAACCACTCCTCCTAAGCCCTGGAAGCCATGTCCACCTTCCGGTTCCCACGCTTCAACTTCCGGTTCCCACACTCCAGCTTCTGGTTCCCATGATTTGGTATCTGAAGATGATGAGCAAGAACCCAGAAGCACAGACAATGACCAGATCCCATCCCTAGCACCAGCTGTTTACTGGAGATCTAGGGGTGGGAATGCTAGCAATCCAACCTAGCAGCCCGTATCTCAGCACTTAGCAAAGGATATCTGCAAGGCTCTCAAGGAGTATGGACGTGATAGTCCGTACTTATGAGGACTGTTGGATGCCCAGTTTGCTGGGGTAGTGGCAGTCCCATTTGACCTCAAATATCTCTTCTGGTCTCTGATGAATTCCACAAAACACAAACTGTAGGAGGCATCATGGAAGGATTTGTTGAGGGATGCCCTCCCGAGCCTGTTAGCAGATCCACAAACTGCAGTGGATGAAAAGGGTAATCCAATCACCCTCAAACACCTGAGTGGTGAAGGTCATTGGGCACTGGCACCAATACAGACTTCAGACATCCCTGCCCGTGTTCTAGAATGTGTTAAAGAAGCGGCAGAATGCGTATTCCTGTGTATGCAGCCTCGAGATCCCCTTCCCCCTTATGCTAAAATCTTTCAGAGCCTGACTGAACCCTATGTACAATTCATAGAGAGACTCACTCGAGCCACTGAGTTGCAGGTGTGGAAGGAGCAGGCACGGGAAGAGGTCCTTGAGCAGATGGCTTTTGCTTGCTAATGCAAATGAAAAATGCCATACAGCCATTCTTAGCCTGCCATTAAGAACTCTCCCGATGCTTCAAGATATGCTTCAGGTCTGTGACCAGAAGGTGCCTCACATGGGTCAACAGATGGGCCAACAAGGGGAGAAGAATAAAACCAAAATCACTGCTGCAGTTGCCGAGTCACAGAATGCTTCACCGGCTCATTGTACCCAGAGTCAGAAGAATAAACCCTGCACACTCTGTGGAAAAGGGGGACATTGGTGCAGTGTCCTCTTAAAAAGGAATTTGATGCATTCAGGAATAAAGGGGGAGAGGGAAGAAGTGGAGGAGGGTCAAATAATAGAAATCAAAAAAACTAGAGGGGGAGCACGGGTCCACCCAGCACATGGATACAAATTGGGTGGCCCGAGCGTGGTGGAAAAAGGGAAAAGGAAAAGGGCAAAAAGAGGAACAAATGAAAACTCTTCTTTCTCACAAACAGGACATGTCGCTGGGTCCTAATCGGGATCCCAAACTGGACAAGGCAAAACTACTAAACGTGACCTGTGAAACATCTGGTTCCGTGACAACAACCTCAAGGTACAGGCCGTTTAGGCTGAGCCTCGCAGAGCCTCTCCACCTGTGTGACAACAATTGGCACAGCGTCTCAATTTCACTGGAGCGAGGTACTTGGCACCGAATTAGGGGCAAGTTTGTTGTCATTGGGGACTGCAAATTCACACCACAGGAGGTTGAAGTTGCTCCGGGAACGATTACCTCACATCCCGAGCATTTTGGCCTCTGGCTGCGCTGAGTAAGCCCACCAGTTTTCCTCCAAAAGGTCAGGTAGTTTCCCAGGTAATTCCTGTCCTGGATTTACCTGTGGATGAAGGGGTTCCCCAAGTCACCGCTGTGAGAACCATAGGGAGGAAAAAGGCAAAAGAAAAATGCAGACTGATGGTGGATGAGGAGACCACCGCTATTGAGGGTCTCCTAGACACTGGAGGAGATGTGACCACCATTCCAACACAGCAATGGTCGTCACATTGGCCACTGTAAAGCGTGCCCAGACATGTCCAAGGTGTTGGGGGTCTCCAATTGGCATGACAATCGAAGAACATGGTGCAAATTCAGGGGCTGAAAGGACAATTGGCAAGCCTTCATCCTTTCATTTTAGACTATTTGGAACCCCTACTGGGGAGAGACCTGATGGCCCAGTGGGGGGGTCACAATTGACATACCTGACCCCTCACATTTTCAGGCAGCAGCTGCTGAAGAGCGTCCCACCAAAAACTCAATTGGTTGACTGATAAACCAGTATGGGTAGAGCAGTGGCAGCTTTCCAAACAGAAATTAAAAGTGCTCAATGAGCTCATAGAGGAGCAGCTCAAGAAGGGCAACATCAAAGAGACCACCTCGCCGTGGAACTCCCTGGTGTTTGTCATTCAAAAATCAGATAAGACCAAGTGGCGACTCCTCCACGACCTCCACCAAATTAATAATGTTATTGAAGATATGGGTCCTCTCCAGCCAGGGATGCCGTCCCCAACCATGCTCCCCTGAGATTGGCAATTGGCAGTAATTGATATTAATGATTACTTTTTCCAAATTCCCCTTCACCCTGACAATGCCCCTCACTTTGCATTCTCAGTACCTACCATCAACCGAGAGGCCCCTCGGAAAAGGTATCACTGGAAAGTCCTACCCCAGGGCATGAAAAACAGCCCCGTGATCTGCCAGTGGTATGTCTCTTCCCAGCTGTCTCCAGTGCGTGCAGCTGCAGACAAGGCCATCATCCATCACTACATGGATGGTTTCCTTGTGTGTGCCTCCAGTGAGGACTTGTTGACCCATGCACTTGACCTGACAGTGACTTCATTGGTTGCTGCAGGATTTGAGCTGCAAGAATCAAAGATTCAGAGGATGTCCCCATGGAAGTACCTGGGACTCGAAATCGGTAAGTGGACCATTGTGCTGCAAAAATTGGCAATATAAACTAAAATCAGGACCCTTGCAGGTGTTCACCAACTGTGTGGGGCTTTGAGTTGGGTGAGGCCTTGGCTAGGTCTGTCCACTGAAGACCTGGCCCCCCTTTTCAATTTATTGAAAGAGGGAGAGGGGCTGAGTTCCCCTAGGTCACTCACCCCAAAGGCAAGGAAGGCACTAGAAGAGGTCCAAACAACAATGTCCACCAGGCAGGCGAGTCACTGTGACCCTGACTTACCTTTCTGATTTATAGTTTTTGGAAAATTGCCACACCTCCACGGAATGATTTTCCAGTGGGACGAGAAAAGTAATACCACCCCTAAAAAGGACTGAGGCAGGGGAGACCCTCTTCTTATCATAGAGTGGGTTTTTCTCAGCCATCAACGGTCCAAGAGGATGACATGACCCCAGGAGCTGGTGGCGGATCTGATCCGGAAGGCCAGATCCCGTATCAAAGATCTGGCTAGTTGTGATTTTGAATGTATCCACATACCAATTAGATTAAAATCGAGCCAAATTACAAAGGTGATGTTGGAACACCTGCTTCAAGAAAATGAAGTGCTGCAATTCTCTTTGGACAGCTACACAGGTCAAATTTCTATTCATCGGCCTGCCCACAAAATTTTCAATCAAGATGCCCAATTCATATTGCCTCTTGACAGTGTTCAGAGCAAAAGGCCTCTTGAAGTCTTGACCATTTTCACTGACGTGTCCGGGAGGTCCCATAAGTCAGCACTTACTTGGAAGGACCCTCAAACTCAGTGATGAGAATCAGATGTTGCTGAGGTAGAAGGTTCGCCTCAACTCGCTGAGTTGGCCACAATCGTCAGGACTTTTGAGAGGTTCTCTTAACCCTTTAATCTAATAACAGATTCCGCTTATGTAGCTGGAGTAGTGTCCAGAGCAGAACAATCCATTTTACAGGAGGTGTCCAACACCACTCTGTTTGAACTGCTCTTGAAGCTCGTTAAGCTGATTTCCCACCGAGAGCAGCCATTCCATGTGATGCATACAAGATCACACACGGATCTGCCAGGGTTCATTGCTGAGGGAAACAGGAGGGTGGATGCTCTCACTGCCCCTGCAGAAATGGCCCCGCTGCCTAACATCTTTGAACAGGCCAAGATCAGCCATCACCTTTTCCACCAGAACACGCCAAGTCTGGTTTGGCGTTTTAACCTTACCCAAGACCAGGCCAAAGCGATTGTGGCCATGTGTCCACATTGCCAACAGCATGCTCTTCCCACTCTGAGTGCACGGGTGAACTCCTGAGGCTTGAGTAGCTGTGAGGTGTGGCAGACAGACGTCACGCTCTTCCCCCAATTTGGGAAACAGAAGTACATGCATGTCTCGGTGGACACTTTTTTGGGTGCTATCTTTGCCTCCGCCCACACAGGAGAAAAGGCTGGGGATGCTATCAGGCACCTGATCCAGGCTTTCTCATTCATGGTCATCCTAAGGACCCTAAAAACCGATAACAGGCCTGCGTATAAATCCAGGGAGTTTTGCAGCTTCCTACAGCAATGGGGAGTGGAACATAAGAAAGGCATCCCCATTCCCTGACAGGCCAAGCAATTGTGGAAAGGACTCATAGAGATCTAAAAAGAGTCCTTTGTCAACGGCAACAGGTCCTAAAAGTTGAACCCCCTTCGATTCGGTTGGCCAAGGCCTTGTTCGCTTTGATTTTTTAAACTGCTCTTTCGAGACACTGAATCCTCCACCAATTGTCAGCCAATTGTCTGCCGCCAACAATTGGCTCTGAAAGATAACCCAAAATCCTTGTCCGGGATCCAGGAACCTTGGAAACGGAAGGTCCTCATGACCTGGTGACATGAGGGCACAGGTACACCTGTGTGTCCACACCCATCAGCCTTTGGTGGGTTCCATCTAAATGGATGAAGCCCTACGTTCCCAAGGTTGCTGAGAACAAAGTGTCACAGGCCACAGTGGCATCACGGCAGAGAAGGAAGAAGGGAGCGGATTCCAAAGGAGATTTCTCTTTCCCCTTTGCCCAAATGGCTCTCTAACTTAGTGTTCATTTTAAGTTGTTCACAGATCATTGACTTTGGCCATGAATGACCGTAAGAATCCCCTGTTACTGCCCACTTGATCCAGCTGATGATACTTTTCAGTCTCCTTTTCCCGACCGGTGGATGGATTGTTCCACAGCCCAAGGTGAATGTTTGGAAAACCCTCTCAAAAGTCATGGGACAAGACCATATTTGTTTGTCTTCTACCTCTGCTGCAGATCCAATGTCAACCTGTCTTGTAGGGATCCCATTTAGGCCAGAGGAGTATCTCCCTGCCATAATCAAGTTAAAAGATAATTACAACGTCCGAACCCCGGAACGTGTTGTCCAAACAATCATTGAAACACGTTTAACTTGGGAAATTACACTCCCAGTTATTAACCCCTGGTCCTTTGGTCCAATTGGTTGCTGGAATTACGCCAGAGCCCAGAAGAGCCTCAGGAGCTGGAAATCCTGGGCTCCTCTTGAGCACCCTTTTGTATCCAATTCATTTTTACCCGCCCAAAGGCCAGGAAAAACGTTTCTCCCCAGTTTTGCAGTTCAAAGACGCCTACACTGCCAAAGCATGGTGCGACCACATCGCCCATGTAAATATGGCATCTACCCTTGCTTATAAACCCCTTTCCCTCCCCTAAGGTGTGTTTTTGATTTGCAGAGATTGAGTTTGGCCAGGCAGCCATTCTCGTCTCACCAGAGGTCCCTGCACACTAGGTAAGTTGGGGCTGTTTACACCCAATAAAACTCAAATTGCAGATTGGGCACAGAAGAACACCTCCAAATTACCTACAGTCCAAAAAAGAGACCTGGCAAGTCCTGACCCGGACTGTGATTTGGAAATTATCCACTGGTCCAAGGCCAAAGCTACAGCTGTGACAGTTTTCTTGCCTGGATTTCAGTGGTCAAAACAATGGGTGAATTAGGCCGATTGGAATGCTGGGTGGCTAAACAAGCCAATTTGACATCCAATGCCTTATCAGACCTCCTGTCAGATGAACAAGTCACAAGACAGGCGACATTGCAAAATAGGGCAGCAATTGATTATTTATTGCTGCTACATCAACATCACTGCAAGGAATTTGAAGGCCTTTGTTGTTTCAACCTGTACAGTTGAGCAGAAAACATCCACCAGACAATTACAAAAATGAAAGGCATGGTCGAAGATTTGAAAAAGGAGACTGGAGACTGGAGAGAGGGACTATTTCAGAATTGGGGACTTTCTGGTTGGGTCAGTTCAATAGTCAAGACTGGTTTGTTGATTTTGTTGGTTATTCTCATGATTTTAATTGCTTTTGGAATCATTAGGCGTACACTGTATCATTTGATTTCGAATGGCACTAACCCTCCAGCCATAAACCAGGTCGCAATACCTGAAGAAACAGAGATGGAAGAAATAGAATCATCATCAGAGACAGAGCACCCAGAGGACTTTGCCCCTGAACAATTGGGACATTGGCTAGTTCCTTATGGGGAACGGCCAACTAACCAACCATGGTGTGAGGACAGTTATCCAGGGTCGGAGCATCTTGCTTTAATTAAAAGAAAAGGGGGAGATGTAGCAGTGTGCTTTTTAAGTTTTTGGAATTTTATATTGTTGTATGGTTTGCTCTATGTACCCCCTATGTTCTTCCCCTATTTGATTCATCCCCCCAGTTACTGTTACCTGTCAATCTGGAGTTATGTAACCCTTAGACCCTGTCTGTCACTCTGAGACCTCACCTTCAGCCTAGAAAGTTCTGACAGGATCACAGAGTGAGTGGATGGAATTCCCACTTTTCCCCCCCACTGTATTTGGGTTTGTTCCCCTACATGTCACTAAGATAGAGAGCCATCCCTGCTTATCCCTAATTGGTCCCAAGTTAGACCCTACCCTGAGTTCTTCCCCGCTTTATCAGCTGCTGTATTCAGTTGCATAGTGAGGTTTCGCCTGGGCTACCACCCTGGGGGTCCCTGCTGCGGGACAAATAATACCAATGGTTTTATCTCAAGTGGAGCCTTCCTCTTTCTGTCCTGCCATCACTGCTTGCTTCCGCAGACAAGCCAAAACCTACCGGTTCAACAAAGTTTGTCTCGCTACTGAGTTGTGCCCTCTCTGCAGTGGTGTCAGGGCTAGCCGATGCAGACACTGTAACACTTGCTGGCATATTCCCACTTCAGACTGGTCTAAAATCTGGACCACTTTTAAATTTATTTCTTGATTTTTCTGCAGCAGCAATATACTTTCTGTTCTAGTTCCAAGATGGATACTAGTGAATTAGACAAATAAGAGGGAGTAGAATTACTGGCTGTGATGTTGACTAAGAGAGGTCACTTTGATTAGTCAAAGTAGAGAAAGAAGTTGTATAATTTAAAATTTATAAGGTCACTTAGACGATAAATTCACTTTCTTTGGCATATTGAGAGGAAAACAAACCAGCAGATCCTTGTTTTAATGGAGACGGGAGAGTATGAGAGACAAAATAAATCACTGGAAATAGCTTAAAGGTTCTTCTCTCACCTTGGAGAGTAGGTAGAGACTTTTTTGCAGCTGTCCTTGTCTTTAGGAAGGCACAAATTGTGTTATTCCACTTAAGAATAAATTCCAGCTTTAGTTAAGGTAATTCTTCAACTCATTGATGTCAGATATCTGAGTACATTTTATAAAGTTTCTGCAACAGCTTATGTGAAGTGGAGATAACAGGTGTTAAAGGGTTGGTATTAACTGCATCTTAGTTTCTTTTGCAACTTACTCAGGTCCCAGACCTTTATGCTAGAACCATGACAAGGCAAAAACTTTGATCAAAGACTCCCAACAATTAATATCCTTGTGCTAACCAAAAAAACCCTCTTGAGAAGAGCCCAAGTCTCATCATAACATTAAATCCTATCAAAACAGATGTTAAATATTCTCCCCTATAATTTTTTTTAATGCAAGTCAGATAAGCTTCTCTCCATGAGCCACACCGCTTAGGAGCACTTGAAAATTGCAGGAAACAACCTATTTTGAGGTTCAGGAAGGCTGAAAGCTTGATCCTCAGGTTCCAGTGGCTTTAGGTTGATTTATATCAGCTGAGGAACTGACAGGGTGAGACCAAGTTTTTCCCATTCTTCCTCGTTGTTCCTCTGTATAGAATATGTAGCATATCCTACTGTGAGGAAACTGGCAGGATGCCTAGTAGCACCAATTAGAGCCAGCAAGTCTCAGCTTTCATGCACACTTTTTACTCTTGACCATATGAGAAGGGATCATCCCCTTCCTATCTTGAATGCCTTTCAATTTTAACAATTCAAAATTGTTCTTCAGTGTTATTAGCACTAAATTTAGACAAGATGAAGGATTAAAGAGGAAAACGAAAGTGTGCTGGGGTATGAAATAATTTGAGTTGATAAGTTTGGGAGAATTTTTATCTACCTTGTGCTAGACCTTTGAGCTACCTAATGCTGCCTGTAATCAACTGCTAAGAAGTCACCCAGGCTTCCTGCATGTTATGTCCCACACATGGGCTTATACATTAATCCAGCACAGAGACTGTACAAAACTGAAACTTGTGAATTCTGTGCTGTAATCCAGGAG
Source organism: Sitta carolinensis (assembly GCA_032173965.1). Taxonomy (NCBI): domain Eukaryota; kingdom Metazoa; phylum Chordata; class Aves; order Passeriformes; family Sittidae; genus Sitta; species Sitta carolinensis. The sequence continues at coordinate 51,603,250 of CM063313.1, forward strand.
AACACTCATACAGATGTTCTTTGACAGAAATAGATAGGAATGTCTACTTTTCTTCAAGGTAAAAAAATGACTATGGAAGTATAAAGGCTCTGAAAAACCTTGAGGAAGCCTTTTGATTCTGAATTTTGCTGAGCAATAAAAGGCCAGTACTTAGATGTCGATTAGATTCTGCTGCACACTATGCCAGTTCACAGTGCTGTCAGACAAACAGATCATCAAAGTGCAGGCTTCAGTGATAGATGCTTTTAGTTTCTCTTCCTTGATGTGATGATAGATTTGTATCTGTACTGATAGGTATTGGTAGACATCTGTCTTTAGGGTTATGTATGCTGTTAGTGTTGCAAGAAAATGAATAGGTGCTGACCTGAGGTCTACATGACTGAACTGAGCATGAGATGCCACAGGACACGAGATGAAAAATTGCTGGCTGTTATGATAACAGTCAGAAACTGACCAAAGTTACCCAGAGTGCTATGAGATGGTTAGATTTTGCAGATGGTTGAGGGAAATTGCGTGACTGATTGCCAAACTTCAGAGGTAACTGAGGGAACCTTTCAGGGAGTGAAAGCTTACAGCACTGCAATACCAAATCATGTTGAGGTAAACTAAGTAATGGTATAAGAAGTACAAAATTTGGGTATGGAAATAGCAAGAACTGAAGGTGACCATAAGGTAAAAAAAGCATTCTGGACAGGCTGTTTATTTGGAAGGGATCTGGGAGATCAAAGAGAGGTACAACAAGATGAAAAGGAATATCAAGAAATAGGGAAAAAAAAAATAGAAGGAAATATGGAAATGTTGCAGTTGTTACTGTCTCAATATTCCTCTCAAGTAGTCCTCAGCTTTGGCACAGGATGAAAAGGACCAGCACACCAAAGCCACTGTGTTGAACCCAGAACAGAAGTCCCCCCTCACCGGATGCAGAGCAATAAGGACAAGCCTGGAGATTGGTTCCTTCCCTGAAGAACTACTGGAGGGACCAGCCAAGCATCCTGTTTAGGGTGCTACAGCATCCTGTGTAAGTGGGGGAATAATGAAATAACACAACCAGGAAAAAAAGGGATTTTGAAGGGGGCAGTAGGAGAGGGAGGCTTGACTGAAAAAAAATAAGTGAGGATATTGAAGTGGATTAAAATGAAAAATGCATGTGAATTAAAGAAATTACAGTGATTCTGCATATACATATAGGTATGTAGTTTAAAACACATTTGGCCACTGACCAAATTTCAAAGAAGGGAGTATGGTTTGTCCTGCCTTCTGGAAGTGGCATCTTTTGAAGTGTCTTTATTTAAGTGGTTTCTTGATTTGATCCCCTGGCTGATGTTGTCTCCTAGCAGCTTGCTTTTAATACTGATTGCTACATAGCAATCTTAGCTTTTATTAACTGTTAGAGGCATAAATAAATCATGATGGATGAATAAATTTAAGAGTCATAAACGGTGTACATCTTACAGGATGTTCTAAGTGTTTGCTGACCTTTGCTTTAGTCAGACATATATCATACATATAGATACATGTGATTGAAAATATTGATATTTTCATTCTTTATTTTTAAAATTTTTTTTAATGAAGGCTGACAGTATGCCCAAGAGAAAACTTCCTTTGTTTTGTGTTGTGAATGAAATTTTACTTGTGTTTCCTGTTGTTTCTGCTTACTTTCTTTTTACTTTTTACTATTAGATAAAAACTATTTACCTATTGATTAAACCTTTTATTTTACTTACTTTCATTTAGATAATTATATGGAATGTTCTTATACAATCTAATTATCTTTCTTTTCTATTTTTAAGATATCAACAATATGATGAAACCTGCTTGTGTGACTTTATAACGTCAGAAAACAACAGATGATTATCAGATTGGTCTATCTGATAAAAAACAAAGGCCCTTTGAACTGTAAATTGCACACTGTACTCTGAATGCAGCCAAATGGATGAAATGAGTGAATTTTCCTGACACTTTTCCTGAAAGTCCTCCCTTCTGTTAATTGGACTATTGTGTTTACATTTCCATCTGTCTTCACATAAGTAATTGTTGATTGCATACAGAGAGAGGCCCAAGAGAAGAGTAACTATGTATAACAGCTTTTTGAGAGGCAAGAATGAGTTTGGGAGAAAATTTTTAGCAAGCAACAACAAGAATCAGTGATAGTAATTATTATCATCTGGTTCAAGACATCCAGGAAAACAAAACCATTCTAAAATTTATTCTATCAGTCTTTATCAATAAGATGCCTCTTCATTAGAGGAAGAAAACCCACAACCCAGCACAACCTAAAACACAAAAAAACCCTATTTCTACAGTGAGCAGAAATTTTGCACAGCATCATTTCCCATCCCTTATAGGTTCCAGCTAAATAATATATGTGAACATATGATACCAAGGTCAAACTTCTGTTGAAAATACTAACCTGAATATTTTCCTTTCATTTGTAAGAAACTTACAACATTTTCTTTGAGGTCTACCCCTCTCCAGAAAATGTGACTGAAATTCACCAGTAAATTTGAAACCTTCAGAGGAAACTGGAAAGAGCTACTCAATCAAATAAATCTCATTTTGGAAAGTAGGTTTTATGATGTTTTTCTGAATTGTGATAATAATTGGTAGTAAGATACTTGAACATGGCTGCACATATGCTGCTCTAAAATATCTCAGGGCACTGCTGAAAACTATTTGAGTACTACATATAATGCCACTTTATCTTGCTTTTTGTGCTCTAGCCCAGCTATCTAACTTTCCGAGACTGGCTGCTCTGCTTTTACTTGTATGACTCTCTTGAGGGGTTATGAGGAAAATCATTGAAGCTGGAGCTTTGTCACTTATTGGCTCTGAAATTTATCTAAGCGGAAGAGAAATTACACTAGCCTGCTTATTTCATCATGACATCAGCAGCCTTCTTTCATTTTAGAGTCTATTTCTCAGGCTGTGCAGACTGTGAATTATAGCATTCTCAGAATTGTGTGAATAAAAAAATTCTCTCATGTCCATACCTGGAATCTGAGATTGCAGCATAAAGAAAACGAGGGTAAAATTACAAAGGATTTCTGGTCTTGAAAATTTTGTTCAGGTCTCAGAAACTGACGCTGTTCGAGCTCCACTTAATAAGAAGCCATTTATTCCACTGTCAGACTGCATACTATGGAGAAAAAATTTTGTTTTAGGAACAAACCCTTTGCATAACATTAAGCATTAAGCAGTCACACTAAATTACTTTTTCTCTTAGACAGAAACGTTAGCAAAAAATCGTGCAGGATTCTGCTTCAGAAGGTCAGTCTGTATTCATTACATGCGCTCCCTTACTCCTTGAAGCCAGTGAGCTCCTAGCAGCATGAGCTCTGAGGCTGTATTATAAAGATTCCTGCCCTCTTTATCTGTGAGCCTCTTGTCCAGCAAAACTCCCAGTGGACATTCAGCGAAATCAATCTTATATTTTATGTCTATGATTCCTATCAGAAATATCTCACTTATTTTTTTTCCCAGTAAGCATAGAGAGGTAGAAAAAAAAAAGCAAAAAAAAAAACCCACCTCTTCATAATTTTGCTGGGTTCATTAATTCCACCCAGTCTTCCTTTTTTTGTCTAAGCATACTGCTGAGCTCTCAAATAGGGACATAAGTGAGGTCAGCTTTCTTCACCAGGCCTTGAATAGCCTACCCAGTGCACAAGAGGCTTTACAATACATTACTATTTCACTCATTTAGTCAACATAGCCTGGAAAAATTACTATCAGACACTAATACCAGCTTGGAAAACACAGATGGCATAAAGAAGAGCAAAATATTACTAAACAGATAATGCTTTGCAAGTTAATGTTTAGGGGGATGCAGCAAAAACCATATAGCTCTGGGCAGCTCCACTCACTCTGTTAGAGCCTGGAGTAATTTTTGCAAATTTCTACTGGAGACATGGTGTGGGAGGATCTAGACTTCACAAGTGAGTTCATCGTTTCATGGCATAGGTCAAGTGGCACAACTTATTTAGAGTAGGTTTATTTAACTGTTTATTTTTTTTTTCCACTAGAGATCATCTCACGAGACAGCAGAAATTTTTCTTACATTTTCTCCTCATAAAAATTTTTATATGGAGAAAATCATCATCACCAGAGCTGTATCTGAATTATTGCTGATACTGCACTTGTCAGATTTAACCCAGCAATGACGCTGAGGGAAATATGTTAGATTTAATGGTTTTCAGTGAGGCCTTTTTTGTTCAAACAGTGAGTTATGGTGGTACTTTTTCCAGTAAGACAACTATTTTATAATGAAATTACTATCATGAGTCCTTATAAGTGAAAGGAGAAAGCAGAAATTATTCTTGGCTGTAATGAATTTGTAATCTGAGGCCCTGACCCAAAGCTCATTAAAACCTAAAGCAAAACCCACATATCTCTAAAGGAAGCAAGATTGCCTCACTAGCAGAGGAGCAAATAATTTTTTTTCTTGAATGATCTCTTTAATTAGAAAAATCTAATTTGAGGATTGCCAAATCAGTACAGTATCTGATAAATTCTTTTTAACAAGACAGGGAAATGAAAATAATATTTTTAAAATCTCAGGAATCAATGAGCTGCCCTTTCTCCCTCCCTCTCTCTTTCTTTTTTTTTCTTTTAAAACAGCCCTCCTTATTTTAAGAACATAATATTTATTTCCTTATTTTAAATTTCTCACATTGTGATCTTTATGAGTTTAACTGTCTGAATACAGTTAGATCAACGTTTTTGTTTTAAGAGTAGAGGTGAACATTCCTTATTAGATTGATGCAAAGTCAGTTTTAGCAATTTTTCCCCTTGGTTAAAAATAAAAATTACTTATTTTCGTGTATTGAGTCAAAGTCAGAGGAGATAATACTGGGAATTACTTCTCTATCATGGACAAGTGATTTCTAGGCTATAATAAAAATAAATGAGATGAAGCAAGAAAGAAAATATACTTGCAAAGAACTGCAGTTATGTCTGAAAGGTACGAACACATAGTACATGTTTTAGCAAATCCTAACATTCAAATTTGACTGGCTGCTACTACTGCAGATACAGTAACACAATAGTAAAAACTTCACAAAACCTGAAACGATTAGTCAGATTTTTTTTTTTCCTAAACCAAAAAGAAATGTCAGAATGTCTTCAGGTTTTTTGTTTATGGTCATGATTTATGTTACGGATTATTTTATTCACTGGACACACATGTGTACACAATCCAAATCATCCTCGCTGTGAGACTTATTTTAAAAAGCACTTTGTGAAATTGAACTTGAACAAAGAAATAATATAGTTCATTAAAGAACTCATCTGTGTACCAGTCTTGTTATTAAGCAAAACAATCAGTTTAATTTTTTTTTAATTTACAAAATCATTTTGGGATAATCAGAAAACTGAGCATTGCATACCACACTGCCATATGTACATTTTAAGATAATTAGATGTTCAATATCCAGGATTCCTAGGAAAAGGAATGAGCCTTATTCCGTTTTGAAACTCAAAGCCCCCTGATTGCATTTTCACTACTTTTTCTAACCACTTGACATTTTCCATCTCTCTTCTTCGTTGTTTTCTAGCCCAGCAAAATTTTGAATGTATGGGGAAATTAATGTTTGTTGTTGCTTGAATGCAGAGTATAGGAAAAAGATGCAAAGACACTGGGAATATCTTCCATACTTGTTTGTGCTGTTTCAGAGAGCAAAGAACTGAGTGGTGGGAGCTCTCTGTATTCTTAATGACATTATTTTAGTGTTTATGGATTCTAAATGTAAAAAAGGTTGTTTAAAGCAAAACACTGTACAAAAATAAATAAAAATTCCATGATAAAGAAATAAAGTAAAAACTGCCACAAAGTTCAACTACCACAAATATCTGATTTATAAGGTTGTACATCACAGCAAACTACACCTACAAAATACTGCAGGTCTGCTAAAGTCATCTACATTAGATGAAGAACTCAACAGGGTGTGTAAAACTTCATTGTCTAATACTATAGGAAGCATAATGTTTTTCCTTTTGTTGAGTGTTTTTATATTTCATCCTTTTCTTCAAGCCATCCTGGGAATACAGCCAGTGACAATGTGAGTCCCCTGGATTTGCCACTCGTTTGCTGGTTCTAAGTTTATTACCCAGAGCTGCGTTGCAGAATAATTGATGAAAACTGTGGGTTTTACTGAATATGCACACCTTCCTGCTATGAATTCCCCCTGCCACCTCTGCCTGTGCAGACAGCTGTGTGTATTACTGCTTCTTCAGTCTGACCCAGATTCAGCCATGACACAAAAGGAGATGCAAAACACAAAATAGGTAAGAATAAATACATAAGAAGAAAACAAAACTGTGCTCTGCCAAGAGATTTACAAGGGAAACACCCTCTCCAGAAGTAAAATTCTACATCTTGTGTATTGCCACCAGTGAGTCATTATGGGAGGCAGATACTGCCTGGATTGGATATACCTGGCTGTGCCTGTTATCCAGAAGAAAATGGGGGAAGTTTATCTTCTTCTGTTCCCAGTTCTCCTTCTCTGCTTCCAGTTCAGAGGGGGTGCAGGAAACTGCTGGAGGATTTGAAGTAGGAGCTTTCACGACACCTCTATCCAACTGAACTGCAAGTAGGTTTGAACTGTGACAGCATCCCAGAAGGTTTTTTAAACTTAGTGCTGTCCTCACTTGAAAGCTAGTCTGTCACATTTACCAAAAAGCATATCTTCTCTCTCACCACAAACACAATATGTCGCTTATTTTTCTGTCTTAGCTTTCGATATCATTACCTCATAAAATAATTTCTTATTGTGAAAAGAAAAAAGAAAAAAGGAAAGAAAAGAAAAGAAAAGAGAAAAGAAAAGAAAAAAAGAAAAGAAAAGAAAAGAAAAGAAAAGAAAAGAAAAGAAAAGAAAAGAAAAGAAAAGAAAAGAAAAGAAAAGAAAAGAAAAGAAAAGAAAAGAAAAGAAAAGAAAAGAAAAGAAAAGAGAAAAGAAAATAATGGTGTGGCAACATATGCTGAAATGATCAGCAGTGCTTTTTGCTTATTAACACGTCCACCACCATCATGGTTCTGGTAAATAAACTGAAGAAGTCATCAGGAAAAACTAGGTGGTTCTGCATATTCTGATGGGAGAATTCTAGTTTGGCACATAAGCACTGTCTGAATTTATGTATGAAAATATCTACATAAGCACTGTATGTGAGTAAGCCTTTGTTATGTATAGATTTTCTACAAAAAATCCTGTTCTTCAATAGATATTTTTTATACCCTAATTCCTTCAACCCTGTTCCCTATCTGATTGTCTGCTAGAGGCTCTGTGGAGAATTCTGCCTACCAGAGAACGAAGAAATTTCATGTAAGACAAGTAATGTTTTCTTGTTGACTGCAAAATATGAACTCTGTGCCTAAAACTCCATACAAACAGAAGTACTGATGGAAAGGCAATTAGTTACAGCTGAAACGTGACTGAGGTACTCAGAAGACTTCAAAGTTGGCTTCCTGGGCCCTGTGATATAAAAATTCTCAGTACTCAGAAGGAGATTCAAAAACACACAAGGACAAATCCCAGGCAGAAGAAATACCCAAAGAGCTTTATCAGTTTCTACAAATTAAAAGCGTGCTCACTGTCACATGCCAATGTGATTAAGTGTGCCAATGGTGAAACTCTTCTGATCTTCGGAAGAGGTACTGGAGCTGAAACAGCAAGGGCAAAATTCAGCACTGTGACTCAGAAAGTGGGACAAAAGCAGTTTACAGAGAATCCTTAGCTGAAATGCAAAGGTCTGAATTCACTTTTGTGCCATTAGTCAGTCACAAGTGAACTAGCCACCGTGAAGAGAGAGCACAGGAGAGACACACAGTGTGGTGGACATTTCAGCAACCTGCTTGTGATATGTAGCCCTGGTTTAATCACCTGCCTCCTTACTGTGACATAGTTTTGTTTACCACAAATATTATCCTGTATTGGGCCAATATGTAGAGACATTTCAAGCACCTTAAATGAGGCCCTTGCCTGTGCATTCATAAAACATTCTGCAAAGCAACAGCATTTTCTTGGGTTCTACTGTGGGCTGAATCCTGCCTTGGATGTACCTCCCAAGTGCTACATTTTGACATTACAGTCACTCCTCAGAGTTTCAGGAGATGAATCCTCAGCCTTCCCTCACCCTCTGTACTGCTTTGCCCCTGGAGGACATGAAGGCTGTGGGCCCTGCTTGAATGAGACATAGGTTAGCCCATGATGTGACATTTTTGAGAGGGCTTTCTTGATGGTTGAACTCCCTGAGGGTGCCTATCTGTCTGCTTATAATCCTTAGCCATTTCAGATTGTTGTCTAATTATTTGGTTTGCTTTTTTAGTTTTGATTTGATTTGATTTGGTTTTGTTTCCATTGTTTTTTTTCCCTAGATGAGGAATCAGGGCTTTTTTTCTCTCTTTCTGCCTTTTATGTCTCTTTCATTTGTCAGAACCTTATCTGCTCCCTGTCACATATTTAATCTAATTTTCTTAAAAACATGGCGTCCCAAAGTATTCATGAAGTCTGCAAGTGCCAGTTTCTTAGATCACTGGTAGCGTCATAGATTGTGAATAAAAGGGTTAACATGTCGCAGCACAGTTCACAATTCAATTTTGCTGTATAAAATCAGCCTCTCTCCAGTTGCAATGCAGGAGATAATGACTTCATAACTTTATTTATTGATAGATACCAAAGGTCTGTGGTGAAGGAAAGCAACAGAAATAAGAATAATTGGGGGAGATAGTAGAGAATAAAATAAGCCCTGATGCTGTGTCCTCAGCCCATTAGAGTGATCCAGCAGACCCTTTCCTGCACAAGATCTGCACTCAAGAAAGATGCTAAGACTGACTGACACCAATTTGACAGGCTGACAAGTTGATTGTATTGGCAGGTTTTGATAAGTATATACCTGATATGTGCGCCTGCATTAGAAATCCAGCCGAGGCAGAGAAACTCTCTTACCTTTCCAAGTAAAACTTCCCCAAATATTTGGAATGTGAATGCAACTCTTCTGACTATGGGCTTTAGTTACATGTATAATTAGGTATACTCATTAAGAAATACCCAGAAACAGCAGAACTGAATTTTATAGCCAAAACTAAGCAAATGACAGTGGACTAAACAAGAGCATGAACAGCTGTGACAGGAAAATATTCTAATGCTATAATTTTTAATAATCCAACTAATTAAAAGGAAAAAAAAAAAAAGGAATAAAACCTGAAAACATTAACCACATTATATTAGTTGATCATTTCAATAAATTGGGAAGTCACTTAGGTTGATCACAACAACTTGGTGAACCACTATTTTCCGAAATGGAGATTTTACTTATTTTGCTAAAAAGAAATTTACCCTAAACTTTAATTTAGCTTTCCAGTAACTAAAGAACTATGCATGGAAATCCAACCATGAGTGTGCTAAATATGCAAGTATTTCCTTGTTTCATTTTTTTTTTTTTTAAATTGATCACACAGCTCAAGTTGGCTGCCCTGCCATAAAGGACCTTATGTCCATGTGAATGTTATTACTAAACCATTAATGTAAAATACCTAGAGATCCCTTTTCATGCAGGACATTTCATTGCTGATGAATGCTGACATTATGTATAGATTATTTTACCTCTTAAGCCTGTGTGGATGATTAGATCATCTAGCAGTCTTTTATGTAACCAAACACTACTTGTATTTCTATTTGGTCTTTCCCTGAAATTATAACTTGTTTAATCTTGTGATATAAAGGAAAAGGTTAAACATAAAAAGAAATATTTGCTGCATTCACATGGCTCTAATGATACAACCTCGTTATTTTTTTTAAATTAAAATTTTTCATTTTTATACTTAATCAAGATTTGTTATTGTGCATCTTTCAATGGATTGCAGATCTTTACATTGCTATGTCACCGTGATTTTGTCTTCTAAACAGTTAAAAAGATTGAATTCCTTAATTTAACCAGCCTTTTCTTTCTTTCAGTCTTTCGTCTAATGTTTGGATTTTTAAGTAGGCTTCTTTTTAAAAAAACATTATGACTGCATGTGCTACACCAGAACAGACCTTAGCAAATCTATAGACACATAATATCACCATATAATAATATAATTTGATGGCTTCTGTTTGGGTGGGATCAGGGAGGAATTTGTTACTGAAAGGTGAAAATATTTAATCTTCATGAAGAGATGTGCAATAACTTAACCATCCCATCTCCATGTTTTCCAAGAAGCAGCAAGGAATTCTCTCATGCAGAAATTACTTCCAAATTTGCTTTGGAGACTGCGTAGTGCCTCATGGCTCTCTGGAAGCCTTGTTAAAATTCCAGCTGCTTAAAAAACAAGTTAATTGAATTTGAAGTCAGTTAAGTTTTCTAGTGGCCTATCCCAAATGAGAAATAATGAGATTTTCTGAAATTAGCAGATGAAACTGTCTGCTCTGTGGAACTGCAGGCTCAGCATTCACTTTAATATTCACCTCATCTACAAAACACTGCATCATCAGGAGTACTGGCTGTATTTCCCCTAAGAAGGAAAAAAGAGTAGGAGTTAAAAGAAAACAAAGGCAAAATTCCTTTTTGTCTTTTAAAGTATCCCTCTAATGTACTGAGAGACTCTTTCTTCTCTAACAATTCTATACACACAAGAGAAAAATCACCTGAAGACAAGGCCTGGCTTCTGTGACACCAGTGAGAATTTTGCTATTGATTTCACTAGCACTAGAATCTCGCCTTGATGAGAAACCACTTTTACTTTCTTTTAATTTTACTCTTAGAAATGTTATTTGATGAAATAAAATTTAGAAATTATTTGGACAATGGAGCTGTATGTTTCACTTTAAAATGCTTCAGAGTGAAATCATCGTTGTGGTAGAAAATTCCACTGTCAGAAATATTTCACAAAATTTCTTCTATTAATTTCATTATGTTATAGTCAAAAAGTGTCACATTACTATTTAAAATCAACCAGCAGACGTTATACAGAATTGCCTTGAAGAAAAGCAATCAATGTCTTTCACCACTAGGGGTGTTGTTTTAGGGATGCTCAGTATTTCATGTATCTAAATAATATGTCTTTATTTAAAATTTAAGCTACTAACAGCAATTTTACAAAGCACAGTCTTAGTAAAGCTTTACTGAGTTATTTTTTACTACTGGATTTTCCTTAGGACACAACTAAATGAATTATCCAAAAGGCTTATATGTAAAAGGAAATTATTCTCAAAATTGTATCAATAATGCCATGGCCAAAAGTCTTCATTATAAGGATTATGATAAATGGTCTCTAAAACTGTCATATAAGTTTCAACCTCTTCACTTTTCAATATATGAATATATATTAAAATCTTGTCTTGTCCAAAATAGATGATTATTCCAGGTACTGATATTCAAAAAAGGTGAATGGAATTTGAATCTGGTAGAGACCTTGAGCTTTTCTCTCTACAATCAGTCTGCTACAGAACATTCTTGTGGGAATTTCAAATAGCACCATTATACATTGCAAATGGCAAGTTCCAATTTCACAGGTTACCCCTGCCACCCACAGCTGTGCCTTCACGTCTGTGTCTCGCAACATGTGTGTACACATGCACCATGATGAACCTTATCATATTTCAATGAGTATTTCCAAAATGGAACAACTTAAGGTGTCCAGAGGCTTCTGGAGCACAGGTGTTCATAGAAATCATGACCCTCTAAATGAGATATTCGGATCTGACACAGCAAATTTGAAACATAAAAGCATAAAACTCTACTATTGAAGCAAAGGAGCTGCATTTTTATCTTGTACAGGGTCTGAAATCAGAGACGAAGGTATGCCACTAGGCATACATCTGTACAACAGATAGAAATGTTTTCAGACTCCTTTGCTAAATGGAGAAATTTGTACTTTGGTCACAGAGGGTACGTTTATGCCCTTTAATTATCTGAGGAGTAATTCAGACGAAGCTGAGGTTTTGACAAAGCTGGACATAAATGCCTGCTACTCACATAATGAGAAATATGTTCTAGTGTTTTATCTTCAATTCCATAATTACACTATTTTGTATCTCTTCAGTCAAAAGGATGAAGAACTATTTGGCCAATTATCCATGATTACTGGAGTTTTCTGCCTGCCTCTTTGTCATGGTTTGATGCTGGTCCAACTAACACAACCAGGCACCCATAAAAGTTGCTTGCTCACCGTGCCCTGTACAGCTGTACAGAGGAGAGGGGGAAAATATTAATGAAGGGGTCATGAGTTGAGACAAGGACTGGGAGAAAACACTCCCAGGGCAAAACAGGCTCAACTTAGACTGGCAAAGTGAATTTATTACTAATAGAGTTAGAGGAGCATAATGAGAAGTAAAATAAGCCCTTGAAAGAACTTTTTTCTCCTCAGACCCTCTCTCTTTCCTGCCGACAGGGCAGGGAGAACAGGGCATGGTGTTTTGGTCCGTTCATCACTCAAGGTTTTCTTCTGCTGCTGAGGGAAAGGAGTCCTTCCCCTGTGAGGCTGTGGGGTCCCTCCCAGGGGAGACAGTTCTTCATGAACTTCTCCATCATGGCTCCAAATACTCAGGAGCAGCAGTCCTCCCAAAACTGCTGTGGTGTGGGTCACTCTTCCATGGGGTGCAGTCCCCCAAGCACCGGCTGCTCCAGCCTGGGGGCAGGGCCCCTCTCTCCACGGGTCTCCCACGGGGTCACAGCCCCCTCCAGACATCCACCTGCTCCAGCATGGGGCTTCTCCATGGGGTGCAGGTGGATCTCTGCATCCCCCATGGATCCCCATGGGGTGCAGGTGGATCTCTGCATCCCCCATGGATCCCCCATGGCTGTGGGTGGATCTCTGCATCCGCCATGGATCCCTCTGGGCTGTGGGTGGATCTCTGCATCCCCCATGGATTCCTCTGGGATGTGGGTGGATCTCTGCATCCCCCATGGATCCCCACAGGCTGCAGAGGCACAGCTGCTTCACCATGGGCTGCACCACAAGCTGCAGGGGAATCTTGACTCCAGTGCCTGGAGTACCTCCTGCCCTTCCTTCCCTCTGACCTTGGTGTCTCCGTGTTGTTTCCCTCACATGTTCTCTCTCTTCTCTGGCTAAAAGAAAAAACTGTGAGTGCCCCACTTTGTTTCGATTTTCTCCTTAAATCTGTCAGCACAGAGGTGTTACCAGCCTCTCTCATTGGCCCAGCCCTGGCCAGCAGCATGTCCATCTTCAGAGCCATCAGGGATTGGCTCTGCCAGACATGGTGGAAGCTTCCAGCAGCTTCTCACAGAAATCAGAACTGCTACCAAAAGCCAGGCTGTGCAAAACAAATACACCTTCTCTCACTAGTTTAGGTTAAGTTTTCTGAGGAAAAGATAATGCCTCAGGTTTGCTCCTGAGATGGAAGGGATAAGATACTTAAAGTTTATATTGACCCTTCAGGTATTATAGTAATCCATTCTAATGGATCCTTGAAGGTCCTGATTGCTTCATTCCTTTTGTAACTTAAGATAAATGATACTATATTACCTAATGAAAGTAATTTTATCTGACTTTTTCTCTGTTACCAAAAGTCAAACAGTAGACAAAGTCAAAGATGGTAAAAATTACAGAAATATTAGGCATTTTCCATGCACAGGTTTGCATTCTCTTTGGAGACTGTATAATCTTCCCACTGTTCTCCTCTACAACCTCATAATGATTATTTAATGTACCCAGAAAGTCTTCCACACTTGGTGCTTTAACAATAGAGAAAAATCAAAAGGATAAAGCCAAATATGTAGCATGTGTAATGAATTAACCCCGTTCTTTTAATTTCCTCTTGAGATATTTACATTTGGAAAGAAGTAGCTTAGAGCAGTCATGTGATAGCTATTAAGAAAAAAACACAAAAACAAACAAACAACAAAAAACACAGAAAGAAACCTCAAATCAAAATGATGAAGTTTGGAGTGATAGGAACAGGAATTAAGACATAGTGGTTGGCTTTTCATCATTGAACCCTTGACTGTACTCTGTAGGGTGGGGAAAGAATTGCCATTTAAGAGGATATTTGAAACAGAAATAAAGGAATGTTCAATACCAAATATATATGCAAATTAATAAGTATTGGTGACTCAAGAGAAATGTGCCATTGTTTTGTGAAAAATATGAGTAAAAGAGAATGGTTCTGTCAAGGTCATGGAGTTATTAAGGGACTGAAACAGATGAGATTTCAGCATGAATTTTCATGCTGAGGGTAATATTAATTATGACGGAAGTCCTAGAACTCAAGGTGCAGTTGTTTTTCAAAAGGTCAGTGTCATCAGTGACTGCACAAAGATTTCTTTTTGCTCACATTTTGCATCAGAAATAGTAGCAAAGACCAAAGTTTGGATGTGGACCAGCATTTCTAAATCTGGGAAAAGCAACAAGGTCTCCCAAATCAGTAATGATGCAGAAGCAATTAGAAGTCTCACTTACAGAGACACCCGGGATGCAGATGCAAGTGACTGCAGGCAACTTTACAGAAAATCTTCCCTTACTTACATGATGCGAAGGGTGGGATGCTGGTTGTCACAGACCACAGAAAAATCCTTTCACTTTTCTGCTCCAATATATTTTTCATCTCTTTCCTCGCTTAAGCATTTAGACTAAAATATTCATAGTATAAACTGTCACGTTTTCATGCATGTTTGTACACATTTGTCAAATATTACCTACATTTCAATTAGTTTTTGTTATGTGAACTGAGAATGAAGTGATGTTTGCACACTCTTCTCAGGGGACAGTTTTATATTCTTTGCAGACATGGGCATCTCAGTAACACATAGGAGACTTTTCACAACACTGTGCTGGTAGTGAACTGGCAGGGATGCCACATATGGTGAAAATGTGGATTCAGGGAAGGATTTATAGATTCCATTGAAGTGGAATTCATTGTGTCTAGATCATGAGTTATGTCAGTGCAGAAGTAATGGTAATGGCAGTTCAATGTCATCATGGACTTTTCAGACAAAAAGAAGAAGAAACAAAAAGTATATTAATTTCCAGAGGAAAGACAATAATACTGTGGAGAACTGGTGCTGTGAACACATGAATATATCCTTGTGACTTGTTCCCAGCTGTGTACCAATGCCACTGCACATGTGAATCAGCACACATGCTGTCATGTTTGTGACAGCCTCTCCACCAAAGTGACATGCTGCAGAAAGCACTGTGTCTGCAAGACAACTGAAAAACAATCTGTGGTTCATTATGTTGTCACTGTCAGGGAAAAACACACTCTTTCAGCAAAGCATCAAAATTATTTTGCCAGTAAGGCCAGAATAAAACAGTGAAAAGTTGTTCTAATATTCCTTTCCCTTTATATTGGGTTAGAGGCCAGCAGGTACTCTCCATGAAGGGCAAGAAGAGCTTTAATATACATACTTTTAGAACCTTGTGGCATTGTGAGCCCTCTTAGTAGACAGTTGATTGGAATCAAAGGGTTTAGGAAAAAAGAGAAGCTGGGGTACCCCGTATACAAATACATGTGTAGGTGCAGCTTACTCCAGAGTCTGAGACATTCAGGTAAACACTAAAAAATCTTGTTTAGTCTGGAAGGCTCCTGTATCATTATCATATTTCTGCTAGAATTCCTAAAGGGCAGGTTCCTCTCTCATAATTGAAAAAATTTTGCACCTCCAGAACAAAGATTTAGCAACTACAATGGGATAACTTCTCAGTCTTGGAAGGCAAAGATGCTTGGGGAGGAAAGGCGAGGGCATGGGAAATGGAGGTCTAGAGGGGGGGAAGGAAGCAGCCTGTATGCAATGCGTCATGTCTTATTTTACTGTCGCTGTGGGCGAGTAACAAACAACACGAGCCTCCTTTGGCAAATTCATTACTCTCCAATCTTTATTCAAAAACTGACCCCCTTTATATATCTTCTAGAACAGGCCATCTTAATGGTCGGAAGAGTGCCAGAACTCTTCATCCCATTGGCCAAAACCAAAAGACACAGAGAACGTCCGTCCCACAGACAGGAATCCAAAATATTACTCTTGTTAGAACAACATTTGCAATGTTTATGCCAAGCCTGTGAGAACCAGGCCTTCCCAAACCAAAACATCATGAAGAAACTGAGTCTAGAAACTCAGAAACTTCAGGCCCAGGAGCCTCAGACTACATTTTTGTACTATGTAACAGATGGTGAACTGTGCTTTAGTGACACAGTGCTTGAGAGGGTTCCCCAGCCAGCCCTGGTCTCGGACTGCGCCAAGTGTGATCTCTCCTGGTGTGGAATAGACCCAGGTAGAGATAAGGCAGTGGCTGCCAGATCCCCTGGCAGCAAGACTGCTCTCTGTAGCACCAAGGTGGGAAAGGTGTAGAGGATTACAGCAGAAACCAGGGAGGGATCCTTCACATGATTCCCAAAGGCTTATTTCCTCAGAGAGGGTCAGGGATGAAGAGACACAGAACTGGGGTGGGCAGGGGGTTTTATAGGGGGAGGATCCCAAGGACGGACACAAACTTACAACAAATAAGGTAGGGAGAGGGGAGGAGTACAAGGTGGGCTTGACAACATCCTGAACTAATGAGGGAGGACTGGGGTCACATGGGCCAATGGGGCATCAAGGTTTGGGTGACACCCCAAGAGGAGGAACCGTGCAGGGATAGGCTGGAGGGAGGATTGACACAGAAGGGTCTGGAACAGGGGATGGGACCACTGTGATGGATGGGAAGGAGCTGAGCAGGAGAACACTGACTGACAGGGAAGGAGCTGGAATATAGGGCGGGGTTTGCAATTTAAGGAAACTTCAGGGGTGGGCACAACAGCAGGGATAGACTAACTTGGGAAAAACATAGGGGTACCTTGGAATGAGCCATTAACAATTAAACTGTAGATAAAAAACTAGGAAATGAAAACAAACACATCATGACACTTTAGCATATGTGGTGGTTTCAATTTGAAACCGGGCAGAAACACCAATTTCTGTTTTGGTTTGATTTTGCCAATTTCAAAGTTTCCAATCAAAAGAAAAGCAGGCTTAAGCTTAAAAGTAATAAGACTTTATTAACTAACATTAAAACTAAAAAAAACAACAAGAATGAAGATGAAACCTTCAAAATACTCTTCCTTCCTTCTCACACTTTCTTTTCTCTTAACCAACAATGTAAAAAAAACAACACTCAGAAATCTCAGTCAATTTTTCACCTCTAAACCAGTCTTTCTTCAGTTTACTTAGGGAGGAAAGCACCTCTCATTCGCTATGGTCAATTTCCCCACAAGAAAACAGTTCTCTTGTAGATCCATTCTTCATGAACAGCAACCGCCCGGATCCTTTGTGTTCATGAAACTCCTCCCATGTTCACAGTTGTGTCTCTGGGCCACATCGATGTATGGGGTCTTATTTTAAAGATAACTGTTCAAAACAAAGGTTCTCTTTATTTATCTTTGGGACCACTTTCACCTCCAAGGAACAGAGATTCACTTCTTCAAGGGCAAAGAGTCTTTATCACTTCATCTCTCTGTTCAATTTCTCATGAAATCAACAGTCCCCTCAACATTTCATTCCTTTGCTCAGGTCTACATTTTGAACTCTTTTATCTCCCCCATACTTCTTTATAGTTTAAAGGAAACATTTCAATATGTTATAACCAACCACCATAGCTTGCAAGAGTCTTTTACAGCTCAAAAGCAGTTTCCCACACTCCTTCCACTTGGACTTGCACTCTTTCTTGACTGACTGTGATACTTCATGTGGTCTTTACACATCTACATTCTAATTTCTCTCACTGGAGAGAAGATGGAGACTTTCCAGGTCCCATCTGTGCACTGATGCCCTGAAAGAGTTAACATGAGACAATGTCCAGCCGGTCAGTCCATGGTGTCAGATTTCACAGCCCTGCTGGGGGTGCAGCTCTCAGAGGGTCCAGGCCCAAAGGCAGCCGCTTGCCTGCAGCCAGGAGGGAGAGTCAGACAGATCCCAAATTCCTTTTCTACCCCTCGGTCTCATCAGGTGTTCCGGCCTTATCACGCCTCCCCCCCCTCTCCCCAGACACAGCAGAGGCAGGTTCAGCTGGGGCCAGCAGCAGAGCCAATTCCGTGCTGGCAGATGTTCCCAAATCAGCTGGGGCCTGACTGGGCTGCACAGCCTTCCTGAGAGGTGTGTACTCTCCAACAGCTGGAAGGAAAGAGAGTTTCCCAGGCTTCTTTGAAAGGTAATAAGAACTAGGAAATGCTTTCCCATTGGTCCAATAAAATGCCAGTCTCAAAACCAGCCAGCTCATTTCTGTGGGCTGGTCAAACCAGGACAGCATAGCAGATGGGAATTATCCAAAATGCCTTTGTCATGGGGTTTAAGGCCAGACAAAAGTAATACTTAAGTCAGTGAGACCTTGTTTGTATCTGCCCATCTCTTGGGGACCATCCACATGCAGAAGGAAGCAGTGCCTCTACAGAGAAAAAACTCCCAAATTGTTGGGAATGAGCAAAAGAGCTGAGAGCAAAGTAGAAGGCTGTGGGAAAGCCCACTATGGTTAGGGAGAGAGGTGTCTTATTCCCTTGAAACATGTTATGCAAATGGTGCCAGAAAGTGTTCTTCTCCCTGTCCTGTCATGAGTTAACCCCCCCCTGCAGTAATTTGCATATTCGTAGTTCCCCGTTTCTATTGGAACTTCATCTTCAAGCCCTGACTCTTCCCTTCATTATATAAGTTGTGTTCACCCTGGCCCTGGGCCTTTTTTGGTGCACCCTTCAAGCTGTTAACATCTTTGCATGTTTGTTTTTTTTGTGATGAACCCTCTCTCATTTTTGAATGACCAAACTGTGCCTGTCCCTCATTTACCACCGTGTTTGGGACTTTTTCATCGATCTCCCGAGGTGGTCCACTGGTCGGACCATCTGGGCCAGACCCTGTGCAGCCACACCAAACAAAGATGTGGGCTAGTCAGAGCAAAGACTAGAGCACCTGAGACCACGGCAAGGAGGAGAAGGTTGGGCACCAGTCAGAGAACATGGAAAGCTCTAGACTGAAATTTCTATCTTCCCACTGCAGCACTCCCACTTAAATTTTAAAATTTTAGTTGGCAGGTGGTGTGGGCCTGTCCTTTCAGTGATCTCAGGGACCTCATCTCTAATTTCCATTGAGAAAGTCCATCTGAAAAATCATGCCGTGGTATTAGTTCTGAAAAGATGTGTTTTTATTCTGGAGACTGTGAAACAGTGGGAGAACCTTACAGAGTGACTGGAGACTGATCTCATTTTAAGGGAGGATAGTTCTGACAGAAAAGTAAAATCTGTCAATGAAAGAGGGTATGACAATAAATAAGAGTTCATTTTTCTGGTCTGAAATTTACCTACTTCATTCTTGGAAGCTTGCCCAAAACTTCAGAAAACTCCAATTACTGCATGTCAAAAGAAACAATTAGTCAGTCATTGGGAGTCACAGATGGGAAACAAGTATCTAACATACCATTTAGTTTTATGGTTGTGTATAAGTTTACACGTGAAACATCTTTATTTTTTGAGCAAGCTTTAAGCTTGCTACTCAAGCTGCACTCTTTTCTACTTATATTTAGTTGGAAAATATTTAATCTTCCTGAATATTTCTCATTTCCTCTTTAAAATACTTATGGTTTTAACAAATGCTTGTAGATTACCTTAAAAACACATTGTTTATCAAAGCAATTAAGGCAGAGATTTTGCTAAAAAAGATATGTGGAAGGATTACATTTATAATTAGGGGGAGATAATCTCTGAGAGAAAATGAGAACATTATATAGTGCTGAAAGGAGAAGATTTACTCATTATTTAATGCATACTGTGCTGAAGTCAAAATCAAATGAGAACTTAGTTATTAAAAAGTGAGTTTCATAGAAGTTTTTCAAAATCCTCTGTAAAATTTAACAGAAAACATGGAAGAAATTAATGTTCAGCAGCTAAGACACTTTTTATGAATGTTTGATATGTAGATATAAAATAGCTGGCAACTGTTTTCCTACAGTTTAAAATTGCAATGCCTATCTTGGACTTATTTCTAAATATAAAACAAGCCCCGCATGATATATCTAATATCATTAAAATTAATATGAGAATGATTAATTTTTATTGAAAGGCCAAGAAATTTGAAGTTAAAATTTCCAATTTCTGTTATTAAGAAAGGAGGATATGCAGCAGTAAGCTTCACTCTCGAAACATCTCTGTGTGGAAACCGTCTACCCCTGCAGGTGTTATATAGCTTAAAAAATAAAGAAAGAAACTAAAATTAACCTTTGTAATCAGATATCAAAGCTTTCTTTATAAATTCCTAATTCAGTAATGTGGATAAAGCTGTCATGCTTCACCCTGAGCTGATAGCACTGCAAATACCTGAGCTGCTGACCAGCTGCATTTTTACACACCATTGGTCTTTCAGCAGAGCTCTGTGGGTAGCAGGCATTTTTCAATTATCATCCCAGTTAGATTCTTGGAAAAAATTTATTTTTTACAGCATACTGTAAACAGGTATCTTACAATGACTTATTGTGTTTTAAACATGGTAATGTATACTGTGAGACCTTGTGCATAATTAAGTCTCATCATTAGCACTATCCTAATTTCTCTGGTTTCAAAATAACAGTAAGTGCTGTTGGAAATGCTTGTCGATTTCTGCAGGAGGCCTGCATGCATTCAGTGCAGACCTATCATTCTGCTGTTTAGCTGCCATTTATTTAATTGCACCTTAGACTTCCTGGAACCAGCAGAGTGTTCCTTCAGGTACAACTTTCAGGAGCACTGTACAGCAAATATACCTGGGACTCATCACTTACTCATTTACTAGATGTGTTCATAATGTGCCTGCTGAACTCCCCCTCAGAGCACTTGAACTCTGCTGAGATGTAACACTGACATATTTAGAGAGAAGTTATGGTGAAAGGGAGAGTGATGACAAACAGTACATCCTGTCCTCCTGTACGCTGTTGAGGTTACAGAAGACTTTTCCACTCCTGCATAAACAACTTCTGATTGCAACTGGAATACTTGCTGTTTTCCTAGAAAAGAGCATGATACATTCGCCTTCACTCACCTGTTTGAGTAAAAAATCCACTCTTGTCATATTATAAACAGAAAATAATAGTATGGAATGAATCCTCCTGCTAACTATAACATAAAGTCATAAAACATAAACAGGGCATCACACTTCCTACAGATAAAATGTTATCTCTTATTTCATACTGGTGAAGAACTTTTGGGTCACCATGCATAAGTACGCCATAAATGAAATAACTGGCTTTTGTTTGGAGAGGGACAATTTCCCAAGGACAGTTTACAGGAGTTTCATTTGCATTTGAAGGTCAATGGGTTCAGAAATGTCAAAACTTTAAATAAAATAATTGAAATGAAACCTTGATTCAGGATCTAGAAGAACTTGACAACAGTTTTATAAGGCCATATTTCTTGAACCCTTGGGAGGATTTTTTATTTTTTATAGCTATAACTGTGACATGGTGAACTTGAAGAGAGATATCTTAATAGTTCAATTACAGTAGTCTATAAGGCCTGTTCTTTAGTTCTTGGGGCTCAGAGCAAACTTAATCTCTTAATTTCAGTTTCTCATCTGTAAAATGGAAATGAAATGTTTCTTATATTTTTTTTATCCACTTGGTTTTGTGAGCTCTGAAAAATAGCAAATTTTTGCTATTTTAACAAGTCATTTGCTTTGTGGATATTCAACATGCTGTAAAATGCAGCCTTGAAATTGAATGTGATTCTTGCAGGTCAGGAAGTCCTTATGAAGTGAGGAAATTTACTAGCAACTGTGGTTCACCATCTTAAAAATTTAAATAAAAGCAATAAAAACATAAATAAATAAAAAAACCTTAATAACACAAGGTATTAATACAGTTTTACTGCCCTATTGCAGTTCAATACACTGCAAGTGTTTTAATACTGTAGTTCAACTTGGTTTCTATGGCCGTATGATCCTCTCCACATGTAGCTTGATCAGCATAAAACAATTTATTTATAGTCTTGCTTTTTGAGTATGTTCTTTTCTTCATATTGTAGATGGTGGATTAAATCATGTTCAGCACAAGTGTATACAAAATCTTAATAAATAAATAAATTTGTTACTATAAATTCCTGGAACAGAAGAGAAAATATTCTGAACCTTCTTTATTTTTTTAAGCTTCCATTCTTTCTTTATTCCATGTATGTTGTTTTTCAAGGGAAAAGTCTTTCCTTTTTAACTTAAGCTCTCTAGTAAAACTAAGTGTTTCTGGCTTCTCTTGTGTGAGTTGCAGGACTAATGTTTGCCAGTGGCTAACTGGCATATAAATTTTGGGAAATGGAATACGTGTACTTTATTTTGTCTTCTCTTTGACAGAGTTCAAGACTTCAAAATGATTTTGCCATGCTCAAATGGATTGTCTGAATAATAAGACATTAAAGACTACAAGATAAAGGTGATTAAATACTAGGATCCATTCTACAAAAAATGTATCTTATTTTGTGAAAAGACATTGCAATATAAATCTCTAATGCAACCAACATAAAGTTCTAGTGTATTAACACAGAATAAACTGATTGTATGGAAGAAGAATGGGACTGTTTCAGTAGATGGACATTTAAGTCTCCTGTCGTTAAAAGCAGAATAATGTAAAGAAATTTATGGATTGGCGTTGCATATTACCTTTGTACTATGGGAGCAAAAAAAAAAAGAAAGAAAGAGAAAGAGAGAGTGAGAGTGAGAGAGAGAGAATTAGTCTTATTAATGATGAGACTATAATTGGTGACATAAATTTCAGAATAAAAAAATCTGTGAGAACATATGTTTTTTTCCCTACAAATGAGACAGTGGGATTAATCATCAAGCAGCTAAATGTATCAGCATTGGGATGTTCTAGGTTTCCTATCTAGTGTGCTAGGACAGATCCCATGCCAAAATAAATTTTTGTGTTGAAAAAAAAGATTAAGGTGTGTAATTTTAAAGTATAAAATAAAACTCCTTATCAAAATGAACAGGCAAATAGAACCTTTTCTGTGATTTTCTTTTTTTTTTAAGCACAGACCTGGGTAGGGGACTCCTTTATGTTTTAATATGCTGTCAGTCTCAGTAAAAAAGGAAGGTAGCTTATGAACTTTCTGTCTGTGCTGGACTCACCTGCTGTTGCAGTTCTAACAGGGCTGAAATATTTCACTCAACTCAGTGCTGTTCTCTGAAAGTGTTAAATTAATGCAGAAATTTCACTCAATGAAACCTTCCAACCAGGAGACTAGCTGACAGCATTGCATTTATTGTTCCTTCATATAAATGTTCTAATTTAATAACTTGGAGACTTACTTTTTTCAGTATCCCAAAAGAACATATTGCGTATAACAATTTTTCATATGTTCTTGAATCAGCAGACTGCCTGTTAATTGCTGCAACACTCCCAAATTGGCCATTCAGAGAAAGTACCTCTGCAACACTTTCATTTTCCACTCTCCTTATTCTCCATGTCACCAGCCCTCAGCTGAGAAATTCAGTTCCAGAATGTTTTAATTTTGTGGCACCTTTCAGTTCTCCAACTGGAAGGCCAGACATCAACATATTAGGTGCCTTGAAGATACTCTTTAAAATATTTCTTTCTCACTTTGTCTAAAAAAAAATGCAGTGCCTTGTTAGACACATAGCAGTATCTGCCATGTAATTGCACTATTGAAATTTTCCAAGAAACATTCCCCATATGTTAAGGTATTCCCTTAGCTTCCATATTAATAATAAATTCATAATTACATCTCTACTAATTGAGGATACTGCACATCAATACAAATGTGATACCTGCTGGAATTAGATTTTCAGGACTTTTCCAAGATTCACATAGCTTACTTACCGTCTGCACATTCCTTGTGCCTTCATTAGCATATACTGTAACCTTTGTATCACAGTTATAACCTTTCAGTCACTTCAGGGACAATAACTGTTAGTGTCCCATTACCACTTTTCTCAACTCTACAGTAATTTTCCAGAAGAATGCATCTTGGCTGAGGTAGCCTGATTTCAGTGCATGCCTGCAATACAGACAGGGTTACTACTACTACAATCTCTTTGCAAAAAAATCCAACCAACAAAACATCCCTTTTGCTACAGAGAATACTGCCTCTTGACCATCAGGAGAGATGAGCAACTGCTTCCCCTCACGCTGCAAATGAACTACAAATCAGATAGAGTTTTGCAGCTGACACAGCTTTCCCAATGTGCCTACATTTCTACCATGTCTTAACACTCCCCCAGAGAAAATAAAGAGGTGTATGAAAAAAAAGGAAAAAAGGGCTGTGTAGTGTTTTTTCCCCTAAATGGTTTAATTAACTCCTTTTATCTGTCATGCTGAAAGATGATTCCATAATTTTAGTGGAAGTAAAATGGCATTTAATGCATTCAGGCAATTTTATGCTCAGCAGCTTGACACTGCAATACAGAAAGTGGCGACACTGAACCTCTGAAACTGGAGACAGCCACATGGAGCCTGTTTGTAATTACATGCCTAACTGATAGTCACGAGTCATACAGTTTGACCTTCATGTGCATACTCTCTAGCTATAGTGGTCTTATAGTTTGAGGCAAACATGCTAGTAACCAAGTGCTGTTTTATTTCTGATTTTATTTTTTCAGGGGATGCAGCATTAAAGTGCAAATATCAGTAAATTCCCAAGAAGATTCCTCCAAACCATAATATAGAAATTTGGTGGAGCAGCACGTTTACAAGAACATATCTTCACCTTTTCTGAGTGTGTGATCTTTGATCTTTGGAAATTTCCTTGCTAACAGTGTATGTCCCCGTGGCTGAAAAGCAGACAAATGCAAGTATTTACCCTCTTGTAGTTTCCCTCTTGTAGTTCATGGGACTCAAACTTTTCCATGTATTTGCAGTAACATCTGTACTAAATAATCACAGCCAGATGTTTTAGGAAACCTGGTTGCCAAGGAACACCATGATTGTCGCTCAAGTGCCTTTGTTAGTTTACAGCAGCAGTTGGATGCAACTGGGTTGTCCCTATGTACTAGCACACCTTCCTGGTGAACATTGTTAGTAGAAAATACAGAACTTTAAGGAAAAGATTGTTTAATATTTGCATTATAAGATCTATTTCTTAGTTGCTGCTTTGGTTAGAACATTCACATATTGTGTCATTGATACAGCCTTCAACTCGATATCAGCTCAGACACTTTCATATTCTGTAAGAATAGGGTAAATTAGCTAGTTTTGTTTGAGAATAAAAAATGTTGAATCTATTTAAATACTATTTTTATGTCCTTCCTTGCTTTAAAGTAAGACTTTGAAGTTCATTAGGGGTTTAAATGTCTTCACAGCTGAAGGGTCCAGAAAATTTCTAGGGAGCATGTTACATAATTTTATCCCTCTCACAGTGAAAACCTCTGCTTTTGTTATATTTATATAGAATTTCCTGTGTTTCAGTTTATCTCCTCCTCCTGTCCTGTGACAGGGAACCAGTAAGAAGAGTATAGTTCCAATCAGCTTTACTCCCCATCAAATATTTATATATGAAAATAATTCATAGAAACACATGTATATATATATATTAATAACATGTATATATTTAATATTCAGCATTTATTTATATATAAAATATTTATCCATATCCTCCCAGAGACTTTTCTTCTCCAGACTGCACAATCCCAGCTCTCTCAGCCTCACATCACAAGAGTTCTTCATTTCCTTTATTATCTTTGGGGTCCTGTGTTAGGCTTGCTTCAGGATGTGCACATCTTTCTTGTTCTGGGTGACATTGTGCCAGATTTCTTCAGCCCGACTAGCCCCTGGCACCATCGCCAAGAGTGGGCTGACCCCAGAAAGCCACACAGTCTGGGATGCAGCTGTAGGGTACAAACTGTTTATGGCACAGGTCATCATGTGTCGAGGACAGGAGAAGGAACCGGGAGACGTCTTTTATGTAGTATCCAAAGGGTTTATTCTAGTGAAGGGTTCAGCCACAAAAGCCCAAAAATACCAGTGTACAAGAACTTATACACAGGGGAGGTCTCAGGGGAGGGTACACATTTTCAACCAGCAGGGAACGGATAGGGGAGGATCACAAGGTGGGAATTATCACACTCAAACCAGTGAGGAAGTATAGAGGGTGGATACAGTTTAAACAAACCAATGGGACTTCCAAGATTAGAGGATTTCCAAAGGGGATTTCCAAGGTAGGGGTGGGCACCATGGGAGATTGACTTCTTGAGGAGGGACAGGGAACATTGTACAACAAGAGGTAGGCTTAGGGAAGGATTGACAGCTGGATAGGAGGGTACAGCTTGGGTTGAACCAACAACATAGGGTGGAAAGAGGAGCAAACCATTGATTGTAAAAACACATTGCAACACTGGGGAACCTAGAAAGGGAACCAGCAATCCAGATGTGTCTGGCAACCTGCTTCATAATGCAGACCAGGACTTTCTCAGACGGCACCTTTCAAAGATAGATGAGAGTAACTATGCAATGACATCAGATATCTCCTTCAACATTCCTGGGCGTGATCCACTAAGGATATGTGTAAGTCAGCTTTGTTCAAATATTTCCTGATGTGAGTATCCTTCTCTACTAAGAGTAAGCCTTCCTGGTTACAGATTTTCTCTGTGGTTTCAGGGGTCTGGGATTTCCAGAGACTGACCCTAGCATCTATTTCTAAAGGAAAAAAGGCATTGGGTGCCTCAGTCTACCCTGTATTTTTGTCACCCTGTTCCCTGCCCTATTCAGCAGCCGGTCGACTTCTTTCACTAGACTTCTTTTGGCTGTTGGCGTACCTAACTGTAGGAGACTTTCTTGTTGTCCTTCATGTCTATTGTGAGATTGAATCTTATGTGGGCTTTAGCCTTCCTAAGCTCATCCCTCCAAGCTCACATAGTATCTCTAAATTCCTGGTAGGTTATGTACCTTTGCTTTCATCTCTTGAATACTTTGGGGTTTTGTCTGAATTTAGTCAGTCCTCAGCCATCTATACAGGTCTCTTTCCATCTTTGCTTGGCTTCCTTTATGTTGGTTCAGATATTTCTGGAGCTTCACTGTCAGCAAGCTCTTGTGGACCTCTTTTATCTTTGTGACCATATTTGACAGGATTCTTCCAAAGAGATCTCTGAACAGGCCTATGTCTGCTGTCCTGAAGCCCACAGCTAAGGTCCTGCTTTTTGTTCTGTTCTACTCACGCTTCTCAAGTTCTCAGTCTCATGGTCACCCCATCCTTGCCAGCCAGTCCTTCCTTACTGTCAGTAGGAGGTCTAATATTGTTCCTCCTCACATTAGCTCCACAGGCAGTCATCAACAACGCCCTACGGAAAATGCCTGGTTTGTTCATGCTCTCCTATGTTGTCCTTCTTGCAGATAGTGGGGTAGTCATATTTCCACAAGAGGATCCGGGCATGTGACCTTAGAATTTCCAGTTGCCTGAAGGACTTTTCTACCTCATATTTCATTCAGGAAATCTACAACAGATTTCCACAACAATGCCATCCATTTGCTCTGCCCTGAATCCTGACCTTCATCTGCATAAGAGGTTGAATAACGAATCTCTGAAAAATTTTTGTTTTCTGAGTAGGTAAATGTTACAAGCTGCACTGCAAGTCTGTTCACAAATATGTTTCTGTTACTTTGGTTTGACTTCCTGGCTTTGCAATTTCAATGTCTAATTATTGGGCTTGGAAGGAGAGAGATGGCTGATGTGTCATTTCTGCTAAACTGGAGGAGGAACTTGAGCAATGAGATGCTTATGAATCCAGACATCTGTTCAAACAGAAATTGAGTGGTTTCTCTTTTGCAAAAATTTTCATAAACATTTAGTTATGTGACAGACCTTGTGTTTTCTTCTAAATTGTGCTAGTAAAAATATAGAGTCAAACAGCACTGATCAATGGTTCAGACTGGTTCTCACAAAAAGCATGACCTTGCATTTATTACTGGAATTTTTTCTGCCATCCTGGGTAGTTCATGCAAAGTCTTATTAAATACTGACTAACTTGCTTCATGTTGCTGTTTCCGGCATCTCAGTCTTATCCCTACTTTCAGAGTTTAATTTATATTTGTATAAATATTCTCTATAAAACAAATCATAGCAGAAATGCATGGATTACTGTATTCTGATATTTTTGCCAAATTGGACAGTGAACACTCATTCCTACTGGGATTTTCTGGCTAAATGCATAACCTCAATGAATTCAATGACAGAACTCCTCTCACCTCAGTACCATTTAAATGTCACTACCTGTTTCCAGTCCATTGCAGAACTTCAAGAATTCCTTTGCACAAGGGAGTTTGTCAAAGTCTGTTGGAAGTCCAGATAAATTACATCAAGTGTTTTTCCTTTAGACATAGTCAGAAGACTTTGTGGTTTGTTTTATTTTTTTTAGTTAGGTTATTTTTATTCACTTCAAGCAAAATACTTAAATGCTTTTTGTCAAATAAGTAATTTTCCATTTAATCTTCCATTTCTGAGATAATTTAAAAAGATAAAATAATGCCAATACTGAAATATGAATTCTGTGGTCTCTGAGAAGTTTGTCTATTACTGAGTTCCTTGGAACCTGCTTATATTTGTCTGTTTCTTCTGTGACTCCATTTGTTTCATATTCCCCACATGGTACAGAACATTTTTTGGTGCATTCAGAACAGATGTTGCTTTCAAGCTGATTCATGGCCTTCTTTCATGGGGGTTGTGATGGAAACTGTTCCCCTGCTAATTTCTTCATGACACCTCTGCTGCACAGATTGCAGATTTCAGTTCAGAGATCTGTTTCTTTATGCGTGTCAGAGAATATATTGCACAGAGCACCATTTATGTTATATGAGAATAGATTCTTCATTACACATAAGAAATGTGTGTAGGCATTTCTCAGTTTCCAGGTATGCACCATGTTGGGTGTTGAATATTGAGACAGCAGCTGGAGTGGCTTGTAAATCAGTAAGATTTACAATCCTCCTCCTCCACTTCAGGATTTGACATGTAGGACTGGCACCTGATACTACAGGTGTGAGGCTCTGGATCTAGAAGGCCAGACAACTGATGAGGTGGGGGAAAGTCCTCCTGGAATAGAGTGGTATCCTAGAGCAACACCACCCTGCATGGCATCCTCATCTATCAAGAGGAAAGGAAAGGTAGTTGTAATTGGAGACTTCTTTCTAAGGGGAATGGAAGGCCTGATATGCAGACCAGAGCCAGCTCACAGGGAAGTCTGCTGTCTCCCAAGGGCTCGGATAAAGGACATTACCAGAAAACTCTCCAGTCTAGTAAGGCCCTCTGATTACTACCTACTATTTATTGTTCAAGCTGGAAGTGAGGAACTAACAAAAAAGAATGTGAAAGCAATCAAAAGAGACTTCAGGGCCTGGAGATGATTGGTAGTAGGATCAGGATCACAAGCAGTGATTTCTTCTATCCTTTTGGTAACAAGGGGTAATATTGATAGGAATAGGCAGATCTATAAAGTCAATACGTGGCTCTGAGTTCAGAAAAATGTTGGGGTTTTGTCCATGAGATGATCTACTCAGCACCTGGTCTGCTGAAACCTGGTGGAATGAACCTATCTCAGATGGGAGAATGAATTCTAGCACAGGAGCAAGTAGGGCTCATAGATAGAGTTTTAAACAAACTCAGAAGGGGGATAGGGACAAAACCAGGCTTTCTAGTGATGAACAATGGGATCGTGCCAAAACTTGAGGAAAAAAGCACTAATGGGGTCCTTTGATCTGCTTCACAAGGTGTTGGCTACAATGCAACACACCTGAGATGTTTCTACACTATCCAAGCAGAATGAGGAAGAAACGGGATGAGCTTGAAACTTTGTCCCAGTCCCACACATATGATAAAATTGGCATAGGAGAAGCCTGGTGAGGTAAATCCTGTGCCACAGGGGACACTTGCAGGCTCTTCGGGAGGGATCAGCAGGGCACAGGTGGAGGAGTGACACTGTTTGTAATAGAAAGGCCAGAATGTATGGAGCTCACAGCTGGAAATGGCACAGCTGAGAGCCTCTGGATATGAATCAAGGGCAAACAAATAATGCAGATGTCAGAGTGGGAAACTAGTATAGACCTATAGCCAGAATGATGATGCTGATGAATTAATATTTGAGGAGCTAAGGGACACTTCTTATGAAGGAGCCTTCATTGTTGTAAGAGACTTCAACCTGCCAGAAATTAACTGGAAATATTGCACAGCTGATACAACTCAGGTCACAACATTCTTAAAAAACCTTGGTGAAAGCTTTATGGTACCTGTTGTTCCTAAGGCACTTGACTTGGAAAGATTCCCTCCTTGATCTACTGCTTGTCTACAGTGAGGATTTCATGAGTGAAGTGGAAATTGGTGTACATCTTGACCAGGGTGACCATGGAAGCAATTGAGTTTAAAATCTCTCTTTATGGAAGGAAAAGTGGGAGCGAAACCTCAGCTCTGGACATGAGGAGAGTAGAGTCAAGGCTGCTCAGGAAATTGGTAAGGACCCTTGGGAAAATGTGTTGGCAGGGTCTGGTGTCCATCAGTGCTGGTCACTTGTTAAGTATCAGCTCCTAGGTGCACAGGAGAAGTTTCCAAATGCTAGAAGTCAAGCAGATGAGACAGGAGGCCAGCTTGGCTGAGCTGGACTCTTCTCTTGGAAATAAGGCAAAAAAAAATGGTATATGCCCAGTGCAAGCAAGGTCAGGTGACGTGAAGAATACAGAGATACTGCTTCCCATTTTAGGAAGAAAATTTGTGGGGCCAAATCTCACTTGCAGTTGAAGATGGCCAGAACTGTGGGGGATAATAAAAGGACTTAAAAAACAAATATTAATGGCAAAAGGTAGTGTAGAAATAAGATAAGGCTGTTACAGGATGGGAAAAGTCACCTCACAAACAAGGATAGGGGCAAGGCAGAGATGTTCAATGCATTCTTTACCTCTGTCTTTAACACAGGTGACGGGCCAAGGAAGATCCCAGTGCCCCAAGGTGGAGGGCCATGACGGAGAATGATCAGCTCCCAGCAGACCCTGAAATTGTGCAGGATCTTCTGCTCCAGCTGGATCCCTGTACATCTATGGGGCCTGATGGGATTCATCCAAGAATCCTCAAAGAGCTGGCTGATGTCATTACAAAACTTCTCCTGATGAATTTTGAGTGGTCTTGGGAATCCAGAGAGGTGCCAGCTGACTGGATGCTGCCAAACATTGTCCTGATTTTCAAGAAGAATGAGAAAGACAAGCATGGAAACTATAGGCCTGTCAGCCTCACTTTGGTTCCTGTTAAAGCTATGGAGAAGTTTATTCTGGGAGGCACTAAAAACACCTCAAGAACAGCACAGCCATTGGGGCAGCATGGCTTCTTGAGAGGAAGGTCCTTGCCAAACCTGATTTCCTTTTGTGACAAGGTAACTCATATAGCTGATCAAGGGAAACAAGTAGAGGTAATCTTTTTTGATTTTGGTTAAGTATTTTATACTGTCTTTCTCAGGATCCTCCTGGACAAAATGTCCAACTCACAACTGCATTAACAAATAGTGTGATGGGTGAGCAGCTGGTTCATGGTTTGGGCACAAAGGGTTACAGTAAATGGAGTGACATCAGACTTGACACCTGTCACCAATAGGGTTTCACAGGGCTTCATCCTCAGCCCCATGCTTTTAAACATTTTGAAAAATGACCTGGGCATAGAACTGGCATGGTAACTAAAGAACTTTGCAGATGACTGGAAGGAGATATTGACTCCCTTGGAGAAACAGAGGCCTTGCAGAGAGACCTGAACAGATCAGAAGGTTGGGCAATCACTAAATGCATGAAGTTTAACAATGGGAAGTGCCAGAATCTGCATCAGGAATGGGGCGACCCCGAATACAAACTGGGGAACAAGATGATGGAGAACAGTGACACTGAAAGGGACCTAGGGGTCCTGGTCAATGTCAAGCTGACCATGGGCCAGCAGGCCCAGCATCCCAGCAGGGCAAGGGAGGGGATTGTCCCACTCTGCTCTGAGCTGGGGTGGCCTCACCTCGAGCGCTGGGGGCAGGAATGGGTGGCACAACAGAAGAAAGACACTGAGCTGTTAGAGAGTGTTCAAAGCAGGGCAACAAAGAAGGGCTGTGAGGAGAACCCATATGAGGAGTGGCTGAGGTCACCTGGTCTGTTCAGCCTGGAGAGAAGACTGAGGAGAGACTGCATTGCAATTACAACATCCTCATCAGGGGAAGAGGAGTGGCAGACACTGAAATCTACAGTCCTATGACCAGTGACAGGACCCAAGGGAATGGCTTGAAATTGTGTTAGGATACATTTTGGTTGGATATCAGGAAAAGGTTTTTCACCCAGAGAGTGACTGGACACTGGAATATGCTTCCCAGGGAAGGCCTCACAGCACCAACCTGACAGAGCTTGAAAAGCACATGAACAACACTCTCAGGCACATGGTATGATTCCTGTGGATGTCTTGTGCAGGGCCAGAAGTTTGTCTCAAAGATTCTTGTGGGTCTCTTCCAACTCATCTTAATCTGTGATTCTCTGAAGATGTGACAGAGAGAAGAGAAAAGAAGAAAAAAATACAAGTGAAATGAAATGACCCAAGCTTACACAGCAGCTCAGTGACAGACTGAGATCCCAGAACCTGGTTTTGATACCTGCTCTTACATCCTGTCTTTGCTGCACTGTTCTCGATTCTAAGTGTGCTTTATTATATTTCAGCCTTTTATTCCAGGATCTAGATTGTTTCATACATATATGGTCCTAGAGAGTGTTTTTTTTTCCCTAAGACCCTCATGGTGGTTCTTGTCTACTGTTTCTTTCTTTTTCCTGTTTCTCTCTCCTCTTTACTTGCTGTATTGCTTGTTGAAGTTATTTGGGTATTTTACTGATAGGTGTATCAATTGTGCAAGAAAGAGTTATACTGGTTCTCCATTTGCCTGTTCAGTTTTCTAAAAGGACAAAGAATTCTACTGTATACTTTCTCCTGATAGAACTTAACTTCTCCAGCTCTGTATTTGTCTTCAAGCTCTGTCACCTTGAATTTATCATGTATTTATAGTGAAGTCTTATATGTCTGTGATGCAGCTTGGTTATGTTTGTTGTTTATACCTTGTTCCAGCATACCTGTCTAAAAGCATTATTATAACATTTTTTGCTATTACATGGTAATGCTATAAATTCCCCAGTTTAGATTTCTGCCAGTAGATAGGCTGACCTCAATGTGTTCTTAACGTTTTTCTACCTATGTATGCCTAAGGACTCTATGTACTCTATAGCAGTTACTGTATTCTTTGTCACCAATTTGTCATATTTAAAAGGCTTTCTTTCCACAAGTGAAAAATGCCCATTCCTTTAAAATAACCTCCTTTCAAGTATCTCCAGTTGTCAGTCTAAACAAAGGTGGCTAATGTATTAGAAATGTAGCGCATTATACTCTGAAATACACAGTCCAAAGTCGGGTACTGTCTTGCTATTTTATGTCTTGCTTGTTATTATTATACTTTAAATTTACTTTATTGAGATTTGGACACAGAATAATGCTCATATGAGAAATGAAATCTCCCAAACAAGGTGATCAACCACTACATGGATAGCAAAAGGAGCTTCTGCTGTAAGCCACACTTCAGGGCTGTCCTCTGTTGGACGAGGAGATGCTTCCCAAAACTTATTATCCCAGTTCTTATATTCTAGGTGATTGTTATTCTGTATAAGGACCGCAACACAAGCATGTTTCTTCCTTATTGATATCCTTCAATATAGTCAATCTCAACCATAAGCAAAACCCATATTAATTGCCTCTGTACAAAAGAATCTCCTATGTGATCATTTCTGTTTCAGCAAACATTTTGAAAATACTTTTGACAAATATTTTATTACTGTTCAAACTGACTGGATTTATAGCAGGAACCACTGAGGGTAGTCTCTGGGACTCATTCTCCATGCTGAGTGATATACTCAGAAGAATCATCTAAAATTTCCACCAGGGCTTCTGCACAACCTGGTCAGGTTGTGAATTGTGAAGGTGGCCAGCAGTCCAGGGAGTCACTCTGTTCCTGGTGCATCCATTGTATTCAGCCAGATCATTTTCCCACCTCTGCTGATCACCTCCTGCAGATGTCCTGTGCCAGCCTCAAATTAACTCAGGTGTACTTGGATGTACTATGTGCACAAACGGATAACCAGCTGCACCACATATATCACTAAATGTCAGGCTTGATTTTTCATGCCTGTATCTCATTTCCAGTTTAAGTTCCACAAGTCTGGACATGATATTTTTATTAGAATCATAATATTTTCTCTTTTGTGTGTCTGTGCCACATCCTGACTTCATATGGGGAGGCATTTAGAAGTAATACTTAGATGCTATTTTGAAATAGCCTCGTGGGTGTTTATGCTTTTCCCATTCTATGTAAACAAGGTTGTACTCCAGACTTGCTAGAGGCATTATGGTATTCCAGATTTGTCTGGCTCTGATTTAATCTTAGCCTGTTTGTCTCATTTTACTTTCAGAAGCTCATTTGACACATGTGATCCCTCATCTATTTTAGTCAGTACTGGACCCTTCTATCAATATCCACAGAAAATTTTACCTCCTCCAGGATTATGCAAGCACTTAGCAGTGGTGTCCTCTCACAGTTTGTTACTATGGGTGTGTTGTTTTCCAATGTGAAATGTCACATATCTTAATAGAAGCTGCATTTCTGTAATATATAGTGAATTCCTTTCTGTCATTTGTGTCCTCTTTCCACTAAATTTATTGCACCATTGTTTGGTTTTAAAGGGATTTTGCATTCAAACCTTTTTCTAACAATACATTTTCTTGGGAACCAACTTTCTTGGGAAAGTCTGGAGAGGACTTTCTTTCAATATGTCATATCTAGCTAAAAAGGCAAGCTAAACAGGCTGTTTGGTGGGATTTTTCTTCCTATCAAAATGAGGGTGCTAACCAATATTGCTTGACTTGAGTAGAAAAGTAGCTTATCTATTAAAAATACTGTGTGCCATTTCGGTCACCACAATGTTAGAAAGGCATTAAACCACTAGTGAGTGACCCTTGTGGGTTTCTTCCAACTCAGCTTAATCTGTGATTCTGTGATTCTGTGACTAGTGTCTTCCAAATCTCTGAAGCAATGGATCTCTGTGCTTCACGGACAAGATTTTGGCACCCTGCTATGATCTGTGATTTTGACCCTCCGTGGTTTCTAAAATTTCTAACCATCCTTCTCCTCCTTATGTTTTTCTACAAACCTCTTCACAAATACAGATAAGGAAAAATTTTCTGGACAATATTGTTCTAAGTCTTTGTGGTGTTCTGAAATTCTGTCTGTTGCACTGCCTTTACATAGAAAAATGTCACTTTAAACTTTTAAATAGGGGCTTAGCTCTAAATGTCAGGGCACATTCTTGCACAAACCCCTAACTCATCTGCTCACTGTACCTCTTTTGTGTTATTGTTTCTGGAGAAACAATCAATTGCCATTGATTGATCCTTGTTGCAAGCAACAA
This sequence comes from Sitta carolinensis, assembly GCA_032173965.1. NCBI lineage: Eukaryota > Metazoa > Chordata > Aves > Passeriformes > Sittidae > Sitta > Sitta carolinensis. The sequence goes on from CM063313.1 coordinate 51,638,606, forward strand.
TACTAGAGTAAATAATACACACTTCAGTAAAATTCTGTGGGTTTGAGTTCTTGACTGCAGAACTAAGACAAAGGAAAAAAAAAAACCCGGCAAAAGGAACAGTAAGGAAACGAGTTAGAGTCTTTAATGACACCTGACATTTTCCTTGTGTACCACCATGGGTCCTTAAGACCCAGCTTAGTCACTGGGTCTGATGAGCATGCTGGTGATGTGCACCTGGGTAATTTTACTCTGAGCTTGTGATGGGAACTTGTCCCTTCTGTTTCCAGGGAACCTCACTGTTTTCAAGGAAAATGAAATTTTTGACAAGAATACACCCACTCAAATCATGTCTAATTTATAGACCTTATTGTACCAAAGTTGTCTTCATTTGTTTGTACTGAGAGGATGCAAATGAGGCATCTGAGAATGCTTCTGCTTTGATTAACATGAAAGCTGTTCATTCATACTCATTTTTTCTCAGATAGTCAAATTTCAACTCTCAGAAAATTCTCTGAATTTAGACTAGATTGCGCAGAAAGTTATCCCTGTTATGAAGAATGTTCAGACACCAAATATGCACAATAATAAATGCTGGAGATATGGACTCAGAATGCAAGTGAAGAAAATGCTGTTCACTCCATTCTTACTCATAACATGCACTGCAAAACATCATGATTAATCAATAATAGTAATAAGAACAAGAACAATAGTCCTAGACACTTTAGTACAGTCTTTGTTTCCTCTAGATACTGCTACAATAATGAAGATGTATATTCAGCATATTTTATAATCTTGCACAAGTCATGATGCAGGTAGCTTGTTACTTGCTCTGCTTAAGTGCTTACATGCTGAAAGGTAGAGGATATTTTTCCTATTATATTTATAAAAAAGCTCTTCACCCAAAATGTGGCCTAATCTGGGGCTATATTTCTCCCTCTCTCACGTATTCCTGAAACTGCTCTCCACTTTTGTTCTCATAATCACAGGAAGTATCCTTTCTCATTACTGAGATGATTAGGTTTCTGATCACAGTTTTCCGCACAAAGGCATAAAATTAAATCTTGTTCTTATCACTGACCCAAGCTTAAAATGTCGGCATGTGCTATGTTGAACCCCGAATGAAGGACAGGTCCTGCGTTAGTCTAGTCAGAGCACTGAATTTCACTCTCATTGCTTCACGGGTCCCAGAGAAGCCACTTATGCTGCCTGGTAATGGCAGACTTCACTGGACTATCCCTGTAACCATAATAAATATAGCTTTAGTTAATTTTCCTGTGTGTTAAACTTCTACACTGCACAGCAAAAATGACTTTGGCATACTAATCAGGCAAAATGAGAGTAATGCAGAGTTATCCTATTACAACCTTCTTGACTGTAACATCTAAGAGGTGTCAAATGTCATTCTCTCTGCATGCTTAATAATCCTTTTATGCTGCTATAGTTTTTCAAAGAAAATAAGCTATGTTTGTCAGAAATAAATAAAAAAATCAGTATGCAAATCTTTTTGATGTTAATACTGTGTTGAATTGCAAGTAAATACAGGAAGCCAAATAATTTCATACTACTTTTTTTAACCAAAGCTTTTAAGAAAACAAAATATTTTATGTACTGAACATGCCTGAGATGAAAAAGGAAGAAGAACTGGTATGTATAAACCCAGTCTTTCTTCTGATATTGTTCTTAACAGCTAAATAGCTATCAAAGGACTGTTTGCTGTGAGCTTATAAAACCAAAAAAAGTTGCAAAACCTCATAAACTTTATTAATATTATAAATTACATGGTATGAAGACTAAAATATCTAAAATTAAAGACACACTGATCCTAAAGTAACTTATTTTCAAAATGTCAAATCTCTTACTTGGACAAAGTCTGATCCAGTAGCAGGCAAATGACTGATTTGTAATAGCCTTCCTCAAGGTCTAAGGGACATTTAAATTTTTTTCCTCTCTCTTTATGGCAGGCGTGTGATAATTTAAGTCACTCATTTGCACGAAAGTATTATTCTGTAGCTTTGCTTCTAATGAGAGTTGGTCCAGGCAAACTGTAAAAAATCCAGTCCCAAGCATCCTGCAGCTTTTCTTTAGAGCACCATGAAAGGGTTCACAAACAGAAATGTTCATGGTTCCCTCTGATAATTATGAATGTTTAGTGTCTTACTATGTATCCTTGTTCCTTTACACTGGGTTGCTGTTTTCCTAGGTCTAGAGGTACACTCTTATGAGAAAAGACTCATCTGAAGAATTGCTAAGTGGCCACAGTTCTACCCACAAGCCACTTCTGAGCAACAATTATGGTACAGGTTTGAATTCTTTCTACACAACTATACTGAATTTGGATGGCAATATTTTTCTTCCTTAAACAGAATTCCTCCTGTTAAGGTACGCTTTAATTTCTTTCCCTGTATAGACTAAAATCCAAGCTTTCAAGCATAGCTTTCACAAATGTGCTTCCCTTCTCAGCTCTTTTTGAAGCCACTAAATAACAGTAATAATAAAAATGACCCCTGGCATTCCCTTGAAATTTCTTGACATTCAGTATCAAAACCCAAATTCCCACTGCTCATCTCATTTAGATTCATAAACTTAAATTTGTAAATTCTTGAATCCCTCTTTAGGTATATGAAGTCTAAATGTATTCATTAAACACCTGCCCCCGCCCCCCCAAAAAAACCAAACCAAACCAAAACAAAAAAAACCTAGTTGAAAAAATTGCTAACCTATATGCCAACAGCTAAGCTGGGAGAGTGGATGTTTTGATATATTAGGTTTATTTTCACTAGAACCTCCTCTGTTTTCTTCTCTTTTTTCCACTGTTTCTGAATGTGCTTTCTTTTCTTGCACTAATATACCTTTAATTGACACTTTTTCCTTTGTTGTTTTTGCATTGTGGAATACTCCACAAAATTTAAATTTTATCTTTCCTCAGTGATTTTAAAAAGAGATTCATAATTCAGCTACATAAACACAGAGGATGAATTTACAATATTTGAAAGACAGAAAAAGGACTCTTTGCAATTCAGGGGTGGGATTTTTTATTTGTGTTGTTGTTAGTTGGTTTGGTTTGTTTTTTTTTTTTTTTTTTTAATATAGAATTGTATATAATATCAATTGACTTCCACAGAAACTTTTCATTTAGGTGTTCAATTGTTCACAGTTACACATTCATAGAAGTTTTTCATAGCAGAGTTTACATTTCAGTCATATTTTAAAAAAAAATGTACTAGATTTTGTTAAAACAGTTTTCCCCTTTTTCACTAAATTGTGCTCAGTAAGATCTGATTTATGCTTGTCTTTTCTGTCAATCTAAGCCAAGTCTCTCTTTTTTGCTCTCTGTGATAACTTAGATCTATTGACTATAAGGTTCATTGTTTTAGACAGCTGATATAGGAGCAAGAATGAGCTCTGAAAGTCAGGTTCTCTTAATGTATAGTTTTATATATATATATATAACAGCTTTTTTGTTCTCTTTTCTGCACTGGTCATAACAATTTTTACAGCTTTTCTGGAACTCAGTTTCCTGTTTCTTTTGTTTTACAGAAGTTTCTGCCTGAAAGAAGGCTCTGTGTGAATGTGGGGAAGGACTTTGTTGGACCAGGAAGCAGTGTTAGAACAGAATAGTGACAAAAATCTTTCTCTCAAACATCATAAAGAATCAAAGATTAAACTCAGTTGGAAGAGAGTCACAACAATCATCAAGACAAATTCCTGATATGTTGTCCAAGCACTTTTTGAATTCTGTTGGGCTTGGTGCTGGTGTTGTGAGTCCTTCTGTGGGGAGCCTGTTCTAATGCTCAAACCAACTTCTGGGTGTAAAACGTTTTACCTAAATGTCTCCTGACACAACTTCAGGCCATTTCCTCAAGTCCTGCTGTTGCCTTTTCCCCAACCTAGAAATGAAACTTGAGATAATTTTAGTAAAAAGGTAATATAAAAGGAGATCTTTATTTGGAGGCCTCCAGGAGCTGTTATGGAAAGATGCCCACAAAAGCCTACTCCCCCAGGGGTGAGTACAATTTATAGGTTTTAGAAAGTTAGCATAATTGATAAAAGACATCAATTAGGAGGACAAGTGATGATGTAATTGCTACCCAGGTCAACCACCCTTCTCTGGAGTTGCCTTTCAGCACTTGTTGTATTTTGTCCATGAAAATGTATCTTGAAGAGCTGATCTCGACTTTGGTTCCCAGGAAGAACCAAGATAGCATGGAGCCTTGGACCTCCCAGGGCTTGGAGCTCTGCAATTTGTCTTTCTGCTTAAGGAAAGGCCAGAGAAAATTTCTGGGAAAACTAGTGTCTAATACAATAGACTACAAAGATACAAATATATGTGTGAAGAATACAGAGAACACATAAAAGAAAAAAATAGGCAAAACCCAAACAGCATGACTGTCACCATCACCACAGAGGAGAGATCAGTGTCTGCTGCTCCTGTTCCTCTCAGTAAAAAGGAAGTTGTAACTGCAGTGAGCTCTCCCCTCAGTCTCTTCTCCAGGCTGAACTGACCAAGTGACTTCAGCCACTCCTCCCACGGCTTCACCTCAAGGCCCTTCACCATCTTCACTGCCCTCCTTTGGACACTCTCTAATGGATTAATGTATTCCTTACACTGTGTCACCCAGAGCTTCCCCCAGCACTCGATGTGAGACTGCCCTCAGAGCAGAGCGGGACAATCCCTTCCCTTGATCTAACCTTATAGAAGACAAAGGCTCAGAAAGCAGAACAAAATTACTCTGCCTCAGTTTTTTGTATGTAGCTTATCTAGTGAGCCAGTTTTAAACCATAATTTAACCAATCACATAGTTTTAATGACCATAACTACATTTTGTTTCTGCTGCCTAATCAGAATATTGGCATGATTTCAGTGCCTGATCTGACAACTGTTTGTATAAACAAAAAAGCTACGTTTTCTAAACCCTTTTTTGAAGCTAAATTCCATATTTCTTTTTTTTTTTTTTTTTTCTTTTTTTTTTTTCTCTTTGAAATCACTCAACGGTAATACTGTATCTGAAGGTATGCTTTTTTGCAAGTGAATTAAGGTATGCATAAGAAATGCAAGATGGTATTAATGAACATATTCATAAGCCTATTCTAGGAATTTCTGGTTATTTCACTGATGTATTAAGAATTCACGAAAACCTTTTCACATTTACTTCCCGCACTTCCACATCTTGATATTTTGCTCTGCCTATATAATTTACAGATGTATCAATGGAACTCTGCATGGAATTTCAAAATGCTGTATTCAGACACTTCGTTAAATATAGACTATTCACATATTGCTGCTTAAGGAAATAACATATACTCATTAGAAGAGTTTAGCAAATCCAGTTAGAATAAGAAATGCCTGGTGGATCAATGTTATGTGGCTTGTAACATATATAACTCTCATACATATCTTTCAGCTTCCCAGAAATGGACTGTCTATTATACATGACAAAACTGGTGAAAAAAAATTATTGTGCTCTGCATGCAATTTTTGATGAGCAGACTCATCATAATTTGTGGCCTCATTCTCCAGCTACTCTGGCTGTGCCTTTCAGTGCATTGGGAACTAATGTAGAATCTATAACCAGACTGTGCATCCTTTCATCTGCTAAGTTTTTAGTCCTCTCTTCTCCTAGCAACAGGAATATGAAGGTTCTATACAAAATAAAAATGAATATAAGATATTAAATTGAGGTATACTATATTTTTCCAATTTGCTATATTTTAATTTTTGCAGAATTTTTTCCAAGTAGCTATCAGGGAATGACATGATTTGTTGGACTGGAGAGAATGTGTAAGATTATTTTAATTGTTAAAACTAGGCTAAATACAAGCAAACATGCAAGAGTTAGACTGTGGAGTCCATTTATATTGAAGAAAGTTTTGTTTATTTTATTGCTTGTTTGCTTTTTCATGCGTTTAAATATTTTGTACATGAATCTGTAGGCTACTGGAAAGTGACAGGATAAGTAGGATATATAGGTGGGGAAAACCATGCTGTCATAGAGCTGGTATGCAAGTCTGGCTTGTGTTAGCAGACTGTTACTTGTAGTGCTGTGCACAGCTGAAAATTCCGTGCTCTTGTCATGAGGGCTGCAGACTTCCCAAAACTCAAGTGCAAGCTCTCCTCCATATGCCTCACATCCTAGCATCTTTCATAGAGAGATGTGCTGAATGAGGTGCTAGGTGATCTTACGGATTCTCTTAGTCAAGAGAATAAATTGTGAGGAATATAAAAGGCCTGAGGATACAATTTTATTTTTAATGGGTTGGTTATTTTTTGTTTATTCTTTGCATTCTTAAAAATCATTGTGTTCTAGCAAGAGAGCAACATGCGAAGACAATTGTTTGCCACTACAATGTGGAGATAAAGACTGCTAGTTTGCTCATTCCTTTCTTGTTGCACAAATAAACCACTTCAAATATTGCAGAAAGGAAAGCAAGTTTCTTGAAAGATTAAAAGAAAAAGAAAGAAATGCTGAGATTCTTTTTTTTCCTTTTTTTTTTTTTTTGTTTCATTACTTTTGAGTGTGTGACTTTTAGTCTGCACTACTGTTCTGAATACATTTTCTGGCAGAGTAAGGTGTGAAAATAAGGCATACATTTGCAAGGGACTAAAATTAAATCTCTTAATAATAGCTTTGTGTTGAATTGTAAAGGTAGATTTGCTGCCAACAGTAAGTAGACAACTTGTGCAGCTAGTAGTTCAGGGATGCCACAGTCACCTCATGCAACAAGTTTGTAGCAGCACATGTTGGAAACTGAGACACTTCATCAAGCATAACTTGTTTTCTCCACATATTACTTTGGAAATCCAGGCTGCACTTTGTGCTCATCTGGGTTACATGGTTTTCAACAACTTCATTACTCTTATATAAGTGACAGTGACACTTTGCTCTGCTGATGTACTGCCTTTTGTTTTAAGTACACAGATGAAGCTTTCACATCATTTATGTTCTTTAATTGTGAAAAGGGTTTGTGAAGAAATGTGCGAGGCAACAAGCCTCCTCATGTCACCACAGAGTAGTTAAGGTCATTCAGATGACAGCAAAGACTACTTATAACATGTGTAGTCTGCGATCCTTTTGGAAGGACTCCAAAGTACAGATATTCACATGAAAATGCTATTCATTGTATTTTTTTAATGAACAAGGACACTTTTTCAAGGTCGTTTTAGTGGTGGTAAGAAGTGGGGTTTCACTTGGAGAGTTAAATATTCTTAAAACCAGATATTTTTCCTTAGTCCATTGATACATTGACTATCCCCTTTCCCTCTCACAAAAATACGTGGAAAACCCTCAAGACCCAAAACCTAAGTTAACTCTAGTATTTCCTTGAGAGAGAGACAGGAGATAGGGACATATCAGAACATTACTATGGCTATGTTGCTAAGTATTTTTAGGTGTATTTTGCTTTGGTTAGATCGTCTTGGTTTCCTGGTTATCTGAATTCTTTTGCATCATCCAGAAAGTTTTGGTTTCATTTTTCTGGGACTATAATGCAAGAAAATAAGCATAAGAATTGCTTTCTGAACTTATGAGTACAGTGCAATGGTCTTTCTTTCTTAAGGAGTCAAACCTAAATTTCTCATAGTCATGCCCATGAGATAATTCATCCTCTATGAGGTACTATATACTTTCCATCAGTGGAAAGAAACTGGCAGACAACTGTATTTAAAACGCTTATTTTATTTTTTTTCCTCATTAAACTGAAGTGGTGATTTTTTTTAACAGTCAGAATAGCCTCACCTTACATTGGGAATGGATAACTCCAGGCCTCTGGAGTGGATGTATAAATATATAGGTGTGTGCTTAAGCATGTGTGTGTACATGCATATGCATATAAACACACAGATATAGGCACAACATAAGTGGGAAAGAGAAATGTAGTTTGAAGAAGAAAGTTAGTAAATAAGCATGTCAAGGGGATTTTAAAGTTTGCAAAGGTTCTGTCAGCTGGAGAGCATGCTGTTATTTTTCCATATGTGATTTACTGAGGATTACGAAAATAATCCTGTAATAAGGATTAGATGCTAAACAACTGAAATGAAAAGAGAGGAAGAGATAATCCTGACTGGCCATTTTTATGTAGATAAGATGAAAATCTGCATCCACATCTGTGGTGTCCCACCCTTGAGGGGAAATGAGCACCCAAGGTTCACAGACACTCAGGGTGGTTGAAATTAATGACAAAAATCAGAGGTACTGCAAAAGCTTGCAAAGTTTTATTAGTAAATAACACACTTGGCATGGAAATTTGCATGTTAATCCCTGATGCTAATATAGTCACACAGGAGTGGGTTTTGGATCAAGAAGCAGTGCGGGATGTAAGAGAGGCAGTTAGAGAGGGAGGGGAATTAAAGAAGGGGAGAGAGAAAAATAGGAGAGAAAAAGAGAAGAACAGTCCTGGTTCCAGTGTAGATCCAACTGCTGATCTGTCTAGCTTGCACAAAGGTGTTTCTGTGCTGCCCTACCTACATGGTAACTACCTTACATGGCCCCCTTCTCCCACATCCTGTTCTTTCTCACAGTTTGTTATTGCCATCAGTCTCTGACTTTTTGCCAACAGCATCTGGTTGCGTTGACAGCTGGCTATTGGTGTTTGAAACTTACACTTAAGCCCCTTATATTTTGGGCTTCTATACCACTCTCACATTGTGATGGTCTCTGGACAATCTATATCTCATTGCCAGTTTGCACTTTCATATGGTGATTTATGAAGTGGCTGGAGATTTCCCAGAAGGAAACCCTGAGTGTTATTAAGTTTGCTGATCTAGTTTAGCCCACTTTGACCTTTGCCTTAGATTCATCACTGCACTACAGTGTGTCCCCTGCAGACCTGGGGAATATTCAAGAGACAGGGAGAAGAATAGTGAAGCTTTGTTCTCTCCTCACTCTTGACCTCAGTGGGCTCAAGACCAACTTCCATTTCTTACAGTAGCAATTTCCTATTTCTCATACATCTTATATGGACTTGTAATGTGCCATCCTAATTTCCCTCATTTACTCAGAGAAATTACCTTTTTTTAAAGTACTTTCTTTTCTAGCAGATTATTTAATTTTCTTTGATTGCAAACTAAATTTTCTTTGACTTGAGCAAAGTCTTTACAAATAATTGTATTTGAAGACATCTCAAACATCCAGTCTTCTCACTGAAAACTTTACTACTGTAAGAATTTTTCTAAAGCATAAGAAACTTATGGATAGTATTACCAGCATCCTTATGTGGAAAATGTGAAGAAGATATTCCAGTCACATATTACTGAAGAACTTTACTCAGATGAAGGTTTTATCTTTACTGAGAGAATTCAAGAACACAACTAGAAGTTTTAGCCCTCTTTAAGAGGTTATAGCTCCCTCATGGACTGGGCAAAAGAAGCAACAGGATTGTTAATTACTCATTTAAATAATGTCTATCTTCTACACAGTACTGAAGAACACGATCATTGCAAGGAGGCGTGTAAGCAGGGGGAATATATACATATTCTGACTGTGGAAATCAGTGCAGCTGTCTGTACATCAGGTATAAAAACACATTTTATAAATACAGGAGAGATTATTGTATGTTTGCTGCAGGAGCTCATTTAGAAGTCAAGTAAAGGATGCTTTGCTTTCCAGGATCATTATAGTTTTTCAGATCTTTAATTGAATGTTCTTGAATCAGATTTGAACTGATGAAAGGAAAAAGCTCCAACACCAATATATTACATGAAAAACCAGCTAGTTGTGTAATTGAAAACCACACTGAAATTCCAGCAGTGCAGCACATTGGCTAGGCTTTTCTGCATAGGTACCTTATCCATATAAGTTTTTACTGTATGTTTCTCTATGTTTTGAAGACTCTTTGTGTGTTTGAACTTCTCCCAAGATTACTCAGCAGCTACTATTCATGCTTGTGTCTTATCAGTATTTAGGCAGTTGTAACCTTAACACTGCGAAGTCTAAACAGTCAGTTGTACAGCTGCAGGGATCAGGACTTCAGAGGATGTTGGAGATAGTTGAGAGCTATCTTGAAGAACACCAGCTGAGACTGGAATTACTCAGGCCAGTGGTGAATATGTTGGTTGTAAAAAAAAAATCAAGAGATAGGGTGTTCTAGTCTTACACATTTGGTATTTCTAAGCTTGTCTTATAAAAGCATACACTTCTGAAGACTCTGCCATTTCTTCCATGCTGCTTTTTCTGCCCTATGTAGCAGGGAAAATAAAATTCTGTTTCATTATCACCAAAGAGAGTACTGTTGCTTAATATGGAAAAAAAATGCAGTCTGGTCGAGGAGAAGTTATCACTGTTTTTGCACCTTTACCTGTGTTTTCTTTATATCCTGTTAACCCTGGGCATTTCAGAAGCATAGCAACAGCAGTATTGACAACATCAATGGAACAGTGTTTTGCTCCGTTCTGATACAAAAGGCTTTAGTGGGCCAGTCTGTAGGTTTGCACAAAGACTGCAATAGTTCTTACTGAAACTGTGGCTTGTGCCAAGCCAAGACTGAGGTTCAAGAGAAAATGTGATCAAGCCTCTCCAGGCATACACAAGGAAATAGTTTGGAGTTACCTAAAGTGTAGGTCAGAGTTAACACAATAAAGGACTTAAAAAAAAGGACAGAGGCGATATTAATAATTTATGCTTGATGGATAAAAAAGTCAGAATTGATAATTTCATGTAAAAGCTTAAAAAAAAAGTAATTTACTTAATCTTTTAAAAATTAAAATAATTCCTTCAGAGAAAGCATTAGATGGAAACGTTAGTAAATCTTTTCCACATTCACAGTGTCCATGTCAACTTCATAGATATGCCTGGGGATTTTATTTAATTTATTTATTTAAATTTATTTATGTTTTTTAAAATTTATTTTGCTCCCAGTTTGTGTTTCAGGAATTGAGCAGACTTTTTGTGAGGTGGGCTGGTTGTCAGAGAGGGCGAAGATTTTGATTTATGTTTCATGGTTTGCTTTGATACTTTGAGGATATTTTCCCATCTTCCAGGAAAGCAAGCATCTCTGAGTAATTTACTTGATGTATTGGTACTATTGAGATTTGAACATATGACCGAGGTGTGTACATATGTGTTTCATTTGAGGAACCTATTACTGGCAACAGTGATATAATTAGCAGTAACTAGGAAAGCTGCTCTTCTACCTGTGATAAAATTGCATGCCCATAACAGACTTCATTTTCAGATGAAGATACCAGAAAATGCAGTAAGCCATAGGACTGATGGCTTTTTTTTCTATTGATTTCTTAGGGAAGAATCTCAGACAGTTTGCTAATGGTGCTAGCTTAAAGTCTTAGAAAGATTTTGAGGGCAACTCTGAAGATATTGACTTTACTACCTAAGCTTATCATGTGGGCCTTTAATGAGGTGTATCTATTGAAAACACACCAGGCAGGAGTCACTATAAAGCCTGCTTTTAAATTGGTCATGGGCTTTGTTTGATGTTAAAAGCCATTTCCATCCACTGTAGATGTAGTTGGGCTGAAAAAACTTCATAGGTGGAAAGTGCTGCTGATTCTTGGAGAATTTAATTCAGGATGTTTATCATCAAGATTTTATTGCGAATTTATTTAATTAAAACTTGTTGAACAGATAGTAAAAATTCTGCAAGATGACAACACCTACCAAGACAGTGTCTGAGATCTGCTTTCCAACTCTGAATGATATTGTGGTGTTTCCTGCAGCAAACACTGAAACGTGTGTTAGTGTCAAAGTGTCCACAAGGGAAATGCAGCTACTCTACCTCACTCTACCTGGTTGTAGAGTGAAAGTGGTATCTGATTAAAAAAAACCCAAAAAACAACAAAATTATTCCCTTTGATTACAATTCACCTGAGAAACAGTAGGATCCGATGTGCTGCTCAGAGAGAGAAAAATACATTTCTATTCCTATTTTCTTTTTTTTTTTTATCTCTCCCCTCTCATAGTCATACCTTTGTTACTTTGTGTCAGTTTGAAGACAGAAGCTGCTATCAAATACCCTAGAGAAATGCTGGTACCTACCACAGATTTCTTATAATAATTTTTTATGTTTATTAATAAAATTGTTAATTCATTTTGATATAGAAACTAACATTCAGGAGACATTTTTAAGGTATCCAAAAAACCCTCTGTAGAAGAGTTTTCATAACCTTTTGGATGTATCTGTCTGGATAGATATTACAGTTGCCCCTCTTGAAAGAGAAAATAGCTGTAAACTTCTGTTTACTTAGGAAACATTTAAGGATAGCAATAAATTATCCTTTGCCAGGCTCCAGGGATTATGGGCTGTTAAAAGTCACAGAATTGAATGAATAGCTTTAGGTTGTCCAGCCTGCTTGTAAATAGCCAGATGACGTGTATTTGCTTTTTAAGAAATCCCCAGGGGACCATGTTTGTGGAACAGAATACATATAAAGAGACATACTATAAAGAGACAGCCTGGTCCTGAAGTTTATTGACTTCAGCTTTACAGAAAGACAAAAGAGAGGAGAAGATAAATGTTGTTATTGTTACAGTAGGGGATTGAGTCAGGGGGAGCAAACATCCTCCTGGCATATAAACTCAGATAACATTTTTCTCTGGGGATCACATCTACCGTCAAGATTCTTACAAATGGCAAGTGTCAGGTGAAACAGAAACCATAGGATCCTTCCATGCACTTGTTAACCAGAACTGGAGGGAGAAGAGCAACTTCCCTGCTCCAGGGAGATCCACTGAGAGAACTCACCAGTTATGACTTCCTAACCTCAAACACCATGACTTTGGGATATTTGTCAAAGTGCTTTTAAAGGATGGAGACCAGTGAATAAGTGATGGGAAAAAAAAAAAAAAAGAAAAAAGAAAAAAGATTGCCCTGAATGTCCTTTCAATATTTTTATTTTCAATGATAAGTCTGGAAGTATAGAGTACTTGAAGCAAAGATTGCTTTCTTCTAGAGTCCTCAGTGTCCAAGAAACTTTGGCTTCTCCTCTGGGTAGCAGTCCCACTATGAAGAGAGATGCTGGGAAAGTAAATACATTGTCAGTGCTGATATATAACTCTGATTAAGATTTTAGAATTAGCTAAATAAATTACTCTCATTACTAAACCTCACATTCCAAAGCTTATACATCCTGCTGTTTGTGCTGGATGCTCACTTTTATTTTTTCTAATGTTACTTTACAAAAAAGAACACCACCAACTATTTCTGTTATTGATAATTTTCCATTGCTAAAAAGCGCTTTATGTTTGTTGCTGTGACATTACTACCCACGCCTGAGCTTTCCCACACAATTGCATCATTGCTATACAGCAGAATCATGTTGAATTTGGAGAAAGAAAAAACACTTTTGAAACAGAAGCAGGAAAGATAATGTAGAACAAGCTTGCTGATACCCTGCAGAGTATTTAATTAACAGAATCGATCACTTCTTTGAGAGATAAAGTGATTTGATAGAAGCCAGAGAGAAAACACCTCTTTTCAAGGCAGAGATAGTTCCTTATTGACACTCCCACGTTTTTTTAAAATTAGTCTCTCCTGATTCCCACAGAGAAGAGAAAAAAATTAATTTTTTAAATTATGTATTTTGAACCACAGAATCTATCAACTGATAAGGGACTTTCAACGTATTCCTCTCACAGGACAAGGCCTTTTCTGTCAAACTAATAGTTAATGCTAAAGTGATTTAATCAGTGAAATATGATAAATATATGATGTTTCAAAGCTTCATAGCTCACTACTATGTTGTCCCTGAAAATAAACCTTCTGATTTGTTTCTGTATGATGGAGTCAGTGTTCTCATGAAATTTTAAGATGAACAATAAAAATTATAAAAATAAAAATGATAAATAGCTGAGGTTTCAATAACTTGAGTTCTTTTCTTCTTCTGTGCTCTGGACACCTGTTGTCTGTGTGTTTCTGTGTTCCCTCTGTGCATCACAGTTACACTGCTATACATGCACACATACATGCAGACAGCAGAAGTGTTCTTTCAACAGATTTTCCAGGTTAGAAACAGGGTATCTATTTTTATACAATATCCAATTAGTTTGTGATTCAGAAGACTTTTGTATTGACAAATGTAGTTAGCACCAAAACATGTGTACTCCTATTCAAATAATAAATAAAGAGGGTGGTAAGTTCCTAAAAATTCTTAGCACCTGCTGAAATAGCTGAGCTCTGGACCTTAAAGACATCTACAAAACTATTTCTCTTTACAGATTTATTTTTCTCTCATTGAAGTATAGTAAAATTCATGTGGGTGCATCAGGTTTGCATGAGTGTTAACCCAAATAAGATGTTAGCCCAATCGCTACTGAATTTTGTATGGAAAATATAAATCATAATATATACAGTGTTTACATGGAAAGTGTAATCCTTTGCCAAGCAGACAGGCAAGCAAAAAGAAAAAAAGAAAACACCAAAACTCATTAAAATGAAGCTCTATGAACCCAAACTTATTGTATCCATATGATCCTAACGTGTGGCATTTTTAATTTTATTCTTTATACTAGTTATGACTGCATTATTTGAAGATTAAAAGTCCAGTTTTTATGTTTTCTCTTTCATGTTTTCCTCAGGTATGTAGAAATGGAATGGGAAGAACACCATGTACTTTACACACACAATAGCATTTTTCTTGCTGTTGCTAGGTTCAAAAATAATGTACCATAACTGCTATAAAGTATCACAGTTAATTTTCTAGAAGCTTAAATAGCTCTGGGGAATTAAACACCATAAACACCTGGAATAATTAGTTCTATTCCTTTATATGACTTTTAGTTTTCTTAATATCTATATATTTCTAGAATGCAATGCCAGCCTAATTTTAGATCTATATTCAAATATATATTTAATATTATTTTCCCTCCAGAACGAATGAGTTAATTTGTCTGTGAAGAGGTAACATATGTATCTATGGACCACTTCAACGCTGGGCGTAGTAAACTCAACCTAATTATAAGCTAAAATATTGACAGTGACAGGTCTGCAGTATAGTGGATTTGCCAGGAAATAGAAGTCCTTCGTATCTTACAATCTCTCTAGCAGAAGACTCAGACATCCCACTTTTGAGACACTAAAAATAAATGAACACAGTCTTTTTCAACCAAAAGCAGGTTAAGGCCATGTTCCATCAGGGATGTTTTGAAATTTTTGACATTTCTTCCCTGAGAATATGGCCAGCTGTGTTGATGCCAGGATTAAAAGCAGACTATCTGGCTCCAAGTAAGTGGGGTCACACATGGTTAGGGTGTCTGAGCACAGTCATAACAAAGCTGCTGACAGCTTTTGTTTCCTCAAACTTTCCCTGGGGGCTGCAGCTCTTGGCACTCTGCCCCTGGGCTGAAGGTAGAGTGGGGACAGCCAAGCTGCCAAGCATTTTAAGTTCCCAATTAGTGCACTCCTGCATATTGCTTGGAATGACTTTGCTCCAAACATCAGTCTCTGTGTCTTCCAGCCTGAGCAGACAATTAGACCAGTTTGTGGTGGAATTCCCATTCCTGGTGGGCCAGCCTGGAGGTGTGATTATCTGCCTTTGTACTAAACGAGCATCATGCTTTTCTTCTAGATCTGGTTTGTAGCATTTCAGTTAAGTCTGGGGAGGTTCAGACTTCCACTTAGATGACCTAGACTACTTCTTTCCATCCAAGCCACAATCCCACACAGTACAGTTTGCAGGAAGGTTTCAGGGAGCAGAAGTCTGCAGGCAGTGATCAGTGATCAGACTGCCACAGTGGCTGAGGTCTCTGACACAAAGGTGTGCAGCTTAAAAACAGCCAGGGGTCTACAGCATTGACCTTACTGCCTTGTGTATGGGCAAGAGAAAATAAAAAGCAGAGATTTTCAAAGCTAATTAAATAGGTATGAGTATGACCTATGCCTGACATAGCATTAGGGCCTGTTAGGGCACAAAGAACTCTTACATGTTATTCTGGTTTAAAATAGATTTCGGCTTTGCAGGAGTTGTGAAATCTTTATAGTCATTTAATAAATCTGTTCCCCAGACCTTAGGCTTTTTTCTCCAAAAACCCAAATGCTTGTAGAATATTCTGTCAAATATTCCAGCAACATTCCTTTTAGTAGTCCAGAGCCCACAGCCTCCTTTATTGAATTTCTAATAAATAATACATTTTTAATTGTTGTTGTCTCGAAACTGCATGTTCGTTTTATCCTATGGCAAGAAAGCAAAGCTGAGATTCATAATCAGCAGAATTAATGGTGTGTCAAATCATTACATTTTTCACCCTTAGAAATCCTGTTCTAGCTCTGTAAGCTTGTGTGATCACTTATTTTATGGAGAGGAATGACAAAATTGGGAAAATCTGAGCACATTTGTAGGTTAAGGGGCACACCTGAGGACCAGTTGTAAAAAGAGAACTTGGTTGTCCTTTGTTACATAATTTGTAAAATCAATCAGTCCTTTTGCTTTATAGATATTCACAGGCAGGGCAGTTTCCCCTCAAACATTATTTTATTTTTCTTTTTTTTTCCCCCCTCTCTTATTTTTCATATTTGTTTTCATTCTGTCTTACAATGAGTGTCTTGTTAATTCTGTTTAAAAGGTAAAGTGAACATCTAGTGTACATTCAAAGCGTGGAGCTGCTGGTTTTCAGTGTCATATCCTGCTCAAGTCCTTCCCAAACTGAGTATGAAAATGCATCCCATATTGCCAGGAGGTTTAAGGGAATTTCCTTCATTCTTCTGCTTTGCACTAATGTTTTACTCAAAAGAGGCAGGAGAGGTACAAACAGCATCATGAGGTATTTGCAGTAGCTTACTAGACTGTGGGAGATGTCCAGCTAACTAAATTTCCTCTGAGATTTCCTTGATATTCTGTTCCTAAGTTTGCAAATTGTGTGATATACTTTGCACTCTAAGTGTTGTATGAGATAGCCATTCCTTACAGTGACTGACTTATGAAAAGATATACACCATGACTAGCATTATTTGTGCTTCCTCTGGTTTCTGTCTTTCATCTATGCTTAAAGTAGAGACAATCTGTCATGTTTAGCTGGAAAGAGAATTCCTCACCACCTGCTATTATGCTGAGTCCAAAGCTTCATGGATCTGAGAATATCATTAGTAATTTTGGATAATTACTTAGAGAAAGTTTAGGGGTCCCATGTTCTACTGCACTCTAAGCAGAGTACAAATTTGAGTTAATTTCCCTGAAAGTCAGATTCAGAAGAAAATCAATTCAAAAATTAACTCAATGTCAAAGTCATTTGTTCAACAGTTTTTCAAGTGACACCCTTCCCCTTTTGTATAGTTTTAATTTCTTTCCCCCCAAATTACCTTTATTTGGCTATTCCATCTTCTTAAGATAATTTTCAAGAAATAAAAATTACTGACTCTGCCATGCGAAAATTTCTAAGTAGCAACCATCGACTAAATAAAAATAATTTACTAAGAAAGTTTCTCTCTGTGCCTGTGCTTATAAGAACACTTCATGAAAAGGGCACTTGTCCTCTTTTGTTGAGTTGTAACATTTTTTTCCTGTTTTTGGGAGCAGTTTGTTTAGAGAAAGGAAGCAAAAATGTAACATCAGTGCTTTGTCTTCTTAAAGAGCTCCTACTCACGGATTCCATTTGATCTTCAGATACTGAGCTGCAAAGAATAAGAGAATTTGGGTACACATTTCTGAACTAGCCTGCTTCAGAAGAGAGAGGTGATCTTCAAAAAAAAAAGAGACCCAGCAAAAGAGTATCCGCCCTATCCATTTTGTTTTCCATAAAGAAAGCAATACATTTCTCATACAGAAACAATCCAGCATACAAAAAGGGACTGTGAACTGAATGCTTTGAGTAGCAATATGATGGAAGAAAGAGGCTTATAAAGATAACCCATAAGCGAAATTTCACAATAGACTGTTAAGGTCAACAATATGAAAATGTGAGTGGGAGAGCAAGGCAAAGTGTTTGCAAAAATCTACATCTACCAAAGGAATTATAATTGAGCTAAGAGAAATAATGCATCTGCACCAAATTGATCTGAAATCAATCCTGAATGTTTGACTTTCAGAAAAAGGGTAAAAGGAGAATTTGAATGTGGGGTCCCATTGAGCTCTTATCTAATTCAGTTCCATCTGACGTTTTACCCTTGGTGACTAACAGTATCATGATAATTCTCTTCTTTGGATGGGCAGTGAGTAATCTCTTTATAAAATAATTGTCCAAGGCTTGGTTTTTTTGCCTGCTGTTATGACATTGTATCATTTGCAGGAGCTGCTTATGGAGTTGTGCATGTGCTAAAATGTACAACCCTCATATTTCAAAAAGGAAAAAGGAGTCAGGAGGTGTTGTATGCCAAATAACTTCATGAGTATTCATTTATCAGTATCCTAGTTTAAAGACATATTCCATGTAGAAAAACTATACTGGTTCTTCATTTTTAAGAGTAAAGGGTGAGCTGATTTACATTTAATTTAAGTGTGAATTTCCTTTTACTTTTCAAGAAGGTACTTTAAATCAGACAGCTGACTATAAAATAAAATTAATATAAGAAGAAAACTAGAAATCTAAGTGTTTTAAGGTTGTTTTGGGTTTCTTTTTTTAAAGAAAGATGTTTTAAGAAAAAGATTAGGCTTTTTAAGCCAAACTAGCTTATGTCTGGACAACAGAACAGAAAAAACAAATCCTATCTACTATAAAAATAAATAGATTGCCCAGAAGCTGTTCACTGAGAATACTGAACGCATTAAGATCTTAACATAAGAAAAGAATTATTCCCATCTTTACTTTATACACAATAAAAGAGACAAACTTCATATCTGCCAAAGCATTTTGGAGCAGGAGGCATTACGACACTTTTTTAGGTGAAGTACATCTCATTATCTCCTGTTTCGTTATGAATTATTTTTTTTATGTGTTAGGTTTTAAAGCAAAAGAACACTATTTTAATGGATGTTTTGTATGAAGAAGACATGCTTCTTACACAGGAGGATGAGATTTGAATTTTATTTTGGAACATTAGTATTTTTTACTGGTAATAATTGTAAGGCATTCATATTTTTGCAGATAAAAAGGAGCATTAATCTGAACTCAGTTCAACCTTCACATAGTAAAATCAGCAGCAATAAAATTTCACTACATGATCATAAATGGAAAATGGCTATAATGTATTAAGATATAAATGTTATATAATTTAGCGTAATCTTGAGTGACACTGGAGATCTAGTGAAGCACTGGAAAGCATCACTGATTCAGTTGCTTCCCACTGAAGTTCATGCCGAGTGTATCCTGCATTCTAAAATGTATGAAGTTTCTGTTTTGCTCTGGAGTACAAAACTCAGATGTGAGGCTATGCTGCAGTAGGCAATTAACAGCATTTTTAATTTTACAGGTGCTTGCTATGACTGGCAGTGAAGAACACATTGAAATCCAAACCAGTGTACACTAACTAGAACTTTGTCACCTTGCATGATTATACATTTCGACTAACTACCTACCACTCATTTCAAAAAGGCACAGGTTATACTTTGCATTTCACACAGGTATAGAGATGGTTGGACAAGGCAAAAAAAATACAGACCAGAAAACAACAAAGGAAAAAGATGGAAAAACCTCTGCTTGACCTCTGCTTTCTAGTGGTCTCAGCACTAAAATCATACTTACAACAGTTTCAGGAATCATATCTCATCTACTACCGTTATAAATTTAGTTCTAATGGTTTTGGAAATTAGTTAGTTTGTTGTTGTTGTTGTTGTTGTTGTAGTAAGAGGGGAGGAGGTCCAGGATTGGGTGGAGATAATGGATAGATGAGGTGAGGCGTGATTGGACCAAGACAACAACCAATCATTCGAAGCCCTGAAGAAATGATTGGCCCAGAATGAATGATGCTAAAGGCCAATCAGAGCACCGAGATTCCACCAATCAGTGCGTGGATCCAAATTCCACCAATCCTGGACCCAAGGGGTATTATAAAAAGGGGTGTTCTCAATTGGGCGGGCTTGTTTTTCTTTCTGTTCTTTCAGTTCTGTGGGCATGCAGGAGGAAGAACCCAGCGTGTTGGTAACACACTGTTATCTTTGAGCTGTTGTGAGGGGGTTCGAGCTTATCTTGGGCCCTCCGTTCCTTTCGGCCTGTTTTTAAATAAACAAAAGCCTTTTTCATTTTTCTTTGAAATCTGGCCTTGTTCATTCATAACACTACCATGGGATATTACATCATCCTCTTCTACCCTAAACATGTCTTTCACTTGAGGCCTCTAGTTTTGCAGGGTAATTGGAATTGGTAACCCGTGAGCAACTTTCCAAAACCAACTGTGCCAAAGAGTGTAAAAACCTCTTTTTAAACCTCCAATTTCTTCTGAGATCGTAGACTAATTTTTTATTTTTGCTTAAAAATATCCATTCCACATACATTAAAATACCTCAATACTTTAACGTGCAGTATAAGCTATATAATGCTAAAGGCCTCACTGCTATTGAAGGAGTGGCAAAAACTGCAGCAATTGTCTTGCTTATCCTGGTAGACTTTGATGAGGGGGATGTCCTATGAGGGGAAAATCTGTTTATTGTTTGCTGATTTTATAATTGTTTCCTTTTACTGTTGACACCTAAAGGTAGAATCCAAAACATATAAAAATTTTGTTATTTCAGAGGTTTAATTTACAGAGGCAAAGAATAATGTAGCCCTTCAATCTGAAGAAACACACATTTTAGAGAGCTAATACATGAAATTGGTAGATAAGCTTTCAGCTGGACTTTTACTTCTTCTAAACTATAAACCACAGTTAAGGAGGAAGTCCCTCCACTTTTTGCACAAAATGTGAAGTTGTATGGTTTGTGGTATGCAAGGTTTCTATGGAGATGTTAATTTCTTATCTAAGGATATTTAAGATAATCCTCTGATTTTGGGAGACTGACCAGAAACATGTTCTTGACATGTACTTCCCTCCTACAAACAAAAGCTTTGCAGGCAAACTGGACTTCTATGTTTGCTGATTTGTAATTTTGTCTACCTTCAAGAAAACTACACGAGTTAAGTGTTAGCCAGTTGAATAAGAAAGAGAGGATGGATTTTCAAACACTTCTCTTCAATGCGGATTTATCTATGATAAAATCAGAAACCATTCTCTTTAAAGTATTTCTCTAGCATGATGCAGCCTCCCAGGAAAGACAAACCATGAATAATGAGAAAAGATGAAAATGTAGCTTACGTTATCTTCTAAGACAAGGCATTTTTTGCATTGATGAGACTTGCTTCTCACCTGTAGAACTACTGTGGAGAATATCTCTAAGCAAAAGTTTGACCTCGCAATTGAAAAAAATGTGAAGGAAAAACTCAAATACAGCAATGTGTTTTCTCTTTTTCTGAAGAAAAGGAAGAAAATTTTCAAAGAACCCAAATGTTTGTTGGCTTACCTGTTTTCTTTTTTCACACAAGTACCAAAATATGATTTTGTCCTCATATTCTTCACTGAAAGGATTTCATTCAGCTTTACTAATCTGTAGTTTGTATACAAATGTTACCCTCTGGAGCTATGACAAATTTTTTCTATTTGAGATGTCTTGGTTATACAGTTTGCAATGTATTTCATCAGTGGAAATGAAGACTGGAAAATTATATTGCTAAATATATAACATGATATTTTTTATTTTTGTTTCTCTTTATGAGAGAAAAAAAGGAATCAGAGGCCATCTGAAGAATCTAAAGGAATTTAGTTATATGAAATATATTTGACATACTCTGGTCAAGTGTGTCTGAAAAAGAGCTGACAGAATTCTTTGAGGAAGAGTTTTCATGCATCTTCTCCAGGGTATCTGTACTTGCAAAACCTGGTTTGCAGAACTTTCAGCTTCTGGAGGCAGAGAGCCTCAGAGGGTACAAGGAGAACATTTTTAATAGTTGACAGTTAACTTTCTCTGTTTAGTGAAAGCAGACAGACTGATTATATTTCTTAATGCAGACTTCATAAATGAACCATAATTTAGGCTTCACAACTGAACCACAATTTAGTCCCACATCCATTGTTTCAGATGGAAAGACTCTATGTGTGACATTTAGAATTTATTCTCTTTTCAGACACCATTGATCTGCAAGTTCTTTATAAAATATTTTTAATGTGTCAGGTTGTCCAGAGGGGTACTGGAGTGTCCATCCTTGGAAATATTCAAAAGCCAACTGGAAGTTAATCTAGGCAACTAACTGTACACAACCCTGTTTGAGCACAGTGTTTGATAAGAAGACCTTCTAAGGTCACTTCCAACTATTCTGGGATCATATGAGTCCACTTTTACAAATATTCGTATTTGGACAAATTAGGAGCAACTAGACTGGAAATTCTCAATGAAGTTAAAAGTGAATTTAAGCACCAAAAAATTCCCAGATTTTCCAGGTATAGTTCAGAAACTTAGAGAATCACATGGAAAGTCCATGGCCAAATTACCAATAGGGGGTAATCCTGTCCCGACAGACCAGTTTTTCTTCACCTGGGTGGAATTTTATTTCCCCTTCTTGAGGGAAAAAAAAATAAAAAATTTTCCTAACTTCTTCTCCTTCAGCCCTTAAAGTGAGATTGTCAAATACTCATATAGGGCATAAAACCCAGAACGTGTTTTTAAAATATACTGGCCATGCAGAAAACAAGACCTGCTGTTTGAAACCTCTGGAAGTCTGAGCTGGACTAGCAGCTGGGTTGCAAAATCCTCAGATATAATCTGTAATAATGTATGTCCCTTTATGCTTTGTGAAAACCTGACCAAGACATGCAAGTTTTCACTTGGTGTCTATGAACTTTAGCTATACTTTGCCTCATTTTTCTCTGGGAAAAAAAAGCAGAGCAACTCCAAACCAGAAAAATTCCCCCCAAAGTCAACAAAACAAAATGTCTTTTTCTGTATCACAAGCCTGCAAGGCATGTGACAGATTACATCTACTTTCACCTGAGGCATAGTGAAACAGATGATGTTATAGTCACTTTCATAAGAATTTTGATGTCTTGTTTTGGATGGTAATAACAAAGTATTCATAAAATGTGAATGTTTTTTAGCACAGTGTAACTCTTCCCAACTTTTCTGTTTTTATTATTGAGTGACAAAAATGCTTTCAACACGTATTTCACATCAATGGACTGTATATATTTTCTGTCACTATGTGTTAGTCTAATGCAATATAACATAGAGAATATCTTCCTACTGCCGTTATATAGAATAAACTGTATATCTTTACAGAAAAGAAGTGTATTTTTTTGAATGCAGAAAAGAATTGTAACTTCTTATATATTTATTTAAAGTAATGCTAATATGTTTCTTTTTATACCCAGGGTCCAGAGGAATTAGTAGTGCTATGTAGATCATGCAGCAAACATACATTAAATTAAGTTTTCTGGTGGTGTAAAGTCAAATTAGTAGGAACTACACCATGTGTCCTCTGAAGTCTGGAGGTTTACTTTTTCCAAAGTACAGTAAGCTCATAAAAGTTGTACAGCTCTGCAAATCAGGCAGGAAGAAGACCATAAGGGCTTATTGCCTCTCTTATAATGTATCTATGTGCCCTGGAAAACACAATTGTTCTCACTATATATGCTACAAAGCACATTGTCACCATATAAAAATTGTACATTGATATGTACCTTGTTCTCATGCATTTTTTTTTTCCCTACAGGTTTTTGCACGATTTTAAGGCCATTATTTTAAGACAGGATTCTTAGCTACAATCTGGGTTCTTAGGTTGCTCTGTGCTTGGCAGACCAGTCTGGAACTTGCACTCTTTCCAGGTAAATGTGCTTTTCAAAAGTACTATCACCCAAATCTTGTGCTTGGGACTATGTACAGTCAAGATTTGGAGACTGTAGACGCCCCAACCTTGTAGGGCTGTCTGCTCCAGACTTTGGCCTTTAAAATTTTTTTTTTGATTTTCCCATTTATGTCCATTGCCTTCTGTTATATCACTGGGCATCAATGAGAAGAAAGTCTGATTTCACGTTCTTTACATTTTCTCATCAGGTATTTATACCAGTGAATGAGATACCCCTGAGTGTTCTGTTCTCTGGGTGAACAGTCCCATCTCTCCCTGCCTCTTCTCATGTGAGTGATGCTCTAGTCCCTTCAGCATTTTTGTGGAGCTTCACTGGACAAATCTGTTTGTGTCTGTTCAGAGGAGATCAGAACTGGATCCATCACTCCAGGTGTGGCCTCACCAGGACTTGGCAGAGGAGAAAGTTCACCTCCCTCAAGCTGCTAGCTGCATATCAGGGTGCATGCCTCCTGATGCCTCCCAGAATACTGTTAACTGTCTTTGCAACAGGGACACAGTGCTGATTCTTATTTGAATATCTGTCCATCAGAAATCCCACCTCCTCTACAAAGCTGTTTTCCAGCTTGGTGGCCCCCACTCCATATGCTGGTGCCTGGGTTTGTCCCTCCCATGGTGCAGGATTTAGCATTTGTTTACTTAGTAGATGATTTAACAAGGGAACAAAGACCTGTCATTTTAACAACAGCTTATGAATTACATCTAAAATGAAAAGAAAATACATTTTTTCTTGTTTTTAGTGTGATGCACATGGTAATTAGTTCTTGATTGAGACAGTCGTTGCAAACTTCTACATATGTTGACAAATGAACTTTTTATGTGGCAAAAGCTTGACTTGACAGCTTATACTGCTGAGAAGAACTGCTATTTCCCTCAGGCATGATAATAAAACCTGATTTTATTTTTAATTGTCAAAAAATCAGCTGCTGTTTTGAAATTACCATAATTTCACCTCTAGAAATGGCTTTAACATTTACAAGACCTTCTACAAAACCAAATTATGTAGCATAACTTACCCTAAAGCAATAAACCAATAAGGGGATAGAGCTGATTCAAGTTTTACCCACCCACTCATTATTCTTTCGTCTAGCCCACAATCCTTTTCTGACAATCAAAATTTTTATGCAAAATCTACCTATAAAATTTAAGTTTTGGGTTTTGATGTATATTTTTAGAAACTATTTCCTTCACGATCCATCAGATTGGCTTATTTCTGTTCCTAGAACGTAGAACCATGACATAGCATTGTCTAGCTATAATAATTTAACAGAAACCAGTAAATTTTGTTTAAAACTTAAAGAGATCCATACAATGTACAGCAAAGTTGGTATTACAAAGACAATCGGACACTGATGGCATTCAATTAATTTTCATATTAGTTCCTGACAACACCATTGTCTTTACTTGGACATTAGATTCCATTGAAGACTCTGAATGTTCAGGCACCTGACAAGGAGGGATTTGCTCTGGTGAATCTAATCAAGACCAAAGCAATGTTGGAAACATTTTAAAGTAAAACTGAGAAGATTTCTCCCCTTCTCTCTTTAGAGGACTGATGCAGAGAACTTTGGTTCAGAAACACACTAATGTTTCCATCGTACAAGACTGCTGAACTGCTCTGCTGATTCCACTGAGCAAAGCTGACATTGGGAAGAGTTTAGATGAAAGGACAATATTAACATTACAAAGTATAAAATAAACTACCAATATGAAACTTATCCTAATTTGGGTTTTTGAAGGTAATATTTTTCAATAAAGTCTGATAAATGGAAATGGAGGAGACTTAAAAAATTAATTATTAAATAAGATTATTAACACGGATACAATTTGCAGATTACTCTAGATCTCTGGAAAGATCTGAAGCAAGGCCTGTACTTGGAGTCACTGAAATCCTCATACAGAATATAACCAATGCTGTTCAGAGTGAATGCCAGTCTAATGACATTCTCTAAGCTGGATAAATAACAAGGAGTGTATGTCAACAAGATTTCTACATGGAATTGTATCCTGTAGGTAAGTTGGCAAGAAAGTAAAACCAAAGAAAATAAGGGTTATTTGAAGCTAACAATGAAAGAAACTTTCTTCCTCAAAACAAATATTTTTCTTTCAAATAGAAATGATATTACAACAGAACAATCACAGAAAATTATTTCTTCTAACCATATATCTGAATATCTGAAACCATTTTTATTTGTCATAATTTTTTCCTTGCTGAAACCAAGCAATGCAATGGCGATGGGTTTGGAATCAATGCATATCAGAAAGACAACCTATTTATTTCTTTTAGAAAAGTTAATTTTTGAAAGGGATTGGGATATAATTAGTGTGGATGTCAAAATAATGCTTTAAGCAAAAAATAAGCTATTCATTCATCACTTTTACACAGGGACTGCAAATTATTCTGCCTTTCCCTTTCTAATTCTTAGACACACATATACTAAGCAATGCATGTATATTTCAACTCTCTTTAGAAGATCAAAAGAAAAATACGTAATTATGAGGAATTATTATTCTCAGCAGCAAAAATCTCAATAAATAAAGGATTTTTACTCAAGAATGGGAATGCAAGAAACAGAAATTAAGCATCCACATGACATAAGAAAACCTGTGTATTATATTATTCTTGCTAAAATATATTGTCTCATTGTAAAAGTAAGTGGAATGATGTTTTCAAAATGGATTGAGAAAATTATTGATTTGTTTCCAGTACACTGGGATATGGATATCCAAGCTGAAATAATTTATATGAAATGTTATCCTAAGAAATAAACTGGCTTGAAATAGGCAACCAAGTACAAAGGTAAACAGTAAAAGCGCTTTTCTCCATCTCGGGCTATCAAATCCTTGTGGAAAACCTATTTCCCCAACCTAGGTACTTGTATACAATGGGCCACTTAAACATTCTTCACACCTGCAAACTACTGCTGCAGTTCCAAATACCATTGCAGGTGAGTCTGTATTACTCTATGTAAACAGAAAAACAGATATTGGTGGACCTGACTGTCAATATTACAACGTTACAATTTTTGTGTGTATTTATTACCATTATTTGATTTTTCTATTTGATCAGTTGAATCAATGTTGTGAATGATGGATTTTCTGGGGACAAATCACAGATTCTATTCCTCATCTTATTAAATTAAAAAGAAAATAGGAAAAAGAAACTGAAGTTTTTATTTTTATGGCCTCCTGCAAGACCTGTGAACTGTATAGCTTCTTGTCTTGGCTGTTCACCTGAAATAGTAAACCAGAATACTGTTGCATGATCGTTGCTACTCCAGATTTAACATTTGATGATATGGCCTCATATTCTCAAATGTCCTTTATGAAAAGATTTGGGTTGCTGGTTTGTTTTTTTTTTTTCCCTGAGATTTGTCAAGTGAGTGAGAAGTTTGTGTGCAAACACCTGTGCTTTATCACAGTAAAGTGACATGCAGTGGAGTAGAAGGTACTTTGTATTAGTTATCTAGGAAGCTCATAATTTTTATTCATACGAATTTTGTATTGTTTAGAGTATAGAACACATGGAGCCACTTTATTGACAACCAGACCACCCTTTAAAAAGTCACATCATGGTTTTCTTCTGCTTTTCTTCATAATAATTTTATAGTCTGGCCTGTCAGTGTTCTCTTCTGCTCAGATCCAGTCCAAAAATCTTACATTTTACTAACACATAGAAATTAAAAGTAGAAAGATCACCAAGAATTGAACATACTACCCAGGCTAAGATTAGTTTGTATGACAAAACATTACTTAAGCAATAAATGAAGCTGCTCTTTCTCTGTAAGCCCAGTCGTGTTTATTTCACCTTAACTATGTGAATGCAAGATATATTAAACATTATTTGTTGAATTATTCTGAGATGGTATATTTTTATTAGGCAAAAAGCATTTGTTGGTAAAGTAATGATTACTTTATTATGTTAATAAACAGAACTTGTGCCCTTTGCTTAACTTTATACTTATCTAAGACTTTTTTCTCTTTCTTCATTCTTTAGTAAAATTGGCTGCCAAAATGTCTTTATGAACATGTAATTATTATAATGTTTAAACAGGAACAGGTAAGTCTAAGTCCCAGATAATGCTTCAGGCAGTTGCACTGTGGTTTATGTTTGATGATTTACTGCTGTTGATTAACTTGGGAAAATATTAACTCCTAAACTTAGGATGATTATGAGGATAAAAATACCAAAAGTTTTCTCTGAATATTTCAAACTGTTTAAAAAAAAGTCAGGTACCCAATTTCTGTAGCATCATGCAAGATAGAATTACAATCATATTTTGCAACATAAATTTTTTAGTACCTTAATGAAAAAAGGCTGAGGTAATGATATTTAAAGAACCTCACCAAAAAGAAAAAAAAAGTTACTTTGTTGCTTTGATTTTTGTTTCTAGTTCCAAGATGATATACTGGTATGTATTAGGGATCTTATTCAGAAAATTCCTTTGATGAGAGTATAGTTTAAATAACACAAGTAGATATGTCCTCCACATAACTAATTATGCATGGAAAAGGTTCAAGATTTGGGTTTAGGAGTTGTGATTCATCCTCTATTTCTTTCTTTTTTTTCTATTTTTAATTATGTATTTTACTATAACAATGAGTTTATGACTCATCTTCAGTTATAGCTTTTGGTGGATGCAGTAAAAAAACCAATACATGGTCAAATTTTACTTTAGAAATGTCACATTTTTGACACTGTAGGAAATAAGATCCTGTTTTTCTCAAACCTATGCCCTACTGGATCTGATGTCCACTTTCTAAAGCTTCTTGCATTTCAGTGTTTCAGACTGAGAGAAGAAGAATCAGTGTACAAGATGGACTATGAAGTTGAGGTAAAAGGACTTTAGCCCATAACAACTATGGGCAAAATTTAGAAAATTACTTTAGTGATCTCTTATAGACTTAATGTAACATTACTTAATTTTCAAGAAAGCAAGTCAAGTCTTGATTTTTTTGAATATTAAGGAAAAGAGGTGGTGACACCAGAGAGATTCAGCAAGAAGACAAGAATAGTCTCAAGAACATAAACAGCTGTGTCTACTAAATAAAAATACTTTTTACTTTAGAAGGGATTAATATATGTATAAATGACTGTCTGGCTTGTGTAAATGGCAATTAGGCTGGTCGTCACAATGTGACATAGTCCAGTGGGAATAATTTCCTATGTCCTTTTCCATAAAAAAATAATTACATTCAGCTGATGACTCTCATCACTAATCCCCAAACAAATTATTTCATTGGTTTCAGTTTCATTCAAAATCAAGACCTAAAGGGTAATGCAATCATGTTTAGAGAAAGTCGTAAAGTCTCAAGAACCTCAAATTCTATACTAATTTAGTAAAATTAGTGAACATATGCTTTAAAGAACTGTTTGATATATTATGAGAGAGCATTATAATAAGAAGCACATTCAGACTTAATTTCTACACTACTTTAATGCTTCTCCTATGTATATTTAAGAGCCTTATAATTTCTTTCAACATTATTTACTTGTATTTGGAGAAGATGGAAAGAAGCTATAGAAATCTGGTGTTTGCTTGATTGGTTTGGTTGTTAATTTGGGTTGAGTTTTTTTGGTTGGTTGGTTGGTTTTTTCTTTTTGTTTGTTTCCTTTTTTTTTCTTTTTTCTTTTCATTTTCCATTTTTTTCTTTTTGTTTTTGCTTTTTGTTTTTGCTTTTTTTGTTGTTTTATTTGGGTATTTTTTAATTTATTTTGTTTAGTTTCTTTCTTAGTTTTATTTTTATTGTGTTCTCTACTGTTGAAATTCTCCCAGTCTCTGTTGTGCAAAGCATAGCATCAACCATTGGTGTTTTCAGTCAGATGAAAACACTTGCATGAAAACACTGACAAAGCCATCATAATTTAAACAAATCTTTCACTGCACAACTTGGTCTTTCACAGTGATCTGTATTTTCAATCTCTTTCTACTGAAAATTTTTCTCCTTCTTCATGTATCCATATCCTAATTTTTCCATCTCATTGCAAACTCTCTGAAATCCCATACATCTGCATATGCAGACCCAGCAGTAATTGTGTAGCTATTAACAGTAAATTTCTCTGTCCTACATTATGAGGGAGATGGTTAGACAATATGATTGCTACTGAGAGCAGTAACTTTATTGGTGGCAGTTTTACTGCAAAAGCTATGCTTCACTCTTTTCTGAGTTTTGTCTTTTACATCCAAAAGCATTGCCTCACAGGTAATGGCCCAAATAGTGTATGATGTGCATGCTGTAGTCCTGCAAACAACATGTTGAGCAAAAACTAGTAGTCAAATTAATTCAGCACAAAACAGCAAGGGAATAAAACCAGATGAGTTATTTGACAACTGCATTGCTTAAAAAGTCGCCTAAGTAACAGAATCCTTTTAACTCACTGACGGACAGTAAAACATTTGTGGTTTTGCTGGCTGATTAGTAACTGAGCACAATCTCATGCTGTAATTTGCAATGACACATCTGCAATGGACAAACCACTATAAAGCTTTTTGGTCAGGATATTGACAAAGAGATGGTGGTTGGAGTTTTGATACAGCTTTGTGCATTTCCTACCAAAGCATTACCATTTTATCTTATTGACAGTCGCAACCGTATTGCTATAACTTATCAAGTCAGAAAATCTTTTCTTCACTGACTTAATTAGGTGAGGTTTGGTTTAAGGTCATTTGTTTAGTTCTGCCGTTTCAGTTAGAAAGCTCTCACTTGATCTCTTTGAGATTCTTGGAGAACACTTTCATGACACTTCAAATCATCTCACAACAACAACAACTGGCATTAAATAAGAATAAATTCAGACCCCTAAATTTAATTGAAAAATCTAACAGATTCCCCTTTGCAATTTTTGTAACAAGGACCACAAACCACCACAACTCTGCCTAAAATGAATGGCAATTTAATCTTTAAGTGAGGTGTAACTGCCTATGATATTTGGATTGTAATTTCTCAGCTTTCTTCTATTTTAACTTTTATGCTCATTGTACTACAAATTGCCATACTTACTATATTTAGACATGGAAATATTTATTCTTTGTAACAATATCCAAGCTCCAAAATAAATTTCATGGTGGGAACAGTGGCTACTGTTTAGCTGACAAATTTAGTTAACTTTATTGTGGATGCAGAGTAAACTACTCTAGACAGAACTTTAGTGGATGGGTTGGTATCTCAAAAAATGTGCTCCTACTTGCAAAACAGATGCTTTATTTTCTATTTTCCCACTCCATGCTGGCATAAAACTTTAACAGGATTATGTGCGAAACAGAAAGTTTTTTGATCAGAAGAAATGAAAGTTCTTTCTTGTGGAGAAAGAGGGAGGGGCAGTTCCTTGGCCTACACAGGCTAGCCCTTTGCCAGTTTCCACACTTCACTGCAAAATTCCATTTGTAAGCATACTCATCCTATGTGCATTATGGAAATCCCCGATGAAAAGAATTTTCTCCTCTATTTGAAATTTGGTAAATCTCTTCTAAATAAAACTTAAAATCAGAGTGAAAGAGTGACTTGCTTTTGAACAAAAAATTTATTCATGCCCACAATTTAGAGCTGTAAAGAAATATGTCTTTTTTTCATATTTATTTTAGTAAAGACTACTGGAAAATGGCTACACTCACTTTTATTTTTTTCTGTGTTATTTTGTTCTGGATGAACATAAAATATTTCCTGTTTCAGTCACCAATAATATTGTTAAACTTTTACAGCAAAAGGACTCATAAAAACTAATACTTCTACATTCATATTTATCACATCTCTAACATGAACTGTTTTATTTTTGGGGAAATATAGCTAATACAAATATATATAGATGGTATTTTTCTCTATTTTAGATGCGTGATCAACTACAATAGAAATATGATGTGTTAATTAAAAAAACATAAAGAAAATACCAATAGTTTCAAAATATGATTATTACTAAAAGTTTCTCTTGGAAGGATTTTTTCCGTATACCCAGATATATCAAGAGGTGAAAATATCTCAGCTGGTGAAAATAAGTCTTTGTAATAGTGTTGGTCTTCCAAAGTCTCTGAATCCTAAGCAGCCTCATACTATTTATATATCTCTATATCTCTATATCTCTATCTCCATCTATCTCCATATCTATCTATCTATCTATCTATCTATCTATCTATCTATCTATCTATCTATCTATCTATCTATCTATCTATCTATCTACCTATCTATCTACCTATCTGTCTGTCTATAATCTGTATATCTATCTATCTCTCTGTATCTATATACCTATATCTCTATCTATATCTTTATATCTATCTACCTATATCATTGTTGCTGTTTCAGATAACACACAACACAGATTCTGTGATCAGAAGGTTAAGAAAATTACTCTTTTATTAGGGATTGTTCTCTCTTGTGTACAATTTTACACAGACCAATGTGATTGGTGAAAAAAAGGTAAACCTCTTCGATCACATTGAATCTGATCAAATTAGAGGGACATCAAAAAGAAATCCTTCCTTTTAGAAGGAATGAATAACATAAATATTATTATAAAAACATTCTATAGTGTTTATCACACTTTCCTGGGAAAGAACATCAGCAAATGAAAACATCAGTCCTGAAACCAAGTTACATCTCTCTCTCCTCCCTCCCTCCCTCCTCTCCTCTCTCTCTCTCTCTCTCTCTCTCTCTCTCTCTCTCTCTCTCTCATCTCTCTCTCTCTCTCTCTAATATGTATCTGTATCCATATATATCTGTTACTGTGACGCAGATAGAAACACACAGGAACATGCACAACAGGTGTTCAGGCAGAGAAGAAAGGAAGTCTCTAGTTTATTGTTGATCTCGTATATGTAAGTTTCTGGACAGTGACCAGAGATTGGACAGAGAAGTTACCACCTCTCCATCTCCACTGGTCACTTGAGAAGTCCATCAGGTGATATCTTTTCATAAAGGAATGTAAACGTTATTCTTGTTTATCTTGCAATTCATGAGAACTGACTCCCATTATACTAAAACAAATCAGAAGGCTTATTTTCAGGGACAACATCTATCTATATATCTATATCTAATCTATATCTTTACACACAGGTTATATAGTAGTCTGCTGTATTTACCTAAATGAAAGCCTTTGCTTTTCCTCAGCTTTTTTTTTTTTTTTTTTTTTTTTTTTTTCTGTAGCCCATATTAATGCTGTACTTCATCATGCATGCATATGTAAGTATAAAACTCTGCTTCTCTAGGGAAACGTATGAGGGGAGGAAATCCCACAATTCTTCTACATGTAGGATTTAATCTGTGAAAAAGGCACCAGTAATCAAGATGTTTTTCTTTATTCATTTGTGTGTACTGTTATTTCTTTAAAGAGATTTGAAGAATTTTGTATGGAGAAAAACCCATATCTGCACATCTCTGTAATTCCTACGTAAACAGCAGGGGTTCTCGATGATTTAGATGACCTTGATGATCTAGATACATCCTTCATCCAGAAGAGCAATTATGGTTAAGCACAGCTGATGAAGCAAAAATCTGTATATGAAGTAAAAACTAGCAGCCTCTGGTTAGGCCACAGCAGAAGTTATGGTTTAAAATACATTAAAAAAGAAACACCTTGACAAGCAAAAATGCCAGATCCCTCTTCCCATTGTTTCTAGGAACTGCAATAAATGTAGGTGTCTTCAGAGGAAGACTCTTTTTTACTGTCAGCCTCTTGCTGAAGCCTGGTGTATTCAACCAAGCCCCCAAAATGCTGAGGGGAAGCACAGGGAAGACAGCTAGTCCTCCTGAGGACTGAAGGAGGAAGGCATAGACATGACCTTGGCAACTGACAGTGGTATGCCTCGTATTCATGCTGAGAATGGCAAAGATGTGCCCTGCTTTTTTTTCCCTGACCAATTTAATAGGCACAGTAATTATTTATCAGCCAAATAAATAGACCAAGAAAACCCAATTTTTCCCAGGCCTCCCTCTGAGCACTTCTGGCCTTCTCCTAGTAGAATTGTTCTTGGCAGAGTTTACCTCTTTGCTCCTCATTTGCCCACCATTCAATGGTTCCCAGGCTCTCTGTACACCATGCTTCTTAAGTGTCATAA
The DNA here is from genome assembly GCA_032173965.1 of Sitta carolinensis. NCBI lineage: Eukaryota > Metazoa > Chordata > Aves > Passeriformes > Sittidae > Sitta > Sitta carolinensis. The sequence continues at coordinate 51,672,333 of CM063313.1, forward strand.
CTTAATTTTATTCTTTTTTTCTCCCTTTGATCACAGGTCCTTCCTAAAAAATACATTTCCTTTTTTACACTCTTTCTTCCTTTCAGGAATTTCAGCTTTGCACTGGGAAAGCTTTGCACCTATTTATCTCATGGAATGTAGTGATTTTTTACACCAAGAGAGGTAACGTGCAGCTTAATTTTCTTTTTCTTTTTTTTCTTATTTTTTCTTTTTAACAGAATGTGTTTCTACAATTTCTTTTGCAGGAAAATGTACACTCACAGTTCTTATGTGCTCAAATATTTGCAATTACCTCATGTAAAGTCTCAAAGTAACTCACAGGCTTACTTAGAATCCAATGTCAAGTTAGCAATATTTTTATGGACTTGGGTTGAGTCAGTGTCATGGTTTGACGCTGGCACAAGGCCAGTGCCCCCATGAAGATATACTGTCCCTGGTGTTTGCTGTGAGATGTGACCAAAAACAGAGCAAAACAGTTTCTGATTTAGGAACAAAAGGAAACAAGAACTTTATTTACTTACAATATGTAAAAAAGACACACAGAGAACGGGATGAAAACTTTAAAAAACACTCCTCCTCCCCCCACCCAAGTTCTCAACACCGTGAAACAAAACTCAAATTCCCCAGTCAAGTTACCACTTCTCAAATAATCAATCCTCAATCCATTATCATCCTTCTGAAAATCAGCACTCAGTCCATCAAGGAGAGATAGGAGTCCCTCTTGCACCATATCGTGACCTCTTCCTTCCATGTTTAGTGCTCTCACCACTGTGCATGGACCAGAACTGTTTCTAGGGTTTCTCTTTTTAAAGATGCTCTGGTCAGTTCTAAAAAAAGCAACAGTCTCTCAAAACTTGGGACACCAGTTCCCCCAATTTCACCCCCTGGGGCCGAGGGGCCTTGAGAACAGAGATCTTCCTCTCATCTCTGTTCACACTACTCTTACACTGTCCACTCTTGGCTCCAAGCCAATGCCTCTCTCAGATGCAGTTTCTGTGTCACAGAAAAAAATGGGTCCATCCATGGCTATACAAGAAAAGTCCAGCCAAAGGCCACTCCATCATCTCCTCCCACCTAGGATTCTTTTCAGCATCCTCTGATAATCTTTCACTTGCACAAACTTTCATCACTTTTGCCCAGTTCTCTCTATTTTACTTCTATCTTCTTTCTTCAGATTCAGGAGGATCAGCATTTATAAAGTTTCATCATCTACCAAAAGGGTTAAGACTTTGGGCTGTGCCTGCCCAGAACTCCCACGACTTGCCGGGCACCTTCTCGCGCCACCCCCTCCTTACTCCTTCGGCCGTGCTGCCCGGCTGCCGATATCAAATTTCAAGGTGGCACAGGCACAGTCTCTCTCTCTCTCTCCGAGGGGGAAAGAAGGCTGCCTGATGCCTCTCAAGGTTCTTGTACTCTCTCCACCCTTCCATCCTGCAGGATCTTCCTCTCCCCTCTCCTGCCCAAGGCTCCAGCCTACCTCGCCCAGCCCGCATGGCTTCCCCTGCCCCGCCCAGCTGGGCAGGGGAGATCCGCCCATCCTCAGGGACCGGAACCAAGAGAGAGTTCTCCTGGGAGCCCTCTGCTTTTAACCCCCTGTGTTCTCAGAGGTGGATCCTTGTCCTCAGTGGCAACACTAAGTGCCAATATTCAAACCTGAGCACTCATTGGTTTGACCACTGAATTCCAAAAAACTCACTTCCTTTTCAAACCACCACAGTCAGTGCAGACAAAGTGATGTAGGATATTTCTCTCTCCCTCATACTTCAAATATCAGATTTAAATATATTCAATTTTCTTGGAAAAAATGCTGTCACAATTGTAAGTTTGAGAAGTTAGTGTCGAAGAAAATCCTGATTGAACAGAAAAAGTATTGAACAATGTAGGAAACCAAGAAAATGCTTATGAGCTTGCATAGCGCTTTCAGGGCTCTAAAGCTGCTGAGCAAGCAAGAAAGAAGAAATTTGCTTACATCCCTGAGATGATTTCTGGATGAAACGTTCAGTCCACCCCTGGACATCTTGTGATGGGTGAGCAACTGGTCCACGAATAAGGCACAAAGGGTTACAGTGAATGCAGTGAATCAGATTGGCGCCCTACTGAGTTTCCACAGGGCTCCATCCTCAGTACTGTGCTCTTCAATATCCTCATAAATGACTTTGACATTCAGGGCTGAAATGGATACTTAGGAAGTTTACAGATGATACAAAACTGGGAGGAGCTGTTGACTTCCTTGAGGACAGGAAGGTCCTGCAGAACAATCTCAGCCAACCAGAAGGCTTGACAATCGGCAACACTATGAAGTTTAACAAAAAGTACTGGATCCTGCATCAGGGACAGAGCAACCCTAAATACACACTGGGAAATGAGATCATGGAGAGCAGTGACACAGAAAGGGACCTGGGGGCCCTGCTCTGTAGCAAGCTGACCATGAGTCAGCAGTGCCCTGTCAGCCAGGAGGGCCCCGTGTCCTGGGGGGGATCAGGCCCAGCATCCCAGCCGGGCAAGGGAGGGGATTGTCCCGCTCTGCTCTGAGCTGGGGCAGCCTCACCTCGAGTGCTGGGGGCAGGAATGGGTGACACAGTGGAAAACAGACACTGAGCTGTTAGAGATTTTCCAAAGGGGGACAATGAAGGTTCAAAAGGACCTTGAGGGGAACCTGTATGAGGAGTGGCTGAGGTCACTTGGTCTGTTCTGCCTGGAGAAGAGGAGACTGAGGGAAGGCCTCACTGCAGTTACAACTTCCTCATCAGGGGAAGAGGAGGGGAAGGCACTGATCTCTCCCTTATGGTGAGCAGTGACAGAGCTTGAAGAAATGGCCTGAGGCTGAGTCAGGGAAGGTTTAGGTTGGTTATCAGGAAAATGTTCTTCTCCAAGAGGGTGGTTAGGCTCTGGAACAGACTCCCCATGGAAGTGGTCAGAGCATCAAGCCTGACAGAGTTCAAAAAGTGTTTGGGAAATACTCTCAGGCATATTGTGTGAGTGTTTGGGCTGTCCTGTGCAAAAGCAGAAGATGGCCCTGGTGATCCTTGTTAGTCCCTTCTACTCCTGAATATTCTATGATTCTATGATTCTAAGTTCAGTGTTAATGTACAGCTTGTTCACATTCTGAGAAACGGCCAACAGAACGTGCTGGTATGGAGCAGGAACAGCCATCAGGACGTGCTGGTATGGAGCAGGACTGTGGGAATCATTAAAAATAAAGCGTCATGGGAAATCTGTAAAAGCAAAGACAGAAGAAAACAGAAGAATGTAGAGCTATGTATTACGGGAATCATTAAAAGTAAAAGGATTTTGAGAAAGTTGGAAAAGCAGATCTTATAGACATAGAAAACAGAAAACTATAAACCTATGCTGTAGATGCTATTCTGAAAGTAAAAGAGTTACAGTAGATAGTGAGGAAGGACATTAGACAATAAGCAGTGTCTTCAATCTAGGTCAAGCAAACCTTAGGATAGCAGAGAAATATATCTGTCAAGATACAGAAAGTTTTAGGCTAAATAATGCAGTACTGTGCATTGTATTTTAAGACTAACAAGCAAGCATTGTTTAAAGCAAGTGTATGTGTATTAGCATTGGTTGGCTAAAGCTCATGTCAAGTAAGCTTTTGCTTTCTGCTATTGGCTAAAAGACCTTAGAAGTATATTGTAACACAGAACTCACTGTCTGCTGTTTGGGGTGCGAGCTGCTGTCTCGGTCATGTAATGAGACTTTTGAAGAAAAAATATAATACATCTTGAGCCGCATCCCTCAGCAGTCCCATCCTGTTCGTGGATTGTACATATTTGTACTTTGGCTGGCACACAGGACCACATGGGAGACAATTGGATTTCCCAAGCTTTCTCAAGTATTTTCTTGTTCCCTGTCATGTAAGACTTGAACCACAAATAAGAATATACTGAACAAAATCTGTGTATGTGATGCCTTACTAAAAAAATGTCTTTAGTCTTGTACTTGCAGAAAACAGAAATAAAGTTTAAGAAAGAGAGATTCATACTTGCAAATATGTTGATGTGAGAGCTAAAGCTTGCCATACCTCTAGTGTTAGTAAATGAGTTGTCCTAGAGTGTCCTTAAGTACATTGTACCTTGGACTGTAGTTAATCTGTCAGGGGATGTGCTGAATATCATGCACCAAAATTCTGGTTTGTATGGTACCAGTAGCAATTTCTACATAGCATTCCCTTTCCACCTTCTTTTCCCCTTTGTCTCCAGAGCTCTTCCTCTGCCTTCAGTGTCTGCTGCCAGAAGAGCAACAGTGAAATATCCCTACTGATCATTGATCCTTGAGGCTCTGAGCACTCATGTTTCTTGGTGCTGAGATTTTTCACTCTTCAAGTCTAACCCACAGAAGTAAGTGACTCCAGCACCAGCAGCCTGGAGAATTCCTTCTTTTTCTCCCGGAAGTATTTTAAAGATTGATTGATACATTGAGATCAAGCAGGTCAAGAAGGCTCCCTGAGGGCTGAAAAAACCAAAAATGATGCAACCAGAGTTCACAAATACATTTCTCTGTGATCATCTTCTCTTTTCAAGTGCTCCTCATTCTTTGTTTTAGGCATGCTCACCATATGCCTTGCTACCCACTTGATTCATTATACTTGACACAGAGAAAAGTACAGTTTCAAAAGGGGCTGTTTTGTAACAGTTTGAGACCTGCCACAGCAATTTATTTTCTATCTGAAAATGATCATTATTATCTCATTGCATAGTATTTAATTTGCTTTTAAAGAATAGAGAACCTCACCTAGAAATGTCTATACTGATGATTGCCCTCTGATAAATGTTAATTTTAATGTCCTACAGTCTGCCTCCTGTATACAAAATATGTACTTGAACTTGCCATCATGTTTTTTGACTGTGAGGAAACAAAATCAAGCAAGCCTTGGAGAATCAGATGGAATGCTTCAAAAGATGTGATTCTGAGAGCAGTTTTGGCAGTCCTTGTGGCAGTCACTGAGACAAAATATGCTGGCTCGACTTATGGCATGTTAGTCACTTTAAGTAGGTTTAACACCTAGAACTTTTGAGTTTGTTTTTTTTTATTTTTTTTAATTGTGAAATGATATAAAAAAGAGCTTTTTTTTGTTGTAGTTTTTCTGTTCACTGTGGCTAACTAATAAAGTAAATGGGTATTACCTTGTGAATTCCAAGCTGCAGAATCTAAAACTGTTCATATGACAGCTCGTTTACTATTTGTGATCCAGAGACAAGAACATTTGTCTTAATCACTATTAAGACCAGAAGTTTTACTTTTTTTTTATTCCTTATTTTGAATTTTTAAACATTTTAATGGAACATATCTTGAGACCTAAATGGAAAATGTTTTAAGAACCAAATACTGCTTTCAATCCAGATTCAGTTCCAGCTGTACATTTATTTCATGTGTAAAATAAACTTCATTTTTATCCTACAATTTTATTTTCCTGTACATCGAAAAATTCATAGTCTTAAACCAAATTATCCATTTGATGAGATTCACTGAATCATGCAGTTTAGAATAGCATATGATTGACCAAGCTGAACTGTCTTCTGATACAGCTTCACTGAAATGTATTACAATTGTATCAATTTATCCCAAAAGAATTTCTTGCAGAAAATACTAATTCACTGTAATTCTCAGGAGATAGTGCATGAGCATTTTATGGGGATTGAGAACTGGATTTGAAAGATTATGATCAGGGTATAATTGTAGGGATTCTGTGCACTGGATAATGCAGTCAATTGCTTACTTCTGGTTTCAATTAACAATCTTCTAGGGACAGTCAGATAGAGCCTCCACTGGTGTGGATCAGCATAGCTGCACTGAAGTGAGGAGAGAAATACCATTTATTTACACAAGCTTATTTTCTCACTTGGGGCAAACTACATGATAATGAAGCCCACAGGACATAATGAACGGGGAAATGTATGAACGTCAATAAGGACAAAGAAGTAATAAGAAGACAACTTAATAGTATAACGTATCTGAATGGAAGATTAAATGAGATTCTAGAAAATACAGACAAGTCTATCTTGGGGGAAAAAAATATGATGCTGAGACTTTACACCAGCACAGTAAGGAAAACCTAGGAAGTGATCATTGTATGTGATTTGGAGGAATTACTCAGACCAGAATTTGACAATCAGTGCTCATTGACTTTCAATAGGATTGGGATACTAGCTCCACTCTCTACATTCAAAAAGCAATTAATCATCTGGCAGTAGTTTATGGTGGTATATTCAGGTTTTTTTGTTTGTTTCTTTAAAACATCTAGTATAATATGGGGATGCAAAACAAAGGATTTTCTTTTATGAACATTAAAAATGAGTTCAGGTCTTGCCAAAGAATCTTTATGTCCAGAATACTGTTTTTTGTTTCTGGAGAAATCCTCTTATTATAAACAAACTGACTTACAAAGGAATTAAGGATACCTATAACAGAAGAAGGAAGACACATACCTTCCAAATGCATGCTTCATGTTTTCTATCATGGCAGGACAATGAGATGATTTGGGCTAGGTGTGCTACACATTTTTAATATTACGCCTCATTGTGTACAGAATGATGTTTCAGTGTAAGCTGCAGGAAGCCATGGTTAAGGACATTATAATATCAAATGTGCATGCTACTAGGTGTATGTCAAATAATAGGACTTTTTAAAGGGGAGGACTGGGCAGGCTTATATTATCTTTTCAATGTCAGCTTTTAAAGTAAGTACCCAGACGCAAAGCCTTACTTTCTTAACTTGAAAATGCTTTTACAAAGTAGAGAGACTCTTCTGGTTGAGAAGGTTCCTTTTTTCCAGAAAGTGACTCCAAATGGATGTGAAAATGTATTAATGGAGAAACAATTCAACACTGTATGTCTTAAGAAATAATACATCTGAAAAAATATCTGCTTCTGGTAGTCATCTTGTTCAGCCACACCATGTGCCTTCGAAAATTCAGGACATAGTATTTTTTCCAGTTTGTACCATGGATCCAATATGTGATTGCAGATACTAATTTTTATTTCTCTATGCCTTTGTGTTCTCATCTCTGAAATAAAGATGATATTGTGTGCCAAATGAGGAATATCTTCCCCCTCTCAATTTTTAAAATTTACTGCCACATTCAAATGCTTCTTTTAGTTATTTCAAAGCAAGCTACCCATGAAACTACTTTATTACAGAAACAGATCACCTGTGAAGAGTATAGAGAATGATAAGAAATGCATGGAGGGGGATTAAGCAGGGGTTCTCTGTGGCTTGCTGTGATATTAACACATATTTTTTTCTGTATAGTGCAGACAGTTTTTCTGTAATGCTACAAGAAGGCTTTTTATTTGCTAACTTTTTCCATTCCTGACTCTTTCCATATACCTATATTTCTCATGTTACTTTCTGCATGCTGCTATTCAATATTTCCTTACATGGTTTATAAAAGCAACTATGAATACCTTACCCACTTTTAAGCTTTTATATCAATGACTTCCAAGTTTCTTACACCTAAACTCTAACTGCCTCCACTCCAAGCCACCCTCATTGCCATCTGTCTCTGTGCATATGCCTGCCTTTTATAGTTATAACTGTCCCAACCTTCTGCAAATAACTTGCAAATGTTTGCCCAAAGTAATTTACTCCACTTTCCAGCAGATTGCAATTTCTAGCTCCTTCTCAGTGAGGCTGGTATCCATAACTTGTTCAGAGAGACCCTTCAATACTAGATCAGTTCTTCAGCAGTGAGAACGGGAGCAAAGCACGTTTCCAGTGTTTCATAAACTGCAGCTGGCCACTGGTCAAAATGATTGTGTGATTTTCAGTGGTTATAAACCTATGGATAGAGGTAAAAGGAAATGGTTTTGCTTGTAAGTGCTTAGGTTCTCAGTGTGAATAACCTGATTGAAACTCAAGGTCTTGCTTACCTCAGACAAGTTAGAAATGTTACATCCTTTGTGGGGACCTTGCCATTTTTCTGTACTATCTAACCAACACCAGGCTTTCAGTCAGAAACTCCACATCCTTCAGTCTTCTTTGCTCTGTTACAAATACCTGGAAATCTACAGGACCCAGGCCACTGAGGATAGGAGAGGTCAGATTTTAGAGAAAGTGGAATTAAATGATTGGCTTTTCTGAGTTTATATGTGCTAAGGTCAGCCTAAAGTAATTTACGAAGTTAGATCTGGGTTTGTTCTTTATTCAGGTGTCAACTTTTGAAGTTTGTTTCTCTAGCTTCAGAGTAGGATGAAAGATCTCCAAAGAAAAGAGCTTACTCTGAAGATGAGTCAAGTTGAGATGCAAGATGAAATGTTCTTACATGATATTGAACATGACCTCTTAGACTGATGAACCCTGTACTCCAAGCACCCAGAAATACATGGGAGGAGTGGGAGGATGATTCCAGTGTGGAGCGCCATAGGTTGTCATGGAGCTGTGAGTCTTGCTATGCTGCCAATAGCAAAAATGGCTTAAAAAGACACAGAAAACAAAATTTTCATAGAGCCCCTTATTTGTATTATTTTCCCGTAAAATTAATATACATTTTTTTGCTGAAAAATTCAGAATATTTCATCTCTCAACTGCTCAGAACCTCAATAGACATCATCTGAGTAGCAAGAAATCTTGATTCAGACCTTAGGTAAGATATTTTTTGGGAGAAATGTCATTCAGCTTCTTCATTGCTCAGCTGTTACCTGTAAAATTCTTGGGTTTGGATTGGACCCACTAGCTGAATCAGAGCTGATGTTGCAACAAAGCCCAGAGCTTGCATGTTATCCCAGGTTAGACCAGGCTAGTTATTTGAAAATCAATGGAAAAATCAATGTTTTGAGGACAATAATCTCAGCAATCACTATCGGCCATTGCGTAACAGCTGTGAGAGGATATTTGGCAACATGAACTTGCACTGATTTTAACGCCATCTCCAGAGGTTTAACATTCACATACAACCTGAATTTATTAACTGTACAGACAAATCTCTCCTTGTCCAAGTAATTTTCTCCTTCCTGGACCTTCCATTGATGTTTTCCTTTTTCTTCAGTTCATGACAGACTCTCTGGATCCAAAGCTTTTTATATAACTATGTCTGAAGAATGCAGTTTATGAACAAAATCTTTTGTAATGTATTTCACATACTCACATACTGTTGTGCATTTTAAGCAATGCTTAAATAGCCCAGTATTCAAATCCTGTAAAAAATCAAACTTAGAATATATGTTGTATGTTGGGTGTGACATAAGTGTAATGTTGGGTGCTGCATTGGGGCATACTTGGGGGAGTGTGAGTATCTTTCTTCTTCAGACTAAATGATTCAGCTGTAGGAACAGTCAAGCCAAACCCCATAAACTGAGTCTTTAAGCTGTATCACAATGTTGTTAATAATGTTTTGCTTCTGTATGCTTTCTGCCTTGTCTGGACTGTAAAAGGTGTCTTAAATAAATTCAACTGCTGTTCATTCAATGCTACTATTGCTCTTTGTTAAAATTTCTGGACAAGGTTAAGAGCTATAGAGGCACAGATAGTGTTTACACTGCAATACAGATACTTATTTTTCTTCAATAATCTGGAGGATGACCTTTGCTTTTTGTTTGAATATAGCAGCTGTTTTGTTGGAAATGGCAAAATATCATAGATCAAAAGGTTCTGGGCATTTGAGTGATTTTTTTGGTATAAAATAGAGAAGACTAGTGATGACCGATTTGAGAGAGTATAAAGGAATGCTTCAGTCCCTGTGTCTGTCAGCTGCAGAGCCGTATTTAACTACCTCATATATTTTGCCAAATATGATTCTGTTTTAAATCTGCTTATCTGCTCGGTGTTTCAACAAAAACAAGTCCCATCCTTCTCCTTATAAGCTTGTTCTGGCAAAGGTATGTCTTAAGGTACCAGTGTAGCTATGAAGCCATTGCTGATGACTGATTGTTCTCAATAATCTCATAAAATTTTGCCACACTGTGGTGTGTGGGTAGGTAATATCATATTAAAACAGTCTTTATCTCTTTGTTGCAGCTATTTTCTTAAATTCTATGAAACTCATTCATGATCTTAGCTGTGTACATCCAGAAAACCACATAATTGTGTCTGCTACCTCAATACCCCTAGATATAATGAATGATCTAATCACCTCCATATCTGGTATGAGTCAACTTCAACATGAAATCCTTGGATTTTTTAGATACCTTTTCTATCCTTCTACACTGATACTACAGATATCAGAGCATTGCAACCTACCTCTAGCAGTAAAGGAAGAAAATGGTTGCTGTTAAAGTATCTATGTAACCACCACACATATAATTCAGTTATAATTATATGCTGAATGAATACATCTCCTGCAGCTAGAGGAGCTTTGGCATTCACAATTGATTCAATATATCGAATATATAGTCATGAGGCAAATAAGCTAGTTAGGTGCCTGTATGGACTTAGCTTTTAGGGAGAAATGTAATTCACCCACAAACTTCCTCATCCATCCCCTCAGAATAATTGAAGGTTTTTCAATGCAGATGTGCCCCTAGATTGAGTAGGAACATTTTTGAGGAAAATCCTATAAAAAGGGTAAATTTTCAAAGATTAAGAAATGAACTGAATTCTACTTCCTCTTTTGCTCCCATGTGCTTTTTAGAAGGCCATCTAAGTTTCCCACTGCAAAAGAATAATTTCTCTGGCAATTTTTGGGTTCAGTCCCATATTTATTCACTTGGTGCTCAACCTTTCTACAGCATATAATTCTGTTGATGTAAACAGAATTAGTCACATTAAATATGTACTCATACATTCCCAGGCAGCAGCTCTAAGAAAATACATAAGAATTTGACTTATCTAATTCCTCCTGTTCCTATGAAATTGTTTTCTATTTATCAAAGAATCAACAGCTCTAAAGCTTTTGAAGAGACTTGAAAATCTTCTTCTGAATATGTTTGGCTAGAAAAAGAAAAATTACTAACTATCTTGGAAATAAAAATATAATCAGCATGTTCTTATTTTTAAGGTTGGAAAAATGAATCATAAAAGTTTCCAGTATTCCCCAAAGTTAAGAAATGAGCAGTTTCATTTCCTCAATCTGAGATCCCTGGAGCCCACAGACATCACCTCATCATCCAGCTTGCATGCCCTAAAAGTTGTCTTTTTCACATTCACACCTTCACACCTCTCATATCTTGTTTCAGTGCTCTGTTGCTTTGTGCTGAATATAATGATAACTTCATATCCAGAGAACTTTCTGAGAGGTGCAATGCCTACCAGCACCCACCTCTGTTCAGGTTTCAATAAATATTCCTTTCAAAAACTGTTGTAGCTTCTCTTTGATAAGTGAATCAAACTCCTCTCTCCTCAATTTTACTAGAAGTACATAAAAAGGAATAGGGAAAAAAATTTAACAGGCTGAGCCTATTTCAAAATGTATTTTCATATTTCAAGTTCTGGCAAGTGAAAATGAATCTTTGAATAGAAGTTCATCTGCTACTTTGCAATCTCTGTGAAAATGTGGCATTATAATTTGTGAAGTATTAGCATTTCTTTTGCTTAAAATCTTTGTTGTTGGGTTTGTTTTGTCTTTCTTTTTCTATGAAAAAAAACTTGGATTTTTCTTTCTTCTTGATTTGTGAAAGCTATCCTTCACACTGGTAAATGTTAACTCTTTTCAGTGTGGAGAATCCTTTTCACTGTAAGGATGTTCCTGTAACAATAGAAATGAGACATAATTTCAAGAACTTTTTAACAATGATTCAAACATTTTCTTATTCATAAACGACTGCAGGATTCTTGGAACTTTCTTAACAAAATCAATAATGTGTGTGAAAGAATAATTGAGATTTTTCAGTAATATATTTCACTCTGCTAAGCAAAATGAAACATCTCTAGGACAAGTGAAAAAAGCAATAGTCCTAATTTCCGAAATAAAATTTTTAAGACTACTCTCAAAGCATAAGGAGGCATGGTTGATGCAGAAATAGATCCCTTGGGATGTGTTTTGCTTCTGATTGTGACAGGTGTCTGATTCAGCAGTCCCCTAACTGTCCTCCTACAGGAATCTCTTGACCACTTTTCTTAGCATGGGAGTCCATTGTAGCTCATGGACTGTCTTCAACTTGCCTTATCAGTAACTATAGGTTAATGTTAGTGACTAGTGTAGCAAGTATGTGGATATCTTTGAAGCACTTCTTTTACTCAGACATAACCTACTTGTTATCAGGTTGTAGTTTATGTCAAAATACAAAGCCCATTCTTAATTATTTTAATTATTTCCATAATACTCTGGATGCCAGATGCTTATTTATCTTGCTTTTCATTGAAATTAATAAAGAATAATTTCTTTGCTCACAAACAGGCAGATAATATATGATCTTAAAAGTGGGTTCTACCACATGCATACTTGGTTATTTTCTTGTTAATTTTTTTAGGGATCTGTGGCTGGACAATCATCAGAGCTGCATTAAAGAATTATTTAATACTTTTTCTTTTTTTATAATGTTGGTTAACTCTATAGAGAAATACAACTACTGTGATCATTATACACTAAATTAGAGGTCTTGTGAAAAGTTTTAAAAAATTCTCAGGATGTGCTCCAAATCTAAGCAAATTCACTGAATGCATTCCAGTTTGTCTCTGTGGAAGCTGATCATGGCATTCACAGAAAGGCATATTTCTCTGAGTACTTGAATAAAAATAAATGTGTCAAGAAGCTCAAATTAACAAAACCTAGGGCTGCAGTTCCTAAAACAGGATGGTAAGATCAATGATCACTACACTGAAACCGTAATACACTGAGGAAGAAAGAGACATTGTAATGTATTATGAATTTGTCTTACAACACACTTTGCATAGCTGAAGCATCATTTGTGTTAAAATCACAGCTGATTTAGACAGAAAGACTATCTCCTATCTCAAAGCTCTAAGAGTAGCCATCCAGAAATAGGTTATTAAATGTCTGTGGACAGGCATGAGACATCTAATTTTGTCAGCACAGTAAAGAGAAATAAAACCTCAAAGAAAATGTCATTGATTCTTAAGAGTTTTCAAATTGAAATAGAGCAGCAGCTCAGGACTTTCATTTGCTATAGATCGTATGCTCATACACAGGTGTTTAAATTTCTATTGAATTTAGTTTTTTTTATTTTTGGCTATTTTAAAAAAATAGTAGTTTTGATCTTTGTTTCTATTCTATCCTGATATTCAGAGAATATGTTTTGAGTGATTCATAGATGATTGAAACTAATGAAAAGATTTCCGGTACACTCATCTGTATTTTGGCCAAGTTCCTGGTATTGTAGGTAAGCATTTATATTCAAGGATTCTTAACTGCTTTCAGACAAGACATAAGTAATCTAGTAAATATACAAAGTTCTGGCATATCTTGCCTTCAGGAAAAGGGTCAATGAGGAGTAAAGGATTGAATATATCTTAATCTTGGTCTCAGCTGGAATAGTGTTCTTCAGCATCTGCAGCTCTGTATTTGCTCAGGATATCTTCGGTTAAATATGATGATGGACTTTTTATTCTGCTCAGCTCAATCAGAAGTCCAAGTGAAAAAGCAACATTATGTGAATTTGTAATGCACTGTGAAGACTTTATGTCTACTACCAGCATGAATAAGTGTCTTCATAATCTATTTTACCCTTTGGCAACTGACAAACACTGTGTTGGTACAGATGGCAGGACTGTACTGCTTCTGTGATCTAAATGTGTTTGTTCATACAGACCCTGGGACTGTTGGTTTTCTGTTCCTTGTTTGCATCAGTCTCGTCTTTTTAGAAACCTAAGGAAACCAAGATGCAAACTTCAAATAAAGCCCTTATTTTGAGATAATTGAGATCATTCAAATGTGAACTGACAATTAGCAAAAGATTTCATATCTGTCAACTTGTCACATGAAAATAGTCTGGCTTGCCTACAAAACTTGCTGCAAATGTACAGTAGACTTGCTATTTTACAGATCAGTCCTAATGACACAAAACCAAAGTGCTTTGTGATGTTTTATACACCCGAAATTCCCAAGAAACATGAATTCAAAGCAGCTTTATCAGTACTGAGACTTTGTGGACAATGGTTATAGACAGGATGATTGTTCACAAAAGAGAGAGGTCTGGAGAAAAAAGAGATTTTTCTTTGTCATTTCTTGTGCCGTTTATTTGTTCCATCAAATATAACAAAACAAATTTAGTCATGTGAAGAGAAGACCAAAAAGCAAGACAATATTAGCTAGTCTATAACTGTAACTAGCCCTCATGCTACTGGGTAAAGAACATCTTTTGAGAAAAACATATGTTGGGACCTTGTTCATGAATAGAGAAGCAGACAACAGAATGTTAAAGTGGATCCAACAAGTTTTAACAAGAGAAAATCTGAAATGGAAGTTCAATGGCATCAATGTTTTTGGAATTACTGTGTTGGATATAACCTGAAGTCAATCACTTCAAAGAGATACCTGTAGGAAAGCATTGCATTTTTGTGAAGTTTTTTGGCCTCAGTAGCTTACTGTGATTGTAAATTTGATATTCTAATGATGCTGTTTAGAAATAATTTCTTATTGACTCTGTGTTTTGGCTGAAATGAGTGTAGTTTCTTGTCCTGAGACTGAAACAGCACTGAAATGTTTTCCTGGTATGATGTGAAATTTCTCCCTGTATTTAAGTATTCATAGTTTTTATTTTGGTCACATGTGGGATTAAGGCAAAACCTTCACAATTCTTAAAATATAGACATGAGATCTAATTTTTGCCAAGTCATACTTTGATGTCATATGTGCTATTCATTTATAGCCTACAAAATGGGTTTAAGTCATACAACAACAAAAGATGTTCCACAGAATTCACCAGGTTGGAAAAGACTTTTGAGATCATTGAGTCCAACCTATGACTGAACACCACCTTGTCAACCTGACCACAGCACTAAGAGTCATGTCCAGTATTTCCATAAACACCTCTAGGGACAGCAACTCCACCGCCTCCCTGGGAAGCCTGTTCTAATGCCCAAAATCACCCTTTCTGTGAAGATTTTTTTCCTAATGTCCAGCCTGAACCTCCCCTGGTACAGCTTAAGACTTTGTCCCTCTTCTGTTGCTGGTTGCCTGGGAGAAGAGACCAATCCCCAGCTGGCTATACCCTCCTTTCAGGGAGTTACAGAGGTTGATAAGGTTGAGCCTCCTCTTCTCCAAGTTATAGAACCCCAGCTCCCTAAGCTGCTCCTTGTAGGACTGAGTCCCAGACCATTCGCCATCCTTGTTGCCCTCCTCTGGACATGCTGGAGCATTTTAATGTCCTTCCTAAACTGAGAGGCCCAGAACTGGACAAAGTGTGGCCTCATCAGTGTCAAATACAAGCAGAAGACAATTTCCTGGTCCTGGTTACATTCCTTATACAGGCCAGGATTCCATTTGCCTTCTTGGCCACGTGGGCACACTGTTGGCTCGTGTATAGCTGCCATCAATGAGTACCCAAGGTCCCTTTCTGCCTGGCCATTCTCCAGCCACCCTGTCCCCAGCCTGTGGTGCTGCAGAGGGTTATTGTGGCCAAAGTGCAGGACCCAGCACCTGGTTTTATTCAACTTCACATCATTGGATTTGGCACAAATTTGGGCTATTTGTCTTGTTTCATCTAAGTAACTATTCTGCTGGGGTACTTCAGATGCAATCTTCTATAATAGACTATGTCCTTTGTTTGTTTATGTAAAAGTGCTGAAGTGTTTGTGATATTATAATACATTCCTTTTGAAGAAGTTTGAAAAGGCAGGATATAAATGGTATTGGCAGTTTTGGAACGGTATGTTTTTAACAGTGGCATGTAAACCAAGACACATAATTTATCAAAGTATATTTCAACCACTGGAATTTTTCTGAGTTCTGAGATCAATCCATATTTCTATACTTCATATTGTTTGTTGCCAAAACAAGGAACTTTCAAGATTGTCTTGTAAAATCCATATGTGCCATGCATCTGGGCATTACTTTTTTAATCTCTCAGTATCCTTAAGAGGAAATAGTCTCATTAATATATATTAAGTAGATTATCCAAAGCTTTCTAGTTGCAATAGTTCTTTCTCTATAGGCAGTGCCTAGAAGTTTCTTACTTTTGAAGGAAAAAAACCATGATTGTGCAGTACACAAAGCTTCAGAATTTTGTAGCAATTGAGTTTTTTGAGTTCATTGGTTTCTCAACAACAGCAAGAGTTAGGAATATTTCGTGCTGGGTCTGAATCTGGATTATCTCAGTCATAAAAAACAGTAATACTGTCTAGCAATTGTGACTTGCAGTGGTAACTTTCTCACAATTATAAGCACTGTGTTGTGCTTTCTTTACAAAGCTGTTTGATAGTTAATCTCATGAATAATGAAAAGCACATGAAAATTACAGTTCTCCTAATCTCTACAAAGTAAAAGAAAATTTCAGCCCCCAACATTCTATTTAACTTAAAATGAGATTTTTGAAGAGATATAATTACATCTCCTAAGTTATTTTTCTGAAAAAATTGAAAATGTTGCATCAAGCATGCTGCAAATTTGATCTTTATTTCAGACTCATTAAAAGGTTTGCTATGCTTCCAACTATTTAGGTGGTTAATTGCCTTAGCCTTGCAGCCAAGTGTCTAACAGTCACAGGCTTTGAGTGGCATTGAGAATTATGTACAGATCAGGTGAAACATCCTATCTTCAACTGAGATTTGTGTTGGCTGGAGTAACTAACTTAAACACAGCTTAGGTAGTGGAAATACGGGTATCTGGTAGTAAGACCGTGTAGGAAAGAGAGTGGTGGCTCCCCTGCCCATGGGGAGAACAGATAATTGCATTAAATTAACTCTAGAATATGGTTCCCTGAGAGCCTTTCTTGGAAAAGCACTGGGAGTAAATGCAGATAATCCAAAATATCTACTTATAATAAATTTTGAGATCTTAAGAAATAAATAATGATGGGCCAGATTTTGCTTTTTAGATAAGACTGATCAATTTGGCACTAAGTCATAGTGTAAAATTGAAATGAAGAGCAATACTGAATAGAAATCAGTTGAGTGTGCTTTTCAAGACAAAGATCCATTGAAAGCTAAAATGCAAAAATAATCTAGAAGAGGGTAAATAAACAACAACCATTTTCCTCACAAACTAATGGAAATAAAGACAGATTTATATGGGTAAATGTTTCTAGAATTAAATATTTACTCTCAGGTGGCATCAGAATTGGAAGGAAATAATTAACACATTTATACATAACCTGCATATTTCCTCAGAGTAGTGACTCCAGATTAGCTGTTGGGCTAAATCTCTTATAAACCAAAGAAGGATTTTTTGTAGTGTAATTAGCTGATTAATCAATAATTGAGTAATTGCTCAGCTACATAAGGCAATGCACCATTTGAATTTCCTTGTCAGGGATCACTATAAATTACTTGCAATAGCTGTGAAAGCAGAATAAGAAACTCATAAAAAGGAGATAGGCTTGGAGGTTTATGAGTCAATAAAGTTTAATTGGCTGCATTCCATTAAGATTAAGAAATGTAAAAGCAGAAAACAGTAGGCTTTTGAGATCTTAGCTACAATTCCATTTTCCTTGTAGATTACCTCTGCAGGCACATTCTAGGCTGGCTGTCAGAAGAATACCAACTTGCAAAAGCTCAACTCTCTAAAACCACCAAGTGTTGTAAGGTTTCTGTGCCCAAGTTCTTTCTTTCATTTCATTATCCTATTATTGTTTTGCTCTTTTGCTGACTTTTGTCACTTTTTTGTCTAATTCAGATGCCTAATGCATTCTAATCCTGGTATTCTGTTAAATGTAAAAAAGTGTCTTGATGTCATTGGACTTTCAGTGACATTGGTAGGATTATAGCTGATAAGAAATTCAGCTTAGGTTTGTAGCATTTATAGTTCTGTTTTTAAAAAATCTTAAATTAGAGGGAAAAAATTAATAAATATTATTTAAATAATATTCAGTCCAAATTTTATAAAATTATTACCATGCTTTTAAAATTAATTTGATTTTACTAATAAAGGTAAAAAGTTGTTTTACAACAGGGAGATAGAATGGCAAAATTTGAACAAACTGATTTACATCATGCCACTTTAGAAGAGTTTGTTTAATGAAATCACTGTTTTGCTGAATTTTCACTGAACGTTTTCCTGAAAAATACATGTACATTGGGGCTGAATAATTTCTCAGAAATGCATTTGACATCTAAAGGTAATGCCTTACTGTACTGTTGCCTAGCAGAGCAGCTCCTGTGATTAGCAGAAAAGAGTGGGAGTAGAGAAAGCCATAAGTTATACAGAGTTATTCTATGTGCCTGTTCCAAACATTCCTAATATTTTAACTCTTGAAGGTCATATTGACTGAAATTATACCTAAATTATTCCTGGAAATGAAATAATTCCTTTGAATTTTGTCTGAGACTTAGGGTTTTTTTTGTTTGTTTGGTTTGTTTTTTTTTTTGTGTTTTGTTTTGTTTTTGTTTGTTTGTTTGTTTTAAAAAAAGGAACTAATATTGGAGAAGTGTTCGTAACAGTTCTGTAGTGACGATGTTTTCAATGATGCCAAGGATTGTCACTTCTGACTTTTTCTTAGGCAAATTAATCGAGTATTGCGCAGAGGAACTTAGACATAAATAAATTCAATGTCTTCTTCATTTTCTACTTGGATGGCTAAGTGTAGCCATCAGATAGAGTGCTATTTCTGTCTTTCTCTCTTTCCCTTGCAAGCAGAGCAGAGAGTAAATTTAATTAAGTAAACATATATGGTGCTTTCCATTCAGAAAGCATAGAGCTATCCCCATTTTTGTATCTGGTTGTGCAGCTAATGACTGTTAGACAGTCTTAAATACATTATTGACATCCTGTACAGGCAAGTACTTAAAAACACATATGAAGCTAAACTGTTCCATAACCTACCAAAGTGGAAGAAACTTATATATCCTTGGGCTGGTATTCATGTCTAAATTTCAACAAACATTTGATTTATACACATGAATTATACATGTTAGCATTAGATAATGTGTATCTGTGAGAAATTATCTCCTTGATAGGCATTTTCCCATCATCACGTACAAGAGTGCTTCTTGCTGTTAACTGTGGACAGCAGATGATGATCACTTCTTGACTGCTGCTGAAAGGGTTTAATTTCTTCCTCCATGCCTTACAAATCCCACTGCAGAAGCACAAATACAGTGACAGCAGATAATACACATGCTGTGGACAACTATTCAGCAGCATTTTTATATTAATAAGGGTTAAATTATTGGGTGAAGATGAGGATTAGAGACTGTTTTGAGGATGTCCTTTTAATAGTGACAAAACAGAATTATATTGTCCACTCATGCCTAGATGCTTCTGCTACTAGGAAGGCATCTACCACAGACTTCTCTACATCAACATGACCTGCTACAAGCTGACTCAAAAATCTCTATATGAATTATTACTATGTTTTATTGAGATATGAGTTTGTTTGTGTGTTTGTACTCAGACAAGTGAAAAAAATAATTTATGTTTCTTCAGATGAAGGTGCAGAAATGAGTTTCTGTAGCATTCTTAAGTCTGGGATCAGTTGCTCTGTATGCTAAAGTAGCACAAAATAAGTGCAGAGAAATCCCTGAAGTAAGATCTTGAACGTCTTCATGGTCTAAGAAAAATGCTGTCCTAGTTTGACCAGAGCAGGGAAGTGAGCTGGCTTGGTAGGAGATTGGCATTTTATTGGACCAATGGGAAAGCATTTTGTAGTTCTTATTCCCTTTGCAAGCAGCCCGGGCAGGTCTCTTTCCTCCCGGCTGTCAGAGCACACACCTCTGCCCTCTCTGCCCTGGGATGAGTGGGGGGAGGAGGAGGCCACGAGGGCCAGGCAGGGGCAGCTGATTTGGAAAACATCTGCCAGCACGGAATTGGCTCTGCTGCTGGCCCGGGCTGAACTTTACCTTTGCTGTGTCTGGGGAGGGGGGGGGGGGGGGGGGGGGGGGGAGGGAGTCACGATGAGGTAGGCTGGAACACCTGATGAGACTGAGGGGTGGAAAAGAATGTCGGAAATCTGCCCAACTTTCCCGTGGCTGCCTTCTGAGCCTGAACCCTCTGAGAGTCCCCCAGCATGGCTTTGAAACATGACACCATGGACTACTGTGGACAGATGCTGCTTCTTGTTAACTCCTTCAGTGCATCAGTGCACAGATGGAACTTAAAAATCTTCCATCCTCTCTCCAGTAAGAGAAATTAGAATGTAGATGTGTAAAGACCACATGAAGTATCAAAGTCAGTCAAGAAAGAGTGCAAGTCCAAGTGGAAGGAGTGTGGGAAGTTGCTTTTGAGCTGTAAAAGACTCTTGCAAGCTATGGTGGTTGGTTATAACATATTGAAATGTTTCCTTTAAACTATAAAGAAGTATGGGGGAGATAAAAGAGTTCAAAATGTAGACCTGAGCAAAGGAGTGAAATATTGAAGGGATGTTGATTTCATGAGAAGTTGAACAGAGAAATGAAGTGATAAAGACTCTTTGCCCTCGAAGAAGAAGTGGATCTCTGTTCCTTAGAGGTGAAGATGGTCCCAAAGACAAAGACAACCTTTGTTTTGAACAGTTATTTTTAAAATAAGACCCCATACATCGATGTGGCCCAGAGACACAGCTGTGAACATGGGAGGAGTTTCATGAACAGAAAGGATCCAGGCGGTTGCTGTTCGTGAAGAATGGATCTACAAGAGAACTGTTTTCTTGTGGAGAAATTGACCATAGCGAATGAGAGGTGCTTCCCTCCCTAAGTGAACTGAAGAAAGACTGGTTTAGAGGTGAAAAATTGACTGAGTTTCTGAGTGTTGTTTTATTTACATTGTCGGTTGGGAGAAAAGAAAGTGTGGGAACGGAGGAAGAGTGTTTTGACGGTTTCATCCTCATTCTTGTTGTTTTTCTTTTTTCTAGTATTAGTTAATAAAGTCTTATTACTTTTAAGCTTAAGCCTACTTTGCTCTTGATTGAAAACTTTGAAATTGGCAAAAAAATCAAACCAGAACAGAAATTAGTGTTTCTGCCTGGTTTCGAATTGAAACCACAACAAATGCAAAATAAATAGGTAAGTATAGAAGCTACTTTCTGCCAGGATTCATAATTTTCTAATGCATTCCCAATTCATATTCGAGTAATAAAACTCCTGAAAAACCCTGTTGAGCATAATCTCTATCAATACCAACACTGAGGGTCTTCCAGTTCTATTTCTTCTGTATGAACCTTGCAACACTAAAAGAATTTGAATAAACTTGTATTTCCTTTAGCCATCGCTCTTAATTTCTATGGGTAAGCCTCCCATTTTTTTAAACAGCTAACAAAGTCAGTGTATTACACCTGAGCTCTCTATTAATGACAAGAAAACAATACCTAGGATCTTAGGATCTCTCACTGTTTTTTTTTTTTTTTTTTTTTTTATTCAAACCTCAGTTGAACTTCCTGATATAGGGGGGGGGGAAATCTGAGTAGG
Source organism: Sitta carolinensis (assembly GCA_032173965.1). NCBI lineage: Eukaryota > Metazoa > Chordata > Aves > Passeriformes > Sittidae > Sitta > Sitta carolinensis. The sequence goes on from CM063313.1 coordinate 51,693,711, forward strand.
AATTTCAATTTTATCTTTTTAATCTTGTTTTATTTTACTGTTTTCTAATTTTCCTTTAAGCAGTTAAAAAACAAAGTAAAATGTCAATGAATACTTATTCCATAGCCTGAATTATTTAAAAATATTTTAGTATAATGTATTTTATATGTCAAAATAATATAGTCCCGATTACAATACATGTACTAAAATGAGCAGCCTTCCTGTAGACAAAGATAATGAGAGAAATTATATTCATATTAGTTACTGCTTGATGTTGAGAAGGTTACCAGATTATTGGAAACGTTTGTCACTTTCACTGGAACTGTTATTTTAAGTGTAATAATGGAATCCTCTACATATTCTCATTTCTTCCACCCTAGCCGTGGATACTCTAAGCAAAATTGTTGGCAGAAAATTATAAGGCATTGAAATAATAAGAATTATGCATTAGGACAGCTTTCCTAGTGGCTGATAATAAAACACTCTTATACATTGTCTGCAGATGGTGTGAAATTTCTCTAACTGTAACTTGGACAAACATCATTCAGGAATCGAATCAATATTACTGAGTTTGCCTTATGCAAAGAGGTAGGATCTTTAAATTATGCCTTCGATCTTGTCATTCTGCAGCAGTAAATATCATAAAGGAGGATCATGTTTTTAATAAGGAAAAGTACATTTCCTGTGCAGTGGCAGTTCATGTGATTATGGGGAAAAGCCTGCTTTCCCAACATAATTAATTTTTTTCAAAAAGTGGTGTAGGGTGGAGTGCTGCAATTTAGAAAGAGAGAATTTTTTGGTTTGGGGTTAAAGTTTTAAGTCCTGCTTTTTCATCTATATGGTGGCAATTTATTGTTATAAAACAGCAAATGATAAAACCATCTAAAATATGTTATTTTTCAAATTCTATAAAGTCTTAATATATTGCAGTGTTATTTAGATGGTATGAGCTCTAGAAAGACTTGAAGTGCTGGTGATGTGATGTTCTGAAATTCTTCTGGGACCTCTTTTCTTTCTTTTATCATGAAAGATGAAAATTCCTATGGAACTATATCGTCGATGCTTACTAGTTTGCACTTCAGAAGTAAAGTACTGAAAAGCACACTGTTTATCATTAGCAGAAATTGTAGACTTTTTCTTAATTCTTAAAAAACTTAAAAAATAACTCAAAAAAAAAGGAAGTTACAATCTCCATAGTGTTTAAAATTTGATTAGTATATCATTTACCCTAGACTAGAATAAAATAGATTAGATTAGAATATTTTGCTCTGTTGCATACTTCAGGAGAAATAGCTATTCTCATTAAATTCTCTTTTATTCAGTGAAACCATGATTTTATATTAGACATAGCACTTAACAAGAATGCTTCCATAGGACATTGTCTATAAACACTATTTCATTAACATGAAGTGGTGAGTATATGATGCTGTCAGAATATGCTGTCAAGAAGCAATGGTGTCTTGGGGTGACATTAGCATTGTATTAGAAACCACATTTGCTTTGATATAATTGAATTCTCTTGTCCTGATCTTCAGTTTCACCATGGATAATTAGACTCACAGAATCACTATTTAAGTAACTCCTTTAATTTATGTGCTGTGCTTGCTTTTTATTTGCTTGGTATTAGAGCTCTTACTGTTAGGGATTTAATTTTCTCTAGCAATTTGATTTTTTTACATTTGAGATTAGATTGTTACAATTAATGTCCAATCATATATATATGTATGTATGTATATAAAAACGTCAAGTAGAGTGGGATTGAATCATGAGTCAAGTTATGAAATAAGGCTAATGGTTCTGAAGCACAAAGCAAGATCTGTGGGTTCACTTATACTAAATCAGTAAGAATGTGGGAGGCAGAAATTATTTTATCAGTCAAAGGCCAGAGATGATCTGACTGAGGGAAGTGCTCATGAACGGGAAAAACTGTGGCTACTCAGGGCATTAGTGACCTCAGGCACCTGAACATTGCCTTGAACAAATGTTCTACTTGATACATGGGCTGCAACTTGATATCTGAAGCAAAAGTGTTATATCAAAACTCTCATTGGGAGCAATAAAACATTTTCTGTCATAAGGTGCTTGCTAGACAGTTTCAAGCAGCAAGGGCTGTTGACATCTACTCTGACTTTGTCAGTCTCCTCTCTAGAGAAAATCAGAGCTATTTTTTCACTATGTAAGGTTGCCCTTTTTTTCCTGGAAACTAAGCATTTACTCTTTTCATTAACAAGACTTTTCATAAAAGTTTTCCACCAAGCTATATATGTCCAACTTTTTGCACTGAACTTATTATTGGAGCACAAAGAGTTGTGATAACTTCTGCAAGGATTCTGATAATTTCTTCTGCAGTTCTGTTGATAACAAAAATGTGAACAAACTGAAAAAAATCCCACCACATTAGGTTCTTCTAATCTCCCACTTTCATTTCCAGTATTTCAATCTGCTATGAGCAGTTGTCTTCTACAATGTCAAAGATAATAATCATAGTTGTAATCTGCCAGGTTAAATACAGTGTAGTAAAAATAAAGTATTTGCTATTTAATGTTCAAGACTATTTGTATTTGTTACATTTTTATTAAAAAAAAAAAAAAAAGGAGGGCTGTTTTTCCTTAACATGTTTACTACTGTTCAGTTTTCATATGTACATGGCCTATGAACATTTCACAAAAATTGTAACTTCATGCTGCATAGGCAAGTGAAAAGAATGTATTTGTTAAGATTAATGGAGATCAGATGAGACTAGATGCTGCTTAGAGAACACAAAGTTATTGTGAGTCTTTGAAATTCTCATTGATTGGATTTGGAAAAAAAAAACCATTTGTTTTTTTACAACAGGAGCAGCTGGATGCTTGAATATCTGGTCTTTCATTTGTAGGCTTTAGGCCTTTTTCTAAACAGAGAATTTACTCTGGCTTTGCTAAAATAACCTCAGGGCTTAACTACATGGGTGTGTTTGTGAGACATAAGCTAGGATATGAATTTTTAAGTATCACAGCTGGTTCCCATAGATGGGGTACTTTGGGATGTAAGTGCCTTGCTTAGTTAAGGTTCATCTACCAGCAGAACCAGTTCTCTCTGCTTTGTGCAGGTATACAGTCAATTACTCTCCATAAGTTCCTATTCTTAGAGATTACTAATAAATAAATAAATTAATTCATCATCTATTGAAATTGGTTTGTTATCTCTCCTGACAAACTTTCTTTCATTATTGCCTAGAATATTTCAGGTGCAAATATCATGCTATGACAGGATTATACCAAGTTGGTTTTGACTTCTGAGTCAGCTTGTGTGCTTCTGCATTTATGTATTGTGTTAAAAAAATGAAGATTTAAGATTTTTTCTGCCAGATGTGATAAAGAATTTCTTATTTGAATCTGAAGCTCTTTTAAATTTGAATTTTAAATATATCTACTTTGTAGTAGAAAGTACCCCTGAAGTAAAAAAAGTATTATAGAGCACACTAATTATATATTTCCAGTTCCATTAAAACTGTGACCTTTACAATTGTCAATAAACTACTAAGCTTTAACTGGGACATAGTGTTTTTTGTTGCTTTTTTAAATATGAAAGCAGGTATTGGCTTCCTGTATTTTCACACTCAATTTGCTAATTGGAGAGAGATGAACTTGTAGTAGGTAATTTATGGAAATTACATCAGTATGTTAACTATTTGTTTTTTGTTATTTCCTCATCTCTTTAATTTAGAAATAAGCAACCTCCCTCAATATTTCTCTCCTGATTCAGTGGGTCGGCTTGAAAAACATATAAAATACTGAACTTGCTCCATAATAAAAATATTTGTGTGACAGGGAGAACCCTTATTTTCATTATTTTCACAATTTTATAAGATTTTTCAACTCCATGTGTGAACTTTTATGTATAGTTCTGCAGATGCATGGCCTTTTGATAATGTAAGGGAAAAGACAGAACTTCTCCACCTGCTGTTCGATCACTGGGACTGGGAGAAAATTATACTTGTGTGGCAGCATGATGACAATTCCAGTTAAAAAAAAAGAATTAGACTTGGTTGATATAAACCTGCTCCTTTATTGTTTTTATTTTATTTGCCATCATTCAAATGATGAAAACAAACCAAAACAGTACTCTGTGCTAACAAGGAATAAAAACAGAAAGAAAGGGCATGTGCTTACTTGAGCACAAAGTAGTAAAAACCAAACACCCATTTGCACCTACAACCCACAAAGTTGTCATTTATATAATTGAAAAGACTATATCGGAAGACTGACCCTTAACCCTGGTCTCCAAACAAAAGCTAGACCTTTTATGTCTATTCTGCATTCACATTTTAGGCTGTAAAAATTAATATTTTTTCATAGTGATTTAACCTAACAGAAGTTCTATCACATGGGTTTGGGGTTTTTTGATAGGTAAAGGCTAGAGCTGACAGAGAAAATGGGGATTATCAGTGCTAAGGATATACTTTGAAAAATTATAGAAGCAAAAGAAATTTTTCACACAATGAAAAAAATTCTTAAGAGAATGGAGTACATCAATACTTTTTCCCCTTTAAGGAGGAAGCTGGAGGTGTATGTAGGAGGAGAATTACTACTCTTAAAGGCTATCTGGACAAAGCCCCTTTTAAATGCTACAAGAGATAAGAAGAAGGAAGAAGATGGAGGCAAAATACTTAGAGACATGGACAAGGACATGGGTGTTAGCTAGTAAAGCAGCCTGACAATTTGCTATGCATCTTTGCTATCATTTGAGCCTAAAACAAAGTAGCAGCCCGTGTCTCTGGGGCACTGGGCTGGACTCCAACATCTGGTCAGGGGACCCCCAGGTTGGAGCAGCTGAAGCAGCTGGAGCAGGTGGCCAAGCTCCTAACATCCCAAAGCAGTATCTTGATAATTTCTCCCTCTTTTGAAATTGCATAACTACACAGAGATTGTATGTCATTCCCTTGTTTATTTTGAAAATTTTGAAAAGTTTTGAAAATTTTTCTAACCAATGTGGCTTTAGTTGCACAAGGAGCTTTGGTAAGCAGTTCAATCCCAGCTGGCAATGAAGCACCACACAGCCACTTGCCCTGCCCCCACCAGCAGGACCGGGGGGAGACTTGAAAAGTAAAAGTGAAAAATTTTATGGGCTGAGATAAAGACAGTTTAATAAGTAAACACCTCACACTCAAGCAAAGCAAAACAAAGAATTCATTCACTGCTGCCAACGGGCAGGCAGGTGTTCAACCATCCTCAGAAGAGCAGGGTTCCATCACACCTAATGGTGACTTGGGCAGACAAGCGCCATCACTCCAAATGTCTAACATTCTTTCTTATCCTCCCAGATTTATGTGCTGAGCATGATGCTGTACAGTGTGGGCTACCCCTGGTTTCAGTTCCAGTTTGGCCCCCTCCCAGCTCCTGGTGCAGCTCCAGCCTCCCCACTGGCAGAGCAGCACAAGAAGCTGCAAAGGCCTTGATGCTGAGTATGTGCAGCTCAGCAGTAATATAAACATCTCTATATTATCAACACCTTTCTCAGTACAAATGCAAACATACCTCTATACTAGCTACTATAGAGGAAATTAACTGCACCCCAGAACAAAGCAGAAAAATGATAGCACAATTATATTTTTCTGAAAGCTCACCTGAACAGGTGGCTGATGAAGAAAATTCCTATTTATCTTTCTTTGTGTTTAAGCCATTATAATGGCTAATTCAAAGACTGATTCCTCCTGGTAGCTACCAGCTATTTGAATTACTAGGTTGCTGCTAAATGACATCTGTTTAACAGTTACTCTAAAAAATGAAAAACTGAAAAGATATGCCCAAAGAATCTTTCATGGTATTATGCACAGGACATGTTTTCTCAGCTGTTTTGGTAACTGAGTACAAATAAGGCACTACTAGTTAAGAGATATATGCAAATTTTTGAATGTTCAAGTCTATCACACTTTGTTTTGAGTTAGGGAAGATTAGCCTGAAAAAGCACAACAACCCCTACCCATGTTGTGCCATGATGAAAGGTGGCTTTTGCAGTCTAATCTTGTAATTCAGGAAATACTTTCCAACAATTTAGATATTTGAACAATCAAGGAATTCATTATTTCCATTATTCAGTCCCTCAGTACAGTGATATTACTTCCCTTTCATTCCCAGAACTTCATTTTCTCAGAATTTCATCCTTGTTCTTTTCCACAAACACACGAACAGTCAGCTCCTTTTGCTGTTTCATCTACCAAGCCATAAGTATGCTTTCAGAGCTTAGCAAATAGTACACTTTTGCTGCTGCTTTTACTCTGCTGCATTTTCAGTTTTTACGACTGTGAATGTGCTGGGCACAGTAATGACAGCCTGGAGAGCTCCAGTCATTTATTGCAAGACTGCTTCTTTTCAAGGCTTGTGAACACACCACAGAGACTCCTCTGTCTGCAGAAACAAGAGGTTGATCACACGTCTGTGAACCACACAGGTGCCAGCAAGCTCTGCTAGTGCTGGGCAACTGCTGAGGTAGATTTCTGCCAAGAAACAGAGTGTGACAGTTTTTTGTCACAGAGAGCTTTGATTGACTTGCTATCAGCAGTTATCATTCTGGAATAGCTTTGGAGCAGTTCTCAATGCACAAAAGATTATAATAACTCTCTGGACAACTAAACTTGTGCAATCCATCCCACCTTAATTCACTTTAGAAATGCATTCCCAATCACTAGATAGCACATGGCTAATTTTGCAAGAAAACCCAAAGGTTTAATCAAATCTGAGCAATTCAGCAACAACAGAAAGTAAACTCTGCCGTTTCTATGACTTCACTCTGAAACAGCTGCATGTGCGTCTTGGGGAGACAAAAAGACTGAACCCAAACCCAGTTGTCACTTATTTTAGATATGAATGATGTATCACTTTGAATATGGCACGCCTGTTATGTGATAAAAGCTCTTTGCACACCTACAGCGGAGCATAACAGCTTACAGTAACCCAAAATATGGACTAAGAGGAAAGAGAAGGAAAGAGAAGACTTTCTGGGTCTCAGTCAATTTCAGTCCCATCATTCAGGCCTGAGGTCTAACAAGACTGCGACCAAGGGATTGCTTCAGGGTAAACCAAATATCTGATTCTAGCTGCTGGAATCATGCTCCACTCATGTTTTGGAAGCATTAAAGGCTTGAGGGTGATCTGTTTGAGGCTTTCCAGTACTTGTAAGGAGCCTACAAGACAGACAGAGAGAATTTTTTTAAAAGGGCAGGTAATGACTGTACAAGTAAGAATGACTTCAAACTGAGAGTAGGTTTAGATTAGGTATTAGGAAGAATTTCTTTACTGGCAGGGTGATGAGGCCCAGGCTCAGAGTGCCCAGAGAACTTGTGTATGTCTCATCCCTGGAGGTGTTCAAGGCCAGGTTTGGATGAAACTCTGAGGAACTTGGTGTAGTAGAATGTATCTCTGCCCTTGGCAGGAAGGTTGGACTCAGATAATCCATAAGAACCCTTCCAACCCTTATTTTCTGTGAATCTATAATTCTGTGTTTATGGTCCCTTCCAAATTGAACCATTCTGTGATTCTATGAATTTTCCTATGCTGTCTATAGCACAAATTCCAAGTTAAACTTCCTGGCATTTTTAAGAAGGCTTGTATGATATACAGTTCCTGCAATTTTTTTTGCCTTTTTTTCACTCCTTGTAAAATAACTTTCCTAAGGACAGTTTTGAAGAAGAGTTGACTCTTCACTGCAGACTGGTCCAAACTCTACACTGAACTTCTGAGAGAAAATTATGTTGATCTGCTGGTGGGATGATGAGGTAGAGAACAACACTTTGAGATTGCAATGATGTCTTGACTGACTTTTGCTTTCCTAGGTTCTGATATTTGCTCCCCAGGTCCTAAAGGGCACATTTTATGTTGCACTAGACTAATCTCCTACCTTATACATATTTAAAACAGAGTGAAATGGCCTAGACAGACATTATTATAACTGAAAATTTGGACTTCGCACTTTAAAAGTTTTTCTCAAAGACATGTTTTCCAGATACAATTCATGCAAAACTGTGCTTCAGGCCTGCCCATGGCATTTTTTCCACCTTTTTCCCTTTGTTCCTTCCACTGAACCAAAATGTCTCTTTCACATCTTTACCTCTGGGATTTCTTGGTGCTTATGTTTTCCTTTATGCATTTATCACTAAGTTGTACTAGTCTAAATTACTATTCATAATCAAATGATACTATTACAGGAACGTTAAGAAGACATTTCTCATATTATTTTCCTCTTGTATCACAAAGACTCATAGTCTTGCTAGTGCAATTGTGTAGTGATACAGAGCACCTCACACAAAACACACTGTGTATCTACAAGTATGAAAACCCAAACTGCTGTCTAGCTCTTTGAAGTGCATGGATGAACTACTTGATCAATGAAGTATCACAGATTTCATGCATTTATTGTCATTCTCATTTATTATCCACCATTCCTTGCTGAGTTTTGTTGTATCATGTTACATTAAGAAGGGTTGCAATTTCTTCAAACTCAGATTAATTTTGCTTCTGTGCTAAAGTGATGCTGCATAATAGAAGTATCATTTGTTGCACTTATTGTCATTCAAATCATATTGACAGGGTAAAAGCACCTGAATCCAGGCAGAAAATGTATTTTATAGTTCACCACAAGGAAGCTAGATTCCGTGTTCTCTTATGTAAGTAAGAGTTTACTTACATAAGAGCCATTTTGGTAAGTTTAGTTTTAAGTCTTTAGCTGACTGGTCCAAGACTCAATGTAAACATGCAGTTTTAAAAATGCTGTTTCTACTTTGAGTATTTTCAAAATCTGGAGAAAATATATATGCAAGATTATATTTTCATACTATTGTGGAAGATAATTTCATCTAATACATTAGAACGTAATGTAAAATTATAAAATATTTTAGGGTTTTTATTTTCTGTTTTGTTTTGGCTTATGTTTTGTCCTTTATTTTTTGTTACTATTTAGTCAAGTTGTAGATCTTACTATTATTTTCTTTTACTAGGAGAAGCGGTAGGCAAATTTGGAGCTTTCCATGATGTAGTTATGATCAGTAATTTCTCCTCTAGTTAAGGAATGAGAAAATAAGGATAAGGAAAAGAAATACATATTGATTTCTGCATGAGTCCTTTTATAGAGGTTGATGGGGGAAAATCACTTTTAATGAAATTTGAATGAATACCACCAGTATGTAACCTGGGGGAGAGGGAGAAACTCCCAAAGCATAACTTATTTATAAGAATAAAACTATTGTAAAGAATGGGTAAATCCAATACATTCTGGAGAATAGAAGTTAAAACAGGACAAGTATTCACTGTGCACTCCCATAACTGTCATTCATTCCAGAACTGGAGAGATATGCTGCAACTGAAATTTTCATAATCTCTTTTTTAATCTGTATCTTGCAATTAATAACAAAGTTTTTAATTTGTAGCTTGTCGTTCAGGGGTTTCTGTATAGAAAAAAATATATTTAGGTCCTGTACAGAAAACAGGAAAGACAAGAAGTGTAAAACTCATACTTCTCTACAGTTACTATGTGAGATGAGAAGTGGCCAGGATAGTTTCAGATGAATGGGTTTAGAAATACAGATTCTCGTCCAAATGCTACAGGAATGTTGCAGGAAAATTTGGTCTTAAGAATAATTGGTATTTACAATCTAATAGAAAATGTGGGCATTGTTAGAAACATAATTATTCTGTGATGCTATTGTATCTTAAAAACTTTGACACAGAAATGTCAAAGCCAGAATTTGTAAATTACATAGAATTATATATTTCTAACCCTTAGAATGAAAATAATATGTCAATATATGTCTTTGTGAAAGAAGTTAGAAAGAGACCTGAGCTGGGAAGATCTCTCTGAAGGATGATCTTTTCCTCTCATCTGTCTATTCCATAAAATGGTTATGCTGCTGTGTGAATGAAGCTTGGAAAATGAAGCTCTTTTTGCAAAGAGCAGCTGCTGTGCTGTACACTTACCTGGAACCTAATATTCAAACCCACTCCTCAGACTGAATTTACCCTCTCCATTCAAGATTCTAATTCTCCACATCAATGCAATTGTGAAATAATTACACTAAATTTGATAAAGTGTTGAGATGTTTTGGATGTGTTGGGATGCATGCTAAATGCTATAATTAGGAGAGATTGTCTCCCCCTTCTCAGTAAGCAGACAGGCTTTGACCAAACTATTGTAACCATGACTCTTTGGGGAAACACATTAATCACATACAACATATTGATGTCATTTTTTTCCACACCCTATGAGCGCTTGCTGGCCCTGAATATCTCTCAGGTCAAGGCAGAGGTCTCTAGATCTCAAGCAATTTGTTTGTTTTGCATAGGTAATCTGTCAGAAAAAGACTCCATAGGTAGGGCAGAAAAAAAAGTGTTACACAGAAAGAAAAACTACATTTTGCATGCTTAGTCTCATTTTTGCTTCATGGTAAAGTGTGAGCGTGCCATTTAAGAGATTCTTTTTACACAGCCTCTGTGTTATTTGGCTTTGGTGTCAATTGTCAGAAAATGAGCTGTCAAAAGAGGCTCCGAAAATTAGTGCTTTTCATGTGCTAGAGGACATATTGAGGGTTCAACACTGATTTGGCAACATTGAGTCCTACTCAGCTGTGTAAGAAGAAGGGACCTGTGATCTACAAGTGAGTTTAAGAGACCAGGAAAAACTTCCAGATGTTTAGGCACTGTGGGCTTTTCTTGAAAGAAATACTCTATAAAAACACAGTGCCCTTGGGAGCCACTAGGCCAAAGCTGTGACCAATTTTCTCAAGACCAGAGAACCATGATACTGAGTGAATTTGTGGATGATTATTTTGTATGTATATTGATGTTTTTAAACAAGAAGTTTGTATGCATGTATTTGTATTTTTCCAGCTGTATGTACTGAAAAGTCAAGGACTATCTTCTCAAATGTCAAAACTATGTTTGACTTGCCTGACTTGACTCAGGAAACTTGCAATGCAGGGGATAAAAATTCTTTGTATTCATTAAACTGTAAAACTAGGCCATGTCGCTGCATGCTCTACACAGTCACACTCTGAAAAGTCTTTTTCAAACTACCACCATTCAGGAGTGACTATTGCTGATGATGGAGAATAGCTAAATTTGGGGAACATCCTAACTTGTTCAACTCACATCACTTTTCTGAGTGGCTAATACAATGTGCTGAATTGGTGATTTTGACTGTAACTATGGTTTAAATTTTGATGTTTCTTCACCTGACTATAGGAAACACAGTAGAAATTATCTGAAAGGCAAACATCTGAATGTCTCTCATGGTAGTAATTTTAATGTGTATGATCTTATTTGTGGTCCCCAGGAATTTAGATGGCAATTAAAAAATGCATTCACATATAATGTGAGCTTCACTGTGCATGTAGGAACACAGCAGATAGCTGCTTGTAGGTAAACCAGTGGTTGAAATGGGAAATAGTTTTGATTTCCTGTTTAAAACATGCTTTGTATGTGAGTTCAAACACATACCTTAAAATCTCTGACTCAGTTACTCCTTTCTCCCAACCCTCCAATATGTGGAGAACATCCCAAGTTCTTGAGGGGAAAGAACAAGACACAATTAAGGGTTGTACTACCCAACTCTGAATGGGATTTCTAGAGTTTACTGCCTCATGCAAGCAAAAATCTCTATGATGCAAACAAAAACAACTGCGCTAGGCAAAACAACTACAACAACTAAAAAATGTTAAGTAGTGAAAGCTGACTGGAAGGATATTATTGTGTGTGTTTGTGTATCTGAGGCAGAGACCTGAGTGAGAGTGTGAGCTGAGCAAACAGGGTAAAACCCCTGAATTTGCTAGTCCTTGAACAAGCCGCTGTAGACAGATTGCTTAAAAGTACCCTTGAGCACTTAAGTTTTGTGAGAAGAAGCAAGGAAATGTGTGAATTACTTTGTCACTGAATTGCTTTCTTATTAGTCCACAGTTTCCACCAAAACCTCATTAAGACTGCTCCAAGCTGACGGTTTCTGCCATGTAGCAAAGAGGTACAAGAGAAAACACAGGAAACCAAAACAGATCAAGTCATATGGACTCAGAATACATGTACTGTAAAAGAAAAATGAGGACAGATTTACTGTGGCTCCCAGGAAATAATCCATCTGAAATCCAAATTAGTCTGGCTGGTTGCCTGTTGGATATTAGAGGTCTATCTTTATGACATTTTTGAAGACACCAGCTTGATACAGTTTCAAGGGAAGCTGGTTAACTGCAATGCTAGTGTGGAAGCAGAAGTCAGCAACACAAACTTTATTTTGTTAGTGGAATGTGTTATGGCTGGTCCACAGTGTAAAAAGTTTGCCAGTAATCCAGAAGTTACTGCAGGAAGTTATGGTAGCAAAGACAGGAACTTTATGGTGGTGGCCTTCAACTGGTTAAGCACAGTTATTCTTGGGATAAGTGACAAAATCTGAGGGCCTCTAGTTGTTTCTAGGGTAGCACATTGTCAGGTTTTTAAAATATATATATATTTTGTGTTGTTTTGTTGCCTTGGGTTTCTGAGCTTTTGTGCTTGGCTTTCACCTGAATTTACTCGTCTCTTTATCTATCTCTGTGAAGGCTTTCTGTTTTCCCCCAGCCCTACTTCTGAAGAAGAGGTCAAGATCATCTGTTCCCATGTTCAGGAATTTGTTTATTCTTTGTTATCTCCTATTTGTGGCCCTGACACACCACAGTCTTCTTTGTAGACCAGGTTGTGCCGAACTCCCCGCCTCTTGGGATAGTGCTATCTTTTATACTAAAAATTACGTATGCTTTATTTACAACAACTCTCCAATACCTATTAACTACATTGAACAGTGTACTTTTATTCTAGACCAACCAAAATGTGTCACACCACCACAGAAGATGGAGAACAAGAGACGAAGAGGAAGAATAGGGACACACCCTGTTTCCTCCATCTTTGTTCCCTGATCTCACATTCTAAAATTCCCAAAATTCTACTTTTCACCCTGTGACATGCTAATTATCATTCTATCTAAATTCTTGTGAGTTATTCTCCAGGACAGTCAGAAGGATGTCCTGGTTCCCATAGCATGTCTCTCACCCACTGCTACTACAAGTCTCATAAATGTGTCTCACAAAGTTCCTCCATTCAAAATAAATCTCTGAGCTGCATTTAATTTCTAGGGAAATATTGAATAGTCCTTCCTCACCCAAAGCAAACTGTCTCAATGTTCATGTACATCATACAGATGCCCAGGGTAATGGCTTTAAAGACAAAAGAAAGTTGGTGTTCTACCAGTTTTTAACTATATTGCATGTGCTACCTTTCAAGTTTTTTGGGGTGCTGAATGTATTAAAGTGTTTTACCGTAACAATTAAACTCTGTGCCTGTATAATAAAGGTACACATAAAATACATACATATATCATCAACATTGCTCCTAAATAATGGCCACTGTTCTATATTTGGTCCTTTTGTGAGAAAAAAAATTCCAACGATCACCTGACAGATTCTGCAATTGCAATCCTTCTTTGTGCCCCTAGTCAGTGAACCTGAATGCTGACTTAGAGCAGCTTTTATAGTTTTTCTGTGGCTTTGTCAAATAGTTGTGAATGTCTGAAAAATTAGACTAGATCTCATTCAAATAACCATGCTGGAGAATATGGATGATGCCATCACAAACAGTTAGAAGCAGATCTGGTTAGCTGGAATTGCCAGCCAACTGAGATGCCAGTTTGTGGGTTTTTAGAACTTCATCTTGAACTGTGTGGTGCCTTATATGTGCATTCTGCAATAAGACTTCGGTGATAAACTTCCCAAGCAGTAATATGTTGTCCCTGAAAATAAGCCTTCTGATTTGTTTTAGTATAGTGGAGTCAGTTCTCATGAATTGTAAGATAAACAGGGATCATGTTTGCATTCCTTTGTAAAAGATATCACCTGATGGACTTCTCAAGTGACCAGTGGAGATGGAGAGGTGGTAACTTCTCTGTCCAATCTCTGGTCACTGTCCAGAAACTTATATATACGAGGTCAACAATAAACTAGAGACTTCTTTCTTCTTCTCTGCCTGAACACCTGTTGTGTGTGTTACGGTGTTCCCTCTGTGTGTCACAGTAACAGTAATACATACCTAGTTTTTTTATATACTACTCTTTTTGCTTTAATAAGTTATTTAATAAAAAACGAATAGGTGAACCATTACTTAAACTGTGAAAAGACAACAAAAATTGTAATGCAAGTGATTACATACATACAAAGAAAGTAAAAAGTTCTTAGGCCTAAATGGCCTTGTCTTAAATGCAAAGAAATAGTATCCAGGCTGTGCCATCATGTTTGCTTATTTACTCTACAATATTTTCCTGTCATTCATCAGATTGTACATCAACAACTTCCCAACAGGTTTACATCAGTTGATTATTTGACCCTGTCACACATAAGCCAAATTTTAATTGGTATTGGAGATCAGAATTGCATTGTAACCTACAAAAGCCTATGGCTTTTGGAACCGTCTCCCTTAAAATCTTCAATCAGCTGTATTTCTACACCACATTTGCTATATTTTGGCAGCCAAATGAAGTATTTAGCAAATTCATCATTCTTAGCAAAGTTATGTTTAATAGAATTTTAAAAAATAAGATGATTTGGAGAGTCTGGAAAGGCAAAATTAGCAGGAACAAATTACCCTGCCTGGAGGAGTTAGAATATGATCACTGAGACACAAAGTCTACATGAGCATAGCAGTAAGGCTGCTTTGCATCTTCAGCAGACAGAAAAAATACATTGTTCTGAACAACACTGCAAAACCAACATGACTCATTCATGCTCATGATGGCATGAAAACTCCCTGAGTCAGGGTAGAGAATCTCAGGCAATTTTTAATGCCCATTAAAGCAAATTACAGTGTCTGCACATTAACATGCCCCCCAATATTTGTAAGGTCCATTCTCTGTGATGCAATTGTAATTATCTGTTGTGTAATATGACAGGAGTAGAAATGCATTTACACCAATGTCTGATATACATTCTCATTAAGCCATCAGTTCTGTACTGCAGACATTTTTCTATTTCTCTCAAAGGCTTCCAATCTCTATCAATTTTCAACTTCCATCTACAACTGTAGATCTGACTTACTTTTACATGGTCTTCCCATCATCCTTCAGCAATGTGAACCTCTACAGTTATGCAAGATTTCTAGGGATTAGCAATAAATTCTGATGCTCTGGTGAGTAAATAAAATTTTAAATCATCTTTCTGAAATAAAACACCACCAGCAAGGATTAAGAACAGTTTCTAGATTCAGAGGGGTGGGTAGTCAAATTTCTGGAGGCAATACAATTGTGGCAGGGACACAACTGATCCTTATTAAATTTGTGTGACAAAATCTGACAGAAAATTGACTTCTTAGGCTACCTTGGAAATATTTTGCTGGAGAGGAATGAAATAACAAAATGCACAGGGGAGAAGGCCATCATCATGTAAATCCAGAATGGGAAGCAAAGAAGCAGAACATTTTTAAAAGCGTTGCTTTTCAAATTACCCTTGAAGAAGGTAATTATATAAACTGTACCATGCTTGAGTGACACGGGGAAGGAAGGTAAGTATTTGAAGTCAGAGTACACTTTTGAGGATGATATTTTCCCAAGCAGCACCTATTTTGTTTCTTTTTATGTTTTTGTTTCTTTTTATGTTTTAATTTCATGGGACCATGTCGTAGTTTGGAGAAAATGAGTTTTTCTGAACTTCAGTGGTCAAACCAATGAGTGCTCAGGTTTAAAGACTGGCACCTGGTGTGGCCACTGAGGACAAGGATCCGCCTCTGAGAACACAAGGGGTTAAAAGCAGAGGGCTCTCCGGAAAGCTCTCTCTTGGTTCCGGTCCCTGAGGACGGAGGGATCTCCCCTGCCCAGCGGCTGGCTGGGCGGGGAGGGGAAGCCATGCGGCCTGGGCGAGGTAGGCCTAGAACCTCGGGCACAGAGGGGGAGAGGAAAATCCTGCAGGATGGAAGGGTGGAGAGAGTACAAGAACCTCGAGAGGCACCCGGCAGCCTTCTTCTCCCTTCCCCCCCCCCCCCCCCCCCCCCCCCATCCCGGAGAGAGAAACTGAGAAACCGTGTCTGTGATCTCCGTCACCTTGAAATTTGATATCAACAACTAGACAGCACGGCCGAAGGAGTATGGGGGGGTGGCGCGAGAAGAGTGCCCAGCAGCAAAGATACCGTGAGAGTTCTGGGGAAACAAAGCCCAAGATTTTAACCCTTTTTGTAGATGATAGAAACTTTATAAATACTAATCCTCCTGAATTTGAAGAAGAAAGATAGAAAGAACTAAGCAAAGATGATGAAAGTTTGTGTAAGTAGAAGATTGTCAGAGAACGCTGAAAAGAATCCTAGGTGGGAGGAGATGATGGAGTGGCCTTTGGCTGGACTCTTTTGTATAGCCATAAACAGACTCATTTTTTCCTGTAACATAGAAGCTGTATCTGGGGAGAGGCATTGGCTTGGAGCCAAGAGTGGACAGTAGTGTGAACAGAGATGAGAGGAAGAGCTCTGTTCTCAAGGCCCCTCGGCCCCAGAGGGTAATATTGGGGGGACTAGTGTCCCAAAATTGAGAAACTATCGTTTCTTGGAACTAACCAAAGCATCTTTAAAAAGAGAAACCCTAGAAACAGCTCTGGTCCATGCACAGTGGTGAGAGCACTGGACATGGAGGAAGAGGCCACGATGTGGTGCAAGAAGGACTCCTATCTCTCCTCAATGAACTGAGTACTGATTATCAGAAGGGTGGTAATAGACTGAAGATTAATAGACTGAAGATTAAACATCTAAAAGGTGGTAACGTGATGGGGAATTTTCAGTTTGTTTTGTTAAGTTGAGAACTGGTGGGGGGGGAGGAAGAGTGTTTTTTTTAAAGTTTCCATGTTCTTCTGTATGTGTCTTTTTTTGCCTATTATAAGTAATAAAGTTTTTTTCCTTTTGCTTTCTAAATTAAACACTGTTTTGCTCTGTTTTTTAGTCACATCTCACAGCAGATACCAGGGACAGTATATCGTTATAGGGGCACTGGCCTTGTGCCAACGTCAAACCTTTGACAGACCACCACATGGAAACTGTGTTTACATATATGTCAATGCAGTATCTGAATACTTTCTTTCACAAAGGGTTTATCTCCTTTCTTGGTCTGTTTGTATGCATTGTGTAAGTGATTTGTTTATCATACTGTGTGAAGTGAGGACTTCTTGTGATCCTTCCCTAAATGTATTTGAAACCTGCCCACAGTCCTGAAAAAGCCTATTTTACAATCAGAAATTTGTTACAATTTTTTTTTCCATCTTCAGTGTCAGTTTCTTACACCGAGTTTCTGAGTTGATTATCGTGGATCATATGACATAAAGTACAGGGATTAACCTCCTGAAGATCAAGGAATATCTGCCTGTTTTCCTTGGAAACAACATCACCTTCTGTACAGCTGTTCACCATGTGCTGAGAAGTCTTCCTTTGAAACAGACATTTCTTAAACTGAGATGTTTAAAAAACTCAGGTAAGTAAATCCTATTACCTCAGTAGCCAGGTCCCAGTCATCACACTTAGGGAGAGTTATTTCCCCTTCCTCCTGTTTCAAAAGTCAATTAAGAAATAAAAAGACAAGGAAGAAAATTCCACAGACTCCATTTTCTTATAGTCCCAAACAAGTTGGCGTACTGGTGCCCTGGACTTGGTGGCACACATATGCAAACTTGAATTCAAATATTCCAGCACAACTAAGGGCAAAAAAGTCAACCAAGCACTACAGAGTATTTTATTTAATCAGAGAAGAAAGAGAAACAATAAAAATAAAATAATACTTGTGAGAGGATTTTATTAATGCTGTAAATTGCATTCACATAAGCACTCAAGAGCTCTCTAAGTAAAATGGAAAACATTCTTTTCTTCTTTTCTGACAGATTACTTTTAATTTTTTATGATCAGGCCTTGAGATCAATATCAGCAAGCTTTATCTCCTTTGCTTTGTATGTGGAAAAAACACAAATCCAGGAGATAAACCGCTCCTCCGAAATTGCATTTATGTGGACAGTTTATTTTGTGGTTTTGTAATTTTATTAAAACCACTAATATGCATCCTACATGATGCCAAACACAGTCTGTAAAATGAGCTATTTAAGCTGTAGTGGTTTGCTGTGTAAACATATTTATCAGGATTAAATTGCCAGTCAGCATGTCTGCTGTAGAGAACCTGTTAGGAAAAAAAAGTATGCACACCCTTTCATATGGCATTTTTCTGTATTTTAATCAAATCAGAATTTTTAAACAGTTACTATTGTTCAGTCAAAAGCTCCACTCTCTTAGTTAAATCCTTGCAGTGCCATTATCAAGATTAGCAATAAGCAGCTTTTCTTTTACACCAGTTCATAGATGTATAGAAGTAGAGACAACCACTGAAGATATCTTCAGGTAGTCATATAGGACTCAAAATTCAAAGAAGAAATACATCTATTCTAGAAATTTCATGTCTTCCTTTTAATTTCCTGTATTTGGGATTAAAAAACCCCAAAACAACCCAATCTTTTACTTTCTGCAGTAAAACAGGATCAGCAATCTGTTTAGTCTCCTCATCTAAAAAGGCACATGGTCATTTCACTTGAGTGAGAAACACAATAGGGCAAAAACTTTTAGACTCAGGTCATGATATGGGAATTTCCAATAAAATATAAGGAAAATATTTTTTTCAGTGTGAGACTGACCAAACTGATAATTAGCTGTCTAGAGTGGCTGTGGAGTCTCCAACCCTAGTGGCACTCAAAAATCAACTCAGCAAGGCCCTGAAATATCTGATATGACTGTACTTACTGTAGCAATGGGTCAGACCAGAACCCCAAAGGTCCCTTTCCACATAAATTAATCTCTGGTTCTGTGATTCAAAGTGGGGAACAGCAAAGGAAAAATGGGAGAAGTGTTCCAGTTTTATGTCTATGTATAAAATAAGTAATCTGGAAATTTCATGCTGTCCTGTAACAAAAGTAAATTATCCTTTAATGTTGAAGCACCATATTGAACTTCTATTTTGTATCATTCTATTTTGTATCACTCTACTTCATTTTTTAGCCTTCTCAGTATATGGCTATTCCCAATCCAACTTTATGTCTTTTTAGTTATGTTTTATATTTTTCTGATTGCCTTTCAGATTTTCCTGCAGATGGTGTGTCCTAGTTTAGGGCAAATCTGGAGAAAACCTCCAAAGGAAGCTCCCTCCGGAGATCAAACCCACACGGCCCCTCCCCCCAGCCGGTTCGGGAATGATTCCTCGGAGAGAAGTGGAAAGAACCTGTTTATTTAACAGGCACAGCCTCCCCCCCCCAGTACACAAAATGAACAATACCAGATGACAACACTTTTTCACAGCTCTGAAAAAGAGATGACAAATGCAGCGAGTCTCTCTTGGGGGTGGTCGCCCTGTTGTCACTCCCTCCGGCGCTGGGGATGGCTGTTGCCGGCCACAAGGTGTTCTCAGGTCCCAGTCCGGAGCAGGTCCCAGTAGTTACAAGAAAAAAAAAAAAAAAGGAAAAAAACAAAGCAAGAGCGAAGCGAAGCAGGAGCAGGAGCAAAAGCAGCAGCCAGAGCTAGAGTCAAGGAGAAAAGAGAGCAGCAAAAAACAACAGCCACACTATGTACTGCCCCGTCTCTGTGTCCCGCCAGTCGTGGGGGGGGAAGCAGGCTGATAACAGAACCAAAACAAAACATTTGTCCTTCAGAGCCCGTCTCACAGGCACAGAACATAACATCCAACATAGCAGAACACACATAAATGGGGATACAAACATCACCCTAGGACATTCCACCCCTTATCCCCATATTATACTACCACACATCATACATTTTAAAACTTCCATCTGTCACTTGCTCAGACCTTCGACACTTACATGTTTCCTTCTCCATTTTTTCACTTGCCCAGACCTTCGACACTTACACATTTTCCAACAAATATTGATCATCTTCACCCCACAATCAGATCTCCCTGAGGTACACATCGTGTTGATCCATCTCTTTGCATTACCCACCAGGTGCAACCTGGTCCCTGAGCAAAGACAACCCCGCGGATGGGTTTGTCTGTACTCGAGGCAGACTTGATCCACACCGTCTTCCCTAACAAACCTCTGACATGCACCACTGGGACTTTATCTCCGTCTGCTGTATTCAAGGACTCAGACTGGGCAGGACCTGCTCGGTTGGTGGAACCCCGAGTGTTAACTAACCAAGTGGCCTTTGCTAGATGCTGCTCCCAATTTTTGAAAGATCCCCCACCCAAGGCCTTCAGCTGGTTTTTAGTAATCCGTTGTACCTTTCTACTTTACCTGCAGCTGGTGCATGGTAGGGAATATGATACACCCACTCGATGCCATGTTCCCTAGCCCAGGTGTTGATAAGACTGTTCTTAAAATGAGTCCCATTGTCTGACTCAATTCTCTCAGGGGTACCATGCCTCCAAAGGACCTGCTTTTCAAGGCCCAGGATGGTGTTCCGGGCAGTGGCATGAGACGTAGGTAGGTCTCCAACCATCCTGTGGTGGCTTCTACCATTGTGAGCACGTAGCGCTTGCCTTGACGTGTTTGGGGCAGTGTGATGTAGTCAACCTGCCAGGCCTCCCCATACTTGTATTTGGACCATCGCCCCCCATACCAGAGGGGCTTCACCCTTTTGGC
The DNA here is from genome assembly GCA_032173965.1 of Sitta carolinensis. Classification (NCBI taxonomy): domain Eukaryota; kingdom Metazoa; phylum Chordata; class Aves; order Passeriformes; family Sittidae; genus Sitta; species Sitta carolinensis. Next base: position 51,714,325 of record CM063313.1, read on the forward strand.
CTGCTTGATGGCAGCACATGTCTCACAGTCGTGGATAACCTGAGAAATGCTATCCATGGTTAAATCCACCCCTCGGTCTCGAGCCCACTTATAGGTGGCATCTCTACCCTGATGGCCTGAGGCATCATGGGCCCATCGAGCTAGGAACAACTCTCCCTGTGTTCCCAGTCTAGATCTATCTTGGACACCCCTATCTTTGCAGCCTGATCTACCTGATTGTTGTTTTGGTGCTCCTCATTAGCTCTACTTTTGGGGACATGGGCATCTACATGGCGGACCTTCATAGGTAGCCTCCCTACTCTGGTAGCGATGTCTTTCCACTCTTCAGCAGCCCAAATTGGTTTTCCTCTACGTTGCCAGTGAGCCTTTTTCCACCTCTCCAGCCATCCCCACAGAGCATTGGCTACCATCCATGAATCAGTGTAGAGGTAGAGCTTTGGCCACCTCTCTCTTTCAGCAATGTCCAGGGCCAGTTGAACGGCTTTGAGCTCTGCAAGTTGGCTTGACCCACCTTCTCCCTCAATGGCCTCTGCGACCTGTCGTGTGGGGCTCCAGACAGCTGCTTTCCACTTCCGGTTCATCCCTACAATACGACAGGAACCGTCAGTGAAAAGAGCATAGCGTGTTTCCTCTGGGGGCAGTTGGTTATGGAGGAGCTTCTTGAGCCCGTGTCACGTGCTCTTCTTCTTCATCTCTGACATCAAAATTCTCACCTTCGGGCCAATTTGTAATTGCCTCCAGAATCCCAGGGCGATTTAGTTTACCTATACGGGCGCGCTGTGTGAGAAGAGCAATCCACTTGCTCCATGTAGCACTGGTGGCATGGTGGGTAGAAGGAACCTTGTCTTTGAACATCCACCCCAGTACCGGTAGTCGGGGTGCCAGAAGGAGTTGCACTTCTGTACCAATCACTTCTGAGGCAGCTTGGACTCCTTCGTAAGCAGCTAAGATTTCTTTTTCTGTTGGAGTGTAGTTGGATTCAGACCCCCTGTAGCCTCGACTCCAAAATCCCAATGGTCGACCCCGAGTCTCCCCAGGCACCTTTTGCCAAAGGCTCCAGGACAGACCATGGCTCCCGGCTGCAGAGTAGAGCACATTCTTTACCTCTGGTCCTGTCCTGACTGGCCAAGGGCCACCGCATGAGCGATCTCCTGCTTAATCTGGGCAAAAGCTTGTTGCTGCTCAGGGCCCCAGTGGAAATCGTTCTTCTTGCGGTGACCAGGTAAAGAGGGCTTACGATTTGACTGTACTCAGGAATGTGCATTCTCCAAAAACCTATGGCGCCTAGGAAAGCTTGTGTCTCCTTCTTATTGGTTGGTGGAGACATAGCTGTAATCTTATTGATGACATCCGTAGGAATCTGACGCCGTCCATCTTGCCACTTTACTCCTAGGAACTGAATCTCACGAGCTGGTCCCTTGACTTTACTCTTTTTGATGGCGAAACCAGCTTTCAGGAGGATTTGGATAATTTTCTCTCCTTTCTCAAACACTTCTACTGCCGTGTTCCCCCACACAATGATGTCATCAATATACTGTAGATGTTCTGGAGCCTCACCCTTTTCTAGTGCAGTCTGGATCAGTCCATGGCAGATGGTGGGACTGTGCTTCCACCCCTGGGGCAGTCGATTCCAAGTATACTGCACTCCCCTCCATGTGAAAGCAAACTGAGGCCTGCATTCTGCTGCCAGAGGAATGGAGAAAAATGCATTTGCAATGTCAATAGTGGCATACCACTTCGCTGCCTTGGACTCCAGCTCGTACTGGAGCTCTAATATGTCTGGCACAGCAGCACTCAGCGTGGAGTCACTTCATTTAATGCACGGTAGTCCACCGTCAATCTCCATTCTCCTTCAGATTTGCGCACAGGCCAGATGGGGCTGTTGAAGGGTGAGTGGGTTTTGCTGACCACCCCTTGGCTCTCCAGCTCTCGGATCATCTTATGGATGGGAATTCACAGCATCTCGAGTTGTTCTGTACTGTCGACGATGCACTATGAAGTAGCAATTGGTACCTGTTGCTCTTCTCCCTTCAGAAGTCCTACTGTAGATGGATTTTCGGACAGTCCAGGCAAAGTGTTCAGTTGCTGGATGCTCTCTGTCACTACAGCCGCTATCCCAAATGCCCACCTGAGTCCTTTTGGGTCTTTGAAATACCCACTTCGAAGATAATCTATGCCCAAAATACATGGGGCCTCTGGGCCAGTCACAATAGGGTGTTTCTTCCACTCATTTCCAGTCAGGCTCACATCAGCTTCCACCAAAGTGAAATCCTGCGATCCCCCTGTCACACCAGCAATAGAAACAGATTCTGTCCCCACATGTCTTGATGGGATTAATGTGCACTGCGCACCAGTGTCAACTAAAGCTGTATACTCTCGTGGTTCCGATGTGCCAGGCCAACGAATCCACACGGTCCAGAAAACACGGTTTTCCCTAGCCTCTACCTGGCTAGAGGCAGGGCCCCTCTAAGCCTGGTTATCCTTCTTTCCTTGGGTATATGTTTTGGAGGTTCCTTCAAGGGGATCGGACATGTCATCATTATCATCATACTTGGCAGTTTGGCTACGGGCAACTGGAGCTGCTTTCCTTTGGTGGAACTTCCTCTCTGATCCTTGTCTTCCTTCAATTCACGCACCCGTTGGGCCAGAGCAGCAGTTGGTTTTCCATCCCATCTCCTCATGTTTTCTCCACAATCACGCAGGAAGAACCACAGCTCAGCTCGTGGGTGTATTTTCTCTCTCCATATGGGGAACGTCTGCGTTGGGTACCAGAGCCTCTGATCTGTACTGCTGAGATTTGGAGAAGGTCTTCTTTAATCTCTTCTCTGAGCTTCTTATGATTTTCTTCTATCTTGTCCTCTAATTTTTGCAGACGTGTTTCCACCGCTGCAATTCTGGCATGTGTTGGGCCATGCACAGCATCTGCGTAAGCTCGGAGCTTCTTTGCCATATCCAGCACAGTCTCATTCCTGTCATCCCTCTTCATTATGGCTAAAGCAGAGGCATATTCTTGTGGCCCAAGTCGTACCAGTTTTCGCCACATCACAGACGTGCATGGTACCATGTCTGGATTCCTAGTTGTTATGTCATCTGAGAAGATAATCTCTGCCACTGCCATTTCTCTCAGGCGTTGTATCCCTTGTTCTATGGTTTTCCACTGTGTTTGCTGCATATAAAGATCGTCTGCACAGAGGTATCTTTGTGCTACACTTTCCAAGACCCGTGCCCAGAGGCTGTGAGGGTTAACCCCTCTCATCATTCCTTGGTCGATGACAGGATCATGTGACAGGGATCCCAAATGCCTCGCTTCAGTGCCATCCAGAATTGTAGCCTCACCTGCAGCATCCCAAAGACGGACTAACCAACTAATTATAGATTCATCAGGTCGTCGAGTGTAGTCCTTCCGTAGGCCACGAAGGTCCTTCAGGGAAAAGGACTCAATATTGGCTTCTGATCTGGTACCTGTTGTTTTGACTCCTGATTTTATGTCAGGAGGTGTTGAGGGTCCTTCTCCTGCATCATCATCATCATCATCCACTGGTCGATCGGTCTTGTCTGTGCACTTCCCACTTCGAGTGCTAGTAGCAACAGCCATTGGTTGAGGCTTATTATCTGCTGTAGCTGCTGCCTTAGGCTCACTATCTGGTTTGGCTGCTGGCTTTGAGCCCAGGGTGTTTGCTGTAGCCTGAGTGACCGGGATAACTGCTGATGTATCTCCCTGCCCCCCTTCCTCTGTCTGCTGTCCTACAGTATCTAGCAGTGTGCGATAAGCATATGCCAGGGCCCAGCTCACTGCAATGATCTTTTTCTCCTTAGGATCATCATGGTACTTCTCTTTCAGGTATTTCCCTACCTCAGCTGGGTTCTGAATTTGTTCATGGGAAAGTCCCAGGCTATAGGGTCAGAGAATTCCTTCAGGATTTGGCCCATATCCTCCCATTTCCCACACCACTCAGGATTTTCCACACCTGGGTCTACTCCTGGGTCAGGGGTCTCATCAGCCCGTCTAGAAATCTCAGCCCTCATTCTAGAGAAGCTGCGGACTGTATAATGGAAGCTTACTAGATTAAAGACCAGAAAGATAGTCTCTTTAACATTCAGGGAAACTGAATATTCTCAAACAGTGATGTGACAAACTCAGAGGAAAGAAGGAAAGCAAAGACTGAAAAGCCTCATCCCCTACTCCTCCCATAACAATCTGGGTAAATAACCATAGCCATGAACCATCCATACCTGGAACAGCCCCCAGCAGATTTATAAACTTCTTACAAATCACCACCACCAAGCCCAGCAGTATGGCTATTCTGGTCACTGCCCCTCTGCTGTAAAAACTACGTATTAGGGACAATAGTAGAACTATTTGAGGATAAGCAAATAAACCTAGGGACCATAGAAGTATTATGATCTCAAAAAACCCTAGGGACCAGAAATACAGGCAAGCCTTCACCCCAAGAGACATTATAAATTGAAAGCACATGACTATTAAATGCTTTATACCACCACCAAGTAGTAACAACCAAAATATACTCAAAACAGGGTTTTTCCACTCTCTCTCGAGCCTCGCGTTGGGCGCCAAATTTTGTCCTAGTTTAGGCAAATCTGGAGAAAACCTCCAAAGGAAGCTCCCTCCGGAGATCAAACCCACACGGCCCCTCCCCCCAGCCGGTTCGGGAATGATTCCTCGGAGAGAAGTGGAAAGAACCTGTTTATTTAACAGGCACAGCCTCCCCCCCCCAGTACACAAAATGAACAATACCAGATGACAACACTTTTTCACAGCTCTGAAAAAGAGATGACAAATGCAGCGAGTCTCTCTTGGGGTGGTCGCCCTGTTGTCACTCCCTCCGGCGCTGGGGATGGCTGTTGCCGGCCACAAGGTGTTTCAGGTCCCAGTCCGGAGCAGGTCCCAGTAGTTACAAGAAAAAAGAAAAAAAAAAGGAAAAAAACAAAGCAAGAGCGAAGCGAAGCAGGAGCAGGAGCAAAAGCAGCAGCCAGAGCTAGAGTCAAGGAGAAAAGAGAGCAGCAAAAAACAACAGCCACACTATGTACTGCCCCGTCTCTGTGTCCCGCCAGTCGTGGGGGGGAAGCAGGCTGATAACAGAACCAAAACAAAACATTTGTCCTTCAGAGCCCGTCTCACAGGCACAGAACATAACATCCAACATAGCAGAACACACATAAATGGGATACAAACATCACCCTAGGACATGGTGGTACATCATCTTCTCCTGATGGTTCTGTTTTGATGTTTGCATTCATGTGTTTTGGAACAGAGAAATCATTCAGGGTGCGCAAGTCAGCAGACTTTAATCTCTCTCTGAAGAATTCTGCATAGAGATGACAAATGTAAGGTAAGGACTCTTCTTTCAGTGAACATGTCTTAGGATAAATATTCTCTACCACTAAGAAGACTTGCAGAAGCTAACAGCTCTTCCTTATGAGGAATCCTTCAGTGTCCATATCACCATCCCTTTCTGAAAGGCACTTAATTTGCAATCACTCCTTTTATAAGTCAGTTCTTGCCTTTCTGTCAGATATAAAGCAATCAGAGGATGCAATTATGTTCCTTTTTTTTTTTTTTTTTTTTTTTTTTTTTTTTTTTTTTGCCAGGTTCATCTTCAGAAAACTCTTTTGCTTGGGTTGTTTATTGCATCAGCTGTATTCCAAAATGCTAGTAAGTGCTAGGCCCCCAGTTTTCACATTATTTGTCCAGGAAAAGTTTTCCAGATCCTTGGTAAATCCTTTCTTCTCTTCCTTTGTGGTGAGTCCAAAGAAACTAAAGAACTAAAAACAGTGGAGGATATCCAGTGCAGTGATTGAGACATAGGAATATTGAGAGGGAAATAAATGGTATAAATTATTATAAAAGTTTGCAGTTAGAGACATGTAATATTGCAGATACTCCTCTACTTTTTCTTTTCCTTTTTCTAAACACAGATAGTAGTGTAAATAGTTTTAAATAGTTCTGTAAAATGATTCTAAAATAGGTAGATTTAAAATTCCACTCAGGCTTTTTTATTCAATCCTTCTGTATCCTAGACCATGCCGTTCATCTATAGTCTCCTGGCAAATTGTTGCCTTCTATGTATGTAGCCTACATATATCCTGCCTTAGAACTCTGAATCTGTAAAGCATTTGGTCTGGAAGTACATACTGCAAAACTTCCAAAGGTTTGTTTCTCTCAGGGTCATTTTGAATGGATTCCTCAATGTTATTTCAAATGTCCTAATGTTCTTCCAATACTGAAACATTGGTTGGCAATTTGGTTTTCATTGGTGATATTTTTTTTTTAAGAAAACAAACCACAAAAAAAAAAAAAAAGCAAGCAATGTCTGCATTATTCTAGCACCCTTTAGATTTTAGATCACTACAGTCTAAGCACAAGACTGGGAATTTCAACCAAGCATAAGCCTGTTTATGGTATGTTTATCAAGACTGAAATTGGTAGTTGTCTACGTTGGCATGGGTGTGTTTGTGTGTTTTTCTGAGTGTCTGCATTTTTCATTGCCTGTAGGTACACTCACTGTGCTATTTGGCATCAGTTAAATATTTCTTCTATTGGATGAGATCTCTGTTATGAATGACATTCCAAGAGTAGAGAAGATTGCTTAAAGACCATGAGATCGTTAAAAATGAGTGGTGTTCCAGCAGTGTATCTATACTGCAAAGAAGTATAAAAAAGAAGATTCTGCAAAGAAGATTCCCAAATGGGCTTTGAAAAAACTTCCTGGTCATGAACACATAAAAGATTAATATAAGATTTCTATTCTTTTATTTATAGAAAAGTGCCAGGCACACTTTTCCTTTCAGTTTATAAATGAAAACAGAATACTTTGTTTAGATTTGTGAAAGTTGTCATTGATTTCTAACAGTTACTTTGTTCTGATCCAAACTGCGATGTTAAATTGCCTTGAGAACCCAAATAAGTGCTTCTACATCTAGTCTAAAATATCTGAATCCTTAGATGACACACATCTTAGTCATTAGAAACTGTATGAAGACTTTGGCTCATCAAGGCAAAGACTCATTATTCATATTTGTAGTGATTGAGCAAGTTTTCTTATATCCTCAATTATTTCTCTACATTCTGCAGAACAGAACCTTCTCTTTTAACTACCTTGTTTAGACAGGTATGACATTTGGCATGTTTTTGTTTTGAACAATTGATTCACTAGCAGTGTTTTTTTTCATCCCCCATATGGGCACTACGAGGGAATGTTTTCCACATTTTCTTTCCAACCCTTTCCTCTTCCTCTCTGCCATTGTCTGTCTGCTGCTCCTGCCTGCTCATTTCCTCAGCCATTCACCTCAAATTTGTGTGTATGCTCTTTGAAGGCCAGAATATTTTTACTGTCAGACATTGGAAGTACTGTCAGACATGCTAAATGTGGAGTATAGGATTTTTTTTGTAAAAGTTTATAATTAATCCTGTTGAGAGGGATAGAAGAAAACATAGTTTATTTGCACATAGGAAACTAACTAGTGTTTAATTTACAGCTGAGAATGTCAAGAGAAATATTTTATCATAGTTAATTGCAGTGTGAACTTCCCAAACCTCAAGAACACAAAAAGTTATTCCTTACATTTGGGAATAGTTTCAAATTTATTTTCTCCTTCCCTGATACAAATGGGTTTGGTCAATGTAATGTCAATTAAGATAGATAAAAGAAAAAATTATGCATAGGCAGATAGTTATTGCAAAATAGAACTTTTCAACTGAGAAATCCCATGTGAGCATATGTTAAATATCATCTGCAAATAATATTTGTCATTTTAACATAGAAAGTACCTAATATAAATAAATAATAATAAAAAATATAAGAAAGGTAATGAAAATCAATAGAGGGGAAAACTTGATGCTTTTATTCCATGATGCTTTGTAAAGAATAGTTTTATGTTGGACTGAAGTGAAAGGTCATATAAACATGACCTCCATCAAATGAAGTACTGAGAGAGAGCAAGCTGTCATGATTTGTTTATTATGTTTGTCAAGCCTTCTGGAGAGCTTGCAATTATTCATCTGTTCATGCTAATATAGCCCATGCTGCCTTCTTGGAAAGACTCATCTGTTTTCATATAGGCATTAATATTTAGCTTTCTACCTTTTTTTCTTTAATAGAAAAAAATCATATCTCTGATTTTCTTATACTCCTTAATCTCAAGAAAAGCATGAACTATTTGGAACTACTTGGTCTACCAGACAAAGTTTTTTTATTGTCAATGAACACGTATTTTGTTATATTTTGCTGGTATTCCCCATGGCTTAAAGTATTCCACTTTTTCTTAGACTGATTGGAATTTATGAACACTTTTGAAATACAAAGTTTCATCACTTGGGACTGGTTAAACTGGCATTTATGTACTTCTATAAAAGTTTATATTTCTTGAACTATGTTATGTTATGTTGAAGATATGAACTATCTTGCACTCTGAACAAGCAAATAATTTTAATTTCTTGTCAGGATTGTTAAAATATCTCAGTGTGTTTCTCTGGCAAAGAACACCTTGATGCAAGAGATCTTAATCTTAATTGATTTTTCCAACACCTTTTATACCGGAAATTCTAATATCTCAGAGTCAGGATCTTCAATAAGCTAAGTAGTACTTCAGGAGAGAAGAAATTGACCAACTGCATCCAGAAGTCATTATAAAAGAAGTGGTTCAGAATTTCTAAAAGATCAATTCCTTTTTAGGTATCCAATGCTCAGAAATCCATTTTTGCTAAGGAGGCAGCTGAGTTTCAAATACTTTAAAATTGTTTTGATATCTGTGAAGTAATCTTTGATGGCTTTGAATGGATGTTTGAACAGATAATTAAAAATTAGTGATTCACAAACTTCAGTTGCATTTCTACATAGTGCTTGAACTCATGTGAAAGGCAACAAACAGATCCCCATTTGTGCAAGTTTACACTTGTTCACATTTCTTCCAAAAGCAGGTATTATCTGCTTTAGAATGAAAGGTTTGATATGCCTGTATGCATGCAGCACAGCTCTTGGCCTTGGAGTCATATAAGCCCTTGTTCTTCTGCAAAGGAATGAAGCTCAAAATGGATAGGGTTTGACATCCTGCAAACAAAAATAATCTTGAAGTCTTTACTGAGATTTCCCACAGGAATTCTGAAATCTCCAGGAGTATTGCAGGGGAAGAATCCTTCCTGTTCTGTTTCCCTTTGAATTCTAAGCGAGCCTGACAACAACTGAAGTTTTACATTCGGTTTCAAAGCTTCTCATCAAATACCCAGGTTTCCTCACCACCCGTTTTAACTGAGATGTAAATTAATTTGGTCAAGGTTAGACTGCTTAAAATGAATAAAACTTGAAATCCCATATTCATCCCAGCACATGATGTCCCCAAAATATTGGAAAATTATTTTATTGAATATCTGAGTCCCTCGTTTCCAAGTTTTGAGAGGCTTGTGGCAAGTTCTGCAATTACATCAGATTCCCTCATCTTCAGTCTAATAAAGGCTTCATTACCTCCAATATTATGTATCATTCTCACCCATGTCAGGAAAAAAAACTAGATTAACTATAGCATTTCCAGTTTTCTTTTAGTATAAAAGCCCCTCTCAGACACAGCACTTTCATTTTACTACTTGTAGTTAGATTTATAGGTACACTATAATAAAGCACTTGAAATCTTCTGTGAGTTGAGGGAATGAAAATCATCTAACACTGGCTTTGTTTAAATAATTACTGACTTGAGATGGAACTTTAATAAAAATAAACATATATTGATATCATGTCCCCTCACTTTGCTATTAGTATGCTAGTGTCCAGTGTCCATGTAATTTTATCATGGTCGCTCATAATAAATGGCCATGAAAACACCATACTTGAAAAATGACTTCTGTGGGGATGCAGGCATTTTATATATTTCTTTTTAATGTGGTTTTGCTTCCAAGCATATAATCAAGAAAACCACAAATCACAGAAATGAAATTTCAGGCAGCTAAGGCCTTGAGGTAGATGGATCACCTAAGGGATGACAGGTATGCTAAAACATCTGTGCTAGTAGATTGAGGTAAATGAGTCATCCCCTCAAAGAACAGACCATGTCCCTGATGAGTTCTCCTTTCTCCTGACTATAGCTCATTGAGAAGCAGTGCTGTTGCACTGACTTCAATTTGGGTCCATGCTTGCATGGACCTTGAATGGATTAAGGAACAAGAAAGAGACAGTCCAAGAGATTCTAGGAATTTCCCCAGTTCCAGGTCACACTTCAGATATCTGATGAAATCCTTATTCCAGTGAGAAAAAAGCAAGTTAACCAGTCACCTCTGCTTCAGCTCAGGATGCTATCTTCTTGAAAAAACTTGGCACTAGTGACTTTGATGTCACTAGTTTAGTTGCTGTTTTTTAGTTGCTTGGACATCAACTAGCTGGACTTTGAAACTTTTGTTTCCATGATGGAGGTCTGACCAGTGTTTGAAGTGGGAAATGTCAGACAGAACTATTTGCTAAACAGAAGATTATGTCTTGGTGCTTCATAACTTCATGTTGCTGAAAGCTTGTCTGTGTAATAAAGAAAGCTCAAATATATATCCTAACCTAACCTAACTTAATCTAATCTAACATAATTGATAAAAATTTTCAGGCACAAATTTAAATAATTTTCCACAAAGAGATATTTTTCCTAGTCCTTTACCAGAATTTGTCCTTGTGTGCTGGTTCTTCTTCAGCTGATAGACTGAAAAGTTACAAAATCATAGAATCTTAGAACAGGTTGAATTGGAAGGTATATTTAAAGGTCACCTATGTGGTCATGTAGTCACCAGCTCTCTTCCCCTTTTGAGAAAGGTGAATCCAATTTGATGCCAGCAAGCCTGTGGGTTATCCTGTTATCAAAAAAACCCAAAATTAATAAAACTGGGTGCATCTGTTACTTCCAACATCACTACTCAGAACTGGAAGGATAGAGGAAACAATAACCTGTCCACCAAGTACACTTATCCCAAGGTCCTAAATACCCTTTCACCATCCTTGGACTGTGTTGTGACTTCAATGTGACACGCATGAAAGACCATAAATGATAGTGATCCATGGGCTGTATCACACTAGGAAGTTTCCTAGAGATGTCCATAACTCAGGCCCCAGGAAGGCAAAAAATCCTCCCTTAAAAGAGGGTCTGTCCAGTATACTGAATCCTTTGTACTTTTAGAAGGGAAAAACCTATAAGCAACTTTTTCTTCCTTGTGGTGGTGGCCGTGGTACTGGAGGCAGGTCTTTTTGATCCCAGTAACACCTCTGATGTAGATGGATCATCGTTGTTATTCATTGGCTGGCCATGAACCTCCACCAATCCTCATACTATTGTATAGAGGCTCATGTAGCTGAGAAGACTAAACTGCTGATTATGCAGCTGTGTGATGCAAATAATTTATTTGAGAGAGACAAGGACATTTCAATTGTAGAGAAAAATGGCAAATCCATGAAACACTGGAAAAGAAAAAGCAGGAGATAGCCCAGCTGCGTGCTTAGATCGAACATACAAGTGCAAAAGGTGAGGAATTAAAACACCAGAAAGAAAAATCTGGAAGAATTGGTTTTGAAGAATTTGAGAAGACTCTGAATATTACCCAAAAGAAAGAGAAGTCTGGAAAAAATTACAGCTTGAAAGAGATGAGAAAATGAAATAGTAAAAAAAAGCTCCAGATGGATCCCAAGTTTAGACACATCTCCATGAGGAATTTGATCCTTCCTTAGAAGAAAAGGATTAATTTACTAATTTCCTGCAAACTCAGAATCATCAGATAGGCAATTGAAAGCTTGACCCAAATAACTTTGTTCCACAAGATTGAAGTCCAGCAAAAGAAATCAGTTTACACAGAAAACACACTGTGGAACCAGGAAGAAATGAGGGTAACAAAAGCTCCATTACTAAAACACTGGAACATCTCATGAAACTCCATCATAGAGCTTCAACAGAGGAGACAGCAAGGCATGTCTCTACAGGAATCCTCTGAATCCACCTTGGAAGGATGTAGCCAATTTGTAAATTCATTGTGTCTTCTCATTTGTCTTCATCAGCACTTCAAGTGAGAGATATCTTTGAACTCAGCATATTTGGCCCAAAGCAGATGGCAAAATTTCCAGAATTCCTCCTGCTGGTTGATAAGTTTTGTTTGATATGGTGAAACAGAGAAAGCAATGCCTTGAGGAGTAAGACATTTGCTCTAGACAATTGTCATACATGTTATGGGAACACAAATGTATTATGTCTCCAGCACAATCAATTCAGTGGCTGCTATATTTTTTATAGACGTGCAAAGTATCAAAGGACTACTATCTATCAAAACAGGAAGGCCAGATGCTTTTCTCAGTAGCCTAGCAGAGCATGCCATTCAAAAATCCCCACAGGCAACTCAGCTGGAAGTTAATTTTAAGGTCTGACCAACAGGTCAGCTTTGCAGAAGGCCATATATGTGAGTAGATCAACAACATTAATAAATTCTATGATATTTCAGTGGAGAGTTTCCTAAGGCACTTAAAAGCTTGAGGTTTTATTGTGCAGCTTCCAAGGTATTCTAAGACAGTTTTCACATCTCTGTCTTTTCAATTCTGAAGCATGGTGTTTCTCATTTCCACAGCTGATCTACAGCAGAGTGACTGCAGTCATTAAAATACTGCAGCCTCACTCCCCTTCTTATAAGAGGCATTTTATGAAGTTATTTTAAATGCCTTGAAGAAGCATCCTGAAAATGCTTTACAGAGAAATGCTTTATTATGCCACCATCCTTCCAAATCAAACTGCGCAGCTGCAAGAGCTAACTAATAGAAACAAGGGTTTATAAATTAGGCTGTCAATTTGCAGGGAAACTCCAAATAGCAGTCACTTTAGCAGTCACTCCATAAAAATGGGAAATATTGCAAAACTTACTCTTTCACTGCTTCTAATTTGACCTGCCTGCCTTCACCAAAACTTTTCTTAAAAGCATCCTTTTCTTAAAGAGGCAAGCTAATAGAATTTTAGAGTAGATGCTTCAGAGGATGGCCTTTCTAAAACTGGGGGTTATGACTCCTCTGGAAATTCATTGGTCTGTCACGGCTTTTCAGACATGAAAGACAGTGTCTTTGCAGATTCATCTGCCAGTTTTCTTGACCTAGATATCAACAGTTTTTGGGAGACCTGTTTACAGGTAGGGGCTGCTGTGAACTTAGTTCTCTATGTTTTCTTTGGTTCTCCTAGTTAATTCAAAAGTGACTATTTCCATCATTTAGGATGAGTGAACTGGCTTCAGGAAAGGCCTGATGGGTGCTTAACTAGCTGTCAGATTTACAAATTAAAACTACATCTGAAAATTTTTATGACCAAAAGCTATCCCTTTGGTCAGGGGAAGAAGGACAAAAAAACATACTCCTGTACATCTGGTCCATCTTGTTGCAACTGTCTATGCCCAGCTAAGCCTCCATCTGTAAACCTGGCATCACTTGTGCCATGCTGTTCTCTCACTGCTCAGACTTTTTATAAGGAATTAAAAAGATAATGCAGGCACATTTTAAAATCTATCTAATTAAAAAGATAATGTGGGCACATTCCTCCTCTGGATGGAGTCTGTCATACACCAGAGAGCACAGAGGATCACCACCCTGAGCTTGCAGGTTACAAGGCCTGCTGGACCCCTGCTCTGTCAGAGTATCTTTTCTTGTGATTGGAGAGGGATGAGGAGCAACCTACCTCCTACTAACACAAAACCCTGTAGTCCAGCATCTTTGCTAGCCTTCTTGGTTTGATAAGTAGATAATATTTACTGTGGGGTTTGAATGGAGAAAAGTACAGGATTTGTTCAGAGATAACTTCCAGCAACTCATACCCAGCAAGTACAGGCTGTGATGACAGACTACAGGGCAGAAGGCCCCAAGCAATCTGCAGAGAAGCTTTAGGCAAGAGAGGTAGATCATGCAGGAGACCCAGCAACGGCAGCTCAGCTCCTGGCTTGCTGGTCAGAGGAGCTGTGACCACAGCCCAGCAGCAGAGAAGTCAGTGTTTTCCTAGGGCACCAGGACCATCTCTTCAGTGTGCCTGGGGCAGCATCCTTGGGTGGGTACATGAGGAAAATAGGGCAGAGCTGCAGCAGAGCTGTGATCTGCAGGGTCCCGACAGCCAGTTCTGAAATGGTCAGTGGAAAAACATTGCATATTCCAAACTGGAGTTGGAGATGAGCCATCAAAATTTATGAGGGATATTAATTTTAATATACATGGGAAAGAGAGTGACAATACGTAAGCAGTCATGCTTTGCATGATGAAGTGCAGTCCACTCATATGCAGTGCTAGCAGTAATATCCTTTTGCAGTGATATATCATTTTTTAAAAAAAATTATTTAATCTCATAGCCCTTAATTAGCACATTGAATTTTATGTTTGTTTCAGGGCTTGTGGGGACATGACTAGAAATTGTGTGTAAAATCTTTCCCCATGTGACATAAGAAGCCTCAGTTCAGCAAGTTTACAATTGAAATACTCTGGCTTTACCTTGGATGAGTGGTTGACGCCACATCTTAATTTTTAAATGTGTTTTTAAAGGACTTTAATAGAGGGAGACTTTTCATTTTTTCATGTCAAATTGGTAGTGTTCTGTCTCCCTGAATGCAGAAGAGGTTCCTCCTGACTCGCATTGACAAGAGCCTCAAATGGCCTTCGAGGGAACTCCTCAAGAGGCTTTTTACTTTGCGTATTCCTCAAAGAGGAAAAGATAGAAATATATCACAGGTAAGGGCATTTTTAGACACCAGTTTTGCCTCAAATCTTGCTTCTGAATTAAATGGATGTTATAACCCCAAATTTTAATTATGAATAGGTATCTCTAAATTTATCTCAGAGAATATGACAACCATTACATTGAAACAGATCTGCTAATATGTTGGATGGATTATCCTTTAATCAGCTCCACTGAGCACCACATAGTGGTATTTTCCAAGTTATTTAATAATATTAAGATCACTTGTAAAATCAGATCAAAACAGATGAGATAATATTGACCACAGGAGGTAATTGTTAAGTTTTTAGAATATAAAAAAAAATGTTTTTTGTTTTGCTTTTGAGCTTGGCTTTACTTTGTCTCTGTCTCTCTGATAGCTTCTGTTTCCCCCAGCCTAGCGTCTGAAGAAGAGGTCGAGATCTCCTGTACTCTTGTTTCAAGGATTTGTTTATTCTTTGTTCTGTTACATTTGTGGCTGTGGCCTGCTGAGGTTTCCTGCAGGTCAGGATCAGGCAGACTCCCAAACTCCCAAACTCCTTCCCCTTTGGGACAGCGTTATCTTTTATACTAAAAATTATGTATGTTTTATTTACAACTCTCCAATACCTATCAAACACATCAGTGTACCTTTTCTCTAAACCAATTAGAAAGTGCCACCACCAGAGCAGAAGATGGTGAACAAGAGACCAAGAAGAAGGACAGGGACACACCCTATTTCCTCCGTCTTAGTCCCTTAAACTCACATTCTAAAATCCCAAAATTCTACTTTGTCATCCTGTGATATGTTAATTATCATTCTACTTAAATTCTTATAAATTTTCCTGGAACAGTCAGAACGATGTCCTGGTTCCCACAGGTAATTCATGATGTGATTAAAGAAAAAGACAGTGGATGTCCCAGATGACATATTAGGATAATGAAAATGCATACAAGAGCAAGGTAAAGAATATTAAAGATTATTAAAGTATTTAGAGAAATAAAAATATCAGAAAAAATCTATTATTATGAAAATGTTCAGTATTATAAAAAAATGCAGCTTCTGTTAGATGGAGAGCAGTTGTAAAATGCAGAACTGCTGACTGAGTTTCTTGGAAAACAATTATGAAGGTAGAGCTGGAAAACTGGGATCTCTTTTCTTCCAGCTGGGAAAATATGTTGAACATAAAAGCTGCAGATCTTAGAATGAAGGTTGGCAGCAACCTGCCTCAGTTGAATAGCCTAAACTGTGAAGAATAGCTGAGAACACAGTAATTGCTTCAACAAAGATTTGGATTCTATAAGGACTGAGAAAGTGTTAGCAGGATGAAGTGTGGCTGAACAACATGATACTTCATTTTTAAGGCATACTTTTATAGCCCCATAGGAAATGATGGCTGTAAGTCTTGCTCAGTTTCAAGGATAACATCTAATCCTTCAGTTTCCTTACATGCAGTTGGAAATGCAGATGCTAAGTGAACATGAAGATATCTTGGAGGAGGACTTTTTACAGGCTCCAGTGGCTGTGCTGAGTATTGAACAAGTGTGTTATCAAGACTCAAGGAGTTAACAAGAACACTGAAACAGTAAATAATTAAATCAGGGAGAGATGATGGAAATATTGCATCGGAGGTGAGCAGGTTTGTATCCCTTTTATTACCTGACAATTTACAAACACAACACCCTTATTTTCATCTACCTTACAGACTGGAATACCTAATTCATTGTGTCTTGTGTATCATGTTAATGAGTAATTTGACTGAAGCTTCCAGTGCTTTCAGTACTGGAGTTGCAGAAAGAACTGAAGTGGCAAGTTTGAGATCAACTATCTATAAGAATAATGAGCTAGCTTAAGTTCAGTGTCATATTATTAATGAAGAAAAGCAATAAAGATGTGACAAAGAGTTTTTGAATATGCAGAGTTATTTTTACAGGTGCTCGAGCTTGTTTTGAAGACCGGAAATGAGATTCCTAAGTGAGGCAATGGAACTTTGGCTTTGATAGATATGTTAAGTTTGGCCCACTTGACACACCTGAAGAATGGGATGCCATTCAGAGGGACCAAGACACACTTGAGAAGTGAGTCTGTGAGAATCTTATACAGTTTAACAAGACTGTGATGGGTAACCCAAAATGCTATTGTATTTCACATATATCTGTGTCCAGTTGCTGTCTCTTTAAGACCAAGCACTGTGGCTGAAAACATGGGCTGCCTGGGTTTTTTAAGTTGGAATATGGAAGCAGAGCACACATGGCCTCGTGGTCTTTTGACTCATGCAGAGTCTCTATCTCTCTTGCCCTTTGGTTGGCTTTCATGTCCCTTGCCTCACTTGCCTCTTGATTATTTGTATTTAAAGAGCTGAGGCAGCTTTGGGAATGACTGTGTGCTCCCACACCACAGTCACTCCAGTCTGGCAACAAGGCCCATCTGAAGTGTGAAAAGCACTGAGTCTGAGAAACTCCAGCTGACTCCTCCTGTCATCTCCTGAAGTGAGGAGGGTGAAGTGGCACTGCAAGTCAAGCCCCCTTGACCCAGAAAATACCAGTTGGAGCTAAGCTGCTGGGGAAATAAGAGATTAAATGTGGTAAGGGGAAGACTGAAACCATCTTCCCTTTTTCCTTTGTGCCATGCACTTGGCAGCAGAATGCCATCTTGGAAGGGGGCACTGTCCCACCATTCTGTATGTTTCACAATTCCTGTGGTGTTCCTGAGATTTAGCAATTTTATATCCAGCACTTATTTATGATTATTTTGTTTTCCTGTTGCTGTTCATCTTGAATACTCTCTTTTTTTTTCACTTGTATCTACTCATATTCATTTCTTATTGGTGGAAAAGCATTGGCTAAACATATAAGGGGAAGCAGCTAATTCCAGAACATTTCTTCTTGAGGTGTCTTAAACCAGGACTCAAGATCAAGCTCAAGGTGCTGCACCTGGATCAGGACAATTCCCTGATGTCAACACAGGTTGAGGGATGAACAGATTGAGAGTGTGGGAATCATTAAAAGTAAAGGGCTTGGGAAAGTTATAAATGCAAATCTCAGAGACAGAAGAAAAAAGAAAACCTTAGAGCTATGCTGTAGATGCTATTCTGAAAGTAAAAGTTACATTAGATAGTGAGGAAGCACATTAGACAATAAGCAGTGTCTTCAATCTAGGTCAAGCAAACCTTAGGATTGCAGAGAAATATATCTGTCAAGATACAGAAAGTTTTAGGCTAAATAATGAAGTACTGTGCATTGTATTTTAAGACTAACAAGCAAGCATTGTTTAAAGCAAGTGTATGTGTATTAGCATTGGTTGGCTAAAGCTCATGTCAAGTAAGCTTTTGCTTTCTGCTATTGGCTAAAAGACCTTAGAAGTATATTGTAACACAGAACTCACTGTCTGCTGTTCGGGGTGCAAGTTGCTGTCTCGTGTAAAGAGACTCTTGAAGAAAAAATAAAAAACAGCTCAAGACTCATCCCTCGGCAGTCCCGTCCCATTCTCTGGTTTGTACATATTTTTATGTACATATTTTTTGGTCAGAGCATAATTGGCGCCAAACATGTCCACGACAATTACCAAAAGGATATTGGCTCATTTGTGGTGATAGGGCTTGGCAAGGTATTCCAACACGACTTGAGGGTGTTTCATGGGTAGTTGGGTAATTGAGGTGCCACTACTTGTGTCACCACGCAGTGTCCCTTTGCGCTGCTCTTTAAGTTTAACCAGAATTTGCCTTCAAAGTCAAATTGAGAACGACAAAACTTTGCAAAATGTCTCCCTTTCTGACATCGAGGGTAAAGAGGAAGTTGTTTATGTTGAATATGTTTTGTAGGACAATTCCTTTTCATGTTTCCTGGTTTACCACAAGCAAAACAACAAGCCTTTAGGTCAGAGTCCAAATGCACAGTTGCAACAGATTTTTCAAAAGCTTTTGTCCATGCTTCTAGGGCTTTTTCGAGGTTCTCCATTTTTTGTCCCAAATCAAGAACAGCCCTGCTGAAATGAGAAGCTGGCCATGAGCACTCCCAGCCCAGGAAGCCAAACGTGTCCTGGGCTGCATCCAGAGCAGCATGGGCAGCAGGGAGGGAGGGGATTCTGCCCCTCTGCTCTGCTCTGGTGAGGCCCCACCTGGAACCCGCACCCAGCTCTGGGGTCCCAGCACAGGAAGGACATGGAACTGCTGGAGTGAGTCCAGAGGAGGGACACCAAGGTGCTCAGAGGGATGGAGCACCTCTCCTATGGGGAAAAGCTGAGAGAATTGGAATTGTTCAGCCTGGAAAATAGAAGACTTCAAGGTGACCCAGTTGTGGCTTGAAGGGAACTTACAGGAAAGATGGGGCAAAATTATTTACAAGAGGATGTAGTGACAGGACAAGGGGCAATGTGTTCAAATGGAAAGAGAGTGGGTTTAGATTAGATATTAGAAAAAAAAAAATCATTGCTGTGGGGTTGCTGAGACACTGGCACTGGGCCCTGAGAGTCTGTGTATATCTCATCCATGGAGGTGTTCAAGGCCAGTTTGGATAGGGCTCTGAGCAACCTGGTTTGGTTGAAAGTTTCCCTCCCCTGGGTAGGTGGGTTGGAACTAAGTAGTTTTTAGTGTCCTCTTTCAACCCAAACCATTTCAATATTCTGTGATGATTCTGTGGTTAGGAAATAACTTGCAAAAATCTGTATTTAGGTGACAAAAAAAAAAAGTTTTAATAAAGTCAGAAATATTGAGATATGGGGTTAGGCACAATGAAGTTTGTTTAACAAATTACGATGTAATTGTTTAACAATTACAAATGTTTAAGGGTTTAATTCCAGCTATTCCATAGCTCTGAGAGAGTTCCCTTGATCCCTTAGTCAAAAAACGTTCATGGTGGTTTGGGAAAAGATGGGGAACATTTTTCCAGTCAGTCTTCCAGAGGGCAGTTGATGGTAAAGAGAGATTGTTCTTTTTGAATAACTTATATGTGGTATTTACTATACAGCCAAATCATATTGCATAGAGAGGCAGTTAACATGGAGCATTCCAAGCATGAAATAAGAACATACTTTCAGTGCAGAGCATCAAATGAAGACATTACAGCTGGTAATCAAAAAATGTGTTCTAGTGTGCCTTAAAATATGACTTTCAGGCTGTTTTTATAATAAGTGCATTAATTAAAACATGAGAATTTTAAAATGAAGAGCGATACTTTAACTCACCTTTTATGTCTCTAAAAATAAAAAAAATATGTATGAAGCTAATGCTTTTCATTTTCTTAATGTGCTAGAGATGCTTAAATAATAGAGAGGATTGGAAGAGGTTATTTTGACAACTTCAGCGGCGATGTCTACTTGATGAAATATAGAAAGGAATCTACAAAAGGGCTCCTTATACCTTTATTAATTTTCTGCTACATGGATACTGCATCTCATGTTTATACTCCTGACAGAAATGGGTTTGTGACTTTGACTCTGGATTTGAAATTTAAAAAAATCTGCTTTTAGGAAAATAATCCCAATTTGTTGACTCTTGAGAACTTGCTTAGGTAGTAAATAAAATTTAAATAGCCTCTCTGCAATATTTTTTCTTACGATTTCTCAACATTCCAAATTCCTGATATCTTTTTGTGCAACTGGGTACTTTGAATTTCTTCACTGTTGTGGTTTTTGTGGGAACCTAATCTGCAAATTCAGTTCTTCATATCTGTAAAGGAAAGTAGTAGCCAAATAATGTATAGCCATTTTGTTTCATTCTGCCTGCTGTGCAAGTAAGCTAAAGTCGACCATAGGTGTTGACTTTGACTGTTTTATTTACTTCAAGAACAATAAACAAATCAAAGAACCTTCATCATTCAGACAGATGTGCAGTGTACTGTCACACAATTATATTCCCCATTGCAAGATTGCAGTCTGAGGATAGATGGGAGGGGAGGGCCATCAGTATTAGAAAGGATAAAAAACAAATCAAAAGCATATTGTAGTGTTAGATCCTTGCTGTTGTCTTTGAGCACAGACTGAGCTTTGACAGCTTTTCTGTGAGTCAAGAACAAATCTACCATTTTTGCCATTTTACAGAGGGCTAAGCATCAGTGAACATACCTTTTTTTCTCAGTCAGTTAATATGTCTTTAACAAGTTGTGTACAAAAATTTAATTTCTCCAAAACAATTGGGTTCCTCTCTTCCTGGGACAACACTTACTGCATGGTTTAACATTTTTGGATTGAAGACTTCTAAATGTTTATGGTCTACAAAACATTCAGCATCCTTCCTGGTTTTATATTATGGATTATTTTTTATGACAAACATTATACTTTACAAAAATGAAGCAATATTCAGTGTCAAAGCTAGAAAAAAGTGTGCACCTTTACAGTTGTAGTTTTCAGGAGCAAAATCTTGAAGTGATTTTGTTTTCATTCTATTCCTGGACAATAAAATTGTTCCTTGTAATCATTCATTCTGCCTCTAGCATCTGGGTTTTTTTTAATATTCGTAGTCATTCAACTTTGAGGTTTTTTCCAGTGTGTCATCAGTTAGCAGGTCACCTGCTTTTGTGGTAGCCTTGAGAAACCTGACCAATATACTTTTGGTTGGGAATTTTGGAGACATCTTAGGTTGGCTGCAAGTCACAAAACCCCAGACAATGTTAATCTCCAAAGATGTGGATGAGAATAATTCAGATAACTAGAAATACTGACTTAGATTCCTACCCTTTCTGTCTCCTCTTTTCCTCTGTGCAGCTCTCCAGGGTGTGTTTTTTCAATCTTTATTTAGGCTTACTGTTGCAAAGTATTGCACAGACTTAGCCAAGGTCATTCATTAAAATGTGGAAGAGGAGATGCAGTGACAAGCAGTAGTGACAATGACAATGTGTTCTTGACGGTGCTGTATTTATATGAAGAATATGTATGAAGAGGTGAAACACTTCTAAACATCTTTCAGTAACAAGGGCTGAACATTCCTGAGTTCTGAAGACTTGTGTGCATCACAATTTTATTGTCTGATTGCAATATGATATCTCATAAACAGAGAAATATCCTCATGTTTCCTTTGTCTTAATAAGTCTTGTGTAGACCTTTGCCAGGAGGTTAAGTCTTTTTGGTTGAAATTGATTTCTCAGTTAGCCAAACAGAAAAGAAGGAGAAGGAATAAAGAGAGCATAAATCATGTCTTGGAGAGAGGCAGTTCGTTTGCCTGAGTTTAGATTGATTCATATGAATACTTCAATATTTTTCAGGTTAATATTGGCTGGAGTATAGTAAAAGAAATATTTTGGTTTTCTACTATAAAAAAAAATTTTAACAACCTAGAGAAAATGTCCTCAGTGCAAATTTGTGTTTCCACTGTTCTCTGTTATCTGCTTTTTATCTGCATTAAGTACAATGCTGACAAAAGTCAATCTCATTGTCCTTTTTCTGAAAAGGAGTATTTTTTCCTGCTACATTCTATGGAGAAGGCCACACAAGATGCCTTGTGATTGTGAAGATGTGGTTCTATGTAAGGAAGTCTTCAGACTAGGTTATATTGAAGGCCTGAGAAAGTGGTGGGGGAAAAAATGCTTGTTAATATCTAGTTTCATGCTTTCAAGAGTAGAGCCTTGCAGAAGGGCAAGGCTGTTCAAGCTGGGAGGAGCAGTTCAGAATCAAACCTTATTAAGAAGGAGGATAGTCCTATTATGGAACCACTCAGTGGGTTTACATGGTAAGACTTTATTTGTGAGGCAGTGGGCAGGGATGGCTTCTGTGACAAGCTTCTAAAAACTTCGCTCTTGTCAGATGGAGCCAGAGCCAGCCAGCTCCACTGGCCAGGGTAGAGCCCATCTGTGAGAGAGACATCTCCGAGAGCAGTAGCATCTTCTAGGATAACCTATTGAAGAAGGGGAAAACTGCTGTGCAAAACAGCCAGAAGAGAAGTGAGAACATGTGAGAAAAACAAACCCATAGACACTAAGGCCAGTCAGAAAGGAGAGAGATGAGGCACTGGACCAGAAATTCCCCTGCAGCCCTGGAGAAGAGACCATAGTGAGGCAGGGTGTTCCCCCTTAACCCATGAAGGTCCAAGGTGGAACACATATCTATCCATAGCCCATGGAGGTCCCCTTTCTGGGGGAAGAGATTATGTGAAGGAGGCTGTGACCCGGCAGAGATCCCATGCTGGAGCAGGCTCCTGGCAGAACTGGTGGCCCTGTGGAGAGAGGAGCCCATGCTGGGGCAGTTTTACTGGCAGGATTTGTGGTCCCATGGGATACCTGTGATGTTGCAGGCTGTTCCTGAGGGATGAAACATGTGGAAGGCACCCATCCTGAATCAGATCAATCAGTGAAGAACTGCAGCCCCTGGTAAGGAGCAACATGGGAAAAGCTTCTGAAGAACACTTTCCCATGGGAGGGACCATGCACTTCAGCAGGAGAAGAATGTGAGGAGTCCCACCTCTGAGGGGGAAGGAACATCAAAGACAACATGTGAAGAACTGACTATAACAACAATTCCCCATAACTCTGTACCCTTGTGTAGGGAGGAGAGAATCTGGTAATGAAGTTTTGTTCAGGAAGAAGGGAGAACAGGGGGAGAGGATGTTTTAAGATTTGGTAATCAACCAAAGTAATTTCCCTGAGTTAAGTCTCTTTTGCATGTGACAGTGAGGATAAAGGTAATTGGTATGGAATCTCTCCCTGTCCTTAACTTGATCTCCTTTCCTTGTATTTTCTCTCCCCTGAGGAGCTGAGGAGGAGAGAAGTGATAAGGCAAGTTTCGTGGGCGCTTAGCTCTTACCCAGGGTCAACACACCACACCTTCCCATACTATCATAGATGAGGGAAGACCATTTTTCTGATCTAAATCTTAATTTATTTTAAAAAAATGGATAGGGGGAGAATTAGGAATTTTAAAAGTTTGTAATGGCTTAAGGTCTGTCTGATTTCCTAGTAATTTCATAAAAGAAACAGTGATTATTTTTTTCTGCTGGAAACCTGATATAACTGAAATACTTATTTACTTTAAACTCTGCCACTAAGGCCATTGCCATCTCTGATGTGACCTATGTATTTTCTAGTGAAAAGAAAATTCATTTTTTCTCTGTCTTTCATGCTCTTTCCAAGACATCATTTCTGTTCTTTAATAAATATATAAATACCACCTCTGGGTTCTCCTAGAGATGCTTCCGGAGCAGCTACCATAGTACTTGCTTTACTCTTGAAAGAGTATTGTGGGACTTTCCTCATCAGACCTAGCTTGCTCATCTAGCCCAGAGCCACCACTGCTATCTTTTGACCCTGTAGCGTCTAGCAGATGCAGAAACCCAGAGGGTATGAAGCATAAGCTTTCTTGGGCCTTGACCCTTTGAGTTGGTTTGACTTTAAGCTACTGGGATGCCAGTAGGATTCAATGACTTGGAAAGGCTGCTTTCTGTTTCCTTTCATATTCAGAAATTGCAGTAGTGATTGATAACCTCTCATCTCTTGCTCCTTGCTGCACCCCTCTGCCCTCTAGGGGCAGGGAAATCAAGGTTTGCTTGAATAAGCCCATCTGGAAGCAGCATCAAATTTTCCCTTTCTGCAGGGAAGCAAAAGCTCTGTACTTTATGCCTGTCTCCTAGCTGTTACTGTGTGAGATCAACAGTAGCAACAGTTAGAGAAAATAAAATAAATAAATAAAAAAGAAAACCTAATCTAATAGGGTTTAACTCTGCTTTTGGAGGAGGCATCTCTAGGCGGCAGCTCAGCATTGCTCCAGGGAAATAATTATCTGAATTTCATTGAGAGGAGGTCTAGAAGGAAAACTTGTGAATGACTGATTGCTTCCATTTCAGGATGTGACAGCAATCTTTTGACTGGCTTCTGTGAAGACTCAAATTCTCCTTAATCCTGTAGGATATTAGACAGCAGAACATTCTTCAAATGTGACCCTTTTTCATAGCAGCTTTTCCTGTTTCTATAACTATTCCTGCTGCATTGCCAGATCTTGCTTTGTACCCTCCATATTTGAAACATTCATCCATTTTGTCAGTTCTCAGGATAATGTAAAAGCAGTAGTGTTTAACAACTCAAAGAAGTTAATAAAAAAACATTTTCAATGTATGACATTTTTTCCACAGTGATCTCTTTTAAAGACCTTGATGTAATTCTTTCTGAGATTTCCTGCTGATTTTCTAGAATTAAACAGTGCTTCCAATAAAGGGGATAGATATTGCTATGTGAAACTGATGCTAATGCAATGAAACAGTTATGAGCATCTGGATGTTCTGCAGGTTGCAGGTTTTTTTTGTATCGGGTAGTTAACGTCTGTCACAGGAAGGGAAAATGAGAGAGATTTTCTGAGAAGGAAAAATAAAAGCAGGAGGGAGACAGGAGCACTCTCATTAAAATTCCAAACTAACAAAACTTGACATGATTTTTTTAAATGTTTTTGTTCCGGTATATCTCCTCCTTAGCCCAGTGCACCCATGTTTGAGATTCCTGGATGTTGCCATAATCTAAGTGCCTGTAAATTTTTGAAGGGTCCAGCAAGAGTGGCACTATTTTTTTGGAAAATGAGACCTGGCACCTAAATTCCCCCTTAAACACTCTTTAATAGTGAGAGGTACTTCTGATTTTGGGGTGGAGGATAAAAGCTGTGTTGACAATGGTGAAACTCTGTTCCTCTTCCTGTTTTGTGCTGATTCATCATTCATGGTGGTGTAGGATATTATCCTCCTTAGCATCCACAGCCCAACAACCTCAGACCTTCCTTTCTTCTATCTTTTTGTGGGCAAGCCCTGTACAGTTGGGGGAAAAAGCTTGTTGTAAGAGAGTGAGAAAAGGAATGGTGGGTCAAGCTTATAGAATAAATTCAAGTGTAATGTGAAATTTCCATTAAAACCCCAGAACAGTAAAAAGATGGAGTTAAGTAAATGAAAAATCATGAATTCATACTGATAACATATTACTCCCTTGCCTTGCCTTGCCTCGCCTTGCCTCCCCTCCTCTCCCCTCCTCTCCCCTCCCCTCCCCTCCCCTCCTCTCCTCTCCCCTCCCCTCCTCTCCTCTCCACTCCCCTCCCTTTTCCTTCCTCCACCCCCTTCCCTCCCCTTCTCACCTCTCCTTTCCCTTCCCTTCCCCTCCTCTTCCTTTCCTCCACCCCCTTTGCTCTTCTCTCCCTCCTCTGTTACACTGAGGAAACTAAATTGGATCTTAATTAAGCTGAGTGCTGCGTGGAGACAGCAGTGAGAGAGCTCCCATACCCAAAATCCTGCTGAACTAGGAAATACAATTTATTTATAAGTGTTTCCATCTGTTCAGTGAAGCTAAGGAGGCTAACAAAAGTTTAAGAATAAAGGTTAAACTTTTTTCTAGAGTAGTGAGGGTGTGTGTGTAGAAGTATTTTCACTAAAGGCCTGCAGAATTTGAAGATAAGATTTGTTGTTTTAACATCATGCTTACTTGTGGATACTTAAGTGTCTTCAGAAAGAAGCAGAGTTAAAAAAAGGACAAGGAGGCCCAGAACTAAACACTATGCTTCTAATATGTAGCTGTGCAAATACCAATGTCCAGAAACTGAATGCTAAATCTAGTCAGCGGTGGATATGCTCTGTTTCTGTCATTCTGCTGGCATCATCTCTGGAGCCAGGATTCAGGCAAGCACCAGCCAATATAATGTGCAGAGTTGAATTAAGCACAAAGCTGTTCTTATTCAGAATGCATTGGGCACAACTGATTCTGACATTAGTGTCTTTCTCTCATAGACTTTCAGAAATGGTTTGTGTTGGAGAAGAAACTGAAAGACATAGTGTAAATGGCTTCAGAAAAAATATGAGACCAAATGACAAACAGAAACTCACTGCTGCTTTATGCTCATTTCTTCAAATATATTTTGGCAAAAACAAACAAATCTCCCCCATACCCCCAACCTCCAAAAACCAACCAAAAAACCCACATAAAAAATTTGACTGGTACAAAATAATTTTACAGTAATAACTTTTTTTTTTTTTAGTGAAAAATACATTTTAAAGTATAATTTCAGAAATTTTAATTAGGTTTCTGCATAATACTTAGAAATATTTCCAGTTTTATCAGGTGTTAGACACCATAATTGCAATATTTCTTATAGATATGCAGCTCTTCAAGTTTTCAGGTTGAAGTTAAACCATGAATTAGGGTGAAATTAATATCAGAAACATTCATAGGAGTTGGTTAAAAAATTTGGATAAATACTGTTTTTATTTTACTTGAGGTGCTATGTATAGCAGTTTATTAATGTGACTTTTTATTAAGAATTGGAGAAAATCTTCCTAAGTGGAAAAATATTCTCAATTCTCTGAAAAAAAAAGACATTGTTAAAGAAATTTGTTTCCTTAAGTTATACAGCTGATATCAGAGTCTGGCAGAGTACCCTATTGCAAGGGCAAGGATGATGGCATAAGAAGGGTGGCATAAACTACCAGTGTCAAACTGCACACTGACTTTCTCTGCATAGGAAACTGGTGCATTGAATCCTTTCATTTTCTTGTCATACTTTTCTACTCTGATTACACCTATGGTACTATCTCAGACCCCCCTTGAGGTGCTAAATATCTCCACAGTTCTCTAAGGACAGCGGAAGAAACAAACACTTCTTTGATAAACAATCAAGCTACATCAGCAACATAGAGCAATTGTGAAATATTTGTTTGGCTGCTCTCTGTCCTGGCTCCAGGCAGTCTAGCTCTTCTGTGATTTGCCTTAGAAGCCTGTCCAGCCTTATGGCAATGGAAGCAATGTATTTCTCTCAAATGGTATTACAGCTAGTGACTAGATTAATTGCCCCAAACTTTTAACCCTTACTGTGTTGTTGGGGTGTAATATACAAATGAAAATCCTGAAGAAGTGTGCACTTCACTGGATTGTTTAAGGCTGTATCTGGAATATATGCTGGTGTATAATAAAATTTTATTTCTGTGACAATTCAGTCCCAGGAAAAAATGGCATGTAACAACTGACAGTGTCCTTTCTTCTTGCTTAGTAGTGACTGTATGTCAAGATAATGATGCATGCAGTGTGCATAGAGAACAGAATAAGCATTACCGGCAAGCTGTTAAAAATGTGCAGTATAACAGTTCTGCTCTAAAATCTTTAATGCATTGCCCTCACCAGACCAGGCTGCTCTTCTGGGTGTGCTTGAAAAATTTCAGCTCGTGGTGCATTATGGATGATGTGTAAATGCATATCTGTCAAATTGCTAAGTACTGAAGGTGGAGGCAGTGGAAAGAAGACTTGCTTGCAAGAAACACGAAGCTAAGAAGTTGAGCCTTTACAACTTTTAGTTAACTTCCTTATTCTTTGTGTTAGTGTTCATGATTCCTAGGTAATTCACCCTGTTTCAGAGGTTTTTATACTTAATCTTCCATCATGTGAGAGACTGTACTTAGAACGGTCAGAGAGTGTCCTCATGCCATATGAGTGTATGGATCATAGATGTATGTGCAGTCAACTCAAAAGAAAAAGGTGCTACTGTGAAGCTAATTTATGTTAGAGAAAGGCAGGGCTTGGAGGATACGGTGCAGCCCTGATCTGACACTGCATTTTGCTTCAGAGAGCTGGGGCCAACATTTCCATCAGCACAGTGTTGCACTGCTCCGCAGGTGCACAACTTTGGAATACTGCATGCCTTTTTCTGCCATACAAGATAGACCTGGCCCAAGTCACAGCTCATCCTGGCAAACCATCTCAGACTGGAAGAGCAGGCTGGCTGCAGGCTTTTGTTAATAAACCACTGGTCATTTCCTAAGTATAGAATTCTGCTGCATACTTTAACATTTCTTTTCCTCACAGCCACCTACATTGGAGGAAAAGGGATACATTTACATAAGTTGAATATAAAAAATAAGAATTACTGGCACTCATTCTTTAAAATGTACACTAAATGTCTGGGGGAAATAAATTTAAATCTCTCAATTTTGTATTCTAGAAATGCCACTCTGCCTTCAGTCCATTTTGAAAGGACAAAATACTGCTGAAGACACTGAAGTTGTTGCCAACTAAAAAAATATGAAAGGACAGAAACTGGCGCTTAATGTTTCTCAGAGGGAGAAAGACATCTACTTTTTGTAAAATAAACGCTATTAAGGGTTTAACACAAACGTTCCATATTGGTGGCAATCTATAGCTGAGTGTGATAATTTTAGGCAGCAGATGTGCGAAGTAACATGAGAATTGTTCTAGAGTTATACAGAATTCCACCTGCTGACTTGTCTGCTGAGATGTTTTTGTTAAATACTTCCAACTACAATGGAAGCACAAAAGAGTTAATCCTAACACTCGGTCTTGGAAAAATATAGAGGCTGATATTTTACTGTATTGTACTGGATATTGTATTGTATTGTGGGTTTGTACTTGTGGCACATCATGCTTTGAGGTTAGTTAGAAGTGGGGAGATCTGCTTCTCTCTTTTTAAGGATAATTTCTGTTCAACTGTACTGAATTTCTGTTCACCTGATTTGGTTTCATTCCTATTTAAATAGTAATGGTTGCACAACATTATTAATCTAATTGGTCTGATTTTACTGTCTATGTTTAACAAATGCAGTGGTAAATGATATGTATAAATAGCTAAAAGAATATCCTAGGTGTTCTACACTTTTTACACCTGATTTTACTTATGAATAGAAATTTTCAAGAGTATGGGACTTTGGAATTATCAGCTTTATGGAGAAAAACATGACTGGTGAGAAAACGTTGGTCTCTTTGTTTTAAGTTTTTTGTGGGGTTTTTTTCCTATTTTTTTGGTTTAGTTTGTTTTTTTTTTGTTTGCTTGTTTGTTTTATGTTTGTTTGTTTGTTTGTTTGTTTGTTTTTCAGTGGCAAAAGACATTCAGGAGAATTGTTCTGATCATTTGCAGGAGTAGAGAATATGCCCCAAAGAAGCACGTGTCTTGAATATCCATTTTTAGAAAAATTCAACAATCTTAAAGCAGCTCTCTTGAGGAGGATTTCTCAATGAAGAAGATGCTTGAAGAGTAGGCTTCCTGACAGTGTAAGACTCATTGATTCAGTGCAATTTTGGAGGGTTAAGAAGAAATTTCTTATCTTATGAGGGATCTGATACAATTTCTCAGCCTGATTACTAGCAGTTTCTGTCTGAAATCACTGTTTCTTGGTTGAAATATTG
Source organism: Sitta carolinensis (assembly GCA_032173965.1). NCBI lineage: Eukaryota > Metazoa > Chordata > Aves > Passeriformes > Sittidae > Sitta > Sitta carolinensis. The sequence goes on from CM063313.1 coordinate 51,744,082, forward strand.
TCTTTGCTTTCTTGATCTGACTCTGTTCTCTCATATAAGAAACCATTAACTGTATTCATATATCTACAGCTGAGTTATATCCATTGGAACTAAACCAGTACAGATTTATTTTTCCCAGGATTCATTTCACAGTATTCCAGAAGGCTGCCTAGTTTGTCCCCTTCTTCAGATGTACTGCAGAAAATCTGTTTCATATGTCTTTATATCACAGCTGGTACATCATCATTTGAAGGGTTTGGAGCAGGTTGGTGAGGCTTCTCCTTGATCATCAGGGGCCTAGCCTTCTTCCTTCTGTTCCAAGTGAAGGAACATCTTGTAATGCAGATGAAATACAGGTATTGGTCCATGTCACATTTTATTCCAGATGTTGATAGTTAATTTTCACTTTTTCCTTTGGACCACAAAACTTCAATCAACTACTTTATTGAAGTGTTTTTACAAGGAAGAAACTTAAACAATGATACCTTGTGATAGGAGCAATGACTTTTTTCCCACTACTGAATCCAAATCTGAAAGGTAGGTAATTTATGTGAGGAAAAATATGTTCTTACAAAATGTGAGAGAACTGCTGTAAGAACTCAGTCTGGAGTCAAGGACAAATGTCTATGGACAGTGGTAAGGTTATGATGTCCTCTTCTGTATAAATCCCTTTATAGTATTCTGTTATCAATAAAACTACTGTCTTTCCACTTTATTTTCTACCACTTGACATGACAGCTAAGTTCCTATAAGGCCAATGATAAACATTGATATAAATTTATCCATTTCAGTAGAGCTGGACCAATTTGTACTCTCTGGAGGGATGACCTTTGGTACATGAATACATCACATCTTGGAAAATTTTATAACTGTCATTTTGGTTTCTGTAAAAAATGAACATCTTGAAGCTGACCTTTTTCATGAAGCAAAATTCCAAGTACCACAATCAGAATATCTCATTCTCTTTCTAAAATAATGTATAGGCCAATGAAACAAACAATGAACTTATTAAATGTTAAAAAAAAAAAGGAAGAAATCTCATATGACAAAACTGTTTAAAACAGAACAAAATTTTATAAGTATCTTCTATGCATATACAGGTATTCTCATCTAAAGCATCTTCTCCCTTTTGGTTCTTTAGAAAATCATAGTACATTTTCTGTATCTGCACAAGAACAATGGATGTACTATATGGATGTACTATATGGATGTTTACCAATCTAAATGTCTTCAGTTTTTCACTGTTGAAAAACCATGTATTTTTTATATTTAAAAAAAAAAAAAATAACTTCTCACTCAGCTGTTTATACAGGAATCTGTAACTCATTGGAAGAAGCATGGGACATAAAGCATCCAGATTGTAGATGTGAGCAAAGGCATTTATGCTGTAGCAAGCAGACGTTGAAGTAGCTGTGATCCCAGGAGAAGTTTGAATAGAGGGAGAGACTAATTTATCTCATGTGCTGGAAAGGAGCTCATTGTCACTGCCTCTCTCTGACCTGGACTGACCTGGATGCAAGATGGAGTAAAAGTGTGAATGATTAAAACAATCCATCTAATTCGCTGAGGCATGCAGGCAACTTTGGCAAAGGACATATAATCTCTTTTTGAGCCTGTACATCACAAACTACTATTACCTTTATCAATGAGCATGAAATATTCGATTTTATCAATTTAGGTCACTTTATTTGTTAAGGTGGAAGATTCATGTATTGCTGTGACTTAAAATATAAGAGGTTAACAATCAGGACAGGACTGGGAGACAACAGCTCTATACATTACTATGCCGCTAGAGCAAGGACTCCAAAAACAAGCCATGAGTGATTAAATGGGATTCTGAATCAACAAGACAGACGTTTAAAAATTCTGTTGTCTACTAAAATTATAAAAACAGCTGTACAGCAAAGGAGATCTATTACTCACTCTCCTGTCATCTGAGTAATAACCTTTATCATAAGACCTGAGCACCCCAACATATTTGGAAGTTTTATCATGGAAAAAAAAAAAAAAATCCATACCTTTTCAAGCTTTGGTAAATTAATTAAATTCTGGAGAATCTGTGTATTTTTTAAAAGTTAATTTTATGGATTGCACATACTGTGAGGGGAATCAGTCACTTGCCAACATATCTATACAAATAAATAAGGACGTAGTATTTCCTTCTCTTTACTGGATTCCGTAATTATAGTGCACTGTTTTTAGTGCATTGTATTTGCACAGAGCAAACTCTAATGACTTCTTCAGTTGGACAGATCGGAAGGGACTGGCTGGGAATTGAGAGAAATACTCTCCACATCCCCAGGCATGCCTGGTCCTATGACTGGGCCCACACAAAGAGGAAATGTACAGAACTTTTCATCTTAATTTTCACAGCCTGTATGTTCTGGGACCTAGGTGACAAACCAAAGTCTGTAAGCCTACTTCATGTTCTGTCTGTGTAGGTGTACTCTCTGATGTTGCACTTTGCCTGTGTACAAAGGGAAAGGTACATAAATCAGCGCAATGGGCCTGCATCAGTCCTGGGAATGAATCAGCGATCAGAGAACTACAGAATTGTTGAGATTGGAAAAGACCTGTAAGATCAGGAAGTCCAACTGTACATACAACATTGGCTGATCATACAGCAAAATTCAGCTTTGGCCAAGGGACAGTCATGAAAGATAATAGAAAGAGTAAACTCACTTTTGGGCCAGGGAGGTTTCAGGACTCATTATAATCTCATTTTGATTCCTCTCTGGTTTTGATGAGTATCACAGGGATGTTAATTATGTATCTGTAAAAATAATATAACCATAGATTAGGCCCTAGTTGTCTTTTCTTGTTTTTCTCTCTACAATACTAGTTCCTTTGGAGGCAGAGACAGAATTTAAAGGTGGGATAAATTGTCTTCAGATAAATTTGATATTTCTGAAATCTGGAATGTTTGGTTCTTTTGCTTTATCATGTCTTTATTCAGACTTTTAAAACATGCATGCTGATTGATGGATATCCAGACCCAAAAGAGGACACATTTAATTCTGAGGAAATTTCCTGTCTAACACTTGTGCAAAGCCAACAGTATGCTCTGCTGAACTGAATTTATCAATGTCTTATTATGCCAGCTTAGCTCTGCCTGTCTCCTAAGCAGTTTAATTATTAGGAGAGCATCTCTAGATCTTCTGGTTTGTGAACACTTCCTTAGTATTCCTTAATATTTCAGGATTTTTCGGTGTAAGAATAACTATGGCCACAAGTAGCAGAATCAGACTCTGGGGTTTATTGATATTCTTATTTTTGTATGGAATGTGATTAAATCATCATATGAGCTCTGATGATGGTTTCATTAGGTCATGTGTAGTATCAGTGTGTAATGTCTCATTGTCTGAGTTTACCTAACTCTGGTGTAAAGATGAAATAGAATCCAGGTTTCTTCCTCAGCAAAGAGACTGTTAATGGTCATAATTTCAGAATTATTAGAAGAAAATTCATCTGAATTTAATAGAAAAATAACTTCTCTGAGTGTAGACTGTTAAATAGTTTGTCTTAGTTTGGAAGACAGGTATCTGCTAAGGACAAATTGGACCCTCTCCTGAAATGGAGAATGCAAAACTACTCTCTCTGAATTGTTATAATTTTAGAATTAAGGGGCTCTCAGGCAAAGATGTGAGGATATGGATAACAGTTCTTTACTTGTGTTTAGCAAGACAGAACAGAACAACAGTAACTGTGAGATGAACAACAGACAAGAACCAGGGAAACAGTCCCAGTTTTCTCTGCCGCTGGCACCCTTTCCCTGTTGGTGCAGTTCCCAACACAGGCAGCTGTGGTGCAGAGTCCCGGGATGCTGCAGATGGATCAGGAGCTCCCCGGCGGTGGCTGGAGCTGCAGCACGAGTCCCGGCAGGCAGGGGGTGCGGGCTGAGGCGTGGAGAACACTCGGAGCAGGAGCCAAGGAACAGCGAGGGGGGCAGGAACTGCAGCGGCTCCCGGCCAGGCAGACAGGGGCAGGGTCAGGATTGCCGGGGCACACACGGAGAGACCGTGGCAGGAAACCCCGAACTCCACTCCAGTGGGGCCAGTGAAAGAAAAAATCCCCCCGAAGTCTGAAAACCACAGCCTGCTGTTTTCTTCTCCAACAAGCACATCCTCCAAAAAAGAAGTGAAGTCCATATGCCCCTCCTCTCCCTCCACCTCAGCCACTTCTTTTCTCTTTCTTAGCTATCCATAAGTACCAAGAGATCAGTTCCCTGGCAACTTATGGGAAAAAAATTCTGCAAGAGGACCCAACTACCAACATAGTTACAGCACCACTGATTTCTAATTGTTGGGAATTTTACAGTTTTCTGTAATTTTATAGGCAACATACTAACTGTGGTTTTAACATCCACATTATTGAAGAAAAATATGTATCAATGTAAACTGGGAGCATAGAAAGGGGTTCTTTATATTTCATCTGTTATTTCCTTAGTCTTTTGCTTATTGGCAACAAACATTGTACATGAAGATCTTCAACACATATAAGTGGTCACTGCTGGGTCCCTGAACAGGAGCTAGATACAAGGTTGATGGCTTTACGGAGGACAAGGGAGCATCCTGTTTCATTTTGAGATAACCTGGCAATAGATCAGCTGCAAACAGTTTTAAGTTGAATAATCTTTTCTTTAAAATGAAGATAACTTTAACAAAGAAAAAGAAAAGCCATAAGCCAGTGATAGTAAGTATGGATTTTGGCTTTGCTTCTTTGCTTTTTTTGTATATGCGAGGGGTTGAGGTTATTCCTCTTTATCAGATACCTCTTGCATTTCTGAAGATAACACCCAAACAAAATGTAAAGCCAAGAAACAGCAAAAACAACAAAAAATAATCCTCTAGTGTACTTATTGATTTAACTTGATTTAACACAGAAAATGTCTACATTATTTTGAGATTTAAGTATCAACTTTCTTTAATTCCTCATACCACAATAAAATAGTGAATGAACTATTACCAGTTTTGTAGATGGAAAGTGGAAGGAGAAGGAAAAGGGAAGGGAAGGGGAAAGGAAGAGACTGTGGTAACATAAAAAAATTAGCTGACTCCACTGCCATCTCTAAGATGGCCCTCCCTCTGCTGTGACTTGCATGATGTAAGCTGCCACAAAGATACGCCTTTTTATCTCTCCTTGGTACTGGGAGACATTCAAAGTAAAATACCTCCCTTGCTTTAGCTTTTTTTACTCTCCTTTTCTCTGGCATCAAGAAACATCAAATTTAAATGTGATTCCATTTGGCAGCAATGAAATTGAAGGGCAAGCTTCTGTCAGGTAAAAGGATGACATTCAGAGTGATATGGATCAGGCCAAAACCAGGTATTTAATTTCTATCTGTCAATGATAGACAGCCTTGATCTGAATTAACTTTCTTGTCTGGCTTTCTGTCTTTGCTGCTAGGTGGCACACTGGGATTCTGGCACTTGGCAGAAGGGCTAATTTCCTTGAGTGTTTGAGCACATCACAGATATTCTTGTGGTGTGCTGGCTTTGAGCAAAGCTCTTGTAAAATTAATATTGCTTTATTTTCACCCTTTCCTTTGTCTTTTCTAGTGGCAATCTCAAGTGCTTTCTGTCTAATTTCTTACAGAAGCATAAAATTTGTCCTTGTGATCTTTTTTGAGATTTTTTTTTTTGCTTTGTTTTCTTCATGGTAAAACTGTACATTTTGCTGTTGCACTGCTTCACAGTACTTTTGGTGCCTTAGCATTTGTGACCCTACAAGACCTCCCTTTGCAATTACAGAGCACACCTTTTTACTTTGTAGTCTTTATTCCAAGTACCCATTGGACTCCTGGAATCCAAGTACCCATTGGACTCCTGGAAGTGTTTTCAACCTGTTGCTCAGATGCTCTCTTCCCTGGGCATTGCTCCTCTGAACCTTGCTGACTCTTGTTTCTTGTGGAAAGTGATTGCCACTGATGTTTAAATCATCCTTCTCTTTCCCTGACTTTTCATCTTTTTTTCTTTCAAGACTGTCTTTCATAAATGTACGCTCAATTTCCTTTACCCTTTGTCTCATAACTTTTAGTCTATAAGTACATATTAGAAAATATAGTGCCTAGTAGGTAGTGCCACAGTCCATTGCCCTCTAAGGGTCCCAGCCAGGCTAAAATGGATCATGTCAGTTTCCAGTAATTATTATCTAATACTTAGATGCCTACTTTATTACCTATAAGGTAGACAATATTTAATAATGCTAATATCAGCAGTGGTAGTGCTATGAACAGGAACTACCAGTTGGGGTGTTGTGTTAGTCTCAGTGAAAACTCTAATTGTACTAGGAAGGAATGAACAAAGGTTAATTTTCATTATTTTCCTCATTTTCACCACCTCTTTTACTGAAGAGGAGGATGCTTTTCACAGGTTTTCACTGCTGGTTTCTAGGCAGCAGGCCACTGTGTGGAAATCTTGCTTCTTCTTTTCTGTTCTGTATTTGCTTTCTGCTGTTTTCTGTTTTTTTAATCCTTGAGGTAACTTTGAAATTGATGTATGCACCCTTCTAATCTAGTGTTTCATCTTGCCCCATGACAGCTGGTAAATCCGTGGAGAGTGGGAATTCACCTGCACAAGTTAATGCTCATTTAGTCAGTTTGTTGCTCTTACAAAGACATCATATCAAATTACAGAAAAAGGACTTTCTAAAGTTTTCTACTTGGAAAATCATTAAAATGATGGTCTGTTAATATTAAGCTAACTCTTAGAAGTGTCTTCAAGGCTACAAAACCTCTGCAGGCTAGTTTCAGATTAAATAATCCCTCAAATGAAAAAAAAAAAATCCTTCCTTGCAATTTTTGAGTTTGAAGTTATTGCATATAATTGGTTTTCTTTAGCTGGCAAAGAAGATTGACAACTGAAATGTGCTTTACACACAAAGCATTTTGGATAGGTACACAACTGAAATAGAAGTGTGCAAAACAGCTGTACGAGATACACTTGGTTATATTTTTCATTTTTACCTTGAAGAGTTTGAAGTGACATTAGGTGAGGTCTCTGGCAGAAGGGGGCTGTCAGTTTTCACTGTGGCACTTGAACACGTGGTGACCCCCATCAGCCATCTGGTAGGGTGGCAGAAATTAATGCCTGCTCCATCTTCGTGTCCAGACATCAACAGCCACAGGCAGGTGTTAGTCCATTCTGCTGGTGACTTTGGTCTGAATTAACATTGCTAATTAATTAGCAATGGAGGGGTAAGCTCAGAAGGTAAAAGGCAGAGCCCAAAGAGACCTGCCTGCCCATGGGATTCTGTTGCAGCTGGAGACTCTAGGGATGAAGGCCAAAAGATTGTGGCAAAAGGACACTGAATTTAGAGGTCTGTCAGCTCCTCAACCTGAATTGCTTTTCCACTATTTGTCTTGAAAATATGATTTTAAAATCTCATCCAGTTTTCCACTGACTAGCAAGAAAGTTCTCTGGCAGATCTAATTTCATGTTTGCTATGGGTGACTGTTAAGCTGTTTTTTTTTTTTTGTTCGTTTTTTTTTTAATCTTAATTTTGTTTTTTCCATTGTACAAATTATACAGAGGCTTTTACTGTCAATAAGAAATTTCATTTGTTGATTTACAAAGAAAACTGATCTTTCTGTAATATTCTTTCTCACCTTAAATTAGCTTTTTAAATAAAATTGTTGACTTAAAAGAATCAGTAATACAAGATGAGAAAATAAGTGTTACCCTGTTACAGTAATGGCTGTTACTGTTACAAATTTATTGGTCCGGAATACAATAAGAGCCACAATGGATTGCTTAAGATCATCCAAAGAACTGTTAATACATTAAAATATGAATATTTTATGCAGGTCATTAACCTTGATAGTCTACCTTAAAATAACTTTGAACTGACTTGATTTTGATTAGTTTCTAATGGAGCTTGAATCATCTAGATGTTAATCTTTCCTGTGTGACTGCCAGGTTGTTGAGGTATTATCAGATTGATAATTATTCTTTCATCACTTTTATAAACTTGAGACATGTTCAAAGGAAAGAATAATTGTGTCCATGCCACATTTTTTCCTAGGGTTCTTTCTTAGTACTGCCTTTAAAAATATCAAGGACAGGCAAGTCTACAATGACCCCAGGCAATTGACCTTGGGGCTTGCCCTTAGACCACAGAAGTTTTCTAAATTTTTACCATTTCAGCTGTGACCTTGAATTTTTTTCTTCTTACACTGTGCAAAATCAATATGGAAACACAGGGTTCTGGTCCTTTAAAAATTTTAATTCTTTTTTTTTTTACATAAATTTATGTGTTTTCTAATGCTACAATTAATTTGGATTTACTTTCCTGACTCTTCTCTGCTCTCTTTGCTGAAATTTTTTCTCTCACAGGACAGTCTTTCTCAAGGAATCTAGAATCCAAGTCAGTCCTATAAGGTGCCCATTTATGTTTTGGGAATAGAGGAACAGAGGACAGATGGATTAGCCTTAGCAGACACTGGATGGGAGACATGCACTCCTGTACATAAACCCCCTAGATATTCATGATAGCTGTAAGTTTGTTTGATTTTCGTGTTATTTGTTACTTTTATGGTAGGACAATGTGGGTTAAAAAAATAAGTTATCAAGTGTCATTTTCTAGTAAAGAGAATATGGAAAATTCAGTGCTATTAAGGAAGTTTTAAACGAATGGGTTGAGTTAAGGATATTCTTAGAAGGACGCGATTCCAGTTTAAAGAAAAGGAATGTCTTGAATTGAATGTCTAGAAGAAACAAAGATAAAGGTTGAAGAAGCCAGGAGAGAGACACTGACAAAGAGAGGTCTGACTAACAAAACAGCACCAGTCATCACAGATACTCTTGTGTTGGAAACTCACAGTAAGCCTGTGAAGATAGTTTTTTGGCATCTTCTGCCCCTGGGTGTGTTTCCTTCTACAGGACTGGAATGTTTAAAATATTAAATTATATATACAATAGTAAAACATGTAATTTATTTGTCTACAAGTAAGTAGAGAATAATAGAAGATATAGGATTAGAAAATGGATTTAGGTATGAAGACTTTGGTTAGCAAGAATTCCACATACCTCTTCATGAGAGGGTAAATTACTATAACTAACAGCAGAAAAATATATTCAGAATGAATTAGGTATTTTTTTTTTTTTAATTCCAGGAGCTCCTAAACCCCTGATTGCCTATCTAGCATGTTATATAATCTCAAAGAATATGGACAAATCCATTTTCCCACCAAGACTTCAGTTTCAAAGCAGAAAAGAAGGAAGGAGAAAAAAAATGTAAGCAGTTTCTTTTTAAAGTACTTCAATTTGATTAGCATGGACTGGATTGATGCATTAGAAGAATTCATTTGTTCAGTTGCACAGCTAGGCTGCTCTGGAACTGAAAAATTTGTCCTAGGAATTTTGAATCCAAAACCAGTGAGTTAATTCTATCTCACTTTTAGCCTTCAAGAAGATTTTGTCCCATCACAATTATCTCACTTTTGAAAAGTTAAGAAAAAGTTACATTTTCTTAGCAAGGTCCCTAAAAGCTAGCTCTGTAGGCTATGTTTCATGGTAGATATTTCTCTTAATCAGCTTCATTCTAGGAAGCTATTTTGGATTAATTTCTTGTATATTACTCCTTTTGGCAAAAACCTCTCTTTCACCCCCAGGATGTCTTTTCAGGAGTGGTTTTCACATTGTGGTTGCCTTTTTTCCCCACCATTTTGCTCAGTGAAGGAAGTGTACCTAGCTAACACTAGGTGGTATTGGAGTTCTTTTATTCTCATGAATGCTTTGAAATATATTACTATCACCATGTCTCATCCATGTATAACCAACCTAAGAATAGCTGTATGACCTAAAATTAATTATGATCTCTCCTTGAAGAATACAGTCTTACTCAGTCTAAAATAGTTTGACAAGTGTTTCACCATGCAACAGCCTCCTTGAAAACTCAACAAACAGCTCTCTAACACCCTGACAGTCATTTTAGATGTGTGAGCATTTTTAGGATAACAATGAAGACAGAGAAGAAAAGGATGGAAGATAGATGGAGAGGATGCAACACAAATTTGGTTGTACTGTTAAGTTTATGAGGGGGGAAAGCTACTGAAGCATGAAAGAATAGTTCAAAAGTTGTTGCTGTTTGATAGGCATATTATCCCTAAGTTTTCTACAGATGGCTTCAGAAATATTTCCTTCAACTGTTTTTCAAGGGATAAAATGCAGGATCAGGCAGGGAAACTATAGGCTAAACATTCAGAAAGCTGCCTTTGTTTGCTCTTGGTTGTGTTTGCCAGGATTCATGGTGAAATGAGATCTCTGGGAACCTGTTTGATGTTTGGTTTCAACGAAGCAGGTGATCATGACTTACGTTAAGAATTGAAAATCGTGGGTTACTTCAGTAGGCTATCATGAAAAAACTTCAACATGACTGACATTCTCATTGTGCTTGAGAGTGATAGGTGGGTGGCATCCTGAAACAACTGTTCTTTGTGCTGTCAACATGATACCTTCTAATTGATATATCATTTCTTTCTCCAAAAGCAATCCAAGAAAAGATAAGACGTAATAAAAATCTGTTCAGAAGTAGCTGTTATTTTAGAAAACTTTGATTTCTTGACATAGTGGCGTCTAAATAACTTATTCCAACTTAGGGACTCCTCCTTCTTCAGGCATCCAAAATATCTGAAAAGCAGAGGAAAAAAAATGTGTGCAAGAGCTTTTAAGTTGTTGGTTCAGTTTTACGTTTATAAAAGTGTAAAAGATGATAAAGAAAGTAAAAAGATGTTTTATATATCTGAACATCATTCCTAAATCCTGAGATATTCCCCATTAGCATCGCAGTGATTAGATTTTCTGTGTTAAACTTTCTTTTATTGATTTGTAGCACACTGATTTGCATTACAAGGTGTGGTGATAAAACTAGAGAAGTAATAAATGAAGTGACTAGCATTCTGTATAAAAGTACAGTGAAAAACTGTTGGAAATTTATTATTATTAAACATTAATTTCTATTACATGTCCTAGGTTTATCACATCATTTTGTAAATGAAGTTATATTTCCTGTATATATAAATTGTCGTGTTTGTCATGAACAGACAATTTTCATGCCAAAAAAAATCTGTCTTGCTTGCAGAAATTCTTATGGAATATTTACTTTTTTCCTTTTCAACTTTTTTTCATTTTTTCCAATCTAAATTCAATTAAATCTCTTTGCTCCTCTGTCTTTTTGCAAAGTCTCCATATCCCACCATGAATAAGATATTCTTTTGCTAATGTTCTTGGGAATAACCCTTTTCCTTAACATGTTGCTTAACTATGATATTTTACTAAGATTTGACACAAAAAAATCAGTGAACAAGTGACTGTGGGCATATGAGTTTACGTGCTCACTCTGGAGAGAAAAAATGCTTATCACCTCCACAACTCCCAAAGATATTTCTACATCTACTGTTCTCACTAATTTAAAGATTTTTTTTTTCCCAACAAAAGAACTCTGGCTTCCCTGTTTTTCAGTAGGAATCCCCTTTCATTGAAGTTTTCCAATCTGGTTTCTTTGGCAAGTCCCTGTTATAACTTGGAAAATCTTCAATGTCCCTCTGTGAAAACCTTTGCACGGAACCAACCTTTCATTTCCAGTTCTTTAGCACATGAGTTAATCTGTAAAGAAAATTAGATTGGTTTACACCACTGTGTTTGGCCTGAGAGTGTTTTGAAATACAGGTTTTCCTTTTATCGTCTGCCCATAAGAAAGTCTGTCTTCTTTCAGTATGAGAAATGTAGAATCACGATAATAATCTAGACTTCTGCCACCTCGCAACTGCAATTGATTTGCAGTCTGAAATTGACACTTTTTTCAGAGAAAATGAAAAGAATGTCCTATTGTAGCTCTGGATACCTCCATAACCTGATTATTTAAAGCTGTTTTCAAAAAACTAGTTATTGCATCTCCAAAACATGAAACAGCCATGTGTGTCTTGCTGGGATTCTGACTGATTATGGCAGCAGACTAGAGGACTGAGGATGTCTGCAGCTTGATCTCAACGTTAGATGTGGATCTTTTTTTTTAGGGAAATGTGAAATCGGAGTAGCATACTAATTAAAGTTGTGGAAACTCTAGCTTCCTATTATAATAAATCATCAAGAATTGGCTTGATTAATAGGGAGAGGAGAGGATTCTTAGGGGTGAGAGAGGTGTAGGCATTCAGATGTGTCCCAGGGTGATGTTTGTATCCCCATTTGTGTGTTCTGCTATGTTGGATGTTATGTTCTGTGCCTTTGAGACTGGCTCTGAAGGACAAATGTTTTGTTTGGTTCTGTTATCAGCCTGCTCCCCCCACGGCTGGCGGGTCACAGAGACGGGGCAGTACATAGTGTGGCTTTTGGTTTTTGCTGGTCTCTTTTTTGCTTGGCTCTAGCTCTGGCTTCTGCTTTTGCTCCTGCTCCTGCTTTGCTTTGCTCTTGCTTTGTTTTTTTCCTTTTTTTTCCTTTCTTGTAACTACTGGAACCTGCTCCGGGCTGGCACCTGAGAACACCTTGTGGCCGGTGCAGCCATCCCCAGCGCCGGAGGGAGTGACAGCAGAGCGACCGCCCCAAGAGAGACTCGCTGAATTTGTCATCTTTTTCAGAGCGGTGAAAGAGTGTTGTCATCTGGTATTGTTCATCTGGTGTGCTGGGGGTGCTGTGCCTGTTAAATCAACAGGTTCTTTCCACTTCTCTCCAAGGAATCATTCCCGAACCGGCTGGGGGGAGGGGCCGTGTGGGTTTGCTCTCCAGAGAGATCCCCCTTTGGAGGTTTTCTCTCAAATTTGCCCTAAACTAGGACAAGATGTCTCCTTATTTTCACATTGTACATGATAAATTCATTTACATATAAATAAAGAGTGTCAAGATATTGAAAGCAAGTGGGCATAAATGAATCAGATTGAAAAAAAACCAAACAGATTTAACAAATTCTGCAAGATGTGTCAATGTTTATATGAGTTTCCCCAAAGTTTCTTTTAAAGTACCCTTCCTTTTAATTGAAGGCCTATTAAGGTGACCTAAATATTTTTCAGCCATGTCAATTTCTCTTCTGTTTTATTCATGGGATTCATAAAAGCTTACCATTCTTGTGTTATAAAAGCTTTTTCTCAAAGAAATTATCTAGTCAATGACTGCTTCGTTCCTTGATTTAATTATCTCAGGGTTAAATTTTTGAATGAAGAGACATAAGCCTCAACAATTTATAATTTTACTTCTTTGCCAAGGTATTTTTAGGTGAAAATGAAAATGTCTTCTCATGTCAAAACCTGCTTCTAGATTTATATAAAATGTGGAAGTAGAAGATAGATGGCTCTTCCTTGTTTGCACTCTCAAATGATAGTTTCTTTTTTTCCCAATCAGATAAAAGTCATGAAACAAGTTCTTGTACTAGTGTAACTACTATTCATAGGTCAATTTAATTCCAAAGGGTTTTCTTCATTCCAAGAGGACAAAGCAAGGAAACAGAAATAGAACTTGGAAGAAAAAGTGGAGATGGCTTAAATTAGAAGGTGGATTTATGACACTTTTATAGAGCAAATGTCTACACAGGTCTTTATAAAGTAAAAAGATCTTATCCTGATTTATGTGATTTTCACAGTCTCTTCTTATCTTCTGTCTTATGTATTTATGATGCTAGAAGGCCAGAGTGGCCAAGCAATTTAAAAGATATGAGGTCAGCCAAGAATTGACCCTTTCAGATACATATCACTTTGAAGCTTCACTTATTATACCCTTTAACCTTTAATTTGTTATGTAGGAAGGGCTTTTTTGACATAAACAAGACTTTTAGTGATCTGAGATTTATCTCTAATCTTTTACAAAAGAAATATGCTGATATTTTTAGAGAAAACAGAATTTTTGCTCCTGTCAAACCTGTGAACCTGAGCACACTCATAGCTCCAGGCATGTCTTCAGAACAGCCCTACAAGCTATTTTCTGGTCTGAAATGAGAGAAGCAGGATTTGGGCCCGCACAGTTTGGTACTTAGACGCTGGAGGGCATTTTTTCAGCATTGATAAGAGATGAATACCCATTCTGAATCAAGAGCTGTCTTTCTAAGTGTAGTACTGTTTACATATATAACTTACTAGAATTGGTTTTCTTTTCATCTGAACTGCATTCTTGTGTTTTCCTATCTCATGGTTAAGTAATTTTAACACATACAAAAGTACATTTTTGTGCTATATCCTACTGTAATTTAAAGTTTTGTTATAAATGAAAGTCAAATGAAAATGTTAAGTTTCTTAACAGAAAAATGTTAAGTCAAAACTGCTGTGGATTCTGCTGTGGATTTTTCTTTGGGAAACTGTGAGGATTATGACTATTACCAGTGGAATTCAAAATAATAAGCAATTTTCACTTAAATTTTTTCCCCCAGAGTGATGCAATGTCAAAAAATGAGAGTTGGAACTTTATAGCTGTTAGAGGAGAAGGTTTATTTCAGTGTCTTTTCTCTCATGGGTAATGTCTTATAAAATTTCGAGTTATTATTTCATGGAAACATGAAATAAAATTTAATTCAATTCCTAACCTGTGTCTGTGTGTCTATACTTTGTCCTGACTAAAGTGCTTGAAAAATGCATGTATGTGCTTTGAAAGTTGTTATTAAAATCTAAGAGTAAAAGATGGCAAGATTTTTTGTGAAGAAAATTAGGAAATAGACATTTTCAAACTTTTTTTTTGTTACTTTACTTTGTAAAAAGGCATAAAATTTTGCAGGTTTCAAACTTTTTCATCTTGATGCATTTTTGTGTCTGACTCCATCAAATGCAGAATGAATATATTACTTTTCTGTGTGAGTCCTTCCAGTACACATGTTTTGAAAGAATGTCTGTATAGCCCAAGAATAGGAAACACTGCCTGAGATAGCACATTTCAATGAGCATTTCCTTGAAAAATCCATCATGGGATATTTTTTTGGTACTATTGTCAGAAACATATGATTTATATGTATCTATATGTGTCTGTGGAGTGTCTTAAAATATTAAAAAATATATATTTCTGAATCTAAAATTGAGTAGGGAAATATTTTTGTAATCCTCAGTTTTTAGGTAGGATTTTAATTTTCTAGAAATTGTATATTTGCAGTAAGAAAAGCATGATGTTTGCAGTGGTAGATACTTTGCAGCTATTAGTGTTTTGAAAACCCTCTCTTTGGTCTACCTTTCTGTCCAGAAACCCAAGTGATCTTTTTCCCAATTTACATACTCATCATGGAGAATCACAGTGTGTGATCAGGTTCTTAATGGCTGAACCTATATTGTGTCTTTTTTATTAACTGAAGTGTCCAGGTTATGGCACCTCTTTTTCGTGCAGGTTTTAAAATGTAAAATTCGCCTGTCATGGATGAAGCTACCAAGAGGTGGAATCTTGCTAAGGAAATCTGTTCCAGGACGAGACATTTCTCTTTGTCTCTTCTTCCATTTACCCACTGCCTGTACATACTTGGCTTAAATTGCTTTTATTCATGGCTGATATCATACCCCCTCAATTTTAGTTTGGACTGTTTAATAAGGCCTTCTCTAATGCCATAATCACTTAACAAATCACCGGTGTCACTCAGACATGAACATACTGTATTAAGATTGGGTTATCAATCTGGTCCCAACAGAATAATGCAGGGGTATTTTGCTGTCTATTTTATGGGGTAATAATTAACATATGAACCTTGCAGTCTAATTTTTTTATTTGTTAATTATTTGCTATAAGTAAATACATTCTATTTCATGTCTGTTTTAAAGATTGTACCTCATGTGATCAACAGTTGCAGCCTTTTCATCTGTGTTGTGTGTTTGATTGAATTTCAGTCTCATTTTCCACCCCCCGGATTTTATGACCTGATATATATATTGGGGTCAGTGAAGTTAATATTATTGTTAGTTCAGAAACATAGCAAACCTTGACTGAGTGCAGCAGATGGTCCTGCAGAATCGTAATCTGCAAGCTCATTCACAGCAACTAGATGAGACTGTGTCATACACCACAAGTAACTTCATCCCCTCCCCTCTGTATGGTTCAGTTATTTTATTTCATTATTTACTATCATCTCTAAAATATTGATATTTGCATGATTGTTAATAGTCAATCTTAACCTTTTACTGCTTAGGTTCAGATATCACTGACATAAATATGTCCTCTCTGTTCTGAACTTTCCACATTCCTGATATCTCCCCTTATATTGCAAAACTGTTAAATCAAACATGACTGAAGCCAACATTTTTGTTGCTAGTTTGGCTGTTACTTTTTAAGGAGCTGGTCTTTAAAGGAGAATCCTTTAAAACATGGCAAAAAAACCAACCAAACATTCAGATTGTTATAGTCTAGCTTTGACTGCAGATGCCATTATTTTTTAGAGCACTCAGGGTCACATACAACTATAACTTAAGCTGCAAGTGTTTCTCTTTATTGATTTTTCTTTCTGTCTAGCTAACACTACACAGAAGGCTTTCTTTTCTGGTCTATATTTTGCTATTTGGTGTTGCAATAAATAAAGCACTTAAACCCATGGCATCAGAATTCCAATATAGATGTCATGCATTCATACTGGTGCACAAACGAAAAAGCAATACTAAATTATTCTTTATCTTATTGAAAATTACGTGTCTCCACATGCTGCCATTAAATTCTTTGCAGTCACACAGAGGATGTGGTACACATGCAGTGTGCATTCAGATGCATACTACAGAGCTAATTGTATCTCAAATGCATCGTTACATACAGTGCACAGCCTTCACTTGCTTAACTGGTCAGAACAAACTCAAGTCAGCTGTCTGCCTGGTTTTTCTGAAAAAAATTATTTTCTCATTCCCTAAGGTTGTGAAAATGACGGTAAGTTCGTGTGAAATTATTTTGTAAAAATCTGAACAGAAATAGCACCAAATTTTCAAATTAAACCAAAGTAATACTCTGAAAGAGTATAATTTTTCCTGTAAGGAATAAGAAAACTATGAAAATATCTGGTCAAAAATATGTCAGTCAAATCTTAAAATGTACTAAAGACTGGAGTATATTTGTAGAATACATATCTAGGATATTCTGTATAGATATTCTATATTGTTATTTGAATGATTAATTGAATACCCTATTGCTTAACTGATGTCACAACAATCAGAATGCAAAAAGACACCATGAAGAAAAAAAACCCTGGCACAACCAACCCTTCTTCGTTATATCCTTTTTTAAATCATGTTGGATAATGAATGCTTGCCAGGAATGCAAAAAAATAAGTTTTCCACTGTTCATTATTTGCTTTTATAAAAAAAAAAAAAGAAAATAAAAAAATTAAAGGAAGTGTTCCATTAAAAAATTTAGAAGGAAAATGCAATGAGATTATCCTGAAAATTATCCCTTAAAAGAATTTATTTCAAAATATGTGGGCATTCATACATATAAGTACAGAATCAAAAAAAAAAGCTTAGAACTTTAGAAGGCAGCAATCCCACAACCTGCCACAAAGTCAGAATAATTTGTATGTTTTTTGTTTGTATTTCTCCTGACAGAGCTTCAAAAAACTCTTAATAAATTCTGTATTCCATTCCTTTGACATGAAGGCATTGATAAGTTTTTCTCTAACATATCTAGACATTTTGCTCCACAGTTAAAACAAATAAGTTCTGCCTTAATCTATGTGTGTCTGAACAACCATTTTTTCTTTTTTTGCCTAGAAAAATGCCAGAAGAGATAGGGGAAAGGCCACAAGTCAGTCCTGTGGAGACAGCTATCTTCTCCTGCAAAAAAGAAAAGTAACATTTAGTTTTTACCAGACTCTAGCATTAAGACTCAGACTTCTACCTCATTACCTTTCAGGTGAGTATGAATGATTTGCTTGATTAATATTTTTGGACTTTTTAGTAATCAAATATAAGCAGCCTGACCTATAGCTTTCTGGCTTATTTAACTTATTTCCCAGCATGAACATCATTAGTCCTATCTGATTAATGGGTTGATTTTTTCAAGTATTTTCTAATTAACTTTTGGTGGCTGGTTTAGGTTGTGTTTTTTTTGTTTTTTTTTTTTTTTGTTTTGTTTTTTTTCCATTATTGTGGCTGTATAGTCCTCTTACCCTACCTTCTAGATTTGCCACCAATCATCCAGCAGATATACTCTTTTGAGAAGGCATGTGGTGAGGGAAAGTACTAACTTTTGCCTTAGATAGTCTGTTCATAGCCTTCTGTGTAGATCACTTGCCATGTATTCCTCCTATGACAAGGAACAGAGAAAAAATCACCATGTAGTTTGTACACTCCATTAGCACTTAGCTTCTAAGCTCCTCAGCTTTGCTTTTACCAAGACTATTGCACAAAATGTCCACGCTTTAGAATGTTGAGATAAAGGGAGAGAGCAGCAGGCTAATCTCTGACAGGAATTGCATAGTAATTCTGTTCATGCTCACTGAAGCATGCGGTACTAGTGAAGAAAACTCAACATAGATGCTGGTAATAACTGGTCCCAAGATTTCAGTGTCTATATATTATCCCTTACTAATCATCACTTAAACAGAGAGGAAAAAACACATTATCTTGTGCTTTTTTAATAGTTTAATCCTGACATTCAGTTTCATTTTCTTTGAGGGACATGGGCAATTCAGACTTACAGCATACTTTGACTAATCATGACTAAAAGTGGTATCTTTATGGTATGGTATCCATATCCATCTGGAATACTGTTTTCTGTGTCAGTATAGGTTGTATAATATATGTTTGGGGAATGTTAATCTGTTTCTTTTTCTGTGTCACTTGTATGTCCTGTGATCCTCTTTTAAAGCTTTGGGGGAATTCAGCTTAGCTGGAATTCTTTTAGACTCAGTGATTTGTAGTCTTCTCTGGAAGACACATAAACTACCTGACATTGTTAAGTCTGAAGAGAAACAGATAACAATATATTTCTCACAAGAAATTTGTTATCATAGCAGTTGCCTTGAAGTACCTTTCTAAAATATGCTCTTTGTTTAAAATCCTCTTATTCTTCTAGGAAATCAGGGAACTTCCACTGAATGCCCAGATTTAACAATATTGTTTAAAAGTGTTTATCCAGATGTGTTGTTTTCCTTTTGAAAGCTGGGAAAACAAAACAGAATGGTTGACTACATCAAAGCATTAGGTGTTCTTAAATATGACTTGATAAATACCTGGATTATTGACCTATAGCAAATTTTATATTGAAATGCATTTACTAATGGCTTAATAATAAACCATGGGACTATGAAAGAATCTGGTGCTCAGCCCTACATTTTAGGAGTGTTTTGCTTGAATGACATTTCAAATGATGTACAGTCAGAGAAACCATGAAAAGAGAAAAGAAATTTTGTATTATGAGCCCCAGATAAAAAGAGGAGAGGAATAAAGAATAGATAAATGACAGCACTAGAACATCTGTATGGCATGAAGATACTTAGTATCAAAGTATTGCCAAAGGTAATGCCCGAATTTATGATGACAAGGATAAAGAGTTCAAGGGATTCAAACAACCTCTAATGAAATTTGCAGGTAATTCTGAGAAGGGTCTTGAGAATTTTTTAACCATAGTAAATACACAATAATATCTGAAATAATAATCTTTGGACTTCTTTTGTCTTTTATTTTAGTTGTACAGAAACAATGTATTACTATGAGAACATCAATTGCACCAATACAAGTAGAGAGGTGAGCATAACTTACTACTTCTAAGTCTTTTGTAACTTATTTACATATAAGAACATATTATTGAACAACTAAAAAGAACGACAAGCAGATAAACAAACAACCCCCCCCCAAAAAAAAGCTGTTACTCTCTCACTGAACAGCTATATATTTCCTATAATTATCATCATAGCTTGTAAAACATACAGGTTTTGCTACATTGAAAGTAATTGAGTTTTCTTGTGTAAAGCCAAGAACTGGATCTTCATTAAAAATAAACCCTTTTCGCCACTCTGGCAAAAGTGCTATGCTGACATAGCCTCAGACAGATGACACACATGAAAATAATTCTGCTACATATATTTGTATGGAAGGAATAGTTTCAAGGGGGAGGAATACTGCTGAGGTCTGAGTTTAATTCTTTATGAAAGTAATGAACCTAGATAGGTTTGTGAAGGTAAGAACTAGAGTTCTTCAAAACCATTGAATTCTAATTTGTGAAATGTTCACTCCAAATCCACAAATTTATAATAATTTATGGAAGTACATTTTTTTTCCTGAGTTTTCCTGGCCTTGGGTAGATTTCCACCATGAACAAACAGTGCACAGTTTTTATTTTATCTATTGAGAAAAAGGTTTGCATGAATATTTATTCATCTGTGTAGCCTGGAAAAACATATGATATTTAGAGGTAATTTTATGTAATAAGCACTGTAGATAAAATTCTAATTCATAATTTAATGTAAGGAAGGACAGAAATCAATGAGATTTTGTAGGCCTAAGCCAGTTCAAGATTAAACTGCTAACACAAGTTGTGTGATAACTCCCTATCTGAGACAGAAATGCAGCCCCTTAGGCTGTGTATAGTTTTCTATCTTTTTCCTCCTTTTTTCCATAACTAAAATAATTCAGATTTGTGTGTTGTTGCACAAGGAAGGAAGCTGGATAAGTGGTATAAGGTCTATGGAGTACAACAGTTATAGAATTTAAAGGTGAATGCTGTTGGAGTCCTCTGTCATACATTTGGCCAACACATCTGTGTCTTTTAGTCTCATATTGAAAAACAAATATAATGCAACCTGGGAAAAGTGAGGGAGGAAAGAAAAACCAACCTGAGAATACTTTAAACCACTGGTATACTATACTATTAGAAAAAAATTAAAAGCAGTAACTCATTCAGGGATCTTAACCTTTGTGTTGCAAATATTACTAAGTTCAGGTCTGTCATCCCATATGGTTTATAACCATCAGAACATAACCATCCATGTGGAAGATTTTCAGTGCTGTTGTATAAATAATTTTACTGTGATAAGTAACAAGTGTGAATTTTTATTACAGTTTTCATCTCATTCCCTAAACTCGGAAAGAATTGCTAATCTCATACACCAGTAAATTCGGATTTTTTTTTTTTTTCATTCTGAGATATCTTACAGTCGTGAACAATATGACTGTCATGAAACTGACAAACTTTTTATGTATTTTAATTTTTTTAAAAAAACTAATCAATTAAATGAGTCATTTAAGCCAAGGATGGAACAGGAAGAAAAATTGTAATGTTTCTAGCAAAGTGTATTAGGAATTCTAGAAACTACATTGAAAGTCACTCTTGCACACTCTGAATTAATTTTTTGTATGCTGCCTTGGAATACTTCAGAATTCACTTAATGTGAATTCTTTACTTTTTGTGCAGAAAAGCTGTTTATGAAGTAAAGTATTTCTGCAATAGCTTAACCCCCCCAATTTTTCTTTCATGAAGAATTCTCTGCTCCCTTTCTGATGAAATAATTTCTAATATTCTTTTTCCATCCAACCTTTAGTGGTGGATCTCACATTTCTTAAGATACTTATGTATCTTCCTCTACATATGACTGAAAGGTTTCTCACCTTCCAGTTTCCTTACAGACTTATAGTGGCAAATCTCAATAACATAACTAGGGAGTAGAAATTATTACACAATCAGGGATTAAAAATTAGATGACTTGGATATTGTCATGGCTAAATTCTATTTCAGACACTAATTCACTGGTCTGGATACTAGCAAAAAATAAGTTGCATGTCATATTCTCCTGTGAAACTACAATCACTTTTGCTCAATTTTAGGAGTCATGCTGAAATCAGGGAAATATTTTTTTTTTCTGAAGTGAAATGTTAGTCGCTGTCTGATTCTCTGATCATGTCTCTTTTTCCTGTTTTCATTTTTTCTTTTTCTTAGCCTAGTAAACACAATATGTGGTGATTGATGTCATCATAAAACCTTAGAATATCACTGAGCACTGCTGTTATTGCTCAATACTAAAAGCAATGGAAGATACTAAATCATATATTAAAAATGGGAGAGGTCAAGATGGAACAATATTGAATTCCAAAAAACCATTTTGAGTTGAAGACAATTTTTATTACAGAAAAACAAAGCATGATACATAATCATACTAAGAAACTATTGTAAAGAGCAAAAGTTCTTGCTTCATCCTTCTCAGACAGGAACATTCATCTTTATCATAAGATATTAGATGACTAAGGATACGGATCTAAAGGCGGCTGTTTATTTTTTCTTGGAAAAAGAAAGGACTTTGGATAAACCAGTATAATATTTATTAAATATATCTTGAATAAAATCATTTGGTATAGACTAGTATTTTAGAGGACTTTAATTATGTTTTGGTAGTATACTTCTCAAGAAAGACAGAGGCTTTGCAGTCATTACTGCTTTTCTTGTAAGAGTTATATGGGTAGCAACTCTATACCCACAACTACAAAGCTCATCTCTCAGCATGTGTTCAAGTGTCTCTGTGGTGCACAGTGATAGGACATGAGAAAAAGGTATAAAATTGTGTCAGGGGAAGTTAAAGTTATATATTAGGAAAAAATTCTTCACCCAGTGGTTGGTGAGGCACCACAACAGGTGGATGTGGTCATAAATTCAAGCACAGCAGAGTTCAATAAACATTCAGACAACACATTTAGGCACATGCTGTGACTCTTGAGGTGGTTCCATGCAGGGACAGGAGTTGAACTATAATGATACTTCCAACTCAGGATATTCCATTAATCCATGATTCTACAATATTTTATTATCATCATGCAAAATAAAAGAATGGGAAAATTACTATCTTATTCCCAGCTTTTCATAACATGTCTATTCTTACTAGATCCTGAATTATGGTCTACTGTGTATGTTGTGCTATGGGGGTTTTGGTTGTAAAATAATATTCTGGGTCATACCTACCCATGATCAAAGATTATAAACCAGAATAGGGAATTAAGTGGGGGATAATTAGTAGGCAACTGGCTGTCTATGAGATTTGACATATCTACTCCTGGCTAGTGTCCTGCTCCTGCCATGGTACCACAGTGGCTGGGGTTTTGGGTCAGCTGAGGGGTGGGCCAGACGTGCTGCCACCCTGGGCATCGAGTACCTCTCAGGGGCAGGGTCAGTGAAGCCTATAGGTGCTCTCAGGTCTCTTGAGATTTGTACATGATTTTGGTCTTTTCAAATACACTCTTTAGTGAGTAAAGTGAGTTCAGTGAGTAAATAAATCAGAATTAATAAGATGAAGCATACTTGAAAATGTCAGTGACCTGAGGTATTCTGTAACTGAGTGATTGTAGAATATGTGCTTGCAGATTCTAATGCTGATATCTGTCTGGGTGCTGGGAGTGGAAAAGTTTTGTGTTAATCAAACAGCCAAGAAAGCCAAGGCCAAACTGTATTTTTTGTTGTGTTTATTAGTGTGCATTGTGAAACTCTGATTTGTAGTTCAATTTGGTATGTTTGCTTTTTTCTGAAATATTGGAGGTTTGTCCTTAATCTTCCAGGGTAAAGGAAAAAAAAATTCCTTTGGCTCTTTTCAAGTTGTATCTTCCTCTATATATTCATCACACACTTGTGCAGTGTGGTATGAAAAAAATCTTGTAGGGAAACTATTGCAAAATGGTGGCTGCAATATTTCTCAAACATGGAAAATGTTCTCTGCTCACCTGACCACAAAGAGCACCCTTTTAATTTAATTTCAGTAGCACATCTCTGAAGTTATTGATTTTTTTTTTTTTTCTCTTCTTTTAGGCTTAAGCTGGTGCTGGTTCTGAGACAGTGCTCTCTAAATCTGAGAAGGCATGACAGAACTGATACATTGCTACTAGAAGCATGAAAGTCCTCAAGGGTTAAAATCTCATGGTCAAGGTTTTCAAAGATCTGTCTAAAAGAAACTCAGGAATTTTCTTGTAGAGACAGCTTTTCAAGATACATTGGAGAATAAGTTGACCAGTCAGTTTTCTTGATTTGTCCCATGAAAAGTAAGTGCAAGTTAGTGCTTACTTAAGGTTTGCAAATAGTACCAGCTCTCTTGTAAATCCACATCTCCTTTATCCTTGCAAAATAAAACTTGGTTGTACTTGTGAGATCTCTGAGCAAATTTCTTACTGGAATACTTCTCAGAAATACTAAGTTAACTACTTTCCAACGAAAGAAAAGCAAAATAAATAGTCTATAAAAATCATTGAGAGGGTTGGTGTATTGAATTACTGTCTTGTTAAAATACTTCTTGACGCAGACAACTATAAAAGACATGCCTCTTTCTGTTAAGCACCTGTTCCTGGTAGAAACAAGAGTTATATTGATTTATCACAATTTATTTTCTCCCTGGATTCTGGTTTTGACACTGTGAGAAGATTAATTGGAATTAATGTCATTTGCACAGCTAATTAAAGTCACTCTTCCTTCAGTCAAATGAATTACTTTTATCAGAGACATAACAAAGTCTTCCTTAGTTCCTGCAGTCTGCATGTAAATGTTCCTTGCTTGAATAAGCATCTCTGCAGTCATTAGTGGTTGAATACAGACACTATTAATGATACCTGGTAATTTCCTCAACACTTGAAAAGCACAAATAATATACCCATTTATTCTTATAGATAGTGCAACAAAACCAGAATTTTTTAAAATTTAAGCTAATAAAAGACGGTGTATTCTTACTCTTGAGAAGGATGCTGGAGATAAGCATAGTAATATCAGAGAGTGTACTGTCAGTTTTTCATTGTCCAAACAGAAAAAAAAATGGTACAGCTCAAGAAAATTAATTCCTCTATATAATCCAATGATGCAGTCTCTCTGTCTAAGTATAATGCTAAATAGCTTATTAACAAATTGCTATGTAAAAAGGTGTTGCATGGGAAACACAAATGGGGTGGCAAACAGAACAAAATCAACATGCTGCTAATCTGTGTGTGTCTACTAAAAATGGAGGAGGTATACCTTTTACTGCACAGGAAGGCTTTGGAGGAATATTGGTCTTAAACCAATATTGCTAGTGTAATGCATGAGCTGCAGTAGATTCTGTTGGCAAAAGATGCAAAACATTGCTAACTGAAGTGGGAGTTGAATTGGTATTGAACTCTGAACAGGTAAGGGCCAACTTTTCCGTATAATGGTGGAGTTATGTTCTACTTTGATTTTTGCTTTTATGTGTGGCCTGACGATGTGAATCCAAGAACATATTGAAGATATTGTTTGACTATGGTTTTATTGTAAAATATCCCTGTTTGCTGAAGCATTTACTGTGAATTATTTTTTTTAATGTATATGGAATCTTAATTCATGTAATAAAAAGAGAAGATTTTTGCAGTTTATCACAGAATATTTGAAAGGTGCCCAACAGAACAAGCAGATCCACCTCTTAAGTGAGTTGACCGTACAAGGGTTGAACCCACATTCTTGGTGATATCAGCACCATGCTCAAACCAACTGAGCTAATCTCATTTCATAAGATAATAATCATATGGCTGTGATTACAAGTTCTGTTTCCTAGACACATATGCTAATTATCTTTGCTTTTATATTAGATGTACTCTGAAAAAATGTGCTGTATAGGATAAAAAATTTCAAATTAATCTTTCTGGCAAAGCATATGACTAGTATTATTCATTTAGTCTTTTGTGAGTGTTGAAGTAAAAGTTCTTGAACATTGACATGAAAACAATTACATGACTACCTGCACTGGTAATTCCACTATGAATTATGATTTTAGAAGATGTTAACTCTTGGGTTTTGAGCAGTAAGACAAATTGCAATTTGTGTCTTGTATCAATTGTATGATGGATCAATCAGCAAGTTACAACTGGAAAATGATGGAGAATCAAGAGAAAGAGGGGAAGAGGACACACAGTTACAAACCACATATAAATCTTTTGTTAAACATAAATTAGAAGTAAAAAACTCTACTAAATTTAGGGTTGCATCACAGCTGCAAAAGCAGACTGTTAAATTCATTGAGTATGTTTCTTTGCTTCAAATAAGCCTTCCATAATTACTTTAAAACAATTTTTAAAGATAAGTTGTAGTATTTGTTGTTTCTGGTTGTGAGTTGTGAAGCAGAACATAGAATCCTGCTCCTGTACAGACAAACAGAAAAAAGGCTGTTTTACAGTGAGAATACAGAGTAGTACATTTTGTCTGCAGAGAGACAGTTGCAAGACCTATTCAAAAGGAATTCCAATTTTTAAGGTAATAATTTCTACTTTAGAGTACACCGGTCTCTGCATTGAGGCTCTCATGTGTGAATGGAACATTTATATCATGTTGCAAGGACTGTAGCATGAATTGCTAGTCAGTCTTAGATGTGAAAATTTAAATAATACACAGTGGGTGCAAAAAGTTCTTTTTCTCACATCCCTATGTGAGAATTATGTTGATTCTCTGATGCAACTTGGCGTTGTTCATCCTGGAGAAGATATGGTTTTGGAGAGACCTTATAGCAGTATCTAAAGGGAGCTTACAGGAAAGCTGTAGCTTTTTCCAAGGGAGTGCAATGACAGGACAAGGAGGACTGCCTTTCGACTGGAATAGTGCAGTTTTATATTATATGTTGTGAAGAGATTCCTTACTGTGAGACTGATGAAGCACTGGGCCAGGCTGGCCAAAGAAGTAATGGATGTCCAATTCCTGAAAGTGTTCAAGGGCAGGTTGGGTAAAGTTTTGAGCAAACTGTTTTTGTGGGAGGTGTCCCTGCCCACAGCAGGGAGTAGAGCTAGAGGATTTTTAAGGTTTCTTCTAAGCCAAACCATTCTTCTATTCTTCTACAATTCTCTGAATGTTTATATTCAAAGAAAAATTACAGGAAAGGCTGAACCCATAGTCTCCATGTCTGAGAAAACCAGTCTTTTGACCCTCACCAGATACTAAACAAACAAAAAAATCCCAGTAGGCTAAAAAAGCCTGTGTTCTGTTTCTGAACAAGGATATTCTGAGCAAGGAAAGACTCTTGAAGCTCTTCCAATACTTACCTACATAATGTTAGATTCAGTTCACCCTCAAGTAGGATTGTGAATGCATTTTGCTGTGCTATTTCTTCCCAAAAATTCCAAGTTTGCATTTGCATATTTAGTCTGTTCAGAGAATCTATTAGTGAGTGAATTTAGTCTGTTCAGGGAATCACTGTATTCATAAGGGATGAAGAAAAATGTATGCACTTTTTTCTTGTATAGACATTTTGATGCTGAAGTGTTTTCAAAATTATAATTTAAAAGCCAAGTTCTGAGCCATGTGAAATACAGACTTCCATTACAGAGATAGTTTGGTAAGCTAATGTGCTTTGGGATGAATGACTTATTGAAAGCTTCAAACAACAATTTGGTATTTGTGTGCCAAGAAAATATTTCTCATTCTTCAAGTCACTGCTGAATACCTTCTGGACTGATACAGATAAAATGGCAAATATTTTTCGGGTGCCAACATCTTAACTCAGAAAATCTCTACAGCTTTTCATACAGTCCTTTGAAAATGTCACCACTGAGTTATCTGAATTTGTAGTGAAAAAAGAAGTTTCTTGACCACAACACTATTTCAGCTGCATTTTGTCATGATTTAACCTCAGCTGATTACTAAGACTCACACAGCCACTTGCTCATTCTCCCATTGCGTCACAGGGGAAAGAATTGGTAGGGTAAATGTGAGAAAACTTGTAGGTTGAGATAAAAATAGTTTAATAATTGAAATAAAATAAATTTAAATAATGTTAATAAATTGTAGTGAAAAGGAAATTAACAGAGTAGAAGTAAGACCAGGGAAGTGATGAAATGAAATACTATTGCTCACAATCATCCAACAGATGCTCAGCCTGGACCCTCAGCTACACCACCCCTTCAATTTCCCCCTCATTTCTTTTGCTGAGCATGATGCCATATGGTTAGGATATTCCTTCTGTCAGCTGAAGTCAGCTGTCTTGACTATTTCCTGTGTCAGCTTCTTTCCTTCCCCCAGTGCCTCCCCCCTTCTCCTTGGTGGGGGTGAAGAGAAGCAGAAAAAGCCTTTGCTGAAGCCCTGCTCAACAGCAATGAAAATTTCCCTCTGGTATCATCCCTGTTCAACACAAATCCAAAATGCAGACCCATATTAGCCTCTATGAGGAAAATTTACTCTATCCAGGCAGAAAAGCAGGACACACTTTGATTAGTAAATTTTACCTTTGTCTAGATTAATCTAGTAGAATACATAGCTATTCTATTGATACAATTTAAAACTATTTCAGATTAACAACAGATTCAAGTTCTTAAGTAAAGTGTTAGGAAAATGCAGTGCTTGATGCGCTAGTCTTTCCCTGGTAACAATTTGAGAAGTCATATTTTTTTGCTGTTCAAATACAAGAGTTTAGAAATCTTTTCCTTTGATTTAAATACAATCAGAACTCTGTAAATTATGAATAGTTTGTGGAAAATAAAACATTTTGACTCAGATATCTAGGGCTAAATCCTCACTTTCTGTGAGTGTGCTGGAGGAAATGCCTATTTCAGAAGTTTATAGATAAAAATCTCTATACCCTATTTTTTATTTGCCATACTGTCCAAATATTATTTAATTAGAGTCAAGTAAATCCCCCTATTTACAACGTATTTTACTACTTCAGTATATCATATAGAGCTTTCAAATGCTGATAAAAAAAATCCTAAACTTCTAATTAGATTTTTTTCTCCTTTTAATTGCATTGAAATTTTATACACGAATATATTAAATTGATATAGTATGATACCCATAACTTATTAGGATATTATATAAGACAATATAATATTACATGTATTTTCTTAATCATTAAATTGTATTATAATTTTGACAGATTGTGTAATGAAAAATTATCCAATATTGAGACATAAAGCTTATCATTTCAGAGTTGATGAGTGCTACTTTGTCACATTTTGATTTTTGGATGAATTCAAGTATCTTCACAGAAAAACGCTTTGGAATGCATCTCTTCTCTCATTCATTCTTTAAAGCAGGTCCTCTTCTTAAAGAGCTTGGATGCTATATATTGTGTAGAGCATTTCTGTCAACATGCTCTGCTGAGCAGCTCCCTCCACAGAAGCTTGCTGTCTTGCACTCTGGAACAGTTAGTAGCCTGAATCTCCATGTAGTTCCCTGCTGAAGCAGGGTGGTGGAAGAAGTAAGTTTGGCCAACTTAGAAGGTTGCTACCTGAGAAGAAAATCTGGGAGAAACTTGGCTGGAAAATAGCTAGAGGGCACAATCAAGGTCCAAGTCCTGTACAGGTGACCCTATAAATCAGGATACAACTTTAACTGTGTGAGTGAAAAAGTCACATTGTTTCAGATGTAATCTGATCCTAGTTTTGTAGATACAAAGCTCCTGCCTAGCTTCAAGTAGCAAAATCCAAGCCTTGCAAAAATGGAAGGCTACATTGTAAGGTGGCATAAGTAGGGGTACCTAAGGGAAAATGAGCATCAAAATGGTGCAAAAATGTATTTAGAATGCTGTGGCATACACAGTTAATCAGTACAGCAGAAGTCACTCCAGGAGTAAGTCTGAGTTGCTGAAAACTATAAAATTGCATTATTTTTCTTTGCTCATATTCTCATGGTTCTGAACTCCTAATTCCATATAGAGAAGTGCCTTATTAGACAAAAATTAAGAATGCTAGTCAGTGCAAGTGACAGTGAGTCACTCAGAAGAAACTTCTCTCATTTTGAAGAGAGGAAATATTAAGCTCAACAGAACTGTGTGAAACATGGAAGCAATCCTGAGAGAAAGGAGTTGTTGCAAGCCTGAATGTTCTGGAAAATTTATATTTGTAAGCTATGTTGTTAAAGCCTGCAGTATTTCAGTAACTTTGTTTTTGTCGCATGAATTGTTTATGAATAGAGTGAAAGTCAGCTGCTGTGTTACAAAACCCAAATAGAAAGAAGCAGCTGTTGCCAATTTTTTTTCTCTTCCTGTACTGCCAGCTGTTTGATGCAGACATTAAAGGCCAGAAGCAATTGATTCCAAAATTTACTGAGGCTGGGGGTTCCTACTTGTAGTGTGAAAGGAAAATACATTGTATCCTGTGCTTTTAATTGTGTGTGGATCACTCCAATATCAGACTTGGATTGTGCTAGTCAGAGGAGGAATTGGGAGTGCCTGGAGAGATGTCTAGAAATCACAGGGTGTGGCGGTCACTGATGAATACATGCACCTTGGAAAATAAATGCAGATAGTATATCAAAAGCTACAAGGACCATTTTTTCCTTTACACATTCTGAATTTTAAATATAAAACAAAGCTTGCAAATAGTGAATGATGAGCAGGATAGATGTAGTTTATGCATATATATATTTTGAAACCATGAGACCTAAACCATGAGAGCTTGCATGTGCTAGTTGATACTAGTTGATCAGCAGGCTGCTTTCAACTTATAACAGAGTTAGAGAGCTGTCGGGACAGTTTCTGGACAAGAAACTGTAAAAAATTCATGTACATCACAAATAATTGTAAAAACAAGGAACTAAGTAAAATGATTCTTAAAATTATTTTTTTATTATTTTTTGGGGCTAAAGAGTGCTATGGTACTCTTTAAGACATGTCTGTTTTTCCTGTGAGAAAAAATTAAACTGCGCTGAAGTTTATAGGAATGCTACTTACTCCAAAAGTAACAAAGAAATTTTCAGTGCATGGAGACATCATGGACAATGGAAAGTTGGGTCCTTCTGTCAGTGCTGTCAAGGCAAAAATGATGTAAAGAAAATGAGTTATTCAATGGAAGCTGTAAGGGACTCCACAAAAATGCATGATTCAGAAGATGAAAACAGGTAGCTGGATGGTGTGGTGCAGACTCTACAGTAGAGTTTGTGTTGAGAACAGGATTCACGTTGGTGATGAAGCTTGGTACAGAGGCAAATTACGTTTCATGTGGTGATGTGCTTTTTCAAGTTTTAAAATTCTTATTAAAGGTTTTGTTTTGTGTACCCTTCCACCCCTCCCCCTCCCCTGTTATTCCTATGTACTTTTCCCTTTCCCCAAGGTCTCTGTCCATTACCTCACAGTTAAGGTATTTTCTTTGTTTCCAACTGACCCTAGAGGATTGGACAAAAGGTTCAAGATGTATTCCCTCCTGCTGTTTTCTTATTTGTCTTACAACTGGTCAATTTTTCTAGAATCTGTCTAATTGGCCCAAAAGTGTTATCTCTTTTTTGTAACCACCCTCCTTTAAATGGTGATGCTCCCTGGGGCCCCGGGGGCTCTTTGTTTGGAACACCACCAGAGCAACTTTCTCTCGACCTGATGTGATAAATAAACTTTTCTTGAAACTCCGAACCGAGCCCCCCTCTCTGAGAAAGAACTTCTTGCCACCTGATTCTGCTAGCTTCGAAGCTGAACCCCAAAACTAGAAATTATTGCTGAAAACATCTGCTCCAAGGTCTTCCCTTTGATCTAACTGGGAAGCTGAAACAGAGCCGGGACAGAAGCAGATAAGCCAGCAATAGTTTCAAATGGCAGAAAACTACAATTCAATACGCCAACTTTCCTCAAAGTTCTATGCATAGAAATATCAGAGACTTCTCCCCTGAGTTCCTTCCCATATCCTTCATAAGAGGCTACTGTGTGAGCTCTCTTTTTTCCAGTTGACAAGCAGTGAATTACCCATCAATCACCCCTTTTTGAGAAACAGTATCCAAATTTTTTTTTCATTCTTCTGATGGTACACCCATCCAGACCATAACAACCCAACACAAACGAATACTGTGGGAGATGATCACAAAAACCATGCTAATGTCAAGGTGAAGGACATCCACAGTTCTCCACTTAGCCACAAGTATACATGCATGTTATCACAGAAGGCAATTGTCTGGAACTGACATGGTTCACCCAAGATCAGTCTTTGCTGGCTATTTTGTGCACCTTGAGGTGTGCTCCAGAGAAACTTCTTGCCTTGTTTTCCCTAGTATTTAATTTTCTGACAAGTCT
Source organism: Sitta carolinensis (assembly GCA_032173965.1). Classification (NCBI taxonomy): domain Eukaryota; kingdom Metazoa; phylum Chordata; class Aves; order Passeriformes; family Sittidae; genus Sitta; species Sitta carolinensis. The sequence continues at coordinate 51,775,870 of CM063313.1, forward strand.
GTAGTTCCCCAGAACTTTCACTTTTGAAGGTAAGTACAGTCTTTGCGTTTTGGGTTCTTTTCCTATTGCAATAGTGTTTCAATGGTGCTACAGAGCAATGTCACATGGACTCCCTCAGCCTTCACCCCTGAATGCAGCCTGTCAGCTTTGATCCCGCACCTTGCTGTTTTTTGCAAAGGGATGAGGTGTGCAGTGATGTCTGTCAGTAGGGCAGGTAAACTTTGGCATGTTGCCTCAGTGGTGCAGATATCTGCTGCTGATTCCAGAGCATCTGTCAGAGAAAATTTGAATATCACTGTTCTGCCACACATGAGTGCTATGAATGCATTTTCCTGGTTTCTTCTTTACTATATAAGGGACTGTCAGCCTGTGGAAGAAATCCTTTCTTAGCTTCTGCAATGCTGTTGTGCTTTTGGTAGGGTCAAAGTGTGGGACATGGTGACTTCTTTGGCAGATCTGTGATCAAACTGTTGGCTTAAGACATCAAATTATGGTGATATTCTTCACTGTCTTAATAGCTTTCAGGTTCTTCTGGATTTCAAAGAATTGATAATGACATCACTTTCACTTTCAGTTTAATATTATTTGTCATTATATTATTTGTCACTTGTGTTCAGAACTGTGTAAAACAAGTAATTTGGTCACATAAAATTTTTCTAACTTTCGGCATGACTGCTTTACTTATCTTGATTACTTTGTCTCCATTTACATATATTTTTATATCATAGTTTCTTTTAATCTTTTTACTATTGCTGTGCTTATATTAAATTAAAATAGGATTCAGATGAATACAATCCTCTTTAGTTTCTGAAATGGTCCAGTTACTAAATTATGTGAATTTATGCCATGTTTGCATTTACTTACTTGGGATTTTTGCCTCACCAAAACCAGTTTAAAGCAAATTAGGAAATCAATGTAATCTCACAATTAATAATTCTGGCTTAATTTATTAATTAAAACACATTTAGTGAAGAAAAGGAGATACGTCATGTGACCAGTTAAAACCATTCAAGTGTTACCATTTAATATTGTGATCAAGCAGCCCACAAGTGTGTGATAGACAAAGAATTTTCTTTGTTACTATTGGATGAATAGTTTTGAATTACTGATATCTTCAGAGATAACTACAGTGAAAAAATGTAGACCAACCTGACCTGGAAAATTATTCCTTACAATTTATTTCTTCACCTCTAATTAAAAACAATAAAACCTTCTTCATGAATATTTAATCTCAACAAAAGTCATACCAGTTCCACTACTGTTCTTTGGAAAGTTTTATGCCAAGAAATCATATGATTTCCTATTTCTCTCTCCTTTTTTTTTCCCTTTAAATGCATGAATATTTTAGAGCAAATTAGACTATTCTTTTCCTGACAGTAATTTTGGCCTAAGTGTTAATTTCTTTAGAAATAGCAGTGTTCCAAGAGGATACAAAAAACATGAGTATAGCTATTTTTACTCCTTATATGGAATGAATAGAGAACAGGTTTTCTAAAAGAAGGCTAGAAACACTGATCTGAGGATGTCTTTATAAGTGTGTTTCAGACGATGGCAAAAAATAATCAAACTTTACGTACCAATACACCTGTTAAATTGCTGAGCTAAAAAATTGTGTATAATCTTGGTCATTCTCCAGGAAAAGAAAAATCATAGAATTATACAATGGTGTGGGTTAGAAGAGACCTTAAAAATCATCTAGTTTTAGCCTGCCTGCCAGGGGCAGAGAACTTTCACCAGATCAGCTGACACGGCCTTGTAGGCCATGGGATGGGGCAACTTCCAGGGATGTGGCATCCACAGCTTCTCTAGGCAACCCGTTCCAATACTTCATCATCCTCATAGTGAATAATTTTTTCCTAGTATCTAAAAATATAAACCTACTCTCCTTCAATTTAAAAGCCTTGTCTCTTGCCCTGTCGCTATCTGCCCATATAAAATGTTGCTCTCTTTTTAGCAAAACTCCTTTGGGTACTGGAAGGTCACAAGGAGGTCTTCCTGGAACCTTCTCCAGGCTGAACAACCCCAGCTCTCTCAGCCTGTCTTCACAGAAGAGCTCCAGCCCTTTGAGTCCTGTGTAGCCTCCTCTGGACCTTCTTTAGTAGGTCCATATCTTCTATCACAAACATCTTTATGTTGGGCTTTTGCTGCTTCTGACACATTTATAGTGTTTTGCAGTGCTTCCTGTATTGCTGACTTTACATAATTCAGTCTTTTCCTTGAAACCTAATATTTCTGCACCTTTTCCTGCTACAGAACTTTAAAAAATGATTGAAACATTACTGTCTGGACTGGTGTTTGTAGATGAACCTACTGCAAATTGTAGCAAGGCTTAATTTGGCATAATAACTTGAAGACAAAGTGATATTCACTTCATTTTAACTGTGCTTTTCAGCAATGACATGAAATATCAGGCAGAAAAAGGATGCTTATGAAGAAGATCAGATAAAAAGTTTGTAAAATTTAGAGAGTAAAAATTGGAAGGTTTTCCTCTGTATACAGAAAACCTCATGTGTTTTTCTTTCATTATGAGATGGACCAAAGAAAAAGGACTTCAAACTCATTCCATGACACATTTGTTACATACCTTCTTTGCACACCAGCCAGCACTGAAACAGAAAGTTTTTGAATTATGTGGAGCTGAATTAATTCCATTGATATTTACTTTCAAATTTATTTGAAATCCTTATATCAAGACCATAAAGAGTAAAGAGTGGGACTTTTTAGCAGCCACCAGGGCTCTTATAAAAGATAATATGCATGTTCTAGATGATGAAGTGAGATCAGCCCTGTGGAAATAGGCTTGGGCACAGTGGTGTGTGAAAAATTAAACATGGTCTTCATGTCTCTGAAGAAAAAAGGCTGAGAGAGCTGTGGTTGTTCCCCCTTGGAGAAGAGAAAAGTCTAGGGAGATCTTTTTGCAGCTTTTCAATATATAATATGTGTATTTGGCTTATAAGAAAGACAAACCTTTTACTAAGACTTGCATTGACTGGACAAAGGGCAGCAGTTTTAAAGTGAAATAATATAAAATAGATTTGGCATAAGACATTTTTATGATAGGGGTGGTGAGATGCAGGAAGAATTACCCTGGAGCCGTGGATGCTCCACCCATGGAAGTGTTCAAGGTCATGTGGGATGTGGCTTTCTGCAGCCTGATCTAGTTAAAGAGATATCATGTGATCTTTGAGGTATCTTCTAATCCAAATCATTGTATGACTTGCTATTTCTGATTCTCTTGCTGAATTAACCTCTCAGTGCTCATTAAACTTTGTACTTACTCTGTTCCATTCTTCAATTTGATTCATATCATGAGCATCTGAATTATATACAAAACTTTAAATTTTGTGGGGTCTTTTTTGTTCCTGTTCCTGAATGTGTTTTGTCATTTTTGTTTCTCTGCTATCAAAGTACTTCTATTCATGCCTACAACAAACATAAAAAGAAATTTTTCATTAATCCCTGGAAAATGTACTCAAGTAGTAAGACTGCTTTATGTTCTCTATATGGGCCAAATATAGACTCTCCAAAATAATTTTGGGGGGATCCAGTCCTCAATAATTTTAAGTTTTCTGAGCTTCATCCATAACCTAACAAAAGAGATGCCTTTAGGTACCCCATAAAAAAGTATCTTGTGAGGTTTTTCAATACTGAATGAGTGCTATCCAGGCATAAACCATTTGCTAACATGGCTTGTGATTAGTGAGATTTACTCAGCCTCAGTCCCTATGCTAGTACTAATTTAATCCAATGTAAAAATGCTGATATAATTTGTGAATATATTTAAGATTTTTGTTCAATATATCTTATTTTTTCTCTCCTTATTTTTGTACTTCCCTGGCTAATCACAAAATGCTGATTCATATATTTAAACTGGAAATCTCCTACAGTTCCTAAAAAATATAGGCTCCCAGAGATACCATGTTTTGGAGAACTCCTTTATTATTGTAAAAGTCCCTTTTTTACCTTCACAAAAATTGATCTTCAAAAGCTTTAGGTGCATTTTTTGAATGCAGATATGACATTCTGAAATACTGAAGAAAACATTAAGAGCTTGAAATTATTCCCTGTGTTTTCCCTGTACAATCCCCAAATTGAAATTTAAGCAAGAAAGGCATTTTCATGCCTTCTGATCTCTGAGTGATGTGAAGAGAAAACTCAAGTGTGTGGAGATGCATGGGAAGTGTACCCAACACAATGTCAAGCCACAGAGCTTTGTCCAAGTCTGAAGAAACTGATGAAACTTTCCATGCCATGTTCTGAATCTGAGCCTCCATGAGGCAACAAAGGGTAAAATGTTGGAAAAGGTGAAGAAAAGTTAAAACCTAGTGATGAGGCATCAGGGAAGCTCTGATCTCTGGTTCTGGGATGGTAAAAAACACTAAGAAAGAATAATGAAAAAAGGATGCAGCAGACTCATAAGGGAAGGTCCTGTGCAGAGTAAATATGCTTTGGAGTGTCCTAAATGCAATATGCTGTCCCAGAAGTGTTTTCTTAGAGACCATTTAGGAAAAAAAAATCTCTTGATTTCTGCACAAGAGGTGCTTAATGCCACTGAAAATGTTCAGACAATTAAGCACTCACCAGGAAGGCTAGTGTTTTTCCTAATATTCCTTGTAATATCACAAATTATTGACTTTGTTCACATTTAGAAGTGAAGATCTCATTTGCAACTAAAGAAGAGAAAATGACACTCTAATAAGACTCTGTCCTTTTTACACAATGGTATATCCTCTTCTCTAGGTTTGGTGTAAAGCTGAAGTAGTTTCATCAAATTAATATGTTGAGGTTTTTTCTATAGTTGTAAAAACTAATTAATATAACCTTGTCAGGGAAAAATCCAGAGGGCAGTTCTGCTAATATCCATGGAGTTGCTTATCATAAAGCACATCATGTTTATCAAGAAAGCCAATACTGATTTCCCCTCTCACAATAAAAGAAGAATATTTATCCCTATCTTCCAGTTATCCACATTTTCTAGTTGAGATGTAAGTTTCCGTAAATGTTATCTAGTTTGAAATAAATAAGCATAAAAATTCCTTAAATAAATAAACACAAGATTACTACAGTGAAAGTATATTCTTCTACCTTCAAACCCCACCTATACATGCCCTTCCCTTTTTCTTTCTGGAAGCCTTCATGGTCATGGTGCCTTGTTGCCACAGAGGTCTGTTTGACAGTAGTACCCACAGATCTATCAGGCCTGATGGAGCCAGGATGTTTTCAGGACTAATGGTTGGGATGAATCTGTAATTTTAGATTGAGCTACTCCTAAAGCAGTTTTCAAAACAGGCCACCATCAGTCTGGTTCAGAATATCCTTTAGCACTGAGGAGAAGACTGATTCTCATTCTAAATTCAGCAGATTTGATCTGACAAATGGCAAAATGGCATTCCACCAGCAAAGGGCAAATTCTTACAGCTCCTGGCTCTTTTGTTTCTCTGTAAGTTTGAAACTGGTTTTCTGTAACTTTGCTATCCTTAGATTGATGAGTCTTTCAGATGCCTTATAAAGTGCTTGCCAAAGTTGACAATCAGAACTTCTTAAGGGAGAAACTTTGTTTTCCATGAACATGCATGATAAAAGTGCTTAATACTCTTCAGACTGATAGTGCCTCAATGCAAAGAAAAAAAAAGGCAAATATGAAAGCCAAAATAATGGTTATATATAAAATTCCAAGACTATATTTCTTGACTATGTGAAAAAAAGATTACCAGTCAGCATTCATATTGACTGAAATGTTTAAAGGTTAGATCTTGCCTTCGTTTGTTCCATTTTTTATTTAATATTGAGAGCATATTTTCATATTCTGGTACCAGAAGGTCTCTTGCTGCAAAATTGAGCCTTGTCATTATCTATTTCTGATTTTCACATTAATACAGATTTTACTTTTGAATATGCAGAGAAATCATTTGTATTTGATTATCAAAGGCCAGAAGGTGACATCTTAGTATTAGTCTAGCAAATAAAACCTACATGCCAACCAATCAGTGCAGGAAGGGAAAGGGGGACAGAGAAAGATCTGGATATATTGAATGAAAATGAGGCCTTTTATACTAAGGTTTTAATTTTGTTTTATTTAAATCAGCAAATAGTCAGAAATATCCCTGCTCAGCTCAACCACAGTCCTTGAACACATTATTATTATTATGGCACTTTCCAAAGCTGATTCATATAAGGGAAATAAAACATCATTATTGTCATCATTGTCATCAACTCCATGTACTGCTATGTTGTTTGTAGTCGCCAAATAATTTTCTGTTACAAGGTAAGATGGAGTATTAAAGCAAAAGTTTGCAAAATACTGTATAGACCTTGTAATGACTTCCAGGCCCATTGTTGCAGTGACATCAAGCCCATTTATCACCATCTTGCAAAATCTGAAGTGCTTTATACATGGAAAAAAACACATGCAACAGTTCAGGTTTTGTTTGTTTGACTGTTTGTTTTCTGTATCAGAAAGTCACCTGATTTTAACTGGAGTAAATAACTGTATTGATTGCAACAGTGAGGCTGTATTCAAAACTTGCATGATAGCCTTGATATAGGAGATATTTGGCATTATAATTTACAACACTAAATGGTCACATTTAATTCCACTGTTTTGGAAGGAGCACAACAAAATAAAAGCTATTGTGGTAAAGAATGAGTAAATGAATAATATTCCTCCTTCTAAGCATATTTGAATCAAACTCTTGAAGTAGATATTGCTTATAGTATGCATGATCAGTGTAATTAATGTTGAATCTGATTTAAGTTCTCTGCTATGTCTTGTGCTTTATGGTATTTTTATAGCGGATAATGTTCATTTAAGTGGTGTGTTCTGAACAAAGAAGTTGTCTTTATCTTGCTTTTCCTATAATGTCATTACATTATGGTACTTGTTTTATTCCTCAGAAGATTAGAAAACAAAATTTTATTCTGTAGTCTGACACATGAAATATGTTCCTGTACTTTTTTGGCTGATCTCCTTCCTCATTTTCCTCATTGGTGGAATTGGAGGAAGAATCAGAACTGTAAAAGTAAAAAATCTCTAGAGTTGAGATAAAGAGAATTTAATAGAGAAAAGCTACATGTGCATGCAAAACAAAATGAGAAAACTAGCCACTACTTCCCTTTGGTAAGAAGTTGTTACTCACTCAGTCCCCATCTTGCGCTCCATCCACTAGAAGAGGGAAGAGAGGTTATTATTGAAGATTGCAGGAAAAAAGTTCTTTAGAACCCCAGCTTTTTCCTCATTTGTACTAGTGTACCAGCATTGTCTTTCAGGGGACACACCTTCTTTGACTTTCCTTTGCTGGCTGACATTCTTTCCTGTTATTCTTTGTGTCCCTTGCCAGGTTCAGTTCCAGCTTTGCCTTGACCTTCTTTACCCCATTCCTATGCAACCGAGTTTTGTCTCTGTGCTCTTCCCAGGTTATGTGTCCTTGTTTCCACTGATTTTGCATTTGCTTCTTTCCTTTTAGTTTGACCAGCAGTTCCCTGCTCAACCATGTCAGTCTCCTGCCTTCCTTGTCTGGTTTCTTGCTCCTGGGGATTGTAAGCTCTCTCTCTCTTGTGGACATTTGCCAGCTCTGTTCCTCTCCCCTGCCACTGAGGAGGCTTTCGGGGATCCTATTAACTATCTCATTGAAGACGAGCTTTCAGCTTTCTTAGATCTCAGGGGCCTATCTTACCTCTTTCCTGACCTATATCCTTGTGAAGTGTGAACTCTTCCAATGTATGGTCACTGCCTCCCAGGCTGCCTCCCATCTTGATACCCTCAATTAGCTCAATTACCCTCAACTGGTGAGTGGTATTGAATTCCCTCTGGTAAGGCTCTGCTTTACTTGAGTCAGGAAGTTTTCTTCCATTCATTGTGGGAGTCTTCTGGCAGCCCACCACTATCCTAGAAGATGTGGAGATGGCCGAAGTCCTCCAGAAGGAGCCTGCAAACGCAATGATTCCTGTAGCTGAATTAAGGTTCCAGCAAGAGGCTGCACTTGGTCAGGCAGTAGACACTGACCACAAGGTTCATGCTGTTCCCATGGTCTTTTATTTTCACCCCCCAGACTACTAGGTGCTATGAGAGAATGTGAAAATGTGTAGTTCTAAAAATTTTTTTTGTCATTTTCTCAGTGGTTGGTGGGTGTAGATAAGAAGATTTTTAAAGGTGTTGATAAGAGTATTTTAAAGGAGTTGGGAAAGTCTGCTGTTCTAGGAAAGAAAAATCAATGATTCCTATAATTTTCTTGTCAGTGATTTGGAACTGTAAGAGCAGGACAAGAGGAAATGCTAGGAAGATCTGTGGGGTTTCTTTTTTTGCTTCTGTACTGAAGGGTGCTTTTTAAGTTGCAGCTGAGTGTCTTCTCCAGCAAAGGTTTTCGTAAAGAATCTAAATTTATTTAAATGATTTTTTTTTATGTATTGGAGAATATATATAAAGTATGTTAGATCTTCTTTAAATCTTCTGTAACTTCACAACCTTCTTTTCCATTTTGTGATAAAGTCATTTAAGTAATTCAGTCTATCAACTTGAGGCATGAAAATGTCCTATGTTCTCCCCTCACTTCCACAAATTTAGGCATTGAAAAATCCTGAAGCAATTAAGTACATTCAAAATATAGTTCTGATGCTGATTCCTCATTTTCCTTAAACAAATCTTCTAACCACCTCAATTTTCTTTACCAGTCTTTTAGAAGAGGTTCCATGATGGTGTTTGGGCATTTTAACAAATATTTCATGGCGAAAGTCAAAAAAAAATCATGTAGGAAGGGATGAACTTCCTTGTTCTCCTATGAATTAAAAGTTTCTATGATCTGTTCAAGGCTTCACTGTGACTTCTGCTTATGTCCACATGGATCATGGTGAAAATAGTTGAGATGCCAGTGGCATGGAAAGCACCACTATGTAATAAACACTTGGGCACAGCCGCCTTGTGCTGAGCCCCCCCATAGCTGCAGTTTGACTCTGATCTAGAAGAGAAAAAGATGAACTATTCCCTTGGTGTATCTTGGACTATCAACCCAATCCAATTACAATCTTAATCTTTGAATGAGGGTTGCAAGCATTTAAATTAAATTGCATTATCAACTATTTTTGAAAACAGTAGATATTAACTAAGAAAAATGAAAAACCATAAAATTTTAGCCCATTGATATGATATTGACATAATATTTGCTTAAAATTCTATAAAAGCTGTGAAATCATAAATGTAACAACAGCAGCCTGAAGGAATGATACACAGCAGTTAGATACACACAATTAAAAATGATCAGGCTTACAGCTTTAATAGCATAGTACATTAAACAATTCTTCCACCCCATAAGCCAATGGACAACATATCAAGCAGACCTCTATATGAAAAATGAATGTATGATTTCTGAAATCTTAAAGCATATCCATGAATTGGAGTGTGGTGAAAGAAAAATTATGGTTTTCATTGTGCCTCTAATTTTAGGCAAGATTTTTCTGAGATTCAGCTCAGCATTTTGTCTATTTGTCATAAGCTTTATTGATAGCCTTCATTTGTCAGCCTACAGGTATGGGTATTGCACATGCCAAATTCTAAGAGAAGTGTGTTTAGTGAACACTTACTTTGCATGTTTTCATAGGTCTCAGTAGTCAAATTTTGTTCTCTTTAATAATTTGATAGAATTATAGATATGTTTTATTGTAAAGCCTGAATCTAGCTCTAAATTTCTGCATCTTTTCGAGAGAAAACGTTTAAGTGTCTTAATGGATCATCATTACTTACTCCTTTGTTCTTAAACATCTGTGATCTTGCCTACAGTGAAAAGGTGAGATGTATTGATTCTGGGAGTTATGACCTTTTCTCTCTCTGTCCTTTCTTTAAAATCTGTGAACATGTTAACATCTTCTGTGTTTATCTTCCAAGAATATGTGCCAATTTTATGCTTTAATCTATCAACCTTTTTTTACTGACCTAAGCTTCTGTCAAAATTCGGAAGTGGATAAAAGGAACAAAGACAAATTTAAGTATGACACTCTAAAGGTGTATCCATACTCCGTGCATAGCTTATGGCTTCAGTAAGACTGTATAATAGCTATATATATGTCTCTAAATGAAGTGTAGGACAACTCAAGCAGATTATAATGACAAAGAATTTGTACAGTTCTTCATATAAGAATTTTTTGTGTTTCTTTGTTCTTAACTTATTGGTTGGAAAATGCTTCAGTGACTGTCTGGTGAATGCCAAGAGCTCACAAATTTTATTGTGCTGATTTCATCTCTTTCTTATGTACCAGGTGGAGACATAAGTTCTAGTTCTTTGGTTTCTTCCCATGAAAATACCAGAGCCTTGTCACTTAATAGCTCTGGTTCCAATTTACAGAAGATGGAAATTGCAACTAGCTCTGTAAGTTCACCCTAAATTTTGTATATTGCTTTCAGGCCAGGTTTATAAAGGAAACCTTGTTTATATTGTTTTGTATTTGAATTACACTTGTAAATAGTATATTTTGGGGGAAAAAAGGGTATTTTCCTCAAAGATATTGAATTTTGCCTATATCTTATATAATTTTTCTTATCCAAAGTGTGTTTGGGAGGGATGGGAAAATACAATCTGAAAGTAAATTTTAAAAGAAAGTCAAGTACCAATTTAAACAAAAAATTCTGGGTATTGAATGAAATTAAACTGTATATGCTACTGATTTCCTGACTGAATACCTCTGCTTCTCCTTTTGTTTTCTACCTAATGATAAAAGTTCTGCTTTCATTAAGGAGTACCTGGTCTAATGCAAAATTTTCATAAATTATAGGATTTTTTTTATCAAATCCAGGAATTAAGGGGTAAAAAGAAACAAACAGAATCAATTCCTTTATACCACGTGTGTATTTTTTCCCTATGTTGTTTGTTTATTTGTTTGTGTATGCTTTTTTATATGCTGGTACCTTTATCAAAAATGGTCACACTGTGGGTAATATAACTTCAAACACATCAAGATAGTCTTACATCCAGGTAGTTGTAATCTCTCTTCTATTATTATGAATATCAATTGTCATTTATCTGATGTTAGCTGCTAATTTATTTCTTAATCCCTCATCATTCTTGTGAGGCAGGATTTTTTATGGGTTCTTAATGGAATATTGGTCAATAAAGTATTGCTAGTTTGATCTGGTGTGGCTGTTACAGTGTACATTTCATGCCTTGAAGTTCACAAAGCTTGCTTTATATTCATCTGAAAAGACTTTTCCTTTTAACCACTCACAACTGAGAATTACCACATTTGAAAATTTACATTTTATTAATATCTATTGATATTTAAAAGGAGTCTGAAAGGAAGGGACCTAAAATTAATGTAACTACTTTCCTAAGTACTACGTAAAATGTAGTGCAATACAATTTAAAATAATCATGAACAGCAAAACTAAAAAGACATTTTCCTTTACAAATATTACATTAATTGTGACTATTTGCCTGAATTTTAAGAAGACAGATATTTTGACTACTCTGAATATGACCAGAAGTGTATTTCTTCCTTAAAATTGCACATTTTCAGTTTGTCCCTTGTAAGGTGAACATTTCAGTCTTTTCTTATCAAACACTGTCTTCAAAATTGCTTCAGAAAGTATTGCTTGCTTTAGTTGAAAAAGTATTTGACCTATTAATCCTGAAAAATTACAATAGAAAGACTAATTTGTGCAGACAGAGAAAGCTTTTGTTAAATAGTTTTATATGTTGAGTTTTTTCCTAACATTTCTGTATTCAAGCAAAAGAGCCGATTCATCTTTTTTATAATGTGTAAAGTTCATGAGGCAGTTATGGCAGAATTTGGTGAATGAAGTATGCCTCTGCTATCAATCTAGATATACCATTTATACTATCTATGTAGGTATACTGTAGATCTACTATTTAAAGTAAAACCAGAATTTATTATCTATTCCATATAAATTCACATATTTTTATGTTGCACCTATTCCCTGTTCTTCAATATCTTTACCTCATCCTGATTTACATTTCCCAGAGCATGGCAAAGCTTATTCTTTGATGTGAGAGAAAAAAATGCTAGAAAATGAGGTGTTTCTGCACATTATATGTGAATGTATGGGATTATGAGAACAGCTATATTTATTGATCGATAAAACAAGAAAAAATACATGATGAAAGGATGCTCTGAATATGTACTTAAATACATTAAGGATTGTCATTGTACAGTTTTATATAAAAGGTCATATAATGCAATTAAGTAATTCTCCCTCCTTTTCTCTCCTACCCTACTTCCTTCTTGGTTCTCTTGGTCTTCTTTCTTCCTTCTTCTTTCATCATGGGAAAGAAGAAAAGTTGCTTGTGTTCGTAGATCCAGTTGCATTTCTTGCATGTTTGAATTACATACACTTTAGTAGAATACTGATTGAATCAATGTCTCAGGTGGCAGTAATACATTTTAAAGGCATTCTATTGACTAATTCTGGAAGAATAAATAAAATAGTCTTCATCCTACAATGGGTTTAAACATTTATAACTTTCTAAAGTTACTTTTTTCCCTGTTTATCACAGTGCAGGAATAAAAAATTATTTAGGCTGTTCACCAGGGTTTTGACATTAATTTTCAGCAAGTGAAAACAAGTCTTCAACTTATGTAATTAAGGAATAAACCAAATGGGTAGAGATTTTTAGATTTGGTTACTATTCAAGAAAATGTGAGGCTGAAGTAATGTGTGCAGAATTGCAGATAGCTTCAAATACAGAAAAGATTTTAAACAGACCTTTGTCCACATTGGTCTGAACAATTTTGGAGACAGGCTTAACTTTCTGGAATAGACAGAATGCCCTTAAATATAGGCAGGATGTGGTCCTTCAGCTGACTATATGTATGTATATGTTCAGAATGTGCTATAAGTTTTTGTAAAATACACATTCACGCCAATTCCAATTTACAGTTGTAGTTAGAGTCCAAAATTAATATGAGAGACAGAAGAGAAAAAATGGCCTCTGAAGCTATCCCAGGCTCTATGCCCAGATTCTTGATGCAAGTGTTTTACACCTTGGATAGATACTACTAAAATATTTCAGAAAGTGAATGAAGATCTGCCAAAATAGAATGAGGCAGAAATCTTAAATACATTGTAAAATTAGAACCATATGCAAACATTGAAGTATACAGTGTCTGAATACACTTAGAATTACAAAGAATGACAGCATACTTTGTTTTTTTCTGTCCTATTCAAGTAAGTGATGTAAATTAATTTCATTGCTCTTAGCTCTATATAAATATTACACTGAGCAGAAGACACTACAGTAATGAAACAGAGACTTTGGAGGTTGCCTTGTCTAAAATCCCTTTCTACAGGAGGAAAACCTAGAGCTGGTTGTGTAGAGCTGTGTCCAGACAGCTTTTAAATATCTCCAAGAATGGAGACCCCATCACCTCCTTGGCAATATGTTCCTTTGTCCAGAAATGGCTTACATTTATTTGGTTTAGTACTGGTGAAATAAATGAGTTTAAACTAATGTGCATTATGACATTTTCAAATGAATATTCTTACCTATCTTCCTTTTGAAGCTTGATGGTGTATCATCCACAAGAAGACTTCTTTAGCTCTTCACTGGTCTGAAACACGCATATGAATGAGGGACCTTAACATTTCTTCAAGATGAGATTGATATTAATTGTCTTAGAGCTATATAGATTTGGTAGATATATTTCTCCTTTGTTTAATTTTCAGTATGTTTCATGAAAGGTTTTTGAAAATTTTCTCTTTCAACTGTTATCAATTTTATCAAAACCTTCTTACACATCTCTAAAATACGAAATTCCTCACTTTTTCAAGTCAGCACTTTTTCAATCTCTCCTAATTTGAGTCTCATTCTGAAGCAAAGGAATTCAATCCTTTTATGATTAGGTAGCCATCTCAGTGGATAAGAGAAGGACTGTGGATGTCATGTACCTGGAATTCACCACAACATTTGGCATGGTCTTCCACGGCATTCTCATGGAAAAGTTGGACAGGTATAGCCGTCTCAGGATTAAAAAGAATAGATGAATGGCGAGGCCCAGAGACTGGAGGTGAATACTGTCCCATCCAGTTGGCTGCCAGTCACTAGTTGTGTTCTCCAGTGGTCAGTGCTGGGGCCAGACCTATTTAATATTTTTATTTATTATCTGAAAGTTGTGACTGAGTCAACCCTCAGTAAGTTCATGGATAGCATCATGTTGGGTGGTAGTGTTGATGTGCTGGAGGGCAGGTAGGCTCTGCAGAGGGATCTGACAGCCTGGATCCATAGGCCAAGGCCAGTTGTGTGCGAAAGCCAAGTGGCAGGTCATGCCCTTTGGTCACAACAACCCGAGGCTACAGGTTGGGGCAGAATGGCTGCAAAGCTGCCCAGTGGAAAAACACTTGAGAGTTCTGGTCAACAGCACCTGAAAATGAGCCAGGAGTGTGCCAGAAAGACAGTGGCATTCTGGCCTATATCAGCAACAGTGTGGCCAGATGGACCAGGGCACATATTGTCCCTGGTGAGGTCACACCTCAAGTTCTATGTCCAGTTCTGGGCACCTTACATTAAAAAACATTGAGGTTCTGGACTATGTTCAAAGGAGAGCAGCAAAACTGGTGAAGAGGGTAACTCATATGAGGAGCAGCTAAGGGAGATGGTGTTGTTTTGCCTGGAGAAAAGGAGGGACAATCTTATGATTCTCTAGAACTGCTTCAAAGAGGTTGTAGCGAGGTGAGGGTCAGCCTCCTTTCCCAGGCAACCACTAAGGAGACCAGAGGAAATTACCTCAAGCTGTAGCAGGGGAGGTTCAGGTTGAACATCTGGAATTATTTTCATGGAAAGGATGGGTAAGCATTGAAGCGACTGACCACAGAAGTGATGGAGTCACCAGCCATGGAGGTGTTTAAGGAAAGACTATCCATGGTACTTAATGTCTGATGGTCTGGTTGACAGGGTGATGGCTGGCCAAAGTTTGACTCAATGATCTCAGAGATCTTTTACAGCCTTAATGATTCTGTGATTCTGTAAGAGGTTGAGTATAAAGCACTGAACTGAGGTTAGCACCCAAGAAGCATTGGGTTTTTTTTGTATTGTGCCTTCTTTTTTCTCACTTGTGTGAGGAAAATGAAAATATTTGTAAGCCTGGATAAATAGATGACTTCTCAAAACATTTTTCTGAAAGTTGTGTAATGGCATTTGCAATTAGGCTCTAGCATTGTCTTCAATGGAAGCAGAGTTGAGCTAATGCAGAATACTTCACAAGCCTCAGGAACACAGCAATTCACCTACTCCCTTTTGTATGACTTCCACATTGCTCTATAATGTATGCTCTTATACAGTCTCATACAAATCGAAATTCAAGAACTTCATAAACTTTGGTCAAGAAAGATTTCCCTTTGTATTGTTTTTATTTCAAGTATCCTCTTTTCTTTCTGGTTTTCTTCACTTACTAGATGGACAAATTTTTCAGGTAAGTTGGAAGAAACTATATCTGGAGACTTTAAAAGTATGTGTCCTAGTGATTCAACAAAAAGGTGGTCTCAGGAGGTACGCCCCAAAAAACTGAGTCTGGTAATGGCTGGCCCATACTCCTAGGAACAGGTATCTAGCATACCACACATATATTTCCATTTTTTCTTCATGGGATAAAGGGGATTGTTGTTTGTCTTTTTTCTTATTTTATGAAAGATATCAGTTTCCTAAGGGAAAAGAATACCCTCTCCCTACATCTTCCCTCTTAAACAGCAACTGCGAACATAATGAAATTACAGTATAACTCCATTTGCCTCGGTGTGAGGCATTGACAACTTGGCATTCTTATGGTACCCTAATGGTAATGTAAAATTGGGTGGGGGAGCTGACTCAGCTCATTTTCATTTGTAATAAAATGCATTTCAATGAGAGGTAAAAAATAGTGCAGGAAGTAGACAGTTTTGGAAAAAAAATCCTATCCAAAAAATGCTTAATGATTCATAACCTGTCTTTCATACAAACAAGCAAGAGATGGCAGAGAAAATATTCCTTGCTGTACTTACTTGTTGTGAACTGTGATACAGTTAATTTTATTCCCTAATAATTCGTATGGGGCTGTGCTTTGAATTTGTGCTAGAAACAGGGTTGATAACACAGGGATGTTTTAGTTCCTGCTGAGCAGGGCTTACACAGAGCCAAGGCCTTTGCAGCTCCTCAATGAACCCCACCAGCGAGGAAACTTGGGGGTGTGCAGGGAGCTGGGAGGGGACACAGCTGGGACAGCTGACCCCACACCACAACGTGTCATGCTCAGTTTATAAAGGAAGAGGGAAGGAGGGGACATTTGGAGCGATGGAGTTTGTCTTAAGGCACCATGAGGTGTGATGGGGCCCTGCTGTTCTGGAGATGGCTCAACACCTGCCTGCCTGTGGGAACTGGTGAATGAATTTCTTGTTTTGTTTTAGTTGCATGTGAGATTTCTGCTTCTCCGTATTAAACTGTCTTTCTCTCACCTCAAGAATTTTTTAGCTTTTTCCCTTCCAATTTGCCTCCCTTATCCTACCAGAGGAGAGACTGTGGAATGCTTAGTTCCTGCGTGACCAGCAACTTAATTGTTAAACCACAACATTACTTATTAACAGAATTCACTGTATTCACTGCTAGTGGTTTTAGTATATGTCTTCAAACAGGTGTTCACTTAGAAAAGCTTTTCTGTATTATGAAATTACTTCTCTTATTTTCCTATCACAAAATAACCTCCAACTTGTGCTGGTACTGAATTGTCACATACTACTACTTTGATGACCAAAGTATTTTCAAGCAATATTGAAAGAATTATAGATTTTGCATTCATCATATCTGTTCCTCTCCCCTTTCTTATATTTTTTAGTGTTTCTTTCAGCTTGTATTAAGTGCCTATCATTTAGATACTTTTATAATGTATGTTCTGTTCTATTCCTGGTGATAGTGTTGCATCTTCCCTTGTATTTTCTATTTTTAACTTCCATGTGTACAGTTTGACTTGTGAAAGGTTTATGGTGGTGATTGCAGGAGGAAGCTAACCTTAGCTGGAATATCTAGATCTTATTCTGCTTTAAATATTTATGAAACATTACTAAATATTACTTTTGCAGTTGACACTGCTTTTACAAATTTCACAAGACAGAATTAATGTCTTGAATCATATTACCAAGATTTCCGTGCATATTTCCTTCTGTACACAACTCATTTAAATGAGCAAAAACTCATTTAAAAACTTTTTTTTAAAAAAGTTTATGTACACTGGTTGTCATATGTGTATCTCCAGCTCTGGACAGTTAAAAGGTGGCCTCATGACCTAGTGCCCATGGTTTCCAAGTTGAAGAATACAGAGAAGGAATCTATAAAGATTTTTGTAACTTGAGTAATGAAGGGTTCGGTTCTTATCTAGGTGATAGCGCACTATGTCCAGCAAAATAAGTTAGGAAAGAAACAAAAAGATTCAGCTGAACTATGGCAACCTTCAAATGAAGAGTTGTTGATAACATCAGACATGCTTTTAAAATGAACTAAAGTCACTTAGGATGCCCTATCCAGCTGTTACAAAGCAAATAAGGGAAGCAGGCAATATACTTTTCTTACTTTAGTTAACCATTTTGCATTATGGCAGCTCATTAGCATTTTATTTCAAAGAGAAAATGGAAAGTAGTGGTGACTGGGGTTAGAGGTCAGAAAGTTCAGAGGCATAAAAATAAGAATGAGAAAATACTAAATTAAAAAGGGATTGAAGTATCCTTCTTTAGCAAACAATCCACATTAGTGCTGTGAAGGTAATGTGAAGGTAGTATGAAGATATTAATACATTAAAGTGGAGCCCATGTGATGTGGTCTACTGTAGAAGTCCAAGTAGATCTCAAAGAACCTCTTTTTTGCATCAGTATATATTACCTTAATGAAGCAAAGAACTGCCTTCCCACTCAGCTTGAAATTTCCACCTATCCTTGAAGAGAACACATAACCCAGTATTGAGTGCATGTTAGTTTTACCATAAAGATGAATGTTCTAGTTAAGCCTAAAGCCTGCTGAGCCAGAAATTATATCCATCCTGCTTAGCATATGCTCCTTTTCCATCTCTGCTGTACTGCAGCAAATTTGTGTTGTTGCCCTACTTCTTTAGCATCTTAGCTATTTATGGTTACACTTCAGAACTGCTAGAACTCTAGTCATAATAATAATAATAAAAAAAAGATTCCTGGCTTCTTCTGACTAGTCAAACTATTAGTGTAGTGGTGAGCTTCCTAAAATGGAATATAATTTTCCAGCTGTCTGATCTCATTCACACTGTTGTCAAGACTAAAATAATGGTGTGACACAAAGGTCTCATCACAGGTATTTTGAAACAAGTGAATTGAATTCTGTGGTGGGATGACCCTGGCTAGACATGAGGTGTCCACCAAAGCTGCCCTCCTTAGCTGGACAGGAGAGAGAAAATATAGTGAAAGATTCATGGGTCAAGACAGGGAGAAATCACTCACTAATTACCCTCATGAGCAAAACAGACTTGAAAAATAAATTGAATTTATTACCAATGTAATCAGAGTAGGATAATGAGAAATAAATCCAAACCTTATAAACCTTTCCCTCCACCCTTCCCTTCTTCATGGGCTAAACTTCACTCTTCATTTTCTCTCTCTCTTTCCTCCCAGAAACACAGGATATGTGGAATGGGGGCTGCAGTCAGTTCATCATATGTTGTCTCTGCCAGTTCTTCCCCCTCAGTGGGATGGCTCCTCACACTGTTCCCTGGCACAGGGTCCCTCCTATGGAAAACAGTCCTCCATTAACCACTTCAATGTGCATCATTCCCAAGGGTTGGGAAGTTCTTAACAAACTGCTCCAGCATGGTTCCCTTCCATAGGGTACAGTCCCTCAGGAACAGATCACTCAAGCATGGTTCCCCTGTGGGATCTCATGTCCTACCAGCAAACTGCTCCAATGTGCTCCTCTCTCCAGGGGCTATGAGTGCTCCCAGGAGCTTGCTCCAGTGCAGGCTGTGCACAGCATCACATCCTACTTTGGCTGCCCACTTGCTCCAGCCTGGTATCCTCCATGGCCTGCAGGGGCACAGTACCTCATCACAATCTTAATCACAGGCTGTAGGGGAATATGTGTTCTGGTGCCTAGAACACCTCCTCCCCTCCTTCACTGACCTAGGTGTTTGCAGAGCTGTTTCCCTCACGTGTTCTCACTTCCCTCTTCTCTGTCTGCAGATGTCATTCAGCCTTAACTTTTACCCCCTTCTTAAATCTGTTTTCCTAGAGTTACCACCACTGTGGCTGACTGGCTCAGCCTTTGCTAGTCACAGATCTGCCAGCTTGGAGCTGGTTGTCATTGGCTCCATTGAACATAGCAGAAACTTTCAGCAGCTTCTCATAATGTGTGAGAAGCCTTCTGTGTGTGTGTGTGTGTGTGTGTGCACGTATATGTGCACTCGTGGGAATGCCACCCTCCCTTGTTTTAGGCCTTAACAGTCTAGGTTCTTCACCTTATTTATAGCATTAGCAGGCATACATGGGTAAATGGAATACAATCTAATTTAATTCACTACAATTATATCTGTTTAATAAGTTTTTCAGGGTATATAAGACAACACAGTTGTAGATTAAACTGAAACCTACATTATCTTTTTGGGGTTTTAATGCCTTAAATAATTAAAGCATATTTAATGCCTAGTAGTAAGTCTTGAAAAGTTACGGTAAATTGAGAACTTATTTTTTATTAGCTGACATATTTAGAAACAATTTTTAAAGGGTTTAGATGTAGTTACTACGTTGACAGCTGAATTTTTTTGTAGGTATAGGACAACCTATCAGGAAATACAAACCCACCCTTGTTCGCTGCAGTCTTTAGGCAGGTAGAATTTTTGGAGGAAGGAGCAGTGTGGATAAAAACTATCAAAATGAAAACAAACCAAGGACATGACCCAGAATTTAAAAAAAAAATTATTTCAGGAGAAAAAATCATGCCTATCAAAATTTTGTATGCTGGAGTAAACTTCACCAAAGACAAGTTAGAGAGCAGATAACTGGCAAGGAGATAAAGGATATATGTTTGGTTAAAAATACCATTTCTGAACTCCTAAGGATAACAGCTCCCCATGTATATAGTGTATTAAATGATTGTCTCTATAAAACACACAGACACACACACACACTCCACCCCACTGTATATTCATTCTTTTGACATTTCCAAAGCACTTTTCAGATCACTGTCTAAAATCTTATGAAATTAAAACACCACTATAAATATTTCACAAACTTTAATTAATTGTCCTTATGTCAGAGAAAATGATAAGCTTCATTTTCTGAAGAAAAATGATTGTTGCATTCCTACTCTCCTTTTAGTGAATGGCTGTTGTTTTATAATCCCGCTTTATTGCTTTCACTCAGGGTCTTTGGGAAAGCTTGAGTGATGAAGTAGATCTTCCAAAAAAATCTAAATATTATAAGATGATGACTTATCTTAGATTTAATCCTGGAAGATATTTCAGAGTCTTGGACCTATGCTTAGCTGTTAAGTGTAGTGCACTTGTTGATCACAGAAGTAACAGCCACAGACGAAAGCCTTGAATCTACGCCAAAGCAGTGCACTGCAACAACTGAGAACTTCAGTCTGTGAGAAATAAAGCAAAATCCAAATTTTTTGAATGCCCTTCATATGTTTCCCAAATGGTTCCTTTCCTAATGTGTAAAAAATTGTATATGAAAGCTTGCTTCTTTCCTATCTTTTAAGAAATTCATCCATCTCTATCACATGAAATACTGTTATTCAAAACACGACAACGTCTTAACTTACCAGAACAATTCATCAAAAATCATACTTTTTCCAATCACAATGACAAATGCAATTCATCCAGTTTTCTTTTTTCATTCGTTTTTGATTTGGGTGAAATTTTGCCACAGTCTTCAGGCAAGAAGCCAACTCTGCTTTTTCTATTGTGGAGACCTCAGCGGCAGAGTGTTCTGTATACAGAAAAATGCCTGTCTTGATCCTCTACCTCATTAATTTCAGTTTCACAGCTTCCTAATGTGCCAGATAGATCCATAGAATAAAAGAAATGCCTGAGTTGGAAGGGACTTTAAAGATAATCTAGCTCCTACACTCCTTCTGGGGACAGAGACACCTCCTACTAGACCAAGCTGTGCAAAATCAAACCTGATCTTGAACATTTCTAGGGATGGAACATCCACAACCTCTCTGAGTAACCTACTCTAATGCCTCACCACCTTCACAAAAAAGAATTTCTTCCTAGTATCTAATCTAAACCTACTCTCTTTTAGTTTGAAGCCATTCCCCCTTGTCCTGTCACTGCGTAATCTTGAATCCATCTCCTTTGTAGGCTCCCTTCAGATATCTATTTTACAATTCTGTGGAAAAACTTCAGTGGTGTTGAATTAAGTTGAACAAAGCAGAATAGTGCCATAAAATAGTAAATTGGAGCATCCTTAAATTGAATTCTTACAAGCTCTAGCATTACACCAAAAGTGGAAAAAAGCTAATAAATTACTACATTATAAAGTAACTGAAGGGTTAGATTTATGAGTGTATATTATACTCAATATAGAATTTAGCATACATTACTATATTTTCTGAAAAAAAGTTGTGTGGAACATTAGTCCATGCAATCTTGTGTGATATGCAGAGTCTGCACTGCTGGTTTTCACTACAGGCTTATCTGTGTTATGACCCACCCCAGAAGGTGACGGTAATTTAGGTTCTTTTTAATAGATCCCTTGGGGAAGATTAGAATGAAACAACACTGAAAACCCAGCAGATAAAGTTCTATTTTAGAATAATTTACTTGCAATGGAAAGGAGGTTATTATTGGCTATTATTATCTGTAGTAATATAACAATATAAAACCATGAAAACAACATTTAAAAATATGTAAGGGAAAGGAAGAAAGGCATGAAGGAATTCAGGAATGAAGGCAAGAAGGAAGGCAGGCAGGCAGGAAGGCAGGCAGCCAGCCAGGCAGGAAGGAAGGATAAGAGTAGAAAAATATCACCACCTGTTGATCCAGTGACAGATTTGATTATTGCATTTTCCAAGTCCAGCGGCTGAAGTGATGGTCGCAGTCTTGATCTGTGTGGGGGAAATGGGGGAAGCCCATGAAACACAGAGTTCAATGTGTTAATATACGTTTAGATTTATGTGGGATGTGACAATGCCCAGGTACTAGCCTTTGAGTGGGTGATAGTTTTACACATCTGATGGAACACTGTGGATAATGCTTAGGCACCTGGTGGATGGTGGAAGTGGATGAGTCTGGGGTCACTTTGGAGGTCTTTGGTGGTCTATGACACCTTCTAAAACAAGACAAAGACAGCTGCCTCTCGTATGGATGTAGTTGATCCAGTTATGCCCCACCAGAAGGGAGGGACACTCTCAGGCCTACGTGTGAATGGCCAAATAGCTTCTCGGGGAGTTTACATGTGAGCCAGCTGTGTAAGGGAGGATGTTGGAGTGATTAAAAGGAGTGGTCCCTCAGCAGGGACTGCTTCTTATTTGCCTTCTCCCTTATCTGTATTGAAACCCAGCTTGTGTCCTCCACTGGTGGGTGTTAAGCTTCTCTGTCTGATGCAGATCAGCGGTTTTACCACCACACAAAATACCTTTCCTCCTCCCCTTCTGTTGGTGGCAGGGAGCACAAACTTGGCTTCAGCAAAGCACCTACTGCTTTTGCACATTGCCAGTTGTTTGAGTCATTAACCATTAATGCTTCAGTTTCTCACAATCTGTAGTGTTAATTAAGTTCAGACCTGCTTCTCTCATGCTCTGCAGTTTCATGTTGTGAAACTTCAAACCCTGGTTCTTGATTGGTTTTCACCCATGGTCTTCTACTGGCTCTCATAAGTCATTCAATTTACAGAAAAATGCATTCATATGATTCTCTTCCTCCAAGGACCAATTGGTAGTTACATATTAATTCACATGGGTAATTAATGTCTTTAAACAGTGGAGTGTGAACACGCGTTTTCTGTGATACTTTTGCGGTATAGCAATATCCTAATTAATGTCGGCTCCGCCGGGAAGGGGCCTGAGAGGTATCAGGCCAGGATAGCCGGGTCTACCCCAGAGAGGTACTCTCCTCAGAGAATGCCTTCCAGGGAGCCAGCGGCTTTCCCTCGGCTAGCCTAGGGGTGCCTTAGCAGGGTAGTAGCCACGGCGGGCTACTAGTGAATTCAGCTCAGTGAGTTCAGCTCATGAGTTCAGCTCAGTGATCCTGCAAGGCAACCCCTTCACAGCCGGCACGGAGAGAGAGAGATGAGGGACTCGTATGGCCATTCCACAGGGGGTAACTTTATTGCAAAGCACCCAGCGAAGGGAAAGCCAGGGACGAGAAATCCCCAAAGTCTGGGGGAAAGTACAGAGGTTTTTATAAGGGTACAGAGGTGGGTGTGGGGGGTTACAAACCAATGGGTTCCAACAGATCTACATAAAATCCCTCAAAGAATTGTGGGTCTCTGTAACCAAAAAGTGTTCACCTTATCTAGGGGGTCTGGACTTTGTTATTGTGTAATGCTCCTTATCTCTTCAGGAGGCCTGCCTCCCCATCCCAGGGGCCTCCCTCCACGGCAGCGCCGCAGCGGGCCCGCCAGATCCCACACCTAATGGCATTACAAGTGTTTTGAAATTGCTCCAAAGAGGGAGCTTGACAAGAATTGACACTTAGTTACATGAGAACTGGTTTATGTATTGCTTATTTCTAAGGGACCAAACTCTTTCTCTTTTGTTAGACTCTCCATAGATGATAAAGGCTTTTTCATGCAGCAACTGAGTCTTATGGATGCCCACACAATCACACATGAAATCTATCTTCCTTCTGCTAACTCCTGTCTGTTAGAGTGCATTCTAATTTCTGATTGTCCAGATAATTATCTATTTCTCAGGGAACATATGAAACACAATAAATTCCATTATTTTTGTGTTTATGTAAGAAAAACAAGTTCATACATTTTATTCTAAAGAAATACAATAATTGAAAGTAGGACAGGAAATGTCAAAAACATATGTAAATCAAAAGCATCAACTGGATAGTAACAGCACCTTAAGCAGTTTCTGTTTGTAGAGCAGAAATCCTGAATTTGAGCTGCTCCATTAGGATCATAGAATGACCCAGCAGTATGAAAAATCTGTGTGTAGAGACCATGATAAGAACAGATAGTGAATGCAAAGATATTATCTTGAGTCCTATGATGAACAAGTTGTTTTTCATGTGTTTGCTTGATTGTTTGGAGTTTCTTTTGTTGTGTTTTATTTTAGTGTTGTACAATTTAGACAGTTGGTTCAAAACATCAAATTATTCTTCTTTCTGATGTGAAATTTTTATCTTAATTTACCCTGTGAGGACTAACTTGCACCACAATAAGATACTGTAATCTGACTGCCCCATCTAAGTTGTGTGACTGAGGAAGAACAGAAGACTCAGGAGACATCTTGCCAATGTATATAAATACCTGAAGATATAAAGTGAAGAGGATGGAGCCAGGCTTCTTCCAACAGTGTGCAGCAGCAGAATAAGAGGCAATAGAAACAGACTGAAACACAGGAGGTTTCCTCCAGACACCAGGAAACGTTTTTAAATTTGGGGGTGGTGGAACACTGACATAGGTTACTCAGAGAGGGAGTGGTTCTCCATCTTTTGAGATATTCAAAAGTTGTCTTGGTAGTTTCTTTGAGTGCTTGGATGGGAGGATTGTACAAGGTAAACTTCAGTGGTTGTTTCCAACCTCAAGTATTCAATGATGCTCTGTAATGGAAAAAGAATCAGCCCTAGGGCCACTGGGGATTGAACAGAATATCCTGCAAACCAGAGTATCACATCAGAAAGAAAACACACTGATAAATGTTTTTATGGGGTTTTTGTGTTTTTTTTTTTTTTTTGTTTTTTTTGTTTTTGGGTTTTTTTTGTTGTTTTTTTTTTACCCTTTCCTTCACTTTGGGCATCTTTTGCCATGCTGTACAAAGCTCACAATAGTTCAGTAGTTTCATTTCAGTGCTCTAGTCAGTTTTGGATTTAGTCACCCCCACAGTTGTAGACATATCTGTGTGATTTGCATGCCCTTGTTTATGCTTAGAAAATGGGACATTCAGTTTCAAATCTGAGGTGAAATAGAGGACAGTTTCGAAATGACCTCTTTGTGTTTCTCTGTTTCCTATTAATTGTAAGATAAGAATGGCAAATCTTTCTTTTATTAACTAGTAGGAATGATTATTATGTAGTTCATATGCATTGGTGATTTCTACAGCTTATCTTATTTATTAATGCCAAGAAACAAAAAATAGTTTTCCAGTAGTATTCCTGGAGCTCTGAAAGCTGCCGGTCTTGACAGCACTTCACAAATACTTCCAGAAGTCAATAACTATTTTTGTTATCTTTCTTATACTGATAAGATGCTGCAGTGAATATAAAGGTAATGATAAGTATAAGCGGCCTGAATACAATTAAAAATTTCTCTCAACCTTACTGTATGAGAAACCCCAACTGATTTGGTTTGCTTTAGTTTTATTCCCAGTGTCTAAGTATTCTTTGTGTAGTCCCAATAATTCATTGACTGATTTCATTAAAATTGGACAGAGATAAGCACATCACAAAGATAAGCAAGTTTTACATGAAGCTAGGAAACAAAACCGTAGGGAGTGAACTCAGACACTTCGACTGACTTCACACAGTTTAAAAACAGGAAAAATATCTAAACACAGCTAATGCTTCAGTCAGAGTCAGCAACAGAATAAGAGACATAAGCCTATAGATGAAAAGTTTATGCGTGTTTTGGTCTCGATAGAATTATTTGTTTAGTACAAGGTTAAGTCAAAATCCATCACATTGCCGATTTTAAAAAAAAAAAAAAAGCAAACCAAAACCATACAAAAAACAAGCAAAAAACCTGATCTGTCTCACACTCCCCCCTGAAAAAAAAGGCCAAAGCAAAGAAACCCCTCCCCCCAAAGCAGAAAAAAACCCTATCAGAAATCTGTCTCTTTTACTTTGGGAGACTTTAAATAATTTATGTACTTTGGTCAGAAATTTGGATTTTGGCTGTCAGATAGAACAAGTTCATAGAAATTATTGCAAAACATTTACTAAAGGAATGTATGAAATAGGAGGATGAGAGCAAACAGCAACTGACCTTGGAGATCAGAAGACTGGAGAAAGAGGGGCTGATGGGGCAGGTGACTTGTGACAGGAATCTAGGCAGGAAACCTGCCTCTTATAACTGATGACTGAAGGAAACCTGGATCAAAGAGAGCTCGAATATAGGTGAAGCAGCTGCGAAGATGAACCACTGCTTCTTTTTATTCTGACTTTTCAGGTGTTTGATTTGTTCCCTTTCCTAGTATATTAAAAGTTATGTTTGGGGTTCCAGAAGCACTAATGGAGGATTAATTGAATGTATGTATACAAATTGCTATGAATCATCTTATATATAGAAATAGTAGATTATTAAACCAAGATTTTAACTAACATCTGGCTGCTAGAATAAAGTAAAATAGATATTGTCACGTAGTGTTGTTTCAAATATAAAAGCTGTTCAGGGACCCTCTAATACACTATATGTTTGTGTACTGAAAAAAAATTATTTTTATTCTCTTATCTTTCTTTAAAATAATAGTATTAAAAACAATATTTTAATTTGAAAGAAGCCTTCCTTAAAGGGCCTTTAAAATCTTCTTTAGAACAAAATGGTGCCAAACTGAATGTGTATGCACCAAAATTAAATAATTTGTGTGCTGAAATCAGAAGGTATCAGCATGGACTGCAGATGAGGCAGTGTCAGTAGATTCAAGCTTAATTTTTGCATTAAGTTTTGATGTTTTGGAATGAATTCCATGTAATACACATGGATTGCCATGATCTTACTTTTAGAGTTGGAGATAAGCTTATTTCAACATTGCTTCACTTGTGGAACATCATTCAGTATCACAGTTATCACTCAGCCCACACAACACTGTCAGGACAGTTTCCTCTGAACTCCTGAAGCACCATGTTTGGTGAGTGCCTCAACAAAAAAGGCCTGACTGCAAGTCAGCCACGATGTGAGTTTGTTGGGGATTTTGTGCCCATGTCAGTTTTTTGTATACACAGGGTAGAAACAGTACAATAGGAATGAAGGACTGTGGTACTTTTTCTCCTTGTCAGTCCTAGTGAACTGCAGCAGATTGTTGGCTTTTGTAGTAACTTTAGATTTCTGTGCTGTTGTGGAAAAATGATATTGGTAAAATCGTGAGATTCCTTTTAAAATTTTATTTCTACTTTGTCACCTCTTTTCTGCTGTTTTTTGTGCTATATCCCTGAGGCAATAAATAGTAATGCTGTTTTAAACCATGACAAGAAAATCAATCCATGAGTCATTTTTTCATCTGTTGTTTTGCAGTACCTATTCAAGAAGTTAAAACATGTCCCAGGACTTTACTTTCTGGTGTGATTAACTACAGCAATTAATGATTAACCATATCATTCAAGGAAAAACTCTGGAAGTGATGTGTTGTTCATATGTGTCTGGAAATATTTGGTATACCATTATATATATATACGCCATTACATCTATATATATAACGAAGCATGTTATATTACTGGTATCATGAAAGATTTAATTACAAACTTCATTTATATATAAAATCAAATTATGTCACTAGTTGCTCACAATTTTTTTTTCTTTCCTGAAGCACTTGCTAATATTTCTCCTGAAACAAATTTGATGAGGCTGTGTTCAACCTGACCAGGTGAGGTGTCCCTGCTCACAGCCGGGGAGTTTCAAAAAGACAACCTTTAAGGTCCCTACAAAACCAAACCAAACCAAACCAAACCAAACCAAACCAAACCAAACCAAACCAAACCAACCAAACCAAACCAAACCAAACCAAACCAAACCATTCTATGATGCAGTGACTCTCTGTTTCTGTGCTATTGAATATTATTTAATATTAGTTCAAGAAGTTTTGAAAATGCGTTAAGGTGAATTCTGACCCTTGAAAACTTACAGATTGTACGTTCTGCTCATGGTGCTAATAGTCATGTCATGCTGGCCTGAACAGTTCTCTACTGCTATGACTGGCTGGTAATCCTTTTCACCTCTGAGCCTTTCCTTAAAATGAGGAACTTTGAGTGCCACTGTGATAAACATTGTGTGAATGATTTTTTATCAGACAGTATGATCTTTGAGATGACTTGTGGAACCTGCCTAGAATTGATAAGATTTACCCTTTACCCCAACTTACCCTTTCTCAAGAGACAGAAAATATAGTGGTAAATATCTCTCTACTAAAAGACAACATTAAGAAGAATTTTGCATAAATTTCTTTTGACATTTTTCTGTCCAGATTCTTAAACCCCATAATTTTACTGGGGTAGAATGAACTCTAAGAGGAAAGTAAAGTCTATAATAATCCTAAAATCCATTAAATATTTAGCAGTGAGAATATTTTATTTTGACATTTACTGCAGCATTTTAACAAAGAGAAAATAATAGGTGGGTACTTGTTCCCATTTATGGGGATCATATCCCCTTATGGAAATATTGCTATTACCAGATGAGGAATTTATCTGTACTTTAAGAGTTACACATGTCCTTTGTCTTCCTGTGGAAGTGTACTTCAGAATATGGAATATTACAGAAAATTGAATTTCTTCTCAGTGATAGCAAGATAAAAACATTGATGTATTTTGAGTGTAAGAATTTATGTCCTTTCCCTGAGTACTGCAGTGCTGATGGCTTGCAACTGGTCTTGGTGCTGTGGCTCCATATTAATCAACCTTGTAATTCCTGTCTTTTTTAATCAAGTACTTCACATACAGTTTTTTGAGCTCTACTACCTTTCCACATCTTGAATCAATCAAATGCTGACTGGCTCTTATGTTAAGCAAATTAAATTCCAAATTCACACAGCCTTTGCTAGATTATTCTGCCATGGAAAAAAATTTATCATTTACAGAACTTCATTGAAAACACATAGCTGTGTAGCTCTAACAGCTAAAACTTATACAGTACATAAACTAATCTCCAGGTAGTGTTTCATACATTCAGCACTTCCTTAAATAAAATCATATAGAAGTTTTTCAAAAATTTACTTTTTGCTCAAAAGTGTGTTTTAAAATGTGCTCTGTATATTCTAGTCACTGCTAAATGGCAGTTGATATGGAGAAGTGAGGATTTTGGTCCTTAATTTTTTCACTTAATTTCACTGCAATTATTCTCTCTTCCTTTCACTCTGTAGGCAGAAATCTGAATAGTCTTGAGAAATAAATTATTGAAAGTAGTATGATTTGAATTTATTCAGGCTGTTATCTAACGTACAACATAAAATTCTTTTAAATATGTTTCACTGTATCTATAAATCAAACTGTAATTGTTTAAATGCAGATTTTTTTAACAGTACAGCAGCTGGTAGAAGAGCTAGAATAAACTCTCTGAGACAGTCCTTCTAGAAATAAAATATATTTTTAATTTAATCTTTTGGTAGCTTGGAAATATTCCTCTGAGACAAAAATCTGAAAATATAAACTCAGTTTCCTTTTTTTTAGTCCATGAGAATCTTTTAGACTAGAGAAGAGAAGCTAAAAAAGAAATACAGAAAATAAATGGAAGTTGTTTATTTTGTAACTGCAAATAGCTCTGAATAGCAAAGGACTAATAGGAAAAAATGGGCTTATGGTATAACTCTTTACTCTAGGTAAGGTCCACAGAGGATTAATAGAATGATGTTTTCGCTCATCTGTAATTCTGTTCTATTGAAGTTTTTCTGTTCCCATTCTCCAAGGATCTCCTGAAAAAGCAATTCTTCAAAGTGGCTTTGAACCCACAATAATGTCTTGAGCCTTCATGAAGTCAAAGGGATTACTATATATATGTAAGGACATTATCATCTTGTTAGTTTACATATATTATTTATGTAGCATGAATTTAATTAATTGAGTCATTGGCTTTCAGTCAACACATGTTTAAACTGTCTGCTCGTTCCCAAAAGACCTTTGAATTGTCTAAGAATTTAATCTTTCAGAGAGGTAAGCAGATAAACAAACTTTTTTATTCTTCTTTTCCCAGTTAGCAGTCCTTCCTATCTGTCTAAAATGATTTAATCATTACCTGAGTTTTGTTGAGTTTCTTAATTTCATTTTTCCTTTTTTTTTTTTTTTTTCCCAGATGTAGTAACAGTGGGTAATGAAAAATATCCATTGGAAAGTCAACTCTGATTTAACAGGTTGACTCAGTTCTGTTCCATCTCCATCCCTTATTTTTACTAAGGGAATTTTTTAAATCACTCTCCTGATCATTATTCATGTGGACTCTTTTCTCCTTCTTTCCTCAGAGTCTGGTGGTGTTTTTTTGTATAAAGCTCCTAGCAAAGGAGTTTGAAAGAGAATTTTAGTACTTGAAACAGACTGGGAACCAATATCTAGTCCTGGAGGGCATATGAGGATTGCTTTTGGAATAGTCTTCCATCTGGGTTTTATTAGCTGACTTTAAACCATGTTCCACCTGTGGGTAAGTTTAGTGCAATAATGACTACCAAAACATGTTGTACAGTTTTTTCCTCTTTCTTCTAATTCCACAAGATGGACTGAGGAGGTGTCAATGGAATTCCTTTTCTCTCTCCAAAGCTATTCAACACTGTTACAACATGGTCTTGAGTTTTTTTCAACATTGTTGATATATCTGGACATAAAACACAACACAGTTCAGCATAATAGGAATGCTTCCAGACATGATGTTTGAAGGCCAGAATCTGATTGAAACTTCTGCTATAAAAGCTTACCTTAAATTCCTCTGTTTCTTCCCATAATAGGGCTTTGTTGCAATTCTCTTCCAAGTACTGAGCAGTAATATCTTACTGATTTTGGAAAAGTTTTTGAAGTGCTTGAAGATACAGGCATGTGATTATGCTTCTGCACTAGAGATCCAAAGACCTGCATTTAAAATTGCATCAAACTTAATACAAATTAATTTCTGATATATTTGCTGGGGAGAAAAAAATCAAATAACAGCCTTCTTTATTGTATTTAATTCTAATGAGACACAGTCTGTCTCTTTTAGTATCCCTCTCACTCACCTGTTTCTCTGTGGGCTGTCTAGTAGCTCTTGTTAGAAGACTGTGGTGTTCCTACCAGTGTTGTAGGAAGAACAGGCCCAGCAGGGTGCAGGGCAGAAATCTAGATCATCTCTATGTAAAGATAACCACACCAGTGAAATTCTTTAGATTTCTTTAGCATTTTAGACTGTTTCATTTTACTTGAAGTTATTTCTTGAGTGTCTTCATCACCTGTGTTTTGTGTGACAATTCAAAATGCCTTGTCTCCTTCATCTCCTTCAGATACAGCACACTGAGATATGTAGATGAGAGATAGAAAATGGCTGGATTCAAGTGCTCAACCGTTTGCCTAATACTTGCTACTACAAAAGTGGGCTGCAATAGAGCCTAAAAATGCATTAATTTGCACTTGTACAGATTTCAGTATAAACAGTAAATAGGCATATATGACTCATCAGCAGTGACTGCAATACGGACTACAAGAAAAAAGAAACAAAGGACTTGAAAAAAGAGTAGTTAATAAATAAATCAGAATGGGTTATATACCTGTCTTTCATCTTTATTTTAATGGTACTTACATTATTTTCTTTTTTGAACTTGCATTCTAAAAGATTTATCACATTTGATCTCTAAAATTCTAAGGAAGCTATCACATCTTAAAAATAAAAATACATAGTTTTTCTGTTTTCAGTTGAGATAATTTCATTTCTTATTTACTTATTTTCAGCAGTCTTATTGACCCTTTCAGTTTCCATGACATGAATAATGACATGCCAATGAGATGAACACTAGAAGTTCAAAACCCCAACTTTTCATTTTAATAATTTAAACTGTACAGAAAATATATGATATATGTTTGCTTTAACCTTTTAGATTTTGGTGACTGATATTGCAATATCTGTACACTGATAAAATAATGGCTTTAATTTTTATGCTCTTCTTGCCAGCCACAGCTCAGGAAAAGTACTTAAACTTCACTCAAACTGTTTTACAATACTCAAATCCTTCCTAGTGTCATGTCTCCTTTTCACTCTTTCAAACTTTTTCCTTTCAGCAAGATAAAATTTTTGGCTGATGTCTAAGGCAATGCCTTGAAAAGAACTGATAAAATACTCTAAGTGGTACTGTGCACTTGTAAAGCAACCCCCAGTGCACTTGGTACTAACATTGTTGTTTGTACAATAGCACATACATGTCACTGCCACATTATCAGTACCATTAAATCACATTGTCATGTGCAACACATATTGCCAGTACCAATAATCCAGCTTGCACTTACTCAACGTTGTGAGGCTTAAGCTACCCCAACTTGAGAAGGTTTCACCCTGTTGTCCTAACTTGAGAAGGTTTGAACCCAATCAATTGTGTAACCTAGGGCTAGAGTGTTATATTACCTAACTAACAAAAAAAAAAATGTTTCTATGTCGAAGTCAAGGATATGGTATTTTTCTGTTTCCCTGGTGTTACCTGGGAACATTGTAAGTCAACTGTTGCTGTTTTGGAGGCCAAATTCCTTTGTTATTTGTGGTGTTTCCTTCATCAAGAATTTTGAAACCAGGAATTTTTTGAGTGTGTCAACAAAACCTGCTCAGCTGTCCTGATATGAATACAAAACCTCTTGAGCAGATTTTTGTATTGTCTTAAATATTGTTCAGTCATTGAAATTTGTGTATATGAGCACAAAGCATTCCCAAGCTGGAAAGATGATTTCACATAAATTTTTCATAGACATAAAAAGATACTCAGTGGGCAAGAGTCTGTCTGCTGAAAGATAGTTTGTGTTTGTTTTTTCAAGGCTGTGTTTAACTCCACTGTTACTGTAAAACACAATTTTCACTCTCTGTAAAGCTGATCTGGGAGTGCTTGCATTACTTATGTATGACCCTGTGCTTTGGAGATTCAAATAATTAGTGAGAGCAGCCTGCTCATCCATGGCAGACAAAAACTCACCTTGACAAGAACAGGGGATTCCTTCTGTCTGTTCCAAGCGTTTGATGCCGCAGATCAGGCTGACCCATTATCTCACCTCAGTCTGCCTGATGTTTAGACATTAAGTCAGTACAAAACCAATTGACCCGTTGTGGCTTGGAGGAAGGCATTGTGGACAGCTGGGATTTGCAGCACACCAAGCATGTGTGTAGGTGTTTAGTTTTCAGACTGTAGCAAAGACTGCAAGCCTCTCATTTGTGGAAAGCAGGACAAAAAAATAACACACTTTTATAGATTGTTAACTAGGAGGACTGAAATTGGACTGTCTTTAATTGATTTTAATGGAAAAATGTTTTCAGTGCCTCACTTTCTCAAAGTTTCGCTTTAGAGTTCTGCCTCTCTTCCTGTCATTGTGCACTTCTGAGGGAAGTAAATCATTAAGATAAATTTTTAGGAAACTAAATCCATAACACCTTTCTGATGTAGTCTACAACCATTAAAAAAGAACCAGATTCTCAAGTTTTTTTGATGATTTTGTCACTGTAAATCTAATTAGTTAAATACAGATTTGTAAAACCAAGCACAGATACTCTGTTAACTGTGGTACTAATTATGAGATGAAAAGTCTCTGATTTAAATATAGACTGTGAATTTCACTTTAACCTGGCTGTGACAGGAAAGCAAAGAAACCCAAAAAACAAACCCCAAACTCTTGTTAATTAAATACACTTTAAGAGTTTAATATTGTGTTTGAAATGTTCAGGGGTTTCTACCTCTGATATTTATATAAATCCCTTATTTGGAAAATGTTGATATTGGCTGGAGTAATTAATTCTATGCCTCTGCTTGAATAAACAGCTGATATTTGTCCCTCTTTATGATATACATATAAAATGAAGTTTTCCTGTCCTGCGATAGGACTCATTGCAGAGGAAAGGTGATAGGTATAACAATGGAGAATAATTTTCCTTGCTAATTATGTCTTTCTTGAGGAATGCAGGCTTTACCTAAAGACTGAAAATGTCTTTGCCACTAAGCAACATTAAGGTTCACATTTCACTCTTTTGAGTCTCTTGTGATGCATTTTAAAATAAAAAATGTCCATATTCTAATTTTGAAAGCAGCATTCTTAAAATATATTTCTGGTTTCTTTCTCTCCTTTGTTTTTTAGTTTAACCCAGAGAAAGTCTATTAGTTGCAAAGGTTTTTCTGAAACAACTACAAGCATCAGTTATTTCAAAGAGGTAGATTTTTGCCACTATATTAATTGGAAAGGGACAGTATAATCTAACCGTAATTTAAAACATACAGAAAATAATCACTTGATCTCTTTAGAAGAATGATGGTTATAAAACATTTACCATATAGGCAAAAATATATCAATGCCAGACAAGGGAGACATCTTTAAATTATTTACATTAAATTATTTCTATTAATTATTAAATTATTTTATGTATTTACAGTTGTCAACAGAAAAGAAAAAAATACCAAAACCTGAAACCACAAATGAAAATACACAGTAACAGAAGGTGGCCTAGGTATTTGTTCACATTTATGTAGGGAGCACAAGCCCTTTATAGAAATGTTGATAACTCACCAGCCACCAGCTCACATGGGCATATTTTCATAAGTGTTAGAGTTTTGAGAAGGAGTTCTTAACAACATCTCAGAAGTTTCTTGTGACTTAAATTATGGGAAGATTACTTAATTTAATTTATTTAAATATTGTAGGGTTGCTGGGATATATAAAAATTGTTGGGATATGCTAGAAAAATTAGGATCTATGAAATTTAGGGCTAAAATGGACATTGCATAAGTATTCATTTTACCTCCATAAGAAGTTTGGGGATTTTTTCCACTTTTCACTATTCGCAACTATTAATAAATAACTCCTCTACAGTTCTGGACATACAGGACAAACCTGGTTTAGAGTATTTTTTCTCTAAAAATGTGGTTTAAATTAGGAAAAAAAGGTAAGTAGAAACATTTTAGATAATTCTCTTTTCAAAAAGGTGAACAACCTTGTCCCCTCTGACAAACCCCATCCAATTAAACAAACAAACAAAAAAAGCCACGCATATCATAGTTTGGTACTTTGTGTTTTTCAAGCTCTCAAGAAAATTCAGTGAAGAAATCACTGTATTTTATATTTATACAAAAAAATAAAAGCTTCTTAGCCTTGGCCATAGTGGGGTTTTTTTTCCTTTTGGTAATGGGAAGTTAGGATTTTCTAGTGTAATTCAGGACAAGTCAGACAGCTGCTACCCCCAACTGGTTCCATGAAGTAACATGGTAAGATCCAGCCTACCTTACTCTGACACAAAACATCTTCCCTCAACCTAATTTACATGTTTTCATTTCAATCACTACTGTATCTCTAATTCCTAAGCAACCAAGAGACAGGTACATGTTGTTGTTTCACCCCATCTGGCACCAAGGTATCACACACATCCACTTGCTCTCCCTGCCACTAGCAAAACAGGGGAAAGAGTCAGAAGGGTAAAAGCTGGAAAACTTGTGGGTTGAGATAAAGACAGTGTAATAATGTAAAAGCCACACAATAAAAAAACCCCAAAGAATTCATTCACTTTTTCCCCTGGGCAAGCAGGGGGAATCTGTGAAGCACAATTCCAGGACAGCAGGGCCCCCTCAAACCTCGTAGTGACTTGGAGACTCAAATTCCATCATTAGAAGCATCCCCTCCTTCCTCCTTCTTTGCCTCAGCTTGAAATACTGAGCAGGATATCAGATGGTCTGGAATACCCCTTTGGCCAGCTTGGGTTACCTGTCCTGGCTGCGTCTCCTTCCATCCTTTCAGGCACCCACAGCTTCCTCACCAGAAAGGCAATACAAAATACAGGAAAGGCCTTGGTTCTGTTTAAGCACTCCTAAGCAATAACTAAAACATTACTCATGATCAACCCTGTGTTCGGCAGAAATCCAAAACTCATCCCAATGCCTAACACTATGAAGAAAGTTAACTCTACCCCTGCCAAAACCACCACAGCATGCTATGGGGTAGAATGGTTACTAAAGTCCTGACTATGAATAAACAGACAAGCTAGGAGGTGAAGATAGTAAAGAGGTTTTATGGGTAGAAAAGTGGACTAGACATTAAAACAAATCATGAATATTTTAGCTGCAGACATCATAATGGTTAGTCTATATTTGGATCAGTTCTGTGGATGCACATTATTATTTGAGTCCTAGTGTACCTTACTGCTCTCTAATTTTACAGATTTAGTTCAATGGGTACAAACTGTGATACTGTTATTTTTCTTGAACAGAAGTGAGCAAAAATGTAGTCCATCTTAATGAAATAGCTACACCTTTTTTCAAAACTGCTGTAGTGTATTACCAGAATTAACTAATGGAATGCATCCAGGTAGTCTTTCTTTCCAAATGTCTAACAGATCTCACTTGGATGACTCAAAACCTGTGTTACTTATTTTCCCAGTTTAAACAGAGAACAAGTGTTTCTGTATACTCAGTGAATGTCCTTGTCACTATGATGTGACTATTCACTTGTCAATAGTGAATGACTATTGTCACTGATACTCCTATCACAGCTGCAAAGAAAGCTTGTAGAAGAACAACTCAACAACGGATCTGGAAGCAGAACTAAAAAGCTCTAACTTCCCAGCCACTGCGGTTTCATCTCTTCCTCAGCACCAGCTTGTTGCAGGTACATGGATCTGCATCATAGATCTGTTAGGCAACTGTTGCTGAGAGACATCCAAGCAGCATGCCTAAAATAAGCCTATCTGCAAATTATATTGTAACAGTCTTCAGTTGATGCTGGGGTCTTTTTACTGAATCTCTGTTTAGTAGCAGTAAGACTGGAGGATTGATGTTTGATATACCATAGCATTTTTAATCATGGTTCTCTGTGAACTCTGAATAACCTGTGATCTGCTCAGTGATAGAGAAAACACTTTTGCATTAAGTGACAACTAATTATTTATTTCAATACATGGACACAGCCTGCATCAGGGGACAACTGGCACATCTCACTTAACATTTGAAAACCCCATAGCAAATAACACAATTACAGTTAGACCTGCGAAGTTTTACTGCATTAAGAAGACTGAAAAAACAAAAACTGTGCTAGTTGTTCCAAACAGAAAATATTGTAGGTGCTTCTAGAATTAATGTTTAATTTCATTTAAAGTACCTACAACTGTCTAATTTGGGCAGTGGGGAAAGACAGACTAATATTAAACACATTAAAACAGAAGTGTGTTTCAAATTCTGTGTGGATGTATACTGAATCAAGATTGGAAGAGGCTTTTCAGTCACCCAGTCCAACCATACACCTAGCACTGCCACTGTAACCCTTAAAACACTGAACCACATCACCCAGCATCAGATCACCTCCAGTGACTCCTGGGCAATCTATTCCAATGCCTGACCATCCTGACAGGGAAATATTTTTTCTAATATCAAATCTGAATATCCCTTTTCTCAGCTTAGGGCCATTTCCTCTCATCTTCTTACTGTAGAGGAAACTCTACATAGACTACTCTTACTCGGATGCTCCTGGTAACAGATTAAAGACTTGTATGCTTGAGAGTATGGACCAGGTATTAAAAACAATTAAACTCTGAGCTCCTTTCTTCCTGATCATTCCTCCCAAGAAACATCAAACATCAAACCTTCTTTTATTATAATATTTTTAAGGGTTTTTAAATTTTGATATTACCTGAAAGTCAGTCCAGGCTTTTGTAGGAAGATGGTGGCCACCACTTTTTTTTTATGAATTGCTCTTCTATATCGTCAGCTGTGTCTAACTTCTTATGGTAAAGAAGGGATACCTGACTCCTGTAGCTCCCATTTCCTCTTAGGGAATTTCTAAAATCTGCATGAGAAATGTCTGTGATCTCTTGGGTTTCTGTTGTTGTGATGACCCGAGGTATTAAAATGTGTCTTGCCTCCCAGCCCCATGTCAGAAGAAGAAGTCTAGATTCGTCTGATCTCTTTTTCAAGGGTATTTATTTTTTCTTATCCCTTACATACTTTCTCTGACCTGCTGAGGTTCGTTCTGCAGATCTGGCTGAGGCAGACTCACAGACAGACTGCCTGCCCTTCAGGCTTGTTTATCTTTTTTACTAAAAACTATGTGTACTTTATTTACAATAATTTTCCAATACCTATCAGCTATGTTGGACAGTGTGTCTCTACTCTAAACCAATCAAAAAGTGCCACCATCCCAGCAGAAGATGGAGGGCAAGAAGATGAAGAAGAAGGACAGGGCATGCCCAAATTTCTCCATCTTCGCCTCTTGAACCCCCATTCTAAAACCCCCAAATTCTACTTTTTCACAAATTAACTATCATTCTACTTAAACTCTTGTGACTTGTAAATTTTCCAGGACAGTCAGAGGAATGTCTTGGATCCTGACAGTAATCTGCACAAGATTTCTTCTCTTCCTTTTTAAAGAATGACAATTTTAATAAGTGTATAGGGAGCAATATGAAAAGCTAACGAATACAAATTTATACAGAATAGGCTAAATTATTGATGACTTAAATTAATCAATGCCATCTAGACACAACTGACACAACCATTTAATTTGCTTGTAAACCACAATGTTTGCAGGTAAGCATCCCCTTTTATTTTGGATTGATTATTCTTGGGATACTTTCATTACACTTTTGAATCTGGTTTACACATTTTTGAACATATGAGTTCCCAGGAAATCTGCATTATATTCAAAGTAGAAATGGAATTAAAATTTTAGTTTAGTTTAATTTTCAAGAAACACTCTGAAATAATGAAATTAACAAAAAAGTGTTCATGACCCAAATGGCAACAAGAAGGAGAGATAAACTGGATGTTTTTTGTCTGTGAATTGAAAAATTACTTCAGTGTATAGTGATTTTTTTGAGTCTGAACAAAATTAAATCCAGTTAAATAAATTTGCTAATCAAAACTTTTTATTTTCTTTCTTGTTGCTGGAAATGTTTAAAGAGTTTATCAAATGACAAAGCTCAGAATTTCACCATAGAGCTCATTTAAATTTAAAGTATTGATTGGATTTGTAGCAGCTAGCATTTGTGGATGTAAAGCTAAAACATCAGGTAAGAGACTTTAGGTCTCTATCCAGGTTGTTTAGAAGTTAGTGAACATTAGGGGAAGTACCTATAGGAGAATTGCAGTTTAACATATTAGTGCAGAGGTGAACTCTTCTCTAGATTTTGCTATAGAACTGATCTGTCAACAAATAAAAGAAAAGTATCTTATTTTTTCTGACTCTCAGTTTAATTATTAGCTCTTTCCTACAGACAGTGACTTCTTAAATTATGAGCCAAACTCCCAGGTAGTTTAAATTGTTGTAGCTCATCTGAATGAGGTGTGGTCTTTTCAGTTGGATGGGAATCTGCTGTTACAGAGAAAGAAAAGGATCCAAGATTTTTTCAAAATTATCCTAACCTCAGCTAAAACATTATTTTCGCTTGCAGGAAAAAAAACATCAGCAGTATATTAATAATGAAATATTATTGCTGTTAACAGCCCTTAGCAAAAGATCCTTTACAGGTGTTATTGAAAAGGAATGCCTTCCTGTATAGGAAGAGATGTGTAAATGTGGTTCCTGAGTTTTAAGGTGTTATAGCGAAATTTTCAGCATGGTGAGAGAGAGGTCATGAGCCTCATTCATCATGGCAACAGTTTTTACTGCAATGTCCATGCATATGTATTCCCATAGCATGCCATGCAGTACAAATGCATTTTTCTTTGCAGGAAAGATATCTCTGAGGGAGCTTGGTCTCAGCAGTCCCAGTCAAAGGCTTTGCTTAGATTATAAGGGTTTCAGCTTCCACTAAGTGTGTCTTACATCTTCTTGGAGAAGGGGCTCCTGAGTCAGCTCACTTTGGATCAGAGAGAAGTCTTGCACAGAACATAGGGGTTGAGCTTTGGGGCTGTGTCAATCACAATCCTTTGCCCCAGGCACTCCCTTACCCTCATTCCAAGTGCTCTTCACCTCTCCTTCTTTTTAAATGAAATGAGAAAGCTGCTGACATGCTCCATGCATCAGCAGGCTTCTATCTCTTCCATTTCTGTGACTTGGGGTCTGGGTACACCACACACTTTCCAGTCTGCTGCTGGACAGTTTGCAAACCCAGACACCTAGTTTCTTCCCAAAGCATGAGAATTATTTTTTTTACCTCTTCAGGGATTTGAATTATGCTGACTTCCAACTTCAGCAAAAAACCTCTGCAATATCTCTTCATCCTGCAGATATTAATTTAAAACCTTGTAAATTCAGTAACACTAATGAAGCTGTTACGTCCTGCTTTGACTCAGAATAAGCATTTTACCAAAGTTGAAACTACTCATGGAAAAGGTCCAAGCAGAATAATGAAGCATGGACAGTATTAATGTTTTGAGCCGTTTTCTAGATCCTCATTACACAAGACAAAGTGCTTGATATGTACAATTCTTTAGCAAAGGGCAGCTCTGTTTCTCTGCTATACCTATGTTGAATAAGGATGAGTTGACTTCTGTTCACCCTGTGTTTTCCAGAAAACACTATAAATATGCTATAAATCCCAGTGTTATGAGTACCATGCTGTAGACAGTGTGATTTTACAGCTCTGTCTGAAATCAGAACAGATCGTGTGCTGAGAGCAAACTTTATATATCTTCTGTCTCTTATCATGTGTACCAAGTTTTCTGATGGGTCAGGTTTTTCCCTAAATCCTGGACTTTCCTGAATCATCAAAAATAAAAAGTATTCTTTCTTTGAAGAAATATATATTAGTGAAATGCTAGAAGAATTAACACTTCATGCTTTGAAAGGCAGTGAGATGTGAAGGATCATCCCTTAAATAATTTTTTAAGTCCATTTAACAAATT
Source organism: Sitta carolinensis (assembly GCA_032173965.1). Lineage (NCBI taxonomy): Eukaryota > Metazoa > Chordata > Aves > Passeriformes > Sittidae > Sitta > Sitta carolinensis. Next base: position 51,816,636 of record CM063313.1, read on the forward strand.
CAAAATTCAGTTAAAAATAGTATTTCATAGGAATACTGTTATAAGAGACTGATTCTGTGTCTCAGTCTTAAAATGGGAAAAGTTAACATTGATATTAAACTCACTGTATACATAGAAATAATTGAAATGCCTGATGCCTACATAGTTAGACCTACCTTCTGCCTACAGTCACTCAGCACTCAGTAGATATATTGAGATAGGTTTGGTGATAGTTGTCTGATTTAGCTACCTGGCTGGTTGACTGAATCCTTGATTGTTTTACCAGGGACTTTTAATTACTGACTTAACAGTCGCCCACTGACACTTCAGTGCAGCCAAATCCCATAATGCTTTAAGTGCTAATCCACGCACATGTATCTCTCACTGCAGGATTTCTAAAAGCATCAGAACACATAAAGACAGAAATGTTATATGTAAGGGGAAAAAACTTCAACTTTTTTTTTTTTTTTTTTTTTTTTTTTTTTTTTTTTTTTTTGTCCGTGTACAGAGAAGGGGAAAAATGTGAAAAAATTATTTCCTACCCTAAAACATCCTAAATACATCCTAAAACATTGTAGGGTGTTTCCAGGGGCTGTGATTTTAACATTACCAGTTTTAGAAGGACTTAGAATGGAGTAAAAAAACTAAATAGACGTGGTATTTATTAGAATGAATTTCCAATCCAGAAAACTGAAGAGTTGTGTCCTGTTGATAAGTATTTTTATCCCCAATGCTCTTTAAACAGTGTTGTCTCTGTACAACCTTTCACCCTGTCCATAGAAAAGTCTGAAAATTGTGTTCACTTGTAATTATACAAATAATGAAAAACTGCACTACATTATTTCAATGAGAAAGCATAAAAATTCAAGTAACAAAAAGTCTAAGGAAACTGTCTGCAATCTTTGCCCTTAAAATTATTTTTCTAGGATGGGATCACAGTTGATCCAAAAAGAGACATATTTTTGTGGTTTGTCACAGAGGTGGTAGAACCAACTATGTATATGTGATATTAGTCCTGAAAACAAAGAGAAAATTCTTAGGGTGAAGAAAGAACTTTGTGCTTTATGGAACTAATGACACATTCAAAGTATGTTATAATGTGGGAAATAACGCATTGTGATGGATTTCAAACACAGAGCTCTGAGTTGTACCAGGAGATATGAAAGAAAGCACTGATTAAACCTACAGTGTTGAGCAAAAAACTACAGAAATTGTGTTTAGGATGTAATGAGGTATAAGAGGCTCTTAGAATAATAATTTTTAACTGAAGGTGACAGCAGACATAGCATTCCTACAAAATGGAGTCAGAAGATGTGCTGAAAGTGGTGTATATATGCTCAGCAATTGTGGTGATTTTCTACCAGTCATGGTTCCCAGCATCCACTGGACAAACTACCTCAGCACACCAGAGGCAGCAGCCTGGATGAGGCTCTCAGGGGAGGATACAAGTCTCAAGGCATGGGGCTGTAGACCTTTAAGGAGTGTGGGGCCTCACTGTGACCAGGTGGGGGTGATGGTGCTATTGTTGCAGGGAGGCTGTGTGGGTGGAAGCTGTGTGTTGTGAAATGCTGCAGTGCTGAAGTAAAAGGTGAGCTGGGAGATAGAGAGTCAATGGTGAAGACTGAGGGATATCAACTTCTTGTACCAGGAGAACTGCTTCTGCTGTCCCTGTAGGTCTGCATCAGCACATCATAGTGTTCTGACAGCAGTGGAGGGGATAGAGGCCCTCACCAACCTTGCAAAAGTGCCATCAGAGCCTAAACTAAGCAGCAACACTAGAAAAAAAGACTGAGTGTTCATAGGTGAAGACTACAATTAGGGATAAGCAAAAGAAAACCAAAGAAATTAAGTTTAGCAACACAAAGGGCACAAAACTAAATCAATCATATCTTAATACCTTTTAAATGAGTCAGTTCAGAGATGCCTTGTAAACTCGAAGCTATAAGGGTCAGATTCTACTTTGCAACATAAATCATCATAATCTTGTTTCATTTTTCATTTATTTACACATCTCTGTTTCTAGGCAGAATTTGCATATCAAATTTCAATCAGCATGAATTCAGGGAGATTAAATAAATATCCTGTGCTGCTTTTTGTGTCTGGTTTCTGTCTCTGAAAATGCTGTGTTTGGCTTCCTTGGAAGAATGATTTGCATACCCAACCAAACAAAATTGTGGGATATAACACTATCTTGCAATATTTTTCTTAATCTTGTAGAACATAGCAAGCTTATGTGACTCTTCAAGGAAAAGGGTGAGGGATTAAGCAGAAGCTCTGCTTTTTCACAATTTGTTTTTGTTCCATATCTCCTAGATCCTAGCATAACCACCCTTTCTCTAGACACACTCTTCAAATGTTTTTCTTCAGCAGGAAATATGACCTTTCCAGCAAAAAAAAAAAAACAAACCCAGTTTTGAAAATTTGGAGTTCTGTATTTTTCTGAACAAAGAGTGTTTTTATTTTAGAAGCTTGTTCTTCATTTTAAAAGTGAGTATCCTTTGTGATTTAGAAGAATTTTTGTGCACATACAGGTTTATATCTGTGTAAATATGTGTGCATGGATAAAAGCCTCCATGTCCCTCCTTATATGCAAAATCGTGAAACAAAAAGAAAAAATAAAAAGAATATTAGTTGAGAAAATAAAATATTCTACAGGAGATACCATTAAAATACTACCTTAAAATAATAGTATTATTTTTTTAAAGTCAATATTCAGTCAATAGTTCATTTCTAAAACAGTCTTAAGTAAAATCAGTGCAACTAGTTGTACTTAGCAAAGTCACCTTACACAGTAGAGAACTTAGATGTCAGAGATAATGAGTTTCAGAAATGGAAACTGATGTAAGATGCTAGATCCATTAGCACCCGAAAAAGTGGCATAAAAATTTCACTAGGTGCAGGCAGCTTTTGCTGACTTCTGATATGTGACTGCAAAAGAAAAAGGGTTCAGCTAAAAATCCTTTATCATATTTTGTCCAAAGCTGGACAAATAATATTAAAAAATAATAAAGGAATGAAAAAAGCCTAGCAGTCATCTGATATTCATGCCTCATGGATTAAAATAGTTATTTGCCTTCTAGAAATAACATTGCTGAGATATTAAACCTTAGGTATAACTGTACTGCTAAAATAGAAACAACAAAATTCCTTTGGCACAGAGAGTTATAGATTTAGAAGTACTTTCCAAACTGGCTCACGGATGGCTATCCAGAATGGTAAATGAGACAGATTGGTTCCTTCATTAAAATGTAGGGCAGTTTTGGGCCTTCTAAGATGAGTTCACCATTAAAACACTGCTAGTAGCTTTCTATGTGTACAAAGGAAATGGCAGAAAATTGGTGTAGGTGGAAGAAGGCTCATGGGGGACCTTGCCACTTTCTACGACTACCAGAAAGGAGTTTGTAGCCAGGTGGGGGTTGATCTGTTCTCCCAGGTAGCAAGTGACAGAATAAAAAGGAAATGGCCTCAAGCTGCACCAGGGAAGATTAACTTAGGATGGTAGCAAAACTTTTCCCACTGAAAGGATGATCTGGCACTACCAGAACAGGTGGTGGAAGAACAGGCTACCCAGGGTAGCAGTGGAATCGCCACCTCTGCAAGTGTTCAAAAGGCACGTATATGTGGCACTTGAGGGGCATGATGAACACCATGGTGCTAGGCTGGCATTTGGATTTGATGATCCTAAAGGTCTTCTCCAATGCCAGTGATTCTATGACTCCAGGTTGCAAATCCATCTAATGAATGGGATCTGTCAGTGTGATGCTAAGTGTGAAACCCTGTGATATGTATTTTTTGTTGCCGTAGGTGATCAGATAACAGGAAACAATAGCAGAACAGGAAATTGATACTATGTACAAAATAATTCATGTTGGTCTCTGCTATCTGAACATAGACCTTTCATAGAAGAAATACATAGTGCTGATTTTATGCATTTTTATGTTCACATTCAATGACAGTGTTATTACTGAATGAGCAGTTTTCAGCTCTATTTGGCAGACTCCTTTTAGTACAGGGGCAGTGTTAAACCTTGGTTTAATTAAGTCCTGAAAATTATCAAAGTAGGAGGGGAAAATGTGAGTAATGCAGAAATGGAGACAGATCTCAATGGCTTATCAGAAGTACTTGACATAGGAAGCTGTGTAAGAAGACATCTCTGCCTTGGTGATGAGCTTCTCATCTTGCTCTTTTCTGAGCAAGTTCACATACAGGAAGAAGGTAATGGTAGTGGAGCTGAAGGACCTCTTATATTTAAACAATCTCCCATTGAGCAGATCTTAAGATGTCTACACTTCACTGTCATGCAGTACATACTTTTCCATTGCTAGTCTGTGGCCATATTAGGGATGAAATAAAATTCCTTCACCCACAGAGAATTTAAAGAGAGAGATTCTAATTTGCTGAATCCACTAATTGCTTTATCTAGTCTAAGAAACTTTATGTACTGTTTTGCTTCCACAACTATTCCTTAACTCAAGGAATCCTATTCCCAAGGATTTGGGATGTTTATATACAGAACTCCTACAACTAAGAATAATGTTTAAAGACACAATAAAAGTTTTTTCAGGTTAAAAGTTTTGTTCAGTTTTATTAAGGTGCCAAGAAATGTCTTTTAAAGTGCTGGAGCACAGAGGAATTATTTGGAACAAATTCAGAAGGCTCTGAATGAATAATTCAATGCACAAAGCAAAGGAAAAATGTTCTGCTTTTATTTGCACTGCCTTTGTGTCCTTACTTTTCCTATGGAAGAGAAACAACTATCACAGAGAAAGCAGAAGAGAATATGTGTATGCTGTCTGTGTTTTGTGTGGGTTTATATTGGTAGTGTGCTGTTGGTACTGCAGTACTAGTCCCTCAGTCACTTAAGAAATACTGCATCTAAAGGGGGAATGATAAGAGCTCTTGCCAAAAAAAAAATTGCAGACTGTGTATGCTCCAGAATGCCAGGAATTTCTGGAAATTTTCAAAATTTTGTGAGATGAGCATTTGAGTTGGTATTTGGTGAACTCTAGCTAGATTCCAGGTGCCTGCCAAGGTATTTTCTCACTCTCCCTGCCCAAAATCACAGGCAGGAGTAAATGTGACAAAAAGGTTATGGATCAAGGTAAAAACAAGATCACTCAGCAATTATTGTCATAAGCAAAATAGGCTTGACTTGGGGAAACATTTAATGTCTTGCAAATTAAACCTTTAATTCTAGTTCTAACTCTTTTGCCACATTGCCATGTGCAGGGACACCTTCCACAAGACCAGGCTGCTTATAATCTGCATCCAGCCAGCTGTAAATGCATCCAGGGATGAGTCGTCCACAGCTTCTCTAGGCAACCTGTTTTAGTAGTAAGTTTTATTTAGAGCCAAGCCTAATACAAATTTTAGAAATCAAGACCTTACACTAAATTTTTAAGTGCGGAAAGTAGCATTATAGTAAATACTAGCAAAACCTGGATTAGCTCTTTGAGAATGTCCTGTCTTCAAAGGGTACCTTTACTAATAAAGGATGATTCACACACTGAGGAGAAGTGGAAGATTGTGGTAATCCAAATCAGTACAGCCAATGGCAATTTATTAAGTGAATAGGTTGAAAAATCGGAAGAAAACAAAAAGAAAATAAAAATAAGAACATTCTTCTTAAGTATCTCTTAAGTATCTGAAGACATCTTTTCAAGAGGGAAAGATTTTGTGATAATAATATTCTACTTCTATCTCTATAATTGTATTAAATGATTTTTTCTATCAGTATAAAGACTTCTGCTTTTTAATTAGATTACCATTTTTATAAGGGTTGAAAAGTGGAAAAAATAGATGAATACTGAAAAATATAAATAAAAAGTGTTCTGTTCCTGAACTTCACACTTTCAAAGAACTGTTAAAAATTTTCATGTGAAAACAGCAATCATAATAAATATAACATGATGTTTCAGTGTCTGTGTTTAATGAAAAAGTCACTAGTGGCTTTTTAATGAAACTCTTGAAGAAGCCATGTAGAATCTCCCCTTAGGTACATTTTTGTTTTCTCTTCTCCTCCAGCAAAATGCATCTCTCTTATGTATCTACTTTATTCTGAACTCTCCCTTTTTTTTGCAGTGAGTCACCAAAGCGGTTTCTCATTCTCAGAAAAATATGCTTGACATCCTGTGAGTCAAACCTCTCAAAAAAGAAAAGACCCCTCTCATGGACATGTAATATGGAAGCAGTCATCCTGGGCTAGTGTTTCCAGATCATAGTTCAGGTAATGGGAAAAAGTACAAATTCAAGCACTGACATTGCCTCTTTAATTGATCCCTTTGGAACTGGAAGCAGTTGTTGTAGGAGTGTTCCATAATGAAAAAAGCTGTCATTTTCCATCTAGACTACTTCAGGTTTTTAGTGTATGGCGAGGAAAGGTTTGATGGAGAAGGTTTGATTGGTGCTCTTTTTTAAAAATTATAATTATTTTCTTTCTGAAACTTTTATAGGCTATCTGATGCTCTTCATATGTATTTGCCTATCATAGAAACATAGTTCCAAGAAATCTTGAAAAGTTGTCTTATGAATGCTCTCATTCAGATAATATTTGGACTAGAGTATGTGAGATTTTCTTTATTGGTATTCTCCAAGAAAAGATTATATATCTTTTGTGAGAGTGACTCTTTCTGTGAACAAAGTTTGCACCATGCCAGGGGACTCTCAGAATTTATGACACCTTAGAAGATGTCATCTCTATTTCCAGCAGCCTCTGAGACACAGTGTAAAAAACAAACATTTCTCCTTGTATATCCAGAACTAATTTGACTTGTTCCTGCTAGACAACACTTTCTAGTTTCTTCATTCTTCACATCTCTTACCTATGCAGCATGGGGAGGAAAAAAGGACAAATTTGTGGTCTATATGTGTTTGCAGGGCCACAGTGTCAATGACATCATGGAGATATAGTGGGCCAACTCACAACTGGAGTTCTACTGTGGTTGGATACAGACTCTTCAGTGTGAGCAGGACAGAAAAATGAAGAGGTAGAGAAAGAATTCCAGTTGATGTGAAAGCACCTGGTATGTATGGAGCTCTCTGCCCAGGGATGGATAATGAGACAATTTATAGATTATGCATCAAGATGAGGAGGCAGACAAACACACATGATGTTGTAGTTGGAGTCTGCAATAGACCATCTCATCACAAATAAAATGCAAATCATGCCACCTTCAGAAGACTGGAAGAAACATCACCTTCACAATTACGGGGAACTTGAACTACACTAATATCTGCTGGAGGGACAAGAAAACAAGACGCAAGCAAACTGGGAAATTTCTGGAGTGAATGAAGGAAAACTTCCTCTCTGTTGGAGATGCCCATGCTAACAACAGGAGTCCCCTCCAGGGAGGTAGAAGGTCTGGAGATATCCATGGGCCTGTCCTCTTCGCCGTTTGGTATTGGAGGTGTCCTTTTGGCCCAAATGCCAAAAGGTCCTCTTCACTGCACTGGTGCACAATGTCTTCTGTGGGCCAGTGCAAGAATGTTGCTGTGTGGTCCTGCAGGCTGGGCTGCAACTCCTGGACTATGGCCTCTTTGTTAAGTCCTAGAAGACACAGACTGCTCATGATCACGATATTTGCTGTTACCATTAGCTGTCGTCATGTCCCTTAGATATCCTATAACAGTTATTGAAGCCAGGGTGTCATGAGCTCAAGCGTTTCTGGATAGCCTTGGAAAATGCTTGCCCAGATGTCTGGTGGGAGGATACCCACAGCAGCCCTGGGTACTGTCTCTTCTTCCTTGAGGAATGGTATCCTTTAGGAAAAAGATGGTGGGTGTCTGGTGTTCAGAGCTGTTTCCATATAGCTGCTGGCATCCAAAGGCTCTGCGGTAGGCATATTGATTCAGTCTAAAAATTCATCTTCCACACACAGCAGGAATTTGATGCACTGAAGAAGGCTCCCACAGAGCAGACAGACCTGTTTTCCTACTGTCCACTGTATCATGCAGCCAAATCAGACCTGGTGTAGTCACAGGATCATGTCAGACCGAGCTTTGCAGGAGACAGAATATGTCCAGACTGACGCCGTGGCCATGGTCTCAATGCATTGCAGAAGGCTGGAGAGAGGTCAGGGCAGCAGCTCTTTCCCATGGCAACCAGGGAAGCACAGCCAACAGCTTCAGGGGCAGGCGTGGAGAGCAGCTGCCAAGAGCCTCCAACGCACCATTCAGCACCAGCCAGAGCCTTGCTTCACTCTCCAGGCATTGTAGACAGCCTCAACAGGAGTCCAGGCCTTAGTCATGTTGGGACAAGCTCTGACAGCTCCTGGGCATGCATAGTGGGAGTCTGTGCCTGCCAAAGTGATGGGAGCGGGGTTTGGGGAAAGGGTGGAGGCCAGCTGCTTTTCTTGTCAGAACTCCTTCCAGCCTGGAAGCTCCTGGCAGCAACTGGTGTCAGTGCCTTTCTGAGACAGAAGAAAAGATGTATCACTGCCCAGTTCCTCTGCTGGTGGTTGTCAGTAGGCAGACAGGCTGGATAAATGAAGACTGAGGCTTGAGTGTTTATAAAGAGGCAGGAAAATGAGTTCATCCTTCTTAAATTGTTCTTATCCATTTGACCAGAGTGGACATCTCTCCTCCTTTCATACACACCTAGTGGATCAGGGTGTTTGGATAAGAACTTACCATTAGTTTCTTTTGTTTTCTGATTTTGTTTTGTATTTCCTTTAGTTTTTGTTTAGTTTTGTTCTTTTGTTTGTGTTTTTGTCTGTTTGGTTTTGGTTTTCTTTCTTTTTAGATTTATTTTTTGCTTAGTTTTGTTTGAAATAGTTTTTTCTTCATTAAAGAAAATACTACAAGCCTGATGTCTACCCAGACTGTATTTTGCAGAACTGTGAAGGAAGAGAAAGGAACTAGGCATGGTTACAGCATAAGGAAATCTATTGTTTTAAGAATAATAAGCAAGGGCTTGTGAGACTGAGGCAATCATTGTTTCTCTGCATGAATTCAGAAAAGTACATGTTTTTGTAAAACATTATTTCCTCAACATTTGCACTACAGCAAATTATACTCTTCATAAAATGATTTTGTAGCTATACTCAAAGTTTGGAAGGTGAAAAATTTTTGGAAGATATTACTATTGACATTTGAATAGGTAAATTTGCATAAAGTCATATTATGCTTAGTTTAAAAACAATAAAAATATTTCAGTAAGGGTATTTCTGTGTAACTAGCTTTTTCCATCAACAGAAAAATTCCCATTCTCCCTTGCACCCCCCAAAAAAGAAATTTACCATAATCTCAGGTACAGTATGGACTTGCCTGTTACGCCCCTTGTTCACATCGGTCACATTAGTCAGTAAAGTTCGTACAGCTGAACTTATACAGCACTTTACTCTAGGTAATTCTAGATTTAAGCTTTAAGAGCCATATGGCTTTCAGACCAAAAATTGACTGCTTTAGATTCTACATGCCCCAGCTCACCCAGAGTCTTGCACATGTTATTGAAGACCTGGGCTGATTGAAATTACCTAAAAATCCCAACACTGGCTTAATTCTGTTTGCTTGCAAATTCAAGTATTATATCATAATGGGAATGAACTATTTTGCCCAAATACTAGCAGAAGATTTGATATAAAGATGAAAATGAAACCCAGAATTCTTGCTTCTCAAACATGGCAAAAGCCACCAATTTTTTTTTTTTCTTGTGTGTGTGTTTTTGTGGGTTTTATTTTGTATTTCTAATTACAAACTTTGTGACTTCTTCCATGTTCATGATTTGAAACTCTGAATTTCCACACCATTACTGAAAAGAAAGTGATTAGAATAGTGGGGTTTCATTTTCTGGGTTAGTACATTCTTTTTCTTCCATGGTTTTAAGAGACTCTTCCGTAGGGTTTTGACATGCAGGCAGATAGGGACAGCTACTTATGAGCATGCTCGACAGGCATTTGTCTGAGTAAGACACCATGAAAGCCTGATCCTAATTCCTTGTTGACATAAAGCACTGAAGTGGTTCTGAAGTGACCTCCTGCTTCTGTGCTAGACATGACCAATCTGGTATTTATGTGCAATGCTTCCACATGTCATCATAATTGTCCAGCACTGTTGGCATATGTGGACAAGCCACATGGAGGCTGGAGCAGCAGTGCAAAATGTTATAAGGAAATTGTGGTCTGGTGATTGATATAGTCAACGTCCTCATTTTTTACACTCAGATTTAAGTTGCTATTCTAGTTCTTAAGTCTTCTTATTATTATCTTGCCTCTGTGTCTTTGCATTCTCTGTCTTGAGTGGGTTTATTCTGCTCACATTCTCATTGTTCCTCTTCACAGCTCAGAAATTCCCTTGGAAATCTGAGCTATGTTTGTCTGTGGGCTGTATCAAACTCGGGCTTTAGGTTTCAGCTAGGGGGACTTCAAGGAAGATTGGGGGACAAAGCAAGAAATCGGGACATCAAAAGAACAGGACATTTGAGTTAATAAACTGGCCAGCTTAGAAAAGTGGAGGTTGTTGATTATGATCTACTTATTTGGTACATTCTTCATATCTGGAAAACAAAATGAGAGCAGAGCAAGATGAAAAATTGCAAGTGGAATTTGTAGGAAGATGGTTGACCCCTGATAGCATTGTCTATATTGAAAATTCACTCTCCTTGCTAAAATGGTTACAGAATTTCCCAGAGCACTCAGCTGAAATCACTGCTACACATCAGTGAAATCTGATAGGTGAAAAACTTCCTTCAGAAAAAGGAAGGACCAAATCAGAGACTGTATCCAGAGTAAACCTGTATCTTAAAGAAACACAATTATTTTCATCTTAGGATACATGTGTATCATATCCCTTTGTCAAATATGAATTTTGGTTGCTTCTAATACCTTTGGGGCTAAACCAAATATTTTTAAAATTATAACTTTAACAAGAACTCCTAGTGTAGCCTTTCATTGCTCTCTCAGCAAAGCCAAGATATGGAGAAATATCTTAGAAACTAAGTGTTTCTCTTAAGCAGTGGCTATAGCAGTAGAGAACTGTAATTTGCTTGCTCTTCTGAAAGAATGCAAGATCATTATACAAAAATATAGGAAAAGACAGAGTACTACACATTTCACTCTGGCAATAGCATGCCTGGATGATTCCTTCCTGTTTCAGGATTACTGCTGGCATAAGTCTGCAGCGTCAGCTGGCTTGCAGATAATAGAAAAGGGAAGAAATTGGACTTTTACACTGCTGCTCGCTCCACTTTGCCTGTTGCTGGGATAAAAAGAAGAGATAAGCCCTTCAACTGTTACTGAACTTTTCTGCTGTGCAGCACACAGTAAGAACAGTAAGCCTTAAGAGTTTAGAGCTGCAGGAGTAGTTTTAAATCTTGGTAAAATGAAAGCAAAATTGGAGCCAGAAAGAACCAGGTAACCCACAGTGCTGAACTGTTACACATGAGGGCATTTGCTCCAGGCACTCTTGGGGCTTTGCAACTGGATTGTATCAATCATTATAAGGACTGTAATTACATTCACTTAGTCTTTTTACTGATCCTAGCTGCAAAAGACATACAATTACATTGATGTGCCAATGCTGCACTATTTAAATGAAATGGTAATTTCTTTTCTTTGTATAAAATACTTTTCCAGAAGGAAACACAGAAAGTCAGAAATATCCAAATTTTAAAAGGCTAATAAATGAACTTTTGTTTTTCTAGCTTGTTTTAAAAACAGAGTAAAACATAGGATACTGAACAAGAAAGTACTTGAAGTTTTAAAAAGTTATACCCCCTTTCAGATATCACTTTATTGTATTAAAGAAATTTAAAGCTCGAAATTTTTGATAAGCCATCATTTTTGTGAAAGAGTTTAATGGTTCACTCAAAGTTAAAATCTTATTTTCAACTGCAATGATTTTTTTTGCTCTGTGTGCCTGAATTTGTCAAAAAATTGAAAAATGTGTCCACTTCTAAGCTTAAAATGATTTTTTGAAGCAAGAATATATTTTACTTGTTATCTCATTATCTTATTTTGCCTACTAATATAAGAATAAAATAGTTATTTCTTCTTCCATTTTTTTCCCAGTGCAGAATCTCTTAGAATAATGAAAAAACACTAAAGCTATATCATGGATTAGAACTAAGTGATGTGCATTTTTCAAAATACTGTATCAGATCTTCATAAACCAAGTTGGTAGATAAGTGGATGGCAGGTCTATGTTGATAGAGCTTTAATGTTTTTCCTTTTTGTTGATTTCCCTCATGACATTGAGCAGATATTCTTTGTACTATTGGTACTTTATCTCTGACATGGACACTGAGAAAGATGTCTGTAATAATGGCAATGACCTGAAATGAAAATGTGAAACTAGGAGGAAAGGTTATGTAGAGAGAAAGTACCAAAACAAAACAAGCCTGTTACGTTCAATCAAATGCTCTTGATCTCAGTGTAATTGCTGAGGAATAAAATTCAAATGCAAGGAATAATGTATGCATTAAGTAGATACTTGCATTGATCTCTCCAACCACTGCAATTTTCTCAAGCAGAGAAGAAAAACTCTTTTATAAGCTCATCTCCTCTAGCTTTTCCCAAAGAGTTTAATATAGGCTTATTATTCATAAGAATGTGTTTCTGTCAGCCTTCAAAGTTCCTCATCTTAACCAACTTGTAGTTTGTCATATTAAGTCCATATCGTATTAACAAAAAAAATATTTTTAACATTTAATGCATAATATTTTGTTGGAGTGGAGGCATGTGACCTCTTTAAAGAACAGCTTGTCATGAAAATATCAATTGCAATCACATTTTAGAGAACTTATCTTCAAAAACCAAGTATTGCTGCAATTTTAAAATGAAGAATATGTGACGCTGTTAATTTGACAGAATTTTTCTCCGTCACATTTTTTTCCCTTTCCCCATTCCAAATTACTATCATGGAACTCTGCAGCTGAGCAGCATTCTGTTCACATTGTAGTTTCATGAAACCCAAGTAGTACCTTGGTTTAGAGGGTTTTTAGCCTGTAATTTGTGTGATAAAATCAGATATTTTGTAGATCAATGTTCTTTGGCCTGCAAACACCAGAGCTGTTGTTTTCTCTGTGTCACTACCTATTTCATTTTCTTTCAAGATTTCTCTTGTTTACCTCCCTTGTATATTAATAATTCCTTATGTGTAGTTAGTATTTATCTTTTGCTGTAACGCAAAAAATCTGGAGGAATAGGCAACCTATTCCCATACTTAAAAACTGTCACCTATCTTCATTATCTTTTTATTCTTCTCTAAATGACCTCTTTGTGATATTGTTCTATGATACTTTTCAAGTTATTAACATTTGTTAAAATAATTAGGGGTTTTAGTAGAGTTCTTTATTAAAGAGAACATACAAAACTGCTGTAATCATATAGTTATTTATTTTGAAGCTTCACCAATTGAAAGGGGGCAGAAGGTATAATTATTGACTATGATGGAATTTCTTGGAGGAGAAAAAAGGAGTATGACTTTTTTTTCTAGCTAAATGGGACACCTGCTAGCACAGAAAACTGATGAATCTGGCAGGACTTGTGATTATTCCATACTAAGTGCTAAAAGAAAAAAATTGAATCAGATTTTTTTAACTGCAAAATACTCTGAAATGTTCGATTTCTCATACTCTCTATAAAGAAAATGAAAATACTTAGACTAATGTAAAAGCAGATTTTACAGGTTGGCCAATCATATATCAGTTAAAAAACTAAAAAAAACAATGAAAAAATACTCTCTGTAGCTATATTAAACATGTATGTTCTAAATGTTTTGAATTTAAAATAAATGTTTATTTTAATTGGAAATACTTAGGGAGAAGCACAATAGAAAAATCGCCCGTACAGTCTTGGATAACTTATCTGACACCAAGCTAAGGGGTTTCATTGATACACTTGAAGGATGAAATGCCATCCAGAGGAACCTGGACAGGTGCAAGAAATAGGTCTATGATGTTTAAGAGTACCAAAAGCACAATGCTGCACCTTGGTTGGGGCAACCCCTGATACTGATGCAGGCTGGGGATGAGAGCAACCCTGTTAGAAGGACTTGGGGGTGCTGGTGGAACAGAGGCTGGGCAGGAGTTGGCAATGTACCCCCACATGCAACAAACTCTTTTCAGGTAGTTGTAGAGAGTGATTAGGTTGTTCCTGAGCCTCCTTTTCTTCAGGCTAATCACCCTCAGCTCACTCAGTTGCTTCTCATAGGATGTATGCTCCAGTCCCTTCTCTAGCTCTTCTCTGGACATGCTCCAGCACCTCAATATTCTTCTTGTAGTGAGGGGCCCAGAGCTGAACACAGAACCAGAGGTTCACCAGAGCTGAAGATACAGGGACAGTCACTGCCCTGGTCCTGGTGGCCACACTATTGCTGATGCAGACCAGGATGACACTGGTCTTCTTTCCTACCTGGGAACACTACTGGCTCATGTTTAGCTCTTGTTGTCCAACACCTCCACATCCTTTTCCACTGGGCATCTTTCCAGGCAGTCTGCCCCAGTCTGTAGCATTGCACAGGGCCTGTTTTTAACCCAGCAGAGAGTGCACCTCTCCGAGCCGTGGGCTGCTGGCTTCTCCAGGAGAAGGCTTTGCTGAAGTCCTTTGCTCCTCCAGCAGTCAGGTCCCCTGTTCATAAAAGGAGATCAGGTACCTCAGGCATGACCAGCCTTTCCTAAACCTGTGTTGGCTGTTGAGGACTGCCTACCCTCACACTTTGAGCAAAGAATGGAGGTTTTACTTGGCTCTTCTTTTGAAATTAATGTATTTATAAACCCACTATCGATTATCCTTTACAGAAGTGTCCAGATTAATTGAGCTTTTACCTTCCTAATTTTCTTTCTACATAATCAAGTTGAGGGAGATGATTCTGTCCCTCTACTCTTGGGAGATCCCATCTGGAGTGCTGCATGCAGCTCTGGGAAGGACATGAACACCCGGAGTGAGTCCAGAGGAGGGACATCAAGATGATCAGAGAATGGAGCACCTCTTCTGTGAGGGTGGGCTGAGGAAATTTGGGTTGTCCAGCCTGGAAAAGAGAAGGCTTGCACCTTAATTTTGACCTCCTTGTAACTGAATGGAGCTTTCAAGAAAAATGGAGAGAGACTATTTACAAGGGCATGTAGTGACAAGACAAGGGGGTATGGTTTCAAACTAAAAGAAAGAAGCAGTGAGGCACTGGAAGGAGTGGCACAGTGAAGCTGTAGATGTCCAGTTCCTGGAAAAGTTCAGAGCCAGGTTGAATGGGCCCTTGCACAACCTGGTCCAGTGAAAGGTGCCCCCATCGTGGCTGGGGAGTCTGGACTAGATAATCACAAGGTTCCTTTCAGCCTAACTCATTCTGGAATTCTATGATTCTATGATATTGGAATTCTAAACTTCTAAATTTTTTTAAAATTCTTGACTGATTGCAAGATGTTGCAGTGGTTGCAGAAGAAATGCATGCCACTAAAATTAACAATACATGAAAACTCACACATACAACATTGGATTGAAAGAAATGTTAAAGATCACAGGAGAAATAGGGCAGGAAAACCTCATAATATTAGGCTTTGCATATCTCACTCTGTTTATATAAGAAAATAAATTTGACTAAGCTTGTTAATGCAATTGTACTCAGAACTCTTAAATGACTGCACTTTCTTTTCTGGCATAAATCAAGAAACCTGGTTTTAAAAAATCACAAAGACACTACTTGTGACCTGTAAATTTAAGCTTCAGACCTCCCACAACGTTAGCTCTGAAAAGGCTACTCTGCCTTAACAAACAAAAATTGCAAATCCAGCTGAAAATACTGCAAACTCTAACATACACCATCTAGATGCAAGATAGTTTATAGTAACTCCTTAATCTCATTACTGAGGGACTGAGGAAGAACATATGCTTTTGAGCCTGTGATTTATCTGTGGCATCAGTAATTTCTCTGAGTGTTTTTATATAAAATTCAATAAAGTAACCTAGTGCAAAATGTTGTGCTACCATGACATAAAAAAACTTTTGTTGATACTGCTGCTTTCTGCTTCCTTTTTTTTTATTAAATAATTGGCTTAATTATTTTAATGTGCTCTAGAATAGTATAGGATAGAAAATATGTGTCAAGTTACAAATAAATTCTCTCTTACAGGCAATATATGTAAATGTCTACCTATTTTCTAGGGCAAGCTTAGATTTGTAGTTCATTTATACTTAGAATTTTAATTTTCATTATGAAAGAATAAAAAATAAATGCTGTTATTGCCTATGTGCTCTGGGTAGCCTTGTTTCTGCTTTTGCTGTCCAGGGTAACAAATTTTTTTCCCTGTGTTTTATTTCCTAATTAATTATTTAAATTTTTATTTTAAACCATAAAGATTAAAACAAGATTTCTTTTACCTCAATTGTTTGATACTACTTTCTTAGTATTAGTAACATAAAGTTCCTAAAGCAGATCACCATTGCACTTTTTACTGTTGGGTGCAAAAAAAAAGACAAATTAGAAAGAAAATTATTAGAGGAAGATTTTGAATGAACTATCAAGTTCTCATGAAATATACTGAAATTCCTCTAAAATTATGTCAACAGTATGCTTAAAAAGTAGAAAACTGGAAAGATATACATGTATTGATTCAGATTCTATATTCCTTATGCTCTAAGATAATGCAATGTTATCTATTTTAATTTGATTTCAGTGTTAAGAAAGGAACTGGTCAAATGTTTTTCTGAAGTGTTTCTTGGGAAATCATTAGGCTGGATGGAAGGAGACATGATCTGAAAGTATGGCAGTTTAACGCTTCTCATGTGGCTGTAAGGAAGACAGGGAAAGAGTTTGGTCAACAGTAACATTTGAAGACAAAGATTTTCAATTTGACTCAAAGCTGAATTTATAGAAAAAGAAATGCTTTCACCCATGCTGTAATGAGACTGGTACAGCAGAGTTTATTTCGTGCCTCAGGGATCAGGTTGCAACAGGCTTTGGAGAGGCCAGACAGCTGATATAAACTAATTCAGTCTTCACAGATGTGCCTGAGCCTGACTGACATGAGGGATTTCAAACACATTTTCCATCAGGCCTGCTCCCATTGCTAATGTTCCCACAGTGGAGTGACAGTTCTTGAAACACTGTTTTCTCCCCATGAAAGTACAGCAGGAACTTCATGCCCTCCAAGAACTGTCTGCTCTCATGGCTGGCTGTCTATGCCTGATTGCAATTGGGGTGCCCTTTCAAAGGAGGGAAAACCACCACCATCTTTGCAAGACTTAAATGGTGGGAAGAAGAGCGGTATAGTGACATTACTCACTGCAGCAGCAAGTAATGAACTCCATAACAGAGTTCACTCAGCCAGGTCTTCCAGAAGTTTTTTGCATCTGTGTAATTCACTGCTAGTATCTGTATTGTCTGTCTGGTTTTGTCATGGGTTTGTTCATAAGACATGCATTCCTGTCACTCCTGTACCCACTGTTTTTAATTTAGTCCAATTAAGTCAGTATCATCTCATGCTGGTTTTGGGGTTTCCAGAACAGAAAAATGTGTAAGTAATATGCATTATGATCTGATCATTATGATTATTAAAGAGATGTCTAAAGTGCAAACAAGACATATGCCAAAGTCAATAGTATGGATCTTATTTGACAGCAAATGTGTGTGTGAGAGAGAGAGAGAGAAATAAAGAGAAAAAAAAACAAAAGCGGGAAGAGAGAGAAAAGAAAGTGAGAGAGACAGACAGATTACATAGCAATATAGTCGCCTTCTCTGTGAATCTGTCAGTGTCACTTTGTTTTCTTCACTCCGAGCTTCTCAGGGGGAGTAGTCCCACAAAACATTGAGTTCAATGGATTAAATAATATATGTTCAGGAATATGTGGGAGCATCCAGCACCTCCCTGTATGTACTGGGGGTAGTTTTGCCCTGTCTATTGCTACAGGCTCTAGATCTGTTGCAACTCTTTGGATTGCATCAGTCCTCTGGTGGAAGACCTTAGAAATGAGTTTTGGGTGTGCCTCAGTGCTCTTTGAAGGTTTATGACCTCTTCTAGTGTTTCTCACAGGAATGTTCCATGTAAATGTGACCTCCCCAGGGATGGGGAATTTTACAGCTGAGTCAGTTTGTGTAAGTGAGGACAATTGGTATAATGAAAAACCCTATCCATTCTCCACAGCATCTGCTTGTTGCCTCTGGTGGTGGTGTTCACACCTTTCATCTTAAGTGAAGAACTTTTGCTGTCACACCCCCAAAATCTCTGCTCCCCCAACGTGAGTAGGGGCAATGTGAACAAAATTGGTCCCCTTGCCGAAGGCAGACAGAGCTGATTTTCCACAGAGCTGCTAGGTTTTGTTTTCTTTGTGGATACATTCTTCTCCGCCAGCCTTGTTCACTCCTCCTTAGACCTGAGATAATTGGACAATAGTGGCTTAACCCACAGTCCAAATTTCCATCCACAGGCATCTTTGGGAGTGAGAGGAGGATGGCTTCAGTGGTCACAGGTGAGTAGTTGCTTCTTTGCAGTTTGTTACAGTGAGCAAAGTCCTTTGGCGATTTTAGCAACGTTTGAGCCGACAACTTTTCAGCCTCTCACAATATGACATTAATGCAGTTCCCCCTAATAGCTAAGCTGTTCATCATCTCTGACATGTTTCTCCTTCTACAGCACTATTCCATCCCACAAGGCACAAAACAAAATGCTGGCTGTACTGTCACTGCTGTACCATACCAAGCATTTTATCTTCTTTACAGGATTCAAAAACATCTATTGAATTACTTTCAAGCTGAAAAAGTTTCCTTATTAGTGGTACCCTTTCCCAAATAGTTATCATATACCTTTTAAATTCACATCCACACATGGAGATCTTTGAGTTTTTAGCTATTATCATACATTTAGAGCTCTTAAGTGCCTCTATTAAAATACTATTTATGTTCAGTGACATCAAGACTCCTGATATTATGATCTACTCCAAGACACTTGTTTGCCTAGAAAAAGTAATCTGCTTTGACAAATCTGTGATATATAGAATGCAATTCTCTAACAAGGTAAAGGCTTTTTATTACTCTTAGGTTTGCTTTTTATTATTCTTAGATTTGTTTACACAAAAAAAGAAGTCAATGTTTGCCGCTAATGTTAACTGTTTGTCAAATATATGACATTGCATATTAAACTTATTAACAGCATAAAATTCTTCAGGGAAGAATTTAATTTTTTCCTGCAGTATTTGTTTTCCAGATGTTCCTCTTTTGTTCTTTCTGCTTCTTCCTAGTAAATAAGTGAAGAACTACTGAAAAATCAGAGGAAAAGGAAAACAGTAGCTATAGGAAGGAAAATGAACATTTTCATAGCTTCACCCTATACCACAGATTCTGCTTGCCATGCATCCCATGGATGCATCACAAAGTAATATTCCTGAAACTACCTGTATTATTATGGTTCTAGAACGAGTTCCATTATTCATTGGGCAAAATAACAAATACTTTATAATGTCAGCATGGATAACAGTTCTGATTAAACCTTAAAGATGCAACTCTGCTGGTGATTTCACTCACCAGTCATGGTGAGGGGAGATACAACTAAAGTATTGGGATGAAATTAATTTCTGGATATGAAAACTTATTTAAAATTTCTCATCTACAAATTCATTTTGATTTAAATCATGACAATTTTTTTTCAGTTTTCTGATCAATAGCCATGGATATATGTCTTGGAAATTCATATAATTAAACACAATAAAAAGAATATTATTTATGCAGGTTTTACCACCCTCCATCACAGCTAGAGGATAAAATGACTAATAGCAACCAACTGTCCCTGAACAAAATTTAAAAACTAACTCCTCACTGGAATATCATAGTGCATCCAGACACTAAACAAAACAATTTATTATGTAGATATTTATCATTTGTACGTCATAAGCTTTGTTTATTTTGCATCTGCAAGACAAGCAAGGAGAATACACATCCCATGTTAAACCAAAAAAGTTACATTTGCCAGTGCTGGGAGGAGATCTGAAAATGAGTCGAGACATTTGTGGGTAACTACAGATTGTGTACCTTGTGCTTGACTGGATTAGACATCAAAGCTTTTACATTCCTTTTTCTAGCTTTGAGCTGTAAAATTTCCAAAAATTGTATAGACAAGTATGACAATTATCTAACTATATAACACTGTGCTGTTTCAAGCCAGTAAACAACTGGTAAAGGATTTTGAAGCTATGTCTTCTCCTGCAGTCTCTTCTTAGACATAATTTTTCCTTTACATATATTATTAAAAAAAATATCTAAAATTCTTTTTTAAGATTTCTGTATTTGTTGCATCTTACAGTATAAATAAATTGTAGATTCTAGTAAATTCTTTCGATAGCTCTACTGAGTTATGTAAACTGTGTACACCTGAAGTACTTAGTGTAAGCTAAGGAATCAGATGAAACCAAACTGGATCTTAGACAAATTTGAAAAGCTGATCTCCTTTCTGGACCCAAAAACACTTCTAATGATTTGGGAAGGAAATTAATTGCTGGGGGAAAAAAGCAATCAACAAAAGACAACAACAACCAAACCAAACCAAACCCAACCCAACCTCCACAAAATCAAACAAATGTCAACAAAACAAAACAAAAAAACAAACCTAAAAAAAATCCCAAGAGAAATAGTCATTTGTGATGCATATATGTTGTAGAAGCATCAGTGTGATACATCATAAAAAGAGGTTCGCAGTTCTCTGGTAGGATGGGACACTGCACCCACAAAACCTGATCTTTTGTCTGTAGCCCTGCTGGTGTCATATAAACTCTTCTGACTGGGTGCTTTCCTGTGACCTCTATCAAGCTTTAATAGACCTTAATTTGAATGGGAAAGGATAATAATCTACTGGCAACCAGATGATCAAATTTATTTCAGCTTTTATTTTATAAATATTAGTTGGATATAGAAGATGAATAAAGCTTGTTTAAGCAGTCCTAATGATTTTTTCTCACTAGGCATATGATAGAAGTTCTTTACAGACAATATTACTCTTTTAAATTAAACTCATTCCTTATTTAATCATATATATTATTACCTATATTGTGAGGAAATCAGGGTTCAGGACCTCCCTGAAGAAACAGAGGAAAAGAAGCACCAGAAAGCTGGAAAGAATCTCCAGGGAAGAAAAAAGAAAATGACAGCTCAGAGACTCCCTAAATGCTGGTGAAATGGAGGAATTAGAAAGCCCATGCTGCTGTCTGATTGCTGTGTGTTTTTGTACTTAAGAGTCTATTCTGTTCCCTTCCTGCTTGGTTGGTTTAGTCTGAGTTATATCCTCCCCCCGGTTATCCGTCTACCCCAAGACCTACTCCATGTTCCAGATTGTTCCTTACATAAATGTCAGTCCTATACCAACCCCTGATTTTACCTCCCCTTTGGAAATCCCCTAATCCTCAATGCCTTATTGGCCTATGTGACCTATTGCCATCCCATGAGTTTCCCTGCTGGCTTTCGAATTGTAAATCCTGCCTTTTGCTCCTCCCCATTTCCTTCCCTATTGGTTTGTATCAGCCCCTGAGACCACCCCTGTATCAAAACCCCTGCACACCACTGTCCAACTGTCTTTTGTCCCTGGAATCTTCAAGGAATAAACTCCTTTGGAACCCATACAAGAGACCTCTCCCCCATTCTTGTCTCTGTCCTTCTTGTGTAGGCATGGGTGTGCTGTAGAGTGCAGCTCTCCACTACCACCACTCAGGTTATTTACAGTATGATGGTGGCCACTCTTGGCTCAGTTCTGGGACAGCTAGTTGGCAGACTCCAGCACTGCATCAGGTCATGGAGCAGGGACCTGAAGAAACTTCTGATTGCATGGTCAGGTAGGCTTCAGAGTTAACCACAATTCATTATGGGTAACGTGTAGATTACAGAGAAACACATTTGATCGCTTGGAATCTATGATAAGAGAACACCCCATAATTATCCCAAAAGATCAATTAAGAGACCTTGTGTCTTGGGTCCATTCACAATTTCCAAACGCAGACCCTAAGTCTTTGTTCACACCATTTCTTTGGTACTCTGTTCATCTCAGACTATATAACGCAACTATGCTGAGAGATGTTGCAGCCACCAGGCTTCTTCCTGCTTGCAGGGTTGTTTATAAAGTACTTACAAGCAAATGCAGCACACAAAATCAAATAGAAGACAAAAGAGGGGTAGTTATACCATCTCAAAGCCAAAGTCACCCCAAGCAGTTGATGCAACGGACAGCAGCAGGGCGTGGAATCCTGCCTTCTCCCTCTGGTGCAGCAGCAAGGAAAGCCCAGCCAGACTAAGGATACCCAAACCCTGTGCATGGTTTCTAATAGACTGGGGACCCTCAAAACTGGCCCAGAGGTGACACACCTGGCAGCAATGGAACAAACCTCTCCTGGAGAAGCAGAGGCAGCAGGGAGCAGCTCCATCATCTCTCAGAGCAGAGAGACAGCCTTGCAGCCTCTGAGTCAGGCAGGCATGGCAAAGCCAGAAATTTCAAGTACTACAAACATGGCTTTGCCCCAAGCTAGCCCACAGACTGCAGCACAGACCAGCACACAGACTGCAGCACAGACCAGCCCTGAGCAGGGGGAAGTGGCAGAACAAAAGCAGCCACTCTAGGCAAGTGAGGGAGATGTGGGATCTGACCCCAGACCAGGGTTTCGAACGCAGAGCCAGATGTAGCAAACTGCAGATCCTTGCTGTTAATTGCAGCATTGCAGAGTTTCCCTTGACTGAAAAGCGCGACTGAACTCCTCAGTGCAGTAGCTAACCCCCCAGATCCCTGGTTAACCCCAGGCTTTTCAGCAATTGCCACCACTTCTCCCCTTGGGCAAAAAATTATGTATCATGGCACATTCCCAAGGGAATTTCTGTGAGATTTCTTACTGCAGCTAATGGATTGTGTGCAGGAACGTTCCTTCCCACAACATGGCAATGTTGATAATGATACCTAATATTATTGACTTTGAAGTCTACGCAATTTTGCAGCATAGAACTAATAAGTATTTTGTCTCTCATATCAGGGCTCATTCCTTGCTTCCAAGTTTTGTGATAGAAAGAAATGCAAAAGCAGATAAACTGAAAACAGTTGTTTCAAACACTTTACCAAATGTTTTTGAACAAACAAAACTGAGTAATTTCTGAGTGAACTAAAAAAAAAACCAAAAACCTGATTTTTTTCACCAAAACACACAAGCACTTGTACCAACGTTTCGCATTTCCAAAAGCCAAGCTAAAACTATCATTAACACTTGCCCTAATTGTCAACTTGTACAACCCTACCTGTTTCCTCAAGGACAGTCAATCCAAAAGTTTGCAAAGTTTGCAATTATGGCAAACAGATATTGCTAAGTACTCTCCCTTTGAGAAATTTAAAACCATTCTTGTCTCAGTAGACATGTTCTCAAGTATGGTCTTTGCTTCTATCCATACAAAAGAAAAATGTAATCATGCCTGTCAATATTTTTTGCAAGCATTTGCTTTACTGAGTGTGCCCCAAGAAGTGAAAACAGACAGTAGTCTCGTATATGTATCTCAAAAACTGACCACATTTTTAATAGATATAGGTGTTCATCATATCTTTAGTATTTCTCATTCTCCCACAGGCCTCATCTGCGGCATCGCCTCTACTCCCACAGGTCAAGCAATTGCTGAAAAAACACATCACACAAAAAAATTCATTTTGGACAAACAGAAAGGGTGAGTAGAGGCGATGTTGCAGATGAGACTGAGCAAAGCTTTGTATGTTTTTAATTTTTTAAAAGCTCTTTTGCAGAAACAGTCCACAAATTTTTAGGCATTATTCAAATAACACAAAAGTGAAATCGAAAGAAAATCCTCCTGTTTTAATTAGAAACTCTGAGACAGGACAAATTGATGGTCCTTTTTGACTAATAAGTTGGGGCAAAGGGTATGCTTGTGTCTCTTCATGTACAGGATCAAAGTGGGTTCCAGCAAAGAACAGCAAGTCATACTGCACATGAGAATGTGCTGATCATTCCAAGACCGTAGGAGCAAGTACTCAGATGTGAGCTGAGCAGAGAGAACACAAGTCACACCTGGTCTTCCTTGTCCATTAGTGGAGCCTGCAAACCCTGAATTTATAGCAATAAAAAATGTGTGAACTGTTTGTTTCGTAGAGCTCTTTTTGGGCAAAAGCGTGGTTTAAATACATGTGAAATTCTTTTGCCAAAAGATAGCTCACAAAATGAATAGAATGAAATTGATTATTATGCTACTGTTTCCTAGCTCTGCTTGCTTCTTGCAGTACAAATTTGCCTGTGGAACAATCAAAACCAAATGTTTAGGTGACCTTAGCCAAGGCAAGAGATACCATACGTCTGGTGGTTCAGGGAAAACACACATATCAGTAATAACATAGCAGAACCCAATGACAAAAACATGGGAATCGAACATTCAGATAGTGGATGGTTCTCCTTAAATTGTGGAGTTGGCAGCAGTAGTCAGAGAGTTCCAATTATTTCAGGAACACCTCAATCTAATTGTAGATTCAGCCTATGGAGCCAATGTAGTCGAAAGAATAGAAGGATCATTCTTAAAAAATGTTGATAATGAGATGATCTGTATCATTATGTTGCACACATCCAACAAGTTACACAAAACAGAAAAAACAAATACTTTATCACTCACATCAGAGCACACTTTTCACTTCAAGGATTCTTGATGAAAGGAAATGCAAAGGCAGACAAATTAATAATGCCCATTTGCAGACACCTTGCCAAACATTTTTGAGCAGGCAAAACTGAGTCAAGCATTTTTTCATCAAGACGCACAAGCACTTAGGGGAACGTTTCGTATTTCAAAAGATTAGGCAAGAGCAATCTTGCAATGAGTGCTTGTCCTGATTGCCAGATGGGCAACCTCCTATCCACAGTATATCCAATGTGTCCACAGTAGCAGTCAATCTGAGAGGATTGCAGAATCTGCAATTATTGGTAACACATATCACAAAATACCCATCTTTCAGGAAACCCAAAATGTCCATGTCTTGGTAGACACCTTTTCAGGTGCAGTTTTTGTCTCCTTGCACATAGAAGAAACAGCAAAACATTCATATCAGCATTTCCTCCAAGCATTCACATCACTAGGTGTGCCTCAAGAAATAAGGACAGAAAATGGTCCAGTTTATGTAGCAAAAGAGCTTGTCAAATTCCTTATGAATTGGGGTGTATGTCACTCCTTCGGCATTACTCACTCTCCAACAGGTTAAGCAATCATTGAAAGAACACACCACACTTGAAAATCCCTTTTGGATAAAAAAAAGAAGGGGGAGGCAGAGACTACACCTCAACGCACTTGAACAAAGTGCTATACATTTTAAATTTTTTGAATAGCTGTTTTGCAGAACCAGATCCACCAATAATCAGACATTTTTCCAACACCACACAGGAAAAATTAAAGGAAAATCCTTTAGTTTTGATCAGAAATCCAAAGACAGGGAAAATTGATGGCCCATTTCCACCAATAACCGGGGGCAAAGGTCATACTTGTGTCTCCACAGGTACTGGTCCAAAGTGGATTCCTTTAAAAAACAGGAAGCCCAGTCTAATAATCTGAAGGTTGTGAGTTCAATCCTCACACAGGGCACCATTATGAGGTGAAACCCTGGGCTTTATTTGTTTCTTTTCCTCAGGGTCAGGATTAAAAGTGTGAGATAGAATTCTTGTTTGGATTTAGAGTTTTGTTATTTCTTATCTATGTTACAGCCTCACTGACCATGAGTGCTGCTGCACACTAAGTTAACAGAGTAGCAATGGCACTCCAAGTTCTGTCTTCAAGGTCTTTTTAAGCCTAAACTACCCAATTATGAGATGCTAACTACTTTATTTTTACTTTTAATCCAATAACTAACCACCTGTGTTCCACCCTGTGGACTTTTTCAACCAATTACACAAAGTTTCCCAAACGTGTGAAGAAGAGAAAGATTAACCTATGCCCTAAAGCCTTCATCTTGTTACATATATCTTACTATATCCCAAAACCTTAAATTCTAAATCTTTCACCCTGTGATATAACACACTTCTATTCAACTACACACTCACAATCTCCATCCTATCACTCAGTTTTGGAAGCCTTTTCCATGGCTGCAGGTCAAATGCATTTTTGAGGATCAGTCCCTGTCAGCACAGAAAGCCTGAAATCCTCTGAGTCCAGGGTTCTGACACTAGTTCTATTTAATTTTTTTTCAAAAGCTTATAATTTGCTGTATTTATCTGGTTTATTTTTCACGTGGATACTTCAGACAGAAGTAGAGTAGAGTAGAGTAGAGTAGAGTAGAGTAGAGTAGACTAGACTAGACTAGACTAGACTAGACTAGACTACACTAGACTACACTAGACTACACTAGACTGGACTAGAATAATTCAGCTGGAAAAGACATAGAATAATAATTTCATAAAACTTATTAATCTCTTCAGGGCCTGCTAAAAGATAAAGTATGTAATTGAGGTCTCTCCAAATGCCTCATGAACACTGACAGTCTTGAAGGTTTGTCTCCATTGTCCAGATTTTTTCTCTCGAGTTCCAAGAGGGGTTCCCTGTTCAGCCAAACTGTTCTTATGTCAATCAACATTTGATTGATTTAAGATATGGTGGAATTGCCTCCTCCTGAGCTTTTAAAATTGGTTCTTAGACAATCAGCAGTACTATAGACTCCTAAGTCCTCAAAGGTAGATTCTCAGGGTTCAGTGCTAAGTAGGTTCTTGAGTAGTTTAAAGTTTGTTGTTTTGAAATCCAGAGGAACAACTTTGCTGACCTTTGTACTCATTACACTGTAAATTCTAAACTCAACCTTTTCATGATAACTGTGACAAAGCCAGGCACCTACCACTGCATATCTCACATAGAAGTGGATATGCACAATGCATATCCACATACAAGTCCTCTATCCACAAATTAGAAATCCAGGAGGCCATCCTTCCTAGTTGATTCACTGAGTACTTGTGACCAGAAGTTATCTCCTACAAACTTCACACATTTCCCAGGCTTGCTTACCACAAAGTACAGTACAGCACTCCTATATGCCTGGGAAATTGAAATCCCCCATAAGGGCAAAGTTGCTGATCTCTCTTAATTGCTTATAGAACATCTTTTCAGTGCTATCATCCAGGCTATTTCATTGGTTACAAACACCGACTACAACATCTCCTTTGTTTTTCATCCCTTTATTCGTACAGTGCTACTCTTCCACCATGCCTGCCCTGCCTATCCCTTCTGAACAGCCTGTAGCCCTCCATGCCAGCACTCTAGTTGTGCAACTCATTACTCCAAGTCACACTAGTATGAATGATACCATAGTTCTGAGAACCAACCAATTAATTAGTTATCTGGCAGAGAACTTGCTGTGTGAATTCTGAAAAAAGAAATTAAATTAAACACTGATGACTAAGATTTACTTAAGCAGATAAATGTAACGCCCAAGGCAGCTCCTCCGACTTAAGATTCTGTGTGGATAATCGTTGTTCTACTCCCTCCACCAATTATGAGAGTAAATGTTAGTAATTATTTATATTGAATAGAGGACTGAGATACAAATTTTGTTGGAATTCAGTGGGGTTTACAGATAGTTAAGAATCCAAATGCCAAAGTCTAAGAAGTCCCTATTGATTCCTGTAGGGTGTTAATTTGGCCCTATAGTCAGAATCTCACATTCTTGAGTAATAATTACAATATTTTAAAGAATGATGTAAATTAGAGAAATAGTTAAAAATTTACTTGAATTATTCCTTTGTAAAAGCTTAGAATCTGTGAAACTTTGCTAGATAATAATAAAAAAATATTTAAAAAGTCTTTAATTTTACTGATTTTTAAGGGATTTTCTGTGGAGTTTATAAACCTAAATTATTACTAAGTTATCAGCTGGTGTAAACTGAATTACTCATGTAACTTGGCATATGCATTGAACATACTGAGTTATGGATGAGTGCTGTTGATAAGTTCAATGTCACATAGATTGTAATTGTTCAAAGTTGTTTTGGAAAAATCAGGTGGCACAAATAACAAAGAATATCCTGGTTATCCAGGAACACATGTCAGCAGCTGTATGAACCAGGCATACGAATATATTTCTACAGTGGGTCAGAATACTTCTGTCTATGTCTAACCTGGACAATGAAACCGTATCTCCAGCTTCTGTATTTTGTGATGAAAGTGCAGGGGAGCGATCTCATGACAGGATATTTTGTATATTCTATGCTGAACCATCTCAAATATCGTATCTTTTATCTCTTTAACTGTAGATAAACTCATTATGATATGGTTTTCCCATTATTATGCCTCATCCCAAATTATCATATTTAATCTGTCTTGGTCATAGAATAACAGCTGTTTTCTATTTAAAACTTTGACTGCTTCCATGGATGTGTGTTGTTCACACAACCAATGACTCCTCTTCATGTGAAGATTTTAAGAACACAAACAACTGAATTTATTTTTTCTTTTGGATGTACAGCAACATCAGTACTGAAAATACTGCTAGAGGTCTTATGTTTCTGTATAATAGATAGGAGCCTAAATATCTGAGCATGGGAAAACTGGTCCACTGGTCATCGAATTATTGTGATTCCTTATTGCAGTCCTTCCTTGTTCCTCACACTGGATGGTAAAAGATGATTCAGATGGGATGATTGCTTTTGTGCTACATTTGAATTTGATGTGTCATAGATTTCCAGTTCAGGGATATGGGGTTAAAGAAGTTTATTTAATTACACTCTTTCAAATACCCCAAAATAAAATGTGTCTCCATGTGCTTGTTCCAAGTAATATCTGTATATTTAAAGCAAAGATATTTCCAAAATACAACTTTTAAGATTCTTTTTAAGATGTAATGTTGTAGACTTCAGTACAGGAAAAAACATTATTTTTCCAAATATTTCTGAAGCTTTAATTTAATTTTACAGTATCTATTTAGATAGCTCAGTATCATTCATTCTTACAGGGAGAGACAAGAATTTGCACAATAAAAATAGACATTTCAATTTGATTTTTAAATAAATTGAAGGGGCAAAAAGAATAGGCATTGCTGCATAAATGAGTAGTACATGTTTAAATAAACTCAATTGTTCCCAGGAGGAAACTACAGAAAATACCATTGTCATTAGGCTGTTGATTTTGCTGTACACCTAACTCCTTTATTATGTATTCACCCGAAGCCTGATTTTCATCTTATTTTTGGCTGTTTCAGATTATATAGTCGTTACATTTTCAGCTAAATATAACACAGAGGTAAGAACTATGTTGCCTTTTTGAGGTGTGCTTTTAAGTGTAGCAGAAGGGGATTAAATGTCCAAAGAATAAATTCTACATGCCTTTTTCCACAGTCCCTCTGGCCATCATATTTGGCTAGGTATACAAATACGAGCAAGCTAAGATCCAAGTGGGATAAATAATCTTTAAATAACAGTAGTCTATAGATTATTTTTATTGATAAATTCTTTCACTACCAGGTAAGATTTAAAATTTCATGTTGAACAAATCAGCACTCCTTTTTGCAATTGTTTTTGCAACTGGTCAGGAAACAATGTATACTATCTGTAGACTCCTGAAAAGTGCAGTGACACAGTACAAGCCAGGTAATGCAGAGTCCTGGTTTGCATTAGTAAGAAAATTGTCAGAAGGTCAAGGGAGGTGATTTTTCCTTCTATTCAGTACTGATAAGACACATCTGGGAACTGTGTCCAGCTCTGTGCTGCCCAGTACAAACTCATGGACTTTTTTGAGAGAAATCCATGCCAGGAAAACAAATATGATGAAGGAATTAACACCTTTCTTTCTTTGAAGAGAAATTAAGTACTCGAATTGGGACTGGTTCAGCCTGGAGAAGAGAAGGCTTAGATGGGATATTATCAATTTGAGTAAATACCTAAGGGGAAAGTGCAAAAGAGAGAAAACCAGGCTCTTTCCACTGGTGTTGTGAAAATGATAACAAAATAAAAGACTCTAACATTCACCTAAATTAAATAAAAATAAAACATTTTTGCAGAAAGTGATCAGAATGGAATAGTTTGCCTATACAGAGATTTTGGAATCTTCATCCTTGGAGAAATCAAAGGATAAAGACAGCTGAAAACTGACTTGGGCAATCTGCTTATGGTTGAGTAAGGGATTGAACTACATGATAATTGGAAAAGCCATTCTGTGATGAATAATCACCCATGAATATGAGGGTAAGTTCATATAAAAGTGAGAAGTGTCTGTCTGAGAGTGGTGTGCAGTCTTTCTGGTACAGAAAGTATCACAGATATGCTGATGCTTACTGAATAGGGAGGAAAATAAAATAAAATAAAATAAAAACAGAAGGAAAAGCCCATGTAACAAAGAACTAAAACTCTGATAGTTTCCTAGGGAATAATATCCACTGATAAAATATTTGCACTACAGTGGCTGTTCATTTGCAGGCTTTGTTTAGTTTTCTTTTATTTATTTACAAGATTTAATTATGATAATAGCATGCGGAACACCTAAAAGGAGAAAACAAAACAAGCCAAAAAGAAATCAAGAAGGATAGTCATTATGAAAGTTTTTTTCTTATGCATAGTCTGTGCCAGTGAAGCAGTCAAATAATACATAACAAATACCCCAGGAGAGCAAATCTACAGGTAGCAGATTCTTTTTATTTTAGTTCTAATATTTTCTGAGTCAAGTGGAATAGATGCCTCCTGTAAAAGTAGCAAGTTTTATAATGGGCCAAATAATTTTAAGAATGTCTGTGTAAGTGTCTGAATGACTGGAAGTGAGATGCTACTGAAAATATTATATCTTTACATATCATGCTACATTCTTGATTTTTGTGATTTTTTGGCAAAAGAAAAATCTGTGGACTTGTGGATTTTTTCCTGAGTTTTGGAAAAAAGAAATATTAAACATTTAAATAATTATGAAATGAAATTTTTATTCTTGCAAAACTGAGTCTTTCACACTGCTTTCACATTTAGACTGAGCAACATTAACGGTTTCCTCAGTCAGTTAGAAAAACTCTTAAGTGTGTTTTTATCTTCTCTGCCTATGGACAATGCATTGTTTAAAAAAAATACTTATTCTATTTCTTTCTTGGATCAGATTCTTTCCTTAAATGGGTTCAATACTACTGTCATTATTGAAGCCATGCAGCAGTAGAATCAGCAGTGGGAAGAGGTGGCAAACCTAGGCCAAAATTTATATTCAGTCTGTGTGCAGCTTTCCCATGTGTAAAGTGAAAATGTTTCTCACTTTTCTCAACACATCCATGGCACTTCTAAGTTACACATCCCTATTTGCAAGACTGCTTCTTCATGAGGTTTGGGACAGCTGTCCACAGAAAATGTCTCTGATGCCCATGCTAAACTGATGTACAGTAGGCTTGCTAAATAGTATTTGCATTTGATTTGCACACCTTCTTTAAGTTCTTGGAGTGGCATGGTGAGAAAATCACTCCAAAAGGCCAATAGCATATGATACTTATGTGGAAAAATGTTAGGTATTTAGGGAATTAAAAGTGATGGATAGATTTTTCTGAAGGTGTTTAGAGATGCCTAAATTATTATTTCCCCCTTTTCTTTATAAGAATTAATTTTAAGTCTGGACTGCTCCTCAGACCCCATTTTCACCAAGGACAATGGGAGATAAGAAGCAATTTGTACAGGTATAAGATTGCAAATACCCATGAAAGAGTATCAGTCTGAGAAACTTGCACTTTTGAAGTCTCTATAAAGGGGAAAATTGTTGTGTCAGAGATAATCAACCCCAAGGTTTGGTCAAGTGCTAAATCAGTTCTAATGCTTTGCTGTAGATGTCAAACATCAACAGGCTAAATATATCAGATTGCATTTTCTTCATTATGTTTCACAACTTTTAGGTATAGCTTGTGGTGACCCTTCCGAGCTTGGTGTCAGGCCTGCTCTAGAGGCAGACATCACAAACACATGTGATTTGTTGGTCCTTTAACTACAGAAGGTAGAAATAAAAAATGGATGCCACAGTAGGGTAGGAAGAACGGGGGAACATAATCCTTGCTTTTTTAAGAGACAGAGTTGCCTGATCCCAAGGCTACAAATAATCAGAATAATCCAATTATTTTTGAGCAAAAATGAGAAGATACTGCAAGCAGCTGTAGCATTGTAATGCATCTCCACATGCTAGAAGTCTGTACTCTTAAGCATGTGTTAACAAGGCTTGTTTGAAAAGGTACTTAATGTTAGCATCTTCAAAGTTGAAAGGGTGAATGAAAAGAATTAAAATGTCATGTATCTTTGTTTGATTTGGCTACTGTTCCCTCAAAACTGCTGAAATTTGCATCTTTACAAACACATAGCTATAGCACCATACCACAGCACTCTCCAGGAATGTAAAAGTTATTTGAAAAAATGTAGAAGCAACAGGATTTTACATAGCCTGCCCCCCCCCCCCCCCCCCCCAGATTTCTTGAATTATTTGGTTTAGCCTGAGGAATTTCAGTAGTTTATGATGAAAATGCAGAAGATAATTTTCATTTGTATTTCATTTACTTTGCTAAAATACATAGTCTAGTTTAAATTACTGTGTTACAGTGTTAAGTATTAACAGGTTTTTAAGTGTTAGGAGAGTGATACTAGATACACTCAGTGAATAGCTGTTAATGTGTGCAGTGTGTAAATCACAGGTTATTATTTGACT
Source organism: Sitta carolinensis (assembly GCA_032173965.1). Lineage (NCBI taxonomy): Eukaryota > Metazoa > Chordata > Aves > Passeriformes > Sittidae > Sitta > Sitta carolinensis. Next base: position 51,849,162 of record CM063313.1, read on the forward strand.
GTAAAGTCATTACCTCTTTTCAATGTGAATATAAAATAATCTAAAGCAGGGAACTAGAATATCACATTTTGTAAAGAATTGGTGCTGTGTCCCTTGCACATCCAATTGGGAAGCTATCAGGTAGCTTAAGTACCAGGGAGAGTCACTGAAGCTAAAAAGATTAGCACAGCTAGCAGATTCAGTTTAAAAAAATACTTTCGTCCACCCAGATTGGTTAGGTTCATGGAACTTTCTGCAGGTAAAATTAATTCTGGTGTATTTCTTTTAAGGAAAGACAATACTATATTTTCTAACATATTCTTTCTGATTATTCAGAAAATGTATCTCAGTGACTGTCATGGTTTGATGCTGGCACAAGGCCAGTGCCCCCATGAAGATATATTGCCTCTGGGGTTTGCTGTGAGATGTGACCAAAAACAGAGCAAAACAGCTTCTAACTTAGGAACAAAAGGAAAGAACTTTATCAACTTACAATATGTAAAAGAGACACACACAGAAGAGGATGAAAACTTTAGAAGCACTCCTCCTCCCCCCACCCAAATTCTCAACACAGTGAGACAAAACTAAAAATTCCCAGTCAAGTTACCACTTCTCAGATAATCAATCTTCAGTCCATTACCACCCTTCTGATGATCAGCACTCAGTTCATCAAGGAGAGATAGGAGTCCTTGCACCATATCGTGACCTCTTCTTCCATGTCCAGTGCTCTCACCACTGTGCATGGACCAGAACTGTTTCTAGGGTTTCTCTTTTTAAAGATGCTTTGGTTAGTTTTAAAAAACGACAGCCTCTCAAATAATGGGACACCAGTCCCCCCAGTTTCACCCCCTGGGACCGAGGGGCCTTGAGAACAGAGATCTTCCTCTCATCTCTGCTCACACTACTCTTCTATTGTCCACTCTTGGCTCCAAGCCAATGCCTCTCCCCAGATGCAGTCTCTGCGTCACAGAAAAAAAAATGGGTCCATCCATGGCCATACAAGAAAAGTCCAGCCAAAGGCCACTCCATCATCTCCTCCCACCTAGGATTCTTTTCAGCATCCTCTGACAATCTTCTACTTGCACGAACTTTCATCACCTTTGCCCAGTTCTCTCTATTTCATTTCTATCTTTTTTTCTTCAGATTCAGGAGGATCAGCATTTATAAAATTTCCATCATCTACGAAAAGGGTTAAAACCTTGGACTGTGCCTGCCCAGAACTCCCACGACTTGACTTGCCGGGCACCTTCTCGTGCCACCCCCTCCTTACTCCTTCGGCCGTGCTGCCCGGCTGCCGATATCAAATTTCAAGGTGGCACAGGCACAGTCTCTCTCTCTCTCTCTCTCTCTCTCTCTCTCTCTCTCTCTCTCTCTCTCTCTCTCTCTCTCTCTCTCTCTCTCTGGAGGGGGGAAGGAGGCTGCCTGATTCCTCTCAAGGTTCTTGTATTCTCTTTACCCTTCCATCCTGCAGGATCTTCCTCTCCCCTCTCTGCCCAAGGCTCCAGCCTACCTCGCCCAGCCCGCATGGCTTCCCCTCCCCGCCCAGCTGGGCAGGGAAGATCCACCCGTCCTCATGGACCGGAACCAAGAGAGAGTTCTCCTGGGAGCCCTCTGCTTTTAACCCCCTGTGTTCTCAGAGGTGGATCCTTGTCCTCAGTGGCCACACCAGGTGCCAGTCTTTAAACCTGAGCACTCATTGGTTTGACCACTGAATTCCAAAAAAAACCTCACTTCCTTTTCAAACCTCCACAGTGACCCTGAGATTACTAGTAGACTCATTTGCCTCACAGCTAAAGTTCAAAGTTTATTAAGATACAGTAGAGTGAAATATATGAATGCTAGGGAGAAATAGAATTACATTAAGTTTTGTGATCAGTCTAAATCTGTAGCTGACAGTGAAAAGGTGTTGTATACTAAAGCAACCTCTGTCTTTGAGTCATACTCCACATGGGCTACATGAGATTAACATAAGACCCTGCAAATTCAGTTGAAATCAGTTCTGACCTATAAACTTGCAGTGTGGTGTGGTATTTGCATCCTAAAGACTCCAAAGGGAAAAGAGGAATAAGTGAACAGTGACTTTGAGTTTTCAGTGCAAGGCTGCTTGTTTTCTGAGTTAGCTGAAAAATGTGTTAGAGTCCTTAGATTTTGTACTGCAGCATACATAAACCCACATCTTTTTGATCCTCTGGAAAGCATGTACCCACCCACATCTATCTAAGTGCAAAACAAAACAAACAAAAAGCTCCTACTCCAAACAATCTTGAGTCTGCTTGGGAAAGCTGGAAACAAACCAGCTTTTTCTAATAATTAGTTTCCATAAGTGCTGAACTCCTAAATCTTACATATTGGCCTTTTTATAGACAATTGTTTAATTCAGTAAAATTTAATTTATGCCTGATGTGTCAACATTTTTTTAAACTAGCTTTTAATAGAAGTGGGTTACCACCTTCACTGGCATAGGTAAGAGCAGTGCTGTCAGAGGTAGCACAGCAGATTTGGTTAACATATGACTTGCAGCTTGCTCACTGCTATTTTCCATGTCCCACAGCCCCAGTCAACCTGAGCCAAGGATCTGCGGATTTTGTCAAAAGGCCACATAGCAATACAAAAACCTTTTCAGCACTGCAAGATCTGTCCCTGTTGACTTATCATTCATATTGGAAGTGCCTCCACACATGTACAGCTGGCATTAATCAACATACCCACACTGACTTAAAAATAAGGTTATGCCAGTTAAAGTTATACATCAGCTGCTATAATTATTTTGTAGGAGCTGGCTTAGTTTTTATGATTGGGTGTATCTACTTTTGATGATACTGCCATAACCTTCAACTGAAGTTCAGAGGTTAAAAAATAAATAGTAAAACAGGTTCCCCCACCATGTTTCCTGAGTTTCAGTATGCTTTTTATTGATTAAAAATATTTTTCAATAAGATAAAATGAATTGCAATTCTAGTTTAAAAAACCCCATCCTGTCATACACCCTAGGGAGAAAAAAAATCTGGGCTTACAATCTGCCTAGCCTCTAAAGTCACTTGCAGACCTCCTCTTTGTGTCAGTGCTATAAAAATAATTATGGCATCCAGACAATGCCTTCATGTCCAAAGGATGGGGTTTGGATGTCATTCTCCAGTGTTAATTTGGATAGTTTTTATGGAATGCCAGTTTACTTCTTTAGAAATACAGAAGTTTATTTAAGAATTTAGATACTTTTAATCCTATAATTAATAGAAATACCTGTCATCAATAAAAATCTATGAAACCCTTTGTTCTCAGAGATTACTTGCTCGTACCACTATTGCATCTGCTGTCATTTTAAAATAAATTTCATGCTTCATGCACTGTTTGAAAACAACAGCGAGCTTCTGTGAAGACAGCACTGTACACATAAGCATAATTCCTTGAAAAGTTCTTTAGAAATCAGTTTGGTGTAAACCCATCTCTGGAAAATTAGCAAAATGAAGTAATAAGTGGTCAGATCATATGTATATGATGTATATTTTCAATAGCTGGGTATTTGGAACAGTGTGTTTAAGAACTTCGATACTATCTTTGTCTCCAGCATTAATGAATTATATTTTTTTAATTAGTGTAAACCATGAGTAATGCAGAAAATGGAAGGTAATATATTTAAATGAATTTACACCATGGGTTTTTTCCTCACCTTTCCTTCCAAGTTTTCTTTCATATTTTCTCTCTCCATATGAATATAATAGAGTAATTAATCATATGATATTTTGCTTTTGACAGTTTTAGCCTCTTGAATACATTTATATCGTCCACCAGAACCTCCTTACGCACTATCGTTTTTCTTGCTATATCTTGCCCAGTGTGTCATCTACCATTCACCTCAAACAGCCTTCTACAGCCACTCAAAAATAATTATCTATCTGAGAGATCAATAAAATGAAGGTCTATTAATAACACACATTATAAGGGGCATGCCAACATGACTGTCATATTCTCTTGTGTGAGAGCTGTCTTAACATAGAAAAAGCTGTCAGAAACCCATTAGAAATAAATCATTCTGACACCATCATTCTGCTTTTTAAATAGCGGGGTGTCATCACCTCAATATTTTCCTGTGCTGATAGATGGGAGGGGTGGGAAATAAAGTTCTCTGTCACTAGCTAAAGGCTTTCAAAGCTTGAGTTCTGGTGTGGCTCAAAATGGAAACAGCAGACTTGCTGAAGGGTCACTGCTACAGATTGGTGATGCCAACATGCTGATGTTTGGAGCATTTGAAAGCATGACTACTTAGTTACAGTGAGGGACTATTGAAAAGTTCCACATGAGAAAAAAACCCCAAAAATTACTGACCAGAATTACTTCAATTTTTTCCCATTCCCTGGAGGTTATATGTTTGCTAATAGAACATGATGTCACAGGACCATACTGCATCTTGTGTAAAAAAAGCAGTCTCCATCTTAGCAACCATAAACCCTGATATGAGCAAAAAATCCAGCTCCTTTCAATCAACACCTCCCTCATCCATTCTATGGGATGATACCCTTGAAGAGTTACAATTTTCTGGTCTGCTCTGAGTATTACATTAGTCTCACAGTGCTCAGCTGCAATCAAGTGTGTGGGGTTATTGAATGAAGAGCTTAACAAGTGATCTAGGTTGTGCCTTAAAATAAGTAGTGTAGGTAAAGAAGAATCTAGGGTAAGTAATTGTAGTATTTTCAGTCATTGTTGGGGTTGTATTTCACAGTGGATGACTGTTACTTATCAGTTTACAGTCTGATTTTCTACTTTTTGCATTCTTTTTCAAGACTAGTGATGCAATCCTTTTGGAAGAAATCCTGCCATTCAGCAGGATCTGTTTATTTAGCTTATTCTCAGACAAGGCATATGCAAGACAGAAATTATTTTCATTTGGATCTTTATGTAGCAGAAACTTATGCATTATTGTACAAAGCTCAATATATGCTCTCCATTCCATTGTGAAAAAGTTCCAGAGGCCTTTCCGTGAGAGAAAGAAACATGTAGAGAATATGGTGTGAGATAACAATACCTACAACTTAGGTGTCAATGTGTTTTGCTAGGTAAATATGTTTGAAAATTCCTGCTGCAACCTGAAGAGAGAAGATAAAACTGGTTCCAGTTTGAGTATGAAAGCATCAAATCAATGTGTAACATAACTTGGGCCATGGTGCTGTCCTCTCCCTACATTTGCTAAACTTCTACATGGAGTTTTCAAGGACTCAGGTCAATTTGTTTGAAGATTGGAGTGGAACTGAGGTTCCAAACACTGTTGTAGATTTGAGTCAAATAAGTTTTGAATAGAATGAATAAAGCAGTTTGTTTTTACTGGTAGAATTTTATGCAGAATTAACTGCTTTTAAACTTTTTCAAGTTGACAAGTGACAGTTTCAACTAGTACTTGTGACAGAAGTGGTGAAACACAAGATTGAGACACAAGACAATTGAAACAAAGAAGAAAATGATACATTAGTATCACCATGCCTGAGCAGTCTTGGCCGGACTGCTCGGGATTCTTGTGACAGCCCTGGCCAGGCTGCCCAAGAACCTTCCCTTCCCCATTCTTTCCCGGTTGAGAAACCCCAAGTTTGATTCAGTTTGGCTGGACATGAGTTGTAACAAAATGGAGACTCCAGCCGCAGTTCACAAAACGGTGGTGACCACATGGCACGGTCACCCTCCTTGCTGTTCCCTTCCCCTCCTCTTTCTCTTCTTCTTCCCAAAATTCCTTTCATGGTTCTACCAACCCCTTCCTTTCCTCAACCCCTCCTCTTTCCCAGGATGTACTGTTCCTTCCCTCCTGTCACTCAGAGCTGTCTCCACCCTTTCCCAGAACACTCCCCTCATGCTCTGCCCCTATTGCCACCCCTCCGATTACATCATCAAGTTGCCAAACTACTCCTCCTAAGCCCCGGAGGCCACGCCCACCTTCCGGTTCCCACACTCCAGCTTCCGGTTCCCACGATTGGGAATCTGAAGATGATGAGCAAGAACCTGGAAGTCCAGATAATGACCAGATCCCATCCCTTCCACTGGTTTTTTACCATAAATCTAGGGGTGGGAATGTTAGCAATCCAACCTGGCAGCCTGTATCTCAGCACTCAGTAAAGGATATCTGCAAGGCTCTCAAGGAGAATGGACGCGAAAGTCCATACTTCCGGGGACTGTTGAATGCCCAGTTTGCCGGGGTAGTGGCAGTCCCATTTGACCTCAAATATCTTCCAGTCTCTGATGAATTCCACAGAATACAAACTGTGGGAGGCATCATGGAAGGATTTGTTGAGGGACGCCCTCCCGAGCCTGTTAGCAGATCCACAAACTGCAGTGGATGAGAAGGGTAATCCAATCACCCTCGAACACCTGAGTGGTGAAGGTCATTGGGCACTGGCACCAATACAGACTTCAGACATCCCTGCCCGTGTTCTAGAATGTGTTAAAGAAGCGGCAGAATGCGTATTCCTGTGTATGCAGCCTCGAGATCCCCTACCCCCGTATTCTAAAATCTTTCAGAGCCTGACTTAACCCTATATTCAATTTGTAGCGAGACTCACTCGAGCCATGGAGTTGCAGGTGTGGAAGGAGCAGGAGCGAGAAGAGGTCCTTGAGCAGATGGCTTTTGCTAATGCAAATGAGAAATGTCGTACAGCCATCCTTAGCCTGCCATTCAGACCTCCCCCGATGCTTCAGGCCTGTCACCAGAAGGTGCCTCACATGGGTCAACAGACAGGCCAACAAGGGGAGAAGAATAAAACCAAAATCACTGCTGCAGTCATCGAGTCACAGGACACTTCACTGACTCATTGTACCCAAAGTCAGAAGAACCGATCCTCTTGAGGACCGACAAATAAACCCTGTGCACTCTGCGGAAAAGGGGGACATTGGTGCCAACAATGCCCTCTTAAAAAAGAATTTGATGCGTTCAGGAATAAAGGGGAAGAGGGGAAGAGTGGAGGAGGAACATATAATAAGAACCAAAAACACCAGAGGAGGAGCGCGGGTCCACCCAGCACGTGAATACAAACTGGGTGGCCTGAGCTGGGGGAAAAAAGGGAAAGGGAAAAGGGCAAAAAAAGGAACAAATAAATAATCTTCCTTCTCACAACCAGGACGTGTCGCTGGATCCCAATCAGGATCACAAACCAGATAAGACAAAACTACCAAACATGACCTGTGAGACATCTGGTTCCGTGACAACGACCTCAAGGTACAGGCCATTTAGGCTGAGCCTCGCAGAGCCTCTCCACCTGTGTGACAACAATTGGCACAGCGTCTCAATTTCACTGGAGCGAGGTACTTGGCACCGAATTAGGGGCAAGTTTGTTGTCATTGGGGACTGCAAATTCACACCACAGGAGGTCGAAGTTGCTCCGGGAATGACTACCTCACATCCCGAGCACTTTGTCCTATGGCTGCACTGCATAAGCCCACCAGTTTTCCGCCCTAAAGGTCAGGTAGTTGCCCAGGTAATTCATGTCCCCGCTTTACCCGTGGATGAAGGGGTTCCCCAAGTCACTGCAGTAAGAACCATAGGGAGGAACAAGCCAAAATAAAAATGCAGGCTGATGGTGGATGAGGAGACCACAACTATTGAGGGTCTCCTAAACACTGGGGTAAATGTGACCAACATCCCAGCATGGGAATGGCCATCACATTGGGCCTTACAAAGCGTGCCCGGACATGTCCAAGGTGTCAGGGTCTTCAATTGGCAAGACAGTCAAAGAACGTGGTAGAAATTCAGGGCCCGAAAGGACAATTGGCAAGCCTTCATCCTTTCATTTTAGACTATTTGGAACCCCTACTGGGGAGAGACCTGATGGCCCAGTGGGGGGGTCACAATTGACATATCTGACCCCTCACATTTTCAGGTAGCAGCTGCTGAAGAGCGTCCCACCCAAAAACTCAATTGGTTGACTGATAAACCAGTATGGGTAGAGCAGTGACAGCTTTCTAAACAAAAATTAAAAGTGCTCAATGAGCTCATAGAGGAGCAGCTCAAGAAGGGCAGCATTGAGAAGACTACCTCGCCGTGGAACTCCCTGGTGTTTGTCATTCAAAAATCAGATAAGGCCAAGTGGCGACTCCTCCACAACCTCCGCAAAATTAATAATGTCATTGAGGACATGGGTCCTCTCCAGCCAGGGATGCCGTCCCCAACCATGCTCCCCTGAGATTGGCAATTGGCAGTCATTGATATTAATGATTACTTTTTCCAAATTCCCCTTCACCCTGACAATGCCTTGCACTTTGCATTCTCGGTACCTACCATCAACCGAGAGGCCCCTCGGAAAAGGTATCACTGGAAAGTCCTACCCCAGGGCATGAAAAACAGCCCCGTGATCTGCCAGTGGTATGTCTCTTCCCAGCTGTCTCCAGTGTGTGCAGATGCAGAGAAGGCCATCATCCATCACTACATGGATGATGTCCTTGTGTGTGCCCCCAGTGAGGACTTGTTGACCCATGTGCTTGACCTGACAGTGACTTCACTGGTTGCTGCAGGATTTGAGCTGCAAGAATCAAAGATTCAGAGGATGTCCCCATGGAAGTACCTGGGACTCGAAATCGGTAAGTGGACCATTGTGCTGCAAAAATTGGCAATATAAACTAAAATCAGGACCCTTGCAGGTGTTCACCAACTGTGTGGGGCTTTGAGTTGGGTGAGGCCTTGGCTAGGTGTGTCCACTGAAGACCTGGCCCCCCTTTTCAATTTATTGAAAGGGGGAGAGGGGCTGAGTTCCCCTAGGTCACTCACCCCAAAGGCAAGGAAGGCACTAGAAAAGATCCAAACATCAATGTCCACCAGGCAGGCGAGTCGCTGTGACCCTGACTTACCTTTCTGATTTATAATTTTTGGAAAATTGCCACACCTCCACGGAATGATTTTCCAGTGGGATGAGGAAAGTAATACCACCCCTAAAAAGGACTGAGGCAGGGGAGACCCTCTTCTTATCATAGAGTGGGTTTTTCTCAGCCATCAACGGTCCAAGAGGATCACATGACCCCAGGAGCTGGTGGCGGATCTGATCCGGAAGGCCAGATCCCATATCAAAGATCTGGCTAGTTGTGATTTTGAATGTATCCACATACCAATTAGATTAAAATCGCACCAAATTACAAAGGTGATGTTGGAACACCTGCTTCAAGAAAATGAAGTGCTGCAATTCTCTTTGGACAGCTACACAGGTCAAATTTCTATTCATCGGCCTGCCCACAAAATTTTCAATCAAGATGCCCAATTCATATTGCCTCTTGACAGTGTTCAGAGCAAAAGGCCTCTTGAAGTCTTGAGCATTTTTACTGATGCGTCCAGAAGGTCCCATAAGTCAGCAATTATTTGGAAGGACCTTCAGACTCAGCAGTGGGAATCAGATGCTGTTGAGGTAGAAGGCTCACCTCAACTCGCTGAGTTGGCCACAATCGTCAGGGCTTTTGAGAGGTTCTCTTAACCCTTTAATCTAATAACAGATTCCGCTTATGTAGCTGGAGTAGTGTCCAGAGCAGAACAATCCATTTTACAGGAGGTGTCCAACATCACTCTGTTTGAACTGCTCTTGAAGCTCATTAAGCTGATTTCCCACCGAGAGCAGCCATTCTATGTGATGCATACAAGATCACACACGGATCTGCCAGGATTCATTGCTGAGGGAAACAGGAGGGTGGATGCTCTCACTGCCCCTGTAGAAATGGCCCCGCTGCCTAACATCTTTGAACAGGCCAAGATCAGCCATCAACTTTTCCACCAGAACACGCCAGGCCCTACGTTCCCAAGGTTGCTGAACACAAGGTGTCACAGGTCCCTGCACAATAGGTAAGTTGGGGATATTTACACCCAAAAAAACCCTCAAATTACAGATTGGGTGCAGAAGAACACCTCCAAATTACCTACAGTCCAAAAAAGAGACCTGGCAAGTCTCTACCTGGACTGTGATTTGGAAATTATCCACTGGTCCAAGGCCAAAGCTACTGCTGTAACAGTACAAGTTTCTTCTTGCCCTAGGTCTTAGTGGCCAAAACTATGGGTGAATTAGGCCGATTGGAATGCTGGGTGGCTAAACAAGCCAATTTGACATCCAATGCCTTATCAGACCTCCTGTCAGATGAACAAGTCACAAGACAGGCGACATTGCAAAATAGGGCAGCAATTGATTATTTATTGCTGCTACATCAACATCACTGCAAGGAATTTGAAGGCCTTTGTTGTTTCAACCTATCAAGCTGAGCAGAAAACATCCACCGGACAATTACCAAAATGAAAGACATGGTCAGAGATTTGAAAAGAGAGACTGGAGAGAGGGACTATTTAAGAATTGGGGATTTCTGGTTGGGTCAGTTCAATAGTTAAGACTGGTTTGTTGATTTTGTTGGTGATTCTCATGATTTTAATTGCTTTTGGAATCATTAAACGTGCACTGTATCGTTTGATTTCAAATGCCACTAACCCTCCAGCTGTAAACCAGGTCGCAATACCTGGAGAAGAAACAGAGATGGAAGAAATGGATTCATCATCAGAAACAGAGCACACAGAGGACTTTGCCCCTGAACAAATAGGACAATGGCCAGTTCTTTATGAGGAATGGCCAACCAACCAAAAATGGTATGGGGACATGTATCCAGGGTCGGAGCATCTTGCCCCTCAAATGCAATTCTCCGCCTTTTAATTAAAAGAAAAGGGGAGATGTGGCAGTGTGTTTTTTAGGTTTTTGGAATTATTATATTGTTATATGGTTCATTCTATGTACCCCCTATTTTCTTTCCCTATTTGGTTCATCACCCCGGTTACTGTTGTCTGTCAGTCTTAAGTTACGTAACTCCCAGACCCTGTCTGTCACTCTGAGACCTTGCCTTCAGTCTGGAAAGTTCTAATAGGATCACAGAGTGATTGGACAGAATTCCTGTCCCCCCCCCCCCCCCCCCCACTGTATTCGGGTTTGTTCCCCTACATGTCACTAAGTTAGAGAGCCGTCCCCCGCTCATCCCTAATTGGTCCCAAGTCAGACCCTACCCCGAGTTCCTCCCCCCTTTATCAGCTGCTGTATTCAGGTGTGCGGGGCTCTGCCTGAGCTGCCACCTGTGACTGAGATGTCCCTGCAGTGGGACAAATAAAGTCAGTGGTTTAAGCTCAAGCGGGGTCTCCCCCTCTCTGTTCCTGCCATTGTCTCTCACTGCCCGCAGACAAACCAAGACCCACAGGTTTGGCAAAGTTCGTCCTGCTACTGAGCCATACCCTCGCTGCTGTGGTGCCAGGGCTGGCCGAGGCAGAAATCACACTGACACCACCACAGTTAATAACTAGTTAATATTTGTGATTTTAGAGTGTTTTAGTGAAACTTTTAAACTTTAAAAGTCCTTCCTTCCTGCCTGACTTCCTGCTTTCCCGCCTACCTGCCTTCTTGTCTGTCTGCCTGCCTTCCACTGCTTTTCCCCTTCATTCGCTAGAACTGAATAATGACAAACTATAGACACCTGATAAGTTCAGGACACTCTCAAGATTGTTATTTACAGTAGCTGCTCATTATTTCTTCTTGTTCTTTTTTTGCTTGCTTTTTGCAAAGCAGAAAGTGTATGTGCAGAAAAGAAATTCTGTTTCTGGCAATGAGAACTTCCCCACAGTAGAATCAAGTAACTCAGTGCATAGCTAGGAAATCTAGAGGAAGGGCTGATCTGGCAGATCTTAGATAAAAGAAATATGTAGCTTTGGATTCAAAAATTTAGAGATTTTGAAAAATACTATCAGCAATTGTGTAAGTGTAGTTTTCCTTAGTAAACAGATTTTGGTTTTGTGCTGAAATGCATCTCTTACTTTGTCCATAACTCCTCTGTATAGGAAAGGGACTGGTCAAAATGAAATGTTACTTAGTTCAAGCAAGACAGCATGTTTTGCTATACACAACATGGGACCTTGAGCAAATCTGGTTTTGTTTCTGATCTTCTGACTTCTGATACTTAAAAAATGTCAAATTGTCACAGGCCTTCTGTTTTTCAGAGCTACATTATAAGTATAAAGCAGGTATTAACCACCATTAAAAAGCACCATTAAGGATTCTTAACCTTGTTCTATTCTAAGGAGAGTAGTGCTGCTGGTGATGACTAGGCTGTAATTTCTGAAGGAAATACTGGTTGGCAAAGGTGGAAAGCAAAGATGTTAGAAGATGAAGCAAAGAAAAATGAAAAGAATGTTAGCATCCTTACAGAACACATTTGAAAGAGAAAATGAATATGATGAATGAGAGGCAAGCTGTGGCTGGACAGTAATTGGTAGGGTGGTAAAAGAGATTTGGATAGTTGCATGCACGTGAGTGTATGTGTGAGTGTGTGTGGGTGTGTGGGTGTGTGTATGTTCATGCAAACATGCCTATGATTACATAATTAGTCTGTTATTTGTCTGAAACCTTAACTGGTAAAATTTCTGAAACAGAAAAAAAACAGAAGTACAGGCAGTCCTTTAGTTTAGTCAGTATTCAGTTTGTGCAGTTAGTCAATGAATCATTTATTTGAAACTGACATATTTTCTCTGTCTCACAGTTTGTAGGGGAACATAGCATCACAGATTCCTAGAATGGGTTGGATTGGAAGGGGCATCATCTGGTCCAAGACCCTACAATGAGCTGGTAATATTTTTTAGCCCACCTGATTGAGCTAGAACTTCAGGCACACTAGTCTGTTAAGTCTACCAACATCAATATGTTTACAACAGCCGTGTTGTTTTTAATTCTAGAAAAATAGAAAATGGGATTTACCATCTAAAATTTAAAAGTAACATCTAAACGGTGTATTTGCAGTCAAAAAACCCTGCTGAATCAGCATGCAGTTTGTTGAATAAAATGGATGAAACCAATTTACTAAAGGAAAGATATTTAAAAGAAATTCACATAAAACTGCTATACAAAGTGTGCTAACTCTAGAAGGTGATTTTTCAGGTCTGTTGGGAAATATCATCTACAAATTTTCTTCTGACACCATTAATATAAGCACTGTAACTTCTGTTAAAATTCATTTTTCTAACTGGGAAGAAGGCAGAAAATATTGTATGAGTGAAAATATAGATGTACATGATAATGACCGTCAAAGGCTTCACACCAACTTATGCTACACAGATTTATGTTTCTCACTGAAAAGCCTATGTTAAAAGTTCCTACACAGACCCATACCATGCCTTCTGTTTTAGATTTCTGCCTCTATCATGTTTAATTGTGCAAGAGAAAAACCTTGGTGGGTTCTCCTATGCACATAAGCTCAAATTATACCATCAGGCTCATCAGCAGCAATATGACTTTGGTCTTGCACAATGACATTTAACCACACATTACTGAAAACATGTGAAGGACTGTTGAACATACGGAACAGGTGGAAAAACTGAAGTAATTATAGAGTGGCTTATCAAAGTTCAGCACAAACATTTCAGAAATCTTGTAATTTTTACCTGTATTTGTAACCTGTTTATCTCCAGACAGCAGATGTATGTTTCATGTTATATAATTGAGATTCTGACAGTTAGTCATGAAGAATACATCACTAATATTGAACAAAGATGCATTTGTCAACATTTTATTTTAAATCTGCTTTCATTACATTCTGAAGTTGTTATATTTTTAGCTTTATTTTTTATTTGAAGTATTACTATTTCAAAGCCATCTCCCTAAATATTTTAGATCTGAAACAAAAACTTTTCATGTACCAATTGGTTTGACTTATACAAAGTGACTGAATTAAAGGAGAAGGTGAGATATCTGAGAACTAGAGGGCATCCAAAGGAGAGCTATGAAAATGCAGAACAGTCTACAGAGGAAGCTGTATAAGGAGAAGCTGAGGTCACTTGGTCTGTTCAGCCTGGAGAAGAGGAGACTGAGGGATAATTCACTGCAGTTTCAACTTCCTTGTGAGGAGAAGAGGAGCAACAGGCACTGACCTCTTCTCTGAGATGACCAGTGATAGGATCTGAGGAAATGTCATAAAACTCTGTTGGGGGGGGTTGGATATTAGGAAAAGGGCTCTTGCCTCAGTGGGTAGTTGGGCATTGGAACAGGGTCCCCAGGGAAGTGGTCTCAAAACCAAGCCTGACAGAGGTAAAGAATCATTAGGACAATGCTCTCAGGCGCACATAGTGATTCTTGGGGATGTCCTCTGCAGGGCCAGGAGTTAGTTTTCCATCCTTGTAGTCCAAGTCAGAATGTTCTACAACTCTATAATGTTGTTAAAACCTGACAGACATTTTCCACCTGTAAACTGATATATTGCAATGGAAGTTCGATCAGATCTCAATTTTTAGGGTAATATCCTTGGCACATGAAAATTGGTGCAGATGCCTTGGACCTCATAGGGATAAGCTCATTATGTATTGCCTTAGAATCTGAAACATTCATAACTTTTATAGAAGCAAACTGTGTTTCAAAACTTGAAAACTGAGAGGAAGTAGCCTTTTTAGTGTGTATCAGTACACTTGAGAAAGAAATTATAACCTCAGTATATACATGCACTAAAATGAAAAGCTGGAACCAAATTAACCCTCCAAAAGCTACGGAAATTCTAAATTAAGTCTGCCTGAATAACTTTCTTGTGTCTTTGTTCACACCTGCATGCGATGCAGACTGGCACATCGTGTTTTCCCCAGCCACACATGTTCTCTGCTTCAGAAAAATCATAGTAAAAATCCCCAGAGTTGTTAGGTAGTATTTAGTTCTTTGCCCCATCAGACAGTGTGTAGTCTAAGACTTGTCTTCTACACATTATTCAGATAAATAATGTCATCTGAATAATGTCAACAAATATGTTCCTCTCCTCTTCAAACCTGATTCCCTGAGTGATGCATGACCATTTATGTTCACAGTTCACTTGGAAGGATATTGCATCCCACTCCTACATGGAAAGGAGCATCTAGGACTCATAGATGCCTGTGGTTGAAAAAGAATGGGAGAAGAGTTCAAAAGAAAGTTCACAAAATGTTATTAGCAAACTACGCATGGAAGTTTATATATATTTTACACATAATAATAATAAATAACAACAGAATAATAAAAAAGAGGAAAGAAAGAGTTAAAAAAAGAGAAAAAAATAAAAAGAGGAGGATGAGACAGGAGAGGAAAGGGGATCAGCTGTTCTGGATCTAACACTCATTCAGCCAACAATGTGTCCAGAGTCCTGGGGTGTGCCACATGGCTTGTGGGAGTGGCTTCCCGGTGACCAGTTTTCCTTCCTGGGCTTTGGTTTCTTGCTCTTCACATAAATGAGTTAGCAGGCACAGTCCAGTCTTCTGGAAATAGTTCAGGAAGCTTTGAGGGTGTTTTGGTGGTCTTGATCCCTCTGGTGTGCTCCGTAATCAAATTTTGGCACTTGCACAGTATGTTGTGCAGTCACGAAGGAACTGAAAAAGAAAATTAGCTCCACAAAGGTGCAGTCCCCTTTCCAGGCACATTCTGTTCTAACCAGCCTGTTTGAATGATCATCAGAAGAAATTTTGTCATGGAAAGACTTGTTAAACTTTGGAATTGCATGGAGAAATGATGGAGTAACAAGCCCTGGAGATGTTTAAAAAATTATTGGATGTGGCACTAGTAACATGGTCAAGTTGAAATGTGGTAATTCAGTGACTTGGTGATTGCAGAGCCCTTTTCTAACCTAAAAGATTCCATGACCTCATCTTTGGTGTTTGAGGAAGAGTAATGCATTTACTCCTTACTGCTCAAGCTTCTTAGAGAGGAGAGATGGTATCACAACCATTTCAGAATTTCCAGCTGAGAGAATTGAACATTTTTTTTTTCTTTTTTCACAATATTTTTATTTCATTTATTTTTGTTCCAAAAATAAAAATGCTTTGTCAAAGCTTAACTGTATCCAGAGGGGAGATTAATATTTTATACAAGAGAGATCAAATGAATGTGGTTGATGCCACTGACAGTTTTGTTACAGGAAGCATATAAAAAGGGTATCAGACAAAAACCCCAACCCTTAGTCACACCCTAGGTTTGGTTTTAGCTACCTTTCTTATTTTGAGAAGGAGTTGCACTGGATATTTTTGAAAAGCCATGTGGGATGGTTCATCTAAGGACGTGGTGTCCCTCACTTATGTGGGTCTCCAGAAGTGTGTCCACTGACACCATGGAATC
Source organism: Sitta carolinensis (assembly GCA_032173965.1). NCBI lineage: Eukaryota > Metazoa > Chordata > Aves > Passeriformes > Sittidae > Sitta > Sitta carolinensis. The sequence continues at coordinate 51,865,226 of CM063313.1, forward strand.
TGACTGAGGCAATGTGACGAAACTAGCACTGGTCCCTATGTCAGCCAGGCTCTGTGCTCAGGGTTAGGTGGGACCTCCTGAAGAGGTCTTTAACTTTTGATTGACAACTCCCACAGTTCTTGGATTACTCTCTCCTCCCAGACATAGACAGACACCTTTTTCACATTTGAGGGCTGTATCCACAAAAGTGTGCCAATGGAGGTGGGGATATGTAGTTGAGCAATTATAAACTCCTTATTAACTGACAATAGGGCTTTTCAATAAGCAAACATAAAGGGAAAAGGAGTAAGAACTATTGTACCAGATAAGATTATTCTAATTAAATTTAATTAATGTACTCTTATGCTACAGTATTTAAATTCAAACTGATTTAATAAATACATTAATTATGTTGATTAAATGGAAATTAATATGGTAATTCACTATGCCCTTCAGTTTCAAGAAAAGTGTTAAGTCTTTTACCAAATGATATGCTCAGAATAGAGGAGACTGGGGAATAATATAACTCAGCTTTTCTGTCCTCTCAGAATCTTTCACAGTTAATAAGTCTTTTTGTAGAGTTCTTTTTCTTAACCTTTTATTCTAGAGGGAACACTTTTAAAAACAATCCATAGATCTCCCCAGTATTTTTGTTAGCTGGAAGGGAAATAATTAAATTATTATTTATTATTTAGGTATTAGAAAAATCTGTGTTGTACAAAAATGTTGTGTTATGATTAAAAATGACACCAAAAATTCTGGAAAGTTTGAAAAGAAAAACAAACAAATTAACCGTATATCCATCTTCAGAATCTGCTATATATTGTCAACTTCCCATATGCATATATTTTTTCTTCTTTTTGTGTTTATTTCCAGTTTATACATGAGTTTTTGGGAAGGAGAGCTGTTGATCCATGAGACCCTATTTATGACTGACAAAAGACTGAGTAGTACTGTTTCAGAGAGTCCTTTTCTAGTCAAGAAATTTGTATGTGGGTATAAATCTAAATATTGAATTTGCATGGATTGTTGATATAGTAGTCTACTGAAAAGAATGTGTATTAAAGTTGATTATTCCTGCCTAGATTATAGATTATTGATTAAACCAGCCTAGATATTTAGGTCTTCAGTGAGTGACTAAATCCCATTGTCTTAATGATGTTTGTGAAGCAGATCTGGTCAATCAGATAACATCTTCTGTAGAAAATTTGGAAAATCTGCTCAATCTATGTGCAATGTGTGCTCTGTTTTTGCATCTTTCAATCTTGACCTTTGCACTATCCAAAAGAGTGGGCATTTTGACTGGCTGTGTTTGTGTACTTAAGCTTTCTTGCATGGAGAGCAGGGTATATGCACAATGATCTCATCCAGCTGTGCAACCAAAATGTGGCCATGGTATCTATTCTGGAAATACAGCTCTAAGGCACAAACCCCCTGCACCAGTGTAAGCCTTCATCACTACGTTAATGATTTTTGACATGATACCTCTGACTTATGCAGTTTGAATTATTTAACCCATTGTATATTTCAGGGACTTGCAGACTGGGGACCATATTCCTGTCCTGAAAAGTCAATGTGTGCCTTATCAGGTGATCCTCCCAGAGAGAGAGAAACAAATGGGACTTATGGTTTGTACTTCTATTGGTTATCTCATGCCTGACAGTGAAGTGGAAAATGCCAAAACTTCTGTTCTTTAATAAAACAGTATTCTGGTATCCATAATAGCTGATAAAGTGAGTTAAGCAATCACAAAGTTAAGGGGCTCTTTGAAGAATCAGAAATTATTCTCTTAGATAGCCTCACTGTGTCATGGCCCAGTATTGCCAGGGTGCTGTGGAAGTGCCTGCGGCTGAGACCCACTGGACAAAGGGACCTGGCAGTGGTGTGACACAGCACAACAGAACTTCTTGTAGCAGGAAATCCAGCAGCAGAACTCTGCAAGATGAAGGCTTCCAGTGTGACTTCAGCTACAGGGAGCAGAGTAAGGAAAGGACACCAAGACCATCCTGCTCATGTTTAATGTTTGCACCAAATCTAATGGATCCGGGGTTTTTCTCCCTGTATGATTAGAATTAAGTCAGAGAACACAGAATGTGTTGTGAATAACAAGAAATATTATTTTAAAAAAAAAAAAAAAAGTCTCAGACTGCACCAGAAACAATTGCTTTCCTGAGGTTTTATAGAATATGTATGTATATATATGTATATATATGTGTGTTTGCAAATGTACATATACACATTGTGGACTTATGGGTTATGTCTCAAATACCACATTTTTCTTGAGTTTAATCTGGAGGTCAAAGTTATTTTTCATATATATTTATCATTTTTGTTTAAAAAGGAGATCATCATAATTTTTTAAAGCATATTTTAAGATAAAAGAAATCTCACATACCATTCTTTACAAATGCATTACAATTTTTCTTCCCTCTTCTTCCTGTGTTTTGACAGTATCCCTTAGAAAAGCTTTGCATTTAAATTTAGCCTCTGTAGTGAGGAATTTTGAATCCATTTCATGAAGGTAGACGAATAATATTTGACTTTCTTTATGGTTGCATGTTGTCTTAACACCTTTTAAATCCAGGCTAACTACATTACAATAGCCACTTAAGGGAATTGCAATATTCGTACCAAGAGTTCCACTTTGCAATACAGTTTTCACTCTTAAGCTGCCCAGTAACCAACAGACAGGTATTTTTAAATTGCCTTTTCTAAGTATTTGTACTCTCTTTTCTTGGTGCAGCCCAGTTTTCCAATATGACATAAGAAATTCCGAAGAAAGGGTGTACAAATCTGCCTAAAATAATTATGGTAAGCAACTTTGCTGTCAAATCTGTTTCCTAATCCTTCCTTTTGGAAGATAGCATGTTACCATGCGTCACTTTGACACTAGGAAATAATGTTGAAACAAACTATGGAGACTTTTCTTAAGTGACATTATATCATTTTAAGTTATATGACACATTAATTCCCTTTGTTAATTAAGTATCAAATTTCATTTCTTGTATAGCAGAGAACTATGAAATATATTATGACTGTTTACTAGACTAGAAAGGCACACATTCATTATCTTTTATTAAGTCTTTTCTGAACATCTCTGTTTTAGTGTTGTATTAAAGAAATTTAAATTTAGCTTCAGCCTCTAACAACCTATTGTTGATAGCTGAACACTGCTAGTCCAGCTATAAAAAAGATTTAAAAGGAGTTTGTTCTGAGACTAGCTAGCTAATCTGAGATTAGTTACCTAAAGAGAAAAATGATTTAGCTTGGTCCTTACATTTTTCCTATCTCATCCTCTAGTTTCAGGTTGGTGATTTGATTGTTTTTACTGTATAATAAAACAGAAGAAATCTTGTTTCCCGATTAAAACTAATATTTGCTGCACCAGTGACGTTGCTTCAATAGGAGGGATTTTTTGTTTTGTTTTTTTTGGTGACCAAGCAGTGCAGTAAATCATTTCTTTCCAGGGATGAAGAGAGAGAATATTATCTGTAGTCAAGAAAAGACCCTGGAAGACAGACAAAGAAGATCAATAAATCAGAGAATGTGTCATCTCTCTCAACAAAATGTGCAAATCTCAGAAAAAAGCAATTTGTCTTTTCCTTTCACTAGCAAATCTGTGACTGGGATGCTTCCATCCTGTTCTGCTAGGGTAACAACACTGGCTACTAGTTTAATAATTCTTCTCAGAAAATGACATCCCTTCATTTAAACAACTTTTTCTTATTTTAAAACAATCTATTTTTTCTATGTGGCAATAACCAATCTTCTTATCTATTAGTTACAGAAAGCATGAAGGACAAAGGATGGATGATGCCTCCCCTCTAGGGAAGGGTAAATTCAAGCTTTTTCACTGATACTGTATTGATTCAGGACCCTCCAGTTTATTTAAAAAATAATACTACAAAATTTTTAAAAACTAATTTTTTTCAGTTTACTACTGATTTGACAGACTCCAGTCAAAAGCAAATTTAGTCTTATATATCACAACAGTTAAGTTCCCAAAAGTTACTATATACAAGGGCGTCTTAAGTGAATAAGGGGACCTGAAATTATGTCTAAGCTTTGAGCAAAAAGTACAAGTTTGTCTGACTCTGTGAAGCTAGAGTGCCAAGCATAACTCAATTTTTTTTTCATAAGGAAATGATAGATTTTTTTCCACTCATGACAAGAATACAGTGTTTCTATGGGGTTTTGATTGCAACTTCTGGACTTGCTTTAGTTTTCAGGATTGTACTGAACACTGATTTTATGTCAGAAATACATGGTGGAAAGAAAACAATTTGGTATAGAAATACTGGATTATCGAAAAAAAAATCAGAATAAACAAAACAACAGAGATGCTCTAGTTTATTTTTTTCTGGAAGAACCAGTAAGCAATATTTAGTTTTGAAGAATAATAGTTATTACTAAATCTGTGTTTGGCTTATGTTTTCAGGTACATGTTCCTCCAGATTATGGCTAGTTTGGGACAAATCAACCCAGGACCATACATGGCAAATTGAACATTGCTTAGTTAACACCAGTTGATAATTGTGCCTTTCACAGGATCACGGAATAGGCCAGGTTGAAGTGACATACCAGATAGACCACAGTGAGTCATCTAGTCCAACCTCCCTGCTCTGTTCAAGCATGGTCATCTTACAGCACGTTACATAAGGATTGTGTCCAGATGGTTCCTAAACACCTCCATCAAGGGGAAGTCCACAAACTTTCCAGTCTGTTCAGGTGGAAATTCCTGTGTTTCTGCCCTTGTTTCTTTTCCTATTGCTTGGCATCACCGAGAAGAGACAGGCTCCATCCTCTTGATGCTCTCCTTGCATCAAATACTTATAGGCATAATTGATCAGGTCCCTTCTTGGTCGTCTCTTCTCAAGGCTGAACAGGTCCAGCTCCCTCAGCCTCTTATAAGAGAGATGCCCCAATCAACTTTGTTGCCCTCCAGAGGCCCCATTCCAAGAGTTCCATATCTCTCTTGTACTGAGAAGCCTAGAACACAAAACTCAAACCCCAAAATGCAGGCTCACTAGGGCTAAGAAAAGGAGCAGGATCACGTCCCTTGACCTGCTGGCAATGCTCTTCCTAATGCACTCAGGATCATGTTTGTCTGCTTGTCCCCCGGGGCACACTGCTGGTTCATGGACAGCTTGTTATTCACCAGGACCCCAGGTCCTTCTCCACAGAGCTTCCTCCCAGCAGGTCATCCCAGCCTGTTTGGTACCTGGCTGGGGCTGCTCCTCACAACATGTCCCTCCCTGCCTGTGCCTTTGTTGAATTTCAGGCAGCTTTTCTCTGCCCAGCTCTCCAGCCTGTCGAGGCCTTTCTGCAGGGCTGCAGAGCCCTCTGGGCTATCAGCCACTTCTCCCAGCTTTGGGTCGTCAGTGAGCTTGCTGAGGAAGTATCTGCCCTCCAGCCAAGTAATTGATGGAAAGGCAAACAGTGCTGGGCCCAGTATGGAACTGTGGGGGACAATACCAGTGACAGACCTCCAACCTGACCCTGTGTCACTGATTGTGTCCCTCACTCAGCCAGTTCTCATTGTCCACTCATCCAGACAACACCTCCTGAGTTTGCCTATTGGGATGCCATGAAAGACAGGGTCAAAAACCTTACTGAAGTCAAAGTAGACAACATCCCCTCTCTCCCTGCATCTATATGGGCAGTGGTTTCATCACAGGAGGCAATCAAGTTGGTCAAATGTGATTTATTTTTATTGACTCTATGTTGACTACTGACCATCTTCTTGCCATCTGTGTGGATAAAAATGGAATCCAGAATGAGACCCTCTTGTTGCTGTGGTGAATAACACACGACATGAATTTTCTTTGAAACAGATCAGAGAGATGATCTGACTCTGTTTATTAGAAAGAAATTACCCCCTTCTATACATTTTGCCACAGACCACTGTGATTGGTGAAAGGACAACTGCTCCACCCACACCGGCCAGACCACAGGGACGCCAAAAGTAAGTCCATCCCACAGAAAGAATTCCAAACACGAGTTTTCACCACAAAATCAATCTGATGCCCATGTTGAAGCTGTGAGAACAAGTTTCAGAAACCCAAAACATCAGGAAAAATGAGCTTTAGAAACTCAGAAGCTCCAGGCCTGGAAAACCAGACTACACACTCCATCACCTTTACAAATATTGAAGTGAGGATGACAGATCATTAGTGCCTTAGGTCCTTCTTCTTCCCATTTTTGAAGGCTAGGGTGACATTTGTTTTTTCCAATCCTTAGGCATTTCTCCTGGTCAAAAATGATCCTTCAAAGATGTTTGTGAGTGGCCATCAATATGCCCTCCACCAGCTCTCTCAGTCTTTCTACTTATCTTTATAGAGGGGCAGGCTGTAGTCCACACGGTCATCCCTTCTCATTACTGCAGGCAGAGACACTCCTGTAAGTCACATTTGCATCTGTTTTCAGACTGTTCCTTCCAGAATGACCATGCAAAGACTGGTCAATAATGGCTTCTACTCACCTTGACTTTTTTGGAGTGGTGACTCATTAATGAAAGGATTCTTCCTGTCATCTGGTTTTTTAGCTATCTGTGTCTCATCTGGTACCAATTTAAAATATTCAAATGCATTATTTCTCTTTTGTCTGTGATTGAGAAATTTATATTGTGTGCAACACTAATAGAAAAAGGTCATCCTCTTAGACAGATTTATATGGTTTATAGACAAACTTAAGACTAAACATCTTTTGCTTGGTTGTTGCATTCAGAAAAAAAAGAAGCATGCTAATATTTCTCTTCTAATTGTACTTCAGAAGTTGAGGGACAATGTGTGCTATGTGGTGTAATAATGTCTGTGTGTGTGTAGGAAGAGAATTCAGTGTTAAAAGGAATATGACATGAAGGAGGTACCTGCAAAGTATATGATGCAAAAGAAGTTGTATTTTAAACATGATACCTAGGCGAATTTTACTTTTTAAGTAGCACTTACAATGCTACACAATGTAATTGATATATCAATTATGGAATGATTGATGGAGTACTTCAGTTCTGGGGAAAATAAATCCTTGCATTTTTTTCCTTTTCATTGCTATTTACGAAGGAATGGGGACAGGGGGATGGAGTTGGATATGAAGAACATATGGGTCAGCAGTCCCCACAAATGAAAGCAGCTTGGGGTTTGGCTGAAAAACCATTAAATTTATTTTTTCAGAGATATAGGCTCTATTAAATATTAATTAATTTTTTAAAATTTATTGAAGAAATAATTTCTTAAGTTTATGGGAACTAGAGAGAACACGATTATCTAAATTAGTCCTAAAAACAGAATCAAGCTCTTCTGGTGCTTTTAGTGTGCATTACAGTTGGTGTGTGAAACTTTAAACTAAGCAATGTTTTATGTACAACAAAGTTTGACATTTGATGAACTAAGTAATAAAAAGACAAAAGAAGAGTTTAAGACCCACAAGAGTCAGTATTTCTCTCATTTGTGTTATGCCCTGAGGACAGTACCATGGTCTTTTGAAGAGTGGTATTTTATACAGCATGAGATTTCTGTTCAATAAGTTTTGAAGTTTTTATTGTAAAGTGCTTTGTAAATTCTTTTTATACTTGTGGAAAGAGTAGGCCGCTTACAGTCATGTAGCATTGCTGTGTACAACTTCCCAAGGGACTGCATCAGACTGTGCTGGTTGAAACCACCAGACACTGGTAGCACGGAACTATCTTCTGCATTTAAACCCTCTTGCCTACCACATAATCCCTCTTCCAGTCTCTGGAATGTGAAAGACAGGAAAAATCATATGTAGAAATTAAATGCATGGATTCTGGGATTTTGAGGAGCAACAGTGTTGAAAAAAAACACCTGTAATATTTAGCTATCTGATGGGGATAACATAATTATTTTGTATAGTTTTGGAACTATTAGGTTTTCGTAGCATCTGTTACTGGAGATTTTTGAAGTGCTCCAGGATGCAAAGCCCACAAGCAAATGAACTGCTTGGATAGACACAGGTTATCATGTGCGGTTGTTTGGAAGATTTCTGCACTGCGCAGTCATGTACAGAACCATGTGCAGAGGAAAAACCTCTGTGACTTGTGAAGCTGCTCCAGAAAACAAAAAATACTTAATATGAGTCACCTTTCATCAAGAGTTACAAATGTCATATATTCCTAAACTTTGATCCTGACTCAGATACCAGATCTTGAACATTTCTATTTAAATGTGTCCATGTCCATCTCTCCAATGACAAAAAAATCTAAACCCCTTGCTGGATTCAGGCAGAGGGAGGACAAAGTATCTGGTATTCTTGAAATAGTTTCCAAAGTGTTATGATTTCAGAAGAGATGTCTTTTATAATTGCTGAGTATTCAGTGCATGTCCACATTGTTACAACAACAGGATTTTAAGTATGTGTTCAAAGGAAGCTTGGGATAGAAAGAGTTTAACAGGTCTGTCCAGGAGGAAATTAATCAAGTCCCAGTAAATTGTGCAATAACAGAAGTGCTAGTATTCATCAATTTTCTGGTGGATTTTTGCGCTGTAAAACACATCATGCTGTTTATTGAAAGTAAATAGTGCTGCATGTCTCCAGTGAGCATCTCACTGTGAGGATATTCTCACCAGCAGAAGATATACTACTGCATTTACTATTCCCTAAAGAAGAATCATTTTAGTTAGTATAGTTCTTTTTTTATTAAGCACAATAATTAATAAAGTACCTAGGCTAACCTAACAACTCTCGACATCTGTTCCCCAACCTCTACGGAGCAGAAAAACATGAATTACACTAAAGTTAAGTATTATCATCAACACCTTAAGTTCTCTACTCTTGATACAAAAAGATATCAGCCAGAAAATAATCAGAAGTGCAAACAGAAAAGCATAAAGGATACTCTGGTAGATAAGTAATACAAGCTAAATTATCAATGAGACCCTGCTTAGGACAGATTTAGGACAAATGATGGGACAAGGTGAGAAAATAAAGGGAAAGAGAGTGGAGAATGATAATTTAAACAAAGAAGTTCATAGTTCTAAAATTCCTCTTTAAAAAAAAAGTGCAATGTTTGCTTTAAATTACTCAATAGCCTACTTCAAATTTCCAAAATGTATTTCCTTTTCTATAGTGACATGAACCAGGTTTTTTTTTTTGCTTGAAAATATTATATCTTAAATTACTACTCAAATTAGTATATGAGAAACAATGGAAAATCTGTCAGCAATTAGCTGAGCTTTTATATTTTTTTTTTCCTTTGGGATAAAGCTGAATCTTTAGGCTATACATCTTCTAGAAATTCATGAATTGTGACTGCAATAAATGTCATTAGAGACAATAAAATAAATATATTTGTATAAATATGTAAAAGATACTGAACATATAGGCTTTTAATTGTACAAGTCTATAGTCAAAACATAAAACTGAAATCATGTTTTAAATGGAAGACAAAAACATTATTTGGATTTGAACTTGTTTGACTGTGGCACTGTACTTGGTCATATTGAGGTGCTTCTGCATTCCATTTGTTCATATGGTCACTGTCAAAGGCATGTCCAGAGTCAGCAGGACACATTGATTCTTCTGGTGCCACAGTCCATTCCCCTCTAGGGGTCCCAGCCAGGCTAGCTCTAGTCCCTCAGAGGGGAAACAATGTGGTGAGGACAAAGATAAAAGACCAAAAGGCGCTCCTCCTCTCCAGGTACAGTCCTGTCACTTTATTTCAGAACCTACTCCATGAAAAACCTGTTGGGAAAGAGACCCTGGGCACGTGGCCAGGTGGTTTTGTGCCCCCTTGGGAAAGGGGAGGGGGAAGGGAGTGTCTGCTGACCAATAGGGGCAGACTCCAGGACAGGTGGGAGGGGTGGTGTCAGGTACAGGGGCACAGAGGTTCTTGGGAAAGTTACATTAACAAAACTACTTAGTGTAATACAACATTCTGGATTTTGTTTACTTTGTTTGTTCTTCTGTTTGCTTTTAGCATTTTTCTGCAGTATGATTATTTCTTCTGGAATTGATCACCACAGCTTCCATACATACCTTATATATTAGTAGACAATCTTTTATTGCTGACACTTCAGTTGTAGTGAAAAAGCATAACATTTCTGACAATTATGCCATAGAATAATTTATTTCTTTAATTTGATCGCTATTTGGAGGCAGAAGGAGATAATATGCTTACAGAAAAAATACACTTTTCTTGGGAGGTAGTTAATAAATAGGCCCTCCCTTGGTGGAGAAGTGTTTGACACAAGCTCTCCTATGTTGATAACCTGAAATAACTTTGTTATATTTATAATTTGTATTGCCTTTTTTTAGACTCATTTCCTGAACAGATAAGGTATACTTTAAAATCATTGGTCTTCCCTTGGAAGGAAACAGCTCAAAATGTTTAGGAAAAGTCTACTGAAATAATGGGATTGTAATGGCAATAAAAGCAGGAGCTGCGTGACAGTTTTGCAAAATTATGGTATTTCTTTTTTTTTATTCAGGATATACTTTTGAACTACTTTTTTTCTGTATGAGGAAATCACATTTCATAAAAACAGCATGCACTCAAAGGCAGAGTTAAAAGTGATCAAAGATACTGTGCTATTATAATGAATAGTGACATAATAGTGTTATTACACTATGGGTGTCTCACTCCAAGATCTTGTCAGTTTTAAGAGAGCTAACTTTTTCACCTCTACAGTGATTCAAAGAAAAAAAAAATCCATCATGTTAAAGTTGTCCAAGCTATCTTTGTTTTGTTCACATCAATCGTACAACAATGAACAATATTCTGTGTTTGGATTATTATATTGCCCCAATTTGTGTGATGGCATCATGTTGAAAGTTTATGTGTGTGTGTGCTGGGATTGGTTGCATTAGTGTTTTGTATACAGGTTGATTTGCTTTGTTTTGTTGAGTCAGATTTGCTATCAGAGTGTTTGAGAAGTTGTTTCTGGATGCCCCATGTTCTGAGCTTTACTGACAAGCACACATCAAGAAACAGCTGTTCTGGAGAATTGCCAGTAGACTTTACCTGTATTTGAAAAGAAACAGTTACCTTTCATGAGCACAAATGCCAATATAAAGCGGGAAAAACCCACCAAAATTCCAACATCTGAAATGTCTTTTTTTCAGATGTTAAAAGGATATGTTACCCACTGAGAAACTAAAGTATTTCATAGCTACTGTGAAGGCAGCACATATAAATATACTTCAAAGGAAAGAACCCCATCCAGCTCTAAGATTTCTCATGTATTATTAATACTAAGGTCTGGATATTATTTAATCATAGTGTGAATCAGAAGTACTAAAAATACTTTTGATTTTAATATTATGCAGGCTTGCAAAGCATTGCACTATTCAAAACAAGCTTTTCTTATGTCAGCTCCTTGACACAGTTCTGTTCAGGGTTTTGCTGCTGGTTTAAAACCTATGGAAATTAAAGCTTTTTACCCATGAAAGCACTGCTGGATTTCTTTGGATCAAGATTATGACCCCCTCATCCAAAATTTTATAAAAAATCTACTTAATATTCTAAAATTTCTCCTGGAAACAGAACTATGCTCAATACTCTCACTTTTAATTTCTTTTTCTGCAGAGATTTTTCTGTTTGTTTTATCATGCACCGTAGTTTAGAAAGATACTGAAGGCCTTTATGATAGTGACCTTTTTATTAATTGGAAAAGAAAAAGGAAAAAGAAAATTACTTCTTATCACAGCACCTATAATTCCATATAAAACCTAATGCCACAAAACATTTATCCTAATTTGAATAATATCTCCTGAGGGTACTGAGGATGTTGTTTCTCAATAGAAAAAAAAAATCTTTGTAACACAAGACATGTAAGGTACCTGGTGAGGAAGGAGTTTAAATGAAGATAATTATATCACCAATTTTCAATTAACATGCTTTCTCCTTTTTTAATAATAAAATGTATCTAGGACTAAAGCCTTATATGTGAAGGAAAGGTTTTGTATTTGTTTAAAGTTGAAAGGCATGGCAGCACACAAACAGTATTGTAGAAATAAAGTCACTGTAAGATGAAGACTTCAATCCAGTGGTGGTCTTTCCTCTTCATGTAGATGTGGCTTTCTAGCACTGATTTTTTCTTTCTTTGTACTGCAATATTAAGATGAAGACCTGGAAGACTCATGGTTGCTAGGGGCAACTCATTGCTCTAATGTTTATAGCAGACCTTACAAAATTACTCCCCGTTTCAGAGTAATGTCTTTAAATGTCAAGGGCACTTTGATATGAATGTACAGTCTTAAGTACATAAGAATATCATAAATTTCTGTGGACTCTTCCATTGAAGATTTTATTTTTTCTTCAAATCTCTATCATACCTGGCTGAGATAGAGCTAATCTTCTTCATAGCAGCCTATACGGTGTTGTGATTTGGGTTTGTGACTGAAACAGTGTAGCAAAATTAAGTATTTGTTATTGGCAAATTGTGTGTGCACAGTGTTGAGGTTTTAGTTTTCCATGCTCTTCACCCACAACCAACAGGTGGGAAAGACACTGGAGATTGGTAGGGGACAAAACTGAGGCAGATGACCACAGCTCAAAACAGGAATACTCCGTCATATGACATCATATGATGTCATATGACATAAAAAAATATATGTTAAACTAGTAAGTAAGAAAATCTTTTCTCAATCATGCAAGGTCAGGTAGAGGAATTAATAAATACTTGATTGTACTGTACTGGACCTGGCTATTAAAGAACATGTTATGTTTCTTCATAACAGAATTTTGTTTAAGATATAGAATGTATTTTTTTTTTCATAACATGCTAGTTTGTTTATTATATATTGAATTACTTTCTTTCCTTAACTTATGGAGGGAGACATGACTGAGTGACTTTGGGGTACTTAGACGCCCACTGAGGTTTACCAACAGCAGCGATTCTTAGAAATTGAGATACTATATGGGAGAAATAAAAAGGGACAGCCTTGACTTAAACACAAAACTGATATTTATGAAAATGAGTGAATGGTTGTTCAAACACAACTTTTCACAACAAACAATCAAACAGAAATATGAAAAAGAATAATCTTTTAATTCTACATATGATTTGAGTCATATTGACAGGAGTCATTGATCCTTTTTAATAGCTTCATAGAATAATATTTTTACAGGAAGATAAAAATCAATTTAAAATAAAGAAAGAAACAGATTGTCCAAATGAAATACTTTGTCTGTTTCCCACTGTAGGAAGGGTTGTTAGTAAGCGTTCTTTTCAACTTCTGAAATCTGCTATTAAGCTATATGTGTACAATGTTTACATAATTTCTTATCCTTTCTTTCAGTTTGAGAATTGTAGATCCTTAAGTCTTGAAATATTTCAGAAATGTAGCATCTGTGCTTGATATTATACTCTTTTTTATTACTCATCTATGTCATCCAGATATTACTCATCTATTACTTATCCAGATTTTTTCCTCTAGCATCTTCATTATTGCTGTACATATTAGAAATTCATGCAGATTTAGAAGATAACTACTTGCCACTAGGAAGCATGCCACTACATGGCAGAATGATAAATAGGTAATGTTCTTAAGAAAACTGTTGTGTTGGGCTATTTTGGGCCTTTTTAAGTTATTTTTTCTATGAAATACCATATATGTTATATATATATATATATATATATATATATTATATATATATATATTTCTTGGGAAAACTCAGTGTCTTGATCTTTAAAAATGCCAAATCGTCATTGCTGACAATGTGGATGGTATGAAAACCTTAGGAGGTTGAAGTTCAGCTGGACATTACAAGCATGCCAGCATAGGCTGATAGAGATGATGTTCAGGCTCACAGTAGGCAAAATTACTTGAGTACACATTTATAGACAGACTTTATAAGTGTCAAATACATTTTAGAATCCAACATATACAGATCTATTCAGGTCAGACAATTTTCTAAGTTTGGGAGACAAACTCTTGGGCTACAGAATCCAGATTTTTAAAGAGCGGCTGTTTCAAATCCTTCTTATCTAAGACGACCTGTTGTCTGGAAAAGTAAATAGAGCTGTAGGAATTGAAGGATCTGAATTAAATCCTCTCAAGGATCTGAAGAAATACAGAAATTACTAGGAATATTGGTATAGTTTTTCAGTGGTTCCCATATTTCTTCTTCAGTATTTTCTCATAATTTTGTCACCTAGAATAAGGAGTTTCTTCCTGGAGAAGAACAAAAGTGTAAGCTTCAGAGATTCATTAAAAATGGGAAATGTTCTGAGACCAATTGAAAAGCTAGATTCTTCCCTTATGAAGAGCCTATTTCACAAATGATTTTGCCAGTACTTTTTTGCAAAATTATTACCTTTTCTTTCCCGAAGTTTTGTTATATTTTCTATTTCTTCTTTCCTGATGCTGTGGCCAAACTTTGGCTTCACGGTTTAGCTCTTGCTTAGTACACAGTCTCTTGGCCCCATAGATACAAAGAAACCTTACTGAGTTTTTGGTCCATTTTGTTGCTTCTTTCTCTGTGGAGTGCAATTCTAATTTCAGATGAACATTCCCTATGTGTTCAGGCATATTAGTTATATGGGGGAGTTAGATTTTCTGTAATTATTTCCATTTTGCCCATGCGATATGTTCAGATTTTCTGTTTTAAAGTAATAGTTTCCACTCTTTGCCTCTCAAAGCCCTTTTTTTCCCAAATCCATTTAAGAGAAATAGAATATATAATTCATTGAAATTCCAAAATATTTCCTTTCAAAATCAGAATGATAAAAGAAAAATATATTTTTGAAAACTTTCCAAAATCCACAACAAAACCAAACCTTACACACTCACCTTCTTCCTTTCTTTATTGCTGTTATATTATTAATTTGCATTAAATTGAATTTTGTCGAAGTTTAGGTTTAATTATGTGCACTTAGGATTTTGCATATATTGTCCATCCTTATTTGTAAAGAAAAGTGCAAGGTGGATGAATAATTTACTCCAAATTTTGCAGATTATCTTAAGCTTTTTTCCAGATTTGCCATTTGATCTTCTGCTATGTATTTAGAATTCCCTTTGTGACAATATAGCAATTCAAGTGTTGAGAGATATGTACCTTTTACCAGCAAAAAAACATCATTGCTGTCCTTAAGCTTGCAGTAAACAGCAGTTTTTTTGCTGACTCTTTTACACCACTAAAACCTCAAACAGCATTTTGCTTTGAAATAAGAATATATATTATATACCCTCAGAACTGTGTCCCAGATTATCTTACTCATGAATAACTGCTACTAGTGGAGAAAACAAAGGAAAGGTTATTTCAATTGTTATGAGAAAAAAGATTCATGTAAGAATGCAAACAAAAGCACAAAAGTTGAAAATTGCTGCAAGATATCAAACTGGATTTGATAAAATATTGCTTTCTCCCTGGGATACAGTCACAATGACTTTAGATGTGGTTCCTTATTATTCTCCAAAAAACAGTACTTAAAACATTTACCTTGCCTTAACGTTTGAGTGCACTGACCAGAAAGGGAACACATGCAATTATCTTTTTTTTTTTTTTTTTTAAATAAATGACTACTTGGTCTTTGGAGCATCTATTTATACCTTCAATCTTCCTAACACTCACTGTTCAACCATAGTTGTAGTTGCTGTACTTCTAATTGTGTTACAGTGACTTTCTGTAGCCTACTTAGTCATATATGCCTTGTTTTGAAACTACAAAGCTATTAATATTGAATACCAAAGGTTCTGTCGATGAACTGGAGCACGCATAACTAAAGATTATATTAAGCAAATGTAAGTTGCTGAGAGAAAATAAGACGAACATGAAAAGATCAGAAATTTTAGCTCCTCTGTAAAATAAAATGTCTTATTCTGTAAGAGGAAAGAAATTGTCTTCAGAAGTCTTATATTACTGACAAAAAGTAAACAGATAAGTGAGATAGGAAAGAAATGGAACATGAAAGAATATTAGAAAACTTTGAGCATTTCCACATTTTCAAAGCTTACAGTATTCGCAGTCATAGTAGCATGTCAATGGGATAGTTGTGTTCTAGAGTGGTACTAGAGATGACTACAAACATGAGGGATGATCTCCTTTGGGTCTACTTATTCTTCATTGAAATGATGACCAGGCATTGGAATAGGCTGCCTAGGGAAGTGGTGGAATCACCATCCCTGCAAGTATTAAAAAGAAATTCATGGATGTGGGATCTGGGTTGCATATGGACATACTAGATTAATGTTTGGATTAGATCTTAGAGGCCTTTTCCAGCCTTAATGATTCCATAATTCTGTGATATCTCTTGGGTCAGTTGAGGTCAACCATCCCTTGTGTATGCCCTCCCAACGACTTGTGCACCTTCAGTCTCCTCTCTGCTGAGGTGGGGTGAGAAGCAGAAAAGGCCTTGGCTCTGTGTAATCCCTGCTCAGCAATAATGAAACAATCCTGTGTTATCAACTCTGTGTCCAGCACAAATGCATGATATCTACTAGATCCATGCTAGCTACTATGTAGAAAATTAATTTTATCTCAGCCAAAACCAACACATTCTCTACCCCGATTCTACACCATTATGCATCATACTCATATCCCAAACTATCCAATAACCATCACCCCCATACATAGCTATTATTCCCTTATTCTGCGAACCAGTCCCATGAAATATCAATAAAATGTTCATAAATGTCCATAAGTGTCCACAAAACATCCATTGAGTTAATTTAGTCCATGACTTCAGCCTCCATATTTTATGAGGTGACTCAAGACAGGAGAGCTGTTGTCAAGTTGACTTACTGGTCACCAAAGCCAGCTCAGGTGAGGTCACTGCTGAACTTTCGCTGGTTCTTGCAAGTCTACTCCACTGATTCAGGATCTATTTCTATTATAACAATTTGTATAATATGCAAGTCAAATCATGGATTGCAATAACTTAGAGGTATATCCACTACTGTCTCCACCACTGATGGTTCCTGTGTATCTGATGCAGGATGGACATCCATAGCCACAGATATTTTGAGGTGTGCCTTCTTCAGGATGGACTTTCCATTGAGACAGAATAATTTCAAAGCTATGCCTGCTACCACACAGACACAATCGTGGCCAAAAATGCTTTGAGGTGTACCGCCGCTGCTATGGACTTGTCCAAAGCCACAGATATTTCAGGGTGTCCTAATCTGCTGTGAACTCACTCACCAGTCACAGTCCCTTCAACTCAAATTCCACTGGATTTGCAGCCTGTTCAGTAGAGCAGCCCAGGGACAGCAGCACGGGTACAGCAGTGATGCCGTGGCCGCCTGCCAGCCCCAGCACATTGCCGTGGCTGTTATCAGAACGTTCCCAGGCACAGCAGAGGGAGGTGATCCCAGGCACAGCACTGCAGGGAGCGGAGAAAGCAAAAAGCAGCTGCTAGCAAGCACAAGAGTCTAACGTACAGCCAGGCAAGTGAGCACCATGGCAAGCACGTGAGATTGCTGATTTACTGCTAAACAGCAATAATAGGCAAAATTTCAACCTAGCACATCCCAACCAAACCTGTCATAATCTTGAAGCCATAAGCCCCACACTAGGTGCCAGAAATGATTGTTCTCAGCAAAAAATATATCCCTACAGTAGGTATTAGACATGAGTTTGGTTTTGAACATTCATATGACACTTTGAAAACTAAATGAACAAACCAAAAATAGACAAGTTAATTTTTGCCTATACAGTTTTGATAATCTCTTTATCCTACTGTTACTTCTTTGACATCCAGAGACAGTAATTTCTCTCTTCTACTCCTTTGTCTCTATAGATTTTAGTGTCTCTTGTAGGTACTGTCTTCTACACAGTTTCTTTCACATATACTTTCTTTAATAAGGTTATGTCACTAATTGTCTGTGTTCCTCTGAGTATTTCTTATCAGTATCTGAGTATATTTTATCAGTATCTGTTCTTAATACCTTCTATTCCGTTTTTAGAGAGGGTGAAGAGGGGGCAGATCATTAATCATCATTCACCTTGTCCATTAAGCAGAATTTACCTGGGGAAGGTACACAGGGCAATCAGGTCTCATAGCTGTTGGCTATGTAACTGTCTACCACTTGCACAAAACTTATAACCAAGAGCAGGTCAATATTTAACATCTCAGTCCCTTTTGACACTTGATTTGCAGTGTGTATCAGGATTACGATGTTTTCTTCTCTGGTACAGGACATAAGAAGCCATGGAAATACCGCAGCCACAGAGTGTTACTGTGACGCAAATAGAAACACACAGTAACACACACAACAGGTGTTCAGGCAGAGAAGAAGAAAAGAAGTCTCTCATTTATTGTTGACCTCATATATATAAAATTTCTGGACAGTGACCAGAGATTGGACAGAGAAGTTACCACCTCTCCATCTCCACTGGTCACTTGAGAAGTCCATCAGGTGATATCTTTTACAAAGGAATGCAAACATGATCCTTGTTTATCTTACAATTCATGAGAACTGACTCCACTATACTAAAACAAATCAGAAGGCTTATTTTCAGAGACAACAACAGAGTGCCTTAACATACTTGCCACCCAGTTTGTGAATGCTAAGCTATTAAAAACTTACCAAAGTCTAATTTTGTCTCAGTACTGCTGAGAAACATGAATTTATTCTGTTGTTTTAATGATTTCTTCATTGAAGTTGAAATGTTACCACTATAGTTTTTGTTCCTGTCTGTTTCTTTATTCCTGACTAAACATAAATAGTCACGAAAATTTTTTGTTTGCAGTCTGTGTGTCCTGCAACTAATCAGCTTGGCTTTTCTCTTTCTAAATGCCTTGATATATAGACTTTAATAGAGAGGGTTTTTGGGATTATTTCTGATAACTTACTGCTTTATTTGGGACAACAAGCTATGGTCTCAAACTAAGTGTTCTTTCCTTTTTTAAGTGTTTGTTTCTCTCACTTTATACCAGGCCTTCATATCTGCTAGTGCTTTTCATCTGAAAAGATTTTAAATCTATTTAAATGTTCCAGTCTTACAGATCTTGGTTGCATTGAATTCCTCCCCTTGCTCCTAGCCTGGAGATAAGATTATAACCTAATGTTATGACTATAACTTAAACACAAAGTTTGAAAAGTTATTTTACTAACAGAAAATCATTACAGCTTACAAGACAACTTGTAAAGCAGATCACTAGAAAGATATCTTGATGTCTCACTTGCTGTCTTGCCTGATATTTACAGCTTAGCTACAAAATTTTACCAACTGTACGTCAGACTTATCCTAATGGCTGATGAAGTCAGATCATCCAGTTCCATTTGCTTCCACTAATGGAAGTGGACTTCATCTCTCTCTGTGTCTTGCTTTGTTTTAGCACTGAATCAGCACCTTATTTTTTGGACACTAACCTTTCAAGGAAAAGGAATTCAAACAGACATAAAAAGATGAAGAGAAAAATAAAACATTGACTTTATTCTGTTCAAACTGAGTAGTACCTTATTCTCAGTTTTTGGAGAACATGTTGTTTTGGTCTGGAAGCTCAATGCCAAGTTTTCAGTCTTCATATGTTAGAAAGTACATTGTAAACATCTGCTTCCAGCAGACAAAATATTTTCCTTAATAGACAAATTCCCTCAATATGGAGAATTATCCCCCTATGCAAAATAAACTTTGTTGTCTCTCTTCTTCTATACTTCTCAGCTCCTACTTGTACCTTTCAGATCTATTGCTTTTGATTTATTTGTCTATCATGTTCAGTTATGAACTATACAACAAATAGCGCTTGTTGAAGATAAGTTTCCCCACGTGGGGAATGCAACCTGGACACACATACATATTACATAAAAATTTCTTTTTGAAAAAAGAAAAAAAAATCAATCCTAATTTTAAAACCTGAAGGGGGATGGGGGGTGAATTGTTGTTTTGTTTGATGTGACTTGTGGGGTGTTTTTGTTTGTTTGTTTGTCTGTTTGCTTAAAAGAATCTGTGGAGTTTTTTCCTCCCAGAAGTCTTCTAAATTGTAATAGTTCTCAATTGTAACATGACTCCATTCTAAAATTCTTTTCTCCTGCTTGCTTTTAGTACCGCTGAACTTTACATCCTGCAAATTAATTAGTATATAATGAGTAATAAATTGGTATGTCTATGTAGCATGTTTACTTACATTGCTGTTTTGGTATAGGCCCATGAAAAACTTGCTCTCTACAATTACCTGAAAGAAAGTTGTAGGAAGGATGAAAGGACTTAGCCTCTAGCTATGTCAGGGGGGTTTGGTTTGGTCATCTGAAGGAATTTCTTTACAGAAAGGGTTGTTAAACATTTGGGTGCTCAGGGAGGTGGTGAAGTACTATCCCTGGAGGTGTTCAAGACATGAGTGAACATGGCACTTAGTGCCATGATCTAAATGATAAGGTAGTGATCTGTCAGAGACTGGACTTGATGATCTCAAGGGGCCCTTTCCGAATTATATGATTCTGTGATTTTGTGATTCTTTGATCTTTAAAAGCTCTGAAGCTCAATTTGATAAAAATAAACACAGATATATTGAAATACTCATCACTCTGACTCATTAAAAAAGAAGAAGAGATTGTCCACTATGCTGAAAAGTTCCATGCGTACTTCAGAAGGCAGGAGGGATGTTCTCAAACTACAAGAACCAAATGAATATCTGAAAAATGATCAATACATTCAGTCTGCAATGGTTCTTTTTGCAATTCACCATTAATGAATCCTGTAAAGTCTTTTTCTAAAGTAGTATTAATTAGACTCCAAAAGAATATGTAAAAATGTCAGATGTCAAAGCAGAAATATTAACAAAACTGTTAATTTCATGAACTGAGGTGGGAATAGCTCTTAGCAAAAAATATTGTGTGTTTAACTTACTGACAGGAATTGAAGAAACATGTTTCGGGTTTTTTTTCTTGGAAGATCTGCCTGGGAACTGATTTTTCTAATGAAGGCTGGAATTCTTTCCATTAGTCCCAAAAGCAAATAGGTGTATAATTCTTACTGAGTTTTTAAGGGTTTTTTGATGTATTTTTCTAAAAAGAGTTGCTGCTTACAATGAAGTGAAATTAAAACACCTGCAGGTAATATAGAATACAGGCAAAGTCAAGTACTAGCTAGATATAAACATGTTGAACACTAAAGAAGTTTGGGCCTTAATATGCTTAACATATAATATCTGTACTAAACATTTTATAAGGATATGCAAATATTTGCTATTACCAGTTTTCCCACAATGATTTATTAAACAGACATTTTCAGTATTCTCCATGCAGGACTTCAGTATGCACTTGTGCTATTTGGCTTTCCACAAAATTTAATCATCTGATTTGCAAAGGGAAAAAAAATCCAGGGTTGCCACCATTCACATAGATGACATCACACAGAAAAAAAAAAGCAAAGTAGGAATGAGGCCTAGAATTCTGCGTACTTCAGAAAAGCTCTGCTGTTTCAAAATCATTGCTAAGTTAGGGTTATCCTGTCAGAGCCATTCTCAGAAGCCCTTGTAAGACTTTACTTGATCTATAGACCTGTTTCTATTAAAAAGGGTGCCTACACAGGAAAGTATTTGTGGAGCCTAAATATGAGATATGTCTTTACAACCTAGAGTAAATAGAGGAAAACTAAATCCCAGAATTTTTTGTAGATCTTTACATGACTATACATTTAAGTTAATAAAAGCATGTCTAACTAATGGTATTTTGTGCTTAACCTTTATCAAATACCATGTAAGGACCTGAAATACAAATTCTGTCTGTGAATGCTCAGAAAATTAGAACAGAACTGTTCACAGAATGGCTGAGATTCTAGGCAGTATTGGTCATTGTATTGTCCAACCCCTGTGAAGCAAAGTCACTGTGATCATGATGTTCAGGTTGTCCTCAGACAACTTTTGCCACTCCTTCCAGCTTTGTGTCATCAGGGAACTTGCTAATGAGGCATCTGCTCTCCACCCAAGTCATTGATGGAGACGTTAAACAATGCTGGCCCCAGTACTTAACCTAATGAGATATAACCAGTGACAGGTCTCCAACTAGACTCTTGTGCCACTTCTGATGTGTGCCACTGATCACAACCCACAATTCAGTCATTTCTCAAGGCACCTCACTTTCCACTGATCCATCCTGAATTTCCTGACCTTGCATATAAGGATATCATGGCAGAGTTGATAGGCCTGCTGAAATCCAGGAAAACAACATCAGCTGATCTCTTTTCAATTCAGTCAGTTATCCCTTCCTAGAACACAATCAGTTTGTTTAAGCATGATTTCCATGATTCTTGTAAAGTGTTGTTAACCCTTGGAATGGCTTGGGTAGGTGGTGTTCCAAGAAGCAACTGGATGTGGCACTCAATGCTACAGTCTATTTAATAAGGTGGTAAATGGTCAAAGTTTGAGCTTGATGACCCTTGGAGGTCTTTTCCAACCTAAATAATTCTGTGATTTCCTTTTGGTGAATCCATGCTGAATATTCCTGATAATCTTGCCTACCATCTGCCTAGAGATGGCCTCCAGGATGTGCCATTACATCACCTTTCCAAGAATAAATGTGAGGCTGGTAGCCTTTCACTCCCTGTGCCATCCTTTTGTCTCTTTTTGAAGACTGGGGTGACATTTGCTTTTTTTTTTCAGTCCTCAAGCATCTCTCCTGATGGTCATGACCTTCCAAAGATGACTAATAGCCTTGAAATGGTGTCATGGTGCTGGAACAGGCTCCTCAGGGAAGTGGTTGCAGCACCAAGCATGCCAAATTTTATGAAGCATTTAGACAGTGTTCTCAGGCACGTGGTGTGATGCTTAGGGAGGTTCTGTGCAGGGCCATGAGCTGTAATTCTGTGATCCTTTTGGTCTTTTCTAAGTCAGGATATTGTATGATTCTGTATCTGCCTGTTCATTCAGCACTCCCACAAGGGCCCATGGGCTTGTTGATGTGAAGTTTAACTAAATGGTCTTTATCTCAATCTACCTCATCAAGAGAGTCTTCCCTTCTCCAGGTCTTTTCTTTGGTTCTCTGTGTCAGATAGAGGCTGACTCAGTCAGCAGGTCTGACTCAGTCTGATCTGGTGAATGGAATTTCTTCTTTCCAAGAGCAGAATTTCTCATTTATCTTTGTTGAAAGTCAGAAGGTTACTGCCAGCCCATTTCTCCAGTCTGTTGCAGTCCCTTTGAATGACAATATATTCATCAACTCTATCAGCTATTCCTCTCACTTTGTATCAGCTTGCTGAGGGTATGCTGACCCCTCTCACACATGATTCATGAACATATAAGGCAGTATTGGCCTCAATATCCACCTCTGGGATATGCTAGTGACTAACCTCCAGCAGGACTTTGTGGCTTTGATCATTACCCTTGGAGCCCAACAGCTGCACCTAGTTTCAAAGGCACCTCCATGTCCAGTTATCTATCCCATACACACTAAACTTGAAAGAAAGATAAAATCAAGAATACTTGGAGTAAATTTTTTTCAACTGTGAATCAACTTTAAGACTCTTCCCAACTGAAATCTGTTTTTTTCAATAGTTTGGAAACTAGAATAAGGATTAAAATATTAATACATATAAAATAAACAAATTAATTTTAGAAGCCCTTTTTCCTGGCATTCTGAGTATTTGTGTTTCTTAACTAGAGCTTTTCTATGTAATGAACAATTTTTCAAGCCCTGTGTCTGAGTCTTGACATTTGTCTGTTTTCCAGAATGTATGATATACTTCTAGTGCAACCAACAGACCCTGAGTAAAGCGCTCTCCAGCAATCACTGTTATTTCCTAAGCCAATTGTATTGCATTAACTTATATGACTAATCATTAAGAGTTCTTACAATAGAGCTTTAAATATGAGCCTTACATTGACAGGCATGTTATGGGAGATCTGCATATAATTTAACATTGTCTAATACACTTAAATCCTCTGTATATTTTGGGGAATGCACTGTTAATGTACTTGGATGGAAGTGAAAATGTCCCTCATTACCATGCATTTCATGGGACTCTTACTATTTTTTTCTTGAAACAATAAAGTGATAATTTTTCTGTGGTGTTATTTAGTCTATTGTACAAAGGGTGGACAAGTCTTTGTATTCTAAAATTTAGATATACAATTATTTTTGCCTCAAGTGTTTACTGGATTGAGACTGATTTGCCCATACTAATTTTCTCCTGCTGAAGCATTTATTTCTGAACAGGGCAATATGACCTTGTCAGTTGAGAAGAACAGTGTTCAGCTTAGAATCTTTTAAAGCTTGTTGGCTCTGAAATTAAATTACATATTGTACATGAGAGTGTTGTTCTCACATACATTACAGAGGAAAAATTGAAAACAACAGAAACGCTTTTTATTTAAATTTTGAATTTGCAAATGTATTTCTGTTGTTATGGTGATCAGTAGTGTTTCCACATGGAACTTTACTTCAAGTCTTATTTTTCTTTTTTTTTTTTTTGTGATAAAGCCAAACCTAAAGATATTGCTTAGTTATTTATTAAACGAAACCAAACCAACAAAGAAAAAAAAGCTAACCTTATAGGTTGTTAATAAAGAAAGAATATACAGGAAAGCCTTAACTTGAACGTTCCAGTGGGAATGTAAATTTGAAAGACAGTAAAGCAACATTTTTAATATACTGATAAATTTTAAACCAGATATGTGGTACAGAGTCATTTGAAATTATTATGTGTTTGAAACTGAAAATTCTGATCATTTAAAAATAAAAATAAAAAATATTAAAAAACTCCATTTCTGTTGTACTACTCTTTCACTGAACAAAATGCATGCTTGCTCAGATTAAGAAAAGAGAGAAGGGGTAGCTTATATAGCTCTGTCCTGAGGTCTGGTGCAAATATTTAAACTAGCATTGTGGAGAAAGGGACAGTCTTCCTGTATTTCTTTCATGTTAAAACTAGATGTTAACATCTATTTAAAATATTATCTACTGAAGAAGTGTGACAAATAACTTTTGACCTATTGTACAATTTTGCCCATCTGTGTTACCTGCAATTATGACAAATTCCATCAATTTGTATCTATAAAACCAGATCTAAATTATTTTATCTTACAAGTTTGACTTGTCAATTTTCTTGGTTGTATTCAAAATTGTATGGCAAATGTTAGGTTCTTTGTTTTGTTGCATATACTGGAAATGCCAATTTTTTTGTCGTCTGGCTTTGATAACCTTAAATCTGTGTAGTAGAGTGATAAGAAGTAATTTGCTAAAATATATACTTTTTTAAAAAAAGTATTTTTGCTTCACTGTATATTTAATATTAACCCACAGTATTTTTTAAGGATGTATCCTAGCACTTCAGGAAATAGACGGAAAGGTGTCTGCTACCATGGCTATTGGATTGAGCACTAATTTGAAAGGCAGCAAGTATACAGGAATGTCTGGAGTCATTATATTCTGGAATATATATATCTGCTGCTTATTTTGTTGCAGAAATAAAACAATGCTCATTTAATGCTTACTCCAAATTCTACCAAAGTTAATATAACAATTATATTGTCTTTAGTAATCTTTAATTGGGAGCCTGGAGCACCAAATTAATCACAGAACCAAACAGGGTGACTGTGAATCTACTTTAGATTGGGAGTTCTTCTTAGATGCTAAAAACATCAGATATTTGGAATGAAGCAGTAATTTCAAGAGGCCAGTAGAAAAAGCAATAATTTTAAGAGGCCAATACAAAGAGCAGCTAAGTAATTGTTAACTTTACTTTTGCAGTTATTTGCTAAAATGAGTATTTTACCTTTTCAAAGACAGAGTCTCCAGTCCCATAAACAAACCCTCTTAAGTGGCAGTTCCTCCATTTACTGGTTTTCTTGCCATTGTTTTCTAGAAGATTTCTTGCAATTTTGTGAGGCTGAACCTAGGTCTATTGGATCAGTAATTATCTCATAGAGAGGGAATTGTTTTTCTTTTCAGTGCAATTAGTGAATGACACCAGGAGGGCATGTAGTTTCCACTTAAAGCAAAAGAGATCAGGCTATGCACTTGATCGGTTTTAGCCTCATTTTGCTTCTGGCTCCGTGGAGTTGAGGGGAGTAATGGACCATGAAAGAAAGTATATGACACATCAGAAAATGACAAGATTTACAGTATTTCCTAGGTCCTGCCTCCTGGCAAATGTCTATCAGAATAAGTGAATATATGTACCTCCTGCTAGTCTGTAAAATATTCTCTTGCTAAGGTTTAGAAGTCTCTAAATCAGTATAGCCTGTCTTAATAAACTTGGAGGTAAGAAAAAGCTCCTATTTAAACAATATCAGCAGCCAGGTCTGAGGCCTGCAGTGACCATGCAGTTCCAAGATTTCAAATTTCATCTAGAAGTTCATTATCATCTACCCAACTGTCTCAAGACAATACATGAACAATATATGAGCATTTATCTACGCACAAACACACGTACACAAACATACACAAATAAAAAGGTGTATCTAAAATTCCAAAAATTGAGTAAATGGATAATTAAAAACACTCTTTAACGAGTGCAGGCAGATTGATAGTACTGTGAAATTAAATTCTCTCTTTTCCAGTTGAAAAATAAAATATGATGATATAGGCTATAGTTATGTTGTTTTGCCATAGCCCTTCAAATATCCTGAAAGCTTGTTTGGAAGGAAATGTTCATTAGTATTCTATAGATTTGCACTGAATCCATGTGTTTAGGACTGATAATCTAGCATTTATTAAACATAAAATCCTAAAACTGCCACTGCTATGGAGCTCTACTTCTACAAATGTCTCTAAAATCAGCTCCCTATGAAGACTAGTGTCTATAATAAAAGGGAATTTTTCTCCAGAAAGTTCCTTTATAATTTCCTCTAAACTCATATGCTACATGAGCATTTTTTGCAGGTTTAAGCATTTGTTTTTTCATATTTATTCTGTCCTTTTCACTCTTTTCACATTGTAGGAACATACTTTAAATCATGGTTTTCTCCATATACTATTGATACTGTGCTGATTCATCTCAGAAACATCAACATTTCTTAGGAAAAATGTAAGGGGAAAATCAAGAAAGCCTGGTGTCAATATGGCACAATTTTAGTCTGTACCATCTTTGTAACAGTTCTTTTACAGTCCTAAGCATCTCCTAATCTTGACAGCTGAAAATAAAATTTCATTGCAGTATGTGTGTTAAAGGTGATAGTAAAAAGATGAATTAGTGGGGCATATGTTATATCTACCTGATTCCACAAAGAAAACAAATTACATGAATAAATCTATGTTTTAAAGCAGGGATGCCATAGGAGAATGGAAAAATAAGTATGAGAGTTTCTATACACTATAATTCAAGAGTTCATTTGTTTTATCTCAAATTAAATAAAATTTATTTTAAGTGTGCGAGAGGGTACTGCTATTCTTTGGGGATCTTGCTGTACAGAGGAGGTGTAACCAGTGACTCCATCAATCTCTGACCAACTCACTATCCTACCACATAATAGCTGCTCTCAGAATAAGTCTGGATCCTGAAACAGGGATGCTCTCACAAATAGTCAAATTTGCAGGAGCAAGATGAAGCATAGCAAAGTTTATATGTCTAGTGCCTCTAAAAGCTGGGGAAAAATGTTCATTATCAATGGCCCTTTTTTTGATACTCTAAAATGGAAATCCTGTTGCGAGAGGAAAACCCCCCAAAATATGAATTTTTGATATCAGAGTTGGAGTTTTATTTCTTTGAGGCTGGTAGTGTAACAAAGTGTTTTAGGATCACCAAGCCTTATTTTTGTAGGTGACTTTAACCTGCCAGACATCTGCTGAAAAGAGGCAGTCCAGGAAGTTCTTAGAGTGTGGTGGACAGTTTTTTGTTGCAGGTGGTGAGTGAGCCCATCAGGGGTGGGACTATGTTAGACATGTTGTTTGCAAACAGAGATGGGCTGGTGGGAGATGTGGTGGTTGGAGGCTGCTTGGGACACAGCGATCATGAAATTATGGAGTTCTTGGTAATTGATAATTGGTAAAATCAGAAGGAACATCAATAAGACTAATGGATTTCCAGAGGGCAGATTTAAGCCTACTTAGGAAATTTATTCAGAGAGTTCCTTGGGAAGCAGCCTTGAAAAACAAAGGAGTCCAGGAAAGGTGGGCATTTTTCAAAACAGAGATCTTGAGGGCGCAGGAACAGACTGGCCCTGTGTGCTGAAAGATGAGTGGACGAGGCAAATGTCCAGCCCGGATGGGCAACAAGGTTTTGAAGGAACTTAGGAATAAAAAGAGGATGTATCATCTTCGGAAGAGGGTCAGCTCTCTCAGGAAGTATTTAAGGGGGTTGCTAGGGCATGTAGGAAAAAAAATTAGGGAGGCCAAAGCTCAGTTCAAACTTTTTTGGCAACTTTTGTAAAGAACAATAAAAAATGTTTTTACAAATATATTAATGGCAAAAGGAAGGGTAAGGCCAAACTTTGTACTTTATTGGATATGGGAGACAACTTAGTAACTGCAGATGAGGAAAAGGTGGAAATGCTTAACGCCTTCTTTGCCCCAGTCTTTAGTGGGAAGATGGCTTGTCCTCAGGACAGCTGTCCTCCTGGGTTCGCAAATGGTGTCAGGGAGCAAATGGTGTTCCTGTTATCCAGGAGGAGGCAGTCAGAGAACTGCTGAGACACTTGGATGTTCATAAATCTATGGGACCAGCTGGGATCTATCCCAGAGTGATGAGGGAGCTGGCAGATGAGCTTGGGAAGCTGCTCTCCATCATTTACCAACAGTCCTGGCTCACTGGGGAGGTTCCAGATGACTGGAAGCTGAGCAATGTGACCCCCATTCACAAGAAGGGTGGGAAGGAGGATCCTGGTACCTATAGGCCAGTTAGCCTCAATACCTGGTAAGGTGATGGAACAGTTTATACTGGGTCATCCCACAGCACTCACAGGATGGCCAGGGTATCAGACCCAGCCAGCATGGGTTTAGGATGGGTAGGTCATGTTTGATCAACCTGCTCTCCTTTTATGATCAGGTCACCTGCCTGGTGGGTGTGGGGAAGGCTATGGATATTGTCTATTTGGAGTTCAGCAAAGCCTTTGATACTGTCTCCTACAGCACATTCCTGGAAAAGCTGGCAGTCTGTGGCTTGGACAGGAGCACTCTCTGCTGGGTTAAGAACTGGCTGGATGGCCAGGCCCAGAGAGTGGTGCTGAATGGTGCTGCATCCAGCTGGCAGCCTCAGGGGTCTGTGCTGGGATCAGTCCTCTTCAGTGTTGTCCTAGTTTAGGGCAAATTTGGGACAAAACCTCCAAAAGAGTACCCCTCCAGAGAGCAAATCGACATGGTCCCTCCCCCCAAAACAGTTTCATAATGATTCCTCAGAGAGAAGTGGAAAGAACCTGTTTATTTAACAGGCACAGCACCCCCCAGCACACAAAATGAACAATACCAGATGACAACACTCTTTCACACTCTGAAAAACATTACAAATTCAGAAAGTCTCTCTTGGGGGTGGTCTCTCCCTCCAGCGCTGGGGATGGCTGCTGCAGGACACAAGGTGTTCTCAGGTGCCAGTCCGGAGCAGGTTCCAGTAGTTACAAGAAAGGAAAAGGGAAAAAAAAAAAACAAAGCAAGAGCAAAGCAAAACAGGAGCAGGAGCAAAAGCAGAAGCCAGAGCTAGAGCCAAGCAAAAAGAGCCAAGTAAAAAACCAAAAGCCACACTATATACTGCCCCATCTCTGTGTCCTGCCAGTTGTGGGGGGAAGCAGGCTGATAACAGAACCAAAACAAAACATTTGTCCTTCAGAGCCAGTCTCACAGGCACAGAACATAATATCTAACATAGAAGAACACACAAATGGGGATACAAGCATCACGCTAGAACAAGTGTTTCTATTGATCACATGGATGAAGGTATTGAGTCTTTCATTAGTAAATTTGCAGATGACACTAAGCTGGGAGCGTGTGTAGATCTGTTGGAAGGTAGGAGGGCTCTGCAGAGAGACCTGGAATGGTTGGATGGATGGGAAGAGTCCAATAGGTTGAGGTTTAATAAGCCCAAGTTCTGAATCCTGCATTTTGGCCAAAATAACCTCCTGAAGAGTTATAGACTGGGGGTGAAGTGTCTGGACAGTGCCCAGGAGGAAAGGGACCTGGGGTGCTGGTCCACAGCTGGCTGAACATGAGCCAGCTCTGTGCCCTGCTGGCCAAGAAGGCCAATGGCCCCTGGCCTGTATCAGCAATGGTGTGGCCAGCAGGAGCAGGGAGGTCATTTTCCCGCTGTACTGGGCACTGGTGAGGGCACACCTGGAGTGCTGTGTCCAGTGCTGAACCCATCAGTTCAGGAAGGAGGTGGAGATGCTTGAGCATGTCCAGAGGAGGGAACGATGTTGGCGAGGAGCTGGAAACAAAAGCCCTGTGAGGAACATCTGAGGGATCTGGGGTTGTTTAGTGTGGAGAAAAGGAGATTCATGGGTGACCTTATCTCTCTCTACAACTCCTGGTAGACAGGTGGGAGTTGGTCTCTTTCTCCAGGCAGCACTGACAGAACAAGAGGACACAGTCTTAAGATGCATCAAGGGAAATATAGGCTGGAGATTAAGAAAAAGTTTTTTACAGAAAGGGTGATCAAGTACTGAAGTGGTCTGCCCAGGGAGGTGGTCGAGTCACCATACCTGAATGAGTATAAGAAAGATAGGATGTGGCACTTGGTGCCATGGTTTAATTGAGGTGTTAGGGCATGGGTTGGACTCGATCTTGAGGGTCTCTTCCAACCCAGTGATTCTTTGATACTGTGGAAATGGAAACAAAAGATTATTCAATCTTAAAGAAGTAATGTGAAGGAAAAATGACATGTTTAACTTGCCTTATGGGCCTTTTGGCTATATTCACTTACCTAAACCAATTAGCATCAAGTCAAAACAAGAAGGTCAATGAAATGGGTACACCAAGCTCAAATGTAAAGATTCCACTGTTACATTTAGTGCCTTGAGACTCATGTCAGATCCCTGGCTCCCTGTGGCACGTTTCCTGGTGGCACCTATGGGAGAGGAAGCAAGTAGAAATTTGCAGAATGCCACTTGGTAGTGAACACTGAAAAGTTGTCTCTACTACCACACTGGTAGTGCATCAGATGGAACCACGAATCCATATCTTCTATGCTTAGCTCCTGGAATCCACATTGGTCTTTCCAAGTACAAGCTCCCATCATTCCTTCACTCATCACTTCTGAAGTGTTTTCTTCATGACTGGAGAAGATATCTTGAGAAATCTCTTGAGAGCAATAATTAGTGTTATTATGTGACAGTGTTGTGAGTTTGGAGTGTTGAAACCTTTCACTGTAGTAAACTGACCTCAAATCCTTTTTGCTTTTTGCTTCAGTCAAGAACAAAGTGTCCGCTATAGTCTGTTGATCCTTAAAACTTGTCCTGGATAAAGTATGGAAAATAAGGATAGGTAAAACAGAGGACCACATTAATTGCTTGCTTAGAAGTCTAAAATGTGCAAACAAAATGGTGCAAACTATTATTTAGAATGGTTCATTGCTTAAAGCAAAGGAGAGGTTAGATGTGACGGTTATTTTTTATGTTAATCATTGCGGGAGAAATAAGCTCCAAGACAATGGAAATACAGTGGAAATATGCATAAGAATAAAAAGGCTGGTAACATGCAATGGATATGACAAGCATATGTCAAACTGCTTTTGCACACCTTGAAATTTCTCAATGTGCTGAAATTCTGTGACAGTAATGTTAAGGATGGTGAGATACCAAGGTACTCTAGTGGTGAGTACAAATGGAATAAGTGGAATATTTGGGTAACAAGAAAAAAAACAAAAGTCAGTGAACAGTTCAGCTGGTAAGGCCAGTTTTTATGAAGACCTTCCCATAAGTTTTTCAAATATTGTGTTCTCAATCAAAAAATGGTTTGCATGCTGAAGGAGTGAAAGTCTATTAAGTCCAAAAATATTAAGTTTGAAGTTCTGTAATTCTGGTGAGAATGGGATATAAGCATTGCAAGAGGATATCTGGTGCCAGCAATAAACAGATAATGATATGCAACTGAAATTGGTCAGTGTTTGAGATCCATATTATATGTTTCCCAGGAACACCACACATGGACCAGCAAGACCTTTTATAGCAGGACATTTTTTTCTGGGAGTAATTGCTACCTGCTCAATAAAATATGCTTCTATTGTTTGTAATTCTGCAGGTGCCAGTAATATGTTGTAATTCTATCTTAAAAAAAACAATAATTATACTCATCTGCATATAGCAGATATGTAGCTTGACACAGGTTAGGATTTCATTGCCAGCATGGAAGACCTGGAAAAGTATTTCTTATGTCATCAAGGAAACATTTCTTGTCTGCCACTGAAGTCTCAGCAAATTCTAACATACTCTTGGCAGAAAAGTACTTTTGAGGCTCAAATCTAGTGAGTCTATCTGAAAATTAACATCAACCTTCTGGCATTGTTTTTTATTTGCAAATAATCAATATTTGGTGTGTTGGTTGGTTTTTTTTTGTTTGGTTGGTTGTTTTTTGTTTTCTGCTGGTGTTTGTTTTTTTTTTAGTTAGTTTCTTTATTAATTAATCCCTTTTATAGACAATACTCAATATAGTATTTTTAAGATGGGGTTTGAAGTAAATTTTTGAATTCCCTGAATAAGATTATTTCAGACACTTTTGCCTTTCCTAGTTTTCATCACTTCTTTGGTTGCTTTCTGGATTTGATTTATATACAGAAAGATACTATATGGAGTTAATGTAGAAATGTAAATGCTTTGTAATCAGTACAGGTCCACACAGAATGCCCTGGATCTACTTAATTTTGCATGAGTAAACACCATGAGGTCTTAGTCTAAAAAGGCATAGTCTTGTAGGAGAAGTGCAAGCAAAGCTACTGTCATGTTCTACACAGTCATCTTCAAATGTCAGCCTGAATAAAACCTTCAAGTGTTAAAGGAAATATCCTATGAAAATCTTTGGACAATTCTTCTTTCTTCTATTTCACCAAAATCACCTTTCCTTTTCAGTGCCAAAGTCCCATTGCAATCAACAAAACTAGGGATATATGTTATGATATCACTCCTTATCCACAGAGGCTCCTGTGATTTGTTTGCATGCTATATCTTGTCAGCAGGCTTTTACAGGTCTGTGTTGTAATACAAGTAAATTTTATTAACTGGGTTCTCTTCTTCACATTCCTTCACTTTCCCTTTCTAATTTCAGAATCAGACTGTTGATAAGGTTAACAGACATCTGTTCAGTAGTTTTGATGGGTTTTTTTTGAAACAGTTTGTATCTTTTCACAGGTCAGTATAATTTTAAGATATACATATCACATAGTTTCTTTTGAAGCAGTTATGTTTTCCATTACTTAAGTATGCTGACATTGAGATAAGGTTGCCCAGTTGACTAAAATTACAAAAATACAAGAGGCACCTGAAAGAAATATTCTGAGAGGGAAATAACATATGCTGTGTGTAAGTCCTAGGCTGAAAATGAAGGGAACAATTAATAAGGAAATTTTACACAGGAGAAGAAAAAATCACTTTTCTGAAAGTTTAGTAAAGACAGCAGATCTTGACATGACAAAGGGTCAAGAGATAGAGAATTGAATTTTCAGTGCTTGTGACAAGCATTGGAATCAAATTCTTAAGTTCCTACCTGTGAAATTTTGACATTCAGATGAATTTTCCACATTTCTGTGAACCCAGACTCTTCTTCCAGTTGTCTAAATTATGCTGGTGTGTTTAACACATTTGTCTTCCATATTCTCTAGCAGTTTACTGCCCAAAATAAAAAAAAAAAACAAAAAAAAACATGTCAAACACTTCAAGTCTGTAATTACAACAAGTAATCTGTCTGCTAGAGGTTTCTACTGCTTCCGTGCAGCATGAACCTTAAAGGTCAGTTGCTAATAAGCACACAGGTAGCACCTTCCCAGCAGTATTCTGAATAGAACAGCAATTTTGGCATTGGTAATGCTTTTACGGTAGTTATTATTCTGCATGTGTGTGATGTCATGTCACATTGAATTGTCAAAGTTTTTGAAAGTAATCAATTGATTTTCTGTTATGTGTCTCAGAGATTTATTAATTAAAAAAAAAAAAAAAGAGAAAAGAAAAAGAAAATTAAAAGATTTTTTGATTTCTTCATCTCCTTCTGGTGGTCTGATAAACGGCATTTCCAGCAGTGCTCTTCTGCTTGCCATAAAAGCCTTGTTTGATTTATGATAAATGTTAATTGCCTTCATATAGCTTCCAGCCTGTCCAAATAAGTGTTATAAGACAATAAATGCCATGCTTATTCAAGCACACTGTGTACAGAATATTATCTATTAAAGCCACTGTGGATTAAATGAAGCAGATAATATGTGATGAAATGTTTATTTCCTTCTTTTGGCTCACAAGACAAGTATGTATTATTACATAGCTTGCCTGAAGGGTGTTCCTTTGCATTTGTGAAGCTCTAATGCATTGCTTTGTTTCTTTACATTGTTTTTTTCTTTACACTGCATGTCCATTAGTTTTTTGCTGGTGGAGCAGGAAAGCACACACTCAGCTGAAAAAGAAATAAATTTTCTAGGGGCAAAATGTTATTGCAACCTGAGAGGCAGCAAACTGGGAAAGCAATAAATTCAGATGAAGAATGCTCTTTTAAAAATCAACAGCAATGCCTCTAAAACAGGTATTATATTGTGAGTGCATTTTCTCACCCAGTACAGAAGAATGAGAAAGTTTACTGTATTTGACTAAATACACCCAATATCCTCTTAGAATTGTGGAAACTCATACTATATTCTTTTCATGTGTATTTTTTAAAAGACACTTTGCTTTGAGGGACTGGGTATCAAGTAAATCCATCACAGGAAATTATCAGCAGTGACAGTTCTACAACTGCATTACATTATGAAAAATTATAGGTTGTGATCATAGCAGCTTCCTCACAGTGTTACCAACCTCCCTCAACCTCAGGCAAACTCTAAAATGCCATTTAACCTTACAATTCCCTACAAGGTTTACTTAGAATATTTTAATTATCTTTGTACTGAGGGAAGCACAGGATTTCTGTCTGCAACTGTAGCTGTATTGCATAATAGCTATATCTGCTCTTTCCCCTCTAGCTCTCTCCCCTCATCTAACCTCACCTCCATCTCATCTGTATCTAAATCTATATAGTATCTATCTCATCTCTATATATAATAATAGAATCATTAAGTTTGGGAAAGGTCTCTAAGATCACTTAATCAAATCACTAACCTAACACTGCCACATTTACCACTAGACAATGTCCTTAAGTGCCACATCTACATGTTTTTTGCACTCTTCCAGGGATGGTGATTCCACCCCTTCCCTGGGCAGCTTGTTCTAATGCTCAGGATTCTGTCCTGTTGTATATAAAAGATCATACAATTTATGGAGAATCCACAGCCTCTCTGGGCATCTGTTCCAGTCCTCAGTAATCCTCATAGTGAAATTTTCCCCTGCGTTTACTTCCCATGTTGCAGCTTCTGTTCATTTCTCTTGTTCTATTGTTTGGCACCACCAAATAAGTCTGAATCTATCCTGTTGACATGCTCCCTTCAGATACTTATAGATATTAATAAATTCCCCTCTCAGTCATATCTTCCTAAGAGGTCCCCCAGACTCTCCTCATGAGAGAAATGCTCCAGTCCAATAATCATCTTTGTAGACCTGCAATGGACCTGCAAGTAGTACCTTGTATATATTGAACTGGGGAGCCAATGTTGGACACAACACTCCTGATCCTTAGGGTGGAGTAGAGGAGCAGGTTCACTGTTGCCCTGAGAAATTAGCCTTTTGAATTGTTTTCATAATGTAGATGTACTTTCCCATGAATTGTAAGATAAACAAGGATTGGGTTTGCATTCTTCTGTGAAGGATGTCACATGAGGGACTTCTCATTTGACCAGTGGGATTGGAGAGGTAGTGACGTCATTGTCCAATCCTTGGTCATTGTCCTGGAAATTATAAAAGATGAAGTAAAAAAATAAACTTCCTTCTTTTGTACTTAGACACCTGTGGTGTGTGTTTCATTCCTTTCATGTCCCACAGCAACAGTTCACCTCCCTCAATCTGTTGGCCCAAATACTGAGCCTCAGGAATTCAGCCACCACCTGGATGTGACACCCTTCACCACCACTCTTTGGGCCTTAACATCCAGCCAGCTTTTAACTCAGCAAGGAGTGCACCTGTCCAAGCCATGGGCTCCCTGC
The DNA here is from genome assembly GCA_032173965.1 of Sitta carolinensis. NCBI lineage: Eukaryota > Metazoa > Chordata > Aves > Passeriformes > Sittidae > Sitta > Sitta carolinensis. Next base: position 51,901,233 of record CM063313.1, read on the forward strand.
TTTTCTGGGAGAATCTGTGGAAGATGGTGTCAAAGTTTTTATTAAGTTCTAGGTATACAGGTATACATACAAAGTTATACATTTTACTGAATGCATGTATATGTTGACATATAACTGTATCAACTCCATCCCAACCTCTACAATTATCTATCTTTCTCTTCATAATCTATATCTAATCTATATAATATTTTTTTATATTTTTATCTCTATCATGGTCTGTCTCTACCATCTCTAGCTCTACTTTTTATCTCCATCTCATCTATATATGCTGATATATATAGTATATACACACATATACGCGTACCTTTAGCATTTATTTTTATATCTCTCTATCTGTATATGGTATCTATATGTATCTCTATCTATCTACTATCTATCTATCTATCTATCTATCTATCTATATCTATCTATCTATCTATCTATCTATCTATCTATCTATCTATCTATTCTATCTATCTATCTACCTCTGTATATTGCACTTTCTTTTGCATTTTTGAAATAGATTTCCACATTAAGTAAACTGGCATTAGTGAAATTTAGAATGAACAGGCAAGTCAGTTTGGCAAGTATCTGTATGAGAGATTTTAACACAAAAACTATTATTTATTTCTAAGGGATCAAGACTGCAAGGGCAAGAGGGAAAGGGATCAAGACTGGCCCTGTTTTTAATCTCTCTGTTATTTCTTCAGAACAAACAAGTACAAATGCAATCGTGGCACTTCCAATGCTCAATATCATATAGCTTGTGGTTCACCATGTCTGTTACCAAATAAAAAATGGTGAAAACTGAGAAATATGCGAACTGAGGTCTACGTTTAAAAAACATTTTAAGTAAATGGAAGGAAAAAATGCACATGTAGAACAAATGTTAATAGTCTGGATTGCTGTATATGTATGATCAAGTATCCTGGAATTACTGGAAGCAACTTAATTGAAAAGAAACTTGATTTTTACTTGCAGAATAAGTGCATCTTTTTTTGGTTGTATTTATGTTTCAATGTATTTTTCATTGTCCTTTTCAGCCTGATGGCAACTCCCTCAAAAAACCCCAAACTCAATCCTTAAAGAATGTGCTTGAGCATATTCTCTGTAAATGCACCAGCATTTACCTCAAAAGAAAAACCTTCCACACACTTTCTTTTCCAAAAGGTCAGATAAAATATAATTTGACTAAGTATTTCATAGAAAAGTAATGCCATATGTATTTTAGATAGACACATAGTAACTTTTGTCTTTACTTTAGCAGCATGCCTACTAATAGTGTTTTTCCTTCTTAGTAAAAATACACATTTTAATACAAGGTTTTGGAGCTTGTCTATTTCTCACTTTTTCTTTTTTTTTTGAGTGAAGATGTGTTTTGCAATACTTATTTTCAGATAAAGAGGATATATCATATAGCCCCAAAATGCAGCTTTTTCTGTGGTCCACTGACCTAGCAATAGGTGTTCATGACAGAGGCTCTGTGAAGCTCTGACTGATGTGTTTTGTCAATTTTCTCATAAGATTTTCTGTGTAAGATTTTCCAGTGTTGACATCCTGCTGTTCAAGGTTTGGTGAATTGAGATTTCTTTATGAAGTCAATTCAGTTCTCAGGTGTAGTCTGTAGATTTAGAGAGCCTACTGTTGTTTTTGAGCTTTGGGTCCCATTCCTTCCATGTCATATTGTACAACAAACATATTTCCCTATAAATCAACATTTTTCTAAGTCTTTAAAAATATATACTTTGTTTTTTGCTAAAACTTGATAGTTATTGGGCCAAAAGTATTTTCATAGAATGTTTTGGTGAATTTTTTGCCATGTGTGCATAATAACATATAATGGATTCTTGGTTTTGAAATCTGGTCTTCTAATCAGATTATATAAAAAACTTATTGATCTATGCTCAGTTTTAATCATGCTGTGGTAGATGTATTTGAAGACAAGCCCACATTTGGGATTTGAATGCCTCCTGACAGGTAGATTAAAAGAAAAAGTAATTTTTTCCTTTTTAATATTAGCTCAAAAACTACTGCATAAAATGAATATGCATAAAATCTCTTCTTATTGACTTGCCCATTAAACTTTCAAAAACTTTTGAGACCTTAATAATTTGGAATTATTTCTGTTGGGGCTTTTTATTTGTTCATTTTTTGGTTTGAGTTTTTCACAAGGGGTGTTTTGAGGGTTTTTTGGTGGCATATGAGAATAAAACCATTATATGCTTTTAATTTCTCATGGGAAAATAAGAGTTAGAAATGTGTTTTGCTCACAGTTCTTTCTCTGGATTTGAGTTTGTATCTTGACCCACGCAGCACAAACCTGTGTTCTAGTCTAGAACACAGGTTCTTCTAGTCTCATTAATGGCCAGAAAATATTTTCATACTGAGTTAAATGGAACTGATGTGAAGTCTTGGCAAAAAAGACCTAATATGATGAGGGCTAAAAATAGCTCTTGTGGAAAGTTCCCAGTAGGCATAGTAGTATTGTTTCTTAGACAAAAATTGTATTGATTACTTCATGCACTTGGGTTTGAGTGGTTATAAATGTTAATAGCTAAAGAGAACACATATAATGCAGGGAGTTCTTGAAAGAATTTGTAGTTGCGGATGGAAAACATTTTGGATGGTTGTCACAGGTTCTGTATGGAATTTGGACAAATAAGCTAGTTTATCTCTGAATCTTAATCCACCAACTGTAATGTTTCTGATATTATCCTTCTCTTACAGACTCTCTGATTGAATTTATATAAGTTTGTGAATTGTTTCAGGGCTATATGAATGTTGAGGTTTCAATTTGAAACCAGGTAGAAACACTAATTTCTGTTCTGGTTTGATTTTTTGTTAATTTCATAGTTTTCAATCAAGAGTAAAGTAGACTTGAGCTTAAAATTAATAAGACTTTATTAACTAATACTAAAAGAAAGAAAAACAACAAGATGAGGATGGAACTTTCAAAACACCTTTCCTCTTTCCCTACTCTTTCTTTTCTCCCAGTCAACAATGTAAAGAAAACAACACTCAGAAATTTCAGTTAGTTTTCTACTTCTAAAACAGTATTTTTCAGTTCATCTAGGGAAGGAACCACTTCTTGTTCGCTATGGTAAATTTCCCCACAAGAAAACAGTTCTCTTGTAAATCTACTTTTCATGAACAGTAAGTGCCTGGATCTTTTTGCATTCATGAAATTCTTTTCATGTTCACAATTGGGTTTCTGGGCCACATCGATGAATAGGGTTTAATTTAAAGATAAACATGTCCAAAACAAAGGTTCTCTTTGTCTTTGGGACTACTTTTACCTCTAAGGAACAGAGATTCACTTCTTTTTCGAGGGTAAAGAGTCTTTATTATTTCATCACTCTGTTCAACTTCTCATGAAATCAACAGTTTCTTCAACATTTTGTTCTTTTGCTTAGATCTACAGTTTGAACTCTTTTATCTTTCCCATATTTCTTTATGGTTTAAAGGAAACATTTCAATATGTTATAACTAACCACCATAGCTTACAAGAGTTTTTTATAGTTCAAAAGCAACTTCCCACACTCCTTCCACATGGACTTTCACTCTTTCTTGACTGACTTTGATACTTCATATTGTTTTAACACATCTACATTCTAATTTCTCTCACTGGAGAGAGGATGGAGGCTTTCTAAGTTCCATCTGTGCACTGATGCACTGAAAGAGTTAATAAGAAATAGTATTTGGCCATGGTAGTTCATGGTATCATGTTTCAAAACTGTGCTGGTAGTGCTCTCAGAGGGTTCAGGCCCAGAAGGCAGCCACAGGAAAGTTGGACAGATTTCTGAAATTCTCTTCCACCCCTTGTTCTCATCAGGTGCTCCAGTCTGCCTTATCACGCCTCCACTTCCCCCCCCCCAACCACTAAACAGAGCAAAAGTAAAGTTTAGTTCAGGCCAGCAGCAGAGCCAATTCCGTGCTGGCAGATGTTTCCCAAATCAGCTGCTCCTGTCTGGCCTGTGTGGCCTTCCCCTCCCCCCCCAACTCATCCCAGGGCAGAGAGGGCAGAGGTGTGTGCTCTGACAGCCGGGAGCAAAGAGACCTGCCCGGGCTGCTTGCAAAGGGAATAAGAACTACAAAATGCTTTCTCATTGGTTCAATAAAATGCCAATCTCTTACCAAGCCAGCTCACTTCCCTAGGCTAGTCAAACTAGAACAATGAAAGAAGTGAAAAACTTCTTTACTCTTAGTTTGGAAGACGGGTATTAGGGAAAAGCAGGAGTTTCTCTGGAATGGAGAATGTAAATGTCTTACTGAATTGTTATAATTTTGAAATTAAGGGGCTTTCAGACAAAGATATGAGAATGGGAATAGCTTTACGAGTGGGTTTAACAAGGCAAACAGAACAATAACTATGGCATTAACAACAAACAAAACTAGGGAATATAGTTATAGTTTTCTCTGTTGCTGGCACTTTTTCCTTTGGTGTAGTTACTCTTATAAGTCGTCAGAATGAGAAGAAGTCTTGGGATGCTGGAGCTGTATTAGAAACTCTGTGGCTGTGGTTGGAGTTAAATAAAATGTCTTGGCACTGGGGGGTTGGGGTGTGCAGGAAATGGGGTGGAGAAACTCAGAGCAGACTGAAGAAACAGCAGGTGTGGGGCAGCAGGATGGCGGCTCCCAGCAGGGCAGGGAGAGACTAGGTTCTAAATTTTTGGGGCAGCAGATAAAGAGATGGTGGCAGGCCACCCTGAACTGAGCTCTAGCAATGCTGGTGAAAAGCTCCGCACAGTAAAACTCAGAGCCTCACTGTTCCCTCTGAGAGCCAAACCCTTTCAGAGAGAAGTGTAGTCCAGGTGCTACCCTTTCTCCTGACTTCAGTTACTTTTTTTATCTTTCTTAAGTACTCAAAGTACCTAGTTCTTGTGGCCCGTGTTTGTCTTAATTCATTGTTTTATTGTAATAGTTATTAACTGTTTTATTGTTAATGGTTTGTTCCAATGTATCCATGGGTTTTCCTGAAGTTAGTTTGTCCCTGAATTGTATCCACCCCTAAACCATCTTTTATAGTAATCCTCTCCCTCTGTTCCAGCTCCTTCCCTGTCCTGCCCCTTTTGCTGAACCTTTCACTCTGACCCTAAAGCTTTGAGTTTACCTCCCCCTGGGCTTTTCCCAATCCTCCACGCCCCATTGGGGCGTGTGACTCTTATCCACTCCTCCCACCTTCCCTGATTGTCTCCAGGCAAGTGACCTGATCCTCCTTACTCCACCCCGATGATCCCTCATTGGCCTGTGTTTTCTAACGACCCCTTGTTCTGTTACTGTATGAAAACACGAGCACAGCAGTTCTTGGGGTGTTTGCTCTTGATTTTTTCAACCTCAATAAACCTCTCCATGTTGGAACCTCAGAACCAGAGAGCCTTCTCCTTCTCCTTTGCCTAATTCCCAGATGTGGCTGCAAGACCTACCACCTGAGGGCAGTGACTCTAAGGTTCAGCTGCTGGCAAAACCCCCACACCACAGCTGTTCCCTGCACCGGGCATGGCACTGGTGTCATCAGAGCTAGCCTGGGCACTGGTGGGCTGTGTCACCTAGTAATTAGTTCTCTAGCAACTTATGGGGAAAAGTTCTGTAGGAAAGAAACCTAACCCCCAACAAATGCAAAGTCTTACTATGCGGAACAAAGAAATGGCAGAAATTTCTTTTCTGTCATGTGCTCTGAAGTATATAGCCCTTTTAGATAAGAGTCTCTCAATCTCCAAAAAGCCAAATTTACCTACACAAATTTATTTTCTTTCATTTTTGTATATAATTCCCAGACTGTAAAAGAGAGACCTATATGCTCAATTCCAGTGGTAGCTGACTGGTCCTGAGAAGTTGAGTAAATCTGATAATCTCTGTCCACTAGTGAGTGGTTTAAAAGTGATGTTGCTGTGCTTGCTCACACAGAAACAATAATCTCAAGGACAGCTTGTCGTCTCTGGGGCTGAGTGGCTTTGGAAAATCAAGATTTTGGTGAATTGACTTTTCACAATAACACTGTTAATATCATTCTTACTCAATACTATCAAACTTTTGGTAATTTTAAAAATTGTTTTATTCAGTAATTTTTTTCCTTTCAAGAGATTTGCACATTATCATGACTCTACAAAGGACAATGTTTCTCAGTGTAATCAGGAAGGATTTGTGTGTGCGTTACATAAGCACTGTCAATGTAAATCCATTTATACCTCTACTTACTCCTCCTGGACTGCACTTAATTTCCTATACACACATATCTACATCTTATTTGTATGTACCTGGAGGTCTTGGGATATGCACTGGGACATACATAAGAAAGATAAAATTGGGAGATAGCTTCAACACACAGGGGCTATGGTCCATAAACCAAACAAGGTGTGAAATATACCTGGGTTTTTAATGTTCCCATTGCAAGATATATGAGAGAACAGAATGGAGCCAGGCTCTTCTTGATGGTGCCAAGCAATGGGATGAAAAGGAACAGGCAGAAACTGATATACAGAAAGTTCCATCTAAAATACAAGGGAAAAAACTATTTTACTATAAGGATGAAAGCACATTGGAGCAGACTGCCCAGAGAGGCTATGGAGACATACTGGAGACTTCCTTGGACATACTGAGAACTTACCTAGAAGGTGATCCTCTGCAGAAGGTGATCCTGTGCAACCTGTTCTAGGTGAACCTGCTTTAGCAGAGGATTGGGCTATACAATCCCCAATCCTTTTCTGTAGGATACTTTATGTAATCAGAAAATTTAATTGATGTGTCACTTACCAAAAGACTAATGAAATTAGACAGGGGTGGTTTCAATGCAGGTCCTGAGGAGTTCAGCCATTGATGCTGCTTTACTTTTTTCAGGCCATTAATTTTGTGCTCTGTCCTTATATTCAGGACCCGCTCTTTGGTTCCTTAAATAATATCTTCTATTGTTTTATCTGTTTCAGTGAATATATTGAAAATTCACCTTAGGCTGGACTTCTTAGGCATATGCAGATTCTGTATATCTGAGACTTAAAGAAAATAGGCTTGTGAGAACTTGAAGTACAGAGGAGAAAAGCATACCTTGACCATGGTCAGATCACAGAGGTATTTAGCAACTGAGATTCTCAGAGAACAGCTTCAGTCCCATCTGGAAAGTTACTAACTTGGGGATTTTTTTCTTAGTGGACAGAGTGATGTCTCACACAGTAACCTAGCAGAAATGGAAAAGAAGAAAACTCAGCTCTTACTAGCCAAATCAGAAAGAATTTTCAGCGTTTTAAGAGCAGAATAAGTGGAAATGTAAAGGTAATCATTGGGGGGTAGTTATTTCCAGTAGAACTTTCTATACTCTCTAAGATGCATGCATGGCAAGAGACTGGAAACAAAAGATATTTTTACTTCAGTTTTACCCTTAAGTAAATGTGTAAATAAAAATAGCCCAAAGGGAATATAAATCCCAGTATAATGCTGCATTCCCAAAGGAATATCAGTTAACCTTGGAGTTTTATATAACAAAAGTATAACATTGATCTTTTTGTATCAGTTGTATTTTTCTTCTTTGTTTTCTTCACCTTTATGTCCAGAAGGAAAAAAGAAAATAATTTCTTCAGTCTTTTGAAACATATTTTTTAATGTTGCACTCATACATTTAGTATTGCAGATGCTGATAAACCAAAATAAGCCACATAGTGCATTAATCAAATCACGACATGTAAATAAACCTGGATCTATTAACAGAGGAACTCAGTGTTAATCTCTAAGCATTTCTATTCTGTTATATGAAGCCCTGCCAAAAATATCTCTTTTCTAAATAATTTTCTTGCTAATCTGTACAACAACACCTACAGTTGACTGATGCTTTGATTTTTGTATGGTGTACTGGCTTGGGCTGGGGAAGAGTTAACTTTCTTCACAGTCTTCAATATGGGGTTGTGCTTTGAATTTATGAGCACAGGGTTGATAATATAGAAATATTTTAGTTATTGATGAATAGGATTTACTCAGAGCCAAGGCCTTTTCTGCTTTTTTATACTGCCATGCTGCTGAGGAACTAGGGATACTAATATATATCAATAGTTAGTGCCACCTGCCACCGACTTTCTGTTTAATATTGCAAAGCAAGAAGTAGGAAAAACTCATAGGTTCACTACTAAATTCTTTGATATAATCACAGACGGGAAGATTTGAATGTGTGTGTTATCATTCTGAAAAGTTAGGCATGTAAGCTAGAAAAAGGCAGCTATATAAGGCTGTGTGATAAATTCATCAGATGTGGTATCCATATCCAAGATCTGTTTTTCTTCTATTCTCTTGATATTTTCACTCACCTTTTTCTTTAAGAGAATTCAACAAAGTAATTTTTCTCTTGTTTACTGAAGGAAATGTATTTTTATTGTGTTGCTTTCTGATGCAAAGTGCTTTATCAGGGGAAAAGAGCATTTTAAGCCCAAATTTAGCCTTAGAGAAAAAGAAACAATGGGAGGTTAATGACTGATGTTTCAAGGTAGTGGTAATCACAGAAGTCAAGGTCAGAAGTGATTTCATTTTTAACAGAGTAATATAGTTGCATCTTAGAGAAATAGGAACTCGTGATATTAAAAATAACCTATTATTTGAAAAAAGAGGTTGAATTCCTCTGTCTTTCTAATATTAAATCTATTCGGATGCTCTGCATCTTGTTTATGGACATACCTTAATGCAGAAACTAAATAATTACCTGTCTTGTTTTCTTTCTGGAATATCGAAGAGAAGGGATGAGAAATGTAAAAAGAAAATGAACAGAGCAGCAAAAGAAGTTAATGGGAAAAAATTGTCCCAATAATTTGCATATCTAGCTAAATCTCAATTTAGTGAATATTTTAGCCCAATAATTAGACCATCATCAGGGAGTGGAATGCACGTTTACAAGAGAACGTATCTGACTCTCTGGATATTACCACATTTTCTTTCACTGTACATACACATGACAAAAAAGAAATCTACTTCAAATTATATGTTTTGGAATGAGTCTCGAGAATTTTATTACTGTACAGAAATATAAGGCCATAATAACTCAAGTATCTGTAATCTCAAAAATCTCGAGACTTGTGATTTTATTTGTTTGTTGTTTGCTTTTTAAAATGCCTCCTTTAAACTTGGGACTTTAAGCATTAGGAACACCTCTGTTCAAACTCTACTTTCAGAATTGAGGAAAACAGTTTTAGTTGATTTTAACTTTAGTTAGCATATTTTTTTTTCTAACTACTTTGACTAGAGTGAACTTAATTAAGCTAGAACGGAATAATTCATAACCCTCAGTAGAAGACACTGAACAAAACAAAACCAATTAAACTGCCATAAGAATTTAGAGAGAGTACTACATGTCAAAGTTTAATTTATCTGAGCTTATAGCATAAAGCTTTATAAGCGTTTGTTTGTAAGACAAAACTATCTCCTGCAACTGTGACTAGAGTACAAGAGTTCAGTCTAGAAAATTTCTATCAGTTCTCAGTGACTTCATGTAGTTCACTACTGTTCAGAATGTTTTTATATTCCCCATGGGACTATAATCCATGCCATGGATATGAATGCAAAAGCCACTTATTTATGGGCAAATATCCCAATGCTGCTACTTGTCTAACTTGCTCTTCTAAAAGCTGTTGATGAACTATTCAAGGACTAAGACAAAGTACAGCTAGATATGTAAGATCCTAAATATGTGACTGGATTTCTTTATGCATGTGCTTCACAGAGAAAACTAAATTCCAGTACTGAAGTGATTCCATTTCCTTTTTATTTTATTCTTCTTTTTCTTTTCCAAACTTAAAAGATTCATAAAAGCCGTGTTTCATCAAACAAAAGGTTTGATGACCTCCTCTGTTGAAGAAAGCAGCATGTTTTTCCCAAGGAAATGTTTCTTTATCCATATTTTTAAAAATTTTAATTTGTACAAAATGATAACTGACTGAAATGATGAGAAACTGATTGGGTTTGTACCCTGTCTCTTTGGTGGTATTGTGTGTGTGGAATGGGAGTGACAGAAAATTTTAAAAACTGTCAAGATTCAAACTAAGATTCTACTCTGCACAATTTTAAAGAGATTTGAAATACAAAATTGCGTGATGCCTTTCAGGCACCCACAAGGAGATCAGCCTCCTAATCTAGGATCAGTTCACCAGTCTTAGCTGTGTTTGCATTTCTGTAGGTTTTACTTACAGATATTTAAATACTTTTATTTCAGTCCTTGTACAGTGATATTCTTCAAGTATGTCATGGTTTGACGCTGGCACAAGGCCAGTGCCCCCATGAAGATATACTGTCCCTGGTGTTTGCTGTGAGATGTGACCAAAAACAGAGTAAAACAGTTTCTAACTTAGAAACAAAAGGAAAGAAGAACTTTATCAACTTACAATATGTAAAAGAGACACACACAGAAGGGGATGAAAACTTTAAAAAACACTCCTCCTCTCCCCACCCAAGTTCTCAACACAGTGAAACAAAACTAAAAATTTCCAGTCAAGTTACCACTTCTCAGATAATCAATCTTCAGTCCATTACCACTCTTCTGATGATCAGCACTCAGTTCATCAAGGAGAGAGAGGAGTCCTTCTTGCACCATATTGTGACCTCTTCTTCCATGTCCAGTGCTCTCACCACTGTGCATGGATCAGAACTGTTTCTAGGGTTTCTCTTTTTAAAGATGCTTTGGTTAGTTTTAAAAAAAGACAGCCTCTCAAATCTTGGGACACCAGTCCCCCCCCAGTTTCACCCCCTGGGGCCGAGGGCTTTGAGAACAGAGATCTTCCTCTCATCTCTGTTCACACTACTCTTCTACTGTCCACTCTTGGCTCCAAGCCAATGCCTCTCCTCAGATGCAGTCTCTGCGTCACAGAAAAAAAAATGGGTCCATCCATGGCCATACAAGAAAAGTCCAGCCAAAGGCCACTCCATCATCTCCTCCCACCTAGGATTCTTTTCAGCATTCTCTGACAATCTTTTACTTGCATGAACTTTCATCATCTTTACCCAGTGCTCTCTATTTCATTTCTATCTTTTTTTCTTCAGATTCAGGAGGATCAGTATTTATAAAGTTTCCATCATCTACAAAAAGGGTTAAAACCTTGGGCTGTGCCTGCCCAGAACTCCCACGGCATCTTCTAGCCCCACCCCCTCCTTACTCCTTGGGCTGTGCTGTCTGGCTGCCGATATCAATTTTCAAGGTGGCACAGGCACAGTCTTTCTCCCTCTCCGGGGCCGGGAAAGGGAGGCTGCCTGATACCTCTCAAGGTTTTTGTACTTTCTCCACCCTTCCATCCTGCAGGATCTTCCTCTCCCCTCTGTCCCCAAGGCTCCAGCCTACCTCGCCCAGCCCGCATGGCTTCCCCTCCCCGCCCAGCTGGGCAGGGGAGATCCGCCCGTCCTCAGGGACCAGAACCAAGAGAGAGTTCTCCTGGGAGCCCTCTGCTTTTAACCCCCTGTGTTCTCAGAGGCGGATCCTTGTCCTCAGTGGCCACACCAAGTGCCAATATTCAAACCTGAGCACTCATTGGTTTGACCACTGAATCCCAAAAAACTCACTTCCTTTTCAAACCAACACAAAGTACAAACACAATAATTTTTGATGCTCAGAAAATGGGGACCCTAAGGGTCTGTCTGTCCTGCATCTTGTCCTGTCTTTAAAAATGACCTGAAAAGCTGGCCAATTCCATTAATTTCTCAGCTGACACCGGGTTTTTTGAAGTGGGATTTTTTGGGAGAAGGGGCAGCTTTGAGACACTTAACACCAGCCTCATGTCTACAGGGAGGGAATTGAGAGGACAGGGATAAAGAGTAGTGTGAGACTGCTGCTGGGACATGTAAGGTTCAGCCTGCACATATTGTCATCAACATGTTACCTTGAGGATAAATAAATGGTGGAACAGGTTGACCAGAATGGCTTCAGACTCTCCACCTTTGAAGACTTTCATACGCCCTTGGGACAATGATCTGTGCTTCCCTATCTGAGTTCCCTGTTGGCCCTGTTTGAAGCTGGGGATTACATTTGAGACATCCCAATGTCACCTCCAACCTGCATGATCCAGTGGTTCTATGTACAAAACAGAGACGCTGAAAATAGTTTATGCCTTTAAACAGCAGTTTTGAGATGACACTTATAGGCTGTATAATGAGTAAGGAGTACTCTGACAGTGCAGTAGAGTTCTAATTACCATGTCTGTTTTGGGACTTCCTTTGCTGTTCTCAGTATTCGTGTAGGCACCTGTGCTGAACAGATGGGCTTTCTCATATGTGATTTGTGAGTGACCTTTCAGTTTCATCAACTTTCCCTACATTTTCTATTATATTTCTTCCTCTTTTTTTTTCTGCAGTTTTTTCTTCTCCCAGCTGCATAGATTTCAATTGTAAATGAAAGTCATTAATAGACAAAGAGAGATGGGTTTTGTCTTCCTAGTCCTGATACATAGCATTCTCTGGAACATGTATTTTCGGTAGATATTCTTGCTTTCTCTGCCTTGTAATTATCACAAAAGGTTGGAATTTTGTGTTATTAAGATTAATTTTAATAATATTTAAAAAATCAAGTATTTTTATTGGATTTTTGTTTTTTACTGCAAAGGAAAAAATAAAAGTTCTGAAATTATTATTTTTTTTCATCGTATGAACAACCATTTAAAGCAAGACAGCAGTTTCTCTACTTCACCATTCTGTATCTGGAAATGCTCAGTTACAAAGCCTTAGGAAAAGTGCAAACATAAAGCTGATCTATGTCTTGCTGTGTCAGTCATGTCAAACTTGGCATACTGATGCACTTTGAGCTGAAACCTGTGTTTCTCTTTATTTTTACCATTACTTTGGGGGTACATTATTGTGTTAGAAACTGGCGGGATGTCTAGGTCTAGTGGGTGGAGGTATTTGGAACTAAATCCAGGTGATGGCTCAGTGGCCCAGGCCTCAGTTTGGCAGCCACTTCCAGTGTAATAGCTTTAATTATGATCTGGATGAGAGGATCAAGTGCACCCTCAGCAGCTTTGCAGAAAACACTAAGATGGGTGGAAGCGCTGATCTGCTGGAGGGCAGGAAGGATCTGAAGAGGAATCTGGACAGGCTGGATTAATAGGTCAAGGCCAAAGGTATGAGGTTCATCAAGGCCAAGTTCTGGGTTCTGTGCCTGGGTCACAACAACCCCACGCAGTGCTCTAGGTTGGAGGCAGACTGGCTGGAAAATGGCTCAGAGGATCTGGGGGACCTGGTCAGCAATGCCTGAACATGAGCCAGGAGAGTACCCAGGGGGCCAAAAAGACCAAAGGCATCCTGGCCTGTATCAGCAATAAAGTGGCCAGCAGGACAAGGGCAGTGATTGTCCCCTTGTACTCAGCATTGTTCTGGGTCCACCTCAAATTCTGTCCATTTCTGGACCTATCATGAAAAAAGACATTCAGGGAGGTGTACATTCGTGTTGGAGGTGTACAGAAAAGGGCAGTGGAGCTGATGAAGGGTCTGGCAAACAAGTTGTATGAGGAATAGCTGAAGTTGCTGGGGTTGTTTAGTCTGGAGAAATCCTTTTCTGATCCTCCTGGCTGAGGAGTGATCTTATTAATCACTACAACTCCCTTTGAGGAACTTATCGCTATGTGGGGGCAGTCTCTTCTCCAGCCAGTCACAGGACAAGCAGACATGGCCTCAGGCTGCACCAGGGGAGGTTCAGGCTGGACATCTGGAGGAATTTCTTCATGTAAATTTCTTCATAAAATTTTGGAATGGACTATCCAAGAAAGCAGGTGGATTCTCCATACCTGGAAGAGTTCAAAAAAGAACTGAACTGACACTTAGTGCCATGATCTAGTTGACAAGGTGGTTGTGGGAATCATTAAATTTTTATAGGAAAGCTGTAAAAAGCAGGTCTCAGACACATCAGAAGAGAAATTAGAGCTGCAGAGAAAATAGAGGACAAAGATAGAAAACAATGGTTTGAGTATTGAAGTTTGGCTAGCACAAATCTTAAGGTTGCAGAAAAATATATCTGTCAAGATATAGAAAGTTTTAAGCTTAATAGTGAAGCACTATGCATTGTACTCTAAGGCTAACAATCAAGCATTGTTTTAAGCAAGTGTATGTATACTTGTAATGATTGGCTAAAGCTACTGTCAAGTAAGCTTTTGCTTTCTGCTATTGGCTAAAAAACTTTTAAGTGCATTGTAACACAGAACTCAGTGCCTGCTGCTCGGGACACTTGCTGTTGTCATCTTCCTATTGTCTCAGTCATGTAATGAGACTCCTGAAAAATAAACATAGCTCAAGACATGTCCTGCAGCATTCCTGTCCTGTTTGTGAATTGTAATACTACTGTGGCTGACACAGGCAGTGATCAGTCAAAGGTTGGACACAATGATAATGGAGGTATTTTGTCACCTTATCTGATTCTGTGACACTGACAAATAATTCTGTGGCACTTAGAATGTTCTGAGTTGGAAGGGATGCAAAAAGATCAACCAAGTCCTACTCCTAGCCCTGCATAGGACAGCCCAAAGAATCGGAATTGCCCAAATGGTTCTTGAGTTCTATCAGGCTGATACTGTGACCACTTTTCTGGAGAATGTTCCAGTGACCTCTAGGTAAGAGCCATTTCCTAATATCCAACCCAAACCAGCTCTGACACAAGTTCAGCCATTCCCTCAATGGGAATGGCCTCTCACAGCTCACTACAGAGAAGAGAGCAGTGCCTGCCCCTCCTCTTCCCCTCATGTGTTACTGTGACACAGATAGAAAGACACAGCAACACACACAACAGGTGTTCAGGCAGAGATGAAGAAAGGAAGGAGATTCTAGTTTATTGTTGACCTCGTATATATAAGTTTCTGGACAATGATCAGAGATTGCACAGAGAGGTTACCACCTCTCCATCTCCACTGGTCACTTGAGAAGTCCATCAGGTGATATGTTTTCAGAAAGGAATGCAAACATGATTCTTGTTTATCTTACAATTCATGAGAACTGACTCCACTATACTAAAACAAATCAGAAGGCTTATTTTCAGGGACAACACTCATAAGGAAGTTATAACTGCAGTGAGCTCTCCCCTCAGTCTCCTCTTCTCCAGGTTGAACAGACTGAGTTCCCTCAGCCACTCCTCATAAGGCTTCACCTCAAGGTCCTTCACGATCTTTGTTGTCCCCCTTTGGACACTCTCAGTGTATGTTTTCCACTGTGGCACCATTCCTGCTCCCAGCACTCGAGGTGAGGCTGCCCCAGCTCAGAGCAGAGCGGGACAATCCCCTCCCTTGCCCGGCTGGGATGCTGGGCCTGATGATCCCCCCAGGACACGGGTCCCTCCTGGCTGCCAGGGCACTGCTGGCCCATGGTCAGCTTGCCACAGAGCAGGACCCTTTGTGGAGCATTACTCCTCTCTTACAGGCCACACTGCAACCTGAGAAACACTCATTAGGCCTTGGCCTTGAAAACAGCACCTGGGCCCAGCTTTTTCAGAGCTTTTCAGAAACATGGCTCCCAGGAACCACTGCTAACAAGCTCCTCTTTTCCTTATGAATTGCCTTGGAAACAGTTTTTCTCGCCTGAATAGCACAACATTCCAGTTCTCACACCTTCAAAGAAAGCGCTGCCCCAAACTGTGGGCCGGATGAAACATTGTAATGACTAAGGCTGACTCTCTTGAGACCCTATCAACAGTGGCGCAAAATGAGACCCTTCTGGCTCTCCTGGACGACAGCAGTCTGCAACCAGTGACCACCCTTTGTGTCCCCTGCCTCTCAGAGGCACCAAACCCAGGTTTGTTACAATTGGAGGATTGCTGAAACATAATGTATTTTGGGCTGATATCGTGACTGTTCCAGGCCCAACCCTTTGCCCTTTGGGTTGCAAAGGTATCTGAAGTGTTTCACTGATCTCTGAAGAGAATTCTTTACAGGTACCTTGCTTGCACTGACACTGCACTCAGACGTGTGCATGTACATGTGCATATGCTATACCAAATCTGGGAGAAATGCTTATTTCTTAGATGTTTAAGCACCTTACATATCTAAGTTAGGCAAGTAAGTAAAGTCAGAAGTAATAAACTAAGTCCTAGGTGTTGCTCTTTAGCTAAGTCACTAAGTATAACTTTAAAGTTATAAGTAAGGTTAAATGCTGTCAAATGTTATTCCTCTGTTAAGTTATTAAGGCTAATAAGTTAAGGTTATAAGTTAAGGTATAACTTAAGTTAGGTATAAATTAAGTGTTGTTCCTTTGTTAAATTGTCATGTTTAAGGTATAAGTTAAAGACTACTGTTGAGTGCTGTTAAGCTTTTAGGCTGTGATTCTGTTTATCCTTTCCCACACTAACCTTTTGTTACATGTACTTAAACACAAACCCACGCACACCCACCCCAGATAGTTCCCAGTTCATTCCTGTTTTGATTGGCTGGATTTTGCTTGATTTTGTTTCTGCTTGTTTTCCCTGGTCATGCCTTAACTGTCTTGTAAGTAGGAAAGTGAATCTTGCCAAGGGACTTTGTTGTACCATTGATTAATATAAAATCTAGCTTTTGCTTATACCCTTGCCAACGAGGTTTTAAATTATGTCAGACACTCGTTCGTAACAATTTGTCGCAGTGAGCATACTGGCGAGTAGTATCACTGACTACTTAAAAAAGCATGGAAAACCCAAGCCCTAAGTTCTCAGATGGGCTCAGGATAGTTGGCATGACCAGGAAGCTGTGAAAGAACGTTTAAAAGTTGCTAGATGCTATTTGAAAACCAAGGAAGATAAAGAAATTATTTGCAAAATGCTGGGCACCTGTATAGAAGCTGCTTGACAAAACTGAAAAGATAGTATTGAAGGCAAACAAGAACTGACAACTGAAGTGGAAATTAGGAAAGTGACTGTTATTGTTGTCTCTGTAAACAGAACAACTGCAGAGACAGTTACAGAAGGTACAGAAAGCAAAACAAAAGCTGGTAGAAAAAGTTGAGCTAGCATTTATGCGGACTCCAAAACCTCTGAACCTTGTTGTGGACAGGTAAATTATACCCCAAAAAAACAACCCTATTTGATCTGATTAAATGGTTAATTTACTAAAGTTCTAAGGCCTTAAGCCAGGTGAAACTGCATCTGATTATTTGTGGTGTGTTTGTTTAACAGGAGAAGACCAAATCTTATTGAATGGTGAAGAGGCCAAAGGATTCTGGGTCCCGGTGTTTTTTTATGTATGCGTTCCCTATCCTGCAAATGATCCCCACCCACTCCATAACAAGCAGAGTGGTGCACTGGGTTGGTGAAACAGATGAGTGTGAGAGACGAGAGCCTCTAGTAATACTTATTAAATCTGTGAATGAGTTCTTCCCTTCTGTTACAAACGCCGCCTGCATGCAAGCCATGCATGTGTGATCTCCAACACTTTTTCATAAGGGATCCCCACATCCCTTTCCCCAAAGCACTGCTCTCCAGCCTCTTATTCACCAGCCTGAATCTATGTCCAGGGTTGCCCTGTCCCACAAGCAGAATTCAGAACTTTCCCTTGTTAAACTTTATAGAGTTAGTGATTGCCCAGCCCTCAAATTTGGCTAGGTTTTACTTGAACTTTATGAACTTGAACTTTAGGTTTATAAATTTGAACTTTACCTTTATGAATCAGAAGTTTATGATTTTGAGCTTCAATTTACCTTTAAGTCTCTCATCCTATACTATATATATATATATATATATATATATATATATATTATATATATATATATATATATATATATATATATATATATATATATACACTATTTAGTAATATCCTATTACTAAAAATGTAACCATGTGAAATGATGTCTTATGTGGAAGGTTAATTTCTTATGTCTTTATGTGCTTTAAAAAGATCAAACCAAACTCCTTGCTGATAACGCATTAATAGGTTATTACTTACCAATTAATATGTATCAGTATGTACATAGTTGAATTATTGATCATCTTGTATCTGCCCCACAGGTAGTTTGAAGCTATCTGAAGGATTTAGTCCTGGTTCATACACTTTTTTGTCTAACAGAGATTTGAACAGATAGTCTGTTGTGGGAAATGTAGGCCCAGAGAGCTCCCAAGGCCTTCTGCATACAGTCTCAAAGATAGAGATGGATACAATGTTTGACCTAAGGCCTTGGAGAAGGCTTGGAAGTTTAGAACAGTAAAACTGGCATTAATAGTTTCAATAGAAATATGTTTTAAGCAAATAGAAATATGCCTCATATAAGTAAATAAATATGTTAAGCAAGATAGAAAATATTAATGTTTGGCAATAGAACTTGTTATAGAGTTGTTAAAAGTAGAAGGCACAATAAGTTTTTGTCGTTATATTATTGGATAAAAAAGACACATTGAGGTTGAATTGTATAAAATGTAACAAAAGTAGCCAATTTATGATTTGCTTATGAAGAGCTAGCAAACTTTGTGGAAGGAGTTGATTGGATAAAAAATTTATAAAAGACATTGTAATTAAAATTAAGATGGTTTCCTGATGTAGTGGTGTCAAATGTAACAACCTAAAGGTCTCACCCTTCCATGAGACTGATTTTGCAATAAATCATCTTTTAATCGCCACATCAGCCGACCCCATCTTTTCTGTATCCTGAACAGTAGTCTATAGTATTTTATGGTACAGTTTCCCATGACAGAAATCTAATATATTCTTTTTATTCCGTGTACTTTTTTTCAAAGACAAAGCAATCCTTTGAAAAGAGTGTGAGGACTATACATTCTCTTCCAATTTACAGTGACAAATGGCTTTAAAAAGAATCATGGTGAAATTTTTAATTTTTATTCCTTTCTAATAATTCCTTACATTTGATTTTCTTTTCTGCTGGTTCTGTATGTTGAGACGGTATTTTCAGTGATCTATCCATAAGGACAGCAGTATATTTTCACAGAGTGATGATAGCTTAACAGTGTATATTTACGTACATCTTGTTTTTTTCCTCTTCTTTTTGCTTTACTTTACACCTAAGGACATTAAGTTCCATGTGTCATTTTCTGGCCATGCCTTTGGCACAGTAGGAATCTTCAGCATGACTTCATGTCATGTTGGATTTAAGAAGGAGTGTCTGACACAAGGGGTGATGTGGTGTTAAGTTAACGTGTGAATAACCCTTGTAATTTTTGTGTGTGTGACTAAAGATCTGACACAAATTGACCTGGATATCAAACTGAAATGTATTGAAGCTGTGTATTGAAGGCTCTCAAACTTCTTCCATGTTACTAATCAGGATTAGGAACATCATAGATTAAATAATACATATTGATAAATAATGTTTAATTCTACATATAAAACAGAGCAGAATTTTTTATAAATATATTTATGAACAATTCATAAATTCAGTTATAAAGAATGTATGAAGAAGTAATAAAAAAAAAAATTTTTTTTTGTCCTTTTAGATGTATCAGTTCACCAACTTCTAAAATCTACTGACCATTTCTACTTTAATGAAATTTTTCATTTACTTATGATGCTGGAATTAGTGAATGTCTGAAATAACTGTAGAGTAGAAAAATTCTTTAAACACTGCTTACCAGTGTTATCTTACTTACAGTGGCTTAGGCAGAAATTCTTACAAGTTTATAGATGTAATAAAGGGGAAATTTTCTGATCTTGTGCTCGCACCTTCTCATATCCACTTTCATTTTGCCTGTATGCATAAAATAAAATTAAGATATTTTACATAATTGTAGGTTAAATCCAATGCCTTATTGAATATTGTTTTTCAAATTACATCTGGCAAGGCTCTAAATTCCTAATAACCTAGAAGGAAACTGTGCTTTATGATTTATTAATTCTGAATACTTAAAGTTCATGTAAAATTATAATTAAAAATTCTCAAGGAGTAAATTATTCTACTCATATTGTTGCCTGATAAAAGAAATTAAAGACACATAACAACCGAAGTCGTTATATGCAGTGCTTTATTAGGGCCCTGGGGCAAAGGGGACTAATGTCCAAAGCCAGAGCCCGACTCAGTCACAAAATTTCCAGGTTTTTATACCTTTCTCACTATCCTTCTCTTATCTATACATTGTTTTTCTACATTCAAGCGAATCCTTCTTAGATCAGGTGTATTGTTTTTCTACATTCAAGCGAATCCTTCTTAGATCAATCTTATCTCTAAAGATTATGTCTTATTTACAAAGTCGTTATGCACTGTTCTCAAGACTGTTACAGTTAGGTACGGTTAGTTACTTAGTTACAGCCTTAAAACTACAAACACTCAGCACACAGTTTCTAACAGCATCGACTAGGCCTGATTCAAATCCTTAGCAGAACTACTACTACTTTATTTTTCAGTTTATTTGCAACAATATCATTATATTCATTAGAATGAGAACTAGTGCTGGAAATAGTTGCCATATTAACCAAAAATTCTGTCTTCCAGAATTTTCTATTACTATATTATTGATATTATTTAATTTAACCTCTGTTTAATGTTAAATGAAACAAAACAACTGCCATGAAAGAAGATTTTAACTATTCTTTGCTAATAGATATCTTCAGGGTGGTGAGAATTTTCCTCATGGGATTTAAGTCAGTAGGTACTTGAAATATAATCCATACTCTCCAAAAGAAGTACTAGGATTTACGGAAATCAAGAATCACCTGGTTTATGCAGAAGTCTGGGGATCACCTAATGACAGGTTTTGTTTAATCTTGCTTCTCCCCTAAAGAAATAAATGGCCTTGATTTTCTTAAATATCCACTATTAAAGATGCAGTCTATGAGAGTTTAGAGAGGGTTTCTTAGAATAATACAAGGATACACAGAATGCTTCATTGTATGTACTAAGAGTTGCTATTTTAATTTTGATGACAAAGATTATTTTATTATCAACAATTTCTTCAAAAATTATTAAAGCAATAGAACAGGTTGCACAATTATGGGTGTTTAATATTATCAATCAAATAAAAGTAACTATTGAGAACTTATTTGCATATAAAAGAGAAGTAGCTGAAATCCAGTCTTTTCAATACAAACACTATTTTTAAGCAAAGCTGGCTGGAGAGTGAGAACCCAACATTTAACAGTTCAAATGGCAAACATTGGATTTTGAAACATTGAATATAGACTATAGAATTAATGACAATATACTGTATCATCGCTCCATAGTGAGCTGGCATATATGAAATAATTTTTTACTTAAGTGTGAAGTAAATAAGGAGTTTGCATATACTGTTGGTTTAAATTTTTTACTAAAACCTTCAGCAGAACTTAAATATTGAAATCTCATGCTTTGCAGTTCTGCTGAGACAAAGTGATTTTAACTAAACTCAGTATCTAACGATGAGTATACTAGTATTTTTAATCCTGAAAATAAGGAAATCTTGAAAACTTAGAGCAT
This sequence comes from Sitta carolinensis, assembly GCA_032173965.1. Taxonomy (NCBI): domain Eukaryota; kingdom Metazoa; phylum Chordata; class Aves; order Passeriformes; family Sittidae; genus Sitta; species Sitta carolinensis. The sequence continues at coordinate 51,922,500 of CM063313.1, forward strand.
TTTCAAAATCAGAACTTAAAATATGTAGTTTATATTGTCAATGATTGAATCACTTGAAAATAAAAAATTCTGGGTATTGTTAAAACCAGCCAATTTCATTAACTGTTAAGAATACACAATGTACCTAAACACAAATATGAATATCAATGTAAACATGAAAATAGTATGATTCCCTTAGATTAAAAAAAAAAAGAAAAAAACCAAAAAACCACCAAACTTCTTTGGTTTAAATACATACAGGAACATCAATTTGTTGTTCTGGATTTTTTTGGGGTGGGGTGGTGGTCTTTTTTTGGGGCAGTGGTATTTTGTTTCCCATTTTGTTTTCACTGTCTGTACATAAATTAAAGAGCATTAACAACGCACATGACTTCAGGTAGAAAGTGGGAACCTCAAAGACATCTGTGGTTATTGTTAACAACATTTCCATTAATGTATTTCCTTACATAAATGAATACCTGACTAGGAGATAAAACCTTTTATCATTATGACAAACGTTAACTTTCCTTTGCCACATAAAAAGGTATGTGTCATGACTCTCGTCAGGCAACTATGAAGAAAAAATTACTCTAAGATACGTTTATTCAGAATAACTAAAGACATTAGGTTTTCTATCCAACATTGCCATTCAGTTATTTTTCTTCTCAGGGTTTCTATACAAAATGAGTTTTCTTCTCAAAATAAACTAACACGTCAATACTGTTATTTTTTTTTCAAGTATTAGTTCAGTATAGTAGAAGTAAAAAATAAAACAACAAGAAGTTGGAAATGAGTTGGAAAAGAGACAGGGCAAAGATTTCTTCTCAATTATTTTGAGTCCTAATGTATTTATTGATAAAAAATTATTTTAAAAGATTATTTCTATTTCTTCCAGAAAAAGAAAACAAAGAAATCTGATTCTTAAAGAAATAGATGACTACAAAACTTTAAAGTCTGAAAAGACAAGATTACAGCATACTTGCCACATTTGTAATAATTAAATTTTAAAAAAAAAAAAGTTAATATACTGATACAGAGTTACCTGTATGTAGTCTTATGCAATTTTTAAAATTTTTTTTGTAAGTAAAGTAGCTGTTCATGATCATAATGCAAAATGAAAAGCAAAAGAAAAGACAAAAGCAAACATAAAAATAAAAGCAAGAGAAAACTGTGAATTAAAAGAAAGCAGAAAATGAAAATTAAGGGAGTGGGAAAAAAGAATAAATAAATAAAAGAAAATTTAAATAAAAGAAAGTTAAATAAAAAATAAAATTGTAAAAGAAAAAAAAGAAATAAAAAAAAAAAAGAGTTAAAGAAGAAAAAGAAATAGAAGAAGAAAAAAGAAAAAAAGAAAAGGAGAGAAAGAAAATGAGTACGAAAAAAATAAAAAGAAATAAAGAGAAAATTTGGTCTCTGATTTTCTGTCTAAATTGTTTTGTTTTAGATCAAGTCCTCATGACATTTTCCTACCCAAAAATTTCACTAAAAACTACAAAACTGAATTCATACTAAATAATCATAAATAAGTAGGAGCCTACATATTTTCATGCTGCACTGTAGTTTCCCTTTGGTGGAACAGAAGAATATGTGCCAATGAGAGAAGTAAATGGCTGTTGCAACATACAGGACAGGAAGTGTAAGAGCAGACTTGCTCCCATGAAATATTCATATTATCACAAAGCTGAATTTCAAGAATAACAAAAAGTCACTTGCTGTTTTAATATATGAGTCATACTTGTAGAGATATTCTCACTTTTATGTGAATATGTTTTCTTTCTATATAATTGAAATAATGTATTTTGTCTGGGTTTTTAGAATTAGCACTATCCTGGGCAGGAGAAATAAATTTATAAAAAACATCATTAAGCTGATTAAAGTTCTAGGATTCACTGTCTTCCTAATTGAGTTATGTACTACTGATCTGCCTTGTCTTTAAATGTTTCATTGCCTGAACAATCCCCAAAGGAACATTTCTTCCTTCTTTCAATGTAAAATAATTTAGTAGGAATAATAAGGTTTTAATGAGGGAAGAAGACAGTCTGATTTTTTTACATTCCTTCTTGATCTATCACACGCCAGACTTGTGTAGCTTATTGAATTAGTCTACTAAACTTGGTAGAGAAAACTTGGGATTGAAAGACTGGTAGGTGATGCGGTCCACTGGAGCCCAGGCAAGCTCGTGTCACATCAGTGCCACGCCAGGTGTGGGAACAGCCGTGGTTTTGGGTTGTACCAACGGCTGAACCTTTAGAGCTGCTTGCCCTGCAGTGCAGGGTCTGCCAGCCACATCAGGGGTCGGGTAAAGGAGAAAGAGGAGGCTCTCTGTCGGAGGTTCCAGCAGGAGAGGTTTATTGGAGCTGAAGGGGTCACAACAGGAGAGCCCTGAGCCCTGCTGGACACAGGTTTAAAACTGCGGCAATGCTGGGGGTGGGTACAAATCATAAACCAGTGGGGAAGCGTCAGGAGAGGGATGAGGAGGGTCACTGCACTGACCTGAGGGCAATCACAGAATGTGGGGGGGCAGAACACGTCACATGTCCTAGTGGGGTGTTGAGGATAGGGAGACACCCAGGAATGCCCCAGGGCAGGGGAAAACTTGAAGGATTGGCTTAAGGCAGGAGTGACATGGAAGGGACCAGAACAAGGGGCAGTTAACAATGATTGATAGAGAGGGAATGAGAATAAAGGAAGGGGATTACTATAAAGGGTAGCTTAGGGGAAGATACAGCTTTCAGGGATAAGCCAATCTGGGGGCACACATGGGGGAACACTAGAACAAACCATCAGCATTAAAACCATTAATAATAAACCAATAGAATAAAATACGAGACTTAACAGGCAGGCGCTTCAAAGGCTAAATTCATAATAGAGTTGAAACAGTGACACATGTAAATATAACATTTAGATTCTCAGAAGAACCCAGCGAACGTTGTACAAATCTCAGTCCACAAAATACAGTGTTCATTGTTGTAGCAGACACACACAGAATGGCATAACCTCACCCATGCAGAACAGATTTGCCTGTTCTGGTCTACATGTTGCCTGACTAACGTGTGTGGGGTACCATCTGGTAAAAGTGCAAACTGCAGCTCTCTACCAAGGCTTAATTTTGAAAATCAAACATGATTTGCCTGAGAAACTGTCACTTACCTGCTCAAGAGTCATCCCAAATGATCATCAGTGGGGTATTTATTGTACTGTTTCAGGATGAGGAGATTTTCTACAGATTTTGACTGCTCCTTCCCTGCCTGTAAAAGCTGCTGGAATACCTTGTTGTGTTGCACTAAAATAGTCAGTTGGTTTTGTTACAATATCACACTGGGTGACTAATATATGCATATATATGTAGTATATTTCTACTATACTGCATATGGTATGTTCCATATTCCCCTTTCTAACCTTGTGGGGTGGGTTTTCCCATGCTGACTCTTCCCCTCCAAATTCCTTCCACTGGGTGTATTTTCCCTACTCCACCCCCTTTATCCTAAGTTTAAATTCTCCCCTCTATTCGGCTAGGGTCTCTTTGTCTTCCCTGGAACTGATTCCTACATTAAAGCTATGGGATTGTGGTCCCAGGACATAAAAAGTGCTGCTTTTTTATCCTTGTTGAGTTTGCTTCTGGGGTTCAGAGCTAGTCGATGACCAGGACCAGGACCAGGACTGAGCGATGACAGTTCCTCACTGGGGTGATGGTACCAAGGTTTAGCCAATAGCTCCCTTCTCCATGTGTTGTCAAAAAAAAAAAAAAAAAAAGGTCCAACTTGTCAATATTCTGCTTGAAATCTCTGTACATAAAACAGAGGAAATTCAAACGAATGTGTACCCACTTCTGTAATATATTTTTCACGTAGAATCTGCTGGCTTTGATATTTTTTTTTTTTAACCTTTTCTCACAACACAAGGTAAGTTGCCACAAAATGAGCTTACTGCTAGCTGAACAATCTACTGTCAATCACTCAGCTTTTGTGTGGATATTATGTGTCCACAGTTCATTTCACTTCCAAACTACTGTTAACATATAATTTACTAACATGTCTTGCCAGCCATCAAGGCTTCTAGCAATTTCATATATTTTCTTCAATCAAGTAATTTTTAAAACATCTTACTTATCTTAAACTTGCTTTGTTTGGCAAGAAAATTGTTCTTACTAAGTCTTTGTTAGACCATCTCATGGGAAGCACAGTGTGTATAAACTCCTTGAAAATAGCTTTTCTTACAACAAAGCACAGTTTATAACTATATAATTTTATTTCCTGCACTATGGGTAGAATAATGATTTTTCGCTTACTTGCAGATTATTTAAAATCATAAAACCTCTCTGTAGTTCATCTTCTTTTTTTGTATTTCTTTTATTTTTGTTTCACAGAACTCGTTCCCCTATCTTAGGCTTTTTGTAATGAACACAATTTTAATTAAGTATTATGTCACAAAAATGTCTTGGTACAGAAATTCTACCGTGTAATTTCCAGATGGATTAGTTTTTGAAGCATAACAACTATCAGTGTATGTCAGCTACTCTAATGACACTGATTGTACTCCTTTATTGTCCTGGGTTGGATGGTCGGATGAAGCAGATCTCTACTTTAAGCTGAAACCCTCCCCCACACACAATCAATAAACAAAAAAAAAACCCCGTCCTATTTACAAATTAATCTATATCCTTCTCTATTTTAGGATTAGTTTTCAGAAGTAAAATGAAGTGATTTATTGAATTTACTTCTGTCTTGTGAACTTACATCTAGCAGAAGTTTGAAGCAGTATTCTGTTCTTAATCTATAATACTTAGTATTATCTATATAAACTTAGCATTCATACGTTCTGATTCTTTCTAATGTCCTTCTAATATTTTGCTCTAAAACTCAGCATATTAAACTATTGGAAGATACAGCAAAATTAAAGTCAATTAAGTATGTCTCTGAATTTTCCTATTTTTCAGTCAGAGGAAAACCATAAAGAAATCTCCAGTTTAGCACATAGATGTCATTTATGTAATCTAAATTGCTTTGCCATAAGGCCTAAAGTCCCAATATGCTAGAGAATTTGCAGAATTTAATCTAGAATTATGATGTGATTGTCATAAAAATATTTAATGTCTATATTTAGCATACATACATATAAAAATCTTATTAAAGCATGGGCATTTGCTTCATTCTTTTGAAATCAATTCCACAAAGCCCCTCTGCAAAAATACAACATTCAGACCATTCCTTTTAAGTGATACACAGAATGGCATTTTGCAATAAAACCATAAAATCTTTTCTGGTACTGTAATTATTGAAGTCACAGGGTATGACATTATAATTAATAGTTAATATAGTTAATATTTCACTCACCAATAAATTATATTTTTCTCTATATGTCTACTACAATGTGCTAAGGAAAACACCTTTCACTTCACTCATGTTATTAGTGAATCAATACATTAACTTAAATAATTTTTGCTTTGTTCTTCCTGGCAGAAATTCTGCCAGGATTTACTTGTATTTTTCTCAGATAATTCAATCCAAATCTAGAAACAGTGAAAAATTCTATGTGTAAGTGAATTACCTGCACTCTGAAAAACTAATATAATAGTATCCTTTCTTTTTTTCCCAGAAAACTACCCTATAGTTGTGATATTCAGTTAACAACACATAAAGCATCCAGGAGAGTTTATCAATTACATTTTCCTAAAACCAAACCAACCCAAAACAAAATGAAACAAAAAAAAAAGACCACCAAAAAAACCCCACAACCCTGCCAGGATTTCAATTTATTTAACCTGCAAAATATTTAATTAGAACTTGACAGCAGCAAAAATTCCAAGGTACAAACTAAATTTATAGATAGGTTACATTATTTGCAGTGCAGTTGTTAGGGGGTTTGTAACATTAAACCTCTTCTGGAGGACTATTTTGAGTGAACTTGATATATAAAAGGTGTCTATTTCTCCTGTCCCAGTTGTAGTTGTGCTTGTCAGAAACACACATTAAGCCTAAGATTTGTGAGAGGCTGAAATACAAGTGCATAAAACCACCTAATTGAGAAGGCTGAAATTGGGCATTTTTCTTTCTCCATCTAAAATCAGAGGTATTTGAAACATCTCCCTGGAAACTGATCATGGTGGGCAGTCAGACACCTACTTCTGATACTACTGCACTAGTGAAGGAAGGATAACTTTATTGGTAACGTGCTGGATTAATATTTAGGTATGCTGAGTGCTATTTACTTCTTGTGCTTATTTCTATTCTCACAGAGATATAATGTAATCTTTATCTTATTTCCCCTTCTGTAAAATAGCAATGATATTGCTGTATGCAACTGGATAGAGGGGAAGCTCACAGTTGTGTGGGACACAGATATTTGTAGTGATTAGGTAGGAAGTATTTCACATGTGTTTCAGGCTTAACTGTGCATACTTGGAAAAAAGGGCATGTTACTTTTGTTATTGTTCCCATGTGGACATTGATCTCACTTGTGGGTTTGACAGAAAATTAATCCTTGCAGATGCACATTATCTCTCATCTAATTATTTAGACTTGTGTAGGATTGTATAACCAAGGGGAAAAAAAAGATTAAATTCAGAGAAAATATTTTTCTTTTTAAAAACTTTAGAAGGTGCAACATAAAATGTATTTTTCAATGAACAAATGATTTATACGTTCATTTATGCAGCTTCAGAGAAACTAAAGTTTTAATCTGATCAGAGGTACTGCTCACACAGAATGAAAGAGCCATTTTATAACCCAGCAAAATCAGGTAACTATTTAGTCAAATAACCCAGACTTTAAATTTTCATGGTAAATGATAAAGAGCATATTCAAATTCTGCTTTCCTTTCTCTGCAGATTTATCCCATCCTGCTCTCTACAAAGAGAAGTGATATTACCTTCCATCTCTGTCATCTTGGTATGAAAACAAACAAGCACACATAGCCTGTGAACTCTGAATGGAGCAAGTCATCTGGATGTAACCATGTCAGAGGAGACAACCTACTGGGCTGGAAATTTAAGTGGGAAAGAAGTAACATTTCTGTAATAGCAGCATTAGTGCACTGCTCTGGCTGGTGTTTTCTCAGAAATACTCACCAAAACCTTCATGATTTGCAGTAATTACAACCACTTTCCTTTCAGCAAAGACAGTACAACTTTCTGCAGCTTTCCACATTATTGTGCAAAGAAACATAAGACAAGTATCTTTATCTTACTGATCCTGCCTTCATTCCATTAGTATATTATTCTATTACACATCTATTAGTCTAGAATCCAGCCCTTCAGGGTTTTAATATCCCATTGGGCCAAAATAATGGAATAATTACTTCCTGAGTATGAAAATTTTAATTTCCTAAATGAAAAAGAAAACTGATATTTTGTGCCCTTTTTGAGTTCTGTACCTTTTCATCATTGTAGGGATTTTTTGTTTTTCTTCCCTCTACAGAATAAATATAAATGTGTTTCTAAAAAGCAGAAGAAGTTATTTCACTACCACTTGAAATTGAAACAAAGAAATAAAATGAGGAAAAGCAAAAAGATCCTTATGCATTAAAACCTCTGTGTACTACTGTGCCTCTGTATCTGTATTTTTGGGTGATTTCTAATTACTGAATGATCCAAACAAATAGAACAAAATAGAATGTTTAAGCACTGGGGGGTGTTTGCCTTGTTTTTTTTTTTTTTTTTGGTTTTTTTTTTTTTTTTTCAGGTTTGTTTACAAACATTGTTTGTTTACTGCAGAGGTTGGTTTCCCAGCAGAAAACATGTTAGTTCTTTAATCCCTCTTAATTCTACTCAACCTGTAAATTGGACTATAATGATTTAGCTTTCTTTCTAAAAGGGTGTAAGACTTTTAGAGAGAAAGAGGTTGGTATTGCCTCTGCATTATGATTTTTTTTTAACCTATTCCAACAACAGGGCTGTTTAAATAGTAAGCTCTTGGTAAAAGTAAGTAATAACTGACCTTAGATTAAAACACATTTTACAGCTTTATCATAACAAAAATCATTAAACTGATACATTTATCTAAGTAGTATATTCAAGTGTTAAAAAAAATGATGAAACAAATTAGTAATAACAAATTATGCAAGTGGTAGTTACTAAAATGGGAAAGAGAAATTCAAAATATATTAATTCTTCATCACAATCTCAAACCAGAAACTGGCAAGGGAGTGTCAGACTGATTTTATTTTTACTTACTAAAATCACTCTGTACTTCCCATATATTATTAAAACACAAAGCTGATTGTCCATGTCACCTAGGAGCTAAAAATGAAACATACATTTCAAGGCTAGAATGAAGCAATGCATCCAAATAGTAGAGCTAAATCCTTTTTTGGTGATGACGATTTATGGAAACTGATGACTGAGAATAGATGTTAAGTCTTGTTCTCAAAACTTTAATTATTATCTATGAAAATGAATGATTTGCTGTACTCCATAAACACGTGCACATGTGACTGTTTTCATGCTTCCTAGAGAGGAATCCATTACACAGCTCAGTATGTATTTCATTCTATCTGTGTTAAATTCAGACTTTTAATTAGGTGTTACTAAGGGAAGAAGACCACAAAATATATATAAAATATTTCTGTTCCTTTTATTTCTTAATCATAGTACTGCCAGCATCATGCTAATCCCAAGGCATTTGTGAGTCTGCAACTGTCACTGATTTCTCCAGCAATCACTTTGAAGTAGCACTGTTTTTGATCACCTGCTTCAATCATAATCAGAGGATAAATCAATTGACCACAACAGTGGACAACTGTTTAAGAGTATTGCCCAGATAGCACTGTTGGAGAAGTAATTTTGAAAGTGTAGAGCTAGTCAATTTCTTGTTTTGTTTTTGTTTGTTTTTTAAATTAGGATTCTTCGTGATACAAGATTATCAGGTTATGCTAATGATTGAGAGGGATGATGTACCAGGATTTGGAAATTTTCCTAAGGTTTTCATAAAATGAAATGAGCAGTAATCTGTATTCAGCCTGACATGTGAACACATCGTGTTACTTGACATTAATGTGATTTTTTTCTACAGAGTAATGTCATAGGTTTGACGTTGGCACAAGGCCAGTGCCCCTATGAGGATATACTGTCCCTGGTATTTGCTGTGAGATGTGACCAAAAACAGAGCAAAACAGTTTCTAATTTAGAAAGCAAAAGAAAAAGAACTTTATTACTTATAATATGCAAAGAAGACACATACAGAAGAACATGGAAACTTTAAAAAAACACTTTTCCTTCCCCCCCCACCAGTTCTCAATACAACAAAACAAACTGAAAATTCCCCATCACGTTACCACCTTTTAGATAATTAATCCTTAATCTATTACCACCCTTTTGATAATCAGTACTCAGTCCATCAAGGAGAGATAGGAGTCTTCCTTACACCACATCGTGGTCTCTTCCTCCATGTCCAGTGCTCTCACCACTGTGCATGGACCAGAACTGCTTCTAGGGTTTTTCTTTTTCAAAGATCCTTTGGTTAGTTCCAAGAAACGACAGCTTCTCAAATTTTGGGACACTAGTCCCCCCCAGTTTCACCCCCTGGGGCCGAGGGGCCTTGAGAACAGAGCTCTTCCTCTCATCTCTGTTCACACTACTGTCTACTCTTGGCTCCAAGCCAATGCCTCTCCCCAGATGCCGTTTCTGTGTTACAGAAAAGAAATGAGTCTATCTATGGCTATAAGAACAGTTCAGCCAAAGGCCACTCCATCATCTCTTCCCACCTAGGATTCTTTTCAGCATTCTCTGACAATCTTCCACTTGCACAAACTTTCATTATCTTTGCTTAGTTCTCTCTATCTTTCTTCTTCAAATTCAGGAGGATTAGCATTTATAAAGTTTCTATCATCTATGAAAAGGGTTAAAATCTTGGGCTTTGTTTCTTCAGAACTCTCACGTATCTTTGCTGCTGGGCACTCTTCTCACGCCACCCCCCCCCATACTCCTTCGGCCGTGCTGTCTAGTTGTTGATATCAAATTTCAAGGTGACGGAGATCACAGACACGGTTTCTCAGTCTCTCTCTCTCTCCGGGGGGGGGGGGGGGGGGGGGGGTGGGGGGGGGGGGGGGGAAGGGGAAAAGAAGGCTGTTTGATGCCTCTCAAAGTTCTTGTACTCTCTCTACCCTTCCATCTTGCAGGATTTTCTCTCCCCCTCTGTGCCCAAGGTTCCAGCCTACCTCGCCCAGCCCGCATGGCTTCCCTCCCCCGCCCAGCCAGCTGCTGGGCACGGGAGATCCACCCGTCCTCAGGGACCGGAACCAAGAGAGAGCTTTCCGGGGAGCCCTCTGCTTTTAACCCCTTGTGTTCTCAGAGGCGGATCCTTGTCCTTAGTGGCCATACCAGGTGCCAGTCTTTAAACCTGAGCACTCATTGGTTTGACCACTGAAGTTTGAAAAAACTCATTTTTTTCAAACTACGACAGTAAACATGGAGAACAACTTTCTGGGATATTATTAGATGGTCTTTGATCCTTTGAAAAAGGGTTAAAATGCAAGTTATAAATTGTTTAAATGGAACCTCAGTATTTACTACAACTAAGGATGTAGACCTATAACTTCTAAAGTACTATTGATTTAAAACATCTGTTAGCTGAATAATGTAGAAGCTATTAGAAGCTATAGTAGACTTGCAAGATTTCATTAGACAGATATATAAAGTCATATAGAAGAAAAAAAAAAAAAATCTCTTCTGAGAAGTCATCACAAGATACCCATATTATGTAAGAGATCAATAACTAATTGATGGACAAATGCCAAACTTGTGGTCTAACCTCAGCCTGGGAAGAGCCTGGATATGCTTTTATTGAGTTGAACTTGAAGCATGCCACTGCCTGAATCCTGCTTTCACTTGGTTTCAAGATGGTATTTTTTTGAAAGAGAAGGAAAAAAAGATCACGGTGGTCTTAGTTTTTCCTCTTCTATTTGAAATTCCTGTGTTTTAGTTCAAAAGCAGGTAACCTAATTCTTGATGAGAGTACAAATATCACATCAGAGTCAGGGAAGAAAAACAGGGTCCCTTATAAGCAGGGGAAAAAAATAAAAGCTCCAAAGAATCAAAAAAAGAAAGCCAGTTGTCCCTTTGTTGTTACAAATTAGATAATTATTGTCTTCAGGACAACACCTCTCCACCATTCCCACTTAGGTGAATTCTGAATGTTCATGGAGGAAAGAAGATATAATATTCTGCCTTCCACAATATTTAGTACTTGCAAACAAATTTCTGTCCATGCAGACTACTTAATTATGGCTTTTTCTTCATTATGTTGGGGGTTGTTTACCTTATCATGGAGATGATTAAGGTAGGATCAGATTTTATACCAGTGGAGTCTGCATAATTGTCATGATTTCAGTTTGAAACCTGGCAAAATATTAATTACGTGTTGTGGTTTACGTTTGCCAGTTTTAGATTTTCCTGGCCAAATAAAGTGATGGGTGTCTTTTCTGCTGTGAGATAGGATTACGAGCAAAAGTAAAGCAGACCTAAACTTGAAAGGATATAAAGAAATCTTTATTAACAGACCAAAATAACAAATAACAGGAAATCAGAATAAAACTTTCAGAACACCTTTCCTCTTCCTTACCCACCCCACCCCTTCTTTCTTTCCAACTGACAATGTTCAGAGAACAAACACCTAGAAGTTGTCTTTCTTCAGTTCCCTTAGGGAGAAAACTATCTTTTGCTAATGCTATGGAGAACTCTCCACAAGAAAATAAATTCTTGTGGCTTCAATTTTCACATACAACAGCTGCCCTGTCAGAACCCAGGACATTCCTCTGACCATACTGGATGACCAGAGACACTGGCGGGGATCTTAGAGACCCTGGCATGCAGTCAAAAACACCTGTGTCTTTGATTTGAGCCCATGGAAAAAATTACCAACTTTGTATGAAGATATACAAGCCACAAGAATAGAGTGTTCGTTAACCTGTCACAGCGTGAAAAAAGTAGAATTTGGGGTTTTTAGAATGCGGGTTCGAGAGACAAAGATAGAGGAATATCGGCATGCCCTGGCCTTTCTTCTTTGTTTTCTTGTCCTCCATCATCTGCTGTGATGGTGACACTTTTGATTGGTTTAGAGTAGAGATACTCTGTCCAACATAGCTGATAGGTATTGGAAAATTATTGTAAATAAATAATATGTAGTTTTTAGTATAAACAATAAACGCTGCCCCAAGGGCGGTCAGTCTGCCTCATCTTGATCTGCAAGATGGTCCTCAACATGTCAGAAAAAGAATGTTTTATATAAGAGAAAATAAACAACCTCGAAAACCAGAACAGACAGATCTCAGCTTGTTCTTTGGTCGTAGGGCTGGGAAACTGGAGACTTTTTACAATCTCGGGTTCATCACAACAGAAACCCAAGACTGCCCAAGATCTGTATTTGCAAATTTCTTTCCATCTTTCACAGTTGTCTTCACAACTGTCCAACTGCTTCTGGTCCATGTCAAATCAATGGGGTGCTCTTTTAAGAATCAGCCATTCCAGCACAAAATGAAACATCTTTCCATCCATCTCTGGGAACAGTGGTCTTCCCCTTTTATTCCCAGGGCAAGGTTTCTCATCTTTTTCTTTTCTGCTCAATCTTCTATTATTGGAATAACAGCTACTTCAGCATCTGCTTGCTTTAACACTGGTGACTCTGCTCATAATTGTTGTTAGAACACAACATCCCCCCCCAAAGCATTTCACAGGGGAAAACCCAAAGTCTGATATATCAAACCATAGCCTCACAAAAGAATTTTAGCCCAAGCATTAAGGCAAACTTTTCAATCCCTTGTATCTAGAATTTTACTCCTCCTTACTGACCTCAAAGTCCCATATTGTCTCTACATAGCTTCACTTTTTCCATCTTCCTGGTTCAGGAGAGAATTGATGTTCATTGTGTTGTTTGTTTCTCAAGCTGTATCAATTGAAACAGCTTTTACAGAGTCCTGAAATGCTGAAAGGTTAATCTGATCCAAGCTGTGCATCAGGAACATGGCCCACCATGACTTTTCTCTTGGCCACGTGGTCCCCATGGTCACCTTGCGAACCATGCCTGGCCCAACTCTGTTGTGGCACTGGAAACAGGAAAAAACCTGCTGCTGAGGCTTTTGTCCTTCTGTCTGCAGCAAAGCTAACTTGAAGTGGCTGCGCAAATGAAGTTCATTGCAAGCTATGTTAAGGTCACTGTGGCCGCCCGGCACTGTTGCGGTGCTGGTCACGAGGCTGTCTTTGGTCTGGAGTGGCCACACGGCTGCTCCCGGCCTCGGGGCTGCCCCCAGCACCGATCATGGGGCCACTCCTGGTGCTGGTCCTGCCACACAACTTCTCCCAGTGCCGATACAGCCTGTGGCCGGCGTGGCCCAGTGACTCTGCTAGAACAAAGGACCAGCAGGTTCTGCTGGCAAAGGGGCCCAGCCCCGCTGGGACAGGGCCCTGTGGGCTCCCCGGTGAGGGCTCGGCAGCCGCTCACCGCCCCTCCGGGACAGGGAATCCCGGCCGGGCCGAGCGGGGCTGGGCCGGGCCGGCCCACACCCAGCCTTGCCACCTCCTTGAAGGTCGAAAGTGAAGAGAGCTACTTCTGGCCCTCCCTGTCCTGAAATGTGTATTTGCAAAGGTGTATCCACCCTTTTCATTGGTTTAATTCTGCGTCAATATCAGAAATTGGCCATTCAGGGCTAAAATATGACAATAATTGAATAGAATTTTTTGATCTGTATTATTTTATAGTGCCAAAGTTTATACCATGTGTTATTTAGTGTAAGTTCCTTAATTTGTTTTGCAGTTTTCCATCTTATCAAAATTGGAAGAGAAATCTAATCTTTGCCAAAAATGCCTAGAATTATCTGGTACTCTGCTGATCCATTCTTGTAAACACTGATTACATTGCATGTGTATCTCAGTTTGGAAGACAGGTATCGCTAAGGACAAACAGGACCCTCTCCTGAAATGGAGAATGAAAAAAAACCAAACCAAACCAAAACAAAACAACAAAAAAAAAAAACCCAAAAACTCCTCTATCTGAATTGTTATAGTTTTAGAATTAAGGAGCTCTCAGGCAAAGATGTGAGGATATGGATAACAGTTCTTTACTTGCGTTTAGCAAGGCAAAACAGAACAACAATAACTATGAGATGAACAACAGACAGAACCAGGGAAACAGTCCCAGTTTTCTCTGCCGCTGGCACCCTTTCCCCATTGATGCAGTTCCTGACACAGGCAGCTGTGGTGCAGAGTCCCGGGATGCTGGAGATGGATCAGGAGCTCCCCGGCGGTGGCTGGAGCTGCAGCATGAGTCCCGGCAGGCAGGGGGTGGGGGCTGAGGCGTGGAGAACACTCGGAGCAGGAGCGAAGGAACAGCGAGGGGGCAGAAACTGCAGCGGCTCCCGGCCAGGCAGACAGGGGCAGGGTCAGGATTGCCGGGGCACACACGGAGAGACCGTGGCAGGAAACCCCGAACTCCGCTCCAGTGGTGCAGGTGAAAATGAGATCTCCCTCCCGTGCAGTCTGAAAGCCACAGCCTCCTGTGTCTTCCCCCACAAGCACACCCCCAGCAAAAAGTGAAGTCCACATGCTCCTCCCCTCCCTCCACCTCAGCCACTTCTTTTGTCTTTCTTAACTATCCTTTAGTACCCCGAGATTCGTTTCCTGGCAACTTATGGGAAAAAAAAAATTCTACAAGAGAACCCAAGCCCCAACAATGTGTGACCCTTGCACCCTCATACAGAATATGCTGGAAGGACAAAATTTAATGTCTTCAGTTAGCGGAATTTAGTTGAACTGAAGACATTAGTATAAAAAGTTTATATAACCAATTAATTATTTCAGTGCTCTGCTGAGGTCTTTATAAGCCTGCAACACTTCAAATTCAACCTGACCCTTAACAAATAAAATCAGTAGGTATAATTTCGCATGAAATCAGAATCTGATATTTCTTTTTGTTTCAATTATAATTCACAATATCTGCCCCTTTCAAATTCCAAATTTATTGAATAGCAGTTTCAAGAGCTGGTTGTTCTTACTGTCTTGTAATCAAAACAAATAAGTATTTGTTGTTATACAGTCAAAAAAAACCCCTCTGAAGAACTTCATGTTGTAAAGAAAAAAAGGGAATAGAAAGAATCAACATTGGTGCTCCCAACACCAAGAGGATGTGAACTCTCTCTCAAGTTTGAAACTTAATTTATTCTTTTGCACCATTGATCATATATATGCTCAGGTGAGGCAGGTTTTTGTCCTGACATCCACAAAATTTGCCTTGCAAGATAGTGGAAATGAATTTGATGTTTATTAAGGTTTTTTTTTTTTTGGTGTGTAATGTCTTATGCAATATTTCTTACTGTAAAGACTGACTGATGCCTCTAGGCTATTGCCGTAGTCAGAGCAGTCCTGAAACTGGTTTCAGGACTGTGGAAAGTTAGCACTGCCAGTAGGCAGGTGACCAATAATACTTCCTCTCCTGTACTTACATATCTTTCTGCAATGGGTGCTGGAGGAGGAACGCAGCTGCAGGTTAAAACTCCAGCAGCTCTGTGAGGGTTAAGGAGTACTTACCTCAGGTTTGAACATCAAAAACTGTTTAAAAAGGAAGGACATATCTTTGAAATATTCAAAGGAAAAAAAATTAAAAATAATTACCCGCCTTACCCTTTCTCTCCCCATACTTATTAGGGTTGTCTGATATAGTCATCATGAAGCAGTTATTTAGGCTTGATAATCTTTCTTTTGATGGCTAGGTTATGACTATGTAATTCCTCTGTCATTTCTGTGTTCAAGTTTACATACAGAAAGAAGTTCAGTGAGAAGTCTACTACCTATTTTAGCTGCTGTTTCCTTTTCCCATCTTTATGTTATGTTTAGAGATTATGAGGCTTTTAATGTTTCTTGTTACTGATGTTATATCTGGTACAAGGAGATATAACCCAAATTAAAACCAATTATTCCCCTCAGCAAGCTCTCTGAAAGTAGAAGATGGACGTGGTTTTGCATCTTCACACTCCTTTTACTTTGTATTTTAATACTTCATGTGAGGCTTCAAGATGCCCTATTTTAGCTAATGAGTTTTGCAGGCAACATTCAGCATTGCAGATTTACATAAATTGCACTTTATTGATATTTGAGTGAAGGTTGAATGTTCTTATCTCATTTATGTTTATATCATTATTAAAAGACATAAACCCAGAAAAATAACCTACCTTATTGTTGTTTGTTTAAGTATTCACTAATTACCATTAATTTGATTAGTACAGCAAATTAAAGCAGAAAACAGAGAGAGTTGATTCATGGTTAAATTGCAGAAATCAGTGGGTTATGCAGTATTTGCATTTTAATTAAGTCATGAGCATTCAATGCTATGTGCTGGAAATACAAATGGATTCTCTGGCTTCATTTAAATTTAACATTTATCTCATATTATTTATTTTGTGTATCTGTGTGTTTGATATCCAAAGGTAGAAGAATGCAATTCTATTCCTAATACATGCTCATAACATGCCAAAATTAACAAACAATTCTTTTCTATAGACCATCAAAACAATCCTAAATTTGCACTACAGATAATTCCACAATTTGGTTTTATTATCACAGAATTACAGAATATGCTGGTTTGGAAGGGACCCAAAAGGAACATCAAGTCCAACTCCTAGCCTGCACAGGACCATCCTCACAGTCACATCATGTGCCTGAGAATATTGTCCAAATGATTCTTTATCTCTTCCTGTCCTGGTTCTTCCCTGGGGAGCCTGTAGCACAGCCCTTGGCTGTTGAGCTTACAGACTCTGTGTTGAGAGAACCATACATGTGCAACACCAGAGCACATTAAGTGCTGCTAAAATGAGGACCAGAAAAGTTTTCCACATTAGGACCTGTGCAATATAAATGTTTAGAAACATGTAGGCATCTGCTCTGCATTCTGAAATTCAATAAAAAATTATTCTTAGGCTGTTTTTATATATGTAGGGAAAGTTAAGAATATCCCAGGTTAATTCACAGTAACCAGACAAGGGTGGAGAGAGAACAACTTTGGTGCAACCTCTGTGAGCTTGTGTCATGGTTTGATGCTGGCACAAGGCCAGTGCCCCCATGAAGATATACTGTCCCTGGTGTTTACTGTGAGATGTGACCAAAAACAGAGTAAAACAGTTTTTAATTTAGAAAACAAAAGGAAAGAAGAACTTTATTACTTATAATATGTAAAGAAGACACACACAGAAGAGGATGAAAACTTTAAAAAAACACTCTTCCTCCCCCCCACCCTAGTTCTCAACACAATAAAACAAACTAAAAATTCCCAATCAAGTTACCACCTTTCAGATAATTAATCCTTAGTCTATTACCACCCTTTTGATAATCAGTACTCAGTCCATCAAGGAGAGATAGGAGTCCTTCTTGCACTATATTGTGGCTTCTTTTTCCATGTCCAGTGCTTTCACCACTGTGCATGGACCAGAGCTGCTTCTAGGGTTTCTCTTTTTAAAGATGCTTTGATCAGTTTTAAAAAACGACAGCTTCTCAAATTTTAGGACATCAGTCCCCCCCAATATTACCCCCTGGGGCCGAGGGGCCTTGAGAACAGAGATCTTCCTCTCATCTCTGTTCACACTACTCTTCTACTGTCCACTCTTGGCTCCAAGCTAATGCCCCTCCCTAGTTGCAGTCTCTGTGTCACAAAAATGAGTTCGTCCATGGCTATACAAGAAAAGTCCAGCCAAAGGCCACTCCATCATCTCCTCCCACCTAGGATTCTTTTTAGTATTCTCTGACAATCTTCCACTTGCACGAACTTTCATCATCTCTGCTTAGTTCTCTCTATCTTCCTTCTTCAGATTCAGGAGGATTAGCATTTATAAAGTTTCCATCATCTATAAAAAGGGTTAAAACCTTGGACTGTGCCTGCTCAGAACTCTTACAGCAAGTTGCCGGCACCTCTCGCGCCTCCTCCCTTCCATCCTGCAGGATCTTCCTCTCCCCTCTCTGCCCAAGGCTCCAGCCTACCTCGCCCAGGCCGCATGGCTTCCCCTCCCCGCCCAGCTGGGCAGGGGAGATCCGCCCGTCCTCAGGGACCAGAACCAAGAGAGAGTTCTCCTGGGAGCCCTCTGCTTTTAACCCCCTGTGTTCTCAGAGGCGGATCCTTGTCCTCAGTGGCCACACCAAGTGCCAATATTCAAACCTGAGCACTCATTGGTTTGACCACTGAATTCCAAAAAAACTCATTTCCTTTTCAAACCACCACAGCTTGATCCTTCCACCCAAAGGCATTTCAAGACAAACAGAAATTTGGGGCTTTGAAGACAGACTTACCTTCAAAATAACTTCTAACTTTTTCCTTGCTGGCTTTTGAGAGATTTAAGGAGAATGTTATACCACTTACTCTCATCTGTAGAACACCCAGTATGAAGTATTCTCCAAAAGGAAGTGGGACATTCATATTTCACTATCTCTGAGGTTAATCCAAACTGTAGTCTTCAATTTTTAAAACATACTCAGCCAGTAATGATATTTCAGATGCAGAGAGTGCTCTTAATCATTAAATTCTGCTAAAGTCAAAGCTAGTACAGACAAGCAAGGGCTTCTTCTGGATTCATTTATCAGGCACTTTTCCTAAAATCTTATTTATTACATTGGTCAAGAAATATATCTCGTTATTCTGTGAAGATTGGAAAAGAGAGGTTGAGGGAGTTAAGACATTCTTTAGGCAAACACCTGTTATTCTCTTCTGATGGAGAAGAGATCTAGAAACCTAGAGCTAAACCGCAGCTATGAATTGGCTACCAAGAGGATGCTGTTTTGTTATTCACACAAGTTGGACCCAACAGGCTCTAGAGAATGTTGAACATTTCATTCACCCAAGTGAGAAAAGGTGTCCTGAAGACATACTCCTTTTTTCTCAGATTCTTGTAGCTGCTTGATGAATCTGTGAGTTCTGGAGCTGTGAGAAGGTACCTGGAGATTCAGGGTTATGCAAAGGTGTGTTTCCCCCAGTTTAAAATCGAACATCAAATTAAAAAACCAGTAAAAAAAGGTGGTGTCAGGGGATTTTGTTGTACAGTTCCCACTGACATTAATGGCAGTTCTATGACTAAATCGCTGAGGCCAGCAAAGAAATTGTTTCTTTTAAAGAAATGGATTAGGGGAAAAAAGGAACTAATTCAGTGGCTGAATGCAACTTCTGAGTGCGTAAGGTACAATGATTTCCTTCTCCACTTTACAAGAAAACTACTTAAAACATACAGAAAATTGTGAATTGGAGGAAGTACTGTATGTTTTACATCTTCAGTCCAAGTTTTGTCTGCTGTTCTCATTGGTATGTAGCATGTGCACCATACAGAGTGCTGGCTGTAAAAGAGTTGAATAGAATAAATGTCAACACTAAATGAATTCTATTGCCAACAAGCTGCCAGGAAATGTTTATCACACTTATGGTAATATGCAAAACAGTTACTGCACAATGATGAATCATACCTTATATTACACACATGTTGATCATAAACGTTTATCAGACTTCAGGCAATTTCCAGAATGTTGAAGAGACACTATAGTTTGTTGATGAGAAGGTCTGTCTTCTCATTAAGCTGGTTTCTTCACTTTAAGTATCAGCAAAAGGTGTTTAAGTAGTGTTAGATGGTTTTACCAGAGATAAAAAGAAGATGGGTCTCTTTTTGATGTAACGTATAAGTATATAGATATATATCAAGATATATTCATTTTACATTGTTCTGATAAACTTCTTTTGTGTTCTGCCAATTATATTTTAAGAAAGATGTCATATTTTCTGATAAATAAAGTCAGAAGGTTTTTGTGGTATCACTGCCATAGTAAACATTACTTGGATTTCTGTAGGTCTTTATTAGGAAACTTAAAAATTAGTAAAGACTTGGTTAGGGTTTATTTGGGTACAGACACAGGCTGTATTTTCTACTGTTATAGGAGATACATGCTTCAGTCACAATTTTAAAACATGCATACATACCCACCACAGAAAGACACATAACATTATGCTACTGATGGGAACTGAAAGAGCAACTTAGTGGCCTATGACAGAAGAAAATAAAATTTTATCTATTTTTATATCCAGACTCATGCCCTAAATGTCACATCATTCTTTCATTTAGACCTTCCCATAAGATCCAATGCTTACTGCAATATTGCTGTGATCAATCAAGAGCAGGGAGAATTCAAAGGCACATTATGCTTTGAGGGCAAAGTGAAACTAGTAGTCGGAATTTTCCCCAGTCTGAGGACAATGACGAAGCCTCCTCCATTAGTCTCTATTTCGATTAGAGCAGTGATTTCAAGATGCTTTTTCCTTTAAACATATCTCTTTTTTTCCTGCATTTACATTCTATAAAAAGAGAACGGATCTAAGAAACAATTTATTTTAGCAAAAAAAGTACCAAGAGGCTGTTGTCACACAATAATAAACTAATAAATTCACACTCTCTTATTTAGGACAGAAATCAGAGAGTTTTAATGCACTTCACTGGAACATTTAAATTGCTACATTATAATTAATTGTTATTATCCAAGAATTTCTTAATGGAAACCTAATTATGCATACCTTAGCATTCTATTAAATATGATTCTGAGACCTTCTCCCTCCTTATGAAATAAGGGCCAATTTTAAAGCCTCAGAAATGAAAATTTCAAATCATATAAAGGTTTTGAGTTTTTTGGTTTTGGGTTATCTGTTTTTTTTTTTTTTATTCAGTAGCTACTAAACTCTTTTGCTTTAGGATTCCTTTGCGCTGTTATACAGAAGTCCTTTTTAATGAGGTATGTGCTTGAAATAAGATCAAAGGAATTTCAAGAAATAAAATGAAAATGAGGTCTCATAAAGAATTAGTACTGAAAATAATAAAAAAACCCTCAAGAGTGTGATATCCACTTACTAAATAACTTTTGAATTACCTCTGAAATCAGAGGATCCATTATTGTGTGATTTATAAAAATTAACCGCTATGCAACCAAGACTGAGAACTCTGACATAGGACAATTCAAAGGGCTATACAACTGTATGGCCATATATTAAAAGCCTTTAGGCTCCAAGTAACTGCTATCAGCAAAAGGGGTGGCAGTGAGGTAAAAGTGCTATGTTTCCTTAAAATTTTTATATTCCAGTAACTAGAGAAAAATATGACTTAGTAATGGTTCTGGTAATGAGCCAAAATGCATTTTAGAGAGGTACAAAAACACATGCTAGAATATATCTGCAACAGCTGAAAAGTGTTGCACAGTGACAGGGGAGGATCATCAAAATTCAAAACAGTAAGAATGTCAAATTGAAGCATGTCCAGCATGTTGAGGGAGGTCATGCAGTCCCTCTACTCTGTTCTCATGAGATCCCACCCAGAAAACTGAAACCAGCTCTTGGGTCCCCAGCAAAACAAGGACATCGACCTGTCAAAATGAGTCCAGAAAAGGGCCACCAAACTGATTAGAGGGAGAGAGCACTTCTACTATGAGGAGAGGCTGAGTGTATTGCATTTGTTCAGCCTGGAAAAGAGAAGGCTTACAGCTTTTTAGTGTGAGGGTGGTGAAAAACTGTAACAGGTTGCAGAGAAGTTGTAAATGCCCCATGCTTGGAAGTGTTTAAGTACAGGTTGGAGCTCTGAACAACCTGATCTAGTGAAGGGTATCCCTGTTCTTGGCAGGGGAGTCTGAACTAGATGATCTCTAGGGTCCAAATGATACTATACTCTAAAATGGTTAGTGTGAAGAAACACAAAAACACTAAACTAAATGTTTCAGATGAGGTGTTAATAACATATTTTTTAAGGGCTGTGTCACAGCACTCTGTTTTCATACAAACTGTTGTCCTGTTTCTAATAAACAATTCATGACAAGTTAATACTTCTTTCATAGTGCCTTAACTTCTGTGCTAATACAAAAATATTATTTGGAAGAAGGCTCTGGTTCTTACTCAAATCATAATATGGTGGGTATGGGGAAAGTGTTCCTTTTTATGTTTCTGAAGATCTGTTTTCGTTAAATGTCATGTTGACTTATCTGGGAAACCTTCATGTACAATAGCATTCTTTAAAATGTAACCATGGAGCTATGCAAAAAATAAGCAAAAGAATGTGAGAAACTATTGTTAATTTTTTATTCCAATTTATTGTTCTATTGTATTAGTTCATTGTTAACAGTTTTATTGTTAATGGTTCATTCCAATGTACCTCTATGTTTCTCTTAAGTTGGTTTGTCCCTAAGCTGTAACCTCCCCTAAGCTGCCCTTCATTCCAGCACCTTCCCTGTCTATCCCCTAATCCTTGGTACCCCATTGACCCCTGAGACCCTTGTTCCCCCATTGGATTGTATATTGCTAACCCTGTCTGTTACTCCTCCCCTTTCTCTACCCATTGGTTGTCAGCTTGTGTTCACCCCTAAGACCTCCCCCGTTTAAAAATCTGTGCACACCACTGTTCGGTGGTCTTCTGTCCCTGTTCCCTCCTGGAATAAAGCTCTCTGGGAATTCATACTGGAGGCTCCTCTCTAGTTCTTGCTCCCCTCCTCGATGTCACATCAGCCCTACATAAAGCCTGTGTGCTTTACAGCTGCACCCTGGGTTGTGCTGCTTCCAAGGGGCAGCCCCTCCATGACCACTGTGTCTGGAGCTAGCCAGGGCTGACAAAAATCAGACACAGCGTGAGTTATTGCAGAATTACTATCTAATTATATGTTTTAAAACAATAGTTTTCAGTGTGAACAGTACAACTGGAGGGTCTTTAATTAGCTTTATGCTTTCAAGTAGTACACAGAAAGAGAAGGTCTAACTTTTTAGCGGGGCCTATTGTAATAGGACAAGGCATATGAGTTTTAAACTAAAAGAGCAGATATTAGGAAGAAAACTTTTATGATGACAGTGGTGGTGAAACACCAGCACAGGCTGTCCAGAGGTGAGGCAGATGTCTCATCCCAGGAAACATTCTAGATAAAGTTGTACAGGCCTCTGTGCAACATGATCCAGTTGAAGGTGTCTCTACTCATTGCTGGGGATTTGGACTGGATGACCTTTAAAGATCCCTTCCAAATCAAATTGTTTATTATTCTGTAGTTAGGGTCATGCTATCAACCTTTTAAAGCTTTGATTGTCTGCATATTGCTATTACCTTCTACCACCTGTGTGCTTTTATAAGGCGTTTTCTTCTTTATATGCCTGGTTTTTATTGATAACATATTTTCTTAATAAAAAATAATTATTTAAATTTCAAATTATTATACTTTATAGAATCATATTTTAGTTTTTTACTCAGTTCCCCCATCTGGTTCTGTTGAATGAAAAGGCTTGTAACATTTATCAAGGATAACAATAAAAGCAACTGCAACAGAGCTGATTATATTTTTTCATTCTGAATCTTAGAGCTTTTATTTTCATTTGGTTTTTACCCAAACTCCATTTGTTCATAATTTTCAGCATAGGAAGAAAATAGCTTTAATATCTGTCCTTAGCTGCAGAAATGAGTGCTAATCAGCTCTAAATTAGTTCTAGTCATTCACAAGCAGTTTGAGTAGGCTCATGATGTGGAAAATAATAATTAAAAAGCTACTCTTGCAGAATTTAATTTCACTGGCGGAAACTACCATGGATAATTTGCCATAAATAGCTAAGATAGTCTATTGTACAAAATGTTTGGATTTTTTTGCTCCTTTTAATATTGTAATATCTGACTGTCTCAGGTGCCATACCAGAGGTAGTTTAGGAAACATGATCTTTCAAAAAGAGCTGGTCATTAAAAAACTTCCTGTTTCTCATTATGGAATTTCAGACTATTATGAAAATTGAGAGATACTACTACAAATGACCCATAAATACTTTGTTTTGACTGACTGCATTTCATACTTCAAAGTGTACTTTGTGAAGTCTTATAAAGTACCTGCAAAATATGAAATCTAAATGTAAACACTCTTGCCACAGAAACAGAAACAGTATCAGGTTTCCATGATTTTACTAATATTTTTTTACAGGGCTTTCAATTTCTATCAGTAAGGAAATAAAGGAAAAATGCTTTTAACCTTAATTAAATATATTTTTCATCTGAAATAACAAGCAAATCATTAATTTTAGAGCTTTCTGTACCATTTTAGCACTCTTATTTTTAAGTTAAAGCTTTAGCTATCCAGTTATCAGAAGATACACAGAATTTGAAATTAAATTTATTCAATATCCCTCTTTAGATAGAACAGTGTGTTTAAAACTCAGTTTGGTGGAAAATCAGGATTTTTTTTTTCAAATATAAATCATAGAACCATGCTTTGTAGTAATGATTTGTATATGCATCAAAGTATAATTTTTCACTGACAATGTCATATGAATGTATCCTGCTACAAATATAAATTATATTCATGCACAGAAAGTGTGATTTGATGACATTCAGTTTTGGCCTCTGTTGTGCAAGAAAGACATTGACACAAACCAGCTCACCAGAGGCTGTTTCAGGCTGCTCAGACCTGGAGCACTGAATCTAAAAGTGGAAACTGAGAAATCATGGTTTCTTCAGTCTGCAGAAAAAAAGGAGAAAGAGAGGTTTAGCTATCTGATGGGAAAATATAGAAAGAGCACAGATCAGATTTGGAGAAATACCATAGAAGAGCAAAATGCAATGAGGACAGGTTGCTAGAATGCATTCAAGTATTACCTCTTCTCAGTGAGGGTATAATATATATACAGCAGAACAGACTCCCAGGAGGTGATGTAACCTCTTGGAGATGTTGGATGAACATAATCGCATTGGACTTCCGCAGTACAGGAGATTGTCAGAGACACCTTCAAGAGGTTGTTTAAAAATTTCAGTACTGTGATTCCATGTATCTACCTAATGAAAGGATTTTACAAGAATTTGTAGGCTATTCTGGTGAATTATTGCAGTTTTGCATACAATTTTATTTTCTTAATATGAACTGGATTACATAAAATACATCCTAAAATCAGTGTGCCTTTGTCTGTCTGTCTAATCTGTCTGTCTATCTATCTATCTATCTATCTGTCTGTCTGTCTGTCTGTCTGTCGATCTATCTATTCACAAGATAATAAATAAATATATATATCATATCATACATATCATACAGGCTGTTGGGCACATGCTGTGACTTGAGGATGGTGCTATGCAGGGCCAGGAGCTGAAGTCGATGATCCTTGAGAGTCCCTTACAACTCAGCTAATTCTGTGATTCTGCTATAGTGACTATTAAATAACGTTGTTTTGTCGCCAAAGTAATTGAGGATACTTCATGATAGTCCAAGTCCTTTAAAATATTCTTTAAAATAGTGAATGCTGTCTACTTGCCCTGGATGACAAGCAGGAGGAAAGTATAAGAGAGGTTTTTACACAAAGCCATGTAATGATATGAACAAGAGAGAATGGCATTTAAGAGTAGGCTTAGATCAAATATTAGGAAGAAATTCTTTACAGTGAGAGTGATGAAGCACTAGAACTGCTTGCCCAGAGAGATTGTTAACTCCTTGTCTGATGTACAAGGCCAGGCTGGATGGGGTTCTGAATAACCTTGTCTGCTGGAGGATACCCTGCCCATGGTGAGGGGGTAAAGGCAGACAATCTCTAAGGTCCCGTCCAATTCTAATCATTCTAGGATTGTAATTGGAATACTATCCCAGTTTAATCCATGTGATTGTACAGTCTTAGCTTTGATTTGCAGTGTGCAAGCCTTATGAGTAACAGATAATTAAGCCATGAGAATCTAGGCATACTAATTCAGAAATAGTATTTTGATTTTAATAGTAATTGTTGCATTTAATTTTTAACATATGCAAATGAAAACTGTTGTGGTATACCATAGAACACTGTTCCTCTTTAGGACTAAACTCTCCATAGGCAAATTCTCTTAATATGCAAATTACCATTCCAGTTTATGTCAATTAGAGAAATTAAAAATCAATACATTTCGAATAGCTTGACACCAAGTAATATACAAATGGCTCAACAATTCATCACAGACTGCAGAGGCATATTTGAGTTATGCTGATATCAGCAGTATAAGTTTAATGTGCCAATATAAAATCTTTCAGTTGGTTTAAATGGATATATATTTGGAAAAGAAAGAAAATACTGTTTTTCTTCCTAATATATTGACCAATAATATCACATGTGGATATGTCAAAAATTGACTAGAAGGATGTCTTTCTAGATTAGAATCTTACTAGAGATCTATAACAAATTTGAAAAGTTAATTATTATTGTGCTACCATCTATTTATTTTGGAACTATAATATCAGAGTTCAACAGCAAATCACTGCAAAATTCTACTTTTAATAAAGCCCACACAAGCAAGACTTGAAGTTTTATTTTGCAGGGGGAAATAACATTAAATTTCATCTGCATTTCCTTCACTACATAAGCACCAAGTGATTTGATTTCTAGAATGATTCTTTAAACCAATAATTTTCCTCTGTTCTCCTTACAATTTGAATTACACATGGCCCCAAAAGAATGACCAAGACATTACACTCTGACATACATGACACTACTCTTCCTGTACTGAACAAGTTCCATTTAGAGAAAGGATTTCTTCTTAACCCAAATTTCTCAACCTAATCTATGGAGTTGGCAAACCAACATTGTTTAAAATTAATTGTAATGAACCAGAAGATAAATAGGTCCTTCATTTAGAAACTTGATTTCATGTCAAGTACTTACGTGTTGTAAGATCCAATTCCTGCTAGATGTTCCTGTCAGTAACTTGCAATCACTTTTTGTGGCTGACATCTGTAAGAATGCAACAGATGTCTCCAGATGACCATGGAGTCCAGTTAAGACTAACAAAGAAAAACACATCAAGCCTGCCATAACAGGTCTCACAGGAATTGTTCTCTATTAGTTTCATTGGTATTCAAGAACTCGGTGTCCTTCCTGATGGCTTTGAGACAGAAATTGATATATCACTTTTCATATATTAAGGCTAGCTACATTCTTCACCACTTCACACCCATTACTTCTTTGAGTCTTTCTGCCATGCTGTCAGTGAATTGATACTGATTAATTTAAAAACAGAATTTTATCTGACATCTTCAGGATTCACTGCAAAAAAATACAAATTTCCAGGGTCCTTGTACCCTTCCTGAGGAATAATTTCTACATTTCTATTTTAGAACTGTAGTCTTTACTTATGAAAGAAACGTCTTGAAATATTTTTACCTAAATATTTTCATTATATTTAAGCATACCAATAATATTTTCTTCACTTAAAATACAAACAAATGAATACAAGCTAGTTGCAACTAGAACAAATAAATTTATTAAAAAAATTAGTAGCAAACTCAAGACTTTTAAAAATGTGACAGTGCTAGCAGAATTCCACTTTTTTGGATTTCCTTTATGATTTCATGTATTTCAAGAACATGACAGTTGATTTAGCCCCTAATGACTTATGTGAATAGAACTCAGAATATATGGAAGTAATTTCACCTCTAAAAAGAAATGTGATCTTCATATATACATTTTTAAATGGCCTTCTTGTCTAGGTTTTGCATGCCCTGTCCCTGGCCAGTGTTCAAGGCTGGGTTTCATGGGGCCAGGAGCAACCTGATCTAGAGGGTGGCCTCACTGTCAATGACAAGGGGATTGGTGTGAAATGATCATTGAGGTCTGTGCTGGTTTTTCCTGGGTGGATTTAGTTTTCTTCATAATGGCTGGTGTGGGGCTGAGCTCTGGATTTGTGCTGACCTCAAGTGTAGATAAGAAAGATGGTTTTGTTGTTGCAGAGGAGGGCTTACACAGATCCAAGGCCTTTTTGTCTTTATTGTACTGCCACACTGGCTGGAGGTGCATGAAAAGACAGGGCAAGCTACAGCCACAAGAAAAGTGGTTCCAGCTGATCAAAGTGATATTCTATACCGTATAGCATCATACTCAGCATATAAAGTGCGGGGAGTAAGGAAGAAAAAGAGGACATTTTACGTAGTTGTGTTTGTCTTCCCACATAACCATTACGCATCATGACCATGCATGGGAAGTGTTAATTCCTGCTTGCCCATGTGAAGCAGCAATATAATTTCTTTACTTGTATATCCATTTTTTCTTTCCCAATTAAACTGTTTTTGTAGCAACTCATGCCTTCTCTAGCTTTTACCCTTCCAATGTTCTCCCTAAACAAGCATCTGCATGGCACTTGGCTGCTGACTTGGATTAAACCACAACAGGTCCCAAGCCATAATATGATGTACAAAACCTTGCATGAAAGTTCTTTGACTATGATAATATGAATATATTCTGTCATTGTAATTATTTTATTTTACTGAAATTTTTTGTAAAATTGTCAGAACAGGAACATGTCATACGGTGTGCTACATGGCATATGTATTTAGCATACAGCTATTGATGCCTTAAGTTTTAGCTTTCATATTTTTGAGATTCTGTTCTGCATTAGTATGTAACTCTGAACTTCAGATAAAATTTTAGCAAGTTCTCTTTACAGTTAATTGGACAAAACAATCCTTTTCTAGCCCAAGGACACCGTTGCAGCTTCAGGCCCAAAAGGTATAAAACCCAGCGAATTAAGGAGAGCAATCTGGGAGGATGTGACTTCATAACCTGGAGCAGTAATTTGACAATTAACTCCAATATGCAAATGAACCAAAATTTGTAAAAGTGTGAAAACTTGTGACATACTGTCCATCTTGGGTAGAGTCACAGCCAGGTTCTTGTACTGTTCAGGGTGTATCCTTTGAAGGTCTTTTTAATAAATACCTACTTTATTCCTGTAACACTGTCTAGTGTCTGTTCCAGGTAGCCTCTCAAGGCATCACTATTATCTTCAAGTATATATTCATGAGTCTTCAGGCATTTTTTATGAAATGAAAAAGAAGAAAGTATTACTTACAAAGCCATTGAGATGGTGCTGTAGCACACTAAAAAATGCAGGGTAACCACTTGTCACTGAATGTGGAGTATCAATGAGGTAATAAGATGAAATGAAGAATGTAGAAATAGAAGATGAACAGAGTTTCTTATTATAAAATATAATTCAGAGTAAAGCTTCTTAGAGCAAGTGTCAAGTAGGAACTGTCTTAATTTTGTAAAAGATGTTGACTAAGTAGAGGTTACTTCAGAACTTTGAAATGGAGAGGTTTCTGCAAAAGAAAAGAAATTCAAGAAAAGGAAGAAAAGAAAACAAAGGATTTCTACATCCTTATGCCATCTCCTCTTCCTATGCACTTCATAGGCATAGTAATAAAAGAAAGCAGAATTCACACAGTAGACGTCTATGCCACAACATCTGCGTGTGTCTTGTGCATCAGCTTAACTGTTTAGCTACCCTTGACTGATAAAAGTGAGTATTGTTTGAGTATTGGTTGGCCCTTTCCTGATCCTTACCCCCATGCACCCAACCATATCTTTTGCAGTTAAGTTCCTTTTTTAGATACAAGCTGACTGAATCCTCCTCTTAATACTCATGGGCAGCTGAGGCCAATGGCTCATGAATACCCTTACAAGTAGACTGAGCAAAGTACATGTACACCAGAAATAATTTGGCATTAATTTCGGGGCAAAACACCAGAAGGAGTGAAATAAGGGGTTCCTGGAACCAGGGAAATCTGAGAGAGCATGGAGAGACTCAACAGGACCAGGCCTGACCTCTAAAGGGCACTGCCACAGCAATGAGAGATTAAAACACCTCCAAGGAGCCAAGCAATCCCTAGTGAGGAGAACTGAGTAGATGAAACAGAGGGGGCAAATGAGACATGGCACATCAGGACATGGCATGGGTGTTTGCATGACAGTGTGCACGAAGGAGGGCAGAGTGACCCTCCTGGCTCCTGAGGTGAGCTCACCTGGTAGTTTTACCTTACCAGTAAGCAAAGACCCAGCTATAGTTCTGACATGGTTAGAAGGAGTGTGTTGACCCAGATGGCGCTCTCTCACATTTATGCAACTGTCCAGGTTTCTGGCAGCAGGGAATCTGAGCTTTTGTACTGGAGGGCAGTAGAGACCTAGGGGCAGCATGCAGTATTGGGAATGCAATGGATAGCCCAGCTGAAGTGCCCCAATGCATGTGGTATGGATAACAAACAGGAGGAGCATGAAACAATTGTGCAGGAAGTTATGATGCATTTGTTGTCATAGAAAAGTGGTGGATAACTCCCATGGCTGCAATGATGGTTATAAACTCTTCAGAAGTGACAGGCGGACAAGCAGAGGCAGTGAGGTGGCTCTGTACATTAGGGAGGGTTTTGACTGTACAGTGTTCAAGGGCAGTGATGATAAGGTTGGGTGCATATGAGCAAGGATCAGGGAAGGGCCAACTAGACAACCTGACAAAACTGATCACCTTTTATACCAGGTGGCTCACCTAGTGAATGAAGTAAAGGCTGTGGATATAGTCTGCCAGGACTTCAGCAAAGCCTTTGACACTGTCACCCATGGCATGGGAAGCTTTCACTTTCAGCCTGTGGCCTGGACAGGTGTACTTTTTGCTGGGTTAAAAAATGGCTGGCTATACCTAGAGAATGGAGGTGAATTGTGTCACATCCTGTTGGTGTCCAGACAATAAGAATGTCCCCAGGATCAATTCTGGGACCATTCCTGTTCCGTATCTGTATTGATTATCTGGATGACGGGATTGAGTGTACAGTGAGTAAGTTCACAGATGATAGATACCAAGATGAGTGGGAGAGTTGCTCTGCTGGAGGGCAGGAGGGCTCTGCAGCAGGATCTGGACACACTGGATCCATGGGCCAAGACTAAGGGTATGTCCAGGTAAGGCCAATTGCATCCTGGCCTGTATGAGCAACACTGTAGCTAGCAGAACCACAAAAGAGATTCCCTTTCTTATCACTGTTATGGCTGAACCTTGACAAAGACCTTTGACTGGCTGAGGGAGCTCCGAAGGAAAGGAGGTTCAGGAGTGACTTTTATCACTCTCCACAGCTCCATGAAAGGAAGCTGCAGCAAGGTGAGGATGTCTTCTCCCAGGTAAGCAATGACAGGGGTAAAGGATATGGTTGTAGGTTGCACCAAGGGAAGTTCAGGAGGGACATCAGGAAGAATTTCTTCCCTGAAAAGTTTGTTAAGCTTTGGAAGAGGCTGCACAGGGAGGTGGTAGAGTAACTGTTCTTGGAAGTGTTCACAAAATGACTGGACATGGCATTTAAAGTTATGGGGTTTTTTATATGCTGGTGTTTGTTCAAAGGTTGGACTTGATTATCTTGGAGGTGTTTTCCAACCTAAATAATCCTACAATTTTATGATTAGATCTTTCCTCCAAGGATGACGTGGTTGACCAGAACCCAGGCTAGCTCACGGCACACCAGCACTGTGCCAGGTGTGGGGAACAGCTGAGGCGTGGGGTTTGTGCTCTCAGCTGAACCTTAGGAGCAAAAGTTCCTAAACACAGTCAGCCTCACTGCATCCAGGGTTCAGGTGAAGAAGAAAGAGAGAGGCTCTCCAAGACTGAAGTTCCAACCGGGATGATTTATTTGGGTCATAGGGGACAGACCTGAAGACAGCCCCATGCAGCTCTGTGCACAGGATTTTATACAGGTACAAAACAAGGGGCGGGTACAACACATTATCCAATGGGGTTAAGTCGGGGCGGAGTTGAAGGGTTGGGTCACAGGTCTCGGGATGAATCAGGGTAAGTGGAAGGAGTGAAGGGATCACAGGATTGGTTCTGGGGAGGATTGACGTAGAAGGAGCTGGAACAGAGGTGGAACAAGAGGTTGGGTAACTAGGATTGACAGGGAAGGGACTGGAACACAGGCGGAGTAAGGGGTTGAGTAACCGGGATTGACAGGGAAGGGACTAGAACACAGGCAGGAAAAAGCCATAGAGGGAAACAGGGGGAGGATACAACTTCGGGAATAAATCAATTTGGGAATACACAGAGGGGTGCAGTCTCCACCGGGCAGCAGGACAGCCGCGATGGCCAGCAGGGCACAGCCGCCCGCACACAGCACAGCACTCACCTGCCAGGAGCTGGAGGGGATAGGAAGGTGGCGGTGCAGGCGGACAGGAGGCCGGCAGAGAGCAGCGCCCAGAAGCAGCCGCCGCCACCGCACATGGTGCGCTGGTGGGACAGGGAGCCCGTGTCCCTGCCCGCACGCTGCCCCTGAAGCCACCGCGGCCGGCGGAGTTGCGGGGCAACCTGGCACAGCACCAGAGCAAGAAACTAATACAAACATAAGTTTCAACACAAAGAAAGTAAGGATATGTCCTCTGACACTTGCCTATTTGTTTTTTAGTATTTTTTTAGTATTTATTTACTATTTTTTTCTAATTGCCGCTCTGATTTGAGCTGTCATACCACAAATGGAAGTATTTGCCACTTCTTTATGTTTTTCTTTGTTTTAGCTGTAAGAAATGACTAATTATAATTTGGCATAGCTTTGTAAACTTATTTTCTACACTTTCTCACTCTACATTCTTGCTGACCATCACGTCTTATCAAATAAAAGGGATATAGTTTCCACCAGAAAGTCAGTACATTTTAGGAGACCAGATGCTAGAGTCTAATTAAAGACAAAGTTCCAAAAACATTTTAATCTCCAGCTGCATTAGTACAGCTTACTCTTTATAAAGTCATGCCACAAATTAGAAAATTAGGTTTTTGCACATGTTCTGCTTTCCTGTTGATATTGATAATGCATCAGATATTAAACAATAATCAGGTAACAGATGCACAGATCTTATTCTAATAGTGAAGGTGTGACACAAAGATAACAAGCTGTCCGGTTTTATACCTCTGAAAATGGTGATTCCTTACTTGTTCCTTTGTTAAGGTTGTGTCGTGGAATTGATAGATCAGAGTGTCACAGGAGATGGTCTGCTTTTTTTGTTTTGCATTCTTTTTTTGCTTTCTCCCACTCTCCCCAGAATACTTCTATTGTCCTGTCTATGTAGCTAATTCATATGATTTCCTGTTATGAAATGACATTTATTTAGCCCCCATTTAATTCACATGGCACTCACATTAACAAAGATATCATCTTACTGTGTTTTGAGGTTTTTGCCACTCTTGTTTTCCTGTGGACACCTGGATATCACACTGAAGTGCAAGTTGCTTCCTGCTACTAATGTAACAAAAACACGATAGTAAGGATATAATGTTTGAGAACAAAATGTAAAGCATTAAGCTTATTTTCCTTAAAACACTCAATCATAGGGAGGTAGCATTGCAAAATTAACTTTTTCTCAACATAGAGTAAAACTTACACTTAAAAACTATAATGAACTTTAGAGTCAGCTGAGTATTATTCCAGAATAGTTGTCCATACTTTTTATTGCATGTCATTGAAATTGGGTGTAAATGCATCTGCATATACATATTATTAAACATTCTGAATTGT
Organism: Sitta carolinensis; assembly: GCA_032173965.1. Taxonomy (NCBI): domain Eukaryota; kingdom Metazoa; phylum Chordata; class Aves; order Passeriformes; family Sittidae; genus Sitta; species Sitta carolinensis. Next base: position 51,955,732 of record CM063313.1, read on the forward strand.
TCATGAGACCAGGACTTTCACTCCTTGATGCCGAAGTGAGGCTCACCCTCCAAAGACACACAGAGGACTCACCTACACTTTAGAGAATCCCCAGCACGAAACTTATATATGATCATTATTCAAACCTTTAACTAAAACATGTTTTAGCTTTTCCAATATCATAACAGTTCTACCAAGATGGATGGCCAATATCAGACTGTTACCTATTGTTCCAAATAGCCTCTTATTTCCCCTCCTCCTTCATTAACTGTGGTGTCTGTGGAGCTGTTTCTCTCACGTTTCTTACTCATCCTTACCATGCTGCTGTGCAGCATTCTTTACCCTTTCTTAAATACACTTTTGCTGTCACTAGCAGTGTGACTGGTAGGCCTAGCTGTGTCCTCTGGTATGTCTGTTTTGGAACCTATTACAACCACCAGGAACTGGCTGTGTCCAACATGTACAGCTCCTGGCCTTTCGTCACAGAGCCAAGCCCTGCAGGCCCATGCTGCCAACACTCGCACCAAAATCCACTACAGATTAATTAGCCACAAAAAATAAATTGAAAAAAAACGGCAGAAAATTGATCGTAGTTTAAAAAAGCTATGGTCATAATGGTCATAATTTTTAAAATAGGGATAACACGGTGAATTTTGTTATTTTCGCATTGAAAAAGTAATGCATTTATAGCATGCTGTTAGGAATATGGGAGTATAATTTTTAGTATTAATAGTGACTAGAATAGCTGAAATGCCAAAATATCATACGGCAGGTAAGCAGCATTGTTCACTATGCAATACTTAGATTTTTAGCAAAAAACCCAGAAAATTAAGACAATGTTTCACAATGGGCAAAATGTTGCATTAATTGCCAAAAACTTCTTAAAAGCCTTGGCAATGTTTTCCTTTTGATTAATGCCAGAACTGATGCAAGCTGCCACTGCAGGAGAGGATGCCACTGTCAATGGAGGCATGCATACTGAATAGTTTACTGACACCTTAGGCAGTGTGGAGCTCATCCCATTCTTGTTTGTTAAATAATGTACTACAATCTATAAATCAACCGACTGCAAGTAGCACTGTCTTCCTTATTCTCCCCTTCCCTTTATATGAGTGTACTTGTACCCAAACTCTCAAAATAATTTAAATTTCTGTGCATCTCCAACCCAAATACATAACATTCATTACATAGATGTCAGTACCAAAAGTTTGTAGGAAATAGCCTGGAAACTCCAAGAAAACCTCAAGTTCTTCTGCATTGGAACATGCTTTAGCTGCTTTTATTTATTTTTAGTATAGAGAAGTAATTTATACTGAAGTACCTAAGGAATTTTTTCTTGGGAAGTAGATTTCGTAGCAGGTACAATTTTCATACTGCCACACCTGGACAATATATTTGCTGTGAATCAGAGAAAAGTATGAAAATATTTTTTCTTGTTTGATTTCATAAGGGTTTGAAAGCATGAGATTCTATATTTTCCCCCGATTATTCCTTATGAGCTAGTTCCAAATGTCTTCTTACAGTCTGAAGAATATGGGTCCTGTGAGTCCACCCCCAAGCTATGCCACATGAGAAACAAAGTAATATTTCAAATTTTATTTATTAAAAACATAAACATATAGGCTGCAGGTAGCACAGTAAAATTTCATTAGCTGTTTTCTACCATGCATACAAACATATGTTCAGTTGAGAAGGGTGAAGAAATGCATGGAGAGAAATGACTGGTAGCTTCTCTCAGATATTGATACTCTCCTCATCTAATAAGGTCAAATTCATTCATCAGCCAAAGCTTAATGTATGGAACTCTGGCTCCAGCAATACCCTTTAATTTCAATTAATTGGAACCAGCTCATAAGAATCTATAAATTTGTCCTTATCAACCAGGACTCTGTTGGAAAAGTTCCTAACAAAGACAAGGAGAGAAGAAAAGTTCTTACTGCATTCTGTTTCTCTGCCAGAACTCAAAAAGTGTGGCAAATTCTGTTCCTTTTTATGAAATTTCAGATCTGTGCAGTAATCTGTGGTTTTGAAAGCAAAGCTAGTATGACTCTCCACATGTTCTCAGTGAACACTCATGACAGATATTAGTAAACAGTGGGCAAGGAGTGACAAAACTTGACACATTTAATCCCCCAAATTCCAATTGTCTTTAAATGAAAATATTTCCATTTCCTTGACAAAAGGATACATTCTGCTATGCTTATGAATGTTAAATATTGGTTTGATTCTACAGGTGTCTGTGTCTATTCTGCTCCAGCTAACCCTGACACCGCAACAGCGCGGGTACGACTCTGTAGCGATATGGACTTTGTCAAACCCATGGGACTTGGCTTGTCTGCAGGTAAGCGAGCAGCGATGGCAGGACAGAAAGAGGGAGATTCTGCTTGGGCTTAAATCATGGATTTTATTCGTCCCGCAGCGGGGACCCCCAGTCATGGGTGACAGCCCAGGCGAAACCTCGGCGCAAACCTGCATACAGCAGGTAAAAAGGGGGGAGGAACTCAGGGTAGGGTCTAACTTGGGACCAATTAGGGATAAGCAGGGGACGGCTCTCTAACTTGTAGGGGAACAAACCCAAATGCAGTGAGGGATAAAGGCAGGAACCCTCTCCAATCATTTTGTGATCTTATCAGAACCTTCCAGACTAGAGGTGAGGTTTCAAAATGACAGGCAGGGTCTTGGGGGTTACATAACTCAAGATTGACAGGTAACAGTAACCGGGGGCGGGGGGGGGGGGGGGGTGGAGTGTGTGGGGTGTGTGGTGATTCAAATAGGGGAAGAACATAGGGAGTACATAGAACTAACCACATAACAATACAAAAATCCCAAAAGCCTAAAAAGCACATTGCTACGTACAGGGAGACTTATTTTTAGGACAATTTTTAGTTTCAATAATAATTTTCTGTCTCCTTTGGTGAATGTCATTGAGCCTTATAAAGAAAAGGTAAGTGAAATTTTTGAGTCTAAATATGTGGAGCAAGTTCATGTTTTCAACAAAATACTATTCATAACAAGAATCAGATGCCCTGGTCTTTTGGGTTTAGTCAGAGAAAGAGGAGATGAATACTCTCATCCTATACTTTTAGCAAAAGAGAAAGTTAGCAGAACCATATGCATGGGAGATAAACTAGTATTTTCCTTATTTTTCTACTGTTGAGGAAATTTTGGTAGAGAATGGACACGATGCACAATCGTGTGAGAGAATTGGCAAGTCAGCATAAATAAGTTTGCTAAGAGTCCTTGACATACCAGTGACTCTGCCGAGCAGGGAGAAAAAGTTGGCTTATGCTATATGAAGAGAGGATGTTGAGCACGATGCATTAACCAAACAAGGAGTAAATATCTGGTTTACCATAGCCAATCAAGTGAGGGATATTTGCCTGTTTGTTGTGTGGACAATGTATTGTAGCCTATCATAAAGTATTTTGAGTTGTGCAAACCCTGCTTTTATCTATATAAACCATGCAATTTGTGCAATAAACGAGCAATGATCATATCTCCATGATAAGCATATCATTGACTTCAGAGGCTCTCCTTCGTTCTACTCTATTCAGAGATTAAAGTTTATACAGATCCTACATTAAGTATCCTAAAGGAGCGATTGCAAGTATCTGTCTTTTTTGAGCATGGTGGATTTCTTTTTCTAATTACTTAAATAATTAAGAATTTGTGACAGTTATGTTCCAAATTGATGGCAAAGAAATGAGCTGTAAACACATAGAATGCTATGTTCCATTGCTTGAAGCATGATTTGAGAGTATTATTTATATTATGCTTATGCTCATTTCCTCAAATAACACTAGTCTGACTGGGTGAAGTGATATTAAAAAGTGAACAAGCTTACCTATTTGGTTCATGTGAGTAGCAAAGGGCTCTGGATTGCCCTGCTCAGAAGTGCGTATACTTCATTTCCTAGCACATTATGTTGGTGAGGCACTGCATCCCCCTAGTAATGTAAACCATGTTTTTGGAGAAAGACTAAATTCATTGTATAAGATAAGCAAGAGAGAAAGGAAACTGATTATTTTTTATAATTATTTGAGTTTAGAATTTTTTCAAAGGTAGTTAAAAGATTAGTTGCTTAAAAGAATTAGCTGGCACTTTGCAATCCCTACCTACTTCTTTTGTGCCTTTTCTTTGGTGGGAAAAAATACTTAGAATGAAGCCAATTCCTGCAGAAACATACCATTGTTGGAATGAAGCACACTTTCTTGTCAGATGCTAAAGACAGATATTCATACTGGTTGTTCTGGGGATGTTGGAACCAAAAGGGAAGCAAGAGTCCTTTGTTAGAAGATATATATATTTCTAAGACCTCCTCAGTTGTCTAGGAACATTTTCTTCCCCTTGCTGAAGTGAAAGAGGAAATTAATGAAGTCAGCACCTATTTATCATTCTAAATGTTAAAACTGTCAAAAAGAAACCTTATGTAATGATTTTTTAAAATTAGAAGAACTAGACAATAATCACATGAGCATAAGTAAATACCTTCAAAATGAGGATGAGCTGTCAACTACTAAAAGGAAAATTATATATTAGTGGAGAAATGTTATAAACTAAGGCAGACATTTTTGCCATTTGCTGCTACACAACTGGAAAACAATGCATGAGTTCACAGCCCTTGAAGTTCAGGAATACTTCTGTTTTCTTCTGTCAGAATGAAAATTTAAGTTTCATTTTGGAGACATTAAGGACTTGTGATATCATAAGAAGCATCCTATCCACAAAGCATGTAAAATTCCTTATACAGTTAAATACAGGTTGCATGTAGAAGCATCAGTCTGGGAAATCATCTACAACCTGAAACATACAAGGTGGGGACTAGCCAACTGGCATTATCAAGGATCAATAGCTCTTGAATACTTACTTTCATGGTGAGAAATAATAGCTAATTCAGAAAGTAACACCTAACTGGCAAAGTCAAATAATTCCAGAAATGTCAAGGATGTTGCTGACCAAAATATCTCCTTGGTGTATAACTTAGTACACTGACCCTAGCAATCATGCACACTGAAGGCCCATTAAGATGTGTTTATGCTTTTGTCTACATCACATGTTTCAAGCTAGTGAAGACAGAATTTGTTCCAGGATGTTTACATAATTCCTAGGATTTTGACAGGGTAATTGTCTTTGACTGTTATATTTAATAGTGATTCTAAATACAAGCATAAGAATGCATTTGTACTGCAATCTTTCTTTCACTGGGGAAACAAATAAAATACACTTTAGATCACAAGCTAACAATTTGGGAAGAGCTAATTGCTTTAATCCATCTCAATACAACAGATTACACATAAGGGTTAATATTCCTGTTGGGGCTTTCAGCAGTAGTTCCATCTACTCATTACATATATTAATTTGAGTGGAAGTTTATTATTCTAGCTTTTCCTAGCATAAATACACTTTTACAGTTTCTAATAATTTTTTTTTCACATTAAATCTGCTAGCACTTTTATTGTCTTTAGGAGAAAAATGAAAGTTAAGTGTATTCTGAATGGGAGTTTTGATGGTGGAGGCAAGGTGTTTTTGTGTTTTGTGTATTTTATATGATAACTATATTTAGAAGAACATTTTCATTTTTAAATTCATCAAGCTTGAATTTTCAGAAGTTCAGTATTTGTTTACAAATAGAAATTCAGCATTACACAGGAAAAACCCAAACACTTCTTCATACCAGAGCATAAATTGCACAAGGTAATCTTTAATAAAACGTGTAAGAAATGCAAAATTATGATCTACCTTCCAAGATGTCAACATCTGATTTACAGGAAAACATCTTGTCTACTCTGGTTTAGTAAAGCTCTTTCTATTTTGTACGTCTGCAAGCACTGCTGAGAATTAGCATAAAGAGGCTAAATAAAAGAAAAAAAAAATAATAATGGTCGTTTCGTGGAAAAAAAAAAAAAAAAATCTAAACTCAAACCAAAACAGAACAAAACTAAAACTTCATTGTTTCTGAAGGAAGTAGGAAGAGAAGATGGGGTCTCAACTCACTACTATTTGCTGAGGTAAAGAAAATCACTTCCTGTGTCTCGAGTTAATCATCAGAGCCCAAACAACAGCACTCTGCAGTAGTGATGCTACACATCCATGTCACAAGTTTACTGGTAGAAAATTCAAATGTTGTGGTGAAAAATGTCAAGGCGTATTTTTGTTTGGAAAACAGAATAATCAAACCATAGAATGGCTGGAGTACTGTAGAGCACAGTCTTTTGGGAAAGGCTGAGTGCTGACAGTTATGTGGTGTCCATCCAGCATATAACTTGGTGCACTGTTCTCAAGTGAAATTTGATTTATATTCTTTGATTAACTATAAAGCTCACATTGCAATTTCTAAGATGCAACAAAATGCCCTTCCCACCCCTCAACCCCCCCAAACCTCAAAGAAACACCACAAAAATCAACAAAACCACCAAAACCAAAGCTGTAAGCAGAATGTGGCTCCTCTGTTTTGTGATAGTAGGTAAATTTAGCAATTTAAATTTACTTCAAACACTAGACATTGATTGATGGCTTCCAGTAGAAAAAGGAGTGATTGACAGCAGCTGTCACTGCTAACAGAAGAATTTAAAAACAAACAAGGAAGAGTTAGGAAAGATGTCAAGAGCATAATCTCCAGGGTAACAGTTTAATCACTTATCCTAGAGACAAAATAGTGTCTCAGATTCACATTTTATTATAAGAGTGAGCAGCACTGAGATATGAGGACGGAAAAACTAAAAGCAAGCTGCATATTAAAGCCTTTCAATTGTGTTAGTAAAATCTCAGGTTTAAAATTACTGCAAACTCCTACCATCCCTGTTTTAACTGCCAACACCACTTTTACTTGGACATTCTATTAACATTTATCTTTTGGATTTTAAAGAAAGGGTTTTGATTTTGTTGGGTTTTTAGTTTTGGTTTTGTTTTTTTTTTTTATGTTTTTGGCACATACCTCTAGAAAGAAAGATCTTTTAATTTACATGCTGGATTATATTTCAAATTTTTGTTTCCTTTTAAAAAATTTCACTAACTCATTTGACAAACTGTCCAACTGAAATGTGAAAATCCACCTTATTTTGTCCTTTCATTTAAATATTGTTGACAAATAACTGTTATTTTCATGTTGGCGCCTTTCACTAGTCTGTATCTATATTAATTTATTCCAATCAATATCTCCTCCATTTAGTGTCCTCTAGTTTCTAAAAAGTCAGTGATCCTTATCAATGGGGTGGTATTAAGAATTTTAATGATAGTTAATATAATATCTAAAGTGTTATGGAAATAATAATAAAGAAGCTTAATTATCTACCTATCACACTTTATCTTTGCACATTTAGGTATTTGAATGTTCTAAATATCAGAACCTTGCATCAAGTTTTGATTTCATTTCATCATCCATCCATCCATCCATCCATCCATCCATCCATCCATCCATCCATCCATCCATCCATCCATCCATCCATCCATCCCCCCATCTAAGTGACACATTTGTGTAGTGATTCTGAAAGAATTTATACATGAAGCCCAGAAAGTAAACAGTGTAAGCCTTTTCTGATTATGCAAGTTTTCTCATGTTCTTTTTTGACAATATTTTTAATGTTCTATTTATTTGAGTCTGTACAGAACATACGTATCAGAAATAGCAACACAGAAGGAGTATAAAAATGTGAGTAAAAGCTGCAGTGTTACAAAAGCAAATTATTGACATGTTGTTTACCAGTAACTTTGGTAGTTTATTTTTGCCACCAGAACAATGACAATAATACTGTATGAAGTGCACCCAGGTTTAAAAATTTATACCAATATCTATGCACCATTTAAATGTATCCATCTGTAACTTATTCTAAAAAAAATATACCACTAAGAAACAGCCTAGAGAATAAAAGAAAAAAAGAGGTAAGCAAAGTATTCTCAGAAACCCGCAATACAGCAATATAATATGAGATGTAAAATGTGATCTCTTCTGGAGGTGGTGACTTCACAGAGTACAGCCCTGGCTTGTGTCAGGTAAAGATAATAGACATCTGCTGTGTACAGGAGACCTAGAACATGAATTTTCATGTTGGAGGTTGATCATATTTTAATTCAAGAATGCTCTTGCAACTCTCCAGAAACTAATGGATACTATAAACAATCAATGAGTCACAAACAAAAATATAAAAATGGGCATAAATTTCAGATCGAAGTGGAATATTAGCAAGAGGGGATTTCATTTAAAATGTCCTGAGAACACAAGTCCAGCTTTTGTGCAGTCCATGCTTGCATAAATCCAGTCAATCCTCCCCAAAACTGATAGAGAGTAAAACATTCTTTCTGTAGTGGATAATGTGTGTTTGGCATTAAATTTTGCCAGGCCACATTGCCAACTCAAGTGAGCAGTGTAATAGTGATGTATTAATTTTGCACATGATAGCATGTTTCATCTTTGTTGTATTTTTATTCATTGTGCACACACATCTCAGTGAAGCAGACTTCCAAAGAGGATGGCCTAATTAATCTGATTTTATAACTTTAATTTGAAATTAAGAGTGCGCCAAAATGCACATAGACAAATAAGGTCTGAGAAAAGTTTTTGGAGAAGTCATAACAGATTTTCTGCTTTGCAAGATTATGAGCCTAATAAAGTCCTACGAAACACTGAGAATATGTTTTAAGGAAGTCGTATGAAAGTAACCTGAAATACTAGTAGTTATTTGAAAAAAAAATGAAATTATTTCAGGAAAATACAACACTTTTCTATACTAACTTAGGCGACTCATTTTCGTTAAAAGACTTGGTTCCTATATTGCATTAGAACTTTTCAGAAGAAGAGAATACCTTAGAGTACTTCTGTTAATGACATGAAGAGGCATTTTATTTCAGCCAGACACATCTGCCTCATTATAAGCACTGAAACTTGGAAGAACTAAACTAGTATAACATGAGAGCACAGTTTGAAATAGTGTTTGGAGGTGTACTGCTTTAGTGAGGAGACTTGAAGGGTGATGTTATTATTGTCTACAATTTCCTTATGAGGGGTCACAGAGAGAGAGCTCTTCTCTGTTGTCTGGTGACTGGATGTGAGGTAATGTCTTAAACCTGTGTCGTGGAAACTTCAGAATGGATATTTGGAACAACTCCATCACTGAGAGGTTGGTCAAGCACAGGAACAAGCTTCTCAGGAAATGGTCATGGTCCCAAACTTATTGCTGTTCAAAAGCCTTTCAACAATGCCCTTATACTTTATCTTTTAAAGTTTATCTTTTAGGTTGCCCTGTGTGAATCAGGAGTTGAACTCAATGATGCTTATGGTCTACTCCAAGTCAGGATATTCTATGAACTTACACTATAATTTTTGAATAACATTCCTATGTTATATGTATTCCATATAATATTGCTTCTCCTGAATTAAAAATTAAAATTGTGCTTGCAGTAAATTTACATTTGATTTGTAATTTAAGTAAATTGACAAAAATAAACTTAACCTTTATTTTTTTTCTTTTTTCAACATCTACATTGAGAGGAAAAAAAGATTTTTCACCAAAGGCATTATAGATATACTTTGACGTGGGTGACTGGAACCCTGGCTAGCTCTCAGTACACTGTCTCCGTGTTCTGAGTGGGGGGAAATGTTTTTCTAAGGGTTCATTAAAAAAGATTTATTTACTGGCTGTTCCTCCATTTCCCAAATTGTCCCCACTAGATGTGGTCTCTGTCTCTTTTTGGGATAGCATTGGACAGAAACTAACAGGCATGTTAGACCAAGGGGACCCTTCAGCCCATAAATTTATTCCACTTTCAATCTTAATTAGAAAAACATTAATGAAAAATGATGAAATGCAGGAACACCCAGCAACCAGTTCAACCCCTGTTTCCCCTTCCCCGTGTCTCCCACATTCTTCCCCTATGCTGGGAGGGGTGCGCAGAGCAGAAAACTCAGTACAGGGTAGCCAGGCTTGCGTCAGTCTCCCTGGCTCTCCGCACCTCCTCTGGCACCCTAGCCCTGGTTGTACTGGCCACACAACTGGGGACCCTTCTCTACGTCCCACTACCCCGGTTTCCAGTCCTGAAGTTGTCAGGTTTGAGGTTCCTCCTGGTTCTTGTCCCAATTCCCCTTCATGTTCTCCCTCCCTGTCCCTTAAGTCCCAAAATGTTTCCTGTTCCTGTCCTTCCTCTCCTTCACCATCCCCCAAGTCCCAAAAGAGTTCCCACTCTCACCCCTGTTCTCCTTCCCCACCCCGAAAGTCCTGACATAGTTCCCGGTCTTGTCCTTCCTCTCCTGCACCATCCCTTAAGTCCCTGAAGAGTTCCTGCTCTCACCCATGTTCTCCTGCCCTATCCCACAGACCACAAAATGGCCCCTGGTCCCCTTCCCCTCCTCCCCGTGCACGAAATGGCTCCTGGTCCCCTTCCCCTCCTCCCTGTGCACAAAATGGCTCCCCAGAAGTAACAAGATGGCAGGGACTGCATGGTTGGGCCTCTCCCTTGTGCTTCTTGTTTCCATAATCCCTTTCTCCCTCTCCCATCCAACCTCTTCCTTCCCTCAGCCCCTCCCCTTCCTCCACCTGCAGACTGCTCCTCCATCTTGTCTCCTCCCACAGAAAAGGTTCCTGCCCCTTCTTGTTACTGCCCCACCTCTCACCCCTCCTCCTCCTTCTCCTCCAGCTCCCACCCCCTTCCGACTCCCGGTTCCCACGCTCCTCCTTCCGGTTCCCACACCATCGAAACCGGAGGTGATGGGCCTGGAGACCGGAACCCGGAACGGGAGGCCTGTCTCACTGCCGCTCCAGTTACTTACAGTGGTCGAGGGAGTACGCTCCCACATTGAGTGCCATTCCTTTACCAACACAAAAGAGAACTTTGCAAGGCTCAAAAAGAATTTGGGGGAGAAAGTGAATATTTTAAAAGCCTGTTAAAGGCAACTTTCTCTTCCAATTTCTTGCTTCCGTATGACCTCCGGGATTTGTTTTTATGCCTTCTCACATCATCAGATTCTATGGTGTGGGAAGAGAAATGGAAGAAGCAATTATGGAACCTCCGATATGAACTTTTGCAGGACTCAGAAGGCGCCATTGACACTTTTGGCAATGTTATTACTTTAGACCACTTGAGTGGTGAGGGACAATGGGCTGAGCCTAAGGATCAGGCTAAAGCTTTGAATAAAAAACTCCTTAGGCAAATCAGTAGAGCTGCAGAGAAGGCATATTATAGTATACCCCTGGATGAGCCCCAAATCAGTTTTGCCCACATTAGACAGCAGCCCAATGAATCTTTTAAGAATTTTGTAAACAGGTTGAAATTACAAATAGAAAAACAGGTCGCCAATGATCCAAGTTCACACCCCAGAATGCTTTTAGAATTGGCCAAGGCTAATGTCAACCCAGCCTGCCAAAGCATCATCCAGGGGATGCCAGTGGATCCACCACCAACACTGGCCAAGATCATCGACGCCTGTTCGAAACAGATCATCTTGCAGAGACATGAAGAAAAGAAGCAATCAAGGGCTGAAAGAACAATTGCAGCAGCAGAGCTGGATCCTCCACCATCACCAGCTCAATGAGATCTGCCCATGTGTTACCACTGTGGGAAATTGGGGCATGTGGCATGGTTCTGTCCTACCCCTAATCCCATCAGGCCAGGACAGCCAAGTTTGGGGGGAGGAGGAACAAATATTCAATAAAAAAAAAAACTAGAGGGCCAGCGTGAACCTGCTCCGCATGGTGAAACAAATGGAGCAGGTGTCACAGGGGGTTGGGGAACTGAACATGACATGATAAAAACCGGACATAACTGTAACACTGGATGTGACACTTCTCTCTCTTTTTCTGACAGGCATAAACGTAACACTGATACAGTGTGGTCTCCTCAAGCACCACTCCTGTTAACAGCATTGAAGGATTGTCTCTTCAAGATGAAAAATTGGACAGTGATCTCTGTGGACCCACTGGGTAGAAGATTGCTAATCCAGGGACAAGATTCTAAGTATTTTGTCATTGGTGACACGAAGCACACACCCCTGGAGATGGAAGTCTCTCTGGTCACTCTCCCAAGTGATCTGGACGGATTCACTCTCCTGGCATGTTGTCTCAACCCACCTTTCTATCTGGCCAAGGGGCAAATCATCACTCAGGCCATTCCCATTCCATCGGAAATCCCAGTGGAAGACAAGACACTGTGTGTCTACTGAGCAGAGGCAGTGGGTGAGGGCAAGCCAATCATCTGCTGTAACATCACAAGGGAAAATGAATCTCTAGGGATGAATGGCTTGTTGGACACCGGAGGTAATGTGACCATCATCCCTGAATAGATGTGGCCAGCACATTGGGCTTTGCAACCGTGGCGGGCAAGATTCAGGGCATAGGGGGTGCCCAATTGGCAAAAATATCGAAGAGCATTGTACAAATTGAGGGGCCAGATGGACAATTGGCTTCATTACATCCATATGTGGCGGCTGATTGCCAGGTACCCTTGTGGGGATGGGATGCCATGTCTCAATGGGGGGTTAGAATTGAGATCCCAAAAACCTCTTGGGATTTTTAATAGTGGCCACTGTGGAGCGCCCTACCCAGAAACTCAATTGGACCACTGATTCTGGATAGATCAGTGGCCGCTGAACAAAAAAAAATTGAAGGCGCTCAGCGAAGTTGTGGAGGAACAATTTGCCCTAGGTAACATCGAGCCAACTTTTAGCTTTTGGAATTCTCTGGTCTTTGTTATCAAGAAGCTGGGGAAGGACAAGTGGAGACTCCTCCATGATCTTCGTGAAATTAATAAAGTCATTGTAGACATGGGACCCCACCAACCAGGGATGCCTTCCCCAACAATGCTCCCCCAAAATTGGAATCTGGCTGTAATAGACATAAAAGATCATTTCTTCAAAATTCCCCTTGACCCTGCCAATGCAGCACAGTTTGCCTTCTTGGTTCCTTCCACCAGCCAAGAAGCCCCAATGAGGAGATTCCATTGGCGAGTTCTGCCCCAGGGCATGAAGAACTCTCCCACCATCTGCCAATGGTACCTCACCTCATTGCTGTCTCCAGTGAGTGCCGAAGTGGGGGAGGCCATAATCCTCCATTATATGGAAGATGTCCTTGTATGTGCTCCTGATGACAATGTACTTCAATACACACTTGACCAGGTGATTGAGGTATTAACATCGGCAGGTTTTACTCTACAAGAAGAAAAGGTTCAAAGGATGTCCCCTTGGAAATATCCAGGCTTAGAGATTACTGCAAGGACCATTGTTCCTCAAAAATTGGCATTCAACAGTAATCCCAAGACATTGGCAGACCTGCACTCCCTGTGTGGGACTTTAAATTGGATCAGACCTTGGCTAGGCATCACTACAGATGACCTAGCCCCTCTCTTCAATTTATTGAAGGGGGAAGAGGAGCTAAGTTCTCCAAGGTCCCTGACTGCAGAGACAAAGGTCACCCTAGAAAAGGTGGAAACTGCACTAGAAAAAAGACAAGCTCACAGGTACAAATTAGATCTGGCATTTAAATTTATTTTGTTGGGGAAGTTGCCACACTTCCATGGACTAATCTTCCAGGGGGACCAGGACCAGAAGGACCCTCTCTTAATTATAGGGTGGGTGTTCCTCAGTCACCAACGGTCCAAAAACATCACAGAGCCACAAGAATTGATGGCACAGCTGGTCAGGAAAGCCAGAACAAGACTTCAGGAACTGGCTGGTTGTGATTTTACATGCATTCATTTGCCACTCAGTCTCTCCCGAGACAAAACATCTCCGGAGAAACTGACAAAAGATATGTTTGAGCATCTACTGAAGGATAATGGGAGTTTACAGATTGCTCTAGACAGTTTTAATGGGCAAATTTCTGTCCACGCCCCTGCCCACAAATTGTTTAATTCCAAATTCCAGTTGGTACCAAAGGAAAAAAGGAGCTGAAAGCCTCTCAATGCTCTCACAGTTTTTACAGATGCATCTGGAGCATCCCGAAGGTCAGTTATGACCTGGAAGGATCCTCATACTCAACAGTGGAAGACAGATGTTGAATATGTTGAGGGTTCCCCTCAAATTGCTGAGTTAGTGGCAGCAGTCAGAGCATTTGAGAGGTTTTCTGAACCATTCAATTTGGTTACAGATTCTGCGTATTTTGCACGGGTTGTGTCAAGAGCAGAGCATGCTGTCCTCAGGGAGATCTCAAATCAAACTTTGTTTGAATTGCTCTCAAAATTGATTTATACTGTGTCTCACCGAGAGCACCCATTCTTTGTAATGCATGTAAGGTCGCACACCGAATTGCCTGGCCCAGTCTCGGAAGGAAATCGAAGGGCCAACTCCTTGGCAGCTGTAGCTGCTACTGAATTGGTGAGGCTTCCTGACATTTTCCAACAGGCAAAGCTGAGCCATCAAGTGTTCTATCAGAATGAGCCTGACCTGGTTAAGCAATTCCACCTAAAGCGAGATCAGGCCAGAGCCATTGTGGCCACATGTCCCCATTGCCAGTGCTCAGCAATACCATCACTGGGCACAGGGGTCAATCCAAGAGGATTGGGAAATTGTGAAGTGGGGCAAACAGACATCACACGTATCCCTGAATTTGGCTGCCAAAAATATGTGCATGTCTCCATCGATACCTTTTCTGGAGCAATCTATGCCTCTGCCCGCACAGGAGAAAAAGGCAAACATGCCACAAAGCACCTCTTGCAGGCTTTCTCAGTGCTAGGAATCCCCAAAGAAATCAAAACTGATAATAGCCCAGCTTATATTTCTAAGGTGTTTAATGAGTTTCTTCAGAGTTGGGGAGTTGAGCACAAATATGGCATCCCTCACTCCCCCACTGGTCAACCTGTGGTTGAGCGAGCCCATCAATTTCTCAAAAGAGTCCTGGAGCATCAATGGGAAAGCTGCAAAGGGCTAACACCACAAGGGAGATTGTGTAAGGCCCTGTTTACCATCAATTTCTTAAACTGTTCATTTGACAACATGAACCCCCCAGTGGTGAGACATTCCTCCCCCCATGGAAAGCACAAACCCACTGAACATCCACCAGTACTGGTGAGGAATCCTGAGAGGGGCTGCATTGAGGGACCATACAAATTGGTGACATGGGGCTGTGGGTACGCTTGCATATCCATACCCCTAGGACTACGGTGGATCCCACCAAGGTGGGTGAAACCGTGTGTCCCAAAACATGTAAATAGGCCACCAGAAAGAGAAGTGTCCACTGTCAGTAATAGTCCAGGAAGGAGAAATCTCGTTGGAGAAGATGATCCAGATTCCCCATTCTACCCTGACTTGCTGTTTTTAAATATGTTTATTGATGAATTTTAATAGCTTATGTTAAAATTATGTTTACAGAGAGTAGCCATCCAAAAGATGATGTCACCATTGTGGGTCCTCATCATCTGCTTCATCCAGTGGCCAGCCTCGGAAGCATGGATAATCCTGCAACCCTGGAAGAACATTTGGGTCACGCTGGCAGAGACTCCGAAACAGGACCACATCTGCCTGTCCACAGCAGCAGCAGAAAACCCGATGTCCACCTGCCTAGTGGGGATCCCGTTACAATGAGAAGAGTACCCTATTAAAACCCCCCTGCTTATTTGGAGAGAATGGCATCTCAAATTACCCTGACTATTGAAGCCCAGGAATTTGAAATTTTAGGTTCTTCTCCTGACCCTCTCTGCGTTCATTTTAGTTATAACCCCTATCACAAAAAATATTATATTGTTATAAGACAACACACAAAACAATTCCAGGCGAGTCAGTGGTGCAAAAATATCCACCATATCAATATGCCCTCAACCACTGATCATCACCCCTGTAAATTGGATAAAGGAATCTTTTTAATTTGTGGTGACCACACCTGGGCAGGCATCCCCTCTCACCTTCTCGGAGGTCCATGCACGCTCGGGCAGTTGATGCTGTTTACTCCCAACAAAACCCAAATTGAGATTTGGCAAAAGAAAAATAATACCCATGTACAGAAAAGGAGCGTGAACAATTTAGATGAACATTGTAACTCAGAAATTATTCATTGGTCTCACCCAAAAAGGGCTGCAGTCTCCATTTTCTTACCTTGGGTAACTGCAGCAAAAGCTCTAGGGGAATTGGGAGAACTAGAGTGTTGGGTAGCTAAACAAGCGAATTTAACATCAACTGCTTTTAAGTGACCTCCTAGCAGACAAGGAAACAACTAGGCAAGCTACCCTGCAGAATAGGGTGGCCATCGATTTTCTACTGCTGCTTCACAACCATGAATACAGCGAATTGGAGGGTCTCTCTTGCCTCAACCTGACCTCCAGAAGTGCGGACATCTATGGCACCCTGCGCAAATTGCAGAATCTTATGAATAGCATCAAGTAGGAGTCTGAGGACAGGCTCAATAACATCTTTCAAGGATGGGGACTCACCGGATGGCTCTCTTCCATTGTTAGGACTGTTATTTAGACTATTTTAATTATCATTATTGTTTCAGTTATGTTATCTATTTTCAAAAAATGTTGTCTTTATGTTGTCACCTCTTCTATCCCAGTGCCTACCTCCACTGAGACTCCTTACATGGAACGTTCCTCCCTACCCCAAATACCCCCTGCATGGTTTTTCAATTTGTATCCAAAATCCGAACACCGTCCTGACCCCTCTTTCTGAGAAAGAAAGGGGAAGATGTTGCGACTCATGTTTGCTTTAGTTTAATTCGATTATTGTTATGTAATGTTAAATGGTTTGTTCCCTTGTTTCCCCTACTCACAAGTTGGTGTATTCTTGAAGTTGTGTACTCCCCCTGTTTTCCTATATGGTTTTTACCCACCTGTGTTCCAGTTCCTTCTCTGTCAATCCCGGTTACCCAACGCCTTACTCCACCTATGTTCCAGTCCCTTCCCTGTCAATCCTGGTTACCCAACCCCTCACTCTGCCTCTATTCCAGCTCATTCTGTGTCAGTTCTCTCCAGGATACCCACAACTTGGCAATAAATCCCCCTTTGCTGGACAGATAATTTGGCACCCATTCTCACAAACACAGACACAAGTACTGGTGTATAACACTAGGACACGTGCAATTACTGATGACACAGAACTGTCCAGACACTTCACCTGCACTTATAGCAAAGGATAAACTCAAACAACAGAAAAGAAGGGTCCAGGGGCAGCTCAGGAAAGGACAGCACTCACACTTGCACTGGAGCCTGTCCTGGCACACACACAATTTTCCCCAAATGGGAAATATTCACCCTGCCCTCGGATGGGGTTGCTGCAGCCACAGTCCCAAACCCGAAGACAACTCCCAGTGCCACAGGAGCTGCCATCTTCCTCCCCAGGAGTGCCACTGACTAGAATGCTGTCTGCTCCCACCGGGGTAGCGGATGACAAAAGACCTCTGACAGTCCACCGAGTGGACTGTCCAGTCCTTTGTGGGGTCCTAGACCCTCAGGAGGGCCCCGCACATTGGGCACCAACTGACATGGGTGACTGGAACCCTGGCTAGCTCTCAGTACTCCGGCTCCATGCCAGGTGTGGGGAACAGCCGAGGCATGTGGTGTGTGCTCTCAGCTGAACCTTTAGGAGCACAGGTTCCTAAGTGCAGTCAGTCTCACTGCGTCTCGGGTTCAGGGAAAGAGGGAGGCTCTCCAAGGCTGAAGTTCCAACCAGGATGTTTATCAGGTCAAAGGGGACAGATGAGGAGAGATCCCTGTGCAGCTCTGTGCACAGGATTTTATATTGATACAAAACAAGGGGAGGGTACAATACATTAACCAATGGGGTTAAACCGGGGCGGAGTTGAAGAGTTGGGTCACAGGTCTCAGGGCGAATCTCAGGGTGGGAGGAGGGAAGGGGTCACGGGATTGGTTCTGGGGAGAATTGACACAGAACGAGCTGGAATAGAGGCAGAGTGAGGGGTTGGGTAACCGGGATTGACAGGGAAGAGACTGAAACATATGTGGAGTAAGGGGGTGGGTAACCGGGATTGACAGGGAAGGAACTGGAACATAGGTGGGGAAAAACCATATAGGGAAACAGGGGGAGTACACAACTTCGAGAATACACCAACTTGTGAGTAGGGGAAGCAAGGGAACAAACCATTTAACATTACATAACAATAATCGAATTAAACTAAAGCAAACACGAGTCGCAACAATTAAGGTCAGAAGAAAGAAAATATATTCCTTCAAAGTTTTCAAAGTTTCAGGGCTTTAGAACACTCTTGTTTTTGTTTGGGGAACCTGCTTTCTGACCCTTGCAGAATAAAAGGACTATGTCACACACCTGTCTTACTTGTTATGCTTGTGGAGGATACTTAATTCTTTCATTAATATGTCAGCAGTTGTAAAGGATAATTACCCTTTCTGTATGACCTCCAAAACTGCAGTATATTCCTGGGCAATGTTGTATTGTTGGGCAGAAAGTTGCTAATCAGAATAATTTTTCTAAAGTTTTTTCCTTTCTTATCTGCTACAGAGTAACAAGTTGTAATCCTCAATTTATTCTTTTCAGAAAGTATTTTTTTCTGCATTGGAAAATGAAACTCCCCATTGATTTTAATCAGTGTTATTCAAAATAAGAGCTTGTATAATAATATATCTACGAAAAAAAATCTAATACAAATAAATGTTTTTAATAGCACAAAATGCAAACACTCCTATTCATGAAAAGTTCTTTGTTCTCCCTGCATGAAATGGGAGAAATTTTTTTTTTTTAGTTTATATGATGTTTAGGATTCTATGTTAAGTCCCGTTTCGACCGCAGAGTGCGCTGGTGGTTGCTGTGCTATCACATTGGTATGGGCTCCTAAATCACCTTTCAAAATGTAAGCTCAAAAGCATAATAAAAATTTCAAATTTTATACTATTACTCTTCTTCATTACAAAGTTAGACAGGGAGCTTGTTCCACTTTCAACAAATAAAGTGATGACAATTTTGAAGGTTCTGCTAGATGTCTTTTAGTAAGATTTGGTTATCAGGTGAATTTTTTGCAATATGAATGAACCTGGTTGGTTGTGAATTACAAGTTGCTTGCAGCTATATCAGAAATGTACTAATCACCAAGCTGAACAAAATAAACACATTCAAAAGCATGAGTCTTCATTTTGGGAAGAGGATATTTTCAAACATAATAAGATGAAATAGACATACTAAAGGGTCCAAAACCTATGAAAACACAGTCTTCTTAATAGCAAAAAGCATTCAGGTTATGACTGAAGTCTTGGTAGTCCAGGTGCCACCTAACACAAACACTAGTTTTAACATTTTTTTTTTTCAGAAGTGCCTTAATCCTGAATGACTATGCAAGCACTTGGTACTTGCATGTCTAGGGTGAACATACACCCTTAAAATCCCATAGTTTATTCACATGCTTAATAATTAGCTGTAAAAATGGGACTTTCTATTGGCTTCATAGCATTTTCTTCAATAGAGTTAAACAGGGTAGTCTAGACAGCTATTGCTGCTGTCATGAGTGCAGTTCATGAAATTGTGACTGTAGCTGTTTTGAAAACAAACTGTTTCTTGAAAAATACAGATTTTTGAAGAGGCTTTTTAGGCATAAATATCTTAATTAGACATATTTTATGGTCAGTCTTCTTATGACATAAATAAAAGCTAATCTCAACTTCAATTTGAAGTCCGGTCACCAAGCGTTCTGTAAATTTACAGCTTAGTTATACTGCTGATAGGTATTTGTGGGATCTGGCAGGCCCACCGCAGCGCTGCAGTGGAGGGAGGCCCCTGGGATGGGGAGGCAGGCCTCCTGAAGAGATAAGGAGCATTACACAATAACAAAGTCCAGACCCCCTAGATAAGGTGAACACTTTTTGGTTACGGAGACCCACAATTCTTTGAGGGATTTTATGTAGCTCTGTTGGAACCCATTGGTTTGTAACCCCCACACCCACCTATGTACCCTTATAAAAACCTCTGTACTTTCCCCCAGACTTTGGGATTTCTCGTCACTGGCTCCCCTTCGCTGGGTGCTTTGCAATAAAGTTACCCCCTGTGGAATGGCCATACGAGTCCCTCATCTCTCTCTCTCCGTGCCGGCTGTGAAGGGGTTGCCTTGCAGGATCACTGAGCTGAACTCACTGAGCTGAACTCACTGAGCTGAATTCACTATAGCCCGCCGTGGCTACTACCCTGCTAAGGCACCCCTAGGCTAGCCGAGGGAAAGCCGCTGGCTCCCTGGAAGGCATTCTCTGAGGAGAGTACCTCTCTGGGGTAGACCCGGCTATCCTGGCCTGATACCTCTCAGGCCCCTTCCCGGCGGAGCCGACTTTAGGTATTGTATAATAGGTCTTAAAATTGATATGATTAAACTTATGACCAAAATGTTTCTGTCATATTTAAAACTTTGTGCAATAATGCTATACACCAAGTTTCCTCTTACCTGTGAAGTATAGGATATACGTTGACAATGAATGTACTGATGATTTTTGGTTGACTTTCACCATAACTAAGATAATTATGATAAGCAAATAATTTCAGACTTAAAACCTTTTTTCATGCATGTTTAAACTTGTTCTGTGCTAAATGATATAACTATTGTCACCACTATTCATGAAGATACAATAAAAAACTACTCCAGAAGAAAAACACGGGAACAGATAAAACACTGCAGAGAAAAATAAAATTTAAATAATTTAAAAATCAACACCACTAAACTTACTACCACCACCAGTATTTTATTATCTGTCTGTTTAAACATAAAAAAAATCTTCCAAAATAATGTTGATTCTAAGTTTACTTTTCATATACTTCTATCTGCTCCTTTCTTCCTTCAGGATGTATTAGTGTGTATAAACATAGACATCTTTAAAAAACAAGTAGGTATTCTTCAGAGATACTGAATTTTGGTTAAGCTACAATTTATATTAATAAAATAACAATATGTTTTTTATAGTCAGAATCTAGAATAACCCAATTTTTTATGACATGGATGAAATTCTGTTACTCAAAAGTTATTTAGGACTGCAGTTCCTGTCTTTTTTTTTCCAGCTTCCTTCCTTTTCCTTCCCTAGCCCCTTCCCAGCATCTTTTACCTCCTGTCCAAGAATATGGTTGAAGATCTTCTAGTGATTCAAGCTCACAAAATTAACAAGTACTTTAGTGAACTGCCACTCATGACAGGTTGAAATCAGTATTTCATACAACCATTCTTCCTGTAACAGGTGAGTTTTAGGGAAATCATAAATGGACTTTTTAGAGCCTTTTTCTCTATGACTGTAAAAGACTGAAATGCTTTTACAAGATTTGTTATGACTGTACATTTGGAGAATGAACTGTATTCAGACACTAAAAAAAAAAAAAAAAAAGAGCTGGAAGTATTGGGTTTTTTGTCCTGAAGAACTGCATTAATTTAAGAAAAATAAAATTCAACCATATTCCATTCTGAGGCAATCATTCTAATTGCAGTTTTTTAACATAAACTCTGTCAAAAGGAAGTCACGGAAAAAATGTCCCTAAGCATAAGTTTGGATTTCAGATGTTGGGTACCAACCACAATGCATAAAATTGAATCCTATATTTAGTGAATATATTTCTCAATGTTAAAAGCAAAGATAAGGCTTTGTTAGTATTTTGACCTTTTAATGGTTTGTTGATTTTTTTCTTTTTTATCAATAATCAAAAAATCTTGATTTCCTGTGTTAAAAATAAACTATTTTCTCTCTTTCTAAATTATCTTCCAATTCTGACTTCTGTAATGACCAAACTAGGGCAGTTATTTCCAGCACGAATAGAACATTAAACTATATATAGTCTCAGTAAAAAAAGGTTTCTGGGAAAAAAAAAGAAACAAGCCTGCCATGAATAGACTTAAAATAATGAGATGAATACTGATATGTATGAAAATAATTTGCAATTCCTTAAAGTAAAATAAAATGCTTTAGAATAGATTTTGGATAGAAATGTTTCCATTATGGCTTATGGTGGGTCTTCCAAAAATATGCAGCACTCTTATATAGTCAGATACTTGTAAAAGTCATGAATAAAAATGGATGCTTTAATTTTATTTACATAGTCCAGTATTATAAGCCAATTTCTGTGACACCAGTTGGTTACCCATACAGTCATCATATGGGTAAGTGCAATTGGCCAGGAAAAATAACTTACAGCTGCTTTGAATTCCCGGGGACTAAAATTTGCCAGAAAATACTGTATAATATAACCTTCAGTTTCTGAATATGGAAGAGTATCACTTTGCTTTTGAAAAGATATATAGATTCATTGTGAATATATATTTTGAAAGAAATGTCATATTCAAATGATTTGGCCTAAAATATAAAGAAAAAATATGCAAGAACAGGACAAAGTGGTATAAATACCAGTGATTTTTTATTTTCAAAACCTAAATTCTACCCATAAAATAAAAAAGGATATCTGAAGTGCCAGTGAGAATGAATTATTGAAATAAGCAGCAGATAGTCTGATTTTATATCGTGCAAAAATTCAACTAATACACAGTGGAAAATCACATAAATTTTAGATGTAGATTATATAGAAAAACTGCTAGATGAAATAACATATTTGGAATCCAAGCACATATTCTTAAATACACAGAATAACAACAACAACAAAAGTAGTGATGAAAACAACTCTTCTTCATAGGGATGTTGGAATAATTAAGATTCAGATCATAAAAATATTTGAGATACACCTGTTCATCTGGAGTGTTTGCATGTAAGTTTCGATGATTAATGAATGATTCAATGACTATTAATGTTGTGTTGTATCTAAACCTTTCACTCCTAAAGAAACTTCTTGGATAGTAACTTTCAGAGAGGTAGGTAAATACTATGATGAAAATAAAACCTCACTGTGTTACTTACGAAGTAGTTATGTTAGCACTTTTCCCCATAACACATGATGGGAAAGACATATGTAGGTTTAAGGTAAAATTGACAGTGATTGGCTTTTCAAGGGTTTATGTAGACGAGATGTCATGTTGGAAGAACTGTTCAATGAACATCGAATCTGCCTTTATCAGAATTCTTTAAGGAAGGATTCGTACATTTAAAGTAAGGGGGCAGGGAGCTACTGTTTCCATTTCAGTGAGTAAAATGATAAATTTATAGAGCTTAATTTTTCAGTTAAGAGGTAGTTTTTTCACTGTTTTTTAACAGTAAAATGCCCCCTATTACTTCTCTGATGTGTAGATTTAATTAATACCTAACAGATTTATCCTGAGATCTTGGCAATGGAAATCGAACAATTTAATTGGAGAATTCTATTCCTCATCCATACATGAAATGAATAAAATGATGTGCGTTGTTTTTGCTAGTGAATCTTTGCATTTTTAACTTTTTTTTACTTTTCAATATATATATTTCTCAAAGCAATTTCTATGATAGGAGGCAAAGTCTCAGACGACTTAATTATGATGGCCTAGTTGGAAAGGACAGAATGAGCTCAAGCCTATTTTACTTCATAATGGAAGCAGCACTACTTATTTAAACTGTCACAGTCACTATGATCACAAGATACTTATATGGAAGAATAACCCAACACAGTTTCAGTATGATTGCCTAATCAAATTTCAGTATGGTGAAATACTTTAGACACACTGAAAAATAAAAAACTGGATGTTTAACATACTGTTCATTTGAGCAGTAGTATTTTTTTTAAATAAATGATAAAACCTAGCAAATTGAATGAATTTCTGGTTTTAGCTAACTACTCAGAAGTTGCTACTCATTTATCCCACCAACAATCAAAATTGTAGGCAATTAAATAAGAATACTTCTAACAGATAGCACAGATTAAGTTTAGGTTAGAAGGGACTCTTAGCTATGAGGTTGTTCTTTTTTTTTCCTTAAATGAATCTCGTGCTAAATGGGAGCTTCAGACAAAGTTTGGAGAAGACATCCTGTCAAGTCACAAGGTACAGAAACGGTCCTTTTGCTTTCTTATTTCGTTAGAGTGGAGACTAACTGTGTCTAGGTCCAATCTTAGACCCAAATTAAATCAGCGGTTTCCATCTAAAAGATAGTATTGCTGTAACTGAACCTTTGTACAACTTTGCCCTTTAGGATTAAGGATGACAAACCAAATAAACCGATTACAATAATGAACAGCCTAAAATAACTTAATTAGAATTATTTACTATGCAGTATAGGCAGCTATATTTTTGAAGCAATATTGAAGCAATTATATTAAGACTTTCAAAACCAATTATTAAGTAGAGATTGGGTTCACCCATCCATACCAATGCTTGTGGGCAAATCTGTTTATCTGAGCCTTGAGGAGTAATGTTGAGGGGCATCACCACTGAATGAAGGAAGGGAGGAATCTACACACATGCTCTAAAAAGAGGTGTATTTATAAGACCCTTCCTTTAGAAGAGTGATATTGAGCTTTCAATAAAGTCATTGACTATCCGTCAAAAGTCTCCAGGTTGGAAGCTTTAGATGAGCCATTGATGCTATCATTTGTTGGTTCCTTTATCAGATGCTTAATCTGATTGTTCATATTCATCATATTGTCCATATTCATGATTTTAACTCTGGTTTGAGGTGTCTGTCTGTCTTCAACATGACCGGCAGTTTTCCCTTTGCCACTGATAGCTTTGCAAACAGAGCATTGATTGAGCTATTTTACCCTGACTCTAGGGAGAATGTGTTGCTATAATGTGCTTTAGGGTCTCCTTTTATTAATTAATTAATTTAATTAATTAATTTAATTAATTTATTTTACTTATTGAATATTTTTTTCTCCTAGTTCAGTTGTTGACGTATTAGATATGCAGGAATGCCTTGTTATGATTAAGAAAACTAAACCTGATCTCTTTCAGGGAAACAAGCACTGTTTTTCAAGGCTCCATTAGCCTCATTGGAAATGAGTCAAGTGTAGTAAGGCTACTTAAAATTCAGTTTTCAAAGAAGGAATTTAGGGTTGTTCTTCAAACTCAGCTTTCATTAGTGAAAATATGCATTAATTCAAATGTAATTTCTTGAAGTATATCTCTATAATTTTTTAAGTGCTTTCCAACTTCTGCATTTCCTTTCAATCATTGTCCAACACCACTAGTTTCCTTATTTGTGTTAAATATTTGTAGTTCAAAATAATGTTTTCATTTAACCTCAAAAATATCAAAAGAATAAATAAGGTTTTTAAGGAGTAGTTTCATGTAAGCTTTCCCATGTGTCTGACATAGATTAATCTCACCATTTGTCAGTTTTAGGAATTTAGACTGATGCAATTTTTTTTTGTGGTTAAAATACTACATATTTCTGTGTAATTGTTAAATGCTTGTTTTTCTTAACAAAGCCTAATTTTTGTTAGTTAATTGTATTTTGAATTTAAGTTCTTTTGAATAATGTGAGTAGTCCGATTATTAGTTTCATTTTTTGGTGTTCTAGTTTTCAAATGTGTTATTTTCCATTTCTTGTGGGCCATTCCTTACCATTAGAAATCGTGGCCTGAGTGTGTATGAAAGATCCTAGGTAGGGTACGAATGTTAAATGGTGTGATGGCATTCACTCTGTAGGAAAGAAAATGACTCCCACATTGTTTTTTACATAGCTTGTTATTTCTGAGTAGAAATTTGGAATTTAACTAGATTTTAATGCAATTTGGTAAGCTTAAAAACCAGCACATAAAAGGTTGTAAATGTGGCTTTGCATTTGTAAGATGCTTTATGAATATGAACATTAGTCATATGGATGGATGGAGGTTCGTAGCCTACAACTCCAAAAATAACCCTACTTTACCTAAAACTAAAATCACACCCTAGTTACTCTGTTGACATATGTTCTTTTTAAAAAAGTGCAGTGAAAGAATTATTGGAAGTTTGTAGAAACTCCTAGTTTTGACACATCTCTGAAGAGATGGTAAGTAAGTTGAAATGATACTAAAGCTAACCTAATCAATAGCATTATTATGCACCAGCAGATACCTTTCCTAGACAACTGAGTAAATTAAATTCAATTTACCTTCATTTATTGTATTAAATGAAATTTATTATGCATATAACAAAGAGCAAACTGTTAGCTTAGTACTGGGGAAAAAAAGGCTGCAGGGACTCGGATGTATTATACGAATGAGTGTTCAGGGGCAGTTGACATGTCCCATTTATATCAAAGGCTGAGATACATAGACAACTAAAAGCACTCCTCCTTTCTAATGCTGGGGGAAGGTTGTGTGGTGTATATACTATGACTAATGTAAAAATATATATTATTGTTTAATCAGCTGAGTCATCCATAAATTACCCAAGAGCCTCGGGGAATAAAACCAAGAATAATTATAATGGGTGTATCTGACACAAACATTGGCTTTATAAGCAGCACATTGACTAGGTACTATCTTATGGATATGTTTTTTTGTGTTACTCATATATGATATTATTATCAAAATAGGATTTTCAACATAAGTAAAACCAGACATCTGGTTCACCTAGGTCTTCTAGTTAGATTTGAAATGCAACAGAGTGTAAGAGTAATACACATGTAGATACTGAGTCAACAAAGGTACACAGTAACGCCAGTGAGAAGAAGTATCAGAATTTTGCACATTGTGTGAATTTTTTTTCTTCTTAAACAGTATTTACAGGTAAATGCTTAGCTGCATATGCCATTATTTCATTGTTGCTCATGCACTAGTCTCATAACTGTCCTCACAGTAAAGTTTTGAAGCTGTTTGTCCTTTATTTTATTTTATTTTATAGGATAGGCTTTGTCATGAGAAAGCCTAGAGTGATCAAATGTGGAATGAGTACTGATAACTGTGATCTTGTACTGTAATGAAGCAGACCAAATGTGTTCCAAGACAACCCCACTTCAGACACAGACAACTGGATACAGTTTTTCCAGACTTTAAAATGTTGCACTGGACAGTGCCAAAAGGATGATATTTATCATTGCAATTGCATATTTCATGCAAATTATAAAAAGAGTCACATTTCAAATGGTATAAACTTTAAAAAAATGGAAACTGTTAGCAACGACAACTGGCCTTTGAGAAAGACCAATGCCTCCCAAAACAAAAGAAGCCACAGAAAATGGTTTTGTTTATATGGCTATTGAAAAACTCAATCCTTGATGAAATCTCTAATCTCTACCACTTCTAACTCTATGGGAGTTCCTAAACTGACACTTTTGTGATTTCAGTTAATTTCATGGCCCATATGCATGGTTTATATTCCAGTTACCCAAAGAAAAAGGGTTGGGAATGTCTTAAATAATGAATGAATCCTTTCAATTTCTTTTATTTCTATACCTTTAAATTAATCCACCTGGTATGGATCTGTTAGTCTATATGTAATTTTCTGTTTCTCTTAAGACAGAAAAAATTTCCAAATATGCTCTGCAAGTAGGGCAGTGAGTTATTTCTCATCAACATTTAACTCTTTTAGTTCTCATTTTTAAGTCTATCTTTTTCTCCTGTATAGGAAAAAGAAAAAAAATAATATTTTTTTTTCCATTCACCTGACATAGAACTTTTTCTTACATGGTAATATTTACTGATATACTTACATGTTTTCCAGAAGGAACATGGATTCCTTGTGACTCTAGGCTGATAATCTGTAGGAGTAAAAACCATTTTGAATTACTCAAGCAAATGCTGGACATAAACTGTAGGGATTAAAACACATGTTTAAGTAATTTCTTGAAATAACCGATAGGAGATGGGGTTCATAAGTGACCCCTTAGTAACAGGATCAATTATTTTTAATTAGAATTTAAAAGAGGACTAATGAGGGAATTGTAAAAGATCTTTGTAGAATCATCATAAACAAAGGGAGAAAAGAGACGTAAGGGGAAGTAGCTATGATAACTAAATGTCAGTGTTATGCCCTGAGAAAGCTATTACTGAGTTTATCCTCTAGCATTCATTGCTTTTGTTTGCAGAGGCCTCCAATTTCTGAACTAATTGTTGCCAATAGTTTGCAATTTTGATTTAATGATTTTTTTTTCAAAACATACAATATAGCAATGGATCAAATAATAAAAGGCCTATTTTGAAGGATGCGAAGCCAATCAGGTTGGCTTCCACATACACAGGGATGGTGCCAAGATGAAAAGGTAAAATATTAGGGCATCTATGTATTCTTAGCCAAATTTTGTTCTATAAACAAGAGAAGTTCACCTTTCTGCATTTTTGTTTTTCCTTTAGGATCCCATAAGCATTTAATTTCTATTACATTTTTTGGGGCAGAAAACAGCATTCTAGGTCAAGTTCATACTCCCTGAAACACAGCAAGATTTGTCTAGGTGGGTTCAACACATGTATGAAAGCAATAGAAATGTCTGTCCCAGACTGAACTAAGAAGATACTATGTTTGAATATTCAGTCCCAAAGTGTCTATATATGAAGTAGGTAGAGTGTGTACATGTCCCTCAATTTGTTGTAAAATTTATGTGCTGGAACAGCAATAGAATCTGATGAATTAGTCTTTGTTTTTAACGTTGGCAGATTATTCACTTTGGTTTACTATTGTGTATATCAGGGTGTATGGAGGTTGCTGCATGTCTGCCTGAGACCTCTTCAGGTTTTTAGTATTGTAATGTATACTTTCAAAGTTAAAAATCAGCCTCTCACGTTGTGATTGCACATGTGTTGCCTTTATGTGAATGTTGGATTGGTATGTGTTTGGGATTTTAAACGCTTCCTGGTTTATAGTCTAATATGATTGTAAATATCATTGGAACTTTAAATGAAAATTGGTCCATGCCAGAATGCAATAAATTGATTGAATAAATAATAAGCAATTACAGTATACCAATTGAATGAATGCTAGACATTAGTTGTCATTATGCAATGTCGTTAGTTCTAAGTCACTCAAGGCTATACAACGGTATTACATCTATTAGCACACTGATATTGTCAGCTTGAAAGATACTCTGGATCTGTCACTGCACTCACTTCTGCCCCACTAGGTCCTCTCTACATCGAGCTTTTCCTAAAAGGGGACTGCTGATACTCCTACTTTTCCCACAATTAGCCTGACGATTTAATTATTTGGGAAACCTTACATCTTCCTTGCCCTTCTCCAATTGTTATGATAAATCTGTGACAAATTTTAATGTTTTATACTGATGCGTGTCTTAATTAGATCAAATCAGCTTTGGAATATTTAAGTGAAGGAGAAATGAATACCCTGCTTGAAGTTCTACATCCTTTCTTTCCATACAACACTTCACTAAACTGATACACAGCACCGCCATCAAAAACTAATCATGGCCTTAGATATACTGAGTACTCTTCTATAAAGCTGGCTGAGAATTTGAGGCAGAAGCTTAAGTGTAAGTGATATATGTACGAATAGAGAAAAAAGACCTTTGATAAACTGTCACATTCATATGAAGGTAATTAATGGACTATATAAAAACTAGATCTGTACCTTATTTCTGAAGGAGTGGAAAGAAAAAAAGAAGAAAGCGAATAGATACCAAATACAGTAGGAGCTAATTAAAAGCCATCAAAGAGAATTGAAACACAGATTCTATAAGGTCCAGATGTATTTTCCTCCATGTGATTCCTCCACTAGATAGGATGCAGCTTTCTGACCACCAGCTGTTCCTGTCTGGGTACATGAAGGGGATCTTCTTGAGCCCACTGACTGGTCCTTAAGAAGTGATGTAGTTGCACTGAATAACATGTCTAGACTGATGTATCAGTCTGTACTGTGCTTGACCATCAAGACTGGAAACCCTGGTTGGAGTGTAAGGTAGCTTCTTTTCGGGTTTTGTGCCTACATAATCCTCCTATGGAAACCATTGTAGGAAAGGACAAGAAGACAGTTGTATGTGCCTGTTTTACCACAGCACTGAGCCAAGACACAGATACCATCCATGTGTATAGAGGCCTGGAAAAATAGAATCCGTGCTTGGTTTAATCTTGAGGCTTAGTTTAAATGAAACAGCACTGTTTTG
Organism: Sitta carolinensis; assembly: GCA_032173965.1. Classification (NCBI taxonomy): domain Eukaryota; kingdom Metazoa; phylum Chordata; class Aves; order Passeriformes; family Sittidae; genus Sitta; species Sitta carolinensis. The sequence goes on from CM063313.1 coordinate 51,985,504, forward strand.
GAGGTCGAGTAGAATTTGCAAGGAAAATGACTTATGACTAAGTGAGACAATTGCTATTTTACTATAACTTACATTTTTAAAAGATGGAAACTGAAGTAGCTTTTGACTGAGAAAAACACAATTTGGCTATTTCGTAGCAAACATGACAAAATGAGCATCAGCCAAGGAGCTGATGAACAGGGAGAGATTTCTTCAATAGCAATAGAATACTGCTATTTCCTCAATAGCAGTAACGTCATGACATTAACAAACATGGTATTAACAAAGTTTGTGGTATGGGTGAAAGCAATATAAGCTGCAGATTGCTCATGTGATAGCAGTCATGGTAACATCTGGAGTACAGTGTGCTGCTCCTGATTGTGGTGTCACAAGCTTGATTATGTCTTCATGGATTTTTGGCGCTCCTTAATTTTATCTTCTAGACAGAAAAGTTACTTTTTTACTCTCTTTATTTAAAAGGTGAAACAGGTACCTAAAAAATATTTGTCTAAAATAATGTGTAGAGTGTGCTCCGTATATAGTGTTTTTGATTTCTGAAACAAACCTTGAGAATCCTACCATACCGACAGTGAGAGAACAAGAGAAAATGACCCTCACCCGAGACAGGGGAGATTAGATATGAGAAAAGTTTTTTCACTATCAGGGTGGTCAGGTACTTGAACATGTTTCCCAGGGAAGTGACCATCCCTGGAAGCATTTAAGAGGCTTCTGAATATGGCACTGGGTGATGTGGTTGAGTGGTTCAGGGGTTTACAGGGCAGTGTTGGATGTGTGGTTGGATTGGAAAATCTAAAATGTCTCTTTCAACATTGATGATTCTTCGATTCTATGATTCTATAATTATGTCTCTGAGATGAGAGCTTTTTCTTTCTCTTAACCTCCACATATTCTTATCATTTAATGTAGAAAACATTTCCCATACCCATGGTAGTTCTCTATTCTCATTTGCCCAGAGACTGAGAAAAGTGAAAAAAGCATCCATCAGGCCTTAAGATACATTATCCCCTTCTAAAATATAATTTTGGCTATCCATCAACCCATGTATAAACCTTACTAGAGAGTTTTAGTATGAAAACCTTGAGCTTCACAATACAAGTTTATCACATTTTCAAAGTTGCTCTCTGAAAATACAGATGTATTGTTTTGGTCTATCATCTCTTCTCTTTCTCTTTTCTTGATCTGGGCTTTTCATGAACTCTAGTGATATTCAAGCTCCAAGAGAGTGTATATATCATGCCCGTCTAACAGAAGATCCCTATTTATTCTGAAGTAGTTCATTGAAAGTGCTTGAAGTTATTCTTTTCCTTTTATGTACACACCCTGTACATTATTAAATATAGTTTATTAAATATTTCTCCATAAGTGATGGAACTTCACTAGAACCATTTAATTTTTGTCAGAGAAAGAAGATGAATTTATCTTTTGCAAACACCACACTAAAACAAACAAGATAAATATTAGTCAAGGAGATGCAGTTCAATTTTATTTAATTTAATATAAGGTCTCCAGCTCTTTTTATCACAACTGTGTGAGGAACAAGCTGTAGTTGGTTTTGCAACATTCATATTAACTGTGAGAGACCCAAGCAATAAAACAACAACAATAAGAATAGTTCAAATATCACATTTCATTATTGTTTTGCTTTAAATGTTTCTTAAATTAACAGCATGTGAAACACTTCAAAACATACATCTGGTGTACACAAATGAACACAAGGGTGTTTGCATATGTTAGGTAAACAAATAAGAATTTACTGTAGCCTCTAGAAACCACAGCTAATTTGGCTCACCCTTTGCAGTGAGTAGGTTTAAAAAACTCGATTGAAATTTACTTTTCACCTTCACAGATGTTCATATAACCAATAATTGTTTAACAAAAACATTTAGTGAAATTAAATAGATTATTCTTCTCTGTATTTGAAATAGATCCAAACATGCATGATGGAAAAACTGACCAATGGATTTCATAACACAAGGATTGAATTAACTTATTAAGTAACTTTGTTAGGCAGCATGTTTAGAGCTTCTTAAAAACAGCAGATTTCTTATAATAAATAATTAATTTTTGGAACAAACTGCTACAGGACACTCTGGAAGCCAAAAGTTAAATACAATTCAAAATTAGATTAAATATTCTCATGGAATAAAAATCTACCAGAGTCCCAGAAGTGGGAGAATGTGAACATCCACCTAAATACATATTTTCAGAATCTGAGAACATATCTTGTGCAAACATGACTGTGCTCTCACAGCTACTGTAAGGAACTTGATATTTGTGCTGAAAATCTTAATTTGTATCAAAAATTGCTTTTTTTTCCCCCTCTCCATAATGGAAAAGTCATAGCCTATATTCTGTCATTTACTCTCATTTACATTTATGTCTCTTCCTATACAACTCCATAATGGCCATAACTTTGAATTTCTCACAAAATGCACTATTACATTTTTCATTCTCTTTTCTAAAGTCTCAAGATCAAGATTACTATTTTTAGTATACTTTCTAGCCAGTAAGTTATTCTTTCTTTTACCCATTGAAATTTTACAGGGGAGTATTATAAATTGCAAAAATTTTATTATTTTAAATGACAAATTGTTTTTAAATTACAGTGGGGATTGGTTGGTCTTACTTTTAGATGGAAACAATTATTTGAAAAGCAAAGGTAAAATTAAAGAAGAATAAAATGTCAGAGGACTTTTTTCATTTATGCACATGTCCTAAGCAGATATCCCTGATGGCCGCCAAAACCTCCTTGACAGTTTCTGTCCCACAATACACCAAAACAGAAACTGTCAGAGACAAGAAACCTTCAAGGAAGCCTTTATCAGTGACACAGAGACTTAATCACGTTGTTGAAGGTGGTCCACAAACACCCATGACCAGGTGGCTGTTAATGGTCTCCCATCATGGTGCCTCTGTCCCACCATCCTTTCCTCTGACCCTGACCTTGAGCTCTCATATCCAATCTCCTATCCCATGGACAAGCCCTTGACAGCTGAGCTCCTCCATCTGCCAATGACTCAATGACTCCATCTTCCTCTTCCTCCCTGCCCACTTATACTGAAAAGCTTTTGCACAACCACTGCTGTCTCACCATGTCTCAATTTTTGCAACGGCTCCCCTGTCTCTATCTTCTGGGGCCTTGCTTGAATTATAAATCAGATCAGGAAGCAAGCACTGATTTCTTGGACAGGTTTCTGCCTTCCTTTATTAATTTTTTTTTTTTTTTTTTTCTTTTAAAGTTACCAGTGCAACCTCAACTTTGAAATTACACTGTTTGAAAGAATACATGTATGTTCAGTTAATAGCAATATATATGAATGTCTGCCTAACTGAATGTTATTTCCTATGAGTATTTGCTGCAGGCATGTGGTCTCCTTTTCATTTCTGCTCCCACCTGCACCAGTAACATCCTGATGAGTAAATAGAGAAGATTTTTCTATTCTTGCAAGAATTTTCTGTGGAGACCCACAGGCTATAAAACAGTAGTATGTAAACCGCCCAGAGCATATACACAAAATTTTCAAGCCTAATGGAATTACAAAGTATCAGCTGTTTGCAAAGGATGTTCTTGCTTTGCATGGGGAAATCTAAGTAGGAAAAAAACCCATCACCCTGACATTCTTTGTCAAGATGTTTTTTAATCTATATAACTATACTAAAAATCTATCACTTAACTTCTCAGTGGAATCCAAACCAGAGATTTTAGTCTAGAAAAGTAAAATGCAGAGAAGAGCAAGGAACAGCTGGCTGTTTCATATATCTCAAGTAATATCATAACTGTTTCAACAGCGTATAACATACTGTGCTGTTTAGCCATTTTCCCATTGATTTCATGACTCACCAATAATATCAAGAACCTACCTACATGAAGACTGAAGGGATGATTTCAGTTTGCCAGGAGGAAGAGCTTTTAAGTATCACAGTTTTTGTGTGGTACAAATAACTCTTGAAAGTAATACCTGAGTAGCTGATCTGTTAGTGTTTTAGTCTGTGATCTCTATCTATCTATAATTCTATGCTACTATTCATATGGAAATTGAACATAAAAATCAAACTGTAAGTTTAAGAAAAAAAGAGATTTTAGGGATTGACCTGCCCATGGGGTGTGTCTTGTCAACAGCACAATCTCTCTTATGTACATGCATGGCTATATCTACAATCTACCCTTCTGTTTTATGACCTTCCGTTTTATTTCATAGAAAATTCAAGCTTCCTGAGTTAGATTTAATTTCAGTTCGAAGTCCTTTACCCATTTTCCTCTGAACCCATATAGACATTTTACATCTACAGCTTCATATGACAAGGAAGCTGTCAACAACACATAATTGCTCATTATGTGTTGAGTGATCACATGTGATTTTTTTGGCTATTTCTACTATTTCTATTGGTGGTCCCTGATTCTTACACCAGAAAAAAACAGTAACTGTTGACTCATTTTTCTGCAGCCTCCATAACACTAGGTTTTGTAGAACTATGGTTACAAAAGACCGAGCTTCCTAAGTTCAACTATTTGTTTTGATTGCTTTTTAAATGAGTTTTAGAATTTCATAGTATGGGCAGGTACACACATATACACATACTCAAGCATGAAAACATATTGCTCAAGGGATCATGTTCTTCCTTCTAGTGTTTTGAATAAGTGAAAGAGCACCTTAAGGAAGTGTCTTTTTTTACATACAATACTATTTATTAGTTGTTTATTAGTCATTCTAAAAAGACATTTGGAAGTGTTTGGAAATTATTTCCATTAATTTACATATGAATAAAAGACCTTAAACTCTCTGATATCTTGCTTCATGCCCAATACTAGTTCACAAGCATGAAAAGTTAAAACACAGCTGGATTTACTATCTGCAAAACACCAAAAATTAAAATGTAGTTTTTCTTCTAAATGTGGCCTCCAGGTTATGGTTTTGTCTCGGCTGTGTGACAAGAAATTTCCCGACATACAAGAAATGACAGAGAGAATAATTTTCAGAAAGAACATAGCTGACATAAGAACAGTTTTAAGTTATTGTATGTCTAGTGAAATGATTTGTATTGCCATATAAAATTATAGAATATTAACTTGGTTGTCATTATGGCTTCAATTTGTTCTTCATCTGTATTTTAGTAAGTATTTCACAGATTAGTGACTTCTCGAACTTCCTAAATCAACACTAAAGTGGCTACACTGATAATCCATGTCAGTAAAAGGATTACTTTTGAGTTACAGTATAAACACGGTCGACAGACAGGTGGTCTCTATCAGGAAAATTATTACTTGTTTATCTCATGTTTTCACATCTAGCTGATACCTGTACCAACCAATACCAGAAATAAAGTTTAAAATACAGATTGTGTGTCTGAGACTAGTTATTCTACATGAGCAAACTGACACTGCTGAAATTACTGAATATCACAACTAGTGTTGGTTGTACTATTCAGTGTGATAAACTGAGCATAAAACCAGGATTTTTGCAGTTCCAGCCCATTAGTCATAAATTCTACCACCCTTCTTTTTTTCTGAGTAGTGCTTTAGTATTGCTGTCGTTTAGTTGTGATCATCAATTTAAATATTTTCAAATGGTTTATAAGCCAAGAATTAGTCACTGTGACTATGATAGAGTTTGTTCTAGTAATGCTAAGCCCTACAGACACTATCCACTTGTGAGAAAGCGTGTGATGAAAGCTTTACCCTTAGAAGTTTTAACTGGCAATATCAATGCCTCTCTACTCTCAAAGTTCAAACAAAATACACCAGACCTACTGCAAAATAAACTCAAAATACAGTGGTTTGAGCTACTTTCTCCAATTATAGCAGCTGCAGTCTTTCTCTACTATGTTTGTAGACTTTTATTTTAAATTAATCCCTCAGAATTTTCCTGTACAAGAGTAAGCTGTGCTCTCCAACAACATCACTATGTAATAAATTCTACCAAAGGAATACATGTTCACACTGAAATTTTCTTATTGATAACATTTGTCAAATTAATGAATGTCTGCTGAAGATGTGAAATTTGATAAACTTATGTAAATATGGAATATTCATTATTATAATGGCATGGTATGTTTATCTTTAATTTATAAATCTTAATTTATGATAGCTGTAAAAACACATTAAAACGTAATTAATTTAAATTAACTTAGATAAATTACATTCTTTTGGAAAAAAAAAAAGGATAAAAATAGAGCTATTTCAGTATTTTTTTTAAGGCAGCATTGTATGTGACATTGTAATCAACCTTATACAAGAGTTTAGGTTCAGAAATTTGGAACATGATTTGGAAGATAATTCTAGCAGCCTGAGATTCAGCTGAAAGATGAAAAAAAAGTGCCTTTTGGTCGTGGAGTTAACTAAATTGAATTTTCACAGTCTTGTAGTTCTGTCAGATACTTAGTGATTCTAGTAATATTTTCTTGTCATAGACCTTGTAGTTAGAATGAAATAACTATATAAAACAAATCAGCTTCTCTTTTTAACCTTTTTCTAACAAACTTTCAATACAAAGCTTGTAAAGATGAATCTTAAAAGACCACAAGCAAATAAAAAAACAAAAAAAATTCCTCCTCTCTTTTAAGCAAATTATATGATTTTTGGATAATTTTGGATGAATTATTTCTAAATATGGAGATCTGACATTTATATTACAAGTTTTGTCTCTCTAATAACATCATCAAATGATCTTCCAGACTTTTTTTTCTTGTCAGAGACACAGACTTATTAATATTCTCTGTGTAAAACACTACAGGATTCTCAATGCAGTATTCTGATAACAATAACTTATCTGGTTTCTTGGAAGTAATGTTTTTTATAGCTCAGAGAATGTACCTATCTACTAGAAAATCCATATATATACAAACCTTTATGTATACTTTTCATATAGACATAGGAATTAGCAATGGTTCAAATAAATGAATTAATTGTGCTAGTTATAGCTAAATTAGAAAGGAAAATCAGGATGACCGTGAAATAATAGAATCATAGAAGCGACCTTAAGGGCCATCAAGATCCAACCTCTCCTACCTCTGCAATGTTGCCACATACTGGATCAAGCTGCTCAGAGCTTGACCATCCAGCCTGGTCCCAATCCCAGGAATGGGGCATCCATGACTTCTCTGGACAACTTGCTGCAGTGCCTCACCACCTTCACAGTAAAGAATTTCTTCCTATTATCTAATCTAAATATCTACACTTTTAGTTTAAAACAATTCTTATTTTCCTGTGACTAGATTTTACCTGTGTAAAAAGTTGCTTTTTCTTTTTTTATAAGACCTTTAAGTAAAGAAACCTCTGATAATATCTTCCTGGAAGCTTTTCTCCTCCTTACTGAAAATTCCATCAGTATTTCTTTGCAGCAGAGGTTCTTGATCCGTCTTCAAGGACTTCCTCTGAACTCATACCAAGAAGTCACATCTTGTGCTGGCACCCTAGAGCTGGATCAGTGTTCCAGATGGGTCTCACCAGAGTGGAGCAGAGGGGCAGAATCTCTTCCTTTGACCTGCTTTGGATGCAGCCCAGGATTCAATTTGCTTTCTGGGCTGCCGATGCACATTTCTGTCTCATGTCCAGCTTTTCATCAATGAGAACACCTAAGTGCTTCCTGGCAGGGCTGGTCCCAATGCCTTCTTCTCCCAGTGTCTCTGGTATTGCCCCAACCCAGGTGACAGTATTATAACTACAGTTTGATTAATCAAACTATAGTTTGATTCCACAGGCAGAGCATTTTTACAATAATGTACTGGTGCAGAGACTCCAAAAAGTAGCTGCTTCACTAGAAACTAAACAAGCAGTATTTGCTTTGAGAAATATGGCAGTTCACTTCATTCAGAAAAATCAGATCTCAAGGAAGTACCTCCAAAGAAGAATACTTTAGTCTTTGAATTTCTGTGATGCCAGGCTTTATAAAATATAAAAATACTATTTTTTGTCTTTGTTTTGTTTTGTTTCTGGGGCTTCTGAGCTTGGCTTCCACCTGACTTTACTTTGTCTCTGTCTCTGTGAAGGCTTCCTATTTCTCCCAGCCCAGCGTTGGAAGAGGAGGTCGAGCTGTCTGTTCTCTTGTTCAGGGGTTTGTTTATTCTTTGTTTTCTCACATTTGTGGCTCTGGCCTGCTGAGTTCTTTCTTGCAGGTCAGATTGTGTCAGACTCTCCACCCTTTGGGACGGTGTTATCTTTTATACTAAAAATTATGTATGTTTTATTTACAACAACTCTCCAATACCTATTAACTACATTGAACAGTGTACTTTTATTCTAGACCAACCAAAATGTGCCACACCACCATAGAAGATGGAGAGCAAGAGATGAAGAAGAAGGATGGGGACACACCCAATTTCCTCCATTTTTGTCCCCTCATCTCACACTATAAAACCCCAAAATTCTACTTTTTCACCCTGTGATATGCTAATTGTCATTCTACCTAAATTCTTGTAACTTAAAATTTTCCCAGGACAGTAAGAAGGATGTCCTGGTGTAACAAATCAGTAAATTAAATAAGGATAATTAAAAGTTTTTACGAGTCTTCAAAAGGAAGAAGTGGTGATCATTTAAATCTAAATAGCAGAAGCAAGGATTGCCAGCAAATATAATCCATGTGCAAGCAGTGACTCTGCAAGAAGTGCATGAATGGTTTTTAGCCATTCAGAAACAGAAGAAAGCTAAATCCACTTCCCCAAAGGCTCATTAAAGTACATCTGTGCTCAGGGCAGTTCAGTAATCATGTGATAGGAATAACTTCTGTGATTATAATATATAATGGCCACCTACAAACTTTTGACATTAGAGTAGTAGCAAATGCACGGCCAAGGTGAAAGAAACTGGATGTACTGAAAAAAATCTTCTTTAGGTTATAAAATTTTACGGGCCAGTAATCACTAGGATAAGAAATCTAACTAGTGTGTGTTTGCTTTATTTTATTTCTAACATAACCAGTAATTACAATTTTGTTTTGATCTTACATTCTCTTTCCCACCCCTCCCCATTTTCCATATCAGAATACAGCACCTCAATCCTGTTAATGTTCTGCATTCCTCTGAAAGATACATGAAAGATTATGTGATCTATTAAAAAAAAAACCGAACCAAAAAACCCTGTACAAATTATATTCAGTAGCTACATTTATGATTGCTCTGATGGGAACTGCAAAATTAGCTTGAACAGTGTCGATGATTCCTATTTTATCTTGGTTTTTCTTCTTTTCTCTTCTTACTTGGTTTAGTAATTCAAGAGAGGAGGCAAACACAAATTGGTCCTAACCAGTTCATCAATTCTGTTCCTGCTGCTAATCGTTCAATTACTGCATTTTCTAGAAATTACTTTCTAGTTTCAGGTCTACTGCTACCTCAAATTCTTACAGATTTCATGTCTAGCAAGAGATTTCTGCTAACAAGTAATCTCTTTGCTGTAGGTGTTAGGATTAATGTAGCTACATTTAAAGTAATGAAGATTTTATAATTGTATACTGCTCATATTTATTTTTTGTGTAATATGCCAAGAAAAGCTTTTGTATCTGGGCATTCTCTGACAACATTGCATAGTGTATGTGTGCATAGTGTCTGTAGTGTGCATAGTGCCTGGATGTATGACACCCAGACAAACAGATATCAAACTCACTAGCATTTTCTTTTTTTCATTTAAATATCACTGTCAGAAAGATCTGTCTTGTTACAGTATTTAGCAAAACTTGCTGTGGTAGGTTGGATCCTTACTCTACAGAACCTCACTTAACCTGCCATTCCAGTTAGAGAAAGCCCTCTGACCAGAGGGATACCCAACATTGCTGAGCCTCAAAAAGGCAGAGACTACTTAGGTGACAGTTGACTTCTGCAGGTTTTACATATGAGGAATCAATTAATCTCAGAAGCTGTGATGCTATATTAATAGGATAAAATATTTTATACTTCTCACCTAAATTTATTTCTTTGAATGTAGGGGGATATAAAGCAAAACCAATTAAAGATAAAGTACTTGTTACTATTTTATGCACTTTAATATTGATAACTTCTGCCAAAACTTGGTTATGTGATATGCAAATGTATAAAGTTTGTCTATGCCTTAAAGAACTCATATTCAAAACAAAACTATAGCTGGTAAGCCCTATTAATCATATTTTACAGCTGAGGAAACTTGGATTAAAGAAAATAAATTCCCAAATTCACATGGAAAATTCTTAAAAAGGCAGGAAGGAGGTGTAAATCTGCATCTGAAAGAGCACTACAAAACACGTCCTTCTCTGGTCTATCTTCAAAAAAGACTGTTGTCAGAATTTCCTTCTACAAAGCAAATATTTTATAATTAAATAGTTGGGCATAAGATTCTTAAATTGAAATTAAATCTTACACTGGAATATAGAAAGAAGTAATGATGGACATTTTGGCACCTTTGATCCTTTCTGGGTGGAGTCAATGAAAAGTTAAATTGACACTGCTGTATATAACATCCTTCTATCCTTTTCTTCCTGTTCCTAAGTCTTGCTGAGTTCTCCAGCCCTGATGTAACCTGAAAATCAACCTCCAAATAGAAGCATATGCCTAAACATTAACAGCAAGTTAGTCTTCATCAGTTCTTTTACTACTTACCCTTGCAAAAATTTCTGCTTTTCATTGCAACATATTTGAGCCAAAGTGGTTACAAAGCACACACAGTAACAGGCTGGAATGTGGTTGTATTCAGAAGAATGTGGTCCAGCTTATTTCCTTGCTTGAAATATTAAATTATATGCAAACTACTAAACACTGCATGCAAGCATGTATTTACATAAACAGATGGATTACAAACTTAAGAAACAGCGAGCTTGTTTGTCAACAATTAGCAATCAAGTACAATGTAGCTTGGTTAAATGTGGTGGAGTACATGGAAGCTAAGCATGAGTGCAATTAAGTTGGGGTATATAAAGTACCATGCCCTCATAGATTTTCTTCAGCTGACTTCCACTGATTTCAGTGAGGTTGATGTGGAATTTCCTTCTCCTAAATAAAGCTACATGGCATAGGTATCTGAAAGAGAAACTTGTTTAATCAAAATAACATAAAACGTTGGCTTGCATGAAATACAGTCTCACTGAGAAAACAATGCAGTACACAGTTAAGTAAATTCCTACCTACGATAGAAGTTAATCATGCCATCCATTTTAATGGTATTTACATGTGTGACTAAAGAACAGTCATGTACTAAAGAATAGTTACATACTAGATAAAATCCTTTCCTGAGTTACACTGAAAGCAAATAACATTGGATGGGTTTCTTTCTGGTAAGCAGATGTAGATCCATTTAATTTTGTTTTAGTTTAAGAGATGAAATCAAGTGTGTAATTTCCTTTCTAACTCTAGTGATATGCTCGTATTGAAATACTTAGGAAGAAATTTATCTGAATATCTTGAAAAAAACCCAGAGTGATCAAAATTCAGTCTTGCATTTTTTAACTAATTAATCCCAAAGCTCTCAAAGTCCTGGTAGATAGCCATAAAATAAATTAGTAAAATAGTTAAATTATTATGTGATCTATTTCATGACATAGCATATTGCAGCTAATGACAAATCTGTTCTTTGTTTTGAATCCACACAGGAAGAAGGTCAAGAGGGAAAAAATCAATAGTATAATAAAATAAATTCTATTTTTATTGAACCATTTTGTCTTCTTCTTTTACTGTTTTTCTATAATTATTACCGTGAATGATGAAAACATGTACTGGTTTTGGCTGGGATAGAATTAATTTTATTCACAGTAGCTGTTTTGGAGCTGTGTTTGGGGTCTATGCTGGAAACAGGGATGTTTTTGTTACTCAGCAGGGCTTACTCAGAGCCAAGGCCTTTACTGTTCCTCATCCCACCCCACCAGCGAGAGGGATTTGGGATGCACAGGAGTTGGGAGGGGACACAGTGAGGACAGCTGACCCCAAGTGACCCAAGAGATGTCCTACACTTCAGGACATCATCGTCAGTGTATAAATGCAGTGGAAGGTTGATGCAGGGCTGATGCTTGGGGACTGGCTGGCCATTCGGCAGTTGGCAAGCAACTGTTTTCATTTGCATTGCTTGTCTTTCTTGAGTTTTATTTATCTCTGTTATTTTCTTTTAAATATAATTACTATATTTTTATTACTACTATTATTAATAGCATAATCATCCTCATTATTATGTTCTATATCAGTTATTAAGTTGCTTTTATCTCACTTCATATATTTTTTGCACTTTCACCCTTTTGTTTCTCTCCTCACAACTGACTGGGAAGGAGTGAGAGAATGGCTGTGTGTGGATTAGATACTGGCTGGTGTTAAACAATACCAAGAATATTAAAGAAAGAAATGTATTATATGGAAACTAAATAGGAATGGCTGTTCCTTTCAAAAAAATCCCTATAAAAGTAGTAAACATCTTACTAAGGTAGTAGTAAAGTGACAGAAGGATTCAGGAGGGTTTTCTTTGTTACAATTCTGAAAGAACTTCCTGCTGTTTATTTTTCCTGTTTTAAAAAACGTATAAGACTTATACATAATGTTGGAAACAAAAGAAATGTGGAAATTAAAATCTGCCTTTTTAAAATTTCTTGTCCAGAATTCCAAATCTTGAGAAAAAAGATGCTGGATAGCAATTTTTTCTTGAAGGTGCTCTCAGCATGTTTCACCACAGCAGAAAGTTTTGAAATTAAAATAAATAAATAAAGCAAGCAAACACTTGTTTTCAAATAACACCACAGTGGGGAATTAATTACATTAAATACTAACTGTGGGTTCCAGATAAAGAAATATAGGAATAATCACTGTTTCCTGTGCAACTGATATGGATCGCAGGCAGCAATCAGACAGAGCTAAAAAGGTGAATCACTTGAAAACATCACACATAGCAGGCTGTACCCTCACAGGGCAAATTATTAGAAGAGATTTTATTATTGATCTTTCAGAGAAGCCAAATATTCCATGAATTGAAAGCATTTTAGCCTTGCATGTCACAGTTCATCCAATGAATTTGTAGACCCACTTTTTTCTCTGCAGAAAGACAAGTCCCATGTCATGATACCATGAAACTAGAGAATGGGAAACATTATTCTTAGACAAGAGCAAAGTTGCAGAATGAAAGTTTACACATAGAATGAAACTCTGCAGATTTTATGTAGTAATTTATAGAAAGTGTTAACAATCTGAGACACATCATTTAATTACAAAATGTACATTGAAGCTGATAATGAGCAGTAGACTTTTTTTGACAATGACCTAAATCCATATGAAACTGGCAAAACTCCATGATGTTATTACTACTTCTGTTGTAGCAGATTTTCTGATGTTTTTAATGTACTAATTACCATTACTGATGCTAATTGATTGTTTTGTTATAAACACACATAAATAAATGGACAGAAAAAGGAAAGGGGAGTTTATTCTGGCTTTCATGTATATTTAGTGTGCAGTGTAGTCCCAGGTAATCAAGGATTCAGAATCTAAGTAGGTATTCAGTGGACCTATCCCTCAGAGCAACTCACTGCAGCAGCCACAACCAATCTAGCTGGTATAGAAGTATCCTAATAATGTGTACATAAGCTACACGTTGGATTCTTGTAGACAAACTTAATCCTTTTATATTTATGTGGATACAAGAAGCAAAACATTTTTTAAAGTGTGTAATTCCTAGGAACAAAATCTCTCAAAGAGTAATACAATCAAATCAGAATATATTATTTATTATCTTAAGTCTGCATCTTTTGTAGAACCAGATCAAGAGATATTGAGTAAAAATTCAATGGGAAGATTCAGCACTAATTTGAAAAGTTTTAACAACACATTTCCCAGCTGAAATACGGGAAACATGAGGCTATAGTTTGACATCATAAGGATGAATTGCTTATATATTACAGAATTCACAAGAATGATGTTCTTTACACTTCTGTTTAGTGCTAGATGAAAAGGTCAAAAGTGGTGATGTTGGTGTCCATAAACTCTAAGTTATAGTCCTAAGTTTTCTTGTTCATCCATTTTCACATTTTCAGGATGGTATTCTCTGCAAAGCTGCAGGTGGCTGTATATATACCCTTGCCATAAAACATCAGGAGACACATGATCAGTTCTACCAGAGCCATGGGTTGATGGCATTCTGCCAATACAAAGCAAACATAAAGCCTATTTGCTAGTCTGGTTAATATCCTAAAAGCTGTTTAGTCCACCTGGAGGAAACCAACAGTTTTGGTTTCAGCTGTAGAAGTCTTTTATAGAAAAGATGAGCTAAAAGTAAGAATTTTTACTTTAACATAATAAAACAATAATTAGTAAGTGATTTTGTTTTAGAAAAGCTTTCTATATAGTGTCTTACTTTGTGTATTGTTTTTGTTTTATTGCTTTTTTATTTGTGTGTTGTTTTTGTTGTTGTTGTTGTTCTCACCAATGTTTTGCAAGCTTGATTTAACATTGGTGTTTCAGACAAATTTTTGTTTGTACCTTTACACATTTTTCCTTTGGTCCAGATGCCTAGTGTCATAGATATAGTTTAATCCCAGCTAACAAAGCCATGTGGATTTACATCAGCTAAATGTCTGTCACTTAGGTTTAGCAAGAGGCTTATCATGAAATATTCCAATATTGCACAGGGTGGAATATTCAAACGTGAACACCTTTAGTGTGCCTTCATAAGCTACTACATGCCACTGAGAGGCAATAGTAGACTCTGTTCACTTCAGAGTCTTATGCTGTGGAGTCAAATGCATTAATTTGATGAAGAATCCTGGTGTTCCTTGCAATTGTAGTGTCTAACACTGTGGATGTTTTCTCTACTGAATCCCAGCTAAACATGCCAACTTCTTTCCACAAAGTCATCATTTCTCTTTGCTTGAACAAACTTCACAGGTTAAACTTATGTGTAAAAGGGTATTAGAGTCAAATCACTGAACCCATTGTCCATCTCATCCTTCTTTAACCAGCCTTTTCTCTGAATCAGGGGCAGATGGACCATGCAGAAGGTTGATGGCAAACTCCCAGGGTCTGGAGCATTGTGTGTGTTGTAACCTGAACTGACGTATTTAATGATAAAACATGTAAATTTCCATCATCTGAGTACTCCTTCTTGTTTTAGGTTAACACTCTGCCTCCACTTTCAGTAGAAGACCCATCAGAACTATGGCACTCTCTGGGATCTCTGGGAGTTTCTCTGTCCAAAATCTGAAGATCAAGGTGGTGGGTGGTCCATTCTGCTAGCTATGTGGTCTGGATGAAATCAAATAGCTTATGTTACTAAAACATTTAGACAAATATATTGAAATCATCTGGCAAATACCTTTGCAGAAGAATGATTTGCATGGGATCTAAAATTTTCCAAAGAGAAAGATTTATGTTATCAAAAAAAAATTAGAGAGATTTCAAAATATCAGTAATGAGGGTCTGAAGTCTAATGTGTCATTTTCATTTATGTGTGATGTCTTCAAGCTTACACCCAGTTTCTAAACAAGTTAGCAATACTACTTAAGGCCGTGGGAAAGTTCTCCTTACTTAGGAAGAGAAAAATATCACCCACATTGCATCCTGGGAGTTGGTGTGCTAATGTTACTAGAAGGTTCTCTGTTTCTACTCTTGTTATTGATTCGTATTTGCTGCAGTAATTATAATATTCCTAATCCTCATCCCCCATTGGAACTACTCCCTCAGACTCCACCCTTAACCTAGTTTATAAAAATTACTGTTTCACCCTTGTCCTTGCCTTTTGTGGTTGACCCTATGTTGTGTTTGTGTTCTCACTGGTTTGTTATTTTGCTCATTAAAGTACTTTGATTTTTGGGTAACCCAATCGTGCCCATCCCTCATTCTCTTATGCCACCAAAGGGGACTTTCACTCTGAAAATCCCAAGGTAACAATATTCAGTTGGCTAATCCGGGAGATCAATTTGAGCCGGATCCCGGGTCATTATGACTACTTTTTATCATTTTACAACCAGAAGTTTAACAACACTATATAACTGAGTGACTAACATGATTCTTTTTCTCCAGAAAGCATGATTGTTGCATTGCAATCTGCAATTTTCCATTCATCGTCTTTTAAAGAAATGTGTTACCCATGATAGTCAAAACTGAAACAGGTGTGAGTCCGTGTAGAATTGGAGAAAAATAGTGAAAGATTTCAAATTAAAACACAAGGAAACTGCTTCAGAGATTCCAAAATTTTGTGAGTCATTTTACTCAAACACAGAATGTAAAATAAACCTCATATAGAAGACAAGCTGTATAAATTCAACTTTACTTACAGGGATAAAAGAGAAATGAAGCTGAACAAGAGCCTTAAGAAATTACTATTGATTTATTTGCTTGAAATTCTGCAGTAGACAGTGTTCTTGGACTTTTATTTGACAATTTGTTCTTGGTGCATCATCACTCTAGCCCATGACAAATGTCACAGGGTTTTCCAGGAATTTCCTTCTGAATGTGAATGTTTCAGCTCTCATGTATACCCCTGCCATTTTAACCTCCTCAGCTAGAATAAAAGACTTCTGAAGGTAAGCAGATTATATTAAACTATGGCTATATTAATTTAAAAACTTATTTAGTGACTAAATAAGATTTTTGTGTTAATACTCATCTATGGACCACCCAGTATACACTCTGTTTTGCATTTGGAAGACAAGTTATATTCAGGCAGAACATAGAGACATGATAAAATGTGTATTTTTATGGCTGACATAGAAATCAAAAACTGTGAATCTGTAGTAAATGCTGACTGTGAGAATCATGTTCTGGGTCTGAAGATGCAACCAATCGGCCTCTCTTCTACAGGTACCTGAGGTCATTAACTATAACTTGCTCATGGCTCAATTACACTCACTTAATTCTCAATTTATGTTGTATTTGTTGCTCTCCTTTCAAAGTAAGCATTTTTGTTACTAAATATATATGCATTTAGCAATCAGAGAGTCAGAAATTACAAACACCACACATGGTGATTGTGTTTACACATCATTGATCATAATCCCTGCATATACAAAACTGTTCTTAGCACTGATACTTTAAATCAGCTGTTTACATGCAGTTCCTTGGAGCTAGTCCATGAGGTCAGGGCTGATATCTGCATCCCTGGTGGTCTCAGTCACAGAGATCAGGCTTATAACCAGTCCTGGCCAGCTGGGTCTCAGACAAGTGGAGGTTGGCCAATTTGATGTGCAACTACAAGGATGGTGGCAAGGAAGATCTGGAGAACTATAGGCCTGTCAGCCCATGGCTCGGACAGGGGTACTCTTTGGTGAGTTAGAAACTGGCTGCACAGCTAGGCCCACAGAGTGCAGGTGAATGGTGCTGCATCCAGGTGGGGGCCTCTCAACAATAGTGTCTCCAAGGGATCAGCACTGGGACCAGTCCTGGTTTAATATCTTTACTGATGATCTGGAGGAGGGGATTGAGTGTACCATCTCTAGGTTCATGGATGACAACACTGCGTGGGAGTGTGAATGTGCTGGAGGATTGGAAGGCTCTGCAGAAGGTTCTGGAAAGGCTGGATGAATTGTCTAAAGTTCAACAAAGTCAAGTGCTAGGTCCTAAACCTGGGTCGCAACAAACCCATGCAGAGCTGCAAACTGGGGGCAGAGTGTTTTAGGCGCTGCCCAGCTGAAAAAGACCCAGGGGAGCTGGTCAATAGCGCCTGAATGTGAGATGGAAGTGTGCCCAGCAGGCCAATGGCATCATGACCTGTATCAGCAATAGTGTGGCAAGCAGGACCAGTCCAGTAATTGTCCTTTTTTACTTGGCATTGTTGAGGCCATACCTCGAGTTCTGCATCCAGTTCTGGGCCTGTCATGATAAAAAACACATTGAGGTGCTGGAGCAAGTCCAGAGCTGGTGGATGGTCTAGAGGATAATTACTATGAGGAACAGCTGAGGGAGCACAAGTTTAGGCTAGAGAAAAGGAGGCTGAGGGGAGACCTTGTTACTCCCTACAATTCCCTGAAAGGCAGTTGTAGCCAGATGGGAGTCAATCTCTACTTCCAGGCAGCTAGAGGCAGAAGAAGAAGACACAGCCCCAGCCTCCACCAGGGCATCTGGTTTTATCTTGACCTGGTTATCTTAGTTTTGCTTCTTCCTTGTTTGTGCATTTCCTCACTATTTGCAGTTACTTGTGCTTATTTTGCTCTTCTTTCTCTTGTAAATTTTGCTATTTAGCCTGTTTCTTATCACTATTTCAGCACAACTGTACAAGTTATTTACTCTCTCCGTGGTAAAATTGCTCTCATAACTAAACACATGGTGTTTTTATAGGGTATTTGACTATGCTATTGCAGTGTACATACTGCTATTTGCACTAGTTTTAACACTGCTTTCAAAGCAAGTGATTGTATTGACAATGGTGAGAAAGGTACTTACAGTTTTTAGGTTTCACAGGCCACATTTGTGTTGCCATGTGAATGGTACAAAATCATGTTTTGATTACCTAAAAAAAAAAAAAGTATTTATGAATGCCGTCTCAATTTCAGCATATATTAGGTCTCATTTTTCTTTTTTTTGGTGCTGAACAATAAAGATGTTCTAGCTAAGATATCCACAGTCTAGCCTTCCCTATCTTTCTTCTGTAATTTTATTTCCGTGTTTTCATCTGCAGAAGAGATGTAGAAAATCAGAGTAGCAGTTAATATTCCAGTCCCACACCCCATTTCTGTTTTGTCCAGATAATTCACCCCTTTTGCACCTGAAGAACCACATCGCACAGTTAAAGAGATTTTAAAAATATTCATCTATTGCTTCACAGTGCCTTTAAAGGTTGTTGCTGCTTGCTGTGAAAGAGTTTGAATGAAAATGTGTTCTCAGTGAATTTCGTCAATTTTGGCCTAAATTCTTACGGTCAGCGTCTGCTGTAGGTGTTGCCATCCCAGTGAATGCTTGATGCCTAAGTAATCACCTCTTACTTATCACTGGGAAACCTATAACATCCCTGTAAAACACTTCTGTGTACTTGTATCGTTGTTTTGGTTTTTTTTCTGTGCATTCGTAACAGATGAGACTGATATTGCACGATGCTCTGTCTCTGCTCTATGTGTCTTCACAAACGGGTTTTCTGAACCAACTGTTTTGAAGGGAGCTACTATACAAAGTAATAATGAAGTGCATGTTCATCTTAAGTTCGATTCAGCAAGTATCTCAAAGAAATCTTGTGTAAGTGAAAATTTTGTTTTCATTTGGATAATTATCAAAGTTTCATCATCTCTTCTGTCTTGTCATCCTTATCCTATATAATTACGTCATCTCAAATGACTTAATCAATGATCGGTTACATAAGATTTTATTACATTGTTTTGCAGGACTCATGCAATGACTTGAATAAGTCTCAGTCTGAAGGTGTTATAAATAATTCTGAGGAAAAAAATTTTACAAAATGTCTATACATATAGCAGTATGCATGAGGATTGTTTAGAATTAAGAAAGTAAGTGCGAGATCAAGTATTTTTTTTTTTTTTTTTTGTCAAATTAACCTTGCAATATTTCATCAAGTGAATTTTGTGGGCAAGATATAGAGGAGTGCATTCAGGTAGTTTAGACAAATATGCATAGTCTTGTAATCACACAAAGTCCAAATCCAAAGAAAAGGACAAAGAGAATTAGAAACAATATTCTATGGAGGAGAAGATGACAAAATAGAGAGGAAGAATGTAATATGTAATTCTTTATGCTCAGATGCACAGAAGCACAGGGAAAATAACAATAAGAGAGGTTGCAGAGCAAAATAACAGCAAGAGCAAGTTCAGCCAGTGCCAGGAGCACTCCTGTGGCCATTGTTGCTTGCAGTCTTGAGTTCAAGTTTCAGATTTTTCAAGGATTCACAATGGTTTCAAATATAGAAAAGACATAGGTGACAGAAATTAAATGTCTTCAGTCCATTTCACTGCTTGCTCGTTAGCTTCTCCTTTGGTGTATCCCCTATTCTTTATTTCTGGTGATAATTAAAGGAATTAAGAAAACAAATTAGATGATAAAACCAATTCCCTACTTAGGGACTCAAAAGAAACTACCAAAATAGAAAAGCTAAGAATTTGTTTTCTTTCTTGTGGCTTATTCTTATCCTGAAATATGAAATGGGTCTGGATTCACTGTCAGTGAAATCAATATAATCAATAAATAACATTTATAGTGACACAAAACCTTTCACACAGAAAAAAGAATTATGAGTCAAACTGTAGAACCGTACGTGAAGTGTCCTTTGCATCTGCTGACGGTTCACAGAGATGCACATCAGCAAGAAAAAGAATATTCCTCCTTCAGAGAATTGTAAAACAAATTAAAATTAAGTATCCTGCTTCTCTGTCTTCCTTCCATCTCTTCCTTCCCCCTCCCCCATCCAAATTTAGAAGGATGGAGACCATCCAGTCTAAATTATTATGGAAACAGTGGCACACACAAAACATTTGGTGATATTTGCAGAAAATGCCTGTGACATTTTCAGCTTGTTAAAATCAATGAAACAATGAAAAACATTGCCAAACTGGGAGAAAATGAGTCCTTGAAGAACTGAACTCCTAAAATGTGATATAACATCTCTATTTGTCTGTGACAATATGCTAACAAGATAAAGCAATCTCCTTTGGGCTCTCAAAAAAAGATGTGCCGTAAGAAATTTACTGAGCTGAAGATCAGGAAAGACCTATAGTTTATCCAATCTCCCACCCAACTTTCAGAGACTTTCAATTTTCCTCAGTTACCCTTCCACTGACTCCTTTGTCCAAAGTGTAATTCTGTAAAGGTTTCAGTTTAACCAGAATTTTCCAGAAATGGAGTTAAATATTTCCTTTGATATTTTCTTTCCAAGGCTAATTGCCATTATTTTTAAAAAAGTTGTTCTTCAATTCTAATTTGAATGAGTTACCTTTAAAGCATTGCTTTTCTAGTTGATCAAGGGCTCTTACAAGCCCTATATATTCTTATTATGAGTATAGCTATTATTTTTCTAACACCAACAAGTTTCATTTTAATATAAATCGACATATAAAAGTGTTTCAGCATAATGAGAGCTTTCAAGGCTTTTGCATCCCTTCTCTTTTTCAGTTTCTGTTAACCTACAGATACCTGAATAACATTTCATTACACAGACTGCCTTACTGGGAAGCAAGGTCTGCTCCTAAACTCTAGTACTTTTCTGCTTGTGGCACTTTTTGTCACAGCAGTTCATCTGGAGAACCTGCTGTGCTGCATATGAAGCAGACCCTTGGACTATTTTAAGACTCACCATTTTCTGTATAATGCCTCTGCTAACACATTGCATACTGCATACTCAAACAGAAGAAATTTTGTACATATGTAAATATTTTTTTTTTTCACTAACTGCTTATTAGCCAGACTTAACCTTCTTCAAAACCAGAACTTGTTTATAATTCTAGAAAATCTTTGTGCCATAATGCTTTTCTTCCTTCTGCAAATTTATATTATTTTTTAAATATTTAATGAAAATTATTCAGATACAGTATCAAGATTTTATAGAAAATCATATTTGGTCACCACCAATCCTTTCTGGTTTCCCCCATAATAGCTATCTATCCTTCACAGTGTGCAAAAGGCTTGCCTTAATGTGACTAACTTCACGTCAATGAAGTATGTATCACAGTATTTTTGCTATCCACATATCTGAAAAAGAGTTTGATACAGAAAACATTGTTAAGAGATATCTAAAAAGACTTGTTGAAGCAACATTTTTCTTTTCAAAATGCTAACAGCAAGGATAATGAAATACCTTTAAAAGCAGGGTGTCCTGGGCTGATGCTGAATTGTATCCCCATTCGTCTGTTTAACTCAGAAATAAGTTCTGCACCTTTAAAACTGGATCTGAGAGTGAAGGAGAAGCAGTGGAATGTCTGAGGTGGTTGTTTTCAAAACATCAAGATAAGAGTTTTCAGCTTTCCTTCACACACAGCTTGTGCTGTCTGCAGTGCAGACAGCAGGAGAGAGCTCTCCTTTGCTTTTTGTTAGTTTTTGCTAGCTGAAACACAGAAATTCTCTGGACTGAGGGTTTTTTTCCCCTTTTTTCATGGAACTGTTTGAACCTGCTCTGCACTAAAATCCAGCAGAGCACCAGGATCTCACACCTGTGGCCTACCAGGCCTGGCATTTCCCAGTGCCAGGGACTGACACAGACTGAGTGAGCTGAGCTGCACCCACGGAAGAGACTGAATTCATCATCTCTTCGGAGCAGCGGGAAGTTTTTTTCTTTAGTATTCATTTGTTGTGCTTTGCCTGTTAAATAAACGCACTTTTTCTACTTTCCTCTAAGGGAAATTTTTCCTGAACCGGTTAGGGGAGAGGCGCCGTTTGGATTTGCTTTTTAGAGGGCCACATTCAGAGGTTTCTTCCCAAATTTGCCTTAAACCAGGTCACAGGGGAAGAAAGAAATTAAACAACTCTAATAGAGATATCTCATGTTTCCAGAGAAATCTTCTCATAGTGTATTTATTAAAGCTAGAAACATTGTGTGAATGTCACTATTTCGATTACAGCTTTCAGGGATATTCTAAATCTAGTCTGAATATGATGCTATTCATATTTTGCATCATGAGCATACATTCAGTCAGTTGTAGGGCCTGCAATTGTGAATTAGAAGTCAGATACTTTATTCATCCGACATGAATTTGATGACAGTTTCCAACATAACACACCTTATTTGATGAATATTGTTAAGTTTTGTCAATTTTTCAAACATTTCTGAGAAATGTATTAATTGTTCCTCAATAATTGTAATTTTCATTTTTCACTAATTAACATGGTGGGACAGTATATGGATTTTAAATTATCTTTGAAATAAAAAATCTGCACTTCACCCCACATCTAGATGTCAGATTCCTCAGTACTGCAGCACCATAGCTGGAGAATTTCTGTGCTGTCCAATGAAGTTTGTCGTAATAGGACAGTCTGTGATATTGATAACAAAAGCAATATTTCTTAATGCCATATCACAGCCTACATATACAAAATAATGATTGCCAAGTGTTAAACTTATTTTAAGCTGACACCTTTTCTCTCATAGAGCTTTGTTTTCCCAATATTTCATTTGTCAGAGTTTTGCAGCAAGCATTCTTTTTCAGCTTCTGAACCATTTTCCCATCAGTCTTTCTGATACTACAGAGTTCCTAGTTGATTTATTATACTCTGGATGATGGAATCACTGCCACCTTTGTCTTTGAAAAGTTTTGCTATTTAATCCAAATGATTTTATTGTGTCTCTTTATTACATAATTTTGCCATTCTTTTAAAAATTTTTATTTTGGTCGTAGTCTGGTAGGTTGAAGCTCAATTGAATGCCTGGTGTATTAGTTTCCATCTGTTACTCTATCTTAAAAAGTGCTTTTTCTCTACTTAATTGTGTTCTGGCTAAACCAGAACTCACACAAATACTGTTTTGGTTTTGGTACACAATGACCAATATCTGTTTTGGGGTCTTTTTATTAATACCTCAAGTACCATGTATTTCAATAAGAATAAGGTTTGTGAAGGAAACTCTACAATGAAGACATATGTTCACAGAATCAAGTGCTCACAAATGTGTAAAACAACTCTCAGAAACAGGATGAGCTTAAACAAATCTTTCACTTAAGAAAGGGACTCACTTCAGATGATGTCCAAGTTTCTAAGAGTGAAACAGTCTAAAAAAATCAACCTGAATTTTCAAACCAGAGGTAGATATCCCAACATTCGGTAGTCCTGACTGCCTGTGAGCTGTGGCCTAAGACTGTGTAGTCACCCTTGTGTGTTAATAACATCAATAAAATATCAGTACCTCTCAGGGCTTTGTTTTCAACTTCAGAGCAGATTTTCAGTCATGAAACAGTCAAGCATCACAACAGGAACAGAGCTGATCTTCACCTCCTGCAAAACAACATCGTCTGATACAAGAGTGAGCTCTGTCCAGTTTGTATCTTTTGGAGGCACAGTATACTGGTAGGGGCTTTTATGCTTTGCTTGTTTTTCAGTTTCAAAGTATCTAACAATATATATTCTCCATATATTCTAATCAATTAAGTTTTAAACCCTGGAATAATTCCTAAGATGTCTAGCAAGACCAGCTGCATGTTACAGTAGTTGTAAGAATTTTTATCACACTCCATTACATAGCTGACACAAACCATCATCACAAGTTTGAAAAGCCCATCCAAGGTGTCTCTGTCTATCTTTAGGAAGAGATATGTATTTGTAAGTCTAGTGTATAATCTCTGTGCCTTTCAGCTTTCCCCAAGCTTTAGGAAACACTGAGAGAGAGCTATACTACTACTACTACTACTACTAAATTGCTACAGAAATATAAGAATGCAGAACAAAATCGAGCCATTAATATTTAAATGCTGTATCAATGATTTTTTTTTTTTTAAATATGAAAAGCAGTATTTTGTAAGATAGCTACTTCTGAAAGGCAGGACTCTATGGGAATAAGAAAGATTGCAAATGCTATTTTCCCTATTTTGGTATGCTTTTACCTGTTGTTTCCTTTCCTTACTCTCCTTGAACCCTTCTATTCAAGGAGAAATCAGGAAGATGCATGTTTATCATTAAGATAACAGCAAACACAGAATGTCTAGTCTATTCTCTTGCATGTTCAACACCTCTTCCATTTATACAGCATTGTGTACTTGTATTTGCACCAGAGTAGAACCAATTATCTTTTGCCCTAACTGTATCATCCTCCAGCAGATATCAATTAACAAAAACATTCTTTCTTTCCATGAGAAACAGATACTCTGATGCACAGCAGTCTATATATGCTCATTCTAAAACATCTGTAACAACATTTAGGGGTTTATCTAATGTTTTTGAATATGGTAATTAAATTTTCAGTCAACATTAATATAGAGAGGAGGCAAACAGACCAGATTTTTTATTTTCTAATATAATAAATTGTTGCTCTTTTTGAATAATTATGTTGTCACTTAAGGCTCAGGATTGCCTGGTTTAAATAATAACCTAAATTGCTATCCTGTGGCTTATAATTCTGGAACAGAATTCACAGAAGTTGAAGGTAGGAGAAATGGATATGTAGGTTTTGGTATTTTTAGTGACTTACTACAAAATGTCCAGTTATACAGAGAGGAACAAGATACATGCTGCCCCAGAGAATTTAGATCACTGTGCAGACAACTTCTTCTAACAGTAAAAAGAAAGTCTTGAAAAGGGGAGAACAGGGAATTATGGGAGGTTGTTATCAGATGGGGCTACTGTCTGGCTTTTGTGCATGTGGTACATATTCAACTTTTACATGATGTGTTTCTGAGTAAAGATCTTCATGTCTGAAAAAGAGACTAGTATGATCACAGTATTGTATGGCTCAGGTAAAACTGACAATGGAGAGATTAGAGATCTATCTACATTTGCCCAGTGTCCAGAACAGAAAATAGGATCTGAACTAAAAATCAGATGTTTTATACTATGCAGTCACTTGAATAAAACACTAAAAATATTGCTAATTTTGCAGACTTAACAATGGATTTTTGCTTCAAGTATACTGACAGAAGCTGAATTGAAACACATAAAGTCAATGGGGGCTTAACTCTGAAGATCATTGGATAAAGTTCATTTTTTTAATATCAGCAAAATGCAAAGGTCTTTTACCAGACTGCAGTCAATATCTGTCTGTCAGCTTGCCTTTTATGAAACAGACAGATGGTATAAGGATTTCTTTAAGAAGGTTTAAGACACAGAAAATTCAAATTCACTGATATGTTTTTCAGAGGTGGTATACAGATCTTGTTAATACAGAAGAATTTATGATAGACTGGGAAAACTTTAACTATCAAGGGGAGGGTAAGCACTTAGTATTTTCTTCTGAGGTGATTCAAAACGAACTCCTTCTAACTGCATTTAAGTGGACTTTTTAGTTACACTATAAAGTCTGGAAGGGGAAGAGTCAGTATTGATGTTTTCTCAGTGCTAATAGTTTCTACCAGGAAGAAGCACATCTGAGTTCAATAAAGTCAAGACAAAAATTAGCCTCTAAAATATGCCACAGGTCAGATTAATGCTACTTCAATCTTCTTTTACATATGGCAATCAAGTGTAACTCCTTGATTCCTTTGCAGAACCAGAAGCAAAAAAATCAATATTGATATAATTCAGCTATGAAATTCTACAAGATCAATCTACCAATGTTTTTATTCAAAATAAATGATGTGATATATGTGATTTCCCTGTTAGTTCTGGGCACTCCTTTAGTTATTTCACCATGGAAAGAAACAGCAAATTCTAACCCAATCTGCTCATTTATTGGACCTTCTATCACTCTTAACCCTCTTATAGTAGATGTTTACCTAAGTCCCTTGCACTGAACGTTAGGGAATATATTCATATGGCAACATTTTTTAGATGACATCATCTAATTTCACTCTTAAATGTTAAACTTCTTCAATTTTACCAGATGCAGCATTCTTCCAAGTGTCTTTCCTTCCCTGTCTTCAAGGAGAAGTGAATTACCTTCTTTCCACACTTCCCTCGTAAGTCCAGTTCTTTCAGTTCTTCTCTGTGTTTTCTACTTGGTAAATCTAGGCCACTTATTTATTTATTTATTTACTTACTTAGTTTTAGAATTCATATTTCCCACTGCCTCAGTACTTAGGAAAGATCTACCTGCCAAAACTTAGTTTTAATTTGCTAACCCATCTTCTACTCTTTTAGTAACAGTCAAATGGAAATTGTTGGACTGAATTCACTTGCTTGTGGACTGGGCTGTCTAAATAGTTCTCATGCCCTACCCAATGGTGCATCAAGCCTTGCAGGTTAGGAAGAATGTCGATATGTACATGAGTCTGATTTATACACTATAGAAATCTAGGAAAGTCCTAAGACTAGCTATTAACAGTGTTAATAACATCAATTTCCTGATGACCAAAGGACAAATGTGACATCAATCTAAAAAAATCACACAAAAGGGGACTTGGTTTTACAGCAGTTCCTGGGAAAGTAATGAAATATGTCCTTCTAAACGCTCCTATAAACAAAACAAAGACCTTGATGGAGAAACACCATCATGTATTTACAAAGAGGTGTTGTAGATCACCTTCTACAACAAAATAATGTCACATACACAGTACTGGATGCTGTTTATCTGGATCCCAGCAAAATATCTCATGAAGTTTCCCACAGTTTTCCCTGGACAAACTGTTGTGGCAGTTTTCTTTTGCCAATTTGAGTTTTCTTGGCTAATACACCAATTATGCAGTGGGTTTAGTGCTGGCCAAAGGCCAGTGCACCCACTACAAATTATTTACTCATTTCCTGTGTGGTATGCTAAAAACTTCAAAGGGTATAAAGAAAACTTTATTAACAGAACTAAAAGAAAAATAATATGAAAATCTGAATAAAAGCTTCAGAATACTTCTCTCTCCACACCCTCTTTCTTTCCCACTGAGAACATAAAGAGACAAAACTTGGGACTTTCAGTCAGTTTACCACTTCTAGAATAATTTTTCTTCAGTCTACTTAGGGAGAGGAACTTCTCTTGCCATGCCATGAAGACTGAAGGAGGTTGATCTCTTCTCCCTAGAGTCTAATAGACTCAGGGGAAGTTCAGCACAGTAATCCAGTATGTAAGAGGCAGCTACAAAGAGATCAAAGGCTCTCTCTTCAAAAAGAACCATGTGGAGAAGACAAGATGCAATACAGCTTGACCTGGGAGAAGTTTCAACTAATCATAAGAACAAAATTTTTTACAGTAAGAACAGTCATTCACTGAAAGAACCTTCCGAGGAATGTGGCAGATTCCCTACTACTGGAGGTCTGCAAGATGCAAATGGAAAGTGTACTAGAAAATGTTATCCATCCTTTCTTTACCACAAAATGTTTGATCAGATGACCTTTTGAGATCTCTTCCAATTTGGCCTGTTCTGTGATTCTGTAATTGTATTAATTTTACCTGTTCCCTGAGCAAGAATCTACATATTAGAGCTGCTTAAGGAGCATCAATAAGTGAATACAGCAGAAACACAGTTAAATTTTAAGAACAGGAATTGCAAAGTGGAATGTAGTGATGATGGGCTCTGTCTTGGAACTATGCTCTTTAACATCTTTATGAATAACATAGTGAGATTGAGTCCACCCTCGGCAAATTTCAAGAGGACAAGAAACTGAGTGGTGCAATTAATACAAGAAAAGGAAGGGATGTCATCAAGGAAGACTGGGACAACCTTGAGAAGTGGGTTGACAAGAACCTTGTGAACTTCAGCAATGCCAAATGCAAGTTGCTCATCCAGGGTTGGAACAATGCCAGATATGAGTGCAAGACTGGGAAAAACCACTGAGAACAGCTTTGCTGTGGAGGACTTGAGGGTTCTCAGGAATGAAAAGCTGGACATGAGCCAGTATTATGTGCTCACAGCCCAGAAAGCCAAACATGTCCTGGGCTGGATCCAAAGCAGCATGGGCAGCCGGGAGGGAGGGGATTCTGCCCCTCTGCTCTGGTGAGGCCCCACCTGGAACCCTGCACAGGAAGGACATGGACCTGTTCAAGAGGAACCCGAAGAGGGCCACGAAGATGACCAGATGGATAGGGCATGAAGACAGGCTGACAAAGTTGTGTTGTTCAGCCTGGAGAAGGTCCAGGGACACATCATTGTGGCCAGTCAGTATTTAAAGGATGGGCCAAAAAAAGATGGAGAGTAACTTTTTACAGGGGCAGATAGTGATAGGACCAGGGGAATCAACTTTAAAGTAAAAGAAGAGAGGTTTAAACTAGATGTTAGGAAGAAATTTATTGCTGTGAGGGCAGAGAGGCACTGGAACCTGTTGCTCAGAGAAGCTGTGTGGGCCTCATTCCTGGAAGTGTTCAAGGCCAGGCTGTATGGGGAATTGCAGGGATTTTCAGACTAGATAATATTTAAGGTTTTTTACAACTCACACCATTCTATGATTTTATGACACTGTGCAAAATTCTTACTCATTTGTATGATAATATAATCACAGACAAAACCAGAGTACACCAGAATTAGAACTATGACCACTCTGGTACTGTTTTTATCCAGGAATTTACAGAAGCTGATACTGCTTTCTTAAAGCAACATATGCTTTAAGCCTTGGTGTTATACTTTAATATTTAAATATTAAATATTTAATATTAAGGTAAAAATACCCCAAACAGGCAGATAAACAATGAACACCACTGTCCCCTAAACCCTAAAACAATGAAAAAACCAAACTCAACATAGAGTATAGGCTTGAAATACATTCATTTCTATCTTATATGCACAAGGCAGCTAGTTCACTAAATGTAATGTCTTACAAAACTCTTATTAAAAAAAACAAAAAAGGAAAAAATCAAAGTGAAGGTCTGACCTTCCATCTTACTTTAAAAATAAACTTTCCTATCAAATTCATTGTTATGGATGAGGTTTCTTTTCTCTCGCTCTTTGCGTCGGAGGAGGCCGGTCCAGCTGCTGCTTGGGAAGGGAATCCGCCGCTGTCACCGGAGCCCAGCTCAGTCCTGCTTCTTCTGCCGAGGGGTGAACCTCTGCTCGTGAGAGCAGCCACTGCACTGGGGCCTTATTAGCACCCACCTCACTAACAGAGGGGCCTATCCCACCTGCTCGGGTGCCCAGGATCTTCAGCTTGCCTCTCCTTCCCCTGCTGGGCCGCCGCTGCCCCGGCCCCGCCGCTCCTTCGGCGCTGCTCCGAGCTTTCGCAGCCCCAGCCCGCAGCCCCTGCCTGCCGAGACAGCCTGCCTTCCCAGCTCGGCGCTCCCGGGAGCCCCGCGGGCGCGCCGGGGCCGGCTGCCCCGGGCCGTGCGAGGCAAGGCCGGGCCCGGCCGCCATGGCCGCGGCTGCCCGAGCCCGCGCCGCAGCGCCCCCTGCCGCCGGGGCAGCGCCGGCCCCGCAGCGCGCGGCCCGCCGGGAGCCGGCAGCAGCGCCCCCGCCGGCCGCGCGCGGCACTGCAGGCGGGCGGGGCCCGCTGGCCTTGGCGCGCTGGCCGGGGCAGAGCCGCTCCGCCCGGGCCCGGCTCTGAGCGGCCGGAGAGCCCCGGGACTGCCGAGCGTAGTGGGGCGGGGGAAACGGGGAACAGCTTCCGTCCCGAGGGAGGCTCCTGCGGTCACCCGTCTTTCAAATCAAAACATTCGCCTTGATTTAAAACTATTCATGGTTTGAAGCTTTTCACTGAATCCCTTACATTGCTTGCATTGCCGCTCAATTTATTTCACAATTAAAATGTAATCGTTCAGGTCACATTTTCATATCCCACTCTTTTTTTTTTTTTTTTTTTTTTTTCTATTTCGTTTCTATTTCACTGAACTAATCTCAACGTAATTAGAACAAAGGTACATCCTTCTTATTTGTTCTGAAATCCATGAAATTCTTCTGAAAGACCTGGTACATTAACTTCATGAAACAAATGGCAAAAAAATTCCCACTTCTGTGGAGAAAAATATTTCCCACTCTACTGGTTTATTCAGAGTAGTTTAAATTCATTTCAAAAGTGTTTCAAAGAATGAAACCGGATTAAAGCAAATGGAAATGTACCCAGAGTTCAGGGAATTTGCTGTATATTAGGAATTATTCCTTTGCAAATGGAGAAATGCTCAGATGTTTTTATCTCAGAATGTGTTATCTCACATATCTCATAGGGTCGTAGTCTTTTTAAAATCTAACTTCATTTTCTATAATGGGTAAACCAAAAAGTTGGTGCTCAGAACCCACCTTTTTTCTATCACCAAAAGAGAATTTTCTTTTTCTTTCATTAAAGGAGCTGTAATCAGTTCTCTTGAAGAGACATAAATTTAGCATAGCAGTAACTTAAAGATCACAAAGAAAACTCCATTTTCTTTGACCTTTTTCTTAAATGCCATCATATAGCTCTTTTTACAGCTGTATTTCAAAAGGCAACATAATGCTTAGGAAGATTTCTCACAATACTTGGGTCAAATAACTTCCTTATGTAGCTATTCATGATAGAATTTTATTATTACAGTTATTTTTATAATTATTATAGTCATCTTTGTGTTGTTATTTTACTACTATAGTTAATATAAGACAGTACTATTACAGAATTCTGTCATAGGAATGTAATATTATGTCACAAAACATGATCTAGTACTTGCAATGAGCAGTTAGATCAGTATGTGGAAAATCTGGCCATCTTTTCCTACCTTTTCCTTTCCTGGGGCTAAATGGGAGCCCTCTTATCCCAAAACTGAAAGAAACCAGAATAGAGACTTTTTATCTAGATAGATATACAATTTATTTTCTCCTCTTGTTTTTGAATTATATATGGAGATACCTTTCAAAAAGGAATAGAAAGATAAATATTAGGAAATCTTAGGATGGTCTGGAACTGATGGAGGCTGAAGGCAGGCAGTTCCAATGAAAGATACAAGATGCTGGACTTTTTTTTTTTTTTTTTTTTCCACATTGGGACTTTTTTAGGGAGTGTTCTGGAATATGCAAAGTGTAGGCAGTCAGTGGAAAAATAAGAAAAATAGAAGCAATTCTTTTAATTTCTTACTTATCATTCTTTCTCTTTTGTACTACGAATTTCTGTAAAATAAAACAGACAACACCCACATCTCTTTGCAATGTCAGGTGCAGCATTCTCTCAGCACTCAAGCTGGATGATGTGTTGACTACCTTTAGGAATTGACATAGGTTGTATGGTCGTTGTCTTGGAGATGCTTTTGTCAAATACCTATGAAGAGATGCAATAAAAGTAGAAACTTTATTTGAAAGAACAACTTTTCCTGACTACTGTAACTCTTAAACTTATGGATAAAATTCTTGCTACAAAGGTTTATATTTAGAAAACAGTATAAAATCAATACAGGCTTGATTGCAGAGCCTGCGTTGATTGCCTAAAGGTTTGCATTAAAAAAGAAGCAGTAAAAAAAAAAAAGGTCAGATATGTCATGGTATCTTTAACTGTTCTATTTGTCACAAGGAAGTATAAACATTTGTTTTGCATGAAGATTGGAAGCAACAGAAAATAAGTTATTCATGTGGAAAATGTGTTCCTGAAAATGCCCAAATGCTCTCAGTTTCTTTTCCCAGTACTATTTGATATTTTTGGTAGATGTAAAGCACAGAAACTTTTCTAAGTACTACTGAATTAATTTACAACAGACATGATTTTTTACTTCTCCTTAATTCCATCAAAGACACATTCACATACCTTGTCCTTGTGTATGTTAAAAAGATCTTAATTTTTTTGTATGATTTATCTGCACTTCAGCTGTCTGTTCAATGTGTGTTTTAGACAAAGTATATCAAAGAGACATCAATGTACAGAATTGGTATGAAGTATTTGACATTAGTTCATTTTTTCTTTAGAATAGACCTAATTATTTACCTCACAGTGCACTGTACATGTCAGTAAATTATAATAACACTCACAGTACTTTCATATCCCTCTATTTTACACACAATTATGCTTATTTAGAGGAAAAGTTATGCAACTAACCTTTCTTCTGAAGGAAATCTCCTTACAAAACTGAAAGTGGAATGTTATCATTCTTCTGGCTCACAAATGTTGTTTCTTTCTTTTTTTAATTTTTTTTCCTCCTGTTAATTTCTTTATTTCAGTATGTCTTTTTCTTCCCTCTCTTCTCTAAATCCAGGTAGTTCAGAGAGGTGAATAGATGAGCTAGGGCAATGGCAGAAAGCAGGGAGGAAATTCCAAGAGGATTTATAAAACATAAGTATGATCAGTATCTGTATTGCTCAGATACTGATATGTATGATACAGATATGTATCTGTATGCTCAGATATAAAGGCAATGTTTGTAATCCTGACAAGCAGAGTACAATAATTTTGATATTCTAAACAAAAGGCAGTGTTTTTTAGTAAAAGAGGAGTTAGTTCGGGTTTTTTAAAATTATTTCTGATTTGTTATTTTATTTTTCTTTAACTGATTTAAGAACTAAACTTTTGATTTAATATTTTCCTTTTGTTTTTATACACTAACTGGTTTTGGGCCTGAAGAGTAAATGAAAGAATTTTAAAAGCATCTTAATTAGATAATTATGCAGCTTATTCCTAGATATAAATATGTTTCTCTAGTAACAGCAATGATAAAGCTGAAATCCCAGTAGAAATGTCAATATGTCAAATAAATATTTTTAAAGAAAAGAAAGTTTAATTTTGTTTCATTAAGCATGAACTGCAGTGGTAAATTATTTGAATATACCAGACAGAACAGTTTCTCAGGATTAAGAAATCTAGTTTGAAGTCTTCTGTCTAGAACAAAATAACTAAAGTTTAATTTTTAATTCTCTTAAAATATCTTGGCTTAAGACATAGCAAATAGTGTGAAGGGAAATAGACCCTTCAAGAAACATATATCACTGATAACACATGATACATGCTTTCAATCTGATGTTTTGCAGTTCGGTTAACTGTGATAGAATCTTAAAGTTGAGGTGCTGAAATAGAGATTCGGCGTTACAAAATAGATGTGTGATAGAAAGAAATGTTCTGGGAAGAACTACACATATCCCAAGCTTCATTCATGAAGAATAAAAAGGCTTTCAACTTGGCCTGGGATTGGGATTTAAAATCCTTGATTGAATCCAGTTCTCAAATGCCAGTCTTCACTTTACAGATGTGCACCTCCTGATCCCTGTTCTGAATAAATTAAAATGGTAATATCTACTGCTGTGAAGAGCTAACAAGTTTGAGCTCTGCCTTTAGCTCAACAAAATAAAAGGTTATGTTTAAGGTCAGGGAATAGATGAAGAACAGCCTCCAGTGTGAGATACCACTGGTATTCTCTGTTGTAATATATCTTTGAACATGTACATAGGCTTGATCTGGTCTACCCAAACATCGTGATGAAAAGATAATTCCAGAATGAATTTAGAGACCATTCATGTGTACTTTATTATACATGACTTGAACTAAATTCAAGTAATATAGGAAATCCAACTATTATTTACTTCTGATGATAGGATGTCACTGTGATGTAGAGAGGGAACACAGCAACACACACTACCTGTGTTCAGGCAGAGAAGAAGAAAATAAGTCTCTAGTTTATTGTTGACCTCGTATATATAAGTTTCTGGACAGTGACCAGAGGTTGGACAGAGAAGTTACCACCTCTCCATCTCCACTGGTCACTTGAGAAGTCCATCAGGTGATATCTTTTCATAAAGGAATGCAAACATGATCCTTGTTTATCTTACAATTCATGAGAACTGACTCCATTATACTGAAACAAATCAGAAAGCTTATTTTCAGGGGCAACGTCAGGACCTTCAATCACACCTGCCAAAATACGCATGTGTGTGTGTATGTCTATGTGAAGGAGATAAACTAGGAGTGGACATTGTCTGTCAGATAGGAAGGGCTGTTGCATGACATATCTATTTTCAGCTTTCCCATAATTGCAGTCTGCCTTCAGTTTTTCTCAGACCTACATTTTGTCTGACACTTTATTCAGAAATATGAGCCTGAAATAACAAAGGAATATATTTCTAGCAGGCGTGAAGAGTTCCTCTTGGCCAGAGTAACCAGTGGATGTCAGAACCAAGAGCTTTTCCCTTCATTCAGAAGTGACTATGATAAAGGACACTTAGAGGACCATCCAGAAAAATAAGACAAGGTGAATTCCAACTACGTCTTCTGACATCCAAATGAAACATAAGTTCAAAATATTGTATTTCTGCTAGACCAAGCAGTCACCTAACTTTCTATCCAGTGCAAAGGGTCTCAGGAAATAGCAAAGAACATCACTTATCAGTAATTCATTATTCTCATCTGTTTAGATATATATAAAATAGAGTAGCCCCTTCTCAAAATGGTCTTACCTCCCCTTAGCAGACACATTCATAAATCACCCTCTAGGCTAGGATGTAAGAAGAAATCCTTGGAAAGCAGACTGTCTTTCAGAACAGACTGAAGATATTTTCAGCTGCATTAATGTTCAGTTTAACACAACCACACCCATGATGCTCCCTTTAGCTTCTTTCTTGTTTACAAATATTTGAGTTCAGTTCTCATTTACTTTGTTTTGAAGCAAATATTATGTCTGGATAGCTGTTTCTGTCTGCTGTCAGCTGGTGGTCAGACATATCAAGACTCTTTCTAAAACTCTAAATCTATCTTTCCTGCATGTGATGTAAAGCCAGAAACATCACTGACACAAGCAGCAGGGAGATGTGCCAATATATCATAAATAAATACTGTGCAAGCTCTGCTGCTGTCAGACTGGGTATCATGTATACTCTCAGCACTCTGATACAGTTTGACTGAAAAAAACCTTCTTCTCAGGCAATCTATGAGGTTTTTAAAAAGACAATAAAAGTGCCTGAAAATTTTTTATGAATTCCCCTTTTGGTGAGACTTTTAAGCAGAGACGTTGCCTTTCATGTAGTTCTCAGTCAGGAACCTCATTACTTTCAGCAGTCCGTTAAATGCTATATTAACATTTTCCAATATGCTGAAGTCCTGGGTTTTGGGTGAATATTGAAAACAGGATTGATAATACATAAATGTTTTAGTTATTGCTGAGATAATTGCAGAGATTACACAGAGCCAAAGCCCTTTCTGTTTTTCATATTGACACACCAGTGAGGAGGGTTGGGTACATGGGAAGCTGGGAGGAGACACAGCTAGGACAGGTGACCCAAATTGGCCAAAGGGATAATTCCAGAAAAATAACATTGACTGGGGGAGAAGACAGAAGAACTGGGGAGTGTTTGAAGTTAGGGAGTTTGTTATTACAAGTAACTATTACACATGATGGAACAGTTTTCCTGTGATGGAAAATGGCTGAACACTTACCAGTCTATGGGAAGAGGTGAATTAATTCATTTTACTCTGCTTATATGTGCAGCTTTTGGTGTCCCTAATAAAGATAGTTGTCTTGTCTCAAGTTATAGATTTTCTCATTTCACTCTTCCAATTCAATTCTGTGGTCCTGGTGCTTAAGGAATGAGCGAGCAGGTGTGTGGGGTTTGGTTGCTGCATGAGGTGAAACCACACCACCTTCCCTTTTCCACGACAACCCCATGGAGACTTTTGACTACTTAACAAGTGGAAGGATACACCTGCCTAGCAGAGAAGGCCTTGACATTTGTGGTTGGTTCAGAGAATACCAGAGGCTGCCCTGACACATGGAAGACTCTAGTGCCATGATCATGGGTCCTGCAGCTCCATTCCTCACTGCTAGCTTCTTTCACATTAATCCCAAGTATGGATGACACAAAGAGAATTTTATACAAGAAACAACAGATTTTGCAAGAAAGAGGAAAGCTGGGGTGTGTCCTGAACTAGCTGTCAGAACAAGGGATTCATAGTACAAGTGGAAATTCATTTGCAGAAAGACAGTATTCCTGGTTTTGCTGTACATCCCATTTCTATCCCTTTGTATGGGAAAATCTGAAGGTGTAATCTTCCAGAACAGTAATCAATTTTTCAGTGAGAAAAGGTGAAAATCCTGGATGTATCTATGGAGGATTGGTTCAACTCTTTTTGATGCAGATTTGCTTGGGAATGAGATAGATGATCTGCAACATTAATGCATAGTTAAAAATTAAGAATTTTAAGGGACATTCCTTCCTTTGTTAAAGTATTTGTGATGTCTCAAGTTCACTGAGAGTTTGTTTGGTACTGTACTGGGAAACTGGGAAAACCTCAATTCAATTTTATCCCCTAATTTCACTGATTTTTTAATGACTAATAATCTCATACATTTTTATCACAACCTTCAATCACAGAAGTCAAAATTGAGCTGCAAACACTAATTGAGTTTCAGGGTACCCATAAACAGAACCTAGAGTGATCGAACTTTAAATTCTATACTTGTATAAACATTGTACGTAAACTGACAGGACAAGGAAAAAGCTTCTGTCAGTTCTCTGTTTTGAGATGAAAAGTTGAAATCTAGCCATTATAAGGCATTCTGTGTTTTATTACTAGAAAAACAGTATGACAGTTGAATAATAGTTGTGCTAATATTGTATCTAATTGTGGTACTGTGGTAGTTTAGCTTCCAAGACTACAGCCCTTTATTTGGTTATTCATGAAATGAAAGCCAGAAGTCCTGTGTAGATAATCTTGTGATAATCTGTCAAACACCTGTTTGTAGATACCTTATATTATCTCTGCAAGTGCAGCTTCTAACTCAAAAGAGAGCAGCTGTCAATAAGGAACTTAAGAGCATGGAACATGAAGGACATGAAAAAGCAATCCCTAGAGTGAAAGAGGTGCAAAAAGCCCAGGAGAGGGCCCTTCAGTAAAAGAGTAACTTATTGACATAATAGGAAAGTTACTGAGGGGGAAGTTTTGAGAGCAGAAGTAATGACAGAGGTGGCTGTGAGAAGAAAAAAGGTTATAAAATGAATGTTTGAAGTTTTATCTGTAAGTATTCAGGAAAATGCCTTCTGCTCTAAAGTTTAAATTGTTCTGTGAAACATCTTGATTAAAGAAAATTGAGTTTTGACTTTTGATTGCTAGAATACGAGCCTCTTTACATATGTGATACATGCATCTTATTTCCTTGAATTTTCTTATTAGATACCATTATTTGCAATAAAAGTTTCCTGTGTTCCACTCCATCTGTTTGTAGTAACAATGCTTATTTAATATTTAAATTTACTGATACGTCAAGTATATTCAGATCTACTTACATTTTAATTTTTCAGTTTGGTTTTTTTTTCCTTCTTTGCTTTGATTTCTTCAGGAAACATCTCTAAGAAATTTCATGTAAGCTTTTGACCAGGGACTTTCTATTTTTTGATCTAATCTTGAGGTACCAAGAGAACAAGTCACAGTGACATGAGGTGTTCTCATAGGTATGGATAGGGTTCACCCATCACTTCAGTCTTTTAGAATTATCTTTCTTTTTCAACTAATACCTTGTCAAAATGGCATCTCAAATTAAACCCTTTATTACTAACATAGATTAAATAAGTACCTCTTTGTGAATACTTTTCAAATATTTTGGTAATAATAAAATTTGATAATATTGGTTTTCTTTCCTTTAGAAGCATGAATGGCAAATGCTTTCTTTCCAAGATGTGTTAAAACAGACATGCTTTGATGAAGCAAATCTTATTACGGTAGCCCTTTGAAAGGCAGACATGGAGTGAAAAGCACAAGATCATACTCTGAGCATGAAACCTGGGACCATTAAGTACATAAAATAAGGAAGAAATTGTGTTAACTATAGTTAAAACTATTTATAAATTACAAACACAATCATGTTATTCTAATAATGCATAATGAAGCATATAGTGTTTTAAGAGTATGCTTTCTGTGTTTTGGTGGTAGATTTTAGCACCACTTTTAAAGAAACAACTAATTATTCATGCATCTATTTGAAATATAGTAGAAGCCACAGATGCGGCTGTAGTTGAGAAGCAGATTCCTTTTTGTGCTACCTCTTTAGAATCATCTGTAGGGTGATCAACTGTGAATCAAGTAGTCTAAATGTTTTACTTATCTCATTTGCTGAGAGCACTAAAT
The DNA here is from genome assembly GCA_032173965.1 of Sitta carolinensis. Lineage (NCBI taxonomy): Eukaryota > Metazoa > Chordata > Aves > Passeriformes > Sittidae > Sitta > Sitta carolinensis. The sequence continues at coordinate 52,023,844 of CM063313.1, forward strand.
GCCATTGCTGAAAACAAGGAGAGAAGATAAAAGCTAGATGGATGTCTTTGTACCACATCTTCAAGTAATACACATTCACATTACATATATTACATTGTATAAAATTTATTATGTATATAGACAATATTCACACCCAAGTCCACACTGATGCATGACAGAGGTAGGAATAAACCTAATCCTGAAAAGAAGCTCAGATCACCAGGACAGTTTGACTCCTTCAGTAAGAAAGCTGATCAAATCAGTCTTGATTTGTAAAAGAAATATTCTACCAATCCATGTGTTTGAGTGTGAAAGTTTTGAAATAACTTACATATTAATTTAAATATGCAGACAACTAACACAATTTTTTTGTTCTCATAAATACACCTGGCATGCAAAGAACCAGTACTAGTAAGTCTTTTCTATATAGATACAAGGAAGTGTGAATAGGAGATGGAATACATAAGATAAGCTGTTCTGAATGTTGGCATGCTCTTGATTTTTATAGCCAGATGAAAATGAATCTACATGGTTTATTACAAAACAGTGATGGAACTTCATTTGAATGAGCAGGGAAATCTTTCACTTGCTATAATGCTGTTACAGATGAGCACTATTAAAAAAATGAGCACACTATTAGAAAAATGGAAGTTAAGACACCTTTCCCAAAACTGTTAATACAAAGAAGTGTAAGTTATGTATTCTGCAATGATGAAGAAGAATATTCTTTAATGACTTAAATATTTAATGATTCTTTTAATATTTTCTTGCATCTAACTGCTCAAGTAAATGACAATATAATGGCAATAGTATATTTCCAAGGTACTTCTACTAACTCAGAACTGAAAACCCAGAAAAATTTGCACCTAACATGGTTTAAATATTTTCCAAGTCTTATGTCCATTAAAAAGATAACTTTTGTGTACAAGTGTTTTAAAATTTTATTTTAGCATTTTTTTTACATATATTTTAACAATGGGAGTTCTGGCTCTATGGTAACACTGGAATCAAATAGGTCTTGTGCCTCATAACAAATCCATTATGCATTTGTTTAAGGAACATTTTAGGATATGGAAACTGTAGCCCTTGCTCTCTGTAACCCCTGGAGTAGTGTCACTGTAGATTTAAGTCTTTGTGTACTAAGGACTGAAGGTTCAGCTTCACTGTGGTGCAAAGAGAAGGTGAAACAGATGCAGGAAAATTCTTACAACATATTATAAGAAGATGCTGTTCATGAAACAACAGATGTGGTCAGAAGGTAGAGCTATATATAGCCTCTGATAGTATTATGTCACACAATATTTGATTTGCAGATAAGAAGTCTCGGTGACTTCTGATTTATACTTTGTATAAAAATAATTAGATGCAAAAAAATCTAAATGCAATAGTGATTTCCTGTATGTAAACAAATAAGCAACAACAACAAAAACCACAAAATAGGAAATAGTTTCTATATGTGACAGACCTGAAACTGTAGAGAAAATTAAAGCAATAAATTAAAGCCTTAATAAGAATTTTACATATTATTAATTTTTCAAGTGTTGTCTAGATGCTTAAAGACAACAGCAATGAAAACAAGTCTAGCTCTGGATAAAGAGTGATGGATTTTATATAGAGAATTTGTACATATGAGCTAAACCATTAATTGCTTCAAGTACTGTAGTTGGAAACTTAGTTTTTCAACTTGTAAGGAAGAAGTGACCAAGGAAAGAAGCTTCTTTCAAAATCATTGTTGTCTACTTTTTTTGGTTTACCTTTTTCATTACAAACTCTAATTTTGTATTAGTTAAAATAGTTTTTTGGGGTGGCAACTCATGAATGCTTCCCACGTTGTGGAAACCTTACTGAGATGTGTTTACTCTTTGCTGTTTTCCCGCTTCTTTGTCAGAATTCACCTCAGTGTTCTGACACATCCATTTGAGATACCAAGCTGTGCTCTTTTAGGTACATGGAATTGTCAGCTTCAAGTGTAGATCTTCCTAGCAATAGAACTAGTACTGTGGAGTTTGTGAGCTGAAGTACCATATAGTTTTCTAAGCAAGGCATTAACAGGAATGCTCAAGTTTAGCTTTTTTCCCCCATGGCAAATGGCAAAAGAATAGCAGAGAAGGAAGAGTAGGAGCATGAAAGACTCATATAAAACTCATATAAAACTGAAAGCTAGAAACTCTTATCTTTATGTTTTGAAACAACCACCTCAGACATTCCACTGCTTTTCCTTCATGCTCAGATCCAGTCCTAAATCTGCAAAACTTATTTCTGAGCTAAGCAGATGAATGGGCATACAATTCAGTGTCAACCCAGGACAATATAATTGGTATTGGTCTGCAGGTCAGCTTTGATTAATAGGATTCTTCATAGAAAAATGCATTAATCTGTTTGCTCAGTGTTAAAGAATAAAATCCCCACCAGAAACTAGCCAGTTGTATTTTACCTCTTTGTTGAAGTATATTAAACCCCATAGAGTGTTATCTTCCTTATGTTCTGTATTGGGATCTTGGAAATTATGTTGGAGAAATGGCAATCGAGGGTAAGCTTCAGCTGGTTCTGGTTGTAGTTAGCACTCATAAACCCATATGTGCCCAGAGTGATTGAGAATTTAGCTTTCAAATGAAAAGGGGCAAGACATTTCTAGGTACCTGTCAATTCACTAAACTTCATACCCCATCACATTTAATTTTATAATGAAAATATATCGAGAACAAAACATTTCAGTTTTTTTGAAAGAAATGTTCTCATAAAAGTTTAGCCAAATGCATCTTTTAATTAGCTATATTGTTCCTTTGCTTTCTGACCTATTTTACATTATAAAGACAAATATTTTCTTCTGAAAAGCAGTAGTCCTGAATTAAATAAGTTAACACATAGCTTCATGTTGTGTTCAGACTCCAAATCATAAAACGCAGAGGATAGGAGTCTTTACAATATAACACAAAATGAAATACGATAGACAAGTCTTTTTCTCTCACTGCATCAATCTGCACTGTATAAATATTTATATGGTTACTTTATAAGTGGTTAATTTCTAAACACATAGCTGTGAAACTGTAATGAAAAGATACTTTGGTTTACACTGGGGAAAATATTTTTTAACCTCTTTTTATTTCTTTCTTTAGCTGTTACGGTAGACACATCTTTATGTGAACATTCATGGCTGAGTCCAGTTTGCCTACCTCTAAACAGTCTACAGAAGGAGCACACAGGATATGAGACTACACAAGATAAGAACATACCACTATCAAGGGCATTATCACACATATTCAAGCTTAACTGTGCTCTGTCACTGAATGCACATAAGAAAATGCAGGGATTATTACCGCAAACCTTCAAATTTTTATGTCCTTTTTCCAGTATTAGCACATAGCAGATGTTTCAGAGAAAAGTGCAGCAGTTCGGTGATGAGTAGATAAAAATTCATTAGCTTGCTAGGCAAGATAATACTATCTTATTTTCATGAATTAAAAGTTAAGTTTGGAGAAAAAAAATTAAAGTTTCAAAATGTTTTTTGTTTTAAATTTGAAAAGGTGGCAGAAATTTCAAATTTCATATTTTTAAAAATCTCACCAGATTTTTGTGGTTTTTTTCATTATAAACACTTCCATTCCTTAGACTGGCAATCTTATCTTGCTGGTAAAAGTCATGTTAGTTTGAAGGGACCTCAGGTACCTTGGATGTGGGTACAAAGTGTGTCAAGTATTTATCTATGGAAAAGATGCATTAAGATTTCTCATATCTTTCTAATCAACAATAGTCTTGAACTGACTCTTAAGAAGGTTCAATTATACATTTGTACATTTGAAATCTGTCAACATCTCTTGTCTAGCTTAATAAAACTAATTATGCAGTAATACCACTAGCAGCAGGGATGTTTTCTATTTAAAATATTAAATAATTGCTATTGTTTGTTTCATCAGAACTGAGGTATTGGCAGAAAATACAATCAGTTCTGTATGAGAAAATTCATAAAAGACTGCCATAGCATCATGCACATGAAAAGAAATTTGCCATCAGAAAGTTATAGGTCTAATTTCAAAACTGACATCTTGTGTTGAACAGATTTTAACATATTAAGTTTCAGATAAACACTGTGAAAAAGACCTGTGCAAGAACTGCTAATTTTTTCTTCAAGCTTTTGCTCTCTCTCCAGCAATCTTCATAGAGCTAGGTGTTTTACAAGCAGTTCTATGTGAGCTTTCCTCTTTAATATATTCACAGTTTTCACCATGACTGGATATTAGTTCTACTGTATCATTTTGGCATTGCACTTCACCTGACTTGCCACGCTCACTCTATATGCACTTGTGAGGGTGATGAAAGACAGCTGTGTCTTTTTGTTTATGTCTGCCCCTGCCCCCACTCCTGCAGTCTCTGATGGGCAATGTGGTTTGTGCTAGCGTAGGAAGAAAATAGGTATTGCAGGAGCAACTGTACAGATGCTTACAGTTACTGCATTCCAGAAGACAGAGAAGCTGAAGTCTTTTCAATTTACTTTGGTGCACATAAACCTGCAAAGGGGTGTAAAATTATGATGGAGACTGAGTCAACAATGAAAGTCTATCCCTCAGAGGATGCAGATAATTTCTGAGTGAATCTCCACGCTGATGAGGACACCTGCAGTATACGTTCAGTCCAAATACATAACTTTGGTCACTTTTGCATAGGTGAGTAAAAAGAGTTAAGATCAAGTCAATTATGGAGATAAAATGCTAACTAAAGTAGTTCCATGAGTGCATTTTTTTTCCTTTGTAATTATTCCTGTAAGTCTACAGGGCCAAATAATGCTTCCAGATGAATCTGCTTAAAATCCTTTGGACACAGACTATAGATAAAATCTAGGACTAAGTGAACCCAGGAAGAGCAAGATTTCTCAGAAGTTTAGAGAACAAGGGGGTCTCACTGAAGTTAGTGACTCAACAGGAGAGACCATGACCGGACAGTACTTTAACACGTTGTAACAATATACATAATAATTATATACTGAATTGACAATATTTAAATACTCTATTAGCAATAAATCTAATAATAATCATCGACATAGTCATTGTGTCTAACTTTCTTCACCATGACAGCAACCTTTGTTTCAGTATTTGGTGAGGCCAACAAATACTTAAAGAGATAGAGAACTATAAAAACTTTTCTGCAAATTACTCAAAAGCTTTCTAAAGTATTTAGGCTCGGAAGAGAGGAATGACAGAATAATTTCCAAGAACAAAAAGAAAATGAGCCAAGACATGTTATTTTGTTTTGGCTAAAAAAGTAAAATTATTTATTTTGTAGCTACTTTCATTTCCAGGTTAACCAACTACGTAAAACAAAACAACACTGAAAGTTTCATTCTTGCCTTTTAGCAGGAAAAAAGTCAGTGAGTTTTCAGGGTTTTCTAAATGAGTTTAGGCATGTTATTCTTGGGTGTCTGAATTGCTCGCCAACTCCATTCAAATATTATCTCTGTTTCCAGAATTCTCTCACATGATGAGTAAAAAATCACAATCTTATACTAGCCCAGATGAAGTGGAATAATATGGATGTATGAAAAAGAATAGTGTATTCATTTAAATAAATAAAAAAATATTTATTGTTTAGAAAAATACCTTGTAAGGAGCAAATATATAGGCAGTATGGCCCGTTATAAGTCTCAGGTATATTTACTTGCAAATTTATATCAGAACTAGATGGCATCTACCATCTTCGGTCTTTGCAAAGACTGGAGGCAGAGTAACATTTCAGTGTCAGCTTCTCTAGATTTTAATTTTTCACATTTAAAAATTAGTCTTACTACTCATGTCATCCAAATTAAAAATAGTATTTACAATTTAAAAGAATGAGAAGAGATAAGAGAAAAAAGTGTGAAACAATAGATGCTATAAGTCTAAATGGACTCATAAACCTTTAGATAAAATGTGTGTAAGGCTAGTTAGCTCATGATAGTTAAGATGTCTTTGTCTTATACAGCTGACACTATACCTATGAATTTCAGCTGGAGATTCTTTCCATAAAATATATTCAGATCACTAAATTACATTCCTCTGACTGTTAAAAGAAGGAGCTTTTACCTGTTTATTCAGTATATATTTTAATAGATATATTTGGTACAGATTACACATTCAACATAAATATTTTACTAGGTCACATGAGAAGAAAACTAAATTATGAATCTCTGGCTATCAAACACCATTTATCTCTGCACATATCTTTGCAGAAGAGAACGCATCTGTGGTGGATTGAACTTGACTGGAGGCCAAGTGCCCACAAAAGCCACTCTATCATCTGTTCTCCTGTAGGGCTCAAACAGCTCATTCAACAAGACTTTTCATGGGGCTTATGGGTGTTCATGTAAACTCTGAGTTAGATGCACGGGAGAAATATCAACAAGTTATTCTAAAGAGGTCAAAACCACACAAACAGCTTTATTGGAAACTTAAGAAAATCAGAGAATTCTGGCAAAAGTTTAGTGGCACATTCAATCAAGAAAAAAACATTTCTCAAGACATTAACTTGGCCCATTTAACTTAGCAAACTACAAGCCCATTCAAATTTAAGTTAAAAATTCAGAGAGGGAATTAGAAAAAGAAGAAAAAGAAAGGAAGAAAGATAGAAAAGATACAGAAAAGCGCACACAGGGATACCAACTCCTGGCTTCCAGCAGCAGTCAGATAGAAATTCCAAGGGGAAATAGGGTGAAGACATCTAATTGCCTTGTGTTTGGCCTTAAATAACCCTTGGCTTTCCTGGGCCCTTCCTTCTAGTCATTTGGCCACTCAGGATCTGGACTGGTGATCCAAGGGTGGGGTGTGGAGAATTGCCTCTGATGTGCCAGAGATTGGCAGTTGCTGCTGGGCTACTGGCTCTGGGGATGGGGAATACACCAAAGCATGGCCTGACTTGCTCCCTTCCCCACACACATACATCCCAAAATGTCTAGAAACATCTTTTTAGTCTCACACAGCTCCTCAGCTGCACAGGGGAGAGGAAAGATAAGGAAAGTTGGGCTAAGATAAGAACAGGGAAATATCGCTCACCAATTACTGTCATGGGCAAAAAAGACGTGACTCAGGAGAAATTACTTTAGTTTTTTATTGATCAACTCAAAACAGGATAAAGAGAAATAAATCCAAATCTTAAAAGTCCCTTTCTCCCTGCATCTCCATTCTTCCCAGACTGATCTTAACAATTTTCTCTTCCTCCTTCCCTGCAGTAGCGCATTAGTTCATCACTCATTATCTCTACCACTCCTTTCTCCACCAGGCAGGGACTCCTCACATACTTCCCTTCCAGCATGGTGTCCTTCCCACAGTATGCACATCTTCATGGACTTTTCCATTGTGGGTACCCATGGGCTCACAAGTCCTGCCAACAAACCTGATCCAGCATAAGCTCCTCTCTTAACAGTGCCACAGGTCCTCCCAGGAGCCTCCTCCAGCATGTGATTCCCACCTAGTCAGTCTCCAGTCAGGGACATCCACCTGCTGCATGGGGACATCTGTAGGCTGCAGGTGGGTCTGCATTTCACCATAGACCTCCATGGGCTGCAGGCCACAGCCTGTCTCAATATGATCTGCATCACAGGCTGCAGGGGAATCTCAGTTTCTGTGCCTAAAGCACCTCTTCCTCCTCTTATTCCAGTGGTCTTTGTGTCTGTAAGACTGCTGCTTTCATTATGTTCTCTCTCCTCTTTTTCTGCTTAAAATAGGCATTAGACAGTAATTGTTCCCCTTAAACTTGTTATCCCAGAGGTGCTACCACCATGTCTGATGGACTTAGACTTGGCCAGGGGCAAGTCTGGCTTGGAGCCATATGGCATTGAATCTTTTGGACATGGAGTAAGCTTCTAGTAGCTTCTCACAGAAACCACCCCCGTAGCCTCTCCATTGCCAAAATCTTGTATTGCAAATTCAATACACTATAATTTCTCCACCAGTGAAATATTCAGATTTAGGCTACGACAATAAAAGCGTTCTTTTGTTAGAAACCAGCTTTTCCCTTCACATTTGCCCAAAGTTGTTCCTAGTTCTCTGAATGAGGCTTTTGCATGATTAGTGGAAAGAGCTGATACAGATTCTTTTAAGTAAGTCTTTAAGGCAAAAAGAATAGTAGAGATCAAACCAAACTACAGACTTATGGCATTTATATGTTTGCTAATTGACATACCTATAATTTCTTAAGCAAAGCAGGTTGATCTTCCATTATTGTATTACATGACTGAAAGCTGAATATTGAGCTGAATAATCTAACCCAGCTACAGGAATATTTCCTGTTACCTCCTGAAACCCATTCTCCATGCAAAGAGTGTGTAGTGCTAGAGAAGAAATTAAGTTAACAAATGCAGTTAGTATTTCTTCTTACTCAGAAGATGCCTTTAAGGCAAAATGCTGGTGCTTTTATATTTGACAGAGATTTTGCTATTGACTTCAATGAGACCCATGTTTACATGTAATTTAGCCAGCTTTATTATAAATATTCCCCTGAAGGCATCATTGACATTTTTGGAAATTCTGTGCATTAATTTAATTTATATACCTATAGCAATTGTTTACAGAAAAAAAGATAAACCAAAGTCCAGCCCACAAATCTAGTCTACTTTGTCCTTCTAAATGCAGTCTTCTGCTACACTAAAATTTTGTTTAAATTATTAGTACATTTTATTACACTTGGCATTGGGACTGTTCATGCTTTCAAAAGAGTGACTGTTTAAGTGCTGAATTTATTTACTTAAAAGGAAACTTGATGAGTAGGTGTTAATTTGCTTCCCATAACATTTCTTTTGGTGAAGCAAACAGCTACAAACACTTAATGAGTTGTTTGGTGTTGACCTTCTTGCGCTTCCCTAGGTTTTCAAAATTTCTGTTATTTTTGGCTGATGCCTCCTTCACTACAAAATACTTACAAGGAGTTGTAGAGACATGAGTTCTCCCCTGAGACTCCTTTTACTCTAGGCTAAACAACTCCAGTTCCCTCAGCAATCCTCATAAGTCTTAGTCTCCAAATCCTTCCCCTGCCTTGTTGCTCTTCTCTGGACATTCTCTGGCTTGTAGTAAGTGACCCAAAACTCAACACTGAACAAGGTTCTGCCTCACCAGTGCCAAGTACAGAGGGACAATCTCTCCCTGGTCCTATTGGCCACGCCATTGCTGATTCTGGCCAGGATGCCCTGGGTCTTCTTGGCAACCTTGGCACCCTGCCAGTTCATGTTCAGCTACTGTCTACCAGCACTCCCAGGTCATTTCCCAAGGGACAGCTTTCCAGTCACTCTTCCCCCAGCCTGCAATGCTGTGGGGGTCTGTTGTGATGCAGCTGCAAGAAACTCACTTCATCATGTTGAAGCTCATGGAACTGGCCTTTATCCATCAATGCAGCTTGTCTAGGTCCCTTTAAGGAACCTTTCTAATACCCAACAGATCAGCATTTCCACCCAAATTTGTGTCATCTGCAAACTGACCGATTCCCTTGTCTAGATCATTGATAAAGACATTAAACAGGACTGGGGAGCAGCATTACTTGTGACAAGCCACCAGTGGGGCCTGGCCATCCAGCCAGTCAATAGACTACCCTTCCAAGCTGTGAGAAACCAGTTTCTCCAGCAGAATGCTGTGGGAAATGGAAACAAAGGCTTTACTAAAGATGACATGCACAGCCTTTCCCATGTCCATTAAGTGTGTCACCTTGTCATAAAAAGAGATCAGGTTGGACAGGCAGGACCTGCCTTTTCTAAACCCATGCCTGATCCTCCCTGGTTGTCTGGCACATGATCACGCTCAAAATGATCTGTTCCATAACCTTCGCCAGAACTGAGGTTAGGCTGACTGGCCTGTAGTTCCCTGGATACTCCTTCAAACACCTTTTGTGGATGGACATCATTTTGGCCAACGTACATTTATCTGGACCCTGCTCAGTCATCCAGGACGACTGATAAATGCTGCAAAGTGTCTCAATGAGCTCTTCTGACTGGTCCCTCAGTACCTTTGGGTGAATCCCATGCAGCCTTATAGACCTGGGCCTGTCTAAGAGGTGTAGCAGGCTGTTAAATAGTGCCCTTGTGTTTTTGATAACAGGGCATAAGGTGACAGCCTCAGCAACTCTTCCAAGCTTAATGAACCAACATCTTCATTATCTTTCAGCTATGCATGCAGATCCTCATAGCAATTATGCAAGGGCCACTAGGAAGGCAGAATAGTCACAGAGGACATGCACCTATTCCAATGGGTGGAAACTTTTTGCCATTGACTCAGATCCTTAAGTCAGTCCCTGTCCCAGGGAAGAAAGGGTACAATTCCAGTAGTCTCTCTACTGAGCTGCCATTGTCTGAATGTTGATTTCATAATCGTACAATATCTTTGTGGATGTTGGAAGGTAACCATGAAGATCATTGAATTGAATCCCTGACTCCAAGCTGGGCAATCTAGATGTTAAATCATATATCTAAGAGCATTTTTTATTTGTATCTTGAATACCCACAGAATTGGAGTGTTAATAGTTTCTTTGGGGGAGTTCACTCTACTGCTGGATCATCCTCTTAGGGAAGAACTTAATAATTACTTTAAGCCATGTCTTATCACTGACTCCAGAGAAAAATTATCGGTTCACCCCTATCAAATTGTGAATTATTAAAATTGTGAATTATTAACATAAAATATAAAAATAGTTTATATTTTGCATTAAATTATTGAAAATGTACAGTCAATAGAAAGTTCCTTAGTAATCCATGAAGTAATTTTAAATCCAGGAAAAGACCCCAGCAAACAAATAAGGAGAGTTGTTTGTTTTCTTAGCTACCACTGTAGCTAAATGTAGAAAAAAGAGAGATGGGTATCTTAAAATGAAGGGAAGAGGATGTATCATCATCTAGCTTGGGAAGACATGAATCAGCAATAACCTTCTGCCTCTGGATACCTGGTTTGAAAATGCATAAATTAAAAATTAGAACATTAATTAAAAATGTTCTATGGCTTCCCCATTTATCTAGTGTTTGCACCATTAAATAAAAAAAATAATAAAAAATTAAAAAATAAAAGAGAAAAAAGAAACAGCAACAACAATAAAAGACATAATTACTTAACATGACTATCAGGAAGAAGAGAGTTATCAATAGCAAGGTAGCAGAATAGGAGGAATATGGTAGGGCAAAGAAGTATATTGGTACCTGTTTGCAGTGTGTTGAGCTCTAATCAATGCTATTAGTTTCTCAGTTTTAGGAGTCAGACATCCAGTACACAAACATGTACTATAAAACCTGTAAAGCTGTTGTACAGGAATAGGAGATGGCCTGTGGTGGCTCCTGCTGAGAATGGCCTGTGTCCAGCAGGGACAGTGTTCAGACATCTGGCTGCTTGCCTGTGAAACAAAAGCTGTTGTGTTGGGTTGCCATGGGTGTTCAGTATGGGTGAGATTATTGTGGCACCACCTTGAAGTTAGAAAGATAGGGATGATGGCTCCTGAGTAGCTTTCCCTGGCCCCTACAACCTTAACTAGAAGATGGCAGTACCAATTCCCACTGCTATGCAAAGAGAATAAATAGGTTAAAATTTGGCATTGAATTCTTCAGACCAAAAATTATGGTAAAAAGAATTACAACTATTCTTAAAGATACTACAGAAATCTGCCTCATCATAAAATTTCATTACAGAAATTCCATACTGGACAGCATTTTGTCTTTTACATTCTAGCATTAGAGATGACACTGTGAAAGTGAAGGAAAGCTTTTGTTATATTTTCACCATATGATCATTGTCATTTGGTCCAAAGGAGACCTGACATCTGCTTAAATTTTCTTGCCTTCATGCAAAAGGTTGGGTGTGGATGCATCTATTGCTATGGAAAACTTCAGGTCAGGGGAAAGTACTTGAGTAGTAATTAACATTGGAGAGCTGAAAAGAAATTGCTGAGCACCTACTTGTTTGTTAGAAGATGGTATCTATACTGATTCAGGGTCTGAGGGGGTCAGCTGATACAGAGCAGGTTTTGGTGCACTATAATTAGAGAAATAGACCGAAATACATTTAAAGATTTATTTTCTTTTTTTAAAGACAGAAGTGTACATAATCATAAAAAACCCAACCAAACAAAAAACCAAAAACAAAACAAAAAACCCCCATATATAACATAAGGGTCAATCCAAGAAACAAAGAGATGTGTATTTTAATCTGAAAACTCATGTAGTGGGGCCCCTCCAAAGTGACACATGGAGAACTTCTCTGGCCTGGAACTTTATAATAACTGGTTCAAGAAAATACTCATCCCACAGAGAAACTAGAAATTATAATTGCAATAAGAGTAATTGTTTCAGATGAATGCACTGCACGTACAGAGTAAGTAGGCAAACTCAGCAGACCTGAAGATTGAAAACAATTATGGTGCCTTACAGCTGTCCAGCATGTCACATAACTAATGAGTGGCAGGGGTTTTTGTTTGTTTGTTGTTGGGGGGAAGGGTGTGTGTGTGTTTGCTGGGTATTTTACTCTTTTAATCTTTTTATTCACAAGACACTGGATCACACTGGCAAGTGAAGGTTTCAATAACCAAATTATATTTTCATTTCTCCAGAATATGTCTCTTCAAACAGTTTGATCCTCTCCTCAAGGCACTTCTTCTGGATCCACTAGGAATGCAGAAAATAAGTGTTTCTTTGACAAAACGCCTCTTCTTCCCAGCTATCTTCCACTTCTGGACCCGCTAGGAATTCCACAGTGGGTGTTTCTTCTCTGGCAGTCTCCTTCTCTTCCAGCTGTCTCACTCATTTTCATCCTCTTGTCATAAGATTTGATATGGAAAAACAAGGGTAGAAAAATCAGACCGTAAAGGCTTCTGAATTGGCTCACCTCAGAAACACATGAAGAAATAATTTCCAGCTAACCATAATTTCCCATATATTTACAAGGTACAATGGCCAAAAGAAAAATTCTTCAACAGGCACTTACATGCAATTAACTATATAGGAAATACCAAAAAATACTGCTATAGCAGTCATGCTAAATCAATTAAATTAAAAGACAAAACTGAAATCATTCTAAAGCTTATGCTTAAAAGAAAAAGCTAATCATTAAACCAAGACTGAAACCTGTATAAGAGACAAGGGGCACGTTTGGGATAGCTTTTATTTTATGAGGTTTGATACAGCTATGATGAAGGCATGATGATGTGGATTTAACAGTTATTTACTGCGCATATTTTTTGTCAGATTTATGTTATATTTTCATATGACAGTGCCCTATTCTGTGTTTTTTGTGAGGAAATGAGTCTTGTTGTAATGAGTGTACACACTCTATGAACCATTTTCTAACCAAAATCATGTTTATTGAGACTCCTTACCTGTCCCTTAAAACACTGTTAATTGTTGCAGTTAATAGTTTGCATTTCAGAATGAACAGTTCAACATAAGTGCAATTTGAAATCTTATGTTCTTGCTCTGACAAGAGCATTTTCTACTTACTCTGATGGCGTATTTTCTTGCATAGTCTGTCAGAGAGTGCTTTCTGGTTGAGGAAACTGCATTTGCATTGTTCAGGTGGAGCTCTGCACCAGCGAGGAGGGTAGGCCTACTGCAGAAAATCTAGTAAAATAATGTGTGGAGCTCACCATTTATTTTTGTCATTATGAGACACACAAATGTAACAGGGTGAACTAAATAGCTCCTTCCTTAAATATCAGTTTAATGATAAAAATGTAGAATTAAATAAGAAAATTAATTCTATATCTAGCAGTAGTTTAACTATTCCTCTATCAAAAGTAGATAAAAGAAAGATTCATCTCTTTTTAAACACCTTTGTAAAGGAGGATATTAAGATTAATCAAGGGTAAAGATTCTATTTAAGAATTATACCACAAAGGACTTATGAGATCAGAAGTGTTTTGTAAAACTACAAGAAAAAAAAAAAAAAAAAAAAAAAAAGATACATTTGAGATTTCAAATCCTAGTAAATGTATTCTGGAATACCTTGTGACAATGTCAAAAGTAGAAAACCTTCAAGTTGTGGAAAAATACTTAAAAAGATGGAAGCGTAGCACATTTCTTAATCTAAAACAAGCCAAGCAATCTCATGAAGGTGATGAGAAAATGAAAGGATGACAGTCATAGATACTTTAAATTGGGGAAGCCATAAAAAAATATGTTTTCCTCTTTCCAGAAGAAAAGAAAATAAAATGTTCAGCAATGAACAAGCAGCAGCATGCTTTGATCCCATCACTCAGCCTACAGTACAGTTCTTTTTTGTTCATCTCTGCCAGCAAGCTACTAACAACAGCAATCAGAATGAACAAACAGAAGCTGAGAGGAGCATCAAGAAAAAACAGCCTTCCACTTCAGTGACATAGAGATGAATTTTGTAATACTGGTGACAGAAAATGAGATTAATGTTTTCATTATCATCACTTTTATTTGATACTGAATTGTTTATAGTACATTGATAGCTTTTCCTGTTAGTAAACTGCTTTTGATTTACTTTTGTGAACAGGGAGGCTTGTGCTAAACTTGGCAAACAGAAAAATTACAAGATTCATTTCAGTTCAATATTCTTGATGTTTATTTCTGCCTCAAGGTTTACCCTTTAAATATTTATTTCTGAGAAAGTACAATGGATATGTCCCTCAGCTTTAAAGACTGAAAATTTATGCTGCTAATTCTGAAGCTCTATTAATTTGGGGAATAGGGTTCTTGAGTTTTTCCAAAAGCCAGTGCATTAAAATAGTGCAGGCTGTACTGAAGGCTTCCACATGGCAAGACATTAGAAACATTATAACTAAGTTATTCTGTGCCAAGAATAATCTCTAATAATCTCTTTTCTTTTCTTTTCTTTTCTTTTCTTTTCTTTTCTTTTCTTTTCTTTTCTTTTCTTTTCTTTTTTTCTTTTCTTTCTTTTCTTTTCTTTTCTTTTCTTTTCTTTCTTTTCTTTCTTTCTTTCTTTCTTTCATAAGCATAAAGTAATTATTAAGATTAATAACCACCTTTATTAATTTTTCTACTATTTTTCTTTTGACCACATTGTCTGCTAAAGAGTGATGGAGGTCTAGTTGCACAAGCCACCCCCTAAATCATTAAAATGCAGCTTCCAATGTTTTCTTCCTTTACATTATGGATTATGTTTCGCCTTTTAAGATAAAAAGGCTTGCTTGTCAGACTGCCACCTTGCATAGATCATGCTGATGCATTTACTTTGTTTTAGTAATAGAGTGAACTAATATAAGTCAATGGAAAGGACATAATCAACTGTCTTGCATCTACAACAGCATAATAACAATAAAAACAAACAACTTTTAATTACAGTTTGATAGTTCTAGGTACTGCATCTGAGCTGTGATCTTTTGCAGGTTACCAATAAAAAGCAATGCTTTTGCATTGCATACTTTAGGCTGGATTCTTCAGATGATTACACCTCAGTAAGAATAATATGTTGATAAATTATCAGGCTCAATACTAGTGTAGCTGAATGCAAGAAGATGAGAATAACACTGGTGACTTCATATTCTTTGGCAGGCACAGTGTCTTCTGATACCAATAGTAGGCATTTGAGTTACTATCTAGTATTGACCTAAAAAGATGGTTGTGAATTTCTCCCTGCTTTAAGCATTTTTTTAAGGCATCTATATAAAATTTAAAATTCATGTCCCTCATTTTCTCAATGCTCTTTTAGGCTATGTACAGCTTACTGAATCCTTAAATGTCATGAAATAAAAGAAACACTTCATTATTTGCTCTACTGTTAAAACTGACTGAGCAGTAAGGTTTGTGCGTGTAATTGGAGTCACATCCAAGGAAGCCATGTTCACCATTTTCTAAAGGACACCAAGATAAAGGAAAACTAATACAAGCAATGGAACAAGAATGCAACAACAAGGAAAAAGAATGCAACCAATTAAACATATGTGATAATAATAAATTTGCTTTTGAATGTCTATAAGTAGCTTTGGTTGCTCTGCCCCCATTAATAGTTTATTTTCTGGTCAGGTGCACTATTGATTGTTCTCCACTGCAACTATTTTTTCCTCATTAGCTTTTCAAACTTTCTTGCCTCAATTTTCGTCAGATACAAAAACTGAGCAAGATTATGTGAGACTTGTTGCTTAGCAACAGTCCTATTCCTAAAACGATAATGGCTGTGAAGTCCATGTCATCTTCTCATGAAAGAAATCAGATATTTGTCCATTTGCTCCACAGTGTTTCAAGGTTTCTCTCTCTCTCCCTCCCCTCTGCAATTAAAAAAGAAAGCCTAATTATTCATGAACTAACAGTTTATATAATGCACATGTAACTTACACGCTCTTTATATTTGATGCATCTGTGTTTGTCCATGAGAAAACAAGTGCTTATGTTTCATCTCTCTACAGAGCAGAAAAAACAAGATAAAAGTGCCAACGGATAGCAAAATTAATGGAAGGATGGGAGAAGGGAAAAAAGAAAAGAAGAGAAACCCTCTGGAGGAGAACAAACTCCATCTTTTATTACACTCAGAAATAATTTTATCATCCAAAGAAGATTTCTGACCCTTCTAAGATTTCTGGCCCCTTAAGTCCTACAGAATTCAACAATGTGGAGGCCTGCAGTAAAAGAAATGCACTCTCTATCTGAGAAAAGTTCATGTTTTGTTGTTTGTTGCTTTGCTGTTTTTTTTTTTTCCCAGAGTCAGTGATTCATTCTTAGTGAATCTTCATCTCTTTAAAAAAAACAGTCCATTTACATTCCTGCTATAATTGTCCACAAATAAAAATCCTTCTACTTTAATAAAATTAACATGTGGCTTAGGGGATGAATGTACATAACAGATGACAGGTTCTACAGGAAAACCATTTGAACAAAAACTGAGAGAATATGAACAACAAGAAAACTAAATGGAAACAGAAGAGTAATGTGTTTTAACCGCAGCCTGTTGGTGTCTCCTGTGGGATCAGGGAGAAGAAAACACGGGATGAAAGAAATATAGTTTAACAGGGAGAAAAGCCCCTGCATGCACAAGGAAAGCAAAACTAGAATTCAGTCACTACTTCCCATGGGCAGGCAAGTGTTCAGCCGTCTCGAGGAAATCCAGAATCCATTGCATTTAATGTTTAATTAAGAAGACAAACACCATCACTTGTTGCCTCTTTTCTCTGTCTTCCCCAACTTTATATGTTGAGCATGATGACATGGTGTCATCATGTGGAGTGGGTTATTTGTGTCAGCTGGGGTCACCCGCCCTGGCTCTAGACCTTCACCACCTTCTCAACAATATAAAGTTGGGGAAAGAAGAAGGAAGGGATGGATGTTCAGAGTGATGGTGCTTTTCTGCCCAAGTTAATGCTAGGCATGATAAAATATTATTTTATCCTAAGGATGCCCACAGAAAGGAGGGAATTAAATCCTTGTTTTTCTTTGTTTGTATGCAAAAATTTCACTTTTTGTATTAAACTGTCTGTATCTCAACCCACAGTATTCTACCCTTAGGATTCTCTCACCTATTATGCTGGGCAGAGTGAGAAAGTGTCTTTGAGGAGCTTAGTTTCCAGCTGAAGTTAAATCATGATGGAACTGCAGAGTAAGGGACATCTCAGAAAAGCAGAAGCAGCTTTTCTGCAGATGAACCTCCACCAGAAATTTTCTGGTTTAAAGAAAGGAAATACTGGCTCCAGTAGAATCCATGTAAAATCTCTTTCCATTAGTGGTTTGTCTATTGATTGAAGAGAAGCTCTTTTTATGAAAGGTTTGGTTTACTGAGTCAAGGAGGATGGAATAACCAGTGTGACACAGATGTTGCACTTGTGATAATGCTGGGGTTTGTATTTTAGTTCAGAAAACACAGGTGATATTCTTGATGGTTATTCCACCTCAGATCTTTGCTCTCTGCTATTCACTGAGATACCAGATTAGAGATGGCTGGACGTAAGGTCTGCTCATCAGCCTCAGTGTCTCTGTAAAAGGTTTAAGGTCACAATAATCTGCCTCTCATGCTGGCTTTTCATATATCTGTCTGAGTGCACATGTTGCCATCACATTATGCACAGCTGACACAGTCAAGTTATATATAAAGTGGAAGGAGTTCAATGTTCACTTGAGCTCTTCACTCGTCAAAAGCAGGCCTGTGATTTTTCAGGCAGGGCATTAGACCCAAGAGACCAGATAATATACAAATTCACTATGCCATCAGACAGGTATCTTCAAACCAGGTAAGGTGGGAGCAATGCAAGTACCTAATACTGGAGACAGAGGCTTGAGTGCTTACTAGATATCCTGAGACCTTTATAGTGTTCTTGCTTACAAGCAAAGGTATCCTGGTGACATAAGAACAATTTGCTAACATGGTAGAATTTTTCTGGGAGATCCACCCTTTTCTACCTGATAAAAATACTTTATAAATCACCTCAGCTGCTGTTCTTTTTTCCTCTTCTCTGTCAGCATAGGAAAGGGAGGTCGTGCCTGACCAATCCAACCTCCATTTATGACCAATGACTTGCCTGGTGGATAAAGGGAAGGCTGTGGATGTTGTCTACCTGGACTCCAGTAAAATCTTTGACACCATCTCCCAGGGAAAAGCTGTCAGCCTACTGCTTGGACAGGTGCACTATTTGCTGGGTTAAGAACTGGCTGCGTGACTGGGGATGGAGACTGGAGGTGAATGGTGCTGCACTCAGCTGGTGAATGGTCACTAGTGTTGTCCACCAGGGTCCTGTCCTGTTTAATATCTTTTTTGATGGTCTGGATGAGGGGATTGAGTCTACCATTAGCAAATTCATAGATGACACCAAGCTGGATGGAGTGTTGACCAAGCTGGGTAGAGGGCAGGAAGGCTCCTCAGAGGGACATGGACTGGCAAGACTGATGCCCTGAGACAGACCATCAGCAAGTTGTTCAACAGGGCCAAGTACCAGGTCCTACAACTGGGTCACACCAAGCCCATACAGTAATACAGCCTGGGGGCAGAGTTACTGGAAAGCTGCCCAGTGGAAAAGGACCGAAGGAACATGAAAGGTAAAGGACTGCCCAGTGGAAAAGGACTGGCTGAACATGAGCTGTGCCCAGGTGGCCAAGAAGGCCAGTGGCAGCTTTCCCTTTGTCAATCCTCTAGCCAGTTGGTCTAGGGAAGTGAACATCTGTAGTCACCACTGATGAGACCATGCCAGAGTTCATTTCTGGGTCTCCAACTCTGAAAAGGATATGGAGATACTGCCATATATCCAGTGAAGGGCAACAAGTGAAAGGTCCAGAAAACATGCCTTTTGAGGGAGCAATGGTTGTTTAGTCTCAAGAAAAGGAGGCTAAAAGGGGAAACTCATCTCTCACTACACCTGTGACCCTGAGCACAGTACTTTTATCAGTTTAACACTGAAGCTGTGGTTCAGTACTTATATGGACCATTCACTTGAAAGTTGGATCTGCCAAGTTGGACCTGTTGAATTGTACCCTTTCCAACTAAGAATATTATGTGACTTAACTGAAAAGAAGTTGTAGTGAGGTGGGGCCTGGTCATTCACTGTGCTTGCAGTAAGAGGACAAGAGGAAATGGCCTTAAGCTAAAATGGGGAGATTAGGTTATTCTATCAGGTTAGATATTAGAATCTTTTTTTTCTGTCAAGTAGTTAAGTATACCCATATTGGAGAAGGTTGCCCAGGGAGGTGGTGGAGTCTCCATCCCTGGAGGTGTTTAAGAGGCATCTGGATCTGGCAGTAAGTGATGTGGTTGAGTGGTTTAGGGGTTACAGTGTGCAAAGTTGGACTGAAGGATCTCAAAGATCTCTACCATTCTTGCTGGTTCTGTGATTTTATGATTATTACAGAAAAGCTGTTCTCTGTTCTACATGTGCCTTCATAGAGACCTTTGTATTTCTTACTATTAAAATAATGAATATAATTGTGTGATACACAGTTATAACTGTGATAACTGTGTGAATATATATGTGTGATACATCTCTTCCAAAATTATCTATTTAGAAAATCTACCAGGAAAAATGTCTTTAAAAATGTCTTACACTACCTTTCTGAAAGACAGAAACATATATATTTCATGGTTTGGTCTCCCAGTTTATTAGTCAGTCCAAGTTGAATGCTTTTTTCCAGAATACATTAGCTGCTGTAGCACACACCAGGAAAGAGAACTTAATAAGAGTGATGTGATGATGCCTGTGTGCTGCATTAAGCAAAGGATGTCACTCTAATATTAAAGTCACTGCTCATGTCAGAATCTTTGTATTCTGACAGAATTTATAATGTGCAAAGTTAAACAAGAATATGTAATTTTACAAATGCTTTTTAGTTGCTCAAATGAGCAGCTGCAAAATGCAAAGCAGTTTGTAATTCAAAGGCAGTAGGAGAAAAATCTTTCCCTTTACTTGTTTATCTCTTCCTCTTGTTGTTCTCTGTATTTCTTTTTCTCATTATTGTTACCATGGCCTTTTCTGCAGAGCTTTCACACGTATTGATTTCATTTTGGCTATCTACACTCACAACCTGAGTTGTTGTTACCTGTATTTACCCAGTCTCCTTCTCCTAAAATTAACATAGTCTGGTATATTTTAAATGAGGCTGTAGAGTTGCAATATAACTGACAGTATCATTAGGAGTTAAGATCTCTTCTTCCACTGAACTCTTCCTCACTGTTACCTTTCTTGTAACACTGCTCCCACATCATCCAGTTGTAACAGTTAGCCATTCAGTTGTACCAAGAGGTTGCATACCATGGTGCACAAAAAAAAAAAAAAAAAAAACCAAAAAAAAAACAAAACAAAAAAAAAAAAAAAGGGTGGGAGAGGCTCCATCAGGTAAAGAATAGGAAGCAAACAGAGAAATCAGGGTTTCTGCTCTCTGTGTGTTGCTTCCCTGAGTCTGCAGTTGGTTTCTGTGCATGATGTAAATAGGTTTAAGAAGTCACAGACTATCCCTCTCGTTACTTCCCCTGAGTCAGCACATATTGAACTGAGTATTGAATAAACTTATCATGCCACTGCCAAAACTCTTGTGTGAGCAGAGAACATGAATTAATGCAATGGTCAAATAAGGGAGAAGCAAGAAGAGGCCATACCTGATGTCAAAAGGTCATTTGTAAAACAGCACTTAAAGAACTAATCTTTCCAATTTTGAATTCAATACTGAAGTCTGGCAGAAATGGTAAGGTATCCAATCCACTGGGTAGAAACATTCCTGTATTCAAAATAATTGCAAATTAAGAAAATACTTGGGCTTCACCTGAACTTGCACCAGCTTTTGAACCAAAGTTCATTTATACTAAAATGATAAACTTTTTTTCTATGAAACTTTTCCTCTTACTCTGTAATTTATGTTATTATTATAACAGTAATGTTTTCGTCTTCTGGACAGTGAAAGAATATGGAGGGGAAGGGTCATTCCAGAGTATAGATATGCAGTTTTTACTCTACTTTCCCAACACTTACTGCCAGATAGCAAGAACAGCAAAACGGGCACCTACTCTGACTTTACACACTTAAAAAACCAACAAGGACACTACTTTTGCCAAAAGCAACCAAAACTGTTGATCCAAAACCAGCTGATCTGTCTCCTGCGTATGAAACCATGGAAAATTATGGTGCTGATTTTGAAATGGTGCTTTCTGCCTCCCTGTTTCTCCCCTTTATCCTTTTATTCCTGTGAAAAGGAAGCTGAACAAGATGTTCTTGGTGTAAAAGGAGGTGACCATGTTGATAATATACTTGAAAATTTCTGTTCAGCCTTAATAATATAATTTCTTTTAATTTAAAATAATTTATTTTGGTCTTGGTGGTATAATTTGTGTTAGTATCACTGCAATCATTATTTCTTAAAACATTTTATATAGCTTCCAGTAAGTTTCAGGAAATATCTTGTTACTTTTCTCTTGTTTTGTCAAAATTTTATTTAGTTATTAAAAGTTCAATCTATTTTTTTTTTTAATTTTTAATTATTTTTTCTTGCTTCAGATTTGTTTCAGTAGAAGTTATGCTTTATCTTTTTATTTGTAATATTTTTTCCTTCACCTTTTATAATGATAATTTTAGTTTCATGCTTTCAGTGTTATTTGATTCATTGTTTTCCTGAGAGTATTTTTGCACGGTGTCCTGGTTTGACCAGCCCAGGAAAATGAGCTGGCTAGGTTTGAGACTGACATTTTATTGGACCAATAGGAAAACATTTTCTAGTTCTTATTACCTTTGAAAGAAGCCCGAAAAAACTTTCTTTCCTTCCAGCTGTCAGAGTGAGCAAATACCTCCGCCCTCTCTCGGCCCTGGCCAAGTGGGGGACGGGGCGGGGAGGCCACGGGGGCCAGGCAGGCTCAGCTGATTTGGGAACATCTGCCAGCACGGAATTGGCTCTGCTGCTGGCCCCAGCTGAACTTTACCTTTGCTGCGTCTGGTGAGGGGGGGAAGGGGAAGCACGATGAGGCAGACCAGAGCACCTGATGAGACTGAAAGGTGAAAAAGAATTTCGGAAATCTGTCCAACTTTCCCGTGGCTGCCTTCTGAGCCTGAAACCTGTGAGAGTCCCCCAGCATGGCTTTGAAACATGACACCATGGACTACTGTGGACAGATGCTGCTTCTTGTTAACTCCTTCAGTGCATCAGTGCACAGACGGAACTTAGAAGACCTCCATCCTCTCTCCAGTAAGAGAAATTAGAATGTAGATGTGTAAAGACCACATGAAGTATCAAAGTCAGTCAAGAAAGGGTACAAGTCCAAGTAAAAAGAGTGTAGGAAGTTGCTTTTGAGCTATAAAAGATTCTTGCAAGCTATAGTAGTTGGTTACAACATATTGAAATGTTTCCTTTAAACTATAAAGAAATATGGGAAAGATAAAAGAGTTCAAATTGTAGATCTGAGCAAAAGAGTGAAATGTTGAAGAGACTGTTGATTTCATGAGAAGTTACACAAAGAGATGAAGTGATAAAGACTCTTTGCCCTCGAAAAAGAAGTGAATCTCTGTTCCTTAGAAGTGAAGGTGGTCCCAAAGACAAAGAGAACCTTTGTTTTGAACATGTTTGTCTTTAAACTGAGACCCCATACATCGATGTGGCCCAGAGACACAATTGTGAACATGAGAAGAATTGCATGAATGCAAAAGGATCCAGGCGGTTGCTGTTCATGAGGAATGCATTTAAAAGAGAACTATTTTCTTGTGGGGAAATTTACCATAGCGAACAAAAAGTGCTTCCCTCCCTAAATGAACTGAAAAAAGACTGTTTTAAAAGTAGAAAACTGAATGAAATTTCTAAGTGTTGTTTTCTTTACATTGTCGGCTAGGAAAAAGAAAGTGTGGGGAAGGAGGAAGAGTTTTTTGAAGGTTCCATCCTCATTCTTGTTGTTTTTCTTTCTTTTAGTATTAGTTAATAAAGTCTTATTACTTTTAAGCTTAAGCCTGCTTTACTCTTAATTAAAAACTTTGAAATCAGAAAAAAAAAAAAAAAAAAAAAAAAAAATCAAACCAAAACAGAAATTAGTGTTTCTGCCTGGTTTCGAATTGAAACCATGACACACAGTTCATTCATCAGGATATCTTTCATATACATTGTTTTCTTTTAATATTCCCTGACAGTTCTTGTCCTGTTAATATTTCTCTCTTTCTTATCAGTCAAAATGCTAATACTTTCCCCATTGTGATGGTCCTGCTGGTATCTCATTAAACCATGGATCACACTTATTGCAGAAATACAAAAAATCACCCATTTACTCTCTTAATAAGAAACACATCCCCTTCCACTTCCAGTTCCTTTCCCCTTCTCCTTCCCTTCATGTGCCTTCATCCACACCCCTCTTCCTAGCTCCGCTCTCTTTGTAAGCAAAATTTATCATGTGCTGAAAGGTGCCATGCTTCTCTTTCTTCCAGGTTAGCTATTGAACCAGTATTTGCATTTTCTGGAGAAAAGCAGATTTTACCTTGAATTCAGCCTCAGTGCTCTGTGTTCTGGGAGCACTACAGAAGTATTTCATATATTGGAATAATGTACCAAGAAATTCTGTGCGCTAGAGCAAGACAGACAAAAATGCAATTCTACACTTCTGTTGTCACGTTTCCTGCACCTGAATAATCACAATAGTGATATTGTGATTTTAATTGTGACCTGCAGTCACAATGTTCTTTGTCTTTCTCTAATCTCTGGACCAGAAATTGACTCAAGCAACTTGCCAAGACCTTATGAGACTGGCCCCTTGTTTGGCATACCTTTTAGCAGACTCTCATTGACTGTCAGTTTGTTGATCATGTTGAAGACTCTGCCTTTCCTTTACCACGTGGCTGAGGAAAGTAAGCACTCCAAGAAGCAATGAATCTGACTTCTGTGATGAGATTTGGAAAACATGCTGCTAGTTTCCATGGCTGTGGGTCTCAGTTTGACTGATAGATCTAGGAGCCAAAACCCCCTCTCTGAAGTTCACCATGATTTACAAATGAGGCCTCTGGCTTTCTTACTGTCACCATGCCAACCCTAAGCAACATTTCTCTCTAAATGGGTAGTATGGTCTATTGGTTTTTCATCCTTCAGCATATGTGACTGTAAATGGTTTATAATGCATTATATTTAGTTTGCTACAGAATACAATTCTCCTCCTATTGATCAGACTAGGTATATTTATATGAATTAGACGTGTACATAGCAATCATACTGTAGTACAAACAATGTCATATATACATTGTAACTCTTCATGTGATTTTCTATGTTATTTTTTGTTGTTTTACCAGCACATATCCATTTAGTTAAATCATGTATTTTAACTGTATATATTTTATTTAAAAACAGGCCATGTTTTGTTTTCAGAATGTACACCATATGGCACTCAGGTGTATTTTTTTAAGGTTCTCAAGACTGGAACTCTTTCTATAACTCAAAATACCAAGAGAGTTTCAGCTAATAAGAACGGGAAGTTTTAGTATGAAAAAGATGGGTGTCCATAATGATGGTAACACTTAATGATAAGTAAGAGTTTACAGTTTTGAAAACCTCATGGGATTCTTCTATTAACATTTCCGTCAGAAAATTAGTATGTTTCTTGATTTGAAGTTCTAGCACTCATGCAAGCTCATACGTACATATTGTGTCAGTGTGCTGGGCCTCTATATAAAAGACAAACTTCTTACATACAGACATTGCTGAAGAGAAATTTTTATCTCTGAAAAGCCCAATGTCATTTTCTTGAAAATAGGCAGCTGGTAAAAAAAAAAAAAAAATTAGAAACCAGTCTTCATGAACATTTCCAAGATCTCTGTGCTTAATTAAAAAAGGTGTTTAAGGAAAAGAAGGACAAGTACTAGTTGTGGGTGGGTTCAAAGATTGCTTACACAAACTCAAACCATAAAGTTCTGTGGGACCTTGGCAGGGCACCTGAGCCATCTGGGTGGTTCTGGTAAGGACACTGTTGAGTATCTTTGAACATCTGTGGAGATAGAGTAGATTATTAACAATTTGAGAAAGGCAAACTTTTGAAACTTTATGCCCAGTTTCAAAAAGCAGAAAAAATGTGGTGCAAGAAATGGCCAACCAGTCTGTTTGATCCCTGAAAGAGTAGTGAAATGGGTTCTCTTGGGCAATATCTCTAGGCAAACAAGGGAGAAGCAGGTGATTGGAACAGTCACTGTGGCTTGAACAGAAGCTGATGTCCAACCTTGCTGCTTTCAGGAGTAAAATGGCTGGATTTGTGGATATGGAGGGAATAGGAGATGTTAGCAGAACTTTTAACAATCTCCAAAAATGTCCTTGAAGCCAAGCTGGAAATTATGTTGTCTGGATGGCTTTCCTATCAAGTGGTTGGGCATTTAGCCTCAAAGATGGTGGGAACCATGCTGTGTCTGCTGGTATCTCATGGGGTCTCACAGGACATCTCCTGGGGCCTGTCCTTTGTATAATCTCTATCTCCTACCTGGGGAGGTCACAAAGTGCACTCTGTCAAGATGCCAAGGACAAAAACCAGTTGATCACCATACATTTTCAAATCCCTCTCTCTTCAAGAATTGTAGAAAATAAGTTTATTTATTTATTTTTACAAAATATATTTTAACTGCTACCAGCAACCTTTTCCTGTTGGCTGTGCTCCAGATACTCTCTAAGAAAATCATTGTCAAGAGTCTTAGAAATAAATTAAAAAAGCCCTCCAGATGATGAGGAGTCCTTGTCCTATCTCCTTATTAGTACAAGATTCCTTTTTTTGATGTAGTCTGATCTATCCTTTTACTTTTCTCATTTCTTTTAGATGCAATATTCTATGCTTTAGAATGACATGTCAAGTGCAGTGATGTTTATATTACTTGAAGAGTTTTTAAAGCCAGTTTAATAATTTTTATTTATGGGTACTCTTTTCAAATTTTTTTTACTGAGATAAAAAGTAACTTTTTCTTATTTTTTATTAAAATGTTAATTCAGTAGAAAATTTAGTAAGAAAGAAAAATGTATCATCTACTATGAAGATGTATTTATCCAATGCCTATTGAAGAGTAATGTCAAGGGAAAATTTAAGCAGTCAACAATTTTTCTCTTGGAGAAAAATCATAGTTCTAAACAAACTGCCAGGGCTTTGAACTGTGTTATTTTGAAAATTATGAGTTTAATAATGTTTAAGCAGATATGAAATCAAGACTGAAAGTAATTCTCTGTGTGTAGAAAAAGATGTGGTTTATGCATTAATTCAGTTAAAATGCATGAGTGTTAGGCCCTCAGAGTAATAGAACAATCTTAGGAGTAGAATGCTAAGAGATACTAATAAATTTTGCTAAGTCTCACTCGTATTCATTCAGAATACACGCTGGCACCTTGTACCTGGCACCTCTTCCATGCAACTTGGCATTATCTTAATTCTACAAGTGGAGATAACTAATTATCTCATTGTTGGATTTACCCCCTTTCTGTCCATGACCATAAGGCAGTTATCCAAATAATTAGATTCTTTGACCTCTTAAATTAGATTTGGCAGCATTTTTCCATCTTTATTGACCCTCTTCTTCATCTTAGCCTAAAATACAGCTAGAGACAGAAAATTTAAATTAACATAATATTTATTTCAAAAGTACCATGTCTAATGCAGATTTGTCTAATGCATATATTGTACTGCCTAACCCTTGCCTTCCAGATATCCAAAGATAACTTTATACCCATGTTCTAAATAATTTATTCTCAGCCCAGATTTCACAAATGCCTAAAGTACAGCACTTTTCAATTTTATTTTGTGTTTACCACATTCAGATATGAATAATGTCTTTTAGATAGAGCCTTGTTATGATCTGATTACTGAGAGATGTGTCTGCATGAATTAAGATGAGATATATATGAAACCATATGCTGAAGTCAATAATACAGATTTTATTCAACAATAAATGTGAGGTAGAGAGATAGAAATAGGAAAGAGGAGGTGGGGAGGGGAATAGAGAGATACATCAACACGACACCTGTGGATCCAGCGATTTTTCATTGATCCCTCTTCACCCTGGGCATCTCAGTGGAGGGGGGTCCTCGAGTCATTCTTCTGAGGGTGTGACCTTCATACAGGTCTGGTTCCAGGTATACATGGGCATGGATGCTCCCATACAATAGACGTTCCCATAACTTGGAGTGACAAGTGCCTGAGCAGTTGTTTCCTTTCGCACAGTTTGACGCAGTAGGAATTTTTTGTCTGGATGCATTTACTAGGATGGGCTAACCAGATCTCACATTTGTTAGCAAGTTCATTGCAACATTTAATTTAAAAAGCATCTTAAACTTTTCATGACCTTAGCTCTTCAAAAGGAATTGATCAATCTTGCTGAAATAGAACCATCTATTGCTAGGATCCATAGACTTTGCCTCAAAACATCTAATTTATGAAGAAGAAGAGGATTTATTAGAAACAAAACTCTTGGGATCATGATGGATCCATGGCTTTCTATATATGTGGTGCTCAATTGTCCAATAACTGATATCTATTTCTTAATTAAAAGAAAAAAAAGACAAATAGACTGTTTTATTCTGGATATTAATAACAGCACAAGAACCCAGGGAAGGAAGTTTTTCAAAGGTGGGTGAGGAGCAGCATCAAAAGCCTTGTATTCTTTTGCCCAAAGAATGATACAATCAAATGATCTGTTACACTGCAGGCACACAGCCACCTTGCAAGGGAAGGGATGTTCAAAACCAAAGATGCTGTAGCTGTAGCAGCAGTCCTTCCCATAAAATATGAAGCTCTAGATAATTTGCTCATACTTGTAAGATTTTCATAAAGGAGATTTACAGGTAAAAGAATTTCAGGTAAAAGAATTTCAAAGTAACAAAATAGTTGAAGTTGAACCTTCAGAACTGATTTGACGTGCCTGTTAACAAGGATGTTTTGCTTCGTTCTAAGGCCAAAAGAAAGCAATGTTATTTAAATCAAGCACTGACTTGAAAGTGCTGTGGCTCTTATTCCATTAAAAATATAGCTATAGGTCAAGTCTCCCTGGTGAGACAATATTCTTTTTTATTGAGCAGTTTTGATTCATAAATTTTTCTTTGCCTTTTATCTAATTAAGTAGAGAAGAAAATTATTAGCTTTCTTGTAAGAAAAAGGATTACTACACTATCTCTTTTGTGAGATATGATAGAAAAACAATGAGCTGTTTCATCATAAAATTTCCAACTTCTAATTATTAGTAAATTCAAAAGAAACTTCACTAGTTATTCATTATTTCACCAACTTTTTTTCTGAGATCTTTGTTCACCAGACCTCAATCCTACCTCAGCTCAATCTGTCTCAGTGCTGGATGGACACTAAATTCCCCTATGTGTCAATCAATTGTGGTTCAACTGTGGTAGAGAGAATTTATAAACTAAAAGCAAGGAAACCCTTAGGTTAAGATAAAGGCAGTATGATTGTAAAAATACACCACCACCACAACAACAAAAATAAAAACCCCAAGCCAAAATAACCAACCAAACAAAAAAAAACAAATAAAAAATAACCTTGTTATTAACATTAAAAAACAAAGCCAAGGGGGAAAAATGAAGAGAAAAAACCCTCCTTTACCTCACTACCAGCTAACTGGTGCCTAGCAGTTACAGTCCTGACATACTTGCTCTTCTCCAAGTTTTTATGACTGAATATGAGACCATAATGTATGGGATATCCCTCTGGACAGTTGTAGCAGGTAAGAGGGACTGATCTGTAAGGTATGATACTTTTAATCTTCACTATTCTTTTTTAAAAAATATATTTGTTGTTGTTGTTGTTATTGTTGTATGGGCTGGGGGTTTGGTTTTTGGTTTTGTTGTTTGTTTCATTGTGTGGTTTTTTTTTTTTTTTTTTTTTTCATTTTACCACAGAAGTAGATGTATAAGCACTACAGCACATTCAATGACAACTACCTTGGACAGTTAAGATGGAAAGTTAACAGCCAGTACTTGAGATTCCCACAAGCAGTACTTATCAGAGGAAGGTTTTCATTGTAAATTGCAAAAACGCATATAAAATAATTTTAATCAAAGGGTTTTAGCAGTATGCATAAAGGCAGCAGTACACAAAAACATGTTAATGATTTGCAATTAAAGACCATAGATTGTTATACTTCTAGTTCATACAGGTAGTGAGATTAAACAGAAAACTTTGCTATGTGTTTTTTATATCCTTCAAGAACTTACATAGATATATATCTATATCTAATATATCTATATCTATATCTATATCTATGTCTATATCTATATCTATAGATATAGATATAGATAGAGATAGAGATAGAGATAGAGATAGAGATAGAGATAAGATAGAGATAGGATAGAGATAAATATACACACACACATATATATATATATATTATGCATTTATGTAAAAATATATATTCTTTTGATATCCTGATAAGATATCAGAGGAGCTGAATGTATTGGTAAAACTTTGCCCCTAGCACTGACATTCATACGAGCTTTGTCTGCAAGGTATAGGATCAGTTCAGATGCAAGTAAAACAATAAAAGGCCTATGCCACTTTCTAAACAAGAGAAGCTGTGATAAATGTGTTCTCCAGAAAATCACCCTAATAAAGCTTGAGATCCAAGGTATGCCTAACATATATCAAGTTGCTTTGATAGCTGTCAGTAATTTCCCTCTTCCAGTAAACCTACATCCAAATATTATGTCATTTCCCATGGCATTTGCTTTGTCACCGGATCCGATTTAATTTCAGTATTTCTTTCTATATTTCCATATATTGGTGTTTCTGAAATTACATGATTTAAAACTATTTTGCACCAAATTTCATGTATACTTAAAACTTTTGTGACTATCTATTAGGTCACAAAAAGCCCTACAAAAAACCCAAACCAAAACCCCAAACCACAAAATGTTTATAGTTTAGAGTAAATTTGTGTTAAGTTCAGGTAAAATCCCCCAGTCAGACCAGGAATTCTGAGGTTCCTTCACATTACAGTGGGGAAGTTCTAGCAAGCAGCTGATAGAAATTAGGACAAGACTGAGCTTACCCTAAGACTGCATGGTCCAACTGTTGGCTGACTGTGGCTGGCTGCTTGCTAAAGCAAATGTATCACTGTCTTTCAGCCACAGGATCAGAGATAAAAAGTTGTGGTGGTTTAAAAAGAAAATGAGTTTTTTTTTGGAATACAGTAGTCAAACCAATGAGTGCTCAGGTTTAAAGATTGGCACCTGGTGTGGCCACTGAGGACAAGGATCCACCTCTGAGAACACAGGGGGTTAAAAGCAGAGGGTCCCAGGAGAACTCTCTCTTGGTTCCGGTCCCTGAGGACGGGCGGATCTCCCCTGCCCAGCTGGGCGGGGAGGGGAAGCCATGCGGCTGGGCGGGTAGGCTGGAGCCTTGGGCAGAGAGGGGAGAGGAAGATCCTGCAGGATGGAAGGGTGGAGAGAGTACAAGAACCTTGAGAGGCATCAGGCAGCCTCCTTCTCCCTGGAGAGAGAAGAGAGAAGGAGGAGAGAGAGAGAGAGAGAGAAGAGAGAGAGAGAGAGAGAGACTGTGTCTGTGCCACCTTGAAATTTGATATCGGCAGCCGTCCGAAAGAGTGAAGAAAAAGAGGCGAGAGAAGTGCTAACAACTTGCTGTAAGAGTTTGGGCAGGCACAGTCCAAGGTTTTAACCCTTTTTGTAAATGATGGAAACTTTATAAATGCTAATCCTCCTAAATCTGAAGAAGAAAGATAGAGAGAACTAAGCAGAGATGATAAAAGTTCATGCAAGTGGAAAATTGTCAGAGAATACTGAAAAGAATCCTAGGTGGGAGGAGATGATGGAGTGGCC
Source organism: Sitta carolinensis (assembly GCA_032173965.1). Classification (NCBI taxonomy): domain Eukaryota; kingdom Metazoa; phylum Chordata; class Aves; order Passeriformes; family Sittidae; genus Sitta; species Sitta carolinensis. The sequence continues at coordinate 52,054,958 of CM063313.1, forward strand.
TTTGGCTGGACTTTTTTTGTAAAGCCATGGACGGACTTTTTTTTTTTTTTTTGTGACATAGAGACTGTAATTAGGGGGAGGCAATGTCCTGAAGCCAAGAAAGTGCAGTAAAGCAATGGTGTAAACAGAGACGGCTGACGAGGGTGTGGTGGTGCCTTGTGTCTTCAGTGGAGAGGAAGATCTCTGTTTCACGAGGCCCCTCGGCCCCAGGGGATGAAATTGGGTGTCCCGAAGCTAAGAGACTGTTGCTGTTTTGGAACTGGGCAAAGCATCCTTAAAAAGAGAAACCCTAGAAACAGTTCTGGTCCATGCACAGTGGTGAGAGCACTGGCCATGGAAGAAGAAGTCACGAGATGGTGCAAGAAGGACTCCTATCTCTCCTTAATGAACTGAGTACTGATTATCAAAAAGTGGTAATGGACTGAAGATTAATTATCTGAAAGGTGGTAATTTGATTGGAAATTTTTACTTTGTTTTATTGTGTTGAGAACTATGGTGGGGGGAGGAGGAAGAGCGTTTTTTAAAGTTTTCATTTTTTTCTGTATGTGTCTTCTTTACATATTATAAGTAATAAAGTTCTTATTTTCTTTTGCTTTCTAAATTAGAAACTGTTTTGCTCTGTTTTTGGTCGCATCTCACAGCAAACACCAGGGACAGTATATCTTCATGGGGGCACTGGCCTTGTGCCAGCGTCAAACTATGACAAAAGTGAAGAAATAAAGTTCATGGGTTGAGATAAGGACAGGGAGATATTTCTCACTAGTTACCATCATGGATAAAACAGACTTGACCTGGGTAATTAATTTAATTGATTATCAATCAAATAACAGTTGTAATGAGGGTAATGAGAAATAAACCCAAATCTTAAGATCCTTTTCTCTAACTCCTCTCTTCTTACTGGGCACAACTTCACTTGTGATCTCTCTTATCTTCTCCCCACCAGTGTCACAGAGGGACAGGGACTAGGAGCTTCTGTCAGTTCATTCTGGATTGTATCTGTTTTTTTCTTGTTTCTCATGCTCTCTTTCTGCCCTAATGTGGAGTTCCACACACAGAAGACAGTCCTTTGTGAAATTTTCCAGCATAGGTACTTCCACAGGTTTCAGTCCTTCAGAAACTGCTCCATTGTAGGTCCTCTGCCAGGCCACACACAGGTCCTGAGAGAAAACCTTCTGCATAGGCTTCTCTCCACAGGGTAGTGATTTCCATCAGAAACCTGCTCCAGTGTGTAGTCTTCAGGGACTGTAGATTCTTTCATTGAACCTTTTCTGGTGTAGGGTCCTCCATGAGCTTCAGGGTGGATATGTCCTTCATCATGGACCTCCACAGACTTTAGGACAATTTCTGCTTTGGCACCTGGGATACCTCCTCCCCCCTCTTCAAGGATCTTGGTGTCTGACTTGGTGCAGAGTGGTTTTATCACATTCTCTCCCACCTCTCCCCATCTGCTGCTGCAGAGAGGTTGTTTATCCTTTCTTAAGTAAGTTATTCCAAAGGTGCTACCACTGTCACTGATAGGGTAAGGGTTTGGTAAGCTGTGTATCTATCTTGGAGCCTCAATGGCTCCATCAGACATGTGAGGGCAGCTTCTGGTGTCTTCTAACAGAAACCACCATGGAAGCCAATGCCCCCCTCCCTTCCACAGCCCCAGCCCCACTTACACTACCACAATCTTGCCACATAACTCAATACAAGAACATGATAAGAGCCAGGAGTTAGTTTGCACTCAGAAGAAACCCTGGTGGTACAATGTGATATTTCTCAGTACATCACCTTGCTGGTATGCCTGATATAGAAGAAAAGAATTAAACTCTGAAGATCTCTGTGAAATATTTCTGGAAGAAGCTTCACACAGTACCTCTACAGAATAAAGGAGGTTTTTGAATTTAAATAAAATATTGGTAAGGAATTTTTTTTTTTTTTTTTGCCAAGTTTGCATGAATTTAATTTGTTTTCCCCCGGAGAAATGTTGTGGCTTTTTTTCCTTTTTCTTAATAGAAGTTTTCTATGTCGAACATTGAAAACAGGCTGGGAAGCAGATGATAGGCACTGAATAGGCTGGAGAACATACAGTTCTTTAAAGTCTTTTGACTGAAAATACAGTCCAAGTGCCAAAAAAGAGTGTATTGGGAAATTGTGTATGTTAGTTGTGTAAAATGTTTTAATCCAAGAAAAGCAAGATATGATAGTAAACTTAGTCAAAATTATCTAATTTACTTTTTATTTCCTTTTCCTCTCTCTCTTCTTTTTTTTTTTTTTAATAATAATTCTGCTGATCAAACAGAAAAGTACAGAAACACAGCATTATGTGACACCAACAACACAGGAATGGAAATAGAGATTGGTTAAATGAGGGCCCCATTTGAATTAAAATCTAAGCATTATATATAACTAAAGCAATGCAGGCAGTTGTGTAGAGTGGACTCAGTCCACTGTGTAGACTTCAGTCTGACATGACTGAAATATCCTTTCAAGAACATGAAAATTAATAGACTGAAAATATATTTCCTATTATAATGCATTCAGTGACCTCTGTTGTTTCAAGATGTATGATGCTTGAGTAATTGTAAAATCACCAATAGTGATAACTAACTTTTAAGAAGGAGAAATCTTCTCATTAAACTACTGAGAACAGTTCTGTAGCTGTAAGAGAAAAGCATACATATTACCAAGACAGGCTGGTGCTCACATGCCCTTGTAGCCTGTGGACACACCTCTGCTTTCTCCCTGCTCTTTGTCCACAGAAGCACACTTCTCCACCTTTCTGGCTGGCAGGGAATTGGTTGTCTGGATAACTTTTCTCTAATAACAGTAATGATAAGCATTGCATTACAGAATGGAGAGCATCTTCCCCTCGGAGCTGAACCCTTATTTTAACTCTGCCCAGGGCAATTTCCACCTGGGAAGGCTTAGTGCTTATCAGGGCTAAATAGGGCTTTTTTGCACAGGCTGAGGTGAGACAGTTTGACTAGAGACAGATGGCAGTTTGGTGCTAGTGCCAGGGCAAAGAATCAGTCAGTGTGTGCTGCTCAGCAGGCACTTGGCTCACGCTTTGGAAAATATAGAACTTTCATATACTTTCATAACAAAATGGCTGAGAATTCACTCTTTTTATTTATATGTATACACATACAAATATTTTGAGCGAGCAAGTGTGTTGGCTTGACCAGCCCACAGAAATAAGTTGGCTGGTTTTGAGATTGGCATCTTACTGGACCAATTGGAAGGCATCTTGTCTTTGTGAATTATTACATTTCAAGGGAAACAAAGTGCAGGAAAGCTTTTGCTCTTCTGGTCTGAGCACAAGTACTAGGGGCCAGCTATTGTAGCTGGGCTGGACCAGGTGGGCTCTGCCACGGGCTGGGACTTTCTCCGGGAGGCCACTGAGCCCCATCCTGGCAGGGCCAGGCCCTTGTCTCTGCCGCAACATTGGCCAGGTCAGGTTCCCCCCCAGCCCTCCGGGTGTGGCCAGGCAAGGATGGAGAGGCCAGACCAGCCCTGCTCTGCCACAGTTAGCACAGTCCTGGCGGCTGCCAGGCAGGGGGAAGAGAAGCCGTCGGCCTGTGACATGTTGCATCTGAGCCCAGCCTGGCTGGTGAGATCCCAACCACTCCCAGTCCCCTCTCAGTGTGGCTGCTGAAGAAACCTCCATCCACAAGAAAGTGCTGGCCAAAAGTTGCTGAGGGGCTTTCTTGGAGCCTCGGGAGATCATGTGGCTGAGACCAAGGGGTGGCTTTGCAAGTCCAGGGTGAAATATTAATCCTTTGCAGTGCACAGTGGAGACCTACAGGCTTCCAATCTCTTCAGAGAGAGACAATAGAGTGAAGACACATTGAGACCACATGAAGGCATCAAGATCAGTCAAGAAGGAATAAAGTTCCAGATGAAAGGAGTATGGGGAGCTACTTTCAGGCTGAAAAAATCTCTTCTAAGCTATGGTGATTGACTATAATATATTGAGATACTTTCTTTAAACCATAGAGAAGTATGGGGAGATAGAAAGTTCAAATTGTAGACCTGAGCAAAGGAATGCAGTGTTAGAGTGAGCCAGTGTTGAAGAGACTGTGAATTCGTGAGAAGTTTAGAAAGAGAAATGAAGTGATAAAGACTCTGTCCCCAAAAGAAGAAGTGAATCTCTTTTCCCTGAGATGAAAATGATCTCAAAGATAGATAAAGAGAACCTTTGCTTTGAACAGTTTATCTTTAAAAAAAAAAAAAAAATCCCAAACGTTGATGTGGCTGAGAGGCACAGCTGTGAAAGAACTGTGAACATGAGAGGAGCGTCATGAATGCAGATCTTCTGGGCAGCTGTTGTTCATGAAGATTGGAATCATGAGAGAACTGTTTTCTTGTGGGGGAATTTTCCATAGCAAACAAGAAGGGCTTCCCTCCCTAAGTGAACTGAAGACTATTTTAGAGGTGGAAAACTGACTGAGATTTCTGGGTGTTGTTATCTGTACGTTGTCAGTTGGAAAGAAAGAAAGTGCGGGGAGGAAGAAGAGTTCTGAAGTTTTCATTCTGATTCTTGTTCTTTTTCCTCCTTTTAGTTTTAGTTATTAAAGTTTTGCTACTTTTAAGCGTAAGCCTGCTTTGCTGTTGATTGAGAAATTTTAAATTAGCAAACCAAAACCAGAACATGAATTGGTTTTTCTGCCCAGTTTCGAACTGAAACCATGACAACAAGAGTTCAGAAAACATCTGTTTCTATAACTTTTGATTAAATAAATCTACTTCTTGATTTCTTAGAAGATTCTTTAAGTGCCGTTTCTTCCAGGGTCCATTGCAGAGCAAACTGCAAAAGCTGCATTTCAGTTTTGCTCAGCTTTCAAATCTCATCTGCAGATGAATCCATCCCTGAAAAAAATTCAAAAGTTTCTTATGCTTAGAGACTTCTTTCACCATGGAAGAACTACAGCACCTAGTACTTCTTTCTTACTTGTAAGTTTATACCTGAATCCCAAATGTCTCTAGCAGCATTAAATTCTGCATATAACTATTTGTTTACTATCTGTATATTGTATGTGCATATTTGCATGTATGTATGACACACAGTGGTTTAAAAACATTTAAATTCTCATGATGGTAGTGATATATTTTTCTCCCTAAAGTAATTAATTTGTGCTATAAATTTGACAGCACACTCAATGGATACTGAGATCTTTTTCAGAGCTAGATTTTTATGCATTGTTTCTATAGAATAAATTTTCTTTCCGTATTTCTTAAAAAGAGTTAACTGAAGTTTCAGCATAGCATATAGACAGCATAAAGACTATATAGTCTCTCTATGTATATTCTAGAATGCTTCATGGCACACCAAAGGAAAGGAAAATTGTCTACTGGGAGAGAAACACAGGGGTTTTTACTGTGACTTTTTTTTTTATTTATAAGATATTAGAAAATATTTAGTCTGGTGCAAACCACTAATCTTCTTGCTTCATGGGTATCTTAAGCTCAAGGAATCTCATTTCAAAAATTACAGTTTATATTGTTGTTTAGGTTTTATTTGGAGCTTTTTTGTAACGTAAATTGAGGAAGTTTGCTGCCTTTTGCTTCCGGTTTAAACATCTAAAGCTGGTTTCCAGTATTTATAAAAATATGGAATCAAATTATGACAATGGATATCTTTTATTAACTTACTTTTACTATCGTATGTGTTCTAAATGTAGTCAGACATGGCTTTGCAGTATAAATAATCTGGAGATAAAACTGGAAATAAAGTTTAAACTGCTGCTCTGGGTTTCTTTGAAAATTCTGATGACAGTTTTATGGCAAGAATTCCATGAAGAACATAAAAAAAAGCAACCTAGCACCATCCTGCCATATCTCTCACTGATGAAAATCGGTCAAAGAAAACATGTTATCTCCCTGAAGGTGGCATCACAGTAACTCTGCAGTTCTCAATGGATTAAGAGATCTTACCCACATCCTGCCAATTCCTACTCTGTTCTTTCCCACCTTGATAGGTTTCTAGTTTCCAGGGTACACTTGTGTATTACTATATAAACAATACTTAAAATACAATAATATATTATTAATATTATTTTTATATTTACTAGAATCAATGTAATCAATATACATATAATTTAGATTATAAAGGAGCCTTTCTGGTTTTGTACTGGGAGTAACCAACCCAGGGAAAGATCTGTCATTATGACTGGGTCTGAACTGGCAGAAGGCATGTTGTGCAGTGGTAGCCTCATGGGAACAGAGCGGATATATTTGAGGATGTTTAGCTTGTTCTCTTTCAGTGCAGTAGTTGGCTGTGAGGTGGGTCCTGCCTACAAGCTGGTGTTTTCTGTAGACTGGAAGTTCAAATTATTTACTCAAATACTCAAGCATATATCTGGCAATATCCTAAAAATACATGGCTGTACTGAACCCAGATTATTCAAGTTTCAAAATTTGGTATTATGTCTTTCCTTCTTCTTGTGGACTCCAGAATTCCAAGAGGAATTTCCTTGGTACTTCCAAGGTTTCTGGAAAATTATTACAACAGTTTTAGAAACTGTAGATGAACTATAAAAACCCCTCCAAAGTAAAACCAATATATGTTTCAACTTCTTTTCCTTAAGAGAAAATATCACCTAAGATACGACTGACTGAAGATTGCATGCATAACAAGAAGTGGTCATACCACTTTATTTTCATTTAGATTCCTGTATGTTTGCCTGTTTTGATTAGGTTTAACAGTTGAAGCATAGTGCGGAGTTTTAAACATCTTGTGTTTAAATCTTGTGTTTACATATTTTTTTTGCTAAAACAAATTTCTCTTCATAGATTCCATCTCTGTTTCTTTACCCCAGTCTAAATAAAAATTTAGTTGTTTTACTTATTGCTTTTCTGCTATGGTGGGGAGGGTGGTTTTAAGATTACATCTTCCCCATTTGGTTTTCCTCATTCCATGTTTGAAACTTGATATTATGTCTGGTATTGAAGCAGGATTGCATCACAGAATCAAACATCAAACCCTTTGTCTTGGAAGAGACCTTTAAAGATCATTTAATTCCAATCCTAATAATGAGCAGGAACTTCTTTAACCAGATCAAATTCTGTCCAATCTGGTCTGGAATGTTCCCTTATCCAACACATCTCTGGGCAAGATTTCACCACAACCACCTATATTGTAAAAAAAAGTCTGCCTTATATCTCGTCTGAATAACCCACTTTTAGTTTAAAACCATTAACCCTTGTTCTATCACAATAGGCCCTGATAAAGAATTTTTCCCTGTCTTTGTTTTGAGCCCCCTTTTAGCACTGGATGGCCATCATTAGGTCTCCCCAGATCCTGACCTACTCCATACTGAACAAACTCAACTCTCTCAGCCTTTCTTCATAAGAGAGGTGCTCCAGACCTCTGGTTATTTTTGTGGCCCTCCTTTGAATGTGCTCCAACTGGTCCATGTGTCCCCTGTACTGAGGACTCCAGAACTGGACACACTATTCTGGGTAGAGATACATGGTTACTGCATCCCAGGCTGCCTCCAATCCTGATGTGACTGACTAGGTAACCTGCAACGGAAACAAACATTCCCTTTGACAGGGCTGTCTATTACCTGGCTTAAGAAATTACCCTCAGTGCAGACCAAGACTCTCCTGGATTGTCTCCTGTGGCTTCCCTGAGTGAGTATTCTTGCTGACATGTTGCATGCACTACAGGCTTGTTTGAGGCAGCATATATTAAGTACAGTTCATGTTTGAAGACTATGGTTAGTGCAGACAGAGCAGAGCAAGAAAGGATCAGAAGTAAATGCAGTGACATTTTAGTGTGGTCAAGTCTAAATAAGGTAACATCCAATTCTTCTAGTTTTAAAAACTGCTTGATTTGAAACCAGCCACCTTGGGTGTTTTTATAAATCATGATAGCTTAAACTGCTTTAACATCCTTTTGTGAAATTGAGGTGGAATTACTTACTGCTTACTTGCTGATAATTAAAAGACGTCATACTTAGAGAGTCAGATTCTAAAAACTTAGCTATTTTCAATGAAAAGCATTATTGTCCCCAAACCTCTTTTTGCTTAGAAAGAGATTTTTGCTCATTTTTTTCTTCAGCATGAGGGACTAGTTGTTTTCTAAGATACTTTCTCTGCAAAAATGCTCTGTAGCACTGAAGAATTGTTTGTCATTTCACATAGACCTGTATATTTCAGCTTACTATATTTCAGCCTACTATCAGTATCTGATACTGATACATGTCTGCTTTCTCTTCATTTTGTAAGGAAGAAACTGGCTTATACATTATTTTAAATGGTAAAAAAAATGCTTGGTCCTCCAGTGACCATCTCAGAAATAAAAGCCTATTATAGAATAAAAGCTAATTGAAAATGCACAAAGAACCTCAAGCATTAAAGGAGAAGGTGCCCGTACTTCCAAAAGACACAATGCTTTTTGAGTAAGGTTCTCACCAGTTAAAAACTTCAAAAAGAAGTTTTACCCATAACATACAAAACTAGTGGCCTTCTTTTCCTTTTTAACACCTCTGAGTTTGATCTGAATTGGATCCCAAGTAATTTGAAGTTATCAAATAACTGCAATGAGGACAGACTGAAGGGTGAGGGTAATATTCTGAGGACAAAAGAAAGATCAGAAGCAAGCCCTTCAGAAATCAATAAGCCTTGAGAATAATAGTAAGTTCATCCACATATCTGACTTAGGGGATGAACATACTATTTCTAGATCAGAACAACGAATCAGATGAGCTAAAGTGCAAGGACTGCTAACAAGCAAAATGTTGATACTCTGATATAGAACCAAAACAGTGCTTCTTTGTAATAATCATATTCCCTCCTGTTCTATTTATGACCAGCAATATGATGGATGATAAGAGAGACTATACCCAGAGAAGTAATTGGGTAATCCCTAATTTTCTGCTGATCCTGGGGCAGAGACCATCAAGACCCCAAACTATGTAAAATAATAATTTTCTCATCTGGATAACCAGCAGTCTTTCATAGGGTTGGTCAAGCTAAAAAGCATCTGTAGCTAAGTAATATTAATGACCTAATGACAGACTTAACAATTGCATTACTAGCTCTCTGGAAAGCTTTGGGTAACAAGTTTCTTAAAAGCTAAACCTTCATCTTCAAGTTCACTTGATTTATATCATGATCAATTGTTGGATGTGATGCAACTGCTATTGTTGTACTATGGTCAAGACTTGGTGGTGATGGTTACTATATGCAGAGAATGATTAGTGTGCAAAACGCCCAAATGTCTTATCTATTCCATGTAAAAGTGATACGTTAACAAATAATGATTAATGGCTAAGGTTAGAGAAATTACGTGTCAGTTTTGGGCTCTGAATACAAATTATTGTATGGCCATGAGAGCTGAGAACTGGCTTCAGAAGAACCGAATTTCTGTTGTAGTCCTCCCCATTGTCCTCTGGATAAGTCTGGCATTCTGTCAGGAACAACTAAGAAAAGAAATGAACCATCTTCTGGTAGACCTTGTAGCAGTGCTCATCTGAAGTGTATTTGTGCAAGAGTTCGAAAATAAATCAGACATGATGTTTTAGTGAGAAAACAGAGCAATGTGGCAATGAAGGCTATGCCTGTCATCCCGAACCATACATATAATCCAGGAATCCTGGACAAAGCTAAAAATTTCAAAACCGACTAACAGAGTTTGTGAATTAATCCATGGTTGTTGTTTCTGTTTATATGTGCCAAAGTTCAACAGTGTTATCCATTCAAAAGCTACATAGCAATTGGACAGTTAAAAATCCTAAATATCTGGCTCTTGCCTTATAGAAGCATGAAATGATATCAATATAATGAATTTGGAGGAAATAATATCACATGGTAAAGTGCTGGTACAGATTTAGAATACTTCTATTGGTTGTGGTGAAATATCTGAATTTACAGCAGGATAGTAGAGGACATTCTCAAAGGGATATCTTTGATATGAATCATCAGGGAAAAGGCCGTTATCTACCTCTTGTTTATTTATACTTATATCAAGTATCTAAATATTACTATTAATCTTCCAGATTCTGTAAGGTACTAAATAATTTAATATTCTACTGAACTTAATAGAAGAGGTTTTCAGTCTTATCTTCTCAGCATTGGCCCCCATACTATTTTATAAGCTCTAAAGAATTATACCTATTTTATTAATTGCATAGCCCTTCAAGTATGTAACTATTTAAATTTCCAACTGACTTTTTTCTTAGGCTCCCCATGGCAGTCCATGACTGTAGAAATTGCTAATAATCTGACTTTAAACATTTTCCATGGATATACTGTAAGTTTGAGGAATGTGCTGCTCAAGCCATCTCTGCTACTGTATCTGACCTAAGAGTGCCTCTTGGAGTGATTATGATAGTATTGAATACATTATCAGGGGACTATTACAGGAAAATCAACAGTGACACATATACCCAAATGAGTACTTTTGTCACAGAAGCCTATCAACTACATGACCTTTAGGACAGTGCAGCTGTGGAGGTTGTTATTTTTAACAAACAAATAAACAATCCCCATAGAAAGCCTTAGATAAAATGAAGGGAATCTGTTGGGTTGAACAAAAACCTGAATCTTCTGAAGGACGTCTAATAGAACAGATGGGTGTCTCTCCCTGGTGTTATTGACCCAAGTTACTTTCTCTTAGCAAGAATGAATCCTACTAGTATTTGTTTCCCAGAATTTTTTTTTTATCTCAGCTGAAGTTAGGAGAAATCAGTTTCATGGTACTTCATTACAGCCTACTAGTGAATAAAGGTTTCTGGAAATTTAACCATACCTTAGAAGCAACCTGCAGTTTCAAGGTTTGATATATTCTGAAATGCCAGTACATATCTACCCTATTCAGTGATCAAATCATTAAATATTACATTACAATAATCAAGTTGCAAAGTGAAGACAAGTAAAGTAATTAATAATGCAGCAGTAGTTGTGTATTCTAGTCTTCAGCCACTGTTTAATCCCAGTGTAACTCCCAAGAAGACTTCCTGTGAAATAACCTGAAAATATAATGAAAATATAACAAAATAATACATATATAACAAAATAATAATGGTTTAAATTGTGAAAAACAGTGAGCTGCATATCACAAAAGTGAGATATCTTCCTTGATATGTGACTCAAATGCTGATATGTGTAATTTTTACTAATAGAATTACAAATCAAAATACATAATTTCTACCCTCCAAGGTGGATATTATTTGACTCTGCATCTCAGACTAAACACAGAAAAATATGTTGTAAATATGACAAATATAATTCACTGTTTAAAGAAAATCTTAGGGGAAGAAACTAAATCACAGTTTTAAGCACAGTCTTTGATGTGAGGGTTGAATTTATAAAAGCTATTGTTCTCTTTCTGTTAATGAAGTGGGTATACACAGCAGAAAAAATTAAAATGTATAATTGAAACAGAAAATATTGCTTTGTCGTTAGTTATAAACAAACATTCATTACCTCTGATAAAGGAAGTTGAGACATTATTCAATTAACATAGCAGTAGAGAAGGAGAAATTTCACATGCCTATGCTGAGAATGACCATTCAATATTTCCTTGTTCTGTCAAGAACTTTTTGATCTCATGTGGGAACAAAGGCTGTATTTTAAGTCATTCCTGTGCTGCCAGACAGCCCACGAATAACCTCATCTTCACATTTCTTTTCATTTAGTATAAAAATGATATTTCATCAAAAATACTGCCAAAGCAGACAAAAGACAAGTCCTGGCTTTGCCTCATTTCAGACAGGTCTTTGATAAATATTTCAGGTTTGTGAGCACAGTATCTTGGTGAAAAACTGTCTTTTTGCCAAGTACCTTTAGCATTTCATTAGCTTCAAATACCTTTTTTAATTATGCATGTCTTTAAGTACATACGTGTATTTGTGTACCTAGGTACTTGAGTAGATTACAGGTCACTGGGAATCCAGTTTTTCTGGCAAAAAGTGATCTTTCAAAATGCTAGATAATTAATAAATTTCTTGATGACTCAGATGGCTTGTGTTGATTTTCTTAACAGAATATTAAACACATTAAATAAGATTACTTAATGGTACCTCACAATAGGTGAGGACAGTTTTGCATAATTTCAAGTCAAAATAGAATCTCAGACACAAAATGGACAATGTTGCAACAACTTTCTTTGTCTTTTCTAGCATATCCTGAGGACTCTTTTATTTGAATATTTGCAAAGGTTCTTATCTGAACTTTAATTTTTTTCCAAGTTCAACAATTTAGGCTTGTGTTAGTTGTACAAAAATAGAAAATACTGGGTATGTATTATTTTTTGGGGCAAGTATTCTTATGTGTTTTCCCTGTAGGCTTAATTTTTCTCTCTCTCTCTAATTATGCATAGTTACTAAAACTCTCTGAGCATTTCAATGCATTGTCCTTGTGTTTCAGTGGGCTTGTTCTGCGCCAGCAAGGCTTTGCTTGGTTCACCACTGCATGAGAATATTTTTCTGTTCCTCAGCAGTCTGGGCTATTCTGAATTTAAATGTAATAAAGTTGAGACATGTTCTCAGAGTATCCTGTGGCACAGGGTATGATGCAAATATCCTCATCTCCTCAGGTAAATCATCTCTGCTGTAAATAAGAAAACAGTGGAAAGAAGCACACTTCCTCAAATTCTGATTGTTTTTGTTTTTGAAACACTGAAAAATTCATTTTCCTTGACACTGAGTCTATATGAGTTTAAGCAGGGTGGCTTCTTGGTAGCTCAGTACAACATCTTTAATATTCTTTAATATATAGTGAGTGTGGATACATGCAGACTCCATTATGGATTTTTGAAAAAAAAGCAATAAACTACCTTGCATATTTTGAGTCCAGAGAACTAAATCACATTATCCCAGATTCACAGAATCTTCTGAATTGGAAGGGATCCTCAAATATCATTGAATCCAACTTCTGTGCTGAACAGGACATTCCCAAGAATCACACCATGTGCCTGAGAGTATTGTGCAAGAAATTCTTGAACTCTGTCAGACTTGGTGCTGTGACCACTTCCCTGGAGACCCTGTTCTCTACTGCTTGCTGGGTGAAGAACCTTTCTCTAATAAACTCAAAAGTGTTTCACAGTTTTCCATATTAGATATTTCTCATTGTAGAGTACAATGCACTTTGAATACGTTATTTTATTACAATCTCTACAACAATATCTGTTGACAAACATCCATCCAAATTTGTCTTGATGATATACCTTACAGGAGGATATGTTTTATTTTCAAAGTTGTTTGTAAGGACCTGCTCCAGCAGACCGCATTATTGTGTTTAACTGGAAGTCTAAATATTTCTGTTATTTCTTACATTCTGAGCGCAAATTGATGAAGTATTTTTCTTAGCCTGGACAGAAGATGATTAATTATTAATCTGCTCACCACACTGACCGATTAACAACAGCCTTAATAACTTCCCTAGTTATATCTTCCCAAGCTTGTCCAAATATTTGCAGGGTTTTTTGGCAGTCTAATGACTGTAAAATGGGGACTCTGTTGTCTGTTGTTACCTAATGTACTTTTCCTGCATTGAAAACATTCAAATGATGTATAATTGCAAGTGCAAAAAACTTCCTATATTTCTTTGCCTAAAATTCTTCCATAACCTTATATATATCAAAATCCTCCAGATCCTTTCTTTCAAATATTCTTACCAACACTTTAATAGGTTTTAGTTTGTTTGGTTGGTTGGTTGTTTGCTTGGGTAGGTGGGGTTTTTTTGGGTTTTTTTGTTCTGAAAATATTTAGAGAAAATAAAAATAAATTATTTTGGATTTTGATTGTTCACCATTGTGGAAGCTAACCCTGGCTTTAAATAGAAGCTCACTTTAGATATGCAGATAGAACAAAGGTTTAGACTGAAAGCAAAATGAGTTCAGTAGCAGATTGAGCTGTTCAAACAGGAAAATAAAACCAAAAACAACCAGCCAAAGTTCACAGATACTAATCACTCCTGAATCCAAAGGAAGGCAGCAAAAGAGCTATCAGACTCCCTTAATTAAGAAAATCTGTCTCTGTTTATGGAGGATATTTGAAAAGTTATTTTTACGCTGTGTGCCATGGAACATTTTCTCAAGGATAGCAAAGTATAACCATTCATTTGTAGCCTGATTTGATATAGAAAAAATGTTATGATGAAGTGTACAAGCAGAATTGCTTGCACAGGCTGGGCAGGCATTGGGGTTGAGAGCAAAGAAATGGAGTTAATGGTTCCTTTCAGAGTAGGCTTTTCCAATAGATGAATGCTAAAAAAATATTTTGGAATACTGGGCATCCACTGAGATCAGTACACTCACATTTTTTTTGTACCGGAAATACTAAAATTATGCTGAAATTTGTACATTCATGTCTTCCAGCTAAATACTTCGCAGAACAAAACAGATATTGAAATCTCATATTCCACAGAGTACCTGCTAAGGTGCAGTAATCATATATTAAAAGCTAATGCTCTTTCAAAAGTATGGTATAAAGCAGACCTGTCACATTACAAATTTAATTCAGAATCAGTTTTCCTATGGCGATGTAAGTTTGTCATAAACTACAAATCAGACTTGAAAAAAAGGAAATACTCGGGAACAAAATTTTATAGAGCATGTCTACAGCCTGTTGCAATCATAAAAGTAATTGCATACCCTCAACAATGTAACAGGACATGAAGCATCCTTGTTGTTAGGAAAGATTCTGGTGATGATCCAGTAAGAAACAGTCATCTGTACATAAGTTTGTGTCTGTGTAACTGCTTTCTTCAAATTCTTCCTGCCTGGATAACTGTTTCTTTTGGCTTAAGTGTCAATCAAAATGCACGAGTGGGTCAGAAGACTAAATCTGTGTTGTGGACTTGCATAATAGCAGACTGCACAGAGACTGCTTGCCTCTGGTGAGGGAACAAATTGCTGCAAAACTGCCCTGGATTCCAAAGTGTGTAAAGTCCACACTGTAAATGAGCACACCACTCCCTCTCCTGCTCTTCTACCAAGCAGGCAGGTAGTGTGGGCTGAATGGTTGTTCTGAATGTCATTATACCTCCCACAGATCTCTACAATGCCTGGATTTATTCTTTCCTTTGTTCTGTACAAATTCAATAAATTATAAATGGTGTGGCAGTAAACAGACGGCATGAGTTCTTTCAATTATTTTGATTCAGTTAGTTTCTTTCCATGTCAGGCTCATCTGTGTGCTAGCATAGTAATATCAATGTGCTAGTACCAGTAAAACTAAGTAGGAGTTTGAAGTAAAATTTTAATAACTTTATGGATTTTTAAACTCTATCCACAAAAACACACACTTTTTTCACCCTGTAAAGTAACAGAGCAATTAAAGGATTTTCAGTAACAATTCGCTGGTAGTTGGTTTTTAAAAGTGAGATTAATTAGATACCAAAAGCATCCAAAATCTTTGTCTTCTTTGGAGATGGAGATCTATGCAAAGAGAAAATCTCAATAATGAAGCATTATGTGTACAAACAAAATTTTTATTTTCCTGAGCAAATTCACCTATGAAATGGCAATTTAGATTATACAGCAATCCTCAGTAACACTTTTATTAATATTACTACAAATCTCATTCTTCTGAATACAATTATTTGAAACCAGTGTCAAATTGAAATATGTCAAATTTCTTCTTTAAAGATTTCTAGGTATAGGAAGTACCAATCAGCTACTTTTGTTTGTCATATTTCCCATTGCATATTCAGGACTTTTAAAATCTCATTGATTTATGTGCAGAAAGAATCATTATAAATGCTACTGAATTTATCAGAAAGTGCATTAACAGACACGTTTCTAATTCATAAATAAAAGATCCTAGATTTATTTTCTTTTCATATGAGAGGAGAAGAGGGAGAAGGAAAGATTACTTTTCATATATCTCAAGAAAGCAGTAAAACACTTTTAGAAAGAAAATTTGTTGCTCGAACTTTTCAGTGAAAAAATAAATGGAATATTATTATAATAAGAAGAAAAAGAAGGAAAGCTGGTTAAATTTTATGGGTGGAGAGAAGTGTATTTCAGCAATAAAATTTTGTGTGTTACAAGCACAGGATGCACAAGCCTGTAGAAACTTGTTACACTTTTTGCACACATATCATATCAGAAACCACTGGCCCAGGGGCCATGCACCTGAAGTCACAGCAATCATTGCTGTGCTTTATGCTGCTACGACGACCTATTCTAGGTATGACAGCTTTTTACTTTAATGAACAATCTGTCACCTCAGTGAAAGAAATCAAGCTTGTGAAGAAAATGTTTGGATTTTTTCTTCTTCCTTTTTATTTTTTTTTCCTTATGACAGTAAGCAATCTGCTGACACTGCAATTTCACCAGTACTATTCTTGTCACTCTGGAGGAAAGAGCTGTTGCCTCTAAGTATATCCTGTGTATTCTTATCTCCACATCTGCATCATCTATGCTAGACATGTTTTATTGCCTATGCAGAAAAGTATGTTTTCATGAATGGAGGTTAAAAGTAACAAATCTGCAGTTTTGTGAGCATACCATACTTTGAAAAAAATGGATTTTTTTAAATGGTTAATAATGCACATGTACTAGAGGACAAGTACACACTAAGGAAGCTAGAGCTGTTAAAAAAAAAAAAAAAAAAAAGAGAGAGAGAGCGAAAAGGAGAGGGCAAACATTTGTACCATTTCAATAGCAAAACCTATTCCCATCCAAGCTGCTGAAGTACCTGAATTTGAATTATATGCCTAAATGAAATTATGTGCAAAAGAATTATCAAAGTTTTTTCTTTTCTCTTGATCAATAAGTCTACAAAATTTGGCAATTTTGAACTTCCAATCTCTAACTGATTGCAGTTTTGCATAAACTGATTGGAATCTTGGAAATAATATCATTTATATATACAGCGAGTGGACAAATGTTGTAGAAATAAGTCAGAATGTTTTTATTTCACCTCTCCATTACTTTTGTTTCCAACAAAACAGAGAACAGTAAATTATAAAAAAGTTCTCTGACTTTGGTGCCAGTTATCATAGGATCACAAAATGTCATCAGGTTAAAATATTATAATTAATCTCAAGTCACATTTGAGAAGATATATTGGTATGTACAGTTCTTTCTCAGGATGGATAAATATGTCTGAAAATTGGATTAGCATAGAAATTTTCATATTCTAGGTATTTCTTCAGGATACCTGAACATCTCCTTCCTTCCTGATTCTCCACATGACTAACTTTGACTTTTTCTTCATTATGTTAGTGTAGGACTGTTCCACTTGCCAACAAAAGTAGCAGAGTTTTTTTCAGACCGAATAGTTTATTGACCTTTGGGGTATGGCTCAACCCTTTTCTCATGAGTGTCTCATCTTTGCACAGATGCGTGAGTGATTCTGCCTGTCACACCTCTGCTCTCTGTGGTCATAATCTGGTTACCTGTACATCTGCTGCTCCCTGTGCTGGTTTGGTTTATTCTCCTGTGAACATATTTGGACAGTTTGAGGAAACTTGAATATGTGATAGGCATGAGGAAGGTCCATCTACCTCCCTGTTGCTGTCTTCAAAGCAAATAAGTTACTACCACGGGAATGCTGATAGCATATAAATGAGAAATATTGTAAATGAGAAAGATTTCTTCTTCCTGCATGAAAACCTGTGTCAGTGAAAGTCATGACTGCTACCTTTAAGGAACAGGAAAAAACTAAATTGGGAAAGAAAAGGATTGAAGACACAGCTTGAGACAACAACAATGACAGCTCTTCCTAGTTTTTTGGAAATACAGCAAGAAGAGTTATTCTGGCTGTGGTTAAGAAATATTTGAGGTTTTCCTATGATGAGGATAGGGATTTGCATCCAGGATACACAGTCACGTTATTCAAGGTGTTGACTCCATGTAAATGTACCTTGGAACGAAGTAGGAAACTCAGAGCCCTGCAGCTGATTTGGTAGCACATGATCACTGTACAGATAGTTTAGGAGAAACCCAAGATGTCTGAAAGAGAGGTAAATCCAAGTTAAAAAGAAAATAAAAATTGTTTCTTCTGTTTATTATACCTTATTTTTGGCTTAAAAAACTAAATTTTGGGTGGAGTTTTGTATCTTTGTTTATTTTATTTTGTTTTGCTGTTTTCCTTTAAATAAGAGGATTTTTTTGGGTTTTCATATCATTAAATTCTGAAACATTTTAAAAAAACAAGATAAGAAAACTTTATCAGAAAATATGTTTTCAGCTTTTGTAATTGTAAATAAAATTCTGGATTATTCTGTTTTTCAAACAATCACGTAGATTTACAGTGGCATAATAAGTCTAAAAAGGACATTTTATGAATGCATTAAATAATTTCTTTTACTGAATAGATATCTGATCAGCAAGGTAGTCTGTCAATGCATAATACTTGTGTATGAACTGGAAAGCCAAAGGCAAGAAATGCTGCATTTGAATAGGAGTTCTCTAGATTAGTCTTGAAAATCTGCCACGAGAGCCTGTGTTCTCTTCACTAACCACAGACTCTTAGAATCACCCTGGGATTTTACATTACTCAGAAATGTGCAGTGATTCCATTAATATGAACTTTAAATGGCTTTCTACAACCTGGCTCTTCATATATTACTGATGTCCCCATTATATTGTGTCTGTAGTTGGTTTTAATCCTTGTCAAAAATGAAATTGTAGAATTTTTGCGAGCACTTGGCATTATTCTTTTACTGAAATGTAACTGATGCATAAAGCAGATGTTAGCAGCAATGGCAACAGCAGCAGATGCTGTGTGCTGGGAGGCGTGTGAGATTTGTGAGGTCCACAGGGAGTATCTGAGGGGATTTCTGAGTTCCTATCTCCCTTAATTTGTGTGTGTGTAGGGAAAAACTGGCAGCTGAAAGGTCTCACAAGAGAGGTGGGTGACAGATGTGAATTACCAGTTTAAACAGTGAGAAGCTGCCTATAACCTGCCCAGATGGATCACCAGCAAACAGGGCAGGCACAGAAAACGAAAGCGGCATGGCAGTATTCATGGCAGTTCTCGTGGAAAGGTGTGCAGAAAGGGCTGTGCCCTCTGCCATTTATTGGGTTGCTATGTGCTCTGTTCACCCGCTAGTTAAGGCTGCAAATCCAGCAGTCAATTTGGCAAACTGTGACTGTGAAAGTCTATCCAGCAGCATGAATTCTTCAGAGAACAAAGGGCTTCTTAATCTGGGTTTTTATGTTAAAAGCATGGTGGTAGAGACAACCTATTGGTGTCTGCAGCTGACAGGAACCAGCTACCCATCCAGGTTAGCCTGCAATGGGTGGAGGTGTCACCTGGACAGATTTACTAGGGCAGCTGCTGTTTAGGTGCAGGGCCATAAAAACTATATTGCTTCCCACTGGGTAGAAGAAGGTGGAAAATCCACCTGCACAAAGTGTGGTATGGTGAACTCACTCAAGCAGTGGAAGGAGGAGCTGCAGAAGGAAGTAATCAGGTTACACTGTACAAAGGAGAGTGGACCAGAAATAGTTAACTATCTGAAACAGGAAGAAAAAGTAATGACCCATGGCACTGGCTCCCAAGTATACCAAATGAGGTCTACAGTGAACAGACAACACTTTAGAGGAGGAGGGGCCATGGTTTTTGGTGATTCACAGGAACAGGATATCACTTCACTTTCCCCTAGTATGTGTGAACTTGCAAAATGTATGAAACCTTGACAGTTGCCAAGATCAATGGGCAAGATTCACAGGCAGAAACGGTACCTTCAGATCATAATTAAAACTACAAAAGAAAGCGGTGAGTGCTAGTGGTGGGTGACTTTTGACAGGCACAGAGACGCTCATCCTCAGACATGATACATTTAAGGGAAATCAGCAACTTGCTAGGAGAGAGGATCCAAGTGGGTGCAGTTCAAGCAAAACTTAGGGAATATCACCAGGACTTCAGAGCCCTCAAGGACCAAGTGAAGGGACAGATGTTCAAGTGATTTTGTGCCCTATCTCACCAGTCGAGAACCAGTTGATGTATTATGCAGATCAATGCTTGGCTTTGTGGCAGATGTTGTCAGGTCTTTGGTTCTTCAAAGAATAAAGCCTATTGGATGGAGATGGGATCATCTTAGATGAGGCATGAGAATCTTCATTAGCAGATTAGCTGAGTGAATTGTCTTTTAAACTAAGAAACTTGGGTTTATGGTCCACAGCTAGGACACCTGTATATCCACAAACCATGAGGCAGTTGAATATACCTACCAGTGCATTCTTCACTCCCAGAGTATTGAACAACGGTCACCAATTCTTTCCAAAGGCAAGACCAGCCAGCATAAGTGTAGGTATACCAACACATAGTTTGGGAAACAGACAGCAGGAAATGGAGCCTGGTGCCCAGTCTGAGATTTTGGACATCACGAATCACAGAAACATGATGGGAAAAGGTACATGACTGGATGTCTACGATGCATGGCTATAAAATCTTTTGGAAAGATAAGGGAGGAAGAGGAGTGGAGTTGTGCTTTATGTAAAAGAGCTAGTGTAGAGGTATGGAGGTATAGAGATCATGAAAGTTCTTGGGATCAAATCTGAAATTATTATCACTATGGGGGAACCTTTTGTTTAGTTTCTGTTTCTGACCTCCCAGTCTGAGTGACAAGGCCGACAAACTTCCTTCAGTTGCTCAAAAAAAATTGAGGTCAACAGAACCTTGTCCTCATGACCAATTTCAGTTACCTTGATATTGGTAAAAGCACATAGCTCTTCCAATCACAAGATGTTCACCAGATTAATGGTATTCATTGAACTGCTTTCTGGATCCAGGTACTGGAAATGCAGATTAGGGCCAGCAGATATTGCTGGATTTACTGCTCATAAACTGAGCAAATTTAACTTGACAACATAACTTCAAACAGTAACCCTGGATAGAGCAACCACAACATTGTAGATTTCAAAATACTACTGAGCACACTGAAATCAGTAGGTGAGCAAACACCCTGGGTTTTAGAAGAGAGAACTTCAGTATCCTAAAACACCAGCTATGAAGGAGCCCATGGGAAGCAACCACGGAGGGTGTCCTGGTTTGGCATTGTTTCATATTTTGGTATGAAGTGATTTCCTGTTAGTTTCTTGTGGAAGAGAATCAATCTCTGATTTTACAAAGAATCAATCACTAGCCAGCTTTAAATATTAATAATTATTAAATCAATAAACAGGGTAGATATGCCTTTGTGAACCCACATTTTAAGATAAAAACCATGGGAGTCTTTCTTTCTGTTTTCTGGCTTGGAAGAGGTAACAGGTGCTGTCCAGGCCAGCTCCTCTGCGGCCCACGTGGCCTGGTGGGGCTCCTGTCCCCAAATTTGTGACTCTGCCATTGGCCCCTGGTGTAGCTTAGCTGAATTGGTAAGGTCTTGGCCATTTCCCACCCCCACCGCCCCCTGCTCCCAGAGCAGCCACTCTGTCATGAACAGCTCCAGTTAACAAGTGGCTGAGGCCAGGCGCAGCGCTGCAGCCCGCAGAGAGGGGCTCACAGCTGCAGTTAACGCAGCAGAGGCAGAGACCAGCCGTGCTGCCAGACCGGCCGCTGCCGCTCTGGCCGAGCCCCTCGAGATCCTGGCACAGCCCAGCACAGCCTGCACCACCGTGACTGCTCCGGCCACCGCCCCTCGCTCTGCGCGCCTCGAGTGAGACATTAAAGCTTTCCGTGCACACATGAGACCCGCAAGACTTCAGATCCTCTCTCAAGTGAGAGAAAAGGACAGAGTGAAGACACGTAAGGAAACAACGTGAAGGCACCAAAGTCAGTCAAGAAGGAGTAAGGTCCCAGATGGGGGGAGTATGAGGAGATGCCTTATTTATGGCTGAAATTCTCTTGTAAGCTATGGTGATGGACTATAATATACTTAAATATCCCCTATAAATCATGGAAAAGTGTGGTGGAGATTGAACTTTCAAATTGTAAACCTGAGCAAAGGCATTCAGTGCTATAATAAATAGATGTTGAAGTAGCTGTGATTCTATAAGAAGTTTGAACAGAACGATGATGTAATAAAGACTCTGCCCTGAGAGAAAAAGAAGAGAATCTTTGTTCCCCAAGATGAAGATGATAAAGATAGATGATGAAAACCTTTGCTATCAAACAGTTCATCCTTAAAATAATACCCCATAAGTTAACATGTCCCAAAAGAACAACTGCAGTAAAGGCTGTGAATATAGAAGGAACTTCATGAATGCAGATTCCCAGAAGGCTATTGTTCATAGAAATTTAACCCATGAGAGAACTGTTTTCTTGTAGAGAATTCTCCATACCATAATGTTAAATACTCCTCTCCCTAAGTGAACTGAAAAAACTATTCTGCAGGTTGAAAACTAAGAATTTTGTGTGTTGTTTCTAGATGTTGTCAGTAGGAAGAAAGGAAAGTGTGGGGGGAGGAAGAAAAGTGTTCTAAAAGTTTTATTCTAATTCTTATTAGTCTTCTTTTAGCTCTGTTAAATAAATTTTCTTTATACCTGTCAAAGTTTAAGCCTGCTTTGCTCTTCTCTTAACTCTATCTCACAGCAAAAAATAAACAACATAAATTACTGCATTATCCAGGAAATTTTAAATTTGTGACCCTAAACCACTACACAGAATTAGTATTTCTGCCCAGTTTCAAACTAAAACCATGCCACGAAGGGCAAAATAGCTTGTGTGTGCTGAGAGTTATTCAAGAGCAGCCTCCTGAAAGCACAAAGGGAAACTGTAAGGAGGTTGAAGGTTCCCTCTTCACAAGGAACCAGATGGACAAGACCAGGGCGAATTTGGTATAACTTGCATTGGAAACGGTTTCATCTCAACATAAAAAAGAAAGTTTTACAGTAAGATCAATCATTCAGTGGAACATCCTCCCCAAGGGACACAATAAACTCTCCCTTGCTGTATGTTTTCAAGATGTGATGGGACAGAGATAGATAGATAGATAGATAGATAGATAGATAGATAGATAGATAGATAGATAGATAGATAGATAGATAGATGATAGATAGATAGATAGATAGATAGATAGATAGATATAGATAGATAGATAGATAGATAGATAGATAGATAGATAGATAGATAGATAGATAGATAGATAGATAGATAGATAGATAGATAGATAATGTGATCAAGATACGATTAGAAAAATTAGACTAGATGATAATTTGAGTCCATCAACCTGTTCTGTTAAATAGATAGTTACTTGATCACATAACCTGGTTTTAAATGATAGTTACTTGCACAACATTTTAGGGTGTTTTACAGGATATGTTTAAAAATGTATAAAACTTATTATTCCAATATCTTTACTTTTTATATCTTCAAATAACATATCAATTTGCCAGTCTAGATCTACTTTTGTATTATATTTAAGTCTGATTTGGATAATTTCTTGGAATCTGAATGTTAGAGAGTGAAAGCAATCACTGTAAACAAATATAATTTATTTATATAGTCCTCCAATAGGGTTTCCTATGTCTCAAAGTCAGTTAAATAGATGTTTCACAGAATTAATATAGAGGAATCAATACAAAAATCCATATTAATGGACCACCTCCTCATTGATTTGTGAGCTTCTTAGGAAGTTGAAACATCTGTGTTTGTCTCAGTGATTAAACTTCTGAAGACTTTGATGAAACAGAATTTAACACATTTTTAAATTCATCAGATGAAATAGTCATGAAAAGAAATAACCAGACTTATCCCAGCATATCCAATAATGCTTCCCCCATTTTACAGAGAAAAATTCCTCCTCACTGAGAAATGGAGTAATCTATACTTATGTTTTGCATCTACAGCTCATCACTTAGTTAATCTAAATACACCTGTTCCTGTCTATGAAGAAGTACAATGTGTTTTAGGCATACATTACTCACTGTCACATCACTCACTAATGATTTTGATATTTTTTTCTTCTATTCAAGACATTCTTTCTCAATATGCACTATTCATTTCTGAATATATATGAACATAACAATTCCTCATACACTGGAACATTTACAACATCATCTGGTAAAATATATATATATTGCAATACATATATATTTACATATATATTTATGTATACATAAATACGTAGTACTGAAAATTTTCACTTGGAAAATAAAACGTTATATGCATATGAATCTACTGTGGATATTGCTGCAATTACGATTTTCCTGTAAAAGTTGTAACCCAGGAAAGTTAATTGGAAATTATGCATATTCACCCTTATAAATATTTAAAGAAAGATTATAAAACAGTTTCATTTTGCTTTTTAAAAAATAATTTTATATCTATAAACAACAAATGGATATAGCAGCACTTTCAATGCCAGCAAAACTCTTAGTACTTTCCTAGTGGTTTGCTGGATTTTTGATGACAGTCCCTTGCAAGACATGAGAAATTTTAGATGTCAGGCATATCTTTATCGAAACAGCAACATAAGATACTCCTGGTTCATTTCTTCATAAACTCAATTATTATTTTTTATGTTCAGACTTAATAATTAAGATTACAAATCAAAGCACTCATAATTCTGAAAATTAAGTTCTTGGAAGATGAGAAACAGTTCAATATATCTTGCTTGTGCTCATTAACATGCAATCTTTAAACACACAGTTTTCAAATGCACAGTGCAGCAATGAACGGGCCCTTTAACTGCCCTGGATTAAAAATATATCAGAATTGCTGGATCCAGGAGGATATTGCCTATATGCTTCAGGTCAAGTTGTTGAATAACCCAGAGTTTATGGATGAATGTGCCAAACACTGCTTCAGTCTGGTGAGAAAACAAATTAAAAATGATGTTTCAGGTGAAGCAGACAAGCAATTTTTGGTGGCGGTTCTGCTACAGGGCTTCTATGGGATCCTTGACAAATGATTAAAACTGGGCTTTGCAGCGTACATCACATGTAGTTCTGCTCCAGGAGATGATTTGTAGAAGTGTTTACTAAGGAAAAACCACAAAGTGGCTAAAAATATAAGTAACCTGAAAAATAAAAGCACAGATCTTTAAAAGATGACAGGTACATTAAACCATACTGAGTTTCACGCAGTTGAGGAGAGACCACTACCAACATTTTCACATACACACACCTGCAATTTGCATATGCACCTTTCTGTCAGCATTCTGTGCATTTTTAGTTTGGAAGCCAAACGACTTTTTTTCACCCTGAGAACAAAAATTAAATGTAGATGCCAACAGCTGTCAGGAGATTTTCACTGCTTAGAGCAGTAGGCAAATCAAAGGAGAATAACTTTTGAAGCCTTGTTTCATAAAGTTGTAGAAGCTGAAAATACCTACCAAGTGTCAGAACCCAGAATGTTCCTCTGACTGCCCTGGGTGATCAGAGACCCTGGCAGGGGTCTCAGAGACCCTGGCACAGAGTAGAAACCACCTGTGCGTTTGACTTGAGCCCATGGAAACAATTATCAACCTTGTATGGAGAATTACAAGACACCAGAGTTTGAGTAGAGTGATAGTTAACTTGTCACAGGGTAAAAATGTAGAATTTTAGGGGTTTTATAATGGGGGCTTAAGGGGAAAAGATGGAGGATTTCGGCATGTCCCTGGTCTTTTTTGTCCTTTAGCCTCCGTCTTCTGCTGTGGTGGTGTCACATTTTGATTTGTTTAGAGTAAAGGTACACTGTCTAATAAAGTTGATATGTGTTGGAAAATTATTGTAAATAAAGAATACATAGATTTTAGTATAAAAGATAAACACCACCTAGAGGGTGTTAGTCTGCTTCATTTCAGCCTGCAAGACGGACCTTCACAGGCCAGGACCATAATGTACTAGATAATGAACAATAAACAAGTCCTTGATCACTAGAACGGAGAGATCTTGAGCTGTTCTTCTGCTTCTGGTTTGGAAAAAGAGAGACTTTGGGCAATTCTCAGGTCACAGCAACAATACAAAACCCGAGACAAGTTCTTACTGGTATCAGTCTCAGTTGTAGAGTCTCATACTTTTATCTTCATTCCTTCGAAGTTCAAGTGAGTCCAAATAATGACTAACATCATCAGGATTAAATATGGATTTCCCCTCATCATATTTACAAATGGAAATATTGTGCAAATTTTCATGCCTGGGCACACTTAAACGGCAGCTTTATATAATTCAAAATCCACTCATGGATTTTTGTCTAAATTGTGTAGAACATCCTATTCTGTTGCAAAGACAGCAGTATGCATCTTTAATGTCTCAGAAGAGCCAACTTCATATACCTGAGTAGTAATTCACATATTTATTTAAAACACTGAAAGTCAGAAAATTCTTGTTCTATGAGGACACCTCAGTCTAACTTAAACACAAGTAAAATGACTATATAATAAATATATATATATATAAAATAACCTCACAGTTTTTTTGAGTTCAATCACCTCCCCATCCCAACCATATCTCTTCACAGAGCTCAATTTCTTATTGCTCTATGTGGAAGAAACATTGATCTCACATTTCTGAAAGACCAATCCAGTTCTGACCAATCCAATTTTAAACTCTCTCTACATTCAGCTTCAGTTGAAACCAAGATGTTCAACTGTGCCATAGCTCATGCATGACAAACCCTCATCTAACTGTATTAGTTCCAGTCATTTGTGATTTGGATATCATTCTTGATCTGTTCTAACATTTCATGCATAGCAGCCAGCAGGGTAATGGGAAGGCATTTTCAGTGTTATTGCTCACATTCTAGATAGCAGAGTTTATATTCAATGTTACTTGCAGTACTAAGGAGTTCATTCCACTGTGATGCAACATGCTATTTCTAAATTCACCAAAGCTGTAAATCACAGTAAATAATAATGTTCCCTAAAGGGAAAAAAAAATGGTTAAGCTCTCAGATGGGTGGGCCTATTCCCTTAACAAATGGCAACACTAACTTCTCAAATGTGACAATGAGATCAATACTTAATATGGAAAATCAGATCTCAAATGATATAAAAATGAAGGGGAGTTAAAGATATATCACCATGGTGCTCTCTGATTCAAGTCTTAAAAATAATGTGAAAAGAATGTGTTCTGATCATGTACTACACCTTAAAGGTAGTTAGGTATCCACTAAATGCTTTACTTTGTTTATGCTCTGACAACCTGTGATATACCCTCTTCTATCAACATTGCACCACAAAGCAATCATGAAGTTTATCTAATTAACTATAATGACTTTCTTATCAAAAAAAGTAGTAGATCTGTATGTCATCAATTAAGCTAAGGTAACTTAATCCACAATTAATTTAATTAACGTTATCAATTAAGGCAGAGTCAGAAATTATAAAAGTTGAAAATCTCATGTTAAAAATAGACAGTGCAATCATAATGAACAATTAGTGTATGATAGAGTTTGATTAGGGTGATTAAAATCAATTTATAGTCACAGCACCAAAGTTTAATTGAGGATGAAGGTAGTTGGAGTCAGAATAATCAACACATAGCCAGAAAGGTTTGCTAGATAGATCTTCAGTCTATCTGTACCAGAAAATATGTAATCATCAGTAAACGTGTGGCAATACTCATCTGTGAATTTCTTCATTCTAGGAGTGTAGGGCATATTGAAGGCATTGAAGTGAAATCCTAAAAACAATCAAGGTGTAGCTTGTTGATTCAGTTTGCACAAAATTAAAGTGTGAGTGGGAACAAATCATTTCTGCACATGCTTATGCATTTGGCTTATAAAGATGCATGCTAGAGAAATTGAAAATTAACTGTTTTCAAGTAGACCACATAATTGACTCAGGACCTAAAATGGAAGGTATTTTGCATCCTATATTACATCTCAGCATTTTAATGTTTCTGTTATTTCTTAACAAGGAAAACACAACTCATATACCAATTTTTTTCCCTATTAAAACCTATTTTCCTTATTAGTAGATGCATTTAGAAAGGAAAATAAATAATCATTAAATCGGTTATTCAGTGCTATTTGAAACAGTGTACTTGATGGGTTGTTAAGGATAAATGAACAAAGCAAACTTACTGTGATGGTGACAAAAACGTAAACACAAAGGCCACAGTTAGAATATAAACATTGTAATCTCTAACAATATGCTCACTTTATGTCAATGAAATTTATTTTGACATCTTAACACTTGGCCATGAAAATAGTAATTGTGCAGCCATCTTCGACCTTGCGGTGTGCAACTAACTTTTCATCTTTCCCAGGATGGAAAGAAGATTAAACTGGAAAAGGAGAAGTTAGAGAATTCTATTTACTGTTCTTTTTCCCAAGAACAGGTAAAGATCCAGATTCAAAGTCCATTGATACTTAAAATGCTTCCTTCAGTCTTATGATTTAATGCTTTTTTACTGCTCTCTACTGCTGTTTCAGTTTTCTACTTGAACCTAGCTGGTTTCAAATAACATAGTTTACCATCTTACCAGTAGTAAGTATAGTAGTAGTAGTAGAAGTAGTAGTAGTAATTGTAGTAGTAGTAATACCTTTGCCACTCCCTGAAAGAAAATGTTATTTAGTTATTTTTTTTTCTTTGATTTTTCACAACTGCTGTTTGACACAATTTTTAATCCCCTAAGTGGCCCTAGGTGATAGCAAAAACACTCCCATCTTGTACTCTGCAACAGCTTTGTGTTCACAAAACCTAAAACGCGTCAGTCTTCAAAGTTAGTATGCTGCCTTGTTTTCAAAATAACTAGATTTACACGTGCTTTGTATATAATATCAGTATTTGAGGCACAAGAACATCTGCTGAGTCACAACCATAAAAAATGAATTGTCACTTGCAATCCAGGTTTGTAGATCTGCCTAACCATGAAAAGCATCATTTAAGATTATTACATTTCAATGTGATACACAGTCATCTTGACACATTAATGTATCTTAAAATTTCTTTTAAGAATTGACAGCATGACAGGAGAAGTATTTGTAAACCAGGTTTTTATGCTTTTCCTAGGATTATATTTGTCACAAGAAATTAGGAAACTATTTTAGTGGTATCTTTCATTTTAAATGACATATGCTAATGGTACAATATTTGTGTATTGTATGGTATTTTGATAGATTAAAAGACCTTGAGATTTCATGCCTTAAAAGTTTATGCAAAGAATAGCCATTAATTTTCATTTATTTTTCAAAGTGATCAAACCATATGGTGAAGTCTTTTGTTTGCACATCATACATAAAGGCATAAATAAGAAAGAAGAAGCATCTCTGAAGTGCTGCCATGAGTTTTTTTTAAATTATCCCACAAAAATATCTGAACTTCAGGGTTCTTTCAGATACTGAGTGATTAAAATATGATGTTAAATTCCCAAATTTTTCTTTACTGCCTTAATTTTGAAAACAAAATCTACTTAGTAATCCACCATTAAAGAACACACCAGAGTTATAATACTTTTTGAACCCTCTTACTTGTAGTAATAATTCCTATATTTTCATTTCAGAAAAAGCAGTAAATCTCAGAAATCAAGGTGACATTAAGAAAACTTGGCTGTCATGTTAGCTGCTGTTAAAGATTAGTTATTTGATATTTAGATATTTAATGATAAAAGGAAAATACTGTATTAGATCTAAACACAGGATTTCTCTTATTTTTACTACATTTTTCTCCCACGTTAACCTTTCTAAATCATCCCTGTCAACATATACAGATTTACTAGAATCTGCATATTCAAAAAGATGGAGTATTATTTGTAGTGTAATTCTTGGTTTGATGGCTAAATAAAACCCACATCAATGTTTATATATATTTTGGTGACAGCAAACAATTCCTCAATGACTTAATATTTTTATATGCACTTTCTAATAGCATGCTATCAAAATATTTTTTAATTGATTTAGTTCTCATTCTTCATTTTTAAAAAATTATTCATTTGGTATTATTCTTTGAGTACTTTTATTCCTTTATTCCTTTAAAAATATCAACAAAAATCCCAAACAAGAAGAAATAAAGAGCAATGCATTTATTAACAGGAGAAATGTTACTCAATGTACATAAGACATTTAAAGTAGATAAATGTTTGGTTTAGTCTTTCAACAAAGAATGGTTTGAGTTCACAATATGCTGGTATATCACAGCGATCCAAATACTTAGAGGGCTGTTACAAAGAGAATGGAGACTCTTTAGGAGTCACATGGAGAAAACAAAGGGTACAAGTTACACTGGAAGAGGTACTATGTCAACATAT
The DNA here is from genome assembly GCA_032173965.1 of Sitta carolinensis. Taxonomy (NCBI): domain Eukaryota; kingdom Metazoa; phylum Chordata; class Aves; order Passeriformes; family Sittidae; genus Sitta; species Sitta carolinensis. The sequence continues at coordinate 52,084,962 of CM063313.1, forward strand.
GAAAGAACTTTTTGCATTAAGAGCAATTATTCATTCCCCATGGGACGTGATAAAGTCCCCTTTAGCAGAGGTTCTCAAGATGGAACTTGCTGGAATGCTAGATAAATTTCATCTAGGATCCCTTTCTCATGAAAGGCTGTACCAGATGATCTTTCCCTTCTAACCTGAACTATTTTACCATTCTATGATATGACTCTATGAATAATTATATAAACAAAGCAAAGTTTTGCAGGTGTGGACCTCAAATACAGGTAAGGATACATGCAACCAATACCATCTGTTTCCTGATAACTGAATACACAGTTTTTTACAGATGTATGTATCATGCTCTGTGTTGTATCTTTCACTCCTTCCCTGCCCATCTTCATACATTTACTTAATTTAGTATACTTAAACCTGTAATAACTATTTTTTTTCTCTCAACACCCGCTGTAGTTTTCTTTATAAGAATATTCTTCAGGAATATGGCATCATGAAAATCATTACGATAATACTTCCTGAAAATATTCTCTGTGACAATTTTCAGAGGAGGAAACAATTTCTCCTCTTAAAAGTATTTCTTTCTCACAGATTTCCAAGAAAAATAGCATTTTCTCATGATTTAAAGTGTCCCTGTGTCAAGTTCTATTTACAGATTTTCTATTAACCTTTGTGATTAGATGCTTACAGTCTGAATTAACCATCATTATTATGGACATTCTAATGTTTGTGTTATATAGGCATCCATCTCCTTGAATCAACAAACGAGTGATTATGCTGTCAGTTTAGCTACATTTTTGTGGTAGATTGTCAGAAATTATCTGTGTTTTTGTAGGGAAGAAAATATCAGTGAACTCTGAAGCCTAATAGGACTATTTTCCACTTTGACCCCTTCCCTGTTTTTGGGTAGGTTTTGTAACTGGGCACAACATAGCATGTCACCACATCACAATACCAGAGTTATATCCAGCACAGAAACAAGTGGAAGGTCAAAGCAATACAGAAGAAGCCACTTCAAGTTCACAAGATTGTAGAGGATGAGAAAAAATTTCTGTAGAAAGCTGCTTTTATCAACTCTGGTTGTGACAAAAAGATGAAGGATGGTTGTGAAAGGTTGTTTATGCTCCTCAGTTCAATCTACCTCCATTATCCAAGAGCAGAAAAATCAAATAATATCTGGTTTTATTGATCATAATTTCCAGTAAACAGTCAATAATATGCCATGATCAGTCTAAAATAAGGATTTATATGTCTGCCATTTTTACTCTTTAATTTAAATTCTTGGAAATTAACACATCAAAGTCTGAAATAATGTATTTTTCAAAGATCTTGATTTTTTATTTAATTAAAAAAAAAACACCAAAAAAGCATTAAAACCAGAGTGTTAAAAGAAATCTTAAATAACAGAAAGTCTTTAGGAAAAACCCCAGTATTTCAGTGCTTGAGTTCAAGTATGGAAGATGTGCTTTAGAAAAAGGCAAAATGTTGCCATAAGGCAGGAAAAAGGGATTGTAAAGGATTTTGTTTATGCAGTTAATGGTCATAGACTTCCAGAAATACGATCATCAAAAAAGTCAGCCATAAGTTCTGCCCGTCTCACACTCCTCCAACAAACTGAGTAATTCTCAATACTTACTTGGATATTAGTTGGATTTATAGATTTGACAAGAGAAATGTAAGTGAATAGAAGGAAAATATATACAAATACAAGGAAAAATATATGATTTGTCCCTTTTTTGGTTCAATGGCGAAACAGTGATTACCTACTAGACATTTTTATGCTGGGGACACTCACATGTGGATCCATTGTGCTGGATTTTTCTCTTCCAATGATATTCACACTACCCATTCTGTGGACTCTAAATATGATTTATTAACTAGGAATATCTCTGAGTTTCAGTATTCAGCAAGCAAGCCACTTGCTCACAGCTTTGGAACTAATTATAGCTGGCAAGGATAAATCATTAGGAATGCTTGCTTTAAGTTGCTTAGGCAATTTTAAGGGTTAGTGTAGACTCTTCTAAAACCTGCCTGGTTCACATCCCAAAGAATTTGGAGGAAAAAGGAGTGGGAAGCAAGGCGAGAGGGGTATGCAGTAATGGCAGCTAACATTCCCTAAATGGGCCCAAGTTGTTGACAAAAACAAACACGCTCATTTCCAATTCTATGCCTACTCTCCTACATAATAAGACTTCAGACACCCTTTGGAAGAGTCTGCACTACAAACACATTAGAAGAGACATTTCATTGTAATAAGTTATACTTCAAGTAGGCCTGTTACATTGCTCTTTCAGAGTGCTGTTGAACCCCGTGTACCTTGAGCAAAGCATACTGTAATTTAGGCTGGAGAAAGAACACATAAACAGAGGGAAAATAAAAGTGAATAATTGGTAGTAGGAATTTATTCGTTAAATATGTTCCTTTAAAAAACCTTATGTGAGAAGGCTGCAGTCTCACAAAATATGGGTGATAACTACCATCTCCATGTCAATGTAAGGCTTTTACCTTCTGCTTTATTTGCCATACTGAAACTGGTCTACAACAGGTTTGAAGGTATGTCCCCAAAATAGCGATCAAAATAAGGGTCATGATCAACTATGAATGGTCTGTTCTTGGAAAGTAATTTTTCTATAAGAGTCAGTACCTCAATGACTTCCAGGGAATGTATCAGTTCTGACAATCTATTCTGTAAGGTCCAGAGGCTCCCTTTTCCCCCTCTTTTTCATTATTTCTCTCTTATTACAAGAAACCGAACATATGTCTAGCTAGCATCTCACTCAATTTAGATGGTAACAAACCAGTTAGCAACAGAGCCTTCATTTTAGTGCATGCACATTTTAATTTTCTGTTACAAATCTTGACTAAAGGATCATTCAGCTCCTAGATTTTAGAAATGTGTTAATGAATATCATAAAAAACTAATGCGAACTAAAGAGAAAGAGAAAGCAATCAAGTCTTTGAAATTAAATATAAATAAGCTATTTTCTCCTGAATAATCTATTTGCACAAGCTCCAGTCTATGTGTAAATGATTAAAATCTAATAAGCAATCATAGGACACTTCGATTTTCAATACAAAACTTTACACTGAATAAAGACTAAATTAGAGTTCCAGCACAAATTATTTCTGTGAAATAAGCAACACCTACATAGAACACTCCTTTTGTCAAACTGTGCAAGATTCACTGCGTTTCTGTGTGCAGCAGTCAGTTGACATAAAATGATTCAATTTCTAGGATGACTGCAAACTTCTGTAAAACTACCACTCTTCAGGCAGGTCTGGTACCTGGCTTGTCCTGGATACAACACATATTATGCCCTTTAAACAGATCATCCCTTAGCTTTATATGAATAGGACTTGTTCATAACATCTATCTGCTAAAATGCTCCATTTACCGGAGATTTGGATCTACAGACCAATGGATCTATGCATTCATTTGCTAAAAGGATGAGTATGATTCTACCACTAATGTCCTCTGAGTTCCAGATGCTTCATAAAAAATAATGTTGTCACATGTGTTTACTAAAACAATTGAAAAATGGTTGAATTTTTATTTTATTTTAATCACAGGTGTATCAATCTGATAGCAAGCCAGTGAATGAGATGATTTCCAGAGTATGCAAATGCATAAGATGATTTCATGTCAGATGATTTCCAGACCACTAGACTTCCCATAAATTAATTCTGGTTCCATGTGTTCTGAGATTAAATTGAAAACTTTGAACTATTAAACCTGTCCGTATCACTGAAGATGGTAGATAAGGAGTACAGGTTCATGTCTTATTTGCAAGTCAGCAAACACATGAGGTGAGGAGTGTCTGACCTCATTATCATCTGGCAAGTCCATTTCTTTCCTTTCTAACAGCAGTAATGAAAAAAAAAAAAAAAAAGAAAAGAGGAACATATTCATCTTTTGACAGAGAATCATCTGGTTTTACACTGAAATATGCGATGATTTAAAACCTAGTTTCTGCCCTTGCCAAGAACCTTCACACTGTCACAGAAATTAACATGAAAGCTACAGCTCTCACTGAGTCATCAAATCTTTTTATTTGCTCTCTAGTCTCTAGAGCCTCTCTATCTCATTCTACAACCTTCTGCTAAGTGCTTTCACATCAGGAAAAAAAACCATAAAATTGTACTTTGGAAGTGAAACATCGTTGTATTGCACGCTGTCATTGCTTCAAGGTAGACTAAGACTTTATTGTGGTGAGTTCATGTGGCAGGACTGGGTTTTCTATTCCTGCTTTCTTCAATGCTGTTGACCTGAAATTCATAATATTTTGCTCTTCTTTTCATTATCTTTTGTCTTTGGAGCTCTTCTGTTTGGGGTGCTTTTTTTTTTTTTTTTTCTTTTTCTGATTCCGTGTCTGGGCTACTTGTTCTCTGCAATTTTTTCCCAGAGAATTTCTGCTCACTTGTAACTTGTGAATAATTGAAAAAAACTTTTCTCTAAGCATTTTAAGAGTTATTTTACATGAGAAACTTCCTATTACTCAACTGTTTTGTTCAAAAAGGCAGTCCTGTATACGGAAGTAGTTTTTGGGTGCTTGTAAACTTACAAAATAATGAAATATACATAACACATGGAAAATATAAAAAAAAATAAAACCAGATTATATTTAAATGTATGTAAACATACCATGGTTTAAATCATATAGTTGTATAAAGATAATATAATAGTATATATTTCTTTCAAGGTATAGCTATATTTCATTACAATCTGGTAAATTTGGGACAACCAGAAGCACTTGAATTATGAGTTAATTACAGTGACCAAAGTCATACTTCACTCTGAAAAAAGTAAGTCTTTTGCATGTTACAAAAAGTAAACTGTTTCTATGAATTAGAGAATTTATTTAATCAGCAAATAGAAAAGTGTAATAGTTGTTTGCAGTTTCCAAGTAATTTGAAAATCTCCAGTCGACAGTGATAAATAACTATGCATACGATCCTAATGAAAGTACCTCCAGTGTGAATAAATAATTCCCAATAATTTAAGCATAAGCAATTATGCTACAGCTTGACCTGAAACCATTGATGAACACTGGCACTATTTACAGTAAGATACAAAATGTAGCTTACTGAAGAGATTAGAAAAGGGTAGCACATGAGAGAACAGTTAAATGAATTAGTACCATCCATATCTCTGAACAAGTCACAAATCATAAAAGCAAACTAAATGTTACTGTGGTGCCAGCTCTGTGGTAACAAAGCTATCCAACTAGTGTTGTGTAGAAAATAAGTCTATGCAGATCTTCCTGTCATGAATGCATTATCAAGAGACCTTTGTGAATATTTCTACAACCGTCTTCATTGCAATGAATATGGGCCCCCAGATAAAAAAAATGGGTCTTTAGGTGTCTGTGTTAACAATGAGGTGTTTTACCATCAAAGATATTATTGAGGAGAACAACGGGGATTGTGACATCTGTTTCAAGAGTTCTCCCATCTGGTCAGCTGCAGCCCAGCCTTCATATCAGATTTCCAAGTTTGTTAAGTTACTCCACCTGCTTACTGCTGCTGAAAATGGCAACTCAGATGATGAAAAAACAGCCATCTGGAATGATCAGAAGCCTTCCTTTTTTTGTTATTTTACATTGTAAAAACCCAACAAGCAATACAATACAAGAGCAACAAGGTACAATGGATTAGTGGATTATACTGGTCATTTAGATGCCTATGTACGTATTTGGGTTAGAGTAGATTTTGCTCAGAAATCTCCATGTAGGGAATTTATCTTCAGAAACCTTTGTAACAATCTGACTTCTTGTTTTGAGAAATCAGATCTGTTGCGAGATTTGACACTAGGGAGTAATCTAGTCCTGTGAAGATTATGGGCAGGTAAACATACAAGGCGGAGTGGGAACATACAGTTCCACTGGATTGTGGAAGTCAGCAATTCATGCACACTGAAGAATTTACTACTAGTGAGAGACATGAGGACTGGATTGAACTTGTATTTTAAGTTTAATACATTGAAAATACTTCCCGACAAGTAATACTCAGGTGCACGAAGTTACACATAAATACATGTGCGTGTATATACACAATTATACACACACGTCCAAAATGGTTTCATTTAGTTTGGAGTGTGCTTAAAGGCAGGATTTTCATAATTGTTTGCATGTAATAAAATGTCCTCTGTGTCCTCTGTGCGACTCAGGAAGCAACCAATTATTTTTAGCTAATGCCAAAAATTTTTTGATGGTCAGACATGTCACACACAGGACCTTGTAAAGCTGTTGGAATTATCTCCACTGTAAACTCCTGACTATGTGCACATGGAGGAAATTATTAATTTTAGACATCTTGTATAAAACACAAAGGAATTTTCCCACAAAAATTTTATGTGGATGGAATTGATTTAAGAAAATAGAAATGCTTGAAATGTAAATATACTTTTAAAAGAAACCTCAAATTTTATCATATTTTATTGAAAACAGTACTTCAACAATATGATTCTAATGATAAACCACAAGATCTAAGTCTTCTGTGATAAATTTTTGTGAAACATTTATTGTAACATTCTGAAAACAGAGAATAATACTCAAAGAGGTACCTAAATGGAGGTGAACGGTTTAATAATGAAGATGGTAGACAAGATATATTAAAACTCAATCTAGTTTTGCATTTTTAATGCAAAATTCAAGCTTCTAAAGGGCTAATCTGCTTGTACTGGGTATTGTCTGCCTATATAGAACACATGGAAGCTATGGTAATGAATTATTCTCCTGTCTGTTTTAACTTCAACAAAATTAGTTGTTCATACATTGAGCTTTTTCTCCTGTTCTAAGGATGTTTGAAATAAATTTTCAATAGAAAAGTAATTATTAATGACATTTTTGAAAGGCATCAAGACATCTTGGTAAATAGATTTTATTCCTTTTGTCCATCTGAGAGTGTAAAACAAAAAGCAGATCAGCTCTGAGAACAACATAAGGAATATTTCTTTAATTAAAAAACAAATTTAACTGACTTTATGAACTGATATTTTGGCCAGACTCATAAAACTTCAAAACAGCTAATGATTGGTAATTGAAGTTATTATTAATGAAATTGTTCATTCTTTCCTGCTCTTAAGAGAAACAGAGTGTTAGAATTAAACCCATTGTTTCCTTTGATTAATTTTGAGTCTATGTCCTCCCTTTGCTGAGAAATATTCCTCTGAAAAACTAGGAGAATATTTTTAGAAGCTCTATGCAATATTAGACTATAAATTTGGGTTGTTAGGCAAAAATCCTCAATTTTTTTCATTTCTTGTTGCTTCTATTCTTAAAATATTTTGAGTTCTAAGGACGGATTAAATGGGATAGGAAAATTATAGCCTGAATTTATACATGGAAGAAAGAAGGATAATAAAGCTATCAAGTATGGAGTCTTTTAGGATAGGATAAAAGGATAGGTATTTTCAAAACTTCCAACACACCTTTTTAAGAAATATGCTAAAAATATTTGTTAGGTTTCAATATCCCATAAGTATTTTGCCTACCTCTTTCTTTGTTCTTTTTAGACTCCTTAAATAGTCTGCTAGTGTCAATAAAGTAAGAAATCAACCACTTTGCTCAGCGTGGATGAGTGTGGTGGAAGGAATGGTCTCTTTATGTCTTCTTACATATGTTTTCAGTTGTTCTCTAGGTGTCAAATCATCTCTTTCTTACAAGAGTTCTGCCATATTAGAGATTAGGAAGAAAAACCTTCTGTGATAGTAATGAATGACTTGCGCTTGATTCAAACCAACATAAACATACACCAGAATGAGGCATTTTGAACATGTAGAGAAAAAGAAGGGAAGAACACACTGAAGGTTAAATGAAAAACACACATGAATTGGGGAACAGAGGTCAACAATTTAGTGAAATAGTTAATTGGCTTTGAAAAAAAATTATTTCTGTCTTGCAACTAGGGCAGCAAACAGGAAGAGTTTGGAGCCACTGTGCTGCTGTCACACCTGAAATGTAGTGGGTTGGATCCCATGACTGGAGTGTGACTAACAATGGCCACAGGCTATTCAGAAGGGACACGGGAAGAAAGAGACACAGAGTGTGATGGTGTGCTTTTTCAAGTTTTAAAATTCTTGTATTGTTAAATGGTTTGTTCTGTATACCCCACCCTGTTCTTTCTTTGTCCGTTACTCTGGCATGATTCCTTTGTCTGAAAAATTCTTGCAAGTTCAAAGTAATTGGACAGAAGTTTCGGACATCCCCTCCTGCTGTTTCTTAGTTTGTTTTACAGTTGGTCAATTTGTTAGAGAGCCATCCCGTTTATCTCTTATTGGCCCTAAGGCAAATTCCTCCCCCGATTGTGCCCCCCTTCAAAAGTTGCTGTACGCTGGGCCCCTGGGGGCTTTTGCTTGGAGCTTTGCCAGAACTAAGATCATCCCAACTATGGAATAAATAAAACTTTTCCTTAACTCCAAGCTAAAGTCTCCCTCTCTTTGGACTCCTGCTAATCGTTGCCTGTGGCTAGAAGACTGGCCAAAAACCCTGAAGAAACAGCTGGGCAATTGAACTCTTTGTTCTATGAAGCTAAGGCTGTCTGGGACAGACTCTGACCAGACCCACCACACAGAGGGTTTGCCGTCTACATCCAGAGTTGGATTGAGTGTGGAGAGTGTCTGAAGAACAGCCATGAGCAAGTGGAAAGCAGGTGGGTAATGACGCCAGGCTGAGGCAGCACATGGAGCCTTTGGGTCTGTGTCTGTGACAGGCTCTGACCAAGGAGAGACCAATGACGAAGCCTTCTTGCCCCAGTTACAAGTCTGATGAGACCCCACCTGGAATACTATATCCAGCTCTGGGATCCCAGCTTAGGAAGGTCCTGTTGTACTGAGTCCAGAGGAGGGAGGCCAAGATGGTTAGGGGGAAGGAGCACCTCTCCTTGAGCAAAGGCTGAGAGAGTTGAATTTGTTCAGCCAGGAAAAGAAATGTCTTAGGGGTAACCTAATCCTGGCCATCCAATAGACAAATGAAAACCTACAGGCCAGATGGAGAGGGACTTTCTTGCAAGAACATGTAGTGGCAAGACAAGGGTGAATGACTTCAAACTGAAAGACAGTAGGCTTAGATTCGATGGTAGGAAGAGTTTCTTTACTGTGAGGATAGGGAGAAACTGAAACTGGCTGCCCAAAGTTGTTTTAGTCTCCATTCCAGGAAGAGTAGAAGGCCAGGCTAAATGGGACTCTGAGCATCCTGGTCTAGCTGAAGGTGTCTCTGGCCATGTCAAGGGATTTGAACTAGTTTATCTTTAAGATTCTTTTCAGTCCAAACAATTCTGTGATTCTATGAGCTTGCTAATGACTTGCTATTTTAGATGTCTCAAGATGAAGTATACTTCAAATGTATTGTTTAAACTGATGAGATTATTAGATTAATACAGCAATATTAGGCTATATAATGTCATTGCTGTTTATGTCACAAATGCTATAATACATTTGAGGAAATGGACCTGAGAACTACTAGGGGCCTTTGACTTGGTAAAAGCCAAAGAGGTAGGGTAGGACTCCACAGATAATGGAGACATTGGTGTTTTTTCCTGATTATCTCATTTTAAAAGCTGTACAAAGGGAAAAGAGTAGTCCCCTGAAAGGAGACAGATGGAGAACTACAGGTCTGTCAGTCTGACTTCAGTGCCAAGGAGGGTTATGGATAAGGACATCTTGTGTGCTATCATGGGCACATACAGGGTAACCAAGGGAGCAGGCCCAGTCAGCATGGGTTTAGGAAAAAACAGGTCCTGCTTGAGGAAGCTGATCTCCTTTCATGAGCAGGTGACCTGCCTAGTGGATGAGGCAAAGCTAAGGGAGCTGGGAAGAGGAGGCTCAAGGGTGACCTTATCGTTCTCTGCAACCACCTGAAAGGAGGTTCTCCCAGGAAACTGGTTACAGAACAAGAGGAAATGGCCTCAAGCAGCACCAGGAGAATTACAGGTTAGACATCAAGAATAATTTCATCACAGAATGAGTGGTCAAACATTGGAATGGGCTGCCCAGGGAAGTGTGGTAATCACCATCCCTGAAAGTTCAAGAAATGACTGGACATGACACTTAATGCTATGGTCTGGTTGTCATGATGGAGATGGATCAAAGGTTGGACTTGATGATCTTAGAGATATTTTCAAACCTTAATGATTCTGTGATTCTATGTAGAGCTTCAACAGCATGCAGAGGGTTGAGCCTGAAGGAGTTGCTAGGGCCACAGCCCAGGGACTGGATTGGTGGGAGCAAGAATCCTGCTCCTCTGAGGTTCACTTTTGTGTGGTTACATCCTGTGGGTGTTTATCATGATAGAAATTTCTGTCTACATGTTCCTTCCTATTCAAGGGGGAAAAAAGAAGGTCATAGGTATTACTGCTTGTTCTGGTTGAGGCCTTGTAACTCTATACCTCCTAAATCCATTCTCTCAAAAGTTAAGGATAGGGGAGTGGAGAAGAAAATCAAACTCAGGAAAAGGGTAACCCTGAACTACGTCAAGAAGCAGTACAAGGTCCTGAAAAAGAAGCAGGAGCCAAAACTTCTCTGCATGTAAGTCTGATCACTCTCTCTTAATGTGTAGTGTTTTTAAGCATATTCAGTGTATCCTGTAATAATCAGTTGTAAAGGCACACACACAGTAACAATTTGTGATGTCTCACTTTGTTTTTCATTAAACATGAGCGTGCTTTTGCCATCAGCATGAAGCTTCCTTGCTTGCCACCTTCATGAGGTGGTGGCAGCTCCATGATGCTAGCTGGAGGGTGGCAGCTGCCCTCACACATGCCATCACATCATGGGCTGGAGCCCAGCATCTGTGCACAAGTGAAGGGCAGCCAGTGGTCTCATTTCTGCTGAAGCAGACAGCACATTGTTCTAACTAAATTAACTAATTACCATAAATAAATCACATTGCATTCTTATTGGAAAGCTTATCAGGCAGTACTATTGTGGCCTTTCTGTTTAGGCCCGAGAACCTTATCTTCATAGACCATGTTTCTGAAGTATAATGTTCATTTTTGGGTGGAAAGAAACTCATTCCAGGGTTTGAATGAGAATTAGATTCACAGGAGTAATACCAATATTGTGTTACATTTGAATATGAAAAATGATTTTATTATTTCACGAATCATGATACAGAGAAAAAAAAATATATATATATACATACCAGTAAAAGATTTTCATTACTCTACTTCAATATAAAATATTTGAAAATAAAGTATATAGCTCCTGAAAGATGCCTGCAAATTTTCCATCATTAGACTAGAATGCAAATACTCCTGTGCAGGCAAGAGTCTTAAAATGAGAGTACTACTTCAGAGAAAAACATGAGCATTATTGCTCATTAAGGATCTACACATTAATCAGTAACAAATTGTCCTAAGTTGCAAAAATAATGCATCACAGGGTCCACAAAATGCTTAATCTTATTAATGTTTTAATATGATATTTATGATAATAATTTTTTTTCTGGGATATTTTCTGTGTAGATAATACAAAAATAATGATGATCTATACGTAAAAAGCACACAATGTTGTTTCAAGAGGTTCACTTTCTCCTTACAACTGACATGTTTGCCAAATGTTCTGCCTGTGCCAATGGGCACATTAAAAAGTAAGCAGCAGTATAATATAATGCTACAAATTTAACTCATTTCTTTCTGATTATAGTGTCCGTTACATTTAATTTTTTTATAAATAATGGGATTAGTATTAATTCACACAGAATTGTCCTGTTCTCTAGGATTTATTTCCTAGTTATCTGTAGACTGCAGCTTTTTACCAAACAATATTCTTTATGTAATAGAAGTGGTGTAGTAAAGGGAATTGTCCTCTTCATCATAAAATATGCAGTGCCTTCCAATTAAACAACTTTCATTTTATAGAAGCCAGATGCTCAGTCCCTATAAATCAGCCTAACTTTACTTAAAATGGACATACAGTAGTTTGTTTTCATTCAGGAATTTGCTAGCCACATACCTAAATGACCCATAAGATCTTGATTACAGAAATATTGCCATTTAAATGATATTAGCAGAAATAATTCAACAGTTTCTTTCTCCCTATTCAAATAAAAATAAAGGTAGACAGGGTCAGTAGAGAATTTCTGTTTCATATCTGAAACTTATAAAATCTTTACCAAAGCAGTCATGCTAGAAATATCTTAGTAAAGCTATGTTCTACCCTGATATTCCCCTATATCTTTGAAATCGTGAACATGATTAATAGGCAGCTGGGTCATGAATAACCCTGTTTGTCTACTATGCGCATAATAATCTTGCTTATGCAATTATTTGACATATACCTGATACAAAGCTATTTCAATGGGTTGTCCTTATGGTGAAGAATTAATGTACCCGTTGGAGAGTAAATCCAAGGACAAGGAAAAGTTATGTTGTTTATTAGAACAAAATATTCAGAATGCTGAAGCAAGATAAGACCAAGAACAATGAAAAGCCTCTTTTTTTTTTTTTTTTTTTTTTTTTTTTTTTTTTTTTTTTTCCTGTCTTAACAGAAATAATGAGATCAGCTCTGCTTTTTAAGCTTCTTTTAAGTCCTGGTGACAAAGAACAGATAAAACCCCAAGGTGCACAATGCTGCATTCACCACAATCCTCAGTGTGGTCCTTAGAAACACTAAGGCTGCTATGAGACCATATGGAAAATCTGAAGAAAGGAAGACTTACTGTTAGTGGAAGAGGATCAGTCTGGAGGACAGTTAAACAAATTGGAGCTACACAAATCTGGGGGCTCTATTGGGATACACCCACAAATGCTGAGGGAGCTGTCCTATGTAATTGTGAGGCTTCTCTCAATTATAATTGAAAGGTAATGGTGGTTGAGGGAGGTTTCTAAGGACTGGAAGAGAATAAGTGTCACTGCTGTCTTTGAGTAGGGCAATGAGGAGAATCCAAAGAACTACAGGCCAACAAGCCTCACTTTAGTTATGAGGAGCTGATGGAGCATCTTATTCTAGAAAAAAACCCATTTACAAACAGAATTAAGGAATAGATGGTGATTGGGAATAGTCAGCATAGATTTCCAAAGGAGAATTCATGCTTTAACAAACTAATAGACCTTTGCAATGGCATGGTTAACTTAGAGGATGACAGGAGAGCTGTACATGCTGTTTAACTTCAATTTAGAAAGACCTTTGACTGTGTCCCACAAGATCCCTATAAAACAAAGTATAGTTTAGATAAAGAACAGTGAGGTAAATCAAAACCTTCTAGTTGACAGGCTTGCAGGACTGTGATCAGGAGCAGAAATGTGCAGCTGAAGACCATTCAATAGTGGTATGTCTCAGGAGCACATATTGCAACCAATACTTGTTAAGTAGTAACATAGATGGATAGGCTGGAGAGCACCCTGGGAAACTAGCAGATGTTTGCTTTACCAACCCAAAATTTGGTAGTCTCCAGAGGTACCTTCTAAACTTAGCGAGTCCTTGATCGTACCTTAAAGATATATTGCTGTAGAAAAAAACTCTCTGAAGAAAATAAGATAAAAATTTAATTAATGCCACTGTCATTAAAAAGTTAGTTATAAAGGGTCTTGAACAGCTACAAATCAGAATTGAAAAATAGGAGAATTTATGGCAACAAAAGAGAAATTCCAGATTACCTCTTTCATTAATGAATTAGAATGATAAAATACGTACAAAAGGTAAACTTCATATGAATGTTACCTATTAAATCAAGACAATAGCATGATTACTACTGGCAGAAGCCTGGGCCACTAATAAAACCTCAGAAATTCTTTTCATTTGAATAGTTGTAATAACACTATAGCAGTTCCACTTATATACTATGGTTTGCAAATCTTATTTTTCTCATATATTTGTATTTTTCCATCTATGCATTCATTACTGCTCAAAAGAGCAAGCAGTATTAATTCTCATGGTTTGTCTGGAGCAAGTGTAAAACATTTTTTAGGAAATTCCTCACTCTATTACTCTGACCATGTTGTTTGAATACAAAAATCTTATCTAACTATAGACAATTCAATCAATTGGTAATCGCATTTCCTATGTAGTTCCTTCTATATTGACACCTTCACTTTAAAAAGTGACAAACTACACCTAAAAAGGAGTTTGTCTCTTCATATGTGGAAACTCAAGGGTGAGGAAAAAAAGTTGTGCAAGATTATTTGAGATAAAAATAAATACCTATGATTTCAGAACAAGAAATTATCTGATATTTCAGAATCTTACTACTAATTTTTAAATCTGAAAATAAACATTATTATCAAATCTTCCTTTTACAGTGTAAAATCCCACCAGAAACACATTCTGTATTCATGCATATGAGTCCGTCTTTAAATTATACTATAAGTTAGGAAATGGATGACTGGTTTGGAGGTCAGCAAGTGATCAGATTTGCAATGATAATTAAGAATCTAACATGTTGCCACGAAAACAATCTTGTATGATTATCAACCAGGGATTGTAAAAGATATACACAGCCAAATCTGGTATTTTCTCATATGCTCTGAACTATAGAACCTGTTCTTCATAGTAATATCAAATGAAAGGAGTTTCATTAAATCTAATGATCTGCCCAAAAGTCAATGTGTGTGGAAATGGAATTAATGAATTTCCTAGTACATTTTCTCTGATTATAATCAATTAATACATAGAAATGAATATCAGAAATAACTCATGTAAGAGCAAGAATATTATGTATAGAAAACATTTACCTCTGTCTGGCATTGATTAATTTCTCATTTGACTCCAAATAGCAAACAAAATAAAAAAATCTGTAAATTATAAGACAAATTGTGATGTGCCATTTTTGTTTTGTTTCTAGCTATAATATTTTTTTCTCATAATAATGCAGCATTTTAAAGCATAGTGGCTTTTCTGTAGTCTAACCAGTAACTCTAGTAAACATGATATGGGTTTACATACACTTATTATTTACAGATTTTTAAGGGTATATGTATCTGCTTTATAAGTGAGAAATTGAGATTTTTATTTTTGTCTTCCTCCCTCTTCTCATATCAGTCAAACCATAATGCAGCTATCCTGCATAAATAATGTAACTATTGCAGAATAAACTGGTAGAATGTAATGATGCTTGGATGTTTTCTCTGCAGAGAGCTCCTGAAGCCCACAGAAAAACATTTTGCCTCCACAATGGTCTTCCACTGTCCACACATTTTCACAGAACATCATATATTTTTGGGGGCCCCTCAATAAAATCCCATTATACAAAAGCCACTCAGCAGCATCCCAGTATGAAAGCTAGACTTTGCATTCTTCTAATTAGGATGTTATCTTTGTTCATGCTCCTTATTTATCAAGAAAGAGAAAAAGAAATGGTCTCAAATATGTTAAAGGATGACTGAGACTTCAGACTATACCACAGGTCTAATGAACCCTTATAAAAAGGCAGTTGTCTCCAAAGCAATAGTATGCTTTTCTTTCCTTTACTGCATACACCTAACTCTCAGTTCTTTTTTTTTTTTTTTTTTTTTTGCTTCTTTTTCTTGTTGATTTCAGTTCACAAAATATAATGATGTCCTAAATTTTTCCTTTTAGCTCCTTCTGTTAGTTTGAAAACTGCCAGTGTAAAGCAGGTAACAAATCTTTTAGGGTATGGTTTACCATCTGTGCATTTTCCCTGTTTTGTTAAACTGATCCTGTTTGACTGTTTCCTCAGCTGTGATTCTAATAATTTTTGAAAGAGGTCCAACAGAAATTTAGAAACCTTCTACGCTCAATTTGTTTCCTGTCAAAAGCACAAGTGACAGAAACTTTTCTGTATGATTCTTTTGTCTCTGAGCTTGTGTTCATGTGTGTACAAGCACAGTCTGGAACTCCGGACACTGGAGTACTCTGAACAAATAGAAGATTCATGTAACATAATTTTTTTAGGTACTGTTGCTGGTTAGAAAAAGCATGCTGTTTTGATACAGATACAGTTACAGTGCTCACACAGTCTCTGGAGATGAAAGTTTTGACCCTGTATTTACAGCATTATTCTTAAGAAAGGGAAGCAGTGAATACTTGAAAATTTTGACGTGCTACATATAAAACTTATAAAATTAGTATTAAATCCAATTAGTGAAAGATGCCTCTGATAGAATTAGGATGCAAAAGAGACCATATGCTGAAGTCAGAAGTACAGATTATATTTAACAATGAATGTGATGTGGAGAAATAGAAAGAAGTAGAAAAGAGACGAAAGAGGAGGGGGAGGGAGAGAGACATATAAAGCAGAAGATAGTCACTACTGGAATCAGTGATGTTGGTCTTTCTTTACCCTGGTCATCTTGGCAATGACAGTCTCCAGGTCACTCCAAATTGTTTACTATTTATACATCTTAGCAAACAAAAAAATTAATGCTCATTGGCTGCACAGTAATAGTATTTTATTGGTTAAATGACTTCCTTGTGTCTTATGCTAATTAGTCTTAGTCTTCTTTTGAGTTGGTGAGTTTCTTGGGTTGGTGGGTCCCATCATCCCCCTTCCAGAAATTCCCAGTCAGAGCTGATTTCAACTCAATTTATGAACAGTCTTTCCTTGTAGCCTGCAAATTCTGTATTCTTTGCATTCTTCTCCTCCAGCTTTGCTCACCTCCCCCAAGGTCTGAGATAACACCTGGACAATAATATCACTTCTTCTCTCAAATTCTCATCACTGTGGTTTAACTTATAGTTCAAATTCCATGTACCCATGGAGGTATATTCAGGGGTGCTCTGGTGGTCACTGGTCCTCACAGATGCCATTTCTACCCTAAATTAAAGTGATCTTGGTTTGATCAGTGATACGCCTATGTGCAGTTTCTTCACACAGTTTGACACAGTAGCAATTTTTATGCGGATGCCTTACTGTTGAGGGTTGGGTTTCTTTCTTATAGATTTTTTTCCCATAAGTTGCTAGGAAACTAATTTCTGGATGCTTGTGGGTACTTAAGAAAGACAAAAGAAGTATCTGAAATTGGGTGAAGAGTGTGGTACCTGACTACACTTTTCTCTCGGGGAGTTTTTTTTTGAAGGGACAGAGACATCACGAGAATCAGAGGCAGGTAAAGGACAAGGGCTTGCCCAACTGGGCTCTTTCACTCTTTTTGGCATCGATTGGCATGGCCAGGCTGTTGTTTACTGTGAGGGAGAATTGACTGGCACCGCTGGAGCTCAGCCCTGAGTAACCTTCCACCATCTGTTCGTGTATCTCAGGAATCCTGAGTCTTACCTCTCCCTGCCCTGCTGGGAGCTGAGTCGCCACTGCCCCGTGCCTGCTGTTTCTTCGCTCCTGCTCTGGGTTTCTCCACACTGTAGCCCACGCCCCCTGCCTGCTGGGATGTTTTCACAGCTCCAGCTACCGCCACAGAATTTCTGATACACCTCATCCAGCACCCTGTGATTTTTTTTTCACACCAGCTGCCTTTGATGCTAACTGCACCAAAGGGGAAAGGTGCCAGCAGCTGAGAAAACCATGACTGGGTGCCTGGTTCTGTTTGTTGTTAATGTGATAGTTATTGTTGTTTTGTTTACCTTGTTATATATGCTAGTAAAGAACTGTTATTCCTACCCTCATATCTTTGCCTGAGAGCCCCTTAATTTCAAAATTATACTAATTCAGAGGAAGGGGGTTTGCATTCTCCAACTCCATTCCAAGGGAGGCTCTTGCTTTCCCTAGCAAACGCTTGTCTTTCCAACTAAGACATTTACCCAGGGTCTGTTAACCAGATCTCACCTCTGACAGGCCTGGAGTTAGCATCATCCTTTCACTTCCTTCTGTGCTTATTTCATGACAAAGTCCTGTGTTTTAAACAGTGTTTGAGATGGGGAGCTTTGCTATTTAAGTTCTTACAGTGACCTTTGACAGTCATAAGAGTACAAATGGAAAAATTTTTGAGTAATTTTGTGTGTTTGGGGAAGAGTTAATCTAAAATATTTTATCTGAACAAGTTGAAAGGTGGGATTAATTTAACCTGTGATTTTAAAGTGACTGATTCCTTTCCTTATTATCAACTGCATGTCCTAAGCAGTCTCTATCTTTCTGCAGTTAACAGATTTTTCAAGACACCACAGAGGCTTAACATGTGTAGGAATTCATTCTTTGTGAAGGCTACCTTTCTGTAGTGGAATAATGTATGATCTAAAGTGGTAACAATTTACGAAAAGAAAATAATGATGATTTTAGAGATAAAAATCCAAGAGCTTCAGAAGGAAATACTCCTGAGAAGAAATCAGAACAGGAAGGTTTTTTCTGACCCAAAGTCTTGAATAAAATAATTTTCACCACAAGACAAGGCAAGCTATGTTGACCTAGATAACTCTTTGTTATTTTTTGTATTCTAAAAACTAAAATAATTTGACAGCAGTTTTTAGTATATCTTTACCTTCAGATAACAATAAATGATCTCCTTTTTGATTGTGACACAATTCTATGCTTCTTATGGAAAGCTATAAAGCACTCCCAATAAAATGTTGATTTTATGTGCTACATAAACATATTGGACAATATGCCTATCCTGAAATTTAGGGGATTATATTTATCTTTTTTGTAATTCTGTCTCTTTGACATTAGAGAAATCATTTATAATAGTCACAGACAGTGATTAGCTCATCAGAGATGGCTAAGAACCCTTTTGCAACAAATGAAGAGAATTACCTAACAAATGAATTGACTGATTTCAAGGAAGTTATTTTTGCATAGAATTGATGTTCAGTACCCCTGAGATTAGTCTTTTTTGCTTCATGCTTGACTGAACTGAAAAAGGTGGTCATTTATGTAAGTGTAGAGTTCAACATTGAACATTCTCTGGAAGTAATGAGATCTTCTTGAAAGATTGTCATTTAATGTATGGCTCTTGCTACAAAGGGACTCCTTGCCATGGAAGAATCAGAAGCCGCTAATTAAACTACATCAAATAGGTTAACTAACAAATGAAAAGACAAAAAGAAAGGGCTGAAAGAATACTGTTTTCCTTCTTTTGAAGGAAAACATGTTAATGTACAAAATTTGTCCAATATATTTATACACAGGAATAAAAGGAAAGTCATTAAGTGACACAGCTGACTGGAGCCCAGACTAGCTCAAAGCACACCGGCACCATGCCAAGTGTGGGGAACAGCTGAAACGTGGGGTTTGTGCCTTCAGCTGAACCTTCAGAGCCAATGCTCCTAGGTGCAGATTGCCTCACCATGTCCAGGGTTTGGGTTGAGAAGCAAGAGAGAGGCTCTCCAGGTCCAAGATTCCAACCAAATGGTTTATCAGGGTTGAAGAGAAACAGGCGAGAAGAGCCCTGTGCAGCCCTGTGCACAGGATTTTATACAGACATAAAACGTGTGGGTACAACACATTGTCCAATGGGGATAGCTCAGGGGTGGAGCTGGAGGATCAGGGCATGGGTCTTTGGACAAATCAGGGTAGGTGGGAGGAGGGAAGGGGTCATGTGCACCTATGGGGTGTCGAGGTTTGGGTGACACTCCAGAATTCCAAGGGAGAGGGACAGTAAAGGGATTGCTCTGGGGAGGATTGGCATGGAAGGAGCTGGAACAAGGGGTTGAGTAGCAGTGATTGATAGGGAAAGAGACTGGAACAGAGGGTGTGGAAAAGCCGTAAAGGGAAACTGGTGGGAGGACACAACTTTGGAAACAAACCAACTTGGGAGTGGACATGGTAGGGAACAGGGGAACAAACCATTAATATCAAATAACAACAACTGAATTAAACCAAAACAAACATGAGCCACAACAATTAAGCATAACCAATCTGTAACCAATCTGTGCTAAATTTTCAACAGATTAGCAGTTGTTGCTTTGAGAGTAATGGACACATCACTTTTAGTGATGTACGTTTAGATGATGAAAGATAATTTGAGTAAAAATTTATAATTTGCTTGTTAAAAACTTCAGGGTTACAAACACACTCCTCCAGTTTATATTCCTCCTTTAAGAATAGTTTAAAAAGATGGGGAGATGTATGGAAAGGGCCTTTCAACTTGAGATAATTTCCTCTTGTCCTATCATGATATGTGGCAGAATATATCAACCCTCTTCCTGGCAAAAACTTCCTTTCAGGTAGTTGTAGAGGAAAGTAAGGTGTTTTCTTCATCTCATTTTCTCTGGGCTTAACAACCCCAGTTTCCTCATCATAAGACTTGTGATCCAGGTCCTTTCCCAGCTTTGTTGCCCTTTTCACCAGCTTCTTTGGATGCAAATGAAATGCTGTATAAAGTGCCTTCCAGCTAACACACCAAGTTCATTTCACATATGTTTTTGCTATCATTCTTTTTCTTTCTTCCTTTCCTAGCCTCTAAAACCCTAAAAGCCCATACAGCCAATTCCTTATCCATTAACTCGTCAACCCTTCAAACCTATGTTTCTGCAGTTTGAAGATAAGGATGTCTTATGGGACCACGTCAAAAGCCTGACAGAAGTCTAGGTATGATGTAGATAGCATCAATTGGTCTTTTCTTGTTGACTGTTGCAGTCACTCCATCATAGGAGGCCACAAGGCTGGTCAGGCACAATTTGTGCTTTGTAAAGCATGATAGGTGTCTCCTATAAGCCCCTTGAATTGTGTGTGCTGTAACATTGTTTCCCTGAGAATCTGCTTTATTGTCTTCTCAAGGCATAGAGGTGAGGTTCATGAGTCTGTAGCTCCCCATGTATTACTTCGTCCCCTTTTCTAAAAATAGGAGAGATGTTTCCCTTTTTCAACTCATCAGGGATTTTTCCTGACCTCCATGACATTTCAAATGTGATGAAGAGTGTCTCCTGCCTTGGTCCCAGCCAGGCTGCAGACCTTCCTATGAGTTGTGTTGAGTCAGCATATAGGGCCCTCTCTGCCCATGAGAAAGAAGTCACTGATGACAACTACCCTTATTTCTTCTCTTAACTGAGATGGTTGTGACTGTGGGGTGGTAGACTCACTCAATCTAGGAAATTCCTCAAGCCTAGGTGTGCCTTTGTACATGTTATCTCTTCACCATTCCTCAAGTTCTAAAGCATCAGAGTTATTGTATAAGGTCACTAGGGAAGGTGGGATAGGTCAGATGATTTTCCTATGGCTACAAGCACAAAAATTATTTCTATTCCTTCTGCCTCCCCCTCAACCCCTCCAAAATCATCTCCTTCTTCCTGTTGGTGATTATTATAAAATACTATAGATTATGTAACACTTTATGTAGTCTACGTAATATATGCATACTTAAAAGTATGCCTATATAAAATCGCACTGAAAAAACATGTTGCCTTCAGAATTTTTATCTCAGTGTAGTTCTACTTTTAACTCCACTTGTTACGTGATGAGTTATGTTGTCCTTCTGTTTTTCAAACAGAAGAGCATTTAATGCAATCATACTTACACTTTGTTAAGACATCCCACATTTGGCTATTGGTGTTAAATTAACTTTGCTGGAACCTTTATTGAAACTAGTACAGTTTGAGGGATGCCCATTTTACATCCAATCCCCAAATGAATCCTGGGTACAGAAGAAATCCCTCTGTGGGAGAAAATGAGAAGGTGCACTGATCTTCCCAATACAGAGAGAGGGTTGAAACTGTTGGATGGATGCAAAGCTTACTTTGGGTCACAGCACAGAACGCATCTCTCCCATTCCATCATGGACATGACTCTGGGGAAATTGCTAATATTTTAGATACTCAATTCTGAAGAATTGTGTCTATCCCCAGTAGCTGTAGACTTCTACTGTGTGCCATGACAATATCTGTGAATTTTATTCCCTCTTTCTATCTCAAGCTTCTCTGAGGGAGCAGAAGGTTTTATAGCCATAAAAACAGTAACTGAAAAATGCCACCGTAGAACCAGAAAATAGTCAATTTTTAGCATGATGTCACAGTAGAATAAAAACCCACTATGTACTGATTGTCCGTTATCTTTAGCAGAGAAAGTCTACATAAATAAGGTCATTACATTGAAATTATCACTCTCAATCATGATACTGGGCATTTCAGTAACAAGAAAATAACACTATTCCCAGGAGAATGTTAGATGTTTCAGTCTTACAGTAGAAAGATCTTTCTTTCTGCCTACACTACAAAGACATAATATCTTTAATTTGGGCCATGCTTCAAAGCAACTAAGGAAAAAATACTACACACCTCAGGTAACAGTAATATTTTCTATTTAGTTCTGCAATATTTTTAATATTACAGTTTTGTTTTTCTTATTGATGACATAGTGCCCTGCACAATAACTATTAAATTTTTCTTCCCATCAAGGCAGGGCAAATCTTCACAGATGCATTATTAATCCACTTCATGCTTTCATAGTCACAGATGATGAAACTCAAAGCCACACATCCAGTTCTGGGCCCCTCATGACATCAAAGACGTTGAGTTGATGGAGTGAGTCCAGATTAGAACAAGATGGAAAAATCTTTAGAGAGCAAATCCTGTAAGAAACAGCTGAGGGAACTGGGTTTGCTTAGCCTGGAGTAAAGGAGGCTCTCTACATTCCCCTGATAGGAGTCTGTAGCTGCGTGGGGATTGGCCTCTTGTCCCAGGCAGCCAGTAACAGGACAAGAGGACATGGATTCAAGCTCAACTAGGGAAAGTCCAGGTATTGTCCAGGACATGGAAGGGGTTGTCAAGTATTGGAACGGGCTGCCCTGGGAGGTTAAAGAGTCAGAAATGTGTTCAAGAAATGACAGGACGTGGCACTTAGTATTATGGCCTAGTTGCCATGGTGGTGATCAGTCAAAGGTTGGACTCTTTGATGGAAGTCTTTTCTAACCCAAATGATTTTATGATTCTGTGAGGTAAGATTTTTCAGGTGAAGGAAACTATATTAAATCAAATAAAATTGAGTGTCAAATGTATTTACTGGAAAGAGACAATACTTTAGAAAAAATTAAAGACAAATGTTTAAGGATGAGTCTTTGGTTATGATTACAATAAAATTAATTCTAACAGAGGCATCTTGTAAAGGCTGGATGTGTGTTTTCAGCACTTCTTTTGTTAGTTGCCTCTGATGTTGCTATTTTGTTTCAAGAAGACACTATGGAAAACAGCATGTCTAGAAGTGTGTGGTAGCCTAATAAACACATGCTGTCATCATACTCTGTCTCCTGTATTTCTTTCTCTGGTTTTCTATTATATTAGAAAGTAAACATAACTATGAACTCTAGCACAGGACTACCCTCTACACCCTTATAGCTGTGAAAGGAAAAACACACATTCTGCCTTCAGATTTAGTTACAAGGCAGTATTCAATCCCAATTTGACTTTCAGCATAATGCAGATTTGCTGTTCTCAAGGAATGAGGTGGGGAATGAAAGGAAAAGCTTTACTATAGAGTTTTTTTTTTTTACTTTTTCAGTGTATATGAAGTATTTTGAGGAGCCCTGGGGTAATATATTTTTTCTTCACCTCCCAATGAGATAAGCTACTTGAACACATAAAGAGAAAAGAAGTAAAGACAATTCTTTCTACAAATTTATTTCCCACTCAAATCAATCAAGCAAACTAATAAACAAAGAAACCAACCAAACAAAGGATACACAAATGAAAAACAAAGAAAAAGCCACTACTTGGTCTCACTTTGAAATTTCAGTATCAAAACCCTGGTGACCATGTTAATCTGCATGTGAGCCTTTGTTCGCAGGCACTGGTCTATTCAGAAAGCTCTGTGATATAAGCTACCTCAAAGCTTAATAAAACAACTAACAACTAGAGGAAATTTATTTAGAGATGTTGTTTTACACTTGATTTTCAATAATTTGGTTTGGAAACCTAAATGTCTCTGGTTTGAGCTAAATGATCTAAAAATGTTACTAGAAGGCTGAAGGTTAAAGTAGAAATGTTCAGAAATCACTCAAGTTGCTAAGGAAATATTTAAGAGTACAAGAGGCACAGATGGTCTGTACACCAACTGAGGAAGAGAAAAAAGTAAACCATCATGAAGAATTAAACAGACCTAAGCCAGTTTCTCTTCAAAAAGGTGGGCTCTGGCCATGGCAAGTCTAATGAAAATATGGTATGCTATAAATAAAATGCTTACCAACTAATCAGATGGGATATACAGTTATTTAGAAGTTCTGATATGCTGTAATTATGGTTTGGTAGGTACTGCAGACTTCCTATAGTACTGAGAGGATAAAAAAGAAATCAAACAAAATCTTCTAAGGTACGTTTGTTCTATCCTGCTTTAAGGACGCAATATAGTAGCCCACCATGTTTTCCCTTACCTTGCCTCAAGATTAAAATCATATACTTCAAAAATATTTTGTTAGCATAATGGTTCAGATTAGTCCTTCAATAGGTATAATTCAAATAAGTTTCTTTTGAATTTCGGTCATAGTTACTCTCTATACCTGGAAACTAGTTCTCATAGCATTCTGCATTACTATTCTCAGACAATTTAAATTTCAAAAGAACCTGGAGCCATTGGACTTTCATACCACACGGTTATGGATTTATTGAACTAACATACATTTCTCAGCAGGTTACTGCCACAGAATTACTGTATTTAGATGCTTGATATATTCTATAAATTGTAATATTTAATTTAAATGGTGGCTACTTGTAATATTTTTGCATTTATGAGATTAAAAATCTGAGTACTCTACAGCCTAATAATGACTAATCAAGTGACTTTAAAGCTGAATATATCATCTGAGACTGCTCCAAATATTTCCTCTCATATAGCTTTCAGGCTGTGTACATTGCAGGTATAATTCTTAGGATATGGAAATGTACACCTGTTTAAACTACATGGATGTACAAAGAGGTCTACATTAGTATTTTGTTTTCTAAATGATTCAAAGTAGAACTTAGAAACTGAAATATGTAAGCATCAAATTCTAACAAGCAGGTTATTTTTTAGGGTGGGGTTTTTTTTTTGTTGTTGATTGGTTTGTTGGTTTGGTTTAATGAGAATTTTGTTTGTTTATTTGTTTGTGGGGGTTCTTTTCTGCAGTTGAATTTTCTCATGATACAAACTC
Organism: Sitta carolinensis; assembly: GCA_032173965.1. Classification (NCBI taxonomy): domain Eukaryota; kingdom Metazoa; phylum Chordata; class Aves; order Passeriformes; family Sittidae; genus Sitta; species Sitta carolinensis. The sequence continues at coordinate 52,109,835 of CM063313.1, forward strand.
TAAGGTCCAAAAAATTGATAAGATATATCTGATATGCTCACACTGATATCAGACGCTATCATTTTTGGTGTGATTACCTTGGTGAGTCGCTAAACTACATATTTACAGTTATTAAACTCAGATTTAAAGTAGACAAGGAGTCTGGCATATGGAAGGAAAAACAAGTTGCTTAATAAGGACATGATTATTTCATAATTCAAGTATAGGTACGCTCAATTATTTTATATATATAATGTATTTATATAGATTATAATATTTTACACTTGTATTGATTATATTTTTTTTAAAATGTTTATATACAAAGACTAAAGTGAAGCTTGTAATCAGGCATCATAAGTTTAGAAGTAACTATTGTTACTGTAACTGGTAGGCACCAAACACGCTCAAGTGCTTTTCTAACATCCAATTTCCTTATGTAACTTCATGTCTTCTTTCCAGTAAGTCACTTATAGCTCAAACATGCTGTCTGTTGTCAACTGTCACTGACAGTAGTTGTTTCTTAAATGTGGTCTAATTCCCCACACACATTTCTTTCACTGTAAATTGACAAAGAAACTCTCCTAAAGGAAGAAAAATGGTGTAGGTCTTCATGTGTAATGTTTATAGGCCAACATAATCATGATTAAATATCCTTCCTTCTTCTCTCCCGTGTTGTTTCTTTGATGCGAAAATTAGTTTCATGCTTCATATGAGAAGATGTTAAAAGCAGAAACACTGGAATACATTGCAACAGGTTAGCTTCCTAGTGTTTTAATCTTTTTCTTTCCTTGATCTGGAGGACCTTATGGTAGGATTTGGGGCTGCTTTTGTCTAATACTGACTTGTAAGTTTATCTTTGCCATAAAAAATTTCATTGCAAATATCTGGGATTTTCTAGCCATCTTATGAGACAGATGAGATCTTTTAATGAAAGTTTCTGCACTGGTGAATTCATTTATGTAGTAGCAGTTATAAGATAATTTAAAAAAAAAGGGTATGGAAAGGACACTGGCCTGCTACAAATATCTGTGAAGAGGCTTTGTTACATATTCTCAGAACTGTAAAGTTTGGATAAGATACATGTGTATCAGATTTGTGTTCACAATTACTGTTTACTTATTTTAAAAAGATAAAAGGTGAGTATGTATTGAAATGGAACTGGATATTTGTGAGTTTCGTATGTATTACAAATAAATTCATTTTTAGTGGTTTTATCTCTGGTTTTAAATACTGATATCAAATGTAAAATATAAAATACTAAAGGAAACATGCATATTTTAAACTCTTTAGTGGTGTGATTTACAATTTTGTGCCTATAAATTTAAAATATTCTTACTTGGAGAGTACAAATCATGCAGAGCTGATACATAACAAAACTGGTGTAGGATCTGGACCAGTCTTATGAGAAGTGACTGAAGGAGTTTGCAGTGTTGAGCCCTGGAAAAGGAGGCTGCAAGAGTATCTTATTCCTCTTTGGCTACCTGAAAGGAGTGTAGCAAGGTGGGTGTTTGTCCTTTCTTCCATGTAACAAATTTAAGGACAAGTGGAAATGGCCTCAGGTTTCATCTGGTGAAGTTTAGCTTGGATATTAAGAAAAATTTCTTCACTGGAAGGCTGTTCAGGCATTGGAACAGGCTGACCAAGGAAGCAGTTTTAACTATCTGGATATATTTTTAAAAAACATGTAGTTGAGGAGCATGGTTTAGTGGTATACTTGGGACACTCAGGTTAATGGTCTTTTCCAATATAAATAATTCTATGAATATTTGGCCCTTGGAGATAAGAAAAATAGCTAAACTGCCACAATGTTACAGGAATAGTCCAATTACTACCATACCTTCTGCCCATTAAATAGCATTATGTAGCAGGAAGTGAACACTGGAATGAAAGACAGCCACATTTGTGTGTCTTTTGTCCTGCACAGAATGGAAAAATAGTACAGAAGCTGACAGCACGCAGTCAAGTAGGTCGTAGTTAGGAACAGAATAAATGAAGAAAATATGATATTAGAGTGAGTTAGTGGGAGCATGTATTTTCCTGAAGCAGCTTAATAAATAGCTTTTATAAAAAAATATCTGTTGTTTCCACCACTGCATTTATCTTAATTATATTAAATACCACTTTAAACTCTTGTTTATAGGAGTATTTTGATTGCAGTCTCTAATTTTAAAATATCTGCTATTACATTGCAGATACTGTAATGATTTTCTGCATAGTTTTTCAATCTGTTTTCTGAAGAGGCCTTGTTTAGTTCGGCTTATGACAAGCTATTAAAATTCCTTTGGCTTTTCAGTTTAGACTGACATCATAGCCAAAGATAATGTGTTTGGGTGGCTAGATTGTGTAAAACAATGTGCTTGGAGGCCATAATAATGGCTAAACATTTGGATATGTTTACAACAGCATAGGACAGCTATTTTACCTTGGTCTTCCATCCTGTTTTTTTCATACCATTTATTACATGGTTCGCTGCAAGATATTTCTGATACTAGTCTTTCTGAGGATGTCCTAAGAAGACAGGATGTGCTTAAATTGTTCTACCTGAACCTAAACTACCTGATGTGACAGAAAATGAAGTGTTCTGGGGTGCTTCCTATCTATACTATCCTCCGTGGTACTAGATGGAATTCTTTCCAATGTCATGTGTGACTGTATTAGCCAGGCTTGAAATTACTGTGACTGATACAACAGAGCAAAAGATAACTCATCTGTAGGCCATTGGTAGCTGGACACTTGATAGAACACAAGCTGTTCATGGAAAACTGATTTCAACAGTTTTGGATTGTAAGAAATTGGTGTCCTTTCTTAGTTAAAAATGTGAAGCTTGCTGAAGCTACATGATACCAAGGAGTAAGATTGCTCTCTTACATGCTTGCTTCTTGAAAAATTATACTTAAAAGAATGCATTTCTCATCAAGTTTTCTATCTTCACCTTACAAAGTGAGAAATGGACTTAATAATCTTCATGTGAAGCCAGCTAGAGAATAAAAAATGTCAGTATCTCAAACAAACCAGACATTTGTATCTACCGGGTTTTTTTAAGATCCAAATTCTTTCTCTGACATGTAGATCTTGAGAAGCCTGTGGTTGCTTCCTGAAAATCAGTTTTCTTCTGTTCCCCTGCCTTTTAACTTTTTCAGGTATCGGGCAGGGAATGAACATAGTGATTGAAACTACAAAAATTGACAACACTTGTTCTTTCCTTTCCTCTGGGAATTGAATTTGGATTTTCTTACTTTGCCATGCACACAAGCTGACCTCTAGATTATCCAGGTCAATGTCACAAAATTGCATTTTCTAGACTTGTACCTTTGATTTTGTAAAGAACTCTTTGTAAGCTATGTATACGTATTTGTCACTAATGCTATTAGACATTTTTGATGCTTATTTTATTATTGTTTAAGTTTTCTGGTTCTATCTGTGGGATCATAGAGGGTTTTTTTCCTGAACTAAACAAATATTTTCTGTGAAATATTTCATTTTTATTTAACAACATTGATGTCGAAACAGTGTACAAATTATAATTTAAATTTTTTTATCATAAAGATAAGGAAGTCTGGTAGATGTGATTATTTTAGGTCACCTAGCCATCCAATGTCAACAGTTCAGAATAGCAGATCATTATTTGTTTTTTTATTCGATAAGTGTGTTAGGTAGTGCTTAGAAACTTTATTTCTATTTTCATTTAAAGATGTCCATTCTATCCTTTGAGTCAAAGTCCTGTCCTAGGGCTTGTAACAACATAAATACATTTCAATTTTAGCAAACTAGAATTGGAAGACTGGAAATAGAGTCATTAAATCCCAAGGAGGACAAGTTTTAGGTCAACATGTGTGGGTTTCTGTCTCCATAACTGTAAAGGACTTGAAATTTTAGTCAGTTTCCTTTCAGATAAAGTGTTTGAATGCAGATTACTTTTGCTCAGTCAAGAAGATGCAGGATACAGCAGAGTGGAAGGAAGTGCTGTAATTTTCAGATTATACCTGTTTTCATTTAAAATTCACAAGAAAATGATAGATTCCAGAAAAAATGCCTGGACTTTAGAAATCAGTTGTGGCACAAACATGAAAAAATAATTACAAACACAAAATTAAATTCTTGCTGTATTTTCTGTGCAGAATCAGAGATATAATTGCAGAGTGTTGGCTGGAATAAAGTCCTCAGAACAAACATAATCCCCCAAAATGATGCATACTCCATATCATATAGTCACATGCTCAAATTTCCATTTTTTCTTCTGAATGCATTTACTTATTAGTTTATGTATTATCTCAGCAGTAACTGTAATATCTAATAATATTCCATTCCCCATGTCTTTTTCAGTCAGCTACTCTTTTAAGGCATTACCTTTGGAATTGAAATAGTCTTCTTGTATGTATAAAACTGCATTTCTTAGACTTCTTGTAATGTTTTAAATTAAAATATAATTTGAAGTAGGAATAAAGAAGGAAGAATTGTTTTCATTTTAAATAAATACAAAAGATAGTATTGAAAGGATGAGCTGCCCTTCCAATCTACTTCTTCCTTAAAATTTATTGTCTCCTGGCTTTCCTGTCTCTTAGAGTTTGTTTAGTAGTAAGTGAACATTCACCTTTTCAAAGTCAATTTGGTTTTGTGTAAATATTTTTTCCCAGTTTAATAAGGTAACTTGGAGCAGTGACCACATAGGGTAAGCTGTGCTGAATCAACTGACAATTTTTTCTCAAAATCTTCATGATAATAAGATGAAATTTGGGATAGTAAAATGAACTTGAAATTGTATGAACTGACAAGTGTAAAGGCTTGTAAAAAATATCAAGTAGTCCATTTGAAATCTTGTCAATGGTGATGAAACCATGGGGTTGATACTGGGGCCAGTTTCTTGAAGCACTTCATTACTGACCCGTATGATGGATCAGAGTGCATCCACGGCATTTGGTACATGATTGAAAGCTGGGAGGAGAGGCCAATACAACAGGTGTGTGTCACCATTCAGAGGAGCCAGAACAGGCTGCAGAAACAGGTTAATTGGAATAGTAAGAAGTTCAATAAAGAGAAATGAAAACTCATACACCTGTGTAGGAGCAACCACAAGCAACAGAATATTCTGAGTGATTTTCAGCAGCGAAGCAGCCTAATGGAAAAGGACCTGGATATCCCATGCATGAGGAAATGATTAATTTTATTGTGTTTTTTGTCATGTCACTAAAAGTGACCAGACATGGGTTGTTACTTCAGTATCTTCCTTTTTGTTTATTAAAGCACCATTTTCCTAATCTTTTACCTTTCATCCCTGCTTAGTTGCTTTGGTTCTACAGAATATCTGATTTATAAGAAATTAACTATTTTCCCCCTAAGCCTTATCTAATAGAACACAAGGTTAAAATAATAAAAGGGAAAAAATCCTATGTCTATATAATTCTTGTGTCTTCCCTTGACCTTTTCTACTCAACAAGCATCTAAGACCTAAATTGGTTGTTAATTAAAACTGTAGCATAGCAGAAAACTTAGATAGTCAGAAGAATTACTTCTGGAAGAAACTATATTGTCATGAAAATTGCATTTTTCCTCAATATCTAAAAGCATTTCCTTGACGACAAGTCATTCTAACCTTAATGTTATCAGATATGAACATTTCAGTGTGTTGAATTAGCCTGGTAAAAGTCATTGCAAGGTCACACAATGAATAAAAAAAAAAAAAAAATCAGAGTTGATTTCTGTTTATGTTATTAGAGAAATCTGAATTTCTTAACACCAGAAAGTTATTTGGCATTGGAAGTGGTCACTCAGGGAAGTGGTTGAATTACCATCCGTGGAGGTAGGTAAAGGACACACACATGTGGCATGCAGGGACATTATTTAATGGTAGACCTGGAAAATTTTTGGTTTATAGCTGATTCACATATCCTAAAGGTCTTTTCCAAACTAATGATTCTAGGATTCTATAAAAATCTAACTTAAGGGCTGTATTTATATTTTTGTTTGATATATTTGTTCAAAATAATCAAGATGTGAAACTTATGGATGAAACAGGGCATTGAATATTATATATTTTCTACTCAGATGTACATGAAGGCAAGAACACTGGCGAAAGCAAGAGTTTGAATGTCGAATATATGTAAAATATAGTGGTTGGAGTGACTATAGATTGATGCATTCTTACCACATAAGTAGAAGTTACAAAATGTTAAATAATGTCTTTCAATCCCTGATAAAGAATTTTCTTTCCTTTTTTTCCCTGAAATCCCAGAAATTCAATGAAAGAGATGAATGGGGGAAGCTCATAGACTGGAGTTAATAACAGATCATGTTCTTTTCTCAGAAATAAGGGACATCACATGTTGAAAAAATAGTAGTAAAGTTTATTTCTTGGACAGCTGAGATTTGCTCATGAATTAAAAAGTAACATCGTTTGCCTCAGGACTAAGTAGCTAGTTTTGGAAATGCATGTTTTAGAGACTACAAAGTTTAACTGAAAACTTGAAACTGTCATTCTCCCTTTGTTTTTTCTGTTTTCTTTAATTATCAGGTGAAAAAAATGCTAACTCAAACCTATTATAGGCTGTTCTACAAGCAATATTTTCTTTCTTTGAAACCTGAAAAAAAAAAAAAAAAAACCCAAAAAACTATGCTGTGCATTTGGTTGCCAGAATAACACAGAAATAAAATCATAAACAGCTATGTATTTCCTTACAGCATGACTCTGAAGGAGGTTTTTCAATGAATTTCAGAAAATTGCATCAAGACTATGGAAATTTTTTATGGAGAAGCAATTTTGCTACTAAAAAATGATACATTTTTGGCATATGAGAGAATACAAACAATGCATCTTAACAATAACATTCACAAGAAACGGCCTCTCTCACCACTTATAAAGCTTCCAGCTTACAGTTTTATCCTATGCCTATCCCTTCTATTTTGCCATTGGATTATTGCAGAAGATGTCCAATACAGTCAGTAGTTCAATTCAAATATGCCCCTTCAGCCTACAAAAATGTGCACTTAATTTTGGTAGCTTGATGGAAGAGTAGAGATAGAAACCTGATTTATTACATCCTAAGTTTTGTCAGTAAAAAATTAAGAATTACTTTTTGACAAACCTTTCTGAAATAAATAACATTTTTGAGTGATTTGAATATTTTCTTTCACCACTTCATGCACATTTTGAATATTTTATGGTGTCTTTTCAGCTGCAGTTCAGTTCACCAAAATGTAGCTTAGTACAATTTTTATATGCATCAGGGTACTTGAGACAACTGTACAGTAGCCAAGGTACATGACCTGTGGAAGATTTGTATTGCAATTCTATAAGATTCTTCTGATGCTGGATATCCTAGAACATTTAAATGCTGTTATACATCTACATTTGGGAGAAAACATTGCATCCATACTAGTCCACATGACGTTTGGTATCTTTCAATATCGAATTTTTCTGATATTGCAAATGACTACTGAATGTAGCAATGTACTACCAATCTCTGGACTCCCAAATGAAAAATACTAAACTTTCCTCTTAAATTCAGTATCCATAAGTCAGACAGGAAAATGTGACTTATACCAAACAGATGGCTATAGAGTTCTAAAGTCTTGAATGAGTCCTATAGTCAAATCTTGCTGATGTCCTATTATCATTGATATAATAAACACAGAAATATTTATTCCATCACTACTCCATACATATACTTGTACACATACATATACTTGTACACATACATATACTTGTATACTACAAGTATACAACTACTAGGCTTTTTTTGGTTTTGTTTTTTTGGTTTTGTTTGAGGGTTTTTTTGTTTTGTTTTGTTTTGTTGGGTTTTTTTTTGTCTTGTTTTATTGTTGTAAAATGATGATATCGCAGAAAAAATAAAGTAATTGTAACATGATTTCATTAAAGGATTCATACAGAGGACAAGCATAGCTATCACTTTAGCTATGCTTTAGAAAAATCTGATTGTCACTTTGTTCTTTAACTGATAAATCTGAATATACTGTTCTTCTTTCACTTTTCGAATCAACATAGGAAGGATCTTGTTTTGATTTCTTCTGTCTAAATCATCAGAACAAACAAAGAAAGAAAATATTCTCTTAGCTGTATTCTTCAGTGTAACATTTTTGTTCCACAAGGGTTTGTATTAGTGAAATTGGTCAGTAAATGCATCCTCTGTTTGGCTTGAGAATGTGCTGTGCAAGGCTAATAAGCAGTCAGCATAAGGGCTGCTGCAAACCACATGAGGACAATGGTAAAGTCCTCTGTGATGCATATTCTGACATAAGATATATGATCTCATTATTTTATGATATTATACAGATCACATGATGCTTAATTACAGTAGGAGAATCTGAGCAGGAAAATGTGAAATTTCAGCACCAGCAAATTCAAGCAAATTTATGATACAATTAAAAGCTTTCTTTTCCCTCTCTTAGGAATAGCAATAATAACAGTAAAACTCAGGAAAAGACTTGATGCAGCAGGATGACTTCAGAGTCAGTAAGATTTTGGAATGGATGGCAGATACATATCTTGTCTGATTTAAGCCTGACTGCTAGCTTATAAGCTGTTTGCAGAATCCTTCCATGGACAATTTTTACAAGATTTCTTGAGCTTTCTGTATAAGTGGATCAGCTCTAGGTACTTATACATGGAAGAAAAAAAATGCTGGTGATATTCATTCACTTCAGGAGGTCAGCCATCTCATTTTTTTTTAATTGAGATATCTCAAACACAATCAACACTAAGAATTACTTGCCCTTCAGTAAGGAAATGTATTGCCAGGATGTGAAATGACGTGAGTATTCCTTCAGAAACAAATTTGAGATTGAAAGCTTGTGTCATAAGGCTTTGTTTTCACTCTAGACTCTGTGAGTGAAGAAAGCTATTTTCAGAAAAGCTATTTACTATTCAGTGGGTCACTCAAAAGTACAAAATGTTTCCTCTAGACCGCAGAGTTTTTTAAAGAATTTTTTTCATAACTCATAAAACTCACTTTTGTTTTGTTTGAAATGAAAGAAAAAACAAAAAAGGAAATCTTCAATTCAAATTAAAAATACATAATTTTCATTCAAAACACATTTTCATGTTTTGGATGAAATAAAAGCATGTTTCTTAACCTGCTTCTTGGTTTATATGTTGATAATGGATCATTTGAAAAAAAACTAAAAATGAACCCGTGAAACATATAGAAGAACATTTTACCTTTCCTCCTCAGAAAATCTGTTAATTCCACTAGTAGAAAGCCTACTTTGACAATAACAACAACAACAACAACAACAACAAAAATCCAATTGCAATTATGGAAAGTTACATAGGAAACAAATGCAAGTTTTTTCCTGTTCTTGTTCTATTTTGGTTGTTTGTTTTTGAAAAGACAATGTGATATGAATGTTCAAGGTGAAAAAAGAGAAAGCAGAATGGAAAATACACTTTTAGAACCTCAGTATTTAAACTCTAAGGAATAGAAATACAAATTATTTAAAATAAATTAAATTTCATAATACAATCTAGTGACATTGGACTTTTTGACTCTTATGAACAATATTTTAGTAGAAAATCCCCCAAGGTATATTGGATAAGATAAAACTTCCACAAAAACATTTCAAATACTGCATGTTTAGACATCATATTTTGAAAATTAAGTACATTTTTTGCAGAAGAGTGTCATTATTTGTTGACATTCTCAACAGACATTGAAAGTAAAAGCTTAAATATTGTTTGTAGAGGTACATTAATCCTACTGCAGCTCTGTTCATTCTTGCCTCTTAAACTTTTTTCTGAATAACTTAAAATATTCAGTTCAGTATAATAACACTTCTATTTTTTTTGTTGTTTTTTTTTTGTTTGTTTGTTTGTTTTGTTTTTTGTTTTGTTTTGTTTTTGTTGTTTTTTTGTTGTTGTTGTTTTTTTAAAATAATTTTCTATTGTCTTGAAAATAGTTCTGTGGAGATGCAGTGAATCTGCATTGTAGCTATAATGAAATGCACACATTCCCTTAGATTGAATTTATTTTAAGATTTATTTCTTTTCAACCTGGTAGAAATATTTAGCTCTGGGAAACAGAGACTTGTAGAGATAATTGCAGAAACACTGGCCCTTCTGTAAATGCAACAACAAGAGTCTCTCTTTGTCAGCAAGCTTAAAAAGGATCAAAGGAGGGGATTGTCCTGTTTTCTCTGTGCTGGTGCAGCCTTACCTCAAGTCCTGTGTGCAGTTTTGGTCACCACAACACAAGAGATATATAAAGATATTAGAAACTGTCCAAAGGAGGGCAACAAGGACTACATAGGACTCTAGACGGGAAGACATATGAGGAATGAGTGAGATCACTTGGTTTGTAAAGCCTTGAAAAGAGGAGACTAAGAAGAAACTCATAGCAGGCGAAAACTTCCTATGAGTTCTACAAATTCTATGAATACTTAGGATAAATTATGATTGGTATTACTGTCTTGTTTTAAAAATAATGATAAGCATTTCTTGAGCTGCACAATGAACAGCAGCTCATTTGTCTTGGCCAAATCTATTCATAGATTCATATTAAATAATTCACAATTAATACATATTAATAACGAATATTTTAAAAATTCTTGATTTTGATAGAATCGCAGAATGATTGAATATCCTAAGATGGAAAGCACCCACATGGATCATTAAAGTCTCTCTCCTGGCCATGCACAGTACACGTCAATAGTCACACTATGTCCCTGAGAGTATTGTCCAAACACTTTTTGAATTCTGTCAAGCTTGGTGCTGTGCTCTTTTCCCTGGGGGAAGTGTTCCATTGCCCACCCACCCTCTGGGGGAAGAAAATTTTCCTGACATCCAACCTAACCTCCCTGACACAACTCAGGCCATTTCCTCAAGTCCTGTCCCTGTCACCCCAGACAAGAACTCAGTGCCTGCCCTTCCTTTTCCCCTCACAAGGAAGTTGTAACTGCAGTGAGGGCTCCCCTCAGTCTCTTCCAGACTGAATAGACCGAGTGACCTCGGCTGCTTCTCATATGGCTTCACTTCAAGTCCCTTATCCACCATCTTCATTACCCTTCTTGGAACACTCTCTGTTAGTTTTATATCTTTTTTATATTGAGAGGAATGAGGGAAAGATGACAGATGAGGGTTCAGGTCAAATAGCAGTATGGTAAAGGTAACTCTGTTTGCTTCAATTCATTTGTCCTAAAAACAGCTCTGTTGGGAACCCTGTTCAAAAGCAAGGCTTTGTTGAAAATCAGTGGATATCAATTATGTAAAACATAATTTATTTTTATTTGGAGTAAGAATTAAAAGAAATTAACTTTAAAAAGCATTTGAGTAGTGGTTGTATTTGAGTAAGAATTTGTTAACTTTTGTTAAAATTCTTCATGTTACAATAGGCACTTGACACCAAAGAGTATTCAGTCCTATTGAAAATCTACAGATGGTGAATTCAAAGATTTCATTCCAAAGTTATATATTTTTTAAATTAGATACAAAACGTAAGGTATAAGGACATGAATGTGAGGTATTATATATATTTCTGTAAGTTTTAATAGCAAGGTGTTCTTTTACTTGAGCTTGCATCTGTCTGATAATTGCAATTTAAGGTTTTGCTGCTCTTTATAGGCATCCAATAGTTAAACAGCATCAAAAGGAAAGAAGAGCTATCAAAGTTAGCTCCTTCTTAAAAGTCTGAATTGCTGTTTCTTTATTGCTTAGAAAATCACTTGATTAGTATGGCTTTGCTAAAAGAATTTAACAGGTTTTGCAAATGTAATTTTGTATTTTATCTGGTTTTACCAAAGATATATTCTTGTTGATAGCATGAAAATATTTGTATTTTAGTCTGTTGCTGGATGGATTGACAGCTTTGCCTTTTAACAACCCCATATCAGTATCTGAGCAGAGCTCTAGACATCCAGCTTAGCAACCTGTGATAGTGTTGTTTAACAGTGTTTTATGACACACTGATTAACCAACAACATGCACCAAGGGCTTCTTAATCTAGAAACCTCTTTAACCCTGTAATGTGATGTTGTATTTTAAATTCTACAACATTTGGGAAGGGGAATCCAGCATTTTCATTGGAAAATGTATGAATGCATAGCATAGGAAAAACACATTATGGAGAAGAATATGGTGTATTTGAAGAATAGTTTCTGTTATAAACTAGGGCAGAAAGATGTTACATTTTTAAAAATGCAGTTACAAGGTCTGAGTGAGGGTAAGAGAGATATTGTTGACTACTTGCTGCATTTGACTGCCCAACCTGAAAATAGGACTGTTTGTTTCTCTTTAGTAAGCACAAATTTATGATACAGCTGGCTGCAAATGTATTGACTTCTGTTCTGGTTTTAATCTTCATGGGATGTGCCTTTCAGATCCTTAAGTGGTCTTTTAAACCACTATATAATTTTGTCTTCATATTAAAGCAAACCTCAGTTTGATGGATAGCATCTAACCTAATAATTTGCTTCCAAATTAAGGTTAAAACAAAAGGTTAATTACCTGCATGATGATCTACTTTAGCTGTTCTTGTTACGGTGTTTCTGTAACACCTACTGCAAGGTGTTATTTCCAATTCTCCATTAAGATGAACTGGTGGTGCTGGCATATCAATATTCACCTGTTCAGTCCAACATGAAATTTAACATCCGGTAGTGAGGTACAGCTCCAATTTGTGTTAACATTTCATTGTACAAAAAGTTTCTACAGCCTCTCTTTTACACCAAAATAGAAAAAGGGTCTTGCAGAAATTTCTCCTGGTAGAAAGTTTCTACTGTTTCTATTAACATAAAATATCCCATGTATCTAGGAATATCTTTATTGGCTGTTTCTAGACTACTTGAACTACAACTGAATTCTATACCAGTTATACTCTAAATATGCTGTAAATTTCCAGAAAGGATGAACTTTAAAATGGCATGTATTAAACTAACATGTATGGAGTTTTCTTGGACTATTTTATATTTCTCAATGTTTTTGTGAAATTGAGAAAAAAAGAGGAACACAAACATTCATAAATCATATATACATACACACATATACATATATATATATACATAATACACACACACATACACAACACACTATATATATAATATATATATATATATATATATATAATATATATATATATATATATGACAGAGGGGTATCCTGTTTTAAACAATCAAAGACCGTGCTAAGCATTTTTATGTAGTAACATTACAGTAGGAGTTGTCCTCAGCTAGTTATCTATGGTGAATTCAAGTGCTTTATACAGCTGCTATTTTTTGGACATTTCCTAGCACTATAGTTTGGAGGTCAGCTGCAATCCCCATTTCTTGATCATTTTTTTGTGGGGTAGAGCACTCTGCCAGAATGCCAGTTGTACTAAGCCCATTGTGCAAGGACTCCCACTGTCTTGCTGAAACAGTCATGGGATTTTTCTTGACAAATTTTTTTGGTACAGAGAAGAGTAAACTTTAACTGTTGAGTTATAAATAGGTTCATTACTCTATATTTCGTAGAATATTCTCTTCCAAAGTGTGAGACAATGGTCAACAGACATGAAAATCAAAATTCCTGTACTGTAGGTCTCTTTCATCTAGCCACTACAACCTCTGATTAGCTGAGTCAGATATCTTGGTTGTTAGACTGTTTGGAGAATAACTTCTTTTAATATAGTATGGTAATTGACTTATTTCCAAACTCACTGAACAATTGTCTGGAACTTATTTTTCTAATTAATGCCAGCAATCTAATGTGAATTGCTGCAATTTATGTTACTGTTTGTGAATGTTACTAATTTGATAATGACAACTAGCTGTCAATGAAGACCTTTTATCTCGGTGAAGACAGGAATTCAGTCACACTATTTTTTGATATCAAAATTAGGTGGTTCAGTATCTTCACCAGAGTGCTAAACTGAAAATCAACTGAAGATCAAATTTGACAGTAAAGAGAGACTGTCTGGTCTATCTGGCAAATGTGTTTCAAAACACCATGAGCATGTAATGAAACATCCACAGAAATAAAATTTTTAAAGAGAAAATAACTTATGTTGTTGTTGTGTAATTCTTATGTAATGTGTTTTGAGAGACCCGATACAACAATTCATTACTCCGATTTTGTCTCATTCTAGCTCCATTGACATTAACAGAATTGAACTGGTACCCACGTGGAATGTAATAGTTAATCAGATGTTCTATTTTAATTTTTCCTCCTTGGATTTGCATTTATTTAAATTCCTTTTAAGTCAATGTCAAAAGCCTGCTGGGAGCAGAAGCATATTAGACACTTGACTTTTTTCTTTCACTGAAACTGTCAGCTTCAGCACAAAGTTAATCTGTAGAGAGAAAGCAATTCCAAAGAAGTATTCCTCAGTCTTTTCCTCTTCTCCTGTATCACATTCCTTTTTTTTTTCCATCATGCACATCCATTTGAATTTGACTATAAAAATACACAAAGTGATACTAAAATGTAAGCTTTTAAAGAAGAAACTTGGGTATAATATCTAGCATTAAGGATAGACTTTCCATTTCTTGAAAACACTTTGTACTCTGCCTCCAATGTGTTCTTTATACATTCCCACAGCTATTTGTTATCTGCTTTTTGTCAGCAATTTACGCTTTGCTAGGTGATAGATATACTCTAGTTTCTATGGAAAGTTTGGACCTGTTCAGAGGAAATTGCAATATGTGATGGCCAATTCTCAAGCATATTGCTTTAGCACAGGTAGTGTGGAAGTTTGGCTATAAATGTGACGAAGAAACAGTTGGAATTCTTTGGCATGAGAGATAATACTGTAAAAAAATAAAGACGAATATTTTGAAACTTTTCCAAAGCAAGGAGCTCTTTTTTCCTATGTATTATGGAGGCATAACTTGCAGAACTGGAACTGAAATCATTACATTATTGTTCTTGTAGCCTTAAAGGAAATAAATAAACATTTAATATAAACATGTACATTGGAAGATTTTAGAAAAATATTTAATATTCTAGGTAAATACATTATTTATTCACTGCTTTGGTCTGTAAAAAGAAAACTGAAAGAATAAGTAATGTGAAGAGAAACCAGGACATAAAAGCCAACACATATTTTACAGAATGTTGAACTCAAAAGGAGCATTTAGATTAAGATTTAGTTCTTAATGAAGCGGGAGTATTTTGAGTGACTTAACCTGGGAAAGGTTGAGAATGTAGTTTAAAAGGAACTAGCAGTAGGACCAAGATACTGCTTTCTCCATTTTGAGAGATTGGTCTTTTGCAAACTTAAAGATGCAGCAACTGAATGAGACTTCACAACCTGCTGAACTTCAAGCACACTGAAGTAGCAGTTGTGTGTGTTTTATCCCCTAGGGCACTCATTATTACAAGGTAAGACAAGGAGGTTGCATCTTTCTATTTTATGCACATATTCTCAGGTGGTGGAACCTCTGTTCAAAGAACAGAAGCCAGCTAAGGATTTCATAAGACTGTCAGGGTCATTAAGAACTCCATTTGTTCAGTGTACCTCTGATGTGGAATGGACAGCTGCATTGTGCATATGTCCTACTTGATGTCATACTTCTTTCATAAAATGTTATTTTCATGGATTATGTATTATTTATAATCAGGAAAATTATGTAACCATCAGAGGCAATGTGTTTCAAAGGAAGATGGTAAGTCTTTTGAGACAGACAGCCTTTAAGTGACTGAACTGTGTTGAATTTTAGGCTCAAAAAACACTCGAAAAACCCCCCAAAACCCCCAATCCACATCCCCCCCCCAAAAAAAAAAAAAAAAAAAAAAAAAAAAAAAAAAAAAAAAAAAAAAAAAAAACCACAACCCCAAAACAACCTGAAAAAACCCACAAAAAACTCCTAACTGGAAAAAACTTGTCATTTTAACCCTATCTGTATCTTTTCACTCACTAAGCACATCCAGGTGTCAGCTACAGTTTGAAGTTAATGATTCATTTTTCTGCCTATCCCTGCTGAGTATTTTTGAAAAGCAGAAAAAGCTAAACCAAAACTTTAAGCAAACTAAAAGTTCCTAAATTTTCAGAAGTAGATTGCAAAGATTTAGTATTTGTAAGTTTGCAGAATCATAAATCATAGAACTGTCTGGGCTGGAAAGGATGTGAAGAATCATCTAGTTCAAACAGGGACACCTTCTAGATTGCACAGAGCTCCATTCCAGCCTGTCCTTAACACGTTAAGGGAAGGGCCACTCACAGCTTCTCTGGGCAACTTGTTCCAGTGTCTCAGCACTCCTATAGTGAACAGTTCCATCCTTATAACTAATCTGAATCTGCCCTTTTTCAATTTAAAGCCATTCCCCCCTTGTCCTGTCACTACATGTCCTGCTTTTCTGTGGGTTTCATTTAGGTACTGGAAAGTGAGATAAGGTTTCCTCAAAGCCTTCTCCCCTTCAGGATGAACAGGCTCAACTCTCTTGGCCAGTCCTCAGAGGAGAAATGTTCCATCCCTCTGATCAACTTAGTGTCTCTTTTCCTGACTTGGCCTCACAAGCCCACATTTTTCTTGGGTTATGAGCCCAGCACTAGAAACAATATTCCAGGTGGGATCTCACAAGTGTAGAATAGAACAGCAGAATGACCACCATCTCTCTCCTGCCCATGCTTCTTTTGTTGTGGCCCAGGACACTGTTGTTTTTTTGGACTGTGGATGCAAGGGTCAAGTTGATATTACAGTCTACCAACACCCCAAGTACTTCTCCTTAGGACTGCCCTCTTTTCATTCTCTGCACAGCCTGCACTTGTGCCTGGGATTGCTCTGACCCACATGCTGGACCTTGCACTTGGCTTTGTTAAACTTCATATACTTTACAAAGGTCCGTTGCTCAAGCCTGTCCAGGCCCCTCTGGATGGTGTCCCTCCCCTCCAGTGTGTCAGCTGTACCACAGAGCTTGGTGTCGGTGGCAAACTCGCTGAGGTTGTCCTCGATCCCACTGTCCGTGTCACTGACCAAGATAGTAAACAGCAGTACCAGTCCCGATACCAGCCCTTGAGGAAAGCACTGGGGCATTTGGAGATGTCTGAAAGTGGATAAAACTTCATGTGTTGATATAGAAGAAACGGCAGTGAAAATCTGCGAAAGCAGCCAGTATACATTATTGAACTGGTAATAGAAAACAATGCATAATGTTCTAAATAACATGTTTAATATAAAATTTTTGAATGCTACAATTTCTATTCATATTCTGGACTTTTTTGTTCCCACAAGATAACGAGCTGTTCCATGTATTGGACACCTGACCTGTCTGTTCTCACATGTTTCATAAGAATTAGTTCTGGTTACATCAAACTTTAATCGGTAAGCCAACACTTCCTTGCTTTCTGTGTCAGCTTTGTTGGTCCATGGATTTCAATCTCTGAAACACTAAATAAAACATTTATTGTCTATTAAGTTACCTTCAGCCATCTATTTTTTTTTCTGATAATTATTCTAAAAAATTGTTTCCAGAATAATTTCCCTCATATGACTTCATGAAAGCAATTATATATTTTGCAATATATAATTAATGTTACATAAAGTTGGGTTTTTTTCAGAAGGAAGCTAAGGAATCAAAGACAGTTTAAAATGCAAGAGTATCATCCCTGCATTGCAATGCAACAGAAAAAGATATTAACATTGGGATAAGAAAGCCCTACTTATCTAGCTCTCTGTAAATATGTAACTTGGAACTGATTCTATCTGTGAATGGGGATTTTTCCTGTGTGGAAGATCTTTGATTTATCCTTCAGTGTCCAGTAGCTAAAACTAATTTAGAAGCAATATGTAAAAGTCTCCATTCTACATGAAGATTCCTAATTTTGTTGATGTACAGGATCTCACCTGGGAAGTTTCTCTCACATTTTGGTTCAGTTGGTCAACAGGATCAAAACCTACTAACTTAGAAGGAGAGGAGAAATAGATATTTTATTAATTTCACCAAATCACAAGCTTTCTATAGTTACATCTCATACCTGTTCAGTCAGTGCAGGCATCCACATTCCAGAGTGCAGTTTAATTTTTAGAAAACTTAAAAGGAAAATTTTCTAGAAATTTTGAAATAATTCTGGATTCAACTAAGTGTATAAACCAAACCCTGTTTTGTGTTCGGATGTGTTCTCTGGGATAAACTGGATCCTAAAAAGACATGTAGTGTGACTGACCAGCCACTCAGTGATCTTTCTTTTCCTGATTGATTGCCATCTGAAAGGTAATAACACCCAGAGACAAAACATTTTCTCATTGATCCAATAAAATGCCAATCTCAAAACCAGCCAGCTCACTTCTGTGGCATGGGCAAACTAACACAGATACAGAGAATGTCACTGTCCTCCCAGTTCATTCTACACTGGCAAACCAAATGACTGTGTGAAGTGACATCCAGAGCTGTTGACATGTCACCTATGTTTTAAAATGTCCTCTTAAACCTTTTAAGTCAGGTACAGATACCTCACAATGAAGGGAGTAATAAAAATATCCCTGTTCTCACATTTGTTTTAATGTAGAAAGCCTATTTTAGAAATAGTACAAGAGCAACTCAAAACAGGAAAGTTGAGTTTGAAGAATATAAAACATGATCAGACCTCTAGAAAGACAACTGAGAGTGGAGTCTAGCTTTGCCTGCATCAAACACTTATTCTATTGGTTATGACAGTGTATTTAGTCTTGTAATCAACACTAGTCTTGTACTTTACAGACTAATAAAATCACTGAATGCGAATCTAAAACTCATTCAAAATATTCTTATGCAAACCATCTTTACATCAAATCCTTACTCTATTATCCAGGGGATAAAGCACAGCTACATTGTAATTTAATCCTGACACAAATTTATTGACGAGGAGTCATAAGCAAAATTATTTCCCTTTCAAATTGTGATGTATCATCCCATGTAATTTTGGGGGTTTTTTCCTCCAACTGCTACCACAGTTAATTGCACTCAAAACTGAGATGCGTGTGTGGTGCAGAATGTATTACAGTTACTATATTGATTAGCATAAATAAAAAAAGTGAGGTAAAGTTAAAATATCTTAGGAGATATGGTAGGAAACCCAATAGTACAAAGAGAAGCTCAGGTGGGAATACAACTCTGTGATTTACTTTGGAATGTCTACTGATCAATAACATATTTGGTTCAAAGAAATGGTTACAAGAAGAGTTGCCTCAGAGCTGCTAAAAGGCTTTTCTGTATTTTAGCCTTGTTGTATTTGCAGACTGTCCTGGTTTAGGAAGGGAGACTCAACGTCTTCCCATTTAATATTTTCTTCTCTTTTCTTAATATTAGTTACTTTACTCAGTAATAAATCTGAAAAATTTAGTAAAGTCATAAAAACATCTAAAACCTTCAGAGGCAGAACTGGGAAAGTTAACATTGATACCAAATATGCACACATACTTGTACCAACTCCCAGGTTAAATTTGGTTGAGACAAATTGCACAACCATAAGACAAAAGGAAAAGCTTTTCCCACACCATTTTTTTGATGAAAAGACAAAATTAACTTGACAAAATCAAACAATCCACAAAATAGATTGACTAATATTTGGTTTCCCAATAAGTCACTCATGATGAAAACAGAAACAAATCACAAACATTAATAAACTAATAATGCAAGCAATTATGGTGGAAATTAAAAGTTCTGTTGGTCCCACACAGTTCATCTGTTGACACATTCCTACATAAAGAAAAGTGAAAATTTGACCTAATATAGACCAATTATAAAAAAAAAGGAAAAATTTAATCTGCTATAATGTTACAAAGCAGTGACTTCAGTTTGAAATACTGGCACTCCTGTATCTATACAAAATTAACCATAAAGCTAAAAGGGCTTAAGAAAAAAAGGTTGCCACATCTTCATAGTTCTCTGTGAGCCTTTTCTTGAAAATCTGCTGCCAATTCTGCTTCTCTGCCTTTGATCCCCAATGGCTGGCATACCCAGAAAAAGAAATTACTCCTTAGTGAATCAAGTTTTTTAACTGCCGGCATGAACTTGATATCTCTTAGGTGTAGTTTCAACGTATATCACATGTAGTGCTCGTTGTTTCCCCCATATGTTCAGGGGGGTGTCTGTTGTCCCTGAAAATAAGCCTTCTGATTTGTTTTAGCATAGTGGAGTCAGTTCTCATGAATTGTAAGATAAACAAGAATCATGTTTTCATTCCTTTGTAAAAGATATCACCTGATGGACTTCTCAAGTGGCCAGTGAAGATGGAGAGGTGGTAACCTCTCTGTACAATTTCTGGTCACTGTCCAGAAACTTATATAAACAAGGTCAACAATAAACTAGGATTTTCTTCCTTTCTTCTTCTCTGCCCGAACCCCAGTTGTGTGTGTTGCTGTGTGTTTCTATCTGCGTCACAGTAACAAGTGTCCTCTGCCTAACTTCATGTCTGGAAGGAGTGATACTGCCTGTAAAAAATTGTCAAGTGCTGTAGCTTGTGAATTAGGGAATGCTTTAAGTGCTTGAACTGGGTTTCTTTTAGGGTTTTTGGCACATTTCTAGTTCTCACCCTAGAGCCATGAATTAACCTTATCAGTTTGGTAGATAACCCTTGCTTCACTTACTCCAGTGATTTTAACTCTGCTGTTTGACATCCCTCTGCATTAATATTGACTGGATTTCAATCTTGACTGATTTATGATCAGATTTTGGTCTTGGAAGCTGTACATGGCACCATTTTAGTCGCTCTTTGCTAATCCAGTTAGTCATTTGTGGTTTCAGTTTTAATTGTGAGTTGACATGCTACTTCCGCATCAACAGATGTCAATGGGAATGCTGCGTTTTGCTTTTTATCAGATCAAGAGACTTGTTTATCTGGTCTCAGCTTCTTCACTGAGCACAACAAAAGGTCTGAATTACTAGACCCTGTTACAGAAATGTTTTATGGGTTCAACATCCTACAATTCTTCCTGTAAATTTCTCTCTCACTGCATTACAAAGCTCTGCCTGAAGTTTTTGGACATGATCACATTTTGCAGCAAGCAGTGCCTCTTCCTGCCTTTTTTTTTTTTTTTTTTTTTTTTCCCTCATTTAACAGAAGGAACAATTCTTTCACAAAACTCATAAAGATAGCATTATCCCATCTTCAGATATTTTGCATAACCAATTGGTCATTATCCCACATCTCTTCATGACAACTCCACTCCAAGAATGTAGGCTAATAAATTTTTCAATGACGGACAACAAAATATTTTCTTTACCTTGGCCACCCAGAAGAGCCATTGTCCCCAAAAACTCTCATATGGCATCCTTCAAGGGGCAACAGGGATAAAGTTTCCAAGAATTCATACACAAGGAACCACCCACTTCCCATAGAGGAAACTGTACTATTTTCAAAGGCACTTTGGGTCAAAGAACGGTATCATGCAACGACTAGAGCAAAATAAAGTTATGATCTCAATATTACGATTACCAGAGAGATGTCTTTGCCCAAATTAAGATGCAAACAAGACCACATACCGAAGTCAATGGTACAGATTTTATTTTACAGTAAATATAAGATAAAGAGGGATAGAAATAGGAAAGGGAAGAGCAGAGAAAGAAAGAGAATTAGAGAGAGACAGATTAAGTTGAAAGACAGGCACTACCCTTTGGATCCAGAAGCTTCCCATTAGTCCTGTTTACCCTGTTCTTCTCTGTGGTGGGGGTCCTGTGAAATGCAGAATTCAGTGTGTTAATATATGTTCAGCTATTTGTGGGAGCATGGGAGCACCAAAGCCCCTTCCCTGTGAGGGGGATGTATTACACCGTGTTTTGCAGCAACACTGTGGATTACATGCAGTCCTCTGCTGGAAAGCCTTAGCAAATGAACTGAGGTCTATAGCCTCCCCTCACTGAACCCTGAAAATAAATGAGATTATTTTTAACACAGCTGCTGAGTTGGCTTTCCACATGGATATTTTTTCTCCCTCAAGCCTTGTTTATTTTTGCTTAGACCTAAGATAACTGGACCACCTTTAACATAATAGTACCACCTTTACCTTATCTCAAGTTCCTGTTAGATGGCTAAACTCATGGTCCAAATTCCTGGAATCCAGGAGGCATATTTAGAGGAGGGGAAAGAAGGAGAGGGAAGAGTGGTGTATCTGTGCTGCAGATAAGCAACTGCTTCTTTGCATAATTTGCAAAGAAAAGTCCTTTAGTAATTTTAACAGTGTTCAATACAACTATGATTTTTAAATCTCTTACATGTATTCTTGATTCTGGTTTCTATTTAAAGGCTAATAAGTTAAAAATAATACTTTTTGCATCTACAAATTTAGTGCTTTTGCTGATGTCTTGACTGATTTTAAATAATTTATATTTTTTGAAGAACAGCATGTGGAAGATTTCAATTAGATTATGCTAGCACACTAAAAATTATGTTGTATTTAAGAGGGATAAACAAAGTAAAACCAAACCAGTACATTCATAGCAAACCAACAAGTCCTTCAAATTAATGTTTTTTTCGTCTCTACAGTCAGTTATTTTCATCAGCATCTGGGACACTACAGTAACTGAGGGAGTGTTTTCATTAGGTGACTGCTGTACTTTGGCAAAGAGAGAGGGGAGGAAGGAACTTTGTATGATGTTGCATGATGCTGGGGTACTAAACAGGGACAGTACAATTAACAAAAAGTTTCAGACTCAACATCTCTGATTAAAACTTGATCTTCTGGTTCCCTTTCCTGACTACTATTTTGATCATATCTCTTTTGCAGACCCTTTTCTTTATCAAACTCATAATGAAACTGGCATTTGCACATTCCCTTGGTTTGCTTTTCAAACACTAACTGTGGTAGGATTATGTATATATGAGATCTGAACTGACTGAACATGCTTGTGCAAATGTGTATAAGATACACATAAGGCTCACAATACTTGTTTTACAGAAGAGTGTCTTCCCTTAATGGAGTTGCTGTAGTTCACTGCAGCACAATTATTTTCAATATATCTTGTCACTAAATCAAGCCCTGTATTTTCAAGTAAAAATAAGTCCAATAAGATTTTAGTAAATGCAAATGCAGATTTCAAAATCTGCAATTATACTTGCAAAATTTTAGTCCATAACACAAACTTGCAGCCAATACATACTCCTGTATAGAATCTGTAGCCAGCATTACCCATTCTTTTACTAATTTATTACACCTGAACCTCATTAATTTTTCAGCTAGCACTGCATTTTACAATAGATATTTTTTAAAGTTCCATATGTTTGTCAATGATACACTTAGTCATGCCAAACATAATTTTTATTAAAAACAAAATATTTGGATTTTTTAAAAAAATAAGAAAAAAAAGAAAAGAAGAAAAAGAATGAAAGAAAAAAAAATATTTTTTTCTGGTAATATAAAAACATTATTCTTACCCTCCCTAAAATAGTTAATTTTTTTGTGTGTTTACAAAAATAAAATTCACTTCAGCACAAAATAAGTAGAAATTCTCCAAACATTTTTTCCTCAGAAAATTAGACCCAAAGGTACTGATAGTAGACGATTATGCAGTCCACATAGTTTTCTGATGTTTCTTTTGTATTATTGTTTTCTGAAACTATTTTAA
The DNA here is from genome assembly GCA_032173965.1 of Sitta carolinensis. Taxonomy (NCBI): domain Eukaryota; kingdom Metazoa; phylum Chordata; class Aves; order Passeriformes; family Sittidae; genus Sitta; species Sitta carolinensis. The sequence goes on from CM063313.1 coordinate 52,133,275, forward strand.
TAATTTTATGTTAAGTTTGTGTCTTTCCCCAATAATTTAACAATTCTAGAATTCAGAAAAATTAGATTTACAAAGTCAATCACATTCACAATCAATTTCATATTCTTCTCCAGATTATCAGCACCAGAAAAAAATCTCATTGCAGAAAGAGTTTGATAGTGACAAGGCTAAATATACAAATTAAATATATTCATTTCAGTGATAATGTTAAATCATATTTCATAACTTGAAATAAGTTTCATAACTCGAAAGTTTTGTAATTGAAACGTCACAGGTAATAATCAGACCTAACATCCCCCTGTGATCTTATTATAATGCTTTTACACAGAAAAACCCCAGATAATTAATTAACAAAAAATCATGTGAAAATCAACATTGTAGATGACATGCTAGTGTCTGAGCACACTCACTGCTTACCATATGTGATAACCTCTATTGCATCATTGGAGGAGTAATAAATTTCCAGTAATTTAATTTTGAATAACGGCATAAAATTTTAAACTAATATCTTTGCTTTACAGATCTCAAATTTACTTTTTATTTTAAGAATACAGAAAGTTTCTAATTCCCTAGAGTTCCATGTAATACTCCTAAAGGAGGAAGTGACAGAGAAAACTGCAGCTGTTAGGCAATTAATTAGGTTACAACCAAGTTTATTATGCTTTTAATTCTAATCCCTTTACACTGATTTACTTCTGTCTCCACCTATACTCATCAGCAGTTAAAGCAAAGGTCTGCACAATATTAATCAGGGTACTCAACATAACTGTGTGCAGCTTAACATAAAATGTTCTAGGAGCATCCCTCTGGCTCAGTAACTGACCTGAAGATTAGCTGAATTTGTAACAACACATCGTGAAAAAAATAGTCCCAGGGGAACTAGCCCAGCAATGAAGGATGGTAGGATCTACAACAGACTCAAAATAATGTCATTTTACAGTCGTCTGGAAAATATTTCAGCCGCATGAAATCACATTTGTATAGATAGCAAGTAATTTTAATTAGAAGGCTAGCCACTAAATATTAATGATGAGAGCAATACTAATAGTGCTTCAAACTTAAGATACTCCTCTTTTCAACACAATAGGTAGTCTAATGTTACAATTTGATTTCATATAATATTTTCATGCTCAATATTATTTATAAAAGGCTTTTCTAAACAACATACATTAGGTACTAGTCAATTTTTAGAGGGTGGTATTCAGAAGAAATTCTGCTTTTTTCTATATACGCATTTTAATTAGCACAGAAATACATAGCAAGCATCTATCATGTTAAGAAAAATCATTCTCCCTATCCTCTTCCAAAATCTGCATTTCCTACTGATTTGTGAAGATTGACAAGTTTTGGCATTTCTGGGTCAACGTCACTGTATGTGGTCCTGATTTTTGCCTATTGAATTCTTTACTGAAATCTCCTTGTCTGTCTGCATACTTTACTATGAAATAGTAATGTCAGCTTGAATTTCACCCCTCCCTTGCCAGGGACCTGATCTAGTAACATGTTGTCATACAGCAGCCTGAAAAGCAGCCCTGTGCTGCCTTGTTCTCCCTAGCCTGCCTGGTCCTAATCCATTGCCTCCATGGTGGATGCCTTTTGGGGAACAGCTCTGGAGACCTGGTTTAGCCCCATTAGGGTCTACCAACACCTGAGCAGATTTGAAGTCAAGTAACATATCACTTGTAGATATGGGACTTGCTTTCTCATATGCATTCTTCAAAGCTTGAAATGCCACTGCAAAGTCTACACTGTGGTCCTGTATACTAACCATTTCTTAGGTATGATCAGATCCTCCAAGAACACCTGCAGGAAGCAACTTACTCTCACAAGATGTTTTGAGGTTTTTTTTTTCACTTTTGACCTCTGTTTTAAAACAAAGCCATACTCCTTAGCTGAAATTTATAAGGCACTTAAACCCAGGAAGATTTCTAATACATATATAATTTCTATTTCTCGTGTGTTTATATGCATTCTATGAAGGCTTTCGGAATTCTTTCTTCAGTTTTCCCTATGTGTAACTTGTGAACAGAAAGTTTATGGCATCATAATTAAAACATTTCTACTTCAGGTAAAACATTTAATTCCTCTACAATCATTGATGGCTGTTATGACTTTTATATGGAGTCACTCAAATATATAAAAAATTTCTCTGAAAAAATGCTATTACTTTTATTCTATTTTCATTGATATTTTTGTTGCAATATGAAAAAAAATGCTTTCAGCTTGCGCTATTATTTTCTTTATTCTTCTCAGCCACAAACCAAATAGGTATTGAGGATGGATATATAAAATGGATATTTTTTCCTAGAGAATCACATTGAAATAAATGAATATTCTCTGAAGATCTGTCTTCTTTTAGTTACCTTCCTTTCAAAAACAATAATGATGAAACTACTTCAGTGATAGCATTTTCTATCACCTGACCTTTTTCTCTACTTTTTCGTTATATTTAAGTAGAAATTTTTGAACAAGTGTAACTATTTTAAGAATATTTTTTAGTAATTTAAAAGACATGTTGCTGATTATTAGCATCATGAACTTAACATACTAAAGGGGGAAACAAAAACCCCTCATCTCAATTGTCAGATACTCCAGCAGAACCAAGGCAACAAGAAAGGAGAAATGAGAAAGGGGAAAGCAGAAAAGGAAAGGAAAAAAAGGAAAGGAGGAGGAAGGGAATGGTAAGGCAAGGCAAAGGAATACATATATATATAATTACAAGCAATAAAACACAATAAAACATATATATGTACACATACACAAGCATATAGAAAGACATTGAATTCTTATTAGTCTGATTTCCCAAAAGACATTAAAACCCAAAAAACAACCCCTAGACTGTTATGTTGCACATCAGCTTTCCATGTTTAAGAGCACAGTTTTACAATAATTATAGGCTCCACATATCTAGGGCAAAACTTGTCTCTCATATAAAACACAAACTTGAATCTTCTTGCACTTAGGAAAATTAAATAATGAAGTCTTTGATAAAAAAGGAAGTTATTTTTACAGAGAAAGCTGCATTTTGAAACTATTTTTCCCAAGGAACAGATGGATCTTTATGACAAGAGAATTTTTTTCAGATTGGTTGTGTTAGGACATGAAGTCCTTTTAAAAGTGAAAACCAGTGTTATATATCTGACAACACACAGAGGTCTAAGCCTAAAACTGGTAGACAATGTAAATAATAATAAAAACAAGAAAAAGAAATGGAAACACTGAGAGGCATCATATGGCTCAGTAGGCATCAGATTGTGAAGAATAGCAGAAAAGTTGACAAATAAACAAAAGTAGAACATAAAAGCAAAATTTATAGTAGGTATATCATTCAAAACCATGAATGCAGGAACTGAATGTTTCTGATGTTTATATTTATTCACTTCTAAAGCGAGACAAGAAGATAAATCATCATCAAAGGCACATTCACCTTGATTCACCTCATAACTCCCTACTAAATGTTGAGAAAAGCAGTGTCCATTTTAAAAGCTGATATTTTCGCTATAAAATACATGCACAGATTACTACCATCAGTAACAATGTATTAATGATAGTCATACATTGATTTGAATGGGAAAATATGCTTGGTCAATAAGCATTAATACTGACAAAGTTTAGTAAGATAAAGGAAAAATGTATGTTTTTGTAGCAGTAAGTAACTTACTCAGATTTCTGTAGGTTTTCATCTTTATTTTTAAAGGATCAGGTAAAGGACAGAACTAATTTAAAAACAATTTTTCAATAGTAGCTCAATGTCTAGAGAGCTAAGGGATGTAAGAAACATGCTGCTCCAGCCTGGGTAACCCCTCACTCTGGCTGTGGGACATGGCTGCCCCTTTTCTGTGTGTGGATTCAAAAGCGCATCTGTACCCAGACAGATGCACAGAGGTGACCAACATGGGCATGGCAAGCCTTCAGCAGCACACGGGTACAGGACTCACATAAAACACAGGCACAGATGGCCTCCTCCTCCTGAAGTTCCTTGATAGCCACACATCTAATGTGAGTGGCAAGGCTTGTTTATTGTCAAATCTTTGCCATGCGTCTTTTGTGAGGTCTCTGCATGTTTTGGTTTTGGTTTCATGTTTTTGCTCTAATTTCCTAGTTGCCAGAGATCCCTAAAAGATCTTGAAACAATCATTCTCATTCTCTCCCACACTATCATCAATGAGCCTGACTGACCAGGCTTGGCTCTCATCACTGCATCTTTCATCATTTGTCTGTCTTGTTTCCAGGCACAGCCTCACTACAGCTACTCCACTCTTTAGCTTGGCACAAGCAGGAAATTTTTAAGCTGTCGAATACCTGCACTGTTCTGGAACTCTGCCTTCTTGACTATAAATAAACACAACTGTACATCAAGCACAAAACACAATGTGCCTCTGTTGTATTCTGGCACTTAGCCTAAGAAATATTATTCCACCTGTACTAGATATAATATTCAGAAAGATGGAATATCATTAGGTTATAATGACATCGATATGCATATCCTGGCATAACTCCTGCACTTCAGTGTATTGTACTCACAAATAGTCCCTGGTGGAGTATATTACACCAGATATTTATACATTTCCTTGGAGTTATGCAGTGCCATAACGCAATGCAACACAGACTAAATACATCAGTGGAGATTTTGATAATATATTAGGAATGAAAACTAGATTGGAAAAGACCCTGGGTAGCCAGATCTCAGCTGACACAGCTTTCATGAATGGATCATGAATGTTCAGAAGTTGCCTCTAAGAGAAACTATAGTTTGATTCTGCCTGATGCCTGATAATACTCCTTTGTTAGTTTGCCCATGCCACAGAAGTGAGCTGGCTAACCAGCCACTTGAGATTGGCATTTTATTGGACCAACTGAAAAGCATTTAGTCTCCATGATTATGATATTTCAAAGGAAACAAAGCCCTGGAAGCTCCCTTTTTGTTTTGGCATTTGGAGGGAGAAGATCTTCCCCCCTCAGCCTGGGGCCGAGTGGGGGAGGGAGGGGAAAGCCACGCAGTCCAGACCGGGCTCAGCTGTGTTTGGGAACATCTGCGGGCACAGAGCCCTGCTCCGCCTCTGCTGTAGCCCTGGGCAAGAGTGGGGAGAATCCATGCTGTGGGTCTGGACCAGGCCCTGATAAGGCCGATGGGTGGAAAGGGGATTTGTCCAGCTTCCCCCACAGCTGCAAAGAGACCAGCCAGCAGCTGCTTTTTCTGGACAGGTACCCTGAGATTTGCATACCCCCCCAACCCCACCCCGCTCTGGCATGGCTTTGAAATATGACACCTTGGACTGCTATGGCCTGGCAGAGATCCTGGCACAGCTCCAGCACCACCACAATCCCTCAGGAGAATGCCTTGGCCTGGACGCTGCCTTTGTTAACTCTTTCAGTGCATCAGTGCACAGATGGGACCTGGAAAAACCTCCATCCTCTCTTGAGTGGGAGAAACTTAGAATGAAGACGAGGAGAGAGACCACATGAAGGTACCAAGGTCAGGCAAAAAGGAATAAAGTTCCAGATGGAAGAAGTATGGGGAGCTGCTTTCAGGCTGAAAAAAACTCTCTTAAGCTATGGTGATTTGCTATAATATACTGAGATATTTCCTTTAGAACATAAAGAAGTATGGAGTGATAGAAGGTACAAATTGTAGACCTGAGCAAAGGAATGCAGTGTTAAAATGAGCCAGTGTTGAAGCGACTGTGATTCCATGAGTTGAACAGAGAGATGAAGTGATAAAGACTCTGTCCCCAAAAGAAGAAGTGAATCTCTGTTCCCTGAGGTGAAGATGATCTTAAATATAGACAAAGAGAACCTTTGCTTTGAACAGGTTATCTTAAAATAAAACCCCCATACATCGATGTGGCCCAGAGGCATAATTGTGAACATGGGTGGAGTTTCATAAATGAGGATCCTCTGGGTGGCTGTTGCTCATGAAGATTGAAACCACACGACAACTCCATACTAGAAAAAGTCGTTAAGCAATTTATCTTGCAATTTACTGGCTAATGTTTACAGTGACAGATTTTCTCCAATCATCTCAGGGGTTGCCATAGGCAGTCACAATTTGGGCTTTCTCTTGTAAACATTTCTTGGGAGTTATGAGTGTTACACAAGGTAAACTGAATGAAAAGTAATTTTTCAGGGCCACAATAATTTCTAATTCCACTCTGAGTCTAAGCAATTTCTATTAAATAACTATAGCATTAGCTTATTCACCAGCTGGTTTTAGACCAAAGATTCATTACTATTCCTTTTTCTCAAATGTAACTTTTCCACTTTACTTGTAGTTAATATGAACAAAGTAACCTCAGATAAGCAAAGCCATCTTGTGTTCTACAGTTTAAATAATAATTAAAAATGAAGGCTTATTTATGAAGCAGATTTCTAGTATTACCCAGGGAATTGTGAACATGTTAAATGGGTCATTAAATCACACAAAAGAAGACACAGGATACGTATCAGAGCAATAATATTTTTGTACAAAATTGTCAAACAAGGATACTCTATGAAATGTATCAATAATACAGAAAGGTAACCTCCTGCAGTAACCCATTGCATTTACTTTCCCACATAGGTGTCTTTTTGCAGGGGTGATAATTCTTTTGATTGTAGGGAGATGAAACTACAAATAAAACCTATTGCAAGCTAAAGCTAATGTTAAGTAAAAAATTAACTAAGACAAGGGGATTTAAAAACCCCAGGCAATTATATTTAATTCCATGCAGCAGGGCAAGGGTTTTGATCCCTGCCATTTCCTATATCAAAGGTAGTTAAAAGAGTTATTTTATCAGAGTAGAAAAGAAACAAAGGATGAGATGTTTCTGTGTGATGATCCTTCTAGTGTGTCTTTGGGCCATTACTCAGGAAAGGAGGGGGAGACTGGAGAAAGATATGGTTCATCATTGCCATTTGAAAACAAGATATAATGGCTCCTTCTTCATCTCAGGTACATAATCCAACAATAATTGGAAGGAACCAGGTCAATGGATATTAGAGGTAAGAGGAGAAGCACAAGATATCTTGTCATAATATGATATCCTACTTTTAATTCTAAATTCCTTCTTATCACACTCATACATAAATATAAAATTAAACCTGATTTCTTTTTGTGTGAGAGTCTGGGAAGTAGAGTCTGTAAAAGTGTACAACATCATGATAATAAGAGAAAAAAAACCAAAATTGTTTGATGTAGCCTTAAAATATACAAGGAAGGAAAAAAAATTCACATGGGATAGTCAACCCAATATATGTCACAAAGAATTCATAGTAGATGAAATCTTATCTGATAAGAAAGAGATTTTGATTAATCCTCTGTGTTAAATTCATGCTTATAATTTATATAAGCAGTTTGGCAACATTACAGAAGCCTGGAATATTTCAAAATGAAATTTTTGAGGCATGTCTTGGAAAATGTAGAATTTATTGGCAAGGTTTCAACCCATCTTTGTATGCTAGTCCCTTGTCTTATCATAACATCCACTTAGAAACTTGGGTTTAAGTCTAATTAAGGGATAGTGGTTCTATGATAGAAGACATGTCATTCACTAGACAGAAATATTTATTTCATAGAAAAGAATGGAGAAGTGTTCCTAATAATTTCAGTTTTACTGTGCAAGAAGAGAAGCAGAGATAGCATATATTTTATTAAAGTGCTTATTTTTAGAGATTTTTAAAGTGTGAAAAAATCTGAAGCCTTTCACAGCAATTAATGTAGTGAAAGAAAATTTTATACAGTAAATGTTTACACTTTACATATATTGGTTCTGTTCATATTAAATATACAAATGAAATGCACTATGCCAAAAGTCTGACTACTAAATTACATTTTCTAGGAGAAGACATAATTATATCTTTCCTTTTTATTAGTATCTACATGTGTTACTGAAATGAAACCAAAAGAAATTGTAGGAGCTATATATAAAGTAGATTAATTTAATTCTATGTGTCTTTTGTTTCTCAGTATTTAACAATGACAACACTCCTACACAGCTGTGACTATAAACTTTCAAGAAATTTGTTTCATCGCCTACTCTCTCCATGAAGTAGAAGTTGTCATTATCTGCAGACTATGACTTTCCTTGAAGGCTACTTTTGGGGACATAGAGAAAAAAAGTGTGTCCAGACACAAAAACCACCTTGGTATTTCACACTGACATGAATTAATGAACCTTCAACAATGGAAAATTTAATATGTTCAGAGTTGAATGTAATTGCAAAATGGTTGCTTAGTAGAATACCAACACATTTCTTCCCTCCATCCTCCTCTCTTCTCCCCTTCTTTACTAGATGATACAGTAATTATCAGTCTCTTGAATAGTTTGGGAAAAAGTACATGCCCCTTAATGGACCTTTAAGCACCTTAACATGCTCAAATTAGAGACAGTGTAGTTGTGTTTAGTAATGATGATATCTCTATGTCCATGTATGAAAAGCAGTATGTTCATAACAGGATAGACATCTTTTATCCTCCATCAATCTGAAGATGTAATAAGAGGATAACATAATGAAATGTTTTATTCAATTGAGTGCTTATGGGAATTCTCTCATCCTATTCTGATTTTAAATTATCCTATCTTAGGTTTTATAACCTTCATCCTGAGATTTTAGGCATGAAAATGAACCTATTTCAGACTGTTTCTCTTGGGGAAAAAAAAATCCCAACAACAATCAGGCAAAATTTATTTTTTAAAAATCCCAATTAAAAAAATGACAAAACCCCCACATTTAATAAATAAACACATTTAAAAAATCACTAGGACAAATATTATTGTCTCTATTAAATACTGCAGTTAGACTATAAACTTTAATCCCAGAAGATTCAAGAAAAGTGGATGTATCATACAAACTGATGAACAAATATTTAGATTAAAGAGTCTGAATATCAGAACATTGTCAAGAATATGAATATTATAATTCAGACTCTAGTTTTCAAGTAGAAATAAACTTATGGGAAAATATGCAACAATTACAATTTAGTATCCATTGATGATGAACTCAGTTTTTCACTGTGAGGTTGGGTTTTTCAACTACTAATTCAGAATCATTTAATGTGTTCGCTGTTACCATGGTAAAACTTAAATATCTCGGGGCATTTTGTTTAATCTTTCATTTGGATGAAGGAATAGAGTGCATCCGTAGTAAGTTCAGAGACAAAACTTGGTTGGGTGGGAGTGCTGATCTGCTGGAGGGCAGGAAGGCTCTGTGGAGGCACCCAGGCAAGCTGGATCCTTGGGCCAAGGCCAAAGGCATGAGGTTCGATAAGGCCAAGTGTCAGGTCCTGCCCAATGACCCCGTGCAGTGCTACAGGCTGGAGCAGGGTGGCTGGAAGGAGGCCCAATGGAAAAGGACCTGGGGATGCTGGTTGACAGAGGAGTAAACATGAGCCAGCGTGTGCCCGGGTGGCCAAGAAGACCAATGGCATCCTGGCCTGTGTCAGCAGGACCAGGGCAGGGATTGTACCTCTGGGCACTGATGAGGTAACACCTCATGTTCTGGGATGCTCATGAAAGTTGAGGTGCTGAAGCATATCCAGAGAAGGGCTAAAGAGATGATGGAGGGTCTAGACCAGAATTCTTGTGAAGAGCAGCTGGAGGAACTGGGGTTATTCAAGAAAAGAATGTTGAGACCTCATTGACTTCTACAACTACCTGAAAGGAGGTTGATGTGACATGGGTATCAGTCTCTCCTCCCAAATAACAAGAGATTGGACAAGGTTTAGATTGCATACTAGAAAATATTCTTCCCCTAAAGAGTTGTCAAGAACTGGAGCAGCCTGTCCAGGGCTGTGATTGAGTCACCATCCCTGGAAGTCTGTAAAAGACATGTAGACACGGTGCGTAGGGACAGAGTTCAGTGGAGGACTTGACAGTGTTGGGCTAGCTTAATGATCTTAGAGGTCTTTTCTAATATAAAAGATTATTTCTACAGTTCTGATATGTATGGAGAAAAAAAATATAAACTGAGAAGATATTTCTTTAAATACCTTAATTAGCCAGCTGACAGCTCTCCAGATTTGACCTGAATTTACTTTTAATTACAGGAATCAAGACTTTGTCAGAGAGGAAAAATGAAGAAAGTTCTATTTATTCATTCTTTTGGGGAGAGCATAACACTCCTGCTGTGCTCTAACTTCAATCTCTGTTGAAAGTGGAGTTATAAAGTATCTGGTGTGTTACCCTGCCATACAGGTATTTATTTCTTCAACTCTTATTCCTGCCAAAAAAGAATTTTCTCAGACTTTCTCAGAAAGTCATATCCATTTATTACTTTAGATTTCTTTGTATCTTGCATTTGAAATGCATTTAGTAATTTCATCCTGTGGAGTTTGGTGATTTTTGGATTGTCATGTAAAACAGTATTGTATGCATAAGGAAGCAGAAGCTACAATCTTGATGGTCTTTCAAAATCATGTGTATTAATATATAGTGGCCTAACATGAAGATCTCTAGTGACTTCATAAACAAAATGAAAAAAAAAAAAAAGAGAAAAGAGAAAGTTGAATTAGTCAAACTAATTAAACCCGTGAAAATTAGACAGCTTTTAAAGACAACTTGGGAAAAGTAGGCAGGCAAAATTTGTAAGTGCAAAACATACCACAGTGTTGTAAATCAGAAATGAGGCAGTCAGAACAGCCTTCTTAAGGGAATTAAGGAAGATAAAAACTAACACAGAAGCACAAATAAAAAAAGAAAAAAGCTATTAAAAATCTGTAGAAATTCTTTCAATGAGAAGATACATAATCACTTTTTCTAGCTGGTATCAATAGAAAAACTTAAGTGAAAAGTATTTCCAGTCAAGGTTTTAAGTTATTGACATTATCTAATCATATTATTTTTTCCTCTACTTTAGAAAATACAGGATTTCAAATTGTTCATTTCTCTAAGCCCCTTTTCTTCATAGCCATCTTATGCACTTCTGTTACTTTCCTCATTGTGTTTTCTGTTGAGTTCACAAGAGAAAGGTTGAATACAGGTCACAGAACACATTGATCTCTGTAGGATTAGTCTTTATTAGAAAAACAGAAAAGAACAGGAAGAATAAATGACCTCATTCATTTTTCCAGCTGTGCACCACTAGGGGTTTCATATGAGGGAGTTCAGTTCCTTCTAGCCACGTACAAACCTTCCCAATTGAAAACACAACCTGCTCACAAAACTAAATCTAGACTATTTTTTGATGAACAGCAGGAGTGGTAGCTACTGTTTTCAAAGTAAATCTATTTAAATCCTTTCTACTAAAAATATTATTGGATACCCAGTGTTGACTGCTGGCATTTAAACAAATGAATAGCCACCAATTGTTATATACTATGTACATAAAGGCATCCTTGAAGGTAACACATGTAGGCTTAATTTTGCTCTTTGCATTTGTTTGAATTTCATCTCTCATACCAAATCCTTAAAAGTTTGGTTAAGTCTTTTTTTTTAAAAAAAAGCTTTAAGAATCTTAGAATCCATGGGCTTAAATTACAATGGATCAGTGGAACACTGAAATAGTAATTCCATAGTGCAAGACCTCAGAAACCACAAAATTCATTTTAACAGTGCAATTTTTAAGACTTTTAAAATTGTGGGAATATAGATATAGAAGGCTCTATGCACCGCAGTATTCAGTCAATTTACCTCTGCCCATAGTTGACCTTGCTTTGATCTCTTTGTTCTACAGTTTCAGTGCTTGTTGTTTTTATTATTAAATGTCTAAACCATTCTCTTGTGTTCATTTTTTTCATTCCTCCCCACCCCACATCTTACTTATTTAAGAAAATGGCTACAGGACTTTTTTTTTAATATCTACAGATACACATTTCATTAAGATCACCAATAATTTGATGCAATTTTTAAAGCAAGAATTATATCAAAATTTACAAATTATTTGAGGGCTGTCATCGAATCTTGTCTAACAGAAAAACTCTCACATAATTTACTTATTAAACATTAGTCAGGTAAGAAGAAAAATGTTTTGGTTGCAATTCAGTGTCTGTATGTGGGATCATTCCAGAGGAAAGAAAAAAAGGGATTTCCAAATCCTAGAAGAGATTACTAAATCATTAAGAAAAATTCGAACATCTCTCTGACACTTAACGATTGTTTAAAGAACCATATTCACTCACCACTGTTCAATAAAAATGTCATAAGAGTTTTAATGCATATTTCTGTTCATGCTTTCACTTTGCATAAGGTTTCAGGATAATCTCTAACAACAAAAACTGATCGTATTGCTGTTCTTAGCATAATATCTTTGCAAGTTCACTATTATAAAGATACCACTAATATTGGCAGCAAAGATTTAGGAATGAGAAATTCCTGTGGAATTTAGAAACAGGAGCACACAGCCTTTCCACTTTACATGGTTATAAATATATCTGGATCCTGGGTAATTTTCTTTTCTACTGTCCAAGGTATATGAAAAATAAGCTTAGTCAGTAAGTGTCTCTGGGGGTCTGGAGGGAGCCTGGCTGTCCCTGTCCACTGTCCATGCAGCCAGGGGCAACTGTTCCCAGGCTGAGAACAGTCTAGAAATGATAGAAAGCAGATGCTCTCTGCTTCCCACGTGTCTCCTGATCCCTTGTGCTGAAGTTTGAAGTAAAGATCAGAGAAGGCACTTTTGCATGGGAGTTAATTCTTCTGAAAGGGGTGCAAAAGAGGAGGCAGGACCCCAAAGCCCCAGCCTTTATCCTGAGTCCAGCTGGGGGTGTTCCCATCAGGGGACAGGTACAATGGGACAGGGTGTGGCCAGCCAGAGATAAACCGAGCCCGCTGGTGAGGTTAACAGGGAGAGACCACTAGAGGAAAAACAGCTTGGCCAACTCAATATTCATTACCACAAATAAGTAAATTTAATGTTTATTATCATTGCTTTAATTCATGCCAATTTTCTATTTGTAAATTCAAATGTCCAAAACAGAGGATTACTGGTAGTATTTCTTACATTTTTTTCAACTGACCTATCAGCTGCTAATGTATTTCTGCTTTATCCGTCAGTGTGGACAGTGATCAGTCACACTTCACTGTGCTGCAGTTGATTCCCCAAGTCTTTTGCCACCACTATCCTTTGGGTGTTGTGGGGCACAAGTATTCATCTGCTCCTCTTATGAATTCATAGCCTAGATTTTGCTTTCCTCCCGCCTTTTCCTCTATTTTATTTTCAATTTCTGTCTTTTTACATTATTATTATACTTAAAAGCTGTTTTCTTCAAACTTTAATAAATGATGAGTGGTGACACCTCCACCACATGTGACAAACTTTCTACTCAAAGTCACTTGCAAAGCTGTGTGACAGTGAAAGTAGACAATAATGGTTCCTACAGTAATCTGCTGAGCTGAGTTTGCTGTTTGTCAGGGTTTCTGTGACAAGTTGAGGCTTCTTTAAATAAACGTATTTTAAAAACTTCTTTAAAATAAATTAACAGATAATGATGTAAAACCCATAATGAGCCAACTCCAAAACCTGGAATAAGGGTATCCTGGTGTTTAGATGATAATTGCAATGCTAATTCAACTTTGGTCAGCCTGAATACCTAAATCACAAATCTCCATTTAGCCTGCACCTGAAGGGATCAGAGCCCTGGATGACTGGATCAAATACAACTTCTACATGGATGGAAGACTGCTGAGACTGCATTTAATATTTAGTTGTCTCTCTGCAGGAGAGCTTTCAGTAATTTGAAAAAGTTTTCTGCCATCTGGAGCATTTTTGGGGATCAAATCCTTATCCTAAACTTCAAATTGGTGTAGACTTACAGGTCTCCATTACTGTCTGGTGTGAAGTACAGATGCTATATAATTTTACCATGGTAAGGCTGGACTTCAGTTGTCTCTTCTCAGGGGACAGACCAGGAGGATGATGAGCTACCACACACCTCCAGCCAGAGGTCCTTGTGGTCTCTAGGACAGTTTTTCTTCCAGGAATTCCACTGAATGTTTTCTGTGAAAGGTGTGGAGGAAGACTTTAATTTCTATCCTCAGTTATCTTCTAAGCTCTTTAAGCACAAATAGCCCTCTTTATCTGTGATATGAAAATGGTAACTGACACCAGAAGTCCATGACCAGAAGTCAGTGAACCTTGTGACACACCTAAGAGAATGTGGAATTCTGAAAAAAGACCTGAATAAACCCCTTTCCAAAGTTGGGTTAGTTTTCCTAAATCAAAACAGATTTCCAGACAAAGTAAGGATTGGTCTTTTTTTTTCTCTTTTGCACACTTAGCATAATGTCTATTCGACATTTTTCCTCAAAAGATTTGAGTAAAATTTTTTTCCTTTTACTTTTCCTTTTTTTTTAATAACTTGAGACTGTGTCTAGACAATAATTTCTCTAGGTTCCATTACAACTGTTGAATATAAAAATTGGTGCATATTAGGTTCATGTGTCCATGTTCTGGTGGGGCAAACTACAGGTGTGGCCTCTGTGAGGAGACATAGAACTCTCCAAATTGTTTCAGTTGGCTCCAAAACAGACACACTGCTCAGACAAGCTGTTGGTACTTCTGCAAAACATGTTTAAGAAGTGCAAATATTGCTGCACTGAAGACATATTACAGAAGAGGGAGAACATGTTAGAGCAGCAACTCTGCAGACATCAAGGTCAGTGAAGAAGGAGCGGGAGGAGGTGCCCCAGACAGTGAAGCACTGATGTGGTGTCCTATTGAGTCCCCTGCCAAGGTCTTTTTTTCTCACTATCCTACTCTACTTTTTTAAAAGCACTAAGCTGAAATAATTTTCCCCATGCCAAATCTTTTTTGATCATGACAGTAAATGGTGAGTGGTCTTCCTTGTCCTTTTGTCAACCTACAAGAATTTTCACCTCATTTTTTCACCCTGTCTTAATGAGGAGAGGAAATGAGTTTGAGTTTGTCAAGCACCTGGCAGAGAGACAAGATGAACCGCTGCAACTTGATCATATGTAGATGAACATCTTCCTAAGGAGAAAGAAAAACATTTTTTTCTTGTAAACCTGCTCTGCTGTTAGTGTATGTGAGTGTTTTTCCCAAGTGGATGCAGCAATTTAAGGATTAATAATTATATATGATAAGCAAAGGCATGAGCTTCAGTGACCTAAGCTCACTTCAGTTTTGTGCAATTTTAACATTGTGCTCTCTGCCGAATACAAGTATTTCTTCTTCATTAATGTGATTGGAGAATAGTTTTCTCATTCATCAAACTTTGATTTCACTAATTAACTTTTTTCTGAAATGGTGGGTAGTTGTTTGTTTTTAAGCCTCCCTTCTCAAGGTTTTAAAATTCTCAGCATATCTGATTATTTCAACTGTGTGTCTATAAATACCCATTCTCAAGTATACATGCTGAAAACCATTAATTATTTAAAAAAAAATCTGAGAAAGCAAACAGAAAAAATATGTAGTGATCACTTAGATTCTGTCAATACCGAAGTAATAAATAGTTCTTGCACACTTAAAAAATGAAACAAATACCTGAGAAATTTGTTTTTTCCAAAATGAAGGATGTATTTTTTTCTTTAGGAACAAGTGAAATCAAGAGCTAATTACTACCACTGAAAAGTGCTTAAGTGTTAGCATAGTGGATAAAAGAACATATGCTTTAATGTACCCTATCCTTAATGAGAGAAATTAGTGACTGAGGAGTGAAATGCATCTTATTTTTCTAGCAATAATAAGTATTGGAATTTTCTGACCTGAAGGCTTTATCTGGACTTTTATCTATCATAACAGACAGGAATTATATCCTCCAAGAATTCTCCAAGCCTAATTACTTTCTTACCCCTGCAGCACCTGCTGCTGTTGAAAGGTAAGGGAAATTTCTGTGGGTTTGGTCAGTTTACTGCTCCGTAATGGCTGAAATTCTTTTTTTTTTTTTTTCACTCTGAGAAATAGTGAATAAACCTGCCTTCCCTGTTTCCACAGAGTTTTCATTTTTGTCAACCTTTGTTTTTAATCTTCTAACAAACTTCCTAAAGTGAAGAATCCCAATTTGCTGAAGTTTTTTTAATACAGAAGGAGATCCATCTTTCCAATTTATTTTATTCATGAAGTGAACATACTTTGAGGTGTCAGGAACTGAAAATTAGAACCCTGTTACCAATTACCTGAAAAGTTTTAGCCAAATACTTTTACTTGTGTAAAAGAATTATCTTCTGCTTCATCAGTTTAACAGCATACTAGGAGAGACCAGATTTCTGTATTTTATGTGGTTTTATCTTCTGGACATTTGAATTAATTTTTCCCTTTAAATGAAATAAGACCTCCTTTAATTTTTTATACAGTTTTTCTCAAATTTCATTTTCATTAAACAAAAAACAAATGAGAGGAGTAAAAGGGTATTGGAAGGTGGTGTGCTTGTGCTGCACAATCCTTTTCAGATTGACAGATAAAAATCACTCTACCCATATAGGACCCTCAACTTCCTTCAACACTATTTTCAGTTTCCCCAGAATCAACAGCACCAGCCACAGGGTAATAGTTTCAGAATTCCAGCTCTAAACCCTGTGACAGGCAGAGAGGGTGGTATTGAAGGAATTAAAAGCTTTTGCAGGAAGCAGTCTGGACTTTTATCAAGAAGTTATTGCTAAATCTTCCCCTGCCATGTGCACATAGACAAAAGGCTGAATTACAGCAGAGAAGACATTAAGGAATAGAAAGTGAAAAGACACACAAATGTCAAGGCTGATTTAAAAGCAGACACTGTCATAGTGTGAGGCAGAAGTTTAAGATAGGTGAGACGTGTAATAAGTAGGAGGGAAGCAAAGGAGATGTTCAGAAGATTATGTCAGTTTGCATAGGAGGGATTGACAGATAAGAAGGCTGCCTTGCCTCCTAGACTGTTAGGAGGTGGTATGAAAGACTGAAAGAGCAGAGGAAAGAGTTTTGCACTTCATGTAAGATGTCAATTAAATCTGTATTGATAATTTCTTCCACAGCTCCACACACATTTGTTCCTATCTCTCCTAACTCAAATGAAACTGTAAAATTTACCCTTTCTGTTTTTCACAGCTGACCTGACCCTGCAGATATTTGGGTGCTTACAGAACTGAATGCACCTGAAATCATTGAAAAGGCACAGGCATATAGAGCTCAGGCTGCTGTCTACAAAGTGAGGATACATAATGCTGAATAGATCACTAGCAACTTTGTCCATTTATGGAATAATATATGTACATATTGAGTAACATGGAGCACATGTTTGCTCACAAATGATCCCTGAGTTTATCGTAAATGAGAGAACAGTTCTTAGTCACAATACTTCTGTGTAGTACTGAGTTATAATCACCGTAATATACTAATGCCTTAGAACATCAGAAATAAAGCCTCTCTTATATACCAATTAAAAGTGAAATTTTTAGGGAACAAATTGAAATTGTATGTCTCACAGGTTAATTTTCTAAGAGTCATATTGGTTTTTGTATGTATCCTGTATTCTTTCAATTGGCCATGCATTTACTATTTGACTGACAAAAATTACATGCAAAAACCCAGAAAAATACAGGTTCATTAAACACACATTTTCTCTATTCAGTCCTTTGTGAGATAAACCATTTGGTCTCAAGGAGGTCTGTAATTATTTTTAGTCACTTCTCCCAATGAAACACGTCTCTAAAGATCAATGCAAGGAGAACAGCTGTGTTTTACTCACAAAGTGTAAAAATACATTCAATCTTATGTATTAATATGAGGGTGGCCAAAACAGCTAACATTTTAAGCACATTTTTTTTCATGACTGATTTTTTTTAATGTTTAAGTACTATGAATATTTTTTTTAAAAATCATATTTATTTAGGGGGAGAATTTTCTGGAAAAGATCACTGAAGAAAAAACTCACTGGGGAAAACCAACCAACCAACCAACCAACCAAAAACCACACAAAAAGACCATTTGAAGCTGTTGAAGAAAAGATGTGAAAATAAGGGGAAAAAACAAGCAACCAGAATTAGGATAACAAATCCTCATCTGAAATAATTGGTTATGGTATCCTACTGACCAGAAAAGTGTTCTAAAAGCACTTACTATATTAGTAAAATAACAGAATTTATTTAGAATAAGGAAAAACTTGACCTATTTTCATACATACTCTTCATAATCTTCATACAAGAAAATTCAAATCAAGATTCATTTTTTATTGGATTAGGTGTACAAACCAGGGGAGGGCAAGGCTATGGATTCTAGATTCAGCAGATAATCATTGTCTTTGTGAAGAATGCTTTAATTTTTTTTGGGTTTTTTGCTATATTATTTGCCTTTTAAGAAGCAGAAGTGTTTTGCATAGGAATGAACCTATTGCCTTAACAGCCCAATGTTGTCATGTTGAGCAATGCATAATCTAGATTCCGCTGTTCTGACACAGAGAGTAATCCTTTGCTGCTTAAGGAAGTTGTGCTATTCAATATAATTAAGAAAGACATAAAATTGAACAACTATAACTAAAGATTCCTTCCTCTCCACTGGCAGGAGGACACTTTGTTTTTTTCAAAACCTGAAATAGGTTTCTTGAGATTCTGTCTGATTTTTTTACCGTTTTCCTCATGTCTTTCTACAGATGATGACCAACTACACTCATCATTCATTTTACTCATGATGCACTAATTTGTTTTCTGTGGTATAGAGAACACTACATGCTGGCTGGCAAATTAAGAAACATCATAGCCAGGATCCATTCAATTACATTTTTCAGAGCTCACTGGGAGGTAAGGAACTTTGGGGGAATGATTAGTTGTACTCTGTCTTGGTATGCTGATGGAAATAAGTAATAGCCATTCTTCTTAGCAAGGAAAATGGGCATACTTCATGACTTTTCCAATAAATTATTTGAATGAGACTCTGTGCTGACAGAAAACAGAGTGAGAGAACAGCTGAACTATTGAGTTCTGTCAGGTCTTTGGATATTTTGCAATTCAACCCCAGAAGCCTTACTCTACTATTATTACAAAGAATTCAGAAATATGTCAGATATACCAGTTGCTGAATTTCTCTCTATGAAAGAAAGAGGATGTCCTAGGGTGATGTTTGTATCCCCATTTATGTGTGTTCTGCTATGTTGGATGTTATGTTCTGTGCCTGTGAGACTGGCTCTGAAGGACAAATGTTTTGTTTTGGTTCTGTTATCAGCCTGCTTCCCCCCCACGACTGGCGGGACACAGAGACGGGGCAGTACATAGTGTGGCTGTTGTTTTTTGCTGCTCTCTTTTCTCCTTGGCTCTAGCTCTGGCTGCTGCTTTTGCTCCTGCTCCTGCTTCGCTTCGCTCTTGCTTTGTTTTTTTTTTTTTTTTTTTTCTTGTAACTACTGGGACCTGCTCCGGACTGGGACCTGAGAACACCTTGTGGCCGGCAACAGCCATCCCCAGCGCCGGAGGGAGTGACAACAGGGCGACCACCCCCAAGAGAGACTCGCTGCATTTGTCATCTCTTTTTCAGAGCTGTGAAAAAGTGTTGTCATCTGGTATTGTTCATTTTGTGTACTGGGGGGGGAGGCTGTGCCTGTTAAATAAACAGGTTCTTTCCACTTCTCTCCGAGGAATCATTCCCGAACCGGCTGGGGGAGGGGCCGTGTGGGTTTGATCTCCGGAGGGAGCTTCCTTTGGAGGTTTTCTCCCAGATTTGCCCTAAACTAGGACAAAATTTGGCGCCCAACGCGAGGCTCGAGAGAGAGTGGAAAAACCCTGTTTTGAGTATATTTTGGTTGTTACTACTTGGTGGTGGTATAAAGCATTTAATAGTCATGTGCTTTCAATTTATAATGTCTCTTGGGGTGAAGGCTTGCCTGTATTTCTGGTCCCTAGGGTTTTTTGAGATCATAATACTTCTATGGTCCCTAGGTTTATTTGCTTATCCTCAAATAGTTCTACTATTGTCCCTAATACGTAGTTTTTACAGCAGAGGGGCAGTGACCAGAATAGCCATACTGCTGGGCTTGGTGGTGGTGATTTGTAAGAAGTTTATAAATCTGCTGGGGGCTGTTCCAGGTATGGATGGTTCATGGCTATGGTTATTTACCCAGATTGTTATGGGAGGAGTAGGGGATGAGGCTTTTCAGTCTTTGCTTTCCTTCTTCTCCTCTGAGTTTGTCACATCACTGTTTGAGAATATTCAGTTTCCCCTGAATGTTAAAGAGACTATCTTTCTGGTCTTTAATCTAGTAAGCTTCCATTATACAGTCCGCAGCTTCTCTAGAATGAGGGCTGAGATTTCTAGACGGGCTGATGAGACCCCTGACCCAGGAGTAGACCCAGGTGTGGAAAATCCTGAGTGGTGTGGGAAATGGGAGGATATGGGCCAAATCCTGAAGGAATTCTCTGACCCTATAGCCTGGGACTTTCCCCATGAACAAATTCAGAACCCAGCTGAGGTAGGGAAATACCTGAAAGAGAAGTACCATGATGATCCTAAGGAGAAAAAGATCATTGCAGTGAGCTGGGCCCTGGCATATGCTTATCGCACACTGCTAGATACTGTAGGACAGCAGACAGAGGAAGGGGGGCAGGGAGATACATCAGCAGTTATCCCGGTCACTCAGGCTACAGCAAACACCCTGGGCTCAAAGCCAGCAGCCAAACCAGATAGTGAGCCTAAGGCAGCAGCTACAGTCAGATCGTAAGCCCTCTTTACCTGATCACCCGCAAGAAGAACAATTTCCACTGGGGCCCTAAGCAGCAACAAGCTTTTGCCCAGATTAAGCAGGAAATCGCTCATGCGGTGGCCCTTGGCCCAGTCAGGACAGGACCAGAGGTAAAGAATGTGCTCTACTCTGCAGCCAGGAGCCATGGTCTGTCCTGGAGCCTTTGGCAAAAGGTGCCTGGGGAGACTCGGAGTCAACCATTGGGATTTTGGAGTCGAGGCTACAGGGGGTCTGAATCCAACTACACTCCAACAAAAAAAGAAATCTTAGCTGCTTACGAAGAAGTCCAAGCTGCCTCAAAAGTAATTGGTACAGAAGTGCAACTCCTTCTGGCACCCCAACTACCGGTACTGGGGTGGATGTTCAAAAACAAGGTTCCTTCTACCCACCATGCCACCAGTGCTACATGGAGCAAGTGGATTGCTCTTCTCACACAGCGCGCCCGTATAGGTAAACTAAATCGCCCTGGGATTCTGAAGGCAATTACAAATTGGCCCGAAGGTGAGAATTTTGATGTCAGAAATAAAAAAAAAGAGCCAGTGACACGGGCTCAAAAAGCTCCTCCATATAACCAACTGCCCCCAGAGGAAACACGCTATGCTCTTTTCACTGATGGTTCCTGTCATATTGTAGGGATGAACCGGAAGTGGAAAGCAGCTGTCTGGAGCCCCACACGACAGGTCGCAGAGGCCATTGAGGGAGAAGGTGGGTCAAGCCAACTTGCAGAGCTCAAAGCCGTTCAACTAGCCCTAGACATTGCTGAAAAAGAGAGGTGGCCAAAGCTCTACCTCTACACTGATTCATGGATAGTAGCCAATGCTCTGTGGGGATGGCTGGAAAGGTGGAAAAAGGCTCACTAGCAACGTAGAAGAAAACCAATTTGGGCTGCTGAAAAGTGGAAAAACATCGCTACCAAAGTAGGGAGGCTACCTATAAAGGTCCGCCATGTAGATGCCCATGTCCCCAAAAGTAGAGCTAATGAGGAGCACCAAAACAACAATCAGGTAGATCAGGCTGCAAAGATAGGGGTGTCCAAGATAAATCTAAACTGGGAACACAAAGGAGAGTTGTTCCTAGCTCGATGGGCCCATAATGCCTCAGGCCATCAGGGTAGAGATGCCACCTATAAGTGGGCTCGAGACCGAGGGGTGGATTTAACCATGGATAGCATTTCTCAGGTTATCCACAACTGTGAGACGTGTGCTGCCATCAAGCAGGCCAAAAGGGTGAAGCCCCTCTGGTATGGGGGGCGATGGTCCAAATACAAGTATAGGGAGGCCTAGCAGGTTAACTACATCACACTGCCCCAAACACGTCAAGGCAAGCGCTACGTGCTCACAATGGTAGAAGCCACCACAGGATGGTTGGAGACCTACCCTACGTCTCATGCCACTACTCGGAACACCATCCTGGGCCTTGAAAAGCAAGTCCTTTGGAGGCATGGTACCCCTAAAAGAATTGAGTCAAACAATGGGACTCATTTTAAAAACAATCTTATCAACACCTGGGCTAGGGAACATAGCATCGAGTGGGTGTATCATATTCCCTACCATGCACCAGCTGCAGGTAAAGTAGAAAAGTACAACGGATTACTAAAAACCCAGCTAAAGGCCTTGGGTGGGGGATCATTCAAAAATTGGGAGCAGCATCTAGCAAAGGCCACTTGGTTAGTTAACACTCGGGGTTCCACCAACTGAGCAGGTCCTGCCCAGTCTAAGTCCTTGAATACAGCAAACAAAAATAAAGTCCCAGTGGTGCATGTCAGAGGTTTGTTAGGGAAGACGGTGTGGATCAAGTCTGCCTCGAGTACAGACAAACCCATCCGTGGGGTTGTCTTTGCTCAGGGACCAGGTTGCACCTGGTGGGTAATGCAAAGAGATGGATCAACACGATGTGTACCTCAGGGAGATCTGATTGTGGGGTGAAGATGATCAATATTTGTTGGAAAATGTGTAAGTGTCGAAGGTCTGAGCAAGTGAAAAATGGAGAAGGAAATATGTAAGTGTCGAAGGTCTGAGCAAGTGACAGATGGAAGTTTTAAAATGTATGATGTGTGGTAGTATAATATGGGGATAAGGGGTGGAATGTCCTAGGGTGATGTTTGTATCCCCATTTATGTGTGTTCTGCTATGTTGGATGTTATGTTCTGTGCCTGTGAGACGGGCTCTGAAGGACAAATGTTTTGTTTTGGTTCTGTTATCAGCCTGCTTCCCCCCCCACGACTGGCGGGACACAGAGACGGGGCAGTACATAGTGTGGCTGTTGTTTTTTGCTGCTCTCTTTTCTCCTTGACTCTAGCTCTGGCTGCTGCTTTTGCTCCTGCTTCGCTTCGCTTCCTTGCTTTGTTTTTTTTTTTTTTTTCTTTTTTTTTGTAACTACTGGGACCTGCTCCGGACTGGGACCTGAGAACACCTTGTGGCCGGCAACAGCCATCCCCAGCGCCGGAGGGAGTGACAACAGGGCGACCACCCCCAAGAGAGACTCGCTGCATTTGTCATCTCTTTTTCAGAGCTGTGAAAAAGTGTTGTCATCTGGTATTGTTCATTTTGTGTACTGGGGGGGGAGGCTGTGCCTGTTAAATAAACAGGTTCTTTCCACTTCTCTCCGAGGAATCATTCCCGAACCGGCTGGGGGGAGGGGCCGTGTGGGTTTGATCTCCGGAGGGAGCTTCCTTTGGAGGTTTTCTCCCAGATTTGCCCTAAACTAGGACAGAGGAGTAGGAGTAATTTCATTTAGATAAAACCTTTGCTGTTATTGAAATCTTAAGGTACTTTCAGCTGAAATCTTTCTCTTAATTTTCATGCTATAAAACTTTATTAAGCTTTTCTAAATCTATTATTATTTCAATTGTTTTTAAAAGTTTTGAATCACTGATTTATATTAATGCAATTATAGCTTTTGTTCTAGTGATAACAATGAGCTGGGAACCTCAGGAACAGAAAGTACTTCCTTAATCAAGCTTGCAGGATCCAGAAAGGGAAACGTAATCAAACTTAAATTAGGGCTACCACTCATATACAAAGTGCCTGCCAGAACTGAGACTTCCTCTGAACTTCAAAGGTTCTTTGATGTCATACTGGTAACATTCAAACAAATGGTTTAATATACCAAGAAGGAATTGCAATCAGATTCAGAATGCAAGGAAAAGCATGGAGAACTTCTAGAGAAATTTCTAAAGTGTCAGAGCTATGAACAGAGTTCACAGTACTGGTAAAAATAGGGCATCTTAATTTTAAACTTTGTAATTTATAATGTTCTGTGATATCTCTTCTCCCCAAATGAACTGCCCCCAAAATTGAAGGAGTTAATACTTGCTGGATTGTAATGTGTTAGGAAATATTTCTCACAGTAGAACAGATAGAG
Organism: Sitta carolinensis; assembly: GCA_032173965.1. Lineage (NCBI taxonomy): Eukaryota > Metazoa > Chordata > Aves > Passeriformes > Sittidae > Sitta > Sitta carolinensis. The sequence goes on from CM063313.1 coordinate 52,157,204, forward strand.
TGTTCAAACCTCTGTAATTTGGATTTCTTCTGATCTTTCTGATACAAAGCAGTAGTTAAGGAGGTCTCTTTTTTTTCAGATTTTCTTTTTTTTTTTTTTTTTTTTGTCTTTTAAAACGTTGTTCCAAATGAACATGTCCTATCTTGTCAGTATTAAAAATAAAGCATTGCATAAATAAGACAGGTTAAAATTTTATACTTATTTTTGTGAACCAAACACTATTTTTACTACATAAAATCCCAATAAAAACTGATTTTCTTATTCTATAATGTATATTCAGTGATATTTTGATGCTAAGGACTGAAAGAAACAAACAAAATCTTAAACTGTTCTCACTCTCTCTTTTTGTCCTTGTGTAGCTTTTATTTATTTTTCTATTGACTATCTAAGCCTTTCATGAAAAAAAGAAATTTGATTCTACTTCAAAGAGAATTTCAAAAATGCATATCAAAAGATCTGATTGATCTGTTTTCATATTATTGTATTTTTTACATCCTTATGTAGACTCTGCATGCTCTGCCTAGACAAGGTGAAACACAAAACCAGAACCCAAATAAGGATAGATATATTCCATTCTGTACTAGATCTCTCTCTGTGAGGTGTTGGGATTTTTTCAGCTTGAATGTCCTTGATTTGTTTCAGAGAAATTGAGATATAACCAGATTTTAATTCTGTACTAAACTGAACAACATCAGCTGTCATTAAAGTATCATAAAACTCGTTATACTGTCTTTGACGGAAATGTGAGCAGTGTAATAGTGAAGGAGTCTGCTTTGATTCCAGGCAGGTGCAGGTATAATTTACTTTTCTGTATTCACTAAAATCACAGTGCCAGCTACAATTTTTCACTGTAAAACCTTTCTGATTTTCTGATAAAAATTACAGTAGTTGCATAGTAAATTTTCATCATATTTTTGGTTGCAGGCCATCTACAGCTGTGTGTATCTACATATGATTGGGGAAGATAAAAATTTCCATGATAGTTTAGGCTAGCATTTCATCTACTTCAACATCCCTTTTTTAACAGAAGACGGATGAAATGTGAAAGAACTTGATGGGACAATTTAGAACTGCATAACCTGGCAGTAATTCATTAGCTAAGTGACTTAAACAGAATGAACCACAGAGTGGTGTAGTCAGGTTACTGAACCCTGTGGCTCAAAAGAATAAAGGCTGCCACAGGTCCTTTCTCCAGGGACAGCCAGAAGTATGGGAACATGTGTACAACACACAGGGGCTGGGGAAGACAGTGTTCCCTTAACTGAGGTGCCCCCACCTATTGTGGTCACTCTTCAGATGGGCCTATATCACATGATTCAACAAATCTTAAGTCATTAAGTGAATCAATTCTTACCAATTAAATCTGATAAGACAAAGATTTCTATTTCATTAAAGAATTGCCTGCTCTTAAAAAATTTAAAATTCTGATTTTAAAGGTACTTAACTATAAAACATGCAAACGTGTTTTGTTAAAATATAGATTTCTGTATCTGTTCTCACTCCTTTTTTACTATATGTGTGTCCCCAGATCAGTTGTTTTTTGAGCGCTTCCAAACATAAAATAAGAAATATAATTTAAAAGGAGAAAGCTATAGATCGGGTTTTTTTGGCTTATAAACATCACCACTCTCTGTTTTTCCATTGGGCTTTGTTGAAAGCCAAAAATGTATAATTTTTGAAATTATATCCATTTGAAATCAATCCCAGTTTCTCTAAACTGTTTTCTTCACAAGCAGTGATCTCTTTCACCAACATTCCTTTGAAACAGAAGGCTGCAGATATCAGGAGAAGTAATGCCCTGGGAGAGAGTAGATATCTTGTAGATATTCCAGAGAGGATTTCAGCTTGATTTCCTAATTCAGTAGGAAAGGCACACATTGAAACGAACTGAGGGTAGACAGTTCTCCTTGTCAAAAAAACAAGTTGATGATGCATTTATTTCCATTTTTTTTAACAGATTTTTGGTTTTATCCTTAATTCTGACAGATGAGATTTATCCAAATGTTTGAACTGGTACAGAGCAGCTAAGAACAAGTACAAAGGCTCATATTGTTCTGTGTGCTGGATATACTCTGTACTAACTTATGCCATTATGAATGCTCTAAAAATATACTATTTTCTCATCTTTTGAAAGGTCCATTGTAGCTAATAGACTGCAAGCTGAGCAATTTCAGTCACTAGTGAAATAGTTAATAGACTAGTTCTGTTTTTCAACTGTGTTAAATATTTCTGTGCAATAAAAAAGTAATAAAATTATTTTCCAGAAGGACTATCTTGCATTAGTAATCATGTGTCGCTATTGATATATTTTTCATATTGACAGTTATTCTATTCTATTCAAAGCTATACAAGGTGAGTATTGTGCTCACTGTAAATGACGTTCCTGTTCACAGGCACACAGGGCATGTACTCATATGAATCTTGAATTTCAGAGAAGCTTCTACCTCTTGATCCTATGCCACAGAGCTCTCTTGGTTGTTGTTGGCCACCAGAATTTCCTGTAGCAATTTGTATAATTTTTTTACCCATGCCATGCCAGGTTCAATATGTAGTTCTGCAGCAAAATCACGTAATTTTTTCCTCTTTCTGATTTCTCTTTTTTTTTTTTGGTCTTTACCCATATTTGACTTTATGTTGGTTTTTTTAAATTATCCTTTTGAAGATATGTTAACAAAATCTTCTGCAATGTATTAAATTAACCTTGTCAGAATCTTTATTTTTTTTCAAAACTTTGTCTAGTAAGCAATAGGTATACTAGATGGCATAATACTGACTTGTCTCTATCATGGGGATTTTGTTACCTTAACTTAATATTTTGCAATACCCAACCCATGGATAAGTTACTGCAGCTTGATAAATGATAAGTGGTTTAAAGATGAGATTATCTACAAGGATTTTCCATAAAAGATTGATTTTGGGACCTTTATGAAAACAGATAGCCTTAAAATCATTATTGTCATCCAGATTTACCTTACTCCTACAGTGTGGAAGATGCAGCAAAGCAGCCTGGTCAGGTTTAGAGAAACAGATTGCAATAAAGGTCTTCCAAATAAACAATATCAAAATGTGACCTCTGAATTAAACTTAGACTGTGTCTATCTTTTTTCTCTGTATACACATCTTTGTCTAGAACTCCCAAGACACATCCGAGAGTATGGCTATAATTTTAGAATTTACAGCAAGACTTTCTTCCTATGTTATCCACAGTTTTTAAATTGTCTTTGAACAATTTAGGAAGAGCTTCCTGGAAATGCCCATAGTATTATGGCTGAATGGTGTTATCTTAGTCATTAGTCTTAAATCATGCTGCGACAGCTCTGAAACTCCATTCTTAAATTGTATAGTTCTTACATTTTCTCTGGCTATTGGCTAAATGTCTCAAATTAGCCTGGATTATTCAGAATCCCTTATTTCACCAAGACTAATTATTTTGCCAATGTCAGTTACTGTACAGATATATGGGCTCTTCATATTTCATAAAGCTCATGAATCTGTGAATGAAAGGCAACAAGACCTTTCCTTAGAGATCACCTGAAATGCTTTTGCACCTAAACACATCAAGGAGTGCAGTGTAGCAAAAAACATAATCCTAACACCATTAATTGTCTGATTCTTTTGAGTTTTATCACATCAGTTCCATCTTCCATGCAAGAAAATACATAGTTTTTTCTCTTGAGGGCAAAAGGTTTTTTTTTCTTTGACAACACTCCTCCTCAAATTTTTTAAAACTCTGAAGAGCTGTTAGCCATGTAATATGTCACAGGAGAGAAAATTTGTTTGAACTAATGAAATTCCTTTTGTCTCATCTGTGATGATCAGATGTGAAAAGAAACTCAGTGACTGAATCACTTGTAGCTCCTCCACAGAAAATACTTGGGGATTAAAATTTGAATGTTTTGTATTGCACTAATTATAATGTAATATTGGTATTCCATTTTCTTCATGTGGTATATGAGGGGCTTGCACAATTGTCTGTAAGCAATCCTCTGCATGGGACCACTTTGCCAAGGACCATTTGACATCTACTGACATCACATCTATAATAGGTACACATCTTCTTATTTGTTAACTGAGAAAGAAACAGTCTGGATAATCTGAAACAGGAAGACTCAGTGCAGAAGACACGGGAATCAGAAAGGGCTGCATCACATCTGTTGTGAAAGGGAAGTTTTGCTGGGAGAATGAAGTATTTTCTTTGCCCAGCTAAACTGCTTCCAGAAGAAATGCAGTTTAACATGTAAATGCCACATTCTTCTTTTAATTGTGCATAAGACCGTTCCATGACAATAAAATTGATTAAAAAAAATATTAAGGGGGGTAACACTATGTGAAAAGGGAAAAAAGAAATATAAGGAGATTTTAGAATTTCTTCTGTTTGTCAGAAGAGTTAAAATTTAGGAAACTGTGGAGATAAAAGGGAATGAAACTTAGAAATCGCCTGTGGCTTACACCTACCCTCTGGTTGCAGAAGTCTTTGAATCCTCAAAATTCTTTTTTTTTTCCCTCCCATAGTTCCCCATCTTCCAAAACCTATATGCCTTTGATATGGCAATATTCACTGCTAGTGGGGAACTTTCTCAGCTTGTTTCAATTGTGAAACATCAAAGGAGAAAGAAATAACTCATGGAAAGGTAGATTAATGTCAAAAGAAGCATTTCTCCTGAATTCCATAAATTAACCAGGAACCCTCCTATTAGAACCCACATTAAAACTGGGGGGAAATCGGGCTATCTTGGGGAAATAATTATTTAATTTATCTTAAGACAGAAATGTAATTAGTAAGAATAATCTGAACTATACATTTATTTAAGCATATTTGAGAGGGATATAAAGTGTAGGTGAATAGCAGCTTAGTCATCAGTTTGCAGTGAGATGAGGCTTCCCCAAGTATGCAAACGTGGGCTGCAGACTGCACAAAAAGCATAATATATGTCTGGAAAATGGTGAAATACTATATTGCTTGATTTCTGAATTTACAGTTCATTTCTCTGTGACTTATTGTCAAAAACTATGAGAAAATGATGTATAAAATGTGCTGGGGCTAGAGTGATTCAGGATTTTAAGACCTACACTTTGGCAAAAAGATTAAAAAGTAACAGAATCTGTATATAGCTGAAGCAAGTAAATATTAGCCAAGGAATTTTTATCTTTCTGAGTCACATGTAAAATAATGTTATGAATGAAAGAGAAGATTTAGCTAAAAAGGAAGGATTGAAAAAAGCATAAGGTACACACCTCAAAAATTTGAATAATTTTATACTGTACAAATGTTCAGTTGCTATTAAATATATTCAAAAGAAAGCAAATACACAAAAGTTAGGATTACTAATGATTGGAGTTGTACCTTTTTTATGCAATGCTACTCTTTGCAAATGAGAATCATTAAAATAAAGAATCTGCATAGCTATCCCAGCTAAGATGGCATTGAGACATACAATCAAAAGAATGAAAAAACCCTATAATCTTAGTCATCAATGCATTTTTTTGGTCTACATCTCACAAATTCTCTTTTTTTCTTTAGAAGAAAATTATTCACAAGTTTTGATAGTATAGAATATCAAATGTCAGAGATTTATTGGAGGATGATTCCCTGTGCAAGTCATTGGATTTTATACATGAACATAAAATGTGTGTCTGACATGATTTGTTTCTGCTACAATTATGTCATTTTCATGTTTTTTTAAAACTGCAGGAAATGGAATTTTTTTGCAAAACGTATTACAAAGATAACTACTTCACCAAAAAAAGTCAAATGTTATGTAACACAGCATTTTAAAACTCATAAAAAAATCAAAATTCAGTGACTTTTAATATATAAGTGAATAGAAATATGTTCATTTTCCACAAACAATTTGAAAGATCAAAGTACTTTTCCTAAGAAATATTTAACTATCCAGTGTACAGTGAATTTTAGCGTTCAGATATTTTTCTGACTAGAACCTGAAAATTCTTCATAATGTAAAACATAAAAGAAATATTTTCAAGGAAAAAAATTATTTGGAATATGAAAATGATCAAAATCAAATGATCTTTGCTGAAAAAGCTGCATTAAAGCAGACATAAAAATTAATGCTGTGTTACCAGATGTAACCAGTCCTGAAGGAAAGACATGGAGGGAGAAAAAGAAGTGAAGCATCCTAGAAAATCTTCCAGATCTTGCAAGGGAATATTTGTGTATGTACAATTGGGTTTATGTTGTGATAATCTTTTTGCATTAAGTATAAAATACTTATAAATACTTATAAGGCACTTATAAAAATAACATAACACTTATATAAAAAGGTATTGCTTTCCCTCTCTGTCGCTCTCAGTGCTTTGATGACTGAACAACTCCATCGTATTGTTCAAAATTTCTTTCAGTACATACTAAAGGTGAACAGAAAGGGAGTAATCCTGGGGGACAGAAGGAGTATTGATAGTTCTTTGAAAGACCAGCAGCAGTGTTCATCTATTAGAGGTAAAATTCCTACATAATTTCTGGTTACAGAAGCATTCAATTATGATTTTTAATTTTTTAAACTTTTTTTTTTAGTATTATTGGCCTAATGAAGACAGTGCCTGTAATTTTCCTCATGTTTGACCTTTGTGATTTTTATTTTTTGCTATCGTTGTGCCAGAACTGGGCAGCTGATTACTGCCCTGTATAGCAGAAAAACTTTGTTCATGTCAAGGGGGCAAATATATCTTCAACAGATAGAGAAAGGTAGACTTCTGACTCCTTTTCCTGGCTCTGGTCACCTCAGAGTCACAGGTCTAGAGCTTCTGGTTGTCAGGAATCTGATGAAGACCTACCTCAGAGCCCTGACAGATTTTCTGAGACAAAACGAAATTGGGCATTTCAATACCCTTTTAATTAGAACCAGAATATTATTGGTAACAGATGCTAAGCTGTGATATCTTTATTTCAAATTAATACAAATAAAAAAAAAATCAAGATTAATGTAACTTAACCCCAAATTAATTTATCAACTATAAGTTGAATTAGATGAATTTAATGAATTTGAAACAATGTTTTCATTCATCAAGAAATTAAATTTCTTTCATGTGATGTACAGCTTCCTAGATTTTTTATGATAAACTACAAGAAAATCTTGTACAAGAAAACAAAGGAGCACAGCACTGCTCTAGAAAATAATATGCAAGGAAAAGATCAGGCAAAATTTGCATTGCATTCTTCAAAGCAAAGCAAGAGTCTTTCTTCCAAAGGCCCAGTGAAAGTCTGACTAAGAAGCTGCCCTATATTTCAAAAAATGAGAAAGCTCTCTGCTATCTCAAGCAGATGACAATGCAGGAGGAGTTATACACTTTACATAGAAAAATAACTACAGATAACTTCCTTCACAGATCTGAAAGTACTGGCATCAATTTCTTAATGCAATCATTCCCTCCTGATTTGGACTCACGATCTCCAGCTTTTCTAACTCTAATGAAGAGGCTGGGGGAGAAGAATAAAGAAGCTAAATCTGATACCTCATATTTCACTAGACTGAAAACTAACATGGGTCAGAGACCCAGGCAGTCTGTTGTTATTAGAATATCTTGAGATTTAGAAAATTAAGCAAGGAAACAGTGAATGAATAAAATGTCAGAGAAATATTGGTAAAATTGCTACTAAATGCTCTGATTAATTAACTCATTAATTACTTTGGTAACATAGTGCATAGTGGTCTTTTTACTGTTATACCAGCTTGTCATGGTTGAACTCCAGTGTAATGGATTGACCTTCTTTATCACTCCCCTCCTCTGCAGGATGGGGAGGAAAAATATAATGAAAGTCTTGTGGGTCAAGACAGAGAGCCATCACTCAACAATTACATGGGCAAAACAAACTCAACTTGGGGAAATTAATTTATTAACAATTGAATTAGGTGAAATGAAACCTTTAAAACCTCTTCCCTCCACCCCTGCCTTATGAATAGGACCAGCTTTACTCCCCTTTTTCTCCAGAGTGCAGGTGGATAAGGAGTGTGGACTGCCATCTGTTGTTTCTTCCACTGCTTCCTCCTAAGGGTAGTTAAGAAACCTTCAAGCAATTCATGCTGCAGCACAGGGACATACTTTCCCACGAGACACTCCTCCATAAACTTCTCTAACATGGGCACTTGCCAGAGGCTGCAGCTCTTCATGAACAGCTCCAGCATGGTCTCTTCTATGGGCGCATCCCTTCCAGTGTTGTGCCTTCACAAGATCACAAATCCTGCCAGAAAACCTGCTCCACCATGGGGTCCTCTCTCTGAGGCGTCATAGGTCCTGCCAGAAGCCTGTTCCAATGTGATCTTCCCCTGGGGTTCACAACCTCTTTTGGACATCCACCTTCTCTGGTGTGCAGGGCAAAACTTGTGGGTTGATACAAGGATAGTTTTATAACCAAAGCAAAAGCTGTGTTTATAAGCAGAGCAAAACAGGGAACTGATTCCTGCTTCCCATGGACTGGCAAGTGTTCAACCACCCACAGGAAAGGAGGACTCCATCATGCCTAACACTCACTTGGGGAAACGTCACCACTCTAAACATCCCCCTCTTTCTCTTTTTTTTCCTCAAGATTTATACACTGAGCATGACACCATATGGTGTGGGATACCCCTTGGGTCAGTTAGCATCACCTGTCCAGACCATGTCCCTTCCCATCTCCTTGTACATCCCCAGCATCCTTGCTGGGATGGAATGGAAAAAGGAACAGCAGAGGTAAGAACATTCCCGTGTTCTAAACTCTGTTTCCAAAATCCAAAACATATCCCAATACTAGTTACTATGGAGAAAACTATTCCAGGAAAAAACAGCACACATCTCCTTTTGAGTATTTTTGTCTAACTATCTCTACCTTCTTTTCTTGTAAGACTATACTGTAACATGCCACCCTGGTTGATCAGCCAGGGAGGGATGCAAGTTTACTGTTGTGTTAGGTCAGGTCAGGATGAATCTCCTGCCATCTGGGCGCAGTGTGTGCACAAGCACCACTCCTTCACTTCTCTGGGGTGAAAGTGTGTGACCTCACCTATATCAGTGTGTTTTTACCATGCAGCAAAAAGTACCAATCTGATTCAGAAAATTCATGTTGCCATGAAATAATGCAAATTAAAAATGAATCTTCTTTTTATAAATAAATATTTGTAGGTGACAAAAGCATGTATTTTATGAGTATTAAAAACTAATACAAAAAAATTTTGCTTAATTTCTCCTCTATACATTTTCATACACACTTTAACACATTATTTGGAAGTGCTTTTTGACCACTGCTTTAGCATCATGTGAGATTCCCAAAAAGCATCTTGAAATGTTCAAGAGTATCTTGAAAAAAAGTATTTTAAGTGTCGCAGCTGAAAAATGTGGGACAGGTAAATCTGATACTAGTGTACAATGAAAACAGAATTTTATAGTGTCAGTGAAACACCTCCCCTGTGCAATTTGAGTAAGATTTGCACCTTCACAAATCACATACTACTAAAGTCAAAATAGCTCTTTATTTTGGTTATTACTGTTTTATAGCTTTGTTTGCATTCTGGAAATATAAAATCTTTCTAAATTAATCATAAACTTTTTTGGTATTTGAAAAATACCACCTGGCCTGTTGATTGGCAAAATTAAAATATCTTAACCCAGTCATTTTTTTTGTGTTTTTTGCCACATTTTGATGTAAAATCCTTTGACACCTTAACTTTTAACAGTGTGAGACAGGTTCACCTCTGTGACAAACTGTGGATTTCTCCTACTTTCGAGAAATGAGAGAAGGAATATTTACTGTTTGCAGCCGGAGAAAAAGTTTTGATCAAGCCCACAGTATCAGAGCTTGTTATCACAGTTAACTTGTGACAGAGTCTAGTTGATATTTGAATCAGTCTTGAGATTGCTTTTTATAGCAGATAGACAATAGAATGCAGAGCGTAAATTTATTTGGTAACATAATGTATGCTCCTATGCTTGCTATAATGCAAATTTTTATGTACTCACAAAAACTTTGAATGTTCTTATTAATAAAAGATAAATAAAACCCCCCAGAAGAATAAAGTATTGTTTGTTTAGCTTTCTTTTTATGGTATAGTGGACATTATGAAAACCCTGTTATGGTACGCACACCTTGTAAATAGAAGTGTGGAATCTCTGTGAGGTAGAAAGACATTGCAGTAGGTAAAACAGAAAATGTAGAAATCTTGTTTCAAATGCTTTTTTGTATCTAAATTTTCATCAGTGACCTGCAGGTTTCTCAGAAGGAAGAAAATTCTTCTGCCTTATTATTTTCTTTGAAAATTGTTTTGAGAGCTGTCACTTTATTGTGTGTGTTCGTAAGAGTAAAGCTCACCTTTGTGAGAAAGTAATATTGCACAGTACCTCTTTCAGAAATGTTTATATTTATTTGTTAATCAGTTTCCCTCTAGAAGCCTCAAATGAACATTTGAGTTGAAAAATTTAAGAACATAAATGTGTCTAAGATTTTTCATACCCAGAAGTACAGAAAAATCCTTTTGGTAAACATATGTGCATACATACACACTGGTATAAAAGTCTACATCCATGCATATACACATACAGACACATATGGTCCCTTCCAGCCCAGAATATTCAGTGAATTTGGGATATATAATCCCTAATACCAAATTTTTATGCTTTAACAACTGAAAAACTAACCACAACTCCAAAATTAATTGTGGAATTTATTGCGTATATTGCACAAAGCAGATTTGAGCATAGACAGACATGGCTTGAAATAAATAATGGTCCAGATATTTATCTCAGAAACAGTCCAAAAAATATCAGTTGAAAATAATAAAAATTTAATGATATAATAGTGAATACTGTAATTAACTATGGATTTGAAAAATGAGCACCTGTGCCCTTCGATTATTTTTTCTCTCAAGAGTATTGCCACTTTCCAAAGCCTGATGGGATCAACAATGTAGCTGCTGTCATTTTGGTAGCCAAAAGATTCATATAATTACATAGTGATGAACACCACAATGAATTATAAAGAAGTTAGCCTTTGAGATAGCTTTAAAGTTGTGATTTTGCTTTCACTCCCTAATGTTATGATAACAAAATTTCAAGTGTCCTATCTCAACTATCTGAGCAATTCTTCCTACTAGAGTTGAGGGTGACTGACCATTATTTGTAGGGGCAGTTAATGGTAGATTTCAAAGACTACCTGTTTTGAATGGAAATATTTTCCCTAGTGTGCTATCCCACAACAAAACCCAGAAACTAAAAAAGAAAAAAAGGAAAATGGTTTCTTTTATATAAGATCTATTATTTTTAATATATCAGAATTTTCTCCTTTGGATTTGTATCCAGGTCCCAGCAGAGAATAAATAAACATAATTGTTACCTGTTTCTCCAGGAATACACTGCTTTTCCAGATTATTCAGAATGAATAGGTGATACAGGTTTGATCTGAATCTCCCTGGTGTCTCAGCAGTATAAATGTCACAATTTTTTATGTTTTTTATCATATGAATTTTATCACTTTAATATGAAAATGGGTCATTCTCCACTAACCCACTGACAAAGCATGACATTTTTGCTATCACTGTTACCTCTGTAGTGCACTTAAATTTGATTTATGAGAATGTTTTACAGTATGTTTGTCCTTAGGAGGCAAGCAATGAGATATAGAATACTAATGTGAATTGTTTAAAGAAAAAAGAAGAAAACAAAATACAAACAAAATAACCCTGAATACTTGCATGTGGAATGCCTACATATGTAATTTTAGGAATAGATAACAGAAATTAACAAGAAGGGGTATTTCTGAGATGTTCTTAAAACTGCTGAATAAATAAAGAGAAGAGATGAGGAGTTAAACCTCTGTGCTTTTAAATACAAGATTAAAAAAAAAAAAAAAAAAAAAGTGGGACCCCCCCCCCCAAAAAAAAAAAAAAAAATCAAGCAGATTTTTAATTAATTTGCGTATCAGCCTTCATTCAGATGTGGTCAAATCTGTCCTCTTACAGAAAGAGAAAAGACAGCAATCTTTTCTTTCAATGAGGCTAGAAATTAAGTCTTTCCACTGAAGGTTCATCTGCATTTCTTCAACTCACTAATGGCTCAGGTTTTGATTGTTGAACAACAATTAACTGTGAAAGTGAGCTAACAATTGGAAGGAAAAAAAAAAAAAGAAGAAACAACCTGGTTCCACCTAACACTGATCCCTTTAACCTTGAAGCATTTTAAGTGTGTCCTGCTTTATATATAGGTAGCTAGCTATTCAAAATCTCTGCCATTTGTGAAATTCTAGTTAATTTAAGGTTGCACTAAATGTTTTATTCCAGTTATGTTAGGGCATGTATTTTCAGGGGAACGTATATGGAATTGTACAGTTGAATCTTTCCATCCTCAAATGCCAGTAAACATTTGAGTTATGATGCCTAAATGGTTTCATCTTTTTCATTTGGAAGCCAAGGCATTTCAGAAATTTATACAGTAAAAAACGACTGGGAGTTTGAGTAGAAATTTAGAAGCAAATGGCTTTGTTAAACTCAGAAGTTTTCTTTCTTTTCTCCTCTTTATAGTGTGACATAGTGACATAAAAGGATGCAATTTAGAGCTCCTGACTCCATTTTAAGTATATAAATGGGGCATTTTTATCATTAAAAATGAATTAGATGTGTCGCTCCTCTAGTATCTCATATTCAGAATACACAGAATTAATTCTTTTGAACAAATGAGTGTCATATAAAATGAAAAATATGCAACATAAATGTGTAGCTTTCAAGATGGTAAATATTAAGCAAAACAGGTATTTGTTAATTCAGAGATCCTGTCTTGTCTTTGAAAAAAGTCCTTATGTTACTTTCTGTGTGCTTTTAATAAGTATATGCTCAGTATCTCCACAAAACTACCCTTCCTCCAAAAAAACCTCCTTTGGAAATCATAATCCTACAGTGTTTGTTTTATTATGCACATTCTCTCTTTAGAACTTTCACATCTATTCATGAAAGATATATCTTTTGCTTCAAAAGCGTAAAATTTTAACATCTGAAGCACAAAGAATCTACATTAGCTAGTAGGGGTCTGTGGTAAGGCTCAGGAATTTTCTCAATGTTGAAAAATAGATTGCAATGATGCAGATATAATGGAGCTTTAGTCTGCAAACATTTGCTTCTGTAATGCGTCTTTACTCCTGCTGCTGCTGGCCTAAATCAGTGATCTGAAATATGGACTGTTTTACTGTTTTGATGAATATGAAAATATGCAGATAGGGGTAAATTTTCTAAGGTGTCTTTTTTTTTTTTTTTTTTTTTTTTTTTTCCCCCAGTTCTTGAGGTACTTCCTAATCAGTAGATGCTCCAGTTTTGTTCTTTTTTACAAGACTAGTGTTCTTCTGGAACTTTTCAAATGTCTTTAATGTTTTTGGTTCAACATTAAATGAAATAGCAGAAGTAAAACAATAGTCCTGGGAATAAATCCATGTTTTGAAAACCAATGTTCACCTCAACGGTTCTGACAGGTTTCATTAGCAAAAGATTCCAGTTATTGTAATGCACTTCTGGTTGCTGTACAGAAAAATGTGAAATATGTCTGACTGTACTATCTTAAGAGCTGCAATTTACCTCAGGTATGGAAATCCAATATTCTCACTTACACAATGAACACCCAAAATTGCAAGATTAGGTTTGTTTGGAGGTAGATTTCTCTTTCTATCTTCAAACAAAAAGACTGAACCAAATATACTGAACCAAAGAGTAAAACCAGAGACTCACTTGGAGGCTAACACACAGATGTTACCTAATGCCCGAGTCTCCAGTGTTTGCGCCTTGATCTGGTGAATGTTTAAGTATTTGTATGGCTCCATCAAGGTAGAATGACTCCATCAAGAGAGACTAATCTTCAAAGCTTAGAATCATAGAACAACTCAGGTTGGAAGTGGCTTAGAGGTTCACCTAGTCCTATGCCCCCTGCTGTGGGGCAGAGGGGAACCAAGAGAAACTACATCTAATCAAGGTGCCAGCATGTAGCAAATGTTAATTTGCTATGGCATATATGAATTTAAATGGTTACTAGTAGTAACATCAAGCAGAACTTAATTTGCAGCACTGTTAAGGTCAGGATTCAAAATTATTTATGCTATACCAAGCATGTAATTATTTCAACATATATTCAAATCTGATTATGATTACAGACTATGAATTACAGACTGTTTCAAGGATGAAATTTTTTTTTAATAATAGGCAATTATGCTAATAAATAAAATAATCAGCATTATGCTCATGTTAACATTGAAAGAACAAACTAAGTGTGGTTTTCTCCTATTGATACTCTCTGCATCTAATGAAAATTCACTGTCTTTATCATGTGGAGAAATTTTTGTGACAGTAATCCTTCACTGTTATTCTTAATTTTCCTCTCCTCATATTTGCCCAGATATGACTGATGCAGGTGGATTTCTGTTAATAGAAATCATTCTGCACATTTGCTTTTGCGAAACGCAGAGCTCATGTCTTATCTTTCATTATTAGCTCTGGGTGAATAACAGAGAAAGAAATACTGTGCACATTGCTTAAATTATTCCTACAATTTTATTGCAACAAAGCTCGTGAATGCCTGAACTGTTAGATAAGAATATTACTTTGCTTTCTGACCAAAACCATGCTTCAAAATACTCAAACAAATGCGTATGAAATGTTGGTCAAGTGCTTACTAATGTGTGTAAATATCTCTGTGTCTTTGTGGGCTCTGTTGTTTGCTGGTGGATCTTGGCAGATTTTATGCCTTCTGGATTTATAACTCATCTGGAACAAAAGTAGGGAACTTTTATCCCCATGGCATGTGACAGATTGTGTCATTACTGAGAAATAATATAGCTTGAAATAAGATCCTCAATACTTTCTCTGTTTTTTTCAGAAAAGCAAATCATGAATCTTTCCCTTTTTTAACTGCTTTGCCTTCTGACCTTCAAATTCTAAAATACTTCTACAGAACTTAACAGGATTTTAGATGAGTAAAATAATAGCTTTTTAATTTTTTATTTTTTTATTAAGTAGGGAGAATGTAAAACAATTGAATCACCTGATCACAGAAATCCATGTGATGACTGAGGCAATAATTTAATGCTTGGAATTAATATGTGATCTTGAAAATACCTGAAATGGTTGTATCCCATTACAGGATTTACTATGACTTCAATAAATTTATGCAAATAACAAATTCCTGAGCTCTGGAAAAACTTATCAAGGTATGAAAGCCAGAATAGTCATCTTGAATCACGGCATGAACAGAAATACAAGACAAATACTGTTACACAAAAGGTAACTTGGAAATTCCTCTTTCATAGCACTGGTGTTTTCATACAGAGCTAACAATTTGTGTGCCAGATTGCTTTTCCATGTGCTATTATTCTTTGAAAAGAAATTCAAGTCTATTTGGAAGCTTTAATATGTAAATGTATGTGTGGAAGAGATTCTACACTTACCTTGAACTTATAATTTGGGAATTGGTTTCAAAGGAATAGATATCTCTCTGAATTAGAGACAAAACACAGAAAACTTACTGTGTCCTCATTTTGTGAAAGGGTTGCAATGTCGGTATTTCCGAGGGAAGAGTAAAGACAGCAAATAAAGAGATGTCATCTACTTTATGGTTGATGATTCAGACAACATTGAAAATAACACAAAGCAATCAAGTAAATGGTGATGTAAAGATACACCAGTCTCTTCCAGGGACTGCAGGTTTTGTGGGGTTTTGTTTGCTTGTTTTGTTTGGTTTCTATGGGAGGGGGTGGGGTTTTTTTTGGTTGTATTTGTTGGTTTTGTGTATGTGTGGTTTTGGTGTTTTAGCCCTCAAGTCTGCATTCTTTATACCCCAAAAATCTCAGAGCTGATATAATCATCTTTATGTAGTGGACCTAAGTTAGGGGCTTGCTTCATTTATACTTATGATGGGCCTTCCAGAAAAGTCTGTCTGGTCTTTCTTTTTTTAAAGCTAAAGAGCTTTCTGGATTGCATTTTATTGTTACAGTATTTCTTAACAGTTTGCTTTGTTGGGTTTTAGTTTTGGTAAAGAAATGTTGTTTAGATCTACCAAAAAGTAGAGATGAATGTAAGACCAAAGTTCTCTTCTTTCTGCTAATATGTCTTCATGATGTCTCGTCAAGAAAAACTCACCATCAGGACAAGTGGCCAAAAAGATGCTCTGAAATCCTACAACTTTCAAAATGCCTCTACTAGCTCTCCCCTGACCAATATACTTTTCTTGATTGAAGGATTGTGGGTCACATCCAGCTCTGTCTCCCTCAGTCAGCAGAAGCAGGTCTATCTTTCAAAGTACATGCAGATAGAGAAAACTGCATCTGGATCCAGTATTTAGTTTTTGTCATTTCTTCATTCATAGACTGGAGAGTTCATGAGCACAGGCCTTGTGAAAAACAGGAAGCTCTGTCCTTATGCAAAAGCCATTATTTAGTGCTAAATTAATACATATTTTCTTTGGCTTTAATAAATTTGAAGTATTATAAATATCTTTTCATACTGTTATTGAAGAAATCAGAATTATAGATATTAGAGTTTAATTCACTCTTATTGAGCTTGTGTGGCAAAAAAGGAATCAGATAATCTTTTTTACAAGAAGTTTAAGAAGATACTTCATGGTCCTGTGTACACAATTATCACTTCCAGTTCTATTTGCTTTTCTGTGTTATTTAACACGGCGTAGGGATTATTATGTAGCAAATGCAGTAATTTGGAAAATCAAAGATATGTAACTAAATTATGATCATGTACTGAATGTAATAGCTATTGTAGAAGTAAAGTCTGGACAAAAATGACATTTTTTATCCAAAACTTCTATGGTTTAGATTTTTTTTTTTTTTTAATACATTTTGTCAGGAAGGAAGTGTATCTGTGGAGTGGGCAACATATATTTGATGTGACCGTTCCTTCTTCACTAGGCTCCATCACATCCTTATGCTTCCCTGTATGGCATCATTTATCTTGTTAGGGGATGAAAATAATACCACGTGAATTACGCATAATAACCATTATACATAATAACCACTAATGAAAATACTATAGAAACAGAACTAAGAAGCACAGCAAAGAATAAAAATCCTTTTTATTTTATTAGAAACCATACAAAACAACTAAAGTAGCGAGTGCACAATTGTAGATGTGGCTTTCAAAAATGCCTAAGGAAATTTGCTACCAGTTTTCACTGAGTAGTGATGTGCCCAAATTTCACTGACTTAATTTCATTTCTTTAACTATTCTACCCTCAACCTGTTACATTATGGAAATCTAGTTCATTGTTTTCCAAAAATCTCTAAACAGTAGTGGCAGACCTGTATGAATAGAAATTCAGATGCTTAGAGTAGAAAACCAAAGAAGTGGAGACAGGTCCTTCTTTCTCCATAGTTTTTATTGTAACAATACTAATACTAGTACTAATGCTAGTAGCATTACAACAGTAGCATGTCATTCTGAAAACAGGCATAGCCATATACAAACCCCTTATTTTCTAATGAATTTTATTACTCAAGACCATTCAAAGTAACTTGTAGTATGCCATTATATACTATGCCATCATCTTCCAGCACATGGGACAGCCTGCTCCCTGGCTTAAGGAATTCCTCCTTGAATAATGTCCAACCTTCCTCACTTAGAGATTACTTTGTATATTGCAACAAACAGGCGCAATAGCGATGCTGATATGTAAAAGATGTAAATATAAATATATCTTTTTTACCCTGGGAGAGGCTTAAGTCTTTTAGAAACATCTTCATAAAAAGCCTCAGATACCGTATCAGTGTTGTTTACACAGCAGAAACAAATTAATCAAATGTATTTCATCCAACAGCAGCAAAAGGTAATTCTTTCTGTCCCATGCCCCTTTTATCTTCCACTTACAAAAATCAGATTTAGCAATAACCTAGTTTTGTTTTTCAACAACAGATTCTGAGAGAATAGAAAATGCCACATTCCTATGCTATTCGTGTTTCTAGAAGAGCAGAGCTCTTTGGAGATTTGTTGCTTTAGCTTTGTGTGTGAGAACAAGTAGCAAAACTTCAATATTGTTTAGTTTCCAAACACCAAGACTGAACTACATCTTTTAGATCCTTGGTGCAAGTAAAAAATAATACAAATTATTATACTGCTAATTAAACAAGTCTTTTTACTTCATTGGAACTCTGAAAGTAGTTCAACATCTTCTTAAGTTATCTAATTATTTCAATCCATAATTAATTGATTGTTTTCAGTTTTTTTCAAGTTAACATTTTTCCAGTAAAACTCTGCAGAAAACAAATTTTGAAGTCTTTGTAGTAATACGACTCAAAGGATCTGGTGTCTTGAAAAAGTGTTGTTATTTTTTCACTTGGAGAAGAGAGTAGAGAAAGAATTTGTGCTGGAACATTTATCAGTGCTGATGGTTCAGCACT
This sequence comes from Sitta carolinensis, assembly GCA_032173965.1. Classification (NCBI taxonomy): domain Eukaryota; kingdom Metazoa; phylum Chordata; class Aves; order Passeriformes; family Sittidae; genus Sitta; species Sitta carolinensis. The sequence goes on from CM063313.1 coordinate 52,175,562, forward strand.
GGAACCATTCTGAATGCTTGTATTTAAAGCAGAAATATCCAAAATAAATTCATAGCTACTGAATGTGCTCTTTCATATTTCCCAGAACTGCTGTTTGAAAGGGACTGCAGACAGACACTATACAGTGCACTAATGAATTGCAATGATAATGTCTTCAGAATTGTCTTCATAACCATTGAAACAGTCAAAGCGAAAACAACAAAGGAGGATGGAATTGTGTGATGAACACTGACTTTATGCAACTCACAAAATTAGGATGCTGTAAAAATCCTTTCTTGGCCTATGGAATACTTTATGTTTTGTAAGTCATCTTTTCCCTCATAAAACTCAGCTATGCAAGAATTGCACAAGGTATTTTAGATGAATAGTATCATTTCATCTCAGTGCCACAGAAATATTAAGGTGCATAATGAATTATTTTCTTGGTAGAAGAATGTTCATTCATGATGTGCTGGTCCCTGTAAAAATTTGTGTTAGGAGATAGAAAAGGGCAATTCAAAACGTAGCTATAGTATTTGTTGGTGTTCCTTGATTCCCAGCAAAATGCTGAAAGCCCTCTGAAATCACATGCTGTTCCTCCATCAAACAATAGTCTACAGAACAATCGTTTTTAAAATTTATTACCAAAACATCTTATGCACATCTAAGTAATGGTCCCTCCTACAGGATTTGCTATAAAATAGGGCACATTAACAATAAGTAAGGGCAGAAGAAATTAGACTGGGACTGGTTACACCAAGCAGCTCATAAGATCCCTCAGCTTCACTCTGTTGTGGAAATAGCATTTAGCTTACACAGTCACTTAAAAATTGTGAGGACAAAAATAAAGTATTATAATTCCGTTTGTTTCCCTGTCCTGGTATTACTATCAGTAGTGACTTAGTCATATACTTTCCTACAAGAATGAGTGTTCTCACTTCAATTTTTTCACATGAGAAAGCTTTGTGAAATGATTGTTTCCTAAATCTATTTCTTAAATTTATTTCTGAAAGCAGTGAGGACTCCTGCCCCTCTTTGCTAAAGAACTGAATAAAACAGTTTTCATGAGTTGCGAAGTTGTTTGCGTGAAATGGAAGTGTGATGAAAGCCAAGAGAGGGTAAACTGAAGAAGAGGAATTTAAAACCGAAAAAAACTTGTATTAAAACAAATGAATACTTGCTTTGTAATCATTAGTGTACTGCATTATCACTTTAAATATTGTTGGTGTTACTGTTAATAGCAGCAGCATAGTGCAGATAGATAATAGCACAGAAGCATCATTTTTTCTCAGATAAGTAATACTAAGAATATGGGATAGAAAATTCTTTTTATCAGAACAGAAGAGAAGGTAGCTCCTATGTACTTGCCACAAAAGGCACAGAGATATTCAGCCAGAAAACAAAGTCTGGGTGAAATTATATCCTGCCCATACTAACCACCCTCAGTCAAGAGGTTAGTCCTCAACAGCACTTCATACACGGGTTATTTGGAATGTAAACCTTGCCTTCGTGGTGAAGAGCTGTTTCTTTGCAGAAGCATCTTTTTTAAGTCCTTGATTTTTAAGTCTTATATTTCAGACTCTTGTCTTTCCATTTTTTCTCTCCTCCTATGTTCAGTTTTTCCATAAACCTTCTTTGCCCTAGAAGTTAAAGAGTACAGTTGTCTGTAAACTGATAAGGCTGCAGATGGAAGGTAAGCCATAAGATAAGCCACAGCAACAGGAGCTCGAGATAGGCAGAAAAGATTTTGAGATGTGATATCACTGATTCCAGGCCTGGTGAAGGTGAGATCCAGTTAGTACATTCTGTTTTAAGAGATCCTGAAAAAAAAATCCCACTTTGGCAAATTGTGTAAAAGGAAGACATTGATAATGATATGTACATCAGTACTGCAGATATGTATATCAGTAGTCAAACAAAGGTCACTCCAAGTTATGGGACAATGGCATGTCACCATCAAAGGTCCCCAAAGCGTTCCCAGGCTCATTTCTGGAGCCTTCCATAAAAGGACTGTACATGATCCATAGTATTGTATCAGACAGACAAAATCCAGCCCCCAGGGAAGGTAGCTAGGTGTTCCCACCTGAACTCGAACATGTATTGACCCACTGAACCTTTCATTTCATGTCATACTCCACCCCTAATGGACCAAGATTGTGACCATCACTTTGACCAGCTGTCATCGAAATAGCAACAATCAAATCTTATGGTTTGATCCATGGAAGGTCATATCTTCCCTCTCCACTATCTACTCCTTTGTTTCTCTTTCTTACTTTTCCTTATATATACATATATATACATATATATATATATATACACACATATATACACACACACACACACACACACACATATATATATATATAAACCATTGCCTTATATGGATATTTTATTTATACTTTTACATTGCTATATTTCTATAGCTAATAATCAACATGGCTATATACCTCCTTTCCATTGCATATTGTTCTAAAATGGACCTGCCATACATATCTATATATTTATATGTCTATATGTCTACATATATCTACATCTCTCTCACTCTCTTCATCTTTCTATCTACATCTATATACATATGTATAAATACCAGTCATGCAGTGTTTTACTGTAACCCACCTCAAGTGATTTCTTAATAAGAACTAAACCACCTTAGGTCAGTCTATCCTTTATACTTCAGTGAGCATTTGGCTTCTTTTAATTTTTGTATTTCATATTTGCTTTTCCTGATAATTTCTTTAATAGCATTTAAAGTATTTAATATGAATATACTTTCAGTCTCTAGTTATTTGCTTGCTGCTCTCTACCTCTCCTTGATCACTATCCCTGCATACCTTTTTTTCTGGATAAGTTTGAATTTTATGCTATATTTCTTCCATAGATTTTATTTGAAGCAGCACTGATTCACACTGTAAGATACTTCATTTCAACTCTGAGACATCAATTATCACTCTTTAATAACTGGATTTTCTCATTCCCTGTGCTTTATCATCTTTCTTGAAATTTCCAATATTCACCCATCATTTCTTTTGCTGTCTTGTGAGAACTCATTTTCTCTTAGATTTAGTACCTTTGACTTTAATGCTACTAACATTTTTCTCTTCCACTTTTTTCTTCATTTTGACTTTCTTCAGAAAAAACAACAACCACCAAACAAGCAAACAAATCCCCACCTAATTTATTTGTTATAACATAATTCTATTTGGGATGGAAAAAGCCACCTCACTTAATCTTGCATAAACTTTCCTCCAGGTTTTGTTTCCAAAAAAGCTTGCTTCATATGGTCTTCACCAAGTTTCTCAAGAAGTTCCCTGTTTAAATTGGCATGTGGATGTATTGTAAATGGGAAAAGTAGTGTTCCACATACTTCTTCCTCTTGTCTTGGCAGATCCTGTTACCTTGTCTCAGCTGTTAACAAATAATCAGATGAATGCTGACCATGAGCCTGATGGCATCACAGAGGTTCTGTGGTTATTTTACTGAAAAAACATCTTATTCTTTCCAAACAGTGGTAAGACATCATATAAACTTAACCCTTGCACAGGTTTGCTTATTAGAAAGTCAAGAGTTAATGAAAAGTCCACACACAGTCACAGAGTCTTTTTCACTGGTTTGTGATATTGAGCTCTCCTGGATCCACACAGTAGCCAGGAAGGGTTGATAGTGATCTGCTGGCTGCAGTGAGTTAGATATTCAAGTACTTAAGAAAACTGTGACTTCTACATTTCCTAAGTAAAGAAACAGATTTGAATTGTGTTCAGAGTGAAAGAAATATTCCAACCCAGTGCTGGATTTATAAATAATTTTGTAATGTACAAGTTGCTTCTGAGAGATGGACAATTATAATTGGAATTTTTCACTCTTGCTACTTTGAATATGGTAACCATGAATTTTCTTGTTGTGATAACTGTGTGGTCAGACCTAACTGTTGAGGCAATCTTAGGCCTGTCTTTTTTAAAAACATCAAAATTTGAAAGAAGATTCAGTGATGCTCTAAACTGCAAATATGTGGGGAGAACAACCGCTAGGAATGTTTGTTCAAAACGCAATGAAGTCACTAAATGCAGAGAAATTACTCAGGAACTGAACACTGAGAAAGAACTTCAGATCATTCATCTTTTTCTTGCATCATTTACAGCTTCCAGGCAGCATTGAGGAAGATTTCTCTGGTATTGATTTGCTATTAATTATTTACAATACTCTTTCTACTAGAGTAACTCTTTGGTTTATAATGTGTTGTTTACTTTCTGCAAAATGGATGTGCATTTTCCACGTGATCAAAAAATTATTCATGCTCACAGTCTGCAAAGAAAACTAGAGCTTCTTCCTCCGACCCAGGCACCCCCTCAAAAAACCCACCACAATTGTTCTACAATCAGAGTCTGAATATTATAGACTTTTGCAAATTCCAATGTAATTCAATATGGTTCTGTACTACTTAAACTAGTTTAACTGCTATTCTCATAGCTGAATGAGAGTGTAATGAAAGAGATTTAAATGCTCTGGGTAATAAAAGTAATTAATTATAAAAGCTTTTCGTTTTGGATGAGAAAGATAGTTTTTAAGTAAATATTCTGATCTTCCCCTCTCATTTATGTAAGAAAATGGACCACACACACTATACCTACAGTTGAAATCACATTGTAGAGCTGCTATCTGTGCATCAGCCAATATTGGGATATTCAACAGATCAGATGAGATTAGAGGTGTTCTGAAATGACTCACATCATCCCAAACTCATATGAAGTAGGCAAACATTCTTCAGCATCATCTGGTTCTCTGCACAGGTTTAACGATGTTGTGCTGTTCAATCAAACAATGTAGCTAAGCCCCAAGCAGTTAAGGAAAGTGGTTAATCCATAGCTCAGCCCTGTGAAGATAATTCCATTGAAATTTGTTGAGATACTCATACGGGCAGGTAAGGAGTTCCTCACAGGTACTGTGCTGCAGCTTCATGTGCAGATACGTTTGCTAACACCTCTCTTTTGCCTGGACAGTGCCTTGGACTTACAGCTCTGCTGAGAGAGGTCATGTTCCAAATCCCTCCTGGGCAGTCCTGACAGCTTGTGAAGAAAAAGAATTCTTTTCCTTACTTCCAGTTTTAATAAAATATAAAATAATTACACCAAATTTCAGAAATCAGGAAATCCAAAGACATGGAAAACATATTGGTTTTATTTTGAGCCAGGACCCCTAGTTGTAAAGAAAAGCAGAGCTTTTCTTGGTGACTAGGATGAAGATGAGTAAAGTAATAGCTAATGTTCAAAATTTCTGAGGTGTTTGCCTTCAAGACCATAAAAAATGAGGTTTTATTTTTTTCTATTTCTGTTAGTGAAATAACAATAATTTAACAAAATATTTACTCTGTACAAGCCCTTACAAACTGTGATCTCAGCAGTATGTTAACTCTAATTCACAGGGGTAAAGAAATAATTTCAGACATTCAAATTGTGGGAATTTGTAAGGGAACAGAATGAAATGCTAGAAGACAAAAATGAAAGCCACAGGAAACACAGAAATCCTTGGAACTTCTAGTTAATTGCTACAATTTCTTCCAGTGTTTCATCAAAATCTCATCTGGGTATATTTTCTGGGAACAACAAACTTTCTATACATAGGAATAAGTCTATGGGAAGAGAAACAAAAGATTTTGAGGATTTATTCTGTTTTTAGGAATGAAATTCTACAGATGTCAGGAGTTTTAATTAGCATTAACCTACTTACGTGGTTAAGAAGAGGGTAGAGGAATCAGGAGTTTGTTTTCCAGAGCATCTTCAAAAATAATATAGGTGTTTAGATTTTCATCACATTCCATATTCTCATGCTCATACTCTTTTTTTTTTCCCCCTGGGGCATTGCACTGGGAAAAAGAACCTTGAGAGATGATAAAGTCACTTGTCTTCTCTCCTCTTTCAAATTCTGCAGTCTCTTGAAAGTTCTACAAACTCAGAGCTGAAATTGAATGTGATAGAAAACTGCTTCAACTTCACCCCAGAAAATAACCAGGTTAAGTGATAATTTCTGTATTTAACTATTCAGTGCTCTCGTTAGTCTTTTACCTGCTAAAGCACTTCAAGGTCCTGGTGTGAAAGGAATGAAAAGAGACATTTTTATTATTTTTCCCAATATTTATTTTATAGTGGCATTTTTTAAAAATTCCTCTCTATGCCTCTCTTGACCCATAGGAGCAGCTGTTCTCTCTGACATCAGTTATTCTCTCTGATATGTCTAAAACACTATGCACCTCAACACAAATCCCTAGTTGTAGCGCCTTCATTATTGATGGGGAGGCTTATATTGCAGTCACTGACTATTTCATGCCAAGACATGATGAAACCACCCTTGAAGAAGCAGACTCATGGGATAGTGTTATAGCTGCAATAAGACAGGGTTCAGAATACACTGCAAAATAAAAATGTGGGTGTTTACTGTGTGGATCATCTGGCTGTTGTGCTACCAATATCCTGAGGCAAGGAGTAAATAGTGGACTTGTATTGCTAGCACAGACTACAGGCTCTTAGTCTAGGTACACCCAAAATTATGCTTCAAATTGTTCTTTCTAATTCAAGGTGTTGTTTACACATAGCAAAATGTGATCTATAAGTATAGAGCTTTGTGAGTGTCTAAAGAAAGATGATCACATGAAAATCTGGTGCAGAGTAAATTGATCTATTTCACTGATTACTGATTTGAAGTCTAAAGATGAAAAGGAACAAGGACAAGGGAGAAGCAGGGGATGATGAGAGTAAATTATACATGAGCACCTTGGCAAGAAACTACTGAAAAGAAGTTCCATTGCGATAAATTCATGAAAGTGCTCCTCATATAAAGAGTGGACTACTGATTTCAGGTTAATGCAGCTTATTCAAATTTAATGCACCAACCTAAGTGTCAAGCAGTAATGGAAAATATATCAAGGGAAAAAAAAAAGAAAAAAATCTCTTTTTTGCTCCTCCTTCCTCCCTCCCTTCCTCTCCCCTCTCTCTCCACTTCCTTCATGTCAATGGATTTGTTTCTTATAGCTATCCACAAAATTATTATGGATTTACTCCTTGGTAGGCAAAAGCTTAATAAAGACTTCCTAGCCTGCAGAACATTTCCAATAACATTCCTGGGTGCCTTATTTGGTTCCCATCTATTCAAAGAAATATTTACAAGAAAAAGTAAATTAAATTTCCTCCAGTATACTATTCAATTAGAGGAAAACTTCTTAAATATTGCTCGAAAGGTGTTTTGGGGAAATATAAAAATATTAGTACTGTTGTTTAGGGTATTCTCAGGCAAAAAGTGCTAATAGAATATTATTGCCTCAAAGTAATAATCTCTGTAGGGACAAAGAAAGCAAGCAAACAAAAATAGCTAATGAGAACATTTTGCAATAAAAAAATCTTTATCTAAATAAAGAATATCACTTAATAAACTGAATAAACATTGATACCAAAATATATGTATATTTATTTATCAAGTTTCGATTTTGGGGATAATTTTAGTAAAAAGCATGCTAGTTTATATAGTATTCAGGAGAAAAAAATGATTAAGGAAACAAGCAAACCAACCAAATTAAACCAAAATTAAGCAGAGGTAGATAGCTTCATTAGTTTTCTAAAGAAGATTTTGATGTGAAATTTGAACATAATTTTTCAAAAGTGAACAGTACTGTTAGAGTGTATTTTGTCTGTGCAAAAGGCTAACATATTTTACTGTTTCTTTCCTGTTCTTAGAACGTAGTCTGTTAAGATCAGAAGGTCTGTGATTCTTGTTGAAATGTTTCTGTGTTGAAATATGTACTTTGTATGGAACCAATTATATTTCTCTTAACATAAATCATTTATTCTTTTCATACATTTTCCTGTAGTGAATATACTTGTATCAGAAGGGCAAAAGCTTTCAGAAGAAACAAAAATTAAGGTCTGTTACGATAATTCGATTACAACAGAATTTCCAGTTCTCATAGTTAAGATATTGGATCACATGAAATTACAGTAATAGTTTCCTTACCTCAGATTTTACAGAAAACTCAGCATGTCATTCTGTGCTGCAAAAAAGAAAAAACCCCACGAACCAATGAAACAAACAAAAAAATCAGCTATGTCAGTGAGAATTTAACCAGATATGACAGAATACTGACTTTTTGAGAACAGTTTTCATGGAAAAATATAAGGTTTATTATTTTATGTGTCTAAGGAGGTGTAATACTTACTTTTAAATGGACTTTAGAAAGGACAGAGGTACAGATTAAGATGGGCATGTTTTGTTATTGCTGCTGCTCCAGAATCCACAGAGACACATGTCTGTTCCGAATAGAGCTGAATTAAAAAAAAAAAAAAAAAAAAAAAAAAAAGAAGCCCACTTTTGAATACTTAGTCTATCAAACAAGAATTCTAACCTCGTTTAGCCTTAATAAGAAAAGCTGCCACAAATTCTGGCTTAAGGTTTAGAAAGGAACTCTATTTAAATTTGCTGCATTTAATTCATGGTCACTCATTGATGTTAACCAAGGCATCTCTGTCTAGTTTGTTTTCTTCACTCCAGTATTTTGAGGATAGGGAAGAAATGGAAGTATTTCCTAAGCATCATCTAAAAATAGATAAAAAGAGGAATATACAGCCAGTATTCTGTGCCAATCCATGATCCTTTTTTTCTGGATTTATTTCTGTGTGACTAAAAAGGGATTGTGATGAATAGGATTGAGAAGAAGAAAACAGTTAAAAAAAAAAAAAAAAAAAAGCTGTACTGAGAAGATATGTATGGCTATGGCTAAATGACATCATAATTTATGTGGATGCAAGCACAGATTCTGTATAAGGAACCATTTTGCATGCAAATGTTGCCATACTGTCTTCTGCCTCACAACCAAGAAGGAACAAAAATCTGGTAGAGAAAGTACTGTAAGAAGCCCAACCATACCTCCTCAGTAGACACCAGAATAATTACATGGACATCTCTGGCATGTTTGTACAACCTTCACATGTCTAACACACTCATGCCACAATTTATCACAGCCTGGATATTCCTTGAAACAAAATTAAATCATGCACAAACTTTAGCCATAAGAAGAGAAAAAAGTCTTTAGACACTGTAGGGGGAAAGAAATAAAATTTGGCATGGTTAAACAGCACTTGATTCTGAGGAGACCCTTCTAAGTCATCCCTAGAAGGTGTTTTGATTTTGCATACTTGCGTACTTGGTGGTTCATTAAAACTCAAACACCTCCTCATCTAATTCACACACAAATAGAAAGAGGGTGGCCTTCATAAAGTAGCACTGCCATAAAGAAAACTTATGCAAAATAATTTCCATAAAATTATTTCAAATACAGCAAATCCTCTGCACTGTAGGAGGACATCTCACTCCAGCATTGCTACTAACCTGTTATACAGAAACTGCCCAGCTTTTACAATATTATTATTTCTATTTGTGTTTAGACATAATGATGTTGTCAACTTTGTAGTTTGTTTTTGTGAGTGGGAGATTTATGCTCATGCTGCAATTCAGGAAGCAATCGAGTAATAGAGAAAAAAAAAATTACCAGAAGCTACCTGTGTTTAAAAGTTATGAGCAGAAACTGGAAAAGTCTTGTTCTATGCTTCCCCTGCAAGTGGATTATGGACAAAATAAAATAGGAGAAGAACACATGATTTTGTATGTATATCTATGTGGAAAGACAATTGTTTTAATCTAAAGGTTAGAAATTTTTTGTTGGAAGTTAATTAGATCTTATTTCATTAATTCAAAAAGATGCATTTTGATTTTCCTCAAACAGGCTAAGAAGCAGACAGTTTACAGATAAAAATAGATTTCTTGATACAGAAAACAATTTTAAAGCATTAAAGATGCTGGCTGGAAAGTGGTCTGCAGAAAAGGATGTGGGAATTCTGGTTGACAGCTCTATAAACATGAGCCAGGAATGTGTCCAGGTGGCCAAGAAGGCAAATGGCATACTGGCCTGCATCAGCAATAGAGTGCCCAGCAGGACCAGGGCAGGGATTTTTCCCCTCTATCCAGCACTGGTGAGGCCACACCTCGATTCTGTGTGCAGTTCTGGGCCCCTCACTAAAAGAAGGACATTGAGGAGCGAAAATGTGTCCAGAGAAGGGCAGAGAAGCTGGTGAAGTGTAGAAAATGAGACTGATGAGAAACAGCTGAGAGTGCTGGGGGTGATTAGCCTAAGGAAAAGGAGGCTCAGGGGTGCCCTTCTTGCTCTCTGCAGCTGCCTGAAAGGTAGGTGTAGCCAGGTGAAGCTTGGCTTCCTCTCCCAGGAAATCATCGACAGGACAAAAGGAAATGGCCTCAGGCTGCACTGTGGGAGATTCAGGTTGGACTCAGGAAGAATTTTTTAATGAAAAGGGTTGTTAAACATTGGAATGTGCTGTCCAAAGAGGTGATGGTATCACCTTCCCTGAAGGTGTTCAAGAAAAGACTGTATGTGACACATAGTGACATTGACAAAGGCTAATCCATGAAGCAATGATTAGATTATTTTGGAGGTCTTTTCAAACTTAAATGATCCTTCAATATATCTAAATTTTAACATTTTATATCAACACTTCCCCTTGCCCCTATTAGGTGGCTTCTGTCATCTGTTTGTTTTTTGTCTACCCTTACTATTTCTTTTTCAGATATCTGACTCAGCCACACTTCTAATGTGATCAAAACCAACCTACAACTATCTTTGTTACCCTTAAAGAGGTCAGACTGAAGTCCACGGTGATGGCAACTGTGATCACATCTTATCTTTGTTTTATCACATGGAGAAAATTTTCCTCACATTGATTTAACTGATAATCTCCAGGGAAGTTTGGGGTTTATTGGTTAAAGAAGTGTTTCATTATGTCTGAAACATGTTATATGCAGTAAACAAGTCTACCTTTAGCAGCATGTAATTTTGTTGTGTTTGGTTTTGTTTGTGTCCCCCAAGCCACAAACAGTTGCTTTAGAAAGTTCCAATAACTTATGGCAAATGAAATTTCAAAAATACAGCCAATTTATATACACATATATACATGTATATATGTGTGTGTGTATATATATATATATATATATACACTTATGTATATATGTGGTGTATATATATACAGACACACACATGTATATCTCATACTTTAAATACACTTAAAATGCAACACAGTTTATTATGTAGAATAGAATAAAATTGATAGGGTTTTTTTCTTTGTATTACTCAAAATATTTTATTGTGCAGAAGTATTCCAGGAACTATGGGCAATAAAAACTGAAGTATGATAATTACAGTGTATCCATAAGAAGGAAGATAGATATATTATTATGATGTTCTCCTTCAGGAACAACCCATTTGCTTTTCTGAATATGTAGGTATACGGAGTCAGTTTTGTTTTGTGGTTGAGCCTGAATCCAGATCTCTGTTGAGCACAGGGCTGACGTGCCCCAGAGATCTGTACAAGCCAGGCCATGTGAAGCAGGTATTCCAGTCACAGAGCTAATTCTGGACATGCCAAACTGAACAGAACCCAAAGGACCATCACCCCAGTTGTGGCGTGTTTTTGTGTTGATGATTTGTTCTGTTCGCCACTTTAATGGTTCAACCTAAGTTGTCCCCTCTTACATTTGTTACAGAATGTTCTTTTTTCCTCCTACCTTGTTTGTCAATCTACCCCTGTAATTACTCCTTGTTCCAGAAAGTTCCTTCCCTAGATGTCAATCCTTCCTTATGCCAAATCCCGGCTTGTACCTCCTCTTTGGAAATCCCCTAATCCTCGGCGTCCCATTGGCCCATGCGACGTGTTCTCTTCCCATGTAGTCCCTCATTGTTTAATGAGGCCTTGTACTCCTCCCCTTCTCTTACCTTATTGGTTGAAGAGTTGTACCCTCCCATCAAATCTCCCCTGTAGAAAAAGCCCTGCGCACCCTTGTCTGTTGTCTTTGGTCCCTGGACCGTTCAGCAAATAAGCTTTTCCCTGGAATGTATACTGAAGTTTTCTCTCATCCTTGCCTCCAACCTGCGCCTTTTATCTACCCTAGTGCCATAGAGCATTCAGCTGTAAGCTGCACCTTGGGTCCCCTTGCTCCTGAGGCGTGTCCCACTCTTGGCACGGCGCTGTGGGAGAGCTAGCCAGCTCCAGCACCACCTCAACCCCATGGAGGGGATGGCCCACAGCGCTCATTGAGAGCTACATCTTGCAGATGCTCATAATTTCCTCAAACACCATGCTACAGAGAAACAGTTGGCATAATATTTCCTTGAAGTAGTTCAGGTTCATTTCTGCTCTCCTAAAAAAACCTTTACAGAACAGTTAATCCACTGTTGATAACTGGAGATGACAAAACTGTTATTTTTGAGGATTAATATGAAGTTCACAAACAGAACTTGCATTTTTTTAACAAAGTATTTATGTCATTTATAGCTCATTTTGATATATAAAGAACATAATGCTAACTTCGAAGTAAAGTTAGAGTGTCCTTGTTTCTTCCAACTTACCCCAAACAAGTATTGCAGAAGCAAAATGTATCCTGTGAGCTTCTGGAGATAAACTGATAGAAAATTGAGACAATCAAATTCAACATATTTTACATCTGAAAGCAATTAATTAAAAAAAAATGTTGCTGTAAAAGAATGTATTAGTATATTAGTATATTTTCATGTGCTAAAGCTTGCTTCATAAGCAATTAACTTGAGACAATTAACATTAAGAAATGTACACCTTTTTGTAATGAATAAAACTGAAGTGCCTCAGCCCTTTAAGCATGTAGTGTAAGAGACATAAATGCCTTTTAAGAAAATCCCGAAAATGGAAAAATGGAATAATTAAGAAAATCCTGAAAATGGAAAAATGGAATAATGACTCTTTTAAGTATTAATTTATTTTTTATGTAGCTTGGGTCTCTGCAGAGGATGAAATAAGAAAATTTAAATTTTTACTTCCTGTTCTAATGCTACTTAATCAATATGGCAATTACCTCAACTACACTGTCCAATTTTCTAATGTCTGTTGCTCTGAGGTACAGAATATCATCTGGTTTTGTACTAAACACATAAAAGTCTAAAACTACTGACACTTAAGGATCATAATGAAGACCAAATTAGTCCTGTAAACATTTATCTATGAAATAAATTGAGACCTTTGATTTAAGAAATTGCAGGATTACAAAGCAATATAAAGAGAAATGCAACAACATCATATAGTAGTGTGGTGGTTTAAAAAGAAAATGAGTTTTTTCTTTTTTTTTGGAATACAGTAGTCAAACCAATGAGTGCTCAGGTTTAAAGACTGGCACCTGGTGTGGCCACTGAGGACAAGGATCCGCCTCTGAGAACACAGGGGGTTAAAAGCAGAGGGCTCCCAGGAGAACTCTCTCTTGGTTCCGGTCCCTGAGGATGGGCGGATCTCCCCTGCCCAGCTGGGCGGGGAGGGGAAGCCATGCGGGCTGGGCGAGGTAGGCTGGAGCCTTGGGCAGAGAGGGGAGAGGAAGATCCTGCAGGATGGAAGGGTGGAGAGAGTACAAGAACCTTGAGAGGCATCAGGCAGCCTTCTTCCCCCTCGGGGAGAGAGAGAGAGAGAGAGAGAGAGAGAGAGAGAGAGAGAGAGAGAGAGAAACTGTGCCTGTGCCACCTTGAAATTTGATATCGGCAGCCGGGCAGCACGGCCAAAGGAGTGAAGAGGAGGAGGCGCGAGAGGTGCTGGCGACTGGCTGTGGGAGTTCTGGGCAGGCACAGTCCAAGGTTTTAACCCTTTTCATAGATGATGGAAACTTTATAAATGCTAATCCTCCTAAATCTGAAATAAAGAAGATAGAGAGAACTAAGCAGAGATGATGAAAGTTCATGCAAGTGGAAAATTGTCAAAGAATACTGAAAAGAATCTTAAGTGGGAGGAGATGATAGAGTGGCCTTTGGCTGGACTTTTCTTGTATAGCCATGGACGGACTTATTTTTTCTGTGACGCAGAGACTGCATCTGGGGAGACGCATTGGCTTGGAGCCAAGAGTGGACAGTAAAAGTAGTGTGAACAGAGATGAGAGGAAGATCTCTGTTCTCAAGGCCCCTTGGCCCCAGGGGGTGAAATTTGGGGGGGGACTGGTGTCCCATAATTTGAGAAGCTGTCGTTTTTTGGAACTGACCAAAGCATCTTTAAAAAGAGAAACCCTAGAAACAGTTCTGGTCCATGCACAGTGGTGAGAGCACTGGACATGGAAGAAGAAGTCATGAGATGGTGCAAGAAGGACTCTTATCTCTCCTTGATGAACTGAGTACTGATTATCAAAAAGGTGGTAATGGACTAAAGATTAATTATCTGAAAGGTGGTAACTTGATTGGAAATTTTTAGTTTGTTTTATTGTGTTGAGAACTAGGGTGGGGGGAGGAGGAAGAGTGTTTTTTAAAGTTTTCATTTCATTCTGTATGTGTCTTCTTTACATATTATAAGTAATAAAGTTCTTTTCTTTTGCTTTCCAAATTGGAAACTATTTTGCTCTGTTTTTGGTCACATCTCACAGCAAACACCAGGGACAGTATATCTTCATGGGGGCACTGGCCTTGTGCCAGCGTCAAACCATGACAAGTAGATTAATTTTTTTTTAAAATATATATGCTTATTTTTAGATAGTTAGATCCTGAAGAGTTGCGAAATATGTATATGTATGTATATAAACATAGTTCTCAAATGTAATACTTCTTTCTCTTATTCTGTTAATTTCGTTGCTAACCATTTGTGTCCAATATAGCAAGTATAAAAAAAAAAGACACAAAATCTTCCACTAGATATTGTTTTTCTCCTGGGAATTTGGCTTCCTTAGAATGATATTCCTTATTATTTTACAATCTGTGAAAGACCAATTAAAATGTTACAATGTAGCAGACATATATATTTAAAATCCTGCTGAAGACTATATTGGAGCCTACTGCAAGTGTGACTGCAAATATAAAAATGGCTATTTCTATGTCCTACCCCACATATTATATTTAGATTTTATTCCTTATAATGTAGATTTCTAGAATGAAGGACTTCTTAATAAGAAATAGAGCTTTTTTGGGGTGACATTTTATACATAAAATATTCTACAGAGGGTACAAGATCATTGTTTTCTCTTCTACTTAGAGATCGCAGTTTTTCATTTTGAATTTCCACAAGCATTCATATTGTCTGTATCCAATGGCACTTCCATAGCCACTTGTTTTTTTGCATAATTGCAAGTCATTGTGTTGTCCCAGGTAATGTACCACAGTAAAGTATAGCATGTGAATTTGACTCAGCCTCATGAGAAAGGTAAGCTCAAATATTTTTAAGACACTCTGAAGCCATTTATGATATCTTGAAGTGTGCAACAATGTGTTATGCAAGAAGCACACGTGGGCTGGCATAATGCTGGATAGCTTTAAAGCATAGACAGAAATGTTACTGTTCTTAAATCTATAAGACACATAACCAAGCATTATGAAATAATTTAAAACTTTGGTAGAGTTGGTAAAATTTGGTTGGTAAAATTAAAAGAGTTGGTATAATTTGCTCTTACCAATGTCTTTTAAAGGAGTACATATATAAGCAGTACTTATTGATATAAATTTTTGTTTCTTCTACATCTTTATTATTACAGCTCCTTAATTACGGCATGCAGCTATTTAGTGCACCAAAGAAACATGCTTGCTGTAAGAATTTACAAATATGTTTAAAAATGCAAACTATATTTCAATGTGGAGATTAATATTCATATTTCTATGTGCACTGACAATCAAATGGATCTATGATGAACGTATTTCTCTATGAAAAAAGAAAAGGAAAAGTTTGAAGTGATGATTTATGGGTGTGTAGTGGAAGGAATCCATGACAACAGATGATGCGCTATTTTATGTGTCTTTTATACTTAGTTCATCCTTGGAGCACTGGTGTTATATGACCTGCACAAGAATAAGCTTTTAAAGATTGGTAGCCATAAAAAAACACTCAAAAATAACTCCCTGATTTCATAGTACTTTTTTATGAAATAGTCAATAGGACCTATTTTCAAAATTATTTCCCTGCTTTTCAAAACCTTGGTGGTCTCACACTTATGGAGCAATACATTAAAAAGACCAAGAAATCTTATTCACCTCTAATTTTATATGTTTCTTTTTGAACATAAAGGAGAGAAATGAAGGATTGATTTTCATAAATGAGAAATTTACTCTAAAATTAAATCCACATCATGCATTGATATTTATAATGATAAATATTTTACTTATGTTCTCTCTAATAAGGTGGATTTAGTCCGTGTAATATGCTATTGATAGCTATGTGATTGGCAAGTTCTCTCCAATAATGCCTCGATCATTTATTTCAGGATGTACATCGTAGACTGATGAGCTCCTGATCCTTTATTTGCAAACCTGAAATGCATAGTATCAGGGTCAGATAGCATTAAAGGCAGAACTTTACAGGAAAGTAGGCCAATATATAGTGAAAATTTGAGCTTGAGGTTTTAAATGATTGCTGGAAACTAAATTAAACAGTACCATAATGTTCAGGAATTTAAAAAAAAAAATTACACCAAGATAATGAAACAATTTGTAGTTAATGGAATACTATAAAAGAAAGATGCTAATGATCCAAAATAATTTCTGTGTCCATTGGTGTAATTTCCAGACTATCTTTCTGTAATTTGGGGATCAGCTGGGAGGAATGGATTAAAGATTGGAAAAGACAATTGTGTATCACTCAAGTGACCTGGCAGCTGGGAGTAACTTTTGACAAACCTGTCTGAAACAGTAGGACAGTGATCCTGTAGCATATACAGAATTTAACAGTGCCTACATGTCCATAAACATGCCTCTGCCTGGATGCTGCTTTGAAGATGGCCTGTTTAGTCAGCTAATGGAAATAAATTTAGTCTTTGTGCTCTAGACACAATCTTATGGTTGTTTCGGCTTCACACTTGACAAACCTGACTACCTTCTATGTCTAAACAACTACCTCGATGGATGACATCAGTGGGTATTCTCTACCTCAACTTCAAGCAAAGCTTTCAACACTGCCTCTCATAACACAAAAACTCAGGAAATGTGGACTGGACGAGTGGGCAATGAGGTGGATTAGAAACTGGATGAACAGCGGATTCCAGCGGGTCATAATCAGTGGTACAGTGTCCAGTTGGAGGCCTGGCCACAGTGGTGTCTCTCAAGGTGCCATACTGAGTCCAGCACGGTTTAACATCTCCATCAGTGACTTGGGTGAATGGGCAGAGGCCTGCTCAGCAATTTCACTGACAACATAAAGCTGGTGTGAGTTGCACATACCCCAGAGGGCTGTGCAGCCCTTCAGAAGGACCTCAACAGCCTGGAGAGATGGGCAGAGGGGAACCCTCTGAAATTCAGCAAAGGCAAATGCAGTACCCTGCACCTATGGAGGAACAACCCTAGGCACCAGCACAGGCTGGGGTGACCTGCTGGGAAGCAGCTCTGCCCAGATGTATCTAAGGGTCCTGGTGAACCACAAGCTGTCCATGGGCCAGCAGTGTGTCGTGGGGTCCAAGAGACCAATTGGATCCTGGGTTCATTCGGGAAAAGCATTGCCTTAGGTGCAGTTGCATTAGGAAGACCATTGAAGTTTCAGAGAGGTGATTGTGCTCTTCTAGTCAGCCACAGAGAGGGAAATCAGGAGTGCTGTGTCCGGTTTTGGGGGCCTCAGCAGAAGAAACACATGGAGCTACTGGACTAAACCCATCAGAGGTTAACATAGGTTAGAGTACAAGGAAAACCTCACTTATTGGCTGAGGGAGCTGGGACTGTTCAGCCTTGGAAGACATGATTGAGAGGGGACCTCATCATTGTCTGTAAGTACCTGAAGGAAGGAGCCAAGACGTTGGAGCCAGGCTCTTCTCAGTGCTAAGTAATGGTCAGCATTAAATGGTAAGTAGTTGTCAGCAGTAGGACAAGAGGCAATGGGCAGAAAATGATGCATAGGAAGTTCGACCTGAACATGAGGAAGAATTTTACTGTACAGAGGACTGAGCACTAAATCAGATTGCCCAGAGAGGTTGTAGAGTCTTCGTCACTGATATTCAGAGATATTCAGGACTGTCTGGATGAAATCCTGTGCCATATGGTGTAAGATGACCCTGTTTGAACAGGGAGGTTGGCTCAGATGACCCACTGTGTTCCCTTTCAATCATACCTAGTCTGTGAATCTGAGATTTCATGAGATGCTGTGGGTGAAATTCAATTGCTGTTTTCACTTTTTTTTCCTTAGCATTTGGATGTTCTGAATTCTGAGCCTGCATTTAATTCTTGTGATGATATTGTTTAGAATTGTGGTATTGGGCAAAACTGCTGTTCTAACCCCTCCTGAATACAATAAGAAGGGTAAACCAAGTCAATAACTTCCCATCTCCCTCCAAATTAAGGTAAAATTACATAAAGCCTCCTTCATTTCTAAGGAAATGTTCGATGGATAAGACAAACTTCCACAAATACAGAGGGGAATGTGAGTTCCTTAATGGTTAATGTCAGTGGCTGACATAAATTACTCATAATAAATTTGAAGATATGTCACATTAATTCTTTGTGACACGAAGTTTCACTATTAATTAAAAAATGTACAAAGCTCATCTATTTTATGCTTGGATTTGTGCTCAAAGGAAAAAATGGCTCCTGCACTAGAGGGTGACAGTATTTAATTGTGATCCTTCTACAGTTGATATACCAAGTTTAATTGCAATAGAGCAGTAGTGAAGGTAATATTGTGCTATTGAAACTAGCAGTTCAAGGCATGGTACAAATTCAGATGTCTGTTTTTACCCTGTTGTCTGGTATATTTAATGGAAATTGTGCCAGGATTTTCTGTTTTTAGAGACCTGTCCCTTTACTGATGCATACTGCTATAAGTAGTTTATATAAAGCCCTAGGTCAGATAACCATGTAAAAATATTACCCAGCATTTTTGAAGCCTTACATCAGTAAATATCCCTATAAACACTGTGAGTGATGTGGGCTTTCTCAGGACTGTTCATGTAATGAGATTTAAAAGCTTCAGAGAACAAGTGTGGTAAATTACAGAAAATCTTTATTTTTCTCAACTCAGCATCTCTGCACCAAGAATTCACTCTGCATTGGCGTGAGATCCTGTACTGATGTGGAAGAGGAGGATATGAAGTAGTTATGAAGGAGCTGGGAATAAGATCACTGACAAAAGATTAACAGGGAGCCATGTACAGGCACAGTTTGCCAGACTGTCGTCATCTCTTCCCACTGGGGCTAGAGAGAGAAGCAGAGTGAGGAGGCACGTGAGCAGTTTGTAATGAGACTGCAGCCAGAGCTTGTGGAAAAGCAGCAAAGGCTGATCAAGAGCCCTGTGCCCAGAGGCACAAGTAGCAGAAAAGGGGAAGAGTACTGTCAGGATATCTTCACTGCAGAATGAGCTTTCACTACACTAATTCTGGTCTGCCTCCAGAGGGCTGAGCTCAATTTGCCTAGCTTGAACAAATAACACGGTGTACTTGTAGGGATTAATTTTATCTATTGCATGCATTGTAATAAAAGCCCCACTGGGCAGTTACATATCAAATTACAAAATGTGTAAGCAGTCTTATTCCATTTTCCTCAACTTTCCTGCTACTTGTAAAGCTAAAGATTAATTGCTATTTGAACTGCCTTGGGGGATGGGAAAAGAATGAAGAGGAAAAAAATTATGCACTAAAATGAAACTCATGATATCCTTTTTTTAAAAAAGTGTATATATTGAGAGTTTGGATTTATTTTTCTTAAAAAGGAAAATACAAAACCTTTTCACACTTCCTATAAATAGGGTATTATGATAACTCTACTTGTATCTTCTGTGCCATTAGTTACATCTCAAGAGTCATCTTAAATTGCTTAAATTTTAGTGTAATTAAGTTTTAATCACACAGTAAAAACGTTTTTGATTTTGTTTTCACCTTGAAATAGTTATCCATCTTGGGAGATAGTGAGTGAGAACCATGGTAATTTCTGCTAATTTTTAGTATGCTATATTCTTTTTTCTTTTTTCTCCAATTTTCACAAAGGGGTCTTGCCTTCAGTGATTTTCCTGTTTTCACAGAAACTACTTATGACTACTGCATGTTTAATTTTCTTCCCCCTAATCTATGAATTTTTTTAGGTATTTCACTTTTCTCACATTCATGCATTAAAGAGAGCTTCAGGGGAGTTGTTTGGTTGGTTGATTTTTCCCTTTAAAGTGTACTTTGTTGTTTCAAGTTCTATAATTCACTCATATTCCCATCTAAAATGTCAGGTGATATATTGCTCTTGTTTTGTCACTACCAGGGATTTTGTTTTACTGAAGATATTCTTTGCTGCTACAGATCAGTAAATATGACTGGAACAGTACTTACCCAGATTCTAGTTTGTTTTCTCCTCAATTGAAGGCTAATGCACCAATATTTTTTCATTTTTTTCCTTCTGAATCTATCCCACTCCCTATTTCTTAGAATCACAGGTCTCAAGGAAGACTTCAATGACATGACTAAGTCACTGTTCTATCCTTACAGCTGGTTTTTCTTTATGCTGTAAAAAGAATTCCTGTAACTTCCTATTTTTTTTTTCTACCCAGTTGTCTATTAGAATTAATATTATTGTTCAAGGAAAAGTTCACACTGGCATTATTCATCAGGCTGGGAAATACAGTAAAGTATTAACTTGTCAGAGATCCGAAACCCCTGTGTTTTTTTTATCCAAGATGAAATAACTATGAAGCTTGTTTCACTTTACAGAAGTGTGCATATTTTTGCTTTATCATTATCTAGAATTAATTCAGTAAGCTTCTGGAGATAAAGCTGCAAATCTGTGGTTTGTATTGGTCATTTAGTACTTAACTTTGCATTTTATCTCAGCCTTTCTCTGGCAGCTTCCCTGGTACTTGCTTAACTACCTGTGATCAAATTGAGTCTACATGTCCAATAAACATGGCTACCTCTCTCCAGCTAGTGCCACTGTACTGAAATTTGGGCAAAATTTATCTCTAACGGCCCTTTAGCTAAGTCTCCTAGGAGTTACTTTCCACTGAATAAAAAGTAAATGTAAATGTTTCCACTGAACTTCAGTAATCGAATCTGCTTGTCCTC
This sequence comes from Sitta carolinensis, assembly GCA_032173965.1. NCBI lineage: Eukaryota > Metazoa > Chordata > Aves > Passeriformes > Sittidae > Sitta > Sitta carolinensis. The sequence continues at coordinate 52,196,583 of CM063313.1, forward strand.
AGGGTAAATGTTTATTGGGATCAACAGGAGCAACTGTAACTTGCATGTGTTCTTTGAATAGATACTGACTGTGACAAATGGCTTTTGTGTCAATCTGTGCTTCTTGTATGGTCATTTGCTCTTTGCCTTGTAGCACGGGTGTAGCTTTGCTGCTGAAAATCAGATGATTCAATAACTCTTCTTGTTTCCAGATCCTTATGTGCTCTAGTTTGTATGTGTTGCCATCTCTCTTGGTCCATCAGCCCTCCATCCATTGTGTGACTAGACTTATTTAGTTCTCCCTGACTCCATGGAAATAATTATACGTTTTGCTTGCTTGGTGATTTCTAGTGTTTATGTAATTTATTCCTTCCTATCTCTGGTCTTCTTGATGTAATTTTGGAGCAATGACAGGAACAGTATTGCTTTTACAGATGGAGTAATTAAACATTTGTTTTCACCCAAGCCTGGTTAAACAAACGACCTTTCCCCATCTGAAGTATACACATCCCTAAAGAAAATCCATTCTCTGTGTCAGGTTAAGTGGAAAATGATGCAACTCACCAATTTCATGTGCCAAGTTGTAATAAAAGTGAATGAGTCACTGTACTAAAGTGGAAAGACCTGGCTGGACAGCCTCACATGAAAAATTCAGCAGAGCTTCCCAGAAGAGACAGAAGATTACAAATTCAGATAAGTGGTAAATTCAGGACGAGAAACTTCGTGCATCAAGTTGATCAACTTCAAGGTTATTTCCACCAGTGTTGGTAGCAAAAACTTAGATTCTGCTTTTGTCCAGGAATGCCTAAAAAGCTTATCAGTCAAAAGATGCTACTGCTTTATTCAAAGTTGTGTTTGGTAGATAAATTAGGTCAATAGGTGTGTACAGAATATTCTTGAAAATCACAGAATTAATCCAGCCGGGGGTTTTTGTGAATTTGAGTCTAAATAAAACAAAGCCATATGTTTTGCTTTTTAGGACATTATCTCTGAATAATGAAAGGGATTCTCTGCCCTTTCTAAAACTGGTTTACTAAAGTCACTTGTGATGCAAAATTTTTGTATCTTATTTCAAGCTCATTAAAGAAACAAAAAATAAAAAGAAGAAAATCTTCAATGTCTGAGTCACTAGTGTGTGATGCTCACTCATTAAAATAGCAATAAGCTGGACATGTCTGTCCTGTGGTGAGGAAACATTTTTCCAGGTGCTATTAAAATTTGTATTAAGTAATAAATACTGTCTAGGATACCAAATACTCTCTTTCTTTGTCCTAACAGCAGTCCAAGTATCCAGACATGGGCAGAGGTTTGATCTTCTCTTGAGTCTATGATTTCTTGTAGACACATTACTAGCCAAACCAGTCTTCTGGTCTTTTTAGCTTATGTTGCTAAAGGGAGGCCCCTGGCAGGAAAAACAGGCAGAGGCCAGTGGCCTCATAGAGACGACCTGAAAAGAAAAATTACCTCATAATTTTCTTTCTCTCAGTCCAGGTGTCTTTGAGTAGCTGTGGAAATGGGCCTCAACAGCAAGTGTGAAAGGAATTCACCCGAGTGATTCTGATATCAGCAATAAAGCTGGAGAAGGGATGATGTAGACAGCTGATACAAGTGTCAGAATTGACAGATAAGGGATTGCCATCAAACATGTCTAATTCTATATTTAAATATTACCTATACTAAAGTAAAATACATAATCCTGAATGATCTCATTGTCCAACTAGAACTCGGTAGCACATTTAATATTTTACAGAATTTCGGTTCTTTTTTCCCTGAAAAGTTCCAGTTTTAGAGTCATTAGCAGAAATTATTAAGTGAAGAATTTTGCATAATGAACATTTAGCGTAGTAGTTGATATGGAAAGCAAAATTTTGGAATGACTGAGGACATTTGTAGATAAATTACTCATCCTATTTCTTTGTCTCTATCTGTCTGTAAACCACTTAGCTGTAACTTGGCAAATTTTTATTTATTCAGAGACCAATAAAACTTGTACAGAGTGTAAATGTCATTTACACAAAATGTGCAAAATAAGTTATCAACAGACACTTTGAGCATGTAGTTACTGAGGGGAAATGAAGGCTCAGGTTGTAGTCTAACATACTCATTCTTGGTGTTTTTAAAAAATACAGGTGGAATTGCCATATAAACAGGACAATAGTATTTGTAAACATTTCAAGTACTGAAATGTGACATTAAGGTATATGTACATACATATATTTGTTATACATGGATGCAAAAATTCTTCATCCTTTTGGTGTTAAATTATTTTCCAAAAAGCTAAGAAACAACACCATTTACTGGCATACTTCTGAACCACCTGGAGAGATATCTTTCAACCATTCACAGGACAGAAGACAAATTAATAGGCTGAATGGCACCTGAAGTTCAAATACACAAGTGAAACGTAAAAGGGCCTTAGAAAGGAAAGTCCCTGTTCTTTCTATAATTTGGAATGATTTGTGCCTCTTTCCTGTATTATCTGAGTAGCTTTTTCATCTGGTCATCATTTCATCATTCATTTCTTAAGACCTCGTGAGTTTTACTGAAAATGGTCCTTGATCTGTAGATGCAGGGTGTTTCAGGCAGTCAGACAGACAAGTTATAAGACCCCTTGGGGTGACCTGAGAGAAAACCAGTAAGAATGTATTGTAAGAAGAAGAATGAATATAACTTTTCCATTTTGAATTCTTCTGAAAAATGAGTTAAATTCCTTCTGTGATGGAATGGCCTTATGGGCAAAGACAAATGTATACCTGTCACAGAAATGACTAGTCTGCAACAAATTACTAATAGAGCTAACTTAATTAAAGATTACATCAAATCAGTTAGCTTTTCAAATCAATGTTTGTTCTTGTCTAGAAAAAGACAAGTAAAATACAACATTGAAACCAATAATTTTTATTTTTTTGCCAACTTCCTGAAACTCACAGCTGCAAGAGCATAAAACGAGCAAGAAAACATTGTGCATACTAAAAAAAAAAAAAAAAAAGCTAAAACAAAATCCAAAGTTACATGGTCTTCTATCATTACTAAGTAGCAAATGGAAAAAGAAAATATTCAGTATTTAATGAGTTCTCCTAAGAGAGATAAAAAATCACATGCCTGAAAGTTTTTGTTTCCCTAGTGCTATGACCTATGTGTGATGTAACGATATTTATTTCAATTATATTCTAATTCAAATACACAGACCTATACATATTTTTAAAAATAAGGAAGATTTCACTCTCATCCTGAAAAATCAAAAAGGAAGGATGATAAGAGGAAAATCCTGATTCTGCTCACGTATCATCCATTTAGGCATTTAATCAAGAAAAACTCAGGCTGGAACTCTCAAGCTAAGGTAATATTCCTCACAGTGTGTTATTGCATGCACTAAGTAGCAATTTCCTATTTTACACAGGTCTACAGAACTGTTTGTCGTCAATTTCTCACCTATCATTGACCAGCTGCAAAGGTGCAGACAAGGTCAGTGCTAGCTCTTGATCTACTATAGGATATTTGGAAGCTGACATTCATATGTAGATTGCAGAGGGGTTTGAACCAATTTAACCAACTCAGATTCCAGACTACTGATGTGAAGTTTCAGTGAACACTGTTAGAAGTAATAGCTGAAAACACTCAGGACCTCCTTTTTTCCCCTTTTTCTTTTAAATTATTTCATATTTACTACTTGAATTGCTCTAAAGTGTTCTACTGGATGCAAAATGCTAAAGCATTCTAAAGCAGGCATTTGTGAAGGCTTATGTTTTCAAGATTAGGCTGGGAAGATCAAGTTCATTCTACCATGACAAACTAGGAACCTGAAAAACATACTCCCTTCTGTTTTACAGAGGAGAGTACACCAAAGGAACTTCCTGAAGTGAAGTGCAAGGGAGATAAATTAAACTAATATCAAATTAAGGGCTGGAAATCTGCTATTATTTTTATATTGTTTCTGAATGTGAATTAAAAAAAATGTTTTCTATTTTCATGTATTGAATACTTAGAAGTTAACTAGCTCAAATTTGTTCTCAACCTTTAAGCTTTACACAAAGTATTTCAGAGAGGTTTTGTCTCAACATCTTGCTGCTTGCTGCTTAACTTAGGTGAGTGTGGAGTTTTCTTTTATCTGTCAAACTTGTATATGACTTTATGAGAACAAAGAGGAAGAAGAGGAGGACCTGTGATTCAGGAATTAGCATCAGTATTTGCATTTGCATTGCATCAGTGGTCCTGAGTTGAGAAAGAGTTTGATGCAGGTGACAATTACGATTGTTTTTTTTTCCAGACCTACTGGTGCATCCATATATGCATGTCTTCCCAAATTCAGGCAGCCTCAACAAGTCTGGCAGAAATAAGCCAGAGGAAAGGATTGTGGTGGTTGAGATGGCACAGCAATGATGGGAGAATTCTTCTCAAGGGATTGCGGTCTTCTAACTGAGCTATCATTATAGCAGCACATACTCTCGTGGCCTGGCTTACAGCTTCTCTTTGAATGCACACCCTTTCTGTGCTTTCTCTTCAAAGGCAAGACTAAATGATAGTCTACATCAGATGCAGCAAGAACTATCTATTTTTTCTTTCCTGTGGAAAGCACTAAGATGGAAGCTTAGGGGCAGCAGAAGAGGACCATATCTCTCATTGCTGTCCTTCCTCCTGTTTCATCTTTTCCTCAGTTTCCCTGAAATGCTCTTTTTGCCTTTGTTTAAAAGAAGTAGATTACAGGAAGGCATTGCAAGCATCTTCCCTCTTGCTTCTCCTTATGATTTTTACCATCTATCTCAGTTGCTTGTTATGCTTCAGGCACTGTGAAATTGGTGTCCTCTAAAAGGTGTAATAAGGTAGTGTAGTTCTTTCATCTTTTCTCCAGATACCTGCTTTTATTTTGGTCTAATGGAGAAAAGGTGTTTTTCCTGTAAGCTTGTAATTTGTTGTTTATTAGTCAACTTCTAATACACACATTGGAAGGCTTTTAGAAAGTTAAGATAAGTACTCTGTGACACAGAATCCACAGTGTCCTTGTTGTTCTGGTGAGCACTCCATTAATCAGTTATAATGGGTTGATGACCCCAAGCTGATAAAACTTTGACCCTTGCATCTCAGAGAAGAGAAACTTTAAGGCAGGCACATGCACCTGTCACCATCTGTTTTCACATAAGGTAAATGCACTAAGTTCATTATTATTATTTCTTCAGTTACAGAGTTAAGGCCCTGCTGAGGTGATAAAGGCACAGGAAAAACAGAAAACTGAGATTCAAAAAATAGCCAGGAAACATCAAGAGAAATTAAAAAAATAAGACAAAAATAACAAGGAAAAAGAAAACAGAGAATGAAGGACAAAATGAGAGGAGAAAAAAGGAAATAAAGGAAGAGGAAAGAAAGATAAGGAAAGAAGGAAAGGAAAGGAAAGGAAGATAAGGAAAGGAAAGGAAGAATAAAAGCGAAAGTAAGGAAAGGAAAGGAAAGGAAAGGAAAGAAGAAAGGAAAGGAAAGGAAAGAAAGGAAAGAAAGGAAAGGAAAGGAAAGGAAAGGAAAGAAAGGAAAGGAGAAAGGAAAGGAAAGAAAGGAAAGGAAAAGGAAAGGAAAGGAAAGAAAAGGAAAGGAAAGAAAGGAAAGGAAAGGAAAGGAAATAAAGGAAAGGAAAGGAAAGGAAAAAGGAAATAAGGAAAGGAAAGGAAAGGAAATTCAAGGAAAGGAAAGGAAAGGAAATTCAAGGAAAAAGGAAATCAAGGAAGAAAGGAAAGGAAATTCAAGGAAAGGAAATGAAAGGAAATTAGGAAATTCAAGGAATAAGGAAAGGAAATTCAAGGAAAGGAAAGGAAAGGAAATTCAAGGAAAGTCAAAGGAAAAAGGAAATTCAAGGAAAGGAAATTCAAGGAAAGGAAATTCAAGGAAAGGAAATCAGAAAGGAAAGGAAATTCAAGGAAAGGAAAGGAAAGGAAATTCAAGGAAATTAAGGAAACAGGAAATTCAAGGAAAGGAAATTCAAGGAAAGGAAATTCAAGGAAAGGAAAGGAAAGGAAATTCAAGGAAATAAGGAAATTCAAGGAAATTCAAGGAAAAAGGAAATTCAAGGAAAGGAAAGGAAAGGAAAGGAATCAGGAAATTCAAGGAAAGGAAAGGAAATTCAAGGAAAGAATTCAAGGAAAAAGGAAAGGAAATTCAAGGAAATAAAGGAAAGGAAATTCAAGGAAAATTCAAGGAGAAATTCAAGGAAATTCAAGGAAAGGAAAGGAAAGGAAATTCAAGGAAATTCAAGGAAAGGAAATTCAAGGAAAAAATTCAAGGAAATTCAAGGAAATTCAAGGAAAGAAATTCAAGGAAATTCAAGGAAATTCAAGGAAATTCAAGGAAAGGAAATTCAAGGAAATTCAAGGAAATTCAAGGAAATTCAAGGAAATTCAAGGAAATTCAAGGAAATCAAGGAAATTCAAGGAAATTCAAGGAAATTCAAGGAAATTCAAGGAAATTCAAGGAAATTCAAGGAAAGGAAAAGGAAAGGAAAGGAAAGGAAAAGGAAAGGAAAGGAAAGGAAAGGAAAGGAAAGGAAAGGAAAGGAAAGGAAAGGAAAGGAAAGGAAAGGAAAGGAAAGGAAAAGGAAAGGAAAGGAAAGGAAAAAAGGAAAGGAAAGGAAAGGAAAAAGGAAGGAAGGAAAGGAAAGGAAAGGAAAGGAAAGGAAAGGAAAGGAAAGGAAAGGAAAGGAAAGGAAATTCAAGGAAAGGAAATTCAAGGAAATTCAAGGAAATTCAAGGAAATTCAAGGAAATTCAAGGAAATTCAAGGAAAGGAAATTCAAGGAAATTCAAGGAAAGGAAATTCAAGGAAAGGAAAGGAAAGGAAAGGAAAGGAAAGGAAAGGAAAGAAGGAAAGGAAAGGAAAGGAAAGGAAAGGAAAGGAAAGGAAAGGAAAGGAAAAGGAAAGGAAAGGAAAGGAAAGGAAAGGAAAGGAAAGGAAAGGAAAGGAAAGGAAAGGAAAGAAGGAAAGGAAAGGAAAGGAAAGGAAAGGAAAAAGATAAAAATAAAAGAAGAAAAAAGAAAATTTTGCAGATTAGGAACTGAGAACCAGCAATCAAAATCAGGCTTCTGGAACTACAGGTTAATAGCTACTATAGAAAAACACCCAAGAAGTATTGCTTTATTTTGAACCCTGAGAACAAGAGTATTTCAAGTTCATATTTGGAAAGGTATCATACACCTCAGAGGTTTCCAAGAGCCAGCAACACATGTCATTCACTGGAGGCAATTAAAAGGGTTGCCTCTAGGAAGACAGTCTTCTTTTTTCTCTGTTTCAGTAGCTCATGGGAAGACAAAGTAAAGAGAAGGGAACTGTTTTCTTTCTCTGTTTCACCCTGTTTTTTGACACTGTAGGAACTGTAAAATCAGTGCAAATGGATACATGCACTAGTGAAGAAATCTACAAAAACCTTTGAGATACATCTATAAGTTTTCTGTGGTTCAAATATCTCAAGTTTTGTTTGTGTCTTAAAGTGCTTTATTAGATACCTTTCATTGCAGGTTCTATTGCAGGTATAATTTCTTCCACTAAGTGACATTTTGGTGGATCAGAAATTTTGTGTACTAAAAATGTAGTGGAGGTGAATTATGTTACGAATATTCTACTGAAAATTAATTCACAGAAATGTTGGTTTTAACTAGAAATGATGTTAGGATGAATTATTCTACTGTACTAGCATTAAGTGGTCCTTTTTATTAACATAGGGGCTCCAGCTTATTTTCTTACTACTGTAGCATTTTTCATTGGTCTTATGACCAGAGATAATACTTCTTTTTTTAGTGGTTAGCACCAGGTGAATAACAAGAAATGTTTATCCATTCTCTTTCTTTTCTTTTTTTCTCCTTTGTTTCATCTCTTACTTTTACTTTTTGTTCCTTTTCCTATTATTGTGTTATTAGCTGAAGTCCTTCTTTTCATCCTATCTGAGCAGCTGTTTTATATTCTTAAAATATTCATTTTTTTTCTATTTCTCTCTTTTTCTTTTCTTTCTATACAGACAACTTGCTGTCTAGATACTTGTGAAATTTCTCACAAAATGCTGACATTGAGAGAAGATCTCCCTTTTAATTCTCCCAATTACTCAGGCAAGATTTAGAAACCATGTATTTTAAGGCCAGATTTATCTTCACTTTTTGAGATAGAAAGAACTTCTATGTATGGGAATGTATTAAGTATGGGAATGAAGCATAAAATAGTTTACAAACAAGACTGTTAATGATTTGTAAACTTCAAATCAGACACCAGACCAAAATGCAGTTTTGGCATTTCCAAATCTATGATATGGGGCAATTTCAAAGATTATTCCTTCTCCCAAGAAAGGTTAAGAGTTCAAGGCACTGTATGAGTAGGCAGACAGTCTCATTCACTGGCTTCTGTGTCTTGAGACCTTTTGTTAAGCAAGTCATATATGCAAGTTAGAAAGCAGGTTAGATTGCCTAAAAAAGTGAAGATGAGAAGCTCTCTTCTAGCTGTGTCTTCTTCAGGCAGCACACCATCTAACAGGATTTGACTCTCAGGGACACAGCAATGTGTCAAGCACTGCAAGACATATGGCTTGCAAAACACTAAGGAAGTAAAGGCTACTTTTCTGACAAGGCACTGAAACAGATAATTTGGTCTGGCTTTTGGTCTAGAAATTCAGACTACACAACTGGAATTGATACATCCTTGTTCCAAGAGCTACATTCTACTTTTTCACTTAATTCTTTTTAAAGACTTTTCAGATATTATCTGCCATTTATAGGGAACCAATAAATTTATTAGATTTTTCTTTTCTTACTCTTTTTAAGGTTGAAAAAGCAAAGCTAAAATTTCAGTATCAATTCAGATACTGTGAATTTGGAGGCATGTAACTTGGGAATTTGGTAGGTCGCTGATTTACAAAATTATCTTACTGAAATTAATTTGCTTGCCTCTGATGGATTTGCTCATTGAATTCAGAAAAAAAAATAATTAATGCTTGCAATAACTGAATTCAAGATTAAATAAAGGTTGATTTCACTAACTGATGCTATTGAGCGAAGACTGCAGGAAATTAGGTTGGCCTTCCATTGACCTCCTATTAAAATTGCAAGGAAGTAACCTTCATCTTATTGTTCATTTGAGTTCTAACTAATGAGATTGGCCTTGGAGCTGGAACTGCCCTTTTGAGCAGCTATATTTGAAAATCATGCTTATGATATCTATTGTTATTTCTGAAATCTAAAATGATACATCCCTGTAATTTACCTTTTTAGAAACTATTATGGTGTTATCTTCAGCAATAAGTTCATCGACTACATCAAGGAGTAATTCTCATTGACTATGGGCTTTTTTATCTATCACAGGTTTAATTTTCTATCTACATCTGAGTTTGAAGTTAGAAGCAGGTGGTATTAGAGTTTGAAGGTTTATAGCTAAAAGCTAGAATGTGATAGTGTCTCACTATCATAGGCTTTATTATTAATTCACCTTGGAAATTTCTAATACTGACAGATATGAAACCCCTTACATTTTCAGTTCTACTTCCACAAACTAGCAAGACATTTGGAGTAGGAAGAGAGAAATATGGGGCAGGGCAGAGAGATTCATCTTGTTTGGGAATCTCCTTGACAGGATCCCTTGAAATTGTCATGGCAAGGAGAAGATGCTAAACATTGTAGCACAGGAACATGCTACAATCAGTGGACAGAAAAATCAATAAAAATTGAGAATACTGTGGGCTCAGACAAAAAGCAGTATACACAGGTGGAACTGGAGATGAAAAACATCTTTATAGTTCTATGAGTGGCCCAAGAAAGCAATGTTTTGAGTGTCTCCCAATGCAAAAAATCAGAAACTCAGCTGGAGCTGAAATAAGCAAGGAGATCAACCAGATGTGTGGGAACCAGGACATCCTTCTGACTGTCCTGGGAAGATTTGTAAGTCACAAGAATTTAGATAGAATGATAATTAGTATGTCACAGGGTGAAAAAGTAGAATTTGGGGGTTTTAGAATGTGAGATCAGAGGACAAAGATGGAGGAAATGGGGTGTGTCCCTGAGCTTCTTCTTTGTCCTCTTGTTCTCCATCCTCTGTGGTGGTGTGGCACATTTTAGTTGGTCTAGAACAAAAGTACACTGTACAACATAGTGGATGGATATTGGAGAATTGTTATAAATAAAGCATACATAATTTTCAGTATAAAAGATAGTGCCATCCCAAGGGTGGAGAGAAAAGAAAAAAAAAAAGAAAAGAAAGAGATAACACCACAACTTAGCCTGGAGCGAGAGCACAGCCTGGCCTGGAGAGAAGACCGTGGTGGGCCAGAGAACAAATGTAAGATAAGCAAAGAATAAACAAATTCCTGAATGTGAGAACACAACGGTCTTGAGCTCTTCTTCAGATGCAGGGCTGGGGGAAAACAAAAGCCTTCACAGAGACAGAGACAAGTTAAGTCAAGTGAAATCCAAGCTCACAGAAACCTCAGAAACCCCAGGAAAGCCCCAAGAAAACAAAACAGCAAGAAAACATATATTTTTATATTCTAAAAACCGAACACGGATGAGTTTCTGTAAGTAGCAAAGATAAGGTTGAGGAAAAGGTGAGCTTGTGACACACTGGAACAAGGGCTCTACTGACAAGAAACTTACAGGATACCCTTTTACTGCCAAGAGCTCCCCTCCAGCACCCCAATCTCTGAGCCTCCTCAGGGTCTGTGGGACGAAGGCAGTGCTCATACAAAAGGGAGGTCAAAGCACAGAGCACTAAGCTCATTAAGACACACACAGATCCATCCATGGGACTACAGGATCCAACAATGATAAAAGAGATGTCTGCTGTCACTGCGGAAATGCCTTCAAAAGGTAGTGTCAATAGTTTACTTTTTACTGGGAAAATATAGCCTCATATTCAAGAAGGGCAAGAGTTTGCTGTTTTATCAAGCATCTCCTTGAGATGTTTATCAGTATCTCCTCAACCCCATCGAGGAAGGAAATGAAAAAAAATCTGAAAGAAATTTCCGAACCCAGGAATATACTGTTAGGAGCAACCACTTGTTTTATCAAGGCCGAATCATGCCTGACCAGCTTGATTAGTCACAGAGATGAGATGACTGACTGTATTGATATAGGCAAACTCTTGATGTCATACATCCTCCACAAGGCCTCCAGCATGATCTGTTTACATTTGGTAGAGTTTTAGGAGGGTTATGTTAGATCTCCTCTTAGTAGTATGAAGATCTCTCCTGTTCTAGAGAAGCAATGAATACATGTGGGAGTTCAACTGGATGGAATGCATGGTAGGACAGCCTTTGACATCGGCATCAATATTAAAGCTTGGGAAGTGGAATGCTAAGAAAGGAAACATCTTATTAAATTAGGATGAGAAAAACAGAACCAAATGGAACTATGGGAGCTGTTATGTAGATTAGGCTGTTCCATATTAGGAAATATTTCTAGTTCTTACAGTTAATTGGATGGTAGTCCTTTCTATATTTGGTCGTGTTCTGAGTTCTTGTTTGTGATTGGACTCTGTACTCTGAACCCTATATTATATATTGCTGTGTTGACCTATTGTATGGATTTTGGAGGATTGGCCCCAGTACTGTGCATGGTTTCTCCACATTTGTTATTTTGCTCTTTATTAAAGTTCTTATTTTGCAGGATGACATCATTGTACCTGTCCTTTATTATTTTGCCTCACACCTCTCATGCTGGTCCAATCTCGAGGTCATGGCCCATGCAGGAGTTGTGACAGATACACAGAAGAAAATGTTTCAGAGGTCATGGGATCTGATGGGGAAAGAGCTGCAGCATAAGATCAGGGCATGCATAGGGCCCAAAGCAGTATACTTTGGTCAGGATGGAGCAGCCAGCCAGGCTCAGAAGGGACCAAGTCACCACCTCAAAACTGCAGAGCTCTAGTGTTTTGTGGATATGGAACAGGTATTTCCTGTAGAATCCAAATATTTTATATATCATATGTATATATATGTATGAGATATATTTAAAGAGTGAATATATTCTAAGCATCGTATCTGTAGGTAATTTGAATGGGATGGAAACTGAGAAAATTTTTGGTCGTCCTCAGTTTCCTCTTCCGGAAATAAAGAAATGCTAAAGATAACACAAACTGATTCTTCCTTGCTTCTAATAAAATATTCTGGTTCTGAAAAGCTAAGCGTTAAAATCATCAGAGTTGCTTTATTCTCTGCACCTAACAGAATTCTGTCTTCAGGGAGAATCCTAAAGGCCTTTGAAATCATTAAAGTTTCATTTGAATTGTGAAAATAAGTAAACTTTGTTAGTTGTAACAGAGTATCCTGGTGGATATCTGCGGTCCTGGTCTAGTTTATGTGGGATTGCTGCAGTTTTCTATCCCCAGACAGGTAAAAATGACACTGGTTCCAAACAACAAACCCATATCTACAAAAAACTATGCAAAGTCAGCAACAAAATTAAGGACAAGTGTACATTTATCAGTATTCATGTAAACATAGACTGTATGGATGGCATGAACATGAATCTTATCTAATCATAGGTATGATCTGAATTCTCAACTACTGTTTTCAAAGATACAAAAACATAATTTGTCCAGCCAAAACAAACCCAAAACCCCAAAATTAAAACAAGCAAAAACCAAAAATAATCCCCTTTATAAATTCAAGATGGTAATTTAAACAGCAAGAATTTTCTTTGATTAATGATATTTCTGTTCCAGTTTTTTTATTTGCCACTCACAGCAAATACTGAACTGACAAAACGAATTCCACTTAATATTTAGTTGTCAAATGAGGATCTCTTTCATTTTATAATGTTGCAAAGTATTCCTGGAACATCTCAACAGATGGGAAATGAGAGAGAAAACAGCATATAGAAAACATATTTTTTCATAAAAGGAAACACAGACTTACTTCAATACATTTTTTGGAACAGAATAAATTTATTGCTTTCTTTTCCTCGGTCTTTCCTGATAAGAATGTCCGTAAGACCAGCGTTTAACAGTCCTGGGACCCTGAGAGTAGAGGGGAAATCTGGAACAGGGAAGAGTTATGTAGAGGAATATAGAAAGGTCAGGAAATGTTTTGATAAATGAGAGGGTCACAGATGTGGTCTTGCTTAGTCTGAGAAAGAGATTACTCAGAGAAATTTTATGGGGGACGTGAAGAATATGGAGTCAGACTCCTCTCAGTAAGGCCCAGGGATACGACAACAGGTAATGTGTATAAGCTGAAAAGGAGAAAATCTTTCTAAAGGGATCAAATGACACAGCCCACTGGAACCCAGGCTAGCTCAGGCACACCAGCGCCATGCCAGGAGTGGGGAACTGCTGTGGCATGGGGTTTGGCTCACAGCAGAACCTTGGAGCAGCTGCTCCGAGGTAGAGGGTCTCTCACCACATCTTGGGTTTGGTCTGAGGTTCCCATGAACTTTACTACGGTTGAAGTTTAGAGGCGAAGAGAGCATTGAAAGGTTCAGAACAAAGAGAGCACTAAGCACTACTGTGCACAGGTTTTTATACAGTTACATGTTAAGGGGCAGATACAATTGAACAGTCAATGGGGGATTCCCTAGGGGAGGAGTGAGGTGATTAGGTCACAGTCTTAGAGCCCCACAGGGTAGATGGGAGGAGAGGGTAGGTCACATGTACCAATGGGGCATCTAGATTTGGGAGGCACTCAGGAATTCCCAAGGGAAGATACCATAAAGGGATTGGCTCTAGGGAAGATTGACACAGAAGGGAATGGAACAAGGAGCAGGGTGACAGTGATTGATAGGGAAGGAGCTGTAACAAAATGCAGGGAAACAGCAATAAAGGGTAGCTTGTGGGAGAACACATCTTTGGGAGACAAACCAACTTGGGAGCAACCATAGGGGAGAACAGGAGAGCAAACCATTAACATTAAATCTTAACAATAAACTTAATCAAATGAAATTAACATGGGCCCAACAATCAAACACTCACAGTTTGTCAAAAGGGTTTCTGTAGTCTCCATCCCTGGAAATACTCAAACGTGGACTGGACATTAGCCTGGGCAACCTGCTCGTGGGGACTCTCCTCTAAACATGGAGGTTCGGACTAGATTAATTTAAAAGGTGTCTTTCAGTCTTGACCATTCCATGGCAGAATAACTGTTTTTATACTATCATGACTTTTAAACATGCATTGCATTGCTGAGACACTTGCTTTGCAGATACGTGGCTGCTCTGGTTTGGGTTTGCCAATTGAAATTTCCCAATCAAGAGAAAAGCAGACTTAAGCTTAAAAGTAATAAGATTTTATTAACTAACACTTAAAGGAAAAAAAAAATCAGAATGAAACCTTCAGAATACTCTTCCTCTTTCTCCAACCCTTGTTTTCTCCCAACCGACAATGTAAAGACAACAACACTTAGAAATCTCAGTCAGTTTTCCACCTCTAAACCAGTCTTTCTTCAGTTCACTTAGGGAGGGAAGCACCTCTTGTTCACTATGGAAAACTCCCCCACAAGAAAAGAGTTGTCTCCTGGTTCCAATCTTCATGAACAACAACCACCCAGAAGTTGTGTATTCATGAAACTCCTCCCATGTTCACAGTTGTGTTTCTGGGCCAAATTGATGTATGGGGTTTATTTTAAAGATAAACTGTTCAAAACAAAGGTTTTCTTTATCTATCTTTGAAATCACCTTCATCTCAGGGAACAGAGATTCACTTCTTCTTTCCAGGGCAAAGAGTCTTTATCACTTCATATCTCTGTTCAACTTCTCATGAAATCACAGCTTTGTCAACTTTTCATTCCTTTGTTCAGGTCTAAAATTTGAACTTTCTATCTTCCCCATACTTATTTATGGTTTAAATGAAATAGCTCAATATATTATAGTAAATCACCGTAGCTTATAAGAGTCTTTTCAGCCTGAAAGCAGCTCCCCATACTCCTTCCATCTGGACCTTCTCTCCTTTTTGACTGGCCTTGATACCTTCATGTGGTCTCCCTACCTGTTTTCACTCTAATTTTCTCTCACTCGAGAGAGGATGGAGGTTTTTCCAGGTCCCATCTGTGCACTGATGCACTGAAAGAGTTAACAAAGGCAGTGTCCAGGCCAAAGCATTCTCCTGAGGGATTGTGGTGGTGCTGGAGCTGTGCCAGGATCTCTGCCAGGCCATAGCAGTCCAAGGTGTCATGCCATGCTGAAGGGGAGGTGGGGGCAGATCTCAGAGGGGCTGTGCCCAAAGGCAGACACTGCTGGTCTTTTGCAGCTGGGGGGGAAATCGGACAGATCCTCAGATCCCCTTTTCCACCCCTCGTCTTATCAGGGGGGCCCGTCCCTCAGCATCAATTCTCTGCCTCTCTGCCCAGAGTTAAACAGAGGCAGAGCCCAGCAGCAGAGCAGAGCTCTGTGCCAGGAGATGTTCCCAAACACGGCTGAGCCCTGCCTGGACTGTGTGGTCTTCCCCCCTCCCCCCACTCAGCCCAAGGCCAAAGTGGGGAAGGTCTTCTCTCTCGGACAGCTGGAAACAAAAAAAGCCTTCCTGGGCTTTCTTCCTTTGAAATGGAATAACACCCACAAAACCGAAACGCTTTCCCCTTAGTCCAATAAAATGTCAATCTCAAAACCAGCCGACTCTGTGGGCTGGTCAAACTAGCACAGTGCCTAAAAATCAAATCATAATGAACAATTATTGTTGTAGTTGTTTGGAATTTCTTCCTTTGCTCACATGAAGCAGAATCTCAAATGGATTAAATTTGTGCTTCTAACAGTATTTTTGCAATAGAAGTGACAATGGGGAAAGACCATATGGTAGATTGGTTTTATTTCAGGTTATATACCATTTGTTTTCTGCTCAAAATGCAAATCCAGTTCATTCCATAAATCAGTAGCAGCTCTCAGTTTGGCTCTTCTTGAATTCAACATGCACAGGTATTCTACAAGTTGTTTGTACCTTTACTGGTACAATATTAATCATAAGAGGAATTATTAAAAATAAGATAAAAAACTACATTGATAATTATTTTGTCTGTCATACAAAAAAATTATCCCCAAACAACTGAAGAGGTATAATCAGTCGAACATTTGATATGTGTGGGACTACAATATTTTAATGGAAATGTGTATCAATGCAATTCATCTTACATACATTATTTCTCTTTCGTTTAGCTTTCTTTTCAGAAATATTTTTTTCAGGTAAAAGATAACTTTCAGATAAAAGATAATTACTCTTTTGGAATGGTTTATTCAAATGCAAGTGTATTTGTGACAAACATTTCAGGAGAAAAGTTTAATCTGTTCCCTGAGTCTTGCTGGAAGAGGTTTCTCAGAGATCTTCTGTAGTCTCCTTTCTTTGAGATCTTAAAAAGCCATCTGAAAACAGTTCACTTGAGCAGGGAGTTAGACAAAATGACCTCTAGAGGTGACTTCCAAATTCTAGAATTTCATAAACAGGAAATAAATTGAATGCAATAAATTCCCATCATATTATATATTTACAGATCTGCTTCCCACATAGTCTTTGGTTACACAGAACACAGTGAAAATTTTTGTGATATATCATAATTTCATATAGCAATTACAAGACCACTACTAGCTAAGAAATGTGTATATATATATCTCATTTATATGTACACACACATATATATGTATATAGCTACATATATATATACACATACACAGACACGTGTATATACATACATATATGTATCTACTATAATATCTATATATAGATATTATATAAATGTCTATAAATATGCCAATT
The DNA here is from genome assembly GCA_032173965.1 of Sitta carolinensis. Classification (NCBI taxonomy): domain Eukaryota; kingdom Metazoa; phylum Chordata; class Aves; order Passeriformes; family Sittidae; genus Sitta; species Sitta carolinensis. Next base: position 52,213,244 of record CM063313.1, read on the forward strand.
AAAGTCATGATGTTCTTTGGCATTATCTAAGACATAACCATTTCAAATTATCAGGGTTGTTGACTATGGGTGAGTTTCATCACACATGTGATTTTCTGTTCACTTGTTTTCTGTCCTTTGGCTTGTTAAATCCTTCTATATGTATGGAAATGGAAACTTACTGTGCAGAGGCTCTAATTTTTTTTGTACAGTACCAGCCCAGTGAAATCCAAATACCTGTTAAGGGTCTCTATTTAAAAAAAAAAAATAAACCAAACCACCCAACAACAAAAGCAAGCAAGCATCCTTTTGCAGCAATAGATGTGGGTTTTTCTAACATAATTTCAGTAGCCAGAGGAAACTTGACCTGCTGGTTTGTAAAAGGAAAGTGAAGATTTAAAAAAAAATGTTATATGTACAAATCCAGAAAATTTAAAAAAGCCAAAAATAAAGCAATTTTTTAATACACAATTTTTTCTTATTTATTTTCAATAACTTAATCATTTTGTGTTTTGTTACTTTTTTTTTTTTTGTTAAAACTCCTAGACTTTTTTGATTAACACATTAATAATGTTAAGACATTTGACCATCTGTCTGACAACTGTGAAACTTCTGTCTGTGTAATCATAAAGAAAAGAGATGCTTCCTTCTTTTTAAGAAACCCCAAAATGTGCAACAGACTCCACAGCGTATTAAATCCAAACAAAGGTAATTTGGTCTATAGACTCATATGACTAAGCCCTTAAAATCTGGAGAACAGGGATTTCATCTGTAAGAGAAATCTACCTTTTTAGCAAATGCTGTCCCAAGTCAGAAATACAATGATGCCGCTAAGTACATTGGTGCAAAAGTTTGAAGATAATTACGTGCTTTAGGCTTATCCTGAGTTAGGAATAAGGAAATACTTTGAGTGAAAATTCCGAGTCTCTGAATTCCATAAGCCAAAGTGCAGTGGAAAAAGCGTGACCTTTCACAGAATCTTAGACTACCCTGAGCTGGAAAGGGACCCACAACAGTCATTAAAGTCCAACTCTTTATCCTGCACATGACATTCCCAAGAGTCATTCCATATGCCGGAGAGTATTGTCCAGTTGCTTCTTGAACTCTTTCAAGATGGTGTCATGACCACTTCCCTGTGTTCATGTTCCAGTGCCCAACCACCCTCTGGTAAAGAACTTTTCTCTGATATCCAGCCAAATCTCTCCTGTCAGAGATTTATGCCATTTTCCCATGTCCTGTCATCGGTCTTCAGAGTGAAGAGATCAGTGCCTGCCCATCTACTTGCCCTCATAAGGAAGTTGTAACTGTAATGAGGTCTCCTCTCAGTCTCCTCTTCTCCAGACTGACCAGATAAAGTGACCTCAGCTGCTTCTCATATGGCTTTCCATCTAGACCCTTCAACATTTCCTAGCCCTCCTTTAGACACTCTCTAATAACTTAATGTCTTCCTTACACTGTGCCACCCATTCCTGCCCCCAGCACTCGAGGTGAGGCCACCCCAGCTCAGAGCAGAGTGGGACAATCCCCTCCCTTGCCCAGATGGGATGCTGGGCCTGATGAACCTCAGGACACGGGTGGCCCTCTTGGCCAATTAGGACAGAATTAGAAGAATTTTCCAGAGGGAAAAAAGTTATTAATTTAATTCAAATAACTTCGATGAGTGTCTGCATTGCTTTGAAGATATTATTAACATTTAGAGGGGAAATAAAAGATCAAATTTAATAGTGTTTATGCCTTGGAGTGGCTACCTAGAACAGAGGCTAGAGAGAGCTAGAAGAATAAAGAAGATATTTATTAAAGGCCTTCAGTAGATACACCTTGGGCAGGGCAAAAACCTCACAGGGACTACACCCAAGATGAACAACAGTCATGAGTTTCTCAGACAGGTATATTTGGTCTGTTTGCACAACAGAAGTTAATTGTCCGATTATAGCTTGATAATGAGATCAGATTCCCCTGATTTGCTTCTTCCCCCTGATTTACTTTTCTTTACACTTTATACTCAGGGTCTGAGGCAGATGGTGTCCTTGGTTCTCAGGACTGGAAAGATTGTTCTGTCTGACCAAAATGTGAAGAGAGCTTACTAACACTCTATATAGAGTTCAGTGTTATACATTAATGCAGTGCAGGATCTGAAAAATATAAAAGCTAAAATTTAAGGCATCGCTATTTGCTTAAAAACAGGTTACAAAGGTAGTTTGGAAAGATTTCCAAAACCAATACATTTTTGAAAATAACAATCGTCTAGTTGGATTTTTTTTAGAAAGTGTTTGTTTCCTATATTAGCAAATTTAAACCTTCTAGTTCTTACCAACCACAACTGAATATGAAATTAGTAGTTTTGAGCTGCCTTTTTCACAGAGATTACTTTCTTAATTATTGTGGGATTTTATTTTTTTTTTTTTATTTCTGCCCTAGTTTAGCAAAATACAGATTTTTTTCTTTCTCTTTTCTTTTCATGAACTTTTAAAGAACAAGATAAATCTCAATTTTCTGGACTTCTTTAAATTTTTTTAAAATATATAATCTCTCTAAAAGGTAACTCTTCCCTAATAATATACAGATCATATTCATTCATTCTTCATTAATAAGAATATTGCTGTAATGAAATTCAAGTAAAAATTCATTGTGCCTGCAGTTCCTGTTTAAAATTTTCTTCCCTTGTGAAGTTTTACTTCTTCAGGCCATGACAGACAAAAGTAATAGTAACTATTCCTCTATTGCATTTACCACTATCAGAGTGCCATTTCCTGGGTCTGTACAGTTTTTTGGCCTTTGAGTTACAAGTAAATTTCTTGGCTATTTTATCTGTGCAATGCTTTTTCCTTACTGACTTTGTTCCATGTGTTACACATCATAATGTTTTATCAACAGTAAAACTCTTTCAACAGTCTAGCAGCATTATATTTACCATATTGGCCAGATCAGAAAAGGTCTCAGGCCAAGATGGAAAAGTGGAGCTGTGCCTCAGTTTAGTGTGAGTACCTCCTTCAATTTAAACTGCTAGTTACACCTGCTTATAAGTAAATATTGTTTCCACAAGGTTTCCTCTTCTACATATGCAAAATGCATGTTACCTGTACACTCATATGCCTTAAACCTGCCTAAAGATGTTTTTCTCCCAAATGTTTGAAGAAGATAATTAACTGAGAAATATTGGCAATGGAAGGAAAAGTGTAGTATACAGTGACAGGAAAATATTGAAATTTTATACTCATTAACTCTGATTGCTAAATAATTATATATTTTTGGCATATTATTTGGCATATATTATGTTGCTGAGCAATATAAATTTGTGGCAATAATTATTAATTGTGCATAGGGATGCATAATAAACTCTTCAATACAGATGTATTCCTAGTGTGTCACATTTCACATCACTGGATTGTATTGAATAACTGGACAAGTGATTATATTTAAGAAAATTGCTTTCTGTGTGTCTGTGTTTCTTGCTTTTGTAAGTATTATAAAGAGTGATGCTGCACAACTAAAATTATCTCTATGTATTCATCAAGATTTGTAGCAAAAATGGATTTTGAGTCAAACAGCATACTTTTCTAGTCTGTGAATGGCAATTATAACCTAAAAATTGAGAAAAACCAGCAAAAAGCCATCAAGACAGTACAGTTTCCTACCAACATTTTACATACATAAAATCTCTTAACTGCATTTCACCAACTGAACACAGAATGAGTATATGTAAAGGTTGCCTCTGGTACTGTATTTTGATGAAAGTAGTATTCAAGATGAGTGAATAATACTAATTCTGCTTCGAGATGGTATAGAAATGTATTTTAAATCAATATAAAAATTAATTTCTTTAAAAGGAGTTTTTATCCTTGACTACCTCTAACGGCACCACAAGTAACAATCATGTAAAATGTGGAAGTAACAGAGAAGTAACAGTTCATACTTCCCTAAAATATCAGTTACTTTTAAAGCTTTTAAATATGTTTTAGCAATACCTTTAAAATAACACACATATAAGTAATAAATCCAGTTATCTATTAAATACTAAAACAGTATTGTTTTTCTGTGGATTATTTCTTAGATTTTCCCCATGATAATACAAGCTTAATTTTTGTGGGTTTTTTTCTGGTTTTTACTGCCTTTTGATATTCCACAGATGGGGATTACATCCTCTGGGTGTAAGTGTAAAAAGTACTGATTAATAAATAATTGACTAGAATTAATAATCAGATGAGACCAGGGAAGAAAATTACTTAAATTGAACCTGTAGGTTGGGAAAACACTGCTGCACTTGTCTTCCTCCTAGGAACTTCGATAATTTCCTTTATGTGTCTGCTAAGATCACTCTCACATTGAAGAAATGGAAAATTTGTTTTAATTAAGGGTGCAAAATTTTGTTGTTTCAGTGCAAATCTAAATGCATCAAAATTTGGTTTTGGATCGCATTTCTGAAAATTTTATTCATTGTGTAAAGAAAGGTTGAAAATATTTGGATGATATAGGTAAATGTATAATAGATAAGATAGAAATAGCATCATGGTCATTCACATGAAGGATGTTTAGCAGTATAAAATAATAGATGTAGCACTGTGCTTTTTAAGTTTTGAAATTTTATATTGTTATGTGGTTTGTTCTGTGTACCCCCTATGTTCTTTCCCTATTTAAATCATCCCACCGGTTACTGTTACCTGTCAATCTTGAGTTATGTAACCCCCAGACCCTGTCTGTCACTCTGAGACCTCACCTTCAGCCTAGAAAGTTCTGACAGGATCACAGAGTGATTGGATGGAATTCCCGCTTTTCCCCCCCACTGTATTCGGGTTTGTTCCCCTACATGTCACTAAGTTAGAGAGCGTCCCCCGCTCATCCCTAATTGGTCCCAATTTAGACCCTACCCCGAGTTCCTCCCCCCTTTATCAGCTGCTGTATTCAGGTGCGCAGCAGGGTTTCACCTGGGCTGCCACCTGTGACTGGGGGTCCCGCTGCGGGACGAATAAAATTAAAGGTTTAAACCCAAGCGGAATCTCCCTCTTTCGGTCCTGCCATCCCTGCTCACTTCCGCAGACAAGCCAAGACCCACGGGTTCGACAAAGTTCATCTCGCTACTGAGTCGTGCCCTCGCTGCTGCGAGCAGAAAAGACGCAGACACCATAACAAATAGATAGAGTTCAGCTATAAATTTTAAATCAGGAAAGAGCCATTGTCTTTTTAAAGGGAAAATAAACTTACAGGTAAGGATGTTGAGGTAATAAGTTTACATTGTTGAAACCAAGGTATTAATGGTCAAAGTTTTAAAGGGTTTTTTAGGAAGCCAAATTTTAAGTGACTTCTTTTCACTTTTAATACTGTTGAAGTATTTTACTTACTTACTTATTTACTTATTATTTAATGATGGTAGACATCAGTGTGTTGAATGAGATTTTTTCAAGTCTCCTTTATCTTCATGAAACTAGATGCCTCTCACATTCTTGGCTATGTATCTGTGTTGCTCAGCTGTTTTGTTTGGAACCAGAAGAAGACACAGATGTGCACTACTTTAATGAGATTGCAAGCTGGATACGGCACTATATTCCATTTCATCCTTTTATGGTAATTCCTTTATCAAACTGGATAAAATAGATTTAAAACAGATTATTTTCTTGCATATCTCCAGTGAAGTAGTTAAAATTTTAAATGGAATTTAGAGTTTCATAGTTGGTAGCACCAAATATTGAATAAAAAAATTTGCATTACAAAAAAATAATACATCTGATGCAGTGAAAGAATCACAAGAGGATAAAGGGAAGAGAATTACTGTGTTTCTGGGTCTAAATAGGTGTTTGCTGTGCTGATTCAAAGTGACTTCTCTGTCCTTGCTGACTGGGTCTTTCCCAGTTATAGAAAAGCACTCACTGAAATCCAGTGGGTTATATCATCCCACTTTTTCTTTTCCTGGACAGCATATTAAGTTTTTTCAAAGATCACTTTAGCAGGGCTCTGCTGACATCATTACAGAGGTTAAGTCCTACAGAATGCCATCTACTTTGCTTAGCTTAGGGTGAGAACTATCTATTAAGGTGAAAACAAATCAGCTTTTACTCTTGTCATGCAGTATTTTCTTTGTTATATTTATTAATTATATTTGTTCGTATGAGCTGAGCTTCAAAGATCTTTATGCCTACTTTAGGGGCAAGTCTGCCCCACAAAGAGTAAAAGTCTATTGTTTTGCAGCTCTGAGTGCAGTGTTCCTTTTGTGACTCCTTAAATTTTAAAAAAAGAACCTACACTTAGGAACATATAGGAACCAAAAACCAAAACTGCAATGAATTGTGAGAAGTCCTTTGAGTTATTCTAAGTGAAATATGAAAAGAATATGTTATAAGTTGTGGCAATAGAAACGATGTCAGCTGGAGTTTTGTGCCTATATATTTATGCTTTCTCATTACAGCAAGCTCCTCCAAAATATCTGAAAATATTTAGGGTAAAATTTGTGCAAGTACTCTAGCTGCAAGTTTGCATTTTAACTGCAAATCACCTTTATTTTTATGAAACCTCACTTCTTTTTTTTTAACCATAATGTTAAACCAGAGTAAATTCTTCTGTATTAGACCCTCAGGAAAAAAAGGAGGGGACAGAGTGAATTGCACTATGACTTTATTTGGGTTTTATGAAATAGAGCTAGTTCTGCAATCTCGTATTGGAGAGAATTATGTTCTGAATTTGAAGATATCAAATCTTTAGAAAGACTGAAAGAAGTAAAAAAATAAATTAAAATCCAGTAGTCTATCTGCATTATTGACTATGAAATATAATTTTCAGCAATGATTGTTTAATTTAGTTGTCTTTGGGTTCTAAGAAGAAACAGTTGTATGGAACTCTGCAGTTTTTCCATGAAGTATTAGAATAAAATTTTGAGGAAACTTTGAGTGGATTAATTTATCACGTAATATTGTTCTTCAGCTCTGAGAAGAGCATCTTTGTGTTATTTGCTGCCACATTTAGTGAGTGCATGTTTGTGCATGGTTCACATTGCCAAAAGAAGTGGCAAGGTGAGAAAAAAAAAAAAAAAAAAAAATCTTTCCCTATTTCCAAGACCAAAAGGCAGCTCCTTAACCATTTTCCTTGCTCATTCTCAATATCTTCCTCTCCTGCCAGTCTATGAAGGGTAGGTGGACTTGCACTTTTCATTGACTTATGCAAAGGAAGATAAAAATGGGAAGGTGAACCAGAGTAAGTAAGATAAATACCTTAAATAAATAAATACTTAGCTCTGATGTTAAGGAATTGTTTTCTGTTAGGAGTTGGTGGGACACGATCTGTCTCTTAGCTCTTCGTGTTTTTTTCTCTCTTGCAGGTAGTTGCTTTACTGAAGGGCTTTATTGGTTTGTTTTATTCTCTAACAGAGCAAAAGGATACAAAATTTACATAGTAACTAAGAAACAGATATGTAAACCACGGTGAAGATAAAACCAGCCATGAAAGACTAAGTTCTACTACAACTTGTGGAATAAAAGTCTCAGGCTATAGTATTATACACTTGTTTTTCCCCAGTGTAGTGTCTGATACAGATATCATTTTATCTACTTCACAAAAAGTTGTGTAGAGAAAAGCACTAGTATATATAGTTAAGTCAGTCTGCTTGCCATTAGTATTTCTGTGCTTTTTTTCTCTTTCTCAATTTTGTGCTTTTCCCTTCCTCCTGCAGTTACTAGCACCATGTGGAGTGACTTGCATTAAGGGTACTACTTATTTCTAGAGTGAGTTCCAAGCAATGTGATGCACAGTTCTGGGAAAGACTAATATACTTCAGCACAAATAATTTTAAGAAAATAGAAGTCAATATATTGTCTTGAGATAAATGTTCTCTATTTAAAGAAGAATGACGTTTTTTTTGAGCAAATAACATACTCTGCAGGCTCTTATGGAGAGACTGTTGCTATGTACAAACACTGTAGAACTAAAACAATTTAAATATCAAAATCCCTTGAATTAGAGACCAGTTGCCCTTTTATGGTAGTGGCTACAGAAGGTGAAGTTATTGGAACTTTGAAGATAAGTTTTGACACAGACTAGTTTGTAGAGACAGGTTTGAAATAAAGGCAAAACTTTCAACAAGGCAAATGAGGGCTCCATAAACAGTAAAACCTCATAGTAGTCTTATTGCTGCCTCTGGTTACAATTTCAATTAATTTATGTCAGGATCAGGATGGATGCATTGCTCCTGATGGTTGATATTTTGTGTTGATAGTTCTGTCAGTTAAAATACAAAGCCCATAAAGTCCAAGCAAATCTTTAAGCTGTCATCAGTGAGGTTGTTACAAGATACTGACAGAATTTTTCATGCAATTTTTTGTAGTGCCTACCTGTCTGTTCTTGTTGGTAACATAATCTGGCTAATAGCAGAGGTTGATGATCAGTTTGCTAAAATGGTTGTTACTCAGCTCAATTGTTGATTTGATTTTGATTGCTCTGAAGATGGCTTGATCTGCTTGTGATGTGTTATGTTGGGGAAACAAAATTTAAATATAGTATTGTGAAATGCTGTATGCTTATTTATGGAAACTGTTGTTTTCCAAATTATAAATTTTTGGACCTCTTCAGAAACCCAGATAAATGGAGTAAGCCCCAAAAGAATATTCTTTAGTAGACTTCTTGTTGCCAATGTCATGAAGATACTTTAGACTACCCTATTATTTAGAATATTAGTGTATCTTACAACTGGCTGATCATTCATAGAAAAACAATAAAGCAAGAAATGTGAAAGACATATTTAGCTTCATTGAAATGTTCTTAGAATAACTTTTATGTGACTCAATTTTTTCTTGTTAGGGTTATCACTTACTTGTTGACATTCAGAATAAAATATCCTTCAAAAATATCTTAGTAGAGCTGTCTGCTTGTTTGTATTCCAGACAGCAGAAAACTGTTAGCTATTGCCAAGTTCTACCCATACAGCTGTGTGTTCTGTAACCCTGCTAGTGCCCCACTAATGCATTTTGTGTTCTGTGATAAAAATTGCATCTGCACCACAAGATAGTTAGGGTGGACCAGGTGGAGGAGCCTAAATAGTGCTATTCCCAGGTGCTGTCAGGTATCACAGGAACTGTCAACCTAGCAAAGATCTCCCCACAAGCATGAGTGAGCCCGTGGATAGTGTGGCAGGATGAGGCACCCCAATAACCCAACCAAGGCAATGAACTTCTGTCTCAGTTTCCCTAGGCTCTCCTAGGATTGCTCCAGCCCCATGTCAAGGGGACACTTATTCCAGGCCAATCACCAGTTGTAACATTTTCATGAGATACCCTGAGTGTCACTGCCAGGGTCAGGGTCAGAATCATGTTGCCAGATACAGGGGAAGACCATTCCAGAATTTCTCAAGGCTGATTGTATGACAGTTTTGAGAAGAACAAAAGCAGGGAACAGAGAGGTTTCTATATTGTCTGTGGAGGAAGAAACATGGGAAAACTGAAAGGGGAAAGAGTCAAAATGGTCAGGCTGTGTGTGGACAGTATTTACCATTGTTTATATGTATATACATGCATGTGTACTTCTAGAGATCTCCATCTTCCTCAACAAGAGAGTGAAGTAGGATGAGACCACTTGTGTTATTTGTCTTCATGTAAGTATTACATATTGTCAGCTTATGCTGAATAGTCTGGTCAGCAATGTATATACATATATGGTATAAACAGATACCATGTGCATGTGTCCGCTGAAAAATGCATGGTCAAGCTTGCTACTAGCTGGACCTGTGATCAGGGCTGTGTCGGTCTCGTCTCTGTTGGGCTGCTGGATTCGGCCTCCTCCTCCTGTTGTCTTCTGATATCACTGAAGAAAATAGCTTAGAAAAAATGGAAGAGTTTTCCCTTTGCCAAACAGCGTGCTTCTGTATTTGAAGTTTGGAGAGCTGATGTCTATTGTCCCTGAAAATAAGCCTTCTGATTTTTTTTAGTATAATGGAGTCAGTTCTCATGAATTGTAAGATAAACAAGAATCATGTTTGCATTCCTTTGTAAAAGATATCACCTGATGGACTTCTCAAGTGACCAGTGGAGATGGAGAGGTCATAACTTCTCTGGTCACTGTCCAGAAACTTATATATATGAGGTCAACAATAAACGAGGGACTTCTTCTCTACCTGAACACCTGTTGTGTGTGTTACTGTGTGTTTCTATCTGCATCATAGCAACAGATGTCTATCTCAAATAGTAGGAAATAACTTGGTGAACCTCTATAGTCAAAGATGTCTCCATTTTATGCATCTGGGAGAGATTACACATCAGGTTTCACAGATAAGAAGTATTATTAAAAGTATTCATACTGTAATAATGTTTAATAACTGTGGGAGTCATTATGCTATACTGTGATACCCCATTTACCTCCCAGATTTTGTTTTGCATAATTTTAATAATAGCTTATGTTAGAAATAAAAAGCTGCCTCTCCCACTGTTTCACCAATAACAATAACTCCACTATAGGCAGGCTAGAAATATTTTCTTGTTTGCCATATGTGTTCCAAAGCCTTCAGATTGCTATTACAAGTGCAAGACTCAGTGACTCAGCACCAGATTCCAGGCAGCTAAAAACAAATACTGCTTCAGAATTAAATGCTTTAATTTTCAGACCTTTTTTTAAACACCTTTTGTGACTATATTATGCTGTGGTTTAACCCCAGTAAGCCCCACACACTTAGTGGAATGGGGGAGAATATAAGAAGGGTAAAAGTCCAAAACACCCTGGACTGGCAAAAAGACAGTTTCACAGGTAAAACAAAGCTGAAACACAAAGAAAATAAATTTAAGAACTAATTCCACTGCTTCCCAGGAGCAGGCAGTTGCTTTTCACCAAACGATTACTTGGGAAGTCAATGATCATTATCACTTCAAATATAATCCCTTCCTCCTTCTTTCCCCAGCTTTGCATGCAAAACATGACCCCATGTATGGGATATCCCTTGGGCCAGCTGAGGTCAGACGTCCTGCCTGTGTCCCCTCTCATCTCCTTGTTGGTGCAGAAGGGTGAGAAGTGGCAAAGGCCTTGGCTCTGTGTAATCAATCTCTGGGTTATCAACCCTGTTTCCAGAGCCAATCCAAAACACAGCCCCATAATAACCACTATGAGCAAAATTAACTCTAACCCAGCCAAATCCAGAACATCACTCTAGGTCATTTTTTGCTTATTATCAGGTGCTTCCTTAGAGGTTTGCTCTGAAACTGAGGTTTTGTAGTAAGAGCAGTGACTGATAATAAACCAAGATCTATATACACTTTTTAGTGTAAAAATATTGTCAGGCAAGTTAACATTGTACTAAACTGGCAGAAATGTCTGTTTGTTAGCTCAAAATTTCAAGTAATATTTTTTTACTAATTTTTTTAAAAACTACTCAGATAATCATTCAGAAGAAGAGAGGGGATATCTTTAACATTTTCTCTGGGAGGAAAAATAGGGAGGAAGCCATTTCACATTCAGCTTGCTGTCAGTGCTGCTTTTCTTTCTTCATCTGAACCTTACACAAGAGCTACTCATCCAAATATATGTTTGGACCACCATGTCTGCATGAAACTGTTTACAGACTAGTAAATAAATATCTTGTAGACCAGAATAGTTAATGGACATTAAGTGAATAATCAGTTCGTTTTCCCCAATTACTGTAAGGGGTCTGTACATAAAAATTATTAGGAAAGGCAAATATAACAAACAAACTGGTATATCTTCTAGATATTTCTAACAGTAATTCTTTGCTAGTCCAGGAATATAAGCAGAAATCTTGGAAAGCTACTTTCATTTTGTGCATGTTTGATAGTAAAAGCTTTAAAATTGAAATTTATTATCTAAAAGGCAGGAAAGCAAACAAAAATATTATCTTTTTCTGCCAGGAAATAAGTGCAGTGGTCTCCAGTGAAGTAGAACTTGATATGAAAATTCTAGGAAGAAAAGAGAATGTATCTGCATTAGGTTTTATCAGATCAGGTGATATTCAACACAGCTCATTGGATAACTGTGGTTGTTTACCACAGGAGGGAAGAGAACAACAAAAAAATGTTGTTGATTTTTAATTTTATTTTATTCAGAATTACAAAAATTCTGAAAACTTTGAGCATAGTCTTAATATTTCATTATCAGAATATATTTCTGATTTTAATTTAATATGTATATAAATGCACTTACTAGCATATACTTGTCTCTACTTTTACTTGAAAGTTGTCATGAGAGAGAATAGAAAAATACATGTAGGAAAACCTGAAGCAAATCAAGGTAAAGTTTTGATGAGGTAGGTACAATGATAGATAAAAGTTGTGGGTACTGTATATACCCATGGAGTACAGTTTGTGTGTGAGAAGATCTGAAGGCTTATTTGTCCTTCAACACCTTAAATTACTTTTTGTTAGGCTTCAGAGTGTGGAGGTAATTTTTTTCGAAAGAGTACTCCAATTGGCACACACCCCATTTATTTGTGTAATATCATTGCTTTTCTAACTGATTTACTTTTAGGGTAGGGGCTTTTTTGCTCTGTCTCTTCACATGCTGACAGAAGTCCTAGTCAACCACTGCTCTGGATGACTGATGAACCCTTTATCATTTCCCATGCTTAGGCCAGCCCCTAGTTTTAAGTGGTTTTGAACTAAACTAAACTACACCTTTATCTGAGTTAAATAAAATTGTTTACACTTTTCAAATAGAGAAAGCATAAAATGAAGAAAAAAACCATAAATAGATGTTTATTTGCCTCTCTCTATCTTTGCATGGTGCCCTTGCAGGTAGTTCTTACATCCAGTCTTCATTTTAGTAAAATCAGTTACTCTTTTCTGAGACTTAAAACCCTCTGTACTCTACTACATTCCTTCTATGGCATTTTGGGTTTCCTCCTTTGAGGTAGTGCTCTCTCTTGAAGCATGAGTTGTAGCCTCTGGAGCTGTACTCTCTCTTGCCCAGAGTACGGAATGAGTTTTGTGATCCTTGTTCCCAAAGCCAGTTGAGTTGCTCACCCATACTGCCTTAAGTCTACACTCTTCATGCCGTTTGGCCTCTCTAATGATTGTAAGGAAGCACAGCACAGTGGGGAATATTTTTGGGGTTTTTTTAAGGAAACACTGTTGGTAAGTAAGACACTTATTAAAAAAGTGAACTTTCATTTTAGGACACTTCATTTTATTTCACATTTATTGCTTCAACCTCCCATATTTTTTTGTTGGGTTGCTGATGCATCTCAGCCTTGTAAGAAGAGAACATTTCACTATTTGGCTCTATGGTAGAAATGTAAATATTGAACAGATGCATCTCAACTAATTTTTAAGGTACTTGACCAGTAACCTCCCTCAAATATGGTACTGATGTTTTTATTGCTGTCTGTTCTTAAGTTCATTTAGCCATCTCCTAACCAGTATCCAGCTTTGCTAACACTGAGATTTATCCAACATTTCCCATTATGGTTTGTATCATTTACAACACTGCTCATAAAACTTTGCTAGTGTTCTGAATTTAGACTAGATCCTTTGTGTGCAAGTTAAACATCATTTCACCAAAGATAGCAGGTTTGTTTCACTTGGCTTAGGGAGTATCAGGTTTTTTTTCTCCCCTTGGGGATTGTTTTTTTCGAGGGGGCTGGGGTCTGAAGTAGAGAGGAAAAAGAGACATGAAGGATCTAAATGAAATATCACAAAAGAGTATTTCCTTTAAGAAAATGCTTAGCTTTGACATGATAAACATTGAGTTTCAGCAGAAGATCTAAGCAAATGGTTTTTTCTTTATAACCAAGGAAAATTAAAATTACAAATTTAGTGTTTTATTACTTTTTCTCTATATCATCCAGATTCAAACAGCTATTTGGGTCTTTATGTGTAAGGTATCAATATGTTGGGGTTTTTTTGCTATTTTGAATTTCTGCTACTCTGACAATTATGACAGAGTAAAAGTCATACATCTCTGTAAATAATGAGTGACAATGTAAGTTTTAGGTAGTAATACATACTTGCTTCATATAAATCTATTCCCCAGATCCAATTAAATTATGTTAAATTATTCATTGTAATTATGTTTCATTTCAGGACCTACAATTACAGGAGTTAATACTGATCAAGTTTCATTTATACAATTTAGAAAAGATCACAGCAGCTGTGATGTAACCATCCAACCTCTTTACATGACATTCCAGTGCTAAGAACAAATGTTAATCCTTAGAGATAGGAAACTGCTCAGCAGTGGCTACAGGTACAGATTGCTCATAATTGCGAAATGCATGGAGTCTTATGCTGTGACAAGTAAAGCATCAAATTCCTTCTGTAACATTTAACCAACTCTGATAAGAAACTCGTTTGGTTTTGGTTTTTTTGTTTCGATTTTTGGTTATTTTTTTGTTTGTTTGTTTGTTTTTGTTTGTTTGTTTGTCTGTTTGTTTAACTTGGGTTTTTTTATGGTGCAAGGAAGTCCCTAATTTCTGTTTGCAAAGGCATTTTCTGTAGAGAAGTCTGAAGTTTATCTGGAATGAGATCTTTCTTTCTCAGGTTTTCAGAAATGAAATGTTGTAAAATTAGTTATGGATACCATCTGAAGTTATCTATGGAGCAGCATCCATTTTTATGTAAAGAAATCAATGAGACTGGAACATGAGTCATCTGTTTTGTGGAAGGAAGCAGAGGACTTCAGGCAGATTGGTGTATTGCAAACTGTAGGCTACTGTAACCACATCCTTCTGTATTTTAAATGTGATTATGTTAATAATTTGCAGTACCACTACTCTACATTTCATTTGAGAGCAACAATAATACAGCTGTGGATCTAGAACAAAATTTGACTACAGTAGCTTCAATCTATTCAAAAATATCCAGAAATGCAGTGCTGCTAAAGATAATAATAGTAATGTAACTTTTCCAGACACTCTTTTCTCAATAAAATATAGCGTGTGTATTACACTACTCTATTATAGTTAAATGGCTGAAATGAATTAATAGGCTTGAAATATGTGGAAGAGTTGAGGAAAGAATAAATAACTAAAGTATGGGCTCTGGGGCAATTACCTGAACTACACATGATATTCCTATATGCCTAATAAATAATGGGGTGTAGCAAGGGAATACAGTGGAGCTACCAGGGCCTCATCAGCTACACTGTGTCTCCTCTAACCCCTTTCATCAAACAGCTATGTCCATCCAGTGTAGCTGAGGGAAAATCTACTGCCTCAGCATAACTTGCCTGGCATCTTCCCCTATGCTCTTATACCAGCACCGAAACAAAGGTGATTACAGTTTCTGTACTGTGACAATTGTAATTTATTGATACATTTATGTCTGTGACTCCTCAGCTGCATGACTTAAAGCATAGGATCATTCAAATTGGTGTAACAATTTTGGTGGGTGAACTTTTTACTGGCAGTACTAATACACTGCAGCTGACATAAACCCAGTATCAATTCAGTTTTGTGTTTTAACTTAGAAGTACTAATAAGACCAGGGAGTTGATGTTAAATGGCATGTAGTAGGTATCATTCCTGGTTTTATGTAGCAGTCAGGAGGTCTGATAAAATCAGCAGTGCTAGGATTACCAAACTTAAACCTGAGTGTTCATGTAGTTTGAGAAATATACCTGAACAGCTGAAGTTATAACTGAGGCACCTTCTAGCCATAGAAAAATTATAAAAATTAGGAAAAGCTCTAGAGAAGCTGGAGATAATGGAAAACTTTTCTGCTGCTAGAACAGTTGGGGAACAGGACAGGGGCCCAGGTCAATGGGATCGTCTCCACCTTGGAGAGTTTTCTGATCTGCAGTACGGAGCTCTAAGCAGCCTGAGCTGACTCCACAGCAGAGCCTGCTCTGGGAAAGAGATTGAACTGGCCTGTGGAGTACCTTGATTCTTGAACTCAGTGTTGAGGCATCTTGTGCTTAGATGCGTCCAACACTCCTAATTAAAAGGCCAGTGGAGGTGAAGAGTCCCTCAGAAGCACTAGCTTAGCTGTAGGGAAAACTGGTTTTCACCTATTTGATTACTGACTTCTATAAACCGCTTTTTGCAGGGTGTTATATTCTTTTAAACTTAGTTGTTTGAAGACATCAGTTATGGACCAAAAAATGCCATTTTTTTCAGCTGTTTTAGTTGATTCTCCTCGATTTTCATGCTGGTAAAGAAATTATAGCTTTTATTGTGTTTTCCCATAGAAATTTCTGAAACTATGACTATTGTCATAGTTTCCAGTAGCTTCCAGCACCTGTCAAAGTTTGGAGTCCTCAGCCCCTGTTATACTATAATTTTAACTGGATCCTCAGTTCCTATTTGATATATATGTAATATGTCTTCTATTTTGCAGTTTGAAATAGATGGAAATGAGATCTACAATTTTCATCACTTCTTTGAGGATTCCCTCATGTTTTTGAATTATTTTCTCCCTTTCACATGCTGTTGTGTGCTCTCAGTGGCAGCCACTGAAAGGAGAGGTGACTAGCTCCTTATAGAAACATGTTATCTGGGAGAACTCATTGAATTAATGCACTGTTTGGAGAAAGTCATTGTAGCATATAAATGGATTTGCATTTTCCTCTTACCCTTTATATAAATTTCTAGCAAAGTAATTTTGTAGGGTGAAGTTATTTGAGATTGCCAGAGTTCATGCATGTCTTAAAATCAGACAGATATACAATTATTTATGACATGTTTGTGCATTTTTTATGAAAAGAATCAAAGAAATCTTCTAATGAGAAACAAGTGAAGCTTTATATATATATATATAATATATATTATGTATGTATGTATGTGTATATATATATATGTATGTATGTATGTATATATATATAAGTTCTCAAATTTAAGACTTTTTATCTTTGATGTAGATACAAATGGCAAAACACTTTCTTTTGCTTTGAATTCTTTCTTGCCATTGGTTTCCTTTTGTTTTGGTATTGCTCTACACATATGACCCACAATACAAACAGAAAAAAAATTCTAGAAAAAGCTATTAACTATATTTTTCTCACATTTTCTACTGCTAGAATGTTACATTTAAATTGTAAAGAATTTCTAGTGTTGCTGAAGAAGAGCTCAAGTGTAAGTGCTACATGTGTGTGATTCCAGGACACAACTTTTTATCAAATCAATCTGCTTTTGGGGTATGGTATTAGAAATTTCCTGTGCATTTAAGTTCTTGAACGTACTAAGGGAGGAGTTTTGTGATTTTGGAACAGTACTTCCCAGTTCTGTGCCTCCACTAAGACTTTCTCTCACCTTTCCCATGCCTTCCTGTTGCAGCACAATGGAATTGAGAATTGGAGGCCCAAAAAGCACAGATCACAGGTTGAGATAAGAACTATTTACTGTAAACAGCAGAGTGAGAAGAAAATGAACAGCAACAGCAACAATATTAATAGCAAAAACATGCAAAAGTATAAAAAAATTATACAAAATAGAAAACAAACAGTAACAGCAGCAACATTAACAACAAAATTACACAGAAGAGAAGGTGATTCTCATGCAAAAATGAGAATCATTTTTGAGACAATAAAAATTGGCTTCATCTCCCTCCTGCTGACTTTTTTTCAACTGAAAATCACATTATTCATCTCCAAAGTGAGCATCCCTTTGTCCCGCCCTTGACAATGACTTGAGATGGTATAGAATAATGTAGCATAATGTCCTAGGCATGCCTGCTCTTACACCTACTGCAAAAACATAACTCTGTCATGGTCAGAAACAGGATGCAGAAATAGTAATTTGGAGTTTCTGAAACTTGTTTTAAAAGATATTTTTCATTTTAGCGTACAATGCTGCAGTAATTTTAAGGTAAGACTGTGGAAATAAACTTTTTAATATTTGATGATTCTATTTTCAATAACTAAAATCAAATCAAAAATGTAAAAACCCCAAACCCCAAAACAAACACAGAACTATTTAATAGTAAACATAGACTAGTTCACCCGCTGCCTAGAGTTCTGACTATAAGCACTATATTTCTTACTTCCTGACATGAATAAAAAATCCACAATTGCAGAAAGAAGATAGTAAAATAGAAGCTTTGTTGATTTCTTAAAGAATTCAAATCACATTTCTAAATTAAGACCTGGCTCCTCAGTTCCTAACCCTGCTTAAAGGGCAAAGCAAGAGCCATACAGACAAAATAGTTTACTTCATGCTCTCCTTTTCTTTTTATTACCGTTTTTTTTTTTTTTTTTTGTTAAATCCTGTGATTACATCTCTTAAATATGTGTACTTTTATCATTGCATAGAGGTGTAAATAAGAATATGAAATGTCCTTACAGGGATAGTATTATCTGAAAATTTAACTTATTTTCTACATAATTCCTGAAAATTCTGTCAGATGTGTGTTGAATATTAGGACTACGTAACACCTTGCTACTGAATGCAATGTAAGAAAATCAATTCATTTTGTTATAGTGTTTGTTTCCGCTACTTTTGATTAACAGCAAAACAACAAACAAGTAAACTATTACTTGACAGCTTCACTGCATTTAAAATAAACATAGCAGACATAATTATGGTCCTGATTTCTACCTACCTAGGATGCATTCTCTGCTTGTCTGATATTTAATATGGTTAACCTCCAGCTCACTTTCCATCTATCCTGCAGAATGGCTCAGTGAGGTCAAACTAGGGAAGAAACAGTCACTGCAGGAGTTGCACTATATATATAAAGAGTTTGGTAGAGGAAGGCTTTCAGAGAATGCAGAGAGATATCTCTCTTTTTAGCTTTCCAAGACTTTGTACTCCTGCCTAGAGGTGTTTGAACCTTGGTGGTACAGGGACGTGTGTGTTAAAGGTTTGATGTTGGCACAAGGCTAGTGTTTCTATGAAGATATACTGGTTTTGGTGTTTACTGTGAGATGTGACTAAAAACAGAGTAAAACAGTTTCTAGTTTAGAAAGTAAAAGAAAAGAACTTTATTACTTAATATGTAAAGAAGACACAAACAGAAGAAAATGAAAACTTAAAAAAACACTCTTTTTCTTCCTTTTCACTCAAGTTTTCAACACAGTGAAACAAACTAAAAATTCTCAGTCAAGTTACCACTTTTTAGATAATTAATCTTCAGTCTATTACTACCCTTCTAATAATCAGTACTCAGTTTATCAAGGAGAGATAGGAGTCTTTCTTGCACTATTTCGTGACCTCTTCTTCCATGTCCAGTGCTCTCACCACTGTGCATGGACCAGAACTGTTTCTAGGGTTCTTTTTTAAAGATGCTTTGGTTAGTTTCGAAAAACGACAGTCTTTCAAATTTTGGGACACCAGTCCCCCCCAGTTTCACCCCCTGGGGCCGAGGGGCCTTTCTACTGTCCACTTTTGGCTCTAAGCCAATGCCTCTCCCCAGATGCAGTCTCTGCATCACAGAAAAGAAATGAGTCCGTCCATGGCTATATAAGAACAGTCCAGCCAAAGGCCACTCCATCATCTCTTCCCACTTAGGATTCTTTTCAGCATTCTCTGACAATTTTCCACTTGCATGAACTTTCATTACTTTTGTTCAGTTCTCTATCTTTCTTCTTCAAATTCCGGAGGATTAGCATTTATAAAGTTTTCATCATCTACGAAAAGGGTTAAAACTTTAGGCTTTGTTTGTCCCGAACTCCTACGGTGTCTTTGCTGTTGGGCACTCTTCTTGCGCCACCCCCCCCATACTCTTGATATCAAATTTCAAGGTGGCACAGACACAGGCCCTCTCTCTCTCTCTCTCTCTCTCTCTCTCTCTCTCTATCTCTCTCTCCCCGGAGGGGGAAGGAGGCTGCCTGATTCCTCTCAAGGTTCTTGTACTCTCTCCACCCTTCCATCCTGCAGGATCTTCCTCTCCCTCTCTGCCCAAGGCTCCAGCCTACCTCGCCCAGCCGCATGGCTTCCCCTCCCCGCCCAGCTGGGCAGGGAGATCCGCCCATCCTCAGGGACCGGAACCAAGAGAGAGTTCTCCTGGGAGCCCTCTGCTTTTAACCCCCTGTGTTTCAGAGGTGGATCCTTGTCCTCAGTGGCCACACCAGGTGCCAGTCTTTAAACCTGAGCACTCATTAGTTTGACTACTGAATTTCAAAAAACTCATTTTTTTTCAAACTGCCACAATGTGAAGCCTGAATAATCAAAGGGCAGCTCATTTGCATATCTGCAAGTACGGTTAAGTGTGGCAGAGGCACGGTTGCTAGGTTTTTGACAAGCCAGTTCAAAGTGGCAGATTTATCTTGTTAGTATGGTCAGAAAGTAGAGTTTCATCAAGTAGGGCACAGGCAATAAATGCTATAAAAGCTGGAAAATTAGTAAAAGGTATTGTGGTACAGATTTGTAAGAATGACTGCACATCTTTTCCCCCTGTTGTTTGTCTCCACAAGAAATTATGAAATAAATTGACAAACATCTTCCACACAGGTCTGATTGCTCTACTGATTGTTAAATCCTGGTAATTGGAGACATTTAATTATTCCTAAAGAGTGAAGTCTGTGTCATGCACGGCTCACCACCTAAGCTGAATGGCTTGTGTACTAAATTTGACCTTGAAATGTGATTTCACTGAGACCATCAAGCATGTCTTACCTGATTCTGAATGTGTTGCACTTCTTTTCTCTCCCTTATCTTTATTCTATCTTTTAATGTTTTATTTTCATTATATCTTGGTTTTGACGTGCAGCGCCAGGAAAACAGGAGCCAGACTTGCATTTTTCCCTATTTACTCTAACCCCAACCTGTACAAGTATCACCCTTGCTTTGAATAGCATTTCACTTATGAGAAATGCTAAGAAAGAAGGGAGACATGAGCCTTCGTACTACAAGATGCTGCATATGAGCAGAGTATGGAAGTACCTCTTTCAAGTCTGTCATAAACCTTTTTTCTGTTGATGTTAAGTGGGAGCAGAAGCTTTCAGCACTTTTGAGAATAAAACACACACAATAGGTGTGATTCTCAAAAGAAGGACAGGGAGTGAAGAAAGGAAAAAGTAATTCAAGCTTGGCACAAAGTGTTCCCTTTTACTTGAGCTGAAATATACTCAGATTTTACTGCTACATAGAAAACATATTGAAATCTTGTTCCATTACCTTTCTAAACCTCAAGAATATTTTTCCTGAAGCTCGTTCCAGCACTCACATATAAACTCATGCCTTTTTCTGGTTTTGACTTTGAGTTCTAAATTGCTACTGAAAAATGCAGCTCATGACACATTTCTTACACTGCCAGAGACCCTCAAAATAACCATTCACCTGTTTCTATTGCAATGACCAAGCAATGAATGCTGAAAAAACTTTATGAAATGAAAGTGTGATACAGCATAGCAATCAATTGTGTACTTCTATGTTGCTTCCATTATTGCTCTGTAAATAATCTTAAGTGCACATGGATTTCCATCAATCTTCCTATTATGCCACTTATTGCAGTCATGTTTTATGTAAGAAAAGATGTATAGCTGGACAAATACCTTATCTTGTTCAATTTTACTCTGATCTTTCTCAGAAGAAAATAGAATATTTATTTTACCAAAAGCTTTCTCAAGTTTTGTACTGAAAACAGACTTATTGACTAGTACTCTGTATTCATGCTGCTATCATTTTATTTTGAAAACATACTAAAAGTAGCTATTACAGAAGTTTAATCAGGCAAAGTACTGTCCTAATGGTTTGGGCTTGTATTGATTTTTCTTTGAAAACTCCTGTAAGATTCATATTGCCTTAGTTCTCTTAATTCAGTTTGTCTGACCTCAGCTGAGGAAATAACTTGCACCTAAACAATCAAAAAACATCTATAGAACACAGATTGCATAAGCTAGAGATTTACTTCTGCTAAGGCGGCCTGAGAACTGCCCAAACAGCAGATCTCAGAGGGCACAGTTGGCGGTCTGTCCATGGTGGTGCACCCAGAGGTTCAGTAGTGGGACCAGTCTTGTTTGACTCATCCATCAGTGACTTGGATGAAGGGGCAGAGTCCTGCTCAGCAATTTCACTGACAACACAAAGCTGGGAGGAGTGGCCCATACCCCAGAGAGCTGTGCAGCCCTGCAGATGGGACCTTTTATTAATGAAGTGTTATTGTTATTGTTATGGGGGGACAGACTGGGTGCTAAACAGTATAAACTTTCACTTATGTTAAATTACAGGAAACATCATCATTCAAGTGAATTGCAGGAGCAATAAGTGCTGTCAGTTGGCCCAGCAGAAAAGTCTTGTTGGAGTTCTGCTTATGAAAATGTGACGTCCTGAAAAATGATTTTCAAATTTTTATTTATTATCTGTTTAGATACACAAAATGATTTATACCTATGTTCTTCTGAAGCTGTGGAGTGAGAAATACAATTGAAATTGCTGCAGACAATACTGTGCTTGATCCCAGGAACTGGCAGAGCACAGAAGCCTTCCCTGGCAAGAAAGATGGAAAAAAGATGTTGCACAATAAACAGAACATTAATGTTGACTCTTTTTTAGAAAGCAGCTCTTGGGGTTAGCTAAAAGGGAATGAAGGCTAGGATACATGAGGCATGAAGAATGAAATCCTATATTAAACAGAAAAGATTGGAATATTTGGGCCAAAAGAAAAACAGCTGCAAAATTATGAGGAATATTTATTAGACTGTATTAAATATAACTTTTTTATCCATATAGTGTTACAGAAATTATTTACTTTAGCCAGATTTATTTCCCTATATATTAATTTTTCTTCTTTTCAGTTTCATAGGAGATCACACATGATCAGGCAAGACCCTTTTGCATATCTTTTATCTATGTGTTGAACTCTAATACATGGTTTCTTGCAAATGAATTTAAATATTTTTAGGGTGTTCTTTTTCGCTAAAATGAAACACTTTCATTAGCACTTTAGTAGTCTTCACCAAACTTAAAAAACTGTCCAATGTTTATTGGCTTATAGATCTGTCAACCCAACAATACATATGGTGAGCACAATCAACACAATGTTAATGATTTAATTGAAAGTACTTTGTGTAATGAGTTGGGACATTTTTAATGACTTGAAATTTATGATAACACATGGAGGAAATTTAACTTGTGTCACTTTATTACAAGCAGAATTTATTAATTGACCTGTACCTCCTACTTTGCATTCTGGAGAATTACCAAAATATTATGAATTAGGGAAAGATCTGAAACTATGCTGAGATGAGAGCAGAAATATTTTATTCTTCTAGAAAATAAAGGGAAAATTCTACCTATCACCCATCTCCTCTAGAGTCAGCTTGATTTTGTTCACATTACCTGTTTACTCACATGAAAACTGAAAGATGACTTTTGAGGAACTCTTCATAATTTCAACAGTGTCTTTTGGACTTTTAGGATACAGCCTTGTGACAAAAACCAAAACCATTATTTTATTTCAAACTGTGTGAGAAGACAATTATTTTCTTCATCCTATATTCATCATTAATCATATTATCCTACCAGTTACACTAAATAAACTGAAAGAAGAAGGATGAAGAGTTGAATCATTTTGTTTGTGATTTGTCAAAATATAGCTATTCATTGGGTCTTTGAAATATAGGATGCATTTCTGTGAAAAAAACGACAGATTATCTATTCGTTTGGGGTTTTTCAGGATTATAAGTTTATTTCTTCTTCAGACTAATGAAAAAGCTGTTCTAAGTAAATAGTGGTCTAAGAAAAGAAAGAAAAAGAGGGAGAATGGTTTGCACAGTTTTGCTTTGACTTTTTCTACCATGTTTAAGGGATAGTAATAAGGACATTAACAGAAAGCTTTAGCTTTTCATCATTGCTCTTTTCTTCCCAAAAATATGCAATTCAATGTGAAAGCTATCCTTTTATTAGGATGAAATTTTGGTGGGAAGAAATTAATTTCTTTTTGGTCATCTCGAGTGACCAAAACCACTCACCAAACAGAATTTTCATAAGGTCTAAGGTAGATGACAATACTATAAGCTATCAATTTCCATTTTCAATATTTCATACATATAAGATTATATCTTTTAATTATTTTTTTTCTATCCTGGCTTCCTCTATCTTAAAGCATATTATCCTATAAGGATAAAAATGGTCTTTTTTAGTGGATTTTACTGTCCTTAATGCCTTGCAGATGTAAGGCTCTTCACAGGAATGTTAGCATGTCCTGTTTCTTCTCTGAGATAACTAAAAGCCCTGTAGTCAAGATAGTCAGAAGTGCAGCTAATGCCTATGCATTTATGAAAGCATTGTTAATTAGTTAAGAATCATAACGTGTTCACATGGACTCTGAGTTGTTCAGAGAACAGAAACAAGCTTATGCTTTGCCAGGATATACTAAAGAATATATTTAACATTCATTGTAACAAAACAAACGATTTTTAATTTTTATTTATCAGTCTTATTTTTTAATGATTTAGTGGTTGCTTATAAAATATAGTTTCAAAGGTAATTTCATTTTCCCTCAGCTGTGAGGTATTTTGAAGTGAAAAACAGTTCAAATAAAACTGGAATTTGGAATATTTTTAAATGTTAGAAACTGAACTTTTTTAAAAGAAGACAGGGACAAAAATTAACCTTTTCTGCAGCATTGTAAAATTCTGACTAGCTGTAATCAGTACGTCATTTAAAATGAAAATATTATAACTGTGGCAAATTTTCATGAAGACATAGTGGTAATCATGTTGCAAGCAGGAGCTGACAGTTGAGTTTCAATTAAGCAAATATATATGAACAATAAAAAAAGAAAATCATCTACCTATGAGCAAAAATGGATGCTATGATTTGATTTTACTATAATTTCTTTGTTTCTGTAATTCTGCCATGACTTGTGTCGAAAAAAAATTGTTAGTTGCAAGCAGATAAAAATATATCTTTTCTTTGAATCTTATGATCTCTTTGCTTCTCATTGTCATCTCATAAGATACATTCTTATAATGTAATGTCATTACTGATGTTAAATAATCTTCAATCAGAAATGTAGAGATATTAATTAAACAAAACCTTAAGTATTTAACCTTAAGCAAATATCTTTTTTAAGTAATAAAATATCTAATGTCTAAATAATAAAAGCTTTTTTGTTATTTTGGTTAACTAAAACCTTTTCTAAAAAATTTATTCTTCAAATAACCTTTATAGTAATAAAAAAAAATGTACTTATGAGATAACATGCTATTTAAACCTTTCCTCTGAGTTGATTGATGTAGTAAAAGAAATTCTTTGTCTTTGATACTTCATAAGAGTCCTTGTAGTGATGGAGAGACTGATAAATCCAATTTTTCCTATTTGAAAATAAGTTTGACAAACATACTTCATAAAACAAGTAGTTTTAATATTTTTATTTTTAGGAAATACCTTTAATAGAGCATTTCCTCTGTGTTCTTACATGCCTTTCATTTTTGCATTTCTGGAATACTACTGGTAAGGCAAATATTGTGGACTAAATTGTAACTCAATTGAATTAAATTTTGTAAGAGGATGTGTTGACATGCTGTAGTGTAATTAATTTCCTGACAACCATTTTAACCATTTGGTTTTGAAGGATATACACGGAAAAAAAAGTAAGTATCATGGGTTTATTATATTTCTTTGATATTCTGTGCACAAAATGCCAGAAGTAGAGACAACCATAGGTAATGGTGTTCATACTGAAATGCAAAGTGGGCCAGCTAATTATGGAGATGTTCTAATTAAATACATACAGTGAGCACAATCAATTTTCTGATTATCATTTCAAGGACACTACAGTGTGATTTTCTTGTACACTTCTCAGTGTTTGGTTATTCTGGTTCTGCTTTTTGGAGGGGCAGGTTATGCTTTCCTTACCATCAGACTGCAAAAGAACTTTCAACATCAGTCTAGAAAGTCTTAGAAAAAGCTAAACACTTACAGGCTGAGACCAAAAGGGCCAGAACAAATATTCTGAAAGAAAAGAGGATAGTCCCCTTTGCAACAGGTGTACTGGAGAGGGCAAAAATAATCACGGCCATCATGGTCCAGTGGGGTTCCTGCAGGACATGTGCTCTTCCCCACCGAAGTGCAGTCACACCAATTAACTAAAACACGCAGCCATGTGTGTTATTGAGACTGAAGGCTGTTTTGCAGCTGCATCACTGCTGCGTCACTTTGGTGTAGATGTAAATCTACATGGTGCTCTGTGAAGCAGAAGCACACTGCAGGGAGACACTAGTGGTTTATGAATCTACATGGGGGGAAGATGAAAATGAGGAGAGGTTGTCAGGGTGAACATGATGATACAGAGGTGGAGCCACACAAGCTGGCCCCTCTAACAAAGCTGTGTTGAAACAGGTTTATCTTACAGGAAGACTAGGAAGCAACTAGGATGCAGGACAGCACAGAGGTTATACAATAATATACACTCTCCTATTTAAGCAGAAGCAACCTACTATAAATCTCACACCCAAAATCTACTGCAGTTTTGAAAGCCAAATGCAGAGAAAGACAGAAGGGTGTTTCTATACAATGTGTTGACCTGTGCTGCACCCTAGACACTTAATTAAGAGCCAAAGAGAGTGATTGAGGGAAGATAATATTTCTAAATGGTTAAACGGATTTCTGAATATTTAGCTGGCCAGTCACAGGTGACACCCCTGTACATAAATCTGTATTGGGAGTCAGAATACCTAGAAGTGAAAACATTCAGGATGAAAATCTAGCAAGAAAGCCAAACAGAAAAAAAGATATTATTCTTTTCCAATGTATCTGTTGGAAATTAAAGAGAAACAGATCTGGCTGCTAGAATGCATCATGAATATTGTAGTTCTACTTATTGGACAGCAAAAATTATAATTGTGTAAAGTACTCCCTTTAGTTTATAGTCTTTTTTTTTCCTAAATGGGATTTTTCTATTGCTAAAAAACACATATTATACTGAAAAACACTCATCCAGTGAGTGCATTAGTGTCCACAGTAAAACCTCATTAATATTCTGTCCTTGTAAACACTGATGGCTGATGACAGCAGTCCCTTAGTGTAAGCTGGTTTATAGAGTTGTATAATATTATTGATGTTAGTAAGGGAACAAGAAGCAGGTGTATATACCATCTGTCATTGCTACCTAAGTGATAATTTACAGAAAAAAATTAGAACAGTTTGGTTGAGTACAAAGGAAAGAAATTGTAAATTTGGGAGGTAAAAATGTTAATACACAATTCTTTATGGTGGTTTCTCTTTGTGTCAGTTTGTATGCTTGATGAACATTAAGGAAGACAGATAAAAACATACAGACTCTATGTATTATTTCAGGATTTAGGGTCCAATAACAATGTTTTTTCTTGCAGTAGTATCATTACCTGCACAAAAAAAAATTTGGAGACAAAGACTGATTACACACTGAAGGAGAACAGGCTTGACACCTGGATATACATACTGACTTCGTATAGCCAGATTTTCTTGTGAAGGAAAGTAAGGAAGAATGATGGAAGAGCAAATTTGTTGTCTAAAAAGTCTTAAACTTTGATATCTTGGGAAAGAGAACATGGGGAGCACTATAAAGCATAGCTACCATGTTTTCAGAGACATACTGAAAAAGTACTTTAACTTACGTAGTTTTAGCTCTCATCCAACATTTAAAGACATTGAGTAAAATTTTCAATAGATATATATCAACATTATGTTAGCCATTATGTAGGTTACAGGTCTGGCTCCTCCTATGCAATATGTCTCCCTGTAAAATCAATGAGAAGTAGTTTTTACCCTTAGATGCTGATTACTGTCCCCACAGCCAGATTAAAAATTAAATTTCACTATATTCATGCTTGTTCGATGTCTGCATTCGTAAAGGCAAGAACCCTTTTTTCTTTTGCAACATTCATTAATATTCTATTAAAAAAAACCCAAAAGATGAAAAGAGCTGGAAGCAAAGAAAATGTAATTGTATCTCAGTAAGAGTAGAATAAAGATGCAACATATTCCAGTAAATGTTAGAATGGGGGATCTAACATTATTTAAATCCTGAACATACTTAGCTTTAAGGGAAAACTTTCATTTTAGTGTGCTCTCTTTCTCTTTTGACCTGTGCTTTAGCACAAGCAGGTTGTGAAATTTTTGAAGATTTTGTGCATATAATGACCACTTTTAGTGGAGCTGCAGTTGTTAATTGCAACAAATGCAGATGACAGTAAGAAAAATATGATAAGGGTACAATTTGTATAGCTAGTCAATGCAGCAAGAACTATGAATCTCAGTTATTGCAATAAAATTTTAATAAGACTGTTCATATAGGAAACCCATGTACTTTATCATTTCTAAGATTACCAATTCTTTTAATTCTACCCATGTTCTAACAACACTTTTTTTATAATAATTCAAAATTCAGCCTAACTTCCAGGATGACCAATGAATCTCCAGTTGTCTGTTACTGTTTATTGGCATTGTCTCTTGTTACATTTCCTTTCAATCTACCATTTCTGCACTTTTTGGAGTAAAGATGAAAGACCATATACAGGTTTAAACAAATGATTAAAAAAAATGTGAGAGTGGTAGAATTTCTGAGCAATTCCCTTAATGAAGATGCTAAATTTTGCACTGTCAGAATGCACCTTGGAAGGATTCTTGCAGGGCATGCAGAATTCAGTGACCTATTCTCTTTAGTTAAGATTTTTCCACTAGTGAAGAAATGTACAGCTCAAGCTACATCAAAGGCACCTGTACTGGATTGGCAAGTATGTGCAAGATGCCATTTGAGGTTTCAATCTTTACCTACCATTCTTGAGGTTTTGGCATCTTAACAGACTGTTTATTTGGATTCATAATCAAAACCAGGTGCAATTCTTAAATACAGAAACTAATTTTCCAAGAGCTGAGCTTTGAAAAGATATGAAGAGGCAGTTCTTGTTTCTAAAATTATTACCCTAAATTGTTATAAATAGGTAATTGGCTCTTTAAAAAACATAAATAAAATATGTCAGGTATTACCTAAAATAAGATGGTGTTATAATCCAAATTTCTGTGTTACGTACCAAATTTCTGTGCCACCTAAGTCTTCTGCACAGCTTTACAGGAAGTAAGCAAGGCTTTCAACACTTCTCAATACACAGGTTTTTGTCTTACCATTCAATGTTTGTGCCAAATAGCTTTACTTCCTAGGTTTATCTACAGTGCAGTCTCAAAAACAATAATAATTTAAAAAAAAAGTAACAAACAAAAAACCCCACCAGAAACCTGTTTCCTTTCATCTCTGAACCACTGAGTACCAATTTTCAAAAAAAAAAAAAAAAAAAAAAAAAAAATTAATAGTGTTTCCTAGAGAAATATTCCTTCCAGTTACTTCTTCATTTATGAAAAGATTGCGACACAACCAAAAGAGCTGTTGTGATTATCTTTTCTCCTCATGCTGGAAATTTAAGTGGTGTAAATGAACAGAGACAATAAAGATAAAAATGAATTCTGGAAATCAATATGTCATATGGAAAACTTCCCCTGCCACCATCAGATTTTAATGGAAACCTGGAAGAGCATGTTCCGAGTAGTGGATTTGTATTCAAAAATTGTCATATATCTCCAGAATACAAATTATATTGTCAAAATATGCAATGACCTACAGAACAAAGGAACCTACAAATAGATGAAAACTATTGAAAGGTGGCAAGTGGAAATGATATATGCAATGTAAATGATCGTATATCGTAAAAACCACAGTCCTCTCATAGCACAAAGGGTTACCCTTGAAGAGGTCAAGCAGTGAAGAAAAGGAGATCAGTCTTTTATTTGTATGACATGATGAAAGTTGTTTTTACATAATAATAGAAAGAGCTGTGTAGGAAATATGATTCCTTTATAAGGAAAAGGGTGTTCTAATTTTGCATGATTTGAAGCAATTATTAGCTGTGATTGTCTATCAGGAGGGAATTTTCCGGTGTGTATCCTGCAGTTTCCATTTTGTCACACAGACTAAACTGCTTGTTAAGAATAAATTGCTGCTTTGTCCCATGAATGCAGAAGGAAAACAGAAGATTAGTCAGCGACCATATGAAGTTTAACAAGGAAGGTGTTGGATTGTGCAGCCTGGGACAGGTCAACCCCAGATGTACATACAGTTATGAGGGTGGTAAAGGTCCTTGAGGGGAAGCCGTGTGAGGAGTGGGTGAGAATGAGTGTGTTCACACACACAGGTGCAACTCCAAGAGTCGAGTAGAAACCCTTGTCCTGCACAGGCCTGTGAGTTCCTTTCAACTCAGAATATTCTGTTTCTATGAGTCTAGAGTCCTGCCTTAAGTTTTAATATCTTATATAAGGCAGAGCAGAAATTTTATGGTCCTTCAGGAAGGGCCTGTACTGCACTGTAATCACAATGAGTCTCTTAAACAGCCAGCCCCAGCATATCATACTCATTTTCTGGAAAAAGTTGTACCTGGGTGTGTGAACACACTCATTCTCAGTGTGCTTCTAGAGGACTCTTGCACTGAGTCAGTGTATTTTCCATTGGAAAATATGAGTATAGCAAGCAGATGAGCCATAGAGCCCTGGCATCTGAGGCTTGTTAGGCACGCTGGGAATCCTGTGTAGGAGCTGGCAGGGAGAGAGGGAGCTGAGACATGCTGCAGCCTCCAGAAATCTGACCTGCATGAGGCAAAATTATGTGCCTGGCTTTACACATTGGCACCGCAGGGACAACGGGAGATCTCTGATGCTGTCTTCATATTTGTCACCTGCAGGTCTGGGCAGAGACTCACCTTAAAATGCTAGAAAAATTTAGCGAAAGCTTAGCATTTGAGGTAGTAGATTTAAGCCCTCAAGTATAAACAATTGTTTATACTGACCAATTTTCTCTGCTCATAGCGAGGTGGGATTTTTATTATTAAACTGGGAAAAATCCAAACCCATGAAAGTGAAAGTGTTACTGGTAATTATGTTGATTTTGACCCATCTTGGCATTCTAATTATACTATTATCATTGCACAACAGTAAAAATAGAATTAAACAGTTTGGAAATCACAAGGGATTTGTAGATATATCATAAATTAATTATGGGAAAAAAAAGAAGAAAATCAGTATCAATGGCTAAACCAAGAAAATTTGTGCCTTTTGCAGCTCGTTAATTAACAGTGATAACATGATCCAGAGGTGATCCTTGCTGGTGTCAACAGTGGTAATAGAAACTTTATTTAAGCATGGTTCTGCTATAAACCCTATGTACATCTTGCACTCTCATCGTTCTCTGGTAAAGGCCATTAAAAAAATCTAATGGAAAATATTTTTTATAACTTTTTTCCAATAGGACATGTGAATATTTGTAAGGATTCTTGGAGGTGTACAAAAATTGTCTGAGAGCTACTGGGCTAGTAACTGAAAAAATTAGGAGTTTTCAGTGTCAGCAAGGATTTTTTTATTCTTTCATTTAACTTTTCAGTATTTGCAGATGGTTGATGTTCCTGAATCTGTTACAGCTTTCACAGGGTGGTTTTTGTTACTGAGTTTTATTCACTATTCTAATGAAGCCTTCATCCTGTTGCTTTATCATTTTACACTTTCATCACTTTTTTTTACAACTGCATAACAGAATTTCTCCTTCTGTGGACTAAAGCATGCTTTCTGAGAATACACATCTTAAATATGACCCTTATTAAATCTTCAGTGTTAGATACTGTTATTATAAATAATATTCAAATGCTATTATCTATTATCTATTGGAAAATTATCTATTGGAAAATTTTTTTTGCTAAAGATAACTAGGCCTTAGTTTTACTCATCAATTGTACATTTAAAATAATTTTGCTTCAACTGTGCTTGAAGTGGATATCCATAATTAGAGTGTTACTGAACCACGTTTATTAGAACTGTGTAGATCTGTCAAAAATGTTGATTTCTTTCAATGAAAATTTCCTAACTACTGCTGAGAGTCTGTAAATTGTACTTCTAGATTAGGAAAACAGGGAAGCAAACACATACAGAAAATGTAAATCTACCAACAGAGGAGACAACCCAGTATTTTTTTCCCCTTTAATGGGAAAATTACACCAGGGAAATACACTGAGAATAAAGATGAAGAGAACAGAACATACATGAGCTGAGGAAATACATATTTGCAGTTGTAGATACACTTATATTTTTGGTGATATATAGCATATGGTATATTATTAATATAATAATTACATTATAAATGTATTAAATTTACTTTGCATAAAATTAGTAGTCCTCCCATCTCCTACACTTTGATGGAACCTTTCACATCGTGTTTTCACAAGCACATATAGGCAAGCATAATTTAAACAAGTAGAATAAATATCTACTCAAAGCACTTTGACCTCATCTTGCCATACAAATTTTAGTGAGTTTTGCCAGTTGAATTTCATCATTATATCAAGATAATAAATGGGAAGAATTGCATTTAACAATAAGTACTTAGCTTTCATCTTCTGTTTTTGATATTATCTGGGTACCAAGTGTTTTTCAGTTCGGTTCCTTGATAAGTGTAGGAAAAAAGATTGAATGAGACTAAGATATTTTTACTTAATCATGACGCTGCACTAGTTGAAAAATCATTTACAATTTGTAGTTAATATTATAATATATTTTTAGAAAAAAAAACAAAACACAAACAACATTGAGATATAACCTGCATCCTTCTCTTTCCTCACCACAAGTTCAGCTTGTAACCCCCTAATACCCATGCAGAAAATTATGGACAATAAAGCAACAAGTGGCCAAGTTGAAATTAATTTGGAAATTTAATTAAATTTATAAAATTTTTTCCCCATAAATACTCTAATCAACCATTGCACATAATTATTCAGAATTACTGTGGACACTGAAAGCTGTTTTTTACAACCTCTTAATGTCTTGAGGATGATGCTTTAAAATTAAAGTCTGTCTGAAAAAGGCCAGACTATTTGACTTAGCACTTTTATTCAAATAGAAAAAAAACCTCTCTATATATTTCTTTTTTCTTGCAATTAACATAAATTAAGAAAAAAACAAGTGAAAAATTACTTTCTAGGAGACTACATTTTATCTCTATTTATTCACACCTTCCATTTTCTCTAGGACTGTCCAAGCTAATCAGAAAGATAATTTTATTTATCTGCACCCATACTACAAACTAGCAATAACAGAATTTTTTAGTTACTCTTTTTTTGCCTATTCTATTTGCAGGAAGTGTCTGTGCTGTGGTGTTAGCTGATAATAGATGAATCATGGAAAGACTTGTGCAACACTGAAGCACCAGCCTGTTCCGTTTCAAGAAAGAAAGAGGCATGTAATACACTGAAGGTAGGCCATTAATAAGTGATAGTGATCTTGATGAAAATTCTGATATGTGGTCTCCAAAACCTGCTAAAACTAGGGTTATTATCTGTTCTGTAAGCAAAAAAAAGTCAGTATAGTGTGAAAACCTGAAAAATCATTTTAGCATGTCTCTTAGTAGGAACATCCATAGGTACAAAAAAGGTTTTTCCAGTATGAAATAACCTATTTAATACTCCTTATTTCATACCCTGCTCCAAATTAGATCGAAAGAATGAAAGAATACTGTTAGCATTATATTCAGAATGGTCCAACATTAGGTACATTTTTGATCTATAAAATATGGTAGCCCAAATTCTTCCTTGACACAATTTTCTTAAATTTAGTGAAGGTGTGGTTTGATAGCAGAGCTGTGATTTACAGGTTAGGAAAACAAACAAAAAGGAAGAAAATGGCCAGTTCTTCAACTCTTTTGTGTTAGGGTAGCTCAAAGATGTTCCTTTCCTTCCTATATTAGAATGAGTGTCTCTATAGGAAAAATAGGGGCAAAATTCTCTTCAAAATAGGAGGGAACAGACTGTGACTTGGGTCCATGCAGCTTGACCAACAGCAGTCTAGTCAGTCTTTGAGTCTAATCAGTCTTTGAGAAGTACCACATGAAGGAGAGGAGAGTTGGTATCAAATGATCTTTCCTATGGACACCAATCACAGGGTGTCAGAAATTTGTCCGTTAGCAATGTCAAGATTGTCCCAAATCTGAAAGTAAAGCTTAAAAGTAATTATTCAGAAATGATGATAGCCAACACATACAAAAAAAAAAAAGAAAAAAAAAAAAAAAAAAAAGCCCCATTGAGTCTGAGATGGAGTATGAGGGCAAAGTATCTATTTTCTAAGACAGTTTTATTCCATTGTATCTTCAGGTCTTTCATCCAGTTTGCTCTGGCATTTTCAGATATTTGGTGTCAGTGAATTAGCTGACATATGAATCAAACTCCTGTACAGATAAAAGGCAATCTGACACCCAGGGAAATGAAACTCATTATCTGATTCTGTATCAGAGCTATGTGACACATGAGAATTATGATTTTCAAAATAGTCCCCACTGAGGGAATATGGATGTAGTCTGGTCTTCCCGGGCCTGCAGTTTCTAAGTTTTACTTCTTAGTGATGTTTTGGATCTGAAAGCCTCTTCCCACAGTTTGAGCATAAACATTGCCATTGTTTGTGTAACAAATGTTTAATGTTTTGAATTCTTTTTGTGGGAACAGGCTTTCAGATCCAAAACATCACTAACAAGTAAAACTTAGAAACTGCAGGCCTGGGAAAACCAGTCTACAAAAGTACTACTCAAAATTTCAGTAGCCTATTTGGACTTGAGGCTAGCAGTAAAACAAAAGAGAAAACGTCACTTATTTCCTCATTCTTTTGCAAATGGTAGACTTTGTAGCATTAACCTACTTAATTAAAATAAATTTCCTTTTTTAGTTCCACATTTGTGACAGAAACATGAAAACACAAGCTATTTTTCTTCAGCTTGTAAATGTTTGTAACTGCAGATGTCTTGCAGATGGCTCCTTCTCAGATGCTCTGGGAACACCTATTTACCCAGCTGATAGGCAGCAATGCAGCAAATAAAAAGCAACTGAGGGGGATTTTGGCAGGTAGCAAGGACACCTGTTTACTTTCGTGGTGTTCCTTTTTTTTTTCTTTTCTGGTGGAAGTTTTATATCATGATAGATTTTTGGGCAAATTACTGGATAGCTCTCCAGTTTTCAATATTTCTTTTGGAGGTTTTTCTATTCAACTTCAAGCATTTTCTTTGGGTTTCTTTTTCTCTTTTACCTTCCATTTCATGGTAGTTTGTCTTTTTTTGCCAGTTTTTGGTATTTTGTCACATATTTTTTATTGATGATGATCTGTGGGGTTTTATTCCCTCTAGCTAGTCTTGGAGGGAATATCTTGTGACTTTGGGAACATTATGTTGGTGATGTTGTGCCAGTTTTGCTGTATCTTCCATGATTGAGAGGCAATATCAGGAACCAACTGAAAAAAAAAAAAAAAAAATAAATAAAAAAAAAAAAAATAAAAATAAAAAATCCAAAACAACAAAACAACCCCCTGAACATTTTTAATGAGCTCTAATTACATGTACAACTGACTTCTAACCTGTCCTGGTTCAAGCTAGGGTTAATTTTAGCAGCCAGGAGGGGGTATGACCAGGACATGGAGGTTACTCTGTACCACCTCACATCACTATAGGGGAAGGGGTCTCTTTCAGGGGACATAGGGCGACACAGGGAGAGATGAGGTATTATTATTTCTGTGTGAATCGTTTGCATCTTTCTTGTACCCTCTGTCATTGGTATTGTTGTTGCTTCTGTTCATTTTCTTAGCTCATTGCTGTTTCCAGTAATTTGTTCTTATTTTGACTCACGATCTTTACCTTTTGTGCCTCCAGTTCTCATCTCCATCCTGCCACACAGAGAGACTGACTGGAGGGACAGAATGAGCAGCAGTGTGGTTTGAAGTCTTAGTGGGAGAACAGTATTGGGGAGTAACGTTTCTATACCATGATACAACCTTAATGGATTCTGCACATCATGCAGCTGCCTTTGCAATTTGGATGATATTAAAAGCTACTGTAATTTCTCATGCTGCTTAGTTTACTTACTGCTGGCTTTTTTTACTACTACTATTTAATCTTAAAATCAATAATATAAATAGGAATCTGTCATTTTAGTAAAATATATTTTGGAGTTTATATATTTTAAGGAGGAACTAATTTTTTGCTGAGCAGTAACTGTAATAATGTTATTTTAGGACACTGAAGTTAGTTATTTATCAACTCCCTTATCAGATTTGTGTTTCACTAATAAAATAGTTATTTTACTCTTTGTCTCCTTCTAATCTCTTCAATAATCAATTCTGTAAGTCAATTTGAGATTAAGAAATTCCATAAGGAAATGTATGAAAAACTAATTCTCTATATTTCACTGCTTTTTTTTTTTTTTCCTTTCTTCTTCATCTCCTGAAAGACAAAGCTATATTTTCCTGATTGCAATGCTTTAATCCTCTCTAGGCTATAAACATCACTGTCATTGTGTTTTCATGGGTGTTATTATCCATTATCCATGGTATTTATTCATTGTTTCAGTGAGATCAGACATCTGAAGAAGGTCTCTGCTAGTCTCAAACACTTCCTGAACTTATCAGAAGTTTGCACAGGCTAGATGCTCTGTCCATTATGTCTAGCAACAGAGGCTGTAATTTTCTGGCAACCACAGTTCATAATGAGACACAGTCTAGGAAAGTCATGGAGTCCTGCCCCTGCAATACTGAAAACTCAGTGCTCAGTTAAGCAAAAAGAAAGTGGATGAAAAAGTCTATTATCCTAGCACCTTTTGAACATCTATGTGTAGGTGTCTATAGACAGAAAATACCTGTGATACTATTATGTTAAAAAAAATAAAATATTAAAGCATTAGTGTATCTAAAGATAAAATTAACTTGAATTGTTAAAGCTAACTGATAATTGTGAGATTGCAGGGTAAAGGTCAAAACCTGAAATTTGGCCTTTGAAGCAGAGGATAACAGCAAAGAGTAGGGGCTGGTTGTAAAGTTTTATGACACCCAAATTGTCATAAATGTAAATGTAAAATGGCTATATTGGGTTTTCATGGCATGATTTTGGTGGCAGGGGGGTTGCAGTAGTGACTTCTGTAAGAAGCCAGAAATTACCCCCATGTCTGAAGGAGCCAGTGCCAGCAGACTCCAAGACAACATTGCCATTGGGCAAGGCCAAACCACTCACCAGTGATGGTAGCACATGTGGGATGACAGATTGAAGGAGAGGGAAAAAAACTGCTTTACAGAAGCTGCTGGATGAAAGAGTAAGGACATGTGAGAGGAACAGTTCTGCAGACACCAAGGTTAGTGGAGAAGGAGGGGCAGGAGGTGCTCCAGGAGCTGAGGCAGAGACTCTCCTGCAGTCTGAAGTGCAGACCATGTTGAAGCAGCTGTGTCTCTGCAGCCCCTGGTGAAGCATGGGGGAGCAGAGGTCCACCTGCAGCTGTTGAATGGCCCCACATTAGTACTGGTGGATATCCAAAGGAGTCTGACACTCCATGGAAAGCCTTCATTGGAGCAGTCTGTTCCTGAAGGACTACACTCCATGAAGTAGACCCATGCTGAGGTGGTTGTGAAGAACTGCAACTGGTGGGAAGGATTGATACTGGAGAAGTACATAGAGGACTGTATCATGTGGAAGGAATCCACATGGGAATAGAGGAAGAGTGTGAAGAGTCCTTCCCTTAGGGAGGAAGAATCAGCATGTGATGAACTGACTACAGTGTCCATTCTCTATCCCCTGCACTGCTGCAGGGTTACTTAAAAACAAGGAGTGAAGTTTAAGACAAGAAGAAGGGAAAGATCTAGTGAAGCCATTTTTGTGGTTTGGCTTTATTTTTCATTACCTTACTCTGATTTGCTTGACAGTAAATTGAATTGGTTTCACAAAATTAAGTCTGTTTTGCCCATGACACTAACCAGTGAGTTATTTCTCCCTGCACCTATCTCTACCCATGACACAAGCCTTTTGTTATATTTTCTTTTGCCTGTCCCACTGAGAGGAGGAATGAATAAGCAAGCAGCTTTTATGTAGTGGTGGATTTATCAGACAGGATGAATCCACCATAACACTTTGAAACCAACATAGATCAGGTGATTGGTTAATGTAGAATTCTCAAAAAATTACTTAAATTTAAAAAGTGCTTTTGAAAATGCATATATTCAAGTCTATTACAATTTCCCTTAAAGTAAAATCTCATTCACTTGCAAGATCAGTGTATTTGTCTTTCAGCTCTACTTTATTTTAACATGTTGAAGGCCAAGGTAAAATAAATAAGAAAGCCTCTGTAATATGGTGAAATGTGTGTCCATTGCCTGCATCTAAGATTTACAAAGCCAATTCCTACAGACAGCCTGCTAACAATGCAGGACACAATTAGACTGAATTCTGCAGCTGAAAAGATTGTAAATCAGAGAGAGATCACTGCTTTATTAAACAATATGTACCCTGAAATATATTCCACTGTAAAAAGAGACTTTATAAAGAAAAAAGTTTTTAAAAAAATGAAAAAAGTTAAAAGTTTTGGGACACTGACATTGCATTACTAACTTGAAGATTAAAAAGTTTTAGCTGTTCTTTTTTGTACTTTTTCTCACAATGCTTTTTATGTTCCATGCCACATTAAACACATTAGTGTCTTTCTAAAAGTAATTCACACATACTTCAGGTATCAGGACATCTGGAAAATAAGCTTTTTTGTTTGGAAAGACAAGATAAATAAAAAGAGGTTTTGAACTGAGAAATTATTCAAAGCATTTTCTTTTTGCTTGGAACCAATTTATTTTTTCTACCACCATGTCTTTAGTTCAAGAATATTGAAACAAATTTAGCAAAGCTCTACCAATGTCTCCTGTAAAATAGAAAATTAAGAGAAAATATGCTGTATCTAAAATTCCCTTATGTATTTCAGTTGTTTGATTTCTGATTTAGTGATTTACACTATTATATTTCAATTTCAATTAATTTGGCTATTCTATATAAAATAAAATCCTAACAGAGACTATTTTTATGTATTAAAAAACATACATCTTTTTAAAATGATAGATGAAAGTCCACTTTTAATATAATTTAAATTACTTCTAAATAGATTAATTTCTATTACAACTTAGAAGTTCACAAGAAAAAATATTAATTTAGAAGTCCATGATTTCCTGGTACTTCATAGACTTTCCAAGTACTTTTCACAATTCATCCTCCAACGTATTATGACAGAATTTGGACCTTAAAATTCTTCAGCTTCCTTTTGCTTTAAAAAATTATAAGGGATAACTGATACTTAATGCCTGCTGAAGCACTGGTTTAATTTAATTCTTTTTAGTTCAGTGCAGTCATGTCAGTTCCTGAAAACCAGTCTTTATCTTTGAGATGAGTAATGCATATCACCCAGGCTCCTGATTCTGCATTCTGGTCTCCTGGCAATTTCCCCCAAAGACCTCTGTGTGAAAAATTAAGAAGTAACAAAGAGTCAGAACTTAGCTTAAAGACTTTGTAGATAAGTCTAGGAAACACAGACTAAAAATGTAATGAAGTAATCCTGATTTTTCATTTGAGAATTTATAAATATCTTATAAATATGATATGCAATTAAGCCTCAGTTTCTGCTTTAAAAAGTGGAAGGAAATTTAAAATTATTACTATTTCCTGACCACATTTTCAGAAGCAATCCCAAAAGAAGGGTTTTGCTGTTTCTTGATGATTGCCAGTTTGACATTCTCTTAAACTCAGCAGATGTCATGTATTGCTTCTCTCTTCAGCATACACTTCAGCACTGGTCATAAAAATTATTACTCCTGGAATGTGATAGGAAGAGTCTCATACACCAGCTTTGTGATAGAAAACTATTGTTTTGTAGAGTGTTGCAAGACTTAATGGCCTACAGAGGTCCTAAAAATGTCCCTTCCACCCTCATCAATTTTGCAATTTTATGAATAATTTATAGAAATTAATTTTTATAATTAGGATTATTTTCAAATAAGGAAATTGTCTAAAGCTGTTGAGTTTTAGGTTTAAAAAGGTATTCTTAATGTGACAGTGACAAAATATAGTCAAATCTTGCTGTGCATCCTTCCTCCAGCCCTCACACATACATCACATAGGGAATATGATTTGTCCTAAGACAAGTACACCAAGTGGGAATTGTCCTGAGGTAAGAAAACAAGTTTGGAACTGCAGAAGGAACTGTCTGAATGCTTGCGTAATTAATGCATTCCAGAGATGAGGGAGTTGTGATGATTGCAATTGCTTTTGTACACATTGGCCTGCAAAATGGTATTAAGTGCTGCTGGAGACTGGTACAAACTGGTCTGCCAAGGTTGTAGGCAGCTTCCAAGTGAATCTCCACCCCCACTCCAGCAGGCACATCTTTGGTGTAGATCAGGGATCCCAAGACAGGAATTCGTACTTTTGAAGAGGTGAGTTAAAACACTAAGATCTGCTAAAACATGGGGATAAAATCCTAAAGTAGATCTATAGGTGATTTACTGCTTTGTAATTGTGCATCCTGTAAGGCCAAAGACTGTAAAATGGTATGTTTCTAAACTTGCTTATACCATAACCCTTTAGACCTATTTACATTTCACAGCTCATTGATTGATTGATATATACTTCATTAATTTTCGATACTATATTGGCAATAAGTCTAATCAGAGTTATCTGCATAATAAATGTCATATTTCTCTTACCTGGCCAAAAGTCTTTCTACTACTCTTCTGAACAAAATTTGTTTGCCTCACCTGCTCTCCTTCAGTTATAAGTACATGATAGATTAATTTAGCATATATTTGTCAAAAGAAGATCTTAAACCATACAGTAAGCTGTTGATATTTTATTCATGCAAACTCTTATATAATTTTCATAAGGAATTCTGACCTATAGTACAGGAAAGGGTCTCAAAAGCCAGAATCCCAAGGCTAAGTATACTCTAGAAAACTCTTGTGAAAAAGTAAATTTAAATGAAAAAGGTTTGCTTAAATTACTTCAGCTATATTTACATTTAAACCAAGATTTTTATGTTTTTAATTCTTATGTTTATGCCTTGTCCATAAGACACAGCTATTTTTGTCTCATGAAGAACTATACGTGCATTACATATTGAACTGATAAGGTAAAGAGCACTTGGAGAAATGGTACATGTGATCCTGAATAGTGTTGATTAGAATGGAGGACTCAGCTCAGATCTCCCAGCTTTCTACTGTATATTGACAGTGTGCCTTTGGGAATTTATGCGTTGTTTTCAATGGACTAGAATACATAATATCTTTGTTAGGTGTTCTTGAGTCTTTCCAAGTCTCTAATTTTGTTGCAAAAAAGAGTCCCATAGGACACTTCATTTTGACTTAGCATAGCTTTATTTGCATAACAGTCCTTTGCCTTGAATATGAGAATATGCTCCACATATGCTATAGGTTATCCCTGACTGTACACTGATTTTAATATTCATCTTCCAGTAGGAGGTTGACACAGAGTCTAGATTTCTCTTGGATACATGTAAATTTGCTGTTTTGCTATTTCTACATAAGCCTCACTACTAAATATACAAATACTATGCAGATGTTATGTAAATGTACAAATACTATGCAGAAAGTTCTCTATTCCCAAATCTTAGCTCACGTGTTTATGCCTGGTTCATAATCTGCCCTATGTTTTTTTATACTGAGAAATAGAGACCAAAACATGCTGTGTTCCAATAGATATGTGTTTCTACCTACTGAAAATTATGTCACAAACTAAAAGATTCGCATGACATTTCTTTTGGTATTGAAACATGGCTTGTATATTTACACAGACAGCAGAACTTTAGAAATGAGCCACTTAAGTGCTGTATTTGTGTCATGTATTGACCAATATCTAACCCAAGAATGCAATGATTGACCTATAAAAGATTAAAAAGTTTTAGATTTAATTAAGAATATTGGAGAAATTTAGAATAATGGACCTCATAATTTTTGTGTTTCTCCATTGTTATGAAAATTCTTCAGATTTTCAACCATCAGTACTACATATTTGGTACCTCACATTCAATATAATTTCAACTAGATATTTTCATCCATTTTTTAGAACTGACCTAGACCACAAGACCTTTCTGTAAATATTTTTATTCCAATACAATCTTTAAATAACTCTCTTTGAAAGAAAATATCTACAAATACTGTTTATAGCAATTACTGATTACAGTTAAAAATTATGAAAAAGGTACAAGACCTGTAGTTTTATTCCACCTCTTGGACAAACCCAGCCAGGGATAAACAATTCAGCCTCTAATGAATCCTATCCTAAGCACTGCATCATTTGGATTATGCTACTAGCTCAATCCAGGGCAGTCAGCACTTTAAGGGACTGCTGAATGGCAAAAAAGTACCATTGTCACAGGTCTGGTTATAATAACAATTTTTTTTTCTTTGGTGTTCATTGTGTGAGTTCTATGCATAACTTCTGATTCAACCATTCTTTTCAACAGGATGTTACAGAGTTTTCTTCTTACACCTGCCTACATGTCTCCTCATACTTTTCTTTTACTGATATCATTATCTTAGATCCACAGTGAAATATCAGTTTGACTTCA
This sequence comes from Sitta carolinensis, assembly GCA_032173965.1. Taxonomy (NCBI): domain Eukaryota; kingdom Metazoa; phylum Chordata; class Aves; order Passeriformes; family Sittidae; genus Sitta; species Sitta carolinensis. The sequence continues at coordinate 52,255,436 of CM063313.1, forward strand.
GAATTCTGACAGATTCAAGATAATTTGTGGTCTTCCTGACCATGTCACTTTTTCTCTTCATTCCTATCTTGTCTTCAGCTTTTGTCAGAAAGAACTGAAATTAGAAATAAAATCAGATCCCTCTTTACTGAAAGTTAATTTCTTTATCTTTTAGCAATTTTCTATATGTATTAAAAAATCTAGATTTTTTTAAACAATTTTTTTCTGTCGGCATTTTTTGCTTGTGTTTTTTACTTTGTTTTTTTTTTTTAAAGTCTTCTTACCAAATGAGTTGAGGTCTGAGAACTGACCCAAATAGCAGATTGTTAAGAGCTCTGTATTCCAGAGCATCCTCTGCTGTACAGTTTCAAATACAGAATAGGAGCTCTAGTGAACCCGTCAGCATGACTAGTTCTCTGTTCCTTTTTAAGTGTGACACTTGTTTTCTTTTTTATACTCATCAAGAAACTAACCTGAAAACCACCCACCCATGGTTTGTTAGGTTTGCTAGGTTTGTTTCACACATATGGATCTGTGTCTTACAGGAGAGTTTCATGTTAGTTTTCTGCTCAACTGTCTCAGGAATTGTTTATGTCAATACCATGTATTAAAACATTCTTTTCTTTCCCAACCTTTTTGTTTGTTTGTTTGTTTTAGTGTTCTTCAGATTATTTCTCCAGTTTGAGCTCCAGAATTTCAAAACTCGCTAAGTTCTATTACTCCTGAGTAATAAAAAAACTTGCACCCAAAAAACCCAACAAACCAAAACTAAACTAAACAAAAATCACACCAACATTTCTCTCTAATCATATTAAAAAAATATATAATATTAATTTAGAATAGCTGTAAAATAATATATAATAATATAGTTTTCATTTCAGTTAAGAATGTTATGATTCAGTTAACATTTCTCATCTTTTTTTTTTTTTTCTTACATTTTTTGTATGTCTTATGTTTTATATATTGGCTTGAAGGCTAGTTGCTATAGATTTCATTCCCAGCTCTGAAGCTCTATCCCCAGTGACTCTTAAGAAAGATACTGTCTTTAGAAATCTTATTTATTTAATAATTTGAATTTAAAACTGTGACTAACCCTAAATGTGGAAACTCTGATGCAAGATCTAAAGAACTACCCAGATAAAAAAGGGTTCAAGAATGTGTATATGTGCTTTGACATTAAAAATTTGGTGTGACTTGAAAGCTCTAACAAGACGTGCCAGGAACAATACAAAACTGAATTAAGTACAAAAGGTACAAGAGTAATATAGTACTTTAACAAGATTCCAGGCAGTCTTCAATATCTACTTCACTCTTACAAGAAGACACAGACACAAACAGAAAAGAAAACCTGCTGTGAATGATGATCGTTGTCCTTAAGAAAATAAACAACCAGTGCTAAACTCTATATTTTTTTTTTGTACACTAGGCCATTATGGTGCAACATCTGTATAGTTTTGTTTACAAATCCCTCATATATGCATAAAAGATGCTTCGGCAGTTTTTCTTTTTTATTTCACATAGAATCACACATAAAATCACTGGGTTGGAAGAGAACTTCAAGATCATCAAGTCCAACCCATGCCTTAACTCCTCAACTAGACCATGGCACTGTGTGCCACGTCCAGTCCTCTTATAAACCCATTCAGTAATGGTGACACCACCACCTCCCTGGACAGACCATTCCAGTACTTGATCAATCTTTCTGTAAAAAACTCTTTCCAAATTTCCAACCTATATTTGGCCTGGTGCAGCTTACTTAAGACTGTGTCCTCTCGTTCCGTCAGTGCTGCCTGAAGAAAGAGACCAACCCCCACCTGACTACAAGGAGTTGTCAAGGGTGATAAGGTCACCCATGAGTCTCCTTTTCTCCAGACTAAACTCCCCAGCTCCCTCAGCCGTTCCTCACAGGGCTTGTGTTCCCAGCCCCTCACCAGCACCATTGCCTCCTCTGAATGCACTTGAGCAACTCCAAGTCCTTCCCAAACTGAGGGGCCCAGAATTGGACACAGCACTCAAGGTGTGCCCTCACCAGGGCCCAGCACAGGGGCAGAATTACCTCCCTGCTCCTGCTGGCCACACCATTCCTGCTACAGGCCAGGGGCCATTGGCCTTCTTGGCCACCAGGGCACAGAGCTGGCTCCTGTTCAGCCAGCTGTGGATCAGCACCCCCAGGTCCCTTTCCTCCTGGGCACTGTCCAGACACTCCACCCCCAGTCTATAACTCTGCAGGGGGTTATTGTGGCCAAAATGCAGGACTTGGCACTTGGACTTATTAAATATCATCCTATTGGACTCTGCCCATCCATCCAACCATTCCAGGTCTCTCTGCAGAGCCCTCCTACCTTCCAACAGATCAACACACGCTCCCAGCTTAGTGTCATCTGCAAATTTACTAATGGGAGAATCAATATCCTCATCCATGCCATCAAAAAAATATAGAACAGAACTGCTACCAGCAGAGATCCCTGAGGGACACCACTGGTGACCAGCCCCCAGCTGGAATTGACACCACTCACCACCACTCCCTGGGCTGGGCTATCCAGACAGTTCTTAACCCAGCAGAGAGTGCTCCTGTCCAAGCCTTAGACTGCCAGCTTTTCTAGGAATGTGCTGTGGAAGACAGTGTCAAAGGCTTTGCTGAGCTCCAAACAGACAATATCCACAATTTTCTCCACATCCTCCAGGCAGGTGACCTGGTCATAAAAGGAGACCAGTTTGGTCAAACAGGACCTACCCATCCTAAACCCATGCTGGCTGGGTCTGATATCCTGGCCATCCTCTAAGTTCTGTGGGATGACCCAGTATAAACTTTTCCATCACCTTACCAGGTTCTGAGGTCAGGCTAACTGGCCTATAGGTACCATGATCCTCCTTCCCACCCTTCTTGTGAATGGGGGTCACATTGGCCAGCTTCCAGTCATCTGGAACCTCCCCAGTGAGCCAGGACTGTTGGTAAATGATGGAGAGCAGCTTCCCAAGCTCATCTGCCAGCTCCCTCATCACTCTGGGATAGATCCCAGCTGGTCCCATAGATTTATGAACATCCAAGTGTCTCAGCAGTTCTCTGACTGCCTCCTCCTGGATAACAGGAGCACCATTCTGCTCCCTGACACCATTTGCCAACCCAGGAGGACAGCTGTCCTGAGGACAAACCATCTTCCCACTAAAGACTGGGGCAAAAATCTTCTCTTCATCTGCAGTTACTAAGTTGCCTCCTATATCCAATAAAGAACAAAGGTTGGTCTTACCCTTCCTTTTACCATTAATATATTTGTAAAAAACATTTTTTATTGTCTTTTACAAAAGTTGCCAAATAAAGTTTGAACTGAGCTTTGGCCTCCCTAATTCTTTTCCTACATGCCATAGCAACCCCCTTAAATACTTCCTGAGAGCAGACCCTCCTTCCAAAGGTGATACATCCTCTTTTTATTCCTAAGTTTCTTCAAAACCTTGTTGCCCATCCAGACTAGACATTTGCCTCATCCAGTCATCTTTCAGCACACAGGGCCAGTCTGTTCCCATGCCCTCAAGACCTCTGTTTTGAAAAATTCCTGGACTCGTTTGTTTTTCACGGCTGCTTCCCAAGGAACTCTCTGAATAGACCTTCTAAATAGTCCAAAGTCCAATGTAAAAGTCTTATTGATGTTCCTCCTGATGTCACCAATTATCGAGAACTCATGAATCTATTTCATGATCGCTGTGTCCCAAGCAGTCTCCAACCTCCACAACTCCCACTAGCCCATCTCTGTTTGCAAACAACAGGTCTAACATAGTCCTGCCCCTGGTGCGACAAAAAGTTTCCCCCCACACTCTCTAAGAACTTTCTGGACTGCCTCTTTTCTACTTTATTGAGTTCCCAGCTGATGTCTGGAAGGCTGAAGTCACCTACAAGAAAAAGGGCTGGTGATCCTGAAACATTCTCCAGCTTCTTATAGAATAAGTTTTCCACCTCTTCTTCTAAGTTGGGTGGACAATAACAGACACCCAGTAGGACATCAGCCTTGTTGGCCTTCCCCTTAATTCTTACCCATGGGCCCTTGACTTTAACATCACTAGTTTCAATACCCCGTTTTTAGACAAAATGAAGAAATTTAAAATTACTTCAATTTAGAATGCTTTTTTTTTTTTTTCAAAATTGAAAAAAAACAACATAACATTTTTTCACAGTGCATGTTTTCTTACCTGTTTCTAGGTTTTATGTCTGCAAGAATTTTTAGATGCTAGTTGAAAATAAACTTCTGGTCTGAAAATAAATGCTTTTACTTTTATCTTATATCAGACTGTAGGTTTTCAGAGAACAATTGAATTTTATCTTTATAAAGAGTTAGACTTGATTAAGTAGTCCACAATATTTTTATACATTTTTACTCTGATACCCATTTGTTGTTTCAAAATGTTAGAAATAACACTTGATTAGACCTAGTCAGAACTGCTTGTTTTGGTATAACCTCCTTCCTCAAGATAATGTATCTGTTCAAAGGTGAAGAGGAGTTTAATTAAATCCCTTTGAAGAATTTCCTCTTTTTTTAGATGAAAATACTACCAAAAAAAAATGCTAATACATAGTACCTAAAAAGAACCGCCCAAGCCAAAGAAAAAACACCCTTAACTTTACCATTTTCAAAATACTGATGATTTTTTTGCATATTGTCCCCATATTGAATATCTAAACTCCAATTTTAACCCAGTCAAGTGATTTAAATGACTTGACATTAAATTTAATACCTTCTAGAAAAAACCAAAAAATAATTTGTTTTTCAAAAGTTTTTACTGCATCTTTGCTTAGGAATATTTGCCATAACAATGCTTAAAAAATAATCTTAGCTGTTTGGTAGATTTAAATATAAAAAACCAACCAAACAAACAAAACAAACAAACAAACAAAAACCCCCACACTTTTCAAAATTTTAATTTTTACAAGAAGAAAAAATTAAGATACCCTGTGAACATAACTAACAAAATGAACTTCCTGTCCATTTCACTGAAGTGCTTAGTAATCACCACTTATGAGCAGAAGAGAATCCTTTCATCATTGTGAGTTGTAGTAATTTTAACTGTTCATTTAAACTCTTCAAAAGAAGTCAAGTACTTGTATGCCTGAGAATAACTTGTGGCCAGTGTGTAATGAAGATTTTTTGGTGGAGTGTTCTCTTGAACTCTTTGTGGAAATAAGGAAAGGGTCCATGCATAGTATAATTGAATTTTATCTGCCTAATATTATTTAAATTTGCTGCTTAGTCAGAAAAGCTCTTAATTGGCTGCTTTTCCAAAATTCTCTTTTTGGAAACAAAGTGATACACTGAAGTGAAATCCTGTGTCTTTAAAGCAGGGAAAAGAAGTATCTTCCTACACAAGTATGAAATCAGCTTGTGAAACTAATTCATTTACACCAGTGATAATGTGGCTAAGGGTTTATTGGGGCCAAAATCAAAGACTGCAAATCCTTTTAGAAATGAAAACGTCAACAGTTGCATTGTTAACTTGAATGGATGAGAGAGACATCAGAGAAATTCTGAACTATTTTACTTGAGTGTGATGAACTCCAGCAGTGATGAGGTATCCATGCAGCTGTAACCAGTAATCCCATCAGCACTGCCTTGTGATTCCTTCAGTCCCATCCCAAACAGTCTGCCATCAGAAGTATATTACTGGTTTACTTCTATCCTGAATATTATATGAAGCAGCAATTTCTAGTTTCATAAATTCCGCCTTTGTAGTTATGCTAATTAATTGTTCATTCTTTAAAACTTGAAGGATTTCAAATGATTAATTCAGCTCCATGTTTCAGAAATACAACATACCCCTTGTTCTTTATAGGAAAGCGAAATATATCTCCTAGAATTTTCTTCCTATTCTCAGGTATAAATAAAAATGTGAGATTCACAAAGATCTTCAGAGAAAGGAAAATGAAAATTGGGAGCTGTGTCCATAGTTTGTCTCTGTAAAAATTTTCTTTTGAAAACTCTTCAGTCTTGCTTGCTCTGTTTAGCACAATTAGCACATTGTAATTAGATTTTTTAGTTCAATAGGATTAGGCTGATGGACTGGCTCTAACATTGCCCCCCTTTTATTCTCCTCTTGTGACATAGTACAAGTGACATGAAATAGGAGCCCACCTGTACATTTTAAACTGATCTGTCATAGAAAGGATATTCACATATTGTGAAAAGCATTTTGAATTTCCTTGATTGAGATATCTATATTTGAAATGCAGTGGCTTTAATGGTTAGGTTTTTTTCTGATTACAACACACAGCTGAACACTAGGTCTGAGTTTTTACAAGGACTTTACAGGCTAGTTTTATGACCTTGTGGCTCATTTAAACAGTCCAGTAAAAGAATCTTGGATCCATGTTAAGTTCTTTCAGAATTTCATTTGTATAACCCTGCAAACTATCTATGCTAGTTACTTTGTGCTAAGTTTCTAATCTTTAAAATATTAATATACATGGTTTCATTAGTCCATGTGTGCTAAAATTTCCATACATTAGTGCACCATGTTTCCATACATTAGTGCTGCACTACAAAGTATGAAGTCTTGAATTTTATCACACCAACGAGTATGACACCAAATCAAGTAATAGTAACACTAAATTGGAAAATTCTACAAAATAAATGTGTTAATTAAGTTAATATGGCAATAATGTGCTTTCAGGTGTGAATGATCCCTACAATTTAAACAAAACTTCTTTTGTTTCTATATGTTGTATCTGCTTGCAGAGAAAATATATTTTTAAAGCAATTTCTAATTCTGAGGGAGACAAATGGTGACATAGATAACAGAAAGCATAATAATAAGCTTTCTCTTTTTTATTTCTACTTTTGTAGAAAAAAGTAATTAAAAATCTGTTACATTGGCCATGCTTAGAGTGAGTAACTTGTATTTAAAGGTAAATATAAGTTTAATTTTACCTTAAAATCAGATCAGACCAAATTTCTTCTTACTCAGTGCTGAAACATTGTAAGTCATGTTTATACCAGGAATATGAGGATATGCATAGCTGTCAAATTTTTCTGTCTTTGAGTACATCTTTAGTCCTTGACTACCAAGTTCCAAATTGATATGGAAGCCTTTTACATGCAGCTTTGTGACATTACTTTGTTAAACTACTTTTGTTAATAGTTTTTTTAAATGCTAACTGCTCCTATTTGATCAGTCTCAAGTACCACCAAATATTTATCAAAAATATAACACTCTATAATGGTTAATTTTCATACACTGAATAGTTTCTTTGGTTTTGCTATACCAGTCTCAAACCAGACAAGTACAGCACTGCTTGCAGGTTCCTTAGCAGTAATCATTTATCTACTTTTCCACCAAACCTTGTTTTTCCCCTTTTCTCCTCATCCATTTTGTGATACTATTTCTTCCTTGCATCTTATTCTTTCTGGAGTTGTTTCCTGCTTGGAGCTGCAGTGATGAATCTCTGTTTATGGTAAATAGTGCCTATATCAGCTACATCATTACATTGACAATGCACACATATTTCCTGGGGAAAACAGACTCGCTCATGCCATTTGAGGTTCATATCACAGCACTCACTTGGATTTGAAGTGCTCCTACCACTGTTAAGAAAATCATTACCTTGCCTTCCCTGGGTGTGCCTCCAACGCTGGATGAAAAACTTTGAGTATACATGTTCTTGTGATGTGTCAGATATTCATATTGTCAATACCTTACTGAAAAATCGTCATATTTGCACATATGCTGATCCCTTTTTCAACTCATCTCTCCAAGTGCCAAACACTTATGGTTTCACTGTTTTCTATTGAAAAATGTTGCTATGTTTTTTCTAGTTCCAAACAGCAACTGAACGCCCTCTGAGATTGTGTAACAAGATGTACAGTCTCATCAGAAGAAGGGAAGTACACCAATATGAATAGAACTTTTTTCAATACAAATCCTCCAAATTACTAAATTTTCACAGTTCTCTAATTATTTGATTTAGAATCACACTTTTCTTCTGTAGAGAAAGTCATCTCCCACTACAGTGTATTGAAAACATTATGACTCATTGATGCTCACCAAATTATCCCTTAGGGTTTTGTACAGAGCCACAGGAAGACTCACATTTACAGCTTCTAAAAACCTAACAGATGAGTCTAATATGCCTGTGTCCTGGCTATTTAAAAGAAAACTACAACCTTAAATTGTGTAAACTTTAAAAGCCTGCTTTTTTTTCCTTTGTGCCATCTTTCAGGAAGACAGTCTCACTCTGGAAAACTTAAAGGGTCTAACTTCTTCATTACTTGAATTTTCCCTAATAATAGCTGGGTCGTTTCAATCTAGTCATCATTCAATGAAGAAAACTCAATTATAATATCACCAAGCAAAGGCACTGCAGGTGAAGAACATGTCATTTGATTTGCCACTGAGAAAAATCCCTCTAAAGCTACTGCTGGTTTTCAGAGTGTCACCATCTCCATCCACGTTCAGAGAACTCTCTGAGCCAAGAAAGGCAATTTCACACAGAGTGTCCTTTTTCTGCCTGTGCATTGTATGCCTTTTGCTAAACCTAATCTTCTAATTAGGCTCTGCATGACAATGAGATAACTTTAGTAGACTGTAACTGTTGCTTTTTTATGTTGTCTCTGATACAGTCTTGTCTGTAATTCTCAGCTGTCAAAACCATTGGAATTAACTAGGAAGGTTAAATGCTTAAAATGTATTCCTATGGGATAGAGAAGTTAAAGGTCACTGAGGCTTCTTCTGCGTTTCTTCTCATTTTGAGACAGCATCTTTGAGACACCAAAAATGACCAGAGCTGTGAATTCTAGCAATTTCTTTGCAAGCATCATATATATGCAATTATCTACCTTTTCCTGTTTAGCAAATGATTTCTTTTTCCAGTCATTCTCAACTCCAGAACACTTATTGAATTCTAAAATGCTCTGACATTTCCATCTGGTTCACTGAAAAATTCATGTATCTCCTAATGATTCATGATTTAATATTACACAATGCTATGAAAGTTAACAGAAAAAAAAAAAAAAAGATATATTTCAGAATTATAGTATAGTCCTTTCTACCTTCTCATTCTCATTTAGAATTATTTAAAGGAAAAAAAATTAACACAGGTTTAGAAAGGATTTTCTGGCCTTCTCTGTATTCTAAATATATTGAAAATATGGTTAATATAGACATATGGCTCAAAGCAGGTCAAGCATCTTTGTAGGTAACACCAACTAGGTTAAAAACTCCCAAATCTCTAAATAATGAAGATTTTCCAGTTCTGACCACAACAGAATTGAGATGGGAAATAATAAGAAAAAAATCTAGAAGGGGAAGGGTAAAAGCAGGTATTGGGCAGCAGGGAGGGGAGAGAATGGGCTATGTGAAGCATACCTTCTTTTAAAGGATTATTAAGACTGTTTCTAATGTCTTTCCAAGAGTGGTTTAATGTCAATTGATAAAATCATGTGTAGAGCTTCCTAATTTTTACACTAGGTATATTTGTGCTTAACATTCCTGTGCTTCTACAATAAATAAGAAAGGTGCCAAAGTTTAAAGAATCTAAAGAAATGTATTCTTTTTTGCAAAAAACTCTGACACAGGTGTGATGCCTTGAGAAGCTACCTAGACCTGAGGCTAGATGGTGTTAAAGGAATAAAGTGTCTATTAAAAAGGCCTTCAAAGGATATACTTTGGGCAGTACAAGAGCCCAGCACTTGTGGCTCAACCCAAGATGGACTATGAGTCACGAGTTTTCACACTGTCGTAGTTTGAAAAAAATGAGTTTTTCTGAACTTCAGTGGTCAAACCAATGAGTGCTCAGGTTTAAAGACTGGCACCTGGTGTGGCCACTGAGGACAAGGATCCGCCTCTGAGAACACAAGGGGTTAAAAGCAGAGGGCTCCCCGGAAAGCTCTCTTGGTTCCGGTCCCTGAGGACGGAGGGATCTCCCCTGCCCAGCGGCTGGCTGGGCGGGGAGGGGAAGCCATGCGGCCTGGGTGAGGTAGGCTGGAACCTTGGGCAGAGAGGGGGAGAGAAAAAATCCTACAAGATGCAAGGGTGGAAAAAGTACAAGAACCTTGAGAGGCATCAGACAGCCTTCTTTTCCTCCCTCCCCCCCCCCCCCCCGCCCCCGGAGAGAGAGAGAGACTGAGAAACCGTGTCTGTGATCTCCGTCACCTTGAAATTTGATATCAACAACTAGACAGCACGGCCGAAGGAGTATGGGGGGGGGTGGCGCGAGAAGAGTGCCCAGCAGCAAAGATACTGTGAGAGTTCTGAGAAAAAAGCCCAAGATTTTAACCCTTTTCGTAGATGATGGAAACTATAAATGCTAATCCTCCTGAATTTGAAGAAGAAAGATAGAGAGAACTAAGCAAAGATGATGAAAGTTTGTGCAAGTGGAAGATTGTCAGAGAATGCTGAAAAGAATCCTAGGTAGGAGGAGATGATGGAGTGGTCTTTAGCTGGACTGTTCTTATAGCCATGGATGGACTCATTTCTTTTCTATAACACAGAGACTGTATCTGGGGAGAGGCATTGGCTTGGAGCCAAGAGTGGACAGTAGTGTGAACAGAGATGAGAGGAAGAGCTCTGTTCTCAAGGCCCCTCGGCCCCAGGGGGTGAAACTGGGGGGGACTAGTGTCCCAAAATTTGAGAAGCTGTCGTTTCTTGGAACTAACCAAAGCATCTTTGAAAAAGAAAAACCCTAGAAACAGTTCTGGTCCATGCACAGTGGTGAGAGCATTGGACATGGAGGAAGAGACCACGATGTGGTGTAAGGAAGACTCCTATCTCTCCTTGATAGACTGAGTACTGATTATCGAAAGGGTAGTAATAGATTAAGGATTAATTGTCTAAAAGGTGGTAACGTGATGGGGAATTTTCAGTTTGTTTTGTTGTGTTGAGAACCGGTGAGGGGGGAGGAAGAGTGTTTTTTAAAGTTTCCATGTTCTTCTGTATGTGTCTTCTTTGCATATTATAAGTAATAAAGTTCTTTTTCTTTTGCTTTCTAAATTAGAAACTGTTTTGCTCTGTTTTTGGTCACATCTCACAGCAAATACCAGGGACAGTATATCCTCATAGGGGCACTGGCCTTGTGCCAACGTCAAACCTATGACACACACATACCAATTTTGGTTCATTTACATATTGGGATTAATTGTCCAATTACAGCTCCAGCTTATGAAGTCCCATCCTCCCAGATTGCTCTCCTCAATTCACTCTTTATTACTTTTTGGGCCTGAAGCTGCAATGGTGTCCTTGGTTCTCGGTCTGTAAAAGGATTTTTTTGTCTTGGAACTCTTTATATGAAGTTCAGAGTTATATACTAATGCAGTACAGAATCTGGAAAATATGAAAAAAAAACATAAGACATCAGGTGGGTCAGGAAGGAGTGAGGAGTGGAGAATAAACGAAAAGGAAGTGAAAGGAGGTGTTTCCTTTCCTTTTAAATGTCAATGGAGTGCTGTTTAAGACTGAATAAATGTGGCATTGAAATTCTTAAGTAACATTAGCCATTTATGCTACCTGCTTCTACAAGTTTTCAGCTCTAATTCCACATTCCACTCATTTAACCATAAAAATGAAGTCTTCCTAAAAGAGTTTGTGTATGGATATCAATTGAATTTGAGGACTTTTTGTCTCTAGAATTACTTGAAAACTTTTGAAAGTTCCAGCCTAAATTCCAAGTTGGTTTGGAGGGCTTTTTTGTAACTTTTAGAATATTTCATTTATTGAATTACATAAAAAGTGGACCCAGAGCTGTAATCTTGTCTGTGAATAATTAAATGGCTGGTTGTTCACTTCAGGAATGGGCCATAGAGGATACTTATTACAAAAGAAGGATCTAGCAAAGAGAACAGCTCAGTAAGTTGTCCACATAGATATTATTGTACTGTACTCCAGGTCAAAATTGCCTTGGAGGTGATGTGGGTTGCTCATTTCTGTGTTGGACAAGTCAGAGAGGGAAGAAAATGTTTACAGAAACCAACAGCATGGGATTGGCTATATTGACAATAAATCAGTAACTTTTTCTGATATAAATTTTGTAGTAAAACATATCTGCTAAAGTTACTTTTTAAAAAAAGTCATTCACATACATAAAACTTAAATTTTGTTAAAAAAAGCCAATTAGGTTGAAGTTTGGCATAGCATTATTTTATGAATGTTGGTCTGAAAGATAACAGGTGTCATGAACAGTATAGTTGGATGTCTTCTGACACCTCCCAAAAGAAAAACAGATGAAAAATCGAGTCAATATAGAGGATAAAAGACTTAAAATATTATTACTATTACTATTATTGCAGTTGTTGTTGTTGTTATTATTCTTTGATGATGATGATGATGACAGTGATGGTGATATTGTCAATTATGTTGGCATGTCTTCTGTTATTTGAAATCAAAAACTCTGGTGAGCTTCACTAACAATAGACAGAAATGAAATTTGAATCATCCTGTCTGGTCTGAAATCTTCAAAGCAAACAACAGGAAGTTGAATATCTAAAAGTGTTCTAATGACATCATTATTTTTGGGCTGAGAGTTTGAGAAGGAAAACCTGGAAGTAAATCTTGATTTGGGAAAGATAAGAATATGAAGAATTCATATTAAGAATATGAAATATCTTTCATTTTAAGAATATGAAAAATATTGCTTTAGCACGCTCTAAAAGGACATAATTATGCCAGCAAGTTTTATTTTTCAGCTGTCTTATTACCCCATTTTTGTAAAACAACAAAAAATCTAATAAACTGCAAAGAAAGTAGAAGTTTTTTCTTTATTTTTTATATCAATGATTGTATTATGCACAACTCCAATAACAGCAATTTCCTGAGATGCAGCTGTGTTTGCCTCAGAGCTAATAAGTAGTCCTCACACATTTGGTGAGGACAGCTATATTTAATTTACTGTGTTTTAGGGAACTACTTCACCAAGATTCAAAAAACCACCACAATGTTCCACTAATATAAATATTTTCACAGCAGCTTAATTTGCCAAGTTTTTCCTACTTTTCTGGTAAACACTTTCCTACATTTATTATTGCCAAAAATACAACTAATTCCATTAAAGTATTATAAACAAAACTAAAAAAATCTGTTAAATCATATTTTTCTTGTATGAAGTATACTGCCACCTTCTTTTTAGTACTATTTTATTCATCTCTTATTGTTTCCATAACATGAATCTCTTTTCCTGCTCTGGAGAGTACAGTGATGAGTAAATTAGAAAATGTCAATGGTTTATTACGCTAAGAGGGTTATTGTAACTAAGTACCTTTAATACTAAAAGTACAAAATATCTTCTGTACTACAGACAAGTTTGTGAAAATTCACTTAATTTAACTTAAAGCTGGCAAAGATTCTTCTAGTTAAGTATGAAAATTTAACATTTAATGTTGTACTAATTACTACTTGATTGAGTTTACTGAAACTAGTCTTATTGTCTTTATGCCAGTGTTTACTTAGTTAGCAGTAACTTACTAAAAAGGTTCTGTTAGTTGTGAAATTCTAGTCTACTTTTAATTTAATTCTAACCTTCATACTCTATACTGCTTAGAGTAGAGTAAGAGCAGCCAACCTGATAAAAAGTACTTTCATGAGCAAAAGTAGTTATCTACTCTCTTTCATATAGACAGACAACATGCAGAGACCACCTAAAGTTGGCATGTATGAGGTGTATGAAAGGGTTGAAAAGGAGGAGTGCTTTAAGTCAGAAGCAAATTGAGCTGCTTTGTGTTCCATGTATTATCAGGAGATAATTGTGTCCTAATTTACTAACTTTTTCGCTTCCTGACTGCTAAAACTGAGGAACATCTGGAAGTACACAGGAGTTTGTGAAGCCTCATTGCCCAAACTAGGTTTTGCCAAGGCTCAGCGAGTGGACAGGAAAAAAGGAGAAAAGCAATGTGTGAGGGATATCTTCAAGCGTCCACCAGACTCTGGCACAGGCTGTTGTCATCTGGGGTTCTCTGCTAATTGGAGTTTTCTTCCAAAGTACCTGTACTAGTTCTTATGTAACAGAGGCATGGGCTCATTCCTTCTTGCCTCTGCCTGCTGGAACTGAGACCGGGGTGAGAACTTTCCAAGTTCAGGCAATTCTCTTCTGATCTCCCTAAATATCAGCATGCTGCTAAAGATACTCACAACAGGGAACTTAAAAGGAGATTTTTTTTTTTTGTTATATTTTAATTTATATCAGCAAGAAACTGATGAGTGAGAGGATTAAGAGGTTTAGGATTCAGTGGATAAATGAGTAGCTTATGCTTATACAGGAACTTTAAAAGCACTTTTGTTGTTAGAGAGCTGATTAATTATCTTGTTATGAAAGAAAACTTCTACATAAGAAACAGTCAAGGAAGGGTACTAGAGACTTTTACAGAAGCACAGAATGGATCATGGTGGAAGGGACTACAGTGGGTCATCTGGTCCAACATCCCTGCTCAAGCAGGGTCATCCCAGAGCACTTGGCACAGGATTTCATCCAGAGAGTTCTTAAATGCCTCCAGTGAGGGAGATGTGACAATCTCTCTGGGCAACCTGTTCCAGTGCATGGTCACCTCTGCCTTAAAAAACTTTTCCTCATGTTCAGACAGAGCTGCCTCTGTGAGTGTCTGCCTACTGCCTCTTGTCCTATTGCTTAGCACATAGAGCCTGGCTCCACCCTTTTGGCACTTCTTCAGTTATCTGTAGACACTGATGAGGTCCCTTCTCAGTTCAGTCTCTTTTTGAATTAACCAAGCCTGATATTTTGGTAATTTTAGGTAAATTGTCAACATTAGCTAAAAAAAAATGGGTCTGGAAATATGTTCCCATCCTGTACCTTTTACTTTTTGCTAGAATTCCATAAAAATATCTGCTAATGCCAATTCTATAAAAATTTCCATATGCTTCCATAGCCTGTCTTTGTAAACGAATTACTGTTGCTCTCTTTGATGTATACATATATGTTGTTTAAAGAATAATTATCTGTAAATGTATTGAGGTATTTTTTTCCTCTGTCAGAGCTACTGTTGGTGCAGTATTTTAAGTGTAACTGTCTGCTCACCCCTTTGTAGCAATATTTGTTTGTCTTTGTGCAATACAGGTCTAGTCTAACCCAAGCATTCCAAAGTGAAAGGCCTTATTAATATGAAAAGCATTAATGAATACTTTATATTTTTTTCAATCTTGGTTGCCTTATTTTGTTTTGTCAAAATTTTTTTTGTCTTTTTAGAACTAGCCCAGGACCAGCTCAGAGGATCAGTCTCTTCCTTTATATAATATTCTGATGTTTGGTTTCTTAACAAAAAATTCCTTATGTGGAATTTTTTGTAAGATCTGAACTCATCCTGCTTTTAAGCAGTCTTTTTCAACAAGATGACAGAAATAATATCATAGAACTTTAAATTTACAAGGAGAAAAACATAGAAGAAGATGATATTTGATGGCAAAGCTAATTTCATAAATTCGAAAGAGCTTCTTGGCAGATAGTTTCACATCTGATGTGGGCTCTTTTTATACACTACTGCATTAAGATTGGGGATAATATATAACAATTAGTGATTTTACTGTGAATTGTAGTATAAGTTTAGGTAGAATTAAGAGCAGTTACTCTGTCTTGTATTATGAGTTCCCCTTAAGTAGACTGGTTCTGTTATAAAAACTTTAGTTCCTAAGGCACATTCTTCTAATATACTGCTGTATTGATTATTCAGGATGAAAAAGTAGGCAAATGGTATTCCTTCCATTTCTATTTAACAATAATAGTTTATTTTTTATATGTTGCATGTGCATGTACAGGGAGGATTTTGCCTTTTTTCCTGATGTGTATCTGAAGCTGGAAGTCTTCAATGCTATTTCAGAGCCTCTTGAAGCCTTGCAGAAAGGCTTGAATAAGATTCCCCATAAAAGATAATATTTCTGATACTGCAGTCCAGGGACAACTGCTGCTGTTAAATGACTTTCTAGTGTTAATTCCTTCTCTTTCAAGGTCCTGAAGCTCCTCATATAGGAGAGACTGTGTATTTTCAAAAGTAAGTATCAAAGTGTCTAGGAAGGAGAGGAATAACATCTTCAGTCTCTTTCCTACAGAAAAAAAAAAAAAAAAAAAGAATAGCAGTTGGTGAGTCTCATAAAAGAACACAAAATAGTGGACAAAGTTGCAAACAGCTTATAGATAATAGCTGTAATAGTTACAGAGAGCAGAGATTAGTGGAAGAAGATGTTCCTGTTCCCATTTTAGATGTTTTATTGTTTTGAAACAAAGACCTTATGTTCAGAAAGTCCAAGTTCACTGTTTTGTCTAATGTCCTTTCTTATATACATGTATACCTACCTACAATCCTGCAATTTTACATCCCTGTGCTTGGAGTAATATTGTGCATAATAAGACCTCTGAGTGAATTCAGACCGAGCATCTTTTTTGTCCTGTGCCCTGCTCTAAAGGAATACTCTAGGATTTCAATTTCCCCTGATAAAATTCAATCCTCACTTTTAAATGTGCTGGCCTCTGAAATTTCCTTAAGTGCAGAAATCTTGGTTATATCACTTGCACAAGGCTTCTTTGGCATTGTTGTCAGAAGTCCTGTCTTAAAAATAAGAGGTCACCCTTACTCTTCCAGCTTGTGTCCAAATCCTGCTTTTAAATTATGGACATATTTCACAAGTAAATGTTATATCCGGTGAGGGAGATACTTTACATCCATGAAGACAGTTTTACCAGGTTCAATCTCAACTGCAGGAGTTTTGGAAGGAGGAACCATTTCAGTTTCTGGGAACTGTTGATAGAAGATGCAAAATAGTACATGTGATCAGATACTTACAACTGTGTAAAAACGTTAAAAGCATATTCCGCCAACTTCTACAATTTTTAGCTCAGTTTGTAATTTAATATGTTAATAGTAATTTACAACAACTTTTGTTCTATTTTCTTTTGAAAGCACAAATACTTTGCATCCCAGACATGCTCCAACAAAGAGATGCATGCATGTATTGCCCACTGAATGAGAATAAACTTTTTGTTTTTATTTAGTAATGTTGTATTAAGTTTGGGATTTTTCACAGGATAGTGTTACAGTAGTTTAAAAATTCTATTTCTTGCCTACTGGCTGTTGCTTATTATTTACTGATTTCAGGCTATATCTGAAAGCCATTGCCTCTTAAAGCTCTCCATTGTTTTATATTGTTACTATAGAATATGCCTGGTTGCCAGTACACTGAGTCAGTAGTAGCAACACAGGACTGATTATGAAATGTTGGTAATGTGATTATTTTTTAATATCATCACTCTTATTGGATTTTTAAATCACAAAATCTGAGTCTCTGACCACAGGAGTCTTGCTTATTTGTATGAGCTACTTTTCAGAATCGTCCTGTTCATTTAGACAAAAAGATGTGTCTTTTTTGACATTTTGATAATTTTCTAAAATAAGAATATCTTTTACAAGATAACTCCCTACTGAACTGCAATCAAAATAATGCCCAACTTTAATCTATATATCAACACAGCAGGCAAATATAATATTCAATCTTACTGGCACAGCAGTTTTAAGTAGATGCTATGTTTAATAAGAGCATTGCCTAAAAGTTAAATCTTGTGTAAATCCTGCCTTTTTTTTGAGATAGCATAAGTATGGCTTCTTAAATTATCATACTGGGATCTAAAATACACTTTCTTTTATGCTTTTCTTTGTATTGCATTTGTCTATGAGAAGTAAACAGGAGTGGGTTTTGCACCTAAGAGAAGACTTCTGTTGTATTTCTGTAGCAATTTGCCCCCTGTGGGACAATGTGTTTTATTCTCACTATGGCTCCTCCTCTTGAACCAAAGCCCTAGAGGAAAACAGGCAGACAAGGAGTGAGATCAGAAACTTTCCTGAGTGTAAATGATACACTTTTGTGAACTCTTAATCCATTCACAACCATTATTTTCTTTTGCCTAGAAGGGCTGGCTGGGAAAAATAATGCTGCATGGTTCTTTGCTGAAGCTGCCTTTCTGACAGCAGTCAGAATCTCATTCTGGTTTCACTTAGAGCATTGGTAGCCAGCAGCTTTGCTGAAACAGCTATAAATAAGGGCATTTATGGTTTCTTTCCAAAGGCTGATTTGATTAGTGTAACTTTTTCTTTTGATAATCCTTTTTGCAAACTGTAATAATGTTTGTCTATATTTTTTTAAAATTCTTTCTTGTTACACACCAAATACCTTCCAATTATTGCTTTCTTTACTAATTATTAGATGCAGCATCAGCTGTACTTTCTGCCTTGGTTAATTTAGCAGCAATTAATGCATGTATTTGCAAAGGAAGGAAAAGGAGAAAAGCTAAAAAAAAATTGTAAAAAAGTGAGGAATAAATTTCATCTCAAAATGTCCCTTGCAGTGAAAATTTTAATATATTTTCTAGTGAATTTTCCTTTACAACTATTTAAATGGGCATTATATCTTTAAGATTCAGAGGTTCAGAAACAACTTTTTAGTTGTTAGCTAAATGCAGAAGCTTTTTAAGTTTTTGTAAACGGTCATAGAAAAATTAATTAAATATTGCAAACATACTTATTTTTGCATTCTTACGTAATTATTGTTTGTAAATAAAGTCAATGAAGGCAGCAGTGCAACTTAACTGTAAGTTCAGATCTACTAGTCAAACTGTTATTTTGTCCAAAAGCTGTACCACCATCAAATAATTGAAGCGTTAAATGTAAAACTGAGTGTCATTTTATGACTGTTAATTCCTCTCCAGTGCAGACAGGGAAGTATTTGGAGAGTACCTTGAAGACAGAGGGTGTTCAACCACCAATACCAATGCTCTTAAAAATTCAGAAGATTTATATCTACTTCTGTGAGACTGTTGGAGAGGAACACTTACCCTAGGATGTCTTGTTGAGGAACACATTCCACACAGGCAGCTCAGGCAGAAGCTGCACTGGGAGCTGAAGATTCTCGGTGGGAGCCCAAGACAAGAGGCCAGGAACTGCCAGTCCCTGGCACAGGAAAGGGCACTGGGACCTATAACACCAGCCAGGGAACCAGACACTGAGACTCAGCAGGAGCTGAGGGCTCAGGAGGAACAGTGATAGTTTTGCCCTTGGACTGTGATGGTATAAAGGCCCAGGGGTTCCTTTGTTGGGGATCCTTCCTTGGAGGGACCTGCTCAAGCTGCTTCTGTTACTGATCATGAATAAATTGCTTTATGGAACAAGACATCTGAGGCTCTCCTAAGGGAAACACAGGGTTGAACTGGGAAGGAAACCTTGTCTGACCATGTGAGAGTGGGGTGTGTAGGGAGGTGAGTGAGGTACTTTTTGGCTCATTGGAGCTGCCCACTGTGAAGGGACTTTGGTCCCAACTGTGACAGTCTCTGATGGTATGACTACTAGGAAGTCCTGTGTGTGGTCAAACTGAGAACGTAACAGCCTCCTTTGAGGATCGTGCTTTGTACCAGATCTCATGGTTGAAATCTATGAAGCATAGCAACACCTGTATTATCTTGGAATCCCTTTTCCTTCAAAGATAATTAATTATAATTAGGGACTTTACTTCTGAGACTTATAACAGAATGCTTACTGTATATATTACTTTTAAATTCTCTGTTGAATTGTCCTGCTGTTCTTGAGAGTATGAAATGTTTGCTTTCTTATTTTTATCTATGCCTTCCACAGACCACACATATGATGCACTTCAAGTCAATATCACTACTTTTTCTCTCTATTCGCTTCTTCTCTGACACCTCAAGACCAGGTGCTCTTTGTTAACATGAAGGAAATAATAATAATAATAATAATAATAATAATAATAATAATAATAATAATAATAATAATAATAATAATAATAATAATAATAATAATAATAATAGAAAACAACAAGAAGAATAATATTGTTTACAGCTATTATTATTATTATTATTATTATTATTATTATTATTATTATTATTATTATTATTATTATTATTATTATTATTATTATTATTATTATTATACTACATGGATATCTTTGTCTGAGGCTGTTGGTTGTTCATAGTCTTTTTTAATGTTTCTACATGAGTTTCAGCATAGAACAAAAAACTCCAAAAAAACCAGAGCTACCATTTTTTATGGTATCATAGTATTTCAGCCTAAATAACTGCTCCTCATCCTCACCTTTTTGTTATACTCCTATAAAAGTCCATTGTGTCATCTGAATATCTCCTTCTTTAGGACCCTTCATATGTGTCTTCCCAGAGTTCAGCTTTGGCTCATTACATCTTCTACCTATTTAGATAGGTCATTTTTGTAACCTTTTTACCCCACAATGGCTGATTTATTTGAATAAGGGACATTATACACATTATTTTAAATATTTCTATATTTCATTTATGAAATTGCCATCACAATGAGTGATAAATGGAAAAAAGATTTGCATATCATTCTATATCCTAGATTCATCTCATATGTAATTTTGCAATCATTTATTCCAGAATTAATGTCATAAAATTTTAGTTGTTTCAATAGTATTTGTAAGCTAATTTACATTTATCTAAGTTTAGTTTTAATATTGCACAGCTTATCTAATTGAAGATGAAGTTATTTTCTGAGAGTTAAAAATCATCTATCAATGCAAACAATTGCTATGCTCTCTTAGGCTCACACTATGAATTAGAAATCATTGCCATTAATGCACGTTTAATTGCGGTATCTTTTGAAACTAGGATGGATATTAAATACGAATCATGACAAATGTTTTTTGTAAATATTCTTTATTGAAAAAGAGTTCTTGGGGTTTTTGTTTAAGTATAATTTCCTGTCAAGACTTTTCTTTTTTTGCTAACTACTCAGCAATAGTGGGAAGAAAAAAAGAATTAGGTCTTGCTATTCAGAGATAAATCACTGGAGCTGTTCAAGACATTTACTTTTTAATTCCGTTTTCAGAGATTTAAAATAATATTCATCTTTCTAAGAGACAGAATGATTTTGTAAGGTGTGTTGATGATATGAAGCAACATACTGAAAAAAATTGGTCTTCTGTCTTTTTCAGGTCACTGTAAGAATAAGGAAGAGAAAGTTTTGATACTATTAATTATACCCATTGTTTCATTGTCTTTTGTTTGTCAGTTTCAACAATTTTACCTTTTTTTTTTTTTACCATTCATGGAAATATTTTCAGAAAATACTGTTATAGAAATTCTCAGTGGGTTTGTAGTGAAAAATGTCCAAAACAATTTTGGCTTTTTTTCTAAAGATTGGAGGGAAGACAACTGATCTACGCTACTGGCCTGAATTTGGTGAGAGGAAGAGAGAGTTATACAGCTGCAAAATATTTCTATCTTTTCCCTTATCACAAACAAATCTATATTTGGATTTTATAACTCACACATAGTCAGATAAACCTAAGATTCAAATCTTCAGTGGTCACTGTTGAATCATGTTTAGAGGAGCACACATCAGCAAAAGTACAGATAAAGATACGTCTGCAAATGAGCAAATGGGAAACTAAACCTGTGTTCCACACCAGTTCCCAGAGCCATGTTGGAATTTATTTGCCAATATCAACAAATGAAAACATGCTGATACGCATCTAAAAGCTGTGAGAAAATGTGGCGGTGTCTGCATCTTCTCCGCTCCGCTAGCCCTGGCACCGCAGCAGCGAGGGCACGACTCAGTAGCGAGATGAACTTTGTCGAACCCGTGGGTCTTGGCTTGTCTGCAGAAGCGAGTGGCGATGGCAGGGCAGAAAGAGGGAGATTCTGCTTGGGTTTAAACCTTTAATTTTATTCGTCCCGCAGCAGGGACCCCCAGTCACAGGTGGCAGCCCAGGTGAAACCCTGCTGCGCACCTGAATACAGCAGCTGATAAAGGGGGGAGGAACTTGGGGTAGGGTCTGACTTGGGACCAATTAGGGATGAGCGGGGGACGGCTCTCTAACTTAGTGACATGTAGGGGAACAAACCCGAATACAGTGGGGGGGAAAAGCAGGAATTCCATCCAATCACTCTGTGATCCTGTCAGAACTTTCTAGGCTGAAGGTGAGGTCTCAGAATGACAGGCAGGGTCTGGGGGTTACATAACTCAAGATTGACAGGTAACAGTAACCGGTGGGATGATTTAAATAGGGAAAGAACATAGGGGGTACACAGAACAAACCACATAACAATATAAAATTCCAAAAACTTAAAAAGCACACTGCTACAAGAAAACAAAAAGTTACAGGTAACACTGTGTTGCAAAGAATATATTGCAGAAGATGAGTCTGATTTTTTTTATGTGACAACATATTTCATGGATAGGGGAGAAGCAGGATATGTGGTATCCTCACTTATTGTCAGGGTTTTACGAGTTTCAGATTTTACATTTTGACAGATCACCTTGGAGAACACAGTACAAAATACATTATGGAATACGCTGGCTAGAACCTGTTTGCAGAGGCTAATTATCAGTAGTTCATAATCAAAACAGAAGTGTGTAGTGAGTACTGATATTCAATATTTTTCATTAGTACTCTGAAAGATAAAATGCAGACTGTTCATTACATTCACAGATCAAGCTACACTGTGAAGGATTACCAGCCCAAGAAAAGTTTCAGGCTCTGAAACCAATTACAAAGTGTTGCTTACTTAAGGGAACACAGACATGGGAGGGGGAACCAGTCAGTAACAGCCATTTTACAGAGGTTACCTAAGGGATTAAAAACAACCTAACACCAACATGAAATGGAGGTGATATGCTGTTGCAGAATACCTGTCTGCACTTAAAAATTCATACACAGTGTCTCTAAAACAGAGCAAGCTATTTTTTCACCTTTTGCTTTGATGTGGTGCAAGCTGAAGTACTATCTGAAATTTTAGGTTTCACAGATGAAGAAGGATACTGAATAAAAGTAGAGAATCTAAAGGAGATACTGAAAGTCATTTAAACATTAAGAAATTCCAGTGATAACAGAACAATTGCCAAAAATATTATGGATGACTGCAAAAATAAAGACCATGGTAATTTGGGATCTCAGTTGTAAACGTGTGAGTACCTTTTTACCAGCTTACCTGGATAATGCAAGAACTAAAGCACTAAGCAGGATTTAAACCTTTATCTAATTTATTCACTGAAAAGGAAACCACCTTTCTTAAACATGAGTTATTTAGAGCTAAGTAGCTTTTTTCTTAGGAAGAGAAATACATATTGCTTATTTAAATAACATAAATTTGTACTGTTATTTTTTTAGATTTTTATAAAAGAAAAGACAACTCTGAATTATTTAATTTGGTCAATGGAAGCTCTCCTCTGATTTACTTTGGGAACATTGAAGAGAGCACAGACTATGTTTAGTTTCACAGATACACAATATATTTTTATAGATGTTTAGAGTGTTAGTTGTGTGCAGTTTGGATTCATAGCCATTTTCTAGCCGGAAGAGGGTATATTCCAGCCATTCTGAATGACAAGCATCTTAACCTATGTGCATGAAATAAAGCTGTGTGACATAAATTACAATCTCCACTGTGACATGGAATGTGTGACCTTTTGGGGATAGCATACAGTCTGAAAATCTAAGGACCAGTTGAAGGTTATGGTTACATATAAAGAGAAAATAATCTGCCTAAAACTGGCCACCATTTTTTTGCCATTGCCAATATTTCCTTAAGAGAGAAAACTATGCTCTTTTTTACAGCAATCTGTTACAAGTTCGTTCATAATTCGTGTGATTTAGTTTTAGACATACCTCACCAGTATGCGAATCAGATTGCAATCTACTGTGAATTTTGTAAGTCTAAATGAAGAAAATTTTCTTCCTGTAATAGAAATATCTTCTGTTGCTGAAGTTTCATTTTATATTTTTCCTACTAACCATAAAGAAAATTATTTAATTTGTGATAAGAATATGAGGCTATTTAAAATAAACAAATATGTAGACAGACTATGAAATCAAACAGTTATTTTTGGTTTTGATTTTGGTTTATGTTCAGTTTGGACATGGTTTATGTTTTCTACATAGATGAAATAAGTCAATAGAGCCATCTTCATTACCATACCAAATTCCACTCTCTATATAACTGATGAAGACTTTAAACAGGACTGGTCTCAATACAGACCCCTGAAGGACACCACTCATCACTGAACTCCATCCACACATTAAACCACCTGGTCAATGCTGTTTGGATGAGACCATCCCAACAATTCCACATCCATCAAATATTCTGTTCACCAAATCCATCACTCTCCAATTTAGAGAGATGGATGTTGTGGAGGTTATGTCAAAGGCCATCCTCCCAGTGTTGAGATAGATGACATTCTTTCCCTTGTCCACTGATGGAATCAACTCTTTTACAGAAGGCCACTGAGTTGGTCAGGCAAGACATGCCCTTGGTGAAGCCCTGTTTGCTGTTTCAAACTACCTCCCCTTCCACCACATGCCTAAAAAGAGCTTCTAGGTTCTGTTCAACGGTCTTTGCAGGCACAGAGACAAGATTGTCAGGTTGGTAGTTCCCAGGGTCCTCCTTTCTACCACTTTCAAAAATGGACACATTTTTTTCCTTTTCCCAGTCATCTGGGACTTAATCTGGCAGCCATGACTGTTAAAATCTCAGGCAGAGTGGCTGGGCAACTACACCAGCCAAACTCTCCAGACTCTGTGATGAGTCTTACTGTGTCCCAAAGACTTGTGTAAATTCAAGTTCCTCATGTGTTCTCAATCTTGATCTTCTGCGGTGGAAGGGACTTTTCTCCTCCAATGCATCCACTCAGGAGGTGTGGAAAAAGAAAATGAGATTGATGGTCTGAGACAAAAACATTTTTGAGTACTTCAGCCTTTTCCTCATTTGTTACCCGTTTGCCAGTCCAGTTCACTGAGAAAGGATATGATTTCTGTGACTTCTTCTTGGCTGACATAGCTAATGCCTTCTTACTGTGTCTCTTGCAAAGTTCCTCACCAGCCGGATCAGCCCTACCCAATTGGGCAGTGTACCTATACTCTTGCCTGACACCTGTTGCCCAGGCTGTTGGAGACTTATAGATACCATCCTGTATGTCTTGTTAACATCAAGGGAAGGAAAATCCACTTTCCCCATATCCACTGAGGAAGAGATATCATCTTGAAATTATATCAGCTTCTTTAGGTACAGTTTTCTCTTTATAAATTCAGAGTGGTTGCTCTGCAACACTGCCTAGTCCTTAAGCCTACATGTGAATTCCAGAAGGATTTCCTCAGTGGTCATCCCATGTGCTTGGACAAAATTGACTGGCCAGTAGTTCCCCAGTTATACCTTTTTGAAGGTGAGTGACATTTGCAGTTTTCTGGTCATTTGGATGATCTTCCAGTTGACATTCTCTTTAAAAAAAAAAAAAAAAATAGTTTGGCCTTGCAATGTTATCAGTCATTTCCTTTGGCACTTTTTCAGCCTCATTGCTTGTGCATGACCAATTCAATTACGTTATCACAATGTCAACGTTTCTGAAACCTGGATAGTGCTTTCCTAGCTGTCAAAGTTGTGATATAGTCTGAAACAGTGAACTTTGAGAGGTGTCAGACAGTCAAGGGTGAGGAGGATGATAGGCAATGAATATCTGTAATGTAGATTTTGAACTCTCCAAGAAGAAGCCTTGCTAGCTACAACCAGCATAAAATGGTGGTAAATTTTGACAACAGGATTAAGCAAATGTGGCACATCCAGATGAAGAGACAAGAGATAGAACTGTAGTTGGGAGATTGTACTTTAGCACAATGAGTATTTAGACTGAGGAATCAAAAGGCTGCAAATAAGAGTTCCCAGAAAAGAAGTCTGGAAAGAGAAGTGGTCTTAGAGAGTGGATAGAGGAGGGTAAACATCCTCTCTGGAGAAAAGACATTGGCAGGGGTGATGATCTCAGAAAAGGGTGAGCTGCATGAGGACGAGCTCCAGGGACAGTGAACAGCTACCCTTGAATCAATGCCTATGGGCAGCTGTACAGGACAAGCCCCATATCTTTCTGCCAAGCCTCCTTTTTCCAGCAGTGATTTCTCTGAGGGAGTAGGCACTAAGAATCTTGTTGATG
Source organism: Sitta carolinensis (assembly GCA_032173965.1). Lineage (NCBI taxonomy): Eukaryota > Metazoa > Chordata > Aves > Passeriformes > Sittidae > Sitta > Sitta carolinensis. Next base: position 52,281,337 of record CM063313.1, read on the forward strand.
CAAAAATGACTTTTACTTCTATATATTCTTCATATATATTTGTAGATTTGTAGAATAGTATTGTATGGTTATACAGTTTCCTAACTCCAGTACTGTTATGGCTTGAGCAAGCATTAGACAAAGCCCTGCTTTAGGTTCAGACTTTAAGCAACACCTTAAATTCACAGAACCTGCACCTAAACCACCCTGGCTCACTAGTTCTTAAAAATAGCAATTCTGGTCTGTTGGAGACCAAGAGTTTAGACTTCCTCTGAGTTCCTCAGAGGGAAAGAGAGATGTGAGATTTGAGTTAAAACCTTCAGAGAAATTAAAATATATGAAATCAAAATAGAATAGAAATAAATCCTTAGGCTTTCTAAGTGTTTTCAATAAGAGGCTGCATAAGTAGCTGTAGAGGATCAGTGTCTTAGAAATCCGGATAAAACTCAGTAGTTCATAGACATAATTAAAAACATAGTACAAAAATAATACAATATTATGTTGCATTCTTAGAATAGTTTACAAAAAAGATAGTAGCAAGGCCAAAAATAAGTTAAAATATTCAGATAATACCAAAGTAAAAAAAACCATTATAGACTTTCCACATATATGAGGAAAACAACTTAAGTAAAATCATGTAGAAGTGTGTAATGCTTTTTAGTAATTTTAATAGGTAGTTTTATGTTGCAACTTATGTTTATCTTAATTTCTTGTTCTGGCTCTGCCGGCCCCACACCTGGCCCTGCCGGCTGCCCCCGCACCACTGATGCTGCCGATGCCGGTAGCGGGTGTGGGCTCCCTGCCCTGCCGGTGCACCATGTGCGGAGGTGCTGGCTGCTTCTGGGCGCTGCTCTCCGCCGCCCTCCTATCACCTCCAGCCCCTGGCAGGCAAATGCTGTGCTGTGTGTGGGCAGTTGTGCCCTGCTGGCCATTGAGGCTGTCCTGCTGCCCGGCGGAGCCTGTGCCCCTATGTGTATTCCCAAATTGATTTATTCCCGAAGTTGTGTCCTCCCTGTTTCCCTATATGGCTTTTCCCGCTGATATTCCAGTCCCTTCCCTGTCAATCCCAGTTACCCAACGCCTTGTTCCACCTCTGTTGCAGGGCTTCTATGTCAATCCTCCCCAGAACTAATCCTGTAACCCCTTCCCTCCTCCCACTTACTCTGATTCGTCCCAAGACCTGTGACCCAGCCCTTCAACTCCGCCCTGACTTAACCCCATTGAATAATGTGTTGTACCTGCCCCTTGTTTTGTACCCCTATAAAATTCTGTGCACAGAGCTGCATGAGCTTTTCTTTGTGTCTGCACCCTTTGACCCGGGTGCTCTGTCCCCTTCGACCCAAATAAATCATCCCGGTTGGAACTTCAGCCTTGGAGAGCCACTCTCTTTCTTATTTTCCTGAGTCCTGGATGTGGTGAGACTGTCCATGCTTAGGAACCTTTTCTCCTAAGGTTCAGCTGAGGGCACAAACCCCACGCCTCAGCTGTTCCCCACACCTGGTGCAGTCCCAGTGTGCCGTGAGCTAGCCTGGGTTCTGGTCCACCAGTTTTAGATTAATGTTTTTAGCTAATTGGTTAGTTTGGAGTTAAAACCTGGCCTTGGAGGCCAGCAGGAGAGAGGCAGCATTCCTTATATATCTGGTTGCTATGCTGCTGCTTCGCTTTGCCTGCAAAAACTATGGAAGAAAGAAGAAAAGAAGAAAGATTGTCACACAATTCCAGCAAGCCACCAGGTCCTTGTCAGCTGTTCAAATCTCCAGGTTAAAAGTCGCCAGATCTCTGCAGAAAATCTCTGGGGCTCTGGAGACCTCCCGTTGTTCTCTGGAGCCTCATACTGAACTTATCCCAGCTAGATGCCTGAGACTCTTGGCACTGAGAAGGCCCGGAGACCCCAGTGCTTCTCTAAGGCCTCACCCAGAGAGAACCGTTCAGCAAAAACAAACTACACCTTCAGAACTCATTTTATTAGACTGATGTTTTTTAAGACGCTTTTTAATAAATAGCTTTTAATACTGTAACTGGACTCTAAAGTACCTGGCTCCCCCCACACCAAATTAACACACTGGTCTATTATAAAATGAATCATTTATTGAATAGACAGAATATTAACAGACAAAAGTTCTCAAACATTCTTATTTACTACACAGGTTAAAACAAAGAACTACTAGTGAGTTTGCATAAAACAGTGAACAATATGGAGATACCTATATTATAGCTAACAAAAAATAATACAGATTAGGATTCAATGTGATTCACTGAATTGATGAAGTGGTACACACAGAATCATTTCACCCAACCTCTAGAAGAGTAACCACAAAGCAGGAGTCCTAGCTTCAGGGAAATGCTCTATATATTTCCTGGGAATGTGCAGAAGAGTTCTTGTGAAAGTTTTGTGCAGCTTTTACAGTCTGTTATGTGAAAAGTCTGTCAATCAGAAATTCAAGGCTTATCTTCAATTTGTTCTCAAGGCAAAATGTTTATTGTCAGCTGGGAATTCCACCTCCATAGTGCCAGAGATATCACACTGCAGGACAGCAGTCTGGCTTGGGTTATCTCACTGATTCATACGAGGGGGGAGATGCCCTGAGTTATCACACCAGCTGATGGAACAGATAAGTTCTGTGACAGAGGAGAATGTCCCACCACAAGTGTTTTTCCTATTAAAATAAGGCCTGAAGGCCTGTTCTAATCTTGCTTTTTGTGGGAATCAAGGACAAGACACCTTCCCAAGACACTTTCCCATAAGATATAAACTAATAGCAAGGAGGGGGGCTTCAGAAGGGATTGAACCAAAAGGAGAAATTCTTTGTTACCTGCGTTTCTAATTAGGTATTCTTGTCATTTATGCTAACTTGCTAAACTAATAAAACTGTATGTGCCCTACATCACGAGTGCCTCTTTGGCACACTTTCAGCATACACATTGGCATGTTGTGTACCCTTCATTAAACGGTAACTACGTTTTATCATCTATCCTTGTTTGGCTCTTGACTTTAGGGCTCAAAAAGCACCAGTGTTGCTAAGTAAGGCTGCTGAAGACAGGGAGCAAGTGTAAAAACTGGCAGGTGAGGTGCAAGCTTTATTCTTTATGGATTTAAATGGTCCCAAATCTACTACAGGCTGTGCTGTGCTCAGTCTCCTCTGTGACATTACCACTGGCTGCAGAGACCTAGGCATCCTGGGGACAGTCTTCTACCAAAGAAACTGGAGTACAACTACAAGTTGTACTTGTTCCCAAGTTGGTCACAGTTGCTTGTGCTACTAAACAGTGTTTTACATTTACTTAAGGTCTTCTTTTGCAGCTAGTGTACTTATATATGTCCTTGTCTTTGCCCTTCACATCCCTCACTAGTTTCAGCTCCAGCTGTGTTTTGACTTTCCTAATTTCAGCCTTGAAAACACAAATAATGTGTGTTCCCCTGGGTTAGCTCTTTGTTTGCACCTCCTCTGAATTTTTATGAAATACAGTCCATCTATGACATTCACCTGCTATGAATGCTCATTTTTCCATATCTGTGTTTTGAGGAACCTCTCTGTGAAGATGTCCAGCTATCCTCTGCCTTTTTGTCATCCAGAGCCATCTTCCATGAGAAAATGAAAGCTACATTACTCATTAAGAAGAAATCTGTTCTGGCATTCTCAGCAGGGATTTTATTGTTTGCTTTGTTCGTTTCCTAGGGGATCTTATAAACTGTCATATCAGGGTCACTACTGCCAAGGCTGTCCTACATATTCACTTCCTTAATCACTTCTTCCTTTTCTCTGAAGAAGAAAGCCAGTTATGTCAAGAAATTTTCTTTGACCAGTTATGTCACGAAATTTTCTTCAATACATCCACAAACTTTTGGACTGCTTGCAGATATCCCTCTGCCCTCCCAGGCCATTTCAAGACATCAAAATTTCCATAACTACAAGGGAAGACATGAGACTATGGGGTTTCTTTCAAACAACTACACAATGCCTAATTTCTTTCCCTTTAGGATGAACTGATATGTAACAAATACCTGTCTTGTGACCTTTTTCCATTAGCTCTTGACTTGCCATACCTTTCAGGACAAAGATTCATGAAGTCAAGTCTCTGCTCTTTCCTGGTCTTTCTCTTCTAAAAAGCCTTTGTGCATCATTGGCAGAACTTCAGTCATACGAACAATACTGCTGAATCTCTGCAATTCCAGTGAGATTGTACCTGTGGAAATGCATCAGGAAACTCATTCTTCCAATGTGTTTTCTGTGTTATATGAGCTCATGGACAAGCACTTGATGTGAACTCCCTCACCACAATGTGGTACCACTTTCACAAGAAAATTCAAGAGTTTTCTTGGTCTGGACACTTTCTCAGTGTTCTCAGTCCTCCATTTTTTCTCTTTATTGGCTGCTGTTTCCTGAGAAACCAGTTTAAAGGCCTCAGTGGGTTGGTAATATTGTTCTTGCCCTGCTTTAGTATATGGATTAAAGAATTAATGTTTACAATAATTGAGATGAACTAATCTGAAGTAACTATCCATGATGAAAATTTCATCTGAAGTTTTAAAACACAAATTAATGTTTTAGATCATAATTTGATAGCATACATGTCGATGAATCTGACGTAGAAATGGATTTCTGAAGTTCTGTAGTCAGATAGACTAATAGTCTGTAGTTAAAATATCTCTCAATATCTACACACTTGCTCACTAAAATTGCATAGAAAATGTGGTGCACTCTTGTATCTGAGAAATTTTACATGAAAACAGTTACGTGTGTTTATGAAAACTTGTAGCATATCCGTAGTCTGTACTTATGGAATTAACTTGAATTCTTCTTATCACATCAGTATTGAAATCTAGCAGGACAGTGACAGGCGCTGTAGGAAAAAAAATATCAATAGTTAACATCAGAAAATATTTTTCCTCCATTATTTGTATATGTCTTTACAATGCAATCTCTTTGAGCATCTGTATTTTAGATCTCACGTGTTCAGATGGAATTACATTTGACCTGTTCCAGAAAAGACTTTTCTAGCCACTGGATATTGTGCTGAATTTATTTTTTTAGGAAGATAGAAACTGGACTTTAATATAATGTTTTCTGTCTTGCTGGAAAAAATAAGGAGAACAAAGAACTTTTTTTTAGTATTTCCTGATATCATGAGTCATGTTCTGTTACTATCAGTATTTAGAAGGCATAGTTCTAAGGGAAGAATAAGGAGACTCTAAATTTAATGTTAAAAAAATGGTTTCAATTCCTTTGAGACAACTGTGTGTAAATATATTAGTAAACTCTTTGGATAACACATTGCTGAGTGGTATAGTTAACTTATGATATGAAAGATTAGGGCTTTTTCAAGTTTTCTTATTCAAACAAAAAAGGTTTATTTATTTTAGAGTCATGACATTATGAATTGAGTAGAGTTTTAATGCATTTTAGTACATACTTCACATTTTTAATTGTCCCAAAGGAGTTTTTGGGTGATTTCAAAGAGAACTTCAATCATAAATATGAGAAATTGAGAGCTTCAAAGTATCTGTTTCTTGTTTTACAGCACACCATGTTTTTGTGCATATGTCTATGTCTGTGTATGTTTAAAAATGAGGGGGTAAGGGATCTTTTTTTTTATTATAGTGGTATGTTCCACTCACCTAAACCTCTTCTTAGTTATTTTCCAGACTTCTTCAGGTAAGTGACTTAATAGTTTCTTTTTCTATTTTTCAAAACTTTTATGAGCACTTTCAATTGAAATTATTTGAAATAGTTCTCTAGTGCTGGCTAATATGAAGTCAGAAAGGAAATCAGAGAACTATGGAGAAATTATGCCTATTGAAAGGAAATTCCTCTTAAGGAGGTTTTTGTAAAAAAAAAGCACTATCAATTGTCTACAATATATTTTGAAAAGGCTTACAGACGTGGGAGATGTTGGTCTGTAACTGAACTAATTTGCAGCAGAACTGATAGCAGATATCACAGTTCTTATTTTCAAAAGTCAGCGTATCTTCCTTTATGTGAAATGTTAACATTTCGCTCTAGATTAATAATGTTATAGGTTAAAACACATTAATACAGTAGTTCACGATTGCATAATACAGTGTGTAATGCTGAGGACATTCTTGAATGGCATTATTAGTTTCATGGATCCTTGCATTGTACTAAAATTATTAACAATTTCTGATGAAAATGTGTTTTAGCATGAATAATGGTCAGTGTCTCAGCAAGACGTAGCAAGGGAGAATGCGCAGCACAGACTCTGTGAAAAAACACTCTTTAGAATGGAAAAATCAGAGTGGCAGGGGGAAAGTACTTTTTTCTTTAGTTTATGATTTTTAGATATCTTGATAAAATTGTTCTGTGAGATGTGGTCATGTGAAAGTTTTTATTGCATCATTCTGTCTGTGTTATAGCCTATTACAATTCCTATTGTCTCTAGCATCTGATTTTATTTACCACATATACTAAGTTTTTCAGCTGAATGTAATTATATTAAAATACAATTGACTAAAAAAATCAGTTATTTTCATGGTTTGGCTTTTTATTTCCCCCTCCCTTCTCTACCAATGATGCTATGGCTTAATCAGGCAATTTTTGGAATCAAGCATAGGAAAGTTGGATTATCCTTGGAATACCAGTGGCAATTCTCTATTCAGTGAACTCACTCATTTCTTTGTATTACACTTACTGACAAAATTGCTCAGTGGATGCTCAGATGTGAGCCCACAATTATTTATTGCCTTTGAAAAGCAAGTCTACAGTCCACAGATTCCTATACTGTCCCATATGAAAGATGAACTTGAACTGCAGTCTGTTTTCTAAAGAAGTGCCTGTTTAGTATCTGATTTCTACATATTACTAGAAGCAGAAGTTAGAAAATATAAAATGAGAGGCAAAATTTATGTATTTTCCAACAATGAAGATTAGAGAAAAGTGTTAAGAGTCTATGTGCATTTTTATTCCCTGGTTCCTTTTAGAACATCTTTGCAGAAATTATTTCTGTAGATAATTGTCATCTAAACCACTTGCTTCTACTGGAAATTGCAGTGGTATTTTGCCTTTTTCTCTGTAAATCCATTTGATAGTGGTTAAATTAGATTTTGAAGACAAAACAGTAAAATGAAAAAAATGTTGAATTTAACAAGTCATCCCTGTTAAAGTCCCCTCCCATCTGAGTGAGGTGCACTGGGCTTTAGATCAGGTTCACAACCTATCAGGCAAATAATTATGTGCAAGTACTCTTAACTGGGAATAATTCTAACTATAGAACTTATAATTGATAGTGGCAGCTATAGCAAGTTAGGACCCCGATTCTAATATATTCCAATCAACATAATAATACCTATGGGGATAACTTACCACATATTAAAGGATAATTATGAACCTTTAAAGTCTTTGTTAGAGATGTACATTGTGCTCCTTCATATTCATTTGGCTTTTTAATTTTTTTTCTGTGTTTGTCTCATGCTATTTTTACATGCATATTTAGCACATTCTGAGGAGTAACCACTTTCCATATTCATAATGATTAGAAGATCAAACAAAAACTTTAAAAAGATTGAAAATATAGGACTCATATTAAACTCTTCTGAGTGAATAAAGAGGCCCAGGGTATGTTTCTGGGGCTGTGTGACGTCCAACCCGGATGGACAGACTGGAGAGTCTGTGTCACCTTGTGAGACTGACAAAAAGATCCTAATTGCAGCAGTAAAATGAGGGACTGGCACAGTTTGGTGACATGAAAATAAAGGAAGATTTATAAATACAAAAAAACAAACAAGCAAAGACATTTACAGCTTGAAGGGATGCACCAAAAAAAAGTTCAGGACCAGGGTGAACACAACTTATATAACATAGGATAGAGGCCGGGTCTGAGAGTGAGGATCCAATAGGACTGAGGGATTAGGAATATGCGATTTATTGCAGGGTTTTTGTAACCAATGACAGGACAGGGAGAGGAGAATTTTCTGATAACATTTATGTAAGTGATGCAAGGGATGCTGGGGGTGAACCACTTCTCTCCCTAAATGGTGGGCTTTCCCATGGCCCTCTACTTTACTCTCAGCTTCTTTGCTCAACCCCATCCTCTCCACCTTTTTAATTTTCTAAAAAAGAAACATAAACAGTTTTCTTAAGCTTCTTAAACATACACTTAGACAAATAAGGTATCAAAATTATTATTATGACTCTAATTAACAAAATTAAAACCACATTTAAATAAGCACATATTTAGCAACAAATATTTAACATCATCCATAATACTGTGGCTTTAAGAAGCACCGTCCATATAAATACCATCAAATACCGTAATTCTTGGATAACAACAATAATACCGCTAAATATCAGTAAATGTGTGTTCACTGGTCTTCACTGCTGTCATGCCTACTGCATGTCTTGCTCATTTCCTTGGCATTACCTGTCGCATTTTTTTCCTGTGGAGATATAAACATTCTGTTTTGCCAGGTAGTAAGTGAAAGTCACAAAATGAAACTCAAAATTTAAATACATAACAAGTCTTTAAACTGTGGATAACTGTTGTGTGTTTATTTTGATTCCTTGTTCCTTGTATTTCATTATTGACAGTTTCATTGTTATTTGGTATGTTCCTCTGTACCCCAATATTCTTCCCCAGCTGGTTTGTCCCTGTATTGTATCCACCCAAGAATTTGCCTTCTGTGGTACTCCCCACCATTTATTCCTGCCCCTTTCCCTGTCTGTCATGATATCCCTGCCCCTTTGTTCCAGTACCTTCCTTGTCAGTCCCTCCTTGGGCCAATCCCTGACGGTTCCTCCCTTTTGGAAATCCCCTAATCCTCGACACCCCGTTGGCCCACGTGACCCGTGTCCCTCCCACGTGCTCCCTCATTGGTGGAATGTACTGTCAATCCTGCTTTGTGCTCCTCCCTCCTCCCTGTCTCATTGGTTGTTGCCCCTGAGACCGCGTCTCTGTAAAAACCCCTGCACAGCCCTGTCCAGGGGCTTTGGTCCCTGACCCACCTAGAACAATAAATGCTTTTGGAACCAAACTGAAGGCTCCTCCCTGATTCTTGCTCAATCCTCAATGTTTGCAGCTGGTGGTGTAGAGAGTAGCCCTGCTGCTGGGGACTTTAGTAGCTAATGTCGGCTCCGCCGGGAAGGGGCCTGAGAGGTATCAGGCCAGGATAGCCGGGTCTACCCCAGAGAGGTACTCTCCTCAGAGAATGCCTTCCAGGGAGCCAGCGGCTTTCCCTCGGCTAGCCTAGGGGTGCCTTAGCAGGGTAGTAGCCACGGCGGGCTATAGTGAATTCAGCTCAGTGAGTTCAGCTCAGTGAGTTCAGCTCAGTGATCCTGCAAGGCAACCCCTTCACAGCCGGCATGGAGAGAGAGAGATGAGGGACTCGTATGGCCATTCCACAGGGGGTAACTTTATTGCAAAGCACCCAGCGAAGGGGAGCCAGTGACGAGAAATCCCCAAAGTCTGGGGAAAAGTACAGAGGTTTTTATAAGGGTACAGAGGTGGGTGTGGGGGGTTACAAACCAATGGGTTCCAACAGAGCTACATAAAAATCCCTCAAAGAATTGTGGGTCTCCGTGACCAAAAAGTGTTCACCTTATCTAGGGGGTCTGGAATTTGTTATTGTGTAATGCTCCTTATCTCTTCAGGAGGCCCGCCTCCCCATCCCAGGGGCCTCCCTCCACGGCAGCGCCGCGGCGGGCCCGCCAGATCCCACAAGTAGCCCTTGCTAAACCACTATACTTACCCAGTGTGGGCAGGAAGTGGTCAAACTCAGCACAGACCAGGAAGGGCTAGCTAGAATATTTACTCTGGCACCACGTCAGATGACCCTACTCCCCTCTTTTGTTCCAGTTGGCCAAGTTATTAAATAAACATAACTAACTTTCTGTCTTTATTTTTCAATACGTATAGCTAACTTAAATCTTTAATTAAACAATTAAATATAAATATTGTTTAGACAATTAAAATAAATATAAATACTGTTAAGTATATTATTCAATAAATACACATATTGAATATTGGGGCTCTAGTGAGTGTTGTCTAAGATCTATATATATAACAGAATAGAACAACAGTAATATATAAAAATAACTATTTACATAAAATTATAATTACACTTAGAACAACTTCAATTAAAATGATGCATTGTCTGGCATGGTGAAAACAGATCTTTGCAATGAACAGTAGGAACTGGTGGTTAATAAAGGGCTGGTTGATGCAGGTGGTGTTGTTGGAATGGCAACAGTTGCAGACGTGGTTGTGGATATTGATATCTGAGGTTGTGATGGTTGGATAGTGACAGTGGTGTATTTCTGTTAGAGGTTGATGCAGGTGGTGTTGTTGGAATGGCAACAGTTGCAGACGTGGTTGTGGATATTGACATCTGAGGTTGTGATGGTTGGATAGTGACAGTGGTGTATTTCTGTTAGAGGCCTTGGTGTTGATCACATGGGTGCTGCCATTTCAGAGGCAGGCCTTTCTGGAGTTCAGGTGGGTAGGGTTCCAGTTTTGTCAGAATGGGTACACCGGAGGGTTGATGGGGTGGAGTGATAGGCAGGGTCTCCTGATTCCATGTTAGCAGAGGTTTTATGTGAGCTGTCTTGGTTAAAATGGTGGATGTTAGATGTTAGATGATGGTATTGATGAGGAGTTGACTGAAAGGTGTTATTTGAAGGGGATGAGGAAAACATATAGAAGTAGGTGGGATGGAATGGTGAGGATCCAGGATAGTATGGCCATCACCCGTCTGGGCCCCAAGTGGAGGTGGGACACAGTGTGTCAGCTCCATCAGCCAAACTGTTATTTACTCCAAGCCAGCCACGGGCATAGGTGTTTGCCATATCAGCCCAGTAGCCATCTTCAGGCAAGTCTTTAGGGTGACAGGGATGGGGTGAGGGAGTGGTGATTCCAGGCAGTTCTGAACCCATGTTAAATAGTTTCATCATTTTTCGCTGAACTGGTAGAAGTTTTTTGCCACTTATCTTCTTTAGATGACGAATTATGTTGTTTTTCCTTGACCGAGTCCAAATAATACTTAGTCTTTTCTTTGGGTGCAGTCAAATTGGGATAATTTTTAAAAGCCCATTTTACAATCATTTTGAGTTATTTCTTTTAAAATGTGATGTTCTGTGACACTAATTCAAACTTCAAAAATTCATATATGTCCCTCTTGGATACTGACAGTTGAGCACCCATCTTTTAGCAGCTTTTAAAAAATATTTAAAAAAAAAAAAAACAGTTCCTTTAATGTTTACAGCAAAAAAACCTCAGAGAGTTTAGGCTACTCTGGGAACCCCAAATGTGTAACTTGAACGGAAATCAAGTGGGTGATGGGGCAGCTGTCCTCCTTCACAAATCCTTACCTGTGTCCTGCAGGCTTCCTGCTCTCCAAAGAAGTAGTGGGGGTCCTTCCCCTGTGCCCTGAGTTGTTCCCTGGTGAGCACTCAGGGTGCTCAAGCATCGACTCTTCGGCCACAAGTGACAGGCCTGGCCTCTTCCACAAAAAATCTGAACCAAAGGAGAAAAACCTAAATTGGTGTACCAGGAACCTTTCTGCTGACTATCCTGAAAGGTCGTCCGAATATCAGAGGTCCCTTGTTGGGTGCCACGTGTGGCTGCACAAGGTCTGACCTGAATGGACAGACCCATGGACCACCTTGGGAGATTAATGAAAAGATCCTGATTGCGGCGGTAAAAAGAGGGACAGGCGAAAGTTGTTGACCCGAAAATAAAATGAGGTGTATTGATACAAAAACAACAAACAGGTGAAGACATGTACAACTTGAAAAGACACACCAAAAAAACCCCAAGACCAAAGTGAACACAACTTACATAACATAAAATAGAAGCAGAGTCTAAAAGTGAAAATCCAATGAGAACAAAGAATTAAAAATACATAAATTATTACAGATTTTTTTAACCAATTGCAAGACAGAAAAAAGAAAATTTTTGGTAACATTTACATAAGTGATACAAGGAGTACTGAGAGTAAACCACCTCTCTCCCTAACTACAGTGTGTTTTACCATAGCCTTCTAATTCACTCTCAACTTCTTCACTCAACTCTGTTTTCAAACACATGCTGCTCAAATCTCATTAAAAAAAATTAAATTTTTTAAAAATATTTGAGAAATTTTATAATCATCCAAAATCTAAAATCTGTTTGAATCAATAAACTCTTTCAAATATATTATTCACTAAGATTTTATTTTGTTATCACTGTATTTTCTTGAAAATAGAAATATTTTCTTCAGAATGACTTCGAAGAAATATTGTCAGTTACCTTTCTATCTGCTATCTTCAATTGTTTTGAAATTTTAGGACATTATTTGGACACATGTCTGTAGGTTCACATTCAGTTGACTCAAAATTTGCAACCACAAAAAATGACATATTTCAGTCTGAACTTTTCTCTTCATTGATCAGCTACTTTATTCTTTAACAAATTTAGATAAACTTTCCTTCCCACCCTCCCTCTCCCACAAGAACTGAGGCTTTTCAACTGGTAGTAGCTATGTTTCTCTTTTCCCATTTTAAATATCATCCATAGTCTCATTTTTCAAAACTTGTTAGTAATTTTCTTTCAGGAAATCTAGAGAATTTATATTTTCTGTTTCATTCTTTCATTCTTTCAGAGGCTTCTGGAGAGGGCTTGTATGTGCACAGAAAACACAAATATCTTTCTGAAAGGTTCAAATAATATTATTCTATTTTATTTAAGATAGTTCACTGGAAGTTTCCACTGAGATTAGTTTCGAATGATGAAAGAACTACAGTTTTATTTTGAAATAATTTATGTTTAAATCATTATGCTGAGAGTTAGCTGAAGGGACCCATAGAGCAAAATGAAGTTTTTGTCAGAAAGTTCCAGGGAGCAGCAGGGAAGAGCAACAAAAAAACCAAACATGGTGAAGGTTAGCAATGTAATTAAGCTTCAGACTGAAAGAGTTCAGTGCAGTTCTTTGCTCATGTATAGATTATCTCCATAGCAGTCAAACTCCTTTATATAGAGACTGTGCAAAGTTTTAAAAAATGAAAGAAATGTAAACAATATTTTTAACTTGGAGATCAGAAGGGAAATACTAGACAATTCAGGAATTATGTATAAATTCTAGCCTACATTATGATTATGCTAGAAAAAAATAAAAAAACAAACACAAAACAACGCAGACATTAGATGATGTGGACAGTCCCTTAAAAAGTAATAATGTGTTTATTTGAACCTTTTGTAATAATGAGTTAATTATTATTTTATAGTAATTCTGTGGTAGCTCTACCTTCTGAAGATTTGACAGTGATTTCTGTCTGTGATATTCTAAACAGAGCTAAGAGTTCTGGTCTGTGATGTAATACACTTTATATTACAATCCTTAAAATCGATGTTACATTAATATATATATAATTTAACAAACCAACTGATTTTATGACTGATTTTCAGGAACTGGATAATTTAGTACCACTTTCTAAAACTGAGAGGTTTTTAATTGTTGAATTTTCACACCAGCTGTCTGCAAAAGGTTAATATATACCAGGCAAAATTCTTAGGAAAATTAACATACATGCAGAACAAATGAATCATAGAAATATTAGTTGAAAACGACTCTGGAGGTCATTTGTCCCAGCTGTCCAATTCAAGCTGCTATTATTCTAAGTCAGTCATGAATTCATACGACAAACATCTAACAACTTTTCAAAGGTATCATAACCTCTTCAGCAACCTCAGAATGGCTGGGGTTGGGAGGAACTTCTGGAGATTATTAAGTCCAGCTCCCTCAATAAAGTGGACTCACAGGTTGAGCAGGTTGTGCAGTTTCACATCCAGGTGGGTTTTGAATACCTCCAGAGAAGGAAACTCCACAAACTCTATCAGCAGCCTTTGCCAGGGCTTGCATCTGTAAAGAATTTTTTTCTCTTAGTCAGCTGGACCTTCCTGTGTTTCAGTTGTGTCCATTGCCCTTCTACTGTCTCTGGGCACTAATGAAAAGAAGCTGACTCAAACTCCTTGACACCTAGCCTTAAGTGATTTTTAGGCATTTGTAAGATCCCCTCTCATTTCTCTCTTCTCCAGACTAAGTAGGCTCATTCAGCCTTATCTCATAGGAGAAATGCTCTAGTCTTCTCCTCTTCATAGCCCTCCACTGGACCCTCTTTGGAACTTCCTTGTCTTTTGTGTACTGAGGAGCCCAGACTTGGACACTGTGCTCTACATTCAGCCTCATCAGGAATGAGTAGGAGAGCAGGATCACCTTCCTTTACATCCTATCCCTGTTCTTCTTAATGGATCCCAGGACACCATTTGTCTGCTTGGCCTCAAGGACACACTGCTGGCTCAAGGATTGCTTATGGTCCATCCGCTCACCCAGGCCCTTCTCTGTAGAGTTACTTTCCAGCAGGTTGGTGAGAGAGACTGAAATGGTAATGGTTAATGACTCAAACAATCAGACATGTGTGAAAGTAGTGGGTGCTTTGCTGAAGCCAGTTTGCACCCCTCAGCCGAAGGGGAGGAGGAGAGGTTTTGGGTGTGTGATGGGGAAGCCTTTGATCTGTGTAAGAACAGTGCAGGTGCAGAGGAAGCATGCACCCGTCACTGGAGAACGACTGTGCAAACTGATCCTTGTTTTAGAGACAACCTGAAGTTTGATCCAGATAAAGGAAAAGGCTCATGAGAAGCAGAACCTGAAAGGCAGGATAATGCTTTTTATCATGCTAATTTACTCATTTGAGCAACTGCCATATAAAAATCCTCCAGACACACATACATACACATTAGAGACTTAGCCCCCCTTCTCCCCAAAGGAGTCAATTGTATGGGGTTATTCTTTCCCATGTGCAGTATCCTGCATTATCTTCCTCCCTTTACAACTCTCCAGCCTCTCCAAGTCTCACTGATTGACAGCACATGGAATTATTTTTTCTAACATTCCACCTGAGCTTCCTGAGATGCAGCATTTTGGTATTGCTTCATGTCACATTGTCTGGAATTAGCAAGAACATTTTACCTCCCATTTTCTTAATGGCTGGTTTATAGACACAGTTGTGGAATGAAGGATTATGGAGATGAGCATTTGTACCTAGCTGTATTGCAGACAGTCTCTACCTGGGAACAAAGTAGGTCTGAGGATCATATACTGAAGGAGTTCAAATTTGGATTCTCAAGCTACTGTCACTTGCAAAAGGTAAAATAATTGTGTTCAAGTAACATACTTTATTTCATTCTTTTCTTAAAAACAAGAAATGTGCTCTCACTTTGAGACTATTTTTCAATGTTATCCTTTAAACTCTTGATAAACAAATGTTATTGCAGAAGTCTTAACTGCACATGACAAACTTAACTTCAGACTCTGTGTCAAATCATATGAAAGACGAACAACTGAAGTAAACAAATCTCGAGAGTGTTGTGTGTATTGCATTTATTTCCACCAACCTAGCATTTTTAGCACTGAGTGATTACTCTATAGTCAAGGCAGCCCAAATTGATTGATGTCCTGGGGATCCCAGGCTAAAAGCTGTGATAACTTTCACCTGATATTACTGTTCCTTAGTTTCCCACTCATTTAATTTAATTGACTATTTCTGGGTATTCTGTGTTCTATTAAAAAAAAGTGTTAGTATCAGTGCAACAATAAAAGCCATGCAGAGGAAACATGGTTTAATACTCAGCTTACTTTGACTTGACTTAATTTCAAATTTAAAAAAAATAATTTTTAATTTGACTTAAATTAATTTCTTATTTTCTTTTTCTCTTGACTTAAAATCAATATTTTGTCTTGCTCACGAGTCATCATGCCTGGAGGTATTTAAAGCATATATAGATGTGACAGGAACATGGTTTAGTGGTGCATTTGGCAGTGCTGGGTCAGGAGTAGAAAATGATGTTGTTATTCTATTATTCAGTCAATTAAATACTTAGTGAAGGTGAAAAGGATTATATCTTGGAGCATGAACTGTGAGGGAAAGGATGGCAGTACCTCATGATGGATCATTTGATTTAGAAAATCATGAGTTCATTTCAGTTTGTTTTGTTTTCTACAAACAAAACTAGAAGGGGTAAAGTTCAAGAATACCAAGGAATATAGTATCTGAACTTGTTTTCTCCCACCTCTCAGAAGTTAAAGCTGTATTCATAAGAACTTTCAAAAAAACCCAACCAATGTGACTTCCGTGAAGCATTTTGAATCATTCCTATTCCCATGACAAGGAATTAATTGGAGGGTTTTATAAATGCAATAACAAATAAAAGTAATTCTTACATATTTTGTACATGTATGTGTTCATATTCCAAGAAAATTGAAAATTTGGTTAAGCTATTTTTTGCTTTATTGATGGTTTTGATGACTTTAATAAAATATCTTTAAAATATCTCATGTTTTAAAGGTGTCTCATATCCTTTTCTAACATATGTGATTTCACTGTTGATGCTTTTCTACATCCTCCATGTCTGTGTTCCTGGTAGGTCTTTATATGAAAACAAAACAAATTTAATTCTTAAGTCACTTTTTGTTAATTTATCTGTGATTCTCAAAAGAGGTTCAGCACAGAAGAGTTAAAGCTTTGATCATGCTCACCACCACCTTTATTTTTATGTTTTACTGTTGCTTGTCTAGGAGAGCATCAACACTTTGTTCCTATAGGAACCAGCCAACTATATCTTTCCAGGGAAAAGAAATTCAGAAAAAGCTGTTATTTTCCAAAGCAGATAAACAGCTCCTCTGTGCATAAAAAGAGTTAATAGAAGAATTTCCACACCTCTTTGATCAGTATTCTGGGATTTTTCAGAAACATGCGTGCAAATCCTTGAAATACCTGGCTTTGCAAAACCAAATGAGAAAACTAGTACAAGGGTCTATGCCTCATGCATCAAATACTACAGGATACATCTCTTTAAGTCCAGGGTTGCAACAGAAACAAAACTGTTAAATACTTACCTGACATATACTATTTTTTCCTTCTCCAAATCATGGAATTTTATGTAAACAGTCTTGTTCTTAAGATCAGGCAAGATTTGGAAACTATTTAGGACCATACAGTAAGTTTCCTTGTACATCCTAGAACAGAAAGAGCAATTTCTGCCTGAGATAAAACAGGGTAAGAATGTATGTTGCATTTGGCAATAATTTGCAGATAAACTCTACAGAAAATTGAGAAATTGTATTTACCCATTAATATACATAAAGTAAATAATCTCTGACTTCTGACTTCACTTTAATTATACAACTTATAACTCTGCTTTCCAGTATGTTCTATTACCAGCTAATTTGTCATCATTCATATGAGTGTGACTTGAACTTCTAACAGCTCTACTGTTTTTCATGGTCAGCATCACTAAGATTATCATTTGATCTTAATGGATGCTCTGAGCATTAAATTTTCTCTCTGATATCAATGTAAAAAGAAAATTATATTAATCAACACCGTATAAATGTAAGGAGTAATGATCCAGTTTTTTAATGTAATTTTTTTGCTATAATCTGTTGTTTATCTCAATGACAGAAATCATTGTAATTGTCCCTACAGAGATAACAAGTTTTCTGTTTGGTTTAACAGTTCAGTCAGAAACCAAAACCAAAAAAAAACATTTCTGTAGAAAGATGCCTGGAAAGGTTAACAGGAAAGGCTCTTTTGTCAGAAGTGTCTGCAGAAGTGTCTGTATCAGTGCGCTGTGATACAATAGGATTATTACTCCTGTGAAAAAGTCTAAGAGTGTAAATGTAAGTTATTCTGAATGAGACCATATGTTCTATTTCTGCTAGTAGATTGCAGTGAATATTTAAAGAAAAATTATAAAACCTGGGGGGTGTATAGAGTGATTTTGCTTTTGTCATTCCCTAACAATTTTTGGAGACATAAGGTTTACTTACTCACTCTTTCTAACTCCCTCTAAACTCTTTTGCCTAATTATTTTATCTACCATAAGCTTGCCTAATCTCTTTTCTGAAATGCTTATATATACTTTTGGTTTCCATGGCATTGTATAAAAAATAGTTTTAGAGTTTATTTATACAGCATGGGAAAACACACCCTTGATTTTCTCTAATTGATACTTTCACAGACTGTCTCCTATTTCTTCTTTTGACTTCTGATGAGGAGGAGGAGTACAAGCAATTTTTATCAGGATGGTAGTCATCAACAAATAAAAGAAACTGGTAAGGGCATTTTTTAATATTCTAATTCCATAGTGTCCAAAAACAGAGCACACAAACCGCTGGTATTGTAAAAGTGGACTAGCAGAAGTGATGTAGGAGTTTGTCTTGGCATGCTTTTTGAAAAAGCCCTTCATTCTACGACGTTCTTTGCTCTAAGTAAACCCTGTAGAAGTTGCCATGCAACATCCAGTTAATAAGGTTGAAAACATGAATATGAAATACCTCTCAATGTAGTTCAACACTTCTTTTAACTCACTGAATATATAAAAACACTATCCAAAAATACTTGGTGCACAGCCATGTGTTTACCTTTGCTGTAAAGTAGTGACTGTATGATCAAGGAGGAATTTTATCCCACCCATAAGCAGTGTCTCCAGGTAAAACTACCCTTTTCTGATGTCTGTGGGCATTCTGGCAGTAGAACCAACAGTGCATGTTCAAGAACTCCAAGAAGACCTCTTATTTCACTACAGAAAATACCATGCCTAATATGTTGTCAGCTAAAAATGATGTTTGGTCTACTCAGACTACTTTTTAGCAGGTGCCAGAGTGAAAAAGAGCAGACTTAAGGCAAACTAGAAAGCCTATATTTTCATTAACACGACTCATAAATACAAAAAAATATTTAGCACAACTTGACATGCAATACTTATGATTCATGATAAAACAATTGTTGAGCTAATCTGAAGCCATTTCAACTGAAATTCAGAGTTCAGTGAGGTCTGCCTGTTTGGGTTTTTCCCTCATTAATTGGCAGTGTCAAACATCATAGCAACTGGCTGTACTGGCCTGATTGTTACTAAGTAGAAGAAGCACTGACACAAATGTCTCTTTTTCTTCTTTATTTCCATTTATACAGACATTTAATTTAACAGGGCATGACAAAGAGATTGCCAGACTTGTGAAATAAGCTAGTGAAATTAATTAGTGGATTAATTAGTGGAGTTTTCCACATTTATATTTTACTTACACATACATGTTTTTTTGTTCTACCAAAAGACTCGTGAATATTTGTTTTATTTTAAAATCTTTAGTTTCCATCTACTCACAAGTCATTGAGTTGCATGAAACAACTTGTTCAAGGAGGTTTCCTATCTACAAATATTTGAGAGGAAAACATGTAAAAATTAGACTGCCAAAAGAAAAAAGTTGAACATTTTCATCTGGAATAGATCATCATGAAATCACTGAAAGTTGAAAATTGCTGAAAATGTTATGTTAATTAAAATGTGATTTATCTGTTTTGCTCTATTACTTAGACAAAACTATCAGGAGCTGGATCAGTAACAACCTTCATATGCAAAGCAATGCACTAGCAAGTTATCATAAAAAGCAAAACTCAATAATTAAGGAGGAAAGAGCCAAAAAGTTTACTTTTATTTTTTTAATTATAACTTCTGGTTTTTCCTTATTTCTTCTTGGATTCTCAACTTCTTGAACTGAGGGAATAAGAAATGCCTCTAATTTCTATTGAATTTTTAATTGCAAAATAAAGTTTAAAGTTCTGTTTTACAACTTATCCAATTTAATAATGACTAAATCATTACAACATGGTGATTGATGGTTGTTATAAAAATATATAAGCAAACAACTTTAAACAATAAATATTTATCAATAACTGTGAAAACTGTGCAAAAAGTATATTTGAAGTATGCTTAGTCATCCTTTTAGCAAGGCCAGCCTTTGTTGTCCTTTAATCCTCAAGACTTTTTAAAGGAACATAGAAATCAATTCCATCTGTGGCTTTGTGGGAAGTAAACAAAATGTTTATTTCCATCTATCTGAACATGACCTGTATTTCTTGTCAGATATGAAAGAAGCCTTTATAGGTGTGAATTGGACAGTACAAAGCTATTGGGAAATGTATGGTGAGTGCCAATTTCTTTCCATATCCACTTGTGGTAATAGAAAGTGATGCCTTGGTAAATGCAATGTGAATTGGCATCAGTTGGAAAGGAGAGTGAGTGGAAATTAAACTTATTTTCCTTCATGGGAATTGAAAAAATACCATTTGTAAACATCTGCTTGTTTCAAATGTATCTTTTAATGAACAGATGTAATTAGAAACACTAAATCATTGAAAAACACTAAAAACTTGAAAAAGTTAGGTGTTAAGGGGCCATGTGCAATGAGGCTTGCTTTGAACAAATATATATGATTCAAAAGTGGAACAAATACATAGGTTTCAGACTGAGTATTGACACCCTTTATCATGTTTCTCAGATTTACATTGTTGTATGACTACTCATACAACAGAAGAGTTTCCAGAAGAGACTGTGGTTGTAAACTAATTTAAAAATATTCTTCTTTCTTCATTTGCCCTCATACTTTATTACACAGAATTTCACTTAGCCAGTTATTTATGCACTACTGTTTCTTTGTCTTACTATACAGAAATTTTCTGGATGTCACATGCTACTTAGATTGCTAGTGACATTTTTTATTAAAACTGCAATTAATTAGAGAAATATTTATTATAATTTTTTGACACTGTTTCTCTAAGCTGTGGCTCATTTACTTTGGATAGTGAAGCTGTGTGAATCATTCTCATGATTCTATCTCTCAAAATGTCAGTGCTCAAGCACTTTATACAACAAGACCTACATACATCTGCCATCACAAAACAATGTGTGTCCACATAACCCTGGTATACATGAGATCCTTATGAAATTTGGGAACAGACTTTTACAATGGATAAATGGAATCATTACTTTCTCAGCAGCATAATCTCATTTTTATTTGAATATAACACACACCTCTTACATTTTAAATTGCATTTCTTGGCAATACTCTTTTCAAGTTGTCAAAGGTTTGACGTTGGCACAAGGCCAGTGCCTTTATAACGATATACTGTCCCTGGTATTTGTTGTGAGATGTGACCAAAAACAGAGCAAAACAGTTTCTAATTTAGAAAGCAACAGAAAAAAATTTTATTACTAATAATAGGTAAAGAAGACACATGCAGAAGAACATGGAAACTTTAAAAAAAACACTCTTCCTCCCCCCCCCACCAGTTCTCAACTTAACAAAACAAACTGAAAATTCCCCATCACGTTACTACTTTTTAGATAATTAATCTTCAGTCTATTACCACCTTTCCGATAATCAGTACTCAGTTCGTTGAGGAGAGATAGGAGTCTTTCTTGCACCACATCGTGGCTTCTTCCTCCATGTCCAGTGCTCTCACTACTGTGCATGGACCAGAGCTGCTTCTAGGGTTTTTTTTTTAAAAATGCTTTGGCTAGTTCTAAGAAACGACAGTTTCTCAATTTTGGGACACTTCTCATCTCTGTTCACACTACTGTCTACTCTTGGCTCTAAGCCAATGCCTCTCCCCAGATACAGCTTTTATGTTATAGGGAAAAAAATGAGTCTGTCCATGGTTATACAAAAGAGTCCAGCCAAAGCCACTCCATCATCTCCTCCCACCTAGGATTCTTTTCAGCATTCTCTGACAATCTTCTACTTACACAAACTTTCATAATCTTTGCTTAGTTCTTTTTATCTTTCTTCTTCAAATTCAGGAGGATTAGTATTTATAAAGTTTCCATCATTTACGAAAAGGGTTAAAATCTTGGGCTTTGTTTCTCCAGAACTCTCATGGTATCTTTGCTGCTGGGCACTCTTCTCACGCCACCCCCCCCATACTCCTTCGGCCGTGCTGTCTAGTTGTTGATATTAAATTTCAAGGTGACGGAGATCACAGACACGGTTTTCTCAGTTTCTCTCTCCGGGGGGGGGGGGGGGGAGGAGGGGGGGGGGGGAAAGGGAAAAGAAGGTTGTCTGATGCTTTTCCAGGTTCTTGTACTTTCTCCACCCTTCCATCCTGCAGGATTTTCCTCTCCCTCTCTGTGCCCGAGGTTCCGGCCCTACCTCACCCAGGCCGCATGGCTTCCCCTCCCCGCCCAGCCAGCCGCTGGGCAGGGGAGATCCCTCCGTCCTCAGGGACCGGAACCAAGAGAGAGCTTTCCTGGGAGCCCTCTGCTTTTAACCCCCTTGTGTTCTCAGAGGCGGATCCTTGTCCTCAGTGGCCACACCAGGTGCCAGTCTTTAAACCTGAGCACTCATTGGTTTGACTACTGAAGTTCAGAAAAAACTCATTTTTTCCAAACTACGACACAAATTTTAACAAAAATATACACTAAATTTCATGAATTAAGATTAAGGTGTGATTTCAATGTCACTATATTTTATGGAACAGTGTCTGAGAAGACAAGCTGTGCAGATTTGCATAGATTGTTCTCCACAAAAGCAGCAAGTACCATTCAAAATATTAGATTTACCATCTATTTGTTTAAATAGAAAGCTAATAGGTAATTTTAAATATCAGAGTGGTAATGAGATGGTGAGGAAGGGAATTGCAGTTAGTGAGAAAAATACCCATGGCCATTTTTTCTATGAAAAAAATGTTGATTGTTGAATAGTGAAGAATTTCACTACACATTTCCCTGTACCATTCACTGTACATTAAAGAATACCATAAATTTCTCATAGACTAGACAAAAGAGAAATATTATAGCTTTCTTTTATCACAGGTGTTATCATTACAAAATACTTCACAATGCTTTTCTCTGAGAGAATATTTAATATAGACTTTTAAAAACAAAATAGTACTGAACATATTTTGGTCCTTGAAGATTTTCCTCTTCCATAATATCATCAAGTATGAGGATTTAAGCTTTCTGGAGGAAAAGCAAACAGGTCCTAGAGTACAAATTAAAGCTTGACAACTTCAAACTTGTAGTTGAAATTAAATCAAAATCAATAACTATATTAAATAAAATACATTTTTCATGAAAAGTAACATCTGGGTAAACAAACAGTGATTTTCCTATAGTTATATAATCAGCTATTTTTTTTCTTTTATTTCCTTTGTTTAAAATTCCTTCCAAGAAAAAATAACACATCTTGTGACTGTTTAGCATCAATCCAGTCAAAGTCACTTGATTTTCATCATGTGATGTGAGTAATCTCTTTTACATTGTGCCAAAATACACTGGGAGTGGATGGAATATTTAATGACAGTTGACAGCAAAGTCTACAAGTATATCCTGGATATACAAACTGGAAGATCATAGTCCCTTTATTTGTGGCTATAGCATCTGATAATGTAACTTATCACCATTACACCCATACTTTAGGGGTGAAATGCCACCCCTAAATGTGGCATTCAAGATCTGACATTGAGTATTCCACACAAAGACAAAATAATTTCTATCTTAAATTTACAAAAATGCAGACACAACCACTATTCTGCTGAAGCACCAACCTGAAAACTGGCAACATCCTTCAGATAATTTAAATATTAGCTTAAAAATCAGATTGTATCAGGAATGTATCAGGAATTTCTAAGTGAGCCCCTTGGTCATCCCACCTACTCTTGTGTGGGCCGTGTCATGGAGTGATGCTGTGTGTAGACACTGGAGGAATTTAGCTAAACTGGAGGAGTTAATTTTATTCACTCCTACTGCTGTCAGACATTGAATACAGAAGACCACTTCTGAAGCCTGAAGTCTGTCTTACTGGTTACAAGTGTAAAATTAACCTTGGTTTGGTTTTATGTTTGTTTTCAAATAAAGTACAATGTATGTTAGAGAAGAATGAATCTATGGCTCTATTGGAATGTTTTGTTGAGAACTTAAAAACAATTGTATTCTGAAGGTATTGTGATTAATGTCTCCATCCTGAGAGATAATTAGGAATTATACAGTTATTCCTCATTAAGCTTTCTCTCTTTTTGATTTGAAGCCCTTGTTTGTACAACCTGAATTTTTTCTTGTTGTGGTGTGATCGTCCCTCCTTTCCCCACCCCTGCCAATCACTGTATCACTCCTGGAATTCCAGAAGGGTGTCGGTGATTGGCAGGTTCAAAAAGATGCTCTCTACCCCTGAAGAGACATTGGCCATCCAGGTGTCCTTTGTCCCTTCAGACCTCCTCACTGTACCTGGTTGGTGGCTTTCTGTCCCCTCCTCTCCCCTCTCCCCTGGTTAAAAGGACGAGCCACCACGCGGTCAGCAGTTCGGTTGGTGTTGTCAGGAAGTTCAGAGTCCTGCCGGCTAGAATAAATGTTCTGAACTGAACCCTCCATGAGAACCGACTCCTTTCCTTCACCATGGCCTTAAAGCTTCTCCTGCAGAGGCAAAGCTGGAGCGAGCATCCCCGAGGAGCTCATCCCGCCGCTCCCTGAGCCCGGCGTGCCCGGACTTGTCTCTGCGGTCCCAGCTGTATCACCAGCTGGCCAAAGTGACTCTGGGCTGAAACAGCACAGCAGCCGCTGTGTGGCTCAGCAGCGAGGTCCGGACAAGCCGGGAAACATCCTGACAGCAATACTGGACACTACAATATACCTCAGAACCATACTAAATATAACTTCATCTCAGTAAGAGAATTTTATACTTGGAAAACAGTAAAATCTCTTTCTTTCCTTCTTTTACTTCCTTCCTTCTCCACCCACCCCATTCTTCTTCGTATTTAGTTACTCTATCAGTGAAAAAAGCCAATTGCTTATTTAAAATATAAATATTTTTGAAAAAAATTGTAAAAAAACGTAAACAAAAACTGGCCAGCACATCCTGGAAATGAATGCTTGATATATTTTAATGCATTAAGTTAATTTGTATAGTGGAGGAATTTCTCAGTTTGGAAAAACTAATCGAAGTTGGCTAGAACATGAAAGTTATGAAAGAATGTGTTACTCATTACTGTACCAGTAAGGCCATTAGCATTATGCTCACACAGTAGTAGCTTCCATACAAATAAACAATTAAGATTGAAAGAATGTAATCCTTCTGGACTTTGTCTAAGGAGTAAAGAATGTTCTATAAAGGTAAATATCAAAAATGGCAACATATTTGAAGCAGAAAAAAGTAACTGTGGAAATATTTCAAAGGTGCTGCTAAATCTTTACAGTTCAGAGATGTGGAATATGAAACAAGATTATTAATAACACTGAAAATGTTACTGAACTACTAATAGCATTTGTTTGTCTTTTCTCACACCTTAGCTATTGACTTCCAATAGCAATAGGACATTTTTATAAGAAGTCAGAATTATTGGAAATTTGTGTTCCTGAGTTTTCTCCTTTGCATTAGTGCTATGGGCTTATATAATACATAGTTCAGTATCTCTATGTTTATTGTGAGATCCAGTTAACATCTGTGCAACATTTCAAACATTTCTGAGCTAATAATAAAGATTGCTTTATGTAGGACCAGACAATAGTATACAAACATTTTTAGAGAATGCTATCCATGTGCTTTTGCTATCTAGAAAACTCCAGGAAAACCAAAATTACAGTCATCAGTGAAATGCTAAGCTAATATTTAGTCTGTTTCCTGTTGAAAGAGGAAAAACATTTTAATTAATTTATCATGTTTCTGTAAAAGTACTCTTGGTTAGCATAATCCATATTCCCCTTTGGTGACTGCTATTATCTTATCCCTTATTTATGGTATATGTCTCAGCTTGCATCTTTTTACGTTCTAAATATTATTTCCTTTTTCTTCGATGTTTTCAAGGTTAAAGGAAGATTTTTCACTCTCATGAGTGTCACTCAGTTGCCAATAAAGAATTTCACAGCTAGTGTTAGTGTTAATTTGAGCCAATTATGAGATCATTGACCTGCCTTGGCACTAATTTACCTCACATAATTTCAATCATGAAAATCTAACTCTACTGAACATCTCATTTAGGAATGTCATTCTCTAATAAATCTTCATACAGTAGTGAATCAGTTTTCATGATCTATCAAGAAACATGAGGAAAGGAGATTTTCCAATCAGTCTTTTTAACATAATCTCATTATGCTATTTTGTTTTATTTTCTGAAGAAAAAAAAAATCAAATGCGATATCAAGAACATTTATATTGAAGGCAGAAAATTATAAATGAAAATTTTAAAATGTGAGATTGTCACACCCTGAACCTGTTTTGGTAGAACAAGCACTTTCTGCTACCTTTACACATGACTGTCTGTCGTAGTTTGGAAAAAATGAGTTTTTCTGAACTTCAGTGGTCAAACCAATGAGTGCTCAGGTTTAAAGACTGGCACCTGGTGTGGCCACTAAGGACAAGGATTCCGCCTCTGAGAACACAAGGGGTTAAAAGCAGAGGGCTCCCCGGAAAGCTCTCTCTTGGTTCCGGTCCCTGAGGACGGAGGGATCTCCCCTGCCCAGCGGCTGGCTGGGCGGGGCAGGGGAAGCCATGCGGCCTGGGTGAGGTAAGCCTGGAACCTCGGGCAGAGAGGGGGAGAGGAAAAATCCTGCAGGATGGAAGGGTGGAGAGAATACAAGAACTTTGAGAGGCATCAGACAGCCTTCTTTTCCCTTCCCCCCCCCCCCCCCTTTTCCCCGGAGAGAGAAACTGAGAAACCGTGTCTGTGATCTCCGTCACCTTGAAATTTGATATCAACAACTAAACAGCACGGCCGAAGGAGTATGGGGGGGGTGGCGCGAGAAGAGTGCCCAGCAGCAAAGATACCGTGAGAGTTCTGGAGAAACAAAGCCCAAGATTTTAACCCTTTTCGTAAATGATGGAAACTTCATAAATGCTAATCCTCCTGAATTTGAAGAAGAAAGATAGAAAGAATTAAGCAAAGATGATGAAAGTTTTTGCAAGTAGAAGATTGTCAGAGAATGTTGAAAAGAATCCTAGGTGGGAAGAGATGATGGAGTGGCTTTAGCTGGACTCTTTTGTATAGCCATGGATGGACTCATTTTTTTCCTGTAACATAGAAGCTGTATCTGGGGAGAGGCATTGGCTTGGAGCCAAGAGTGGACAGTAGTGTGAACAGAGATGAGAGGAAGATCTCTGTTCTCAAGGCCCCTCGGCCCCAGGGGGTAATATTGGGGGGGACTGGTGTCCCAAAATTGAGAAGCTGTTATTTCTTGGAACGGACCAAAGCATCTTTAAAAAGAGAAACCCTAGAAACAGCTCTAGTCCATGCACAGTGGTGAGAGCACTGAACATGGAGGAAGAGGCCACGATGTGGTACAAGAAGGACTCCTATCTCTCCTCAACGAGCTGAGTACTGATTATCTGAAGAGTGGTAATAGACTAAAGATTAATTATCTAAAAGGTGGTAATGTGATGGGGAATTTTCAGTTTGTTTTGTTAGGTTGAGAACTGGTGGGGGGGAGGAAGAGTGTTTTTTTGTAAAGTTTCCATGTTCTTCTGTATGTGTCTTCTTTACCTATTATAAGTAATAAAGTTTTTTTTTCTTTTGCTTTCTAAATTAGAAACTGTTTTGCTCTGTTTTTGGTCACATCTCACAACAGATACCAGGGACAGTATATCGTTATAGAGGCACTGGCCTTGTGCCAACATCAAACCTTTGACACTGTCAAATGTAGCAAAATACAATAGAGGGGAAAGACCAGAAGATGGGGACAGTAAGGTCAGGCAGATCAAAGACTTCAGGTTTAACTGTTCATATAACAAATATTTGGGAGTAGAGGGTTTATTGTCAGAAAGAATTAAAAAAATAAACTTAATACATAAATCATTGCTATGCTTTTATGCACATTTAATAGGATCCTGCACACATATGAATCAGCTCTAAGACCTTAGAAGACTGCTGGTCAGGACTGCTCAATTTGAATTGCATAAACTACTCATTCTTCTTCAGACTAGGTTCTTTGTTTACTGCTTACTTACTCAAGAGCTCATATTCTATATATAATTTTTTCCTGAAGTATGCTACGCAGAATCATCCTGGTGTGATCTTGTAAAAAACACTATCCTGAGGAGATAGTCCAATTTAATATTTTTTTAACAACATTTGGCTTTATTTAGTGTAAAAAAGTATATAATATATATCAGAATTAAATGTTAAATTATAAGGATATAAGTGGAAGATGTTTGTTTAGATCTAATGCAAGACTTTTAAGTGGAGATTTTATGCTGAAGGATAAAAGGATAATAAAGGATTAAAGGATGATATTCATAGACAAGCTTGAAATTTCAGATTACAAAATATTTAACTTTACTTAGAGCACACACTTCAAATTTGTCAATATGAGTTAATTTCTTTTAACAGATTTGTGTTCCCCTTTCTTTCCACAGCTGAAGTTTCCCACTCCATAAGGCATTTATTTCTTTGACTTCTTTTTCTATGTTTTTTCTGGGAATATGAAGATAAATCAGAAGTTTTCAGAATTAGTTTACTTTTGCTTCAAGCTCTGCACGTGAATATAAAGAGTTCTCTAGTCCAGTCTCAAAAAACAAACAATAATGACAGCATATCTTCAAAAAGAGAATTTATATTACAGAGTTGCATGTTCCAGATTGCAAAACTACAACATTCCTAGCTGGTTAAATGACAAAATACCTCTAGAGAACATTGTAGAGCAAAAGGTGCACCACAGTGTGGTACATTAAGGATTAAGGATTAAGGATTTCATTAAGGATTCCATTAAGGATTCATGCTCAGGTGTGCTTCCAGTGGGAAACTCAGAAACTCAAAGCATTACTGAAATATTCTGTCTGTGAATTTTACACCGTTTTTCCTGGGATTTAAAAGCAAAGAATTCTTCTTGCTCAGAACTCACAATTTTGAAAAGACAGAAGACAGAATATGCTTTCTGAATTTTAAAGACTCTCTCCATCTCTAGTGCTGGAACTGTAGTTCTCAGAAAAATCTGGTGAAAACCAGATGAAAAGCTCTATAAATTATAACTTTACATTATTGTAAACATGTTCTTTACAGTTTTTATGAGTTCAGATGACTACTAAACTTATTTCCCACCTGATTTAAGAAATGAAAGATAAAGATGTAAACAAATAATCTGTTAAAATAACCACTAAGAAAAAAATAAACAGCTTCATTGTCTCAACTATATCAAGGAAGTGACCTGCACTGTGAATTAGCTTAGAGGTATGTAACGTAATATAAAGCAAAGAAGCACCAATATTTCTTTTTTAATTACAAGAGATAAAAAAACCCCAAAAAACAACAACAACAAAAACAAAACAAAAAAACAAACAAAAAAAACCAACAAACAAACAAACAAACCAAACAAAAAAATCCCAAAACAAAACAAAAAAAAAAACCCAACAAACTAGTTGCTGACTAGTTTGGGGGCGCCCCTGGAAAAGGACACAGAAGAGTCCTTGACTGGTCTGTCCTGGTAAGGCCATTACTCAGGAATCCCTCAATGCCTGAGACCAGAGGGGAAATCTTGAGTGAAAAAGGTGTATCTTTGGTGAAGGTGGATCAAACTGCTAACATTTGATTGAGGGGGCAAAACCAGATCCATCTGAAGTGGTGGACTGCCAACATGAGTGCTAGCCAATGTAATTTCAAGGCCACTTGCAATTATTTCTGAGAGGTTGCAGATACTGGGAAAGTTCTTGAAGACTGGAAGAACTTACTATCTCTAGAGTCTTGAAGAAAGACAAGGAGACAGGATTCCTGCCATGAAAGATAGATCACATTTACTTAATTAATATGAATTCTCTAAAACATTTCCAGTTTCAACTCCTATAGCTGTTTGTTGGGGAAGGGAAAGAGAAAAGGGAAGGTGAGGTTAAATCCCCAAACTTTAAAATTATTAGAATTAGAGATGCAATGGAATTTAGAAAATAATATTTGAACTATCATTAATTATGTATTTTTTATATAGAGAACTTGCAATTGCATAGAGTTGTTTTGCTGATTTTCCTAAGTGATTTTGTTTATCAGCAAATAATAAAAGCCAAAACTCTCCCTTTCAATTGTCTTTCTGTCTGCAATCTCATATTTACTTGGCCTCTCACACTGCCATCAAAATTAATTTTGTCACCTTTTAAATTTTCTTTCTATTATTTGCTACTTCTGAGTTTTAAATTATTACGTAAGTCCCAAATCTACTGGGCCATAATCCCTGAAACAGGCAAGGAGTTTTTCACTGATGAGGACATTCACTCAAAATATACACAGACTTTAAAGAAATGTATTTTTTTTCCCTCAGAGAAGCATGATTTTATGCCAAAGAAAAGTTAACATTACTTCAAATGCTCATCAATAATCAGTTTGGTCTGCTGAGCTATATTCCACTGTTACTGGAGTGTTGAAATAAAATAATTGTCCTGTGCACTTGAATCGTGTTCTAGAGGAATGTCATGGTTTCAATTTGAAACCGGGCAGAAACACCAATTTCTGTTTTGGTTTGATTTTGCCAATTTCAAAGTTTCCAATCAAGAGCAAAGCAGGCTTAAGCTTAAAAGTAAAAAGACTTTATTAACTAACACCAATAGAAAGAAAAACAACAAGAATGAGAATGGAACCTTCAAAACACTCTTCCTTCCTCCCCACACCTTTTTTTCTCTTAACCAACAATGTAAAGAAAACAACACTCAGAAACTCAGTCAATTTTTCACCTCTAAACCAGTCTTTCTTCAGTTTGCTTAGGGAGGGAAGCACCTCTCGTTCGCTATGGTCAATTTCTCCACAAGAAAACAGTTCTCTTGTAGATCCATTCTTCATGAACAGCAACCGCCCGGATCCTTTGTGTTCATGAAACTCCTCCCATGTTCACAGTTGTGTCTCTGGGCCACATGGATGTATGGGGTCTTATTTTAAAGATAACTTGTTCAAAACAAAGGTTCTCTTTGTCTTTGGGACCACCTTCACCTCCAAGGAACAGAGATTTACTTCTTCGAGGGCAAAGAGTCTTTATCACTTCATTTCTCTGTTCAACTTCTCATGAAATCAACAGTCCCCTCAACATTTCATTCCTTTGCTCAGGTTTACAAACCTGAACTCTTTTATCTCCCCCATACTTCTTTATAGTTTAAAGGAAACATTTCAATATGTTATAGTCAACCACCATAGCTTACAAGAGTCTTTTACAGCTCAAAAGCAACTTCCCACACTCCTTCCACCTGGACTTTCACTCTTTCTTGACTGACTGTGACACTTCATGTGGTCTTTACACATCTGCATTCTGATTTTCTCTCACTGGAGAGAGGATGGAGCCTTTCCAGGTCCCGTCTGCACTGATGCCCTGAAAGAGTTAACATGAGACAGTGTCCAGCCGGTCAGTCCATGGTGTCAGATTTCACAGCCCTGCTGGGGGTGCAGCTCTCAGAGGGTCCAGGCCCAAAGGCAGCCGCTTGCCTGCAGCCAGGAGGGAGAGTCAGACAGATCCCAAATTCCTTTTCTACCCCTCGGTCTCATCAGGTGTTCCGGCCTTATCGCGCCTCCCCCCCCCTCTCCCCAGACACAGCAGAGGCAGGTTCAGCTGGGGCCAGCAGCAGAGCCAATTCCGTGCTGGCAGATACTTCCCAAAATCAGCTGGGGCTGCCTGGCCCCCGTGGCCTCCCCCCCACTGGGCCCAGGGCTGAGCGAGGGCAGAGGTGTGTGCTCTGACAGCCGGGAGGAAAGAGACCTGCCCAGGATGCTTTCAAAGGGAATAAGAACTAGAAAATGCTTTCCCATTGGTCCAATAAAATGCCAATCTCAAAACCACCCAGCTCACTTCCCTGGGCTGCTCAAACTAGGACAAGGAAGATGGTAGTCAACTCATAATAGGACATTCTGCATTTGGCGAACATGCCATTCCTTCTGTGTGTCTGAGAGCAGCTACTTTACAATATTGTCTCTGATTTGTTTGCTTCCTCTGCCACCCTGAAACTAAGATATTTTCTCCTAACATACATGCAATTTTTACTCCTACTTTATGGGACTCCACAAATTAAGACTTTGCATATGAATATATTGCCACTTTTCTTCATCTAGCTACCCAGCCAACAATGATTTCTCATGTTCTGATTTGACTAAATTATTTTAAACTTGTTTCTTCCAGATTTCTTTCCTCTGCGTTAAAATATTTATTCATAATATTGACCTTAAGATGATCTTTTCCTCCTCCTCTCTTCATTTCATTCATATGATGAATCAAACATTTGTTTCTTGATTTACTGCATCAAACTGCTTATTTTGATCTCAGAGCTCTGCATGTTTTCTATGACACATATCACAGATCTTTTTTTATCCCCCTTCCCTTCATTCTCATTTTTCACATACTTTTTATCTAGCTTTCCTCGTCTGCTGGCTTTATGTTTTCTGTTTTCTGTTTGACTGATGTCCATTATTTTTGCCTTTGAACATTGTATGTATAGTTGTTTTGTTTACAATAATTTTATTTTCCCTTTCAAAATAATTTTTTTTATAATCTGTGCAAGTAGTTTATTCATCTTTTGCATTTGAGGTGTCTGCAACCTAAAGGTGTAGGCAATGAATTAGATTTTTGGTCTAAAAAGATATAAATTTACCACCCTATGGTAAGCCAAGTATATGTTTTTTGATGAGGTTGCTTTCAAAAATATTATATTAACACTTCCCCTTTACATGTTCTCCCAGGTAGTTTTGTGCTTTATGAAAAGAGATTATTTACAGTTTTAATGTTTGCT
The DNA here is from genome assembly GCA_032173965.1 of Sitta carolinensis. NCBI lineage: Eukaryota > Metazoa > Chordata > Aves > Passeriformes > Sittidae > Sitta > Sitta carolinensis. The sequence continues at coordinate 52,313,804 of CM063313.1, forward strand.
ACATAAATGGCTGCTGCCATTTTAGGCATCCTTGAATTTTATTTTGGTCTTTAATAATCCACAAAACCCATCAACTTCCTTTTATAGATAGATAACCTAATCTAGTATTTTGCCTTTGCAATAGTCCTTGGAAGCAAGAGAATCCTTTAAATATGTGGAAATGTAATTTTGTTTCAGATAGCAACATTTTTCTATTATCCAAAAATGCATCAAAAATCTTTTTTCAAACAGAAAGGTGAAATAAAAATTGGTGTAAAAGGTTCCATGAAATTGCACAAAGATTCTATAATTAAAGCATTACAAAAAAAAAGAGGAAGAACTGCTATTAAAATTTGGGGGTCCATCGTGACTGTCAGCCAAAGAAAATCACATTATGTATCATCAATGTTAACATCAAGATATCTTGCTGAGCATAAATAGTTGGTCTGCCAACAAGAACCTTTGATGGTGACATCTATTTAATATCTGAGTGAAATATTTATTACTTGTCAGGGCTTTTTGGATTTTTAAATATATTTTAATTCCAAATAGGAAGAGAAATTCAAAGCCTATTTTATGTTGTGAGGAAAACTGGAAAAGAAATATTCTACAAGTGATAAAATTTAAGCAAAGTTATGCCTCAGAGCTTCAAGAGCTTCTCACTCCTCACACCTCTTTTGTTCCCCTTACAGATCCCCTAAGAAACCATAGTGAATTCTAGAGCCCACATTTTCTCCTCTGAGCAGTGTTTCTGAAGTACTGTAATATTTTTAAGATGCGTATCCTTGTTTCATATGAATCAACTGAAATTCTAGTTGAATCTTTTCCTGTCTCAGATCTTTATTTCTTTTACTCTGCTTTATGTGTATCATATAATCCATATATTTAACATATAGCCATCAACATCACTGAGACAAGTGGTAGTCTTCACTGTAAATAAGAAATCTTCCTCATTCTGACAGAATTTGATGAGTTTATGTTTTCACATTTTATATATTGCATATTATATATGTACCTTGTTACTATTGTTTATTAGATATTAAGATTATGGCAGTGACATTCAACAAGTAATGATATTTACACATAGTTCTCACCCAACAGTCAGATCTCCCTGAGGTACACATTGTATTGTGCCATCTTTCTGCATTATCCACCATGTACAACCTGGTCCCTGAGCAAAGACAACCCCACGGATGGGTTTGCCTGTACTGGGGGCAGAATTAATCCAAACTGTCTTCCCTAACAAACCCCTGACATGCACCACTGGGACTTTATCTCCGTCTACTGTATGCAGGGGCTCAGACTGGGCAGGGCCTGCTCGGTTGGTAGAGCCTCGGGTGTTAACTAACCAAGTGGCCTTTGCTAAATGCCGCTACCAATTTTTGAATGATCCCCCACCCAATGCTTTCAAGGTGGTTTTTAACAGTCCATTGTACCTCTCCACTTTGCCTGCAGCCGGTGCATGGTAAGGGATATGGTACACCCACTCAATGCCATGTTCTCTAGCCCAGGTGTTGATAAGGTTGTTCTTGAAATGAGTCCCATTGTCTGACTCAATCCTCTCAGGGGTACCATGCCTCCAAAGGACCTGCTTTTCCAGGCCTAGGATGGTGTTCCGGGCAGTGGTGTGAGACACTGGGTGGGTCTCCAACCATCCCGTGGTGGCTTCTACCATTGTGAGCATATAGTGCTTGCCTTGGCGTGTCTGGGGCAGTGTGATGTAGTCAACCTGCAAGGCCTCCCCATACTTGTACTTAGACCACCGCCCCCCATACCAGAGGGGCTTCACCCTCTTGGCCTGCTTGATGGCAGCACACGTCTCACAGTCATGGATAACCTGGGAAATACTGTCCATGGTTAGATCCACCCCTCGGTCTCGTGCCCACTTAGAGTTGGCATCTCTACCCTGATGGCCCGAGGCATCATGGGCCCATCGAGCTACAAACAACTCTCCCTTGTGTTGCCAATCTGAGTCTATCTTTGACACCTCTATCTTTGCAGCCTGGTCTACCTGGTCATTGTTGTGGTGTTCTTCATTAGCTCTACTCTTGGGGACATGGGCATCTACATGGCGGACTTTCACAGGCAGCTTCTCTACCCGACTAGCAATGTCTTTCCACTCCTCAGCAGCCCAGATTGGTTTTCCTCTACGCTGCCAGTTAGCCTTTCTCCACTTCTCCACCCATCCCCATAGAGCATTTGCTACCATCCATGAATCAGTGTATAGGTAGAGCTTTGGCCACTTCTCTCTCTCAGCAATGTTCAGAGCCAGTTGAACAGCTTTGAGTTCAGCAAATTGGCTTGATCCACCTTCTCCTTCAGTAGCTTGTGCAACCTGTCGTGTGGGGCTCCATACAGCTGCTTTCCACTTCCGGTTCATCCCTACGATGCAACAGGAACTATCAGTGAAAAGGGCGTAGCCTGTTTCTTCTGGGGGCAGTTGGTTGTATGGTGGAGCTTCTTCAGCCCGTGTCACTTGTTCCTGTTCCTCTTCATCCATGAGACCAAAATTTTCACCTTCAGGCCAATTTGTAATTATCTCTAAAATCCCAGGGCGATTTGGGTTTCCAATTTGGGCGCGCTGTGTGATGAGGGCAATCCACTTGCTCCATGTGGCATCAGCGGCATGGTGGGTGGAAGGAACCTTTCCTTTGAACATCCACCCCAGCACCGGTAGTCGGGTGCCAGGAGGAGTTGTGTTTCAGTACCTATCACCTCTGAGGCAGCTTGGACTCCTTCATAGGCTGCTAAAATTTCCTTCTCTGTTGGGGTATAATTGGCTTCTGACCCTCTATAACTTCGGCTCCAGAATCCCAGTGGTCAGCCTCGAGTCTCCCCAGGCACCTTCTGCCACAGACTCCAGGACAGACCATGGCTCCCAGCTGCAGAGTAGAGCACATTCTTCACCTCTGGTCCCGTCCTGACTGGGCCAAGGGCTACCACATGAGTGATTTCCTGCTTGATCTGGGCAAAAGCTTGCTGCTGTTCAGGGCCCGAGTGGAAATCGTTCCTCTTCCGGGTGACAAAGTAGAGAGGGCTCACAATCTGGCTGTACTCCGGAATGTGCATCCTCCAAAAGCCTATGGCACCTAGGAAAGCTTGTGTTTCCTTCTTGCTAGTTGGTGGAGACATTGCTGTGATCTTGTTGATGACCTCAGTGGGAATCTGACGCCGTCCATCTTGCCACTTTATTCCCAGGAACTGGATCTCTCGGGCAGGTCCCTTGACTTTACTCTTCTTGATAGCAAATCCGGCTTTCAGGAGGATTTGGATGATTTTCGCTCCTTTCTCAAACACTTCTGCTGCCGTGTTCCCCCACACAATGATACCATCGATGTACTGCAGGTGTTCTGGAGCCTCACCCTTTTCCAGTGCAGTCTGGATCAATCCATGGCAGATGGTGGGGCTGTGTTTCCACCCCTGGGGCAATCGGTTCCAGGTGTATTGCACGCCCCTCCAGGTGAAAGCAAACTGAGGCCTGCATTCTACTGCCAGAGGAATGGAGAAAAATGCATTGGCAATATCAATAGTGGCATACCACTTTGCTGCCTTGGACTCTAGCTCGTACTGGAGCTCCAGCATGTCTGGCACAGCAGCGCTCAGTGGTGGAGTCACTTCATTCAAGCCACGATAGTCCACAGTCAATCTCCATTCTGTGTCAGACTTGTGCACAGGCCAGATGGGGTTGTTGAAGGGTGAGTGGGTTTTGCTGACCACCCCTTGGCTCTCCAGCTCACGGATCATCTTATGGATGGGGATCACAGCATCTCAATTCGTCCAGTGCTGCCGGCGGTGCACTATCAAGGTGGCAATCGGTACCTGTTGCTCTTCCACCTTCAGGAGTCCTACTGCTGACGGGTTCTCTGAGAGTCCAGGCAAGGAGCTCAATTGCTTAATGCCCTCTGTCACTACAGCTGCTATCCCAAATGCCCACCTGAATCCCTTTGGGTCTTTGAAATACCCGTTTTGGAGGAAGTCTATGCCCAAAATGCATGGGGCTTCTGGGCCAGTCACAATAGGGTGTTTCTTCCACTCACTTCCAGTCAGGCTCACATCAGCTTCCACCAAAGTAAAATCCTGTGATCCCCCTGTCACACCAGAAATAGAAACAGATTCTGTCCCCACGTGTCTTGATGGGATTAATGTGCACTGTGCACCAGTGTCAACTAAGGCCTCATATTTTTGTGGTTCTGATGTGCCAGGCCAACAAATCCACACAATCCAAAAGACACGATTTTCCCTAGCCTCTACCTGGCTAGAGGCAGGGCCCCTCTAAGCCTGGTCATCCTTCTTTTCTTGGGCAACTAGGGCTACTTCCTTTTTGGTGAAACTTCCTCCCTGCATCTTGCCTTCACACAATTCAAGCACCCGTTGGGCCAGAGCAGCAGAGCAGCAGTAGGTTTTCCATCCCATCTCCTCATGTCTTCCCCAAAACCGCGCAGGACAGACCACAGTTCAGTTCGGGGGGTGTACTTCCTCTCCCCATCTGGGGAATATTTGCGTTTGGTACCGGAACCTTTGACCTGTACTGCCGAGATTTGGAGAAAGCCCTCTTTCATCTCTCTCATCTCCTCTCTGAGTCTCTTATGGTTCTCTTCTATTTTATCATCTAATTTCTGCAGATGGGTTTTCACAGCTGTAATTCTTGCCTGCATTGGGCCATGCACAGTATCTGTATATGCTCTGAGCTTCTTTGCCATATCCAGCACGGTTTCCTCCCTGTCATCTCTCTTCATTATGGCTAAAGCAGAAGCATATTCTTGTGGCCCAAGTCGTACAAGTTTTCGCCACATCACGGATGTACATGGTACCAAATCTGGGTTTCTAGTGTTTAGGTCATCTGAGAAGACAATCTCTGCCACTGCCATCTCTCTCAGGCGCTGGATCCCTTGTTCCATGGTCTTCCACTGTCTTTGCTGCATATAGAGATCGTCTGCACAGAGATATCTTTGTGCCACACTTCCTAGGACCCATTCCCAGAGGCTGTGAGGGTTGTCCCCCCTCATCATTCCTTGGTCAATAACTGGATCATGTGACAGAGATCCCAAATGCCTTGCTTCAGTGCCATCCAGAACTGTAGCCTCACCTGCAGCATCCCAAAGACGTACTAACCAACTAATTATGGATTCATCAGGTCGTCGAGTGTAATCCTTCCTTAGGCCACAAAGGTCCTTCAGGGAAAAGGGCTCAGTATTAGCTTCTGATCCTATGCCAGTTGTTCTGATTTCTGCCTTTCTGTCAGTTGCTGGTTTTGAGGTTCCTTCACCTGGGTCCTCATCCTCCACCCGCCTATCAGTTTTAGTTGTGTGCTTCCTTCCTGCAGCAACTGCCAGTGGTTTAGGCTCACTGTCTGGTTTAGCAGCTGGCTTAAGCTCACTGTCTGGTTTAGCTGTTGATTTATCTCCCTGCCCCGCTGCCTCTGTCTGCTGCCCTACAGCATCTAGCAGTGTGTGATAAGCATATGCCAAGGCCCAGCTTATTGCAATGAGCTTTCTCTCCTTAGTATCATCATGGTACTTCTCTTTCAAGTACTTTCCTACCTTGGCTGGGTTCTGAATTTGTTCACGTGGAAAGTCCCAGGATATAGGGTCAGAAAATTCCTTCAGGGTTTGGCCCATATCCTCCCATTCTCCACACCACTCAGGATTCTGTACACCTGGCTCTACTTCTGGGTCAGGGGTCTCAGCAGCTACTCTGGAGATCTCAGCCCTCATTCTTGAGAAGTTGCAGACCATATAGAGGAAACCTACCAGCTGAAATACCAGAAAGGTGGTATCCTTGGCATTCAAAGGAAACTGAACATTCTCAAAAAGTGATGTAACAGATTCAAAGGAGAAGAGGGAAAGGAGAGGTTGAAAAGCCTCATTCCCTCCTTCTTCTCTAATCAACTGAGTGTAATTACTAATAAACCCCCAAAACATGCTACTGGAACTGGGACGCAAGGTAAGATGAAAGATCCATAAACCAAACATACCTGCCACCAACTCTAGTACCTTTATGATGTTCCTACAAATCATTATCACTGAGCCCAGTACAATAGCTATTCTAATACATGCTCCTCTACAGTAAAAACTATGTGTTAGGAACAACACTGGAGCTATTTCTGAATAAGAGAATAAACCTAAAGACCAGAAAGGTATTAAAACCTCAAAAAAGCCTAGGGAACAGAAACCCAGAAAGGCCTCCACCGAGAGAGACATTATGAGTTCAAGCAACAACATAGCTACTGACTGCTTTATCCCAATACAAAGTACAACTAAAATACAATCAATACAATTTTTCCACTTTCTCCAGCCTCACGTTGGGCGCCAATTAACTGTATATGTTTTGGTTTAAGGCAAATTTGGGAAGGAACCTCTGAATAGATCCCTCCAGAAAACCAATCCAATGGCCCCTCCCCCCAACTGGTTCAGGAAAGGAAAAGAGGAAAAAAAGTTGAAAAAATGTGTTTATTTAACAAGCCAAGCACAACAAATGAACACCAAGGAACAAAACCTCCTGCTTCTCCGCAGAGATGACAAATCCAGCCAGTCTGTGCCGGGGGTGCAGCTCGGCTCGCTCAGTCTGTGTCAGTCCCTGGCACTGGGAAATGCCAGGCCCAAGCCAGGCCCGGTGGGCCACAGGGATGAGCTCTTGGTGCTCTGCTGGGGGTTAGTCCAGAGTAGGTTTGAACAGTTCCAAGGGAAAAAAAGGAAAAGAAACTCACAGTCCGGAAAACTTCTCTGCTTCAGCTAGCCACGAACTAACAGAAAGCAAAGGAGAGCTCTCTCCTGCTGTCTGCACTGCAGACAACACTCGCTGTGTGTGCTCCAAAACTGCAAACTCTTATCTTGATGTTTTGAAAACACCCACCTCAGACATTCCACTGCTTCTTCTTCACTCTTAGATCCAGTCTTAAAGGTGCAGAACTCATTTTTGACCCAAACAGACGAATGGGGATACAATTCAGCATTAACCCAGGACATTTAGACAATATGTCATCTGTATTTCTATCAAGACCATAAAACTTCTCTCAGTGTCTGGGGAATGAAGACACTAGATTTTCCATCTTGAGGAAAAAAAATCTTGCCTAACGCATTATGTTTCATTGTGATGATTGGTGTGGCAAAAACCCCTTCCTTTGAGGCCTATAGTTTGTTAGCTTTTGTCTAAATTTCTTCCCAGGACTTCTATTATACGTATGTTGACAAGAGAGCCTGTTTAGAATGATTTCAGAGCTGGAGAAATATAATGGGTTAGGGAAAGTAGTTAGTAGTCACATTATTCTGTAGATTATCTCTTTCTGCAGGGTCTTGGGGAACACCTGAATTTAGCAGAATGCTGATCCAAGGTTCCTGACTTTTAGTATGAAATCCAAGCCTGCGTCATTACTGTGCATATCTTTAAAAAGATGAGGAGTCTTCAACAAGGGCTTAGTTTGTAAGTAAAAATATGCAAATTTGGCACTTCATCCTTCACAATACTAAATATTTCTAAAGTTTGAAAAAACGAAAGACTTTTCAGTTTTTCTGTAAGTTCATGATTTCTGCAGGCTTATATATAAGCCTTCAGAAGTATAAGTACTTCTTCAGACTAAAAAAGGAACTTCAGACTCAAAAAAAAATCCCTTTAAAAGTTGAAAGAGAAAAAAATTTAATTTTATAAACTAGCTCTAATTTTTAAACTTCCTGATAGGATTTTTTTAAAAGTGAAAGAGTTAAATATATTTTAGCAGAATATTAAAATCTGTGACCATTACTGGTTTAACATTTTAGTGATTTTTTTGGATGAGGTGCTTTGATCATGGACAGGTTCGTAGAATGACAAGACCCCAGAAAAATTCCAGATTTTTGGATACTTATCCAGTCCCACCTCCTACCCAAAGTAGGATCAGCTATGAAGTCACATCAGGTTGCCCAGTCTGGTACTCACTCCGTTTCTGGAATCATTCGTGATTCCTCACATTTTGTTTTCATCTATGTTCTCTGAATCCATTTCAATAGATATCTCTATGTATGACATTTGTTTAATTTGGGTGATTTTGTGTTGTCATGAAGATGACCTTCTCACATAGGAAGCCATGCATATCCCCAAACCTTTCACATTTCCAAGTAACTGCCTGATTCTTTTAAACAAATCCTGTATTAGTAATAAAAATAGTACTGTTAAATATTTTCAGGGGAGTAGGGGGGATGTTGTGGGGTTGCTTTGGTTTTGGTTTGGTTTTTTTTAAGTTTTAGAAAGAGCTTTAGCATTTAACAATGAACTTACTGTCCTGGAGTCCTAAATGAAGACAAAGGAAATAATAACTGATAAGCATTTTAATAAAGGGATTAAGAACTAAGAAGGACCAGATCATGGGAAATTATGAAAGTGAGGGTGAAGATGAGGACAAACATGTGTCTTAAAGTCAGTACTGACAAGTATGTGTGTGGGAACAGGAGTGAAAAAAATTATTTTAGTTCTGTGGTTTCTGAAAGGAAGAAGGCAAAAGTGTCAAATGGAGTGGGATATAAAAGATATGATGGATAAAACCGTGTTTAAAAGAAGTTTGATGTGTGCAACTGTAACTGTTGGGATACCATGCATTATTGTTAATTGGTGTTGACATGTGAAGATGAGAAGTACTGAAAATTTAAATGGTAACCCTCCCCTGCCATACATTTTTAAGAACTTATATGTAAAAGAAAACAATAAAATCAGGTGAGAGGTGCTAGAATATGGTAGAAAGTGACAAGAATGGTGACTGAAAAAGAGTCTAGTTACTGTGGAACAATTTGGGTTACTGTGATATTAAGTATATTATATTAAGCATATTGTATATAAGTATAATATAAATATTATATTACTATATTATATTGATAAGTAGGAGGTAAGTATTAGTAAATTAAAAACTTTAAAATCTGAAATGCTTGTGCATTTACAGAAAACAATGACCAGATTTTTTTTTTCCATAGCCTGCATTAAATGGAGGTTTCATTTATTATATTTATTTCAAAATAAATAGCAGGAAATAATATTTAGTATCTTTGGATACTTATGTGTAGCCAGTACATGAAAAGCACAACCAAAGAACTCTTTCAGACATTTAAACTCTTGGGCATTTCAGTGTGATGTGTTTCTATACAGGCATATCTTGCATATTGGTCTTTGTTATTTTGAACACCTGCCACCTTAATGGGCCTTGTCAATGTTCTATACTGATGTGATCAATTAGCTATTTTATAAAGTAACTTTATAAGATGTGCAGCTTTTGTATGGGTACACATTTTTTTAAAGGCATCTTCATTCATTTATTATTTCCTGTTTTCCACTAGGGTTTTTCATTATGAACCATTATAAACTAGGGTGTTCAATATGAACTAAACCACATAGCCCTGTGAAATAAAAACTGGCATAATTAAATATTTTTGAAAAAACAATTAAACAGGTGTATCTGGGCTTTTTTTCTCTTTCCCACAGCAATCATAGTGAGATGGTATTAAATGTTCTTATAAAAATGTAAATGCAATATTCATCCTTTACTATTTATAGGGAACAGAAAAAAAAGTAATTGCTAGCTAGTTGGGTTATCTCAGATACAAATTAAATTTGGACAGCTGAAAAAATATCCTTGGAGAGCTCAGACACTTGCCAATAGGATTAAAGGAAATCTGCTTTCCTCAGAAACATAGTGAGGAAGAGAGTGGGAAACTATAAGTCTGAAAATCAAAAATAGACTGTTGTAGAAGAAAAAAGTCAGTTAACTTCCTTTATTTTACCTACACCTTACATTAATAGTGACTTATTTCAAGAAAATCTTTAATCAAATATTTTAACATTGTGGAAGACATGAGTTATTAAAAAGTCATGGGTTTAAGTGAAAAAAGCTCTGACTGCATTTCATAACCTAATCATCTTCATCTAAAGGCAGTTTGCTTTTAAGTCTAGATCCTGAATACTCATATATTGAGTTACTATATGATGACTTTTTTTCCCTTCTATCTGAGATATGTGATATAGGTGGTTGAACTGTGCTTTTTTTCCCTTTCCTTAGAATTAATTAGAGTTAATCAGGAAATTATTCAAATTGAATTATACTATTTCTAAATTCTGTTACTTTAATTAGATAGATTAACCTTAATAATATAACTTTTTCCAGCTTTTTTTGAGAATCAAAAGCAATGACAGCCATCTCCATCACATATTGTCAATAGACTGATCTGTTTCTGTGTCTGTGGAGAACGTTGTCTTTTGTTTTCACTTTGTTGTGTTACTGCTAGGAACACCATATGTTGAATTGAAAACATGAATGAAATATCAAGAGAGAAAAAATGTGCTGTATAGAACCATCCTCTGTTCTGTCTCCATTCCTTGGATCTTCCTGAGGACAAGTGATAAATCCACTTTGCTGGTGGATGCATACACTGATGATTCAAACAGCACTATGAAACCAGGGAAACTCGAATGCTGTAGGAAACCAGATTGATTTCTTCAGGTTATGCAGATTGCATAGTGATCACTTCAAAATGTAGTTGGAAAAACTTGCTTGCTTTTGCTTTACACAGAATGAGGAAAGACGTGAATCCTTCCTTCATCATTCTGCCCTGATGATTGCCTATAAAGGTAGAGCTGCATACATTTTCTCGAGAAAAATGTGAGGTTTATATTGACTCAGAACAAACAATGCAGTTTAAAGTATACTTAGGGTTAGGAAAAATGCTACATCATTAGAGGTGTAAATAGTCTTGTCTTGACAAGAAATGGGAAAAGTTATGATTTTTGTTTTGTTAAGTCATATCTCTGATCACTATAATAGCTTTTTTCACATTAATTCTTGAGATGTTGGTGGGTATTTTTTCCAGTTAAACTTCTTTGAATTACTGGTGAGTTTAACATCAATATGACATAAACTTTGTCTAAGTGTTTTTAATAAAGGAAAAGAACATATATATACAAGGAAAAGGTATAAAACCAGTTCGATATTTTTCCAATCATGTTCTAATTAAAAATTTACCCACCAAATAAAATTCTGGAACAATTTAAACCATACTCAGTGAATCCTCTTTTTTTTTGTAGAGAAAACTGACATGTACAGAACTTTATTTCAAGAAGATTTGTAACTTCATTTTCAACTATGTAAAGTTAAAATAACCTCTTAAAGGATAAGAAAATGAAGCTGTGTAAGATGAACATGAGTTGAAAATTAACTTACGTATCTAATTAAACATTTCAACAGATAATCGCTTACAAGTCAGAAGTAAAATAAAAGAAATATTTGAACTGTTAAATATTATAAATAATTTTAGCTCAATCATTCTCTGTCTAGTCAGTGTTTAATGTGAGAGGAATTCTTGTCTGAATACCCTTGACCAGAGACACTGGCAATGGCTTCTTTCCGATCTTGAGTGAAAGACACAGGGAATAACTACCATAAACAGAAACACACACACACACACCCCGCCTCCATCCTCAGACTTCACTAATATAAGGATTTCTTTTATTTCATTGCAGTTTACAGACAGATTATACTGAAGGCATGGAGCAGGTTTGTTCCTCACAAAGTATGGAAGAATAGGTGTTCAAGGTCAGGGAACCTAATATCCTCTGCTGTCCTATAAATAACCTGTCCTATAAATGTACATGGTGAAAAGTGTAATGTGACACCCGACCTACTGCCACTGTAGTGTTGCATTGCTTGAGAGTGACGTGGCAACATAATAAAATGATGGTCAGTTGAGTTGTCCAAAAATAAAGGAGTTTTAATGAACAAAGGGAGAAGGCATACAGGGAATGGGGTCAACTCCAAAGGACCAGAAGAAACATTAACTTATATAGGTTATGTTAAGGGTGGAGACTGAAGGAAGAGTTCCAATGGGATGTGAGGATTAGGAATATTATAATTACTGTAACAAATAAGAACCAATAACAACAGCGGAGATAGAGAACCTCCTAGAAGCTTTTGCATATTGACTCCTAGGAGGCAATGCAGGTGATATTTTTCTCTCCGTAACTACAGAGGTCTTTCCTTTAGCCTTAGACTTAATCCTTCATCAACCCCAACAGCGTAAGATCAAGAAAATATGTCTAATACTTCCTCACAGTGCCCTAGTGCCCTCTAAGCTGTAATGACAAGTTCTCAGGGGTTTTCTTAGCAAAACCTCTTCCTGTAGAGACTTTTGTTCCAGTGTCCCAAACTTTGAGAGAATGAGTTCAACAGATTAAAATATTACTGATATTATTGTTTTTGGGTGGGGGTGGGGGGCGGGGGGGGGGGGTGTTCAGGCTTTTCAACTCATAGTTTATTTTAAACTGATCTTTGTTTAGTTTAGTTTCCTTATCAGTGGTCTAAAAGTAAATGTGACTCTAGAAATATTTACGATGATGTAAAATTTGACAGAATAATAAACATTTTTCTCAATCACAAAATGCAGTCTATATAGCAACAACAAAAAAAAAAAAAAAAAAAAAAAAAAAAAAAAAAAAAAGAGAGAAGATTTCCTGGTTTCATCTGGGATAGGGTTAATTACCCTCTCAGTAGCAGGCACAGCTCTGTGTTTTGGGTTTAACATGAGAAAAATATTGACAAGATATTTTTGCTGTTGCTGAGCAGTGTTTACCCAGAATCAAGGCCTTTCCAGGGTTTTATGCTTTGCCTGTGAGTAGGTGCCAAAAGCATATGCTAAGGAGCACAGCTGAGACAACTGGAATGACCTGGTCAAAGGGATATTCCACACCGTGGGACACCATGCAGAGCATATAAACTGGGGGATTTGGCCAGGACAGGTGCATCACTGCTAGGGCATGGGTTGGGCACCAGTGAGTAGGGGCATGAACATCACTTGTCTCTCTTGGGCTTGATTTCTTTCTCACTCTCTATTATTACTATCCCTATTAGTAGTATCAACAGTAGTATCTATAGTTGCAGGGGTAGTATTGCTATTATTACTATTACTATTGTTGTCTTTAACTTCTCTTAACTAATGAACTCCTTTTAGCTATACCCATGACTTTCACTTTTTTTTTTCCCTTTACTCTCCTCCCCTTCCCACCAGAGGGATGAGAACTAATGGCTGTGTGGTACTTCTATGCCAGCTGGTGCTAAGCCTCCAGAGAGGTCCAAGAAGTCATTTTCAAGTCTGATTAGAGGTACTGGAAATATGGAGGAAACTGTTAACTGTCTAGCAGTATAAAGAATACTCACCTCTGGCACCTATTGCTTGAGAAGTACACTGGAAAATTAAGGTGACTCTAATTAAAAGTTTCAAAATTGCTTGAAAGAAAGAAAAACTATAATTTAAAGCAAGATGGTTGATGTTCGACTGCAGTATATCTCTGTTCCTGCTTTAGAAAGACAAGAGATTTATTTGTTTAGTTAGTATTCCAAAAGGAGTAGCAGCAGGTGGCCTGATGATTAGCCAAGCTAATAAGCACTGCTGAGTAAAACAAAATATAGCCTAGCACTCAGTGTCATATTAATGCAACCATATATTTGTGTGTGTTAAATTTTATTTCCCTGTCTTTTATTTACAGTACTATAAATAGTTAGCAAAATAGCAGCTTAGAAATCAGATGTTCTAAACATGTCTCAAGGTGTGCATCCAGTATTCTGCTTGCTTTCTGAGTTCTTGCTGTAAAGGTTGATACCCAACCCAGTCAACAAATAGATAGCTGATGAGAACTTCATATGAAATGTTTTAATTTAAATGTGACAGCCAACATTTGCTGAAGAATTACATAAGTAACTTAGAGAGAATGAGCTATCATTTTTCTGAAGAATCTTCTTTTTTAGGATGAGTCAGTTGGTGAGGTACATGGTGGTAGCAGTAACAGAAGTGACAATCACAGTGAATTCTGAAGCAGAACACCTTAAGGAGCTAGGCAGAGAGTTTCTGGGGTCAGGGATGCCCAATAGAGACCTGGCAGGATCCAGCAGCTCTAATGAGCGAGGCTGACACGATGACTGTCTTGCCAGACCAGCCATGGGACATAGTACAAGATTTCCTGGACTGATTCTGCAGTCTGATTATTGCCTACACAGGTCAGCAGACACAAGGTTGAGGAAAGAAATTCCAGGGCAATCAAAAAAGACTCAAGGTAGTAGGAAGATTGGTTGAAGGGGGAAGCACAGGTGGTGTTGTCCTCAAACCCTTTGACAGCAAGGAAGAATGTTCAAAGAAACAGCAGAACCCACCTGATCAATACATGGTTTTAAAACTAGGTTTTAAACTGAAATCTTGGTATTTCAGTTATGGGGTGATTTATATGGTACCAGGTATGTTGATGACAGATGGGGTTTGCCTGTCTAAAAGGGGTAAAAGGATTCAGCCAAGTAGGCAGAGCTGATTGAGAGGGCTTTAAAATGGGTTGGAAGAGGGAAGTGGGTAAGGCCAGGCTCAGTAGAGTTGAGTCGAGGGGTGACATGCCAGATTTGGGGGTGCAATGGACAGCCCAGCTGAAGTACACCTACACCAATGCACACAGTATGGATAACAAACAGGAGGAGCTGGAAACCACTGTGCAGCAGGAAAACTACAACTTAGTTGTCATCACAGAAACATGGTGGGATGATTCCCATGGCTGGTGTGCTGCAATCATGGTCATAAGCTCTTCAGAAGTGACAGGCGGACAAGCAGAGGCAGTGAGGTGGCTCTGTACATTAGGGAGGGGTTTGACTGTACAGAGTTCAAGGGCAGTGATGATAAGGTTGGGTGCATGTGGGCAAGGATTGGGGAAGGGCCAACCAGACAGACATCCCAGGGGGGAGTCTGTTACAGCCCACCCAGACAGGATAAAGGGGCAGCCTCTCTATAAGAGGTTGGCTGACATCTCACTATTGCTAGTCCTTGATCTTTTGGGAGGCTTTAACTTATAGGATGTCTGCTGCAAACTCAGAGATGAAGAGAGGAAGGAGTCTAGGATGTTCCTGGAGTTTGTGGAAGAGAACCTCTTGAAATGGCAGGTAGGAACGATGTCTTTCTAGATCTGCTGTTTACAAACCAAACATAGAAGGCCTGGTGGGAGATGTGGCAATCAGAGGACATCTTGGGCATAGTGACAATGAACTGATAGATCTTTCAATCTTTGTGAAGTAAGGAAGGGGATCAACCAAACCATATCTAGGATTTCTAGAGGGTGGACTTTGGCATCATTTGGTTCAGGAGACTAGTTCAAACAATCTCTTGGGAAACAGACCTTAATAACAAAGGGTTTCAGGAAAGCTAAGAAGGAAATTTAAAGATCAATCATAGAAGACCAGCCTGGCTGAGCAGGGAGTTTTCACTCAGAGTTCACAATCCTTAGAAAAATGGCATGTAATTCAGGGAGAGAACAAATATGTACTTGGGCCATATAGAAAGAAAATTAGAAAGGTAAAGCTCAGCTAAAAATCAATCTGGCCACCGCTATGAAATAAATTTCTTATTAGAATTGTTTTTATAAATACATTAACAACAAAAGTTAGTCTTAAGTAAAACTTCCATCCTTTATTAGATATGGAGGGGAACATTATCAACAAGGATGAGGAAAACACTGAGGTACTTAATGCCTTCTTTGCCTCAGTCTTTAACAGAAAGACCAGCTATCCTGGGAGCAACCAGACACTGAGCTGGTACATAGGGGCAGAGAGCAGCACTGACCTCCTGTAATCCAGGAGAAAGTAGTGACCTGCTGAACCATTAGACCCAAGTCCATGGGACCAGATAGGATTCATCCAAGGGCACTGAGAGAATTGGTGGAAGAACTCAAAAAGCAACTCTCCATCATTTTTCATCAGTTCTGGATAACCAGGAAGGTCTGGGATGACTGGGGGTAGGCCAATATAGTGTTAATCCAAAAGAAGGGTCAAAAGGGGAATCCTGGGAACTGCAGGCCTGCCAACCTGACCTTGGTCTGTGGAAAGGTTATGTAACAGATCAATTTGAGTGATATCACAGCATTTACAAGACAACAAAGAAATTAGATCCAGACAGCATGTATTTAAGAAAAACAAGTCCTGCCTAACCAACACGTTCTCCTTTCATGACCAGGCAACCTGTCTAGTGGATGGATGAAGGAAGCGCTCTGGATGTAGTCTACCTGGACTTCATCCGACTTCTACATTGCCTCTCATGGAACCCTACTGGAAAAACTGGTATCACATGGCCTGGAAGGGTGCACTTAACCTTGGTTAAGAATTGGCAGCACAGCCAGGCCCAGAGAGTGGATGTGAGTGGTGTGCATCCAGATGGGAGCTGGTCACTACTGGAGTCCCCATGGGATCAGTGTTGGGGTTGGTCCGTTCAGTGTCTTTATTGGTGATGTGGACAACTGGGTAAAGTGCACCCTTAGTAGATTCACAGTTGACATTAAATTGAATGTATGTGTTGACCTGCTGATGTACAAGAAGGCTCTGCAGAGGCACCTGGACAGGCTGGATCAATGCGATGAGGCCAACTATATGACGTTCAATAAGACTAAGTATCCAATCATGCCCCTGGGTTACAACAACCCTGTGCAGTGCTACAGGCTGGGGCTAGAGCAGCAGGAAAGCAGCCAGGCAGACATGGGTGTGCTGGTTAACAGGGGCTGAAAAAGAGACAGAAGTGTGGGTGGCCAGAAAGCCAAGGGCACCCTTGGTCTTCTGCAATAGTGTGCCCAGCAGGAACAGGGCAGTCACTATCCCCTGTATTTGGCACTGGTGAGGCCACAGCTCAACTTCTGTGTCCAGTTATGGGCCCCTCACTACAAGAATGAAATTGAGAAGCAAGAGCATGTCCAGAGAACAGTAACAGAGCTGTTGACAAGTACAGAGAAAAAGTCACACAAGGAGCAACTGGAGGAGCTAGGATGTTTATTCTGGAGAAAATGAGTCTCAGAGTCCTATCACTTTCTGCAGCTCCCTGAAAGGAGGTTCTAGTGATCAGGCTCTTCTCCTAGGTGACTACTGATAGGATAAGAGGACATGGCTTCAAGTTGTGCCACAGGAGGCTGGCTAAGGTTAAACATCAAGAGGAATTTCTTCACTGAAAGCGTTGTTAAGCCTGGGAATGAGCTGCTATGGGAAGTAGTGGAGTCACTATTCCTGGAAGTGATTGGTAAAAGTCTGGTCATGGCACTTAGTGCTATGGCTTTGTTAGCATGGCAGTCATCAGTCAAAATGCTGACTCCCTGATTTTGGAGGACTTTCCCACCATTAGCAATTCTATTATTTTAGGATCCAGACCAAATTCTGCCAGCTGAAGATAGATTTGTTTTAAGCTGTGCATGTCTGCTTTTTGGATTTCATTTCAGGTTTTAAACCAGTCTGTACATTCTAATAAGTAAATAAAACTCAGAAGAGTGTTAGTGATTAAAGGATTATGGGTTTATTGTGCTAATTAATTTGATTCGTAATATATCATTGCTTCCTGAACTTTTTCCCTTAATAGCTATGTTCATTAAAAAGATTTATTAATAAAAAGATTATCTTCAAATCCTAGCTTATTTTTCTAAGATTCAGCGAAGGTCCTAAAGGTGCATGGATTATAAGACCAGGGAGAAAAATTCTGAAACAAGTTGCCAATATGGCACAAGACTTCAGCTTCTCTGAGTCACTAGTTGTTTCCTAGACCTATTCACAGAAATTCTTTAACTGACAGATTAGAGTGATTATTCCATTAACTGTTTTTTTAGGAGCTTCCCCAGTTCTGAATTTGGAGTCGGAGACCTGCAACAGACATTCTGAGTTTTACATTCTGAATATATTCTATCAGCCTGGACTTGTTCAAGAGAAGAGAAAAACAGGGATTTATGAAGAGAACACATTCATCTACATACTGCAGAGATATGAGAATAGGTGAAATAGAATCCCCTATGTATCTTAAAACTGAGATAGATTTTTCTTTTTTTTTTTCTTTTTTTCTACTAATGTAACATGTGCTTCTTCAAATAACAAGTTGTTGTGACTTTTTGCATGAAAGATTTCAGTCCTTCCCCAGTTAGACAAGTGAATCTTCTCAGGCACTGTTCACATATTTTCCTTCAAAAAGAGGCCCACCACAGATACTACAGAAGCAGAGAGTCTTGGATAGGAGAGGTAAATTTTAAACTCCTTTGGGTGTTCTCATAAGCCTCTATGGCCAAGTGTTTAATAGAAATGCAGTATTATCTGTCTAAATCATGACTGTTTTTCTCTTTGTCCATTGTTGAGACAGATGTCTGTGCACAGAATAGATTTTATTGGCATTTCACTTCCATTCTTCCATTCGCCAGGGGGAAATTTTAATTGAATAAGTTTTGCTGTATCCCCAGACATCTTTCCTATCATCTTGTGGTGATGAGTTCATCCCAAAATATCCCCAGGAGCAATAGAAACACCAGGTAAGTAAATTTTTCTACCCTTCACAGAATTCTCTAAAATACCTCAGTCTGTGAAGTTGTGGAAAGAAATAAAAAACAAGGAGAAAGTAAGTATCCTAGCATATGCTAGTATATTACAAAAAGAAAGTAATGAAAGATACAGTAGCTCAGGGAGGGAGGGGATGAAATCCAAATGAAGTCAGCTCCCCTTGAAAGGTATGTTCAAATCCTAGTGTGCGACTGGGTATCATGACCTGATAAAGAGCAGAGCAGTACAAAAGAAATTATAACAATGAATTTGCAGTCTCAATCTGAAAGCAATTGTATTAGTTGTGGGAGCATATGCAAAATTATCTGAAGCATATGTAAAATAAAAGTTTACCTCATATCACTTCATATTTTTTATTAATATCCTTAACACAAATATGTATATGTTCATTTATTTGTCTGGATCTGGAAATACAGCTCACATCTGTGAAGTCAGTCATGTCTCTAAAACAGCCTGGAACTGTAAAGCAAATATCTTCTGTTTTCTGGGGGCTGGGGATTGCTTTGTGTGTGCTGTATAGTCACACACTCATTATATCTAGGCAGGATAAGGGTCTTTGAGCAGGCAGACAAGCTGTTCTGTCATGGAATTTTGCTACAGCACACAACTTATACATTCCCATAAATTTTAATTTCAGAATGTGTTACAAGACTTGTTAAATAATGTTTAGTTTCTGATGTCTTTGACTTTTAGGCATCCTGACAGTTTTGAAAGTATTTATTTTTGCACAGTTTTCTCCTTTACTGGAAAAATAGCATGTGTTTTTGCAGGCAGAATCTGCAAAGGTGGAATAAGGAGCCAGGAAGATGCAATGAGGATGATACATCTGTTGAAACTTAGGACAGAAATTTGGACAAAGAATTATGTCTACCAAACTGAGGCTTGTTAAGCATGCTACTTGTATATTTAATATTTAAAAAAAGAGAGAAAAATCAGAAGACAATACTTGACTTTAGGACTTCAATGCTGTACAAATGGTGTAGAATTGTTCGTAATTCATGAGAGCCCTGAGAAAATTGTGTCAGCTTTTTAGTCATCCTGGACACAATTTGTGGCAAATGTGATACTCCTAGTTTATTTAATTAACATCCAGAAGATTATGAAATTAATCAAATATATAATTAGGCAAAATGATACAAGGTTTTATAAATCTTTCTCAGCAGCCTATCTTATCCTGGAACACTGCCTGCGCTTTGAGTATTTTATGGCTGCATATTTCTCTTTCTCATAGATTCTGTATCTTTGTCTTTAGTCAGGTAGAACAAATTTTCCCTCACTGAAAATAAATCTGTCTCCTCCATGGAAACCTTAGTCATTAACTGTTACAAAGTTCTTAGAATAGTTTAATAAAATATTATCAATTTCTATGTCATCTACATTGATACAATTATTCCTTTCAGGTTTAATAGACTGGATCATATATATCCTTTTCTTATGATGATTTAGGGAGCTAGCCTTTCTTGCCTGAGATTTATAAAATAGAAATTTATTTTAATTATGGAATATATATCTTGATATTTTTTTGTACCTATTGACCATAACTGCACTGAATTTCCACACTTTGCATGTAGATTTTTCTCTCATAGTAACATTGATGCTTCTTGAAACTGGTATGTCTCTATTTTTTGAGGTCACAGTTTTTCCTTGGGTAAATATGTTCCAGAGAGAAACTCTAAATAGAAAAAGTACAACACGTGTTTCAGAAGGATGATTCACTCTAAAGCCAAAGTAGGGCATTCAGAAAGCTACAGACACTATCCCAGATAATATAAAACATTTTTTTCATAAAGTTTTAAATTCTTCTTGGAAATCTGCTTCATGCATGCATTCTCTAGACATAGATATACTGACACAAATGTCATGTGCCTCAGCTGTGAGAGGCCTAATAGGACATTGTCATTAAGGCAACTGTGGGAAAAGACCACTTTTACTGTTTGCAGTTTTGAAGTGTTACCAAGATTTACAAATTTCAATTTGGTTGTGTAAGTTCCTGAAATTCTTGAAAAAGAGGGAATTTATCCTCTTTTAATATTATCTATATATTTATATATATAATATATAGATATTATATATTTATATTACCACACGTATGTGAAATGTACCATTTCACATACATGAGGTAATATAGGGAAAAACAATTCAAATAGAGCAAAACAAGACAAATGAACAAACAAAAAGAAAACAAAACAAAACAAAAAAATAACACAAATCAGTACAAAACAAAACACAACAAAACCCAAAACAACAACAAAACCCCAACAGAAACATGAAACTGGCTAAGGGAGTGTACACAAAATTGTGTACTTGTTGCCACAATATTAAAAACTCTTTACAAAGTTTTCTGTAATCATTTGAGGACAGGGAGGTAAAGCAGAAAGAGGGATGGAAAAGTGGAATATCCTGGGTTGGATAGGATCTGCAAGAATCATCAGGTCTAATTCCTGATCCTGAAGTAGGACAAACCCAAGAATCACATCATGTGCCTAAAAGGGTAATAATGTTTAGGAGCAGATAAATCTTATTTTGTGACACAAAATCAGTTCTGTAATAAATAAAGGGTTTTCTCTATTCTGAGATTAAGAACCACAGTTCTTCCTTCTAGGGCTTGTACAGTTATTAAAGTAATATATATATGCAATATAGCTGTAGGCCAATGTAAGTAATTCCAAACGAAAATCTCAAAACCTAGCATAACTGTAACTTACTGAGCTTATCTTGTAAATAAAAAAACACACATGCTGTATTTTTTGTATACTTTCTGTAAAGAAATGAGGATTTAAATCAAGTAGTATTTCAATGAGACTTCTGTAAGGATATATTTACAGTTAGAACATTAATGGCCACAATATTAAATTGAGATAAAATAGATTTTAGTACATTAAACTACATAGTTTAAAAATTAATTAATAATTTTTTCAACCCCTTATTTATTTTATATTTTAGACTATGAAAAGACAAAGACAAATCTCTTACCTTTCATAGGCTTATTAAAAGTCCTCAAAGATAGTAATAAGTGTTTAAAATGTTGCAAACAAGCAGGTATTATTCAAAATTATTTATTTTAATTTAATTATTTTAGAAGAATTTAACATGTGTATTTCTGTTCTCCATGATGTTACAAATATTAGGTAGTACTTGATCAATATGCTTTTGTCAGTAATATAATGTTATTTTATTTATTAAATAACGAAATTTGTTAACTACACTCTGTTTCTCTGTATCCTTTGAATAGATAGAGAGGGCTTCACATTTCTGGCATTTTTCAAAGATATGAGATCTCTAGGAAGATGCAGAAAGTAATTTATTTCTTCTAGGGAGAGTTTATAAGACCTACATGAGCTCTTGTTAAGGAAAAAAAAAACAGGGGCTATGGAAACAATGCTTAGGAACTCATATACTCTGTTAATGGGCTTCTAATATACATATTGTCAGAAGAATAGGGAGAAGAAGGTTTATTTTCATTGAAATATGTGGAGGCTCTTGCTTGAGATGAGACAAAGCTCAAGTTTAAGCAATCTTCAGTCAGTAGATTTTTCTAGCCACACGTTTTTAAAGGAAAATGAAATTAAATACATCTGTTTATACAGAATTTAGCTATGTGTTCTTTCTTTTCAAAAGATTTCTTAGTAGGATTTTGGTTTGGAAAAAAATGTTAATAATTATTTTTTAGAGTACTAAATATCCTCAATAATCCACTCAGTTAGTGTTCTCAAAAGGTCTTTCATTTGTGTTCTTTAATTAAATAGTCCTGGATCACTAGGCACTATTCTCCTTCACTGTTTTCCAAGTAGGAATTTACCAAAGGAGATGATATTTTTGATTTTTGAACCAGATAAGGGAAAAAAAAAAAAAAAATCCTTCTTTCCATTCTGGGATACTCAAGATGTAGGTAACCAAACACATTCACTGGCTGAAAACAGTTGTTTCTCTGTCAGCATTGCTTACTCTGAGTCAGTGTACAAACAAATTCACTCTTAAGTACAAGTTCTGTGATGGTTTTTTCTCCAGGTCTTCAGCTGTGATGAAATGCTCAAAATTATCAAACTTCTCTTTGACTTGTACATCAACTGTGTTGTTAATCTAGAACAGGAGAACAAATAGTAGCTTGAAATATTTGCTGCTGCTGAAGGATCTGGCATGTAATTCAGACATTTAATTCCAGTAAAAATCAGACATGTGCAACAAGATGAGGAAAAAATGCAAGTCTGTCTTTGGGTAAAAAGTTGTTTCAAAGGTACACTTTAACTACATTCTGAAGTTTTCAATTGCGTTTCTGTCATACTTCTCATACTGGTTTTATATTGGTCCCAAACAACCACAAGAATGCAAACAAATCCCTGATAAAACACAGCATTGTGCCCAAGATTTATTGAAGCCAAAATGTGTGTAATCTTAGAATCTAGTCTTACCACAGGAAACATCTCTCCCTTTTGTTATTTGCATATCTGTTCTAGTTTTGACTTAATTTCTCCTGAGTTAATTTCTGTGAAGGTAATAGTAGCTATTATCGGGCTGTGTATTGGATTTGTGCTGGAAACAGGGTTGATAACACAGGGATATTTTCGTTATTGCTGAGCAGGGTTTACACAGAGTCTGGGTCTTTGCAGCTCCTCAGCCAGCCCGCCAGTGAGGAGGCTGGGGATGCACAAGGAGCTGGGAGGGGACACAGCTGGGACAGCTGACTCCAGCTGACCCAAGAGATTTCACACATTGTGGCATCACATTCAGCATAGAAAGCTGGTAAGGAAGAAGGAAGGGAGGGACAGGGAGAGGGTGCTTGTCTTCCCTAATCACTAATAGGCATGGAGTCCTGCTTTCCTGGGGGTGGCTGAACACCTGATGTCTGCCCATGTTTCATTTTGCTGGAGTCTGTAAAGTTCCTTTTTTCCTGTTAAACTGCCCTGTTTACCTGTTGAGACTGTCCATGTCTCAACCCATGAGTTTTCTCACTTTTCAGATTCTCTCCCCCATGTCAGTGGGTGAAACTGAGACAATGGGGTGTTTAGTTGTTGTCTAGGGTTAAACCACAAATTAATCTCATATGTTCTTGTTTCAGTTATATATTAAGAGGTACTGAAATTTAACTTGACTGTTATTAAAAAAAACCTAATATATTTCTTGTTTATTATATGTAACTCAATATAATAACCTCAAAGGTAAGATTTTACAGTGGTTCATTGAGCTAGCTGAGTTTTTGTGGTCCTACAGACATGACACGTAAACAAGAACCTCATGTTAAATATGCCAGAGGCTTTCCATTCCATACAAGCTAGCAAATTGCTTTTTTTTTAACCTTCTTGTAACAGAAGTAGCTATTTTGTCTCACTTAAAAATTCTGAGCATCTAAGAAAAACACTGAAGCTCTTTAGATGCAAATTTCCTATCTTAAAGAAAAATAGTGTGTGTTTTTCTTATTCATGATGGCAACATAATTTAAAGTGCAGCTTCTGTCAGAAACTTTTCTCTAAAGATTAGCTTAGCATAGACAGGTCCTTGTGCATTACCTCTTTTTTTTTTTTTTTCCTTAATGATATCTAAGAAATGTAGTCATAGTACTGATCAAAGTAACCTTTCCAATTACTAGGCCCTCAAGTTAAAACTGGGATCTGAAAAATAAACTGTTGTTCTCTGCATCTTAGGTAATCACTTGTGAGGAAAATCCAGGATTCTAAAAAGGCAGCAGTATAATTTTATTTAAAAACAATTTTTTTTACTAGTGATTAAATTTAGTAAGTTAGCTATTAGAATTAATGCAATCAAAAAGCGTTGCAAAATTAAAACTTGGGTTTGCTTTCATTATTCTTCTCCCATTGTGACCTTATCAGAGAACCATAAAATGCAATGCCTTATGAGACATGGTGGTCCTCTTACTTCCAGCTTTCCAACTGTAAGATTACAGAAAAGGGAAATCTGGATATCATGGATTATAAAGGGATTTTTGGCTCTGAAAATAATCCAGGCCATAAGTAGGTTTTATCCTCAACACATAAGGCATTTTTTTTTTTGCAGGAAGGATTCATTCTTGGTAAAAAGATGTATGTAGAAGCACAAACATTCTGTTAGGAAAGAGACAGTGTTTTAAAAGGCGGGCATTGTAATTTATGTCTCCCATCATACTGATATGCAAAGCTTTTTCTCACTGAAAAGGCTACTGAGAAAGATGGGGTACATCTGACAATATTGCGCAAGGAATATTTGCAGATAAACTTACTGATCCTCTTAAGAGGGACAGATATGTGAGAGGGGAGTTCCCACAGAGGGGAAGAGAAAACACAAGGGAGCTAATGTGTCCAGGAGACAGCATGATCAGAGATCATGCATATCATGCATCAGCTGCAAAGGCTACACAACCCAGGACCCATGTCAAATGTTTACACACAAATAGAGGAGGCTTTGGAAATTAGAGGAAGGCATCAACAGTGCATGCAGAGTAAGTGAGCTCTGACTTCAGAGGGATGAGGGTGACACAATGGTATAACTCTCACACCTGCAGTGATACAGCACAGAGGTACAGGTGCTGCAGGTTGTCAAGGACAGATAAGGGGTGATCTATACAAAAAGGTATTTCAGAAGCATGGAATTTACCACTGGGAAAGGTTAGCCTGTGGGTAAGGGTCAGGGGACAGAACAGCTCTGGTGATGCAGAGACAGATAAACGCAAGCAACTCAAGGGCAAATTCTTGACCCAGACAACTGACAGATCAGCCAGGGAAGATGTCTGTTGAAGCTGGTACTCACAAGGAAGGCTGTTCTATGTATGAAGGTTGAAGGCAGCCTTGACTGCGGTAACTGTAAGGCTCTGGAACAATATAACCTGAAAGAAGTGACCGAGACAAAAAACAGAATTTCACAAAGGCAACCACCCTAATTTTGAGATGGGCGGTCTTTTGACCTGCTTAAAAACTTGCTTGGAAATGGCCCTTAGAGGAAACACAATTTAGAGGCAAAGGCACTGGAGAGAACTGAGCTCACCCCTGAAACAAGACAAGTTGAGGTTGATGATTGAGTTCTGCAGAAAAGGTCTGGGGAACCTGGGGCCAGCAATTTGTCAGGACACTGCAGTGAACCCAGGTAGTTAAACAGCCTCTGGACTTGTGCTGCACTACCAAAGGGGAAGGACTCTATGAATCCTAAACCATTTTTAGACATTGGTAGGACTGCCCTGATAGTCTAGGCTTGAGCTCCTGGCACAGAACAGACCCTGACATAAAGGAGTAAGTCCAGTGAAGGGGTCCCATGGCAGTTTACAGGATATGTAGGGAGATGTGGAGGGCACTGGACTGGTTCAGGCTGGGGAAAATGAGGGGCAGGGGAGACTTCATTACTTACGATGTGTACAGTGGTACACATGTGGATTCAGGGATAAGGATACGGAGGAAATTAAACCAAACTCTTTTTAGTGATGCAGAGCAATAGAACAAGTGTCATAATTTGGGTTTTAAGAACTTGTGAGGTGATATGGTTTGGATTTGTTTGGGGTTTTTTTTCAGCAGACAAATGGTCAAGTACAGGAGTGGATCACTGGAGAAACTGTAGTGTCTCTGCAGTTTGAGGTGGACACAGAACTGAACAATCTGGCCTAATTATACTTGCTTTGAGCAGAGAAGATGTTTAGCAGTCCCTTACATGTTAAATTACACAACTGTGAGGTTCTCTGATAGTGTTGAAGAGACCAGTTAGCAAGTTGAACAATTCATGCAAAAGCTATTTGAATGAGAGTTGTATTTCATAGCTGCCAATTATGTATACTTCATGTTATGCTTTGACTAACAATATGACTTGTACATTGTGCCCATGTGACAAAGTCCTTGAAAAAGAAAACTAAATTCTACTTTAGAAAAATGAAGCAACACGCCACCCTAAGAAGATATGAGTGCATAAAAATAATTATTTCTGTCTTTTTCAATCTTTTAAACATAAATGAGTTTACAGTATATTTTCAGTTAACAGTGTGTGTGTCTTCAGTAAGCACCAAAGGTGCTATTAGTTACTAGAGGTATTTCAGAGCTACAGTCACATTGCTAAAATCACAAAAACAATGAAATCCTGGGCAACATGAAGTTAGCAATAGCTGTTTAGTTTCTCTTATGAGGCATCTAAAACTGCCATGTTCATGGGTGTTCAGTAAAAGTTCCATTCAGAAGATGGGACTGATTTCCTCCTGCATACATCACCACAAAAGTCTGATAGCCCAGAAGACCTTATGCCCTTGCTTTGATATTAAATTTTTGCAGTCATTAACAGTCTAATGCTCTATTATCAGTCTGATATAGATGATAAGGCCTGATAAATGTGAAGTATCATTTGAACAAAATATTAGGTGTATTGTTTGCCCCTTCTCCTCACCTGACTCTTCTTCTATATGAAATAAAAGCTGCCTTGATTTCCCAGCTGGCAAAAGCTCTGTCACAGTTCTCATCTTAACAAATATGCTTCTCCAGTCATGTGTGTGCATGTGTTCTGGTCCCACATTCTCCCCACCCCACATTCAGAATGTCAGATTGGATTGTCACAATGCCACAAACCGCTGGAGCAACTCCTGCTCTTTCTGAGCTGCCTGTGTAGATACTCTGGAGGGAATAGACAGAAGACATGTTGGTTGCTCTCTATGTTGTTAACATCATAACTGATTATATGTTGCAACTCATGTTTGTTTTAGTTTGATTCAGTTGTTGTTAAGATTTAATGTTAATGGTCTGTTCCCTGTTCTCCCCCGTGTTCATTCCCAAGTTGGTTTGTTCCCAAATTTGTGTCCTCCCATCAGTTTCCCTTTATGGCTTTTCCCTGCCCTCTGTTCCAGTCTCTTCCCCTATCAATCACTGTTACCCAACCCCTTGTTCCAGCTCCTTCCATGCCAATCCTCCCCAGAGCAAATCCCTTTACTGTCCCTCTCCCTGGGCGTTCTGGAGTGTCACCCAAACTTCGACACCCCATTGGTGCACATGACCCCTTCCCTCCTCCCACCTACCCTGATTTGTCCAAAGACCCATGCCTTGATCCTCCAGCTCCACCCTGAGCTATCCCATTGGACAATGTGTTGTACCCACCCGTTTTGTGTCTGTATAAAATCCTGTGCACAGGGCTGCATGGGGCTGTCTCCTTGTTGTCCCTTCAACCCTGATAAACCATTGGGTTGGAATCTCAGACCTGGAGAGCCTCTCTCTTGCTTCTTAGCCTGAACCCTGGATGTGGTGAGACATTTATCACCTAGGAACATCACCTCTTAAGGTTCAGCTGAGAGCACAATCCCACACCTCAGCTGTTCCCCACACCTGGTGCGGTGCCAGTGTGCCGTGAGCTAGCCTGGGCTCCGGTGAGCCATGTCAATTATACAGTTCCATGACAGTTTGCATTAACACCTTGATAGTGTTATAACAAGGAATCTACCTCTAGGAGAGCTGTTGCAGTATTTATATGTGGTCAAACAGTCAAAATTAATGTGGCATGTCAGGTTTTTAAAATATAAAAAATATAATTTTTTTTTTTTGTCTTGTTTCTTTTCTATTGTTTCTGGGGCTTCTGAGCTTGGCTTTCACCTGACTTTACTTGTCTCTGTCTCTGTGAAGACTTCCTGTTTCTCCCAGCCCAGTGTCTGAAGAGGAGGTCAAGCCGTCTGTTCTCTTGTTCACAGTTTTGTTTATTATCTCATGTTTGTGGCTCTGGCCTGCCAAGTTCTTTCCTGCAGGTCAGATTGTGTCAGACTCTCCGCCTTTTGGGATGGTGCCATCTCTTATACTAAAAATTATGTATGCTTTATTTACAACAATTCTCCAATACTTATTAACTACATTGAACAGCGTACTTTTATTCTAGACCAACCAGAATGTGCCACACCACCACAGAAGATGGAGAACAAGAAACAAAGAAGAAGAACAGGGTCACACCCAATTCCCTCCATTTTTTGCCTCCTGATATCACACTATAAAACCCCCAAATTCTACTTTTTCACCCTGTGATGTGCTAATTATCATTCTACCTAAATTCTTGTAACTTATAAATCTTCCAGGACAGTCAGAAGGATCTCCTGGTTCCCAGAGTGACAATGCCAGAGTGCCTTCTTTTAGAGTGTATTATAAGCATGGCTTGTAACATTGCCAGATTTGCAGCACATATGCTTCACCGCAGTTCTAGCAGAGAAATTGTAAACTACCTATCAAAAGACAAATAAAAGTGGTCTCTCATTATGAGATATTGTTGCATACAACCTAGCGTTAGTAAAACACTTCCTTAATTTTAATTTTTTGTCTTGGTTGGGGAGGTGTGTTGGTTTTAATTATTTTGTTGGGATTTTTTACATCAGAATGTTATGATAAGGAAAGATAAGATCAGACAGAAAATGCTTGCATTTTGACTAGTACTAAAAATTAAATAACAGGATGATATGATTTCCCATTTCAACAAGAGTCAATAATTTCATACTTTCAATTTGGAAAATTACAGTCTCAGTCTTCTTGTCACTATTGTCCCAATGTTCACTCTTACAATTTTCATGATCAAGGAAACTTTGGTGAAAAGTTGGATTGGGGAAATGCAGAGATGTTTCCAGTGAAAAATTAGTCGCAGAACCAATTACTCTTTATCAAAATGATGAAGTCTGAAAGAAATCTATTACACTCAATCAAGCCTCACAGACTTGTGTTAATATCAGAACCTGAATCTTTTGCAGCACAACCTAGGTTCAGGAAAAGGCTTCATTTTGTAGTGTTTTTTTGAGAACAAAAAATGATAATAAAATATTTTTTGGAAATTCTAAGATTTTAGCGGAAAAGGCTCTGCCAATTTTTCTCCAGAAGGGATAAAAAAGGGAATATATCTTATAAAGGATGTGCAAAATAAAAATATACATCTAAAAAAATGTGGAATCATTAATTTTTTTTTTTTGTCTTTTCATTTAGAAGTTGCTAAATAATCACTGTAGTGTGACATCAACAGCACCCTTATCAACATATCAGCATGGCATTTCAGGAAATAAAGCTAAACTTACCTCCCCCCTTCCTGACTTGATGCAATTCTTAGGAGTTATCTACATGTTTTCCTCTTCAAGGACATACACTACTTATTTACACTACTTACTTATACTGCTACATAAACTACTTGTTTAACTGGTGTTACTGCTAAGTATGCTAAGAATTTTCTGCCCTACGTCATATTACTGGAAATTTTTATTTACACAAAAAATGCAAGCATTCCTTCATAACCAGTCTTGAGATTATTAAAATAAACTAAGTGTCATTCTGGAAAGAAGTAAATCAACTTTAATCAAAATATCATAATGTTTGAAAATTTATTTTATGTTCTCTGTAAAGTTATGGGAAGAACATGTGGAAATATTTTAAATATTGAATTCAATTTACTTAAGCATATCCTAAATTATTCTGGGTTCTTTCCCTCTCCAGGTGACAGATCATTTTTCATATGGTACAAATGCATAGATATTTGCTACTCTTTGAAACTGTATCAACATCAACACTAAAATGAAAATTTAGAAGATTTTCTTGAAGCCAAGCTCTCTCTCAAAAGCTTATTTTTACATCTCTCCAATGTTTTTTGTTGTTTTAGGTTGGTTTCTTTTTTTTTTTTTTCCTGTGGGAAAAGAAGTTTATATTCAATTGTTCATAAAATAATTCACACACAATTTAATGAAATATTTTCTGAATTTTGAAGTCCATTCTTACTCCTAAAATAGTTTTTATTTTTAAAAATATTAAAAGATGAAATTTTATGTTGTGTTTCTCTTTTGACTTCCTATTTGGCAACAACTATTTCTATGTTAATTAATTTGTGCAAAATAAATGTAACACAAGTACATTTATGTCTCCTGTCTGGAAATTTTATAATGGAGGACATACATTTGCAAACAAAAATAAAATGTCATGCCATCTGTGGGTTCTTAATAGAACTATCTAAACTCTCACAGTCCCCAAAACATACCAAAACCAAATATTATCTTTTTACAATTTAAAGTACTGAAAGATGGATGTCAGAGTGCATCCTAGGCTATGAAACCTCTGTTTACAAATACTTGTTTTAAGAAGTCATAATTGCAATCCTATTCTGCTTTTACAGGCAGTTTTCAAGCAACATTCAGCATTTAGGTGACTAACTGAAAAAAAAAAAAAAAATCTTTCAGATAATTCCACTCATTGCTTCTTTTTTATTTCCTTTACTTTTTTACTGAGGGTTACCATTCATATGAATTGGTTTGGTTTGTTTTTTTTTTTTTTTTCATGAGCTGCAGGATGTCAACTATTCTGTAGTTTTATATGATTTTCCTCCAGTGTGCTTTTACTCAGAGTAAGAAGGTACTTAAGGGTAGAAGGCAAGATGCAAACTGCCTGGAAACATTTCAACTGTTTTTTAAATTTTTAAATCTTTTTATCCTTTTTAAAAGGAAGGAAAGATTAAAATATGTAAGATAATAAAAGATAAAAATATTGGCTTCCCCTGTAACAAGAAGAGTTTCATTATCTGAGCAGTCACATCTGAATAACCCTTAAGATGCAGTTTCTAATTGTGCTGTCCACTCAGACATTTGGGGAAGTGCTGGGAAGGAAGTTCTTCTGGAAAGCTGCAATGTAGGGAAGTCTCCCATTTCATGCTTTAGTCATAAAGGGCTGCTGACAGGAGGGGAAATATCAGAGCTGCAAGTTGCTAAGTGAGTGGAAGGTACATCTAACTCTTGAGACAGCGTGCCTCTCTCACAGGTCTCAGATAAAGTGGGAGGGAGCCTCTAGAGCTCTGGGTAGGATTTTCCCATTAGTTCACTACTCCACTGAGATGTTTTCTATGCAAGAAGTGATTTCCAAAAGTAAATACTTATCCCAAGCTCCAGAAACCAAAGGTAAGATCCTGACTTTAAGTCTCAGTTCATATCTCATGTTGGTCACTTCACTGAATTTGAGATGACAGGTAGAGCCAAACTGCTGCTTCTTGTCACTCACAAGAACAAAACCACACAGTGGAAAGAACACAACTGCGTAAAGCAAAGCTATGCACAGATCTTCTCATCTTCAAGAAATAAAACTTCAAGCTTGCATGGACATTAAATCTCTGAAGATGCCTAAAGTGTTTAATCACATTAATATCAGATCAAACAATCCAATCCTCTGCACGACTTGCATAAAGTTGTATGTGGGTATTTGTCAACTGGGTCATGTGCAGAAATTAATTTGATTTTAAGAGTTCTTTAATAAAAAAGTCCACTACTTTTTGTGGTGTATTGTCTCAATGATTAGCCCTTCTCAATTCTAAAAGCATTGCCTTCCTTTTATTCGATTTGCGTTAATGCAAAACTTCTGGCATTGATCCTTGAAGTTTAGAATTCTAGTTTAGTTTTTTAAAATACTTTTCTTCTGTATGACTGTCTTGAAATATTTTAATGTTCCTACCAGCTGGAAAAAAATAATGGAAATAAACAGTATTGTATTGCAACTGGAGGAAGTCAAAATGTAAATGTGAAGGAAAGGGGGGAAAAATACTTTGAATTTTTCTTAGTTTGACACATGTGACACCAAGTGAAAACAAATAAATAGCATTCTATAACACTTAAAATTTAAAATTAATACTTTTCTCTCTTGGAAAAGCTTCATGTTTCTTCAACCTGTTTCCCATTAAAACCTTATCTAATAAAAAAATGTTTATACTTCTAAGAATAAACCTAATGTGTTTATCCTCCACTAGATGTATTGTCTTTTTGTTCCACACCATTTTTTTTTTTAAATAAAAGACAGAGCATAAAAGCTGTTAAAATTTGATCACTTATATCAAAGAGGCCATTATTTTATTCTATTGGAAATTATTTTTATTTCTTACATTTATTCTCATGTGAAATTCTTGAGAAACTGCTTTATTTGTTATTTGAAACTATTTTTAAGACTGAAAGATTAATATTTTGACACCTTGAGACTGATGATTGTCATAACAATTCATCTTTTGACAAACTTTTAGAAAAAAGTTATTATGGGTATGCTTAATAAATTATTTCTTCAATCCTAATTATGTTGCTCATAATATTGTATTATAAGGAATAACATATCAATAGAGAGTTCAATACATGGATTATATGACTCATTCCTAGAAACACTGAAATAATCAACATTGTGTTAATGTTGCTACTGAGTGTTTGTGTAAATATAATTTATGTGTATATGTATAAATAAACATGAATACTGAGGTGTTTGTTCATAACAAATCAAAGGATCAGAGTGTAATGTGAGGGGAGTGTTTAGGAGTCTTAAAAATCTGTCCAATTTTAAGCTTTAAAACTGATTCATTCATGAAACAGTTTATTACTGTCTCACACAGTAAGAGCTGTTGAATAGAGTCAGAGCCAGAGCATATCTGTCCTTGTTTTCTCTATTGTCCTGCACTGAGCTCTGATGGACTTACGCCATTGCCTCCTCCAGCAAGAGGGTGTCCTTGGTTAATATTAATTTTGTTACCTTTGGTCTTACCAGTCACTCTTCTGGGGTATTCAGAAGGATGTTCCATCTGCTTGCAGTCCTCTCTGTATCTGAACCCCCACCTGGCAATATTTTTACTTGGTTGCATTTTACGTGCTATTACATCAATCTTCTTTTGCCCCTTTGGTGATCCCATTGCATGCAAGTTTATGCGAAATGTGTATGCATGGTGTCTGACTATACTGTCATAGTGATATAAAGTATTATTTTTTCAGCTACAATATCTGAATAGGCTTGCATTCAGTTTCAAGGCAAAATAATATTAGTTACCAGTGTATAGACAAGATATGCTGTCAGTTTCTTGGTGTCACGAGTCTCTGCTATCCTTGTAATGTTTCTGAACCTGAGTTACACAAAGTAGTGAGAATTTTTTATACTTAGAATTTCTTAGACTAAGAAATCCTCAGTGCCCTCAAGAGAGATTGAGCTCTGAAACTTTGATAGCTCTCAGAATTCTGAGCAAGATGATTTCCATGTGTAAGCAGTAGACAACTGCTACACTCAGGTACTTAGTTGCTCTTCATAGAATTATAGAAAACATTCAAAAAGGCTTGTTTATCAACTGCCTACTATGTTTGTAGTAGCTGTTTGTGATACAACAAGCCTCTCTATGTCACATTCAGTGAGAGCCTGGTTGCCAAAGCATTGTAAGCATTCAACTAGAGACTGAGTTTCTATGTCAGGATGGAAAATAAACACTAAGCATTTTGAATTATATAATTGTTTGGCATTGAACTCTCCACTGAGTTACTTAGGAGGAGTTAAGATTTACCATAAACCATATTTGATACGTAAATCAAGGAAGAAATGAAGGGATATAGATTAAGTTTTATTTATTCTCAGAACCTCATGCATAACCTCCACCTTAACTCTGCTGCTGAGGTCAAAAGCAAACAGAGGGGGCTTCTGTGAGAAGCTCCTGAAAGCTTATTTCATGATAATCCCTGGGAGCTTCAAGACAGATGTGCCCCTGGCTGTAGAGGACCAAAAAGGAAAATAATTCAGCCCTGGAAAAGGAAAAATTCAATCCAGGAGAGACACTCTGAACCCAAAGAGGGAAGGGCCGTCTGCCATAAGGTCTCTTCTGTAAGCCCAAGTTCATTTGTTGAACCTTATTGGTTGTTGTATTTGGTGCCACTCAAAGTGGCTTGGTTCAGCCTTGTTCAACCCCCTGTTGCCTTATATGTACCTCCCCTAGAATGTTCTCCCCTTCCCTGAGCCCCATTGGTCCCAGTTTGCCGCAGTATTCCACCCTTGTCCTGCCCTGCTAACCCATTGGTTAGCTGGCTGGCTGCCCCTCCTCTGCACCACTTCTACCTGCCCCCATTGGCCCTTGACCCTCAGATCCACCCTCTCATTCCCATATAAAACCCCATGTGCTTCCCTCCATCTTTGTCTTTTTCCCTGGATTTCCATGTGTCCAATAAAATGCTCTAGGATTTCTATATTGAGACCCATCCTTTTTGCCTTTATTGTTGGCCACCTTAAAAGCGTCTGTGGAATTCTGCACCTGCGGGTCGCTTGCAAGGCTCACTGAAGCTGACAGTGCTTCACCTGGCCGAGGCTGGGCCAATTAGAAATGGCAGTAATGCCTCTGTGATAACAGATTTAAGAAGAAAAATGAAAGTTATTGTTCAGTTATGATTGCAGCCAGAGAATAGCGGTCTGAGAACTTGTGAGAGGATCAAATTTGCAGACACCAAGGTCAGAGGGAAGGAGGGGCAGGAGGTGCTCCAGGCACTGAAGCTGGGATTCCCCTGCAGTCTGTGGTGCAGCCCATGGTGAAGCAGCTGTGCCCCTACAGCCCGTGGGGATCCACGGATCATGCAGAAATCCACCCACAACCCTGGGGATCCACAGGGGATGCAGAGATCCACCCACGGGCTGTAGGGATCCACAGTGGAGCAGGTGGACACCTCAGAGGAGGCTGTGACTCTATGGGAAGCTCAGGCTAGAAGAAGATCCTGGTAGGGACCTGTGATCTATAGAGAGAGGAGTTCATGCTGGAGCAGGTTTCTTGGTAGGATTTGTGACCCTGTGGGATACCCAGATGAAGCATCCTTTGAAGGACTGTTAGGTCATAGATTGGACTCGATGGTCTCAATGATCTTTTTCATCTAGTTAATTCTGGGAATTCTGTGACTGCACCCCATGGAAGAATGATTACATTTGTTTGCTGAGAACTGTAGCTCATGGAATGGACTCACATTGGAGAAATTCATGGACAACTGTCTCTTGTGGGAGTGACCTCATGCTGGAGCAGGGAAAAGAGTCCTCTCCATAAAAAGCAGAATAAATATCATGTGAAGAACTGAAAATAACCCCGTTTCCTCTCTCCCTGCACTGGAGAAGGAGGGAGAGGTGGGGGGAAACTCTGAGGTCGGTTTTTACTTCTCATTATCCTGCTCTGATTTTGTTAGTAATAAATTCAATTAATATCTCCAATTTTCTGTTTTCCCCATGCTGATATTTGGTGAGTGATCTTAATCCATCCTTATCTCAACTCATGAAACATTTCTTATATTTTCTCTCCTCTGTCCAGCTGGGGAGGGCAGTGAGAGAGAGGATTTAGGGGGTGCCTGGCATCTAGCCAGGATCAGCCCATTACAGTTGAATGCAATATGTATGTTATATATAACTTCAAAGATACAATGTAAAATTATAAAATATTATTTCCTCAAGGTGTTTCTAAAAGCTTTTTTTAATGACAAACTGTAAGAGGGATCAAATTATGGTACAATATACAGCTATGTATCATTGATAAAAGATTCATGAGTCCTCTTGTGAGTGAAATTGAACATCTTAGCTTTATTTACATATTGAGTTATTTCCTGAAACAAGCTGTCTGAGAAATTTCTACTTCCAAATCAAGAAATCTGAAAACACAAGTACTCTTACTTTTTATTACTGAATTTTGTGTGAAGACAAAGATGCATCTTTCCAGAACTCTGAGTTCTACTGATATGAAATCAACTTATATACAAGCAGAAACACACATTAAAAATTTATATATGCCTGTAAAACTGATGTAATCCAGCACAAAGAACGAGCATACTATCTCACACTATCAAGTGTTTAAAATCAGAGAATTAAAGAATGGTAAAGGTTACAAGAGACTACAGGAGGCCATTTAGTCCAACCTTCCTGCTCAAGCAGGCTCTTTCAGAGAAGATGACTCAAGATTGTGTCCATGTGTTTCTTGAACATCTTCAGTGAGGGAGACTTCACAGCCTCTCTGGGCAACCTGTTCCAGTGCTCTGTCACCAACATTGTAAAGTTCTTCCTCATACTCAGGTGGAACTTTCTGTGCATCAGTTTCTGCCCACTGCCTCTTGTCTTATCACTTGGCATCATGCAGAAAAGCCTGATCCATTCTCTCGACGTCCTCCCTTCACTTACGGAGAGCAATAATGTCACCTCTCAGTTGTCTATCTAGGCTAAACAGGGTCAGTGCTTGTAGAGGACCAAAAAGAAAAAATAATTCAGCCCTGGAAAAGGAAAAATTCAATCTGGGAGAGACACTCCTCTGAACCCAAAGAGGGAAGTGCCGTCTGCTATAAGGTCTCTTCTGTAAGCCCAAGTTCATTTGTTGAACCTTATTGGTCGTTGTATTTGGTGCCACTCAAAATGGCTTGGTTCATCCCTGTTTACCTTAGTTCGAACCCTGTTGCCTTATATGTACCTCCCCTAGAATGTTCTACCCTTTCCTGAACCCTGTTGGTCCCAGTTTTCCACAGTATCCCATCCCCTCTTCCGCCCTGCTAACCCATTGCTCAGCCGGCTGGCTGCCCCTCCTCTGCACCAGTTTTACCTGCCCCCATTGGCCCTTGACCCTCAGATCCACCCCCTTGTTCCCATATAAAACCCCATGTTCTCTCCTCCATTTCATCTTTTTCCCTGGATTTCCTTGAAGCCAATAAAGTGCTCTTGGATACCCACATTAAGACCGGTCCTTATGCCTTTATTGTTGGCTATTTTAAAAGTGTCTGTCGAATTCTGCACCTGTGGGTTGCTTGCCAGGTTCACTGAAGCCGGCTGTGCTTCAAATGCTCACACACTTTTCTCACAAGTGAGCTGCTCCACTTCCCTAAACATCATCATAGACCTGTCTGGACTTGCTCCTTGTCCCTCGTACTGAGGAGCCCAGAACTGGCACATGTATTATATGCAGATCTCTCTATTATTATTTCCTGCTTATGGTAGCTATGCCACTAGCATAAGAACAATGTTTTGGTATATTTGGGGTTGAATTTTGAAAACAAAAAAATATCATAAACCCAAACAAATAGGGGTTTAGGATTATCATATGGGAAAATGCAAATTTTTGTGGCTGAATGCTATGCAATGGCTACCTTATGCATTTACTAAACTTATACCTACACAGTACACTTTGGATCTCAGAAGTTTTCTGAAGAAGAAGCAATTCCTCATTGAAACAAACAATTTGCTTAGAACAGTGCTATCATTCTGACATGTCACTTCATTGCAATTATTTTACTCTTCAGGGTAATAATTAACCACTGTATTCTGAGGCTAACATTCTATTTTCCAGATGCTACATTGTTGCTTTATTTATTTATTTATTTATTTATTTATTTATTTATTTATTTATGAAATTGCAGACATGAAGATTATTTACATTTTTTTAGATTCTTCTTTATATTCTTTGGAGAAAATATTCTATGAAGCTATGCCATCTATTTCTTACTTGCATGATAACATTACTTCAGCACAAGTAGCCAGTTTCTGTGATTATTTTAACAAAGTATGTGAAATAGAGAAGAGATAATTAAAATAATTTTTTTCTTATAATTTCAATACATTTCTTATTTTTCTTAAGAAGAAAGTCTATAAACCAGAACGGAATCTATAGAGCTGAATAAAACAATTAAAGTTGCTAATTAAAGCACTTCACTTTTGTCAATGGTAAAAACGTAATAGGAGGAATAATGGTATTTTAACACTATTTAATTTTAGTCCATATTTTGTCTCTCACAGAAAAAGTACCAGAGTACAGGCTGAAAAATGTCCATTTAGTGAAGTCCACAGACATAGTTTATTTGCCAAACTTGCAAATTTTACCAAAATTTATTTGCACACCACTCGACACACAGTCCTCCAATAATTTATTATTTCATAACTCTATTTATTTATAAATATACATATGTATGCATATACATCTGCATACATATTTTTAAAACTGTTTGGTGTTCAATCTTAATAAAATGTCTCTTCTTTTTCCTGCTTAAATGTGAAGAGCCTTTATGATCAGCCCCACAATGGGTGGAGGTCAGAAAAAGTCAGCCACGCACAACAAAAATCTCTGTGCTTGGAGCAGCTGCAAGAGGTGCAGGGTTTCACCTTTAGATAGCATCCTTTCCCACCTGCTTTTCAGAGTGCCCTCCACACACTTCTCCCAGCTGTATGGGGTGACATCTGCCTTGGTGCCCTCTGGCCTCGGGTGTCTGACACATTGCTTCAGATAATATCAGTGAGGGGAACATCTGGCCTCTCACTTTTCTGGGATTATAGCTCAAAGCACTCTCCAACCTTTCAGATGCCTTTTGTTGACAGATTATTTCTGTGTTTCAGGTGATTGCAAATTTAAAAACCTGCCAAGAGCAGAGAATGAGTTCAAAGATTTTTCCAGCTTAAAGTGCAAATGCTATGACACCTCTCATCTTCAAACAAAATTTTAATAAATCTATTGTGTGGTAAAGTTGGATATCCTTTATTTTTCTTTCACTTTGAAAGAGATGGAGGAACACACAGTGTTTTGACCAACTCAGGAAAGCATAAACCCCTCCAAAATTTACAAAATTTATTACAAGAATCATGTACTCATCTTTGCCTCTTTACCTTGTGACCTTGTCTTTGTATATGTCTGGAGCATTCCTGGGCAGAAATTTGCCCACTGGATGGCTTTCTGAGTCACTTAATTGCAGAAAAATATACACCATTTGGTTATAATTTATCTTGTTTAAGATGTTTTCATCTTTTGCCATGGGTCAGGAATGAAATGGAAAAAAACAAGAAATAGGAAATGACAAAACTTTTAGCTTTGGTGGTAACAGAAAAAGACATGTATGGAAATTCTTTGGAGCTTGTAATTGTAGTGGGGTTACAGAGTGTGGGAAAATTTATTGAAGAATATAAACTAGGATTTCTCATTTAGGCATGGGATACACTTTCTTCTTTGTTCAGGTAACTCAAAGCAATTACAGACATTTTCTCCATGTGATTTCAATCAGTCTTGAACAACACCTACAACAAATATTTATCTCCAGTGACTTCTTTAAATTATAAAAAACCTTATCTTTATTTGTGGACACCTGGAGACTAATGTTGGACATCCCCACTTCTGACCCTCCAATTTGAGATACGCTGTCCTATTATTGGATATATAGCAGTTTGGATAAATCAGACATAAAATGGTCTTTTATTGATCAAGTCTAAGGACTGCTTATCTACACTGACTTCTCACGTCATTACTAAGACTAAACTTATAAATGCAAATCATGACCCACACTAAGAAAAATAGTGTCATAGAGAGAAAAAGAGACCATTCCACTCCAGAAATCTTTGTGACTGAACAGGATTTTTTTTGCAGAACAGATCAGGACTGGTAATAAGTATTTTTTCCTATGGTATGATATAATATTGTTATAATAATTCCAGCTTCTAATTCTGACTAAGATCACCATTGAAATAAAATTTTGGAAAAATGAGTCTAATTTGTTAAAGCAAGATTTCATGCAAACAAAAATCTTCCACATGACTTCTGGAATTACAGTCTAACAACAATACAACTCAGTTAAATCTCTATTCTATAAAATAAAGAATTAATTTCACAGGTAAACTACAACATTAGTTGTTTTATATTTGAGAATTTCAGCATAATTAATACACTCTGGGGCTTGTTTTTCTCATTGATGGGTTTGGGGTTGTTTTGGGGTTTTTTTCACAAACTGACAGTTTTCAAATGTTCAGTGTCTACTAATTGAACAAGGAAACTAAAAATTGGCAAATGGCTACCTGAAGATATTTTGGCTTGTAGATTACATTAACACCAGTGAAGGATGGTGATGTGTAAAGTTAGAGAATTTTCCCCCAGAATTATGAGTATGAACAATTATATTTATTTAGGAATTGCATAACTTTTAAGACTTCCAATGGAAAAAAAAGCTTTGGGGCACATACAGCTCACAATTTCAATGCACTTAATGGGACTTTCTACAGAGAATGCAAATTTTGATTCACTGTTTTAAAAAATGTTTAAGGGACAAGTAAGTAAATTTGAATTAATCCTCAAATAATCCATATGTCTTTTTTAGATTTGTGTCATTTTGGTGCTCTAACAAGGTAAGCAGAGACTGGTGCAGAGGATGCCTGTAAACCACTTCTACAAACATGATAGCTTAGTGTACCTTCTCTGAGTTTACATAATAGACTAATAGTATAGAAATGTTTAAATTCATAATCAAAGATGACAAGTAATCGTTGGCATTCAAAGAAGCTACAACAATTCTTTAAATTACATCTTATGATTAACATATCTGATTTGTTGAGGTTTTGTGCTCTTCCGTAGTTTTTGTGACAAGAAAAGAGCATAGGATGACTGCATCTTGGAGGATGCTTTTGGACAGTGATAGTATTATAAACACTGATGTCTGGAGCTACCAGAATCTTCTTACACTTGGGTGCAACAGCTTTGAGAGTAAAAAATACTGAATGTCTTGAAGATACTATCTGAATTATACATATATGCATAAAAAATTGCATTGTCCCAGCTCCAAGCTGTACAGCTTATAGTCTTTTCTTAGTTTTTTTGTTTTGTTTTGTTTTGGTTTGGTTTTGTTTTATTTCTCTGTAGAAAATAAACTTTCTATTGAGTTATTTAAAATTATTATTTGCAGAATTTTTTTCATAATTTTTATGAATCTCAACTAGCTTTTGGCTGGTTTTTTTTGGGGAGGTGGGGTGTTTTTTGTTTGTTTGTTTTGGTTTTTGTTTGTGCTTTTCTATTCAGAGGCAATAATCCAATCTGTTTTATTTTGAAAGTAGCAATCAAAATAAGTTATTTAATTTTTCTCCCATTTTCATGAACAAAGACAACAAGTGCTGTGGAAAGATTACTTGTTCAAAACCAATCTTCTCTAGGATTTATAAAAGTCAATAAAAGTAGTTCCCTTTGAATTCAGACCAGGTTTTTGTGGTAGAGATTCCAGTTTAATAATTCTAGTACCTTTAAAAAATTCCTTATGGCTTAAACTATCTACAGCTTCTTATTAGTCTATTCTTTCTCTGTTGCTATCTTCTATACCAAAACATGTATCTCCATTAGTGTTACCACCCAAACCACAAACACAGTAAATAATATAATATATTTATCCAATTGCAATTAAACATCATGGTAACACTTTCATTGCAGACCAGAAAGTTCTGAAAAACAAGAATTTTTTAAATTATCTTTTTATTTTATTCCCGAATACCATATGCAGACCCCTTTTTTCCTTGATGAAACATGAAGGACAGGATTCAGAATCTTCATTTTTTTATGCAAGCATATATAGGCTGATATGAATACTCTATGGAAAACCTCAGCTAACACCTGATACAAACTGCCGCCAGCCTTGAGAATTAGATTTTCAAAGGATGTAATTATCTAATTTTCATAATTTTTAGTGTTTTCTTACATTTTTCTTTCAAATACTAGGTAATTGTATCAGCAATGCAGCAGTTTCTGTTGTTTCCTAATATTTGATATTTGGTTGCAAATCTCCTTGTACTTCTTAAACATATAGAATTATTTTTTTTTTTAGATCATTTTGGCCTTCTGTAATTGTAAAATTGTGGAAATTCTTTTTATAAATGTTGAGCCATAGCATCCACAATTAACAATAATGTCTTCTCTTTGGTATGTGTTTATGAGTTTAATATAGTTGGTAATACCACTAATACCTATTGGGGAAAACAAGCATCTTTTGCCAAGATATGGTATAAAAAGATTTTTATGATGAGAGCCCCACACCTTGAGATGGAGGTACTTCAATTTTTCTTTGAAGAAAGAACATCAGCACATAAAATAATTTTCAGCCTCTGGACTATATTTCATTACAGAAACAAAGTTGGATGAGGAAAATCGTAACATAGAATTTAAGTTTTTAGTATGAGTCCAAGCAAATCCATTCCTCAGAATAAAATGAGAGTCTTCACTCTCACTACATAGAGGAAAAGAAAAAGAAAAGTAGATGTCCTTTCTCCATTCTGGCCTCACAGCTGAACAGCTCTCTATGAGTCCTGAAACTTCCCCTGTGGACAGCAGAAAAGGTGCCTTTTGACAAGCACTTTGGGACTTCACTGAGTTTGGTCTCTGCAACAGGTAGATTTTTAGGAGCTTCCTGATTTTCTTCCTCATTGCATTGCAACATGCAATTGTTTGGTTTCTTATCTCTTACCCTCACTCAAAATATGGGAGGTTCTCTAATCTGAGAATTTCTGTTAATCTGAAAAAAATGAATTAAATCTACCTTCCAGATGGTCCAGTCTTGACTGTGTTATGTGCAAAGTTATGAACATATATATGTTCTTGTTTGCCAAAATATCATGAGATATCACAATTTAGCAGAAGGTGGAGAGCTCAGAAACCTTGTAATTAGGAAAGCCAAGGAGTTACTGATTGTTAGACTGTGCAATTGCATGATACAGTAACATAGCACACTAAGCTTTTACATTAAATTATTATTACCCTGCTGTTACTGTAGCAACAAATCTTTAAAAACTTTCATTTAAAACAATAAATCCAGAAGAATAGAAATGGAGACCCATGTGACATGTGAAACCTGAAATTTACTAGACTGCTAATTAAAAAAACCTTCTTATTCCTTCTACTGTGTAATAGAGGGAATATCCAGTTCAAAAACAATCTTCAGTGTGCAGGCTCACTTGATCGGGTCATCACAAAATTTGGCACCATTTCACATGTGTGTGCAAAGTCAACACTGAAGATATAGAAGCAATCTCATCATATTAAAACATTAACTACAAGTATCCGATACCTCAAAGCACAACCGCTTTATTTAAGCATTAGCTCTAACTTTATCTATTGATAAACATTTTTTCTTTCCTCAATATCCAGAATCTGGTGACATAAAAGATACTCCACAAATATTCTTTTTTTTTAATTTACAGAGTTACAGAGATGATTTCCATCCTCAAACCTTGTATATTTCAAAGGACAGCTTTAAACTACAGATTCTGACATTTTAGGGGTTTGAAGTACAACACACTGCATTTTGAAAAATGGATGGCAAATCCAGCTTAGACAGATTGCCGTGTTAAAATAATTTTGTACTGAAGTGGAGACCTTAGTTCCCACTCATAGGATAGAGGATGACAGTAGTCCACAGAAGAGAACATGTGTTTCACAGTTTTTCTGGAGATTAACACCCATCACTCCAGAAATCACAATCCAAAAAGTAGGTACTCTCTTATTCTTCCTTAAATAAGACATCCTAGGTGAAGTTACAGCAACCCAAATCAAATTGCAAGGGATCACACCTGAACATGAATGGATTGGCAGGTGCAGGTTCTGGAGGTTTTAACTGTGTCATCCTGCTGCACTGTGAAGGTCAGGGCAGCCCAGCATGGGCTGAGGAAAACACTTAACTGTGCCTGATATTCAAGAGGGATTTAACTGAAAATATGCCTTACATGAAATAGACAACTAAAAGTAAATCTTGTAAGCAAAATTGGATCCAGTGCCCTGGAGATAACATCCAAAACAGAAAGTGATTGGTTTAGGTTGCATTTAGGGTTTTAGAGACATAAAGTACCAACAATTTCTTATCCCGACTGCTCCTGAGACTACAAGTATTTGAAACTACATGTAACTCAGCATGTTGAGAACAGCTCAGCTGATGTCCACAGGGCTTCCTTGCAGTGTATGGAGACTTCAGGTGCATAAGCCTTTGCAGGGTCAGAATTGCATTTCCCCATCTACAATCCCAAAGGGAGCTAATAAGAGGCTTGAGTGCCAAAAAGTATTACCCAAGTACCATTAGGCAGTAAATTGTGGTAATCTTATACAAAGAATTCTAAAGAAAAACAGTGGTGAAATAGGACACTGGGGGTCAGTCAGTTGGGTTTCGTCAGTTTACTTGAAATGGATATGCTCAGGGAAGTTCAGGATTTCTAAAAAAATGTATTAATACTGGAAAACTACACTACTTTTAATTGAGCAATGCAACATTTATGTTTTAT
Source organism: Sitta carolinensis (assembly GCA_032173965.1). Taxonomy (NCBI): domain Eukaryota; kingdom Metazoa; phylum Chordata; class Aves; order Passeriformes; family Sittidae; genus Sitta; species Sitta carolinensis. Next base: position 52,357,832 of record CM063313.1, read on the forward strand.
TAACATTCATAATCTCAGATGAGGCTAAAAGTTTTTTGGATGGGTTTGCTTCTCTCACACACTCTGAATATGCGTGACATATTCAGAAATTTAAGCACATACTTATTTAAGGCAGCTGTCTGCATAGGGTACTGTAAAAATTTCAAGAAGAAGGAAAAAAAATCAAATTGGTACGACTTTCTTCCCCTAATTCTAGTGCATTTACTTTTTCTTTTTAGTTGTTTTTTTACCTGTGGCTATAGCTATTTTTACTTTAAGCTTGGACTTTTCAGTCCAAAATAACTCATAATTTCATGCTGCATCTTCAGGTCATGTCCCAGGACTATTTTGGATACCTATATAAGGCAGTAACTATCAGTGAGATATTTTTTATTTGCTTTTTATTTGTTGTGGAAAGAGTGTGCAGATAGAAATTTAAACTGAACTGTGTAAGAGGTGCATTTCATTTAAGGTTCTGACTGCATCACTGAAAAATATTTCTGAAGAGAAATAAAGCACAGTGAGTTTGTTAATTAATCAACTTTGAGACGAGCAATAAATCTGTCATTTTATTTCTTTTCCACTTATAATCTTTCTGCTGTTACAATAGGGTAATGTATTTCCTGACTCGAAATTAGTTCCTGCCCACTATTGACTGCTTTCCACTCTTCAGCAATATGAAACAATTGTGAAATGAAAGTAATGAAAATACAGAATGGCAAGCTCCTCAAGTGACCTAAATGCATCACAGGTCCTTTGTTTCTCTTTCTCCATTGACTTGTGCAATCACAAATTTGGAAATTTCCTTACCCATAGAAATGCATTTTTATGAGCGGTCTTTGACAGTTTGCCTTCACAGAGATGGGAGAGGAAAAACCTTGCAGGATTTCAAGGCCAGAAAAATTAAAGATTTTTTCCTGGTTTCTTTTTACTCTCTCTCTTCTTTTTTTTTTTTTTTTTTCCATGGCAGTACAAAAGTACTTCAGCCATATTTGTGATTTTATCTTTTTACTTTGATGAGAATATTGGAACCATTGTAAGTTATGGATCTTTGATTAATTAAATCAGAACTAGCATACTATGCATTCTTTTCAAATTAGTACATAAATAATTTTATTTGCTGCAGCTGAAGTTCTGGCCTGGCATTTTTATAGATTCCTTCTGGGTTACTTCAGTAAGAGCTGTAATTTCTGAGGCTAAGAACCCGCTTTCAAAATAATTTTGAGTGTGCAAGCACTCATATGGACTTATTTCTCTGCTAGTGAGGAAACACTAACTCAAATATAAGCGTACTTTGAGCTGGTTTTTTTGTCCCATCAATGTACAAGACTGATACAATAGGATAAATTGTTTTCTGCTCTACATGTGTGTATTATGGAAGTATTATTTGTGATCAAGTTCTATTATTGTAAGGGCTAAATGTTCTGAATTAGAATTTTAAATTCTGTTTGAATTTGTCTAATTGTTGTAAGGTACATTCTGTCCCAAGTGGATTAACTTTTTGCATGTTAAAAAATACAACGTCTGTGGTTGTGCTAACCTCTTTCGCTAATAAATTACCACATTAAGTGTTTATTCCTAAATTTATTAGTGTATACACCAGTACTAACTTTATTTTCAGTAACAAAAGATGAATGTAACATTAATTCTTGCTGTGCTTTCTTTCTTTGTACTTAAAGGTATCTTTCTGCTGAACGTATTAAACAGTGCACTAGTACTATGTATGAAATTACGAAATATTACCGTGTACAAATGGCATTGCCAGATGAACATGAAATGCATGAATTATGAAGCAATGGATACAAATCCACACGTTCAAAATAACAATCAATGTTTTAGGTTGCATCTCACAAACTCTGGTATCAAACTATGTATTTCCTACTGTTATCACAATAATGTATGCATTCAGGAAATTGTTCCAATTAGAGTAATTGCCTATAAAATGCAACATCTTCTGTGAAACAAATCTCCATGACCAACAAAGAGCATTTTCCCTAAGACTAAAGCATAAATACAGTTAAACAAAATTTGTAGGAATGTTGATAATTGCACCATCTGGTGACTGGCAAGAGATTCCATTTGCCGTTCATTTACTAATCCATCCAAGAAGAAGGAGCTATTTTCACTTACTCTTTCTGTCTAACTTACATAAATGGCTAAAGACCACTGTTAGATATTATTATAGTATTATTGCCTAAATCCACCTTAAACATCCTTAGAAAAAGAAAATTTGGTCAGGAAAGAGTTAAGGATAAGCACAAAAACGACCTAACACTTTTAATTATGATTGATTCTTCTTAAATAAAATATTTTCTTTTGTCATGCGTGAGTTAGTTGAAATAAGTAATACCTGAGCTTTAACCTCATTGTCAGATCACATAATATCTTGAGTTCCGTAGCTCTGTATGTGCTGTTAGTGTAGGTCACAGTCAAATGTAATGGGAGCTATACACACTGTGTGGAGGCTCAGCTTTTGCTTGGAGGGATTTCTAATTGTAGTATTCAAAAGACTTTTACAGATAACATTAGAAAGAAATTCCAGTCTGCATGTGTGAAGCACAGAAAGAGTAAGAATTGACTTTGTCGAGCTGGAGGGAGTCTGGCATTAAGAGAGTACTCCCCATAAAACTCACCCAATACAATAATCATGAAATACACCTTGGCATTTACTTTCTCTTGGACTTCTTTGAGACACATTCGGGCTCTCCACCTTCACTGTCTCGGTGTGCTGAGGAAAATCCTCTAGCCTCCCCCACTCACTAAGATGCTTCAGAGAAGCTCCAAATAGATATTCCTGACTTCTAGTCAGCCACTTCCCAATTATTGTTTGGATAGAGGACAGAGTCCTCCGAGCCAAATCATACAGCTTTGGAGATTCATCTACCGCTATTTCTTGTTAATTTTTGTTCAATAGCTAGAGTAATAAGGATCAGTTTTTTCTCTGAGAAAATATCTGTGAATTTATGGTGGTCTAAACCTCTATGAATGAAGAAAGTGTAGAATTAAGAATAACAGAACTGGGACCATTCATTTTAGATAATTTGAATGCAAGTGGGTTGGACTTGTTCAGTCATGTGCAAAGTTATTCTCGTAACTGGCAGTCTGTTTTGTGATGGTCTCTCAGCTGTAAATGCATTTACCAGCATACGAACTAGAGATCTCTCTCCTGTGTGAAATTTTCAGCCAAGAAATTAAATGCTTGTTTATGGATGATAGGGTTTTTTCCCTGCTGTTTGCAATCTGGCCATGTACAGGAACAGACGCAGTTGAAGACACCAAGCAGTTTACACTGAAATATAAATCAGTTAAACAAAATGATGAGCACATTCCAGAGCTGTGACAGATGACTCTATTGTTGGTAACACTGTAAGCAAGAATACAATGATTTGTGTCCTGTGGTGATATCTCTGATACCAAGTGAAACAGTGCTAGGGAGTGCTTGCTGACATTGAGCCCAACTGGTAAGAAAAACCTGAAATCTGAATCATCCCTGAATCACCAAACCCTTCTAGAACTGCAAAAGAGGGTCTGACTTAGCCAGGATGGATGGGTCTCAAGTGCCATAATGGTGTCCAGGGATTGCTGAAGAGACTGGTGGTTGACTCAGGCTGACTACCTGCCAGCATTCTACCAACCTAAAAATACATGTAGTCACAATACTTGGAACATTTCCTATTGAGGCTTAATTTACTAGTGCAGATAAAGCCAGAGTCTGGGGTTTCTTTGGTCTGGACTAATAAGCAACCTTTTGGCAAGGGACTGGACCCTGCTTCAGATATTCACATCAGAAATTAAGTATCAGCCAATTGGCTGAGTCCATTTGGAACATCTTTCCTGAATGGTATTGACCACACTAACTTTCATAATTGAGCATTTTTATTACAGGATGGTTCTGATGGCCCTGGAAGGTCGAGGTTTTGTTTTCCTCAGAACTGTGCAAACACATAATCAGGGGCAGCTTCTCTGTTGAAGAAGTTGCAGTTTTCTTATATAAAACCATCACATTTAATTCTGAGAGGGTGTGATAATGGCTGTCATTTACTATGGAAAATTCTGAACTTACAGAACCCAAATCCTGAGTGCACCGTGTAGGCAATACGCAATCCAACAGTAATTTTTTCAAGAATAACAAAATTTCATCTGATAATGAAATTCCTTTTGGAAATGTATTAGCAAAAGTCACATAAATGCACTAGGTGATTCCATGTGAAAGATCTAATGCAAGTTGCTATAATGTCAACCAGATATTTTATAAACCTAAAAGAAAACAAAAAAGGGACAAGTATTTTCAGTCTACCTTGTAGGTAACACTTATTTTTGTGGAAAGCTTTTCTAAGATTTGGGTTCAGTTATGATAGTATGAATGTCACAGGAAAGACATTTCTCAAGAACAGCATCTTTACTTTTCCCCTAGTCATTGAATATTCTGCAGATGGAAGGACAGGGATTTGAGATTTGTCTATTTTCTCAAAGTGAACTTCCAGATTCAGAGATATTCAGAGTCATAAAGGAATAAACTTTTCTATACAATGTGAGATTGTAATTGCATTTTTAAACCTCAGCAAGAAGAAAAAGTAAATTATATCCTTCCTGGCACTGGCTTTGAGCATGTTATTGTCTGCCTGTGTAATATGGGAAGCAGACTGTTTAAGTTTTCTAAGCTTTTTTGTAGTAGTTTAGCATTTGATTTTCCCCCCTCCCCTGCTTTTACTTACAGGCCAAGCCCGGAGAAGGAGAGAGGCCTTGATGTGAGAGTGTGGATTATGATAAAAGTAGACGGCTCCTTCATGGGTGTAAGCCACCCAGTGCAATTTGGAATTACTGAAATGGGCATGGATGCCTTCATCCTCTGGACACACAGGCTGCCTGTTTTGAGCCACATGCTAACGGTGCTCCCGTGTAGGCTCTGCTGCTTTGTGCACGGCAGCTGCACCAGCTTTTATGCACCTTCATTTGTCTTAGACAGCAATTTGCCAAGGACATGTAAACCATTGGGAGAGTAAATAAAGATAATTTTTGTCTCATAACAGATGCTTCATAGAACAATAAAAAGGAGAGATGTTGCCTGTTAGAAAATTTCAGTTGTGAGCAATTTAGACAACATTATTTCCTTGCATGCAGTTTGACTATAGAGAAAAAAAAAAGATAAATAAACAAAAAGTAATGTAATTTTGTAAAAAAAATAATTTACTAGATGGGAAGGTCGTAATTTTAAATAAGCCATGAGTACACGGTATTTGGTTTGGGAAACAGGTACAAAGTTTTATAAACGCAAGCTGATATGCCATAATGGAAATTTATGAAAGGATTTAATCATAATAATAAACAGACAAAAAACAAAAGCAGAGTTAAGGAAAGAAAATTAGTAGTCTGTTAATTCTCTAAATCTCAGAATGCTTTAGAATTAATAAAAAATTTTGTTGTCAATCATTTCAGGGACTCCATATGAAATATTTTCTCTCTAATGACAAAATGTGACCTAAAACCTAATTTGACTGTGCTTGACAGTGATACCATTTTCCTACCTGTTAAATGCTAGCATGTTGATATCTTTTCCCAGTAATGACTGGGAGAAGACCAGTGTGTCAGAAGTGGAAATGAACATAAAATGGTCTTGACCCTTTCTTCTCTTTTAGGGTCTGCTGTATCAGACTGCTCAAGTTTTCTAGAGGAAGCTTGAGAATCTTTTCTCATCTTATTCCTTAGCATTCTCAATTGCAAATGAAAGTGTAATTTTTCATAAATATTTGCAAATTTCCTGCAGTTTTGCAGGATTAAAATATAGGATTAAAAAAGAGTCAAAATTATCTGTCAATAGAGTATAGCTTGGTTTTGAATGACTCAGCAAATACATGACAACACATTAAAGAAGAAAAAGACATTATTTGGCAATTGGTTTTATTTCTTATCAGATGGGTGACAATTTTGATTCCCTAAAGGAGAAAAAAAAAATCAAAAAGGAGAAGAAACCTTCTACATTATTGTTAGTGTATGCATTTTTATGTCACTCTGTATTGTACAGAGTAAGAAAAGGCATGTCTGGATCTATACAAATTATTGGATTTTATCAAATTCCTGGTTTTAAAGATCCATATGTAAAACAAACTTTGATGTACTGCAAAGCTGAATCACATATTTGTGTGAAATAAAATGTATTAAATTAATGAAATTAATAATTGAATGTGGCCTCACAAAAGCTGCTAATAATGGTTTGCTGTAATCATTATTTTTTTTGTTTTTATTTTTCTTCTCATGTCATTGTTTTTAAACATTTTTACCCAGCTGGGGATCCAAAATGATACAAAGCGATTTGGAAGGCAAACACTATTTACAAGGAGTGAATATGAAACGCTAAAAATTATCTCTTCTTTTGTTTCTTACTAGCAACTTAAACTACTTGACATCTACTACTACCTATAAAGATGAAGTGTGTTTTCAAGGCGTTTTTAAAGTGTTACATCAGAAAGTCACATTCACATGTCCGTAGGGCCCTGGATCTTCTTTGAGTCAAACTATGCCTCTACATTTTTAAGACATTTCTTTAGAGCAACTGATCTCAGAGTTCCCAAAATAGTTAGAATGAACTGTCTCATGCTGTCAGACTGCTACAGCTTGGCAATAAAGGCAAGTGATGCATATTCTTGTATGACATTGGCACATGCTGAAACAATCTTTGAAGGACTGTTACAGGTAGCCAGAAACAAGCTGTTCTAATCAAGCTTTAAACTGATCTGTCTCATAGTGCTTGAATTTGTACTTGCAGAGAGCTAGATGGCACAGCTGATGCTGTGTGAGAGTTGAAGTGAGGGGGATTTGTCTTTATGAAACCAAAAGGGCTATAAATGTCATATTTTAGGGGCTTTTCTTCCCCTGTAAACTAGAGGTATAGTGATTTAAAAAAACACCCCCAAAAATAAAACAAAATAAACCAAAACAAGACACTTCTACAAATCTTCTGAATGAAGCAAAACATGGAAGTTTGATCCTTAAAACACTACTTTTTTTTTTTCTATATTATGTTTGAGATACAATTTGTCAGAATTAAATGCTCTTATAGATTTCGTGATCCCCTCCTTCCTGAAAGCAGATACTCCGATACTCATTTTCTTCAAATGTCAGCGAACCTCCAATTATACATAATTTCACATGATAAAACATAACTTTAAGTTAATGGATTTTCAATCCTGTGCAAAGAAATTGATGAGTTAAATTGTGGTCTATAAAAATATGCATCCTTGTCTAGGGCAAATTTGGGAGGAAACTCCAGAAAGAGTCCCTCTAGAAAGCAGATTCAAGACCCTCCCCCAGGTGGTTTGGGTAAAGATTTCCTTGGAGGAAAAAGTGGAAGAAACCTGTTTTTTTAACAAGCAAAGTGTTCATAAGCATAAAAAATGAATGGCATTAAACAATAAAGCCTCTCACTGTTCTGAAGAGATGACAAATTCAGAAAGTCTTTTTCGTGGGGCGTAGCTTGGCTTGCTCAGTCTGTTATCAGTCCTTCCAGCTCTGGAAAATGCCACGTCCTGGCCCCAGTCACCCACAGGTGTGAACTCCTGGTGTTTTTCTGTGTTCTCAATCCAGAGGACACTAGAATAGTTCCAAAAAAAAAAAAAAAAAAAAAAAAAAAAAGGAAAGCCACAGTCCAAGGAACTCTGCCTCAGCTAGCCAAAAAAATTAACCTAAAGCAAAGGAGAGATCTCTCCCATTGTCCATGCTGCAGACAACACAGTCCAGGAGCAGGAAAGCTGAAGCTTTCCTTTTCCTTTCCTTTAGATTTTGAAAACCACCACCTTGGATATTCCACCGCTTCTCCTTCTCCCCACTCAGATCCAGTTTTAAAGGTGCAAAGCTTACTTTTGAGCTAAACAGACAAATTGTGATACAATTCAGCATCATAAAGTCACATAGTTACAACATGTAACTATGTATAATTTTACTGACATTTCATCACAGTTTCTGTAGATGTAATGCATTTATGCTTTGCTTTGTCTTTGAACAGAGGAAAAACAATAGCGCATTTATCACTTTGTTTAAAATAGAGATATATGCATAACAGTTAATCATATTCCAGTGCTGCCTTAGCTGCTTTTGTTCAGTCAGTAATTAAGCAATTGCTCATATGATTAATAGACAAATCTATTTTTACTGTTGTCATTTTCTAAATACCACTATACTGCAATAGCCATCAGTTACCACAGATTCCTTCAGCTTTAACAGAGTTACTTTTCCCATGTCTGTGATAGCAGTTAAAAATGCTGGTGTTTAGAGACTTGTGGATTTTAATTAGTGGTAGGAAAATTCTGAATTATCATTAATTAATTCTTCAATTAGGTTGATTTTGTGTAATTAAATAAAACTTGAAGTCTGAAAGCATAAAATTTTCAGAATTTTTCCATTGCCAGAATAATGAAGCTTTCAAACCCCTTATTGAAATCAAATAAATGTTGATCAAACTAAAAAATCTCCTTCTTATTTATTGAACTGATAAAAAATTTCTACTTATAGTCCAAACACTGTTAAACTACATTTGCTGTAAAGAGTTGTACTCTGAAAGAGTTATAATTACACGATAGTCTGTGGCAGAAGTTCCTAGAACTACTTTTCTCATGATACAATTGTTAACATCCAATTTTCTTTGAAAATCCATTAACTTAAAGTTATGTTTCATCATGTGAAATTATGTATAACTGGAGTTTAGCTGACATTTGAAGAAAATGAGTATCTGCTTCCAGGAAGGAGGGCATCATATTAGGGGAATTCAGCTGAATTTTAGGTGAACTGAAATTAAGCATTTTCATCTTGTTCCAACACAGAACACAAAACATCGGGTTTATGATAGCTTGTGAACTTTCTAAAATAATATAAACAGAAATGAAGGGTTTTTTTAAATTTGCTCACAAACCTCCTAGTAGTTTGTATTTAAAAGAACAGAGTTGGGTAAATATTGTCAAAATATTGCTAATCAGGTTACCCATGTTAAGGTTGCAGCTAAGCACTTGGAAGACAAAAATCCATCTTTGGAAGTAACACTAAATTTATTTAATCAAATATTATACTAGTGAAATAATTGAGCTCTTGGATTTCTGGTTGGACAATATTTGTATTTGTCATTTAATTAATCTTGCCACAAGGCAAGTGATTACATTTAAATCTACATTTATTTTAGTTTAACAAGACCCTATTGATATGATATTTATTTGATACTGATATTAATATATCTTTTGAATTACTGTAGCAAAAGTTCAATTTTTTAACTTTGAGGTAAGAAAGACTGTCAACTACATGTAGACTCCTTTCTGTCTGATGTCTGTAAAGCAAAGTGGGAACTGCATGTTTGGGTGGGCAAGATACTATCTGTCTGGGAACATTAGAGGTAACATTAAAAAGAAATTCCTATATGCTTCTCTACATGAAAATGCAGATAAGACAATTTTTGGTGAAATGAAACATCTCACTCAGCACATCTATAAATGGCCAGTAGAGAATGGTTAAAGAAAAGTATGAGTAATAGCAAAACTGGTGATAATAAGAAAACAAAAGTAGTGATCAATACAAAACTAATGTACTTTTCAAAACTGAAGAACCATCATTTCAGTAAAGAAAAAATGAACATCTGATTTTAGAATGTCACTGTGTTTCACTGTGATTGAATTTCTGAAGTGTTTTGAAATCACATGTTTGGGAAAATCCTAGTGTTCAAATAACTTGGAAATTCAGCTATTTTATTTCCTTGTTCAGATAGCATAGTCTCAGAGTTCCAAGGCCACTAAGTTCCAGTAAATAATTGTACCAATGAAGACGTCATCTGTTTCATACAATTACCTGTTATTTCATGTTATCTACCAAATCTCTCAATCTATGAAATTGCATTTGAAAAAGTTTTCAGAAAGAAAATTATTCAGTTGTTTTTATCTTTGCTTCTGTCTTAAATGGAAAGAAACACAAACTTTCAAGTGCAGCAGTGATTCATTCCACTACATGGTTGCATGACATAAAAATCAGTGAGGTGTTAATTTCTAGGTTTCCTTAATTACAAGCTATAGGAGATTAGAAAGATAAGTTTTGATGAGGCAAATATTACTGTTTTCATGAAAGTCTTTGAAATATTAATTCCAGCTTGTCTGTTCCTCTGGGCAATATTTACTGCAAAGGGACAGCCTGGAGTAAAGGAAAAACATCCTAGCCCTTGTTAGCCTTGTGTTTATGATCAGTGGTCATCAACACCAACACCATGTAGAAAACCATGCTTTTAACCAACCATGCATCCACTGTACACTGTTTTTAGTCTTCTGAGAATTTCTAGCTGGCATGGTGGACTTCCAATGATTGGGAAAGACAAGCAAAGAGTTTACAAGACACCTTACTGTGACCCACATTGCAATCTTGGTAGGTGCTGCTGGAAATAAAGCATGATTTCAGAGGGAAAGAGGGATCTTGACTCTAAATATCACAGTTCTCACACAGTTTTTCATTATGGAATTTGAGCTCTCAAAGCTTTGCTTGAGGATCAGAAACCTCCACTCAAGTATGGGGAGTTCAAAGCTTACTAAATTGCAATTATGATAACATACAACTGTAAACTTATTTAGCATGCATGAAACTAACACAGCTACTTTGAAGCAAAGAACTGTAATAAATTCCCCTATGCACTGTCCAAGAAAAAAAAAAATGCTTAGTGATTATTTTTCATTCTTTTCAGAAGAAGAAAAAAAACAAAAAAAACCAAAAAACCCAAACCAAACAACTGAGAACTTTCATTGATCTCAAACCACATCTGTTATGTACTGTGATGGCTACCAATCCTTTTGGTTCAGGTATTCCTTTGCCTAACAAAAACATTTCTAAACCAAAAATTCTCTAAATATTTTATTGGATTAAAAATATTACAAATGAAAGTGATATTACTTAAACATATTACATAAAAATAGTAGTCAAATTACACAAAATCGCATTAGATATTTCATCAACACAGAACTATCAAAATCCTTTTGGAGTAGTTTTGTCTTCATCTGTGATCCCAGATTTTTTGAAGATAATGCAAGCAATGATCTGCTGGTAGAGGAGATGACAGAATGAAAGACACGTTTTATAATTTAATTATATGAATCTTGAATGATGATTTAATAATCCTTGAACTAGTTTGGATCTGCTTTCAATATAAAATTGATGAGGGCAAATAAGCATGACACATTCTTACTTGATATTTGCAGATAGCCAGATAGGATCAAAATACGGCCTAGTATTTATGCCAATGAAGAGGAGAGACACTGCCCACTTCTGTCTCACTTCTGTATTTAATCTAAAGCCAGTCATATTTTACAGCTATTTCTTCTCTACAGTAATTGTTTCATCACTATTATTTGTTATATGATAATCCAAGCTTAAAGATCTCAATAGACAATATTTGCTGGTCTCTGTACTCAGCATACGTGCTTATGTTCATGCTTTTGTGTCCAGAAAATTCTGTTTTCTCTTTCCTCATGGCTCTGGAAATCACTGTCTGACCTATGGTTTCTGAGGCTTTTTGTTTTGATTTTGTTTTAAGGCATTTTTTGAAATACATATGTGGCTCCACTATTTCTTAACAGACGTGTATGCAACATCCAGCTGCATTTCATCTTGGCTGTACTATGTATTTCAAACAAAAATTTCTACATCCAATATGCATGGTGGTGTACCTCAGAATTTCTCTTTTAGATAACATTTTGTAGGAAATGGTATGCAGCAGTGCAGCAGCCATTTTTGTCTGAGTTTTATCTTAGTGCTTTTAACATTTCCCATTAGAACATGAACTATGGGTTTAAAGAAAAATAGCCTACCCTTAGAAATATAGATCATTTTTTAACACAGGAAAAAAAAAAACAAAAAAACAGCATTATTCAAGGTAAAATATAAGTTGAATTTGGAATAATTCTCAGATAATATTTATCATCAGAGTGATTTGGGTTAATTTTTCTTTGCTTTTTCTCCCCTTCTTCGGTCTAATTTTTTTTTTTTTTTTAGTTATATTATTATTCATAATATAAGGTACTGCCTTTTCTCATTGATTTTGTCACAGTTATGACCTTGTCACAGTTACAAACAGCAAAGGTAATATTGTAGCATAAGCAGAAGAAATCTGAGTTACAGGCAAGTTTTTGGTCTATCGCAACAAGTGTATCACAAGAACAACAAAACTCATTGCCTGATATGTGTCAATGCGGAACTTCAAGCTGGGCAGCATAGCTTCAATTCGAGCACTGACTCTGTTACTGAAAGGCTCGCCCAGCTCATCCTAGCACATAGAAACCAAATCCCCATGCTGGAGTACACCTTGACTTGCACCTACACAGCATCATAAGGCTAGATAGGAAAGAGCTCCCAACTCATTCCAGGTAACCAAATTCCCTCAGTACTCTGAGCTCTCTGAACCCATCAAACATAAATACAACCCATTTTTTTGTTGGTTTTTTTTGTTTGTTTGTTTTGTTTTTGTTTTGTTTTTTTTTCATATAAAATCTACCAGCATCTGCTCACTCACTCACTCTTGAATTGTTGACATTTTACTTTTCCCTGTCTTAGACCAGCTTGTTTACTGTATTGCCAAAAGGGGATGGATGACACAGCATAGAAGGAAATCATCATATTAGAATCATTTAACATTATTATCTGTGCATAATTTCTCCCCTGTTGATTATAACCTTCCAATTATTGAACTTTATTTAATGTGTATAGCAATAAATTTTAGAATGTGAACAATTTGCTGAGGTTATCATAAAAATAACAGAAAGTGTCTGTTTTAAATGATCCCTAAGTGGGGAACAATGGCAGTAAAAAATAAAGCTTGCAATATGTGAGTTTAATAATGTGTACAGGGGAGAGTAACATCTTAAATACCTCCACTGACTATTTCCCAGTCCCCTTTAATTTTTAAAGAAATGTGTAATAGATCAGGCCTGTTTCATTGCATGTGAGGAGAGGGAACAGAAAACAAAGCAAGATGAGGAAATTTCAAAAGAAATTTCCAAAACGAAACAGACAACAATAAAAATCAGAAAAAAACATGTACATAATCTTCAGAACTCAAGAAATTAAATCAAAAAATCTTAATGAATATTGGAGTAAGAATTTCTTTAAAAAAGTTGTTAAAAGTGTTATGAACCTTTAATTTTGTCTAATTACTCAGAAAGTGGTAAATGTGTTTATGATTTTGCAAATGAAATTGTATTTATCTATGCCAACTTCATATCTATCTCAAGACCTTGTGCAATTTTTATTGAGTTTTTGACCACGATTATTTGATAGAACCCATTTATCTCCATGGAAACAATCAAATCTGTTGATAGTATCATGTTATCTTCCAGTGATGAAATTAGCTGATGTCCAAAAGTCACTTTTGGTTATAGGTGAACTTCAATACTAACAGCAGTAACCCTCAGGATATTGGGGTTTAGACCTTACTGGCAGTGCTGGTGAGTGAAGATCATCTAAGAAGATATATGTTCAGAAATACACAGTTATAGTTGCCTATATTAAAGTTTCGTCCACTGCAATTTGAATTTACAAGTTGCCAAATTTGACAAATGGCAAGACCTGACCCACTTCTTATCTGTTGCCTTCATGGGGCCCAGGCTAAAGCTGGGCTCAAAATGTTACAGGCATGGACTTACATTAGGCTGGTGACTTGGGTCTTTCAGGGCTTGAATTTAGGGCCAGTAGTCTTCAGTGTGTTTATAAATCATCTGGACACAGGAATTAAGTACACAGTGAATGAGTTTGCTGATGATACTAAACTAGGAGGAGCTGTGGACTCCTTTGGGTGTCAAGAGGCCTTACAGAAAGATCAGGATAGACTAGAGAGCTGGATAATCACCAGTTGAAAGTCACATAAGAATCACATGAAATTTAATGACACCAAGTTCTGGATTCTCCATCTGAGATGAAAAAATCCTGATAATGTTTACAAACTGAGGGGTTGAGACTGGAGAGCAGCCCTGCAGAAATAGATCTGGGGGTTAGTTTCAATAGCCAGCAGTGCCCTGTCAGCCAGGAGGGCTCCTTGTCCTAGAGGGCATCAGGCACAGCAACCCAGCCGGGCAAGAGGATTGTCCCGCTCACCTCGAGTGCTGTTTTATCAGGACAATGAACTGTTAGAGTGTGTCTAGAGGAAGGTGATCAAGATGGTGAAAGGCAAGACTTAGGAGGAATGGTTGAGGTCCTTCAGCTTGTTCAGCCTTGTGAAGAGAAGGCTGAGGGATGACCTCACTGCCACCTTCACCTTCCTCAAGGGAGGCAGCAGAGGGGGAGATGATGATCTCTTTCCCTCTGGTGACCAGCCATAGGAGCCAAGAAACAGGCAACAGGGGAACAGGGGAAGTTCAAATTAAATATTTGTTAATGGCTTTTCAGTAAAAGGCTGTGTGGTTGCTGGAAGAGAATACAGAGGGAAGTGCTCATGACACCAAGCTTGTCAGAGTTCAAGGAGCCTCTGAAGAGTCCTTTTAGTCATATGGATTATTTTTAGGCAGTCCTGTGAGCATCCAGAATTTGGAAACAATGATCCCAATGGTCCCCTTTCAGCTTTGGATATTCTGTGATTCTATGATTCTAAAGCTAAAATTGAAAAACTAACCCGAAAACAAGCAAACTACCTGACTCTTTTATTAACATAAGTACAAAAAATTTTGATACCATGAAGGGTGAAAAGCAGGATATTTTCTCATCTTGTTTTATCTTTAAGGAACTATATAAGAGAGAAAAATTGATATACTCCTTTTTCATAGAAATATGGGATTAATTTTTTTTCTCAATATTTGCATTACTATCTCTGTTTCCATGTAAGGATGTTTTGCAGATTTTTCAGTGTGACATATAAACATTGATTCTGTTTCACATGGCTCAGTTTAGAAAAAGCAATAATTGCACAAATGCATTTACTAAAAGATTTCCTCCAAACTACTTGTTAATAACAATAATAACAACAAAAGTAGCAGCTAAAAGCCCTCTGAAAAGCAGAAAAGTTTCAAGTGGTTTTGAGACTGATAGAGAAATATGTTTATTTTCTTCTCTGCTCTTGCAATTTTAAACCGCACTGCAAAATATTCATTAAATGAATCTTTTTCTTCATATATTCTTGAGAAGTGATAAAAGCTCTTTCTACTTGGTCTCATAGCTTTCTGTGATACTGATTAGAAAGAATGCCTAATATTAAAAACACATATGATTTAAAGAAATATTATTAATTTTTGCAAAATACCAATAATCTGCTTCAATGAAGTCTACCCTCTCTGAAGCTAAAAATTCTGCCATAGTGAGTACAATATTTTTCATATTTTGAATTTTAATTTTTCATTATCCTCTCAAAGCTACATTTGAAAAAGTCATTAAATAAAAAAATTAGTTTGATACCTGGCTACACATTACACTTTAACTTTTAAAAATACTTTTGACAAAACATTATTCAATTTATGCACTATTATTATTATTATTAATATATGATTATATATGTCATATTATAAATAGAAAGGAAGATTAAATAATTTAAATGGGACAAAAACTGAAATTATATTTCTGTCACTATATATTCCATACTTCTAATAAGCAACTTCATTGTACCAGTTTCCTTCACAAACGAATACTGAGAAACCTAATAACATTTTCCTCTAAAATTAAAAAGTTCAGTTTGATTCTTTAAGCTACTTGTAGCTTTAATCTCAGAGGTTCTCATTCAGACCACAGTTTTCTTCCTTTTCTATAGCATATCCTAGTTAACTTAGCAATGATAATTTCTAGAAATAGAGACAGAGATGCATACGTAAATATAAACATAAATATATGGATTATAAATTATTGTGGAAGAGTGGTTAGAGAACAAGGGACATATTGATTTACAGCAGCTTGCAGATGTAGAGCTAGCTAAATTTAGGACTTAGTTAGCTTAATCCTGAGGCTGACAAGGGCACTGTGCCCTTGTGAGTGATTGTTACAAAAACAACAGGATATTGTGATGGGTAAAGAATGATTGGAATACTTACTCTAACCACAAGAATGAAAACTTAGGAGGAGTTGGTGTTGATATGAGTAACCAATAATGAGCTTTCTTTTGCACTATATATGAGCTTCATTATTGAGTGTATAAAAGACCTGACTAACAGATAAAAGTTGAGACCTGCTGTTCATTCATAGTGACTGCTGCTTGTCTCCCGCCGGCCCCCACAGATTATAGATATAGATATAGATGATATAGATGATATAGCTATAAAGATATAAATATAGACAATATAGATGATATATAGATATAGATTATATAGATGATAGAGTAGCTATTTATATAGATAATATGGATTATATAGATTTCATAGATAGCTATTGATATAGGTGATAGATAACAGATTATTTCAGCTGGAAGAGACCTATCCACAATCATCCAGTCCAAATACCTGGCTAATTTAGGGCCAACTGACAAAAATTTAATGTGTGCTATTATATATAAATGTATGTATATATACACACATATAAACATATATATATGTACACACATATAAACATATATATACACACACATATAAACATATATACGTGTGTGTGTGTGTGTGTGTGTGTGTGTGTATGTATATGTATATGTATATATATATATATGTGTGTGTGTGTGTGTGTATATATATATATATATATATATATATATATATATATATATATATATATATATATATATATACACACACAAAAGCCTCTTAAACACTGACGTGCTTGGAGTGTGAATCACTCTAGTAAGCCTGTTCCATTGTTTGACCACTCTCTCCACAGAGAAATATTTCTTAATATCATGTCCAAACCTTCCCTGATGCAACTTTGATCCATTCCCTTGCATCCCGTGCCTGGATCCCAGGGAGAAAAATGCAGTACCTCCATCTCCATACAGTCTCAGAAAGCTGTAGAGAGCAATGAGGTCACCTCACAGCCTCCTTTTCTCTAAACTAAACAAAACTGAAGACCTCATCTGCTCCTCCCAAGATGCTTTTCAGTCCTGTCGCCATTTTTTTGCCCTTTGGACACACTTGAGCACCTTCATGTTTTTTAAAGATTGTGCAGCCCAGCACTGCACACAGCTCACAAGGTGAGGTGAGGTGGCACCAATGCTGAATACAGCAGGATAATCTTCTCTTTGACTGTCTGTGGTGCTGTGTTCGATGCCCCCAGGATGCAGTTTGACCTCTTGGCTGCCTGGGGACACTGCTGCCTCACAATGAGCCTGCTGCCAACCAGCAACCCCAGATCCTGTTCTGCAGGGCTGATCTCCAGTCACTCCTCTACCAGTTTATACCTGTGCCCAACTTACTATTTCCTACGTGCAGAATCCGGTAATTTTACTTGTTAAATTTCATTCCACTGATGATTGTCCAATGCTCCAATCTATCTAGAGCCCTCTGCAAAACATCTTGTCTCAAGAGAGTGCTTAGCATCCCCCAGAGTGATATCATCAGCATAAAAGTTAATGGTGTATTCATCATTGCATCTGATGTGATGCATTACTGCATCAGAAATGGCTAAATAGCAGAGACTGTACATACATCTGCAAATGTCACATTACCCATTGACAGAAAGGTAAAATAAACCTACCAGAAAACAATGCCTCTTATAGGACATGGTTTGTTTTGCGTCTTTGCTGAGCTCAGTGTCGGGCTTAAAAAATCTTTAAAATAAGCAGACACCAACCCATAATTGGATGTCAGTTTTTGATTCTGGCCTATATCCCTTCTGCCCCAACTTGTTTAGTTGAATTTTCTAAAACGTAGTTATAAATATAGTATATAATGTGACTAAATTTTCTATTCAAGATTTCAATTACTCTGTATTGTTTTTGCATGGCCTGATTTTTGTACCAGAAAGGCCACAGAGGTGGATCCTGTGGGAAGCTGCTGGAAGCTTCCACTATGTCCAGCAGAGCCAATCTTTCTTGGATCTGAAGATGGGCATGCTGCTGGCCAAAACTGGGCAAATGAGAGAGGTTGGCTCTGTAATGACATATTTAAGAAAAAAATTTTTAAAAAATAACCTCACAGGTTTTTTTCTTCTATCCAGAGAAGAGGAAGAGGAGGTGATAATGTGAGGGAAAAAACATGGAGACAGCAAGGTCAGTGGGGAAAGAGGGGCAGCAGACACTGGAGCTCGTGGTGCAGCCCATGGTGGAGCAGCTGTGCCCCTGCAGCCCAGGGGGATCCATGGGGGATGCAGAGATCCACCCACAGCCCAGGGGGATCCATGGGGGATGCAGATATCCACCCACAGCCCGTGGGGATCCATGGGGGATGCAGAGATCCACCTGCACCCGTGGAGGAGCCCCATTCTGGAGCAGGTGGATGTCTGGAGGGGGCTGTGACCCCGTGGGAGACCCGTGGAGAGAGGGGCCCTGCCCCCAGGCTGGAGCAGCCTGTCCTTGGAGGACTGCACCCCGTGGAACAGTGACCCACACCACAGCAGTTTTGGGAGGACTGTCTGGCCATGGGGGGAATTCATGTTGCAGCAGGTGTGGTTTGGCTGCTGCCCATAAGAATGGACCCATGCAGAAGTTCATGGAGAACTGTCTCCCCTGTGAGAGTTCCCTACAGCCTCACAGGGGAAGGGCTCCTCTCCTTGAGTAGCAGAAGAAAATCTTGAGTGACGAACTGACCAAAACCCCATGACCTGTCTCCCTGCACTGTCAGTGGGAGTGGCTGAGGGAAGAAAGGGTTTTTACGGTCTTATTTTATTTCTCATTATTCTCCTCTGATTCTGTTAGTCATAAATTCACTTTGCAGCCTTAGAGTTGAGACTGTTTTACCCTTGAAGTGTTTCTCCACATCCTTATCTCACTCATGAAACAGTTGTTAATTTTTTTCCCTGTCTGCTGCCCAACTGTGCCAGGGGAGGGTGAGCAAACTCACTCTTGTGTGTGCCTGGTGTTGGACTGGTGTCAAACAATGACGTACTGCTCCCTTACTTTTTTGTGACTCATTTTAATACTATTGTTTAAATTTCATAAATATGAGCATTTCATCATTGTCTAGGGAAAAGAAATAATTCATGAGTTAACCTGCAATGACCATAGTCTGTGTGATGTAGTCTGGAAATCTCCAAATTTTGGAATGTAGCAGAAATAAAGCATTAAGACTGCAAAGATTCTTATAATTTTTCCATTTTCTTTTCCTTGGCTTATGTATTTATGCTTATCTACAAAACAAGAATTTTCAAAAGTTGACAATTGCATGATTTTATATCTAAATACTAGTTCAGCAAATTGTAAATGAATTTTGAAAAAGTAATACCAAGTCATTGTTACATTTGATACATGCTAATCCTATAATCATTACGATGAGGATCTCCAAAACCTCTCACTGGAATCAACAGTATTCTTTGTGATTGATTCACGATCTCAGGACTCATTTTTCCCTTTACCCCTCTTAGAATATTTTGTTCTTATTCTTCAGTACAGAAATGTTAGGTCTCTGTCATACAGAATGTCTCAGAATGTCTTGTAAAACCTTGGAAAAATGTGGTTTCTTCCCCAACAGCACTTCAGCACTTTGGATATCTGATACTAGGTTGTTTTATCTTTTATTTTTTTTTTTTTTTAATATTAATCTGAGTACTTCTCTTTTTCTTAGCAATGTAATCCATCCAAAGTACGTAATAAATCATCCATCTCTACTGAATTACCTTGTAAGTATGTCTGAGGCATTTCCTTATTGTGTAAATTAGTAATCTGAAAAATCACCATTATTTTAGAGAAGAGTAATTAAAAAAAAAATATATATAGGAATTACATGTTCTTATGGATTTTTTTTAAATGATGGCTTTTAAAAAAAAAATCTTAAAAGCATTTGCAGGAGTAAAGAATGAAAGTGAGGGAGTGAATGGAATGCTTTCAACTAGGAAGCATGTTTGATAATGTTAACTAGATAATAACAATTTCTGTCTTTACAGCTTCTCTCTGGTGGCATACATAATTTTTTGGTCATTTTCATTTCCGTTCCTGTAACTGCCCCTCTTAAGATTATTATACAGAATTAATATAGCTTTAGTCAAGTGGCTTGTCAGGCTAGTCAGAAGCAGAAAAAGAACAGAATAAGAAACAAAAAGAGGAAAAAATATGTGAGAATATATGGCAGTATGAATGCGATTTGGATTCAAAGCTGGCTTTGATAATCTTCTGTGAACAAAATACTGCAAATGTATTATCCATGAAAGCACCTATAAAAAATGAGAGTAAAATTTCTACACTGCAATGAGTTAACTGCTCCTATGTGTAAACACGAATTGCTTTGGTTTCTCAGTAAGCCTTACTTCAGACCAGGAAATCAGAACAAGCACAGTCACAATCAGGATATGTCATTATGAAAAAATAAAAATTAAATAGTTGTGTGGGTTCCTGTGAGTCCTACAGTATGACTGCACATACCAAATGCTGGAAGAGATGAGACTGATTTGCTTTTCTACCTTCTTTTCAGTATTGTATTGATTATTATGACTCAGCTCTCAGCACTGGACATATATGTTTGCTTTTTACTCCTGAGACTCTGTTGACTTAGGGCAGATGGTAAGCTCTATTAGTAAAATGTGAAATATTCATTTATATAATTTAAAAATATCCAAAGAGAATATTTTTAAATTATATAATTTAAAGAGGATCCAAAAATTCAGAAGCACTTTGTCTACTATCTTTATTGTATTGCCTTTGTTGCACAATTTTCATGTAAGATGCTTTATTATAGCAATTTAGTTCACTGTTGAAAGGAAGTAAAATTGTGATTAACCTATTTATTAAATGGAAAAATATAGTTCCATATCCAGAGGGTAAATTTAAAAGTAACCCTTAATAGAAAAGGGCTTTGGATAAGTTGTTTTCATCTCAGCTCAGTATTTTACAAATTGGAGAAGTCTGCCACTATAAATGCTTAAGCAGAAATCACTACTGTATTTTGAGATGAAGATGTAAGAGCTTCATATAATTTTAGGTAATGTCATCAAATGAGAGTCTGACATAAAATGATGAGTCCTGAGTACTTTTAAATTACTATTAAAATTGCTTGCATGCTGATCAAATGTGGTTTGTGCCAGGAAAGCTATGTCATCCAACTCAGGTAATCACTTTTTTTCCAAGTGTGTTGATTCCATCATAAATATTGAATTCAATCTTACTAAATGCACATATCATTTGAGCTTTTGTTATTTTTCTATCACAGGCAATTATTTCCTCTCTTCTCTCCCCCATTATTTTGGGTTTTGTTTCTTTGCTTTTTGGAGGTCTTTGGGGTACTTCTGGGGGTGTAATAAGTTAATATACCAATCATATTTGTGATACAGTTCATAGAAATTTGTGACAAATTATTGGTATCCAGTGGTACCCTCCAACTACTTAACAAGACACTCACTCTTGAAGTCCCTAAATCTTGTTTGAATGTTCTAGCCATAAGAGTCAATATAATTTTTAAAAATATGCTAAAACAACATTGGTTTCAGCTGGAAGTATGAGAACATATTTCTCAAATCTTTCCAGAATTAGTATTGTAAAATAAAATAAGAAAGTTTATTAATTTATTCTTCTTTAATTAATTCTTTTTTTTTTCTTTGAACCATCATCTTTTTCTATAGAAAGTTTGAAATGGCACCAGATAAAATATTCATTCAACCACAAAAATCAAGTAATTTGAGGTCTTTTGGTAATCAATTAAACAATACTGTCATGCTAACCTGGGCAAAATATATGCTTGCATTGATAAGGTCCAATAATTGTTATTATTTCTAAGTGCAGGTTTTCTCTATCAATAAAGTCTTACACTATACACTTTGTCTGAGTGATTCAATGTAATTAAAGCCAGAATTAATTAGCAAAATCATAGAGTATCTGGGGTTGGGAGACACCTTAAAGATCATCCACTTCCCCACTCTCCTTGCAGGCACATCTTTCACTAAACCAGGTAGCTCGCAACCCCCTCCTACAAGACCTTGAAGTCTTAAGTGTTTAATTTAATGTTAAATGTATAAATACTTAATGGTTTTGGCAGACTTGATGTGTGTGGTCATTCCCTCTGCCCATGTTGCCAATGAAGTTTAACGATGTCAGTCCTAATACTATTTGTCATCAAGGAACACCAGTCATCTCTGGTCTCCATAGGGACAATGGGCCATTGACCACAACCATTTGAGTGTTACCAGTCAGCTAATTCCTTATCCACTAAGTGTCCTGCCTATCTGATCCATGTCTCTCCAGTTTGAAAACAAAGATATTGTGAAATGTTTTGCACAACGACAGGTGGATTATATCAATCATCACATTCATTCATGTCCAGTGCAGTACACTCATTTCTCAAGACATATTTCTACGAAGTAGGGTTGTGTTGGAGGGGTTCTAGATTCAGGTCTGTTGTATTTGTGTTCTCTGCTAGACTATAAATAACTAAAAGTGTGGAAATTTTATCAATATTTAAAACTGCAATATTTTCAACATGTTAAAAACAAAAGGAATGTACTTTTTCTTGAAGAAGTGGGTTTGATAACTTAGAGACTGACTTCAGACTTAAATGCAAAGTTTTACCTGTTGTTCCTATGATAAGATGGAACATTTCTTTCAGATAATGCTGTTGAAAATAAAATCTTGAGAAATACATTACAGAATGTGTGTGCTAATCTCACTACATCAAATATATGAATGGACAGAGTTAGGTTGGGTAGTGATGAAGTTTATAGGAACTGTCTCTGGTGTTCTGTCTGTTTGTTTTCATTGAATTCAAATCTTTAATTTGCTATTTTATTATATATAGAAATGTGTCATTTGTAGCGTGGTATTGACTACATTGCAATTTCCCTTCAGAACAGCTGAGACAGCTTCCTTCTGCTTAAAGAAGGAATGACTTGATGTGCACATGACGCTGCTGCTGACAGGTATGTCTTGGCTTTTTCCATCTTTGTGAATATGAGTGTCTCTTCTTAAGAAAAAACACTTTAAATCTACTTATAAGGGTTGTTTCCAGAGAATTTTCTGTTTTCTCTTATTAAGCAAATTTAGACTTGCACCTTGACCTGCTTCTGTGTCTGTGTTCTTCCAATTCATTTGTTCTCAGTGGTAATGTCGGCTCTGCTGGTGAAGTGGCCTGAGAGGTATCAGGCCAGGATAGCCGGGTCTACCCCAGAGAGGTACTCTCCTCAGAGAATGCCTTCCAGGGAGCCAGCGGCTTTCCCTCGGCTAGCCTAGGGGTGCCTTAGCAGGGTAGTAGCCACGGCGGGCTATAGTGAATTCAGCTCAGTGAGTTCAGCTCAGTGAGTTCAGCTCAGTGATCCTGCAAGGCAACCCCTTCACAGCCGGCACGGAGAGAGAGAGATGAGGGACTCGTATGGCCATTCCACAGGGGGTAACTTTATTGCAAAGCACCCAGCGAAGGGGAGCCAGTGACGAGAAATCCCCAAAGTCTGGGGGAAAGTACAGAGGTTTTTATAAGGGTACATAGGTGGGTGTGGGGGGTTACAAACCAATGGGTTCCAACAGATCTACATAAAATCCCTCAAAGAATTGTGGGTCTCTGTAACCACAAAGTGTTCACCTTATCTAGGGGGTCTGGAGTTTGTTATTGTGTAATGCTCCTTATCTCTTCAGGAGGCCTGCCTCCCCATCCCAGGGGCCTCCCTCCACGGCAGTGCCGCAGCGGGCCCGCCAGATCCCACACAGTGGCACTTATAAATTTTGTTAGCACACACTATGATCAGCCATCAAAATTGTTATGAAACAATTAGGTGCTATAGGACATTTTTCAGATAGAAGACAAAGGTCTGAAGGACCCACTTGACATTTCCCTGTGTGCTGTTGAATTATTTAGACTTACTCTCTGATAACAATGTCAGTTTCCTAGGACTTTTACCAGGACTTTTATTTAATTTCATCTGTGACAACAGTAGATAATAAAATAAACATGCTTTGTGATTTGAGTGAATAGTAGGATGACATTAATAATTTTTAATGTAATATCATGACTTCAATACACTCAAGCAGTATTGATCATACCTCCAACTTTCTGTCTCAAGGATTTATTTCATATCAATTTAACATTTCTCTTTCACTATTCTGTTCAAGGAAAATGAGGAATTACATGCAGATATGACTATTGAGTAACAGCAAGATGATGCAGCCCTGAATCACATCCTAAAATGGACAGAAATGTAAATGTTTGAGAAGCTGATGCAGAACCCAGTGAAGCTCTTGAGAACTTTTCTTCTGACTTAAATGGGTCTTTAAGCAATGAATTAAAAAGGTAAAGAAGAAAATGCTTCACGTTCTGAGACTATAGTGTGTGGCAAGTTATGACCTGAAGGAAAATTTTGCATTCACCTAAGTTTGTAATAGAAGCTCCAGCTAGTCAAAATGTCATAAATATAATTGTAATGCTGGAGGGCCATTAATTGTGAGTGGCATGGCTTTACTGCTCTAATGTCATGCTGCTTATTGGTGTGCTGGAGTGGGAGTATAACAGTTTGCTAAAGTAATTGAATAAACTGAATATAATCAAATCACTGAGTTAAAATTACAGGTTTCTACAATATTTGTGATGTATTTCAAAGTATGATGCTTTCAATTTTTATTTTATCAATCCCCTAGAAAAGTAGGATAAAACCTGTGCAAATACAAAATTTATTAAGTTGGGAGAAAATTTTTAATAATTTAAAAGAAGAAAAATACTTTTAAGATTAAAAAAATGGTCCAGAAAAAGCAGCTGACATGACATTTCTTTAAACTTCAGACATGATTATTTAACAAAATTGTTATAATCTAGAAGTTATTCATATACTTTTGGATTTGGGGGTTTTGGGGGGCTCTTAAGTAAATTCACTTTGAAAATTCATCCTTAATCTTGCATACTAAAAGGTAAAAGACAGGGAAAAAATTGATGTGTAGATGTAGAAAAGACTGTCCTGAAATTGTCTGTCAATGAAAAAATTTATTTATTATGAAAAACACATACATTACTGTACTATGCCAAATCACACAGGATGACAGAAGAGGATTCATGCCTTACATGTCTAGATGTAAACTAAGCTGTTGATGTTGACCAACCTACCATTACTCACCCAGTAATGCTTACATTTTTTAGAAGCACTACTCAGGTGTTGTTTAACAAAAAGTCTACTCACTTCAAGTTGTGTAGCAAAAATTCTTTGATTCTTTCACCTTTTAATGATGTAGTCTGTAATTTTGTAAGAATAGAAAAAAAACCAAAAACTTAAACATAAACATAAACATTCAAGCTGCTCTATTTTCAGTCCTTCAATAATGTACATCTTTGTACATAGATGGTGGTAAATTTTGCTTATGGAATATGACAGGAATACTTTTTTCCAGATTTTTTTCCTGTATGTGTCTCAATGTGCAAATTATTAATGTAGACTTCTGATAGAAATAAGAGCTTCAGTAATTTTAAGTAACCTTTTTAGTAAGAAGACATTCATTTTGGTTTGGGCTAAAAAATTCAATAAAAAAGTATTTGAAATCTCTGTTCTAAGATTGTTTATACTCATTAAGAGTCATTTTAACTTAGCTGACTACCACTCTACCTCAAAAAGCTAAAACCCCTACACTTTTCATTCTTTGACTGAATGATATTCTCTTTCACAATTTCATGTGTGGAAGCCTTTCTACAAGAAGAGAAAAAATTGCCATCTTCTTCCATTAATCTTGATATGATTGTTTGTTCATAATGACACTTTTGTGTTTTGTGTTTGACATTTTTTGTTCATAATGTGACACTTTTGATTTGTTTGATTTTGTTTTTTGGGTTTCTCTTTTCTCATTTTAATTGTCAGCATTAAAAAAAAAAAAAAAAGAAGTATATGCTTGCTTCTCTAAGTGGATTTGAAGCTGGAACTTGCTTGTGTTGTTACAAGGAAATAATGCTTAAGATTATTAATAAATCTAAGGATGTTTGTTGAAAAGGGGAGCTTGTGTAAATTAAATAATGCAGGGGAAGACTTTCCTTATAAAGGTCTTAAAAAAATACCATTTGAGGTCATATTCAGTGATCTTCAAATCTTTCACCTGGCAGACAGAAAAAAAAGAAGAAGGATATGAATGAGTCATAACAACTTTTCACTTAAGTCTTTTACTGTGCTATCAATACTCAAGCACACATATGCTTGTACTGTGGCTGTTAGGTTTGCATTATTGGGAACTGCTGATGTCAGTGGAGTTAAATTGACTAGAACTTCAGAAATTCCAACTCCAGCCACAGCAAAAATCTGGCTGTATGCTACTCTGAGAATTCTAGAAAGAGGGAAGATGGCAGGCACAGAGGAGAGTGAGAACACTGAAGTCTCTGTATTTCTTTTAAGGTTTGGGATAAGATCCGAACAGAAGGATCACACACTGCCATCCAGCAGGCAACCAGGTTAGATAGTTCAGATCATAGCAATCCAAAATATTTTCACTGAGATCTTTAATTGCAAGGTGAGTAGCTGACATCTGCTTCCTGACCAGGAGCCATAAATAAATCTTGGCAGCTTCATAGATAAAACTTGCTCTGTTTGCTCCAGTGATTTTAACTCTTTGCCATCTTAGTCATACACTCAGCTTCTTTGCCTCCTGACATGTTAATATTGAGTGCTGTGCTCCCCTTTCTATTAGGAATGTTAATTGTTGACAAGAAACTACTGAAATCCAATATTTTGGGCCATTATTATGTTTGCATGCTCTGCAGGACCATTATTATGTCCTGCATTATGTCTGCAGAATTCCAGTTGCTGGATATCAGTATCTGATTTATGGCCATAATGCTTTTGCAAATGAGCTGCATGAATTGGAGTCTGTACAACGCTGAGTGAATTGGCAGCTTGCCTAAGCATTACCTCTAACTTTTCTTTCATTTTTTTTTGTCCTTTTCTTCTATAACTGCTTCTCCAGCTGCTCAATATTCAATAAGAGTAATAATTCAGCTGTTTTTTCAGACTTTATCCTTTCACTCTGTGAGACAACATAAAAAAGTAGCAAAAGGCTTGTGTTAACATAAATCACGGTCTTTGACATTTGACTTTCTGTCAGATGTTGCAGCAAAGAAGAATCCTTCAGCTTACAGAGATCTCCCCATATTATAGACCAAAATTTTGACAGCATGATCACATTAGTAGTCCAGTGTTTGGGACTCTGCATCCTCGAACATCTACAGTGTACTTTCCAGAGAAATGTTAATGTTTGACCTTTTGCATTTGATTTTTCTTTTATGTGTGTAGCATTTTTCACTTTTCTTTGCTGTTTCATACTAGTGATTTCAAAGAACTTTGGATAGTTATTAAGATCAGTTTCAACCATAATATTTCTTTGTAAATTCTTTCAACTACTTCCAATGCAAATTACCTAGATAGAAAGACAGATAGACAGACAGACAGATGGAGATGTAGATAGATATATATATATAGATGATATAGATATAGATAGAAATAGATTAGATATAGATACATATATAAAAATCTATAATTAGATATAGATAAATACATAAATATAGGTAGAGTTACAGGTGTAGCTAGGGATATATGTAGATATTTATATATCCCTTTATATAGGGATATATGTAGATATTTGTAGAAATATAGGTATATAAAATAGACACATATTCTTTTCTATCATCCAAATCACTAACCAGAACTACACACTGTGTGCATTTGTATGAGACTAATGAATGTTGTTCATGGAACTGGGTTTATTAATATGGATTGTACGATAGGTACCTTTATTCCATGTTTCCCAAATTCACTTCACACTAAGATTAATTCTTCTGTGTTTCTATAGAGACAAGAAACTGCTCAAAATGCTTAAATTTTTCTATGTCAACCTTCCTCCCTTAAAAAAAAAAAAAACTCAACCAAATTATAAACAAAAAAACCCCCACCAAACCAGAACATAACTACCTGGCAATATCAGGTGATTAGGTAGGTACATAGGTACATAGGTACATAGATACGTAGGTAGGTGAGCTTCTATAGATATTCAGGTGGAAAAACTGAGGCAGGAAGATGATTATTTAAGTCTATAGGCTGTGATGGAATTCTCCCACAGATCCTGTTAGAGCTGGAACATGCCACTTCAAGGCCTCTTTTGAGAGTCTTTAATTGATCATGGTGACTGGTAAAATGCTCAAAGACTGGATGGAAAAAAATGTGAGCTCCTTTCAAAAAGGTCAAGATAGAGGACACAAGGAAAAAAGACCAATTGGCCTCACCTTGGACTCTGTGATGCTCATGAGCAGCTAATTCTTAAAACCACTTTTAAGAATGTAGAGGAGTTCAGAAGAAGTCACCACAGAGAGGCCATGATTGGTCTACCAGATAAATTCCTGTATGGAAATAACTGTCTATTGCAACAACTCTCTGTCTGTTACTGTCTTCTTGGACTTAGCTGAGGTTGGTGAAATTGTCTCCCAAAGGATCAAAGTAGAGAAATTGTTGATGTACAGGCTGAGTAAAGGATGGAAAACTGGTGAATGACCAGGCCTTAAGGGTGTTGATCACTGACAGTCTTTGTTGCAGGGCAGTGAGGCACTGTGTACTTTAGTGGACAAGTAGAATCCATCCTGTTAGATGTATTTACTAGCAACCTGTATGATAGGGTAGGGTGTACTCCCAGCAAGTCTGCAGGCAACACCAAGTTGGGAGGAGCAGATGGCTGATAGACCCAAGAGCTCTACCCCTGCCATTCAGAGAGACATTCACAGGCTGGAGATATTCACTGATATATGGGACCCCATGAAGTTCAGTAAATGGAGGTGGGGAGGACCAGCCCTATGTACCAATATATGCTGCAGGCTGGCTGCAAAAACAGCTGCAAAGAAAAGTATCAGGGATTCTGAGATTATTAGGTTGAACATGAACTGGCCACGTGCCCTTGTCACAAAAAAGAAAATTATATCCTCAGCTACAGTAGAAGAAGTATTTTCAACAGGTCTGAGGGAAGTCTGGTGCTTTCCCTTTATTCAGCACCTGGAGGGCTGCCTCCAGCAGGTCTGGGCTCTTCCTATTGGACATAAGAAAGTTCAATGAAGAACCACAAGGATGATTAAGGGGCTGTCAGATCTCTCTTATGAGGAAAGACTGAAAAGAGCTCTACTATTTAGTCTAAGGAACAGAATCCTCAGGGGTATATTGTTAATGTATGTAAATACCTGGGAAGGGGTGTGTGAAGAGGAAAAGGGGTGTGTGAGTGCTCTTTGCAGTGGCGCTCAGGGACAGGACAAGAGACAATGGGAACACACGGGAACACAAGATTCTGTCTGACCATCAGGAAACTCTTTGTTGTGAGGGTGTCTCAACTAGAAGTTGCTGATAGAGGTTACATCTTACTCCATCTTAAGACATACTAACTCCATACTAACTAACTCCAACTTACTTAACTTACTCCATCTTAAGACATACTAGAAATCTACCTACACATGATCCTTGGCAGCAGGGTCTAGGGGTCCCTGTTTGACAAGATGAACACACTTCCCAAAATCCCCTCCTACATTATCATTAACATTAACATTAATCATTCTGTATAATTCTGGGACATAGTTGCAGAGAAACAACTTTCGTTGAATTAGAAAAGCAGATTTTGCCAGGAAAATTTTAAATTATGTGTCATGATTAATGTGTATGTAAGCCTCTTAGAAGATGAATAATCTTGTCCTAAAACCTGAGATAAACTTATTTTCTGTTTTCTACATATATGTGAAACACCTGAATTCTCCAATTGCCATTACTGTATCAAGACTGTATTCTGGTTTTGAAGATTTTGATGTAACAGACTAGTTTCGTGCAGAAAAAAATAACATTATCAAAACAGAGAAAACCCCCAAACACCTCCCCACTAAGACCAAATAAGTAGGGAAAAAACAATTAAAAACCAACAAACACACAAAACCCCACAAAAAAATCCCAACAAACAACTCCCCACCATACAAAAAAGCCAACCAAACAAAAAACCCAAACAAGCAAACAAAAAAACAACTCCTCCCCCACCATTCACAAAACCCCAAATCAACCAAATGCACAAGTAGAGCAATAGTAAATGCGTACATGATTATCATAAATAGTATTTATAAATGATAGGGAAAGTCCTACTTAATGACATTACTGCTGTGCATTTATATGCCTATTCCTTTTGTTCTGTTTCACCTTGTGCCTTGGGATAAGATTTAATGTAAAATTGCAGAGATTTATAATTGTATTTATGCAAAAAATTGCATCTTAAACTCTGTCGTACTATTGTATGTATTTATCTAAAGCATACTGTTGAGTTCTGAGTTTTTCTCCTGGCTCTTTCCAGTTGTTATTTACAGTCTCAAGAGTGTTGATGTGTCTTTTTGCAAGGCAAAATGCTACGTCAAGTTTTGAACAGATTTCTGTTAGTAGTCAGACCTAGCTTATTATTTTGGAACTAGATCAAATTTAGCTATAGAAAAAGCTTAAAAAAGTCTACATATAAAGCATGTATATTCAAATATAACATGAATATGTACCAATCATTTTCCCTCTTTTTTTTTTTTCTCTTCTACATTCTGCCATCCTGAAGCTTTGTAATGCTGTCAAATTCCATATATTCTAAATGTGAAATATTCCCAGAAGTGGACTTCAGTGCTAAATCGTGTCAGTTTAATGAGATGAAGTTCAACTCAAGGGAGGAAAAATATAGGATAAAAATGTTTCACTTGTTTGAAAACCAAACTCAAACTGTATATATGTCATATTGGCATATTTTTAAATTGAACATGAATGAAAAATGTATATATGGAACTAAAAATTTTCATCCTTCTTTACAGTGAGTAAAAGTAGGTATTTATTGTCCTCGACAGCTTGCCCTGTCAAACCTGTATTTGAGATACACCTAAGGATTGCAGGTATCAGAGGAGATATATATACATATATATATTGCACAGTGTACATGAATGTGCTGGTCTACCTAAATCTATTTCTGATGGGATAAATGTTATCTATTCACTGAGTGCCACTCACTGAATGCCACTATTATATTCCTTAATTATTTCTCAGGATGAATAAGACTTTTAAAATCAAGGGTGCAGAGTCTCAGACTTCAGGTTGTTTATTCTTTTACATAATACACACATTTTAGTGAGCCACTATAGGCACTTGCCACTGTTAAAAAGAAGAATTTAAGTCACAAAACAAAGATATTAGATACAGCATGAAGCACATAAAACAATGCATTAAACAAACAAAACAGTTTAAGTAGTTCAATGTAGTAGTCAAATATGAAAAAAATCTTATAATCTTGAAGACATACCAGTAAGTTCTAAAATAATGACTAAGGCAAGATTTTAAGGAACTTCCAGACTCCACTGGAGCTTTCCACTGGACTTGACAGTTTATTCTTTCCTGGTAAAAGTTGCCATGAAGAAAAGTACTCAAGACAGGGCCTATTTTTAAGTATGCTTAACCTATGTTCTCATCTTTTCTCAATTTATCATCTCATCACATGAGAAGATACCATGACAACTTATTATTAGACACTGACAAGAAATTCAACTAACAAAGAAGGTAAGTTATCTTCTATTTGGAGTTTCTTTATTGACCACAGCACTCAGGAGAAATACAGCACCTGTAATGTAACCAATAACTGCCTTAAGGGTCTGAAAGAAGTAAAGGGTCACTGTAGCACTTGCATAATGGGTAAACTTTTAAAACTGTGTTGCAGTAGCATGGCTTTGTCTTGTCCTACACACCTCAGGGCACCAGAAGGCACTGAAGCTACATGGGCTGTCTGCTGGTTCAGGCTGCTGTCAGTCTTTACCAACTTGGCTACAGAACTGTAACGGTCTGCCACAGCAAGGTTAAGTAACAGAAAAAGGCACTGTCTGAGAAATCTCTGTATATAATTCAAGGAATATAAAATCCTATGGAAAGTGATGGTGAGAAAACAACAGAAAGAAAAGTGAGGATTGACTGGTATGCTAATAGAAAGAAAGAAATACAATTCTCTTTTGAGGAGTCTTTATCACTCCTCTGTCTAAATGATTTTCAGTATTTACCTGTCATTCCCACATTGATTGTACCCTTATAGCTAAATGTATGTCTACCTGCTATTGTCAGAATCAACCTTTGGAAACCCAATCAGCACAGAAATTGTTGTCTCATGTTTACTTCATTGTATTCTTTTTTTAAGTCTTTGAAAGCCTTTTTAGTCACTGTGCATCTATGATCACTTGTCATTCTCAAAAATGACAAGAAATCAATCGATCTCAAAAATGATTAATGTTTTCAAAGGATGTACATATTTTTCTCTGAACTCTGGAAAACAAACAAACAAAAAAAAAAACCCAAACAAATGCAGAATAGAAAACTTGGCATTATATCAGCAAATTAATAGTTTTAGTACTTTGATTCATATTCCTGAATTACCTGAATGCATTGAGGTTGTTTCTTTGTACAATATCACATTCCAGAGATTTCACTTTTAACTTGAAGCAGGTTGACAAGGACATTCACAGGATATTTTAGCTCTCTTCAATATCTGTTTTATTGTAGCAATATTTTGGTACATTTGCTTAGGGCTAAAATTTTCCCATGGATTTCTGCAGCTGTATTCTGCTAACAGCACAGAGGAGCGCTGAATGAAGCAGAGTTTCATTAGCCCTCAGAGCGCCTCTGTCTGTAATTTCATGCAAAAAAAATCCCTCTATTTTTTCATTAAGACTTCCAATCCCAGCACTACTGTGTAGCTTCTTTGGAATTAGATCTTGTTTCAAATCAGAAGATGACATATTTCTCTGTGCTATGGGTTTGAGTAGATAAATATACAAGAATTAATTCAGTTTTGGATATTATATAGATACCAGGTGCAATGTCCGTGGACAGTTCATTTTGAGCTCAATTTGATGAATTTGGTGAAAAATCTTGAATTTTTTCAGGCTGCTTTTTTTTTTCTCAGTTTCACTGAGCATGAATATGGGACAAAATACAGAAACCAAGAATCAAAAACACATCTAAGTTACTTAATTAACAGCCTCTCCTTTCTCTGATTCTGCTGCTATTTCTTTGCAGCCTTGGGACTGTATTTTTTTCTAAAACACTGGGAGTCCAGGGTAGACACTGTAGAGTGAACTACTATATAATACTAAGTCACTTCCTTCACAGTGAACAGAAAAAACAGTATTATCTACCAGAAATATAATTCAGGGATCTTATGCTACTTCCCATGTTAGTTCTTATAAGCCAAAGGTACAAGAAATGCACAAGAATTCACCCAAAGACATGAAACCTGACTGTAAACGCAGACTGAATCCTGGAGTTCTCTCTTTAAATTTTTCTCAAAATACTTTTAAGGACCTCTTTTGATATGCTGATGATAAGAATTAGTCAGAGTAATTTGTTAAAACTGTTTCTTTGACACTGAAATATAGGATTTAGATTTCTCATAAGGCAGAAAAATTTTCAAAGCCTGACAATCATGTTTTAGTGGCTGCAGTCATATAAATATCTGTCATGGAAAGAGGTTTTTAAGAAAGCTAAATGGTTTAGGAGCATCATATAGAAAACTTCTTCTATCACAGTGGATCTAACAGCTTGTGTGGTAAATGATGCAAACGTGCTCAGTGTTGAATGCAAATTGTGTCAACAGCTTGATTTGCAACAACAGCAGGCACAAGATGTAGCTTTCACATGGTTTCTCTGCTAAAAGCTCGTTCACCAACTTTCCCACAGAGTTTAAGAGCAAAAAGCAGTCAAAGATAATCCTATATCATTTTAAAAACATATTATTCAATTCATAGATTTTTTTCCTCTGCTATAGCTGTGGGCCAGAGTTCAGTTTGATTTTAAAATCAAAGGTTAGACTAGTGACTGATAGGCTGCTACAAGTTTTTGTCTTTCCCAGAAATGCAAGCAGGAACTTAATAGCCCTGACCTTTTGACTCAAACAGATGAATTCAGAAGAGCAGTCATTGATGTGACACAAGTACATTCTTGCTGCATTTATCCTTCTCCTCGTCCCAAAACTTCCTCAGGGGTCATATTCCCTGAATACTGCAAAAGTGAACAAAGATGATGAAAATCTCTTCTCCAGCAATCCTGAAGTTTTCTTTCCAGGGTGATTCAAGCCAAGGAACAGTTTACTTCTTATTTCTAGTCCAGATTTTTCTCTTGTGTAGTTTGGAGAACAGGACACAGAGGGGTGACCTCATTACTCTCTACAGGATTCTGAGGAGAGGACATGGAGAGGGAGCTACCAAGGTTTCTTCCCCTGAGATCCAGTGATAGGATGCATTGGTATGGGTCAAGGCTGCATCAAGAAAGGTTCTTGACATTAGGTAGCCTGTGTATTTTAATGACAGTGTGATTGAACGCTGGAACAGGACTCCTAGAGTGGTACTTGATGCCCCAAATTGGTCAGGGTTTAGTAGGCATTTGGACAATATTCTTAATAATGTGCATTACCTTCTGGTCAGTCCTGAACTGTTCAGGCAGTTAGACTGGATGATGGTTGACACATTTTTTCCCAACCAAAATATTCTGTTTTAATGTATAATGTTCTAATTCTGCTTTGTCCTATTCTTTTCAGAACTATACTGAAAGTTTCTGTTAACACCTTTCTGCCATAAATACATGCAGAGAGAAGTTTCAAGATCTTAAAACCCATTGGTTTATTCCTTGGCATAAACTCCATGCTCTAGTAATCTGTAGCACCAATATTTGTCTATCTAACCCTTACAGATTTTGTAGTAAAAATAATTTGATTGGGTTGCTTGTTACTGTAGCAATATTCATTTTATACAATTTTAGTGGAAAAGGACTTCCAAAAACTTTTTTAAAGCCTTCTGTAAGTTTAGCTGCTGATGTCAAATTCAGGCTGTTTAATTTGCAAATTAGAATGCACTTATACATTCAGTAAAATTTCCTTGAAATTTTAAGCTTGATATAATTTAGATTATATAAGATATAAGATTATAAAGTATAAGATTATCTATTATGTATACACATGCCCTCTTACAAACATTTATACATTTGTGTGTATATACAAGAAAAGATGAAACAAAGTGTACAAATAAATATATGTATATATATATATATATCAGTGAGGTCATCAGTATTTCACCAATTGATTGCATTTATTTACTTTACCAACTTTAATAAAGTAAAAAATTAATCTGAAGCAGTTTAATCTGAAGAGGGTAATGAAAGAGCCATGGCGATATGCTGAAGGACAGACACCAAGATTATTATGCAGGTATTTCAGAACCTGTTATACTCAAAAATATTAGGTGTATTCTGTAATTTTGTAGGAAGGATTTATTTAGATCCACAACCAGGCTAAGACTGAGAACCTCTCCACAATGAGTTATATTTTGTGATCCTGTTTTATGGTGTTTAAATCATTACAAGCCAGTGCACAGCTCAGGTAAGATTGATCAAGCTGGAAATCATCCTCATTGAGGGAAGATCATATTCTGGTGGCCAAGCTTGGGTCTTCAAATGATTGAATAATTGCTGGCTGATTTGACTATCTATAACCTCACCACAGGGACAAAGTGAGGTGGGAAAGGCTGTCGAGGGCAACATGTAAAGTCACATTAAAACTGGAGGGCTTTGTTCCCTCCATGAAAGTCCTTTTGGCTTATGGGTCAGTCCTTGAAGCTCAAGAAGCAATTTTGCCTCCATCACAGTTACATGAAACAGCGTCCTTTAATATTAAATGATTGCCAGGCATACCTATTCTGTTCACATTCACAATCAGCATGAAATCAGAAAGATCTGAAATATTAAAGACTTGGATGTCCCAAAGTTTCCAGAACATAGTCATTTCTTTAAGGATGAGACCCATGTATCCTTCAGGTCAGACCTACATGATGCCCATCTGAATGCAGAACGGACCATTCTAGTACAAGTATGCTGATAAGTCCTCATAGATCTTGCAAGTTACATTGCTATTTCAGAATTTAGTGCTTCAATTCAAATTTAGGCCGCTATCTGTTGTTTCAATACGATACTACTTAATGCACATATAGTATTGGAGAGCAAAAAGATTGTAATTTCATCAGGCTATTCAAGTGGAAACTACAGTGAGTGACAGCAATCTTTGAAAGATAAATATTTGTTGCACAAACAGATAGTCAGATTAAATATTTGGGATCTGTGTAACTACAATAACTTTCAGGTTCAGTCTCAGACAACTTATAAACCAGAAATTTGTTAGCAACTCTCCAACATGCAAAGGAATTCTCATATGTTGTTCTACACCAACATTGTTAGCTGTGTAATTTTGTTTCTGCTAATGCATCTGCCACCTCTGTTGAATGCAGTACATCATAGGCAGTTACCAGGTACTTGTGGGATATCCTGTTTTAAATTGTACTTTAGGAGTCATGCAGCAGAATTAAAACAAATATAGATTAACTGGTTGTTAGAAGCTTTTCTAACTGTAGCAGAAATACTACAGAGAACTTTAATTTGTAATGCAGAAAATTAAATTATTTTCCTGTTGTTTTAAATGGTGGTTTAGAAGGCAATTGAATATATATCTGTTCCACATCTCCGAGACTTTCAACACTGATTTTTGCTACAGAGACTACAGATGTGACATGATATAGGTATGCCATAAACTAAATAGAAGCGGTTTTCTGATAAGTAAGGGAGAGAATTGTATCTTGTTGAATCAATAATAATATTTCAGAATAGAATACTAAGTCTGTATAGACACATTCAGTTTCTTAGTGTACTGTGGACAGTATGCTATCCTGAAGCCTCTGCTAATTAGGGATGTATTGGAGGCCAACATGCAATATAATATCCCTTGTGTAACAGCCAAATATCTTATGTTGATGTTGGTATTTTGAGCAGTGCCAGGAGAGAAGAGGCAGGAGTGTTCAAGCTGAAGTGGAAGAACCAGACCTTATTAGAAAAATGCAGGTTGGAGTCCACTGTCACAATCAGATTCTCCACATGCATGGGGGAGGCCACAGTGATAACATTAGAAGATACATTGAAAACTCTGGATAGCCCCCACATTTTTAAGATTATGTAGCAACATAAATTTTGCTCACGCAAAATGACTTTTAAAAAATCAGCTTTTGCATCTGATGAATTGCTCATTTTAAATTTATCATCATTAGAAAAGAATGTTTTAAAATAAATGTGAAGAACCATGGATATTTACCTTGTAGATTTTAGGCGTTAATTTTTACTGACGAGAATTAAATGCTATGAATTTCAATTTAAATATTTTAACAATATTCTGTTGCTTTCCTTGTCTCAACTCTGGGAAAAAAAAAAAAAAAAAAAAAAGAATTTTTTCAGGTAATTCTTAAAGCAAAGAAGAACAGGTGCGCTTTAAAATGCACATATGGACAAAAAATGAATCTGTCGTCCAAAATGTCGCGTTCCTCTGCGGAGAACTGCAAGGATTTCTTTTAAAAACAGATGCTCGGGAACGAAATTAAACCACACGAGGCAAAACGAGGTATCTGAGAACCGTTTACTGGTAACAAAAGACAAAATAAAAAGGAGTTACCCCTTAAAGAGGGTTAGAGAAGACAGATCAAGGGAAGAAAAACGGGAA
Organism: Sitta carolinensis; assembly: GCA_032173965.1. Classification (NCBI taxonomy): domain Eukaryota; kingdom Metazoa; phylum Chordata; class Aves; order Passeriformes; family Sittidae; genus Sitta; species Sitta carolinensis. The sequence continues at coordinate 52,395,345 of CM063313.1, forward strand.
GGAGAGAGAGGAGGAGACAGAGAGAAAAGAGGGCGTTACCACCGGAGATGGTGGAGTGCCGTGGATGTGCCGGGGCGGGGCTGTGCGGCGGGCGGGCGCGGGTGATGGGATCGGACCGGGGGCCGGGAGCCTGGGCAGGGGGGCTGGAAAGGGGTGGGGGGATCGGGCAGGGGGCCGGGAGCCTGGGCAGGGGGGCTGGAAAGAGGTGGGGGGATCGGGCAGGGGGCCGGGAGCCTGGGCAGGGGGGCTGGAAAGGGGTGAGGGGATCGGGCAGGGGGGCTGGAAAGGGGTGGGGGGATCGGGCAGGGGGCCGGGAGCCTCGGCAGGGTGGCTGGAAAGAGGTGAGGGGATCGGGCAGGGGGCCGGGAGCCTGGGCAGGTCCGCGGCGAGGATCACTGGACGCAAGGGACTCGGGCAGGGACGCAGAGACGGAGCAGGAAGGGCGCTGGTCAGGGTCACAGGGAGACAGGACAGATAAGGAGGGCAGGAGAGCCAAAAGGCAGGACTCCAGAAAAAAAAAAACTTGGAAAGGCCCCCAAAAGTCAAGGGACAGAACAGCCCCCAGAGTTTGGGAGTGCAGTTACGTTATATGCTCCCGGCTCCTCCCCAAGTTTGCCTGCTGACAGAAGACCACTGCTGACAGGAGACGAGTCCAATGTGCCGTACAGTCCATGAGCGGAGACCTTTTGCCCTCAGACTGGAGAGTGTCTCGGGGGTAGAGTGTCTTTGGTGTTCCCCTGCTGACTGCCTGTCCCATGCCAGACATGAAATGGTGGTCAGTTTCCCCAGAAACAAGGCTTTCCTCCATCTTCTCCTGGCTGTTCCTGGACATGGGACATGTGCAGCTTCTCCCCTGCGTGCCTCTGACAACCATCATTAAAGCATTACAAAATTCATTGGTTCTTCACACAAAAGATAAAGCTGTGGAAATGATCGTCTCAATGAGACTTGATACTTCATCTCAAAAGAGAGTGGGCCCTGTTCATGTGGTCATACTTGGTGTTCCTTGATTTTTTCTGTTCAATATCAAATACCACCAGGTTCAATATCAAATGGCATTTAAACTTTGTGCTCATTCTGTTCTCTCACTGTCATTGCTACTGGAAATTTTAGTTTTTCAATAGAAAGCTTCATTCGTGCTTTTGAGTGTTGACATTTGTACATTTGCTTTCTGGGAGTGTAGTGACTGAGGGTTAGAGATCTGGCAAAAGCAGGTTTTGGTATGAATTTGTGAAAATGTGACATAACAGAGTTTGATTCAACGTTCCCTCTATTACTTATAACAGCATAGAAAGGAATATCGAACTAGAAGCAATTGACAATGTTTTACAGGAAAGCTGGGAATGAGGAAGGGACTAAGGCTGCAAAGGATATAAATGCAAATATAAGGGTGCAAAAGAGTTTAGCAGTACTTAATCTTTGCGTACTTAAACACTTACCAAGTAATTTGACAGGGTTTACTACAATTATATCAATTACTTATCTATAGATTTGAGATAGTAATATTCATAGCATAATCAATTCACAGACACAGCTAAAATGATGACACTTTTCCTATATGTGTAAAGGTCCATATCAAAAATTCCCCCAGGATATGTGAAATAGTCACACCACATTTTGTGTTTCCAAACAGATAAGGATCTGTTTGGAACCCTGAGGAGCATGGAGATCTTTGTGGGTGTGAGTGTTGGAATATCAGCCTACTCATCAACAATGATTCTTCAAGTACTAGAGACTTGAGGGTCTGTGAGATCTGAGAAGCATTCCATTCATAGATAGGGGCTGGCCCTGCCTGCTGCAGTTCAGGGGAGTTCAAAGGGCTTCACTTTGGTCTGCTGCTCATAGGGTTGCAAAATGATTGACTTGATCCTCAGTAAGTATCAATTCTGCCCTTAATCTAAGTTAGTAACTACTGGGCTTTCTTCCCAAAATACACTAACGAACATTCCACTAGGGCTACAATTCACAATTGTATCACTCTACTTAGGCTGCAGATTCAGGTAAATGTTTTACCAAGGCTGTAACTGATCATTGTTTATCCCTTGTTTCCCATCTTGATTGGGTGTCAATCACACCAGGAGCGATCCTGAAGTGCCTCACAGCTTGACTTCATTACTCAGATGGTTTGGTAAAGGGTTAGCTGGACCTTTGGGAAATGAGACATGAGAATGAGGGCAGTGTTTGTGGGAAATGCACCACCACAGTGAGTTCTAGGGATAAAATAATTTCAAGACATTGGCCATTTTTTCTGCTATCTTTCTATTAACACATATTTCTTCTGTAAGATTTCTCTCATTTGGATCTGGATTCTGAAAACTACTTATCACATTCTCAGATTTAAGGAGACTTTTTCATTCTCAAGTCCTTCTCCAAGTGTTACAGGATCACTGAATGGATGAGGTTGAAGGGATCTCTGAAAGTCATTTTGCCGAAGCATCCTGTTCAAGCAGGATCACCTAGATCAGGTCAGCCAGGACCATGTATAGTAATTTCTTTAATAACTTTAGGGATAGAGGCTTCAAAAAATTTTTGGGAAACCTGTTGCTGCGCTCAGTCAAGCTCACACAACCTCTGATACAACCTGGTATCAGAGATGGTGTTGAAAGTCAAGGTATAAAATATCCTATTCTCCCCTCAGATACCAAGATGGTCATCTTATTGTAAGAGGTTATCAGGTTGGTTTATTATTACATCCTCTTGGTCAAGCCGTGCTGACTACTGCTGACCACCTACTTGTCCTTCATGTGTATAGAAATGGTTTCAAGATTTAGTTAAATCCTAACCTTCCAACAAATGCAGGTGAAGCTGACTCACCTGCAGTTCCTTGAGTAGTACCCTGGTCCTGCCCTTCTAGAAGCCGAGAGTGGCATTTGCTTTCCTCCAGTTCTCCAAATTTCCATGCTCAAAGTTTATTGAGAGTGTGTTTGAAATTATTTCACCCAACTCCCTTGACACTCATGGCTGCATCAGAATTTACAAATGTCCAGTTTGTTTTCAGTATCGCCTAATATGGTCCTCTTCACCAAGCATAAGCCTTCCTTGCTCCAGACTTTTGTGCTGGCCCAGCCTGATCTTGAACACTTCCAGGGATAGGGCAATCACAGCTTCTCTGGAAAACCTGTCTGACCACCATCATGGTTAAAAAAAAATTGATTATATCTAATCAAAATTGACCCTCCTTCAGTTTAAAACCTTTATCCTATCAGAACAGGTCCTGCTGAAATGTTTGTTCCCATCTTGCTTATGAGCCCCCTTCAAGTATCAGAAAGACACATTAAGGTCTCCCCAGAGCCTCGTCTTCACCAGGCAGAACAAACCCACTTTCTCTGACTTTCCTCATGGAAGAGGTGGAGTGGAGGGACAGAACACCTCCCTGGACCTTGTCATCAAGCTTCTTTTGATGCAGCTTAGGATTTAGTTGCCTTTCTGGGTTGCAGGTGCATATTGGTGGCTCATGTCCAGCCTCTCATCCACCAGCACTCCCTTGACACTCAAGTGGTTCTTAGCTCTCAACCCATTCATCCTCCAGCCTGTGTTCATACCAGGGGTTGCTACAATCCAGATGCAGTACCTTGTACTTGGCTGTATTGCACCTCATAATGTTCTTGTGGACCCAGTCCTTTAAGTTGTCGAGGTCACTGTGGATGGCATCTAATCCTTCAGGAGTGTCATCTGCATCCCACAGCTTTGTTTTGTCTGCAGACTTGCTGAGGGTATGCTCAATCCCACTGTCTACACCACTGATGAAGTCATTGAACAGCACTTGTCCCAGTATGGACACTGAGGAACACCACTTAACACTGACATAAGTGGGGACATATGCAATCCACTTAAAAATTTAACACTCGAGAGGCAGAGCTTTCACAGAGAAAGATTTCTACTCCTGGGACAGAAAACTATTATTGGAAATTATTATAATTAAGCCTTGCAAAGTCTTGGCCTTTTTTTTTTTTTTTTTTTTTCCCAGACCTACTTTCTATGTTCCTTCTTAAACTGCTTATTTGTTCTGTTCATTGCAATAAAAATGCTAAGATAAGGATATTTTTGGTTCCTCTATCAGAAGCTTTAAATAGGAAAACTAGTGGTTTGCCTGAAAATATAATAAGTGATTTGTTTTGACTTTAAAACCTGCTTCTGAAGTAGATTAAACAGACCCAATGAGAGGTGGAGGATGTAAAAGGCTGTATCTTTACTGACAACCTGTGGAACATTTTTACTATAATAATGTAATGAATTAATAATAAGAAATGTGACACTCTGTTGCCATGGTTTATTGCAACATATTATTCATGCAGCTAGAGAAAGGTAACATCTAGTACAAGCATTCATTCTATCACCAGGGTACTTCTCCCATTCCAGAGGTCCTGACCTTATGTTCAAAAGCAGATAAAAGCAGGAGAAAGATAGCATCATGTGAGACTTATTTTTTCATCCTTAACAGAAATAATTTTTTTGGGCATGGAGGGAAAAGCAGGGGAGAATAGGAAAGGAGGAAAAAAACGGTTTGGAAAATGAGATATGGAATTCTCAGGTGATGCTATGGGTGCAGCATATTATGGGTGCATATGAGCACTACCAGGGACCTTCCTGGGGAGCACAGGGAAACAAAAAGTTATTAACTAATACTTACAGAAATATTAATTGAGCTATTTGATACTATTTGGCTTGAATCTGTATTCATTCATCTTCTCTGATTTCTTTTTAGTGACTGTCTTCTTGTCAAGTTTCCATGAAAGCAGCTACAGTAGGGGGGTTCACCCTTTTGACCAGATGTCTTCTGTCAGAGAATCTGGGCTTGTTTTCTTACCAACACAAGATGCAATTTCTTTTAATGTCTCCTACTTTTGTTTAATATTTTTTTCCTTTGAAAATTATTTGTTTTCCACAACTCATTACTTCATCAGTAATTTCGTTTATCTTCCCTATAGCTGCAATTTTGTACTGTATACCACTGAATGTCCTTTGTTCATGAAGCCCAGTGAAGCAGTTAGTCCTTTTAAGTATTTGATATCCCTTCCCTGTTCACGCCCTTCAGGAATCTGTTCATTAATGTTTAAGAAGTGTTAATGACCAAAGGAGAGAGGGAATAACTCAATCTGCCTCTCATACAGTGAAAAGCAAAATGCACTGCAATCATTTTACTGGCAGAGTGTACCTGAAACTCTCAGTGTTTTCCAAAAACTTTTTAACTTCTCATATAAATCTTCATTGGTAATAGACAGAATTAAAATAGTAGTGCCTTTTCCTACTCACTAACACTGGAAAAAATATGCATGACAGCACCATTATAAGATGTTAAAAAATAGTCAGTTATACTCCTATGTGTATATTTGGGTGTTTAATCTTACTGTTGTCAGTCAAGTTCCTGGCCAGTTTCTGTTAGTGTCAGCAAACAATTAAAATTTGTTGACAGACACAAAGTTTCCTTGATTCTGTTCATCTAGAAAAACAGAGTGCAATTAAATCATACTTAGCATAATAACATCTAACAGTCTGAAACATGATAAGAAGGCAACCAGGGTCATCCAGCATTTTTTGTAAAAGAATGAAAAAAGTTTCATTTAAAACAATTTTTATGGATTTAAACATTCAGATTTCAAAGAAATTATGCAGTTCCAGAGTTGGCTATATTCTTTATTTGCTTTTGTGATTTACAAAGTTTTAAGCAGAACTAGGATGTTCTATGTGTTAGAGTATTATTTTATTGTTTTCTAAATGTCTCTAAATTTCTCCCCTTTTCTGTATGTGATTTTCACAACTGGACAGTTCCTTGCAGAAAAGATTCTGCTAGATGCAATTACTTCTGTTCTCAATATTCTACTATTAATATTAATATCTCTGGGGGAAAATGTTGATACTTCTAAGTGAGATTTGTTCTCTGAATGCATTTGAGTGTTCCACAGTATTAGTGAAATTTGGATATAAGTTAAAAAAACCAAAACCATAACCAGCTGTTTAAAAGACAAAATAATTTCAAGAGGTGTTTTGTGAAAAACAGGCATTTTTTAAAGAAAAGAAAGGAAAACAACCAACAGTTAAATCCTTGGTTATGCGTTTAATTTTATTTTGGTCAAATCTTACTAGCATAATATCTTTTTCTTAATATGTCACCACAGATTTCTGTCAGCTGCCCGTGGGTCTTATCCAGGCATTATCCTTCTTGGTATAAATAGTAATCAACTGAGCAATGGCTCACTTTAATAAAGATTTGAAAACAAGTTAAATTATAGAGTCAGGAAAAAAATAATCATAGTATATCTATACTATTTAGTAAGAAGGTATTCATTAAAAAAAAGCAGCGCTTTCTCAGGTTGTGTCAATTTAAGAAACATATTTGGGGATGTCTCGTGCAAACTGTGGAAACATTTTTTAGTTTTCTCAACTTAGGAGATTTTCTAACAAAAGATACAAATAAATGCACATGAAAATTTAGGTGGCAATGTAAATGGAAGCATTTACAAAGCTCAAAGGAGCACTGAGGTATTAGGAACACATCTGAATTTTACACACACATTACACACATCTGTACATCACTATATGTAGTATGAGAGAAAAACAGGATGAACTGGAAGCATTGGACAGTTCTCAGAGCTATGTTGTCGTTCTTTGCTGTTAGGAAGATTTTGAGGAATAAATCTCATGACTGGACTGCTGGCATGGGGGCTCCAGACTGTTCTGGAGTGATAGACGAGGAAGGCAAGATGAAGGAGTTACATTGAATGAAAAGGAGAGGTTTGACTGTACAGCTTCACCATTAGTGATGATGTGGTTGAGAGACCCTGGGTTAGGGGGATAGAAAAAAAAAGAGGAGATGTGTCCCACCAGCTGATAGGGTATTTTACTGGCAATTAGCTGAAATCTCTGAATCAGAAGCCCTTGTCTTGAGATTTCAACTTCTGAGACATCAACTTTTAATATGATATAGTAGGGACAAGAAGGTCTGTGAAAATCCTGAACTCTGTGAAGATAATTTCTGGTCAACAGTACTCAGTAAGCCAATTAGAAAATATTCACTTCTAGAGTTGCTATTGTGAATGCAGAAGAATTGTGACTTTCTTCCCTATCATATATCTCATATGCACCATGGTGATTTTATTCCCTTGCACAATACATGAAAGTTTTGATTGGGCAGGGACAGTTTGATGGATACAGCTTCTGGTGTTAACTGTCCAGGTGACCTATGCTAAATGTACATCCCAATGTTTGAAGGTCCCACCACCCATTGCTCTCAATGTGGTTTTTAACAGTCCATTGTACTGTGATGACATGGCACCCCTGAAAGAATTCAGTCAGATGGTGGGACTCTTTTTAAAAATATCCTCATTGTCACCCGGGCCAGAGAGCAGAGGATTGGTGGATGTATCATATCCCCTATTGTGTGCCAGCCTCTGGGAAATCTCTGCTTGGCACTGGTGCTCTGCACTGAGAGGCATCAGGCCCAGCATCACAATCGGGTGAGAGAGGGAATGGTCCCACTCTGCTCTGCACTGGGGCAGCCTCACTTCAAGTGCTGGGGGCAGGTCTGGGAGCCACAGTGTAAAAAAGACGTTGAGCTGTTAGAGAGTGTCCAAAGGAGGGCAATAAAGATGATGAGGGGCCTTAAGGTGAAGTTGTTTGGGGAGTGGCTGAGGTCATTTGGTCTGTGCAGCCTGGAGAAGAGGAGACTGAGGGGAGAACCCATTGCAGTTATATCTTCCTTGTGAGGGGAAGATGAGGGGCAGGCACTGATGCCATTTCTGTGGTGACCACTGACAGGACCCAAGGGAATGGTCTGTAGTTGTTTTCATGGGAGGTTATGTTGGATATTAAAAAAGTTCCTTCACTCAGAGGGTTGTTGGGTACTGGAACACATTTTTCAGAGGAGTGGTCTTTACCGCTTCACCACTCTGGTCAGCACCAGCCTGACAGACTTCAAGAAGCACATGATGTGACTCTTGAGGCTGGTCCTTTACAAGGCAGAGAAAGAGATTCACCTGCAAGAAAGCTTACCGTGGACACTATGTCACAATGAACTATGGCAGACCGGTTCCCTACCCTGCCACACATTGGCCAAAATATCCTGTCCTCTGAAGCCAGAGACTCCCTTACCCTTGGCCCTAGAAATTGACGAGATAGTACAGAATAACAATCTAAACATGCCCACGTTGCACCAGGCTCCAGCTCCTCAGGGCTACTGCAAAAATTATCTCTGTCCTGGAAGGAACCAAGAGAAGATCTATGTCAGGTCAGGACATTTACAAATTTATTTGGTTCAATACTTTTGTAAATTGTTTGGATGCAGTAATTGTACACACCATTAAAGTTTTTGGTGATGACACAAAACTGGGCGGTGCAGTTGACTCTTGAGGCATGAGAGGTCTTGAAGTGGGATCTGTACAGATTGTAGCATTAGGCAGTCATCAGTGGCATGAAATTTACCGAGATAAAATGCCAGATTGGGCTCCTAGGAAAAGGTAACTGGACTGATACAAGCTGGTAGAGGAGTGGCTGGAGATCAGCCTGCAGAACAGGATCTGGGATTGCTCAACAGCGGCAGGCTCACTGTGAGCCAGCAGTGTGCCCAGGCAGACAAGAGGGCAAACAGCATCCTGGAGAGCCGTAGAACTAGGCGGCCAAAAGAAGGGATTATCTTCCAAGAAATTTCCCTTTTAACAAATTCATAGAGAATCTGATTCAAGAAAACAAATACTCTATGTTGTTTAGATGTGGATACTCATGATTGATAGTAATGAATCTTTTATTTAAAAGGATAATGTAGAAATCACTTAGAAGATAACATAAATGATGTCAGAAATGACAATGTGTATATAGGAGCAAAATACTTAATTCTTGTTATTGTCTATAAGTTATTAGATTTCCTGGAAGTAGGCTTGTAGAAGACAAAGACCTTTTAATCACAAGAATGTTTTCCTATAATTCGTCTATTGCTCTTTATTTAGTGCCAATGTCTTAGAAGTAAATAGAAAGGCACTGTGATATCTCGATGTCACTTGGTGTCATCTTTCAAAGAACATTGAGTAAGACATTTTCTTTTATGAATAATATGATACAGAAATTCTGATCTGACTTTTGGATCTTCACTTTACTGAAAGCAATAATGGGCACTGAGAAGAAGATACTTAGGATGATACAGTGAAAGTGAAATTATTATTTTATAAGCTATGAAGTGGGTCATTGATTGCTATTGAAATATATTTTTGATGAGGAAGTTTCACACATGAAGAATGAATCAGTATCTTCTCCAGAAAGGAGAGAATAATTTGTTTATAGAAAAACTTGGTGCTAAAATTCATAAAGCTATTAATTGACAAGGGATTGTAAATGGATTTTTCCATTTAGGTTTTTAAGTGTTTTGCCATGCGTGTGGAGTACTGATTCTGAATTGTGGCTGTGCTAGCAAGATAACAGTTATGAAAAATTACTAGGTATAACAGATAACAAAGAGGGGTACAAGATATGCAACTTAAAACAATGTTGATTAGTGGTTGGACCAACAACATAGCAACGTGGCAAACAACAGAAACAAGCAACAGTGTAATAGAAAGAGAAATTATCATGGATTTATGGTCAAGACAGAAATTACAAGGGCAGCTCTATTACAGACAGTAATTAAGGGTAGAAATTAGTGAAAGCAGCATCTATAAAGAAAGAAAAATTATATCAGGCCTGTTTCAAAGAAATAATTGTAGAGATTGAGAAAAATTTGAAAGGGAAAAAAAAGAAACTGTAGAAACAGCAAAGTTTGCATTTCTCCTGAAGTTGTCCCTGTATCCCTGTCCCTGTGACTATGCCTCAGTTTCAATCACTTCTGCAGTCAGGGAACTCCTGAAGAATATGGAGTGCTTGGAAATGTTTTGATGGCAGTGATGGAGCATCCTGACCATTCAACATCACATGCATTGTATAAGCATTACTGTACCTTACTAGAACTACCTACATTTTTAAAAAGCCTGAAAAATTTCAGCCTCCATCTTCTTCCTGTTGCTTGAATGTCCTTAACATACAGGGTTTTGTCTCCCCTGCTCTTTCTTTTGTGGGAATGGTAGCAAGTTAAGGAAGTACCTAAACAAGTAGAAATATCATTATTTTATTGTTATCATTTAACTGTGTTGCAGAGGAGTAGCTATACCTACAGAATTTGAACTAAAATTCAAATTGTTTGAAACTGCAATATATTTGTAAGAAATATATGATTCATGGAAAGAAAATTACGGTAGAAAACCCCCCCAAACAACCCACAGTTTTTCTACAAAATATTCTTACAGCACTGAATTTGACAGTTATTTACACCACACTAGACTGGTAAGTCTTTAATTTTGATGTGTCTTTGATACCATTTCTGTATCAAAAAATCACAGAATCATGATAATTTGAGGTCTTTCAAATAAAATTTAGATACAGATACTACTTGCAATAAAATTTTTATTCATGGTCTTAGTTTAATTTGTCTTCTGGGCGTTTTAATCCAGAATACAACAAAATAAGTTACCTTTGGAAATTTCTCAGCTAAAAAGTCCTTTTAAAACAATATTTTGCACTATTAAATTCAGGCATCATTTATCCTCTGGAGGGCATTAGATCAGTTCATGTGAACACTTGTTAACTTGTTTTTTACAATAAGTGTTGCTCTATTAGAAAGAATATCTCTATCATATTTTTAACAAAAAGGAAATGGATAGTGCTATATTCTGTATTTTAATTATTTCTTTTTAATTCCCTGCAAGATACAGTGGAAAAAAAAGAAAGGTGACAAAACCCTATCCATGCCATTTCTACTGTCTTCCAGGGAGAAAAAAATTGGAAAGGTGTAGTTTAAGGATCTGAGGTTTTGGCTCTATTCCTTTAATTCTTAATGTTTGGTCATCTCTTTACTAGCTTCTGGTTTGAGGGTATGCACACAAATCTCCTAACTTTACCTAGTAATTCCAAGCATACTGAGCAGACTAGATACAACTCTCTAGTCAGCTGCATTTGCAGAATGAACCTTGTTGTTTCAGGATGCAGAGTTGCCACCTCTGTGCCTATCAGAGACTTCCTTTGCTTTTTAAAGTAGCAAGAAGTCAGTAATCTTTCTCTGCTTCTATTTCCTTCCTATGAACTAGAAAAAAACACTCTCTTCTTAAATTTCTGTCTCTTTGTTTTCGGACATTGCTTCAGAAAGCAGATGAGTTTTTTCAGATATTGTTTCAGAAATCAGGTTTTAGTGGGTTTCTTCTGGACCTGAAATATTATCTGAGTTGTGTCTGGTTTAACAATGAAAAATATGCCTTCAAAGTGTGCCCCTCATTGAACTATTGCTTTGGTCATGATGCACTGCAGTTAAGGGTCTCAGACCTTTTATCTGTGAAATCTCAATTTTTTTGAATTTGTAGATAATTATAGATGAGGAAAGCATTTTTGAATGGGAATATTATGAACAATTTTCAGGCAAATTGTGGGCAATCCTCATCACTTCTCTGAGCAATTTACCAACTTTCTTCTGTTCAAAATTACATCAATCCTTTACAATTAGATCATTTTGGCACCAATCTGTCTATTCTCTCAGATAACGGATAATTTTTTGACTGCTGTACCTTTAGTTCTTACTACTTAAGATATATTGACTGAAATTTCGGTCATATAAAAAAAATTATTTTTCACATAAAGTCAATTTGCAGTACAGTCTTATCACATTAAAAAGTTTCTGCTTTAAAATCAAGGAAATTTTAGTAAATGTTGATTTTCCTAAATCAATAACAACAACAATGGTAGCACACACAGTAATTAGAAATAAGATCCAATTTAGTAGTAAACTAATAGTCTTTTGGACAGGGATGGGTCCATTTTTGGATCTGAGGTAATACAAAAGTGAAAGACAAAATAAGGAGATAATTTCATAAGAAGAAAAAAAAGGAAACGATCATGAGTATATGAGCTGTCCATAAGTTGGTTATATTCTTCAGTAGACATTATATTTATGCTACAAAGACTGATGAACAATAACACAGATGTAGTAGAATAAGGAAAAATATTGATTTTCCTTGTCATATAGTTAAATCAAGGAGAAGTTTATGGCACATTTTTTACCATTACTGTGACTAAAGAATATAAAAAATAGGGATTTTTTCCCTGATTTTTTCATCTCTGAACAACTCACAGCATAAACCCCCAATGAAAACCCAGATTTAGGGGCTGAAATTTTCATAAAATATCTACACTGTTTGTTTCTGATGGATTTCTTCCTAATTAAGAGAGTAGAAAACAGAATTGATTTTTCAATTTCTATCTAATCCAAATTAGAAAAAAAAATCAACTTCTATTTCTTTTTCACTAGAACAACAATTTAATGGTTCCTGCTCATAGAACAAAGGTAGCACAATCTTTCCCCTATATAATTGTTGCAACTCATATTCGTTTTAGTTTAATTCAACTATTGTTCTGTAATGTTAAATGGTTTGTTCCCTTGTTTCCCCTATTCCCAAGTTGGTTTATTCCCGAAGTTGTGTACTCCCCCTGTTTCCCTATATGGTTTTTCCCCGCCTATGTTCCAGTCCCTTCCCTGTCAATCCCGGTTACCCAACCCCTCACGCTGCCTCTATTCCAGCTCGTTCTGTGTCAGTTCTCCCCAGAAACAATCCTGTGACCCCTTCCCTCTGCCCGCTTACCCTGATTCGCCCTGAGACCTGTGACCCAACCCTTCAACTCTGCCCCGGTTTAACCCCACTGGTTACTGTGCTGTACCCGCCCCTTGTTTTGTATCAGTATAAAATCCTGTGCACAGAGCTGCACGGGGCTCTCTCCTTGTCTGTCCCCTTTGACATAATAAACATCCCGGTTGGAACTTCAGCCTTGGGAGCCTCCCTCTTCTTCTTTACCTGAACCTGAGATGCGGTGAGCTGACTGCACTTGGGAACCTTTGCTCCTAAGGTTCAGCTGAGGGCACAAACCCCACGCCTCAGCTGTTCCCCACACCTGGCGTGGAGCCGGTGTGCCGAGAGATAGCCAGGGTTCCAGTCACCCGCATCATGTAATAGGTTTCTGTGTGCATTGCAACATAGAAAGAGTTATTGTGTATTTATTCTGTCTCAAGAAAAAAATAATACTAGATTAAAAATGTATCAGATGCTTTCCTTCTTCAATGACCCTCTCGACTTTATGTTAAGAAATTTTTAACATATAAACAAATACAACAATGAAAAATTGTAAACTCTCCTTTTTCCTTTTTGTTTTCTTTGCATTTTTTGCCCCTATCTCTGACCTTACCTGTCTATGTAGCACTGATAAGCATCTGCAGCCTGTAACTGCTGGGCATTTAATTGGTATCTTCATCAAATCAATAGCTTTAAATCCATGCAAATTTTACATTTGGAAGCTTTTACAACTACCTTTAGGCACAACCTACATGTGAACATGCTGTGAAAAATTTCTCTCTAAATTATCACTAGATATTAAAATTTCACATTTGAGAAATATGATATGTGGAAAAACTAAATTTTCAATAAAATAATAACTAAAAAACATAAATAAGTCATTCAGTGACTAACCTGAGCTTGAAGAAAATAGCTCTTCCTGAGAATATTCCAGCAATAGAATCATCAGAAAAATCATCAAGAAAAGAATTCATCAACACTCTTTCTTCTCAAATTACCTGTGAAAAACTAGTATTTTCCAAATGAATTATTTAATTTGTGAATCAGTTTGAGCAGCTGTGATTAGAAGTGGATAAGGAAGTTTCTTTTTCTGCTTGCAGTCAGAAAAGTACATTGTAGTACTCTACACATGAACATAAGAGGTGACAACAGCTGATGAGCTGTTTTGTTAAGGAGGGTGACCTTATTTGACATACTATATAGATCAAATGTATCCTTATTTCTTCAATTAAACTTCTGTCTTAGGGAATTGTTACAATTTTTCCTTTTTATTTTAAGTTTCAATGAAAATGGATAGTTATATCCAGGCAATTACCTTTGTGCTTCTAAGAATATATTTGTATCCCTAAATGTCTGTATTGCTGAAGTTTCCATTTTTATTTGTATAAAAATTGGAAGCACAGGTGACAGAGAGAGCCAGGAGACACAGGACTTTGTGCATCAGTTTCTGTGCCCTGTGTTGTGATGTTTTAGATGAGCTGGTAATGGGACAGGAGACACACGGCTCAGGGATAAGAAAGATGAATATGATTGGTGTTGTGTCTGCCATGACCTAATCAAGAAGTAGGTAAAGCTCTCTTCATGCAACTAGAAGACACACCCACTTGTCGGACTTAGTCCTCACTGATGTGGTGTAACGACTTGAAGAGCACAATTGCCTGTCTCAAACACTGCTAAAGCAACAGAAGGATTCTGCCATGAGATGAGCACAAAAGAATAGTGCTAACTCCAGTCCTGGCAGAGGTGATGTCTGGTTGATAGATCCTGGATAATACATCCAGACAGTAATTCTCACTGTGATAAACTGTGTAAATAAGAAACTGTCCACAGGCATATCACTGATCAAAGGTCACCCCAAGTTAAGGTAGAAATGGCATCTGTAACAACTGACCACTGAAGCCCTCCTTCTCTCTCACCCCAAATATGCCTCTGTGGATACCTGGAAAATAGTGTCCTACAGCAGGGCCTTAAGATAAGAAAGAAATGCTACTATTGTCCAGGTGTTATGTCAGACTTAGGGGGAGAATGACAAAGATGGGAAGAAGAATGTATTACTGATAATAGACACAAAGAATACAGGATTTGCAGGCCACAAAGAAGGCCAACTCATTAACCATGTTCAAATCACAACATCAAATCACAGCTGTCTGACTGGGTAAAAGGTAATTTTGACAGGGGGGAGATTGGGATGCTAAGTCCACCCACTCAAGAAACTCACCAAATCAAAAGAGAAAGACTGAGCATGTGGACTACTTAAATTAGAAGCAAAGGGATCCTTCATCTGCAGTGACCATGAGGTGGTAGAATACCACTTTTTGAAAGGAAGAAGCAGGGCAAAAAACCAGGATCACAGTCCCGTGCTGCAGAGGACCAGACTTAGGCAGGGAACCACTTAGAAGAATCCAGTGGGAAACATGACTGGAATGAAGAGGTTCAGGAGAAATTCTTTGAATTCCAATGATCATGTCCTCCAAGTTCAATATTGATCTACTCTTTTCTTGAGCTTGAATGGGAAAATTCAAGACATTATAAAAGGCAGCAGGTGGCATGTGCGAATGATCAAGAATCTGCTGACAATATTCAGAAAAAAAAATGAGTCATATGAGAATATGAAGCAGGGTAAGATGACCCAGGAGAAATATAGGTATTGCTCAAAGATGTAGAGAGGGACATAAAAAAGCAAAACTTCATCCAGTTTAGACTGAGGAATTTAAAAGGCAACAAGAGAGAATCCTTGTCTGCAGCAAAAGAAAGACCAATGCACAAGAAAGTTGGAAGGCCAGTTGGACAGAAAGGAGTTCTTCAGGAAAGGTGCTGAGGTTTCTTTTGCAGGCAGGAAGATGAACACGAGCAAGTAAGGTTCCCTTGCAGCAAAGACAGCCAACAACCTCCTGTGCTGCTTTAGTACCACCACTACCAGATAGACATCATCCTTCCTCTCGCTCCCGCACTGGTGAGGTCACTCCTGGAGTGCTTCCCAGTACAAGACACATGAACATATGGAAGTCATACCAGCAGTCACAAAGATGATGAAGAGAATGGAACATCTCTGTTATGAACTCAGGCTGAGAGGTCTGTGACTGTTCAGCTTGGAGAAAAGAAGGCTCAGAGGGACAACTTATCCATTTGTGTGTGTACTTGAAGGATAGGCATATATAAGGCAGTGCCAGGCTTTCCTGGACTAGAGGCATTAGATAAATATTGAAATATATGTAATTTCACTTAAATATGAAAATGTTTTTCTTATGGGGCTGTTTGAGCACTGGTGCAGTTTGCCCAGAGAGATTGTGGAGTCTTCATCCTTGGGTGAAACACAAACACTGTTCAAGACAACTTAATGTAGGTGGCCTTTCTTTGACCCAGGGCTTGACTAGAAGATCTCCAGATGGTGTGCCATCCTCAATTGTGGCAGCTCTATGCAGATGATACATGTCAGTTCTGTGAGAATCAAGGACTTTCTAAAAGACCAGATACAGTTCTGAGGTAGTTGTGTGCCTTGAAACTTCATTAGTATGAGAGACCTTAGATTGGTCTTATTGTCCCCTGAAGTATACATGAACATATTTGTTTATTTTTTAATGTTTGTGTATACTTGAAATACAGAAAAGTTATTTTAATTCTTCAAACAAGAATCACATCATGGAAAGATAAAAGCCCAAAATATTTGGCTTGGACCTAGTTACTTTCCAGTGCAGCTTAGATTTTCATACAGTTTATGCATGAAGACTAGCTAAGACATCATGGAAAGATAAAAGCCCAAAAGATTTGGCTTGGACTTAGTTACTTCCCAATGCAGCTTAGATTTTCATACAGTTTACACATGAAGACTAGCTAAAGCAACACCTATAAGAGTGTTAATAGATAGACATGACACTGGAATAGAGGGGCTGATAACATTGGAAGGCTATGGAGATACTGGAGCAATTTGCTTTAAATGCTTAGATTTTAAATTTAAATACTTTAAATATGCTTTAAAAGCTTTTTCAATATAGCTCAAATTAATTCAGTGAAACTACATATTTACTCCTGGAAGGGTTTGGTCCTAAATATTGAAGTGTTTGGGAATTTTAAAATTTTATCCATGGCTAGAAATTCTGCAAAATGTTGCTATTCCTTTTATCTCCTGTTGAACGTTCTCATCTTGGTTGCTACTTGATACCTGCAGGTTTCTTAAACTCTCCCTTCTTCTGAAGCTAACATAACCTTCTCTATCTTTAACCAGACTTTTTAAAAGGGAACATCCTTAGTTACTACTGAAAACAAACTGTGCATACCTGGTTCCCTATCTGATATTCTCTACACAAATATGTATTATTTTAAAGGACATGATCTCAGCCCATCAAGTATTTTGATCTAATAATACGTGTAATTTATATGTTTTTAAACAAATATGCAAATATTTACACAGAACAACTTTCCAGTGATATTTTAAGTAACATACCACTGTAAGACATTTCTATAAGACCATTTATGATGTTATTTATGGCCAGGCATGATAAAATTTAAAAATTATATAATACATAAATTTATTTAATTTAAATTAAATTTTAATATTATATTATAAATAATTTGGAATGCTGACCTAAATTTATGAAGTAAAAAAGATGCCTGAAATGCTAAATTCTAAAAAGGGAAGCAGTCTTGTCCAGTTGAGGAAACAACTACAGATAAGAAAGGAATATGAGATATAATAAATTTGTGTCAGACTCTGGTAGCAACATAATAATAACATGATTTTTTCCCAAGCTTTTGCATAAAATGTGAATTGATTTAAACTTTATAATCTATTAAATAACGGGGATTCATTTTCATTTTATTAAAAGAGTCTTAGAAATGGTTCTCCTTTAAAAACAGAGAAAATAACTGAGAAAATAGGATTTGTTGAATCTGGAACTGATTATTACAGTGCATGAACTAATGATGAGTGACTAGTGCGAGAATTAATTAATACAGCTTTTGATAAAGTTTCTGCATCATATTATTGTATTAATGTCACTCTAAAACTTTTTTTTTACAGAAAGTAGCATTGCAAAGATTCTTTACTCATATAAATCACCATAACCTCTATGAGTTTGTAAATAACAGCTGAATGACCCACTCTTTTTTCTATTCATTATGTGTAGAGTAGCTGTCTTCTAAACAGGTAGATATTATTTTCACTTCTACAAACTATAGACAGAAATATGATTCTCCAAATCACCGAAAAATATTTCTAGTCATATCGCATGGTATAAATTAACTAGATTGGTTTGCTTGCTGCTGTGTAATGTTACAAGGATATGTATGTTACAAGGATATGTATGTTACAAGGATATGTATTTCTTACTCATTCCAATATGCATGTGATAATTTCCAACAGTATTAATTCAAGAGACACCATTTTAGAGAATATTGAACTATTTTTTTTTTCAGCTACCTAAATACATAAAATTCACACACTGATGTTTATGTCAGATTCCTGATCTGTACTATCCCGTCAGAAATCCACAGACCATGAATATTTTAGAGGTCTGTTATCATGGGTGATTTGAAGCAACTGAGCATAAAAAACTTTGAAACTGCAACCTCTTAAAACTCTAATGAGCAGCATATCCTTTGGATTAATTTTTATAATTTTGTAGACTGCTTCCTTTCCAAATAAGCCTACTATGAATTTTAAATCTCAAACCTGTGTTCTCAGGTGCCATGAACTGCATCAGAGAACAACCTTGAAAATCTTGTAAATTATTTGTACACCCCATATGACTTTTTTTTTTCTCAAGATAAAGGGCAAAGTTCCAAGTGTTGCTGGATTGCATAGAATAGTAATTGTTCTAAATTTTATTTATTTATTTAATCACTGCTTTTAAAGCAGCATGAGATAACACAATTTATAAAAAGATGGAGGAAGTATCTGTGAGCTACAATGGTATCTCACTGTGCTGTGTAACTTCTCCAAGAAAACATGTAGGAGACTGAAACTTTTATGAAATTTAATAAGGGATTTTAGCAGGCTGCTGTGATTGTTTTTATGATATTGTTCCTATGTGACCAGACACTTTTGCTTATTGAGCAATTACAAGGGAAAGACACTGAAAGAAGAACAGGTCTCGAGGTATTTCTTAGGAAGTCAGGATATAGAAGTAATTAAATCACCCTTTTTTTTTTTTTTTATTTTTATTTTTAATTCTAAATGAAAGGGAATTAATTGATCGAAATTTTAATGATGCCAAAAAAGAACTCCAAAGAGCTCAGATAAAATCAAGTTGGCTTTACTGCTCTAGAGAAATTAACATGAATGCAAACTTTTTTGTGTTGATGTCTTATATCATTCTTAAACTGGTTAAAACACTTCCTTACACTATCAGGCAAATAACATGTATTTATCAATCACTTCAGGATTAATATCAATTATATTGACTTTGATAGATTTCTTATTATGTTCATGGTAGGTGAGCATTTGGGTTTTCAGTGGTCAAAGAGAAGAGACCCCTTCCATGTAGGGTTTAGCTCTGACACTTCCTGTGTCCATGCGATTAAGAAACAGAATGGCTCTCATTTGTTTGTCAGCAAACAGCAGCAGTATTTTCCTCTCTCTTAGCTCCACAGACAAGTACTTTTTCTATTTTGTTTTCAACCATTGGCTTTAAGGTTAGGGGAGGAGAAAAAATACTGAGGGACGTAGCTTTTCATATCTGTGATATGTTTTGTATCTGCTCTTTTTAGTATCATTTTTGTTTCCCCTCTTTTCCTTCCTACATTGCATTGATGATCTCAGCTAATTACAATTTCTTCTTTCATCAAATGGATGAAAGAAGAAAGAACAGCAAGATGAAATTAATAATTGTTCAGCTGTGTCAGGAAAGACTCTCTGGGTGCTTTATGGCAGTGAAAGGATTATAATAATTGTCTGTTTAAATATTTCACTTTCACCTTGAATAACCTAGTTTACATTGTGAAGAAAAGAAACTATGAAAGAGGCTACAACTTTTATAAGTAATGAGAAACTGGAAAGTTAATAAATCCTCCAATTTTAAGTGACGCCATCAAGTATGTTACACAAATGTTTTGGTAATCACCAAAGAGAGAGAAATCCTTTAAATTATGGATGTGCTTTTTGACCACTATAAGGATCTGCAAGGTTACTGGGCCACACCTCTCCTGCACAATCAGCCAAGGAACAACTTTATTCTTGTGCAAATTTTTGTATACTCTGCATGTTACTGTAGCATGTTGCTATTCTGTTTACAGATTCTGCTGCTCAAAAGAAACGTACAAACCTAAGAGATGCAGAGAGTAGCTCAAAAACTGTTTTCTCACTAAAAATTTTATCTCCTCTTAGACAAGCTATCCCTTCTAATCATGAGCCATTTCTACTGTTTTACACACTCCCAACGTCTCCCACAATCACTTTTTTTTCTTTTACAATGCCAGAAGGTTGACAGTATCACTGAGATCAACCCCATTTTTCCTCAGCTGTAACTGGGAAATACGCAGCTGAAGTAATACCAGAGATTCTCCATTTTCACTAGCCTGATATTCCTTATTGACAAAGTACATCTTCACAGAACCCTCTTCAAATAGTCTACAAAACTCTGTAGTCTTTAGACATATATTTTGTCATAGACTTTGGTAAGTGAAATTCTTTCAAAAACAAAATATGTGTTATCTAAAACCTGCATCTAGCAATATTTCCATCAGCATAATTTTCTCTGGAAACACATATTGATGGAAAAAAGTTATAAGAATTTCATCTAGCAGTTCAGCAGGGTCTTGATAATCTCAGACGTGTCCTCAGTCCCAAAATAATTTGACAAGTGACGCAGAGGCTGCTGATGTCTCTATTTACTAACCTATATAATGTAAGCGACAGGAGAAATAAGCTCTCTACTATTGTAGAACAGCATTATAGAACTCATATTTTGCTAGGAGAGTTTCTTAATTATGATTTTGTGGGGAAGTAGAAGTCTCCAGAGTGATCTGGCACACATGATAACATTGGCAATTGAATTGTTTGCCCTTTAACTCTGTTTTCTTGAAGGTGTGTGAAAGAAAAAAAAAACCCTTGTTCTGAATATTATGGCTGGTCTTCTACTGCAGTTTGAAATCCTGCAAGAAGCATTTTCAGGCTAGCCTTGCTGTGTGCATTCTGGACAACTCAACAATTTGCATTTATTTTCCATCATAATCTATGAATAAGGGATTGTAGAAGGGAAAAAAGTTACTGCACAACAGTATCGGCAGACAGAGGAAAGAGAAGTGAGACAAACCATGAACAACCACAATCTTCTAACAATCACTCTAACATCAGTCTTTACTCTTAAATTTTCCAGATTTTCCATTTACAGTGGAACAGATATATAAATACAGCAGCGTGTTCATTCTGTGTGATCTGGCAGGAGATTTACAAGCAAATATAAACATCATGACTTGAGGGAAAAAAAATGACAGAGTGAAACACTCAATATGAAAAGCTTTTTACTAATTTGTATTTGAGCTTGAACTTTTAAGACATATTTTTGTATTAATAATATTTTTTGTAGTCACTACCAATTTATGTGTATATAAAAGTATTTTTGTAAAAGCATAAAGATGTTAAAAGAAAAATACGCTATTGTTTTAAGGAAAACAATAGTTCAAAGTGAATGGTTTAGTATTCATGTAATATATTACTGTAGAAATATAAATTTAATGTTTTTTTACCATTCTCTTTGGATTGATTATCAGTGTGATTTTGGTTTGGTTTTCTTTTTCTTTTTTTTCCAATTATGTTCAGTTAAAAATGCATGAAATTTTTGACAATAAAAACATTATTTTATAGATGTTTTTGATTTTTTGGCATACTTGCAGATCTATGAAGAAAAAGACTCGATACTGTTAGAAATCCTATAATATTAGAAAGACTACACTATTAGTTCTTCAGACAATTAGTAAAATCAGAACTCCTTTCCCCTATCATTTTTATACATTCTTCAGTTAAATCATAACAACTAGTTTATTCTTAGTGCATTATTATCTTATACAACAATACCAGTATAAAGACCGACCTACAATATATTTTCTTAAACCATTTGTTTGTGTTTGTTTCAACAGTAAATTACAGATTGATCTCCTACTTAAGCATGGGAGGCTTAAGAGCTATCTATTCTCACTAAAAATCATTGCTGTTTTATCTTATGTTTCACAAAATTTGGCAATTACCTTCAACGCCTGTAGAAGCTGGAAGTCCAGAAATGCATTTTCAAAATAAGTCTCTTATTCAGAGATAAACTCTGACAGTTTTCTGAAGATGACAAAGAATCGGATCACTTCAAAAATGAGGTTGGTAGGCTTAGTTGTGCTAGAATGTAGACTGCCTTTTAAGTGCATCCTTCAAAAGGATTTTGAAGGATGATATTTTTCAAGACATGCATGCTGCCATGTATCTCTTTAATTTCACTAGAGATTGACACTTTTGAGCCTTCTCTTCAGGAGGAGCTCTCTGCCCCTCTCATAAGGTTGTGCCCTTCATCAGCTTCATTGCTCCTATTTGGACATGCATCAGCACCTCGATGTCTTTTTAACACAACAGTTCATTGACTCTTGTATGTCCCTGGACAGATGGAGTTTTAATTTATCTCAAAAAGTCAATTAACTAAGATGTTTATTTCAATCCAGTTGGAAGAAATGAAAGAAGAAGAAATGAAAGTACTCCTAACACTCTTTTAAGTATTAATTAAATATATAACTTGCTATATAAAAAGTTTAAAATTAAAATAATTTTTTAAAATAAAAAGTTATATGTGGGTCTTCTCAGACTAAGTATGTTATCAACATTTAGCAACACTTATTGTAATTACCTGTGCTGTAGTTAATGATACTGTTTTTTCCAGTGAGTACTGTTAATGGTCTTTTTTTTTTTGCGTGGTACACAGCCAAGCAATGTTCCTGAACAACTCTTAGGCCTATGAAGGCAGTAAATTTCCAGATGAACAGAGAGCAGATGTGACATCCAGCTTATTTTTCAGTTCTTCAAGGTAGGCAGGCAGGCAGAAAGAAAGGAAGAAAGGAAGAAAGGGAGAAAGAGAGAAAGAGTGAAAGAGAGAAAGAAAGAGAGAGAGAAAGGAAGAAAGAAAAGAAAAGAAAAGAAAAGAAAAGAAAAGAAAAGAAAAGAAAAGAAAGAAAGAAAGAAAAGAAAAGAAAGAAAGAAAAGAAAAAGAAAAGAAAAGAAAGAAAAGAAAAAGAAAGAAAGAAAAAGAAAGAAAGAAGAAAGAAAGAAGAAAGAAAAAGAAAGAAAGAAAGAAAGAAAGAAAGAAAGAAAGAAAAGAAAGAAAGAAAGAAAGAAAGAAAGAAGAAAGAAAGAAGAGAAAGAAAGAAAGAGAAAGAAAGAAAGAGAAAGAAAGAAAAGAAATATTTTAAAACAAGGAAAATCCATTTAAGAAAAATGTGGAAATGATTATATAGTCTATACTCAATAGAATAATTCTAGTTTCAGCCTTTTTCTCTGGTTAACTTATGAAGAGAGAAGGCATAAGCTCTAATTCAGGGCATCTAAATAATAAAAATTTGTAAACTTAAGTAGGACAGAAAAGATGCAAAGTTTAAGAAAAAATAAATTTTTAGAAATTTCTTACATTTCTCATGGAACAGATCATATCTAACAATATTTACTGAAGGGGTAAATGCTACTCCAAGCTTGTGGGCTCTCACATGCAGAATTCTAGGATTCTGGGAAGTTCCTGAATTCAATAAAGTTGGAAGGTTGAATATGAACACCCTAATATTTCTAGCATATATTCAGTCTAATGAAATGTAAAATTATGCAATGATGATCTAATGTAGAAGGAAACCTATATCCAGTTATAAGATTAAGTTTAACACATCTCATGCCCTTTTTATTCCTAAACAATCTGGAAAGTTTGGATAATACCTTCAGATGTATTGTCATAACCTTGTAAAAGACATCTGGAACTTTTTAGCAGCATATCTTAACTAGATTAAAATAATAAAACAGAAGGACAACTCACAGAAAACAGAAAAGAAACTTCTTATTCTTGATGTAACAATTGCTGGTCTTTTCTCTGTATTTTATTGGAGGTCAACATAAATGAAAGCCATTGATACCTCTGCCCTTAAATCTGAATCATGAACGTTTACCTAGAGTTGCATCAGTCACTGTAGATCACTTGAAATTTGAAACTGAATAAAAAAGCACATTATTCTTTTCTCACATTTGAATCTTTAAAAAGAGGATGGGTCTTCCTGGAGCATAGACAGGAAAAAATGTTGTGTTACTGCAAGGCTTACTCTTCTGTGGTTTATGTTTTACGTAAGGTTAGCCTAGATCAGGATAACTGCTTTTTATTCCCTTAGAATCTATCAGTATTGAAATTTTTCCCTTAATTACACATCTGACACAAGTAATTATTCATTATTAATATTTTCCTCTTGATAACAGAAAAAAAAGGAACGGGAAAATAATAAAAAAGCCTGAAAAGGTGTTTGCATTGTGAAAAACTACCTTTTCTTCTGAGGAAGATTTTCAAGTGATTCAGAAAAGATTCACCATTTTGATGATAAAATTGAAGACCTGGAAAACAGGTCACGATGTTCACATCTTAAGAATTACAGCTATTGCAGAGGAAAGCAAAAGTGAAGAATGATTGGATTTATAACCACTCTCATAATCAGAGTAATCAGGGTAAGCGTTTTCCCACACAAACTGGAAATGATATCACCACATGGATTCATTAATCTGAAGCACAAAAACAGGGCAAAGTATGTGTTGCTTTTATAAAAATTATGTCACTTAGAAAAAAAGGTCAAAAAGTTT
Organism: Sitta carolinensis; assembly: GCA_032173965.1. Taxonomy (NCBI): domain Eukaryota; kingdom Metazoa; phylum Chordata; class Aves; order Passeriformes; family Sittidae; genus Sitta; species Sitta carolinensis. The sequence goes on from CM063313.1 coordinate 52,419,765, forward strand.
TTCATGCATCAAGGAAAATGTAGAATTAGTCTCAATATTTTTATTGCAGTTTTATAAACAAAATCTTAGAGACGAGTGAACACAAAGAAAATCTGGAGAGAATGCATACTGTTTCTTTAATTACAGGAAAAAAAGATGGATTTAGCCTGAAGAGGAATCTACATGCAACACATACATCTAAAATCTAGGGGAGGAGCAAGAGAAGAAAACCAAACATTTTGCTCAGTGTAGATACCTTTCTATATTCCTTGACATACATAGATGTGCAGTGCTGAAGAAAAGCTGTTTGGCAGAACTGCTTCCAGGGGGTGTGGTATCATTTGTACCCATTTTCTAACAGGGTTGTTTTTTAACAAGGAAGCAAAACATGAGACAACAACTTCATAGAAAAAAAATATACTCATGGAATCATACGATATGCTGAACTGAAAGAGTCCCTTCAGGATCACTGAGTCAAATTTGTGCCATGACCAGTTCAAAATATCATCTCCATGTTGCAAACTGCATGTTTGCTCATTAACTATGTCATATTCTCATGTACCACCCAGTCTCAGGATGCAAGCATTATTTCACTTTTATAGCAATTTTGTAGTACAGAAGACGTGATGGGTATGGATGACATTACTAAAGTAGGTGTTTTGCTTTGGTTTAATTTCTAAAAATGTTAATTTCTAACATAGTTTAATTATGTTTCTTCCAGTAATTAGCTAAAAATAAACCTCTGTATTTTTGAAATTTTAGCTCTGAGTGCTAAAAGTCTAGGTATAATTTGTGACCTGATGAGTAAACTTGGACAACATAAAGCACATCTTTTGCAAATCCCTCAGCTGGTGATTTGTACAACAGGAATAATGAATCTTACCATCTTCACAAGTTCCCTTTCCAACACTTTATAAAAAATCACTGTTATTTATTTATTGCTTAAGAATCCCCATACTTTATTGGCTTCAGAGAGTAACAATGAAAAAGGATGGGAAAAGGCTGAGGTAGTTAATGCCTACTTTTCCTGTTTTGATAGCATGACCAGCCCCTGAGCTGGAAGACATAGATGAGGAGGAGAAGAACGAAGGAAGCCCTCATAGTGTGGGAGGGAATGGTCAGTGTACAGTGTATTGTTATGCCACTTAGAGAAGCACAAGTCTACAGGACTGGATGGGATTCACCTGAGTGTACTGAGGGAAATGTCAAGCTATTTTCAGCCACTTACCCCATCTGAGAGCAGCGAATGTGGAGGCTCATCTGTAAAAAAGATCAGAAGGAAGATCCAGGAACTGCAGACTTGTCAGCCTGACCTTGATGCTGTAGAAGGTCATGGAGTACATCATCTTGAGGGCCATCATGAGATATGTGCAGGACAACCAGGAAATCAGGCCTAGACAACACAGACTATGACAGGTAGGTCCTGCTTGATCAATCATCTGTCTTGCAACCAGGTGATCTGCTTTTTTGTGTCAGCCAGACAGGCTGTGGATGTTATCAACCTAGACTTTAGTAAAGCCTTAGACAGTTTCTCATGGCATCCTATTGGAACAATTTATGGCTGCTTATGGCTTGGGCAGATCTACCCTTTGTTGAGCAAAAAACTGACTGTATGTCCTGGCTCAGAGAGCAGTGATGAATGGTGTCACAGCTAGCTCAGTCGTGAGAGAGGTTCCCACGGCTCGGTACTGTGGACAGTTCTGTTTAATAATTTCATCAATGACCTGCACAAAGGAATTAAGTGTATCCTCAGTCATTTTGTAGGCATCACTGAGATGGGAAGGAGTGAAGCTTCTTTTCATTGCCTTCTGGTCATTGCATTTAGCCTATTTTTACTACATAAAATGGGGGAAATGATTATAATATTTCATTGTCTTCTGTCAGATAGTCTTTGAAAAGAAGCTTGGGTTTTGTTTCTACAGCTGCCACAGGACCTTGGTTTCATTTCAAATGTTTAGAATGTACTCCTGTCTTATTAACTACAATAATAAAAACAGTGCAAAATCATTATTTTCTGAACATGACCCCAGGGATTAAATGAGTGACTGCAATTTTTTTACTCCTTCAAAAATGAAAGTATATTCCTTAACAATCTTTCGTAATATATTAAAAGAACTACGAAAATAAACAAAAAATTTCTTTTTGTTCATCATTTGAAATACAAAACAGAAAATACTTGGTGCACTATTATATAAATTCATATTAATAAAATTATATTCTCAGTTGATAACCCATCAGTTCAGTAACCAAAACATCAGATAATCCATGTTGATTAAAAAAAATTAAAAGCCAGGGAAACTACATTATAGGCCTAAATTTTCCTGACTCTGCACTCTCAAAGGAATTACTTTTGCAGTCCATTCATACTAAAATCAAGGAAGCAAGAGGTCAATTAAAAAAAAATGAAGGACCGTGGCATTCTCAAAAGGCTAAATCACCTTTAATAAGTCATCTCTTTACAAATATAGGAAGAATAAATTGCATTTCAAGTAGGTATGCTCTCTCCTAAGGTTTTTAACATCTAAAAGCTGTCCTGTTCTTACTTTCAAGCACAGTCAAAGGCTTCAAGACTCCAATCATATAGCCATACTGATGGCTGTACAAGCTCAGCCATTTTATAATCTATGTGATAAAACAAAGTGTTTTATCTTGCAGCAGTAAACAACTATGTATTCACAAAAATGGAAATTGTCTCAAGGTATCCAAATGCTGGGTTGAAATTCAACAGTTTAACTTCAGAACATAAACCCATTTAATGACAATTTTAATAAAAATATATTTGCTATTTGCATTGTTGGCTCTGTGATTTGTTATAGTATTTGATTTCATATATTTTAAGGGTATTCCCAAAATAGTGAGAAAAAAACACAACAAATGTTACTGTAAACTTTGATCAAGCCTTTGTCTGTGGCCAAGAATGACAGACTGTCACTAGATTTTTCACAGATCTAGTCTGCAACTCACAATAGCTGTAATTCATTTTCTAAGATAATGATGTAACTCAGGTTTCAAAACGGTTTTTAAAAAACCTTCAGTTTTTCTGTGTGACAAGTTTGTCCTGAAGTTTCTTTTTAAGTGAAGATAAGGTGGACTTAAATTACGCCTTGCATGAAACTTCTTATGATTTCCTCTCTAATTTGGAAGACAATAACAAAAGTGATTAATTAGTGCTTTCTAGCACAAGTATGAAATGATGAAAAGCATTTTGTTTCATATGCAAAACAAAGTACATTAAGATTGCCATATTCAATAGTCTTGTGAATCTTAAAACTATGATAATGAAGAGCTTTGCTTAGTATAAAGTTGGAAAGACAAAACTGCCAAACAGTGGCTCAATTTTTCAAGTTCAAAGGAATTTAGATACAATTCAAAGTCTCTTCTACAATAAAATAAAATTACCATGAGAAAATTCTACCTGTTCTATCTGCTAATATTGTACTTATCTCTCTTTTGAGAGACAGAATTGATAGAAATTTTCTTCATTTGTGAAGTATTTATCCTTACTTTAATTTTATGTATATATTTGTTAGTGTGTGTTCTCATGGTTAAGTCAGAACCACCAGTGGGACTTGAGATGGCTCTGTCCAGGTTATTCTAGACTTTGGTCTCCCTGACAGTTTCCATGTCCCTGTCTTCTCTGCAGTAACTGAATGAAGTGTACCTTGACATTGAATCTTGTTAAAACACTGTGGCATTTACCAATGAGATTTTTTAACTCACTATATTAGTAAAAGTTGCTTCTCTCTAACAAATGAAGCACATAGCACCATCCATTACAGTATATCACCATTCCTTTTTTTGCAATCCACATAAATTTTATAATTTTCTAATAGTAAACAAATCTGACAGGACATGTGTCGTTAATGTACATTGAAGGTCCTCTTCTGGGCAAGTGTATGTTAGGAAAACTTCCTTCATGAATGCCTTAGGCTGTGCTTGAGATGCAGTCAGGACAGACTGTGAAAGAAGTTTCAGGTTAGTTACTGTGATGTCAGAGGAAAAATATGCAAATCCATTTCTGTCGACGTTGTTTCATTGCATAAATTGCACATGTGAATGTATATGTATAAAGTTAGTGAAAGCACTGTCTGTGTTAGCAGCAGAGATGGCACTGGTGACCATTTCCATTGACAGGGAATAGTTCTCTATCATGGGACTTCTCTGCAGTAGCAAATACTAGGAAACATCAGTATAACCCACAAAAGAGCAGAGGGAAAAATCAGCATGGGAACATCCTATCTTCTCATCCATTTCTGTGCAATTTGATTTGATGTCTTTCAGAACTCATTTTTCTCCACCGTGGACAGAACTCCCATTTGTTTTGTTATGAAAAAATATGACTCCATAGCTAATTTTTCTCCCCTAAGTCTTTTCATCCTATAGATACCACCTTATCTTACCTCAGAAAAGCATGTGGGCCTATCAAAGACTTTGGTGCTACTGTTTCCCCAGTCATAAATATAGAAATAAAACTTTAATTGTTTGGAGAAAGCTGAAAGTGAGTATATAGGATTTTATTCTTCATTGCCTCATGTTACTCCAGAAAAGCTAAGTGTGCAGTTAACTGATATTTTCAGAATAAATAAATCCAAATAAAATATAATAAAAGAAAATTAATAGTCAAAATAAGATTTTTTAATTCTATCATTAATATAACAAACCAATTACCTATTCTACTTTGCTTACATTTAAGGAATAGAATGCTGATCACCTTGCCTGGAAGCCATAGAGTACTATCCAAGGCACCATGAGGCCTCCTGATCTGCAACACCTACCTTAGGGTGGGGAAAATATTTTTCTGTAATATGCTGAATAACTGTAACTATACAGGTGCTTCCAACTTATATACAAATAACTTTTAGATATGTCTGTAGAAGAACAAGAAATGGGGTCACACAGCAGGCTTGTTTGCTTTTTTTATTTTTAACCAGGGAGAATTTTTCCAGATAATTAAGCATCAGATGGTTCCTGAATACTCTCCCACCAACCAGGGATTCTGGAATCTTCCCAGTTTGCCAAAAAGCAGCACTAGGACATTTGGATTAGATGATTAGTTTAAGTCTCTTCAAACCAAATTATTCTTTTCTTTTTATTCTATTCTCAAGAAAGGAGAGTATCAATTCTTAGGGACAAACTGAGGGGTGTCCCTTGGAAATATATCACTTACATTGGTAAAACCTTGTTAAGAAAGTGATGTCACTGACAACTATTTGACATAAGGGAATTTTGTCCAGCCTTGGACAGTTGAGGGATGCATTCACAAAAACTGGAATGCCTCAAGGAACAGAGAATGTAAGCAGTAATGTACAGAGAAATGAATAATCAGGAAAAAGGACTAAATAGGTTTCTTAAAGTCATTTTTCTGTTTGGCAAAAATCTAAAATTTCATCTTGCATATTTCTGTAATGCTCATTTGAAAGACTACTTTGAAGGTATATTTTAGGGTCCAAGGAATTGCATGCAGTCTGTAATGCCCTGGTGTCTAGCACAATGTCTCTGAATCTACCCACATGCACAGCTCAGCTATTTATTCTGAGCCACCAGACTGAAATTCAGCCTTCAACAATTTGTACACTAATGCAATAAGGTTAGTGCCAATACATGTTGCTTTGATCTTTGCTGCTGTTGTTTTAAAAGTCTCCTAGAGAGTGTACAGCTGCAGCAGTATGTCTTTTTGGACACTTTTATTTCTGTTCTGCAAAATCCTTGACATTTCAGCAACCTCTGATTTTTCATGTTGTGTACTTATCCAGACATCATGACCCTATCAATGCATTATAGCATTGTTTGCACTCATATGCTTTCCCAATGTCTGCATTATCTTCTGAAAATACCCTTCATTATTTGTTTTGGGGAAATCCTGTATCTCTAAGTGGCCATTTTCCAAATGTATTGGTCCTTAATAACATAGAATCACAGATTTTTCTGTGAGATATCCATAAAGCACAATGTAAAGACTTGTTTCAAAAATCAGAAAGCTGTTCCAAACCTGCAAAGAGTCATTGCCAGCAGCAAAGGAAATCCATTTTGTTAATCTCAGTTCAAAATCAGATGTTTTGCCCACCTGTATTTCTTTTTTCTTCTTATTCTTTGTATTTCATTTTGTTTTTCATTGATTTTCACCACTGCTATATCATACCAAAAGAAGCTAGAACATGTCAAAAGCTCAGCTGCCATCACTACCCCTTGTCAAATTACAGCTAATGTAGCAGGCCTAAATAAGTAATTCTGAATCAAGATTAGGTACATGAAATGCCTGTAGGCAGAGCAGTCTTCAGAATGATGAATCACTGTCTCAGACTTAAAGTTCAAAAATGCTATGACAGTCAGAGCAGATTGAAATGGAAGAAGCTTAAACTGTAGTATAGAAAATCCACGGGATGAAATCAAGTAGATGATGCTGGGATCTGGCTGTCAAGTATTTCAAAAGAAATGTTTCATAAGGACTATTTGGTGACATTCAATATATTTTATGGTTTATTCTTAAGGAAATATTACTTGCAAAGAGAACGAGCTGTAGCTCCCTAAAATCTCTAAAATACGCTATTAATTTGCATTAAATATCTGAAAATCTAAAATATCATGCATATGAGACATGGTTTTGTAGTGCTGTGCTATTTTTAAATTGCTTTCAAGATTTAACATTTCTTTATGCCTTTAAAGTGCTCTTTATGAATGCACTTCATCTGACATAACACAGCTTGTGAAGGTTTGGTTATAACACTCTTAATACATTATTATACATGGGATAAGAGAAAGTGCTTAACACACAGATAGTGAAGTCTCAAAAATTTCCAGATTCTTACTATTAGCTATGTTGGGCAATGTCTCTGAGGCCGTAACTACACAGAAAGGGAATCCTTCACCTGGACTTGGAAAAGAGACAGACAAGGCATTAAAGCCTTGCAGCATATATTCGCTGTTTTTCTCATAAAGAACCTTCTGCATGGACCTCTGAAAGACAGATTCCTGTTGCATTTGTTTTCTCCTTTCTAATAAAGATTTTTTTAACACAGAATAAATCACTCCTCTCTTTCTCAAGAAAGACCCCCAAAGCTTAAAATTTCAGCTTTACTTACTCGTCTACTCCTTTGTATATTTTTCCTAAGAAACAGACACAGCCACATATAAAAGATGACTAAAGCAGCAGTGTATAACCATGTGTCAATCAGACTTCAGGAGAAATTCGCTGCCTGAATGCAAGACGGGGAAATTTCTTCAGCAGTGAAGCTTTCTAACTAAAGTTGCCTGTTGCATTGCAGTGGTTTGCATCACTCAGAAGTGAAAGATCCCAGCACCTTTACTTGCGTTTTGCATTTTAAGCTGCCCAGCACACTCTCTACTGCCTGAATGGTAAGGAGCTTCACAAAGAAATAAATGAAAATGCAGATATTGGTTTCAGTAGACAGAAGGATCCACAGCAAGCAGAATGGTTTGTGTCTGTAGTAAATGCTAAATCACAGACTTCAAAACAAAACAAAACATGATCAAAAACACCTGAATGCAGCTAGTAGTCTTTGGGCAAGAAAGGCAAGAAGTTTTCTGCTGCAGCTCTGCACAAGTGATTTATACAAAGACAAGTGGGATGCTAGTATCTAGGTGTGGAACTTGGGCCTTCTCCTGCTTCCTTTGTAGCATGTGAGGTATGTATACCCTCTATGAAACTTTGGACTTTCTCCTGCGTATCTATTCACTAGCTTCAGCAGTGCATCTGCTTGCTGAAAATAAGTTAGTAAAGAGTTCAAAGACAAATGGTCTCACATTCTAATTATATTGTACTCTCTAGAATCAAACACTGAAAATAAGTTATCAGAACTTTTGTCCTAATTAAGGATATATTAACATATTTTTTGCCATTTCAGTGCTATGCATACTACCTTAATCCTTGATCCATTTAAATTGGGAAAAGCAACAAAAATGTAGAAAGTAATTTCTGTCTATTCTGTTTGTGGAAGCAAGTCACTGTTATCTGTAAATAGCCTTGAACAACTCCATAGATATGGTGATGTACAGTGATATCTGAACTGGATTTTAAATAATCTCCACAATATGAAATCATGCTCTGTAATATCAACCCCATTTCAGCTGAGAATAGATGCTGAGCACAACTGCAAAGCAAAATCTGGGATAAATCCTCAGAGTGGGAATTAGCAATAAGCTATAACACAGCTCAGATAATTTGAAGTAAACAGGTAATATTCACTCTTCTGGTTTGGTGGTGATTTTTTTTGGTTTTGTTTTGTTTATTTGTCTGAAAGTTTGTTTTAGCAGATAAAACTTGACACAAAATTAATGTCATTCTCAAGAGTGATTTCTTTTAAAAGTCCCATAAAATATCCTTAGGAACTAGACAGCTACTATATTGCAACACAGTAGAAAGTTAAATTTTAGCATAATATGAGAGCTTAACTCATATGTACATATTTGCTAATATCGGTCAAAGGCATTATAGTTTGTGTCATTTCCTGCATACATAAGCATGCATATTCTGTACTGTAATAGTCACATCAATAATAACAATCCTCTTACTAAGTAAATTTCTAATGTATTTGGCATTACTACATAACTAACATTCAAAAACATTTGTATAGAAAAAAAAATTGCTCTATTATAATTTTCTGAATCATATATGAGATCAACAATTTACTTCAAACCAAAACTTTTTGTCTTCACTTTCTGGTGTCCCAGAAAGTCTCTTGTCTCTTGCTTGCCAACTGCTTGATATACTGCCAAACCAAAAGTAAAACAAAAAAAGTCCCAAACTATCTAATTACAAAAACCAAACACCTCTGGCATATTCATGTTTTATAAAAAGCTTACTAGTAAGTTCTGTATGTCACCTCCAGAACATCATATTCTGAGCTATCATCACATACATTGATTGAATATCCAGTGTCATATAATTTATTGTAACACAAACCCAGCAGTTATTACAGGCACAAAGCAGAGTGGTGAAAAACTGTTAAAAACGCTAGAGAGATGGCTGTATGCAATCCAGAATAAACACATTGAACTGTTTGGACAAGGATAACTCCTTGCTTTGAAAAGCAACTTTTATTTTCAGTAACATACTAAGACCTCCTTTCACCGCCAGGAGTGACTGATGTTTTGCTATGATTTGCAAATACAGCTGTTCTTGCAAAACTTCCTGACAGAATTTAAGTGTCAGATAAGTGTCATTACTTTGCCCACATCATTCACATCAAGTACCCAAAAGAAACAATATGAATGTGGAGTGATTTTTTTTTGTGCCATGAATCAAAATACTTGTGCTGTTAACACTTCTATACAGAAAACTTGAAGCACTTCTGCTTGGATTCCCAAGCTGAGTATTTATAAATTGTCATTCATACTTGAAGTGTTTTGGTTTTTTCACTTGAGGCAATAGTACAACGGGAAGCCTACACTTTAAACTGAGGTGAGATTTGGAAGGCACCTTTAAGACTTTTGCCCAAGGTTTGGCAATCGTAGATCATGTTCTTTGCTCTGCCACAGTTTTCCTATGAGCCTAACAACACATCTTTTTTTATTTATTTAACATAGGAAGAATAAGTTCAAAGAACTTTTTCAGTAGTCTTATAATTCCCCATATAATTTTAAACAAGATCCTTGGAATGGTTTGACCAACTGCATGTTCACAGGCACCCGCTAGGGACTATTAATAATAAGCTGAACAGATCAGTCAAAATTAATTTAAATCTTACCACCCTGCAAAGTCCTGCAAAAAGACTTTGTGTGCCTCTTCATGCCTTCGTGAATGCAATACCTCCTCATTTTATACTACTCTCAAGGACTGCTGTGCAGCCTCACACTGTTGCAGACACTCTGAAAAAGCACACAAAAGCAATCATTAAATCTGATGCTCATAAAGTCACCAAGGCCTATGAGACACAAAAGACTAGATTCACTATAGTGCAGACATGGCCTTCCCACCGTTCAGCTTCACAGACAGAAAAATACTAGATACAGTCCTACTGTCCTGGATGTAGATTTAACTAATGTGTTCTACTTTCCCATGCATAACATGGGGATAAATCTTTCTAACCTCAGAGTCTTTACATAAAGATATGTCAATTTAGGTCATCAAATGCTTTAATAATATTCAAGTTTCTTTGTGTAAGAATTTATAATTCTAAAATTTAGTACATGTCATCTGTAAAATCAGTAATTTAGAAAATGTTCCCTTGCTAATTTATTTAAGAATACTTGGACATGATAAGTAGAAGCACAATGTTGACTAATTTATGCAAATTCATTCAAGTGTTCAGGTGAACATTTACAACATTGACAAATACTATTCTGAACCACTGACTGTGCTATAATATACTAACATAATCAAAGCTTTTTTCCAGAAGAGGTAGGTTTCTGTAAATGTTAAAAGAATGAGTGAAAGAACAATGAAGACTAGGTGGGAAGCAGTTTTAAACAGGTTTGGACTATGAAGAAAATGTGAAATTAAAAGAAATCTTGTGTAGACAGAAATTAAAGGATAAGGAACAAAATCAAGGTAGCATGTTGTTATGGGGAGCTTTGAAAATAACAGAGAAGCTGGGATTTAAAACAAAAAATAAATTATTATAGAGAGTAAAGAGTAAAGAGAAAGGTAAAAAAGATGAACTAATGGTATGTATTAAATAAAAATTGATATTTCATTAACTGTATTATTAATCCAGAGGAAAAAGGTATTAAAATGTGGATTATAATCTCTGTTATTTTTATAATTTAATTTTCCTTAATATGATAAAATTTTAATTATTTACCTATATATAATATAGGTAAAGAAAAATATAGAATATTATTTGCATACAAAAGTGAATATCTTTCAAAAACAACTCCAAGAAGATATTTAAAGAAAAAAAATGCATTAACAGAGGAAACTGGATTCTCCATCCTTGGAGAAATTGAATACCCAGCTGGATATCTCTCTCAGCAATCTGCCAAAGTGAACCTGTCTTGAATAGCTGGACTAGAGACCTTGAGGGTGGCTGCCAGTCTTGTTGATTTTTTTATCAACTGTCAACTGTAGAAAACAGGATAAAAATATTTTATCAGATAGTCCCAATTGCTATGTTTCATATGTATCTTTTTTTAAATAGGTTTAATGTAAACACTAAGTGAGGACCATTTTAATATTAAAACAAATAATGAGATCTGAACAATCTGTTATTTGTAAGATACATGTTTTTCTTAAAATAAGACCACTATTTCATTCTCTACTTCTGAGAATTAGTTCCTACAGTGTTGCACACCAGAAAAGAAAAAGAAACACCAAAAAAAAAACCCAAAGAAGAAAAAGTCATCAACCTACAAAATTATGATATTTCAAGCAAAGACCAGTACAATTTCTTTTTATGCAATTGGGTATGATTTTGTGGTTATTTCAAATAGATTATTTTTTCTATGTTTATATTAATTTAACAGTTAAAATAATGAAATAAGAACAAAGTCAGATCAACTTCTATTTGAAGAGGAAAGTAAGCAGCATATTCACAATCACATTCATATCAAGTAGGTCTCACAAAACAGAAATCTCTCTACTTTGGCAGCACTAAAAAATATGAAAAACGAATTTATCCACAGATGATAAGATTTTGATATTAAAAACAGAATATTAGAAAACATTTTCAGTGACAGGAAGATTCTAATTGCAAGCGTACAGATTTTTTAAAGATATGATCATGTGGTCAAAGGGCAGCACAGATGTGAGCTACCATGTATATCACAACAAAATAAAGTTTACTGTAAATGAAATATGAGTCTGCTTTATCATTCCAAAATCACAGTTTGGTTTCATTCTTTAAAAACGTATTGCATACATCAGTATGACAAACCCTCTCATTACTAGGTAATTGCTGTTTTAAGAGCTGGAAGGAGACTTTCTCCTATCTTCAAATAACTAAGGAGATCATAATGTCCTAACTCAGATCCTCTCCAAAAAAGAATGTAGCCAACTGTAGTCAACTCCAAAATACCTTTTGAAAAACATGTCACATGAAATATAATTTACCATATGTGGAGACATAATTCAGGTTCTAATGTAATGCTTCTATTTCCCTTTGGCCTACTCTATTTTTCTAATAAATTAATTTTCTGTTTTTGCAAGTACTTTTCCTTAGAATTTAGGCCTAATATACAAGGATTGAAGCCCAGAATTTGCTTTGAATATCTTCAGTGTGAGAGGTTCAGGATCTGCGTTCTTCACACAAAACAACTATCTGTTTCAACATTACAACTGCAGAACAGGAGTTCAGTTTTCTGGAAGTTCCAGAACAAAATAAAACAAAGCTTGACCCATGTAGTTCTCTCATAAAAACCTTTATTTTGAGAATGAATTTTGAGTGATGTATGTTCCTTTCCACAGATTCTGCAATATACTCAGAAACACACATTTTTACATTTTTGACAAACGTTACTCTTAGTCTTAAAAATATCAGCATCTAAAAGGAATGTCTAAACAAGTTCATACAAGATTGGATGTGGACAACATTTCAAGTCAGACATAGGGTATTTCTTCAGAAAGAGAGAAGGCTCATGGGGAACCAAGCATCACAGAAAAGGGTAGAAAACAGTACTCATTCATGATACTGTCTCCCTTGTGTAATGTGAACTACTGAATAAAACACCAGTACTTGTTTTTTACACTATTCATAAAAGTACAGGAACTCTCACTGTTACACGTTAATGTCATGGACCACTTGTTTCTTTTGCAAATCAGAGGGCATTGTTTTTCCTCCTGCAGTGTTACCATAGCAGAGACGTCAAAGAGATTTTCTGATACCTTTACAGTTACTAGTTTTAAGCAACAGCACCGATGTGCTTGAATAAGCATTGCATTTTGTGGCCTTTTCTTGGAATTGTTTTGGAGTACAAATCCTTTTGTACTAATGTTCACAAGAAACAAAGACTGTGAAGGTGAAAGAAAACCCATACTTTTTATTTTAGTGAACATTGTGAAAAACCTTCTTTTTTCAGACTAAATTAGATTATTATGAAGGGAATTAAAGATTATAGCTAGAACTCTATGATATAGAGGAAAAAAGTTTGTTTGTGCCTGTGTTTTTCTAAGTTCTTCCTAGATATCAGAACTAAACTGTTGCTTACAAAGATCAATTTTCAAGTCCACACTTGAGAACCCTTTTTCCTCTACAAAGCTGAAAACAGTAATTGATTCCTTCTTCATGTATTTCTGTTTTGTTTGAATGCTGTTGGATTTTTATGAAGTTAGGAATTTGATGACAAGAAAAAATAAGCCATAACTTTTAAGTAAAATATGATATCTAGCTATGAATTCAATATATTCTTATGCATGGATGTGAACAAAAGTGAAAGAATGACAATGGCTGAAGACTTGAAAGACCAGGATATTTCATGGTAGAAACCCTGTAAAGGGCACAAGGACACACTGAGAAAAAAGTCAGGAGAAACAAGAGTTATTCAAAGTAAACTGGGATCAGTTGTGAGCATTAGACTGGGCAACAAAACCGGTATTGAACTAGCATAAGTTAGTTCAGAGGATGGGGAAAAATTAATCATGTAATAGAAAGTAATTTTGGTTTGCCTATATTCCAAAAAGACAAGAGTAAGTAAAAAGATACCACAAGGACTACTTACAGTAAAATATTACTGTAGGAATAATTGGGAAAAAATTTTAAAACTTAATTCCTGAAAAGTCTTAAAAATATTAAGCTTTGTGAAAACTCACCCACAGGAATAACACAGAACTTTTTTTTTTTTTTCTTTTTTTTCTTTTTTTTTTTTTTCCTTTTTTTTTTTTTTTTAACAGATCTGAAGTTAGGTGAGTTAACCACAGTTTTAAAATTTGTCACAGCAGTTTTACAGTGCTTTATCTCAAATGTCTTTCAGCAGATAAAGGACAGTGATAACAATAATGGTGCTGTCATTTCAAATCCCAGACCTGCAAGTGTGATAACAGAACTTTAGTTTAAAAATGAATTCACCTTATTAGGCTGTAGAATTTCCTATAAGGATTCAGATATAAAAATTCAGCCTTTAATATAACTAAATACAGAAAGTGAGGATTAAGGAAATTCTAATTTTCAGAAGCAGTTTTTTCTTTCCTATGTGCTGTAGATCAAGATTAGTTGGAAAGAAACAAGACTTGCAAGTACTGTAAACAGTGTTGTCACAGACCATGTGTAGGACTTTGGCAAGTAGGTCATATCCTCCCCTTTATTGCTCTGTTCCATGTTACATTTGGCCTGTAATCTGGACAATATCATGTAGCATCATACTAAAACCTCTTTATAGAGAAGCGAGAGTTTTCCTTGACTTGGTCTGCTTGTAAGACATCTTTGTAGGTCATCTCCAACAACTGCAATTTTTTAGTAGATTTCAGATTTCTCTGATGGAACTAACATACCTTGATATGGCAATAAATGCGCCTGCTAAAGAAATTACCATATTCGATTAAATCTATTATTGTGTATCTGCAGAGACCTTTATGCTAACTTTTACCACTTGTAAATTTCTGAGATTGTCACACGATTCTAAACTACCTACTTTTCATTGAGGCAAACTGGGAAGCACTTTTCAGTCCTGAGGTTTTGGTATTTGCCATATAGTGAAAAAAACATAAACCTGTTAAGGTTGTTACTGTTGTCAGGTAGTGTAACCAGAGCAGAGAAATTACATCTGTTATTACAACTGCAAAGCAATGATTCAGAAAGATTTATTATGATTTCAAATGGGTGGAATTATTGATCATTTAATATACATATGAAGATAAAATTTAATAAAATTGCACATTTAATTAACAATAAGAAAACTAAATCCATTTTAATTTATAAAACTGTAAGTATTTTTTATTGAAGATAATATACTGAATAGAGGAATAAATTAGATTTTTAAAAATATGTCAGTTGAGAGAGAAATGAAGCTGTCGTCCTTGTCCTATGTCTCTATGTCCCTTTTCCACAGAGATATCTATGATTTATTCAAAGTAATAAAGTTATCCTCCAGATATTGGTTACTAACTATTGCTAACCATCATTTTCATAATTTTAACTCAGATGAAACAGTTAAATGAATTATGGGGTAGAAATAAGGAAAAATGTATTTCATTGAACCGTACAAGATTCCAGTTGGGTTTCTTGTTTGAAACTTCCATTCCAAGATAAATAACAAACTAGACGAGTCATAGCTCTTGATTTGAAGGAGTTAGCAGTGGACCTGAAACAGGATAGTCTGTTATGGGGCCACATGCCATTTTGGAAGCTGGATATTCTCAAATCATGGAAATGAAGTAAAGTTTCAGGCATTAAAAGGCCTTTCCAGAGATTTATTTCATTACAAACTTGACATAAAAGTCACTCTTCAAAACTTAAGTACCATTCCTGTAGGATTTTCTGGATTTTCTGAGGAGAAGACACACCATTGTTCTTCACCTTCTTGGTTTTCCTTCCCCTAACATTCTTTCAAAGAAGCCAAAACAAGCCGAGATTAAATGGTCCCAACCCATGAAAGCAGTTTAGTTGTGAATACATATGAATAGATTTATTCTCTCTTTATAGACACCTGCTGTTGTTTTAACTCAACAAAGTTGGTTGTCCCTAGCAGAGAATTGACTTGGGACGTGAGTGGTAGTTTAAAAAGAAATATCCAAATCATCCTTATGGATCTTCTACATGAAGAGGAAAAGAAAAACTTTGACATACGTAAGATCGTTTAGTGGAAATCACAGGGGAGGGAATAGTTTTCTTCTGTTCAACTCTGATTACCTAAAAGTACAAATAGTTAGGTTAACTTCATATGCTTATGCAAATTACACCTTCTTTAGAGGTTCATTCACAATTAATTTTTCATTTCAAAACCTTCTGAACACTAATGAGCATAATAACTGATAGCAGCACAACACTGATAACATAAACTCCATTGTTTTATTATTTCTCAGGGCAGGATTTAGGAGACAGGTGGGTTTGTGAGGTTTCATGTGTCTAACTTACTTTATTTGGGTTGTCATGATTATGCCTTGTGAAAATCCTTTATTTAAGTCCTACTAAAAATGTAAAGAAAAAAAAAAAGATATCTTCTAACTATATTACCTTTTCCTCTATCTTAAATGTGTAATGTTCCATTTCACATATGGAACTGTCACACTAATGTCACGATATATAATTTTTACATACATGACCATTTGAAGGTTGGTTATTTTGACAATAAGAGTGGTTAAATTTAATGCGTGACATGGGGAATAGTTTTTTCGGTTTTTTTTTTCTTTTGTTGTTGTTGTTGGGTTTTTTTGTGTTGTTTTTTTTGTTTGTTTGTTTGTTTGATGTTATTTTACATTTAGAAATTACCGAATATTTTATAAACTTTTCTGATTTTCAGGGGAAGGATTAAAGAAAACAATGTATTAGTTCTTTAATCATCTTCTAAGAACTGATGTCATCATCTCACAGTTATTTTTGTGTCAACAGAACTAATTGTATCCCTTGAGATTTAAACAATCATTTACACAAAAAACCCAAACCAGTAATCACAGACCTGATTCTTTTCTGTAAAATGAATCTTCTAAACAGTTGCTTGTGTCTTGTGGACAGAATAAAGAGAGTAGTAAGAAAAATTATAGAATCATAGAATATGCTGTGTTGGAAGGGACCAAGTCTGACTCCTGTCCCTTCACACGACATCCCCAAGAATCACACCATGTGCCTGAGATGTCAAGAGTTTCTTGAACTTTATCAGGCTTGTTGCTGTTACTCCCTCCTATACTAGTGCTCCTGATATCCAGCCTAAACCTCCCCTGACTCAGCTTCAGGTCATTTCCTGAGTCCTGATACTGGTCACCAGAGAGTAGATGTCAGTGTCTACCCCTCCTCTTCACCTCACAAGGAAGTTGAAATTTGGTCTCCCCTCAGTCTCCTCCAGGCTGAACAGAACAAATGACCTCAGCAGCTCCTCATATGACTTCCCCTCAGGAGCCTTTCTGTGGACCTGATCTCCATTTTCTTATTCTCCATCTATACACACATCAAGGGTTGCCCGGGTGCAGAATTCAGCATCTTCCCTTATTGAGCTTCATATGTTTGGTGATTGCCCAACCCTCTAATTTGTTGAATTCTCTCTACAGAGAGAACCCTCGAGAAAGTCAACAGTTAAAGCCAGATAAATGTGCTCAGCAAATTTACTCAGTATTCCTCTGTCTGGCATCTAAATTGTTGATGAAGATGTTGAAGAGCATAGGATGGGGTTAGAGCCCTCTGGAACCCCACCAGTGACAGGTCATCAGTCTGGTGACATCTCATTCACTGTAACCCTTTGTGCCTGATGCTGAGGCTGTTGCTCACTCAAGTCCAGCTGTGAGCTAGACCTTTTGTCCAGAAAGATATTATGAAATACAGTGTCAAAGGCTTTGATGAAGTTCAAAAATACAGTATCAACTGGGTTTCCTTGGTCATTTAGGCTGGTTATCCTGTCACAGAAGGAAGTCAAGTTTGATAAGCAGGGCTTTCCCCTCATGAAGCCAGGCTGGCTGTGACCGAAGACTGTGCTATCCTTCGAATGATTTTGAATAACTCCCAAGTAATCTTTCACATGTTTTTACCAGGCACCAACAGGTCTGCAATTTCCAGAATCCTCCTTTCCATGCTCAGAAATGAAGGCAGCTTTTATCAGCATCCAGTTAGCTGAGACCTCTCTGGGTTCCTAAGTCCACTCAAAAATCATCTCGTGATGTTATCAGTCAGATTTTTGCATATTCTCTGACAAATCTTATCAGGCCCCATAGATTTTTATGCATCCAGAAGAAGCAGTAAATCCTGCGCCAGTTCAGGGTCAAGTGGGAGTTTATAATTCTTGCAGTCATGGTCCTCCAGCTGAGGACACTGCCCTCCTCAGTATTTCCCCATGTTTTACTGATAGTTGAATCACCTCCAATACACATATGTGGAATGGACATAAATTCACATATGTTTTTGGCAATATTTTGTGATTTGCTTTTCTATCTCTCTATATAAATATAATTAACTTCTACTTATTAATCCCCCACAAAAAATGAACCAGTAGTACCTATGATACAGATAGCTAATCAGTGTTAAAAAAATCCTCACCGATGGTGAGAATTTTGCTACCTTTCATTTTTATCTGTGGTAGGTTTGCTTAAAAAGTAAAATGATTGTGTTATTGAGTACTTTAAGAAAGCAAGCATATTTCTTTAGCATAGATATTTTCAGCATATGAGAAATGTAAATTTTGTGAAAGCTATTCAAAGGTGGGAACAAAGATAACTTTCTAAGCAGCCCTGTACTATTTATCTTCTCACATAAGAGGTCACATTCTAATCCCGAGGTAAATGGTCTGACTTTATTGCATTTTGGGCAGATTTACACCAGTCAAACTGAGATAGGATCTCTCTATATGTGTTTATCCCGGAAAAAATTGTCCTTTTTTTTCTATTCATCCATCAAAAGATCGATCTTCAGGAAAGATTGCTCTAAA
The DNA here is from genome assembly GCA_032173965.1 of Sitta carolinensis. Taxonomy (NCBI): domain Eukaryota; kingdom Metazoa; phylum Chordata; class Aves; order Passeriformes; family Sittidae; genus Sitta; species Sitta carolinensis. The sequence continues at coordinate 52,438,200 of CM063313.1, forward strand.
AAGTGAAGCAAGCAAACAGATCTGAACTTCTCCATCAGTCTTATTATATATCATAGTAATTACTCTTGCTGTCATGAGAAATAAAGTCTGATATCCTTTGAGTTTACATGTGTCAAATGTAGACCTCAAAATGTAATAAAACTTCAGACTCTTAAAAATTGAATTGAGGCTGAAATTTGCAGCCACTGGTGGGATGTGTAGGCACCTGGCTTGCAACTTTCACAGGATGCAGGAGAATGTTACAAATATGCCACGCATCACTGCAGAAAGATGGAACCCAAACTAGGTGTGAGAGAGAGAGAGAATATTGTCTTTTATGCCCTGGCTACATGCACAAAACAAAAAGGTGTACCCACCTGTTTGATATTTTTCACTGTCAGGACTCACAAGGCTGATATTAGAGGTATCTTCTCCCCACAAGTAACTCCTTCAGTGGTTTATTTGTCTCTACCTAATTTTCCTGTGTTTATTTCATCAGAAAGGTTTATAAATCTGAGTTGAAGAGTTTATGCCATTGGAAAACTACTCACATTTCCTCATCTTACCTCTCTAAATTTTGTGCTGTCCTCTTTCTCCAAGAAGGACAATGTGAAAGCATAAGTTAGATGGAGGAGCAAAAATTCTATTTCTTTAGCATTCTATTACTTTTATTTATAATTATTTTATTTTTTCTTACTTTTCTATTCCAGCATAAGAAAAGTGCTAAATATTAAGATGGTGCTCCAAGTGCTAAATTTAAGTTGGTGTTCAAAGCATACTGAAAGAAAAAGTAAACATCTCTTGCCATACACATGAAGTTTTGTGTTTTCTGTTTCCTCCTCTACAAGTGTGGATTCATTAAAGTCCTGTTTTCCAGTTCCTAAGTCAAGGGCCTACTTTAGTGGAGATAAACGGAAGCAGCAAAGAAACTCTATCACACTTTGGGTAATGTGAAGTGGCAGCATTATTCTGTTTTACAGTTCTACTAAGAGCAAAGCAGAATGAAAGACAGTCTCTAAATAAAAATCACAGATTTCATCAGAGATGCTTGCATTATGTTGAATAAACAACAGAACTTACAAAAAGAAGAAAAAGAAACCCAGCAAAGCAATGGGCAAGTCCAATATCCATTTAAATCAACAAAGTGTTTTTCAGACACTAATGAGCTCAGAAATATAACATCTCTAGTTAGATGAAATGTAAAATAATAATATGTTTAGATTTTGAAGAATATAACCTTTTCCTTTTAAACCATAGTGTTAGTTGTTTTACAGTAAGAAAAATAGTCTTCATGTCTTACCTGTTTAAATCAAATTAAAACAGCAAAATTGTAGGCATTTAACAACAAAAAATGTTTAGAGACATTAATTTAATATGAAGTTAATGTTTCTTATTTTCCAGAATGTTTTGTAATAATGATCATTGAAGTATTCATTAAGTTTATAAAAGCTTTTGATTGCTTATTATTTTTCTGAGAAGAAACATTGAAAGAATACTACGTGGGCTTTTTAGCAGAAACTAAGAGAATGAACTAACTATTATTGCTGTCCAAATTCTAGTCTCCCACATACTTTTTGATTATCTTAATGTTATTTCACTTATGATCAAATTAGCTCAAATCTGCAGTAATTATGCTTAGTATCTTGGTAAGCATGTTGATTTATATTGTTATTTCAGTGTGTATGTATATAGATATATATACACATATACTGTAACAAAATGGTAAAACTGGGATCAAGGTAGTCTTAATTGTTTGATGGGTCTCAGGTTTTCTTCATCCTGCTTCTATGCATTTGCTTCAGTATAGAATATAAAAAGTATCATTTGAAAAAAATAAGGCTTCAATCAAAACATCTCAATTAACATTTTTTGTTACTTGCATGTCTTTTCTTTATCTTGAAAATATTACTTTATATGTAGCAGTCATACCTTTCTTTGTTCCCAGGAGCAAAATTGAGCAGATAAGTGGGGGGGAAAATCATGATATATATATATATATCTGTACAGCAGAGAGAACAAGTGAAACAGAATTTCAGCTCCCAAGATGAAGAATTAGACAAAGTATTAAAAATCATTTTACCTTCATTGAGAAGTAAATAGTAATTTCCATTTTATACTCCTGTGTTGGTTTGATATGGGATAGAGCTCTTTTTTCTTCATGGTAGTATGTATGGTGTTATGCTTTAAACTTTGGATTCCCCACAGGAAGTGGGCAACTGACAGTCTGGGGTTTGGCTGCCAACAAACTTTGAGCTACAACTCCCAAAATAAAACTGCAAATTCTTAAATATTTCTTTCTCTTTTTTTAACCATTCCTGTTTTGTTTAGGTTTTGTTTTGGGCGTGGTGGTAGTGGTGAGGTGGGTTTTTTTGTTTATTTTGGTTATTGGAGTGGTTTTGTTTGTATCTTTAGGTTTTTTGTTTAGTTGGTGATTTGGTTTTAGTTTTGTTTAAGCAGTGTTTATTTGTTTGTTTTCTTGGGTTTTGTTGATGTTTTGATATTGTTTTTTCACTGTAAAGGAAAGGATAACTAGTTCAAAGGGGAAAACTTGCTGAAGTTTCTGTTTTAAGTCTCAATTTTCAAAAATAAACTTAGTGTCTTGTCTAAAGGGAAATTTTACTGTTTGCCAGCATAGAGAATTTGAAATTATTGCTAGACACTTCTTCAGTCAGCACAACCAAACCCTGGTATATTAAACCCAGGACTGGGTTTTAGGGTTCACCTTCCACTGTCGATCTCTGCACTCAGACCTCCCGAGCAGTATTCAAATCAGTGAACAAGTGACTACTGACCAGATATACATCTAAGCTTCAAATTTTTCAGGCAGCTGGGACAAAGAGACTTGGAATGTGCCCAGCAGTCTCACAGTGATATTTTGTGATCTTTCTGATCTATAGTGTAGGGACACTGAGCCAAGAAATAAGGCTAGTGGTTAGGGTACCAATGCTTAGAATTGCTTCATTCCCTCTGAAGACCTGAAAAGATAGAGGTTGGAGGAGACAGATGCATGATATAGTTAGCCTTCTGTCCAATTTTTTTTATGGTTAAATGAACTCTTTGCTGTCAACAAGTGCAGAGAGACTTTATAATTTCAAAAGGAAAAGAGAACTGAGCTGAGATATTCTCCTAAAATCCTCCATACGTGTAACTCTTCTCTGCTAAGTCCATACCAGTTTCTAATGTCAGATGTGACTGTACTCACACAACTTGCCACAGCATACCTTTCTTCTTGGAAAGACATACTGCCCTGAGCTCAGACCCAGCTTAAACCATGCAACCACATACTGAGTCAAGAATATGTGCTTCCTGCCACAAGAGAAGACGTGGTTCTGCTTGAAGATACTCACCTGGCATTGCTGGGCAAGGCTAAACTCTGTATTTCAATTCGAATGTGGTCATATCTACTAAACTATTTTAGCACAGCCTGGCACCCGAGAAAACAGAAGTAATCATTATTATTTGTTTCTCTTAATTTAATTTGTGTTAAAATGTGACATGTAAGTTAGAGGAGAGCTGGAAATTTTCTGGGTTCCTTATAAACACAGAATGAAGTCTAAGTCTGTCTTTGAGTATGTAATGAGGGAATCATGCATGACTCTACCTCCTGCAGAATTAAACACAAAATAAGGAGCTACTGATCATTAAGCACGAGCAGAGTTCTCAGTTGTGTGTTCACTATTAGCTCAAGAACTTTTCCTGCATGAGCAACCAGGAAGCAGGGCCAGGTTGAAGACCTGGATGGTACCAAGGTTTCCAGCCTCTATAGAATGAAGCCCTGAGCAATTTGTTCTGACCACATAACTCAACCTCCACTGGGCACTGACTGAGTCAGTCTAGACACCTCGTGAGCCTGTGGCTCCTAAACTGTCTGGCAGTGCTCCTGTTTTGCACGGTTACGTAAAGGCCTTGCTTCCTTATTAAAGCAGATAAAAATACAGTTTATTTATTGGACAGATTACAACAGCATCAAATACAACCTGTATGAAAAACTGAAACACAGATGTGGTCCTTGTGTTTGCCTTGCTTGTATCTGAACAAACAAGAATCTGACATGAGGCATAGGTTTCATAAATATTTGTATGGCACTCCTCCTCTGACTGTCTGAGATCATTAATTTAAATTGCTATCTGTAGAAATTTATGAAACCATTGCCAAAATACTAAATTTTTTATTATTTCAATAGTAAACCTGAAAAAGAGACTTGAGTAGGAGTGGTCATCACTACACGTAGTTGACATTTTTTGCATTACTGTGTTCCACTCTTGACAGTGACATGCATTTTGTGACAGAAGAACCTGTTTTTATCACTATTTGTGTTTTATCTGTTAACTATGAACTTTAGTTCCTTGGAACTTAAATTCACCATTAGCTGTTCTGGAATTCAAATTTCAGAACCTAATCTTTCTAAAGAGGTTTCTTATATATACTTTTATCTCTAACAAAATGCATCCTTTTTTCTTTGAAGCTGGAATAGAAGGAGAAGAGAAATTTTATGGATTTGAAACTCCTCCAAATATATAATTGTTATAGAACTACTTTAGATAACTCTAAACATCATTTTATGTATAAAATTTATATTCCCATGTAACAAAAATGTATCTCGAGTAAATCACCCCAAATTATAACACAACTTTTTCATTACAGTGTCTTTTACACTCAAATTATTCAAATGGCCCATATCGATCATCCCATTTTAAGGCATATTGATATTATGTAAAGCAGAATCATTTGTGATATTATACTATTATGCTATTAAATTTCATAAGAATTTTTTATAATAGTTTTCTACAGGAAATGTTTGAAAATTTTCAACTAAAAGTATTTAATGGAAAGATGATTTTTCAAATTTGAAATATAAATTCTGGAAGATTTCATTTTCTATTTATCAAATAGCTGAACTGAAACATATTGTTTTATTCCAGTATGACTCATGTTGCTAGAATATCAGAGTTTAAGCATTCTGACTAATTTGATTCAACAGATGTATGGGTTTTATTCACTGCTATAGTTTGACTTTAAACTTCATGTATATACATAAAATAGTTTACTGCATTTATACTTATGGACATCTAGGGCTTTAAACATGATCAGAAAAATGCTGTCATAACTATCTGTTTATTGTCTCTTGATAAAGCTGCCTGACAGAAGTTTTAGAAGGATGTAGGTCTCAGCTAATTGCTAACACTTAAGAGTCAGTAGTTTAGCAATGATTTTTCATTGTCTGGCTTTACCTAAGTCTTGCAAATCTGTGTTTGTGAACAATTCTAAGTCACCAAAAGACACCTAGATTATATCATGCTGTAATTTAAATTAAAATATGAGAATATCTTATTAACTTCCTTTGTAAAAACACACAGTGTAGTACTTCTTAATATTGATCTCTGAATACATAAGATTAATTAGAAAATTAGTTTAATCATTCTTCTCCTTCCTATTTAATTACTCTATCTATTTTCCTATTCTATGCTCAGAGAAGGAGTATTCATTTTCTTTTTATGTACCTCTCTTTCCCTTTCTATTGCAGTATTTGTGATCAACCATAACTGCCTCATCACTTAGCAGAAACCTGTGCTGCTGGAGGAGAGTTCAATCCTGTAAGATGGGAAATGGAGGCAGTAAAATTTTCAAGGAAACTGAAAGTACAAGATCAGCTTGCCCTGTTGTTTTCCTGTCTGTATCTTCATGGCAATTTTTCAAGAATATTTTTGGTTTTGTTCTGTTAGTATATTGTGGCAGTATACTGCATAGTGTGACAGGAAGCAAGCATTTATTTGGATCACACATAGAAATAGTCTGTCACATGAAAGAGTACCCCACTTGAGACCTTGGACCCTTTCAAAAGGCAATCTGTCCCTTAATATGACAAAACTGCAACTCTGCAGCAGGAAAATAAATACACTCCCAAGAATGAATCAAGCAAAGTCTGTGTGACCTAGGAAAACACAGGTTTTAAATGGTCAGAGTCTGCCCTTGTCACTTTTCATCTATTGCTGTTCCTTGAGTGCTCAAAAGCCTCAATGCGTGTCATTCTAACCCTTCCACATCTGAAAAAAAGAGCAGTGTCAAGAAAGTCTTTGGAATGTAACTACAGAGACAGAGGACATAAATTAAATAATTATCTGTGAATTATTTTCTCATCTGCAGCCCAAAACAATCTGTTCCTGCTGCTAGTCCTGATGCTACCACATCTGTTAATCCAAGAATGGCTTCTTTGACTTCTGTATATCAGTGTCATTTATTAATGATGGATTCTATCATGCTTCTCATACAGACCCTTATTTATCAATTATCTCTGATACCAAGGACATAATTGGAACAGAAGCTGAACTAATTTGGTAGAATAGTGTTAGGTTTAGTAAAAAATATTTTTGGTGGTTTTTTTTTTTGTTTGTTTTGTTTTGTTTGTTTTTTTTTCTCGTTCTCAAGAATTTGTTTATTCTTTGCTTATCTCATATTCATTCCCTGGCCTGCCACAGCTTCTCTGCAGGCCAGTGCTCTCCTTTTTGGTCTGTCGTCTGTTTTCCTTTCATCTGTCTGTGGTCTCGGTCCTTAGTCTGTCCTTAGTCTGTCCGCCCTTGGGAGGGCACTATCTTTTATACTGAAAATTACGTGTACTTTATTTATAACAATTCTCCAATATCTATCCACTATGTTGTACAGTGTACTTTTGCTCCAAACCTATCCAAATGTGCCACACCACCACAGAAGATGGAGAACAAGAGGATGAAGAAGCTCAGGGACACACCCCATTCCCTCCATCTTTGCCCCCTGATCTCCCATCTAAAATCCACAAATTCTACTTTTTCACCCTGTGACATACTAATTATCATTCTCTCTAAATTCTTGTGACTTATAAATCTTCCCAGGACAGTCAGAAGGATTTCCTCGTTTCCCACAGAATAGTAGGGGTCAGGCCTCTATGAAGGGAAAATATTTTGGTACTGATAAAATGAAATATTAAGCAGGTGTTTAGTAGGCCTCAGTAAACACCAGAGAAAGTATAATTTCTATTCCAAGTTAGATATCTCATTATCAGAATATTTTTTATATAATTTCATGCATATTGCATATCATTTGAATTAAAATATATTCAGTAAACCTAAAATTTTAGGTCAAGGTTGCCACAGATTTAGTCAAAAAGATACTTCCCATGGAAAACATTGTCCCCAAGCCTTTGCTGAAAATCTTCCTTCAAGAATGCATTTCATTAAGGGCAAATGCTATTGGGATAAAATACGCTGATTTATGAAATCTTTTTGGAATTTCCAAGGTTCCAAGAAGTTCATAATCTTGTGGTTTAAGTCTCACTACTTTCAGGATTTTCAGTTGAGCTATACCTTTTAGGATGAATCTCAATTCTGCATGTAGTGATATTCATTTACCTCACAGAAATGTTGAGAGACTTACAAAAAAATCCTGGGGCCAAAATTTTCTATTGTATGGCAATATTTGTGCACAGCACGCCTATAATTTTGTATTCACTTGAGCCACAAAGTTTAATGAACCTGTGCAGATTTGAGAAAATCAAACATGGTTTCTATTAAGTTGAAGGGTTTTCTCTAAACAAAGTTATATATTCAACATTATATTGCCAATATACATTTTGCTAATAAGGAATTGCAAATTCCATTGGAAGGATGTGGCCATACTGAAGGTGTCATGAAAGCAATTTCTTTGGCCAGTCAGAATCTTACACGACATATTTCTCTGATAAGGTAACATAACAGGATATAAAAGACAAAGGAACTAATTTTTATATATTTTTCTTCACAGTCTTGACTGCATTAATTACATAATCCCATTTCGTCCATGATGACTTATAATAAACAATGAACAGCTTCTTCCTTTCTTCATTTCAGCAAAGTTAGTACTTTTGACCCTGCCTTTCAATTAAGAAACTGAAATTCCATGTTTTATAATGAACAATTGAAGGAAAAAGGAAATCCCCAAATATCAGAAATCTTATTTTGATGTTCAGTAGAGCCAGTAACTACAGTGATGAAGAAATTCCCATTGACTTTGACCATTAATCCCCTAACCAAATACATCAAAACATTTCCAAACGAATAAAATTAGGGTTTTTTTTAAAAGTTATGTTAACCAAAGTGGAGTTTATTTTGGCTTTTAAATTCTGTGTTTTCAAAGTATCCATTTTAGAAATTGGAACAAAACTCTACTGGTCTGTGATATTCATAAAGCAGCATCAGTGACTTCCAAAGTTCTATTTAGGACTACACTTAAGTAACATTTTTCAAACACAAAAGCTTAATGCAATTCTTAAAAATAAGAAGCTACTGCTAAAAAGGAGCTAAAAATACTCCTATTATTCCCAGGTTTTCCATTTTTTTAAACCAATTTGTTTCATATTCTTTAGACATCTCTAGTATGTATAGGGTAGGAATAATAATGTTATTCACTGTATGAGGAGTGACCAGCAGCAAGCACAAAATAACCTTGATCCACTGCTTAGCAGTGTTGAGACCACTCCTACTGTTTTGTCTCTAGATTTTTTTTTTCTCTATGCCCTCAAGAAACAAGCATAGCTCAGGTTTTTTTTCTTCCACACAGTTCAAAATATTATACCAACTACTGAAAGCATTCTTGTCTACCTTCCTATGCAGCTGCCAGCTTGACTCTTTACACCAGAAATGCCATCTGTCTTAAATTATTCAACTGATTATGAGTGAGCACTGAGTCTCCAGAATAATACAGTCCATAGTGCTATGCTTTGCAGAGGTGCTAAGAACTTATTTGGCAGATCAAGACTATGTTTTAGTAATTCAACACTTTTATGTCCTATGTCAGTCAGATAAAGGAGATAAACTTACCATCCTGCTGAGACTATGGGCCACATTATCTTAAACAGGTTAACACCTTCTTCAGTTCTCCTTTTTACAGTGGAAACAGCTTTTTTAGAAGTCAGTGTTGCCTGTTTCCTTTTTAAAGGTAAAGATTTTACTAAATAATACACCAGTGTTTTTAAGAACGTTTCTCTACTGGAATGGTGTGAACAGTCTAAAAATACACTTCATGGAATAAAAAAAAAGGTTGATTGAATACTAAACATAATTTTCATCTACCTATCTGAAGAATTCCTGATTTTAACCATTTTCTTTAAAACAAGCTCATTTTGAGATATTTTGTTTTGCCTGGGCTTCAGTAAATATCTTTGCCTTCATATTTTGAGTCTCTGAGTTTTTCCCATGGTGTTTTTCAAGCTTAACATCTTAGAAAGGCATGTGTTTGATTTTTAAAGGACTTCCTCTGTTGTTTCCCTAGGCACAGTTTTATCTCTGATGAAGTCAACAGGGAAAAGGATTCGTCGAAATGACTGTATATAGCTCCTTTGTAACTAGGTGTGTGTCAAATCGCAAACCCAGAAACAGAATTTCTTATGGTAAAGTTCAAAACCTTGCCTTTCAGACCTTTTATTCTTCCTGCTGAAAACAAGGAGTCAAGAGACAAATTATAAACCCTTGAAACCTGCGATTTCTGGTTTAAAGAAATATAGCTTTAACTTGACCATAATCTTTCTTTCTCTCTTATCAATCTAAAGATACATCAAATGTCACTCTGAGAAAAAGTGCTAAAGTTCTTTTATTCATATCAATGTAAACAAGAATATCCACTCAGGATAGCTGCAAGAGTGCACCACTCTTCTGGGAGCTGAACTGATATGTACGTGCCTGCAATACATTTCTGTGCTGATATAGATACATACGTGTAAGTCTGATAAATGTTAGGAGTTAGTGGGTTGTAAATCAGCTGACATCTCTAATTATTTGTATTTAACTGACTCAAATATTTCTGAGGTTTCCCTCAAGAGATCTAATAGCATTTAATCAAGATAACATTTTTCATGCTTTAAAATATCTGTAATAGTGATGTATTTATAAAAAAATACTGTTTAGAAGACCTTTGCATAACAGATGGCTAAGGTCAAAGTGACTCCAGAAACAAGGTCTCTGAATGCAAATAGTCTTTATATATATGTCTAACCCTAAGCAATGAGTCTAAATAGAGTTTAGAATTGTCCTTTTTCAGTAAAACTTCATCCTGTGTCTGTGTTTAAGCTTAAATGAAAATATAAGCTCATCTATAGATAAAAAATCATATATATATATATATAAATATATATAAAATATAAGAAAGTATATAAAATAATTATAAAATATAAGAAAAAATACAAACTCATATGTTTACATATAATATATACATACATATACATATGTGTAAACATATATATATACACATCATATAAGAATTGTTTCAGTTTAAACATCATCTAGCACAAACTCCAAATCTCTATCGTCTCTCGTGAAATCATTTAACATGTTATTTTTTTTTTTAAATTTCCTTTAAAAAAACCCCCACAACCTATAGCAGTTCCAGTGTTAATTTCATTACCTCATATCACTTATGTTAAAATCTAGTGGAGCAATATGTCCTGTAGAGAAGATGTTTCTCCTAGAAGGAGCTGCTCCAGAATAAACTATTTACTTTGAAGTAATGAAAAACAAGTAATTCACTCACAGATGAGAAGTCCTTGGACTTAATATAAAGTTCAGTAGGACATTTTTGTCAAGATTTTTGAATACAAGCTGAAATAAGCCATGAGGAGCAGATCAGAATATACCTGATGGTTTGCCATGTTTGTACAATTATTCTATATTGTGTTGATTTCATAGAGTTCTTAAGGAAATCTGCCTGCTCAAAGCTATTCTTCCCAAATAATAGCTGTAATTTCCAAATTTTATTTTTAGTTTTCAATACCAATCTTTTCACCTCACTTCAGGGAACACGTATACAGATCCATTCCCATTTGTTTTTTGATAAACTAACTTAGCTGTTAAGAATTTGCTTTTAGAAGTAGAAAAAAGACTGAAACAATAGACTAAAAACTATTAGCAAGTTGCCCTTTTGGCAAGATGCAGAGTGCTTATGTTTATCTCTGTGACAGGTAATATTTTCAAACTTATTTTAAGTCTGTTTTCTATTTCTAAACACTCTTCTGTGTTATAAACCCAAAACACTTATGTCTGGACTATCTGAGACCTTGTGGAAGAGGAGAAAGACACTTCTATCTTCAGGATTAAACCTGAGCCTATACATGGAAGGAAAGTTTTAAAGGATCTCTAAGACAAAGAAATTGATGCACCACTGACCAAAGGAACTCCTCTCCAAAGGTAAGCAGACCACTAAATCTCAGCAGCTACAGACTTCATAGGCAACACCAGCTATAGCTTACAATAAGCCAGGTGCAGAGATATAATCAAACCTGGCAGAAGTACATGAAAATAGTGGATAAAAATGTTGTCTCTGAAAATAAGCCTTCTGATTTGTTTTAGTATAATGGAGTCAGTTCTCATGAATTGTAAGATAAACAAGAATCATGTTTGCATTCCTTTGTAAAAGATATCACCTGATGGACTTCTCAAGTGACCAGTGGAGATGGAGAGGTGGTAACCTCTCTGTCCAATCTCTGGTCACTGTCCAGAAACTTATATATACGAGGTCAACAATAAATGAGGGACTTCTTCCTTTCTTCTTCTCTACCTAAACACCTGTTGTGTGTGTTACTGTGTGTTTCTATCTACGTCACAATAACAAAAGAATTAAAATATTTTGAAAAAATATTTTGTAAAATACTTTTATCTTCTTTAAGAACACCACTATTGCCACACAAGAAGAATATCTAGGCAGCTCCACCACAGAAGTCATGTTTATGCTATGTCCAATCATGGTGTTATGTGGATGTTCTGAGTTTCCCTGTTGATTCAGGTAGGTTTCCTTCCACCTTATTAAAACAAAAACTGAGAGATTAGAAATACTTGTGAAAGACAGATCCTTAATACTCTATTAAAGCATGGGAAAGCTCTGCTTGAAGGCATATATCAAAGCCAGTTTACGTGTCAGGTATACATGTACATTAACTTAAAGGAAGCCTAAGCAGAAAAAGATAAAACAAATGGTTAGAGTTTAAAGAACATTGACATCCAGTTCTTACAGCGTAAAATTTGCTGTAGTGAATTATTTCCTATTCAAAGCAATGTGATGTCATTTCTTCCATCCCATTCCTTCCATTCTCAAGCACTGTAGGACAAACATTCCCTCAAGGAGGGCGGTTTTTACCAGATAAATGAGGTATCCTTTTTCTTCATGACCATGAGTTTACCAAAGCTCTCTGACCTAAAACTTAATTCAAAAACATCTAAATCTATTGTCAAAGTCAGTAAATTGTTATAGTTACAGTAATGACAAATGTGAATTAGGTCATCTAGGAAAACCATAAAATATACTGCATTCATGCTACATAAAGGAAGAGTTCATTATTTCTCCTTAAAGAGAACTTCAAAGGGGGTTAAGTCACTGCCAGATAAAACCAGAGCTTTGCTCACTAAATATGATTTGATTGAAGAAGAGGTTGAAAGAACATGGTCTACTGCAGATTGAAGAATGTTATGCTCAATTCCCTTACGACTGAAAAGTAGATGGTGCTTGTGAGTATGCTGCCTGCCAGCAGGTGAAATAGCATTTCTTAATAATTTTATTGTGATACAAGTCGTGAAAGAACAAGCTGAAGTCATGACTAACATTTGTGACCTGTAGATCTAATAAATGTTTCATTATTTCTGCAAGCTTTGGATTATGTACCATGAATAAACATTTTCAATGATCAGTATTCTTCAAAAAAACAAACAAACAAACAAACAAAAAACAATTTAAAAAGCCGTATGCCTGCCCAGACAAATTTGAAATTGCTCAATTTTATGATATGAGAATCTCTTCACTGGACTCTAAGAGTCTAGACAGCTGCAGCAATTCACTACATCCCTTCACTGCCTTCATCTTTAAAGTCCTTAAAGTCCTTCATCTTTATTTTGTTTTAAAGCATGCCATACAATTTTTCCCAAAAAAAAAGTATTTAGCAAGTGCTGTCTCATCAAAGTCTTTTAGCTATTTATTAATAGTAACTTTTATGAAAAATATTAAAGTGCCTTAAACATAGAAACACAGTACACCTGGATTGACTTTTGGGTCACAGCTAAGCTGTTTGTGCTATGAAGAAACACTTGGGGGTTTTTAACACTTGACAGGAATTATGCCGAACATTTTGCCATCTAGTTTTTTAGGGGTACTTTCCCACTAATTTCATGTTCTGCTACTGTGTGCGTTTTACATGATGGTTTCATATTAGACTTATTTAAATGTTTCGGTCGGTCGGTTGGTTGGTTGGTGTTTTTTTAAAGGTTGAAATGCTAGCAGTATTATATCTTTGTGAGTTATGTATTAGGTAATTATTTTGTCACATAGGAATCCAATTGTTTTTCATTTTTATTGGAGTAATTTTTAAAGTGTCACTTGCACGGATAGCGTTCCACCAACTATAAGCTTCATCTTTCAGTAAACTGCAGCTAACCTTGCTTTTCTATTTTTAATAGTGGTCTATATATTTAATATATAAGTAGTATACAATGTACTGTATATTATACTATTTTTATAGTATTGTCATCTTGACACAACCTGTCAAGTAAGCCTAAAGCTAGGCCATTGTTAAAGGTTTGACGTTGGCACAAGGCTAGTGCTCTTATAACGATATACTGTTCTTGGTATCTGTTGTGAGATGTGACCAAAAACAGAGTAAAACAGTTTCTAATTTAGAAAGCAAGAGAAAAAACTTTATTACTAATAATAGGTAAAGAAGACACATACAGAAGAACATGGAAACTTTTAAAAAAACACTCTTCCTCCCCCCCCCCCCCAGTTCTCAACCTAACAAAACAAACTGAAAATTCCCCATCACGTTACCACCTTTTAGATAATTAATCTTCAGTCTATTACCACCCTTCCGATAATCAGTACTCAGCTCGTTGAGGAGAGATAGGAGTCCTTCTTGCACCACATCGTGGCCTCTTCCTCCATGTCCAGTGCTCTCACCACTGTGCATGGACCAGAGCTGTTTCTAGGGTTTCTCTTTTTAAAGATGCTTTGGTTACTTCCAAGAAACGACAGCCTCTCAAATTTTGGGACACTTCTCATCTCTGTTCACACTACTGTCCACTCTTGGCTCTAAGCCAATGCCTCTCCCCACATGCAGCTTCTACGTTACAGGAAAAAAAAATGAGTCCGTCCATGGCTATACAAAAGAGTCCAGCCAAAGCCACTCCATCATCTCCTCCCACCTAAGATTCTTTTCAGCATTCCTACTCTATCATCTTTGCTTAATTTTTTCTATCTTTCTTCTTCAAATTCAGGAAGATTAGCATTTATAAAGTTTCTATCATTTACGAAAAGGGTTAAAATCTTGGGCTTTGTTTCCCCAGAACTCTCACGGTATCTTTGCTGCTGGGCACTCTTCTCACGCCACCCCCCCCCATACTCCTTCGGCCGTGCTGTCTAGTTGTTGATATCAAATTTCAAGTGACGAAGATCACAGACACGGTTTTTCTCAGTCTCTCTCTCCGGGGGGGGAGGAGGGAGGGAAAGGGAAAAGAAGACTGTCTGACGTTTTTTCCAAGTTCTTGTACTTTCTCCACCCTTCCATCCTGCAGGATTTTCCTCTCCCCCTCTGTGCCCGAGGTTCCAGGCCTACCTCACCCAGGCCGCATGGCTTCCCCTCCCGCCCAGCCAGCCGCTGGGCAGGGGAGATCCCTCCGTCCTCAGGGACCGGAACCAAGAGAGAGCTTTCCGGGAGCCCTCTGCTTTTAACCCTTGTGTTCTCAGAGGCAGATCCTTGTCCTCAGTGGCCACACCAGGTGCCAGTCTTTAAACCTGAGCACTCATTGGTTTGACTACTGAAGTTCAGAAAAAACTCATTTTTTCCAAACTACAACAGCCATTTAAAATATACAGGAAATAATGTTCATTGAATAAATGGGGCTCTGTATAATCCACTTTACGTATTTATTTATTCTCAGCATCGCATTAGTCTTATCACTAAATATTTCTTACACTATCAGGGTGACAAAGCAACAATTTTGGGTATATGTACTTCTCCCACTTTTTTCACATTTTTGGCAGGAGAATGAAGAATTTAAGCCCTCTTGTCATCAAAATCTCCATGGTGTATATATGGGGTTATTTTCTAAAAGCATGAATGGAAGGGAAGAGGGTGGCTAGTGAGGTTTTAGCACTGGTTAATACAGACCAGAGGGAATATGAGCACAGATGAACAGTAGGTGCCTTCTAAAACAGTTGGTGTAAGTTACTGACTTGAATTTTCTCATAAACAGCCATATTAATCTGTGTTGATATGCTTACCACCCAAATGCAGTTCTTTCTGTTATGTACAACTGACCATAATACAGTATATCAGTAACAGATATGAGTATATAAGAAGTGGGAGCCCTAAAGGGTTTCCTTTTCTAAATGAGGAGTAATATGTTCATAACCGTGGCTTCCATCAGTCACATGCATTATTTTCTTCACCTTCCTTCCTCAGGGTCTCGTGCCATGCTTGGGGACTCTGGCCAGCTGTTTTGTGATTCAACACAGAAAGATTCAACAAAGCTTTCCAAATTCCAAGTAAAAGTTCACCAAAAGCCAGATTTCTGGGGAAAAGCAAAGCAGTTTTGTACCAGCTACACTTCTAGCTATAGGTAGCAGAAATAATTTCCTTGAGCAAAATGCTCTCAGTGGTAGCAATAAAGCAACATTTTTATGGAAAGTAATGTGGGCTTTTACAGCAAACTGAGCAATTTTCCAGCCAAAACCCAAAAGGCTTAATAATGCTATAGTCTAAATGGAATTTGTAGCATCTGTGATTATTTTTATAAAGGTTCCAAAGTAATTTAGAACATAAAGATTAAAGATTCTTCCATCTGTGAGCAAGAAAAGATTGAAAAAAAATTAGGAGCTATTTCTCCTGTATTTCAGTAGCAGCTGAAGTACTAAGATTCTAATTGTTAGCTCACAGTCACTTACTTTACAGAGGACTTTCCAAAGTACCTTTTATCTTCCTACAGTTTCATTAAGTTAATTCCACGCATTGTCATGAGATTAGTTTATTCTTCAGCTGGAAAGGGAACTTTTCTGAGAAGGGTCAAAAGCCCCCAGACCTAGTGTCAAATAGAGAATGATAAAGACTATTCTAAGATAGCATTTGGTCAGAAATCTTGTCATCAATTTTGAATGACATTTCTACAAGGAACACTGCAAATCACATTGACTTCTTCACTGAGTGTCCTATTGACTTAGTTTGTTGCAGTCTGCTCAGGCTGGTGTGCATTGATGCATATTTGAAAGCCTCTTCATCTCAGCTACAATATATTATTTAAAAATGTCAAGCCTATTTTGCTGTTCCTGGAAAATTAATGATTCTCTCTGAGCTCCTAACATGCACACAGAATCTTCTCTCACTAATTTCTTAAATTACGTATTTCATTGCTGTCTGCTGCAGATATAGGGTGACTGTGTAATTTCCTTCTAACCCACTATTTTCATATCCATGTTTCCTCATTTAACTTTTTGGTAGGGATATATGGATGTATATGGGTTATATTTGGCTGCACATACATATATCTATTTATATCTATCTATCTACGTATATATGTAGATCTATTTGGGAGATATATATGAATACACAGGCACACACACAGACCCACACACACACACACTGTTTGAGCCTGGCATCCTTAACTTGCCTATTTTCAGACCTAGGACTCCCTGGTATTTTTTGGTGCAGTTCAGGATCCTGAATGTATTTCTTTTCCAAAGAGTTGAACTCTAAACTTCAAACCGTAGCAATTCATTTTTCATGGTTACTAGTTCAGAATGAAAAAACTTCTGTCTTGTATTTGGTTCCTGATACCTTTAATTCATGATTTACTGCACAAAATATAACATTAAGCAGCTGATTTCTCCCCAGGCATCCTGCCTTTCTGTAGAAATCTGACATGTCTCCCCACCTATTGACAAGTTACCTCTTTTTCCTGTCTGAAGATCTCTAGCTTATTTGCTCATTACTCATATGTAAGCAGTTCTATATTTTTTCATCATAAACTGTTAGTAGATATTTTACTGCTCTGAACTCCTACAGACCTCTAGTCTTGCTACCATCTGTATGTGCCAAAATTTTTGGCTATTCCTTTCATCATTTATTGCTTGACGTGTACTGTCATTTCATTCACAGATATATTCTTTGACAAGGCCCAATGAAAAATGTTTCTTGAATGTGAGATTTTATTGCCACAGAGCACTTTAATGCAAAAAATACATAAAGTTTCACTGCAAAGTTCTTATCTTTTTAAAATGTTTCTTTTATACGTAGACAATTAATTTGCTCTACAGACTCTCCATCAGTCTTGCCTGTGTTTGAGGACGGATTTAATATTACCTTTATTTTGTTAGTTCTTAATTTTTAAGTTATTTTTTATTAAATCTGAGAGAGCTAATGACCCTTTTTATTTCTTCTATTTTAGAGAATAGCTTCAGTCTTTGAAAGGATGTCTTCTTGCTTCAAATTAACACCCATTTACCTTGCTGGGAAGCCATGATATCTGCATTTTGTCTTTTCTCAAACCTTTATTATGAGGCAATATTTATTAGACCAAGATGTGTTATAGGGCTAGTATGAAATATTTTTAAATATTCCAGGAGTTTTCTTAAAGATTTTTACATATTAAAGTTTTTAAACAAGCTTTCTGCTTTTTTGTTCATTTTCCTTGTTGTATTTTTTTTTTCTTTTGTCACCTTTTTTTTATTATTATCATCAGAACTGTGGTGGCTTTCAAACTATACATCAATTAGTATTGTCATCATAATCAGCAGATCAGTATGAAAGGTAAATACTCATCTTTTGTCCCAGGTCCTTTACTCTCCAGGAATTAACTCTTATTCACTGATAACAGTCAGTTTCTTTGGAGTCGATCTAGAGATCCCATGGACACAGTAAATTACTCAAAAAATGCCATCATGAGCTATTATTTTGAAGATTCTTGTATTTTTTTGCTATTGGAATACCAAAACAATTACTCTCCTTCCATCATTTTTTAGTGTACCTAATGTGTTTAGTTCAAGACCAAACAATTAGTCCTCCTGTACATTATTTTAAGATGATGCAGTATATCTGTAGAACCATAGGTACCATTGTTTTAGTTACCATGTAAATGTGATTTTTTTTTCCCATTGCTCATCAGTTTCCGTTGTTTACACTATCCATTGTCTGAGGTCAAAACAAAACCAAACTGAAAACTCAAAGAAGAACAAACAAACAAAGCCAAACAAAAACCTCCAACTTTTAGTTCTACCTATAACGGAAGCATCAGCCCAAACCAATTCATATTCTTCCAAGCTGGCCATCGTGTACTTCTGCCTTTGTAACTGGACCACTGTTCAAATTCATTGCTTGGAAAATTTGTGAAAGAAATGAAAGAACATTCTTTACACTCCTTCAGCCAAAAGTTTTGTGACCTGTTTAAAAATGCAGAGGGGAGGTAGTGCAATTATGGAGTTACGCTGGAAACACAAGGTTGAAGTGCAATTTCAGAAAAGCAGGCTTTCTAAAGTATATGAAATGTTTTAGGAAAGAAAATAAGACAAAACAAAGACTCAATCAGCCCACTAGAGGTATGGTACCTCAAACCCAGGCAAAATGAATTGCAGGAGAAAGCAGCAATAAAAAAGGCAGTGGAAGCCACTTGTGTGGAGTGAGCGAAAAGATAAGATATAATCCAAATATTTTCTAGAGCTGTTGCTGCTATTCTGTCCTTCCATCTAGTAGGTTTCCTTGGCCATAGAGACTTTGAGGTGTTTTCTGACAGATCTGTCAGAAACCTGTATTATTACCTGACAAAAGGAGAATGCTGTATGCAAGCTATACATTATAAAAATTACATTTCTAAACTTCTCTTGCCCTATTTATTTGAAATAACTTCACACTAGCTTAGAGGTCTGTGAGGGCATATCTCCCTTACAGTTCATTCACCATCTACTCACCTAGAGAAGGGCACTGTTTAATGAATTTTGTATTTCCTAATGTACTGTCTTGAGTCTTTCCTATTTCTTAACTTCTTGTAGTCCTGTGCTTTAAAATTCAAAATATGGAAAAGCTTTTCCAATGTGCCAGATTTCTCATAATCTTGGACATAAAGACCTATGGTAGTAGCTGAAAAGATTTTTTACCTGTCACTGTTTTTAAAATGTCAAATAGGACACAATTAAAGCAGAACACTCTGTATATCAGTACGAGATTTTTACAAATTCTGATGCCTCAAATACATTATTTTGCAACAGAAGACCTTGAAAAAATGCTCTTTGGGTCTAAGCACACACATCTGATAAATTATTTTTAAAAGAATATTTGAAATAAATAAATAGGAGCTATCACATTTTATTTTCCTATGTACTTCTCCCTGGAAGCATTCTATGAAGAAATGAAAAATTGGGTAAATATGACTCTACATTAGTAGTCTTATTTGAATGATCATGTCTTCTACCAATTATCATGAAAATTAAAAGTTTCATTTTTTTATATTGCAATTTAAAAACTGGGTGAATTAATTTTCGCTTCACTTCTTGAGTTACACTCAGGTATGTGTTTTCAGTGGGCTCAGAAAGCCACATTCTAATTTCTAACAATTTCTCTGTTCTCAACACTCTTCCTCTTGATGAGTTATACTCTTGTTACCTTGTACAAGGTGTATGTCTGGAGTCAAAGTAACTCACTGTCAAAAATAATTCTTGATACAGGTTTATTTTTACAGCCTCATTTATTAAAATATTTTTTATTAACTTCTGTATGATTGTCACAAGGATGCTGAGGGTAAAATAATGTTCAGACAAAATATTTGAGATTCATAAATACGTTTCAAAAATGGAAGGGACACAATTGTAAGCATCAAATTTGGTTTTCTTCATGACATAAAATAATTTCCATAACAGATCCAAAATTTCTCATTGAAATTGAGATCTAGCTAAAGAAAACTCTCCTCTCAGGTCATCCTTGTGAAAAGACAGACTTCCCCAGATCCATTTCTGAATCAGGAGTATAAAAAATTTGATTCTTTAAACTGTGTCATGAATATATTTATCAAAATTGTTTAGCATATAGATGAAATTAAGTAAATATTTTAATGTCATTCTGGCAGTTTTCATGCACGCAGTCTCCACAAATTTCAAGCCAAAATTGTTTCATTTAGGCTTTCCTGAATTATTAGCTTATGTGTTTTTTAATTTATTTGCATGGAACTAGTCAGCAACTTAAATGAAATTTTCAATTAATTTCAAGTAATTTAGTGCTCTAGGTACTTTCTCACCAGTGTTTGAATTAAATCCTGAATAAATGTAGCTACTCAGTGTTTGTTTTGACTATTTAGACTTTAAATATTACTATCACAGCTTTAAAATACAGACATGAATAAAAATATTTGACATCTGAAGATCTACCTGTACCTCAGAGGGAAACAGAACACTGGTCTCATGAATCTGCTGTACAGTTACTTATTATCTGTATGCTCTCTTATGAATAATGAAACTAAATTAACTTTCTCTGATAAACAGCAAAAATGAAGCCTTGTCCCACATTTAAATTCAGGAGATGAAAATGTATAGACATATTTTATTTTCATTGATTTAATTTTTTTAAATTTCCCTAACTTCAGATGTTATTCTTCATAAATTCCTCCAAATGCTTAGTCAACAGTAAAGGTTGGTAATTTTCACTAGTTAATGTATTTTAATTTTAATTTTCAATCTCAGTTGAACAGATATTTTGCTGTTAGGAATTTTCTTCATGCAGCCACTAAAGAAAAAAAAAGTTATTCATATAAGATAAATCATTAGCATGAAAAAGCAAATTTTTATTAAAAAAGCAGAAAGGCTGAAATTTTGCAAATGCTGTAGACAAAAATTAATTGGCATGGAGATTCAGCTGCATCTGCCCACTGGATATCAGAGGCAAAATAAAACTGCTTAATTTAATCCATCCGCTCCCTAGAATGAATCCAGTGTAAGTAGCTCTGATGTCATCCTCCAGCACTGCATATTTTCAGAGAGTATCTGTTTTAAATTTTTTCTACTAATAATATTTTTCAAAGCTGTCTATTCTAAAGACAGATATAACTAGTTTTATTTATTCTTTTAAAATAATTATTAATTATTTTGGAGAAGACTTGCATAATTTGTGTGATAATCCATATTATCTGCATCATATTTTTCATGTAAATTTGATATTTTAAACTGCACATTTTTAAAAAGTAGAACAAATGTCCTTGCTTGATAAAACACATATGGGTTTAGTGTTAAGGAAAATGAGACCCTTTGTCTTTTTCATAAATGCAGAATTTAACTAATAATGTGTATTCTTTCATTTAAACCTAAAACATTTTCTTCTCCATTTTTTGAAGCCACAACATATTTTATATTAAGGAGCTTGCATACAGAATTATCCAGGAATAATACTAGAGAACAGAGACAAGAATTTAAGCTTTATTCCAGTCTTGGACCAAAATATATTCCCAATACATTCAGAGGTAATGATATATTTATTGATTTTGTGCTAAAATAAAACATATCTTTATCCCAATCTCTCCTCATATTATTTCTCAGATAAATAATTATAGCTGATGTTTACAGTCAGTGAGCTACATGTACTGTGTGATTCTAAGTCTGGCCAGAGATGATCTGAAACAATTTCAGGAAAATTGTAGCAAGCTATGAATAGTATTCGAGGTCAAAAGATAACAAAACGTTAACAAGTTATAATTTTAACAGGTAATGATTTTACTTCGGCCTTTGACACAGTCTCCCACAGCACAGTCCTGGAAAAGCTGCAGCCCATGGCTTGGACAGGAGCACTCTCTGCTGGGTTAAGAACTGGCTGGATGGCCGGGCCCAGGGAGTGGCAGTGAGTGGTGCTACATCAGCTGGGGGCTGGTCACCAGCAGAGCCCCCCAGGGATCAGCGTTGGGAGCAGTCCTGTTCAGTATTTTTATTGATGACATGGATAAGGGTATTGAGTCTTTCATTAGTAAATTTTCAAATGACATTAAACTGGGGACATGTGTCAATCTATTGGAAGGTAGGAGGGCTCTGCAGAGAGACCTGGAATGGTTGGATTGATGGGCAGAGTCCAATAGGATGATGTTTAATAAGTCCAAGTGCCGAGTCCTGCATTTTGGTCACAATAACCCCCTGCAGAGTTATAGACTAGGGGTGGAGTGTCTGGACAGTGCCCAGGAGGAAAGGGACCTGGGGGTGCTGATCCACAGCTGGCTGAACAGGAGCCAGCTCTGTGCCCTGCTGGCCAAGAAGGCCAATGGCCCCTGGCCTGTAGCAGGAATGGTGTGGCCAGCAGGAGCAGGGAGGTCATTCTGCCCCTGTGCTGAGCACTGGTGAGGGCACACCTGAGTGCTGTGTCCATTCTGGCCCCTCAGTTTGGGAAGGATGTGGAGACACTTGAGTGTGTCCAGAGGAGGGAATGAGGCTGGTGAGGGGCTGGGAACACAAACCCTGTGAGGAATGGCTGAGGGACCTGGGGTTGTTTAGCCTGGAGAAAATGAGACTCAGGGGTGACCTTATAACTCTTGACAACTCCCTGACAGGTGGTTGTAGTCAGGTGTAGTCAGGCAGCACTGACAGAATGAGAGGACACAGTCTTAAGCTGCACCAAGGGAAATATAGGCTGGATATTAGCAAAAAGTTTTTCACTGAAAGGGTGATCAAGTACTGGAATGGTCTGCCTGGAGAGGTGGTAAAGTCACCATCCCTGATCAGGTTTAAAAAACGACTGGATGTGGCACTCAGTGCCATGGTTTAGTTGAGGGAGAAAGAAAAAAATAACCAACCAACCAACCAACCAACCAAGACTAAAAACCTCACCCCAAAAGACCCAAACAACCAAACAACTAACCAACCACTCCCATCCAACAAGCAAAGACAGCAAATGTAAAATGTAAAAAAAATGTGGCATATTTTCTAAAAGTTAAAAGCAACATAATACCATGGAGAAATGGAAACTACCATACATCCTTAATCACAGACACATCTTTTACTATATAAAAATATTTTATTTAAAAAACAAGTTAAAACATCATGAGGTTTTAGGCAAAAGTATTCAGAAGTAAGAAAATTTCAAGTTTAACTTTTGTCACAATAGCTTCAGTTTCATACCATCCTGATTTATTTGAAAATGATTTAAAATCAAATCAGCAATTTATATTGAAGATATCTTCAAATAAGTTATTTTAATCCTGTCATCTTGCGCACAAGAATGAGTCCTTGGCCACCTTACTTCTGAACACAGATATTTTATAATATGCATAATATGATACATCTTCCCCTACACTCTTTTTTTGCAAACTTTTTTTGTACAGGAGAGTATTTTAGAACCTTGTATAAGCTTCAATATGTTGTGGGGCTTTTAATTAAAGAAGAATCTGTAAATTGAAAATATTTTTTGTTCTGATAAACAAATTAAGAATGCACATAATACATTTTCCAACTATTCAAGGTAAAAAAAGACTCTTTAGAAGAATAACTAAAACATTTTCAGAGAAAGTACTTACAAGTACAGTTCTTTAAGGTTGATTTCTTGGGCTTGTAAAATTCACCCCTGTAGTTTTATTTTCCTACCTGTCTGAGTGAATGCTGATTTGAATTTTTGGAGAAGAAGTAACTTTTTGATCTTTTGTTTTGCTGGCAAAGTTTCTTAAGAGACAGTTGTTCTAGAGAAGTAATTTGATAACATCTGATCATATTTTTCATCTATATCATGCATTTGTTTCCAGGAATAAAATTACCAGGAAAAGTTTAAGAATACAGGTAATTTGTAATATATTGATGTCTCTGAGTATGTGCATTTTTATATTTTCAAGTCTGAAATTTAAATTCTATGACAATGCTATTTTTTAAAGTGGAGAATTTAGTTTCACAGATATTATGTTTCTGCGGTGCAGGAGGACTTTTGCGTAAAGGTTCTTTTGTTGCTAAGAAAGCCATTAAGCAGCAGCAACTATCTACGATAAATTTGCTAAGCATTGTCATTTTACCTGGCACCTCCACAAATGCTGCCATAAGATTAACTCAACTCTGACATAATTTCTTTAGTCTGTCTTCTAAAGGTAATTTCTCAGGTTGCATTTATATCAGTGGCTGAAGTGGATCCAGACTTCCAGTCTTTACCCCATTAGACTTATGTTGCATATCCTGGATGATTTTTGGATACTCCTCACGTATGTCTCATCCCAGTTTTTTTCATGTGCTTGTGGTATCCTGTTTTTAGCTCTTTCATATTCTCTCCTACTTTTGATTACTTAAAGGTCAGGTACCAATGTTGTTTTAGCATATTCATCTGCGTAGATTTTAACCCATGAGAGGTCAGTTGTCTTTTCCATTAATTTTACCATACTTTTAAAACATAAAACTACTATTTAGGTATTTTGCAGAAAATGAAATCTGTCCAGTTCAGTATATTTTTCCTGTGTATTTGTTGACTATAGCTTCCTAAAACTTGTCAAATTAAGGACATCATGTTGATTCTTCAAAAAAGGCTAAAAAAGTCATTATAGTTAGGTTTTAAATACAGTCTATACTTATTTGAACGTTTGAAATTTTTTTCCAAAGGTTACTCTGATTTTACTGTCTTTCTGAGGCCTGATTCCAGAAGTTAAGAAACACATTGCTAAAACAAAAAATTAAAAATAACATGTTCAAAATTATTACTACATGAAAATATCTGATTTAGATAAATAAGGAAAATAAAATATATTCTTTATTGAGTTTTTCATTCTTACAAACCCATTAATTAATTTTGATGTACTTCATCAGAAAACAATTTATTGCATTCTAGCTAACAATAAGGAAAATACACACACTGCAATCATCCAAAATAAAAGACACCAACAAACATACAAAAAACACCCACTGCAGTTTGGCAAATAATGTTTTTCAGTGTTGTGGCAGATGCCTACATGTCAGTGCCCTGTACTGCAGTCCTTCCTTGTGTGCTCATGCAATATTGGGAGATATTACCCCTGTCTCCTTAGGCATTACTCAGTTGCATGACACCTTGTTGCTGCTGCTAACTTTAGGACAGAAACTGACTGATTATCAAACTTTGGTAAATCTCCTCCCACAGGTAGATGGTGGAAGCTTGCAGCTTATGATATTCACCTCTGACTGAGTGTACACAACAATTAATGAGTTAATGTGATGAGAAGTTAATCAGAAAGAAGAACCTGAAGAAATTAAGTCAACATAAGTTGATTACCAAAATACTGTCATCAGATCAAGAAAGATACAGAAAAAAAAGGTGAAGGAAGTTACTCAGTGTGTGTTTTCTTTGTGATTCCTTGTAATTGTGCTGATTTCTTCACTTGCATCATATGAATTAAAACTTTAAGTGCAAACTGCACAGATCTGCTACTGAAACTAAAGTTCATATGCAGACTTCTAGTCACCATTTTATGGACTGTTTGATTCTGTCAGCTTTTAGATTTCGTGTGATAGCAACTCAGGTTTTTACAAGGAGATCAGTGCAAGGACCGATGCCAATAAAATCCCAAACAAACAAATCCCTGTCCCCCAATTGTATTTTCCCAATGAAGTAATCAAGGATTATATTTTTAATGGTTTTATAACTATTTCTCCAATCAAAAGCAGTATGCAGTAAATTATGACTGATATCATGTTGAGAAAGAATATAGAATATATTTAATAAAATTGTATATAAAACATATGTATAATTGTTACTGAAAAATATTAGTATAAAAATATAACAGATAAGAAAAAAGCTTATGAAAGAGCCAACCCACATAAAAATGGCTAGCAGAGAAAACTCTTTAGAATCATTTCTCTGAGGTGATGGTAAAGGATAAGTCTGGACATCAAAAGAAGGCATGGGGATAAAAAAAGGTGACATACTTTGGCAGGATGAGATTAAAGATATTGACTGAGAAGGAAAAAAGTAGCAATGCTTTAAAAGCCTGTAGCACTTCAGCATTGTGTGTTTTGGCCAAAGAACTAGAGCATGACAAACCAACTTCTGAGGCCTGTTCCAAGGATTGCAACATGTGACTTTGTCTAGACAATGTGTCTGAACTATTTGTCACTGCACTTTGCTTCAACAGGCCAGCCATATAACCCAGATATTCTTGGAGTATTCCTTGTGTGCTTGAGCAAGGACGTCAATTCACAGTGTCTCTGTCTTGGGTGACATTGAATTAACTTTGGCAATGACATCACCAAGTGCCATGTGAGAGATCAAAATGTTACAGTTAACAGCTTAAACGTTGTTATGAAGGAAATTTGGCCCATTATGGAAAAACTGTATAAAGAACTGCAATTACCAAAGCCCACCTCTCCCTCACTATGCCTCCTGAGGCAAACTTGGGACTGTGAGTTAAGCCACATAAGGGAATTTGAGATAAGATAAAGATGACACTGTTGTCCAGTTACTCAGGTCTAAGCAGGAGTGAACAAGCCTGAGAGAGAAGAATGTGTCTATCATAATGACAAACCCAGCAGCTGCGTTGACTGAGTTCAGAGTGCCAACACTGGGCCAGAGGCTCATGAAATTCACAGACCAGAGAGCTAAAAAACTGTGCTGTTTCTCACCGTAATGGTATTTGCAAATACATTACTGTGAAATTATATTTTAGTAGTTGTGTCCCAGCTTTGCTTCAGCCTTAAGCCTGTAGGCTGAAGAAACTCATATTTTTCTTTCAATCAAACTTATAAAAATAAGAAAAAACAAATACAAACAGTTTAATGGATAAGTACTAATGTTGGGAAAATTTTTCACTGAGGAAATAGCTGGGTTTTTTTCCTCTCTCCATCTTTCTTTTGTTTCACCACAACTTGGACCACTTGACATGCCAAAAAAGTATTTAGTCTATATATTTCAAGATTCTTTTCACTTGTATTATGTACACGTTCCAATGCAAGGTCCATGTAAAAGCTGTGATTTAGGAAAATTTCTGTCCTTTATGATACACAAACATTTTTCTTAAAACAAAAAAAACCCAAAAAACAAAAAACAAACAAACAAACAAAAAAAAAAAAAAAAAAAAAAAAAAAAGAAGAGGTTATGGATTTCTGTTTTATTTAGATTAAATAACAAATGAAGAACAATTTATAATTAAGCATTTAAAAAAATACAAAAAGTTGAATTGGAAAGGATATGTTACACATCTTGAACCTAAATTAGCTGGTGAGGTTACCAAGCTTCTTGTTCATCATAATGGAAGTAAAATTAGGCTTGTGAAGATGGGAGGTTTTGAGGTGTGTTTAATTTTTTTTGCAGCTTTTTCCTTCCAAGTGAACACCGTTGATTAAACTGTGTTCAAAATTCCTGTCTTATCATGTAAGCATCACCAGAAATAGCCTTTTTCATTCACAAACCAGTCAATCAACCAATAAATAAATAAATAAAAAGTGAAAAAAAAATATCTAAAGTTCAACATTGTTATTGATTCTGTCCTAGAATTCATTGTCCATGTCCAGTAAAATGCAGGACCTCCAACTCTAGCTGCAGCTCTGCTCTAGATATCTATCTTGGGCTCCCTGAATACGTATCTGTAGAAAATTCTAAATAGTGGAAAAGCCAAGAACAGGGATCTGTTCCAAATTTTATTGTCAGATCACAGTTATAAAATCAATCTAGAAAGTTTCTTTTATTAATCCACTCTGAATTTTGAAGCTGTTATTTGGAATGTAAAAGGGAGGATCAGTTGTCAAAGTGCCCTTGGTCTATGACCGTCAGAGTCACTATCCTTTAAATGACAAAATAGGGTTGGAGTTTTAAAGAGGAAAAGCCTTATAAGGGTTGTATTTTGATTGACGAGTTACATTATGATTGTTATTATAACAGAGACCTGGAAAACTATAATAATTAGCCTATCAGCTCAATAGTTACTCTTCATTAAAAATGAATGTGAGGGAGCAATTAATCTCACATCTCTAGAATCATTACGTTGTTCTGTTACTGCAGTTGTGTGCAGTTCAGTATGTCAATTAATCTTCAGAACATTATTTTCTAATTTAAGTCTTTACTTTCCTTATTTTAATGTTGCACTCAGAGAGCAACATTAAACTTTGAACATCTTAGACAAAATAAAATTGTTGAAATGAAACCAGAGTTGAAAATTCCACCTCAAAGTGTAAAATTTAAAATGGAGGACATTATTATCCCTCAAATCAGGCCTTGCATAGCTTATTATTTCTCTGTGAGAACTAAAAAGCCAGAAGATTGTAGAAAGAGCCCAGGCTTACATAAGTGAAAGAGCAACTGTACCACCGTATGTCTTTCTCTGCCTTCCTTATGTTCACTTTGTAATTGAGCCAAGCGGCAATGAAAGAAGTTTTGCAAACCCAGAAAACTTAAATCTAACTTAGGATACATAAAGTCCTGTGAAGTTGTGGGCAGGAGACACTGGAATTCAGAATCCTGTGTGGATGAAGCAAAGCAGTAAGAAGGAGTAGAACCCTGATCTTCCTGAGAGCTATCTTTGGCATCTTCAAAATGTCTTCTGAGGTATCCCAAGGGACAAGACTCTAGAAGAGAAGGGGGTCCAAGCACACTGGGGGATATTCAAGCATCCCTTCCTCCAAGCTCAAGACCAGAGTATCCCCATGATGAGAAAATCAGGCAAAGGGGGATGAAAATCTGTATGTACAAGCAGGGATCTTCTAGGAAATTCCAGATTAAAGAAAGATACTTATGGAACGTGAAAAGTGGACAGGACACATGGAAGCACTACAGGTATCACAGTATGCAGAGATGTTACAAAGGCCAAAGCCCACTTGCAATTGGGTCTGACAAGGGACATCAAGAACAACAAGAAGGGCTTTTGCAAGTACATCAGCAGGAAAAGGAATACTAGGGAAAAGATGGAGCAGCTGCTGAAATAGATGGTTGTCCTGGTAGTGGAAGACACAGAGATACCATTGAATAAATATTTAATACTCCTCTTTGTATGTAGCACACACTGATCAAGGCAAATTTCAGAAGTATGTCACTGGGAATCACTAACACAAAAAAAAAAATTTCCAAACTGAAATACTATAAAATTTTGAGTAAATAATTTTTGAACATGTAAGAAAAAAATTAATGTAACTGGCCTTTAAGATATTTTAAACTTTAATATTCATTCAACTCAGAAGTTCATTCTGATTTTAGCTCTTCAGGAAGAGAAGAAAATTCACCTTTTCAGTCAGCTAAAGAAATATCTATAAAGAAACTAACAGGAATTGTTTCCAGTGCTCAACAGGATACACTTTCCATGTGGGTAATATCTGAACTATCTGAAGATCTGTTAAAGAAGTGAGAAGATTTTGCTGTGTCTGTATATATTACTCTTTTGTTCCTGTGACTACTTACAAAATGAACTGATTAAAACACAGCCAAACTTCCTTGGCAGGACTGTGAAACACTTCAAGTTCATTGTCATCCAGATGAGACACCAGATAAATTTAAACTATCAAATTTAAGACATTTCAAGATTGTTTCTCTCTCAGATGCAATTATAAACACACACACACGCATATATATATGAAAAGTTGTTTCAGATGTGCATGTATTTTTTTTCATAAAAAAATAATTCATCTATACAGTACAAATACTAGCACTTTTCATCCCAAAGTTTTCAAATATAGTATTTTTATTAACAGACACAGATGTTCCAAGTTAGGTCTTTTTAATAAAGAATTTGCAGTTGTTTGTTTGCTGAAAAGAGGTTCAGAACAAAATTGATTTTCCAATTAAAGTCAGGTGGAAGGGCATTTATCACTTAATGTAGATGATTAACTTTAACAAGATAGCCTTTCTTTCAGGAACTATAGTCTAGTAGACTGCAAATGCAGCATGAGAGTAGTGGACTGGAATTGCCTGATGGGCTTACCTTTGTAGGGCACTTTTGGCTCACTGTGGAATATGGACTAGATCCCTGAGAGGGTTTTCATTTGGTAAGATCAATGGGAGTGAAGAAAATATTAACAATGTATGAAGCAAAATTCCCAACACCATAGGAAATGACGCACTAAGTCAGCCTTGATGACCAACACTTCCAGCAGTAGTGTATTGAAAACACTGTGAATTTTTTTCCTATCAAAAAAAAGGAAGGTAGAGAACAAAAGCCAAATTTGTAAAACTGGCAACATATTCAACATCTTTCTTAGCTGCTAATTAGTGGAATCACATCAGAGTATTTGGAGACATAGAACAGCTACATAGCAGTACTAAAGGAGATGTGGTGGCATGATAAAGAAGATAATGACATAAAGATATTTCCTTTCTGCACATAGGGCCTGAAAGTCAATAAGGTAACACACGACACTATGTAATTCATAATGCCTAGGTCGTGATTATTGAATTACTCATTATTGAATCTAAAACTAAAGAAGTGAATCTGTGCTCTTTATATAATTACCAGAGCCTGAAAAAATATTAATGTAGATAAAAGAAATAATTATTGACTGAAAATCATAGTCTTACTTTTTTCTTTCTCTAATGATGCAGTCAATAGCTCCATGAAACTGGGTTTGAAATGGCTTTTTATCTGGGTAAAAATCTGTTGGAGTTCAGGATGCAGAGAATATTTCCCTGCATGTTTTGAAAGAACAAAACCCTCTGATAAACACTACCTTTAACCTTCGTCCATGGAAAAAGCTTTCTAGACTTTGGGATGAAACAAAATTCACATGAATGTAAACTAGATAGTAGTATAGCATGTCATTTATCACAGGGTGAGAAATTTAGATTTTAGGTTCGTTAGTATAGAAAGTAAATGGATACAAGATAGAAGATCTTGTCATTTTTAGGCTAGGCCTACATGAATAGAAGTTTGGTTGATTATTGGTAAGAAAATAGAAATAATGTACATTTTAGGTAATGATTGGGTGAATTATCTTTAAAAGAGCTTTGATTCCTTCTGTTCAACCCCTTTTTGCCTCTCTTCTCTTGCATGTTAGGCTGGTGTAAAGCCTGGTGTGCTGAAATTGCTGATAAGAAAACAGTAAACAACGTGAAGAATGAGAACAACCAAGAGTCCCATTTGCCTTTCTTCCTAACAAGGACTTGCTAAAAGGCCTCCCCTATCAGAGGGAGAGATGTGTGGGAGTGGGTAAACTCTCACAAAAGTCAAATACGTTTCTGGCATTATATAACTCATTTGAAAACAAAGTAATCAAAATGGAAAGAAAAAAAACAACATTTTTTGCTTAAATAAAAATAGAAATGTAAATTAGAAATCTCCATCTCATAGTTAATGACTATGCAAGGTTATACATTTTGAACAGTTTATTTAGAATTAAAGTAGTAGGAGGCTGATTTTTCAGAAAGGAATCACAAGCTATTTTCTTTGATAGGTATTTTTATCCTGGATAACATACATATTTATTGAATGTACATTGTTTGTCTGTGAATCAGGATTAAATTAATTACAACTTGATAAAAGCTACCCACTCTGAAGGATTTTTTTAATAGTAAGCAAACATTCACTATTAAGAATACAGTTTTAACAGGAAGAGAGTAAAGATTATGCTAAACTGTGTTTGCTTTATGACACAGGTCTTGCAGTTTCATTCTTTCCTTCTTTAAGTCATAGACATATTAATTCAAATAATTAAAAATAATCATTAAGGAGCACATAAATCTAGTGTTCAGTTTATTATTTTGGAAAAAAAAAATTCAAAGCATCTGTAATTTGAATGATTTTTGTATTTGTACAAGTCCTCACACTTGTAGAAATCTAGAGTGTTTATACTGCTTATATTAGACTTTCTCTAAATTGCTTACACAGCTGTCTTGGGGCCAGAGGATATTTTAAGGACATAAACTGATACCCTTACTTTCTAAGAGCCAGTGAAGATAAAATTTATCAATAATCCACTTTGTATATATAATTTTTATGGATCTGTTGGAGAGGTTGTGAGGAATTTATGTGGAGAAATATGTAATTATTTCTTCTGTCTTAATTTGCATTTCATCCACCTTCTGTCTTTTGAAAGAGGTGTTCAAAATGACACTGGATTCCACATGAAAGGCTTGGCAGCCAGTTAAATTGGTTTCATGCATTTTCAAGACAGTATGAAAAATCCAAGCTGAAAATGAAAGTGGTGATATCTCAGCAACAAGTTAACTGATAGTTAAATCCTTCATTATCTTATGGTGATGCAGACAGATGAGAATATGAGTTAACAACAGACACCTCTTTCCTCTCACATTTATTTCTAATTCTCAGCACAGTAGAAAATGCAGTATTGACATTAGAGGTGTGTAGGAGCTGTATTCTTAAATCCCTACTTCTAAGTAATGCTCACAGAACTACTTCGTAATTTAACTATGCTCCTATTTGTTTAACATTTTGTCTGTTTTCTTGTCAAACTACTGAGATAAACATGATAATGAAGTTTTCCTATGTACTTGCACACATGTTAAATCTGAGACACAAATGAATAAATGCTGGTTTCTCTACAGTAATAAATACTGCAGTACAATTTGTGGACTAATAGAGACAGGATTACAGTGTCAGTCTTATTAGGGCATCCCATTCAAGCTTTAAAATGTATAGTTATGGGATTTGTCAGTTTAATATCACATGCACAGTTTGAGTCAACAGTGCATGGCAATGGAGATTTTAAAATAAAGCAGGAATTAAGAATACACTAACACCCAGTCTGTAAATTTGTCTTTATACCTATACATATTGCTTCACTTAAAAGTGAGCAGATTTGGGTTTCTCTGGGACTTTTTTTCTCAATTTAGCAATTCATATGTAGGTTCATATTAATTCTGAGACAGTCTCTTGATGCAGAGTGATGCTTAAAGTGTCATTGCTGAAGTCAAACTTTTTAAATAAAATAAAATCAGATTTGCTTCTCAGAAAATCTAAACTCTGACTGGTTTTTTATTTGCTTATTTTTAGCTTTGTGGGTTTTTTTTTGTTTGGTTGTTTGTTTGGGTGTTTGGGGTTTTTTTAATATTACTGTACTAGCTAATCATAACCTTTCTGACATCAAGATACTTTTCCAGAGCTCTTTAATGTTTTATTTTCTTCAGTCACAAACAAAGTTTTGTACATCCTCCGAAGCAACTTTAGCAGTTGTTCAGAAAAGGTACAGAGGGGTGGAAATAAACTTGTAGATGGGGAAAACAGACTTTAGACATAACAGGTGAATGGATATGGGCAGAGCAATAAGAAAACTAATGGAAACTAAAATAAGGAAAAAAAGAAATTAAAGGGACACAAAGACAATATTGTTTAAGCTGCAATAAAAATTCTGCAAAGAATTAAATGTGAATTTTGAATGCGATTGGGGTTTTTTTTTAAGACATAAAAAGCCCCAAACTACATACACACAATGCTATATTAAACAGCTGGTGAAAGATTGTTGAGGTGTGCAGCCTAATCCAGCTTCTCTTCTGCACAGGACATCTTTGAATAGTGTGGTGGTTTGAAAATGCATTTATTAATAAGATCTATTTATGAATTAGATCCATTCAAATAAATCCAAAGAATGTATCTGAAGAATCTAATAATACTCTAATAAACCATAAAATGGCTTAGTCTTTTATATTTATAGCAATGTTTTTAAAAAACTCATTAGATACTTAAAGCCTTGCTTAAGTCTTTCATTCTCTGCTTCTCTTCAAAAAGGAAACAGCTCTTTCCATGTAGAAGGAAAACTACTACAAAATCTACTTTTGTTATGCAACCAAGACTTGCCTATACAGCTATGGATAAGGGAGAATAAGAAAATTATTTCAAAATTTAGAAATTGGTTTTTTTTAAAAAAAATATTTATTGATAAATGCAGACAGAAATAAACCTAGTTTAGAAATGTCCTATGGGATGTCAACAATATTTGTGTATTTTTGTTCCAGCTTTTACTCTGAAAAATTTTCTCAAATCTAAGTTCTAGTATATGTCTCTAATTTAACACCCTTAGGAACAAGAATTGTAGGTTAGGATGCCAAAGTATTTCTTCCCTCCTCTTATCCTAATTGTAAATGAAAGCTAAATAAAAAATACTTAGTGTACACCCTTTCAGACCCTAAACATCTGCTTTTGACTGCTGGACTCATGCACTAGTCAGTCACAGTGATTTGTCATGGATTTCCCCCTCCAAATAACTTGCAAGGCGTGACACCTAGTACAATTATTTTTAGTGTTTGTTTGTTGTAAAAAAGATATAAAGAAAATTACAAATAAATGTGTATCATACGTCTGCAAATTAAAAGGATAAAGATCCCTTATATACTTCCTTTATATACTTCCAAGTATAATGAAAAGAACATTAATAGATTAAATGTAACCCGAATACACACCTTAAAAGTCAAAGACACTTGGATCTTGTTTAAGCACTGAGTATGATTCCAGCCCGCTGGGGAGGGAGTGGGTTCTCAAGAGAACAGAGTTGGTATTTGAATAGCACATTGAACCACAATATGATGGATCATGGTCACAACACTAAGATCTAAAGGTCCATTACATAAAGATATTTTCTTATGGACATACTTTGTGCATATCATCATTTTAGTATGTTGGAAATATAACTGACTCATTAAAAGTCACTTTCACATTCTGATTTGTCTTGCTAAAATGAAATATCTTGTTTGCAACAGTCACTTGCAAAGAAGTGTTAAAGCGTGTAAAAAATTAGCTTTTCACTAGTGCATTGGCAAGCAATCTGCATCTTTGCAGTAGGGAGCTGTCTTTAATGCTAATCTTGATGTTTCTTGATTTCTATGCACTTTTCAAGACACTTAGGTAAGATTCCTCTTGGAAAAGTGCTAAACATGTTTATCAAAGACAAAACAAAACCTAATAAATACTAATTGCTAGATACTTTGTGTCATCATGTATCATGGGAGGGATCTGTCACTTATAAAATGGAGGGACTTCAGTTATTTGGAGACTTTAGGTATAGATGGGCGAGTTTATGAGAATTCATGATTTGGCTCTTGGTTGAAACTTAGATGAGGCTCTGATGTAGTGACGTAGGTTAAGAGAAGTCTGCTGAGCTCTCCGCCTGCTTTGACATAACCCTGTTACAGGGGCAGGCACAAATTGATGACTAGAGTTGGCAAAGTGAGAGGGAGGTCTGATGCTGGCACCTGGGAGGGCAGTTCTGTGAGCACAGAAAAGTGTGGGTTTACCACTCTTCACTGCATTGTGCCAGAATTCTTGGCTACTGGGATATAAAGAAGTCTTTCCTTGGTTGTGGTCAGGGTGACATATGCTCCCTGTGTTGATATTTAGAGTACATAAAAGATTCCTTTTTCAGGCTGACCAAAACCCTAATTTATCCCTGAGTGGGGGAGGAGAAATATGCTGAACATGTATAAACTTCTTCTCTGAGACCTGAACTGTGGGCAGGAAAAAACTAACACAAGAAGATGTGCATCAGCCTCTAGATTAGAGAGACAAGATTCTTAAGTGCCATTTAACTAATTTCCTTTTTCTTGTTTTCCTTAATATTTTCTGCTTCAATTGAAAACAAGGTCACATGAATGCTGGCTGATCTACCATCTCTGACTATTTGCTAGGAATGGGTGTGTCCAACTTTATGACACTTCATCTATGCAGCTGTCTTGTATTGTGAAGAGCTTATGTTCCTGATTCGAATACAGAATACAGCACTGGCAATCAAATCTCTCTGAGCAACTTAAAAAGGAAATAAACAAAGAGTGAAGGAAACAAATTTCAAGATTAAAATTATGTTAGTTTGGTAACATGCTATAAACATGGTAGGTATTTACTAGGACCCTCAGGAGGAAAGAATTGTTTTTGATTCTGAGAGTTTTTTACCCTGAGACATTTTTTTCCCCTTAAAGTATCTGTGTAAAAAGTAGTATGTAACTAAGATATAGTCTGAAAATATTACAAACATAATGGAAGACTCACAAAGCTTGTTGGCACCAAACATGTATTTCCAATGAATTTCCTTGTAATGCAAAATTTTGGAAAACTTGTGTGTTGTTTTATTTTAATTATATATCAATTGATTTTAAAACAATTTAAGAGTTGTTTTATGGTTCATCATCTGTCTTTGAAGTCTGGCTCCCTGAAACCTGGAGCACAGTGCAACCTCTTAGTGAGGTATCATATAGCAGAATAGACCTTTATATTTGAGGCTGCCATTAAGATAGTTCATATTCACTTTACCACAACCCATTTTAATGTGTGCCTTTCTTAATGATGTTAATGTTATTTAATCTGTGATATCATTCAAGAATGAAGGATTTAATCTCTTTCTCAACATTTCTTAGATCAGCTAGCTTCTCAGATAGATGCAGGCGATTACTAAATGGCCACTTAGGACTGTACCTGAAGATGTCTGTTGCATGGTTTTGTTTTGTGGAAATTGCATTCCCATTACATTTTTCTGTTTCTTCTTTTGCTATCTTGACCATGGAATCTGGCAGCAGAAATGACCCGTCCTTCAGTAAGAGTGATCTGCATTCAACTGGAAGTACCCAAACCCTTCAAAAACGTACTTGTTTATTTTGTTGAAATTTTAGACTGATTTTTGCTGAAGCATCGAAACCATTAGATCTTAGTTTACTGAAACTCTGTTAATATTTTTAGATCAAATAATTTTCATTTTCCTTCACTGCATGCATGTGTTTCTGCTTTGTAAAATGCATTTTATATGACTTGCCAGTAACTTCACAATCTTCACAGTGTGGTTTTGCACCTAGATACTGACAATAAGATTAACATTTGTGCATGTCTGCTTGCTAAAAAGGCCTGTCCTGTGCAGTGATAGGATTCTGAGAAAATGTGATCATATAGTTTTCATTTTGCTTAGCAGCCATTGTTTCACAACCCTTTCTGAAATCTGCTGCTAAATCTTTACACTATAGAGTGGTACTGCAGATTTGGGTGTTCTATGGGCATCAGAACAATGAAAAACAAAGGGGAAAGAGATAGATTTTATTTAGAGTTTGTGTGACAGGAGTGGGAGTGACAGATCATTTTATATATGGAGAACAATTCACTGCTGCAGAAGTTATATTCTTTTGACTTACAGTTCTACGTTTCCTATTTCAGTACTGCTTTTGCTCTACATTTGACATTTAATAACTAGAAGTATAAATCAAAAAAATCCATACATTCATTTGTTTTTAAATCAGAAAAATACCTGTGCTAGGTAAAAAAACAATACAATATAGTTTAGAAATAGTAATTTCATAGAAATCTGTACAGAGTAAACCAGTAGTAACTTATTAATATCAATTTATAATCTTAGCAGAAGAACTGCTTACCTACTATTAGGAACAAAAAAAAAAAAAAAAAAAAAAAGAAGAAAAGAAAAGATTAAAAAAAAAAATGGGGGGAGGTGTGAAATAGACAACAAATATAATTGAGCAAATTCACTTTTTTTTTTATGTGCCTGTATCGAAGCAACTGTATTGGAGAGTGCTCTCTTGATGACCCAAGCTGACATTATCCTTGAGCAGGTGCATAGCAGAACAAAATACTTGTGATTGTAGTTTCTTTCCTAGGATATTATTCTGGTAGTTTGACTTGCCATAACAGTACTATGGTTTTCCTCCATTACCTTCAAAATACATAAACTTACAGAACTAGGTTTACACATGAGAATAAAGTGTTTGTATTTTTAAAATTGCAAAATGGAAATAAATTAGTATAAAAATGTGCAAAAATCATTGTTTATTCCACTGGATCTATTAACTAAAATGCAATTATAAGAACTGAGTTTCATGTTTAAGCAATTAAGGGACTATTTGTCCTTTGTGACATTCATTCTCTCATAGCATTAACTCAGCATATCATCTTGTTTACCTCCATCATTTTTCTTTGCACTTTTCTCCACCTAGCCTTCACAAATAAGTATCTTTATATGGGGAAAAAAGACTGAACAATTAACTTAAAGAAAATTGGACCATTACATTGTAATAGGAAAAAATTGTGGTCAGCATACCCAACACCCCCCACAGAATGAATGCTAAGCGGGGGATGAAACAGAGTGGAAATTTTTAAACACAGTGCGAAGATTTATAGCTTATAGTATGGAAATTACAGGGAGAAATGTGGTTGCTACTCCTAGTATGAAATCCAGTCAGCATGCACAACTTCCTACACAAGCACGTGGTAGGGTGGGATGGAAAAAAAGTGGAGTTGAGGCACAAAGGCTGGGCTGTCTTCAAATTCTTGGAGAGGAGGGAGCTTGGTGGTGGCTTGTAGCTGATTAGCTGCATAGGAGCTGTCAAACGAAGGATGGAGAAGATGTCTTTTCTGTTTCAGCTGTGGTGAAATCATTCTCCTCAGAGGTAATACTGATACACATCTATCCAAATTTTCCTGCCCCCAAGGTACAGTCAGCTGTCATGGAATACCATTAATTGGATGTCTAAGTCATTGAATCTAGAATTCTGCTGCAGTCAAATACTTACAAAAAAGTTAAAAAATCCTCTTAATAAAATTTTCCCATATTTTTCAATAATAATTTGAAATTAATTTTATCACTAAATTTTGGAAAAGTAGAAAGTGCCAAACTAATTCTTAAACCATTGTTATTGTTTAATATTAACAGTGTAAGCCAATGTCTCTTGACAGGACAAGGAAGTAAATACAATAATGTCTTTTTTGGTAATTCTATCCTACGTTTAACAGTACATCTGAGATACTTTTCATATTGTACTGTCTATTGATGTTTAAAGAAGCTGATTTGTTTGTATCATGTACTGCTAAGAAAAATGTAAAACCAGTGGAAGATTATTTATTTGCAAAACATTCTTCCAGAAAAAAATAAATAGGTTTGAAAAATTAAATATAGCATTTTTTACTTTTACTTTCAATGTATTAGGGAAAATGCATTCAATATAGACTGTATATTCCTGAAGACAATAAGAATTCACCTCAAAATTTATTTTACAATAATAAGTTCGTTTTGGTTCACAGATCAAGACACAGCTCTGAGGATGAAATTACCATTTTAAAACATTTTGGAAAGACGTACATGCATCTCTTTTTCAGTGATGTGTTTAAGTATAATAATTTAGATGCTCACAGTTTCACACTATATTTCTTTATTTTTCATATGAAGAAATCTGTTTTGTCTCAACTGTTGGAAGTCTTTGTGGCATTTGCATCTTTCTACAAAACTAAAATTCCCATATTAAATGTTAAAATTTTTGATTTTGTTTATAATATATAAATATCTCTGATGCTTCAAAATTTTAGTATTTCTTCTGAAAAAAAACTTCTTAATGATGTCAGTTACTATCATTTATGAACTGGGGAATTGAAACAGAAATGTAGTGGTTTATAAAAGTGTATTTCACATCTTTTTGAGTGATTTGCAAAAATTACTATTCAAGAAAAAACAAATTAAAAAAAGCAGAATACAGCTCTTCACACTAATGACTTCAGTCAAAAGACTAAGATAAGTGTCTTCAAGCTATTTAATCTTGTATTTATTTATTTTTCTGGGTTTAATTTGATTTGCACATTATTACCCATTTAATTTTAATACCAAATATTTAATCACACAACTGAACAAAGAAACTTTCAAAAAATCTCAAAATTTCTTGTTCATGGTTTTAAAATTTAGTCTCCTCTTGACTGGTATTAATGTCAGTATATAAAAATCTAAGTAAACATGAACATATACTTGCAGTTACCAAGTTAATATCAATTTTTAATGCACAGTAATAGAATAAAATTACAGTAATTCAAACATTTGAACTGTTACTGTGCTCTAACAGAGGTTCATGTCCTGTCACAATATACCCAGCCAAAGTACCTGACATATTAATTTCCTTTCAAAAAAACCCGTGAACCATTAAATACATTAAAGAAGCAGAATAAATTGTACCATTAATACACCATAGGTCTTCTGAATCCCAGTCAAATGCATCATTTCATCAGCCACACAAAGCTGTGACTTCCACACTAGTCAATAATAATCATGCCTGGAAATAAACCAAGTGAAGAAAATGTGAAATTTAGTCTAGATAAAGGTACACAAGCAACAAAAACTTAATTTTTTACTTGTGATGAAACTTGTCATAGTGATGAAAGCAGGAAACATTACATAGCTTTTTCTGGATAAAATTTGTGTTTAGCATCCCCACCATTAATATAGATTACATAAGTGTCAAATATACCATCACACTTTAAAAACCCTGAACCAAACAAGAATATATCCTCAATCCCCAAACCTATGTCACCTTTCAAGGTCTTTCCAAAAGTTTTATAACAATTGGCTAAGGAGATAGAGTCAGAAAACTGCTGCAACACATAGGATATTTACAAACGTTCCCAGCATTTTTAAACTCATTTTAAACTGTGAGCTACATGATTTATTTCAGCGAAACAGGATTAGTAAATATCTTTTGGCTGGCAGATGTAAAAAACCCCTCCATAAATGCATTTGTCACTCCTATGTGGCAGCTGTAAAATTATCTGCAATAAGGAAACAGCCTATGGAGTAATGGATGAACATGATACAGGAATATGTTTGGCCAAGTATTATATCTGCATCAGTGCTCCTCTGACAATGAAAACACTGAACACAAAGAATTTGATCTCAGATCAGCTAAGACACTTGACCTGTGATTTCTGCAGTGTCTCAGTATGTTTGACCCTCTGATATCATTCCACTACAAAAGCCTGTTAAACTAAGACAGTTCAAGGCAAACCACTAATGGAAAAGCCTGGTTTCTTCATCGTGTTTGCTTTTATCCTAGTTTCTCTACTTGTGATGAAGCACAGAGACACCCAGGCAAGCTACATAAAGGTAGCTCAAGATCTGAAGTGGTCTTAACCAGCCTAGCCAAAACAGCATTGTCTTCCAGAGGATGTGTCCTAAGCTAGTTGGATTTCTCCTAAGCCTTTGACAGCCAGAAAATAAACCCAGCTCAAACGCTTCTAACTTGAGGGTGGACATAGACAAATGGGAGAGCAGAGCTTGCTGGAACACACCATGTCCTCCTCCACTGTCCCTTTGACAGCAGCAGTGGCAGCAGGAGGTGGCAGCAATGTGTGGCTGCACCACGGTAGGCAGACATGGTAAGTTCCACCAAGAAGAAACAAGGAAGAGCGCCCGGCAGCCTCTGGATGTAATGCAGGGGCACAGACAGAGAGCAGCCATGTTTTACAGCCAATAGTAATGCAATAATACTTACAAAGATGGAAAAACACTTAGTTACTTAACATCTTGCAACTTAGCAACTTGCTTTAATGAAATTGAATATGTTTCCACATTTACAATTACATTTCTATAAAACCTGCTTTAAAAAAAATTAAAATTTAACATTGAAATAATTATTTTTCTAAAAATGGTTAGTATT
Source organism: Sitta carolinensis (assembly GCA_032173965.1). Lineage (NCBI taxonomy): Eukaryota > Metazoa > Chordata > Aves > Passeriformes > Sittidae > Sitta > Sitta carolinensis. The sequence continues at coordinate 52,479,439 of CM063313.1, forward strand.
GCATTAGTATTTTGTTGCATTTCTGTGTGATGTTTCCCTTGTCAATCTTCCTGTAAGAAAGGGACATTTTTCTGAGAAGGCAGTGCTTTCGAGTACTTTATAAAAGTGGGCCTAAATACTTAATTCTTTGTTTCTGTCATTTCATAGAAAAGACTCCTCACTCCATCAGACTAATCATAGTGAAATATATTTTAGGAGGCCAGTAAACCATTGAAGAAGATATGACATCTTTTCTCTCTACACAGGAGAGGCTTTGTTTTTGAATTGGATTTCTAGAGAGGAATTGACAATTTTAATCTTAAAATGAACTGCTTTAATTCCATTTATTACTAAAAAAAATGTGTTGAATTTTCTAAGTTCATTACATACATTAAAATAGACATTCAAGTGTGGTTGTGTTTGTAAAGATTTTTAGTTGGATTTCTATTGTCTGTGATATCTTGGCCTGATTTCTTTTTTTCTAGAACTGTTGACATCAAAATATTTTACTGTTAGATATCCAAATGAAAAAAATCCAACCAAACACCTCTTTATTTAAATATATAATCCAAATACTAACATGCTGTACTAGTTTGAAATCAAACTAGTGGGAGATTGTAAGTCAGAATTATAATTTTATAGGAAAAAAACAATTAAAAAAAAATAAATGCAGTAGTACAAGAAGACTGACAAAGACAGAATACCACCTGACACTCTACAGTGGTAGAAGTCCAAGCAGAGTAGTTTTGATGAAGTGAAGATCCAGCAGTAGCTCTTGTCCTCTGGGAATCCAGTAAGTAAGCACTGCTCTGGTGTTCAGAGTCTCAGCTTATATCCAGGCTGGAATGCTTGGTTCCTCCCTCTGGGCAGAGCATCTCACAATGGGATGGTGAGTCATGGGATAAGGCCTGATGGGCCCATTAACAGGAGATGGTCCAGGAGGGAGTTATCTGTGAGTCATGTGGCAAGGTGCTGATGGGCCCATTAACAGAAGATAATCCAGAGTGGGGGAGGCAGGGAGCACTGCCTCACCTGGTTTCAACAGTTCATGAAGAAGGTGATAGAATATACTTCAGCCCAGGACACATGCACATTTTTATACTTTCAGAGCTTTCCAAAAAGTAAGCTAAAAATTTAGTATGGATATGCTTCAAATAGTAGTTTAGCTAAGGTGTATTTACATAGATAATTTAATTATTATATATATTTTTAAATGTTATACCCTTTGCCTGTATACTTTAATTTACTAATACACATTAGAAACTTTATTTGTAAACAAATTTTTTTAAAAACAGCCTTTTTCAAAGCCATTTTCTTCAAATGTTATGAATTAGGAAACAAATGAAGACAGAATTTCATATCCAGAAGTATTATATTTAGTTTTACAGGTACTTGGAAAAAATATTGGAAATTATGAAAGAGGAAGGAGGACAAATGATATTATTCAGTGAAACAACTTTTTTGCAACTTTTAAATAGCATAATCTCTCAGAATCCATGTCTAGTATTAGATATAGATTTTAGAACATTTGGTTATTACTAGACAATACTGTTCTTTTTCCCTGACAAATAATGTAACTGGATTTTTATGAAATCAGCCATTTCATAGCTTCTAAGATATGAAGTAATTTTAATTTTTAACCAGTCACAGAGAGACCCTTTCAGTCACAACAGGACATCATTCTGTTATGCTGAGGAAATGTTTCATTCTTATATTCTTCCATGTTCATTTCTTTGCAAGAAGGGTGAGTTTGGCATTCAAAAGATGCTATCTTCCCATTTGTTTCCCATATTGTCTCTTTCTTTGTCAATGAGTAAAGGAGAATTGTAAGTGATCAAGCACTTAATATTTGATCATTTGTATCATACACTGCAAAATTTCTGTAAAAATGAGTGCTTTTTTTACAGAAAAGAATCATTTCCCTTTCTATGCTTGGCCACATAAACTAAATTTTCCTTCTGTCCATTTCAGCTTAAAAAAAAAAATAAAATTATGTAGGAAAGATTGTTCATTAAGGAGATGATCTGAAAAATGGAGAGGCAAGTTTTTGATCATTACATAAACAGAACACTGCATTAAAATGCCACTCTGTGATTCTGCCTCTTCTCTGGCATTGAAAGTGAGGTTTCTCTGATTAAAGTAGCACGGGGAACAAAAAAACTTTCACTTGAATGCACTGAAATCAAGGGTCATTGACTAAGTTTTGGTACTTTGAGATATAAATTTTCTCATCAAGTAGTAAAATACAAAAAAAGCGTTCTGCAGAAACTAAAAGGTGAATGCAAGAGACTCTGGAAAGATAAAAAAAAAAAAAAAAAAAAAAGAAAGAGAAAAACCCCAAGCTTTCCTTGTATATGTCATAATTTATTTGGCATACAACTACCTTAACTGTGTTACAATGTATAAAAATTGAGATGAGAAGTGCCAAAACAGACGTCCCAGAAACTTGATTGGAGACTTTGGTTTTGTTTTAAATTCTAGTATCATTTAATGAGTAATAGCGAGTTGTGCCTGCCTGTCCTAGAAATCACATTTTCTTATTCCTGAAAGTGAACAATGCAGTCTTTTTATTCAGAAGAACATCTCATTAGTTTTAGGGGTTTTTTTGTTTGTTTTGTTTCCTTTGTATACTACTCCTAATTCAGTAGATTTCTGCTTCTGTTAATCAGCAGGGTGGAGTAAAGTAGAAATCAGAGCAAAAAGGTATTAAATCACTGCTAACACTTACTTCTGACTTGCCTCACTAGATAGGACACGATACCTGAACTAACTCTTGGGAAATAACAGTAATTCATAATACTGCCAAGATGTGGGTTGTTTTTAAAGAGTGATGAGTTTTATAGAACACTAGAACGGTTTCATTGGTTAGACTATTGGTTAGTAGCTCAGTATACTTGCCTCTAACAATGTTGAAGGGCAGGTGCCTAGAGAGAATGGCAAGAAGAAAGCCAGCACTATAGCAAATTTCTCTTGACCTCTCTCCCAGCCTCTGATGACAGTGTGATGGGAACTTCCTGGTTCTGAGGTGACTTCCATGTGATCCATTATTCAGTGTAGGTTCTTTCTGCTGTAACAAATTTTCTAGAATTTTAATCATGAATACCAGAGTTCGTGAAAACTCAAAATTAATCTTCCATGTGAAAGTCTGTTTTAGTTTTAAGGAATTTTGGTTGAATCAAAAGAATGGAAGGGGTAAGTACCCTGATACTGATGTCAGAAATTATAGTGTTTGTCAAAATATAATAACCATTATAAAAAAACAAAACATTAGTTTAAAACATTTGGAAAACACAATTACAGTTTTGAGGAGGTATAATTATTACTATTACTACTGCTAATACTAAAATTCTTCTTCTTCATCATTATTATTATTGATAGTAGTAGTAGTAGTAGTAGTAGTAGTAGTAGCAGTAGCAGTAGTAGTATTTTTAATCATCATCTACTACAACAGTTTTATTGTCCCAGAGGATTTGATTTGGAAATTTTAATTTTTTCAGTAAAAAATGGAACAAAGGACATTTCTTCCTTTCCAGTGCTATAGCGCATTGCCTCAGCGTTACAAACAAGAATGTTCTTGCATTCATTTATTCTGCCTTAAGGGAAACACTATTTCAAATGAGTATAATTTAGTCAAAGCTTGAATGAGGGCTAGAGATCTCAAAGGTGATGCCTTTTCAATGAGTGACTTAGAGTGGAAAGAGGAAACAAAGTGTTGTCCAGTGAAGAGGAGAGTGACACGTGAGGTCAATGATATTATGAGACAACAGAGACTCCTCCTGAGGAAGAAAGAAAGAGAATCCAAGATTTTACCTGCCAATAGCAGCAAAAGACTTTATTCTCTTCCGGTTAAAATTTCAACACTCTCTTCATTTTCTGTTAAGATGGCTGGCACTTTATGCCTCAGCAAAATCTATTTAAATCAGATTTTCTCTATCAACAGTAAACCAAATAGCCTGTGTTTCACAGTTCTAGTGAGCTTTTCATAAGTCTAAGGCAAAAAGAAAAATATTTTAATTTCATGTGCTCTCATTTTAGATATTTTTCCTTAATTTTCAGGGTATCATCACTATCAAATATGATTTATTTTTAAATCCAGGTTATGTGATAAGTAAGCCCATTGTGCAAAATTTGTATAACTCAAATATTATTTTATATGCATATAAATTTATTACCTATTATTGATTTTAATTTTTTTCTAAGTGACTATATTTTCAATACTACTGCTAGTAATATTAGTTCTTGATAATGCAGTGAAAAAATAAAATCATGGCTGCCTCAAGACAAATTAAAATTTCAAACACAAAAACAGGAATGTAAGAAAAAGTTACTAGCACTCCTAATAACTAGAGAAAAAATCCACCCTCAAAAAAATAATTTGCATTTCAAATTTGGACACTTTTATTTTAAACATAAGAAGATTTTTGGACAATATCTAAATAAAGGCTTAAAAGCTTATGATAACAATAACTTTTTGTCTAATTATTCAACATCTAGGATTATCAGATTATTAAAAACATAAATAAATTTGTGGTCTCATAATTAAATGCCGAAAAAATTAAGCAAAAAGCATACTCCTCATTTTCAGAAAAATATCCAAAACATTCCTAAAGATGAATCATTCCTTAGATTACTTAACTTGTTTATAGTAAGTGGTAATATATTCCTAGTACGATGCCTAGAGGACAAACACAGGCATAACTGGAAGAGTATCATATACAAGAGCTGAGGTTACAGACCACTCAGCGATGACGTGAAACTGCCTACCTGCCCCTGACATTTCTGTACTGAGGGATTCTTTGGTGCTGCAGACCCAAACCTGCAATTTTGCTAAAAGGAAGCAGCTTCACCAAATGTCCACCTCAAGGCATTTGTAGACTAAAAGCAGTAGCAATGGCCAGCCAAATTTTTTTCTGCTTAAAGGGAAAGCACAATGATGAAGAGCTCATTTTCTGAGGCTTGGATATTCTGAAACTACTTGCAACTCTACCTTGGGTGATTTTAAAATTTCAAGTTTGTGCTGATAGATTTGGTTTGTAGGCCCAAAGTCAACATTATGGTCTTCAGCTAGATAATGTGTCTAGCTTAAGTGGTCATACTCTCTAAAACAATTTTAACCACAGCTGTGCCAGCTGAAGATACCTACATTATAGTTAGGAAAAGAACACCCTCCCAGTTTCAGTTTACCACGAGCCTCTATAAAGAGTGTAAGAGTCTTCCATGCACATATAAAATATTTTAGGCTTGCTTCTGACATGCTTGTAGCTTTTACAATACTAAACTTCAATTAATTTAGAAGAGTTTTAGGACAGTATCTGTCACTGCTTGCAAACAGTTCTGAGGAGGTAATATTTGCAATGGCCAAGGAACACAGCTTTCAAAAATTTATAATCCTCAGTAAGGTGACAGTGATAAAATTTCTCAAATATCTAAAAAAAATACATGTTAGAGACAGAATTTTAGATTGTTGTTGCTCACATAAATACTGTTGATAAAAAGAGAGGTTTCTTTTTGATTTTTTTTGTGTGAAAATCTTCATATATTTCATAAGTAACATGACTTGAATATATGTCTTAATCTACCATTGCTTTAAGGGAAAAAGGGACAATTTTCTTGATGAAAAGCTTTCCCTGTTTTAAAGCTGCTGATGAATGACACTAGAACCTTACCCACTGTACATCATGGAGGTATAACAAAATTTTTCATTCTTCTTACAACCCAGGAAAACCCACAAGGTAACTTTGCTACAGTGTATGCTTGGATTTCAGCTGTTGTCCAATCATTAGTCTCTTAATGCAATGGCATTACATTTTAAGCCAAATTAAAATAATACACAGAAAACAGGACTTGTTGGAATCTGACAGAACAAATAATTCCCTAAATAAGAGAGACAACCAAAAATAGTGATGTGGTTTTTAACCTTTTTCACATCAATCATGAAGAAACCAATCACTCAGCCAAAACTGTCATAGAGAGTTTGAAATTACATTTCCTCTATCCTCTGTCCAATGCAGAAATACTTTCAATAGTAGAATGTCACCAATGAGGTTCTTAAACTCTAGATATGAGCATGCAGTCCTGGCCCCCAGCAGAAACAGTCACCTGTGAGTTTATTGCATCATTACTAACACTTCTAGGATTATATCAGTGAAAGGTTAAAGCTTGCATTGCCCTCCATCCTAGAGTATGGTCCATGAAGTAAATGTTTACTCCAGTGTAACATTATTTTTCTCAAAAACCATGCAGGTAGTTTTTTGGAAACTTCAAATATGCACTAAACTGTGCTCTGCAGCAGGAGAATTCTTGATTTTTTCCTACAGGTGGGAGAATAAGCCTACACATAGATCATCTTTCTCACATTCACATGGAAGTGAGTGATAGTTTAATAAATTGGATTTAGGATTTCCCAGTCACAGTGAAAGCCTGGAGTGCAGACACTCTCTCAGGTTACAATGGACTGACAGGTTAACATTAGCACTAGCACATGTTAAAATGCAAATAGAATCAGATCAGCCAGCTTGGATTCCCAGAGACTTCTTTATTTCAACAAATTTGTGTAGAAATTAATGTTACTCTGGGCAGATTATTGCAAGATCTTAATCTGAAGCTGTTGTCCAGTCTGACCTCTCCTTAACTACAATGTCTAAAAAATTCAAGTCATTTGGAAAAGAAGCTCAGGCTCCAGCAGGAAGGTGAGTAAAAATGTAACTTTATCTCTTCCTTCCTGGGCTGTAAAAAATCACAGGCTTTGATTACCAAGGAAGACACAATGATTTTGAAATTTCCTGCATTAACATTATATTAAATTGTCACCCATTCCCACTGTATTTCTCTGAATTTTCTACCAAAATTTGGTACACAGCAGAAACTCTTTCTATACTGATGTAGAGACAGTAATGTTTCACAGCACCCAAGTTACAGACCTCCTTCCACAACTCTAAAGCAGCATTAATGCTCAGAGAAAAAGTATAAATGCAACTGCCTTATGACAAAATGCCAATAAACAATGGTCTAGAGTAAGATATTTGATTGTAAACATTGTGAGAAACATTATAAATAAACCATGGAGAGTGGAAACAGCAGGTAGAAATGGAGTTCTTAGTCCCTGGTGGGGGAAAAGGAAGATGGGTGGAATTAGTGAGAAGAGACAATGAGAAAAGTACACTAAAAGTGTGTCTCACCTGAAAGATACCACATATAGTGGTTGAAGACAGTCAGTAATAGATCAGAAGAAAAAAGTGCAGTATGTTAGAGTAGCACAGCAAGAAATGGGAACACCGACACACTTTTCATCACGGTTCAGAAAACATTCATAGTTGTTCATTACTGCAATGTCAGGAAGGTGGCAAATGGCAAAACTCTAACTGCACCAGAAGGCTTTAAGAAATTCTGGGGATAAAGGAAAATAAGTTATAAACATTTGGGGACAATCCCAGATAGAGGTTATTGAGTTAATGCTGGGAGAAGAGAGCCTTTCAACTCTCATGGTGAAGAAATCAAAAGTACAATGGGGAGGGGTAAAAATTTTAAGTTACAAGAGGCCCTTGATGGAGATAGTACTATGGCTGAGTTCATAAAGCAGATTGACAACTGTGAAGTTAGCTTGTTTTCAAAAATCTCACCCATGCAAATGGAAGAGGGTGTTGGGCTCTGAAGACTAACAAATGAGTGCAAATTGAAAGAAAACCTCAGGTCACAGTGTGAGACCTGAAACACAGACCCATTTTCTTCACCTGATCTTTTTCTTCTGCCATTACTGTGTGTCACCCTAAACTATGCCTTATGGAAGATGAAGTTCTGTACAGGTTATTTGTGTCAACATTATAAGAGGGATAGAAGAAATCAGGACTGGGGAAACACCACTCCACCCTATACCCTCCTGCAGAATATTCATAATAGAAAGGCCAAAAAATTATTCACCCATCCTCTCTGTGCATCACTGATTTTCAGATGCATTTCATATTTCCTTAGGTAAAGTTTGCAAGTGATGAAGTGACAGATGATGTTTTCTGAGGTGTTTCCTTACCCCACTTCTCTACCTGGTTTTAATGAATCACAACCCTCTAACTTTTCAGCCTGAATTCATTTCTCGTGTTTTAGCCACTTGATACTGCAGCTCCAAACTACCTGGGAAACAATATCTGTCTATGCAGACACAAATCAGAAAGCTGAATCCCATGACTGCTCAACATTGTATCTCAGTCTGTGAAATTTCCTTTCACTACTTCTTCATGTATTTATTTCAACCTGTGTCAATATGTCCACATGTGTCTATTATTAGCTTAATAAAAACAGTTTAGTTATGGAAGTGTGATCTGTTACACAAAGAGTCAGCACAGCTTATCAGTGAAGTTCTAGCTAACTTCAGCCTTGTGATATCATAACATTGAATGAATAGAGTGGGAAGGATATTAGCTAAAACCACTGTTTTATGGATGTTTGTTTTTTCTGAACAATTCTGACCATCTGGATGTATGCTATCTCTGCACAAATACTGACGAAGGGTCATCTTTTTCAGTAGTTTAAAGAAAGACCCACAGTTCCAGCAGAGGTACTCAGTAATGTACAGTAGCTACCTAAGGTCGTGATAGAAGCAGAGACACCATAGAATGGACCTTATGACAGACCACACAGACAAAACATCTCAGATTTATTTTGCAAATTATTTCACCACAGACCTCAGGGCTACTACCAGAGGCAGAACAGGTTAATTCAAGGTTAGGTGAAGTAGGTTTTTACAAGTCATAAAGATTCTTCTAGACTGCAGGAAAAAAAAATATTTTGGATGGGTACCAAAATTTACTTATAATAGCTTTTGACAAATTCTTCATTTTTAGCAAAACATTTAGAGTCACCACAATTATTGCCACAAGGGAAAGGACAATATGCCTGGGGGTCTAGATAATGTGGAAGAGAGACTTGAATCAGGCAGGCAGTGTAAAGAAATCTTTTTTTCTGGTTCTATCTTGCTAGCAGAGACCATTAGCATATGCTGGCAACTTCTGCTAGCCAAGAATTAACCCTTTTCACAGTTGTGCTTCTCCCTCCACTTCATCTCAGTGTTTGATAACCAATGAAAGAAAAAAAAAAATCAGAAAATTACAAGGAGGTTTAGCCAACAGCTCCACCACAGCTTCTTGGGCAACATTAATAATTTTTTTTTTTATTATTTTTTTCATTTGAAAAGTAAAATTTAAAGGGAAATGAACAAACCAATTGACTTGTTCTGAAAGAGACAGGATGAGATGGAGGAAGAATGGGAACAGCTGCTTCATAACTCCTTCCTTTAGAAAGAACTAGGTGAGGTTTAAAAGCATAACAACACAGAACTGTTTAAAACAATAATTTAACCTTAAATATTAGAATTTTATTGAAATATTTGTTGTATGAAATGGATAAATTTTCTAAATATTACAAATATTTCACAGAAATAATTTTCCGTAGTGATTTTTTTTTACAGATCTTAGCTTTACAAACAGATGTTTGTTTGTTTGTTTGTTTGTTTGTTTCAGATTTATATTTCCTATGAATTTATATTTCCTATGGTAAATATTTTTGTCTGAGACATTCTTCCCCTTTTTTCTGCCTATTGGCTTAATTTGTCTTTAACAAAAAAAAATTCAATATGTTTTATTAATTTTTTTGTGTTTCTGATTTGCTAAATCCCACGTTAAAGAAAAGGGAGGCTTCTGATTTGGTTATGCCAGCAATACAGCAGTTCCGTGCAGATTTTTTCAGCAGAGGTCTTTATATGCCACTGTAGTTGACTTGTATAATCCAGCTGCTTCTTTACCTTCAAATGCTTTGTGTCTGGACAGCTTCAAACACTGACATTTCCATAGAAATTAATTTTGATACTAAGATCATACCTGGAAGTTGTGTAGAAAATCAGGACATGTTATGAGTTCCCTTCAGTCCATTTTTTTATTTACAAAATATGATCGAGAATGTAAAACTAAATTTTCCATAAAGGGATATATTAAATAGTTGTTGCCTTTAATTATATCACTGGTTTTGGAAATGAAATCTCTTTTCAAAACTGAGTAGCAATCATAGACAAATTATTATAGAATCACAAAAGCTGGTGAAGAAATTCAGATACACAAATAAATATATGGCCTGAAATTCAGTCTTTATTGGGCTATGTAAAACACGACTAAATTATAATCATTAGTGCCTTCATTTTGAGATATGTGTCTTGTTTCACATTTGTTATCTATTGTCATCGGAAACAAATTTTGCACAAACTTTATTAGAGTAGTATGCTAAATATTTGAGGATAAAGTCACTTAGCACCAATACACTTCAAGAAATATGGGACTTGCCTCTTAATAAAACTAGGAATTTCTTTGGATGCAATATAACCTTTGAGTTTCAGTGTTTGCAAGTGGCATTTTCACTTCAGCAGATTTTGAATATTTATTGTGTTACTTTTCTGCCAATGGCCAAAATCAGGTCTATTCTTTTACTAAAGAAGCTGAGAATTTCTTAAGCCTTACCCTTCCAAATGTTTTCCTTGCTTTTTTTCCACTTTTCAAAATAAAATGGTGATGAAACCTAGAGACAGCTCTAATATGTTAACAAAAATGAATAGAATTCTGATTTTCTCTTGCAAAATGTATTTTTTAAAATGTATTATCAAGATCAAACTTTTTAAGCATGATCAACATACCTTTACTGTCATTTACAGTGAATCTAAGAAACAGGTGCAAAACCTTTGATGAATAATGGAAATACACCCCAGAGACTGTTACTTACTTTGTGTCAGGTCACGTCAGTGCAATTTGTCATGCTGTTCATTTACAGGAGTGAATCAGAAGTAAAGGTAATATTTTAAAGTGTGATATTATGTAATTGTCACATTTTAATGGCTTGTCAGCATAAAAATATTTTGTGATAAGTAACTTTAATACAAGAAATGCTTTGTAAAAGTGCAAAGACTGAAAAATTATCATGAAAACCCACATCATTCTTACACAGCTGACTCTGAGGATACTTTCAGTAGTTTATTAGTATTCTAAGACAATCTTGATGTTTAAGAGAGGCTGTTCATTAGATGGTTCTTCGTGTTTCTTTGCTATTTGTTACAGCAACATTTTTGAGTAATTAAAAAAACCCGTTTTGGTAGTTATTCCACATTTATGGAAACTTTTACATATATATACCGCATATGAAAAATGGAGGTGCTGACCTCTGCTTTGTTTGTAGTTGTGGGAACTGACGCTGAGCCTAGCACCAAAGGAATTAACTGCTTGCAAATATATGTATATTAGATTTCAGCAAACAACAAGGCAAGCCTTCTAGTTATTTATTGCTGTATGTTTAGTTTTATTACATTAGTGGGAGGAGCAGACAAAGATTTATTCTACATCAAAAAACATCAACGATTTATCAACATAATTGCAACAGATGATGCCAGGCTGCCTGCATTCCTACAAAACACAGGATTTTGCTGTGGTGAATTAAGAACTCTGAATGTGAGTTTATAACTATAATGAGAAGGATTAAGAAGAAGTATTAGAATAAAATTATTATGAGGAAGAGAGAAGGTTCTGTGTGTCATTTTTAGGGTGTTAGCTGACTAGTACAAAAGCTGATCTTAATCAATAGCTTCCAAGACTTGATATATCAACCCAATCCTCCACGTTTCTTAGAGAAAAAATTCTTAAATAATTATAGTTATGTATTTTATACTAACAATTAATTTTTCAAGTACTGTGTTTATAGAAATAATTTCAATGAGACCAACAGCAATGTCTAGCAGGAATTAAAGAATTTGTGATTAAATATTTATGAATAACAAGATCTCTTGAGCAGATCATGAACATTAATTTTTCCTTTTGGACATTTTAAAGCATCAGAATGCTTTTTTTTTTTTTTTTTTAACAGAAGAACATTATCACAAATTCCTGACTGTAGTGTTAACCAGTTCTTCCAAAGGAAAGGATATCTTTTACCGAAAGACCAGTGTTCTACTTTAATCTTCACAATGCATGCTTGTTGAAAAATATGAAAGTCTTCACAATATGCATTACTATTTGTAAGGTCAATCAAAAATATTTAATTAGACAGTAAGTATAACTGTTTTCGCTATAAACAGCGCATCAACCAAAGCTCCCTTTAACTCCTTGTTTCATTTCTTAAATTGCTACAAAAAGAAGAAAAATGAACTTTTAGAAAGTCCTCTATCTTAAATGTTCCTGAAGCTGCCACAGCAAACAGAACAATATTTTCATGTTGTCTTGGACCAGAAGCAGAATCAACTGAAGTGTTGTCTGCATGTGAGTGTTTGGGCACCTGCCAATACATGCAGATTATCTAATACCCTGGGAAAAGTACTGGTGAACAATCAGACATGCACATGTTGAGGTTATGGGATAATTCTTGTCAGTTTCAAACAGTGGTTTCTTGTCCTTGTTTTTGTGGAGGAAAGCAGAGAGTGAATCAGTTAACACCCTGAGACAAAGCATGTTTAACTACTTCTTTTAAAAACAGAAATTACAGAATAGGATGGACTTCCTAACTCAAAGAGAGGAGACCTCTAGGACAAGATCTAAATCTGCCCTAGGAGAGAGGCATGAATGTTGGTAGTCCTGTTTCTAGCCAAAGGATGTGCATGAGAAAAATGTCATGATTTGACTGTCCCAGTGTTTGCCACAACCTGATTTGTTTACATCGCAAACTACAAGGGCGTTTTCTCACCAGACTCTTTACAACTAGAGAAATGAAAAAGCTTTAGCAGTTAAGAACACACGCATCATGCAGAAGCACAAGGTCTAATTAGAGTGCTAATCATCCAGCAGGATGCTCCTCTGATTTCTCCCCTAAACATCTGGATTTGTGCTCCAGCAGCTAAGTACCCCCACCAGCAGAGTGTGTTTTGAGTGTAGTTATAATAAGTTGTAATACAGTACAAACAAAAGCATAACAATAAACACTAATTCCACAATATAATGTGGCAGAAAAACTTCACATGAGAAAATTCTCAACATAAATGTGATATTAATTTCTCTGATCATCACTCAGTAGTGGAGGCCTTATTACAGATCATTTTTAAAGATCATCTTCTTTGCTTTGTAGTGATATCTGAAACAAACAGTATGAAAAATCCAAAGTTTCTGAAATCATTTTGAAGTGGAAGTAATGAAACAACACTTATCCCTTGTTAAATACTAGGCCTAGTTGCAGTTTAATGCCTATGGGCTTAAAATCCAAAAGTTAAGGTAAAATGTAATTAGATATTTTTACTTTTATTTAACTCACTAACTCTTAAAAAATATTTCCCCACAAACTAAGCAACATTTTCGAGCTTCTGAGAAATGCAATTTTTTTTCTGCCAAGCATTTTCTAGGGCTACTGTATATTGAATTATTTTTTTAAAAGTCACAATACCAATATGCGCCCTTCTGTAAAGATTTTGACGTTTGTCACTGCTTGACAACAAATGAGCTAAAATTATACAAAAAGGACATTATTAAAATAAATTTAGTTTTTATAAAACTCCTGTCAAATCCCTCTGAAAACTTTGCTTCACAAGTTTGTTTTGCATAATTTTTTTTCCTAACTTGAGGGGGAAAATGCAATAAATAAAATTGATTATTTTATGTTAAAAAATCTTCTATATTAGCAAATTAAGACTACTGCTATGGGCCATACTGCTTGTTTTCTAGACAATTTTAAAAATATAATATACCTATATATGATAAACAGAAGGTTGGAGACCCTCTCCTATACAGATAGGTTAAAAAAGTGGAGAAGGCTCTCCTGTCACCTTAGGGTAGCTTCCCATAACTACAAGGGCTACAAGAGAACTGCAGAGGGGCTTTTGACAAGGTCATGTAGTAATAGAGCATCATGGAAAGGGTTTAAGATGAAGGAGGGTAGGATAAGGTTAGTTATTATTCTAAATTCTTTACTGTGAGGTTGGTGAAGTTCTGGAACAAGTTTCCAAGAGAAGCTGTGGGTGCCCCATACCTGGAAGTGTTCAAGCCCAGACTGGATGGAGCTCTGAGTAACCTGGTCTAGTGGAAGGTGAACCAGTCCACGGCAAGGGACCTAGGAACAAATAATATTTAAGGACCCTTCCAACCTAAACCATTCTATTAGTCTATGAAAATGAGGAAAATAAAACATAGAAATAGTATTTATATTATAAAGGAAAAAACACAACCCTTAACCCTGAAAACACTTTGAAATGGAGTTAAACTTAATAAAATATGTGCGATGGTAGTTTGGGATTTACTTGCTATCGCAGTTATTAGAATGGGTAATTAAGTCCACTGTAAAAATATAACCTTATATATATGTGAGCTAATTGCCTGTTCCCAAAACCATCTATATATATATATATATATATTGCAGCAGTCTGATAAGAGGAAAAGCTGCTTCCCTACAGTGTTCATGATTGTTATTGAAAAAACAGGTCTCTTTTATGATACAAAATAATTGCTCTGTCGGCTATTGGAGGATTTTTTTTGAAGATTATTATCTCTGGCTTCCCGAAACTTTTCTTATAATTTAATTTTTTACTTAAAATCTGTCCCTTTATATATGTAGAGAAAAGCCTAGATGTTGTAATCATTATCAATTGTATGCATATACTATAATATAACATACAACGGTGATGATGAAAGGTTTATTATGTCTATACAGCAATGCAGCATAAAACTCAGTGTTGAAATGCTAGTGTTCAGCTTTGGCTTTGAGCGATTATGTAGGCTCCACTTCTTTCTCCTGACATTAGAAGACACTTATTTAACAACCCAGTTTTGGCATGATATGGTGATAGGAAAGTATTTTATATTCCATTTCTTCCTTTTGAAAGAAAATATGCATAAGCAATGAACACTTACCAACTGTTGAGGAGTATGGTTTGATAAGACTAATTCTATTCAAATGTGCATTTTTTTCATACCAGGTGAAATACAGTCACAGTGTAAGACACCATGAGTGTGAATTCGCTGTAGAAATAGCAAAAAATTTTGTTAAATCTTAATCTGTCAATAATTTGTATAAAATTTACTTTGAAGCTTCTATTAATTATACTTTTACTTCACAAACTGGTCCAGTTGTGACAACAGAAGAAACCCATTTTCTCTTTGATAAAATGAAAGGAAAAAAATCATAAGATTCCAACTATATATCGACTGGAAAATGAATATGAAATTATTTCAAATAAAAGTACAATGGGACAAGTATACCTATCATCTGTCTATCATGAAGCCATCTGTAATAATTTAGGATGATTACTTATAGCAAGGAAATAAATGACCTACAATGATAACTCCTTTTGCAGTTACACTTCTACAGCATGAACTACAAACAAAAATACTACAATTTTAATTGTTATCTTTTATTAAATGCAGTTCACAAAATGCATAGCTTTTGTGTACATTTTCAGCATCAGAAGGACATTCTGACTAGGTCCTAATTTGATATCACTGTCTCCATCAGCTCAAATAAATTTTCAGGATCAAATCTTTCACCTCCATATGACAAATCTTACTTCAGAAAGTTTGCCACTGAAACTAATGTAAGTATTGGGTAATTCACATGACTGCCTCGGACCTAAGGAAGCTTATTTACTTCAGGGCTTCCCATATTCTTATATTTTTCAAAAGAAGACAACAAACCTGATCTTATTCAGCTGGTAATTTCAGAGAGAAGTCAAAAGACCTCAGCTGGTTTGTGGTGATAATGGTTTCTCAGGAAATACCCCTTAGAAAAATGTGTGTCTCATTTGCTTCTCTCTTTGAAATTCTGGCTAGAGAAATTGTCCAGAGCTTTATATGGTTGTATGTTTTATTTATGGAAATTTTTAGAGAAGTTTCTGTTTGCCTGTCTGCATTTGATGGACTTTTCTAGTACAACTAATCTGTGATTCCTTAGTGAGTAGAAAAGCTTAGTTAAGTAAGAATGTTCTTTGGTTTTGAAAGTATTTTCCTCATTTTTTTTTAATTAAATTATTACAAAAACATTCCCAGTAACCATGTAATTTGGTTACATCCAGTTTTAGCTGACACAATATTATTTTTCCCTTTTGTTTATAGTACATTGCTTTTCTTGAATTACTTTTCTAAAAACTTAGCAAAGGGGAGAAAAACATATCCCTTGTCTGTGTCTGACATATGTGGTAGGAATTAACCTTACATTTTGCAGCAATTTGAATTTGTTGAATTTGTTTATGATGATAATTGTGAACATGAATCTGAGTTTTAAAAATATATACTAGGAAGATAGTATCTATTGGCACAAGGAAAAACATGCTTGCACATTCTATGGAATTCTTTGAATAGCTCAGCAGTAATCATATTTAATTAGCCCAATATCAGTGAGAACAAAAACATCTTTTGTTCATGGGTCATAGTCAATAAAGTGCCCACATGGGATACAAAAGCTGGTTTTCATCCATAACGTGAATTTTTTGAGGAACGTGGCTCCAAATGGTAGTACCAAAAGGCATGAGTGGATATTTCATCGTTGCTTCTGTAGTTGTATCTGTGGTATGAGAACCGGGTGCTCTGAGCTGGATCAAAGGGATAGAAAGTGCCCATGCCAATCTGAACTTGTTTAGTATTGCTTTGAAGCAGGAGCAATATCAGGTCCTGTTGCACCATTAGGAGTGTTATTTTCTTTTTAGTTTGCTTGCAAAAGAAAAATGACAACAATTGTATTTTTCTCTGAAGGCAAATATCACAAGGTTTTTACAGTAATAGAGGCAGGCTGAGTATTCTCAAAGGTCTGTGGAGGGAGAAAGGGATTTTACTATTCAATTAACAGTTTAGATTTTTTTAAGCCTAATTACCTGCAGAACCACAAGCCCACAAAACTAGCACAGGCTTGGAGTCTGACTAATGTCTATTAGCTCACATAAAGAATGACCTCAACACATGGACCTTTTTTAAGTGCACTAAAGAAATAATAAAAGAGGAGTACAGCCTCTCCTCCATCAGTGTGCAGAACTCAGTGGGACTGGATGATTGCAGCTGACCAGTGGGATGTAAGTCCTCAGTGGCAATAAAAGAAGATGAGATTTCCAGGCTCCATCATTATAGCATGAGTTGAATTAGCCAAGCATTTCATTGATTTCAGCCACCTTTTTTCAACTGTGGTGTGCTGGTTTTGGCCAGGGGTACAGTCACTTTCTTCATGATGGCTGGTATGGCACTGTGTTTTACTTTTGTGATAAAATGAGGATGATAATATGAAAGTTATGTTTTTGCTACTGCTAAACAGTATTCTCAGACTGTTAAGGTCTTTTCAGCTCCCCATGCCACCAGTCAGGAGACAGGGAGTACACAGGGATATAGGGATATAGGAGGGAACGCAGCCAGGAAAGCTGATCCCAAATGACTGAAAGGGATATCCCATATCATATGATGATGGTCAGCTTATAAAATGGGGGGGAAAGGAGGAAGGTGTGGACTTTTGGAGTGAAGGTGTTTGTCTGCCTAAGTTACCATTACACATGATGGAACACTATTCTCCCAGAGATGAATTAGCACCTCCTCATAATTGCAAATAATGAATAACTTCATTGTCATTCTTAGCTAGAATGCATGGCGTTTGCTTTAACTATTAAAACACATTTATCCCAAGCCACATTTTTTTATTTTTACTTTTCCAGTCCTCTCTCTGATGCCATAGTGGGGGGGAAGAAGCAAGATGTATGGTATTTAATTGTTGGCAATCCTTTTTGGCATCCAGTATGGGGCTCACAGTGTCCAAGATTATGACAGGTTTGGTTGGGATGTGCTAGGTTGAAATTTTGCCTATTATTGCTGTTTAGCAGTAAATCAGCAATCTCACGTGCTTGCCATGGTGCTCACTTGCCTGGCTGTACGTTAGACTCTTGTGCTTGCTAGCAGCTGCTTTTTGCTTTCTCCGCTCCCTGCAGTGCTGTGCCTGGGATCACCTCCCTCTGCTGTGCCTGGGAACGTTCTGATAACAGCCACGGCAATGTGCCGGGGCTGGCAGGCGGCCACGGCATCACTGCTGTACCCGTGCTGCTGTCCCTGGGCTGCTCTACTGAACAGGCTGCAAATCCAGTGGGAATTTGAGTCAGTGTCCCTTGAATGAATTCACAGTGGAGCACATATCCACCTACAGCCCATGGAAGACCCCGCACTGGAGCAGGTGGATGCAGCTGAGAAGGGCTGTGAATCGGGAAGCCTGCAACAGAGCAGGCTGCTGGCAGGACCTGTAGACCTGTGGAGAAAGAAGCCCTGCTGGGGCTGGTTTACTAGCAGAACCTGTGCCCCATAGGGAACCCTTACCGGAGCAGTCTGTTCCTGAGGGAGTTTACACCAAGGAAGGAACTCACATTAGAGCACTTAATGAATAACTGAAGCCTATGAAAAAGTTCAAGAAGGACTGTCTTCTGTGGGAAGAAATCCACAGTGGAGCAAGGAAAGAGGAGATTCTCCTGCAGCCCATAATGAATATCATGATGAGGCAGGCTGTCCCCCAGAAGACTGTGGAAATTTGTGGTGGACCGTAGCAGGAGCCCCTTGATAACAAATCTAGGGACAAGGGGAGGAGTTCATTGCAATGTCAAACATGATGGTCTGGCCCAAAGGGACCAGAGATGTAGATTATAACAAATGTGTCTGTAAGTCAGTGTTTAAGGCCTGGTTGGATAAGACCTTGAACAGTCTGGTGTAGTGGGAGCTGTCCCTGCACATGACAAGGAGGATTGGGACTAGAAGACATTTAAGGATCCTTCCAACATCATCCTGTGATTCTGTGATTCTAAATTGTTATAACCTGTGACTTGAGCTGCAAGTTATAGGAATTACTTTAACAGGAACGACTTAATCCGAGGGAGGGGTAGACTTGCACAAAGCAGTTCAAAAGTAGAACTAACCTGAGCTGGTGCTGGTGCCCAGTAATTCCACAAAACACATCAACTCTCCTGTCTTGAGTGACTGCCGTACCTGACATCCCAGAGACAAATCCATGCACTAATGTATCACAAAGTTAATATTAATATTAAACTGTCCACAAACTCCTTGTTTCAATTACTTTTAGTCTGATACTTGTGGTGAGATAGACTTATTTATTCTGAAAATGCAACAAAAAAATCCTGACTGTTGCAACAGGCACTGAGACACACAAAGCCTAATTACTTACATTCCACTGATGGATATGTTCTGCAAGTTAGGATGAATTTCTGTCCCACAGGAATTAAAACATTTTCAGGATTTAAGCAATGTGAAATACTATGTGTTTCTGAATGAATAATCACTGATTTTTTTTTCTTCTTTGCTAATAAGGCTGAGCTACAGTTTATGTGACTCAAACCAAATGTTACGAACCAGAACTGAAGGAACATTTGAGTCTTTCAGAATACATAGTAAGCTATGAAAGACACAGGAAAGTACAACATATGGGAAAAGTGCTGCTCTGCATGCAGTTAAATATAATAACTTATGATAAACCATCCTTTCCTTGAAAATTCCCTGAAAAGGACAGGCACTGCTATGATCACTGATAATATATTCTTCTGTACTGTCATCCCACACTGGCACACAGTCAGCTTTCCCAGTGAAACAGTGTAGTATTACAGCCCCATTTTCTTTGTAATTAAGATAGTAGTCAGGATGTCACTCATACAACATCATTACCTCCTTCAGGCTAAAAGACAATCCCTATGATACTCTATTCTGAAATGTCAGAATCAAGTTATTAGCCATAAAAATTAACTATGGCAGCCTGTCTTAATCTTTGCACACATATATGCACACTTTTAACATAGCTACATCATGGCAGAGGCAATATACAGAAGAAAAGCAAAGCTTCATTCTTCCCTACTGTGTCTCAAAGCATATCACAAACCTTGAAAAATTAACTGATGCAGACCTGCTTCTGCTGGAGATAGGATATTTTTAATTGCCATAATATTGGATACTCCTACTAGAGTCAATAGAAGCCCCTTCTTGTGCTATTATATTACAATGCTGGGAAGAATGGCAGTGTGATGGGAATGAACATTTCCACCCATTTCCTCTTTGACCATTCAGTATCCAACAGTCTAATTCATCTCTTTATGCAGCTCAGTGCTGGCTGAGAAAGGAGGTATGGCAGGTGGCAGCAATAGTTCAAAAAATCCAATTCTGGTAATTATAGCTCTTCTGTAAGAGAAAACTAGCTTAGGTGTTCCCAAAATTTATATTCTATACACAGTAATTATTTAAAAGACAACCCCCAGAGAGAACCAGCTTGCCATAAACTACCAAAGGTAGGAGACCCATTCATTTCTCTTGGCTATTATGACAAGTAGCAAAAGTTACAGGAAAAAATGTTATCAGTCTTGACTGTCAATGTTTTTTATGGACTGTATTTGCTCCAATTGTTTCAACATAAGAAGTCTCATGGCTACAGTACTTCCCTGACATTATACTGAACAATTCAGAACATTTTTTTGTCTGAAGATATTCTTCAGAGGGTATTTCTGGAACAATAACTTGACTTTACATCCTGTTGCGGAAAACAAACTCATAAACCACCTGAGAGAAACACATGCTTGCTCTAGTCCATCTCTACTCATTTACCACTCTTTCACATGACTTGTAATTAAGTGATATCGTGAAGAGATTTTCTTTTCATGAAGTAAAGCTGTGTTCTCATAAGAGTGATATGAGAACTTTTGATGTAAATTGTTTCTTGTGAAACTCATGCTGCTTTAATTTTAAATCCTACCATTTGATCACTTAATCAAACACTAGCAGATTAAAAAAAATAAAATAATTTCCTTTTCACTTTTCCTGTCTTGTTTTATCTTTAATCAAATGTGAACAATAGTACTAAATTTCTGCATATTATTTTTCATTTTTTTCATCCAGGAGTGTTAAGTCACATTGTTTAGGAAAGACAAGAAATTTCACTCTGAAGTTTCCTAGTCAGATTGTTATGAATTCCATAGCTTGTCAAATATCCACTTGAAATGAAATTGTGTGATCTCACAAATGTGGGCTGATTGCACCATCATCTACACATCTTCTAGACACTTGATCTTGACTCTCCATCACTTTGTACCTTGAGTCACCACCCTGTGACATTGAAAGCCAAGAGTGTATAAATATACAGCTCTGGAGAATACCCAAAATTTCCATCATTCCCTTCTCTGAGGTATAAAAAGACATAAGAAGTGGTCTGCCAGTCATAATTATCTGGGAAAAAGGAGAGGCGATTAAAAGAGAAAGCATATAGGGGTTTCCAACAGAAACCATTCAAAGGATGCATCTGTATAGCCTCCTTCTCACACTTACTATGAAGATAAGAAGATTCTGGTTAGGAATGAATGACAGCATGCTTACACAAACTCATCAAGAATAGCGATTCACGTCTGAAAAGTTTTTCATTACTTTTTTCTCTGGATTTGATGGAAACTTCACAAGTTCTCTATCCCTTATCATCAGCTATGATAACATAAATTATATTTCTTTGTATTAGGAAAAAAGACAAAAAAAGTAAAGACCAGAATGATCAAATTACTTACTTTACATGTGTGACTAAGGTACAAAGATTGGGGGCAATTATATGTCTATGATTTGACTTCATATTTCTGTATATATAAACCACAGTGAAAATATTCAGTAAAAAAATATTATTAATTCCCTTAAGCCCTGCATTTTCGAATCAGTATGCAAAAGTGTATGAGTTATATGTCTAAATGGAGTTTGATATTTTTGACTTGGTTCCTTTTTTTTTTTTTTGTATATATAATTCATATTTATATATTTATATATATAAAATATAAAGATAAGGTAGTAAATATTAGTGCAAATATTATTTGTGTGTATAGTGCTTCTTACAGTGTACAAATATTTTCTCTGTCCCCCATTGGTTTTTAAAGTTTTATTTTGATTTTTTAACCAGACAAACTAGAAATTCCTCATTAGGCCTACAAGAAGTACACAATTTATAGACTAATTTAACTCTTGTCATTACTCTATGAACATAAGATCTACTCTTCCAGAAAGTAAAAAGAGAACAAATAGACAAAATCACTGCAGGGTGCTGCCCCTTTTCCAAGATGCTGTTGCATTGGAAGTGGATTTGCCTGCACCTCTTCTGATGAGCGAATCTTATATCAAGCCTCTTCATGTATCTGTAGACCAGCATCATGTATCTCTTGTAGACAAGAGGTACATCACCAGTTTCTGCATGGCAGCAGTATTCTTCTGACAATTTCACCACCATAGTTTTCTGAGAACAAGTAAAATTGGTCCAAGCATTAAAGATCAGAAAATGAATGTAGTTGTCCAGCAATGTTACAAGTCTGCTGTTAACAAGAGGGAGGATTGAACTTTTTCATACTTGTTAATAGGATGCTTTATTCAGTCCATTAAATATTTCTATTTTTCTTCTCATATAGCCTAACAAAAAAAAAAAAAAAAAAAAACCAAACAAAAAAAAAAAACCAAAACACCTTTCTTTCATCATTTCCTTAGTTTTTTTTGACTGTTCTGTACCTGGAAAGCATTCAGCAATCTAATGACTGAACACTGAAAAATGACATATCAGTGAAATATTGCTACTGCTTTAAACTCACAGAATTGAGTTAAAGATTCATTTGAGAGAATACCTTCAGTCATTTCATCATAGTATATTTTTACAAGCCCAAATTTTAACAATTTTTATTTTAATTTCAATGAACTGCATTTACATATTGAGTATAATATGAAGATAGAGTATGTGGAGGGGGGTATCTTTTTATATCAAGGTAGATACAAATACATTTGAAATGCTGTAAAATTTGAAACAGAAGCTATTGATTAACTGCTAACTTCATAAGTTAACTTCATAAGTTAAGAAGAATAACTTTTGGGTTTTAATGATGAAATACATACCTTAGGCTTTACTATTGAACAGAGAAAAAAAGGAATTAAAAAATGCAGCAGAATTTGTAACAAAACATAGAGGAAAGATAAGCATACAAGTCTGCTGGAGATCACAAATTATGTTGGAATTTAGATCACATTTGATGCATATACATTTTTATATCTGCTTGGTATTATATGGTCCTATTGGAGCACTGTATAAGCAGAGGCTGGAATGTTTTTCTTTTCTTAGTTGTGGACTTAATAAATTTAACCATTATGCTACTAGGAAATACATTACTTCAACTCAGAGTTAGCAACAACTTACTCAGGCAGTTTGATGACAAACATGCCTGTCTGTCATTTACACTTTCTTTAAATGAGTAAACATTTGCTGCAAGTATATTGCTAAAGTAAATCAGAGAAAACAAATCCAATCATAGCAGTTTTTAAATTTTAGCCTTCTTAAGAGTAAGCCTGAATCTAATATTGACACACCCCTGCTGTGCCTTTTTATAATATTTGGATGTAAATTTGAAATGCGGGACTCAGTCATTTTGATATCAATTTACATTATAGGAGCAGGTTTCTTGCATAAGATTAAAACAGTATATGGTGCAGCTTAAATCTGAAATTCAGGTCTCTTTTTTTTTCCTGATTCAAGATGACTTAGCATTTTACTATGTGCTTCTAATGACATTTCTTGCAGAGGCACACAAATAACTTGTCTCATGACTTGAGGGTTGTTTCAGATATCTGGCTCTAAAGCTCCAGTTTCTATTTCCTTCGTACCTTCAAAGCTGCTCATAGTATTCAGATAGAAGTGAAAGTCTGGTTCATTACTGTCATAAGAACAATCTTCTAGAGCTTTGATAAACATGGACTTCTAGAGTCTCTCTTGACACCTGTCATTCTGACAACTGAAAAATTATAATTTTCCAGATATATTACTGGCTAAGCAATTGCAGACTAGAGTTTCTACTAAAATAAGTTTTTTTGCTGATACAAGTATGAAAAGCCAAGGTTGCATGAAGCATTACTTGCAATACACTGGCACAGTACCACTAAGTAGACCAAAAATGCCATGTATTGGGCATCTGACCAATTCCACTGGGAATTTCACTGTACTAGAAACTGTAGATGGACAGCCACTTAAGTACTTGTATCATGGCAATACCAGATGTACTATACAATTAAGGAAATTTTTCATGAGCTGAGCTTTCTCTCTTTGTAGCCCAAGTGGATTTCAAAAAATGTCCCAAGGATTGTATTTTCTTCATTTCCATTTGCAGTATAAACTCATTCAGGTGCATCACAGAAAAGTCAGAGAAATATGGGTTTGGAATATATTTTCTTTTGTAACCCATGCTACAATCAAATTGTTTTCTATAATTAATATTTATACAATATTACACACCACTGTCATATGAGCAACTCATCATCTCCCTCAAGTGGATCAGTATATAATATCACCGATGGAATGTTCTAGGCCTATTTAAATTTTTCTTGATTTTATTATGCTGTCATCTAATATGAAACTTGCATTGATGAACCTGTTACATATCAAACTTGAATAATCCAAATATGAAAATGAACTTATCAATAAAGAGAAGGTGTTACATCTGTAGGTTTTTTCCACACAAAAAACTTTACCTATATTCATTCTACAAATTATAGAAAATAAAAGGTAACAAGGGAACAAGCAAGGATAATGCTATATCTGAAAGTTTACTTTATAAAATTTCTTACCTTTTGCTGTGATCAAATGAAAGAGGCATAATGCCCTGAAATACGGGAGGTTGCTCCAGAATATGGGTGCAAGCATGACTGAGTACTGGCACAGTTTTGTCACAGAGGCTATGGTGTCTCCATCCCAGAAGATATTTAAAATCTGTCTGGATATGTCTCTGGAGATGGCCTCCAGTGGTTCCTTCCATTCTCAACCATTCTCTTATCCTTTGATTCTATGATGAGCTTATCCCAGTTCTTTCAGCATATAATAATAAATGGAATTGATTCTAGAACACATTACTCTTAATAAAACGTGGCACAGTCTTAACTGTATCAGATAAACACATCACTCCTATGTTAGCATGACTTTCTCTAGAAGCTACCAAAACATTTGTGTCAGTATACCCTTCTGATATTTCCTTTTTTACATCCACCAGTAACCTTGGAAAGTGTTATCAGGAGCTGCTGTAATATATAATCTTTGTTACTCTTCAGAATATTTTTCTGGCTATACTCACAGGAAACCAATATGTGTATCTTTGTCATTGCATGACACATGAGACCAGGAAGGCAGAATAAGAATATAGATAAGATAGTAATTGAGACATAGATGAACGTTAACCATGCAGAACCCTCTGTAAAGAGCAGGCTTACGGACAAAACTTTTACGTGTAAGAACTAAACAGCTAACAACACCAGGCTTTATCTTCCAAGTAAAGGCATTGCAGTGATTAAAAACCTTCTAAAGAGTTCTTAGATGTGTAGGCAAATATGTTCTCCATGTAGGTCTAAAATTGTGTTACACTGTAAGTGTTATTGTCATGTGACAACCACAGAGGAAATTATTAGCTCAAGATTTAGTGGAACTTTTGAAATTTTAATCCTGTAAAATCATGGCAAAGAGGAAGCAAAATGTTGGACTAAATGTTAGCTATTTTAGAAGTTGACAATGAATAGGTGGCATACAGAAACTATGAGTGTTGCAGCCAAAGCCTTTTGAAGTACTTGTAGAAAAAAGAATTCTTCTTCAAGATTAGATTAGATTAGATTAGATTAGATTAGATTAGATTAGGTTAGATTAGATTGTTGGCTCTGTATGTCCTGGTAAAAAATTCAATGTCCCTTACTTGGCCTAAAATTGAAGTACCTCTCGTCTAAGTGGACCTTAAAGCCATAAACTGAAAGTGGGCCTGAAAGACTGCAGATAATCTTGTGCTACTTCACTGTGTGTGTTACATTTTTTCCCAAAGTGGCTATCTAGTGCATTTACTATGGTTTCATATTCGTATGTAATTTGCTCTTGAAGAGAGGACTTGGAATAGAAAATGGCAAATTGGAGCAGCAGAACTCACATGTGCTTTGCTCAGCTTAAATGATCATGTGAGCAGCAAAGACTTAAAATATTGAATACTACTGAAAAAAGGAATATAGTCTTGATTTTTGTGTATGACAAGCGGAAATGAAGTATTGTGTAAATAAAACCTTGCTTCCCAAACCTGTAAAAGGTAAGCAAATCACATTTGCTTCTTGAAGTTACTAAAAAGCTTTTTCATCTCTGGAAGACAAGGAATTCCCAGTTCAATTTTAGAGACTTTTTCTTAAAAGCTTTTTGTTTCACAGCAGTTAGGAAATGTGAGTGATCAGGTGAAAGCTTTCCTCTTGCTTTTTCTTGAGGCAAAGGCACTGTTGTCAAAATGGGTACAGCGGGAAACAGAGGAAGAAAAGAGAGGGTTTAGTAGTTTTATAACTTGAGTGAAAGTACTCTTGTTCATCTCCTAAGCATTACCATCAGTTTTGCAAGAATAATAGATATAACAGATTGAGACCCAGAAAGAATAAATCTATGCAGGTGTTTAGATGTGGGTATATGGCTTAATTAAGTATCTCATGGAAATGGATCTCTCTACATAACATTACAGATAGGGCAGGAGATGAAAAATTGACAAAGGCTTTTTATTCCTTACAGCAAGTCCAGGAGTCTCTTGAATGCTCATATTTATTCAGCTATTAGTGAGACACTGATCAATCCATTCACTAAGAAAAAATATCAAAATTAGCTATTTACATTCACACTGCAGTGTTTTGTGGTGACTGTGGTTCATTTTCCTGAGGCCCCTCCCTTTCTGAGACCTGTCTCCAAATTCTGTTCAACAGAGCACAAGGCTTTCTTCCTTCTCAGTGTAGCAAGGAATATTTGCTCAATTAAAATATTTAGTTCCAGAGACAGCCAAATATGAATAAATTTTTGGACACCTTCAGCACTGTTTTGAAGTAAAACATATGGGTTTTCTGGGGATTATGGTTATTCAGTGGTATATTAGAAAACACTCATACAATACATAATATATTGTAGAAAGAGACTACAGTAAAGAAAGAAAACAAAGAAACCAAGCAAACAAACAAATAGCTTTTTACCAAAACTCTGTTGATTAAAATAAAGGCAACCTAATCTAGTATCACAAATTTTAAACTGTTGTTTTTCAAATTAAAAAAAAAATAAATACTCTTCTAGCATATAACATTTAAAAATAATAAGTGGGTTTTTAGACTTTGTTTTTCATTTTAAAATGAAAAGCAACACGTCATTTGCTTTAAAACAGACAGAAAAAGAAACATTATCCTGTAGTCCATATTCACAATCAAATGAAGATAAAAAAGTCAAAGTTTTGGAGAATTTTTTTTTGTTTTCCACTTATAATGTCAGGCCATCTGTCAGACATATAAAATGGAATAATTTCACGAGCTGTTTACTTCTATAAAGGATAGTTTTCATACCATTCAGAATTTTTTAAAGATCAGAATGACCTAGTTGCTGTGGTCAGAAAAGAAACAATGACACTTCTGTGTGGAACAGATTGACTCTTCAGGTTAAATCTCCCTTTGGGGAAAATTTATGTAGTTGACTTATATCAGGTTATATTGATTTACATCACTATTAGGTTCTCTCATATTCAAGCTATATAAATTTTTTTACTGATCAAACAAAATGTACTTTGTACACCACAAAATAAAGCTGGACTTAAAATTATGTAAGTGATGCTGAAAATCATCACAAATTTTGTAATTAACCCACTTTTCTTAACAAGACTGAAAAGCCTTGAATTTATTTTCTGAGCAGAGAAAAATGAGAAAAGGGCCAGGCTTTTCTGTAGCTGAAACAATAGATGTTGCATCAACAGAATATCACAGGGATTTCTGAATGGGCTTTGAACTACCTTCTTTATTGAACAATATGGTTGTTATTTTCAAACAGTGACAGGTGTAATTGGAATATTCCTGCAACAGAAGACAGTTCTTCACTAATTTGACTATATGCATATACACACATAGAAAAATGTGACAAAGTTACAGTACCACCTGTATTGCATCAAACACAGAAGAGAAATATAGAACTAGAAATAATTAACTAAGAAATGGCTAAATTTATATAGCAACAGTATTAATCATATTTTAATTAACAATATTTATTTTATATCTATAAAGTATTTGTGTATTAAAGGAGAAATAAAATATGTAAAATCTTACAAAATAGTTTTTTCTGGAATCAATATGCAATCATAACAGCTTAATCATCAAAACTTATATTAATATATTCCTAACTTCATTTGGTATTCTAAGTTTTTTCTTAGTTTTTTAAGAAACTTCCTTCCATCATCTAAAAGAAAATACACCTGCAGATAAACAGACTACTTTTCACTATTAAAATCAAATTAATCTTTAATTTAAAATCAGTAGCAACAATTCAGCAAACAGCAGAGTTGTGCCATGATAATACAAACGTTGTTGCACTGACTATCTTACAGTAGTGAAAATTTAAATGCCAATGTGGAAGCAGTTTTTATAAGAGATGCATCTTAATGGAAGTAGAAGCTTGCACTATTCTCTCATGTTGTGTATGGTCTTTCTTGGGAAGAAATCTAGTTTTTAAGAACTTAAATGTTTTCAAGAAATTCCTCCACAGTAGAATTGGTTTCCTCAGGATATGAACCCCTCAATATTTGAGTCAAATTTAGAATTTTTTTATCATTGTTGATCAGTAACTGTAGCTGGACAATTATGATTAAGCAATTGCAGTGTCAATGTTGTATTCATTCATAACATTTTTTTTCAAGGACAAGGAAGACTCCCAGGATGAATGGGCTGTCTGGATGAGAGCCACCAGGAAAGAAGTCAAGGCTGAGCAGTAGCTGGGGGAGAGCTAATTCCATCAGTGGCAGATCTTGACCACCGACTCATTGACTACCTGCTCCAAAGACCCCAAAGTCAAACAGAGGGAAGAACTGCACCTGCAGAATAATTTGTATGAGAAGAGAGAGTTATAATGAACCAATAGGGGGTTGAGTACTAATTGATGAAAAAGCTGTGGAAAGTGTGACCAATGAATGTTGATGTTTTCGTTTGTTAAAATGTCTAAACAGTGTAAAGTTTAGATGATCAGGGTGACAGCATTTTGTGTGCTACCACCCATTCGCCTCCTTTGCACACTCTAGGATAAAACACAAAAATATCTCACCTGGGTGTGTGAGTTGCTACTGCACCAGATAATCGGCCTGTGTTCAGGACAATGGGGCTCCTTTGAATATGATGTTCACACTTATAAATGAATTTTACTGATCCAAACTTTGAAACAAGGTATGTTCTAGGTGACAAAAATAGTCTGAAAAATTTCCATGAATACTACTCATATCATTTGATTCTGAAATAACTTAGAAGACTGATTTTGTTAAGCTGCTCAACTGTAGCTTTGGAGAAATATTTCTGTTTCATTCCAATTCTTCTTGCAATATTTTTAGTTAATTTCTTTTTTCCTCACTCACATCCATTTATGGTGGGGAAAAAAGAAATTGTCATAAGATGGTCATAAAAGACTCCCTTTTCTGCTGTTCATTTTGTGAAGACAGAAAGGTTTTGTGCATAGGAAATACATATTGACAAAGCTTTTCCTTAGAGAACACATAATATGATGAGTTATTTTCAATAGGCTCCAGTGGTCTGGAAGCAGTATAATACGAGTCTCTAAAAGGACAGTCTCCTGATATGTTTCATTCAGTTATAGACAGGGAAGTAAAGAGCAGAACACAGTAGAATCGAGGAAGATATTTAAAATCTCAAGTTTTGGAAGAGGAAATACATTTGCCCCTCTTTTTCACTCTTTCTGTTTTACAAGCTGTTGTGATTTGATAATAGCCCAACACAGAAACAAATCACTCACCTTCTCCTGCACAGAGGAGAGAAAAAAATTAAACAAAGGCTTCATGACTTGAGATAAGGACTGGGAGAAAACACTCCAAGGGAAAAACAGGCTCATTTAGAGGTACAACATGAGTTTATTACTAAAAAATCAGAGAAGGATAATGAAAAGTAAAATAGGCCCTTAAAAACTTTTGTTCCACCAACCCTTCCCTCCTTTTCCCCAACAGCTCAGGAAGACGGTGTGGGGCTTTGGTCAGTTCATCACACGAGGTCTTCCACTGCCCAGAGAGGAGTCCTTCCACTGGTACACCATAGGGTCTCTTCCACAGGGAGAGAACCTCCAGCACGGCTCCAAATCTCAGGAGCAGCGGTCCTCCCAAAACTGCTGCAACACAAATTCCCCCTATGGACACCAGTCCCCCTCAAACTGCTGTGGTGTGGGTCACTGTTCCACGGGGTGCAGTCCTCCAGGGACAGGCTGCTCCAGCCTGGGGGCAGGGCCCTTCTTTCCATGGGTCTCCCACGGGGTCACAGCATCCACCTCCAGACATCCACCTGTCCTCCATGAGGTGCATCCCCCATGGATCCCCACAGGCTGCAGGGGCACAGCTGCTTCACCATGGGCTGCACCAGAGGCTGCAGGGGAATCTCAGCACCTCCTGCCCCACCTTCCTCAATGACCTTGGTGTCTCTGCTGTTTCCCTCACATGTTCTCACCTCCCCCTCTTCTCTGACTAGAAGAAACAGCTGTGTGTGCCCTGATTTTCTCCTTAAATCTGTCATCACAGAGCTGTTACAACCTCTCTCATTGGCCCAGCCTTGGCCAGAAGTATGTCCATCTTCAGAGCCATCAGGGATTGGCTCTGCCAGACATGGAGGAAACCTCTGACAGCTTCACAAACAGCACTGTGCCCTGCCACTACCAAAAGCCAGGCTGCATAAAACAGCATGCAAGCTTTACTACATTTCTTTGGGTTTTTGGATTTAGTTTCTGCAGAACAGCCCTCAGATTTGTAATGCATTTTTTTTGTTCCCTTTATAAGGGAGTACTGTTTTTATGACATTCTCTTTGTCACAGCATATATTTATAGCATACTGATAACGGAAAAATGCTGATAATGCATTGTGTAGTATGTCCACTTAGTTATCAGCTAAAATCACACATAATGTTAATCAGGTTTCTGCCAAAATAATCACCCATGCCTACACACCTCATCCTTGTCAGACGAAACACTTATGAATCTTGAAGTTCTGTCAGTTAAAGCAAGATTTTATTTCCACCAGGTCTGGAGTTTTGGGTTTGGTTTTTGATTGATTGGTTGGTTGGTTGGTTGGTTGGTGAGGAAGAGGAGAGTTTTCCTGCAAAAATGACAGTTGTTTAGTAAAAACATTTAAAGAGGCTTGCATTTTATTGCATTTTTATTTCAATAACCAACACTAAATGTAAAAAACCTTTCTATTAAAAATTCCCAATGCATGCTGAAGAAGAGGGTATTTTTTTTTATTGTCTACCATACTTTCTTGAGTTTTGTTGCATTTTAAAATTAATTGCTCTTTCACAGGATTATTTGGAGAAACAGCATATAGTGGGAAACAGCCAAGGAGATTTCTAGGTCAGTAGAAGACAAATTCAGTCATTTATTCAGCTCTTAATATCTGACAATAACAGTCAGTTTTTACACTGTCACAGAAATAAATCACAAAGCATGCTTCTGTAGGAAATTGCTATGTGTAATTTGGTGCCTGCTATTCCAAACATGTTTTTTATTGACTATTGAAGTTAATACATTTGATATATAAAATGCACATAAAATTACTATATCTGCACTCCCAGTGATGTCCATGGGCTGCAGCAGCACCTCATTACTTCCATTTTCTGTAGATGAACAGATATTTTTGATTGTTTTCACTTTGTTTTTAATATGTACTCATTCACAAGCTGTTTTACTGAACATAATATTGGTAATTTCAAGCTCATCTGTGAAATTCTTCATATCTTTTTTTTTCTGAATCTGTCAGGAGATTTTATTATATTATTCTGGGAGATGCTGAGAAGATATTGTTCTCTTACAGATTTTATTTTTAATCTGTAAGTTCTACCTCTAGATAAAGTTCTTTTAGGACTTAAGAAATTAAATAGTTTTGTTTTGTGAAAATAGCAATCAGGTGTTGTGAGGCCAAAAGTAAAAGATTATACAATGAATTGTTAACACATGCAGCGCTGATAAATTTGTAATTGCCTAGTAAGAAATTTCAAGAACTGAATAAGTGGATATTTCTCATAACACTGTGGCAGAAGGACAGAAGTTGTAAACATTATTGCTGTATTAATTCCTTCCATCTTTAGAATGGCATTCAGCACTCATGAACTATCGGACACTGAACAGGTCTAGTGATTAGAAAAGAGAATGCTAAAGGAAAACTAAATTTCAAGTAAATGTTTCAAAGTTAAAGTTTCAAGCAAAAGCTCCATATTGAGGTACTTTATTACTTGCTATGATAATCTAGGTGGAAATATGACAAGTTTGTTGTCATTCGTTAGAAACAACGCAAAAATATTAGATATAATTGTAATGTTATAGTACAACTACAAGGCACAAAACAAAGCACATAAGCTACAAGCGCCATGAGGCAAAACACAACAAAGGTTGCAACAAGGCACAGACCTAACATTTAAATAAAAAACTGAGAGAATCAAGAAAATAACAAGATATAAACAGATGACTTGAAAAAATGAGCTTCCAAGAAAGACTTATGAATGATGTTGGTTTTGAAATTTTGCTACATTGTGCTGATAAATCTAATCTGAAAAAGTTATGTTTGATTTTTATAAATGAATGTTCTAAAACTTCCTAGTGCTCTTTAGCAGCTCAGGGAGATTTGCTCCAGATGATTCTTGGTTTAACAGCAAACATGAACTTTAAATATATTAAACTTGTTTATTTTCAAAAATATTTGATAGAACTGTTTTGTAAAAATTTATTTCACTATCATCTACTTAACATTTAAACATTTCTATTTCTAAAGTAAGATAGATCAGAGTAGAAATTGTTGGCAGCAGAAACTCAACTGCTAACAAAATTATGGTTTTTTTAAACCTTCAAATGGTTTTCTAAGGGAAAACTATTCTCATGCTGTATGCTTAGGCATACCAAAAACCATGGAGTAAGAAGCAGAGTACCAAAGTCAGCTTTCAAGGTCCTAGTGCCTCAGAAGCGCCCACCTCGGCTCACTTGCTTTACGTTTCTTAGAAATTAATGTCTCCATGGACACCAGTTGGCCTCCAGTGCCTTTTCCCTTCCAGTTTGTGACATCAATGAAGAGTTGAGTCTACAGCCAAATATGTATACTCTCTCCTTTGCCTCTAATGGGCAATATAATTTGTCCTAAGAATGCCAGGTGGGACTTGTCCAAAGATAAGATAACTGGTCTCCCATTACAATTAGATTTAATGCCAATACAGTACATATATATACTGCTAATGCAGTGCATAATACACATAGTTCTAAAGGGTTATAATACAAGGTGTGTTCCACTAAATATATACCAATTTACAGTCTTTGGCTTTGCAGAATACACATTTACAAAACAAAAAAGAACCTAAGGATCTACTTTAGGATTTTCTCTCTCTATGTGACCAGATCTTATCCGGGGCCTTCTCCATCTAGAAGCTGCTTACATTTTACCCAGTTGGCTTAGCCTCCAGCAATATTTTATATCCTTTTGCAGGCTAATGTGACAAAGTCAAGCCCAATCATCATGACTCACACATTTGCAAAATGAAGGCATTCAGACTATCCTTCCTGCAATTCCCACCTTGTGTTCTTATTTTAGGACAAATCATGTTGCCCATCAGTGGAACTGGCATGGAGGAGGGTGCACTGAAGGGGAGAATGCAAGTGAAGACTTGTTACCGCTGCATTATCAAATTTGTAGTCTATAGCCACTTTCAAGACCTTTGACATACATTGTTAGCTTAGTGATTGATTGCAGACAAAAGCTCAAAAAAAATGAGCAAATATGGAATTTCAGAATCATTGAACATCTTATGCAACAGTGCAGCTTCTATGCCAGTGATACATACATGCTTGTGACCATGATGTGGATTATTCTAAGCAAAATTACCTGGCTTGTGACCAAGGAGAAGAAACCATCTCCAGAGATTATATACTGCTAGCTTTTTCCTACCTAATTTTATTAAAGTTTTGTTTGCAACATCTAATTTTTTTTTATTTATTAATGAAGATCTCTTCAACAATGGATGAAAGTATACAAATGAGTACAAGGCACTTGACAGAGAGAAGGTTTTAATTTGATTGATAATTTGTTTGTTTACTTTTGTACAGTGAGATCTCATTTGAATGAAAATATTAGAAGGAGAATATTAAATATATATATATAAAGTTGAATTATTAGGTAACCCTTTCATTGAAAAACCCAGGTTGTTCTCTTTCGCATATGAGGAAACACATGCATCAAGGCATTCATAAGATTATTCATAAGTAGGTGTGTGCAGGGAAGGGGAAAGCAATTGGTAAAGAACTTTAGACTCTTGTTTGTCCTGCAGTAATTGATAATTACTGGCATGGTTTCAAAAAAAAATCAGTCTTGCTATTAAGGCTTATTTTTCATTGGCCAGCTAAATAAATTGGAACACATTTCATGTCATTTTTCTATGGACTATTCACTCATACATTATCCATTTATTCTTACTCTTCAGAGATTTAATCACAACACTACAGTGACATAAACAAAAACAGGAAACCCTCTCAATGTTATATTATGTGTCTGAACAAAACAGAGAAGGCAGGCTAAACAAAACATCACAAAATAATTAAAAGTATTTTGATTGTAGCTGAAAAGATGACACAAGATATGACAATTCTCATTTCTTATAAAAACCCTTTAAAATGGTAGCTCACTAACAAACCTATATTTACGACCTTTATGCCAAAGACCTGGAATGATATTTAAAATAAAAAGAAAGGTAACATTAATTAATCAAATATTAATCAAATTTCATGACCGTGAATGTCTTATTTTAAGACTAGAATTTTTAAGTAGGTGACTTTGTGAGCATCATAATTTTTGTATTTGAATTAAAAGTTGAGCTTAAAGTACCTGATTTGTACATCTTACATGACAGCAGCTTCTCATCTTCTTTGTGTAATAAAATGTGTGATTGATTCTTCAACTTGATCTTCAACCCTCTCTATGCTATGTGGCCTCTATCATTTATAATTTTGGGTTAAAGTTATGAGAGTTACATTCTTGTCTATTCTTTTAATAGTTGCATTTTAATCCTACCAATTTGTCTAATCTTTTCAAATGTTTTTGACATTGATTTTTATCCCTTCACAGAGTCCAGTCCAAAAATTTGCAAGCTCATTATTCATTGTAAAAACTAAATCAATTACTTTCTCTTTAATGAAATTCAAGTAAGTGCTACATCATTCTAACTTTGTGGAATTTGGTGAATAACAATTATTCCTTCAGCTGTATCACTGCTTTCGTGATTTTGTTAAAATGTTTGATTCATGGCTCCTCGGTGGGATTGCACTTGCTTTCCAGGTAGACTGATGAGTTACTGAGAAGCCTGTTAGAGATAAATTAAAAAATATTATTGTAAACTAGAGGGATTTTCTCTACTTATGCAAGTGTAATTGCTACAGGTAATAGATATTTTCTACCTCAACACTAGTCAAAGGGGAAAATTAGCAGTCATTATTGCAGAAGGTGACAAAGAATCATAGAATCTTAGTGTATCCTCAGGTGGAAGAGACCCACAAAGATCACAGAAATTCAACTCCTGTCCCTGCACAAGACAACACCATGTGTACAAGTGCATGTCCAAATGAAGAAAGATGTTTATTGAGACTCACTTTAAAGCAAAGCAGGAGACACTGAAGGGAAGACAAGCCCTTGATTTCAAACCTCCATGTAGAAAAGACATGAAAGAGAACAGTCATACTTAGCATAAAAGAGAACAGGTAGCTGTTGTTTCATGTTCTGTAGAATTTGTATGGTTACTAGCAAGTCATGATGTTTTTATACACCTTTTTCATACTGTGGTGCTGAGCATTGATTGAACCTTGAAAAACATTTCATACTGCAAATGTATTTATATTGCTGTAGGCATCAGTTATGTTCATTATTTGGTATGAGTATTTCTTTGGTATGAGTAGAATTTGTGCTGCAAATGGAGTTTTTTAAAATAAAGCCACCAAAATAACGTGGAAATATATCTTTAGTTCTGGTAGTCTCCACTACAAAACTGTTGAACTTTCAGTGAAAATGTTTGCTCCACAGTTGCTTCTATTAAGAAATTATCATATAAGAAGTGTTGTGAGGATGGTGATAGAAAAGGTAAAGATGTAAAAACTATACAATCTGTGGGTATCGTGCCTCCTTGTTATCAACCAGCAGACATTTCAGATTCAGTCTACCACTGGCTGAAGGTTTGTTTTAAGTGTCAAAACCTAAAAAGAAAAAAAAAAAAAACCACTATTTCTAACAAAAGTCTGAGAAACGCTGTTTTGTAAGTATGTTTTCTAGTCTTTTTATTAAATTATTATTATTCCTTCTCAATTTTCACTTCCTTACACTTACTATTTTGTGTATATAGCCACAAAACAGCTGGTTTGGCTGTGAAAATGAGTTTGTCTTCTCACTCGTGGTTGTAATAGGCAAAAGACAGAGGAGATTACAGGTACTATGATTGTAGGAATTATATTCAAACACATATATACTTGAAGTTTTATTTTAACCTCTGTGAAAAGAACAGGTGAAGTTTTGAATTGAATGCTGTGAATTTTTGCCCTATTTTGCCAGCAGCTTGGACAGACGGGGAGTAATTTTTATAATTATTGCTGCAAGCTACCCCAGGCTAGGGTACATAGCTTAGGGAGAAAAGTACATAAAAATCACCAAAATTTTAATATACGATCATTTGCTTTGGTTCTTCATACAAGCAAGACTCACAGAACCTCAACCACTCACCCATAAGGCATCATGTTCTGTTACTCCTGAGATTTGTGTGTTTAAATACTTTCTAAAAATGCAAATGTGCTGCTCACAGAGTTCAAGCTCTGAGCCCTCTGTATGTGGATTAAGTCCTGTTGATAAGTAGGTAGAAACACATGCAGTTTAAAAACTTCACTGATTAAATTGTAATATAAATTGCAAAGAAACACAGTTTCAAATTGAATCATTTTGATTTTGGCTTCTTAGAGTCAGCTGCAGCAGGATATCTGACAAGATAATTTCTTTCTCCTCTTTGGATCATGCAAAATGTCTTTTTATTGCTTGAATTTGGATAATATATTTTGTCATTTTACCTGAAGAAATTTTGCTTTCTCAGATGACCAAAAATTCTTCACTGTTAGAGTGTCCATATAATATTTCTTTGAAAGAAAAAGCTTTAAAAAATTAGATATTTGTTTATGTTTGGAAGACTGCAACATAAACTCTTGTTAGATCATTATTTCCCACTAAGAGTACTTATTCAGAAGACCTTTTTTATTTTAAAGGATCTTTCATCAAATTGAATTGCATCCCAAGTGTAAAGTGCACTTACATAACTGAAGTGCTAGAGTCATAGCTTGAAAAAGAATGCTTCATTTGTTTTTCTTAATTTATAGTGTGTACTTTACCATTACCTAAACACAGCTAAGCAATATGCTGTTGACACCATATTTGTTCTGCCAGTAAGCTTACTGCCAAACATTTGTAAAGAGACACTTGCAAGTAATGAGATTTCATTATTAAAGCTCTAAATATATTATATATATATATAATATATATTATTTTTTATTTTATATTTTTTTTTTTTGGTACTGAGATGTATTGTCTACGATATGTGGAAACCTGAAAACGCTTATTTATGTATGAGGTAATTATATTCATGTCAGCAGTCCCATTGAGTTAATGAGATTATTAATAAGAGAAAAGTTGCTCCTATTTTGGTGTTTTCAGAATTAGACCATGTATTCTATGTTTTCAAAATATTAGGAGCTGTTTAAGCAGCTCTTTTCCCCCTAGATTTGCTCAATCCTAATTGTTAGACCTATATGCTACTGAGTAGTGATACCCAAGTCCTTTAAGCAGCTTTAAAGATCTAAGCCTAATATACTTGATAGATGCCTCTGCTAATGTCATCACTTTCCCTGGTCTCTGTGCCGATTTTCATAAGCATTGCTAATCAGTATGACAGAACAATATGATTTCTTTTTTAATCTCAGGAGTTCTTAGCCTGTCTTATATGTTGTCCCACATTGTAAAACATAAAAACTCCACATGATTATCTCCCCTCTTTCACAAAGGGTGTTTCCTGTATGTGAATGATTTATTTTCTTAGGCTGCTGCTAACAGAAGTGGGATTGTGTGACTCCTGCTGTGATACAATACAGGTTCTTTTACTTCCTTACTTTTTAAGAAGGCCTTCAATTTCCAAACTAGTCTGAACTGTTGTGTTCTTTTTTGTTGTCTGGATACACAATCATCAAAATATATCTTAATTATGAATTCAAGGTGAAATTACTTCAAAATTAATTTGCAAATTGAAAATAATAATGAACATTCTTCTATTACTGCACTGAGGAACATCTAGGCTTCAAATACCCACAAGAACCCTGAAAATGATGCTTTTATTATTGCTGATAAAATAGTGGAGTTTTCCCCCATGCAGAAATTTTTCACATGATTACAAGCTTATATGACTGATAAGAGAATAATGTCTCACGATGAAACATTAACTTGGGTCCGTACATGTTTTAAAGATCAGTGTTCGCTGCTCTCTTATTTAATACTTACAGATAGACACTTTGGTATTTCATGTTGTCTTGCTATCTGACAGCACAGAACTCTTTTCCCTTCACCAGCAAGTTCTCCCAAGCCTGTTTTCTAAAGGCAGGTTTCAAGAATAACAATCAATATTGGAAAAGATCCTGTTTAAGAGTCACTTGATCAAAGTCAACTCATAAAGTTTC
Organism: Sitta carolinensis; assembly: GCA_032173965.1. Lineage (NCBI taxonomy): Eukaryota > Metazoa > Chordata > Aves > Passeriformes > Sittidae > Sitta > Sitta carolinensis. The sequence continues at coordinate 52,518,149 of CM063313.1, forward strand.
ATGGGACCTGGTGGTCTGTGTCTAAGGGTGCACAGACAATGTCCTTGAAAGGCTGCACTGTGTTATCTTTGAAAGGTCATGGAGATTCTAGGAAATCTATGACAACTGCAGAAAGGGAAATGTCACATCCATATTCAAAAAAGTCCAAAAGGAACATGCAGACCAGTCAACTTCACTTGGAATACAAAATGGAACAAGTCCTCTTGGAGCATATTTCTTGGCACATGAAGAACCAGAATTTGATGAGAAAGTCAGTGTGGGCTGTTGAGGGTATATCATACATGATCTTGCAATAAAATGGCAGAATTTGGGAACAAAACAGGTAGATATAATCTATCTCTATTAGCTTGGGATGTCATTGTACATCCAATTTTGTCTCTTCTTTTTGTCTACACATTGTAGGTGATTGAACAAAAAGAAGAGAAAAATTGGATCATTATAGTAGCTACTGGTTCATATTTCATGCAGGGGGTAGTTACAGGTGATGTTCTTCACGGGTCTGCCCTGGAATAGATGTTGTTTAAAACACTGTGAATAAGCCCAGAGAGTACACACTAACCAAGTTCATTTTATAACTTTAACCCAGGAGCACCAGTTAACTGGAGGATAAGATGGTTATTCAGAGGAACCTGGCAGAAAACAATAAACAGACCAACAGGAAGTGAAATTCACCAAGGTAAAATGCAAAATCATGCACTTAAGGTGGAATAATCATTTCTCTTGGTGTGATAAAGACATGGGGCTCATCAGGCAGGGAGCAGCTCTGCAAATCTGCAGCAAGGAAATACCAGCCAGCACTGTTTCCAGACAAAAACTAATCTTTTTTTTTTGGCTGTATGAAAAACACACCCGGGAAAATGATGATACCCCTTCACTCAGGGTTTGTTTTTTTCAATGAAGTCACCAAATTCAGCTTAGAGACTCCCAGCATGGCAACAATGCTTTCAATTTAGAGGAGCTCAGGGATGATCACTGGACAGTGTGACTGGAGCACTTACCCTATGACGGGATGCTACTAGGACAGGGCTTGGAGAAGAGACAGCTTCAGAGCACCTGAATCTGAAGCATCTGAAGTTATCCACTGCTTCTGGGGAAGGGATCAAGGAGTTGAATACTTCCCAGAGGTGCCTGCAGGCAGGAAGAGAGACAGTAATTAAAAATAAAAATGGGGAAAACAACAAGTGGACAAATGGAAAAATTCACTTTAAATATAATGAAGTTTGAAGGAGGTTTCCAAGAGGGATTGCAGTCTGTCCTTAAAGATTTCCAGGAATGGATGCACTCTGGTACCCTGAGTACCTTGGTCTGAAATTTCAGACCTGACCTTTATTTAAGCAAGAGATTTTCACAAAGACAGACTCTAATTCTCTGATTACATGAATTTGTGGGATGAAGAGGGGAAAAAGTAGATCACACTTAGTGGAAAAATCATATGACAGAACATATAATTCTGGCTTAGTGTAGGCTGGTTTATTGATATATATACAGCATACCATAAAATAGACTAGTGTACATTGGAGTTCAAAGTTCAATCCTCAGCTCAAAGTACAACTAGATTAAGTTGTTCAGGATGTTTTTGAGCAATAAAATTGACTGAAACAAGATGCCAAATATGTCTTTTACACTATGGAAACTGTACCCCTACCTACCTATGATGACAGTTTTACTGCAGATTATGACAATATCATCATGGCCCAGTTTTTATTTTGAAAACCATCATTTGTGGACATAATGAGTCTGCATAGAAGGCACCAAAATCAATTCATCAGCCATCACCTGAACTTTGCCATATATCAAGTATAGCTGTTAAAGTGACCAAATGCATACAGGGCTAAAGTAAAACTCAGCTTTGAAGGATACCTTTCCTTTCTGCCTAGGAAAGAAAAGGCCTTTAGGAGACTGTGGGAAGTATCTAGTCCAGGTGTCATGGAAAAGCCAGACAAAGGATTTTCCTTGACCAGATGCATTAAAAAAGGAAATATTTCCTAGAGAAATGTGCAAGAAGTCAGGTTGTCAAGGTTATGCAAGAAAATGTTTGCAAAGATCAATATTTCTTCTGTGGAATTCAATGCACGTTTACACTGCACAGTAAGGAATTTGAACTTTTCATGGATATGAATTAGTGTCTTTATGGTGTTTAGCATGCCTTCTAAGCTAGGTTCTATAGTTTTAACTCTATGCTGCATTGCATATTTTAAATTTAGTCTCACTTAGAATTGATCTACTGAGATCAGACCAGTTTGCCTGGCTACCTTCCATCTCTGCCTTTTAGTTTTCTGTTATCCTGAAATATCTACAAGGGGTTACTCGAGACAGCATTGTGCAGCACTATGGGAACTGATTGCTTGGGCTGCTTTAGAAACAATACATGAAAGATTTCCCCAAAGGCTGTGGTTTTTCAGCTTGAAGTCTGGAAGAATAGAACCACTGCTGTGAAGTGATGAGGACTGAATGAAAAGACACTCTAGAAGTGCCAGTCTCTCTTGAAAAAACTTCTTAAGTTCTTCAACAACTTATCAATTAAATTTTTCAGCTGCCTGTGTCTGGAAATTGCAGCATTATCCTACTCTCTGATTTATCAGTTATGAGGGAAACAGAGAAATTAGGATGATTATAAAGGTTGAGATATTTGTTTTGTTTCTTTTTTTAATTTGTAGGTATTAATCTCACTAGTACCATTGAAATCCTTTCCTGTTACCTAGTTTTGTATGTAGTTTGAGGAAACAAACAAACAAACAAACAAAAAAAAAAAAATCATGGAAAAAATCCTCCAAAACAAAATTAAATAGAAATATGTCTTTTCAAAAGTTACCTTGAAGAGTAAAAGTCCTAAGTGCTCTGTGTGGTTCACTTCACAAAAATCAGATTCCTGCAATTTATTTCTTCTACTTCATGCCCCCTTCTGTTCACAGGCTTATCTTCTCTAAATATCACAGACCTTGGATGCAGACCAAGTCAGTTTTTCCCTAGAGAAGCATCAATTTCTAAGTGGTCATTTGCATCTTTGCCAAATATTAATAATTATATGTTAAAAAATAGGGCAGATTACTCCACTCTAGAACTTTCCAATGAAAATAATTTTTTTCTAATCTTTCCAGAACAAAAGTGAATCTGACTAGCAATTAAAAAAATCATCTGTTCCTGAAGATTGATGTACAGTCCAAATTGGTTGTTTTCCCTTTATTTAACATCTCTCCAAACTCAGCTGAACAATAAACTAGGGAGTTGAAGTCCAACATTAATGAAAATAATATCTTCTCTTGCACTTCTCTAAAGAATGAGCGACATTATCAGTGATTTATGCCAAATTTATCTGTGGGATATTGTGATAGGTTCTAACCAAAAGTCATTACCAGCCTGGTTTACACTGATGATAGCCTGAAGGATGAGAACAAAAAGGTCACAGTACAAGTAAGAAAATCAAAAAACAAAAAACAAAACCAAAAAACAAACAAACAAACAAACAAACAAAAAAAAACAGTAGAGGGCTAGGGAGTTAGGGAGTAAGCCTCCTGTTCTTTCAGCCTCTCATCTATGTTTACTAATAATGCTGGCCCCCCTGAGCTCCATAGTCTGCTCTTCTGCTGCCACTTATTTCCAGCACTCCTCTCACCACTGCAACAGCAGTTTCAAGTCTGTGATGTTTCTGCTGAGTTTTTCTTTTCTTCCTGAACAGGACAGAGAAAGAAGCTCATGCAACACATCAGGATGCAAAACCACTTACGTGTATCTCTTTGTACTTTTGTAAGGGATGGTAACTCCCAGAGGTGGATAATTTAAGTAAAGATTATATTGCTGCAAACATTCAGTCCAGCTTTCTCTTCTTCTTCCCCCACAGTCAGACCAGGAGAACTTCTCCACTTTCATACATGCAGTATGTTGAACATAGAAAGAAAAATGTCCTCTTTAGAAGAATTTAGAACTGGAATAAGTCTGCCATCATTGTGTCATCCATCATCTATGTGCCCTTGGCAATTTTGTTTAGTCATATGTCAAAACTAAGTGAACCAGAAGCAGTCTGAGCTGAACAAATAAACTTGAATGAAAATGAAAAAAAAATAAATGGTAAAAACCCAAACAAACATAAAAAGCTCAAAAAAACTTGAACCAGTCCTCTTTTTCCACAATAAATTGTCCTGCTGCTTATAATCTGATTATTTTTCTATTATCTTCTTTTAACTCTGTTTGCTGTGAAAATATTCTGAAAATATCTAGATCACAGCACCATCCTTAGTTTCACTTTAGTAGTAGTTAACATAGGAGATTGTAGATACAATGAAATTACCCACAACAAGAATCAGTACCAAAGCTGAGCTTTCAGGAACTTAACATGTGTAATTAAAGGTTAGACCAACTAAAATGATGCTTCTCCCTCATTCTACATGAGTGCATTAGTAGCTGGGGAAGTTTGAGAGTAAAAAAGACACATTTTTCTTAGGCACATTTTTGGGGGGATTTCCAGCATTACTAGACTTCTTGTGGAGAGGAAACTGAAAAGGGAAATCTCTAAATCGCTCACCATTTTGTCTAATATTTCTAGATTTCCAGAGCATTTTTTTTTTTTTTCTTGCTCTGATCTTGAAAGGCGATTGTCCTAGTTTAGGGCAAATTTGGGAGAAAACCTCCAAAGGGGGATCTCTCTGGAGAGCAAACCCACACGGCCCCTCCCCCCAGCCGGTTCGGGAATGATTCCTTGGAGAGAAGTGGAAAGAACCTGTTTATTTAACAGGCACAGCACCCCCAGCACACCAAATGAACAATACCAGGTGACAACACTCTTTCACCGCTCTGAAAAAGATGACAAATTCAGCGAGTCTCTCTTGGGGGCGGTCGCTCTGCTGTCACTCCCTCCGGCGCTGGGGATGGCTGCTGCAGGACACAAGGTGTTCTCAGGTGCCAGCCCGGAGCAGGTTCCAGTAGTTACAAGAAAGGAAACATAGGGGAAAAAAAAAACAAAGCAGGAGCGAAGCAAAGCCAAGCAAAAAAGAGCCCAGCAAAAACCAACAGCCACACTATGTACTGCCCCATCTCTGTGTCGCACCAGCCGTAGGAGCAGGCTGATAACAGAACCAAAACAAAACATTTGTCCTTCAGAGCCAGTCTCACAGGCACAGAACATAACATCCAACATAGCAGAACACACAAATGGGGATACAAACATCACCCTAGGACAGTGATCTTGGGAATCAGATCACCAGAACTGTCTAGTCATACATGATCTTAAGGATAATCAACCCTTCGTGGAAAGTTTCATGCACTCGTCTCGCTATTGTCTCTTTGCTGCTGCCTGCAGCTGTTGATATCAATCCTGTTTTGTTGAAGAATATCATTGCAATCTCTTCTGGTACTAATATCAGACTCTGACAACTGTGTTTAATCCCAGATTGATCCTTGTTTAGGACTGAGGCCTTCAGGCTCTCTCATAGTGCAAGAGAAAATCCTCCTTGGGAGAGAAAAATTGACTGCCCTACCCTTTCTTGGGGGAGAGTGACCTATTTGCCAGGGTATAGCGTAACCCCCTTCCACTGACCACAGAAATCAGGCAGGGCTACGACTCCAATGACCCAAAAAGAGGAGCAGTCTTTCAACTCTGGTGCCTTCATGGCTCTGGTTAACTGCTCTGTGTGGTTCTTGAGCTATCTTCTCTTTGTGGTCCTTAATAAGTAGGGTATCTTGATGATTAAGACTTTTCTGAGGAGGCTTAATTTTGGAAAATGCAGACATTTTACTCTGGCTTTTCTGAGGCAAAGTCAGTCAGTGTTTGTTGGTGAAACATTAGGTTTTACATAGAGCTTTGGACCAGTGATGATGGCACGGGTGGAAGTTCACTGAGCAGACTGGCAGGCAGCCATGTTGAAATCTCTCACTATCTCCTCACACCTTTCGTGTAACATCTGATTTTGTGTAAGTGTATGTGTATTTGTCTCTGGAGGATATTCAGATGCCTAATCACTGGTCTTTTTTCATGTGATTATTAGTATCCCACTCCACTGACACCTGATGTATTCTTTTGTTAGTGAATGAACAAAATAAATATCTGAGTTAAGAAGAGTCCTTAAAAGTAGTGACTGAGAAATTCAAGAATAGTCACAAAAAGTGCTAGAAGTTGTGCAGCAGTTGTGAAATCTCTTCCAGTCAAAGCAATGGAGGATTGAGAATCTTGTTTTAGCCCCTAGTCTGACAGAGAACCTATAGCAATCTGAATGCACCAAGGATTTTCCTAGGCTCAAGGGAAAAGGATGTTCTGTAGCTTTCCACCTGTACTATTCTTATTTCAGATTCTTTGGAACAAAGGCTGACATTTACCACATGTCCATATGCTGCTTAGAACAATTGGATACTGGTGAATATTTGCTTGTAGACATTTCCAACATTTCAAGTACTTCTACTTTTTTATCATTATTTTAATGCTATGAATTCCCTTAAGGGAATTTATACTGTTCTAATGTTTTTCTTTCCTGTTATGGTTCATTCTTAATCCCTTTGAGTTTCACTCCCATAAAGCAGCATATTCAAAGCCACAAATAATTACACCTAATAAGTATGTCCTTTTTTGCTTATTGTTGTTCTGTTTGTTTATTTATTTATTTATTTATTCATTCATTCATTCTAAGACTGTGTGATTGTGTCAAAGAAACTTTTAGCTAGTAGTCCATAGCTGTTAGCAGGAGATATGTACCTACCCTTCTCTGCAAAAAAGGATAACAATTTATCTGTGTTAACTGTTGCTTAGTGACTTATGTTTGTAGCTCACAGCACTCTGGAGTCTGCAAGCAAATAGATTTACATATTGTTGTGTCAGGTTACAGAATTCTCAGTTTTGTCTGCCTGAAGATGAAAAATAAGAAATAGAAAATGATAATTTGGCCAATGAGCCTTCAAATATATGCAGTCTTTGTGCAGCAATTACCTTTCTCTCCAAATATACAATGAAAGTATTCCCCCCAATGATAACATGTTCTGTGTGAAGTGATATATGGTTTTCATGGAGACCTTTAAGCAGCAGCACACCTGCTTTGCCTCTGGAGAACCAGATGGGACTGAGCTACGGGATCAGTAGCTGACTCAAGAGTTTCTGGTGTGGTACTTGCAGCTGCTGAGTTAACCCAAACCTGGAGGAAGGAATTGTCTGAGATTAGTCCCTTGTGACAGATCATACAAGATAAGTTGCCCACACATGGTCTGGAACGTTTTTAAGGTTTAGAGAGTGAATATGTAGAATTCAGCCTAGCAGCAAAAAAAAAAAAAAAGAGAATAGTACCTGAAATCCAAAAGCTGAAATCTCTTCCTGAGGTGTTAGGAGCATTTCTGTACCCTACAGATGCCGTGTTTCAGATGAATAAACACAAATGCTATCAACAAGGCCTTAGGGATGGTGTGTACATTTCCAGATGGTCTGGTTTTAACTGAGTGCCTGATGTGAGACAGCCTGATCCATGCAGGGGACATGGGACTGCATGTGCTCTGCTTGCACTGGCAAGGCAGGACTGCTTCTTGGACCCAGCAGGATGTTAACTGCAAAACATGGGGGAAACTTTTTCAGACCCTTGTTTAGCTGCTAAAACTTCTAATGTTCATAAACTCCTCGTCACTCTCTACAACTCCCTGAAGCGTGGTTATAGTCAGGTGGGAGTTGGTCTCTTTCTCCAGACAGCACTGACAGAACAAGAGGATGCAGTCTTAAGCTGTTCCAAGGGAAATATAGGCTGGATATTGGAATTTAATTTTTTTTTTTACAAAAAGGGTGATCAAGTACTGGAATGGTCTGCCCAGGGAGATGGCGTAGTCACCATCCCTGGATGTGTTTAAAAAAAGACTGGATGTAGCACTCGGTGCCATGGTTTAGTTGAGGTGTTAGGGCATGGGTTGGACTCAATGATCTAGAAGGTCTCTTCCAATCCAGTGATTCTGTTATTCTGTGGATCAGGACACATTCTGCAAGTTTATCTTCCTTGGACAAATACAGAAGTTCTCTTGGCATTTTACTAAGGCAAAAGTTCCCAGAATTTGTCTCATGAGAACAGAAGCTGGTAGCAGTGATGGGGATCACCTTCTGCAATATTTTATTTCCTAGCTCTATTACATTATTTTTGTCATTCAGAATGATCTTGTACTCAATTTTAACAGCTTGCCAGATACTGAGGGAAGCTATTGCTTAAATCTATTACAAGAAACAAGTGGTGATTTCCCACCCTGCTTGTCTATCATTTTGATAGGTTATCACTCGCCATTCGATAATTCAAACTCCATGGTACATATGAGAAGATTAATATTCCACTTTCATTACATATGTGCAATTACTTCTTTAGCAGGATTGTGTATTATTTCTTATCTTCCAATTAGCATGCTTACTCCAAATGAAAAGCCATCACTTAGCAGATTAATAATGTTGGAACTGAAGTATAATTTTTTATATATGGATGATTATTTTGTTTGGGGAGGTAGGACAAATTAGCCAAAGGAATGGAACAATAAAGGTAAGTTACAGCCTGTTAAGGCTTCATGTGAATTCCCTCATTCAGAAGGAAAGCAACCATCACTAGCCTATTCCTTAAGAGATTTTATTCAGCTCTACATGACTGAAACCATGTGACTTCTAAAATCCTTCTACAAAGAGATTCAATAAATGCCTTGCAGTGGGATTAACCTCTGGTGAAATAAAGCATTAACTTCACTCTTTTCTGGAGGATCTCCATGTAGAAAAACTCTGTCTTATAATTGTAGATGAAACCAAATACAAAAGCAGAATTAGGCTTTCAAATAATGCTGACATATATGTGATCAGTCAATCAGCAGAATGACAATGTATCCCATTTCTAATTTTTCTAAAGTTTAAGTTTCTATGGAAAACATAACTCGGAAAAGAGGACTTGGTATTACTTAGAATGATTAAACTAAATTAAGCTGAAACTGAAAATTAGTTTGGAATTTTTTGTGTATCCATGTGGAATGAAGCCATGAATTATGGCAGAGTCCTGATATCTTGAATATGCGAGAGAAACAAGATAAAAATTTCAAAATCATAGAGTAGAGACCAAAATGTAAAAACACTATGACTTATAAAATATTAGGGCATAAATGTAATATTGTAAGTATTTGCATCACAATTTAAAATATAAACTAGATGCAATGCAAGTAGAAAATGTAACATCACTTACTGACTCAGTGACTGAGATATGAAGCTGCTGAAATTTATGTATATTGTTAACACTTTTAATTGATTAAAAATCTACACATTCTGAAGTCTACTAGGAAAATGAAGAGGTGGGAACTGATTGACAGGACTTGCTTTTAAAAGTTAAATAACTACAGTACAGAATAATAAAAAAATAAGTATGCTTTCTAGCAAGATGCAAGGTAGTCATTCCTCAGACCCATTGTCAAAGTGTGGTCCTTTGGCATTTGTTTAGAAAAGATGATTTTTATGTCTTCATGAATATAAATAAAAAAGATGTCTATGCATATATAAAAAGTATCTGAAGTTAAAACATCATAAGTTTTCTTGTGTCATCCAGATGCATGGTATAACAAAACTAAAAACATATTAAAAAATAAAACAAAAAATATTGTTTGGGTTTTTTTAAATCAAAAAAAAAACCTGTGTAAAGTTTATGCATGGTCGTTATGCATGGTCTTTCTATTAACCCATAAAATCAAGCCAAAATATTCTGCATCTAAACTAACAAAACAGTATTAATTTTGCCTCACTTGCTTAGTAATGTATAGTTTTATAGTATCCCAGGGTGTTTTTTTCCATTGTAAGAAACTTTGGCAATATATATGTTTTCAGACTGACCAAGCTACAAAATGTTAGCAGCACCATGTTTCACGAAGTGATCAGGTGATGTTTTTAAGAATAGCTTGTTTTATTACTGCTGTTAATGTTGTTGAGTTTATATGGAGGGTACAGTACTCCAACTTTGTTTAGGTACATCAGAGACATGTTTTGGGCAGATCATCTCCTAAACATATAAGATAAATATTTCTGGGGTGTTGTAGGTTTTTTAGTTTGGGGTGGCCTTTTTTTGTCAATTTAAGACTATTAAATTTGAAGGTGAACCATCTCATAAGACGGTGAGCCTGCTAATCTCATTCAGAGCAGCTGGAATCCAAGATACAGATTTTGTATTCCAGCAAAAATATGGTTAATTTGTCAAAAGCCCTTTACAAGGCCACATCCAGAAGCTACTGACTATAGGAGTCCAAACAGGAATCTGCAATGATTTGCATGCAACTCTGCTATCCTAGCCTGTTCAGAAGGCCAGAAAAAAATGAGCCATTAGCAGAGCATAAGACCTGGTGGCCTGTGACAGAGATGCCAGTACATCCTTTTCACACACCTGTGTGCTGAAACTGCAGCATGCCAGGAGGAGAGAATATTGCTCCAGCTATGAAATCACTCACCATGCATTGCAGGTCCCCCTAGAGATGTTTCAAGAAGCCTGCAGTTCATTTTGGTACTTACAAATTTGCACCTTCAGTTCTCTGTATTGAACCTGAGTACAGTCAGTTATTTTTGCACTGCCCAGAAACACTCCACATGGAGATTCTCTGCCAGCTGGGGCCAATCTTGTGGCAGAAGCAAGAGGCTAGAACCCCAAAATATCATTCACATGATAAACAGTGAATGTTTATCTCCAGCTCAGCTGCTCTGCTTCCACAGAACTGGGAAGGGATTTCAATGTGGCATCTACCAGACACCTGTGAAATCATCTTGCCTATAGTTAGCTGGGTGATTTCTGTGCCAAATCCTACCTTTCAGATGCCACCTGACAGCACTCCCCAGAGCCTTATTGTTCATGCAGTCATGAATGACAGGCTGATTGCCCAAAGTCTGCCTATATCCCTGAAGGAAGGCTCAGCAAGAAGTTTAGGACGCCTGCAACACCATAAATTACCCTCTGCATTGTTGTTGGGACAAGGTATCATGTACTTCCTGGTGCCTCTGTGACACTCTTTGTCCTGCTAGTTTGTAACTTTTCAAGTAATGAGCCATAGCAACATTTACTCCATGCGGCAAGCTCCACCTAACCTCTGACAAGGGCTTTCTCTGATAGTAACATTCTCCTGTGCAGTTAATAAGAGAAGGTAAAAAGTGTGGAATGAGCGAAAAAGTATGAAAATCCAAATTGCTGTAGTTAAGAGGAAGAATTGAACGGGGATTGATTCAAATGCAAATGTATTCTAATTTTCAGCCAATTTACTTTGTTTTACAGAAATCAACAAATGGGAAATTCAAATATAACTCAGCCGCTCAGATTGTATGGCCAGTTGTCAAATCTGTGTTACCTATCTTATCAGTATACCTATTCAAATTCTTCCTTTAATTGTAAGAGTATTTACATTTCAGAACTATCCAAGATTTTAGTGATTGTTCTGATGACTTAGGCTTGCATCATGCTTAAAGTTCATAAATCTGAGTGGTGATTGAACAGAAGTATGAAAGAATGAACATTCAGGTCAAGCCTCCATGTAAAGAAAAAGCTTATAATTTTAAAACTATGTCGATGGGTCCTCTTTATCCAACAAGAAGAGCAAACATGTAAGGCATGGCCACATAACAAAATAAGACCTAGTGACATTTTAAAAACCTAATTAAAACCTAATGCTCTGCACCTCATATCACTGTAATATTGTTAGAAGTTAATATTAAAATGTCTACAAGAATGTGTTTCCCTTAAAGCTATAGAAAAGATGTGCTACTCTTATTTTAACAGTGAAAAAAGTTCTCAAAATTTTCTTTGTCTAATTTTTGGATAATGAGTTAAGTCCCTTGACATTTGGATATTTATGCTACTGATTCTATTGTAACTAGTAGTTCTTTTAGTAAGTACTGGACTTTCTTTCTGTCAAATATAGTAAATAAACATTCTAAAGCAATGCTGTAGCTTTGGCTCTCTCTCTTTTTTTTTTTTTTTTTTTTTTTTTTTTTTTTTTTTTTTTTTTTTTTTCTGTGTGAAAATTTGAGTGGAACTTAAACTAAGGGATTTATACTTTTTATATGTATCTCAGTAAAAAAATCTCCTTGCTCCTTTGTAAAACCTTGAAAATAGTAAAAACAAACCAATACAAAAGGTTTTCTAGTTTCTATTTAAATGCCAGAATTAATAGAATCAAGCTGTGTGATAGTATGATAGTACTGTATTGTACTCATTATTAAAACAAATTGAAAAATAAAGTACAATTTAGAATTTCTCTGCAAGGAAGTAATGTTCTTCAGAAATGTAGATATTTCTACTAGAATTTTAGCCATCAGCAATGTAAAAGTCAGTCTAATAAAAAAGAATTAAAAAAAAAAATCTTTTTATGTTCAAAGAGGATCAAACCCTAAAATGAATGAAGCTTGTGTCCTCTATATTGAGTTGCCCTCGAGTACAGAAGACCTCACCAGGAAGAGCCATATCACACAAATATTAATTTAATAACCTATATGAAACATAGTATGAAAAAAGTTTTCATCATCAGAGTTGATTTTCTGTCCACTTGAGCGCAGAATTATGTATCTTAGTATTGCATGGAATAAATACAATGAGCCTTGAATCTTGATGACAGTACCAGAAATAAACTGCTTTCAATACAGTTTCACTGACAAATTGAGGCTAAACTGGGTCTGTTGGAGGAGCATCCAAGCTACAAGGAGATGAATTATCTATTAACAGGCTTACAAGAAAAACTGCTTGGGGCAGAAAATTAAATATAGTGTAATATGACAACAATTCATAACAGAAACTGAAAGGCTGATAAGTATTGTTGCATTGGCATTTAGAACTTTCCATGGGATAAACACTATTAATTGATTTCAATTTGATATGGTCATTAACATGTAGCCTAATTCTACTTTTACATCACTATTAATCAGGATTAAATCTATTCGCGTCTGTAGCTCCACTCAGCATTTCCAGGCTCCCAAATATCAAATTAAAAAGAGTGGAAAAATCAACAGAAAATAAAAAAGGCAAACTTTATTTCTACTACTAGAGCCTCTGTCCTGAAGAATACGAAAGGTGTAAAAAATCTGCATATTGATGTTTCAAGTGAAGGGATAGATATTTGTTATTGAAAACAGTGGAAGCTTCTGCAGAATCTGCCATGGACTGCACTTTAGTTCTGCAGCCAAGATTTTAATTTTAATACCACATGTTACTTTAGAGATACGGAGCATCTTTCTATGAGGAAAGACTGAGAGAATTGGGACTGTTCACTCTGGATAAGAGAAGTTTTTGGGGTGATCTTACTTCGCTCTTCCAGTACCTGAAGAGACCCTACAAAAAAGGTGGAGAGAAACTATTTACAAGAGCGCATAATGACAGAACAAGGGGAAATTTCTTCAAACTGAAAGACAGCAAGTTCAGATTAGATATTATGAAGAAATTTTTACTGTGAGGGTGGAGAGGCACCGGAACACGCTCCCCAGAGAAGCTGTGGCTGCCCCATTCCTGGGACTGTGTATAGCCAGGCTGAATGAGGCTCTGAGAAACCTGCTCTAGTGGAAGGAGTCCCTGATCATAGCAGGGGGCTTGGAACTAGATTATCTTTAAGGTACCTTCCAATCCAAACCATTCTATGATTCTGTGATTCTATACATCACCAGAAATCACAGTTGAAAAATGCATGAATTTGACATTAAAAACAATGCCTCCCAAAAAGGGAATGATAGCAGAGATGTGTCCCTACAAGTATAGATGTGTGTTTCCCACTGTTTCAGAACACTTGGTCTTTGTTCTATTATATGTAATAACATATGTACTACCAGAACCTGCTACCATCACTCACCATGTAGGGTTTTACATGAAGAATTCTCTTGATGCTGATTATTACTGAGGATCAGTAGAAGAATTCAGATGTGATTAACACATGTAGCAAAATCCAGGGGAGAGGAGGGTGTGGGAAAACTTAATAAATGCATAAAGTGCATGACTTTAAACACATACAAGGTTTAAGGATTTTAGAAATATTGATTTCACCAGCATGGTAAAAAGACTGCTGACTACTCCATCTTACACATCCTGAGCTTCCTCTGATAGTCAGAAAGCAAATATACCAGAAAATTTATGAATAATAATACATAAACAAGTACCTCATGTTAATCTAATAAAACTGTTTTCAAACTTTCTGCTCCCTTTTTTCTTCACTGTTTCAACCTTTTCAGCAACTAGAAGTTAAAAAAAAGACACATCATCTCAGTATATTTCTGTTTTCTATACAAAATAATTTCAAAGCCACAGAATACAGCCATGCTTAAGGAAAATGCCTGTGATTTGCTTGGTTTTGTTTTTTTTAATTATTTTATACCTTCTTCCACAGATTTCTACTATATTTGACATTTTGATGCAGGCGGTATTTTGGTTTCCCACTTCAGAAACAAGTTATTTTCTTTCTCACTGTTAAACATATTGTTTATATTTCAACAGTTGCCTGATAGGACAGCAGCCAGATATATATTCTGGTTGTAGTCTTACAAGAGGTTTTAACCACCTTTTAACAGAGAGCATTGGATATCTGTAAATTTCCCATGGGACAGCTTGCTTGCTTAGTCTGGAACTGGATTAACATTCAGCCTTCCTGGCCAGCTTGCAGCTTGTCACCTGTGTGTTTAGTTATACGTTGAGTCCCTGTAGGACTGCTTGGCACTGGTCTTGTGAAACAAAGTAATGAGGGCTGATGTCTGCAGCAGATTCCAAAGTATCTGGGTGAGTCTGGTGAATGGGGTAGTTTGAGTAAAATAACAGTATGGAAGCATGCCCCATTTCTCTCTCTCTCCTTCCTAAGCTTCTTTGTATTACAGAGCTAAGAAATGCTTTGGTTCTGTGCAGCTCACTTTTGCTGTTGTGTGTGAGTTGGTTGTCATGTTCTAGGTTAGTTGTGAAGCATGGTTTCATGACCACCTGCGCTGCCGTCACCCTTACTCCTAGAGACACTGTGAAACTTTCAGCAAGAGACTGTGCAGTGGGGAGGTAGTGTCAGTTGGTGTTCAGGATCTTCTAGTAACTGGGTATGAGTAGCTCTGGGCTCCCTACATGGGTCAATGGGACTTTTCCAATACACAGCTACTGTCACCTACAACCACCTGTGAGTAACACCTCTGCTTTATACTCTCCAGCTTACCCTTCCCAGACCTGAGGGGCTGGTGAGTTAACTGAACTACTGCCATGGCACAATGCCCATTTCCAAGTTGTGGTCTCTAGGCCTACAAAGGGATCTTCTAAAGAGATTTATTATGCAGAAGTTCATAATTGAGTCTGGTACTGTCTCATATCCATTTAGCCTTGAGCTTGGATGTGTATCTCTTTCACAGGTTTTCTCACCTACCATACTCTACCTACCCTTTCCTCCTTCTACACTGCTATTCCTACTGACTACTAGGAATAAATCTGTAAGCTGATGATGTAGGTGCCTGGCTTCAGAGTGCTTGGATGGTTTATGGTTTATGTCATACACAAAAGTGACTGATTTTCACCCTCATCTGCAGGTGGCATCTGGTGGCAGGTACTTTGCTTTTCTGCTTCCAGCTGCCTGTCACTGTTTTTCCAAATGAGCCTACAGACAAAATGTGCAGATACACAGGTACATACAGAAGGGAGGAAAGTTAAACAGAAGGGTTTTCATTTTAGTGAGCTGCATAGTCTACAATGCACAGTGATGTGTCCCAGTATGTAAGTCCTTAAAGGGTTTTTTAAGCAACACCTTATTATAGGGACTCAGCAGCATCTGGACAATTAAGTGTGACTTGGTTGATTGCTGGAAACAAACACCAGGCGAAGACATGGGTCAAGCTTTGCCCCATGAATGCAGATGACTCTTACATTATTCATGTATTTGATTGCTTTTTTACTGGTGTAAGTGTTGTGTTGCCTATATTTTACCTCTTTCTTGTTTAGTTTGCCTTTTGTATTTTCAGTTCAAAAACAGTGTCTTGAGGCAGGAGATTGTCTCAGGAAGACAACTCAGTTTCCAATGCGTTTACACACAGCTAGTAAGAGTAATTTGCAAAGGTGAACCAAGGAGAAATTAGAAAAGGGGATATACTTGGGCCCTTCTTTATCTCTGAGTGACTTTTTAACTTTCCCCCATGAAGCCAAGTATACGTGGATTGGTAGTGCACTTACTGACTTGCTCTTTACAGAGTGGTTCTGCTGCAAAAGAGGTTTCCTTCTACTGCAGTTGTTGCTTGTCCCAGGGCAACAACCTCCTTGGCCCAGCCATGACAATTTGGGGGAACAGAGGGTGTTGCTGATGCATTTCTGTATGAGAGTGGCAGCATGCAAGAAATCACCTGCTGTCACTTCTACATTGAGAAGGAGCTGAGAAAAAAAAAATGCCCTACAACTGAAAGGAAGGTCAATACATGTCTTCTGGTGCTAGTTTTCACAGCCTATCTCTCACAATCAACTCCTTTCTCTCAATCAAATAATAAAATTTTCTTTTGGAGATTGAAATGTCAGATCATTGTAGGAGTGTGTCTTCTTCTGTGTAAGATTGGTTGTTTCTGGCCAAATGCAATTGTTATGGATAAATTAAGTGGTATCTGCCAGATATTCTTTTCTTGAACTTTCTTGTTTTCCAAACAACCAGTACCTTTTTGGCTCACCTGGCTATTATGCCTCTTTCCATTACACAAAAAGGTGGTTCAAGAAAAATCTACAAAAACATAGACATATCACTAGAGTGTATAAGTACTAGAAAGGTATAAATTTACAATTTATAAATTTATATATTTATAAAGTTAAAAAAATTATTAAAGTTAAATGAAGTATTCTGTTACACAACTCATGTTTGAAATTTGCATTAAATTTCTTGAAGTTTCTGCCATTGTGGTCTGTATGACAACTTTTTTCCTTGAGAATTTTAAAAATATGTTTGGAGACAATCAAATATTCAGTGTTGAACTCTAGATTGCTGTTTGGATTACATAATGCAGTTTGAGTTACTTTGAAATTTATACTTAGATGAATGAAAATTGGAAAATGTAAAAAGAGCTTCATTTTTTGTTTGTGTCTCTTAATAAAAGCAACATGTAATATTATCTTTGTATGACTCTAAAGCAAATAATTGGACATCTGCCAGTAAACAAAAGGGAACAAACACATACTGTAATTTTGCAATGCCTGGAAATAATGTTTTAGTAGTAATAGCTATGCTGTATTTTAAATTTAAAATAACTAAATGGAAGTTGACCAATGCAGAATTAGAAAATGTTCTTTGTATTACTTTATTTGCATAACTTTTTTTGCAATACCTAAATAAAGTCATGGTTTGTCAGCGGACCTTCCTGCACAATAGTTACATGTTCTACTCATAACAAGGTTATTTTTACACTTCAGGGAGCAATTCTCAACCAGTTTATTTTTCTTCTTCTTCTTCTCTTTCTTCTTCTTTCTTCTTCTTCTTCTTCTTCTTCTTCTTCTTCTTCTTCTTCTCTTCCTCTTCCTCTTCCTCTTCCTCTTCTTCTCTTCATGGGAAGTAGCACTTATTGCTCCAGACAAGAAAATAATTTCAGAAAATATGTACTTTAAACATAAAAGAATTCTCTGTCCTATTAAGTAAAGAGAGAATACTCTCTCTTAAGTGTTAAATAGTTTTGCCCTGGGTTTCTATGAATCATTTGTTTCATCCTATCACCACAACTGTTCTATTTTCATTTGTTACTGGATATGATGCAATTGGCCAGCTCAACGACAGGCACTCCTGTTAGGTTTTTCTTGTGAAGTACCAAGGGTACTGAAGTATCTGATCCGGTATTAGACTAATTCTCTGGTAAAATGCTGAAGGAAATAGTGTCAAGGGCTTTACTACAGTACAGGTAAAGAATACGCCCATAGCTTTTCCCTCATCCACTAAACAGTCCTTGTTGTGGAAGGATATCAGGTTGGTCAAGCTGTACACAGCCTTTCCTAAACCTCTGCTGACTGAACCTGATACTATGATTGACCTGTATGTGCTGCAAGCACACTCTGTAAGTGAAATCATCCAGCTCATTTGTTTTCAATTATTTGTTTTCATCTATCAAATCCATTTCTCTTCAATTTAGAGGCACATTGTGTGGGACACTATCAAATGTAATGAATAAGTATAGACAGATGACATCAGTCACTCTTTCCTTTTCCACAAATGCTGTAATACCCCACTGAATGACATTAAATTTTTAAGGTATGATTTGTCCTAAGTGAAGCCACACTGGCCATCACCAATCACCTTTCTGTTCTCCATGTGCCTTAGCATACTTACCAGAAAGGTCTGCTCCAAGATCTTGCCAGACACAGATTTGATATTCACTGGCCTGTAGCGCTTGAAGTTTTCATTTTTCTCTTTCTAAAAATGGGGAACGTGTTTTTCAATCACTGGAGACTTCACCAGAATGACGACTAGTATTACTAATAAGGGCTTAACAACATCTTCCACCAGCTTCCTCAGAATGCTCAGATGCATCTTATCAGGTCCAATGGATTTGAGTACACTGATGTTTCTGAGATAGTTTGAGCTTGATCTTACTGCTTTCCTTTGATTTTTTTTTTTTTTTTTTAATTGCGTTGAGTGGCTAGGTTACTTTCTAGTGAAGACTGATGCAAAAACTTTTTGTATACTTCACCCTTCTCCATGTCAGGTGTACCTGAATCCCCCATTTCACTCCTAAAGGAAAGTTGTAAAATTTTCTTCATCCTCTTCTATTACTCTATGTGCCTGAAAAAATTCTTATTATATTTCACATCCCTAGGCAAGTTCAGTTCCATCTGTGCCTTTAATTTTCTGATCCCCTCCTAGTGTTCTCTGGCCACACCCCTATCATGTCTCCAGGAGGCATATCCCTGTCTCCCACGCTTTTTGCTTTGCTTTGTGTTTTGGTTTGGATAAGAGGTCTTAGATATACTAGTGTTCTCCTGCCTTCCCTGCCTGACTTCTTCTACCTCTAACCCTACCTCTCTGGTAAGTTCTTCAGCAACAGTTTTTCTACTGAATAATAGGTTCAGCTGTGCTGCTCCTCTGATCGGATTTTCAATCCCTCGTACTAGGAAGTTTTCCTTATTGCATTCCTCTACTTTCTTGGAATGCTTAATGTTACTTGTTGCACTTTTCTAGCAGATGTCTTGGTGGATTAACACCCCTATCAAGATCAGAGCCTGTGACCATGATGCTATCTGCAGCTGAAGAAAGAAATTTTCATTAGTGTCTTCATCTTGATCAGGGGCCCTTAATGGTAATTTAAAAAAAAAATTACCCTTTTTTAGTTGGTCTCTAATTTTCACCCATCAGTTCTCAACCTGTGCATTGCTGCTCGTTGAAGACAGCTCTGTGAAATCAGCCCCATTTTTGACACAAAGGGCAGCTTCACCACCTCTCCTTCTTTGTTACTCTGAATGGGGTCTTCATTCTGCTCCCTGTCTCTGTTTTCCAGCTCAGGAGATTGGGTGCCCCAGAACAGGTCTTACTTTCTAAGGGTTGAAGTAAAGAAGGCTTGAAGTACTTCCTAATTTTCTTTATTCTTTATCACTATGTTTCCCTCTGCATCCAATACTTGATGGAAATTCTCTGAACTTTCCTTTTGTTCATAATATATTTATATAAACATTTCTAATTTTCTTTCATGGCTATAGTCAGACTGAGCTCTAGTTGGGCTTTGGCCCTACTAATTTTCTCTGTGAATAACTTTACATCAATGTAATACTCCTGGGTCATCTGCCCCTTTTTCCAAAGGTCATAAAGTCTCCTTTTGTCCCTGCATTCCTGACAAAGTTCTCTGTTCTGCCAGACTAGTCTTCCTCACCAGATGATCTTTCAGCACAAGGGAACAGCCTGCTCCTGTGCTTATAAAGACTCCTTCTTTAAGAATGTCTATCCTTTCTGGACTCTATTGCCCTTCATGACAGACTGCCAGAGAACTCTGTTAACCAGGCTCCTAAAGAAGCCAAAATGTGACCTTCAGAAATACATAAAACTTTAATAAAACAATCACAGAATTTGTTTTGTCGGATTTACTGCAAAGGATCATCTCTAAAGGCAGCAATAGATACAAATCCATAGTTTTGTCTGTCACTCTTAACTTCATTTTTTTCTGGTTTTTTCTTCATTATGTGCATTTCTCTCGGGTTTTAATACAAACTATTTTAGACAAAAGAGCTGAAGAAATACTGTTATCAAGGGTTTTCTCTTACCTTGTGCAAGTTTCATGACTATGAACTACAGAAAAAATTTTTGTTGTCTATAAAGACTATTTTTATGTATAGGAATACTAACAATAATTAAAAAGGAATAGAACTCTTAAGGTTTTCAATGGAGTCAAGAAAGTGCCTTGCTGAAGTTTTGAAGAAATACTTAACAAATTTGCAGAACAAAAAATCAGAACATCATTCAAATGCTTCAAGTAAGAAGTTTTTACAGTAAACCAGGTAAACATTTGTGATACACCAATCAAGCTTAGACATCATTCCTTTCTGAATTAGCCAAAAGTACATATTTGATCCTCATGTAAGGAAAATATTTTCTGAAATGGGGAGTGAAGAAGAGTTACATAATCTATTAGTTCTGTGAATTTCTTCTTTCAGGCCAAGGCTTTTCCTCTTCATTCTGTATAAAGTAGCTTTCCAGAATTCAAAAGTACACATATAGGTTTAAATTTCTGAGATATATGAATTTAATAATAACAAGCCTTGAGCCCAAGTAGTTATTGTGAATCTAAAATGGAAAAATTAAACTAGAACTGTTTAATACTGCTATGTTAATCCACATATGGGTGCTCAGTGCTTCTCTTCAAATATGCTTTTATGGACTTCAAACTGCAAGATGAAAAGCTACAAAATACAAGTACATATATCTATGTTTAGATTGAGTAGTATAAAATCTAAAAATATTCTCTTGGAAAAATATCCTAAAAATATTTTAATCACCATCTAAGTAAGGTTTTAATGTTCTAAATCACCATTTAAAATACAGTTAAACATGACAGTGAAACACCTGTCATGATATCAATGTTCACATTGATATCATGAGACTTGAAAGGTGATGACCCTGTATGTAGACTGATATCATGACAGGTGTTTCACCTGGTAAAGAGATGCAATACTATTGCAATGGTATTGCAATCAGATGCAATACCATTGATAAGTGATTATATTTGAATTACAATGCTACTTAGTGATGACTTCCTTTACTATTCTTGTAAAAACTGAAAATATTTTCCATAAAATATTTGCTACAGAACTGACAACTATGAAAATAATCTTTTAAGACACTAGTATTGTGCCTAGCAGGTGTAGGTGTTGGGTTCTTATGTTTCATTCACTTGGTAATCAGTGACAAATCTCTACTGATTCTAGTAATTAGAATGAATTTCTGCAGAAGTAACAGGGCACAACTAATTCCTCTGATCTAATCTCATATTGACTCTTATTGTCTGAGCAGTTCTACCAGGATAGCCACCTTTTGCATCACTACATGGCACACAAATTAATCACTTACACTTAGTGCTCTTCTGCAGTAGCTGGAGACTGGAAAGTGTCTGCTAAAAATCTTGCTGTAGCAACAAAATACCTGGTGATGATCACAGCAGCACATGTGTAGTGTTGTTCTTGTTTAGGGCTTTACTTTGAGTAAACTCCAAAAGCCCCATATCTTTGCAAGTTCTAATTTAATTACACCTTGCATAAAAAAGTTTTTCTGAAATGTTTAGTATGATAAACTCTTCTTCAATGTCAATTACACTTATTTTTTTAACTAACTACTTTATATAAAATTCCTTATTTGTTAGTCTATCTCTTTGGGTTTAGGTTTCTCTGTACCTGACCAGGTAATGTCTTTTTGCTTTTTAAATTATTTTTAAAGTAAATTTTGCTCTTTTAAGCTTTATTTCTTCCTCATATGTCATGAAATTACACAGAAAGCATATGTGTATTTGTGTATTGTATGTGCTAAAAGTTTAAATTCTAACTGAAAACTAGAGTACTACTGAAAACCTAAAAGGGTGAACATCCAGTGACAACATATTGTCTAATTAAAATATATCTCAGCTGTATTACCAGCTCTAACACAGACAGTACAATTCATTAAATGAAGAGATTCTCATCCCTAGTTCAGAAAACTGACAAACCCAAAATTTATATGGGTGTCCCTATTAACAGTTTTGTAACAGTCAGACATTATCATAGAATAGCAATGTGGTGCAATTGACAAGATCATGTATAAATTTAGTTATCATTTCACTGAGTGTTTGAGTTGAAGAAAAATTGTTAACGGAAAGCAAAATGACAAACATTTTCATGGTGACGTAAGCATTGGAAAGGAAACTTTACCTATGGGAAGCTGTCATATATAAAAAGATCAGACTTTCAATAAACTCAAAAAAGCTTATTTCCTTTTCCTTTAGATTACTCTTCTTCCTCTGATTCTTTAGTTCTAGTTAAATCATGTTGTTCTTAAAGAGAATTTTGCATTTGTCTATTGCAGTGGTTGCTTCTGAAAGAGAAGTATTGAGGCCACACAACCTAACTGGTATTGATGTTGAAATACAGCCTCTGGCAATCTGAATGTATCAAAAGTACAATTAGCCCAGGGACTCTGATATGTGCACTTCCATAATTTGCAGCTTGTGGAGAAGAGAAGAAATTAACATCTCTACTTTCTCATCTGCAAAAAATAGCACTTTATATACCTGTTTCTCTAGGGGTACTGCTGATGGAATATGATAATTTAATTTATGTACAGCGGTGTATGTCGTGCGGTATAGTTTTTTCAAAGCATTCTATAAAATATCAGTCTGCTTCTTCATACAAAAAGCTGTAGCTAATAATACTACATTATGGGAATTTTCATATGAACAGTCAACTGAAGCAACAGACTTCCACAAAAAATACTACTGTAAGATTCAAGTCTATTTGTCATAGCCTTGAGAGTCACGAGTCCCCTCCATGTTTTAAAGTGAAAGAGAGGGAAAAATACTGAATCATTAAAAAGTATACTTTTTATATTATGTGATCATCTTAGAAAGCGGTGCACAAATATTTTTTTCTATTAGAGGTTATTTTTTTCTCTAGAGAATCTCTTGTATTAAACTTAATGATTATTCATTAATTAATTAATCATTAATGACTAGGCAAAAGTGCTGTTTACTGAATTTAAAAGTATAATTCAGTAACCATCTTCCATAGATGTTACTGTACTTCTTAATGCATGTTTTATATTTACAAGTATATTGAAACATTAAAACAGAAATCTTAAAAGGAACCTCAGTTAAGAACATGGAATGTATTATAAAAATCTCGTAAAGAGTTAGAAGTAAGAATTATATATGTGCTTGGCAGAAACTTGGAATGAAAAAATTACCCCAGGAAAAAGGGGGATTTTGGCATTCTTACGCATAGAAATTTGTTCTGCAAAATTAGTTGGTTTTTTTTTTTTTTTTTTTTTTTGTTTGTTTTCTTTTGAACCAAGAATGATAGATTACCATGACATGGATGTTATCAGAGTTTTGGAGTTAATGATTACATTTTTTTCCCTAGTACTTTTCTGTAATTTTATGTAGACTTTCTATCCTTGCTCTGATTGAGTTTATTATTTCTGTGAAGTTGAAAACTTTTATGGCGACCAAATCCTCTAAGACATTGTTAATGCGATATAAGCATGTGAGAGTGCCAAAATGCCTGGATCACACTAGTCTCCTGAGGCTGTTATGAAATAGTCTGAATTAATTTCTACCACAGTGTTATTCAGCTGGGCCACCTCTTATCCTACATCTGAAAGTAAAACCTCAGCATCTACAGAATGCTGATATATATATGCATCTATAGATGCTTCAAAATTAAAAATACTTTATAAAAATATGGTCGTCAATTACTTTAGGTAAGGAAGAAGACAAAGCATCTTAGGTAAAAATTGCTAGAATGCATTCCATGTTCAATGTTACTGAAGTCAAGACTGTGGCCTTGTGCACATGCCATATGCTATTTTCATTTCAGAAATCTTGCATTGACTTAAAGATGCCTGTCTGGTTTGGATATTAAAGTCTTGTGAAAACTTAATCTTTTAATCAATTTGTGACTATTTGTCTGCAGGATATACAAATCAAACACTCAGGGAAACTGAGCAGTTTGAGGGCTCCCAAGCCCTAATCTGAGCAAATTTATGTAGCAACGTTGAAACTCAGTGTGCCAGTATGCAGCCCAGAGACAAGTGATTTCCTAAATATGAAACTATTGCACATAACCTATGATACATTGTTCTGTGTGTCTACAAATCAATCTTTAATTCCAAGTTTGTTTGTAAGGCATGGATGGAAATTATGAACTAGTAAATTTAGTACATGATGCAGAAGGCTGGAGAAAACATTTAAAAAAACTAATCTACACTTCATGTGTTGTCTTAATTATCATGATTATTTCCTGATGCCACAGAATCCATGTATAAAATGATTATGTCTCTCTTTGGAGGGAGGCTACACTGAGTTCATTATGTGGGTCATTTAGCTAGAACGCCTGTAACTGTATCCTTTAATGAAATGAAAACTAAATAAAATCTGCATAGAGTTCTGCAGGGGATCAGGAAATGGCCCCTGCACCTTAGGCTACTTATACTAAGCTGAAAGTAAAACGGTCTAAAACGTCCTGATTCCGTTCAAAACCCCATCCTGTAATTTTTTAATATTCAACCATTGTAGCTGAAATTAAGTCCAGGCTGATCCAGCTACACAGCCTCCTCTCTACATGTATATGAAGCTTCCATTGGAAAGTATGAATGATGGTCTCCAATTCTATAGTGATCAGATTTGTAGATGGGGATGGAGGCATAATTCATAATTCATCCTTTCCCTCAGTGTCCTTAGAGTCAGGCTAGACCTCAAAATTGTAAAGGAGTAAAAATGCCAGAGTTCATTCACATGCTGAAACAATAATGTAGAATTAAAAAAAAAAAAAAAAAAAAAAACCACAAAAAACCCACAAAACAAAACAAAAAAAACCCCACAACCAAAACCACTGAAATTGTGATTTCTACATTTTAGATGGCTTATTTTTGTATTTGTGTTTGTTCAATGGATGGGCAAGTGATGTCAGGTTGTTGAAATGCGACCTCTAAAATAGAGTTTGCTATAAAATGACATGCTGGCTCACTTCCACTGTGCTTTAAAATACATGTAACAGACACAGAAAATTTTCAAATAATGCTAAAATAATGATTTCTTTAGGTATCAACATTGAAAAGTCAGGACAATTAATTCTAGTTCAAATATCACCATCCACAGCATGGATTTTTGTGGCTGTTACTAAGGTAATATGATTGTTGATGTGTATCCACAATGGAGTCTGATATGTCTCCCACACCTCTGCTCTTAAAATCTTGCACAGAAATGGTTTGAATTTTTTTGTGTCAGGGAAATAAGCATGACTAAATACAAAGTATTACTATGCTGCCTTACTTCTTGGCCATCTAGAGCCTCCTGCGTGCAATGTTGCATGTAACAAATTCAAAATGAAGGCCACATGCAAAACTTCAGCACATTTGAGTTATGTCCCTTCTGTACGTAACTTTCCTTATGATATGGTTCTCTATGCTGCAGTTCTGACATAAAGCTCAATATGTTTCTATTTGTTTTACTATTAACTCTTATTTCTCAGAGGTTTTACTTTCCCTCATACAAGAAAAAGCCACCTAAGAAGTATATAAAAATATTTTAATTATTTAAAAATAAAATTTCTCTCTATCCTCAAAATCTTTTTTAACTTAGCTTCTTACAGATTTTTTAATAATACAGCTTTTTTATACATTTCCTTAACCTGATGCCTCACTGAAAAAAAGTGGCAAAGTAAAACTTCAAAATGTACATTTTTCTCCTATGCTATGCTGTTGTAAGATATAAGATGCACAGTACTAGAGCTTTTAGAGCCAATATAAAAATCATTGTTCTAGAGGATCTCCTTAAACTCTTTAAGTCACAGAATTGACGTAAGAAAGTGTTTGAGTGATTTCTCTGCTTTCACTGTGATAGATGACTTTTCAGTGCTAAGTCAGTCATGCTTGTTATTAAGTTCTTCAGTGTTCCTTCAAAGAAACTTTCCATAATATGGAGCTTGTGATTTTAGTGTTTTGGTTTGGTGGCTTGGGAGTGTTTTTTGAATAAGCGACATCACAAATACTGTCTGTTTTATTCAAAACTTTTTCAGATGCGGAATTTGGCCCCACAACCATTCCCTCTCTTGTGCAGGCTTCTTTCATCCAGTACAGTCTGATATTAGTTTATTCAGTCTGCCTGTCAGGCATAAAGAATGCAAATTTCTGTCAAAAGCTGTTAGAGGCTAACTTGCCAAGTAGGATTACTTGCTGCCTTGATTATGATTTCAGCGGTGTTTACCATATATTTTACTTAACAGAATCTCCTTGTTCTCATTCTTTAAACGTAATTCTGTATTCAGCTGAGATCCTTTGAGGTCGTCAGAAAACCTATGATTTGACAACTTCTTTGACAACTTCTTGGTCAAGTGCTCTTCCACATTCCCAGTACCCAGTGTTCCCATTCATGCTGTGAACATGTGTGTGTTAAAAGCCTGTTCCTGCCTGATTATTTTGCAGTGAACATGAGCAGTAAGATAGTATGGTAATTTAAACTCATGGTTATAAATTACTGGTCTCTTGGCAAATGAGCAGGAACACATCACACCTCTGTAAAGAAAAGTATGCATAATAATGAGAGCACAGATATTTAAATTGCTTGGTTATCCCTTGACTGAGCTGAATCATTTCAGTTACAGCAGAAAGAATTCAAGTAGATTTTTTTTTTATAAATATGGAAAAAGCAAAGATAATTGTTGAAATTATATCTAGTGACATTCAAAGACAGTATCAGTGAACATGAATGTCCTTTTGCAAACTTAACAAAAAAAAATCATATTTGAGTAAAAAAGGGGTTTAAATATCAAAATTTTACATTATGGATTTTCTCTTGCCAGAGGTGTCCCTTAATTACAAAATAATGCAAGGTAATCAAAAATATTTCAGAATTGGAACATTTCGAGATTTTTTTTTTTTTTCCCAGAGGAAAAGACACAGATATTAGCATCTCCTAGAAGTGCTGCATCCTTCTAAAGAAAACATAGTAACATCTTATAGTCACCAGATTTTGGAAGTTTGAAATTAGTTGAAAATATTGCTCTGGCCTCTTAATTTGGTTTTACATTTGCATGATCTTTGCAGCAAGTTCCATATTAAAATAAATTGCATTTATTTTAAATCTCTAATAAAACTGCTGTAATGTAGGTGAAGCACTTTCTCAAAAATTCAGTGTCTACCTCTACACAAATGTCCTAACTTCTCTGTGTTTTCTCTAAATGTTAATTGAAAAGGAGTTTCTGCAATATAAAAATTCTTTTGTGTCCAGAGAGCAGATTTTCTAGTCCCTACATTTTCTTCTCTTATGTATTTTTTGATTATGAAAATGCCAAAAAATGATTTTTCATGTTGTATTTAAGAAATGTGTAATCATACAACCAAACTGCTCTTGTATAGCAAAAGGCTCTGGTATGACTGTCAGTGTACCTCTCTGCAGGGAGAAGTTCACAAGCATCTATCTGATGAATACATTTGTCAATGCAAATTTGTTCAGCTCTACTTATTCCAGAACTTTTTAGATGTATAGATGTATTTGAAGAACAGATGTAATCCTGAACTAATACTTATTAATCTAGATGCAGCTAGGAAGAAATGAACCTCATGTTCTCTCAACTACTCAACAGAATTTCCTGGTACAGAATGGGAGTGTGGCACTTGACATGTTTCCAAGTTAGTTTTCCATGGACTGGCCATCTACTAAGCCTGGCATATATTGGTATAATATGAAATAAAATGTGGTTTTAAGCACAAATATCCTACCAAAAGATCAACAGCAAGCAGAATGGCCTTGTTACAGATTATTGTACTATTTGTGCTTATTGAAAGAGATTAGTACAAGTCCTGGTGTACAGATCTTCAGTCCAAAAAGAGTGTGTAAATGCAACAGTTACTGAGCTCACTGGCAGAAATAAGTGGTGCAACTCAAGTGGAAGATTTATTATTAGTGGTCAAATGGATGATCAAGACATAGATATTCTTTTCTTTATTGAGTGGTTTCAAAATACCTGATGTGATAGTCAATTATTTTTCCAGAAATCTCAGGGCTTGCCAATGTGAAGAAATCAGTGTGTGATAGTTTTACTCTGAGTTTACAGTCTTGCACCATACTAAAGCACTTAACCTTAATTTGCAGGAAGAATGTTGCTAAGAAGAAAGCATAGTGCAAAATAAACCTGGAGGTGGGGATGCAACAAGAACAAGCTCATGAAGCTCAATGTAGAACACTGAAAATTCATGTATCATCAATCTCACTGACAAGTAACATCATTTAGGAGACAGCTGCAGTGGCTGCTGAGGCTAGGATCATATACTATTTATGTTCTTGCTTTCCTGTCTTTCCAAATGCTGGTGTTTGTTAAAATTATCCAAATTTTTTCTCTTTTGTCTTGACCCCCTTTTCAGTCATCTCTAAAATTCAAGTCTCTGTTATTTTGCAAAGATGATCTAGGTGTTTCTACATGGCCCAAGAACATTGAGCAGCACTGTGGAAGTATTCTCTGCAAGTTAATCAGCTTTGTTAAAGAGCTGATTGCTTTAACTTTGCCTGTGCTAACATGGGTGTCCTTGTTGTGAGACTTTTGGTACTATTCTCCACCACAGATATTTATTTATGTTATCATTATAGTCTATATATTTATTTATTTATACAAGCTTGCCCTGAAGCCTCACATGAGGTATGTAAAAAGGCAGAGACATCTCTTGAGCATCTGCCAGAGAACAGAATCTCTAAAATATCTTAAGGAAATATTGGGAAAGCCCATATTTGATTTTTCCCATTAGCTTTTCACTTGGCCTGAGTGTGTTGAAGTGATGTAAAGAATTTTAACTGTAGTCTTTCTGTGTTTTCAAGTTCTTTAGAAAATGAAGTTTTGCTATAAGGAATTGTCACCTTGATTTTGATATTAAATTCAATAGACACAGATAAAAGTGTGTTTTTCTGCCAAACTCTCTCCAATGCTGCCTTTTTCAAGAGTCTTATGCAATAATCTGTTTCTCAGTGAATGGAAGACAATGTTGATCACCTAATGTCTCCTAACATGTAGCTGCCTGCAAATCGCTGAAGTATTTGCAAGTAGCTCATTGCTACAGACTGTGGCAAGAGATAAAATATCCTTGTACTACTTCTCCTGGAACTTCTTCCTAAGTTGGTGTTGACTGGTTCCATGACATATGTGATTCTTCCTTTCATTTTGCAAATCTGCTACTACAGGAAATTAGGAAGCATCGGTCAAGTAATGTTGAAGAGAAGTCCCACAAATAGCACCAAATGAGAACTAACATCTTTATCTGATAGGAAATACTAGATAATAGTAGTTTCTAAAATGTCTCTACTTGAAGCAAGTAATTATTCCCTCACACTCAGAAAATTTTAGATAAGAAAACAGTGAAAAATATGTAAAGTTAGCAAAAAATGCATCACTGTTTTTTTAGCTCTTCAGAGCCTATGACATACATTTTTCTGTGACCTCATACCTTTTACTATAAAACATTAAAAATAAATTTAAAATTACTAGACTAAAGCCTGCTAAGACTGAGAAGCTCACACCTAAACCCAGAAAGAGAGACACGGGGTCTTTAACTTCTGCCTAACCTACAGCATTAGATGAAATATTCTGTGTTTAATATTATGTATGTCAATATCAATATTATTTTTTTCCTAGATTTTAGCTTTTTGTTCCAGCTTCTAAATAGTCCCCATCTCTCTTTCTTTTCTGTATCTGTATTGTCAAAATTAATTTAGAATTTGAATCTTGGACAACAAAACTGGAAGTAAATATTCTACTACTTAAATTTTCCACTTGACACTCCTACAAGAAGATAAACAATGCCGATTTTTTCCCAGCAATTCAGGTATTGATTTTGACAAGAACACAAAAATTTAGAAGGTGATAACAAAAGTCTTGATTTTAGATGCTAATTATTAGCCCTTTACTTCTGTTAGTAAAATACAATGGCAAACTGAAATTAGTTGATCCTAGTTATCACTCATATGAATGATGTTGCCCTAAAACTCCAATATAATGAGTCTTGGTGTTTTGATGTTGCTTGTAGGAGTTGTTGACCCAGTAATAATCTCTCTTCAGGGGTATATATACTGGCACATATACAGATGTGAAAATAAAGAAAAAAATGCTTGTGAATCATATTGAGACCAATAATTTAAATTATAAATATGATGGACAATGCATTTTTTTTTTAAGGATTATGCCACATGAACACCAAAGACCTTATTCAAATCTTCAAAGACTTCAGTCATTCAAAGATTGCTGCACAGATCAGATATTTAATCTTCCTAAATTGAGAAAAAATAGGTTTAACTTTTGTCTAGACCTTCAGATGTTTTGAAGAAGACCGCCTATCTTTCTCAGAAACTTCAAGTCCAGCGTCTACTGGGATAGAATGTAACTGATTTGAAGAACTTTTGTCATATTTCGCAAAACAAATGATGATATTTTTGTATACTGAATGATCATAAAGGGATATACCTGGTTCATAATTTTTTAAGATACAGTCCTTTAAGTTATTCTGGGCCATTTGCATGTGAAATCTTAGTTCAAAATCAAGTTGTAAGCTCTGTAACTTTGAAGTTAAAAAGTTTCATTCTGGTGACAACTTATGTCAGTTTCTGAAACAGTTATAACACTTATGGAGAAGTGTATCACTTGTCTTGCCATATACCTCACAAAAAAAACAAAAACAAAACCAAAAACAAACTAACAAAAACAAAACAAAACAAAACAAACAAACAAAAAAAAAAAAAAACAGGGACATTTTACATGCATACATGCACTTGTTATGAAAAGCAAAGTGTATTATTATTAGGCCTTGAACTGGGATAAGACTAAAACAATCCCTACCCAAATCAGTATACCTTCTCCTTATACATCTCCCCTTGCCTTTACTCTGGTTCTGACACAGAAGTATCAGATGTTGCCCTCACAACATAGTAACAATTACCAGGAAAGTAAGAAAAGGAGCTTCCCGGGGTATATACTTGTATCAGCCAGACCAGGAATGCTTTACCTACAAGGTTATTTGGGTTAAACTCTGAGGAGGACGTCAAATACACCCTCTGGCCAGAGTGTGCTCTTTGCCATGTGTCTGCCCAGCAGAGACATCTGTGGCCCGCAGAGCTGGATCCAGTAAGGAAAAGCAGCTTTTTTTTTAGTAAAATCTGAGAAACCCTGGGATTGAAAAGCATGAAGAAAACTTCCCGATTACCAGAATTTACTGGACAAAGGTTACTCCTACTTAGGAACGTGGGCCATTTTGAATAAACCCTGAAAGAATAAATCTGAAAGGGAGGGCTAAGGGTGTAGGGAAGGATTGTGAATAAATATTTTCCTTTTGACCAAGTCAACATGTCTGTTGTCTCTGCAATGCCTATGTCAAAAATGGCATTCAGGCTTTTAAAACTTTTCAGTCTGCTCTGGAAAGTTCACTACAGAAAATGTGAGGTCGCCTCTGGGTTTTGGATTATTTGAACATTATATTTTCATAATATTTTTTATCTTAGTCACAAAACCTGTCCCAAATCTGAATCAACTGCATGTCCAGTGTGTACTCTAGCACTTTGAAGCAGGAAAGTCTTTGAGCCAAAGGACATTGTTTTCTGTTTTCATAATTTATTCTTCACTGACAGAAAATCTCTGAGAATACATGTGGCACTGCATAAGTAATAACAAAATTTTCATACCTTTCCATAAATTTGTCTGACCTCTTGTTCAAACATGTTCTCTGTGGCTCTGTTGAATGTGAATGTATGTCTGTAAGGAACAATACAGCAAGAGCCTCATATAAGTGGAATGTCTGCATTTTCATTTGTTTGCAAAGCATCATGAATAACCTGCGATTATAAATTAATGTACTTTAGTCAGCTCTAGTACAACTGCAGCAACATTCCTTAGTGGACAGTCATGTTCTTAATCTTAAAAGAAAGATGATGTTATTCTTAAGCATCCTTGGAGGATTTTTAAAATTATTTTCCCCCTTCTTTGTAAAATCCAGCAAAATGCAATGTTTAATACTAGTGGTTCTCTGAATAAGAGAAGAATGCAAATTTACATTGCTTTAAATATTCTTTGCTTCTCCATATAACAAGAGTTTACAGTCATTCTCCAGAATATAACAACTTGTTATCTCCACTTGCATGCAAAAGCAATCCCACATGTGTCCAGGGGAGGGTTTATATACACACATAACATGCTCAGAAGTTCCAAAACTGCGATGCATCTAATTATTATCTTATAACTTGACATTTTGATGCTCCATTAAGTTAGCTTGATGTTATTTTACTCAGTTTCTAGTAATTCATATTTCATATTTCTTCTAAACAAAGCAGTGAGTGAAATTCCACATTAATTCTGGAGAATGAAACTCAAATGGCATGGATCAGTCAAGGTATTGTCCACAGACAGTTGGAGCTGTGCCTCCTCAGACATGGAGAGCCAGGACCTATGGCAATCTCAGTGACAACTGTATCCTCCCCAGCATGCCATTCTGAGGGTGCAGAAATGGGGTTCCTGGGCCAAGGCTGGTGGCAGGTTCCATGGGAAGCTGGCAAGATTCATTAGGGCTTTTGAGCACTCACAGGAGCCTGAGAAGGTGACCTTCTTTTGATACCCCTGAAATAATGGGACCATCCTAACAATTAGGTAATGTTACTGTTTCTGCTCAAAGGAAAATTCTGGATTAAACTAACAATAGCAATTTTTTGCCATGTTCATTCTTCTTGTCAGGTTGATAGTGCAATAACAGGGACATGTGTACTCACAAGTGAGGGAAAAATTTGGAATGGATACAATTTCAGGTTTTGGCTTGTTGTTTTTTTTTTATTACACACCCAGATGCACAAATCCCATGGTTGAATTTCGGTTTGGATGGAGAGGGCTAGGATTTGAGGGGTGGATTTAGGTTTTCTGGCATTGTTACAAAAAGAAAATCTTTCACCAAGTTTAAGAGAAGACTATGTATTTTTAGCCAGATGTTAAGCAGTAGTGTTATGACAAAAGAGCACAGAGGAATTTCAAGTACCTAAGTCCATAACTTAGATGGCCAGTAATCTGGCAGATCATTGAAGTCTTGAGAATATTGGGCAAGGATATATGGTTCTTATAATACTACTAATACTGGTTATTTTGTATATAAAACTTCATGCCTGAGTTTAAAGCTCTAGGTTTAGAATTTCCTGTGGTGCTGTGACTGTAAAACAATATTACCCAGTTTCCACTAATAAAAATGAAGATGTGCCAGGGCTATTGCAGCACAGGATGTACACAACTGCTTAAGTATTTAGGAAGAGTTGTGTATCTGGTGTTTAGCTACTGCACACTCCCTGGAAAAATTAACAGTATAAGATTAAAAAAATATATCATGGCTAGCTACAATGGTACATTTTTCCTTTTCTGTATTTATTTGAGGATACAACAACTATTTTTATCTGGAAGAATATTTGCCTCAAACTCTGGGTTCTGTTGTCTACATTTTGTTTAGCTTTTTTGACATTTCTGAGAGTGACCCATCTCCAAAGGGAGAATTCAGCAGACCACAGAAGCAAGCACTAATAATGGATATGACATGGAAATTATTTAAGATGAAAGGTGCACTCGAATTTGTAGGAAACTAGAATAACCTAAGAATGAGAATTTTCTTATGCTCTACTATTAGAAAACCCCATGGTTACTACTGAAGACAAGATTTTTCAGGAGAGGTTTGTTTTGGGATTTTTTTTTCTGGTGTTTAGTTACTTTTACTTCCTTTTAAAAACAAAAAACAAAAAAGATCTTCTTCAATCTGTCATATAGATAAAACACATATAACTTCATTTTCAAAATATCATGACTATAACATGCTGTACAATTTTATGAATGAGGGTGCCATTATTTTGATGTCTAAAATGAGAAATGAACTGTTTGGAAGCCTGACTGCCACTGTGGCTGCTGAGCTCTTCAGAAATTCTTACTCTGTGGGAATAACTTGGGTATTCTCAGGTCAGAAAAGAAACAAAAATAATGATACCTACAGAGAGCATTCACAGAACTGATCTTACACTTTGTTTTTTCCCTTTGGTATGTGTTCCCAGATATCTGAGAGCTCTTCAAATTCCAGAAAGCTAAATGTTTCCAAGCACTTTTTTGTATTAGCATAGTTCTCAGGGGGAAAAAAAATAAAAAATCTCTTTATATTTCCTTTGACAAATGCACAAATAATCCAGGGCCAGCATAGGAAAATCTGAGGTTCAAGGCATCTGTTAAAGCTTGGACTGCTTGAGGCATGACAGTGCACTCTTTCTGGATCAATTAACTGGATTAGCCATGTGAAAATAGTTGGTAGGATGTACACAGATGAATAAGTTCTTTAATTTTTCATTTCAGCTACAAGCAGAAAAACGGTCATAGGAGACAGAGTATACAGTCAAGCTTGGCTACATAGCAGACGTTAAGAAGAACAAAGGTTTCTGCCAAACCAAGAAGAGATGCTATGGAAATGAGCAAATCCACAGAAACTACTCCAGGGTTTGTTCTGCTTCACTTCACCAAAATGATTCATCCTTGAGTTTACTCCTTCCTTTGCACAAGAGCCCATACACTGGAAACGCATGGACACACCAATCTTGGACAGTCAAAGATTCATTCACTGATTCATTGAAGATGACTGGGTCCTTTTCCTCAAAGTCAGCTTTGCCAGGTAATCTGGCACAAGGCACACATATTAATCAGAAATTTATTTAAACTGTAAGACAGAAGAGTGCTTTTGATAAATGTGCTTGTATAGAATACTACAAATTATATTTGGGTGTGTTTCTTGCTTTTCAAATCTGGTTACTGATCCCTGGTGCTTCAAATGCTACCTAAAAGATCCACAGATACCAAAAGCCTGTTTTTAAAGATTTTTTTTTTTCTGAAGATTTTTTTCTTTTCTTAGCATCCTCATATTGTGAATGCTTAAAATCCCCATAAATCAGACCACGGGTAATCCTAGGCAAGATCTGAAGTCAAGAGTCAGTTGGTTAATTGACTTTTTTAAACACTCTCAGTGAAGGCAATGCACAGGACTGTACAGTAAATTAGGGCCAACAGGACTTTGAGAAACTGAGAGAGCCTGTAGACTTTCCTTTGGAAGAGTTAATTGGACATATTGCTACTTGGCTCAAGGGAGAATGCATACATGGAAAGGTGTATTTAATGTCACAGCCTATGCCAAACACCACATACCATACTTGACACCAAAGCAAGAGAAGATTTTTTCCCTTCCATTACAAAGTAAAGATGAAAAAAATTATATTACTAGGTTTTAGTGATTTGCAGTACTCATTGTATTTTTTGAAAGATGCTGACACCCATACATGCTACACTGATTCATTTTCTGAACATGAGATAAGTTCTGAGCAACTGGCTACACAGTTAATGAAAGTAAGAACACCGTGACACAACTATTTTGAGGGCAACTTTTCAAAAATATTTTCAGGGACTATACAGTTGCATTATCAGCACATGATATTTATTTATCTATGATGCTGTGTCTTGCAGATAGAAAAGCACTTTAATAGTGAGATTTTCAGTATTTCAAGAGTGGCATAGTACTTGGCATTTTTTTATTCTTATCTAGCACTATAGTTCTCAAAAAAAGAAAAAAATTGCAGAGGAAACAGGGTACTGTATATATAAACAAAATGAGATTGCCCTGAAACCAGCAGAAAACAGTAACAAAGGCTGTTTCATGAGAGTCTGTGGAATTTTGCATTGTGTGATAGAAAACTGGTGGCGTATCTGATGAACAGGCAAAAGGTGATCCCATATTCTACTGCAATGGTTTGTGATAGATTGTGTCTAGATACCTGAGCCATTGCTTGGAGGACTGACATGGAACAGTTCTGAGCCTGTGTCACTTGCTTATAAAGGTGACCCTATCATTAGATTGTGTCTGACTGAGAAAAGACCTTTGGAGTTGAGCCACATCCCCATATCTATATCCACCTGTTTGAATTTTAATTAAAGCCAATATAAAGCTACTAAAACTGAGGAGGTGGAAACAATAGCCTTAAGATTTTTACATTTGAAGCTAAACATTGAAATTAATATTAATGTTGGGGGTTGAGTTCCTTTCTTATAGAATTTTTTCCCATAAGTTGCTGGGGAACTAATGACTGTGCACTTATGGGTACTTAAGAAAGACAAAAGAAGTGGCTGAAGTCAGGGGAGAGAGGGTGGGCACCTGGTCTTCATTTCTCTCTGGGGAGTTCTTGGTGAGAAGAGAACAGCCAGGCTGTGATTTCCAGACTTCAGGGAGATTTTTCACCACTGGAGCTCAGCTCGGAGTTTCCTGCCACCGTCTCTTCATGTGTACCCCGGGAATTCTGAACCTCGCCCCTCTCTGCCCCATGAGGAGCCGCACTGCTGCAGTTTCTGCCCTCACTGTTCCTTCACTCCTGCTCTGGGTGTTCTCCACACCTCAGCCCGCACCTCCTGCCTACCAGAAGGCGTGTTGCTGCTCCAGCTACTGCTGTGGAGCTTCTGATACATCTCATACAGCATCCCGGCACTTATTCTCACTCCAGCAGCTTGTGATGGTAACTGCACCAAAGTGGAAAGGTGCCAGAGGCAGAGAAAACTGTGACTGTTTTTCATGTATTTTTTTCTGGTGTTAATGCCATAGTTATTGTTGTTTTGTTTGCCTTATTAAACACAAGTAAAGAACGGCTATCCCTATCTTCATATCTTTGCCTGAGAGCCCTTGATTTCAAAATCATAACAATTTGGAGAGAGGAGGTTTTTGTTCTCCATTCCAGGAGAGGCTCCTGTTTTTCCCTAGCAGATACCTGTCTTCCAAACTAAAGCAATTATTTAATTTAATGTAAATCAGCTTTGCAAATCAGCTTTGCTCCACTGGTGTAGTTGCATCAAGAGGGAAGCATTTATACAGCACTTGTGCTACACATTTAAATATTCAAAGATTTTATTTGTATGCTATGTATGTACAGACAAAAATATTTAAAGACCAAAAATGTTTTAATTATTAAAGTAAAAACAATATATAAGCCAAATTTAACTCCAAAAAAAAAGAAATTTGAGTTCAATATAAGTATATGTATGAAAGACTGTTATGCCTATTAAATGTTTGGTGGTATATTTTCAGATGCATTATTTTGAGGGAATGTATCATGCACTCTGCTATTAATACTAGCCTGGAATGTTGTCCTTTCTACTTGAATACAGTTTTGTGTTATGCTTACAAGAATTTCTGTAAGTTGTAAAATTTCTTAATAGGAGAGATCCTTTCCTTCCACAAATAAAAAATATCATGTTTCATTGGAAGTCTGCTGTGGCTCAGGCCTCACACACAGTGCAATGAAATGACTGTTCACCCTTACTTTCCTCCTGCTTCAAAACACGCATCAGAGGGGTTTTTGAGTGGGTACTGATACAAGAAGGACTCAGTCAAATCAATGAGTCTGTAAATCTTCACAGGGAGGACCACACTAGTTTTCAAATTGTATTGATTCCTGATATTTAGGAAAATTCCATTTTCCTGGAGACATGTGGCTTAGATGAAACCTTACTGTTGACTGAGTAGGACTTGCAACCTTCCTTGACCCAAAGGAAGAGAAACAGAGGAATGTCCCACAGGCAGAGGATCAGAGATGGGACCTGTAAGGTTGGTGGTGAGAAGCTGATAATGCGGATGAAAATTTCTTGCAGTGGTGCCACCTTCTAAAGCTGTGAGGTCTCACAAACAGTTGAAAACCTAGACAACGAGAAAGAAAAGGGCTAGGATTCTTTGGAAGGAAGACGGGATCCAGCACCAATAGAAACTCAAAGCTGTAGCCAGGCTCACCAATTGGACCAGTACCATATTGTCAGCACTCTCCAGCGCTCACCAGAGCTAATTCTGGTGTCATATTCAGAAAGGCAAAAAAGTTGAGCCTGCAGAAAGCAAGTCATGGTAAGTGACAGCCCAAGAAAAAGGGCCAAACAGTTCTGTTCATTATCCTGAGAAAACACGTTATCTGTGACCAGCAAGAGAAAGAGCAGGGCAGAAGGCTCAGGAAAATTGAGAAATGCTGCACTCATGCCTACCGTGGTGAAGATAACTGCCTCCATATAAAGAATGTTCACTTGCCATTGCAAATGCTTTCCAGTCATTTCAGGCATGCACTACACTTCCCTGAATGTTGCAATAAATCAGAAATATTGTGTACATGTTCTGCAGTATTTTCTGTTAGAAATTCTGCAGTGTTCATCCAGAAAAAAAAAATATTTTTACTGAGGACTTTTCATGCACTCAGTAATGCTATGGCATTAATATTTGCAGATTCATGAAACTTTTGTAAAAACCATATGATAGGTAACGAGAAAAATACTTTGGATTATTAGCCTTTTACGCAGGCATGTACCCAAACTGTATTCCTGGAAAAAAACTGAACTCCTGAGAAAAATATTAACGAAGATGTTATATTATTTGACACTCTCCATCTGTTAACTTTACACTACTGTGATATTCCACAAGTCGTATTTACACAAGACATTTGGGGATTTTAAGCCAAGTCTAGTCTAAATAAGCCTTATTAAATATGATGTCCAAAACGAAACAGATTGTCCACACAGATACAGTAAGTAGTTTGGGTATATCTGGCCAGATGGAGTTTGTTTGATTGTAGGGTGTGATCATTAGAGTAATGGGGAGGGGCTCATACATCCCAGATACTAATACTTGATCACAAACCAAACGAGTTATCTGAGTAGTGATCATGTAGTGTTTCAGATCTTGAATCTCAAGATTCTGCATGCTACATTGCTGGATTAATGTTTGGTTTTTTGTTCTCTTAAAGCAAGTTTTCAAAGTTTTATAAGACCATTTATCTAGAAATCTTGCAGTTCTCTATAAGGAATCCATTCCTGAATGTTTTGTGGTTTATGTTTTTAGCTAAATTTTAGTTTTCAGTACATACATTGTGAAACTGAATCTCACAGGTCTGATATTTGCTCACAGTTTTTTTTATGTGCCTTTAACACCCCCGCAGACAGAGTCAGTAAGAGTTTTATATCATCCGTCCATGATGAATGAATCCTATGCTTTTCTTTGTAAAGTTTCCATTTCAAAGATGCAAACCAGAAAGTATTAACAGATATGTTAAACTTGGAATTATTTTTTGGAACAAAATTAAACCATCTAGCACTGAAAAGTATAAAAATTGTTTTGCAAACTGTGTTGCTTGTGTTAGTCTATAATTACTCTTAACATGATGTGTTTATAAGTCAGTTGCAGCATAAGCACATCATTCTGTGTGGAGATCCACCATCTGAAATACAGACTACTGTTGGCAGCAAAACTACTGCACTCTAAAGACAGAAATTTGTCAACTTAAACAGGTGTTGTAGCCTGTGACCTTGACATCTAATTATACTCTGTCAGGTATATTAGATTCCATGGGCAAAGTGTGTATTTAGATCAGCTGGCTTCTTATGGCACTTTAAATGAGTTCCAGCTCTTAAATAACAGGTATTTTGCTCTTAAACACCAATAAACAAAGCTGTACCTGTTGTTTCTCTTATTTTTTGTATGTGTATCCCCTTCCTTAGTTCTGAGGAGACTGTAAGCAGGACATTTCTTAAAATCATTGATTATAGGGACACTTTCCACTTAGGGATACACCACAGTTCCTGCAAGAAGGGTACACAAAAACCTTCATGTTCTTCTGTACTTCAGACTGAAATCATATATGATTATCACTATCCCTTTTCTCTCATCTGGATTTCTGAGAAGAGATTAAAATAACTCCAATCTCTCCTGTTTTTTTGGATACTATAGGCTGATAGTCATACAGACAGAATAGCTGCCAAGCCAATGCCTAACTGTTTTGATGATGATGGATTCCTAACTGATTTGGTTGAACTTTTTTAATCTAGTCAATCTTTCTGAACTGAGAGTGCTAGCAGTAACCTCTAAGTCAGAAATAGCAGATTTGGATGCTGCCATAACTGAGAATGAGAGGACGGACAGAGCAACCCTCCCATGCTGGCTTTTTCTCCTCCAAGCAGTTCATTTGCTAACAAGTGAGATATTGAGACAATAAAAGCAGTAATCAATCCAGGAAAATTTTACTCAATAGTTAGAATAAAACAAAGAATCAAGCAAACAAAGTAAGATCCTTGAGTTCCTCTACTAAGAATTTAAAACCTAGATGTGGATTGTAGACATGGAGAAGTAATGAAAAAGGGACACTTTCCTGTTGACAAAGATGATCAAGTATCTTCCCTGTGAAAACACTCATTCACTTCCCTCCTCCTTTCCTCACAGATTCTTAATCCCTCAAGAAATCACTAAAAAAAAAAAAAAAAAAAAAAAAAAAAAAAAAAAAATAGAAGATATTTTCTGTGGTCATGATACACACTGATTCCAGGACTGCTGAAAAGACCACATATATGAATAGCCTCCTTTTACACTAAAAATAATATATGGAAAATGCAGAAACAAGAAAACTGCAGTTTGTGATAAAAGAAGAAATTCAGCAGTGAGATACCAATGGTTTGTCATTTGATCTAACCTTCACACTACAGCTACTTTGTTTTTCATGACTCAGTTGCTGTTTAAGTCATAATGGCTGGCTAAAAGCTATTTAAGTGGGAGAGGAAAGCCAACCATTAAAATAGCATTTTGAGGAATAGACTGGGAGAGTGGCTGATGACCTGTGTCAGAATCTGCTGTGTGGAAGGAATCTTTCATGACAAAAGAAGTGTGGATATTTACTGAATATTAATTTGCTCTATGCCTAACCAGCTAAGCAAAACTGGCTGGGAATTTTCATGGTTCCTTTGATAGAAAAAATTAAAGATTAATTATGCCTTTTATTGAAACACCCCTAAATCTATTTGCCATGTGATTTATTCACCAAGGGTTCAATATATCAACATTTTCATATTCTATGAAGGATAAAGTCTAGGGTGTTGAGGTTGTTTATGCTGAGAACTGGATTTACACAATAGTTTATCAGTCCATCTCTCATTTAGGATCTGTCGCTCATGCAAGGAATTGACAAAATGGTTTCTATTTTAACAGTCCTGTTTGCCAAATTACATGGTATTTGTGGGTTGGCAGGTGACTGTGCCCTAGGCTTATGCCATGCCTACACCCTTTTTCCACAGGATTAATAATCTGGGTGTTTTTTTTAACATATAAACAGCTCTTTCCAAGCGCTTAACATTACTGAAGAGATGTCATTGCTGATGGAAAAATCATTCCACATCTGCCTTGAATTGATGAGAAGCACGTTGTTTGTACCAGTTTAAGTGGGAATCTCTTTTTTTTATTTTCCTCAACACAGCTGAAAAACATTTCACATGTAAACAGTCTGTTTTCTGTGCAGCATTCCAACAGAATGAACCTTCACAAGAAAATTTTGTGAAAGTCAGCCTTCAAGAACAGAAATTTTCACTCTCAAATTTAGTGTGAACTTGACAGTGGCTTTAAATTCTTTCCAGACCCCACTAGTTAAGGAATATAAGTCAGCATGGCCTAACTGACTCAGCACAAATTACTTAACAAAACTGAATTATT
This sequence comes from Sitta carolinensis, assembly GCA_032173965.1. NCBI lineage: Eukaryota > Metazoa > Chordata > Aves > Passeriformes > Sittidae > Sitta > Sitta carolinensis. The sequence goes on from CM063313.1 coordinate 52,559,786, forward strand.
TGTAAAACTTGCTACTGCTTAGGGGCTACTTCCTACTGAACTAACCCACATGGCACTCCTTTTCATTGCAATGTACTATAGTCCTGCTTATCTGACAGGGTGTGGTGAAGAACGGACTGTACATCATAGAGGTATATAAACCCTGCAATTCTGCAACAGCTATAATAATAAACTGCTTCTGTTCTGACCTCAACTAAATTGAATTCCGATTATTGCTGTGCCCGTAGGATGATAAAAAATTCTCTCTTTGAAACTTAAAATCAATCCATATTTTACAAATGACTGGTTTTACCATTTTTCTCAGGCAAATCTCTTGAAAAAAGTGTAATGAACACTTAGCCTGAAGATATGAACCTTAAGACTACAGTAAGTTTCTTATAATGATGCTAGTTTTTGAAGACTAAATTAATAGCCGTGTAAGGATCTGAATAAAAGATGTAAAGTATCAATTTATCTGTCTTCAGTTCCCAAAGAGTTATGCCATGATTCAGAACAGTTACTGATTAAGAAAATTCAAGTTTTTGACAGGAAATATAGATATGGTTTTATTTGACTCTTACTGGCATTGTGTGATGAAAAACTCTGACACTTCAATTTTGTATTTTTTTTTTCTCAGTTTTCTATAAGTAATCATTTATTTAAAAGAAAGACACTTTTCACTGTCACAGTCACATTAATCCTTCCTGTTTACTGACAATTAAGTTTTGGATACTTAAGGATAGTTAAAGGTTGCAGTTCTGCTGCTTTCCTTTCCTCTAATTTTTCTTTTTTTAGTGAGAGAAGGAGGCTAAATCCCAGTGTTTGTGAAACACTCATACAGCCCAATGGGAATTATATACATCCAGATAAGCATCTGCAGCAAGTAATAACTGGGATTGTCTTCTAACATGCAGTATGCTTCCTTCCTGAGTGAATCCTTAAGCCAAAGTTGTCAGTCAGAATATTTCAGCCCCTGTGGGAAAACCTGATTTCCCACCACTAATGCAGTCCTATCCAGCAACTCTAAAAATTTCCATTCACTAAACACTATCAAAGATCCATTATTTTCCTCTTTGTTCTCATTGTAAAAATGTAGCTCACATATGGTGTGGGAGGGAAATGCTACAGGGTGCACTTAGAGGACATATATTGTTGAATTAGAATTGCCACTAAAATTACATTTAAAAGTCAGTGAAAAGAATAAACCTCTATTAACCAATGCATTAGGTAGTGATCTGTTCTGATTCACACACAAAAATCTAATAGTCACAAGTACAGTTAAAATATTCTTGGTGTCTCTTTTTTTCTTTTTTTTTTTTTTCTTTGTAATCACAGTTATCAATGTATTTTTTCTGATTACCTGTACTAGTACCAGAATCCAACCTCTACCTTGACTATCAACACTTTCCAAGTGCTATAAGCAAGATGTATATTTCTAAGGTTTATTTTGTCAGCTTCATCTTCCTGTGTGGGCTGCCATTTGCACAACCAAGCAACTTGACTTTCAGAGATTGTTATAGTTCCTGTTCCTGCTACACAGTCATAAATTCATAGCTGTTGAGAAAACCAGCATATGGACTCTTATTTTTTTAATGCAAAATTTTAGGCATGATTTTTAAAAAAAATATTTGCACATAAGATAATCTCAATACTTTCTAGATACATCATAGGATTTCTGTTTCTGTGGATGAGAAATTCATAGGTATCCCTCTGGAGAGCAAAGTAGAATAACAAAACTGCACTGCTTAAAATGTAAAGTCTTTAAAAACATGTAAACTGTATTTCTAGACACTGTGTTCTGAAGATTTTTAAAGAGAAAACAAAGCTTTCCTACACTAAAGGGTTGTCCTTGAATATGAAAGCAATGTGGTTTTGCTTTTGACATTGACCTGTTGTACCTGAAAAATATGTTGTAATCAGCATGAAGATGTGTTTGACTTGGGTCAGAGATTACAGATAGAAAAATTCTCTTTGCACAGGTTTTATTTCATTTCATTTTCTCTTTGATTTTTGTAAAGGATCTCTTAGTTATGCTTAGAGTGATGAAAGTCTTTATTTCATCTGAGCAAATGCTTAAACGCTCTGCTTTTCTCTCCTTCTCATGAAGTTGCTGAGGAATGACAGATATTTACCCAGACTCTCTGTGTAGGCCATGCAGTTCCCAGTCCCTTAAAGATCATCTTCCCCTGTGTCTTGTATTGCTCCCAGTTATTCTGAACACTGAATTCAGGCAACAGAAAAGGTCGTCCTGCCTTATCAAGAGTTGCTTGAAGTGTCGGCTTACTTGTATCCACTCACCCTTTAAATCAAGAGGAGTCAGAAACTATCCTTAGTGATGGGACGTTTGCTGTTCTGATAGGCTAGATTCATATGTTCAGAAAGGAATGTCTGTCTGGGATCAGTGCCTGGTCACGTGTGTGTATATATGTGTGTGTGTGCATGCGTGTGCGTGTGTTCTATTCGTGTGCTCTCTATGTGTGTACCTACTGTGAACATATTTTGGGTCAAGCTGCTGACTGGACCAGGAGAAACAGATGTGTCTCATATATTATATGCCCTTAAAATATGACCAGTTGAAATGCTCTCTCAAGTTCTTCGTGCATTTGCACGAGTATGGAGATAATAAAGGCTAGTTCAGTAGACCAAATATAGTTCATATTCACATTTTCATAAGTGGTTTTTCTGCTAAAGTGTCAAAATGTACATAGCTCTTACCTATAAGAAATTCTGTGGAAGACAATACCAGTGCTTAAGTATGGGATTTCAACAGTAATTACTACTAAATGGGTCACCACTGTTCCAGCTCCTTCCAGGCAGCAAAACTCAAAATAAGGAATATTTATTCTCCACTGTCTTTAAGGAGTTCCAGGAAGAATATGATCTACCTTGCATTAAGCCTTTCAGAACAAACAAACAAACAAGCAAGCAAACACACAACCAACCCCCCACCAAAACAGACCAACAAAAAAAAAAATAGACAACCCCAAAAACACCCAAACAAAAACCAACCAGGTTTTGCCTTGCTCGAACTTTTAGCAGGAAGAAACAGATATTTGAGCACGACTTCATGAACCTGTCACTACATGTGTTTTTCAACTAGATAAGCCACATCTGGAAGACACCGCAATATATAGCTGATGAAGATCAGTCTTTGTATGTGCAGATTGCCTCACAGTTTATGCAACCTCAAGTTCTGAGCCTGGCCTATTCTCTTCAGAAGTTATTTGTAGGTAAGCTAGAAGGAGTGAACAGGAATTCACACAGATCCAATGTCTCTACTGCAAATCCCAACTGAATAAGAATTCTGCTTGGGAAAGCTTGTAGAGGAACACTATGCCCTTCCATTGGATTCAGTCTTGGTCACTTTGTGTGACTTTTCTGCAGCTGTCTCTGTCAATCATCATCTGTGCCCAAGTCGAAGATGCTTTTATACATGCCCAAATTTTGAGCCAGATACCCTTCTTTTGTTAAGGGCAGATCTACTCACTTTATTCATGAATTACACAACTTTCTCTTTCAAATTTGGACCATGATCTTTGAATAATTAAATATTGTACAAACTTTAGTTCAATTGAAAGTAGATGCAGAGCAAAAATATTCCTAATCCTCATCAAGCAGTTTATTTTTTAAATGCTCTCATTTTTTCCTTCTAAATTCTTTGCATGCTGAGCACATCATGTAACTTCAACAATTTGAGTTAAGATTACATAAATTACTGAAGGAACCCTTTTAAGGTAAAACCTTTTTTCTTGGTGTCTTTTCCTAAAACATTAGCTAGCACAGCCCCCCTGCAACACAGAAACAATGAAATCCAGCAGCTAGTTCTTGTCCAAAAGGTTCAACTCTGAGGGTGATTTTCTTCCTAGGTCCTGGAATGCACAGGATTGCAACAAGTCAGACAACAGAGCTTCCTTTTTTTTTTTCAACAGTACAAAATAAAATAAAATGAAATAAAACTACACAAGGTGTAGTTTTTACTAAATGAGTAACATTTTTCAATAGCTAGATTTGTACATAAATATATGAAATGTTGTTACCCTTTCTGTGAATAGGAACAACATTGATCATTTCACAAAGGCAGTTAATTAATTACCTTTATGTCTTTCAGTTGTAATTTTATTTCTGGAAATTAACATAATTCTAAATATTAAGCAAAACTTTTTTTCTACTTTGGTTTCTTTTGTCTCACTGTCTGCCTGCCAGTTTCAACTTTTGTTTAACATCTACAGTTACTGTATAACTTTGGTGAGGCAATCACTAATGACTGGTGAAAACCTCCTCGTGCAAAAGGAACCGAATCAGTAAACTCAAATAAATTTTCATAGGAGTTTCTTACAGTAATTGTCAATTTCAGTTGAACCTGGCTATGTACAACATATTCTAAAATTACTCTCAAAACTCTTCAGAAAATAATTATTATTAACATATGTTGGCCTGTTTACAGGTATTTAGAGATAAAGTTTCAGTTTTCATTACATTAAAAGTGAAAGCACATTTTTTCCTATGTGACTAGTTATCTCTTAGATTAATTCAATTAGTTCAGGTAATGTTGAGGATTTGTGTCCCTATGTAAAGTAAAAAGTTGGTTTTAGTTGAAAAGATTCAGATATTTTCATCTTCTGACAAAACCTGGATTTAAAATCACACCCTAATTATTATTGTAATATACTTTGAAAATATAAGGTTTGCTAGTGTTTGCACCTGCTGCAGTTTCAGAAATTTTGGTTCCAAAAATGCATAACAAAATATGAATAATATCTGAACAGATGCATTTTCTGTTAGATAGCAATAGATGGAAATCTGAGGCAGAGTAGGGCAGTGATGTATTATTGTTTTCCCTCTATCAGCCTTAGTATCACCATCTGGCTTTTGATTATGGAACTGCAACAGTCTATTTTTTTCTTTATCACCATCTGGTACTGCAGTCAAGTGACAGAGTCACAGAACAAATTTAACCAAAGGTTTTAAGAATTTCAACCATTCAGCTTGTAAGGTAAACAGAAGCTGAAGTGCTGCATATGAAGAACTAAAATAACCAGTCTAAGGATACAGGCACTGGAACTTGGTCAGCTTATTCTCCAGGGAGCAGAGATCGCAAAAAAGCCTGGTTTTGGCCTGGATCTACCAACAACATCCTAGATGATTTCTGACACCACACACAGTTTGAATGTGGCCAGCCTTGCTTGGAGGCAGTGAGATTTTGATAATATGAGTGTGGACAGGCCATTTATTTGCCATCTAATCCACAGAACAACCCCCAAACTATTTAATACATTAGAACAAGAGTCCTGCTGCTTGGAAAAAATTATGCTATTTTCCATACCCATCCAAAATGTGAGGAGGTCTGAAATCAGATCGTGCATTTGTTCACCAAGTGATTGGAGTCTTGCAGTTGCTAGCATGGGATTATTATGTAATGCACGGATGGTTTTGAAATATTTCTATCTCCGTGTGAAGAATCTTGATGATGGCAGAAATGGCTCTGTGTTAAGAAAAACTGTTTTGAATGCAAGACAATTTTAAATTAAATTAATAATTAATTATAGAATTAATATCTTCAATACTACTTAGTGAATACTGCCAAAACATTGCTGCTTAGTTAAATATAAATTATTTCAGATATAATTATGTGATAGTTTGGCTGGGGTAGAGTTAATTTTCTTCACAGTAGCTGCTATGATTTTGTTTGTATTTGTGAACAGGGTTGATCACACAGGTGTTGTAACTTATGTTTGTCTTAGTTCAATTCAATTGTTGTTATTTGATGTTTAATGGTTTGTTCACTTGTTTCTCCTATGTTTAGCCCCAAGTTGGTTTATTCCCAAAGTTGTGTCCTCCCTGTCTCCCTCTTAGCTTTTCCCTGCCTCTGTTCCAGTCCCTTCCCAGTTACCCAACCCCTCGTTCCACCTCTCTTCCAGCTCCTTCTATGTCAATCCTCCCAGAACCAATCCCGTGACCCCCTCCTCCCACTTACCCTGATTCAACCCGAGACCTGTGACCCTTCAACTCCGCCCTGACTTAACCCCATTGGATAATGTGTTGTACCTGCCCCTTGTTTTGTACCCGTATAAAATCCTGTGCACAGAGCTGCATGGGGCTCTCTTTGTGTTTGTTGTCTTTGACCCTAATAAATCAACTCGGTTGGAACTTCAGTCTTGGAGAGCCTCTCTCTTCTTTGACCGAGCCCTGGATGCAGTGAGACTGACTGTGCTTAGGAACCTTTGCTCCTAAGGTTCAGCTGAGAGCACAAACCCCACACCTCAGCTGTTCCCCACACCTGGCACGGTGCTGGTGTGCCGAGAGATAGCCTGGTCAACCGCGTCACACAGGGATATATTTATTACTACTGAGCAGGGCTTACACAGCCCCAAGGCCTTTGCAGCTCCTCACCACCCCACCAGTGGGGAGGCTGGGGGTGCGCAAGGAGCTGGGAGGGGACACAGCTGGGACAGCTGACTCCAGCTGAGCCAAGGAGTATCCCACAGCATATGTCATCGTGTTCAGCATATGAAGATAGGGGAAGAAGGAGGAAGTGGTGGATGTTCATAATGAAGATATTTGTCTTCCCAAGTCACCAGTACATGTAATGGAGCCTGGATTTCCTGGAGGTGGGTGAACATCTACCTGAGGATGGAAGGCAGCGAATTAATGCCTTGCTTGTGCACAGAGCTTTTGCTTCACCTATCAAACAGTTCTTATCTCAGCCCACCTTTTTTCTCAATTCTACTCTTACAATTCTCTCCCAAAACTGACTCGGCCAGTGAATAAGCAGCTGTTATTGCAGTGGTACTTAGTTGCTGGTTTGGCTTAAATCACAGCACACTGAAAATAAATCGTGTTTATTCATTACAGCATTGGTAAGTTCTTGCCACAAGCCCTTGTTTCTATGATAATAGAAACAGACCCAGTTATTTATCAATTTCCATCATACTTAGGACTTTCATGGAAAGCACATTCTGTTAGCTTTTGTTCACAACACTCTTTCTTCATGTACCTCATGTTCAAATTTTATACATGTATTTTAATTAAAATTTTTGATAAAATAACATAATTATGTCAATATTTAAAAAGAAGATACGTAAGCTGTTAAATGCTGGAAGTAATTATATATACAATTGACCTTGGGCTGACCATTTAAATTGCCCTTTCCTCAAGAAACGACAAGAGATAAGTTTCCTTATCTGTCAGCAAAACTATTGTTCTTCCTGCTTTACATATATGACAGGTACTAGAACTTTGGTCAAATTAGTCCTAAATAACATTTTATGGTATAGAACAGTTTTTGAACAGCAACAATAGCTACATCCTGTTCTTTACAAGAGTACAGATGTTCTGTAGCTGAGAGCAATTGCTGAGAGAAAATGTTAATTGTGAAGATTCAGGTTGGCTTCACCTGTGAGATGCTCCTATTTTACACTAGTAAATTGCATCCTCTTAATGCTATTGACATGATACTTATCATAGAAATTGGAGCAAAGTAACAGTGAATAAGATATAAAAAAAACAATTTAAGAAAATGATAAGCTAGCTTTCTTTAAGCTAGCTAGCTTTCATATGATTGTAAGTTAAGAACAGTTTAGTGCTTTTCTTGAAGTCTTTCTACCTCCAACATTCATACAATCCTCAAATAAAATAGAAGTACATAATCTCCCTCTATCTCCATTTTCTATAATCCAAAGCAGGAGAATAGGAATGCATCATATCTTTACTTTTGTAAGAATTCATGTTTACTACAGTCCTGCTTCTGAACAAAGAAAGAAGAGGCGGGTAATTAAGCACAAAAGACAATATATCATTTCTGTTTAGTCAGAGATGCATCTAATTGTGGTCTTTCCAACTTTTAAGAGAGGAAAAAGTGCTTATCTTCCATCTTTTGGAAGCTGAATGTGTAGTAATTGTGCATTGGAGTTACACTGCTATCTTTTTACTGCTATTTATGAGGGATTGTTTCTTATCCAGAATTAGTTATCCTAATTTGCCTATTAGGTATCCTCTAAAAAATAATTTTCATATTTGTAGTATCTAAAGATATGATTCTTATCTGCTGAATACCATTTAACATAATGGAGACTCTTTATAGTTGATTAGAAGTAAAAGATAATGAAATATTCACCTCTGTGATGAAAAAAGCAGAACAGATTAGCTATTGGGTCTGAACTTACTAACCATTAAGTAGTGATATATAGATATATATTTTATGAAACCTCCTTCCCTAGTGATGCTTGGGGTGGTCTACTATGTGTCTAGGAAGAGCTCAAGGATTCCCAATGAGGAGCTACTGCAGCATGTACAAAAGCTAAGCAGAACAGCAGGAGAGTACTATTTTGATAAACATCATGATTTGAACTCAGAGATAGGTGATCGTGATGATTCTCCCACAGCACATCTCATGTCACTAAATTCTAAATTGCATCTATTTTGGCACACAAATGTGGGTCCTGTTCATGCAGCAATTATACTTCCAGCAAAGGTCCTTTTCTCATTCAGCAAACTAAGAATATCACCTCTGTCATGGATGGCAACAGTCCCATCTCCACCACCTGCTAGGCAACACACTCTGTCCACAGTTAGATGAGCTACACAACACATGGTGCCCACCCTTTGATTCTGGAGATTTAGCCACTGTTTGCAGGTTTCATTCTACATGCAGAGATGCTGCAAGTACAGGCTTTAAAGGAATGAAGCAGAGTCTCCTTATAATCCACTGACTATACTCAATTCAGCAGAACTATTGTTAACCACTCAAACTACTTCTCAAACAGGCAAATGGAGGAGATGTGTTTGTAAAAGCTGGTGAACTAAGAAGATATTAGATCTTGAATGAAACTAAGAAGTAGGTTATGGAAAAAAAAAATCATTGACTAAGGTTTTTTTTTAGTCCTCTTTCAGGTTTAGGAATAACTCTATATTATAAAAGGAATATAAATTTTTTCAAAATATAATTTTTTCACAAGAAATTGTAAATTAAGATGTGAGCAGAATTTTTCAAATACATATTTTGAAAATGCTTAGAATTTGAAGTTTTGAGTTAATTTATCATTGAAAGCACTTTTTGGAAACTTTAAACCATATACTGATATGCTTATGTGGATGCTAAATAATTTTTTCCTATTTTTAATTTTCTTTAATGTATTTATTTCGCTTTGTAGCTAGAGATACACTTAATGATAAGATCCAAACCATAATTCAACCTATGACCTATGATTTTATTCTAGCTAGATGCCAAATAATATGCTAAATACTGGGGCAAAAACACCCATGAGAACACTGTTGGGAGACCAGTTCTTCAGAAATCTATAAGGCTAAGCATTGCTAAAAATATTAAAAAAACTTATTGTACATACCAAACCAAATAAGAACAGCACTGGTTGAATTCTTGCTACAGAAACCAGATACTAAGGGCCAGTACAGTGACTGAAGAAAATATTTACAAGACAACTAAAAATAGCTGAAGCATTTTGATACATTTAATGTTTCATGTTAAATCTTCAGTGACTCAATCATTATTTAATTTCATTTGAAGGGGTTCTTTAATCTTTACTTACAATACAGTTGAAGGTAAATGAATAATCATTCTTGTTTCTATAGGAACTACTTTTTCAGAGTTGAAAGTATGGTTGTGATCTTCCTTTCCCAGACATTATGGCAAAATAGAAGAACACCACCCTTTCAAAGTCTCTTTCCAATTAAGAGCTAATGGGTGCTTTTAAAAATGCTTTTAGATTGAGTTATGCACATACCTCCAGAGAGGAAAAAATAAGTCTCATCAGCTTCAATTTTTTAATGGAGACTTGACCGAATGGCCAGCAGTACAGAAACACTCAATTTCTTGTTCTGCAATGTTGTTTCATCTCTTCTGAATGCCAAATAACTACAAGAGAAAAAAAAAAAAAAAATATGGCAGGCTGCACTAAGGTTGGGCATCTCACTGCAAAAGTACATTTTGTGATTCATAAAATATGTACAATAAATTGAACTGGTCACCACAACTAAGATTTGACTGAAGAGGCACAGGAGTGTTGTTAAAGTTTTCCATTGCTCTGTTATTTAATGAAGTTCCCCTTGGTGATTCCTTCTGCTTAAATTTCAGTCTTCAATTTTTTATAGATTTCACCTGTAGCACTTCCTTTCCTCAAGAAAATTCCAAGGGCCTCAGTGATAACCTTAGTATTTTCCTGTTTCTATTTTTAGCTTGTAGTAATTCAGTCTTTATGTATAGCTATCCTGCCCTGTCTTCTACTTAGAGTAACACTCTGAAGGTGGTAGTATTCCGAAGAGACTCTTACTTCTCATTGTCAGTACACTTCTTGGAGTACATATACTACTTTATCTTGCTGTTTATAAACCTCCAGAAAAATTACACTGAACTGGCAAATTTGAGAAACTTCTATATGCAATATAAAATTAATACTGGGTATTTCCTCAGAATAGCAGTGTTACTAGCACTCCACAGAATTCATAACAATGTTTTCAGGAATTATTTTTTTTAAACAAACTACTGCTCAACAGCTGGAACTCAGCATTAATTAATATCTTTGGGTACTCAATTTGAGACCAGTTCAAGTAATATTGAATGTTTTATATGTTGTCATATAATACTGTAACATATAAACATATAAAACATATAAAACACTGTCATGCTGTCAGTGTTTTATAAAAATGGGTTAATTCAAAACATCCAGTGAATTAACTGCTTTTGAATCCAGATAACAGGGTGTTTATTTTACAAAAAATAAACCCGGGTACCATTTTACTGTGTTTTCCCAACTTTACAGGAACTCTCAATCATTTTATTATGGATCATTCCTTCTTACTGTTTCTCCCTATAATGTACTAAAACCCATAGTTCTTTGTGGATGTTTAGCATGATTCTGGATTAACAGTGTTTCATTTTATTGATGAGTGCATTATGTGTATTATAGCATGATCAGATGTTGGACCAACATCAAGATACTGCTCTTCAATTTCATATCTATTGATGGCTAAAGGTGGCCTTTGCCTTTAGTTTGTCTCCCTATTTGGGTGGCTTATGGCCTCATGTTTCCTACACTTATGCCACAGAAGGAGGCAAGAGGAATCAGGAAGTTTTGGTAACACTAGAATGAACCCTGGCTAGGGAAGCCGAGTGGAAAGGCTTCTGCTGTAAAGACAAGAATTTTCTTATCTCTGTAGTATGGCTAGCTACCAGGGCTAGTGCTTGGGATGCTGCTCAAAAAACCCAACCAAAACAAACCCCCCAAAAACCCAAACAAATAACTTTGGACATTTGTGGGAAAGGAATAAAGGACTATGTTTCATTTGTGTTAGTTTCCTTTATTCTTAGTCTTTCAACATCGCATGTCTGGGTTCTGTATGCTTTCATTTACCTCACACCATGCTGTGTTAGCAAAAAGCTGTGCAATCTGTGTTATGTGCGCACACGCGGACATTTGTGAAAGTGAAGGGAGAATGCAAAATACTGCACAACTCACAGTTACTATTTGATTCTTTGTAACTTTCATGTCACTGCTCCTACCGGTAAGTGAAATTCCTCAAATGTGTCAATTTTTGGTCCGTTTTGGAATATGCAGGTTCCTGATGATTGCAGCGTCCAGAGATATTTCTATGGACAGGAATACGATTTGCCACCAGTAAAAAAATAAAACTAAAAAAAAAAAAAAAAAAAAAAAAAAAAAGCAACAGATCATTCTTAGAATCATCTTATAGACCTGGTCGTGCTGTTCCGGAATTGCTCAATGTAAACCTGACACTCCACGTACTCCATTAAAAAACTGTTTTAAATCCAACTATTTCAAAGAGTACCAAGAACAGAGTGGGGTACGGAGCTCCAAACCCCATGAAGTACTAACTTCCGCAAGTGCAGGGAATAACGGGGCCAACACAGCTCTTCCGTCAGCAAGAGCAAGCCAAGCAAGAGACGAGGAGGCTGGAGACGCCCTGACACCATCGACGCGGACAGCGTCCTCTCCGCAGCACGGTCTCGGGGAAGTCTCGGACCCAGCCGCCAGCAGAACACAAGGCCGACGGCGACGGTCATCGCTCCGCAGCCGCACCCCCGTCCTGTCGAGCCCGCCGCCGCGCCGCGCCAGACCCCAGCCAGCCCCCGCACGCGGGGCCTCCCAGAGGCACCGGCGCGCCCTCTCCCCGCCGGACAGTGCCCTCCCCTCTCCCGGAGCGGCCCCGGGCGGCGCCGTCGGGCGGGCGGCGGGACAGTCCCGGCGCGAGCCGCCAGGTCCCTCCGGCCGCGAGCCCGCGCCCCCCGCCCGCGCTGTCCGAGAAATGGCCGCCCGGCCGCGCGGGTCTCTGCGCCTCCGCGCACCCTCCGCTCCCGGGGGGGACGGACCTCCGAACCGCGGTACCCCGCAGAGCCGCCCTGCTCTCCCCGGAACGCGGCGGAGCAGGAGGCAGGGTGGAAGAGGGGGGATCAACCGCGCCGCCGCCCGCTTCGGGGAGGCGGGGGTACCGCGTCTTGCGGGGCTGCGGGGGCGCCGCACGGCTCCCTCCTCACGGCGGGGAGGGTTAATAAAGGCCGGCGCCCGCCTGCCTACGGCGCAGCCACGGCCGGAGGTGCCTCTCCGCGGCCCGGCAGTCACCGGGGTAGGGGTGGCTCGCCCTCCAGCCACTCCGCGAACCGCTCTGCCTGCCCGAGGTGCCGCCGCTGCCTCGGCGGGACTCGCCAGCGTGTGAGCCGCCGCGCGGAAGGAGCCGCTCCGCCTCTGACAGAGACGCGCCCCCTCCTCCCCTCCCCACCGCCCGCCCTCCCTCACCTCGAGCTGGCGCTACCTCCCCGCTCTGCTGCCACCGCCTCGCCCGTTCGCCACTGCGCCCCGCTGCTTGTCCCCCTGGCGCCTGGCCCCGCTGAGGGGCAGGTGGCCAGCCCAACCCTCTCCCCTGCTTCCCTGCTGCGGCAGCTGCGTCTCTCGTCCCCCGCTGCAGGGAAGTCGCAGCGGCGATTGCCAGGCGGGAGGAGAGGACAGGAGAGGAGTGGAGCCTTCGGCGGCTCGGGCAGCGCGCTGCGACTGGGTCTCCGGGGATGGACTGGGCTTCGTCCTGCGTCTCAGCCTGCCCGCGGAGAGGAGGGCGGTGATCATCCGCCCAGCCCGCCAGGGAGGAGAGGCACCCCGGTTAAATGTCACGGCTCCCTGTCCGCTCCCCGCCGCCACCCCCGCGCATCGCTCACCTCGGGAGGGGGCTGTGAAGGTGGCGGCAGAGGCAGCCCCGGCTGCGGCGCGCCCCGCCGCCGCTCGCCGTGAGGGAGCGCCCCGGCAGCCGCCAGGTAAGCGACAGGCACCCTCCCGGTGCCGTCGGGGGTGGCGGCCGCGGAGAGCCCGTCCGTGAGGGCAGAATAAGTTTCGCGGGGGGGCCTCTGGAGGGGAAGAGGATCCCCGCGTCGTGGGGGTCTGCGCCTCCGGATGTGGGGGCTCCGGGGAGCGAGAGTCGGCGGGACGCGGCACGGCAGCGCTCTCCACCGCCGCCCGCCCGGGCTGGCCTCATCCCCGGCCCCTCGAGGGCTCTTGGAGGAGCGGCGGACGGCGCTGCACGCCCGGCAGCGGGGGGTGGTGAAGGGGCACTGTCGGGCTGCCCCAGTCGCGGGCTGGGGGGGCGGGACACCGTGCCCAGCAGCACACCTTCCCTGGGGAAGAGCTTTCCCCGCCGGGCGGGGAACCGTGTGATGGGAGCAGGAGTCCTCCGGGGGCTCCGAGCGACGTGACACAAGCACAATAGTCCTTTGTCACCAGCGAAGAGATGCTCCTGCACCTGTGTCCGCTGCTGTGGTACGCTCGAGAACGTGCATCAGTAAAGTGGGTCTTGGGGGGTGATGGTGGTGGTGCACGGTGAAGGCACTGTTTTACCTTCTGCACAGCAAATCCAGAATAGCCCCCCCTTTTAGGGAGCAGCTCGAAGTACATGCAGGTGCTTTCTGAACATACCTGGAAGAAAAATAGAGGAAAGGAAATAATATACTGATTCATCATTTGCCCAGTCTCTTGAGCCTAAAATATAAGGTTTTGCAAGTCCTGTTCTATAGTTGCTGGAGTAAACAACAATGCTTCGAACGTTCTTAAGCATTTTCCCCTCTAGCTTTCCTTGCCAAGCAAAAAACCGCAGTGTGTTTTTATTACATGCTGCTGTTTTAAAATACTGTTCTTTCAAAAGACTTCCTCATTTAAAAAGAAAAAAACCTCTCATATAAAAAGGAAAACGTCTGAACACTTCAAAAATAAATCAGATCTGAACTTACATTGCTTGCCAAGTGCTGGGTGGTGGTGGTGGGGGCAGAAAGAGGCACACAGCTTTTCTGTGCCTTTGTCATGAAAATGAGCCATGCAGTCTTTATTCCAGTGAAAACTACAGCACGAAGGGAATGGAAGTGAAAATTAGTTTGCATAGTGTTCATGGAGGTAAGCCATAACCTGTAAAGCATAAACCAAATAATTCTGAAGCCTTACCCCACTTTTTACAGTGACACATCTTGAATCGACAGATCTACAATGTAAAGTATGTGTAAGATTTCACCTTAAAATGTATATGCCCTAAAATAATTATATAGCATTTAACTTATTATTCAGAACTACAACAGCTACCTCCACATAAAAAAAAAAAAAAAAAAAAAAAAAAGCATTTGGAGGTAGAATAAAAGGATATGCTTTCCTGAGCTTCTACCTTCCAGTGAAAATCCCAAAATTAAAAGAGATGGTCTCTGTTCCTTCTGTATGCAATCAAGGCACCAGCAGTTCTATTATAGGCTACACCCTTTCCAGGAGGTGTTTCATTGTAGAGTTGGACCTGCTGTGCGGTCTACTTTGCTACATAATGGGCCACACTGAGGAGTGCACTAACATCAGTATGTTTCTACTCTTACTATGTATATATACATGTAAATATCCCAGTCAAACTGGGATTTGGAATGTTTTTCTTCAGCACTTAAAATTATTGACTCCTCAGCTACTGTGCCACCTCCTTATTTTTCTTGAAAAGTAGTGATTTTGACAATAGCTAATACATTTGCATCAAGACAATGATACTATTCCTTTTAGGTAAACAGAATATCCCTGAAAACTGTTTTTACTGCTCTGAATTCCCTCTTTAGAGAGTAGGAATAACACCTACATAGAGTGAACAAGGTGTGATCAGCTACATAGAAAAAAGCGTTGTTTGGTAGTATAACAGGTATGAGATCTTTTGTTACTGTTCTAGAATCCAGACATTCTGTGAAAGGGCTCTAGGAGGAAATGTTATCCTGTGTAGAAGCAGCGAGAGGTGAAAAAATACAAAGTATTAGAGAAGCTTTTTAGCTTAAGCAGCTGTCCGCAAGTACTGTGATTAATACTCTGTTGGCTTGCTACTGTGAACTAATACCAGGATTTGGGTGTCCTGCAGTTAAGAAAAAAGACCAAAGTAACTTGCCCTTTGTAGTTCTGAAGCTGTATCGTTTTTCTCCAACACAGACAGTTAAGGAGGTCTGAAGATTGGAATATTAGCGGCCCTGTGCTGAGTTTAACCTGTAAGTCTATGTTGGTGCCTTTTTCATATCTCATATTAAGACCATTCAAATAACATAAACACACAGTGGGTGTGGTTATTGGAGAGGAAGGGTATTGATAAGGATTCTAGGAGGATTCCTGTGGTGAATTTTTTCTAAATCATGCTGGTATGACTATTGCTTGTTTTTAGAGGTTTTGTGGGTTTTTGTTTATATACCCTTTGGTTGTCTAGACCCTAGTGAATAAAGTGTGTGGGGAGAAAAAGTTAAGGAGTTATGAAGGCTCTGTATGTAGATGTCTGTTGGTTCATTGGCTTGTCCTTTGTGAGAAGGTGGATTTCCTTATAGCTGTTCTGGTAATTAAAAATCCAGATGATGGACAAGTGGAGGGATAAGTGGATCAATTTCAGTATATTTGTCTGATACTAGGTATGTGTATTCTCCTATTGCAAAGGATCTTATTTGCCTACTAGTACTATGATATTACTATGCTGAGTACATTCTAATTCTCTGTGCTTTCTTTTCTCTTTTTTTGTACAGATATTCAGGAAATTTAAGAAAATTCTATTTCTAATTAGTCACTGATTGACATACCTCTGTCATAAGGATGATTTGGCTAAGTTGTGTCTAGTTATGAATCTTTGTAAATTATTGCTCATTTCTAATTAGTACAGTGACTAGTTTAATTGTTGATTTTCCAAAATGTTTTCATCTCATGTATTTTCAGCCAGACACTCATTTTTACACCTAATTTGAAATCACAAAATTAAGATTTTTCTTATTTTTTGGAGAGGGTGGCCTTTCTTTACCTTAGAAAAATATTAAAATAGATGAGGTAACTCTGTAAAGAATGGGATTGAAATATTTGAAATTTATAGACATTGGTTCTCAAGATATGCGATATAACAATTAATATTTTCTGTGCTGAGATATCAATATTATTCTCATGAGATATGCTGAGTAGAATTTATATTTGAACTGCTTCCCATCTCATAAGCCTTTTGATTCCTGGGGACAATTTCATTTCTTAATGATGAAAATCTGTGGAGGGAGAAAACACAGGAGATAAACTGTCATCAGTGTTGTATAATGACATTTTGGTGGCCCATTTTCTGTTGATAAAATGCAAATCTTGTGGGTTTTTTTTTTCTTTCTGCTACTATTCTATGAAGTGGTTCATGAGATTATTTAGAAACATACCTATCAGAGCTGTTATTTGATTAAAGTCTAATCTCTCATTCCCTTTGAAACTGGAAGTAGATATTTTTATCAGCAGATTGTAGGCAAGTCTTGTTATATATTAATATACTGTTAATGTTTTTAGATTATTATTATAAAAGTTCTATTATGTCAGTGAGAATATTTAGTGAACATCTCTTCTTTGTGGTGGAGTTAGTGGACCATTTAACCCATCTTCCAGAACTTCCAGAATTATTTCTAATTACTTGCAAATAGAAATAAGGGTGCATTGCAATTAATATTTTATTGAAGGTGAAAATATTTTAAACTGCTTCTTACTATTGATTTGCACTTCTGGTAATAGTTTTCTTATTCCTTTCATAGTAGGCAAGGGTTGCAAGGAAGTGCCAAAATTGTACCTAAGCTGGTGTATTTTAATGGCATAGTCAAAGAAGGAAATTCTTAAAAAAAAAAAAAAAAAAAAAAGAAAAAATTAAGAAGAATAAACCTGTCTGAAGGAAATGGATGTCTGGATTTTCATTTAATGGTCCTATTGCATTTCCTAAAAGCAAAGAAAACAGAAAATTAGGTTTTAGTTGGACAAATAAAGTGACATAATTTATTACCTGTCAATTTCAAAATTAAAACTGCAATGAAAGAAAAAAAATAGAGTATTTGCAAACTCTTGTCATCATTAGAAATAAAGCTATAATGTATTTAAATGACTAAATAGAGTCATTTTCAGCAGAAATATTTGTCTCTATAAAAATATTTCTTTATTGGGGGGTTTGTTTGATTAACTGCAAAATGCCTATCCTTTGGTCAAATTAAGGAAGAATAATTATTCTAGTCCTATTTCTTTTTGTTTAGCTAGTATTTATGCAACAGTACTATGATTAATTTTTATAACTTTTAATAAATGCATGTTCTGTCTCTACTTAAAAAAAAAAAAATAATAAATTTGCAATGTTTCCTAAAGCCATTATTCCTCAGGTGAAGACAGATTCTTTTAAATGGTAAAGAACCAGATATATCCTGTAAAACTATAAGTAAGAAATCTTAACTCATACTTTTTTAATATTGCCATTATACTTTGGAAAATTGCTTTTGTTTGTGTATTCATGTTTAATGCCTAGAAGGAACCACTGGTCACTAGTGAAGGTTATAGGAACGTAATAGCTCTCCACCCACACCCCTTACTTGTCCCTGTCCCTCAGCCCCCAATAACTTTAAGTACACCTGTCTTCAGTGTTAAATATTTATAAGAGCCATGGGATGGCATTTACTGACCAGGCCAAAGGCCATCTTTGAGATGTACAAATGCAGATCTCCATCTCTAAGGGAAGTGTGGGATTTCACTGGACTCCCCTGTCTGGTGTTTTTTGTGTAACTAAGAGTGTAATATGGGGAATCATATCACTAGAGAAACCAAATAGGCTGGTCTTTGGAAAGCTACTTGGGACAGGACAGCTACTTAGCTTGTCATCATCTGTTCACTTTCCAACTTGCAGATTTCTTTTTTGTCCTATTATTTATTTCACTTTATCTTGTTTCTGAGAAAACACAAAGTTTTCTTCAAATGGTATTTATTTCTCAATTGCTGCAATTCATAAACTGCATTTCAACTCATGTTTTGGTGAAGTATTTGTGGAATAGCAGTAGATGCCGGCTGTGAAGAATTTTATAAGAGAGGATTTCTTGAGGAAAAGCTCAGTTTGACATCTTCAGGATTCTGTTTCAAAGCAGAAAGATTTGTGTTCCTCTGTGACAAGTCATCAAGTAGATTCCCATCCAAAGCACACATGAGCCTCAGCACTGATAGTTTCCCATGGCTGCCCTACACCTTTTGCAGGCCAACATGTACCATAGTTGATTGAAACCACCACAACTCCAGCATATCTGGAATGCATCAGTTATGCAGGCAAGTAAAGTGTGTGGGGAGAACAAGTACAAAGACCCAACTATGTTTTATCACAATTATAGAGGCTGAGATAACCTCAAGAGAGTCAAAAGAAGAGAAGCAAGCTCCTGGGGAAGAAGAAATTCTGCTTTCCTTTAGGCCCTGGAGAACAAAAAAGAAGGGAGAGATTTCAGGACTGTGAGATTTTACTACTCTGCAGACCCTTAGGTGGGACAGGTAACACCTAATAAAAAGGAGGTGGAGTTCATGGCTGTTCATGACAAAATCTCATGTTTCTGAAGTGGAAAGGACTAGGGAAGACTGAAGCTGGAATGGTGGAGTGTGACTGGGAATAAGAGATCTAGACAAGACCGTGGCCTCTCAGCATCAATTTGCCTGGCTGTTCTCAGAAGTAACGAACTACACTTACGCTTAAACACTGAGATTCAATTTTCCAGGCATAGCAATAATCGCCCTGAAAGAGACTGTGTAGTTATTCCTTTCATGGGTGTTAGAAAGTGTTGAGTTTCAGAAATTCACTCATCTTCAATGGCCCCGTGTGAGCTTGGGACTTTCTTTAGACATTCCTCTGAATGCCTCCAGTGCGGTATATAACTATCAAAACCAGAACAATTATACAGAAGAAAAGATGAGACTTATCATTCTATTAAACAGAAAGTATTACTTTGACCATTAGTATCAGGAATAGATTTTTTATTTGAAAGCAAAGAAAAATTTAACATTAATAATGTATGTGGGGAGGAACCATTGTGGAAATGAGTTGTGTTTATGGTAGTCTGGAAGAATATACAGAATTGTACATTAGCCAATGGCTTTGTAGGCTTTTTGATTTTCTTTTTTCTTTTTCTTTTTTTTTCTTCTTTATTCTTTTTTGACTACTGAGTGTGACCAACCAAATCTATTGAGAAAATAGATGTCTCATGCCAGCTTTTGACTGTTCCTGTCCCACTGTAAACTGGCACACATTGTAATGAAAAAGAGGCACTTTGGGCTATAGGTAACATGTAAAAACAGAATATATTAATTTATTTTAGTCTGGGTAGTGAAACCCTTAAAGAGTGAGTGGACCAGTTTAATTTGAGATAAAATTTCTCTGTACTCACAACATAAATAGATCTTAGTGCAAACAAGAATTCATTCCAATTTGGAAGGGATTGAGTTTGTTAGAATAAGTTATAAAGTAGATAAATAGATTTGCATAAGCTTAAACCCTAAGAAATTCTTGATTCTGTTGTCTCCATAGACAATGAGGAGGAAGTAATTATCTTACAGTTATTACAAAGGTAGTGAAAAGATGTATCAAGTCAAAAGGCAGTGGAACAACTGTAGAAATTAAACTGCAGTAAATCATAAGCTTGCAATAGATTGCTTCCAAGATTTCTGAAGGAAGTGCTTAGCTGAGCACCTGACTGACTTCTGAATCTCTAAGTTATTTTTAAATGCTATGTCTGATCTGGAGGATAGCCACTTATTAGGAAGAAAAATTATGTCAGGAATTACTAAGAAGTAGTCAAACCCAAAGGAAGTAATTGAGAAAAATGAATGAAGTCAACATCTCAAAACATCTAGATGAACATATCAGGAGGATATGATTGCTGCCCTCTTTACAGAGACAAGTATACAAATCTACTGTGAAAACAGTCCTGCCCAGCTTTGTTCTCACTGCCAACATGGCTTAAAGTGAATGTACAGTTACATTCTTATATAAAACACTTTTCTTACTGATAACATATTTCTTCAAGCTGTTCATATAGTATTATAAAAAGGTTGATTAAAGAACACAGTTGCATGTGTGTTCTTAAGAGAGGAAAAAAATTATAAATAATTTTGGGTTTTTTATTCCTTGTAACAAATGCTTCTCTGTTTTTCTCAGACCTGATTCTGAAAATGGAAGTTGTGTTGAGCCATTAAGTTTTTCCTATTCTTTTAGGGACAGAATTTTCAGAACAAGAGTCATTTGGGACTTGAAAATACTAGTTCTTGTAAGAAATAAGCATAATTTCTACTTTGACATAGAAGTAATTAAGTAATTACTTAATTATTGTTATGCATTGAGTGTTATGCATTGAGGACTTCAAAATAAGTAATCAAATTACTCCTATCAAACAATTACTGTGGAAAGAAAAGCTAAACATTTTTATACAAGAAAAGAAAATATTATTAAGAAGGATACAAAAATCTTGCTCAGATCTGATCAGTAATTATTTTGTACTTTCCCTTGGTGAACAGGTTTTGTAATTTTGAAAACAGACTAAAAAAGGTTAAAAAAGAAAAAAACCACTTTGGTGTGTAGATAGTAAAACCCCTACCTGTACTTTAAGATTAATATGCTAAAGCTTCAAAATGGAGAAAGTAGAGATATGATGAAGGTATATAATAAATATTCTAAGATATATAAATAAATATTCTAGTTTCTATGATTTTTTCCCATTAAACAAACAAAAAGTCATGTGATTGGTAAAGAAATTTGAATTGCTAACTGTTTTAAAATTAGTAGTCCATTAACTGAACAGTATTGAAGTAAGAATTTCAGAATTTTTTCCCGAAAACAACAATAGAACAACAAAACAAGATTTAAAAATTAAAAAATAGTACATGCTCTGAATATCATAAAAAAAATCTTTTGTGCTATGTCATGTTGCACGATTGCTTCCCTGGGTTTGAGAGGTTTTTCTTTTCCTGTGGGGCTTTAACTGTTTGGCTGAAGCTATTTACATTGCTCAAAAGGAAGGGTACCAGTGAGTAGGAAACATCAATTAAATTGTTGTTCCATTGGTTACTGCACACTAACCAACTTGATTTACGTGGCTGTTTGACCAGTACATGCTATTCTTCATAGTCTTGCTTGAAAACAGTCCACTCTGCAGTGTGGGTAGACGTTAGCCTTCAAATACTTACATCAACACCTTGCTAAAATCATGTATGGTGTTGTAGCAATACACCATCTTGATGTTAGATTGTACAACAATGAAATTTGTGTCTTTTCTTCTGCTTAATATTCCCTGATTTTACTTTAAAGTGGCTTTTTATAAGTATTTGAAGTGTTCTCTTTCATTTGCATGTACGTCAGGTGAGAGTTGTGGAAAAGAGATTATGGTTAGATTTAACAGCGAGCAGGCTCAAACAGTTCATTGCTCATTCGGTTAGGGTAACATTACTGAATATCTGGTGCATCTAAAGATAATGTCTTTTTTTCACTGTTGTTTTTTATAAATAAATGAAGCTATTGCTTAGTCTGCAGTTCAGTGACACTGTTGTTTAGCTAGAAAATGGAGTTTTCCTGGAAGTAAGGAAATGTTTCATATTGAAGAATCAATCTTCATCATGGTAGGTGTTCTATATTAGGAATCTGTATCATGTCCATGGCTGCTGGAATTTACGCTTAAATATGTAATCAAGGTCACAATTTTATTTTATTCACATTCTATTACAGTATTATTGATATAGAGAAGGATACTGTAATGTATGTATAGGAGTGCCTGTAATGCATTTAGAGCCTAAATTTCTGCATTAATTACATCTAAATAACTGTATGGTGTTTCCATTGATATTAGTAATATTTTGTATACTTTCTGGACACATGAAAAAAACACTGTGCCAGAATGGTAGAGAAGAGGCACACAGATAACTAATGCATTTTTAAAATTTTCTACTTTTTATTGAAAGAGATATCATTATTGCTGTCTTCAAGTACTTTCACTCCAGACATCTCCTTCTATCAGCAGAGGTAAAAAAGGAGACCAAAGAGATACTGAAAGCCGACATAGCTAAAAATTCCTAAAACTTCTTCAAATGTGGTGTCAGAAATGCGAAGTCAGTTTGGAGTAGATCATGGATATGCTTTCTTCAGCAGCTGTCAAAATAGAACATGTTCTGCTGTAACATTTTATTTGAAGGCAATATGATCATATCTCTGATTTGAAATTGTGAATAACTTTGAAAATTAGCTAATGACTTTGGGTCCATGACAAGTCACCAGTACATTCTGTTTCATACATACTATGCAGCTAACAAAACTATAATTTACTGTTTGTTCAGTATTTCTGAAGCAAACAGAAAAACACAGAAAGTAATCCTGTAATATATACATAATAGCATGATCTTTCCTGTTGATCTAAATTAAAGCAATTACATTTTAAACACACCAGAAAGATTTACACTACTTAGGCTCACAGAAATTTACAGTAAGCAGCATAACTTCAAGTTCTTTTGAAAATTCTGTTTTACCAGCATATGTTCACACATGGAGAAATGACCTGTTACTCTTCTCATAATAAAAACTGATGTCAATTTAAAAGTTTAGTGCATAGTTTTGCATACATTCTTATGCAAATTTGAAATCTGAGTTCCAAAATAATATTTCATATAATAAAAAATAAAAGCCTTGTAGCTTTTATGTATGTACACTAACATTTTTTTAAGAACAGTTGCTAATAATGAAATATTCTACTAACTGAAAAATAATAAATTTTTCTGCTTTTTTTTCCCAGTATCTCCTGTGTTTGGATTCTTACATTTTTATACAAGCAATCCAGTATTTAAGAATATTTATGGTCAGGGTTCACTTAGAGTACAATAGGACCATTTTCTGAAGCTGTCAGGAAAATAATTTAGACCTGTGTATGAATTATGTAGTTTTCTCTTTCTCCTGCAGTTTAATTCTAGTTAATAATTACCAGTACATTCTTCAAAGGTAACAACTGAGCTACTGCTCACTAATACGAGTCCTGTGTTATTTTTAGAGCACTGAAAATATTAACTCCTTTCCTTACACTGTATTGTGAGGGGTGATAGTAGATTCTTCCTTTGAATCTGCTACCAGTAGCATTTTTACTTTGAAATGCAAATGCTGAGCTCTCTTGAAGTGGTAGGTGCCTGACCTCTGATATAACTCAATATTAACCTTGCAGCTTGTTCCACAAATGTTTTGCCTGAGAAAAGAATCAAGCTCAGTTATTGATAATACTCTGTTTGCATCACATATTAATGCACACATTTTTTATTTATGGTGGCAATCACTAGATGGCACTGCTCTATGGTCTTTTTAAGATGTTACATTTTTTCTTTTTTTTTAAAATAATAATTTTCTTCTCTGATATATGGCATAATGAATTGTTACTGGTTTTGTGGCATTATTTATCTGGGATTTGTGGCTAATGTCAAAAGAATTCAATAATATTCAATAAATACATTCTTCAGGAAGGTTAAATCCCTGAACATGATGTTGGTTAAGTGTTTGGCATGAGGAGAAACATGATGTTTGCTAATCTCTGTTCCAGGACTAATAAAAATAGAAAATTAAAAAAAAAAAAAAAAAAAAAAAAAAAAAAAAAAAAAATTACAATGAGAGAGAATGCTCTTCAGCTTCTGTGTTGGTATCTTTGCCACTTGTAAATCAGCATGTTAAATGTGTCTTTTACTTCTTGGCAGGAAGGTGATTGTGTAATCCTGAACTTGCTACCTGGCAATTCTAGCTTTTCTAATCTTCAATTGCCCAGTTGTCAATTCAGTATTTAGCAGAAGTGCATAAGGAGCAAAAAGGCAGGACACAATGTAAGCCCTTCTGTCACTGGAGTTTTAGCAGTGTATGGCTGATGCTATTAATTCAACACACTTCTGTGAGTAGACTGCTCTAACAACTCTACCCCCAGGTCAAAAATGCACTTAGGAGACATCATCACTGCAACAACTGTTACTAGATAGCAACTACAAAATTAAAGGGTCTTGCATACCTAAAACCATCAGCAGCAACACCCTGTCGAGAAAAGTAAGCAGGAGCTGTTGTTTGTGTGTGTCATCTTTTCAAAGTTTAGGGTACCATCACTAACTCTGTTGCTAAAGTTAAATAGGAAATTGTAATAAGTTTTGTAGGACTTCTGTAGAGGGGAGTGCCTTAAAAGTCCTTATGAATTCATCTGTTTTATTCCTGTATTTTTTTGTTTTTTTTTTATTACAGCACTCTGGCACATTGTGGCTCCAGGCCTGTGTGGTTCCTTAATTATTTGAGGAACAGTATAAAAGAGTACATGTGTCTAATGGCTGCATATAAATGGAACTTCTTTTTGATCTCCAGTAAAGCTGTCTCAGGAGTGTTTTCAGTTCTGGCTGGAAAAACTGCAAGGCATTTTTTAACCAGAAAGTGACTGAGAATCTCTTAATATCAAACTCACTGTGGGATTCTTTCAAAAGTAGGTGCCAATACTGTCAGTAATGACAGCCAGTAGGCATTCTCTGTTGTTGTCTAATTTTGAATGATTAAAGAGTCAGACCCTAATTTTTGAGCTTGTCATTTGCAGAGAATTCTACCCTTTGGAATTACGATGGTAGTTGGACCTGTGTACGTGATTTTGGGGTCTATTTCCAGAGACAGGATTTACCAGTCTAGCTTTTGATGAAAATTAACTTTACACTCCCAGGTGTTCATACTGTGTAACATAATGATTGTGAAGAATTAAATGAAAGGCTTTTTTCAGCTTGGTAATTTTAAGTGCTTAAAATGTAGTGGCTATACTTTCAAAAATGTATTCACAAAAAGTAATTAGCTTGAGACTTTCAGAAAATATTTTTCAAAGACAAAACTATAGATATTTTGATAGAAAATGTTGAAGTTCTTGCATGAATTACTTTTCAACAATTGGCTTTTAATAATAACAAAAATGAAATTAAATTCTTTTTCATAAATTACTTCCAAAAATGAAGATATAAATTTCTTTATGCATTTACTTAAACTGACTACTCTTGTGAAATTATAATTTTAAATAATCTTCACTTTTGGCTTTAGTGATGGTCATTTGCCTTAGAGAGAACTTGATGAAAATAAATTTTGCATAAGTAATCCATTAATAATTTTGCAATTTCATGAAGGATTGCCAAAGAAATCAATAAAATCTGGTTTATTTCATAATCCATCATTTTGGATCTGAAGGTTCTGGGGACCTGAGTTTGGTGTTGGCATGGTAATACACATTACCATGTTTTATAATCATTACCCTCAAGAGGATGTCAGTTTACATATGATTTTAATTAGCATTTTTTGATTGAAGTAGAATTCAGGATGAGGATGTAGTGATACTAGCTTTGAATTGGAAGAACATAGGCTGAAGAATTATTTGCCCTAGATAATGAGATTGTTATTGATACAGATATATCAGTACAAGAATGCTTACTGATTTTTACCACCTGCTGTTTTCTATAACAACAGGCATGTGTCTGATTTCCAAGATTGCCGATTCATTTTAAAGAAAGACATTTGTAGACTTTGCTACTGTTACAGAGAGGAAACCATCTCTTCACCAGGACCCAAGTAGAGCAGTCTTGTTTACAAGTACTTTTCACCACAGGTTGGAATCTGAACCTTATTCTGCATTAATTTCAGAGTACAGTTCACTGAATTGGCGAATATTTTTAGAGAGACTGGATAAAGTGTGACCGAATTATACAAGAAATATCATATCAACTGCACTGTAACAACAGAAAGGTCTTAAAATGAGTCACTTTCTTGTACTGCTAGGAAAGTGATTTTAGTAACACAGGATAGCATTGCTATGCCTAAGGCTGTTCTGTCTTACTTGACTCAAGTCAAACTAAAATCTTCTTCCCCTACTCCTCTCACTGCCTTGCTTTCAGTTAAGGCTATAAAAAAACAGACACACATTTTATACTCTGCTTGGCAGGAGAATGAGGCTGCTGCATTTATCTTTGTTTCCTTGTAGAAAACTTTATGATAAGGATCCTCTTTTAGTAACAAAGGAGGAAAAAACCTCCACTACAAAAGCATAGAAAACTTATTTTTTCTTGGGAAATGACCTCTTGATTGTTCTTTGATGAAGTAGTAATCCAGGTACTTAGAAAAAATTCAATAGTGGTTTATTTACAGTGTCTTAGAAAACTGTGGAAGTTTCAGATATTTCCTTATTTTTATTTCAAAATTACTGAAAATTGGTCACATTGTTTTATAATTGGTACTAGGATTTAAAAATGAAAAAAAAAAAAAAAATATCTGATTCACTTCTGAACATATGCACAGTAATGAAACTATTACTTTGAATGAAGGTAGCACACAATAATTGGGGCTATTTGTGAGGATAGAGAATGTATTTATATATAAAATCCTGATTTTCTTTGAATATATATATATATATATATATACACACACACATACATACACACATAAATGCAACCAGCTCCTTTTTAGGCGTTGTGAGCAGAAAGGAGCTTCAAAAAAGATTTGTCAGAGAGCCCCCGCCATTGAGTCATGAGGTTCAGAAAGGACCACTTTCCTTTCCTGACACCTTCTCAGAGAGACGTGTAAGTGCATCTGGAGCCAATCATAGTTAGACTTAATCAATGGTTTAGGTCTAAAGGATTATATAGTGCAACAAGCCTTTATAGACTTTGTCCTTTGTATGATTAAGGATGGAAACACAGATATAATTATAAATAATTTATTTAAATAGATGTTGATCATGTTAGATTAAAAGAATTCAGAATTTTTAACTACAAAATATAGGTAGTTATAACTATTATAGTGCAATATTTTTGAAACTATATTGAAGCAATTATATTCAAACCAGCGAAATAATGAAGTACAGATTGACATTATTCGCCCATATCAATGACTATGGGGAAATATTTTTTGCTGAGCCTTGAGGGGTTTTTGACTTCAGGGGTGTTTGACTCAAGGAAGAAACCTTCACACATACTCTGAAAAGGGAATGTATATTAGAAAACCCTGCTGTTAAAAAGTGGGATGGAACTTCTCCTGTATAAAGTGGCTGAACTATCAGTCATACCTCCATATCAGCTGTGTCAGCTCAGCAGCTTTTACATAAGTCATAACTGCTATCACTTGTTTTCTCTCTTACCAAAAAATTTGCCACACATTGACTGGCACCAGCTTTCTTCAAGCTGTTCTTTCCATCCCCAGAATATTTGGCTTTGAAATTAAAGAGTCTGTGTGGTCTCAGCATTCTTCAATACCAAAAGCAGTGTGACCACGGTTAATTTTTTGCAAAACAGGATAAAGTGCAAACTGTTTCACCTTTTGCCCTACTGAGGCAGAGAATTCTGCTACACTGCAACCCATGACTGCAATCAATCTAAAAATATTTACAGTTTTGTATGTACAGTGATTACAGCTAGACACCTTGACAAAGGCATTTACCAAATCTTTTAAGTAACCATGGACAATTACTCCATTATAGAATGCAATGTATTAAGAAGCTGTAGAAAACAATACAGCTTTATTATAAATGCTAAATATAAATGGTGAACTATATGAAATGGAATAGAGCTTTGAACAATACAAGAGCACTTGAAGAAGACTTAGAGATATCTGACGAGCTTTCCAATAGACTGTGCTTAGTATATTGCACAATAACCTAAAATTTCAAACATGATTAATTTATGCTTACAATATCACATGAGTTAATCCATCTAATGAAGCTGTGTTTTGTATGTCTCAGGGGCTTAACTGAGACTTAAATGAATTGTCTCAAATGAGTAGTCTAAATTGTACTGAATAAGCACATTGGTTTTGTGTTTTACAACATGGTGACTTTTTTGTGGTAGTAATAATTTAGTGAACTTCTCTCTACAGTTGCTTTGTCAATGCTGAATCTTTGATAGTAAAATCAGTAGAATCAGTTGACAGTAAATTTGAGAGGAGGAGTATTTACCCATTTATGAAAAGGCGTGTGCTACAGGGTGTATGTCTGGCTTTTTTTGTTTTGTCAGAATATTTTTTAAGAAGTAAGAGGTAACAGTGCAGCTCTTTCCCACAGCACAACATACTGGTCTCAGAAACCAGGTAAAAATCAGACCAAACACATCTCTCTAGATATATTATAGGAAAAGGATATTCTTACAAGGGAACAGCCAGACTTCACCAGATTATCCATCTGTGGATTTTCTTTGAATTAATATGTGAAAAACAACTGTGGAATAGTGAGTATGTAAACTCAATACTTACAGGCTGTATTACAAGGAAACAAGTACAGAGGGCTCTAAGTAGGGTGGGATTTTCTTTCTCTTTTAGATTAAAATAAGACGCCTTATCTTAATTATATGTGAATAATCTATCCCTTCCTTAAGCACTACTTGAATATGTTACAACAGAAGTTTATCTTAATTATATGTGAATAATCTATCCCTTCCTTAGGCACTACTTGAATATGGTACAACAGAAGCTTAGAGTTTTTAACAAGCACATGCAGACATATTCATAGAGAACATTCTCTTATTTCGTTAAGAAATTTAAGCTTTCTTGGAAAAGTTTGATTTTTATTTTAGGAACATGAAGAATTTTTTACTGCTATCATAACAAGTTCTTTGTAGCTTCTGTCACTAAGAAAGAAAAATGGATATCCCTTACATGGAAATAAATAATTATTGAACAATGGCTATAACAATGGTTATCTTTTAATTATTTGCCTTTTAACAATTAGAGTCACAATGATACATTGGACTGAAACATATTTTTGCAGGTTTTCTAAATAGGTACCATAAAAAGAATTCCACGAGTCACTCCTAGCTGAAAGATATCTATTGCCTAATGTTTGCTGAAGGAAGCCCTTTGAAGGAGGTAGACCAATATTTTAGATTGGTAGATAAATCCGTAAATAGAAGTGTAAGTAGTACTGAACTATACAAGTGGTGGTTAAATTAAATTTCCTCTCCTCTTTTCCCCTCCCATCATCCCCTCCTCTCCCCTCTCCTCCCTACCCTATCCTCAAAAAGTATTAAAAAGGAATTTGTAAGTAATGCTGCCATGTTTTTATTTTACTACAGTTAAACAGGCTGTGTATTAAAACACCATTTTAATTCAGTTGGACTTTCAGAGCCATTCAAGTGGTACAAACTATTGTATTAAAACAATCTTGTAAACCAGTTTAAGATTTACTCAATTGTTTAACATCATTCTTGTTTTTATTTAACATGAGATCTTTTTCATATTGTTACTGGAAAAGCAATGACGCATTTAACTTAAGAAAATGTGAAATCATTAAAAAAAGGCATTACGCATGCTTTTTAGCTCTTTTCTGGATTTTAAGTCACTGCTGAATTTTTCGTTTTGTCTTTTGCTTCCATTTAAGTCTCAGTCTTTTTGCGTCAAGTTACTCCTTTTTCGTCCTAATGTTACCCAAATTATGTAATGGTTACAAACTTTTCTGGGGTGAGTTTTCATATAGCAGTGCTATTATTTTTCTGGAGGAACGTAGGTATTCATACAAGAAGCAAGACAAAATTCATACTAACACAAGACAAAATTTAAAAACTGGTTCTTATGACTAGTAAATATAATGAAAATATGTCTGCTTAGCCTCTTGTTTCACAACATTATTTTACCAGTGTGTTGTTTGAACTACACATTTTTATTTTGCAGTAGAGTTACTAAGCAGGAGGCTCTGTAACTTTTTGTCACCACAAAAGGCTGATTTTGAAAGACATGTCTTGCCTTCCTCTAGATCTCTGCAAGAGGGACTGGTTTGAAAACTGTCATGCCAGTAAGATTATACTTTTTCTTAGTGCAATTTTATATTCAAAAAGGCATGCCATCTGGTGAAAGTGACTGAGTCACTGTTACTTCTGCCCAAGGGAGCAAAATGTGTTTCAGGTTAAAATAAACAAACAAAAAGTTGTAGGGCTGGAACTTACACATTCCTAATGGGAAATGATTTATCTTTGTCTAGAACTTTGATGTACTTGATGGTGATGTGATTTCTATGAGGAAAAAAAAATGTGCTTAAAAGTGAAAAACTTTGTGTGGTATCATGAACATTTGATCAACGTTCATTTGCTCTATGGAAGAATCATATATAAACGTGTTTTTTCAGCACATTGCATGCCACTGCCTTTTATCCTTTAATTTTTAATTTGAATAAAATTTCTAAATTAAAAAAGAAAATAAATAATTTTTTTTAAAAAGTGATTTGCCCCAAATTACAGATTGTTTTGAGTTCAGTTGATGGTTTTGAATTTATGTCCAAAACAGCCCCAGGATTTTGCTTGAATACTATTCAAATAAAACACTGTCTTTGATCTTTAAAAAGAGACTTCAAAATTAAATTTGTTTTATTTAAAATAGATTTTAATAAGGCTATCAGGAAACAAATATAAATTTGCTTGAAGATTTTTACAAATGAACGTCATCAGTGGTTAGGGTTAGTTACAAAAGTAATTCAAGGCTGTTCCAGAATTGATTAGTGTTTTCTCTTGGAAATTCTCTTGAAAAAAAGAAAAAAAAAAAGAAAAAAAAAAGAAAAAAGGCAGTTTCAACATAACGTTCAGATGAAGGGATAAGTCTTTATCTCCTGCTTGCTACTAAGATATGATCTTTGTGATGCTGGTGATTCCTCAAATATCTTCAGGGTTGCTGAGTAATAGTGTTCTCATTAGATTCTGAGTACTCAGGAAGAGCTGTGGCTGCCAGATAAGTGCAGTTGAAATCAATGATGGATGTAGTAGAACTTATGAAAAGCTAGTAAACATGGATATATTTTGACAAATCAGGCTCTTCAAGTTGACAATCAAAGATTAACAGTAACACTCGTTTGTAAATAATTTTGTTCATAAGCTCTTACTCTGCATGACAGATCCAACAGGCTTGTATCAGGATGACAGAAATCTGAAGGTAAATTCCTGTGGGTTTCTTACACATGGTACAGGTTGGACAGTATTCTTGATAGAAAAGCTTACTTCCAGTCTTTCTCTCACAGTTGCCTTTGCTCCTGTTTCTATATAATCTGCTCTTTCAACTTGTTTCCGGCTTCTTTTACATGGATAGGTTAAGAAGCAGCTACAAAGACTGTTAGTATTTGGGCACAGAGGTTTCTAATTCACGAACTATGAGTCTGAGTTATACAGAAGGCAGAAAAGTATCTGGAATATAGGTATTTAGATCTTGAAGACTGCAATGAATTATCCTAAGAAGAAAACTTAATAATACTCTTATCATATCAGAGATGGATATCAGGACTTTTCAGTGTTGGATGTTTAAACTATGAACAGCGTGTTACTTTGACATGTCACTGTAGAAGGGACATAGAATATTTTATTGGGAAAAAACCTCTTAAAATCATCCAGCCATTAACTGAGCTCTGCCAAGTCGACCACTAAACCATACCTCTAAGTACCACATCTACATTGCTTTTACATACCTCCAGAGATGGTGACTCAACACTTCCATGAGCAGCCTGGTCAACAAAACCCTTTCAGTGTTTAAATTGTTCCTAATATCCCATCTAAACCTTATCTGAGGCATCTTGAGGCCATTTCCTCCAAGAGGACCATTTGACCAGTAATTACCCTTTTATTGACAAAGGGGCCAAAAATATTTTCCTTATTTAAAGATGAAATTTTAAAAAAAATAATTTAAATTGCTCACCTACCTCCCTGTCCTTGTTCTTTCATTTGTGTAATGTTTAGAGGCAGAAATAAGATTCCTTATTCTAGAGACCAGAAAGGAAACTAAGATTTTTACACATCTCATCGTGTAAGAGGATTTTCCTGAGAGATTTAGTACCAGTCCCACATCTCAGACTTTGCTTAGCTGTCAAATATACAGTGATTTGTAGTAAGCATCCATTTCCTTAGTTACCATGGTACTCCCAGCAACTAAATAGTTTTGTGTTTTTAAAGCACAAGAAATTAAAAGAGAAAATTTAAAAGTAACAGATAAATGCACTCAGATCACATTCACCTTGAGCGAATTGACCCAGTGTAAAGTAAATAGTCTAAATCACATCTCCTCAGGGCATTCTTTTCTGATCAACCCAAGCTGGATTGATCTGAAAAAAAATGATAAATGTTTTTGCTTAAATTGATTTCATTTGCAAGTAGGCCAAATGTTTGGTCTGGTTGATCATGAGGCTGTTTGAGCATTGTTGTAGGTGCAAATGAGGTACTGTATCATTCATATAGCATTACAGAGCTAGACTGATTTAAACCAAACTGGGACAGATGATCTTGGAGTCGTGAAAGCTGTGGGCAAGAACTTAATATTCAGAACTGGTATTTGCTAATGGTGTGTCTAGAGCTATATGCTTTTTTTCTGTAAAGCTTTGATGGTTTGTTTTGTTATTATTTTTTTTTTAATTGGTGGGGTTTTTTTGTTGTTTTGTTTTTTTTTTTTTTTTTTTTTTTTTTTGTTTGTTTGTTTTGTTTGTTTTTTGTTTTTTTTGGGGGGGTGTTCTATTTTCTGTTTCTTCTTCCCATAATTCAAGTAAGAGACATTGACAATATTCCTGTGCTGGATCACCCAGTACAGACATCTAATCTTGAGTGGACCTGGTAGATATGAAAAAAAAAAATTACACAACAACTCATCAAAATCAAAACACCAAAAGCCCAGTATTCCTGAAATATTGTAAATATTTGTCACCACTTAGAACTTCAATAGCTGCAAGTCAAAATTTCTGAATTTAGATAATTATATTTTAAAATATGTTTAATTTTTTTTATCGTCTGTGATGGAGCAGTCAATCTTGGAAAGCCTAATATATTTAGTGGAAAATGTCGAAGTTAAAAATGTGGAAAAAGAAGATGGGCTGCAGGGAAGGGAAGAGCCTTTAGAGAGAAGAGTATGAAAGGTCTGACCATAGATTTTGCTTAGATTTATGGCAGATCAGACAACTGGATGTTACCAAGGTAGTACTAAGATTTATTTACATAATTAAAGATGAATGAATCATTATAAACTATGCCCTCAAGCTTTTTTACAAGGGAAACAAATGAAAATGGTGTGATTATTCCACTATGTGCAAGGTGGGAGACATTGACAGAGTTAATCTTGAGTGTACATTATCAGATGAGAGAGGAGAGAATGTCAGATTCTTGAAGGTAAATGAACTGTAAGTACACTTGTAAATGACTGCAAAATAATACCATTTCCACGAACAGCATACAATTTCACAGATATTAGGTGATCTTTTGTCTCTAAGATAAAAAGTGTTGAAGCTTGTATCTTAATTCTGAAATTAAATTTTACGTATTACTATGCATGTAAGTGTTTAGTGTTTCAGTTTTAATTTCTTCTGAAGATTTCAACTGCATTATTTAAATGGAAACACAAAATCCATGATGAATGAACATAACATAATGTTTTCTCTAGATGAACTGTTTAAAAAAAAACCCAAAACCAAAAAGCAGGTGTGACCTGGCTTAGAAAATAAAACAATTGGAAAAGAATTTGTAACTGTCTAAAAATCAGATGTGTGAGACTTTGACTTGGGAGTTAAAATAAATTGCCATCTTTACCAACGTTTGTTATTGTCCATATGCACAGACTAAGGAATAGATAATAATAGAGGAGATACACTGTACTGGCCTCTGAAATAAGCTGACACATCTTTGTTTTTTGATAATGGAAAACAGTCATTCATTTTTGCAATCAAAGTCACTTAGGTTATTTTGTAATCTATGTTGGGAACATGAAGCTGAAGACCAGATTCTGAAATATGCGGTAGCAGGCATGCAGTGGAAAAAGAAGACATTGAGATTTATTTTTTAGACTTCTAGTCTTAAATGATAATGTTTCATGACTCCTTTCCTTAAGAAAAGGGCATCAAAACAAATTCAAAGGTGTAAATCCAAGTTTTCATAGACATTTGGAATGTGAGATCTGTTACTGCTTCATGCTAGTTTCTTTGTACAGAGTAAAAGAGTTCACTCTAGGAGGGTAATGCTTGCACTTTGCTTTAGCATTCAGCTCTACCATCCAGTAATGCTCCAAGACTATATTTCTGTTTTATGATATTAAATTTAAAGAATTGGTTTCCTTCCAGATAAAACCATTTTTTTGCCAACTTGTTATTTTCCAGGGGACAGCTAAAATTGAATCAATAACAGTTGATCTGAAATATTTTGTGTTGTCTTTTGTTTTATTTCATCTTCATTTCTTCGTGTGTCATTTATATATATATTAATATAAACAGATTTTGAAAGGAGATGTAATTTGGAAGCAGAATAATTTTGACATTGTCAGAACATATTTTCTTTTTATTTCCAAAGTGAACCTCCCAATTGAAAACTGGATACTAACAAATGTATCTTGTGATGGAATATATGTGATGGAATATAGTTGTAGCTCAGATTTTTTTTCTAGCTTGATTTATTTTTGCTTCAGGTCTGTCATATTTTATGTCAGGGGTATGTAAAAATATCCAGAACATTTGAAAAGAAGAGCAATATGATAGAATGGGCAGGGTGTATGTGGGGGGGGTGGGATTTATGAAAAAATGATCTAATAGTAAATGAGGAAAAATTCCCTGAGATCCAACATGCAACCAAAATCTGTCACGTACACCCATACATCATTGCCCCCTGCATAAATGAGACTTCAGTGATCAATTTGAAGGTTTAGTGTTTTTGTACAGTATTTTGCACTAAGATTTTGCTATACATAAAAAAGTGTAATGGTAATGATATCCATCAGGAAATTTGCTTTTTGAGTACTTTATATAGCATTTTGTTTGGTTGACTTTGAGTTTTTTTGTTTATTTGTTTAATTTTATGTTTTGGGGTTTTTTTTTTTTTGTTTTCTTTGTTTGAGTTTTTTGTTTGTTTGTTGGGAGGTTTTTTTGGGGTTTTTGTTTGGGTTTTTTGTCAAGGATTATCTTTTTATATATGCTGTTCCTTAAAGAGTGCTGATATTCATTCTTTGTGTTGAAAATTTTTACACTGCTGTAGCATGGTGTTCCTTTGATAGAGAGAAAATAAAATAACTAATTTGAAACATTTTCTATAGTTAGTTGTCAGTTGTCTATGTGAGCAGTTTTGGGCATCAGGTGCTAAAAGTAAGAATAGCTGCTTTGAATTCTTTGAAATTTGCACAGTTTTGTGGCTCACCTGTTTGAAGAGAGGCAATGAGATCAGTGCTGCATGTTATGAAAATATCTTATGGGTGAATCTGTTCTTGGGTCATTGGATCTTATGGGGACGGTCTGAGCCACCTAAAAACAGGTACATCATATGTGTTCCACGACTAATTTGGTATACAAACTGATTTTGAATGATAAATCCAGACATGAAAATGTGCAAATCCTCTTCATCAGAAGATAAATTACTGTTCTTGAGGTTTCTGCAGATAAACATGGCTTATGATATGGAGAAAACTCATAACTTATACAGCAGATAAAGGACATCTTAAAATAGGTGTTCATTTTTCTATTGCATTAAATTCACATCTCTGAATATGTTACTATTCATGGGTGGAGTATATTTTTTCAGCTATAATAGTTGGTCCTGAAATGAGTTCAGAAAGCCAAGAACTTTTGATATTGGGCACATATGTGACAAGAAATAAGGGTTTTATTTACATCAATTAAACCTATAGGGTGAACAAGCAGGGCAAATTAAAATACAAAATCTGAAAGCATTTTTTTCTCCTTTCCTTTCTGCATTAATTTCTTAAAAAGTCTGATCAAAATTTCCTTTAGTGGGATAAATTGAAGATATTAAAGGAATTTTTGTGTTAGCTACTCTACTATTTCATTATTACGTTAAATTATAAATGAGATTCACCTTTGGATGTGTGTGCACTATGAAGCTCCAATTTCTGCTCAATATGTGGTAATTCTCTCTTCATTATTGTTGTGCTATTAGCAGAAGTTTTAGTAGAATCTTTAAATTGGCAATTAAGAGTGTTTTTGGAGGCCTCACTTTGTAGTAATTGATTTAATTTATACAACATTCTTTTTTTTTGGCAGGGAAATAAAATGCTTGGTATTTTCATTTAAAAGTAGTTGCCTTAGAGGTAACAAGAACAAAAAATTGGGAAGCTGTACATTCTTCCTTTTCCTGGCATCAGGATAAAATCAGTATTGTCATAGTAGACCATCACCTCTTTACCTGTCCTTACCTGCTGTCAAAAGTATCCAGAGGCTTTTCAGAAACATACCAAAGAACTTCTCTACTTGACTGTGCTTTTTCTATGAAAGCTATAAGGAACGTGACATCTGGAAATGTTACATATTTGTTATTTGAAGTGAAATTCTGGCTTATTGCTACTGATTTAGTGGATACAGCTCCACAAATACTCCCATCCTGTTCTAGCTACAATAGATTAATTATTTTATGTACCTTTAGCTTCTTTGCCAATTCCGAATCACAGTGCCTTCATGCAGTGGTCTGCTGCTTTGCCAGTTCTTAAACAATTACTGTGATGAAACAATTTCATGCCTTTATTTTGTACACAACCATTGATTCATTTCCTCATTTAGAAATCTACTGAGGTAGAGTTTACTTAAGCTCTGAACATGGGTTCATGTCTACATACAGCCATTCCAAACTGACTTCCCTCCCTAAGTCTACGATGATGAATGAAGGAGCATTTCTTTTTCAAAGATTGGTGCATCCATAATTTTGTCCTTGTTACAATTTCTTTAATGTGTATGCTCTTGATGGCTGGCTCTACCATAGAATCACTTGAGTTGAAAGATGTCTGTGCCTAATTCACCTCTTGCCCTGTCTTCATTCCAAGGTTTACTTAGAAATGGGTCCTAGTTACTTGCAATCTGGTGGCACAGTCCCCAGTAAAGTATGCTTCAGTCTTCCCAGTTTCTTTACTATGCTCACAGTGTTCTCTAACAGTCACAGATTACAAAGTACATTAGGTTGATTTTATACCTTCTCTGTAAATATATCTTTATATCTTCTGTCAGTTATATCACTCCGTTTTCTATAAAGTTGTTTTCCATCAGCATTAATTTTTTTTTTTTTTTTTAATGTAAGTGCCTTTTCATTTGGTCACTAGGAGAGCCATTATCCCTGTCTGGTCTGTAGTAATAACTTACGAGATAACAAAGTCCCATTTCTGTTGACTATGTAATGTCAATTCTGGAAATAAAAGGCTTGTTCTCTGATTCAGTTACGATAACTTGTTTATCGTTACCCCTTTTTATCATGAATTTATGTAATTTGATCTGTTAAAAGAAGCTTCTTTCATATTGTTGTAGTTTAACTCCAGGTAGCAACTAAGCACCACACAGCTGCTCACTCACTTCCCCCTAGTGGGATGGGGAGAGAGAATCAGAAGGGCGAAAATGGAAAAAACTTGTATTTTAAGATCACGAAAGCTACGAGGTAAAGCAAAGGCATACCCACAAGCAAAGCAAAACCAAGAACTCATTCACTGCTTCCATGAATGGGCAGATGTTCTATTGAAAAGGTGGGCTCCACCATATGTAGTATTTGCTTAGAAAGAAAAATACCAAAAGTTGTTCAAATGTTCCTTCTTCCTCCTTCATTCTGTCTTTTTTTGAGCATGATTCTCGATCATGTGTGGTATAGGATACCTTGGGGGTCAGTTGAGGTCAGGTGTGTCTCCTCCCAGCTTGTGGATTGCATCCCCAGTCTTAATTGCTTTCGGGACAGTGTGAGAAAGGGAAATGGCTTTGATGTTGTGCAGACATTATAGATTTTTCAGCAATAGCTGCAACATGGGTGTGTTACCAACACTTTTTTTGTCACAAATCCAAAACACAACACCCTGTGAGCTGCTATGGAGAAAATTAACTATTGCAGGCAAAATTAGTACACCTACACCTGACAAAGGATGATTCTCTGATTATTCTCTGTTTAAATGTCTCATTTTACTTTTTAAGTCTATAGTTGTTTTATTTCTTCCAGGGAGAGAATTTTTTTTTCCTTTAAATTTGGGCCTCAGATGTTTCTAAATTTTAACTATTTTTTACAAACTGATTAGTTGACTTCTGTATTGCTTGGTCAGCCTTGCCTCTGGCTCACTGAACTCTCCCACTTCAGACACTGTAGCAGATCATTATAAAGAACATGGGGGCATTGATAAAATAAATGAGGTGAAAAAGCTGTTAACTATCTGCTCCACCCTCAAATAATCACATGCAAAGGTTTTATTTCAAAAGATCCATAAACTCCTACAACTAAACAAAACAAAATAATATATAAATTCCTAAAATATGTTTCTATGCTACCTATTCCAAAC
Source organism: Sitta carolinensis (assembly GCA_032173965.1). Taxonomy (NCBI): domain Eukaryota; kingdom Metazoa; phylum Chordata; class Aves; order Passeriformes; family Sittidae; genus Sitta; species Sitta carolinensis. The sequence continues at coordinate 52,598,309 of CM063313.1, forward strand.
ACTTGAAAAGTTTTATTATTTAAGAAAAGAAAAAGAGACCTTCCATCATGATTAACAACTAGATTTTAAACATTTTGTATCTAATCTTAAAGAACCAATAGACACGTACTAAGAATTTTCTGGATCATATGCTGCAAAAAACAGCTATAAACACATAGATATATGTGGCTTGCTTGTAGGCACAAACTTCGTTTCTACAGCAGTTTGACAAATTACAGGAAGTTTCCTGAGGAACTGTGGGGGATTTTTTCTTCCAAGATCTGTGATTAGCCCTGTGTACTAATGCTGTTAGAGCTCTCGACAGAAAAATGGCATATCCATATCTCACAAAATTTAGCACAGAAATGAAGGTCTTTGACCTAGCCAGGAAAAGGTGGAAAGGAAGATGAACACAGAAGGGAAGAGTTGTGTCCAAAATTTTGTAGAGCAAAAAATGAAACTTGTTGATTTTGGATTATCTTTTATTATCACTCAGACACTAAGTAATTGAAAACTTTTATGCTCTAGGCTGAAGGTTTACAATGCTTAAGCATATTAAATTCTTAGAATTTCTACATTTTACGTAGTTTCCAAGTAAGTAGTTTCTACGTATTCTAATCAAATGTTTTACTGGCCATACTAGATTTTTGTACAAATGATAACATGCAGTATCAATTCTCCTTTCCATTTCTTTGATCTCTACTTTATACTAAATATCTGTGCAGAAAAGTGACCTACAAGGGAGAAAATTTATTCTGGATTCTAGTGAGACAGTATTTTAGATAATCACATGAAAACTGTTCAGTGCTTCCCTGTTAGGTTACAGTTACTTTTTTCCTAAATCACTTTTTCACATCTAATAGATGAATTACAAGTGTCAACATCTTGTATTGCATTTCCCGCTGTTATTGTTTTCTTCATAGTCTTTCTGTTTCTTAGTGTCATGGTCTGCAAGGCACAGCAAGAAATGAAGGAGGTAGAAAATGGCACAGCTTAAAAAGAGCAGAAGTTTCAGCAGTCATTGTCCCTGTGTTTGGAGTATTGCTTGGCAGAGCTCAGGGTATTAGTTCGATGTGCTAATTGAAACATCAAGCATCTTGCTTCACTGAAAGTAATGCTACCAGCTGAATAGTTTAGAATTCATTTGTCAAGTTTTATTAGCATGAATAAAATGATACCTGGTGTAGTCTTTGACTTGCTGCACTGCACAGCAGAGTAGTCATCCCAGTGGTATTTGGTTAATGTTTTCCTCTTCCAGGACTGCCCACTAATGAGACTGGTGGTTAAGTATATGCAAGCCTTTCATTAAGTACACAGTCCAGTAGTTCTCTTATTTTCAGTGTTTTTTCTACTATAAGTACTATTACTATTGCTAATTGATATGTTCAAGCATATGCATTAGGTAGCTCTGGAAGAAAGACAACAGGTCAAAAGGCAGTAATTAAAAAATAAATTATGCCTCAAAATGCAATGCTAAGACCCGTTTATTGGCACATCATTGCAGATAACCTGTGATTTCCAAATCACATATGCTCAGATATTTGAGGAGGCAGAGATAAATCTACATGCATTAATGGATGATTTACTTAAGGGAAGCAGAACTGAGTAGTTTTCAAATCATTTAAGCATAAATGGAAGTCAGTAGATTACATGAAACTGCAGTGGTGTTTCAGTCATGTTCTGTTGTACTTGCCATTCATTTTTTTCTGTAGATCCATGAAAAATAATGAAAAACTCTTATTTCTAACTAATGGATCACCATAATTCAATGCAAAATATTCTGAAATTTTCTTCATATTCTAATCTGACAGGATACTAAACCACTTATGGACTCATTTTAACAAAAGGCTTGCATTAAACACACGTGTTTAGTAAAAATGAGGGGAATAAGAAATACAAAGAATAAAATATTATCATTCTACTATATTATCTGCTGGAGATCTTAATTTTGAAGATTAGTGCTCAGATACACAAAAGATTTCACAACCCTTCTTTGGGTCCCTTTTTGACAAATAAATTAGTTAAACCTTCATTTTGCTAACAGTACAAGGAATTTTGGACAGCTAATGTGTCTAATAAGGACATGATGTTTTAGCAAAGACATTTTTTTCTATGAAAACTTAGAGATGACTCTCTTAATTTTTAAAGGTGTGGCTCTTATTTCACAGATGTAGATAGACAATATCTATTGTCTAAGATATTGTCCTTTGTTTCACTGGAATATACCAATATACCCCTCCCTTAAAAAATTGAATAGGCATGTCCCATTTTGTATTATAAATTACAGCTGTTTCCTCTCTTATTTGCAGTATTAATTAACCTCTACAGCCGAATTTTTTTCAACTGTTGCCTGATCAGAATATATGTTTTGCCTGGAGACCTTGTCAAATAAATTGTGTTTTCTCAGCATCATCAGCTACTTTCTATAGGGAAGGCAGTAAGTTCTTTGGGCAGGTCTTCCAAAAAGAGGAAAAGAAAAGAAAAGAAAAGAAAAGAAAAGAAAAGAAAAGAAAAGAAAAGAAAAGAAAAGAAAAGAAAAGAAAAGAAAAGAAAAGAAAAGAAAAGAAAAGAAAAGAAAAGAAAAGAAAAGAAAAGAAAAGAAAAGAAAAGAAAAGAAAAAAGAGAGAGATAGGAAAAGAAAAAGAAAAAGAAAAAAAAAGGAGAGAAAGAGAGCAAGCAAGAAAGCTGAAAATAAATGTTTTACTTGCACAATTGGGATATTGTCATTACATTTTTATGAAGCCACTTTCTAATCAATATATAGATGAATGTGATGCTGAGTTTTCTCTATCAGATTCTTTGTCACAAAATTATTTTCACTGCCTTTTTGAGAAAAAATAGCAATCTCAGCTGCCTCTCTCCCCCAAACCAAATCCACCCCCACCCCTAACCCCCAGATTCTGCATGTATTTCCCTAATTATGATGGAAGTCTCTATCAGTTCTCCATTAAAATTCAATTAAAATTTTTAACCTAATCTAAAGTTATTAGTTTCTACTATTTAAATTTATTCTATTACTATGCCTCTAAAACCAAACTAGATAGGAACTTCATATATTTATATAATTCAGGTCAATTAATGAAAACCTTTTTTCAATGCTGAATTGTTTTTAAAAATGGATTTTGTTAAAAATGCTTTAGAAATTTACAGGTTTAGGGTGAATATGTGACTTGCATTTAACACAGTAAGTTCCAACTCTGAGTGTGAACACTAATAAACTGGGCAATAACACTATTAAAAATATTAGGTATAACTGGAAATCATGAAGACCATGGTTTCCTTTCAGACTGATTCTATATGCATTACTAATATATGTAGTCCTAACACTGTGAACTTTTAAGCAAATTTTAACTTTGAAAACAGAGAAATTTTATTTGAAAATTTAAATAATTTGTAACATTCAATAGACATAAAACACTGTACACACTATAGAAATTACTTTTTTTTACCTTTCAAAAAGATAACCCCCATTGGGGAATATATACAGCTAAAACTGCAGTACTCTTCTTTTGTAAATTAGTTTCTACACCTGCTGTGCTGAAATGTGTTCCCATAAAATGTACATAGGCGTAGTCAGAATCTGACTGTACAGATTTGCTATAAATAAATACAAAATACAAAGTCAAAAACTGGAATGTACTTTTAGACAGAAATTTAGAATGTGTACACAGGCAGTGATGACAAAGAAAATTCATACATTTAATACTTTTGGAATAATTAAAAATATCTTAATACAACATAGTATATTGTTCAGCCAGCAAAAGCTGAATTGAAACATATTTCTAAATTTTGTGTGTGGGTATTTTTGTACAAGGATAAAGCTTCTCTGCAATGAATACATCAATTAAAAAAATAATGTATGTAATGTAGTGAATTCTGCTTTTCCTATTCCCTACACACAACAGGGAGAAAAATCCAGAATATTTACTGCCCAATTTGTAAGCACCTTGGAAACAAATTAGGTAGGTCCAAAAGTGATGACTTGGGAACTGTAGATTGTGACCCCATCACTGGGCTTTGTGACGTGGCAGAACAGCCCACAGTCTATAAAACAAGTCAGTAGGTAGGTTACCAACTCAAATGGCTCATTTAAAAGCTAAACTAACCATAACTGTATATTTAAGTGTCTGAGTCATTAAAATGTGAATGGTGAAAACAGGCAATGAACATCCGGGTATGCTGGTTATGCCATGTGGCTTAACCTTTCTCTAGAATATGCCACTTTGCTGCATAAATTATAATCTGGTTTGCATTATTATGAGGATTCTTCTGCTTTTCATCAGTCTTTAAATGTGGCACTGGCAAGAGGTGCTTAATTTCCTTTTCATAAGAAAGAAATTTACCCCAATAAACCAATGGAAATAAGCAATTAGGGTGTACAATACAAGTCCTTGTATTTTTTGGTTAGTTGGTTGGTTGGCTGGTTATTTTATTGTTTTTTTCCTGTGTTTGCAATTCTACTGTTTTGGAAAAAAAATCATAAGCAACAAGCTGGAATACTTTTCTTATTATTGATTTGAGACTTGGTAAACATGGATACTATTCTGCACACAGTTACTATTTTTCTTTAGCATTTTCTCTCCCATAGAAGAAATAGTACATTTCTTGACTGTTCTAATGTTGATCTCTGTATAAATAAATAGCATTTTAAAATGTTTTAAGGACAAATTGCATGCAATAGCAACTTAAAGGAGTATTATGGAAGCAGTGCCAAACCCTGCTAAGCATTTCTTTTAGATGTAGTCTCAGTGATAATTTTAGACACAGCACATAAAAGCACTAACTTTTCACTCTCTTTCGGAGTGTCGTTCTGGTAAAAGATTTTTGTAACAAAACAATTAAGTTTTAGTGTAATTTCATTACTCTAAACTAAATTCAGGCAAATAACCATCCTGTGTATCAAAAGGAGGGTCTACTTAATCAACTGAAGGAGTATGTTTTAGTGACTGATAGTCTTTCAGAAGAGCTTGTATGTTTTTTCCTGATCTATCTTTTAATTCTGTCCTAGGGAAATAAGTTATCTTGGAATGATATAAGCATCAGTGCTTATATTAAAAGATTATTTTGGTAGTTTTGACTTAAACCCAACAGAACTATTTCAATTTATGCACTCACATGCTGTGTTACAGGTCATTAGTCAGCACCATTCTACTTTGAGCTGAATATGAAATTAGAGTTAAATCAGAACAAAGTAAAATATATGGTCTCTGGCAGTCCTGCTATGAAAATTTATTCTTTTTCTTCAACTTACTGCAATGAAGAAATAGTTTCATTCTACTGCATACATTGTACAAGGACAAAATTTTGTTACTTGACATGTAAGGTAGATTAATCTAATGATTTTACATGAAACCTTGAAATGCAGAAAATTAAATTTGGTTTTAATACATTTTAAGCCTTGTTCGAGGTCTTTTTCTGCCAGTTTTTAGTGTTAATAGTCATCTCTTGCTACTAATTGCAAATACTTGGCTGTGGAAAACAAGCATATTATTACATCTTCTTTCCTTTAATAATTCAAATAGGTTTTCTCATTTTACCTTGATGATATAATGCTTCCTTAGTTTGCTTCTGTATAACATTTTGTTGTTTTTGGTTATTTCCAGTTTCTGTGATTTTCTTTGTTGCCATTAGATTACAATTACAGATAATGAAAACAATATTTATAAAGTTAGTTCATAAGTTAAGATAATGCAAATGCCTTGAAAAATTTTAGTATCTTATATCTTTCTATTGTTTATCTGCTTTCTATGCACTATTGAGCTAAAAAATACATCAGCTACTGCTCAGACATACATGTATATACTTAATCAAAATGAGCTTTCAAGTAGGAGTACTCTGGTTTTGTTGTCAGGTCCATATAATTTCTTATACAATGGACACTTACCATCAAGAAGATTAATATCTCTATCTTATTCTACATTTCCAGTATTGTAAAAAAATATGAGTTTTTTAGAAAATATGAATAGAGAAATAAAATTAAGTAAAATTTAAATAATGCTGTTTGATAATTAAGTGCTTCTAGCTTGCCATAGAATAATAATTTTTAAAATATTTATTAAAGAATTTTTATTCAAGTGTTCTAGTTAAAATCTAGGATGTTAATGTGTCCGTTATAAATGGTACTGTATTTATCTCGTTTATACTTTGACATGAAGGCTTTTATGAAAAGCTAATATGTTCTGTCTTCATGTTGTGTGTCAGAAGGCATATAAACACACATTGTCGATTTGTAGTTTATTTAGACACTGTGTAAACACAGTGTCTAGCTTTTCTTAAAACGCTGAATAAAATTTATTCTACAAGTCATTAAAAAAAACCCAAACTAGAACAGAGTCCAAATTTCATGAATGTATTTTTACCTGCCACTGATTCTGAGCAAATGGAGCTGTCTAACTAATGCAGATGCTGCACAGAAGCAATATCAAGGTTTTGTCAGCTTTTTTGTTCTTGAGGAGTATGATCTTTAAATGAGCTCCCCATTAGGGAGAAGCTGTAATAGGTAGTTAATATCACGCCTCAATATTTCATAAGCTCTGGACAAATCTGGTCTATGTAATTGCTTGTTTTCATAGAACAAAATACTGTATTTTTCAGTGATGTTTTTATTGCCAGTGTTCTGAAAACCATGTTGTGACAATTCATAAATACATATATGCTAGATACTAGTTTCTATGGACAATATGTCTTCATGTTCCTGCCCATGGTGGGGAGATCAGAACTAAATGATCTGTAAGGTCCCTTGCAGCACAAAGCTTTCTATGATTATTGCATAATATTTGACCTTGGAATACTTTAAATTTCTTTATATCAAAAGTTTTCTTTAGAATAGAAGCACAACTTAGTTTTTCCTTTTGCCACCATGGGTTGCTCCTGCCCTGATCCAGTTGTTTGGACTTGAAGTGTGGTTTTTTGTTCAAAGCAAACCTCATGGCTGTTTCCAGTTGCCATTCTTTGTTTCATTGTTTGCTGTGCACAGCATTCTCAGGAGAAATGGATGACCTGTTTAGGACTTCTGGATAGTCAGATTCTTGGGCTAGACCAAGGCTGAAGTGTAGTTTCCTGAAATATAGGACATGTGGATTATTTTGCTGTACATATTCACTGAACTATTTGTTAAAGTAGAACAGGCAATGTGTACAAGTCACAGAAAGCTTATTAATCTCTCTGATATTGATGATCTCAGAAGATTATTTTTTATAGCATATTTCAGAATTCAAAGAATAAACTTATCAAGATGAAGGTCTATGAAATAGTATTGTTTTTTGGTTAAATAAACCAAGTATAATTGCTGTGTTGCAATTCAGTTCTTTTGTCTTCAAAGTTTTGACTAATTTGTCCTTAACTCATTAATTTCCAAGATTACCTGCGCATTAATTTTTTTTTATAAACTCTTTGAAAGTCATGCTTAGTTGGTTTTGGTTACTTTGTTTGATTTTTTTTCCTCTTTTTAAATTACAGAATGTTGAATTTGGTAACACTGATGCCAAAAAAGTTTCAAGACTGAAGAATTACTTTTCTTATTGTCTCCTTTATTCTGCAGTGGCAAATAGTCTTAGCCTATCTATTAGGCTAATAGATAAGGGTTAAATGTGTCTTAAGAAAACAAGAAAGGTATGTTGTTGAAATAACACTTCCTCTCATAGAGGCTTTTTTCACTAAGTTAAACAGATGGGCTCTGCCCACCTTCAACTGAAAGTCATGATTCATCTATGAACAGCAAAGCTCATCCCACACAGAACCTCATAAATATATTAAACAACTGCTAAAGACTACATGATTCAGCACTCTTTTAGATGAAAAATAGTCACGGACAATAACTAGCCTGTGGAAGTGAATTATGTGCTGTGTCCATTATAGAGGACATATCAAATTCTGTACATTCAATTAAAAACACCCATAAATTTAATAAAACCTCCCAGGAATTCTTCTGTGTGCTTGGCCAGTGTTATAAATCATATGTTTTAAGCACTTTTCATGTGGCTAAACTGACTTGGCTAATCATGCAAGTAAAATAAAGGATGTCTGAAATTATTTTGAGGATTCATATTAACCCTAGGGCCTTAGATATAGCTAGTGACTATAAATAGCTAGTGACTGGTGAAATGGAAATTAGCTCTAGTAAAACAGATATTAGTTCTAGTGAAAAACATATTTAATTTATATATTTTTATAATCCATCAGCTTTAGCATTTTCTCTTTTAAAAATATTATTGATTAGTTGCCAACAAACAGAAAAATTAGGATAATTCTTAATTAGTTGTCAATTTGCTGTAGATATACTAGTTAGCCAGAGATATAAGTGAGTGTAGAAAGATCTCCATACTTAAGTATTATCAAGGATAAGTTCAGTGTTCAAGCTACTTTTTACCTCTTGCTTCAAATGGAGGAAGCTGCTTAAATTAAAGCCATTTGCTTTATCTCCTGTTTGCCTAAGTTTCTTTAAGACTGACAGTTATATGAAACAAAGGACATATAAAAAGAAAATTGAATGTCTGTTGTCACTCATTAAAATGAAACTGAAACATTACTTTTTAATTAGTGCATTCTCATGTATATAAAACTTATTTTGTCTTGCCAGTCCACCAAGGACAACTGGGTAATTCTTAAGTCTCTTAGAATGTTTTGATAATTAACCTGTCATGGTGAGGTCTAGGATTGTGGAGCTATATTTCAAGATAGGTTCATGACATAATAAGTCATTATATTGTGTGTTTACAAAAACAATTTACAGAGATATTAAACTGGTGAAACCGCATTTAAATATGTGGTTTCTAAACCATGACATTCAATCAAGCTTTTTTAAAAAAGCACCAAAATAAGTGCTGGATAAATTAGCCCTTAAGATTATATTTGTGTCTCACTGCCCACTTACTATGTCCTTAATTAGAAATTGAATATGTATTTGGTAAGACAGTAATTGAAATAAACAACAAAAAAGTTATTTATTCTATTTTACCTCCTTGAGATGGCAGTGCAAACAATCAGTGATTCCTTCTCAAGTGGGATAAGATTCAGCTGTATGAGGAAATTGTTGCCGTGTGGAGAAACTGGGCCTTTTGAGATTTAGATTGTATGAAACAATTAGGTTTTAATTATTTCTTATAATAGCAATAGAACTATGTGAATAAATCAATAAAAAAGGAAAATATTTTCCCATTTTCTTTTTTCATGCATTATTTTTCCATGAATATGAGAAATTATGATTCCAGTCAAACCTAACAATATTAATTTCCATTAAATTCTCCTTTTTATACTATTATTTATCCTTCTATTCTTTCTCAGTTTTGGTCAGTATTTTCTTTTAGTCACAAAGTTTTGTTACTACAAAACAGCAAGACTCATCTATACCTTTTTTTTTTTTTTTTTTCAGAATCCATTAAACAACTGCCCAAAAGATGTCAACTTAGAACACAAACAACACCCTAAAATAATGTATTAAAATAATTTATGTTGTAAAATTATAAAGCTGTTATATAGTGTTGTCCCTGAAAATAAGCCTTCTGATTTGTTTTGGTATAATGGAGTCAGTTCTCATGAATTGTAAGATAAACAAGGATCATGTTTGCATTCCTTTGTGAAAAGATATCACCTGATGGACTTCTCAAGTGCCCAGTGGAGATGGAGAGGTGGTAACTTCTCTGTCCAATCTCTGGTCACTGTCCAGAAACTTATATATACGAGGTCAACAATAAATGAGGGACTTCTTTTCTTCTTCTCTGCCTGAACGCCTGTTGTGTGTGTTGCTGTGTGTTTCTATCTGCGTCACAGTAACAATATAGCTTTGTTTCTTTTGAAAGACTTCTGGTGCAAATTTCGATAGGACTTGAAATAAGCATATCTGCCAAGGATAAAAAGTGGCAGACTGACCTTCCAGTTTTCCAGCAGGGTCACTAAGTAGAGATGGAACAGTTGGAATACAAAACTGAGGGATGGAGAATATTTGAAAAGTCTGAAGGTACAATTACGTGTAAGAACTTCTTAGAATTATTTACTGCCATGCATTGCAGTTGCTTGACCCTCAGGTTTTCTGCTTAGAAATTATATGAAAGCACAACTGAAATTACAAACATTATATATTAAATATACATTATTATGTAAACATATAACAAATAAACCAGTTTTGCAAAGAGAAAAATTAAGAAATGCAATCCCATATTTTTTTTTATTTCCCTCTGAATCTCATTTTCTCACCAATTGCTGCAAGTGACCTGCATGGTAAAAATCTGACTCTGCAGTAAACTGTGGCTTCTTTGGATATGTACTGAACAGCATGAGCTTTTCCCACAGATTCTTCATGTGTGTCCTCACAGATATTTGCATGGAATTTCTGATATTATCTATCTCCCTTATTTATTTCAATGTTCTAATAGGCTATGAGAATTGATGAAATTGAAGAGGCACAAGTCAAATCCAAATACATAATTTAGTTAACAGGTGTGGATGGGAAAGGGCAAAGGAGGACTGAAAGAATGTGTTCTGAATCAGCACCAGGTTCAGTGTTTCCTGAGTAAAATCCTTCATGGGGAAATATGTGAGTTAAATTTTAAAATTTTTGCTGGAAGAGTGGTACAAATTGCTTGAATAATATTGAAGTAGCAATTTTGAATTTTCATTACACCTCCACTGATGTTGTGAAGAACTACAAGAACTGTAGTGGCTTAGTATCAAAATAGAATCTGAATATTTAAAGAAAAATAAAATAAAAGCTTAGATTTTCTGTCCAGTCTGTGTCTTAAAAACATTATTTATAAATAAAAGATTAAGGTACATTTTACCAACAGTAGCTTGTAAATTTGGGATTTTAAATTTTTGTATTATTAGGTTTTGTAAATCACTGATTGCCCATTAGAACTTTTGGATTGTTCTAGGAATATAATCTGATTTAATTAATAAATCTGATAATTAGAAAGTTAGACAAGTCAATTAGTTTAAAAAATAATCCAGAAAATCACAGAATTAATAAACTGTACAATATGAAAGTTGTGAGACACAAGGTTAAATTTGAATTGTTCCTTATCATTTTGCACTTTTTATTCCCAAATGAATTTGCATGGAAATAGTGATAGTTTCAATATATTAAAGTGAATAGTAGAAATTGAATCACACCATGGTTTGAGTTGGAAGGGACCTTAGGGGTTCATCTAGTTCTAAACTCCCTTCTTAGAACTTAATTCAGGAGTAATGCACAGGTTTCACTATCATAGTTCTGTTTTCTAGCACAAGAAGGCTGTTCTGTTGATTTCTTTCTCAAACATTTTTGGTCGGTTGGTTAGGTGTGTTGTTTTGTTGTTGTTTTGTTGTTTGGGGGGGATTTTGTGTTGTTTAGGGTTTTTTTGCTTGTTTTTGGTGAGTGTGGGAAAGTTGTCTTTTTTTGAGGGGCTGGAACCATAGTTAGGGGTTATATATTTACCCCATACTTTGACATTTGGGATGAATTTGTTTGAAGATTCACACCAGAATTACAGACCTTATTAATAATCTAATTTTTCAGGGAAAAAAACCCCAACAAACCAATAATCCAAAACAAACCAAAACCAACCAAACAAAAACTCCTCAAACCTCAAACCCAACAAACCAAAACAAAATAAATGAACAAGGACAAGCCAAAAAGAAACCAAAAACCCAAACCAAAAGAAATGAACAAACAAAAAAAGAAAAAACCTGCAACCAGATCACCTCCAAGCATGTTATCTTTCCTTTAATACACATACAGAAGTTCTAGTCTTTGAAATGCAACTCAACCTTCATTATTATAACCTATCAGTTTCATTTTAAAGTGAATGAGACCCAATTGCTTCATTTTGCAACATAGCTTATGATGCTTTTTTTAGCAGCTTTTAGTATTTCTGACTTCTCACACATCTTACTAAAATTAAAAGCAGTTTTTACAAAGCTTTATATTTCTTATGTCCCAAAATACAAACCAAGCAATCTTTCATTTTACTCTAGATTTCTGCTGAACTGTTTTGGAATACATTTTTCATTCAACCTTTATATTTTCGACAATTACACTGTATGCCATGGAATACTGAAGTAAAAGTTTTTAAATCATCTTTCATTTTTATTTGTTATGTCTCTTACTTGTCCTGTGTAGAGAACTACAAGGAAGACAGAGAATTTTTATGTGCCTGGAAACACAGCTTTGAAACATTGATGGCATTGCAGTATACCTAAGCCATTTATAAGATCTTGCAGACTTTTGAGCCTTTCATGATTTTTCTTCTTTTTCCCCTTAAGGTGTAACATTCGAAACATTGATCCAAATTTTGAGAAAAGAAAAACATCATCGTTTCATTCTTCTTTACAATACCAAGTAGATGCCAAGATTAATATGTACAGATTTGTCATCTCCATTGAACACCAAGAGTTCAAGAAAAGTTATCTTGTACTTTTCTGCTAGAATTCTCTGCTGAAGCTGAGAGGAAATACCATGAGACTATGCTATTGAAAATACCAATGTTACATTAAAAATAGGTATGAATTTCAAGAAAAATATATAACAGCTTCTGGTAGTAGCAATCATGTCCATCACAGAAAACATAAAAACCCATTTTTGGTCCCAGTGAAAAAAAAGTTTTAAATTGTCTTTAAACATTGCTTTTATGAATATTATTATATCTATGATTGTACTTTTTATATGACTTCTTTTGGACTCTCCTGCTTTTTACTGATATTCACAGTATTAACACTCACAGGCAACTCAAGAAGTTGTCACATTTGTAGGGATGCAAGATATGAAAATGCATATTTAAAAACATGTACTATGCTTTGCAAGAATCTTTGAAATTCTGTTCCGTATTAACTTTATTGAACTATTTATTCTTAATTTTTCTTGTTTCACACATTTTATGATTTTTAAAAACACCATTTAAGTAGTAGTGAAAAGAAATACAGATGTTCTGAGCTCAAAACAAAGTGCAACTATTGCCTTCCTTTTGAGGTACTTACAGATCAGGTTTTTTTGGATTTGAAGGGAATTTGCATGAGAAAGATTCTCCACAAGGATATAAAGAAATGTTTCTTTGGGTCTCTGCATAATTTAGTCTCTGATTAGAGTTAAAAGCACAGAGTAAAACTGATGATTGCAACCAAGAGTTTTTTCCAGGTCTGGGACTCAACATAAGGAAAGTTTGTAATTTTTACAAAAGAATTATCATGTCTTTCCTTGTGTTTTAAGAATAGTACAAATAACTATAGAGAAAAAAATTATAATGTAGTAGATCTTACCTCATTAATTTTGCTGCTAATGTATTTCCTTTGTCCAATTTCCCACAGTACTAACTAGTAGAAAAGAAGTTTTTTCGTCAAACTTTGCTCATTTCAAAGATGTGATATAAATTGAATACCACAATAAGTAAAATTATCCTGAGTATTTATAGTTCCAGGTAAACTGGAACTTGTGCCATAATTTTGAGGAATGTTTGAATAGGGCAGTATGAGCTCTTTACATAATACTGACTGGTCAGCAGAGAAAAGTTATTTAAAATCTCTCAATGTTTTGTTTATGAAATGCATTTGATTTTTGAGGAAGAAACAGGAAGCTCAACTGATTAACATTCCATCTTTCTTTGGATTCCTGCCCCGAGGATTCAATTTAAGAAAGAAAAAGAAAAAAGAAAAGAGAGAAAAGAAAAAAGGAAAGAAAAGAAGTTTTAGGTATTTCAAGTGTTTCAGGTTTTATATGGATAGTTTTCATTCTCATAAGGCAAGAGTGAAATATCCTTTTTTCTCTAGACTTTTGACTTTCTTTTTCCTTAAAATTATTCTCTGGACTTTGTTGGTCCTCTTCTCTGTACAAAGTATGCCCTTCATTTCTTACAACAAGTAGCATGCAACTTTGACTGGACTTAGTACTGCATTTCACTAGGTTTGCCCATCTCAGCAGTGAAGGAATTATGTAAAGTGAAAAAGGGAGAATTCAATAATTTAATTTTTAAAAGCAAGAGGTATTTAATGCTGCGCTTTTTTTTTTTTTTTTTTTTCCTGTAGTTAATACTGTATATAAGTAATCTATGAAAAATCATCAATGGATCAACATGACAATTTGGGTCTTTGACCTAGATACAGGAATGACCTTGGTGCTATTGTGTGTGAAATGTAATTAGCTATTTCCATTTAAAGTTAAGGCAAAACTATCATAGCCTTTCTCAAGTGTATTTTTTAACATTTTCACAATCTGAAATTGATGTTTTCTGAATCTATAGGTGACAAGAAAATGGGAAATACTGCAAGTGTGCTGGGACTAGATTTCTATCTGTTTCCAAGAAATTGATGGAAAAAGGGAATTTTGACAGAGATGACTGCAGTGTACTGCACTTAGTCAAGAAGAGCTAGCTATACCAACACAAATAATGGCCATTTCTTTAGAAAAGGGCTACAGTGGATCATAAACTTGAACAAGATTATAAAAAAAAAAATCTTATTCCACTTATTCTGATCAATTAGCAGAAAAATAACCCCCTACTTATATAAATAATCTTTCCTCAACATACATAATGTTAGGGATGTGATATGCCAGTTTAGGGAGATACATATTAAGGAATAGAGAATTAAGGAAGGACTGTAATAGTTTGCCATGGGGGTCATAGTATTCTTGACTTTGGGCCTGAGCATAACTGATCTCTCTTTTAGGGAAGACAAAGGGACACAGCTCCTTGAAAGTTTTTTTCCCGTCTACTATTTTAAAGTGTCAATCTTATCAACCTTAGAATTATGTTTTCTGCAATCTTGGAAACCACTCTCCCAGGATCCTTTCAGAGAGTTTCTTTTTTTTCCTGACTTCATCTTTTTGTAATGTTAAAAAAACCATTTTTTGCCTTAATGTTATGTTTGTGCTAAAGTGGTTTTAAAGACTGCATTCCCACTGGATGTGGTACGCGTATTTGGTTGCATGACTGAGATGTTTTTGCAAGACCCACACAGACCGTATAAAAGTTCATAAAAGAAGATGAAAGTAGCACTTCATAATATTGAGAGGTCTTTTGTTCAAATGTAGTATGACTACCCTACTTCTATAGGGGACATCCTGACATATAGAACAATGGGTCGCAGTAAGGAAGAATATTATTAGGAGCCTTGCACATGGTGAAGAATCTTCTTTGCATGGAGATTTAATTAAGTTCTCTTCTATCGTGTAGGAAAAAGCAAATGTCCCTGAATTGTAAATAGATCTTAAGGTGAGCAAAGCATAAACCCGCATAGTTTCAGATAATTTTATTTCCCTAATGATTTCTTCCAGTAATTTTTTTGCAGAAGCAAAATTATATATTAGGACTTTTAAGAGGAAGATTCATCAGTAAAAAAGGCTGTTGAGTCTCAAGAAAAAGAAAGTTGGAATTCAGATTGTTTTTCAAGGTTATCATGGTGTTCAAAGCCGTTGATTTAAAGATGAAAGCCTAGAATAAGGTAAGTGACTTTGTAACTACTCTGTGTTACTGTATCCAGGTCCCCCGTGGTGCCTGAGTGGGGAAGGCAGCTCTGTGGTTATTTTCCACAAAGATACCTTCCTTAGCAGTGGCCACGTGGCTCACCACAAGAGGCAAGTCCGGGGTCCGGGCAGAGGCAGCAGACCCTGGAAACTGTATCACTGGCTGGAGACGAGAGAAGTTGTTTCTTGGCTTTGCAGAGAAGTTAGACGATCAGTGGAGAAAGAAACCGATTCTGTCGCAATTCAGTTATAAAGCTTTATTGGTTCCGAGCAGAACCTCCGAACATGGTAACCAGCACGAGCAGAATCCCGACCATGCGGCGCGCCGCTGGTTTTACCCGGGGAGGGGGGGCGACCCAGAGCGACCCCGGGCAATCCCAGAGGGCGGGGGGAGTGACCCAGGGCAGAAGGACAAGGCAGGGTCCAGTCCCCTTTGGGGAGGGGAGGCTGTTTCGGTTTGCCCAATCACTCGGCAGCCCTCTCCTGGGGTGACAGGGAGATCCCTTATATTGAAATTCGGACCCTCAGGATTGACAGGGGTGGCTCTGGTGGGAGGGGGGGGTGGAGGAGGGGGTGAGGTGAGAGGAGATTGCTCAAACACAGGATGAAACATGACTTCACAATTTTAAAAGTGGTCTTATTAAGATCAGGGCTATATATGCAGAACAATGGCAGCTAATCCATAACTGTGACTTTTAAGGTGTGCATGTATTTAGATGAGGTATTTGTGCTCTTTTAAGAGTCATAGTGGTAATCTGTGATCTAAATACTGAGATGGGAAAAGAACTAGAGCGAAAGCTAAAAATGCAATGAAAAGCAAAAAATGTAATTATGCATTCCTTTGGGCACTTAATTTACACAACTGATAAGAAACTTTCAAAAGAAATTTCAGATGTGCAAGAATATTTACACTGCTGCCAGGTTCCATGCCTGCCTATTCTCTGTTGAGACAACTGCCATACCTGTTCTGTCATGGTACCTTTTTTGCTTAGAAACACTTGTGGGCATATATTCAAATTCTTTCAAATCCTTGGCTAAAACTCTTTTTTGACGTACACTTGTTGGAAAAAGTAATCTGACAGGATGCAAAGCTGATATTATCTTGGCTGACATTGTTTTTCATTGCAATTGCCAATTCTAACCATTAACCTTTTTCATAGAGAATCCTGTATCCAGAGGGTAAGAAAAAGAATGTATTTCTGTTCAAAACCTTTAAAGATATCTTTAGACCCCTCTTTCATTGTCAACTTCTGATTGGTAATACTGATTCCTTCCCATCCACTTTCATGTCTAAATTTATAGGTCAAGCCTCAACCTTGTATTATTGCTTTCATGATAATATTTCTTTAATCATGACAGGGGCTTACTTTATTTTACCTCATGGATTATTATATAGTTTATGTTAATATTTTTGTTTCTATTTTTTTCTCCCTCTGTGCTACTGTAGTATGAATTGCTGCCTCTTCTGTGGCTGCCTCTTTCTCTTTTGCCTCTACTATAATAAAGAAAATAATTGCCTAGAGCCTTTCTATACAATGTAGTTGTACTAGGGAGCTTTGTTTTCATTTTAAGAGTACTTTATTTTTAAATAGCTTGCAGATTCACGTCAGTTGTTGAAGCCTGTTCAATCAATGCTCAAAGTAGTTAAAAAGGTAAATTTATAAATGGGATGTAGCTGTTAGAATCTACCTGGCCATCAGAAAATGTTATACTTAATACATGCGTTGCACTGTGTAGATGTGGTTTGTCAAAACAAGTTTTTCTTGTGAATTAGTTCTACTTTTTATTTAAACATCAAGAATGCCTCTCCATCATATTACATATTTATTTTGAAACTGTAAGAGCTACCTGTTGCCAGTTTAAATACAAGACATACCTAAAAACAAATAATACATTTTTTATTATTTTTTAAAAAGAAAAATAATAAAAGGAAGGCAATGTTTCTACTGAAAAATAAAAAAATACTTTTTTAGAAGACTTTTTTTTAAGACTGGATATTTCCATACCTGAAATTAGTTTTAATATACGCTATCTTCTAGTGTAGAAGTGCTGTATGTATTAGGCTAAATTCAGTACTTTTTTTCTTTTATTAAAAGAATTCAGCTTTTGAAATTGATGTTACGGAAAAGGAAATATGCAACTACCCTTGAAGAACTTTCACTTCAAAATTGAAATTGCACCCCAAGATCTAAGATAATATAAACGGACATGTGAAGAGTTTAGCTGCCTATCTAAGGCTAATTGCCCCAGTTTTTCTAAAGAACATAGAAAGCAGGCAGAAATTACTTAAACTCACTTAAAAGGACTTTGAACTATTCATAAGCAATAACAATTATTTGACTCTGGAAATGTGGATGAAAACTTCTCAAGATCAACACATCAAGTTTGCTGGAGCTCTAAAAGGAAATTGCTTGCTAAGACATTTTCAAAGAATATTGAAATTGCTAAGCGTAACAAGGAAAGCAGTTTCATTCTGTGTATTAGATATACACCAAAATATACTATTAGAAAGGTGTAATGAATTGTAAGTCAAAGCTGTAAAACTGTATTGGTGTTTCACAGGCATAATGTTGTCTCTTTTAAAGGCATCAGAGGTCATAGTGCAGATCCCCTGTGGACTTCAATTAGTGCAGCATTCTTGGGAATAGTAAAGTGTAAAGCTTGAGTTTGAGCTGGAAAAAATCTCTTCTGCCTCTTCAGCCAATGTGCTGTTGCAGTTTGGGAGCCTTTCGGTACTTGCATGCTCCAGGGCTTCAGACATTACCCATTCTCAGCAGACCATTTTTAGTTTTTATCTCCAGTCTTTGAGACCTTTAGATGTTCTGGATAGTCTTTTTCTCTGAAGCAAATTCATCTTTCTGATCTTGGAGACAGTCTGGCCATTCACCACAATAAGTATTACTGCACTTTCTTGGAAGTGCAAAATTTCCTTTATTTGACTGAATCTCATTTCCTGTGTTTTTCTGTTCACTCATTTATTCCTTTTCCAGCCATGTGCACAATTTTCCTTCTGCATCTCAGTGATCTTGGATGTGGTTGCATGACATACCTCAGCAGTTCACAGGGTAGCTGCCCTGAAAGCCTTACCTTTGCATACCAGAGTGACCCGAATCAGGACAGTGAATCAAAGACTGACCCTGCTCTTTCTGCAAGATGGCAAGTCAGCTTTGGAAAATTGTTTGCCCTGGGTTCTAATGTGAAGTGGTAAAGCAGAATAGTACCAGGGTGTAAAGGACAGGAAAGGAGAAATCAGAAAAATACCTACTGTAGCAAGTATACCTGGTGTCTGTTTCTCTCTTATCGCATAAAGCAAATGCTTAGTATGCTTGTTGCAGTGTGACTCTTAAGACCAATCTCATATTTTGTTTTGATAGTTGCACTAAAATCTAAATTAAACAAACATGTACAGTACCTTACCTGTTTTTGAAGGTAAAACAGTGCATGATGGTTTTAGGGTTGATATAAGGAAGATTTTTTTTTGTTGTCGTTTAAAGAGAGTATACTGCTACACTCATCCATGTATATTTTACATTGTGAAATTACTTCACTCCTGATAATCTGTAAATCAGAATGTTATTAATGGAAATTTGAAAGAAGAATTTTCTAGTTCCTCAAACTTTATTGTTAATTATGTACTGTACAGGCCACGTTTTATCCAGAGCGTATATTGCTCTTAATTTACTGTTACCAAGGGAATGGTAAAATGTGTGTGGGTGTTTGACACCTTCTGCAGTAAAGCACAATGTTACAGTAGTAACTTATATCCTTCCTAGAATTATAATCAGTGCCATTCTGAGTGTAAAAACCCTAAAATTTATGTAACTGTGTTGTACATCATGGATGTCAGTGTTGAAATGTTGCCTGTCCTGGGCTTTGTAAGCAGTCATTTAAATCTGTGATGTATTAAGTTTAATGTACTCATTTCAAAACATGACCACTTCATTGTATTGAGTAAGAGGAATGTTATCTACAAGACTTACATTTCTGTTTACAGTGTGTGGTGGGTTTATTCTCTGCTGTGAGATAGGATTAGGAAAAGAGCAAAGCAGGCTTAAACTTTGAAAGGTATAAAGAAAATTTATTAACAAAATTAAAAAGTAATAAGAATCAAAATAAAGCCTTCAGAACACTTCTCCTCCTCCCCCCACACCTTCTTTTCCTCCCTTCCACTGACAAAATACAGAAACACCACCTGTAGAATTTCCACCTCTAGAATAGTCTTTCTTCAATTCACTTAGGGAGAGAAGCATCTCTCATTGTGCTATGGAAATTCTCCACAAGAAAACAGTTCTCTCATGGCTTCAATTTCCATAAACAGCAGCCACCCGGGAATCTGCATTCCTGATGTTCCTAGTATTTCCACAGCCTTCTCACAGCTGTGCTTCTGGGCCATGTCAACTTATGGGTATTGTTTTAAGGATGAACTGTTCAAAAGCGAATGTTCTCTTCATCTGTCTCTAAGATCACCTTCATCTCTAGGAACAGATTCTCCTCTTGGGGCAAGAGAGGTCTTCATCACTCATTTCTCTCTCTGTTTGATTTCTCATGGGATCACAGCTCCTTTAATATCAACTTACTCAGCATAGATGCCTTCGCTCAGGTCTACAATTTGAACATTCCACTTCCCCATATTTTTCCATGATTTATAGGGGATATTTAAGTATATTATAGTCCATCACCATAGCTTACAAGAGAATTTCAGCCATAAATAAGGCATCTCCTCATACTCCCCCCATCTGGGACCTTACTCCTTCTTGACTGACTTTGGTGCCTTCACGTTGTTTCCTTACGTGTCTTCACTCTGTCCTTTTCTCTCACTTGAGAGAGGATCTGAAGTCTTGCGGGTCTCATGTGTGCACGGAAAGCTTTAATGTCTCACTCGAGGCGCGCAGAGCGAGGGGCGGTGGCCGGAGCAGTCACGGTGGTGCAGGCTGTGCTGGGCTGTGCCAGGATCTCGAGGGCTCGGCCAGAGCGGCAGCGGCCGGTCTGGCAGCACGGCTGGTCTCTGCCTCTGCTGCGTTAACTGCAGCTGTGAGCCCCTCTCTGCGGGCTGCAGCGCTGCGCCTGGAGCTGTTTACAGTGAAGCGACTGCGCTAGGAGGGCTGGGGGTGGCTAGCATCTTACCAGCTCGGCCAGGGCTCAGCTGTAACACGCCAGGGGCTGCCGGCCTCCCCTCCCCTCTGCCCGGCAGCCGCCAGGGCCTGGCGGGGTAGGGCACATGTCGGCAAGGTGTCAGCAGCCGCGGACCGGCCGGCCCAGGCCGGGGCCCCGCGGCCTCCTCCGCGCTCCGCTCCCCGCCCGCACAGCGGGGTGGCGGGGCAGGGAACCCGCCCGGCACAGCCTCGCGGAGGGGCCCAGCCAGCGCCGTTACCTGCACTCAGAAAGAAAGAGAACTATTCCCGGGGTTTTCATCCTAAAAATGTGTATTCGCAAAAGTGTATCTACTCCTTTCATTGGTTTAATCAGGTATCAATATTTAAAACTGGCTATTGATTGTTTCTCTGCCACGTCCACAGGAAGCTAAAAGGTCAAACCAGGACACGGTGCTTTATCATTTTCCTTATTAATCAAGATATCACACAGGCACATTCTGTATATCACAGGCTACCAATTCTCAGATTAAAAAAAAAAAAAAAATAAAAAAATTAGGGGAGTGTTGCTGAAAGATTCAACATTAGATGAGCACTGTTCATTCTTAGTTAAAATGCTAGCCTACCCAACCTCTGTACTTTTCTACAGTTTAAAGGAGTATTTGAAGGAGGTGAGCATTATTCTTCAGCAAATCATGAGAACAGGGAATCCTGGAATCATCCTTTGTATTTAGAACCACCATTTAATGCATGAGGGATTTAGGCATCCTTTCTGATGGGACACTTCCAAAAGTAGCTGCAGCTTATCCTTGGTTGTACTTCCCTCTTAGGAGAAGACTCTCCCCTCTTTCCTCTCAAAAGGGTTTCCTGCCTTTGAACAATGCACAGAATTAATTTCTGATGACTGCGCTACAACACATAAAATTGTCATTTTGATCGGAGTCAGCTGATTTGATTTTGCTGATAGCACATGTTAAGGCCACACGTGCCATACTTAAGCTTTAAAAATCTTGTCCCTGTGACAGTAGCAAGGAAGGACCAGTTAGCCAACTACCTCACCAGGGAGCAGGACAGTGGCCAGGCAGCTCTAGCCCTGGGCAGTGGGTATTTTTTCAGGGTTGGCAACAAGTAGCCGAATCCTGACAGCAAGTTGTGACTTCAGAGTCCTTATGCTAGTTTCCTTATCCCTCCTGAAAGGAAATAAATTATATATCTAAAATGTGTGTGTGTGTATATATATATATATGTATATAAGATAAATCTCTCTAAAGTGCATAGGAGATTTTGAATCTCAGTAAAATATTTTAGACTATGGTAGCAAAAGAACCACCTTCTCTGAGTTCTCTTATTCATGTTTTTACAGGTGACGAAGCATTTGAGTAAGAAAGTTGTGAAATCCTACTATGTATTTTGCTAGTCTGATTTACATGCTGCCATGTCAGTAAGCCAGTGATTGCTGAATCCCATTTCTAAATGGCAGGCATGATGTCAGGGAGTGTTACTACGAAGATCCTAAGGTACCCAAGATCCCAAGAGAAAACTTAGATGTGTATGTGTATAAGATAAATCATGCGCAAATGCACAGTTGTGCCTAACCTGACATAGTTTATTATTTGAGAAGTTATGATATTCAGTTGACTCTATACAGGTGGAAAAAAAGGTCTCAGTATTTATCAATTTTGTATTTTTAACCAAGTTAACATGTTAGTCTGCAGCTAACATGTAGCCTCCACCTACTCTTGACATGATCACAAGTCCTTTCTTTGCTTTGGGAATCCAGCCAATAACTGGAATATAAAGTTGTAGTTTAATAGGTTTTTTCTGCTACTATCAGATTCTAGGTAGTAACTTTTTAAAGTAACATTTGGCATTAATTTCTCTGAATTATGTACACACACAAACTAGGAACAAGGGGACATTATAATGATGAAGAGATTTTTTATTTCTTCATAAATTAGGATAATATTTATAATGACAATATTTATGTAGCTATCAGGAAATAAACTATATGTTTTGAAGTTTGAATCACTTTGAAACAATGGATTACTCAAATATTTTAGGGTCTATGCATTTTAATTAATATACAATATAAATATTGATAATAATTATTATTACAAAATTTAATAAAAATAATTAGCATTAAAATGAAAAATATAATTATATATGAGTCTTGAGTTGAGGTCTGTTACTTGAATATACTAAGGAATACAGCTTAAAAAGTCATAAGGTACTTTGACATACTGAAACCATAATCTGACAAGCATAAAGTGGAGAAAGATTTGTCAACATGTGAATGTCACTTGTTTAATTCATCTGATTAATTAAAAATCTTTTTAATATCAATAAATATTACAAATTCATAAAGAGACAATTCAGAAACACTATAAAATTGCTGGGTTTTTTTAACTTAAGCAAAACTTTTTCTGATGTTCTTCAACAGCCTGTATACAATAAATTGAAGTGGAATTGTTTAATTAAATTTTCATTTCTGCTTCCTGATAGTGTTATGAAAACATACATGTATGTGCTACTAAATAAATAATACATTTCATAGTTTTTGTCTCCTTGAAACTGAATTGCAGGCAGGAAATCCTTACACTTATAGTTACAATTTGGAATGTATTACAAAATGTATGTGTTTTCTCTGTTTATGTCTTTCTTACTTCCCCTGCAATACATTGTTTGTGCGGGTTTGATAACATGGTTAATTTCACTTCAGGTACTGGTGGGCATGGGATGACTGTGGAAGGAAACAGTGGTGGGAGTTGCCATGCATAAGGGAAGCAGCATATTTGTAAATCCAAGAGAATTTTGTTATGGTTTCCAGAGCAGTGTCTCCAAAACAGCTGACTCCTGAACTCCTATCTTTTTCTCAGTTCTGCCTCTTGCATATATGAGAATGTGCACTTATGCAACAAACTACTACGTGAAATATAGGCTGTCTGTATGGACGGACTCCAAATAAATGGCAGTATCTTCAAGGAAAAAATGAAGTTATCTTTTGAAGGTTATGACCAAAAATTTTCTTTCATTGTTTATTTAGGTAATAACAACAGTGGTAGGTGAAAGAATGGTGACTTCACCCCATGCAGTTTTTGTGACAAAAATGTTATGATGTTCACTTCTGCAAAATTTTTAATTACAGTTCTGGTCCTTAAAAGGGGAAAGTTGTTTAGCTGTCATGGTAAATATGTCATATACAACTGGCTGGCTTCTTCAGAACGCAAATGAAAATCATAGTATGGCAGTGTTAAATTGAGCTGGATAGGTTACTATGTGTAATGGTGTGGTGGCCTGATATAGGTCTGTCACTAGACCCCCACCCAGCAGAGGCAAGGTGAAAAAATAAATTTAAAATGTTGTAGGTTGAAATAAGGACAGGGAGATCCCTAAATTATTACTGTTATGGACAAAGCAGACTCAACTTAGGGAAAATTAATGTAATTTATTGCTAGCTAAAATGTGTTTGAATATTGAGAAGCAAAGAAAAAATTCAAGACCCACCTCCTCCCACTTCTCCACTCCTTTGACCGGAGATCCGTTTTACTGCCTCTTTCCCGAACTGTGTTCCTGCTCCCCAGCAATATCTGGAGAACCAGAGGAGGATAGAGAGGTAATCAGTGCTGTGGTCAGTATGTAACTGATCCTCTTAGCTGCTCCCTCCTTCTCACTCTGTTACCCTGCTCTATATGGTGTTCCTTCCATGGACTAATGTCCTTCAGGAAATAGTCACCTGCTCCACCATGTTCTTCACCAGGCTTTTGTATGGGCTGCAAGCAATTTTCACTTTGTTACCCTAGAAAGACAGAGGAGGAGGAGGGACCATGGTTAGAAGGACCACACAAAAAAGGTAAACCCAGTACTTTCGTAAACAATTAAAGATACAAGTGATATTTAAGCACTGAAAGCAAATACATTTTAATAAACACTTAGTCTTTAATAACTGAAGATGAAAGTTAATTGATACTTCTTTTCCCAGTACAGATGATGAATTAAATATTTCAAAACATTTTGCTTGTATTATGCTTTTATTATTTTATTACTGCTCAGATAAAAAAGAGAGGGAATTACTTGCTGTTGAAGAAAAGCAATGACTAAATGCCGAGCTTGAAATATGGAGGTTCATTCTCAGATGTGGTAAATTCATTCATCTGCTGAGAAAAGTTTTGTAGTTGATTTCTGTACTTCAGCTGGTGCTTTTACAGTCACAGTGACACTATGGAATTAACTGAAGTTGTACCAGTGAAAAGGTAAAAAGTATTTTCAAAAACTCGGCAGAATAAAAAAACTTCTTGTCTTCTACTGTAGTTGATAAATTCAACATCTGCTCTGATTTCCCAGCTCCCTAGTTCTTTTCTGTGGAAATTCAGCACTCTTCAGGTCTCTGTTTTGAGACCCCTGAACATTCGTTCTTCTTTGTTTCAAGGAACATGTTGAATTGTGATCATATTTAACTTTATGCTTGTATAAAACACACAGTCTTTCTTCAACCTAAAAAGCAATGACCTATATGCTACTTCAGAAATTTTTACTTGATTAGCCCTGACATGTGCAGTTGAGAGAAATTATTTTAGAAGAAACAGATAGAAAAGCTAGTGATATTTAAATTTTAGTCTGTTTTCCCTATACTTCCTTGATTTTTCTTTTCTGTCCTTTACAGAAAGCAGGTAAGTTGCACTAATTTGGGAGATGAATCTGTTGATCCTTGGCAAATATTACTGACATTATGATATTGGCAAATATTACTGACAAAATTCCCCTAGGACATGCAATTTTTTTTCTAATCATCACTTGTAATGATCATAACTATAGTTTAACAGGATGCTACCTGCCAAAATATCCTTGAGATAGTTAGTTTTTTGGTTTTGTTTTTTCTTTGGGGTTGTTTTTTTGTGTTGTTTGCGTTTGATTTTGCTGAGGAAATGTCACCTTTCAACTTACTGCTGAAAATGTAAGATTTAATTTGAATTTGGTATCAACACTGTCTCCAGTAGTTATGGCCAAGCTTTTTAGAGAGAAATATTGTACAGGCTTTGTTAGGACATATGTTTTATCTTTTTAGAGTCCTAGACTTGCCTTCAGACATTTAAGATGAATTTTGATAATAGTGCAAATAGAATGCCACATTAGTAATACCATCTCCATTAGTTCATGGAGATGCTTGAAAAGGTCTGATTAATCTTTTGTTTATGGTGGCAATGTTAACTTTTCATTTACTGCTCAAATCATCTTCAAAGCCAACCTGAAATGACAATCAAAACAATCATATGCATTTAAGTCAACTTGGAATGAAAACGGGCATCTGGAAACCAGGAGTTTGAACTTTAGGAATATAGTAACTGAATACTTAAAGTGTAAATTAAAATGTGAAAATACAATTAGATTACTTCCCCGTATATATGCGGTTCATGTATTCATTTTCTTAAATGACTGAGGCTCTTCGATCAATAAACTGGAGAGAGTCAGTTCTAGGATGTATACACTGCTGACTGAAATAATCAAAGAAACTGAATTGTATAGCATTGAGGTGTGTTTATTTTTCACTGTGAGACAGGATTAGAAAATAACAAAGCAGGCCTAAACTTGAAAGGATACAAAGAAAACTTTATTAACAGAACAAAAAACCCCAAGTAACAAGAAATTAGAATAAAACTTTTAGAACAACTTCTTCCTTCCCTTCCCACACTTCCTTTCTTTCCAACTGTCCTAGTTTAGGGCAAATTTGGGAGAAAACCTCCAAAGGGGGATCCTTCCAGAGAGCAAACCCACACGGCCCCTCCCCCCAGCCGGTTCGGGAATGATTCCTCGGAGAGAAGTGGAAAGAACCTGTTGATTTAACAGGCACAGCACCCCCAGCACACCAAATGAACAATACCAGGTGACAACACTCTTTCACCGCTCTGAAAAAGATGACAAATTCAGCGAGTCTCTCTTGGGGGCGGTCGCTCTGCTGTCACTCCCTCCGGCGCTGGGGATGGCTGCACCGGCCACAAGGTGTTCTCAGGTGCCAGCCCGGAGCAGGTTCCAGTAGTTACAAGAAAGGAAAAAGGGAAAAAAAAGAAAGCAAAGCAGGAGCAGGAGCAAAAGCAGAAGCCAGAGCTAGAGCCAAGCAAAAAAGAGACCAGCAAAAACCAAAAGCCACACTATGTACTTCCCCGTCTCTGTGACCCGCCAGCCGTGGGGGGAGCAGGCTGATAACAGAACCAAACAAAACATTTGTCCTTCAAAGCCAGTCTCACAGGCGCAGAACATAACATCCAACATAGCAGAACACACAAATGGGGATACAAACATCACCCTAGGACACCAACCAACAATGTACAGAAGAAAACACCACCCAGAAATTTCAGTCAGTTTTCCACTTAGAATAGTCTTTCTTCAGTTCACTTAGAGAGAAAAGTATTCTTTGCTAATGCTATGGAGAACTCTTCACAAGGAAAGAAGTTCTTTTGACTTCAATTTTCACAAATAACAATCGCCTGGAATTTGTATTTGTGAGCTTCTTCTCATCTTTCACAGTTTTTCTCACAACTGTGCTTCTGGTCCATGTCAACTTATTGGGGTGTTATTTTTAAGGATGAGCTGTTCTAGCATAAAATAAAAGTTCCTTTCATTCATCTATGAGAACAGAAATTTCCCCCTTTTGTCTCCGGTGCAAGGTTTTCTTACTAAACTTTTAACATTGCTGCCTTTGCTCATCATTGTAGTTAGAACATTACATCCACCCAAAACATTCTGTGATTTACAGGAGAAAACCCAAAGTCTGATATATCGAGTATATCTTTACCATAGCGTCACAAAAGAATTTTAGTCTAAGCACTAAGGCAACTTTTTGATCTCTTCTATCTAGAATTTGACTTCTTCTTTACTGACCTCAGAATCCTATGTTGTCGTCTCTGTGTAGCTTTCTTTTCTTTTTCTTGGTTCAAGAGAGAGTTGGTGCTCATTGGGAACAGCGTCCTGCAGCGCTGAACAGTTAATTTAGTCCAAGCTCTGTACTGGAAGCATGTCTCGTTCCGCCTCTCTGTGCTGGCCACGTGCTCCCTGCCGGCACCATGCGAGCTGTGCCGGCTGCTCGCAGGCTGGAGGGAGGGTCAGGGCCGCTCCGGGCTCCGGGGCCGCCTTTAGCACGAACCGCGGCGGGGCACCGCTGCTGCTCCCGCCACACAGCTGCTCTCGATGCCGATACCGCCTCCGGCTAACAGAGCTCGGTGACTCTGCTGGAAAAAGAGACCGGCAGGCGCTGCCAGCACAAGGGCCCGGCCCCGCCGGGACGGGGCCCTGCGGGCTCCCCGGGGAGGGCTCGGCAGCCGCTCACCGCCCCTCCGGGACAGGGAATCCCGGCCGGGCCGAGCGGGGCTGGGCCGGGCCGGCCCGCACCCAGCATCGCCGCCTCCTTGAAAGTCAGAAGTGAAGAGAGCTACTTCTGGTCCTCCCTGTCCTTAAATGTCTATTTGTGAAGGCGTATCCACCCTTTTTCATTGGTTAAATCTTGTGTCAATATCAGAAATTGGCCACTCAGGGCCAATGCGTGACAAGCATTCATGAAGATATTTTATGTTAACTTTTTTATCACTGTAGTGGTTTTGGTTCACCAATTTGAGGCTTCCTAGCCAACACACCAAATTAATGTAGCGGGTCTAGTGCTGGCTAAATCGCCATTGCACCCACTAGAATTATCTACTCATTTCCTGTTGTGACATAGAATTAGGAGGAAGGCAAAGCAGGCTCAAACTGTGAAGGGTATAAAGAAAATTTTATTAACAGAGTTAAAAGAAAAAAAATAAGAAAATCAGAATAAACCTTCAGAATACTTATCCTTTCCCCCACCCTCTTTTCTTTACTGACAACATAAAGAGACAAAACCCAGGACTTGCAGTCAGCTTACCAAGTTTAATAGTTTTTCTTTAGTTCTCTTCGGGAGAAGAATCTCTCTTGCCATGCCATGGAGACTTCTCCATAAGAAACAGTTCTCTCATGGCTTCACAGCTAATCAGCTAATGTCACAGCTAATCAGCTGCCCAGGAGATGGAAATCTGTTCTCCATGTGAAGGTCCCTTCCCCGGACTTACAGCTTTCCTCACAATTGTTCTTCGAGGGCTCAATCTTTGGGTAAAACACTTTTAAGGATGAGCTCTTCAGAAGCAAAGGTTGTCTTCATTTATCTCAGATCATTTTCATCTCTGGGAACAAAGATCTTCTTCTTCCCTGGAGGCAAAGGGTCTTCATCACTCTTGTTTCCCTATGTTTATACTTCTCACGGGGTCACAGCTACTTCAACAATTGCTTACTTCGGCACAAGTGTTTTTGCTCATGTATACAATTTGAACACTCCACCCGCCATGCTTCATGAATTACAGGGATATTGTAGTGTATCATAATCCATCGCCATGGCCTCACAAGAGAAATTCAGCCCAAGCCTAAGGCATCTCCTCATTTTCATTCCATCTGGGGTAAAAGAGATACTTTTACTGACCTTGGTTTCTCCATACCGTTTTCTTTATACGTCTCTACCCTTTCCTCTGACTCGGGAGAATAATGTCTGTAAGTTTCATTTGTTCTGAGGAGTTTTACAGCGCTGAAAGAGTTAATCTTGTCCGGGCCTTAATCAGAAATTTACCTCTTGATGTTCTGGGCAGCGGCCGGAGCTGTTTACGGTGGAGGATTTTTCGGCTGCCGCACTGGGGTGGGGGGCGGCTCGGAACTCAGCGGCAGCACGCCGCGGGACGATGGCCTCGCTGCCCCTGCCTGGTGATTGCTGGTGAACCTCAGCGGCGGCACGAAATGGCCAGGCAGAATCTCAGCAGCCTGCCTCACAGCCCAGCCTGGCCCAGAGCCGCGCCCGGGGCCCGGTGGACCCCCGCTCGGCCCGGGCTGGCGGCGGGGCACGGCTTAGTGTCGGCAAGATGTTAGCAGTCACGACCCGGGCTGGCCTCGGCCGGGGCCCCGCGGCCCTCCGCTCCCGGCCACCGCACCGGGGGAAGGGTAGAACTTCTGCCTTCATAAGCTGGAAGCAAGGGAGAGATTTCCGTTTTCTCTTCATTTTAAAATGTGACTCTCATAGGGGCGCGTTCAGTTCTCTAATTGGATTAGCAGCATGCCTATTTCAGAGTCAGCCAGCCATTGGTTTTCTCAGGCATGGAGGGAGCTCTTAGCAGCTTCTACCAGAAGAAGCTGCCTCCTTCCCTCCTCACCAAAAATCAATTAATGCAAACCCAACACAATCACTTAATTCAAGAGAAAATGTGATTTTTGATCTGTAGTGTCCGTTTTCATAGGAGTGCTTTTCTTAAGCTCCTTCTGTAACTGATTGTTAGAAAATACATTCATTTGCTGAGGCTGACTGAATATTGCTTACAGTGGTTATGGTTGGTCCATCACTGCAGTTTGTAAAAACAGGCTGAACAAATACCATGTGATGAATTCTGAATTACATACATAGCTGATTTTGCCCTGAGGTAAGGGTAAAGTGTCTTGCTGAGGTACATTCTGAGCTTCTGGTTTATATTATGTTCATGAACTACTTAAAAATTGCAGCAACAACAACAAAAGGCAGTGTGCATGGGAGAAGAGGGAGAATGAAATACCTGAATTATTGTACTGTGAAACAGTGAATGTGGCAAATCTGTCTTACAATTATACTGGTTGTGTCAATGCTTCCTTTCCTTTTCACAGCAAAGCAATGAATAGAACCTGGGCTTATCTTGCTTTCGTTGGGTTTTTTCTTACAGCTATGTGATTAAAATATGTATGTTCTGTGTTTTCCAATTCAATATAGCAATTAAGAAACAAAGAAAAAAAAAGTGTTTCCAGTGATTTCAAACAATTACTTCCCAAGTTAAATATTCTTCATAAGGTTAAGGTGTTGCCCAACTAAAGCTCTAACTAAAGGAAAATGTGGAAGTATTTTTTTAAAGGATTGTCTCAGAATTGTCCAAAGAGCATGAGATGCAGCAGCAGAATATTTGTGTGCACAGAACAAGGCAACCAGAAGCGGGCAAAACCCTAGTGCTGCATCACCCTTTTCTGCACACTTTGCAGCTGACATTGCAAATCATACAGCATAAGAACATAATCGTTTTCTATTGGAGAGAAACTACAAATTTTCAGGGGCAAATCACAGTGAATATATTTGAAGACGTGTGCAGGCACTACCAATTTAATTTAATGTGATGGCTTTTCATTGGTATAATCCTGAATATAGCCCAGGAAAATCTTAGTTTCTTTCTGGTGTTAGGATTTGCTAATGTGAATTGGATACCTCCTGTCATTCAGTGGATAACTGAGTGAATATGTAAAGAAAATTCACTGAGTGTAAAAGATCAAGGATGGCTTTCTACCTAATGAGTAATTTGTTCTCAGTAGTGAAGGACACAAGGTATTTTGTGTTTGGAACAAAAGTACATTAGAATCCTGTCCTTACTAGACAGAATTGCACAGGGTAAAATGAAAAATAAAGGTGAAAAAAAAATGTAGTGATATATGGAATGTGACTGGGATAGTCATATTAGCCCTCACATACATAAATTTTCTGCCGATGTATTTGCAAATGAAAGGGGAGTTGAAGACACATGAAGTAGTTCCACTAATTCTTTTCCTTCGTACAATGGCTGTTGATTGTTTCAAGTTTCCCTGGCCCCTAAATTAGTAAAACATACTCTGAAGTTTGCACTTAAGAGTAAGCTACTCTTTTTTTAAGTGATCAACTTCTGGAACAGAAGACAGAAATGAAATAATTTTGCAGCACACCTTATTGACACTCTCACAGCTGTGAAAAAACTCAAATGCTGCACAAATTGGAAGCAGAGGCATAGGAAAGGGAAGGACTAACCATTTCTTGTGTACTAAACCCTGATGATATACTGCTAATAGTTTTGCAGCGTTTAGTTAAACTTTGCTGGTAGAATTTAGATATTCATAGCTGTAGTGTAATGATTTACTTAATAACTTAATTTTTCTTAATACTTGTATTGGTATTGCAATTCAGAGTTCTGAGCAACTTAAATTTGCTCTTTATTTCTGGCTATGTACAACAGGGACTTGGAGAACTTCTCTTTTTGAATAACATTTAGTTTCTATCTCTCAAATTATTTTGTCAAATTTGAGGTTTTTTTAAGATGATTAAATATACTAGCTAAAATAAAAATTCAGAAATTTATTGCACAAATATATGAAAAGACCATGTTTATTTTTCTTTGGACAGCTTCTACAGAAGAATTTCTGGAACTTTGTTGCTCTTTTAGCACTATTTTCTTTACATTATATAGATTTGATAGGACACACATTTAAAGGAGGTAAGGGAAGTATTTTTTTTTATTATATTATAATAATGCCAGCCTATTCTGTTTGTGGTGAATAAAGTTTCATGGTATAAGATGCCCATCCGTTAAAGGAAAAAGCAATGGTTTCCATCTCTAGAGTTCCCTCTTCTTCTTGGAAAGCAGCATGAGCTTAGTAACAGAAAAAAACATCTACACTTTTGACACATGTATGCAGGTATACAGTTTCACAATTATGAGGTTTAAACAAAGTTATCAATTTCCATAATACAGTGTCCTATTATTCAGCAGGTCAATGACTGCCATTTATTGTTAAGGTCTCTTCCATTTATATATATGAAAGAGGCTGCATTCCAGTACACACCTTGTGTTCAGTACATCCTTGGCATATGTTGACATGTGTAGCAGCTAATGAGCTAATTATACAAATGTCTTTAATGTTTTCTGAGGCTGTTTTGCATGAAACTCTCAAAGCTCACAATGCATTTTAAAGAGAGAATAGAGCAGTTTGATGATAGAAATTATGTTTAGACACCTACTTGGTTTAAGACAGAAAATGTATATTTGCATTTGTACGTCTGATTGTATGCCATTCCCCTCTGTAATATGTTAGTGTTAAATACATAATCTTTGTTAATGCTTACACAGCAATATTATGGCATCCCAGAAAAGCTGATATTAGGGACTCCTCTGAAAGTTGGCTGTTCCAAGTTCCTGGATCAGAGCATGCTAAGCTAGAACAAGTCCAGGCTGTGTCCCGTTCAATATTGACTGCCTCCAAGGGGGGGAAGTCCACAGTCTGAGCAACCTGTTCTGTGTTAAGCCACTCATACTAAAAAGAATTTTATTTTTACTTGTATCGAATTTCTGCATTTCATTCTCTGCCTGTTGCCTTCTATCCTGTCAGTAGATTTGCTAGCTATCTGGAGATCTTAGCTCTGTCTTCTTGATCACTTTTCATCAAGTATTTTCCCATGCAGCTGAAATTGCTGTCTGAGAGTTCTCCAGAATGAACAGTCTCAGATCTCTTAGTCTCTCCTCATTAATCTTTATTTTCTGTGGCTCTTCACTGTGCTCATTTCAGAATGTCCGTATGTCTCCTGGAGATAGGAGTCCAGGACTGGACGCAACACTCCATGAATACACCAGGACTGGTTAGAGGGGAAAGATCACATCTTTCTACTTTCTGACAGACAGTACTTCTAATGGAGCACTGCCTGAAAACACACTGCTGGTTAATGTTCAACTTCTGATCCAGTAGGGCACTCAGACCCTTCTCAGTAGACCTCCTTTCCAGACAGCTACTTCAACTATTTTTTGGTGTCATTCTTCCCCAGGCAGAGGTCCTTGCAATTCCCACTTTTAATGCCATAACCCATTTCACTTTCCCACTAATGCTCACCTGGAGTGTGGTACAACTCTCAATCACTCCTGCCTGTTTTCTATTTCTCATCAGATATGCTGAGTGCACTTTGCTCATCATCCAGGCTGTAAATGAGAATGTTGAATGGTATTGTCCTCTGCATACACTCCTGGAGTTCAGCAATAAAGAATGACCTACAGCTAGACTTTCTGCAACTCGTTGACTGTGTTTCTTTTAATTACACTCTAAAATTTCTTCATTTGCACCTTGGTTTCACCCTAGAAACA
The DNA here is from genome assembly GCA_032173965.1 of Sitta carolinensis. Lineage (NCBI taxonomy): Eukaryota > Metazoa > Chordata > Aves > Passeriformes > Sittidae > Sitta > Sitta carolinensis. Next base: position 52,631,734 of record CM063313.1, read on the forward strand.
CAGCTGTAACGCTACTATTGGGAGTTGAAAAAATTGCTCATACTTGAACCACATTTAAGTTACCCTGTGAAAAGTTTATATTTGAAGGCATTTGGATATGATGGAAAATTGATAAATAGCAAAAATTGGTAAAAACAAACCAACTAGAATTAGAAATTAAAAATTACCATATACAGGGAAATAGTTTCTTTATAAGAACATTATTGGAAAGAAACACCTATAAAAAGACAAGGTGCAATAAGGGTTATGTTTTGACACTGAGAAGGGCTTCTCTACCTCTATTTAAAATAGCAAGATTCATTTCATTCCCCTAGCTGAGTCAAATTGACTTTGACACATAGTTCAAAGAAGGTTAAAACATTTTTACATTCCATTAAATTTTGGTATAATAGGTGTTCAAGGTGAGCTTTTCATATTGGTCTGTTACAATTCAACTAGACACAGAACTGAGCAGTTTAAGAGTGATTATAATTGCTGGAAATACAAAAATTTTATCCATGTACTATTCCCAAAATGAAAGACTTTCTTTCTAAGGGAGCACCTTGATGAATAAATCTGCTTTGTTTAAGACTGCTTTGCTTTCTGAAATGCAAGAGTACTGAAAATGAATACCATAAGCAGTGTGTTAAAATCTCTCTTCATTCTGTTTTGCAATTGAAATTGTTCTATAAGACAAGTGACAAAAACTACAGTCATTATATTTCCATACAACAATCAAGTCATGTAATCAGCATTCAGGTTTAAGAAATGCATTTGGAAAATTCTCCCTTTTTTTAAAGAAAACAAGTCTTGAGTGTTTCCAAACGTGCTTGGATACGTTCCTGATGTCCTTAGTGTACTGGCTGGATATGACAAACAAAAATTTCATGACCGCAGTTCCATTTGTGACCATGGACTATGAAAGTCTACCCTCCATATCTGATTTTAGCTATATTTTTCTACAGAATATATATAATTTTCTTCTATCATTCTGCCTCTATAATTCAAATATGTAATGATTTTTTATGATGCTTTTTATTTATTAAAATAAATTTAGGTTTTGCAGTATAGGTTACGTATAAAGTTAACTTTTAACATTATTTCATGGAGATGAACAGAATTGTATTCTTCTGTGATCTCAGAACAGAAAACCTTTATACTTGGAGACAAAAAGCTTGGGGATCTCTTACAGCATGTATAGCCAGAAGTAATCTTTCTGGGAAGCAATAGTAGAGCCAAAACTTGTCCTGAAATATTTTTTGTTGCTTAATATTTATGCTGCTTCTGTGGGTTTGTTTGGTTTTTGGAGGGTTTTCTGTTGTTGTTCATGGATTTGTTGGTTTTGGTTTGGTTTGGAGTTTTTTGTTGTTTGGCTTTCTTTTCTTTTCTTTTAATAACCTATTTTGACATACATATTAACTTTGATTAGATGACAGATGTTTTCTTGTTTACAAATAGGTTGCGGGAGACTGAGGAAATAAAATGGTAATATTTGTTTTAATCACCTAATTAACCAAATATTTTCATCAATTTAATATTCTTTTAAGAACAAAACTCCCAATTTGTTTTTTAAAAAAATTGCCAAACCCATTAATATTACTTTTTAATTCAGATCAATTTTAAGATAAAGCTTTTAGAAAAGAAACATTATATACCTATAAACAATAAAGTTGATGGCCTAACCTGTATATAAAAATATGCACAGAATTATTGTTCAGTTCTTCAGTGTTCATGATTTCTTTGCTGGATTTTCTCTGTTTATTTTTATGAAGCATAAAGGCAAGTAAAACTTATGAGGAAAAATGGATTTAAATGAAAACTTAAAATCTTTTTTCTTTGCTTTTAAATTTCCATACAGTTGATTCATTATTTTTTTTTTTTCCTGAAGAATTGTCACTTTAAGCCTTAAAATATCCGGATGTCTTTTATACTTACATAAGTTGGGTTTTTTGTTATATTTTTCTCTATTTCTTTTTTTCTGAAATATTTGTATGGTTTATTTTTTACTGAGGTAGCATTGGAGTAGTCTTCCCATCCATATGATGATGCTATGAATTTGCAGTGACAGCAGCAGACTACAGAATCTCTGGTTCATCCTAGGAAATGGTGCTAACTAGTGGTCCTGATTCTATAAAGTTTTGAATACTTGCCAAGCTTGCTGTCAGGAATAGTTATATTTATCACTTCTTCACTCAATTCCAGTCACTCCTTCTCCCACCCCCAAAACGCTCTTAACATGAGACTGCTATGAAATTAACCAAGTGAGTGTTTTTGGACTGGTTGATTCTGCCTGTCTTATATCATTGGAGCCTTGAGGGCTAGGACATGACTAGAAGCAACAGCTGACAGCCAGCTGTTCTGTGTAGTTGCATCTGGTGATACCAACTAAAGAAAGACACTGAAAGAGGTGAAAGAAGGTGATTGCTAACATGAACATCCAGATGCTGGTGTTTTTCTTTACACTTTTTAAGCTCTGAAGATTACATTCCACTGCTGAGAAAATTAGCATAACATTAGTTCAGGGGCTTGTATGCAATTCAACTCTTACAAAAAACTAAAGCTGCCTTTTTGGGAAGATAAAAATTGATCAGTTAATAATGAGCTTCGGAAGCAGGTATGGGAATAGATGGTTTTAGCTAAAAGGTTACTTGTGAAGATTTGAACAGTATTTTTTTTTTTTTTTTGAGATAGAATCATAGAACAGAATAGAATTATTAGATTAGATTAGATTAGATTAGATTAGATTAGATTAGATTAGATTAGAAAATACCTCCAAATCACCAAATCCAACTGTTGACCAAACACCGCCATATCAATTAAACTATAGAACTAAGTGCCACATCCAATCGTTTCTTGAATGCTTTCAGGAATAGTCACTCCACCACTTTTCTGGGCATCCTGTTCCAATGCTTGACTACCCCTTCAGTGAAGAAATCCTTCCTGATGTCCAACCTGAACTGTCCCTGGATCAGCTTGGGGCCATTTCCTCTTGTCCTGTCACTGGGAATAGAGGCTGTCCCACCTGGCTACAACGTCCTCTAAGGTGGTTGCAGAGACTAATAAAACCCTCCGAGTCTCCTTTTCACCAGGCTAAAGAACCTCAGCTCCCTTTTTTGTTCCTCATATGACTTATTCTCTGGAATATTAGCTCTCTTCAGCATCTCCATTGCTTTTCTCTGGACTCACTCCAGCACCTCAATGTCCTTCCTGAATTGAGGGGCCCAGAACTGGACCCAGAACTCCAGGTTCTGTCTCACCAGTGCTGAATACAGGTGGACAATCATTGCCCTGGTCCTGTTGGCCACATTATTGCTGACACAGGCAAGGATGACATTGGCCTTCTTGGCCACCTGAGCACACACACTGCCTCGTGTTCAGCCGTATGTCAGCCAGCACTCCCTAGTCCTTTTCTGCTGTTCTGCTTCCCAGCAACTCTTCCTCCTATGATGCATGGGGTTGAACACATTGAATCCTAGGATAATTTGAATCAACTTTGCTAAAGCACTAGGAAAACCGAACTATATTTCATGAATATGAGGAAATTCAGAGAACTTAATTGTCTTGTTTTTAGTATGAATGCCAAAATACCTCTGCATGATCCATTTGAGCATTATGAACACATTAAGTGTAGCCAAACCCATTGAGTCTGCTGAGACGCACACAGATTACTGGGTTTTGAGTCGGACACAGGTGGGTTCTCATATTTTTTGAATGATGAATCATACTCTCAGTCATTTTCAGTTCTGACCAAAATAAGGGCTCTATAGACTGATTATGGGTTGTTCTGTACACCTGCTACTCTTTCAGAAATTTATTTCCATGAAGTGGATAAGAATTGGTGGTAGTTGATGTGGTTTGTATTAAGGCTGAAAGGTACACTTGCTTTCTTTCCCCCACTGAAAAGGAAAAGCTTAATAGAAATTTGCTGCTCACGTAATGGTGCTATTTATTTTTTTTAATATTTTGAGGGTAATGACTACAAGGCCTAATTTTCAGTTAAAAAAAAAGGCAGTACGACATCTTCTGCTCAGAATTGAAATACAGTGAAATTTCTGACCAAAAAACACTCAAATGTTCTCAACACAGTCTAGGCAACCAACATTGGCAGACACAATTTTTTTTCCCTTTCTCTGATTGGATTTTATTACAAAATAAACTAAGATAAGCACATAAATTCTAATTAAAAACTGCTACACAGTGAAGCACATTCCCATTCTTCTATTCCAAAGTGCCAATCCTTGATTATCCTATGATTATATTTTCAGGAAGACACTTACAAACCTAGATGGCTGGGGTTCTCTTTAGTTTCTACTGATTAATTTGTACAGTATCTTTATCTCCAGTTATATTATTTATCATATTTTTAACAGCTTATTATGGTGCATTTTTTCTTTTTTTTTTTGTCTCATTAGTTATAAAAGGATACTGAAGTACCCAGAAAAAACAAAATTGCATTTTAATGGTATAGGGCAAGGTAGCAATTGTCATTGCTTCATAAATTTTTATTTGCCACTTGTTCTTAAGGGGTTTTTTTATTTTATTTTTTTAATTTTTTTTTTTAAACTGACTTACTGACAGAGCATCAAATTTAGATGTTAAGGATGAGGAAATGGGAAAATGAGCTTTATTGCATTATCCTATATGATTAAAGTCCAAGATATATAGCACATATATGATCATGTTATTAAAATGTACAAGTGAAGGCAACATTGTAGTATGTTAGGGTGAATTTCTCTTCTGGTTCAGAGACCTAAAATGCTTTGTTCCTCCACTTATTTTGTTACAAATTTCTTATTTTTGAATATTAAAGCTGGCTTTTTGCATGTGGATCGTACTTAGTTTAGGCTTTGCTATTTTCAGTGTTGTGTAACATTATTTCAGTGGCTTACTCTCACTTTAAACTTTCACCTTGTCACTTGTCAGCCAATATTTTGATAATACAGTTGTCACATGCTGACAGGTCTTTTATATTTTACCCTAGGTACCTCTACCCCTTTAGAAACCTTGTAAATCTGAGCCAGTACTTAGGGCCTCATCTGATTATATGTTTAGGGTATTGTATGATTTTACTGAAAGTAGAGGTTTTCATAAGTAAATCAGGAGTATAGTAATTATTAGAAGTGAATCGTTCTCATACTGATGTGAGAAAGTGGTGAAAAAATTCATGCTTGTAGATTTAATTTAGGTATTTTTTAATGTTTCATTTATGTTCTTTTAGTTTTAATTTCCTTTATTTCATTGAATAGACAAAAGAAATTATAATTATTGTGAAGATTCAGGCTGCTTTTCAAATTTGAGGATTTGATATAGTTTTTAAATTTTAGAATTCTATGAATTTAAAAATATATGAATGTGTTTTAAAAATGAAATAAGGAAAAAGTAATGTCATAAAAAATGGCTACTCATGTTAAGAGGTTTGATCTAATATGTTTTTTCTGAGACAGTCATTTAATCTCACATATTTTCAGTTATACATTTTTTTAAAGTATTTAGTTATAATGAGGAAGTTTGTTTCCTTCAATCATAAGGAACTAATTTTCTGAGTATATCCCTGTTCTGTACATTCCAGTGGTGTTTGTAGGAAATGCCTGACATTGGACTGAACTCCCTTTCCTTTCACATTAAAATTTGAGTGAAAGAATGCAATTTTTTTAATTTATTATTTTGATAATTGTCACAAGAATTCCAGGTGCATACATGGCATCAACTGAATCTTGTGGATAATGACTGACAGAGTGTCATTATCAATTTTACTCAATTCTTGAATTGCAAGTGTGATACACTTTTAGCCTTCAAAACGTTGTGACATTTGAATACAGAATATCTTAGTGTCTTGCTGTTGAATGAAATCCATGCTTCTTAGTTTGGTCCTAAGAAATCTATGTGATGATAGATTGTGAAAAATAATAGTTTTTCTGAAAGATAATGTTTCTGCTATTTTGACATCTGTTAAACGTGATGTATGTATTGTCAGGAACACCATCAAGAATATTATGCATTAGTGTTTTACTTTCCTAGTCACTTAATTGTCTAATGGTAATTGCTAATTAGTGTCATCATGAGCTTTTGTTTGTACAATTAAAAATTTGATGCTTTTTGTTGAGTGGCAGTCAACATATCTGTTACAGCAGCTTGTTTCTGTTCATCTAAGAATATTTGGTATTGGAAGAAATAAGTAAATGTAAAAATCTATGGAAAGTGTTCTGTAGTCTGGCCACAGAACTGAGATTTATATTACAGTTCAGTGTGTTTGTAACACATTTGTATGGGGACCTGCATAAGCAGCTATGTTAATTTAGGAAAAGTCTTCTTTATCCAATGTAAGGAAAGCTTAGTGAAAATCAGGCCCTCTGAGTTTATACAAAAGTTCATCCTCTTAGATTCAAGCCTTCTCGTAAATGTCTTTAACCAAATAAATTGAAGGCAAATTAAAATCAGGTCCATGGTCTTCCTTGAATAGTTTTGTTCTGTGTGACTAACAAAGCAGAATACACCGAACTTAACATGATCCTTTATGATTTTAGTATTTTTCCATTAATGTGCTTTCTACATATTTTGTTTCAGTGAATCTTCTATCTTTCTTACAATGAATTATTTGGGCATATTATTATGCCTGTTTCCTGTGGACCATAATTTGATAACTGTTGCTTTAGAGCTAAAACCCTCAGTCTCCCCATTCTAGAGATTAAATGGACAAAACAATCCAGATTAGTTCTGCTCTTAAAATATGTTGTGGACAGTAAGGAAAAAACTCTAGCCTTTTGTGCTGATACCATAAATATTTTAACATTCTATTTTCACTTTGGATAACTGTAATTAAAAAAAATAATAAGGATTTGTTTGGCATAGAGTGTGTTGTAAAAGTTCTTTTTTCAGCAGAGATCCCTTAAGTTTCTTTGTCTTGTTTTTGTTGATGAAAATATTTTTTGATGCAGTTAACCAGGAAAACAGTTTTCTATTCATCCTTAATCAGTGCTAATTAATCCACAGAAAACACGACTAAAAAAAATTAATTTTAAAATCCAAAATGCAATCCCAGTAAAATTGTTAATCAATAAAGTGCTTATACAGCATGTTTTGTAACCAATAGTAGATTTTGATTAAATATATCTTGAGTGAAATCATTCACATTTGACATATACAAGACCTATTTATTTTGTTTTCTCCCTACCTTTGCATGTGCTATACTTGAATTGCTCATATATGTTTTGTGCACTTTATGTAGTGTGGTTCCATAGTACAGGCTTGACCTAAATATGTTTGAAACTTTTCTGCTCTTAAAGTCTTTTCAAATAATGAATGAGGAATATGAAGAAAAAGATGGTGTGTATCCTAATGAACTTTTAAAACTGTCATGATGAATATGGGGGATACATTGTTTGGAAGGTAGTAAAACTAATAAACAGTCTCTCATATTTATTTCTTTGTCTGATTTAAAGTGGTAGGAATGGTATAGACTTTGTGGTGGTAAAAAAATAGAACTAACAAAAACTAGATGTTATTGAAAGCTAAAGCAGGTCAGATCTTCTGGAAGAAATCTCAGATGCTCCAGAATCCTACACAGCAAAACCATCTATAATCCAAATGATAATGTAATGTGAGAGAGAAAACTAATTTATTTCATAGCAATAGTTAGAAGCTCCATGTTTGATGTGAACTTTGATTGCATGACCATAAGACAAACATGAGTGAAAGACATGACTCCTATGTAAAAGCAACTTGTGGTAGTTTCAGCTTTCCACTTAATTTTTCTAAAGTTCAGGTGTGTTATTGCTATAAACTAATCAGCATGTAGGTGCTCTTTTAATGTAATTTCCCAATAACTGAATTGGGAAACCCTTTGTTCCTCAATTGACTTAGCTTTGCAGGGGCAAATTTTGAACCTTAATTGGGACAATTTAAATGCAAGTACATTTAAACTTTCATTAGGATTAAACATTTTTTTCCTCCTTTTTTTAAAGAAATGGTAGTTTTAGACTTGAAAATGAACACATCAAAATGAACCTAATACCTAAATGAATGCAACTTTCAAAGTTGCAAACACTGCATTAAGAAAAAGGAAAAATTATAAAAATTTGTGATGCAGACACAACATTACCAAGAAAGGCCATAATGATATACTGTTAAGATAATTAATTTTACAAATCTGAATTCAGTTAGAAATGGCAACAATAACTCTTTTGAAAGAGAAAATATGCTATGAAGTAAGGGACTTTTTTCAGAAAATATGTGCTTATTAGTAGAAGAATGATTGGTGAATATACTATGCATGACAGTTTATTAATATGATTATTGTCTGGAAAATGACCATGTTTTGAAACTGCTTATATGATGTATCCCTTATCTGTAGGTTTTGATATCTTTAGTAGTCGTGAATAGCTGTGCACCAGATATATTTTGTTGACTGTAATGAAGATAATGCATTTTGAATGACCTCAGACTTTTAGATCTTAATCTCTAGGTATGAATTTCTGATCTTCTGAGGAAATTAACTGACCTTACTGCAGTTTTTGACCCACCTAGATCAAAACAGGCTTGGATCATTACCTAAGGACTTCTTTTAGATCAGCTGCTAATCCTGTACTGTCCAATCAAAGTGGATTCATGTCAACAGAGTTCAGTCCCGGTACAGAGATTGCTAGAAGCAGATGTAAAATTTCCAGTAATTTTATTTGCTTGTTTTAAAAACTATGTCTGCTACCCTGATTTTCATTGAAAATCTTGAATATCTCTGGTAGTTTTTTGCACCATGCAGCTCTAAACCAGAAGGATCTATGTTGTAATTATATTAATGACTCAAACATTGGATTGCCATAATCTTTGATGAAAAATACCTTTTTTTTACATGAAAGAACCCTTGCACTAATTCAGATGTGTGTATGCATGTAACATGCACATATTTGCTGGCTTTTTTTGTTGTAAGCCTACATCACTATCTCAGTTTGTCACTGCAGAAGACAGTTTATAAAAAAGTTATATGTAATGTATCGAAGTGAGGGAAGAAAAAAATTGAACCTTTTAATGGCATGTATGGAATTTTATAGAAAATATGTATGGAATGAAAAAAAAGGTATTATGGAGAAAATGTATTTATTGCAATGGTTATCCAAGTATCACTACCTCAAGAGAAGGTTTGCTAATATGGCATAAAGGAAGGCAGTCTTCACTGATTTTTGTTGACATTTGAAGTGGATTTAGAACTAATAAAACTTTTAGTTAAGTTATTTACAGCAGGTACCATGTTGAAAGAGAGTGCTAGTTTTATTGTGGAAAAATTAAATATTTCTGACAGAAGTATTAATTTGGACAGTTCATATCTTTGAAGGCTTTTGGACACTGCATCACTGCTGTTGAAAATTTAAGGTGAACATTTATTTCTAAATGCTTAGTATTTACAAATATGAAGGTATTTTGAAATGTACATTTTCAGACATAATCAGTGTTTGGGAAGTCAGTGAGATTTTGAAGAATGTTCCATCAGTCCTATTGTGTTTACAATATAGGTTGCAGTGCAGAGTAAAACCAAAACAAACCATTTCAGATATTGTTTGAGAAATAATGCCATCAAAGCACTGACTTTTAAAAGTTGCTATGAATGATGAGGTGTTTATGCTTTACAAACATTCTAGTCTGATATTAATGTATTCAGACAGAGAATCACAAAACATCTGATTTACATAATGTAGATCAATGTAGTCTCTTTTTTTCAGTTTAACTTGCAAGAACAAGCTTTATCAATCTGCTATGAATGATCTTAAATTTCAAACCTGCTAAAGTGATAAATTGGCAACTCTGTCATCCAGAGACAAAGCTCAGAAGTGTGGGAAATGTTTTGGTGGTGGTGTTTTGGTTTTTTTTCCCCAGCAGTGACATCTGGACTCTTATCTGGCCTTCTGGCACATCTCCTGTTTCTTCTGCTGGCCTGACTGCATTGCTGCCCAATGCACTCACTATAAAGCTGCCCATGAGGCTGGCATTTTTCACCCTATTCCTAGCCATCCTTGCATCCTTGCATGCTATTGGTTTTGGCTCCCTTGCAGCAGAAATGAAGTCTGCCAAACTGCAATGTCTAGTGTAGTGCTGTGAGAACATTCCAGAAACAGGATTCCAAGCAGAGACAAAGAATATGAGCTCCTTAATACAATTCATTTTATTGTTCCTGTAGTAGAAAAGAGTGTCAGATGCTGCCAGCAGCATGGCAGCACCACAGTAATGGAGCAGAGAAGCTTACAGAAGCTAAGAAAAGTTCTACAGAAGAAAAAGAAAAATCAAAAAAACAAAAAATTACTAGATAGTGACAGTGAACCTGGAGCTTAATTGACATTTGGAATGGGTGGAATCTAGAGTTATTTGTCCACACTTGTCAATAATCTCTTCAAATGTCTTTGAAGTAAAATGTGGTTTTATTCAGAGTGAAGGAAGAAGTAATGTCCCGATAAGTAACAAATAAAAGAGATTAGGAGTTTGATGTGTTTTTCTTAGTTGGTTGATTAGTTGGGGGGTTTTGTGGCTTTTGGGGTTTTTTTTGGTTGATTTTTTGGTAGGTTTGGGGTTTTGATCAAGTTTTGGATTTGTTTAGGGTTTGTTTTTTTAATGTCCTTTATAAAAAATAATCTAATATATTAATATAGTAGCTAATGAGGTTGAGCGAGCAGCTTCCAGCTTTCCAATTATCTTGTAAAACCAAAAATACCTGCTGTGTTACAGATTTCTAGTAGTAAAATGAACTGTCAGTAGCATACATTCTGTTAAGAAACAATTTTTATGTGAGCTTGTAAGTATTATACTTTTGTACTTTCCTAATTCAAAAAGTAATTTGGCTATAAATAAATCTCCACAAAAATGTTTTTCATTTTTGTCACCTGATAGGTTCCCACTTCCACAGAATATCTCCGCCTCTCACTGTAGAATAATTTCACAGAATTTACCAATATACCTTTATAATATTTTTTTTCAGTTACTAGAAACAAAGTGTTGGAATAAATAATTTGCACATTTACATCTTTAGATGATGTAAAATCTTGTAAATGTAAATGTAAAACCAGAAAAATCCCCAAAGTAACACATAACTTAATAGAAAAAAAATACATGCTAACAAGACCCTTCTAGCTGCTACTGATAAAGCTGGAAAAATGAATTTAGTTCTGGTAATTTTTGGTTTCAGGTGATATTTTGTCATTTCTGTAAAAAGTGGGTTTTTAGAATAAATATAAGGTATGGCAGGAGCAGTATTCTAATAGGAATATTGAAAAAAATGTTCTTCCCCCTGTATTGAAAAGTTCCTTTTCAGAATCACTGTAAATCATGTAAATGCAGATCAGTTCTCTCATACTACTTTTAACATTTGCTGACAAATCTAATGTGATTGCAAACTTGTCTACACACCAGGAGACAGAAGATATTAGTGATAGGAAATGTCACTTCATTTTAATTTCAGAACAATATTAAATTTTTGTTATATTTGGCAGGTTTTTTGTTATATTTGGCAATGTTGACAATTAGAAGTACTAATTGTATAATTTTTTGGTATGTTAATTGCAGAATGATAGAATGGACATTGTTGGAAGGGACCTTAAAGATCATTTTGTTCCAATCCCCCTGCCATATACAGGGGCATCCTTCACTAGAGCAGGTTGTTCAGGCTCCATCCAGCCTGGCCTGGAACACTCACAGGGCTGGGGCACCTGCTGCTTTGGGCTGTTTTACAAGAGCATATAAAAAGTCCTTCTCCTCCTCTCTTGTGGGGTCCCTTCAGGTACGAGAAGGCTGCAATTAGGTCACCCTTAAGCCTTTTGTTTTCCAGGCTGAACAATCTGAATTTTCTTAGCCTTTCCTCATAGGAGAGATGTTCCATCCCTCTAATCCTATTTTATCCATTTGGAGGACCCTCTTCTTATGTTTAATTTCGTGGTGAATTAAAATTCCCTCATCAGTCTCAGACTTCTAATTCATGTTGATGGTTTCTGCTTTCCTCTTGTGACCTTTTATATTTTGCCATAACCTTCTTCTTGAGCATGTCATATCTGGAAAAAATAATATTAGTTCTTGCAGATATCTTGTCGTAAGAACCAGAAAAGTGGTTTTCGCTACTACCTGACAAATGCCTTGTGTTCTTAGCTGGTATCAGCAACAGAAACCCTTCTCTGTGAAAGCTGATAATAGCCAAGCAAGAAAAAGTTTATCAGAACTCACATCTGTTCATAGTCATCCACCTCAGGATCCAGACTCAACTGTGAAAAAATAGGATAGTCCAGTGTCAGCTTTAATATTTGAGAAAAAAACAAACACAAATATTTTGCCTGAATCTTCATTGGCAACCTATCTTCCCATGTACATCAAGTGAATAGAGTGGGAGATGAGGGCAGGGGCAGGAAAGAGCCTTCCAATGTGTATCCTAGGCTGCATCCAAAGCAGCATGGCCAGTAGGGTGATGGAGGAGATTCTACCCCTCTGCTCTCCTTGCTCTAGGGTCGCCAGCACAAGAAGGACATGGACTTGCTGGAGCAAGTCCAGAGGAAGGCCACAAAGAGTATTAGCTTACCAGACAAGATGCTGCTCAGGAAATTTGAGAATTAGTGAGAAAAGAGCTTGCATAAAGTTCAGCAAGAAATGTAGTTCACTATAAGTTACTGTATAGTGTTCTTGAAATATATAAATGAATAAATTTATTCAGAAACACTGGATAGTGATCCAGTGTAAGGAAAACTGGAATTTTGTCCCTGTACCTGAGGCATATGTTACATGAATAATCATCATCAAAGTACTGGGGAAAGAAAATAAGGGAGAAGGTCCTCGAGGGAAAGCCATATGAGGAGTGGCTGAGGTCACTTGGTCTTTTCAACCTGGAGGAGACTGAGGGGAGAGCTCACTGCAGTTATAACTTCCTCATGAGGGGAAGAGGAAGGGCAGGCACTGATCACTTCTCGGTGATGACCAGTGACAGTAGCCAATGGAATGGCCCGAATTTGTGTCAGCGAAGGTTTAGACTGGCTATTAGGAGAAAGTTCTTCACCCAGAGGGTGTTTTGGCACTGGAACAGGCTCCTTAGGGAAGTTGTCACAGCACCAAGCCTGACAGAGTTCAAGAAGTGTTTGGACAAAACTCTCAGGCACATGGTGTGATTCTTGGCCAGGCCTAAAAGCTGCACTTAATGGTCCTGATGGGTTCCTTCCAAATAAGGTATTCTGTGATTTTGTGGTTTTATTTTATATGCCTGAATTTGTCAATAAGATGAATTGGCCTGAGAACAGGGCCAGTCAAATTTAGATTATGCAGAGTTAGTTTGTTTGGAAATGTCAAACCTTCAGATTACTTTTAAAGGTACAAGCAGTATCCAACTCTTACTAATCATCTAAACATGGTTCAAATAACAACTTTATTTTGTAGATTAAATTTCATGGACCATTTCTCTATCAGGTTTTATCTTATATTTGTCCTAAAAATTATAATGAGATTTATACTGCATATTTTCATTTTGTAAATAATTTAGTAGCATTAGGTGTAGTATTTTTATAGTTTTGACATTATATGCTCTTGGTTTAGTATAGGCTTATTAATTTCCTAAGTTTGCTTTGCAGATGGGTAACTGATATGTTAAACAATAACTGAAAATTGATGCTTGGTTTTTAAAGAAGAAATTGAGCTGAATTTAACACTTCAAGGTTATAAAGGGCATAACTGGATTCTGTGTATATTTAAATGGAATCCTTGGAAAGAGGCACAGTGAATGCTGCATTTGACACTGTCAGAAGAATCTGTCTTGCCTTACACTCAGGGCTATGTTTTTGGTTGAGGTATTTAACCTTGCCAAATAGATCTTGTATTTTGAGGGACACATTAAAGTGAATACCAGTACATTCATGCAGAATGATTTAATGACAAGTGTTCCTTCCTGGCAAATTCATCTAAATTCTGGTCTTCAGTTTGCTAAAATGACAAAATAATTCCTGTCAAAATAATGCTGCTACATTCATGCCTTAACAGTGACAGAGACCAGATGTCATTCTTCTCTCATTACATGGGGGTTTTTGCATGTTTTGATACCATGAGAGTACATAGTGTTTAGTGTTAGTCCCATTGCTGTGAGTTCCACAATCAGAGAAGCAATGTCACTGATTGGAAAGATAGTCAGATCTATGATCACTTTGGAGAGATCTCTTTTTGCATATTTTCAAGCCCAGTTTGAAAGATTTTTAGTGTTTCCTTGAATAATTAATCATCAAGAGAAAAATAGGGGGGTTTTTTAAGGTAATGACCTGTTGTTTGTGCATTCTTTCTTCATTAAAACAGGTTATTAAAGTGACGAAGAAAAAAATAACCTTTTGAGAATAGTCTTGATAGTCTTATGGTGTTGGAAGTACTTTGTAGAACATAATTTTGAGGCACTGGAGATTAATGAGGTGGGCTGTAGATATTTTGGGTTTTTCTAATTTTTGAGGGTTTTTTCATTACTTTCTTGTCACATATAAATGCTTGTTGGCATACTAAGACAATTTCTGCCATCAGGACAATCAAAATAGGCAAGTGGTAGTTTAAAATTTAAACAGAAATCAACAAAAATACTGCTAAGCTATCACTTTTTTGGAAGAAGTTATAGCTCTCTATGGACCCCACTGTGCTAAAATATTTTTCAGAAGTATGGGACTTAAATGCTTGGCTTGTAAGGAAATTGATAGCACTAATTTTTGTAAGTTTTGGGGTTTAAATCTTAGTATGATCAACACATTAAATTATTTCAAGAGGAAATTATAGACTTATGAATGTAATTTTTCAATGTTTCTTAACAATTTGTCAAATTAAAATATAATTATTTTTTACTTTCCTAATTCTAGGAAACTAAAAAAAAAATTAGCTTCCTAGAATAACAGATAAATTCAATGTCTGATTCACTGCCTGCAGTATATTCTGGGCATTCATTATACAGAAGCAAATTGCCACCAGATTGCTGCTATCACACCTAGCATGAGTTGTTGCATTATTTAGCTTTTTTTATCTTCAGAGCGCTTCTTCCTCAGTTTTCTCAGTGGATAGCTGATACAGTCGTGCAGCTTGTTCATTAATGTTTTTTTCAGAGAGATTACTGTTTTTTCTTCATTTGAGAGCTGGATCTTGGATTAAGCAAGCTTCAGAAGTTTATGTTAAAAAGACCAGTTAAGTTCTGGTAAAAAAAAAAACCCAGTGATACTCCAGTGGTGGCACTATGGACCCTGAAAGCTTCTTATGTCAAATGAACTGGAATTTTGACTAATCTGTGTGAAATTAGTTGAAGTCTCAAGTCTACCTTTTTGGAATTTGAATGGAAATCTTCTTCACTTTACACTTCATCAAAATGTAAAGGAATAGCTGTGCCTTTTATAAAGCTAACCGTGTCATCCATTCCTTAACTGAATTCATCCTCTCTGTCATCAAGTTTCATTATTTACCTCTTCTTTGCTTATAAAGTTTTGAATTTTGTATTAACTTGTAGCATGAAATTCAGACTTTTCTGTACCCACATTATTTCTTTAGGAGAAAATACATAGTAGTTTGTAAAAGATTATAACATTTCTCTAAAAATTCAGGAAAAAAGCTTTTTAATATGATTTATTTTCTGGAAATAGATTTCCATGTAATAATAGTCAATTGCTGTCATCACAAAATACTGCAGCAAACTATATATATTTTATCAAAGTTCACTCATGATTTTTTGCATTAAATTGTCAGTGGGAATGGGTTGGAAGATAGCGTCTCCACTGTCTGCTGGAACCTGAAAGCAATACTAGGAATATGTTGTGGTCCAAGTATGACAAGATTCTCACACCATTCTTCTGGGAGGACATAGGGTTTGCATAGTGACATAGTAATTTTTGGTTTGGCTTTGGGTTTGTTCTTGGCTCTTTATTTGTTTGCTTTTACTTTAGGTTGTGATGCACCGTTCCTTGGGAGTACAATGTTTACCCAAATGATTATACAGTAGCTGCTCTTTAAGATGTTTCACTACCTCCAAGCACACTGTCCCTCAGTTGATAACTTTAGTAAACTTCAGGTTTTAAATAATTTAATTTTCTGGCTTATTTCACCTACATCATAGTCTTTTAGAGTTATTTCCATTTCCTCACCCAAAATGAATTCCTTTGTCTGGAAAATACCCCAAAATGCAAAGCAGGAGAGGTCCCTAGATGCTTGTCTTCGTGTGATTATCTAAGCCCTCTGGAGCGTGATGGGACTATAAACCTGTATTGGTATAACATTTTGTAGTCTTTGAGAAATTTAGTCATTGTAGTAGATGTTGTTATTTTATTTTGTTTTGTTTGTTTCTGAAAACTGTCAGAGTTTCAAAGCTCTTTATGGAAGAAAGAATAGAAAGAGGAGAGACAACATTGGGGTGTCACATGTGGTGAATTGATCACTGTTTGAGAACACTGGGATGCATTTTCTTGAGAAATGCATTGTATCTACACAAGAAGAGAAGCAGAGAAACAGTAAGCTTCCTCCCATCTGTAGCTTTGAACATGCCAACAATATCATACAATCCAAAGTATTTCCAGTATTTAATTGAGTCACTCTCTCCTTAAAATGAGCCATTTTAATCTCAGTTTTGTGAATCATTAAAATACATTTTCTATAATAACTTTGTATAATCATGAACAATCGCCTTGTGCTTTCTGTGATGTAATCCTCATGTCTACTTAGTAATTGATGTCTTGGTTTGAAAGACAGGTGTCTACTAAGGAAGGCAGGAGCCTCCCTTGGAATGGAGAATATAAACTCCCTCCCTCCAAATTATTATAATTTTGAAATTAAGGGTGCTCTCAGGCAAAGAGGTGGGAATAGGAATAACAGTTCTTTATTAAGACAATTAAAATAAAAATGCAGTAATACAAAAAAAAAACAAACCCCACTGACAGAATCAGAGTACAACCTGACACCCTGTGGGTCGGGGTGTTGGTAGCAGTCTCATTAAATGGTGGCTGCAGTACTCCTGCAGTGGCAGATGTGGTTCTGTTGAAAGTGATGATCCTGTAGAAAGATGTAGATTCCCTCTGATGGTCCAGGTTTAGATGGGTCTGGTCTTCCTCTGGGAATCCAGTGGAGAAAGGCTGACTTTGGTGTTCCAAATCTCACATTTTCATCCAGATAGGAATTCTTGGCTCCTCCCCCTGGATGGAGCATGTTCCAGTGGGATGATGTAAGTTTATCAGTCATGAAATGACTCATGACTCATGAAATGAGACTCAGTTGCCCATGAGCAAAAAATATATCTCTGGAAGAAGGATGGGTCATGGAAAAGATGAAGAAAACTGCCCCAGCTGATTCTTAACACCTGCCCCATTAACAGAAGATTACCATAACCACCACCCCCACCATCCCCCCCCCACACATACACACACACACACACACACACACACACTTCCTTTTCAACAGGTGGTGATAGAATAGGTGCTTTTGGTCACAGCTTGCCCTGCAACCCAAGACAACTGGTAACTGATAAATACTGGATCACATCCCAACTCTACAGGTGCTAACAGATGTTTGGTGGTCATTGTCAGGGTTAATGTGTTAATGTGCTGTTTTACATTAACATAAGTGTAATAAGCCTGCGGTTATTATGTAGACACTTTCTGTTAAAAAACAAACAAACAAACAAACAAAGTAAAACTTTTTAAAATATAAAATAATTTTCATTTCTCGGGACTTCATCCAGAGAAACTCCAGTGCCACCCACACAGTAAAGGTCTTCCTTACATTCAGGTGGAACTTCCTGAGCATCAGATTCTGCCATTGCCTATTGCCCTGTTACTTAGCAGCACTGAGAAGAGCCTGGAGCCACAGTGAAGATGTTCCATTCTGCTTTTGTCCTTTGACCTCTGATTCTACAGTACATCAACCATGATGCAGACCTGTGTAATTACCACATTTAAATCTCAAGCCTTCCTTTCTAAGGCTTGATTTTACTTTTCCTATAGACATGAAATATTAATATTTAATTCCCAGTCCTAGTCACCCCTTTTCTTAGTGTAAAAAATGAATGAAACAGAGATGGGTCATAACATTGTTATTAAAGAAGGTCAAAAAAATTGATAGTTATGAGACGTTCTCTTTAATTTGTTGTGAGTTCGATCAATGCACGTGTAGTCCCCACAAATGCTGCATCATGCTTCCACTGTAAACTAGCAGTCATCCCCATACTTGTGTTTGCTGAGGAGTTGGAGGTATAATTTTTGTTGCATAATAGAATTGAAACAATTATTTTGGGGAGTGAGATTCTGTGATCAGATAATTATTTTTCTCAACTTGCCTTTTTGCTTTGTCCTCAGTTTGCTTTAAAAGGAAATATTTCTAGCCGTTGTAATCACTACTGGAGTACTGGATATTTTATATTAAAAACTGAGCTGCATCAAGTAATTCTGACTGACCATAGAAGTCACTTAATTTTTCAAGTCATTAAAAGTCAGACTCTATCTCATCATTCTAAGTAACGAATTCTCTTCAATGTTACTTTTATATATGATAAACAAAGATAAATTGTGCCTGCCATAGGTACAGTCGTATATGGTAGGATATAACAGACCTCCTGCCGTGTTGTTGACATATGGCCACATGAATTTAGGTAGCCTCTGTCCCACCTACCAGAGCCCAGTGAAACAACTGCAAGGACTAGTGGATAGATATTAATGAAACTGAAGTAGGAGATTTCAACTTGGGTATAATTAGGACACCAAGGAATCGATTGTGGCTGTGAATCTCTGGTGGGAAATGGTACTTTGAAGAATGATGGTAGCCCAATAATATGATAATATTTTAAAAATAATTAAAAAATTCTTCGTTTCCTGGTTGTTCAACATATGTTATGCTCCAGCCCCTTGCCATGCTCCAATAGAGAGGTTAAGGATGATTACCAGTGCACTGAAAGTCAAAAATCTGTCTGCTGCTACAACTTCAAGACATGCTGGGGGTCTGAAATAAATATATTTATTAATTTATTTGTTTTCAGGGGCTGGTTAGCATCTGGGTAAGAAGTTGGACTTTAAAATTCATCCTGACTGAAATGCTTATTTCTAGCACTGTGGACTCTGATCTAATCCTTGTCAGACAGACTGAGTTCCCTGCATGCAGTGGTTCTAACAAGAATCTCATCCATTATGCAGAATAACATTCTCAGCATAATTATGCACTGTTAATCAGTAAAATTTCTACTTGCTGAAAAGCAATATGAAAGAAACCAGCTTTTCCAATAAGTATTTGTGACTAATTTTTTGTTGGTTTTATAATTAAAATTGTAGTTATACCCTTCTGCTGGTTTAAAATCTGTTTAAATTTTTTGGAGGGGGTAGGGAAGGAAGGGAGTTTCATACATAATGAAGGAAATTATTTAGCTGTTCTTATGTTTTAACACTGAAAAACATTCACAGAAGCTGTTCCTGTGGCTGTTTTTATTGTGGTCATGAAATGAAAGCCTGACTACAGTGGGTTTGATAGGTAGTTTGTGTTCCTCTCATCAGATTTCATTATTTCTGTTTCATTATTGCTTGTTGTTTATTCTTTCATGTAAAGTGTGGTAGAGTAAAAAAGTATAGTGGCTTTTAATCTCTAGTTCAACTTTTTGATATCCTTTTAAATTCAGTTTGCTTTATGGCACAGTCCTCTAGTAGTGCTGGACAGGAAACCTGCAAGTTGATTTGTCTTTCATATGCTGCTCTTTACATCAAATGACTTCCTTGTGAGTGACTGCACCAGCTTTCTGAAACTTGCACATTTGTACTTGTTCCTTCCAAAGACAGGGTAGATGCCCACAGGTAACAAGCAGAACCCAAAATAGCTCAAACCTGCAAAACTACACTTGGGATTGAAAATATTGATCCATGCACAAAAAAAAGTACCTAGTAGCAAAAAAAAAAAAAAAAAAAAAAAAAAAAAAAAAAAGTGCAAAGGGAAGAACAAATGGAAGTGAGTTTTAGTACCTGAGGCACCAGTGGTAGTCAAGTACTTTTGTTGTTTGATAAACTGTGTGAAAGGACATAATTTCAGATGTCATTCCAGACCAACCAACCATGGATCGGTTAAGCAGTGTTGCTAGTGTGCACACTCCTGGAAAAGCTCGCAGCCTGTGGCTTGGACAGGAGCACTCTGCTGGGTTATGAGCTGGCTGGATGGCCAGGCCAGAGAGTGGTGGTGAGCAGTGCTGCATCAGCTGGGGACAGTCACCAGTGGTGTCCCTCGGGGGTCTGTGCTGGGTCCAGTTCAATATTTTTATTGATGACATGGATGAGGGTATTGAGTCTTTCATTAGTAAATTTGCAATGATGCCAAGCTGGGTGTGTCGATCTGTTGGAAGGGAGGAGGGCTCTGCAGAGAGACCTGGAATGGTTGGATGGATGGGCAGAGTCCAATAGGATGATGTTTAATAAGTCCAAGTGCCAAGTCCTGCATTTTGGCCACAATAACCCCCTGCAGAGTTATAGACTAGGGGTGGAGTGTCTGGACAGTGCCCAGGAGGAAAGGGACCTGGGGGTGCTGATCCACAGCTGGCTGAACAGGAGCCAGCTCTGTGCCCTGCTGGCCAAGAAGGCCAATGGCCCCTGGCCTGTAGCAGGAATGGTGTGGCCAGCAGGAGCAGGGAGGTCATTCTGCCCCTGTGCTGAGCACTGGTGAGGGCACACCTGGAGTGCTGTGTCCAGTTCTGGGCCCTTCAGTTTGGGAAGGATGTGGAGACACTTGAGTGTGTCCAGAGGAGGGAATGAGGCTGGTGAGGGCTGGGAACACAAGCCCTGTGAGGAACAACTGAGGGAGCTGGGGTGTTCAGTCTGGAGAAAAGGAGACTCAGAGGTGACCTTATCACTCTTGACAACTCCCTGACAGGTGGTTAGTCAGGTGTAGTCAGGCAGCACTGACAGAATGAGAGGACACAGCCTTAAGCTGCACCAAGGGAAATATAGGCTGGAATTAGGAAAAAGTTCTTCATGGAAAGAGTTATAAAGTACTGGAATGGTCTGCCTGGTGATGTCATCATCCATGAATGGGTTTAAAAAAAGACTGGACGTGGATCTTGATGCCATGGTCTAGTTGAGATGTTAGGGTATGGGTTGGACTGAATGATCTTGGAGGTCTCTTCCAACTTAGTCTGTGATTCTGATTCTCGGTTGAATTGTTGCAGTTAAAACAAGGTATGTTAGGAGGATCTTCTGGGTGATGAAAACATGTAGTTTTGTGGTGTGGATGGCATCAAAATATCACATACTGCGTCTTTTTTCTTTTTTTTCCTTTTTGTCCTTTTTTCTTGTTTTCTTTTTTCTTTTTTTTTTTCTTTTTTTTTTCTTTTTTTTTTTTTTTTTTAATGTTACAATCCACATAGCTAAATTGTGCATCTGCACCCTGTGGCACAGTGACCTGCTACTTATGATGGCCATGAAGCCAGAGCAGACCCATCCACCTGAGTATCACTGCCTCCAGTGTTTTCCAAGGTGTGAACCATAGAACTCTGCTGACAAAAAGTAAGCAATAAAATACTCTGAAAATATTAATGTTAATTTGAGCAGGTTTTCTTTGTCCTGTAGTATTTGACATTGTGATGTGTAAGGCAAAGACTTTTAAGCTGTCTGGCTTAACTAGCAGGGGTCAAAGCCAATTATTTACTAGAAACTCTTTAAGAGTACCTAAAGTTTGTTGGAAACAAGAATTGAAAAGAAATGTCACTTGCTAAAGTATCTCAATGACAGTAAAATATGTTAATGATGGAAAAAGCTGTTTGTTGCTTTGCCTTTTCAATAAAGCTGAATCCTTGAATCATCAAAATGTGTCCAAAATTTGTAGAACCTAAGAGTATTTAAATGTGAGAATTACGACAATGACAGATGGTGTGGCATTCTTTCAATTATGCCTGCAGTTTTTAAATTATGCTGGGTAATGTGGCTGTACTGATTAATGCAATGGTTTAATATATTCATATAAAGTTCATTACTTTGTTAATATGTGTAAATAACTAGGATTGATAGGAATAGTTCCAAAAGGGGTAATTTAATGAAAATGTTTGTGACTGACAATGTAGCAATCACACTTTGTTGTACTAAAAAGGTACTAATTTTTGCAATATTTTCCAGGCAGATTCTGTTCAGATTTCAGAAAATGTCAGGATGTTTGGTTTCATAAAGCATCTTTACTTCAATCATGTATCCAGGGATATTGACAAAGAAGAATGCCAACTTAGCTCCACTGAAGTCTATAGTAAGATTTAATATTGTGAGTTAAATCCTCAGTGGGGTGTAGTCAGTAAATCTATGATGAAAAAAACCTGTTAAGTGTTGTTTGAGAAGTGTCCTGGGGAACTCAAGGCATTAGTACTGGAAAAGAACATGAGTTTCAAAATTAACATGGAGGCAGGTTTCTTCAACATAAAGAGCTGGAAAAAAAATCCCAATATATTATTAGTATTCAGGTAAAATCTTTGACTAAAGTGTTTATTAAGAATATTCTATTATAAATATGGATGTTTTTTCTCTTAGGGATATACATATATACATACATACATATATCCCATATATGGGGTCTATATGTATATACTTTCACATAAAAAAAATCCAACCAACTTTTGTAGGGTTGACTCAGAGCAACTCCATTGAAATAATACTCTGCTGCTTCTCTTCAGTGTTGTGGGAGACACATATGCATGCATGCATATATTTCCTTGCTTTGTGGAATTATTATATGTATATATATATTATTATATATAATTTTTAACTGTGAAACCATATGGCAAAAGTTCAGAATTTGCTTTTAAGTTTTGAAAGTGAAAAAAAAATCAAAAGAGAACTCCATGTTTCATAGGACGGATTTCAGCTTTCTAAGTTTCTCCTCCCCAGGCTAAACAGGCCCAGTCTCCCAGTCTTTCCTCGTAATAGGGATGTTCTGGTTCTCTCATCATCCTTGTGGTACTCTTTTCTGGTAGTTTCTTATCTTTCCTGAACTGAGGAGCCCAGAATTGGACTCAGCAATTCAGGTGCTGCCTCACTAGGGTTGAGCAGATAGGTCCTTCAGTGTGCTGGGTGTGCTTTTCCTAATTGCCCCCTGGATATCATTGGCCTGCTTGGCCCCTGGAACACAGTGCTGGTTCGTGGACAGCCTGTTGTCCACCAGCATCTCCAGGCTGGTTCTCCACAGAGACCTGCTCCCCAGCAGGTCAGCCCTCAGCCTGCACTTGTGCATGGGAATATTCCACCCCAGGTACAGGATCCTGTCTTTGCCTTAGGTGAACTTCCTTAAGTTCTTCTCCATCCAGTTGCAAGTCTGTCTATCAATAGCATAGTGTAAAAACAATTAAAAAAAAAAATTTCAGGCTAGCAATAGATATCAGCAAAACCTACAATTTCCCTGTAAAAAATATTCATTACATTGCAGAGAGCTAATATCCCATTCGTTCTGTTTGGGGAGAGACTCACAGAATCATTAAAGTTGGAAAAACCTCCATGATCAGTGAGTTCAACCATTAACCTCAATCTCCCATGTCCATCACTAAACCATGTCCCTAAGCAGCACAGCTACACATTTTTTGAACTTTCTGGGATGGCGATTCCACTACTTCCATGGATAGTCACTTCCAAAAGGGTGTTTGTTTTTAGTTTGTTTCTTTGAAAGAATGAGGTGATTCAATCCCCTGTCAAGCTGGTACTTTCTCCTAAAACTTTTGTCATATTTTAAGTTCAATCTAGCTGCATTAGCTTAACAAACTTAGGATTTCAGAAGTTTCTGAAGTACTCCGTATAACTGCATCTGTTTCAGTGTACTAGATTGAAGAGGTTTAAAGGCCGTGATTATTGTTCAGGGTTAAGATGCAAGCCTGAAAGTTTCTCATGGAAAATATAGTATGGTTTGGATGAACAGGTGGTTCCCATGCCAACGTCTTCTACGAGGTATTGGATGCTACCATTAGCACATATGTATATCTTCAAGTTGAGAATAATTTTTTTTTATTTTCAATTTCTGCCATAAGGAAGTTGTACAGTCAAATAATTTGTCTCTGTTGTCAATTTTTCTAGCAAAGAAAAGTCTAGGAGCCTTAAAGGAAAGAAAGAGGCCATTATATAAAATAAATTAATGCATTGCATAATGTTGTAAGAGAGGTTTAAAAGAGAACAGTGGACTCAAATTGAATTTCATAGGTCTCATTCTATTGTCATAATCAGAAATCCACATTTCCTCCTGAATTTTTTATTTCTTAATATATTCAATATAATTTTTTTCCATAGTTTTGTGTTTTAGTGTACTTGATCTGGAATATTTTCTCTTTCTTTATTCTGAAAGTGTCATTGACACATTAGGTTTTCTGATGGAACATAAAACAAATATGCAGTAATTATGTATTGTGTCAAATATTTGTTTAAAAATCCTGCAATATAGATTAATCTTTTCAAAGCAGTAAAATTTGTAAAATATGAAAAGTTGATAATTATTTTATCAGTATTTAATGGAGTACCTAAAAATTAAAGTAATGGTCAGAAGACACCATGATGCATTTAAATCTAGAAATGTAAGCATACTCTTTCTACATGATTCTGTGTGGATAGATGTTATTTTATTTTCAATAATACAGAGTTCACAAATTCTGTTAAGCTAAAATGTTGATGGGTTTGTGAACTTAAAATAGCACTAAACCATTATTTTCTCATGTGAGTGCTTTCTTCTACAGCATCTGCTCATAAAAATTACCTGTGCAAAATGTGGGTCTTTATGTATGTGGTATCATTCCTTGCTCATTGGAAAACGCCTTTTTTTTTTGTAGTTCTTGGATATTTTTGCTCTTTTTACCCCTTTACTGAGTTTTCTTAAGACAAAAATTAAGGTAAAAATATTGTACAATAAAGAAGCTTTTGAGATAATTGTGTTGTTTCACAAGATTACATAAATATTATTTCCAAATTTAGAATCAATTAAACATTGCACCAAGAGAAAATAAAATGTGTTGCTTACTTATACCAGGTTCTGAACATATTTTTTAACATTCTGTCTGAATAATCTGTGTTTAAAATTAAATCCTTAGATATGCAGTTGCTGAAGTATATTTTTGCAGAAGGGTAGTTGGCCAGTGTTAGAGCTGAGATTACATATATAGTCTTTAAATGGTGTCTGGAACTTTCCTGTTTTGTGAGCTAATAACCATTATTAACCATAAGCATTGCATGTTGACAGTGCATTAATAAGACCTCCCTTACTATGAAGGAGAACTATAAATATTCCCAAGCCCAGATTTTTCTGTTCTCAAGACAGACACATGCTAATACCCTTTCCATGCCACCCTCATATGCCCAAAATCCCCCACCTGAATTGCATGTATATGTGCTGCTCGAAGACAAGAAAACCACAATCTGAAGTTCTTCATCCCCATCTGTTAAATGACAAGGTCCCAGGTAAATTTAAAGCTGTAAGATCATCCTTCTATGCAGTGATCAGCTGATAACTAGCATTTTCGAAGGCATTTCTCTGCACTTAGGAGTTAGAAATTTAACAGTATTATGGGACAATTGTCTCACAAGTATTTTCTATAACAATTCTGGAATACGTAAATGAAGCAATGTTTTTAAAAACATTGTGTGGAATTTGTTGTTTGCATCAACTAGTACATACAATATGTGAAGCAATACCTTCTAACTTGCCTTTTTAAAGCAAAATAAAAAGGACAAAGAATGGAAGGGCTTTTTTAATATTGTTCCTGCATTTTCCTGAACTGTGTTTTAGAAGACATGCTCGTACTAGCTGTCTTACTCATGTGAGTAACATTTTTAATTATCAAAGCCATACGCAGTTAATTCGTGTAGGTATCACACCGACTTCTTTACATTAAATGTTTGTTTGTTCAGATGAAAATTGTAATTTCAGTTAATTAGTAACTGCATGATGCACACACAGTAAAATTTAATGGGAATGCATTTAGACACAATTCACTAATATCACTGATTATTAATTATTGCTTAGCTAACACAAATATCATGTTTTATAAAATGTTCTGCTTAAATTGAGCAATCACTAAATATGTTGCAAAGCAGAGGAATATTAATGCAGTGCTTAATGAAAAGTATTTTTTTTCTAGGATAATGCACATAACATAGAGACAGAATTAATCTATATCACCAAACTTGAATTTTCTCCTGGGCTCTTGTCACTGAGAAAGGCAAAAGTGACTAGAAATTATTTTTTCCTCTTTAATCTGATAGTCAATCAGCCTGGTTTTTGCTTCTGTAAATGTTTATTATAGTGTAGCTCTGGATTAAACCTTCTGTCATCACTGCTTCCTGTTTCCTCTCAGACATTACTAAATCTGAAAGCAAGCCGTTAGCAGGATGTTTTCTCCTTTCCAGCACTCCTTGGCCACATTGTTGCATTGTGGTCAGAACATTACTGAAAAATGTGTCTGTTTTGTGCAGAATGACAGTTTTTGTGTTAAACTTTTGTAGACAAATAATTCTGCTCTTCCCATGTAGGTGTGGTGTACGTCTTTTTTTAATCCATTTTGCCAAGACTCTGCTGTTGATCTAAACCAAATTTAGGTTTTAGAAAAAAATGGGGGCATGTTAGATGCTATATCTTGTGTGTAGGAAGAAGGTGAATGGCTGGAAAGAGACATGATTGCTGGATTTGGGACGCATTTGAAATAAATTCAAGTAAAAAGAATACTGCTGTTGAGTTCATAGGAAAGTAGAATGATATAGGTTCTCTCTTCTATTGTACAAATCCTTAAGAAGCTGTAAATACCAATTCTTCTTAACTTGGCATTCTGATTAGAATGTTTTGTGCATCAATGCATATAAAATGTTACAGTACTTTATTATAATTATGTTATTTTCCTTTAGAAGTGTAGAGTGGTAAAGTGGGTCTCAGGCATGAAAGAAGGACCTTTCCTAACCCTCTGGTTAGAAAAGCTGGCAGCAGCTGCTTTGTTGTGGCATCTGTGGCTATAGTAAATGGTTTGCTTTCAAGGTAGTAGACTTGCTACTTAGTTCTAAGCATTGGCTATTATTGTTTAAAATTGTTTAAAATATGAAAGAAACTTTATCAATTTTTTAATCTCCTTTTCATAGGTTTTTGTTCCCAGTTGTGATTTATGGAGAGATTTGATATTTTTCCTTGATCCTAGGATCTGAATCATGATTAGTCATAGCCTTTTATTGGGAAAATAAAAGAAAAGAAGAATAGTTTGGTGGGAAGGGACCTACAATGACCACCCCATCCAACTGCCTGACCTCTTCAATGCCGAGAAAACATGAAAACCTCATAATAAGGTCATTGTCCAGACACCTCTCAAGCACTGATAAAGATGGTTCATTGAGCACATATAAAGTCTGTTCCAGGGTTTGAGCATGCTCTCTGTAGAAAAATGTCTCCTAATGTCAAGTCTGATCCTCCCCTGATGCAGCACTGAGCCATTTCTATGTCTCCTGTCAATGGATCTCAGGGAAAAGAGGTCAACATCTCCCTCTCCATTTCTCCTCAGAAAGCTGTACAGAGAAATTTGGTGATCCCTCAGCCTCCTTTTCTCCAAACTAGACAAGCCCTGAGTTCTCAGCAACTACTCATAGAAGCAGCAGTTTTGTTGTCCTTCTTTGGACAATTTTGAGAACCTCCACATCCTCTTACAGATTGTGCAGCCCAGCACTGTGCACAGGACTCAGACCACCCCAGTGCTGAATACAGCAGAATCACCACCTCTCTTGACCATCTGGCTGTGCTGTGCTTGATGCCCCCAGGATGCAGTTTGACCTTTTGGATGCCCAGGCACACTTCTGGCTCACAGTGAGCCAGATGCCAACCAACACTCCCAGATCCCCACTGCAGGACAAATCTCCAGACTCTCTTCTCCTGATTCATACTTGTGTCCAGAGTTATTTCATCATAGGTGCAGAATCCAGTGTTAAATGATTGCCCAGTGCTCAATCTATCTAAATCATTCTGCAAGGCCTTTTTTCCCTCAAGAGAGTTAACATCCCAGACTGGTATTATCGGCATAATTGCAAATGCAATTTGATCTTGATAATTAATAAAAATATTGACCCTTGATCATTGATAAAAATCTTGAACAGAACTTACCCTAGAACTGAGCTCTGAGGAACATCACTGGTGATGAGTCAGCAGCCCCTTTCACTAGAACCCTTTGGACCTGCCTTTCAGGCGATTCTTCAGCCAGCATCATGAACCTACTCATGCAACAGCTGGATAACTTGTCCAGAAGGATGATATAGGGGACAGTGTCAAAAGCTTTACTAAAATCCAGCCCTACTGCATCCACCATCTTCCCTTCATCCACAAGGCAGGTATGTAGAAGCATATAAATTAGTTAAATTTTTTCCCTGTGTGAACCCATGTTGTCTGTGCCTGATGATTGCATTGTCATTTAGATGCCTTTCAACAGGATTCAGTATCATCTTCATTATTTTTCCAGGTGCTGAGGTTAAACGCACAAGTCTGTAGTTTTCTAGATCTTCCTTCTCACTCTTCATGTAAATTGGAATAACACCCATTAGCTTCCAGGCATCAAGGAGCTCCCCAGCCTCATACTTCTCACAAAGAAGCCATAAAGCCATTGAGAAGCCATTGTACAGAAATAAATTTAAAAGTGTTCTGTATCTTTTTATAAAACTTAGTAACTAGGAAGTAAAGAAACTATACTTGCTTATAAATTATTCACAGTGGGAAAGGTAACTGAACCATGGTTTTTAATTATTAGGAGCTTAAGATACTGTGTAAATAGCAGCAGCAGGAGGAAGGGAAGGAAAAACCAAGCTTTGATTGTTTGCTGGTTTGATTGCTTCTCATTTGGTTTCCATTTTAACCAATCATGCTAAGTCTATGCAATAATAAATGTTCCATATTCATTTTAGATTAAAAAATACATAGAAATGACTACATAAGAAACAGCACAGTAATGCTTTCAGCAGTCTCATGGAAATTAGGAAACAAGAAGAACTTTTTTCTTAAATCTGAATTAAGTATCTAGGGTAATCAGCAATTTCAGATGTTATTTTTAGTCAGTGGGGATTTCATGGGAGGAGACAAAGGAATGAATTGAAATAGAGAAGGAGAAAGAAAGTAAATTTCTGGACAATGTGTAAAATACATGAAGTTTATGTCTTTCATGTCATTGATTGCTGGTTCTCTTTTAATTGTTATGTTTTTGTGCTTTGGGTTCTCTCAAAGTTTAATATTTTTCTTCATCTCAAAGAGTTTCTGGTCCAGTTCTAAGTGCTGTTTCTCATCTAATGATTTACTACTTCATGTTCATCTAGTTAGGAAGTATGCTTATTTTGGTAGTGGTCTCATCATAAGATTGGGACACATACAAGCATCTTTCAAAGAAAGCCACAGGGAGACATATCTAGTAGCTTTTCAGGCATAAGGAGTCTCAAAGAAACATGAGACCTTTCTACCATGAAAAAGGCAGTACAGACTGATCCAAGTTGAGGATCTTACACCATGACCATGGTTATGTGATAATTACTTCTCTTAGAGTCAAGATCTCAAGGCACTGTAGAGAGGTAGGATCCTAAATACAATCTTTTCTTTCTTCAAAAATGTTGCACTATTACCATCAGAGTTTTTTAATTTAGCTGGGTTGCTATCCTTGATTCTATTTTGCAGTTTATCCTGTAAAAATTTCACATAGTGGGATTTGCAATTGTGGTATTTTCCAGCTCTGTATCTCCTCCCAGATTATCCTTTGAATTTTTGCCCACTGAATAGTTTTATTAGACATTATAATTAAATGTACTTTTACCTATCCAGAATTAGTTTAGCTTTTGATTTTTCTTATAAAATGTGAAAAGCTTTGTCAAGAACTCTTTCTATTAAGCAGAGGATCTGACCATGATAGTGCACTGAAGTGAAGGCTTCAAAATTGTATCATACAACCATTGATAGCTTTTCAAGCTTAGAGCAGAAAAACATTAGTGATTAGTACTTGATTTCATATTTTTCTGTCTCTTGGTGAACCCAAACTGCTCCAGACTTACTGAGATGTTAACAGATGACAAAAGACTGCTCAGCAAGCATGCAGGGAGGGGACAAACACAGGCAGCCATGCTGCATGGTTTAAGTACAAATATATCAGGTAAGCAGCAACAATAGAAATTCCCCCTTGAATCCCAGGACCAGCACAAGGTAACGTGTTTGTTCTGATGTCCATGAAAAATATACACAGGAGACTCCAGAGTCTTAAACTTTTTTTGAGTTTCATGACTGGCATGTTGTGTGAGGCAGCTGGATTTTGCAGCTCTCCTCATGACTCTAATAGGCCTTTCATTTGGATAATGCAGACAAAAAACCTTTAAAGAGAAACCTGATCCTCATGAAGAGATATATTACAGGCAAGTGTGCCTCAGCAAAGGATAGATGCTGGGTCAAAAGAGTCCAGCTTCTTATTATAAAGGGAAGATGGGATTGAGCTGCCTTCTTTTCCTGCAGTTGTAGCTAGCATGTGGTATCCTTTGAGCAGGATTTGCCACTGGTATTGCCTTAGCTGAACTTTACTGGTTGTAAAGGACGTTCTTTAATATGCTTTTTTTTGTGCAGTTTAACTTTTTATAACATTTCTAATGAAACTTTTTTTCCTCTTAGCTTTATGGTGTCTCTGAAATACCAGAGGGGAAAAAAGTAATTAAATAATGGTCTTAAATGCAGTTCATAGTTCTTCGTCACTACATTTTAAAGAATGCTTTCTGCAGAGCAAAATCCCACAGGATAATTAATGTGCTCCAAAGGATAGTGCCTATACTATTTTTTTATTTTAGAAGAAAACAGGAAGAGGGAAATTTGGGGGCTTTAGACTTAAAACAAGGCTGAAGGAAGTATTAGCTTTGCCTTTGCCCTTCTTTGCTGTCTCTTTCATAGTGGCATTTTATTAAAAGCCAAAATATATGTCTTGAGTCTAAAGAGAGATTTGTGTGAAGGGAAAATAGATGTGCATTTCAGCCACCTCATTCTCAAACTGCCCTCCCCGAAACTCAGATCCAATGTTATGGGTACCCAGTTATGGGTACCCAGTTATGGGTAGATTTTATCTTTGTGGTCACCTCAGTTTCTCAGGGTGAAGTTTTCTTATGGTCTCAGATATTATGGGCATCCACAGTTACTTCAGGTTCTGATTTCACCACAGTGTACAAAAAATATAAAGCAGCACATACCAAATTTCTGAAGTTAATTCAGTTAAAACAATCCACATCCTTTTCCTTTATTCAGAACTAGAACATGCACTAGTATATGTATTCTTGTTCTGCATGTTTCTATTTTCCAGACTGGTTCTTCAGCCATCCATCTTTCTGGGTGCAAAAGTGAGAGGCAAAAAAAATTATTTCAAAAATTTCCAAAAAGTGCCACAGCCCTGAATATTGTTGTATGTATCACACAGAGGATTGACACAATTGCTGGAGCACAAATGGGAATTCATCCTTCCTTCTTCATTACTGGTTTTGGATGGTATTTTTTTATTACCTTGAACTGTCTGCAGTGAACTGACTTTCCTTTTTTTTTTCAGAATGAAACAGTTTCTGCAGGAAATTATATCTGTTCTCCTGCTAAGAGACAGAGAACAGAAATTGACTCCCATGAGGCTACTAAACTAGGATATGTGTTTCCTTTTCATGCACATGAAAACAAGGAAGGTGGCAATGTAGGTCCATGAAAATACAGGGTGCATATTTGTAATTTTACGAGTAGAAGGATATTTGCATCTAAACATAGTAATAGATTATCCTATCTTTTTCTGAAATGCTGTGACTCCCAAATGCAGATGAATTTTAAACATTTTTAAATTCCACTTTATGTAAGAAGGAATCCATACTCAGAAGTCCTCTATGGAAACATGTAAAATGTGTGCTTTTTCTGTCCTTTTAGACATTTGGAAAATATGCAGAGAGTCAAAACCTTCATATTTTCATCTCATGATGAGAATTTTTGAAAAAAACCACTGTGCCTACTCTGCATGAAACATAACATTTTATAAAATATAAGCAAACATAGGGAGTTGTTTGCTGCTGGTAACTTTTTTACAGTTGTTTTTACAATTTACAGACGACAAGTCTGTAACTCTGCTTTCTAACTCAAGAACTAAACATCATCTAACTAGCTGTAGAGATAGTTGGTTATAACCAAGTTGGTTATAACTCAAGAACTAAACATCATCTAACTAGCTGTAGAGATAGTTGGTTATAACCAAGACAGCAAATAGTATATCTGTAATGAGTTCTTCAGAAATCTCTGTGAATTTCCAATGGCATTAAAAGTCTGATTTACACAACTGGACCATGATTTTTCTAGATCTGTTCAGGTATGGTTGATTTTCAAAGGAAAAAAAGAAGAAAAATGTTTAAGAAATATGATGAGAAATGAAAAATGTTGGGAGAAATGCCCAGTTATTTCTTAAGAAATATATAATGTAAGACATTTATAGAAATAAGAAAAGAAAGGCTATCAAGCCAAAAAGAAGTCATGAACTTTTTTTTCCAAGCATACTGAAAAGGTCTTGTGTAGCCTACTTACTCTTAGTAATATTTTTGATTATTAATTCTCTTATTTCTTTACAGAAATGAAACAAGAATTAATTCCTTACTGTCTCATAGTCAGTGTTATTTGCTACTGTATCCATTGATTCCATGTGATGTAAAAAACCATAATGGCTTAATTGCTTACCAAAGATCTGTTATTGTAATGGGAAAACCTATGGTGCTACAGGCCACTAAATTACAAATTAAAGACAATTTTTTTTCACATAATATATACTAAGAGTATACTGTGTCAGTTGGGCCAGTCTCTTCTATATTCAAACTTGTGTTTGTAAGTTTCCCTCCATCCCAGGTCCCTCTATTACAAAAAGTGTGAAATAGAATTTTTCTGGAGAGAAGCTGTCTATATTGATAGACAGAGTAATTAGCAGATGTTCTTGGTTAGAATATAACGTTTCTTTATATAACATCCTCAAATATTTTGTCTGATCCATCATGTGATTGCTTATGAAACAAATTAACTTTCAGAATGAGGATTTGTTCATTCCCACAAATTTGTATCAAGTGTTTGCCAACTGCACTATTTAATTAACAGAGATGTCTCCCTTATGACCATCAGGTTGCAAGTTCATTTCATAGGGGAATGTAGTAATACCTTTCTTTCTTATCCAGTCTAAATTTTTGATAGGTTATATGATCAACTACAGTCTCACTGCTGAATTTTTTTGAAATGGCTAAGATTTTTTTACATAAATTGATTTTTTTGGCTAATCCTGATGAACTAGAACCTTACTATTTCAGTCTTTTGTTATTTTGAAATTTTAAGATACACATCAATTTAATCATTATCTTGTTTATCTTGTCTTCATTTAAATTATACAATAATATTCCAGCTTTTAATTATTTAATTTTTTAATTTCTTAATAACTTACAGCTTCATTGCAAAATTCTCCTCTCATTTATTGAAAGGAAAGATATCCAGTTCTTGCTTTCCCATGCAAGTTCATGCATTATGGAAATGTTGAGATAACTGGAGAAGCCCAGGGTTGAGAATACTCCACTTATTCTCCTGGTTCCCTACACATAAATGAGAATAGAATGCAGGATTTGTGGGTCATTGCAAACAGAGTATATGTACTGTATAAAATACATTCCAGCCTCTTCCTTAAAGAGTCTATCCTGTGTTGTCTATCCCCCAAAGTTCCTGTAAGCAGTCAGAATGGAAGAGGTTTGATCAGGAGCCGATGTCTGACAAATCTTGACAATTGGCTTAGTGACAAGTTTTGTTAATCAAAAACTGGAAGCTCTTGAGTCTGCAATCACAACTCTTATGTTGTGCCTAGTTTACAGGTAGTTCTGGATCTTCCCTCAGTAGGAGATGGGAGCTCAATCCTACCTCCAACAGAGACAAGATTTATTTCCAACCAGACCAGATATTTCTGATATCCAGCTCTCACTGAACTGGGAAGTTAGAGGAAATACTTCTTCTTCACAGCCCAGGTCAGCTTTTGAATATTTTGCTCGTGATGTGTGTTGGAGTTGAACCCTTGAGTTTTATCATGCTGTCCTGGTTGGTGGACGGCAACAATGAACATGTTTTTTCTTAGAATGTTCCTTTATTAGTCAATTGTTTCTCATGATTTTTTTTTTTCCTGGTAAAAAATGTCGATTCTCGGCAAGCCTGTGCTATTTTCTATTCTATTCACCCTGTCTTTTTTCAGTTGTGTCATAGGGAAAATTACTGAGAAACTTAGACAAACATATTGTAAGAGAATTATACGTTTTGCTTTTTAAAAATAACTATATGCAATGGTTTCACAGATAAAAGTTTTGAAATGGTATAGTTGCTTTGGTATTCAGGTTTCCATGCAATTTCAGGAAAATTCCAGAAGTTTCCAGCATAAAATAGTTAAAATATTTTCCAACAAAAACACAATTTTAAGCTTATTCTTTTTTTTTGGAGCAAACTTTGGAGTGATAGTCAAGGCTTGTGTGAAAATCCGGTAGAAGGGAGATGATCAAGAGCAGCAGGGTCTGATCTGTGGAGCAAGGCTGACTGAAAGCCACACCAAGTTTTGCAAGTGAAAGGCAGCCTTGGTGCATTTGGTTTCACCAGGAAAAATGTTGATTTAAAAGCCATTCCTTATATAGTAATGGGTACAAACACAGTCATTTGACAACACCATTCTCAAAATCCCTGTGGGATCAGGGGTGGCATGGTATTTCAATGAGTTGGGAAGAGTGACAGAATCTTCCTTAACTGAGCAGCACAGCGCCCTGGCTTCAGATGTAATCATGAGCAAAAAGGGGTAAATGTAGTTTTTTTTTTCTTGTAAAATCACCTATCAACATTTGGTGATAAATTCAGAATTTACTGAAACACACTGAATGCTAATGCACTTATTTATAGAAAGGATTTTATACATTCTTTCTCTCAAGAAAGGCTGAAAAAATGTGTTCAACAGCAAGTACAGAGGTTTCTCCTGGGAAGTTATATGAATAAGGAGAAAAGTGAAATTATAATGGAAGTACCTTACAGTACCTCTGTAATAATCAGTTGTGCCAGGAAGCACAGTGAGCATTTATTTTGCATTATTTTTCATTTTTATAACCTAGTATGTACATTATTGTTTTATTGTTAGTTAGTGATGAAATATTTGTAACACACCATATGTTATAAGCAAATTTCTGGCATCATTCCTTTGTTCTTTATTTAAGTGCAGTATGTTTCTTATAAAAGACACCGAGTTCCAGTAATAATAAGAGCTCCTAAAAATGTGAAAAAAAAAAGAAAAAAAGAAAAAAGTATGCATTTTTGAGCCTTTTTTTTTTTTTTTTTTGCTTTTGCATATCATAAGTTCAAAAAAAGATTACTATAATTTGCAGTAAATTGCATAAAATTGACTTGTTAACTATCAGAGAGATTATTTACTTAGGTTGCATAGAAACACTTTATGGAAAAGTGTAAATAAAGTTGATACATTTAAAATAGACTCAGCATGCAAGCAGAAATTGTCTTTGAAATCATTTTATGGCAAATTAGTTCTCTTCATTTAAGAAATACTTAGCATATAAGTAATTTTTTTTGTAACCTCAAACAAAAATATTTATTGGTTGTAGGAAGGGTGTTTAGAGAGCTGTGTGAAATTTCAAAGAGATTGCTTTGTCATATAATTTTGAACAAATGATTTTAATATGAAGTTTTTCCTCTGTGTTAAAATCAGAATGTTCCATGTGATTTTCTTTTCTACATGTATTTAATCTTACAATTGCAACAAACAATTTTTTGTATAAATCTACTGCAATATATTCGTTTTTATGCTTGAATTTTTTGCATTGCAATATTTGCACTGGCATTATTTAATTTTAAAGACGAAAAGCATAAGCATGTCTTCCAAGTTGCTGCTCCCAAAATCGGTTTCTCATCAAGCCATCTCCACCGTTTTCTGAGCTGTGTATCAGTCTTAGACTTCTTCATTCAATTAGAATTGCCAATCTACCTCCTTAGCCTAGAGAAAGTAATGGATTTTTTCAGAGTTAATAAGTTACGATGCCATGATTTCAGTGAAAATTAAATGATATCAGAAATCTTGACATAACTGTCTTTTGAGATGTTTATAATTTATCTGTCCAAACTCTGGTTAGAGATGCAATATTTTTTAATCTCTATTTACACAGTGGAAAACTAGGCTTAGCTTCAGCAAACCATTTCAGAAAAAGTTTCCAAGGAGGTGGGTGTTTGTTTTACATTCTTTTGCTTGGCTCTTGACATATTCCTCCTTCTCAGCTCTCAAGCTATCTCTTTTGTAAATTTGGTGAATGTTTTTGTTACCAGGTGGTGTGTCTGTTCTCAGTCACTAGTGCTTCAGTAATGCATGCCTCTAACATGCAAGCACTGTATTACCTGAGAAAATTTCATGGACAAGAAAGTCGTCTTATTGGAGTGATAGTATAATACTCATAGTACTTTCCATGCAACATTTACTTAAATAAGTCTGCATAGGGTTCTTATCATATAATCATAGAATATCTCAAGTTAAAAGAACCTTCAAAGTCCAGCTCCTGGGAGTTGGTGGTGATTAATAAAATTCTATCCAAACTAAATTTAGACCTGGAGTATCACTTTCAATACTCCAATAAATCTATTTTGTGGAGAATGGTTTTCTTAATTTTTCAGCCATTCTCTAGATTTTCTCAGTTGTTTGTACAAGTTGCATTTTAAGATGCCTTTCTTCTAGCTGGCTGTGACTGCATTCCCAAGTCCCTGTTCCATTCATTGAATGATATAATTTACAGCCACTCAAGTTTTCTGATTGTCTGTGGACTGGACAGCAGATTTCTCTGTTGATTTCTCCACCATTGTCCATTTTCTTTCTGCTTTTTTGTACATTGTTATCTGACAACTGTCTTCTTCATGGCAAACCTAGAAGAGCCAGCAGACTGCTTCTCTGGCTTACATATTTTAGGGAAGCCCCACTTTCACTTTTTTTAATATGTACTCCTAAGTTAATCCTTTTGGTTGTGTTCTACCTTGCCTTGTTTTTTCCTCACCATTTTAACTTTTTTCTTTTTTCTTACAAGTCATGCCTATGACATACCAATCCCAAAATTTTTGTGCTTCCTTCCCCTCTTTACATAGATTTAGTCATTAATCCTTCCCATGGATCATGGTATTTGCCTTCCTTTCCATGTTTACCCCTCTCACCTCTTTTAGTGTTGTGCTTTCGTCTTTCGAGTAGCCTTCCAGAGGGTTGCTAGGCAGACATTTTTCATTCATGCTCTGTCTTCTATTGTCCTGTCTCATCTAGAAATTTAGGCCAGCAGCTGCTGCCTAGAATTTCTCAGAGCTATTTTAACCAAGCTGTCTCAGCCACGTACATTTGCAATGCTGTGCCTCACACAAGAAATGAGAACTGAATGACTTCAAAGTCAGAGTGATGTGTCTACAGTCCTTATCTTCACAGCAAGCATAGCACCTTCATGGCCTCTCTTTTTTTGCCATGTTACCTGCTCTGTCCCCAAGGCTTGTCTTTACTCCTCCTAGATCTTTAATTCCATGGTTCTTTGCCAGCATTTTTTCTGGTCTGTACTTGTTCTTCTGCATTTCTTGTATGTAGATGCTGCCTCCTTCTCCAGGCATTGCCTCTGATAGAAGTTTTGTTCATGCTTCTTGCAATTTCTCTGTCCTCCTGCCCTCGAATGCAGATTTTACTCTATCCCATCATTGGAAGCTTCTACGGTCTTATTAAGTAACCTCTTCACAGGTAGTTTTCAGGGCATCTGCAACTCCTTGACTGCTTTCTTCCATCTCAAAATCTTGCTTCCAGAATGCTTTCTCTCAATAGTTACTGTTGTGGCTCATGTAAGTTTTGTTTTGGGGTTTCTTTTCCACTCCTCACCATCTGTGTGGGATGTTATTACCAGATCCATTTGTGGACTTCTAAAACGGATTCAGGCAAATGCTGTAGAATGCATTTCTCCCCATTATGACTTCCAGCAGACCATTCAATTTTTTACTTTTACAGAGAAGCAAGGATTAAAACGAGTCTTACAGCCCACAAAGGAGGAAAATATACTTTCACTGTTGGGCAGTGGCATAGAATGTGATCCTGAAGTATTTTTTTTTTCTGAGTGGATACACTGTTAACAGGTCTTCTAAAAGAAGGGGTATTTTCTTATTGTCTTGTACCATATATTTTACCAAACCAGCAGAGGAAAATTGAAAGTGGGTCTTGTTACCTAATGTGAGGACAAATAGCTTACTCAATGAAAAGTGTACACTTCACATACATTCTCTCTTACATACTTTTTAGTTTACAGAAGCTTTGTAGTCTGGGAAAATAATTTAATGAAGCCTCTGGCTCTGGAAAAGTGCTTAGTTCAGGTGTCATAGGCAATTATTTGGGATAGGAACAGGAACAAAGTTGTTGGCATGCAGTGGAAAAGGGGATCTCAGAAGCTAAAATTCTCTTTCTCAGTGTGCTTATTCATCAGTGGCATTACAGTTTAATGGATTGTCTAATTGGGTGTAATCAGAAGCCAGTTGATGAGCAAAGCCCTCAGTTCAGATTCATTGGAGCACTAATGAATGATCCTTCTCATGCTTACACTGACCATAAGATCATAGTAATTATATGTTATTTCACATGTAGCCTTTATTATGTTCATAAGGCTCCTGCCTGAGATTTTAAATAAATTTAGTCTGCACAAGCCTGAAATGTCTACCTTGGGCTGTGGTTCAAGTACACTTGATGTGCTATACTTAATGCTAGCACAAAAACCAAGCACAAAATTGTCAAGTGAAGCTATTTTTTTTTTTTTTTAATTTAGTAAGAATCTGCAAAAAGTCAAATATCCTGAATTCTGAAAAGAATTTCTGAAAAAAAAAAAAAATGAACCGCCATTTTTAGAGGGCTCATTCTCACATTTCTAACTCTCTGGTGCAATGATCTAGTTGCAATTTTGCCATTTCTTTATAGCTGACTTTCTAAAAATGGAGATCAGGAAGTAGAAGGATGTGTGTTCTTTTACACAAGCATTATTGCATTGCCAGATTGCATGTTGGCATTCTAAGGAAAATGGTAGCACAGCTATATTATCTGCAGTGAAGAGGGTAAAGCATCAAAGGTAAACGATGGAAATGGGGAAGCTTGTTACAGAAAGAAGTAGTGAATGACTGTCAGTGTGTGACACACTACCTTTGGCCTGTGGGTTTTAGTTGTGGTTGGAATACTCTGTGGTATTGTTGGCATCACTTAGCATCATTTATCTAAGTGGGAATTGCTTTTGAGGTAAGCCAAAGCTGCAATGCAGCTACTATGTCAGGACTAGCAGCTGTGTCCTGAGATCATCTCTGCAGCTCAGCTGTTCAGAAAAATATTTTAATGTCCCTGAAGGTTTTATTCTTGCTGTTTTATACCAGGTAAAAATATTTTCCTTGTGAGTGAGGTAAGAACACAGGGTTTCATCTATGATTCTATTTCTTTCTGCACAGTTTGCATGGACTTTTTTTTTTTTTGACTTGGACAGCAATCTAAGTCATCATCAGAACCCTGATGGTTATCTATGTGAATTAAGGGTTTATAAGCACATGATTTTAGAAGAGCAGTGAGTGCCTTTGAGATTTGTGTGTGGCATCTTTCCAATTGTCATACATCACTAAGAAGCCAGGCATTTGGCAGCTCTATTCCCACAGGCCATTTTTAGACAATGGCAGTTATCCCATATTGCATAACTGCATCCCAAGATGCACCCAAGCTTCCCCTTTGATGAAGAAGAATGATGAAGGACAGTATAAATATATATGTATATATGTACTAGTTAGGGTTTATGTCTTCATACTACATCTCACAAGCTAGTTTCCCAAGGATGGGAATATCAGGAAATAGAGCATATCAGGAGAAAGAGTTACTGATTTAAGTCTGAATAACATTATGGCATCTTCAGTGTCTCCAGGAAATTAATTATTTTAGTACTTCCTGAAAAATCATCACAGATCATCTTTGCAAATATTTTTCTGGAAGTCCTTAAGAAGAAATTGGGTTTGGATATAGAACAGGATATTAAAAATTGTGGGCCAGATCACAGCTGCTACTGTGACTTAGAAGAGCTTCAGTCTTCCCTGAACTTTGTTAGGGCTGCTTTCCTTTCTCAGATGGTTCAGAATAGGCTGACACACAAAGACTATCTTTGGCCTACTTTCATGGGAATTTGGTATTGCATATTGCACATAACCCATGCTATCTTTCATATGCTATAGACCCTGTTCCCTGAGCCTCATATTCTTCTTGAAGGTGACTCAAAGTCCATGTTTTACTTGGATTTTGAAAGTCCATGTGGACTTCCCTCTGTTACCTGTTGTCATTCCAGATTCCACCAAAGAAAAAAAGAAGGAAATATATTGCTCAGCATTTTTCAGCTGTCATAAATATTTTTCTAACCACTAGCAAGGTAGCTTGGTGGTGGAAGATAATGTCCTTATTACCTTGTTGTATCATCTTTTAGAGCATTTGTTCTTAAAAATCTCAGATGGTCTTGTCCTCCTCCTCTTTATTTTTGAACCATAATTTGTTAACACACTGAAAAAAAGAAGAGACGAACATATCTAGGGGCACAATAGTGAGGCAGTTGACTGCTACGAAACAGTTAAAAATAAATGTTTAAATATTGCAAATATTATTCTTCATTAGTAGTTTCCAAAAATGAGCTTTTCAAAAAGTAATTTTATTTTCTTGAAAGCAAATTATCATGGCCTCCCCTGTTTTTGTTTCAAAGGATCACTTTTCCTCATGCCTTCTCTGTTTTTTCCTGTCACAACCTGATATAAGGATTAATCCCTATAGCAGTACAAGAAAATTGAAATTGATTTTCATCACAGCAGTCAACAGTATTCTTAGTAGGATGGGTTTGCAAGATGACTTCCTAAAATTGTAAATGAACAGCATAAACCTCATGAAGCATGTACTTCCGTCTTGAAATTCTTAATTATGAGGGTTCCATCTTATTTAAATTGCAGTAAGACTTAATAATTTTGCAGAAATGTCTTGCAACTAAGCAGAACTGCTGGGTTATATGTTGGCATTGAGCAGCTATAGTTTCCTAGCTGTGTGGTACCATTCTGGAGTCTTGCCAGAAATATTCAGTGTATTTTCTTAGGAAATATCTGCAGGATGATAAGTTAGTTTGCATATTAAAGAGTAAATTGGGAAGCACTATTTCTAGAGATGATTAAACATTAATAATCCCTTTGAGAAATTATCATTTGGAGATGCATCATGTGGAGAAAAATTCAGCTTTGACATTTGATTTCAAGCTTCACATACTTTATTGGACTGAGGGTATAAACTATTTCCAACCTTTCCAACTTTGGTTTCTTTGGAAAATGAAGTGTATTGTGATTATAATAAATAAATGTTAAATATAATTTGATTTATTTTCAAGTAATGTTACGGTACCTTACTTCTAATTACATTGCCAGGTAATTAGGGGAATAGAAAATGAAATTATGGAAGCCGACATGAGACATTCTTAGCATCAGTATTTTAATATTGATTACATTATAGCAAGTTTGATAAAACTATATGTTCAAACAGCATTTGTAGATAGAAATATTCAAAGGTGACATGTCTTGAAAAGCATTTTGCACATACTATTCTGAGAGTTTTCTTAAGAGATAACAGAAAGAATGCATTTTGGCTTTATGCTTTGTACTGTCTTGTGGCATCTGGTGTTAGTAAAGTGGTAACAACAAATGAGATACTCAGTAACTTTTATGCCTCTGTATTCAGTGGCAACCTTGCTTCCCACACTCCTTGGGTGAAGGGACAGCAGGATGGGGAAAGGAAGCAAAATCCTTCCCACTGTATGGAAAGAAGAGGCTCATGACCTGAGGAAACTGAATGTATATTAGTCTATGGGACCTGATGAGATGAATCCCAGAGTCCTGAGGAAACTGGCTGGTGTTGTTGCCAAACCACTCTCCATGATGTTTGAAAAGTCATTGCAGTCAAATAAAATCCCAGGTGACTGGAATAGGAAAAACATTGTACCCATCTTTAAAGAGGGTAGAAGTGTGATTTCTGGGAACTACTGACCTGTCAGCCTCACCTCTGCACCTCGGAGGACCATTGAACGGATCCTGTTGGAAGGTGTACTAAGGCACGTAGAGGACAGGGATGTGATTAGGGACAGCCAGCATGGCTTTACCAAGGACAAGTCCTGCCTGACCAATCTAATGTCAGATAGGAACACTAGTGACTTTCTGTGTTGTAGTGACTACACCAGTGGACATGAGAAGCTCTACAGATGGATAAGAAAGTGGCTGGACAGTCACATCCACAGGATAGTGGCCAACAGTTTGGAGTCCTGATGGACATCTGGTGACAAGTGGTGACCCTCAGGGAACCAGTGTTATTTAATATCTTCATTAATGAGGTTCACAAGACCAGATGCAAGGTGTTGTACCTGTTACAGGGCAACCCCCAGTATCAGCACAGGCTCAGGGCTGAACAGATCAAGAGCTGCCCTGGTGCAGTGCTGGTTGACAAAAAGCTGGACATTACCCAGCCATGAGCACTCACAACCCAGAAATCCAAACGTGTCCTGGGCTGCATCCAGAGCAGCGTGGGCAGCAGGGAGGGAGTGGATTCTGCCCCTCTGCTCTGCTCTGGTGAGTCCCCACCTGGAACCCTGCACCCAGCTCTGGGGTCCTACATCCTCAGCACAGGGAACACACAGATCTGTTTGAACAAGTCCACCAAGTCCACCAAGATAACTAAAGGGATGGAGCTCTTCTCCTATGAGGAAAGACTAAGACAACTGGGATTGTTCAGCCTGGAGAAAAGAAGACTCCCAGTTTACCTAATTCTGGCCTTCAGTATTTGAAGGCAGCCACCAAGATGAAAAGTAACTTTTTAAGGGGGAATAGATTCAAACTGAAAGAGAACAGGTTTAGATTAGATATTAGTAAGAAATTCCTTAATTTGATAATGGTAAGGAACTGGAAGAGCTTGACCAAAAAAGTTATGGATGCCTCATCCCTGGGAGCACTCAAGGCCAGGCTGGGTTTGATTCTGAGCAAGTTGGTTTAATGAAAGGTGTCCCTGGCCATGGCAAGAAGAACTGGAGCTACAAGGACTTTAAAGGTCTC
Organism: Sitta carolinensis; assembly: GCA_032173965.1. Taxonomy (NCBI): domain Eukaryota; kingdom Metazoa; phylum Chordata; class Aves; order Passeriformes; family Sittidae; genus Sitta; species Sitta carolinensis. The sequence goes on from CM063313.1 coordinate 52,674,817, forward strand.
TTCCAAACCAATTTTATGACTCTATGATAATCCTGGTCTAGAAGGAGAAGCAGAATTTGGAGTACTTAAGTGGCGATGTATATTGGGTCTGGCTGCGATGGAGTTCAATTTCCCATAGCAGCCCTCATAGTGCTGTGCTCTGCACTGGTAGCAAGAAAGGTGTTGATAACACACCATTATTCTGGGTAATGCTGAATACTGGTGCAGTGTCAGCACTGCAGGACTGTTTCTATCATCCTGCATCATATCAGTAGGTTGGGAGCAGACAAGATCATGGGAGGTGACAAAACTAGGTCAGCTGACCCGATTTGACTAAAGAGATGTTCCATACCATATGACATCAGCTCAGATACAGAAACTAAGAAAAGGAGGAGACTGGGAGGCATTCATTATTTATAGTGTTTGCCTTCCAGAGTAATCACTACATGGTTGAAACCCTGCTTCCTAGGAAGTGGCAAGATGTTGCTTCCTGGTGGGAAGTATAGAACAAAATAATTTTTTTCTTTGTGCATGCACAACTTACTGGTTTTGCTTTAGTAAACTGTCTTATTTCAACTATGTTGAAAATAAGTTGTTTTCTGTCTAATTTTCTATTCCCTGTCCAGCTCAGGAGGGGTGATAAAGGGGCTTGGTGGATACCTATGCACCACCTGACCAGCTGAAGTCAACGGACCACACAATATTGTGTTATGCTACATGCTACACTATAGTTACTTTGTTTTTATCAACTTTTTCATCCAGACACTTAATATCTACATATAGATAAGCTATAGGTTAACACCAGCCAGCAGATAAGCACCCCACTGACACTCACTCAAACTGTTGGGTGGGGGAATAATTCAGATAGAAAAACTGAGAAAATACGTAGGATGAGATAAAGGCAGTTTAATAGATAAAGCAAAAGCTGTACAGACCAGAAGAAGGAATTAATTTGCCTCTTATCTACAGGCAGGTGTTTAGGTGTCCAGGAAAACAGGACTCCACCATGCACAACAGCCGTTACTTGTGAAGACAAACATCGTCACTTTGAATGTCCCCTCCTTCCTTCTCCACTCAGCTTTATATGTGGAGTCTAACATCATATATTGTGGGGTATCCCTTGGGACAGCTGGGGTCAGCTCTCCCAGCTGTGTGCTCTCCCAGCTCCTTGCACACCCCCATTCTCCTCATTGGTGAGATGAGTGAGGAGCAGCAAAGGCCTTGGCTCTGTGTAAGCCCTGCTCAGGAATAACAAAAATATCCCTGTGTTATCAACCCTGTTTCCAACACAGATCCAACACAATAGAATTTCATACTAGAATGAAGAAAATTAACTCTATCCCAGCCCAAACCACCATGGATAACTACTGACTTCTTGTCACTATGGAAATGGGACAGAATTATTGACATTCAGCTTGGTTTGCAATGTGAATGGCATATTGACCTTCAAACCCAATGTACCCAGTTAGTGGTTTCTTACAGTACAGAAAACCCAGAGAAGATGTTGTTATCCTGTTATATTCATAGTGCTTGATGCTCTCTGCTTCTAGCACAGCCCAGCCCAGGAGTCCCAAAAACATTTTACTGGATCAGATGTTGACCTGAAACATGAAAATTTCTCGGCAGGTTTCGATGTTCTATCTCACACAACAGATGCTGAAGATAGCTCTGGGTGCTTCAGCACACTCAGGTGGTGCATAGTGTGCACCAGGGATTTTACTTACTGACAGCTACTGTTTTTTTCATTGCCTAACAAGAACATGATTAATTCAGGCAACGTATTTATTACTGGTAAGTTGAGGAGGAGTAAAATCCTGCTTTATTCACCAGCATATGTTTTGTTAGAAGTCTGAAAATGACTGCATATAATTAATAGTGATTAGAGACAGTGATGGTTATTATGTATTGCCCTGCCATAGAGGTGTCATTCCCTTGTCATGCTAGATTCAAACCAGTGAACTCTTTAGGAATCAGAATGTGAGGTTTCTCTGAATAATTTTTCATTAATTGTTATATTTTTGGAGGAAAAAGAGAACATGCATAGAAGAAAACTTCAAATGAGTACTTTGCCCTACTCATGAAGACTGATAAAAGCAACGTGCCTGCTCTAGGCTGGTACTGAAATTGCTGTCATCAGTCATCCTGTATTAGAGCATCACCGTGTTGGACTTTTTGCTGCCTTGGTGGATGATAGCTGTTAGAATGAGCGGATGGCCAGAAAACTGTGCAGTGAGCACTGCTAAGCCATTGTACTAGTGACATCTTCCATCTCCCAAAAGACTGAGAGGGCAGAGCAAAGTAATTGTCTGTGAAGAATATCAGCCCTCTGTAAACACAGCCTGTGAAACAGCAGCATGTACAGGCAGTATCAGTAAGGTCCATCTTGGACCCCTGGGAATGACCCAGTTTTGTTGGTGTGGGAGTTTTTTTGTGTTTTTATGTTTTGTGTGTTTTTTCCCCCTAAATAAACTGGTACCAGGTAGCTAGAAAGGGCAATTTAACTAAGTTTTGTACCTTTCTATAATTTTTTCATCATATAGTGCACAGTCTGAGAGAAAAATGTCAGTTTCTGTAAGGGGGAGAAAATATTTCTTGGTGCAAGAACTATACTACCCCATTAGAAGTGAGCAAGGCTTGTAATGAGATCAGCAGGAAGCAGATATGGTATCAAGAAAAGAAAATAGTTTTTCCTGTGTGTCATATCTAGTGAGCCAGAATTTTGCATAATATGTCTCAACTTATACCATGAGGGTACCAAAAACTGTTATGTCTTCTCCAAACTTTAAACATATTCTGAATTGCTGAAGTATGAAAAAAACTCAAAAAGCATAGGATGACTTCTTTACAAATTGACTTTCAGGATCAAAACAAAAGTTGAATAAGCTCAATCAAAATATTTAGATTAAATTTTGCCCCTTAAAGAGGCTTTAAAATATTTCAAAATATCAAATAAAATTATCTAAATAAAGAACACATAGCATACAGCATAATTTTTCCTCCAGAAAGTAGCAAAACAGCCTTTTTCCACTTAGAAAAGCTTTCTTCTTCAGCTTCCCTAACCAAGCTACTAAAACAAAGAACACCTCAGACTCTTGGTGTCTTTTCAAGGACATGGTTTGTATTACTCAGTTTTCATGTTATCTAGTCCCAGTAAAGGGGAAATCACTTTTCAGAGTAGAATGGCCCTGGCCACGGGGAGGAAATGGGAGCAGGCATTAGCTTTGTATGAGTATGCATTCATGTTTCAAAGCAGAATGAGGAACAGTCGACCCATGCTAGAATTCATTTCATTAGGATTGTTTCAGGTAATTGGTAGATTAGATAATTGCATGGGCCAAGTTTAATATGTTCCTGAAGCTAAATTTGATGAGAAACTGTAATGTCAGTCTGAAAAGAAAAAAAAAAAAAAAAAAAAAGCTTTGCCTGCTGCAGTACTTAATCAGAGCTTAGAACAGAGTACTTAATACATACTATTATGTATGTATTTATTATGTAAAATGAAGATGAAAATGAAGAAGCTTTCAAGATTAGAAAATATGTTGAGTTCTATGAAACAAACCCTTAAGTACAAGAATAAGATAGAGAGGAGAAGCAAAAGGACAATTGAAAACTGAAAATAAGAAAAGCAATTGTAATCTGTGAAGTCGAATAAAGACATTTACAATATCTGACTGTATACAATCTTCAATGTGAAGGGGAGTCTTTAAAAATTAATTGATATAATTTGGATTTCTACAAAATATATCTGTGAATTACTGGTTATTTACAGAGCAGTTCACTTTTACAGTCCTGTACAGCGTTTAAACCACCAAGCAGTTTGACATTTCTGTCCACCTTGGTGTCATCAGCAAACTGACCTAAGCCTACACTCAACTTCTTCATACACTTTGCTGATAAATACATTAAACAGAACCAATCCATTAGTGTGCATTACAGTGTGAAAACCTACTATGTTTGCATTAATAATAATTAAAAAACAATCAGTTATTTAATCTTGCTATCACTGATTTATAAGAGATCTTTCTGTGTGCTTAAGCACACAAATGTCTAAGTTTTTCTTAATAATGAAGATAGTTCCTTAAAGTATTCAGTAACACAAACTTTAAAATAATAGGGAAACAATAACTTTTAAAAAAATCTGTGTTCTCCTGAGATCTACCTCCTTAATATGTCTTCTACCATTCAAAATTACACTAAATCATGTCCAGGGCAATGCACTCTCTATCAAAGATGCAACCTCTACAGCAGAACTGCAGTTTGTGTGGCTAGATGATGGCCCAAGTGTGAGGCACTGCTTGGGAACGGCGCTGATTGCACAATGGTTTTTACACAACCACATTGAGGATGCTCCCCTCAGTAAACATGTAACCCTTCCTCAGGCTCTCCTCTTTTTTAGCATACTGAGTGTCGTGTGCTTTTATTCACATCTCTAAAAGAGTAGGGAAATTTCTACCAGGGAGGGACGTCTGTGCAGTGACAATGCTCATAAAAATGTGCAGAGATGGGAGCCTGAGTACATGTATGCCTTTGCACGTAAAATGAGCAAATTCATTTTGCTTCAATTGTCAACGTGAGACCTAGACCAAGAGTCTGTGTGACAAGACCAACAGCCTGTGAAGCACAAGTTATAAGTGGCTGATAACGAAATATTTCTCTGGAAATATTTATGCAACTTCAATTGAGTAGTCATACCTAATATTTTATATGCTCTATATTGAATTATGCATCAAATATTTATCTGCCAAAGCTGATATATTCAGAATTGTAAAGGCTACTGAATCATCTGGAATTATCAATCCATGCATACACCTGTTGTGGTGGAGAGACAAGGAAGATACCAGGTGATGTTGATGTGTAAGTTAGAGAGCCAGTACCTAGATTCAGTTCTGAAAAAAAACCCAAAAATACCACATTTGCCCCCCTACTTGAAGGGGTTCATTTGCTTGAAGAGAAAAATTCACTTTTCATTATGGTAAGGCCAAGAAGATTTTCCTCTATTTCTAGATCAATAGTGTCAGTAAAACACATAAAATTATTTACATTTATTTGTGTGTAACATTATTCTTGTGCAAGGTCGGTGTAGTCAAGCAGTAGCTAAATTCAAAGCTTGATCTTCAACTAGTTTTAGCTCTGGTGAAACTGCAGCTCTAGAAAAGGCTAAGACTTCACAGAAATCTGAGAAATCGTGTTTCTTTCTAATAGGGTGGAATTGTAGGGCAACATATAAGAATTTTGTGTCTGTAAGCATCTTTTCACTCTTGGGATATCGTTTGCACTGATACCTCTTCAAATAGTGACTATCTTGTATAATTTAGAAAAGAAAATGGCAAAATGAAATTAGGAAGATATTTTCCTGTTTAAATGTAGCTGTGCTAAAATATCAGTTAAGTCATTGTCTACCCCATACGATTAATATTTGGGAAAAAAAACAGCTTTTGGTTAAAACTTGGCTTGAGTATTCATTTATTACAGAGAAAGCAGTTACACAGCTTATGGTGCTACATACTGGGGACTCTGTGGTGTTAGGCAAGTTTTTGTGGATGTTGTATGACCAGTGAATACTTGAAGATGAGGAAGTTGAGCTCCTGCATGGATTAGGTTCTGAACAGCCTTTCAGCATCAAGCCATGCACACATGCATGTGCACATCAACACAGACAGAGCAAATAGTCTCAGCAGAGGGTTTGCAAACCTCTTGCTGTCTATCTTTTCATGGAAAACATTGATGCTATAGAGATACCAACCTCAAACCAGAGTGTAATAAAGTAAAAATAGCTGGAGAAAGCTAGTGAACTGCATCATCTGAAGCGGGACCATACGAAGGTCACTCTGCTTAGACAAGAATGGTTCTGTATTATATTAGAAATGATGATGGATATCTTTGTCGTTTTGTTTGGGGTTTTTTTAAAGCCTTGATTGCAGAATTAATTGATACAATCTTCTGTCTATAATTGATGGGTTCCCTAGCTCAGCACCTTGGAAGATCATGCTGCTGACTTAGAAGCTTAAATCAAAATGTTTAATTTTAAATGATGGTGATGTGAACTTTAGCTTGAAGTTAATAGAGAAAATGTGGCATCGTCCCACCTTTATAATCTTTCATTTATGGCCACCAAATATGTTAAAGGCATGTAAAGAAATAATATCACAAAAACTGAATAGTCAAAAAATTTATGGCATCCTGTGGAAAATATGGGCACTATGTCTTGTTCATTCATGTGCATTTTTTCTGCAACTTAATAATGACTAGAGTTTTTCTAAACCTAGTGTGAAATATTATTGAAGAATAATTACTATTTCTTGCTCAAATGCACAGCCATTTAAAATAGTTATTATAGTTTGGGAATGTGTTTATTACAGAGAATTTGCTGATGAAAAAATAATTACTTGGCTCTGTGATGTTTTCAATTCAAGAAAAGCAGTAACAGCCTACTGTTGGGTTTATTGTACTTTTCATTAAAGCAGCTGGTATTGGCTATTCTCAGAGTGAGGATACGAACCATTTGTTCTGATGCAATAATTACTGCTTTCATATGGAACCATCTGGTTTTACCTCTGTTCTCAGTATTTTTAACATTGCTAAGAAATAATGAATATTCATAAAACCTGAGGTTTTATGTAATTTTGAAATAATTAGATGTATTTGTTTTGTTTCGGTTAATTTAATACAGGGGACTAGACTTTTAGCCTATTCTTCAACAAAAAAATTAAGAAATTTTAAGGGCATGCCCTGAATACGATTGGATGGTCTAGAAGAAATATAATGCAATTTGTGGGATTTTTGTGGGTTGGAATATTTTTGTTTGATTACTTTTGGTTTTGGTTTGTTTTACTTCAAATTGAAACATTATGTAAAGATTTGACATTAGCAGCACACTTGGTAGGGTCTCCAGTCACATCAAATAGTCATGGAGCGCTTTTTCACAGTGTCACCAGAAATAAGAACACAGCTGAGTTAGGTGACTGGGTGTTCTCTTTAAGATGGATTTAGATCTGTCTTAGGTCAAAAGATATAAAAACGCAGCTTCTCTATTCACAAGTTTATAGAGTGGTACCGTACTTTTGATTACAAGATTCTGATAAGAATTAAATTCCTAATACAAATGCAACCCCTAATCCCACAGGCTTGGAAGAATGAGGAATATATCAAGGCTATTTGCTTTCTCCTACACCTGACACAAGTCTCTAAACTGGCTGCAGATAAAATACCACTAATGACTAGCTCAATTACCTTCAAAAGGATTTTGCTTCTTCACAGTTTAACATTTTCCCCTTCCTTGTCTCACAGTGGTTTTCTCCTTCCCAGATACAGCAGGGAGCATTTCATAGTTTCAAGGGCATTCCTGGCAGAAAGTTCATAATAATATTAATTGCAAAACTCTCCAGATACTTGTCATAATCCTGAAGAGATCAGCCTGCACTGACATTGTGTATTCAGATAAAGCTCTGCAAGCAGCAGGATGCTTGGATTTCTTACTGCTGCCAGAAAGCAGGCACAGTTTGCTGGTAGTGGTTTGTCAACAGTACTGTCCAGTTTAGGAAACAGATGGCAATTTTATTTTTTATTTTGCATAAGGTATTTGGGCAGGTCCTAGTGTCCCTCAGTAAAATATCATAATATCTGAAAGACAGAATCAATCTGCTGACTGCAAAGCATTTAGATGGCAAAAAACTATTAAAACTTAAACCAAATCAACATTGATAGCTCACACCATGGGAGTGTTTTGCTGAAAGTGGTATTCCAGTATGAAAGCTAGAGTTTTGCAAACATCTAAAATGTATGGATCTGTTCTGCATTCCTGATTGTTATTGAAGTAACTGAATAATCCTCTCCAAAGAATAATTCAGACACATGGTTTTACTGAAGATGAGAGGATCTCAAGTGAATAAATTTAACCAAATTTTCAAACAAGGAAAGCTGAGTCATGTTGATCTCTAGATTTTTACTGTTCTAAAAATATTCACCCTGAAAGTTGAGGTTGTCATGTCCTCTTGATGTGTGAAAGTAAAGTGACGCAAATGGAAAACTGGGGTGGAAGATTCCCAAAGGTGCTTTGTCTCAAAAATCCCTTGAAGCTTGTCCAGGAGCCTGGGCAGATATGGCTGGCCAGTTAAAGATGAAGGATACTGGTACTGTTACGTTGCTGAGTTCTAGAAGTCTGAAAATCTTATGAGAAACTCTCCTGTACTTATCTTTCATATTTGAATATACAATGGGTTTTTACATTGCTTTGTGCAATATAAATTTCCTTGTGATTTAGTTGTCTTTGAAATACGAAATCTGGTATTTTTGATGCACTGTTGAGAAAGAGAGAATCAGTCTACAAATAGTTTTCTAAGTTGTGTGAGAATTTTCAGAGTTCATGGTAAACTTTAGCTGTATATTAATGATGTCAAAACAAATATAATTTATTACTGTTTTCTGATCTTTCTGAATGGCTCCATATGACTGGTAATTGGTACTTTTATTACCACATTCTCAGCTTCTTTCCTAACTCTTGCTATAAAAGAAATTTGGCTCTCCTATTACTGGCGTTTAAGTGTGCTTTTCTTTGTAGTGCCACTTGTCGCTTGCATGTTCCTTATAGGACTTTTAGACTCAGTGAAAAAAAATCCCATAAAAGTCCTAATTTATTTTCTTCTCTATCCAACCTAATTCTTCTTAGCACTGATAAAGCAATCTTCGCTTTGTTTCAGATTGTCTTCAGCAGTCATGGGGCAAATTTTTCTCTATTATATGAAGAATTTCATCAAGTTTTCTCTAATCAAATAGTTAGCGATTGTAAAATCATGAAAATGTGGAAAGGCAAGACTGCTTTTATGGACAAAGTCCATTTAGGGACTTATTTTGAAAGCAGCCACACATAAGAAGTTTATTCAAAAACTAAAAGACAAAACCAGAGATCACCATTAAAATCTGTCTTGTGCTTTTTTCAATAGGCAGCAATTAAAGTTTAGATAAAATATAAAAAAAAATTCAGTAATTCAAAATAGGCAATAAAAATTGCCTACATTCTTCAAAATGAAACTTCTGTATTTTATGTGATGCTGTGATATGGGTGTCTTAGCACAGTTACTTGAATAGTAGTTATCCTAAGGAAACACCACATCATTTTCTGAATAAATGTTGCAATTAGTTGACAGTGTCATTTTTATCTCAGGATACAGCTATTGCTGGTCTTTTGGAAAATGAAAGTAACATGATAATTGAGGCTGATATTTGTTTATAGTCTGTGCACAGATTTAATGGCTGTACTGGATTGCTGTGTCACAAGAAGGCTTAAGACCTCATTAGGAACCTTTGTTTTATGCAAATACTTGGGAGTCAGTCCATCCAAATCCAGAGGAAACACAAATTCAGCAATAAATAAGTAGAAGCAGTGTCAGCAAGAAAAAATTGTGGGTTTCACTTCTTTTCCACAGGAAACAGAAAGGGAGCATGATCTGTTGCTCCCTCCTCTTCCTGTCTATGCTGAGCTGTACACACTTTTCCACAGGATTTTGTTTCCTAGAACCAGTATTTCTGTATTATATGCCTTAAAGAACATATATTTTTTGCGGGTATTCTGATGTCTTTGCAGAGACTCTGTATAAACATTTTTTTGCCTGTCTATAAATGTGAAAATTAGAACAGCAGCATGATTCTGCAGCTAAAGCAAATATAATAAAATCTCTAAAGAGCCTAAAATATTGAGGACATTTATTTCATTAAAAATTAAAACATGCTAGAAAAAAGAAACTTTTTACCCTACCATAGAGGACTTAATAATGCCTGTATTAAAATTAGATTAATTTTCACCCAAATAATCCTGGAATAGGAAGGATTTTAGATTACAGGAAAAAAATTATAAAACTACACGCAAGAACATTGGACATCTTTTTGCCATTATCATTTGCTTTCAGTCTTTTTATATTACAAAATTATTATCTGTGAACCATTTAAAACCATACCATGTTTCAAATTAAAGGGAAAGAGAAACTTTAATTTTTTCATAGGGTTAAAGGCTGCATGCATACATGTTTTATGTATTTACTATTTTCTTTCTTTATGTCCAATTAGTGTGTCGGCACACACTGGAATAGTAATGGAAGGACAAAGAGCATGTTTTACTCAGGCCACGGATCAAGAGATCAAACTTCTGGCTAAAGCCAGGTAATCAAGATGAGGGCATATGCTCAGCAGACAATAATTTTTGTGTTTTAGTAACAGAAGTTGCTGTTTAGTGAGCAGAATATTTGTACCTCTTTGTAGTACAGGATGTTGAGATTTATTACAGAACCTTTCACACCTTTGTACGTTTCATAGAAACACACCAGTCTATTGTACAAGGTAAATTCTCTGGAGAGTATCTGCATACTTTGTAGATATTCCTTTAGTATTTCCACATCTCTTTAAAATAAAAGATGCCTTAACCTGGGAAAAAAAAAAAAAAAATCAAGTTGTTCCAGGGAGGATTTCTGATTTCAGTCAAAAAGTCCCTGAGGTATATGTATATGACCTTTTATACATGACTGATGAGAAAAAATTTTCTTTCCAGCACTCATAAATGTAAATCATTGCAGCAGTGAAACTTTCGTCATTTAACCATAGAGGAGTTTCAGCCTTCTCATTTAGCCATTTTACAGGACTATGATCTGCCAGCTGAATGAAGCATCTGTGAAAGCAGTATTATTATAAAGCTCCCTAGAAAGCACCTCTTGTACAACATGTCATCATTATGGCTGCACATTCATGACCTCTAGGTAGCAACGCCTTTTGTACAGTACTGAAGTTTCTTCTTTCTGGCATGTTCAGTCAATAGAGACTCAAATATTGCATTCCTTGGTTTGTGTAAAGAAACAGGCAGTAAATACCAATCTATAGGCAAAATCCAACACACGGTCAAGAGGGAGGTTAATTGCTATTTGTGTGAAGCTGAAAATTGTGTATATCCTTCTGTAAAGAATTATGCTTAAAAATAACTGATTTTTTACTAGTTCTGCGAGTACATGCATTTAGATTTTTTTCATTACCTGTTCAATTTGAAAGTGTTTGTAGTGACCTTAGTACAAGAAGGCCTACATAAGTGAAAACAGCAGTCAAGTGGGAGGAGTCCACAACGTTATTTACAAAAAGACTATATGACTTAAGTACATTATTTTACAAGATAATAATGAGTTTTGCTGAGTTTCAAAACAAACTTGTTGGACTGGATAAGTATTTAAAAGCTGGAAAACATAGAGGAACATTTTCTTACAGAAGTCTTTCTTGGGTGCTTCCTTGAAACATTTTGGATAAATCTAATCCATCATGCAAAAAGACATCTCTGAAAATAACATTTATCTGTATACAGAAATATGTGGTGAAGAGTTTTTAAATCATCATGACCCTATGGACATGACCAAATTATTTAAAGCATAGAAAAATGTCATGAATGAGAATGCTAGTGGCATTAAACCTGACTTTAAGTAAAAGTAGGGTGGAATACATTTAATTTATCACTGTTTTCTTAAGACATTAAAAATACATAAAGACATTATTTTTTTCTTTTCAAATGTGGCAAAGTACAAGTGAGTGAAGCCAGAGTGCTGCATTACATACAGAGTAGTCCAGTTGGAGAAATTCAAAGGCAAAGAACAGGAATGACTGGGGGTTGTAGGCAGTATTTCTTCATAGAAAATCTTTCTCTTTTAGCCTAAACAAAACACAGCTATGTTATTCATGACAGATTTTTGCCTTGCTAGAAATATTCCTTCTTCATATGTAAGCATAATTATTCTATTATTAGAAGTGATAACAAAGAAATAGTGAAAGAAACCTTTTTGTACACTATTACGATTAGAGATGGGTGAGCATATACTTCTATTTAACACTATTCTTCCCCCTCTTCCTGGTAAACACAACAACATTTGTCTTGACCAGAAGTGTCCTGGACTGGAAAATGGTATTTGGGATGATTACTGTTTTTGAAGTGATAATTCAGCTTTTTTTTTCAGCTTTTGCAATCAGTAATTCTTTTGTTACTTGTTTTGTTTTTTTTTTTTTTTTTAACTAATGCGAGGAGCAGTTTTTATCTTGACCAATGGTGCTGAAAGAGAAAATAGTCAGGAAAATAGAATACCCTTTGGCATCTGATGTTACATTCTGTTCCGCATCATATCTATTCTCAACTAAGTAATTTTGCTCCTCAGATTCTGTATACAGAAACTGTATGGAGGCAGTCCATCTAGTGATGAACACAATAATAAAATCCCCAGTGGAAACTATTCGAAAATCGAAATGTGAGAATATAATTTGTAGTGTTATTTCTGCTTTATTTAGTTCTGTAGCTGTTCCCTTCAATTCTCTGATTACAGCCTTGCAATTGGCAGTAGATCACACAAAGACAGAACTGTAGTCCGACTTATTAGAAGTAAAAATCTTCTTTAGACATCTGTAGACCTTCATACTGAACCGAATATACTTTGCCAAAAAATCTCATTTTTGGAGACCTCTCTCTATAAAGCTTAGTTTCCCATAGTTACTGGAGACAATGGGGCGTAAACCAGGAGTATATATAATGCCGCACAATAGTTTTTGAATTTGGACATTAGGGTGCTTCTTTTTCCTCCCTATTTGTGCTTAGTAAGGAAAGCTGATAGGATTGTCTTGTAGTTACAGAATTTATTGGATTTATTTCTCCATAGCTTTTGTTGAACTATATAAGCTTTCCAATCCTTTATTTCTTTGTTTTAATACTGGAAATATGCCTTTATCTGGAGTTATATAAGTTCCCAAAATAATGCTTTTTTCATTGGTGACTTGCATATGGGGACCAAATGGAGTGACTAGCATTATTTAGTAATATAGGGATGGAAAAAAAATGGTGACATTAACTGAAAAATATCTTTTGGTATTTTGAGAATGTTATATCTGAAGAGAAAATTATTTATAATTAAATATAATTAGAAAAACAACATAAGTTTCAATGAATATTTGCATTATAATTGGAAGAGAAAAAGGAAGAAGAATAAGGGGTTTTCATAATGTTTTATTTATAAGCAGCATGACAAGATGGATAGTTGAATTCAGGTCCATTTGTCTATCATAAACAGAAATGTCAGCACCTGGGCAAAATTTTTATTGTAATTTGGATCTCTGACTCTTAAAAAGATTGGGAAAATAGAACAGACATTAAACCTGGGGGTAAACAGTTAACATTCAAATATCTGTTTGAGAAGATATGTTTTGTATTTTGTGTAATTAACACCATTTTTATCACGTAAATTATTGGAATTCCGCAGAAAAATTGTGTACCAGAAATGTTGGTGGAATGTATACTATTCCTCAGAGTTAGGAGAAATATCTGTACTTTTCTTACCTGCTGTACAGAGATCCAAACTTTTTTTTTTTTTCTTTTTTTAACTAATGTAACTTAAAAAAAAAAAAAAAAAAAGGAAAAAGATCCTTAATAGTTTTTCAGCCTTCATTAATGATCATGTGGATTCACTATGGAAATAACCATGTAATTTCATTGCAGGATACAGGTGTTTAAAAAATTACTCAATTTGAAAGCCTCCTAATACATCTGGTTTACGAATGAAACTAATTCATGTCTCACATATGCTCTCTGTATAATTTTCTTGGTCAGGACCACCTCTTTAATTGGGTAAGTTAAATTACAACCTATTAATCATTTTTGCTGTGTCTCTTTCTCCTGTCATTGCTTGAGATGGTGAAGTAACTAGAAGAGAAATGACCAAGCTTGCAGAAAACGTTGAACAGTTCACTTGCATTGAAATGAGTCTCAAGAGATGTTAGTAACCTTTACATAAAAGATTGTAAAGGGCAAGATGTTGACTGTAGCTCTTAGGTTGGCAGTCTTCGTATCAAGAGCTGCAGTAATGTCTAGGTTTATGCACTCCATTTTCTCTCATTGAAAATGCAGACCAGGCATATCACGTACTTAACATTCAGCAAGAGTGGAATCACTACGTCTTACAAGAAGTTACTCTGTCTTACAAGGAAATGCCTGTTAACAATGTGTTAAGCTGAACTTGAAAGGCAAAAAGGACATCTGAATTATGAAAATCTAGTTTTTCCATAATATTACAACAGTAATACTCATAAGTGAGTCAATCTTTTTCCAACAAGGTCAAGTTCTTGTCTTTACACAGCCAATAACTTACATATCTGGCTTATATTGACAGCTATACTATAAATTTTTAATTTTTTTTTAATACACATCCCATTTCCATCTTTTCCTCTGAGAAGATAGTACAGCTTTTTATAGTAGCTAAAGAATGAGAGCAGCAATCCCTATTTCTCTTAACTGTTATATTTTTCAACTTTAAATTCCTTCTAGGCCAAATATCAAAGAATGCAAGCTCACTAACAAGACCAATCTGGCTGTGATGAGGGAAAACCTTGATTAATAATTAAATGTATATTTTAGGCAGTGTTGTGGCTTCATGTTATTGCAGATTATGAGGATTTATTTCTTAATACAAAATATTGTGATATGAGATAGACTCAGTAGTTTTGAATTCTGCTACTTGGAAAGTATGATTATATTGGGTGCCAAATTCATAGTCTAAATGCTGACATTAGATGGTTTTTTTTATGTGTGAGATGTCCACAACTGAAATAAAAAATGTTTTTGTGTCACTCAGAGTAGAGTGTGTTTGAAATTTTTTTTCCCTCATCTTCCTGAAGCCTCCTACCTTAAATATTGCAGCTGCACCATCCTTCTAAGGTCTAGTAAATTTATAGGAACCCTGGAGTTTTCATCTTGATTTCTTTGTTTTTACTTTCCTTTCGTATCAAGAAATTGCCATAATCAGTTGTTTGCTTTCCAGAGGCTAATTTAAAGTTCATTTTCCAAAAGAATGGGGTTTTATCCCTTTTTATAATGATAAATGCACCTCCAGAGTCACACCCTAACAGTTCAGTACCTTGTAAACGTTTTTGCAGAAAAGTGATGTCATGATGAGTATACAGAAAAAGGTGCAGATAGTATTTCTTGTATATTTTATTTCTGTTACATCTACATTTCCTTAGATAAGGTAATTTGGTGGAAGAAAATGCACAAAAGAAAAACAATGAATTTGTAGCCCATTACAGGAGAAATGTTGGATTATTAGCGCTCAAGAAACTAGAAGAAAAATAGAATCATTTTCTATTTATCTTGTATATCCTGTAAATAAAAAGTGTGTTTTTGTCAGAATTAATGTAAATGCATGTTTTCTAAATAGCTGGGCAACCTTCTGCCCTCCCCCAACGAAGCTGGTTTTATTTATTGTCCTTTGGTAACCACAAGAAATTAGGACCATGAAGATTTTCTCTTGGTGATGACACCTAGGTTTTCTCAGGACACCAGATTTCAAGTATGAAAAATTGTTATTCCTGTCACATCAGTTGCACTTAGTTTGTCAGAAATACTGAATTATCAAAAGCAGAAATAATCTATTCAATTTATTCTACCTTTTAATTGCTTCTGTATTGAAGTGTTCATGTTTGCATAAAACATCGAAAATTTAAAATAATTTTTATATTTTCTCTCTTATGCAAGAAAATGGCAATCACTTCAGTAAGCATCTGTATCTGTTATATGAAGATATCTGAGATCATAGTATAATGTGTTCTAGTTTTACAGTGATTTAGATGTAGAATTTTACATTCTCCATTTTCTTTACATTAGAAATTGCATCAGTGATTTAAATACATTAGGAGACAGTCACTGTAGTAAGAAACATCAGAGAATCAAAACACTGGTGATTAAGTAATTGGTGATATTAGTGTTTAGTCTTCTTCAGTATGGACAATTCCTGACATGATGATCCTTTGTAATGAAACACATTTCAAGAAGAAAAATTAAACAAAATAGCAGCAACAAAAATAATGCCCTTCTCAACATAGCATAAAGTCAATTCTCCAAATTTGTAGTACGTATAGAAAAAAAAATTGCATGAAATACAGGGGAAAGTAAGCACATTTTAATTTAAAAATCCATAATGGCATGGTTAATATTTCTTAATGGAGGAGTCATGACTGTATTCCTGAAAATATTAAAATATGTGTCCGCCATTTATATTTTGTGAAATGCTGTTAGATTATGCAAGCTTTATATGTAGTTTCTTTCTTATAAGGTTCTTATGGAAATGCTTCCAACCCTTCTTTGGAACATTTCTCTTAAAGAAAAAAGCTTTCTTTCATACTTTTAGTAGAAAGTTTCTCTTTCAAATACAGTATATGGCTAAACAATCAGATTTCTTTTTTTTTCTTTTTTTTTACCATTTGATATTTAAGAGCTAGTGTAGAAAGATATAATTTTCCTGAGTTAAACCATCTAGCAGGGTTTTGATATAGGCCCTACTCCACATCAGTGGAGTAAACGGTTCTTGTGAGTGCACTGGCATTTGGCCAGCCATCAACCTGCTACATGTATCAAACTGCAAATTGCTCATTTCTGCCTCCCTAATAGGTCCTGGATTTTATTTTAATTTTATTTTAATACCACAACTTTTGAAAATGTATTGTGATCTCTAGGTATATCTACTCTAAAAGTCATCTTAAATATATTTAACAGTGCTGGCTGCTTGTGAATGGAAAAAGTAGAATGTCTTCTTGTCATAGTTCCAGTTTGAAACTAAGCTGAAATACCAATGATGTATAGGGAATTTAGGTTTGCCAGTTTTAGACTCCTCCTGCCTGGCTTGCCAAAATATGTAGTGGGTCTATTTACTGTGAGTTAGGATTAGGAGAAAATAACAAAGCAGGCCAAAACTTGAGAGGATACAAAGAACAACTTGATTAACAGGACAAAAAAAAAAAAAAAAAAAAAAAAAAAAAAGGAATAAATGAGAAATTAGAACACCCTTTTTCTTCCCTCCCCACACCTTTTTCTCTTTCCAATGATGTACAGAACAACAACTCAGAAAAATCTTAGTCAGTTCTTCACATTTACAAATAGTCCTACAAATAGTCTTTTCTTAGTCCATTTAGAGAGAAAACTGTTCTTTGCTAATGCTATGGAAAACTTTCCACAAGAAAAAACATCTTGTGGCTTCATTTCTCACTAACAGCAGCTGCCCAAGATCTGCCTTTGTGAAGTGTTTCCCATCTTTCACAGTTTTTTCCTCACAACTGTGCTTTCAGTCCATGTTAGCTTATTGGGGTGCAATTTTAGGGATGAGCCGTTCTAGCATAAAATAAAAGTTCCTTTCACCCATCTCTGGGAACAGAGGTCTCCCCTTTTATCCCCAGGGCCGAGGTTTCTCATCAAACTTCTAACACTGGAGCCTCTGTTTATGATTGTGGATAGAACACTACAACCCCCAAAGCATTCCATGAATTTACTGGGAAAACTCAAAGTCTGATATGTCAAGTATATCTTTACCATGGCCGCACAAAAGAATTTTACAGCTTAAACTTAAGACAAACTTTTCAAAATTCCTTCAATCTAAAATCTCTTTTCTTACCTGCTTCAATTTCATGTGGTTGTTCTACAAAGTTTCACCTCCTCTTTTTTTTCCTTCTTAGCTCAAGAGAGAATTATTGTTCTTCAAGTACAAAGTCTTGTAACGCTGAAAAAAAAAGTCAATTTAGTCTGTCTTGTATTAGAAACAAGCTCTTTTTCTTCTTTGTGCTGGCCACGTGCTCTTTTTGCCGATTCCATGTGAGCTGTGCCAGCTGCTCTCAGTCTGGAACGGGGCTCAGGCTGCTCCTGGCTTCGGGGCCGCCTTTAGCACGAACCACGGGGGCCACTGGTGCTGGTGCCCACGCACAGCTCCTTTGGTGCCCATCCAGGTGCTGTCCCCATGCTCAGCTCCTTTGGTGCCCATCCAGGTGCTGTCCCCATGCTCAGCTCCTTTGGTGCCCATCCAGGTGCTGTCCCCATGCTCAGCTCCTTTGGTGCCCATCCAGGTGCTGTCCCATGCTCAGCTCCTTTGGTGCCCATCCAGGTGCTGTCCCCATGCTCAGCTCCTTTGGTGCCCATACAGGTGCTGTCCCCATGCACAGCTCCTTTGGTGTCCATCCAGGTGCTGTCCCCATGCTCAGCTCCTTTGGTGTCCATCCAGGTGCTGTCCCCATGCTCAGCTCCTTTGGTGCCCATCCAGGTGCTGTCCCCATGCTCAGCTCCTTTGGTGCCCATACAGGTGCTGTCCCCATGCTCAGCTCCTCTGGTGCCCATACAGGTGCTGTCCCAATGCTCAGCTCCTTTGGTGCCCATCCAGGTGCTGTGCCCATGCTCAGCTCCTTTGGTGCCCATCCAGGTGCTGTCCCCATGCTCAGCTCCTTTGTGCCCATCCAGGTGCTGTCCCCATGCTCAGCTCCTTTGGTGCCCATACAGGTGCTGTCCCCATGCTCAGCTCCTTTGGTGCCCATACAGGTGCTGTCCCCATGCTCAGCTCCTTTGGTGCCCATACAGGTGCTGTCCCCATGCTCAGCTCCTTTGGTGCCCATCCAGGTGCTGTCCCCATGCTCAGCCGCTCCCGATGCCGACACAGCCTCAGGCCAGCGTGGTTTGGGGTTCGACTGGCACAAAAGCTCTGCAGGCTCTGCCGGCTCCTCTGCCCCTGCCGGCCGGGCCCGGTGGGTTCCTCGGGGAGGGCTCGGCAGCCGCTCCCGCCCCTCCAGGAGCGGAGAATCCCGGCGGAGCCGAGCTGGTCCGGCCGCCCCCAGCCCGCCGCTGCCTTCCCCAAAGGTCAGAAGACAGAGAGAGCTACTCTGGGCCCTCCCTGACCTTAAAGGTGTATTTGTAAAGGCGTATCCACTCTTTCCATTGGTTAAATCTTGTGTCAGTATCAGAAACTGGCTCCTTAGAGCCAGACACATGACACTTCATTGCTATCTAAACCTCTGATACAGAACAGTCAACAATCCTATATGAGAAGTTATAATCAAGTGTTTTTGATGTCAGTCTTTGGACACCATATCAATAAATTGATTTGAGAAGTGCCATAATGTCTCTCTCCAACTAATTTACAGTGATATGAAAAAAAAAAAATATAGGTAATCATATTGAAATTACTATTTTGATTTATATAGGATAGGATAAGATAGGATAGGAATAATAGGATAGGATAGGATAGGATAGGATAGGATAGGATAGGATAGGATAGGATAGGATAGGATAGGATAGGATAGGATAGGATAGGATAGGATAGGATAGGATAGGATAGGATAGGATAGGATAGGATAGGATAGGATAGGATAGGATAGGATAGGATAGGATAGGATAGGATAGGATAGGATAGGATAGGATAGGATAGGATAGGATAGGATAGGATAGGATGGGATAGGATGGGATAGGGTGGGATAGGGTAGGATAGGGTGGGATAGGTGGGATAGGGTGGATAGGATACGACAGGATACAATACAATATGATACGATACGATATGATAAAATAATTCAGCTATAAGGTACCTACACTGATGATTCAATCCAGCTCCAGTCAACACAGTACAGAGATCTGCCAAATTCTTGTCCTGTGGTAGTTCAGGTGTTAGGGCGTGGGTTGGACTCAATGATCTTGGAGGTCTTTTCTAACCTAATGATTCTGTGATTCTGTGATTCTTTGGTTCTACTAGAAAAGTCAATAATCCAAATTTTGATAGATAATGATGACCCAGATTTTGTTAGGTTGCAAAACCTGTTGGTTTTTTTTTTCATCTATGAATCAAGCAAGGCTGCTGCAAACCATTCTGTGAAGTTAAGCTCCTGATTAGGGCAAACTATTGGTGTTCTTGGTGGTCTGTGGTCTTCCCTCTAGTGTCACTTAGAAATCTCAGAACTCACTTGACCATTGTTTACCTGCTCTCTTCTTCCATGCACTTTCACTTCTGAGACAAAAAATAATGGAGCCACTTCAATAATTTCTGTTAATAGTCTGGATCTCCTATGTATGAGCCATGGATCAGCAGTAGCCTACTTTGTTTTTGACAAGCTTATTTAAAAGCCAAGCTAAGGCTGTAGAATGGAGAGATCTACAAATTCTTCAGGCATCAATGAGAGGTACAGAAACTTTCTTCAGGGGACAGACTGTTAATGGTATCAAATTGATAATATTGTGATTTAAACTCTAAAATTAATCACATTCTTTTCTGATTTCTGTTAGTGCAGGTATCTGCCTTCTCCTCTTTGTTTCAAATACAAGTGTTTAGAAAGGTTTATTTCTAAGGTGGGGTGAAAGAGTAAGCTCTATAATTTTCAGATAAGAAAACACTAACTGTAAAATAAAGGGAGGATAAACCCTTTTGTTTGTGCCAGTTCTGCCATTTTCTCTCTGAGATACAAATTGAGCAATCTGCAGCCCTGTGACAACTGTCACTAAGAATCTAGACTCTGTCAGCTGAAAAGCAGAATGTCTTTATCTGAATGACTGGGAGGCTCTGGTATGTTACTTTTAAAATAAAACCTCAAGCATAAGCTAGTTGATGATTTTAATTAGCAGAATAGAGAGAATATTATGGGAATTTACAGGGTAATGGTGAACTATGACCGACTTTTACATCATGATTCTCTGTACATATCAACATATGGTCCTGGAAAAATTGTTTCATTTCCTTTTGGCTAATTTTTTTCTTTACAAAATCTAAACTAATCTTTCATTTCAGGGAGTATGCCCCCAGAATGCGAATCCTCTTTGTATGGTGTCAACACGTAATGGAAATGGAACGTATTTCCTACTCACTTTATGTTCAGTAGTGACTTCAAAAATTAAAAGACTTCCAAACAGCTTTGAAAAATTACAGGTATTTGCATAGAAATTTCTTTAATATTTGAGTAAGAAAACAAATTACTATTCATATATCAGGCTGCATTTTCATATTTGCTTTTATAAGAAGAATGAAAAGCAATGTGACAGCATAAATAATTTTATTCCCATTTAGGCATTTTATGACAGTTCTGTACAAATGTGCTTCATATTAAATATAGGTTGTCTGGAACTAACTTGGCAAATAAGAACCTAAGCTTTCACTGCACTTTCTAGTTGCTTATAACACACCTTAGTGTGCGTTTTGCAGCTCTGTTCAAATATGAATAAATCAATAGCATGTTTAAAACTTCTTAGGGGGATACATCAAGGCTAAATAAAATTAAGCTTCTGATTTCCTAGGCTAATTTCTTTTTTCCTACTGAAAAATTGGGAAATATAAACAGTATATGAATTCATCTTTTCTTTCTTTAAGTGTGCAGCTTTAAGAAATCCTAAAAATACATGATATATTTCAAAACCCTATAAATAGATGAAAAATTAATTAGTTGTATCATAGTGCATAAAAATACATAAAACTGAAGAGTTCTAAAATTTAAGAGTTCAATCCTACCACAACACCTAGAGTAACTTGAACTTCCAACCTTTATTTTAGTAGTGTCAAGGTTAGATCTCAAAAATTATTCAGTGCACGCAGTTTAGAAACCAGAAAATCTCTGGGGGATTTAGGTCTGAGGATTTTCTGAAGACTGCAGATGCCTTTTAACTTTTGAGTTCTCTTGAATGTTCACAGAAGTTGACAGATATCAGCTGAGATCTGAGAAAAAATTAACTCCATGGAGCTTCTGGAGTATCAGTCTAGCTTATTAATTTACAAATACCTTGACCTGTATTTCTTGATGCTTTGATTTAGTAATATCGATTCAGGTGTTTAAAATTGAAGTACTTTATATATTTTATAGGTACCAATTTAAGTCCAGACTGGACATGTCATTATTCTACATCATGAGAATGTTATGACTGCTCAAACACATACTGTGTAAACTTACTGTCAGATAACAACTCATTTTACTATTAAAAAATAAATAACTTCTTTTTAAAAAAAATATGGAGAGCAATTTGCTGTCCAGAAAGAGTAGATTAAGAAGTTAGATTTCCTGTACTGCATTTCTGAATTTTAGATTTAGAGTCTTAAATGCCCAGACTTTCATATTTCTAGGAACTGAGCATTGCTACAGTCACTTATAAGGATTTTTCAAAGACCATGAAAAATTTTATCAAATATTTCTATTATTTTCTTCAGTTCAGTCTATGAAAATCAGGAAATGCTGAATACCAAACTTGTTTCATGGGAGTTTTCGTTCTCAGGTTTTTTCCTATGAGATGTTGAAGATAATGGCCAATTTCTTGGGTTTGTACAAAAAAAGTCATAAAAGTTGTGTGCTTCTTGTTGTCACATAACAGCAAAAGACAAACATTCTTTTACAGTAAGCATCTATTAAGCATCATTACTTCAGTATGATGTTTAGAGTCGCAAACTAATAGGAGTTAAATAATCATGTTCAATCTCTTCAGACACAACATTCCACTGTCTTGACTTGGCAGCACTGGGCAATAATCAAGCAGTCTCAAAAATTTTTGTAAGTTGGAGTTTTTTTTTTGGTTTTCTTGGTTTTTTTTTCTCTAGATTTTATATTATAAAGATTCATTGTATTTTACAATTGGATTTGAAGTGTGTTCTACATTATTTTAGCTAGGGTAGGAAGCCTCTTGCATTCTTTATTTTCTTCCATGAGATTTACAATTTTCTCTTCATGTCATCTGCAGTTTTTCAAATGGACTGTTCTCTAGGCAATCAGCCAGCTATTTGAAACACCTGCAGTACCTTGATAAGGCACACTGCTCACTGAAAGGAGTGTGTCATTATCTGAAAAGCAGGATAAGTTATGGAATCTTCTGCATGTTAAGTAATTAACTGACTGACTAGGTTTGCATTCTTAATACTGGCAGAAACCCTTAATTGCTATGCATCTCAGACCTAGTATTAACAGAATTTGCTGAACATTCAGCTGCCTCTTTCACATAATTGTCATACTGATTGTTAGACTGTGTCAAGGTGATTAATTTTTTTTCTTTCATTCTAGTTCAACTGTATTGTTCTGGTTAATTTACTTGGTTACAGAAAGTGAGATGCAGTCTGAAATGCAAGCGTGCTTAAGTATGAAACCATACTAAATATGCTTCATTTTGATTTTTAAAACATGCATTTTTATGGTTGTTCAATTCAAACACAGAATGCATCAGGCATGAATTTCAGAAGCAGCAGATACTATTTTTCACTTGTGTTTGCATTCTGATGCACTCCTTTTTCACTTTCTCATATCAATAGATCTGATATGACTCTTGGCAGCAATGAATATATAGAAAAAAAGACAATCCTTTAGCTAAGAAATTATTCTGAGTCCTCATTGTGAAAAGGATTTGCATGAAAAGCTCCCAGGAAAGTACTGTATAAAAAACCCCAAACTAAATCTGTGTATAATTTCAGTGATATGAAATATGCTTTAAAATCAAAGTATTCATTAGTGCAGCCAGGAACTTTCTTTTATTTCATTAATACCACAATATCCTTTTAGCTCCCACATATAATGAATTTTCTCATTTGACTTGGAGTGTCAAGAAAATACACACCAGGGTGGTGGTCAGAATCCCCAGATAACTTCGTCTCGTGATTTTTCCTGCCCATACAGAACTAGACTTCTAATATACAAAACAGATTTTATTTGCCTGAAAATCTAAGAGGCAGGATCAGACTTTTTCTCTTAGAAACTTTTTCATTGTATCTAAAAGAGGTGCAAAAATGTTTCACAGAATCACAAAACACCCTGTGTTAGTTTGACCAGCCCATGGAAGTGATCTGGCTGGTTTTGAGATTGGCATTTTATTGGACCAATGGGGAAGTATTTGTTTTCTAGTTCTTATTACATTTGGAAGGAAACGAAGCCTGGGAAAGGCCTTTTCATTCCATCTGTCGGAGAGAGAAACACCTTCCCCCCTACAGATACATTGTAAACTTTTTACAATCATTTTTGTTGTCTCTCCAACAACCGGAAACAAAAAGGCCTTTCCCGGGCATTGTTTCCTTCCAAATGTAATAAGAACTAGAAAACAAATACTTCCCCATTGGTCCAATAAAGTCTCAAAACCAGACAGTTCATTTCTGTGGGCTGGTCAAACTAACACACACCCTGAGCTGTAATGGACTCACAAGGATTATTGAGTTCCTCAATGGCACCATTCCCGTGATGTGCATGGTGTGCTACAAGGCACTCCATGTGTCTGAGAGCTTTGTCCAAATGCTTCTCGAGCTCTATCAGGGTTGGTGCTGTGACCACTTCCCTGGGGACCCTGTTACAGTGCACAGACACCCTCTGGGGGAAGAACCTTCTCGTGATATCCAACCCAAACCTCTCATGACACAACTTCAGGCCATCCCTTCAGGTCCTGTCACTGCTCACCACAAAGAAGAGATCAGTGCCTGCCCCTCCTCTTCCCTCAGGAGGAAGCTGCAGACTGCAACAAGATCTTCCCTCATTATTCTTCTCCAGGCTGAACAGACCAAGTGACCTCAGCCATTCTTCTCAAGGCTTCCCCTCAAAGTTCTTCACCATCTTTGTTGCATTCCTTTGTGCTGTCTGTAATAGTTTCATGTCTTTCTTAAACTGTGGCACCATTCCTGCCCCCGGCACTCGAGGTGAGGCCGCCCCAGCTCAGAGCAGAGCGGGACAATCCCCTCCCTTGCCCGGCTGGGATGCTGGGCCTGATGGCGCCGGACACGGGGCCCTCCTGGCTGACAGGGCACTGCTGCCCAGGGACAGCTTGGCATTCACCAGGACACCCAGGCCCCTTTCTGCACAGCTGGTTCCCAGCCTATCATTCTACAGTCTGTCTGTACATCCAGGGTTTCCTTATCCCACTTGCACTTCTTAAACTTAGTGTGGTTGGTAATTACCCAGTCCTCTGATTTGTTCAGGTCTCTCTGCAGGGCTTTCCTGCCTTGGAGAGAGTCAGGAACACCTCCAAATTTTGTGCAATGTGTAAATTTCCTTAGTATCCCTTTCAACTCTTCCTCCAAGTCATTTATGAAGATCTTGAAGAGCACAGGGCCAGCTGCTCACTCATCACCTGCTATGTGAGACTGACAGGCCTCCTGTTTCTATGGTTCTCCTTCTTTCCATTTTTGAAAATCAGGACAAAATTTCCCAGGTTCCAACCAATTGGGACCTCTGGATTCTCTGGATTACCTTGGTTTCTAGTAAACATAAACTACTGCCATTTTTTCAAATCCAGAAGTTAAACCTTATTTCCACTAGTTTAGCCTGTTTTATAAGATAGAAGTCTCCTGCAAGCAAATCTGTGAGCATTAGAGGGTCGAGCAGGATCATGGTCAGATCAGGTCATCTCGCTGTACTTGGCACTGTTGGAGCCTCACCTTGAACCCTGTGTTCAGTTTTGAATCTCTCACTGAAATAAAAACATTGAGGTGCTGGGTCATGTCCAGACAAGAGCGATAAAATAATAGAAAGGTCTGGAGCCTTGGGTTCTGAAGCCCAAGTCTTCTGAAGAGCAGTTGAGGGAGCTGGGAGTGTTTAGGCTGGTGAAAAGGAGGTTCAGGGAAGACCTTATTGCTGTCTACAGCTACCTGAAAGGAGGTTGTAGTGAGGTGGATGTCATTCACTTCTCCTGGGTAACTAATGACTGGGTAAAAGGAAATGGCTTTAGCTGCTTCAGGGGAGGATTATATGGGCTGGTAGGAAAAATATCTTCACAGAAAGTCTTGTCAAGCAGTGGAACAGTCTGTCCAGGGAAGTGGTTGTGTCACTGTTCCTGTTAGAAGTGTCATTTGGGGATATAGTTTTGTGGTGGACTTGAGCAGTGATGTGTTTAATGACTGAATTTAATGCTCTTATGGAATGCAATAATTTTTTTTTCTTTTTTCATACTGCTAGATTATAGTCATTTTTATTCATAAAGGAAGGAAAAACAGAAAAAAAAGAGCTAATAGGAGTGATTATGATGATGTTCATTATTATTTCAAAGTATCTTCTTTTGATCATGATTGAACTTGTTTAGCTGCTGCCAGTCAATATGCTTTGAAGAAAACTGCCTACTAGCAAAGAAGGGAGTTTTGTCAGAAAATGACTGTGAAATTAAGGAGACAGGAATAGAAATATGAGCCTGAAACAGAAACAGACAGCAGCAACGGTGTTTATTCCATTCTCTTTTTCCTGTATATTCCAGTATAAATATTTATGACTTTTCGTTTAGCTGAGTTTGGCTCAGCACAGTTTTGTTCCAGTACCACGGGGCCAATAGCTCCTGCTGGTTCTTTTTTCCTGATTTCTAGTGCTAAATCTAAAAGTCTGTCTGTATATAGTTGAGAAGAAGTTTCAAAGATGTTACTGTTAATCACATGTGTTTTTAGCAGGATCAGCAGTACTGAGAATTAAACAT
The DNA here is from genome assembly GCA_032173965.1 of Sitta carolinensis. NCBI lineage: Eukaryota > Metazoa > Chordata > Aves > Passeriformes > Sittidae > Sitta > Sitta carolinensis. The sequence continues at coordinate 52,700,987 of CM063313.1, forward strand.
AAAGCATATTGTGATCATTACCTTCATAAGTGCTCTATGGTAGCCTACGGTATGTCTGCCAGTGCTCATGTAGGCTTACAAAAGACCACAATGGGAAGCCATGAAAAATTGGAATAATCTCAGAATCTTCTGTTTTGTCATTACATGGCCAAAATAATTCTGCTCTAAGGACAGAAATTAAATGTATAAATATTTCGTGAACTGTCTATGTTTTCCAAAAATGCATAAGTGTGCGAGATCCTTCAATTATTTATTTAGCATCTCAGATGACAGTATGAAATCCATGATCATGAAAATACTGGGAGTATTCACTCCATAAAGTTCAGCATTTTAATTTGCATTTACATGTATTTCTAAGACTTTGCTAGCAGACCTGATCTGCAAGTAAAGAACCCTTGGAGTAGACCTGGAATAAAGCCCAAGAGGAAGACAGAAAACTATAGAGAAAGAACCAAACATGATTTATGGCCTTTCAGATAAGTTACAGCCTGCCTTCAATAAATTAAAACCAGACACTCTTGAACATACAGAGTTAAACTGTAGTGGGTTTGTTGTTTTTTTTGTTTAGTTTTTTTTTTTTTTTTCAAGATATTCACTTTAAAGTTTCAAAGCATCTTTATATTCCACCAATAACCATTTTTGTACAATCAATGCCAGAGGCATTATCTTATTTTAGGAATGTTGGCTTCCCCTTCTCCATAACTTCCACAGTGATAAAAATTTAAGCCTCTGGCAATGGTGAAAGGGTAGCATGATTCCACATGTATGAAATGGGCAATGTGAAGTGTAGTCTTATTATCCATAAATGACAACAAAGAGTGTTGTGGCATATTACATGATTTATGTAGTATATGAAAAATTTGATGATTACTTTTAAAAAGTGTTCAGAAAGGAAAAACATTGCATATTAAGGCTCTTCTCCATATATATGCCGCTTTAGTCATCTCATCTAAAATTTGCAGTTTGCTTAACATATTTTAAATTTTTCATAATTGAGCCCTTGGATGTGACTGTAACTACAGAGAGATTTCTTGGAAATGCTACAGACATAAGGCCTATGTATAGAAGCTGAGGAGAACCTGTGACAGTTAATTCCTAAAACTTATTCCTAGATCATAAGTGCACAGAATTGGCTGACTGTTCAAAGATTTCAAACATATGGGCAGATGTTTGCCATAAAGTTAATTACTTATAAAATATGTTGGTTGGCGCTTTTAATTTTTTTTTTTCCCTTAGTAAAGTTTTAGGAGTAATTTTGGGTTACCCAAATGATTTTTTGTTTCTTGGCTTGGAGTAGAAACTATGTGTGTCATGGCTGCATTAGTTTTCCTTAAATCTCATGCTAGACAATTTATGTTTTATGATGTACCATAGACATTTGTATTAGAATAAAGATGCAAATAAAATTAAAATTTGGGACATTTTGTTGAACTTGAAAAGTAACACAGTTTCATATTTGGACTCAAGGTCTATGTCTTGGGAAGTTATTTTAGTGAGCTCTTTCATAAAGCGCTACTATTGGGAGCTAGGGAAAGAAAACACAGCGTTTCAATCCTTTCCCTCAAGTCACATGCCTTAGAAAATCTCAGAATTAAAAAAAAAAAAAAAAACAAAAAAACATGCAAAGCCACTAAAATTTTTAGTAAGGGCCTAATATTTAAGTATATATTTTTGAAGATGATATAGAATTTTCCCATACAAAATGCTTTATAGTACCATTTGCCATGTGCTGAAGGCCTATAATGCAGTGACTTCAATTTCACCCTTATTTATTAATCTGAAGAAGAAGAAGAGGAGGAAGAAGATGATCTATACTTTTGCTTTCTACAGAAAATAAATCTACTGGCCAGATGAAAAAACTACACCGATTTTCAGTATATGGTTGATAGAAGATAATTCTCTTTTTTTATGATTCCTAAAACTTCTTCAAATATCATTTATTTCTCCCAGAATTTTAACACTTTAATTTTAAAAATGTTTCTGAATTTTGACAACATAGTTTATTTCAATGCTCTTACCAGTTTACCAACTGAAAGAAATAGCTCATGACAAATGTTATTGAAATAACATTTAGTTTATAATTCATCCAAGTGGATGAGTCTGAACAGGAAATTGTAGCTTGTAGGGAGACAATATTTTTATATGAATATTGGTAGTGTAGACATTGACTTAGGTGAAAGTGCTAGTTGTACTGCTGAGCTATATTATACAGTAACCAATCATCAATTTTTTAGTTGTCTCTGCTAATAATCTGTCAAGATGATTAAACTGACTTATCAGTCTCAAATTCTAATTTAAAATTGTGAAAATTAATTTAAAGAGTAAAACCTAACAAATGTGATAAAAAACATCATCAGTGACATAAAATCAGTAAAGCAAAGGAAAAGAGAATTTAGATATTGGTTTAGCTGCTAAATTCTCCCTAAATTTAAATGTGATGTCTTCCCCAAATCAGCATTTTTTACAGTACATGAGATAGGGCCTTTGAGCTCTCAAACTGATCCACACTCCCATACAACATGGTCTTATCTGTAAACTGACTGAGTGTACACTTATCCAGGTCATTGGTAAAGATGTTAAACAGAACTGGCCCCAGCACTGAGCCCTGGAGAGCAGCATTTGTGACTCCTGGCTGATCGAATTTGGCTCCATCCTCCTGCTCTCTGGGGTCTGGGCCAACAAGACATTTTTTTAACTCGTGAAGAGTTCACTCATCCAGACCCTGAGCAGCTACAGCAATGAAATGGATTTCAGTGCAAATCATAATACAAAATATCTCTGCATGTTTTGCCAGACACCTACTTCTCAGGTTACAGATGACCAAAGACAAATTGTGAATTCTTTTTTTTTTTTTTTCTGCAGATAAATCCCTTTCTCTTCTAAAAGAAAGTAATATCATAATTGCAAGACTTTTCTAGGTCTGTTCCTCTGTGAATGAGCATTTGGTATAAAATATATGGTGGTGGCCAAAAATTCCACTGTAACATTCATATCCAAAGAGCAATTCAAAAAATTTAACTAATATTGGAGTAAATTCACAAATATTTTGACAAATTACATTACATTACTTAATAAAAAGAAAACATTATCTGTCAGATATCAACTAGGAAATTGATACATAAGTGAGTGTCGGCTCTAGTTCAAATATTTTTAATCAAAATTTCTTTTTAAATGTAATTTAATCTGATGTTTCCAGCTGATCTGTAATTCTGAAATAGTGTCATTGAAAGACAAAAAGCTTTTTTTAGACTCACTCTATATTTTTTTTGGAGGTTGTGGTTTTAAGATTTCAAAGAGATTATAGTCTGGATGGAGCATTTATCTATTTCAGTTAAATGGGTATTCACAACTAATGGTTCTGCATTAAATTATTCAAATGTATCAAATATTAACTGCCTCTGGAAGACACCTTCTCAGATGTCCCTTTAATATGTATGATAGAGATGGGATTCAGAGCTATACCTAATTAGCAAAATATTTGGTGTTTTAGAGAGCAGGGCTTCTGAGAACACAATGATACTACGAATGAATTAGTATGTTGTCACAGATACGTACAATGCTGGTTCAAATAAAATCTTCAAAACAGAAAGAAAATAATTGCAGAGTAAAATACTGGTCTAGCAGGCACTGTAGTTGTTACCCACTGTATTACTATTAATAATCCCCTTAAGTGATGTAAGTTGTTTCCTGTAACTTGGAAATTTTTTACCACAAAACAATTCCAAGCACAATTAAGATATGATGATGGTGACATTTGCAATAAACTTTATATTTAACTGCTTTTGTCCTGATCACAAATTTATTTTGTGTAAGAGAAGAAATCTGAATATGTTTATATATAAAAACTACTAAATCTTAGTCATTATTCATAACTTGAATATATTAGCTTCAGAACCAATTTTAATAATATAATAATTTAATTAAGCTCAAAACATCTTTAAATGCTCCAGTTAATTAGAAAATGGCATCATCTTCCTTTCACTCTCTGAAACCACTTTTAGTTATTCCTTTGAATTACTATTGGCTGTAATAATTTTTTTTCTTGGTGAGGTGCCACTGTATAAAGTAGGGGCAAATGCTTGACTACTACACATGAAGACAGTTTGTCTCATAACTGATTTCTGAAGCCATACAACTGAATGTAATACAGAAGTATTGCTTACAGTAGGACTTTTTTAACCCCAGGGGAGGGGAAGGCTATTGAAGTTCATGGTATGCTCATTCTAAGATATAATTAAGAACTTAAATCTTCCCTTCATTACCCTCCTATTTCCAAATCCCAAAATATTCTGTTAAATTTTTACCTTAAAAAAATAGAAGTGGCAAAGCTTAACTCAGTGCATTAGGCTTGTCTGAACTTTTGCTAGTACAGCTCTTAGTTTTTCTGCTAAAATTAATTATTTTTCACAATGATTATTCTGTATTTAAATTTAGCATCTAAACTTAGTGTCTATGCTTTCATATGCAATGGATAAGGGTAAAGATACCCAAAGTGTACTCTATAAATTGTGGGAGGTAAACATATTCTATGTTTTCAATAATTTACAAGAGAAAGAAATTCAAGAAAACCTGCTCCTTTTTTTCCCTGCTACTGAGGCATTGTTTATTTACCAGAGTTTCCCAAAAAAAAATACCATTGCAAAAGGCTTTAGTTAAGGGCTTTTGTTATAGCACTTATGTCACATAATTTGCCTCATGTACCTGCTGTGATTTAGCATGTGATTGTATCCAGGGTTTTTATCCCCAATTTGATATTTACTTGATTTGTCTCTAGGGTACTAAATTACCTTAATTTCCTTATTTGAAAAGAATAAGTATCAAAGTGTCCAGCACTGGACTCAAGCAAGTGGCTGTTCGACATCCTAAGACTAAGGGTAGAAATACTGTGAACCAATTATTTACTTTCTGAGAAGATATGTTTGTTTTCAGAATAAAAAAAAAGATTAGTAAAAAGGGCAATATAATCTCAACTCTACTGCCAAATAACATGAAGTTTTGTAATTACCATTAACGATGGTGAGATTTTCCCAAGAATCATGGTGAAATTAAAATAATTATTTAGTAATTAATGGTTATTAACAGGAAATTACTGCCCTATGAGAACTAATTGAGTCATTTCACTACTGATGGTAGCGATGCCAAAAGATTCTTGCTTTTTTCATATTTTTCACATATTTTTAGCTCTGCAGACTATTATTGTATATTTTTATAGTTTCTTACTTAGCTTCAGTACTTTGCATTCAAACACATTCTGGAATCCTATTCTAATCTTGCTTCTTCTAAGACCATGTCACTTTCTCATGCATTTAGACATAAAAAATGTGGGGCTAGAAGCAAAGGGGAGGTTTCAGTAAGGGGCCAAACCAAGAGGGGAATTACTTCATTAACTGTTCTTGTCAGTTCTTGTCAATTATGTTAATTTTCTAAACTTTTGAAAGTGTCAGAACCTTATATCATGTGTGCATTCCATCCTAAGTGCACCTGGAGGATCTTCAATAAATGGTAACTTCCTTTTGTGGCTTTAATATTGTAGGGCTTGTGATTTTAGGGCTGAAAAGTCATCAGTAACAATGAATGGTCATGATCATGAAACAGATTTTTTTTTAAATTTTGTGTATGTTGAATACCAGAGATCTCTTAAAATATCATTAAGCTTAAAAATAATGCATAGAGTATGTGCAACTGTAGATTCATTAGTAACACAAGTTAGTTCATATAGTTGGATCTTCTTTTCCTGATGAGATACCTGTGAAATCTTGTTAAAATTAAATGGCATGTCAAACCCTTGATCATCAATAGTTTTCAAGTGTGTTTGAGTGCAAGGGGAGATTTTCTGCTGGAAAATTATATGATGTAGCTGATTATTTTGTCTGTGATACTATAAGAAAAATAATTTCAATTTGAAGGCAAAAACCAAGATTCCATTGTGGAACAGTAACGGCTGATTAAAAAAAAAACAAAACAAAACAAAAACAACTAAAAAAAAAAAAAAAAAAACCAAAAAAACCCCATCTTGAAACTTTAGCAAATGGACTATTAAAAAGTACAGGGCAAGGTTATTGAATGATAACAAACAATTAGTTTATTTATTTTTTTATTTGATTATAATAGTCACATGACATCACAGAAGATGAAAAAAAAAAAAAAAAAAGCAAAAAAATCCCATAAAGAGTTGGCTGCATTTCATGCAGTGATTATAATTAAATCTGTTTGGGAAAATAGCTTATGGCTATTCAGTTCATCTGGGAGGTGAGAGAGATGTACATTATTCTTGTTGGTAACTTCTGTAATCTGAATTTCTGGATGGCAGGAAATAGTCCTGTTACAGAGCTCAAGGTAGTAGCTTTGCATGTTATAATTGTGTATCTTTACTTTCTCTTTTTAAAGAATATAATTAATGTCTCTATATTTTGGGAATTTGCAAAAATTAATATGATTCTGTTGCAGAATTCTTGAATATAAGAGATTTTTTTGTGGTGCCCCAAATGTATTTTGTTATGTTTTGGGGGGTGTTAGGGGTTTTTTTTACCTCACAAACTAATCATTTTATTATATTTAAAATCTAGTTAAAAGTCTAATGTACACTGCATCAAAGTTTTGCATATTTTGCATTTTTTTTCCTGATTTACATCAAGAATTTTTACATTTACATGTTTGTATTTTTTTCCTGATTTATATCAAGGAATTTTTACCAAATAGTTTGGTAATTTCAACCTGAAAAAAAAAAAAACTTTTCCCAATGATTTAGAAAGTAAGATGACGCAGACTTTTACAAGTCTAAGGTGTTAATTAAAACTGTTACTGGTTTTAATGTACATTACTAGAGAGCTCTACAATTTGCTAATTATTTGGATAAAATTCTTATTTTCTTTTAAGCAATAAAAAATTACTGAATGCTAAATTAGGTAGTGGTAATAAGGTACTGCACTAAATCGATTCCTGCTTTCTTAAAAGTTTTATTCAGCTACTAGAAGAAACTAATATTTCAGATTACTTAGGAATACTTTTTATTCATGTAGTAAATCAAATTTTCTATATATATGCACATTTTAGTTAGATATGGAGTAGATCTGCTCAATTATTAAAAGAAAGAAAATAAAGTGGTTTTATTTTATTTTGAAGGTAATTTTTGGTAGTGTTGCTGTAAATTATAGACTCAAATGAAAAACATGGCTCGTTTTCAGTATATTCATTTGGTAAATTCAATCTAATGTACATTAGCAGAGCAATTCAAGTGTTTTTACTTTTGACCACCAAGAAGTGAACAGGTTTAAGTGTAGAAAAACTTTCCCTTATCCAAAATGAACTCTGAGTGATTTCAGTTGCACCTAGATCCCTGTACTTCCCAATCAAACTCCAATTTGCCAAATTAAACTCCAATTTTTGGTATGGCAGGTGACATCAAGAGAAGCAACAAGTATCTAAGTGCAGCACTAGGTCTCCTTTGCTTTTGTACCTGAGCCCATCATTCCCTGTACCCACCCTCTGCTGCTGTTCTATCTTATGTTTTATCTCTATCTTACACTGAGCTCTCAAGCTGCTGTCTGCGCCTGCTTTTATGGACAGCTCCTCTTAGCCATGAGTCAGCTTTTGATGGTCTTGCTCCTCAAATTGGTAGAAGTCCTTATATTGAGAATGAATCACTGTTATCTTCTACTGAGTTAATAGTAAAAGTATAAGAGTGATCTTTAAACTTTGGACAACATTTTTTTTTTTTTTTTTTAACTTTGATCTTCATGGTAAATGTTAGGGATTCTTCTTTTAAAACTTTTTTTAGAAGACTGATCAACTTGTCTAAGCCACTTTGGATTAATGGAGACTAATTTTAAAGTAAAAAAATATTTACATAAATCCAGATTAAAGTATTTCAAAATTGCTCTGACTGAGGTTATGTGAACTTTGTAATTGCTTGTAAACTCTGTTACCTAATTATGTTGTGTTTGATAATTTGTGATTTCCTTATTCTGCCTAAATACATCAAAAGATGAATTGCTGGAGAATGTTGTCTAACATTAATGAATTAAATGAATTCACAAGAACTGTGAGTGGTTAGTAGCTTCACAAATCTGAGAAAACCAGAATTTATTTCAACACCTCATTAGCTATCCTTGCTAAGCCAGCAGTTCCCATACTGTTTTGTCCTTCTGTCAGCCAAACTAGTGAGACCAGTACTTGCCTTCTTAATATACTAAAATATAGGACTTCAGGAGTTTACTTATTATCATAATTTAAAAAATAGGATCATGGCTTGGGTTGGAAGGTAGCTTAAAGATCATCTAATTCCAGCCCACTTGACACAGACAGGAACACCTTTCCCTAGGCCATGTTGCTCAGAGCACCACCCAGCCTGGCTTGAACCTTCAGGAAGGGGCGTCCTCAGCTTCTCTGGACAACCCGTTCCAGTCCCTCAACACCCTAACAGCAAAGAATGTCTCCTAAATAGACACTTGATTCATACAAGGGGATGGCATCCTTTGCACTTTCATATCATATCATATCATATCATATCATATCATATCATATCATATCATATCATATCATATCATCCTTTCTTATTTGAAAAATTGCTGGGAATCTTACAGAAACTTACACATGCTTTTCAGTGAAATGAGGCAGAGAAATGGAAAGGAAATATTATGATGGATGGCATTGATTTAATGGATCTAATGAATGAAAGAAATGCAGCCAAATGGACTTTCTGAGAAGCATCTGTGCATATGCATTGTTGATCTTGTCCGTATTACTGCCCATCATCTGTCTGCTGCTGAGCCATTATCCACTGCAGTGCAGAATTGCTGGTGATCAGCACAGCTTTACCCACGTGGAGAGCAATCAGTGCTGCTGTGTCAGTCCTCAGCTGCACTTGTTTTTTATCCAGGTGTAGTGTGAGGTGTGCTCTGCTGCTGTTAGTTCGTGAAAACCTAGTGCAAATAGACTCACAGAAAGGGGTCCTTGGAAGAGCAAAAAAGCTTTAAATGTATCCTGAAATATTTCTGCATATTACTAGGCTGAAACAGCTCGTGGTTCAGATAGTTTCTGTGATTTCTAATCATTGCTCATTTAAAAAAAAATCATTCTGGATGTTACAAAGAAAAACATAACACTAATGATAGAAATGTCTTTAAAAAAACAACTTTGTGTGTTGGTTCACTAACTTATTAGGACAGAGATTTGGGGAAACATTTTGTGATGTTATCTTAATGCTTTTGTGATGTTATCTTGATGGTTCACTCAGTTCAAAAAAATTAAAGCTAATTGGTCAGTTATTTATAAAAAGCAAAAGTTTGTTGGAAAAATTGTATTCTAGCAAAAAAGAAACCAAACAAAAAACCAAACCAAACAAACAAAAAAAAAACCTCCAAAGCAATGAAATAAACATACATAAATTTCCTCTAAGGAAAAAAATATTTGCACGTGTTTCAGTGTTATCATCTTCAAAGTTGTTCATAGAAACTTCTCTTGACTCTGGGCGGTATTAGGAAGAGCTATGAAGTGGCCATTATCTATTCAATGAAATTCTCTTAATTTATCTAGGCAGAGCTTTTCTTTCAGTTAGTGATTCGAAAATAATAACTTATTTACATTTGAGAGGATGAGTACTTCATGGTTAACATAGTACGAAATACAGGGCAAAGACAATGAGTTGTGATAGAGGGAGTCACTGTTCTGAGGATGCATTTGGCTTGGGAGGAACAGTGACCAAATACTACTCATTCCAGCTTCCCATTCATTTTGGTGGATGCTCCTGTGACTTGGATATTCTTCTCAAATAGATGTGCTAAATCCAGTCCCAGAGCACACTCATTTGGAATGACTGAAAAATGGATGTCTACAAATGAACTCCATCATTAAGCAGTTGTTAAATCTCCATAATAATCTGTTTTTATCCATGATTTCAAATCGGCTGGAATGCTTTTCTCATCCCTGGCCATTTCATTAGTATTGGGATTCTGGTTTTTTTTTTTTTGGCTTTGGTTTTTTTTTTTTTTTTTTTTTTTTTTTTTGGTTGGTTGGTTGGTTGGTTTGGTTTTTGTTTTTTGGTTTTTGGTTTGGTTTGGTTTGGGTTTTTTTTTTTGTGTTTTACATAAACAGTTAACTTTCTTCTATGCAAGTCCTAGGTTCTGTATTCATAAGACTCATGAGCAAATGTTCAGTATTTTTAGGCATGTTTTTTAAATTCAAACAACTCCTAGGCCTTAAATGAATCATGTACTTTACTGACTATGAACCAAAATAGTGAGCAGGGGCATGAGAGGTGGAGGGAAGCTGTTCTGTTAGACACATATGTTCGTTCTTTATTTCCATGGTCTCAGGGCTGACAGGGGTACTACACTGAGAAATGATAAATGTTAATTGTTTTGTTTACTGCACAGTGGATTTGTGAGTAGGTACAAGGATGTGGACAGTAGGTAGACTACATAGATTGTGTGAATCTAGAAAGCAACAATTAAATGGAATAAAGAAATATAATGATTGGTTATAGAAATGTGATTAACACATCACTCGCAATACCTGCCATTGGGGAAAACACTGATAATACAATTACAGCAGATGAAACCAAATTATTGTGTATTTAAAGGGTTAGAAGTATTATGTGTCTTGTTAATTACTCAAGGATTTTTAAATTAATTCATCTCAAATATATTGTATAAAGATAGAAAGCTGTACTTTACAAAAATAACCCCAAAATCTCCTGTCTCTATTTAGAAAAGAAAAATGTTAGTAAAATTCTAGGAGAATTTTGGTATACAAAGAAAATAAAGTTATTTTGCAAAGGTAAGTAATTATTAGATTTTTTAATAAAGTGATACTGAGAAGTACTCAATGACTCAGCTCAAGATCAAAAATATGCCAAATGTAGCACATTCAAATAAATCAGTCTTAAAATAGAATTTATTATTTAACTGTGTTCATATGTTTACACAGGCTAGAAAATGGACTGTACCAAATTGCTTTGCACCTTGAAGGCTGCAATGCATGACTGCAGTCAGATCTGTGTTCAAATCTAGTAGATGAACATTTCCAGTTCATGTGAATGATAGGAGTTGTCATAAATATTTTAAAATGTGCTTCTTAGTTGGTAGTCCGTTAAACAGTTGCATACTCAACCAGTTCAAATTAGTCCTTTATAATTTTTTTCATGAAGAACACTGTTATAAATTCTCAAGAAAATCAGGAGACCATGATGGTCTCTATCAACTCTGTAGTGCTGTATAGTAACAACATGGTGAATTAGCTTATCATCCTTTCAGAAGGATGCTGAATTTTGCAGATGAATCAGAGGGTTAATGAGTAGATTAGCTGTACAAATATCTGTTAGAATACTGCATTTTGGGGACAGATGAAGGCACCATGGCATTAAAAGGGGAAGAGAAACTCCTAACTAGAAGGGTGCCCCAGCATGTAGAATATACAGGAAGAAAGTAATGAATTTGAGTCCCCATTGGTGACAAAGAATATAAAGGGGGAGTTAATTTTTAAGTTATCTGCCACTAATAAGAAAACAAGCAGAGAACTAGAAAGAGAAGAATATATAAGTGCACCAAGACTTGCATTGTGAAAAGAATGTCTACAAGAGGAAGAAGTAAGATTTCCAGGAGTCCTACAGAACTCAATTTCTTTTCAGCATTCTCTGAGAAGAAAAAACAGTCTCTAGCAGGTGACTGTAGATAGGAACTAAATGGTTAAAACATCATACTACTTAACTGCCAGGCTCAAGATTGACTCCAGCTTCATGTCAGTGGAGGCCTCACCAAAGCCAGCTGCTAATGAGAATTAATTTTGTTTCAAACAAACCCTTTCTGGGAATAGCTGAGTTCCAGGCTACTACAATGGGGGAGGGAGCATTGAGGGTGGGGAGGCTTATAGCTTTTCCCACCCGTTCTATTCCTGATGTCAACTCCTAATGTTCAGTGATTGCCTAGCAAGTAAATTTAAAACACTAACCCAGGATAAGGTTTCTTTCTTCTTCCTATCTGCCACCCCTTACCAGGCTAATTTAGTGAGAAGGTAAATTTATGGTGAGAAGGACCAGCTTTCTCTTTGACAGAAATGCTCCCAAGTGAGAAAGCACCTGGAGTACCTGGACTTTCCTCATTTTGGTTAGCTATGACACACTGAACCTTCTGAAACCTTCTCTGTTCATGCAAATTAAGCCTGTCCACAGGCAAAAGAAAAAGGGTGATCTGTATCAGAGAGCGATCTTTGAATGCTATGAGCGCCCCTCTGTCCTTCCTACTAGCTGCAGAGAAGGGCATATTAGCTGCATGAATAGTTTACTTTTGACCTTGATAATAGTAATTTTTTACCAGTTTCCATGTATGTTTCTAAAACAAATTCATTTGCTTTGTTGCTTCTAACTGCTTTGTAATAAACTAAATACCTTCAGGTTTTACCTTCAGTTCTTCCAGCAGTGTTGTTTCTTTCTTCCAACTTCAATATAATAAACACTATTTTTATTTTTCAAATTAATAATGCATTTGAGTTCTGCAGGTGTTTTTCCTGCAGAAAGTTCCTGAATGGAATTTTCCATGCTTTAATATCTTTTTTGAATTGGAGATAATATAATTGCTCTTGATGGTCAAAAAGGCAGCTTAGCCCTTGTAATGTGAGTAATTTCCCATTGCTGTAGTTGTTCACTCACAGCTGTGTGATGTTTGAGGTTTTTTAATAGATGTATCAACCATTTTACTGCTTACAAATTTTTGCCCCAAAAGGTGTGAAGATGTACTGAATTTTATTTTCTATAGAGAAATACGGTTTTTTGTGGGTTTTAGCGGGGGGAGGAGTGGGGGGTGGGGGGTTTATTTGTTTTTTCTTTTTTGTTTGGGTTTATTTGTCTCGAAGATCTAGTCTTTGAAGAAAGAATGGAAATAATAGTAGCCCATAATAATAAAGTGGCAGGAAAAAAATGAATGAGGGAAGCTGCCACTAAGCAAGGAAATAAAGTTTTGCTAACATGCAGTAGGACCTGTGCATTTCCAGAATTCAGATTGATTTTAGATCAGAAATTTTTCCCTGTTTTTCTCCCAAATATTAAGATTATACAAAAAATAATTAAATAACTGTGTTCCTTGACACCTATTGAAGGTTTTTTTCAGACATTGAAAACAGCTAGAAATTGTAAAATCTGAATAAATATGACCAGGGGAAGTGGGGTGGGGCAACCCTGGATACATGTGCATACAGAGGAAGAGACCAGTCACAGAAAGTGATTGTCCAACTCTGCTCTGCATAAGGTGTGGTTTCACCTTGAATTTTGTGTGCAGTTTTGGCCACTACAATATAAGAGAGCTATAGAGCTATTTGAAAGTTCAAATGAGGGCAATGAAGATGATGAAGGGCCTTGAGGGGAAGCCATATGAGGAGTAGCTGTGGTCACTTGGTCTGTTCAGCCTGGAGATGAGTGAGGGGAGACCTCACTGCAGTCTATACCCCATTAAGAGAAATAAAGGAGCCAATAACGGTAATTTCTCTTTTGCCCAGAGGGTGGCTGAGTAATGGAATAGGCTCTGCAGGGAAGTGGCCACAGAAACAGCATTCTGACAGAGTTAAGAAGGTTTGGACAATACTCTTGTGCACATGGTGTGGCTGTTGAGGACATCCCGTGCAAGGACAGGAAATCAATGAACCTTCTAGGTCCTTTGCAACTCAGAATATTTACTGATTCTATAAAATGGCAATAACTATTAAAATTCTTCTTATTTGAAAATTTGGGTTGTGAAGTTTCAGCAATTCCTACATAAAACACACATGCCATCAGGAGTAGCATATTCGATTTGCCAAGTATAAAGATGGTTTTATGGTTTCATCATCTGTGCTGTTCTGCTTAATGTTTTTCTGTCTAAGATTTATCTGACCTTGAAATAGGTCACCAGTTAAGATTTGGTTAGTATTTAGATTCATGTATTTTGGGACTGCTCATAATTAAAGAAGCAGTTGTATCACCTCTGCAGACATAGAAGAAATAGACAAAATAAAAAAAAGAAAACAACAAAAACTTTTGTTTCACTAACCCACAAAGAAGCAGTTGAAGAAACTGGTCAAGTTTCATTTGTGGCAGGATTTTCTCAGGATCTTAATTTGCTGGCACTGCTCAGAACTGAGACCTGTATGGGAGATTTCTTCTGTCCTCCTACCCTCAGCATTTTCCATCACTGAAGTCAACAAAGCAGCAGCATGCAGGTGAACCTGGGAATGAGGCAGGCAGGAAAAAACAACAAAAAAGAGGGCTGCTAACATTTTTTCAAACCACAATTTCTTCTTGTGCTTTTTCTATTTAAGTGTGTCAGATTTTATTGCCACATTAACTTGGGAAATACCTTTTGCTTTTACATCTAGAAAGAGATTTTAATTCTCTTTGAAGAACTAAATACTGTTGGACACATTCATCTTCCAGGAATGTAATCTTTTCTCAGTGAGGATGACACATAACCTGAAATTGTAAGGTGACCTCTGGAGAGATGAAAGGATATGCCTCTCTATTTCATGCAATTTTTCTTGTCCTAATTAGTGGTAAGGCTTCACAAGATGGCAGATCTGATCTAACAAATCACAACTGTCAAAGGTTTCCCCTTTCTCTCACATGTACTCTACCAACTGCTTTCTGACACCAAGCTCCATGCTGGGTTTTTTCCCCATGAAGTGATTTCAGTGCTTATTTGACTACTCATTGTACTGATTCATCTTGCTAAACTGTTAGGATGTTAACATGACAAGAAAGAAAATTGTTGGGTTCTTTTTATGTTTGTGAGTCCATTTGGCTTACCTGAGAGCTGGGAGAAGTGCCAGAGATGGTCCATGTGACATCACAAGGGTCTAGGATGTACCTGTGAGAGTCAGTGAATAATTAAACCTATGCACTTATAGCAGGAAAACCTCACTTGCATGGTGTTCTTTTGTTTGTCTTTCTGTCCTTTAAATTGCATACAATGTTTCTAGCTATCTCTTTTGTTCATTTCTAGAGCAGAACTGATGAAAATTTTCTGTGGAAACAGCAGTACACATTTAATTCTTTGTGAGACATGTATTTACTCATTAAGCCAGGCAGATCATCTGTTAAAATAACAAAATGAAAATCAATATAAGTTTATTTTTTTTTCTGTTGACATAATACAGGGTTTATAAGGTTTCTACTTGTCTTGCTGTGTATTAATTGATTATTAGTATTTTGTGTGGGATAGCTTTATTCTCAATATAAATCAATCTTGACTGCAAGGACCACTTGCTGTTCAGCACTTCCTTGCCTTGAGTCTGTACTATAGCATGTTACAGTACCATCAGATTGCAGGGCAAGGGCTTTTAGTTTTGACATGTTTCTCCTGTTATTCAGTGCTGTTTATGCTAAGATTTTTCTGGCTATATAAATGGCAGTTGATTCTGTGTGTGCACAAATGCATGAGAGTTGGAGAAAGAGGGAGAAAGATGTAGAAGGAAGAGGAAAGGGAGCATACAGAATGGACAGAGGAGAGAAACGTTACATTTAGGCAACCACTAAAAAGCAGCAGGGTTTCCAAAACCTGTGTACTAATTGTTCTGCTACCTGGCTTGGCCATATGGAAATTGGACATGATATTTACTATAACCTGCTGGAGGTGAATTTTTGGAAAGGAAACTGCAAGTTTGGATCTACCTAAGAGCTAAATGTTTTATAATGCTGTGTGCTGAGAAGGAATGAGAAAAAAAATTATATATCAAAAATGCACAAACAACCCTGCCTTTACCTGCCAAGACTGACACATTGTTAGTTCTGTGGAGATAGAATATTCCAATCTACCTGCTGTTTTTAATGAGTCCTGAGATATTTGCTGCCAACCTGGGTATCAGATCAAGTACTGACTAAATGAGTACTGAGCATCACAGAGCTGCTGATTAAAGGCCTTTTTACTTGTCCTAGGTTGGTCTAAATTAACACTGTGCATTTTGGAGACATTTCAATACTCTTTTTCTCTAGCAGCAGTATACTAAATGTAAATAGCTAATTTTAGCTTTGTGACTGGACTGTAAAGAAGTTGCCCTACTCTGACAGTCACTTAAATAATGTATGAATACAAGCACAAGATCAAGAAAATCATGGCATCTTTTCTTGCCATCAACTTTCAGAAAAAGGACATTCTCATCTGGTACCATTAAGTTACTCGTATTTCTAGTTTTGATGCTGTATATTTTGAAAGTAAAACAAAGAGCTTCTGTCTCTCATTGTCTGTGTGACTGTGGAATGACATAGTAAGAGACAGAGATGATACCTGTTAGGAAGAAACAAGTACATGAATTTTTTGAACAAAATTATAATCAATTTTGGGGGTTTTTATTATTTCTACAGTATTTACACTCATACTACATTACCTTCAACCTCAGACAACTGGTATATAAGAATTGCTTGTATATTGACATACTATTGGTTTAATATTGTAATTCACATATTGTAAAAAGAAATTAGTATGTCATCAACTGATAGCTACTCATCAGCATTCTCTTAATATATCTAGGAGCAACCTTATAAAAACAGTAAAAGGCATAATAAAAATTAAAAAAAAAAAAAGAGGTTTTGTTCATGAAAGCGGCTGCTGCTAGTGGAAATCTTCTTTCTCAGGGTTGGTTTACTGTTTATGTGGTTGGGTGTTTTTTTCTTTTCAATTTTTCTAGGTACACGAATGAATTTTTCCTACCAAGATGTAGACATTGATTTAGGATTTGTTCCAGCCCAATTGTTGCCATAGTTGTGCTGGATCACACACAACTATGGCAATTTTTTGCAGCAAGCAGCAGACAGGGTGGATGAGTTGGTACATTTCACTACTTCAATTTCAGACCACCTCTAAAGAACACAGTAGTGTATAAATGAATGTGTATAAATGAAAAAGAAAAGAGATGAAGGAAGAACATGGGAACAGGTAGAAATATCTGTCCTTATTAACACCCTGACATGCAGGCTCAGAGATGAAGGGTGAACAATCTTCACATTTTGGAGCTGACAATGCTAATATTCTTATCCTTGAAAGAAATGCCACAAAGCACTGCCAGCTGTCTTTCTTCTTTTAATCAGTTCCCAAACTCTTCTCAGACTTGACGTCCCAGGGGAATTTTTTATTGTCTTTTCACATTTTTTTTTTTCTGCAGGCTTCCACTCGTCTACTCCTTCATGGACTTTTGCCATTTGCCTTAACTGTGTCCCATGGAAAGCAGTGAGGATACTTTAATGTGACAATGAATCATCATATTAAAATAACTGTCATGCTGTTAGATTGCTGTAAATAAAATCAAAGATTAACATATTTTCAGTGTTGTTCATTTCCAGTAAACTGGTTCTGCTTTGAGAATTGTATTTTTAGTGATAGTTTGAAAGAATGTACAGAAATCTTTACAGACATAATTTTTATAGACAGATAATACAGACAGATAGTTTTAATAGTTATAACAGGATGGCTTTTGTTTCGATTTTAGGAAGCAATGGATTTCATTAAAGGAAGCAGAAATGGTCTGTACAGCTAGAATAGATCTCTATTAGAGATTGTTATGCTATAAACCAGAAGAGCATGAAGTATTTGGTTTTTTTTTAATTGATGCCTCTAGAACAATCATCACATTGGAAACAGCATGCTTCAGCCTTAAAACTGCATTGTGCATTGGTATATCAGTTTCGTTAAGTACTGCCCCACCTTCTCCTTCCATCTCCTTTCCCTATCTTTTTGTCTCATATGAGACCTGACATAAAATTGAAAGGTTACTGACTTTGCTACAGTAATGAAGGTCTGACAGAGAACATCTTGATACTGTGTTTTCTTAACCTTAGAGTGACTGAGATATTTCATCCCCATCTCTCACCCTCATTGGGATAAGAAAGCTCAGCTCCAACTCATGCAGGGAGGACTGAAATGCATAAATTTCTGTTATGGGTTTCCCAAATGTTAGAGGAGCAATTAAAGGAAATTTCTTATTTCTAGGACTTCTTCACAAACTCTTTGTTAACTTCTTTGCTAACTTATAGCTATATGTTCATTTAGGAGGACTGTTGTTGGATCAGCACTAACACAAGAAAAAGTGTTTCTTAGCCTTCTGTGTTATTTCACTTTTCACCATGCTGTATGATGTATGTTCATAAGACAAAGAAGCTGAACATGGATTGGTAGTTAGGCAGCCTGTGCACAAAAGGACTTAATAAAATTTGCTAAAAAACTAACTTTATTCTTGTCTCACTGTGAATGCTGAATAGTTCATTTAAACTACTGGCAGTTTGGTAGAATATCAACATCCAAATCCAAGAATAATATAGATTATTTATTATCATGTTTAATTGTTTAATTCTTACGCATTGTAAAACATTCTCATGTGCACTCCATTTTTTTGGTTGTTAGTGGCAACCATGTGGTTACTGTGGCAGCCATAAAGTTTCCACTGAGGATTACTATGTAGATAAATGAAAGGTTAAGAACTTTATGATCCATTTATTTTAAAAAAAAAAAAAAAAAAAAACCAAAAAAAAAAAAAAAAAAAACAAAACAAAAAAAAACCAAACAAACAACAACAACAAAAAAAAAAAAAAACCAAAAAATGTATCTATGGAAACTTGCTAAAACTACAGACAAGAGGTTGTTCCAAGATGGGAGGTGAGATATAATCCTTCAGGCAAAAGCCTCCAGTTGCTTAGTTGTGCATCAGACTGCACCAAAATCAGTATCTGATTGGTTTTGGTGGGGGTTTATTTGGATAATCATAATAGAGGTATTTGTCTAGTAAGGAAAGTGCTTTGCTTCTGTCCTGTGCAACAGGGTAACTAATATTTCTTACCTGGTTTCATTTTTCTCTGTTTAATAAGGGCCATGAAGAAGTGGCATAAATTAGTGCCATGAAATTTTTAGGGTAATATATCTGGTATTTGAAAGGAAGCATTGCACTCTGGTCTTAGCTTCGCATTTGACTCACATTTTAACTTTTCTTACAACAGCCAAATTGGGGGAAAAAACCAAAACCAAACCAAAGCCCAAACCAAACCAAACAAAAAAATTTCAGTATACTTAGCCCTAAATTATATTCTCATGCTCCATCCTACACTAAATATTCATTGCTTCACCTGATTATCACATAGGGTGGTCATCTCATTGTTTGCCAATTAAGTGTTTTATGGATAGAGGGTAAGAAGCAAGTAATGCCAACAATATTTGCATTCTGTTTCCTCATTTACATTGGAATTTTTATTTTTTTTTCATATAATCTCCCATGTTCAGGCAGAGTTTTTTCTTTTTTATTATGGTCAGTATTGCACGTGGTATCTGTGGAAAAACTGCTGTGTAATATGGATACCACAGTGATTAATGATATTCTGCAGCCTAGGTCTGCTTCCTTTTAATTGCTGTTTGGGATAGTTTTCATTCCACATTAAAGGCAATTGTTTATCCATACTAATGTCTGTAAATCTAGTTATGAATACACACTGCAGCAGCTTTACTGAATCTGTAATACTCCTTTTTAGCAAACCTTTGCTTGTGATAGTAGCTAACTTTGTTACAGCCTAAGCTAGAAAGGTAGTAGTATATTCAAGAATAAGTACTGTAATGTTAGGGCTTATCTTTCCAAATGATGTAATACTTTACCTGACCAGAAGATCAGGAATGTATTCTGCTGTCTTCAGAATTCTGTATTCAGATATACTGCTTTTTTGTCAAGGTACTAAGGGATCAGTATTAAGCCATATCTCTACTGATATAGCTTGGTTTGCAACTTGCAGGAAGATTTACTAGCTGTCTGTACATGTGGTATTTGTCCAGGCATTTTAAAGTCATCTGTGTTTTAGTGAATTTGGAATGTAGGTTTTAGCCTGTGTATTCCTTTCAGTAGTCTTGCCTTCTGTTGCTCTATTTAGTTAATTTAGATAGACTTACCAGACTATTCACTCAGATTTTAAGAAACAGGAGCTTTCTCTACTGTTGAGTTATTCTTCTCCTTTGTCTGATAAATGTTTGCACTTATGACTCAATAAGGTATGAGCTGCAGTCTATTCATTTTGGCATTTTTTATTTGGTGAGGATGCTTGGGTTGCCCTTCCAAATATTCCCCTGAATCCACCTTGTTACTGTGACACAGATAGAAACACACAGCAACACACACAACAGGTGTTCAGGCAGAGAAGAAGAAAGGAAGTCTCTTGTTTATTGTTGACCTTGTATATATAAGTTTCTGGATAGTGATCAGAGATTGGACAGAGAGGTTACCACCTCTCCATCTTCACTGGGCACTTGAGAAGTCCATCAGGTGATATCTTTTACAAAGGAATGCAAACATGATTCTTGTTTATCTTACAATTCATGAGAACTGGCTCCACTATACTAAAACAAATCAGAAGGCTTATTTTCAAGGACAACACCACGTAATTTATTTACTTTCATTAATTTCTTGCATAATTCTGTGATCAAACATGTGGCCATTATTAGCACTGACTGGACACATAGTTGAATACTAAAATTTTTATTAAGTTGAAGAGAGGAAAATTCAATTTAGGCTCTTTTCTTTAGATGCATGGATGGCGCTAGATCGATAGATTTAAATAAAAAGATTGCTTTCATATACATATTGTCATTATTTTTTGAAGTTGCACCTGATGAAGTTTTTTCACATAAACAGAACTAATTATTCTCAATTTGATGTAGGAACATTTGCATCTGAGACTTTAGGTTTAAAAAAAGTACATGAAACAAACTGAAGAAACTTCATTAATAGAGGTACAGCATTTTGGCATAGTCCATTATTAATAATAATTACCATTAGAAACATGAATTAAGGTCTACTGTTTTCCTTTGTCACTTTTAATTGTAAATATATATATATCTAAAAACCTCTGGAGGACTAAGTACATTTAGTTGAAGTTGTGCAGCCTAGCTGGATGAAAGTTTTTCGTGTTTAGGTATTCATTACTTGACTGTTTTACTCCTGTTATATGAAGAATAATATGTCTCTTTATGCTTTTCCCAAGTCACTTAGAACATCTTTTTCATTAAAATAATTCAAACTTTCTTCACTTTTTTGCCAATATATGTTCTTTGGGCCTGGCCATTTCTTTGCTCAGTATCCTTGTCATTAATGACATTTTTTTTGAGAGAGGGAAATGTATCAGGAAGCATCATTTTTTCTGTCCTTTATATTTAATTTCTGTGTTTAGGCAATAAAATAGCTTGTTCTTTTTGCTGCAGGTGTGCACAGAAGCCTGTGCTTTCAATGCTTCTGAACAGTAACCAGTAGTAACATCATTTTACAGTTTTATTAATTGGTTGGTTCGTTCAGCACATCATTCTTAGACTGAATTTTTGTTTATGGACTATCTGAGAAAAAATAAAGGAAACTTTGATTATAGAAGGTTTATCGTTGATAGCCATAGTCTATTTTTTAAAATGCCATGTGACACAACTTGAAGCTTTTGACATTTGCTGCATTCCAGAGAATGGCCCATATAGCTAAAAGGGTTGAACAAAATGGGTTTATATCTAAAGTTAGGAGTGAAACAAAGAGAGTTAAAGATCCAAATCCTCTAAATGAAATCATATGGTGGGTTAGTAAAGTTATTCTTTTATTTAGAAAGCACAGTTTTATTGGATAGACAGCAAAAGGTGGTTGTCTGCTCAGTATGGTACCGTGGTAGCCTTTTAGAATTTCTTGGTCCAGCCACTGATAAACTTTTAGCATTTGGCACAAGCTAACACATCCAGCCACATGACAAATTTGTGCAACCAAAACAGTGCATCAAGTACAGTAAAAGGAAATTAATGTCTAAAAATGTGGCAAAAATATCCTCTGCAGCTGTAGGACAATGATAAGCTTATTCTGTTCAGAAAGGAAAGAGTTCTTATTTCAAATTCAATACTCTTTAATGTTTTGGACCAGACCAAGGATTAGCAGCCAAGTGGTGAGAGGAGTTCTGTTTGGACACACAGCTAGAAATTATTTTTAAGATTGTCAGGTTTAATGTACTGAAATATAATATTGGAAATGAAGCTCTGGATTTCTTATCAATGATCATAAACTAAACAATGGGGAATAAAGGGCACAGAGAGAGCCAAACAAACCATCTAGTCTTGATGACTTGATGACAAAAAATTCTAATTTGGCAGCTACATTTTAAGAGAAAACAAGGAAGAAATACTGGTTTTTTTCCATGCGTCAAATGTTCAGCAAAGACTTTGCTCCAGTTTATGCCTGATAAAAATAAGAGGAAAGACAGCAGAACAATCCACATTCCTGTCTAGGAATTTTATTGAGGCTATCAAGATTGACAGATTATTTGCCAAATGTAGTTTTTCATCTCACTCATCTGTATCAAGCTTTTGATTCATGTGGAGTTTCACCTTTTGCTTTTGATGGTTTTGATATTATTCTTGCAGAATAACTCTTTAGCAAGAAGAACATTGTCTCTGTGTTTCATTGTAGAGATAAAGTAGCCCAGCCTTTAGTTTTCTAGTAACAGAGTTAGAATAGGACAAAAGTAGAATTTGTTCATGTAAGTCTTAATACATACTCTGTCTATAGCACATCTGTATAGCTGTCTTAAGGAACAAGAAAAACCTTTTGCACTAAGTATGCCTTGTTCCCATAGCCAGAAACAGCATAATGAAATCAAACTGCAATGTGTTTTTTATAATATAATTAAAAAATAAATTGTGACTGTACATAAAAGGACTAGTTGAACAGATGATATGGATGAAGTAGCTTAGTCAGTCAAGTAAGGTGTAAGTACAGCTAATTTGTGTTAAAGTGATGTGATTGATGGATGACTCTGAGGTCTCTTTGGATTGTATTTTTCTCTGAGTCATCCCAAATGAAAAAAAAAAATATTCTCCCTTTCAAGATAATACTCTCAATTGGAGAAATATTGGAATAATCCAGGAAATATAAGAAAGTATTTTAATAAAAAAATTTATTCTTACATAATTATCTCTTAAAGATGAAGGTGAGAATTGCAATAGTCCTTACATTTTCTATGTACTAAAATTGTGATTGTGCTTGTGTGTACATAGCTATAATGAGTATTGTAAATGGAGAAACATTTCAAACCTAGTCAGTGGAGTTTGGATCATCTCCATTTTTTCTCTTGCTTGAAACTCTTGTTCAAATGAGGCATTGGTTTCAGAAAACATCTTTAGTACTACTGGCAAAACTTGTAAACATAAGGATTAAAGGAATAATAGAAATAAATACAAAATAATAATTCCTTGAAACAATAGTAATAATAATATCGAGAGACAAGAAAATCCCTTAAATTAATTAACACTAATCTTATTTTGTGCAATGAACTAGAGAGTATTTTGTGCAGAGAAGATAAGATAGCATTTATGCATGCTGAGAGGTTTCAGTAGAACCCTTCATTGTCTTCATTTTCTAAAATTCCATGCAGATTGAATTTTCTTAGTGGTTGTCCTTTGTGTGCAATCTATACCAATCCTAATCAAGACTGGGTAAGATCTGCTTTTCTGTTAGCCGTTCAAGTGATTACACTGAGTTTATTAGACCAGCATGAGCAGAAAAAAGTCAGACTTTTAAGTTTCCTGGTGGCTTCAGAGCCACATACAGCTGTAATACTTTTCTGCCAAAACAATACCACATAAATATAAACTTAAGCCTTTTAATGTTTTGATGAGACAAAGTAGGAGTGTTTTCTGCATATTTTAAGTGGAAGATAGAATCTGGAGATACAGAAACCAAACTCACTGAGTTTTGGTTGGTTTACTGTCATTAACAATTTCCTTGACATTCTATTTGCTATAATTTTTTTATCTGCAAAAGAGAACCCAGTTGCCCAGTCTCCTAGCACTAATATGGGATAGTATCTATTCTGTTCAGTGAAGAGATGCCAGACATTGTAGATTGTCACTGGATCACAGAGATACTTGTCTGTCCAAGACAGATTAATATTTTTTCCAGTAGGCAGCTCAGTCATTCGGGAAATTTTAAATTATGAAAGAATTGAGAATAAATAATAAAAGTCATCTTCTCTTGGATCTATCATCTATTTACTTGTTCCCAAGCATGACAAATTTCGAGCTTTTATGGTACAAACCAATAACACATGATAATGTCACCATAGCTGGGACTGTCTCTGTATCTCACCTTACAAATAACGTTTAGGAACCGTGCAGATGCACCAAGTTAATCTGCTGGCCAATCCAGATTCTACATGGTTTTCATTAACTGGAGCAACCAAGCGCAGCTGGAGCTTTTCCCAATAATCAGAGTTTTAGTGGTTGAACATAGGCTGATTCGGGCTTGTTTGCATTTTTGTGAGGCCACTGAATGTTCCTACTCCAAAAATCACAGTGTGCTCTCTAGGACTCTGGTTAGTCTGTGATTTCAGTAACCTCCTTACGATCCTAGTTAACAGAGTTGTCTGTAGTGTGCCAGAAACATTAACACTGGAGAAGCTTAGGGTCTGCTGGGGAAGAGACCGGAATAATCCACAATATAAATTTACCCTTTGAGTACTAAGTATCTCTTGTACTGTTCTTTTCAAGAGGTGCACCACAGACATAAAAAAGAGTAAAGAGAAGGGCAAAAAATGAGGAACATCTTTTGTATGAAGAGATAGTTATTCATGAACCTGAAAAAAAGTAAGTGAATGGGATATGATCTAGATGTCCTGTAAAACTGAATGGTGTGAAGGCAAGGAGAGTATTACAATTCTCTGTTTCCTATAACACAAACCCACAAAAATATCAGAGAGTATCACTGAACACAGTTTTCAGAATGAATGAAAGGTAATGTATTATATACCTTATTCCAATGTAGGTACGGTCTTTATGTTTAAAAATAATCATTGTCATCAGGTCCACTGAAGACAGACAAAACTGCTGCTGTTTCAAAGCAATTCTTTTACCCTTACCTGTTTCCAAAGTTAATGTATTTTAGTCTTTATGTCCATGGGATGGAAATAATGAATATCCTGTGCCATCCTTCTTGCCCCAACTTATATGTTGGGGTGTTTTTTAAGTTTCCAGTTAATGTCAAATATAACTCTGAAATATCAAGAGCACTGGGAAACAGAGCTCTTATAGTGAGGTTTCATTTATAATTTTACAGCTCCTGCTGAACTGGTTTAGTGCTGCATGATTCTATATGACAAGTGCTAGGTGGCTGGCAGTCTTCCCAGAAAACATATCCCACTTCAGACAGAAATTCTTGGGTATGTGCTAAGAATGTCTTGGTGTATCTACAAACCTTCTGAGAGATAAGAATTTGATTAGAATACAGTAAATTTATTAAGATGGTCATAGTAATCCACGTGACTCAGTTTTCTGGATTGTATCCTGTCAGAATCTCATAAGAACAGATTGACATTTCAGAGCTGTAGTGTTTTCGCTTGGATTTAACACCTTCCTCAGCCATGAATCCTCCATCAAAAGGCATCTGGCCTTTTAATGGGCTTACAGTTTTTGGGCTAAGCGATTCCTTAAATGTCCTTCTGATGCATCTTATCAGTTTTCTCTTTTCACCTTGTGTAAAACTATCAGTTGCTATAAAAGAATAAGTTCTTTTCCTGTGATACAAACATACAAAATCCTTTAAAATGCCCTTAGACCTAAGAGTAACACTAAGACCTAAGAGTAACACTCTCCTGGCTGTTTTAATACGGTCAGCCTTTTCCATTCAGCACATGTCTCTCCTGGTAAAAAAATTTAATCTAATTTTTCACATCTATGAAATGCATGTTTACAAAGTTCTCTTTTTAGAATCACATCTATGTATTGCTATATAAGTATCCATGTGAGTATATATATTTATATATATATATATATATATATATATATATATATATGCAAAGATACTACATATATGTTTGTCGACTATGTATTAATTTTCATGTGTATTTAGTTCAAGCCCAGTTTACACAGCTTTATAAAGGTTTCCATATAGCTAATAGAAACTCTAATAGCAATTACAAATAGTGAGTGCAGTGATACCATGGCACTTACATTTTATTTTGGACACTAGATCACATATATGCTCATGTAATGGTAATTATGGTAAAGACCATGTTTTTTATCTTTATTTTTTATGAGGTCTGCACAGATGTTTCTTGAAGTTGTTATTCCTGTTCAACGTCAACCCTTTTTGTAAACAAAAGGGTAAATGTCACCTTTCTAAAGGAATACCATTCTGGGATTATTTTTGATCGTTAGAAGACTTTTCTGGATTTGGAACATGGATCTCTATGTACTCTATCAGCACAGTAGTTGTGGATCAATTCATGAATTACTTAGGTGTTAGCTAACCTTCTGTATATATTCATGAATCGTCTTTGATACTGTTGTCATAATATAGGTCACTTGTTTTAGCATAGAAATCCTAAAAGCTCCACAAGCACAGATGAGAGCTCATTATTTGTAAAGCCTTGCAAATGAGGAATGTCAAAAAGGAAATAGAGAAATTTATGCACCATGGTTACATAAATGGACTGAATTGTAGTACACATTACTAAAACAAAAAAGATTCTGCAGAAGTTAGTGAACTTGCATGTGTGTGTTTTCTAAATTTATATTCTAAAATCAGATTATCCTTGATCCCATAATCATTTTGATTTGATTAATTATAACTATCTTTATTTGTGTCTGTCATGAATAAAGGATGAAATGCAGTAATAGGTACTAATTTTTAAAACAGAACTTTAAACTTATATCCATTACCCTCTTACTGTGAAAAAAGAAAGTGTAAACCAAGTATCATCAAGAATTAGACTCAATTTGTCCTGTTCCTTGGTCTTGTTTGGAGATTCCATGTAATTTGCAGATATTGAACAGTCTTCATGTCTCTACAAGTTCGAAAACACAGCATTAGAATCTCATTTCAGTAGCTTAGAATGAAAATCATGAAAATACATGTTTGAAGATTTTTTCTGTACTGAACCAGGTACTGGGCAAAGAATAGAATTAAATTTTAATTCAGTTTATATGAGTTATTTTGTTTCTTAGTACTTAAAGGTTTTTTCTTGAGAGTAAGGGAGCCATTAGATTTTCTTGTTTATTTTGTAAATGCAACTGCAAAACCAGGAAGTGTCAGGAGTGTTATGCAAATGTACACATTTATATTAAAAATATTTATACTTTGTTATAAAGTAGCAGTAATTGGTCTTTGAGCAGTCTGGTCTTGCCTGACCCTACACTGATTGAAGCTCTCCAAGCATGAAAATTTGCTGCATTTCTATAATTCTTTCACCTCTGTTTGGATATCCTGTGAGGCGTACTTCAAACTTCATTCCTTTGCCTAGTTTGTCAGCTCGAGCCAAAATTAACTGTGTAGAGAGTTTCAGAAAGTAGTGGGGAGTTATTATTTTGTGGACAAACAAATGGCAAAGCTGCTTTGCTACATTTTAGTGTCTCGTTAAACAAAGTCAACACGTTTACAGAAGGCTAGTCACTCAATAAGTTCATGCATTTCCATAACATGTAAAAAAATCTATAGGTTATTCATTTCATTCAGGACATGTCAATGACAGCTGGTATAAGAAATTTATTAGCATTTTATTAGAGAATGCTGGAAAGAACAAAATGTCTGACTGTGGGTTTGAACTGACTATCACCCTTAATTTAGAGTAAAAATGTTTATGAAAGGTCAACCTTAAGTTTTGCATTTGAATTTGGGTTCCAGTTTAAGGTCTTCATTGTTATGGGCTTCCTCTGCTTCTATACATAATATTTTTCTTTAAAGACCTTTAGTGCTCAGTGTTCTTGAGCCTGCATTTAACTACTTCTTTCTCTTTTCTTTTTCTTTTTTAGCATTGTGCAGTTTTTGCCAAAATCTATTGCTAGTTATTTCTGCTTTAATACAGTAATCCATGTTTTTAAAACTCTTGTGTTGCCATTGCAGTCTTTCTAAGTGTTCAGGTATACCCTTTAACCTTCTTTAGTCTAGCTGTTCTTTGCCTCTGTGTATGAGAGACATGTCATTCTTTTCCTTGTATATTCATTCCTTATACTTCTATGACACAGAATTACAAGTTGCCTTCTTCTAGTTGTAACCATGCCTCAGTTTACTGATGTCTTAATTGGCAGACTCATGCAAGTTCATGATCATCTTCTCATCTTCTTTTCCCACATAATTTCTTAGAGAAACAGGATCTCAGACAGGTTTCCTGTAAAATTCTTCCTGTGTTTTCATAAAACACATGCTTTTCACTTGTAGATACAGGGACATGCTTATGACTAGAAAATATTTAGCAAGCTTGCTGCATTACAAAGATTTGGATAATCATTTTGTGTGGTTTCCAAAGTCATCTGTGTATCTAAAATGTAATGGTCCAGAAAAGAAATAGACAGAATTTTTGTGGACAGCAAATTAACTGTAAGTTGGTTTACTATAAAACATGAAAGTTTAAACCAAAAAAAGAAGTAGTAATAAGTAAAATAAACAATGTACAGTATTCTTTTCTTTTTAATGGCATGGTGATGTTGCAAAAGGAGTTTACATGCAGCCTGTTAACTTTGTGAATACATTTTTTTTCTTTAGTTATGGCTCTTTTCCCTCAGCTGTTGTTCCTAGTAGTAAGTTAGATTTGTATTATGTTTTCAGTTAGGTTATTATGAAGGTTTGAAATGGTTAATTATGAGACACAGAATTATACTCTACTTTTAATCTGAATCACTGTCATCTTGTCTTCCTAAACTCAACCTGTGAATTTTGAACAACAGCCACATTTAGCTCTCCTAGGAGAACCTGGATAATCTGTGGGGCAGAGCTTGGTAATATAGAATGAATTTATGTTCAGATAATATTCCTTATCTTTCTTTTTCTGGTTTGATTTTCACCGGAGTGAATGGACCATCCTTAGCATTATTGTAACAGAAGCCTGGAGTTCCAAGCCAGAACACTCTGAGCTTTGCAGTCCCAAGCATCAGCACCAAATATTTCCCTATGTGACAGTACATTAACTTCTTGGTTTTGAGACTTCCAGTACTTTTGTAGTTTTATTTCTGTAGTACTGAACACATTGAGTCAGGTGTATACTGTATTGCAAGGCTTTGGGGTTTTGTCTGGAATTCAATTTCTACCAAATACCACCCCCCCCCCCAACCCCAAATTTCCACTCTGTTCCTAGTAAAAAGTTACTAATCTCCTGAGAAATGGATATTTTATGGATTGTAACATTGCAGGACAATTCAGGATGATGGAGACTTCAGGAGACTTTTAGTCCAACAATCTGCTTCTAGCAGACTCAGCTGCTGGATCAGGCCAAATACCTAAAGGACTTTATTCTGTGGCTGCTAGAAACCCTCTCTGTACCTACGACAGGGCTGCCCTTTGAACCTGCCCTGGTCGCCTGAGGGTCCCACTGGCCTCTTCATCCCAACACCTGTACAGAAGGCCTGCCCTCACGCATATGGACCTGTCTGCTGCCCCAGTTTTGTGCCCCCAGCAAACCTGACAGGGTGCACTTGGCCGCCTTTCCAGGTCACAGGTTGAGAATTTACATAGGACCAACCCCAGGAAAGTCTCTGTGGGATCCCACAGGGCATCAGCCTCCCGGAAGGCATGACCCAGTGGCCATCCCATCTGATCCCAACCCCTCAATCTGTATTTACCCCCCTGGTGCGACATACCCCCTATATCCAGCTTGGCTACAGGGACATTGTGGGAAGTTGTTGGAAGCCTTGCTGAAGTCAGCCTAAACAACTCCTGCATTCTCCATGTCCAATAATTCAGTCATTTTATAACAGAAGATATCCAGCCGGTTTGAGCATGAGTTGCTTTTGGTCAAACCACAACAACAATTCCCTAACATCTTTTTCTCTTTCATATTCCAAAATGTGCTCCTAAACTCCATGACTGTCCCAGGGATCAAAGTATGTAGTTACCTAAGCTACTTTCTCCCAATAGACAGAGATCTCCTGCAATCTCCAAGACTTTTCTTGAAGAGTGGCCTTGCAAGAACATCAGCTAACATTCTCAGCACAGCTGAGTGCAACCCATTAGTTTATTTAAAGCTCACAGTAATTGTGGACTCATCCTCTAGTCATTCTCCTTGTTCTTGAATCCTTAAGCACAGAGAAAGCCCTCATTAATGAATGCTGACACAAAAGTAATTCCTGGTTTAAGCCAAGCTCATCTGTGTCTTTATGAAAGCCCTATGTTTTTGTGTCACCACAATGAGAGCCATCTTCATATAATTCTCTTCCCTGTCTACCTTTACTGTAAGTTTTTACTCATCCACTGCTTACTTCAGTCATGTGACCTTTCCTTCCATATCTTAGTCACTGCATGTTTTTTGGTTTTGTTTTTGCTTTTTGTTTCCATCCATGCACATTTCTGTGCCTACCCTGGGATGGGAGCCTGACATCCTGAAATTGGTCTTGTGGTCTCTTTTGTTCCCATTTCCAAGCACCCTTTCTTTCAATTCTAATCATCATTTCATTACTAGTCTCTGGGTTGTCATATCTCTTCCCCATTACTTCTGTTTAAAAGATTTCTCAGTATGATTTAATCTTTCTACAAAAATCATACTTTCCACATTATTTATACGAAGGAGAGGTTTGGGTTTTATAACGTTGCTTCCCTCCTACCAGGACATTCCCACCTGAAGTCTTGCCTATGGCTTTTGAAGTCATGATGCTACCCTGTGTACAGCAGCATTATTTAGATTTTAGTGCAGATGTACTCTTATTAGAGGAAAAATGACTGTGACTAGTTGTTTATAGCTGCTGAAGCCTGACAATAATTTCCTGAAAACATTCTGATTTTGTCATGTTTTTCTGATCATAATCTTGAAACATTTAACTGCTATATGAATGAAACACTCATTGCTGTATGAATTTCTAATACATTCTGTAGGGGTTTGTATTTATAATCTCCTCTCTGGAAGTTTGTTTTCATAGCTTAACATTTTTATTTCTTTAGTTTTTTCCTCATGAAATAAAATATTTATATGTGTAAGCTCTTATTAAGAATTGATATGTATAAATTTAAGCTCTTGTGAATATTTTTAAGGGGTTTATTGTTTAAAATGTTGTCATTGCCATGATATTCTCATTTTTCCATATATATATTCATGCACGTAGCTTTATTTCTCACAGAAAATCTCATGAACAGGTATAATGAGTTAATTCTCAACATACATCCAAGCTGGGTACTAAAATTTTAATTTTGCAACTATATTTGCAGAAATCCAGTGCCAAGTATTACAATTAAAATTTTTCAATACCTCAGTACGTCAGCTAAATTTCCTCTTTACCCAATGACTGTCAGTAGAGATCATTCCAGTCACCTAGCTGTCCCTACAAAATTAGCAGGTTCTGCACGCTTTTGTTTTAGATCAGCATTTTCAGAATATCCTGAACATTTCAGACTTCAGTCAGGTGGCAATTCTTACTAGAATGTCAATATAACTGTAACATAACCTGTGGAACCTCAGTGAGTTTTAGCATTAACAAAAACTACTTTTAGTGATTATTTGAGTTGTTTTAAAGGTAATCCCATTTTTTTGTGTGTTTTTCTTTCTCACTTTGATAATACAGTTGCAGTAAAGGACCAGAAGGAAAGATTTCCAGCTACCATTTCAGATTTTAACTGCAATATCTTCAGCTAAGTCAGGAAGACCTCTTAGAGTAAAATTCCTGAGAGTGAAGATTATACTCATAATGCTGGAATCAACTTCCAGCTGAAGTAATCACACATACTGATATTGGCAAAGAACATGCTTTTCTGAGTTCATGTGTTTGAGCTCAGCCTCCAGACTGTCTTACTGACTTGCAGTAATTTTCACCTACATTCACACACACACTCAGTTATGGACAAAGTCTGTTGAAAAGCCATTTGTATCTTGAGAATTTAATAGCCATAATATGAAATAGAAAGATGAGTTCCTGCTCATAAGAAGAGGATAAAGATTCACTGTTGGAAGACTGCTGAGATAAAGATGTCTGAAATAAATAATTAAATAAAAATGAAAAAAAAAAAAAAAGTAATATATATATAAATATATATATATATATATATTATATATATATATATATATATATATATATATATATATAGTTTTTTAACAGATGAAAGATACCTAGAATTATTTCCAGTTCTAATAGTGTGCTGTTTATCATCAATTTTTTTCAGAAATGTAGTAGCTTATTTCAGGCAATAAATTGCTCCCACACTCTGTGTTATAAGTATTCCTCCAGGTGTCCTGTATTCCAACACGTTTTTATGGCCCCGTAGGAATTATGATATATTTCTGTTACTTGGCAGAATGCATAAGAGCAGCTCCTTGAATCATGCTCCCTGCGTGAATTATGAATTAAGAATTTCCTTTCTGCTGTATTTGCTGAAAAGGGCAGCCATTCCTTTTGATAATGATTCCTGTGAGCCAGCAGAAATCTGCAGAGAGTGATTACAGAGAGAATGAAAAGAATGGGACCTGATTAAAAAAAAAAAAAAAAGGGACAGAATAATAATAGAATAACTTGAACTAAACCACTAATAGTTGTCATTACTGTATTAGATGAGTTAGCCAAGTTTTTCCTTCTGCAAGATATTGTAGATTTTTGACATAGTCATCTTCCATCCCTTTTGCTCTCTCTATAACTAGATGGTCTACAGTACTTTTCATGAAAACATATATTCATTCTAATTTTGTAGCACAAAGGTGTGTTAGATCATGACACTGCAGTTACATGAAATGGAACAAAGGACTTTAGTAACCTGGAGCTGCAGACGAGCAAGCCCCTTTGCAGGCCTCCCCTGTACTAACACTACCTTTCCAAAGCTAACTGCTCTGGAACATTCCCTACTACATTTTCCTATTTCCATCACTTTTCTGGCTCTGCTTCTCACTAGACACCTCTGCAGGCTGACAGAGTTTGCTAATCTTTTAGAAAACTAACGCTGCTGGACTTTATTCAACAACCAAAGTTGCTAACAGGAAGTTCAGCGGGAGGAAGGTTAGTAGAAGGGGTTCCCAGCAGGGAGCATTGGGGAGCAGGAAAGGAAGAAATGCTTGGAAGTACAGATTGATCCTCCCCCATACAAGTGGCTGTGAGTTGATAACCATCTCCTGATGGGTACAGTGGGTTGGCTGGTACATGTACAGAACTGCTGCACCAGGGCCGTACCTCCCCCAGTGAAGAGGACAATGCAAAGTGGCTTTTCATGGCAATAGTCAAATCAATATTTAAATTTTATGTCATGGTGGGGAGCAGTACCTGTGTTTTGATCTAATACTATGACAGCTGGACTTGAATAATATAATGCCCTCTTAAAACTTTTGTATGTTCTGTACATCAAATTTCAGGCAAAATTGCCAGTTGTGTATGCTTATTCCTTCCTGAGGTGAACTGAGGTTGTACATCCTCCTGCAAAACAATCCTGCAGTGAGGGCTGAGGGAAAAAAATGAAAACAGTTATGATGTTGTGATTTATATCTCAGTCTTTGATTTTCAGATGGAAAGAGTGGTCACATTTTTCAAATGCTACAATAAATATTTAGGACTGACATCATGTTGCCTTTACTTTGCTAGGTAAATCTTTCTGAGGGGTCATTCTCCTGTGCATTGTTTCTTCTTACTTTCTATGACCTATTTATGTTCGTTGTTTTGTAAGTGAGGAAACACCATGGCTCTGCTTTTTGTTCCACAGGGAATATACAGGAACACTGTATTTTCTTTTTCTCCTAAACACATTTTCTTTCTCAAAATAACTACTTTTCATTATTTATAATCTGCAGTAAATGCATAAAAACTTCACAAACAAAGAAGTCAAAATCTTTGCACTTTGAAGAACATTATTTTTTGACCTCCAGCAAACTACAGAAAAGAAACAAAGGCATTTTTATAAGTCTAACACCGTAATTCTACAACAGTAACTTTAGTGAGAATGATGTTGTCCATTTAAATGAACCAAAACTTAGCTCCTGAAGAATTCATAGGATGAAACTCAGAGGAGAACAAGTAAAGAAAATTTTGTTTCTTGTGGTTTCCTTGGGAACTGTGTAACAGGACTGTTTAAGAGATAAAAAAAATAATGCGAATGTTAGAATTTTGGCAGACTAGGCTGGCTTCATCAAAAGTTGTCTGTATAACTACAGGTGAATTAAAGTCTGAATGCAGTCCTGTATATTTATGTTGATACTCTATTTCTGCTAGGCATAAGCACTTAGCACTTTTGTGAACCAGTCCTAAAAGCTGGTTTTCCACTCCATTTACCATCTTAATCTTTTTCAGACACTTAGTGAAACGAGAATGTGTATAGTTAGTTTCTGAGAACTCAGAGATTTAGGAGCATTTTAAGCAGTACTACAAATGAGGAATGTGTATGGATACATTCATATAGAAACCAAAAATTAAATGGTTTTGCATAATTTTGCACCATGTATCTGCATTGAAAATAGCTACATTAATCTGAGATATGGAAAGGGAAGTGACTGAAGGACCTTTGAAGGGCTTCAAAGCCTGGTTGGATAAAGCCTTGAGCAACTTAGCCTGGCAGTTGAGCCCGCTTTGGATAATGGGTTGTACTGAAGACCACATGTGAGCCGACACACAGAAATAACAAAAACCTGAAATACATGTGAATACACTGGATAAAAAGAACTGAATCTCTAAGCATAATTCTACAACAGCAATTTCACAATCAACAAGCCAGTCTTGCCTTCATGACTGGTAAGATAATGGAGAAATCCTCCTGAAAATTAAGCTGAAGTTTGTGATCAGACACAGACAACTTATTTTCAGCAAGAGCATATTGTGTCTGACCAGCCAAGTGGCCCTTAGTAATGGAATGATTGCATTGGTGAGGAAGAGAAGATCTACAGGTGTCACCTACCTTGTTCTGTAAGGTCTCCCTTATAAGCTAGTCCTTCATAACATTCCTGTCACTAAATTGCAGAGATATGAGTTTGATGAATAGAGTGTTAACTGGATGAGGAATTAGCTGAATGGCCATGTCTAAAGAGTTACAGTCAATGTCTCAGCATCCAAGTGGAAACTAGTAATGAGTGATCTCTCTCAAGGGTCTACAGAAGGACCTATCAATACTTCTTCAAGGATATAGTAAGATTGAATGTTACCCCCAAAAGTTTGCAGAGTACACCAAGATATGTGGCATGGCCAACATGCTGGAGGGAAGTGATGCTATCCAGAAGACGCTTACAGGTTTGAGAGGGGGTCTGTGCAATTCTCTTGAAGTTCAAAAAAAGCAAGTGTAGGGTGCTGACCCTGGGTGAGGACAACCCCCAGCACCAGCACAGGCTGGGCATGGACAGATGGAGAGCAGCCCTGGGAGAAGGACTTGGGGGTGCTGTGGGTGAGAGGCTGGACATGACCCAGCCATGGGCACTCCCAGCCCAGGAAGCCAAACGTGTCCTGGGCTGCATCCAGAGCAGCGTGGGCAGCAGGGAGGGAGGGGATTCTGCCCCTCTGCTCTGCTCTGGTGAGTCCCCACCTGGAACCCTGCACCCAGCTCTGGGGTCCCAGCATGGGAAAGACATGGAAATAGAGCAGGTCCAGTGAAAGGCCATGGAAATAATAATGAGAGGGCTGAAGCAACTCTTATATGAAAACAGTTTGAAAGAGAAGGATGATTGACCATAGAGAAGGGAGAGCTCCAGATAAAACTAATTCCAGCCTTTCAGTATTTAAAGGCGATTTATAGAAATTATGAATATCACAAGACACCCATGCATCAGGACTGCTTATTTGTGTTCATTTTTCTTCCTTTATTCTCTAAGATGTTAAGAGAGTAACCATACTTGTTTGAGCATCTCCCTCCTTAACAGCAGACATAAAAAACTGGGAAAGAAACTGGATGCAAGGGAGGGAAGGTATTATGGTGTGGGTATGTGTCATTTTCTCGTTTGGCCTCAGTAACTTCTCAAATCTTCTCAAACCAGTGCCTGGAAGGTGCAAATGGCACTCTTTCCTGGAAAGGAACTATGAATAAAAACTCAGTTTTAATTTCAGTTTCAACTCAATCAGACTCACTGTTCTTTATACAGAAAGGAACATCTTACAGATTTATTTCATGTATTTTTTAACAAAATCTTCTTTATAAGTTAACATGAGCATCTTTTGAATATATTTTTCCCCTGCAATCGATACCACAGTTCTCATACAAAATATCCAAAGTACATAACAATCATTTTATATAGATCTACATATTGTAAAGAATGATCTCAGACAGTATTCTTTTGCACTTTTGCTTACTATGATGCCAAAGAAGCTTATTCTTAAAACTTCAGAAAGAAATTGAGTCTCTGAGTTCTTTTAGCAAGAACACAGAATTTGAAGTTTTAATAACTTTTTTTATTTCTCATTAAAATGTTTTTTGAAAGGTTTCTTTATTTTGGCATATCGGGGGCTTTCAAGCATGATTGGAATTCTTCATGGCATCATAGTTCTGATTTGCATGTCCTCTTAGAGACACTATTCAACTGTAAATTAATTATGGATAATAATGGGACTCTGCAATTAAGATTTGGCAAAATTTAGTAAGATTATTTTCTATTGTATTTTAAGCATTTTTTTATATTGAATGAATATGCTTGAAAAAGGGTCTTGTATTTTTCTATGCCTAAATTTCTGAATCCCTTGTAAACTGCTAATAAGCTGCTGAAGTGTCTAATTACATTGCGTCTCTGAAAAATATAACTCTGAAAAGCTAGTAATTTCTTACCTAAGTGTTCTGCTTCATATCATAATTTATATGAATCAGCAACAGCATTGTTTGTTACGTTTTATTAGGATGGAAAGGTAGTCTTGGCTGTTGATTGTTAGTCACTGAGTTTCAGTTCATTTCTGGGAAAGCCAATCAAAGTGTTTATCCTTGCTAACAAGTAAAAATAATTATCAAAAAGAAGAAGCCTGTGTTTTGCTTAAATCATTACATGTTGATGTAACTATGTTTATTATTCATAGGAAAATAATGCACAATGTTATTTTGTAAAATTAATTATTATTTTGTTTTAAACACAGATGTCTGAGACATACTGGAAGTATTATTAGCTTTTCAGACACAGTGATAGAAAATACAGCAGTAGCATAAACCCACTTATTTTTACTTATGCAAATGTTGAGCAGATGGCTTAGCTGCTTCTCTGTGATTGTAACGTTTTCTGGGTTTGACACTGTTCAGGTGTAAAGACTACAGCACACATAGCACACAGATTTACCATCCTTCATTTTCAATCCATGCATGACAAGAAACTTGTACATAAATAAGAGTAGTAAATTATTCTTAATAAGTAGTTATTTATTGGTCTTTAGTCTCAAAAACTGTATTATTGTATTAAATGTATTATTAAAAATCTCGTACTCAGTCTTTTACAGGAGACTAAGCAAACAAAACTAATGGTTTTATAGAAAAGTACTAAGCCTATTAATGTGTTTGCATTAAAGAATGCCAGTTTGTAATTCTTTATTAAAACTTTGGTTGTGATTTAAGTTGATCATGGACACTAAATATTGTCCTTAAGTAGTCGGATATGAAAGATGTAGAGACTTCTAGCCTATTCCCATGGTGTTCCTGGTATCCAAAAACCCTATTGACTCTCACGCAAAGGGTGCAGGAAGTAGCTTTGCAAAGTTTCTTGAAATAGCTGTCATAGATTATCTGTTCCAGGGATACAACTTCATGCTTTGTTACAACAATGAAACTGATAAACTTAATATTTTTAAAAGAAACTTTTCTGAGTCCTGACTGCAGCCACCAAACTCTTCCTTACACAATGTTTCTTTCGCCCCTGTTCAGTCAGAACTTTGATATCCACAATATCCAGATGCTCTTAAAATGAAAAGCTGGTTTATATACCCATTCCTTCTTCTAGTTGTTATTCTTCTGAGGCACAAGCTTTACTAAAGATCATCTGGTCCATCCACTTTTGTAAGAAATCAAATGGCTAGGTTAAATGATGACACTAACTGGGAATACCATCTACTATATCTTATATTAAGATGCCTTATTCTTTGCCTAGTGTAGGAAACTCCAATTTAAGACTGCTGACTCCATTCCAGAAAATAAGAAATGTACTAAAGATGCAAGTAAATGGGAGGAAATATTCACATGATTTGGAGAAAGTTTAGCAGAGCTAAATGGTGTGAAAAAAATTTTAATATACAAATCAAGGGAATCAAATCACTTAAATAAGAACATTCTTAATTTTATTAGTGTTATTGATATTTTTTAATTTGAAAAATTTAACAGATTTTACACTCCAGCCCTTGAAGTTCTGTACTGTAAAGTGTTCATTTCTTTTGTGAAGGTGAAACTTTCTCAAATTACCAGGTTGTGAGGTTTTAGGTTGGGAGTATTTTTTGTTAAATAAGAGTAATCCTTTCTTGAAAAAATTAAAATATGTCAATTCTTTATTATGCTGAGCTTTCCATGGTAAAATTTAAATTGAATATTTCTTCATTTTAATTGGAATAAAAAAGCTTTAATTTACTGAGTTAAAATTAACTTTTCTTTTGACTTATCTAGAGGCTAATTACGGGGCAATGGCTTATAAGAGATGCAAATCCAGTTCTGATGTGATATCACTCCAGAAGTGAACAGATTACTCTTTGGATTTCTCTTGCCTTTAGATAAGTTTATTTCTTTGTAGGAGGCAAACAGCACTTAGCACCTAAATGAGGGCAGTCAAATGATTTGCTGTTTGAAACAGACAGGAAACAAAATCAATACAGCACTAAGAACAGAGTATGGTTCTTAAAGAAAAAAATATTTAATATTCATTAGCACTGGCAGCTGATATTGATGACCTAAAAGTAAACATATTTCTTTTTTTTTTATTTTTTTATTTTTTTTTTAAGGCAACATCTTTTTCTACAAAAAGGAGTCATAAAATGTCCTAATACACTTTTTGTTACTGTATTTATTATTTATTTATTCATTCATTCATTCATTCATTCATTCATTCATATCATTCATTCATTCATTCATTTATTCATTTATTTATAGAAGCCGTTTGAGGCTAAAAAATAAGTTCTTCAGTTCTACTTGTAAGCTACCATAGAATTAATTCAGTTCCACTTAATTCCTGACAAATTTGGATAAGACTAATGCTGCATACTATCACTTTTTCAATAGGTCATGGTCATCTGCAGCATTTTTCTCATCTCCCCTAAGTTTGGAGAAAGAGACATTTTAGCCATAAGGTGTTGCAGCTCATTAAATTTCATACTGTAACAATCAGCTCAAAATTTGTAGGGGATATTTCTACTTCATCACAGGGTGTGTAATATGCAAACATTTTCTATACCAGGCCACACACTCACAAGGACAGGAAAAGAGTTGTGGATTTGGTGTAGTGATCCTGGTTCCACTAGGCTTGAAACCTCATAGTCTTTTCCAGACCTGTTCTAGATTTATTTCATTTGTAAGTTCAAAGGGACTTTGAGCAATTATAACAAAGATGATAATTACTGAGAACTTGAAAATAAGGGCAAGAAAATTCTCAAGTAGATAAGTCCTAATAGAAATGATGTTAATATTTAAAAAGAATGGAGAGGGTCTCAGATAAGTATGGAATAGAAATTCCAGCATTTCATTTTAGCAGCTTAGTCCAGCAGAATTAGATCCATGTTCTTCCAGGTTTGTGCTAAAGGTAATGGACATAAACAAAAGGAAGTCACAGTAGGCACTGTGCAGATGGCCAAAATTGACCTGAACTTGTGTCAGTGTTCTGCAGGAATGTGAGGTGTTCTCACCCATAAACGCCAGGAAATTTGTAGGAACTACATAAACTCTTTTAAACACAGAGATCTGATATGATTAAAATCTCTACATTTTCAAAATGGAAAATGCATCTAATACAACACCTGTAACACTCCAGAGGAATCAACTCAAAATCAGTGTATCTGCAGCAAAATAAAAACGCAGTAAACATATTAAGTGACTCCTCCTTGTCATGGTTTGATGCTGGCACAAGGCCAGTGCCCCCATGAAGATATACTGTCCCTGGTGCTTGCTGTGAGATGTGACCAAAAACAGAGCAAAACAGTTTCTAATTTAGAAACAAAAGGAAAGAAGAACTTTATTTACTTATAATATGTAAAGAAGACACACACAGAAGAGAATGAAAACTTTAAAAAACACTCTTCCTCCTCCCCCCACCATAGTTCTCAACACAATAAAACAAACTAAAAATTCCCAATTAAGCTACCACCTTTCAGATAATTAATCCTTAGATTATTACTACCCTTTTAATAATTAGTATTCAGTCCATCAAGGAGAGATAGGAGTCCTTTGCACCATATCGTGGCCTCTTTTCCATGTCCAGTGCTCTCACCACTGTGCATGACCAGAACTGCTTCTAGGGTTTCTCTTTTAAAGATGTTTTGTTAGTTCCAAAACGACAGCTTCTCAAATTTTAGGACATCAGTCCCCCCCAATTTTACCCCTGGGGCCGAGGTGCCTTGAGAACAGAGTCTTCCTCTCTTCTCTGTTCACATTACTCTTCCACTGTCCACTCTTGGCTCCAAGCCAATGCCTCTCCCCAATGCAGTCTCTGCGTCACAGAAAAGAAATGATCTGTCCATGGCTATACAAGAACAGTCCAGCCAAAGCCACTCCATCATCTCCTCCCACCTAGATTCTTTTCAGCATCCTCTGACAACTTCTACTTGCATGAACTTTCATTACCTTGCTCAGTTCTCTATCTTTCTTCTTCAAATTCCAGAGATTAGCATTTATAAAGTTTCCATCATCTACAAAAGGGTTAAAACCTTGGACTGTGCCTGCCCAAACTCCCACAGCAAATTGCCAGCACCTCTCGTGCCTCCTCCTCTTCACTCCTTCGCCGTGCTGCCGGCTGCCGATATCAAATTTCAAGTGGCACAGCACAGTCTCTCTCTCTCCTCTCTCCTCTCTTCTCTGACTCTCTCCTCCTCTCTCCTCTCCTCTCTCTCCTCTCTCATCTCTCTCTTCTCTCTCTCTCATCTCTCCTCTCCTCTCTCTCTCTCTCTCTCTCTCTCTCTCTCTCCCTCTCTCTCTCCTCTCTCTCTCTCTCTCTCTCTCTCTCTCCTCTCTTCTCTCTCTCTCCTCTCTCTTCTCCTCATCTCTCCTCTCTCTCTCTCTCTCTCTCTCTCTCTCTCTCTCCTCTCTCTCTCTCTCTCCTTCTCTCATCTCTTCTCTCTCCTCTCATCTCTCCTCATCTCTCTCTCTCTCTCTCTCTCTCCCCAATCTCATCTCAATCTCAATCTCAATCTCAATCTCAATCTCAATCTCTCTCTCCAAGGGGGGAAAGAAGGCTGCCTGATACCTCTCAAGGTTCTTGTATTCTCTCCACCCTTCCATCCTGCAGGATCTTCCTCTCCCCTCTGTCCCCAAGGCTCCAGCCTACCGCGCCCAGCCCGCATGGCTTCCCCTCCCCGCCCAGCTGGGCAGGGGAGATCCGCCCGTCCTCAGGGACCGGAACCAAGAGAGAGTTCTCCTGGGAGCCCTCTGCTTTTAACCCCCTGTGTTCTCAGAGGCGGATCCTTGTCCCCAGTGGCCACACCAGGAGCCAATATTCAAACCTGAATTATTAGTTTGACCACTGAATTCTAAAAAACTCATTTCCTTTTCAAACCACCACACTCCTGAAGCCTTTCCATCCATTTGTCAGGATTCCCATGTCATCTTTATCTGGCAAGACAGTGAAGAACATCTGTATCCAAACTGACTGCTGGGAGTTTTTGAGTACAGGAATGAAAGTATTTTCTTGTTTCCTGGAGCTCACTACTCAGACAATATTTGCTGCTGACTTTCCCCCTGTTTTGCAGAAAATAAGCATGTCCAT
Organism: Sitta carolinensis; assembly: GCA_032173965.1. Taxonomy (NCBI): domain Eukaryota; kingdom Metazoa; phylum Chordata; class Aves; order Passeriformes; family Sittidae; genus Sitta; species Sitta carolinensis. The sequence continues at coordinate 52,742,718 of CM063313.1, forward strand.
GGTACAAAATTAAGGCTTCTGTTTCCATTTTTACCCACATTATTAGCTGCTATAAAATATCTTTATGTAGAAAAAAAAAATGGAAGGTTTTCTACATGTTTTTTATTGTATAGAAAATCTCATATTGCATATTATAAACATGAAAATCCTTTAGCTTGTCAAGAAGGGTGACATGCCAATATGAAGTCATGAGGGAAGATTTTATGGTTTGCTAGTAAGTATTTATACTGTGAGCTTTTAACCTATATGAAGAAGAGAAGAGTGTCTGTGAAAGCCACTTGGGGAAATTAGTTCAATTTACTTAGGCAGTTACAATTCTTTCTTTGAAATAATATGCTTTAAGTAGCCTCAATATGTTTTCTGAATGTTTGAAATTAATTGGAAAAATAAATCACTAGTCCAGATGTTATCAATGGTGCTGGGTCTTTTTTTTTTTTTTTTTTTTTTTTTTTTTTTTTTTTTTTTTGTTATTATTATTTTATTTTATTGGAGTATTTATCAGCTGAATTAAAGCTTATTACAGTTCATCTGAAATATCAGTTCAGCATTTTGGTAGTATCTCAAATACCATTTAGGTGGAACACATTACTAATTCATAGTATGTTAAATCATACTACATACACTGTACTTTCAAACATAGGCTGCTTTAAGTGCATATTTTATTTTTCTCTTTCATATGCCCAGATGGTAATCTGTTTGCTTTGGGATGAACTCATGAAATGAAGCATCTGGAGTTTAGCATGTTTTGATTTGCTTCACTAGTTTCACCAGGTTTTTACTATGTTACAAAATATTTATCGCTAGAGCTCTTACCCTGAAAATAGTGTTGCCAAATGGTAAGAAAATCATAAAAGTCTTGGTACCCTTTTCCAAATTACAATTATGATAAAACTACTGCAAACCTTAAGTGCAGGAGCTCAGTTTCCCAATCTGAAGATGAATGTAATATGTTTTGTCCTCTAAAATGAACTGGATCTGACCTTGAATCAACCATTACGGTGCAAGTACAAGGTCAAACACTTGACTTAGTGTAATAACATTGAAATAAAGTTGATTTAATTATAGTGACAGTTCCATATTCTCATTTATATTGCAAAAAGGTATCAATTACATTACAGGTAGATTACAGCTATAAAATATAGTAACTCTTATATATGCATGCTGAAGACTTATGACTTTTTAAATTCAGGCACTTGTTCTGTATGTGACTGTGAATAAGGATAAATATGGGTGTGAAGAGGAAAACAATCTCAGAGGAAATTCGATTTTATTTCAGAGTAAGACAGAGAAACTAAAAGCAAAGCAATTCCTTTATTCATTCTCCCCCTTTGGTAATCCCCATGGATTTTAGTAGCTCTTAGTCAAGCCATGTCACTGGCACTGAAATTGCTCTGTGTATCCATGGCTAAAGCAAATAGCATATTTCTTATCTTTGCTAGTTGTAGAAATGATGCAGGGCAACTTTGAGTTGCAAACAGAAGATGAAACTTCCTTACTCACTGAAGCTAACAAGCAGTGCCTTAACTCCAGGATTTGTTGTCTCACTTTGATTATTTTAACTGTGTTCTTTAACTGGCATATAAATTAAACTTTTTTTTCTTTTTTTTTTTTTTCCTCAATGAACTTGTTCCTAAGTTTTTGCAGCAAATTGTCCCTGGTTTGTAATGGAAAAAAACACCTAAATACTCATTGTTCTGCAAGAAATAAGCATGATGTCATGGGAAGCAGTGTTGCTTCTGTAAATAATAGAGGCAGGAAAGCTAGAAGCATGGAAGGCACATGAAAAACACAGAATAGAGACACATAGAAAATATAAGAGTGCTGTTGGACTTATTCTCGTATAAATTAAAGTTTTTATAATACCCGTTCTTTTAAACACTCATGTCTTCCTATCTCAACAACTATCTGGTTGAAAAAGTAAACACTCTTGAAAAAAGGGCTTATTACTTGTAAAGGGCTTGTATCTTGTGACAGATCCTATTTGCTGAACTGGAAAGGAAAAAATTATAAAACAGGCTGTTGGAAGAGTTTAATATACATTATATAATTTCATTATCTTCTTTTTTCTACCAAAGAGCAATTTCTTTGAACTAGCTATCATGTAACAAAATAAAAGTCTTTGAAACTCTGTATGATTGAAACCTACAGATAAAAATGATGATTGAATGTTAAATTACGTGAGTATTGAGGCTTTTAGATATTCGTGTTGTCTTTGTCCTGTTCAGTGTGACATATTTAATCTTTGTCTTTAACTCTGCCAGTTTTGAATTATGTAATGTAGTTTTATCAAGGCTTTGGTTAATATAAGACTGTGTATCTTTCCACTATCCATGGTAAAAGAAGATGATTTCTCTTTTATATTATAACTGATGTAATTGTTCCCAGTATTTTAACTAGTTACTCCTAAATATCTCCAAAATTAAACAAAATTATAGGAGTGGTTTGCAGAACATTGGTCCATCATGAGGTATTCACAGTTGTAAGAGAACATATCTGACAAGTGGCGGTGTTACAGCTTATTTGGAAGGGGATGTTAATGTTACATTGGAAGAAACATTCAGAATATTTGTCTGTCCTTAAGGAATTCTTAATAGATGTAATTTTGTCAGTGAGTAACGCACCAAGCAGTATTTCATCCACTATGCAAGGAAGTGGGATAGGTTGGTGAGATTTGAGTAGGAGGCATATATCCATCTCATAACCTTAATGTTTGGAATAGAACAGATAAAAATAAAAACCTAAAGATGGTACATATATATCAATGAGACATTAACAAAACTGCCTTCTGGTTTTCCAGATACATGTATGTTGATTTTGACAGGTGGCTGTAAACCTGAGGAGCACTTTAGTGGTAGGAAGAGTAACCAAACTAACACTTGTGTTGTCTTTATGGAGGAATGCTCTTGATGGCAAAGAGAACGAACATTGAAAGGAGAAAGTCAGACAATTATGATTTTTTCAGGTGACACTTTGTTGTTTATCCTGTAGTGAAGGTTTTTTGCTTGCATTTCCTGACAATTTTGAATTTTGTTTGCAACATTTTAATAGTGACCAAACATTGCGACTTTCATTGGAAAATTAGTAAATTTCTAAAGTCATAGAAAATAAATGTTTGGAAGTAATGATTTTACAAAGACCATAAAAATCTTCATATCACTTTTGCCTGTAATAGTTCTTAAATATTAGACTTAGTAAGCATTCTTTCTAATTAAAGATTATATGGTGATGAAAAATGAAGAGAATGACAAAATTTAATGATTTTATTTCAGAATGCCTCCATATTTTGACTTTGAATGAAAGCATCAATAAATTTATATGTATTATAAGGAAATGAGTTAATAGTTTGACATAAAAATCTAAAATTGAATTGTTTCCAAAAATCTCATGCATAATCATTAAAATAGGGACTATAGTAGCTGCTGATGATATAAATCTTGAGGATATTTAAAAAGGGAAAGGTTGACTTTTTTTGCAGTTTCATCATAATTTTAAATGTAAAAATACAGCCTTTGTTCACTTTTGATCACTTCTGATACCTGAAATGATGTCATGAGGGATGTATATTTTAGATCCCTAAAATTATATCCAAATTAGAACCCAAAAGTATATCCAGTTTGTATTGTTTAAATGTTAGAAATTATTGAAAATATCATCGAAGATGAGTTGGGTGGGTTCTCAAGGGTACATTACTCACTGCCTTCCCCATGCAATGCCTTCTGGCTGCATATATGTGATTTCTGATAGATATTTACCCATGTTTCACAATGATGGAAATATTGTAGGTTCCACAGCTCCCATAGACATTTTGTTTCAATGCTAAAGCATCCTTAAGATTTTTCCAATGAATTTTGATCTACTTTTCTGCAATTTAAACTCAGTACTTCCAGCTGTGTCAACTTTAACATCTGATTTTGTTATTACCAGTATTTTCTTGTTTAGAATATGAAATGCTAAAGGACAACTACATATCTACAGAGTATGCCCTTTAACTCCAAATAGGAAGCAGTGGATATTTCAGTGTAATGTCTGCCTTCACAAAGCCACAATTCCTCTGTGTCTCTTTCAAACTCCTTTTAGCTGGGGAGAGAGGAATGAAGTCAGGAGAATAAAGAGGAGCCAATGAATTAAAGTGGTTCTGGCACAATTTACCAACTGTACTAAAAGCAGGAAAGTTTTGAAATGTTTTGCTACCTATTCCTATTGCTGACTCTCAAAGGTCTGGTTTGAAGACCTTGGTGTGCAGCAGATATTTTTAAATTAATTTCTTCTAAACCAAGTCTCTGAGATTTGCTTTCAGAGAAAGTGTGATATCCGCATCTCACATAGTTTATTTTTTTATTATCTAGTTTGTTTAGGTTTTAAAAAAACTGTCTCTAAGCTTAATGTGTATGTAATGTAAGAAATTTTAAACGTGTTAAATTAAAAAAAAAAAAACCAACAAAACAAAACCCAAGCCAAATCCCCTCCGCCCCCCCCCCCCCAAAAAAAACAACAAAGAAAAAGGAAAGAAAGAAAAAACACCAAAGAACAATTGCCTGCCTTAGGCTTTTGTGAAAATTTTTTATCTTCAGATCATTAATGCTTGACAAGAAACATTCGTTATAAGGTAGTATTTTGAGCTATATCAGTTTTAAAAAACAGCTATTCTTATCCTCAGTGCATGTTGGGTAACAGTTTTTTTGAATTCTATAAAAATTCTGAACTTTGACTTAATCTAAAGAAAAATATGACCACTACCCTCACAAAATTCTATTGCATAAAGAATCTATTTTATGCTTGAAAGCCTACTCCATTTTATATATAACATTAGTTAATTATATTTTCAAGATACAGATCTAAAGGATCTTCTTTCTCCCAATGTAGATCATCTTTCTATAAATCTGGCATATTTCTTTTTCCACAGTTTAAGAAGTCAAGTAGTCATTTTTTGGTTGTGTTTCAACTTTTTGGCTCAAAAAATCCAATAAAATCTTTAATATTTCTAGGCTGTCCCTGTGTAGTATGTTTTGATGACTTCTCCTTTTGATAATTGCTGATTTTGCTATTCTATTCTTACTGTGATTTTAGTGGCAGTTTTTCTCTTCCTTAAAGCAACATCTTAATTATGTCTGTACATGCACTGTAGCAATAGACAAATTTAAGTAAAATATTCCAATGTTATCAGAGGGGAACTTCTGCAGATAATTTTGCCTTCAAAAATCTAGGGAAATCAGCATCTGGGGAAAAACATTCTGTGTTTTCCCATGCAGAGTCCATGAATGAAATACATATTTTACTTTATTTTGGAGTTTTATTCTGATAGGTATTATAAAACACCATCTGGCTCTTTATTGCTACTGAAGATTTTATAGAAAATTGTGGTACCTCCTCCCTCTTGTCTATCAGTATTTTCTAATTTTTATCTCTTCCATTCACAATTCTTATCTTTAAGATTTTTCTTGGAAACTAAGCTGACGCCCTCATAAGCCAGCTCTCTAGGACTCCTAGATCTTATCTCTAAGGGCTGCATTATACTTTGTTATCCAGTGTGATTGCCTTTTTTCTCTGTGTGTACATACACTGGTGCTGACTATCATCAATTTCTACAGCTGGTTAGCAAGCTTGTGTTTTTCCCCAGCATCAGCTCTGTACCACCTAAGTGCAGCTTGCGGCCAAGGACAGCTTGTTTTAAGGTGAGATACGAGTGATATCCTGCAGCTGTGGAAACTGATTAGTTCCTCTTTGTCTCACTTATTAGGCAATCACTTACCTCTGAAAGAACTATTTCTTGCTAACTAAAATTTACCTTCTCTGATAGCATCTTATATTGACCTCACTGAATTCACACTGGGGTCTAATAACAACAACCCTCTAGTTCTCTCCTGCCACTTCAGTTTTACCCTCAGAAATAATGAAGTAATGAGATGAGATGTTATCAACATTTGGCAGTTTGACTCTTGACCTTCTCTGGTCAAATGGAGGAGATTTTGGTGTTGATACTACATTTTGCTGAGGAGAGAAACCACAGAATCCCAGAATGGTCCAGGGTGGAAGGGCCCACAGTGGGTCATCTGGTCCAACATGCCAGGTGATCCCAAGGCACACAGCAGAGGATTGCATTCAGAGAGTTTTTGAATAATCTCAGTCATCACAATGTGTTTTATGCAGACATGACGGGTCTTGTTTTTCAGGCATTGGGAAATATCTTGGAGAAGTAATTTGTATATGGCAGGAAGAGGAATAATTTTGTTATTTTGGTAGGTCTTTCAGAAAACTTGTGTAGGTCATATCAGTCAAGAGTTTATGGCATTTTTCACATTAGCTTTGAAATAAGATAGTCATTATTTGTCTTTGGCATCGCTGTAGTTCTGGCTTATCAAACAACCTGTGATTCTTTCAGGCATGTTCTGGCCCTGACACATATGTGATTCAGAATTTTCTTACTCCTCAACCTATACTGTGTAAGACAGGTGTTTATTCATCTGTCTTGTTAAAATAAATGGAAAGTTCAGATTTTAATTTGATATGGCAAGAAATTCTAAAACCCTCCTTTCTTACTGTAGAGTTGGAGACATGGACGGAGAAATCTGTGGAGGTACCAGGTTCTAACACCAGCAGAGAAGACCAGTTAATCCACTGTTGAAATGATTTTTTTTTCCCTTTGTCTCCATTCAGGTTTAATGCTTTGTCAATTTCACCCTCAGATCCTCCAGTAAATATCTCTCTATCCTACTATAGGCAACACACTTGTGCCTGCTCCCCTTGAGTGCCAGTGAGTGCATGTTATTTTATGGTGTTATTAGGAGGTTTCAATTGCCTCTAACCCTATTTACCTTAGCAGACAGATGTAAGGCTCTGACAATCTTTTCTATTCCTTTTTGGACAGTTTGGTGTTTTCATTGAAATCATCATTTCAAAAAGCTCTGTACAACTGAAGACTAAATAATTTATTTTTTTTTTTCCCAGTAAGTGAGCAGTAGAGCTGGAAAAATTGGCAGAAAACTCCTTTGTCTTTCCTGCTTTTATCTATGGAACCTGGTTTGCAAGGTAAATGTTCCATTTTAATTGACTGTAATTGCATGCTATTAAAATTTCAAATGTCTAAAAGTATCTTATAGTACCTCTAGATTTTAAAGAAAATACCCTTGCTTAGTGTTTAATCTACACTTTAAGCAGAGAATTGTATTAGAATACTCTTACAACTTAAATGTAATTAATTCCTTTGGATTTCTTAACAAATAAACTTCACTCTCAGGAAGAAAGGAGAAGTTCAGCAAGATCTAAGTTATTTTTGAGTTTCTGGATTATTTTTACTATATTGCCATCAATCTGAGTGTAAGAAAAAAATCAGATGAATGTGAATGCACTTATTATGTCAATATTTATTCTTTGTATTCTGTGTTTATTGGGGATGCTGTGTTTATTCGTGATTTTATTAGAAGGAAGTCTGAAGGTGATTCTTGATACTTCTGGCCTATGTTAGCAATTTTTCATTGCTTTGTGGTTTTCAAAATACAAGATTCTTATTCCTGCTCTTAAACATAGCTTTTAATAATGATATCTGAAAGGTAATCATGTTATATATTTGGAAAAATCAAGTTTTCTAGAGTTCAGAATACCTCAGGGAAGCTGACTAGTTTTGTTATCATGATTTTATTTTAATTAATTAATGTGAAAGGCTGCTGGTTCTACCAGAAAAATTATGTTACCAAGAAAATATTAATCTGGATACCTTCCTCAGCTTTTGCTAAGGGTCTAGGCTTAATATTACTATTTCCTTTGACACTTTTCTTGTCCCATCCCTGATTTTTATCTTTGAAATTGTCTTGATCGTCTTTAGGAAAGAACTTTCTTCTCTAGTCTTTTTGCCATTGAAATGGCCATTTTTGCTGATTTAGACATGGTATAAGAAAGTTTTCAAAATATGCCCTCTTATACGTGGTCAAGAATTCAACAACAAGCTGTGCAAAAGCCACTCCAAATTTGTGCTGGGGAAAAGTTTTTTTCGCTCTTGACAGAAGTGCCAGTAGGAGTAGTTGTATGTTCAAGGTGGAAAATTGGCCTTTTTGAAAAATAAAATCAGCAGCTTTCCCAGCACCTGGAACGAGGGAATGAATAGTCTAATCTTCACCATTTGGTTAACAAGCTGATCCCCAAGGCTGAGCATTTTAATACATTGTATTTCTTAAGAAGGGAGAGGAAAAAAAGGTGACTCAGCCTTTGCTTGATTGAAGCGCTGCTGTGAGTTGGTGGGTGGTGATTATAAAACAAAAAAAAAGTAGCTGCATTTCTTTCAGGGCTTCCTCTGAGGATGGAAGACATCAGTTTAAAAAAAAAAAAAAAAAACCAAAAAAGTGGCTTGCCAGTTTTATCACCTCTCTTTTAACTACTAGAAATGTACTAGAAATGGCAGAAAATTAGGCAGTTTACAACCACAGTTGTCAGAAAAGAATGGGTAATACTACATTTCAAAGCGGTGCTGGTGCAAATCCCCAGACATCATGTTGTGGTATATAGGTTTCTTCTATCTTGAGTTTGCAAGGCCAGCAGATGTGGGAAAAACATGCAGTCAGAAGCCTGATAACTAAGGCTATCATTTTACAAGGGTTTAATCACAATTGCCATGATTATGATGCATTATATTTAATAAAAAGTTAGGTATGTATCTAAACACTTGCAGAATTGGGATATATTTGGATGAATGATAGCAAAAGAACTGAAAGTGAAAATGATGTGTAGATTTTCCAAAGCATCTACAGGTGACAGAGCAGTAGACTTAAGATGCTCTTTCTACATCACACATGATAATTTTGCATCTTTAAAAGATAGAAATCACAAAAAAATAATATAATGTTTTAAAAAGTAAAAGAGTATTTAATTTTCTTTCAAAATACTATTTTGGCTTTTTATGCACAATAGCCACTTCTGACTTATTTGGCTTCCTTTGAATGTATGTGTAATTAAATCTGAAGGTGTCATTGATTCTAATGAGTTATGTGCAATTTTTCATATTGGCATTTCAGTAGTAAAACACCAATATTCAGTTTCGGCTTAACCATAAATAACTTCCAGTAAGAATACACTAATATGTCTTTAAGATGATAATCTTGTATGGGGTAATGAGATGTTTCTAATCAAACAAAAGGGGAGGTTCAGAGTTGTAATTTGAAATTCTATTTTTAAAAAAGGTTTGAGGATTCCAATAAAAGTTTTTATTGGAAGTAAATTGTCTTTCATTCTGTCTTTTGTTTTCATCCTTCTGAAAAGATTCATTACTGCCTATTCAACTTGTTTTCCTAACATTCTTGTGGAGAATTTAGGATGCATAGTGCATAACATCTGTGAATTTCCATAAAATGAGGCTGTGAAAGTTTTCTCTATACTTTCCATTTGATGTTAAAAACCTCCCTGAGTAGGTTTTAGGCATCTCAAGAGTGTTTCTGTCTTTACTGATCTATATTATACTAAGTGCTGCTGTAAAGCATTATATACTGATAGGTGTAATGACCTTATCTATTTCAGAGAAAAAAAGGAGTAAAAAAAAGGGTTGTATCATTCAGGCATGTCAACACATATGTATTTCTTTTCAAAAAAGAAAAGAGAACACTATTTGTTAAATTGAAATTTTTCATGTGAGTAAATACTATACATTTTTGCCCCTGGGACAAAATTTCAAACAAAGTAGAATTAGATAAGAGGTGGTGTTATCTAACCATGGCTTTTGTGAATGTTTTGTTTTTGTAGGCAGATTAACTTCATTTCCTTCTCTAGGTGACCGACATTACTTTAAGAATTGACTTTTTCTTCCAACTCTCAATTTCAGCCTATCAGGGTGAAACATCATTTTTATATTACCAGATGTAGCTAAATTTTATATCAGTACAGTACTTATATAGAAATGCTTTCTTATCAGTTCCAAAATCTTCTATATTGACTCATATTTCTGATACTTAAATTTCTTGAGTAAATGCCCTGAATTTGATGGACTAGTGCATATATTGAGGAAAATATGTGTGTCTTGAACACTCCTAGGGGAAAACACAAAAATTTCTGGATGATTGTGGTTTTTTGCTCCTCTTTATCCTACAAGTCTAGGTTATTAACAGTACTCGTCCAGGGACTGGGTAATAAAATTAGTTAAAATTTCTCATAGTTCTCAGTGTCGCCAGATCTGCATGCCTGAAAATAAGCAAAGGCTGTCATAATGCTTTGCTTTTGAGACCAGAAGTTGCTATTCTTCAACTGAAAAGAAAAATTTGAATAGTTATGCTGAAATTACTAGAAATACATATATGTTGTTATGTGAATTAAAATAGTGAATCTCTTCAGGTCATTTATTTTAATCCACATGTTCAAATAATCTCTGACAATTCAATCTAGAAAATTCAGAAGTAACAGGTGACTTCAGATAGTCAGATTATACAGCTAGAAGGGATTTAATATTTACTAAGTTCTCACCATTTCTTTTATGAAATTCAGGCTTCCTCTAAATACAAAATGCACACCCTTAAAGTCACTTACAGATATCTTTGCTTACACTGAAGACACAAGACCTGCTGATTATTGAAACTGTTAGAATAAATTAAACAATCCATTTCAGATTTTTGTGGTGTTATCTTGTGCTATTTTGTATGCAGTCATCTGCATACTTTGGGTTGTACATGGAGTTACACTTGGACTTAAAACAGTGTTAGGATTTACTTGGGAGTCATTAAGTTTACTGCTTTTTTTTTAAGTTACTTGATTTTCAAAATGAAAGTCAGAAGTATGCTTTAGACCATGAACTTTAGGCATCCACATTCCATTATAATCAACAGATGTTTAAAACTGATACACAGCAAACAAGACCTTTCTTTGGAGAGACATGAGTTTCATCCATTGAAGACATTCAAGTTTCTTCCCTGGCCTCTCCAAACATCAAGTGATGTCTACATTTGCAGGATACTAGAATTGCTGGTTGGGAAAGAGAATCTTAACCTCAGTAATCTTTTTTTTTTAGGAAAGTCAAGCAGAGTTGAACAAAAATCTTAGATAAACAATCTGCTGGAAAAAGTAGTTGCAATCCACAAATAAAAAGATGGTTTTTATGCCTGGAAATGTAGCAAAGCTTTGTTATTCAACTACTCTGAAAACATTTCCTATGGTTTGCAGAAAATAAAGACGCCTTAAGAAAAGCTAGAAGACCTGTATAGTAGCAGTGTCAATGTGCTTCCATTTTCTGTCTTAAGCAGTGTAACATTTTGGGTTTGTATCTTCATTGAAACGGTTAATTTAGTTCTTCCTGACTTTCCTTTATGCCTTGCTCACAATCCTACTGTGCATCCTTAAATCTTTCTGGTTTGCATTTCTATCATTGCAGCCCAGTCTTTGGTAGGGAATTTTGAAATGAGAGCTCATCATAATAAAATACTGTGCTACATTTCATTAATCAGAAAGTATATGAGCAGGAACAAAAATGCAATAACTTTGTATACTATAACTGTCAATACAAAGGTGACACCAGAGCTAAAGTAAAAGGTAAAAGGAGACTTTAGCAAGATGATATATGTAACTCTACAAAACTGAACTGAGTGGGTTAGTTTATTTTGATGCTTGGAGAAGAATTTTCATGCCCAAAAGTGGTCCTCAGTTCCAGACTGGCAAAAGCCAAACCAAACCAAACCAAACCACAACATTGATAATCTTTAATGTCCCTTCCAACCTAGGCCATTCTATGATTCTGTAATTAAAATAAGTCTTTTATATAACAGCAGCCTGCTGATATACAGTTTTTTAATGACTACATAGCTGGATACAGATTGACACCTTATATTCTTTTACATAATTTCTATTTTTAATATATCCAAGGTTTCTGGTATAATATTTTCAGTACTGATAGGGATTGTATATAAGCTTTTAGCATGAACATTAAGTCTCGATATTGAAAAACAAGATTCAGAGCTTTATTTTATCCTTGTTTATTGCATCACTATGAATTAAATCATCCTTAGACTAGAAAATCAGACTCACTACACCTTTAAGTCTAATCATGAAGGCCACTTCCTTCTGCTTCATTTTAATTGTGTGCAGTGGATTTTTTTGCCTGGGAATGTTTAATAATGCGAAACCTCAGGCCTGAAAGTCCAAGAGCAATAGGATGCTGAAAAGCTCCAGTCAAGTGAGAGAGGGTTAGGAGCTCTACCAGCTCCTAGGAAAGCCTTGCCTCGAATCTATTGAAAGCCCTTGAGTGTGCAATGAAGAACAGCTGACCCAGTCTTGTGAATGAGAACAACTGAAGGTCTATAGAACTTTCAAGTAATACAATGAGACATTGAGAAAGCACTTGAGGAGAGAGGCCACATAGCACAGTTCCTGGCCTCTCTGGAACGTGGAAAAGGAGTTAAGGGTATCCAAAACATAGGGAAAGGTATTTTCTGCAACAGTCCTTTGGAAGTGTTGTCACTGAAAATTCCGATGTCATCACATTCTTATGCTTAAAAGCATGAAGGATTAGGAGTGAATATGAAATAACAAAAAATATGTCATCTCAGTAAAAATTTAAGTATTTTAATGAAAATTTGGAGTTAAAGGAGCATCATATTCTTTATATATAAATAGAAGGCTAAGGAAAAGAGTATCTTCAAATTTCAGAGAGGGTCATCAAGATTTTGTCAAGATTACTCTTGCATTTGTTTGTTTAGGTAGAGATCCTGTGCTGAATCTAATGTTCTGTCTCTGAAGCATACTGACAATGCTTAAAAGTCATTATTTGAACTCAGTCTAATAAGCATGCAGAAGAAATCAATGCAGAATTCTTTTTTTTCACATGTAAGGCCTTTTTGCCAGTCCAAAAGTGAGTATACATTTGAAATCTGTTTGTAATCATTTCTCTATAAAATTTTGTGCTCTAATGGGAAAAAAATATTTGGAAACAATTGCACAAAATGAGAAAAAATCTATTTAAAGATTCCAAGGAAAGGAGAGCTCTCATACCATTTACTTAAATGTATTCACTCTAAAAATAGACATTTACACTAAACAGAAAGCAGTCACCATTTCATTTCCTTGATGTCTTGTTAGCCTAGAAGATCAGGGCCTCTGTGGGACATAAAGGTTCATCTGGAAGATGGGGTAAACAGAGAAAAGGGAGTAAACCAAGAACTGTGTTTAGTTTTCCTTTGGACTCTTGGGTTTTTGAATGGCATAATATGTAAGGACATTTCCAACTGAAGTTTTCCTATGATTCTATAATTACAACAACAATCATGCCTTTTAGAATAAAAGACTCATCATTATGGGACAAAACAGGCTATTTCTGCAGTATTCATGCTTTTATAAAATTTACCATTTTCATTGAATTCAAATTCATATCCTAAACTAATCTGAATCATGTTATCTCTGAAATTATATTAATTTACAACAAATTATAATAACCCCTAGATCTGTTTTGGGAATCCCTCTAACTCTATATTGAAGGTCATGGAAAAATATTTTGAAATATTTTTGATTAAAAATTTTATAGAAGTTGCTGTATTTATTCATTTGAACATTTTTAGAGTGAAAATGTTTATAATTTTTTGTCACTATGAAATAGTCTTAAATTTTGCTCTGACTAAAAAAAATTCCAGATACCAAAATTCAGGTGAAGCTTATTGAATGCAGTAATATCCTTCCTATGGTATCCAGGAACCAAAAATACATCTATTAATTTCAGTCACAAAATACTAGGATCACCTGCCCTGTGCTATCAAATCAGGAATTATTTAACAAATGTTATGAAGAGAGAGGGAAATAAAAGTGACAGCTATATTGTCTCTACTTTAAAAATTGGTTTTTACAATATCATGGAAATCTAACAGATACTTGAATCTTATAAAAAGTAAATAAACCAACCCAAAGAAACCAAAACCCCAAAACCACAGAAAAACAACCCCCCCCCAAAACAAATAAAACCCCACCAAAGCCAAAATAAAAATTAAACTAAATGTATGTAATCCATTTCTTTTCATGCAAAAGATCCTAGTAGACGTACAATGATATATGGTAAAAGAAATTGAGGACACGCATCCTAAAATTATGTAAACATCCTGTGCCTGTGTGTTTCCTTGCAGCTCACAGCATACTTTCCAAATATTTGGTGCTAAGTTTTTATTAATTATGGCATTTGCGCTGAATGTTTTCTTTAGGAATCATAATTTATAACAAGTCAGATGACTCCTGTCTCTACCAGACTTCCTGGGTAGTACTGACATACTGAGCCACTGAAGTTACTGGTATGGTCAGGTGCTTCTAAAACTGTGTTTATCTCATGCACTGCCTAATTTTTCTTTTGCTTCCTTTGCCCCCTTTAGTTTGAAAACAAGTATTTTTAAGAAGGATTTATTTTTAATTATAAAGTTTCCTCATTGCATCTCGAAATATCACAAAGATCACATCCAAATTTATCTGTCTAGTTATTTTGTGTTGTTTACTGTGTCCCACTTTCCCACTTTTTTCATGAAATGCCCTTTAAAGGAAAGTAGCTCTTCATAACTGGACAATTGATTCCTTGTGAAACAGGGCTGCTCTCAATAAAAACAAAACTGTGGCATTTATAACTTTAATAAAAAAATTTCAAGGAATTTTTGGTATTTGAAATAGCAACTGGACCCATAACATACACTATAATCAGGGAATCAGCATACAATCATAGAACTGTTTTGGTTGGAAAGGACTTTAAAGATCGTCTAGTACCAATCCCATGAGCTAGATAAGGTTGCTCAAAGCCCCATCCAACCTGACCTTGAACAATTCCAGGCATGAGGCACCCACAATTTGTCAGGGCAACATTTTACACTGTTTTACTGCCCTCATAGTAAAGGATTTCATCATAAAATCAAGTCTAAACCTTCCTTCTTTCAGATTAAAGACCTTACCTCTGGTCCTATCACTATGTGCAGTTGAGAAAAATCATGAAATTGTGCAATGCAATAGTAATATGGTGCAGAACAGGAAAAAAAATTAAATCATATAATTAAACTTCCAGAAGGTGGTGAGATCCTACCTTTTATGCTTGGATAACCCTGGGGAAAAAAATACTTTTAACATATCTATGCGCAGGGGCTAAAAATGCTGCATAGCATCCTAAACTCATGCCAGTGAAGGTGAAAGTGATCATAATTTTTAAATACGAGAAACATTTTTTAACATATGAACTTATGAAATATGTTCTTTTTTTACAAAAGAACATATTTCTATTTAATAGAAGATAGGATATAGAGGAAATGTGGAATTAAGTTGTAATATAAAAGAAATGTCAGTGGGGTTTCAGTGAGAGTCGATTTTGGCAAAATTTACCAAGATGACAGGTTGATGAACCTGGAGAGAAAAGTAAACTTCTCAGAGTAAAAATTACGTGTGAACTTTGAGTTCAAATTCTGATAAATGCACCAGTACCATTGCATTAAGATTCTGATTCTAACTATGCAAAATTTCTTCACATTATTTAAACTGTACAGCTGTGAAGACTACTCCATACTTTGGGTATGAAGAGCTTACAATTTTTAAGCTGTAAATTACATGGTGTGATAATATTCTAGCTTCATTTAATCATATTATAGAGCTCCTCAGCTCTGCTGAGAGTGTTTATGAGAATTCATTTTACAATGATATGCCATGCGCAGAACAAAATAAAATTGTTACTGTCCCTGTTGTTAGCAAAATGTATATTTTGTGTGTAGCAGCAGGTAGATGGATAATGGTTAGCAGAACTGCATCCTGTGGATTTTCTGGGTCACTAAATAAGCAGTTCACTCAGTTTGAGTAAAATAGTAATTGAAGGGTAGAAGATTTACAGTGGCAGTAGATTGGAGATTCTAGTTCACTAAATAAAAGACAGTTTTTAGTAGTCAGAAAAGGTTTCTTCTTCCTTTATGAATGGACCAGGTTCTGGGATGTTCCCTTGCTGTTTGAATTCCAGTTTTTGCCTTTAGTTCATTTTTCCCTCAGTGCACAGACAATTTCAGATAATGGTCTGTATGTCTGTCAGATAGTGAGATGCTGTGAAGGCTGTCACGTTCCATCTCTCATTTCTTTCCCTTCAGTTGCATAAATCACAAGAATTTCAATGCTGTCGCTCCAGGATTATGTGAACCCTTGATCATTACCAAGATTTCTTTG
The DNA here is from genome assembly GCA_032173965.1 of Sitta carolinensis. Classification (NCBI taxonomy): domain Eukaryota; kingdom Metazoa; phylum Chordata; class Aves; order Passeriformes; family Sittidae; genus Sitta; species Sitta carolinensis. The sequence goes on from CM063313.1 coordinate 52,758,834, forward strand.
GGAGAGGCGGAGACCAGGATTGGGTACTGCAAGCTCTAAGACATTGTTTTTTTCTTCTTTAGCAATGAATGTATGAGCTTAATTTCAAAGCATCTGTGAATAAAGGTGAAGTCCTCTGAAGGAGCTGTGTCTGCCCCGTTGGGGTCTGGCTGGAGGGATTGCATTGCCTTGCACTTCTGCTCCTGTCCAGCTCACCTTGGAGATATACATGGAAGATTGGTTTGCACCTGTAGCAAACAACTGACAGACAAATGTGAGCACTGGTTCCAAAATACCAACTGCCCATAGAGACTGATGTGAGTCTTACCTAAAGACTGAAAAGAAAATCATAATTGCAGTTCCACTTGATCAGAGGAAGAATTTTTTCAGCCAGATGAGGGTTTTGTTTTCAAAATACTGTCTTTTTCTGGAGGCTGCTGCATGAAGGAAAAATCTAAATACTTCAGAGGAAAACCCACATAAATAGATAAGCTGACATTAGCATAAGTTCTCTCTTTTCTACAATGCCTAGTGTCCTCCTTCTATTAAAATACCATGCTTGTCTTACATAGTCTTCTAATTATATATTTCTGGCTAAAATCAGGGAATTTTATCTCCACTCTCAAATTAACATTGTGAATACATTCAGTATACTCAATAAGAAAAAAACTACTGGAATAAGAAGGAAAATTTTGTGACTTCTGAAATATGTATTTAGCAGAGCAATGAATTTTAAATACCTGTTGGAAAGTACTTAGATAATTTTACCTTTGAAGACACTCTTATTGAGGTCTTTCAAAGTAAGCACATTGTGCTTTTGAATACATTTAGTGTTTTTAAATAATTTATCCTTCCTTTTGAGATGGTTATCAGATTTCAAGTTCATACAAAAATAATGTTAATAAAATAAGACAACACAAAATTGCCTGGGTAGTTTTGTTTGGTAAAATGTGTCTGGTTACATTATTGTGCCCCATGAATATAAGCTTTATTTTCAGTTGAAATCAAGACTCTGAAAAGTAAAGGCTTTACATTTTTGTCACTTTTAAAGGACCCAGAGGACTAGACAAGTGTAGGGTTTTTATGAGTCTTCTAACTATGTCCTATTTGGTGATGGGAAACACCACTGAGGATATAGTGACCTAAGAGTTTTAGTCCTTATACTCTTGCATAAACTATAATTGTTGCAGATATGAAAAGTGATAAAAAACTTATTATGTTTTGAAATTACAATCCTCATGGGGAAAACTCTACCCTTCTTTAGGTGTTTTCCAGCTATTTTTCTGTCCCTGACATGCACTATTTAAAAGCATTTACTACAGTAGAATCTTTTGGCATTTATCTATCTAAATGGCAAAAAAAGCATTCAAAAGCAACTGTTCAAAATTCGAGAGTATCAGAAAATATTTTGAGGTAAAATATCTTTAGTAAGGTTTCACTGACGTTTCTGTCTAACTAGGAAACCTCTGCTGAACTCCATAAGGCAGTTCTGCACAGTTCTGTAAGTGGTACAATGGACTAACTGTTCTCTTTGCAGAGATTCTTCTTCCCTTCTTCTCCCAGGTAATAATAGAAGGTGTTTCTTCTTTGGTCTTCAATTTTCATTAATGCATTGTTTTGTTTAAATGTTCAGGAACACCATAACACAATTGCAAAACCTATAGTTTAAATCCTGTTACCACTATAGATTATGTGATCCTTTTTTTCATATTCAGGAAGCATCACAAATTCTTCAGACAGATCCAATTATGTAAATAGACCTTAAATATTGGTGTTTGTTTTGTTTGGATTTTTTTTTTTTTTTTTGCTTGTTTTTGTAAGTGCTGTGTGGATGGACAGAACACGAGTAAAGGCAGAGACTGATGAAGAGCCTTGAAACATCGATTTTGGAGAAAAATGCCCTTTTTTTTACAACAGGAATTTATTCTTTTGTGACTAGTATTAGCTAAATTAGTTATGCAATAACTGACCCACCATTAAACCACCATGGAGGTGTCACATTAATTCTTTTTATGGCAGCACAAAAATGAAAATTAGCAATAAAAGTCTCCAAATTAAAGCTTTTAAAGCTTTCAGAGAGAAAGAAAAAATTTTTCAACAAGTACTTGGTTTAAGCCAAACTTAATAGACCATATTTTTTAAAAAATGATCTCTAGAAAAATGCTTTGTTTTGAACATATTTATTTCTAAAAATAAAACTGCAGGAGCCTGTAAACACAGAAAACAAAATTTATAGTTGAACAGAGGACTCATATTGAAATTTCTTTTGATTTTATTTAATTTGTATCTGATGGAACCATTTGATGAAACCAAAAATGAGTTCATAAGATACCTGTATCACTGAATTTTTTTTAATTAGAAATAGGACCAAAATTCCCAAGTACTGTTCCTTTGTGTGAGCAAATTTTTATCACAGTCAGATGAAATGAGCTTTCTTCTGTTTGTTGTTTGTTTCCTTTTTTCAAGTTATTTACATGCATTAGCTAGCCTGGATAAAAACATATCTTATCTCCTATCAGAGTCTTGCAAATGGAGAATTAAGTTCCCTTTCTCAGGTTTTCTTTATTGTTATTAATATGTGTAAAAAATAGTAGGAAAAATAATAAATAAGATATTCCAAAATTTAAGTATATATTAAATTCTGTCTACTAATCTTAAAAAGGAAGTAGTTGCTATAAATTGATCAGATATACTGGGATTCCATATGGAGACTGCATCTTTTTCACTTGACAAAAAGACATTTGCAGGAATGTGGGAGACTTTGATTTGTAAAGACAGCGTCAATAAGAATGAATAAACACATTCTCTCAGAAAAATAGGGACAACCAAAAAAATGTCCTGGAAAAAATACGGGACCTCCAAAGAGAATATTTTCATAGAAGGGAAAAATTCTGGACCAGGTTATTCCTGGAATTTATTAAGTACAATTTGTATCTAGGTTGAAGAACCTATCAGGAAAGGGAAATGGAGCAAGATCTTTGCTTCGACAATCAGTATACAATCTCTCAGGCAGTGAGGTCTGAATAATTGGCTTGGCAATATTGAAATATTTAGCTGTTTCAGCAGGCTTATAGGGTGCACAATAACTCCATTCAAAAACTGAGCAGCTCAATAAGCAGAAGCACCTTGTGAGAGCCAGGGCAGAGGTGTAGAAGGGTGTTTTGGCCTGAGGATCTCATGTCTCTGCAAGTGATTTCTATGCAGCTGTGCTGTGCAATTCCAGTAATTCTGTATGGCAGTCAAGGTGGCTGTTCCCCTAAGGGGGTCAGAGGAGGGAGGATTTCAGCCATTTCCTGTCATTTTGCAAAACATCATTTTAGACTGTCTTGCTAATAAGTGAAGCGTAGCTTAGGGCACAGAGATTTACCTTTCAGATACAATTTCAGGCTGAAAACTTTGGGGGTCTGATTTTAGTTGTATATTCAAGTTTGTAATGTGATTATTGGTATTCAGTGATATTTGGCCATGAAATAGTTCTGGTTGATGCTAAGAGATTGGTAGACTGGACTTTCACATCCAGGACTTTTTTTTTCCTTTTTCCATTCTAATAATAAGAAATTTACTTGGCCATAAAGGTTAAGACAGAAAGGATTTTTAATTTTTTAATTTTTAATTTTTATTTTTTTAATTTTTTTTATATGAGATTAAGTGAAACAAGTTTTCTGGGATTACACATTTGATTGCTGAAAAAAGTACTCACAATCTCTAATCCAGCTTTCTGTTCATACAGCTGAGGAAGGTAATTGTCCTCTGAACAGAAAGATGAACCAAAGATTGTTTTGTGTTGGAAGGGATCCAATTTCAAAGATCATATAGACCAACTCATCTGCCATGATCAGGGTCATCCTTCACTACATCAAATTCCTGCCTTGCCTGACTTTGAACCATTCCACAGAGCCAGTATCCACAACTTCTCTGGACAACCTATGCCAATGTTTAACCACTCTCACATAAAAAATATCTATCCTATACTAAATCTACTCAAATGCACTCAAACCTCTTTCAATTTAAAACTCTTGCCCCTTTTCCAGCCCCTAAGTAATTTAGGAAAAAGTGCCTCTGTCTTTCATGCAGACTCCTTTTTAAATATTGGAAAGCTGCAGTTAGTCCTCGTGGAGTGCTCTCTTCTCTTGGCCAAAAAATTTAGTTTACTCAATCCTCCTTCATGGGGAGGATGTTTCAGTCCTCTGGTCATTCATGGATCATGGAGGATCATTAACATGGTCCTCTTCTGGACCTGCACTAACAGTTCCATGTCCTTCCTGTGCTGGGACCCCAGAGCTGGGTGCAGGGTTCCAGGTGGGGCCTCACCAGAGCAGAGCAGAGGGGCAGAATCCCCTCCCTCCCTGCTGCCCACGCTGCTCTGGATGCAGCCCAGGACACGTTTGGCTTTCTGGGCTGGGAGTGCTCATGGATGGGTCATGTCCATGTTTTCATGCATCACCATTCCCAAGTTGTTCTCAGCATGGCCCCTGCTGGTCCCTCCATCCCCCAGCCCATACTGATACTGGGGGTTACCCTGACCCAGGTGCAGGACTTTGCATTTGCCCTCATTGAACTTCAAGAGGTTTGCACAGGCCTCCTCTTAAACTTGTCAGGGTCTCTTTGAATGGCATTGATTTGCTCAATCAAATCTAGTTTGCATAGTCTGCAAGCTTCCTGAGAATGTACTTAATCCCAGTATGTCATGGAAGAAGAGGTTTATAGCATAGTTGTCAGTATAGACTCTTGAGCGGCATCACTTGTCACTGGTTTCCACCTGGATATTGAGACGCTGACAATAAAATTTTGGGGTATGGCCATCCAGAAAATTCCTCACTGAATTAAACCATCCATCCATCCATCCATCCACCCATCATCCATCCATCCATCCATCCATCATCCATCCATCCAATCCACCTATCCATCCATCCATCCATCCATCCACTCCTCCCTCCCTCCCCCCTCCCTCCCTCCCCAAGTCTGTCCCATTTAGTGGCAGGAATGTTTTGGAGGACCATATCAAAGGTATTATAGGTAACTGACACCTGTAGTTCCTTCTCCACTGTTCAGTCATTCCTTCACAGAAAGTCACTGTACAAATTAGTAAGGCATGATCTGGTCAGTGAAGTCACATTGGTTGTATCACTTCTTGGTGTCCCATACACTTCAACATACAGAAATCATAGTTTCTTCCAGGAGAAACTGCACCTTACAAAGAACAGAGATGAGGCTGACTGGTCAGTCCTTCCTAGGTTTCTTCTTTTTATTCTCTTATTAATTACTTGGTACTATGTCAGACTTCATTTTAGATTTACTCTTTTTATGAGAGGGTTTTATTTTCCCATTCTTTATTCAGAAATTTCAATGTGATTTGCATAATTAAGGAATAGAATATTATATGGCTTGTCTTAACTAATTCTGACATTTCTTAGGTCTAAGTTACTAGCCTGTTTTTCATTATTTCGTGAAACTGAATTTAAAAAAATTTAGGGGTCAGAATTTTCAAACAAGAATATTGCAGTCACAAAGTACATATCCAGCAAATTCCTATGACACACACAGTAACAGCTGCTAAGCATACAAGTTACCAACGATCTAAGACAATATCTCATTGATAGTGTTCTTTTCTATGAAGCTGCTCTGTGGATCTTTATTTTCTTGTCAATATCTTAGGTTACAGAGGAAAACACCTGTAGCCATTAGCTCCACTGAATAATGCATAGTGTAGTATGTCTTCACATGTGTCACATACCACAAGGTTGTTTAAAGCCATTTCCTTGGAAAATGTATTCCTGAAGGGACTGAATATTAATTGTTGATAGCTCCTCTATCATCTGCAAACACAGTGATTTCAGGGTTGCAAGTTACCGCTTTATTAATAAGTTGGTGCATGACCTCTAATTAAAGGAAGACTCACATCTGCTTTTGTGTACAGCTAGAATCATTAATAATGGCAGAAATGTTTCTGCCTTACAAGCATTGCTGATTTTTCTGCTTCTGCTTATTAAGAGCAAATTTCAATGAAAAAAATACATTCTACCTTTATACTCTGTGCTGCTCTTAATATAACTTGTGGGAGATATGAGTCAGGATATATTTTTTTGATCTTCTGTGTTCTCCTTCATAATTTCTTTCAAATGAAGACTGGATGAATACTACCTTTAAAATAGAAAAAAAAAGACAAATTTGTTTTATGTACATTTTTGAACAGAGGTCTTGCTAATTTTTTATGAGACTTTTTCATTCTAACAGAAGTAATTGTGAATTAATTCAGGTTAAATCTCTTTTTTTTTAATATCAATAGAGTTTAAAAAACCCAAACAAACATTATTAATTTATTAGGAGGCTTCCTTCTCTTGAACAAGATATCAAGACATTTGAGAAAACAGACAAAACCTGCATTTTCAAGTAATGGGTATTTTCTTGTAAAAACATTTGTTTATGTAATGTCTTCCTGACTTTAGTAGTACAGATTCATAACAGTGTATTAGATGTAGATCATGCAAAACACATTAGCCTTTCTTAACAAGAAGTTCATAAATGCAAAACTGCATAAATACAAACTGTAAACTCAAATCTTTTAGTTTGGTTGTTTTTTTTTCTTTTAACTGTCCCTACATGAATCTTACTGTTAGAAATTATCAGCAATTGTTTGCAAATTATTTATGGGATACCAGAACACAAATGATTCACTGAATTCTAATGGTTGTAAACAGCTGCTAGTGGACATATTTTTTTATGGAAAAGCAGCATAAAAAACTATAAAAATACCAGAAATGTAATATTTACCTAGAACAAGTTCAAAGACTTTTAATTCTCTTATTTGTGAGTAAGTCTCCTGAGGTTAAGAAAGGCAAAGTAGACTCAATTACACACTTCAGCCTTAAGAAATTTTTATGGAATATTTTTATTTAATTAACCACCAACTTCCCACAAGGCAGTAAAACGCATTGATACTGGGATATAAATGACATAAAATTGGTTCTCTGACTCCTCTTTTGTTAGTACTCCTGCCGTATAAATAATTTTAATAGGATTTTGCGTGCTAAAAATAAATTTTCATATTAAACAAAGTCAATTTTCTGGTCTCTCTATAGCCTCCTAAGGGGAAGCAGATATATGAATAAGATAGTCCATCTTTAGGAGCAGTGGTGCTAATAAAACTCATTCTTTAAATACACACTCTTTAAATACAGCCCAAGAAAGGGTACTTAGCTGGTTAAATTTTGGAAGGCTGGGTAATGCTTCCAGATAAACTTGCTGACAATGTGAGCTGGGGTCATCAATCCATTTGATGCTCTAGTGAGATTCAAAAAAAAAAAAGTAAGAAAGTTCATAGGTGGTAAATAGCTGATAAAGACTATCATTGATACAAAATACAAAGAAAACTCAGTATTAGACCTTACATTTCTAAATAAAAAGCAATGAAATAAGAAACAAGAAACTGTATTGACATCCCATTTTAATCCTTGTTAGAGAATTTCTTAAGAATTTTGTTTCATGCCAGATCAAGCTACTTTGAGAAACAAGTTGGGTTTGGTTTTGGGGTATTTTTTTTGGTCGGTTGGTTGGTTGGTTGGGTTTTTGCTTTGGTTTATCAAAAAACATTTCCCCTAAACATATTCAGGAGAAATTGTGGAATGTTTTTGCTGAAAAAATTACATTTGTAAAAGTTCTTCAAATGTTTGGTATGTTTTCTCGTTTCAACATTTCTTTTTATGTATGTACAACCTTTCTGTATGTACAATAGAAAATCATGATTTATATCACTTTCCTAAAGGATCATAAAAATAAAAAAAATAGAAGCAGATTTTCAGTTGCAGCAGACATTCAGAAGAGACTTTGAAAGGTGTGTCATAATTTCACTCCAGACAGTCAGATAGGGGAGAACATTGAAAGGCTAAAAGATAGACAATTCCTAGATTTAAAATAAAACAGCTTTATAAACAAAATAATAATGACAAAAAAAATAATCAAAAATGTAGTGAAAGGGAAAGTAACAAAAAGAGAGAAAAATAAAGCCCATAAAAACCAAGGCATGCAAGTGAAAAAACAACTGCTCATCACCAACCAGCAGATGCCCAGCCAGTTCCCAAGCAGCAGCCCCTGGCCAGCTTCCCTGTAGTTTTTGGGCTGAGCAGGATGACGTGTGCCCAGTTGGAGTCAGCTCTCCTGGTGTGCTCCCTCCCAGCACATCGTGCACTGCCAACCCTGTTTTCAGCATGGCAGCATAAAAAGCTGAAAAGTCCTTTACTTAGTTTAAGCACTGCTCAGCAACTAAACCAACTGTGTGATATCAACATTATTGTTGTCTTAAACACAAAACACAAAACGCTGTACCTGCTGTGCAGGAAAACTGATTCTATACGAACTGAAACAGGATGGAAGGAGCTTTGACTTGTTTCATTTATTTGTTTTCCATTTTCTTTTCCATTCTGTTTCTGCACACTGCAACAAGCAGCTCCTCCTTTTCTCACAGTCTAACCACGAAATGTTATGATAGAGACATAAATGGAAAGCACTAATTTACTCTAATTATTCCAAATGGAACAGGATGTTCCTTCATTAAAACAGACTCACCGGTCAGAATGCTGTATATTACTGAATTTACTGTTAGGAAAAATGCATATAGTACTAAATACAACAAAAAGCAATAATGACTGTTAGACTTGCAGAAGGTATAAGTCTTTGTTTAATATCTCCTCTAGAATTGTGTTCTTCAGCTGTCTGAATATGAACCAAATAATTCCCTTGCCTTGTTACACTTAAAGAAAATAATCTTTTGATGCTAACAGGTTTTTTGCTCTATAGAATGGAGTAGAATGAGGTATTAAGCTAATATAAAATAATTGAACACAATCTAATAGATTTGGTATCCTGATACTAATTATTCCTCATCTAAGAACAAAAGATAATTTTGCTGTTGCTTCCCTAAAACCTTGCTTTTACCTTTTGGTAAAATGAGCTCAGATGTAGAAGTTATGTAGTGGGAGAAGTCAGTCCAGATTAAAAGGTAAAAGATTGCATGGATTAACTGACAGACTGGTTTATAATCAAGGTTCATGTCAAAAATATAAGTGGTTCTGAGCTACTACACTTTGAGAATTATGTATAACATTATTGTTATATATAAAGTCCCATTCCACTGTGGTGGTTCTTCTTGTTTTAGTGTGTTTTAGTGTGTTTTTAAGAGAACATAGTTAAGGTCTTGTTAAAGGATTTGTCTAATTCTAATTTTTATATATATTTTTCTCATGGTATAGTCTGGGTTAATTAATTAATTCAAAATAAATCAAAGAGAAAGAAAATTAAGTGCACTGCAGAGCAAGACCAAAATTTTACCAAATTTGATGGACTTTAATTTCTTGGTTGATAGGGAGCTCACATGATTTCTGGAGTTAATTCCCAAATTAAATGTTTTAACAATGCTTGGAGGAAAACAATAGTGAACTGGGAGAGGCAGGGATTATATTTTATTTTTTTTTTACATGTTTAAAGGCTAGCACATAACTGGCCTGACTCAAACAGAAGAAGAAAAATCTTCATTTCCATGTAAATAAAATTTTACTTCTAGTATTGTAAAGAAACCTGTAGACACTGAAATTTAAATAATTTAATTGTTTAAAAAATCCTATATGTAAACACCTATCATTATTATATTGAACATAATTTTCATTACAGGATTAGCTCAACAAAGGTAAAACATACATCTAATACCATCATAAATTTTACATGATATTCATACTTTCTATAAATGTTCCAATAGTCAGATTTTTATTTGTTTCACACAGTTTAATAACATCTTTTATTTTAATGTTATACAGTTATCTAGTATTTTGTTGTCTCTCTCTTGAATATATGTTGGACCAGATGAAATTAAGTGTGTTTATATTCCCACTGATTTGGATTGCACCAATCTCTAATTCTTAAATTTCCCCTTTCTCACTAAATCTTATTTTTGTAGTCTTTCATTCTTTTGTCTCTTTCACACGATAATTCAAAGCTTTTCTTTGGTATTGCTTCTTTTTTTTTTTTTTTTTTTTTTTTTTTTTTTTTTGGACATTCAATTTAGGTAAGCAAATGATCTTTCCACAAAGTATTTTAAGGCAAAATAATGTAAAAGTTTCCTTTGAAACCCATCTCATGTTTCCATTGAATGCAATAGTAATATCAAGGTATTCATTAGGAAAAGGAGTAGGTCTTTATGCACTGAAAGCCAATGTCTGTCTCTGAATTTCAGTATCTGAATAGCACAGAAGTTCCAAAAATGAGCAGGTAGGATTAGGATAGACTTTCTTGAATTTTCACTCATACCACTAGTGCGAAGGGAAACTCCTTTGACTCACCTCAGTTATGCTGAGGCGAATTGCCATCCTTTCTGTAGCACAAATTTAGGCCTCAGCAGTATTGTAACTGGAAAAAACATAAGAGGTTTTCTTCCCTGAGCATTATAATATGCAGACTTTGGATTAATATTTTCACATGGGAAGCAAGTATTTGTGAGGAAATGCCACTACTAATAGAACAACAAAAAGCTGAAAATAGGTAATCCTTCATAAAACACAAAATGTTAGGAATGGCTAATTTTTGTAAGAAAATTTACTTGAACTATGTCAATATTATCAAGTTGTAAGTTGACTCCATACTAGACATGAAGCAACACAGTAGCTTGTAAAGGCCTAGCAGCATTAAAAATGGCACATATAAATAAAGTATAGTATTTTTGGTGATGTGGTACTCTCTTTTTTTGCACTGGGGCTGACAGACATAATTGTGCTGTGTTTAGGCTGTAGTAACACCTCGTCACCTCACTTCTGCTGTTTGCGACATGCGGCAGAGACTATCCAAGCTAACCCTCTGTAACTTATTTCAGTAATGGATCTCCTGCGTTAATAAAACATGAACCAGAAATATGAAGAAATTTCTCATTTTTACTTCACAAAATCTCTTCAGTCCATTTTCTACTTATCAAATATTTGAATTTTTCAGGGCTAGAAGCAGTACACCTTTTTTTGCCATATTTTAATCAGATGTATGCAAAGCAAAGTCAGTGAAACCACTTCATATTTAAAAATTATAAATAGACAAATCTTATTCCAGTTACGGAGTCAGGTTAAAGTCGCAGCATATTTCCCCTCACAAACACATAAGGAGTTTTACACCCCAGCCTATATATTTATTGTGAGGCTAAATTACCACATGGGGCATTTCCCCCTTTCTTCCTTCTTTTTTTCTTCTGAGCAGATCCTTAGAGAAAGAACGCACTTTTATTTTATTGCAACTTCTTGTCAGTAATTTTCTGAGTTGCATTGTTTGAAATGAAAACATTTTATTTTCCTGCTTAATATAGATTTTAAGAGAACAATTAAATAGTCCCAGAAAGACAAGAGGTACAAATGAAATGGCTGGAGACCTATTCCTTTTGGGAACTGCAGTGTGAAGTATGCAAGAATATGCAGTAACATCAAAAACATGCCTTCTAATATTTGTGTGTTGAGGGGGGAGGGTGGGAAGAAAATTAAACACCAAAAATTCCAAGTATTTTATTTCACCTGGTAGCACCTTAAGTTAAAGACAGAAAGGACAAGGCAGGAATCAAAATATTTTAATAAATTACTAATTCACTTTTGTGACAGTGGGAAAAGTTGTATCTAAATGACCATCAGCTTGAAATCTAGCAGTGAACAGATATCTTTGCTATTCCTCCCCATCAATGCACTCTTCTTTGAGATCCTGTGAGTAGACATTAGTCAGGCAGTTTGTAAAGCAGTAGTGTGCTTCCCCCTTGAGGAGGCTACTTAATGAATTCCCACTACTTCTTCCTAGACATAAATGGAGCACCATTTACCACCACTGTCTCACCCAGTGAAAATAAGTAAAGAACTATGTGCACCCTTCAAAACCTTTGAATAGGCTTTTCTCTATACCAAAATAAAAAAATGTCTCATGAAAACTTTGTATACCTTTTTTACCTCAACATGGAAGATACAGGAAACACCTTATCTACTGCTGACAGATGATTATAAATTTCCTGTGCTTTTGGATTATGCAGATAGTCCTTGATAATACTTATAAAATGGTAAAATCTCATTTAAGAGTTTGAAATAAATAAATATCCTTGCAGTTAATAGATGATTTAATAAATGTCAGTTGTCTTTATTAATCAAATTATACCAAACACAGATGCCATATTGGGCTCAGCCACTTAACTTGCATGGTAAAAGGTTATTTGCAGCATCTGTAAATACCACTGTTAAAGTCAGATTTGTATATGCAGAGACATGCAGGTTTTCTTGCACAATATAAATAGACTTGAACTATCTTTCTAACAAGAATACCTTGATGGGAATGGGAAATTCACTTTTTTTCTAAGCATGGTAGCTCTGACATCCCTTATTTATATTCTGTGTCTTTACTTGCAAATCTCTGTGAAGTTTTGTTGAAATTCCCAAAGGGGTTAATTAAAATATTTGGTCTATTTAATTTCATGTAAATTTCATCATCTTGAGTTTTAGATTTAAGAGAAACCAGAAAAAGCTCTGTTTGCTCATGACTTTGATCTGAGGCCAACAGGACCTGTATGAGTTTCTTCAGGTTTGATTAAGGGTCAGCTCCAAGTTGACTCAGTCATGTTGAAGATAAGTGAACTTGCATAAAGAAGGGAATAGTGCTACTTATGCCCAACTGAGAATTGCAAGGAGAGATATCAATGCTGCTGCTGAGCAAAAGGAAATTATTTTTCCACCATCCTTATATATATTCACCTAGTTCCTTAAAGTACTGTAACCAGTGTATTAAAACTGGTATCTTGTTCTTGAGATTTGAACTGCTGTTTACTGTTACCCACTCCCTCTTGACAGCTACTCAACATCTCTAGAACACAAGCAGTTGCATCTATACAGCCATGAATCTTTTCAGGACTAAATTGCTTTTGGTTTGAAACTTGAAAAGGAAGAAACAGATATCAGGGAATCTTTTCACAACTATTTGTTACGTAGAGCCTCTTAGCAGTACCAAAATAATTCAGCAATTTTGTTAAAAAGCCTCATATACTTTAGGCAACAAGTTTTCTTTGTCTAGCTCTTAGGATGTCATCATACCATGCAGAGAAACAGTGCATTATTACTTCTTGAGGTCTCTTGTAAATGGAGCAGATACTAATATAGACCTGAAATATATCTGAAAGACAAACGCAAAGAAAAAGAAAGGAAATAAAATAAAACAAAAGTAGCATCAATTTATCTTTTATCTCAAAAAACAAGTATGCGGTTTATTCACAATAAAGGCATCTGGTGTGTTTATCCATGTTTATCTAACAAGTTTAGTAGCTACTGATGGAAAATTGTTATAATTAAAAGATGCTGAAAATAGACATTGCATAAATTATTTAACAAGACAATAAACTTTATTAATAAAATATTATGTTGACACAACTTTTAATATTTTAATTTATTGTAAGGAATACCACAAAACACAACACAGTTGGAAAAAAAAAAAAAAATATACACTCCATGATCTCAGGGCTACACCCTTCCTGTAGAACCTTACACTGATATAGAGGACAACACATGTGTTTGTGAATTTAGCTTTACAAGAAATTCCCAAGGTGTTTCCTCTCAGTTCACACTACCAGCATGACTAGGAAATCTGCTTGCTATATTCTTGATTTCAGTGATAGCATGAAGCATCATATACAGCTTTAGAAAAACTGAAGTTTACCAGTACAGTTAAATCAGAGCAAGACTGGTTGTTTCCCTTTAACATATTAAGTTAGGCATCCTGTTTCTTAGGTTGGTCCTAAGGAGCAGATGTGGAAAACATAATGAAGTGCATTTCTCAGGAGAAGATAATTTAAAACTCTAAAGTTGCATGTAGATAAAAAGATAAATACATTTTTCAAATTTGTTTTTTGTTTTTGTTTTTTGTTTGGTTGGTTTTGTGGGTTGTTTTTTTTTTTAGTTTTGGGGGGGTTGGTTTTGGTTTTTTGGGGTTTTTTTGTTTGTTTGGGGTTTTTTTTTGGTTGTTGTTTGTTTGTGGCTTTTTTCAGGGTTTTTTTGTCTTGTTTTTGGTATCAGTCACTGACTTCTCTCCTTTCTGTGCAACTAGCCTCAACTTGTGAAATACCATCTAGCCTCCAATCTCCTAGGAACAGTAGTCAGTCACTTGACACAGTTTTTCCCAGCACCTTGGGCTTGAAGTGCTCACCTGAGTTGTAGCACAGGTCTCTGGGGAAAATGCAGAAAGAAAGAGCCCCAGGGGATTTGTGTGGGCCATGTTTCCCTGTTCTCATGGGAAGGCCATGGAAGAATATGCTGATAAAATATTTAGTCTCATGTGCTCAGTGCATACGGTTGGTCCAGAAACCCCTGGATCTGTCTTTCAGTGCAGTCCTCTCCATGACTCCACTTGTAGAGTCAAGATCAGTATCACAGGAAACTGACTCAGGAGGAAAAATGAAAAGACCAGCTCAACAGGAAATGTATCACTAATATGAAGCTCGAGGCAGCATGATGCCCCCTATATTGAAGGCTATTTCCAGGAACCCAAGTCTGTCCCTAATTAATAACCTAACAAACACGATGTATACTGGTTACCAGAACCACTTTCAGTAGAATTAAGAAATATCTCACAGCTGCTGCATTTTATCTCTCAACAAATATTTGTGATAATGTTGAAGGAGCTGCACATTGTCTGTTTTCTGATTTTTACCTTAACTTAGCTTGCAAGGAAACCAAAGAATTATCTTTCCCATCTCTTCTTGTGCTTCCAGGAATGTAGCTGAGTAACAGGAGACATGATAAACACTGTGGAAGCTGGATTTCAATGTGCCAGTAGAGATTTGTCCTTTTAGATGAAAGGTTCCAGAGTTAACAGCTCTTGCTAGCATCCAGCCCATGAAATTAACTTAATCTTCACAAAATTGCTAGTCATCTGACAGGGAAGAACACACTGTATCTTGGTGCAGAACCTGTAGGAGTCAGATGATAATATATTGTTCTGTTATAAAATGTGTAAAAATGGCATAAAGAATTCAAAGGAAGCTACTGTTATCTGACACTCAAGATGATGTTGTTACTAATCCTGCCAGTATTGGATCCTTTGCATTATTGACTTTGATTATGCCTTACTAATGGCTGGTTCCTTTTCCATCTCATTGGCAATAGCTTCATTTCCTTTCCTATACCTTTCTATCAAGTAATTCAGAAAAATTCATTTTCCAGAGCTGAGAAATGGAAATTACTCTGCCTATCTTAAGAACTCATAAGTATCATATCCTCAAAAGAGATGTTCAGAAAATCAAGAATTATATAAACCTTCTGCACTTGCTGTAAGGAGCTATGCAATTTTGTTCTCTGAGACCACAGTCAGGCTTATCAGCTCTGCTGTCTCAGACAGAGAGTGAAGTGAAGCGGGTAAGAATCTGTGAAAAAAGCCACAGCTATCTGGGACTGATTTTTCATTATTTCTCTTCTGCAAATAAAGATAGGGACTCCTTACTTTTTGTGAAAGAGAATTATTGCATCATAGAATCATCAATGGTTTAGTCTGGAAGTGATCTTAAAGAAAATCCAGTTCCAATTTCCCTGCTCTGTGAAGGTGTGAAGGGACACCTTCCACTTGACCAGATTGCTCAAAGCCTCATTCATCCTGGCCTTGAACCCTTCTGGGGTTAGGGCATCCACAACTTCTCTAGGCTACTTGTGCCAGTGCCTCACCACCCTCCCAGTACAGAAGAAGAATTAAGTGACGACTCAGCTGCTCCTCACAGTACAACCCATTCAGCCCTTTCTCCAGACTTGTTGACCTCCCCTAGATGCATTTGAGTGCCTCCATGTTCTTATTAAATGCTGTGGCCCAGAACTGCACGCA
Source organism: Sitta carolinensis (assembly GCA_032173965.1). Lineage (NCBI taxonomy): Eukaryota > Metazoa > Chordata > Aves > Passeriformes > Sittidae > Sitta > Sitta carolinensis. The sequence continues at coordinate 52,774,665 of CM063313.1, forward strand.
GTACTCAAGGTGAAGCATCACCAATTCTTTTCACATAACAGGTGAAAAAATTGCTACAACTGAGGTTACTACCCTATGCCTATGTTTTGGTAACATAACAATTCCATCTGCACACTTCTACTGATCTTGGGTTTTATTCAAAGATAGCCACTTTTAAGGAATTTTCAATATATAATGGCAGTTTTAAAAAGAAAAAGATGATTTGATGATTAAGGTATTTTATCACAGAAGCACAGAATATGAGTTGGCAGAGAACCATCAGGATCATAAAGTATGACTCCTGGCCCTGTACTGCACATCCCCAAGAACCACACCATGTGCCTGAGAGCACTGCCCAAATGCTTCTTAACTCTGTCATGCTTCATGCTATGATTCCCTGGGAGCCCGTTCCAGTGCTCAACCAACCTCTGGGGGAAGAACCTTTCCCTGATATCTAAGATAAACCTTTCCAGACTCAGTTTCAGGCTGTTTCCACAAGTCTTATCAGTCACCACAGAGAAGAGATCAGTGCCTACAACTTTTCTTCCCCTCACGAGGAAGCTGTAACTGCAGTGAGCTCTCCCCTCAGTCTCCTCCAGGCAGAACAGACCAAGTGATCTCAGCCACTCCTCACACAGCTTCACCTCAAGACCCTTTAGCATCTTCAGTGCCCTCCTCTGCACACTCTCGAACAGCTCCATGTCTTTTTTGTGCTGTGGCACCATTCCTGCCCCCGGCACTCGAGGTGAGGCCGCCCCAGCTCAGAGCAGAGCGGGACAATCCCCTCCCTTGCCCGGCTGGGATGCTGGGCCTGATGGCCCAGGACACGGGGCCCTCCTGGCTGCCAGGGCACTGCTGGCCCAGGGACATGGGCCATGGACGACTTGCTACTGACCAGAAACCTCAGGTCACCTTCTACAGGACTTCATAAGAATATGAAACTGGTTGAATATAGTTCCTCCTAGTTCAAGATCCATCTCTATCAATGCACAAAACCATATACTTATAATACTGTTCTGGCATACACAACCCAAGATTGCTGGAAACATATCTGAGAAAAAACAGCCCACCCCTGCAGAAATACTTCTAGGAGAGGAGCATCATTTATCCTAGACAGGAAAAAAAATGAAAGCTTCACCTTTGAAGTTCAGGACAGAATTATGGTATCACCACACCAAGAAACATCAGAGGGGAGCTGGAGAAAGATGAATTAAAAATTAATGGTTTCCACCATTCAAATTATTCAGGAAACATGTAGAGCACAAAGGCAATAACAAGCTTGTAAAGAGTAGAGGAAGATAAAGTACATACAGATTTTGTATTCTAGCGTAGTGGGCTCTCCTAAGTAGTGTAGTAATGTGAAGGTGACTGAGGACTAAAGCCTTTTATATCAAAGATTTCCTGGAGCATGGCTTTAACAGATTTTAAGACTCTCAGTGTGCACATAACATGTGAAGACAGCAGCCAAATTTGCCACTGTGTTGTTAAATCAACTACAGTTGAATCACAGCATATGTAATGCAGTACTGGCAGCACAAAAGTGCAGAAATGGGCTGGCACAATCTAACTTTGTGCTAGTCATTACTAGATCTATTCATAGGGGAAAAAACCTTGACCAAAACCAGATGATATTACTTAGTATTTATGGGACTTGAAACACAGGTGCACGTAGCATTGCAAGACAATGGGGCCTTTAGAAAGCACCCTATGGGGATACGTGAGGAGATATTCATTAAGTGAAAGAATACTTGCTATGGACCTTTATCAGCAATATAAGGAAATATGTTAGTGAAGTGGATGCATAAATAACACCTGCAAAGTCTAAGCAGAATGCACAAAATACAATGTGAAATGGATTCAGCTCATGCTGCTGTTGTGAAAGAAAAGTCTTCACAAAAATGGGAAGGAAGCTCAATATTTTCACCCATCACAATTTTAAATAGTTGTGTTTGGTTAGTAAGCAATGGCAGAAATGGAATCATACAGTAGTTATACCTTTTTTTTTATGGAAATGCACCCATTACGCTAATATATGTTTTATTAGGAAATAAAACAAAATAAAACAGGGAAAATAAATTCTTCCAGCAATAGACTGATCTCTAAAAGTGTATCAGAATTTGATTTTCCAGATTCCACACTATTTAATCTTTAAATTATATTTTTGTAAAATTAACTCATTACTGGTTAAGTGGATATTTAATTACATTCTTAAAATGGAAGAACACTAAAAGGAAAAATTAAAAAGCTATGTCTAAAATGTGGTTGTTAGTATCAAACTACTGTCCTAATCTTAGTATCAAACTAGTATCCTACTAGTTTTGATCATGTTGGCTATTCTGAAGCTGCATTTTACTCTTTTTTTTTTTTTTCATGAATGAAATCCTAATAGCTTTGTTTCATTTCAGAGGATGAAGAAAATGCTTCAACCTAGAGCTTTTTATGAAATCATATTCTTGGCAACTAGCTATTCTTTCTAAGACTTTGCATTGATTCAAAGCTACTGAATAGCACCTGCAAAAAGATTTGCTACCCATTACTAACAATCGAGAATATACTACTTGATTTATCCAGGGAGCTGTAGTGACAGAAACGGGCAATCTGCACCATTTGATAAAAGGTCCACTAAAGACTCAGTAAGAGACTATGAATATACTTAAAAGAAATACTCTTTGCTCTTTGGAATAAAATCATCACATTAGGTAGGTTTGATCATGAGTTTCAAAAAGCATCATGGGAAAGCCCTTGCTGAAAGCATCCAGCTGACCAAAATGCCTGTTATTCAACTATCAGAGCTGCCAGGTAAAAATGAGGATATGCCTCAAATCATCAGAAAACTCGCAATATAGCAACCAAGATTGCATTCTCGCTTACTACAGAAGTGCCACTCCCTTCCAAAAACACAAGACAGAATTTCATGAGAGACTGTACATTATCCAAAAAACCCTGAGATGATAGATAAAGACAACGTGGATGGAGGAGGTATCTCATATGTCAGGAAACATTTCAGTAGTTCTAATGTTTTGACAGTATCTTAGATAACAGAATAGACCATAAAAGTTAAGTTCTGTTTTGTGTACCTAAAGAAAAGATGAAATGATACTAAAATAAAGAAATAATAAAATTAAGATTAAAAAAGCAGTGTAACAACCCAGTAGAAAAGAGGAGAAAAAGTTCTGAATCCAATGATAACAAAGAGATTTGTCTTGCCATCTGAAAAACATATAAAGATGCAGCAAAAAATCTAGAGCATACTAAAACATACAATACATTCTATCACCACCTGGATTAAGAACATTGAGGAAAAGTTACAAAAATGAACATGTGGTGTAGCCAGACAGTTTTAGTCACGCTGAGAACCTTCAACGTTTGTTGGTCTTTCTTATAAGAGCTGGAAGAAAACTAAGCAGTGTAGAAAATATAACAATGCAAAAAAAATAATTAAAACAAAATAAATTAAAAATTCTTAGCAATCACAGTTACATAAATACAGGCAAATTTTTTAAAGACCACTTATTGGAGGATGACCAGAACTTACACACTAAAGCAAAAAGACAATAACACTTATGTCCCTGAGTGTGAAAATAAATCTCAAAAGAAAGACTAGAATAGCAATACAAAAAGTATAAATAAAACATTCATCACTCTTTCAAAATTTGAAGATGGCATCCAGCAGCCAATTATTCAAACCTTAAAATGTGGTAAACATCTCTCAGGAGATCATAACATTGTACCTGGGCAAAGAGCTCTGTTACTTTGTATGTGATATGCAAAACAAAGTATTTGTCGATCATGTAGAGGCCATGTAATAAACTGGTAGTTCTAATCATGTGTTTGTCCTCTAAAATTAATTCTATTCATATCTGGATTTCAACTTACAACATCAGGTACAGGAAGGAAGGTTTTTTTTCAAATATTCCCTATCCCTGCTTTTTATCTCTATTGAAAATTTTAAGTTATTTTAGTTTTCAATAAATCATCAGGAAGCAATGTCTTGTTGACAATATTATATTGCCAAGATTGTATTAGGAGAAAATATTCTCCAAATTTAACCACAGGGTGAATAGGATAATATGAAAGTTAAACATGTTCCAGCAGATGATTTGGGATTTTAAGAAATATAGAACTTATATTGAAAGAATCTACAAGTACACTTCCTTCCATTGTATGTCTGGGACTTTCCAAAGACTAATTTTCACAACTAATTATTTTTATAAATAACTGCTCTTATATGTAAAAAGAGATGGAAAAAATTTGTTCAGAAACATCACAGGCACAAAGCAACTGAAGGTGATTTTAATTAACAATGCGGGTTCTATCTATTCAGCATTGCTTCAGTGTCTTTTTGTTTTACAATAAAGAAACCACTTTGCATTGACTCTGGCCATATGTCCACAGGAAGAACAAACTATTTCCTTTTCACTCCTGAAAGCATCTAATAACTCCACCATTAGGGAACACAAAATGCGGGGAAGCTGTGCAAAGAATTACTATCTGGCAGCAGAGGAGATGCTGTCAGGAGAAGCTGGAGGCAAGAGTGGAAAAGGTCACAGAATCACAGAATTAACTAGGTTGGAAAAGGCCTTTGAGATCTTGAAGTCCAACCTGTGACCTAAGACCTCCTCATCAACTAAACTATGGCAATGAGTGCCACATCCAGTCTTTTTGTAAACCCGTCCAGAGTGACTGCACCACCTCCCTGGGCAATCGGGAGAGGAAGGCAAGAGTCTGCCTGTTGTACTTCATCTGTAGAGCAGTTCAGGCATTGGGATGCATGCAAGACTGAAAAATGACAGTCGTGGCCCTGCAACTGTTGGTGTAGGGCACAGAGCAGTCACACAGTGTCTCTTTGTGTTAACAGCCTGAAAATGCGGCTACTAGTCTCCAAAGAGAGTTGTGGCAGCTGCTTTGTTTCTTTACAAGGACTCTGCCCTATCTCCTGCAAGACTGTAGCAAAGTGCATACTTATAGAAACATCTTGAGATGGCAAGAGCGATTGCTGCAGACAGTTCACCTCCCTTTTTGAGTTTGGTAGAAAGACATTCTTTCTGATATTATTTCTATAGGAAATAGGAATGCTCTCTTGGGTTGTACTCCTCTTCCTTAAAGACTCGTGAAGGTGTCTAAGTGCAACAAGAATTAGAAAAATAAGATTCTGCCTTCTTTTTCATGATTCCAAAAGGTCTCTTTAGAATGGCAACACTACAGAAATCATCTGAAAATTCATGAATGTGTGGAACTCCCTAGCAGTGAAAAATCTATAATCACTCTCTGAAAGTTGCTCTATGGGAAAGGCAAGACAAGCTGAACCACTGTGGCCAGAGAATTTCTCAGTGCTTCACCTTGCAGGAGCATTTAGGCCATTTGATAACAGAAGAATTTGTGCACAATGCCATTCAGATAGAAAATTGTGCTCTGGAGAGTGAACTGATATTGACCCCTATACTAGAGCTCTTCCATTGAAAGGCAACTTGGAGATGTCATGCTGTGAGTAGCCAGTGTTTTAAAACTGCAGTTTCTATATCAGCTTGCAACATTTTAAATGAATGACTTTCAGGAATAACATGGATATGAATATTCTTTGTTATTTTATGGAATAGATTACTCTTATTGGCATTTTTGGAAATAATTGGAAATACTAAAAATAACTTCTCTAATTGATTTTATCAAACTTGCATGTGAAGACTCAGACATGCACAGGCTCAATGGCTTTTATTGACTATGTAGAAAATTATTGCTAGTAAATGCTATTATACATCTAAATGTGTATTATGAATAGACCAAGAATTACTGACACCTATTGTATGCTTCAAAACACATATAATAAGATACAACATGCAAACAATTTTAATGTAATTCTGACTATTTTGATAGGCAACTAGAAAGAATAACACGATGAAGCTGTAAGAGCAGTATATCCATAAGTTCTTGTGTTTTGTTTAATCATAGCTAAGATATGAAGGATAAAATATAAACAGGCAGAGGTAAAAAGGCATTCAAATGTAAATAATAGCAATAAAATATAAAACTTGCAGTGAAAACCAAAAACCCTTTAAGTGTTAAACTACTTGTTTAACTACATTATTAGATTAAAACCTCAGAATTTTAACAGATGAAAAATGTGAACAAACTCAGATATAAAGATTTATTACATTAACTGAGAATCTAAATGTTTGAATTTTATTTAAAACAGTTTCTTTTTTTTCCTTTCACTGCAAAGAAGTCGACACATGACTTGATAATGGATTTCCCAATACTCTAAATTTTTATTATTCCTCAAATCCTAATCCTAATAATTTTTCTATTACTTAGGGATGTATTGCCATTTAAGGAACTGACAAAACGATAAACTTTTCAGAACCAATATAAATCAGCCTCTTTCTGAATTAGGTACAATAATACTGTGTCAGTACACTGCTGTAAAAAATCTCCTGTAAGTGTAAGGATTATTTCAAATAGTAGTGTTGAAAATTCAGAGAAAGACAAAGTAAAAGTGAAGGTAGGTAATGGCCAGATACATAAATTCTAAGAGAGATGTTAGTTCATTCAGGAGAAAGAATGGATTGTTATTTAACAAATAGGCTATTCTGTTCTCTCAGAACAGATTGCTTAGGAAGAATAAATGAGAATTAATAAGTTTATCCCTAATTTAATGAGACTCCATTTCTTATTGGACAAACATGAATTAAAAATTTGATACAGATGTTTGTACACATGTATGTCTGATGACTTCATAATGAATTGAGAAACTACTTCCAGAATAATTCTAGCCTAGGAGGAATAAAACAATGTGAACCATCAGCTCATTCTTCATACATGTCCAGCACTTTCTTAACTCTGCAAAAATCCTAATTTCCTCTTTTGAACACAGCATATTTGCCTGGGTAAAAGCTATTATGTTCTGTATATATCAAATTTTCCCACAGAGGTGAACATATCTAAATCATGCTTCACACCAGCAAAGTCACTAATAAGATAAGTAGATTTCTTGAAAGCAATGAAGTTAAAGGTCACCATTATCACAGAAACATTCCTTGCAGGTTTTCATCAGTTTTGAGAGGGTTTTAATGGATTTTACTGAATTTGTTCTTTGAAATATTTTTATGTCAGCCTCTGTTACTTCACTAAAAAATATTTCAGCTTTAGTTGCTGCAGTACATTCATACGTAACATATACTTCTTCTGTATGATACTGTGTAACTTCATGTTTCTATTAAATTCTGCAGTTTATTTCAATCCTTCTTCCTTACTATGCATTATTTGTCATGTCAGTAGGGAAGGTTTTCATTTTCTACGTCTCTTCTCTTTCAGAAATCAACATGGGCTTAGTAAAATAAGAAATGACTAGTGGAGTTAACTGTTATCACTGAATATGCATTGAAAGATGAACCTAAAAGACAAAGCTTCAGACACCCAATATTCCATCTGCAAGAGTCAAATCCTGTTCTCATTTAAACCTGCTGCAATGTTGCCATTGAGAGGGCTGTAAAAAATAATACTGAAGAAGCAATTTGATTTGTTAGAAGCTTTACTTTTCTACATGCGGAGATTTTAAATTGTTGCCCATTCTTAAATTTAACCATCATAACTGTGTGTGTGTGTGTGTGTTATTCATTTTCATGTTACCTTTTTAACCAGACTAAAACCTGGCCCAACCCTGTTTAGATTATTGTGAGGGTTGAATATTTTATCTTCCTCTTAATATAGTTGCAGAAGTGAAATCAGAAAGGGAATATGAAGTTATACAAGTATTCTAATGTAGGCATTTTAGGTATATTTTGTTTCCTAGATTTTTTAATAATGTTTTAATAAGGTCTTGTTACCATTATTTGCACAGAGTCTGTCCTATTGATTACTTCTAGATCAAAATTAAATGTCCTTTAAAATTAACATCTTTCATTAACTCTTCCTGGAAATTGTGACATGACTTTTCTCCAGGTAAAGCAGAGAAAACTCAGTAAATCTAAACTTTCTTACTTTTCATTTTATAATAAATTTCCTTTTGTTTGATAATGAAAGCATAATGATAAAATTAAGCAACTATGTGGAGAAGCAAAATGAGTTTCTAGTGCCAGAATATTTGCTGGTTCTGATATTATTTTTTAATTTTTTTTCATTTTTCATCTGAAAAAGTCACCCAACATGGTATAAATTTAAATTATAATTTGTGTGTTTCTGTATTTATTTTTGATTAGTTTGAAATACATTTGGAAATCCATTATTCAAGAAAACCATCTGAGGTTGCTGCTTTTTGGTTTATTTTTGGTGGCCATGCAGTGAGAGGAGTTCTGTTCCTTTATAACAAATAGTTTTAAAAAATTAATTATTTTCTAGTCTATTTCATAAGTGGAGGTAAGTGTGATTTTTTGGAGACACAAAGAATAGGTTTTTTGTTGTTTTTTTTAAGAAGCTGTCAGACTATCAAGAGAACTACATTGCATATAATAATATTTGTCATAGCCACCAATGATAGATCTTTCCTCTGTTTTGCCAAAAATAAGTGGAAATCTGAAATATGCTTTTATTATATTAGTTGAGGAATTGTCTTTCTATTCTCCTCAGAGTTCCAGCACTTATAAATATAATGGTCAGAAATAAGAAAAAATTAAGTCCTTGAGAAATATTCTAATGCAAAAATTATTTGAATAGAACTGAAAATTTTCAAATATTCTGGTTACTTCTTCTGTTAGTATAAAAACTGAGTAACAATTTGTAGAAGACGGAGAGAATATTTCCACTGGATTCCAATGCATCCACTGGGTTAGCCCTGTATCAGCCAGCTCTGAGCTATTAACTGCAAATTACAAGCCCACTTGTGACAGTGCTATTTTTCTCTCTGCAAGGGGTTATTAGTGCTTCTATGTCAATAATAATTGTTGCATAGAATATCACTAACCAGGGTCTGGTGAAACAAATGAGGGAGGAATTGTGTGCATCCACAAAAGGCAAACAACTACCAAGGAGAGCACCAGGGTTGGATTATGTTCCTTTAAGCTTAACCACCAGAACTGCTCAGGCAGAACAATTTCACGAGAAAGGTCTCAGCTTTTCCTCCTGATAGGCTCCCTTGCCATCTACAGACAGACTACTTTAAAGATTTAGATGGAAAGGTACTGCTGTTTACCAAGTGTCAAGAGATGCTGCAGCAGACAAGAGGAATAACATTTTCTGAGGAAGTGACTGAGATATGGGTGAAAACAGGACAAATATTGTGTGAAATGTGGTTAATATATAAAAATTTAAAATATGTGAAAGGATTTTTAAGAGTAAAGAATCAATGAGAAAAGTCAGAAATAAGGGGGGAGATGCTTTCTTAGCAGGGCTTTTTTCATTCCAACTCTAAATAAACAATTGTTCCACTCATACTCCTTTTATGATGAAAATGTGAACTATACCTCTGCAGAAGTAATCTACAGAAAAGAAGCTTTAAAAGTACACTTGCTACATAGTTTGACATTCAAATTACTGTATTTTCTTCACTCATGTATTTTAAGTCTGTATGGATGACAGAAGGATGTAACAGAGCTAAAAGATGAATAAATTATCTGAAGGTGGTTATTCTGGAGGATATTTAATATCACCTGCTCTCACATCTGTAAACAGATTTGGGTTATTTGATGTATTTTACCATGTAGTTAGTAAAGTTTTCTACACACACTTTCTTGTCATATATGGATGAGCTTGTGAAAGCTGATAAGGCATTGATGCACCCCTTGTATTTTGCATTCATCATTAATGTTTAAAGTCTGGTTTAAAGGTTGCCAGCATAAAAACCTCTTAGCAATAGGGTCCACAGCTGCAGTGAAGGTGAAACTAAAAAAATTAACACAGAAAAGTGTATCTAGACAACAGGTTGGAATCTCACAGTTACATCCAGCTTTGCTGGACAAATCTGGAGGGTTGGAGGGGTTTTTTTATATATATTTTTGCTTTCCTTATTGTTTTTCAAAGATTCAATATGCTGGGCAAGGTCTTTATGCTAGAGGAAAACCTCTGGCCTTCTGTTTTCCTACAGGCTAATTTTAGACCACAGGTCAGAGTAATATTGTTTCAGGTTAATGGGTTTGATGATTTATTTTATTGGTTTGTTTTTCTCTTACTCATTGATACTCTGTGTTTAACTCTGGTCTTATAAACACACTGACATTTTTCAAACAAGAATGAGTAAGAAAAAGTGAATTTTACACTTTGTGGGAATTTCAGGATAACTGCAAAGATAATACCACAGACTTTTTACCGTATCAGTCTCCTTGACAACCTCATTCAGTAAGGAAGATGTTGCTGTCTGGATGTCCAGTTTCTTTGAAGTTTTTCCCTTATTCTGTATTAAGACCTGTCCAGGTAAGGACAAGGCTGCTAATACATCAAACGTGTACGTAGCCACCCCTTCTACCTCAGCATGACAGCAGACTCCAGATTACTCTAAGCAACCTGATCTAGTTGGAGGTATGTCTGCTCATGATGAGGGCTTGGGCTTTATAACCTTTAAAGTCCTTCCCAACCCAGACCATTTTGTGATTCTCTCCCTTGCATTTGGGCACTGACCAAAATCACCTCTTTTCAAGGCTGATTCAGTTCACTTGGAATGAGTATCATGCTTCCTCCTTGACAGAGGATGAGGATTGTAACAGCAGTGCACTGACCTTCAGCTCTAGTCTAATGAAAAGGCAAGCCACGCTTGGTAAGAAACAGGCTAAGTCTAGCTACTCCCTTTCAGAGGGGAGTTTAAACTCAAATAATGGATAACATATAACCTGGTTGAATTAAAGGGAAGCATGGGAAAAGGGATATTTTGTGTGTCCATGAGGACACAGGACTTAGCAGGTCTTTTCTTAACATCCCATATATAGACAAAAGCCTTAATCCTTTCTGTAGTCCTGAAGGGTAAGTATTTACCTTTCTTCAGGTCTCTACCAGCTCTCCTGCATCTGGCCCAGTATCAGCTCACCCAGTGATTTTTAGATGTTTTTTTATGTTTATACAAACATGGTAGAGTATCATGCCAGAGAAGCAATTAGCCTTCAGCAAGAGGGTTATTTGCTTCAATATTTGAGTGGATAGTCTTCTAATACAACTAAACCTATTTACTCTCAGGCACTCAGCTTCAGTTCCATTAATTTCAGTTTACTGTGACATACTATAATTTATTCTTCCCAGGATTTACATGCATCTGCACTACCATTAGTTGTATTTGTTGTGCTATTAGCTTTAAACTTTTATAAATACCACAGAGATGGCAAATAAAGTGTCAAGGAAAGAGGATGATGTATGAAAGAGTATTAATATCTATCTGGAAAGATGCAGCTAATTTCTTCAGGGAATATATCAGCTCCCATAAGATAACTATTAAGATTATCTTGGGTTTTGAGGCTTATTCCTGAACTGTATTGATTCTTTATAATGTTGGTAGTTTTTAGGTATAAAAACAATGTTACCATGAGAGTTGTAACTCATGTCTCTCTCTGCTGCTTCCAAATTAAAGACACCAGAACACCTAGTTATCACCCTCTCAGCCTTTCAGTGAAGCTTTTCTGTGAGAAACAAATGGCTCTTCTTCCCTAGGTGTGAGACCATCCTTTATATTGTGATTCTCAAAATACAGAAAATTATGTCTGGGTTGCCTTGCATGAAACTGACAAATAACATAAAAGGTGATATCTCCCAGTTCTATGCAATTTTTGCAATTTCTTTTGAATATTTTCAGGAGATGGGAGTCAGGTAGGACCACAAAGGTGAGAGCAGACAGTAGTCCTAAATGTTCTAAGCTACCAATACGTGTCAACAGTTGCAATCTAATTCATCTTAAAAAAAAAGAAGACCATGCAAGCTCCAACCCTAACTTTTTGTCTGTGTGTGTGTGTGTGTTGTGTGTGTGTGTGTGTGTGTGTGTGTGTGTGTGTGACTAGAATAAAAGAATTGGAAAAGGGGAAAAAATAAGATAAAATAAGATTGAGAAATCTTTAATATGAGTAATAATGTACTTAAGAATGATTAGGATATCTGCGTAGTTATTAGCTTGTTTTCTTGCACAGACTAGAAGTTTAAATAGACCTGAGTCCTACATTCCTGTAGTAAAAAACATAGTTATGATTCTGCTAACCCTAGAAAAAAATATCATCTATTTTCTTTTTTATTTTACTATGTAGACCTGACTTGGTCTTTTGAAATTTGGTTGGCTTCATACTAAAATCCCAATAAACTAGGAAAAGCAAAGAGAAGTTAAGCACAAGTGATGTCTTATTAACACATTTTTGAATATTTTAAAAAAAGAATGAACCTTCAAGCTGATCATGTAGGTACACAATCATCTTTCATACAAAAGGACTCTTGTTGATTCTTTCAAATCTCAAGTTCTTGTTTACACTTAGTTGTGTAAAGTTTTTGGATTTCTGAGACAGTTTTGATACTGTCTCTCCCAGGACACATCTAGACAAAATGTCCAGCCCACAGCTGGACAAACACATCATGTCATGGGTCAGAACATAGGCAAAAAGGTGTGAATAGGTTGACAACAGGCTTGAGACCTGCCACTAATGGGTTCTGCAATCCCTGGCCCTGTACTCTTCAACATGTTCATAAATTACTTGGATGCAGGACTAAAAGGGATAATAAGCGAGTTTGCCAATGACAATACACTGAATTTTCAAGCTCTTTGAAGGAAGTGGGGCCCTGCAGAGAGAACTTGATGAATTAGAGAGTTGGGCAATCATCAACCATATGAAGTTCAGCAAAGGGAGAATGCTGAATTCTGCATCTGGAATGGAGTAATCCTGAATGTATGGACAGAGTTAGGAATGAGATGCTGGAAAGAAGTGACGTGGAAATGGACCTGGAGATCCAAGCTGATCATGAGCCAGCAGTGCCCTGGCAGCCAGGTTGGCCACCCATGTGCATCAGGCCCAGCATCCCAGCGGGCAAGGGAGGGGATTGTCCCACTCTGCTCTGCACTGGAGCGGCCTCACCTCGAGCGCCGGGGGCAGCTTTGAGTGCCACTATAGAAAAAAAGCATTAAACTATTAGGGAGCACTCAGAGGAGGGCAATGAAGATGCTAAAGGGGCCACGAGGTGAAGCCATGTGAGCAGTGACTGAGGGCACTCTGTTCAGCCTGGAGAGGAGGAGACTGAGGGGAGAACTCACTGCAATTACAACTTTGTGAGGGGAAGAGGAGAGGCAGGCACTGATCTCTCTTTTCTGTGGTGAAAAGTGACAAGACCTGAGGGAGTGGTCTGAAGTTGCATCAAGGAGGTTTAGGTTGGATATTTGGAAAAGGTTCTTTACTCAGATGGTTCACACTGGAACAGGATCCCCTGGGAAGTGGTCACAGCACCAAGCCTGACAGAGCTCAACAAGTGCTTGGACAATGCTCTCTGACACATGGTGCTCTTGGACACATGGGAATGTGCAGTGCAGGGCCAGGAGCTGGACTCTGTGGTCCTTGTGGGTTCTTTCTACAGCTTATTCTCTGTGTTCTGTTATTCTACAGCTTATTCTCTGTTCTCTGTCTATGGGTAAAAAAATTAAACGATAGCTTGTTCTATGTATAATTAAAATAATGAAAACTTTGAATTTAATTTTTTTCTTCTCTTAAAAAAACCCATATTCTTAGCTGCCTTCTTGTGCCATTTAACAGAAACTGGTGAAGGGTATTTCCTTCAGCATCATGAAAGACTGGCATCTGTGACCCAACACAAAGTTGACTGCATAACAGAGGTTTGGAGAAATATGGGCAATTGCAACTTAAGGTCTGGATCTTCTCAGTCACATTAAATGACAGTGTAATTATTGGACAGTGCTGGCAATTGTTGTCCAGGGTTAATCCTCCTTCCCAGCAGGCTGTATCAGTGTGATTCTTGACATCGAGGGGAATAACATCAAGTTCTGATCCTGTTTCCTCTGCAAAGAAGCAATAATGTGCTTGATTTTGCTACTTAAAGGAGTACAAAATCTACATCTAAAGTAGTACAGAATCTACATATTTGTAGATTCTGATAAATTTCTTACTTACTAACAATTTAGGTGAACTGAAAAAATTCAGTTCAGATTTTTTCAAACTGAAAAAAATATAGTAAATAAAAAGAGGGTATGGCTCTTATTTCAAGCATAGCTGTGAAATATTGCCCTGCATATTAAATAGTCCAATCGGATGATTCTGTTTGGTTCCTTGAACCTGCACTTGTAGACAAGTTTGATCACAATTTTTCAGACAGTACTGCAATAATCTGAAATAAGGGATCATGGACAGTGAAATAGTGCCAATGCAGATAATTCTTGCTTTGTGAGTTCACAAAGATATGATTTTATCTCACTGGTTATCGGTTCATTTAATCTCCTCATTTGGTAAAATGAAATAACCCTAAGGGTAACAAATTGTTATTTAATACACTTCAGGTTTTGATAGATTATATCTATAACCTTTTGCCTGACTGTGGTTATATTGAACTTCACGAATCTCACAGCTGTTCTTGGAGTGGGTCCCAAAATGAGGGTCAGACTTTGTTTTACATCTGAGAGACTGTGATGTCTTCAGATCCTTTTCTGGGCAGTCCTAAAGATATTAGTACATGGAAAAGGGAAAGCGAAATAAAAGAGAGGGTTTGTGATTAATACATAACATTTTTCTTGGTTTTTAAAATACACCTGTGTCTTTGAGCTTACATGACTTAAAATTTCACCTATTGAGTGAAATTTAAACCTACTTTAGGAGTTTATTAATGTCATGGTTTGATACATCAAACCATGACAATTAACTTTTACTAAGGGTTACAACAAAACTCTTCTTTCTTTTTTTAATTTCATTTCAACTCATAATTAATACATATAGTGCTAACTTTGCCTTTTAGCCTTCTGGAATACCTGTGGTGCCAACAGGAATAACACTACACTAGCACTGATGTACAAGATCTCTACTACTTATCACTTAGTATTCTATTATTGCCGATGGAGTGATTTTTTTTTAAAATAAAACTTTTCTGTCATAGAAATAATGTGGTTATAAATAGGGCTTTAAGTGTAACCTAACAGAGATTATCAACTCTGAGAAAAAATGGGAAACACACATTTGAATGATACCGTCTTGTGCTTTATTTTTATGTCTCTGTTAATAGTTACATAACAATGAAAGGAGAAGGGTGACTGTTTGCAGTCAGTTGTCTACAGCTATCACTTCTTTTGGCAAGCAGGAGGATTTCAGGCTTTATGTAATGTCCAAAAAATATCCTTCAGTGAAATAGCACCAGCATCAAACTGTCAGTTTATACATTCTCCTTCCTTGGCTTCCTCCCAGCAAGCTCATTTGAAATATACTGACTAGAGTCAAAATGCATCATGCAATTTTCTAATATGCATTTCCTCATGAAAGATAAAGTGGTACATCATCTCTTATAAAACTTAAAGTTAGGTTGAAGATAAACAAGGTTTGTATTGTTCTAAAATCCTGTGGGATTGAAAATAGTGGGAGAATGAAATTTTGATGTAGGTGGGTAATACAGGTGGGTGCTGTTTGTGATGCAGTTGCACAGAACATGAAACCAAGAGAGGATTAATTGCTAGAAACAAAGAGAAAGATGCCATTCTATGAAAATTTGAAGTAGTATAGAGCTGACTGTATTCATTGCAGTACAACTGATGTGTCCTGGAGTGATAACCTTGCCTGTGAATGTTTAATGACACTGTTAGTCACAATAAAAGAGTCCTTTCACCAAAAAATTTCTAGGTTGAGCATTCTGCTGATAGAAAAACTGACCACCTTGTTTCTTTTTTGCTAGGAGCACAGGTCAGGGGATTTTCTCTTCTGAAAGCTGTCTTGTAGCCATAGTTGTGGCTCAGGTGCTGTAATGTCTTGACCTCTGTCAAAAAGACTTGAGGCTGAACCTGTGCTTTTGCCTGTAAGCTTCATGGATGTTTTGAGGAAATCTGAGAAGCAGCTGGACTATTGGCAGACAGGTCCTTTGGCCATGTGAACCCATATATGCAATATTCAACCTGCTAAACAAGGCATTTCCTAAACTGACGTTCATATGAAGTTAGCAAATGCATTCACATAAAGAAAAATATCAATTATTTAAAATAAATAATAATAATTAATAATAATAACACTACTAGTAGTAGAAGTAATAGTAATAGCAACAGTAATAACGCTTGTTTTCATTCCTCTAAGAAAAACCTAAAGGTAGTGGCAAATTTTAGTCTTAATGATATTAATTTTGTGTTGTTTGGTGAAAGTGAGGAAATTTTCACAGCTGAAGAGCAGTCATTGATACACATTTGATAGTTGGGCCAAACATAAATTACTAATTTTTTTACTCAATACTCTTCTTTGGCTACATGCTGAACATAATATAATGTAGTTTAACAGCAAGTCCAGCTATTAAATCCACATGAGTTTTCACAAGTAGAAGAAATTATACAAGGTCTGCAGAAATCTGTGCTCATTTATTCATTAATTCAGTCATCCATTCATGCTTATTTTGCATTTGGTAGTACCTCTGAGGTTTTTTTCCTGTGCATGACTTGTTAAGCATTGTAGTAATTCAGCTTTAAAAGGTAACTCTTGCTTTCTTCTTATGAGGAAATTGTACAAAAGCATATTTCTGCCCTACTTATTACATTTAAGAGCTGCAAAACTTGGATTGATTGGGTAAACAAGGAGCTGTTCAAACATGAACATTCAAAACCTATGATACCTTCTAGTAAACAAAATTTTATCAGTCTTATTTACTGGTGTAGTTAGGCCACATTAGGGTCACATACATGGATGCATACTATGCTGCAATATGAATAAAATTTCTCAGTTCCTTTTCATAGAGACACTAAAATTCTCAAGCAAGACAAAATTACCACAGTTGAGACTTTTAAAATACATTTATCTTACAGTTGTAAACTGTGAGAGCTGACAACACTGCCGCTATCTTACAGTAGGAAAACAACATCCAGTGTTTTAAAGGACTGAAGAATTACACCTGAAAAATTATGTACAGATATACTTTCACAAAACCTTTTGTATAAGCTCCCTCCAGGGAAAGAGGTAAACAGATGCTCAGCATGCCATTTTAGATGAAATGTGAACGTTGCTGGTCGTAGGAGTTCCAATTGTATATGTTCTTCATTGCATTTCTAAAGCATGGAGTGCAATTGCACCAGTACCCCAGTCTCTGCTACCATATTGCAAATGTTTCTTGCACAAATAGTCTTTCACTGTTTCATATGTGTCCACACACCTACTCACAGGCCCCTTGATAAAATCTAAAATCTAAAAATCTAGCTGCCGTAACAACTTCATGTTATCTGACCACCACACCCAATATCCCCTTTCAAATGTGTGAAACAGCTGAGTTTTCATAGCCAAAAGATGGCCTGTGTATATAAATTGTGTAAGCCATCTTTTAGAGGATGTTTGTGTTTTTTGGCTTTGTCTACAAAGTACTGTTTGGGAGAGACACTGACAAATAAACGCCTAACAGAGAATGTCAAAGTTGTGTTAATATGTAATACAGGTGGCAGCATCATAGTACTTTGGTATAATGAATGTTCTCCTGTGCATAATCCAGTGCTGGCCTGGGCAAACCCAGTGAAATGGACAGAGTTTGCTTTTTAAGTGGGTTCACACTCTTGGCATCTTGCCAGGAGCAGCCAGCCATAACACATAGTTGTGATTTGAATGCTTAATGTAAGAGCACTTGGACTGAACACACAGGAACAACTAGAATAGACAGCCATCACAATTATTGAGGTTTTCTGGTGGACCAGCAGAGCATTTTATTATCCCATGAGAAAACTTCCAAACTTAAGATACACAGGGGTGAGTTACAGGATGCGGAGGTGTAACCACAAGCTTCCTAGGAAAAGAGTACCTTTGGAATGATTCAGAGGGAATTTTAGGGTAATGCTTGGGCAACATTATAGCATTAGCCCTTTGGAAAACAAAAATAAATAGTTAATAGCAGAGACAACATACTGCCTCCTTGCCAGTCTTGTTCCCCTTAATTCCCTCTATGAGATGACAGCAAATAGAAATACACTGCCTTGCTGGAGACAAATATTCCAGCCAGACCATTTCTGTGCAAATGTCTTGAA
The DNA here is from genome assembly GCA_032173965.1 of Sitta carolinensis. NCBI lineage: Eukaryota > Metazoa > Chordata > Aves > Passeriformes > Sittidae > Sitta > Sitta carolinensis. The sequence goes on from CM063313.1 coordinate 52,792,714, forward strand.
AATCCTGCATTACTTTCACTTCCCTAAGCAAGAAGCTGCAAACACCAGAATGAGCATTTTAATCAACACCCTTTGTTCAGGAGCCACAAATGCCAAGTGGTGGTATGGTAGTCAGAAAATGTGCTGATTCTGTGTCGTTTCCCAGACTGGGTCCTTCCAGCCCTGAGCTCTGTCAAACTCATGTTTCTTTAAGCAAGGCACTGCACTTGAATTAAATATGCAGACAAGATTTTTTATTAGCATAAAACAACAGGTTTCAATTTTTTTGTTTTGACCTGCACAATCACCAGGTTTACTTTCAGTTTGAAATATGGAGGGAAAATTTACATCTCAGATGATGGCCTAGTAAATTGGTCGTTGCTAACTTGCTCATGGTGATCACTTCTACAACACGACAAGATGCCCTTTGTGACCAATGATAACTTGTTTTATGTTGGCTGTCAGCAAGTCAAAGTTCAGTTTTTGTGTTATTTTACAAATGGTTATCCACACAGCTGAATGAAATAAATTATAAAAGTTATCAAGTTATCTACAGTCATGACTGCCTTGCATGTGGCCAGGTTTAACGAATGGTTTAGATGCACTAAAAAGTTTTCTTTTGTGATCCCACCAAGAATGTTCCAAAATCCCATGTCATAGACCTAAGTGACTCTTGTTATTAGGGAAACATGAAAGAGCCCTCAAAATCTAAGTTAGGAGAAAGAAAGATCTGTTTCCTTTCTGCCATTCCTTCAGAAGAGTCTCTATTGGACATGCCATTTAAAAATATGAGCCACAACTTCCAGAGAAGGGCCAGTGGCAGTTCTTGGTAAAGGGTAATTTCTCACACAATTCACAGTTAATCAGTAACCCAGTGACTCTGTGTGGATGCCTTTTGTACCCTGTACCCTACAGGCTTCACAATCCTCTCTGCCTAAAAAATGCTTCTGAATAACCTTTTAAGTTTTCCTTTGTTGCTGTCATTCCTAAGAAAAGGCAGTAGTCACTTATCCTTTAGAGACGGGACTGACTTGAGGCCTGACTGAAAAAGCAATGACCTGCTTGGTCTGGCAGTTTCAATGTGGCATCAGTTTTCAAGGATGAGAGCACGTGAAGGAGAATCTTTCTTTGCTTTGCTAAGGCTGGTGCTGCATGTTTGAAACTCATGTCATGATGGTTACCTTTTGTTTAACAACTTTTGTTTTCCCCTTTAGCTCTAAAGCTTTTGACATCATTATAGAAGACCAGAAAAATATTTGGATAAATTTATTCTAGCGGCAGACAGCAATAAGTGAAGACTTTAAAGTACACCTTGGTACTTTGTTATTCTAAACACCAGTTCTTTATTCCAGTTACAGTTTTCACATTTATTGTTAGTTCATAACATACTTGTCATCGCATCTTTTCAACAATTTTATGTAAGGAAAGAAAAATATTATCCATAAAAAAGAGTCTTGAATATGATAGACTTGATAATGGCTGTATTAAAGTGAAATAGCAGACCATAAAGAAGAGAAATAAAGTGTATAAAGAAGAGAAATCAGTGAGAAAAAACCCTACACATGGCTTGCAAATGACCACTGAATACCCCAGAATTGTAGTCAATTTTGATTATAACAGCTATGTATATTGTGATTACTGCAGGATAACCTCTGGGTTGAAAGAACAGAAGTAACTGCAGGATTTAGTAAACTGAATATTATTTAACTTAATTACAGCAGATAGTAAAATTGAAACACGTATAAAAAAAAGTAGCTAGATTTTTCAAATGGAGGTATGATAATGATTGTTAAAGACATTTATCAAATCTACTGGACATTTTTCAATTTACATATTTATAATATAATGTCCCATTAGAGTCTTGTTGCTAATAATGTTATATCTGTAATAAATGGCACTTGAATGAGGAAGGTGCTGAGGTGGGATGATGCAGGGAAATACAAGAAGCTTGCTTTGAAAGAAAACTGACTGTTTATATTAGAACTCTGCAGGTAATAATATAATGTTGTCTGTCAATTTATTTTTATAAGCAGAATGTGACATGCTTTCTGAATTTATTTTTTTTTAAATAAGTAGATAACACAATGTAAAATTTAAAAAATAGTGCTAAGTAATGAAGATTCTCATTTTTGATCCATCAATAAAAGAGAAGAATAGAGAAAAAAAGAACAAAAACAGTATATATTTTTGAAGTGGCTACTCTAGAAATTACTCTCTGAATAGAACAAACATTAGTGCAATAATAAGGAGAAGAAAAAGGAAAATATTTCTGTTGCTGATAGACCTGGAAGAATTCTTGACTGGAAAGAGAATCTTCCCTCTTAAACAGATATTCCCTGGACCTGCCTATCCTGTATACTCAAAAACTGAATCTCTGTGAAAAAGTTATTTTCCCTATTCTCTCATTCTGTGCTGTTTATCATAATTATTATATTAGTGAGAGTTAAGTAACTCTCTGGCTATATCTACTATCTTTTATCTGGTCCTTGTTCTGGTTGATTTTTCCTATCCTAAATTTTGTTTCTTGGGTCTGTATGTTCAATTATGCATCAGTGAGAATAATCTTAACAACAAATTTGTTTGAATTTGTATGAAATACCCAAAGTTGCATGAAACAGGACACAAAGACTGGGTAGCTTATTCCACTTAATTAACAAAAAATTTTCATCCCCATAACTTCTAGCTAAGATGTCCCTCTCACTATAATTTTCTGCTAAGTTTTCTTAAGAGGCACAGCCACAAGGCAAACATTTTGTCAAACGTGACAGAAATGTACAGACTGAATAATTATTTAAAAAATAATTTTGTATTGAATTGCCAAAAACTATGGAAATAATCCTTTCTTTATAATACAAAAAGAAAAGCAACACCAAAAACCAGTGTAAATCAGTCATGCTCCCTTTAATTAGTGAATCTTAACTCCTACCGTGTTGTCTTTTCAGCAACACATTTTAACGAAAAATCCCTTTGAACAGTGTTAATTTCTACCTGTTGTCCAGTCACTGAACCTATGAAATTAATTATTCTCTACTCAGGAACACCTTGCAGTCAGTGGTTTAGATCCCCTAAAGTAAAACTGCAGTTTAAGGTTAGAAGGGTTACAATCATTAATGGAGGTCTCCAGCCTTTAGATTTATGAGTTGCTTTGTGGAAAGGAAAATTCTTTATAGGTTCTCAGTTTAAACACTGGAATGGCTTACTAGAGCCTTCAAGAATTGCCATAAGCTTATCACAGCCTCAAAAATCTGGTTAAGATAATAAAGTTTGGGAGGAGATGATAACATGTTCAAAATAGTTTTGCAGAGGAAGGGAGAGAAAAGAAATTAATAAGCTCAAAATAAAGGCCATTTGTTCTTACTAAATATAGTAAAAATACCCCCACTAATTTCATTGTGTATTTATTTAATCTTAAATGTTTTCAAGTAATGGTGTATCTAAATATTTCATAGCAGAATAACGCACATTAGTGCAGTGTACATGTCATATCTACTTTATTTTCTCCCAAATCTAATACTGCCAAAGCGAAAACTTATTGCCTACTGGGCTGTTTAGCCTTGGCTGTCACCAAATTCCCAACCAGCTGCTCTCCATCTTCCTCCATCTTTTTGTTCTTCTGCCAATTTTCATTTTCAGCTTTCCCTTCTCCCTGACTGTGTGCTTGCAGTTAGTCTCCATAACAGTTTGCCTCTACTGTTTCTTCTTCCTCATTCTTTACTGTGCTCCAGTGGGTCTCCTTCCCACAACATGCAACATTTCAGGAGTAAAAACCTCTTCTACAGTCTCTCCATGGGGAATGCCTGCTCCAGTGCCTTGAGCAACCTCCTTCCTTCCTTCCTCCCAGTGCTTTCACAGCTGCTTCTCTCACTTTTTTTCCCTTCTCCTCTGCCTGAGGAATGTTTTTGGTCTTAAGTACCTTTTTCCAGAGCTGCAACCAGCATTGCTGCCAGGCTCAGCTTTGGCCAGCGGTTGTCTCTGGAGAATCTGCCCCCCACCCAGCACAGATGGCTCTGGAGTTGGTCCTGTGCATGGAGCTAAGAGACCTTCAGGTTCAGCCTCTGAGCTACATGTGTTCTTTTGGGAGATACTGGTACTCTGAGGCCCACCCTTAGGACTGAGGGCATGTGGTTCTAGGAACCCACTCCTGTTTCTGCTGCTTGGGGATCTCCACATGTCCAGTCAGCTGCTCTGGACACAGAGTAGTTTCCGTGGGGCCAGCTTGACTGATCTTCCCCAACACAGCTCATCTGGGTGACCTCGGTTATTGAGGTGGCCTGGAAATAAGTGCCATCCCTTGTCTATTAAAACCCTCTTTCAGGGCACCATGCTGCCTGACTGTTAACGCGGTTTCAGGAGGATTGGTACAGGATTGATTGAGGACACAGCCTCAACATGCACTTTTAAGAGAGATTTTTCCAAAATAACTGCCTTGGCGTTACAGAGGGCTGGTTGCTGCTGGAGAAAAGACTAGCAGCCCTATCCCCACATCCCCAGGAATGGGGGCAAGCAAGACCAGGACTGGATTTCTGACTGTGGGTGGTGGGCAGGATCATGCACATGGTGGCTGAACAGGTAGGAGTCAAGTGCCACAGAACAGCTCCAGGAAACATGGTCAGCCTGTAGCATTCACACAGCCATAGTCACTTTGGTTGAGACAGGAATAATTATGAGAATAATTTAAAAAGAGACACAAAAACAGGTGAAACTGAGGCAACAAAAAGTAACGTGTTTAATTTTACGTCTACATGTAAATGAGTTGTATACAAATCTAGCAAAATAGTTTTCTTAATGCCTCTAGGAAAGATTCCTTATCTTGATAAACCCTGACTGCAGATTTTAAAGAAATTCTATTTCAGAACATGTTTTTTGTGATGTCCTCAAAAGAGGATTTTCTTTTCCTATCACAAAGTTGCCATAGACATATGTTCTTCTTTAAAGATGATTAAGAACTATTTTTCCTAACATGAATCCCTTTAAAATTAAATACCTGGTCCTTATAACTCTGCAATATGAGGAAGATGGGGATTGCCACTGAGCATGGATTGCAGGTGAATGTGGACAGCCTAAATGGTAAGCCTTGATTTCTTTCTGGTATCAATAAGTAGAGAATCAATGATGATGCTTTGAACCCTCCACGTTTGCTGAGCCTGAAGAGAAGAGACAGTTGGAAGAAAGAGAACTTTTGAGTATGTTTGAGATATTTGACCTTGAGAGAGAGATATAGCTTGAACTCTGCCCCTCATATAGTTATCCTTTCTCCAAGCTGCTTCAAGAGTAAGATAGAAGTAAAACACCCTTCCAATAAATCTAGATATATTACATGTATTATATTTGTAATTTATTAGTAGTGAATTAGCTTTTAATATAATGTTTTTCATGTAACTTTGCCTTTGAATACTATATTGTTTCCGACCAATGGTGAAAGTACTGTCACTAAACATGGTGCAAGGGTGGAGGTGTGGCTAGCACCTTGTGCATGAATGTTTCCATTTTACATGAGCATGATAATTTAAATAAATAATTCACAACTAAAATTTCTATATCCATAAGTGCCACCAGAAAAAAGTTGGAAATAGGATAATGATTTCCTGAAAAGCTTTGGATAACCTCAGTCAGGTTCTGGAAAATAGGACATTGCTCTTAGATAATTTCAAAGTTTCAGTCTTTGTTAAGAACATAAATGATGCTAATAGTTATATCTCTATTAGTATATTTTTGCTTGGACTGAATTCTGTGCAATCTCTCTGTATCCTGGAGTGCCTCAGGAACAACCATTCTGTTACCTTTCATATGTAAAATCTGTCAGAGGCCAATTTTGCTGTAGAAGTTTTCTTGTTATTTGTAGTTTATTCTTCTTATATCTGTGGTTTTTCTCAAGATGCAGCTAGATAAACATAAACTGTTATGTTTAAAGGAGTTCAAGCCAAATATTTAACCATTAAGCATCAAAAATTTTCATGGATGGCTTTTCCAAGTTTTTATGGGGGTAGAAAAGAGACCTGAAATATGCCGTCCTTGGGAGCCATGAAGAAAATTATAGCCAGATACCATTCAGATATGGGAGGAATTTTGCACGGCCTTTTGATTTTTGGTTTGCCACACAAAGTGTGGCACACAGGTGTGGAACTTGTCACACAAGTATCTGATCATCAGATTTTCCTGGAGGCTGAATATTTTTTTGCTTTTCTCAGTGTACAACCATAGAAGCAGGTGTCACTGGCTGTAGAGTGCTGAAGTAAATAACAATGTTTTAACTGAGATCCTTAATTGCTTGAAAGTACTATCTTTGCTAGTACATTAAATAAAGGCAAGCTCTTCCTAATAATCCTGACATTAGGAGACTGTTTAAAATGTGACGAGATAAAAATGTGCAGAACACTTTTAGCTCAGGAAAACAATCTGAGCTTTTTAATTTTCAAATCCAAATGAAATGAAAGAATAACATTCAAAAATTAGAGTTTTAAACTGCTTTTTTAGCTATTAAGCTAAACCAAGTAATTTGTATGTCAAAGAAGCCTCTAGTCTCAGACAACTTTAAGAAACGAATCTGAATATAAGTTTTACTGCTCTTATCAGTTGGGATTTTTATGACATTGTATTGGAATGACCAATATTGCTGTCAGGACATGCCTCGGCTTGTCTGGCCCCTGCTGCTGAACCAAATAGTGGCAGCTGTGGTGTTTCACCCCAGAGACACTTTTGGCTAGCTGGTGATACAGCTGGGGGCACAGGGACAAGTCCGGGCAAGCCAGGGCTCTGGTAGAAGTGGGATGGAGCCTCCTCCTGTGGAGGGGTTTCTCTCCTCAAGTTTTCTTCTGCTGAAGAAACTTTAAGGAAATAGTGAAGGAAAGGAGTAGGTTCTGATGGAGGGTTTAATCCAGAGCTTTTATTCTGTCCTGCAGGCATCTGAGTCTCATAACAGCTCCAGCAGAATTCCCGAACCATGTGGTAGCTGCTCCTTTTACCTTGGGAGAGAGGGGGAGGGAAGGTGTAAGGAAGCCTCCAACCAGGTACAGGAGAGGAGGTCTTAGAGGACAAAGGACACCTGGATGGCCCAATGCCCCCACCCCCCCCCCCCACCCCAGGGGTAGAGGGCATCCTTTGAATCTGCCAATCACTCAATGCCTTTCTGGAATTCCAGGAGTGACAGACAGTGTTCGGCAGGGATGGGGAAAAGAGGGATGATTGACACACCTGGTAGGGATCTTCAGGGGAGGAACCTGGGGTAAACCATGATGTCATGCCACAACAGTATCATGTGTTCCTAAGCTGTGGAAGTCACTCTCTTGAGGATGTGTGGACTCTAGAGGAGGGAGAATCTCCATAGAAGAGAATAGGTCAGTTCATGGCCACTATACCTAGTAGTAGTAAAAAAAACGGTGTGGATTTGAGCCAGGAATAGCTCCAAGGTATGTTCAGCTGATCAGACTAGTCAAATTCACTTATTTACTTCTTATTTATTTCACAAATTAACACCTGCTTGCATATTAGCTCTAGAACTCTGACTAGTTTTAGAGCTTGGAGTTGAATTAGTAATTTACAGTGCATGCTTATCAGATGCTGTTGACATGTGACTAAAACAGCAACACAGTCAGGCTGAAAACAATCTTTGAAGATCACCTTGTGCCTGCAATATTAAAGTCTAAGCTAAACAAGATCATAGAGCCATTCATCTAATGCCAAATTAACCAAACTGAAGCAATATTTAGAATGCTATAGAAGTGTTTTGTTAGTATGAGTCATGGTCACCCCAATTTAGCAAACAAATTGTGTAATTCTGGAGGCAACTCCATCTGGTTTCTCATATTGAAAGTTTCTTAATCTTGGACTTGGTTATTTGCAATAACCTCTAATTTTCAAGCATTTCCTGAGTGCATCAGTTGACTGTTCTGTAGAAGATGAAGATATGCTTTTTGTAGTAAAATTATATATGTCTTTCTGCAAGTCAGAAAATCTGTTTCAATTAAAGCTGCTGTTGTTTTTGTGCTTGTTCAATATAACACAGGAAACCATGCAGAGGACAAGAATGGATTTTACAAAGGGTCCATCCAGTGTAGACAAAGCTTAGATATGAATACTGTTATGTTCAATTTTGTTGGTTTTTTTGTTTTTTTTTTTTTTTATTTTCCTTCTGCCAGACATACACTGTGTAGTATTTTTAAGTCAAGTGACCACCAAAGGCAACTTAAGAGAACCAGTTACCCAATTTTTGATTCTCTAATTCTCATTGTGTGTTTTATCATTAGGATTTTTTTTGCATAACCCTATGGAAAAGCTATTAAACAGATAACTGCTATGACAAGGATTTTTCTTCCTCAAAAAACCAAAATATTTATTCATTATGCAGGATCGTAGTTACCTATCTAAGACTCACTGGCAGTGAAAACTGAACTGTGATTTAGCCAATACATATAGGACGTATGATACAAAATTTATGTTACTTGGGTTTAATGCACTTCTGTTGCTGCTAGAATAACCACAGGAACTGTTTTCATAAGTAGAGAAGTCAGGGGGAGAATCCAGTCACTCAGTATCCAGTCAAATAACAAAACTGAAATAATCTACAATAAATCTTACCAGAAAATTTTTTCACAGATGCTACTAAGATTTCACCTACTGTAATCACTTTTGCTGTTATTTGGATTCAACTTCCATCATTTTTTTCTGATTCTTTCTATCTTGCAAAACTTACTCCCTTTGGCATATTTTTATAGTGGATGATTTCCCCTGGCATTAGATCATGACTATTCCTAAAATATTTGCCTGAGAGCTTTGCCTTCTCCATTGGGAAGAGACATCAAAGAGTTATCTTCTAATTGATTTTGTGTTTTGTCTTTTTCTTCCATGAAAAATTAGGTCAGCACAATGCAGGATAAGGGGAAAAAAACATTTAAATTAAGACATAGCCTACAGCTTCACCAAGACCTATTCATATCTACTGTAAACATTTTATTAAACATTTTTTTCTGAAGAGATATTTACTTAATAGGAATCTTGGCGGTTCAGTTTTTGGGGGTTTTAACCTAAAGTGTCAAGAGATTTGAACGTTGAAATACAGCGGCATAGATCACTAGAATATAGAGATTGAATAAATTGTCCAACTGAAATGTAAGCTTTGAATCTCCCTCAAGACTTATGGTTAGGCAGACTCCATTCTTTCTAAATTTGTAAAACTAGCAACTTAAATGCAAGCATATGGATTCTCTGTGCTGCTATTTCAGATGACATTTAGCACAGATTAGTCAATATCTGAAAACTGAAATGGGAAGATCTTCAGCTCTCTTTATTCTTTTATCAGATCTGTATCTCTATGTTATTATACTTTTATGTGCATAAAAGTGAGGTCAGTATCCTGATAATTTTATAAATCTGTCAGTTACAAATCCCAGTGAAACAAATTGGATTTTCACATAGAAAAGTGAATAGAAAACAGATTGCTACATGTCAGCAGCGTGTTTCAAATTCAGAATCTTAGGATGATTTTCTTTTAGTTATCAAAATGTGCTTATGTTCGCAGAAAAACTACTGAGAAATAGGACTGTGCAGTGAAAAAAGAAGAGCAGGAAACAGTGTGCAACGAATAATGATATTTCAGCTGCAAGACAGAATGGTTAAGATAGCTTTTCTACTGGAAGGATCACCACAAATTTTAGAAGTGAAATTATTTTTTTTTAAATTGTTGTAGAAGGAAATTATGAAGATTTCTGTAGGTTTTTGTACTAAAAGTCAAGCTCTTTTATCTTCAGTTAGTGACCCTGTTTTGTATTTCCAATGGCAACTCACCCATGGAAATTTTCAAGCCAGGTTGGATGAAGCTTCAAGCAACCTGGTCTAGTTGAAGGTGTCCCTATACATGGCAAATCACCTGGCAGGAATATACAATCTTCAAGCTCTCATTCACTTCATGAAGCTTCATAAATTCTAAGAAAGAAATTTGACTAATTTGCACATTACTTGAAGTTTCATTAATCTGCTTGCAAACTGTAATAAATTAGTTGGCAAACTAAAAGCCAAATGAATATTTCCAATTCTATCTCTTTAGTTGCTGTATTTGCATTGCGCAGACCAAAAATGTAAGACTTCATGAATATGAGATAACTAATTCATGAGTTAGAGTGGATATTAATTTAAATGCTGAAGCCAGCAGAACTCTGTGTTACATCTTTCTCAGCCAAGAACTTCAGCAGTGTTTTCAAGGTGAATTAATTGTCCTGCTACTTTGCACAGAATATCTAATCCCAAGCTACCCAGTCTCTGCTGTCATTTTTTCTATGCAAAAGGATGATAGCATGCACAAAAATTCACACCTATCTCTAGGATATCTTTATATATCTTCCTGTTCAGGTAACTCACTTTATCCAAATTTTAGAGTACAGAAGATAGATCTGAGTATTGCATTGTGCCTTATGATATTTTTTACATTGCAACTTTTCAAGCCAATTTATTGTGTCTAGCTATTCCTGAGCTTATATTACAGTGCAAATGGATATAAATATAATAGATGTAAATAATTACTTGTGTTTACTTTTAAGCAACAGAATCTGATTTCTTCTAGAATGTCACAATGGTGAACCAATTGTAGTGAAAAGTGGTTTATATTAATTTATGCAGTAAAATTATTTTTTTTTTTTTATCAAGTCAGGCTACCTTTATGTATGTATATATATTATGTGGTGCCATGAGCTAAATTCACATTGCAGGATGTTTCTATTTGACTCGCCAATTTTTCAGGTGAAAGAATGAAAATACTTATATCATTACTGAGTCTAGAAAATGCCGAAGTATTTATCCTCCATCATTAAGTTGTTGGAGAGGGGTAGCAGCACTGCTTGCAGTTGTGAAATAGAAAAGTCCACATGCTTCACATTGGCCTTCACATTGGCCACACCATGAACCCAGTGCTAAGGCTAAGACAACCCTTCTCATCCTACCTGCTTCCTTGCCCAACTCTTCAGAATTCAACAAAAGTGCACCTCAAAGTTTTGAGATAGGGAAGTCACAGGGAAGGATATAAAGCTACTTGCATGGGAATCATCCAGTTCTGTCACCAGAGGAAATATAACAGCCTTTCAGGAAAACCACTGTTACTTGGCTATGGGGAGGGTAAGGACAAGCCTGAGTTTAATACCTCTACAAAAAGGGAAAAAGTCTGTCAAAGCAGGATCTCATTTCTACACAGTTGAAGGCAAGCCTTGGCTGCCTGCATGCTAAGGATCTGTATGTAGTTCAAAAAATGAACCAAATATTTACTCTTTCAGTAAGTTCTAGGTGACACATTAGTGATGTCTGAAGTCTTTTCTCACTCTGTCATACTTGACCATCTTGTGGTGTATCTGACCAATTTGTTAAGCTTCTATGACAAAATGGCTGCTGCTGTAGACAAGTGGATAGTGCAGTGGGTATTGTCTACTGGGACATCAGTAAGGCCTCCGTAAGATCCTCAGAAAGATGTCGATGTGTTGGATGATCAAATGTCTGAAATCATGATCAAATGATGATAATTTGATCAAATGATGACCAAATTCACTGTCTGAATGAACAGGCTCAGATGATGATGATCAGCTACAGAAAATCTAATTGGTGGCCAGTAACTGGTGGTGTACTCCAGTGGTCAGTACTGGGTCTAATCCTGTTTAGCGTCTTCATTAATGATCTGGGCAATGGGCCAAAGCATATCCTCAGCAAGTTTCCTGATGATGCAAAACTGGGTGAAATATTTGACATATAAGATAATCATGCTGCCATCCAGTCAGACTTAGCAGGATAGAGAAATGGTCTGGTAGGAACCTCATGAAGTTCAGCAAGGGAAAGTGTTACATCCTGTGTGTGGGGAGGAACTCCTCAATCACCAGAGTATGCACCCAGATGGAAAGCAGCTCTGTGGAGAAAGGCCAATGCACCCTGGTGGACATCAAAATTGAACATGAACCAGCAGCACCTTTGCAGCAGAAAAGGCCAACATTATCCTGGGCTGCATTATGAGGAGTGTTGCCAGCCAGTCCAAGGGGGGTGATCCTGACCCTCTCTTCAGCCCTGGTGAGGCCACAGCCAGAGTACTGTGTCCAGTTCAGACCTCCTCTGTACAAGGGACACACAGACATATAAAGTGCAGCAGAGGGCTACAAAGATGATGAAGGGACTGGAGCATTTCTAATAAGAGGGAAGTCTGAGTGAGCTGTGTCTACTTAGTCTGAAGAAGAGCAGGCCCAGGAGGGTTTTATCATATGTAATCTCTAAATAAAAATATTGATTGGTAGAGGGGAGACATAGAGTTACTTGTGAGGCAGTGTACTTTTAACACCCTGCTTAGGATGCACTTATGTTAAGTAGAAGTTCTGCAGGCAGGAATTTCCCATGAGACAAGAGAAATATTTAAGGTACTCACAGTTTGTTAGTGTTACACAATTGTTAGCCATCATCAGAAATACATGAGATATTTGTGCATTAGTGGAAGTACTCCAGAGATGTTGAAGAGGTAGATAATACCTTTTCCTGACATTTATTTGTTTCTTTTTTTCAGTCTTGCTTTTTATTTTTTCATACATCATTCAAGTCCTAATAACTTAAAATAAGTTGTACAATGGTTTTACTTCCTACTTCCTATTCATCAGTATATAAAATTTCTGATAAAGAAAGCCCATCATGTTTTTTTCTGCTATGATGATTTTCATATTTGGTAGATTCTTTATCAGCTCATTCTGCATCCATATTTTTATTTAATGGAGGAAATGGAAATTACCTAGTTTCTAATGCAGGGTAAAATATTACAGGAAATATTCTTATGAAGAAATAAAATTTGCGGCATTTTTAGTGCATATTATATATATATATATATACATATATTTAGGCATATATGCCTCCTTTCAAAGAGGAAAACACCAGCAGTAACTGATTAGTTTCCCAGAACTCTGGCCCAAAAAGTGTGTATACCTCTATTCAGGTCCAAGTGCACTAAATCAAAGCTAAAAACCTGTCACAAACAACTCAACAGCTAAACAAAGGTACGAAATATGGGAGAATAATGGCTGTAAGAAAACATTAATGTCATCAGAGTAACCTGTCTGTATGGCAAGTAATTCTTGATTTGTTTGTTTTCCAGTAGTATTAGCTGCTTTAAAGTGAGTACATTTTGCTTTAGATGACGTTGCTTCACTTATATCTGTGGTCTGGAACAAGTTACAGTATTGCCACTGTAGGCATGGCTTTCTCTTTTGATTTTAGCCTATTAAGAAAGCAGTTCAGTGCCCACTTAAGATCTGATGGGATTGGCAGGCTGGTTCAAACTAAAAGTTGTGTCATATTAAAAACATTTCAGGTAAACCTGAGCAAGTCTGAGGAAATGTCATATTTAGAGGAAGCCTTGTCATAAACATAAAGTTAACAAGCTGGAGAAGGGAAAAAAACCTTCTGAGCTACATAATGTTAATTGTTATTTATAGGTGTAACATATTAGGAAAAAATATCTGAATTAATAGTTGTCATTTTAACTCACACTGTTTCTTTAATAATGTACTCCAGCAGACAGAAAAACTGGATCCCTTCTTTCTTGTAGGAAAGTAAGCTTTCATCACTTTTCCCTTGATGTTGGATTATACAGCAAAGTTAAAAAAGTAAAGTGAACCTCAAGCCAGGTTTTTAAATCCAAAGATAGGCAACAAATTTAAGTGCTCTGATTCTGAAATGCTGAGCCTCTAGCAACTTCCATTTCTTTTAATGGGAGCTGCCAGGGGCTCAGCACCTGAAAATAAGGTCACCAATTGAGGTACTTCACTGAAGATTGATAATTCAGAGAGAGAAGATTCATAACTGGAGCATAGAATGATTGTCCGCTTTCAGGAGGAAAAAAAATTCTGAAGTGAAAAACAGAGGTTTCTCACAGTAACACTTCTATTACTAAGCAGGAAGTGCAGTATCCACAGAAGAAATCAAAATGTATCTATTTTATAAAACATGAATATTAACATATTTGACACCTAAAAAAAAAAAAAAAAAAAAAAAAAAGAAAAAGTGAAAACAAACTCAAACCAAAACAAAACCCAAAACATTTAAATGAAGGAGGAAGGGAGTTTTAGGAGACAGCATGATTTAAAAAGTGAAATTTCAACCACTGAGTCACATTGTTCACCCACTGTGTAAAACACCTATGCACACAAAGCTGAGATATTTTACTCTTTCTGCCCAAGTATGGAGCTAGATGGCAAATCCACAGAGGTGCACAGAAGGAGATGTGTTAATGATCTCAGGCTATAAGCAGGTCTCACTTAAGGCATTACTTGGCTAAGTTGCTTTTGGCTCATCCTTTCTGTTTTAAAGGTGGTGTGTCCCAAGAAGTAGTAACACAAGCTCTGTGCGTAGTGGTCTTTTTATGGGCAGGGGCCATTTGGGGTGGGGTATACTTGTACTATTACAACAAGTAAATTGTTTGCTTGTTGTTTGAGCAAATTCTCACCACAAAACTGGTCAAAATTGGAGGTGTACCTGGCTTATCATGCAACAGCCTCGTAAAAAAGGATATAATTTTTCATTTCCCACCACTTCAAGGATTTAGATCATCAATTTTCTATTTATTACATTCCTTGCTTCTTTCTTTGCTTAATGGCTTCATTCTTTATCTTGTTACTTGGAACTTTGCTCATGTTATTTAACAATAGAACCCCAGTTTTTTCTTTTCCTTTCTTTCCCCCCATATTCAGATAGAAATTCTGCATGTAGGTCTGATCCCATACAAAGCATGAATCTGGAATCAGGAGGTTCCATTAAATTTAATTTTACCTCTTAGTTGCGCCCTCAAACTCATCATGATATGTTTTGTTTGGAAATTAATAATGTTGAAAGAAGGGTGTGGTGGTTTGAAAAGGAAATGAGTTTTTTTGGAATTTAGTGGTCAAACCAATGAGTGCTCAGGTTTAAAGATTGGCACCTGGTGTGGCCACTGAGGACAAGGATCCACCTCTGAGAACACAGGGGGTTAAAAGCAGAGGGCTCCCAGGAGAACTCTCTCTTGGTTCCGGTCCCTGAGGACGGGTGGATCTCCCCTGCCCAGCTGGGCGGGGAGGGGAAGCCATGCGGCCTGGGCGAGGTAGGCTGGAGCCTTGGGCAGAGAGGGGAGAGGAAGATCCTGCAGGATGGAAGGGTGGAGAGAATACAAGAACCTTGAGAGGCATCAGGCAGCCTTCTTCCCCCTCGGGGAGATAGAGAGAGAGAGAGAGAGAGAGAGAGAGAGAGAGAGAGAGAGAGAAGAGAGAGAGAGAGGGAAAGAAAGAGACTGTGTCTGTGCCACCTTGAAATTTGATATCGGCAGCCGGGCAGCACGGCTAGAATGAAGAGGAAGAGGCGTGAGAGGTGCTGGCAACTTGCTGTGGGAGTTTGGGCAGGCACAGTCCAAGGTTTTAACCCTTTTTGTAGATGATGGAAACTTTATAAATGCTAATCCTCTGGAATTTGAAGAAGAAAGATAGAGAACTGAGCAAAGGTAATGAAAGTTCGTGCAAGTAGAAGATTGTCAGAGGATGCTGAAAAGAATCCTAGGTGGGAGGAGATGATGGAGTGGCCTTTGGCTGGACTTTTCTTGTATGGCCATGGACGGACCCATTTTTTTTCTGTGATGCAGAGACTGCATCTGGGGAGAGGCATTGGCTTGGAGCCAAGAGTGGACAGTGGAAGAGTAGTGTGAACAGAGATGAGAGGAAGATCTCTGTTCTCAAGGCCCCTCGGCCCCAGGGGGTAAAATTGGGGGGGACTGGTGTCCCAGAATTTGAGATGCTGTCATTTTTTGGAACTGACCAAAGCATCTTTAAAAAGAGAAACCCTAGAAGCAGCTCTGGTCCATGCACAGTGGTGAGAGCACTGAACATGGAAGAGGCCACGATATGGTGCAAGAAGGACTCATATCTCTCCTTGATAAACTGAGTATTGATTATCAAAAGGGTGGTAATGGACTGAAGATTAATTATCTGAAAAGTGGTAACTTGATTGGGAATTTTTAGTTTGTTTTATTTTGTTGAGAACTTGAGTGGGGGGGAGGAGGAGTGTTTTTTAAAAAGTTTTCATCCTCTTCTGTGTGTGTCTTCTTTACATATTATAAGTAATAAAGTCCTTCTTTCCTTTTGTTTCTAAATTAGAAACTGTTTTGCTCTGTTTTTGGTCACATCTCACAGCAAACACCAGGGACAGTATATCTTCATGGGGGCACTGGCCTTGTGCCAGCATCAAACCATGACAAAGGGAAATAAAAAAGAATTTTTAGCAGCTCTGTCAAGTTACATTGCTCTAATCCTTCACTTCCTTTTGAGCTCCAGAATGTATTTTTTATCAGATTTTTTTTCCTCTTAATTTTGAGTCTCCTGCATTTCCCAGTACTAAGCTATCTTATGGTATGAGCTGGGCTAGCACTCACATTAAAAACACTAATTTTCAAGGATTCTTTACTGAGCTGTGAAAATTTGCTCCAGGCAGACACTTGCCTCCAGGCTGTGATGCAGAGGGACACTTGTGCAGTCTCTGAGGCTATTTTGTGACATTGTTTCTTTCCCACAACTGTTCCAACCTGAAAATTCCAGAAGTTTAATTTTTGCGTTCTAATCTGCTGAAATGCTGCAGCGTTCTGTCTAGTTACTCCAGGGATTCAGAGGAGTTTTCTGTCAAGGAGTGGCAGCCAGCTCAGGGAATCCAAACTGGGCCTTTCTCCCTGCAAAATGTGCTGGCGTACATTACAACCACATTTTAAATCAGCCTGTCCCCCACCGTTTTGAGGTAGGCCAGATGACATGCTTTATCTCTCTGCTTTGTTTTAATAGTCTAAGGCTGTGTTTTAATGCCCTTGGACTGAGTAGACTCAAATATAGAACAGCACTGAGCTAGAGCTTCTAGATAATCCCATGGGGATTTTACAGGATCTGCAGTGCTGGTGGCTGCAACAGCCATTACCTTATAAAAATTACACTAGGATCAGGGTTAATCATGTTAGGAACTTTGTGAAGAAGTATGGGAGTGCCCTCTTCTTGGCTGGGGGGGTCAGTTAATTTTTTCCTAGTGGCTCATATAGTGCTCTGCTTTAGTTTAAATATGAGAATTATGTCCTTTGTTGGTCCTTGCTTTGATATGACAGCATGA
Source organism: Sitta carolinensis (assembly GCA_032173965.1). Taxonomy (NCBI): domain Eukaryota; kingdom Metazoa; phylum Chordata; class Aves; order Passeriformes; family Sittidae; genus Sitta; species Sitta carolinensis. Next base: position 52,809,802 of record CM063313.1, read on the forward strand.
TGAGACCGCCTGTCAACTCACACTTGTACTGCTCTTTGCAGGAAAGAAGTGACACCGTGCGTGACAACGTCCTGTTTGAAATCAAGTGAAGCAGAATAGAAATTAAGTTTGCGATTGTGACTGCTCAGTTTTTTTCAGAACAGGGTAAAATACTTGTGTTATGTTGAAGGAAGATCAAGAGTAGGAGAACATGGGAGTTTCAAAGCCCAGAGGTTGTAAAAACAAATAAATAAAAAACAAACAAACAAACTAAATGACAGATTTATTGATAGGTTAGCATCAAGATTTTAACATTAAAAATAATATGACCAGCTTATAAAATGATTAACAGAATTTATGTTAACATAAAACATTTCTTGTTCAGTCTGCATTTGGAAAGCTACAAAAATTTGTGGTCATACTGCAAATTATGTCAGAAATATTGTGAAAATATGAAGTACACAGAAATTACATATAAATTTAGCAAAAATCTGTTATATTCTGCTAACTTACAGCAAAGGCTACAGATGTTCAGTATTGCTATAATAATACACTGTACAGAAATAATCTTCAGAATAATAATTGTATCTTTCCTGTCAGTAACATTGTGTGAAGTCAAATAAATTTACTTTGTAAGAAGACTTATCACAGAAAAGTTAGCAATAGTTTTTTAAATTTCATCAGTATTGCTGCAATATCTTTTAAAAGTATTGGTCTGAATGTCATCATCCTAAGAATGAAGATGGTATACAATAGGTAATTGCTGAAAAAATATAGTTTTGGACCTCTAGATTTCCTTGGGAGGTTTGCATAAATAACTAATGGAGTGTCTTCGGTATTATATTTTGAACATGTTGGCGTACAATCAGGTTTTCCAGGCAGAAGGATAACCATGTTTATTATAGCAAACTAATACCAGAATATATCTGTTTTTACAAGTATTTCCAAAAGTCACTTCAGAAGTTGTGAGAGCATATGTCCCTTTCATAAAACTTATATTTTAAGTATGTGTGTGTTTCTGTAGAATAATAAGCCTGTTGGACCTACATGTAGTCAGGAAGCACTTAGACGAAAAATCCATACAAGACTGTTAAACCTGAAGAGAATACCTTTGCTTAGGTGTCTACGAGCAGTGCATTTCTAGAAACTTGCCTAGAACAAAAGTCTACTGTAATCACCAAAAAATTTTTGCATCGTCCTTATGCTCTTCCCTAAGCACCTGTCCTTGGCCCCAGTCAGGTGGATTTTTGCTCTGTTCTGGTTCAGCCACTCTCATATCCATTGGCAGAAAAGCAGTTCATTATTATCTCCATTCTTACTATGAATGAAATCTGATCCTAATGTAATGACAGAACAATATCAGACTATTGTCATGAAAGAAGAGTGGGTCTACACTTTTTGCTATCTATGATCAAACCTTGGTATTTATCAAAAACGATCTCACAAATTCAAGAAACTTAAGTTTATTTACAGCATAAAGACAAATAAGCAGAATCTCTTTTCATGCAAAAATATTTCTTTGCTAAGTAATTTTCTTTTGGTTTGTTTATTTTTGTACTTTCAGCTGCATAAAATACGAAGTACAAGTGCTCTTTTGCTGAAGATGTCAGATGGAAAACATAAAAGTTTATGTTTAAATGAACCTGAATCTGTGTTCTAGACCTCAGCTGGAAGTGGATTTGAAATTGACAAGCATAACAACTGAACATTATGTGCACTTCCTTAAAATGGCCAACTTCAGATCTCAATATCCTCTAAACTACTAGAGATAACAGGCCAGATAAAAACAGAGAGAATCGTGCAGAGCTTTATACTGTAGGTTCACATATAGTAATTTTAAAATCAATTTGGTGTTGAAGAGTAAGCCTATGTAATTCTCTCCCAATTCACATTTCCTACTGAGACCTCCTAGTGCATGCTAAGTCATAGCATCTGTATTTTGTATGCTCAAGAAGAAATTGTGTCTAGGGGAAATATTCAGAAAGTCATGCAGCAACCTAATTCTATATGCTAAGATATTTAGGCGACATATGGCAGTGTACACAGTAATGGCATTTTGTAAGCAGTAACTCAGTAAACTAAATCTGGACTTGAAGTTCCAAGGTCATATTCTTAACTCTGTTGCTTATTTAGTGTTTCCATTGAGAGTAATATTTCCTATTTGAAAATTCCAACTAATTATCCTTGTTTTCTCTGTAAATTTTTGTTCGTCAGAAGAAAACAAAAGAAAAGAGAGTGTTAGGGGAATAAAAGCCTGATGCCATTCCCTGAACAGTCTAAAGTGGGTAGCTCTCAGCATCCTTATATTTGTTTACTAGTGTCTTATTCTCTAAAAATCTATCCCAGCATTTGATAGATTGTATTTTTAATGCTAGATGAAGTAAATACTTTCAGAATCTATTTATACATGTTTTATTTCAAAAGAATTGTGTGTCACTGTATTTGAAGCAGTATTTTCTATTCGATTACTTAAACTTTGTTTTATTGGTTTCCAAATATGATTTTCTTTCCAACAATGAGGGAACTTATTATGCATAATTAAGAGCCTGAATTTCCTTAAAATTAAATGCAAACATCTAAAACCTATTTATAGATTTTATTAGAGATTCTGACTCTTGTGCTTAAATAGAAGCCTTCTATTTTAAGCAATATAGATGTTAAGCTTACTGCTTAGATCTTAATTTCAAAGGAAATTATTTAGGAAAAATATCTAAAAATTACAATTTAAGAAAAAGTTATGAAAAATTCATTAATTGTTCTACTTGTCTGAAACCATTTCTGTAATTTATCACCATTTTGGTGTAATTCATTTTATCTCACTTTGACTTTTTTTTTCATTTTGTTCAGGATGTACAGCTTCACCCAGGTGAATGTGAAATAAATATGCTGTTTCACTGCCAAACATCTCAGCCTTAGTTAAATTACTGGTGAAAAAACCCAACAAAACAAAACAACTCCCAAACTTTACTGTGTTACTAAATAAACCTTTTATTTTTTTTTTTTTTTGGTTCCCTCTCCCTCTTTCTGCAAAACCTGATAGTTTTTGATAGATTTTTAGTAGGTTCCTCAGCAAATTGTAATGCTACTTTCCATCAGTTTTTGAAGCAAACTTTTTTGTTTTGAAAAATGGATGCTACTTTGCACTTGAATATTAATGTATTTTTAACAGTCTTATGAAGTAGTACATAATAATACTCACATAGTTGAAGCAACTATCCTTCTAAATTTCTTTAAGAATATTTAGTGTGATTCTGTATTCTTAAACACTTCTCTTTTTTCAAGCTGTTAATAATAAGTTGAGAACTTATGCATCACCCTTCAGAATCACTGCAGCAGTTCTCTGTACGTGTTTGAGAAGACGTGTATTTTTAGAAGACATATAGTACATCAAAGACATGGTATTCTTCAATGTTCTTTCTAGTCTTAGATTAAAGGGTTCAAGTAATAATCAAAAGTTACAAACATGCATAGATATTTGAACCCCATATTGTTTCTTTTCATAATCAGGTAACATTGGTGAATTGCTTAGACTCCTTCCTTTAGCCATTATTCACTGAAAGTCTGATTTATAGTATTGTTTAAATCTACTTTGAGAAGTAGGCAAAGGTTTTAGTTTCTTTTTTTGAACAACTCACATAATAGATTAAAGATAATCAGTTTGGCATAAAGGAACATTGAACTATTCTAAATATATTGAAGATTTTGTGGCAGTTATGAAGGAAAAGAAGGCAAGGAGGATGTTTTTGCACAAGAAAAAACTTATTTGTTTTAGCTGTTTCCTTAAATGGTAGCTTGTAAAGAAAGGAATCTAGGGCAAAACTCACAGAATTAAAATGACCATATGATCGTTTTTAAAAATAACAATAATACATACATTGTACTGCTTGAGAATGTTAAAATATTTGACAGAAGCACTTAAAATTAGATAATAAAATACTACTTATAGTTTGGTTTTTTTGTGATAGTATGGTACTCAATGGTACAATAAGGAAATATGAAATGTTGAATTGAAATGACAGTGTGCATCTAATATAAGGCAGTAAGTCAGTTAAGAAAGACAAAGGGAAAAAGCTCTTTTTTTATTCAAAAAGCTAATACACCTGAATAATTTGTCAGTAGAAGAGTTGATAAGACCCAAGTATATGGTGAGAGAATGTATTCAGGCAGTGAAATCATAGCAGACAGAACATGTTTTTCTACAATGTATATGACAATTAGGCACTCCAAGATACATTCTTGATGGCAGCTTCAGCTGGGTGGACAAACCTACACTGGTTTGTGAGTTACCAGTATGATCACAAGTAGTTCAATGATGTGATGTGCTGGAATTCCAGTAGCAGTGCTTACAGTATTCTAATACCACCATCCTCCTGGACCACAGAGGCACCTCTGTTCTGCTAAACAAGATCATACAGTAATGGTGGGTTTTTTGATTATTTTCTGTTGTTTTGGGATTTTTCCCCATGAATGATTAGGAGAAATTGTTTTTAGTAATGGCAGTCAGTAGTTCAGTGAGCAGGGCACTCCTGTTTAGGAAAGAGATTCTCAATTCTCAGGTGAACAGAGGTGGAACACAGCTTGAAACTTGAATTTCTGTTTCCTGGGGTACTGCAGCAATGCCAGATATAAGTTATCACCTGAGAAAGAACAAGGGGAATCTGAAAGAGGAAGAGAGAGACAGAGCTCAAAAAACGTTTGTGGGAAAAAAAAATGTATGCTAAACAGTTATCAATAAGTCAGAACGTTGTAGTTTCATTGTAGTTTCATTGTAGTTTCATTGTAGATTCATTGTAGTTTCATTGTAGTTTCATTGTGGCTTAAGAAAGTACAGATCAGAGATGAGCAATTCAGCAGTACCACAGTCTGGGTCAGCAGAACATGAAAATAATTCATTTATTTTTTGCTGATTCTTAGGCTGTGTAAGTTAAATGTCACAACCTGTATGATCAAAGGAAGTAGAAAAAAATGAATTTGTTGGTGTTTTGAAAGATATCAGTAAATGGTGGAGCTAGTGCTAGGTATGAGGGGACTTGTAAAAATTCGTCGTTTGTGCGGTGCTTACCACATTAGTTTGTTGTTTTGTTTTTTTTTTCCCCGAATGGTGTTATGTTATTGGTTGTGATGATTGCTAAGGATTTCAATTGCTAATTTCTTTAGGAGGAGGGTTACAGTACTTATTTCAGTTAACCAGTCCACACAAAGCACAATCTTAATGTCCTTTATGAAAAGAAATAACATGCCCTTGGTAATATTTTGTGTAGGTGGAGGTCCTGCTCTTCAGGTTTTCATTAGAAGATTTAGAAATGTGTAGACCTTGGTGGACTAATCAACTTGAAATACAGTAATGGTTATTTCTACCCGGAACAAATCTTTCACCATGTAGACCAATTTCTCTTGTTTAAATAAAAATCCTTTTGTCTGTATTGATATGTAGAATAGGTTTATTTTGAAAAAGGATATAAAAAAATTCCCCCAAACCCCCAAATCCCCATTAGTTCAATGCAAAAACTCACATGCAAAAACTTTAAAATTCTCACCTTAGTTTCCTATTTGCTATTTTATTCATGCAGTTTATTAAATCCTGTGGGTTCCATCAAATTTCAGGCTCTGCTAAGCATATGTTCTGAAGGACTGTAAAATGTGATTAGAGGGGAAGAATTTAAATAATAGCTAAAAAACTAAGATGTACAGAGAGACCACATGCCCTTCCATAATTTCTTTCATAGTAAATTTGATGGCAAATTTCACCTTAAGGCATTGTATCCACCGGAGATGATGGCTTATGGCAAAGAGTTACGCTGTGTTAATGGGGCTGCAGAGACTGTTGATCATTCCATAAAGGAATGACAATAACTCATGTCTGACCCTGTCAGCCCTTTTGGCAAAACCACTCTGTGCAACAACAGAATTCTGATCCAAGGACAAGAATATTTTGAATTCAATACGTGGGTATGATAGCAGAAATTAAGAGCAATAATTAGCATACTTAAGGACATATTCTGACAGGCCTTGAAAGCCACTTGGAAATGGTCTCTATCTTAGCTTCTCTGCTGACCTGGATGAACAAATGTAAAAATAACCTGTTTAAGCACATGTCACAGCTATTTACTAGTTATTAAATATTTTTATGCATATATTTATAACATATTATTACATATATTTGCATATCTTGAAAAGAATTCCCAATAGATCAAAGAAATGATATAAAAGTATATTAGGAATTATTTTGATGACCAGATAAATAATTATTTGGTCATTCCACCATACCTACACTTCAGGCTGAAATTACATCTTTTTAAATTAATCAACGTGAAAACTTAAAGAGTTGAAAATTTAAAAAGAATTAGAAAAGGAACACAAGGCATTTAAATGATGTTTGGAAAAAATTGCTTTCCATTTTTGATTTCAAAGACATTTACTAAGAATCAAATCACAGATTATGCTAAGTTGAAAGGGACCCAGCAGGATCATGGAGTCCAACTCCTGGCCCTGCTCAGCACATCCTCAAGAGGCACACCATGTGCCTGAGAGCTTTGTACAAATGCCCCTTGATCTCTGTCAGGTTTGGTGCTGTGACCACTTTCCTGGAAAGACAATTCCAGTGCCCAGCTACCCTCTAGGTGTAGAATCTTTTCTTGATATCCAATGTAAACGTCCCCCAACTCCTCTTAAGGCCATTCCATTGAGTCCTCTCACAGGTCATGAGAATGAAGAGATCAATGTCTGCCGTTCCTCTGCCATCACAAAGAAGTTGAAAATGCAATGAGGTCCCCTCTCAGCCTCCTTTATTTCCTGATGGCATTTACTCCTGCATCTTTTATCTCCCCTTCTCCCCTCATCAAGGTCAAAACCCACAAAATTCTTCCCATTCATTCTGTGAAACTCTTATTAGTGAGAATTAATAAAAAGGTATTATCAGAATAATGGAAACTGAATATTTTATTTAAATATCTACCTTATTTTCAAGGTTCCTTTTTTCTTTTCTTTCCAAATATTTCCCTTGCCAGTAATAAAAGTTTTATGATTAAAGCAGTTTAGTATTTGTCCTGGTTCTGGCCAGGACAGTTATTTTCTGCAGGAGCCAGGAGAGGCATAACCCAGATGTGGAGGTTATCCTGTACCACCTCACACCATGTACAGGGGGTGGGTGGGGCAAGGAGCTCCTTTCCAGTCAGGGTTACATTGGGTTTCACAGGGTGGGCATTTGTGTGTGAACTGATCATCTTTCCTGCACACCATATTAATATCAATATTAATATTGGTACTGTTTGTTCTTACCTCACTGCTGTTTCCAGTAAATTGTTCTTATCTCAACTCTTGATCTTTACCTTTTGTGCCTCTAATTCTCCTCCCCATCCTGCTGCAGAGGTAGAGGCTGTGTGGTCGCAGAATGAGCCAGAGATGTGTTGTTTAGTGGGAGCACTAAATTGGGGAATACCATTCTTAAAATTCATGACAGTGTTGTAGCTGTAAATTATTTGCTCACACATAAAAACATATTAAAGTTGTTGGTTTTGTTTAAATTTTGTTTACGCTTCTTTCATCTCATGGTATTCTGCAGACTGGCTAAGCTGCTAGATATTATCTGGCATTACAAAGGGGATTTCCAGGGAAATTAATTACATTATTTGGTTGCAGCACCATCATGCAGGTATCAGGTACTGCTGATAGATTCTTTCTCGCTCTTTTCCTCTTCTCTCTTTTTTATAACAGTCATGTCCTGTCATAGAAATTATATTGTTGCCCATGGCATTTCTTTCAGATACATAATTTAGGAATGTACAAGCAGCAATATGTAAAAGGTTGGTAAGGAGATGGATTTTGTGTATCTCTAGCAGATTTTCTATGGAAAATGTGTCAGATAATTTGTGTATCTGGTAGGTTTTAAGATACCATTTCAGCTTTAGATTACAGTAATCATTGGATGTGAGTCCCAAATCTTGTTTCAACCTGAACTCGCAGTCTTTGCTTATGTGCTTTCAAATTATGCATACAGATTCTCAAGCAATTTATATTACACAGAAAACTATATTTCACAACATCCATTTCTCTGTGTTGAGGCCCCAACAGTCAAGAAATCTCAAGTGAGTTATAAACTTAAATTCTGTATTGCTGTAGAAAAAGCTGTAATTCTAAGATACAGTACTTAGGAAATAAATTTTTTATTTAGGAAATAAATTCTTTGCAAACCTGTAAGGCATGCATAATACCAAATATTTTGAGGAATTTCATTGGTGGCAGATAAATTTCAGTTTATTATAATGACAAAGTTTTTAATAGATTAGCATTGAAGGGTTATTTCTTTTCCTCTCAATTTTTTTTTTTAATCCCTAAGCTTTAAATTAAAATATTTGTGGCAACAGGTCCACATATGACCTATCATTCATTAACATCACCTTTTGGTGAGACTGCAGTCAGTGAGAGCATATTGAAAAGGTACTTGAGGTTTCTGTGAGTAGTGTGGCAAAGGGGAAGAGCCCAATTCACCTTCTGTGTAAAAATAAATCAGGGAGAATTCTAGATGTTAATGCACTTACTTTGGGTAGAAAGTAATTTTAGAAAGTCAGTGTGAAAAATGAGTTGTTTTCTTCAAGATTTGCATCTTTGGTCTGGGAGATAGATGAAAAAATGAAAAAAACTTCAGCTATAAAATCTGCTCAGCAGAATACTACCATTCCTAGAACTGCACACACTAGTTGTGGTGGTCATTTTTACCCTGTGTACATGCTTGGAGGTGTTTATCAGCTACAGCCTCTTAGTCACTTCCATCAGTGCTGAACTTGGTACAAACTCTCTATTCTGTAGGCATAATTTGCTTTGTTGTAAAGTTGCAACTTCCTTTTGTTGATTTATCTCTGCTCATAAAAAAGATAAAGCACAAGTGAAACAGCTTAATTTTAATTATACTGGCTACTAATTTCCTTCAGAATCTTAAAAAAATCACTAATATATAGTATTACGTAGGTTAACAAATACATTCATAATGTGGTCTGACTTCTAAAACCTATTCTAAACAAGAGGTCAAATCTTACCCATATTCAAGATTACAGGAGTGTGTATATGCAGCAATGGTTTTCCTTGGGGAATGATAAAAATAGGGGCACTGCCAAGCAGGTTGGAGGAGTGAAGCCAGCCAGTTAAAATATATTAATGTAGGGGCTAATAGAATGTGTCTTATATCCAGTTTCCCAGACTGTTCAATATACAGGAAAACTGCAGGTAGAAGTTTGTGGAAGTCCAAAGTGCTTCTTACTTCTCTTGAGTATTAGAAAAAGCATTAATGTTTCATTTATGCTATTATTAGCTAAAATTGTTTCATAGAAGGACTTACCATTTTCTATCTTGACCGTGCTGTATATTTTGAATACGATAAAATTTCTCCACTCTGTTTTTAAAAGAACATGATGAAATACTCTATTTTTCCAGCACACATTTTACTTGAATTTTCTGTCACAAATTTGCTCTCCTTGTTTTGTTTCTAATACAGCATATTTGTTTCTAAGAACTACATCTGATTGGGGTTGTAAGGGTTTGAAACATGGTAGTAAACTGTAACACAAAATCATATTTAAACACATCAAAAATAATTGTTCATATGCCACGAAAAAGACATTGGAAGACATATATGTTTTAGAATAATTTTTTTCAGTCAGGAGTAGATTCACAGATTGTAAATGTTAGTCTTATTTATTAAGGTATTTAATGTGATGTTTAAATTATTGGCATATATTTTATATGACTTTCTATTGTGTTTATGGTCCTTTGGATTGGTTGTATGGGTAATTTTGATGATTATCTCAAGTAGTAGGCCAATGTGTTTCTTAGCAAATCCAGACTAATGGAGTAGGTGTTACCTTTCATACTGGGGAATAATAGCCACCTGTCACTGGAATATAAATTCATAAAAATCACATCTCAATATGCAAATATGTTTTGTCATTACTGCTGCAAGTCTGTGAAGCCCAACAGGACAGAAAATTCCAATATTTTGTCCTCAAATGTTCATAACCATAAAATAAATGAAGTATGTGTTTTGATTGTCTTTGCCTGACATTATTTGCACAGGGCCTATATCTTTTCATGCCTGATTTTCTCATACTGTCTAACAAAGAGCTTCACCATAAAATATAGGCTTGAAAGTTCATTTTTATCATACTAAAGTCTATTGTTATACATTAAAGGCTTTTTACTGCAGTTTTTATTGATATACTGCATTGTATAGAATAATAAAATTTTGTAGTGTAGGAATTAATTTTAAATTATATTTTGATCTCTTTAATAAACAACCTAGAACTCTGATTTCAAAAGTGAAGTTACATCTGGATTTAAGATTGTCATGCTGATAAGACTACTTATCAATAATTTAGAACTGTGAAACTGACATATATTTTTCCCCTTGTAAAAGTTCCTGAAATTTCAATACACAGATTTTTAGACAAAAAATTACAGAATTACAATGTTTCCACACTGATGAAAATAGATCTTGGTTCTTCTTTGTTGAAATTCAAGTATTCTGGTGAATAAAAATTGGTTTTGTGGCAGCAGTCTTGTGGTAAAGAAAAGGAAAAAAAAAAAAAAAAAAAAAAAGAGTGAAAAAAACAACTGAAAATTAGTTTAGGCTGGCTAGCAGATATGTTCATGTACTGAAATATTTGGTGAAAACTTACATCTTGTAATATTCTAACTGCAGATGTGATAAAATTAATCTATCCAAAAACTGCATGTTTTACTTGCAAGGTAATTTCTTAATTTTTCCAGATACCTGATGTGTACACATATGCATCACTGCTACATTTATTGAAAATAAATTCAAAGTTCTTGTTGCCATGACAGAGCTTCAAAGCGCTGTGTCTGTAGAAAGCAAGCTTTATGTATGCTCATGTATCATATAATAATAAATTTTAGTCTCATGGATTCTAATGTTATACTGAAACTGTATTTAGTTTCTCAGGTAGATTTTTGTTTCTAAAAAACCTGGAATGATCAGATGCAAGTGTCCAAGAACTTCATTATAGCTGGGTCATTCCTGACAGATTCGTGTCCATGTTACCAGATTTATTCAAGACAGAAATCTTCTTTATTTAACCATTATTGAACTGCCCAAAGAGTTTGTTTTCTCAAGTTGTATCAACATTTCCTATCGAACTTGCAGTGGAACTTGAAAATAGCTAATCATTAGCCTCTTTATGTCAAGTGATGTACTACCTCAGCCATCTCTCATGTTGAACAAACTGATTTACTTATCACACCCCTGATCTCTAGGTTATATTTTCTCACTGCTTCATGATTGTTGGTTCTCTCCTGGATTCTTCCATTCTTGTGTAAATTTTCTTGGGAATTTAGCATTTATTAATTAATATCATCAATGTTGAAACATATTTGGAAAATATTGCAAATATTAATAGCTACATAAAATCAATTACATTTATTGTATTTTTAAAATGCAGTAAAAACGTAGTATGTAGAAATATTGTAGCTCTCCTTATTAAAGAAATTTAGGCATATAAAGAACAGAATGGAACTGGACTAGAGATGAAAACTTGTAAAATATAAGAAAGACACATACTAAGAATATAGCTTAAGTGAATGACTATGTAATGTATAGCAAGTTGAAGCAAGACCTGTAAAACTGTGAAGTAGAGTTTACAATGAAATCTGCAAAGTGGTATTTTGGTATTTACTAATAGATTTGCTATTACATCATTTTAAACAAGAGCTCCTATGAAACAGACAAGAGAATAATCATTAAGCTACTGCTTAAGTTGCCTGGACAAAAATTTCACCTTTGGTAAGAAAAATATGAAATATAATATTTTTTTAATTGCTATTAAATTACCTTTAAAAATTCTAGTGATAAGAATGTTTTAGACTGTGTTGAAATTACTGAAGATTCTTAAGATGAATAATTTGAAGATAAAAAATATTCCCGACATCCTAAAAGGTAAGAACAATTAGTCCAATTATGTTCCTGCTTTGTAAAAAATGTCTAGATATGAAGAAAAAGAAAGAAAACCTTGTATGTTTACACAGGCATCTTGGGAACAGGATAATTAAATTAATTATACTTCTATTTATGTTTCTATAGTGGAGAGCAAAAAATCTCAAAATTTTACTTTCTGTAATAATAATTTGCCAGCAGCAAATTATTGCAGCATTAATACTGTCGTATTTGTCTCCAGTTAAAATTCTGCTTTTCCTTCCAGTATGTTATTATTGAGTTGATGAGAGAGTGACAACATTAGACTGAGAGTTGGAAAGAAGATAGGGTTGGAAAAGATGGGTGGAAAGAAGAAAAAAACATCATGGTCATCTAGTATTACAGATAGAGTCCTAAAGACAAACCCTGGCACATTAAGAATATAAAGAAGATTCAGAAGGTTAAGGAAACATAAAATCCTGTGTAGTCCAAGCAGATGAAGGTTGGACTGTGACTTTGACTAACATCATAGGAGAGTAAAAAATGTTAGCATCAAGAAAGGAACTGATAAATACAAGTAAATATTCCATATATTGAATCAATACCTCTACATTTGGTAGATTTGAGCACCCTTCAGAGTACTAGTGGAGAAAGCTGAAATAATCTGTGCTTGAAAGACAGTTTTTAGTTATTGAAGTAGCTGGTATAACAGATCAAGGTAGTAGTCTCAATATAGTATTCTCTAATATTCTCAATGTAGTATTCTCAATACTGTAATATATGGTATTATCATAATTAAAATAATTAGAAATCTAAGATGAAATCTCTGAAATAGCATTAACTCTTCTAGCTTAATGTGACTTACTGCATTTCTCTGTATGTGAAAAGTAAGCATAACCACTAGCCTGACTGAAGGGATTAATATAAACTAAGACTGCTCAGAAAATCACTGTGGTACAGCTTAAACTGGTTGAAGCATAAGAAATCCCTGAGGAAGGGCTCTTTCAGAAATGCTCTGGTATCTTTCAGAGTTGGTGTTGTGGGAAATATCAGAGAAGTGAACATGAAAAATGTAAACTGTAAATGTGAGGGAAGCTTATTTTGTGCAGTGAACTATTTGGCAATATGAGCTGTGAATGAGTAGAAATCTCTGTGTCTGTCCCATCTACCAATTCCCAAGGGACAGAGCAGTCATTACTCATGACTGCCTCCAGTGAGCACCCCACACTTCACATGTCAGAGAATTTTACAGCATTTGCACTTTCCCTTAGTGTATCTCTAAGTAAAAATATATCTCTTGTGATAAAAATAATGCACTTCAGTAAATGAGAAGTACAGCTGGGAAATAATAATGAGTAGGAAGAAGACAATCCAAAATTCTAAAAGAACTCAGGATAAACTTTGATTTAACATTTTGTGAAATCATACAAAGAACACAAGAAAAATTAAAGTATTTTTTTCATGTGATACTGAACTAGCTTGAAAACACAGATTAAACATAGTTGCTTGTAGTTTTGGTATTACTTAGAACAATGCTTGTTGCAATTTTTTCCCCTCAGTCTCTCCATCTCAGTGTCAGAAGCAGAGAAATTTTATAATTGAGGGTGATACCACTCTATTTCATAGTAAACTCCATAATATAAAAAAACTTTCTTAGATCTTTTGCTTAGAACAATATTTCCATTGCACCAACTCATGTTGTATCTGCCTGTATTTGTATTTGCCACAGAAATATCTTCCTGAATGCTCCCTGAATTTTTGCATATTCTGAATTTATTTGTATTGAAACTCAATTAATTTCTGTTTATGCTGTTTTCAAAATGCTCATATTACACAAAAAAAACCCACTTTATCAATGGATAGGATATTGACTTGCAAATAGATACACCATTCTTATGATGTAAGAATATTATCTGTTAGAGTAGTAAATGTTTCAATGCAAAACAATCCAAAGTAAAACATTGTTATTAAGTGTATCTATTGTTTAAAGATCCACTAACATCAGTCTTTTTCAAACACTACCAATAAATGGTCTAACTTTCCAGAATTACTTTACTGCTCTTGTTTTCCACTCTCCAGAAATAAGAATCCAGATAACTCATGCAATAATTCCATAGACAAATTTCTTGAAACTTTTTTGTTTCTAACAAGATTATGGTTATGTGGAATGGTAACTGACTTTCTAGAATAAGAAATCACAGTTAGGGAGTCACAGTATTTCTGAATTGAGAAACATTTTGCTGGAAATGATTAAAAAACTAATTTACTGCTTTAAGTAATCTTGTTTTCAATTTTTTCTAACAATAAGTTTAATCCTTCACTAATGCTCAAACAAATCATGAAAGTCACCTGATTCTTCTGTTAAAAGATTAATGGGTTCTTCCCTGTCATCAATTTAAAAAAAATATTTTGTTTATTTATTTAGCAGTTTTCAAGCCCACTGCTCTTAGGCTCTTTATTCCATCTTGTTCAAGTCAAAAATAAAGGCTGCAAATCAGTTATGGGCAGAGACAAGATCTTTCATATGCCTTGTAGCTGAAATGTATATATATGTATACTGTCCTTCTCTAAAGTGTTCCATTCAATTTTAATGCAATGAGTGGGATATTTTCTGTTAGGAGGAAGAGCAATCCATTTAATGCAAGCATTTGACAAATCAATTATAAGATTTATTTTCCTCTCCTGGTCAAGCTGGGGATGTCAGACTATAGACACATGCTGGTCTGCTAAATGGTTAATAGCTTAATAGTAGATTTCCTGTTGAAAGCTGCTGTTTGTGCAGTGCCATCTATTTTCTCTGTGGCACACAATTAAAATCAAGCCTCAACATTCTTTGATTACACTGAGAAAGTATATTCATGAATAAGTAGTCCCTTTGAAATGAAGAGATCCTGTTTAGTGAGTAAGGTAGCCTCTAAGTACTGTGATATGTAAAAAATAAAATTACAACACAAAAAATAAACCCTCAAAAATTCAAATAATGGCTTCTAATTCAAATGCTTATCATGTCCTCATTTTCCACATTGCTCTATGCTAAGATATTTCTGATTTCTCAGCTGGGAAGACACTTAAACAATTTAGCAAAATGTGATTTCTTCACCCTGAGAATTTCTTTATTTACTCAGTCCAGATGTTAAACTCAGCAGCAGTCTGTTTCCAGTACTGCTAAGGGAAAGTGAGGATTCTTGTATAAAATGAGCAACCTTTTGGTAAATGCTGTTGGATTCTAGTACTGGCAATTTAAAGATCAGAGCTGAATGTCACCTGTATGTTTAATAGTCTTCTGAAAGTCATAAGCATAGTCAAAATAAAAAGATGTCTGAGTTTAGCCAGAATTCATAAGCAGTTATCTAATAACTTAAAAATCAAATCCTTACATATTTGTGGAAAATCTGGATGTGAGTTGCTATTCAGAATATCTGCTGCTGTTTTACTATTTTTTTTTCTCTAAAAAGAGAAAGAGAAAGAAAATGAGAAAGAGAGAGACAGAGAGAGAGAGAGAGAAAGAAAGAAAGGAAAGGAAGGGCAGAAGGAAGGGTGGAAGGAAGGAAGAGAAAAAAGAAAAAGAAAAGAAAGAAAAAGAAAGAAAAGAAAGAAAGAAAAAAGAAAGAAAGAAAGAAAAAGAAAGAAAGAAAGAAAGTTAATTTTTTTATTATTATTATTTTCTGATCATAGAGTATCTCTTCTTTCAGTGTGGTAAATTCCAGTCACTTATTATGAAAAAATTTGGATCTTTTTCTATTTGCAAGGCTTTTAGTAAGTTTATCCAAGAACAAATGAGTATTAGTTGGTCCCAGACAGGTGCAAACTGGAAATTTTATATCTAATATGATAAAAAATATGGATCTGAAAAAGTCTTTTCATTAGTTCTGGTAGTCTCAAGACATTAATCCTTATATAGATCATGTAGCATTGTTGCCCTGATGTGAGGAATGGAGGAAATTCCTTCTGGTTAGCCCATTAGGAAGACATCATGCTAGATGAGTTGTATTTCATATAGGTGATTATAGGGCAAAATCTGTGAGAGGTTTCTATGATAAAGCTCTTTAGAAGAAACAAGTTTTGAAAAAGTGACAATTGGCAATTCGGACTAGATAATCTTTAAGCATACTTTCCAAACCAAATTGTTCTATGATTCTACAAAACTGCATAAGGCATGTGAAGTAGGGTTATGATTGTCAAGTAGAATGTACTTGGAGAAAAATGGTTCTATGGAAGGAAATTAGACTTTACTCAAAGCATAGAACTCTCACATGATTGCTCTGAATATTGGCAATCAGTGTTTCTGCTTTTCTCTTAATTTTTTTCCATTGTTTCTGATATGATTTTACTGCCTCATTCATGTGACTTTACTGTACATTTTATTTTCATTAATATAACACTTAGAGGAGGGAATAAGGCATGTGTTTGAAATAAGAATATGCCTTTGTGGAAATGCTAGGACTCTTCAGGACAGAGTGCGTTAGGGAACAGCAGTTGCAGAGGGTGTTTCTGGGTTTTTTTATTGCTAAGTACACACCGAAAGCATGACATAAAGGCTGTAAAATTGAACTAGTTTCTTATGTATTCTTCTGATATTTAGTCCAGAGTAGATCTTAATTTTTTTAACTCTTCTATACTTTGTGAAAAGTTGGTTTTGCTCAGATATTGGCCCAAAGTCAGGGAACATTGGAAAACAAGTTCTTCTAAAGCAATCACACGATTATCCCCAGAAAAGAACTAAAACTCAAATTCTCAGTTTTCTCTTTTTCTCCTCTTTTTCCAATGAGAAAATAATTTATGATTGGTCTTACTATAATGAAAAAATTGTAGAATGAAGCAAGAACTAAGCTTAATTCTTGTCCCTGACTTTTTGGTACCAAAAAGTGCAGGATGCTAAGTAGACATTTATGTTCAGCATATTGAGTTTAAATCTTTTATCATGTCACCCTTTATGCATAATCCAGAAGTTCAGTTGTTGAATCTTTTGAATGGCATAAATATTTTAAGACAAAATATCAAAGGTCTTGTCTGCCTCAATCCCAAATACTTTAAACTAAGAGTTCGTTCTTATTTCTATTCTATGCTTGCCTCTTGGGGTTACCTTGACTTCCTCTTCATCTTCATTAACAGCTGAATTTGGCTTATGCTGCTTAGTTTTTTTTTTTGTTTTTTTTTTTTTTACAAGATGAATTCTACAAAATGCCTCACAAGTCAAATATTCTTATAGCCTTCCTCAATTCCTGTGTATAGTGCAGGTCAATATTAGAGTACCACTTAGCAGTGCATATCACACAACATAATTCCTCATAATATTAGCAGAAAAATTATTTAAAAAGTCCATTCTGAAAGTAAAGGAGTTGATTGAAAGTGAGGAAATACTCTAGTGTTGCTGTTTTATAACAGTAAAAAACATTCTTCAAAACTAGTCATGAAACAACACAGAAATTATTCTGGTAGCCTTCATACCATCTAAATAGATTATTGAAAAAGAACTACTCTTAGAAAACATATCACTCATTATAAAGCGGAAGAAGTAAATATTTTTGCTAGCTTTAAAATTAGTTTGAAGAAAAGCTTTTCTATCACATAAATTCGTAATGGGACAAATATTAACAGAATCATTGATTCAAAAATAGTAGCAGGAATATCTGAAAAAGAATGGATAGAATAAACATTTCATGTACTAAAAATAGGGATAGCACTAAGGTAAAAGAAAATTATATAAAACAGTAAATTTTAAATAGTAATCAAAACCAACTTGATGATGTTAAGTATCCCTTATACATTTGTAAAAACTACATGGAATTGCTAAAATTATAGCTCTTTATTAACTTTTTAGATTAAATGTGTCATGGAAATGTAATTTTTAATACTTAGTTTAACCAATTTTTGTTCTGCACTTAGTCCTGATCCAGCATATGAATTGGGATGTTAATCAAGAGAACACCAAAGGGTCTTTTCAGACAGTTAGTCTGTGGCTTTGTTTCTTCATAGAAAAATTCAAAAATCCTGATACATTGGGTCCAGTTCTCAACATGAATCACAAGACTGTGTCTGAAAAAGCTGCAAGGCAACAGAATTTAAGAAGCAGAGACTACTCCAATACAAACAGTTGACTGAGATCTTGACAACATAAAGTGGAGAGATATATTTAGTGTTAGTTATAGAAATAAACTTTGGAAGCATACACATGAATTTTGTGATAGCTGAGTCAAGACTCTCTCTTTTTTCTACCATTTTGTGATTTAGAAGAGCACATGTAAAAATGTACTTGAAGAAAAATTAGCATTACCTGTCCTATGTTTTTTCACCTTATTTCATGAATAGACCTAATTTTTTACAGTTTGCCGTATAAAAAAAGACATTTACAAAGAAAACTTCCTCCCTGACTTCTCTGGCACATCAAAATGAAAATAACCCTAACTAATATAAGCCTGTCCAGTCAATATGATAAACCAATGGCTGATTATTTCAGGAAAAATATAACAACATATTAGCTGGGATTTTCTTAAATGACTTGTCAGTTTGATACTAGTTTTTGGTGATATCTTCCAGTTTAGTACAGACAAGTGTTTCACAAAACCAAAATGGTAGAAGTTGTTTAAAGTCTGAATCCAAAATGCCACCTTTATTTTAAAAGAAATATCTTGAAAATTAGTCAATATTTTCAGGTCAAACCCTGTGGTAAAAATATGGAAGATTATTTTAATTTCATGAACTATCTGGATTATCAGTTTATTACTTTTAAGAATTATACAGAAGATACTTTAAAGAACAATACAGAAGATGTATAACTACAACTGTTATATAACCAGAAAGAGGAGGATTTTTATGGAAGAACAACCATGTTGTAGATTTCAGCTCCCCAGTGTTGTTTTCTTTTACCCCTGCCCTACCCTTGCCCTTCTCTCTCCACAAAAAAGATACGATTTAACTCTTCTAAATCAATGACTGTTATAGTGCTTTAAATGCTCTTCCATGCGTAATATAAACCTGCAATAACATTAAGTACACTTTGAAAAAAATGAGACATAAAAGACTGCTTCTGGTCCTAGATGTCAATGTGCAATAAGTTTTACCTCCTGCCATGTATGACTACAACTTAATAAATTACATTTCTAAAGATTCTGTTTACTAAATATTATTGACAAAATTTTAAAAATAGTCAGAAACTGAGGAGATATATTATACAACTTCAACAGTTTACACAGAGGTGTTTTTCTTTTTTATGAGTGTTTAATGTTGAAGGTGTGCTATGTACTCACTCTTGAAATATAAAAACAGTGAAAGGAAGAAGGTGATCTATCACACTGATTTAGTTGAGGATTTCAGTTACTCAAGTTATTTTGTCCAAAATAATATTTTATTTTATATACCTTATTTGTTGGGAGCTGAGTGTTTTGTTATTTATTTTCTTATCAGGTTGATATTAAGATAGTCTGAAGGAGGACTTTCACCACAGTTGTGAAAAAAGAGCAGTGTCAACCTGGTAAGTTTATCTTTTTGTTGATGTTGTATTGATGATGGTTTTCCCACTGGTGTTCTTTCTCATTTATGTTAGAGATCTCACTTACTGTTGGTTTTATTCTTGATGTAATAGTTCTTAAACTTTGCCTCATGTTTTAACCAAAAAAGATGCTCAGTATCTCATTAACTCTTTGAGATGCAGTTTTGTCATGGATCCAAGTAGCTTCATTGCAGCCAGAGGAGTTAGCACAAAAAATTATTTTTAATCCTTTAAGTGTGTATACAATACTTCCATCTTTTTCCCAGCCTTGTCAGGTCTATATTTTGCAGTTTGAGAAAAAATATGAACTGAAGGGCCTGGGTTTAAAATGTCATTTTTCTGATTTGTTTGTTTATTTTATTAATGTCATGGTTTAGGAATGGCACTCCAAATCACCAGTCACTCCTCACCCTCCCCACTCCTGTGGGAGACAAAAGGCAATGACTATGGATTAAGAAAGAAACAATTTACTGGAAGCACCAATGAGATAAGAAAAATGGACAACAACTACAAACATATGAAAAATATAAGTTACAAAAGAGGTGATTTGCATGGAAAAATGCTCACAAAGCCTGGAACAATAAGAAACAATGGTAGACAGACCCTCTGTGCTTCCATGCTTTTTTCCCTGACCGCAAACCATGCCCACCATCTTCTCAGAGGCAAGAATGCCTTAGTTCTGCCGCCAAGCATGACCGAGGTGGCTTAGGATAAAAACCTAGACACACCCACATAGGTACAGGCTCTGCTCCCTCATGGCTACTGTGAAAAAAAGTTTGTTCTGGAAAAAAAAACAGGACAACTAATTAAAATAAAATAAAATAAAATAAAATAAAAAAAAATAAAAAAAAAAAAAGGCAAAACAAACACAACTTTTCTGGAATTTCAAACTGTGACTTTAAAGCAGTTATTTATTCCAGCCTTATTCATACAAATGTTTGCTTCAGGTGAGTTATCCTTTTATGAAAAACCTTTCTGTGAATTTTATTTCCTACCTAGAAGAAAGTCAGTGCAATTAAACCAGTATTATCTCTTTCAGGAGGACAAGTAGTTTTAAATGTTTAGGAATAATAGTGTATAACTCCCCAGTGTGAGTGGAACAATCCCTTCTATTTTCTTCACACACACGTGCACACACGCACACACAAAGGCTTTGGCTAATGGTCTGCTGGAAAGTGCTGGGAAGGGAAGTCAAAAGACAGTTTTAGAAATTCAGAAATAATTGCAGCACTTAAAAAAATAACACGTTCAATTTTATAATCTGAAAACACTAAAAAATGGTGGTATCATATATCTGACACAATATAGGACAAGATTTAGAGATGTATTAAATTTATAAGCAAAAAATACTTAATATGGAGTTGCAGACTTCTGTCAAGACTGGTCTTATAAGGTCTCTAATTTCATATATATTAAATTAGTCACTTATGTATGTATGCATGTATGTATGATTCTCTCGAACTGTCATCTATCTATTCATCTATCTTCTGATGATCAATGGATGATCTCTATCCTTTATTTAAAGGAAATACAATAATTTCTGTTTGACTACCAGCACCAACAATTAATCAGTAGTGCTTTACCACTGCACTGACTTTGACAGCCTAACATAATAATGACAAAGCACGAAACCCCACTGTCATGGTTCTTGAAGCACCCAAGATCACACCCTGCTTTCTCACTCCTCCTTCCCTCCTGGTTTTGGCAGGATGGAAAGGAGAAGGGGAGGCACTAAAGGTAAAGATCCTGTGTGAGATAAGAACAATTAACTAGAAACAGCAGTGAAATAAGAGCAAAATAACAATACTAGTACTGGTGCCAGAATGAACAAGACAGGCAAACGATTCACAGGCCATTGCTCACCATGTGGAACCCACTGTCACCTGAATGTACAAGTTGCACAACCTGGCCCAAATGGAAACCCAACCCCCTACATACACCCTGCACATAATATGAGATGGTATTGAGGAACAGAAGTGCTTTCCAGAGGTTAAATTTGCTCCAGGACACATTAATGCTTTAACATAGCCACCTCTTACTCCTGTCTCAGATAGCACAAAAATACAGTGTTTCTTCAAGGTATTCAAAATATATTTTAATGTGCTTAAACTGGGAGCTGTTCAGTCCTTCTTGAAAATTCTTCCCATCCAGAAAGTGAAAATATATCAATAGGATATCTTTTGAAAAGGAAAAGCTTATCATTCCATTATGTAGAAGAAATAGTTTTGTGTAAACTTATCTGCATGCCTCACTTTAGGTATGTCAGGGATGTTCCTTTTAGAATTATTTTCAAAATTGTAGCTTGATGTGATTCCCGTTAGGTATAAGAAGATTTTTGGTTGGTTGGTTGGCTGGTTGGTTGGTTGGTTGTTGGTTAGTGGGTTCATTTGTTACCTGCTACTTTGTTTTTTATCCGTGAGTGGGATTAGACACTGAAGATTTCTTGGAGTAACTATGAGATATCTCTCCTTGAAGGTGTTCAAGAATAAATTGGGCTTGATCCTCAGCATCTTGATCTAAGTAGACCTGTTTTAAGAAGCAAGAAACACTAGATGACCTTCTAAGTGTGCTTCCTTTCAAAATTATTCTGTAGATTTTGTAGATTTCTGATTCTGTGGTTAAAGTTACCCCAAGAAGGAGGAGGAAAGTCTTATTAGCATTTTTTCTTAAATTCACTAACTTCTTCAAGGAATTAGTTATGAAATTTAAATGAAACTGGCATTAAATATCAGTTTGTTCAGCTTAAAGAAATTATCAAGGGACTTAAACTGTGAGAAAAAGTAGCTCAGCTTTGAAAAGATTACATGATCTTAGGTATGAAGATTTTGCACACCATTGCTGTTAAAATGGGACCAATTGATAAACTACTAGAAACTGTAACTAAATTTTGTATATAGATCTCTGAAAATCTGTTAATGCACTTTCTTTCAGGAAATCTGAAGGTGAGGTAAAAACTCATCTGCAAGCTTCTGAAATTCCCCCTTATTTTTGTTTTAGTCTAGTTCATGCTGTCATCTTTTCCAAAAACAGCTTAAACTTACAGACATGTAACTTTAAAAGATACCAATATGGTTAATTTAGTGTACAGCTATACTTGTATGTTGTTTTCCCCAAAGAAAACCAAGAAAGGCTTTATGGATGTAATTAATTTTTAGGTGCAGAACAGTAGAGTGCTGTCTTAATGTCATAGGTACAATGATCAGAGTATAGCTTGCTAGAAGTCAAAGGAATTGCACCAGAGAGAAATCTGGCCAAATGCTGTTTAAAGGAAGCAGAGAGTAATTTGACTGGAAAACTATCCCACACCCCAAAAGCAATTCATTACTGAAAAAGTACTAATCTTAAAAGCAGCACTGCCATTAAGTCATGCAACAGGTAAGAAGTATTACTGTCAACCATTTAAGCCCTTATGTTTAGCTACTTGAAAATGACATCTAATTCCTGTCTCTCTTTTCAGTTCCCACCTGTGTTAATAAATGTTAGCCTTTTCCCTGCCTTGATCTTCTCTTGGTATTTCTAGAACACCTTCATTTAATAAGGAATTCATTTGCAGCTTTAACAATGATTTATAGTTCTTAGCTTTTTTTGCTGTTGATGTGTTTTAAAGCATATTAATTGGAATGAGAAAGAAAAGATGATTTGAGGAACTGCATCAGTAAACACTATAATTAAGTATAGCATACTGATTTGTTGGATTTTTTTTTGGTTAATATTTTTTGTTGTTATTGTTGTTTTTGTTGTTGTGCAAATAAATTACTATTGGTTTTGTAAGCAATATTTTAAACATATTGCAGTATTAAACACACAAGAAAAATTAGAAGATTTCATCTTAACATAATTATGGTCTTTGACATATAAAAAAAGTTATATGGCGTTACTCTATCAAGCAGTATCATCAAACTAAACACGTGTCTGTTAATTCCACACTCTTAATCTGAGAATATAGAAATAGTGAAGTGTGTTAGTTTGACCAGAAAGACCAGTTTGTCTTTCCACACCTTGTATGGGAACAGTTTCATAAATAGCTTTTGTACAGGAAAGAAACCTAAGTGCTGCCCTGAGACAATTTGTTATTTTTACATTGATTTCCTTGTGTTGTTCTGGCTAGGAAAAGATTCTATCTAGTGTAGAGAATTTTCCCAGAAGCAAATGTTACTATGATTCTTTTGAGTAACAGAGAATTGTACCCTGCCATTAGTTGAGACAAAATATAGATATGCCTGGAGTAAATTTTACAGGAGTTATCCTCTCTACTTCCCTTAGCTGGAAAGAGTGGGTGAGTCTACTTGACTATGACTGTACTAACTATATAAATATATTTCTTCAAAATCAGTTTCAAAGGTTTAGAATCACACACCTACCTTCATCTTCCAGATCTTCTTCTATTCACATATCGGTAAACTGAATGGTGTTTGATCTAAATCTGGAATAAAGATGCATGTCATATTCATGTCGCTGTGTTTTTTTAATATAGAGGCTACAAGACACTTCTGTTAGGTTGTTATGCTTCTTCATATTAACTTGTAGAAGACACTTCTGGGCATGTTTTCTGATTCAATTTGATCAAATAAAGTATGCCAATCTGGTTTCTCTGTTCTCTTGTTTTAATAAGAAATTCTAGGGCTTTTCTTGTGTTTTCAGATGCTCTAAGAGAGATAAGGAATCCCATAATTTCTCATCTTCTTTATTATTTCGGGTTTGTTTCTTTATATTGGCTTTCTCTTGCTGTCTACAAGACATCTGTGGCAGTGAAAGTGTTATAAAATTGTGGAAAGGTTACTCTTTGATCTTCTAATTTAGCAGAGGTATGAAAAGATGCTTTTGACATGCTTTACAAACAGTGGGTGGGTAGAAGGGTCATAAATGACAGGGAGAGAAGATCATCTCAGCAAGAGAAAGTAAAAAAATACTGGAAGGAGAATGAAGACTAGACTGAAAAAATATTACAAAGGTAGTGAGAAAGGGAAAGAGAAAACTCTGAAGTTAAGCAGTGTGTAGTATGTTTTCAGTATGTGGTTATGTCTGCAAGGGCACTGACAATTTTCTGTGCATTATGTTTTACCATAAACATCATAAATTGGAACATTTAAGAAGCAATCAAATTAAAAATCTGCTTATTTAACAACGTTTTTCCATTCCCCTCTCCTTAAAAAAGCACACTTAGAACCATGACCACTGTCCAATTTGTGCTGATGCTGTAAGTTTCCAAAACAAGGAATACCAGCAGTCCCTTCCCTGATGTCATAAGAAATATATCATTCTCTTCCCTTCATAATTTTCTTTAGTTTTGGGATATCATGCAGATATTTTATTAGTAAATATTACCCAAGTTACTTCTTGTCCTCTTTGTTCAGCAGATGTCCTTTTTTTAAATTGGACTTGATGATCTTTCTGGGTCCCTTCCAACTTGGAATATTTTGTAATTTTGAGAACAAATAATCTGGATGGAGATTTTGTGATTTTCATGAGGTATGAACTCTTTCTGCTGGACTTTCATCAGACCATGGAACAGTGGAGGAGGTTGTCAAGCATTAACATTTCAGAAATATAGAGATCATATTTATTTTCTAAACCTCCCTCAGCTTAATTAGTTCTTGCATTGCTCCTGCACAGTTTTACCATTCATTTCAGTTCCATCTGTAGGCACAAGGGGTTAGTAAATTCTCTGAACCCTTCCTGTTAAACTCTCCTAATAACACCCTATTTAAAGCTCTGTGAAAACAAATCAAATTTGAGGAAACTCATTTTACTGATAAGAATTTATATGTGTTTTGCAGGGTTGGTTTTAAACTTCAGGTTTTCCATATGTTTTACCATGTTCTTGAAGGGCATCCAGTCTTCAGCTGGTTTTGAGGAGAATTTATAACCCTTTAATTAAGTTCTGATGAGCATTTTCCTGTGATGGGAGCAGAAAAACGTTCGTTAAGGGAACAGAGTATCCCATCTTTTACAATGTTCTTTACTTTTTTTAAAAAAGCAGAAAACATTCTGTTATATGAAATTGCAAAACCTTTTTGCTATTTTCTAATATTTCTGTTAAAAAGTATGTTTTGTAATAAGAATGGAATGATATAAGATTATGTTGAAAGCTAATTATCCAATGCTGGTAAAGAAAGCATTCCCTGACCTGAACTCAGCAGCCCTGAGTTTAGGTCCACGAACTTATGTTTGGACTTCACACAAACATAAATGTACCTCTTCTGTGAGTTCTGGATTATCATGGTTTAATTTTTCCTTTACAATTACTGGAACTGAAAACACACCTCCATAATTTCCTTATGCTTTAATGACATTCAAATACTAATAGCAAATAAAAGTCTGAAAGTATGCCAAGCCATACCATATAGATTTTATTTATTGTGGGACAATGTCTCACTGATGTTGGAAGAAATCATTTGTCAGAAAAACGTCCTGAGAAACTTTAGTATTGCAAAGCATTTTTACATTCGAGACCTTGGATATTTGCCACATGGTCAATGAACTGAATTTAAGGATGATATAATATTCTTCTAGAAGACTAGGCTGATCTGTCCATAAATATGTGCTACAACATCTTTCAAAAAAACCTTCTCCCTATCTAGAAGAAATCCTGGAAGACTGCACAAAATCGGTAATTATGATCCTCTTTATAATTTATAAAATATCCTTGTTGAAATCTGCTTTGCTGTACCTTACCTAGATAGTTGACAAATAATTATCAAAAATAATGCTTAGCTGTGTTATGTTATTAATCAAAATTTACGCCTCTAGCAACTATTCCTACAGCAAAATAAAACAAAATGTAAAAGGGGTAAAAAGAAAAATTAAGCTATAATAACAAAATTGTACCCAATGTTGATATTTTTTTTTTTTCATTTTAACTGTCAGAAAAGGTTTTATTTGCAGCACTGATGCATAAGTTAGCTCTTGAGATGGCAAGATGGCAGTTGGTGACAAGACTGAGTTCTCACTTCATAATTTAATGTGCTTTATTTATCATTTAAATTAAGCTTATTCAGTAACCCTATCTGTTAAAAAGTAAGTTTCAGTTTGCTACTTAATGACTTTGTGCTAGAGCTGATTTATTCTTTATGGAGGAGACATGAAACACTTCTCCCCTTATAATATGTTAGTAGACACAAAAAGAGTATATTACAATCTTTATGATAAACTACTAATTTCACTGTTACTGGACAAAGTTACTTCATAAACCAATGTCTTCCAATGCTATTGCATGAAAAAGCAGATTTTTTGTCCAAAAGCTAGATGTTATCAAAGTAGAAACCAGAAAAAAAAGACAATGAATTCAGCAGGAGAGAGAAGAGAGGTGGCTTGGATGAAGCACTCTCAAATGCTAAATTCATTATTGGCTTACTGAGGAATTTCTGTGAGTTTCTTTTTTTGTTTGTTTGTTTTACAAGATGAAAGAAGTAACACAAATTTCTTTCAGTCATGATGTATAATAGAAAAAATGTTCTACTATCTCTGGAAAGTCTTTCAGTAGCATGAATATATTTTTCCTGACTCTTGCCTACTGTCCTAAAAAAAAGTCCATAGTGCTTTTTTTATTGAATTATCCCCATGGCATTCTGCTGCAAGGGTTAAGGAAAAAAAGAGAGACATGCTGGTAATCCATATGGAATAGCCAGCATGAAAATTATTAAACTGAGAGCTGCTGCATTGAAACAAGAGCAAACGATGAGGAGTGAGAATCCATGAAGGTGCAAATCTCTATATCTGCGTGCCTAGGACAATCCTGCAAGAAGGAAAAGGGAATACACACTCGGGTGCCCCCTCACTTGTCAGGGCAAAGGACTTAGCTCACAGGACACTTCTCCTTGATTAAATAAAACCTGTCCTCTACAAGGGCAGTCTATGAAGATGCGGGTTCATGTGAAAGCTGTTTTCAGCAAATTTCAGGAACCCAAAATCTCTTAGAGGATCATCCAATAATTAATTTAGAACCATTACCCTTTATTCTCTCACAAGAGGTCATGCTAAAATGTTTGTCCCATCTACTTACAAGCCTCCTTTAAGTACTGAAAGGCCTCAGTTAAATCTTCATGGAGTCTTCTCCTGGCTAAATAACTTCAACTCTCTGAGTCTTTCTTCATAGGAGAGGTGTTCCATCTCTGTACCATTTTAACACATTTCCGACTAACTATTCACGCTTCAGATTGTTAGCTCTTTTACCTCCAGCTTCACTCTTTCGTATCCCCTAATCTTCCCTCTCTACCTCTGTCGGTCCATTTTGAAGAAATTGAGCATCATTCCTGCTACTTGTTTTTAAAGGACATCCCAGAACGCTCCAAGTTGCCTTTTTGTATTTGAGATATATATATATATAGTGCACTGTCTTGCAAGAAGTTCTTTCATTTCTAATGGAGCATATCATAATCAAAATTACAAATCTGCCTCACCTAAAATAAAAGACTACATTTGATTCATACAGGACTGGGCTGGTAATGTGTAATAATTATGGCCAACGTGTCACTAGAGGCAATAAATGCAGATAGTAATATGTACAACAGCCATTTTTAGGAATGTGAAAGCCACAGAATATATTCCTTCTATCTCTTCCAGTCTCTTTCAACATGTAAATTTATCCTTTTAAGATTATGCAGCTGTTGTAAAATTAAAAATTTATCTGCAGCCTACCAAGATACAGTAGAATGTTCCAGCATTATACTTTGCAGAGAGGAAACAAAAAAATTAATAAAATCAGAATGTTCATTTAAAATAATATATCAATCCTCATGAAACTGCAGATGTCTAAAAGATATGCAAGTATACCTACATCATGAATGCATATAGTTTTGCTTTTGTAAAGGGCAAGTTGCTCTCTAGGGCAGTGATGTGCCTTTAGGAAGCTGATCAGAGTCCATTTCTTCTCTCCCAGCTGATTGTGAGAAAAGTATCAAACAAGACAAGGGGTGTTTCTTCTCATTATGCATTATTATGAATTTCAAATCCAAAGTTAAAATTGTGTCTGAAGTAAATGGGTGAAATCCTTCGAGACTTTTTCACCAGCATGTAATTTCATTAGAATTCATTAAGTCACTGTAGAGAAAAAGAATAAGGAAAAAAAAAACGAACAAAAAAACTACAGTCCCAGGGAGGGTTGTTCCTTTCAGCTTTCTTTTTCTTCCTTTGAATTACATACTAGCAAGACTTTTTGAAGATTTTCTGTCTTGTTTTTATGATGGTTTGTATTGCCATCTCCAATGTACTGCCAGTAAGGCAGCATGATTTGGTCTAAAATATTGACCAATATATTCCTAAGTTCTGAGCAGATATAAGTGTAGTTTTTTATTTTATCTTTATGCTGTACTGAATGTGTTTTATTTCTGTTAAAAATTATGTAACTTGGAAGGAGTTTCACATATTAAATTTTGTTACCGTACCAAAACTGAATCCTTCTCTGGATCTTGGCATGCTAAAGCACTAACATTTAGCTGCAAAAATTGACTAGCTTGACTAGTTCAGACTTTTGGGGTAGTTATTTTCTTCTTGTTGCACTGCTGTTATGCTGTGGTGGTTTGAAAAGGAGATGAGTTTTTTTGGAATTTAGTGGTCAAACCAATGAGTGCTCAGGTTTGAATATTGGCACCTGGTGTGGCCACTGAGGACAAGGATCCACCTCTGAGAACACAGGGGGTTAAAAGCAGAGGGCTCCCAGGAGAACTCTCTCTTGGTTCCGGTCCCTGAGGATGGGCGGATCTCCCCTGCCCAGCTGGGCGGGGAGGGGAAGCCATGCGGCCTGGGCGAGGTAGGCTGGAGCCTTGGGCAGAGAGGGGAGAGGAAGATCCTGCAGGATGGAAGGGTGGAGAGAGTACAAGAACCTTGAGAGGCATCAGACAGCCTTCTTCCCCCCTCAGAGAGAGAGAGAGAGAGAGAGAGAGAGAGAGAGAAAGAGAGAGAGAGAGGGAAAGAAAGAGACTGTGTCTGTGCCACCTTGAAATTTGATATCGGCAGTCAGGCAGCACGGCTAGAATGAAGAGGAAGAGGCGCGAGAGGTGCTGGCAACTTGCTGTGGGAGTTTGGGCAGGCACAGTCCAAGGTTTTAACCCTTTTTGTAGATGATGGAAACTTTATAAATGCTAATCCTCTTAAATCTAAAAAAGGAAGATAGAGAGAACTAAGCAGAGATGATAAAAGTTCGTGCAAGTGGAAGATTGTCAGAGGATGCTAAAAAGACTCCTAGGTGGGAGGAGATGATGGAGTGGCCTTTGGCTGGACTTTTCTTGTATAGCCATGGACAGACCCATTTCTTTTTTGTGACGCAGAGACTGCATCTGGGGAGAGGCATTGGCTTGGAGCCAAGAGTGGACAGTAGAAGAGTAGTGTGAACAGAGATGAGAGGAAGATCTCTGTTCTCAACGCCGCTCGGCCCCAGAGGGTAAAATTGGGGGGGACTGATGTCCCAAAATTTGAGAAGCTGTCGGTTTTGGAACTAACCAAAACATCTTTAAAAAAGAGAAACCCTAGAAGCAGCTCTGGTCCATACACAGTAGTGAGAACACTGGACATAGAAAAAGAGGCCACGATATGGTGCAAAAAGGACTCCTATCTCTCCTTGATGAACTGAGTACTGATTATCAAAAGGGTGGTAATGGACTGAGGATTAATTATCTAAAAGGTGGTAACTTAATTAGGAAGTTTTAGTTTGTTTTATTTTGTTGAGAACTAGGGTGGGGGGAGGAAGAAGAGTGTTTTTTAAAGTTTTCATTCTCTTCTGTGTGTGTCTTCTTTACATATTATAAGTAAATAAAGTTCTTCTTTCCTTTTGTTTCTAAATTAGAAACTGTTTTGCTCTGTTTTTGGTCACATCTCACAGCAAACACCAGGGACAGTATATCTTCATGGGGGCACTGGCCTTGTGCCAGCGTCAAACCATAACATATGCTCATACAATATTGAAATTTGAAGAAGCTCTGTATTTACTCCACATTAATATTTTCTGTGTTCTATTTTTCACTTGTCTGTTGAATATTAACTTCTCTGGAAACCTAGATTGCTGACTGAGTCACAAGACTAAGAGTGATTAACCCTTGGCCTGTGTGATATGTAATTAGCTCAAACCTTCTGTAATACTCCATCTTCCAGAAAGAGGAAAATTTGGAAATAAGTAGTTAGTGAGTCTTTTGACAAAGTCTTTCTTGGCTTCAGATTTAAGGAAATTTTTTGTGTGCTACTATAAATTAATTTCTTTTGATGGTGTGTTAATTGAAGTTCAGGATTTTAAGGGGCAAGGGACTTGATTTCACAAGACTGAGAGGGTACTAATCCCTCTGTCTTTTTATTTAACTTCCACAAATTTCTTAAGAAAACATAGCAAGTTACCTGACAGATTTAAAAGGCTTACCAAGGAAAAAGAGTGAGTTTGATTAGTTGGTATAGGAAGACATTTGAATTTTGCAAATACTTAGCTCAATTCTCATACACCTGTTCATGCCTGTTTCTTAACTTGAAGTCATATTGTTTATTGTGGAGTATAAGAGTTCCACAGTGGTGCTTCATTTACAGACTCAAGCAATGAAATTGTGCAATTTTTTGCAATTGAACATCTAGGAGACAGACATAAATTTTGTTTTATTAGTCTGCAAATGTTGGAATATACATGAGCAAGATATTTTTTGGTATAAGCTGTAGAAGATGTACATTGTCCTATTGTTAACCAGAACTCACAAGGGGGAAAAATCCCCAGAAACAAAAATAACCCCCCCCCCCCAAAAAAAAAAAAAAAGCAAACCAAAAAAAACCCAAAAAAAAAAAAATACAAACCAAACCAAACTAAACCAAACTAAAAAACTAAAAGGAAAAAGCAAAAAGTAAAAAAAAAAAAAAAGAGAAAAAAAACCAACAAACCAAAAAAAAAAAATAGAAAATGAACAAAACAAAAAAACCCCAAACCATCAGTTTTTTGAAACTATGAACCTTTAAGAAACATATTTAGAAACCACCTGATTCTATTCTTCCTTCAGGAAGAATAGAAGCTCTGTTGTGCATCTAGGATGAACCACCATGATAATCAGTATTCCAGAAGAGATTAAGAATTATTAGAGTTTCGCAGAAGGTAGCAGACTGACACAGGAAAATTTAAGTCAGGTAGAAGATATAGCAGCTTTTTTTCTTCCTCTTCCCTAAAGAAAAATGGAATTTTTTCTACAGAAATTTTTAAAGTATGCCTTTTACTCACAAAGCCATTTCAAGGATCATTTTCTAATTAACATTATTTATAAAATCATCTTACATGAGAAGGCAGCAGTTAGACAATAAATTAATTTTATTTTTAGGTAGCTAATATCCATAAACTATTGAGACTATATCCTCTTCTAAAAGTGCACGAAGTATTATGGCCTTTAACATCCCAAATTACACAAAACTAATTGCGAAGTCCAGGCAGAGTGTCTACCACATCTGTGAAAATTTGTTGCAAAACAGGAAGAATATTTTGACAAAGCTCTTTACTGCTTGTTAAGTGCTGATTTCACATTCTCAGTGTGCTTCACAGAATTTTGTCACAGAATCACAATAAATATAGAAATATTTTGTCATTGCCATGTAAAATTTGAAGTGCGAGATTACAGAGAATGGCATTTGTTGTTAATTACAGGTCCTTTGGCATTCTCAGCACCTTATTTGTCAGACTTTATGGAGGATAGCAATTAACTTTTCAAATAGGACCATTCATGAGGATCCCAACATCTAAAATTACACCTTTAAGTTAAAAAATCTTTCCTAAAAACCTGACTTTCTTTTGCTGCTACTAATAAATATAAACCTCAGGGCTTTAAGATCTCTTCTCATTTACACTTTCTCTTCTTCTCTGTGGATAGTTAGTTCTGGATAAATCTTCTTGCCTTATCAAGGCTATATCTGTTTCATTCCTTTATTATAACAGACTGAAGAGCCACTTCAGAAATTGCTAGAGACAGCTAGGCAGAAGCATTTAAAATGTTATGAGTAGAGCGAAGCCACCTGACAATGTTCTACCTATTTCTAAATGTTCTAAAGCTGTTACAACTTTATGGCTGAAGTTGTTTTGGAACTAGGGACATATTTCTTGGTGAAGCTGCTTCATAATTTTTCTTTGGTCTGGTTCAGTTTTTTGAGGGAGGGGAGGTTGTGGTCCTTTTTAGAGTTTGACCAATACTGTTATCATATGCTGCCCTAATGACATTTCTGTAGGAATTGAGTGTTTGAGTTGGGTCAGAAGTAAAAAGTCTAATTGAAAGTATTCTTTTGTTTGGTGGTTCGTTATATTGTTTTCAGATTGTCTTTTTGTATCCTTATCTCAGCAGTCTACCAACTCTTAGTCTGAGAGTCATTTGCCCTTCCTGGATTTTTGTTTTTAAGTAAAAAAAAAAAAGAAAAAAAGAAACAAAACAAACAAAAAACTCCAAAAACCACATAAACACCAATAATCAAAAACAAACAACCCTCTCTTAAATGTGAAAAATACGTAGTTAAACTGTGATTTTATGTGCAGTCTTTCTGTCACTGAACTAATTATTTTATCTGTATTTTAAATAGAAAAGAATTTTAGTTCAGTACTGCAGGTGTTTATACCTATGAAAATGTGATTGATCTAAAGGGCATTAAACTTAAAAAGAGCAGAAATAATCAAAGTTAACTATGTGTATACCGTATTACTGTTATATACAGCAGTCTGTTGGGGAAGTGAAAATTATCCGAAATAAATTGAAACACTGGAATCTCCTTTTCTTAAAAATGTAAATATTGTGCTTAAACTGTATCTCATAAGAGAATTTTTCTATTTTATGTCTATGATACATATAACTGTAAGTGTTAATTAAGGAAATAATGTTAAATAAGTGAAAATGAGGATAGGTTCAAGTTTCGAAAGGAGGAAGAAAACTTTCATTACTTCTAAAACTATGACTCCATTAGTGTATGTGAATTCATTTATTGTGTATGGATTTGAGCAATCATGAAATCGATCATGGTTAACCTGAGCTGGAATAGTTCAGAGATGCTACTCTTGAGCAATGACAGCATAAGATCCAATACATGGGTTTCTAAACTGACAAATTCTCTTTTCTAAACGCAAAAGCACCCTGGGAATAAGGTAGAATTATGATCTCTGGAAAGTATGGAATGCCTTGAAAAATGCTGAATTTTTCTAAGAATAAATATTTTTTACTTACTTGCTTTTCTTTGTCATTATAAAAAAAAAAAAAAAAAAAGAAATTAGCATAGTCATAAGGATTGTGACCAAATGAATTTGAATTATTTGTTTTGTAAGTATGTTTTTCTCTTAGTTTTAAGAGAATATTCAAGGACTATGCATTTTTCACCAAGCAAAACTCTTTAACTTATTTCATCACTGTTTGGACAACATCATCACTGAGGATATGGGTGTACAAGCTTTATTTTGAGAAGAATCAGTTTTTCAATTCTGTTAAAGCTTTTTTTTTTTTTTGACTGAAAAGCTGCTGAAGTTCATTTTTAAAGTCTCCCCTCTTTCTTTCTTTCCAAGCTTGAATTAGATGTGTTTAGCTGGGTACACTGCAGAGGTAAGGTGGATTGCAAGACACCCCCTCACAGTCTGGTACCATACTGCTGCACAGCTCTTCTTTAAGATCTGCTTAAAGTACTCTGGTAGTCTTCCCCATAGTGATTTCTTCTACCTCTAAAGTGTCAAAAGTATCCAAAGGGAGAAAATATCCTTGAGAATTACCTTGTTTGGGTTATGATCAGCTTTTATGAAATAAGGGCTTTTGCTTGTGCTTCTTCACCAAAAGTTTTAGATCATTATTTATTTAGTATTAAATTCTGATAGATATCAAGTACATTAATTCTGAGACATTAAAATCCATTTGCCCAAGTGGTCACTGAAGTCAGATGGATCATTTATACGTCTTAATCTTAGTAGTATAAAGAACTCCCTGTATTGTCTCCAGATATGAATACTCTGAGGTATCATTTTTTCAGTGAACATGTATTTGAATTTCAACCTTTCCCATACAGGCAACTTATTACTATTTATTATGTGTACTCATTTTCAAAGATATCATTAAAACACATATAGTGATGAAGTTCTCTGTTTGCCTAATAAAAGAGAATGCAGTAATGTTGACTGTTATTTGAAATACTACATATAATAATGTTCTTTTTTACTGAAGAAAAAGTTGCCACAAAAATATAATTACCAAAAAATCCTGAGACTAATTATTTGTTCTTTTATTTTTTTCCTTTATTTTCCCCTGGATTTTCTCAAATATTAATAATATTTCCACTTAAGATTCATAATAAAAACTCCTTCATGGATATCTCATAAATTTGAGTTAGTTCTAATTATAACTACATAGCAGCACATCTGTGATTTCTCCATCTTTTCAAGCTGCCATGATATTTGGCATTTTGAAGCAAGCTTTAGTCTGAGAATTATCATATTCCTGTGCTGGTTTATAAAAATGAAATTTACAGTTGATATATAGAACTGTTCAGCTGTTTCTGCTACAGCAGCCTGCTTGGTGGGCCACAAAAAATTATAATACAGTATAATTATTTTGGGTTTATAGATAAATATAAATGAATGGCATGAAAATCAGGCAATCATCAGATTCTTGCAGAATTCGTCAGAATTTTTGAAATAGTGTATTTCAGGATACCTTCTGCTTCCTGTTCTGTGAAAGCCTGAATAATAAAACATTGCTTTCCCTGTGGGGTTTGCATGCTGAGTGAGTGGTACCTTTAAACTTGATGAGCTTTGTTGATTTCTCGAGTCTGTGGCCTAGAGATGATACATGATCAGTACAGAAGGAATTCAAATCTTTCTGAAAAGTGTAAATCCAGCATTTTACATATCTAGTCTGCTTTTCTCCTTGGAGGAATAATGCAAATAGGTTAGTTTTTAATTCAAAAGATACATGAACAAAGACTTTCAGTTTACAACATTATTCTATGTCAGAGCTGCATGAAGAAGTATATGGCTTTATGGAAGTAGGTTTTGTCAAGGTTTGGGCTTGCTGGTGTCCCACATTTGTATTGGATATGTTTGTGGTTTATGAGCATATATAGTAAGCAGATTATTTATTCTGATTTATTGCTTTTCATTGCAGCTTTACTATTTCATGCATAATTTTTTTGTAAATGGTTCTATTTAATTATTGTTGGAGATGGATGAACAGTCTTACAAACCATCAAGTAAAAATTTAATTTAATTCAATTGAATTTATATAATGTTACCTGTCTGCGATAAAATTTCAAATAACAGAGAGAACAAAGAAACAAGACCTTGGTAGAAAAAGAAACTTGTAAACTAACTAAAAAATAACAAAAAATAATTCTAAATAATTTTGAGTGAAAATAATTGAAGAGATCAGTGTTTTTCTGCCTGAAGATGTCTGGATTTGTATGACATAGTAAGACTGGCAGAAAACTAAGACTGTGACAAACACTGACCAAGACAAGTATCAAGAGAAATAGTAAAAAAAACAACAGTGCCAAAACATATTTTTAGATAATGAATGATGATTGTCTGTCTCTGTTGTGACTGTACTTCTATTAAGTCTCTTTTAGCCTTTCTTCCTTTGTGTATTGCTTTCTAATTATTATCAATAGTCTGAAAAGATTATAACTTCTTTGATGGTCACTTCTATTTCTGATGCTTCAGGCAACCCCAGACCTTGTAAATACAGGAAAGGGTCATCAACCAAGTTGTGTGCTCAGCCTTGTAAGCAATCCCAGGGACCAAAGGGAGAGTTAGTCCATTAGAAGACAGTGAAACGATAAATATATCTGATTGGCCACTGGTTTGTGGGAGCCAAGATAAAGCACTAAGATGAAGGCAGAATTCTTTTTAGCTAATGAGTGCAGATGTCTGTGTTCCGTCAGACTTACAGAAGAGGCAGAAGCCAATTGGGAAACCTATCAATAAATTGAAAATACATTAAAAATATTAAACCTCACCTATCAATAAATTATAAATACAGTAACAAAATAATGATAAGGGCTTCACATCAACAATGCACAGAGAATATGGTCCCAGTGAAGCCACGGTAATCAGGTAAAACAAAATAATTGGTCTCAATTTTGTTTTCTTCTTGATGAGAAAATGGTAACACTAATTTCTTTTGCTGGTAATTTAAACAATGGACTGATTAAACCTATGTAGTGAGAGTAGAGAGACAATCAACTTCTTTGTCTTCTATTATGAAACACAGTGAGAGACAGGTGGAGGGGTGACATCAGGCTTTCTCAGTGCAGTGTTTGAATGACTATGGGCCACAAGTGCAGTGTCTTTTTAGAAAGGTTATCTTTAACTGGAAGGCTTATTAGTTCGGGCATCTTGTTTTCATGTGAACTTTTCTCTGTATTCCAATTGTAAAACAAATTAGTATTCAGATAGTATATTGATTATATGTATATTTTCATATGAAAATAAAACACTGGTGCCTAGCAACATACATTTTTAGAAGTAGTCAGTAGTGTTCTTCACTGTCATGTGCTGCTTTAATTACATTACGTTAACATTGCTTCAAGGATATAAATGCAGGCATGGTAATAGACACCTCATGAGATTGAAACATGCATGCACTTATTTATTTTCTTCTTGTCTCTTCATATCTTTAGTTCATAATGTAAATTTTGAGACAGAACTCCATAAATAATACAACACTTCAGATGCATGTTTTATAAACATATATATATATTATAAAAACATTTCATGTAAGCATGTTATATGAAAGACTACGACTGTCAAATATTTCCCATTCGATATATAAATATTTAAGGACTCCTTATTTTGTGTCAGCAAACTCCTGACATTGAAACGAGAAAGATGAGAAGTCTCCCTTTAATCATTATTTGTTCCATTCCTTCATGCTGCCTAGGCTTAATTTTTGAACATTACTTTGCACTACAGCCTAATGGAACTGATTGCTTTTTTCTTACAGTTGGCTTTGCTTTATGTGACCTTATATGTGTAGCAAGCAGGACATAGTTGTTTCAATTATCTTTTTTCAATATGCTGCTTTAGTAGAGGGTTTTTATTAGGGTTAACCAAAACATTCACAGTGCTCATGCCTGCATGATGATTAATCATTTCGATGATTATTCCTAAGTAACTTAAGACCTGAATAAAATAAGATTGAAAAAAAAAAAATGCTATACTGTTTCAGCTTGGTTTAATTACTTTAAAATTAGTTTAATTACTTTAAAACCTGTAGTGGAAATGGTTTTTGTCAAGGTTATTGAATTTCAGAACATTGAACACTCACTGAGCACAAAGACTAGCTGAGGGATATGGGGTTGTTTAGCCTGAAGAGGAGGAGGCTGAGGGGAGACCTTATCACTCTCTAGAACTCACTGAAAGAAGGGTGTAGCCAGGTGGGGTCAGTCTCTTCTCCCAGGTAATAAGAGGTAGGACAAGAGGCAATAGTATCAAGTTGCACCAGAGTAGGATTAAGGATATAAGGAAATATTTCCTCACCAAAAGCTGCCAAGCATTGGAAGTCGCCAAGAGGTGATGCAGGAAATGGCTGAGTCACCATCCCCAGACTTAAAACACTCATACATGTGACACTTAGAGAGATAGATTAGTGATGGATTTAGCAACTGTAGACTGATGGGTGGACTTTATCATCTTGGAGACCTTTTCCAACCCAAATGATGGTATGATTCTGTTTTTCTATGTGAAACATCTTATTTCATTAATGTTGGTGTTAATCTTTGGCTCTTCTTTCAAATACCACAATATCAGTAGATTTTCAAAGATTACTGTAATCTGGAAATTTGTGGTCCTTAAAAGCAGTCCAGAATTTCAGAAAAAAAAAAACTTACCAATCTTACCAATGAGTAAAATCTATGCTAAAATGTTGCAAGAATTTTCAGGAATTCTTCCACAAGAAAATAATAGCACAAGTTTTCCTGACTTTTTTTTTTTTTTTTCTCTTTAAATCTGTGAATTTCACACTGGTTGTTTGGTAATTCTATAGGGTTTTGTTTGGTTTTAAATGTAGTCTTCTGGTTCTCCTGCACTTCAGAGCTCTCAAACTATATCAGAAACACAGATGCAAAATTACCTGTGACATTTTTGACAATTCTGCTATATTTTTTTTTCCCTGAATCATGGAGCGAATTAAGAAAAAAATAGTTGGAAAAAAACATGCCGTTTTATTCATGACTTTGGAATTGTTACATGAAGAAAATGTTAAAAAGTTGAAAAGTGCTGTCTGTCAACACTTGCACATATTTTCAAGTGATGCTTATAGAAAGTGTGGGTTGTGATAAGTCAGTGTTGTGTTTTTTCATGTTTGGTTGGGTTTTAGGGGTTTTTTTTGGTTGGTTGGTTGGTTGGTTGGTTGGTTTGGGTTTCTTGAGCAGGTGGGAAGAGAGAAAAAGAGGTCATGAAAGTTAGACTTCCAAGGTTTGAAAGAAGGTATATTTCTTGAGAATAAATTCATGTAATAATGTTTTTGCCTTTATTTACAATGAAGAAATAATCTTTCATCTTTCTGTTATGTCCTTGGGTAAGGTCCTTTCCAAGGTATATAATATTATAATATTATGTCATGTCATATCATATCATATCATATCATATCATATCATATCATATCATATCATATCATATCATCAATTTCATATCATAACCTTAGTATATAACAATAATTTAACTATATCAACAATCCAGCTAATCACAGATATTGAGCAATAACAGCTTTCAAGCATTAAAAGCAAATAACAATTATAAAGAAGAGACAACAATTTAGATTCAATGGTAGGATCATATTTTCCTCTATATGTATGCATTATTCCATTTCATATGAATAAAGTTTCATTTTGTGATGCAAAATCAAACCAAAACAAACCAAAAAAGCAGTAAAAAGATAGCGAAGCTTGACATCACTCTGTTTAAATTATGATTTAACAGGCTAATGCACTTTTCAAAGAGGAATAAAGGAAATAGCAGAAAATTTTAGGGAAATATTGTGTTATATTAGGTAAATTTGAGTTAACTGAGTTAATCCAGAGTTACCTCTGGATTTTTTAATATGCTACTAATTTGAAGCTTTGAATTTAATAGTAACTTGAAAATTTGAACAATTAGTGCGACTTTTTAAAATTTTTTCTTAAGGTAGTGATCACCTTGGTAGGTAGAAGGATTCTTTTGCAAACAGATGGAATAAAACTGAAAATTTGACTTGTGTTTTCATTTCTTTTGTCTTCTTTTCTACTTCATATCCTGTAATATTTGACACTGTGAAAAAATAGGAACAATGAGCAAGGAAAATATTTTCTTGAAAAGTCTGTCTATAGGACAAATAACCTGGATTTTAGTATTGACATTTCTCTTGTTTTGCTTCTTTTCAAAACACTTACTGCCTCACAGCTTTTTGTATAGGCAAGACTGGTTTCAGAGTCTCAGAAAAATCCGTGGATGTACTGCTTGGAAAGGAAAGATGATTTTATCTATTAGATTGAAGAAAGTTATGCAATTCTGAATATCAACTGAAGGAAGGAAAAATTAAAATTAATTTTGAAATTTCCAGAGTGACATATAAAAATAACAAGGAAAAAAAAAAAAAAGGTAGAAATACACCTGACATAGGAAGATGCTAGCATAGAAAACACTTAAAAACTTTAGCTGAAACAAAAATGAAAGGGATGCCATTTTGTGACAAAAACTATTCCTCCTAACTTTCAGGGTAGTCGTTCTTTCCAAATCTTGCAATGCCTTGTTTGATTTAAATATTAACCAGAAATCACAGAATTATGGACTATTGTGAGATGGGAGGGACCCATATGGATCATCAGAGTCCAACTCAACCTTGCATAGGACACCCCAAGAGTCACACTTTGTGCCTGGGAGCATTGTCCAAGCGCTTCTTGAGCTCTGTCAGATTTGTTACTGTGAGCACTTCCCTGGGGACTCCCGGTGGAAGCCGAAGGATAAACTGCCAGTAACTTATGTGAGACCAGAATTTTTAACCATAATCTTTGTCTATATCCTGCAGATTTCCTCTGCATGTTTTGGTTATTATTTCATTATTCATGCTTTCATAATTAATTTTACTTGCTCTGTAATTTTCAATTTGTGACAGGCTGAGATATCCCTGAAGAGCTCTAGAACTCCTAGAAAGCTTTCTAGGATCAGAAGTCTGTTAAATAAAAAAAAAAAATATTTTGTTCTATGTTTTTTAGATTATTAATGTAGTCATCAAGCCATCACCCATAACAAAAGTCACATTTATAAATAGTCTTTTTCATGTTCATTGTCCCCATGTTCAGTATAATATTGTAGAAATATTGTATCCATGAAAAACACTATTCTAAGGGATAGTAAATCTTACCTCTCATATACTATTCATTACTAGTAGGACAAAAGATAAAGAACACTTCTATTTTCAACAAAAATTATACCTTTTTTTGCATTTTAGAACATCTTTAAAATTAATGCTACTAATTTTGGCTGTCTTTGTCTCTGATTGGTAGAAAAAGGGCTTAGCTCTTTTTGGCTTTGTTATGCAGATTTACAGAAGATAATCTGTTCATGTATTAGAAGAGAGGTTTCTCACCATCAGGGAAGTCACGCGCTGGAATAGGTTGCCCAGGGAGGTGGTGGAGTTATCATCTCTGGAGATGTTTTGAGGTGCCTGGATCTAGTGCTGGGTGATGTGGTTGAGTGGTTTAGGGGCTACAGTGGCAGTGCCAGGTGGATGGCTAGACTGCGTGACCTTAACGACCTCTTCCAACTTTGACAATTCTGTGATTCTACAATTTGGCAGTGCACTGCATGCTAGTAAAAGTATATCCAGATGACTTAGAGGGAATAGTAATGAGACATAGAAACTTCAGTAATCCAAATGAGGAGTTCATTTTTATCTCTGAGGGGAGTAATGAAAGTCAACATCATTGGTAGGACATTTGGTACCCCACTCATAAAGTTTGCAAGCTAAAGAAAACTGCCTTAGCAGTAGTCAACAGCACTCAGTATTTCCTGCTCTCTATGGAGGGACACAAGCTGGAAAGTCATAGGGATGTAGGTTTTCTTTCTTCTGATTATCTTATAAAGTAACGGCGAAACAGCAGCAGAAACCTGGCAAACTCCCTGGTGTGAAAATACCTGGAAATTACAACATCACATGGAATAAACCAGATTTTATTTAAATTTAAAATTTTATGCACAGAGTGCTTATACTTTACTTTTCCCCCCCTAATTTCTTCCTTAAATTAAATTATTTGACTGCTTTAATATTCAGTCTTCTATTGTCACCTGCATATAAATTGGAAGAATGCATGAATTCAGAGAATTTTCTGCTCCAACATTATGTCTTGATGACTTTATCATTCAAGCAGGTTGAGGCCTGAAAAGAAGTCTGATTCCATGAAGAAAGAACACAGCAGCCAGTGCAAGCTGGTTTGGTGCTTTAAACTTTAAAGGTCACTGCTTGTCATGAACAAAGACCTTTTGTCATGTCCTTTGTCTAAATGACAAAGGAAAACAAATTTTAAGTGTGGTGTTATCACTGTCAAATGGAATTCTTGTACTCTTTCCAGAGTA
This sequence comes from Sitta carolinensis, assembly GCA_032173965.1. NCBI lineage: Eukaryota > Metazoa > Chordata > Aves > Passeriformes > Sittidae > Sitta > Sitta carolinensis. The sequence goes on from CM063313.1 coordinate 52,851,697, forward strand.
TGTGTGGTATGTTCTGAAGCTGAATTATAATACATAATGCAGGTTTTCTGGCATGTGTGGGTAGGCAGATAATTCCAAGATGCTTATAGATACTCAGAAAACAGATGTTTTTCCACACACCAGCTGTATTGACATATTTCAGTCACCTTGAATGCTGGTGTTCCTTTAAGTGTCACTTGTTGTATCTACCAGTAGATACTTGATCCAGGAGTATTTCTGATCACTTTCTGAGAGAACTGCATGAAAAACAAATACTTTAGCTATCCTGAATATATGAAATCAGCCTTAAACTTTTTCAGGCTGTGAGTCCTAGTGGAATTTCAGCACTAAATGCTGACTCAAGTAGCTAATTTAGCAGCAGATTAGCTTTATGCATACAAATGTTCCCATTAACATCTGCAGGCTAGATTGCAGGTTTACATTTAAACAAATATGAGCACTTTCATGCATCAGAGACCAATAGACATTACTTATGTCTGAAACTTTGCAATTAGTAGTAGCTATTATTTAAGTGCATTCTTGCTTCCCTCCAGGTAATGCAGGGAAAGATATATTTGAAAGTTGATGCATTTTTAAAATATTACATAAATTTGTAGGCATGACACAATTTCCTCTTCTCTGTACACTGAATTTGATAGCCTGTTGAAAGTTACAATATAAAAATTGATTTATTAAAAAAGCGATTATTATTATTTTAATTTTTTCAAAGTAAGACAAAGAGAGGAGAAAAAAATGAGTTGTGATAATAAGTGAAATATCAAGTATTTCTTCTATCGTCTTTACCAAAATGAGAGTCATGACACGTACTTCGTCAAATGTGCCTCTACATATGTAGGTTCTGTGAGCAGATGTACATAAATCTCCTTTATCCTAGCTTTCCTTTAATTTGCTCTGAAACAGACTTAAGAAACCTGAGTTTGGTAAACCCACTTGGAAGGTAAATGGCTACTGTGCTAGTACTGAAAATACATATATATTGTTTTAAAGAATTGAAATAAATCTTCATTATTTTGCATATAAGTTACCTCCAGTTTCCGTCATTGCTAATCACTGGAATCCTTTGAATCCTGCAGACCATATTTGAAGTACAGCCTGGATTCAGACTACTTTATCACAATTTTTTTTCTCTCACCTTTTCCACAGAAGAAGCTGAATTACACTTCTAAGTCACATATAGAAGCAGAGATGACAGCAAGAGGAGTTTAAAAACCCAACCAAAACCAACCAATCAAGCAAAAACCCTACCAAAAGCACAAAAAAAGCATTGCAAGAATCTCCTGAATTTAAGATATCTAAAACAGGTCATCTAAAGTTTCAAATTCTTCAAGTGTCTTTTACCAATTAAAGATCAACTTTTCATATTCCAGCATCTCTGTATCAGAAAAATTGATGCAAAATCCATGAAATGTTTGCTATGTTCATATCTGCCTTCTAAGTAACACTGGTTAAATACATGGCCCATACTTTCATTTTTGCATCTTCATTTTCTTTTCCATGTGTCTTTTCCTGTGCTTAGGTATGTCTGTTGACTTGTGCCTCCTTCCAATGTTAGCTGTTATTTTTAAAATATGCTTGGGACACCTTCAATTTGTAATCCTGGCTAGACCAGGACTTAATCAGCACTATAAAAGAGGGAGTTGATTTCATGCAGGCAAGGAGCTTTCTGAAGTCTACTATTTTAGGTTATTCTTTTCAGCATTCTTTACCCCTAAGAGTCTAGAAGTTGTTCTTGCCTTTAGTGCCACATAGAAAATTATGCACAAAATGTGTTAATCACAGTGTATTTATTTTGGACTCCCTTTCTTTTCTCTGAATTGCATAAATCACATGCTTGATACACTTAGGATCTGTAATAGACTCAAATATTACTACAAATATTCTTCCTCTCCTAAAAAAAAAAAAAATACTACTTATTATTTACTTTAAATCAGCAATGAAAGATTCATTTCCACATCTGGTCACAAGAAAAGAAAACACAAACAAACCGAGTTTGCAACTAGGGTTCAGCCCACAATCTTTTTGAAAATATTTGTTATTTAACTCATTGTCTTATATAATACATCCTCTTTTACAAAAACTATTAGAATATTTCAGTATAAGAGAGGCAAATTATCCACTTGCAAATGTTGAAATGATGGTGTTCTTTGTTACTCTTTGTGTCTGATTTGAGAAGTCTTCTATGAAATAAACAGATAGGAATATGTGGTCATAGCCAGCAGAGGTTCATGATGGCAATGTCCTGCATAACAAACTTGATTTGTTTTTATGACAAGGTCAGCCATCTAGTTGATGAAGGGAAGCCAGTAGATGTTCTTTTACTTCAGCAAAGATTTTGCATTCTTTTGCACAGCGTCCTTCTGGACAGAATGTCCATTACTCATCTAGACGAGTCCATGCTACCCTGGTCAGCAATTGGCTGATGGGTCAGGCTCCAAGAGGAGCAGTAAACTGAGCAACATCAGGCTAGTGGACAGTCATCAATGGGGTTCCCCAGGGATAAATTTCATAACCACTGCTTTTTGACTCTATTATAAATGCTATGGATGCAGGAGTTTCCTCCAACCAATTCTATTGTAAGGTCTCAACAACAGAAATAGTATAACCTCAAAAGCAATATACAAGGTTGAAACCATATGCTCTCAAATCAAATGAGAGATCATAAGTATAACCACCTTAACACATGTTTAGTCCTACTTCAGTTAGGCTACCTTTAGTCCAAAAATAGTCAACCATGATAAAAGGAATGACAGAATGCACTGATTCTAGAGACTCTCCCAAGAAGTATGAATTTATGCTAAGGGTGTTTGGGTATGGTAGATATTGAAGTTTTGACTATGTAATGGCAGACAGAAAGCAGAGGCTGGTTTGATTTCTATGGTCATTGCTAGCATGCTGCAGATAAAAGTCTAGAATGTCCATCTATGTTGAGAGCCAGGATAGCTGCAGTTATGGTGTTGGCAAAAAGGCAGGAAGGGCCTTTGTATGGGTTCTACAGAGATGTTTAATTCCAGCCACATACACCAAGAGTTCAGGGTGAATGATGAGGCTTAAGGACGGGTCCGGGTTCAAGTATTGGGATAGTGGGGCTGAGAGGGCATGAGTGGCCAAATAACAGGGTGCATGGGAGCAGTACAAGGGCAGGGTTAGGGTGTGGAGGCCAATGGGGAAATAGTGGGGGACACAGGGACAGGGAGGAGGCTAACAGGGACTGAGTCGACTGAGGGAAGAGAACGGGTACACTGGCATAACAGAACAGGCTAACCCTTTGAGAAACCCTTTGCATCTTCACAACTTGGGGAATGCCTCCAGGTCTTCACACACCTACACTAAACAACCATCCATACTTTTATTTAAATGGTGTCTTTAGAAGCACAGTGGTTTCTCTAGCCAATGTGTTTTATTAAAAATACATATGAATTTGGACTGTGTCAAAAATATTTTGCCACAGGACTAGCATATCAAACTATGTCAGCCATATTGACCTTCTATTGACCTCTCTTGAAGCTGATATTATTTTATTGAATTGAGAAAATAAATGTCTACCATGGAAGATAGTTGCTACTGAAACTAAGAGTACGCTTGCTACTGACCACATTCACTCTCTCACCAGACTATACTGCTATGGGATTTAAATGGATTTCCAGCCAGAGTACATATCAGAGTAAATACAGACTGTAGGTAATTCATGACCTTTCTCACTTCCCAACACCACTTCGTCCTGATATTAAAGGCTGATGATATAACTAGAGATGTTTGTAACTGCAAACCTACGATAAAATGATGGATGCAATCTAGGATAGCATGGTGGTCCAGTGTGGTCAGACATATTTAGGTTCCTAGATAATATGCCTTAGGAATTTTCAGAACCCTTCATTCTTAGTAATACCTTCTGTAAAGGTATACAACCTTTACAATCTCATGTCTCATTATGCTTCCCAAAAATGAAAGTACACATTTCTTGACTATAAATACACTGAATTATATTTTAGTTATGTAACTACAACAACATAAAAGGAATCCAGTGTAAATTCTTCCATTTAGCTCTCTCTCGATAATATTCAACATAAACTTGCATTGCTTTTTGGTTTGCTTAAAATTTTGTTGTCGCAACTGTTGAAGACACAAAAAGAAATTGCTAATAGAGAAGGTATAAATTTGGGGTTGGACCAATGTAACTATATGTCCTTGTATAATAATACACAATATTTAAAAGTAACATCTTAAGAATAAAAATGTTGAAGATGGAAGAGGAAAGTGAAAACAAAAAGAAAAGGAGGAAAGCATCTAAGAAAGCAAAATAAGATCAAAAGAAAATAGACTTTTTTTAGCATAATTCATATTTGCCTCAGTAAATACAATTTCTGGAAATTATAAAGGAAAATGGTGTTGTTTCTGAACATTTTCCAATCAAGCTAAAAATTTTTAAATTAATTCTTCCATTTCTCAAGAAAAACTCTGTCTTTAAACTTTCTGGTGTAAACAGCATACATAAATTATTTGCTACATTCTAAAAACAAGAACCAACTTCTTTTATTGATTTGAGAAAAGAGCAAAAAATTGTATCGCTTTTTAAGGTGTCCTTTAACATTAAAAACATTACCTGATTTGAGATTTGGTGCAGCATATAAGTCATTATTCAAACATAAAAAATGAATTTTTTTATAAATAATATAGATCAAATTACACTAATTGGTAAGAGATGCATCCACATTTCTGACTGTTTAAAAAATTGATGTACTTTAAAGTTCTCTGTTTTGATCTTTCACCTGCAGTGCAACCACAAATCTAAAATTCAGAATTAGCTAAATGAAAAATATGTTGCATGTGCCTTCTTTTTGAAGGCAGTATTATATCATCTTTCTATATATGTTATATCAACAAAATTGCTAAAGTGCTTTTGTGATATAGACAACCAAGTATGGGTATATCTAGAAAAACATATGTAAGTGTCATTTCGTTCATAAGGTAAGGTAGAAAGCTATTCAGTAATATTTCTCCATGCTGTGAATTTATCTAATTAAATATTTTACATTTATTTTCCATATAAGGTTTTGGTGATTAACTAAGATAGCTTTGTCTAGAGGAACATATTTGTGATACTTCGGTATCCCTGCAAACCAACAAAAGACTAATTTGCAGATCCTACAAGAGAAAATTATAAGTGATTAAATGGGCAAATTAATGCCCATTTTTTTGTCCAAATAAAATTCATTATTGAGTTTAGGACTTGGTGATAGAGCTAAGTTTGATGTCTCTTCCTTCCTTGCCTGGCAAGGCTGTGAAACTCATACACCTGGAGGCCTTCAAAACCTATATGGACAGAGTTTTGGGCAAGCAGATCTAATCTGAAATTTTTAAGAAGGATATCTAAATAATTACATCCTGAGATCACCTCAGTATAAATTTCTCTGTGAAAATATCATTCTTTTCTCTGCTTTTCTTATCCATCCTTGACAGAAATCTACACAGCACAGCTAATTTCTCCACACTTAAACCAGTACACAAATACACGTTTTTTCCTACAATAATATGTAGAAAACATGGTTTCCTGAATAATTCAATTCAGAAAGTATTGGAGTATAGCTTAGAGAAGGTATAAAAAATAATCCAGAAGCAGTCTCTAGATTTACCTGAAGGCCAAACTTTACTTCTTTTTGAAATTCCAGTTGGATGCAAATCAGTATCTTTGAAGTGAAATATAGGAACAGTTTGGATTTAAGATGATAGCCATATTCATAAAGTGAAAAAGGAAAGAGATGTTTCGTGTCTCTGAATGTGCTAATATCTACCTCAAAAATATAATGGAAGAAAACTAATGTTATCTGCCCTATATTGATATATTGCACACAGGGATGGAGAGTATGATTTCACTAAATCATGTAAACAGAGTTTGGTGATACTTCTTGACATTATCTAGTTCAAATCCTCTGCTCAAAGCACATTTGGCTGGAACAAGTTTCTCAGTAGGGTGTTCTGTCAAGTTTTGCATAGCTCCAGAGATGGCGATAACACAACCTCCCTGAGAAGTTGTTTTCTGTCTCCAAACACACTCACAGTAAAAAAATATTTTTTTTTGTTTGTTTAGAGATGAAAATTCATGAGTTTTTAGTTGTGTCTATTACCTCTTGTCCCATTAATGTACATAACTCTGGGAGCCTAGTTTGCCCTTAACTCAAATTAAATACTGCTGATACTTCTATAGGATGAACATTTGCAGGTCTCAGCCTCTTTATTTGAGAAATGCTCCACCACTTTCATTGTATTTGTGGCCTTTCACTGGACTCACCCCAGTAAATCCACATTTTTTATTTTACTGGGAAGTCCAGAGGACTCAGGACTTAGCAGAGAGAAAGGCTTACTTCCCTCAACCTGCTGGCAAACCTCCTTCAGATGAGTCCATGTAGCTCCTTCACACTTCCCTGTTGCAAAGTGTGGCTCAAGACCAGCTTGTCCACCAGCAGAATGTCTTCTGTACTGATGCATGGGGTTATTTCTCCCTAGGTGCAGTACTTTTAATTTCCTTTTATTGGATTAGTTTCCTTGATTGAACTATAATTTCATCTTTATAAATAATTTCTTCCTTTGTATGACTATGTAGTGCCATCCTCTTCATTTGAAGAATGAATTTATATAATTCTGTGAATGCATGACTTCTAAAAATGTAGTGTTACTCTTCTGTAAAGTATTTTAGAACCATATTTTAAATGTGGGAAATTACACATATACAAAATAATGAGAATTCATAAAGTGGAAACCCTGTAATTTAAAATCTATCATTTATTCTGTGTTTATTCTCTAAGCAATGCTTAGAAGTGATTTAGTGCTTGGGAATACCATCAAAACTAGTGAAATGGTAGAAACTTCAGTCTATAGGTGTTAGAAATTAGCATTGTAGTCATACAAACACTATGCTTTCACCCAAAGAAGCAAAGTTCTAGATGATGTTTTTTATGGGGTTTTTGTTGATTTGCTTTGTTGTTTTTTTTTTCTTTCCTTGTTAATTAGGATGAACAAAAATAAAAATACCCTGTAGCTTATATGTAGAAGATTTTTATAGTTTCAAGGAGAAAGTTTAGCTTTTATCACTTTCCAGAGTAAACTTTGTTACTTCTGGGGGGTTTTGTCTTGTTTTTATTTTATAATAAAGTTTTAAACATACATTGTGAACTTTCAGCTCAGAGAAAATTTTTATAGACTCCCTTTCATTATCAGAACATAGGAGGGAGGAAGGGACTTGGTTCTCAAAGGAACGAAAAAAGACTGAGAATTTTGTTGATGTCTTCCTTATATACTTTCTCTATTTAAATTTTTCACAGGAGGAGTAGACTTTTTTCCACTAGATAATTGTTTTAGGTAAGATAAAGTTTGCACTGCTGAGCACATAAAGAAGTTTAATCTTGGGATGTGATCAAAAACTAAAATTTGCCACTGTAATTACCAGTTGATGAAGGCTTAAAAATATTTTGGTGAAAATAGTGGCACACAGAGCAGATCAAATTGCAAAACTCTTGCAAAAAAAGCAGATGTCCTGTGCTGACCTCTGTAGCAATGGCTACAGCTAGAGATCAGACCAGTGTGGTTCTGTGAGTGCGCATCCTTTGATCTCATTCCCTATAATGTCTTCATTGCAGTGAAGTACTTCCAGAAGCAAGGCTTTCTCTTTTATCTTAGAGTGTTAATTCCAAAAAAGAAGTTAACTCACAAAGATCTCTGTGTATCACTGCTGTTTTTTCTCAAGGAAGTTGCAAGGAGAGTTTTGAGACATGGTTGAATTTCATTCCTTCTCATGAGACCATTAAAAATGTTAATGTAAACCTTTTCAGATGTCTAAGAGACTAAGTCAGAAAAAGTAGGAGGGTGATACAGTGGTGAGAGAGAAGAGGAAAAGGTTAAACTTCTTTGTAAAATGCTAAGTTGTGAGCAGTATGCTTTTGCTCAACAGCTATAATGTACAGTCTGGCATTTGGCTTGTGTAGAATATGAACATAAGAACAAAGGACTCTGGGTCCTTTGTGCTTATCAGTAAGGGAGTATCTTTTCCTGCTACAGACTCTTCAAGATGTAAGAGATGCAACAAAAGCAAATTGTAAAACTTCTTTTCCTAATGCGCTCGGCTGGTTATTTTTCCATTCTCTTTATTTTTTTTTTTTTTTAGAAATACATATTTGAGCAATGAAACAATGTGGTCCTTAATGAAAGTATAACCTATCTTATCTGAAACTTTTAGAAAAAAAATATTACCAGGAAACCATCACAAATGTTATGGTGTGTTATAATAAAACTGTGAAACAAAGAATCGAGTTGAGAGATTACTGTACTGGTAATTATGTCAATTTGCATTATTTGACTTTGCATTCTACTGATATCAAAAGGTTTATAACTTGGAACTACTAGAATGAGATGTTTCATTAGACCAGAAGCTTCTCATAACTGACTCCTTTCTTCCTTCCTTTCCATCAAATGACACAATCTGGTGTGGCACAAAAGAGAATTTCTGCAGTGCTGTGCAGTTTAGCTATGACCTGGTAGGACATACACCTGGACTTCCTTTCTCTGTCAAAGCAAGTGCATTGGTGAAGGAGGTCTGGTAATGGTTTCTACACCTGCTGAAGGAGAAATTAGAGCATATACTGCTGAAATAGTCATAAGTCAAACTTATCTTTGCAAGGACCTTGTAAAAGCCCCTTATCTTTAGGTTTTGTTTTGGGTTTTTTTTTCCGTTTGAGAAGAGAGTCAATAGAACACACTGCTTCTACAAAATGAGTTTTATGTAATATATTGTGTACTATGCCTGCTATACAAGCATGCAATATCCAAGTCATTTTATGTTTCAGGAAAGTAACTTAGGAGCTAGAATTAAAAAAAAAATGTTCCATACATTGCTATTGAAGTATCAAATAAAGATAAAAGTAGACAGCTGATAATTTTCAATTTATTTTTTCATGTCTGTCTTACCTTTGATGCACCACTGTTTAAAGCCATAATACTCTGACAAGGACCACAAACACATATGCTATGAATCATGCAAAAGGAAATTACAACAGTCATCAAATTTACTAAAGAACATCACACAAAACTGAATGATGAATAAGATTGCTAGAGTATTACATCTATATTGGTTTGACTGTGTTGCTTAGGTCTTCTTTTCTTTTATGTTTGAGCATCTCTAAGGAAGGGGATGCCACAGCCTCTGCAGATATCTTGTTCCACTGTTTGACAACTCTTATAAGTGTTTAAAAAATTTTCTTTATATTGAATTTGAATTTCCCATGTTCCAAGCTGTGTCTGTTGCCTCACTTAATGAGAAGAAACTGTCTTTATCCTCCTTATGCTTCCTTGTTCCTCAGCAACAGAAGAATATAACTTTAGTAAGGTTCAAAGAAGCCTGAATCTCTCATCTGCATGCTCCAACCTTGGCCATCATGGTGTACTCCTCTGAAATCACTCCTGTATGTCAGTGCCTGTTCTGGGCGAGAACCCCAGGACCCTGCACTGTTTTTGTGATTTCACCAGTGCTGAACACTAGAGCAGCATCAGTGCCTGACCCTGCTGCTCTGGTTGTGCAAGTGCATCCCAAGATTTAGGGGATGCTTTGCTGCCCAGGTGCATTTCTTTTTCCTGGGAAGGGATTGATGCTTCCCAGGAACTTGTTGGCTCTCAGTGACTTTTCTGCAGAGCTGGTTCTGTGCAGTGAGCCCTAGATTGTCTTGTTGCAGGGGTGAGTACTCTCCAGGACTTTGGGAAACTCTGTACGTAGTTCGTCCCTATGAACTGCAGTTAATTTCTTCAGCCTAACTGAATTCCTCTAAATAACTGTTCTACTCTCCAGTACATTGTACACCCCTAAATATTCTGCCTCCCCAGATTCTTGCTGGAACTGTCTTGATATCCATCAAACAGGCGATGAAGGCACTAAAATGCTTTGGACCCAGAATCAGTCTCTGAGCAATGTCACTCTTCACCATCCACTATTTGAACACTGCAACACTGACTCCCACCCTTTAAACCTTTTTTTTTCCAAAGCATTTTCTTCTCACCGTTTCTTGTCCATACTCAGCCTAGACATTCCCTTGGCTGCAAGGAGTCTTCCTGTGATCATGCCAAGGGCCTTACTAAAGTCAAAGTGTGCAACGTTTGCTGGTGTCCCCTAAACACTCTGTCAAGTCACCTAACACAGAATCTGGTCAGTGTTGCCCTTTGTAGGTTTCCATGAGCATAAGATCACTGTGGCTACCAGAATGAAGGTCTGATCGCACCATGTGAAAGCAGTTCCAGGTAACTCTTGGTGAAAAGGTAGCTAGCTGTTTCTTAGACAGTAGCACATGGAAGCAACCAGAGCAAGAATTTTTCTCAGGACCAGTTTTGCACTCAAATGGGACACCTCTTTCATAATTTGTTTTACTTTGTACCAGTGAACAATTATTTTTTTAAACCACAGATACTTTTCTTAGGCACAGTATTTTGAAAGTTAATTACTGAATGTTAAACTGTAACAAATTCTGCTCTCAATTTTCTGGAAATGAGTCTGCATTAAAAAAGTTCATATCCTCCATAAGGTGCTATTAAGTCAGTTTGAGACTCTGACAGATTTCAATTGATTTCTCCCAAAGCCTATTAAACTGTCTCATGCTTGCAATGATTTTAGAAATAATGTCAGTTTTAAGCCACCTTAAATGTGGGGTTTTCTTTCCGTTCTGTGAAGGGTTATATAAAATGTGAAAGAAATTAGTTCATTGTGTATTGTGTTCTCTGTTAAAGTACATAATTCTTTGTTATTACTTTGTTTATCAATTAAAGAGCATTAAGTTTCCCCTCACTTCGGATTTGGGTGTAAGAATTTTATCCTTCACAATCCATATGCATATCAATGCACAGGGGTTCAGCATGCTAAGTATTGGTTGTAATAATTACCTCTGAATTATGTTTCTGTCATAAATATATAGACAATGAAAGTATAAGAAATACATGTTAATATCTTTGGTGAAGAGTAACTGACAAGGTTTCAGTGAAAAACAGGAAAACAATGCCTGTGTTTTGTTCTGTCCTTATTCTGCTGCAACCCAATGTATTTGGAGGAAAAGATTCTGCAGCCTCTCTAAGATACTTGTGTTCCTCCTGAAGGCAATTAACTTCTGCTGTCAGATTTGAGTTCCCAAAAGGGCTGGTGCAGTGGTATTTTATTAATGCGACTTTGCAGTAAAATGTGTAATGAATTGTGCTGTTTCATTACACAGAAAATCCTCTTGGTTGCTAAGGGTGCAAGCTAATACAGAGAATAGCTACTTGACTAAATGTCCCTTTATAAGTGTTGTGAATATATGTGTGTGTGTGTGTGTATATATATATATTTATAAATGTAAATGTAACCTTTTTTTAATTGCTTATATATCTTTAATTAGTAACAAATTTGGTCATTCATCGTATGTATAGCATAATCATGAGGTCTCTGGCACCGAACTTTGCACAAATGTATGTATAGTGTGTTTTTCATATCAAGTTGGTCCTTTTTTCAGTTGTTTAATATTTCTGTCCCAAAGGGAATTCAGGTTTCAGAACCTCTTCTTGCTTACTACACTAAACCTGACCATATTAGGCTTCTTTATTCTAGAAACAAGTGATAGGTTTTACTTCTATCCATTACTTTCATCCAGTAGAAAAACTAAAATGAATAAGAAAGAGTGATTCCTACTCCATTTAGAAATCTGAAGGCTATGGCTAACCACCAAGTGGCTATTTTCTGTTTCAGTACCCAATTAATACTTTTTGTGATTATACACCATATTTATATAGGCACATCAAGGAATCACCCTCTAGTTTTGGGCAAATCATGTGCATGGTATCTATACCTTGGTTGTGGCAAGAATATAGCACATTTCTGGATCAGAAAACTTTATATGATCCAGTCACACTGAACAATAAATTCCTGTGCTGCTGAGTCCATGTGCTGTGACACTGTTCTGAGCAAGAGAAAATAAGATTTGGGTAAAGAGTGAGGTTAAAATCTCTGAATGTGCCAATCTGCTTAGTTTCACTGGACTTTTTCAAGATGCAGTTTGAAAGGTTGCTAGACAATCTCACTCAGGCTGCCTTTTCCATGAGGACTGGACCAGATAATCTTTTAAAGTTCTTGGGTCTTCTTTGTCTTTATGATTCTCTGACTTGGATCCAGGTGCTAATTATATGGATTGCAAGTAAGAGGGAACAGGAATAAGTCAGGCATTTGAGTCTGACTTATAATATATAATATATAATAACCTATATAAAAGAGCACCAACACAGGCAGATGCAGACAACCTCAGACTCACCATTTTTTCACCCATCTCTAAAACTCAGTAGGTTACTTATGATGAAGTTCAGTTTATACACTACTCTAAAAATTACACTGAAATATCACAGTAGTCATGATTTTTAGCTTATAAATTCTGATTTAGCAATATAAAGAGGGATTTGTTATCAATTTATTGCTTTTCCTCCTGTCTGAATAGTAATGTCTACTAATCATTTTCCCTTGTAAACTGGAGAGGTGGCCACACATTCTTTTATACAGAAAATGTCACCACATGATAACTATATATATCTATGATTTAAGTAGCTTTTAATAATGTTGTGAGCAAAAAATAATGGAAACTCCTTTCCTTTTTTTTTTTTTTTTCTCTTTTTAATTTTAATTGCTTTTTCTTCCAAGAAAGCGACTTGGTATCTCATTGAGTTTATGAATGTGGGTCATCTTTCTTACCAAATATGTTGTATCAGAATGAGATGGTTTTAGCGCTGTAGGATCAAGTCTGTCATTTTTGATGCATGGCTTCCAAGCATAAACTGCAAAGAAAGTGTTTTGAAGCAAATACTGGGTGCAGTCTGCATTCAATGAAGATGAACATCTTACCATGTAAACTTCAGTGATGTTATCTAGTTGATATTTCCAAATTTTTTGCAAAATGGTCAAACATTTATAGATTCTTCCAGGCAATATTTCAATGCCAAATTGGAATGGTTATGTATTGTAAAGTGTAGACTGAAACTGTAGCTTTATAATGCTTCTTTCCAACAGTGTTTTCTGCAGGACCAGTTTCAAATATGAACCTGTGTTTGCAGTAGAATCAATGAAAATTATAAACATTGCTGAAGTTTCTTTGAAATTTTAAAATCTAGGTCTTCTTTTTTTTTTTTTCTTCATTATTACACGTGACCAAAGGCTACATATCCATCTGTGTTTTACAATCAGCAATCTTCTGAATGTCTTAGAATCAAGACATATTAATGTATAGTTTAAAAGGAACCTTAGTGCAGAGGGTTAGTGGAGTGCACTTTATTAGTCTTCAGAAAGAAAACACAATATAAGAAATGTACTGAGGATGCAGCACATGTGGGAAAGGTCTCATTTTCAAATGGAATATGTTTGCAGTGATAACTCTGTGCTCAGCAGGTTCTCTTTGCAGTAGGGAAATTACATCAGCAGTACAACTGAAGAAGGAAAGCTCCCTTGAAAACTGGTCATTGGTAAATTCCAGGTCGAATCTTTCATGCTAATTTTTCTTTGGTGGTTTTTTTTTTTTTTCTTTCTTCCATTCTTCCTTACTTTCTTCCTTGTTAGAACCTTAGATACAGAAAATTTCAAGCTTTCTATACTAACAAAAACTAATTCTCAAAAATACGCTATGTTTAACCTAAAACCATAAAACAGCTTCCATAACTAATAACACTAAAGTTGTAAGTATATAGTAAAATAAAAGTGCTATATTATAAAATAAAAACTAAAATTCAAAATTTTAAAATATAGTAAAATGTATATAAAACAAAATAAAACATTTAAAACATAGCTTTCTTCTTTTCCTTCTTTTTTACAAATTTAAGTAATTTGTATAATTAAAAAAAATATGCAATACAAAACACAAATAAGTTAAAAAAAATTAACATTTCATAATTGAATAATTTAAACTTAAAAACCCCTTAAAAACAAAACTCTAAATACCATTTCTACTCTATTAACTAAATGTGTAAAAACACTCATAATCAATAAAACTATAAAATAAACAAAAAATAATAAACGACAGAACTGAACCAAAATGTTTCAAACTAATTTTATTTTTTAGTTTTGATTTTGCTTGAGTGGAGTTGGAAAAATATTTGATTATTCTGTTATTATTGGTTCTGCAAAAGACTTGTTTAAAAATGTAAAATATAGCTCTTTGTTCAAATACATTTAAAATATAACTTCTGCTGGTCTCTTTTCTCTTCTTTCTTTCTTCTCTTTCTTTCTTTCTTTCTTTCTTTCTTTCTTTCTTTCTTTCTTTCTTTCTTTCTTTCTTTCTTTCTTTCTTTCTTTCTTTCTTTCTTTCTTCTTCTTTCTTTCTTTCTTTCTTCTTTCTTTCTTTCTTTCTTTCTTTCTTTCTTTTCTTTCTTTCTTTCTTTCTTTTTTTCTTTCTTTCTTCTTTCTTCTTTCTTCTTTCTTCTTTCTTCTTTCTTTCTTCTTCCTTTCTTCTTTCTTCTTTCTTCTTTCTTTCTTTCTTTCTTTCTTTCTTTTCTTTCTTTCTTTCTTTCTTTTCTTTCTTTCTTTCTTTCTTTCTTTCTTTCTTTCTTTTTCTTTCTTTCTTTCTTTCTTCTTTCTTTCTTTCTTTCTTTCTTTCTTTCTTTCTTTCTTTCTTTCTTTCTTTCTTTCTTTCTTTCTTTCTTTCTTTCTTTCTTCTTTCTTTCTTTCTTTCTTTCTTCTTTCTTTCTTTCTTTCTTTCTTTTCTTTCTTCTTTCTCTTCTTTCTTTCTTTCTTCTTTCTTCTTTCTTTCTTTCTTTCTTTCTTTCTTTCTTTCTTTCTTTTTCTTTCTTTCTTTCTTTCTTTCTTTCTTTCTTTCTTTCTTTCTTTCTTTCTTTCTTTCTTTCTTTCTTTCTTTCTTTCTTTCTTTCTTTCTTTCTTCTTTCTTCTTTCTTTCTTTCTTTCTTTCTTCTTTCTTCTTCTTCTTCTTCTTCTTCTCTTTCCTTTCTTCCTTTTCCTTCCTTTCTTCCTTTCTTCCTTTTCCTTCTTCCTTCCTTTCTTCCTTTCTCCCTTCCTTTCTTCCTTTCTTCTTCTTTCCTTTCTTCCTTTCTTCCTTCTTTCTCTCTCATTCTTTCTTCTCTCTCTCTTTTCTCTTTTTACATGTTTAAATATTTTTTTTTGCATATTTAAATTATTCTTTCTTTTATTATTCTTCTTCTAATATGAGAGATTTATGAATAGAGTGATAGAAATTGATACGTTAAGATCAGAATAGCTTACCATGTGATATAGGACTCCTATCTCCTGCATAACTGGGAAACTACTGCTTTTCTATCAACCAATATAATTGTATCATTTTTTTCCAACACTTTCTTGTTTCTCTAAAGACTGGAAGAGACAGGATGCCATCATATTTCAATAATATGATATGTAGAACATGAAGTGGTAAATTTATCTTTGTCAGTTGTAATCTATAGCTTGTCATGTTGAATTATTCTCAAGATGATTTTGGTTTAAGCATGGCTCCATAATTTTATGACAGAATCTACTTAGGATTGTCAAGGTAAACACTTTGATCATGAGCCTTTCCACTAGAAAAATTAGTTTATATTACCTTACTGATCATCCCAATTATAACCTTGGTGACACAGTGTTGATTATATGGTCTCTTGTACAGTACGCCTTTGATGATCCAGATATATCTTCAGAGTTTTATTGACACCTAGGTGCCACTCTGATTGTTAATCCCTTGTTATTTTTTAAATGACAAAACCTCTTAAGGTATAACACCTAAGAAATTTTTTATTTTATTTTAATTATTTTATTTTATTATTTATTTCATTTCATTTCATTTCATTTTGTCATTCTTTAATCACAAATTCATTGTGTTTCCCTTTATCAAAGATATTTGGGGAACTCTGAATTTAAATCTTAGTAGTTTCAGTGTTGTCTAGAGCGCAAAGACACCTGATGGCTTATGCAGTATGACCTTTTGGGTTTTTACGGGACAATATTAGGTCTAGCCATTGTGGTGAGAAACTGTTCCAAAAGTCCATGGACTACCAGGCAGTAAAAAAACCCCTATTGCTTGTTCTTTAAAATTTTCTGATTTGAGAAGTACAGGGATTTGCCTGGGAGGTTAATTTATTTTTGTTAATTTTATTGAATAATAGTTTTAAAAGATAGTAAGATTATTTTTTTTGTAGCTTTTAGAATAACTTCAGCTAGCAGAAGTCTGTATTCTTTGCAAAAGATGTTATGATATATAATTTCACTTTTGTTTAATAGAGTAAGAAAATATTAAAATATATTCTTATGGAGAAAGGAAGGCTAAAGATATAAGCAATATTAAAGAAAAATATAACTTGCAGGAATGTATGGTCTGATAATCACAAAACCTTGCACATAAGTTGACCTGAGCAAAGAATATGCTAGTCCAGGTCCCTTGGCTAGTGTTAAGTATTTTCCTTTCCTGGATATCAAAGGATAACCACATATACTAGTTTAACTTATGTGGCAAACTAAAGTAGATTTTGTCATAAAAGCCCTGAAATAAATATGATTTTCCAGTAGTGTTTTTATTTAACTTCTTAAATAAAATTTTACTTTCAAACTCTACTGGCGTCTGAAAAAAAAAAAAAAAAAAAAAAAAACAACCAGAAAGAGGCATTTGAGCAAATATGTTTTTTCTCTGGGAACTAGAAGTGTTTCTGTAGGTAGGCCAGAATACTGAACCTACCAGGCTGTGTAAAGGTGGTATTTCATGTGCTTATAGTGTACTTCTTTTGAAAAGTGATATCACCTTTTTTCCTTTCATTGTAGAAGAACACAAGTAGGAAATGTGGTTTCCAACAAATCTGTAGAAGGAGCATTGTATCCAGATAAAGAAGCAAAGTGAGTCAATAGTGAATATGATTTGAGAATTACACAGTAATCAATCAAATCCAAAACTACAAAGTCTGAATAAAGTGTGGATGGGACTACCAGAACATGGAAAGAGAGCATGGCCAGGGATATATTACTGTTCTATGTTCAGGATCATTTCAAAGTACACAGGAGAGAGCTGATGTCTGAGATTAGTAATTCAAAGAAAGCTGATGGAGGCAATATTCAATGGACATTCTACTACTGTTCTCTAATATCAATATTTGTGAATAAAATTTGCAATGGCAGACTAAATGTGAAACAGTTTTCCTGTCTAGTGAAAGCACAACTGGACAATAAGAGTCCAAGCAACCACATGAAAATTAGTTAATTGAAATAGCATATCAGTTATAAAAATAAGAATGCTTGAGAATTAAACTAGTATTAGGACTAGTTTTTATTAAAAAGTGTAGGTAGAAAATCTAGTGAAAAGAATAATAAAAGTTCACAGACTGGATGTCAGATCACAAAAATAGTACAAAAAAATTGGAAAGTCTAGCACAAAATAATCATAAATTAATGGTAATCTGATTATTTTATGGCATTGAAACAATATATTTTTTATGATGTTTGCTATGGAGTTAATTTTTTTTAAATAATTTTAATAACTCCAAAGTGTAGCATTTATTTAAAAGAGACATGAAAATAAAAATTATAAAATTGCAGTGATTAATCTATCCCTTTATGATTTAGAGACATCTGTTATTATAAAATATAATATTATAATATATAATTAATAATAGATCTGTAATTATACAGAATTACATGGGCCCAGCAACAAAATGTTAATTAGCAAATCATACTAACTTTTGGAACTCCAAATTTTGAGTATACTAGAAAAGTTTCCTAAATTAAGAACTACTACTATTTGCAGATTTTATATACTTTAAATATTTATTTCAAATGGATGTCTAAAAATTAAAAAATAACTTCTAGCACTTATAAGCTTATGAATAAAGTCTTTCAGAGAAAATGTGGAATTGTTTTGCTTCCAAGGGATGATCTTGATACAAAAGCATCTTGGAAAATATCTCTCTCACTCTCTCTCTCTCTCTCTCTCTCTCTCTCTCTCTCTCTCTCTCTCTCTCACATAAAAAAAAAAATCCAGATTTTTAATCAGATTTTCAAAAACAAGATTTCAGTTCTGAAATTATTTTACTTTTAGTAATGTGTATTTTTTGTGTGGGTATTTATGAGTGAAAGTATCTGTTAATTGCATTTTATCTGGTAAAATTTTCCTTTAAATGTATAGACTGTATTATATTAATTAAAAATCCTCTCTCGGTGTTATTTTCCATATGTTCATTAGCCATAATAAAGTTGCTGTAAAATCTGCTTTGTCTCCTCTTCCACTTTTAGGAGAAATTAAGTATATGATATGTGATGCACATTCTATTAAAAGTGCATTTCCATTGTCTATTATCATATAATTTTCTTGCTTTGGTTTTGACAGAATTAATATTTGTGTGATTAGCCTCAATCCTGTCATTGCACTTGCTGTTGCAATGCTAACCAGGATATTCCTGGATATTTCTTTTCATCTATGGCTGTCTCATTATGTGAGAATATCAATTTGCTGCAACACAGGTGTTGTTATATCATCTTGCAGATCAGTGAATTGAAGCACAAAAAAAAAGTGACATAATGTACAAAAGGTCAGGTGTAAATGGCAGTGGCAAAACTAAAAACAAAACTCCAGATTCCATTGCTAAAAACAGAAGCACTGTGAGAAAGATTTTTCCAGTGGAGGAGGGTGTAATAACTTACACAGAATTTATGAAATTAAAAGAAAGCATAAAAGATTCTTGGTTGTCTCAAATCATTCATACTTCAGATCTCTCCTGTGACATATGATGGAGCTATTTTATGTCATTTTAAACTGGATCAATATAGATTAAATATACATATAGATAGATATACATATAAATGATAGAGATAGAGATAGAGATAGAGATAGAGATAGAGATAGAGATAGAGATAGAGATAGAGATAGAGATAGAGATAGAGATAGAGATAGAGATAGAGATAGAGATAGAGATAGAGATAGAGACAGAGACAGAGATAGAGATAGCGATAGAGATAGAGATAGAGATAGATAGACAGCTAGAGAGAGAGAGACAGACAGACAGACAGAGATAGAGATGATATAGATTTAAATACAGATATTGAGATATAGATATAAATTATATATAGATACAGATATGATATAGATAGATACAGATGATATAGATATATTTATGTATATATATAAAGTCTATTTTATATACATGTATTATGTGTGTGTCAGGGTGCGTATGCATTTGCTTATATGTATATTTACATCATAGAACTACTGTGTGTATTGCACTTCTGTTTGTCATGGATATTTGGCTTGGAAGTTTCTCAGAACAGAAATGAGGGATGAGTACTGTATCACAAAAACAGATGTGGTCATTTGAGTGGGGAAGGCACGTTTTTTTATGTAACCAAATTGCATTTCAGGTACAGGGAAAAGAAATTTACAGAAGAAAGTTTTAGCACAAGTAGAAATAATTTTCTATATATTCAGTCTTGATACAGAAGTTCATGAAACCATGGGACAGAAATGGTACAGGTAACGCCAATATTTATTATTGCACTCAAGGTATTATAAGGTATTATATGTAAAAGTAGTGGCAGGGACAGCAGCGTCAACACCGTTATATGAAGGTTTTGCCTAGTAATAGATTATGTACTCACACTCTCAGACATGGGTATATATGGATACAGGCTCTATTTTATTTAATCTCTTTCAAGCGTTTGAAGTAGGTAGGTGACATTCATTTTCGAGCCTTGTCCTTGTAGTTCATTGGTACTTATTTTAATACAGTTTGAAAAGTAATACACTATAAATTCCCTCCAGAAGTTGAAAGACCCACAAAGGTCATATGTCATATACACTAGGGTTTGTTTTTTTTTCTTTTTTCTAATTTTCAGAGCAATAGTAGTGGTTTGGTAATGGCCCTAGTTTATTTTAGCAGAGAATGTTGCAGGGTGAAACTTTATGGGCTAATATTTGTCTTGCTGTCATGCTTTGAAAAGGGTACACAGACTGCTATTTAATACCTGCTTTTCTGTTCATGTATGGTCTGTGAAGCTAGCTGGACAATTATCTCCCATCACTGAACAGATTTAACTATGTCTCTAAGTATACTTGTCTCACTTCACAGGCTGTACTTTAAGACAGATTCCCCATACTCCAAGCTCCCTTATTATGACCCTTATTATATCATCTTTTGCTTGGCATAATTGTAGTTGTGCATGGAAAAAAATATTACATTAGATATTAGCAGGTTATAAATTTTCAGTTAGCTTCTGCAATTGGTTTTCTCTCTCTAGGGAAGGAAATAATAATCAGGATTTGTTTTTCTGTCACTTTTTATGTTTCTCTTTTCTCAGCATCCCTTCTAATCGTAGACATCACCAATGCCCACATGCTCGTATCTTGCACACACCTCAGCTTTGCTCACTGTCCCTTTCTCCAAAGACATTGCTTGTCCATCATCTTCTCTCCCTGATTTCTTCAGTTCTTCTCTATTTCTCTTCCATGTGTATATCCCTTTTCCTAATATATTATGTTAGAATTATTTTAATATTATATTATACTCCCATTTGTTCCTGTCTGTTTTACAGCAAGCTTCTAGCTCGTGCATGATTTGACCGGCTGACAGCAGGGACTATGTTTTGGTTGTTTTGCTTTCTGCAATTACTTGTTTTGACTCACTATTTCATTCATTACTAGTTCATTCTCCTGGAGAAGAGGTTCAGATAGCTCCCTTCACTGTATTTTTTTTTGTGTTATACTTATTCTAGGTCTCTATAAAATATTTTTTCTAGAAAGTCACCTTCTTTCTATACACCTTTCACAAAACTGATTCCAAGTTCCTGCAACATTTCATTATCTCTGACGGGAGATTTAATTTCAGTTTTAAATGAGAGACAGCAAGTGATTCACAGCTTTAACTGTAAATAATTGAAGTTACAATACATTACAAGGTTAAATAACTATAAATTAATGGATAAATGGTGATTTACACCAGACAGGATTCTGACCCCTACAAGATGACTTTAAATGAAATACGCTTAGAAATGTCTACCTGTAGCTGTAGCAGTGTCCTTTAGCTGAGATTTTTTTCTCAAGTCTCACATTCAGTTCTGATTCTGTGTGTAAAATATCCCACAATGAGTAAAATTTTCTAGTAGATCACATGTTCTGAGTGGATTTAGAGAATTTTAGAGTGGTTGGACTGTTAGATAGTCTGTAGATCTGCTAATCTTATCAGTAATTCCCTAGTCTCTTGCAAAGCAAATGTATTTTCCTAAGTTCTGAACGTGACCAAGTGCCTAACTAAAGATTATAAATGACATTGTAATTTCCTTGATCACTATTCACATAGTAATACTCCGTTTGCTTTTTATCGCATTCTGCAAACCCTAATTTCCAAGACTGCATAGATTTTTTATGTTTTTCACTAGTATGTAGAACTTGCAAGAACCTTATATGCTCCTTAATGCAAAAGTGGATAATGGATTTTCTCACTCAATACCATACTCAGTTAATGGGAATAAAATCTCTGCAGGTGCATATGCTTTGAATAGCACCATCTTCAACTTACTCATTTCCAAAACCAATGCTCCTGCCATTCTTCAGTCTGTACTTACATGCAGTGAAAGAGAGAGCACATCCCCTATTGTGTTTCTCCAGTCTAAATTGTAACTTTGCAATAGTCTTCTTTGGGACTTTGCTGCTATAGAACCTGGAGCAAATCATGGAATCCATGATTAAACATGGAAGATTCTTTCAAAAACTGGTCTGCTGAAAAGGCATTTCTCAGATCATAGAGAACTTCATTGTGGAAGTTCACAGCTGGAAATCAGTGTGCACCTGTGATTAGTGCTCATCAAGATGATGGACAGGACAGATGAAATAGAGGAAGAAAAGTCACTGAAAGCACTGGCATTCTCCCAGGCCATCCTAGAAAGCTTCATATTTGATTTCTGCTTCCTCACTCCTTTTCAAGGAAGTTAGTAAAGTCAAAGCACTGTAATGTCAATTGAAAGCTGTTTTCTGGAGAAAACATTAGTACAAATTCCATTTCTGTTAGGCCTGTTCTCACATTTCCTGTTTAGGTTCATTTTTGTAACATACACACTGTTACCTTCTATTTCTTTTTTGATTCTGTATAGAGGCCTTTGTATTTCATGTTCTAGGAAACACTTTTTCCAGTTACTTTAACATAGAACTTTTTCTTTTCTTCCATATTGTGCAGCATAGAGTAAAAGATCTTGTATAGCATTTTAAATTGGCTTCAATTGAAAACATTGATATTTTCAATTTTATTTTGGTTCAGTGTTGTTTGTTTGTTTGGGGTTTTTTTGACTGAGTTTATCAGCTCAGTCTTGCGTGTCCTTACTTTATTTATGTGTACTGTATTCTATTTAAATTTCTTTCAAAGGGAACTTTGGGATTTATAACTGAATTTGGGTTTAAACATCTATCCTATACCTAAATGGGATTTATCCTTCAGGAAGGAAAACATTGAAAACTTAATGCAAATAAGGAAAATAAATTTTAAACAAAATGTTGGTGTGAATAAACAGTATCTTTTCATTCCTTTGAATCCAGTTTTCATCAAGTGAACTTAAAGCTTTTTAGTGTAGATAACATCACATGTATTTTACTGGGTTTTTTTTTTTTTTCAATAGAGGTGATGTTTTTCTGCAGTTCACTACTGGTGGTGAAGACACATTCAGGAACTTCTAGATGCATCCTCCTTGCCATGTGCCTTATGATAATTTAACCCTTGAAATCTCAGGAAATTTGCAGATGCAGAAAATGTAGATTAAGATTATTGAACTAAATATTAGCATCCAGATCTTTGATATTGGTTCAAATTAAGTATTTCATCCTTTAATAGTCTGACTATTGACGATTTCAGTATTTGATAGTCTTTCTTTCAACAGTTTCAAATGTTCCCAACTTAGTTTTGAAAGTGTAACTAATGGTTGAGAAAATTTGTCTACCACTGGCAGCCATCTCTCTTTCTCTGTCTCCTACTAAAGTTACCTCTGATAAAAAGACTACTTTGATTATAAAATAAAGTATTGATTGGCTATTAGTCCAAATTATTAATCAGAAATATTTGATGTGGTGAATGAGAAGTGTCTCTATTATGACTAATTTCCTACTTTAGAGCAAATTAATAAATCATGCACTTCCTTCACAGTTTTGCCAATCCCCTTTACCTCTTTATCTGATAGAGGGGTTAAGGGCAACTTGACCTAGTGGAATGTGTCTCTGCCCATGGTAGGGGTTTGGAACTGATGAGTTTCTAGGTCCCTTCTAACCCAAACCATTCTATGACTCCCTAATAATCTACAAAGAGTGATAGCGTTTTCTATGCAGTGATATTACCCTATTCTTAATAACATTTTCCCATAATTCTGATTAATGTTCTGTGCGGAGTAGAAGAAGGGATTACAGGCAATCTTGCCCCTCATAACTCACAGTTGTACTAATTACCAAAGAAGAGGAACATCTTTGGTTTTGATGGGTCACAGCTGTGACTAATAAAGATAGGTGCAATAAAAGGAGTGGGTTGGCTGGTTAGGAGAGCCTTTTGATGAAAAGGAGTCTTTTGATGAAGAGGACCTGGAGAAAGAGAGCCTTAAGAAGGTAGAGGTGCTCTGAAGGAGAAGAAAAGATGCAGACAGCCACAAAGAAGAACAAAAAAAAATAAGTTACTGCTGGTGAAAAGCTTGGCTGTGAGGTCAGTCTGGGTGTGATGGAGTTAGAGCCTACTGTTGGAGCCGGCAGTCATAGTTGAGCTAGGTAAAATCTGGGATTGAGGATCTGCAAACTAATATTTGCAAGCATAGTGCAGTAGGAGATAACCAGCAGCTATAGTCTGCAGTTGGACCCTGCAGTAGAAGCTTGCTGTAGTCAGAATCAGGATGGCTAAGCTGCAAAAAAAAATAACCCAGGATACTTTCTTCATTATTAAATGAGAGTCTGTGTCTTGGCTCATTTCTACCTCTAATGAGAGGTCTGCTGCAACAGTTCTATTACTCTGTTCTTCATTAGTTTTCTGAAAATAAATATGAAAATGTTGGTCCTATATCCTTAGGCAAGCAGCTTCAGATCATATATCTAACTGAAGGTGGCATATAGCAATTACTGTTGACATGAATTACTGCTAAAGAGTGACAGTGAAATAAACGGCAAAATCCAGTATTTTAAATGTATTATTGGCATAATGAAAATAGCTGGGCCTTCTGAAGATATAACACAGCCAGTGATATGTGCTTACAACACAGAAAGCCAACTGTATCCTGGGCTGCACAAGAAAAAGTGTGGCCAGCGAGTCAAGGAAGTTGATTGTTCCTCCCTACCCTGCTTTGGAAAGATCCCATCTGAATTTTTTCTGGGGCCCTAGTGCAAGAAAGACACAAATGCATTAGACTGGGTCCAGAAGAGGGATGCAAAAATGGTCAGAGTTCTGGAACATCTCTCATATGAAGAAAATCTGAGAGGATTGAGTTCATTCAGACTGGAGGAGAGAAGGCTTCAGAGAGATCTGTTTGCAGTTTTTCAGTATATAAAGGAGACATGGGAGAAACAAAATCAAACCAAACACAGAATCCCAACCAATCAAACAATGAAAAAGAGATACTTTTTACCAGGGCCTTTAGTGACAGGACAAGTGGCAATAGTTTTAAACTGGAAGAGGGCAAATTTAGGTTGGACCTTAAAAAAAAAAATCAGCAAAATTGTGAATGCCACATAATTGCAAGTGTCAAGGTCAGGTTAGATAGAACATTGAGCTATGTGATCTAGTGAAACATATTCCTCTTATGCTGAGATTGTTTGTCTAGATGATCTTAAGTGTCATTTTATGATTCTATAGGAAGAATGCTTCCCAAGAAGTAATTTTTTTTTGTATTTTAGGCTGAAATGTCTGTTTGTAGTTACCTCACCTAGCATGTTCTGAAAATATTTCCTTATCTAGTCACTGTTTTTTTTATAAAACTGTATTATCTTCAAACAAAACAAAAATTCTAGAAAAGCCCTTTGATAGAGACTTTATTGACCTAGAAAATACCTCCTTTATCCTTGAACTGAAAATCCCTGAAATGGAGGGGGACTTTGGCTAAATCACAGTTTCTTGCATCTCTTCTCTTAATTTTCTTCTAATGAATAGTAGTCAATTCCTTTTATTTTCCAGTGAAGGGTCTCCCAACTGTGCTAATGTTAATGGACATAGAGCTGGCTTTCCCTGAACTGCAATGTTATGGTGCTTTTATATCACTGAGAAATATTAACTTTAAATACTTGTCATTCCATAATCCTTGTTCACAGTACTGGGAAGGTAACTCTAGATTGTCCTTCCAGCTCCCCATCTGATGGCAATTAACCCAGATGTGCAGAGCATGAAGACAGGCATATCACCCATAATTGCAGTGTTATCATAATTCAGTTCTCCAGGGACTGCTTCTACATTCCTCACATAACTATGAAAGTAGTCTGGAAAACAATTCTATACTTTACTGCTTGGAAAGAAGAATTAGAAAATGACTGACTAAAAATAGTCTTTCTTACCTTCTTTTTATATAAGACACATAGTTAGGTCAAAATGTATGCAAAGATCCTTCTTCCTCACCAGGCAGACATAACAATATGTTACATTCCCTTTCAGCAAACATAGCAACTTAAATCCTCTGCTGTGAGGGATGTGAGTTATAGGAAATTCAATGATTTATCCTGTTTACTGTACTGATCACAAGGCACAACACAGTTCTGGAAGCCAAGTCTTCCAGCCTTTTCCTCCAGTGGTAATGGAAGCTCTGTGGACCATATTTCTAAAGGCTTTCTTTGTGACAGAGAGATGGGAAAGCCTCAGAACAGAGGGTGAAGAGAAAAGGTATTTATTTTCATTACTAATTATTGGCATCTTTTGAAAGAAAGTGAAGGCAGGGACCTAAGGTTTTCTTGTTTTGATTTGGTTTGGTTTTTTTAAGTCTATGTATAAAATGTCTTTCTGAATCTCTAGGTTTCCAAAAACTTTAATTTGCAGTATCACCAAATCACCAAATGGCTTGGGATGGAATAGACCTTCAGGATCATCTAATATACCTGGGTTGTAAGTGCCACACAAACACGTAAATCTCATTATCTTACAAATGCCACTAGTTTATGAGCTTGGACTTTTTTATGACTTTTTCTTTCCTCATGGAAGTATCCCCATTTCTAATGTAGGTCCCTTGCACTTTTTTATGCAGATATAATCAAAGCCAAGATTTATAAACCCCAATCCACTGCTTCTATCCAAGTGAGAATTATTATTGCAATCACCACTCCATTTGCCATGTACAGATATCATAACTTTAATCCCAGTTAATATAACTTCTCATCTGTAGAATGAGACTAGTCAACTACTTTCCCATAATATTAGAGGATTTAAAACAAATCAGAAAATATGCAGAACTGAATCCTCCTGGCAATTTAATCCAACAGAAAGCACTTACCTAAGGTGTTTTGATGTTCTTCTCAAACCCTGCATTTAGCTATAAATATCGCTTTGCAGTTTAACAGGACTTCAAAAGCAAATATGAGCAACATAGTCAAGATGGGATTCAGGATCCAAGTAATTTATTGGATCTTTCTTTCTCTTTTCTTTGTTAAAAGTTTATATAAGAGGGTTTTTAAAGTCAAATACTATTCCATTACCATGTGTATGACATGATAATAGTCAACCAGTTTCTTTTTCTATGCTGATTTGCATAATTTCTGCGGGCCTTCTGTAATTTTTTCAGGACATGGAGATTTTGTTTCTAGAGCAAAATAGAGTTATTGTATTTTGAAAGGAAGCACACTGAAAAAATACTGGGTGAGTGTCGTGGTTTGTCATGGTAAACATTGAATAGTATTGAATGCTATTCCTCTACCTAGAGAGTAGAAAAAGATTTTAATCTTTTCAAGAAACACAAGTGTGGTGCTTGTAGAATACGACTAACGTGTTGGGTTTGCATGGTGTGGTTTTTGGCAGCAGGGGGAGGGCACAGAGGTGGCTTCTGTGAGAAGCTGCTGGAAACTTCCACTGTGTCTGGCAGAGACAATCCCTGATGGCTCTGAAGATGGACATGCTGCTGGCCAGGGCTGGGCCAATGAGAGAGGCTGGTAATGTCTCTGTGATGTCAGATTTAAGGAGAAAATCACAACGCAAGTGTGACACAATTTTAATTCTGTTCAGAGAAGTGGAGGAGGTGAGAACATGTGAGGGAAACACAGAGACACCAAGGTCAGTGGGGAAGGAGGGGTAGGGGGTGCTCCAGGCACTGGAGCTGAAAGTCCGCTGCAGCCCCTGGTGAAGTAGTTGTGCCCCTACTGCCTGTAGGGATCCACGGGGGATGCAGAGATCCACCCACAGCCCAGGGGGATCCATGGGGGATGCAGAGATCCACCCACAGCCCAGGGGGATCCATGGGGGATACAGAGATCCACCTGCACTCCGTGGAGGTGCCCCATTCTGGAGCAGGTGGATGTCTGGAGGGGGCTGTGACCCCGTGGGAGACCCGTGGAGAGAGGGGCCCTGCCCCCAGGCTGGAGCAGCCTGTCCTTGGAGGACTGCACCCCGTGGAACAGTGACCCACACCACAGCAGTTTTGGGAGGACTGCTGATTACAAGATTGGAACCACATTGGAGAGTTTCATGGAGAACTGTCTCCCATAGGAGGGGAACGCATGGGGCAGCAAGGGAAGGACTCCTCTCCCTGAGCCAAACAGAAGAAAACCCTGGGCAATGAACTGACCAAACCCCCACACCCAGTCACCCTGAGCTGTCAGTGGGAAAGGAGGGAGGGGCTGGGGAAGAAATGGTGCTTTTAAGGGCTTACTTTTATTTCTCATTATTCTCCTCTGATTTTGTGAGTAATAAACTCACTCCATATCTCTAAATTGAGAATGTTTTGCCCTTGGAGTCTTTCTCCCAATCCTTATCTCAATTCATGAACCCTTCATTAATTTTTCTTTCCTCTGCCCAGCTGTAGCAGGGGAGGGTGAGTGAGTGGCTTTTGTGGGTGCTTGGCATTAGATCAGCATTGGTACCAGATATGCTAGCAAATCTATGTAATAATTTTTTCCTTACAGCTTTTAATTCTTGCATGAGGAAATGAATCAGGCAAAATATAGCAGTAGTGTTCCTGATGGCAAAACCATAGACCTGAGACTCATTCCCCATCTGTGCTTCTGGCTGCAGGCTGAAGGCCCTTCATCTCCTTTCCCTTGGTTCCTTCACAGTCATCTCCTGTGCCTATTCCTAATTTTATGCCGTGACACACTTCTGTCTTGGGTTTTGTTTCTCTGGAACAAATGAGTAAACAGTAGCATAAGAGTGGTTTGCAAGAGTGAGTTTTTGAAACACACATAGAGGAAGAGGGTGATACTGAGGTAATTTCCTAGTTAGTGCCCTTGAAGTGTGTTTGATACTAGACCACTTTGGACTATTTTTATTTTAATCATACTAGATCATGACTGGTCTTAATTCTTCTATTCAGTATTTCTGTATTGTTTTCTCACCTTAGATAGCTGTCAGACATTTGTTGCCATTTTTTCTGAGTTTTCCCCATCTTTATTGTATTTCTCCTCATAGCAGTCATGTCATGCCCTTACCTGTACTGAGACAAGATACTAACTTACATCTGTAAGGCAGCAGATAGGGTCGATGTTGAAGTGGGAACTGAAATTTTACCCACACATTCTTCACTGTGCATTATTAACTCCATATCTTATATATAGATAGGTGACCACTGCTTATCTAGCACACTTTGGAGGTGTCAGGGGAAAGTCACTGGCCTGTTCATTCCTGAAGAATAGGCCCCTCTGCTAACAATCCAGTCTGAATAAAGGATGTTCCTTCTTCACCCCTGCACTCATCCTTGAGGAACTGAATATGGTGGTATTTCATAACATGCTTCCTGCAACAGAAAAACTGTAAATAAATTGTTCATATTAGTTTTTCAGAAGCATAAACATTCTCACCAATTATTTTAGAGAGTGAAAGTAATTGCATAGGAAATGAGAACTGGATATTCAATGAAAGTTTGGCTTTTTTTGCCAACTTTAATGATCTAAAAATAGTTTGAAATAAATTACCTAACAACAGGGTTTTTTGCTTTTACACTCATTAGCAATGTCAACACTGTGCTGCTTCTGGGCTTCAGTTCAGTGAATCACTCCTGCTTAAGAACATTTATGAATGTACATTAGAGCTAAAGTCAATTGAAAACAAGCAAGTACTTAACTGCATATTCAAAAATAAGACTTTAATTTATCCTTACAACTGATATCCTCTTTCTTTTGAGTTGAAGAAAAGGATAACATTGCCTCAATTTCAGCCTCTATGTTGGTGTCTACAGATCCAGTTAAGCAGTGTCAGCTTTGAGAAGATTCAGCCAAGGTATTTCAAAGATAGAATTTGGTTGTGAATTCAGGAACAGAATTAAAACTGAAAATTAAAAGAGAAAGAAAATTTTTTATTTGAACCATCATATTTCATTTAAACAATATTCTTGCCTAGTGTCTTAAGAGCCTTATTAACATAAAATTTTCTATGTTTCTGTTTTATTTCACCTTGTGGTATATGCAAGTCTTCCATAAGTTAGACAGAAGCCAGTGTTGCATGAATTCTAAAAAAGCATGGTGATCTAAGAAAAAGATATAAGGGTGAAAAATTTCAGAATTTGAAGGAAAAAGCTGAGGACTCTAGGAGTGAAAAAAGCAACAGTGATTACCAGGGGAATTAGTTTAAGTAGGGCAAACAGGAAAAAAAAACAAGTTCTGTTTCCTGCCCACTCTATTTTCTTTAATAAATATTTATACTTTTTTTTTCTCAATTTCCATAGCGATAGCATCCAAGTATCCACATGTAACAGCTGACATTTAGAAGAGGAGTTGTTAGCATCCTTCTACTTCTTAATTATTAGAATTAGTGTCCTTGATATATTACAGTGTACAAAAATAATTTTAGAATACATAATCAGCTTGAATTCTTTTTATGTGCTTTGTAGACTATTACTAAAATAGTGATAATCTGTAAAGTTATCTCACTATAACATTTGTGTTGAATGTTTGAAGCAAATATATAATGAACAGCATCCCTCTATTATATTTTTTTTCCTTTAAATAGGAATTAAATACTACAGCCTTAATTTCATTTTAATCAACATGATCCATAATGGAAAATAAATCAAATATCATTTGGCATATGATCACTCAGTTTCCTCCCTGTATAAGAAATAGTGCCTTCAGAGCTCTTGGACTATACCTCAGTCTAGTTAAGCCCTGAACCACCTAGTGTACACTCATTTGCTAGTCTAGTGTGGACTTATTTATTAGTCTGAACTAGTGCTTAGGCTGCTATAGTTTGTATGACCTAATTTTATTAAAATAAACTAATTCATAACCAGATAAACCTTCTGTACCACAGATGGTGCTAATTTAACTGTGCTTTGATTTTTAATATATCTGTGTTGAGAAATCCTATTACAAACTATAAGTGGCTTTTCAAGGTATCTAACAAAGGAGGTAGACTATGTTTGTACACTTCA
The DNA here is from genome assembly GCA_032173965.1 of Sitta carolinensis. Lineage (NCBI taxonomy): Eukaryota > Metazoa > Chordata > Aves > Passeriformes > Sittidae > Sitta > Sitta carolinensis. The sequence continues at coordinate 52,882,211 of CM063313.1, forward strand.
GACACATCCTTGCATTTTCATTTCAAATAAAAATTTAACAATATGTGTTAATAAGAAATTAAAAAATTCAGTGTCATTTACCCTTTGATCTAAGAGCATTCTGTAAGCTTTCTTTTGGTTTTAAGGATCAAGCTCAATTTTCATTAAGAAGGGCAGACAGTTAGCTAAAAAATTGTGAGATTTATCTTCAATAAGAACCAAAGGACTTTTATATTTAAAAACATCTAAAAACCTCAAAGCAAGTCCATTTTCTCTATTAAACAAGGTCAAGTCTTTTTGTAACATCTCAGAAATGGAAACTGACCTATTGCGTACTTCTATTTTCTCTTTTATGTTCATCTGTATTATTCCTACAGCATTTTTCTGCTTGTTATTATTCTCCAACATATCTTCTACCTTTCTGTTTTCCATTTAACTGAGTTTCTAAAATACACCTGCATTCATCCATTTTCCAGAGAACTGCATTCTGCAGTATATATGATATAAACCCTCTTCCTGTTTCCTTTAAAACACTGATTTGTAACTGGGTTGCTTCGCTGATGACAGCGTCTTGTTAAAATCTTTTCTTAGAGTCAGGGCTCCCAAATAACTTTATTTTCCTTTCCTTTTGTTAGTTCTGGTTATCAGAATGTAGTGACTCCTCATTTCTGCTTTAGTGTTCCTCACTGATTAGTAATGTCATAGTTAAATGGTAGCCAGTATCAATCCACTTAAAAGAATACTAAACACAATATGCAACAACTCAAAGTTTTTCCTTGATAAACAGAATTACTATGGAATTTGTTTGGTTTTAAATGTATGCCATATACCATTAAAAATAACAATAGAAACAAAAATCTCTTTGTAACTACATAGAACATTTTATTAAAAGCCATTAAAGAAATTAATTTTCAACTATTAATTTTAATTATTCATCTACAGGTTTACTTCATTTTAGGTATTATTATGTGAAAGTCAAATTTTAGCATGTATATAGACACCACCTAAAAATGTACACAAGACCTAAACGGAATGACAAAAAAGCTTATTTAACTGTATTATTCTTTTAAAAAATTTTATCAGTGTAACAGCTGCACACCATCCAGTCACTGATGGAATATGTACTTGATTTTCAATCTGTCTTAGTTTGACCAGCCCAGGGAAGTGAGCTGGCTTGGTAGGAGATTGGCATTTTATTGAACCAATGGGAAAGCATTTTCTAGTTGTTATTCCCTTTGGAAGCAGCCCGGGCAGGTCTCTTTCCTCCCGGCTGTCAGAGCACACACCTCTGCCCTCTCTGCCCTGGGATGAGTGCGAGGGAGGGGAGGCCACGAGGGCCAGGCAGGGGCAGCTGATTTGGGAAACATCTGCCAGCATGGAATTGGCTCTGCTGCTGGCCCCAGCTGAACTTTACCTTTGCTGCATCTGGTGAGATGGTGGCGGGGGAAGGGGAGGCACGATGAGGCAGACCAGAGCACCTGATGAGACTGAGGGGTGGAGGAGAATTTTGGAAATCTGTCCAACTTTCCCGTGGCTGCCTTCTGAGCCTGAACCCTCTGAGAGTCCCCCCAGCATGGCTTTGAAACATGACACCATGGACTACTGTGGACAGATGCTGCTTCTTGTTAACTCCTTCAGTGCATCAGTGCACAGATGGAACTCGGAAAGCCTCCATCCTCTCTCCAGTGAGAGAAATATAATGTAGATGTGTAAAGACCACATGAAGTATCAAGGTCAGTCAAGAAGGAGGGAAAGTCCAGGTGGAAGGAGTGTGGGAAGTTGCTTTTGAGCTATTAAAAACTCTTGTAAGCTATAGTAGTTGGTTATAACATATTGAAATGTTTCCTTTAAACCATAAAGAAATATGGGGGAGATAAGAGTTCAAGTTGTAGATCTGAGCAAAGGAGTGAAATGTTGAAGGGACTGTTGATTTCATGAGAAGTTGAACAGCGTGATGACGTGATAAAGACTCTTTGCCTTCAGAAAATAAATGAATCTCTGTTCCTTGGAGGTGAAGGTGGTCCCAAAGACAAAGAGAACCTTTGTTTTGGACATGTTTATCTTTAAACTAGATCCCATACATCAATGTGGCCCAGAGACACAATTGCAAACATGGGAAGAATTTCATGAACGCAAAAGGATCTGGGCGGTTGCATGTTCATGAAGAATGGATCTACAAGAGAACTGTTTTCTTGTGGAGAAATTTACCATGGTGAACAGAGGTGCTTCCCTCCCTAGATGAACTGAAAAAGACTGTTTTAGAGGTGGAAAACTGACTGAGATTTCTGCGTGTTGTTTTCTTTACATTGTCAGCTGGGAGAAAAGAAAGGGTGGGGAGGGAGGAAGAGTGTTTTGAAAGTTCCATCCTCATTCTTGTTGTTTTTCTTTCTTTTAATATTAGTTAATAAAGTCTTATTACTTTTAAGCTCAAGCCTGCTTTGCTTTTGATTGAAAACTTTGAAATTGGCAAAAAAAAATCAAACTAGAACAGAAATTGGTGTTTGTGCCCAGTTTTGAATTGAAACCACAGCACAATCACATGAAACATTATCATTTTACTTGGTTTCCAAAGGACAGAGTGTCTCTGAAATCACACGGCAGTTGTGTCTGTTTGGGATGCAAACTATACGTTCATTTCTTGTATTGAAGGTGTTAAGGCAGTGTATATATTCATATTGTGGGATTTTTGCTTCAAGTTATGTCATTCTAATAAAAGAAACATATTATAGCACATTATAGAAAAAATTGTTCTGCTAAAATGGCTTAAATCAAATCAGTATCAAAATTGTTTGTGTTAAAAGCACAGAATCAAATTGAAGTCAGTGAATTACACATTTGGTACCAATATACAACAACAACAAAGTCACATCTCCCACAGTGCTAAACACTTACAAAAGCTTAATAAACACCTGCAAATTTTCAGGTACCCTTCTGCAGCAAATACCAAGACAATACAATTTGCATTGTATTGCGCACACATACACGTGGAAAACTGTGCAGTTGCACACTCTGACAGCTGCACACACCCTGCCTCACCTTACAGGCTCTAAGCATCTCACACCTCCTCCCTGGCTGTCAGGGCCTTGCACACACTCAATCCTCCACCCCCTGCTGCACAACAGGCACTGCAGCCCCACCTGCACCTGTGCTCCCCTGCAGCCCACTGACACACACACCACCTTCACTGAAATGGTCCACAGTCAGGTGCACGTTCCTCACAGCAAGACTGTCCTGCTCAGGGTTATTCTTCTTACAATGCCTTACACACTAGCTAGTACTAGAACAGCAATGTGTTCTTGGATATGAAGCACAAATATGGAGTTAGTATCTTTTCTTTGGCTTTATAGTTGGAGGGTTACCACATACAAGATAGAAGGATGTAGTGTGGTAGAGAATCTGTATATATATATATCTATATATATATATATCTATATATATATTCATCTATATCTATCTATCTATCTATCTATAATATATATATATCTTCCTCTAAGAAGATAAAGGACTTAATTGCACTTGTATACTTCTGATCTTTGTCTCCTGAAAAACATATGTACATTCCCTGGAAATCCCACTACGTCCAGTTACTTTATACATAAATAATTATAAAGAAAAGTCACCCTTAAATGAGCATTCCAGGGAGATAATGCTCAATTATAATTTTGTTCACTAATTTTAATTAGAAGGCTATCTTTAAATTTTTTTTTTTTTTCCTAATAATGCCAGTTAATAGCAGAAACTCTCACTCACTCATACGGTAATTTTCAACTCTTGTGAATGTCTCAAAGTTATTTGCAATGGCTCTTCAGGCACAGATACCAATGAACTTTGATTAAAGAATCACATAATCACTAGGTTGGAAGAGACCACCAAGAATCATCGAGTCCAACCCATGCCCTAAGACCTCAAGTAAACCATGGCACTGAGTGGTACATCCAGTCTTTTTTTAAACACATCCAGAGATGGTGACTCCACCACCTCCCAAGGCAGGAATTCCAGCACTTTATCACTTATCAGTTATTGCTTTTAGCACATTACCATCCCCATTCTTTGTCGCGATGTCTGCGTCTTCTCCGCTCCGGCTAGCCCTGGCACTGCAGCAGCGAGGGCACGACTCAGTAGCGAGACGAACTTTGTCGAACCCGTGGGTCTTGGCTTGTCTGCGGAAGCGAGTGGCGATGGCAGGGCAGAAAGAGGGAGATTCCACTTGGGTTTAAACCTTTAATTTTATTCATCCCGCAGCGGGGACCCCCAGTCACAGGTGGCAGCCCAGGTGAAACCCTGCTGCGCACCTGAATACAGCAGCTGATAAAGGGGGGAGGAACTCGGGGTAGGGTCTGACTTGGGACCAATTAGGGATGAGCAGGGGACGTCTCTCTAACTTAGTGACATGTAGGGGAACAAACCCGAATACAGTGGGGGGGAAAAGCGGGAATTCCATCCAATCACTCTGTGATCCTGTCAGAACTTTCTAGGCTGAAGGTGAAGTCTCAGAATGACAGGCAGGGTCTGGGGGTTACATAACTCAAGATTGACAGGTAACAGTAACCGGTGGGATGAATCAAATAGGGAAGAACATAGGGGGTACACAGAACAAACCACATAACAATATAAAAATTCCAAAAACTTAAAAAGCACACTGCTACAATTCTTCTCCGAGAACTTGTTTAAAATTGAAATCTTGGGTTATTTACAAAAAGACTGAGTTGCTTTTATTCACCATTTTTACTTCTCTCCTTTCTTCATATTCCTGGGTTTATGTCCATTATTTACTCTCTTCATTACAGGAAAAGATGCTTTGCTGGGATGCTTCCAGCTGTAGCAGTAGTTTTGATGCCATTTGCATTCAATCTCAATCTTGTGTGGTTTTGTGGAGAATTCATTTTTATAACAAGCAATTTATTTTGTAAGTCCAAGTAAAAGTCCATTCAGCAGGACTGAGCATTTTCCCATGTTTGGTTTTTAATTTCAAATCTTATAAAGTCAGTGTCTATCTGTGGGGGCAAGTTTTAACATGCTGGTCTCTCTTTTTAAGTTGTCCTGGTTATTTTCAACTGTCATTCTTCCCAACCTCCATGCTGTCAGGAGCCAGACAACTGCAGTTTGGTTAGCAAAACATATTGTCAATATGTTACACACATATGGTGGGTAGGGTTGTTTTTGGTTTGGGTTGTTGTGGGTTTTTTTTGTTTGGTTGGTTGGTTTTTTTGTTTGGTTGGTTGGTTTTTGTTTCGGTTTTTGTTGTTGTTGTTTTGGGGTTTTTTTGTTGTTGTTTTTTGTTCTAGGAGTTTTTTTTCTAGTAATACAGGGGATGTTGAGCTCTCTAAGGTACTCTTAAAGTAGGGACAGTTTATTACTCAAATTGATCAAATTTCTTTCAAATAACACTTTTCATTTTTATAACATATGAATTTGAAGCATTATAATTGTCATTCTGAGATATGCAAGTATTTTACTTCATTTGGAGTTGGATAGTGAGGGTACACATGTCTAGATTAAAAGTACTCTAGAGCCAAATTAATGACATAACTACACCTTATGAGGATCTCCTCTAAAAACCAATGAGTTAGAGGATTATCCGACCTGCCCCTCTTTATAAACTGGACAATAACCATTTACAACAACATCTTTGCCTGCTTCATTCATTTTTAAATGCCTCTGCCCCAAGTCACCCTCAAGAGAAGAACATCTGGGAATTAAGTGGGATTTCCTCTCCCCATGGGCACTTAATTCTCCATCACAGATGAGGATATCAGGACTTGGTAACCTCTGTTGTTAGTATGATGATGGCAGAGGAAAAAATACATTTTAGTCAAAATTGTGTGAGAAGAAACAGAGCTAAGATTCATGTGTAGCAATTCTTTGCTGAATAAAGAATATAAAATAGCTTGTTTCCTGGCAGTATACTGTAACAACAGGCATGAAATAAGGACAGTAAGTAAAAATAAACTATTTCTTAATTTGGTGCCTGATTTCAGCTCAGTTTGCCTGCTGCAGCCTTTTCTATCATCATAATTTCATATTGTCTTCCTCCTCCCAGGAAAAAAAGCCTTATATGTTTATTGAACATTGTGAACATCACACTGCAATATAAAAAAGATATAAAGTCATTAGAGAGTGTCCAAAGGAGGGCAATGAAGATGGTGAAAGGCCTTGAGGTGAAGCCGTGTGAGGAGTGGCTGAGGTCACTTGGTCTGTTCAGCCTGGAGGAGACTGAGGGGAGAGCTCACTGCAGTTACAACTTCCTTGTGAGGGGAAGAGGAGGGGCAGGCACTGATGCCATCTCTGTGGTGACCAGTGACAGGAACAAAGAGAATGGCCTGAAGTTGTGTCAGGATACATTTAGGCTGGATATTTGAAAAAGATTCTTCACCCAGTTGGTTGGGCACTGAAAAAGCTGCCAGGAAAGTGGTCACAGCACCAAGCCTGCCAAGCTCAAGAAATGTTTGAAAAATTCTCTCAGGCACTTGGTGTGACTCCTGGGATGTCATGTGCAGGTAAGGAGTTGGACTCGTTCATTGTTGGTCCCTTCCCATTTGATATATTTGAAGCATTTTTAAGAAATTAAATAGGTATGCATTTGTGATTGCATAAGAAATTGAAAAGATGTCAGGACAGGAATTATTTATTTTTCTTCTGCACTCTTCTGCACTCTAGGATAGTCCATATTGGCTGCATTTTCAGCTAGTCTAAACTGCCTGCAGCAGAGGTATTCTTATTTATATCTTCTGAAGCAAAATGCTATTAGGACTGTTATTCATGTTCTTTCAGCAGCTATATTTGGATGAATCCAACTATACTGAATTGGCCCAAAAAGGAACATAATTAAAATTGCTGAGGTGTGAGTAACCCATATTCATATTCCTCTTATGTTGATTTGGAGAGATAAGACGTGGAGAGACTGATCTGAGTCAGCAAAACTATATATAGCCAGACTGCTTTAAACTAGTTATATTGAGGCTGTTGGCCAGCCACCAGTCTGCTCGTTGACACATATAAGCTATTGTAGCTAAGCAAAATTTCAGCTTGCACTTAATACAGACGTCAACTCTGAAGTCTGTGTTGAAAAAGAAAGAACAGCTTATATGGCTTGTAAATTTATACAGCTTTAGTTTTTGTTCGAAATTAGAATAAAAAGCAAACTCCGGAACCTCAGAAATGATTGTTGAATGCCATCATTATTCCATGTTAGTCCTTGCTAATGGCATTCCTAATAATATCTGCTCAAAACCAATCTACAGGAGCATACAGGTAGGATGTTGGTAATCCTTTTAACTAGTAGTTGAACCCTTTGCTGTGAAAAGAATTTGAAACATAGCTGTTTCTAAGCTGTATTTAGATACTAGGGTTATCAGGAAACCTGTGAGTGGCAGAATCATTGTTAGTATAACTGCTTTATGTGTACTTTGGGAGGGACAATTGGAATACTAACCTGCTGCTACACACAGCTGAAACAGTTCTCATAACCAGCTGTTGTAGGGCATTGTCTTTAACCTGCTTTACTCTCAAGCCAGGTGCACCTTAATACATCAATTAATTTACTTGTGGTTTTTAATATAGTGTGAGAAGATTCACACTGACAACAAAGTATTTAGTAGTTCTAAATTTTAGTAGCTCTTACAATCACCAATTATGTGTTGGTGCGTGTCAAGCTCTGGTTCAACTGAGCAGGATGTATTTCTGACAGCACTTGTAGAGACAGAATCACAAGATATACTAGAAACAGCTGCTCTTCAAAGCTTTGCTGATCTCTTAAATTATGTAAATCACTATGGCTATGGCAGTCTTTTAGTTTGTAACATAAATAGCACATTTTACTTCCCATCACAGTGGCCCGCACATAATACAAATAGATTACTTGAATTCTGCAATGATGTTAAAGGAGGCAAAAAAAAGTACAGTGAATTCCTTTTGAGTAGTTTAAAGCGGCCTAGTATGAGGTGTTAGCAGAATGTGTAAATTAAAGGTCAGTAGGGAATTGTAACAACTTGCCACTTCAAATAACCTTTTTTTAACTGCATTTTTGGCACACTTATTTTCTAGTTTCTTATTTTCACTTGCCCCATTTTAAGATGTGCAGGATACTACAACTTAATGGAAGTTTATTTGTTGCCCTCCTCTAAACTCCTGGTTCCTTGATGTGTTTTCAATTACAGTTAAAGTATTCTGGTAAAAACATTCTCAAAAATAGATTAGCTGAAGAGAAGTATGAAAAAGCTTTATAGCATAAGTCATTTATTATGGATTTGTGTTTTCCAGAGTACCACATGAGGAAAAGGGTTTAGCAATTGGTTTGGATTTTATTTTATTTAGAAGAGAAAATATAAGAAAAGACCAGATCCCATAAGAAACAGTTCCCATTAAAGAGCATTGTACAATTCTGACTGTAGCGATGAGATCTTGGCTGTGGCACTGTGAGTATCATCTACCTAATGCAGCTCTTCACACAAACACAGACCTTACACTTTGCTGCAAGATCCTGGCATCGTTCCATGAAAAGCTAAAGATTATTGTCTGTAAGGGACACCTGTGTACACAAAGGGCCTTTATCCTCCCTGAATGTATTGCTGTCCAGCTGCTGAAATGCACTGCTATGCTTGCACTGGTGAGCAGGGGACGTAGCTGATTTTATTAGTCATAATATCCCTATACAAAATATAGACAGCCCAAGAGTCTGCTCCTCCTTTGTAAGAACAGCTACATGAAATTGAAGTCAGTAAGAAAAGAGTTAGATTTTAGATTGAAGGAATTTTGAAAAGTTTGTCTTAAGCTTAGGCTGTAAAATTCTTTTGTGAAGCTATGGTACAGATATACTTGATATATCAGACTTTGGGTTTTCCCCAGTAAGTTCATGGAATGTTTTAGAGGGGGTGGTAGCATTCTAGCCACAATCATGAACAGAGGCACCAGTGTTAGAAGTTTGATGAGAAACCTCACCCCGGGAATAAAAGGGGAAGACCTCTGTTCCCAAAGATGAGTGAAAGGTTGCTAGAATGGCTCATCCTTTAAAAAAATGCACCCCAATAAGCTGATATGGACCGAGAACACAGTTGTGAAGAAAAACTGTGAAAAATGGGAAAGACCTTTGTGAAGTCTTGGGCACCTGCAGTTTGTGAGAAACATGAAGCCACAAGAGTTCTTTTCTTGTAAGAAACATTCCATAGCATTAGCAAAGAATACTTTTCTCTCTAAATGAACCAAAAAAAGACTATTTGTAGAGGTGAAAAACTGACTGAGATTTCTGAGTGTTGTTGTCTTTACATTGTTGGTTAAGAGGGAAAAAAGGGTTGTGGGGAGGGAGGAAGAGTGTTTTGAAGGTTCCATCCTCATTCTTACTGTTTTTCTTTTAGTTAATAAAGTCTTATTATTTTTAAGCTTAAGCCTGCTTTGTTCTTAACTAGAACCTTTGAAATTGGCAAAATTAAACCAAAACAAAAATTGATGTTTCTGCCCGGTTTCAAATTGAAACCTCGACTCTTGGTGAAAGATGGAATTTTTTAGGCGGAGTGGAGGTAGATGAACATAACATTTTTTTTTTCCTTTTAATACGTTTGTTACATTGTTCTCAGCCTCGTGTCAGAAAATGTACATGTTCATACAAAAAACAGAGTGACACTTGAAAGGTCTTTTAAAATATGAGAAACAACTGTCAGTGAAGAATGTTACTGTTCCACTAAGAATGAAGAAATGATGGAGGCTTTTCTTTGGGTAAAGAATGTTGAGGAGCTAATGCTGTTTAAGGCAGGACAGTATGAAAAGGGATGTGATGTGACCAGAATGGGAATCTGCTAGTTGTGCACCTTCCTAAAGCATATTCTGCCATCATTGCATTCCTTCTGTGGTTGTGATGTTAATTCCTGTCAGAGGGTCCTGCTGATGCATGCTTAACCTCGTGTGAAATTTTCTTGTGGATGTAGATGAGTTCATTGAAGCTGAATAATTTTCGTCTTCCTGAAGCTGCAAGTCTGTACCAGTGAATCTCTCTAGAAATAAACACACAATATTTTTTGAATTTAAAAAAAAAGTTTCTCTTTTTCCTTGCTTTTGCAATCTGCATGCTAGACGTGATTTTAGATATAAAATGAGGATAAAAATTAATTCATCTGTAATTATATGATCTCATTTGGCATCTAACTCTAGAAGAAATCAGTGATTTAATTTCCTTTCACAGTCTTTGTCTATCAGATACAGAACAAGCGTAGTAATTACTACTTAGCTATTGTGAGAATTGTGCCTTCAGTATTATTTTCCTAATTCTTTTTAGTAAGGAAATTTATTTTTTATATATCCCGCCGCTGACTACTGCAGGCTGAGTGATTCTCCATCATTTTCAGTGTAGATACTAAGGTCTATAGATTATGTTAAGGGAAATTCGTGTTGTCTTTCTGGTACATAAAATAGGATGCATAAAATAATTTACCTGAGTACACAATATGTTTTCATTTTATATGAGACAATTTAAACCAAAATAAACATGTTTGATAAATATTTACAGAGCATCACAGTAGAGATCTGTAGTGTGACTGAAACTTCTAAGAGCTTCATCATCGAAAATTAGTTTTATATTATAATTGTGGGTGAGATAAACCAATCCTTTGTGTAGAAATATCGTGTTTCTAGTCCAGTCAATTGTGCAGGCAGAATCTGTATGTTTTCAACCATTAATTCACAAGTCTCTTGTTGGGGAAATTTTATTGCATGCCTCGAGCTGAGTTAAACACAGGCCTGTGCTTAAATACAGGACATTTTTATACATAAATACAGTGCAATGGACAGTCTTATGACCATAAGCTGTTCTACCTGGAGCATGCAGAGGTGCAGCAGGACTCGATTCCTTACATATTCATTCAGTAGTACCAATCCCATGAACATCAGCCCAATATTGGATCCATTCTCCATCCCAGTTCTGCTGTTCAAAGTTGACCTCTGGCCTTTGAGCAGTCATGTCCATGAGTGGTGAATTGCTGCAAGACAACTCTGCAATGTGACTTATTCCCAAGGGAAACTTCACTCCCCTATAGTGAGTCCTTCTGTCCTGTCAGTCATACTCTGTCCAGCAAGTTCAACCTCTTCTGCAGTTGCACATTCTGATCCTCCATGCCAGGTCATTTCTTGGTGACAAATTACCAATTCTGAGCAGCTACAGTTTGACTTTCCCCTTCACTCTAATGTGTATGCATACAAGCCCCCTAACTTGACCACTTTTGCCAGATTTTCAGAGAATCAGCAAAATGGCAACTTTATGGCAGAAGGCTGCTCTTTCAGCAGAGAATGAGGATTTCTGGGAAACATGCAGACACTAGAACAATAACATGACAGCACTTGACAAAAATTTCTACCTAACAGCATAGGCTATAAATCCTTCACCAACTTAACAGTCATACTTTGGATACTTTATGATTCATCACAGTGCCTCCTGTTCTGTCATTGACACGAAGCAGTCTCAACTCCATCACTGGCATAATTTTGTTTCTAAGAGGTATTTGGTCATAACTAGCAGACAAAAGAAAATCCAGTCCATAGCCCATTGCTCCTTGGAGTAAACTAATCCCACTATCTGATGTGTTGATATATATATATCTGCATATATCTGTGTGTGTGTGTGTGTGTGTGTGTGTATATACATATATATATATATATATATATATATATATATATATATATATATATATATATATATATATATATATATATACGTCTTTTTGTTTTACAAATCAGGATTTTCTTTTTGTTTTACAAGTCAGGATTTCTACTTTTGCATTTGAACAAACTGTGCCAGAAAGTGAATTAGTTAGTTCTTGAGATGAAATAAATTTACTAGGTATATGAAGTATGTTGGTCTCTTGTGAGATTGTTCTAAGCATATGAAAGTTGTGGGGTTTTTTTAAATCAAATAAATGTTTCAGATTATATGTAAATTTCAACAAGTGATGTTCCTTAGTGAAATGTAGCATAGTCATCACTGAAGGATGTCAGCTACTTTGTCATCAGTGATTAATGGAGCTGATAATCTTGGCTTCAATGTCATGTCAACAATCCAAGAAATACATCATTGTCAAAAATACAGTAACTGGGGGATCAGGACTTGTGAGATCACTGGTAATCTTTTTCTGTATTGACTTCATCTAAGTACAAACCAAGTTGACAATTTTTTTAACATTAGCTTTTATATCAGCTGAACTCTAAACCTCTGTTTCAATCTGAATGATTGAAGAACATTTTGTAGATAGTATCATGAAATACGAGTTGTGGAATTTTTGAAAAGAACATTAGCAAAAGATCTGTTTGGGAATAGTGACTTAAAACCAGAAGCCTGTAATATGTACAGCAGAAAGAAAGCTTTACAAAGAAGAAGCTTGATAATACACTAAGTTTTCTGTTTATGAGGTGATAGAGACATATGTATTTTATTAAGTATGAATTAAAATTAAAAATATTTTCTTCAAATGCTTTCTTTTTTTTCATAGCTGGAGGGAATCTTTTCATACTATTGCAAAAACTGTCAGTGTGTTTATCTGAATCCCTCCATTTAGAAGGAAGATTGGCTTCCTTGAAATTAATGCATTTGATTCAGGTTTATTTTCAAGAAAATTAATTCAAATAAGCAAATTTTAGCTTTGGGTGGGGGCTTTTTGTTTAGTTTTGGTTGGATTTTGGGGTATTTTTAATTTTATTTTGCTGCAACAATACTTATCTAAATACTTTTTTGTATGCAGATTAATGCAATTGAAAATGTTTGTCAGAAGTTTCAGTGTCTTTAAATAAATTGTTGGCATGTTAATCTGTACACCCAAATATATAATTTATGAGAAAACTATAATTTTGGTACATCAAAAAATCAGAACTTATCTCTAATAAGACATAAATCAGGTTGTTAAATGTGAGGAAATACACTTTTCCTTATGCTAGACAGTAAAACTGCTGTAGAGACAAGGTTACTCTGATTCTTACACCACTGTGGTGGCTTTTACAGAGACCATTTAATGATATGAACATAAAGGAAATATCTTGGATCATCCCCAAAAAACTGTATTTTGCTATAAAACATATAAACCTGTGAAATTAAGGTGAATAGTCTGCTTTTACTCTCTATATTATAATAGGGCAAGCTCCATAGTAGAGTAACAGCAGAGTATTTGGACCATAGCTTTATCATATTTCAAGGGTGGCAGATAAATTCACACTTACAGAAAATTGGATGTGGCAAGTCAAATATTTTATGAATTAAGACATTTTCAAAGGGATGAGGAATAAACATATTTTCAAGAAGTATTTAAAAAATTATGTGTCAATGTTATATACATACATATACAAGTCTGTATAGATTGACAGTAATGTAAGTATAAATTTGTAAATATATATGATGGGTAGGAGAGATAGGGATACTATCATAGGAGTATTCTTCTCTCAGAAAAAAAATATGCTGGCATTGTCTGTTTGTCAATGGGGCTTTGATATCTTGAACTCAAGGGGTAAGATACTTAAGTACTATACATTTCTATTACTTTTCTGAAATCACCACACAAATAGAGGAGCAAAAGGTATGTCCCACAATGGACTATTAGAGAGTGTGATGTCATTCACATAACAGGTGTAAAACAAAAGTTAGGATGAGAAAAGGCTTATCAAAGTGTTCCTTGGCAAAACTGTTCCCAGTGCTCTGCCTATAATGCTTTGTCCAATGTGCTGACAATGGTAAACCAGAAGTCCAGTCATTACATTTTCCTTCAGTCCAAAAAAGCTGAGTAAGAAGTTGGTGCTAGGTATTTTCTTTCTGTCATCTATAAGATTAGTTTTTATTCTTGAACAGTTTGTTGGTTAACTGCTGCGGCAGTAAACAGTGCTGCAGGGGACTACAAAATATAGTTGATGCCCACTTCATAAAATAGTTGCTTTAGAAAGGTTTCTTGCTAGGCTTCATAATACAAAATGAATGGAAATCCAGGAAGAGAGGGTGGTCTGGGGTGGACTGAATGGTACAGTGAACCTTCTTGGAAAACTCTAAAAAGGAACTGAGGGACTGAAGAAATTGCAGTCATTCTTGAAGGCAGCTGGAAATCAGACAGGAGCATGCTGCTAGGTCCTAAGGCAGCTTGAAAACTGTGCAAATGAAAGCTTTCAGAGGACAGGGATTTTTATCCTAAACTAAATTAGTTGCAATAGTTTTAACAGATGAATTTTATTTTCAAAGGTGCAGTGACTGCCTCCTGGACTTGAACCCACTAAGTCTTAAGGTATGTTATTTATAATTTCCATAGTAAAACAGCTCAATCAGATTATGCCTTCTATTACTGTTTGTGTATTTCAAGGCAGTTAAAAATTAAATTGCTCTTTGTGTTATGTTTTCAAATTATAAGAATTTTTTTTCTCTATATGGAAATGATGAGATGCATATGCATTTTGCTCTTTTGGTTCGCAAGTGTGTGACAGGTTGTATATGTCATCATTCTTAAATGGATGGAATAGTTTTTAAAATGTATGGGCTGATAAGTTTTGTTCTGTTTTGTGATTTACATTTGTAAATCATGAAATCTAAAAAAGAAAGATAAATGCAATCTCTGCATGATTGTGCTAAACTTTTCTTTACTCAGCCTTCATTTTAATGGACTGTGTGTTAAAGGTCAGATCCAACACAGGGAAAGGGAAAGGAAAGGGAAAGGGAAAGGGAAAGGGAAAGGGAAAGGGAAAGACGGAAAGACAGGAAAGACAGGAAAGACAGGAAAGGAAGGAAGGAAGGAAAGGGAAGGGAAGGGAAGGGAAGGGAAGGGAAGGGAAGGGAAGGGAAGGGAAGGGAAGGGAAGGGAAGGGAAGGGAAGGGAAGGGAAGGGAAGGGAAGGGAAGGGAAGGGAAGGGAAGGGAAGGGAAGGGAAGGGAAGGGAAGGGAAGGGAAGGGAGGGAAGGGAAGGGAAGGGCAGGGCAGGGCAGGGCAGGGCAGGGCAGGGCAGGGCAGGGCAGGGCAGGGCAGGGCAGGGCAGGGCAGGAGGAAAGGAAAGGAAAGGAAAGGAAAGGAAAGGAAAGGAAAGGAAAGGAAAGGAAAGGAAAGGAAAGGAAAGGAAAGGAAAGGAAAGGAAAGGAAAGGAAAGGAAAGGAAAGGAAAGGAAAGGAAAGGAAAGGAAAGGAAAGGAAAGGAAAGGAAAGGAAAGGAAAGGAAAGGAAAGGAAAGAAAGGAAAGGAAAGGAACAGGGAAAAGAGAATTTACAGGAAATCATTAACAATTGAAAACGAGGCTAGGTGGTGTTTATTTGCCAGCTGGTGTTAAAATATGGCAGTGGTTTAGTGCACTTTCTTCCTTCATTCCTGCCTTCCTGTCTTCCTTCCTCCCTCCCTCCCTTTTTCATTTTTTTCTTCTTCTCCAGGCTGATTACAGTAGTGTTAGAGAACTGTAAAGATTCTTAATATCCTTTGAATGCCCTTGAAAACAAACTGGTCCTTTTTCTGGGATCCAGGATGTTGCTGAGTTATGGTTGAGGTCTTTTTCATATTGACTTTTGTTTCACCGTACACTATAGCTCCAAAAAGAACTCCAAACCTGCAAGAAGAGATTGTGATGGTACCATCACAATACTTTCTATTCTGAAAGTTCCCTCTCTTTGTTCCAAACACCTTTCAACTTCCTTCTTTGTTTTGTTGCTATGCTACCTCTGAAATCATTCTGTCACAAACCCACTGAAAGGTCTGAAAATTCAAAATGAGCATTTAAAGCAAGTTGTCAGAACTGATATTATATTGCATCCATGTTCTTTTCTCTCAGCCAGCTCTTTTTCCCCATCCTTTGTCTGCACTTTTGATTTAAATTTAAACCCTTGGGTCAGTTAATGGTCCATACCATTTATACAATAAGATACAGCATGAAACTCCTGTTACAGTGCCCTCTTTTTCCATTAGCATACTAAAAAATTATGATAAAAAATAGAGTGAGAGATGAATATCTCCTCAGAGTTTATACAGAACGAGCCAAAGAGCAGTTCTCCACATCTGTCATTTCTTTCTTCTTTGAGACCTGGACATAGTCATGAAATTGCTAAGCAAGACTAGCAAAATGCTAATACTGCAATTAGCAGTACAATTCTCAAACCTGAGTGGAATTTAAGACCATCACAGAGTCTAAGCTCCCAAGGTTGAAAGAAATAGATGAGTGCTGTCACCAGTAATATCATGAATCCTCTCATATATGGAAATTGGATTCTGCTTCAATAAAACATCCCTGAACAAAGAAAGTAACAAAATGTAGCCACTTCATTTATTTTGTTTTGACAAGGGTGGAAATGCAACAGAATGTGTAGGCTTTTTTTGCAAGCCTTGCTAGTTTGATTTTGCACGCCCCTACTAAGTAGCATGTTATTAGGTGTTTGTTCTCTGGGATTATGCTTTTAAAAGTATTGTCCAGACTTTACCCTTACTGTCTCTCCGGTATTACCTCAGTTCACATTTGAAAATTGGACTGCAGTAATGGTAAAAATGAACAAGTAGAGAATGAAATTGATGTTAAATATTAAACCTGTCTACTTATATAGAGTTCTGGGGGGTTAGATATAGTGCTGTGTCCTTGTGCAGATTCTTTATTTAAATGCCAGTTTTGTTGAATATCCATGACTACAAAAGTCGTTGCTAATATTCTTGCAATAAAACCCACTGTCTTAGCAGAGTAAAGACAAAATAAACTTTCTCTTTTCTTATTGTTGTAAAAGAATATGTTATTATAACAGAGTTTACACTGACACATTTCAAAGTACTGTGAAATACAGAGAAGCTGTTGATGATTTTTTCATTCTTTCAACTATTGTATAGTAATTTGTGGAATCATAGAATGGATGAGGGTGGTATGTATCTCTGGAGATAGTCTAGTTCAGTGCCCTTGCTCAAAGAAAAATCAGCTAGAGTAGATAATTTAGGACAATATATGGTCAGATTTTGAGTATCTTCAAGGATCCCAGTCTTCTGGGAAACCTTACCCAGTGTTCAAACAACAGCACAGTAGAAATTATTTTTTTTTTATGTTTGGACAGAATTTAATTTATTTCAGTTTGCAGATGTTTCTTGTCTTGCCACTTGGAACTAGTGCAGAGTTTAACTTCATCTTCTTCGGTTGTTCCTGATATATATTTATACACATCGATAAGGTTACCCCAGGCCCTTTCTCTCCATGCTGGAGAGTCCCAGCCACTGTCAGCCACTCCTCACATAAGACAAGCTCTGGTCCATTATCTTCGTGGCCCTGTGTTGAAGGTGCTCTGGTGTGTTCATGTCATTTGTTTTGGAGAGGGTAGAGCTGTGCACAGCCCCCTCAGCCTGTCTCAGCAGGTGTAAGCAGAGGGGAAGAACCAGATGCCTCAATCTGCAAGCAACACTTCTGCTAGTGCAGACCTTCTTTGCTGGATTATGGTCAGCTTGTCTCCCAGGAACTCCAGGTTCTTTTCTGCAGATCTGATTTCCAGACAGTCAGCACCCACAACACACTTAATGCTGGAAGTCTCATTCTTCCCCAGATATAAGGGTTTGCATTTTTC
This sequence comes from Sitta carolinensis, assembly GCA_032173965.1. Classification (NCBI taxonomy): domain Eukaryota; kingdom Metazoa; phylum Chordata; class Aves; order Passeriformes; family Sittidae; genus Sitta; species Sitta carolinensis. The sequence continues at coordinate 52,899,697 of CM063313.1, forward strand.
TTTACTCAACCTCATGAAGTTCCTGTTGTTGCATTACTCCAGCCTGTTAATGCCCTCTAAATGGCAGTACATCCATCTGATGTATCAACTGCTCCTTGTTTTGTATCGTCTTCAAATTACTGAAGGCGAACTGTTCCTAACTTCTGTATGTGGTGGTGGAACACCTCTGAGCCTGGCAGAGGTGTTCCTTGAAAATCAATCATCTTTTCCACAAAAAAATAAAGAAAAAAGTGACAATAAACACAAGTGGATCTGCTAAAAGAACTCATCAGAAGATGACAAGTAATTGCTAAATAGCAATTTTTTTGCTTTTACTGTTCACTAAATTTCATCTATGAGCTCTCCTGATCTAAAGCTCTAAAGGATTATGAGTAAAAATTTGCTGGCAAGCAGTGGATGTTATCAGTATTCAGCCTTTCCTTTTCCAAAAAATTATAACTTTTTGAGTAGTCAAGGTAAAACCTGTTTACAGCACTGGGGATATGGGCACAAAATTTGAGTCCTATGGTAAGTAAGTTGTTTTTTCTAGAAACATCTAGAAACATCTGTGCCACCAAGTACAGTTTTCTCTTTTGCTTCCCCACTTCTCCACTTTGTGTTGGTTCTTAATTAATTCATATAAATCCTGCTGTATCTCATTGTTACTCTTTGTTCCTCAGTATTTCTTCCTCGGGATTTCTCTACAGACCTCAGCTCCTCATTTATTCCTGTTGGATTTTGGGTCACTATCTTCTCGCTCCATTGATTTTTATGGTGGATCTGACCTATGAAACATGATTGTCAGATATCGTAGTTTAACTCTTGCTGGCAACTAAGCCCCAGATAGCCACTCCTTAACTCCCTCCTGAAGGGTAAAAGAAAACTTTGTGGATTGAGGTCAAGATAGTTCAATAGGCAAAGTAAAGGAAAACAAGGAAATCCTTCACTACTTCCTATCCACAGGCAGCTAGCTGTTCAGCCACCACTAGGAAAGCAGGGCTTCATAATGCCTTATATAGAATTGGACAGACAAATGCCACCACTCAAAATATCCCCTCCCATTCTTTTTTTCCCTCCAACTTTATATGCAGTGCCTGATGTCATGTGGCATGAGATATCCCTTGGGTCACTTGGGGTTAGCTCTCTCAGCTGTGTCACCTCCCAACTTTCTGTGCACCCCTCAACCTCCTCACTGGTGACATTGATAAGGAGCAACAAAGGCCTTTGCTAACAAAGGTAAAAATATGATTGTGTTACCAATACTGTTTCCAGAACAAATGCAAACAAAACAACATACTGGTTACTAGGGAGAAAACTAACCCCATCCTAAACAAAACCAGAAAAACAGGGGAACAAACATACCTTTTCTTTTGCTTTTTTTTTTTTCTTTTTTTATGCTCTGTCTTCAGAGCTTAAATTTTTATAGGAAATCTTGCAAAGCTACCTGTGGCCATATATTTGACTTTTTATCCTTGGAAGTTCTTGATATCTCTCAGCCAATGCTTGCCTTGCACACAGTCTACTCCCTATTCTTTGTCTTTCTCTTCCTTTTTTTCACCCTCCAATGCAGTGAAGGACAGCTTTGAAGCTTTCTGAAGGAGGAATCTTCCTTTGTGGTATCCTGAACTAACAGGTGATCTCCATTCCTTAGCACAGGTGTGTGGGTTTGGGTTAGCATACTAGCAGGAATTTTGCGTGCGGCTTCATCTATTGGAATGTAGGGACAAATACCTACCCTCACTGGGTTAAGTACCATCCATATCTACTTTTTCTACTCTAGATTGTTCGAATTTTAAGCAGTTTTCTTCTTCTTTTAACACCAAAATTGTCTAAAGAATAAACTGCCTAACACAATTTTATGTATTAGAAAGCAGGCATTCTTTATTACAGCACTAGACACATTTGGAGGACTTTTCTCTACTCAGATGTGTGTTATGAAACTTTACAAGAGGGTATTTATTCCATCAGGATGATACGCATTCATTACAACTTAATTCCTAGCTAATAGATAAATATCACTTTTGCTAGCACTAACTTATATGCCTCATCCCCTTATTGGAACCCCTTTTCTGGTTTTAGAGGGTCATCTAAAGGAGTTTCTGGTGGTTGTATTCCCTGAGAGTTCCCAAAACTGTAAGTGGCCCTGCTCTGAACTTTTATTAGGGCATGCACTGTTGTTTCTTGTTACATAAATTTGCCACAAAAACCCTTAAATTCCTCATTATCTGTTTATCCACTGATTCCGGCTACATTTGCCATCCTTCGTGTCTACTTTTACATTATTTTATCTAATTGATTGTTATTTTTAATCTTTATTTTACAACTTCAAGGGAACTGAAAATTTCTATCCTCTATGCTGTCTGTCACTTTAGAGAAGTAAATGGTTAAGGTCATGCATCAGTTCTCATTTTGACCATTTCAACCCTGTTTCCTTTTTTTCTGACTTGAAAGCCCCCTGTTTATTATCCTATTCTAGTTTCTGGACATCTCAATATTTATCCAGCTGATTTATCCCTCAATTATATTACCTTCTGTCTTTGTCACCTATATTAAAGATTAAAGTTGATCATACAATCCTGATCCATCATCTGAAATCTTATTTCTTTCTCTATAAGATGAAAAAATATCACCCAATTTTAGATAAATATTTGGAGTATTTCACTTTGACCATACACAGTCCTACATATTCTGAGAATTTTATGCCAGCAATTTATTTTCTAGTGCATTTCTGGAAGATACTCATAAAAGCTTTACTTTTTGTTTATACTCCTTCAGGTGTCTTATGGTATTATGCTTCTGGAGAAAAAATTCTTGCTGCTCCACAGTAGGTTTTTCAATGGAAATTACAAACAAAGAAGCATCCTTTCCCATATACTTTGAGTTCCATAATAGATTTTATTATGATACATATTAATGTGTTCCTTCCACAATTTCAGTAAAATTTGGTTCTGTGTTTGATTGTGGAGACCCAGGCATCAATCATTGACTGTGGTAGGGTCTGCTAGATCTCTGCCTGGGCCAGCCCTGGCACCACAGCTGCAGCAGGGGTACGGCTCGGTGACAGGACAAACCTCGCCGATCCCGTGGGTCCTGGCTGGTCTGTAGACAGTAGACAATGACAGCAGGAACAGAGAGAGGGAGGCTCCACCTGGGGTTAAAGCACTGGCTTTATTTGTCCCACTGTGGGAACAACCTCAGCTCTGGCAAAGCCCCAGGTAAAAGCCCAGAGCACCAGAGTGCAGCACCTTATCAAGGGGGGAGGAAATGGGTGGGATTTGACTCAGAACCGATTAGGGACAAGTGGGAGATGGCTCTCCAACCAAATGACAGGTAGGGAAACAATCTGGGATACAGCAGGGGGGAGGGACCCGAGACTCTGTCCAATCACTCTGTGAACCTGTTAGAATTTTCCAGGCTGAAGAAGAGGCCACAGAGTGACAGACAGAGTCTGGGAGTTACACAACTCAAGATTGACAAACAACAGTAACCGGGATGAACCAAAGAGGGAAAGAACATGGGGAGTACATGTAACGAACCATTTAACAGTATAAAAAATTTAAAAACTCAAAAACACACTGCCACAAGTGACTGATCTGTCTGCACTGTATTAGATGGGAAAAAAACCATCAGCATCTCAATGCAACATATTCAGTTGATTTTCAAAGCATGTTCCACTAATCATTAACTTTTCCTGCATTCACGACACCTGGTATATGATGAAACATAACACTGTAGTTCCTGATCATTTAGTCCAGTGTGTTCCTAAAACCATGGATATGGTTGCTCTTTCATTTTAAGTCACAGATGATAAATTTTTATGCTTGGAAACTTTGGTTTTGTGGTAATTCATCATACTTCAGATGCACTGAACTCTCACTTCCAAACTGGGTGAAGTGTAATCTTTTCCCTTTTTTAGAAACACTTTCTACATGTGGAACTTTTAGAACATATACTAATTAATGACTGATGAAGTCTGAACACCTTTTGTTTCTCTTTTGATCCACTCATTTTACTTCAGTTGTTGCAGGCTAAAATGTTTCACTTGTTTAGAAGCCATACTATATGCTAACTTCTGAAATACTTGGCAAAATTAATGTTACTGTCATTTTCTTTCAGACATTTCTCAATGTGAATGAAATATTTTATTTTTATCTTACATATGTATGCATGGAACTAACACCTCTGTGCACAGGTTTTCCTGCTCTCTATTAAAAACCCTATGCAACACGTGTGGAAGGGGAACATACAGGTTTATTGAGATGCTTAGGAGCAGTACTTTTTAAATTTTAAAAGGGACTGAAATAACAACTTGGGGCTTTTAAGGAAATTATCCAGTGTATCTACTTATCATTATTTGAGTGCCATTTGGAATCCTCAAAAATATCTGTTCATTGGTCTAAACATTTCAGTGACAAATAACAGATGGTAAAATAGCTATATAAATTAAACTCCTCTAATTATTCATCCTTTTAGTGAAAGAGGTAGGTGCACTGTAGTTTAAACTCTGCAAAAAATAAGCCCAGCTAGAATGTAGTAGAGATGTCCACTTGAATTCTAAGTCATATAAGAAGTGACTGAGAGAGTAGGGTTTACCCTGGAGAAATGAAAGTTCAGGAGACCTTATAACTCTCTACAAGTATGAAAGGTATTAGTGAAAATACAGGGCTTGGCCTGTATTTCATAGGAAACCACTGACAGAACAAGAGGACATAGCCTTGAATAGCTCAAGGTAAGGTTCAGGTTGGATATCATGGAGGAGGTTGGTAAGTGTTGGAATTGACTTTTTAGTGTGGTGGTGGAGCCACAATCCCTTCAGGTATTCTAGAAATTACTGGACATGGCACTTAATGGTATGGCCTAGGTCAGTCAAAGATTGGAGTCTATGATCTTAGAGGTCTTTTCCTACATAAATCCAAAAATAACAGAATATGGAAGGGACCCACAAGGATTGTCAAAGTCCAGCTCCTGGCCCTGCACAGGATATCTCCAGGAATCACACTGTGTGCCTGAGAGCATTGTCCAAAACCTTTTGAGCTCTGTCAGGCTAGTGCTGTGACCACTTGCCTGGGGAGCTGTTCCAGTGCCCAAATACCCTCTGAGTGAAGAAACTTTTCCTGATACCCAACCTAAACCTCCCCTGACTCAGCTTTAGGACATTCTCTTTTGTCCTGTCACTGCTCACCACAGAGCACAGATCAGTGCCTGCCCCTCCTCTTCCCCTCACAAGAAGCTGCAGCTGCAGTGAGCTCTCCCCTCAGTCTCCTCCTCTCCAGGCTGAGCAGACCAAGTGCCCTCAGCCACTCTCCATACCACTTCACCTCAAGGCCCTCTAACATCTTTGTTGACCTCCTTTGAACTCTCTCTAATGATTTTATACTTTCACTGTGTCACCCATTCCTGCCCCCGGCACTCGAGGTGAGGCCGCTCCAGCTCAGAGCAGAGCGGGACAATCCCCTCCCTTGCCCGGCTGGGATGCTGGGCCTGATGGCGCCGGACACGGGGCCCTCCTGGCTGCCAGGGCACTGCTGCCCAGGGACAGCTTGCCACAGAGCAGGACTCCCAGATCCCCTGCCATGGCACTGCTTTCCAACATCTCATTCCCTTGTATGTACATAAATCCATGATTGCCCCGTCCCATGTGCAGAATCTGGAACCTGCCCTTCCTGAACTTTATATTGTTGATGATTGCCCAGACATCTTATTTGTCCAGGTCTCTCTGCAGCATCTCCCTGCCTTAGCAAGAGTCAGCAGCCTCTCCCAATTTTGTATGAACTGCAAACCTAGTATCCCTTCCAGTCCTGTGTCCGCACAACTAATGAAGATGTTGAAGAGCACAGGACTGAAGATGGAGCCCTGTGGAAGGCCACCAGTGACAGGTCTCCAGTCTGATGTCACCCCATTCACTGTAACCCTTTGTGCCTGACCCATGAGCAAGACATACAAACCTGTGATTGCTCACCCATCTCACGATGTACTTACCCATCTGTGTGCTGATGATTTTGTCCAGCAGGTTTCAGTGAGACATAGTATAGCTTTATGAAATGAAAAAAGATTACATCAACTGTCTTCCCTTGATTAGCTAGGTTATAAAAAGAAAAAAGGTTTGACAAGCAGGACTTTCCCCTTAAGAGGCTCTGCTGGTGACTGTGTTGTCATTCAGTGTCATTCAGATTTTCAATATCTCCTAGAATAATCTTCTCTGTAACCTTACCATACAGTGAAGTGAGATTGACAGGTCTGTATTTTCCAGGCTCATTCTTGCCCTTTTTGAAGATTAAAACAATGTTCCTCAACTTCCTGTCAGATGGGACCTCTCCAGATTCCCAAGACCATTCAAAAAATCATCAAGAGAGTATTTGTGATGAAATCAGCCAGCTCTATAACTATTTTTGAATTTATTTTCTCCCTACACTGGTAAGCGGAATTTCTGTATTCCTCTTGAATAACTGATGTTGTTCCCACATACACCTTCCTCTTTTTTGCCTTATCTCAAAAAGAAGATCCCTGTCAGGCAGGCTAGCCTTTTGTCCTGCTCTACTTGACTTCTGACATTTTGAAATTGCCTGTTACTGTGCCCTTAGGAGTTTGTGCTTAAAAGGTGTCCAATACTGCCTGACTCCAGTGACTTCAAAAGCATTTTTCCAGGGGGCATTCCTCATTAGTTCCTTGAGCAGAAGTGTTTCTGTGATTCTCTGAATTACTGACAGGTACTTATAAATGGTAACAAATTTTTTCAAGAAATATTTTCAAGAAGTATACAGAGCAGAGTTCTAGATAAATGTTACAACCATCTTTCGATATGCCACCTGAATTCTTTACTTGCTTTACCTAGTAAAGAAAAGAGTATGCTATTGGTATGAGTTTGCATTGAGTCATCCAGTTGGATGTTACAATTTTCAATTAAAGATACTGAACCAAATGATACTCAGCAAAGCTCTCATGGAACAACTAACATTAATTGTACTGAAATCTTTCCTTGACCTTTCTCAGATAAGATTCTGTTTGAATCAGAAGAAGATAGTAATTTTGAAATTCAAATAAGAAAATACTTACAAGACTTATAATAAAGACTTAAAAAAGACATACAACTCTATGTCTGAAAATCTGCAATTTTTTTTTAAAAAAGATAATAATATTTCTTATTCATGACAGTTTTAATGGTCAATAACTGCAACAGAATTGCATATACTCAGCTAAAATATGTCTTCTGGAACATGAGCTTCTCAGTCCCTTTCTTGTTTACCAAGTGATATTTATGGTTTTATAATGTAGTCATTGATTAAGTGCTCATGTTTCCTTATACTAAGATCTGGTCGAGTATATTTCTATAAAAATGTAAGATTATCTGTGTTTTCCAGGTCTCTTTCATGTATTCTGAGTGTGGTGCCATGAGAGATGCTGTTGTCCATGACAGGCTGGGATTATTCTGATCAAGTGCTGAATTTTGACTTCACTCTGTGGCTAGAAGATTTGTGGGGAAAAGAGGAAGGGTTGGACTTTTAAAAGTTAAACAGGTAAGTCTATTGAAATAGACTTAATTGACAGTTGTCAGGCTTTTTTCAATTACAAGTTCTATCTCACTGCTCCCTCCACCCAGAAAAAAATTATTTCACAATCACAAATGCAAATGACTATTTCAATTTTAGTTCTGAGCAGCTTTATATTTTGTACAGTAAATTGTTTTCTTTAGAGAAAACATTTTATTGACAAAAGGAAGTTGAGTTATTTCCTTATATTGTGATAGTAAGAAGAATCTCTACACCCAATAGCATATAACCACTGTAAGAGCAATGAAAAAAAATGTAAATAATTAAGTTAAAAGAGATTAGTGGCATCTATGTAAGTTATTTTATTAAAGGTTGTTAGGTGTATGAATTTTCGGGCTGATTGCCTGTTTATTTTACCATAATATTTGTTTTTATTATTAGATACTGAGAATTCTCTTTCATCTATAAGACTACTCTTTAAACAATCCATCCCATTCCTTAGAATAACCTGCAGAAACCAGTTGACCTAAAATAAAGTAACATGGTAAGGACACATAAAAACATTACCAAAAGTCAGTTTGTCTTATCTGACTTTCATGGATGTTTCACAAGGGAGGGAAAAGACCATGAGCATTTTTTATCTTTTTTCTGTATGTTGCTGTAACTTCTATCTTTTCAAGTCAAAATCTTGAATACTATGCAGGAACATGACACTCTGGTAGAAACTAAATCTAACAATCAAGACAGTATGCTAAGCTGAGACTCTACCAGCTTATGGGAGGTTTTCTCCTTGGTAAAGATAACTAATATTTTATTTACCAAATCTATTCAAAAGTGTTCCAAAGTATATCTAGGGCAGCAGTAATTACTGCTAAAAAAATTCCAAGCTTATGCCAATGAGAGTTGTACCATGCAAATGCACAATCTGGCACAGGAAACCATAGAGCAGTGTTCAGGTGACACTTTACCTTCTGATCTGGACTGTACAACCTCGACATGACCTCATGGGTAAAAAACCAGCCCAAACAGAAGTACAGAAAAACTGTCTTCACATTTATTTCTCCTGACTTCTAGGTTTGGAGTACACTCATACAGATGCAGGTCAGCTATCTATTTCGTAGCTGTGTTACCATTGTATTCTGCCTGTTCTCAGAAAATGTATTTGCAACAGAATTATTTTTGTAACCATTGGGGAAAGTACATATTGACCACATACTGCTACAACTGAATTATTCTCTGAAATCAAAACTAAAAATTTAATTAATAGATTTTTAACAGATTGTGGGTTTTAACGTTGAAGAACTGAAAAGAATAATTTAAAAATAAAAGGGGAAAAAAGTGGACGAGTGACTGAAATATAATTAACGATTTCATAAACACAATGTTCCAACTCATCATTCCCATCACAACCGGGGGATTTTCATGCTGATATATAGTGAGAAGAAAAGTGTTTAAAATAACATTATATATTGAATTGTGTTTCTAGTTTCATATAGAAATCTACAGCCTTGTAAAATGTTCTTCTCATGTGTCAGTCTCATGGTGGCTTTATTCCGATGATATTAATGGGAAGTTGGAGTCACTGTTGCATCAAAATTGTTTATGCTTCACTAATATTTATCTTCTTAAGACTCAAATTTGTATCCATTTTTAAAAGAAATTGTTTATAGCACTTAATTGAAAAGTTAGCTATTAAATAGAAGTGATAGAAGTCAAAGCTTTTGTTCAGTGTACTATGTAGAACACAAGAAGCAAAAGGCACATGAAACTCTTACTTTGCCTTTCAGAAAATATCACTTTTTCTCTTTGCTGTCCTTTATTTGTAGTAGTCTTTTGTAGTCTGTACTGTAAAAACTAAGTGTACTTAAACTGTTACTACATTTGTTGTCTCAATAAGGCAAACTTTTACACCATTTACATCAAAGGATAAACTGTTTCGAGTTTTCCATTTTACTCTCCTGGCTGAAAAAATTGGCAAAAAATTAGGGGCTCTACAAATAACTGGTGGGAGAAATCCTTTCTCATAAGTTTTAAATTGCTTTACTAGACAATGAACTTAGGAAAACTCCAAGAAGCAGTGAGGAAAATTAACTGCCAAATCTTCCTATTTTCCCTTAAATATCACATGGTGGCCCTATGGCACAGGGCAAATGTTATCCTATGAAGGCCCAGCACACTTTTAGGGACTGGAGAGAGAACAAGAGTAACCTTGGTCATCTAGTGAACAACTCAAATATTTTTGTAAGAGACTATTTTCAGTGCATGGAAGCTTAAACCAATTCTTCAAAGAGCAAAAATATGACATCGTTTTTTTACAGGTTTACTTTGTGTGGGATTTTTGCAGGGAAAACTTGTTTTCCAGTTTGGTTAGGTTCAGTTTGTTTTTTCCTTTGATTTAATGGCAGTATTGCTAATGGATGAGAAGTCTGTCAGGATATTTCAATGCTGTTTTTAGCCTATTATGAGATGGCTATAAAATGAGTCCACTAAGTTTATCCATCTTATTCTATTTTCAACAAATAGTATTTACCTTTTAAAGTTTCTACACAACAGAAATTGAAATATAATACAAATACACATTGCAGAGTCAGGATATTTTGATGAGTATTAACAAAAAATGAAAGTGTTCCAAAATTCAGTGACTTCATATCATGAAAGCTTTACATTTGTAATTCACAACAAAAGCTAAATATGCACTGTATTTTCTGAAAAGACCAGGATTGGGGGGGAGGTGCGGAATTGTGTGTTTTAGATCTGGAGGCTTTGAGTGACTGATAATGATACCATGTCTTTCCTTCAGGGTTATTATGCATGTGCAATAGACTGATAACTCCAAGTTAAACTAGGGCTGTTTACTTAAAAAATTAAGTGAGAAGTGAACATATCTGGGAGTTAAGGGATGAGTTGATCAAGTTTTTGACTGCTCCAGTGATTTATGGAGGATATTCTGAGCTTGACAGACTCAGAATTGTTACTACAACTTTGTTTCTCTTTGATTTTTCTTCATCCTTTTTTTTTATTTTATTTTAAATCTTGTATTTTCAATGATTCTCTTAAGATACTTGTGATTTCTTGAATTTGATTTAGAGGCTGTTCTCTACTTGGAATGAAAGACTCCTAAGCCATATAAATACTTGAAGAGATAGTGTTCATTTCTATTTAAGGTATTCTGTGATGTTCAGTGGTAGAAAAAAGCACTTAAAAGATTGTGGTTTTTAAGAATCAGAAAGCAAAAAAGAAGAACCTTTAAACCTTTGCATTTTTAATTTTAATTGTCTTTTTATTGTTAGTCACATCTTTTGATTTTTGAAGCTTTAATCATAAACACTTTCTGAAAGAAAACAAGTTTCTATATATATTTTTCCCTTTCCATTTAAGGTCAGGTGATTAATTTTTCTACAATTATCATACTTTTGCAAATTCTTATTGATAAAATATGTTTGCATAGTTAAATCAGAGAAGAACTAGTCAGTAGACATCTGAGAAAAAATCTTGCTTTTCCTGTGTGCAAACACTGTGGTAATGTGACTGAATATACTGATCCTTTCATTAGTATAGGGTCTCACTGGAAAATCAAGGATGATTTCTTCCTCTTCTTTTTTTGTTTTTCTACTCTTCTCTCCCATTTCAGTCTTTTAACAGATTTTTCTACATCTGACAGCTTATGATGTGAGCAAATTGTGTTGTCAGTGGTGCATATTGGAATTGTCCATTTCTCTGCTTTGCACTATAGGTGGCCCTCCCCATTGAGTCTTTACTGTCCTTAGATTATTTAAAAAGAAGCTTTACACAATGGGCCATATTGGCCCAGAGTGGGTCAATATAGACAGCTTTTACCTCTTCAAACTCACCCCCATAAGCATTTGTAGAAATGAAATATCACAATCTTGTTTCTTAAATTTATGTTTCAGTTAAAAACAAAGTCACTTCTGAACTTTATTTCTGTAATTCAGCTTCTATCTCTCAGGTTTTATCCTTCTATACATCATTTTATCACCTCATCAATCAATAAATTTAAATTGTCTAGTAATTTCAGTGTGCCAACAAAGGAAATCAAATGTACCAAACACCATCATGCTCCCTAATAAAAAAAAAAAAATAGCTCCTAGAGAAAGTTATAAAAATAGTTTCATTACAGAGGACTTTACAAAAAGAGGCAAAGACAAGTACAGAAAAAGGCTTAGGGACATCTTGAGTGTGTAAACAAAAGTATCCTGTTACTGAAAAGAGGAGCTAAATCCACATAACACTGTGAATCCTTCAATAAAATTTTCCCTGTCACAAGTCAAGGTGTAGCGGAAAAAAAGAAATCATCCAATCTAGAGCAGCTTAGCAATCAAGATCCTGAATCTTAACATTCTTTTAATATTTTTTTAAAGTATTTTTAAAATCTGTAAACTTTTGAAGGTTTGTCACTTCACTTAAATAAATAATTTGAAAGAAGAGAAAAAAAATAAAAGTAACAAAAAGATGGATCACTGTTTCAAAGGAAATGTAAAGTTATTTAAGTTATTCCTTCTAGCTCCCAGCTCTTTCTTATGCAAATTACATAAAAAATTGCAAATTACATAAAAAAAAAATATATGAAGGTCTCTTCTTATTCCTCCTTTTTCTACAGTGTTCTGTTGGGTTAAATTTGTATCCCACCATAGGCAGATTTAAAATTAGATAGAAATTTTTCACAGACATTTCTGGACATAACTTTGATTCGGATTGTAGTTTGATTGTCTGAGGATTTTGTCAAATTCAAATGTCACTTTGAATTTCTTTCTTTGCAGTTCCATTATTTTATATAGTTCCATATAGTTCAAGTTTTATGAGAGTTTGTTTTTCCATTCTTATTGGCTGATCTGTTGTGGCACTGTGAAGAAAACATTTGCACACATCTGAAACTACAACAGCATCATTCTGTGATGAGATAGAACTGAACAAATGACTGCCTCAGTGTGGTGCAGCTTGATGGTACTATTCTAGCTGGAGACAGTTCAATACAGATTATCAAAGCAAACATACTCAGCAGCCAGTGCACATTGAGATACAAAGCTCCTAAACTGGATGTGAACTGTATCTCATGGTCTGTCAAATAAATAGCATGCATTTTAAAAACTCTTTAAATGAACATTGGAAATGACACATTTTAGCAGCTTCAGATGAGCTGTCCAAGTCAGTTGAATAATACGCCATTTTTCTTTCTACAGAAAGGCAAGAGGTAGAATGGAAATCTTCTAATACATGACCATGCAATAAAATCACCTTTAAAATGTCCTTTGTAATCTCTGTTGCTTGACAAGTGAAAATTCACAAGTCTCATAGCAGATTCTGTGTTCCAGAGTTTTCTGAGTGAAAATAACTTCCTGAAAAAAGCTGGAGCATAATAATAATAAAATAATAATAGTAATAATAATAATAGTAATAATAATAGTAAAATAATAATAATAGTAAAATAATAATAATAATAATAATAATAATAATAATAATAATAATAATAAGCAAAAATTTTGGTTGAAACTTATTAATTCAGGGAAATATATATGTTATTAGCATTATTAAACATCCCTTTTAATTGAAAAAGTTAAGATCAAGGTTATAAGACATTGTAAAACATTAATGCATAAGATATTATGTACGAAATACATTGAACAATAATATTTTTTCAACTATTTATCTTTCAGACATTCAAATAACATTCAACTGATGTTTCCAGAAACTTGAGCATAGGATCTGACACTATTGGTATCCTTGATAATTGCTTTACTTCATGGGTTTCTGCAACTAAATTTTAAGGGCTGATAAGGCATACACTACAATAATGCCAGTAATCACATCAAATAACCCTTCCTCATGAACATACGTTTAGTACTAATAAAGTTCAGTATTATAGACCCCTCTCTTTAATGATGTCTGTTCAAGGAATGAAAGATCAAAAATTTTTTTGAGAATAACATGCTCCTCTATTGCTGTAGATCTGTCTTAAAATATAAGTTCAATGTGCAAATGGTAGCTGCAAATGGTAAGATGGTATATATGTGTAATTCATATATTTGTATGGACATCTTTATACATTATTCCATTATTCATACATTTGTATGGACAAAACCACATTCAAAGGCATCCATGACAGTGTTAGAAATTCTGCCTACATACTATATACATATGTATGAATTTACAGAAGATAGATTTCATTAAGCGATGACATGAACTTTGGACTTTCTCTGTCACCTTTTCTGTGTTGCAACTATCATGGTAATAACTGTGTTTGCAGTTGAACGGCAAAGTTATGATTCATTGTAACAAATTCTGTCAAATTAGAACACTAGTCTTGCTCTTACTTTCCTGTGGTAGTTTTTCCTCTAGCAAGGTGGTGGGCATGTTTGATTTCTCTTTGTATTTGGCAATGTATTCTGCGCTCTGAATCTGTTAGTTCCACTGCTGCTTCATATAGTGGGGAGAAGCAACTCTGGAGTTTCTCTGAAGGTGAAAGTTTCTTCCAACTAGCATTCTGTGGTTTAACCAGGTCTGGATGGCCAGTGTCCACCCAGGCACTCCCTGACTCTCTTTCCTCAAGATGACAGAGCAGAAAAATAAAATATAAAAACTCACAGGTTGATACAAAAACAGGGAGTTCACCTACTGGTTACAATAACAGGCAAAACAGATTCAGCTTGGATAAGTTTGATTTTATATATGGAAAATTTAAAATGGAGTAGAATAGTGATGAACAAAGACAAAACTAGACAAACCATTCCCCTTGCCTCTCCTGGTTCTTCCCAGACTCAGCTTCACACTTCCATTCGTAATCCTTCTTCCTCCTCTCTGAGTGGTGCAGTCCGATGGGGAATGGAGATTAATCCATAGCACTTTATCTCTGTCACTCCATCTTCTTTGCATTGTTCATAGGATATCCTCATCAGAGAATACCGTTCTTTCAGAACTGCTTCAGTGTGAATTCTCTCCACAGAATCCTTCAGAAATGGACTGTTCCAGAAAGGATCCCCCATCACCCTCAACTTCTGTCAAAAGCCCTGCTTCTGTATGTACTCTACTCCACAGGCTGCAGTTCCTGCCAGAAGTGTGGTCCAGCCTGAGCTTTCCACACAGCCTTGTTCAGGCACACCCCTGCTGTGGAATGGAGTGCTTCATGGGCTGAAGGTGGATACCTACTCCACTGTGGATATCTATGGTCTGCAGGGGAACAACTTGCATCACCATGGTCTTTTCCAGGGGCTACCAAAAATTTCTTCTTTGGCACCTGGAGCATCTCCTCTCCCCACCATAGCAGTATGATCTAGTGGGTGGCATCCCTGCCCATGGTGGAGCTGTTGAATTTATATGACCTTTAAAGTTCTTTCCAAAAAAAAAACATTCTATGATTATAAGTGATTTTGTGATTCTATAGGTCTTTTTGATTTGTACAGTGGGACAACTAATAAAGACATACGTTTTTAACGTCATAAAGCATAAGACCAATGAAAGACATTTGTTGTCTTTAGAGGAAAAGGCAGATGGATTATCTAAGTTCCAGTTAGAGGTTGCTTATTAAGCTTCATCTGAGCATTAGCTTAATTTCCTCTGGGTTTCTTTGATCTCTCTCTGTTTGCCTCAGGTCTTTTCAAGAGTTATGCTTTAAATGCTTCAGTCCACTGGAAAAACACTGTTGTGAATTTTTGCTACTGCATAGATTTTCATAGAGATGAAACTGTATTGCAGTGTCAAAGACAAGCAGACACAGCCCATGCTCTATAACTTAAGACAGAAGAAGATGAGGAGGCTGAATCCTGTCTAGCCAAGGACAGCTGCCAACATAGTTATACACTTCTACAGACATCTATCTTTTTCAATTTCCCCCCTACTTTGGAAGAAGCACATTTTAATCATGCACTGTGTAGGAACACACTAACTTGTAATTTCTTTTTTTCTTTTTTTTTTTTTCTTTAATTTATATTTTTATTAGCATGACATTTTCAAATGCTAATCAATGTGTGTGTTTACCACTATTCATATTTTACATAGCCAGTGCAAACTGACCTTTATGCTGTGAAATGAACAGTTGGGAACAGGAGTTTTGAGATGTCTCCCAGCACATGAAATCTTTTATAAGATTCAAGAACAACTTCTCATGTAAAATCTTCTAATCTAATTGTTTCTGGGACAATATTTTAAATGGAGTTTTTTCTTATATCTAAATGTTGTCTAAAACCCTTCCTTTTATCTGTCGCACATCGGTAATGCTAGACTGGCATGAAACACATGGACAGTCACACACAGCTCCCCTTCTGTGAAGCCTGAAGTAAAAGGTATAAAGTATCTATGTGACCCAGAACTACTTGCCTTTAACTTACCTTTATAGCTGAGACCCAGTCCTCTGCTTGGACTCATTTTTCTTCCACACATTGTTTGATTTTAGATTTATTACTTTCTCTCACTGAGCCTTGTGCACTGTCTGTCAAGCTCTGTTAATGGTGCTTCTTGACCTCCACACCTATCCCATTTGTTTTGATGGCAAGCAATTCAGAGAGCAGACTCTTGATCACAGCACCCACACAGCATTTGGCACCACAGCACCACACCACCTGAAGTCTTGTATGCTTGAGTGAAATCCATAAAGAGTTACATGCAATAAGTCTCCCTAAAACCTCACAAAAGACTTGCATTTTCTGTTCCATCTTATGTAGAAGGCACTGACAGTAGAAGAGACAAAGTTTCTGTCAGTAGAGTGAGCAAAAAGAGGTACATTTTATCTCAGTCTAGTGTGTGCCTCACCTCTGGCTTAGAGGATTGACTTTTCTGGGTTGAAGGCCAGTTTATTTTCAAGGCTCATTCATTCTTGGCCTCTGAGCAATGGTTGCAATCAAAGATGTCAATCAGCATTAGCTGTAATTGTTTTATGATAGAGAACTGGAATGAGGCCACCAATTCATTTCCTATAGGCCACAAAGAAGCCATCTAATTGTCACAATTTTCAGTCATTGCTGACCTCAGGCAATTTCATGTCATTATCTGGAGGTTAAAAGCTCCCAATATCATTACCTGACAATAAAGCCATCTATGCCTTTGAATTCTCATTTCTGAAAAGATTTGTGTTCTGCCTACACTTCCTCATATGCTCATCACAGCTGTTGGTACCAGAACAGAGAAGTGATTGGTGATGATTTGACTTAGTGGACTTGACTTAGCCAGTCCAGGTGCCACCTGCCTCTGTGCACAGTTGTTTTTTTTTGCTGTGTGGCCCAAGGAACCACAGTGGCTTTAAACCATCTGAATCTCACCCAAAGAGGGAATCAACATTTAAAAAAACATTTCAACAAGTAACTGCAGAGGGTTTTATTGCTCTTCTTCATTGCTCTTTATTGCTATTACTGGTATTTCAGAAGCATAGTGAGCATTAGTGGAGCTCTTTCCATTAACTTGATATTAACTTAATCGTAACTTGATATTGGCTTGATATTGCATTTGAAAGCATTTACTCTTTTGGGAGTTAGGTTCAGGCCATTATTTTTGTATGGGTGGTTTTGGGGTTTTTTTCCTCGCAGTGAAATCTTTAATGAATGGTTGCCTTTGTGTTCAGTTTTCCATTTTACTTAGAAAGCTCTTTGAAAGAACCATAGAACATTTCACTCTGAGAGACAGTCTTGAAGATGGTTCATGATATCATCTTCTTCTTTACATTTCCTCTACTGCATTTATATGATACAGCTATTGAGATTTCCTAAACTAAATTTAACTGGTTTTAAAACCAGAAATGCTGGTATATCTGACTATATTTACTAGTATTTCATTGCAAAAAGAGATCCCAGAAAATGGAATAGGTTGAGAAGAAAAAACATTACTGTGGAAGTAAAACCGAATGGATTTGAGTTTCAAATTATTTTGGCTGCAGCTGTAATTTTTTCATCTTTGGTGTAATGGGGGAAAAAAATTCCAACAAAATCATAGAACCATAGGATGGTTTGGGTTGGAAGGGACTTTAAAAATCATATAGTTTCCAACTGCTGTCATCAGGGACACCTTCCACTAGACCAGGTTTCTCAAAGCTCCATCCAGCCTACTAGAGACAGATAAATATAATAAATATAAATATAAATATAAATATAAATATAAATATAAATATAAATATAATATAAATATAAATATAAATATAAATATAAATATAAATATAAATATAAATATAAATAAATGTATAAATATAAATAAATGTATAAATATATATATAAATATATATATATACTCCAGCCTATCATTTTTAGGTCAATATTTTTTCCTCCCTTTTGAGTAATAAAAGTAAGCGTAAAATAGCTTGAAAAAACACTAGAATATCATAATAATCTTCTCTGCTTTGTTAAATAAGCATATACTTAAATATCAGGGTAGCGTCATGTTCCTCCTCTACCTTTTTCTGTGTTACATAATACACTAAACAGATTAAAGCAATATATTACTAAAATAAGAAAAAAACACACACCCCTCCCCAGAAAACAGTTTAAAACAAAGTCCCTGTTTTGTAACTCTGAAACTTGCTGAAATATTATTTGAAAGTCTTAAGCTACATTGATCTCAGAAAATGTTTAAATGGCTGGATGTCAGAAAGAATGTACTAATCCACTGCTTAAGGATGCTAGGAGAACACAGGCATGCAGTATTCTTTACTTGCTAATTCTTTCTACAACCACTTCCAAAGGAGCACTAGGGGACCTGGATGTATTACTGTCATGACCTACTAGGAAACTTCCAGAGTACAGGTGTCAGACTCTTCTGAAAACTTCACAGCATTAATTTCTAAAATTAAATTACACATTTTTATTTTAGTGTATTTTATTAGGTAAAAAATTATATTTGTCTCTATTACTTTATCTTTTCTCCAGTCCGCATGGATGATATCTCCTTCTCTTATGTATTGTCTAGAATTTCAAATTTTCCTTGCTTTTAAATATGAATTACAGCTTTAAAAAAAAAAAAAAAAAAAAAAAAAAAAAGAACAAGAAACAAACCTTAGACCTTTTTACAATATAAACAGACAAGTTTCATGTTTAATAGCTCTGCCCATGGAAACTGAAGTTTTGCAGCAGAGCAGATATGTCACAGTCCAGCATTCAGAATACTAGAAGCATGTATAATTGGATTACTAAGTCATATATTTATTTTGAAAATACATGCTGTCTTATCCCAGAGTAAATTCTTAATATTTTTTTATGAAAAATTTAAAAAATTAACTAATTTCTCCTTAATTTTGTGAAGTGATGAAAGATTCGGTTTGGGGATGGCTGAAGAGTCAGAAATCAGATTAAACAGTATTTTTAGTGTCTCAAATCTTTGTCTAGTCTTTTTCTCTCTTGTGCTTCCTCTCTATTTTGTTCTCTGTCAGATGCATGGATATTGAATGTCAGATGACATTTCTTGAATCAAAATTTTTTAGAAGTATAAACAGCTTTAAGTGTCACTGTCTTATGAGTGGCTAGAGAGTGAGAAAAGGAAAGAGTGGAAATTCAGCTTTTCAGTCATTTTTAAGAGTGTAAAAAGGATTCCTATTGATTTCATCAGCAAGATGTTCAGATGTCTCTGAAGTAGTTGCACAGTAAAACCACAGATGGGAAAAAGAAATGCTCATTTTACTCCCTCAAGCCTTATCTTTTGAAAGTTCTTCTTACTTCCAACTTGAGCAGTACTTTTAAGAATAAACCTCTGTAATGGGACTGAACTCTAATTCAGAAAACCCTTCTGTTTAGATTAAGGATCCATTAAAGAGGATCTTAATTAATAAGATTAAAATTATAAAAATGAGAAGGAGTGGTAAAGACATCTAGGGGGACAATCTTCACTATGTCACTTGGGTCTCAGGATTGTATGTGTAGTCTTAACAATGATCTGAGCAAAAATGGCAGTGTGCTGTTTGATGCTGGCCTAGGGTGTACTCACTTAAGCTTTCCTTCCTATCTCTTTTTTGTCCTGCTAAATCTGACTGTTGCATCACTTGTTTAGTAAAGATGCTCTGGAGCTGCCAGTATGTAAGACTTTGAGCCTGTAAACAATCATTAGCATACCTAATTTTCACCCATATGTAGGCAAAAGCTGTCACTCACAAGTTGAAAGTATTTTTCTGTGACTTCAGCATTCATTTGGTTAAGCTTCATAGCAAAACAGTACATGTAAAAAAAAAAGTGACTGAACAAGGAACAATGTATTACATTAGGAGGGTCATCAGTATCCTTTCCAGAACTGAAAGGAAATGAATTTATTGTTTCCCTTGTCTTTATTTTACTTGCTACAAACACAAAAATTCCACCAATGATCAATGAGAAAAGGGATCTTCTCTCAGTGCAGTGGTGATTAGACTTCCCCTCTGACAGCCTGGACTGAGCTTCAGAAAAAATTTTTCTGCTACTCATTTAAGAAAATGGGCCTGATACTTCACATTTTTCTATTTATGCAGTCCTTTATACCCAGATAAAAGCAGGTATGAAATGCAATCAGTTCAGTCTTGTTCTCTTACATCTGCTATATATGGATATAAATCATGCATGAGCTGCTTAGTAGGGAAGAATCAAGTTTGAATCTATGTTTTATGAACTTCAAAAGTTTCTTGTAAGTCAAAACCAGCCTTGGAAAAAAAAATACTTCCAGGAATTTCAACCAGGTAATTATTCCTATCTGTTGTGTTATCTCATGAGCTTTGTCAGCAGTGATCTGAAAATTTACCTGCCCAAGTTCTCGGTCTGTTGGCATTAATACTCTCTGCTCTGGGACAATGTTATCTCCCCTCTTCTTTGGCCTCCCCAAGGACAAAACACATTAGGACCACACAAATTTGCTGCTGAAAACTTTTTCAAGTAGCACAGATAAATCTAAGAGACACAGTGCAAGTTATTGCTGTACAAGTCATGGATTTCCCGGGGTATGTATGACCACAGTCTGTTCTATTTCTCTTATGTGTAAAAGTTAATTTGGAAGAGTAGGAGGTGAAACAGAGGAGAGGAAATGTGAGGGCAGAGACTCAGCCTTCCTTTGGTGTCTCTTTCATGGAAGTGATTGAGCTTCAGACCTCATAAAATATTCATCACATTGTTTGAAGAATAAAACAACATGTGTGTGTCAGCCTTTAGGAATGAGATAAATTCCTCATGGATATGATTTATATTCATTATGTAAGCTTTTGTGGGGTTGATAAATCAGCGAGAATAAAGATTATGTGAAAAATGGTTAAAAAAATATTCTGTGTTGTAGCTCACAAGTCTCATTGTGCTGTAGCAATATGATTTATTTTCATACTTCAGTAACAAGACTCTCTGGTAAGATGGATGTTAATCTCCACAGACTGCTCTTCCCCTAAAAAAATATTCCTAGAAGACATTCTTTAATGAGATATAGGAACTGAGTATCCATATCTATGCGTCATATTAAAATGAAGGCTGCCAATTTCTGAAGATTATTTTACTGCATTTTATAAAGGAAAAAGTGTTCAAAAACAAGGAGTGCTTGTAGAAAAACTCTAATATATTACTGCCTTTTAATTCCTAAATTTTCCTCTGACTCCCTTCTACTTTCTCCTGCCAGCCTCAGAAACAATGCTGACTGAAAGTGTCCTTACCAGTGTTCTTGCCTTTTATTCACTCCTTCCCACATAGTCTTCAGTAGCTCCAGAGCTTTCATAATTTCTTTAGTAACACAGCCTTGCTTATTTTTCTGTCTTGTCCTGTTAAATTTCCTTCATATGAAAATAAATACCTTTTAAAATGTATTAATTTTTTTTTAATCATTCACTCTCACAAATAAGGTCAAATAGTTTGTCATTCTTTTCTTTGTTGATTATATGCTATATTATGTTCTGTCATATTTCTTTATTGAAGTTAGTGATAAAATCCAGGTGAACAGTTATTTGGATCATGCTTCCAATCTTCTCTTCCAAGCAGTGCCTCATGCTGTCCATAATCCTAGGATAACTAAACTAAACTTTTCTGAACATCATTTAGCATCTATCATCCTTCAAACTTCTTTAAAATCTCTTTTGCTCCTGAGGCTAAACCATTTTTGGAGGTTATAATTAGGTCTTGTGTCCTAGATAAAAAGTATTTTCAAATGACAGAGGTGATGTGTGTCTCCTCACACAATCTCCAGTATTGTCTTGCGAGTGTTAAATAAATTATATATATAATAAATTATATAATATATTTTATGTATCTTAATATATGAAAACTATATATTTGATAGTATATAATCCCATGCATGTTTCTTGTCTTGGTACCACTCATCATAATGACACACATCATAAGCTGACTCATGTCACAGTTAGTATCAATGACATGACATGGGAATGTGATTTCTGGAGGTGGCTACTTTTTCTACAAGTTTGTCATGGTCACCATGGCTGCCTAAATAATGCTTTCAGAGTTTTACCAGGTGGTGAAACTATTATCAGGAGCAGATTGTTTTGGGAAAACTAAGTGCAGAGGCGAATACTCAGTAATAACTATGAGATGAAAATAATTCTAACACAAAATTTCATCTTGGGGAAAAGACGTACTGCTTGTATGATCTGAAAGAATCACAATCTAACCAGTTTGTGGACTTTAAAAATATGATCTAAATAATTACCTGCTTCAGAAATGTTTTGCTTTGTGATACACTGTCATGCTTTTTTCCTGTAATATATTGGTATTTGTGCTGTCATCAGACCTTGTCCATGGTCCAGGGCTCACTTTTACTAGGTAGTGTATGAAAGAGTAATAATAACTCTCTTTCCCCTGGAGTTTACAATGTATGTTTAAAGTGAGACAGCAGCTGGAAACAGACACACCAGGAGAGTACAAGACTGAGACAATACTGATCAATATACTGGGCAGTGATCTCAGCAGTACCTAATTGGTGGAGTTTTTTAGGCAATCACCACCACAATAGTTTTAAGGGGACTCTGGGTGAATTTATAGGATGTTCAAAAGTTGTAAGAAAAAGCATAGAAACAGATGTGCATCTATTTCTCAGATGCACATCTATTTCTTCGTTATATAGTGTCAAATCCATAAATGGGGAGATGACAATGTTGTATTTGAAAAATTTTTGGTAATACTGGTGCAATACAACGGGCAATCTGAACTGAAATATTCTCCATCTAGCACTTAACCCTAGAGGGCCTTGGTTTTAAGCTTTCCGAGTTTTTAATAGGCCATCAAAGTTTATTTCAGGTTCCTTTCAGCTGTTCCTCTTTGTTGAAAGTCCTGTCAGCTGCAGAATAACTGAAAGGCTCTGTTAGATATTCTGCCTGAAGACAGGATGACATTATGCTCTTTATTCTAGAATTTCACTGAAGTTGTATGCCCATGAGTCAACTTTGTTATGTATAACCACAAAATAGGAGAAATGTGGTTCCATTTTCAGTGCAAGGGGAAGATCCCTAGTTTCAGAATAACAGTTTAAGAGACAGTACTTGATTTTAGAAAAAAAATTAAATATTTACATAAACCAAAATGCAGCAGAAAGAAGTCTGTCTTCACAGAGATTCAAGAAACCTGTTCCAGTCTCATCCCACTCATAACTAAAAGTGTCTTCCTTATATCCCACCTTGAGCTACCCTCTTTTAATTGTCTTGCCTTTCTCTCTGTCTTTCATATAAACATCCTTTTTGGTAAGCAAAATACTGCATACAACAATTTTATGGAAAATGTCTATGATAATTTTATTTTCTTAGTGCTTATCTGTTATAGCTGTTTCTCAGTGACCTTGGAAAGCTTTGTCTCTTAGACCAAAAGAATATTCACCACAGATTTATCAGGCCTCTGTACGCAACCTATAGGAGAGATACAGGCTTCTTCCTAAGGCATCTGAAGAAGAAATTGAAAGGCATCAAACTCAACAAAATCTGATGAATTATTCACGTAATGTCAAAATTCAAATATTTTTCCACGAATTTTTACTCCACACTAAGATTTAGCTCAGTCAATATCAATGTTACTTTTTCACCTTGAAAATTGTTTAAAAGTGTGTTGAGATTTCTGTCTTCCAACACTAAATATTGGAATTGCTGGAAGTACAACTCTTATCATAAAAAACCTGAAAACCATTTTCCAGATGATGCCTGAAAATAATTCAGCTACACTTCTAAGAGTGGTGGGTGTTTTGTGGCATATGCTAAGGTGAAAATTTTTCTACTAAACTCAATAAGGAGTTTAAAAAGAATTAAAAGTGTTATATACACAAGAGAAGGGAAACTATTCATTTTATTATAGACGGATATTTATTCTTCCTATATTAAGTTCAATTTAAATGTGCTACTTTCTTTGAATAAAGAGACAATTTATTGTTACTAATCAGGGAAATGATGCCTAAGATTTATAGGGTTTATATTTTTCATATATTGGTAGCTTTGCAGATTGCTAAAGCATGAATGCAGCTTCTAGTACTTTTTTCTATCTTTCTTTCCAACATTTAGGAACAATAAGTTAACATTATAAGAACGTTCTTAAATATTGTCTTATTCCAGCAAGAGGACCAACTACATGGATGTTCTCCTCTCTGTTTTCCAACCAGAATCTGGACCAGATATAACAAGAATGGGGCAAAAGAAACCTCTAGACTTCTTCCAGTGGGGTAGGACCTCAGGAACTATTACCTAACCAACTAACCTTTTAATTGGATGGTATATAATTATTGATTAACTTTATAAAAATTTGTAGAATTATTATACCCCATGCTATTTTCACTAAATTATGTACCTGAAAGCTTTCTAGTATAAGTTTGCTTTCATATTCACTCTAATATCATTGGAAAGATCTATTCTATTTTCTAGGCATCAGAAGAATTTTTATATCTGACTGAAAGAATTGTAGCTCATCTTTGTTTTAATAAGAACAGTGAGTAAAAGTGATTACTCATACATGCTTGCCATCTCATTAGGCATTTGATGTTAAAAAAGTATCCAATAAAAACTCTAAGTAGGTCATGAGATGTTTTTATTATTATTTTTAAAAGGTTGGACTAAATAAGGTTTATTGTTTCCATTAGGCCTTAGAATTTGATTATTCAATCAACCTACATCAATCCAGGAAATCACTTATGGTCCATCAGTTTAGTGATGCTCTTTGGTTTCTGGTATGATTGTTTAAAGGAAAAAAATGCTACAAATAAATAAATAAGGAACCGAGGTTCTTTTAGCTTCACTTTCTTCTCTGGCTTGTGTCACACTTGCGGCAAAATTCCACACGCCGAGAAGTTGCTGAATGTTAAAGAATACAAGTGGGAGAGAAGAGCCAAGACATACTGGTAGCTTTCCTTTAGTAACTATCAGTCTGGTCAAGAGTAAATTAGCAATTTTTCTTTCTTTTAAAGGCATCTTTTTAGTAATTTCAGGAGTCTTGAAGAATTATTCTGGAAACAGACTCATTTCTCATAGACTAAAGAGCACACAATAGGATTTTAGACATACTAGGAGAGTTCTTACCCACCAACTACTAAAATCTTTGTGATTGACTCATATAAGCCTAAAAATATTATAAGAGAATACATATAAGCTGGTTTTTTGCATAGCTGAGTTACTCTTTACATTACTGGGTTACTAGTTGCAGCCTTAAGACTTGTATTTTCAAACATCCCTGAAATGGCTTAAATGCAGCTAAAAATTATAAAATTTTAAGTGCCTAAAAAATCTTGTAGTATTGTCCCAATAAAGGCTCTGAAATACATAATCATGGATTATATGACCTGACCTTGGTAGGCAATTGTATATTAATAACAAGACTTGTGATATCCCTTTACAAGTAGCATTTATGTAATACAAATAAATGTACATAAATGTAAATTAATTTAGGAAAATCAATAGCTCAGTGCTGAAAGCAACAGAAATTTTGAGAGCCTACCCTGCAGCTACAACAAGAGGTCTGAGTGGGAACCCTAACTTGCTTTTGTGTCTTTAGCTAAGCCCTTCTACCATGGGAAGTAGAATGCCAGCCACATTTGTTGATTCGGAAGTCTGGAATGGGGATGGGATGAAGAGGGATAAATGAATTCATTCATTTGCACTGAACGCAAGAGCTGACTAAATACAATGGTCTGAAGTCAAAACACGGAAAAGTATTAGGGTCACATAAGCATCATATAAGATGCTGAGACTGGAAAGAGTTCATCTATTATATTTTGTCATATTGGATTACTGAGTAAACTAGCTTAACATAGTGTGAGCAATAATAATTAATCCTTCAGAATAAACAGCTTTAGCCAAATTAGTGTTTTGCTCCTGATCCTATTGTTAGGAACATGGTCAAATTTAGGCTTATGGATCTTGGTTTCTTCTTCTTGCTTTGTCTTAGAGAGACTTGGTGAAGGACAGCTTCCGCAGAGCACAGGAATAGTTCATTTCTTTGTGTGAAAAGTCAAGCAAGTGTGTCAGAAAAATCTAGTGTGAATGAACATGGAGCCTCTGACCTCAGACACATCTTTTGACTGTGGGTGGAAATGGGCTTCTTGATAACAGAAAAGGTAACGAAAATGTGTGCCTGTTACTACAAGGGAATTGACCAAAGACCTGGGGATGGTGCAGGTACATTTTTGTCTCAGTTTTTACTGGCAAAATCTCCCTTTTAAACACACAAGTTTCTGAGCCTCCCAGTCCTCAGGGCAGACAGAACTCAGCAATGGCAGTTGTCTAATGTCTTTGCAGTGCTTACATCTATCATCTTCAAATATTGCAGCCTAGTTTCTGATGCTTGAAAAAAGGCAATCTTCACATCATCCTCAAAAGGAGTAATTAGGAGAATCCATGCTTAATGCCTTCCCAGGTCAGCCTCCCCTTAATTCCTGGGAAGGGTCTGGATGTACCCTGATTTATTAAGGCTTTTGTCACAGCATCCCAGAGATTCCTTATCACTGAATTAATGAGATCCAGTTTAGATAGCTGAATGACATGGTGGCTAGATGCATAGGCTCAAAGAGTTTTGATTGCTAGTGAAAATTTCAGCTGGCAGGCTGCTAACTGGTGTTGTCTGGTGGCTGAATTCATGTTATGTCCATCTAGTTTACTGTCTTTATTAGAGCCTAGATGTTCAGAAAGCACTCTTAGATTGTTTGTGGATGACAGCAGCCTGGGAGAAGCAGTTAGTGATCTGGATGGCAGGACTGTATTTGAGAAGGATCTGGAAAAATAGCTTGATGGGAATTCTGTGGGGTTCCCTGAAGGCCTAGGAAAGTCTGGCCCCAGAGGTGGCAACCAGCTATAAAGAGCTCTGCAGAAATGGCCCTGGGAAGGCAGCGAGTTGCCAGGAGGCGGCAATGCACCCAGGCACCAGAGCAGCCCCTATACCAGGGAATGGACCAGAGAGAATGGGGTGGCCAGTGGGACCGTGCCCTGTCCCAATTTGGGCTACAAGTGCAAGTCAGATTCCAGCACTCAAGAGTGAATCCAGCAGAGTCCCCTGGGCACTCCCCAGGGTGAGCAAAAAGACGGCGAGAGCTGTGTCAGTCCAAAGAAATGTTCACATGATTAGTACAACTATTTCACTTGATATGAAAAAAACATAAGCCAGAAAAGAAAAGCCAGACACCAAATCTCCTGATTTCTCTGGCAAATAACTTTGCTGGGTCAGAATACATGGTACCCAGTGACATTCCCTCACCCAAAACATCAGTTTCTGTGACAGTATCTCACTGATAAAGGTAGTCAGGTGAATGAGGCACAACTTAACTCTTGATAAATCCATCCTGGCCGCTCCCATTGTTTCTTTGTAACTACAAGAGTCCACAGGGTGCTGCACTTCATCCCCTTCTCAGAAATTGAGATAAGGTTAAGTAGTTCTCAGAATACTTCTTTTGCCCTGCCTGAAGATCCATGTGATATTTGGGGGAGTGGGGGAGGGGGTGTTGGTTTTTGGCTTTTTTGACCGCTTACAACTTGAAGCTGAACAGGAACCAATCTGGAGTGATAATTTTGGAAAGGGAGTAAAATTAACTTTTTCTTCTTTTAAAAGGTTGAGAAGAACAAGTTTTCCAAGCTGCTTGTAGAGTGTGGCTTGTGATTTATTTATTGCACTAATCCTTTCATCCTTTCTCTGCCTCAACCTCACTTCATTTTGACTATTTTATATTTAAACACAAGAAGAAACCCGATATTTTGAAAGTCAGGATGTTATGTATTTCCTTCACAGATCAGATTGCTGGTCACTCTTTTTGGTAGTCTCCATCAGCAGATGCTTTTACATTTAGACTCAGAGTTTTCTTTGTTTATTGTAGAGCACTGCAGCTAAAACAGACACAGTTTTCATTTTTGTTATTCAGGTAATAAAAATTACCAACAGGGTTGATCTAATTTAATCTCTAATTTAAAGTTCCACTTCAACCATGGATAGTCACTAGCCTTTGGATCTGGTCCTATATTAATATGACTCTCAAAATCTTCCTGGAACTCTGTAAAGAAATCTCAAGCTATACAGACAAGGAGTTAAGAATTATCTTGGCTGAAGAAAAATCACCAGTTTGATTTCTTTGATTTTTAATCCTAAATTGCTTACTTTGTTTCTTATTTATGTACCAGTAAATTTAAGAACTAAGTTTTATTGACTGCATTTTAGCTGTAGTTAAGTGAAATATTAGTGCTTTAGAAAATAGGTCCCCATCCATGCATATGAATACATATGTCAAAATTTTATTTTTCGTTAGCCCTGAGAAAACTATATGACTTAAAACAAAATTGTCAGACTCCCTACAAACATTTTTGATTTTTAAGCAGTTGTCGGCAATGAAGCCTGCCTAATAATAATAATAATAATTGCTATTATTATTATTATTATTATTATTATTATTGTTAATATTATTATTATCACAAAAATTATTCTCATAGATTTATAATTAATGGTATTTAATAATAAAAATATAATAATAATAACAGTAAACAGCTTGTTGATTATTATTTGCTTGGGGTTTTTTAATGTTGGTGTCAGTCACATCTGAAGAGTTTTCTGTTTCTGATGGATCACAATTGACATAAACAGTAAGACTAAGCAGTCTTCATTTTGTTTACCCAATAATCTCAAACATGGTCTTAACTATCACTTCTAGGGAGACAAAGGGTTTCTCACACTTGAATCTAAAGCATCAGGTGGAAGTTTGTCTTCTTCTTCCACCACAGTGTCATTCACTGAGGAATTTTGTCAGTGTAGAGAAGTCAAACTTTCTAAATGTCTGATATATATAAGAAAAAGTATTGTACTTCATAAACACTCATGCTAGTCTTAATTGCTTTTCATACATTGAACTTTATGATCACAGGCAGTTGTGTAGCACATATCTGAGCTAGTATGAGCACACAGTAGAAAAATTCCTCCAGAACTACATAAAAATGGTAGCCTCCTATCCAAATACAATTAATGCACATTTTGCAGGCTTCACAAAGCTCCTGGGTGCCCTCTTTCCTCTGTTCATTTTCAGGAGTCAGCTGCACATGGCTTGATGCTGCACTTAGATATACAGGTTTTGTGTAGTCTGTTTCAGGCCTGATGTTTTGGTTTCCTGATGTTCTTTCCCAGGGAAGTGTGATAAACATGATAGAATGCTTTTGTAATAATATCTATGTTATTCATTCCTTCTGATAGGAGGGACTTCTTGATGTCCCTCTGGTTTGACCAATGTGATTGAAGAGGTTTGTCTTTGTTTCACCAATCACATTGGTCTGTGTAAAATTGTATATAAGGGAGAACCATCCCTAATAAAACAAGTCACTTTTCTTAACTTTCTGATCACAGAGTCTATGTCATGTTTATCTGAACAGTTTTGTCCAGTGTTTGGACTTCATATCAGAATAAAAGCTGGTGTACTGCTTCTTGAAGGGAAGTATTTAAAATTATTAATTACTTGCTTATTAAAATTCCCTGTCTGACTATAAGTAGATATAATTCAGCACTCTTATTCTTTCATTCTTCCACCCATAATTCCTTTAATCAGAAAAATACTGGGCCTCACTTGGTCCACATTTTACCACTAACTATCTTGATGTTATAGTACTCCTTGTTAGTTCATCAGTATCCTGCTAGATCAGGCAAGGAAGCTGCTCTTTTAAGTCACTCTTCCAAACACAGTTTGAAGCCAGTTAGGTTATCATGCAGTAGAGCCAGAAAAAAAAAGTGCTTTCATTTCAGCTTCTTTGAAAGACTGTCCAAAAAACAGAGTAGAATTTGTGAAACCATGGAGATGAGTGACTGCAGATGTGATTTCAAAAGCACTGTGGGAAATGTGATTGTACTGCTCTGATGCTGAGGGTCTGGAGGGAGCCTGGTTAACCTTTTTCAGCAGCCGGCTGGACAAGCAGATGACTCCCTGTTTTCTACAGGTTTCATGATCCCTTGTGGCGAGGTTTAAGGTAAAGATCAGAGAAGGCACTTTTGCATGGAAGTTAATTCTTCTGAAGGGGGTGCAGAAGAGGAGGCATGACCCCAAAGCCCCAGCCTTTATCTTGGGTCCTGCTGGGGGTGTTGCCATCAGGAAACAGGTACAATGGGACAGGGATAAACCAAGCCCGTTGGTGGAGGATTAACAGGGAGATACTATTAGAGGAAAAACAGCTTAACCAACTCAATATTCATAACCCCACTACTCAAAAAATGGGAGTTTAACAAGCAGTGATGTGTTGACCCTTCCAAAGCCACTCTATCTCTGCCCTTCTCAGCTGGGAAAGGGAAAAAAATTACAACAAACATCTCAAGAACTGAAATAAGGAAGAGAGAGATCATTCACCTGTTGCTGTCATGGGCAAAAGAGACTTGACTTGAAATTAGTTTAATTATTGTTAATCAACTCAAAGTAGGGTAATAAGAAATAACCCCAAATCTAAAAACCCCTTCCCCACTACTCCTGTTTTCCTTGGCACAGATTCTCTCATGAATTCTCTCCCTCCTCCCCCCACAGCAGCACAGGTGGATGTGCTGTGATCAGTTCATCTCATGTTGTCACTGCTGCCCTTTACTTTGTAGCTTTTCTGCATCTGAAACCTTATCATGCAAACCCAATACACAAATCAAAGTGATAGGACTGCAAGTGACCATTCCTGCTGTAATCATCTTCTAGGTGGACAAACATTGATTTTATTCTCACTTTCTGATTAGATATTCTGTTTAGGCAATGCTCTGAGGAATTTCAATTCAGGCCAACAGCTTGTCTGCTGTGCAGTAATTGTATTTCTTTTGCATGAACCATTTTGTTGGTTGTCTTAAACTGCAGGGCAAGAAGATTTTTCTTGTGTCTACACAACATGTGAGCACATAGAAACTGCTGAGGAGAATGACTGATGACATACTCTGTAACAGTAATGACTGGAGACAGATCTGTCTGTGAAGCAGTACATGAGGACAGTGTACATTTCTTTAAACTTTTGAATTAAACCATGTGTAATGCATGCTTCATGGGAGCAGTGCCTATTTAAAAACATTCACTCTCCAGAAAACAATAATTCATCTACAGGCTAGCAATGTTTTACCCGTTGTTCCTTTTTAGACCAAGAAGATCAATAAATATGAGTAACTTGAAAAACTAACAACCTTTTGATGCCCACTGTTGAAGAGAGTCAGAGAATTGACTTTGCATTGAACGAATCACAGGAGAAGTTGGTAGCTGCTTTCATTCATTATGGTGTCAGTGGGCAGCAACTGGGGTGGACTGACTTGGAAAGTAATTGTATTTTATATAACCATTCCTATCTTCAGTGTCCCTAGATTTTATGTAGCTCTTTTATGTCTGATAAGCTAGATAAGTTATCCCAAATTGCTCCTCTGTTATCAGTAAACAACTAGAATCCCTTTTGGGGATCAATACCTTTCCTCAGGACCAGATGAGAGACAAAATGGAACCTATTAAGGATGCATGAAAATAAATTGGTAGCACATCTCTAAACTTGTAAAAATGACCTTGCTAATAGCACATCATTCCAGGAAAGCATCCATTTGTTTCATGGTGCCATAAATTGATCTGCCTCTGGCATCTTTGTTTCTTTATGAGGAGCTGTGCTTTGAAAAGTATTATTTGGGATTACTGTTACTGTTCTTATTCGGATATGCTTAATGTTATCTTTAACAGTTTTGAAAATTTTGGCCTACAAAAGCAGTACTTCAGTGTTAGGTGGGATTTATGCTGGTAGTTCCTACAACGACCTTTTTAAGATCCTGTGCAGCATAATCATAGAAAACTAATTTTTAAAAAGTCTGGGGTTTTAGAATTTTATCTATTCTGTTATAATAATCATTATCATTGTATGATAGGGATTGATTAATGTAAAATCAGTTGATTAGTATAAGATATATTCAATCTGGCCTTTCTGGGGAACATTTGTGGTATTATATTGTGCTGCAATTTTTTTTTTAATATGCATTGAATTACTAATTCTTAGTTGAAATGAAGGACACACTGATGAAAGCAACAGAGTAAGTGTTGTTCTAAACTAAAACTTTAATAAAAACTAAAATAACCTTATGGATTTGAATTGTATTTCAGCCTCACTGGCAACTCTCCTAATTCAGCAAGGCTCCTAAGAAGAGACTAAAGCTACTTGTTCAATTACAAGTCTTTGAAAATAAAAGATGCTCATTTATGATTATATGAGCAGTTAATTATTATTTCTTTGTTGTATATTTCCTCAGTATGCTCCCAGGTGCAGTTTAGAAGTGAATAAGGAATCCTTGCTTCACTGAATTCCACTGCAATTTTGCCACAGGCTTCACTGAGGAACTGTGTCACTGGTTTTCCCAGAAAAGCACAACTGTCAAATTGATTAGTGAGATTTTACTTTGATTTTTGCTAGGATGCACACATCCCAATGTGTATAAAGATTGTGAAAACTGGGCCTGGAATTTCACCTGAAATAGTAGTGGTAATCTGCCTAGCAGAAATATATGATAATCAAAGTGATAATATAGCTGAAATTACAGTGTGACACTGATAAGTCAAGTGTATAATCTGAAAACCCTGAAGTACAGGAAGAAGGCATTATTCCCTATGAATATAATTCAAATTAGGTAATTAGTGATATTCATAGTTCAAAAAAGTAGCAAGAAACATTGAAAAAGCTTCAGAAAAAGATTCAGAAACAGCCTACATAAGTGACAGAATTAATTTTTCTTTATTTTTCATTTTTATTCTTTTTCTTCCAGATGTAGTATTAGAAATAAAATTATATATGCCTACATGAATAGCAAAATAATTTTTAAAAGATAACTTTTAATAGACAAAAATGTAGAAAACAGAATCCAGCACATTTAGAATAGAAACCACTTTTGAGGATAGTGATAGTTAATAATTAATATCAGTGAAAAGATAATTGCTTAGTAAGAAATGATGCAGCCCTGGTTTACATAAAATTTTGGTTTGGAAGTCTGTATTTATATAAAAAAGTCCTCTGTAGTTAAAACAAACAATGAGTCTAGCATGTAAATTGCTAGATGGCTTTTTGGTATGCTGTAAGTGGACAAATAATCTGTGTTGTCTACTAAACTAGTAGAACTATATGAACTCTTTAGGGTCTTTTGGTTTTTGTAACCCTTCCTACCTTGAAAATACATAATTTTACAAATGATTTTTCCCCAAAAAATTACACTCTAAACTATTTCAGTTAGTCCTTCTATGTTCCAGATTCTTTATACTTGTTGCATGTGATGTCATAAGTATCAAGTATTGAAGTAATTGCTTTATTAATATTAATACATGTGAGTCTCCGATTGATAGTTCAAAATTATTTTAATATTGCCTTAAGCTCATGAAAACAGCTTCAATTTTAAGATGATGTAAAAAATCTATAAAAACTTAATAGAAAAATATTTTTGAAGGACTACATCATTTGCCCATCAAAGGTTTTGAAAATAAAAACAGACACCAGGGGTTTGCTTGATAACATTTGTATATTCTGAGTTGCACTTGGATGATAAGGAGGAATTATGTCAACATAAAGGATATGTGAGATTTTATTTGACAGAGGGAAAGCACTCCAGCTTTTTAACTCTTGTGCAAATTTCACACATTCTGCTTTTAGAAAAGAAAAACAAACAAAAAACATAATTCAAAAATCTACATCAGATTTAACATTAGGATAGGAACTATTGCTCATCAACTTATTTTGAAGTAGATCTATACATTTATCTGTAGCTGTGCCTATCATAAAGAAATATTAATAGTCATGTCACAACTTCAGGTAGTACTGAGTCTATCTAAATGAAATGTTGGCACAGATTTTTTAAAATCTACTACAAATATTTATAACATCTTTCTTTCTAAAAGATAGTAAAATAGCAGTCTAAACCCTTAGAAAATAAGAGACCACAAAATTGTGGAAGATGCTTGCAATTTTAGGATAGCTGTATTTTTACATTACAAAATTTTATATATATTTTTATTATTATGATTATAGCTAAGCTTATTAAAATATTGTAGTCCTTTGGGGAAATTTCTCTCAAAGATATCTATAATAAAAGAAAGTAGTATTACATATTCATTTGTACATATGAACACATTGAAATATAGCAAAAAGTAAAGAAAAAGAAAAATATTAGTCCAACTTTTCCAACATTTAATTTACACAATGATTGTTCTGTGTCACTGAGCACTTGAAGAAGAAAACACCAGAAAATATTTTCTCATTCTATGTGTATGATACTAAGGATTTTTGATGAGCCTCCGAGGAGCAACAGCTAAAGAAGGAGCAAGTCTAAGAGAAACAAAATAGAATGCCTCTAGTAATGCTAGCCATTGCAAAGGAGTGGATTTTCTAATTAAAAACAAAAAGAAAAAAAACAAAAAAGCCCTGAGATAAGAGCAGTAAATTCTCAGGACTACATCATATTCATCTAAGAAATCACAGGAAAATGAGTAATGTATTCTAAGGAGAGTATATGATTTTCTCCAAAAATTATCTCCTGTCTTGTACGACTTTCCCCAATGACCTTTGTAAAACCCCCTGACTTTCTAACAGGCCCATCACTTTTTATTAGATAGTTCACTAATATTCTGTATGCTCTTACAGAACAGAGAACACTTCCTTCATTTTTCCTGAGAGTAACATATAAATATTTGACCTGCTCAGAGCAAGCCAAATCCATTCCCTTCTTCCATAGGGGAAAGATATTTCCTCATGCAAGAGAAAAAAGCAAAAACAATCAATAAGGGTGCAGATGAACTAGATAAATTCAGTGGTCACCAAAACATTATTCCAAACAGTCTGCAGAGCTCAGCAGAATCATGGACTCCTTGAATTAGCCTATTCATATTAAATATGAAATTTTATTTGTTAAAATCACTTTCAAACAATACAGTCTACATAACTGTGACCTTATTTATTTATTTATTTATTTATTTATTTAGCTTGAGTTTTGTTTGAAGAGTAGTGAAGGTAGTACTAAAATTTAAAAAGCATATTTTTCTTTGTTGAATATGAAGAGCTTACTTTGTTAAATCTCTGCATACTGAGGTAGAAGTCAATTTTTCATATGCATGGGACCCCAAGCAGGGTCTCGTCACAGCTCTGTCCAGAGAAGGAAACCCCAAATTGAATTCCTTCTGATGCTGACTGAAACCTAGTGTGCATTTTTTGTGGTCCACCTCAAAGAACAGTGAGAAGTTCTAAACCATGCTGATCTCATGAAAAATTTCTGAAAATAGTAATGATTTGATTCAGCTCTGCTACTTACAATAATGGCTTCATTTTTCTTTATTTATAAATGCATTAATTTATTTTGTATGTCCTCTCTTCCACTCAAGTGGCTTTTTGTTTCTCTTCCTGAAAAGTTAATTTTCCCAGTTTATTCTCTGGTGAAATCTGCCTGTCTCCTTCCTCCAGACTAAAAGCTTTTCAATCTGCTTTGGAGAGATCACTTTGCAAAATATATTATATGACAATTACATTCAGTATGAACATTGCCTCCCTCTTAGAGTGAAAATACTTGTTCTGTCACGGTCACAGCTGTTTTTCAGGCTTCACTGAGCTGTGATCATTCACTGTAGTATGTGAGAAATTATTTTGATGAAATTCAACTGGTTTGAGTCTTTTCTGATAACTTTTAAATAAAAGCTTGTGGATATTATCTTGACAAAAAAAAATACAAAACTGAACCTTATAGAAAGTAAGTCTGTATAAAATTTCTGTTGTTTTTTCTACTGTTTTTTTTTTTTTATTTCTGATTGATTGATTGATTGACTGATTGATAGAATGATTGAACAAATGTGTTTTGATCAGTACACATGGAAGGCTGAGGCTTGAAAAAATGAACTCATTACTCAAAAGAAAAACACAGACTGCTCTCTAGACTTCATCTTTGAATTAGCACTACACTAAAAGGAAAAAAATTAAAACAAAACCAAAAACAAACCTTGGATAAATGTGTCCAACACTGGTTTTGCATTAAAAATTTAAGCTCATTAAAAATTCATCGATTGATTGAGATCCTTTATTCCATGACTATTTGAGATGCAACATGGAGCTTCAATTTTATATCTACATCGTAGCCATGTGGTGAGAGTTTTGAATGTGCCATGAGTTGTCTGCACAGACAATTTCATATAGTAAGATTACAGAAGAGTCCTTAAAAGACATTTAAGTTAATATAATTATTAATTATATATTATATTGTATTATATGGTATTATATTATATTACATTATATGTTAATATTTTTCTACTTGCATTTTCAAAGAGATACATAGATGTTAATAAGCAGAAATATTTCATGATAACTTTATGACTACTTTCCACATTTACCTGTTCCACTCAACCTACAGCCATGTAACTCACAGTTTATAGAAAATTAACTTTTGTATTAATCTAATCAATAGATTATCTTCCTTTCTTTTGCATCAGTGCATCTCAAGAAGAAAATGTCACACAATGCATGCACTTTAAAAGCCATGAAAATGAGAGTCAAATAGCTCCAAAATTGGAACTCATATTTTGTTTTCACTTGTTAGTAAAGCAACATGCCAAAAAAAAAGAGAAAATATTAATAGACCAGTGACACAGTCCACTGGAGCCCAGGCTAGCTCGTGTCACATCAGTGCCACGCCAGGTGTGGGAACAGCCGTGGTTTTGGGTTGTACCAACGGCTGAACCTTTAGAGCTGCTTGCCCTGCAGTGCAGGGTCTGCCAGCCACATCAGGGGTCGGGTAAAGGAGAAAGAGGAGGCTCTCTGTCGGAGGTTCCAGCAGGAGAGGTTTATTGGAGCTGAAGGGGTCACAACAGGAGAGCCCTGAGCCCTGCTGGACACAGGTTTAAAACTGCGGCAATGCTGGGGGTGGGTACAAATCATAAACCAGTGGGGAAGCGTCAGGAGAGGGATGAGGAGGGTCACGGCACTGACCTGAGGGCAATCACAGAATGTGGGGGGGCAGAACACGTCACATGTCCTAGTGGGGTGTTGAGGATAGGGAGACACCCAGGAACGCCCCAGGGCAGGGGAAAACTTGAAGGATTGGCTTAAGGCAGGAGTGACATGGAAGGGACCAGAACAAGGGGCAGGATAACAATGATTGATAGAGAGGGAATGAGAATAAAGGAAGGGGATTACTATAAAGGGTAGCTTAGGGGAAGATACAGCTTTCAGGGATAAGCCAATCTGGGGGCACACATGTGGGAACACTAGAACAAACCATCAATATTAAAACCATTAATAATAAACCAATAGAATTAAAAAAAAAAAAATACAAGTCACAACAGATCAACTTCTCTGTTTCTATTTTAAACTGTGGAACTTTTCTGATTTCTGTTGTAAAGTATGGAAGAAAAAGTAACACAAGGTGCACAAACACTACCAGATCCCACAAACATATGATTTTCTAAATGTTTTGGTTTTGAGATACAGGACTGAAAAAAACAAACATCAAATATGAACTAGAATTATGAACTAAAATTCTTACAGGGTAAATTCCTCTATATGAGTTGAAATACTTAGGTTGGTCATGTAAGAAGGCATAGATGGACTAGAAATGGATTATTTGCCTTAAAAGATATCATGACATGTCAGCAATATAAAAAAAAAAAGTCTTAACATTTATTTGAATAGGAAATGCCTTTACAGTGACTGTATAAGAGCTTCTAATACTGCAGATTCCTTACCTGAAGCAAGTCATGTAGTATGCTCCTCTTCTGCGAAACAAAATTATAATAGCTTCTATTGAAAATGTATGTTTAGAGAGAAATATTGTCAACAATATCAGGGACTCAAATATTATACTTATGGCAAAACCATAAAATGTTATAGAGAATGTTGCTGTAAAATTCTGAACTGAAGCATATAATGCAAAAAAGCCTCCAAATATATCATATTTTAGTAGTTCTCTGTCAGTTCTATCTTCTTTCTGCTTTAATCCTAAAAACTTTTCTTTCTGTTCTCTGATAGTGTTTTAGAGTCTATCCAATCAACGCTGGTTACATATCCATCAGAAGGAAATGAAGCTCTGTGTTGTCACTTATATTATAGTTTACTTCATCTGTTGAAAGTCCTACAATATTATCACTGATACAATGCAATGATGCAGTACCTCAGACATAAACTGGTCCATTAACTTTCAAATGATCTAAAATAGGAGGGCTAGGCATGGCATCTCATTTTAGATCCAGTCCTACTGGACTTTGTAATGTTGCTGTCTATCTGTGGGATGTAAAGGGTTGTATGCAGGACTTTTGCCTGTGACTAAAAGCCACTTGTACATTCAGAAAAAATGAAAACCGATACACAAGTCATCTAGGTATTGATCTCTAGGATTGAAAGCAGCAAGCACATAGGCTAAAGTCCAAGATCACAACAGGTCACACACAGACATTGTAATATTCATAAATTCAGAATCTAATTTCACAGAAAATAAAACACAGGAACATGTGTACAAGCATAAATAATTTCTTGTGCGGTTGCTTAAAGTCAGCCGTTGGTAAAACAGGATTTTTATTATAAATGAAGGACTGTATCTTAGTCATTTGCTGATTCAGCAAATTTTTCATCAAATAGGGCTGTGTTAATTATGTAATAGGAATTAAGTGATGAAGTGCACACACTGCCCAAACCCAAATCTGAAAATTATAAAATTTTAGTTTAAACAACTTAAAGGATGACTAAGGATCAATGTCTCTGACAGCATTAGGAAAAGAAGAGTGTGAAAGAGCATATGTGTGAGAGATCATTTCACGTTCTCATAAAAGTGAAATAAGGAGGATTGGGCCTGCCCTTAAATTTATGATGAGCAGAACCCTAGTGTTGGGTTTGGACCTGCTTGCTTTCCTTTCTTTCTTTTTTGTGCTACTTATCTCTGCTGTTGCTGGGTGCAGAATCCATACTTACATTTAAAGTTTACACTGATTCTTGTGGAAGATTTTAAGATCTGCCTGTCTTAACAAAAAGAGGCTCTTAACCCAGAACCCTATTTGGAGTAGTATCAGCAAAGACTAAAGGGTTTCTCTTAATCCTGGCCTGTCAGGGGACAGGTGGGAGGCTTTTTCTGATGGGAAAAAAAATAAAAATAGATTCCAGAGAGCCATTAGCTTGGAAATCCCACCCAGAGCAGGGCCATCAAGTACTAGAAGCTGTCCATAGTAAGAGACGGAATTATCATGTCTGGAAGGAGATTTCAGAATCATACATCACCACCCCACTGTCATCAAAGTGTATTGATCTCTTAGTTGTCATGGGAGCATCCATTTAACACAGAAAAATTTGAGATCGATGATCACGTC
Source organism: Sitta carolinensis (assembly GCA_032173965.1). Taxonomy (NCBI): domain Eukaryota; kingdom Metazoa; phylum Chordata; class Aves; order Passeriformes; family Sittidae; genus Sitta; species Sitta carolinensis. The sequence goes on from CM063313.1 coordinate 52,938,819, forward strand.
CATTTGATCTTCATAGAAAAGTAAAATCGTAGAAGCATAAAATATCTTGAGTTGGAAGGAACTCACAGGGATAACCAAGACCAACACTTAGCCCTGCAAAGGACAACTACAAGAGTCATGCTGTGCCACACTGTGTGAGAGCATTGTCCAAATGCTTTTCGAACTCTATCTATTTGTGGTGTGACAAATTCCCTGGGGATCCTATTCCAGTTTCCAACCAGCCTCTAGGTGAAGAAACTTTTTCTACTATCCAGCCTGAACCTCCCAGCACAGCTTCAGGCCATTCCCTCATGTGCTGGTACTGGTCACCATAGAGAAGAGAATAATACCTGCCCCACCGTTATGCCTTGTGAGGGTGTTGAAGATCATGGCAAGGTCAGTCTTCTCTTCTCTAGGCTGGGTAGACCAAGTGGCCTCAGCCACTCCTCATAAAACTTCCCCTCAAGGCCCTTCATCATCTTTGTTGCCCCTCTTTGGGCACTTTCTAACAGCTTAATGGTCTTTTTCATTGTGTCACCCAGACCTGCCCCCAGCACTGGAGATGGGGCTGTTCCAGTGCAGAGCAGAGTGGGACAATTCCCTCCCTTGTCCAGCTGAGATGCTGTGCCTCATGTACTCCAGGAGGATGGTCCTCCTGACTGCCAGGGCACCACTGACTCATATCCAATTTGCCATCAACTAAGAACCTCAGGCCCCTTTACACAGGGCTGCTCTCTAGTCTTGTTCCACTCTCTTTTCAACACCCAGCCACGGTTGCCTGTCACAGATGCAGAATCCATTAATTGTCTTTCTTAGACATCATAGGGTTGGTGATTGTGTAGCTCTCTAATTTTTCCAGAAGGCTACTGTAAGAGATGTCATCAAAAGCTTAACTGCAATGCAAAATGTTTACAGTGACTGGCTTCTCTTTTTTTATTTAGCCGTGCTACCTTGTCATAGAAGAAAATTGTGTTTCACAAGCTGTGCATTCCCCTCATGAAGTCAAACTGGCTGTGACTACTTGCTGTTAGCAATCTTTTTTGCTAACAACTCCTACCTAACTTACCCTTAAGCATGGCTGGGCAAACCTTCCTGTTTAATCCTTGTGTCTTTGGATCCACTTTAGCCATCATGACCGTGAGTCACTATTGCCCGGACACAAGCAGGGACTACTGCATTGCAAAAGGCTATATGGCCTTTCCTGAACTATCTTTTCTTTACTGGAATTTATAGTGTTTAGAATAATGAGCAGTAATGATTCCTTGCTTAGGTATTGCTGTTAGTCTATCATGCATTTTTCTAGGTTACAAAATGATGTATAATCGGATACAATTTGTAAAAACCTCTCAATATAACTATTGTGAAGTGGTTACTTTGAGAATTCAAAAGGTCAGACTTCAAAACAAGCACTGTGGGTTTGCCACTGTGTTACATTTTTACTTTTATGCTTCTAAACTGTATGCTGCAGCATCTTATAATGAGTACAGTTGTTTAGGGAAACTCAAGGGAGAAGCGACATAATAGTGATTAGTAAAAGAATTTCTTCTCAGGGGACGTAATTAAAAGCCCATTGAACTTTCTGGACTCCAAAACATGACTTCATATTAAAAGCTGCAATAAAAGGTTGTTTGTATATTTCTGCAATGTAGTAATACTATTACTTTTCATGAAAGACTGTAGCTTGCTTAACCCGACCTCTTTTGATCTTTACAGCTCCAGTAGAATGGAACCATGCTCATTTACACAATTTGATGGCAATTCTCTATAGTTTTATATCCAGTAAAAAGCTTGAGGAAAGGAGGTTGCTGTGTCTCTTTCCTCTCATTTTGGATAGTTGTCTTCTGAGAAAAGATTGAGAGGCAGTGGTCCACATTAAGACTGATTGTAGTACAGGAGAAGCATTATAAATGCCTCAGTATACACAATCATAATTCAAATGGACTAAAAAGACAACTGTAGCAAAAGTTACACATACTGTCATGTGTGCATATCTGTATGAGTCCATATACATCTTTATATAAATGTAGACAGAATACTCAATCTTCCAAAAGATCATTAGGTTCTATGGTGTTTTCTATAAGGTAGTCACAAGCAGTCAATTATTCCTTATAAGCTGCACAAGTGCAGCTAAACTGTTAAATTGAGATTCCTTATATAAGTATTACTGGGAAATGAAAAAGAGATCTTCCTTCTACCATATTCCCCATTTTCAAAAGTTATTCCATTAGGCAACTGAATTTTCAAAATGAACCATCATTTTGCTGTGGGATGTTCACTGAACATTTTTACTGTCATGCAGAATCACATCTATACAAGGTGAAGTACAAGTAGAAATTATATTTTGACCCCATAGAGTGCTTTTTATTCAGGAACACATAAGTCATGAATGGTGCTTTAAAGGAGTTGAAGAAATAGCTGCTGTAAAGCTCAGTGAAGTGTTGAATGCCACATGCTTGAAAAGAGTTCAATGTCATTTAGTGCTCTGTCTTACAAAGGAAATAAGAAAGAGGGAAAAAAACCCCAACATTATTTAAATAGCCTCTAAGCTTATTTATATCTGTGTCACTGAACCTCTGGGCTTCTGATGCACTGCATTCAGCTGATACGCAATAAAAAACAATAAGGCTAACTTCACAGATTCAGTCTCACAGTATTTATGGCTTCAAGTGTTTAAATTTTCACCCACTTATTCTCCTTTTTTTTTTTTTTTTTATGACTTTTCAGATAGCAGAAAGCTGTTCTCAATGTGATTCACATATATTTATTCAGCAGCTGATTATAAAAACTTTTTTGTGCTTATTATACCTAGATTTGACTGTTCCTTGCTTAGAGTATATCTCCTTTCTTCATAACCAGAGGAATGTCTTAGGATTAGGAAATATGATTTTTTAGTGCCTCAGTTTTCTTTTTTGACATTATTTCTTATGTTCTGTGTGGCCTGAATTAAAAGAATCTTTATGGTGATATGGGAAAATGAAGGAGGAATCATATTATGGTATTGAAATGTCTGGACGCTTCTCTTTTTCAACACTTTCACAACACACTTAGAAGACTGAGAAATGCTGTTATTTAAATATATTGGAGGCTGAAAAAAATTAGACAGAAGACCAAATCCAGAATTCTTATTAAGGTGTCATGATCTCCCATGATTTTTGTTTAGAATTAAATAAAACCTTAGTATTTGATCACCCAGTGTATGGTATATGCTTTATAAGGAAAAACAAGATACCCAGAGCTGTTTTGTATTAGTGTGCCCATTTAACAAATAGGACATGTTTGTATTTTGAAAGTAAACCAATTGGTTTTTCATTACTTCTATGCTGATTTTAAATAATAGTTTAAAACTGTAATGTAAAACCCTTTCTAGGAAAATTTCTTGCTATAAACTATATCTAAATAAGAATATATATGTAAAAGACACTTCATAATAATGGAAAGTAAGTAACTTCTGTAAATTGAAGATAGAGAAAATTCAGAAGACCAGTAAGTAAAGGTGATGGGAAAGGAATTCTAAGAGTTCTGCACCTGCATTTTAATACAAGACAAACTGAAACTAGAAAATTCCTGCAGAATCCTCCTGCTGAAGGACATTTCTTCAAATTAGTTTGATTTTATGCACTGGATAATAAGTATGCTTTTGTGTCTCCATGCTGTAATTCAAATAACTGTGACTTTAATTAGGTAGCCATATATAGCACTTTTTGCGAAGGAAAAATAAACAAACAAACTCTTACCAAGCTTTGTATCTGAAATCAATCATCTCAATTTAACTAACATTGAAAGAAGAAATGTTTTTTTCAAATTTCTTCCTAAAGCGAAATTGTGTCCTGCATGTGTATTCTACTGGTAGAATACGTCTGTGTTCAAAAGCAAGGGGTTTTTTTTTTAGACATAATACCTTTAATAATGTGGTTCTTACTGGGCTTAAATTAATAAAAAAGACATGGAATTCAGAATTCCAAGAGATGTCTGTAAGTATTTTGCTGGACTGTTGCTCATTCCTATCTGCATTTGCTCAGTTTTCTGTCCAAGTATTAATTTAGTCTTTAAATCTAATTCTAGCTAGTGAGTTGGCTCATAAGTAAATTCTGGCAATTTGGCTACTCATACTTGTTGAGGCAGAACCAGACAGTGTACAATATTCTGAGAAATCTCATTGTCCTACAAGGAAAGAACAAGTCTGGGGGAAATGTACTGATTAACAATGAGCATTGGATTGACATCAACTAGGCAGCTCAGCTGGCAAATCTAGAAGATAATGACAGAGCTAGGAGAGACATAACTTCTCTGGCTCCACATCCAAGAAGCCAAGGGATAGATGGTCCTAGAGAGATGTCAGCTGAGGTGATGTTATAGAAGTCCTCAGAGAGGGCTGACCAAGACTTTGGAGCAGTTAGCACCTTGTCACTGTGACAGACTGAGCCTGTCTACTTCTTGCACAGAGGTGAGAGGCTTTTCTTGCCTGCTACTGCTGCCACTCGGGAGACAGCTGGGCTACTGTCTGAACTGAGCTTTTTTGATAGGTGTTCACAGAAAGCTGAATTTGTCACATGAAATGTAGAAACTGGGAGAGTAGTTAAAAATTGAGGCAGGATTTTTGCAGGGCACAAGATGGCCTGGTCATATCAAGCACAGGTTATGTACAAAGCTGCTGATAGCATTTCTTCACCATGGGGCAGGAGAAGTATTCCCATGACATGACCCAGCTTTATTGGGTAAGAGATATAGGTGGTGGAAGGGTGAGTTTGTACCTGAGGTGAGCAATGCACGTCAAGGTATACAGTCTGTGAATGTCTTTGTGTTCCTGAATGAGGCCATTCAGCATGTCTAGACTTTACAGTGTGGGAAGTCCTGCAGGTCATCAGATAGACTAGGGATGAAGAAGACCTGACTTTATTGGGTCATCTTAGAATACTTAAGAGGATGTAGAATACCCACTTTCCTTCCCTGCTTTACCCAGATAATGAACAGAAGAGTTGGGAGTCCACAGACCTTTGCCTTTTGATCTCCCTCAACCGAGTGCCTTCCACAAAAGTTCACTTGATTTCTAAAGCTCTTCTACTGATCTCATTTTATAATCACTTGATCTACCTCACTTGACACTCAACTCAAGACTCATCAGAAGAGACCTTATGACAGTCTCCTTCAAAATAAGAATTCTTTTAAATTCTAATCAAAGCTAAGACATATTGAACCCTCCCTCACTTATAACTCCTAAGAAAAAGGGATTAGCAACATTTAGTCTCCAGGGTGACTGAATCATCATTTTTTTCAGAAGCTATGAACTCTGAAATGAAGAGAAAATGTAAAAGGATTTTGACTGCAATAGGTAATTTGAAAAATGGGAATGAAAAATTAAGAGTTTCTGCTTGTAAATCAGCGTATTTTAAACACCAGGAATAAAAACTAAAAAGAAATTATTAAAAGGCTTTAACAATTATTTTCCAATAAGTTAACAGTTGATAGGATCTGAATATTTAGGGTTTTAAAATTAATAACTGTTCATGTTTTATTTTCTTAGGATAGCATTTCTAATTTAAAATTCATTTTCCCAGTTATAGGAACAATTTACATGATGAGTTCTGTATCTATGCAAATGTTATGTTTTATATAACCTGCTAGTTAATTTCTAGGCTAACAAGAGATTTTGAAAGTGTTTTCAATAAATTTCACATAAAACTTCTAAACTAAAATTTTGAAAAATTTTCTGTACAACCAGCGAAAAGACATATTTGAGGTGAATTCCTGAGTTTTATCTAGATTTAATTCACATTATTCACCACTTATTTCAAGAGTGATTTATATTTAACTACATTCATTGAAGTGTGTAGCTTCACTCTGTGTTTGCACTTATTTCAGAGTGATAGGGATCTTTCCTAGTAAGTGGATAGCAGTCTATTTCAACTTCCACTTTTCTGCTACATAAAACCTGAGTTCACCTTAAAGAGGACATTGAGGTGCTGAAGCTTGTCAAGTGTTGACCCTGGCGAGATGCCAGCTACACACCAAAGCTGCTCACTCACTCCCTTCTGCAGATGGACAGATGAGAGAAAATTCAACAAAGAATTCTTGAGTTGAAATTAAGAACCAGGAGAGAGATCACTCACCATCATGGGTAAAATAAGCTCAATTTAGAGATATGTAGTGAAGATTTTATTAACAAAATCAGGGCAGGATAATGAGAAATAGAATGAGCTCTTAACAACACCTCCCCCTTACCCATTCCTCTTTTTAGCTCTACCTCCCACCCTAGCAGTGCAAGGAGACAGGGAATGGGGGTTGTGGTCAGTTCCCACTGCTCAGGGAGAGGAGCCATTCCCCTGCTGCACCCTGGGGTCCCTCCTACAGGAGACAGTTCTCCATGAGCTTCTCTGACGTGGCTCCATCTCACGGGCACCAGTCCCCCTCAAACTGCTGTGGTGTGGGTCACTGTTCCACAGGGTGCAGTCCTCCAAGGACAGGCTGCTCCATCCTGGGGGCAGGGCCCTTCTTTCCACAGGTCTCCCATGGGGTCACAGCCCCCTCCAGACATCCACTTGCTCCAGAATGGGCACATCCATGGGGTGCAGGTGGATCTCTGCATCCCCCATGGATCCCCATGGGCTGCAATGGTCTTCACCACAGGCTGCATGGGAATCTCCAGTGCCTGGAGCACCTACACCCCTTCTTCTCCACTGACCTTGGTCATTCCTCTCACATATTCTCTCTCATGTTCTCTACTCTTCTTTTATAAAAATTAAAACTGCCCACAACCTTTGATTTCTTCAAATATGTTTTCTTGAAGGTGTTACCATCATCTTAAATTGGCCCAGCCTTGGCCAGCAGCATGTCCATCTTCAGAGCCATCAGGGATTGGTTCTGCCTGTCATGGAGGAAGTTTCCATCAGCTTCTCACAGAAGACTTCTCTATGCTTCCCTTTCTCCCCAAAACGAGGCCATACAAGTCCAATACAGCAGCGAAAGGCAGCAAGGTTCATTAAAGGGATATAAAACATATGTTATGACAACTGGCTGAGGGAGCTGGGGCTGTTTAGCCTCCTCTCTTTAGAAGAAAAGGCTTGGGGTGACCCCTTTACTCTCCACTGCTCCTGAAAGGAGAATGTAGTGATGTGTGGGTCAGTCTCTCCAGCCATACCTGCAGTGAGAGGATAAAAGAAAACGGCTATAAGCCATTGGCTGTAACAGGGGAGATTCAAATTAGATATAAGAAAATAAATTTTTCACGGTCGAGGTGGTCAGGTATTGGAATAGACTTCCCTGGGAAGTGGAAATCGCTATCCCTGAAGGTACTTGAGGCTTCTGGATCTGGCACTGGTGGTGTGGTTAGGATGTACTGGTGGCAGTGTTGGTTGGATGTAATGGGTTTTCTTAAAGGTCTTTTCCAACCTTGGCAATTCTATGAGACTATGTAGCAAAGTGTGAATCACAATTGAACACACATCTACCAGACCATGAAGTGACCAGCTTGTTTTGCTAATTACCTCTTTTTTTTTGTTGTTGTTTGTTTTTTGGTTTTTTTTTTGTTTTGTTTAGACAGTGAATGATGCCAAGCAGATACATACAGAAGGAAACATAAGCTACATTGTGGCTAGATAACAGGTGCCCACCAAGCCACTCCATCACTCTTCAGTAGGATGAGGAGGGGGGGAAAATGGAAAAAAAAAATCACTTAATCCTGGATAGGCTCATGTGAACCAGTAAATTGTAGGCTTTTAGACTAAGATACTTAGCAAGGTATAGTGTGGGGTTTACCCTTTCAAATATAAACTCACCTACATCGAAGAGCAAGACTTTATTTCTAAGCTACTTAATCACATTTAAAGTACCTTGAGTAAAGACCATAAAAATGTATAGTAGGATTCAGAATTAAAGGCTGTTCATAAACACAGCATATAAATTAAATATGTAATTAATAAACTGTCAGAAAAAAACCTGTAGATTTTTATTTTAATTATCAGGAAGATAATAAATAATTCTGAAATAATGAAATTCTGAAATAATTCCTGTGTTTAACCTGTATATTCTCTGGTATATGATGCCTTCTGAATTGGGTATTTGCTGTAGTACACACAGGACTTCTTATGGCAGTAAGTGATGGACAGTGTACTGGGGAGGAAGCCAGAAACTTTTCCATGCACTCATTTTTGTATTTTTCTAGCACTCAGGCATTACAAGGATTTCTGAAGACCAGAAAGCCAGACAAGCCCCAGAAAATCAAAATGTTTTCTGTTGAATGAAATAAACCAAATAGAATTTTCCTTTTAATGAAATTAAGTAACTTTTGTGGCAGTAAGGAGACCCATTTGCTACTGACTTATGTACGAAATATTGGGGAGTTGCCAACCTATTAGCATAATCAATTAGTTTTTCCACTAATATTCAGTGTTCTTTACATTTATCTATAGATCATCCATCAAGATAACGATTGTTATTCAGGTTATTCAGATTATTATTATAATATAAATGGAATTCTCTCAGATGCACATGAACATTCTGAATGGTATCTTTAGGACTATTTTCAAGTGTGGTACATATCCAACATATTTAAGGGTTCCTTAAACCAGGACAACAAAATAAGACTTTTTTTTTTTTTTTTTTGCTTTTTCACTTGAATCGTTTTGATTCAAGGATAGTTTCCTTTAAGTAACTGGATTTCCTGAATAACTTAAGCTACTATTGTACATTGTACTCCAATGTATAGTAACAATAGTTATATTGAAACCTTGTAATTTATTGTGAAGTATGCTTGACATGCTGATGTAAAATATCTCTATTGCCTTTGTTTTATAGCTAGATTTTAGTTCTTGACTTCATCGTAACTTGTCTGTATTTGTTCTGTGTGCCTCTAGCTACATTTTCCATTTTTACTAACACTTCCCTCTAAGTACTGTGTTTGAAATCAAAGTATAAATGTAATAAGGAAATACGTCATATATGGCAAAGGTATGTAAATTTGTCAGGCTATTTTCAGAACACTGTACAAACTAACTCACACTGCTATGTGGGGAAAACTTGCATAGTTTACGTTTATTTACAAGCACTAATTTTGACTTTTTACTGCTAAATTTTGATACACTAGTTTTGTTACATGAACTTCTATTCCATAGATTGAAAACTTGGTTTAGATTTCATATTTTTCCCTTTCTTACAAGACCCCAAATTGTCTCCCAGGATGACATCATGAGAGTAAGTGGTCCTTCTGACCTATTTCCCAATCACACCTCCTTAACAGTTCAAAATCATTTGAAAGCATTATATTACACTTTTGTTGTCCTATAGTGGCTCCTGATAACTTTTAAAATGCACTGTATAGGCGTCTTTTCTATGGATTTGCAAGCATAGGCACATCTGTCACTTAATGCCCTTATTTTTTCAGTTACTCATTCCTGAACATCTGTTCCTTGATTCATATAAAGCCCCATATCTTGTACACAGATTTCTTGACTTTTTGCTACCAGATATTGCATAACTAAATCCTGATAGAGAGAAAGATTAATGAGTTCATCAAGAATAGTGTCATTCTTCTTCCTTTGGCATGTCGAGGAAAATCTCCCACTGGTTTCATTTGCTGGAATATAGAAAGTTAAATTCCTTATGAAAATTAGATTCTGTATGAAAAGTGAAAGTGATATTGTGTGGGGTTTATGATGTTCATTGATGTGCTTTTACTTCATATCTCAGTTCTAGAAACTTTGATATGCTTAGAAGTAGAGTCTAGCTGAACAGGTCTTATGATTGACATTTAATTAACAGATTTGTCGATATGGATTTCAGAGTACATTTCTAAGTTCTGTTCCCTACAGAGAAAGCTTGCTAAAAGTGCCAACAAATTAACAGACCCATAGAAACACTTGATTTTACTGACAGGAATGAGGCCCAGGCAGCAGATTTTAACACTTTAACAGCCTAGACACTTATTTGATTCTTGACTGTTGTGCAGGGCTGTTTCAAAACAGATGAGCACAATATGGTACCCTTAGTGGAGCAGGCCAAGTCATTGCTGCTAGAAAAGAGAGATGTTAGAGGATTTGGGTTTTCAGGACATTTCATTTATGTTTGTTGTTCTTTGTAAAGACACACTGGATTAGATTTTTTATTTGATAGGAAAAAATATGTATGCGCAGAATCTGTAACATTCATTTTCCATGCTAGTAGGAAGCACAGGCAGTCACAAACTCTTTAGCTTTTTGGCTAAGCCTATGCAATTCAGAATTATGGAAACTGCAGCTGCGTTTATTAAGTCTTTAAAGCCTGTGGGACCAATTCAGTCTAGGAGAAGCATCAGCTGTATTTTCTCCCTTTTATAGAAAGTACACTATGGAATCTAAATGTTGTAACTTTCACTTGGAGCCAAACCTTAACACCTATATCCTTGTGAAAGGATGGGTTGGTAGGCATCTTTCTCGAATGAATTTTCTTCAATATGAAGCAATTTCCTGAAGTGTCATCTGCCTTGTGTGTATTGGGTATCCATATTTTTCAAAATCATATCTGAAATTTTCTCATTTAGCTCAGTCATCATCCTCAGCTCAGGCAACTTTGTCTTTGCATTGACAAAAAAAAGTCGTCAAAAGATGCACGTTCTTTCGAAGGGAAATCAAGTACATCACCTAGTTTGAAATGTGTAAGCCATGTTGTGCTGGTTCTTTGCTGTCATTATGTAAAGATGTAGCATCTGGGGCATAAGAAAAAGTCAGGAGAGACGCTGCAGTAGAAAGTGTCAGAACAAGTCAGTCCTTGTTCTCTCGCTCTAACTGGCAAATTTGTATAAAGTAGAGGTTTAAATAGGAAAAACTTTAAATTGTGAACCTCTTGAAGTGATATGTTGTATTTCTCTTGAAAGCTTTTACATGTACAGGCAATTGGAAATGACTCCCTCAAACATGAGAACAACTTTAATAACTGTCAAGTGTCAGTGAAGTAGACACATAAACAGAAGAAATGTCACAGTCCATCAGCTTTTCTTTTTCTTCTCCTATTCTCTTCCCTTTGCTTAGTGACCTAGGCATATATAAAGACTGTGCATCAGCTCTGCACTTTATCTGCTACAGAAAAATGTTGGTACATTTGCTTTGCACTTTTTCTCCTGCACAGTTCCCATGCGAAATGAAAATTGGATTTTCATTTTAAAACTTAAGAATAATATGTCCTTGAAAAATTATTATGGTTAAAAAAATGATGCTGTGATATTTTGGATTCATTCTCCTTCAGTGCTTTCTATAGTCAATCTCCTCCTGCACATCCAAACCCAAAAGCTTTTAGCTGTTGTGCAGGCAAAATCAATTTGGTACCTGAAAGTAATGCCGGGGGCTTGATTACCCATCTCTACCAATTTTATCAATGGAAAATGTGATTTTTGTGACAGTGTAACACTGTAACACTAGGAGAGATCAGAGGAACACTTGCATTTCAAGCATCTGAGAAAAACAGAAAAGTAAGTCACACCAGAAATTGAGGTCTGTCCAGTCTAGATTTATGGGGACAATGGATTAATTTGCTTCATACAACAGTAAGGACTGCAGAATTGTATTTTTAGCATGGGAAGATTACTAGAGGGGGGGTTAAGTCAAAGTAATTTGTCAAGTATAGAGTTCAACTTAAAAACAAAGACAATAGAAATATAACTGTATTATTCTAATCAATAAGTAAACTGAGAAACCTCATTTTTTGTGTACTTAATCTTTTTCTACAACATTCTGATTTGTTTTCATTGGAAATTTTACTCCATCCTTTGAGAAACAGGCAATAGCAGGTTTTCCCTAAGGATCTGCACTTAGAGAGAGAAAAGAGTTAATCCCATGTTTTCTAGAGATTAAAAAATAGAACATATTTCTACTGTATGTTTTGTGCTTATATCCATTAAAATGAATAAGAGAGAATTTCAGCTGTTCTGCAGAAGATACTGATAGTCGCCCACTACTACTCCAGCAGAGTCTGAGCTCCTGGCTCAGCATTTTAGACTCCTGGAGAGCCCATTTGTTTCAATTCCAATTTCTGACAGTCTATTAGAGACAGTAAGGTAATATTTATTTCTCTTCTTCTAAGGCTGAATAAAAGGAAGAGTTTCATCAGCAAACTAAGCAAATATAAATTTCCTTATTATATATAGAATATATATACTGAATATCTATAAATCATGAAGGAGTTAGTTTGTTAGGGACTAGGGAGGGCACAATCTCCTTTAAAAATAAGGGAGGACAGGCCCCTTAGAGAAATATAATACTGCTTCTTTTTAAAACATGACAAGCTCTTTTGGTACTTCAGAGTTGTAGGAAGACTGGAAAATAAATTGCAATTATTTTTCATATGATTCTTATTTCAGGACTGTGAATTTTTTGTATTCTTTCTCTTTGTAAATACTATGAAATAGCCTAGTCTAGACAAAAGAGAAGACAGACTTTTTCATAATTCAAAAGTTTAATCCTTGGAGTCCAAGATAGTCACATTATAATTTTCTTGCTCTGTTCATAGATCAGATATTTTGAAGAAATGTCTTATAACTGTGCAAGAATAACTCATCAATTTAAATATTCTTACTACGAGTCAGGAGGAAGGTGATAGAAAAGGAAAGGATGTTTTCATTTATTTGAAGCCAGTTACAAGAAATCACAGAAATACAAGGGAAGATGACATATTAATAAAAAAAGTTGAATCTGAAGTACGAGATAGACCAATGCTAAGCAAATCTTTTCAGAATTAAAATAAATTCAGTTTTTCAGGTGTAGTAAATATTACAAATATCTCTTGGCTTCTCCTTATACTCACCCCCCATATTCTTACACACACAAAATAAACCATTAACTTAAAAAGGAGTGTGAGGGTGGCCACATTTGGTCATACTTTCTTCTAACCAAAATTTGATGTATTTTGTGTTGGAATTAAATTTCCTCAGAAAAATAATAAAAAGGAAAAATATTGCGTTGCACAATGCAAGTTGTGTAGAACTTGGGGAAAAACTGTTGAGACTTCCAGATGTCAAACACTCTAATGAAGGAGAGGCCTTTAAATTAAAGAGAAGCTTATCACATTACTGCATCAGCAGGGCAAATATTAGGTAGTTTGTGACATAAAGAACACGTAAAAGTACTGATTTGGTCACAGCATGTTTATGCAATTCATATTATACATATATATATATATATATATATATATATGTATACACACACACACACACACACACACACACACACACATATATATATACATACATACATATATATATTATCTATTCCCCTACTTACGTACTACGTATTATTATTATACTATGTATTTGCCAAGGTGGATCTTTGGGTTTTGTTAACATATGGCTTTCAAAATTGCAATGCATTTTATCCCTAGAAACAATTATTGCAATCTGTTGGAGGCTTATTTTTTATTCCTTAATTTAGTTTGTCTATCTTTGAATAAGCTGTCTTTTCCCAGATGGAATTCTTCTTTTTGCTGCTCTCTGAAGCTTGAACACCATTCCCTCAAAGCAGTTTCAGCAAATCTTCTCTCCTTCCAGAGATCTGATTTGGATCACTCTTCGCAAAGGAATATTATAGAGGCCACACAAATAAAAGATTCTGTAATCAATAATTGTGTGTCTCTTATTACAAAGTGGACAATTAAACCATTGTTTTAAACAAACTTGATAATAAGTCACATTGCTCTTGAAATTCTAAACTGTAAGTAATGCAAAGAATCATATGAAATCGTGTGGAGGAGACTCTTCTATGTAATTTGCAAAAAAAGTTAATTTACTGAGCTCTAATTTTTAAATTTGGAAGACAGAAAAAAACATTTCCTTCAAAATTAAACTTTAAAAACTAGGAATAAGACTAATCTCCTTGTAAAGTTTTTCAGCCGCCAAAGGAAGAACCCATTCTCTTTAGCAATAAGAGATCTAAACCTAATCTCTCTATATATATTAGATTATATATTTTATTTCTAATACACCTTTAGGTATATTAAATTCAGGAACTCTGAAATATGCTGAGATGTATTATTAACATGTCTGTTTATTTCCTAGAAATTATTTAACTGTTATGGCTTATTGACTCAATTTCATTTCATAGTGAAAACATCTCTTGTGGATATGAAGTGGAACATTCTCACATCTTATTAATTTCATCTAGAACATTATGTATAGGTAGTAATTTATTTTCTTCCCTCTCTTCCCCATACTGTACTTCCCCTGGAGAAATCCAGTCTACAGGGCATTTAAACAGCAAGGAAGATACAGAGGTAACCCAAAAGTATTATGTAGCTGATTGTCTGAGTATGATTAGATTGGGTTAAGCTCTGAGCATGAAAATCTGCTGATATTGTCAGCATGACAACAAGATGCTTTAAAAACTGCTTACTTCTAGTTGCCTTTCTATTACATTATATATATTATGGAGGTATTATATAGTTACCTCCATAGAGCAGTCTGCAAGCACACTGGGCAGAGTTTTGAATTTTATTCAGTTGGGATGAAATTTTCTGTGTCAGTCTCATACCACTTCAAATTAATTTTGGGAAGAAATGTAGTGTATTGCTCTTCATTAAAACATCCTCTTGAATTCAAATGAAGCTTGTTAGCTGCTCTTGGAAGACTGTTTTTTAGCTCCTTGCACTGCTCTAACTCTTCATTCTCTTGTGAGGTCTTCAGAAGATTTTAATTACCATACTACACTGACCATACAAGGGGAAAATGAAAATTCACTCTTCTAATCTCAAAAGCTCTAAAGTCTGTAAATAATCCCCAAACCGGAAAATTTTATAAAATGTGGCATCAATAACTAAACATGTCAGCATATGTTGATGCTTAATTTTGAAGAAATAGGATAAGTCATGTCATCATTATTCTTCTTTTATGCTGAAAAGAGAGGAGAAACCAATTTGACTGCAATAGACCAATCTATTCCCATAATGGAGATCTTCTTGACGAGTAGATGGTACATCAGCATAGAATATGTTTTAAGACTATTTGGATGATTGTATATTACAAAACCTGCTGTTGTCAGAAGACAGCAACAGGTCCATGCTGGATCTGTGGACCAGGGACCTTCCTGTGCTTACACTTAACCTCAGATCACCGCATATGGTTTATAAACCTTGTTTATTCTGAGTAATTGAAAAGTCAGATTTTAATAGATTCTTAGTGGCCCCCACCAAGAGGGGAAGCTGGAGGTGCTTCTGATGGCCAGCACTAGAGAAATGCAACAGCATTCTCCTCTGCTTTTTCTATATAATGATTTAGTGTTTTTCACAAAAATATCATAGAATATCATTTATTATGTAATTTTGGGGAAAAAAGTTCAGCGTGTTCAGTCTGTATATTGTTCTGTTTCTGTGTTTTGTATTAATAGTCATTTAAGAAGTGCCTGAACACTTTTAAATATTTCATGAGATGCTGCTTTATGACCCAGTGCTGTACATGCTGTCATAACTCTCCTGGCTTTGTGTGTGTCCAAGGAAACAATCATACAGAATTGGTTGCTTTATCTCATCCTTATTTCTCCAGTAACCTGGAGCTGACAAGTTTGAATCAAATACAACAGGGTAGATGCCACAAAGACTGGAATTTCTGTAGGTTTTGTTGAAGTCAATGGTGAGTAGAGAGAAGAGTCCCAGATTGATGTTCCCTGGAGACAAAGGCTGATGTTTGAGGTTTGTGAACACCTGCTTTGCTGGTCACAGCACCAGTTCAGGTAGGGTGAGACACACGACTTGTAATCTTCAGGCCTGTGGGAGGAAATAGGGGACACATGGAAAGGGTTGAGAAAAGAGGACAAGGACTGGAACAGCTGCAGTGGCGGTGGGTTTTAGGTGAGACATGGATTTTCTACAATAGGAGAAGTGAGAAAGGCATCAAATGCAAATCTAGCAAAAGAGCTTTTACTGTGTTTTCTCTCTGTTCACTGAATTTCTCTTTTATTTTGTACTTTATATTTTCAAGTGTGTGAAAGGGATAAAATAAAAATTTATGACCCTGAAGTTTTAACAAATTATTTAGAATAGTTATTTGCACAGAAGACAGAAGAATTGCTTTAGCTGCTTTTATAATGGTCATGTTTTATCTATATACATTCACATTTCCCTTCATTTCCCTTCCCATCCAGTCCCCAAAGTACAGAAAATGCTTTTGCTTTTTGATATTTGTTTTTAGCCCTATATATTGTATATATAGGGCTAAAATATATATTGTAGACTGTCTTGTGAGAACTAGCTAAAAACTAGAAATACCTGAAACCACTTAGCAGATGTATCGGAAAAAAAAAAGATAATTCACTTCTGTGAATTATATGGACATTATATTAAGTATATTGCTGGTAGCATGAGGGAAAGTCCGGATCTTATGGGAAGAGAAAACCATTTAGTGTCCCTTCTAAGACCTCAGTAATGACAAGCGAGCATTACCTATTTTAGGAATTAACTCATGGGAATAACCCACGTGATTATGATTTATCTCTGGACCGACAAAGAGCACACTGGATGGGAGGCAGTAGCATTTTTTCATGTAGATATTTTTATGTCACATAGATATTTTATCCTGTGCCTTTGGACCTTCTCAGAAATATGAGATATATTTACATGCACCTCTTCTGAAGTTGTTCATCATCTGGGTTTGACTTGCACTTTCAGAAATGGTGGGACACAAGCTCCTGGAATCATGCAGTCAACTTGTGTGTTTTACACAAATGTGCTCATGACATTCTCTTAGACAGGAACTTAAATTATTTCAATATTTCTATAGTAGCTGATTACTGAATATTTTTGCAGGCTAATGAGATCCTCTTGCCACATAAATTGACAGGTGCAAGGTGGCTCTATACATCAGTGAGTGAGGTCTTCTCTGTAAGATAACTCTAGACATTTGGTTCCCTGTGATGTAAAACAAACCTCCTAGTCTTCCTGGACACCTTTCCAGCCCAGCCCCTGAGAGCATCAACGTATCATCATGGTGAATCCAGTGCCAGCAAAGGGTTTTACAGATTGTTCCTAAGGATCCTAAGCAGACCCTTCACTGTGCATGCTAAAATAGTTCTGCTTATCACCAGTCTGGTTTCAGATCTGTTATTCTCAGCTGAGCCTCATTTGCATAATTAATAACATCAAACCATAGTTGCCTCTTTCTGAGAAGGTTAAATGTTCTATACAAAGAAGATGTGTGAAAAAATAAAATGATATAAGCTCAGCATACTCTAATTTTCTATTTAAATATTTGCAGGTATGAAGTATTCCATGTGGAAAATACTTTTAGAGATGGGGAAATTTTATGCCTGTTTCCATTGTATTAGTCCACACAGACCTTTCCACAGGTCAATGCAGACTAATGCTGGGTTTTTTTGGATGGTAGTCAAAAGATCTACATGCAAGGAATAGAATATTAGACAGTGGTTTGTCTTAATGGAACCTACAATAATTTTAGCGACCTAGATGTTGAAATAATTTTTGGACTTCTATAAAACTCATCAGTCTTCAATGTCTGCCCTTCATTTTCTTTTCATTTGATGAAATAAATTTTAATGCCTACTGCATTAAAAACTGAATACCAAGTATTTTCTTTAAATGTAGCCGTTTTCCAGAAAAAAATTAATTCTTAACAGAGTTAAGAATTATTGACATATCCAGAGGTTGTTAAATATCCTTTTTGAGTTCTTCAGGAAAGTATTTCTTTCATCTATTCATGTAGAGTTTCACTGTTTGAAAATTTGAAGAGGGTAGCTAATTAATATTTTCTTTCTTATGACTAGCTTACATGCTCGGCAACCTCCTTATCAATTCAAGATCAGTTTGATTTTTTAATTTTTATTACATTCATAGGAAAACCAAAACAAAACATGAGAACAAAGTCATTGATTTGACCCAAAATGTAGAATATAACTCTTTAGCAAAGAGAGATTAAAAAATCTAAAAATTGAAAATGCAATTATGGTGTATGAATGTAACGTTTGTCTAGTATCTGTGCCTGTGTTTTGTGGAAGTCATGTTGGAGGAGTAAGTGAAAACTCCTTTCTCCTGTGGGAGAATATTCTCAATAGCAATGAGAAAATTTCATGTCATTTTCTGGTTTTATGCTTACCTCAAGATGCAGGATGAAGTGAAGTTAGTATTAGCCATCATTTAATAGAAAATATTTGAAGACGTATAAATCAAAATACACAGGCAACTATATGTGTAGATATTTGGACTGGCAGATAAAATTGCAAATTTTTTGAGAATTCTCTGTGTGGACCAGCAGGATGATTGCATTGTTTCAAACTTTTCTAAGGATTTGTTATAAGCTGTTGAATGGAAAGGAAATTCACTGTACATAATACACTATCTAAAAATACACTAAATAAAACAGCATGTGAGATACATTTCCACAATTAAAAAAAAAATTGCTAGAGACAAGCCTAATTAATAGTGAAACACACAGGTAATAGCAACAATTGTTGCATTCTAGTGACAAGGTATGATTACCTCATCAACTTCATGGCAACAATGAGATCACTTCCATGTGATAGGGTAGGTATCAGATTCCACCACACAACACATTATCCAGAACAGACAATGTCTCTACATCACACAAACAAACTTTTATGCACCCTGTAGTTTTCATATCTAATAAAGGACAGCATAAAGAAGTGGCATATGATGAGCCTCTGATCACCAGGTTAATCTTGTGAAGAATCTGATAAATGGAAAATGGAATTTCAATGCAGAAAAAGCCAGAAAAAATGAAACAAATGGGAGACTATAAGAACAGATATGCAAAATCAAATTAAAGGCCCCCCTGTCCTAACATTCCATTCCTAGGGATAAGTAAAAATAATTTTTAAAGGAGAATATAGATTCTAAACAATTATATACAATGCTTCCCTGATATATTTGTCCAGCCTCTAAGAAGCTTCAGTTTAGGAAGACTATGAATTGGAGATATTTCTTCTGTTTCAGCAACCCATAGTGGATTTATTTTCAATAACTCTTTTTAGTTTTGCTTTGGAGCAAGGTAAACCTTTGATCAGCTGTAGCATCTAGTGAGAAGGCTTTCATTACATAGGTTGTTCTCATATTCTGGAAATAATCACTTCCTTTGTTTGCTTTGTTCTTGTTAAGTACAAATTGTATATGTTGGCTACTAGTTAGGCTTAATGAAGTTACATCAGTATTTTGACTAGATGAGCATACAGAGATTTCAGAAAATAGGACATATTTATTAATATCTTTTGTTATGCCTTAGAATTCAGACATTAAAAATCACACACGATGTGGAAATCTTTGCCATTATTAACACTATCTTCCAAATCCTCTCTATTCCATATTTTGTACACTTTGTTTCTTTGAGAAGTCAGATGAAATATGTGAAGTAAAATTGTTTGTTTGCAGGATGCTTCTCTAGACAAAATCATTATTCTGTACTTGTAAGAGACATAATTATTTTTTCTTTACAGAATACTTATAAAAACTACAAAGACAGGTTGAAAAGTCCACCTATAATAATATGATAATTCAAATTCACAATAATTCAAGCCCAAACCATCTACATACTCATCAGTTTTCTTCGATACAAAATGACTTAAATTTAATTGGTTTGTTTGCTAACTGCTGCAGATTAAATAAGATACTTCAAATGCTAAGACATTGCTCCAGAATACATATCACTTAATGAGACAAATTTGCTATCTTCCTTTGGGACATATAGGGTAGATAAAATACATGAAAAGCTAAGCTCTAGGTGTGAAGTAAGATGCTGCTGTTATCTAGTAAGAAACCAAAATGGTTTTTCTCCTTTTTATTGTTTTTTCAGTCATTCTTGATAAATCTTGTTTTGCAGACTTGATGATTCTTGTTGATTTATCATCTTCATTTGCTTGCCTCAGCTTTCTCTTAATCCCGCATCAGTGTTTGATCTCTGGCTGCAAGAGAGGCATTTCTTAACTGATCGTTCTGAAAGATTAAAAACATTTCCCAAGCTCAGTAAGTGGCAGGATGGATGTTTTCCCACTGGTCACATAAAACACGTTTTACTAACTTAATAACTAACGTAAACAACTAAACTTTCAAACCCCACCTCTGTGCCGCTCCCATCTTTGTCCGAGATTGAATACTCCCCTCTTCACTGCTTATGTTTTGGCTTTCACAGCGATGATATTCACTGATGGATAGTGGAAAGAAAGAAGTACACTTAGTCCTACATAGCTCTTTTTGTGTTTCCAATCGCACTGTGTCAAATTTATATGAAAAATAATGCATCATAAAATTATTTATTCACAGATTTAGCATTTTAATAAAATGCAGCAATAAATAATACAACAAATTACAAGTTCTATAACAAGGGCATTATAAAATAAGAAAATATTTTGAATCTATTGGAACATAACCCAGAGTTATATGCTAAAGTCAAAGCTTAAGTCCCGCTCATTTTTTTAATATATAGTGGAGACCCAGTCAGCCTTTCTATGTTGTAGAAAGAGCCCCACACAGAATGCCAGTTCATTCCAGGAACTGCATGGCTTTGGCCAGTCTTCGAAAGATTATTCAAAGAGAGAAAAAAAAAAAAAAAAAAAAAAAAAAAGCTATGGTGAAATCATGCTTTTATGAAATGTCATGATAAATATTTTTGAAAATATATATAGCATTAATATTGTTTACTTTGAGGCCCCACTGAATAAAAAATGAACCTCAGCAATATCATCCTTGTTCTATAAACTTTAGAGTCTGCTTAATTAAAAACTCCTCATTAAATTCACTGTCTAAAGCTATTTGTCAGTGAACTGGGTTTGCTTTTTTGTCAAAATTCCAGTCTCACAAATCTGTATTATTTTCTGCTATGTAAGGACTTCTCAGGTTAGTGTTTTTAATGATGGCTATATTGAGATAACTTCCTGTGAAGTTCTCAAAATGTCAGAATTAATTTCTCTTATCAGTATGTAAAATAAAAATCCAAAAGTAATTAAGATATACTGAAGATTTCTTTTTTATCTAATGTAGAAAATGAGTACTTCTGCTGATCTATTGCTTCCTAGCAGAGAATAATGGGATATATATAGGCTAGCCAGCAGTGAGCTCATTTATCAGAGAAGAAAAGTCTTAGTTTAGTTAGCACTGCTAAGCTTTGTCTACAATGAAAACTTAAGCAGTGCTGACAGTGTTTGTGTGAAGTGTATGTAATAGAAATAGTGCTAAAAATAGTTCGACTGCAAGAAAAGATGGGGTAATATACATTGCACACATATAAAAATTCCCTTCTTGATTTCCAAAGCAAATAAATTTTGGTTCACAGGCTCAATATATGAAGATGTGTGCAAAAACAAACAAACAAACAAACAAACAAACAAACAAACAAACAAAAAACACTTTTTGAAGAATTACTGCTATTTTTAAAATACTGTAAAAATTTTGCAAAGAAATTGTCCTTACAGCTTTCTTGATCACTAAATACGTTTTAATGGAAAATTATATTCTGCCTGAGTTTTAAAAAAGAATGGGAGACAAATCTTCATTTTATCTGTTTCATTTTGCAGATTCAGAGTGAATTTTCTTACAAAATAATCTGGTTTACAGACTTTTTTAAAACAGAAGGACTCTGCTTCCAGATTTGCTTTTCTACTGGTCTTATACAGTTGTAAAACTTCTGAAGAAAGAACTCTATCCCATGTAATTGTTGTTTAATCTCTTGTTTCTAAAAATGAAAAGCACTTTAGACATTGAAGAAATAGTACTGCAATATTTGTCTTAATATTCCCTGAATAAAAAGATTTTAAATTGCTTCTCTCTCACCAGGTATGTAAGTGCAAAGGTTTTCATTTGCATCTTACTTACACTAACTCTTAGGAAAAACAAAACCCTCAAAAACCCCAAACCAAATCAATACAAAAAAAGCCATGGTCACATGGCTAAAATCTGGGCTCAGTAAGGCTGAATACTCCAAAGCTGAAGGGCACAGCTGTGGTGCATGGTCTGTCACCAGCATTGCTGTCTCTGCTGGTTCAGGAACATCACAGCAGGCTTGAGAAGGCAAAGTATTGCAGCCTTAACCCCAATCAATACAGTACTGACTGTATGGCCTTTGTCATCTTCTACGTGTGAAAGGGATGGAGGTGAAAACATTGCCAGTCCTGACATTAACAATTGAATCCATTTAACAAGCATTTTTACTCAAATCACTATTTCTAAACAAAATTGTTTGCTGGCTGGTATGACGCTATCAGTCTTGCTCTTTCAGTTGTCTTATCTGAAACACATGTGCAGCTGAGTATGAACAATTCTTTTCTAACCTTGGGTCTTAATCTGCCATTGTTCATTTTGAAAACTGAATTCGATGAAAACAATTTGGTAAACCAGTGACTCATGTATTATTTAGAATTCAAATGGTAAATATCTAATCCTGGATGTAATGTATGCTATATTAAAATGCTTCTGAAAAGCTTTAAACATTTTCCTCTAATTCTAAGTAGAACTCTTCTTGGTAGATTTTTGCAATTCAACTTGTTTGAATTTGTTAGAATGAGGCTTCCTGTGGGTTCCCTCATTTTCAGTAATGCTGCTAACATGCTAGTAAAGCTACTTCTGTATGATTATGTAGGCCAGGTTTGAAACAAAGATCAAGTGCTTTATCCACCAGTACTTCAGTAAAACTTTGCTTTATGGAGAACTTCCTTTCTCCTCTCTTAACGTTTTGAAGTCATAAAATTTAAGACTCCTTTGAGAATCAGTGGCACAGTCTGGAGAGGGAACAGGAATATAAAAGTGAGGGCAGGGAGAACACTTCTCTTTTGCAGAGGGTGAGACTGTGGCATTGGCTAGTCTAGGCTGAGGGCTTATTGATGTAGAAGTGGTGTTAGAGGCATGACACGCTAATCACAAAGTGAGTGAACCTCAGAAGAATATGGAATGGATAACAGACAAAAACAGCCTATCAAGAGGGTGGTGGCACAGTGATCAGAATCACAGCTGAGAATGCAAGGAGACCTTCCCAGATGAGGGATATTTGACTGCTTAGCAAAGGCCTGAGGCAGCCAACCCCAGGTGCCTAATGGAAACATTTTTTTTTCATGTACAGTTATCCCTTTCACAGTGTATTTAACAGAAATCTGCTGTGTCTTTCAATCCATTAAACAAAAGTTCTTATTGATGATTTTCCTAGGTTTCCATCCTTGCAGTAGTGCATCTAACATGAGGTAGATGCAATAAAAAATAAGGTGTAAGATGAAATAAAAAAATAAAGAAATAAAAGTCCTGTATGTTTGAAATTCACTATTCAGTCAATAATTGATCAACTGACTGATCAATATTCTCACTACATAAAAGGAAGATACACAGTTAAAAAAGTAACAAGTTAGAAGAGGAATCTAATTTCAATCAGTTCAGTCCAAACAGCTAGTTGAAAGGGACTTTTCCTCTACTTTAAAAATATGGGGAGGTTGTCTCTCATTTCTGCCAAGGGAAAGAAAATGAATTAAATATTTCAAGCAGGAGGACATGCTTGAGAAAAAAACAGTATGATTGCTCAAAGTCGAAATTAAGTCTCAATTTTGTTCCCAGCCTCATGTTAAGAGGATGAAAAATTTTACTATATTGCTTTCTGTACCTGAATTTTAAGAAATAAAGATCAGGGGTTTGGAACAAAATGGGAAGCAAACCACTAAGAAGTTGGGGTAAACCACAGCTACATTATCCACTGCTCCATTTCTGTATGTAATGATTTTTAATTTAAAATTCAGCTAGGAAATGTTCAGAATTGTTTCAGTTTTTATTCTTTAATTGTGTTTAGCAGTGAGTAATGTGGTAGACTTGTCATCATCAAAATAGAGTTGAATGTTTATGATATACATTCACGTTGTTGTATCTAATAAGTTAATCTAATAAGAAGTGCACATTTACTTGGGTTCCCCAATTACTTTTTCATTTTATTGCTGGAAACACTACCATGGTCTATAGCTATTAAATACAAATTCCACTTTCCATTTCATCTTACTCATACATAACGTATTTTTAGGACAGCATATTTATATTAAGGGAGTGATGAATCATTAAGTAGACCAGGAAAAGCTATGTATTGACTTGTCTTCATTTTGTGTGGAATTCATAAACAAAATTAACCTTCTTCAATTTGGAGGTTTGGAGTATATTTCTAGTATATTGATCAAATAGTTCATTGATTTATTTTATTCAGACTGTAAACAAACATCATTGCTTTTGGTTCCTGTCTACATTCTACTTTTACCTCTTAGTCTAAGTGCCTAATGGATGGCAGATGCTATTGTGGGAAAGCTTGAGACTATAAACAGCCGGTACTCAGCTGCTCATGACCAAAATGTAGTGCCTCTGAAATTTTCATCCTTTGCACACTTGTACATATGACTCATGCTTGTGTAGTGATTTTAATTTTATGAAGAAGAGATAGAAAGTATTTATTATTTCCTGTTATGCTTCAGGTAGACACATGATTAAGACCTTATAATCAAGAAATAATTTTTCACTTTACATAGAGTGCTAGTCCTGCTGCTCAGGAAACATTTTTAATTAAAAGTCTGAGCTCTGGTATATATGCAAATATCGTTATGTTATCAATCATAGCCATTAAAACATGAAAGGGTCATCCACTGCCTCAATAGAGCAACAGAGAAGGAAAGCAGTGGGGTATCTTACACCTTCCTTAGCTTCACAAAATGAATTGTAATGGACACAGTATAACATGAGGTTTTCACAATGTTAGCCCTCCCTGGGTGATTTGCTGTCTGAACATGTAGAAAACTAAGGCAGAACTGGGAAACTTTATCTCTTTCTTACTATTCTGCAGGAAAAGATTAATATTTTACAGTAGATAATGTAAATCAGATATGGCACTTCAAAAAGAGCAGTTCAGAACTAAAAAATACAGAATATTACAACATTTGAAATGTGGTAAAAATATGGTAAAATAACACAAAATGCAACATAAATGCATAACCAATTTCTTCATAACCTGTGCTCTGCCTCATACTGGAACCTTTTTTCAGTGGTGGAGAGTGGGTAAGAAGTTCTTTCTAGTTTCCATTGTTAGAAGGATTAATAAAAGAAAAACAAGTCTATATTGCAAGAGTATTGAAGTTTATATGAAGAATCAAGGACAGGGTCTCCACAACTTAGACTTTTTTGATGAACAGAACTCACTGTACCAACATTTTGGTATCTGCAGATCTTGCAAAGCCACCCTGTAAAGCAGAATCCCTGCATTATCTTGACAAACCATTTGATTAGGTAAGCTTGGCTTTGCGTCAGTCCAGACACCATTTTTTGGTCATTCATCCTTTGTTTATACATATGGTTATTTCTTTATGTTCCTTTATATGTATATCTTCTTCTGCTACACCTTGTTAATGGTTCATTCTGCAGAATGTGATTTTACAAAATATATTGTTGTGTATCCAGCCATTACATATGGAGACTACACTTGACTTGAATGGGTTCCTTGTAAATGTATGGCTGTTTGACTTAGGAGGGAAGCTAAGTAGAGGTGAAGTCAGTCATATCTGTATTGTATGCCAGTTCTTCTCAGTTCAAAGTCCCAGCTGAGCCTTTTTGGGGTCCATTTCAGCCACTACACACATATGCAGAATATCTGCCTGAAATCTTTGTCATTGCCTCTCTCTGAATACTTCTCTCAGAATGCTGAAATAATTGTACAATTGGACAAATGAGCAGGTATGAATTATGTGAGAAATATTAGAAAGTAGTGGAGATGAACACAGCATAGGGAAAAATCCCTTCATTTTTATTTCTTTATTTATATCATCATGGTGTCTATAGATTATAGCAACATATTCTTATAATATATATACTTACAAATATATGGGATAGTTCAGGCATCCCAGAAAACATGCAGTTTTCTGTATGGTTATATTTTTGCACCAGATCATGTTAGCAGATGTTGGTACTTAACTACTCTGTCATAAGTTCATCCTTCTTTTCTTTCTACATACAAAGATGAGAAATCTTTCTAATTCTCATTTAAAATGCTTTCCATTTAGCAAAACAGATGTTCTCTTCAAATAGGCTTCAGGTAATATGGACATCTCTGCCTTTCCTTAATGAATCCATCTTAACCAAATTATATATGCATAAATGCAGCCTAAGTCCTTCAAGGACACACTCATTAGCTGTGTCATTTTGGATTCACTCTTTGGAATAAATATGTCCCTGTGGCTATTTGAAGCATTTAGATTCACAGATCCTATTTGAAAATAATGATTTGATATATATTAGCTATATATTGCTATGTACACAGAAAGAAAAAGAAGATAGTTATTCACTAAGGTGTAAAATAAGTTGACTTATTGCACAACTGTATATCCTTTTCACATACATAAAAGATGAGACCCTATCAATCATCTCTACTACTCCTAATTAATTCACAGTGATATAGCTTAACTAACTGGATTTTCCTTATTTACAATGAAGTGACAGAAGATATTTCTAGCTACAGTAATTCACTAATTCACAAGTACAACGATCCTAGGTTATAGGAGATTTTAATTTCTGTAATGTAGATAGATGAAATATTTCTCAAATATGGCATAAAGTAATATCACTCCAGATAAATATGTTCAGTGGAATGTCTGCAATACAAAAAACCTACAGGGACTCCATCAACATCAGAAGAACTTTAAAGAGCTGAAGCATTTTTATTAAGTGATCTTAAACAAAGTTTTATTGAAATAGGCAAACTATGCAGTATGAGATTGGATGACTAGATACAATAAAGGTTGTTCTTAGATGCTCAAACTTTATGACAATGTCTATCTAATTAAGCAGCTGTGCCACTTTAAGTTCCAATTTTTACACTGTAGAAACAAGAAAACTGTAGTCACAAACTTGTCCCTCAGAGTTGGTACTGTTAAAATCAATGAGAACCTCTCACTTGGTGTGAGTGTAAAACAATGGAAACCTACATGGGTTAGACCAAAACACAGTAGTGCTAGCAATTATTGCAGAGGACATTTGGAATCATCATGCAATCACTATTTTTTTCCATTCTCTTTTACCTGCTAGGCAAGATTCAACCTTACCTAGCTAGAGGTTTTGGTCCTTTTGTTTTAATATGAGGAACTTTAGAAACAAATATCCACACTTCCATCAGGTTCTAAGGAAGATATGACTGACAATCAAAAGTACTTCAAATCTAGGGAGTAGCCAGTAGGCTGGAGTGACAGATCCACCAGAAATAAAGTTGTGTTGTGTGTTGGAAAATGGTGTGTGTGAACAGGGAATGTAGCAATCACAGACTGGTAATTTTTGATTATAAATTACATTTGAGGGTTCATTAGGGAACAAAAGCATGAATTTCATTCCAAAACACAAGGATTTAATACAGGTAAAAAGTCATTATGGCACTCAAGGGCAAAATAAACTGTAAGCAATGCAGCATTCCTTCATAACAGTAAAGTAATATATATACTCTGCTTCAAGCCTTACCCTAATAAATAGGCCCTAACTCCAGTCAATGCTCCAAATAACTGAGAAATAGAAACACAGTAGTTACAGATTGGCATTTCTCCCATCTGTTGCTTGGTCCGTCTTCAAATTTTATTTAAGGATCTTTTTCTATTGAAAGTTGGTATGAGAACAATTTGACAATACTGCTAATAATGATTTTATAAAAGTCACAAAAATACTAAAAATGTGACTGAAGCACAGTCCTGTTCCACCTTCTCCTCAAAATGTGAAAGATCTTCATATCACTGTTATAAAGCAGATTATGCAGTTAGATTATAAATGTATATCTAAGCAGTACTTTGGCCTTTTCTTCCTTTTGCAAGGGTTAAAAGCATCTTTTAAGAACAAACATCTTTCCACTATCAAAAAAGTCACCACATTCCTCTCATGTTCTCTGGGAAATCATTACACTGATGACTCCATTATGCAGCTCTTTATAAGTTGTTGCATAGTTGTGGCACTGCAGTGTTCCTGGTACTTTTCCAAAAGGCTAATTATCCAGTGTCAAGCACATTGCTAGTGGAGTGCTGCTAATTACCTTTTTTTCTCTATTTGTTCAGCTAATGAACTTAATTAGGTTCAACTTAGACCCATTGCTTTTCATCTGTTCTTAACTTTAAATTTGTTGCTGCTTTGTCAGTTCTAATGAAGAAACTTACCTATTTTTTCCAAACATATTAGTTGTGTCATTTAAACACAACTAACATGTGAGCCCTCTGAGAGATGACACGGATGCTGAAGACAAGTGAGCAATACACTGAAGCTGCAAGAAGATTTATAGACTAAATCCTCTTGGTGCACATTTGTGGACATGTGAGAGAATAGGGTCTAATGGGGAATTTTCAACATGGCTTGGCTAAGGCTAAAACATTGTCCAGCTTAGGCCAGCGAGCAGAAGAAATATCAACACATTGGAGGTTCTTCCGGGGACAGAACGGCTGGAACACTCACCTTGTGAAGGAAGGTTGTGGGATCGGTTCAGTGGGAGCAGATTTGGCTTCACAGCACCTGACTGCGCCCCAGTAGAGAGTGAAGTGGATCACAGAGGTGGGGATGTGTCTTCAGAGTGATTTCTGGTGGGAGAATGAGATATTGGCCAAAACAGGAGAAGTCTTAATGTTTAAGACTAGTTTTTTTCTGCCCAAGGACAACTAGGCATCAGTGCAGGGCACAGGGAGGTGGTAGTGCCTTTCTTCTTGGAGGATTTCCAAAGTCCCTGCAATAAACTCCTGAGAAACCCAGTCAGACCCCATGGCTGAGCCTGTTCATTTGCAGGGATTAGGACTAGAGCCTACTTAAGTCCCTGCTGGCTTGATGTTTTATGTAACTGCTTTGATCCCGTCCATGGTATTTTCATCATTATCTTCACCTGACTTATTCATTTTTACCAAAGATCAGTCACGGTAAATCACATACAATTTGAAGACCTGTCTTCAGCAAAACGAGTAGAAACACTGCTAACAGAAATAATACTAAAATGTAAGTTGTTGCTTTGGATTTCCCCTGTTTTTCATGGACTTACATTTCAGTTAAAATCTAAATGCCTTGGACAGGGAAGTCCTATGTAAATGCAAAAGAACTTCTACTTGAATTGTAATATAGAAAAGTCTTAGTAAGTGTAGAGTTTGCAAGCTTTGTGCTTTAAATTTGTTACCCTCCATTTAGATTCGATTTTTGGCTCTTGTGAATGATTCTTCCAGTCATGGGATACCTCTGTCATCACAATGTTTTCAGTAACGTTCACAAAACCTCTGAAACTCAAGACTTCACAAAGTATTAAGAACTATTCTGCAGAGAAAACATCAATTCTACTGTATTTCAACTATGAAATATGATACTGGCAAGCAAATGCAATCCTTGAATCTATCGTAATATAAAAAGTGAGTGACATATCACCTTTGGCATGACAATAGTTCTAGAAATAACATGACTGTGGTCACTTCCTACTATTAAGAAATGAACATTCCCTCCCATGTAAAGTAGAAAAACATTACTTAGTGAAGGGTATGTCCACAACTGCCACTGACAGATAATCTTATGCAATAGCAGTTGAAGTGGGTGCACCAGAATAAATATGTCCTCACTTTTACATTTAAAATTTTGCTGCTTTCAAGGTTTCTACATGGATATCATTTTCCATGGTTAAGCAGAAATTTCTAAGTGTAGTAATCACAGAATTTACTCTATTTTTGAGATTTGCACCATCTATTCATGGGTATTTGAAAAGATTATAAATAGTGTTTAAATAATTTAATCAAATGTGATGGAACTTACAGGACAGAAATATGCTGCACTGCATATATTTCTTGACTTTCCCAGTCAAGCCTACATGCTCAATACATGGTTATTATACAAAGTGAATAGTGTGTGAGAGCAAACAAGAAGGAATTTGGAACTCAAAATATTATCTATAATCAATAGTCTTTTAATCAGTTGAATAGTACCATAGATGTATTTAAGATACTTAATAGATAGATAGAATTCAGCTGTCTTTGAAGTTGGTTTTTTCAATGCTTCTACAGTTTCAAAGAGTGGTTCATCTCCAGCTGCATGGTGAAGTTTTAGACAAGCCAGTTAACATAAACTCTTCTGATTGACCTGGAATGGATAAAGTTCTACAGTTTTTATATGTTGTGCATTTAGGCTGACCAGTATTCAAAGCTTGTAAGTGGAAAAAACTAGGATCTCCAAACTAAACTTTCTGTGTATTACCTTAATTGTAGATTTTACTGTATATGTATATTACTATAATTGTAGATTTTATTGTATATTCCTCAACAGTTGTCATAACTTTGCATAATTTTCTCTTTTTAAAATTTAGTTTGGGTTCATATTTTTACTATCTCTGTAATCTCATTAACACACACTAAAGATGTATAAGAATGTTGTTAAAATTTATCTTCTTAAAACTAAAAAAATCTTTGCTTTCATTTTTTAATTTAATGCTTGAAAAGGCATTGTGGTTTCTATGTTAGAAAAGTGTATCTGGACCATAGAGTTCTTTGATTGGAAGCATGACTACAAAAACCATCTCTTGATAACTAGTTTCCCTTATGTCTTATGTCTGCTCCATTCTCTGACCCTGCCATTGTCCCATTATTTCCTGCTGAACAGAAATAATCTCATTTCCTATAATTGACCTGTAGAGAACTGTCACAACACAAATCACTTGATCACTGTCTCAACAGCCTGAGTCATGTCAGAAAGTCTTTGCCCTGCCAAATCTGTTTTAGAAACCCCTGAGGAGCTGACATAATGAATCAGTTCTCCCTGGTGAGGCTTGCTGCAGGGTATTTTTAGGTTTTTGTTTCTTGGGTTTTTTTTTCATGGATTGGTTTTTTGGTTTCTTTTGGGTTGGGTTGGTTTTATTGGTTTGATTGATTTGTTTATTGGGAAGTTCTTGTGTTTATTTTTGGGTTTTATTTAGTTTTGCCTAAATGTTAAGAATCTGTCTGTTTTTCCTCTTTGTTTTGTGGCAATGTTGTTAAAAACAAATTGAATGTGTGCATAAAGCATGCACAGAACTGCTAGTTCACTTCAGGAACTACAAAGTTACCACTTGACCAACAGAAATGTCAGGATGAATGAACATAATGTCACACAGTGATTGCATTTAGCCTCTCTGCACTTACTTTGCTTTTCCTCTTTCTTTGGTTTTTGCCTGCTTGACATGAAAGGATTTTTCACTCATAATAAGAAAAGTTTCAAGTAAGTGGATTTTAAAAATCTATCAAAAATTGACAAAATACCTGAAGAAAATAGAAGCGGAAAAGAATATAATTCTTGTGCTGTTGGTATATCACTACTTTTTACATTATTATGTCTTCAAAGATGCAGATGGATTATTAGCAATTTGTCATGTCATCAGTTTTTAGGGTGTCATCTGTTATCAGAATTCTCAGACTCCAGTTTCTGTATTTTTTTGCTTTTCCTAAAATGAATTGATGCAGCAGGGTCAATATGATGACTTAGATGTCATTAGTCTTGTGCAGGAAATATGGAAAGGATTATTGCCTATGGAAGTCTGTAAGAGAAGATTAAGCCATTGTAATTCTGAAGCTAAAAGACAGTTACACAGATTTAGAAAAAAAGCTTTTTATTTGTATATCCATTTAGAAGAATATTGCAGTAAGTTGCATGAGGAATTTCCTTCTTGAGATTGGGTGAAACCAGATCTTCCAAGCTTATAAAAACTGTAAACTCACTAATCTAGGATAGCCCATCTTTATGATTCCATTTATTCTTTGATGAAAATGCCCCATTTCAAATCCCTTATGATATTTTTTCCAACCACCTAAGTACCATTGTTTTGTAAGAATGTCTTTTGTCCCTTATTGAAGTTGTCAACCCCTGTATTAGCAATTAAGGAACTGCTAGAAGGAATTTATGGGGCAGAATTTTTTAACCATTTTAATAACTTTCTCTATATCTGTTGGACTTCTTGCTTGCTAAATGAGTCCTGTACTTGAACAATAATTTCTTAAAAATTATATTTGAAACTCCATTAACCTTTCAATGTTTTCCAATTTGAGAAATGCACTTGGTTGTAACCATAAACTTTTGGGTTAAAAACAAATCCCTGACCACCACTATGCAGAAGAATCTCTGTATCCCTAATAGACCTAGAAACATGATGGGTATATTTAAAAGTGTAAACAATACAGCTAAGTACATGTGCTCCTGAAACATCATTGTTCTGCTTCCCAGTCCCATCAAACTTGCTAAAAGACTAAGCTATAATAATTTATGATCTTCTTTCAGTTTGAAGTGTGGTGAGAACCATTTACCTCTAAATTAGTAGTTCTAGTGAAAAATAAGTTTTACTGATACTTCCACTAAAATTACGCAGCTTTAGTTGCAATTTGCCATCTGCAATTAGATTAATCTTCACCAAACCAATGAAGTGTAATTTGTAAATGAACTGTTTGTTTTTCCAGTCATCTGTCAAGACTCCACCAAAAGGATGCTCTGTTTATCATGACTGTCAGAGTCTAGCCTCTTTAAATTAGATTGACTAGAAAGTCATTTCGCTGTGGCAAATCACAACACAGAGCAAATTTCTCCAAGACATCTTGGAGAGAAAAAATCTGACTCTGATTTGTTCAAACAAATGACCCCTTTTATACATTTTGGACAGGCCACTGTGATTGGTGAGCGAGCAACAGAACTCTTTGCCCACAATGGCCAAACCAGACGGACATCAAAGAAAGTCCATCCCACAGAAAGAATTCCAAACACAGACTTCTTTATGGAAACAAAAACCTGATGTTTATGTTCAAACTGTGAGAACAAGCTTCAAACCCCCAAAACATCAGGAAGAAACAGAGCTTTAGAAGATCAGAAACTGCAGGCTTGGAAAACCAGACTACAACTTTCTGGAGTTGTTACTTTGCTTGGCTCTTTGACAAAGACTAGGGAGGGTAAGAAAGACTTCTGGTTTTGATTTTCTTCAAAGCCACAGAAAATCAGAGGTGCAGGCTACTTTACGCCTCCCATCTTTCTTTTGACTGTGTTAAAAAGGTCTTCAAGGTCAGATCTTCTTACACAGCATTTTTCTGTTACACATTCATGATTATATGGCTTGGCATAGACCATATCATGACAGAGGTGAAAGCTAAGAAAATTTCATTATGATTATAATAAAGATCAAATATGAAAATGGCACAGTATACTTTACTCAGTAATGATACCATGTTATAGAACCCTACGACTGGTTAGCCTTAAAGAGCTTTATATTATCCTTTCTCTAGTCATTTCTTTCTAATTTTTTTTCTGGTAGTGCCTTCTGATTCCAGAAATATCATGTTTTAATGGTTCTTTCAGCTTTCAGGTAATATATCCTCATTCTTCTTAGAATATAATCTTCTCACAAACTGATATAACTCTGTGTGTGTGTTTGTGTGTGTGGTTTTGGGCATTGGGTTTGCAGAAGGGATGGGGCTGTTGGGGTTTTTTTACTTAACAGCAGCAGTAGCAGCAGCAGCTAATCTTGTCCTGAGTCCCTTTATGCTCCTGATAATAAAATTAATCTGGTTTATACTGTTCCACTAGCATTTATCTAAAGGGTTGAACTGAGCTAACAGTTGAGCTTTGTGAAACTGTAGATGCATGCAGAATGCATAGTTCAGGATGGCAAAACTAATATTCAGATTACACTACTTATGTCAGTTCCTTATTTTTTATTTTTCTCATGCTTCTGAATTTTGACAATGAACTGCTTTACTGCAAGGTGTTATTTGTATCCTGATTTGTTACCGTGTGTGAAAGCTCCAGAGAGCATTGTGTACACTTTTGAATTTGAGTGAATAATCAAGTTTGTCAAATGAGGTTCAGAATTTGTAATCATTTAGAAGAATTACAAGTAGCTTTTTATTATTTCCAACTGCAGTCATTTGGGATTGACCATTTTTATCACAGAGAATGGTATCTTTGAAGACAGACAGAGCAAGTCAATAAGGAAAAATAATGCAGAGACAGCTAAGATTCCAGTATTTTAAATTTTGGCCATATATATCTTTAATATTTATGTGATACTGCTAGCCAAAAGTCAGGAAAGAGGTCAGAAAGCAGATCTTGCTAATATATTTTCTCTCTTCTCCTTTAGTAAATTGAAATGACATTTGTTTTCTTATATAATAATTTGAAAATATTTAAATTAATTAAGCTTACAGTTCACTTATATTTTTGCATACTAAAATGTTTGAGAGCTCAGAAGTCAGCAGAAAGCAAAGAAAAGGCACTACAATCATGGCAAAATGAAAATTAGTTTTGTGTCTTAACAGACATTAATGAAAAATATATTGATACTATTCCCATTATTTTGCAGTCTGTCAGTTTCCTCACTCTCCTCTACAAAGGCAAATATAGGATTTATGTTCCAGCAGAGCTAAACCAGCTTTCCTGATAGTCATCCCACTTTAAGCTTGTCTCTGTTCTGCCAGCCTTACATCGTGCACCTAAAGTTCTGCTAGTATCAAGGTGTCTTAAGAATTGCTTTTGTATTGATAGACATAAAATAACTTCTTAAAGAGCAGATAGTTGCTCTGGCACAGGATAAGATAAAGGCACTGTATGAATTGATGGCAATGGATTTTTTCCTTCCCCTCACCTCCAGTTCAGTCTGGTGTGCAGGGCATGGCATAAGTCATCTCCCTTGTCCTCCTTTAACTTTCTATGGCTTAGTTTATTTCCTTCTTGTGCTCAAGGGCAGCTACTCTTAAGAAACAAAGCTCCACCTTTACCCACTTCTGAGTTTGGACTGTCTCCAGACATGTCCATCTGTCACAGGACATTAGGCAGGCATTCCTTCTGTTCTGTCATGTCCAAAACTTAAGTAGCATTTGTAAACAAAATTAAAAACATTTGTAACTGGGATGGGCAAAAGCTGTTTAATTGAACAAGAGCTGTGATATTAGCCTAGATGGCTATGATTTATGAAAATCTCAATGCAGCACTATTTGGGTAGGCTGAGATCACATCTAGGAGCAAGTTGATGAGTAAAAGGATTTTCACAAGAGAACATTTACTGCAAATGAAGGAGTAAGTTTGTTGGTAATTAGAGACTTTGGGGGAATATAAAACATCACCCCCTGAAATTGAATTTAGATGTGACTGTTCTATTTTCTGTGATTGATCAGGCTTGTGCAATGCCTCAGCTTTTCATTAATGTCAATGGCTAGATTCATGGGCTCTGCCACTTCAGCAGAGGGAAGGCCACTTGGATTCTGCTTTCATTCTCCTTTTCTTATTTCCCTGGAGTTCAAGGGTCAGCAATCAAAGTGCACATCAAGCAGCTGAAGCAGAAACTTTTTCTGCCTCACTGAACAGACTCTGAAAAAGCCCTGGTTGTATGGATTGTTTGTATTGCTCTTTGCCATTGCTATTTATCTTACAAATAGAAGAAAGAAACATCACCTGCATTAGCCCTGGAACCCTGCATGAAATTATTTCTCATGTCTGTGCATACAAGTATCTGTATTTTATGTTTATCCTGTAACAAGTTATAATTTCTGTAGCACATGTGTCATTCAAATACATATAAATATTCTTCAGATGGAGTGAAAGAGCTAGCTTCGGTCAAGGATGAGCTTCATTTATAGAACACACTATGAGTCGTTTGTTTCACCATAAGCAAAAGGATTCTTATGCTTACTGAACCATTGAAGACCTCCCAGAATTTATTGCTAGAAATTCTCTTGAGTTTTATGAAAATTTTAATCATGAATGTATCTTAAAAACAAAAGAAAACAAAAAACCCAAGCAATGCAAATAAAAAAACTAAACAAAAGTAACAAAAATAACAATGAAAAAATAGAACTTGACTAAATGAGGAAATATCCTTGTTGAAATTTATGGAAATCAATTTTTTTTCTTATCTAAGGCATGAAAATGTAAATAATATATGACTATATTTAAGGTCTCATCCAATCCAAATCTTTCTATGATTCTGTGTTTTTTTCTGACACAACATGCAATCATCTTCTAAGGAAATTTGTCCTACAATATCACTGTTAAGAAAAGAACAAATTATTTAGGCACCCTATGATATGTGTTTGAATGAAACCGAACAAAAGGAAATGACATATTATGAGCACCAGAAAGGGAACATAATGAAATGATACATCCACCTATCCTTTTTCCTGTTTTGTTCTAGACCACCTCTCTCCAGCAGCTGCTTCTTCTTCTATATTATTACTCAATCTACTAACAAAAGCTGTCAGCTGTCCTGCTAGCCACCTGAGTCTTTGGTTAACCAGTTGATGAAACTAGCAGCTATTAGCACAGAGGCATACATATTCACCTTCATGGTGTGCTTGGGCTCTGCCCACAATCTTTTAAACAATCTTTTAAAAGTAATCCCCAACTCCAATTACCAGCTGAATGTTTTTGTTTATTTATGTACATACACACAGTCACACAAGCTTGACAGGTTGTTTATTTCTAATTCTTTATTTTTACTTAGCAAAATAATAAGTAGATGGTTCAGTACGCACCTCTATAAAAGTTGTAGTTCATAGAAGGCTGGGTTAAACGTGTATTAAAAGGGAGAACACCCGCAAACTATGTGTGCATGGAGTAGTTCCTTTTTTCTCTCACTGCTGTAGTTGATGCTTTATTCAGGTGATCTCTAAAGACAGTTAATTTGCTCAAGGAAGAAACACAAAAATTTAAGTTAGGTCAGTTAATGAGTTCTGCAGTTTCAATTGGCTTCCCTGGGTGATTTAGCATAGCAGCATTATGTTTTCTCTTGGCCTTGGAAATCCTCAGGCTTAACTCTCAAACTTTCACTTGAGTACTCACAATATCTGCCATCTAACTGATAAATTAAAAATGACAGAGGATGAGAAATGGAGAATAAATTGGCTATTCCAAGTTCAGCACTAAAGGACAGCAGCTTGGATAATTCACCTTCAAGGACCAAAGGCAGAAATAGCCTTTGAAAGCTGAGTACTCTCCCTGAAGGTACCTACCAGCCAGTGTGAATTTTTTAAGGGATATACCATCTCAGGCTTGATTTCCAATGAACCATGAGGGTCAGTGCCAAGCAGTTGGAAAGGGACTCCTGCCAGCAGGAGTCCATCAGGCAGCTGGCAGAGGTGGAGTAGTGCAGGCAAAAGCACTGCTTGGGTCATTACAGACACGCAGCGTGCAGGCATATGTCAGTGCTGCCAATTACACCACGGATGTTGCACTGTACCTAAACAGAAATTCACTGTATTTTCAACAATAAGACAACAAAGAGTTCTTTAGTTTCTTTTCCTCATTGCATGTTATGTACAAAAATGCAAAAACTAAAGAAATGTGATTAGACTCTTTTCATTCCATCTACACAGTTTGTCACAGTGTTTTAAATCCTGAAGAAATTTTATCTATTCTTTCCTTTTGCTGATTGGTAGAAAATCTCATGTACACTAATTCTGCAGTTGTTTCTGCTGCTTTTTATCTTTACTTTTTTCTGGACTTTAGGATTTGTCTCTTTTTTCTGATATTGAAAATTACTTAATATCTCAGTTTGAATATGGCATAATTTCCCATCTCCCTAGAGAGCATGAAAGCAAAAATATTAAAACAAAGCAATGTCTTCATCAATTTGTTGGGAAAAATTCAGGAATAAAATAATTTATTTTTCTTGTAAGTATGGAAAGAGAAAAGGTTATGACCAAGAAAAGAAATGTTCAGGGAGAGAATATATTTTGCCGGGAGAATATATTTTGCAGAGTGGAACTTTTAAATTGCTCTCCAGTCAGGACTTGCATTATTTATTTAGTCATAAGAAATTTATCTCAGGAAAAAAAAATTGGAAATTGGATTTCCCAGATGACAGACAGTATCATTACCATAATTTACATTACATTTACTATGGTATTTCAAAATTTTCTTCTTTTTTCTCACCTTTTTTTATTTTGTAGTTTTGTTTGTTTGTTTGTCAGTTTTGGGGGGATTTTTTTGTTTTGTTTTTGGTGGTGTTTTGTTTGGGTTTTTTGTTTGTTTATGTGAGATTTTTTTCCCTTTTTTATTTTTTTGGGGAGGGTTTTGAGGGGTTTTTTGGTGTGAAACAAAAGAGAAATATATTCTTCATGCGAGGATATGTAATTGTTGCCAATCAGGGAAGTATTAGATGTTAGAAATACCCTTAAGAATATCAGACTACTGAGTCAGCTAAAAGCTATGTTGATCAGATGCTGGATGCAGTCTAGCAGTACAGGAATGGTGCTCAACACAGTATTCATTTGCATCTAGTTACATTTCCAGTGTAAAACTGTATTCTGCAGTGCAATATTACTTGTAGTACTAAAGGTATTTTTGTTATGTTAGATAGCCCTGTACAATACAGGAAAGGTAGAACTTCAGATCTCTGCTGGATTTCTTAAAATCAGAATTTCTTTGGCCTTTCCCTGTTGGTAGAAACTCTCACACTTAGTCAGCAATGTGCTGTGGCAGCCAGAAATGCCATTCATGTCCTGGGGTACATCAAAATTGCAAGAGGAAGGGGATTGTCCTGCTCTGCTCTGCAATGGGGCAACCTCACCTTGAGTCTTGTGAGCAGATTTGGACTCCACAATATAAGGATATTAATCTGCTAAAGAGCATTCAAAGAAGAGCAATGAAGATGATGAAGGGTCCTGAGGAGAACCTGTATGAGGAGCAAACGAAGTCACTGCATCTGTTGGTAGTAAATTCAGTTAATATTCCCAAGCAGAGTCTGTGTTGCCTGTGATGATAATCAGTGATATCTCCTGGTCCTTATCTCAACTCATGATGATTTTGCTATATTTTTTGCCTCCTATCCAGTTGTAGAAGAGAGTGATAAAATGACTTTAACAGATACCTGACATCTACCCATGTTGAAATCATCACAATATCAACAGCTGTGTAAACTGGAATACTCTGACATTGGAATGTGTCATATTAGAGATGCGTCTCTATTCTTTTAGCATCAACTTTGAGAACTGGTCACATGAGGTGTTCTGAGAAATAGTGTGTGGGCCAAATTCATCCAAAACAAGTCATTTTTCTTCGGAACAGACCAGTTGCATGTCTTTTAAGAAGTGATTTATTATTTCAGCAATAATTAACACTTTCTGCATTTAAAAATATACCTTAGAGATATAAAATGGAGGTATGGTTTCTTCAAGTTGTGCTGAACTATTTCGTTTAACCAGTGAAATCTAGGAACAATTAATACTTAATATCTGGAATATAGAAGAAAATTCCAGAAATACTCATGTGGCTTCTGCTTTAGCTAAAACCCCCTTGTGTCAATGGACAGGCTCATTTGATTTTCATGGGATTTTTTCTTTAAAACCTATTCAAAAGCAAAACAGTAATAGTGTCATCTTAGATTTCTTTTATCATACACCTAACATTATCTTGTAAAGTATCATTATTCTTGCCATCCAGATTGGAAACAGAGGCCCACAGAAGTAAAACATGCTTGGGCATAATTAATCAGCAAAAATTAAAAATTAATGCAAGACAATGTACATGGTCTGCAGACTTGAACTTGGCCACACCACCTTTCAGCATACTTACTAAACCTCTCCAGTAATGTTTAGCATCCTAAGTGTACATTTGTTTCCCATTTAGGCAGCCTTCCTTATACCTGTGCATTGGAGGATATAGGCCATGTGGGACAAGGTCGTTATTTACTCTTTTGGGTGGAAACTTCCTACTTCTTTGATTTCTTCTGGATCAAAAATTAGTTCTGCTAGTCAAAGAGGATGGATGTGGCTAAGATAATTAATAATAAGCAATAAATATTTATAGACATAATGAATTATGTGATGCATAATTGATTGTGTACTGTATATAATATATTATACAACTCAGTATTGTAACTATCTATCTATATTTATATTATAGAATTATAATTATACTTAATTATAGTCATTCTGGTAATAGGTCCCCCTCAGTCTATGTACTCTGACTACTCTAGTTTATTATTCAGCCATTTAACCATTGCTGTATACTCAATATCATTTTAATGAATTTTAAAGGCAATCAAATTTGTAATTTTGTATTTGAGAGTCATTTCTCAAGGACCAAAAGTTTCACTCCTCCTATTTTCTGTGGAACTCTTCTGAAGGAAAGAAGTATCCATGGATTTGAAGGCCCCTGACAATCGACACTTGATCTCCCCTTGTTGTTCCTTCCTAATGCCAACGGCTCTGAAACTACCATACAACTCTCAGTGTGAGAAGTCCAAGGACCTTTGCAGCCTTTTCAAATTTAGGAAATTTTCAGGAAAAAGATGGTGACATGTAGGTTTCCAAACATAAATATCTTTAAACTAATTCAATAGATTTAAACTGAGATTGAAGTGTGCACTATCCAAGTTCTGAAAAACTATGAGAAACTGCATGCTGTTTTGCTTGATTTTCTGTAAATGTCTTCAGTCCCTATGATGTTCTGCTTTCAAATTTATAAAAATTTAAAGAAAAAAAAAAAAAAAAAAAAAAAAACGTGTAGGTGTCTGCCTTTGAACACTTGCCATATAGTGTTATTTGTCTACAAATAGCAACTCAGGATTTTTCAGACTCTTGTGTTTAGTGTGAAGAGGACAAAATACTTAGGCAAAACTAGCAAGCTCAGGCAAGAAGTCATCAGTCTCAGCATACTGGTATTTAAAGACTCTCTTGGCACCAAGAGAAAACATGCTGAAGACGAACACTGCTTTTATGAGTAGAATTTCAATTCCCTCAGACCAGCATGGAAGAATTTTTGCTGTGCTTTCCAATTTCAATAGATAAGAGCCTTTCTGATTGACAGGACTTCATTCACTGTAGGACTTAATAGGGCTGTTGCTTGGCTAGTGATAAAATAAGCAGTTATTGATCATTATTTTTGTGTCATGTCTTATAGAGTGCAGATGAAAATCAGTATATATGAAAACCAGTTATCCCTTTCCTTCAATTATATTACTTTACAGCACATTGTGTTACCTCCAGTGTTGTTTTGAAATAGTCTTCTCTCTGACAAATGCTGCTCTAAACCTGGCTAAAAATGGAAACAGAAAAACAAGGAGAGATGAATTGCAATTATTAGGGCTTCTCTTGACATCTCTGGAAGAATGTCCACTCCTTATTCTTTAAGAATTTTTCCTTGAATTTTTATACAAGAATTAGCTTTCTCATTATATCTATGTAATCCTGAAAAGAGCTGAACTACCTTCAAATCTTACTTGCTTTCTGACATTTTATTTACACTGATATTAATGGGAATTATGGATGTTTAGTACAATTCAGAATCAGTTCATCCTTGGATTGAAAAAATGCTCTGCTGACTTCTGCATTTTCTGCGCTGCACACTGTTTCTGCAGGAAAACATCATTGCAAGTGAATTTGTTGTGGGTTTTTCTCATAGCAGTCTAAGTCCAATATTTATGAGGTTTCTTTCTGTTTCTCTATTCCCAGTTTTCTATGGTACTGGGCCATGATGTAGAAATCAAGTATCAGTTTCCCTGGAAAAAATAGCCATATGAGATATTACATCACAAAAGAAGGTGGGGGCTGTAGAAGATGCGGCTTCTATCCTTTTTAGGCTTCTAAATGGAAGCTAGGGACGGAGTTACCAAGGTAGATACCAGTCCAACTCGAGGACATACAGACTGGTATGACAGACACTGTGACATTGTCATTTGAACTTCTTCCAGGTAGCTGGACTCCCAGGCCTTTCATCCGCCTGGCAGTGTTCTGGTTTCAGCTAATAGAGTAGAAACTGCCACATCCCTTCTCTTTAAATAGAAATGTGGGGTTGAAAGCATATCCTGATTTTTAAATCTTTGATTTTACTTTTTTTTAAATAAACTATAAAAATATTTGTTGTGACACCCCAGTAGGACAGAAACTTCAGTTTAGTCCTTCTGTGAAATTTTGTTTGTTCCTTCCTTCTCTTCATGCATCTTAGAAATCAAATATTTCAGCACTTCTGCTATAAGAAAGCTCCTAAGCAAATAAAAGAAAGACAATTTTTTTTTTGTATACAGTATTATATGCATTTATCTTGAGCAATTGGACAGTGTCTGTAATATGAAAAATAAATGATGGGGCGGAGAGTACTCCCTGGTAATCAAACACTCAGAGGCTTCATGGGGCAGTTTGCAAGCAATCTGCAGCTGAGAAATTGTATTATATCTTATTACCCGAAGGATGGTGGATAGAGTCAGTAGCACAGTAAGGATTGTTCTGCTTCTACACTCATTAAAGTAAAGTATTAAGAATGAATAGCACGTGCAGAGCGTTCTTTACATTTTTCACAGCATGGAGAAGTCCAGGTTATCAAAAGGCAGCGCTGATAGTGATTTTGAGCAAGACTACATGACAGAAGGGATGGAAAGGCTCTCTCAGGCACTCTCACCCCCACTCATTTCATCTGAAGACAGGGTGATACTGGAACCAAATCTGCCAAATCAGCTGCCACTTTGCAAATAAGTTTTTTTTCTACCATACTTTCTAGTAGAGATATGGTATATCAGAAGATTAGCTTCTATATGAATTACTCACTGCTACAGCAATTGTATATTGCATTATTTTTAAGCTTTCTTCAATTATTTTTAAGTTTTATTCAAATTATTAACTAACCTGAGAGTCACTTTGACCACCTTGCATTTTCTACCTCCAAATCTATCAGAATATCATCTTAATCCTATTTTTGTAACACTGTCCCTCTCAGACAGCTTTAAGTTTCTTTGTAAGTACACACATCATTCTTATGATTCAGTGTATATAGAGTAAATAAAAATGTGACTCAGATCTGCATTGTCTAGGTCCATCTCAAATAGATTTTGAATGTGCCCCTGGTCTTCAGCTGTCTCTCTTTTACCAAAGACAGTGAAACCTTGCCTGCATTAATCTCATAGCAGCAGTCCTTGCAGTGACACTTAAAGGAGAGTCCAACAGAACCAGATTCCTAATTAAGACTTCAGTAACCAAAATAGTAATTTGGTATCCATAATTGTTTGTTTCCTGTTATATAGGAAGAATGCAAGCCAAATATAACTTCTTGAGAAAGTATGCAATTACTTGGGGACTGGGAAAAGTAATTGTTCCTATAAGTTATATCTGAATATATGAGGATTTTACACTGCATATGTATGTAGAAATATGTGTATCCCCTATAAGCTAACTGTAGAAATATATGTTCAGATTTCTCTGACCTTTCATTATCATTAGTCAAAAGTAATTTGTTATGAAAATTGATTGATGCTGTTCCAGAATTGCATCATTCCTCTGTGTTGCTTAGTTGGATGTGTAAATCAACCTCAGTTTTGGTGATGAATAAATTTTAATTCTGGCACCCTTCTCCTGAAGTGTTTTTTCTGAAGTACCTTTGGCTTAGATTTTGTAATTGAGTCATTAGAAGACTCTGTCTTAAATTGAAAAGCATAAACAAAAAGGAAAGCCTTAAAACAGAAGGCTAAGATGTCATATGAAGGAAATTGAAACTTGGACAAGAGATGAGGTAAAAATCTTAACAAGACAGATGAGTGGTGACTTGATTTGTTCTTCTATAAATAATCATGTTGTACTCCTTTGTTCTGGAAGGATTTTGATAATTTTTCTGGTTTTGCTGCTGTGTCAGAATAGGCAGTATAGACAAACACTCATTCTTTCAGAGATAACACACCCCACTACTTGCAAGTACAGAAGTGTCTGTTTAGGCCAGAGTTTTGCAAGGTTCATCATGATGACAACTTTTATCAACATGTGATAATCTTTCAGACAGAAGGAAGACAAGGGATAGATTGTTGTTTATTGGTTTGGTTTTTTTTAGAAAAATATCATGTAAAAATATTGTAAAAATCAGCTAGATAAATATATTCTCAAAGCTTAGCATTCATTTGTAGATATTTTACATGGTTATGCCAAGCTTCTTTCAGTCTGTATTTCAAAATAACATAATCTTTTTTTTTTCATTTAAAAGTTTAAGTTTTTGCTAATTTTTCCTAGTGGGTGAATGATTTGAATGCCATTCTCTTCTCAATTTTTGCCATTACTCACAGCCATTTGTGTTTTTGTGGTTTTGTAATATTTGGTTTCCTTTAGCCAAGATGGTTTCCACTTTCCTTAGCAATGACAATAGCTGAAGTGAAAGAGCTGCATAAAGTTACTTGGACCTATAGGCATCACTCAGAGTAGTGGCACCATTTAAATGTGGCAATTGCAAGGTGTTTGAATGTAGCATACAAATCTTCTCTTCAAAATCATATTGATATTTTGACAGTTGAATTTAAATGAAATGGGGAATGTGTACACAGTTATATACTCCCTTGTTTTCCTTATCACTACGTGTTTGGAGGAAGAAAGAAATCTTAAAAAAAACAACAAAACCATTGCTTTTAAACTTCTAATATTTTAAAATATTAGCTTCTGCAGTAGGAGTGAAGGAAATTAATTAGTGGGTTATTTCTCACTAATTCATGCATTTTCTTGGTGTCAGCAATTGAAGTGTGTACAAACAGCTTCTATTTTGTGGCAAAATGGTATATTCCTATTTCTTTCTGGTTTAAGTTTTGTGCTTGAAGGTTCAGTTACAAAAAAGCAAAC
The DNA here is from genome assembly GCA_032173965.1 of Sitta carolinensis. Taxonomy (NCBI): domain Eukaryota; kingdom Metazoa; phylum Chordata; class Aves; order Passeriformes; family Sittidae; genus Sitta; species Sitta carolinensis. Next base: position 52,983,275 of record CM063313.1, read on the forward strand.
AATTATGTGAAAAATAACTAACATGAATCCACCACTTCCCTATTCCTTGTTCCTTTCTTTCGCATGGCATTTCATTAATTGCTCAGTTAGATAGTCATGAGTAGGTTGATCACATGTATATCTACTGTTCTGATTTCTCCAGTTATTATCAGAATTATAACTGTATCAAAAGCAGACTAGCTGAAGGAAACATATTCTTCTGGGAAGCCGAATTTAAGCCAGTTTGTTTCTTTTTTCTTACTGCTTTTGGAAGTGTAAGAATAATGGGAAGAACGGCCTTTTTTTCCCATCCATGTAAATAACAAAAGAAATATGCCCATCGGCAGTTCCTCTGCTTCAGGTTTCCACTTATGACTCAAGTGGGCAGATTCTACTTTTCAGCTTCATTTTTAGTTGTCATAAACAGATTCTTTACATGAATTGAAACGACATCATCAGTTTTTAAGATCCTTGAGCAGTTCAAGTCTAAAACATAATTCTGGAACTTTTGCTAGCTGATGTCTTTAAGTCTTGAAGGATTTGTAATGTGCCTGGGGAAAATAAAGATAAATTGAATCATTAACCGCCGTCTTTTTTCTGTTCAGGTCTTAAAAAAAATGTTCTTTCCTAGCTTCTTCAGATGATCTACCTAGAACAGAGAGGAAATCTCATCTACACAGTAGTTTCTGAAAGTAGGAATTAGTCTATTTCTTTCTCTTTTTTCCTTTGGCATTTAAAAACCAGCCAAATCATAACAGACCACCCCACAATCCCTGTTCTTCTTAAAATGCAACTTGTGGCACAAAGCAATGAGCCTAGTCATCTTCTTTAGAAGAAACATGAGGAAGAAGCATTGATAGGCTTCTCTCCAGTACATCAGCAGAGATACTGAATGCTTGAAAAGACCCCTGGGTGAACACAGAGAGAACACCTCCATGACTAAACTCAGCACATTAGCCAGAAAAATGTATTACTAACTGTCTCTGTCTCACAGAATTTCTAAAGTTCCTACTCTTGGCAGCACCTGAAAACAAATGTATAGATTTGACTAAGTTCATTGAGGGTTGTGTACAGAGAATTACACAACAGCGTGGGTAGTTTTCTGAATCTAGGGCATGCCTTTCTCTTGCTGTAGGCAAAATGTGTTTTGTAGAGAAGTTATTCTAAACACTCAAAGGAAGAGGTCACTTCCCCTTTAGCATCCTATCTATTTAATTTTTCCTCCTGGCTGTGATTGACCATGGGACAGACTGCTGTGCCTGTCCCAATGAGAAGTCATTGTCTCCAGGAAGGCTGAGTACTGAGTGACTCAGGAGGCAATACTTTCTTTTCTGCCTAAAGTTTGTCTTTACAGAGCACTGAGTTTGTCATTCTCCCCAAGCAAGAAAAGCAATAATTTACATTTTTATCAACTTCTCCATGAGTCTTAACGCTGAAACTATCGCAGCAATACCCTGGGCAATATATCAACAAAGAATCTGGCATCTCTTTAATAATAGAACAGTATCTGTCTCTAGTTCTGACCTTCATTTCACACATAAAAGTTGGAGTTTTGTAGCCCCAATTATACATATCTGTCCATGTATCTGTATTAATGCAAACTTGATTCTAATAACTCAGACATCATTAAATAAGGATTAATTAATATTACATACATGACTAATTGGTAGGGATAAAAACTGTTTCATCTTTAATCATGACCAATCCATCTTCAGCATGTTTCAACACGATGGCAAAAGAGTTTTAAATTGAGTTCTGCTTTTTTATTCTTCTTTTCTCCTATATGACTTTTAAAAGCTCTTAATAGCAGTAGAGAACACACTTGTTTCAAAGCACTGAAATTACCTCTTTCAAATTCTTTTGTCTACACATAAAGCTAACATGGCTACAGGAAAAATGACTGCAAAATGAAAGAATCTTGCAGCCCTTAGCAATTTTCTATGCTTTTTAAACAGACAACAAACAGGGCTAATTCAAGAATTGCATTATTGCATTAAATGCATTAAGAATTGCATATAATTATGTTGCAGTCTTCTGTGAAGTATTTCAAACAAGTCTCTAAGAATTCAAGTAGAAAATCTATTAATCAATTATCAAAGTAAATAAGTAATTTTCATGCTGGACATTGGGACGTTGGTTCGTAAACCAAATTAGATTTAAGGACAGTAATGTTGAATTTTTGAACAGTTGTGAATGTTTAAGTTGCACCACTCTTGAAACATTTTATGGCTCAACTTTTTAAACAGTTAGTAAGCAAACCTGAGGCTTTTTACTTAGTTCTTTAATGTCTGTAAAAGCCTTACTCATCTATGTCCTGAGAAATGATAGAAAGGATAAAAATCCTTCCTTTTGTCTCTTAAGCATACCATAGTTATTAGTTTTGTGCTAACTTTTGGCATGTTAGACATCACCAGCCAATTCAGACTGAATCGTCTAGTTCATTTGAAAAAATGTTTGTGTCTGGTTTGATGTCCTTTTGAGACATTTCTACTCTGACACTGGATTGAAGACAGATTTTTTGGAGAAAAGCACAATGTAAAGAAATTCTCTTATTTGACTCTTAAGCTACATGATTTAATTTCTGGTTTTAGCTTGCACTATGTGTACACATTTTTTAATTAAGTAATAGGGATTTTTGTTTTATTATTTTCTGGTTTAATCTGTTTTAATGAAAAAACGTATTTTCTTAACATGGCCAATTTTTTTTAATTGCATTGTGTCTGATCCTGATGTGATGACAACATTCTTCTGTACTCTAATTTTTTTTCTTCCTCCTAGCTATAGAATCCTAGTCAATAATTTAGAAAAATAATGGCTGCAATAGTTAGGAACCTAAATAATTTTTTGTTATTATTTGAATATCATTTAATTCAGTATTTTGCCTGGACTGAATAAAAATTATTTTTTCAGGATCAAATTAATCCTAAATAGCATAAATGGGAATGAATGAACTTGAGCTCCTTTTAAGGACACTTTTAAGGTACTTGTTAACAAATGAGATAAATCTGTGGGAGGAAAGAGGGGGTGTCAAATGCCATCTCATTGGCAATAGAACAGAATCATTTTAGCTGGATGGTATCTACAGTGATCCTTTAGTCCAACTGCCTGGAAAATTCTGGGGTGAGAAAATATTAAAACTGACAGGCTTGGTTGTAGTTTAACCTAGCAACTAAGCACCCCAATCACACCCACTCACTCTTCCACCATAGCATGGGGGGAGAGAATCAGAAGAGTAAAAAGAAGAAAACTCATAGGTTGAGAGTTTAATAGGTAAAGCAAAACCTACACTTGCAAGCAAAAACAAAACAAGTAATTTATGCACCACATCCCATTGGTCAGGCAGGTATTCAGTCATCTCCAGGAGCATGGAGCACTCTGGATCTCTCCCCCATCCTCCTTCTTTTAGGATACTCCTTGGCTCAGCTGGAGTCAGCTGTCCCAGCTGTGTCCCCTCCCAGCTCCTTGCACACTCCCAGCCTCCTCACTGGTGGGGTGGGTGAGGAGCTGCAAAGGCCTTGGGGCTGTGTAAGCCCTGCTCGGCAATAGCAAAATCATCCCTGTGTTATCAACACTATTTTCAGCATGAATTTAAAGCACAGCCCCATAATAGCTGCTACAGAGAAAATTAACACTATCCCAACCAAAACAAACACAATGAAGCATGAAACACCACTCTAGCAAGTCTGTGCCAGGGTTTGATAATCCTCTCAGCAATAGAATTGTTTCCTATTTCAAGTCTAAACCTCTGCTGGTGCAACTTTGAACCTTTTCTACATATCTGCTAACACTGAATGCTGAGAGAAGAGCTCAGCATCTCCCTCTCCACTGCCCTTCTTCAGGAATCTGTAGAGAGCAATGAGGTCATCCTTATCCTACTTTTTGCAAATGAGGCCAGTCCAAGGCCCTCAGCCACTCCTTACAGGACACACTAGCCAGCCCTTTCATCAGCTCTTTTGGCCTTCTGTGGACACAATCAAGGACCAGCACATCCTTCTCTAATGGACCAACCCAACACAGCTCAGACCACACCAGTGCTGAATGCAGCAGGATAATCTTCTCTCTGACTTTCTGTTTGTGCTGTGTTCGATGCCCCCAGGATGCAGTTTGACCTCTTGGCTGCCTGGGCACACTGCTGGCTCACAATGAGCCTGCTGCCAACCAGCAACCCCAGATCCTGTTCTGCAGGGCTGATCTCCAGTCACTCCTCACCCAGTTTATGCATGTCTACAGAAGGAAAGAGCATTAGCCATCTCACTTGCCTAATTCGAGTTCACTCAGCATATTACTCCTTCCATCCTCTCATTTTATTTTTATTTTCACACAAAAGCCTGGAGCACAATGCTTATCCATCTTCATATGTAACTCTTACCCTCTTACTTTTCTTCATCTACTTAGCCATTTTATCAATAAACCTTCTACTCTATAAAATCTTTCGGGCAAACCCCATTTTGTATCAACAACAACCTATCTTGGCTGTTAATTAATGCTACAGTCCTTTAATTTACTTCTCACTAAATATTAATAGTAATAATAATAATAATAATAATAATAATAATAATAATAATAATAATAGTATAGCATATTGGAAAAACATCTGTCACGTAAAACTTGGTTTTGTTTGCATCATCCACTTTGTTCCTTTTCTGTGTATCTTTTATCTCTTAACAAGGCAGACGTAGCCTGTAAGTTTCCTTTTACCCTGTAAATATTTGTAAACTACCAAAGAATAGCTAAAGCTGGGAGTTAAAACAAGATAAAATTAATTTTAGTCCACTCCAAGGTTATTTACCTTTGGTACTCCCTTTGCTTTCAACGTTTTCTTATCTACCATTTCATTCTCTGCATCTTGACCCTTTTGCTCTGCCTTGCCTTGTTCTAGTCCTTTTCTACTTTTCTCTTTGTCATTTCCCTTCATTTTTCTGCTTGCTTCCTTCCACACCACCCATTTTAAAACTATAGTATTTCCCATTTTTTATCTTGTTTTCTGAATGTAATCTTCCTTCTCTGTTTCCCCTTTCCCGAAAGTTATTCTATTTCACTTCCCGCCTGTTTTGTTTCACGGGTTTTATTGCTTGTTTGTTGTTTATTCTTTTGTTTGTCTTTTTGTTTTGGTGTTTGTGTGTGGTGGGGTTTTTGTTAGTTTAGGTTTTTGGGTTTTTTGCAAAACCACTCTAGATCATTCTTATTTATACAAAATTATCTCTTTTTACTATCTCTACTTTTCCTCCATCACATAAATATGGGAGCAATGGAAAAGATTGATGCTCGGATTCTCGAAACAAAAGGAGGAATTTGGGCACCTTATTAGATCCCAGTAGAGGATGCCTTATGGATTGCAGGTATCTGTATCAACCCAAATTGCAGTTGTGTAACCCTCTCCTATGTTTTTGCCATTGGCCAAATAACATTAGTTCAGCACTGGAAAGTGAGTTGAAGGAATGGCTGTGTCCCACCTTCCAGTGCTCGAGCGCTGCTCTTTGGCTGTAAGGAGCAGGAGAGAAGGAAGATAGACTGTGATTGACTCCATCCACTGTTTGCCAGGATCAGGACATTCTGGAGAGCCCCTCAGGGGTGGAAAAACCCTGGATGTGCTTTATGTCTCCACACCCACAGAGTGAATAAGAGTATGGCCTGGCAGGGTAATAGACAAGTGAAGATACGGTATGAATTCATGCCTCCTACAGTGACTTGTTCACTAGAGTTTGAATTGTGTGTGAACAGCTCTCAGCAGCTCTCATTTAAGCCACAAAAATGTCAAAATATTTTACTGAGCGAAAAACATATGTGAGTTACCAGGGCTGACTGTTTCTGAGTTCACGCCTCTTAAAAAACAATTTCTAAAATGAGTTTTCCCTCCTCCCCCCATCTAGCGGTAAGCAATTCATAAGTTTTGAGGTGTGAAGAGCTTTTTTTAATTTATTTTTTAAAGCTCTACCTTAAAATAAAGTGCTTCTCATATAGAGGAATTGATTCTTTTCCTAGCATAGTGAATGATAAAACTACTGTGGACTATGAAAAGGAAGCATAGTACTCTCTATCTTCAGCTGTATAACAATTCTGGAATCCAATGTTCTCCTACTGGAAAATGAAAAATTTGAAAACATTAACTCATCAAGGAAAAATTGCAAGTGGGAAAGAAGAGAAAGCATTGTGATTAGAAAAAAAATCATCTATTGCCATATGCTTTCCCTGCAGAGAAAACAGTTTAGATAACTATCACATGAAAGAGCTCAGTTAAGCCTTTCCCTGGAAATAGTCTACTTACATAATAGCTAGATAAAATAATGTTTAAAATTTATCAGAAGTTCTTCTGTCCCTTAATTTCGTTTAATTGATCAAAGACTTTTCAGAACTTTAAACAAAAATACTGTCTTCTGATTAATTTTCACAAAAGGTGACAAATGGTGAAAAACAGATATTACCTTCTTTCTTTTTCTTATGCTTAATCTTACTCTTATTTTTTTTTTTTTCTTATGCACATTATTAAATTTTCTTATTGGTTCTACACTTACTCTTATTGAACTCCATTTCTCTCTGCATCTGAATCTGTGATCACTCACTGAAGTATATTGGGATTGTTAGGAGACATAAATGCTGAAGTATTTTTCAGAATCACTTCATCAAAGCATCTTGTATTTTAAGGTTAGATGTTGAACAATGTAAGATATGCTCTCCATGCTTTAAGTTACCTGTGTTTGTTTTGTAGAACTTTGTAATTCAAATGTGAAAAGGAGTTTTGAGTATCTGCTACTAACATGCAATGGCTGAAAGCAAAGTACTTGTTCAGAAAAGCCTGTGTAATTTATGTTTCACACTGGAATCATCCAAATTGCTCCGTTTAATTAAACTTTTAAAAAGAATAACTGACATGTCTAAGAACAATAGCATTACTAATTTAAACACCGAAGTAAATAAATTTTTAGAGGCAGTACTTGTTTCTTGTGTTCCATTCAATATGAATTGAAAAATACCTAAAATAGCCTGACTTTAAAGTATACCTTCAGGCATACAAGTTTGTCTTATATTTGGTGATAAGTCATTTTGTGTCATGACTGTTATCTCCTTCACTTTGTTTTTCCCTGTATTAAAATTAGAACCATCCTACAAACACCTGTGAACTTCATACCTTCCTTTAAATTCCTCTATAATTCTCATGACTTTCTTTCACGTGAGTTTCTTGCAAAGGCAATACTGATATTACTTGTAGTGCACTTCTAATTCTCTGATGAGTTCTTTGGAGCTGTATTTTTGAGCACCCTTACCTGCCAACCTTTGAGTCTTCAGATAATACACCTTTCTCTAGACATCAACCAATGCACATGTAAACTAAAATATTGGAAGAATACACTGTTTGTTAAATTACAAGTCTTCATTAATTCTGAAGGTCAAGGAATTTTTGTTCTGTATTTCAGTGTGTCACAACCCCAAAGATCCTGGTTCACCTCTCTAATATACAGGTAGTGTGCAACTGTTCATGGCCCTGTCCTGTAAGTTTTTGTATCAAATATCTCACTTTCACATCTTTAGCATACAGAAGTCCCTTAGGCACCTCATTTTATCTCATTTTATCTCATTTGAAAGGTCTTGTGCAATAGTATTGAGACCAACTCTGGATATTTTTAAAATTTCACAGTAACCTTTTTTCATTCATATTTTGCCAAAATTATTTTTTTTTTACATCACTTTTCAGTCAAAATAAAATTCTGTTATTTATCTCAGGAGGAAAATGCTGTTAGGCAAAGTCTACCTGACTTAACAATATAAAAAGGAAGGATAGTTTAAGTGTGTTTATATTCCCATAGGCAATTCAGTTTGACCAAAAACAAACCTTTCTGCTCTTCTTTCTTTCCTTAGGATGCCATCAATTATGTTAAACTGAATTCATTTTTATCCTGTGACTAGAATAAAGATAGCTAGTTCTAAACACATGTTACTCATGAAATGGAGAAAAGCACTCTTATTTTTCAAGAAGCAATGATTACCCTACCAGTTTTATCTCATTGAATCTGAAAGAGCTTTTATTATTGTAATTATATTCTGATTGAATTTTTCAGGCATCTATGATTATAATAATGCAGCTTTTATTTTCTTTTAAACCACGAATTTCATAAATTTCATAAAGATACAATGGCTGGCACAAAAAAAAACCATTTTTTTTTTTACTCTCTTTTTGAAGAGAAAACATATTTGTTAATCAGAAAACAGAGAAGCATAGTACATTGTCTTGAAATCCGACATTGTGGTTTGAAAACTGAAGCCAATTTGGGAGAGCAGGTTTCATAATGGAGATATCACTGTACTTCGGCTTGTTTTTTTTTTTTTTCTCCCTGCTCTGCCAAGCCGAAGTCAAATGTCTTATTATGTATGTTTCATGGTTTGGAGTATAGTTAGGAAATGGTGTCCCTTTCCAGATTTAACAAAAAAATAACAAAGAAGCCCATAAAACAAAACAAAACAAAACCAACAAAAAACACCAAACGAACAAACGAAAAATCACTGTGGTCTAGTTCTGGGTAACTATGCTTCCCATAATCTTTCTGAGAAATCAAAGTGATAATGGCAATTATCTGAAGTAAAAATATGTGAAATGAAAAAAATATGTGATTGAAAATCAAAATATAAAATATAAAGTAGACTAGACTATATACCAGATTAGTTTACACTAGACTGGTCGAGTTTGGTTGGAATAACCTAAAATGATAACTCAGTCCAACTGCCTGACCACTTCATGGCTGACCACGAATACACAAGATATTGCTCAAATACCTCTTAAACACTGACAGCCTTGGGGCATTGTCTGCTAATTGAGGAAGCCTGTTGCAACGTCTGACTATGCTCTCAGTAAAGGAGGGCTTCCAGATGTCAAGTCCAAATCTCTAAACCTGCCCTGACTCAGCTCTGAGCCATTCCCAGCCTGTTATTACTGGATCCCAGAGCAAAGAGCTCAGCACCTCCCTCCCCATACCCCCAATACACCTCCTCAGGAAGCTGTAGAGAGCTATGAAGTTTCCTGTCAGCCTTCTTTTCTCTAAACTAGACAAACCAGAATCCTCAGCTGGATCTCACAGGACATGATTTCCATCTCTGCCATCAGCTCTGTTGCTTTCCTCGTGGCATAACAAACACCATCTTATTTTGTAGAAGCTCTTTGTTCATTATATGATCCTGTCTTCATCAAACAAAATGAAAATATTTTAATAGCAGATTTGACTTTCCATTTTTTTAATGTTTTATCAAAGTCTAGATATACCTCTCTGCAAGGAGCATTGCTGCACAAAATCCACAGGAGAAGAATTGTTCCATTGCTATGAAATACAGCATAGTATGTCTAGAGAATAATACAATGACATATGAAGATACAGTGGCAGGTATTGATATAAATTCTTAAAGGTCTTAATTAAATGATAGAAATATCTGGATCCAAACATCTGAATTTTATTTGTGGATGCTTTTTTACATCCATAGTCACATTTTTCATGAAAATCTTTATTTATGTCTCTGCCCATTTATTAAATCTTACAAGTTCACTTGGTTTTTTGCTTCACATTGACATATTGATGGCTCTCTTTCTCAAAGTAATTTTTGAAGGTATAGTACATAGGGCCATTGGAAAAACTGCAGCACCATGTTATTTATATATTACCATTTCTACAGCATTTGAAGATTTACAGATATCTTTCAAGGCAAAAGGTTTCAGAATAAAAACACTCCTGAGTTGGGTGGACCTAGAGAACATCCTTCAGAAATTGTCTGCTGCTTGTGGTAATTCATAATGGAATGTAATGTATAATGTATAATTCATAATGGAATGAATTCAGATCTTGAAAACAAGATAAAATGGTAGGAACAGAGATAACAGAACATGCCTGTGTGTTGGTCTTTTCCGTGGAATTTCACACTCAAATAAGATTACAGGGAGAACTTGTGCAGTCTTCATATTAAACGTACCCTTTCTGCCACACCCCTATGAAATTAGCCAGCAAGTCAAAGAGTATCACATCCTCAAATATCCCAGGATAACCATTCCTGTTGGCTAGACTGGAAGGATTGAAATCTGATTTTATTCCTCTGGTTTATTCACAAATGCTAACACTTTACATCTGCAGTGTTAAATCTCTTTCTTATGTACATATTTTAAATGCAAGTAAAGATTAACACTTGCACTATTGTTTTTAACATAGTACAGCTGGCTTGAAAATGCAAACCTGTGAAAACTTCTCTGGTCTCATGAAGCACAGCAATATCATGAGAAATTGTGAGCATAACATTAAATCTGGCCTCATTTTATTAAAATTTTGATCAAGTGTCATCTACAGAAAACTTGTTTTATTTTATCTGAAAATATGTTTAAAGTACAAAAATATTATTAATATTAAGCAGATGATTCTTCCATGTTTATTCCACATCTGGAGTATCCTAGGTGGTTCCTCCATGAAGATGAAGTTAGAGGAACTACAACTTTAGGACAAAGAGGTATGTAGGAGCAAAGAAAATATCAGTCACCTGATTTTGCAACAAACCTGCTTCCCATTAGACAACATAACAATGGAGTTGTAGCATGGCAAACCTAGGAAGTTGTTAACCAAGAACCCAAAAATCATATCTGCTTATGTTCATCAGTTTAATGATTTGGAGGATGGTATAGAGACATCAAACTCTAATGCTTCTTTGGATTCTGAATTGCATCAGGGAACAGTAACTAAGAAGTTGATACAAAGCCTTGTTATAATCAAAATTAAGGTACAAACAACACTATATGCTGAAGACAATAATATGGGCTTAATTAAATAGTAAATGTGAAGTAGAGAGAAACAAAAAAGGGGATGAGGAGAGAGGGAGAGGGGGAATAGAGAGAAGGAGGGAGGAGAGCGAGAAAGGAGGAGGTGGTAGTGAGGGGGAGAGACATGTGGATCCACATCATCCCATTGATCCTTCTTGACCCTGGGAATCTGGATTATGGGGGTACCAGAGTCATTCTTCTGGGGACACCCATCTTTTTACAGTCCAAGTTCTGCATCCCCAGGATGCAGATGTTAGAGTGTAACTTGGAGTGGTGTATATTTGAGCAGTTATTTCTTTCCCACAGTTTGTCACATTACTGCATTATAATGTGCATAGTCATGCATTAACTAAGATGTGGTAACCAGATTTCACCTTACCAGGCCTGGAATTTATACCTTCCTGTCACAAATTTCTCCCTTCTCTGCTTACCTCAAATTTCTACTGTGGTGGCTTGTCTTAGGGCAAGTTCTGTGATCTTGACAGTGTTTTGAGACAGGCACCTGTGCTCTTTTAAGTCCTAACAGACCTGTGTAAAAATAAGCAGTTCCTCTCTGCTGATATCCTGTGAGCAACATATGAAAAATTGAGAAAATTAACACATAGATTGAGTGAACTTTTCATATCAAATCAATATAAACAGTGAAAATATTGCATTTACTATGAAATGAAGTAAGCATAGTGTGTTTTTAGTCCTTTTTCTAGGCAATTATGTTCTAAAAATCTTTGAATTAAAATGTTAAGTTAAACACTTTTCCCCTGAATTGAATGCAGTTTAATCTCTAAGTTCTCAAATTAAAGTAAGAAGTATTTACTTTATATATTCACAGGGCATGATTAAAGAACATAGATCATTTAGGTATTATGGAGAGTTCAGACATAAATCTGTTAATGATGTTGTTTTAAATGTTGATTTGTTTCCTGACACATGAACTGTAAAAACAGAAGTATCTCTAAATAATGTATTTTGATGCACATTTTTGGTACCTGAGATGCTGTCTAGCAGAAGGTGAAGTCTAAAGAACTTGCAATATACAATTTTGTATTCTGTTCATGCCTTGTGGTACTTGACCTCATATATGCATAAGAGGATGAATGCAGGTTTGTACACTGTGCTGAACAGACAATAGAGCAGGAGGAAATTCATTTCTTCTTGAAATCAGGCACAACTGGAGAAATTGGTTTGGACTGTGCTGAGGCACCCTGCCCTGGAAGACATTTCATTATAATTCTTCATTTTTATCTACATCAAGGTGTAGATAAAAGCAGCTTTTCATATCACACAAAAAGGGCTACTCTGTCTATCTTTTTTTTCTTATTCCACTGTGACTCTATTGACATTTGAGGCATTATTCTGTATTTACCCTAGTGAGGCATGATCACACACCTCCATCAGGAGTGAAAGCCAAAGTATGGAGGAAAAACTGCTCCTTTGAAGGGAGCATTATTATATTAAAACATATTACTTAAAAAACAGTTAAGTGAGTACAGTTAGACAGAATGTTATTGTGCTTTAAATCTCTGGAGGAAAGGTGATTAGATGCAGCTGCTATTTTTTCTATAATAAATTTGAATAGAATATTTTACTTACACACGCTGCAGAAGCTGAGCACAAATTGCCTCACTAAGCTCTATTATTCTGGGGAATAGCAAGAATAACAAGCTGAGACACTGATGAACTCAGAGAAATATGAATAACACAACACTCAGGAAGTATCAATATCATGGTATTTGACACTGGGGACAGATATCTTGAAGATACAAGGAATTGCAAGACTGGGTCATCAAAAGCAGGTCTGAAGATGAGAGATGATTTTCAAAATCTCTTTTCTAGGGAAGTCAGATGCACATGCAGGGGATAAGAAATCTTTCCAATAAAAAACAGATTTCATCTTTCAGGTATTAGTAGTCTCCATGTAAAAGTGGGGGGAAGGCTAAGCAGGAAGAGTGATTTCTATTTTCTCAAAGAAAGAACATGGTATGGGGATATTTATGATACTCAAATGGTTATATCTCAAACTTACTGTTCTCCCAACCTTATTTCCTGCTTAAAGCTCAGGAGAGTTCAATGTGTGAGACAAATTTGGGGAGGGTGGGTTAAATACTGCCAAGAAATGCTCCCTGGCTGGCCTTGTAATATGGCCTTAAACAGCACAATATAGTTAATGCTATTGCAAAGAGTTCCAGGCACACACAAAAAAAAAAAAAAATACATACTTTATTAGGAAGTGTTAAGAGTGCACAAAGAGGATTTTTTTATTCAAGAGATTCTTTTTGTCTGCATTTGGTGCAGTCTGTTGGATTAACAACACTTACACCAAAAGTCCTCTTACTAGAAAACAAGCAGCCAACTCCTTTTCTTGAGTGATAGGTCCTTAAGCTGTTAGGGCTTAGCTCTATCTGTCAAGTTTCAGTCCTTTCTTCTGAAATTGCCCAGCGGGATTCATCTGGACTGAGCACATGAGCTTAAATCATATACCTTACAAAATTGCTGCAGTAATGACAGCTTTGTCACTTTCATCCCAACATCTGTAGCTTGCTCTGATTAAGGAGGAATTTGCAAAATTAAAGAACTGAATATGTATATCAATGAGAATTTGAGATGCTGTATGCTGAAATTTGCCATTGATTGTAATCAATCAGAAAATTCAGTTTTAATCTCGATAGCTTTTGAAAGCTGAGCTATACAAGGCAATCTCAGATACTACTGAAGGAGAGCAGCAGGAAATTATACTGTACTTCACTGGCACAGCCAATTGATTTAAGAAATCCAGTAGAAGCCACAAAATTTGTTACTCTGATATCATTATTAGCCTGAATGCAGTCTGAGAATTTTGGGATTATAAAAAGCCTATCAAAATGCATGTTAGTGTATCACCATAGATTAAAAAGTGCTTTGATAATTTTCAGCTTCTCCCCTCAGCTCTGCGCATGTAAGACTTGGAATACTGCATCCATGTCTGGGATTTGCAGCTCCACAAGAGTATGGACCTTTTGGAACTGGTTTAGAGGACAGCCATAAAGATGGACAGCCATAAAGATGATCAGAGAACTGAATGTCTCTTCTGTGGAGACAGTCTGAGAGGGCTGGAATTGTTCAGTCTGGAGAAGAGAAGGCATCAAGGAGACTTCATTGCATCCTTTCAGTACTTAAAGTAAGCTTTTAAAAAAGAGACAGAGTGCTTTTTACAAGGGCTTGTAGAGATGGGAAAAATGGTAGTGATTTTAAACTAATGAGGAGAGATTTATATTAAACTTTAGGAAGAAATTCTTCACCCAGAGGATAGTGAGGCACTGACACAGCTTGCCCAGAGAAGCAGTGTATCTCAGCCTGGTCAGTATTAAGACCAATCTGGATGCGACCCTAAGCAACTTCATCTAGTGGGTGCCATTCCTGTCCATGGTAGAGGGATTGGAAATAGGTGATCTTTAAAGTCCTTTACAACCCAAGCATTTTTGTGATTATATCATTCCATGATTTAGGTAGAAAATAACAGCTTCTGTGCCATAAATTATTGTTTCTGGGGAAAAAAAAGAAAGCTAAGAAAGTATTTTATAGCTTCAGAATAATATTCTGGAGATTCAGAAACTTCCTTATGCAGAAGCTTCTCCTCCAGAGGATGGCTGAGCACTGGAACAGGCTCCCCTGGAAAGTGGTCATAGCACCAGACTGAGAGTTCGAGGAGTTTCTAGATAATGCTCTCTGGCACATGGTGTGACTCCTGGGTTGTCCTCTGAAGGTTAGGAGAAGAACTTGTGGGCCCCTTCTAAATCAGGATACCCTATGATTATATGATTCTGTGACATCAGAAGTATTGTCTGTACAAGGAGGAGTATGTGAGATGTTAGAGCATCCTGTGAATAGAATCCAGCCAGCATTGACAAGCCAGAAGTGCAAGATTTACTGGTTTTACATTTGAAGTAACAGTCATTTAGCATCACACAAGTTTCTTGCCCAGACTGTGCTGATCAAAATAAAGAGAGCCTTGTCTCACTATTTTCAATTTTACCATGATCTCCAAAGAAGTAAAGAATCATCTGAAAGCTTTTATTCCTTGGTAAATGAGACAATCTCTATTTTTCAGGACAGCCTTACATGAATTCAGATTGTAAATCTGGGAAAGTTTTAGCAAGGTGGGTAAAATATCAAGTCAAAGTAAAACCAAAATAAATACACATATTTAACCCTAGACACAGTGTTTGGAAACATGAAAAAGAAACAGAAAACATGGCCATCTTGCTCAGCAAGTTACATATGTATGTGGACATTATTGCAAGTCAAGATTTTAGAGCATTAGTGTAGGGTAATTTTTTCTTTTTTAACATGCACGATCTCTTGAATATGCAACATATTCCCTTGTCATATTCACCTGTCAGACTATAAAGTCAGGCCAACAACAAGGATAAGTACCACAGCTACTTCGGCTACGGTTTGAATCTCAGATGGAATGTTTCTTATATTCAGCACCTTCTTTGCAGCAGAGTCATTAATTTTCAGAGTGGTGTAGTTGAGGTTTTGAGTAGTTTTTGAGTTTTTGAGGTGTTCTTTTAAGTATGACAGCTAAGTGAAATGGCTCTTCATTTGAAGAGTGAAAGTTAAATGGACCATGACCTAGATAAAACCTTCCCTTTGTTTTCCTTCACAGTGTCAACCTATCCATAGAAACACCTTGTAACACTCAGTAACTCAGATGTACACTCAGTCTACTCAGATGCATACTAATTTAGAAAGGAGCACAAATGTAGCCACATTTGACACTGAACAAGAAGCAGTTAATAATGTGATTAACTTCTTGCCATCTTGTCATGGGTCTCAAGCTCTTCTGCACACACACACTATCACCCTCCTCCCACCAGAAATTTAACTTCAGAATGAGAACAAACAATTAGAAAAACATACATTTTGTTGCTTTGTAAATGAGGAGAGAACCACCGTTTATGTCTGGTTCTTGATGAAAGGAGTCATGATTTGCTTTTCTGTTTATCTGGAACTGACCTGATCTGGATGTTTTATAAATGTGTCTCTATTGCACTCACTTGCACATATAGAAAATGTGATTTAAAAATTGTTTCTCTTTGATTTAATGTTCAGATTAACATGATTGAAATATTCAGTGAAAACTGAAGAGAAAGTATGAAGATAGGAACAGGAGGCACTAACTACCAGTTATTAGATGTGGTAATCTTAGAGATATTTTTCAACCTTTACAATTCTATTACTCTGATTTTTGTACTCTTGCAGAAGCACCAAAACCTTCCTTTTCCAGTGAGGTTGATCTGATTGTGTTTTGTGTATGATCGTTCTATTACATATTCTGTATTCAAGTGTGCTTCCCATCCCATCACTGAGTTAAATGCCATTAACAGAATGAGATAACTTTATTTTTCATTCAAAAGTTAAAGTCAAACACCTAAATATTTATATCAGATTAAAATTACTAATCTGTTATAAAATCTGAATTTCTGTACAAATAGATATTCTTCTCATTTTGGGTACCTGCTATTACCAAAGAATCACAGAACTTGAATACAATTTTCTGTCACCAGCCCTCTCCACTGGAGTGGCTGGGCAACCTTTCCTGTAAATTCTCTTGTCACCAAAGACATGCTTTATGGAAGATTATGTCACTGTGAGAACGTCTTTCTCCCTGATGCTATTACATCATATCACATGTGGCACCTCTGGGAGTGATGTAATGACACGTAGTTTGGCATGCCACAGGGAGCAGCATTTCTAAGAGGGTGCTATTGGCAATGGAATGGGATAGCTATTTGAAAACCTGCCTTGAATTTCCAGCAATCCTTGAAGCACAAGCAAAACACTCCCTCACATTAGGAAATGCCTTGTTGAGGAAAAGCTAATACTTCAGTCCTCTGTGCATTAATTAGGAAAGGACCCCCATCCAGGACCCACAATTGTTTACGTGAATAGTTTTTGAGCAAACTACCGTGTTCAGCTGAGGTCTAATTGTGCCTGATAGACCCATTACTTTGTAATTTGAGCAGCGTTGTAGCATTTTCCCCAGTGATTAATTAAACTAAGATAGTGCCCAAATCTTCATAGAAAGCAAGAACATTTAAATTTCACAATCTCGGCCAGAGTTGATGTATGTATATTGTTCAAAGCCAGTGGGGTCTTCTACCCCTCACTTCCTAGGTTTACAATATGAGAATAACCCAGGCTGGTGTGTTTCTTTGTTTCCCATCATGGCTCTGCCCTGCAGATGCCCATAGGGGATCTCATAAGTCCCAGGAAATCTCAACTGCTTTTCACTTAGGCTTATTTCCTACAAAGGTAGTTTTCTGAATAAGGTTAAAAGTGCAGCACTTGTGAAAATGCCTATGACTGTAGCCAAAGGCACTTAGAAGACAGGAAAGCTGTCACTTAACTGCTGTCCACTTCAGAAATCTCTGAGGGCAGTAGGAAGCAAAATGAATGGTAGGATGATTGCATCTTTTACAATTTCTCTTCATTGCTGCTACTGCTACTGCCCTCTCAATGATCTGACTTTTATTATTTGATCTCTTCTTTCTTTCTTTTAATGCTAAGTGTTTTTCTGAGAAAGGATCACCCCAGGAAATTTACCTTGTATTAGTGCAGCAAATGTAGAGGGAAGAGAGGAATGGAGAAAGAGTTTCTTAAAACGTTGCATGAAGGCTCACAGATAGCCCAAGAAAAATAGAGAAAAGTAATGACTTAAAGGCTAATCTGTGAGGTTTAATACATTTCTGAGATGAAAGGGTGAATATTTAGACTATCTGGCTTCTAAGTGAGATGCTAATATACCTGTAGTCTTTAACTTAAATTGTTTCAATATTTGAACTGAATTCATGCATTTGCATATTTAATGTGTATAGAACTGTCTTTCTAAGAGACCACTTTCCATTCTTGAAGTAGATTGAGCTACAAATGCATTTACTTTTGAGGGGCTTTGGATCTATTTTTACTGTGCATCTATTAAGAAGTTTGTGTGAGGTCTGATGTGCTTAGGCACATTATTGTTTGTAAACACAGACACCTCTAATCAATAAAGCATTAAATGAAGTCTTCACTCACTAAGAAGTTTATGAAGACAATAAATCTTTCTTAGAAATTGATTGATGCTAAGTGCATCTCAGTTTGCTGAGTCAAGGCTGGTGTTGTTACAACTTGTGTGTTATGAAATTCTTGTTGAATAAGTGTTCTTGTCCCCACTCCATTTGTTTTTTCTGTGTGATTTTTATACTAAGCCTCAAAACAGGAGGGAGAGTCCAAAATTACCTATACAGTGCATCCTGCAGTACATTACAGGTAACCCCAAGGCTGTTTAGTTCATATCAAGCTCGGTGCTCATGTGCCTGCACCACTTGCAGTATTGAAACTACACACAGACTCATTATCTTCCAGCTTCACTCTGACATGGGATATGGAACACAGATATGGTGTTCATCTCTTTATGTTTTTAGAAGGGATCTCTCCCATCTGGGAAATGTCTTTTGTCTTGTTTGCATTGCCCAATGGAGACATAGAAACTATAGGTGAGAAAAAAGTTCCATGGATCATTAGGTCTCTTGCTATCACACAAAAGATGGTGGAAACATTCTAAATTGTTTTGAAAATTTCAACAGAAGGTCTTTTATTTAAATAAGTTTTTACAGAAGTGGCTACATTTTACACAGAACTCTGATAACAGAGACAGAATTTTTTAGGAATATCAATTGTTTATATGAAGATCCAGCCTGAAGATACTCTGTTGTAATATTAATCTAAAAGAAAAACAGTCTATTGAGAAAAGTCTTAAAAAGAGAAGGCTGCAAACGATGGCACACTGTGTTGAGTCTGGCTGAGCTGGAGTTCATTTCCCCAGAGCAGTCCTCACAGGGTTGCTGTGCTTAACATTGGTGCTACAAATGTGCTGTAACACTCCAGTGTTTTGGCTACTGCTGAACAATGCTGGAACAGCACCAGTGGTGACCCTACAATATTCCACCCTCATCCATAAGCTGAGGGTGGGCAAGATCCTGGAGAGGACACAGCTAGGACAGATGCCCCAAACTGACTGAAGGGATGTTCCATGTCAGCCCAGATATAAAAGCTAAGAAAAGAAGGAGTAAGAGAGGACATTAATTATTTATGAGGTTTGCTTCCAGAGCAACTGCTTCATGTGCTCACCAATGCAAATTACAGAATAAAATCTATTTTTTTCTCTTTGCTCATGCATATGTAACCTTTCACTTTTTTTTCTTGTAAACTGCCTTATATCAAACTACAAATTGTTTTCCATCTTACTCTCCCCTGGGCAGCTGAAAAGAAGTGATAGAGAGGCTTGGTGGGCACCTGGCATCCAGATAAGGTGAACCCAGCACTCACAAAAAATAAAAAACAAACCAGATTTTACAATTGTATTTTATTCTTCGAAAGTACTGGGTTTGGTCAGTGTTTATTTAATTTTTATATATATATATATATATATATATATATATATATATATATATATAAAACACTCTTTAAAATAATTATTTATTTGGAAAAGAATGCTTATGAATAATACCCACTGATGAGGTCTCCTTTACAATGTTAAACTTATGAAGAATTAATGCTCTGTGACAACCTAAAATTCTTTAGGAAGCTTAAGGAGTTGGGATTTCAGTTACACTCTTTACCTAATAAAGATTAAATTATCTGAAAAAATAACAAAAAAATTAAAAAAATT
This sequence comes from Sitta carolinensis, assembly GCA_032173965.1. Classification (NCBI taxonomy): domain Eukaryota; kingdom Metazoa; phylum Chordata; class Aves; order Passeriformes; family Sittidae; genus Sitta; species Sitta carolinensis. The sequence goes on from CM063313.1 coordinate 53,002,726, forward strand.
AATTTGAATTCAGAATCTGTACTTTGATTTGGTTTATTCAGAGGCTTTGCAGCTTCTGAAGTTAAAACCAGTAGATATATTTCTTCTGCCTATAGAAGAACATAACATTTGTATTAAAGCTTCGTCATTCTAGAAATTTTTAGTGCAGTAAAAAGAAGAATATGATGAGAAACCAATTAAAATAACAAGTGTAAAGTATTTTATAAGTAACATAATCAACTTGTGTCAGGCTGACCTTTTTAGGCATTGATTTTTTGTGTGGTAGGTTGCTCTCTTTTACTTAGGGGGAAAAAAGCAATAAATGAAACAAGACCAAAAATTTTTAATAGTACCCCAAAGGTGAATTGCAGGAAAAAAAAACCATATGCTTTCAAACCACTAATATTTCTGAAACCTCAAAACTCATGAAACTTTTCCCTCTATAATATAATAATAAACTTATCAGACAAAATGTATAATCCATGGCGCATTTTTTTCACATGAAATATAATGCTAATTTTTCAATTATTAAAAATAATTTATTTATTAAATATTATTTTTAATCCATCACTACTTATAGTTCCAAATCCAAATTATTTGTCTCCAGTACTGCACAGTGCATGTAACAGTCAATTCCTACAGAGAACTTCCACTCCAAACGTACAGTATATACATTAAACGTTAGTAGGTAAAAACTGCTGGAGTGCTGAAGAAAGGACAGTGAATTCCTTTGAGGTCTAGTAGAAAGTGCGGAATGAAAATGTATTCCTTTACTATAATCTCTGTATTTTGAACTACAAGTCTATCTGACCTGAATATTTACAGTATCATTGAAGCCATTTCCATTTATACTGTTTCTGTGCCACAGAACTAGCAGCTCCTGCCTTGCTCTCTTCCTCACCACAAAGCTGGTCGGCTGTACGAAAGGGAGGGAAGTAGAAGCAGGAAAACCCAAGCAGTGATTTTCTTGTAACTGTCCTTCTTCGTGACTAGCTTGGGTGTTGTAGGATATCGGTGTGGTTTTGGGTGTTGTTTCTCAAATTTGTGAATGGATGCTACTTCCATCTGTAATTCAAATATGTCATTATTGTCTGGGCAATATGGTGAGACTCAGCAGGACAGACTTAGACCTGCTGGTCAGTGCACTTATCTTAAAATTAGACTAGTTAGCAGTTTCTTGTTGGCAGCAATGCCCCACTTCGTTATCTCAAGGATGCAGATTCATCTGATGTTCTGTTTGTAGTCATGTTGTTTATTTCTCCATTTCATAGTCAGGTCGTACTGATTTCCTTCTTGCAAGAATTTGATGTGCATTGTTATGATAGTTTGTATCCTCAGAGAAAGAAAATGTGAGGAATGACAGCCAAGGTCACCTATTTATAAAAACCAAGAAGTTGTGAGAAGCAGTGCCCTCTCCCACAGCATGATTCAAATTGGGGCTGTTTTGTGACAGGACTCTCATGAGGAGGAAAGCAGAAACAGCATCATTGGTGTGTGTTTGGGGAAACCTTTTCCCAGGCTTGGGGAAATGAGCCTTACAAATCTTGCCAGCAGGCAGGACTTAGCTAGTGAACTACCAGCTGCCTGGTCCTACACATAGCAAGGGAGCAGCTGTTTGAGTGATCTCATATAATTGATTTGCTGCTGTTTCCTTACAAATGAGTTTGCTCTTTATTAGCCCTGTTCAGAGTCTCAAAAGGCAAAGTACTGCTCATGTAATTCTTCCTTGCACTTGCAAAGTGTGCTTGTTATCATTCAAAGTATTCTGTTCTTTTAGAGCTTATAAAAATTAATGATTTAATTTTTTCTATTTCCTCCCAATTTAAAAAAAAAATAAATATTCACCTCTTTTTTAGTTTGTTTCACTTTTACAATTAAGATGTCCATAGACAATGGAAGTGTGCATGGACCTGTAAAATTCTCAGAGAGTGTCATAGGGTTTCTTCTTTTAGTGTGATTTTGCTGTGGTTTAAGAAATACTTTCTCTGTGCTATAGAAAACTGGAGAAGCAGTCTTGGTATGATCCCATTTTATCCCTGGTGTCACTGCACTCATCTACCCACCAGGCAGATGAAGAACTGAGTCTGAAGAGACAAAAAATTCACTTTCATGTCTACTTGTGTCTTCTGATCTCATCCTCTGATTTTAGTTTAAATCCTCTGGAAGGACTGTAATAATGCTAAAGTCTTATAGCTAAATACTACTTTGGAGGTTAAAAAAACATAAAAGTCAAACCAATATGAATTACTCTAGTCTCTTCAGAATCAATTACTACCAGTCAAGAGAACAAAGTGTTGTAGAAAGATTACAATCCACAGTGAGAGCCAGGATCCAATAACTAAGTGCACCTGAGAAAAGGAAGCAGACATTTCCTTTTTTTTTTTTCCTGAACTATCTCAGGAAAGAGACAACACCAGTTAAATTCAAATTAGTCACAGAAAGGGAGAGAAAAGTAAATGATACTCTCTTGATGTGAGAAGATGCAGAGGATGAACTTCCTAGAAGCTGTTTACTGGTTTAAAAAGAATTATTGTGATGAAAGTTCTGATATTTTAAAGTTATTGGAAATTATAAATGAATTAGGTTAACAGGCTGGATTTGATAACAGCAGTTAATCTTGAGAAACATTAATTAAGACCCTCAGATAGGTTTTACAAAAATGCTTGAGCCTTGATTTGGAATCTGCTCACAAATTAATCTCATACCTGCTGCAGAACTGGAAAACAGATCTGCTTTAAATTCCATGGTTATATAACAAATATTTATCATTTACTCCGGGCTTAAGCCTCTAAATTATTTTGCATCTTCTCTACCATACACCCCCCCACCTCTCTCCAAACCCCTCCCAGGTCTATTAGAAACAGTAATTTGTAAAAACTGATACAGTTTGCAGACACAAATTTTGAGTTAATTTGCCATACAGGACCAGGGCAAGAGACGTAATTATTAATGCTATGTCCTTTCATAGTGTTTCTGCAGCATAAAGAAACTTTCAAGGCTATGCTGAAGGCAAAATAAAAATGTCTTGATGTATTAAATAAGTTATGAGAGAACTGTGGGAAAAATGCAAAGCAAAATTCATATCAGAAGTTAGTTCTAACATTTGCAGGAATTATAATGGAAGCAATTCTTGGTTACTGGAAGAGCCAAGAATATGATGCAGTTAAAAGTTAAAATTCAAGTAAAATGTAGAATAGATGATCTTAAAGGAAGAATGTTCTTCTTGTTTGAGTGGTCAGCATCTTATGTGGAAAAAAACATCATCTATTTAAAGGCTATCTTAATACATACACCTAAAATGGAGGCGGTAATCTGGCTGCCTTGAACCTGGTTTTCACAGCTTTTTAATGTTTTTCTTTGAAATCTTGATTTCTTCTTTAAATGAATGAGGTTTTGGGTGTTAAAATGCATATATATTTCCCCTTCAAAATGTTCCTGGTTGGATTTGGCTTTTATACCACATTGAATATGAAGTAGATTTGTACAAGTATGTGTCTATAAGTATATTTGGTTTATGTATATATTAGATTAGGAATCAAAATACCTTTAAAGATTTATAAAACTAGTTATATAAGCTATACTCTTGCATGTAGTAATGGGGCCGTAGTGTTTGAAATAAATTAATTCAGAAGCAATCTGGCATCATAAAAGCATGAATGGGAAAAGTATTATTAGATGAAACATGACAGCAAGTTCAGAGCAAGAGTATCTTTGTTTTTGTCCTGGTGTTTTTAAGGGATAATGCATTCACAGCATGGTGAATTTTTTTAACTTTTAGCGCAGGAGACCTAAGAGACTACATGTCAGAGAGTTCAATTAGGCAAAACATTAGTGCTTGGAGATGTTTGATTTAACAGACCATACCCTTGAAATTTTAAAGGGGTAAAATGTATTTCATTATTTCTGGTAAGTAAGCCACAATGCCTTGGAGAGAAGGATGAGATGAGGAACTGCAGCCTAAGAACATGGCTGGTTTTTCAAGGAGCATTAAAGAGCAGCAATAAGTCTAAATGCCTACATGTTTGCATAGCAACACTGGCTTCTGGAGACAGTTTGAGTCATCTGTTATTCAGAAGGTGTGCTTTCAGCGTTAAGTAGGAGAAGACCACCCACCCATCTTAGCTCATTTAGGAGTGGGGTGAAGAGTCAAGGTTTATAAAATTCTGCCCACTTTTCAAAGACTTAAAAATTTGATGTGTCCACCCAATCCTGTGTCTCAGGAGAGGCCCGCATGAAGATAGACTTCAACAGCAGCTATGATAAAGTCTCTCCTGGAGAACTTTGCAGAGTACCTATATAAGGATGGAAAAAGAAGGAAAACAGTGAAGGGGAGAGACAAATACAGGCATAAATTAGGAAAGAATTGGCTGTTTGCTAGGCATCTGCTAGTCAGTAGAGCTGCAGTTACAGTATAACTGCAGGGCTCTTCTTTAAGTGTAACTTTTCAGTGGCCTCTGCTCCTTTCAGCCATATTTAGCTCATTCACATAAACTCACCTTTTTGGCCACCAGCACTCACTGGTTTTGATGTGTATGACAGCGTTCTGTGAACAGCTGCAGAACATGGCTGAGAAAAGGTGGATATGATTTGAATTTTCCTCAGGATGCTAATAACCAACAGTATCTGTTTTCCCACATCTGTTTGCATTATACAGCCTCATTAATGGGCATACATCTTCACTCTTTGCTTCATTCTAGAGTTGCATCTGTCAAAAGTGAATCCTGCTTGTAGTCACCCCAAACTGACCTCTCAGCTATCCTTTCTAGTTGATATATAGTGAATTTGACTCAGTTGTGCCAGTAATCTTTCTCATCATTGATTCACAGAAAAAGAGATGGCAAAAAAAAAAGTGGGCTAATAGGATTCACAAATATATTATAATAAAAATAACAATAATAATCCTGATAGTCATGCCATTTTGCCTTTAAGAGATGATTGAATAATAGTTGCCTAGTAATGAAGAGAGGCCAGGTTACAAGGTCCATTCTGTAGCAGGAGCAGCTACAGAAGTGGAGGATGGCACACAGAGGCAATGTACAGGTACTATGGTCCAGAGTTGTTTTCACACGCTGGTAATAAATAACCTTCTGGAATAACAGCTGCAGCATATGGCTCCTCAAAGGGATTTTGCAGACTACAAAGTGTGAGGGTGGATTGTTTTTGATGAGATTCGATGTCATGTGATGAAGCTTTATTAGTACAGTAAAATCAACTCTTTAGCTCAAAATTCAACTCTCATACATCATGCTGCCCTTTGGATTTCCAGTGTTATTATTTGATCTTTATGAAGATCTTTCCTAATGAGCAGCAAATTGCTCCTGGACTTCTCATTCATCATTTCAGCTGGGCTTATCTCTTTGAGCTGTTGGTTGTTTTGTTGGGTTTTTTCCCACATCTCGTAGCTAAATTAAAATAATCAGAAGTTGTAAAAGCATAAAAACAAAGAAAAAAAATGAGTGTCCTCCCTGTTTCCTAATAGACATATTCACAGACAATAAGCTCTAAATCTACAGCCTCAAAGTTGTATGTCATTAAAAATTACAGCTTGTCTATTTTCTTATTTAAAAATTAATTTTTAAAAATTAGTATTTACTGGACACCAACATCTTTGCAGCTAAGACATCTTCAAAAGAAAATGAAAGAATAACCAGCACTGATTCCCTAGTGTACTTTTTCTCTCATGTCTTTTTGGGACCTTTTTGGGTCTTTTTTCTGTCTGACTCTACTGATTATAAAGCTAAGTTTAAACTCCCTTCCTCTTATATTCTCTGGTGTGTTTCACAGCCTCCCTTTAGATTATACATTAATGTTAATTGTCTTACCAGATGGGAAACCATGACTTCTTTTTATGTTATTCTGACTCATTCAGTGAATGTTTCCATTAAACACACAAGTATTTACCTGTGTGTACCACTGTACTAAATAACTTTGCCAATTGGTACCTGATTTTATTCATGGTGATTATTAATTGTGGAAGCCAGCCATTGTTCATCTCATAAGACAAAACTGAAATCACAAATTTCCATAACCTGTACCTGTGCTACACAGCAAATATTTGTTCAGTAGAGAAGATAGAACAGTGTCTGACAACCCGTTCACCCTACAAATGTTGTGAGAGAGTGTGAAGAAAAGGTTTGCATATGGTAGTTTCAAAGTTGCCCAGACAAGCTCTGAAATCTTATCAGAAGGAAAAAAATCACACGTTTTTGTAATATTTTTGTGGCCAGATACATTCTTGCCCCCAAGGACACAAATACATGCAAAACCTTGTTTATAGCTTGTTTTCTTTTTTTTTAACTCTGTGCTACCAACCCATGTAATTAGTTAACCTGTACTTACTAGGATGATGAACAATGATATTTCTTTAATTAGAACCATTTTTACAACTGTATTCAAAGTACTAATCATCACCTAATTACTGATACATCTTAGGAGGAGAAATGGAAAGGATGAAAGATGTTCTTTCCTGCAGTTGTGGTGAATGAAGAGTGTGTTGTGGCAGTACTGACTGTACTGAGAGGAGAAGTGCTGCAAAATACAAAAACAGGTTTAGATGATTTGAGGAAGACCTGCATTCTAAATATGGTGCCATTTATGTGTTCTGTTTCCTGACGTCAACTTATACGCTTGACTTGTTTAGCAGAGATGGAGGTCAGTGGAGATAGCCATCGATTCATTCCCTAGAAAAGGTATTTGTGTACATCTCAGATTGTAACCCCTTTGTGACTACCTGCTCTGTTCATGTTACTAAGCACTATAGGTGATGATTTTCCTTGAAAAGACAGTTATATGTATATTATAACAGAGAAGGAGGTAGAGTAGTGAATAAAAATTATAACTTTTGGGGAAACCTTATGTCGCTCTCTGCAAGTAAATGCTGATGGTTTGCTCAATCTGGTACCTTCTGAATAATAATGCAAGTCAACATTACAGCAATGTCAAACACTCATTTCTGACATTGTCCAAACTTTGATGTATTTCCCAGCAGTAAGATGTCAAAGCTCTACTTGGCTGCAGGAGATATACGTACATACTCAGGCTTCTGAATTTCCACAATTATTTTTAACAAGTTATCTTATCTTCTTATCATGCAATTCAATGAAGTGCTGTAAAATGGCCAGTGAAACTGAAAAAACTAAGAAATAAGGGGGAAAAAAAAAAGAAAATTAGTAATAAAGTATAATCTATGATTCACCGTATGGTAAAACCTATGCTTTTTTCTACGTCTTGTTTGCTATTGTATATCTTAGCAATTACCCATTCATCTTTATTGTAAAATATATCCTCACACACTATAAATAACATTTGTCTTCTTGGTTCTGCAGTTACCTGGTAGAAATATTTTCATTACTATGAAATTCAAGGTTGATTTTTAAAACACATAACTGTAAAAAAAAAAAAATAACAGAGGTGACATTTTTAATACTTCAAGTAGGAGATTTGCATATTTTAAGAAAACATTAATCTTTCACCTCATACAAATCTATCACATACACCATGCTTTTCTTTTAGAAGAAGAGTTAATAAAAGAAAGTAATACGCATACAAGTTCAACATGTATGCTAACCCTAGGAAAGTAGTATATATTAAATGAGATTAGTTAATACACATTGTAATAGAAAAGGAAAGAAGTGCCTTTCATAATACAGAAAGATACTTTAAAAATCCATTTATATGATTAAAACGTTACAAACAGTTTGTCATAATTCGTAAGACATCATGAAATCTTATCTGTGCCTTTTTATAAAAACACACACATGTTTTCCTTGGCTGTGTCCTTTCCCTTTTGTAGCTGCTAGGCATTTTCCAGATAAACACTTCAATTTTTCAGATAGTATCAAAAAGCCAAAAATGGGCAATTACTTAAGAAAAACCTTGAGAGATTTCTTAAGCATATATTTTTTTTTTTAAATTAGTTGCTGTTATCTACTAGCTTTTCTTATCTTCTGCCTTTCTGAGCACTTTAACAACTTGCTTGTGACACCTTCAGCTCTAAACCGAAACCTGGAAGCACCCAGCTTTTCATGAAGAGATGCATGGAAAGGCAGGTGCATGCTTAGCTTACTGTAGACCAGTTGCAGTTGTGCAGCTCTGCAGGTAGTGTATATATGTACACAGATCTGAATATATATTGTTGCATGGATCCTTTCTTTCAAACTTAAGAATCTTATTATCAAACTTAAGAATGGAAGTGCTTTTCCCAAATATATAGTGTAGTACATATGTCAAGGTTAATTTAAATATTTTCTGTATGTTTCAGGCTAACTCAAAAGAAAGTAATTTTTTAAGTGCAGAAATAACCACTAAATGGGCTAAGTAACCACTATTTAGTAGTGGATTAGAGTTTTATTTAATATTGGCCCCTTCTTAAAATGAAGCTATACTACTTAATAAAGTTATACTACTTAATAAAGCACTATTCTCTACCAATAAGTATAATATGGATATATAGTTTGATATTTATTCGGTTACAAAATACTGCTGGGCTTTATTTTTCCTCAGGAATTGATGGCAAAAGTAGAACATAAGGAAGCATATTTCCAGAGCATCATGAGATCCTTACTTTCTCAAATAATTTTGCTCTGAGTAGAATATGAATCTTACTGGAATAGCTGCCTGAAATCTTGCTATGAAAATGTAGTAATTTCGTGGTTTGGTGTATTTTTGGGGTTCTTTTTTTGCTTGTTCATTTGTTTGTCTGTTTATTGGTTTGTTTTTAAGGAAGACTCATAGGACTGTTTTACTTAATGTGTCAAGTATTGCCAAGAAGAAAAAGATAAATCCTTACTATTAATGACTGCATTAATAAGGCTCGTCAGACAACTGCATTAGTAAAAATGCTCGAAACAATAAATGGAATGGAATTCAGTGTCCAGTTCTGGCTTATCAATACAAGAGAGACTGGAAGATCCTGGAGTGCACCCAGAAGAGGGCAACAAAGGTGATAAAGGGACTGGAGCATCTGTCTCGTGGAAAGGCTGAGGGATCTGGACTTGTTCTACCTGGAGAAGAGAAGGCTGGGAGGGAATGTTATCCAGGTATATGAGTGTCTGAAGGCAGGGTGTCAAGAAGATGGATCCAGGCTTTTCTTGGTGCCAAGCAATAGGACAAGAGGCACCAAGCAGAAACCAATGCACAGGAAGTCCTAGCCATACATAAGAAACACTTTTTACTGTGCAGGTGACCATGCACTAGATCAGATTGCCTGGAGATCTTGTGGAGTCTCCTTCTTTGAAGATATTCGGAAAGTGCCTAGACAGAACTCCAAGTAATGTGCTCTAGAGAATCCTGCTTGAGCAGGAATGTTGGACTAGGTGAGCTCCAGTGGGCCCTACCCATCTTACTCATTCTGTGATTCTGAAAAAAAAGCATTATTTTTCTCTAAGAAATATCTTCTATCTCTATTACTTCTTGCCTACAGCTACAGAACACTGCATCTATTTTCTATAAAAAATAAATATCGTACATGGAGGTATAAACTATCCAATTAAAGATTTGCAGAAATCTATCTAACTTTTAAAGAATCATTCAGCCTTGTCAATAAGAAAACCACAACACAATTGAGAAAGCAGTACTATGAACCTTCAAAGAAGTAAGAGTTCCATTAGAATAAAGATCAAATTTGATCAAATCTGAATCCTCTCTAGCCACAGTCCTGCTGATTTGTTATGCTAAGGAAACCTATCATAGAGCCCTCTGTTTTGCCCAAGATACATATTGAGTGTTGCTTGCTTGTCCACTGAGGAACTGAGAAGAATTTACTGGCAGTATTACAAACAATGTATGGCCTCAAATAATCATGTATTTTGCAACTGTAGTCCACAGACATATAATTCTAATGTATTTGAAAAAAGTCTTAATGTCCTGGTTTAAAATAAATTTGGGAAGAAACCTCTGAATGGGTCCCTCTAGAAAACAAATCCAAACGGCCCCTCCCCCCAGCTGGTTCAGGAAAATTTTTTTCTTAGAGGAAAGTGGAAAAAATGTGTTTATTTAACAGGCAAAGCACTCCCCAGCACAACAAATGAACCGTACTAAAGAACAAAACCTCTCGCCGCTCCGCAGAGATGCCGAATCCAGTCAGTCTGTGCCGTGGGTGCAGCTCGGCTCACTCAGTCCGTGTCAGTCCCTGGCACTGGGAAATGCCGGGCACAAGCCAGGCCTGTGGGGACACAGGGGTGAGCTCCGGGTGCTCTGCTGGGGGTTAGTCCAGAGCAGGTTCAAACAGTTCCAAGAAAAAGAAAAAACCTCACAGTCCGGAGAACTTCTCTGCTCAGCTAGCCAAAACTAACAAAAAGCAAAGGAGATCTCTCTACCCCTGTCCACACTGCAGACAACACTCGCCGTGTGTCCAGGAAAGCTGAAACCTCTTACCTTGATGTTTTAAAAACAACCACCTCAGACATTCCACTGCTTCTCCTTCACTCTCAGATCCAGTTTTAAAGATGCAGAACTTATTTCTGAGTTAAACAAACAGATGGGGATACAAATCAGCATCAAACCAGGACACCTTGTTTTAAAGTTCAGAACATGCAAGGGTCTTTTATAAAAATATAAATAAATTTTCAATTTGGCAAATAGCGTGACTAGCACTCTGTAATTATTAGAAGTACTTGTGAATAGATGTAACAGTAAATGAAGTGTTGAGATCTTTTTAGCTGTGCGCTATTTTAATGTTTGAGCACACTGTTGTGTATGCTCTGAACAAACTACAAAACAATTCTGTCATCAGCCAACAGGAAATGACAATACTCTGCAGACAGTGAAAAATGGAGCTCTGTCACAGAGTGGTCAGAAGTCCTATTTCCATTTACACAGCAGTCTTGTCATGAATGAACATTGCAAGTTTCAACACTGAGTTTAAAGTGGCTTAAAAGCTTTTCAAGGATTATCCAAGTTAATAAGTTAATAAACAAATAAATAAATAAATGGAAAACCACTTTATGTTTTCCCAGTTGGTTTATCTAGGAGCTTAGGAAACTTACAACTAATTGAGTTTATGTCCAGTTTAGAATATTTATTGGATCACATTTGAACTCCTAGATTTTTGCAGTAAAATTCACAAGTTCAAAGGCTGTGCTATAAAGAATTCCTGCCAGCTCACATAAAGTTCTTTCGGCCCAGTTACACATAGCTCTCTAATTCTAGTTCACTAATCTCTTGCTTTTGTTGCTTTTTTTTCCAAATGGAGCAAAGCAAAGGGTGATGTTTAGAGATGCCACTTTTAAAAAACTAAGGCTGTTTAACATGTATTTTTTTTATAGAAAACCAGAGAAGTAATAATGGTAAAAGCAGAACACCACTTGAATAATGATAAAAATGAGTTCTTCATTATTACCATACTGTACTGAAGTTTCAAAAATACAGATTTCTTGGCTCAAAGACAAGCTTCCTTCAGGACCTTGAAAGAACCATTTTTTTTTACCTTGCTGTCCATTCTAACATCTGTAAAGTGAAGATAAGAGAAATGTGCTTCACGTACCAATTGTTTTAGTTCTGTGAAAGTGTGTAGCCTGAGGAATATAAAACATGCCAATGGAGCAACAAGAATTTTAATGGAAGGGTTTGTGCTCAAAACTTTTGGTGCAGTCATTTTCTTGCTTTGTTTTCAATTAAAATGGTGAGTACTGATGTACAAGTACACACCACTAGTTTACAAAAGAAATCCCACTTTCATTTCTGTGATCGTCTTCTTACACTCTACATAACTTTTCTTTATTAAACCATGACAGCATAATTATTTCATTAAAAAATTAATATAGCACTGTTACTAAAGTATTTCATTACTTCGCACCACTTCTTCAGTGCTAACACTTAAGTTTTCAGTTATTTTCAGCTGAGAAACTGCAGGAAAGAGGGAGAAAACAGTGCTTTATTTAGTGCAGCATGGACTGTGATCACTGTACTGCCAAAGAAACCTTTATCCAGATTCACTTTAAAGTGTGGTGTTTTCAGAAACATTTGCTTTAGGTTTGGGTTGGGTTATTTTTTCAATACTGAAGATGTCAATTGGATATTTATACTAATTGCATGGTTTAGTAAAATAGTGGTTTAAATGTTCTGCTGTCTTTGTAGCATCTCAATTCTTCCTTCTTTCTAAGGTTAACTCTTTCCTTCCACCTCTACTCTTCTCAGAAGTAGTATTCCCCTGCTCTCTGGCCCAAGAGAGAGCTTTAGTACCTTCTCTATTCCCTCTCTGTGATTCACTGTCTTTGTAGGAACAGGAGACTACTGGGAGCAAGTGGATTACTATAAGACATGGCCTTGCCCAATCTTATTGCCAAATTATTTTAGAACACCTAATAACAACTTTATATGGATTTTCTGTGATGGATGATTATCACTCCTATGCAATGGTAATAGCCTAGCATTGCAGAAGACTGGATTTATTTCTCTCATTCAATAGGACTAATCAGGTGTGGCAGAAAAGGGTATTAAAAAAACCCTGACTGTCTCTACAGAATAACTGAGGTACCTGAAATCTAAAAAAAAATATGATGTCATCAAACCAGTGCCATGAATGCAGTCAGTGTTAGGGTCAGATTCACTGGGAGATGTATAACTTCACGCTTGTATAGATAATAAGTCCACTGCTCTTCAGACTAAATAGGGTTGCTAGATTTTCACTTTGTTCCCTTCCTGTGATTATAGATTCCTCTCTTTTTTTCTCAATCTCATTTTACCCCTAATAAATATTGCCTTCTCGGCCCAGTAGTTGAAGTTGAAAATGTTGTTGTCTGAACAGCGAGCATTTCTTTTCTCTGAGCAGGTAATAAAACTATGAAGATTTGCCTTGACTTAGTCATCTTTAAGAGTTTAGAAAAATGGACCCAGACATGAAGGAGTTGCATGAAAAACATCATAATATCTTTCATTTATAATTAACTGGAGCAGGAAGTCACACAGGCCCTAACCATGATAGCTATAGCCAGCATAAGGTCAGGAAGTATCAGAAACAAAGACCAGCTTTTGTAGCAATGAGCTAGTGATTGTATGCAAAAGGGTTTCGTATACAAAATTCCGATTTTTTTCACAGTAGCAGGAAGAGATTGCTCTTATATGCAGCCTAATAAAAACAAGTCTTAGTATGCTGTAGATTATTGTCACTTCATTATAGTTTCCTGTAGCTACGTTCTCCTTGTGACAAGCAAATTATCTTGGTTATGAAAGTTTTAATGCCATCACTACAGAAAAGACCTGATTTAATACTTGTCATTTATGTCCTCAGCTATTCCCATACAGTCAGGGCACCCTGGGCCCTTTTTCCTTCTTTTACCCTTTAATAGCACCATTTTGTATTTCTCCATTAAGTGGTTTTTCTCTCACCACCAAGTGGCCTGCACACCAGTCTTCTCCTAAGCTTCTCAGAGGTTGTTCTCCCATGTGTTCAAAATATTGCCACTGTAGAAAGATTCCTACATTACACTTTTCTATTTTTTTTTTCATTTTGAAAGGTTCTTGATCAAACTTTTAATTTCATATATTGTCTACTTTGTACCTATGCTTCCAGTTTAATTTTCTTTCATCCACTTAGTCATTCATCTGCTAAGTCATTTTGGCTTAAATTTTCTGGGTTTTTTTCTGTATCTCCTTCCATGATGACCCATTACCAATAAATATTACTTTCTTAATTTCTTTTTTATGAAATCATATCTACTTTGTATTAAAATGTAGAGATTAAAAGATCTCTTTTTTCTTTGCACCCATGTGAGAGAAATTATAAAAAGGAGTGAAGTGAACAAAATGTACTTAAACTGTAAGTATTTTGAGTAGTCTGTGAAATCCTTTGCTGCCTTATTCCAGACATCTGTCTTCATGGACCTCAACTATCTTCTAACTGAATTCTTAGAGTGAATTGAATCAATGGATTCATGCAGAGAGAGCCTATTCTGGAATTCTCTTTTCCAGGATGAAAATGCTTCTGTGTAAATTTGCCTCTTTATGAAGTTAAATTATTATAAATTTGACCCCCTTACTCTCAAATTGTCATTTCACTTAAGTACTTCTCACCCTCATGCATGTTTTGCATCCATTGTTTGAGCAAAAAATTGCTTACAAGTATAAATTACAAGCTTGTGTAGCATTATTTTTAATGCTGATTGGGCATGAGGTGCAAACCATTTGAGATGCAATGCGTATTTATGGTCAGCTGCTACTAGAAGACCAAAAAGTGAATGCGTAGAATAATATAGTGTTTAACTTGCCTATTTGCTGAAAAGATTGCTGGATTATTTTCAGCTGCCTATAATTAAAATGAGTAGATCTTGAATTATTCATAATAAATCCTCAAACCAAGTCAGTGCCCAGTGGATTTAGATATTTAACTTCCAAACATGTCAGTAAGTCAAAGCTGCATATCCAATCCTTCACCTCATCTTTAGCTTCTGAGTTCTTTCATAGAACTGAAGATGTCTTGCTATTGGACATTGTTAGTGTTTTTAATTTAATAAGGGTTCTCAGCACAGGGGATAATAAAGAAGTGATCCAGATTTGTAGCCTTTTCTCTTAAAAGATGCAAAAGGACAAAATGTAAAAATGTATATGCTGCTTATTCAGTGACCTGAACTCTTGAGCATCATCTGTAGAGGTGCAAGTAATTGTTGCATGATGATTATTTTCATCAGCCTAAAGCATGAAAGCAATTGAGTGAAAAAATCCTCATGTTACATAAAATAATTACTGCCTGTGAGCCATAATAAACAACGTCTTTCTCGCAGTGGTGATGTTAAGCAGCAGAACAAATGAGTACAGCCTGCTGATTGTGCAATGTCCTGATCATTAACAATTGCTGTAACTCCCAGTAAGTAAATTATTTAATTACTGGGGTGTCTGCATGATCTGTTTCTAAAAGGAACAAATGATAATGGTGAGAATAAACCACAGTCACTTCTGACTACAAGTGACTTAACCATCTACAGCTCTTAGTGTTTCTCATTGTTGGGTTTTGCTTCTGCTCTGCTGGATGTCCAGGAGGTGTGTTAAAATTCAACCACAAAGGAATACAAAGTCAATTTATATTCAGGAGATAAGAAATAATGAGCAGAATAAAAAAAAAAAAAAAAAAAAAAACTTCAAGAGAGCAGAAGGGAAGAGAGAGATAGGAGGGAAGGTTGTGAGATTTATGCCTACAATGCACAACGGCAGTATCACCATATCTTCACAAGGTTTATTGCTTTACCATTCCTACAAACCTGGGCTTAATCCAGAAACTCATCAATCTAACCATGTTATTACTATATTTAGAATTTGAAATAAATGCTGATTGGAGAGTAAAACTGATGTAAATTTATGAGTCCATGCAGAAAAGAGGCTTCCCCTGTATCCCGTGAGAATCTTCCTTTACGCAAAATGGGTGGGCAAGCATGATTTTCAAGTTGAATAGCAAGCTTGCATCTACAGTGATACAGATTGTCAGCTGTCAGCATTGAATAATGAATCCTGAAATTGAACAAAAGTCATTATCTGACTAAAGAGAATTTGTACTTAGGAGGTGCAATATAGCCCTTAGTTTTAACTGAGCTTCTACCAGATGAGAACCGAGCAAGTATTTCAATACTTTGTCATAACTGGAAGTGTGCACACACACCAAACAATAATCCTATCTCAAACAGGATGTTGAGGATTTATAAACTGAAGACTTCCCGGAAGTCAGACAACCTTCCTTGTTTCATTTTTTCCCTTCTGGTTAATGTGAGATCACCTTCTAAGTTTGGAGTACATCCTTGCAAATATAAGTAATGAAATCCCAAGGTATTAAAAAAAACTTTGAAAATCTTATTACTCTGTCCACTCTGTGGATTTAAATCATATAAAAGGGAAAAATGTAAAAGTATATTACTTTTTTTGAACATACCATAGATTTTCTGCGCCTATGTTTTAGTTTTCCAGGGCAGCTCTTTGAAACAGGAACTACCAGTCCCCCTGTGTATGGAAAATGTTTAGCACAGGCTGATACTTTCAGCTGCCAAATGCATTAGATTTCTTGTTGTCTGTTCAGGCTGGTAACATGCATGTAAGGTGGCTTTATCAGTCCCAAGGAATACTACTTTCTCTCTCTTACTCATTTTGAGTAGATTGCTCCATTCTTTCTCATTAGACTGTAATTGCTCTGTAATTATTTTAACTACAGCTGGGACAATAAGCCTTGATGCAACAGTACCATAAAAGGAGCACTGAGAATTCAAAAATCATCATCTCACTTGATTTTTATTACTTCTCACCTTCTCCTGCTGTAAGTACTACAAAAGGTCACAATAGCAGAAAGGAGAAGGAAAGATTAAATAATTAGATTCAGGATGATCACCTAGATTCCCCTCTGGTAATATTTCCTCTCCAGAAAAGCTACATTTACTAGATAAATTCTTGAGTTGTGGGGAGGGGAGTAGATTTTAGACTTGCATATGTACCCATGAGCACTTCACTTACTAAAGCATATATATTCAAGGACTAAGTACAGAAAATAGGAAAACACATTACAAGGCTCTCACCGAGTCAGTTTTCATTTTCTCTGCTAGAATTTTCTGCTTCCATCTGTAAGCATTTGCAAGATTTCCTACATCATCTCTAGTTCTGCTTGTTTGACGGGAACAAAAGCTCTTTTAGCTTTACTCCTTTTGACACACGGGGTGTATAATGTTTCAGGATATGTTTCAGAAGAACTCAGTAACACTTCACAAGATATTTCCACTCAGAAGAAAGAGGTTTTCTTTCTGTGACCTACTTCAGAATCCCTGCCTTGTTGGTCAGTTTTCTGAGAATCTGTTACCTTAGCCATCCTTTTCAAATTTCTCTGTTCCTGCAGAGAAATATGCCAAATAAGTTTCAAGATATTTTTGTAAGCACTCACAAATTAAAAAAAAAAAAAAAAATCAAATCATATTAATGCTAGGATTCTTACACTTTGGAAGGTGCATTTCTTCATGTCTTTTAAGAGAAATTGTAGATAATTTTAATTTTGTCCAAATTAATGCTAACCAATCCAGTACTTTTCACTTTGCCATCATTCACTCATACCTGTTGTATCTAATTCTGTCTCCATCTAATATGTTGTTCTGTTTTTTTCCACGATTGGAAAACATGTTATATTGAAAAAAATCCAAAAAACCCAAAAATCATGTTAGAAGTCAGCAATATTTTTTTTCCAAAGTCTGCAAGCAAAAATTAAGACAAAAAACCTGACCATCTATCCCTTTGTGTCAACTATTTTCCACATTTGACTGAAAATCTGGGAATTTCCCACCACTTCTTTAAGTTTATCTATTTTATTACCACACTTCAGCTTTTCTTAGAGAACTGTCTGTATTGGGTAGGCATGGAAAGGTCTTGGTAGGAGGAAGGTTACAGAGGTGCCTTGTGTGAGAAACTGCTGGAAGCCCCAGGACAGGCCTATCGGTAGTGAAGGCCAAGTCCCTATCACTAAATGAGATAATATGTTGAAGAAGATGTATCAGGATTACATAAGAGAGAGATGGGACTGGTGATAGATGCATTAAAGCATAATTTATTGCATTTTTCTGTTGCCCAGCATTAAAAGGAGTCCATCTTCACAGCTTTACCACATATGTCAAAAGGTGATAAGACCTCTAGCTACAAAGTCTTTTAAAGATTTATCAACCAACAAAACACTGCCAAGAAGGTAATTTATGCTTTTAACCCAACAGTTAATTTTTTGTTTTGCTGCCATGCGGGGTCTCTTAACCAATCATATAACAACACACAAACTTACAGTACTACACCTTAAAACTTCTTATTCTCTTTATAACTACTTCTAGACCTTAAACTTTCCAGTACGTAGCTTAACATATTTCTGCTTAAGCTACAAATCTATGTTTTTGCTTCTAGTGTCTAAGTCAGGTGGCCTTTTCCATGGTCTCAAGTCAAATCCTGTACTCATTTCTATGCCCTTGCTTATAGATCCTAGGTTTTGAGGATTTTCTGCACTTTGATTTCCGACAAAGGGAGGAAAAGTTACTGTGCAATAATTGCTGTCAGAGAAGAGAGGAGTGAGAAAAAGAGAGAAAAACAGCCCTGAAGACATCAAAGCCAGTGAAGAACAAGCGGCAGGAGGTGCTCCAGGCACTGGAGCAGAGATTCCCCTGCAGCCCCCATGCAGACCATGGTGAGGCAGCTGGACCATGGGGATCCATAGGAGGACCCCCATGCTGGAGCAGGTGGATCCCTGAAGGAGACTGTGACCCCATGGGAAGCTGACATTGGAATATGCTTCCAGCAGGACCTGTGGGTCATGGAGAGAAGAGCCTATGCTGGAGCAGGTTTGCTGTCCAGACTCGTGGCCCCGCAAGGAACTTGTGCAGTCTGTGTGACTGCACCACAGGAGGGACACATGCTGGAGCAATTAATGAGGAACTTCAGCCCATGGAAAGGACCATCACTGGAGCAGTTTGGGAAGTATTGCTGTGGAAAGAACCCTACATTGTAACAGCAGAGGAGTGTGATGAGTCCTTGCACAGAGGAGATAGGAGCACCAGGGACAATGTACAATGAACTGTCCCAGATCTTTGTCATCCTGTACCACTAGTTGGGAACATGTAGAGACAATCAGGAGTAAAGTTGAGCCCAGGAAGAAGGGGATCATGGGGAGGTGGTGGTAGGGGTACGGTGTTTTAAGATTTGGTTTTGTTTCTCATTGTCCCGCTCTAACTTGATTGGGAATAAATTAAACTAATTTCCTCTAGTCTGTTGGGCCTACCACTGTAACTGGTGAGAAATATCTACCTGTCTTTATCCCAACCCATGAGCCTTGGGGTCTTTTTCTCTCCCTGTTCAGCTGAAGAGCACTGATAGAGCAGCTTTGCTGGGCACTGGTGTCAAGCCAAGATCAACCAGCCTTGATCAACACACTGGGACCAGACACTCATAATCATTTTAACTGTGTACAGCAGCTAACAGAAACTCATACACTTGTTTCTCTTTCATTTTCATAAAATAATAATTTGCATTCATGCTATATGTATTTTATCTTCTTTATAACAAGCACAAACAAGCCCTCTAATATGAATTTTATGGTATGTCCTCTTTTCTCTTCTACCTACCCATCATATTTTAAAATTCTGTTCATGCAGAATAGTTGTCTTATGGGTGCCCAAATTTCTCCCCTTTTATTCACACCTCATTCATTAAATGCAGTGTAACACCTGCACTTGAACTGAATTTCTAGTTTAATGAGTCTCCTTTAAAATACCTGCACATCAGGAACACATATTTGTACCAAATTGTCAGGTAATCCTGCAATCTGAATGCCTTTGTACAGATTTCTTGTAAGTGATTTGCTTTTGAAAGTAGTGTGTTTACAACTCATTATTCAATTACTTGAATATATGTTTCATTTATGACTAATTTCAGGCACAAGATTAATTTTTGGCATAACTCCACAGGTATCAGTGATGGATTGGCCCAGAGAGCTTGTAAAATCAGCTTTATTTCCTTAGTAAAATGGAAGATGTTCAGAAAGCTGTGGTAAAATGAGCTTAAACATGATAATGCAATTGCAATTACTTCAGGCATCTTTTCTTCTGTTCTGCTATCACAGAAAGGATAACTGCATAAGAGTAATGGACATCAGTAGAAAAGGTCTCTCTAATTCCTGTTCCTTTGTTGTGATGCAGATATGCCTTTAAATAGCTACTGAGCTGAGCCTGCTGTGGAATTCTACCAGCTAATTCATCAGATCATCTGCCTTGGAAAAAGCCCATTACTGCACTCACCAGCTTTCTGCTTACACTGATTTACTAGGTTTGCGTGGCAAGGTTTGGATGATGTGGTGGACTATAGGAGTGGGGTGACAGGTCGTTTAAGAAGCTGCTAGAAGCATCTCTTGTGTCTAATGGAGCCATTGCTAGATGGCTCCAAGACAGACCTGCTGGTGGCTGTAACTAAGCCCATCAGTGATGATGGTATCACATGATGGTATCACCACTGGGATAATCTATTATAGAAGAGGAGAAGAAAATACCCAACGACTTCGTCCAGAGAGGAACAGCTCTGCAGATACCAAGGGCAGTGAAGGAAGAGGGAGGGAAGGTTTCATTGGCACCAGAGCTGAGATCCCCCTGCAGCCGCTGGTGCAGATCATGATGAGTCAGGCTGCACCTCTGCAGCCCCTGCAAATCCCAGGGGGAGCAGAAATCCACATGCAGCCCATGGAGGATTCACAGGCTGGACCAGATGAATGCCCATACTAGACTGTGACCCTATGGGAAGCCTGAACAGAAGCAGGACCATTGGCCCCTTGGAGAGAGGAGTCCTCGCTGGAAACAGTTTTCTGGCAGGATTGAGGATCCTGCAGGGGAGCCACACTATAAAAGTCTGCTCCTGAAGGACTGCACCACAGGACAGGCACAGGCTTAAGTAGTTCATAAAGAACTACATCCCACAGAAGGACTTGCTTTGAAGAAGTACATGGAGAACACTCACCTGTGAAAGGGACCCTATGTTGGGGCACAGTAAGAATGTGAGGAGTCCTTCTTTGTTTTCCAAGGACCTTAGGGCATTCTGAGTGCTTATTTGACCAGGACTAAATACTCAAGTTCTTTTAATAAATCAATTCCCTGAGTTAATTCTACTTTTCAGCTAACCCCTCCTCCAAATGATTCATATTTGTCTGTGATGTGTAGTTACTGCATGTGATATGTAGTCACTGCATGCTCATCAGTCTATATTAAGTTTCACATAGGATTTGTTTTTACTTCCTGTTGAGCCAAAAGACAGTTTCACATTTTCCTAGTCTACTGCATTATGATGGAAATTCCCATGTTTCACTGGCTCATGGTATATTCAAATTAAGAGTACACTGAGCCCCAGAAGCTGTCCTCAAACTATCCACCTCCCTAACTGAAAAGAAGTAACTGCTAAGCCATTGCACATTCAAAAGGGAACAAATTTTTGTCTTTTTCAAAGTGTGCCAAGTCTCACAGAAAATTCTTATGGAGTGATAAACATTCCTCCCGTAGTGGAAATGCTGACAGACGGGAAAATAAGTATCTGTAGGGTCTCTTCTTCCTCAAATGGATTGGTGAAGATTTGTAAGTAACATACATAGCTTTGGCAGTGTCAGTTACCATGAAGGAGTTTTTATGGATGGTAGGAAACAAGACGAAAAGATACGAATCATTAATAGCAAGAGTCTACTGCTGATTCTTGCCTTGTGTTAGGGGAAAAGAAAAGGTTGCCCATTACCTGCAGTTATCACTAGGTAGTGATAAGCCCTTTTAAACGTATATGATTATGCCTCACAGACAGAATGCGGTCTATAAACACTGAACATGAAGAGGCTTAGTGTATCCTTGATCCAAAGCAAATTACAGTCAATGTGGAGCTCTAGGAAAATCAAAGTGCTGAATCTTGCTTACAGTTTATGACTGAAATGAAGCTCTACTGTGACTGAATTATTCGTACCCCTTTCTCTTTGTGATGAGGTACTGGTAAGTTCTTAGAGCATTAATGAACTAATTCTCTTTTCAATTATTCAGTACTCTAGAGCCAACAAAGGACATGAGCATTTACACCCAATTACCTTACAATAAATCTGGAAGAAAAAATGGCTGTATTAGCCAAACTGCTTGATGTTTTTCCAGGCTAAGATACAACTTTATTTCCATATATCTGAATTTTAGCAAAGCTAAAATAGTTGATTTTATTTTTAATTAAGTATTGTTCACAAAATATGAATAAAATGCCAGTGTGTCCTCCCAGAGCTGCACTGCAGATTGCTGTGAAATTCCTACTTGATAGAAAACCCCTGGATTTGTAAAGTAAAGAAGCAGACTGGTTTGTGCTGAGGAAATCCCTCCAGAATTCTGAAGGGCACCACCTAATTTTTCACATGCATATTATGTCTTCCTACTGATTCCATTAGTGATTCATGGAAATTATACCTATTAAACACCAAAATGATCATGGATCTGATTGCAGACATGAATATACTGGTTACAAAGGCACTAAGATACCAGCTGTAAATTGAATGAGACTTTATTTTGTGAAGATAAAACATGACAATAGAAGGGTATTTTCTTTAGACTTCTGAATCCCTGCAAGGTAAAACATTTTATTTTATAAAATAGAACATATTGACTTGATGTTTTTTGGTGTGATTATAAGCTACAGAGAAGCGGACTTCCTAGCTAGAAAGCACAGCAAAAATCTATAGGATTCAATGGATTTCCTTCTTTCCACATGATGTGGGGATATGTTCCTTTATATCCATAATCAGGGTATGCAGATGTTTGCAGCCTGGCATCGGCAGTCTGGGCTCTGAGCACAACACCGGCAGCATCTCTTACTTTCAGATTAGCACAAAGGCCATGTAGAGTGCAAAAGAAGGAATGGGAAGAAAACACTGAAGTATTAATATATTAAGCTCTTGACAGAGCTAGTTAAAATTGGTAGGTCAGTGAGATTGTAACAGAGTCTGAGTAAGAAGTATTGTGCATTTAATCTGCTAAGAAACATCTGTGTAGTAGGAAAAATGATTGATACCTCCTTATCCCATTTTATGGGAAGATGGTCTGTTTCATTTTGGCACTCTTGACTTCTTATGTCAATGACATCAGGGCTAGAAGGTGACCTTGGATTCCAGATTGACTGTCTCTACACCTGGGATTTCAAAAATTGCAGCAGAGCACTTTTCTAATTTTTAATTTTGGGGGCTAAAGTTCATTACAGAGATTCACAGAAAAAAGGAAATCCTCATACTACCTCAGTTCTCTTCTAGGTAATTACAGCTCCATGATCTCTAATCTGAAGATGACAGGGGAAAAATTGTGCTAGCGTAAGAGGCTGGTCTTGTGGTCTCATAAAATTAGATTAAAAATACTTAACCAAATGGTGAATTTTCAAAACCTCAAGACACACATTCAGAGAATTATTGAACAGAGGAGACCTTCAGGCTATTAAACTAGGTGTTGCCTTACATATATATCTTATTTTATCTAAATCTATATCATTTAGATCTATCTATATCAATATCTATAATGCCTTCTCTGACCTTATTTCTATTATTCTTTGCTTATGAAACTAAACAAAGTAAATGAAGTGACAGAGAAACCGATTTGAATCAAAAGGAATGCTACCAAAGCTAAGACCATCGTTTTGTGATAGCCATATTGATGCTGGGATAATAGCTCACCTTGTTCATATGTCCTCACACATGTCTGTGCTTGTTCAGTTATGCTGACCATACTTATGAGAAACTGCTGCCTGAGCTGCAGATTTTCTAAGAGCTCATTTTGAGAAGAAGCATTTAGCTAATGACACCAAATCATTACCTGCAATCAAAGGTATAATCAGTACTCTGATTTAAGCATAATATTCTTACTGAAAGGGCTCTGTCAAGGAAGTAGGTGGCTGGAGAGATGTTCTGCATGTCTGCACCACTCCTGCAAAGGGAAATAGGAAGATGTGGACTTTTCATATCTTGACCACTCTTCCAACCAGGAGATTGGATTCACCTATCAGCCCAGGTAGCTAGAAGTAATTGTTGATGCCTCAGCTGTAGTGACATTTAGTATTTTCACTCATCAGGAGTGTGATATTGCAGCACAAAAAATTTCTAGAACTCCTTAGCTTCCAAGTTAACTATTTGAAAACTGTTTGTGGGGCTATTTTGTTTGTTTTCTTTTTTTGCCTCATTTATTTGATGTCAGAGGCCAGTGTTTATAATTCAGCATAGATGTTTTCATTCTGAAGAGACAAGAGGTTTGAGATAAAATGTGCTCAATGACTGCAGGCCTCACTGAGATGCACGCGGGAAAGTATTTTAAACAGGAATGAAGCGTATATAGACCAGTACCAATGCAACAACTTCTCCTACATTAACTATACATTTTAATTTCATCTTGAAAATCTTCCTGCACTGTACAGTTTGGCATGGCTTTGATAAAATCAAAATCTCCAAATACAATTCTATAAACTTCTTAACTTGCTGTACTTTTCTAGTTATTATTTTATATATTTATAAAATATATAAATTTGTGTGAGTTCTTTTTCTCATGAACATGGATTTCTTTTTACATCCTTTTTCCTATCAGTCCCTTTTATTAGCCTTCTGTTGCATGTGGTCACACTGCTGCTACTTCAGTACCATTTTAAAATCTATCACTGGACATTGTTTTCAGAAATCCAAAGGAACTTCATCATTAAAGCTCATGAAAACATGCTAAAGACTTACTTTCTTTGTTTATGTTTTTAATTTTCATTCAGACTCCTAATTATGATAGATAAATATGTTCAAGAAATCTAACTTCCTTTGTGCTTCTCCTCAGAAGTAACTACCCTTACATAATTGATAACACTGAGGTAAATGGCACTGTCCCGTCTTACACACTGATGCTATACCTTGTCTTCTTCCATCTCAGTGATATCTGCTTATCAACAGAAGCAGGCTTCTTGGTGTGACTCTGAGACCACCAAGTTCACATTTCACAGCAAAGACATAATAGGAGCTGAGTCTAGAGTACAAGTTGTAGTGGTTTTAATAGAAAGGGAATGATGATCACATACTGTACATGCTGACTATGGTCCCTGAGGCTGATGAGCCTCTTCCATAGGCATATTTCTGTTATGCTGAAATATGGGTGGGATACGGTGTAAAATATTTTTAATCTAAACAAAAAATATATGCTTTATTCCTCATTTTTCCTTTCAGAATGCTTCTAAATGCACCACAGCTTTCACCCAGCTTGCAAGAACAAAGGTGGAAAGACAAGAAACATCAGAGTACCTGTAGTTCATGTTAATAAAAATTCTCTTATAGAATTGTATGCTGCAAAAGCAAGAGCAACACTAGCTTTGGTGGAACAAAATAACAAACTCAGAAACATTTTGGAAAAAATCTGATTGTCCTTTTCTGCTCTGCACTGGTGCAACCTCACCTCAAGTGCTGGGGCATTCTTGGGTACCACAATATAAGATATTGAGCTCTTAGAGTGAATCCAAAGGAGAGCTGTGAGGATGGTGAAGAGCCTTGAGGGGAAGGCGTGTGAGGAGTGGCTGAGGTCACTTGCAGTGTTGTCGTGGTTTCAATTTGAAACTGGACAGAAACACTAATTTCTGTTTTGGTTTGATTTTGCTAATTTCGAAGTTTTTAATTAAGAGCAAAGCAGGTTTAAGCTTAAAAGTAATAAGATTTTATTAATTTAACACTAAAAGAAAGAAAAACAACAAGAATGAAGATGGAACCTTCAAAACACTCTTCTCTCTCTACACTTTCTTTTCTCTTAACTAACAATGTAAAGAAAACAAAACTCAGAAATTTCAGTTAGTTTTTCACTTCTAAAACAGGTTTTTTTCAGTTCACTTAGGGAGGGAAGTACTTCTTGTTCATTATGGTCAATTTCCCTACAAGAAAACAGTTCTCTTGTAAATTTATTTTTTATGAACATGTAACCACCCGGATCTTTTGCATTCGTGAAATTCTTCTTATGTTCACAGTTGTGTCTCTGGGCCACATCGATGTATGGGGTCTTATTTTAAAGATAACATGTTCAAAACAAAGGTTTTCTTTGTCTTTGGGACTACTTTTACTTTTAAGGAACAGAGATTTACTTCTTTTTTGAGGGCAGAGTCTTTATCACTTCATTTCTCTGTTCAACTTTTCATGAAATCAAGTTTCCTTAACATTTTACTTCTTTGCACAAGTTTACAATTTAAACTCTTTTATCTCTCTTATAATGTTTTATGGTTTAAAAGAAACATTTTATTATGTTATAACTAACAATTATAGCTTGCAAGAGTCTTTTACAGCTCAAAAGCAACTTTCTTCACCCTTTTTACCTAGACTTTTACTCTTTCTTGACTGATTTTGATACTTCATGGGGTCTGCATTATAATTTTCATGGGGATGCATTCACATCTGCATTATAATTTTCTCTCACTGGAGAGAAGATGGAGGCTTTCTAAATTCCATCTGTGCACTGACGCCCTGAAAGAGTTAACAAGAGACAGTGTCCAGCCGGTCAGTCCATGGTGTCAGATTTCACAGCCGTGCTGGGGGTGCAGCTCTCAGAGGGTCCAGGCCCAAAGGCAGCCGCTTGCCTGCAGCCAGGAGGGAGAGTCGGACAGATCCCAAATTCCTTTTCCACCCCTCGGTCTCATCAGGTGTTCCGGCCTTATCGCGCCTCCCCCCCCCCTCTCCCCAGGCTCAGCAGAGGCAGGTTCAACTCGGGCCAGCAGCAGAGCAGACTCTGTGCTGGCAGATGTTCCCAAATCAGCTGCCCCTGCCTGGCCTCGTGGCCTCCCCCTCCCTTGCACTCATCCCAGGGCAGAGAGGGCAGAGGTGTGTGCTCTGACAGCCGGGAGTAAAGAGACCTGCCCGGGCTGCTTTCAAAGGGAATAAGAACTAGAAAATGCTTTCCCATTGCTTTCCCATTAGTCTAATAAATGCCAATCTCAAAACCAGCCAGCTCACTTCCATGGGCTGATCAAACCAAAACAAGTGTTCAGCCTGGAGAGGACAAGACTGAGGGGAGAGCTCACTGCAGTTACAACTTTGTGAGGGGAGAAGTAGGGGCAAGCACTGATCTTTCTCCTGTGGTGACTGGTGACAAAATGTGAGGGAATGGCCTGAAGTTGCATCTGGGGAGTTTTAGGTTGGATATTAGAAAAAAGATTTTTCTCCCAGTGGGTGGTCGGGCACTGGACAGGCTTCCTAAAGATGTGGCCACAGCACCAAGCCTGACAGGGCTCAAAAAGCATTTGGACAATGCTCTCAGGCACATGAGATGACTCTTTGGGGTGTCCTGTGCAGTGACAGGAGTTGGACTCAATAATTCTGATGGGTTCCTTCCAGCTCAGGATTTTTATGATTCTATGATTTAGGCTGTGTTTTGCAAACGCCAACACCACTTGCTCTTCATGGTACCAAAGAGGTTGTTATGTAAGTAAAGGAAGTGGAACATTTCTTGGAAGCTAAAGTATCTAGGGTAAGAAAGGAATTTTTCTTTCACACTTCTTAGTTAGCCAGTAGCCATGACTCCTCACACAGGAGCTCAGCTATAGGCAAACTTTCTGCACAAGAGGGAACTGTGTCTCCTCCCTGTACCACACCCCAGTGCAGTCAGGCACCCCTTCCCTAACTCTCAGCTGTCTGCAGCCAGTCTGTTCTGTCCACACCACATGAAGGAGGGGAAATCCAGGACCCCTGGAAACAGACAGGAAGGAGATGCTGGAAGTAGCTGTCAGCACACAGGGCAACACAATTTGCACACAGGCAGTTGGTGACAGCAGTGCAGATGGTATTGCGCACACACACACACAAACATGGAATCATGGTACCAGTCTACAGTCCATTACCAGGTGCAGGGTGCAACATGCTGAGCAGAAAGAAAATCAAAAATGATTTTTGTGTGAGTTACAGATTTGTGAAAAGGCAGCAGTTAACACTTGACTGAGAGCTAAAAGGCTGTCAGCAGTTCATGCTCTTATGGCATGAGGCTGCCAGTTCCCAAATGGCTTACAGATCAATTACACAAATGAGGAAAGTGGTGAGAGGAAGGCATTGTTGAAGAACGAGAGTAATGCAAGACAAGGAACTGAGACTGACTCTGACCCGAGTTGAGCATCGGTGACAGAGGGCAGGTGTGTGCCTGTACTTCCTTAATCCCAGTCTGAGCGTTAGAACTTTTCTGCACATCCCATTGGCCTTGCTATGAGACTCCATCTTTTTGCCTCAATCACAAACAATCTGTTTTTAAGATATGGGGTTTTTGTCTTTTTTTGTTTGTTTTAGTTAAGGTGATAAGTCTTACTTTATTCATGGATAATTATCAAGTTATATAGAACAGCAATAGCTTGTCTAACAGAGTAATAAACAAAGTCTTGAACCTGGAAAAATGCAGTCTCTTTAATCTTTTATACGTTTCCTTCTCTTCTTATCTTTTTGCATTTTAGGAGAGCAGGCATCCTTTTCGCTAACTCTCTTTTTCCTCCAGGTCCCCTATTATTGGGTCATAACCTGTCCTGTGTTACTATGTTTTTGCTTCTATTTTATTCCCCCCTTCATCTCTACTCTTTGCTATTTTATTCTCCTGTTGCATCCTGTTGCTTCTTATTATGCAGCTTTATTCTTGCAGGATTGCCTCCTGCAGATACTGGCCTGCCCTTCCCTATATCTTGGTCTCTTCCCACAGAGCTGGTCCAGTGAAGACCCTAGAAATCTGACTGATCATTGAAACAGAACATCACTGAGAAGCTGTCAATCACGTCTTACTGTAGTTGACTGGAATGGCAAAACAAAAGTAAGGAAAGGGAAAAGTTAAAAAAAGAAAGCTTCTAAACCTGATGTTTACAAAACAATTCCTTTGTGTCAAGGCTGAGTTTTCTTTGCAATGTTAAAGCTGATTCCCAGAAGGACTCCTTTTTATTTTATTGATGCATGCTACACTGATGACATGTGAGGCCTTGTTAGCTCTTGTCCTCACCCATCTGTTGAGATTTCATCCTATTCTTTATTGGTTTATATTATTCTTACTAAGCATTCTGACCTGAACTTTCTTTGCATTTGATAGCATTGCAGTTAAAATATTATCTTTTAAAGGTCCAGGATTAGCAGTGCATGATCATCAGCAACGAACTGAGAGGACAACCCTGGCCAATGGTAGGGTAGGCTGCACCAAGGTGTTTCCTTCTAACATAAACATATGTGTGCAGTGTCTTAAAGAAAAAAGTGTCACAACTTCATGCTATGTTATAAATATCCCTCAGGAGCAGAACAATACAACTGGCCTCAGTTCTAAATTAATTACCATCAACCTAAGTAGGTAATGGTTGAAATTTTTCACAAATAATAGTGATTTATTAAATATTTCAGTACTCCTATTTTGCCTAAGAACCATCCATTGCATAAAGTCAATATTGAAAACCTGATAGCATTCATTAAGCACTTATCTCCATTGCTTTTACTCTTGTACATACATTAGAGAGGGCCAAGAGGGCGACCAACAGTAGCGAGTAAAAATTTAATGTGATTTTTGTTTTTATAGCCACAGCATTAAGCTGTACTGCCTTGGAGATTTAAAGGGCTCTTATATTTTAGAAGAAATCAGTTATTGAATCTTATAAAAGTCACGCTGAATTTATTCAGAACTTCCACAACAGTTTTCACATCAAATGGACTGTGAAAAAAAATTTGCTAGTGAAAATGGGATGGTTTTTCTAGTAATGTATTGCAGTATAAAAGTAAGAATCATCACTAGTGAGGAAAAATTATCAGATTATCTTCTGAGGACTGGTATCAAAAACCTGAAACTTTAAAACCAAATGACCATATAAAAGTGGGACCAAAAATATCCCAAAAAAAGTCTACCATTGAAATATTTTCAGTAGAAAAAATATCAACAATATAATTTGCACTGTAAATAGCATATCTATATTTTCAAATGCCTAGACATTTGGGCATCAGAAAAAAAAATACAGAAGATTTTAAGAAAAGAGAGTGTTTGGGTTTTTTTTCTTTTTTAGAGGGGCAAGAGGAAGCATTGGCTTTCTGTGATTTTTTTTTTTCTAGGGAAGAAAGGAGTTTTTTTCTAGGGCAAAAAAAAAAGACCAAGTGCAATCTGTGAATAAAATATTTGGGTTTTTGAAGCTCTAATATGTAAAAATCAAGTTAGAGGGTGTTATCTATTAATGCATGAAATTACACTACATTCAAAAAGTATTTTTTTTGTTTCAGTATCAGAAGAGGCATAGAATCATGGAATAATTAAGGTTGGATGTGAAGCATTGGGTGAACACTGTTCCAAACAATGTTAATAATGAACATTTATTTGAGTGTGAAATAAGCTCTTTTAAAATAACATGCTGCAATATCTTACACTTACCTGAAGGGTCCTTAAATCTGTATATGATATACTGCAAAAACTGTCCCTTCCCAAAAATGAGATATTAAAACAAATCATATGCTTTCAAATAAGAATATGGAAAAAATGAAGCAGCAAAAAAAAAGGCCTCTTAATATATTCGTCTTAGTCAGTACTAAAAGAAGGCCATCTGTGCCCTTTTCAATAATGTTGCATTATTCATTTTGATGCACCCACTACCACGGACACCACAGAAAACTTCCTGGCTTTTGATTGAGAACCGTGTGGTCTCAGAAAGCTTCCAGGCTCAAAACACATTTGTCAAGGACATACCTGGTTTATTTAATGAACAGGAAACAGTGCAGTTGACTAGTACTGACTGACCTTGCCTGCAAGTATTACATTCCAGAAAGCCTGCAAGGTAAAAGTAATGGACAATACAATGAAGTGATGCCTGATGGGCAGACGATGCCACCTGATTTGGTAGTGCAGTATTTTTTTTGGACAGGTTTATGAAGTGTTTGTGTCTTCCAGCAGGACTTGAAACTGCCGCTGCTGCTGCAGGTTAGCAGGGACACCTAGCGGCTTTGGTTATTGGAACTGAAATTGCTTCTCTCTCTTACTGATGGAGTGTCAAGTTTTTCCAGAATAGGCTCTCAGTACCTCCCTGATTCAGTGTTGTCTCAAAGCATTTTGCACTACAGTTCTTCTCTGAAGTTTTTTCTGCATTCAGTGAAGAAGGGGAAAAAGCCCTGTGTGCATGAAGAAAGAGGGTTGGTGCTTATTACATGACTACTGTAGTCAGGGTTTTCAGAACAAAGCAGGAGGTCACATAAAATCACAAATTCCATATATCAACTCGATTATTTTGTTGGCATTAAAGCAGGGAAGTGCTTTTTATGACGGTGGATTTTTTAGAGCTAACCATTTTAAATGTAACGCATATAGAGGTTTTCTTTTGTCATATAGGTTTATGCATTACCTCACTTTTATTTCTTCTGTGACTAATTCCCACTAAATCAATAATTCTTATGAAAGAGAGGCTCTTAAATGACACCTGAGGAATCTGTGGATGTAAAATGCTTTTCTTATAAAGCCGCAGGTCAACCTCTCAGTGAAATTTAAACCAGGACACATCAAGTGTACAAGGTCACCTTGTAGTGCAGCAGATAAAAGCAGTCACATCACATTAGGCAGGATCTATCTATCCCAGTATTATGTCTCATTTGCTGGTGGCAGCAACATCAGAAGAGTACCTGTGATTAACACGAGTGAGCTGTAGTTTGCCAGGGTCTTGGACACCTGAAGAAACCAGAAAAAATCTGAAAGCATCTCAAGGTTAGATAAGTTCATCAAGAACAAAACATGGCTATCTGTGATGAGCTGCTGCTCTGCACTGGAGCTACATCCTGCCCTAATAACCTTCACAGACACCAGCAGCTGTTGCAGCTGCCAGCATGGAGCAGCATTTTATAGCCAGTTTGGCAAAAACTCCTCAAGCATTACCACGAGAGCATCAAGACAAGAAAGTGACAGCAGAATAGGTAGCCCAGCTGGTTAAAAGCTTAGGATCCAATTTCAGGGAACTTGGTCCCTTCAGTCAAAAAATCGAAAGCAAATGGCTTTACATAGTAGAGAAAAACACAAGTGATAGTTTTTTAAATAAAAAAATATTTGACCCCGTACAGTTGGAACAGCACTCAGTAATGGCCCATTGAGATCCCATTCAGATTAATTTCAAGCAATTTCTTAGCAGTTTTAGCAATGTTTTAGGGATTTGCTCTTTTGTCACATTTAGTAATGGCACACAGTTATTAACAAGTTTCTAGAGAAGTTTGAAGCCATCCCTTTCCCAGACAAAGTACCTTTATTGAAACAGAGATAATCTACATAAATTATCTTCCCATGAAAACTAGATATGACATAATTCATAGCTGGTAGCAAACCTTGTTCCAACATTCATTTCCAGAGATGACAATGAAGGCCATTATCTGGGATTTGTCTTCTCTGACCTCATCAGATGACATGAAACAGATCCTCTGAATTCAAGTCTTTATCATATGTATGTTAATGATAGACTGGATAAATTATTGTCATCCTCTACTTTCAAACAGATGAAACTGAGCAAATGTGACATTGACAGGTTTCAAGATTATTGACTTTTGCTAGTCTTCATAAGCCCATGATTTCCTTTTATAGTATTTCAGTATCATGGTATCTGTTTATACATCTTTGTAGAAATCTGCCTGCTCTATGTAAGGGAGAGAGGCTTTTCTCCTAGCTTTGATCTAAAATTTCCACATGTCCCTTGAATATTCGTGATTGATGTTAATGATCATCGAACCATTAATGTTAGAAAAGACCTCCAAGGTCAGTGGGTCTAGCCTTTGATCAAACACCACCATGCCAACTAAACCATGACACTAAGTGTGGCTCCCAATCATTTCTTGAACACTCCCAGGGATAGTTGCTCTACTACTTTTCTGAGCAGTCTATTCCAATGCTTAATCACTCTTTCAGTGAAAAAATTCTGCCTGATGTCCAACCTGAAATGCCCCTGGCCCAGCATGAGGCAATTTCCTCTTGTTTTCTTACTGGTTGCCTGGGATAAGAGGCCAACCCAAACTCCTACAATCTCTTTTCAGGCAGACATAGAGAGCAATGAGGTTATCCCGAGCCTCCTTTTCTCCAGGATGAACGCCCCTAGTTCCTTCAGCTGCTCCTCCTAGGACTTACCTCTGGACCTTTCCTCAGCTCCTTCACCCTTCTCTGGACTCACTCCAGCCCCTCAATGTCCTTCTTGCAGTGAGGGGCCCAGAACGGAACACAGCACTCAAGGCACAGCCTCACCAGTGCCAAATACAGATGGACA
This sequence comes from Sitta carolinensis, assembly GCA_032173965.1. Taxonomy (NCBI): domain Eukaryota; kingdom Metazoa; phylum Chordata; class Aves; order Passeriformes; family Sittidae; genus Sitta; species Sitta carolinensis. The sequence goes on from CM063313.1 coordinate 53,035,387, forward strand.
GTCACTGTCCTAGTCCTGTTAGCCACACTATTGCTGGTACAGGTTGGGATGCCATTGGCTTTCTTGACTACCTAGGCACACCCTGGCCCATGGTCAGCTGGGTGTTGACCAGCACTCTCGGGTCCTTTTCTGATGTGCAGCTTTCCAGACACTCTGTCTCAGCCTGTAGCTCTGCATGGGGTTTTTGCAACCTGCCACTGGGCTTTGTTGAACCTCATACAACTGGCTCCAGTCCATTGATTCAGACTGTCCAGATCTCTCTGCAGAGCCTTCCTGCCCTACAGCAGATCAACACTCCCACACAATTTAGTGCCATTGAGATTCACACTTTTAAACTTCAGTCTTTACTTCCTTTGATAATTATAGTCCCAGATCTGTTTTATTGTGTATAGGCTGATGAAGGGCTCCACATAACAGCAGTCATTGGATAATGATTAAAATTCAGGAAGCACTACTTCAAAGTGTTACTATTGAAATATTGTACCAAGACACTACACTGTCTCCTGAATGATGGCTCTTTGTTCTTTATCTTTCCCACAAGGTACTCTGACAGAAGGCCTGTGAGTAAATATTTGGGAAAGAGATTTTTGAAATTCTCTCTTCTCATTTCCTGCTTTGCCTACATACAGAACCATTGTAAAACTTGTTTGTTTTTCTTTTTTTTTTTAAATTGCAGTGAATACACTTCTTCATTACATATTCTGTTAATATCACTTTGCTTCTATTTTACTTTCTTATTTTAAATATGAAAAGGTTTCCACATCTTACTGCACCACAACTATACACTAATACATAGTTCATAAAAAGTATGGATACTTGTGAATATTACTTTAGGGATTTTTATATTTATTGAGAAAATAAAAAGTTTTAGAAAAGGAAATTTATTCAGTTCTTGACAGTAGTCCTAATTCCTACACTAGCATTATCTACCTTTTGCTGAAGTTGTCATTCTAAATGTGGCTTGATTCTGGTTTTATTGTACTGTCTCAGGGTCAAAAGCTGCTCTAGTCATCATTACCATATAACAAACGGCTACTTTATATTAGAGATTTTATTTCCTAGACTTGAACTAGAGAAAACAAAACCTAATAACACTTAGTTGTTATTGCTCAAAACTAGATTGTTTTGAGACTTCTTTAATCTTCGTAGTTTGAAGGAGTCATTTATTTCCTTTCTTCATACTCTTTTTTTTTTTTTCTTTTTCATTTGCCAAAAAACATTCCAGCTTTACCAGTGGTATAAAGAGATTTTGCAGTCTGTTGAGAACCAGGCTGAATATAGGTATGAAAATATTTATTCATCAATGTCTTGCTAACTTAAAGATACTGTAGCATGTGTTTAGAGAAATAGGGTCTGAATCAGAGCTGAGAATTATGTATTCAACATTTTCTTAAATTGCACATATAATTCTATGCGAATAAAGATGTATATTTCCAGTTAATTTTTCATATAACAGTTACAGAAATGTGCATGAGATGTTTTCTAATTTCTTTTGGAATTTATGGTAGGAAACAGATATTCCTGTTGGTATATTTATAGTATGATTCAAGTGAAATATGATAAAAGGAAAAGTTTGTAGACTATGTACTAATACTACCCTACAGAGAAGTGGGGTGATGGAAAAGCCAACGGAAAGGAAATGTGAAGGGCTGACTTGCAATGCTATCTTATTTAAAATTGTCTCAGTTAAAGTCCTTGTACTCCCAAGAACTGACTGCCATGTTTCATATTGTTTGATGAAGTGACTTCATACTTCATATTGTACAAGAATAATTTAAAATTCGAGACAAAGGAGCAAAGCTATGGACACTGTCTAAAAAATTTGTGAACTAAAACTTCAATGATTTGCTTCTTCTGCAAAGAAGGACATACCTAAAACTCATCAAGAAAATTCCTATAATCACCTAAATATAAGATACTCCTTAGAAACAGAAATTTTGTTTGAACTATTTCTTGCTCATTTTTGCCCATTTTCATTTAGGAAAAGTGTTATAGAAATTATAGAATATAAATTATAGAAATAGTAACTTTAGTGTTAACTCATTTACCCAGTTGTGAGACTCTGAATTTGAAATGTATATTTCAAAATAGGTTGAGGGTTTCTGGAACAATTGTATAAGCTTCAGTTATTTGTGATACAGGTTTTTTTTTATAAAGGTTTGTTATCTATTCAGAAAATACATATTTGCTGTTTATATTAGTTCCAATATTTTTCATGTTTAGTAGGCTTTTCAAGGAATGAAAAAGAAGAAAAAAGCTAACTTTTCCTTCCCAAAGTATTGGGAAAGTTTCATGGCTCCTGTTGAATCATCATTTTGAGATAAGATAGAGGTGGATTTTACAAGTCAGGTGCTGCTGTGTATGTACAACAGATATGACAAGCTGGACTTGGTCCTTAAATGGCATCATCAGGTCTTTTTACAGTGTTGTAAGCACCAAAAGCCACTCAATCAAATAGAGTTTGAGCATGCCTGAAACGTCACTTTGAACATCTTTGTTGTCTAGGTTTGTTTTTTCAGGCGGTATTGTAATTTATTTCCATAACTAATAAAAAAAGCTTTTGCATTGTTAAAAAAGTTAATAATACAGAGAGTCATTAAGAGGGTAGAAGAACTCTCGCTCAAAATGATGACTCAGTTAGGAAGACAGACTTGGGAAAGCTGTTCCATACAGCAGAAGCTCTCAACCAGAATGTCCTCCCACCAGCCCCACCAGATTGTGTGGAGAGATGCAGAAGACAGGGATTGGGAAGTGGATCAGAGACTGATATGCCTAATCTAGTCTGCATCCACCTCCCCTGTGCTTTTTTAAGGATGCACCGCCATTCCAAGTCACAACCATTAGCCAAACTGTTGTTTGGAACAGTTTGGAAGGATTTTTGGCCTGCATTCACAATGTCATTCTTCTCTTCTCTGTGCCTTTTTTCCTTTCATCCTACCCCATGTGAAGTCAGTGATTCATTCTCTTTTGTTTCCTCCATATGGCAGGATATATTAGAAAAGAAGGATAAATCTCAAACAGAACACACCCTTTCAGTCACAGAGGATGCAGAGGGAAACAAACAGCATTTGATCCTTATTTTCTTCTCTTTATATTTGTGAATAAGTTGGAAGGTTTGGGCTGTTTCTTTTCCCCTACAGTGAGTTCTGGTCGCTGAGTCCTGACAGTACACTTATTTGTGTGCTCAGAAGATAGCAATACTCTGCAACTATGTAGAATCCTATTCTGTGCAGCTGATAGTTCAGAAATCAGTAAAGTGTTGATCAGTCTCGAAGTTCCACTCTCTAAACATCTGTCTGATGCTAACTTCATCTCATATATTCTTGTTTGTGAGATTTTTACTGCCAGTGGTTACACATCAGAATTTGGATGTAGTGACCATTCAGAAAATAAGCTAAATTAGCTAGAATGAATATTTCTTAAAGGAAAACTTTAAGTCAAGATGTGAATCAGTTTAAGGAAATTTAGATGCAACATTGTTATTAAAGAAACACTCATTTTTGCTGACAGTAAATGTATGCAAATCAACAGCAATAATAAAAATTTACCAGCATAATTCCTTTTCACAAAAACAGCAAGGAAAATATTGATCAATTGTCTTAACTGAGTCAGGCATTAAGTTTCCTGATCATGAACAAAACTGGCTGCCAAGTGATGCTTACTTAAAATATGTACATGTTAAAAAGGAAATACAGATGCTGGTATGGAAGAAGCAACTACTCTCATTGCTCTTTAGGTAGATATAACATATTTACTTCATTAATAATAAGTTTTAATCCACAAGAATTTGAGTCAAAGCCTTGCAGAAGAAACAATTGTTGCCAGTACTCATTTTTGCATGACATTCCCATGGTTCTGTCTGAGATGTCATAGTAGTCATCTAAAATTTTCATTTCATTAAGGATGAAAGTGACCTTTCCACTCTGGCTGATTTTGGATAGGACATCTTTGAAATAGGAGTCCCAGAATCTTGTAGGTTTCATGAGCTTTATTTTGCATTTCAGAGATGGTGAATAGTGAGAATTGACAAATAGGCTGTTGTAAAATCTCAGCCGTCAAGACGTTATCTTTTCAGACACAAAACCGAGCTTCAGTTGAAAATGCACCTTATGTGTAAACTATTCCAAGCCTTTGTTGCATTTGAGTGGAAGGCTGGGCTTTGAAGTCACTTAAGCATGATGGTCTCTAATTGTACATATTTAATCTGCCTTTCCTTAAACATAAACTGAATAATGTTTAACAAATGAGTCATTTTGGTTTCCAAATTATCAATGAGTTACTCAAAAGTTATAAATATATATGCACTAAAATATTCCATATGAAAATGGGTCAGCTTCTTTCCAAATGACCCTGATTCTGCAAAAATAGTAGTCAAGAACAATATTTGATTAAATATATGGCTTAAATTTTTTTGTAAATTAAATAAACATAGAGCTTTAGTTCTGCAAATTTAAATAACACCAGCTGGTAAAGGTGTTCTGCATCATTGCTCAAAATCACAGTTCATTATTTTATACTGAAGTTATATGGATGTTATACAGAACATGTTATTACAGAACATGTCCTAATTCACATAGGAATTACCTAGATTTCCAGCACGAAGTATGTCTGGTGTCTGGATAATGATAGGAAGATACTTGCTCAGCTACATTAGTCAAAGGCTTCACAGCTTACATAGAGATTCTTTTTTTTATTATTTGTAATGCTATATAGTCTGTGTAGCCTGGAGTTAATTTAGCCTCTCCCTGAAAGAGTATTATATTTATTTTTATTTCATTTTATTTTAATTAAAGTTCCCTAGAGAGTGGCTACCTGCCTACCAATTCTTGATTTTATACAATACATTTCTTAAGTCTTTTTGGGAACACTCAGTTCATGAAGACCTTCAAGAAGAATGCAGAATGAAGCACTCTAAATCATTGACTCAAAAGAACAGTTATAATGTCCATTATTAACTCTGTGTTCTCTGTCAGTTATCAAACGATAATCAATATGTGCAGATTTCCTTACCCAGGTGATTGTCAGAGCCTCCAAACACCAAAAATGGAATTTGGGCAGAAAAGTTCTGAATCACAGCACTGAGACTTAGCCTGTGTCATTCTCATCTATCAGTTTTCTGTAGAAAAAGCTTTTATTTTATACATGTACAAACAGCACAACAATTCTCTGCTATTTACTCTCCACCACACCCCATTACCAGTTACCAACATGTTCAAAAATGCCACTGCATAATGGCAGATATTCAGACCTCAGTAATCAGAGTGCAAATCACAAATTCAACATGAATTTATCTCAAAATTTTATAAAAAAATATACTCCTTGTCTTTTCCTTTCATAATGTAAAACTTTTTTTGTTTGTCTTTGTTTCTATATCTTAGAGTTCACAGTTCCTAAACACAACATTTTGAACTTATGTCTATAAAGGAGGGCTTGTTTTCTCTGACCAGATTCCAGAAGCCTAGATAAAAACGTGGAGGCTCAAAATTTATCAGAATTTATATTATCATTGCACTATAGTGCGTCTACACACTTAGAGAAGTGTGTTGGTTTTTTCTGTTTTTCCAAAATGTGTGCCTTTTATGATAGTGACTGATTGAAGATGAGATGTCATAATATTTTTTTTCTTATAGCATAAAAGATTATGTTTAAATGACCCTATCAAAAATAAAGATTTTCAATGATGGAGTGGAAAAAAACAAACAAACAAACAAAAAACCCCAGGCATTTCCAGGAATGTTAGAGGGACAGAAATGGAAAAAGTAATACAATCTATTGAGCAAACAGTTATCCTTAACCTGATTGACTTCATGTATATGAGTCATCCTGTCACATTAAATGCTTTATCTGCCTTATGTATTGTGTGATATTGCTGCCTTTGAGAGTACAGGAACCTGAGTGCAAGTGAAATGGCTTTTTATTTGAACTCTGTTTACGTAGTAAAGAAGGAAGGAAAATCCAGTTTTCTGATCTGAGATACCCACTGTCAGTAATCTTAAAAAAAAGAAGGGTTTTGTACCTAAAACTACTGAGGAAATCTTGTTTGGCTGCAAGAAACTATACCAGATGCATCAAAGCTGATGCAAAAACTGATAAGCTTAGGGAAATCCTGACAGTAAGAAAAATCTTGCAACTATTTAGTATAAGTCTGATCATACATTTTGTACACAAGTACACAGACATTGGCAAAATGCCTTACTTGATGAAATTAATTGAAGTTTGCTTCACAGCATTGCTGCTTCCAGCAATACCACTGGCAATCTGCTTTGACTTCAGTGGAACAAGCTCCTTTTCATCTTCTTACCTAGCAGAAGATGCAGTTGGAAGTGCAATTAGTCTGTGAGAACCCTCAATGGTCTTCAAAAACCATTTTAGGAAGCTGTGCCTGTATTCAGCAGTGGTAATGATATCTGACAACATGTCCGCTCAGAATTGAGCACAACAGATGTGGTTCCTATATCCACAGTTAGCCCAGGTTTCAGACAACCACCTGCAAGAAGAATAAGAGGTTGTGAGTACAAGGCACAGGTTCAAATTTTGCAGCACTGAAGTGATACACACCTTCATGCATTTCAACCCAAACTTCCTCGCTCTGAACTCTCTCTGAGACAGAAGAGACTCAAAAGAAGGCACATTTGCACCAAGGACAAGGATGATTCTGTTATGTTGAAACATCTTTCGTGTTCAGACTTTAACCAGCTCTTTGGCCAGGCTCTTTTTCAAATAAAACAAGACACTAGAGATACATCCTTATGCCCTAAATAAAATAGACAATTACTGATATAATCTATAAAGGCTTGATTTGATAAGTGTGGGTTCAACAATGAAGGCAACCAAAGTAAAATCATGATGATATGATTAATGTTAGGTCAGATACTACAATCTTAAGATAAAAAAATAAAAGAGGTGCATGAAATTACAAATCTGATCACAGGTTAAATAAGAGGTGGTGGATATCCTCTCAACAAATCTGCTCTGTCCTCAGTCTTAAGCTGAAGTATTCAGTTCTTCTGTCATGGTATAAGGGCATAAAGTAACAAAAGAGAAGTCTAGAACTGTTGGACTGAGCTCAGACAATTTTATACAGGGAAGAGGATACCTAGAATTTGTGATGATGATACTGAGTTGGTTATTATTTTAATATTCACTAATAAAGTGCTCTTTTAATAACTGCAGCCACAGTTTGTGTTCTTTCTGTTTTGAAGGAGACTGAAAATGAGGGTTTGGGTGATTGTTGTTTAATTCTAGTACTCATCTAGTTACAGTATATAACTACCTATAATTATGAAATTATGATAACCTCAGGAAAGGAGAAAACCAGCAAATTTTTATTCTTGCTTAGCCAGAAAAGACAATACTATGGAAACACTGAACACTTTTCACAGCTTTGTATCATCCACTAGGTATGATAGGCAAGGTATTGATTTCCTTTAAATTTATGACTTAGTTCTGTGTTTTTATAATTATACAGAGTAAGGAAACCTATAGTCTATGCTCTTTTCCCTTTCCAAAAAAAAACGTAAAAATATATGAATTTTTAACTTTATGAATCTTGTACTGATAGCAGCTTCTTCAGTAAAAGACAGAGGATTGATCATTGCTGTTTTCCTCTCTTACCCTAGTAAGAAACTAGCAGAATTACTAAGCCATATTATTACAATATTTTTGAAACAATAATATTTATTACCATATTTTGAAAAATTTCGTTGTGGAATCAGGAAATAAAATGGAAAAACATAGAAAGCTTTGGGGAAAAATTAGCTTGGGGAAGAAAGGGAGCTGGTTTTGTATTTCTGTCATGCACAAGAACAAAGATTGTTGGTTTACAAAGGATTTTCTGGGCTGTGAATTATATAAAAAAAATGTCGAATTAAAATATTGGTGCCCAAATAAACAAGATCAGTGCAGCCTAGTCGTCCCTTTTTGAGTATCATTCTTCTGTATTCTGAAACATAAAAGCCAAATCGGGCTGAGATGCACGACTGAGAAGCAGCCTGAGTATGTCTTAAATGACCTTGTGTGAGGCTCCAAACACCAATAGAAAATCATGGATCTTAAGAGTTTTTTGAATATTCAGTTTGTCCAGTCAAAACATTCCTTTGAGGTTTATGGCTCCTCCTTACAACATGTGTACAGTTAGAGTTCATAAATAATAGTGTGAGGTATTCAAAAAATGCTAGCACAGATAACCATTTCTCATAGATTTACATGAGTGAAGAGTTTTGCAGGTTTTATTGTCTTTCTGTGTTAGTCATCCCACTTACAGTTCCTGAACCTAGAATAATTGCTCATCTGGCATTTTCATAACATACGGAAATATTGTTTATTCTAGTGAGACTTATAGCAGCATGCTGCAAAGTTTCTCTACACTACTGATCAATGGATTTTAGTCTGTTGAGCAGTAGAAATCTCAGGGTGTCATTTCAAAGATAAAATCTTCTTTTGCAGCTGTGTGGAGTTCAATTTTGATCCATTAAGTTGAGGTTCACAAAGTATCTAAAGCTACCCAAAGACACTTTTAGATAACTAAATGTATTTGTGCTACCTAGACCTCCCAGTTGAAAACGATTGTTGGATACTACATGTGTGACTGGCCTGTAGCTGATTTTCGTCAATTATTTCTGAAGACAAAGTAACTTAAATTAATATCCCATAGGAAAAAGAAGGTTTTCATTTTTAATCTCCTCACTAGATTTACTGAGCTGGGTCTTAGTGCCCATGGATGAAGTAGTAGTTTGTATGGTATTTTTGAATTTTAGCAACCCTTTTGACACTATCTCACACAGTATCATTGTGGACAAAATGTCCATCACACTACTAAACAAGTCCATTACATTTTGGGTAAGAAATTGGGCATGGCTTGGGTTTAAAGAGTTGTAGTGGCTATACATGTGGGATTACCCTGCGCTTGACTTTAGAGCCAGTGTTCTTTAAAGTTTTCATAAAGTCTCTGGATGTAGGAATCATGTGCCTTAAATGATCTTGACAATAGTACTAAGCTAAGAAGAGCTGTGGACTCCCTCAAGAGTAGAGAGACATTACAGAGAAATCTGGATAGACTAGAGATTTAGGCTATCACAAACCATGTGAAATTTAAGAGCAGAATTGCCAGAATTACCAGGAAAGGGTAATCCTGATTATACATTTAAATGTATACTGAAGGAGAAGAGGATGGACAGCAGCCCTGCAGAAAGACACCTGGGGTTCCTGGTTGCAGTTGTCCATAAGCCAGCAGTGCCCTGGCAGCCAGGAGGGCCCCGTGTCCGGCGCCATCAGGCCCAGCATCCCAGCCGGGCAAGGGAGGGGATTGTCCCGCTCTGCTCTGAGCTGGGGCGGCCTCACCTCGAGTGCCGGGGGCAGGAATGGTGACACAGCACAAAAAAGACATGGAGCTGTTCGAGAGTGTGCAGAGGAGGGCAATCGACATGATAAAAGGTCTCAAGGATTAAAATTTAGTAAGAATGGCTGAGCCTGGGAAGAGATGACTGAGGAGTGACCCCATTATAGTCTACATCTTCCTTATGGGAGGCAGCAGAGGGGAAGGTGCTCATCTCCTCTTTTTGGTGATCATTGATAGGACACAAGAAAATGGAAGGAGGCTGCATTGGGGGAAGTTCAGATTGGAGATTAGGAAAAAGTTCTTCACTGAGAAGGTGGCCAATCACTGGAACAGGCTCCCCAGGGAAGTGCACATGGCACCAGGCCTGTCAGAGTTCAGGAAGTATCAGGATGATGTTCTTACTCTTATGATTTACTAGTAGGTGATTCTGTGAGGAACAAGGAGTGGGACTCAATGATCTTTATGAGTTTCATTCACCTTGAGTGATTCTATGATTCTATGATTGAAAAAAGTTGTCATAGTGATGAGCATTTTAGCTGTTGTTCAGGAAGAGCCTGAAAAGAAAATCTTGTTTTCCATCTAATTAATATCACCCTTGTACCTATACATTCAAATAAACACATTTTTATGATTATTCTTGAATTCCAAATAATTTTAGCTATGTTTGTCATTTTGATAACTAATAGAGCTTAAGACTGCTGTGAATTTTTTTAATTAAGTGAATTATATCTTACTGGCAAAGAGTTTAGACAAAGTTCTATTACATATTTCAGAACAAAGGGACATCATCGGCATCCTTTGTTTTGTGGTTATCCTTTCACCTCCAGATTCAAAGGGCTTAATATTCCTCTCAGCATACAAGGTAAATAAATGTCTCTTTTGTTTATCCTTAGCCACTACAGAGATTTTGCATTAATATAGTGTCTGCTCAAAAATTACACACATGTGCAAGATCTCTTCTGTAGGAGATCCTGGAATATCTCACAGCTCCAATACTGTCCCTCCTGTTCATGTATCCTTTTTTGCATACCCCTACCTACTCCCATGCACCAATAATACTGAAAATGTGAAGTGCTTTTCAGAATTAATCAATTACTCTCTTTCAGTTCCCATCTTCTTTGATGTTTCCAGTTACTATTTAGCTTAAGTTACTTTTCAGAGCTAGAAACTAACTGAAAGAATGAAAATCACGTACAGCCTTCATAAAGAAATATATCAATGCTTGCTGCAGTATAATGTTTTATTTCACACAACATCTACAGTAGTTTTTGAATAAGTGATTTTGACTTAGAGTGATAGAGTGAGTGACTTCAATTTTAAAATCCCAAATTATATGGTCTCATCTGGGTTTCTTACAATTGTCTTCATGTATTCATGCAGATTCAACCCTTTTTTTTTTTTTCTTTTTTTTTTTTTTTTTTTTAAGGCCATCTGAAAGTGCACTAGCAATAGAAAGTTATTCTAACATTAATTTTATTTAGGACAAGGACGAGTACATTAATCTTGGAGGGTATTAATACAGATGGTATAAACAGTGTTCTCCTTTAAGGACATCTAAGCATATGTGCATTTTTGTGAGTCCTGGTATGCATGAACTGGTTGAAAATTCTTAGTTGAAACTGTTTTCTAGATAGAATATTATGGTTTTAATGAAACATGACAGTGTAGAAAATGTTTTGAGGAAAAAATCACTGGAAAAAGAAAATAATTCACTGGGAAAAAGGTTTTCAACAAATTTTAAAATAATTTCAAGAGAAAAAAGCTTATGGTTTTTATGTAGACTTGCACTGTGCATCTGTAGAGTCAGGCCGAAAATATAACCTAAGTCACCATCTTTGAGCTGTAGATCTAAATCAAGAAGAAAACTCCTTCAATTATGATAAGTGTAGTTAAGGTTTACTCCTCACCTTGACGAAAGTAAAGCAGGTCTATGAAGAACTGCTACAGGTCTTCCAAGAGACTTCCAAGAGTCACAGTGCTTGTAGCTCTTTGCAACACGACTGTCTGCTGACTGGCATCACCCTCTGGACATCACACAGAGATTAGGACAACTGTAAGACACAGCACCATCCACTGGTAATACGATATGTCAGTTTCTTGAGAAAACAGCAGGGTTACATAGACTGTCTTCTTATGAAAAAGTAAGAAAGAAAAAAAATGTTTGCTAGCTTAAAAGCTATACACAATTACCTTTGTAACTAGTGCTAGCACATTAGGGCAGCTGAGTAACTTCAACACGGAAAGCTGTGCTGTCTAATCCCTTTATCTTGATTAATCTGGAAAATAAATGCATTTGACATATTGTTTAAGTATTAGCTGTCTTCTGCTGGTAAATAAAGAAATGTTTACCAAACACATACTAATAACCGAGGCTCTGTTTTGTACAAAAACTGTTTTCATTAGATCTGATACTAACTGAATGAGGTGCAGGAAGTGCCTCTTTTTTCTAAATAAATGTATAAAAAAACGCTGAGGCAATAGGTCTCCATTGCCAGGATTTGGAAACTTGCTTTGGATACCATAGCAAATACGGGTACAGATTTCAAGCAAATGGGTGACTGTAAATTCTCAGAAGAACTGGTATAATTTGTGATGAATGGTTTGCCTGTGAAGCATAGAAAAGATAGAAAATTTTTGTCTGCATCACTTGGAAGCTACCTGCAATACTGCTGTAACACTAAGAGCACTGCAATGGGCCAGGCTCAAATCAAGGGCTTAATTATGACTTATCCAGATGAAAAAAAAAAAAAAAAATCTGACTGCCAAATATCATCTGCTTGATGTCTTCCACATTGTATCTTTCTGTTCCTTTTTTGCTCAACACAGAGGCTCAGTTCAGGTCATGCTTACACCAGTAGACATCAGGAGTAACATTCATGGAGTAGGTATATGAATAAAGCAGAGATTAATGATTGTGTGTTGTTCACCTGCAGACATGTCAGGTCTTATTTCCAAATGCCCTACCTTAATTCATCTGCAGGCTGATATGGAGTCTTAAGCATATTTTAAGAATACCTTTAGCAAACAGGAAATCTCCAAGGCAGGAGGTTGCTATTCTCTTCTCTCAATTGTATACATTATAATCAACTCTATTTTAATTCAAAGTGCAGGAGTTTTGTGCTATTGTCCCAAAGGTATCTTCCTAATCTGAGCTATTAAGTGACTACAGTTAGGTTTATCATGTAATTTCTTCACACTTGTCCAGATACTGTTGACAAATGAGTTGAAATATACTTACTTTCCTTTGTGCCACCCTCATATGTTGGCCGCAATTTCTGCTAGGATAGCCACTCTGAATTTGAAGCCATAGTATGAACCTTCTGGCAAGGTCTAAGAATTGTACTCATTTTCTTTTGCTTGCTTTTAATGTTCCAAATGTAATGCTGTAGCTGTTGTACTGTCTTTCCAGACTTGGACTACTCCTGCAGTCAAGAAGAGAAACAGCAGATAGGTCAGCAACTTGCTGCAAGGTTGAACTATGAAGGCTTTGTTTGTGATGGTATGAAGACAGTCCCCAGAGAATACCGTCCTTGCTTTGTCTGTTTCAGTGAAAGATACAAATATAACTGCTGAAAACATGCTTATCAAGGTGTGAGACAATAACACAGGATGGGTTTAATCTGTTTCTTGTGTTAGCCAGATAAATAGTACTGAAATTATTTGTCGCAGTTTTGCTAAATGCCTTTTCTTCCCACTACCATATGTGCTATACCCATATACTTTTGAGAGTCTTGTCTTAGTACAAAAGAAAACATACTGGGATCAACTTCAGCTTTCCCATTTGTTTCAATTTTCGGCTATTTTTAAACAACTTTAACTCTATCCACCTCTAGGTAAGACAGATTGTTACCCTTGTAAGACGTGTTTGCTTTTTTCAGATGTACTTAACAAAAATATTTCTTGAAAATACAGGTTTAATTAATCAGAGCCTTTTGTCTAAAAATCCTTTGAATTGTGTTATGAAGAAACAACAGCCCTTGTATACTAATTAAATGATCTCTTATCTTTCCTGGGCACATTCTCTGTATGCTTTAACCTCTGCATACTATGATTTGTCACCAGGGTTTGTGCTGCTGCCATAAAATAAAATTAAAAAAAAAAAAAAAAAAAAAAAAAAAAAATTAAAAGTCAATCCCTTTCCAAAAACCATGCAAGGATCCAAGTCAACAGATTTAAATAGTTTGAAATCCTTTTTGATCACAGATCTGCGGTCAATATTAGAATTAACTCTACCAGACTCATACCCTCTGAAGTAATTTCAGTTTCACTTTTGTCCTAGTCAAACATAGAGCTGCTAGGGAATAATGTTCTCAACTGCTCATGGCGCACTGATCTGTCTGCTTCTCTTCATAGGAAATAAAGTCATTATCACCTAGCTTTCATGTGTGGGCAAGATAATGAACAAGAATTTTTGGTTTTAAAGCTAACAAAAATGAAATTATGCCAATGGGTAGAAGCTTGCAAAACATATCATTAAGATTTCCAATGAGTGCTTCTGTTTACAAAAGGTGGAAGTCAGCACATTACTGGGACAGCAGAGTTCTCTGGACTTAAATGTTCTCATATTTGAAGGGAACATCCATCTATAACAGGCTATATCAAGAATATTTCTTATGATGATCTAAATATAGTGCAGATTTCTTGTGGCTTGCAAATTGGATTACTAAAGTGAAAAATATTGAATTTACTAGCCCTCAAAATACTAGCTTGAATGTACCAGCCCTCAAAAGTCTGCAACCAATCCAGATGTAAAAAGCAGCTTCCTGAGTTTTTTTCCATAGCTTTCCATCACTGACATCTTCACTCATTACAGATGAAAAGTAGCTGGATGCTAGAATTAAAACTTCAGAGGAAATTCCATCCTTGTTTTTCTACACAGATACTATGCAGGTCACAGTGGTGTCATCTGTTTTGTTATGCCCACAGAGTTTTAGAAGAAAGAATGTTTCTTTCAAGAAGAAGACAAACTTTTAATGTAGAGTTGTTGTTGAAAAAGGCTTCCTGATCTTTAATCAATGAAGTTAGTGTTCATACTGTTTTATTTTTCAATTAATTTATTCAGACTTCATTAGCTACAGCAGATATGAACAGCAAGTATAGTATTTAACACTTTCATATCCTCCCACCAGTGTCCTGTTCATGGTAGCAAAGAATTTTAGGATTCCTCTGCCTAGACCCACGGTGAAACATAAGGTCCACTTTGAAATAATGAATCCTAACTTGCAAGAGATTTTTAACCTTTTCCAAAATCTTTAAATTTTTGGTCTGCTGCATTCTCCAAGAGTAACAACTTCATCTCATTGTTGTCCCATGATTTTCCCTCCTGTACTACAATAACTTCACCTTTCTTCCTGTGTAATAAGTTGTACTCAGTATTTGGAGCATTAAAATCTTGCAAGAATCATCAGTGAGAGTGCAATGGAATTTTGCTTTGTAACCCTTAAGATAAATCAATTTCATAAAAAATGTGGGCTCATGTATTGTTTTTCAAGTCACATATCGCTCAGGGGGACTACCATGCATAGATACCCAACGCCAGGTCTAGGGACGGAGTTTAGCTACAACAAGTGAGCGGCCTCCAATGTTAAGCACCCCATACAAAGTGCAGTGCAAACTACTTAGGAGCTGCAATGTTTACAGAGGTATAAGTTCTCTTTACTCTATTATTACATTATCATATCAACACATCTATTTCATGGTAATTATGTTGTTCTGGTCTTTGCCACTGAATAATTTTCTCATAGTGTCATCACTTCTTACCAGTAAAATAGGAATTTAATAAACCTAAGTGAACTTTGCAAAAGAAATTTTGTATAACTCTATCTTTCAAATATCTGCTTCTGCATTTAGAAGGAATAGATGGTAGAAAAGATGTGTTATTCACAATAATGCTTTAATTTATTTAACTAAGAATTCTTCATCAGAAAATATTTTTATGCAAAATTTTCATTTTTTGTAAGGTAGTTAATTGTGTGGGTATGATTGTGATGTTATCCTCTCTGAATGGTTGATTTATATCATTAACCTTCATCAACAAATATGAATTTTATTTTACATCCAAGCATCTTTTATAGCCCTTCACATAACTGTCATATCAGCTTTTCATAAATGTCTTCCCCTTCAACTTGCCAGCAAGGTCAGTGGAAATGTCAGTGGAAGTGTTTATAATTCTTGCAAACATTTCCACTTTCTTTTCCTGTTACTTATGCATGAAATGTCACCTGTGAGACAATCCTTAAGATTTTTTATTTTTTCCTCCAGATTTCTTCCTGAGGTTCACTTTTTCTCTGAGAAAACTGAAAGAAATTGGTACATTTATCTTAGAATATGGTTTAAAAACAGAAGGTGAAGTGATGAGTTCATTTCTTTGCTTAATTTGGAGAATCTGGACTTCAAAGTCTTGTACAGACAATTTGTATAATTACATGAATTTGTCACTGTGATTTTCTTACCTTCTGTATTTTGGCACACATGTTTCTTTCACTTTGATTAAAATAAAAATGTAAATATTTGGGGTAAAAACTATATCCACTGGTTTTGTTTTAAAGCACCTGATACAAAGATTTTAAGCAATCTTAAAATAATTCTACTGAATAAGCTAATAAGGAATGTTAGTCTAGTTGCCCTTTTGTTTTTGTTTCCTAATTCTGTATTATGACTTTTTAAATGACCTGGGTCTCCATCTTCTCTTCTGAAAACAAATGCAATGTGACTGTAATTTGTGAGTTAATGTTAGACTGTGAAGTTTTTACTTAAGACTTAGTAGAAGAGAATGATCCTAGGACTGCAGAATAATTGAATCAAAACTTTGCTTACAATTCAATGAATTGTCAGAGTAGTGGTTGTTGTTGCTGCTTGCTGTTCTTAAATTTATTATTGGAATGCAGATAGCTACTTAATGTTTGGCAGTTTATTTAAATGCTGAATTATTTAAGAGATCAATAAAGGGAGGAAGAACAAAATCACTGCATAAGCAGAAAGGCTTGATCAAAGAGACAGGGAAAGTAAAACACCTAGGTCCATCTGAACATTTTCTGAGCTGCTCCGATTTAAAGAAAAATCATCCTTTTTAGAGTACATAGGCAGTCTTGACTTAGTCTGTGATAGAATTTGGGAACCATACACCAAGTTTAGACAAATTTCAGGCACAAGACCTGATGAGACAAAGCCTTTGCTCTCACAAACTGATTATTACATTGAAAGCATATATGATGGGAATGTCTAAATTGCACAGCTGAGTCAGAAAATGCCACAGTCAGGATTTTCATTCATTCTCCTAGTGGCATTGTGTCCCACTGTAAGAACATTTCTAAATGTTTCCTATTTTCATGTGTCATTTGGCTGTTCCTAAAACCATCCTCAGTTTGTTTCTCATCTTCTCTTCATCTCCTGGGCAACATTTCCCACCATTCCCACCTTGGGCACAGTCCACCAGCAAAAGTTATTTACCCTTTATGCCCTTACCTGGTCTGGTCCAGCACCAAAGGAGAGTTCAAGAAATCCAGACCAGCTGCTCTTCCAATGTGACTGCCATAGGTACTTGAGAGATAAAGCTGTAAATAAAAAAGTTCCCAAACCACAAAGAGCTGGGCACCACAAAATTTTGCACTACACAAGTTCAATAGTTTTAGCTGCACATATTCAGTATCTGTCTTCTGAGCGCATGATCAAAGGTGTTTTATTGCAAAGATTTGAACAATGGCTTTGTCTTACTGCTTGCTGAAGTGTGACAGATGCCAGCCATGCAAAGACAGAAATATTTTCACTCCTCAGTATCTTCTCTCTGCTTTTAAAATACGATGTTTTAACAATCCTAAAATTCGGCATTCAGAGGAGAAAGAATCTAATACAGGCAGAACAATTTAATATCACTAAGTCTCAAAATATATCTATCTCAAAAGACTGCATACCACAAAAGGGTTCCACACTGGAGCAGTTCATGAAGAACTGCAGCCCATGGGAGGAACCCACAATGGAGAAATTCATTGGGGACTGTCTCCTGTAGAAAAGACCACATGCTGGAGCAGGGGAAGAATATGAGGTGACAGAGGCAATGTGATGAACTGACCACAGCTCTCATTTCTCAAAACTTTGCACTGCTGTACAGGAAAGGGAGAAAAGATGCAGAGTGAAGGAAGCCCAGGAAAAAGGGAGACTTTGGGTCAAGTGTTTAATGATTTGAGGATTTTTCTCACTCTGTTACTTTGATTTAATTAACTAATTGACTAATTAACAGGTAATAAACGAATTTCCATTGGCTAAGTCTGTTTTGCTTGAAATAGTAACTGCTGAGTGTTCTCCCCCTGCTTTATCTCATGTGAACCTTTTTTTATATTTTTTCTACCCTGTTCAGTTCAGGAAGGTGGTGATAGAACAGATTCAGTGGGTACCCAGTGTCTAGCCAAGGTAGACATTTTTAAAACAGGTTCATCTGGTTCTCTGGATTACCTGGCAGCATTTCAGTGAAGAATCAGTACAAGTCTGTCTTGTTATGCAACATCTAATCTTAGAATATTTATTGAATACAGTGTGTTTTTGTAAAGGGATTTTTAGAATGTAAATTATTAAGAGACCATCAGTCAAAATTGTTATCTCTGATATGATCCACCGAATTGTTGGGGCTTTTTTTGTCTGAAAGGCTGAGAAAAGGGATGGAAAAGGTGAGATCAAAACTACCAAGACAGAGCATCAAGTGATGCTAATGCAGCTAATGATAGAAACAGATCTTGTGACTCTCACCTTTTCTGGCTAAAGCTATGTCCAATACAATACTGGAGCATCGGATGGAACATGGAAAGGACCATGGTCAAGTGCACTCTAGCTTTCGGCTCTAGAGACTTCAAAATTAGTCTGTGGGAGAAGTGAAAAAATATGTAACACATGTAAGATTTGGCACATTCCTAGATATAATATTTAGAATTGCACTGCATTCTAGGAGAGCATTGGGTTGCTTTTTTTTTAATCATAGTTTTTCAATTTAAAAGCTACAGGGTGCTGTATATTCTTGTAAAGCACTTGTGGGAAGATTCAAAGCTGCAGAACTTTGTACAAACTGATTTGCATTTCAAAGTAGTAGTGGCTGTTTTGGGTGCGATGACACAGAACTATTAACTAATAACTTTAATGAGCTTTCATAATTGCATTGCTGAAATTTGAATAGGGCCCTCTTTTGAAAAGATTTCAGCCAACAGTAACTTGACTTTTGACTTTGGAGTTAAAGAACAGAGCCAGAGAAAGACAAAAAGAAGGTAATTAGTTTATTTTTATTTTTAATAAACAAATCCTTCATATGTTTCATTTCCCAGAGTCTAACAAAGCATGACAAATACCCCAGAAAGCTCAGGAAAACAATTTTACAAGCTGTCATTCACATTCAAACAGAAAAACTCCCAGTTCATAATCATTTGTTTTTTGAATTTTCATCTAACAAGCTATAATTTTAGAGGACTACTGTGTAGTGCAAGGCATGGTACAACCACAGATCAGTAAGACTATTCTTCTAGATACTTTTAGCTTACATTTATTTATGTGTGTGTGTGTGCGTGTGTGCATGTGTGTGTGTGCACACATGTGTTGTACATACATACTTACATGCATGCACCTACACTGGCAAAGATATAGTATGTAGCACTGGTCGTTTAAGCAGGAATGAAAGGCATCATGTTGAACACTGACACTAACAGTTCACTGTGCCAGTGAAGTCACCAATTAATTAACAACCCACAAGTCTAAAGAAATGCAGAAAATAATTTTTTGCTGTTAGAAATCATCTTGCAGTGGAGAATATCTTTTAGTGGCATAATTTCTCTCTTTTTAAAATAGTATTGTTGATTTTCAGATGTATGTAATAAATAATTGTGATCACACTGACATGGAATGTACCTTACAGATGAAACTGAATCCTTTCGAAATATTCTTAGACTGAAGGCACAAGGTAGACATAGCTAGTGATGTTACTGGACACATCCTGAAAATACAACTTTACATTCATTAAACTCAAATGGGGCCATGTCGCTCTCAGACCTGGGGTCCCAACTGGGCTAGCTCCGAACCCCAGAAGTAAGCTTGACAAGGATAAAAGTAAAAAGAGGTGCCCTCTCTCCTCTGGGACCCAGACCCCATGGGTTTATTGCAGGATCAATTCCAGAGAGAAAAAAAGACCCCAGCCACATGGTGGGGAGAATTTAAAACTTAGGATAAAGGGGTGTGGGGTAAGGGGAATACAGTCAAAGGGAGGCATTAGAAGGGGAAGGGTCAGTATGGGGAGACCATGCCACAAGGTTAGGAAAGGGAGATATGGAATATACCACATGCAGTATAATAAAATTACTTATATGCTATATATTAGTCACCCAGTGTTAAATTATAACAAACCAACTAACTATTTAGTGCCATACAACAGGTCCATATGTAATAGATTGTCAAAGTTCACTCTAGGCTTCTCCCAAAATTCACTTTGTCCCATACGTTTCACTTGCTGGACCCTAGCTGGAGATAAGGTTACATGTTTTTGCATAATGAAGTCATTTTTCCATAAAGCAGTTCAAAGTGAAGGATGTAGTCACAGATTTAGTTAGCAGAAAGAATGGTAATATCATCTGGCTCAAGGTAAATTGTAATAATAAATTTAATTTATGCTTTCTTCTAACATGTAATTATTGATCCATGTAATCTTTGTTTTTCTGACTTTATATTTAATATAATTTATTATTTTTCCTTATTGAAATGTATTCACTCCAGGTGAATACTCAGTCCTGAATTTTGCTTCCTTGCAAGTGCGTACACACACATGCACACACCCTTACAGATAAACATATATCTATCTCTTTATATGTGCACATAACTTTGCAGAATACTACTGTTAATATTTGAATTGATTTTTCTATATTCCATCCACAGTTAAAAAACCTTTCATCATCTTTAATACTGGCTACCTTCTACTTTGTACTCAGAAATTTTAGTTACTATGTGGATTATATAGCTGCAAAAATTGTTTCATGTTTTTGCTATTTAAACCAAACACTCCAGGAGTGTTCATCTTCCACTGAACCTGTTTACTTTGTGCTTCATACATTATTGGATGAATATGGTAGGAAATTAAATCCCTGTATGGTAGAAGTATCAATATGAAAGCACTAACCTCACAGACTGAGCTCTGAAAGTAATGATCAGAGCACCCAGAAGCCTCTCTGATCTAAATTCCTTGCAAACACCTAACTCAGTGTCCCCTATTGGTTTCCAGGTTTAAGTTAGTGAATGAAGTTTATCTCTGAAGACCTTTGTCACAGCTGGAGATAACTAGCAATAGTTACTTGCAAGACTACAATTTAAACTAAATTTAAATTGTAGTTTAAATTTAAATTTAAATGGGGAAAACCAAATCTCAGCAGGTTGTCCTTCTAGAGTGGAAATGTGCTTTTATAGGTAATATCATACAGAATAATTTTCATCCAGTCTCCAGTCTATACGTCAAAACCAGCGTGCAACGTGCCTCACATTAATAGTCTCTGCATAGAAGTGTGAAAATTGAAATACAAAGCTACATCAGCCAAGAGTGAAATTATTCCACAGAGTTGTGAGAGAAGTAATATGTGCATCATTCATGTATGGTCAGTCAAAGAACACAAATTATATGGAGCTCAAAGATAAATGCTTTTTCACTCAGTTTAGTTTTTAACAGTCAGAGCACAACATCTGTTTATTTCTCAGTACAGTTACAATAGTACTTATGCATACAATCCAAACCTCCCAATTCCTGTTAAGAATTTTTTTAATTCTAATAAGATAAATAGATCCAAATATCTGCTTTTTTTCTTGCATCTTGAATCTTCATTGTTATGATCTTCCACAGACTGAGAGTACAACTCTTCTTTGTCAGGCAGGATGATTTGATAAGTTATCATATTCCAAGTTGTGTACCAGTGGAGTGCAGTGTTGCTGTAGCAGAGTAACTGGTGGAACTTTCTTTTTCATCAGTCTGTGATTTACTCAGTATTATTTTGATGTGCTTCAAACAGCTTATTTGCTAAAATATATGTCTGATTGCCTCATCAATTTATTTATATCATATTTGTTTAAATGTACTTATCCTCTGTGTATGGGAGGATTTTTTTTATGTTACAATCCATGTGAAAGCACAAAAAAAAAAGAAAATTTTATTCAAATATAAGTTGCACATTTCTTGTGCAGTCGCTAGATGATCCTCAAAGCCAGAGATGCAGATAAGCTGGTGGATTCTTGGATATTGGGTAATGTTGTCATTGTGGATATGACCAGATGGGCCATAGTCATCTGCGCAGACCCAAGAGTAAGTTACTGGTGGGAGTAAGTACTTTTACAAGTACAATAAAAATGAAGCCCAAATTAAACAATCCAGAAAAGATATCACAAGGCCTGGGGCCCATTTTAAGACTTATTAAAATTGCGAAACCTGAATCTCAGCACTATACTTTAGCCTCATCAAGTTGGCTGTACCACAAGATTTAAGGCCCTTCTCTGGTCCTTGCTTGCCATTTGCTTTACTCAGAGCACCTCAAACACCCCTTCCTTTGATGAACACCTATATCTTTTTCTTCTTTTGAAATGGGTTACTGTTCATCTTCATTTAGTAGCTTCTAAGTAGACTTAGAAAAAATATCTTGCCTCTGCTGACTAAACCTGAAAAGTACATGTTTGGAGAAGGGCAGCTAATCTAGAAGAGGTTATCTTGTCTTCTTCTATCCTCACTTTTAACCTGAAGGCAGGAATGAATAAATCACTTACAAACTGTGAATTTAATGAAATTTGTGGTGCTTCTTTGGACACTGCGCTGCTTAAACATAGACAGTTCATCTTAACTTTTTTTTGTCTTCCTAAAACTTGTTTATTTGTCTTGGAAGTACAAAGATATATTCTCTCAGATAGTGGGTGCTAAAGAGACACACAAAATATCTCTGTGAAGTAAAAGCAAAGAATCAATTTGACTTATTACATGTTCTAATCAGAGATGCACCAGTTCTTCCTTCCTCATCTGAGCCATTGCATACATGTATGCGTAAACAAGCTTCATCTCTTTATAGCTGTAATATATGCAATAAATGTAAAAGGAATCTTTTCATTGTCAAGGAGCTCCTTTTCTTGATTATAATACATCATTAAGATTTGCTTTAAAACAATAATAGAAGGCAAAAGCTTAGTTTCATATCACCTCACAGATATCCAATGCTGTAAACTTATCACCAATGCAATTAGCCCTTTTTGCATTGTGTGTGGTATTTTTCTCTGGGTTAATTACAGCACTGTCTTGAGGAAACCTACTGAGATTGAGAAAAGACTGAAAGATCCTTTACTTTTTGCAGTAGGAGAAGCTGTTTTCCCTTCTCCAATATTTGGAGGAAAATGCTAGATAAACAAATCCTTTGACTAGCTCTACGATATTGAAGTAAAATCTGTTTTTATTTTGGTCTTGCCATTCACAAGAGGTTTTATTGATTTGTTAAATATGAAAACACATGCATTTACTTTGCAATGTTCTTTTTCTGCGGACTTAACTTCTCCCCTTTCCCATCCTCACCCCACAGGCCCGTGACGGAGGGTTAGCCCAGATCAGTGGAGTCATGCATCACACAGCTCTATCATGCTGGCAGCCATTCCTGGGTCTGGCTGTGCTGCTTGTCTTCACAAGCCCCACTGTGGGCTGCCCGGCCCGCTGTGAGTGCTCAGCACAGAACAAGTCTGTCAGCTGTCACCGAAGACGTCTGATGTCCATTCCAGAAGGTATTCCCATTGAGACAAAAATCTTGGACCTCAGCAAGAACCGACTGAAAAGTGTTAACCCTGAGGAATTCACATCATACCCATTGCTAGAGGAGATTGACCTCAGTGACAATATTGTCTCCAATGTTGAGCCTGGAGCTTTTAACAATCTCTTCAACTTGCGCTCCTTGAGGCTGAAAGGAAACCGTCTGAAGCTGGTTCCCCTTGGGGTGTTCACTGGGCTGTCAAACTTAACAAAGCTTGATATAAGTGAAAACAAGATTGTCATTTTGCTGGACTACATGTTTCAAGATCTGCATAATTTAAAATCTCTGGAGGTTGGGGACAATGATTTGGTATATATATCACACAGGGCCTTCAGTGGCCTGCTTAGCCTGGAGCAGCTCACCCTGGAGAGATGCAACCTCACAGCTGTACCAACAGAAGCTCTTTCTCACCTCCACAACCTCATCAGTCTGCATTTGAAACAGCTCAACATTAATGCTTTGCCGGCATACGCCTTTAAGAGACTCTTTCGCCTGAAAGACCTGCAGATAGAGGCCTGGCCCCTCTTGGACATGCTGCCTGCCAACAGTCTGTACGGGCTCAACCTGACTTCACTCTCCATCACAAACACCAACCTGTCTGCAGTACCTTACTCTGCTTTTAAACATCTGGTTTACCTGACACATCTCAACCTCTCTTACAACCCCATTAGCACCATCGAGGCAGGCATGCTGTCAGATTTAGTGCGCCTGCAGGAGCTCCACATGGTGGGGGCACAGCTGCGCACCATTGAACCACATGCTTTCCAAGGGCTCGATTCTTACGTGTGCTTAACGTGTCCCAAAACCTGCTAGAAACCCTAGAAGAAAATGTATTCCATTCTTCCAAAAGCCTTGAGGTCCTCTGCATTAACAACAACCCTCTGGCCTGTGACTGCCGTCTTCTTTGGATTTTGCAACGGCAGCCCACCTTGCAGTTTGGTGACGAGCCACCAATGTGTGCTGGCCCAGACAGTGTGAGAGAGAGGTCATTCAGAGACTTTCACAGCACAGCTCTCTCCTTTTACTTCACCTGTAAGAAGCCCAAGATACAAGACAAGAAGTTGCAGTACCTGGTAGTGGAGGAAGGACAGACTGTGCAGCTGATGTGCAATGCTGATGGGGACCCACAGCCTACCATCTCCTGGGTTACCCCACGCCGGAGGCTGATCACAACTAAATCAAATGGTAGAGCCACTGTGCTGGGAGATGGCACCCTGGAGATCCGATTTGCCCAAGACCAGGACACTGGTGTTTATGTCTGTATTGCAAGTAACGCAGCTGGGAATGACACCTACTCCGCCTCCCTGACAGTAAAGGGGTTTACTTCAGACCGTTTCCTTTATGCCAACAGGACCCCTATGTATATGACAGACTCCAACGATACAAGTTCTAATGGAACTAATGCAAACAGCTACTCTCTGGACCTTAAGACAATATTAGTGTCCACAGCTATGGGCTGTTTCACATTCCTTGGAGTGGTTTTATTTTGTTTCCTTCTTCTTTTTGTGTGGAGCCGAGGGAAAGGCAAACACAAAACCAGCATTGACCTTGAATATGTCCCTCGCAAAAACAATGGTGCTGTGGTTGAAGGGGAGGTTTCTGGACCACGAAGGTTCAATATGAAAATGATTTGATGGTGTTCTGCTAGCAGTGCTTTTTCTGTGGCATTAAAACCAATTAAAACAGCCTGGCATGTGGAATTGCTAGGCAGAAGCAGCTTAATGCAGCTGTCAGTGTATCAAAAGGTTATATGAAAATGGAAAGACTATTTGTGGTTATACAACAGAGCCTCCAGACCTTGAGGCAGATGTGTCAGGGCCTTTCATAGAACTGGGAAATTGTACTAACTGTTTGCATTGCAAATATTGGCATTCTGGGGATATCAGCAATGAACCACTGGCTCATGCTCATGGACAATTGTTCAACATTTTCTACTGCTACAAAAGGAAAAACTAAAAAACCTACAGTGTAGGATTTAAATACTTAAAGAAAAAGACACATTTGTCTAAACCACACTCTACAGTGAAATTTGTATCCATATATCTCATTTGGTAAAACTTTGCATCCTCCCTTCTAGTTGGTTCAACAAAACAAAAAATTGGTAGCTTTTTTTCTTTTTAATCTACATCTATACTGTGTACATTTTGAAGCAATACAAATGAGAGGTTGTGCTTTTAGAAATCCACCAATACTGACCCAAGTGTGATGTCACCCATCTTTTAACTACCATCAAACCCAAATTAGGATCTTGTAGTTACTAATTAGAAATAAGGTATTTTTCTCCTCATGTAGAAGGCCGGAGCTGAATAGTTGAGATCAAAACTGCTCGACTCTGTCTACTCTGTGTACTCTTCATATAAATATAAGGCATGTGCCTAGTTTTGATACAGAATGGAATATTTTTTATATCTGTGATATCACACTGGACCAGTTTACTGTAATACAGCCCTGGTTCTCACACAGGGAAGGCAACCCACTAGTCAATGCTGGCATGGAGGAGTTGAGTTCTACCTTGAAGAGAGAGAATCAGTTTTGTTAGCCCTGATTTTAATTTCAAAGCTACTGTTAAAATGTTAATGTGTATTGGGCAAAATAAAGAGCATAATACATTCTGCAGACTCCTTGGGAAATATGGTCATCTTACTCTTTATACAAGGGAATGAAAACATATGAACACTCTGTTACTAGGAATGAACTCTTCTCCAATGCCAAGTAAACTACAGTTGTTCATGCATAATATGGGGATTTATAATACTAAAATAATGTTTAAAACATGATAGCCTCAAAAAGGCTAACTTACTGCCAGATATAATGAACCTCTAGCCACTATCATTCTCATCTTGTATATTTGTAGATAACACAAAGACACAAAGCTAATTTTCAAGAACAGATTACTTAGCTATTCTTGATGCCATTTTAATAACAATGTGGTTATGTTTCTTTCAGGGGCAGTATCTTAGAGCAAGAGGGCAAGTTTTTCCAGATTTTAGGAATCTTTTTTAGTGAGGAGAAGACAGAAATGGAACATTAGTTCAGTATAAGTAAC
Source organism: Sitta carolinensis (assembly GCA_032173965.1). Taxonomy (NCBI): domain Eukaryota; kingdom Metazoa; phylum Chordata; class Aves; order Passeriformes; family Sittidae; genus Sitta; species Sitta carolinensis. The sequence goes on from CM063313.1 coordinate 53,061,551, forward strand.
CTTTTGTTTGTTTGTTTTACGCTTCCAAAGAAATCCTCAAAAGACTGAGAAGTGAAATTTTATTCTTTATCATTAATACCATTATTTTTATTTTTTAAATCCTCAGCAATTGCAAGATGCAAAGTTGTTCAGCCACCTTTCAAATTTTCCACCAGTTATGAGCCATAGGTTTGTCACACACGGTTGATAGCAAACACCATTTTTAAATGATTGGCATAACCTGGAGTAAGGATGACAATGACTATATACATATATATCCTTAACCAAGATGAATATGAAAATATTATAAGACAGAATATTCAGATTAATGTGATTTAAGAGCCTGTGTTAATCTTATTATTAGATTTTGGCATTTTGAAGCCATGGTCAGGCTGAGCTATAATAGGATGCAGGTGCTTCTAAAATTTGTATCCACATTCTTTGGCAGAGATTTTAAAAGCAGGATAAAAAATCTCCCACTTCTATAAAGGGAAATGTGCCAAAATTTGTAAAATCCAGCTGTGCTCCCCAGATGTACCCATAACTTAGCTGCAGGACCCAAGGCTAGGCAGTTTTGAGAATCTCTTTTTAGTGGTTGATCATTGGTTGCATCATTGCTTCATTTCAGGTTGCCAAACTGAGGAGGTTGCAAAGGTTCTTAGAATTTTCTTTGCTTAACTTGGCTTTAAATTTACAGTTGGGTTTTCTTTCTTCCTTCTTTTTTTTTCTTTTTTTTTTTGGTTTTTGTTTTTGGTTTTTGGGTTTTGGGTTTTTTTGTTTTGTTTTGCTTTGTTTGTTTGTTTTTGTGCTCTGAACTAGATAATTGGAGATTTATGGACATGTTTGATAAGAATACTCTTTGTTCTATGATATTTTTAGAACATTAATATAATGGAATAACCCCTGACTAAATTCTAACACCAGGGAAATTATTTTTGTTGATGTAATAATCACTGCACTGAAGTCCAAAACTCTGCTGTACCTTAATATGGACAGTTAAAGAAACAAATGGGGATAAAACAAAATGTTTCTGAACTGTCCTTGAAGACATTTGCATGTGCCTTTCCCTTGTAATTGTCATTTTTTTTCAACTAGTAATTTATTGCCCCTGCAGTCATTTCATGTTAAATGTTAAAATCAGTGTTAGAAGCAAAAATTCACTTAAGTTCTAGACATTTGCAGCTGATTTCTTCATATTAAATGAAACAATAAAAAAAAATCTCAAAAACACGACCCTAGAAAACATGTACTCTTAGGGTTAATTATGAGTTGCTGTATTCCCTTATTCCCTTAGAATGACTCTAAGAAGTGATTGCAGTTAGTGCACTGCAAGGATCTGTGAGCAGAAATGTGCTTAGTTATCTATGTGAAATGTGTGCTGGTGATGGAAATCACCGCTTGCTGTTGCTGAGCACCACCTTGCAGAGCTGTCAGCGTTCTGTGTATCGCCTTGAGTTCAGTCAGTATTCGGTTTTTCAGAATCAGTGTTTGTTCTCTGCCTCTAGCAATGTTCTACTTTTTGCAGCCTTCTACTTATTTCAGCACGGGCTTAACAAGGCATATGGCACCTCTTAACAGAAGTGAGGAACAGCAAGACTCAAGAGACATTTTTTGTCTTGCTCCACATAGTCTCCTTCTTACATATTTGTGGGACACATACTAACTTTTGGGTGAATAAGGAATACAGTGTCAAAGACCTAGACAAGCATCTTTTTGGCAATTCTTTTAAGAACACTGGCTGAATGCTTGCCCTGCCTCTTGAAGGAGTCACTTCTCTGCTAGAGATCAAGGAGACACACCACAGTTTATTTTACTGTAGGGGAGAAAAAGGACTGGGCTGTGATAAAGCATCTGACCCACATGGCTCCCCTATCATATATTCGGAAATGGGTTCATAGTGCATACCTGGCACTAAAAGAGAAATCAAAGGTTTTAACCTACCTCTGACTCATATACCGGCTGGTCTCCATTATGACACTAGACTGAATTTACCTGGCAGACAGTGCAACAAAACTCTGAGGAGCAGAAATAGTTCTGCAGAAAAGGATAAAACTGAAAATATCAGAAAAAGCAAAGCAACTTGAAAAAACAGGTACCAAAATATCCTGGTCAATAACTCCTGTAAGAGCAATGCCTGGGCCAGTGTTTTGAAGTCCGCTTGCACAGATCAGTATGAAGATAAGAATAAATGATTGTACAAGTGTTTACAGAATCACAGTTAGTCACAGAATCATTTAGGTTGGAAAAGACCTTCAAGATCATCAAGTCCAACCTTTGGACTGATCACCATCTTGACAACTAGACCATAACATTAAGTGCACACCCAGTCATTTACTGAACACCTCCACGGATAACGATTCTGCCATCTCCCTGGGGGAATTCCAGTCAGTCCATTCTGATGCATTACCATCTTTTCAGTGAAGAAATTCTTCCTGATGTCCAGCCTGAACTTTCCTAGGTGCAGCTTGGGGCTATGTCCTCTCCTCCTGTCACTATTGCCTAGAAGAGGCAAACCCTTACCTGGCTACAGCCTCCTCCAAGGGAGTAGTAGAGTGTGATAAGGTTCCCCTGAGCCTCCTTTTCTCCAGACTGAACACCTCCAGTTTCCTCAGCTACTCCTCATAGGACTTATACTGTACATCCTCCCCCAGCTCTGTTTCCCTTCTCTGGACACGCTCCAGCTCCTCAATTTCCTTCTTGCAGTGAGAGGCCCAGAACTTGACACAGAAGTCAAGCTGTGGCCTCACCAGTGCCAAGTACAGAGGGACAGTCCTGCTCCTGCTGGTCACACTATTGCTGGTACAGGCCAGGATGTCATTTGCCTTCTTGGCCACCTGGACACACACTGGCTCATGGTCAGCTGCTGTCAGCCAGTACTCCCTGTTGGGCCACCCTTCTGTTGGGCCACTTTCCAGCCATCCTGCCCCAGACCACTGCATGGGGTTGTTGTGACCGAAGGGCAGGACCTAGCACTTGGCCTTGAGACAATGATCCAGCCTGTCCAGATGCCTCTGCAGATCCTTCCTGCCCTCCATCAGATCAGCACTCCCATCCAGCTTGATGTCACCTGAAAACTTATTGAGGGAGCACTCCAGGTCATTGATAAAGATATCAAACAAGACTAGGCCAAATCCTGAGCCCTGGGAACACCACCAGTGACCAGAAACCAACTAGTTGTGGTACCTTTCATCTCTTTCTGGGCTTGGCCATTTAAACAGCTTTTAACCCAGCTCTTTTTCCAACCCAGTTAAACTTTCCATAAGCAAGACAACATTGAAGCAATGTATACAGAAAAGGCTTTTTTGCAATGATTTAACAATGGATAAAGACTAAGAAGCATCCCACCTCAGCCTTATTTTTAAGTTTTGAGCTGGTTCTCTGTTTTTTGTCCCTTTTTCTTCTTACCTTTGCAACTTTGTTTTCAGAAAGGCTTTGTCCACGAAAATGTAACTTGTAGATTCAGACTGGGAAGCTGCTTCCACCCTTTGTGCCCACCTCATTATACATTCACACATGCTTCTAGTGCCAGCAGAGGCGACAGTTCCAGATGCAACTGAAGAGGAGGAACCAAGGCCCATAGAGAACTGCTGATGTCACCAGACATTTTTTAACTAAATTTTATTAAAGATGGTTTAATTTTCATACTGCCATTCAAGGTTTCCTTTATTTACATGAATGGCAGCATTCTTCTTCCTTATTTCTTTAATCTTGATTTTGCATCATCTATGACAACAAAAATTATAACACCATGAAGAAAAATAAGAAATATTATACATTACATCATCATCATGATAAATTTTCATTCAGGCAGATGAGACACCATAAGAAGTCAAAGTTAATATTTAATATAAAGTTATACCTAACAATGTAACAGAAAAAAATCTTGGCAAGAAGATTATTGAGGCATGTAGTCCATGTTGCAATGGAATCACATCAAAGTTGTGAAACAGACTTTTCTACACCGTGCCTGGATATCTGTTTTTGACATTAGACATTCCCAGAAAGACTCTCAGGATGTGTGAATGCCAGAAACAAGCATTTAACCCATGAAAAGACAAAGCATTGGCTGGAAATCCAGGTGAGCAAACAGTTTCTGGCTGCCCAAGGACCACAGCAGCTTCCAGCAAGGATACACAAGAAACTATAGCCATGCAGTTATTTTACCTCATTCCCTACTGCATCCTGTGAAAATACAGTCCATTAGCCACCAATAAAATGCACAATCCTTACCCATTCTTTTTCACATTTGCATAATAAGCTACAGTCTTGGTCAGCAAGTCTGTTCCAGCTCCACTCACAGCAGTTAAACAGCCAGCCAGAAGTGAGGAAGAGGAAGCCTCTTCTGACCAGTTTGCTAATAATCTTTTTCCATTGAAAGGTCCTAATCTACCTGGAGCTAACATGGTGACTGTTTTGTCCATTCCCATCCTCCCACCTCACCATGTCGCTTGACATAGAATAGCAGGGAAAAAAAAACATATGGTCAAGTTGTTCTTCCTCACTGAACTTAACTCTGATAAACAGCACAGCAGTAATGTTTTAGAAATCTGTCTGCTGCAGTTGATCCATAGTTTTGCTATGAAATGTGTGGGAAAATGGGATACATGCTTTCTGACCATCTTTCAGTATCCTATGTGATTGATTGCTCTTTGTGCTAAAAAGAACGAGGAAAGAAGAATTAAAAAATTCTTATCCAGTAATTTAAAACTTAATTGTGTCTGACAGAGTTAAAGGAACATCTTTGGAAAAGTCAAAGGGTCTGATTGCTGGAAAATGTTTCAAGAAATGAATGAGATTTTTCAAGTTAGCCAAGCAATTTGGATGCCCTTTTCTTATTATCTGTAATAAGAATTAAAACCTCAATTTTCCTTGGCAGCTTAGAAGAATCACAGTTAGTTCAGTGACACACGCTCCTTTTGTCTGTCTCCTACCTCTGCTCAATTCCCTTCTCAATTTCAAATGACTGTGATGCCAAAGGAAGATCTCTGGATTTGGTTAAATTTCATTAAATATTCACATGGCTTTTGGAATCTAAATCACAAATCAGGATCTTAAACCTCCTTCAAGCCAAAAATATAAGTAAAAAAGGAAGAAGCTTCAGTAAACCTCCTCCTGCAAATGAAATTAATCAACTTTTGTGAGAATCTAGCTATCTCTTCACATGAGATAGCTACATGTGAAAAGCAATCAGCAGGAATATTTTGGCTTTGGGGGGGGGGGTGGGCTGGTTGTTTTGTTTTGCTTTGGTTTGTTTTATCTTTTTCACTAGAAGCAGGTGGTTGGGTATAGGGCCAGCTGGAAATAAAATTCTGTAGTTATAGCATCAGCAGAATGAGGGAAGAGATGGCATAGTCAGTAAAATGCTCTATGTTATTTCAGTTTAAATTGAAGGATTTCTTATCTTTCATATTAAAATAGATTATAGAAACATACAAAAGAACAGACTTTTGCCTCATAATTTGATTATCAGTATTTATTCAACTGTACCAAAATTGTCATGAAGCAGAAGTGTTGCATTAAGAGACTGAAAACAGATTTTCTACTGTAGTCAGGCAATATAAGTCAGGAGATATCCTCTTGACACCATTCTGTTGCTCCTGGTTGCACTAGAAATTTGATAAATGAATCTAGGTTTTTTGCTTTCTACTAAGCAGGCTGTAGTGGAAAATAAGCAGAACTTATGTTTCAATTATTTCTCATCTTGCGGCATCTTGTGCCTTTTATTCTGGATTGCTTTAATATTTACACTGCTAACTGAGCTGCAGAACATGAAAACATACATTCTGGGAAGAAAAGAATAAAAGGCAAATGGAAATCTGTGACATTAAAGAAGTCTGCTTATTTCTACTCATGACTTTTAGAAGTCAGAAACATCACCTCCTCACACTTAAAGCCAAAAAACAATGGCTTTAAAGCATTGTGCATAAGCAGCTGCGCAGGCATCTATGAAGATGGTGGTCAACTTGTACACATAGTAGTAGTTTTGGTCTTTCAGAAAACAAAATATGATTGCTTCTTAAAGAATTCATTTATGTCATTTTGATACTAAAAGTAAACACTTTGGCTTCATTACACTGGGCGCTATATAAGTAGGAAGTAAGTTATAACACTGATCTGTTGAGCTTACAGCCATATAGTAGGAAGTTGGCTTTTGAGCAAGTACACAATACCAAGTCTCTCATTGTTTGTGGAGGGAATGCCATAGTGCAGATATATTAAAATATCATCACACTTATTGAAATCTGTTTGCAAGCACATGTAGTTCATATGTACATGTTTGTGTGTGAAAAAAATAGTTATATTTGTTTTGTTTCTTTCTTATTTCAAGTATTAAATGTATATTGTTTTTAAAAAGTGACAAGGTTAACATGAAAAAATTGTGCTGTAATTTATTTTGATATATATGATCATGAGTATGGACGGGAAATGAAACAGCCTTGCTGTCATGATCCATGAAGCACGTGAAAATTCAGGTTTGTCTATAAGTTTGCTTCATGTTTGAGCAAAATATGCAAATATTATGGAAAAAAAAAAAAAAAAAAAAAAAAAAAAAAAAAAAAAAAAAAAGAACAAAAAAAGCTTTGTTGTCCAGACAGTTGTCCTGAATGTCATTTTAAAAGTTACTTTAGGGCTTATGTCATGATGTGTGTCATACTTATCCACAATGAAACCCAAATAAATAATTCCATGGAGTGGCAAAATTTACTTGAAAAAGTGAAGAAAGTTTACATTGTTTCCCCTGTTGTAGCTGATCACTTTTTTCGTCAAGGTGTAGCGTAGAAAACTAAGACAAGAACAATACAGTTTCCTTAACATCAGACTCAAGGTCCTTAGTGCCAGATTTTCACTACAAAACTTTTCAGGCCCACACCTCTTGAACTAAGAGTCTGAACAAACACAGCAAGAAAGAGAAGACTCTGGCAGGTATTTTTCACCTACTCACTCTCCTCCTTCATTGTGTGGAGCCCTCAGACACAGAGAAAAACCTAGGTCTCATTCAGATATGTTTTGTGATTTATTATCTGTACACGGCACCAGTCAGCCTGTTTCCTCTTTTTCACTTGTGCAGTGTGTTCAGGTAACTGATGAGGATACCAATCAGGCAAATGCTGGAAGAAAAGCATGCCACTTAACAGCACCATGGAGAGAACAGCTGAAAGACAGATTTCACCAGCTGCGTCACTTGGAAGGCAACGAATACTGAAAAATCTGCATCTGAAATGTGGTTTCTGAGGAAATCACCAGTATTCAAACAGCTCTGTAATTACAAAAAATTAAGTGGGGGAAAGTATATTCTGCTGAGGTTGAAACCTATTTCAAGCCCCTGAGACTTGCTACAACCTACCAAGTCTACATCAGAGATCAGATTTGAAGAAGGACGCAGGCTGTACCCTAAACTATTGCTGCTCCCATTTTTCCACAGCTAGGTACTTTTACCAACAGCAAATTTTGTTTATGGTTTCTGGGATAATCTGAATTAAGATTTATCACCTGCATACCCATTATACTCTAAGCTAGGGTCCTGTTCTCTAGAAGGAAAAACAGTTGCCACCTCGGGAAAAGAAGAAGCAGCTTGAAATCCTGATAGATTGCTAGAAGCAGAGACAGACAGGCTGAATCAGAGTTCTTCTATGCCCCCTGAAATGTGTCTTATCCTCCTGCATTTGCATTTCACACCTCCAAAAGATTTTGACTGACTTGCACCACTGTACCCTCCTCTGGAGCAGAATGTCAAGTGCAAATGCAAATTGTCAATGAAACCTCACTATTGATTTTAATATAGTAATCTACTTTATTAATATTTTTTATCTGATTGGCAGTCTAATGTACTGCAATACTGCCTTCAGTATGACATGAAAAAAGAGTCATTGCACCCACCACTGCATGGAGAACAGAGATTTTTCCTCAAAAGATTCCTCCACCTTAAGATTACACTATATTGAGAGGTAGAACCTCTTCCTATATAACAAGATCCATTGAGCAATTTCCAGTTCTTACAGTAGAAGAACCTACTAGTTTTCTCCATGATAACCAGGTAGAGAGAAACCCCATCACATCAGGCAATCTCTGAAAATTTCATTAAATTTTTTTTTAAAAATTGTAAGATGTATGAATAACTCTTAACAGACAAACATGCTTCAGATTTTTAAGAGCATACAAAATTTTCTACAGCACAATCACTTTCAAATTTTTAAGAATATTTATACAATTGCAAATCCACTATAGAGGATTTGCCACATAGTTAGTAGCCCTATATTGGATAATACAGACGTCTTTAGATAAACAAATCTTGGCATCTAAAGTTTATTTTAAGAAATGCCTGGGTTTAATATTTTTGTATTTTTAAAAGCTGATGGGAAATTGAAAATCCCACTACTTACGAAGTAAACTGAATTCACAGGGATTGAGTTATTCTCACATGAGGGAATGCTCACAGTGAATTTTCTCCATCATAAAACCTTCCCACATACAGCTGTAGATGACAGGCTGTACCAAAAAAAAAAAAAAAAAAAAAAAACAAAAGGGCTTTGTTCATCTCTGGTACTATCTGGAACTGGGGGAGAGGATGATAATTCATGCTGGGGAAAGAACAAATAAAATGTGAAAATGCTGGATTTGGAAACACAGTTATTGCAAAGGATCTGGCCTTTCTGTCTATGGGCTCAGTAGACATCTGGGAAATTTAGTCTAAATTCCTTCTTTCCTAGATACAGGAAATTCCTCATGAAAAGCCTCATTTTGTCTCTCTTCTTAAAAGGATAAGTTACAACTTTAGTAATGAATGGCAAATGAAATACTGTAAGAAGTTAGTAAAATGCAGGACTGAATAGTAAAGATGAATAGAAATTAAAACTTACCTTAAACATTATGTTACATTGGTATTTAGTACATTGTCTAAGCAATTCTGAAGTTATTTTGGTTTCTAGGTTCTGGTTTATTAATTAATAGCTAGGGGATTAATTCAGCTTGTTAATGCTGTAATCACCAGCTGGAATATCTTATTTACCTCATCAGTCCCTAAGTGGAAGTTATATTTTTCTGAGCTATTTTCCAATAACTTTCCTATTTGTACAATGTAAAAGCACAATTGATGGAGAGCACACTTATTTTATTATAATAAGACAATGATAAAAATTCAATCTATTACTTTTGCTAAGAGAGCTCTTTGCTGTTTTTACAAAGATTAATAGATTACATCCTTATCGAAATTATTGTTATCACAAAAAAACAAACATCTCACCTTAGGAATCTATTGACATTTTATGCATCTATGCAGTGCACCAGTTCTAATGCACTGCACATAATATTTTGCTTTCACATTGAACAGGCATGCCATGCAAAGGGGTTAGAGGCAATGCAGCTTCTGAGTTGCAGAAGCATTTGCATTTTAATGGGCATTATTGAATTTTTGTTGGCTTTTATGGGTTTGGCAGGCTATCATTTTTTGTTAAAGGATATCAGATTATCTTTGCCTGACTTGGAGAAGGCACAGCAGTCAGTTTGTAACACAAACAGAAGGCTGCAACTCAGGATTTCTTAGCTGTAATCAAAACCCTGGGCCTCTAACTCTTCAGATAGTACGAATATTTACCTTTTGAAAGGAAGACTCTGCCATTTCCCCAAGAGTTATAAAACCAAGGAGTTATAGCTCACCCATACCTGTGTGAGGAATGATAATTTTGATGGAGGTTGGTATCAAACAAAGAAAATATTTTTTAAGAAATTCAAGCCCTGCTGCTCAAAGTGCTCCAGATGAGCACTCCTCTCGGCAAGGTGGTGACAGCAGTAGTCTGCCCTGTGGTCAGCCCTTCCAACAGTTCTAAATTAAAAGATCTTATAGAGCAGTGGCTGTATATGAAAGAAAATTGTCATGAGAGATGCACACCAACTAGACACTGTCCTTTTATGCAGTTCAGTGGTATATTGGATGAAAGGACCTCTTAATGCCTCACTTAATTAGTGGTTTTGCAATGCTTGAAAAACATGATTATCTCCTAAAGCATCTATGAAATTTGTGTCTTTGCCTCTGATTATAGATGAGAAATGCTGAAATAAATAAAAAACACAAATTAATTGTCAAGCATCACACCAAGCACTCAGATTATTACTGCTACAAAAACATTTCTGTTTGGTCCTTATACGAGACTACCAAAACTACGTCCCATAATTTCTCCACTCTCTAATCCAAGTTTCTTGAAAGAAAACTAGTATTTCCATGTTTTCCAGCTATTTAATAGATAAAGTAACAAGCACACACTTTTCAAATTACTGCTGCCAGTGTTTATCATAGGGAATTGGTCCTGACACAACTCCATTTGCCACAATATTGAGTTGTGGCCAACCTCATCTTCATCTTTTAATCAAGATTGTTTTGCTTATACATGAGCCAAACATTTGTAACTTCCCCACTCCCAGCTTCTGCTTTAGAACTGAAGCCAGAAGATTTTGCTGTGAATGTCAGTGAAGCACATTTGATAGTTAATGAATGGTTGCAGCCTTCCATCCAGCAGTCACTGGGAACTATTTCTGAGGTATGGGCCTATCTGGCATGATTAAAATTAACAAGTACTCCTTGGGAACAAGATTAACCAGTACCTCTATTTTATCTTTCAAGACCTCTATCAACTTTCAAGACTCTGGAAGGTGTATGTCCAAGTCATTTAGAACTGAAGGAAATATTTGCTGGATGTGCTTGCCATCTTAGAGAACTGCATACAAAAAAGAATGTGAGAAATCAATTTGTCCTTTAAGGGTTAAATTACTGAAGCAGAAATCTAAATCACTACAATCAAAAGGAGGTATACATTAAAAAAAAAAAAAAACCAAACAAACTGTTCTGGTGGTTTTTACACTGTAAGAATGAAAGTCAGAAACATGAGTAAGAGGTGAACTTGTTGATGAGAAAAATATTTTCTCAATGTAATACAATGTTTCCTTCAGATCATAAAGGATACTCCCTCCAGTCTATAAACATGAGGATTCTCCTCTCTCCTCATCCAAGAGGAGAAACCACCTCATTTCAGTTCAAATACCCGCTTAAAATGCATTTTGTTATCTTCAAAACATCAACTCTTCCTGGATTTTCAACAGCTGTTGAAATTGTTTTTCATAGAAATCAATTTGAATTGTAACACTGTTCTGCTACAGGCCTATTGTCTCTGTCTTTCTGAATTGTCAATTACTTAAATGAAGAAATAAAGGCTTGAAAGCGTGTGGGTGTAATTGATTTCTATGTTTCAATTACCTTATCACAAACAAAGTTATGAATTTCCTCTGTTTAGGCAGAAAGATTACTTTCCTTGAAAAAAGAAAGAAAAAAAGAGAAAAAAATAAACATAAAAATCCATTACTGTTTTACTTGTGTTTTTTAAGACAAAAGTTTGAGGCTGTCATTCCAGTACTCTGCTACAGTTTTGGAAATATGCATAGAATTTTTAGTGAGTATATTGCTTATAAAGACAAAAGGTTTTTCATATATATTCTAATAATATTACTTTTCTGCATATACAGTCTAGTTTCCCCCAACTAGGATAGTATGTGCCATGAAGTATCATCTCTCAGACTGTCCTTTCCACACACTTTCCAAGCAGGGTGTGATTGGTATGTTCCACACACTTTGTTCCCATTGAGTCCCAGGACCATTCAACATAATGAATTTGTCCCAGTGCCTTCCTCCCTGGCAAGTGTGGGTCACAGATGGGTCTGAGTGCTGAGGAGCTCCTGATCCAGAATCTTTTAAATGGTCCCTTCCACACTTCAAGCCCTTTTTCTGCTGTCCACTTCTACTTTTGCACTCATCATTGCCAAAGAAGCGTCTGCCCCCACAGGTGGAAACAACTTTTCAGTGGAGATGGACATGACCTCAGTCATCAGCCAGTCCTGTGTTCTGTTAAGGTGCTTACACCTCTGGGTTCTGTTTTTGTGCTGGTGTTTGGCTTCCAGACAACAGCTGGAACAGATTCAAAGGCAATCAGTCTATGGGGAGGACTGCTAGAGCGGCATGGGTAGCAGACAGGATCACCTGAAACAAAGACAAGCCTTGGAGCATGTGTATTTGTGAGCTACAGAGTGGTTTCTAATAGCAAAATCCCTTACCAAGAGGAAGTAAACACCAGAGCCACTTAACAGGGCTCTGAAACAACTCAGCCAAGTCCTTGGTGAGAAGTACAAAACACAAATTCTGAGCAGAAGACTAAAAAATTAAGGGAGAAGTGCCTTGCAGGAAGCCCCAGCAGAATGAGCACTGCTGTCATGGCCCATTGCAACAGACCAAAACAATGAACTGAGCCACACTCAGCACTCATCCCCAGGCACTGGCAGAGTGTGTCCAGCCTGGTTCAACCTGAAATCTGCTAAGTGTGTGTATTAGGCCTGGAGAGTCAAATCTGCCTTTGGTTGGTGCTGATTCCTTGCTTCAGCAGCTGCTGGTGGAAGCTCTTTGTGCCCACCCCCTGAGCTGTTCCCTGAGTTTGCTGGCCCTACCTGGTGCAGGCAGCAGGCACTGCAGGATGCTAGTGGCAGGGTAATATGGTGGCCAGTAGGAAACCAGACTGCTCTCTGTTAGAACCTGCCTAACCCATCAGGTTCTCAGTGCAAGCAAAAGCTGACTTCGGAGCACAATACAATGCCTGCCACAGAGCCAGTATCAAGAGCTCCCAGGCACCCAAAAACCCGCACTGATATCACCCCATGGCCTCCCTGACATCCTCTCCACAGCATACACAATTCCCAGTGAGCAGGGGACTGCAGGGACCTGACCCAGAGATGCAGTGGGTGACCTCCAGCATGACAGCTGGACAGTCCTTTTCCACAGCCATTCTGATATTCTCGGTCTGATGATTCAGCTGGAGCTCAAAGAGGTCTGTGAAGCCAAATAACAATTCACCCTTTCTATCTCAAATCTTCTAGACAGTTAAGGTTGGTGCTTTTTAAAAAACTCTTGTAAAATTTCTGCCTCCATTGAAGAGATAAACATTGAAGAGATAAACACTATCTCAATAATCCCTGTAGAGATTCACTGCTAAGAAGTGATACCGTTTCACCAAGAAAAAGAAATTGTGGCTTTGGAGAAAGGATAAAGATGTACTCAAACAGGCCTGTGAAAGAAATAATTTTACAGCACAGACACCCAGAGCAAGTTGGAACACAAAGGTCAACTGGAGTGAGAACAATCAAAGACAAGTGTTCTGTGCCTCAGAACAAGGGATTGTAAAAGATATATCTTATTGCTGTTATGAGAGTGCTGGAGGTTGTCAAGTAACTGCATATTTCTTTGTTCTGTGTGTATCACAATATTTTTGAAGCTGGTTGGGTTTTATGCCAGTTAGATAAACAGAATTACTTGATTTCACAAAAAACAAGACAACACAGCCCTTGCATCCAGCATACAATTAATACAGTTAAAGCCCTTATCACCCACAAATATTCACCCTGCATCTGTTTGAGGTTATGCACAATATTTTTCCAGAAAAGGTAATGTGTTCTTTAGAAGATCAAGACCTTATGGGTACATTTTTAATATCAGGAATGGTACTGAGTGCTATTGCAATACTGCAACAGCTTTCTGTTACAGCTTAAACCCAGGTTAAGAATGCAGCAAACTGGATTTCTTAATTATCTCTTTAGTGTCAGCTTGCATTCTTGTGGGGGCATCTAAGAAATCAGCCAGGTCTTTCTTATCAAGGACTGAAACACAATGGTAGAGGAGGTTCTTTTTGTTAATGCTCTTGTAAAATCATGCATCTGCCTGTATTTGATAAGATTTATTGTTGCCATGTCCTCCCTTTGAATGAACTTTTACAGGAAAGTTATGAGGAAATATTCATAATGCTTGTACATTTTAAGATAAAAGCATACTCTTGATCAAACAAAGGTAGTAACAGTCTTTATCAGTATAGTCCCCTTGAGCTCTTACAGATTTGCCTTCTCTAGATGCCTGGCTGGCTTTTCTCATGACAGGTCACGTAGAACTCTTCTACAAAGGGCCTATTATTACCATTCAAGGTAGTCCTTGCTTTTATGCAGGATTAACACGCCTTAATTTAATTTTTATACTTTAGCTTTTAGCAGTCAGAATCAGAAAATCAGCTCCCTTTTGAAAGGTCACTAGGTGTTTTGGTTTTTTTAAAATGAGAAAGTACTCAATTTGATGAGAAGAGCAACACATTGCACTCCGAATGCACCATCTTAGCTGAGGCATATAGAGAAGAAACTTTAGCCCTCTTCAGAACGCTCTTAACACCTGGCAAGGAAATTAAACATACCTATACCCCAGTCATCTTCTCAATGTGATTTAGAAGAGAAGCAGTTACACACCACTTGTCAGTATAACGTGAGTTTCATCTCCAATGTTTGCTTGTTTCATAGCCAAGTCTCCCACCTCTCTCCTTCCTCAATCCCAAATACTTGTTTCTATAATACTCCAAGACAATAATTTCCCTTGCCTGCTGGTACTTTGGTACACTCCCATCACTGAGTGCAAAGGATCTTTTGCTGATAAGAGCCTCATTTCCCATCATGCTGATCCCTTTCCACAATTTTTTGTGGAATGTTTTTATCCTTGGCATTGTGTCTGTTATGTTGTATTACAAAAGAATGTGATTCTTATATTTAGAAATTCATTAATATTCAGCGTCTGTACACTGTACAATGTGCTTATTAAATAATGAGCACATAGCATGCAGAACTCCCACTTTCTCTCTTACATTAGTTATAGGTGGTTGCAGCAAACATTAGTAAATTAAATGAAAATTTTATTACATATTCACCACATATGCCTTTGAAGCCTGTACATGTCGTGCCATGAATGCATAACTAGCATAGGGAACACAGACCAGAATTCCACAAGCCTCTCTTTGGGACTTTATGACACCTTTGACTGTAAGAAAAAGCTCACTTATCTCCAGTCAGCAAGAAATTCAATTGAATGAATGTCAAATGTAAACTCTTACAGGATACAAGGCTTGAGTATAATAGTAACTGTGATATTTAGTTGTTGGCTATAACAAATGTTTGTATACATCAATTTAAATTATAGTAGACAAAACTGATTTTTTAAATTTAGTTTGACTACTTATGAAAACTGTGTCTGCTATAAATTGAGTCTGGAAACAACATTTGCGTGAGTGGGTCCCACTTATAAAAAGGGATAGACAAAATTTTCAGCTCAATGCCTTGCTAAAGCTTTGACTGTGTATAACACCCAGTCTAGAATTGTTGATCTCTTTCTGTTAGCAAAAGAATTATTATATTCCAGTCATTTGGAATAAATTCCAGGTAGATTTTAGAAAGGATTGTATATGGATAGCGTATTGGGTTTGCATGGCAAAGTTTTGGTGGCAAGAGAGTACAGTGGACTACAGGGATGTTGTTTTCTTTAAGAAGCTGCTAGAAGCTTCCCCTGTATCCAATGAAGTCAATGTCAGCCTGCTCCAAGACAGACTTCCTGCTGGCCGAGGTTGAGCCAATCAGTGACAGTGGTACCACCTCTGGTGTAATACAGAACAGAAGGGTAAAATACCCCATTAAATTCAGCCAGAAGTGGTGAGAGAATATATGGTAGGAATAGTCCTTCAGAAGCCAAAGTCACTGCAGGGGGCAGAGGCGGTGCTCCAGGTGCCAGTGTCAAGATTCCCCTGCAGCCCATGGTGAATGCCATGTAGAGACAGCTGCACCCCTGCAGCCTGTGGAGATCTGTAGGGATGCAGAGATCCACCTGCAGCCTATGGAAAGATCCACACCGGTGCAGGCAGATGCCTGAAGAGAGTTGTGACCCTGTGAAAAACCCTCACTGGGGCAGGCTCCTGTCAGGACTTGTGCACTTGTGGAGACATGAGCCTGCACTGAAGCAGGTTTGCAGGCAGGATTTGTGACTTTACAAAGGACCCCAGAATGGAGTGCTACAGCAGTTCATGAAGTACTGCGGAAATGACTCACATAGGAAAACTTCTTGTCGGTGTCCAGTGAGAGGGACCCTATGCAGGCAGAGGGGAAGGGTGTGAGGATTTCTCCCAGAGATGTGATGTGAACTGACCTCAGTCCCCATTCCCTATCTCATTGCACTGCTGGAAGAGAGCAGGTAGAGAAAACAGGAAGTAAAATTAAGGCAGGGAAGAAGGGAGGGATGAGGGGATGGTGATTTTAAGATCTAGGCCTACTTCTCATTATCCTACTCTTTTTTGATTGTTAATAAATTCAATTAATTTCCCCAAGCTGAGTTTGTTTTGCCCATGATGATAATTGGTGAGTGATCTCTCTCTGTTCTTATCTCAATACACAAGCCTTTCATTATATTTTCTTTCCCTGTCCAAAAGAGGAGGTTGAGTGATAAGAACACCTTTGGTGGGCACTTGGCATCCAGCCAAGTTCAAAGCAATAAAGAGAGAATCCATCAAATTATCTTGTAATGTATTATGATTGAATCAGTGCAGGATTACTTCTGTTTACCTGAACAACCCTTAGGAGATTCACTCATTATTGGTTTCTCTTGTCATTGCTCAGCACTCCATGTTTCATTACACCGAACTATAGCCACAAGTGACATCTTACTTCTCTATCAATTTGGAATAATTCCTTGGTTTTAATGTTGTGAATGCGCATATTTTAAGGTTCAGTAGTCATGCTTTTCTGGCTGAAAGCACACCACTTTCTCAATTTTCCCCACCAGGCAGTTACCTGTATATCATACATAAAAACAGCACAGTCTGGTTGTATATGTACCATTAAACATGTTTTTAAATTTGGAAAGTTTTAAACAAACAGTATTTTCACAGCTTCAGCTACTGAAATATCTACTGCTGTTTGATCATGTCCCCTGAAAACAATGCTGAAGGTGAGTTGATACATCTGTTTCATTTTCCAATGATCTGGCTTCTTAAGAAGTTGTCGTGGACTTTTTGATTCCCTGGACTGTGAAGCAAGGCAACAGGACACGCAGCAGGTTTTCATCAATCTGCACATCTGCACCATTCACCAGCCCCCAGGCTCTGCTTCTGTGAGTATGAAACGCACAGCATCCTTCTAAACACTTCCTGGCATCACTACTTTTGACAGAAATCTGTCATGGGCTTGGGAACACTCATATCATCATGCATGTAAATTTCAAGTGGATCGTGCCCTGATTTTTTAAAGTATTGATGTCAGGTTTGGGTTTTTTTTGATTGCTTTTTTTGTCAGTTTGATTTCTGGAGGTTGTTTTAATGGCAGAAGGAATTAAGAATATGCTCTCTCCTTCAGAATAAATTTGTAGCAGACACAAGGGAAGAATAAATCAGAGTCACAGAATCATCAAAGTCGGAACAAACCTTCAAGATTATCTAGCTGACCATCAACCTAGCACCACCAAAATATCGTGTAAACCATGTGCCACATTCAGACAGGTCCAGAGATAGTGAGTCCACCACCACTCAAGGCAACTGATTCCAATATCTAACTGCTCGTTCAGTGAAAAAAAAGTTAATTTCAAATATACAGTCTGAACTTTCCCTGGTGCAACTTTCTGCCATTTTCTTGCATCCTTCCACTTGAGAAGTGGCAGAAGGTTCCAACTTCCACGTCACTACAACCTCCTTTCAGGTAGGTGTAGGGAGCAGGGCAACGAGGTTCCTTCCATGGGTCTCCTTTTCTTCAGGCTAAACAACTGCAGTTCTCTCAGCTTCTTCTCATAAGACTTGTGCTTCAAACTCTTCAACAGATTTTTTGCCTTTTTTGTGTTTCTCTGGTAATGCTCCAGCCCCTCTATGTCCTTTTTGAATTGAGGGCCTGAGAACCGGAGGTGTTGCTTCACCAGTGCCAACACAGAAGGACAACCACTTCCCTGGCCCTGCTGGCTACAGTATTGCTGATACAGGCAAGGGTGTAGTCTAGTTTTCCAGGCCTGCAGTTTCTGAGTTTCTAAAGTTCTGTGTTTTCCTGATGTTTTGGATTTCTGAAGCTTGTTCTCACAGCTTGAACATAAACAACAAGTTTGTGTTTGTAGCGAAAACTCATGCTTGGAATTCTTTCTGTGAGACAGACTTTCTTTTGATGTCCTTCTGCTTTGGTCATTGTGGGTGAAGAGTTCTGTCACTTGCTCACCAATCACAGTGGCCTGTCAAAAATGTATAAAAGAGGTCATTTGTTTGAATAAATCGGGGTCAGATTGGTCTCCAAGATTTTTGGAGAAATTCGTGTCATGTTGTGATTCACCACAGTGACAGCAAGGGTGCTGCTGGCCTCAGCCACCTGGGCAGTCTCCTGACTTGCCAGCCATCCCATCTTTCTTTCCATGTCATATGTAGTAAGTGTGGGATGTTGTCTCTGCACAAATTATGGAAGTAAATAATTGAGCTGCTGTTTTTGTCTTATCTCTGCAAGGACTTAGATGTTGGTTTTCTTTCCTTTGAGACCCTTATTTTCCTGTAAACAACTGTAAACTGTAAAGCAAACAGTACATAGAGAGGGAGGAAAATAGTAGACATATGTCCTGCATAAGCATGCTAATTTACGAAAATATATAATCAGACATTTCCAGATAAGCCTAAAAATTAAAATTTAATCCAGAAAGAAAATAAACCAATAACAACAAAACCTTCTCCCATACTCCTGTACCCTGCACAGATTACACTATAGGGCAGTGTGTTATCTGTTTATTAAAGTACCCAGATTAGCAAAGCAAGTGGGTAAGGTACAAGAGACTTGAGAAGAATTCTGAATTTATCTCAGAGGCTTAAATCAAATCATCTATGTCTCTTTAACTGTGTAACATTTAAAAATAATTAAATTGCTTGGGCAGATTTAATTGCAATACCCATATAAAAGAGTTCCAAAAATCTAAACATGTATCCAAGAAATGTCTTCTACTAATGACTTAATTTTCATAATAGCTACACTATTATGATTATCTAGCATGGTTGTTTGTGTCTTTTTCCCAAGTAAGAAAATTATTTTCTTCAAAGAAATTCTACTGTGATGTAACTTTACTGTAAATAGATTGAATCATCTCCCTTTTGTTTCTCAGCCTGTGAATTTTATAAATAAATGTAACAGTAATTTGTAACTGTTGTTTCTTTTGGACGTCATGAATCAATGCTTGCACTTTTATTTTTACCTTAATCCATTTTGTGCTGGATGTGATTTAAGATTTCTGGATAGCAGCCCATCTACTTGGCACACAATACTGTGAAACTGCCATCTGGGTTTCCCAGCACAGCACTCATCAGAGGACAGGAGAGACAAGCCTGTGTGGTAGGTAATGCCTGCATCCATGAGCAGAAGTGATGACTGCTAAGACTACTGGTGATGCTGTAGGCCCACTACCATGCAGTAAGGTACCAGGCTGCTGGGCTGATGCTAGAGGATTACTGCAAGACTATCAAAATCCTCTCCTTGCTAAGTGTTTATAGCTACTTATTTATCTTATCATAGCTCCATAGGCCCAAAGAGATGAGAAAAGTAGGGAATTGTAGAAACTTCACTGAAGGAAGGCATTGCTACCACAGATCATCTGGATATGTTAGATATTATTGGAATGCAAGACATTGATTGAAGTCAAGAGCTCCTCCACCTACAGAGTTCTGTTCTAGCATGTTGTAACATACTATCTTCTATTTACAGTCTCTCTGATACCCACAGTTTGATTTTTGCAAGATCAAGCTGCAGGGTGAGATTAGCCTGATTGAAACAAATTTTACAGCGTGTAAACAATACAGAGAACTTTCCACTTAATTCTTGTTTCTTTGGCTGATGGCCATTTTCACTTTGAAAGACCATCAGTAGGAAACCCAAGCCCTTTCTGACTGATCAGGCTGAAAAAAAGTATAACCTATGTCAAGAAATATTTTGCTGCTCACCCTTGTGAGTGCTTGTCAGTGTTCACTCTTGTACTCTCACATGAATAAGTACAGTGTTTAATACATATATGCATGCTGTTCTCTCTCACTTTACTTTAGTTATACATAGCCTATGTATTTATTGGACAATATTTTAGAGAGGGCTGTACAACTGTAGAAGTGAGATAACCCAGGGATTTCCCCTTTTTTGAACTATTTTTTTTTGTTATAGTGACATAAACCAGAACTGAATAATGTTGTATTCTGTATCTCTGAGTCCCATCTTCTACTCTTCTCTTAACAAACTCCATATTTATTCAGCAAAACAGTAATTCCATATTAGTTACTTGTCGAAATATGATCCAATATAATATCATTTCCTAATGTATAATCAATATAGCAATACCTTTACCATGACAACTAATCTGATGTATGTTCTGAAGAAAAATATTTGATTTTTCCAGTCTACTGTGGAAGTTTTCTGGGTGAAGAATTCACTGGCTGAGCCACTGATTTTCCCACTTTGCTCCACATATGGTACTTTTATCAACTCCAGTGTAGCTAGAAAATTACACAGAGATTTTCTTTAATGCAGTCACTAAAAATAGCAATATAAAAAATGTACTGAAGACTACACCTAAAAATGGACGGAAAAGTCTTTGAAAAAGCTTTTTAATATCAAGCAAAATTATTTGGATTTTTCCTGATCATTCCTAAATTTATTGACTAGGAGAAATCTTAATATTACATATAATTCTTAGAATATATCTCCTTTGTTCAGTGAAAAATAAGAATTTTTTTTCTAAAAATAAAAGCTCTTTGAAAGCACAACAGTTATTTCATGGTCCAAATCCACTGCAGAACAGACAGAAATGTGTTTTGCAGTCTGCCAAACAACTGTTCCATTAAAATAAAACACATCCTAGAGTGCATGCATGATTACTTGCATTCTGGATAACCCAGCTGGAAAATTGCATCAGTTTTCTTAAGTTTCAACCCTGACTTATTTTCTTACAAGCCAAGTTTCTATTGCCTCTCATTTATAAGTTATACAAGATAGATATTTTAAATATCTTGGTATAAATCATATTTTTTTTTTACTTACAAAACTCAAAAATGGCCAAACCACTTTTTCCTAAATCCTCAAAAAGATACCCCAAAATTCTTTTAAACCACTTACAGCCATGTTGAATTATGAGGCCAAAAGTTTTTTATATCTCAAATCATAATCAGAAATGTCAAAATAGGGTTGTACGTGCAACTGAAATTTTAGCTCTATTTTAACATCTGGATACAGCTGGATAAATGCTTCATGTGATTGGTGAGCAAGAGCCTCAGCATCAGGCACAATGGGTTACAGTGAATGGGGTGACATCAGACTGGTGACCTGTCACTGGTGGGGTTCCACAGGCCTTCATCCTCAGCCCTGATTCTTCAACATCTTCATAAATGGCTTGGACACAGGGCTGGAAGGGATACTAAGCAACTTTGAAGACGAGAGTAAATTGGGAGGAGCTGTTGACTGTCTCAAAGGCAGACAGGCCCTGCAGAGACACCTGGACAAAATAGAGGGGTGAGCGATCACCGACCATTTGAAGTTTAACGAGGACAAGTGCCTGGGTGGGACAACCCTGGTTGTACAGACAGTCTGGGGAATGAGTCATTGGGAAAGCAATGCCACGGAAATGGACTTGGGGATCCGAATTGACCATAGGCCAGCAGTGCCCTGTCAGCCAGGAGGGCCCCGTGTCCGGCGCCATCAGGCCCAGCATCCCAGCCGGGCAAGGGAGGGGATTGTCCCGCTCTGCTCTGAGCTGGGGCGGCCTCACCTCGAGTGCCGGGGGCAGGAATGGTGCCACAATGTAAGAAAGATAGAAAGAAGGCTCCACCAAAGGAAGGCAACAAAACTGGAGAAGGGTCTAGAGAGTAGGCTGAGGACATGGCCCAATGGCATGAGGTTTATTCAGGGAAGGTTTAGGCTGGATATCAGGAGAAGGCTCTACACCCAGAGGGTGGCCAGGCACTGGAACAGGCTCCCCAGGAAGTGGGCAAAGCACCAAGCCTGACAGAGCTCAAGACGTGTTTGGATAACAGTCCTGAGGTATGATTTTAGGGACTGTGCAGTGCAGGGCCAGGAGTTGGACTGGATCTCTGTAATTCTATGATTCTGTGATCTGCAAGCTCAGGTTTCTAATATATGTAGGCATAGATACAGTCAGTATTTGTCTGCATGAAATAATTTTAATATTACCAAGATATTTTTCTGGGTTTAAATAGTGTGTAGCACTTGTTCCTCTCCTGCATGATACCTTATCTCTCTTTTAGTGTATTTCTCAGGAATATAAACAAAAAAAAACAAAAACAAAACAAACAAACAAAAAAAACCAACCAAAAAAACAAACAAACAAACAAAAAAAAAACCAACAACAACAAAAAAAAAAAAAAAGGCATTATTTAATAGTCCATGTTCATCTCCCAGGAGGTGATAGGAAAATTTTTTATTTACTTAACAAATAGTCCAGCTTTGTGGATTTCTGTGTAAAACATGTTTCTGCCTCAATCCCAAGTGAATCCTACCATCATGGAAGAGTAAAAAATCAAATTGCACCTCCTCAAAGTGTTAAAAGCTGCAGTTTTGCAATAGAGATTAAAATAAAGAAAAAACCTTAATTCTTAAGACCCCACCCTGAAGATTTGCTTTTAAAGTAAATAAGAGTTGAACCCTTGCCCCATGACCAATACTGGCAGTACAGGCAGAATGCTGCCCACCTTCCATGTAAGGTATGATTCTCCCAAATCACATCACAATCAGTGCAGCCAAGGCATGACAAGACTCTTAGCTACCATCAAAAAGTATTTGCATGGTTGGCTGTTGCATCCAGACAACCTGAACACCAAGTGTTACTAGTAGTGATGGTTTCACTTATGCTCCTGTTCTTGCTGTCAGTGAGTTGCTGTATGGACGCTGCCTCACAAAAGCTTTGTTCAATAGCTCTATTAGTCCTCATAACACTGGCATGTAACAAATAAACCGGCTACAGCAGAAGTAGTGCTCTCTCAGACCAGTGATCAGCACAGAACAGTTGGCCAGTTTGTCCCATGATTGTCAGGATACAGTGGGTTGTGGAATTTCACTGTGAAAAACCTTTCCAGTGTCTGTGTAATTTAATGGTTCCTTCTATGATCAGTTCTTTCTTAAGGCTCCAGCACTAACACTGCCACACTCCCTGTGGGATCCAAACTGAGCTTTCATCTGAGTCCTGCTCAAAATTAAATCATCTGGAGTCTAAAGAAGAAGCAATCATGGTTGTTAATAAACAGCGTGAACCAAAAGATACAAAAGCAGTTGCCTTTGAATAGACCCAAGATTCAGAGCATAGGAATTAAAATGTTCAGAGCCAGAGAAGGAGACAAGGGCAGTGTTGACCACCAAGCATTTTCCAGAAAATTGTCTAAGAAACTCCTGACACTAAGTCCTGTTTGAATCTGGGGCAAACACACTGTATTTTCAATGGAAATTATTGTGTTCTCTATCACATAACAGGACCACGAGGTATAAAAATGGGTGTCCATGTTCCCATCAGGTAGGGTCCTGAGTCCTAGATTTTTGCTTTCTATATGTCATCTTGAGGTAACTTTATAAGTCTGACTAAAACCCTTCACTTTCCAAGTGATCTCTGCCTTCATAATCTGTTTAAGCATCAACAAGAGAAAGCAGAAAACTCAGTCACTGGCCATGACGTTAGCCAGTACCAGATTTCAGGAGAAAATTTCCCCTAGAGCTATTATGCAGCTGGAGTGCAGAAAAGATTGCCTAATGTGGAGAAAGGAAAAGTAACAGCTGTTTTCCTCTGAAAGAAATGGTTTAGACTCTCATAAGTGTAACAAAATCTGGATGATACCTCTCTTTAGTGTAGGTTCTAGCTCTAAATATACCACTGATTTTTCATCTTATCCTTTCACTTAAAATGGAAAATTTAAAAATATCCAGAAATACAGAGTGACACTACTCAATCTAGTAATTTAAATTAGAATTGAGGTGATGATTGGGGTACACATCAGTTGCATTCAACCAGAACAGGGCATACAGTGTTCACCTGTCTAGCTCCCACCACACATGTGCCACACAGCAGCTGGTAACCTCATCTGTTCTTCATCTTCTGAAGTGACTGCAGTGATGAGAAAGGAACATCTGCTGACCTCAAGGATTACATCCCATGATAATGCCTTCCAGAAACTTGCTGAATTTTTTCATCTGGTGTAGCTGAACAGTTGTTTGAGTGGCATTGCTTCACTGAAAGAGTCCAATCCAAGAGGCAGACATTGGAGGCTAATCACTGTAAATTAGAAATTTTTTAAAACATCAGATGCAATTTCTTCAAGCAGTAACTGAAGGCCTTTTCTTGGCTGCAATTAAGAATATTTGGTTGGTGGGACTTCTTCTAGAGGAGTAAGCCTAAGAAAGAATCAAGTGCATGTCTGCTCAAAGAAGAGATAGGACTTGGTGGACCATCTGTACAGAGACTACTCTATATAGCTCCAGAATGACAAAAATGTAGAATGCTCATTTGTCCCCAAATGCAGACTGACAAAATGTAACTCAATGAAAGGATTTCAGTAAAAGAATAAGCACAAAATATTTCACAAATTCCAGACTACTGTCCAGCTTTCTCACAGCATGTCATAGAAGAGGTGCAGAATTGTGGCTGATATAAATTCACAGAACTTCATCAAAAACAGTAGGGTTCCTCTAATTTAAATCAGCAGAGGATTGTGTCTAAAATCTTAGTCATAACAGCATGTTGTAAGCCAAGAGAAAATTGGTAAAGAAAATAACATAAAAATTTGGTGCTGTGATGACTTTCAGTGATAAACAACTTATTGTAAATATTTAAAATCCATTATAACACTTTATTTATTTTAAAATACAATATGCTAATTTTGAAATGCTAAAATTAGTAAGTCCACTTATTTGCATAATTGCTGCGCTTCAGTTTGGCAGAAGTTTTTTTTTCAAGATACTCACTAGTGATAGCTTGATTGTATGTTCAGTTGAATTAAGGAAAAAACATACAATAAAGAAGCCTTTTAATGCAACATGCATTATTATAACTAGCATAGATAAGAGGAAAGAAAATTTGCTATTTGGTTGAGGGCAGAGAAAAGCTTTCCATAAATTAAAAGTGTCTGTTGAGTGCTAAGATGAAAATAGTCTGAGCTAACATTGAGTGAGATGCTCTGCGTAGAATGAATAGTGGTTCAGTGATTAAAATATTAACTGGTGGTTAACAGTTTTTTCCTAGAGAAGGAAATAATGGCATCACTATCAAGAAAGAAGAAGAAAAGAAGAATCTGAGAAAATAATTGACTCCTAAATCAGAAATCTTTCTGATTTATTTGCTAATTGTATCCTCCTACATAGATACACTCTGTCCCAGATTTGTGCATGTAGTACCCTCAAACTTCTGGGATTTTGAAAAGAGAAAGCAGAAAACACAAGTGCCAAACAGCCATCTGGGCAGAATCTGATTAAGCACTGATATGTAATATGCTCTATGAGAGCTTCATCAGTCCACAATCTCACACATACAAAAGAAATGCAAACTCAAGGGGAGAACTGAATGAACAAATGAGTGTAACTCTGACCACAGAGTCCCTAGTCCCATCATTCCAAGAGCTGGAGACAGGTCTGCCCTGGAGAAGCACAGGCACCAGACCTTCTCTGCTAATGGAAACACATTATGTGCAAGACTACCAGAACCTAACATTTCAGGCTCCCATTTCAGACCTGTTGAACACTTTACTGTATAATCCAATAATTTAGAATGGTACAGAATATGGCTGAGGAGAAGAAGCAATTATTTCATTTATTTATTCAAAAATATTTGTTTTAAAAATCTCGCTGAACACCTTTCCAGCTGCACACATATCAGATAATAACAATGTACTGCATGAAGAAACAGGTCTAAGTGGAAGCGCTGGTGCTTTTCTAAAAGATATGAAAATACCTATAAGAGGAGCAGAATATGAAAAGAGAACTACACAAAATATCCTTCAGAGGAATTTCATGGAAAATTTTCACGAAAAGAGAAGAAGGCTGTTGGACTGGAAGTCCCTGGCTGAAGCATGCAACTTCATTGAATAAGCATCTAAAAATCTAATCTGCATTTTTCCACACTTTTTGGGGGAAAGTATTCTTTCTGCAGAGACCTTGAAAAAGACCAATATCTTTTTGCATAAAATCTCAGAATCTGTCAGGATAACTTTAAAGTTCCGCTATATCTGAGATAAATACAGATGAGAGATACCAAGCTAAATAATAAAAGTTCTCAGTATTTAATTTTGGGCACCACTTAAATATTCAGTTGAGTGTTGCAGAAGACAACAAAAGGTGAGGAAGGAAACATGTGAAAGGGAAGCCTTTATGGTGAATGACTTCCAGGGAGGAAGAGCATCTTTTGCTGAAAATGAAGGATATTGAAATAATTTCAGAGGTTTTCATAAGCAGAAGTGACACAGCATGTCTGTCAAAGGAAGGTATCAGGCAGTATCTAATAGGATATCAGCATCTGATTCACAGAGAGCAGATCCTGATGGAACCATAATGGTCTGGACAGACATGACAGTGTTAAAGATGTGCAGGCATCACTTCCCAGTGTGCAGTGTGGTAGTCAAGTCCATGTTGTGTCCAGCATCAACAGGGATAGCAGTAGTTTGAAAGATATATAACACAGAGATAGCTGAAGAACTATAAGAAATACTGTTCTCTGTTCTATATTATAGAACTTTAAAAGCATGACTAATCCCAAACACAAATTAAATCAGTACTTTCAAGAGCACATTACTTATAGTTCAGTCTGAAACAGAATAAAAAAATCAAAAGTACATATCTGCTAGGAGGCACTTTACACTTGAGAGATAAAAAGGAGTTTCTGTGCTCTCTTTATTTTCACTGATATATTACCTTAGAGTTCACTCTATATATGTTTGTACAGCATCAGATGCAGATTAACCTTAAACCTTGACAAATCCAGCATAAGTAAATGATATGATGACAAATCTGGGTATATAATTTGCAAAGACTGTGCTTACATGTTGTGTAGGCACAACAGAAAACAAAACAAACAACCAGTGATTCTGTTGGTTTTATTTCATAATTAAGCAAAGAAGGTGCCATTTAAAATATTTAACTGTATTAAAATCATAATTGTTAAACGAAGAGGGTGATAAGAGCTGTGAAATCTGAGTTTTGTCTCACTCACAAATACCAGCAACTGCATTGACCTGGTATGCAGCAAGAAAATGCAGCCTTTCAGAAACCTTAATTAGTATGTGTCTGACCCATTTCCAGTGCTGAAAGTTAATTACATTTTTTTTTTTGTGTTTATTTTTAAACTACATCCAAAGCAGCTGGGATTCAACACCTAACCGAGTTACTGAAGCCTCATACCTAAAATGTCATGCAACAAAGCTGGCTTCAAGAGCTCTCCCTTTCTGTTGACTTTTTCACTACAGGAAAAGGAAAGCTCTGAAATGGGTGTATTACCTAAGTGCCCTGTCATCTGATGAAGGGAAGCAATTACCGTCCTGGACTGGCTGGAGCCTCTTATTTTCAGGCTGTACTTCATGTTAACTGAGATTTGGTGGCAAGTACAACCCCATCAGCTACCAATGTTCTCTTTTCTCATAACAGGATCAAGAAAGCTTTCCATTTTGAAGTCTGTCAGCTGAGTGCTTTTTCTCAGTTCTTACTTACTACTGCCCTTTTTTAAAAGGATACTTAGAGTTTATATGGAAACTGATAGCCACACAGGGGTGTCATGGTTTGATAACGGCCCAACACCAGGCACCCACAAAAGCTGCTCATTCACTCTTGTCTCCCACAGCTGGGCAGAGGAGATAAAAATTACTGACGGGTTCATGAGTTGAGATAATGACTAGGAGAAAACACTCCAAGAGCAAAACAGCCTCAGGTTAGAGGTGAACAAAAGTGAAATCTACAAAGTGAATCTATTACTAACAAAATCGGAGGAGGATAATGAGAAGTAAAACAAGCCCTTAAAAACCCACCTTTTCCCCTCCAGCTCCTCCCTCCTTCCCACCGACAGCACAGAGAGACAGGGCATGGGGTTTTGGTCAGTACATCACCCAAGGTTTTCTTCCACTGCTCAGGGAGAGGAGTACTTACCCTGTGAGGCTGTGGGGTCCCTCTCATGGGAGACAGCTCTCCATGAACTTCTCCAGCATGGCTCCAAATCTCAGGAGCAACAATCCCCCAAAAACTGCTTCAATGTGAACCCTTCCTACGGGCAGAGAGTCCCCCTCAAACTGCTGTGGTGTGGGTCACTGTTCCATGGGGTGCAGTCCTCCAAGGACAGGCTGCTCCAGCCTGGGGGCAGGGCCCCTCTCTCCACGGGTCTCCCACGGGGTCACAGCCCCCTCCAGACATCCACCTGCTCCAGAATGGGGCTCCTCCACGGGGTGCAGGTGAATCTCTGCATCCCCCATGGATCCCCCTGGGCTGTGGGTGGATCTCTGCATCCCCCATGGATCCCCCTGGGCTGTGGGTGGATCTCTGCATCCCCCATGGATCCCCCTGGGCTGTGGGTGGATCTCTGCATCCCCCATGGATCCCCCTGGGCTGTGGGTGGATCTCTGCATCCCCTGATCCCCTGGCTGTGGTGGATCTCTGCATCCCCTGAATCCCATGGGCTGTGGGTGGATCTCTGCATCCCCCGTGGATCCCCCTGGGCTGTGGGTGGATCTCTGCATCCCTGTGGATCCCCTGGGCTGTGGGTGGGTCTCTGCATCCCCATGGATCCCCACAGGCTGCAGAGGCACAGCTGCTTCACCATGGGCTGCACCACAAGCTGCAGGGGAATCTCAGCTCCAGTGCCTGGAGTACCTCCTGCCCTTCCTTCCCTCTGACCTTGGTGTCTCCGTGTTGTTTCCCTCACATGTTCTCACCTCCCCCTCTTCTCTCGCTAGAAAAAATACTCTGTGCTCCCACTTTGGTTTGATTTTTCTCCTTAAATTTGTTTTCACAGAGTTACCAGCCTCTCTCATTGGCCCAGCCCTGGCCAGCAGCATGTCCATCTTCAGAGCCATCAGGGATTGGCTCTGCCAGACATGGTGGAAGCTTCCAGCAGCTTCTCACAGAAGCCACCTCTGTGGCCCCTCCCCCTGCTACCAAAAAACAGGCTGAGCAAAACCAGTACAAAGCAACTAGAAAGCAAGCCAGATGTTCTAGCACTTTGTTAGTTTTACAAATATTGGGCTCCTGTGTGCCAAAACTACTAATTCTAATATTCTTGGTTTACTATCAGCAGACACATTGCTTTTGGCATAAGACTTGCAATGCTTGCTTGAAGCAGTTTTTATCAGTCATTGTCTGGTGTATCATTGGAAGCTGCTGTTGTCTCACTTTGCACAGTTGCACCTGGCAGATGTCTCCATTTCTTAGTGAAAGGAAAACTCCTGGCTCTTCACAGTTGTCTTCTCACTGTACTGAACTCAATTATCCTCATTTGTTTGAACAAGAACAGCACCATTCCTTGTCTAAATGCATGGCTCCTGAATTTCAGTCTGAATTTATTTCTTGGAATCGTTATAGGTGGTGTCTATTCATCAATTCCTGTTGGAGACAATTATAAACAACTTATTCTAAATTTGAAAGGTTTTTTTTTCAAATGAAGAACTACAATTCTACATCAAGAAAAATGTATTTTAGATCCAAACAAATAGTGCTTTATGGATCTTTCACACAGCAAATATGCTGAAGAGTCTTAGAGCTGAGAATGCCTCCTTCTACTCTGGGAAAAAAAACGAATCTCAAACAAGTAGCAACCGTTGCACTAGATGATCATTCAGTTTAACAACGATGTGATTATTATACATTGTTGCTAGGCACTGTAGAACATTATTCGTACCCTCAACTCTGTTCTCAGAAAGCCCCTCCTGGAATACTGCATACAGTTCTGGGGTCCCCAACAAAAGGACATGAAGCTGTTGGAGCAAGTCAGAGGCAGGCCACAAGGTTGACAAGGGGATTAGGGCGTCTCCGCTATGGAGAAAGAGTGAGCGAATTTAGGATTATTAGGCCTGAAGAAGGTTGTGGGGAGACCTCATAGCAACCCTCCAGTATTTGAAGGGTCCTACAGGGAAGCTGGAGAGGGACTTTTCATCAGGAACTGTACAGGTAGGACAAGGATTAATGGGTACTCACAAAGAGTTGATATTTAAGTTACATATACAGATAAAATTCTTTTTTGTGAGCAGTAGGTGCTGGAATAGGTTTCCCAGAGAAGCTGCAGGTGGCCCATTCCTGGAAATGTTCAAACCCAGGTTGGGTGAGGCTCTGACCAATCTTGTCTAGTGGGAGATGTCCCTGCTTCTGGCTGGGCAGTTGGGACTAGGTGATCTTTAAGGTCCCTTCTAAACCAAACCATTCAATGATTCTATGATTCTATGATAATGTGGCAGATGTAAAAGCCAGCTGAAATGTCTACTTCACAACAAATGCAGAGACTTTTATTTACCACCTGTGAATTCTATTTAATAAAGGCCACTGTGAAGAGAACAGCGTTCTTGAATGCCTGCATAAAAGTATATTTCTAACTCTTCAATGAAGTTAGATCAAATTCCTCTTCATCTTTCAACCAGGGAAGTGCATTGTTAAAACTAATGCACTACCTACCACAACACTCTCTTGGACAAGGGATTAAATGGAACAAGGATAGTGGATTTCCTTTTCCTCCACCTGAAGAGGAAGGGCAGCAGAAGCAGTGGAACAATACTGCTTTTAAAAGGACAACTGTTAAATCGATATCTGACTTTCAACAATGTAAAAGGGTACAGCACAAAAAAAGGGGGGTTTGGTTGTGGATTTTTTAAGTGCTTCATTCTCCTTCATTGCTTCCACACAGTGTGGGAGTACCCTGGAGAGGAAACAAATCTACTGGTGAGAAAGAAGCATGAAACAGGATAAAACACAGAGAAGATCTGCAGCTTGCTGTTGTGGGGTTCTGGTGCATGCAGAAGAACAGCTGAGAGAAGAATGAAGTAGGCAGGTCTCAGAGGAGAAGGGAAATGCACTTTCTAGCCTCAGGAACTGGCTAAGCACTTTGCTGCAAGACAGAAAGCCTCTGAGCTGTCAGAAGCCATGCCTAAATTCAAGATGTTTCTTCCAATGGGACACAGTGAATTCAAAAAAATACAGGTGAACCCTTCTATTTCTAGACCATCACAGACATGAGCTAGACTTTCATACACTTACTGAGAATCCTACCTTACATTTTAATAGTACTGCTTCTGCACAATAGTACTTTCATTTAAAATCCTTTTGGTCTCCATCAGGTTGCTCCATTCAGGAAAAAGTTTGGGCATATCTAGCTATGATTCATAACAGACTTGGACTGTCATGACAATATATGGGAAGACAGGGTTGAATGTAAATGCAAGGGTTCAATTTATGGAAGGGCATATATAAGGGCGTGTTGAAAATGGGCCATGGCTAGAGGAGAAAGGGCTGGAATAGTTCCAGTACATGTCTGCAGTCACTAGAATGAAGTCCCCTACAATTCTGTGGTGATTACTCAACAAGGATCACCAAGCCCAGCTCTCAGTCTTGAGCAGGACACCCTAAAGAATCATAACCAGCATTGTCCAAATTCACTCAGGAACTTGTTCCATTTTCTCTATGTAAGAGGGATCTCTGAGTTGAAAAAAAAATACTCAGGTTTAAAAGATCCAAAATATTTCTGCAAGACTTTTGGAAAGAAAACTCTCTAGGCTAAGTTCTTCCCTGCATTTGCAATGATCATTGGCCTTGCATGTACTTCTGGAGTACTGAAAAGCATCACAGATGTTAACCTGCTCATTAATTACATCAGTTTAAGTCGTCTGAGTTTTAAGAATGTGTTTTTCCTGAAAAATACTATGCATTCAAGACCTAGTCATGACTTCACCCAATTTTGGTCATCCTAAGATAGTCAATAATCCATTCTTCTCAGATCTTTTCCCCTAATGGCTTGTTCACTTATTAAATACATGTATCATCCTCCTAACTTATGTAATTACAAGGCAGGTAGATCATCTGGTCTAAGTGAGGGCCATGGTTTCTTTGCATGGTATCTGACAAACTGATTCTTGAAAGCTAGAGAAATCTTTAATCGGTTTCTTTGACCTTAAGAGTAGGAAAGGCTGTAACATTTTCACATGCTCTAATATTACAAGAGAAAGAAATATGCAAAGTAGCTAGCTTAGTTTCTAGCCACTTTAGCTAGAAAAGAGAATGGTTAAAATCTTCTAGATTTAGTGATGATATTAACATGGTAATTAAGAGTTTGTACAGTGCATCCCCTTCTAAGAAAAATAAATGTCTTCTAAATTACCACATATGTCCAAGCCCATGACTTACCCTTATAAACACAGAGACATTTACATGCCAAAACTATTTTAGTCATGGTGCAAATGAAGTTGCCGTTTTGCCATTTTAATAAGGTGTCATTGTGTTTCCACAGAACATTTACCACTTTTGTCTCCAGATTTTCCATTTCCATCTTATGACTGGAAACAAATTACTTTTGGTTGCCTAGGAATATGTTATAGAGAAAATAAAATTGAATATAAATTAGGGTTTTATTTTTCTAGGGACATTCTCCTTAGGTATGTGCAGCTTAAATATGTTTTATTTAAGAGGAAAAGAATTTTTTTTAAAACCATTCCCTTGTGACATGCTTTTCCTCCAGTAAATTTGGACTTACAGAGAAGTCAATGAACAGATTCTAGTATAAAAGAATGTCAGATTTATGTTCCTGACCTTTTTTGTCAAAAAAAGTGCTCCATTTTTCAACATGAATACACTTGAAGGTTTTCAAATGTACTGAGTTGACTGCCATTCAACTTTAAACCATGTAGATGGTAAAACAATGACAACATTCAAAAGCTTCTGTCTCAAAACACAACTTGATAAACACAATTCAAAGGAACTAAACCAATTTTCCTCTTTGTGTCTCCTTCACTTCTTCCAAGCACTGCTTCTGCATATTGGAAGTTTTTTATATGCTGCACATCTCCCCAAGCATAAAAATTTGCTTGTGTGATGACAGACAAAAAAAATTAGTAAATCAGGTAGAACAACTGTAGCAATCTAGCATGTAGGGCAACCTCCAGTGTACATCTACATGAGCATGGCACTCATATATAAATATAAATATTACATATAATATCTGTAATAGGTAAATGCAAAATGATGATTTAGCAGCTCCTGAAAGCAGACCATTATGAAGATAGGGTAAGTAACATAAAATATTAATCAGACTACTCAAAATGTACCCTGACAAGCAGTGTTTAACACTCTTCAAAATTATATATCTTAAATTATTATTTTTTACTTGAAATTTAAGCTATACATAAATAACATGTTTGCACATCCCCATAAATTTCATTCTCAAGTAATAAAAGTGGTATGCTACTACTGGAGATAAGAATCACTGTGAAGAGAACATAAGACTCAACATGTATCTGCATTTTAGTCAAATCTCTGTGTGGGAGGAAGCCACAGAAATTTATTCAGGCTCCTGCTTTAGTTCCGAGAACCAGTGTGAATTATACCAGAAAGCAAAATTCAGTCTGGGTAAAGAATGTCAGCAGCTGTCTCAAATAATAATAGAGACATTTAAACATTCTTAGAAACTGTCTCTGGAAAGCAGGTATACAGATGTCATTTACACATTTCAGCAGGGGGGTTTGTTTGGTTTTATTTTGCTTTGCTTTCTTTTAATTTAGGCACATCTTTTGAGTTTCTTTTTGCAAACAAAACTATACTTTTTCTTAAAATAATCGCTTTCAGGGTTATCATGAGGAACACTGCAATTTGATGTCCTGGCCAAATAATGAACTTTTTTGCTTTTTTCTGCTCACCTAGTAACTGGATACTTCAGCTATATTTCCCTTGACCCCAGAGACAGACAATAGCCATGTTGCAAAAAAAAGAAAATATTGAGTTTCAAAGGACTGGAAAAAAAAATTCAGGAAAGAACCAGAACCACTTAAAGATAAGGTAAAGTTACAGAGAAAAAAATCAAGCATTCAAGCTTATAAACTGAGTGAATTTCCAAATCACATACATTTGCTGCAGAATGATATTCAAGATACCACTTTGCAAAGTGGTAAGTGGTGATGCTGCGATAATATCTCTGCATAGGACTACATGCAGTGTTCTCTGGTTTATTTTTCTTCCCATGGTAATGGATCAATAATGAAGATATTAATGAAGAACTCTCCAAATAAATGCAGGATCTGGACAAAAAGTTTGCAATTAGTCAACATCAAAATCAGTATATAAACTATATGTTACTGAACTAGTTTACGGCTTAAAGATAAGTGTCTGAGGAGGCTACAACTGCCAATATTGAATGGATCATTTCACCTGTAAATTAAAAATTTTTTTCTTTAACACATACCCACAAAAATCCTTGCAAGGAAAAAAATTATATATTTTTCCAAAACTTCATAAAATAGATATAATTTATGTTCATAATTTCAAAGAGGTACTTTAGAAAAAAATACAACATTATCTTCAGGCTATTTATAGAAATATATAAGTCTGTGCTGAAGAACTAATCCCTCTCCCATTAAAATCTATTAACCTTATTTACTAGTCTAGTCAACAAGGACATGGAAGTACTTAAGAATATAATGGGGGTATACTTCATAAATTCTTTAGTCCTAGATAGTGTACAGTCAAAATGTGTCAGTCTTGAATGTGCACCTTGATTATTTGGGAAATTGAGTGATCAAATCAATACACTAGTATTGATAGTGTAGTAACACTATCAGTATACATTCAAATACATGGCACTTATGAAGTGACTCTCTAGTGCTCAGAATATTTAAAAATTTTACACCCATTTCTTTAAAACAATTTAGCATAGAAAGGCACTAATTCAATCTTAACTAAAAGGAAAATTAGATAGACTGTTTACTGAGGTCTCATCATGGCGGAGTTTCTATCCTGTACTTCCCCTAAAATCTGAAGTCCAGTTAAGGTGATATGATGGGAAATGGCCACAGCACTGTAAGAGGAAAAGTTTATACAAGAAGTGCTGTACTTTCTAATGCACAAGACAGTTCCTATGACATGAAATATATTGCTGCTAGAACATCAGCTCAAACCTGATAGACATGTATAATTTTTGTTTATGACCTTGAATATTAGGGCACATTACTCCATTCTTCCAAATTTGACAACTTTCAAGTCTAAATGTTTTATTAACTGAAAACCAAGAATAAAATAAATAATCAGTTCTTTGACTAACCTTGCCCACTGCTCCTGATCAGAGCTTCATTATCAAAGTTTAAACATTCAAATAATGATACTATTATGTTTTTGTCTGGTACAGAAAGGGTGATGAACTCATGACTGACTTTATCTCATAGTGGTCAAATGGTTGCAGTTTACCAAGGACAAAGCAGGTAGGAGGCAGAGCGCACAGTAAAGTCAAATTGCAAAGACTCAAATGTTCTCTTTAATGCAACTATATGAATGACTATGCTTGCAAACAAAGGAGTCATATAAATACATTTTAACAGGAGGGTGAAAAGATGGTTGGTCTTGAAAAATACAGTCATACATAATAGAGATTTAGAAAAGTATCCCCAGTCTGATCTCTTGTCCATTTCAGACCTCTCTGGTTTAAAGTGCTGAAGATGCAGTCCTCAGCTTCAGTAATAAAATATTGTTGGCCTCTTTTCTGGAAAGCAAATAATCCCCATAATGTAGTCTTTGGTTCTAGCAAACATGCATGCAGCAAAGTTTTAAAATATCTTATAAATTACATTGCAATTCATGTCCCATTCCCCTTGTCAATGAACTCCATTGAAATCTCCTAAAATGTATGCATATCTACTCTAAAACCCACAGAAGACCTTCTGGAACCCTCCCTTCCAAAACTGCACATTAGTTGGATGTGGCCTAAATTACTTCTTTAGAGTGCATTGCTAATTCGCTTTAATTGCATGAATAATTTGTGATTCTCTGTGAGGGGCTTCCCCATGGAAAATTACATCTTTTATTTGAGCAACTGATATCACTGGGAAAAAAAAAAAAAAAAAAAAAAAAAAGGCAAACTTTCACAGGTTGTGGTCCTTTTAGGTTTCAATTTAGTAGTGTTCATATCAGTGTCAGCTGTAAATAGAATTCCAAAACCAAATAAATATACTTTCAGAACAGAACTGGCAAATTGTATCCTAACTGATTTTACTAGATTAATATATACACATAAATTTAAGTTACAACATCATCCTGCAAACATATACAATTCTGGTTTTCAAGTTGGGAAGTTTGGACACAGTACATCACATTGCCCCTTCCTTTCCTATTCTGCAGTTAGATCTAAATGGTATCAGCAGAGCCTACAGAAACTCCCCCAGTGAAGACCAGGGTGAATTCATGTTCATATTCCATCATGCTGGAACATTTATTACATGAAACGCTAATATTCATAACTTCATCAATTAGAATAATGACTGTTCCAGAGATAAAACAATTAATTCAACCACAAGATGGTTGGATAAAACTTAACCTTAGCAATATTCAATACATCATCTCTATCAGTGAATTACATTATTTAAAGCAGTAAATTTCATTACTTATATCAGCACTTGGGACTTTATTTCACTTGCTTGCTAGCAGATGCTGCAAAGCAGATGGCTCATTTAGTCAGAGCACCTGCACAAATCCAACTGTAGCATCTTTCCATATCACTTGTCCATTCGTGAGTAACCAAAAAGTTCTGTGACAGAAGTACCAACAAAATTTCTGGTATGTCTTTTCTTTCCTTCAGCTCCCCTTCACCCACATTACTATTTTTACTATTCATTAATTTTTTTCCTCCATATTGCAAGGGACTGAGGTCATTTTGAAGGAGTTGTCAGTGAGGACTCTTCTGACCTCACTAAAGGATTTGGCCCAGTGCTTCTTTCATATGGTAGTTCCCTTAGGATTGCAGTCCTCAGCAGAAACAAAGACCATAAAAACTTGCACATGATGATTTGGCTGTGTTTTGGAAAAATATAATTAATATTCTATTAGATGTGTTCTTCTTACTTTTGTTGATTTGCTTTCTTGGTGTAAGTGTACACAGAACATTATTAAGCCAGCAAATAAGGATTTATAATGAGTAAAAACAAATAATCCTGAAGGTATTGCTGGGGCTACAAATACTAATGCTACAGCTGGTGGTGTAACTCTTCCACTGATCAGGCTGAGCCAAAGATCTCATTATTTTCAAATCAGCATGCACTATTAATTATAGTTTTCATTACAGATTATTGTAAATTGAGAATGTGTCATACAGCCTGCTGAGACAAAGTTAACTTCCATCTCCCGGAACACACACTTTACCACAACCCCCCCAACAAAGGCACATTTTTGTAACACCTCTGAACTCAAATTATAGTTGTTCATGCTCAACATTTCACATCTTGTGCTTAAGTATTTCAATCTAGTATTGGGCTTCCAGTCTCAGATTCATTAGAAGATATAATGGGGGCCCTGGACAAGGACTGAAATGACAGCAACCTGCGGAGAAATTTCTATTGCTTTTGAGCTGGACTAGAACTCTCTACACAACTGCATTGTGTAAAAACCACTATACCTGTGCTTAGGAAAATTCTGCTTTTTACACAAATGGAACAAGCCATTGAAAAAGTACAAAATTCAGCAAACAGCCCAAAGGGAATGTAATGATATTATTCTGTCTTTGGAAGTATAGCATCTGCATGAGTGGGAGTTCATATGAAGTGTTTCTCAATTCCAGTTTAAATTCAGCAGCTTGATGTCATATATTTTGTTCTTTCTTTTCTAGATTAAAAAGCTTTTACAGTTAGAAATATAGCATCACCCACTTAATTCCTGAAAAACAGAATGAAGTGTTGGTTATCAAAAAATTTCTGTTAGCAGCAGTCATGATGGCTGCCTCCAAAAAGATACCTGTATTTCTCAATTTTGAAAGAGTATTACTAGCCTACAGAAAAATTTTAAACCCAAGTGAACACAGGATAAATACTAACCAGAGCAAGGGAAATTTAACATGCAGGCCTAAAGTTCAGAGGTAGAGGGAAGAATTAGACAAGTGGGAGTCTGTGAAAAGAGAAATGGGATTTTTCACTGTTTTAATCATTCTATAATTTCTCAAGTATTTGAGATAATGATCAGGGCTATACTGTGAATGATTGCCCTGTTATCTGCAAGGCACTTATAAGCAGTCCAGGGACAGCAGCCTGACAGATTTGAAAGTCTTCCTTTAGCACAGCTGGGCTGATTAATAGTATTTTGAAGGTACCTGGTCATAGATGATCAGAGATTAAATGCTGAGAGCAATCTCTCTCCTGTTTATATAATTGACAATTTAATTAGTCGCTTCCCTGTTTCTGTGAGTTATAGCTAACATTATCCTTTAGAGTGAAAACCTAGAAGTAGTTCTGAATCCATATCTCTCTTTTAGGTGCTGTCTTTCTTCTCTGATACTGTTAGTATAGGGTTAAAATGTTTCTGAAAATCACGGGAAAGGAATGCTGTGCTTTGTTTTTAGTGGACCATGCAAAACTGTGCCTGCAAACATTATAATTAAGCATATTCATAAGAAACACAAACGATGTAATTATTATTTGGGGGTGAAATATTTGTTGCTTTGGGGATGACGAGAATCAATGTTTAGAGTTTCCAGGATACCTGTAGATGAGATCATGTTCATACAATGGGACAATATAAGTACAGTTATTGTATTAATTGTGTTGCTTAAACAAATATGTAGCTATATAATCATAAATCAAATGGTATACATATGTGCATTCTGAACAAATGGATGGAAATAGATTTCAACTAGATACCCCTAGTTCCCAAGCACTCTTAATAAAGCACCTGCTTATAATCAACCTGTGATTATCTGTTTCTGAACACTAAAAATATGATAAAGTAGAAAAACCTGTAACCCTAAACATTAATACAGATTCTGATTTTTCCCTTTAAAATCTGCAGAATATCTTTACCAGGAAGATCAAATAGGGTCTTACAGCTTGAATTTTTGCTCTTTGAAATTGTAATAGTGACAATAGCAAAAAAGGCAACAAATGCTACTTACACTCTGTGAATTTGTGTTTGTGCAAGTTTATCTGGGCTAGGGGCATGTGATACAAGGATGCAAAGCATTATGCAGGGAATTAGAGAGCATGACCTGTGCATCTTTGCATGGGTCCTGGGTTAGGGCACTTCACTAGGCTCTGTTGCTCTAATTCAGAGCCTGTTAACTCTGAAAACACATCCTTTTCCTCTAGGCAGAGTATTTTCAACATACAGGTGGTTTTATCAGTGTTTATGCTACAAAATGAGAAATTCTTTGGCTGAGTTTAAATGAAATCCATGGAGCATAAACTGAGTCCTTAGGCTAGACATGCTGAGATTGCCCTGAAACGTTGAAAAAGAAGAGTGATTATATCACAGTAAGAACATTTAAAGAGGGAGCCCATTTCCTTTCAAGATATCTGAATTCTTTTGAGAAAGGTACTACAAGTAGTACTATTAATTTTATATTCTCAAATGTAAGCAATACAAAGGTTTCTGTAGGTTCTGGAGTATGTATTAAGCACTTCTTTCTGCATCCCTACAGAAGAGGAACAGCAAATATTCCCAGAGGTAGTGAAAGTAGTGAATACTTAACAGGGTCGTGTAAGCCTGAATAAAGACTGTATTAAAACCCCAGACACTCACTAATTTAATAAATCACAATACTCTGAGAATTAAATGGAGTGAAAAGTCCTAAGGAAATTTCTGAAGAAGAGTCATGTAATATCCTTTATCAAAAGTATAAAGACATGAGTTCTTTTACCAGCCCAGAACTGACTTTTAAAATTACCTAGAAAAGAACATCATGGTATCAAAGTCTATTTTATGCACACTTACTCTGATCTCTTCTGGCCATCTAGGAGTATTGCTAGCCCACATCTCACCTACGTGAATTTTATTGACTGCTTCAGCACATATGGGGATGACATTTCCTTCCCTTTTGCCACAGTCTTTTTAAATTAAGAGAAGATAGAATCTACTCCTCATGACAGCAATAGGTTTTACTCCTATACTCTTCTGAATGCAAGCACCCCAATGCAGCTTCATAAACCCATGAGATACACTTATGGCTTTTCCATGTGACTAAAGGCCACATGTATATTCAGAGAAAGGAAGAAACAAAAACTCATTTGGGGAAATTAAATTAACAGGTTGACAGTTTTAGAAAAAGAGGAGTGAGAAAGAGCATATGTGTGAGAGACCATTTCACTTTCTCATAAAAGCGAAATAAGGAGGATTGGGCCTGCCCTTAAGTTAATGATGAGCAGAACCCTAGTGTTGGGTTTGGACTTTCTTGCTTTCCTTTCTTTCTTCTTTTGCTCTACTTCTCTCTGCTGTTGCTGGGTGCAGACCCCTTACTTACATTTAAAGTTTACACTGATTCTCGTGGAAGGTTTTAAGAAATACCTGTGTAAACAAAAAGAGGCTCTTAACCCAGAACCCTGTTTGGAGTAGTATCAGCAAAGACTAAAGGGTTGCTGTTAGTCCTGGCCTGTCAGGGGGAAGGTGGGAGGCTTTTTCTGCTGGAAAAAAAAAAAAAAAAAAAAAAAAAAAAAAAAAAAAAAAAAAAAAGAGATTCCAGAGAGCCATTAGCTTGGAAATTCCACCCAGAACAGGATTATCCAAAAATGAGAGATATCCATGGTAGAATATGGAAGTATCATGTCTGGAAGGAGATTTCAGAATCATACATTGCCTCCCTGCAGTCATCATAGTGTTGTGAGCCTTAAGTTATTACGGGAGGGTCCATTTAGCACCAAAGCATTTGAGATTGACAATTATGTACATCTGATCATTATTGATAACATCTCCTGTCCAGGTCACCCTCAGGTTTGGACAAACCCTCCTTTTAGTCCTTGTAGCTTTGGATCCACCTCTGCCAGATCTACGTGCTGGTGTATTGTTGGACACAAGTGGGAAATTCTGCCTTTTAGGCATGAGGACTCAACCATGTTCTCATCAAGTCAAACTGTCATCCTTTACAAGGCTTTCGTTATCTCTGCATCTTTTTGGTTACAAGTTCAATCACAGTTGTGTAAAAATAATTTTTTGTTCACTCTTTGGTGTCTGACCATTGATTCAAGTTCTTTTAAAAACCAATACATGAGGAAAACGAAATCCTTTTGGAAAATTGGCCTCTTTCTCCTGGATTATTATTCCAATATAGTATAACATATAGGGCTGATGGAGGATGATGAATCTAAGGTCAAAAAATGGTGTCTGGAAGAACTTCAAGTGATTCTTTGATTGTCAACAGGTGCAGGAATAACATTAATTGTGGCTACTTCTATATTACTAGAAGTTGACAAGGGGCAGTTCAACTCTGTAGTCTTTGTTTTACCCATCTCTGTGTTCCAATAAAAAGAATGACTGCTACATGGGCAGTTATTCTGAACTGTGAAGTCCATGCTTACAAATTAATGTTGCTTGGAGTTCAGCATTTCCAGGCCTGGTGGGTCTTTCTTACTGTATTTCCAGTCTTGAGCACTAAGGTAAACACTAAAGTTGAAATTTACTAGAGAAGTCATCAGCAATTCCCAAGGAAATTCAGACTTTCTCTGGGTAACAGTAAGCAAGGCAAAGCAAGTAAATTTTAAACTCTATTCTGGTCAATCTTTCTTTATGTGTCTGATCTAGTAGCTCTGCAAGCAGATGAGGTTAGTTTGCTCTATGTACATGGAGAAACATCATCCTTAATGTACTCAGGACTACACCAGTGATAGCTTTCCTGCCAACTTAAAGGATAACTACATTATAAAGCATAAATTCTATTAAATTTTATCCTGTCATCTCATTCACAGGCAGTGGTGAATGTGCTTTTAAGCACTAATGAAAGAAGGGAGGATAATTCCAGCAGAAGGAGTGGAATATTAAATTAAAGACATTATACCAAATCATACCTAGAAAGTGGTATCTAATTCAAATTATTTTCACAAAAGACCTGAAAAAATCCAAAAGGTGCAGAAAATGATGATTAGACTAATCAGAGGTCTGAGAGGACAATTGCATAAAGTTAAAGAAACAATTGTAATAAATAGCATGAGGCTACTGAGAATGTGGATCCCCCAAAATACCTCCTGATTCAATCATTATAGTTTCTGATCCTTTAATTCTTACGTCTTTTCCAGGCTATAGAGACAAAGCAGATACATTTAGTTTAGTCTGCCAGGTGCCTGGTCTTTTTAGAGCAACTCAAGTGGATGACCGAGGAGAAGAAAGCATTATAAGGAGTATTTTGGTATTTTGTACATGAGGTCTGCCCAAATAGATCAATCACAAAATGTTTTAGAATTTTTTAATCATGGTATGCTCTGATCTTTAATTACTTCTTGGACAATGATTTCCACAGTCTGACAGCATGGTAATGTAAAAGAGCTCTTTGGATATTATTTAGCAGTTTGCTACAGGTAAATATCTTGGAAGACTATCTTTATGTTATAAGGACAGGGAGTAGCAACTCAAAATTTAATCACCTTCCTATTCAAACCCTCTTCCTGTGTATTGTTTTCCATACTCTGCTTTCCTAACCACCCTCATTCCACTGTTTTACTAGAGCAAAATATTGAGCAAGCAAACCAGTCTATGTATGAAAACATTTCCAGGACCACATTGAACAGTTCACTGACCAAAATTGCTGAATTCTTTCATCTGTGCATGCATTATTACCTCATATTCACTCAGTATTCCATCTGACTGATTCAATTAATCATTGATTATTTCATTCCAAAATGGAAAAATGTTGAGTTTGTCAAAAACATATAAAATACAGAACAATGGTTATTTTGTAAAATATTCTATATTAAGGATAAACAATAGTTTCTCATATATTGAATCATTTAAGCCTCCATCTTTTTTTCAAAGGTCTGAATCTAAAGTACTGAAGAGCTGGTACTTTAATTCTGCTGCCTGACCATTCTGCCACTAACTTTTGTCAGTATTCTTGTCTTCAGCTAGGGCTTTGGAATTTCTAAAGTTCCTCTTCTAGAAATTCCAGTTGAAAAGGCTTAATTTCTGGTTCAGAAACATACAGATGCATATTTGTTTCCTTTCAGTTCAGTCTTTGGTTTCCCCTAAAAAAAAAAAAACACATTGCGAAAAGTAACTGAAAAGAAAAATTCAACATGTAATTCTGAATAGCAGGTATTCCCTTAACATCTACATAACTAATGAGTAAATAAGAATAGCTGCTTTTCTGTTTGCTTATTTCATGCTTCTTTCAATGTTTTGGTATTTTCAATGCTCCTTCAAAAGTAATAGTTTGCAATTACTCTGTGTTACTGAAGTGATTAAGGCAAAGAACTATTGACTTCCAAATCAGACATGCCAGATTTTCAGGGTGCTTTGAACACAAAATGTGTTACAGAGGTCTGTCATTTAAGCTCCTGGATGTCATTTTACTTTTAATCAGTACTACACTGCCCCGTAGACTTTTTGCCCCAGGATCAATTGATTTTCTGATTCCGGAACAGTCAAACAGGTAATACTCAAATGCTTCAGTACCCTGGGGAAATCTGCTAGTCAATGGCTACTGAAATCATCACTCCGCAAATTCAATTCTCACCCATTCTTTCATATAGCTGTTATTTCCTCATTTTGATCTTTTTGCAGCAAGATATCTGATGTGGGAACTGATGCTTTCATGGTTAGGTATATGCCTGAGGTTTGTTTTATTTAGAACAATCATTTGATATAAAAGTCCCTCCTGAACAGAGGGGCCCAGAACTGGATGTAGAACTCAAGCTGTGGCCTCACCAGTGCCATGTACAATGGACCTCCCTAGTCCTGCTGACCATATAACTTCAGATATAGGCCAGGATGACATTGGTCTTCTTAGCTACCTGAGCACATACCAGCTTATGGTCATCTGCTGCTGATCAGCACCCCAATCCCCACTTTTCTGCTGAGCCACTTTCCAGACACTCTTTCGCCAGTCTGTAGCACTACTCGGGGTTGTTTTGACCCAAGGGCAGCACCTGACTCTTGGCCTTATTGAACCTCATACTGATGGCCTCAACCCATCATTCCAGTTCTGCAGAGCCTACCTGCCCTCCAGCAGATCAGTGCTCTCCCCCAATTTGGCATCATCCACAAATTTGCTAATGGTGGACTCAATCACCGCTTTCAGACCATGAATAAAGATGCTAAATATGACTGGACCCAACACTGATCCTTGGGAAGCTCCACTAGTGACCAGCCACCAACTGAACGCAGCAACACTCACCATCACCATCTGGACCAAACTGTGCAACCAGTTCTTAATCCAATGAAGAGTGCATCTGTTCAAGCTGTGGCCTGCCAGTTTTTCCAGGAGAATGCTGTCAGGAGACATGTCAAAGTCTTAGCTGAAGTCAAGGTAGACAACATCCAAAGTCTTTTCTACATTCCCTAGGCGGGTCACTTAGTTGTAAAAAGCATTGGACTCAGTGATGCTTGTGGGTCTCTTCGAACTCATAATGTTCTGTGAAATAATATTTTTTTTAAAAAAGTAAAGGGAGATCAGGGAGTTGGTCAGGCCAGACCTGTTCTTCGCAAACATCTGTTGGCTGGCCCTGATCCACTGGTTGTCATGTGCCACATGATCACACTCAAGATGATCTGCTCCAAAACCTTGTCAGGTACAAAGGTCAAGCTGAGATGCCTGTAGCTCCCTGGATTCCCCCTTGTGGCCCTTCTTGTGGATTTGCATCTCATTGGCCAACCAACCCTATCATCTGAGACCTGCCCAATTATCTAGGAATGTGATGGAGAGTGGTGTAGTGGTTTAGTTGCACTGTATTGCACCTTAGAGATAATGCTACCAGGTAAGCTGCACTTCCACTACTTCTCTTTGATCTCACAACTGAGTCCTTTTAATATAGTCATGTTAGTTTGTTTTTACTCTCAATTATGTGTTAAAGCAGACACAATATAGAAACAAACTACTACTGGTCTTCTGTATAAAGTAAATTACTGTGAGTAAAGTATGTACCAAAATCCCACAGAGTGGGAATAATAAATAGCAGAGTAAAATGTACTATGTTAAATTTAAACCCTAATAATATAGACA
This sequence comes from Sitta carolinensis, assembly GCA_032173965.1. Taxonomy (NCBI): domain Eukaryota; kingdom Metazoa; phylum Chordata; class Aves; order Passeriformes; family Sittidae; genus Sitta; species Sitta carolinensis. The sequence goes on from CM063313.1 coordinate 53,106,510, forward strand.
TCAAGCCCACATCAGAATGGCTTGTGTTTGTTTTTACAGCAATGCCACTTATTTTTCTGTGTCATAGAAAAACTGAATTCTGTAGCAAATGGTACATTCACAGGGAATTTGCAACATCAGAATGAATCTCCCAGAGAGTAATTTGGAAAATATCCATAAAGAATCTTCTCTCTTGCATTTCTGTCACTGCTTAAATATTCTTGTTCTATTTAATTCCATTATGGATGTTTTCCAAATACAAAAGAATGGCTCTGGGATTTGTGTATAATCCTTCTAATCTGAACAGCAGTACACGTGATTTTTTTGATGCTGAGACAGTAGAGGTGGAAGACCTAAGCAGAAAAAAAAAAAAAAAATAGAAAAAGAAGTCAGTACAGATTTGGCAATCACAAACTGGGCCTTAAACTCAAGAGGAATCTTGCCTAGTCCTAATCCCTTGGGCTAAAAGGCACAGCCATCAGGCTGATAATACATTATTTCCCATCCCTCACTAGTCCTTTTCTAGCTGACATCACAGTCATGTGCTGGAAAGAGATATGAGGTATAAGATGCAACTTTTCCAAGCACAGAGCCATGGTTTTGCAGGAGCTACGGCCTCAGTAGTACTTCCTCAACAGAGTAGCAACATTGGGGTACTTATCAGATTCACTTATTCTTTATCAATATGCACAGGAACTTCCCTTCACAAAACAAGCCTTTTAAAACCTTTGCCCAAAACTGCCCCCACCAGGTTTTCTGTCCTACATTGCAGGAGATTTTGTGCATTTTCACACTGACCCCTGGGATGCTGTGCACATTCTTACACCTCTTGCACAAGGCACAGAAAATTGTGTTTCATCCACCATCCACAACATAAGATATGCTCAGTGAAGGTATAAGAAAACAGCTGAGGAGTCATTCACCTCTGATTTTCAGAAGTTCTTTCATAAAGTGAGATATTGACTAGAAGGAAAAAAATAGATTCATCTGCATGGCAAAATCACAACCCACCAAGAAACCGTTCACTCTCTGGAAAAAAATGCCTACTGTTTCCATATTACTCTTGACATTCATTCTTGGATTAGATGCTGGAAAACTTAAGGAAGTTTAATTTATGTTAAGCTTTCCTCACTCTCAACACAATATGAAACTGTGTGCTCTGATGCACTACACAGCATGGCTTAAGACAGGCTTCTGCTCATCAGAGTTCAGCCCAGTCCTTTGCTTCCACTGATCTAAACTAAGTAGAGGACATTCATCTGTCCATCTGAAATACAACCATTATGTGCTTACCAACTCATTTATATATAATTTTAGAGTTTTATTAGCAAGTCTAAGTTCTCTGTACAGTGATATTCCTGACTGTATTAGTGCCTTTGATGCAAAGACATTTTTCAGTGGAGTCAGATTTGCTCACCATGTATGATGAAACTGTTAGTGATAATGACATACAAAATTATATAGCATTCATTTGAAAACTTATGTCTGAACTCATGGACTATTGTATGCATTTTCATGGGGTAGAATGGCCTGGAAACCTTTCTATTACACAATAACTTTTTGAGTTTTTATCCTAACTGCAAGGCTTCTGTCTAGACTGTCTGGATGGTTGGTTGGTTGGTTGGTTGGTTGGGTTGTTTTTTTTAAAAAAAACATTGGTGCACACAATGTTATTGACTGCTATCTGAAATTAGAGGGCTAGGGTACCCAGTCACTGTTGCTCACTTGTGCTCACTGTGATGCCAGTGAAAATCAGCCTCTCCTTACCGCACTGATGAGTGGTGAGTTGTGGAGGAACACACAGGCAAACACACAGGTAACCTGCGAACACAAGAAGCATCTGTAAAACACTGTCCATACAGTTTTGTAAGGCACCATATCCTGTAAGATGCAGCAGACCAGATGTCAGTCCAGTCACAACTGACTGATAATATTCCTCCAAGTGGCCAGGCCAGGAAGGAAGTCTGCTAGTTTCCTGCCTGGTTGCTGTGTCCTTGGAGGGGTGAAAAGTTTGGCGCAGGGAATATTGCACATTCCCTGAGTGTAACTGCAGGGAATACTAACTATAACTAAGAAGGCAGGGAGAAGCTCCATGAGAGTATCTCCCCTTTAGAGCTCTGCTCGGTATGAGTGCACATACCATGTTTTCTTCCTCAGTAAACCAGATGGGAGCCCATTATCCTTTACCAAGTTCATCTAATAATGTATGACTTCAAAAAAGCTGTGATGTCTTTTCCTTCTCTTGGACTTCACTTACAGGTTAGTCTAGCATTTCCTAACCTGTTTGGTCTCAAGTCATTCCACAGAGATCTCATACAGACACATCATAGATCCTTGAAGAGCTTTGCTTGTGCTCTCCATGAACAAGCTTGGACAGTACAGCAATCTGGGTGCATAGGAAGTTGTGAAGGTTATTTCACAGCTTCCTTTTTCCTCTGCTATTCAGAAATGTTTTTCACTGCTTGATCTTGCCTTGCTTGGAAGGAAATCCCAGTTTTGGATGAAACTCGCTTGTTCTTCATTATTACTATTTTAATGCTTGCACATTTCACAACAGAACTATAAACCTAACTGGGTGGCTGGATTGCAACAAAGCTAATTTCTCAACAGATTCACATGAACGTCACGTTTTTCTGAGGTTTTTGGCCCAGTCTGGACTTCAGCAGTTTTTTAGCTATCTACTCTTTTCCCCAACCCAAAACAGCTGCAGTTTATATGAAGCTATTCCATTGCTGAGTAATGAAAATAGGCATCGAGATCAGAAACTGTATTCAAACTTCCGCTATTCATGTCATCGCTGGGGCTGCTGCAAAGAGTTGTTAGCAGCTACCCAGATTTGCTTTCACAGAAGCAGATGCTTTGGTTTCTTTCCTCCTTGCATGAGTATGGAGGCCTCTTTATTCTCTTTCTGGTGTGATCAACGGCTCTGAATGGATCTACATAGAGCTGTTATAAGGCACTGAGAGAGAGTTATTAGGTTGATAGCCTAGACTGTCTGGCAAACACAAACAAAACCCCATCCCTCTGTATGGCAGTCAGCTGCCAGTCTTCAAGGGGCTTTCATAATGTTCTTTCAACTACGTGTAAATTATCCATTCTGCAAAATGGACTGTTCTCCTGAAGGATTAGGCAGCTTATCATTACCACATAATTTCCTCAAAGAGCTGGCTCCGCTGTTCTTTTTGATGTCATTAATGAGTTACTTGAGCCAAAAAGCACAGCTTGTAACTATGATTGCATGAAAAAGGCTTTGTGAAGATTTCCCTGATCTTCTCTAATAACAAAATAGACTGGACTCAAAATTAACTTTGACCTGGAAGGATATTTTCAATATCTTTCACAACTGCATTTCAGGCAGATTTCTGCAGCATGATATTTATTGAGCATGAGGTGTCCAGTCATGTCTCTTGATGACCACAAAAGTCTAGATGCTGATTTGTGTTGAAGGACTAACTGTGCCTATAACTTTATTCTGAGCATATTGTCATTTACCTTTCTGAGGTGAGAGTACACAGTCTGTTTTGATTTCCAGAGTTTAACTCAGAAAACAAAAATATACTGTAGTTCTATGATAATTATCCCAGGTGAACAATACCAAAATAATGCTGCAGAATTTATTGACACTTGTGAATCAATTACAATTGATTTATACACTTTTTCTGAGAACATATTTGTGTAACCACATTTAGTCGTTATGAAGATTTGGAGAAATTTGAAGGCTTGTGGGTTAAATTTCTCTTAAATCTCAACTTTGTAAAACCTCCATACTTATTACTATTGTGCCATCCTTCTCCGTAAAAAGCATACAGATACACATATTATGAAGAAAAAAACCTGAAAGATGGTCTCAGACAATCACTTTTACCTGTAATACCTTAGATTAATTTAAAAGTAAAACACAACAGCATTTTAACAACATAATTAGAGAGAAAACCTGAGACATCACTTGCAATGCAAGAAAATTCTAGATATTACTGAAATTTAGTTCTGACAGGACTTTAAGTTTCAGACATGGCCTAAACTGTGCAGAATTACTAAATTTTTGTGAAACAACTTTGATATTATGTTCATTACTCTGAAATAGAGGTTTTAGGAGTTGACTCGAGTTAGTAAAATGAATTAAGCATCTAAATTTTAGCTTGTAGAATTATGTGTTGAATTTTAACCTCATGAAACCTCTGCCATGGACAAAAGGCATAGGAAAATGCAAATTTCTGAAACTGCTTGCATAAAGAACAATACCGGGAGAAGATCAAGGGATGCAAAGAGCCCAAATAAAGGGGCTCCTCTGTCTCCAGTCTCATCAAGTCTGACAGACTAACTCAGATAAACACCAAGGGACACACATAAAGGAAAAACATTCAAAAGTTTAATCATGAGGAAGACCACAATCTTCAGCCTCAGAAGACTACCAAAGGCCCCTGTGCGACCACCAGAGCAACCAACGCGTGCCCAGAAGGGCGTAGATCTAATTACCATGCAAAGTGAGGGCAGGCAGGACCAAGAGATGAATAGTCATAAGAAGTTGTGCATATGCAATACCTTTGTAAATAAAAGTAAAACTCGAATCAGAGCTAATTACACAAGTCTTTGAGAATTATCTTGCTTGGGTTGGGTGCTCAATACATACTCATAACTTTAACGAGTTGTGGAGTCTTTATTCCGCAAATCAACTTCATCTGATCCACATTTATAACCTGTTTCTGCAGCTTTGGTACAGCAGCAACTTCTCTAACTGACTTTTTTAAGCCTTCATTATCTACTCAACCAGAGATGAAGTACATAATAATTCTGTTCTTTCCTTCTTAACCACAAGAATACAAAGCAAAAACAGATGCAGTTGCACTGGCATTAAGCTGGGTTAAGCTATTTTTTTTTTATCTAAGAGTCTGATTTTGAAGGGACAAAATACTAAAAATTAGTACAAATGAATGACTATTCCATAGCATGCATGAGAAGATCTTTTCATACCTAGGTACCCCTTGACTGTTAAAAGATCAAAATAGAGTGGCAATGAGAAGTGGCCATGGAGATCAGTGTATTCAAACCTACATGAGCAAGAATTTGGGATATTTGATGCAGACAAAGTAAGAAGAGCAGAGGTCCTTTGACATTTTAATGACCAAAATTCTTAAAGTTCTTCTTGTATAAATAAAGATTGACTTATCTGTTACTACAGAAAAGTTTTCCTAACCACCTTGCCATTTGTCTCTCAAGAATATGCATGGTGTAATAAATGTTTCAAAATCTGTGTTTTTATAGAGCTAATAAAAGCACAGTAGAATATTACAAAAATCCACCTAGGCTAGTGTAATCCTTGCACAGGGATTGGGGAATTGGTTAATTCATTTACTTGCTGCTTATACAAAGGATCCGTTCTAAATTAACATCTCAAGAGGGCGTCTCCCTGAAAACTCTCAAGCTATCAATGGCCAATAATGGCCACTGATAGCTAGAGTAACTCAATTCCAGGGAAAACCACTTTACATATCTCTTATTCCCGGAAGGCGTTTTTCACATGTATTAAGCTCCTGGGCAAGGCATTGTTTGTCTCAGGCAGAATTCCTCCGTAAAACTTGGTTTTTTCACATGTATTAAGGTATTGTTTTTTGCAAACGAAATTCCTACAGTATCTGTATCCTGTAACGTGTTTTCCACATGTATTAGCTTTTGGTAAGGTATTGTCTGTCTCAAGATGATCTTATCTGAGCTGGAGACAGCATTCCTCCAATGCTAGACAGAAAAAACTAAACTACAAAGTCATCCCAGACGTGGTCGACCCTACCAACATAGATCACATGAATATTTGGAAAGGGGACAAAGAGACAAAGAACATCTAGCCTCGAGCAGAAAAAAACTGTATAAAAACCACTCCTGGGAAGATGAACTTTGTGAACAAGGGGAGATTCTCTGCGGACAGAGCTGGAATCTTAGTTCACCCAGCCCCGAACCCGGGCTTGGAGCCGTATCTTTGATTGTGGCTGCCAAGTGACCAAATTTCGGTCTTGAAATAAAAATCCATTTTCATTTTCATTAATTCGGCTTTATTGTTTTAATATCTTATAACAATGGGAAAGTGAGATATAGCGTGAGCACTATTCTTGCTTTCTTTTTGAAAGTGTTTTCATGAAAATAATTTCATATTTGTCCAAGAAACTCATCTGCTCCTGCCTTTTGTTGCCTTTTCTAAAGCCAGAATCTCTCTAGCATCACAAATTCTTTGAGTCGATAAGTATATAATTGGAGTTAAACGAATGAAAGGTGTTTATAGCAATAACCTTAGGCTTGTACAGCTGTGTTGTAATTAGAAATTATTCCATATGGTTTATTGACAAAAGTCTGAAATTGAATCCAGAAAGAAAAATAATCAGTAGAAGTCATAGCTTCTGTTAGTCTCATATATATTTGGAGTTTAATCATCCAAGAGAAAAGGCACTACTTTGTCCTTCTTTTATACTTAATAGCCCTCCATATTTCCTTCTGCTTTTCCCTTTTCTCCCTACAATTACCACAAAACAGGACAAGCCTGTCTCCTCTGAAAAAGATAGTGGTGAAGCCCACTCCTGACGATGTAAGAATCTCATCCTGGCAGTTTCATTCAGTTGCAGAGAAATCAAGATACTAACCCCGAGCCTTGGTATTTGGACAAACTCTGACATTTCTACCTGTGGAATTTATAAATTCTTTGATATTCAATTTACGTAATTTTAGTGGGGGGAAAAAAGGAAAGGGCCTCTCAAGTTCCAAATGGTTCTTGTTGCTGTCTCCACTAAATTTTCCAAGATTCAAAGATCACCTCTCCTGAGCAGCCCTCCTGTGCAGAGAAAAAGCAGCCACAACACACACCTGGACACTTCGATGGCATACTGCCAGTGTGCAAGGACACTGTGCACTTGAGTGGTTTACCAGCCTATTGAAGATCAAGTTGAAAAGACATAAGAATCATTTGAGTAGTAAATGTTCACAATGTCACAGAAGGATTTCTTTTGGTTTCTTTGGTTTTGTCAGTTCTGCAGTACTTGTGGCACTTAGACTTACAATCCCTTTTGTTTGTTTATTTTTATAATTTTTTGCTAGACTCAACACAGCAAGAGGAGTTCTGCTCTTATAGTTTTCAAGTTTTTCAGTAGTACGACCTGGCTGGCTCAGATGGTTTCAGGGATGGTTGTTTGATTCATTCTGGGCAATGCAGAGAAGAAACAAAATTCTCAGAACATTCAATGGCAAATTTTATTTGCAAACTTTAGAACATTAAGGTAGAAAAAGGTACTTGGCAAATTTAAAACAACATCCAGGCAGCGTAAGGTATTTCAAAAACTTCAATTTCGCAGACCTAATCTTAGCCAGCTTTAACTTATCTAGACACAAGGCACTAACTAATGTATTGACTGGGATTTTTAAGTCTGGCTTACAGTACATTTTAAGAAGAAGTGAGGAGAAGAAAGAGAAAAAGAAAGAGAAAGAATAAGAGTAGAAAGATGTCCCACCCATGATCACCACCCATGGGTCAGTGATGAGACCTGATTGGTGCATTTTCAATGTCCGCAGATTGAAGTGACTGTCATAGTCTGGATTGTCAGGGACAGGGGAAGCCCACAATACATAGTTCAGTGGGTATATACCTTCTGGTTTATGGGAACACCGAGGCACCTTCTAAGACATGACAGCTGCCTCTAGCATCAGCATAGCTGAGAGAATTATGCCCATTGGAAGGGACAGATACCTTCATATCCACAAATAACCATCCCAAACCCACCCCTGGGCAGGAGGGGGGAGTTTCACACCTGAAAGGTTGTTAGAGGGAGGACAATGGCATGATAAAAAGCACTATCCCACTACCTGCTTCTTATCAGCCTTCTCCCTTATCTGGCTTAAACCCTAGCTTGTGGCTAAACAAAGGCTGATTTGTGATGGTCATCCTCTGGTGCTCACCCCATCTGCCCCTGAGCTGTTACTTTACACCTCATCAGCAAAGCAGCCTCTGCCTTTTCAAAAGGCCAATTGTTTGAAGCATTAACCATTAACATTTCAGTCTCTCACCCCCAACTCAGAAGTAAAATTTGAAAAAATGCACAGAATTCTATACTGCAGACTCAACCTCTTCTCAAATCAAAGACAAGGAGGTTCCAGTTGAAATGTGAGGAGAATATAATTCAATTTACATGATTTTTACAATAATTTGCATATTGAGTCTCAATTTTGAACTCTTTATGATTCTCTTTTTACACAGATCATAGAGCTAACTATCCATTTCCAACACTGAGTTAAATAACATTATTTTTATATAACTTATGGTTAAACTTCCATCTATTAAGTGTCAGCAAAATGCTGGAAGGCCACAAAAGGCTCTGCTGCAAGGAAGTGATAGTCGTCATTCACTGTCCACTGAAGCCTTTTGGTTTATAGAGAATTAGACCTTATTTTTCGCCATCTCAGCAGTCCTTCATATGCTGACATGATTTTCCAGGTTGCATTTTCAGCATTGTAATACTCCCTGCTAATGTTTCTGTACTTGGTAGAAATTTTAACTATTGCTTCAGAGGACCAGAACTAAAATGATGCAGGGAATATTTAATAACAACCTTGTAATTCTTCAAAGCCAGCATTTTTGCAGGACTTCAGTGAAACTGAAGTGTCTGTACATATTTTCACATTCTTAATTTAAATGGATCCTAGTTGCATGAATTATGCTCTTTACATTATGATGATGTGCATCTTGGATATATATTCATTTTGTCTGGTACTCCTGTGCGTTTTGGAAAGCAATTTACACCAGTACAACAAAGAGACAAAGCAAAGCACACTGCCTGATAAGGTATTTTAGGAAGGTTATGTGGCTACATAATATGCTAAACTCAGCAAGTAAAGGGCTTACTACGTTGCATCAGTAAGAAGGCTGATATCAGATGAACTTAGTGATTGTAAATGCTATCCAGTCTGGCTGAAAGGAAAGGCAAATTCCTGATTTCCTTGCCAGAAAAGCAAAAATCATTAAGTAAGAAAAAGAAATAATAAAGCATGGGCCTTGCCATTGTACCCCAAATTGTTTTATTCTCTGTCCTCATAAATTTTGACTGAAACTGTACTGATGTGCAGAATGAAGGCTCTACAACTCATTAAAGTTATGAAGTGAGTATTGAGCGGCTGACACAAGCGAGATAATTGTCAACATCCTGTGTCCTGAGTCTCGGTCTGACCTACATCTTTATTCACAAAGGTGTTCCATATGCAGTATATTACACAACCTTTTCATGCATATTCAACCCTTAGCCACGCCTGCCCTCGTTTCGCATGGTAATTAGATCCATGCCCTTCTGGGCACACATTGATTGCTGTGGTGGTCGCACGGAGGTCTTCGGTGGTCTTCTGAGGCCGAAGATTGTGGTCTTCCTCATGATTGAACTTTTCTCCTCTGCACATGCAATCTTGGACTCTTGGTTCTTATCTGAGTACGTCTGTCAGGTTTGATGAGATTGGAGACAGAGAAGCCCTTTTATTCTCCTGGCATTGTTCTTCATGCAAGAAGCTTTAGAAACTTGCATTTTCCTATGCCCTTAGTACCATGGTAGAGGTTTTTTAAGTAAAAGGATTAAAATTCAACACATAATTCTACAAGCTAAACTTTAGATACTTAATTCATTTTGCTAACTCAAGTGAGCTTTAAAAATCTCTATTTCAGTACTGTAGATTAAAAGCCTTTAGCCTCAAGAGGGAGTAATACCTACCTGTAGAGAAACAGATTAAAAATACATAATTGTAAGAATACAATTGTAACCATTGTTAGTTGTATCAGGAATTCTGACTAAGAACATCTTGGAACAACAGCATAAGCTATTCAAGCGCAATAACCTTTTTTTGTTAATTCAGAGATTTTCAGAACTTTTTATTGATTTATTGTTTTGCTTAGTATTGAAATCAATCACTGTTCACTAAACCACAAAACAGAGCGTCACCCCATCTATTCCTGTACAAGATCTTCTAATAGCATATCAGTCCTTGTTCAAGTTTGATTTCTTTCCTACAAATATCTTCTATTCCCCACCACTTTATCTTTCTGTAAAAAAAGTTATATTTTTCTTTTTAATTAATATTGCATATGTGCTTGCTTTTTCTCTTGTCTTGTGAATAAAATGAAAAAGTAGGAAATTTGTATATTTGCATTACTTTTACAATAATTTGATAATATATTTTTTTCTAGAGCAGTGCTTATAAGTAAATAGGACTTGCTAAAATGTGTGAGAATAGCAAACATCGAAATTAATTTGTGGAATTTTGCATTCAACCATCACAGCTTTCCTTTAAATCTTTGCAATAACCAGAGATTCTATTTAAGTTTACTAGGGAAAGGGATGATAGAAGGAATAGAACGATGCTTTAGAAAATGTAATTTGTCCAATCATGTCAAATTTATCCTACTCTTAGCCAACAGAAGTATAAAAAAATTAATAAAATATGTACCTAGATGCCATTGTTGGAATTGCAATTCATTATAGAAATAAGAAAAAAAACCCTTGTTTGAAAAGTCTTAAAATGGTTTTTTATGTTCTGTCAAAAATAAAGTTGTAACTGTCACATAAAAAGTAAGAATAATAAAACAATTTGAGATACAAATTTGACAGAATTAGAGAAATTAATACTTTTACAAAATACATTGCATGTCACAGAATAAAATATCCTTTAGCAAGGTCTTTTAGAAAATGCTGTCCGATGGAGACTTTCTCCAAAGTTGCAACACCTATTTCTGTCCAGAAAAACTGTAATTACAGGCCTTTTATCTGTTTCCATCTCTTGATTGAACAAACACCGTGTGTACTTCCAGTACCATTTCTGATTTTCCAAAGGGTGACTGTGTGTTTGCTCTGGGAGAGCCATGTCCATCCTAGCTTGGGCCTGAGCTGGGCAAAGGGCTCCACTTCCAGTTTTAACAAGGTTTGTTCTGTCATTCACAGACAGATCCAGTAAGTGGCTCTTCAATATTTTACTTTCATTCAGTCACTGTCATTAAGAGGATGTCTTCAAAGCTACCAAGATACCTCAAATAGAATTGCAAGTTCACTGAAGTGCCTGCTTCTCAGTTCAGCAAGGCACTCCCTTCAAAATCTTCACTCACCTGTTCCGCAAGATGACAATTTTCCACTGGATTAAAATGATAGATCAGCATGTGAGAAACTGTCTCTTGATATAGGAGTGCAGCAGGAATGAAAACTCTGATAAAAATCATACTAAGGTGTTGGAACCCAGGATGTCTCTCTGACACTCCTGGATGATCCGAGCTCCAGCCAAGGGGCTTCAAAGCCCTGGCTGGGGGGGCGGGTCAAAGACCCTGGCATGCAGCCAGGGACTCCTGCAACTTTGAGTTTGATCCATGGAACAAATTACCACCTGTGAATGAAGAACTAAAAGTCACAAAATTTTAGATAGCATGATAGTAGTAGTTGTAGAGTGAAAAGGGAAATTTTGGACATTTTATCATAGGGGTTTAGGGGGCAAGAGGGAGGGATTTGGGCGTTGTCCTGTCCTCCTTCCTTCTGCTTCTTAAGCCCTATCTTTTTGGTGATGTTGGCACTTAAGGATTGGATTAGAGTAGAATGTAACTGTCTAACATAGGTGATAGGCATTGGATCATAACTGTAAATAACTAACACGTAATTTGTAGTATAAAAGTCAGTGCCTGCCCCTGGGGCAGAGAGTGTGCCTTGAGCTGCCCTGCTGAACAGACCTCGGCAGCCCAGACAGAAAACATCTTAGATAAGAAACAATAAAGCAACCTTGAGAGCATCAGCCGAAGACTTTCGACTCATTCTTCGATGGCAGGGTTGGGAGACAGCGGATTTTATATATCTCGGGGTCATCTCGACCAAAGCACCCCCTAGACTAAGGAATACACGCAAATATTGCACATAAAGACATGTTTTGATCAAGAAAACAATGCCTATCAAAGGAGGCTGTTTGCTTATGTTTACTTAGCAACCATGATATTATATAAATAATTTACTCTGCATTTTTCTTCCTTAGACAATCTTTCTCTGTCCCTCTCCTTCCTCCAAAGTAACATAAGGTTTACTGTCATGTATCAACTCCTTTGATAACCAGCTCAGGCAACTGAGTGGTCAGATGATGAACTGAAGGTTCATCTTGTTAAAATTTTAAAATCACAGTTTTCTATAACACAACTACACACTTATATATATATATATATATATGCATTTATATGCAACAGCACTTTAACAGTAGGAAAAGAATGATCACAGCATTGTTTTCTGAACACCTATATTTGCAAATTGCAAGCAATGTGGAGCGTACGTGCAAAACACCCAAACAACATTCATAGTTACTTGTATTGCAAAAACTGTTCTAGAAGTATACAGAAAAACAAAATCTTACAAAGACTAAGCTCCTGGTTTAAATGCAATGTATTTTAGGGTAATTTTACACAACCTCATGGAGTTTGCATTGATTTTAGTATGAACTATGATAACCAGCTTCTGAGGGAAGCGGCAAAGCTTACCAAGATGACTTTCAAGTGGGTAGGTGAGCTAGTAATGGCTGGATACAAGAATCAGTAATTTCCACAGAAAATCTTACCTCGTGGCAAGCAAGATCAACACATTCATGAACTGAAACCTATCATTCCACTATCCATGAGTTTTCTGCATTAATAGTCACGCTATGTATTTTTATTGTTTTTTTAAAGGGACATGTTATTTTCTATCAAAAAAGTGCAAAGGCAGAGATGGGCAGTTTTTCCAGCCTTGAAAAATCTTTATCTGTTTGCAGCTTTATCTCTACATATGCTTATGAATTTGGGGTTTGCTGCCTTAGGTACAGTCCTGCAGCAGAACAATGAGCCTGAAATAAATTCATCAGCCATTATGTACATTATTTTCCTTACAATATTTCTAATCAGACATCCTGACTTCTTCATTTATTTAGACTGTCTTCGCCTAAGTCAGTCGATTTCAACCAGCATATCTCTGATGTTAAGAATGAAACAGATACAGGGATTCTTAAAAGTAACTAAGGAAATACAGACTGCTGTCAATCTGCCTGTTCACTGTAGAAGGATACACATCACTACCAGAAGGCAGAAAAAGACTTTGAAAACTGTCTATCTAAGTTAATAATTTTTTTTTTTTATTGCAAATAAAATGTCACTGGTTTCCTTTAAGCATGATTAATGCCACACAAGATGAACCATCACATTCTTCACTTAGTGACACTGTGTTAAGCATGTTTCAGTGCGTTCATTACTGAAATTCTAATAACACCTGGAAAAGGTGAATACATTTAAGTGAAGATTGGATTCTGCTGGTCTCAGAAGCAAGAGGTTGCTGAACTTTGAACAGATAGGATTTTGAAGAGATGCAATTAAGAAACCAATGTAATGAATGATAGCAAAGGATTCACAACTTAAATGTAAAGTGTGGCATTTTATGACTGGCAAAGTTCCTATTCTCCTTCATTTCTGAAGGATGGACTTGGCTTAGACAGAATCTGGATACAAGTACTCATTACAATTTTTGATGAATTTGAAAAGCATCAGCTGAAGGTCCTCCACTGTCATACTCCATTATTAACTGGATTCGACTGAAAGATTCAGAATAGATAATATTAAACTATTTGACAAGAGTTCCTTCTAAGGGAGTTACTATTGCATTTGTCTTAATTGTTAATATAAAAACCCTAGAGAAGTGGAATACATCTTTTAATAAGACTAACTGCAAGAAATCTGAGAATTCTTCAGCAGCTTCATATCATCTTCAGAAAATAAATAATGGAATTAAAATTATTTCAAAACAAATGTACATGTCCTCTGCCACCAGAACTGATCATGTCTTTTCTGTGTAATGCAAAGAGGTTGGTAGTAAAAAGACAGGTTGTAGATGAAAAATAAGCAGTACCCAACCCAGTTCTGAGTATAAGCATTCTTGACAATAACAGTTCAGTCTATCCCATAAACAGACAACTGCATTCTCTTGCTATACTTGGAGAGAGAGGATTGTTTTAACACAATGGAAAGGACTACAATCAGGAAATAAAAAAACATTTTCCAGCTTACTGCTGGAAGATGCCATAAGTCTGCTCATAAGACTCCAGTGTGTTCCCATGTGTTTTGAATTTTTGTTCTTCAGAGTTTTAACACTACAGAACAGAATTCCAAAGTTACTTAAACCCTTAAATGTCCTTAGTGTTAAGACAGATAGATCATCTTCCTGTTGTGCAGGTAGATTGATTCTTAAGAAATCAGCTTTAAGCAAGAGTAGTTTAAGTGAAGCAGGAGCAAAAGCCCATGCAGAGCAACCATGAGATAAGAAGAGACAGAACTCATTCCTGCATAATGACACATTATTAATTGAGACAGCATCTAGTTCCTCAGAAAGCATTTTGCAGATTCATATGCTGAAATTCTTTGTAAGTTGTAAAAAAAAAAAGAATCACAGAGAAGCTAAAAGTTTTCCAATTCATAGCATTAAGTTTAAACCAGCTAAATATGTTAACTATTCTGTTAGAAGACAAGCCTTAAGAATTCTGAATTAAGAAAATAATATAATAATAGTTGGTTTTCCTTAAAAATATTTTTGTCTACCTATTGGAGCTAGTACTATTTCAGTCTTTCAGTGAGAGAGGAGTAAGTGTTTAGAAAAGGTGCCTAGGGTAGTTTGGAAGTCTGCAGAAAAACCTGGTTAGCATTTCTCTTGATTATCAAAATTGTTTTCTTGCATAAGATTAATTTCTTGCAAAAGTTATTCTAGGTAATTATTGCCATGCACCAATTTGTGTATCAGTTTCCTAAACAAGGAGAGGTCTGGAGAAGACTTTGAAGAAACAGAAAATACCTAAGTCAATACAGACTCACTGGATTTTGTAACCCTGCATTTTCATCCTTCCAAGAAGAAACAGCTCAACTTGTGCTCTTCTAGCCTAAGGCAAAATTTCACAAGCCCATCTGCATAAAGTTAAGCTGCCAATTCTCCTACACAAAAGCAGCTTCATTTTCACCCTTACCTTCCAGCTTTAAGAGGTCATTTTCTGCTTTTTCAGCTCAGACTTTCAGTGTGGATTCACAGTTCACGTAACTTAGTATATACGCATTAATGTGAGGTTAAGCTAAACTTCGGTGTTTAGAAAAGATTGTCAAATAAACTATTAAGGATAGATTCAGGCCATCAAATTGTATCTTAACCTCAAGAAAGACTGTTATTTTCACCTTTATGCTTTTTGTGTACTTGTTTTCAATGTAATGTGTCTTGGTCAGATGTAACTTCTCTTTCAGCAAACATTTATTTGCTCAAATGAACAGTAGCTAGTTTGAAAATTCTACATGAATCTCTAGTTCTACAAAACCAGTCACTTCATGACTATGTGAGGGGCAAGCACACCAAAAAAGAAAGATGAGGGTGTACCTTGATTTTACAGTTCTACCATATACCCTGTAGTAATACTGATAAAAATTTTAAACCTTTATCAAAAAAAAAAAAAAAAAAAAAAAAAAAAAAAAAAAAAATTCAGATATTCAGTTCTGGGTCAGCCTGAAAATCTGGAATTCACATCTGTACTTAATCATGCTATACAAAATGCAAAATGTAGAGAAATCTAACCCAGTGTTAGATTTTCATGATTTTCATTGTATTCCACGTAAAAGGGAATTGTTTGTTGGTACTGAATTAACATAGTTTCATCATGCTAAACTATTCACATCAGACTGTTCTGTAATTACAGATATGTTGCTCATAACAATTTTCAAATATAAACATCACATCTGAAAAACAGATCTTTTCTGATATAAATAGATTTCAGGCAAAACATTTAGCATCCTGACCCTTTTGTATTGAAGTCACTCAGAGCAGCTTTCAAGGTCTTTGGAGAGAGGCAGAACACATCAGCAGTACACAAGGATGTTTGGCCTGTGCATTGCTCCAAGAATAGTCATGGTTATGGAATGAGTTATTAATTTCTTAATGTCCCCAGGAGTGAATGTGCCTGTTTATTGGATGATATCTTCATTGCTTCATAGTTGTAAGTGTATCCAAAACTACCTATTTCTGCCATAGTATAAGTGCTTAGAATGCTAAAGATTTTATTAAGTATAGGAAAATCTATATGACCCCTTCTTCTAGCTCTGGCCTGCTGGGATTCACAGCAGATGTGTGAATGCTCACTTCTCAGAGAGGGAAGCTATTAGTAGTGCAAGCTGTTCTGCTGCTTTTCTCATCAAGGTGGTTTCTATACTTAGGAGAGTTCCTGAGGTTTCTGGAAGCCCTGCTCTCTTTTCCTGTTATGACCCTACTTGTTTTAACAGTTGAAAGACAAGAGGAGATCAGGGAGAAAAAACTCTGCTCTCTTGTCACAGACATCTTTAGCAAGAGAAAGAAACCCGTCCCTGTCCTGCATGCCCCAGCAATCCTGAGTCAAAGGCTCAGGTGGAAGAACTGGCCTGACTCAGGAGAAAGGCGGTAGTTTCCCATGAGTGATCAGTCTATGGTACCAATAAATAATTATGAAGTAGTATGCATGCCAGTTATACTAACTAAAGGTTTAGTGCTCCCTGTTTAAGCACTGTCCCTTTCCTTCATTCCTGTAATTTGTGAGCTGAGATTTACTTTACTGAGGGAGGCACCTGCAAATATTGCTCAGTGATAGAGAGTGTCTGAATATTTGAGAAACCAAATACTTCAAACAGCAGGGCTGGGAACACATCTTTGTGGATTAAAGGCTAATCCCTTCCTGCAGCTAAGGCCAAAATTGGCACTGTGCTCATTGCTCCCTCTATCTTCAGTTCATTGGAAAATTATGATGACATTACTGTTAAGACTAGACATTGCCTAGTGTACTAACAAGTTAATGGGGAGCATAGCCTTTGTAATTACATTTTCCTTATTTCCAAGTATTATTAAACCAAAAGCATGTAGTAGCTTCTAAATAACAAAAGCTATTAATTTGCAATAAGAAATGAAATTATGAATGCAGTATAATGGAGAAAGGCAATGTTATGTGTAAGTAATACACAGACTCTTCATTCTGATGTACAATAATCATGATATTAAACCCAAATAGCACTCTTACTGGAAACCTTAATGAAAAATTAAGAAAAAATTTAAAAACTCAACACAACTCAGAACTTTATTAGAGGCTGGAGTCACTGCAAGGCTAAACAGACCACAAAGCATATAAAACATAATACCATTGAATACAACTGGAGAAATTAAAGTTGTTGAAAGTGCAATATATCTGTATAATTTGCATTTCTGGAGGCCTTATTTTTGGGATGAAGGCAAGAGCATGTAAGAGCAACAAAGGCAAAGTGATGCAGGAGTGCAGGCTACTGATGCTGAGGGTTTGCTAGTCAGAATGTCTCAGACTGGGGTTTCCTGCTGCTGCAGTGCCACTACTGTCAGTTTATATGCCCAGGTTGACTCTTGCTCTAATGTCCACATTAACTTATTTCCAAGACCCAGCCTGTTTATAAGCATTTAGCCTATTGGCACAGCATCCAGCAACTCACCACTCTGCTCAAAATACAATGCTTCAGTAGAGCAATCTTATCATCTTCTTGCTTTCAGTACATGGAAAACCTGAGATTAAAAGCTGCAAGATGAACCCCAAGTGGCTTTTATTAAAGAAGATCTTTATTTCTTGGCAGTTGAACAGCTGTGGTAAATGCCTGAATGCACGCTCAATGGATACCTAGAAATGTACCAAGAAATATAGCATCTCTGACACTATTATTACACAGCTTCCTGTGAATGTAGAAAGTTTTTCCATGATTCTATACTGTGTATTGCAGTACTGTATTTTGAAGCACTGATGAACCAAAAGTGTCCCATTGGCACTGGCATATTTTTTTAAGATTGAATGAGTTTATAAGGTGTGAACATTATGGTCAACATCATGCTTGTTATGACACTAAAAAAAAAAAAAAAAAAGAGAGAGACTAAATTTTTGTGATGTTCAAATATTATAAAATGGTAGAAATCCATTGCATGAGCAATTTAAGCAACTTAGGAAATTAAATAAATGGGGATAATTTCCAGAGAAAGAAAATTTCTTTTTAGGGTCCCACCTGAATATAATGTTTTAGATCATTAGCTTAAGTGTCAGAGAGGGAGTAAGCTTCACAAACTGGTAAAATAACACTCCTTCAGTACGTAATCTTCCTCATTCAAAGGTAAGTGTGTGTAGAATATAAAGGGAAGATCCTGTTGAACAGAGGCCAGCGATCGAGAAGTTAATCTGGAGAGAGCTCTGTGAACCACAGTGCCTTTTCTTCTGTTCCCGTTAATATGTAGAGCCATGGCTGTGACGGGTCTCTGAGAAGAATTGGGATGTGCTTCTATTTAGATAGCACAATATATTGTAACTTGTTCCAAACAAATGGAGTTTTCCACTGAGAAGGGCATTTTCCTCTCTTTTCTGTCATGAGATGCCGTATCATCTGGTGTAATAATCATATAAGGAGAACTGAAACTTATCAATATCTCCCAATACCTTTTCCTCCTGCATTACCTCTTCAGGATTCTTATCTGCAGAAAGGTTTCAGTTGCAGAATTGCTATGATTCATATGCTACAGAGTTAGAGAATTTTTTGAGAAATTGTCATAAACAAGACTTTTTGATACTTGTCTGAATGTCCTGTCAGAGGGAGATGCCTGTCCTCCAGAACTGAATTTCTTGTGCACTAATTGCCTTGGACCTCAACAGGAATATTTTCACACATCAGTTGCAATATAAACTCAATTCTTTCAAAGGACACCAGTGCCAGCAGTGTCCTTTTCTTAATTGTCCCAGTTGACCATTACAAGTCCATGAAGGTGAGTTATGAGATCTGTTTACCATAAAGCAAACCATGTTAGTGCTTCCTCGGGACTAGGACATAGGTTGGTTTTATTTGGAGTGTATCCAGCAAACTGGATATCAGTGCCTTATTACACCAAAATAACTTAAGTTATGCAAATAAATTTGAAAATGGGTATTCTTAGATGGAACTTTGGTCATACGGTAATTTAAGTGAAGGAAGTGGCACTAGTGTCCTGTGCTGTATGATGTATAACCCAAATAACCTTCAGATATATGTATCTTCTTAATTTTAGGTTGTAGTCAAGAGGCTATCTATATGTACATGTTTATTGAAATTAAAACAAAAATAGAGAAATGTAGTAATTTTTAGAGACTTGTTTTCTGTCTCTATTATATATCTCTGTCTATATATATTACAGATTGGAAAAGAAAGTCATCCATTTCTTTATTACCCACTGATTCAATGTTGGGCTAAATCCCCATGCGGGATATCCCTTTTTGAAAGAAGCTGCGAAGATAGTTCCAGAGAAAAGAGGTGCTTGTAGCAGATCCGGAAGCAAGCAGTGGGAGACTATCTCCTGCCATTCTTTAGAAAGAGTCCCTCACCAACTGATGAAGAAGCTGTCTGGACTGGAGCTATGACTTGTTTTACTACAGCAAAGAAAGAGTCCCAGAAGGAACTTGGATCTGCAGATTAAAATCAGTGTAGAACAGTACCAGCCACCTTCTGTGCAGGCAGAGGCAGGTGAGTCCAAATATGTTTTTAAAACGTTGGACACTTACAGAGAATCTATCATCACAAGATGGATTAGCACTTCAGCAAAAGCTCCTTCACTCAGCTTTTACTGGGATGCAAATAAGAAAAACTGTAGCTGTCAGCAGATGCAAATCCAACCCATGGCTCTTGTCTGGGGATTTGTTTGGGATTGGGCCTGTCAGATGTCATACTTCATCCTGGAGAATCCCTGATTCTACGCTGCTAGTGCACAAGCAAAAAAAATACATTGACAGCATATAGCCAGGCTTCTCTCCATCTCCATGACCTTACAATAAGGTTTTTCTTTCACCTCTAATCTGACTGTTCAGGTTCAAGGATCAGGAAGGTGCCACATGGGCCTGATCACATATGGGAAACTCTGGCAACTTCAGTATTGATCACTCCAGCACTGCAAAACCAGATGAATAGAGACATGAAGAAGTAAACTGCTTCTCTGACCCATAGCCAAGAAAACACATTGGTTAAAAAGGACTTAATAAGTCTGATGAAAGAGCTCTCTATCATTAAACTTTCTTTAAGTGGATGAAACACACACCCTGGGCTCAATAAGATCTATCTGTGTACTCCATTAGTCCAGTAACCATACAGTATTATTAAAACAAGGCACTCCAAAGTTTTATGACCTTTTCATTTTGCAAGAATTACTGAACATATTTTCAGTTAAAGCATCTTTTAAAAGATAAGTATTATGGTCATTTTTCTGAAAAATGGGGATCCTTGAGGTATCTCTCTCTCTATCTATGACTTTTACAAAAATGAAACAAAGGAGCTTTCAACTATAACTTTCAATGATAACTAAGAGGAGACAACGAAGTAAAGTGACCCCTTGATCCCAGGGCATGGTCCTGTAAATCATGTTACAGTGAATTTTTATCGTTGTGTCAGCCTCATAAACCCTATATGAATAGAAGTTTATAAAAGAAATGCTGATATCATCTTAATCCTAATGGCAGTAACATGAGGGTATAATTTTCTCTGCTATTTGATCTGGTACAGTAACCTGTGCTGCCCTGGGAAATTTTAAATCTCATGGGGAAAGTGGAGTGAAGAGGAAGGGAAGATGTTTTTTTCTCCCGTGTATAAAAAGAGCACAGTAAACTGAATTAATGTTCAGAGTGCTTTCACAAGCTCTTTAGAGCATATTAAACCAATTATTTTAATGTGCTAAAATACATGGCTGTTGTACGCCTTACTCTGTGCCTTCAATCACTGCATTTTGTCCAGTTATTTCACTACGCAAACAGCTGCAGAAACAGCTATTTTACCCTCCCCTGTCTATTTTTTTTAGTTGCCATGCATGTCTTAGATGTCAAGGTCACCCAAGCTAAGTTTTTGCCATGTAGTGTAGGTTTCTGACTTTGTGCCTTGTTCTTTCTCTCAAGTTATCGACATGCATCTATATTTCTTTTTATTTGTGTTTTTGATATGCAGATTTCTTCTCTCTGTGCTGCTGCACAAAGAGCTGGTGCCTCCCAGCAGAGCATCACTATTGCTGTCCAAATGTCCTGGGGTAGTACCTCCTGCAGCTATGATGCCTCAATTTTGGAGTAGTACATCTTTGACCCATAAAAAAGGGGTTTTTTGCTTATACTTTGACCCTCCTGTACCCTTCAGATTTGAGGCAAGCCCTGCCCATTTATGAACATATAAACCATGGCCATTGTGCAGCAGAATGAGATTTGGATAGCTGAAGGAAAAGAGCTAAGCATATAAGGGTGGACATGTCTTAGGTTCCCAAGTAAATGATTAGAAGAGGTTTTGGAGAAGGGATGAAGGCTTGCCTCCACTCCTTTTTCAAGTGCATGCCTAACTACAGCATCTCTTTAGAACAGGCAGGTCACTTTGTCTTACTATTTCCTGTCTTTACATGATTTTCTTTCCCTTGTCTTCCCTTTGTCAGTCTTGGATGGTTATAAGCTTTTGTATAAACTTGGGACCCATTTGTTTCATACCTCCCCTGGTGACTGTCTCCTGTCACACTATTTTCATTTTTCCTCTTCCACTCTTCAGAGCTCTTCTTGAGTGCTTCAAAGGTAGACTATAGGGTCAGCTCTACACCTTCACTCCAGGTGTCGGTATTTTGATTCCATGATCTTCACAGTGAGCCAGTGAGCTGTGCATTGCACTATGCAAAGACAGAAGAGTAAGGAGGAAAATCAAATGTCTAGGACTTCTGATGTCCTACCTCAGAGATAAAGATGCATGGAGACAGGACTGCGCTTTGTAAAGTCAAAGTATTTTTTCAGGTTTAATCTGATTTGTGACTTGTGGGTGGGAAGTGACTTTATTTTCATTCTGGAGATTGTCCATGGGGACAAAAGCATATGGCTATGGCTGGCTTTTGTGTACACTGAGTGGCCTGCAAAATTCATCCAACGTGTAGAGACTTGTCCTGCATGCAGACGAGTGATTCATTTCTGCAACACATTGTAGAAAAACAGTATCATGAACCCATGGTCACCCACAAGGAGGTCACAAAGATGAAAGGTATATTTTGGCTTCAGCCAGTCTATGAACCAGTCCTTATTAATGAGGGGTCACTGAGGAAAGCAGTTTAAAACTCATACAGAGAGTGCCAGCAGAATGCTTATGTGGACTGATAGAATTTAGTTTAAATAATATTGGCATTCTGCTTCGGCAGAAAAGTTCAGGGTTTGGGGTTATTATGATAGTTTTTTCCTGCATTGTTCCACAAATCATAAATCTATTCAACTTCCTTATTTCTTCATTATGAGAAAGCCCTCAGATTTCTTGAGCTAGAAAGTGAGGCTGGGCACTGTTTCTCATTTAAGAAGGAAGAATCTCAAGGCTTTCATATTTACTTCCCTAAGGTAAATATCTTCACAATGTTTTCAAGGGAGGGAACTAGTCATGGTGGTGGTTGTGCATTGTGCTTTCTTCCCACTAATGGTCTGTTTTAAAAAAGAATCATTCCTTTGCAGAAGGAAATCTGTGTGCTCACATACAAAGAAAGACTCGTTCTTCCCAGCTGTATTCTACCATAATCTGATGCAAAGTCACACTTAGAATCACACTTAGACTGTTAGTAATTCTCTCTCTCTTCCTAGCCCCAGCTGGATTAAGGGAGGAGGGGAAGGGGATGGTTTGCCTTTGCCTCGAAATTCTGCAGCATTTACATGAATGCCAACCCAGTCAATCTGAGCTCACATCCTCCGCTCTGCACTCATAACAACTCTACAACATGAAGTGCCTGACACCAAAGCCCCACATGAAAAGATTTTCAGCCATGACTCCTTCCAGGACACTTCCATTGGTACATTACTCACTTGGGTGTTTCATTTTGATCTCACCACAGCTCTTGAGCACTTGCCAAATTTTGTTCTGTAGCTTCAGGGCTTTGAGATGAAGGATACTTTGATATTAGTCAGTAGCCAAATTACTGCAAACTCTCTTTTCAACTAAAAGAACTAGATCAAGAATAAAATGCGCTCCCACACTACAAAAACAAATTATTTTTTTCAACCTCATAATGAATCCTGGGGTTAATTACTCATTGAAAAAGAGCAGTCCAAAACTTCAAATATTGTTTTTGCTGAAAAAATGAAAATATTGCATAAAATCCTTGCTCCTTAAGACTCAGGTGTCAACTCAGGTGTTAAAAATTTTTGCTGGTGATGAACTGAATTCCTCCTCATCAAAATGCAGTTGGTTCTTGTAAAGTTTTGGAAGGAAGATACTTCAATTTATCACTAGAAATAATCTAGGTCAATCGTCTCCCTCAATAGTTGTCTATCTTCCTTTTCCCTAGCTACTGTTCCTAAGGTAGAGAGAGAGCTGATCTTTCTGAAATGTGCATTTCTGCTTCCTGGCTTCCAAAGTGAGAAAGATAAATGAGATTTATTCATGGTACTGAAAATCAGAGGCTCGATCCCTGCTAAAAACTGTTGGCTTTTCTCATTGCAATGCAGGGTGAGGATATACCCTATAAGACACAGCTTTGTTTTCATTAAATACAGAAGTAAAGAAATGTATGTTTTAGCAGTTGCAGGAGATAGGTTGGGTTTGTAAGTAGGAAGACCTAGTGTGATTAAAAGGACAAAACAGTCTTACAGGGAGTTACTGTACTGAGCTGTATTTCCCTCGAAATCTCTTCTATACTGATGTGGAACCAGAGTCTGTAGCAGGAGGGGAGATGGGGAGTGGCTGCTGCTGTGGCTGGTCTTGTCTGGAGCAGGGTGACAGCCAGGGACACGGGGAGGACAACAGAGCTTCAAAAGTAGTGGAGCTGGCTGCACAAAAGGAGATTTATTGGAAAGGGGTGTGTGCTGTCCTGTTATTTGAACTCATCAGCAGGCCCCTCCAAACCAGCTCAGAGTAAATAGTTACAACTTCAGAGGCCAAGTCAAGTCAGTGCTTTGCTACCTTTGCATGGCCGAGTGCTAGGAGTGGTTAAAATTATTTAGGCTTAGACTCAACAGAATTTAGCCATGAACCTTCTTTTGTCTGGTGGATACTGGACCATGAACAGCACGGGAACAGAGGATTTTTTCAAATCACAGTGGCATTTCCATAATTAATCCTCCATACCAGCACATTTTTTCATCCTCCTGGTAAGGATATCTTTTGGTATCCAGCCAGTACACCCCTCAGTATGTTTCCAGCTCAGGAAAACAGAAAACAGCCTCACCAGTAAACTAAGCATTTCTATGGTAAATCACAGAGCTGGAGCAAACTGAAATAAATCTATTAGAAATTGGAAGTTGGGGATGGA
The DNA here is from genome assembly GCA_032173965.1 of Sitta carolinensis. Taxonomy (NCBI): domain Eukaryota; kingdom Metazoa; phylum Chordata; class Aves; order Passeriformes; family Sittidae; genus Sitta; species Sitta carolinensis. The sequence goes on from CM063313.1 coordinate 53,130,794, forward strand.
GAGGGTGGGAATCCTTCTGTCAGCTTTTTATTTGCCAGATGCTTACTCAAGTGGCCAGATTCACATGCAGAAAATTTCCTAGAATGCTTTATTGCCTCATGTTTTTTGAGAAGTATGGCAAAACATTATGTAACAGGGACTATCTGGAAAGGGCATATTACTTGCTAAGCCCTACCTTGCACTGCAAACTCAAAAGAAAACATCTTTTCTCTGCCACCTGCAGAATAAGAAAAGTAAACACTTGGAATCTGCTCTTTCAGTATTGTTTGGCCAACAAACCTTTTGTAGCACAAGAGCACACCAGTTTTCATCTCCTTTGACTCAGGTGTTTATTATTTACTGGAGTAATGCTTTATTTCTAATGAAAACATTTGGATTTAATGTATTAAATCAATGTTGTGTATTGTGTTGACCAGACTATTAACACAATTTGGCCAGCCAGGATAGCATTTGCAAGTTGGGGGTGAATACTGGGAGAAGAAAAGAAAGAAATTAACAAAGTGCATGTTCAACTGACCCAGTCCCACTATCAGTGTTAATCTGTAGTCTAGACAAATATTCCTTCATGAACAGACTGGGTAAAATCTGTGACAAAGGAAGCACCAAGAAAAGCTAAAAACAAGAACAGAAAAAACAAAAACATTAGAAGGTAAAGGTGAGGAGGAAATCTAGCATATTCAATTCATATTGCAAATGAGTTTGGGAATAATTCCAAAGTGGAAGTGCAAGCATCGCTTTCTTGTCTGCAGTCTAAAAAGTGCCCATTTTTTCACACGTGTTGAAGACTACATATTGGCATGAAAAATATTGTGCAACCCCTCTGATGTCTTTAGAAAACTTTGACTTTTATTTATTTGTCTAAAATGAATATCCATTATGAAATTATTGTTGTGCACTTGACATTTTACACGTTATATCCAATTAATAAATCATCATTATCTGCTATCCTGCGCTAAACTTCCTGTAACTAAAGATGTGCAAGCCCTGGAGGTTCAGCATTACATGAATTTGTTAAATTTACATAGACTTTTTTATTTATTTAAAATATGTAGATTTGTTTAATATAATTGAACATAATTGCGCATGTAATGTATTAACATAATATTACTCAGCAGAAGGGCAAATAATAGCTGGTTTATTTTCCACCAGCCATATGGTGCTGACGCACTGTGGCACTTGGCAAGACAATTTCATTAGACTGAGTGGACCAGTGCACTGAAACTGAGGTTTGGTGGTGACACAGGTTTGGTGACATGTGCCTTGAGAAAACCCCAACATCTGAGTCTGGCAACAAAATAATTATAAGGTTTGTTGTCCTCTGCTGGTAAGAGGTGATAATTCAGCTCTTTGAAAAAATTCAAATGGAAACAGGTATTTAATACGAGCCTGTTATGAAACCTAGGACATTTGGGTTTTTTGCATAAAACAGGAACTACAAAGTGAACACCTGATTGTCTGATGACTTCGGATTATCTCATGAAATTTATCAGAAAAGAGAAACAAAATTCAGTTTCCACTTATAAAAGTTCTCATTTGAAACATATTTCAAACAAGCTTCTGTTTTAAAGAAACTTCTTATATTTGGGATTCTGAAGAAAACAACCATGCTACTTACAAGAGTAATTGCTGGAAAGCTGGATAACTTTACTATGTAAAAGGGTGTAAAAAAGATGGCCAAACAGTAACATGACCATCTTAGTAATCCAAAAGAATGAAAAGTACAGCTAATAGCTGTGAACCTTTGATCTACCTTCTTCTAGTCCTTTTTGGCCAACCATAAAGGAATTAAAGTATTCCTGCTTATTCAGGAATAATAAAATTAGGCACATGGACTCTTAGAAGAAATTTGCTGTCTTTCAGTATATCTTATGAAAATGTGACCTCCTAATGGTCTAGTGTTTGAACTCTGACCCTGTAATGCTGATCTGAATAACATACTTGCTCTGTCTGAGTATGCCTTCGTAAAGTTTAGACTTCTTTCCTCTGTTCTGTTTTGGGTACATCCTGGACTTAATAGCAACTGACCCAAGGATGTGAAATAAAAATCTTCATTTTTGTGGTGACTGTCTTAAACATTTTTCACCTTAAAAGAGAATATTGGCTGCTGCTAGACTGATGTTAACTGTGGTCTCTGTTTGATCTTTTATATGCCATGGGCAGCAGTTCTCATGGTCATACAACCATGGCTGCTAAGCCTCCCATCTGTGGATTTAAAAGTGGCTACGCTATAATATTTTTGCTTTCCTTCCTTCATTTTATTATTTCACTAAGAAAAAATTCTAATTTTAAAAAACACACAAACTTATGGAACAAGGAAGTTTTTTGAAACTTATGTTAACACTGTGTTCAAGTGCTGACCAGATTGCAGCAAATAATTTGTGCATGTGCATTGAATACTTCAGCATTGTAGTCAGAGGAATCCTGAATGCTTTTAAAACTAACACAGCTCAAGACCAGAAAGATTCATTATGGTTATCTAGTTCAATTTCATGACTATCACCAGCCGTTAAATTACGTCCAGAGATTTTTCAGCATCAAGACAAACTAGACTATAGATTCAAGCTAGACTAACAATTCTACCTCCTGAATCTTCTCTCATTATTTCAATAGCGAAAAGAAAGGTATTAGCCCAGTGATCTTCTTTCAGTTGTAAATTTTTTTCTAATTTTTCTATCATCCAGTTTTCCATAATGGATATGGTTTCAGATGAGTCTGAATATTTTAAATATGGATTTGTATATTTCTCATTCTGGGGAACAGTACTCAAGAACAAGATATCTGTCTCCAGGATCCTCTTGATGGGATGTCCTCTTGCATCCCAAAAGAAGGACTATTGTCCTAGTTTGACCAGCCCAGGGAAGTGAGCTGGCTCGGTAGGAGATTGGCATTTTATTGAACCAATGGGAAAGCATTTTCTAGTTCTTATTCTCTTTGAAAGAAACCTGGGCAGGTCTCTTTCCTCCCGGCTGTCAGAGCACACACCTCTGCCCTCTCTGCCCTGGGATGAGTGCGAGGGAGGGGAGGCCACGAGGGCCAGGCAGGGGCAGCTGATTTGGGAACATCTGCCAGCAGGGAATTGGCTCTGCTGCTGGCCCCAGCTGAACCTGCCTCTGTGAGCCTGGGGAGAGGGGGTGGGGAAGGGGAGGCACAATGAGGCAGGCCAGAGCACCTGATGAGATCGAGGGGTGGAAAAGAATTTTGGAAATCTGTCCAACTTTCCCGTGGCTGCCTTCTGGGCCTGAACCCTCTGAGAGTCCCCCCAGCATGGCTTTGAAACATGACACCATGGACTACTGTGGACAGATGCTGCTTCTTGTTAACTCCTTCAGTGCATCAGTGCACAGATGGGACTCGGAAAGGCTCCATCCTCTCTCCAGTGAGAGAAATTAGAATGTAGATGTGTAAAGACCACATGAAGTATCAAAGTCAGTCAAGAAAGAGTCAAAGTCCAGGTGGAAGGAGTGTGGGAAGTTGCTTTTGAGCTGTAAAAGACTCTTGTAAGCTATGGTGGTTGGTTATAACATATTGAAATGTTTCCTTTAAACCATAAAGAAGTATGGGGGAGATAAAAGAGATCTAATTGTAGACCTGAGCCAAGGAGTGAAATGTTGAAGAGACTGTTGATTTCATGAGAAGTTGAACAAAGAAATGAAGTGATAAAGACTCTTTACCCTGAAAAAAGAAGTAAATCTCTGTTCCTTAGAAGTGAAGGTGGTCCCAAAGACAAAGAGAATCTTTGTTTTGGACAGTTATCTTTTAAAATAAGACCCTATACATCGATGTGGCCCAGAAACACAACTGTGAACATGGGAAGAATTTCCTGAACGCAAAAAAATCCAGGCAGTTGCATGTTCATGAAGAATGGATCTACAAGAGGACTGTTTTCTTGTGGGGAAATTGACCATAGCGAAGGAGAGGTGCTTCCCTCCCTAAATGAACTGAAAACAAATTAACTATTTTAAAAGTGGAAAACTGACTGAGATTTCTGCATGTTGTTTTCTTTATATTGTTGGCTAAGAGAAAAGAAAGTGTAGGGAGGGAACATGAGTGTTTTGAAAATTCCATCCTCATTTTTGTTGCTTTTCTTTCTTTTAGTAATAGTTAATAAAATTTATTACTTTTAAGCTTAAGCCTGCTTTACTCTTGATTGAAAACTTTTAAATTGGCAAAAATATCAAACCAGAACAACTATCCGGATGAAAGGCTCCCTATGGCAGTTTAGATTGAGTCTGTTATTCCATGAGGCAGGGGTCCACGCAGCTCGTGAACATCCAGAGAGAATGTTCACGGATCATGGGGTGTAGCTGCGTCTGCTGGATCTCTGCCTGGGCCAGCCCTGGCACCACAGCTGCAGCAGGGGTACGGCTCGGCAGCAGCACAAACCTTGCTGATCCCGTGGGTCTGGGCTGGTCTGTAGGCAGTAGACAATGACAGCAGGAACAGAGAGAGGGAGCCTCAGCTTGGGGTTAAAGCACTGGCTTTATTTGTCCCACTGTGGGAACAACCTCAGCTCTGGCAAAGCCCCAGGTAAAAGCCCCGAGCACCAGAGTGCAGCACCTTATCAAGGGGGGAGGAAACGGTGGGGTTGGACCCAGGACCAATTAGGAACAAGCGGGAGATGGCTCTCTAACTAAATGACAGGCAGGGAAACAAACCGGGATACAGCAGGGGGGAGGATACAGAGACTCTGTCCAATCACTCTGTGAACCTGGTAGAACTTTCCAGGCTGGAGGCGAGGCCACAGAGTGACAGACAGAGTCTGGGAGTTAACTGTGATGAACCAAACAGGGAAAGAACATGGGGGGTACATAGAACAAACCATTTAAAAATATAAAAATTTTAAAACTCAAAAAACACACTGCCACAATGGGTGTTTGGAACTTGATGATCTTTAAGGTCCTTTCCAGCCCAAGACACTCTGATTTTATGATTTTGAGGTCACGTTTCAATCATCGGTTATGATTCATTGTCTTGCAGCTCCAATGGCACCACATGTCAAAACCCGCTCTGCTTTATTTAGGCACTATGAAAACAGGACACTATTGAACATGTGCTAGAAAAAAGTGACCCACACTTTTCACATTGTATTCTGTAATAGGCTGACTGAACTCTTCCTGACTGTTACAAAGTTTAATAGGTTCACTTTTGAAAAACTGGAATTATAGTTGGTCCCTGAAGACTGAACCATAATGTGACCCTTCATTGCTGGAACTCTGCTACCTGGGCAAGATTTCTACTGTAACTCCAAGGCAGACTGTCATGCCTGGAGAATACTGTACCTGTCTTGTTCAAGGAAAAGTCCAATAACAGCAAATTGCAACAATCTTCCCTGTTAAAATCTTCATTGCCAGTCTTGTCTTGTCTTAACTTCTCAGCTCACTGGTGGTGATGTTTATGGATGCCAAACATTTGCATTCAATTGACCACAGCTATTCTTGGCAGACAGTCTTTAATGTGAGACTTTCTGTCCTTTGGGGTTTTGTAGGAATTGCTTAATTTATCTCAATGGCTTTAAGTCAAATCATGTATAGAGAAAGTAGTTTATGTATCCAGGCTATCTGACTTGGCTCCTTAGAGAGTTCACAGCAGAAGTGTAGATGCTTCTTTGATTCTTAATTCTTCTACTCATTTAGAGAGACTTGTTTAGGACCACTTCTCAAGTCCCCGTCCCTCAGTTTCTCATCTGGCTATCCATTTGGACAAGCAAATGAGTATTTCCTGTTTAATTCCACCTATCATAAAATAGTGATTATTTGGATTACAAGTTTTGTACATAAGAACATAAGTTTTTTGTACATAAGAACATAAGTTTTGTAATAAGAACATAAACTTTAATGCATCAAATACTATTAAAAACATTAAAATTAAAGTCAAAATTAAGAATCACTCATGAATAGGAACTCATTGTATGTAATCTTGGTCTCACTGCATATGTAGAGGGGATGGATGTACATATTAGTCCACCTGACTTCTTGCTCTTAAGTGTCAAATACATTTCCTCCCCCACAAAAATAATTCTGATGTAATTCAGTATGTTTTGTTTTATCCTGAAAAGTACCATTGCTGAGGGTTTACTAAAGTAGTGGTACTCTCTTCATTCCTGGAAGTGTCTGGGGGTTCTAGGGATGAAAGACAAAATATAAATTTAAGATATTATTAGCATAACTCCGGATAATAATAATAATAATTCAACAACAGAAAAATGTTTATGGCTTAATTATTGTAATCCACTAAACAATAGGTTTATACAGAATCAGAACTGCTGAGACAAGACTCCTGTAACAAGACAATGCCAGCAGGCATTACTATAATTCAAGCAAGGGCCAGTCAAAATGATACAGCCATTGTGTTGATGTGTTGTATATAATTGTGAGTATTGGTGCCAACTGTGTTATAAACCACTCCCTGGAAATAATAAACCCAACAGACAATCGAAATGAATCAGCATTTTCTCCTTACTCAAGATTCAGTAGGGAATGTTTTCAGGGAATATTTTCTCTCTCCTTGGAAAAAAAAAAAAAAAAAAAAAAAAAAACAAAAAAAAAACACAAAACCAAAAAAACAAAAAAGCCCAGAAGTTTTCATCAGGTTATGTCCTTTATTTAACCTTTATTTAATAAAGTTAATGATAAAGTTAATGGTTGTTTTCTCATACCTTCTGGAGCTCTGCATGACATAACACTTTTGTGTTAGGAGAGTGACAATTACAGATGGAATAGCAGGATGCTTCCTCATACTAGCCCTGTTTGTTGTGTGACACCAGTCCTGGAAAGGTGTTCTGGAGCTGAAGCCTCAAGCTGTAAGCGCATCAGGGAGATCATCAAGGAGATGATCTCCATCATCAAGGAGATTCACTTTGGCAGGTAATTTGGTGGCGGTAGGGAGCAGGGTGTGGCCTTTTCGATATATATATTATACACTTCCTTTGGCTCATGGGAGAAAAAAACTGATGGAAGTCTAAACCAGATTAACAATCTGACTGAGGAAATGTGTGATCACAGACTGCCTTGTGTTCGCTTTTTCTGCAAGCCTCCTTCTGACTCTGCTTCCTAATGTACCAAAATAAAGATGTTTGTTTGAATGACATGCAACTTCTTCTCTCTTAAATCTTCCACACAAAAAAAACCCTACCTGTTCTTACTTTTCTACTAGAATCTGGATTGATTATTTGTGCCTACACTTCAAATTTTTCCTCCTACAATCATTTTTTTAATGAAAGTGAAGGTAGAAAATCTGCCAGATAAGCTGTGTGGTCTTCCCCTTAGTTTTCTGTAAATGCAAAGCCATTATAGTTTTCCTGTTACCTCAGCAGTATGCTGCCTTTCTATTCCTTGCAAAAGCTGGGTATTTGACTTACAGTGTGGAAGATAAAAAGTAAAAATTGTGCCTTTACAAGGTTTATTTTTGTATGGGCAGGCCAAACTTCTGTAATAGAAGATGAGCTATCCAAGTGTTTACTTGTTGTTTGCCCATTGCAAAGTGAAGCTCTAAATTGCAGTTCTCTCCTGATTCCTTCTAGAAGGTGATATTCATCTGGAAAATTTGGCTTTGAACACCAGGAGGGTGCATAAAGCTCATATTAAGTGCTGACTTTTTGTTTCAATTAACTTGATGGTAAGACCTGCTCCATTTTTCAGCTTGAGTTTTTGATTCAGGGATAATAATTATTTTTAGAATAATTTCTAAGAGCATCTAATATTGATACAGGTGGCTATTTAAAATTTTTTCGTCCTTTAACTAGCACTGCATTTTAGCCTGGATCTTGAAAAATAATGGGTGAGGGTTGGCATGAACTACTCAAAGATGTACAGGGAGAATTAAGGCTCTTTGTGTCACAACTCATTTGGTAAAACTAGTGGAAGTATTGCTCCAGTAGTCATCCCAAGAGTCTACTGACAAATTTTCAGTTAGCTTGTTAGCATTGCCAATGCCTGTGATCCACGGCACTGCCAGAACTGCAATGTCAGCGTTTGTTAAAGGACATACTTATTCATAAAATCTCCTGGTACAGAGAGCAGTGACATTTAGAGTTGAGAAATTAAGGTGTGCAGGTGAAGACCAAATAAGCTGCTCCAAGTCATAATTAGAGCAAGCTTCTTAGCCTCAGAGCAGTTTAACAAGGACAGCTTCACAACCACGGTATCCTTTCCTTTTCTTTCACACTTCAGAACTGTCACTGGGTATAGGAGATGTCACTAGCACCGCCCATTTCCCTCTAGCATTTGTTCCTGCTACAGATCTGACTGCAAACTCAGTCCTTGTATTGAAGCCATGTTTGTAGATCAGCTGGAAAATCCTAATTTCCTACCTTTTTACTCTGTATAAAGTCCTGTATCAAATAGATTTAGATTAGATATTAGGAAGAAATTCTTCACCTTTGATGAGGGTGGTTAGATGCTGGAACTTATTGCCCAGAGAATTTGTGAAAGCCCCATGCCTGGAAGTGTTCAGGCCCAGGCCAGACAGGGCTCTTAGCAACCTGGTCTAGTGGAAGGTGTCCCTTCCCATTGCAAGGGAGTTGGATCTAGGTGGCCTTTAAGGTCCTGTCCAAGTCAAATCCATCTATGATTCTTTTTTTCAAGTTTATATTCTGCCAACTGACCAGACTTACTGGTCTGATCTTTCTGCTCTGTAACTGGTCCAACACTATCCTAAGGACTAATTTTTCTTTGGTCTGAAGAGGAGTAAAAGAGGGGAATGCAGGTAACTGTAGTCAATTAAACTGATTTGTGGCAGAGTGATAGTGAATCTCCTTCTGCGCTTTCTGTACATTTGAGGGAGGGTCATTCTATGTTTGAAACAGGACAGACACAGATTAGAGTTTTTAGAAATAGAAGCCCTGTCTTTATAAATGCTCACCCTTCTAGCAGTCTCCTGTGTTTAAATAGTACAACTTGTAGCCAGTGTGAGATTTATAACATCCTCTAGGCCAAACAGTGACCCATGAAGGATGCTCTATCTTGCTTTAATTTGGCATCCAACCAAGCTGTGTCTGTTCTGCTACAGAGAAACCCACAACACAGTCTTTATGTGCACACTTGAATGTGTGTGAGTACAAGCTGAGCTAATTGCTAATGCTAAGCATCGCTTAAGACAGAAATATCTGTGTCTGTATGATACATGAGTGACTGAGAGATTGTCAGATCCCTAATCAAAAGTCTTTTGCCTTGGGGCTGGCAGTAACCTCTCTGCAGTATTATTCATTCTGGCAGGTAGTATTCCAGAAGCTCACAAATGCAAAAGGCCATGAAAAATTAGGGGGTGAAGAAAACACCTTTTTTTATCCAAAGAAAGCAGTATCAGGACTGCCATTGTTCTGGCAAGCTTTGAACAGGCTTTCAGAACAAGACGATAGAGACTAAGCTGCTAAAAATCAGAAAGGATATCTTTGCCACCATGGCATGATGAAAAGCAATGTCTCTTTATGTAGAGGGAGGTCTCTGCTGTCTCAGAAGTAAAATGTGGCTTAGCACTGCAGACAGTGTTTAGGAGAAAAAAAAAAAAAAAAAAAAAAAAGGTAAACCTGACCCATATGTTTTATATATATGCCCTTGAAGAATATTTAGCCTGTTTTATCATACCATGCTTTTATGCTGTAACTTAATATACACAGAGAAATTTTGGGACTGTTGAGCATGAAGATTTTCCTAGGGGATGAGTGCAAGGTTGTTTAGCACAGGTGTTTCTGTAATTGTACAACACTCCCTATTCATATGCCCACAAGCTTTTATTCCCTTGTGAATGATGCTGTTGTCTAGTATTACAGTACCAGATTCTAATGAAAGCTCAGATAATATTGCTTTACAGTGACCTCTTCTGTGAGTCATCTTTCATTTCAAGAATGCATGCAACTCAGAGAATAGGCACTTCTGTGCTACATATTATTTATTTAAACAAGTGTGAGCAGAGAGTTTTCCCGCAGATTTTGTTTTAGACATTAGCACAGGTCACATTCCACGTTGTACTGTGCAAAACATCACAAAAAAAAAAAAAAAAAAAAAAAAAAAAAAAAAAAAAAAAGAGAATCCCCTCAATTATTATTATTATTGAAATGGTCAGGTTGCTCCCCATGTTAGGCAACCTCTGACATGCCCCCACTGAAATGCATAACATTATGCTCAAGGTACTTAAGGAAGCTGTGATTATACTGTTGCCATGCAGATTCCACTCCAGAGGAGCTGCATGCCCTGCTCGCTGCATTCAGTACACACATCTGCCACGTCTGCAGATCTGAAACTCGTGAGTGTAAATGAGCCAGCAGGGGATAGTTGGTCTGCTTCCTGACACCCATTTGAAGCTCTAAGGTACCTTCCTACATTTTCACTCATACACTTAACTCACTTGACTACTCTAGCCCGGAGACTGTCACTCTGGGTTATATTTGTCTGGCCTTTATTTTATTTTACAAAACCACAAATTTGTAGAAACCATTGTTTTAGGGGCTGTGATTTAAAGAGTCAGATGATTTTTTTTTCTCTTTAACTTATGCCAAGCACATAGAAATTTGTGAAGCATCAACAGGATCTGGCTGGGAGGAGCATCTCTGATTATCATCCCAAGAAGCTGGAGCTACAGTTACTGAGCTTCCCTGTGTTCTGGTATTTGCTGCTGCTTGGTACCTGTTTTTATAGAATGGCTTCATCTATTATTCATTTCAGATTTAAAAATACAGAAATGCAGCAAAGCATTGTCTTCCTTGCTTGTCTATTCTTTTGTATTTTCCTCTGTAGCTTGGATCCAGTTGCCTGAGTAAACACCAGGTTCTCTGAAAAGAGATTAGTTCTTCCCTGCTCTTCTACAGAGGGTTCCCCCTGATTTTAGATTCAAGCAACACTATTTAATTATTAATTAGTGTTCTTTCCATTTCTTCCCATGTCAGTTGTGCCTGATAGTGAAAATTGCTTAGCAAGTTGATTTAGCACCTTTGCTAATTACACAGTAGTGCTGTACTTTGATTTATATTTTTTTCAGGGCTTTTGAAACACATTGGTTTTGGTAACCCTTTCAAATACATTGCTTCTGTTATTGAAAATTTTCCTGGATTAAAAAAAAAAAAAAAAAGGAGTTCATGGCCTTTGTTTGTGGTACAAAGTGAAGTATAGCGTTTTTTTACTGTGCACTGAAGAGGAGTGAGATACCGGCTGAGATTGCTTTCTGAAAAGGCAAAGTCAAAGATGCAAAACCACACAAAAAGGCAGAGATTGACAGTGGAGGGCAAAAAAGAGTCCAGAGTGTGACTTGAGAAACCAGAACTGAAGGTGACTTTCCTTTAAGAAAGATTTTGCAGTTTGACTCCCTAGATGTGCTGAGAAGTTTCCTAATCCAACTGCAGTTGTATAGCAGTAGCATTTTAAAAACATATTGTCTGGGTCTCAATTCCCCAAGGGTCTCCTGATGTATGGCTGAGATCTTGCACGTAAAGAGATAAGTCAGGTTTAATGCAAACTGGTTTTCTAATCATGACATTTCCTATTAACCAACCAACTACAAAAACCACTGGGAAAAAACATACGAATAACTGTGTTAGTAAATATTGGAAAGAACAAAAATCTGAAAGCAAATTTTAAAAACTTGATCTGAAAGAGTACACAAAAGGAATGGGGAAGAACATGATATAACAATAGAAACTGTCCATTTCAAAACCCTGCTGTTGCTGTAATGGCATTATGTCATATGCATAAGACTTTCAAGATGCTAGATGCTCCACTTCTGGGAACCAGAAACTTCCAGCTGCATCCAGAGCTGTGAGTCTTCACTTGTATTCTACACCATTTTTTTTTCCTGAGTTAGCAAGAAGAGCTCAGAGGAGCAGGAAATATGTAACTATGAATATTGATAATAGAGGAGAAACAACAGAAGAAAAATCTTACACGATTTTTCATTAGTAAAGAAAATCCTGTTCTCCATATCTTTACATCCGTAAAAGAAGCAGTCACTGCTAAGACAATTAATTTATTTCTCTTAAAGCCATTGCTGGCCTTCCAGTCCTGTCTTTTCACTGGCAGAGAGGAAAAGGGGAGAGAACAGCAGGGGCAGATGGTTCCTTTCAGGAGCAACCTGCTTGGCTGCTCTCCCTGCAGGAAGAGCACTCGCTGCTGTCTGGAGAGGCAGGAGGAGTCAGGCAGACACTGAGCAGGGCAAAGCCCTCGTGGGCTGCAGCGGGGAGGGATCACAGCTCTGCTCAGAGACCCCTGCCCTTCAGGGGTGGAGAGTGGCCAGAATGGAGGGGGGCTGAGGTGCTGTGCAGCAGCAGCCTCGGGGCTGGATCCTCCTTCTGTGCTGAGCTCTGCCCAGGCTTTCCACCACACAGGGTACACTCCTAATTTCTGATGCCAGATTTTTGTTATAGCTTTGGGTGAAAGGTAAAGCCTTCCTCTGTACAAAGCATTGCAGAAAAGGAATTACAAAAGGCTGTATCACTCCACAGGGTTGAACCAAGGAGGAAGGCAGAAAAGTGTGCTTATAATTATATGAAATTTAGTGAAACAGTCTGAAAGATGAGGAATGATGGGTGAAAAATAGGGAAGCTGGAAGTTGTTGCTGGAACTCAAAGAAAAGAAATCTCTGTTCAGAAACAAAATGATAGTCTGGAAAATGGAAAAAGTTTTAACAGAAGGCTCTGTAATGTCAGGAAAAGTTACATTTGAAAGCAGTTTTTCTGAACTGATCAGAGCTCTTTCAATTTGCAGAGCTGTCACCTTCAAAAGGGCCCAATGCACTGCAATTAAATGACCTGAAGAATGGAGTAGTACTTAAAGTCAATTGCATTTCTGAAGAGCTATGCTGAAATGAGAAGCCCAGTTGCTGTCAGCAAGTATTGAATAAAATGAATGAGACCTGAAGAAGCTGTATGACAAGAAGGTGAATTTTTGAAAGTAACTAAAACAGAAAGCCTCAGCTGAAAAGGCCTGTGTAAGAAAATACTCTGCCTCCTAATCAGGAAAAGAGTCTTTAAAAAGGTTATTAAAATAAAAGAGCTCTTCTGTTAAGAATGCCTTTATCAAAATATCTATCGGAAAAAAATGTCCTGTGGTGTTTAAGCTCTGGGCAAGTGCTGAAATGGTAAGCATAAAAGTACTTCACAGGAACAAAGTTGAGTGCTCCTAGATGCAGGATGACAGCGAAGCATACTTTTCATGTGCAGTGGAAAGCTCTCCCACAGCCTGTAGGACTGTCTTTGATGTCCTCCAAGTATAGTGAGAATGGACAGACACCATGTATGGCTTGCTACCCTGAGTATTTGAATATGAGCACTCTCAACATATAGGCAGTTTCCTCATATATTGCTTTCTTCTTCACCTATAGTTAGGACTCTGTAATCCTACAGAGTTTTACAAATCAGGCATTCAAAGCAAATCAGTTTCAAAAGTGCACAGTGGTCCTGAGAGATCAGAGCAGGCCAATTATCTGTTGTTGTGAATATCCTATGGTGTCCCTTTTGTAAACTGCTATTTTACTAGAATCACTTCAGATCCATGGGTTTCAGTTACATGCAGGGTAGGCTGGCTCACCTCTCCTACCTTGGTTTTTTTCCCCTTTTTTTTTCCCTTCTTTTTTGTCCTTTTTTTTTTTTTTTCTTTCTGGGGATGGACAGAGAAGGGATTACAGTCTATTAGGCCAGAGACTAAGTGGACAGGAGAAGTCTCGAACTGTCTTCAACCTGTCCCTTCAGTTGAGAAAGTGTCATGATGCCCAGCTCTGCTTACCCTGCTGTCCCAGGACTTACTTCTCTAAGGAGCACAGAGAGAATTCTGGGGCTGGGGCATCCCCAAGCAGGTTGACAGGCATATATCCTTATGACAAGTATCCCATGTCATACAGGAGTGTGTGAAGAACCACTCCCCCATGGTCTCTGTCTTTCCATTTTGCTAATCTAAAACCACACTCCATGTTTCCACCACAGGAACTTCACCCTGAAGGTGAGACACTGAAGAGCAGTAAGCTTCTCTAATTAGTCAGTGTATCAGTTGGTTGTGATGAGTGTAAACATGAAAAGATGTTTGGGTATTTCTGGCTGGATGCTGTGTGACTGAGAGTTAACAGGGAGAGTCTTCTCTGCTTGAAAAAGTTTTCAGTTTGTATGTTTATGCAAACTGATATAAACAATGCAAGAGAACTCAGAGGTCTTCTTCCAGAGCCTCCTAACAGGCTTATGATTCCTCTATGTCCAACAATACTGGGTTTATTTTTTTTTTTTTACATCTCCACAAGAGATTTCACATATATTTTTTCACAATTATTGTGCCATATGCAAATTCTTTATTCTTCACCAAACATCAGTCATTTATTCCCAATTAGTTGGGAAATAAGAAAAATTATACTTCTGGGAAAGTATATTAACTTTCTACCCTATTGAAACCAAGGAGGTTTGACCTTGGGACTGTTTGGACAGTATCTTGTGATCTCAGTGAATTGGCACAGAGTTGTTTTTCTAAGAGTCTGTATCAGTCAGGTTTATTAGTAATACTTCTGCAAATACTTCCTCAACTTATTATTCAAGAAGAACATATTCAAGTGGCAGTGCTACTTTCAAGTCTGTCTCATGCTGTTTCTCATGTTTGGCACAGGTAAGTTCAGATATGCACTTATACAAATGTTACTGTGAATAAAAACTGGGAGAGTGAGTTCCTAAATCTTAGTGTTCCCAGACAAACAACCCATTTGTTTTGTGTTTTTTTGCAGCTTTTTCTGGTTTTGATCATGAACTTTAGACTTGCAGAAGGGATGTGGAGTGACACCAGCCTGAGGTCAAGCAGTGCAACACTACGTTTCATATGTGTTTGTTGCTAAACTTTTTAACAGTCAGGAATCTGATTCCACAAATCTTGTATCTGTTATAAATGAGCTGTCTCCCCTGTCTTCCAGCATCAGATTCAATACCCTTAGTAACATCAGTTTCCACACCTGCGCCAGTAAGGTACCACCTGCTTAATCGCCTGTCTCATCACTTTAGTCTTCTTTCTGACATTATTAGACTTATTATATCTCTGACTTCTGAAGGTGGCCACCTGAGGCTTGTTCTCCTTTCAGATGGTATAAAAGCATTTGGAACAGAATCTCTGGGTGCAAGACATCAGGTAAATTCATGTAACTGGTTCATCATAGTGGTTAAACCAAAGTGTCTGTGTATGCTAGAAAGCTTTTATGATTGTTTCTGAGAACAGAAGCTTGCTTGAGTAGACTGTAAGCCAAGAACATTTTACGGGACACTTCTACCCTACTTCCATGTTTTCATTATTTCTACATTCAAATGGTTCTCAGACCATCTGAAAAGTCAAGTGCAATTTCACACATGCAAGTATGTAATAACAAGATATGATGTACCTGTGCCCGTGAACTGACTCTAACTCATGGATGAAAATCAAATCATTCTTGAGGTGCAGGCAGCAGTTGTTTTACACTGTGCTAAAGAAGTAATCTTATAGTCCTGACAGATATGCAAAAGTCTCACCCTGCTGGAAAAAATCTGGGTTTGTGATTTACACCTCCTTTCATTGTTTTATCTTTTTCTTTTTTGCATGGCTGAGATGAACACATGGAAAGTATCAAAGAGAACTGACCCTTCTAACTTATAATTTATTTTCCCCAAGATGTTCTTAAAGCAAATTATACTTTTGCAGTGTAACATGAAAAAGCCTTTTGCACTTTAGCGCCCTATTGTTATTCCTTCATAGTGCTGCTGTTGACATCTGCAGGGAAAAAATAAGAGTAACCAAGAAAAGGTAAGGCATTCTCTCTCTACAAGTGCTTTTTTACATTGTTCTTGTCATGAGACCACTAATCTCTGTCTAAAAAATGGCCCTAAAATTTCTTTGGCCTTTGTAGCTATTGCTTCTTCATAATAGTTTGCCTAGTTTTGAAAATCATACATATAGTCTTATTTCATATAAAATTCCCAACTGACTTAATTGTAACTTATATATTTACTTGTTTGCTTTTTTAATTTTTTATGCAGAAATTTTGCAGGTTTTTCATAAGTCAGAGTCTTAGTTTTCTCAATTTTATGTGAGAATTATTCCCTAGTCAGTTCCAGGCCAATTCTAGGACATTGTGACCTAAGCCCTGCACCACAGCACAGTATCTGCTTCATATCTTACTTGCTATTCCTGTCATATTGTGTTCACTCTGTCCTGAAACACAATATTACAATATTCCTGGCTGAACTCTGAAGATACCCTTGCTTTGAGTAAGAGGCTGAGTTCTAGAAATCCTGGGTCCCTTACAACCTATGTATGTCATATTATAGGTAGTCAGAGAAAACAGCCTCTAACTGGTCAGAACATGTATCTAAAGTATAAACTGACTTCTTGATAAGTGAAATATATTTATGCATTGCTTTCAGTCACTTTGGGTGGGGAAAGAGGGAAGCAGTTAAGATATGAATTTGTGTGGAGCTATTTACACCATAACAAGCATAGATGATTTGCTAAATAAGAAACAGTCATCATACTTCTTTTCAGTTCTGAAGCAGTTCTTCATGAGACAGATGAAATACAGTGTTGAGAACTCCCGAGAACTCCTGAAACTAATTGTGGTATGCATTTGTAACACTACATCCTCAGATGTACCTAATTGCTCTTACCATTGTAAGAAAGGAGGTAGCTAAGAAAATAATGCCTATATTCACATGAGAACATAAGTCTTTGTTTAGTAGCAGTAGCAGAAATTGTGACACTGGCTAATAAAATAAAAGGCACCACTGATAACAAAATGCAGTGTAGAACATAAAACTGTGAAACACCTCTTTATTAGGCAGTAGGAAGAGTCCAGTAGGAGGTAGCCCAAACCTCTAAGCAAAAAATGTTTATGCAGTAGAAGATGTATGTAGAAATATCTCTGGTAAATGTTTGTCTTTTGGAGTTGAACATACAGTGAAGCACTTTCTGGACCAAGTGCAACAGCATGGTATGACTGTGTAGAGAGCTAGACCTGAACTTTGGACAAGACGCAGTTTCCCAAGCAGAATGAGAGATAGGACAGTTGGTGCAAAATGGATTGGCACACAGCACTGAAACAAAATTGTAATACCTCATGTTGGTAATGATGAGTGTTTAGACTCTATCCCAACTGCAATATTTTTCAAACTTTAATTTCAAAGCAGAATTTTTGCTCATTTTCTGTAATCCAGCCTTTTCCAGCTCATCTTGTACTGCTGGTGTACTATCCAAGGCTTGGAGACAGGTTAAGAGAGCAGGCATTGTTCAGCCTGGAGAAAAGAAGGTTCTGGAGAGGCCTTATTACAGGATTTCAGTACTTAAAGATGGCTTGCAAAAGAGATAGAGAGTGGCTTTTCACACAGGCAGGTGGTGATAGGACAAGGGGGAACCATTTAAAACAAAAAGAGGAAAGATTTAAATTAGATTCTAGGAGGAGCTCCTTCACCAATATGATTGAGACACTGGCACAGGTTGCCCAAAGAAACTGTGGGGAAGCTGGCAGGGGACCCAAGGCCAAGTTGGAAGGGACTTTGAGCAACCAGGTCGAGTGGAAGATGTCCATGCCTTGGGCAGCAGGCATGGAGCCAGATGATCTTTAAGGCCCATTTCAAAACAAACTGTTCTGTGCTATCATGATTCTATGGAGTTACTCTTACTCATACTCTCTAAAAACCTTCTAGAATTGACATAAACACTGAAATCCTGGCAGGTAACTATTTCATTGCATAGCTTCCTCTGCCCTTCCTTGGAAAATTCCTTCTGTCTTGTTTTTCCGGACATGTCTTGTCAGGCATATGAACAGTTAGGATTTGTGCTCCCAAACAGATCATGTTCTTTTAATATTATTAGAAAGGTCTGTTCAGAAGCAGGTGTTATCTACACAGGAAAGAATTGCATCCTCAGTTTCACAGGGCATGTCCTAAAACATCTAGTTTCCTGCCTTCTACCAGCAGGCAGGTGAGAAATGTAAAACCACTGTTGCAGATGAGAGGTTAGTACCTTCAGTGACCTGCCCTAACCTCTTTTTTTACCTTTGGTGTAAAGAGATCACACTAGAATTTATATCTATTCTTATGTGCTCCCACTATTTTTCCTCTGTTCTTTCTACCCACTCATGCAAAACCACTGTGTACCATACGGTTGTCAGCTGAGTTGTTGCTGAACATAACACATCACAGGTGTTATGAGTGGTGCTCCATTTCACACTGGTGAAGAACACAGAAAACCAGGTTTATTTATACTTACTTGTATAGAGAGCCAAGAGACTCACTTTACAAGCAGGTGGGCTTGCTGGGAGGAATAAACTAGGTTTTGATAGCTCTTTGCATGATAAAATCTCTTCTCTGCTGCAAACTCCATCCCCTTTGTATGCACAGGTCCAGGTCAAGAGTGTGGATGGTCACTTAAGTGCCTCATAAGCCTGCCTAGAACATTTCATCTTGAGTTTTATATGGGATTATTAAGAAGAGTTTTGCATGAGTGAGGCCATATACACAGGTCCTACATGCTTTATTAAAGTGTTTCTTTCTTTAAATAATAGAGCACTGTAGAAGAAAAATTTTAAAAATCCAAACTTACAAAAAAAAAAAAAAGCAGCTTACAAAAAGCTTTTTTTTTAACATAAAGGCCAAAGATAGCAAGCCTTACCCTAATCTACTCATGTACAACTGATGGCTTACATAGATAATTACAAGGTGTTCTGGAAGAACAAGTACTAATTCTTTACCACTTAATTCCTCAACTAGGAATTAACCAGAACAAAAATGAGTTCTTTGTGTAACTTAGGTGAGCAGATGTTTGGCTATTTTTGACATGAAGATCTTGGAAGTTTTATATATAGGGCTGGCTGATACTTAGCTTTCTCATTACCTCTTAAATGAGCTTGATCCTATCTGAATTTCAGATATATAACATAGCATAAACCACAGAAATGGTATGACTATGAGCAAAATGCCATCTTTTTTTTCTTGCAAGTATTTTGCATTGCCATCAATGCAATAAGCCTGAAGATCCAACTAGAAGCACTTAACTAACTGGGAGAAAAAGCATTGTTAATACTCAGTGTTGATCCATTTTGAAGGAGTTCCTCTCTGCAGCTATCTTCAGAAAGCTCAGAAAGTGTCCTGTTTGCAATGAAGGATACAGCTATTACACACTGCCATTAAAAACAGCAACTCCTGGTATTCTCTTATTCAGTAATATACACATATGTATGGTAAGACAGTGAGTCACTTTTCAGAATGGATAGAAAGCATAAAGATGACAGAAGAGATTTCAAAGAGCAAGTCCATATGTTTCCTTTAAAGGTAGTCATTTTGGTAGTGAAGAAAAAAAGTTATTGCTTGCCTTTACTGTCATAAAATCTGCTGTGAAAATGAAAAGTAAATCTTTTCTGCCCACGGGCAGGAACAGTTACCCAGTTGGGGAATGTTTCCTTCAGTGATATTGAACATTTTCTATGGGATTAATTTTTTTCTACAAAAAGAAGAAGATCAAAGCTTCATCTGCAATATAAGTGAAGTCTGTCTCAGGGAGAAGGTACAGAGTATAGTAATGCACAGTGTTCCTGGCATGCAATGCAATGCAGATTTATTCATAACCTGATGCAATCCACAGTTAAACTGGTAAATCAGCTTTCACTGATTAGTTAGCTGGACCTGGAGAAATGGTAGGAGTGTTTTCCAGCGCACAGCTTGTCCCACTAGATGCCTCCCCGAGGAGACAGGAACACTGAGCATCTTAGATCTGCAGCTTTATTTGGGTCAGAGGAGGATGATGTGTTGGGCCATCATCCTCTAGTTCTGTTAAAACATCTGATATTGATGCAAAATGAACATATAGAAAGAAACTTTCCCTCACCACAGTCACTCCAGAGGCTTTACAGCAAAGTAAAATATTTCTCCAATAGATTTATTTTCTTCAGAGGGTTTCTGCAAAGAGTGCTAAGGCACATGTCATGTCCCATGAGAAAAGTTTTGCCTTTTTTGGTCATCTGTTCCTCTGTGATATCAGGTGAGCACATATCATGCTGCTGTCACAGCACATACTCCATTTGTGTGTGCCAGGATAGGGGAGATGGTATGCTCCTGTAGGTGCCTGTTTCAGGGCATGTCTTGCAATGCCATCATGGAGATGAGCAATAGGCTGCTTACCAAGCTGACTTCAGGCCAGATCAGCTAAACATACTGACATGGGCACCGATATGCAAAAACACTTCTTGTGTTCCTAACCACTCCCATGAAGAGATCAGAAGCTAATACCCAGAAATATGTTGGATTACTTCAATTTATGGAAAATCAGTAGCAAAAATTCTGAATAAGAACTGAAAGAATCTGCAAAGAAATCTCCCATTATTAGTCATATAATTAGGCATTTGTTCTATATAAATATTATATGTATCAGCACATGCACACATATACCGACACAAATATGATAAGTACAAAAATATACACTGAACTATAGGTGAACAATGACAAATGGCTAAGAATGCATTGTAATGAAAATATGCTTCTAGAAATCCAGACATTTGGCTGTGTTTAAAACTAATGCCAACAAACAAAATCTGAAAGTCAAGAAAAATCAACTTACATGTTCGGTTTCAAAACTGGTCAGCTTTGTAAAAGGCAGAATTACAAGCACAAATAAATTTTTAAAAAGTATATATAGTAATTATTCAGCAGCCATAGTGTAGAACATATGTATGTATTTTGGAATAAGTAGGGTGTTTTCCCTTAGCAAGACATGTAAAATACTAACTTTAATGCTTATTTCCTGAATACATTTGAAAATATCTTCTTGTGCTTCTGTATGCTCATTTTAGAAGCCTCATCTTGGCCTCAGGTTGTAGTCAGGTCATGATGGTCTGAAGATGTTTGTACCCTAAAACTGCAGTAAGTTTGAAGTGCTTCCAGATTACAGATTTGGTGCTCAACAGATGGAGGTATGATCTGCTGCCGTTTTCCTCTAACATGCAGTTTCTCCTTTGCTATAATTTCAGGGCTTTGTGGACACAATTTTTTTACTTAAATTTTAAGGCAATTACAGGTCTAGATAGTGTGCTTTTCTACCTAATGCAGATCACAGATCTTTACCTAACAATTTCTGTACCTGACTCATAACCTTTGTGGTGCCGCATCTCTCTGGCAGAAACAATCTTGATTTTAAAATGTCAAATGATATGCAATTATTTGCTAAGCACTATCATGAGTATGATATAAAGTGTGAAATGAACCCTGCTCCTTTACGTAGGGAACTTGGCATATCTTCGGATCAGATGAACATATTGTAACAATCTATTTCTGTATCTGAAAAATCGAAGAGAAACAATGGATTGATCAAGCTAGTGCATAAGATTTGGAGAAACAGACTGTGCACAAGATGCTATTTTTTGCTGTTAATTCCAGGGGCCTAGAAATGGTTGCGTGTATAAACACGTCTGCTTGTCAAAGATCACTCCTGTGTAATGAGGCAAGCAGCACATGGTGCTGTAGAAATTTAAAATATGCCCAGATGAAGGAACTGGCACCAACACAAGCACAAAACTAGTCATGCAGAAGATTACCCAAAAATGCTAACTGGAGACTTAAATATTAATATTTTTTATTACAAAAAATAAATAAATTCTGTTTTCTGTTTACTTCATTGTAGCCATTGGTTATCTTATGAACACAAATATATCACAATTATAGTGAGTGCTGATGATAGAAATAATTCCTAAGGGCAGGTTCTTTATACAGGGACTAGACTTATATGCAGAAGAAGGAAATTCTTATCAGAGACACAATTAGAAAAATTGGTAGTAATAACAATAATAATGCAATGAAATCAGGCATGTTTGGTAAACTCTCTTGTTCTGATTTTGAGATAAACTCCAGGTGATGTCTCCATGTCTGAAGATGTGAGTAGTGATTTTCCCATTCCACAAACAGTTTGTGAGGGTGTTAAACAAGTAACCAATGTCACTGTACAAAGTGTAGAGTTAGATGAATAGGAATTTGCACAAAATTTGAGCCCATCTTCTCAAGAGATTAATAAAATGAGGAAAACCACCTTTTCTCCCTCAAAACATGCTGAAGTTCCTCATCCAAATTCACCTGTCCTTTTAAAATCTCATTTTCCCTGCTTTTCCAACTATTATTTCAACTATCCTTCAGTCCCAGCATCCCATTTCCCTACCTCTAGACAACAAAGTTGCTACTGAGTGTGTTCCTCCTCCAGCCAGAGCCAAACACGTATCTTCCTTGACATGTACACATGAAAGTGGGACAGGCCCACAGCAAAGGTGACACATTATCCCAGGCTCTGATGGCCTTGGACTGCTTACTGCTAACTCCATATGAACAAAAATGTCACAAAACTTTCCATTTTCTTCTCTCTTCCTAGAGAAATTACTTGACTGTGTTGAAAATTCAGTCACTAAAATTTAAGTTAGCAACATTTTTTCCCCTTCCAATACACTATGTTCAGAGAAGAGATAATTCAGGGTCTGAATACATAATCTCAGAGGAAATTTCTGGAGGCTTGTACAGCAGTTTATTTGACCATTGATTTTTAAAGAGCTGGTTATCCTCAACAGATTGTTGCTAAAGTAAAGTAAGAGGTCACTCAGTCTGTTCAGCCTGGAGGAGAGTGAGGGGAGAGCTCACTGCGTTACAACTTCCTCATAAGGGGAAGAGGAGGGACAGGCACTGATCACTTCTCTGTGGTGACAGTGACAGGATGCAAGGGAATGGCCTGAACTTCTATCAGGAGAGGTTTAGGTTGGATATCACAAAAAGATTCTTCCCCCAGAGGGTTTTTGGGTACTGTAACAGCTCCCTAGTGAAGTGAGCATAGCACCAAGCCTGACAGAGCTCAAGAAGCATTTGGACAGTGCTCTTAGGGACATGCTGTGGCTCCTGGGGACATCCTGTGCAGAGCCAGGAGTTGGACTTAGTGATCTGTGTGGTTTCCTTCCAACTCAGATTATTCTATGATTCTATGTCAAGTAGTTGGGATGACTTAAAGGAAACTAAAATCTGCAAAGCACTGTCTTTCTAAAGAAACTCCTTTTAATAAGGTTCTTATTAAGGCTCTTTCTCTACACTCCCTTCTAAAGTCTTGTAGAAATATACATTGTGTGCAGTCAAAAAGGTGTTTTCCAGAGTGAACCTTTCACATTTATCTGGGGCTGATGAAAACTCTCCCAAATTTGCCCAACTACTTTGCAGCCAAGAATCGCATAAGTGTACATGTATGCATATACATATGCAAGGCTGCAAGATTGCTGCATGTGTTTGATGTTTTGGCACTTAACATATCTGCAGCTTCATAATTTATAAGGTTGTACTAATATTTTCTAAATGACCACTCCAGATTGGTGCAGAGATGGGAAGTTTCATTCATCTAGATTCTTTAAATGCATATTTATTGCCCTTAATATTGGTAGTGTAAGTTTTAGTTGAGCCTGAACATTTTAGAGCTATTTCATGACAAGGCATTATGCATCAGGAAAATGGAGAAAATCAGTTACGTGGATTTTTATTGTCCTGTAAGTGCAGGCTCAGGTACTTGTACTTCGCTGATGCAGTTTTGCAAGAAGATTATTTAGCTTTCAACAATGACCCCTTCTGGTACGAGCAGGGAAAGTCTCCATGCCACACACCACCCCGACATTGTCATTTCTAGTATAAAATACTTTGCTTTTAACAATTATTACTTTCCAGTCGACATTTGAAGAGTGTAAGTGGGAAAAACGAGTCTTCCATAAAGGCCTCACTTCCTTCCTGACCTTGTGTTACTAAGACATCTCCTAGCACTCTTGATTTTTTTCTTTTTTTTAACACATAATGTCATTTAACCAAGATCAATGCCTCTTAGCAGAGCTGCATTACTTAGAGAACAGGAATCAATGTTCAGCCCGGTTCTAAATAGAAAAGACTATAAGTAGGGGTCTTAGATAATAATCCCTCTCAAACAACTAATTTTCTTTCTGAGTGTGAAATACTGGAATTTTCATTCTTGCAAATCCATTGCTCCCTTCTTCTCTTGTTTCTTTCTTTCTGAAGAGCCCTATTGCCATTTAAGATTCACCTTTCAAGACCGTTTGACTGTAATGATCGGTGTTGTAGAGCTTTTAGTCCCTTCTCTGGCACTGAAACAGTCTTCATTAATTTATCAGGCAGATGCCCGTACTTTTAAAACAGAAGGGTTATTATCTCAGTACTGCAATTGAAGTTTCAAACACATGTAATATACAACACAGTCAGACATAAAATTTTTTAGCAGATTCATGCTTCATTTTTGCAGACTGCTAGCTTGTTTACTAGGCATGCCACCATTTAATTTCACTTGATAAGCCTCTAAACTTTGTGCCCTTCTATATGAAAAAAAAAAATTGTTGTTTCTTCTGGACTGGCAGGAGGAATTCAGTCACATTTCTCTGTGAAGTTACAATGTTTCCTCATCAGCAGAACTTTACCTCCTCAGTACTCTTCCAGCATTTTGTTCCATTTTTCACTAGTTTGAGTGGGGGTTTTATGTCAAGGGGTGGAAGGGCTGATCTACTTAGATGTGATTCCAGTGAGAACACTTTAGGGTTTGTGATATTGTTGACCTTCTTTTTAGTTCTTCACACTGCAATACACTTGTAAAATCATAAAACCTACCTGGACCTGCAATCTAGTTACTTCCCTGCCCTGAGGCCAAAGCAGCGCCACCACAGTCACTACA
The DNA here is from genome assembly GCA_032173965.1 of Sitta carolinensis. NCBI lineage: Eukaryota > Metazoa > Chordata > Aves > Passeriformes > Sittidae > Sitta > Sitta carolinensis. The sequence continues at coordinate 53,155,441 of CM063313.1, forward strand.
CCCAGGTAGACATCAAACTTGCTCCCACAGACCTATAAGGAAGAGTTCACAACCCCCAGGATGGTTTCTTCTGGGGCTTGGATAACACCATTAACTACTTCTGACTTCCCAGCAGATTCTCCCTTACTGTTATTTAATACTGCTACCCTGTCAGTTTGCCTATCATGGATGCAGAAAAGAGGCATCTACCTTTTAAATTACTTGGGTTCACACGTCTCAGATGACTGTAGCTGTCTCAGGGTCATCACTGCATCTCAGGCTTGATCTCTGGGAATTACTATTACAAACGTCTGGTTGGAAGACAGAGATCCAGCCAGCAAAGCACACAGTAAGCAACCCAGTAGACTGGAATTGCTATCTCCTGTTAGCTGAGGTGAGTTGGTCATTACAGAAAGAGCTGCGAAAGTCTTTCCCTAGATTCATCCTTCATTTCATTTGAAGGATAAATGCTTCTCACCCTCCTTGAACTCAGCATCTTTCATATTTTGGTCTCTGTCTCTCCTAAACTGCATGTTTTCCACTTGCTTCTTTTTCCTCTTTCCTGTTGTGGATGTGACACCCTGTCTCTAAGGTCTACGAGGTTGCTCTTTGCTGACAGCTATAGGCAAAGGCTACAAGCCCAGACAAATGATTTCAGTGAGAGCCAAAAGGCATTGCAGCTTTTTGGGAGGCCAGGAAACAGTGAGCAAAGAGGACAAGCCAGGTAGGATCTTATAACTGAGGAACACTGATAATCATGAGCACTGGATAAGGCCTTTAACAGAAGGTGTTGTCATGGCTGAGACGAAGATGGGACAGGAAAACTGGTAGAGCTATGACTGGGACAGAAAAACCTGGAATTATGCTCCTTGAGACAAGTGATGGGACTAGATGGGACAGAAGGAAAAGGCAGAGCTGTTGATATGCCTTGCTGAAACCCCATCAGACTGGGTTGTTGTAAACTGTTGTAAACTGGCTGTTCATGGCTTACTGATTACATCCACTGTGTAAAAGAGAGTATGAAGATGGGGATTATTTGTTCGCTGTTTGTCAGCTGCAGGATTAGCTTTTACCCAGACTCTTTCAGGATCTAATTCCTCTGCTGGAAAAGAGAAAGACCAGCATCTCCTGAGGATCCTGTTAAAAACATTCAGTAGTTTCCAAAGACTATTACATGGCTTACTCATGCATGATAGACCCTCACAGCCTCTTTACCATCCACTAAAGTTTATTTCATGACAAAAACCATGTGGGACAATTGGTCTTTACCATATTTAATACTGGTAAATCCTCTGATGTGTATTCTTTTTGATATCATTAGGCCATGTAACTCTGCCACAACTTTCCCAAATGGTGAAGTGTGCTGAGGTTTGGAAAGGAGTGTTCCTTGTAGCATCATTGATGACATTTATAGTATCTTTAGAGCACCAAGAGCTCTTTTTCAAAGAGCTTTTCTTGGTTTTAAGGTCCACTGGCTTCTAGGGTTCAGATCTCATTATTTTTCTTTGCTTTCTTTCAAAAGCTCAGTAGAACAGTTGATTAAAAAATAAATAATAAGGCAGAAGAACAGTTTGAATACAATCAAACATACAAAATAAATATGATTTTTAATACCTTTCCTGTGTTTTATTGCTAGCTATATGAAGACTTCTTTGTTCTGCTTGCTTATCAAAGTCACTGCATCAGACCATGGAGCATAAAATTTTCGAATGCAAAACCTCTAGAGAACAGTAACTGCCAGAGCATTTCTGTAATGAAGTATCCTCACAAGAAAAAAATATGAAAATGGGTGAACCCATACATGACAATTTGGACCCAGAGTTAGCTTTTCAAATCTTTTTCTTCAGGTTCCCTGACAGTAAATAATTTAAAGCAAAGATACACAAAAATTAAAAAGCAAACAGCATTAATACCATATGGATTTTTTTTTTTTTCACTGTTACATTTCAGGGCTACTGATTCTGCAGGATGACATAGGTACCCAGATGACTATAACATCTGGCAGGTCAAGGTGATCTGTGGAGATGAAAAAAATGCTTCTTAAAAGTAGAGACTACAAAACTTCCACTGCCTAGTTCCACAAACACTCAGCTAAATGAGGGCTGAAACACAGGTGACATGATAAAAATGTATTTCACCAGCATCCTACACTCTTCCCTGCACAAAGTAAGCACTTATGCAGTGAATAAGTGCAGAGGTGTTTCCATTTACAAGAACCTTCCAAAGGAGTTTCATGTTTAAGGTATTTTCTCCCCTTTTTCAAGTTTTTGCTCTGTTATCAGAGGTATAGTTCTTACCTATGATAAAATAGGTATTTATTAAAATGGCTCAATGGGTACACCTGGGCAGCACAAGAGCCTGGCTGGGCCACACCCAAGATGAACCCCAAAATGGTCACCCAATCACAAGGTCTCACACTTTTATAAGGTCTGGTCCATTAGCATATTGGAGTCAATTGTCCCACCATAGCTTCAGGTTATGAAGCTCCATCCTCCTTGTTTTCTCCTCTCACTTCACCATTGTTTTTGTTCTTGGGCCTGAAAAATGTCCTTCATATCAAACTAGAGAAGAAATTGTTTTGTCTGTCTACTTTGAGAAGAGAGCTTAGTAGCACTTAATATGAAACCTAAAACTACCCACCAAAACAGCACATAATCTAAAAAATATAAAAGCTAAAACTTAAGGCATCAATAGCATAGTACCCATTCCATGGAGATGATTTAAGATTTAATTGGGTGCATATGCAAGTCTGAAACCCACCTGCCTCCCTATATGAAACCAAAAAGCCTTGGCTAGAACTATGCCATAACCTGTAAGGGGAAAATGTGCTGCTCTTTGAAAAATGCTGTCTGTCAAATGGAACCCTTCAGAGGAGTGCTGTTCCTTCCAAAAAGTCTGAAAAACTGTTATCAAATCACTTCAGAAGCCATAGCTTTCTTGCACTATTTGTCCATGCATGTTCATGTTTACAACTCTCTTTTTCACTTTTATAACTTGTACTAACACCTTCTAAGCCTCGTGATGGAGAACTAACTTTATGCCACAGAACTAATAAGCTCTGCTTGTCTCAATAGCAAAAAAATTGGCTTCAAGGAAAGTATGTGATTTGCTCTGAATATAACACAGAAAACAGTAGGGAAGGATAAGGACTATTTAACTAATGGATGATAATGCAAATTACTGTGACAGTCTCTTTGCAGACTAATAGAAAAGCATCCCGATAGATCCTCATAATTCCTTCCCTTTTGGAAGGATTTCTTTGTCAGCATCATGTTGCAAATCATTCCCCTCCATTTATTTCTTTTTCTCAAATGGAAGATTTCAGTACATTATGCAGTTTTGTAGCAGTTGGCCAATGCAGAAAATGGAATAACTGCAGAATAAAGAGAATGATTAACCCAAGTCATTCTGCATATCAGATGTGTAGAATTTTTTAATCCATGGAATTTTATAACACACTTATGTCACTAGTGCTTATTCTCCAACTGCTGTTGTACCTCTGGGAAGCTGTACAGGCCTTGTGCTTCCAGCATCTTGGTATGACAGAGAGCTGTAAGGCAGATTACCCAGAGGGAAATAAACTCAGGAATAACTCACTGGTAGAAAACAATAGCTGTTTATGATGGCTCTCATTGCCTCCCCTGCAGTATAGGATGGAGCTGGGTTTGCAGAGAGACTCTAAATCAAGGTGGGTGCTGTCTGCTGTGGTCCTAATTGTCCACCTTTCCCTGGTGGTCAGTGTTGAAGGCTGCTCATTTGTCATTCTGCCAGCCCAGTTCCATTTTTTCATGTGTTATTCCAGGATAGCATTACATTACTCCCCCAAACTTCAGAGTATTTAGAAAATACTGTGTTACTCATATAACTATCCATTACCATCCTCATTTCAAAAATCAAACAAAGACTTCTGAGTACTTTTTAAATTGCAGCAGGATTGAAGACAGAAAGTGCTTCTTTTACATCTGAACTGAGAAGCCACCCTCACATAAATGATGCCATACACAGGAATGCCATTTCTGGCTGACATCTGGTGCCACTGAGCCATCCTTTGGGCAACAGCGTGGCTTGACCAGGACCCCATTGGAACAGAGCCAAGGGCAGAGCAGTTCCTAGATCTCTGCAGGGCACCATGGTATGTTCACTGTTTTCTGTGGTTATGGTGAGGGTGGTTCAGGGTTTATCACCCAGGGTGTTACACAACAGACAACATTAAGAACATAAACATACATTTACCTACAAGTCTACAGTATGTGTCTCAAAGGAAAGAAATAGAACCTGTTAAGCAAGAACAGTAAGTGCTGAAAAAATAAACCACTTCACTGATAACTCAGAATAGCCCTTTAAACAAATAAAACCTACTTTATCCATTAATTTCTAATTGTTGTACAAGAATTTGTCTTCTTTTTGTATTGTTTCTCTGCAAAAGTTTCCTGTCTTTACTTGTTTGCTATTCTTTGCTACAGATTATATACTAATACCTAATTTACATATAGATTAAATATTATCTTGAAGCTTATTTACTCCTTGACCAGGAAAAGCAGCAGAACACCATATAGACATAGAGGTTCCTTTATGGAATGACAGGCTTGGAGAGTATCATAAACTGGACTTTGGAAAAGTGATGTTTTCATATCTGTTCAGGTACAAAACACTATTCCAGATACCAGTCAACAGCTGTTAGTAGTTTAGTGTTAAAAAACTATGAGACTTTCTGTGGTTAACAGAAATAACTCACTTTGTTCCTAATTAGTGTCCCATTAGCTTCAGCATGTATTATGAAACTTTTCTCTTCCTCTCCCAGTATCAGACATACAATGTGCTTTCAGATTTGGCACCATGAAAATAGCCCACCCTGCCTCCCTCCTTCTCTCCCTCAGCTATGCTTTCCAACATTAAAATTTAAAAATACTCCCTTTCAATTAATTTCCTAAGGAAATTATTAGACTTTTCTGTATTGATTTACAGACATCTTCATCTCTTCTGCCATACATGAAGCTTCATTCTTACAGAAAAATTATTTGTCTTTTATGAACTCTGACTGTTTGCTTTCAGCTTAACAAGAATAATAAAGGGGACAATTGCTGAGAATGAGAATAATGTTCTTAAGACTACTAACTTTCTTTATGCTCCACCTATTATTAGAACTTTGTAATCAGCTGAAATATGTCTTCACTGAGGTTTTTTTCTGTCTTAGAAGAGGATGATGCATATTTTCCCCTTCTGAAGAATATTGCAAGCAGAGCATGAACTGTCTTTCTAAATGCATTTCAGGTTGTCAGTGTGCTGTCATACATAGCTCGGACAGAAAGGTGAGCTTAAGGTCATTAATAGGGCACGTGGGAGCAACCTACTTCTGACAGGGGCCAGCCTTGCCATCCCCAAGCACCCACACCCTCAACACTCACTGGCTGAAACTAATGATATTAAGAGGTTGTGCTCAGTTTTAGTACGCAGGTGAAGTGCATGCTGGTGAATCTCTAGCTAGCCATTGTCATTCCTCTGTAAATTTAGGTCTAGACTGCAACAGACAGTGAAAGGAGGGTTCTTGTAACCTTCACAAAGAACAAGAACTCAGGCTGAAGACATTTGCATGTCTGATTGTACAGAACTATAGCCATGGCTGAGCATCCACAGTTCAACAATCCAATATTCATTTTTTAAATTAAGGGATATCTCTTTCGCAAACAGATAGTATAGAACACTGTGTTTAAAAAAAAAAATGGATGAGAAAACACATTCTGTCAACTGAAGTGCTATTTTTTTATTGTGTTAAAGAAGGGATATAACCAAAAACTAAATGAAAAACAGATTTAATAATTTGTACATGTTCTTTGACAGGCATGCCTTTAAAGAGGGTGGTGTAATTGGTCCTTCAGCATTTGCAAAATCATAGGTTCAGAACATCCTTAAACCCAAGGCTTTGACTGAGTCTGTAGTCTGTAAGCTTGAACTACTGAGTTGGAGTAGTTCACCTCCAACAGCATCATTTGAAACCATTGGGAAAAATCAAACAAGGGAAAAGAAGACTTAAAAAGGCACATCAGTATTGTAAAATGACTCTGTAGACGATTGTCCACACTCACAGAATGGCAGCACTTAGAGTTCACTTAGTACTAATGGGATGACTGAAGGTGGATCACTTTTCTGGGAAACAGGAGTAAGGAATGTTGGCATATGCTTTTCCAAATCTGAAGACACAGGTAGGGGAAGCAGCCCTCATTGATATAATCTCCTCCACACCTCAATCAGCAATAACCTCCTTTCCTGGTTTTTTTTTTTTTTGTGCCCTATCACTCCCTACCTGAAAGATGCTTCTGTGCTTGCTACTACAAAACAAGACGCATCACAGCAGATTAGACAGGAAGGACATTAAACGGCTTTAACAAAAAAAAAAAAAAAAAAAAAAAAAAAAAAAAAAAAAAAAAAAAAAGGCTGTTGTTAAGGTCCACAAACATTCCCAGAAAAAAAGGGAAGTATATGCACAAAGGAGCACAGTTGGCTATGCCACTTTTTTTTTCCTTCACTGTAAAATGGAAGGTATAATAAAAAATTTGTACCTTACCTCCTCAACACAGTATTAAATCCTCAAGTTGTCAAAAAAGATGTGTCTGGTTACATTACTAGTTTCATAAAAAATTACTTGTTTCATTAAAATCTTTCCACCAAATATCTTTTAGAAATACATGTAAGCCCGTCACTATTCTTTCTTTATTCTGTTCAATTTCGCACACATACATGATATAATTTTTTAACACCATTCACCATGGATCCTTTGTGAGAGCAATAAGGGGAACTTTCATTGTAGAAGTAACCATTTCTTGATGTAGCAATTTTTTCTCAGTTGTCTGATCTCTTCGATATCAAAAGAAAGGCCACCAGCTTCATTCTTAAATGGTTGCTGTCATTTATGCCTAGGCACATACCAAATCCAAGAAAAAGGTTAGCTGGGTCAGCAAGCAAATAACTGAGGGAGCAACTAACTTATAGCTTGTATGTGCAAGCAGTTGAGGAGTAAGGACTGTAAATAAGGAAGCTGTGATTCCACTAGAACTGCTTCTCAGTAGAGATAAAGGAATCATTCCAATGCTGCTCACTTATAGACAGACTGGCTGACTTGTGTGCCTATACATAGAGTGAAGTAATCCCCTGGGCAGAGACATGCAACTCTCCAGACTGAACCTTCACTCTTCAAAATCCTCTGCTTTCTACATAGGATATTATTGTCTCCTTCATCCCGAAACCTCCAGCAGACTGTATTGTGACAATGTTTCACTACTGATGTAGCATATTTTATAGATCAGACAATATTGTGATTTTTTTATAGTGTCTCAGAAGCTTTTCCTTAAAGGGGTGAAATTATATTTTTTTCCACTGAGTAAGTTAGGTATTAGTTTGTGACAAAAAACCCTCATGCTTTTAAAAGTTATGGCCTAGAATCATTGTTTTATTTCCACTTATTTTTCTCTGCAACTACTAGGGTACTTGTCCAAAAGACCTTTTTTTCCCTTCAAGTGAGAGGGATGAGTTACTGCAACAGCTGCAAAAGCTTCTAAAAGGACTACTTGTGGTGTAACTTTGGCACTGAACTACTACTGCTTGGAAAATGTCTCCCTTAACAACATGCTTTGGCATCCGTTTTAATTTTAGTTGTGCTGACATAGCAGAGAGGATTTTGTTTCCCTTCGTTTTTGTTTTCTCTAGGAGTTTCCACAGAATATATAAATACTCATAACCTTCTCTTACAACACCTGTGAGATAGGTAACACTAGCAGCTCCTGTATTCTTTCTATACCTACAGTAAGGTCTATTAAGAAGTCTTCATTTAATTTTTGAGAAAACAAAATATTTATTTTTTACTGCCATCCCAAGAAACTGATTATTTCTCTGCACCAAACTGTGCACCATACTGTGCTACTGCCTTCAGTCACATCACTCGGGAAAGTACCCATGTGTTTTTCCTCTACTATATTATGGTACAAGAAGGTTAAAGTTATGTATTTCATTTAAGGTGATGTTGAGTTTCACATGTTGCTCATCCAGAGCATTTACGCCCAATTAGATACTTAGGGGATCTTACCACTTAAAGTTCTTTTAACCTGTTTCAGAAGAGTAATCTTCATTCTTTAGAAATAGCTAAAATTAAAAATTAAGTCATTGCATATCGTATGAACTGTGAATCACAATCTCTGTGACTGGAAGTTTCCAGATGTACAGGTGCCAAGTTCTCTTCAGATCTTTCTGAAGGGAAAGGATGTGCATTTTCTAGCTATATGAGGGCCTGCATGAAGAAGAGAGTGCAGTATAGGAATGGTACTGAATAGCACTGGTATTCAGTGCCATGCCTCTGGTATAAATACATAGAAATAAATAAGCCATGCATCCAGATCTTGCCCGACTTAGGCACACAACTGATGCAACTACAAAATGACAGTGTAACCTCAGATGGTATTTTGTCCATATAAAATAGTATTTCAAAATAATATCTAAGGATGACTGAATTGCATTAATTCTAATACCTTTGGAAAAATACAAAATTAAATCCACATTCGGGGTGGGGGGGGGTGGGGGGTGGGGTGTTGTCTTTTCATTCTCTTAACTGTTTGGGCAATTCTTGATCTGATCTTGGATGAGACATACCTGGCACTGATTTGCATGTGTAGCTTTTGCATCCTCTTTCAGATGTCTGTCTTCCTTGGATACTTCAGGCACACCTAGGGTTGAACATATGAGAACTATGCCGTATTTTTAGCTGCCCTCCCCACTTTGCTTCAACAAATCTCAGTACAAAAAACCCAGGACGTAGCCTCAAGGCAGGCAGGGACCACCCCTGGATTCCAGAGTACCTTTTCAAGTGCATTCCTTTTAAAGTTTTTCTCCTGTAGAGACTGAGAAGCATGAAGTCAAAGCAGCATTTCCTATGCCAAAATTGACAGGCATGTTGTACTACTCCTGTTGCAGAGAAAGATGAAGCTCACTGTAGCCAAAGCAGAGGTTTGTGAAACCTAGAAACTGAGCGTGCACTATTTAGGGTATAACTAACATCAAAGTGCCTTGAACTCAATATAAATGCAATTAAAAGTGTAACCAGTAGAAACTTATGAGCTTCTTCCATACATTTTATGTATGTATCTGAGTAAAGTGACCATCAACAGGGAAACAAGTACCCATACAGCAACACACTGGAAGCATCCATTCAAGAAGAAAAACCTGATGAATATGATAGACGCAAAAGAGATAGATAAGAAAGGCTGCAGGGGGCGGGACATCTTGATGAATACAAGTAAAGAATGACTGACCAGCATAAAGGTAAGCAGTAAGAGAAGTAGATGATATCCATCTTTCAGGAAGCAGTCAAAGAGCATATTAACATCAGGCAGCAAGAGAAAGGACAGCAAAGGAAGAGGACAGGCCCACATATGACCAGACTTCCCCTGTGAAAGAGCTACCTAGCCTTACTGCCTCCACCACCATAACCAAGACTACCAAGGGCATAGCCATCAGTGTTCATGGCATCAGCACCATGGTACCATATACACAGCAGTGATTTGAGATATCCATGCTAAGGACAAATAATTTTGCATACATAGTGAAGATGACTAATAATGTTTCAGTGTTAACCATTAGCACAAAATTTGCTGTTAATTAATGTATTTAATAAAGGCTTTTGAGTTTAAAATTGGCCTATCAGTTTTTATCAGTCTGCTAAAAACTCCAATCATAATGACCTCTAACTCCCTACATGCAAACACATATTTAGTTGTGAAATTACTCTCTTTTTAACTCTAATGATCACAAAGTAAGAATATTAACAATAACTTTTTTCTGCATGCTAGGGTACTCCAATTAAATATAACTCATTGCTGTGATGGTAGTGTGCCTGAATCCTATCAGGACATGTGCCTCTTACACAGTGAAAATTGTTAAATAAATTATTAAGTTCAGGTAATTCATACAGCAGTGCAAACATTTTAATGACCAGAAAGTGGAAATCTGGCCAAGGCTTATGGTATTACCACTGCAGTAACCAAACATATAAATTTTCAGCGTAATCTGATGGCTGACATGTTGTTTGCAGAACATGTCCTTCTCTGGTGTAAGTGGGCAAGCTTCATGGTCGTCCATCAGACCCAGCAGAGATACTGATCCCATGCATGAAAGTTAATGTTTTACAATTCAGCCACCTCTCAAATACTTCTTAGCAAAATGTATTCACTGAAAACCCTAGCAACTAATTTTCTGTCTTCCATTTTTAAGGTGTCAATGCTTACATATCCAGTATGGAATCTTTTTCTGCTCTGAACATACACTCTATTTTTAATCAGCTCTCATTTTGCTAAATTATATTAGGAAATGTATGCATCCCACTGTTCTCCTCTTCCCATTCCACTGTGATTTGTCTGAAGACATTTTTCTTTGAACTTCTGTTCATGAATTTCAAGCAGAATTAGTAATGACTGATTACAGGAGCCCTGTGTTTAATCAGCAGTGCTGCCCATTAGCCCTAACATCTGACTTGCATATTCTTTAGTCAGATGTCACATCTTCCTCAGTATGACACCAGAAGGTTATAATTCTGCTAGTCTGCATCAGATGCCTTTATTACATTTGTGGGCTGATGCTGTAACTGAAAGCCTTCTCTGCCTGAATGTTGGCTTGCCATTTTGTATGCTTACCTGAAAAAATTGCTCAAGCATGTCTTTAACACTGCATACAATTAATGGCTTTTGTAATTTTCATTTTTAAAAATCTAAAAATTGAAATTATACTCCACTAGTTATTATGAATTTGACAATATGTTACAATACTTAATAATGCACTTAAGGTTCAATTAAAAGTACCTCTGTATCTTGGTAGGCTGAAATAGAATGATATTTTAGAAGATCCCAAAATAAAGTTTCTATAAGTGGAGATAAGAACCTGTTATTCAACAGTAGGCAAAACACAGATTGTTTGAAATTATAAGCTGATTGTGCAGCTTCCTTGCTTAGACTAAAGGGCTGTGATTGTCCTATTTCAAACTCCACTGATAATAAATTTTCACTGATAGTAAATTTTCAATTCCTAGAAGAACATATATGTTTCATACGGAATACACCTAGCATCTGTGATCATGCATTGATCATAATTTCTGTTAGACTTGATAGGTATTTGTGGATCTAGAACTTATGACTTTGAGAGACACTTGACATTTTGTCTGGTACTTGGTCCCAGTGGGAGTTAGGGACTAAGATTCCTGATTTCTGTCTTTTTAAAGCCTCCTCTGATTTTTGGACAATCCTGTGTATTTTAATATACAAGAAAAACCTAGGAAATAACATTACATCATTTAAATCCCTGAGGATTCACATATGTTCTTCATATCTCATCACAGGCCAGGATAGGCAACTGAGACCTGGAGAGGTACTTTTTTTCTGATTCCAGGCATACCACGTCCCAGATACCATGCCTGCCCTGTTACCTACTACATTTTCTGGTGCTCATACACATTGCTAAGATGGCTTACTTTTTTCAGTTTATAGGTTTACCATACCACTCCCCCATATGAGAAATACTTCTCTTTGTATATACCTTGTATAAAAACATCCTTTAAACAAGCCTTCGGTGAAAGGGAAAGTAACATTAGAACTCATAATAGCATCATTACAAATGTTCTTAATAAAGTCATCAAGCGGAGTTGGGGCAGGAGGTTTTTACCATGGGTACTGAACACACTTGCATCATAATCATCCTTAGATTCCTTATGTTTCAGGCTGCAGGCATTACAGACAATATCCTGATGGAAGAGCATTCTGCTCATAAGCAGCTTTATTAGTTTCTTTGGGCATGGAAATGTTCTCTGATTGGACCACAAGACCTCCACCTGCCTATGCAATTTACGTCACATAAAACTTCTTACTACCACATGGGTGACTAATGGTAATGCTTTTGCAGAGTGAAGCGTCTTCACCTGTTAAGCAAAATATTTAAAATAGTTCGCACACTGACAAAAAGCTCAACAGAAATATTTGAATGGGAAAATGAAAGTGGCTCATTACCAGCTCTTGACTGAAACCAGACATGACAGTAATTAAATCACTGCAGAGAGACCTTACGCTTCATGTGGATGATCTCTTCCACAGTCTTTGAGAAACTTAACAACCACCAAGTGTAGATACCAGCATAGTGTGGCTTCCTCATTTGTGCTCTGCACCTTCAGCATCATTTACAATTTTATACCATTTATTCTATCAACAAAAAAGCTCAACTGGTTTTTACGTGTCCTCTTTGTAAAAGCTAGTTTTCTCAGATATTCTTATCAAGATTGGATTCATGCTTTACATGAAAATACCTGGAAAACAGCTCCTTAGTTAAAATCATGTATTGCTTGTCAGAGAAATCTTCAGAACTATAGCACACAAAACTCATTTGATAGCAAGCCCTTCAAGATTTGAGACCCTCAATATTTGAATCGAATTTTACAATTCAATTTTCTTTTTAGTTATTTATGAGTAGTGTAGCTGGACAGTTACAATTAAGCAATTGTGCTGCAAATTTGTATTCTTGGCTAACATTTTGTTTCAAGAAAAAGTGAAGACAATTCCAAGACAAATGAGTCATCAGGAGTGAAATCAGGGCTGAGCAGTAACTGGGGAAAAGGTAATTGCAGCAGTGGCAGATCCTGACCACCAACTCTTTGACTGCCTACTCAAAATGGACCACAGAATCAAATGGAGGGAAGAACTGCACCTGAGGACTAATTAGCATGAAAAGTGAGAGATTTAACAAGCAAATATGGGGCCGAGTACTAACTGATGTAAAAACTGTGGAAACTTTGACCAATGAATGCTGATGCCTTTGTTTGTTAAAATGTATAAATAGTGTAAAGTTTAGATAATCAGGGAGTCAGGCTTTTGTGTGTTACCACCCAGCTGCCTTCTTTGCACACTCTAGGATAAAAAAAGAGATACGTCAACTCATTGTGAAAATTGACACTGGGTAAAGAACCCACATTCAGGGCTACAATTTACATTTGAAGTTGCATGTGGCAATCAATGAACTGATGCATCCATATCATACCCAAAGTCATATTGTCAGACTTTAGCTGTAACACACTGGAAAACCAGCCAAGAAGGACCTACCTCACTTTATTCAACAATATTCTAAATGGTATGGTGTTGCAGAAATTCTTGGATCTTTTCAACATGCTAAAATAACTGGGGTTTTATTCCCTCTCATATAAGTGGAAGGTAGGTAATATAGTTGGGGTTTCTTGGTCTCTATTTGGGATACACATTCCAAAAGATGCTCTGGAAACTGAACTCTTATCTTCAAAAAAGGTTTAACAATAAGCGTCTCCAAACATTGTTTGAAATATCATCTCAGAGTGAAAGCATGCAACTTGGTCACATTTTTAGGTTGTTAACAGGGCTCCTCTAGTGGCCATGGGCGCTGGTGTTTGACATGTAGACATTGGAAAATCATGCTTTGTCACATGCTGGGCCATGAAAACCTGTCCCCAGACAGGACCAAAGGATGAGAGCAAATGGAACACCCACATCCTCTTTACTGACAGCCTTGAAGGTTAGCCGTACTCCACCGACTCCACCTACTCTATCAGAGACTGGAAATTTCTTCTTATCAAATTAGGAAAAGGGGATATCAAATGAGACTACTGTGTTTATTCTAAATGACCTATTTGTCATAAACATTTCAAATACACAGGAGCTGCTAAAATGCAAGTTCACTTCATATGACATCAGTGTATGCCAAGCCTTTGGCTCACATACGAACTTCTGTGACAGAGGATGTACATCTCCAAAATAATTTCTTGTGCTGTGTATAACCTCCCACAGCATATGAACGGTAATTACAAGGACAGATTTAAACAACTGACAGTTGCAATATTACTGAATATATCTTTGACCAACGAGTATCTTCATTTCTGTGAATTCAAAAAATGCACTAAAATTTAAAAGTCTCTCTTAATTGTAAGGGAATTTGAGCAGCAAAGAAAGATGGAAGTGTTCTAGGGCTAGCAAAAAAAAAAAAAAAAGAATCCAAAAGGATGGTGTTTTTTTCCTTTCCTAGGTGAAAAGCACTCTGCAACCAACAGATCACAACATACTGTTCCCTGTTTCTTTAGCTGCACTGTGGCACAAAAGAGAGCGCATTCAAATTGAAAATCTTAAAAAAAAATAAAACTCGAAACAAAATCTTGAATGTCAGATAGCAACTGTGTGGTGGGTAGACCCTGGCTGGACACTAAGCACCCACCAAAATTTCTCTATCACTGCCCTCCTCAGCTGGACTGAGGATAGAAAATAAAAGGCTTGTTGGTCAAGGTAAGGACAGGGAGAGATTACTCACCAGTTTGTGTTACAGGAAAAACAGACTCAACTTGGGGCAACTAATTGAACTTGTTTTTAATCATATCAGGTTAGGGTAATAAGAAGTAAAAGTAAATCCTAAAGCCATTTCTCCCAGCTCTCCTTCACTTCATTCCCCTTTTTCTCTACTTCCTGCTCACCAGCAGCACAGGGAAATGGGGAATAGGGCTGCAGTCAGTTCATCACATGTTATCTCTTCTGCTACTTCTTCCTCAGGGAGAGGCTTCCTCACACTGTTCCCCTGCTACAGCATAGGGTCCCTCCCATGGGAGTGAAAACTGCATGAACTTTCCCAGTGTGAGACCTTCCCCCAGGCTACAGCTCTCCATGAACTGCTCTATCATGGATGCCTTCTATGGGGTGCAGTCCCTCAGGAAGACTGCTCCAGCCTGGATCCCCCATGTGGACACAAGTCCTGCCAGCAAACCTGCTCCAGTCTGGGCTCCTCTGCCCACAGGAACACAGGTCCTGCCAGGAGCCTGCTCCAGCATGGGGTCTCCACCATCACAGTCTACTTTGGACATCCACCTGCTCCAGGCCTGGAAGTCTCCAAGGGGCTGCAGGTGGATCTCTGCTCCACCATGGACCTCTGCAGGCTGCAGGCAGCTGGCCCACCATGGTCTTCATGATGGGCTTCATAGGAATCTACTCACAGAAGCCACCACCCCTGTAACCCCTGCAGCACCAAACCCTTTCTGTGCAAACACAACACAAACTGTCCTAAAGAACTGTTGTTTATCCACCTCCCTTACATCATCTTTGCAGCACAGCTGCTTTGAACTCATTAGTGACAGGCACGTTATATGCAAAGACTGTTCACTCCTGCTATAGGTTTTGATCTCAAATATTTATTTTAGTAAGAGATGAGCTCATTCCTTCCACTTTTGGTATGTTTCTCGATAGAACACAGTAGAACATATGAAAAGGTGTCTTTCACAAGTGTTAGAATAGCATGAGGATTGCTGCAGTGTGTTAAGTTTCTTGTGAAGTGCATTATTATAACAGGACAATTATTACAGAGCAATTCTCCTGTCCTGCTACAATAGCCATGATAACTGATAGATTCCTTATATCTGTCTGTGAACAAGGACTCAACTTTAAAAATTTCTGAATTTTTTTAAGCAAAATTTGTAATTTTACATGCCAATTTTGAATAAAAAATGGAAAATTTTAATTCTTGCTTCCAATATTTGAGTTTACTTCCTCTGCCATTAACAAATTCTGCAAAAAAAAAGAACCAGTATGGGGAAAATGTGTTGCCTTTTTCCTTCCTCAAATTCAATGTTTCTTTCTGTATTTTTTAGGTTTTAATATTATGAAAATAAAAATTACTCCATTTTCCCTAATTACTTCTCTGGAAAGAGCTTATTTTTCAGCTCCTGAGCTTTAGTTCTAATATCTCGTATTTCTCTTAGCATTTTTGCTCTGGAGGCAAGGTTTTTTGCTCTGCATTTTGAAAAGAAAGCAATTATTAACCTCATCAGTGAAGGTATACAGATTTTACACTTTGGTTGAAGATTTAAGACATGTATGGGACAAATTCCTGTGGAGTTAACTGTTGCAGAAATGACAAATTCATGTCACTAAGTGCTCTTAGCGCCATATCTCTAGCCCACCAATTTTATTCCTCCCTGGATGCCCTACTATTTTTAGCTATTAATCCAAGCTACTCTCTCAGGCAAAACTCCCTCTGGAAGTTTTATAATTCTGCCAAATGAAGAGAAGAGAGATCCTGGTTTTGATGTGTGTTTTTTCTGTTTTTGAAGAGAAAGCAATACAGTATGTTCTTTGGTGTTTCTATCTGAGTATATTCTTATGTTACTTAAATATAAACATATGTTATACTTGATGTGGTACCTCACAGCTATAACCAAACTTTATAAGAAAATCAGAGCTTAATCTGAAACTGCTGATTGTTTTCAGCATCATCTAAAAGTACAGTTGCTTTTTGCAACAAGGCAATGACACAAGGCCACATCCATCCCCTTTCAACAGGGTACATAGCAGAGTAGCTTTACGATGCCCGATAAGAATTTAATAATCCAAGCAGAAAATTAATGGCATATTACCAGAAAAATAGACAAGAAAGTAAGCAAAAGATTCTGCAGTTCAAGACTAGAAAAACTGAAGCAGACCATAGAATAACTTGTGTTCTTTACACCTTTTAATTGTTGGTATTTTTAACTATCATGGACAATACCTCAGATTGTTAACATCAACAGGCAGCAGATAACCATAGACATAAGGGGTGAATGTCCAAAACTGAGCCTCTGAATTCTCAAGCACAGATCTGCTATTTGCTAGGTACAACTTGTATAGCCTTGCTATAAAACATAGAAACACTCTGGATTAAACAGAAGCGACATGACTAAATCCCACAATAAAGAAAGGCATGTGCCATACCATAAGGCAAACCCCTCAGTTTAGAGGCAGATCACATGTATTTCTACATATATTTAGATGAAGAAAAACAGGTTTATAAAATAGTAAAAAGGGGAAGTTCCTTGAAAATGTACCTAAAAAAGAGCTCAGAGGTGTTTCAGGATTTGGATACTGACACTCATGATCAGTAACTGCAAACACCAGAATCGTACAATCAACTCTTTTCCCCCAGCTCTCCAGGATCAATAGCGATCTTCCCAAAAGAAGAAAGAGAGAAGAAAGTCACGGCTGGGTGAATGTTACATTGAGAATGAGTTATTAAGGATGGGAAGTTATTAAGGATGATAATGGTGCCATCATCACCAGTTTTTAAAACTCCAATATCCCAACACACACTGTTTTTTTGTCAAGCTCATGAAAGTAATATATGAAAGTAAAGCAGAAATAAAAAGTGTAATAAAAATGCCTTACTAGGTTATGTAGACAGAAGCTTCTGTAGACACAAACCTACCATAACCCACTCAAAGTTTAACTAGTCAACCAACAATTAAAACAAATATTTTATGAATCACGATTTTTCAGAATCTCTTAGAAAGATTCTCTAATATTTGAACATACCAAACAAGAAAATCAAGCCTGAAATATAAGGACAGATAAAATAAATATTGAAGTCAATGTTACCAAGATTTGCTTGCAACACTTCAGAGCCGGAACAATTAAACCAGGTAGAGAAAGATTCCAAATCTTTTCTCCAGTGAAAATAATCGTACACATTATGAGGCAGTATTGAATTGTACCCACATTGTTGTTCTAAGATAAAGTTGTCATTGACAGTTGCTGTCAACATCCTTCACTGCCTCAAGGCAAGGTTGTCCTCTCCTGCAAATCCAAAGAAAATTTTGCCACTGATCCCAGTGGAAGTAAATGCAAATGCAAAGAATGGAAAAAGATACAGCAAAATAAAAACACCTCCAACAACTGATATATTTCTGCAGCCCTCAATGATACTCAAGGTTTGCCTGCATATTGTGTCACCATTTCGTTTAACTGTACAAGATGAATGAGTATCTGGAATCATTTAAGTATCATGAAATCCTATTAGTATTTCTAAACTGACCTCACATCTACTCAGAAGTCTTTACTCACATTTCAGAGGGCTTACTAAATGCATTTGATGTGATTGCTAGCCAGTTCTATGGGTGCTTGAAGAAACTTAGTCACTTTCAATTGTCTTAGAATCTATGCAACCTGCAGACACATCATCATGTGCGGCTTGCACTTAACACACATAAAGAGAGACTCTCCTTCCAGCTGACTATAATAAAGTGCTAAGCTGTATTTGGATTTCAACTGCTTTCCCACATGGAAAGGCTATGTCACTTGTCGACTACCATGATCCTAAGAAACCATCATGTCTCTTTGCTGCTCAGTTCAAGTGTGTGTAGGACTGGCTCCTTGGTCACATGCAGCTCTGGGAAATTCAAATGCAGTATTTGTGCTGAACACAGTGATGGTAGCAAGGTGATAGGACAGGGTTGCTGGATTATGATCAAGTATGTGAGCAAGTGAGCCACCAGGGAATGTGAAAGGTGTCTGTTCTTCACTGCCTTGCTGTCTAGCTGAATGTACAACTACCCCTCAGTGAAGAACTGCTGCCATTTTCTGCTTCCAAATAACTTCTGGGTCTCTGCCTAAGAGGTGGGTGCTACACATCTTGTGGATCTAAGAAGACTTGGATACATACTTTGAGTCTGGCTAAGTGTAGTGGAATCTATTTCTTTGGCATTTACATACTTCCTCCAGAAACAACTATTTCTTGCATGTAGCATGGTACAGTCACATGTCTGGCAGCAGTAAGGCAAGTGCCTTTGAAAGCAGTGATGTCCTTTCAAGTGGAAGTAACATTGGAATAAGGAAGTTGAAAATCAGTGTTTTTAAAAAGAGTGTACTTCAATATTCTGTTGAAAGCAGAAAAAGACCTTCAAGAACAGAAATGCTGTGTCACAAAAGTTTTTATTTCGGAAATTATGAAAATTTCATAATTATTTTCAAGAAATAATTATTTTTTTATTTTCAAGAAAATATTTTCAAGAAAATTATTTTCAAGAAATCCATGAAAATAGTTGTGTAAGGTACTGCAAAAAATGTGATTTTTGATTCAAAACAAGAACAAAACTAAAGTCTCTATTTTCAGTTTCAGTATCTTTGGACTTCAAAAAAAGTACTTCCTGGTTTTCCTGACTTCCCTTCTTTGTCAAATTAAAGTACAAGTATATGCACAAACAGTAGAATAGAAAAGTGCCCATCAGACATCACACCTCCTGGCAAATCCTCTGCAGCCATACCTGATCATGACATGCATTTTTTTAGCACAGTCTGCCCAATGATGGCAAGTGCTTGCTCTTTTTGCTACCCAAAATTCAAGAGGGACTTTTAACAGCTAAGACAGAAGGTCTATGAGAGTACTGTACACTCCCCTACTCAATGGTACATAAAGGCTGATGCACTCATGTAGAAGACTTTAAAACATCTCCCAACTACGACTATCCTAATAGAGTAGTACTGGGCCATTTTCATAAGCTTTGGAGAAAAGGACAAGATTTCCTCCTGAAAACCCGTTGCTGTTGGCAATCAGTATATCCATGGCAAACTGCAGGAGCTATCTACCACCTTTAAAAACAGTGTGCTCCCACAGATTTTCATCAATACATGTCAGTCTTCCCCAATAAAAGAAGTAAACCTCTACAGAAGTAGAGGAAAATGAAAATTTCTACAGAAAATGAGGAGGAAGTGATTTATGTTGTAGTACTAAAAAGCAGTACTGCTATAGTTTTTCTGGCCTTCATCCTTTGTAACATGTATTGAAATAGCTTTCTGTTGAAGTCGTTTTTCCAGCATCTTTCAGACTTGAAAATTTCCCAAAATACAAATCTCCAATTTTAAAATATGTTCTTGGGTTACAACCAATTTTGTTTCTTTGTTAGGAGATCAACAGGATATAATGACAAATGCTTGCTTCTGTGCAATAATATTCCCAAGGTTAGGTTTGCCTGCCTACATACCCAAACAAAACAGAAATTGGCTTGTATACAATAGATAAGACTAATATGCAATGGAGCTAAGCTGTATCGTCACACAAACATTAATACAGCAGAAAAAGGAGAGAGGGAATACTCACCTGAAGTTGGGAAGAAATCAGACCAGATGAGACCAGCTGTTTTCAATATGATTATGAATATAGAATTTATAGAAGTCTGCTGTGTAACTGCATCTGAACAATGCCTTTATTTGAAAAAAATACATCCAGCACAGAGCTTGGTTAATGAAAATTACCTTTAGCTAAGATCTTACTGCTACAAAAAACATGATTTTACAAACTGTATATGAGAGACATACATACCACATGACCTTATCTCTTATTTATCAAAAATATCATGTCTATTTCCACTTTCCAGCTAAACATTTCATAGATAACTATAGCTTTTTTTTGGATGTAATTTATTTTCTTACTGAGATGGGACTCTCCATCAATACACAGCTGGTTATATCCCAGGGGAGAATTCTCCTTTTCTTCAGTTTTGTAACTTATTTATTTCTAACTGATGATCCAGCAATATAGGGTGGACTCCACATTCCCATTATTTTAGCGAAGTCAAAGCTACTCTAGTGGTGATCTAAAGCAGATCCTGTCTTGCCATGATTTAAAAACAATTCTGGAATCAAGAAAATACTTGGAACTGACATGACCAGTGATCCATCATAAAAAAAAAATCATCTTTTTTTTTTTTTTTAATGTCTTTAATGGATGGTAGGCATCTTTTAAGACACTGATTTTGGGTTTCAAATTTTTTAATTTCTGGCAGCTGAAGAGGAATTGTGAGTGTGATTTCAGCACTCAAGAAACAGTTAACTATTTTACTGCCTAAGTCCATAGTCTGTCTCTCCAGCCTGTACAAAGCTGCACTGCTGTTGTGTACAAGTTAGTGACATCTGTTCAGAGAAAGACCAGTGTTTCCTGAGCTCCAACACAGCTATTTGCTAAAAGCTCTTTCGTCATATACATATATACAGGCTTCCTCCCACCACCCATTCACATAGATCTTTTGCAGAAATTTTACTAGTCACGAGAGCTTGATGATATAACACTTTTCTTCAGGACATCAAATCACTCCATGTGTGTAAGAATCATGGCGGGGGAGAGGGGGGCAGGGGGAAGAGGCAATCCACTTAAAATTAAATGCCTCAGCACTTCAAAATTCTGTATCCCTAAAATCTATTTGAAAATTTTTAACTTCAACTGAGCGGCTCTAGAGTTTCAAGCTGCTTTCTGTAACTGATGGGTCCCTACACAGTCATGCCTGTGCATTTAGTGATTGCACTGGAACACGTTGCCCAGATGCTGTGGATTCTCCCTCACTGGAGATTTTCAGGAACCATCTGGACACAATCCTGTGCCATGTGCTTTGGGATGAACCTGCTTGGGCAGGGAGGTTGAACTAGATTACCCACTGTGGTCCCTTCCAATCTGACCCGTTTTGTGATCAGCAAAATTACATGACAGCAGTCAGAGATAGCACCACTCAGATAAAAACAACTGGTGAGGGGCAGCTAGAATCAAAACCAGAAGTTCCATGCAAAGAATTTATATTCACAGGCCAAGCTCAAATTTGCATAGGTGCTAGTATTTACTAAAACCAGTGTTTCTGAGAACAAATTAAAACTAGTAACAAGAGACTCAATGAACATGCATTGACAGTGCAAGTAAGCTTCACTGGTTCAAATGTGCACGTGAAACAGCATTTAACCATCAACTGGAAGTACTGCAGAAAGACCCATCATTTATCTCTTATAAGAATGGATACCTGGGGATAGGGGAGTGCAAGCTTTGTTTTCTCAAAATCTGCCTTCATGTTGCTTATGTGTACATAATGTGTAATCAGCACTGATACCTTTACTACCACTGAGTGCTCCTGTTTCTTGAAACCTCAACCAACCCTTCCCATTTGCTCTCTTTTACCTTGGCCATTAATTTTTTGGCAATCTGCTCTGGCTGAAATAGAGTCTCATTACAGTAAAATTAGTTTTCTTCAACATCAGTTTTATGAAGTGATGCAAGCCTGCATGGTCTGACTGCATACATGGTTTCACTGAAGCAGGGCAGCTAGGTAATACCATGTTTGTCACTGTGGCAAGTAACAAACGACATGAACCTCTAGCAAAAATCATCTGACTCCGGTTTATTGAAACAATTGCCCCCTTTATATACCTGTGTTGGAGGTTGGGTCCTCTTGTAGAATTTTTTTTCCCATAAGTTGCTAGGGAACTGATCACTGGGCATTTATGGATAGTGAAGAAAGGCAACAGAAGTGCCTGTGGTGGAGGGAGGAGCACGTGGACTTCACTTCTCTTTGGGGAGTGAGCTTATCAGAAGGGAACA
This sequence comes from Sitta carolinensis, assembly GCA_032173965.1. Lineage (NCBI taxonomy): Eukaryota > Metazoa > Chordata > Aves > Passeriformes > Sittidae > Sitta > Sitta carolinensis. Next base: position 53,177,605 of record CM063313.1, read on the forward strand.
GCAGGCTGTGGTTTCCAGACTTCAGGGGGAGATTTTTCCTTCACTGGCCCCACTGGAGCGGAGTTTGGGGTTTCCTGCCACGGTCTCTCCGTGTGTGCCCCGGCAATCCTGACCCTGCCCCTGTCTGCCTGGCCGGGAGCCGCCGCAGTTCCTGCCCCCCTCGCTGTTTCTTGGCTCCTGCTCCGAGTGTTCTCCACGCCTCAGCCCGCACCCCCTGCCTGCCGGGACTCGTGCTGCAGCTCCAGCCACCGCCGAGGAGCTCCTGATCCATCTCCAGCATCCCGGGACGCTGCACCACAGCTGCCTGTGTCGGGAACTGCACCAACGGGGAAAGGGTGCCAGCGGCAGAGAAAACTGTGACTGTTTCCCTGTGTTTTTCTGTTGTTTATACCATAATTATCGTTGTTCTGCTTTGCCTTGCAAAACAAATAAAGAACTGTTATCCATATCCTCACATCTTTGCCTGAGAGCCCCTTAATTCTAAAATTATAACAATTCAGAGAGAGGAGTTTTGCATTCTCCATTTCAGGAGAGGATCCTGTTTGTCCTTAGCAGCTACCTGTCTTCCAAACGAAGACAACCTTCTCAAACAGGCCACTCTCGCTGCTCAGAAGAGTGCCAGAACTCTTCATGCCATTGGCCAAAACCAAAAGACATAGACAAAGTCTGTCCCACAGAAAGGAATCCAAAACATTAAACTCGTGACAAAAAACACTAGCTCTGTTTATGTCCAATCTGTGAGAACCAGGTCTTCCTAGACCAAAACATCACAAAGAAATTGAGTTTAGAAACTCAGAAACCTCAGACCTAGAAAACCCAGACTTCTCATGTTCCCTAGCCTTACTCCACCAGGCTGAGCAACTGAATTGCATTATATTTTATTTATTTCCCTTACTGCCTATGTACTTCCTTATTCTCTGTTATTCTAAAGCAGGAAATCATGATGATGATTAGGCTGCCATACTAAAAACACAAATAAAATTGTGATGCGTTTTCACTTGAGCTCAGTGCCTGAGCTCATTTTCATCTTGTGTTGCATACTCTCTAATTTCTGTGCAGATGTGCAGCATTAGGTTTCATAGCCAGATGTATTCTCTGTCAGGGGAAAAATAACTGATTGCACTGCAGCCCATCACTAATCTGATGTGTCCACAAAAGGCACCTGCAGTAATATTGTTAAGTCTCTTCAGATTATATGCAATGAAACTGTTATTCACTTTGTGAGAAGAAAGTATTAAAGAGTGAAGGAAAAGAAAAAGACAACAACCATAGAGCTGTGACAGACAGAAATTTCACACTGACAACACTATTACCACAGCATTTACAGAGACTCATCTACAACTCTGAGAAAAAATAAAGGACTTGTAATTCATGATTGTGTTTCTTTGGGTAGAACATGATGATTTGATTTTAAATGTGAATTCTCAAGGCAGTTTATAACTGGAAAACTGATACAGCAATACTAAGTGTCTTATTCAAGGCTACACAACCATCCAGTTACAAAAGATGACAAACCTTACATCTTTATTTCTGTTCTCCACTTATGCAATATCATTACTGATTTAATACCAACTGCATTTTTTTCTGGATAGCTTGGTGTCTACAACTGCAAGATAATCAATTTATTCTAAAGACACAAACCCTTTTATGAACTGCACAGATTACCATTTAGACAAGAGGTCAGTAGTGAAATGCCACAGTTTGACATGCAATTTTTGTATTAAACAAAGTAAATAGCAGTAACTTTTCAAACTAGTTTAATTCCATTATTTCTCCAAGCTTTTCTGTAATAGTTACACAAATTTTATCCATTTTTTTTTACTTTTAATGGAGCTTTGCTTCTCAGAAATTAAAATCCAATGAAAAAATATAAGTAATTTCATGTTCAGCATTTGTTTTTAAAATCATTAAATAAAGCAATCTAAAAGGCAAACTTCAGCTGGCTGAAGACTATATTTTTCAAAGTGATACTATTCAATTGTCTATCATTAAAGAGATTTTACAGGCTTCCCAGGGAGGTCATGGAGTGTCTCTGGTGACATTGAAGACCTACCAGGACATATTTCTGTGTAACCTGCCTTTGAAGGGAGGTTGGATAGGATGCTGTCCAGAGGTCCCTTCAAACCCTAATGATTCTGTGAATTTTGAGGAGAGTGTTTATTGTGATTAAATTTAGAGGATACGAATAAAAAAAAAATTACACTTCAGGTCTCTTGTGTCTTATTAAGACTTTCTGTATGGGCCTGTTCAAGCTACTGAAGACACAAGTCCTCAGGGTACTTCAGGATACCCCTATTTTCCGGGTTGTAAATGAACAAATGCCTCTAATATGTGACTATGGTGATTTCAATCAAAGAATTATACAATGTTAAGGGGTTGGAAGGGACCTTAGAGACCATCCAGTTCCAACCCCCCCCTCCAACCGTGAGCAGGGACACCTCCCATCACACCAGTTGCTCAAGGCCTTAACCAACCTAGCTTTAAACATTGCCAGGGATAGGGCATCCACAGCTTCCCTGGGCAACTTGTTCCTTTGTCTCACCAACCTCATAGTAAAGCATTTCTTCCCAATACCTATTATAAATTTCCCCTCTTTTAATCTGTACCCATTCCTCCTTGTCCTATCACTACAATTCCTAACGACCAGTTCCTCTCTGGCTTCCCCGGCCAGGACTGCTAATTAAGCAAGCGGACTGTAGGTACTCACCACGTACCAACACTAAACCAACCTCGCTCACCTCCACCATTCGGCATGCACTATGTTTGGATACTAACCCAATTCCGTCACTACCAACTTCCTCTTCCCTCTTCTAGGCCTAAAAGCCCCTCCATAAATTATGCCGGATGCTCCCGGCATAATAATTTCGTCTTTTGGCTTCCTCCGTAAACTACATTGGGTTGAGCCTGTTTCCTTCCACTGTGACCCGCCAGACGCGCCCCACCGCGCCCCTCAGGGATACACGGGCAGGGCTCTACGCTGGCAGGGCTCCACTCGGGCAGGGCTCCACTCGGGCGCGGCAGGGCCCCACTCGGGCAGGGCAGGGCAGATCCCCACTCGGGCAGGGCCCCACTCGGGCGCGGCAGGGCTCCACTCGGGCAGGGCAGGGCTCCACTCGGGCAGGGCTCCACAGCACACGGCCCCCCGGCCCGGGGCGGTGCCGCGCCTGCGGAGCCCGCGCCGTGCGGCAGGGGCGGGGCGGCGCAGGCGCGGGGCAGCGGCCGGAGCCGAGGTGAGGCGGGCGCGGGGCCGGGGCGGTGGCGGTGTGGTGGTGCTGGGGGCGGTGTGAGCGACCCCTCCGCTTTGTGGGTGAAGGAGCGGGTTGTTCCCTCAGCCGCCTTTCCGCCGCTTCCCCCAGAGGTTCAGACCACACGCAGACGGGGCGACACGGGCCTGATCCGGGCCGGGAGCGCGGAGGTGCTGCAGCCGCCGAAGTGGCAGCGGCTGCGCCTTTGGAGAAGCGGTGGTGAAAGCGAGCCTCTGATCAGCCCGTGGGTGCAAGGTGTCAGTGGGGGTAGCTGGCGCCGTGACTTCCCTGAAAATCGGAAAGTCATGGTGTCGGATGGCCTCGGCTTCCCGGCTGCCGCTCGGGCGGGGCACCGGCTGCCTCCTGAGGAGGAGCCCGGAGCGAAAGAGATTTTACAGTTCAGCTACGAGGTAATAAAAAAAAAGGAAAAAGATACAGAGCTCTGGAGAATTAGAGCTGCGATAGTGAGGTGTATTCCTGCTCCGTTGGTGCCGAGTGGGATTCCCTGTGGCTGTCGTATGGAGTGCTACAGGCAGAAAGGAGAGGAAAGTTGCCAACTGCTCATGAGAGGTTTTCCCCAATATGAGTGGGTTCTAGCCGTTACAGTTTTCTGTCCTTGGTTGAATTTGTTTGCAAACCTTTTTTATTTCGTATCTTCCTGTCACTCTAGCATAACTCTTAGGGGATGGAACTTCCTGCTGTCTTCTGCAGCCTCATCAGAATGGAGAAGCTGTAGAAGCTTCTAGGGAAAATGTTCAGGAATGGTGTCCATACAAAATATAATGAAGTTATTCATCAATGCATTCCATAAAGTGCTGAGCACTTGTCTCATAACTTATCATAACACCCTGCGTGCGATGTAAAGGATATATTTATAGTGTCGGTTTTCATACACAAGATGAATGTTGTGCAGGTTCATCATACTTCTCTAGTGAGTAAAGGGCATTTAAGGTCTGACTAATGATTGTAAAGCATGCCATTTCTTTATGTGAAACAGCCATATGTATATTTACAAATTTCCTTCCTGAAAAACTTACTGTGATATCTTGGATGAAGAAGTCAGGTTTCCTCTTGAAAATGTCATTTGGAAAGAAAAGAGTTGTGAAAAGGTTTTGATTGGAAGGGACCTTAAAGATGTAGTTCCAACATGCCCTGCTCTGGGCAGGCATGCCATCCCACTAAATTGAGTTGTTCAGTGCTCCATCCAACCTGGCCTTGAGCATTTCCTTGAGTAGTTTTGGCATCCACTTCTTTGGGCAACTTGTTCCAGTGCATCACGACCACCACCACAGTAAAGAATTTCTTCCCAACATCTAATCTAAATATTTCCTGTCTTGGTTTAAAACAAATCCTGTCACTACTTGCCCATGTGAAAAGAAGATGAGATAATTATGAGGGCTGCTCTAACTTTTTTTCCTGCAAAAACTTTTCTTTTTAGGTAATGTAAGCATTTCAGATAGACAAGAGAGTGGAAACAGGCATGTCAGCTCTTTGTCCACCACCATCTCCTGCAGTTGCTAAGACAGAGATCTCTTTGAATGGCGAGTCACCATTATTAGCTGCCACTTTTGCTTACTGGGACAATATTCTTGGCCCCCGAGTGCGGCATATCTGGGCTCCAAAGACAGAACAGGTACTTCTCAGTGACGGTGAAATAACTTTTCTTGCTAACCACACCCTGAATGGAGAAATACTTCGGAATGCAGAAAGTGGTGCAATAGACGTGAAGTTCTTTGTTTTGGCCGAAAAAAGAGTAATCATTGTGTCATTAATCTTTGATGGAAACTGGAATGGAGACAGAAGCACATATGGACTATCAATTATACTTCCACAAAGTGAACTTGGTTTCTACCTGCCACTTCACAGAGTGTGCGTGGATAGGTTAACACATATTATAAGGAAAGGAAGAATATGGATGCATAAGGTAAGTTTATTGCTCATTACTTAAAATAATTGTTAGATTTTCTTGTGCAGAAGCAAAAATTGAGATGCTGTGACATCTGTTATGTGGAGTCCAGAGGCACAAACTCAGAAGAGGCTGGTCTCTCTACAGTTTTGAAGGTTAAAGGTTATTAAGTTTACTCTGTCAGCAAATTCAAGGCTGGGATTTTTTAGCCATGGGATTATCCTGGTGATAGTATATAGCCTCTATGAGACTGTCTAGAGATTTTTACTGAAAGAGGTTTCCTGTTTTTCATCTCTCTGAATTTCATTTTAATTGTTACTTTTAATTGTGTTAATTTGTGCATTTAAACTAGGTATAATTGTAAATTTACTGTGTTTCAAATATTTGTTTTCCTTGGTAAGGTCCAGAAAAGGGAACTGATGCAATTAATCTTCTCATTGCTGTTACAGGTTTCTTTTTTAAAAAGAGGGCGTTAACAAACAGTTTGTCAGGACTTAAACTGTGTAGAAGAACTAAAGGGAGATCTACAAAAGTACATCTGCTTTGATCCAAATATTTCTACTCCTGAAACTCAAAAAGGAAAACATGCTAAATTTTTCTTAAGCATTGGAACTCTGACCTTTGGGTAAATCATGGATATTTCCTCATTAAATGAAATCTTTTATGTATTATTCTTGAAACTAAATAACAGTCTAATGGTAAAAATTAAATATTTTATTGTCTTCATGGGGTCCAAGCTGTCTTCGAGCAGTAGTGTGCACACCAGCTGTAATGTATATGGTGATGCACATTTTTCTAATATCTTCTGTTCTGAGACTTGTAGTCAACGTAATTTAAACTTACTCTTTGAGTGCTTTTATCTGAACTAATTGTAGAAATAGCGAGCTGATAGTATTTTTTGTGGTGGTGTTTCCTTTTTGCTGTGTTGCCTAATGATGGCTGGTAGTGTTTTCTGAAACACTGGCTTTTCATACTTTCTGGGATTTACTTTCCAGTGAAAGGATAGTTCATAAAGTTCTTTCTCAATATAGTTGAAACACAAATATTTAATTCCTTATCTAGTCTTTTAAAACCCTGCTAGATGTTAGTGTTCTTGATGTAAGTGAATGCTGACTCATGTTCCTGATTACATTGCTGCTTTCATTTAATGTCCTCTATACTGACTTCTAATGTGAGTGGTCAAATGAGAATTATCCATCATTTTTAGCTGTAATACATTTTCTCAGTTTTAGATATTGCTCCATATCAGTATATTTTCACAGTATACGTGACCTTCAGGCAGCATCGAGAATGACAAAATTTTTTTTTCTTTAAGGAGGTAGGTCAGTTGAATTAGCTGAGACAGTGATACATTCTGAATTCTAAATAGACATTTAAATAGACATTTATTATCTTTTTCTTTTTTGAGGGAGAGCACAGATCCCTGCATATATCTGCAGTTCTTCGTTCTTATTTAGAAAAGAGAAAACTCCTTGGAAAGTCTAGATTAAAATTTAGGCATGAGTTGTGGAATCATCATAGCAATGATAATGCATTAAAACTGCTTCATTCTTTGTTCATACTTTGAGGCAGTTTAGAAGCTATGGGTACATACAGCAAACCAAAAAAATGATCAAGTCCTATCTGAAAGGTGTTGTGTATCTGTTGTGGACATTGTAATAGTTGTGAATATTAGCTCTCATTGGTTTTGTGTAGAGCCAGACAATATTTTCAGCTTGACTTGAGATGAGAAGAAGCCTTCTGAACTCGGGAATTAGGAGACACATGAAGCAGTGTTCAGACTGGCAAAGAAAGAGAAACAACTCAGAGGATGAGAGGATGTCATGAATATGGGATTAAAACCCCCTTTCATCTACACCAGTTTATCTGGAGTAGCTCTACATGCTCTACATGTTTGTCTAATAATTTTGAACAGTTGTATTTCTGAAAAGAAGTGGCTTACACCATTTGTTCAGCCTTATCTTCAAGAAGACTGAGTTTTTTTACAGTTATTGACAAGGATGTCTTCCTCCTCTGACTGAAGAGTGGAGGTACCCTGAAGGAATATTCACTTGCTCCAGTATTGTTTTTCACTGAAACTTCTTTTTGATGGTTAAAAAGTTTTATTGCTTTTAAAGGGCATTTAAACTAGCTCAATTCCTATTCATGTGCTTAAAAAAACCTCCTGCAAACTCTTTTCACCCTTGAAGTTGATTAACTTTGAGTAGATCCCTCACAGGAAACTAATGACTAACCAATAAAAATGCAATAACCTGTCAGCATCTAGCAAAAGATCTCATTACTTCTTCCAGCGTTTGCTATTTTTTGTGACTTATATTGATGCTTCAGTGATTAATGACAAATTCTCTTTGTGGATAATAACTTTATTCCATTGTAAGTTTATTTTAAATGCAGTTTGCTATTCAGCTGCTGATGAGTTTGTTTTCAGAGCTTTCTTCAGCCTCTTGTCCGTTGTGGTTTTTGTACTTCGAGGTTTCATGTCTCCTGTACTTGGTTATAAGCAATGTTTTGAAGACTTGTAAGTGCCTCAAGAGGTGGGGAGAGAAAGTATTTTGTTTCTGACCCTCCGCAGTCAAATAATTTTTCTTATTCTGAAGATTTATATTTTTCTCTTGTTACACCAGGAATCCTCTATCTATACTGTATCTATTTGAAAATTAAAATCCATACATAAAGTGAAATTCTTTACCATAATCTGATCCTGTGGCATTTTCTTGATCTGTAATGAAAATGTTTTGACATTGTCATCAAATCCTTCCTTTCCTGCCCAAACATGGGAGTTGTGCAGTGGAGGGCAGAGCAGGGAGCATTGATCTGTATTGCATGATATCACTTCCTCCTAAAGTCAACTCTGTAAAAGAAAAAATACCTGATCATCAAAATTTGAATCTAAGAAGCATGACTCCAAGGGAAGAAACTATTCTGAGTGACTGTTTTGTGCATACATACATGAAAAAATGCCAGAGCATTTATATTTAACTGGTTCTCTTGCTCAGGAGAGGCAAGAACATTTCCAGAAGATTGTGTTGGAAGGCACAGAAAGAATGGAGGATCAGGTAAGGGTCGTCTGGTGGGTGCATATTGCACACTATTGCAAAGCTATCTGACTGTAATCAGATGACTGTAGAAGCTGGTGTTGCTTCTTATTTTTGGGATTGAGGAGGATGCATAGGACTGGCTAATAATGTGACATGCACAGTAGGCAAAGTTTTTGAAGACAGGATGATGGAAGCTGTGATCAAATTAAAGGAAAATGTATTTTATTGCTTTGGGGATAAAATAGAAATCTGTGAAGAATATTACCTTTCAGAAAAGGAAACTCATTAACTTGCACTTGAAGCTCTGTAAAGGTAGCAGTTTCCACAGAGTCATGCCAGCCTCCTGTCACAGTTGTTTTTCTATTAGGTTAGGTCACCTTTTAGAATTACAGGGACATACAGAGTCTGTCATGTTGAAATGCCGTTGAAGACTTAATGATTGAGACTGTGAAAAGAATTTGATTTCTGAAACTCTTAATTGTGAGATTGTGGCTCCATTTTCTTGTAATAGATAAGTCAGGAAAGCATTTTTGTATATTAATGAGTAATATGCCTTGTTTTGGTTTCCAGTCATTGTTACAACATCAGACCTGAATGTAAAATGCTTAACAGTGATTGCACATAACATAGTATGATCAAATTATCTCACATCAAATACTTGTTGTCTAGGCCAGTCAAAACTGACGCTGAAAATTAGTGTAAGACCCAGAAATACATTTTAGACATGATGTTGAGAAGCCAAATGCATGTATCCAGTTCATAATTATTGATGAGCAAAGCCCAAGAAGTCTACGCATCAATTTCTGCTCATTATTCTACCCTTCCAAGCAATAGGAAGTTAGGAAGTTTTGCATGTAATACTGCAAGTTCATGTTAGTAGTAACTTCTAATACTACCCAATGTGCTTTTACTTAAAGCATTTTATTTATTGTGCAGGGTCAAAGCATCATTCCAATGCTGACGGGAGAAGTGATTCCTGTAATGGAACTCCTTTCATCTATGAAATCACACAGCGTTCCAGAGGAAATAGATGTAAGTTCTTGTTTTATTTGTATTCTGAATTTTTTTAAGTTAATTTCTCCCTCTGGATAAAACATAGTTTTGCACCTTAAATTTGGTACTCACTTTGCCAGAGAAGATGCCTGTTTTCCTAAATAGCATACTTTTGTTGCTTCACATCAAGTTCTCCTAAGCAGTGTAAGGAATGGCAGTTTTTTTTAGGGTCATCACTTAGCAAAATTGACTGCATAGGATGATGTCATTGTACAAGTAAAAACGCAGTTTGATACAAACCAAAATGAATGGGCAGATTAATGGATTTGATGTTGATACCTGTTTCACTGCATTATAGTGTTCTCATGGAAGAAGCAGAAGTGATATGTCATGCACTAATTTAAAGTATTCTGGACATTTTTAACCAAAAAACCCAAAACACTAGGAGGAACCTGACTTGTGACTGGTGAAGACTTAATAAATGACATGATGTTCTCATTTTCAAAATGCTTTGTCTGAAATCAGGTCTTTTTAAGATTATGACTTTTCAGGAGGCCTTACAACTCAAAACTAAACTTGAAATGTTTCCATACAGTTCCGATCTATCAAAGCGAAAATCAATTAATTTGGAGGTGATCAGATTCTTGTCTAACTTTTGTTTGTATTTACTTGCATTTCAGATAAGTGACACAGTGCTAAATGATGATGACATTGGGGATAGTTGCCATGAAGGCTTTCTCCTCAAGTATGAAATTCGGTTTTGATTTATGCTGTAATAAAATGATTTAAACTTGTGTATGCATCTAAATGTATCTATCTGCATGTGCATGTGAGCATGGATTAGAATAGGTTTCTTTATAGGAGGGGGAACAATGATATGTATTTGGCTTTTTGATATTTTTGTCAACAAAATGTTATAAAAGTTTGTAATTTTAGAAGAATGGTTCTGGGCTGATAGCTGCATCTCTGTAGACTCTGTTGTCACAGGATCATTTGTTTGATAATAGAATTCCTATCAAATACACATTTTTCTTTGATACCTACATTTAATTTTATAAGACTCTTAAGTCAAAGTCTTGCATTTTGTGAAACAGAAAAATGCACACTGCATAAACTCTTAGGGTCATTAATGGTATGGCATATAGCATACTTATTGTTGAGTTGTGTATTTCTCTTTTTCCCCTGTTTTAGTTCATTGGAAACAGTTGAATTTGAGAGCAGCTCAGGTTGAACTTGGTCTCTTCCAAGAGATTCGTCCTTCTTCTCTGTGGGATATGTATTTAATAGGTTTTAATTCATGTTCTGTTACCTTTCTTTGTATCTCCTGCATAACTGTATTCATATATGTAGTGCTTAGTGGCATCTATTTATACACCATCATATGTGCTTCCAGTACTGAAGAAACTTGAACTTCTGGATTTCAGCAGTAACCTATGCTGCTGTTTAAAGTCCTGTGGTTATGGGTGCATAGGCTGTATTTATACTTGAAGCACTTTATTCTTCTTGTGAAGCTGGTAATAGTTTCATTTGAAAAATCTGATTAAATGTATTAACTATGTCTGTTTTTACTTGCAGTGCAATTAGTTCACACCTGCAGACCTGTGGTTGTTCTGTAGTCGTAGGAAGCAGTGCAGAAAAAGTTAATAAGGTAACATACTTTCTAATAAACTGAGCTTAAATGCTGATTATTAGGAGTGGTACTTGGGACAAAGTTAATCTATAAACGTACTTGAGGCTGAAGAGGAATGAGTACTGTTGTCTGGCTATCTTCAGCTGACTGGTCTAGTAGGAGATAATTCTTCCAGAAAATTGCTTTTCAGTTGTTTTCTGACAACTGTAAGAAAACCAATGTATTTAACTGATGCAGTTAAATAAGTAAAGAGTAAAAGAGTAGTAAATAAGTCTGAGCTTTCAAAATTAGGTTTTTTACCTAAAGTACACAAATCAAGGAGAGCTGACTGGCTTGCCCATTTCAGCTATGTCATAGAATCACAGAATTATCAGAATTGGAAGAGACCTTTAAGATATCCAGTCTAACCATCCACCTGGCACTGCCACTGTAACCACTAAACACTCAACCACGTAGCATCAGATCCAGATGCCTCTTAAACACCTCCAGGTATGGGGACTCCACTACCTCCCTGAGCAACCTATTCCAGTGCCTGACAGCTAACAGCAAAAAATTTTTTTTTATAATAATTAATCTGAATCTCCCCTGTCTCATTTTAAGACCATTTCTTCTTGTCCTCTCACTGCAGGCACAGCAGGAGAGACTAGTCCTCACCTCAGTGCACCGTCCTTTCAGGGAATTGTAGAGAGTGATGAGGTCACCTGAGCCTCCTGTTCCCAAGACCAAGTAGCCATTCTTCTTAAGACATGTTTTCTAGTCCTTTCAGCATATTTCAGCTTGCCTCAAAGTAAAAAAACCACTCACGGCATATTGTGACAAAAAGCATCAGCCGGAAATTTTATTGACATTGGTACTGCAGAAACACGTTGTACAAGGACAAAGCCTTTTCAAATATCTTACAGACACAGATAGGACACCACAAGTTAAGACTGAAAGATGAGCAGAATGGAATTTGTTGTATTGGAGTGATTACTGGTAGCTATTTCAGCCCAGTTTGAAGTTTGAAGATGGGTGATGAAGTACATGTGTTGATTATAGAGTTTAAGAAAATTACTGAGGAAATAAGCATGGATGCTTAAATGACTATGCCGGATTTGAGACAATAACTCCTATTTCTATATGGAATTAATAAAATAAGAGGCCTAAAGGACTAGGAAAGTAATCGCAGTAACTCATGTTTATTAAAAGAAAGTTGTGGAATGCAAGTGCTTTTTTCTACATAGTTGGGTAAAAAAAAAAAACTTGGTTGCAAAAATGTGTTCAATTTTTTCATCATTTGACAAGAAGTTGGAACAGTATGGCTTACAGCACCAGTAATTAAAAATTAAGTAAAAGTAATCATGTCACTGTTCTGTGGTCTTTTACGAAGTTTTGGCTTTTCTAATAAGCATGGTGAGCCCTTTTGTTCATAATTTGAAATGCCTAATACAGTCTAGTCAGACTTACCTTCCTTACATTTTCATGTTTTTTAAAACTTTATTCTTTTTAATGCAGATTGTGAGAACATTGTGCCTGTTTCTCACACCATCTGAGCGGAAGTGTTCCAGACTCTGTAGAAGTGAGTCCTCTTTCAAATATGAGTCAGGACTCTTTGTTCAAGGCTTACTCAAAGTAAGTGTGCTTAGGAAAGTTCTGTTCTTCTTTAGTTAAAGAACATACTTCAATGCATGTTTTTGCATATATATGTATACATTAACATTCAAAAAAATGTTATCTTCCCATCATGTCATCTTTTCTGGTGCTGTAATTTTCCTTGTAATTGCCTTCATGTTAAAATTCCAAGCTAGTCTTTTCTATCTGTTTCTTGAGGATTGTTCAGGATTTTTCCTGTACTTCGAGGTACAATAATAATATGCTGTTGTCACTTGGTGCTAGAATTCCAAAAGGCATTAAGGTTTTTGTATTTCTATGAAACCAAGGTAGAACAGTCACATCAGGCCTAGAGTTTTCCAGGTATTTTGAAGCAGTCTGTAGCAATGGGTGAAAATGAATAGAAAAATATTGCTTCTTGGTCTAGTAAGCAGTCTGGACTTACCTGATAACTGTAATGCTGTTATGTAATGGGCTCACCAACCAAGTGATGCAACTCTAATGTACAGGTCACCTCAGTACCTGTTTTCACCTTTTTGTTAAGGAAATCATCAGTATTAAGGACTTAGTACTGCAATACAACCATCAGTTGTCCCAAACAAAATACATATAAACAAGTGAGTTAGAAAACGTAGGTATGATGTTTTAATACTGTTTTGTCCCAGAACAGCTTCACATTTTTATCTAAAATACGGATTTTTTTTTCACTAAAACAGGATGCAACAGGGAGCTTTGTGTTACCCTTCCGTCAAGTAATGTATGCCCCATACCCTACTACACATATAGATGTGGATGTTAATACAGTGAAGCAGATGCCCCCTTGTCATGAGCACATCTATAACCAACGACGATACATGAGATCTGAGCTGACAGCATTCTGGAGAGCTAATTCAGATGAAGAAGTGTCTCAAGATCATATTATCCACACAGATGAGAGTTTCACACCTGATTTGTATGTATTCTTCTCACATCTCACAAAGTTACTTCATCTGGGATAAGAGTATAGAGTACAGAGCCTACTTCCTAATAAAGTATATGGACCTTCTTAAAAGCAAAAAAACTTCTTCAGTTCTTGTGGTTATACTTGTTTTGGCAGAATTTACCAGGTCTTTCAGTAGTTCGGTTATATCAGATATTAATGAAATTAATTTTCAGTGATAACTCTGACTATATAATGTTAATTTTATTGCCTGTTTTAATTCAGGGTATGATAGAGTTAAGTGTATTTGACAGAGCCCAGTGGCTTTCCTGCATTTAGTTCATTTCATCTTGAGTGCTTTAAAATTCTGTGTTGTCTTTAAAAATACCAACATTATAATTCACTACAATTTTAAATTCACTTTTAATTTCACCCAGGCTATCAAAAGTAATGCTACTGCCATGCTGAATTCCTAGAAGGTTAACACCTTACTAGCATTAACTCACTCATGTTTGTTTGTTTCCTTTTCTATAGAAATGTCTTTCAAGATATCGTGCATAGAGATACCTTAGTAAAAGCCTTCCTGGATCAGGTAATTGTTGTTTTTTTCCGAAAAAAAAAGAAACATAGTTCGGTACTTTGACCTCTGGTAACAGATAATTTAACACAATTACATCATTTAATAGTTTGGTAACTTTTCTTCATAGTAATGTTGTGATTCTTCTCTATAAGTAGAAAGAAAAATATTGATAAAAAACTGAACTCCTGCTTAAGTGTGAAAAACAAGAGACATTTTCTATTGCTGTGCAGTGTCTACAATTACAGTATTGAAAAAACTGCCTGACGGGGAATAATTTCAGATAATTATCCAAACAGAATTGCAATACAGCTTTATTTATTGTATCTGAGCAGACAGAAAACATAGAAAGCATGCTATGTACAAATCTGCTGTTATTTGCCTGCTTTGCTATAATTAAGGATGTTACGTGTGTATACAATGTTTCTTTATTTTCCAGATTCCTGAAATTATTATTGAATTTCCATGTGTACCTAATATTCTTAATGTTTAACAGATCTTTCACCTCAAGCCTGGCTTGTCTCTAAGAAGTACTTTCCTTGCTCAATTTCTGCTAGTCCTTCACAGAAAAGCCTTAACTTTGATAAAGTACATAGAGGATGACACGTAAGTGAACAGATAATGGAAAGCAGATTTAGATAAACTTCTTTTGTTCTTTTTTAAAACGCATGTTTTTATTTACTTGCAGGCAAAAAGGCAAGAAACCTTTTAAGTCTCTTCGTAGTTTAAAGATAGATCTTGACTTGACAGCAGAGGGCGATCTTAACATAATAATGGCTTTGGCTGAGAAGATTAAACCGGGTCTACACTCCTTTATCTTTGGGAGGCCGTTCTACACTAGTGTGCAAGAACGTGACATGCTCATGACATTTTAAAGTCTTCCCTGCATCTGATATTGCAGTCCTGCAGAGCATGAAATCTGTCACCCCCACACTGGTAGCAAGCATTGATGACTGAAGGTGAAGCTTCAGGAGCACAGTAACACTGAGGTGTGTCTCAAGCAGTAGAGGTCTTGTTAGACGGAATTTCAGCTTAGCTAGATAAGCATGATTTTAATTAATTGGTCTCTTCTGTGTGTTTTTTTAATTGTAAATGTTACCAGAGGTTCCTTGGCCATATTGGCCTAGTGGATAAATGTGAATATGTTTTGGTGTATGATAAAAGGAAGCATTATAATTTTTATTCCCCAGAGACTTCTTTCAAGTGTGTGTCAGATTTTTCCCTCTTTGTGTCTGTATTTTCAGTGTTTCCACAGAAAACAGTACATAGGTCTTCTCTTACATTGGAGGTTGCAGAAAAGGCGCCTTCCAAGAGTTTCAGAGTTTTTAAAACTGTTGTTCTTATGCATGTGGTGCAAATCTTGAATATGACTTTTACTCATCTGCCTCTTTTAACAATACCGTCTTCTTCCTTTAGAGCATTTAAACATACTTGGAATTTTTAATATACTACAGAGTGTGATTTCTGAGTGCAGACCTGATTATTTGTAGCTTAAATAGCAGTAGTTTGCACATAGGAATTATCTCATAACTCAAGCAGCTTTGTGCATGTAAGTTCCAACCAGGATTCTCTAATCGTATATTTCTGGGCTGTTCTGCAATGCAATGGTCAGTGATCAGCTAACTGAGGTCTTTCAAAACACAGTAGACTTGTGTCATTCTGCAGCAATTGTCATTCTTTCTGTTTCTGAACTGCTCCTGGTAGTTGCACTGTCAGTTTCCATGAGGCTCATAAAATCTGTTTAGAGTGGGAAAGACCTTCAAGATCATTGAGTCCAGCCATTAACCCCGGACTGCCAGGTCCACCAATAAACCTTGTTCCTAAGTGCCACATCTACACATTTTTTGAACTTTTCTAGGGACAGTGATTCCACCACTTCCTGGGCAGGTTGTTCCAATGCTTGGTAAAATATTCAAAGTAAAGTATTAGACCCTTCCAAAGAACATCAAGGTGATAGCCAGGCTAAAAGATAAAACAGTATTTTTTTTTTTTCATTTACATCACCATTAATATATTTAGTAATCCTTAATTTAGAGATGTGCGTGGCTATGAATTAATATAACTAGCATTTTAGTAAGTTAATTCTAGTCATTAAGCTTACCTATCTTCGTAGTTCGGCTTAGCATATCTCCAATTTAGCTCGAAAATCAAAACACATTTTCAATTCGTAAAAAATTTCAATTGGTATATTTCAGTCTCAACCTTTCTTCCTCAGTAGCATGTAGTGCAGTTCCAGGTGACTCCAGACTTTTTTTTTTTTTCCCAGAATTCAAAGGTACGTCTGTACTGCATGTTGTATCTCTGCTCTTTTTGGACAAGTATAGGAATTTGTTTGTGTTATGTTTCAGCATAAAGTCAACTCATTATATTAATTGGAAAAAAGAAAGAGCTGCACTGATTGGAGAAGTCATTGTTTATTGCTTAAGTTATTGCTTACCTTGTTTATAACCCTCCTTTGTAAAGAGGTTTCTGTTTTCAAGATAGCTTTTTAGTATTACTTTCATGCAGTGTGACAGAAGTTAAAAGTTAGATCACAGCTTTTCCTGAAATGTTTAGTACTCAGATATTAAAAGAAACACTGTCCTTTATTTAGATGCTGAAAATTCCCTTACATTTCCTGAAAGACAAAGATTCTCTGTCAAATTTTTAGAGCCTCTAAAAGATGCGAAATTGAGCCCCATCTGTACACCATTTTTGTAAGTTTGTATCATCACTGTTACCTGGTTGCAAAAGAACTGACATTTTGTGCAGCCATCTTTTTCCTGTATGTGCATGTAGAATTCTTGCAGTAAGCTTGGTGATTCATCAAAGGAACTTGTCAGAATTCATAAGCTACTTATGCTGAGATTCTGTTTGTCATTCTAGCACTACTGTCCCCTTCTGCATTTGCAATCGAGACATTAGAGACTGAATGTGCATAAGTTGTTACTTTCATGTCTAAATAGTGAAAAAAATGTAATAAACACTGCCAAAACTTCTAATGTAAAGTTGTATCAAAATAAAAGAGCTTTAAATCCACTGCTGAAATTAATCCTTTCAGCTTGATTGGAATCTCAACTCTGACACTACTAACAATGAAGCTTTTGTTTACTGAAGAATCTGTTACTTTTTGAAGTTACTAAAAACTGGAAATTGCTAGTTTTCTTGCACAGCTGTCACAAGTGCAGAATGTATAGTGAAGTATATTGTTAAATGCATCTGCATGTTGTGTTGTAAATCTAGCTCAGGAAACAAAGTAATAAAATTCATGCACAATTTTTGGACTTCAATTGTCGCTGATTTTTTCACAGAAATTCTACTCTGTATCTAAAGGCATCATTATTTTTTATGCTTTGAATTAAAGAAGAAACTTTTCTTCCTTCTTAAATTGAGTTATATTTGGATGTCGCTGTCAGTGATGAAAGTCACATGTTATTTAGTTCCTTCATTTCTGTTAAGGACTTACTCATTTCAAGCTGAGACTGGTGGGACTTGCTACACCTCTATGAATTTTAAAAAGCTTTAATCCCATAGGTGAGAGGTTAGAAATATTTTATCTAGCAGTCAGTGAATACCTTTCTTCAGGATTTTATTTCCTTATATTTAAAAGAAAATGGCAGATTTGTTTCTTCCAGCTGGATTTGAAAAGGAAGTAGTGTTTTCAAGCATTTTTAGTAGCACATTATTCCTGGTCTTTGCACACCTAGAAAGGTAGCACAGAATGATATCTAGTGGAATGTCTTAGTCGTTAGGACGACAGAAGATATTCCCTGTCTATATACCAGTACGTAGTAATGTCAGTTTTATTCTAGCAGAATAGGCGTTTTGGTGGTGTTCTTATCTCTAAGCCAGCAGTTTGCTACACCAATACAGAGTGCCAGGACTTCTGCACTCAGTTCTGTACTGTCAAAAGATGTTAGAAAGCTTTCTCTTCCTGTTCTCAGACCTGTGAGCACAGAGGAATGTGATCCAAAACATGAGGACTGGCAGGCATGGTGCTCCCCTTCATTGTCTAATCAGAGCCAACTGAGCAAGTATTTAGTCCTCTTCAGCAGTGAGGAGGCAAAAACCATCATTAGGCTTTCGCACAAGGGCAGAACATGGTTGTCTTGTTTACCAGTGTCCTGACACAGAGCTCCTGTTACATTTCCTACTTGGGCAAAACACTAAGGAAGCTCCAGGGCAGCATGTCCTTATTTGTAAGGTTGTTCACATGATATTTCAGTTATAGGAAGTACTTGTCTCACTTCTCAAAGCCATGCTGTTCATATGCAAGTCCAATAGTTTCAGATGCAGAAGGCTTTCATTTAAAGTTCAGAAGTATGAAATAAAAGATTAATTCCTGACAATGGCCATCAAGTAAGTCTGACTTCAGTTCTGGATTAAATGAGGTACCCTGTACTGCTTGATTAACATTGTTTGATTAGCATTGGACAGCTTTTAAAAGCAAAATATCAGAGGGAAGAGAAATTACTTAACACAGAATGACAACTGGTAATTGTTCCTTTCTCTTAGATACTTCTATCTTTATTGTCACATGAATGAAGAAGGCCTTTGACAAATGGAAAAGAGCCAAAAAACTGTCAGGAAATGCAGGTTGACCAGTTTTACTCAGGTATCAAACAAAATCATGCCATGAAGGAGGAGAAGGTGCTTGAGAGTTACCAGCATGGACTGTCAAAGCGAATAATGCTTAATTCACTTCATTATATTTTGGAATAAAATGACTGGATTTGAGGGTGTGGAGAATGGAATGTAATAGGCTGACTTCAGCAAGGCTTCTAGCACCCTCCCACAACCTCCCTGTAGCCAAGCTGGTGTTAGGGTGGGGGTGCATGCCCCACAAGAGTGCAATGTATCTGGTTGGTAGATGTGATGGCCACTGGGTCATATCTGACCGGAGGCTGGTGCCCTCTGGGATCCCAAAGGGTGTCACCTGGGTTTGTCTTGTGCAATGTCTCTATCCATGACCTGAGAAGGTGACCAGGGTCTTCAGGTTTGCAGGTACTGCTAAATCAGGGATCACTCACTGTTCAATGTGCACAAGGGCAGGGCAGCTGTCCATTGGGACCAGGGTGCATGGAGGAAAGGATGGGTTCCCCATGTCCTTGGCACAGCAGAAAAGGGCGGCCCTGCCTTGGGCAGGCAGAGCTCTGGAAGTCATGCCTGTGAGACCATGGGCCGCTCTGGGGAGAAGGCCCTGGGTCCTGGCAAACTGGGCAGAAGCAGAGGGGCTGGAGATAAGGAAAGCTTTATGGCCCAGGAGGGCAGCTGAGCAATGGGGATGTGCTCAGAGAGGTGGTGCTTTTCTCTGCCTGGAAAGCTTCCAGGCTCCATGTGATAACATCCTGAGCTGTGGTCTGACCTCAGGGCTGAGCCTGCTCTGAGCAGGAGTAGGAATGGAGACCCTCTGAGGTCTTTACTGGGACAAAACGTCCTGTGGTCCTATGGTCTGGCAGTCAGGCTGCAGCCATTCCTTAGGCCAGAGGAAACAGGTGGGCAGTGACCTCTGGAGGGTGAGGGTCTAACCCCCTGTTTGTACCAGACCAACTCCTTGTTAACATTGCTTGTAGAATTGGCACTGACCAGAAGCTTTGAGATGGCCCTGGGTTCATCAGTAAGACTGAAAGTATGCTAGTACACGAATCCCAAAAAGAAAAGTATATGTATCAGGAATACTTTATCTATAGGGTCTAGTGCACATGTTAAAATTAATGGCACTATGTCCTCTAATTGAAAGATAGGGGTTAATCAGGACTTCTTAGAAATATCTCTTCTATAACAAGCAAAAAAAGACTTAAGAGAAATGTACACATCTAAGCAAGGGTGAGTAAGTAAAGTTAATTAAGATATTTTTGGCTGAATTTCAAAGTAAAAGTGTGATTCTCAAAGGCAAACATCTGACACTTCATCCCTAATGCGTATCTAACAAAAAGCCAAATGTTTAAAAATGTGCAAGAGCCAAAAGCTAATGGATGAAACTCGGAGTTCAATGCCAGTCTCATTTATAAAATGGTCTCATTTAGTACAAGAGAGTGTCTTACATCTTACAATTACATATGATTAATGAACAGACCTTTTGTTTTCAGTAGAAGCAGGAATGTAAGAAATTAGAGGTCAGGGAATGCTGAAAGTTAGTACTGCAGCCTATACATAAAGTAATTCAATATTTTTTGCCAAAGTGTTCAGTAGTGTAGCTGACTGATGAAACTGCAGTTTTGGCCTTCAACATTCATCCACAGAAATGCAAAGCAGTTGTCCTTGCAGAAATCTCTGTCTCAGGCTGCCTCTTCATTGGAGATTAATCTTGCATCACTTTATAGCATTCTTTGCCCTGCCTCTGTAACAGCAGTACTTGAAAATAATTTTTAATAATTGATAACTTAGCATTTGAAGAAAAGACCTTCTGGCATTTGGGATTCTTTCAGTAGCCAAAGCAGCTCCACAGACAAAACAGAGAGCACAAGGGATCTGGATAATAAGAAATGACTAATTAACTTCATACCAATTTTTGGCAGAGAACTGGGTACTGGCAGGCCAAAGAACATTTTGGGTTCAATCTGCTTTTAGCTTCATAACTGCCAAAGTCTGACATTTTCCCTTCAGGTTGGACGCTTGAAAGGTATCTGATGCAAACATGATTAACATGTTTTTGAATAATGATCACACTAAAAGGAAATGTGTAGGACAGCAAAGTTCTCAGTGACCTAGGCAATCAGATATACCAGCTTGTAATTAAATAACAATGCAGGGTATTAGGCTTGACTGTGACACTCACTGTTTATTATAGATTTGAAGTCCAATGAAACCTCTAAGCATGCAATTGCCCTCAAATTATATTTTGGTTAGTGTGGAGGTACAAAGTGATTTCCTCCCACTCCACGTCTAATGGACACTGTCCAGATGACATGTTGTCTTAGGAAGCATCCCAGTGGGCAGGGATCATCACTATCTGCAGACATTCATGCTGCTGTTGCTAGGGATTGACCTTCCTTTTTTCTCTATACTTTACCCCTCATTTTTTCTTATATTAAGCTGACATTTTTGCCATCTTTACATCTTACTTCACCGAGCTCCTCTCAGCACTCCACACCTAATTATTTTTTGCCATTGGTCCTAGTTTTGCTACATCCACACACAAATGTGGTATTTCTGGTACTGTCACTTATGCAACACTGGGCGTACATGGCTTTTCAGTCATATTGGATGGCTGTAAATTTTCCAACAGTAAAGCTCGATGTGAGTGGCTTTGCACTCAAAGTTGTCCTGCCATTGTTCACTTCAGCTTGGCTGGAACTTATTCCTAGATGTTTTGCTTGATGTTATCCTCCGTGCGCCTGGCTAGTTCATACTGAGCATGAGCAAGTTCTCCTTATAAGCACCAACAGCTGACATACCAGAGGAACAGAGTAATTTGTTTTTCACACATCTGATGTGGTCTGTCACAGGTCTTCCACAGGACCTTTGCTGCTGTGAGGCTGTATGTCCCACAGTACCTTTGGTATGACAAGGCCAAGAGGGTTGTGAGCTGCAGAATGTGCAGGAAGCTGAGCTTTCACTGCCAGAACCTCCAGGATGGGGAAACATAGCCATTAACAAGGTTTCTTATAGGGCATAAGAGCATGACATAGCGGCACAGTACTTCAGAAAACAAGGTTTTGGTTATGGTTCAGGGTGTTGCATGATGCCAGTATGTCTTGATTGCAGTGCTGTCGTGGATGTTTGACTTCTTGTGACTCCATCAAATAAAGTTACTCTTTGATGCCAGCGAAGAGTTGCCATGGTATCTCTATAAATTGTGAATTGTTCTTTAGACCCTTTCACCTTCTCTCAAATTCTCCACAAAAAACCAGATATATTTCTGAACAGTTTTTAGCGTAGTTGCAACATGACTGAGCATTGGGCTGAATTGTATTTATTGTATTTCAGGCAAGATTTTCACATAGATATAAAATATATGTAAATAAAGTGTAAACTGTTAAGATGCGACAAAAATAAAACATTAGTCACCTTTTTGATAATGTATTTGAGAAAAAAAAAATTACCATTAAAAAATATTCTTAGCTAATAGACTCCATTAACTTTCAACATGTCTTTTCAAACTAATCACTGAATTTTCATTCACATTTTCCATATATCAATAGATTTCTTTGTCCATTTATGAGTAAACCTACCACTCTGTCACAACTGAAAATAAATGTCTGACTGTTCTCATAGGTGTGGTGACAATGTGGTGTCTTTAATTAGTTCCAGAGAAGTGTCAGCTTGTAAATGTGCTTATTACCAATAAAAGGTAGCCAAATCTATGGTATCACACATGAGTGTATCTATATTTTTTAATTATGGAGTTTTCTTAATAGAGCGTGTGCATAAATTATACAGTGTTTAAGTGGAGAGTTATGATGGTAGAGTGGTAGAGGCTGCATTTAATGTTCCAGAGGTTTTAATGTGACTCTTTTGTGGCTTTCTCTGCTGGTAATTTTATCTGGGAGCGCAAATTCACAAACTGGATACAAACCTGTCCCTTGTTTTTTTTAACTTTTGATGCTCGCAATGTCCCATACTACAAAAGCATTTCATTGGGATAAATACCAAAAGCTATGTATTTTGGACCAACACAACCCTTCAATAAAAGCTAACATTTGGAAACTGCAGCAATTTGGAGGCAGGATTCAGACAACTAAGAGCTACTGGAGTGATGCTGAAGCCACAGGCTGCAACCACAGAGAAACCTGAGAGTAACAGTTTTGAAACAGTTTCAGACCCATTTCTGAAAGCTGTGGTTGCCCTCTGTGGGGGGAGGCAGGGCAGGTGATCCTGCCAGGTGGTATCACCTGTTTGCTGAGCTTCTCAGGCCTGCTCTGATTTTCAGACACTATGAAAGGAAGAAGAGCGAGACAAGAACTCCAGACACCTCCCACCAGTCCCTGTTAGTCAAATTCTGCCTTTTACCTTTAGAGCTCAGTGAGGGAAATAAAGGAATCTCAATACAGCCTTAAAACAGTTTAAATGGAAAAGAATTAAAGATTTTTCACTTGGGACCATTTGTCTGAACTCCAAAGAGTCTGTTGTTCAGGGATTGAAAATATTTTTGCTTTTAAACCCAAACAGGGCTACTACCCTTCAAAACAGGCCAGTGTTATTCTGCTGTGCAATGAAAGAACAATTCTTTGGGTTGTGAAAAGAAGGTTTTTAGATAACTTGGGTAACAGGGGTCAAAAAGCCACCCTCTGCCCTGCTCAGTGCACAGAGACCTCCTGTCTGTCTGCAGGCAGCTGCTGGAAACAGCTTTGCTGCTGTCACTGGGGCCTGTGACTGAACCAACCAAGGAGCAGCCAGTAGGATTTCCAATGCTCTCTGTTTGCAAAGAATTCACAGAATATTTTGAGGATGAAGCTGAGAGGAGCAGCCCAATGACACAGCAAAAACAAACTGCATGTTAACGACTGCTGAAAGGGTATCATTTACTCCAGTGCAAACAAAGGATTTGGATGGAAGGAGGAGGACTTGGAGTGGTTAGGCTCTTGGAAAATTCTTCACAAGTGGGAAGGAAAAAATTTTATCCATGGAGGTCAGGGAAACTGAGTCGAGCCTTCTTGAAAGGAAAGAAAGGGGAACAAAAGGAAGCTGGCAAGAGCAGAACAGCAAGGGACCAGTGATGTGCTTGCAAGCCCAGTGGTCAAGGTGTGCAGAGGGAGACTGTCAAAGCTGTATGTGACAGCACCAAGATGAAAGCCAGCATAAGCACTCACAGGATACAGCCTCAGTGTGTGTGTGTGGTGGCCCGTATGCATGCCTTTTGTTTGGTTACATCGTGTTAAAACTTGGTGAAATGCTGTGGGAGTGGCTTCACAGAGCAAAATAATTGGTGCTGAGGACCTGAGATCCATATGCATGTTTCAGCTGTACAGTGCTTCAGGCAAGTTTTAGTTCCATCCCATAACCTGACTGCCCACTGACTGGAGTACCTCTTCCCATTCAGTTTAAGGGATGCAGTCCAGTTTATGCAGACCATTAGGTGAGGCAAACCATAGTGAAGAAAGATGATGATCAGGTGAATGATTTTAGGAGAGCATTCCCCGTGTGAACTGAAACACTACTACAGATGTACTCTCTGACCAAGTTGATAGGAGTGTTTAAATGAAACAAGATGGAAGAAGGATAACAGGAAATGTGAAAAGAAAAGGAGGGGAAAAAAATGGTTAATCATCCAGAAAGTTCTAAAAGAAGAGGAGAAAAGAACTACCTATAGATCTTTATCTTCAAAGGTAGCGTGGCATAGTGCAGAAGAGAATCTGATTCAACATCAGCATCTCAGAAAAATGGTCTATTTTTATCACAAATGCATTTGAATGTTCAGCACTAAAAAAATTCTGAATGAAAGAAGCCAAATAGATATTAGAATGACCATATTTGTCTGCTTTTACTTTTTTCACCACATCTGGTGTGGATTACTGTATTTTCTTTCTTCTTGTAGAAGACTGTTGTTCCTCCTTTCTCCTCCCTGTCAACTAACCACTAAATGTAGGCAACATTATTTTTAGCAGAAAATGCAAACAGCATGCATCAGAAAAAGCAAGCAGGAACATGCCTCAGCAAATATTTCAGTACATGCTTTATTATAAGATGAATTTTAAAAACTATTATAATACATTGAAATGTCTGTGAGGACATGTGACCTCTTCAGAGGGAGTTGAGTTGACTGAAATACATCTATTGATACCAGCCATGGGATAAGGTTCTGGAAAAACTTTCTATGTTTTAAGTTTTTCACCATTTGTTTGAAAGAGAATTTGTTTCAGAAAGAAAATTGTACTATGTTCACTGCCATAGGTTTCTGTGTTTCCAGTGCAGCCCAATTTAATTTCCTTTTACTTTCCACAAGGTTGCTTTCCCAGGGCTTTTTGCGTTTCAGCATCTCCAATTATTAAGAGTTTGGCTTCTCATTAAAAAAACTCCTACAGAAGCCAGGCATCTTGGAGCCATCTCACACTTGATTATGGGCAGAAATTGTGGAATGCTGACTATTCTGCATGTCAGATCTTGCCAGTGGCTGGAAAAATAAAGCCATTATTTAAAACAGCATTGTTACTTTTTCCAACAAGAGCAAGACTCATCTGGTTCTTATAGCATTTGAGACTGTGTTAAGCAATGCAAGATTTTGCTGTCTTAGAACAGACTTCAGAACCAGCATATTTTTAGTGTTTCGTGTTTGAAATTTACTGGACTCTGGGCAGGGAGAGACTGTAGGTGAGGAGTAAAAAGACAAACAAGGGTAAGATCTATATGTTTCCCTGATATTTGAGGCAGGAGAAAGCTAAATGTCATCTACCACAAGCTGGAAGGAGTTAATATAATGACAAGTTGCTTATATTGTGGCAGCATCTCAGGGTTTTAGCTTCATCTGGTGAATGTATCTGGAAAAAACAGTCATCTGGATAGTGTGAGGTTCAGACAGCTTTTTGATGCTTTGGCTTGTTAACTGTCCTTCTCTTGTTGAGACTGCTCTGATGAGTACAAATGACTTTACCGATAGGCAGCTGCAGAGATAAAAAGTGATGAAGTTTATACTCATTAATCAGTGCTTAATGATTGTGGTAAGCAACTTGAAGCCAGCTAGAAATGGTCCAGAGGAATTATTCAAGGTGTGACAGGTTTTAGTACTGTTTTGCTTTATTAAGCAATTTCTTTGAAAGATACATTATATTTGCTGTTAAATTTTTTGGGAACTATATTATTACTATTTTGGGTTAAAGGGTGGCAGAAAAAAATTATGAAAGTAGAAAAATTTATTTAGCAGCACAGCTAGGTTTTGTCCCAAGCAGAGACATGTCCCAAAGTCAATTTGCACCAAGTTATGGCTTGTCAGCAGGAAAGCTGGACTTTGCTTTGTAATGTATGTCTTCAATATCTCACAGCCTTGGTGATGCAGACATTCATGATCAGCTTCTGACAGGATTGCTCATTTGGACTCCCCAAACCAGCAGTGAACCACAGTGGTGTTTCCACAGTGCTGATCTTTAGTCAGTTAGGGAAGGCAAAAAAACCCAGCTGCCAGCCTAAGTCTTTCCCTATTCTCTCTTACAGTTTAGTTTCTCTGTTACACGCAGAGCTTTCCTTGCTGGCTGTGCAGCAGAATTGCTCACTGAGCCACTCTTGAATCTTCCTGGTGGGAAGTGACATGTATGGCAAGCTTTTCTGCTCACTTTTCTGGACTTAATTTTTTTCAGGAGGAAAGGATGGGGAAAACGAAGCAGAAGTGGAAGCAGAAAGTAAAGGAGAAAGTAAGGAAGGCTTACTTAGTAAGTGCTGCAATGTGAAAGTTATAATGGAATTAACTTCTCATTGACTTTTTACTGTTTCAGTTCAAAGTTTACAAGGATATTTTTTACATACTTTTTATCATTTGATATATACAAAGTGTGTTACATCCTATATAAATGTCAGTCTCATTTGCTAAAGAGATAAACTGACAAAGTAAAATTTCTCTCTTCTTTAATCTCAGACATTCTGAATTCTTGCATGTTTTTGCACACAGTTTATTATACTCTTGGACACCATTCAGAAACAATGATCACAGAATTAGCTGGAGTGGAACAATCCTGATGGATTCAAGTAATTCATGAAAGTTATTTAGTGACTATAAAATCAGAAACACCCCAGATTTACATAGACCTGGAAAAATATACAAGGAAAAAATTATCTCTGATTCAAGAGTAATTCCAATATTTTCAGACAAGGATTCAGCTCTTCCTTTGGTTTCTCCTTCCTTGTAGGAGTTGGAGATGGGGTTTTACAGTCTTTATGCTGGTTTGTGAATGGACATTACTTTCAGAGTGGTTCAGGTATCTGTCTCCTCCTCTCTTTCCTTTGTAGATACCTGTAAAGAATGTTTTGTCATGAGCTAGCCTGTGTCAAGATATTCTCTGGACAAGAAGACCTCAGTGAATGCATGGTTTGAGTGGCTTAAAAAGACACGTATCTTTGAATGTAGCAGGTTCAGGTAGGCCCAGGGAACCATGCCTAAATCCGAAAATTATGATGGAATTTGGAGACCAAAATCTCTGGTCCCTTACTGGATTCTAAAACTGTGAGATTATAATCCATGATAACAGGAACAGAAACATCTTGCATTAGTTACTAAAACCCAATGCAAGCATGTGGGATTAAAAATGTATGGGGAATTTAAACATGAGGACACTTCAGATTTCTTTTCAGAAAAATTGCACCATCAGCAAGGACAGAGTAGTGTGGACAGAGATTTTTCATGTGAGGTGCAAAAAGGCACTGGAAACTAAAATTTGAGTTTTTTCTTCACTTTCCTTTTACGTTTTATGTTCAGTGTGATTTGAAGTCCTTCCCATTAGACTGTTGTAAAAGGTTTTTCAGCCATCTGGATATCAAGCAGTGATTAGTTTATGTAATCTGGGAATGGATTTACATAAATATTCATGACATAGTCATCCTGAAAATAAATGAAAGTTAATGGATAGGGCTTCATGCTCAGGCTAGAGTCCTACTGGAGTTACACTAAGAAGATTTCTGCATGTAGGCAGGACTCCCTTATGCACATTTTATTTCATTTATTTGAACCCTCTGCTTTTCACTAGAGAATTATATTTCCTAGGCAAATTGTACCAGTGCAGATAATCCACAGGAATGTTTAGACTAGTTCTGTATTTTGTAATACATTCCCCACACCTGTCCATTAGTCTTTCTGACCAACTGTAATGTACAATTTTATCTTATAATGAATTAGTTCACATTTCCACAGATCAGAGAAGTGCCAAGATGTGCTGCTACCTGCTCTTTAATGAGTAAATACATCACATTTTACTAGTAGTCAAGAAATCAGTGCTCTAAATGATAGGACTCTTACTAAAGCTAGCATATTAATTAAAAAAAAAGGAAGTAATTCTTTATGATAAGATTTGAGACAATGAATCTGCCTCTATTATCAAGCGGGTCTTTAGTGTTATTTGAAGGACGCAGTCACCTTGGCTTAACTGTGTTTTGAAGTGCATTTACCTGAATCCTTTAGTTTATGAAAAATATCTTGTATACTTTTAAAGTCAGTACTCAGCCCTTGCTTTTCCTTCAATTGCTGTGGTTGGAATAACATTGCAAAACTTGCAGGACCCAGGTATATTCGTGTATGTGAATGAAGAGTTACTGTGTTTATCTAGATGTTCCTATAATTCCACTCATAGAAACAGAGTGCAGAGAGAAAAAAATTGCTCTTCCCTGGTGCACATAAGGTTAGTTGACAAATACCTGCTGAAAACTGAAGTGCACTGAGGCTGCAGCCTCCAGGGCCAAAGAAAGAACTTCACTATTTTTTTCTCCCCTTGCAGAATGTATGGGTCTGAGCCCTTCTTGGGGACGTCAGACCACTCATCTTGTGGGCTGTTCAAGCAAGTGCATGGCTTTCACTGAATCAATACTTTGTCCATGCTTTGGCCTGTAACTCAACCATACCCTTGTATGGAAGACAGTAGGGTTTTCTTTAGATAAAAGAGTGAACTAAATAACACTTTTTTTATGTTTTCAAAATTTAATTTAGTATTCTGTATTTGTGGAGTCCTCAAAAAATAGCTTCTGAGAGTATATTTTATTTATATATGTTTTACAAGATGTAAGCACCAGAAATGCCTTTCCAAGGACTATATAGTCTTCCTAATTAATACTAAAGTTCAAAATTAGAGGATTTCATCATCTATATATTCTTCCAGCTGATGCTATTGCACTGAGCTCCTAAACTAATTATAAGCTGCAAAAAGCTTCTGCAAGCCTTCCCTCTCCCAGTTGTCAGACTGGAAAATAGGCTTTAATAACATGTGTGAGAGTTCAATCTGGGAATGAACAGACCTGAATATTCAAGTGCTCTTGCCACCCGCTTCTTTTCTATATCAAGGCTTCTCAATGTTGAGTGCCTTTTCTGATCATAAAATAACTAGATCCAAAACAATTAGAGTCTTGAAAGCTTTGAATTTTCCTTGGGGACTTCCAGGCAGCCAGTGCAGCTGTCTGAGCAGCAGTGTAATGCTCTCCTGTCACTAAGTCCCACTTAAGTGAGCTACTAGGTTCCAAATTAGTTTTGGTGTCCAAATGATGTCATTAAATAGGAGAGATTAAAGCTTGATAGGGAATAGGCCAGCCAGAATATGAAACAACATTAATCCACAGCTTCTCCAGTTGCAGATACATTTTTCTGGAAAGTGTGAAAATGCTATGTCAGCACTCATCAGGTAAAGTTAAGTACTAAGCAAAAATATTTATCATTGTGGGGAGAGGTATGTTTTAAAGTGTATGATCATATCCAGACTTTTCTGATGTGTCATTCACATGTGTCATGCAAGATCATAAACTCTTCTGTACCTCCTATATAATGTCAAGTATGTAGTGATGAAGCATGGCAGGCATTGGTTCATGGTAGGTCTCCCTTCAAAATGTCATTGAAATATTTAAAGAGTAGTGAAATTTTGCTCTGTTTTCATTTTTTTTTCTTTCCTAAGATATTTGCCCTATAATGGCAGGCCATACTAATACAACATGGACTGAATGGATTTTTTCATTAAAAAAAACAGAGTATGTTCAAAAAGGGATATAGTTTCTCTCATAAATAGTGTGATCACTGGGAACTGGGGTGAAGAGGGCAGCTAGCAGGACTCTGCATATGATCCATTTATGATCTGCTGTAAGCAGAGATGGAGGAGGAATCGTAGTAGCTTTAAGCAGAAGTTTAGAAGTTCCATGGAGAGCTTCAAAGAGTGGAGGGAAAATAGATCAGGTGAAATCTTGTAGGCAGATCTAGTAGTAGCCCTGCTTAGCAACATATTTTAAGTAGCCGTTGTACACCAGGAAGGATCCAGGCTGGATTCTGGGTAATATTCCTCTTGCCTCTCCATAACACTGTAGCTGTATCTTTCTTTCACCCCTGTGTGTCCTATGTTAAACAGAACATTTCTCTTATTCATTTCCTACTGTAGAAAATACTGGTGAGTAGTCTAGGCATAGGTGAGAATATAAGCTTGTTTGATATTTGATGAAACCTGGAGATCCCTTTGCTTCCTCTCCTGAAGAGGTTGTTGTGCATTAGTGTCCTCTTGCAAAATGCTGGCAGTAAGGGTTGAAGAAGAGGGTTCCACTGCACAGGGCTCATTAGTTCAACTGATGTTCTCAGTCTAAGCAAGCATCCTTCCTGGTGCTCTAAAGGTTATAATGATTTTCACTTGTTGGATATATATCCTTCAGCTATACAGAATAATTGAGGAAAGCTTTTTTTGGCCATGCCTTTTCTGTAATATGCCTTGAGTGGTTGAAAACAAAATCCTTCATCAAATAGCTCTTAGTGGAGCCAGAAACTGAATCAGTGAGTGTGTGTTTTGTGGACCTGACAGAGTCCCAGGCCCCTTCATTTGCATTAATGTTATACCAATACCAGGAGGAGATAAAATTCTGGCATTAGTTCCAGAAAAGCATTCTTTCTATTGTTGATAGGAGAGTGGAAGTGAAGATTAAAAAAAAAAAAAAAAAAAAAACCACAAAAAAAACCCAACAAAACACCAAAGAAATCTCCACAAAACCAAACCAACCAAACAAACCCCCAAAAACTATAAGGAAGGTACTTATATTTTGTCAAAATATACTAAGATTATAGCACTTTCTGATCCATACATTTTTGGGAAAAAAGAAAATCGTAAAGAGATTTTGTCACTATAAGAGCAGAAGTAAGTCCAGAGAGCATTTTGAATATAACCATTGTTCTGAGAGAAACCTTGAGCAGTGTTTGGGTCAGAGGAAACAGTGAGATTGAATTTTGCTATTTACTTTTTGCAGGCAGGAATAGCAAACAATTCTCTAATCTCAGAGGGACAAAGGCCACTGACTTCCTCTCTTGGTCACCTTCATATAAAGTATATAATCTTTTCATTCTAGAAGCAGAAGATTTTCCTAGATCATGCTGCTAAAATTTGGTAAAACTTGTTTCCATGTACTTCACAATAAAATCTGGAGAGTGATACTTATTACCAACAGAGGGGTTATATTTTGCTTTGGGGAGTTCTAGGAAAGTTATCTTAATGCAAAAGAAAGGCTCCTAATTTGGGCACATGTTGCCTTTTCCCTCTAGGTACTCCAGGTGTTTTCTCCTTAATTTTAGCATCACTCACACTGCTTGGCAAACATCAAAGAGATTTTATTGCTATAGAAATACATAAGTCTCTGCCTCTCTCCTTCAGTTTTCAGCCACAGAAAATTGTGAAACTATCCCATAGATGAGCAGAAAAATGGCAGGTAGCAAGGGAAACAAGATGATTCATGTTAGTCCTTTGACATCAGTAGGGTTTCTCTTTCACTTATGAAACCAGCAGCAAATTCAGTCCGCTGGCACTCACCTGCTCTTCCAACAAAACACAACTCCTTCCATGAGGCACTGCCACAGCAATAACTGCCTCTGATAACCCAACCCACAGCTGGTTAAGACCAGTTAGTGCTAGTGTCAGACCTCGGATAAATGTTTTTCTTCTCACCTCACCAAATATTCAGCCCAGACCCATAATGAATTCTCAAGGCAGTTCTGACAGAGCTAGAATAAAGGCAGGCAATCAACAGCACATGTGCAGCAAAACGTGCTTAGGCCTCTGGCACCACAATGAGGCCACCAAATGTTCTTGGTGATGCCATTCAGTTGCTGGAAATAATTTTTTCTGTGGGCAACTGTAATTATCAGGACAATCAGCAGAGGGAATAGCTGTCTTTCTGAACCACTGAACCAAAAAATAGGCTTTTGACAGGATCATCATAATCCCTGGCCAACATTAACAAAAATAGGATTCCAAACCTAATAAAGTTGTTGTGGGGTCATTCAATGGCTTTATTCAGAATTCTTGAACCTTCCCTCCTCATGACCTGCCTCTTGGCAGTTCTGTAAATGATGAAGTCTGGTTGTAAGGAGTAGCCATTACACAGACGCCATTTGTGGATGTTCCATAAGTCACCCAAAAGAATGACAAAACCAGTCTCACAGTGCTTTTTATAACATGATATTCACCACTGTCGCTTGCCACCATAATGTGTTTAATGAAAAATCTCCAAATTGCAGAAAAAATAACCTTAAATTAAAAAAAAAAAAAAGCCAAACCACAAATAAACTAAAAGAGACACCCACAAAACCCCCCAACCAAAACCAAAAACCCCAACACTATCCCCCCTAAAAATTAGTGAAAATATAAAAAGGCTGATTCTGTTTTTACTTATGAAAGCAACTACTCTCTTTGAAATCTCCCCTAATATGTTCTTTTGCCAGGTATCTCATTGGGAGATTTCCAGGTTGTGTTTCTTTAGAATAAGTAAAAAATCAGGACTGGTGGCACAGTTCCTAAATATAACAGAGAGATTTACTGCTATAATATATGTGTTTTATGCTAACAGCTTCAGTGTATGCTCTCCATATTAAAAAAACCAACAAACAAACAAAGAAAAACAAAAAAAAACCCACAACAAAACAAAATAATACAGTAACATGAATCAGAGACTTTGAAGTAGAGGACTTAGACTTTCTATTAAGAATACTTACACCATATGGAAGCATATTAGATAAGAAAAAGAGAGAAAGAAAGAGAGAGGAAGGAAGAAGCTAAGCAGGGAAGGGAGGGAGGAAGGGAGGGAGGAAGGGAGGCAGGAAGGAAGGAAGGCAGGAAGTCAGGCAGGCAGGAAGGCAGGCAGGCAGAAAAGAAGGCAGGAAGGCAGGCAGGCAGAAAGGAAGGCAGGAAGGAAGGCAGGCAGGCAGGAAGGAAGGAAGGCAGGCAGGCAGGAAGGCAGGCAGGCAGGAAGGAAGGCAAAAGGAAGGAAGGCAGGCAGGAAGGCAGGACAGAAGGCAGGAAGGAAGGCAGGCAGGCAAGAGGAAGGAAGGCAGGAAGGAAGGAAGGAGAAAAAAAAAAGAGTAAAGGAGAACATTGTGCATTATAGGAAAAAGAAAAATATAGGATAGAAATAGTCTTTTTCCATCTGTAATCATAGGAGCACATGTATAAGGTAGGGAAAGTAAATTGTCTATTTGTCCCATATGAACGGTGGTAGAGACCATGCTTTCAGGTTCAAGTTGTTCTGGCCATCCCTAGAGGGTGACTAAGGACTAAAAATAAAGATAATGAATATGTGGAAGAACTAATGAGTGTCTTTGCAGCAGGTGCATGCCATATCGCAGCTCCCAAGAGAACAGTTCTTTAACCACTGTATTTCAGACACTCCCTCAGCAACGCCAGCATCATCCTGCCTTCAGCACACATCAGCAGTGCAGCAACATCTGTTTGCAGCCCATCTGACTGTTGTGGCCTTGCCTGGGCTGGTCAACACTTTGTATGTTTCCAGAACTATCTGAGAAGCAATTGTGCTAACTCTGTGCCATACATAGAAATTTCAAGAATATGGTGTGAAGGATTTGGTATAGCATGGAAAAGCACTCTTTTGTTGAATATGTCTATGTGACAACAGGCTGTGTTTTCAACTTTGTAGAAAAGTGTTAAAAAGAGTTAAGTCAGAACTTAATGCCCAGTACCACATACAGCATGGTTACGCTGTGAACAGTGAAGAGTTAAAATCATGAGTCAACAACTGTGATGAATACTGATGTGAAGTATCGTCTGGGTTACCAACTGAAAGAGTGTAGGGAAGTAAAATCCTACAGAAAGTATATTTAGCTTTGCATACATTGTGGCTTGAACCTATTCAGAATTTAATTAATTGATAAATAAAAATTTAACACTGCTTGTGTTGAATTTTTGACTGCTTTCAATTTTTTATGTTTATCATTTTTCCACAAATAACACAGGGAAGCTAAGTCATGCTGGTGATGAAATAGGAAAACTCTCTTAAAGATGGGCATAGAAGATCTTCTCTACAGATAACAAAGAGTGCCTAAAGGGCTGAGGTAGTCAATGCCTTTTAACCATTACTGTGTGCTTTGTACTTGTGTGTGTATCTGGCCCTGCTTGAGTCTATGTGGGCATTGCAATGGGCAGAGGCCAGTCTGGTGCCAGCACCTGGACTGAACAGCTGATTCAGGGCTTTCACATAAAATTAAACCAGTACGTTTGATGTAGAATGGAGTAAAATTCTGTACTTTGAAGTTTGTAGTAAAAATTATCTTTAAATTTGTTTAACAAAGCCACAGCAATTTCTTGTAGACTCAAATAAAAACCATAAGTTGGCCACTTGAAAAAGGAAGGAGGATCAAGCAGGCTCTAATTTTATCCTGCTTTCCCAAGAAAACAGAGTTTATGGTAGCATCTTGGTTACATACAAGTTTGTGTTCTTCTCATTGTCCCCAGTTCAACTTTGATTTTGCTAGCCCTTTTTGTAAAATCAGTTAAGGGATAAAAGTTTTAAAAATGTATGTTCCAGCAAATCTATGCATATTTATGCCAGGGTAGAAAATTAGATATACACAAATTTTGTCATCTACCAAGGTGACAATGTGAATTTAGTCCTATCAGGCACAAGACCCCAAAATAAAACAAAAAACAGGCAGAGAAGAGCCACAGGAAGCTTTCTAAGCTCCCTTTACAAAATTTTGGTTCCTTCAGAGCATCCAAACATACCTAGCACTAAACAGCAACATCATAAAAAGTTGCTCCTCCTAGTTCAAATTGTTTGTACCAATGTGATTTGTCCAATCTGTGTATTTCTCCATCCTGTATTCCCAACAGTGGCAGAGGCTAAGCACTCAACCATTTGATACTGAATTAAATTGCATTTCAGTTTGCTTGTATTGACAACAATTAATCTGAAACAACAATTAATCTGAAGATCTAATTTTTTTTTTCCTTAATCTGTATTTTGTGTGGTAGAAAGTGGAGAGAGCCTGACTTTAACATCTTTGCTGCCTGAGCTTAGAATTATAGGACATAGATGAATGAATCTATTCCTAGTTAAATTCAGCTGCAGTAAATTGACTGATTGGGTTCACTGTCATGGTTTCTGGCTTCTCTCCCAGCAGTAAAGGACTAGCTTCCATCAAGCATGCTGGTGAATGTAGCCATGGCAATGATCCAGAGTGAAACATGACTACAGAGAATGGAGAGGCAGGCATCTTCCTGTTCAGAAAGTCAGCTGCCCTAGATGTGCTCTTAAGCACTCTACTAATTTCTGATAGTTAAAAAATAAAGGGGTTGTGGATTGAAGTTCAGGAAAATAATTGTGTCTTTAGTTTGTCCTTTCTGGGCTCTTCTTTTGTCACCAAAAATAGGTTCTTCCTAAGAAAAGCTGGCAGGTTCTTGATATGCTTTAATAATTATAAATCACAGAAAAGAAAATGCTGTCCTCAAGGGCAGAGTCTGTCCCTGTTTGATTGTATATAACCAAATGGATCTTGTCAACTACACCTACTGCATTTTTTTAAACATCTTTCCATGAAGCATTTAGATGGATGCAAACCTTTAACTTTTGGGAATAATGGGAAGAGAGTAACTTGTTTTGGTTGTCCAGTTGTTTTAACAGGGAGCTTGTCTGAAAATTATTTTACTGTCTCACTGGTTTTTGACCTGGCATTGTCCTAGTATTATGTTTAGGTATTTTCAAATACCTTAGGAAATTTTGGGTTTGACAGTTTCTCTTTTTCAACCTACTCCTTCTTAGTGCTGTGATCCCACAAACTCTCTTTATGCATGTTTTGTTGTCTTTAATTTTGTACAGATATATGGTACACAGTAATGTCAGTGTCAAACCTGGCAGCAGAGAAGAACTGACTCACTTTCAACTGAAAGCAGAGAATTGGTAATGATATAAAAAAGCAGTTCTACCAGTGAATTAAGCCTGCTTAAACATTTCTGCCAGCAGAAAAAAAAAAAAAATATTTTCTACTGCTATTTGTTTAGATATCTTTGTGAGAAACATCTAATGGCTGCCCCACAAAAACTACAAAATTGTTTCAAAGAGTCACTTTTCAAGATTTTCTTACAGCATTTGTGAAGGTGCAAGTGTTACTTCTATTATCTTTATTTGCAAGTGTTTAGAAATGGAAGTTAATCAGTCACAATATAGTATTTCCTTCCAAGCAAACCAATCTCTCTCCCAGTCACAACATGCTGGCAGCTTCTTAGGCACCCACCCACCTTTTCTTGTCTGGTTTGGCAGCCATGGTTCCTAATCCGAGCTCTCATCTAAGAGGCCACAGATTTGGTCCTTTGCTCAAGCCAGCTGAGGTTCTGCTTTGACTCTGCCACATGGAAGCTGCTCCCTCACTTAAACTTGAAGAGAGACAGAAGTTGGGCCCTTCTATGACAGTAGAGTTGGGATGACAGCAGGGCAAGAGGATTTCTTTGCCTTTCACATTGGGAAAGGGGGCACAGTAGTCTTCAATAAACCTGGCTGATTTGCTGTTTTTTCTGCAAACCTGTAAAGTGGACAGTTCTTGGTCAAAGTTTGCCACACTGCTCTTGTTCACAGAACACCTTCAATTTTGCATGATTATTTGTCTTGCACCTTTGTCAGGCTGTACCCTTGTGGGTCTCTGCTGCTTGAACGGAGGGGAATTTGGATTTCACTCACTCAGTGAAACCAGGATTTCCCAAACTCATTCAGCATTGCTGGGTTTGAAATTTTTCCACTTGAGAAGAGAGAATTTGGCATGTAACCACCTTACTTTTAGTTGGATGTCAGTGAAATGGGTCTCTGCTGTTATTCTCTCTCTTCCCTCCCACCTCCTACCTCTTTTTTGTCTGTGGAAGAGATGGAACAGATGGGAAGGTGTAAGAAATCCTCGTAGGCATGAAAAAGAAAGAACTTTTTTTCCAGGCTCTCTCTCTACATGTATAGTCAGCTGGGAGAATGTGTGTTGTTGTTGGGTTTTTTCCCTACTGAGACAATCAGTTTGATATAACTGCAAAGGTGGGTATTGCTATACACATGGTTGTGTATCAACCTACTCCCATAAATGCCGTGGGTTAAATAAGCCAAAAATCTAATTAGCTGATAAAACAGTAACATGGATACTGTTATTTATTCTATCTGGCAACCCTGAGATAAGGGACTGTGGTCCATAGTTTATGCTGATGACTACTACATCAGCTGGGATACTGCCAAGGAGGGCAAACTCCTCCAGAGCAATGGGTCTGCAAGGAGCTCTGTGAAAGAAGGTCATGGGGCCAAGGTTTTTCCTGCTATTGCTACAGGTTCCATGACTGGTCAAAGTTTCACATTTGTTGCCTAAAGTGAAGTTAAGTTTTCCTCCAACACTGCACTGGTATGGCATGGGATTAGGCCTCTTCCCAGAAGCTGTGGGAAGTAATTGTCCTGCTCTCCTCTGCACTGGGGCAGCCTCATCTTGAGTCCAGTGTGCAGTTTTGGGTGCCATAATAGAAGGCATAAAGCTATTAGAGAGTGTGTAAAGGACGATCATGGTGATAGTGAAGGGCCTTGAAGTGAAGTCATATGAAGAATGAGGCTGAGGTCACTTGGTCTGTTCAACCTGGAGAAGATGAGACTGAGTTGTAGCTCACTACAGTTACACTTCCTCATGAGGGAAGAGGAGGGACAGGCACTGATCACTTCTCTGTGATGACCAGTGACAGTACCCAAGGGAATGGCCTTGTGTCAGCGAAGATTTAGGTTGGCATTTAGGAGAAAATTCTTCACCCACAGGGCAGGTGCTGGAACAGGCACCTCAGGGAAGTTGTCACAGCACCAAGCCCAACAGAAGCATTTGGACAAAGCTGTCAAGGACATGCTGTGACTCTTGGGGACATCCTGTGCAGGACTTGACGGTGGGATCCCTTGATGCAGGGAGTTGGACTCGATCCTGATGGGGGTCTTGCAACCCAGGATGTGCTGTGATTCCATGGGATCATGGGCTGACCATCAGGCAGGACAGTATTACTGGGGCAGTGTGTTCTGGGGCAGGCTGTGCTGGGGCAGTGTGGTGCCGGGGCAGTGTGTGCCGGGAGGCTGTGCCGGAGCTGTCGGGCAGTGTGCCGGGCAGGCTGTGCCGGGGCAGTGTGTGCGGGGCAGGCTGTGCCGGGGCAGTGTGTGCCGGGGCAGGCTGTGCCGGGGCAGTGTGTGCCGGGGCAGGCTGTGCCGGGGCAGTGTGTGCCGGGGCAGGCTGTGCCGGGGCAGTGTGTGCCGGGGCAGGCTGTGCGGGGCAGTGTGTGCCGGGGCAGGCTGTGCCGGGGCACTGGCATGTGCCGGGGCAGTGTGTGCCGGGGCAGGCTGTGCTGGGGCAGTGTGTGCTGGGGCAGGCTGTGCCGGGGCAGGCTGTGCGGGGCAGGCTGTCGGGGCAGTGTGTGCCGGGGCAGTGTGTGCCGGGGCAGGCTGTGCCGGGGCAGTGTGTGCGGGGCAGGCTGTGCTGGGGCAGGTGTGCCGGGGCAGGCTGTGCCGGGGCAGTGTGTGCGGGGCAGTGTGTGCCGGGGCAGGCTGTGCCGGGGCAGTGTGTGCTGGGGCAGGCTGTGCTGGGGCAGTGTGCGCTGTGCTCGGGACACACCGCTAAGGGGGCAGGGGCATAGCTCCCGCTAGGGGGACACTCCTCCATGGCAGGTCTCTGCCAGGGGCCGGTCCGGTCTGAGCCGAGCGCCGAGCCGCCTAGACTAGACTAGATTAGACTAGACTATACGCGGGGGAGCCAAGCCAGACTGCCGCGTTCTTTTCCCGACACTCTGGAGAGGAAGGCACCTGAAGGGGCAGCGGCGACGCCCAGAGAGGTGGGAGATAAGGCGGGGGTGGTTGCGATGTGTTGGGGCGGCGCACGCCAAGGTCTCCGCCGCCTCCAAACTTCCCGCGGTGAGCGGGACACGTCTGCGGCGCGGCAGCCGTCCGCCCCCCGCTCCACGCAGCGCTCGGTCGAGGCGGAGGTCACAGCCCTGCAGCATCCCTGGCCCCGCGGGGACTGCCGTGCTCGGGAGCTTGACCGGTGCCCGCCCCGCGGGGAGGGGCTTCTGTTTCCCCGCGGCCGCACTGCCCGGGCGCCCCCGGGCCTCCTCCATCGGCAGGCGGGGGCGGAACCTGCGCCTGGCCCCGGCCGGAACGACAGGTGGCGGGCGCTGCCTTCCTTGGAGGACGGGATGGTGCTGGTGTGCGCGCTTCGCTCCGAGCAGCAACGACTGCAGCCTGCACGAAGGTGCACTTTCCGAAGTGTTCCTTTTTTTTTTTTTTTTTTTTTTTTTTTTTTTTTTTTTTTCCTTTCCTTTCATTTTCCCCTTCTTCCCTTTTTTTCCCTCTTCTTCCCTTTTCTTTCTGTTTTTCAGGGGGGTTTGTTTATTTGTTCATTTCCCTTTTCGCCATCCCGTTTCTCAGAGGGAGGTCGCTGCGTGCTTCCCCCGGAGCCTCAGGAGCGGGCTCGGTGCTGCCCGGGAGCCGCGGCCTCTCTTGGACCTATTGGTCTATGGCCCTGGGCGGGTGCCCGGGCGCAGAGCTCCCGCCGCCCCTCTGCACCGTGCTCTAGCGCAGGGAGGCGAGGTCCGGAGCCCTTCGTGTTGGTCCTGTTGGAACTACGTTGAGCAAAGGTATGGGAGACTCAGACGGGAGCTTGTCGTTGCGTTTAAGACGCTGAGACACAGCGTCTTAAAAACGGCAATTTTGATGCGCTTTCTTTAATCCTCTGGGTAAAGTTAGTGTCTCGAAGAACGTGCCATGCAGCTGATCTGCCAAGTCTGTTAGTTGTGGAGACACAGGCTCAGGGTGCTGGATTTTGCTTTTAGTTTGCTAGGTTGCTCAAGGGAAACTGGTTTGTGTTAAACTTGTTCCCTAGTGGAACACCGTATTTGAAATCCCTGCAAGTCTTTGCAATCACAGTGTGACAGCCTGACTGCTGGCCTCTCAGAGGTTGACCCAGGGCTAGTTACGGAGAAATGAGTAATTGAGGGTGCGAGGACTCGCACGCCCTAGAGGTACACGCTCTTGGCTTAAAAGAGAACTGCAGTGCAAGCGCAGGCTCCCGAGGAGTCCTGCTTGAAGCTGATTGACCCTGCAGATCATCTGTCTTCTGACAAGACTCCTGCCAGCTGGCATTTGAAGATGTAGAAGCCTTCTTGCTCCCATTTGATGGTCAATCAGCCTGTTCTGGACAGCTTTCATAAATAAAATATTCTAATTGAATAGCTGTGTGATTGTCAAAAGGATAAACATGTTTGAGGACCCTTCCCACCCCTGCTTAAATTTCAACAATTTCTTAACTAGGCATTTGGATTGCTTCTATTTTCTATTCTGTTCCCCAAAAAATGGGCTGCAGGGTAGAAAGAAAAGGAGCACAAGTTAAAATACAGTCAAACAATACTGAATTCCAGAAAGCCCTAAAGAGAAAAGGAGGTGGGTGCAGAATGGCAGGATGCTGCTTAGCATCAAGCCTCTTGCAGTAATGATTTTATGCAGTTTGCTGGTGTGTTGGTGTAGTAGCTGATGCTGCTTAGAATGTATTAGTAAGTGATGTGCAACTTGGGACTGGACCAGATCACTTCAGTTTCTTTGCTGGTGTTTCTCTCCTGAAAAATATTCTTTATTAACTGCCAGCAAAGTACTTGGCATCATTAGGTCCCTGGGGAAGGTACTTGAGTTTTGGAATACAAACTGAGGGAAGCAGAAAGATCCAGGAGCCATGGGAACAAGGATCACAGAGTCATTTGGATTAAGAGCTGATTAAAAATGCTACAGGACAAACATGGTACTCGTCTTTGTTTAATATTAAGTCTTTATCACTAGTTAGGCAAACTGAGAATTCAGATGGATTTTTTTCAGACAAAACACAATGTTATTTTAATTCTTCTGTTTTAGGGTATTATCTCTGTATTAGATGCTTCAGTACCTTTGACGGATAGATGAGTGTCTTGTGAGCCTATTTTGAGCCAAGGACATAGGAAAGAACTGTCCAGATAAGATAGAAAGAGAAACTTAAAATGAATAAGATATTACTGGAATTTTAAGCTAAGTACTGTAGAAGTAAATTTATTTCCAGAGAAACTATACTGTAGCATTCCACTAACGTGTTCTGGTGATGGATAATTAGCATATTAGTATATTAAAGGAGAAATACTTACAAAGGAACTGCAGATATGGCTGAAGATCAGTTATACAAGAGTAACTGAGAGGTTCTTTTAAATGCATTTGGACCAGACAAGAAAAGCAGAGGAGGTTTTGCTCACTGTTCTTGTTACCAGTCTTGCTGGCACACTCCCCTTTCTCTTTTGTGCCATGGATGTTCTTATCTGATTTTAAATCTTTACATTTGAAAAAAAGTATGGATTTTATTTGTTTGGGTATTTTATATTATATCCAATATAAAACTGGATGATTTTCTGTTGGTATGATGGGCTCAGGAAAAGGTTCAGCATCTATTAGAGCAGGACAAGGATGGGAGACTAGAAAGAGGAAAAGAGAGGAAGAAAGGATGTAAAACTGGATCATCCTGTCTTTTGGACCATCACAGTTGTTTGATTTACCCTGGAAAGATAAAAGGGAACTTAGCCTAATCAAGCAGCTTAATGGGAACACACTTTTAAAGAGCAGGGGGCTCTTTAACAAAGAGTTTCTAAGAACTGTTTGATCTAGGAAATCTGTTGTCAGTTTTAAGATCTGCACTGCTTCTGCTGTTGAGGGCATTTGCTTGCCACATCAATACAGTCAAATTTTAAATTTTTATTTTTTAATTTGAAGATTTAAGATAGCCTTATGCTGACAAAAGGTGTAGGTTTTTAATCTAGACAGACTTTAGTAAATTCTGTGGTTAGTAGCACACAGTCCATCCAGGTGGTTGGTAGTAGATGACCACTTCTGTCTTAAAAATACCTCTCTTTCCACTGTAGTGAACATTAGTTTTGGATTTTGGATTTTCATTTTTGTGATTTAGCAATTATTACCATTTTGGTATAGAGAAAAAAAAATATGCCACTCTAAAGTTTTTTAAAAAATTCTAACAAATAGAAGAGTACAGTCTCTGAAACAGCAACTGGAGAGGGTGCTGAACAGGTGTTTAAAGCAGCTTCATGAGCCCTGATATCAGGCCTTGACCTGGGTGGTACTTCCAGTGTGGAAAAGTGTGACTGAGAGCTGATTTCATGCCCTTTGGTGTTATTCATTCCTTACTTCAGCTCTTCATCCTGACAGAATTGCAGTTTATCTTTTTCAGCTCACAACTGTCTGTATTTCAACATAATCCAACCTTTTATTGATCACTACGATATGATACAAACGATAGCAGTGATCATTTCAGGTGATGCTTCCCTGCAGAATACAAGCTTTCACTTTTTCTTCTTTTAACCAGGAAAAAATATCAAGAGGATCTTTAAATGTTTTTTGTTTTGTTTTTTTTTTTCTTCAAATAAATTTGAAGTGGCTTTTAAATTGTTGCTAATTCTAAGAATCATAGAATAATATTTTCACTTTCCTATTTTAGAGTCTTCCCCCCACACACACACACACACACTTTGTATTTTTTCTTGTATTGGCATACTGGCATGGTGTTAGAGTGCTTAATTAAGATAGACATTGAAGTGGTGTCTATTCACAGATCTATCAAAGCCAGTACACAAAAAAACTTGAATAAACAAATGCAATTTTGTTTCTTTTGGTCTCCAGTTACAGCAGTGGTAAACAGTTACAAAAAGTTTAATTGTAAGAGTTATATGTAACAATAGTAGTCTAGAATTTTTCATAGGAACGTTCAGTACTTAATTTTTAAATACTCATGTAAAGAAAAAAAAGTCAAGACATAGTTATTTGACTTCAAATAGTAGAAGACCATATTCAGTTTCAGAAATGCACTGTTTACATAGGAGTAGAAACCCTCAAGGAGGGTTAAGGCTTAATTCCCAGTGAAGAAATGTGAAAATAGTATTGGTTACAGTTACTTGTTTTTTTCTTCTATAATATACAGTTAACTTTAACTTGTAAAAGCACAAATTTTATTTGAGAGCTAGCACAGACAGTTCTTAAACAGCTGTGTTCCCTATAAATGCTTAGCTGATACCAGTTAGGTAAGCTTACCTGGATACCCCAAATTTTCATCTAATGAAGACTCTATTTCCTCCTTTCAAAAAAACCCAGCCAGTTTGCATCTTGGAAGTGTGAGTCACAATTGACAATGAGGAATGCATGAGTTAATAAGCATATCTGCTTTATATTCATAGAAGTACCTCCCCAGGAGAGCAGATGGAGGAAGTGAATGTTTCCACACTGTCCAGGGATGGTATCTTGTTAGGTCATGGTGCCGTCATTACCTAACCAAAACGTGCTGTGATCCCGGGAAGAACTGATAGAATCCAATAGGCTGTGCAAGGTTGTTAGCAGTCATTCCTGCTGAAGCCTGTGATGACTCTTGGCTTTTTAGATACTGGAATCCAGTGCAGAACAGAGAAGAGAAAGTACAATATAAATACAAGTACAGTTATGCAACCTTATGTCATCTTGCCTGATACATTATGCATAGCGATCCTCCAGGTCACGGCCTTCATTGAGCTTGGTATCCAAAATTGGTTTACCTTAATTCCCCACAGTGGCCACACATTAAAAGCAGCAAATTAAAAAAAAAAAAAAAAAAATAAAAAATTAAGTGTGCTTGAACATATTTTGCAATCACTTCAGTGTCAACATAGTTGCAAAGCGTTTAAATTAGCAAAACAGAGACTAACTAATGGAGTTGGGAATGTTACTTTATCTATGTGCCAAACTGCTCTTATGTTCCCTATAACAAACCAGTTAAGACCTGAGCTCATCTGCTGGTGATTGAAAGGAGAATTATATTCAGAAGTCTGAAACCCATTATTTCTTCCCTGTTTCTGTAAAACAGGAGCATGTGAGAGGGGAGTGGGTGGTCCTGATCTCCCTAGATGAGTGACTAATTTGGATGCCTAAAATTAAGTAGTTGTAAATACCCTGTTGCTGCATTCCTGGA
Source organism: Sitta carolinensis (assembly GCA_032173965.1). Classification (NCBI taxonomy): domain Eukaryota; kingdom Metazoa; phylum Chordata; class Aves; order Passeriformes; family Sittidae; genus Sitta; species Sitta carolinensis. Next base: position 53,221,354 of record CM063313.1, read on the forward strand.
ATAAGGAATTATACTAATCCATTACAATAGGCACCGGCAGAATAAGTTTTTCTTTTTTTTTTTTTTTTTCCCCCAGAGTAGGGAGGGATTTTTAGATATATATGTTTCATTTGAATAAAGGAAAGGAAGGCAATCCAAGTAATAGTCCAGTCCTCAAACTTCTTAGAAAAATGTTAAGATTCTATCCTCAGGTAATGGTAACAGTACATTAATTTTTTGTCAAAATAATCCCTTTTTTCTTCCCCAGATCCAGAAGTCATGGATATATTTTAACTCTTCTCTTCTTACATTCATATTTGACACGTTCCATTTATGATAAAAATATATGCGGAATGAGAGATGCTTGAATATACATGAAATCTGAGGTGGAGAAAATCAATGTCAGAAGTCAAGTTTTTTAATGTAGGGAGTGATACAGAGACCATAGGGTATTCAAGGTGTCTTAAGTAGCAGTTAGACTGGTGATGATGATAACTTGAAGTACTGCTTGGTTCTACCTGAATGAAGGAAAGAAAGATTGGAGAGGAATAGAAGAAATTTGTTATTATCTGTGTTCATACAGTAGTTCTTTTCAGATTAATTCTCTTTGCTTATGAACTTGAAGCAGATTGAATGAATACATATTTTACATAGTATTGGGAATCAACATGTCCTGAAAATCTATGCTGTAGTTATTCAATATGCTGTATAGAAAGATATATATAAATCTGTTTATATATGTATCATATATATAAATTTGTTTCCTTAGACTATGGAGACAATTATACCTGCAAAATAAAGATCAAAGCTGGTCACTGACTTTTCTTGTTTGGAGGATGATGTGTCATTATTTTTTGAGTTTAAAGATGCCTTGGACATCTTAAATTCTTATATGTTTAGTAATGTAAGATCGGTCTTCATTATGCATGTCTGCATCTTGTGTTTTTTCCTGAGTTAGTGAAGTAATGCAAAAATTAAATCTATTCAGTAATGTATGTAAATTTTTCAGTTTGTAAAACAACTATTATTTTATGTGGAAAGACCACAAAACCTTTTTTTTTTTTTTTTTTAAATAGTGAAAAGAGGCAATACAGGAGCAATATCCACTTGTATTTTTGAAGACCACCTACAGAAGCAATCATACCAAATGCCCTTTCATTTGAGAACTCTGCATACTTAGCTTAGAGCACTTAATGGTTTTTTTTAAACAAGCCCCAACTGTCAATTTGAAAAATATTAAAATGTGGGAATGAAAAACCTATCAAGAAGGGGGAAATTATTGTATTATTAAAAAGAAACAAAACATAGAAGATTTTACCTCTTTATGTAGGTTTTTTTTTCAAAAGACTGTCAAAAATTATATGACATGTTCTCAATTCCATTTGAACTGCTTCCCAGGAACAATGGCTGTATTGCTTTTCTTTTAGGAAATTGGTGATTCTTTGAAAGTATTTTTTTATGCTGTATTTCGAGCTTTTTAGGATTGATGTTTGAAAACTGTTTGTTGCTTTTGATTGTTCTTCTGACAAACATGTTTCTAGTTCTTCAATTTGATGATGAATTCCATTTTGGAAGTTCTCGATCTTGCTTGTATTCCAAACATCAACAGGAAGATTTTTGCTAAATAGTTGGAATATCTGTTGAAGAAACTCATAAATATCCTTATGATGTTCTTCTGTGTAACCTTGGTAATCTCCATAGGGAATCTGAAATCAGTTGTTTCACTGAGACATTGCTGAGGAAAATAACCACCCATTTTCCACAGAAAGTTCATGATATGGTAGTTCACTTTGTTTCCTTGGAAAACACAAACTGAACATGTGATTTTGATGTGCAATGCCAGTATAATGCAAATTTGCAGTAAACTTCTCTGAACCACGATGGTCATGCTGATGAAGCAGTCAGCACTATTTTCCTTTCCCAGATCCGTAAGCTTGCAGTTTCTTGATTGTCTTGTCTTGCTCACGCGCTTCTCTTTCACATCTCTGAATTTATTTCATCTGTATGACATACTGGGTATTACTCACTGTGTGGGAGTTTCTCTTTCTAACAACTATGGTCCTGCCAAAGTTTACTGTTTATTTCAGTTTCACACAGTTGCAAAGGTTTTGTTAATTTCTGCTTTGAGTATAATTGAAAAATGAGTAAATCAATCAGTCTAGTGATTCAGAGGATATTGGCAGATTAGCAGGTTAGAATGTGGTAAGAGCATTTCATCTTCTTACATTCTTATTAGAATAGGCAGTCCTGCTTGAGAATTTTTAGTTTAATGCTCAAGTTGGCAAAGACAGTGAAAAATAATCACATCCCTGGCTAACAGATGTAAAAAAAAAAAAAAAGCAAGATGTAATTTTATTAAGAACAAATATGTTTTTAGTAGGATAAATTGTTTGAAGTATATACGCTTCTTAAGATGGATGCCTTTTTCTCCAAAACCTCTATAGTTCAGTGCTCAGAGAACCTTTGTTCTAATCCATCACTTGATGAATCAGCCTCAATTTTTAGATCCATTAAGGAAAGCATGATTTTACAAAAAAAAAAAAAAAAAAAGGAATTCCTTGTGTTTCAGAATAAGAAAACTCTTATTCTGAAGCCTCCTCCAAAAAAAAGTAGCCACACAAAGTGAGATCTTTTACGTGGTGTGGGAGAGAGTCTGGCTCTGCTCACCCACTGAAATGCAAAAGAAGGCACCTTTTAAATCCAAACCAGTCAAATAAGTATTTGTCCACAGTTATTTGGTTTATTACTCTTAAATCCTGTTCCTTCTGACTCTCTTGTTTCTCTGAGGTCTGGGTCATTAGTAAACAGATTTGAGCCTTACGTGCCTTTTCTTGTGTGATCTTTCTGACTCAAACATGTAACTTGCATAATAACTCTCATCTTACAAAGGACAGGGACATTCTGACATACAGAAACTCATGAATCAATTTAGTGTCTGCAATTGGCCACTCTGTGAGTTGCAGGAATGGCCATAAATCTGCCCCAAAGATGAGTGCTGTAACTTTACTTAGCCCTTACAGATAGCTTTTACTGAATATGTGGCTCTGCTATATAACGAAAATTCATTGTTTCTCTGGTTTTACTGGAACTAGAGAGTCTCCTGGGGATTTCTTGATACTTTCCCCTGGTCCCCTCATTCATTGTAAAAAATTCTCCAGCATCGTAATGTTTGCATCTTTTCAATGACCCTTACTGCCTACAAATATCACATCGATTCAGGCCAAAAGTGTGTGTGTGTTTGTGTAAGGGAAGTAGAGGCCTTTCAGGCCCCAAGCCCCCTGGTTATCGTTTTTCTTTCACATTCGTAATGCCAATCTCTTTTCTTTCCACAGTAACATGGTAATCTATCTAGCCCCCAGTTAGGGTAGCCTAACTGTTAGGTTAACAGTTTCCAAAAGCTGGTACATTCCTTCAAGATTCTGTCAGTACAAACCAATAGATATTTCCAGTTTAACAAATATGAAATACAAAAAAGGACATGTATAAAATGTAGCAGACCCTTGTTGACTGTTTTAAAGATGCCTGTATCACTGTTGATAATTTTCCTGTTTCTGACCAGCAACAGGACTAAAATCCTTAACTCCCATATGCTCTTTATTTTAATCCATATTCTCTTTATCCGTCCCTGCTCCTATGTTATATGGTGTGAAAAGGAGGGAACTAACATTCACACATCTTCTGCCTCATCCTCTCTGCAACAAACAATCTTTGCCTTTTTCTCTTTCTTCTTAGTACATGACATCAGCATTTCTCCTTCCAACATACACTTTTCTGAATACCTGGGTATTCAGAAAATTATTCAGAAAAGTACAATGTCATAAAATCATCAACATAAACCAAAACCAATCTCATTTACCAAGTCAGCAACAAAACACCAAGTCCAAAATAAAACTGCAAAAATCCATTTTCCCTATTCTCCAATTTATAAGGTGTCCACCACTGCTTACAATATGTATTAATATTATCTTTAGTCATTGGGTCTTCCCCAGCTTACTCCAGCTTTTCAAGAACTACAGGATAGAATTGCAAACTAGGTTGCCAATACTCCTTATCTTTACAATACTACTTACTTTTGTCCTTAGGTTCAGACCTCTAACTTTTTGCTCTCTACTCCATCTCCTTGTTGTCAGAGAAAGGAAAAGCACTCTCCCATGACACAGTTTTGTTACAATTTTAAAGCCTAGGCGTTTATTTATTTCCCAATTCTGATCCCCTGTTTTTAGTTACACACTGCTCTGACCTTTTGTCAACAAAGATAGGAGGCCACCTTCCCTCTTTGACACACTGTTTTTGTTGTGTACAGTGACAGTCACTGTTCCAAATCCTCCTTATCCAATTTACACAGAGCTTGAAGTTTTTAACTACCAACCCCACTGGTCAGCCCACAACTAGTGGCACTGATCAATTACAACAAAATGAAATACTCACCTGTTCAGAAATTCACACTTTTGCCCTTGCTGAGATACCTCTGGAGTGTTACACCTTTGCGTTGCTCACTGCCTTGATGCTGGAGAGGATTTGATGGAAGTCTCTAATCAAACTGGTCCAAATCCTATCTCATCTGATTCTCCTTTGCTGGCAGCAGCAAGATGATCCAGGCAAGGCAAGGCTTTGTAGTTCCCATTTGAGTCACCAAGATTGTTGTCCCAAAATGGATTCTTTCACTTGTTAATGCAAGAGGGTGATCCATGCACAGAGCTGAAGTATTTGATTTATTTGCAGTTCTGCATAGAAAGGGGTGCTGGGTGGCAAACCCACAAACCCAGCACACAGACTATCAAAACTTTTACTATTTTTACATTTTAGCAAACAAAGGCATTAATGTTCATTTGTTACATTAATTAATGTAACATGTAACAAATTAATTAATGTTACATGTTGCATTAATGTTCATTTGTTTTTAATTAGTATTCTGTCTTCTCTTGGTTAAATGATTCCCTTGCTTCCTTTGCTAATTAGTCTGCTTGCTTAGTCTTTCTCTTCTTTGAGTTAGTGGATTTCTTGAGTCTGTGGTCATTATCTTCCCTTGCCAGCATTACCCTTTACCCAGTTGAAGTGTTGGCTTTTTTACTTCATTATCTTGGGAGTTCTGTCAAATTGACCTTGTGGCCTATAAATTCTGTGTTCTTTCTGTTTTTCTGGTACATCCTTCTCCCCCAGCTCTGCTAACTTCCTGCCAGGTCTGTGATCAGTGAAGCATGACAAGCCCTAAACCTTAACAATACTATTCTATAGGCATCTTTCTACTACCTGGACAGCACTCCCATGAAAACAAGCTCTCAAGGAGACTGAATTCACATGTGTTGATAACAACATGTCCCATCTTCAGGACTATTCCAGCTGGTGTAATGCTGAATTTTTTCTGCCAGGGTCTGATTGATGCAGTTCTCTGACTATCGGGTCTTTGGGCCAGGTAGCCACCACTGGATGAATTGTAAGTGTCTGAATCAATCTGAGCCTTTGATAATGACAGTTCTAAGAAACTGCCACATAAGCACTGTGGCTTGAAATTGAAGCGCTTGGTTGGTTCCTGAATATGCATTAACAAGCCATACCAGCCTTTTGAACTGGTTCTTGTAATCACAATATAGGAAGTCACTGGTGGTTGAAAAGGAAGACTGAGTTGAACATTAAGATAAGCAAACATTACAAAGTATTTAGCAGGCAGATTTGCTTTTCTTCTTGTGTGAATCTTTATGGATTGCTAAGTCTAAAAATGAACCAAAGTAGTTTACCTTTATGTTATTCAGTTTGCATAATTACAGGAATATTTGAAAAAACTGAAAATGAATAAGCTCAGAAATACTTGATGTTACACTGATTTTGTCTGGGATGGGGTTAGTTTTTTCTTAACTGCGTGCTGTGTTTTAGATTCAGCAGGAGGATAGTGTTGATAAAACACTAATGATTTGGCTGTTGCCATCAGTACTGTTGTGTCCTGTTCTCTGCTAACGAGCAAGTGCACAAGAAGCTGGAAGGCAGTCCAACCAGGACAGCTGACCTGAAGTGGTCAAAGGGATATTCCACACCATAGAACATCATGCCTGGTACATAAACTAGGGGGAGTTGTACAGGACCTGCAGATCTGTCACTGTCCAGTGGGTGATGAGCAATTGTATTGTGTATCACTTATCTTTTTTGGGGTTATTCCTTTTATCACTATTTTTGTGATTGTTATTGTTTATCATTGTTACAATGATGATGATATTACATCTTGTGTCACTTATTAAACTGTTCTTATTTAAACCTATATGTCTTACTTTTCTTTCAGATTTTCCTTCCCACTGGGGAAAGGGGAGGAGTGAGTGAGTGGCTGTGTGGTCCTTGGTTGTCAGCTGGGGTTAAACTATGACAGATACAAGCAGTGAAGGAATTCCACAATGATCTTGAGGTTAGAAAATATTTTGTTAAAGAAAAAATAAATCCTGTTGATGCTTGGGAGGACCTGTTATAGTCTGACAGAGTGAAAGATTGCTATGGATAAGCAGTTTCTTTAGCAAACCGGTGAATTACTTCAACAGTGCCCTAGTTTGACCAGCCCAAGGAAGTGAGCTGACTAGGTTTGAGATTGGCATTTTATTGGACCAATGGGAAAGCATTTTCTAGTTCTTATTCCCGCTGAACGAAGCCCGGGAAGCTCTCTTCCCTGCCGGCCGTGGGCAGGCGCACCCCTCTGCCCTGCCGGCGCTGCCCGGGCTGTGCGGAGGCGGCGGCGGGCCGGGGGCGGCCGGGCCCGCTCGGCCCGGGGGCGGAACCGGGCTGGAACCGCTCGGCCCGGCCGGGATTCTCCGCTCCTGGAGGGGCGGGAGCGGCTGCCGAGCCCTCCCCGAGGAACCCACCGGGCCCGGCCGGGAGGGGCAAAGGAGCCGGCAGAGCCTGCAGAGCTTTTGTGCCACTCGAACCGGGCTGGCCTGAGGCTGTGTCGGCATCGGGAGCGGCTGAGCATGGGGACAGCACCTGTACGGGCACCAAAGGAGCTGAGCATGGGGACAGCACCTGGATGGGCACCAAAGGAGCTGAGCATGGGAACAGCACCTGGATGGGCACCAAAGGAGCTGAGCATGGGGACAGCACCTGGATGGGCACCAAAGGAGCTGAGCATGGGGACAGCACCTGTACGGGCACCAAAGGAGCTGAGCATGGGGACAGCACCTGGATGGGCACCAAAGGAGCTGTGCGTGGGCACCATCACCAGTGCCCCCCGTGGTTCGTGCTAAAGGCGGCCCCAAAGCCAGGAGCAGCCCTGAGCCCCGTTCCAGACTGAGAGCAGCTGGCACAGCTCACATGGAGTCGGCAAAAAGAGCTCGTGGCCAGCAGAAAGACGCAGAGAGAGAGCTTGTTTCTGATACAGGACTTGGACGAAACTGACTTTTTTTTTCTCAGCGTTACAAAACTTTGTACTAGAGAAACACTAATTCTCTCTTAGGCTAAGAAGGAGGTGAAACTTTGTAAGAACAGCTACATGAATTTGAAGTTGGTAAGAAAAGAGTTAGATTTTAGATTGAAGGAATTTTGAAAAGTTTGTCTTAAGCTTAGGCTGTAAAATTCTTTTGTGAAGCTATAGTACAGATATACTTGATATATCAGACTTTGGGTTTTCCCCAGTAAGTTCATGGAATGCTTTGGGGGGGTGGTAGCATTCTAGCCACAATTATGAACAGAGGCACCAGTGTTAGAAGTTTGATGAGAAACCTTGGCCCTGGGAATAAAATGGGGAACCTCTGTTCCCAGAGATGGGTGAAAGGATGCTAGAATGGCTCATCCTTAAAAGAATGCACCCCAATAAGCTGATATGGACCAAGAACACAGTTGTGAAGAAAAACTGTGAAAGATGGGAAAGATTTCACAAAGGCAGATCTGGGGCACCTGCAGTTTGTGAGAAACATGAAGCCACAAGAGTTCTTTTCTTGTAAGAAGCTTTCCATAGCATTAGCAAAGAATACTTTTCTCTCTAAATGAACCAAAGAAAGACTATTTGTAGAGGTAAAAAAAGTGACTGAGATTTCTGAGTGTTGTTGTCTTTACATTGTTGGTTAAGAGGAAAAAAAGTGTTGTGGGGAGGGAGGAAGAGTGTTTTGAAGGTTCCATCCTCATTCTTACTGTTTTTCTTTCTTTTAGTGTTAGTTAATAAAGTCTTATTACTTTTAAGCTTAAGCCTGCTTTGCTCTTGATTAGAACCTTTGAAATTGGCAAAATTAAACCAAAACAAAAATTGATGTTTCCGCCTGGTTTCGAATTGAAACCATGACAAACATTTACACGGTAGTATCCTAGTAATATAGTAACTCTCCAATGATTATTCTTATTTTTTCTTCTGCTGATGCTACGGCTGTAGTTATATTGTGATATTGTCACAAATTACCTACACACGGATGTCTTCAGAGAAATTAGTTTATGAATGAAATTTATTGTAGGGATGGGTTTGTGTTTGAAAGACTGGACAGAGAATCAGGAGGACTGTGATAGATTTAGTGCATTGATTTGCCACAGATTCTTTTTAATTTTAATTTGGTGTACGTGTATATGGATTTTTGCATTAAATGGAACATTGATTTAAATCAAATAAGGACCAGTCCTTTCATCTACTAAAGCAACATGAGAAACAACTTGCTTGACAGTACTGCATGACAAGGTGGATCTGATTCACTGTTTAGTGGTCGTATTCTGTTTATACACTGTCATCCATTTTTTCCTTCCTTTGTCATTTCACAGGAGACCCATGAAATACTTGATTGTTGTGAAAAAAAAATCTTTCAAGCGGAGATTAAGCAGTATGAAGTAAGTGAGGAAAGAGAATTAAGAACCTTCAGGGTTAGGAATCAGAAACCCGTTCACTCTGTGCAGCTTACCTAAGGACAAGTCGCTTCTCAGAGTAGCTGAGTTGTGTCTACCTAACATTATGGATAACCCCCCTAATTTGGGGATATCTGAGGACCCACATGGAGATTACCATCTTCTAAATCTGAACTCTTCTTCCCTGAAAACAGAGAAGGGAGATACATTCCACCTTGTAGTGCATACCATCCACCCTGTACTTCCTGAACCAAGCACTTCACATTGGCACTTTTCTTATCTCTTCCAGTAAATAAGGAAATACTTTTCCTGTGGGAATGAGAAGAGTGGCTTGCATGAGTAAGTCAGAAGCTCTGCATCTGTGCTTTGGTTTCAGTGCTTCAGGATTTTGCATTTCCTTGTGTTCTTGCCTCCTAAACTTCTCTGAAGTCTGGCGGATGAACCAAGAGTTGCTGAAAGAACCATTTTTTTGTCTAGTGAGATAGAACGTGGTTGTTGTTTTGGGATTTTTTTGGTTGCTTCCTTTTGTGGTTTGGTTTTATCAACAAGAACAACGATAATAAAAATCTCTCTGTCACAGATTTTGTATGTCTGTAACAAATGTGAGCATCAAAATGTCGTGAAATTTTGCTCACATAGCCTGTCATGTTTCATTGAAAGCTAAAGAACTTTTGGTCTGAAGGTCCCATTTTGTGCCAAAGCAGATGACAATATGAATGTTTCATGGCTCAGGTGAGAACTGAAAACAAAATCCAGAGGATAATGCTGAAGGTCTGGTACAAAAGACTAGGAGTCACCTGAATGGAACTGAAACCCCAGATCTGATTTCACCTCAATGAATTCACTTAGGTTCAAAGTTCCTTAGTTTTCCTGTATTTTAACAACATCTTTCTTTACAAACTAGATATATGTAGTTAACACATGTCTTGGGAGTGTTAAACAGGTTTCCCCAGGCTCTTTGTCAAGATTGTCTAGTGAAAGCATTTTGAAGAATGCTGAAAAAAGCAGAAAAAAAAAAAAAAAAAAAAAAAAAAGGCTGAGGCCTTTGTTTCCCTCAGCATTGCCTTCTTTTCTTGCTTAATAAGTAATAGTGATAAACTGTTAGTTTATGTGATAGAGACTTGCCTGGGCTCCACAAGATAGTGCAGAGAAACATTGGCAGGTGTGGAGGAGCCTTAGTAACCCTTTCTGCAGCTGCTCCCAGTCTCATCACTGGATCCTATCTCCTCAAACCTGGAGGAGCCCACGTGACAGTGGCCGGCAGAGACTCCCTGAAAGGATTCTGAGGAAAGGCCCCTTCCAGCATTGTCTGGGGCCAGCTTCATCCCCATAGCATGGAATAGAAATGCATCAACATGAGTCAGTCCTGGAGCACCTCACAAACTTTCTGGTTTTGCTGCCTGGATGTGGAGGACACATTTCAGCATACAGAGGAAGTCTGTTTCAGGATTACACAGGACTTATTATGAGATGCTTAGGGGAGAAACCAAAGATAGGGAAAGGAATAGAACTGGGTTGTTTGGGAAGGAAAAAGCATGTGAAAATAGAGAGATGAAAAGGACTGGTCATGTTTAAACAGCAACTGGTCAAAACTTTTCTCTATTGTGACCTGAAGAACATTATGCCCTCCCAATAAACTCTATTTCTAAGTATTTTCCTGGAGGGGGACTGTTTGACATTCCAAAGGAATTTCTGTCTGGCTTCATTGTCTGACCCTTTGGATTAGATTTCTGTGACTAATGTTGTCATCTGCTTACAATCAATTGTAATAAACAGTTAGACTAATGTTATTGTTCATCCATCTGTAAGAAGGTCATCTTGGCAGCTAGTGAAAGAGTGGTTATGAAAACACTATCCCAGTAAAAGGAGATACAAAGTTACTAATGCTTTCTCACTTGTATGAGATCGTGCTAGTATAGGTAAAGTTGAGGTGTCATGTGGTTAAATAAGAAACCAAAATGCCAGACTAGATTTGCTTTGTTTTCCTGATGAACAGTGTTTTTGTTTCTGGGAAGACTGCATACATTACTTTATTTTTCCTCTGGAAAACCTTTAGGCCTGAATCACAGAATCCCATAAACATGATAGGAAAAGCTCCACTGACTTGTTTACCCCCAACTGCAGAGGAAATATTTCACACTTAATGTATTTTAAGAGATCTCCCTCAGCCAAATTACTCCTGGGAGCAAGGCCTCTAACAGTACATGAATGATTCCAAGCTTAAGATGAAGTTTTACTTCACACAGCCAAATTGATCTAATGATTAATTCCTACCCAAAGAGCTGGTCCTTCTTCTTTCCTGTTTGGTCTTAATACTGTTTCATCTTGGAAAAATAATGTAACTGAAAAGCTAATCACCTTTCCTTTCTCTGGGCAGGAATGATGGTGATGACAACAATTTTTTGCCTGTTTTTCTGCCTTGAACTGGCTAATCAGAGTAAAACTGATAGCTGGCACATGGGGATGACCAGAAGAATATGTCTCTTAGTATGGGAGCAGGATCTGATTTTAAAAGGAGTCTTGACAAAGAGGCTGGAAACCTGGAATTCTGAGTTTAGGAGCCTGTGCTCCTGTATAGAAGGCAACCTGAAGTAATCATGTGATCTTGTCTCTTTGTGACATTGTTGGGGGTTGGGTTTCTTTCTTATAGAATTTTTTCCCATAAGTTGCTAGGGAACTAATGACTGGGTACTTATCCGTACTTAAGAAAGACAAAAGAAGTGGCTGAAGTCAGGGAAGGTGGTGGTACCTGGTCTTCATTTCTCTCTCTGGGAGTCTGACTCTAGGGAGCAAGGCTGTGGGTTTATGACTCTAGGGAGATTTTTCATTGGCACCACTGGAGCTCAGCTCGAAGTGACCTACCGTTGTCTCTTCACCTGCTACCTGGGAATTCCTAACCTCGCTTCTCCCTGCCCTGCTGGGAGCCGCTCTTCCGTGGTCTCCGTGCCTGCCGTTCCTTCGCTCCTGCTCCGAGTGTTCTCCACGCCTCAGCCCGCACCTCCTGTCCTGCCGGGACTGGTGCTGCAACTCCAGCCACCGCCGGGCAGCTTCTGATCCATCTCATACAGCATCCCGGGACCTTTTGCTCACTCTGACCATCTGTAGACTGTAAAGTGCACCAAAGGGAAGGTGCCAGGAGTGGAGAAAACTGACTCTTTCCTGTGTTTTTCAGTTTTTTATACCATAATTATTGTTGTTCTGTTTGCCTTGTTAAACATAATAGTAAAGAATGGTTATCCCTATCCTCATATCTTTGCCTGAGAGCCCCCTAATTTCAAAATCATAGCAATTCAGAGAGAGAAGGTTTTCATTCTCCATTCCAAGAGAGGCTCCTACTTTTCCAAACTAAGACAGACATCCACTGAGGGAAGTGTTAGCTGTATTGCAAGGTGTCTCAGCCCTTCATCTCTAGTACTTGAATGTGAGACTGCTACAGAATGTAGTTTAAAATCAAACTGACAAACAGCTAAAAAACATAACAATTTAACATGAAGTTCCTGGATACTGTATGTGTACTACAGACTTCTTTCTTAGAGGGTTGATGGCAGATACAAGTCAGTTTGTGTTGTATGCTAGCCTGTATGACTTTTAGAGCCTACAGCTGCCCCTGATGCTGATACAGCCTCCGGCCGGCGCGGCCCGACAGCTCTGCTGGAAAACCAACCAGCGGGCTCCACCCATAAGGGTGCCTAGCCCCACTGGCAAGGGGCCCCAGCTGCCTGCCGGGACAGGGCTCGGCAACCCGCTCACCGCCCCTCCGGGGGCAGCCTTGTGGGCTGAGAGGGGCTGGCCTGCATCCCGCTGGCACCTCCTCTAAGGCCAGAAGCTGAGAGAGCTATTCCCATGGGGGTTTTTTGTCTTAAAATGTGTGTTCACACCCTTTTTATTGGTTCAGTCATGTGTCAATATTTAAAATTGGCTACTGATTGGTTCTCTGTTACATCCACGGGAAGCTAACAAGGCCCTAGAAAGGGAACTAACTATTCCATACCAAAAAATTAATCGATGCTAAACCAGGACAATTGTGACTCCAGAGTGAAAACTACTGGTACTGTCTCATTTGCTACCTAAAATTTTGCAGAAGTCTGTCTGTGGAAGAACTTGCACAGAACCTAGAACTTAGGTAGGTTCCTAAACCCTTTCTTAGTCTTTGCTAAGTAAGTAGTTAGACTATATACGAGAAGATCACTTGGAATTGGTGAATTGGCACAAGTCTTTTAGTTCTGTGGCATAAGTAACTGGTCAGTGGCACTGATCCTTATTTTGAAATTGGTTATCCACACAGGACAGGCAACTGAAGAGGGTTGCAAACGACAGATCAATGTTTTGGGCAGCTTCTGAACGCAGGAACTTTTGATGTGCTGAAGCCATTAACCAGTTCACTGTAATGATCTGTTTATTATTTCAAATAGTCTTATTTCAAAGTCTATTGGAAGGACAGCTTTAAAACGCTTGATGAATAAAGAATGTACATGTAAAAGATGTCAAGTTTGAGCTAACCATTTTTCTGGCATCCTTAAGTTCAGATATTTCATTTCCCCCATGAATTTATTAAATCCAAAGAACTTCATTATGCAGTGGAAATTGGGATATATGTTGTTTTGTTGAGCAGGTTCAAGCTGAGTTAAACAGAGGGGCCAAATCTATTTAAAGAATGTGTTTGGAGTCTAGCTTTATGAACAGATGGCAACTCCAAATGAGGAAACTGTGTTTTCCGTCCTTGGACTGCTATTGGCCTGGTGTGTGACCTCAGTCAAATGACTTGCTCTCATTTTCCTTGCTTTCATCTGTTGCTCCCAAAGCACTTGAGGAGATATATTTTTTACATGAGACAGTGGTTTTGATAAGAATTCTGTGGTTATGTCTTACAGCAAAGAGAGCAGTCATTTGAAAACCTGATTTGTCACTATTACAATAAAGTAGCTTTCATGATCTTGTTAGCGTTCAAGAACACATAATCACAGAATGATTATATGTAGGTGCTTTTATTGGAGTGCATGTGGGAACTAGGGGTATCAACACCCAAATCTAGCTCCGTTGTCTTTGTTCAAAATATTTACAATTTCACATTTTTATACAGTTTAATATGTTTATATATGAAATTTATATATTTTATATAAATAATTTTATATTTATATATAAATATTTATACAATTTCACAATCTACAATATACAATAAACATATTTATACAATTTTAGCTGTAGCAGTAATCACTATAACAACCTTATCAATGTTGCTTCATTAATATTGCTTCATTAACTTTATCAATATCACTTCATGAGCGTTAGCTCATCCTTGTATGAACATGTAGGAATCTTATCTCTGGGTATCTTAGAGACCCTAAGTACCAGTTACCGTTACCATAAACATTTTAGCTTGCTAGACTATCCCTAATACCAAGCATTCTTTTGGCTTACTTCTGCATGATTTTCAGAAACATTTAAATTCATAGTAACAATCTGATTTGTTTATTGTACTGATAAACAAAACTTAAATACATTAATGACCTTTACAGAATTATAAAGAAGGAAAATTTCTCTTAGATTGTATATCTCATTATGCTTTAAGTAATTTCTTAACTTCTACATTTTTCTAGTGGTTTGCATTAGTAATGTACTGGTTTCTGCACTGTCATCAAATGTGGCAGACTGCAGGGGCAGTGAGATTCCATTGGGATGTACAGAATGAGAGAATCCAGAAGTGTAACATATAGTATGTCAGATATTGCTGGAATTCCACTGTAATCCCTGGACAAAATCTTGATTACACGTAACCTTTAAGAGATCTTGTCTTGCAATGAAAGTGCTTAGGTTGAAAGGCCTTCTACTGAAGCATTTTGTATCCAGGAATGAAGGAAATGAATAGGATAAGCTGCTAAAAAACAGAATTACAAGGTATCCTAAGTTGGAAGGGACCCACAAGTATTGTCCAAGTTAACTCCTGGCTGTAGGGTACATCACAGGAGGTATATGATTTCACTCCCTTAGTGTTCTTTAGTGTTTTTTACATGCAAAATCCTGTGTAAGTAAAGGCATTCCTTCTTGACTACATATCTAAGCAGCATCTTTCTCTTTTATGAGGGGTCTGAAGGGTGCAGAATTTTCTTCTTTTTTCGTTTCAGGCAATCTTGAATTCTGGTGTGTGCTGCTTTACAAAATACAATCAGCCAAATGCAATCCCCATGTCAGTCCCTTAGCAATTCAACTGGAGCACGAGCTGGGAGATGCCTGTGTAACCCAGCTCTCACTCAGCGAGATAGGTTTCCTGCAGTCTCCAGTCTCCAAAATTCTCAAGTCTTTTCCATTGAGACAGACTGCAGGATCCACATGGCATGAGGCATCAGAGTCTGCTGTGATAACCTCAGTAACTGATAACCTCCTTTCCATGTACTATATTCTTCATCATACTGTAAACTAACATGTAAACTTAACAAAACAGAACTTAGCAAATAAACAAAGGCCTGAGAGAGAGCTATGAATCACCAATACAACTGCTTTCCAAAGTCTGTCCTATTCATGTTCTTATCTAGGAACTTAGCTAGGATTAAAATAGGGTGTCTTGGGTTGACCCTGGCCAAATGCCAGCTACACACCAAAGCCACTCACTCTCTTCTGCAGCTGGACAGATGAGAGAAAATTTAACAAAAGATTCCTGAGTTAAGGACCAGGAGAGAGATTACTCATCAATTAATGTCATGTGCAAAACAGGCTCGACTTAGAGATATGAGCTGAATTTATTACTAACAAAATCAGAGCAGGGTAACGAGAAGTAAAATGAGCTCTTAAAAACACCTCCCACTCACTGCTCCCTCTTTCCAGCTCTACCTCCCACCCCAGCAATGCAAGGAGACAGGGAATGGGGGTTATGGTCAATTCATCACTCAAGGTTGCTCCCACTGCTCAGGGAGAGGAGTCATTCCCCTGCTGCACCCTGGGGTCCCTCCCACAGGAGACAGTTCTCCATGAGCTTCTCTGACGTGGCTCCATCTCACGGGCACCAGTCCCCCTCAAACTGCTGTGGTGTGGGTCACTGTTCCACAGGGTGCAGTCCTCCAGGGACAGGCTGCTCCAGCCTGGGGGCAAGGCCCCTCTCTCCACGGGTCTCCCACAGGGTCACAGCCCCCTCCAGACATCCACTTGCTCCAGAATGGGGCACCTCCCCCGTGGGGTGCAGGTGGATCTCTGCATCCCCCATGGATCCCCATGGGCTGTGGGTGGATCTCTGCATCCCCCATGGATCCCCTGGGCTGTGGGTGGATCTCTGCATCCCCCATGGATCTCCATGGGCTGCAGGGGCACAGCTGCTTCACCATGGGCTGCACCAGGGGCTGCAGGGGAATCTCAGCTCCAGTGCCTGGAGCACCTCCTGCCCCTCCTTCTCCACTGACCTTGGGGTCTGCAGCGTTGTTCCTCTCACATATTCTCACTCTGCTCTTCTCTGGTCACAATTACAACTGTACTACCCCATTTTTCTTTTCTTTCTTATTAAATATGTAAACACAGAGGTGTTACCATCGTTTCTAATTGGTCCAGCCTTGGCCAGAGGCATATCTGTCTTTGGAGCCACCAGGAACTGTCACTGTCATGGAAAAAATGTCCACCATCTTCTGACACCAGAATCCCTCCCTTCCCTCCACCCCTGCCATTTCCAAAGCCAGGCCATGGAAATCCAATACAGATGGTCATAACTCAATGTATTCTAAGACAAAGTAAGATAGGTATAAGAAGTTAATTTACACCATAGCAGAAAGCTTCACACCATAATAGGGAGTAAATATGATTTCTTAGATAAAGAATTTAGCTTTGAGGTTCTTAATTCAACTGGTTAGAGCATTTTAATTTAATGCCTAATTCCTCATGTCAACATATTCAATAGAGTGAAAATAAAATAAGGTGACCGATAGGAGGCTGTAATGGCACAAGGGGAGGCCACATAAGATAGTTTCAAGCTGCTAATTGTCTTGGTTCTAACTGTAATAATCCCCTGTATGTTGCCACTCTGCAATGCCTTATCCAAGAAGAAATAAATACTCCAGGTTTATGTACTTTGCTGTAAATTAACCCACATAGCTTGCATGAAAGCTTTAGCTTTGGCCATGTTCTAGTCATGGCAGTGGCAGCTGCACTTGGTTCTGCTAGACTACTGTATTTATTTGTGCCAGAGCCACCAATGCTGTACATTATTGAAACACTGATTAGCCTGAACACACTGCTGGACCAGTGTGCTCCAAATGGCCAAAAGGCTTCCCTTGTTTTCATGCTTTGAGGAGCAAAATGTAGTGACACATTGAGAACTTGGCTGGGCTAGTAACCTGAAAGCAAATACATTTTTACATCCTGGGGATGCAGTGATGAAGTATCAGTGCGGGCTAGTTCACTTGGCTTGGGTGATCAGGCTGTGTTCACTGTGGAATTGTCTGTCTGACTGGTAATGTTGTCCCTTCAAATCATACAGTCAAAATATGTTCAGTCCTATGCCTTTTCAGAATTTAGTACATTTTAGACCATGTCAGTCCAGAGGCATAGTTGTCTTACTTTCTGGTCTTCACGAATGGTTTTCTACTGAATTAACATACTGATAGATAATTGTGAGTTTCTGGTGTTTCTTGTTAGGAAATTTGTTTTTGCATTTATTTGTTGTAATATATGTGATTGTCTATTATGCCATGCAATTTTACATATAGTCCAGAAAAGTGGAGTTGCTGAATTATTCTTTGGAATCATTGTATTTCTAGGGCAGGGCCATTATCTGCTCATAATGTGGACTTGTGCTCAGCAATGCAGTAAATTAAGCTGATGGATGCTACATTGTCGTGTTGTTCCTATTGTCCTTTCATTTGTAAATTGTGGGATTTAATTATGTCCTAGTGATTGTTTTTATATAGCTGCAGAAATACTGTCAGGCATTTGTACTACATTCACCACAAACTGTTTTTCATTACCAAAGTTAATTTTCTCTTTAGACAGGTCAGAATAGTTTTATTAGTTAAAATAGAGGAAGGGATGTGCAAAGGTCGGGTATATTTCATCTGATGAGAACAGTGTTTTTCAAACGTGTCTCAGACTGTTAATTCCAAGATTTATTTCAAAAGCACTTAATGGGAAGCACACCAAAAAATCAGATCCCCTAAAATACATTTTCGCCATGATTTTTCATATTGGAAGGCCAAATCTTTGTTTGCCCTACAAATTACTCTCTTACCTCTTATGTTAAGTAGAAAGAAGATGGTAGAGTTACCATTAATGAACTGGTTTAGAATGATATTATAAAAAGAAGCAATTGTGAGCAATCCTGAAATGCTAAATTCTCATTGAGAACTGTTCTTATAGTGTCATAGGTAGGAAGTCCTTAACATCCCATTGCATGTCATGGTTGACAGGTAAAGTATTTCCAGAGTTGTTTCTTCCTTTAACAGAAGCAGGTAGAAGGGACTGTTACTACTTACATTCCACAGCGTCATCAAGTTTTCCTCTGAACTAATGTTGCACTGCTAGCAAATATTTTTTGCACATCTGTAAACATGACAGAATGTGTTATGGGTATGATAGCAGAGAAGACTGATACATAGTCTGCAAAAACAGACAAAGAAAATTGATTTTAAATTTTACGTAATGTGGGAACATATTTATCCACAGAAAGGCGTCTGCTTTACTTTAAGAAGGTGTTAACTGGGTCTTAAGTTTTAAGTCTTCACAAAACAGTTTTGTGCTATTCTGTGCTTCTCTTTACCTCTGTCTTAGGGGAAAGAAGCTTGCCTCAGTTCTTATGCTCTGCTTAGAGCACTTACAGCTTAAATGAGAAGCTAGCTGTCTTTATACTCAAAGTTTATTCCTGAAGATCTTTCTGTGTGCATGCCAGTGTTTCAACTCAAAAGTAGACAGTAGGATAATAGTAGGGATCATTTTAGTTTTTTGGGATAATGGGGCCTGGACTAATAAGGTGATTCCTTGTATTCCACATAGATGTGTCCTTTCCTCGGTCCGTTTCATTTTACCTTCACACAAAAAAAAAAGAAGTGCAGTTGAACCAATTCACTTGTTTGGCTTGCTGCCTGCAGTTTGGAATATGTCCCATCAGAGTCTCATCTTTTGATGCTCTTGTGAACAGTAGTACAGCAGTGCACCATCTGCGCCCTAGACTAATTAATCTGATAATGTCTTAGAAACCAAAATATTATGAAGTCTTAAGCAGACAAGAAGCATAAAGCTTGACATATTTCCTGCCTTTTTTCAGTGAAGCTGTTCAGTAACATCTGCCTGATGCTTAAATACACCATGCAATTAATCTAACAATTCTAATGACAAAGATGTGAGAGATAGAAGCAAGCATATAAAGTTACCTCTTAGCCTTCAGCAGCTGTATGTTAAAATCTCTTTTGTGAAAGGCACAGTTCAGCCATGGAGTAGGCAGTTTCACCATGTATGTTCAGTATCTCTGCCACAGAGCTGAAATATGAGTCAGTTTATCCCAAGATTTCTGTCAACAGATACGTTTTATGTGTCCAACCTACCACAGATGACATCTGTTCTGTGGAGTTTTTCAGGGTATTGTGTCACTTGGCTTTAGGGGTGTTGGATGGGTACCTGTGTTAAGGTTTATGTTCTACTTCCGTGGTTGAGTCTCATGAAAAACTAGAGATTACATCAAATTTACAAGCTTTGAATGAAATCTGTAGAATTGAAAGGAACCTGCCATATCTCTGTGGCAGATACAGCTACATGCTACATCTGCATGACTCTCTGTAGTCTGCTTCACTAAATTACCTTGGAATGATATGGTTTGCATGGAGTCTACACATTTCCAGAAGCACTGTTACTCGACATTTTTATTGTATTCACAAGACTTTTCAGTATGTTTATAATAAAGTAAATCCCATTTAACTCATTAGGTAGGTCTGGATGGACTTCTGAAAATTATTTTTGTTGAAATACAGATGTGAGCATTTTACTGTTGCAAGTTTTGTCTGCTTCTGTTGAATACAGTGATTGAAATATATTTGAATCTGAATGTATACTTATATTGCAAGTTAGGTATTTATTTTTCCATATTTAGGACATTACAAGTTTTGTCTGTTGTTTTGCTTACTTTTGTTTGTTTGTTTGTTTGTTTTTGTTTTGTTTTGTTTCAGTAAGTAGTGGAATATACCATGCCAGTGTCCATATTTGTTTTATAATAAAGAAGTTAGAGATGAAAGAAACAGGAGAATGATGATGCCCAGCAGAATTTGGAAAATCCTGATTTTCTGGCAATAGTAGATTTTCAGTGCAATTATAACTGGTATATTCAGTATTTGAAGTTTCTCCTGTATTTTATCATTTTATCATTTTGTCATTCCTTTATAGTAACCATTTTCTCTTAATTCATATATCACTTATACCACACTTTTCATGTGCATTTCAACAGGTCTAATAAAGAATGAATAACAGAATGAGTAGTGGTTTTTATCTTGAATTCCCATGTATGCGACATCAGTATGACTCCGACCTAAATGGAGATATTGTCCTTTTATTTTAGAGCAAACAGCTGAAGAATTGTATGATAAGTTCTGGTCTTACAGGGTGTCTAACTTGTAGTATGTTATCCTCTTGTTAAAACAGGAAGTCCACAAGAAGAATAATCCTCTAATTGCAAGTACTCCCACATACATGAAATAATTTAATAATTGAACTTGTCTGAACATGATTATGTAAAGGGAAGCAAATGTAGGTGCTTTACACTATCTTTGTATATATGCCTGATTGTTTTCCATAGTTGATCCTAGGGTTAGAAACTCAATAGAGACAAAATGGGATGTGGCCTACAGCATCTGCTGTAGTGTCTGCCTGCCACTCTTCTGAACTGCCATATAGCGGATGCTTAAACCAAAGCCTGTTGCAATTTTCTGGATGAGTGAAGAAGAGAAGAAAGGGGGAAAAAAGTGTTAAGGCATTGAAGAGGGTATTTTGAAATGAAGAAAGGAGTTGAAGGTATAGCAGTTCCTCACAAAGAACAGAGGAGAGCATTTGAGAATTTGGCCTGATCTTACAGCACCAGTGAGATGTGTGTTTTTGCATGTGAAGCAGTATGTCTATTCGTAACCATTCAATTGGCTGTAATCATGACAACTGCAGATATGCCTCCTGTGTTTTGCACCTTGGTACTCAGGTGTTATTGGTGGCTCCTAAAGAAAAACAAATAGTTGAATTTTCCTGTCTTGCTGACACCAGGATGATGGTCTTCAAGACAGTGACAGTGGCTTAAAAAACTGCTTCCTTAGAAACTTGCTTTTGTGGCTTGTTATCCTGGATTCTCACTCTAAAGAAAATTTGGATTTCAGTTCCTGCTGTACGAGGCTGAGGATTCAGTCTTCTCAGTTAGTCATTTGGATGGCATTCTTTTCAGAGCACAGACATATTATTATTTGGGAGTACTCTTGGGATCTGTGGTGATTCTGATGGCACCTGCCTCTCTAATAGCAGATCATGTGTATACTGAAATAATTTGTGACTGAATCAAAACCATAAACATATGGAATGCATGAGTGGCAAAAGATGTAATCGAGATGGGATAAAGAATAGCAAGGTAGCAATGCAATTTCCTAACCAATTGTTATGTAGCAATTAGAATGATGAAAGCATCCTAAATGGAAGTAGGTCTAAGGTTGTTTTGGGTTCGTGCCAGTTCAGGAATAAATTACAAGTGCTAAAATCTATGTGAATTTAATCAGTATCCTCTGTGTTGTTAAACATTCCACCAAGTTCTAATGGATAAAATAAAATGTTAGAATAAATACAATACAGCTATGTAACAGAAGTGCTAAATATATAGTGAAAAAAAATATCTTCAACACATTACTTTTATGTGTTGAAGAATGTGTGTTTCTGGCAGGAAGCAGGAGAGGGGAGGAGATAAAAGAACTTGTGCATGGGGACATTAAAAAATACAACAAATACTCTTGTTTCTGTTATGATGTGAGAGAGGGCATGGCATCTAGGCCATGGTCTGGATGAGTGGGTGAAAAACCTGTTGCCAATCCAAGTGGTTCCCATTTGGAAGAATGCACAGAAATGAGGAGAGGACTGCAATAGGGTAGAGACCTCAGGCACTAATCAAGCAATAAGTGATGTTTTGGGAGTATATTTGCTGTTGTTTTTCTACAGTTATATACAATTAAATTGATTGTATGAATTATTATTTGTGTAAGGTTCTCCAAATTATCTGCAAAGGTTGTATTTTGAAGTCGTCCTGACTTTTCTTTTAACTCAGTATTTCACCAGTGGAATATTAACTCATAATAAAGTGCCATATATTCAGATTCTCAAATTGGGGACCACCTGTTAAGACAGAAGACTCAGACTGAGTGCAGGTAGTGCAGTATAGGGCTGTTTACCCCAGTGACTTCTCCACTATTTTGGTGGCTTTTCCTGCTGATCTCATGTGTTTTCTCTCTTCAGCAATCTTCTGGCTTTTGGACTTCCTTTGAGTTGGGGATTTTGTTTGGTATTTTTTGTGGGGGAGGAGTGGGGAGACAATGTCTTGGGCAGGTTGTTTTGTTTGTCGGTTTGTTTTATGGTGGTTTGGTTATTTTTTTTTTTTTTTGCTATTGTTACTGTGAACCAACCTCTGCTTCCAATGTCTTTTAAGTGTCATGTGTGTGTGCCAGTCTTACAAAATCTTGCTTTGAGAGAATAGGAATCTTACTGGTGAATCAGTTTTAATGCATGGTTTAGTGAAATACTGAAGATGCTGTGAATTCCTCCACAGCTGTAATCACAGTAACCGCCTTTTGGTTTGGATGTGCCTTTGATAAGACAGCCTGTCCTGCAGTATCTTTTCCCAGCATCTACACTGTCTTAGAAAGTGCCAAGATTTCAATGCTTTTAAAAGTTCCCACTAAAAGTTTTCTGTGAAGCCATGGGATGAGATATGGTGGAAAGTGGCCTTACGGTTTCAAGGGTTCCTAAAGAAACATCACCACAAAATCCCCCAATGACATTTTACTTAGAGCAGCAAATAAAAGTTTGTAATGGTGTACTCTGATTGGGATCTGAGACAAATAAAGAACTTCCTGTTGAGTCACAGCATTTGCTGCACGCAAAGGTACAAATAGAAGCAAGAAGCTACTAGGCTTTCCTTTTTTTTTGGTCAGAAATTGTTAGGGAGACAGTGTGGGAAACATGCTTCATAAATGAGTTCTGTAGGAGGAAGCTTAGTCCCCTGAAAATGCCTGCATTCAAACAGTGCCACCTTTTCAGTAAATTTTTGATAAAAATCAGCAATTGGCTTTTGCTTAGAGCTAAACTGAGTACTGCCAGGCTGTGGGGAATCACTGTAGTGCAATGCAGACGGCACCTTCCAGAGCTTCTTATCTGTGCTTTCCCTGTGTGCTGGCACTGTGGCAACATACGCAACAAGGAGCACTCATTTATTTTGCTTCAGAGTAAACTGCTTGCCGTGGTTGTAACAAAGAACTCAACCCTTCTTGCTGGTTATGTTTGTATGCTGCATGAGTAATGAGTTCCTTTTTTTCTAGAATTGGGTATTTATTTGCCACAGCTGTAGGCAACTTGTTTTGAAATGGAAGATCCTTAATTTGCAGTGAAGGTAGTTTTCCTCTATTTATACCTTTAAGAGCTTGGTGCTATAGCTCTGTTACAGTAAATTTTTTGTGTGCATGGTTAGGAGAGCCTGTACTGTGTGAGACTTGCACTGACCACAAATTGGAAAGAGTGATCAAACACTGTACTTCTGCCTTTAAAGTGCTTAACCACAGGGATAAATTTATATAAAAAACTACCCAAACCCTTCTCCCAGATCAGTCTGTGTTTAGTTTTGTTTGTTTTGTTAAATTCCCTCTGAAGCACACCATGGGTTAATCAGTATACAGAAAAGGCTTTCAAAGTAGTTTAGTTCACTAAAAAGGTAAAGCAGAGTCATGAGTCATCGAAAGTTACTTTTCAATCAGTAGGGAGAACAAGGCCATTCCACAGTTGTTCCCTGGAGCATACTGCTAGAGCATTGCTCTTCTAGAGCTGGCACTTCATAGTCTGTGCAGAGCTATGCAGTCAATAAATACTGGCTAGTTACTATCTGCTAAACTGCATTAAAGGGCAGCACATTTTTGCTATTCTAAACTATCCCCTGGTGAAAAATCCTTGTTACAGCAACAGTCAGTTGTATTGTCATTGAAGAGGAGGTTGGCATTCCTCAGAAGAGGTAGTCATAATGCTTAAGTGTACTTTCTAATATTGTTTTTTGATATATGGTGTCTCTGACTTCCTTTACTGCTTTCATATTTCATGTATCACAGTTGGCAAGGAAAACAGGTTATTTCCTCCAAGTGAGTCCTTTAAGACTGCTGATTTAGAGCTCTGGAGTGTGGATGGTTGCTCCACCCCAAATATTCTGTTTCCATCTAGAAGATTCTCTTTTTTTTCCCCTATACATGGTAGTAGGTCTTTCTGGCCAAATGGTAAGTTTGAATGTGCTAAAATGTACATGATGGGGATCAGAATTATCTGAAGAAATTAAAAATTTCTTCAGCCATCAAGTCAGTTCAGTCCTGCAAGTTAAGACCAATGTAGAAATCAACACTGTGGATGATTTATTTCTTTGAATTTTGAAAGCAAAAATCCTGCAACTAGACAATTATGACCCCACCACCACTTCCAGATGCTATGTCATGTGACTTCATGCTGCTGAAGCATCATATCACTTGCCAGATTGCAGGCTATGACTACATCATGCCCTTTACCTGCCACAGTCCATTCCCCTCTAAGGGTCTCAGCCAAGCTAGCTCTAGTCCCTCAGAGGGGAAACAATGCGGTGAGGACAAAGATAAAAGACTAAAAGGCGCTCCTCCTCTCCAGGTACAGTCCTGTCGCTTTATTTCAGAACCTACTCCATGAAAAATATGGTGGGAAAGAGACCCTGGGCACGTGGCCAGGTGGTTTTGTGCCCCCTTGGGAAAGGGGAGGGGGAAGGGAGGGTCTGCTGACCAATAGGAGCAGACTCCAGGACAGGTGGGAGGGGTGGTGTCAGGTACAGGGGCACAGAGGTTCTTGGGAAAGTTACATTTGTGTGGAAATACAAAACTTCTAGTACTATTTAACAAAACTTCTTTGTGTAATACAACATTTACCTACAAATCTGTGAAATGGTAAACCTGTGAAATCTTCTTCAAAAGACATCTGTACAAATACTTCACCTTTGGCTCCTTGATGCAAGTTTGAAAATGTCCATCTTGGGGTGCGTCAGACAGAGAGCATTGCCAGCCGGATCAGAGAGGGGATTGTCCTGCTTTGTTCTGCAGTGGGGTGGCCTCGCCTTAACTACTGGGGACAGTTTAGGGTGCCACAATACAAGAAAGACATTGAGCTGTTAGAGAGTGTCCAAAGGGGGCCATGAGGATGGTGAAGGGCCTTGAGGTAAAGCCATATGAGGAACAGCAGAGTTCAGCCTGGAGGAGACTGAAGGAGCCTGCATTGCAGTTGCAACTTCCTTATGAGGAGAAGAGGAGGGGCAGGCACTGATCTCTTCTCTGGGATGACTGGCATTGATCCTGATGGGTCCCTTCCTACTCAAGTGATTTTGTGATAATCAGCTGTACTTGCTGCCACTCTGTATTGCCTTATTGAGTGCTTTGATCCAAACCGTGGAAAGTAGACTTCTGCTGTTATTTCATACACTTCACTTTTCTGATAATCATGCAGAACTGTGTTTTAAAGTTAATGGATTGGGTCCTATAGCTGCTGGAGGTCCATTTCACAACAAGATTACACATTTATGGTATAAATAACTGGAAGATAATCACAACTAAATTATCACATTTGAGTTATTTGCAGTTAATTTAAGGGGCTGCACTGACTCTCACATGATTTTGGATGAGTTTTGTTTCTTAGCAACATGGAGTTAAGAGTAATTTTTTTGTAACTGAAAATTTTCATGTTTGTATTCACTTTATCAGTGTTTATTAAGAAGTGTTGCAGTGCACCAATTAAGGATGTCATAGCCTCCTTGCAGATCTTTGCTTTGGAAAATGCCTCTGATACGAATTTCATAGGACTGTTGCTGAAGGCGTTTTGTCACCAGCAGTATGTCTGTGCTGTCCATCCTGCCACATTAACCTGAGCTTTGGTAGGAGCAGCCAGACTAAGGCTAATGGGCCTGAATGGGTGTCAGCTGAACTTTTTACATCTTGTTTTCAGTGTGTTTGCTTGTGGGAATTGCTGCTTTCACCATGGAGTGTTAGTATTTGTCTCTGCCAGCACAGCGTTTTTAACTTGACTCTGCCATTGTATCCCTGATTTTTTGCATGCTTTGCTTGGACAAGAAAATGAGTGGCTTTATTTGAAATGTCACTGAGATGGAACATATGATTTATCATTTTTCTTAAAGCAGAACACATGCATGGTTTCCTAAAGCTAAGATTTAGACCAAAAATAAAACTCGAGTTTGGCCAGGGCATGCAGACTAGGGCACCTGAAGTTCTAGGGCATATAAACTACTGGCTTCTTGCAGGCCTTGTGCAGAAAGGCCCTGACATGAGATCTCAGATCACTTTTTGAGTGTGTACATTTTTCTGTTCCCTATAGCTCATATGAACTGACTATAATTTTTTCAAAGGAATTGAGTGGACTTGGTTTTAGGATTTTATGTGGGAATTGTGTGGATGATCTGATAGTGTTGGAGAGGGCAGGAAATAATATTTTAACTCTCTCAGAATTTACTCTGTTGTGCCAGTGCTTTTAAAAGCCAGAATGTAGATTTCGGATTTAAACTGAACAGAACAGAAAGATTTTTGAAGTTCAACCACAGTTTGATAAGGACATCTTGTTTTGTAAAGGAGAGTTTTCAGAGTGTAGCAATAAAATTTTAGTGTAGCTCTGTTTTATGAAGTCATTATCACAGCTCCCACTGCATGCAGCTTAGTAAATATTTCATCTTCAGGAATGGTTTGGAATCAGAAATTAAGCTAGCTGAGGGAAATAAATCTTATAACAGAGAATCAAAATGTAATTTAATTTGTGTCCTCTTCTTCTTCAAAACTTTTAGAAAACTCTTTCTCCTTTCACCTGATCTTAGTATATTGATTTTAAAGAATGAAAGATAACTGTTCTCTGTTGCAGCAAATGCTGCAAATGTTCATACTACAAAACCCTAAAAACCATCCACTGTTGTGACGTTTCAGTACACAGAGACAAAGAGATTTTGACAGAAGCAGGGTTAGTGGTCTGGTTCTATTGGTCTTCATACCACAGTGAGTAATGTAATAAGTACATATAAGTTTGTTAATCAAATATTAAGGAACTAGTTTTAATCAAATCTTAGAAAACCATGTACTTTGACCTGAGGCTTTGTGAGAAGCTGCTTAAAGCCAGCAGAACACAATGAGTAAGATAACCCCATACCTCCTGTGCTGTAAACAACATGCAGTTGCACAAGCCAGATAAGAAGGCCTAAGGGACAGAAGAGAACCCCCTAGCAACAGACTGAGCAAGCACAGAAGATATTGAAAGGAACCATGCATACCAGAAGAAGAAGGGTATAAGAACACAAACTGATTGAGTAAACTGCGTGCCTCTGGTGGAACAGGAGATTCCCTGGGTCACCCAGCACTGATTGCATTCTGCCACTTGCTTAATAAAATAATTTTCCTAATTGGCTTGACTCTGTCGGATTTAATTAGAAAGCCAACCTATACCAAGTAAGCTGACCAACCCAGTCCAACAGTATGGTCAGCTCTGTACAAGAGCAGTGATTGTAACAGCAGCCGGTGAAACAAGCCATGTGTAGCTGTAAAGGTTTTGTTTTATTGGTGGTGGGAGGATGTAGCAGGTAACAGAAAACTGAAAGTAGAGGCTGCTTGTGTGGCACAGGATTCACTGTGCTTGCACCTGTGCTACCAACAGCTCAGACCAGTAAAAAAGCCTGTGAACCAGAGAGAGAACTGGAAAAACCTGTGTGCAATAAAAACCCCCAGCATTCAAAAGGAATGTCAGAACTGCATGCTTCCTTGTGATCTGTCACGCTGTCAGTAGTTGCCTGAGCTAAAGGGAGTTCCTAATCTGCTTGAAAGTTTGGAAAGTCTGAAATTGTCATGGCAAACACTATAATTCACTTAAGTGGCCGTGGCTAAATAACCACTCCCATGGGGTTTTAGTCCAGCTGTCTCATCCTCTGCCTTCCACACACCCTTTCTTAAGCTGTCCTTTTCCCTGTTCTGTGTGACCAAATGGGATCAAAGAAGTCGATTGGGTAGAAAAATCCATGGGTTTTTTATTATTACAGTTTACATGTGAGTCTCAATACAGCTCCCTGCAAGGGGATGTGTAAATGCCTGGGCCAGGTATCATAGGGGAGATGTCAAGAAGGTAGGAACATGAAAGGAGAGAAGAGGAAGCTGGACTGTTTTCAGAAAATTAATGTAGCTATATGCATCATTCTGCATGACTGTCAGTCTGTTATGGGTCAGGACCTCATATTCCTGGATGACAGGGGAACATATGCTGAATTTCAGTGTAATCTAAAACATGCATTTCTTTGTAGTTTCTTTACCGTAGTTCTGAGAGATACTTATGTCATTTTACCTTAAATTATATGCTACAGGAAGCCCTCATTCCTAACTAGAAGGCCATGGATGCTGCAACCAATATAAACATGTTGTGAATAAGTGTCAGGGTACTTTCAGTACCTCCATGGTGAACAGTGTACTTTTGGGAAACTTCTGATGAAGTGTAATTGGATTTAAGACTTGTAAAAGGCACTAGAATGATACTAGTTGAGTGGCCAGTCCTCTGTTAAAGCATAAACATTTATCCCCATCGAGAAAAAACATGCTTTATTTCCATTATTAAACAGCACTTATCATCTACAATATGATAATCTAAGATTTGAGTGCTCACACCTGATTCTGCTGTTGTTGAACAGCTGATGCACTTCATCATGGAAATGACTGCTGTTTAGATCAACTTCTAATTGTTTTGTACAACAAATTTTCCTTAACAGAAAGAGGGGTTTCTCCATTTGTATAGAAGGGAACTTTGTTTAAAGAATTGGCATTAAATATTTGTAAATAAAGTATTGAGATACATAGATGCAATAGTTTTACCTAATATCACCTAAACTGCTCATGGAAAATATGATGCTATGTTTAAGGGCATTAGTCTAAAAATGACTATAAATTGTCATCTACTGTGCCCTGATCTAAGCCAAAGCCATTCCTATTCAATCATGATAGTGATTGTGTTCTTTAGCCAAATGTTATCTTTCAATTTTATCCCTATGAAAACATCAGTATTTTTGCAGAATCATAAATCATCATTTATTTCAGGCTGATCTAATTTAGCAACTGTTTATCTCTTGTTACTAGCTGCATTCATTTTTGAAGCACACAGTCACACAGCTTTACCGTAAGCTGTCACACAGCTTATGGACAGCTATCATTTGTATCATGCTTTTCCTTTCCAGTCTTTTGCCTTAGAAGAGGTAATCAAATGTTATTTATATTTGCTCTATTGGGCTTTAATGCTTTGACTAGGAAACACCATGCTGATTCAATTGTTTACAATTGTGGTTTTGTTAGTCTTGCAAAATCACTTGCTCTTTTTTTTCCCATGCCCAGACAAAGCAAAGGGTAGGTATTGCATGTCAAATGAATTGATATTGTTATATTTGAGAAGTGTTTCTGACTGTGAGAAGGCTTCTTTCTAATCCACCTAAGTGTCTTGAGTCTGCGGTGTCGTTATTGCAGTTACTAACATAAAGTAATACCAGCAGCTGTAGAGGAAAGGGAATTGCCACTTAACCAGGATCATTCCTGAAAGAACAAGGAGAAATTTTAAAGAGAAAAATATCAAAATGTAGAAGTCAGCTGATGCAGAGTTGGTTTTCATGTTGTGTATTGCTGGATAGAAATCTCTGTGTGTGTTTTTTGCTGGAGAAGTCATGTTTCCTCATTGTTTGGTTTAATAAAACAGGATGTATATCAGCTACCTTCCCAGCAAACCTCTAAAACTTGTGTAACTCTCCCTAGAATATCATGATGAAAAATATGTGTCTGTAAACAGTGTGTCATTTAACATTCTTGTTACCTGTGATTTAATAGAAAATATATGGGGAAATTATATAGTATGCTTTTAACTCAGCAGTGACTCTGATATGATGCTGGTCATGATGTGTTGTTTGTCGTGCGTGTTTTTTTAATGGTATCTGTATGTGTAGGACTGGTTCAAGTTCAGATGTTGGTATACCTGATTTTAGGTTAAGTTTCTCTCTTTGTGCACAAACTGGAGGACAGCATTGGTCACTGTGGTGCTGATGCCATGGTTACGATTCTCAGGCATGGCTCTGCCAGCAAGGGAATTCACCCAGCTACGTTATACATGCCGTGGAATAGTCCATCAGGAAAAGGTGTTGGTGACTGTCTCAGAAATACATTGCTCTGAAAAGAAGGAAGGTAAATGAATCATTGGAAGGAATTACCTCTCTGAACTGCCCGTACCAGGACAGTCATTTAGTTTAGAGGGACATGCAGGGCGCTGTCCCAGTATACTGTTCAGCCATCTACCCTGAGTGGTAACATTATTCTTTATGCCTTTATGTATAGTTAGAACCTGTCATAAAAGATTAGAGGCCAGTTTCTATCACTTTTGACAAAAGTATAAGCCAGGAGCAGTTCTGCTAGCATTACTATAAACAATAAACTCTGAAGTATCTCTTATCAAGAGACACATTTGGTATCATGTAGATTGAGGGTGGGTGCTACTGTACCATAGGTTTCAAGGAGTTGTGATTCAGTTTGACCCATATCGCATTGTTCTGTTTTTCTGCTCCAAAGCAATTCTCACAAGACCAATTGAGATCATGAAACTGGAAGCATATTTCATTCTTGTAAGGTGAAAATTATCATAGGAGTGAATGTGATGGCTGACAAGATAAATTACATTCTCAGTGCTTTAAAAATGGTGAGATTTTATTTATCATTTGGTGTTGAAGTTATCTGACAAGTTTTCATTTTGCCGATGTTATGCAATTTTGAAGCAATCAAAAAAATTTGATTTTTATGTTCCCCCATACAAAGTTTTAATTGACAGTATGTGATCTGGGATGAATGAAAACCTCTTGTCATGGTTGTTGATTGAAACACAGTACAGGAAGTGTTGGAAATCTAAAGGCAATCGAGTTGCAACGGATTAGTGATTCAGGCCTAAGCAAAGGAGTGGCTATCCTACCATTAACACCTGCCACTTTATTGCCTAAGCAGAAAAGATGCTCTTAGAGCCCAAGGACTTTGGCTTGAGCTCTCCCATTAGCGTCAACCTCTGAAGGATCCAAACCTAAAATGTCTGTATTTGATCTCTACGGAAAATAAGGTGAGCCTGTTCCTTCATCTCCTGTGAGTAAAGAGAAAGCTTGTTTATTCCAAGGAAGTAATGGTAATGTTGTTTGTACATGTTTAGAAAGGCCTAAATTCTTCTTTCTTTGTTAATTTATGTTAACTTTTGGTTAAAGACTGGTTAATTAGATAGCAAATACCATCAAGAACCAGGATGCAAAAAAAAAGTATTTCATAGGGTTGATTAACTGCAGTAATTTTGTGAAGGTCAGGTCTTACACTTTTCTGTTACATTCTAGAACGTGAAGAATACATGAGAAAGAAAGTCTGTTAATCCCCTAGCATTGAACAGCCTTCAGTCACATTTCCAAATAGAGAAAGAGGAAAAAAATAATTTTTTAGCAGAGCTGCATCTCTTATGAGAAGTTAAGCAGTGAGATACCAGCTGGCTTTATATTTTTATTTTGTAAAGTTACAGAAGGAGGAAGAGCCTGGGCTTTTATTGCAGCATACTGAACAGAATATTCTCCAGACACAAAATGTATAGGAAATTCTTGCTTGTTCTGATTCTGCCCTGGTGAGTTAAAGAACAGTTTCATCTGGCTGCATGGTAGAGTAGTCTTTTGGATGAGTGTTAGAGGTGAATTTGACTAGAATATATTTGTGCTTCCACAGAGACCTCGACATCAACATCAGACTTGAGATAATGACCTGTTTGCTGAATGTTTTGGTTGAATTTTCTCTGAATTAATTGATTTTGTGCAGATTTCCTGAATATATGGAGAGGAGTGGGAAACATTTTTTAATGTGATTAATTATGTTTGTGTATTTAGTAGAAAACAGCTTATAGAATACAGTGTGTTCTGTTTTTCTTGAAGAAGCTTTAATTGCAGTGAGTACTGTGCTTCAAAATGTCTTTTTTGAAGATGAGTTTTATTTAATGCTCAGCTTGTTGTTTTAAATGAAACTCCTTGCATATTCTGGTGAATATTTGCAGGTGATGAAGGGAGTCAAACCACATGAGAGCACCAGGCGTATTAATGTGAGGAAGTAATTACCTGATCTGTAAAATTCTGGACTTATCCTGCTTATTATTGCAAACTGGGACATTGGCTCCATGCCATCCCCAAGTGTGTAAATCACAGGTTCAATCTATAGGCATAGATTATAGAATCTAGTAGGTAGCACTACTCACCTATATTTTTGAGGGCTGCCAGAGAGTATTTGAGAGCTGGAAGTTTTGGATCTTAGCAACAAACAACAAATTGTAGGGCAAAGTTGACTATTTAAAAGTACCTTCATTTTCTGCTAATGACACTTAACTGTTCCAAGGCTACTTTTGTTCAAAGTCTTCTTTCCTTGACCTTTGTCAGGGAAAGAATTTCTGGACTGGAATAGTCAGGATCTCAGTCTTTGGATATTATTCAAGGGGTATGTCAGATATGACAATAATCTCCCTGGAGTTCATTCCAAAACTTCTTGGATTTTGCAGATATGGAAAACAATTACTGTTTACAAGGTTATAATTGGAATAGCCCTCCATCACGCCATCAGGAAAATCTGAAGCAAGCACTTCTCTCCTGAGTCTGTGGGACTTCTGCTTGCTGGCAATTTAGCTTGCATGCTAGTCTTTCACATATTTGGGAGGGGATTTTTTTATGGCACTTGCATCCTGTTGTGTGGACACAGGGTCTAGCACACCAGATTTCTCTTTGCTAAATTAGGTGTTGCTTTATTGTAGTTATTAAGAAGAAAACAACACCTTTTTCTCTTCCTTTTTTCCTCTCAGAAAAGCTTCAGGCAGCTTTCTTCAGAAAAATTTAATCCAAGGCAAATTTTCTAGTAAAATTTTCATGGACATGATTTCTGTTAAGAGAAACAGTGGAACACAGATAATCCCATAAGAATTTGCCACTGATAGGGGAGGATTTCTGTACTGCTGTGCAGGCTTAACACATATTGTGTTATTTAATTTAAATATTGCACAGAATGAAATGTCTGTTCTCTATATTCACAAAAACTTCAGTACTAAAACAAAAGTCTAACTGAAGCAGCATCAATCTATCCTGTCACTCCTAAGTGTATACATTTAGTGATACTATACTTTTTCATGTGTACATATGAGAGCAAACAAAGCTGTAATGCAGTAATTTATTTTTTCAGTCAGGTTCACTGTTGAAACCATTCCATTGCCAGCTTAGGTTAAATGGAACAACATAAAGACTCTACTCTTGCTTTTGTAAGAACAATGCCAAGTATTCCTCTATAAAGAAGATAAATAGATCTATAAAAAAGGGTCAGTTTCACTATTACTAATAGTTCTACACAATCCAATAGAAATCTAAGTCCACTACTAAACCTCTGAAGATGGGTCAAGAAAAGTAACGATCTCCATACCGTTTCACAGGAAAAAGGAATTATTTCTGTGCAATACTGTAGTTATCCTTCTTACTAGGTTCTGTGTGGTTTGCAAAAGCAAACACCTCAATAATTTAAAACAGAGAACAAATATGGATAAGTTTTACTTGCTGATTTCTTTTTCCCACAGAGACGAGCTATGGCAAATGCTTAGAGGCCCCTTTGGTATCTCTAGGAGCAGTTAAAGATTCTAAATCGTCACATAGTATTTTTTCTACTGAACTTATATGCATATTTTGAATGTTATGCAGTGATTAAAAATGTAGGAAAATGAAAAAAACAGGTTTAAAATTTGAAGATCATACAGGATTTATTGAATACCCATCTTTATAACTTAAGAGCCTCTATTTTGGTAGATATTGAAAAAGAATAGAGAAGTTAATTCCTTAATACCTCAAAAAATTAGATTTTTTTTTAAAAATAAGTTTTGAAGTTAGGGGTTCGGCAGTTTTTAAGGTTAGCTTGTTATATATTATTTTTCATGTTATAATTGCTAGAAAATTCTAGTAAAACAGTAGCAAACTGAAAGGAGCAGACTTGAGCTTGCCATTGATGTTTATTGTTTCTATTTCCTTAGGGAAATGAAGCCTTTCAGGGAGGCTTTCAAGAGGAAGAGCTAATAAATTGCTCTGAAGTTGATACAAGCTTCGCTGGGAAAAAAGAACAGGGCCTGGAAAGCCTGCGATACAGAGCAGCTGTTTTCAGATACTTGTGTTAAATCTCAGATGTGCTTTCCTGCCAGCTGCTGCCGTGCAGAGGATTAGCAGACATGTCCATAGCACTCAAGCAAGTCTTTAATAAAGATAAGACTTTCCGCCCAAAACGCAAGTTTGAACCTGGAACCCAGAGGTTTGAACTTCACAAACGAGCGCAAGCATCTCTCAACTCAGGTGTCGACTTGAAAGCAGCTGTGCAGTTGCCCAGTGGAGAAGACCAGAATGACTGGGTGGCCGTTCATGTAGTTGACTTCTTCAATAGGATCAACCTCATTTATGGAACAATCTGTGAATTCTGCACAGAGAGGACCTGCCCAGTGATGTCTGGAGGTCCCAAGTATGAGTACCGGTGGCAGGATGACTTGAAGTTCAAGAAGCCCACAGCATTGCCAGCGCCCCAATATATGAATCTTCTCATGGACTGGATTGAAGTGCAAATCAACAATGAGGATATATTTCCTACAAGTATAGGTAAGTGTAGGAAAGAAGTCCTAAAGCATAAACTGCCTTTCCTTCTTGTACTAAGCATGTTCTCTTCCCACTTATTTAGCAACATTAAAGCTGTTGAACAGCAGGTGGGAGGAGGAGTGATCGGAGATAGTATGCAGCGTATGAAATGTTAACTGTGGTTGCTAGGTATGGTAGTGTATGTTGGCCTTAAATGTTTGTCCCTGATAAGCCTCTCAGATTAATCACTGGGGGTGATCAGCATTGCATTAATACCTTCTTGAAAGCTAATCAAATTTATATGGGTTTGCACTTTGTCTGGCTACTTAGTTGCAGAATGGATGGAAAGCAAAATTAGTCAGTGTTCTCCTAGTGTGTTCATGTATGTACAAAACAGTGGAGAGTCAGGAATGCAGTGAACTTAGCCCTGCCACCCCCTCTTGATTTCTTATCCAAAATTCACAAGTTGTGAAGAATTCTCCAGAGTTTTCTTTTCAGTACTACATGTAACTAATAAATATTGCTATTACTTAAGCAGACAGCCCAGATGAGAGAGCTGTTAACAGCTTCACAAATTTCCTTTTATAATATTTCTCTCAAGAGTGGCACAAGTAGGTTGAAGTATCCTTGCTGAAAGCAGAAGAGTGCATTGTGTAGCATAAGCAGCATATTTACCTGTGGCTGCATGCAACAACAACAAAAAAGTTATACTTTAGGAATGTCATGTACTTGTATGATTTTTAGTAGTTTTAATTAATGGGTTTCCTGATTTACTGCTTTCAAATGGAAAAGGTGGGACCTTCGTGTATAAAGTGTAAGCTGTTGTATATTAGTTGGCCCATGAGTAACAAGAAGCATGCCATATGTTTAGATAGTTCAGCCCAATATTTTGGAATTTATAGGCAGCTAGGGCCTGCAACTAATTGGCAGATGATGCATAGAGAGGCTGTGTCTGTCAGTGTTTCCAGGCCTTTGAAATACCTTACTCTTGGACTTGATGGCTATTTATCTGGACAAAACTATGTTCCGTTTCATAGTTCCTATCACTTTCTTTTCTACTCTAATAGGTAGAAAGCATGCACTAACTACATTTTTAATCTGGATCTTGACAACATAGCAAGAAGGTGGATATCGGAGGAAGCAGTATCATATATTTTTTCACTACATCATTTTAGTGAAAAAAGGGTTTGATTTCTCAAGCATTGGTTGTTTTTAGCTTCTTCAGGGTAAATGATTTTTTGGAATTGAAGATTGGTTGAAGATGCAGAGAAATAGGTGATTTTGATTCCACTGGTATTTCTGAAGTCTTTTGTTATAACAAATTTCTACCTTGGAGTATTCCAATATTCTGTTTCCTTGTGGTTTGCATCTGTAGAAAGTGTTGTTTGTCAGCAGATATGAGGAGCAAGTAGCCTGCTGGTGTGCTGATGTGTTTTATTGAACCAACTTGCAATCTCTAACGCACAAGCATTCAGCCCTAGATGCTACCCCATTATATTTGTAATAAGATACTTCTGAAGGAACCTTTATCCTGATGGTATACCTATTGTAAGCTAAGAATGAAATCAGTAAATATTCTCAGTCTACTTCTCCTCCCAGCAGCTTCTGCTCTTGTAGATTAAATCAAACATGAAGAAACTGGAGAATGGGAAAGACATCTGTTCTCTAAATGGTGCAGGACTCTGATAAAAGTCAAAACAGGAAAGCGCAAGGTTCATGAAAATCCTTGTCTCTCTCTGAATTGACCCAAAGGAAAGGGACAAGTCTGCTTGTATTGGACTGTGCCATATTCATATTTCAGACTGAGATGATTGGACAGTCTCATAAACAGATTCTATATACTTTTAGAGCATCATTAGAGCAGTGCCTGTACCCCTATTCCTTTCTCACCTCCTCTTCAGCTTTTGTTACAGGTACTCTGCTGGCCCTCTATCCCCACTTCTCATTATCTTTTATATTAACCACTTTTCATTTGCAACTGTTGATAAAATTGTTTGGGAGGCTTTATATCTTTCAGTTCAGAAACAGATATATGCTCTGTTGAATCTGGTCTTCTGGGTATCTCTTAATGTGAGCAAACCCCTTCTTAGGGACTCAAAAAGGTAAAAGGGAAGTTTGAATCTGTTCCTGGGGTAAGTTGCCTTTCAGAAGAATCTTTTGATTGATTTTCACAGCAGTCCCATATTTGGATGTGACACTGCCTGTCAACCTATCTGAGTACTGCTTATAAAGCTGTTGAATGAAATGCAGTCACTGAGCATGTGTATTGTTACTTTTCTGCATTTCACAGGTGATCAGGGAGAGAACCTTTGTTGCTGTGTTAGGTACTGTTTGTTTCTATCTGTCTGCAGCAGCCTTTGGTTAGAAGCATGACAGGCAGAGTACTAATCAAGGTTTCAATTTTCATTCATATAAATTAATGGTGATGAATATGACCATTGTTCATTCTTCAGAGCAGCTGAAATAAATATTGAAAGATTATATACTCAGAAAATAAAACAGGCTTCTGTATGACCTTATTAATAGGAGAACAGTTTTAAAGTGTTGAGTGGCTGTAACCTAGAAAATTGCTTCATTGCTTTGAATCTTTCTAGTCTAAAGATAATTGTTCTGGGAAGAAAAAAAAATATTGTGTCCAGGAGAGGTTATTTGGGCTGACTTTTCCATTAGCAAGTAAGTTTGATGAGGATATCCAGAGTTGGATTAGGAAGAGCTGTTCACAGGAACCCTGAACACACTTTTCTCTGGTTAATCCTATTAAACTTTTCCTCTTTCATTTGGCGTATCTCATGCAAACTATCTAAAGAGGGATTTCAAAGACTGTGATTATGTGCAGCTTTCACTGAGGAGCTAGTTTCAAGGAAAATAATTTCAGAGTAGGGATAGCCAGATTTGGTGGGATCTTCATTTTGTGGTGGTGTTCCTCTGTGGTTTAAAAAAAAGCAAAATAAAAACCATGAATACCATTGAGTTATAAATTGTTATAAATGTTATGTTTAACCTTGTCAGTGTTTATACTGGCACAATGTCCTCTGGCTTCTTACCTGTAGTCTGGTATTTCCTCTCCGCTTCTGGTTTACTCATTTGCTTGTAAAGAGCCTCTTCCCTCAACCGATCCCCCACTTATAGGAAGCTGGTTGTATGGAAACTGAAGAACTGTCAAGAATTGTGTGCTGGAGATAAAAGCAGGTGATGAATTGCAAGACCACTTCTTTGTATAGCAAAACTTCAAGGACTGTTTTTGTAAAATTACTCACAGTCTGTAGAGGATTGCAGACATGATTATGTTCTTATTATTATTTCAATTATTATCAATTTCTTTATCTATTTAAGTGTGTTTAAGGCATGTAAGAGGCTGAGAGCTCTGGAAGCAAGCTCTGTAGATATCCACATAGACATCTCTCAGTCCTCAATGAGTGAGAATTCAGTAACAGAACAGAGGAGAGTCTGTTTGCCTGCTCAGCTGCTGCAGTGAAGCTATACATCCCAAACATGGATTTATGTAATTTACAATCTCTATAGCTGATATGTTTCCTTCTTTTAAAGACAAAGCTTTGCCAAGGACCAAAGGGCAGGGTCAGATTGCTGGCTGATAACTGGTAATTCAGTCACCCAGTGCTGGATGCATAAAGCTGTAGTCTTCCACCTGAAGACTCATGTAAAATCCAAACAGTCCTTTCTGCTTGATCTTTGCACCTGTCACACTACTGATGAATTTGGTCTATAGAAGGCCTCTGTTTTGTGAAGCTCATCTGCTTGCCCCTGTTGCTGCCCTTTCTTGATCAGTCCTTCAACATGGATGTGCCTGCCAAGAGCTTTGAACTAATCTTTGTGTCAATGAAATGAAGAAAATTCTACAAGACACCACAGACTGTTCTATGGCAGTTGTTTTCCAGTCATTAAACTTTAGAATTCTGTGTTTATATGTATGTTACAGCAGCAGCACAGCTATCCTCTTAGAGAGTTTGGTGTCTTAAAAAATATGTGCTTGGAAAACATCAGGTAGATATTTTACTACTAGATTACACATCTGAGCTTCCTCCTCCTCTCACCTTTTTCCTGCCTCTGTGGTTCAGGATCTAACAGGTGATTCTAAGTAACCTAAGCTGGCAGATGAACCAGCCCACAAACCTAGCATGCTTCAAGAGTATCATCACAAAAGATTGATGAAAATTGCATCAAGTCCATCTGGATGGTGAGTGATGCAGTTTAGAAGCTAGCTGTCTAATCTTCTTAGCATTGCATTACTTTCTTGCTGACATATTATATCTTGGAGGAATTTGATTCCCAGTTTGTATCTGATATCTAAAATGCCTTTATTAGTTTAGGTGTTCTACTTATACAAGAATGGGGACTGAATGGGGACCTGGGAGTAGTCTAGACAGTTCTCAAGCCATATCACTGACATGCCTTCCTCATTATATCCCCCTGGTCTGTTGCTATGTGTACCGTTTGAGGTACATAAAGGTCCACTGCCAGCTCAGACATAAAAATGAATCCATTCTTCAGTCTAGTTCTGATGATAGAAGAAAATGTGTGCAGTAGAAAGTAAGTGCAAATTTATTACTGTATTCTCTGTTTTTCCATGAGAATTATTTGGCACTGCTGGTATGAAGGAATGCTGTCTCACCTGAAGAATGTGTACTAGGAGTCTGATGCCTTGTGTGATTCATTTTCAGTATTTTGGATGTCATTAAGGGCTAAAAAGCACTTTTGCTAACAAGCAGGTCTCAGTGGCTTTCTTCCTCCATTCTCCATTTCTCAAATTTGAGGTAAAAAACCAAATCAACTTGAGTGGTGGCATAAATGGTGGTGGAGGAAAAAATTGAGAGGAGAGGGCTGTATTAACTGGTTCTGCAAAGGTTTCAGGATCTCTTCTCAGTCCGATGCTGTTTTTGGAGGAAGAAAGAAGTACAGAACACCTCCAAGAAGTGGCTTCCCATGTGGGAACTGGGGTGGTCTCTCCAATATCTGCAGTCTCCCTTGTTCTTGAGGAATCCAGTTTTCAGCACATTGTCATTACATATGTTGTGGGACAGTACTTAAATTAGTCTCTCAGAGAATCAGCAACACCACAACCACAACTTCTACCATAACTGAACTAGTGACCTCTTCTCTTTTTCCACCTTCACAGCACAGCACATGTCTACAATGTTTAAGTAGGCATGCTGGGGTTGAGCTTGTGCCCAAATCAAAAAGTGTGGGAAATGTGGTATCTTGAACATGCTTTACCTTGGAAAGTGGGTCTTTGTGAACTGAGTACTCTGCATTCTGCAGTGGCATGTGAATTCCTTCCCCTGATGAACTAGAATAGCTTCTTATGTGAAACCTTACCAAAAAAACTGTGTCACAGGTTACAAAGCAGAATCCATGTAGGAGAAGAGTTTACATATCATAATGGCTTTGCTGGTTCATTGTTTGGAACACAAACAAAATAAGATTCACAGGAATCAGTTTCCTTAGTGACTACTTTTTGCTTATTTTTTGTGCCAAATTGAAGTTGTTTAAGCTCAGAAATATTGTAGAAAATTCATGTAGTCCCTACTTTGAGAAATGTATTTTCAGTCTTCAGAGGACAACACTGGTACTTTGGGGCATGTTTTATTCACAATCTGGCCAAGGGAAGAGATGTGTGACATGGCATCATCAGCTACACCAGATTCATGATAACAATTTTCAGAATTAAGTGTGGTCATAGAGGCATGAGAATAAAATTATTTAGTCCTAATTTGCTTAGACTACAATCTCAATTTGACTTCACTTTTGAGTGGCTGGAGTGCCACTTAGTGTGGCTCTTGGGGAACTTTTGGAAGTCCTAAATCCAGGAGAAGATCTTTGCTTCAGACAGAAACATCAATACTACTTTAAGTTGCTCCATCCTCTTTCAAATAGATTTTTGGCTTTCTAAATTCACTTAGAATATGTAAATGGAGTAAACTCAGAAACTTTAGAAGGGAGAAAACTTGTAAGTTGTTTTTAAATTAGGTTCTCATGTAGTTTGTAGGCATTTTTTGAAGAAAGTCAAATATGTATGTAGAAAATACAGGGACAAAAAAAAAAAATTGTGCGGCTAAAAGCCATGTGTGAGCCTTTGTATCCAAAATGGTATGTCCCACTGTCCTAGTTTAGGGCAAATCTGTGAGAAAACCTCCAAAGGGGGATCTCTCTAGAGAGCAAACCCACACGGCCCCTCCCCCCAGCCGGTTCGGGAATGATTCCTCGGAGAGAAGTGGAAAGAACCTGTTTATTTAACAGGCACAGCACCCCCAGCACACCAAATGAACAATACCAGGTGACAACACTCTTTCACCGCTCTGAAAAAGATGACAAATTCAGCGAGTCTCTCTTGGGGCGGTCGCTCTGCTGTCACTCCCTCCGGCGCTGGGGATGGCTGCACCGGCCACAAGGTGTTCTCAGGTGCCAGCCCGGAGCAGGTTCCAGTAGTTACAAGAAAGGAAAAAAAAAAAAAAAAAAAAACCACCAAAAAAACAAAGCAAGAGCAAAGCAAAGCAGGAGCAAGAGCAAAAGCAGCAGCCAGAGCTAGAGTCAAGAAAAAAAGAGACCAGCAATAAACAACAGCCACACTATGTACTGCCCCGTCTCTGTGTCCTGCCAGTCGTGGGGGGGGAGCAGGCTGATAACAGAACCAAAACAAAACATTTGTCCTTCAGAGACAGTCTCAAAGGCACAGAACATAACATCCAACATAGCAGAACACACAAATGGGGATACAAACATCACCCTAGGACACCCACCTTGAATCCTGCGCTTAGTTCTGGATTCCTCCCTACCAGAAGGATATTGAGGTGCTGGAGCAATTTCAGAGAGCAACAAGGCTGGTGAAGGGTCTGGATGACAGGTCTTATGTAGAGTGGCTGAGGGAGCTGGGAGCATTTAGTCTGGAGAAAAGAAGTCTGAGACAATGTCCTGGTTTAGGGCAAATTTGGGAAAAAACCTCCAAAGGGGTTTCTCTTGAAAACAAATTCAAGCAGCTTCTCTCTTAATTGGTTCAGGAAAAAGATTTCCTTGGAAAGAAGTGGGAAAAATTGTTTATTTAACAGGCAAAGCACTCCCCAGCACAACAAATGAACCGTACTAAAGAACAAAACCTCTCGCCGCTCCGCAGAGATGCCCAATCCAGCCAGTCTGTGCCGTGGGTGCAGCTCGGCTCACTCAGTCCGTGTCAGTCCCTGGCTCTGGGAAATGCCGGGCACAGGCCAGGCCTGTGGGGACACAGGGGTGAGCTCCTGGTGCTCTGCTGGGGTTAGTCCAGAGCAGGTTCAAACAGTTCCAAGGAAAAATGAACAAAAATTCACAGTCAGAACTTCCCGCTTCAGCTAGCCAAAACTAACAAAAAGCAAAGGAGAGCTCTCTCCTGCTGTCCACACTGCAGACAGCACAGGCTGTGTGTAGGAAAGCTGAAAACTCATCTTTATATTTTTAATACAACCACCTCAGACATTCCACTATTTTTCCTTCTTCTCCACTCTCAGATCCAGTTTTAAAGGTGTAAAACTTATTTCTGAGCTAAACAGTTGAATGGGGATACAATTCAGCATCAGCCCAGAACAGAGGGGCATTGCTCTCTACAGCCACCTGATGGGAGGTGCCAGGTGAAGGTCAGCCTCTGCTCCCAGTCAGTCAGCGACCAGACAAGAGGAAATAGCCTCATGAAGGAGGTTTGATTGAATATTGCAAAAAATTTCTCCGTGAAAAGCATTGTTAAGCATTGGAACAGGCTGCACAGAGAAGTGGTTAAGTTCTGGAGATATTTAAAAGACGTAGTTGTCATGTAGAGGGCATTTAGGCACATGTCTTAGTGATGGACTTGGTAGTGTTAGGTTTATGATTTGACTTGATCTTAAGGGTCTTTTCAAACCTAAAGAATTTCATGATTCTTTTAGCTTTAAACACAAAGCTAAGAATTATATCCTCAGATAATCTGAAACATTTGTAAGTACAGTGTTAGAGAAAACCATCAAATTTTTTAAACAATTACTTATAAGTGTGATTAGGTCACTTGTGTGTTTACCATTCAAAGATAACTGTATTGGTACATTTCTGTGCCTAGTTCCGCAGAAGTTCTCTGCCTTGAGGAGCTTCACATGCTCATAATAAAAAAAGTCAGCAAGAGATTACAAGAAGAAAAATTATTTCCAGAGAAAAGCTGTTTAATATGGCTTCTGCTAGGATAGAGTTTTCTGCATCATATTAGCTTGGTCAGTGTTTTCAGCTGAACACTCACTTGTAGTTCTGCACATGACATGATTAGTCCTTGTCTACATGATTGCATCTTATGTATTTCTTTTCTTCATGAGTGTGTTTGCATGTGTTAAAACCATACCAAAAAAGTAAAAGGTAGGGATGTTGGGGGTCATTCTGAAGGGAGTTTATTTCGGAGACTCTGAGTGCCTTCCCTTTAGCTCTGTGGTTGTTGTATTCACTATTTTTGTGGTATTTGGGCCACTGTCGTCCTTCATGCAGAGGATTGTCAATACTCTGTTCCTTACCTACTCCCTACTTTGACATAAACAACTTGAAATCTTGTCTATGATGTGTTCTTGAAAAAGATGGTTGAATTTCTGCAAGTGTATTGATTAATAAGAGGTGTGAAAGGCCTGGGACCTTGACAGGTCCTTAACTTTAAGTAGGAAGGACAACAGTCTCCCTTTTGTTTTTGAAAAATGTTAAGTACATGCAACCCTGAACATGAACATATAAGGTTGCTTAGGAGATAGAGGAGAAGAAAAAAGCAGACATCGGTCTTACACCATTGCCAGTCTTTGAACTGTTAAAGACAATGTTCATTTTGTTAGAAAATTTTTCTGCAGTATACACAAACCTCCTGATTATTCACTGTCCCTTTGTCCTTAGAAAAGGGGCCCAAGACTTGCTGTATATGTTCCACAAGATTGTAATAGAGTAATTCAGGCATTAAAATAGAACAGATTTAAGTTTATGTGCTACAGTCAGGAAAAGCTGAATTACTCTTTAAAAGAGGTTCAAGTCATCTTTGATTCACTATGGGAGAAGAGATTGCTCGTGCTTTTGTCATAGTTGCCAAACTATTAACACCACACTGGATTCATAGCTAGTGCTGTGTACACGAATACTAGTAACACTGCTGTAAAACATGTTTCTTAATTTAATATTCCAGCAAGACATGTTTAAATGGGTAATTGTTTTCCTGTCAAAAATGAGGTTTGAGTGGTGTCTAGAGAGGATGCCTGGAACAGAGGCTAGACAGTGTTAAAGGAATAAAGTAAGTATTTATTAAAAAGGCTTTCAAAGGATACACCCTGGGCAGTAGAAGAGCCTGGCTGTGGCTCAACCCAAGATGGACTCCAAGTCATGAGTTTTCACACTTTCATAAATTTTGTTTCATTTATGTATTGGGGTTAATTGTCAAATTACCGTT
The DNA here is from genome assembly GCA_032173965.1 of Sitta carolinensis. Lineage (NCBI taxonomy): Eukaryota > Metazoa > Chordata > Aves > Passeriformes > Sittidae > Sitta > Sitta carolinensis. The sequence continues at coordinate 53,265,441 of CM063313.1, forward strand.
CCACGTTATGAAGTCCCATCCTCCCAGATTGCTCTCCTCAGTCCCCTGTTGTTTATATTTTTGGGCCCGAAGCTAAAACAGTGTCCTTGGTTCTCAGGCTGGAGAAGGATTGTTTTGTCTAACTAAACTGTGAAGAGAACTTGCTAACACTTTATATGAAGTTCAGAGTTACACAGTAATGCAGTACAGAATCTGGAATATATGAAAGCTAAAACTTAAGGCATCATGAGCATAGAATTGTTCATATCAGCTTGTCGTACTGTAAAAAAATGTTTTCTATAACATCCTAGCTAATGGAAACTTCAAAAAGTAAATAGCAGAAATGTTTTTGAAGTATACATAGATCCACAGTGAGTGGTAGAAAATAAAGTAACTGAAAGTGCTAGAATGACTCAACAAAAATGGATACTCACCAGGTTATGCTCCATGCTTCGATGGGGAAAATGTGTGCTCTGGTTCTAGCACAGAAAACTGTTATGTGCTGAGGTACTACTTGACTTCAGAAAACCTAAACAAAACTTAGTAGCTTTGGTTGGTTGTTCCTCCCTGTATCTATGGGTCTATCCAAGAAAGCATAAAATTTTCTGTATCACATTTTCAACATCCTGGAAAAATCAAAGAAGAAGCCTTGGATTTTTAGAGTTGCAGTGCAAACACTTCTATAAATATGACCAATATAAGGCATCTGTGTAAGTGGTGAGTGTAAATTGGTGATAAGTCCTTCATAATTGTGAGTTGTTTTCTCAGTCCACTGGTGCAGGCCTTTCTATGTGACTTGCTCGCTTGCTCCTTAAACTGTTCATGGGAGGTGTACAACTTCATAGGGTCATGATTTTTAAGCCCTGTAGAATTTCATCTACAGTCTCCAATCTGCCCGTAAGTTACCTCTGTGCAGAGCTGTTACCTCCATAAAAATCTACTTTCTCTTTGACTGGAATTGTGCAGATACACAACAGAATCTGGAATTTAATTATTCTCTTTCATTCTCTTCTTAACACTGTAACTGACTGTAAGCTGAGCAGTTTTGACTGAAACCCATCAACACATGTCAGAAACTGCTTGCAGTGAAACAGGAAACAAAATGTGCATCCTGCTTTTGCTTTTCAGTGTTCAAAGCCAAAAGATGAAGGCCAATCTTATAAGTGTACCTGTTACAGGGCAAGTGCTTAAATTACAAACAGATCTGATGATCAGGAGAAATAATGTAAATAGTTGCCTTCTCTATTACCTTCTGCAAGCCATGTGGAAAGGGCTGCATAAATTGTATTGAAGCAATAAACTTTACTTCTCCTACCCTTATGTTCATTGTAGGCTCCCTGTGCCTAAGTAGTGACTGAGAGATGCCAGGCAACTGTTGTTATGCTGTAACTCACATTAATGACACTCTCCCCAGAGAAGAGCTCTGCAGCCTGGCAGTCATTCTTGGGCTGACTTGTAAGCTCTGTGTCACAGGGATAAACAGCCCTTATAGTATTAATTCTTCAGTTACAGTGCCACAAAACTTACATGTGCATATTATGGACTGTGGAAACGTAAAATAATTTTCAGTGCCTGACACTGTTTATATGAAATCCCAAGTCATTACACAATTTCTGATTACATATTTAACATAAAAGAATTGTTTCCAAGTAGAGAAAAGGCATAAAACCCAAGGCCTAAATTGTTCTATTTTCCCTGAAGACTCACCCAAGATCCTGTCCAGCAGATGATTTACCACAGCAGTTGGTTCTTCCATGTGCAAACAAATATAGGGATTTCCTAGAAACACAGCTCTCTGTAGTGTGTCATGTGTCTCTCTTTCCAGAAGTTTGCTTCACTTGGAAAATTCTCTGAGTCATGCTTAGAATCCTTGGAATAGGGGGTATATGTGATAGCTGTTCAGTGACTGTTTTGTATGACTGAGCAGAAAATAACACTTTCAGGAAACTTGAAGATTAGAAAAGATCTGACAAATACTCAGAGCTTCTCAGCAAAGTGGAGTGAAACAGTGCTGACAACAGGGTATTTTTTATTTCTTTCCATCTCACAGTGAATCATGTCTAGGAATTTCAGGAAAGCAGTGCCATTTCATAAGCTTGAAAATATACAGTGGAAAGTTGTATTTTCTTCTCATAAAGTGAATCACTGACACTTTGACTCATTTAGAAACAAGAGGATGGTTGCTGAGTAATCAGCAGGAATCAGCGATAATCAAGAAAGGAATAATTAAAGTCAATTAATAGTTGGAGCAGAAAAGGGAGGGCAATGAACATTATGTCTTTGATAGCTTAACCTCTCATGTGGATATGGGAAGAAGTATCTTTTCTTTTTAAAAGCTGATGTTCATATGAACTGAGAAACATTATGGTTTACCAATAAATGTATACCGTCAACATTAGCATGGTGAAGTAATAGTGATTGTAATTTGTACAGCATTGACTCTACACAGCCTTAACAGAAGAAAACTCAGTCCTCTAATAGAAAAATCTCTGAAGCTGGCTATAGCACTCTGTAGCAGAAACATGTCCAAAACACATGCTGTATTACATCTTTGAGAAAAGTGCTAATGAATATTTAGGCATTATAACAATAGGTCTGTTTAGAATTTATATGCTTTAAAATTAATTATGTACCATGACTGCCCTTCCTTTGGATTTTTAGGGCTTGGTTTTGTTTGGTTTTTTTTAATGAGATGTAGCTGTTCAAGAGCCCTATAAGGCATGGTAAATGCTACTATTTCATTTGTCAAATTGAAGACCAAATCTCAGGTATTCAAAGTAGTCTACATAGTATATAAGTAGATGTTCAGGTGGGAAATTCTAAGTAAAAATTTTTCTTGGATTGCACAGTGGTTTGTTTGTGGATCCAGAAACAGGTCACAAACACATGGCAGTGTCAGTGATGCCAAGTGTACTCTTGATCTGTTCCCAAACTTCTAGTTCTGCATATGCATTTAGAGTAAAGAGAATGAAAACTGAAAAGCTTTAGAAAAGACTCCCAATCACATGCATTTCTGGCCCTCCAGGAGAATTCTTGATGCAGTTTCTGGGAGAATCAAGATTGTGTATCAAACAGAAAGATTTTACCTAGCTGTTTGTTTACTCAGGACCTACAAGTTTACACTTCTTCGAACTTTGATTCCAGATCCCTGGGTTTTAAAAACACAATCTGCAGAAGCAAGGCTGCAAAGGTCAAAGCAAGGGTCCATTCAGACAAACAGGGAATATTCATTGGAGAAGAATGTAAAAAAAGGGAAAGATGCTATTTCCCAGTTTCCAGCAATCCACATGATAGAGATTGTCTCAGAGGAGTCAAAATATACTCTGACCTGGGAGATTATGGTAAGAATGAAAATCTCATATATTACAATCTTTCTGTTTTATCTTCATGGTGATTCCCTGTTTTATGCATTTCAATTTTCTACTGTTTTGGGCTTCATTGAGAATTTCTGCACATGAATTTTCCTGGCAAAGAAAAGGGCAGTTGATAAATTGTCTTTGGACAGGCATATGTTGAAAACGTTTTATGTCACAGTAGCATTCATATCCAGACCCAAAACTTTTAAGCAAAAAGCAATGCTAGTTTTAGTATTCAGTCTATGTTGTAACTGGAGCTGGTTGAGTATCAGTTAACTAACAAGATATATTTTTGCCACAGAGATTGCAGATATTTGTAAATGTCCCAAGGCATGGCAAATGGTGTACAGAAACTTTTAAAAAAAAAAAAATCCATAATATAATTGTCTTCTGAGAAACTAACAGCAGAAAAAGAGAAAATAAGGAAAAAAAACCCAAACATAATTAAACACAACTGAAACTTGTTGACTCAAAGAAACTAGGGTTATTCACTCATGTGGATATTTGCCACCAGGATTGTGATAAAGTTTTGGTTTTGCATAGTGTGTGCCTTCTGCAGATAATTGGATTGCAGGACACTGAGGTTGTCTTTCTAAAGATTCAGCTGCTTGCATGTGAGCTGAGAAGTTTAACAGTAAAACAAATAATGTTATATATATTCATTCAAGTATATATTCAAGATAAAAAATTACCACATGAAATAGAGTCAGGCTCTAAATATAATTGACTTTCAGTGAGATTTTTGAATCTAAAATCCGAATATTTTACAATATATTTCTAAGACAGGCTGATTCTTTATGGCATAACTGGAAGCGTTAAACTCATTATTTCTGTCATTGGAAGCATTTCAGAATGTGTAGGCCAAAACAAAAAACACATGAAAAAAAACATAACAGTTCTTTCCACCACTCATAGTTAGTGCAAAGATCATGGAAATAATACAACCACCTTTGAAAGCTATTTCAACTCTTACTTTATCCTGCAGTAAAACCCATAAAAGCTCACTGGAAATAGCAACTGCTAATGAACTGTAGCCCCTTTCAGCATCATGGGGATATATAGATATGGAGGCCACAAATAGATTTAAAGGTCTTATTAAAGTACTGTTCCTTTAGAGAATTCAGAGTCCCCATTTCTTTTAATAGTTTGACTTTTGGAATATTACATTTTTGAACTAAACAAGTCCTTTTCAGTCTTATTGCTTGTTACATATTGTAATAAAATAAACTGTCACTGCTAAATTTCTGGCCCCAGACTAAAAAATAGATATTTATAAAAGTTTCCAGTGATAACAAGCTTTTGCTCTTCCAGCAAGGAGAAAATAAACTGTCCAGTGTCAAAGACATACTCTGCCTTCACCAAGGTACCTGTCTGAGCATGTGCCTAAGCTATCTGCATCCCTGATTCTGTTTCCAGTCTCTAGGCTGTGCTGTTGGATGGAAGTGTCCATTCCTATCTTGCTGTTGGGAAAGGAATTGTTCTGCGAACCTGGCAAGATACATATAATTAATAGTGTTTGGTCTAGGTCTGGTACCTAATTTACTCTGTCAAAGTACTCCAAGTCCAGACGGGAGCTGTACAGTACAACTCCAGGTTGGTTGATGGGATCAGACCTCCTCACCTCCTAAAGTAATCATGTTTAAATCACACCCTAGCAGCTCTGGTGTAAAAGTGCTCCTTAAAGGCTATGAGTGAGTGCAGCTTGGTAAAACAGTGAGCTCTGTTCTGAGCTCTGGCACTGATCCTCACATTTGGGGCTGTATTGGACAAAATTAGAGAGTGACAAAATAATTTGGGCTGGAAAAGACCTCTTGAGATCATCTGGTACAACCTCCCTTCTCAAAGCAGGGCTATGGAGAGCAGGTTGTCCAGTCCATGGATGGGAATTCCACAACCTTTCTGGGCATCCTGTTCCAGTTCTTGGCCATCTCCTGGGCAAAAAATTGTTTTGTTGTGGTCAGGTGTGGTTTCATGTCTTAATTTATGCTGGTTGCCTCTTGTCCTGCCAGCTGGACTATGGAGAAGAATCTGCCACCTCATCTTTATTCTCTCTCATCAGGTACTCATACACATAGATAAGATCCCCCAACTTTCTATTTTCAAAGTGAACAATCCTACCTCTGAGCCTTTCTACATATGAGAGATGTTCTAGTTCCTTTATCCATTATCTCTGGGGTCCTGCACTTGACACTGTTCAATTAAATCCATGCCTTTCTTCTACTGAGGGCTCAGAACAGAACTGAGCACTCAGGTGCAGGCTTACCAGGGCTGAGTAGAGGATCACCTCCTTTGACCTGCTTCTAGAGCTCTTCTTGATACAGCCAGGGATGCTGTTAGCTTTTTTCACCCTAAGAGCATACTGTCCACCTATGGTCAGCTTGGTCTGCCACAACCCAAATGTCTTCCTCAGCAAAGCTGCTTTCCAGCTATTCAGCTGCCAGAATGTACTGGCACCTCAGTTGTTCCTCCCCAGGAGCAGTACTGTGCATTTACCCATACTGAACTTAAAGCAATTTCTCTCTGCCTATTTTTCCAACCTCTTTAGGTCCCTCTAAACACCACTGCACCCATATGGTGTATCAGTCACTCCTCCCAGCTTTGTGTCATCTGTCATCAAACTTCCTGAGGGTTTACTCTGATCCAGTATCCCAGGTCATCGGTGAAAAGGTTAGACTGTATTTGCCCCAGTATTGAACCTTGAGATACACAGGCACTGACTTGTCTCCAACTGTATTTCAAGCCACTTGTAGTAACTCTTTGGGCCCAGCAGCTCAGCCTGTTTTCAATCCATGTCATTGTCCACTTTTCTAACCCTCACTTTGTCAGCTTGTCTGTCATGGCAGAGATAGAGCGACTTCACTGTAGTCAAGTTAAAGAATATCAGCTGCTCTCCCCATTTTATCTGCCTAGCTAGTGACCTCATTGTAAAAGCCAGCACATTGGACAAGTGTGGTTTCCCCTCATAAATACAGGCTGACTGCTCTCAATAAACTTGTCCTTCATGTATTTGAAAATTAATTTCAGGAAGATTTTCTCCCAGTGGCTTCCCAGAGACTGAGGTTAGGCTCTGTGTCCTGAAGTTCCCCATATTTACAACTCACCCTTCTTGAAGATAGAAGTGATCCTGCTTTCTCCCTGTTTCTAGGAATACCCCTCAATCACCATTACCTTTCAAAGGTAATCAAGAGTGGCCTTGCAGTAACAGTTCCCTCACTTCTTTTGGGTGCATCCCTTCAGGCCTCATGGATTTATGCATGTCAAACATGCTTAACCTTCTCCTAAGTCATTTCTCCTCCATGAAGTGTAATTATTCTTTTTTCCATACTTTACCTTTGGTGTTAGAGGCCTTGAATTTCTAAAGGCCAATCTTATTAGTAAAGACTGAGGCTCTGATTTTTCTGTGTCATTTGTCACCAGTTCCTATGCTTCATTCAGCAGCAGACCCATATTTTCCCTTTTTTTTTTCTTCTGCGGTTTGTTTACTTGTAATAAATCCTTTACTGTTGCTGTTCACATACTTTCCAAGATTCAGCTTAGAATCAGGAGTGATATGCTCATTGCACATCCATGCAGGCATCCTGGAATATTATCCTGTTTGATTTCATATTTGTCTGGACAGACCTTTCTTGAGCTTCAGGAGGTGATCCTTTCATATCAGCTGGCCTGTGGTAACCTTCTTCTTTACAGCATTTTATCCCATGGCATTCTTCCAAGCAGACCCTTGAAGAGATGGAAATGGCTTTTTGTGTAATCCAAGGCTGTGGTCTTGATTTTGCCTTCCTATCTCCTTTTAGGATCTGCCTTCCACCACTTTATAGTCACTGCAGCTAAGGCAGCCTCTAACTTTTGTGTTTCCCAACAATTCTTCCATCTTTTTAAGTGTCAAATTTGGCTGAGCACCTTTCCTTCTTGGCTTCTCCTCTTTGTGTTCCAGGAGGTTGCAATGCACTCAAGGAGTATCCTAGATTACTTGAGTCCTGCTGGACTGTCCTTCCAGTAGATCTCAAGGGTCTTAAGGCTCCTTTTGAGGACCAAAGGCTGTGACTCTTAAACTTCCGCTTGTTTGCTGAAGGCATTGCCTGCATTTTCCTGAGCAGGCAAGCCATAGCATGTTCCCACAATAACTATGCCCATGTTGATCTGCCCACTAATCTTGATGCAGAAGCTCTTCACTGATTCCTGACCTGTCCCAAGGCAGAGCTGTTTGCATTTCAAATGCTGTCATGCAGCAGTTTATTCCCCACATCACGATGCCTGCCTCTCCTTCCTTAAAAGCCTGCATCCCTTCGTTGCAGTCTTCTAACCATTCCATCAACTTTTATAATGTGGTCACTTAGAACAAGTGTTATAATTTCTGATGTGCATGTAACTACATCATTTTAAATGGCATTTTCTGGTATAACCCTAGATGGCAAACTAGCTTGAATCTGACCTACCAAAATGTTCTCTGCTGTTTCTGGTGGATGTCAACCCCTTCTTCCGAAACCCCTTGAGGCAGTGTAGCTGACAGCTGCTGAGAGACACAGGCAGGTGGCTCTGGGGAGAGATAACAGAAGGTGTGCAAGCAAAATCCATTTCTGTAGAACCTCTCAGAGTGTAGCTACTTATACATGTTCAGAAAATACATGTGGATATGACTTGTAGGCAAAGAGGAAAAGATAGGATGGAAATACAGATTATTAATAAAATCACAGATAAATTTTTAATTATTTAAAACTGAAAATTGCTTTCATTGTAGTATGGCTGACTACAAAAACTAGAATATTGAAGATCAGGTTTACTAGTTTCAGATTATTTTTGCTTTTCTTTTTCTTCATAAAATTTTCCTCTAGAACAGAACAGTTTATGTCTTTTTCTTGTTTATATTTTCTCCCTTCTTGGCTGCTATATGTCCCCAGCATTCTCTTTTATAATGTATATATTCATCTGGTCTAGATTTATTCAGCCAGATAGGAATTTAAAGCTGTTACCTTTCCCTGTTCTGTTATCCAATGTTATCCAATGACTAGAGGTTTGACTAACAATCTATATGTCAGAATATGATCCCAAAAAAGGCAAGTGTCTTCTGTGGGGAACTTCCAATGCTCTTTGCAGAATGAAATGGACACTGCTTTCTCTTTTAAACTTCCTATTGTTAATTCCTGTTGACTGAGTTAGATAAAGACATGAGTGCGAGACCTCTCAGCTGCAGACCCCAACCACTAATTCAACCAGCCAGGCTCTGCAGGCTTTGGCAGATGGTTCTTTCTTAGTACTGCATCTTTAATGTCCCATTTCTCCTTGTTGGCCAGGGACAGGCTGTAAAATTACCTAATGGTGCTTAAAAGTATCTATTAAACTTATCAACTGCATGCTACATTTGAACTCCACACAGTGTCTCTTTTCTAACATGTTTATTCCAAGAGAGATAACCACAAAGCTTCTAATTTATATTTCACTTGCTTTTTACATCATCTACATTTTGGATATTTTTTTTTTTAAGCAGAAGCATGTTTAATGTTTACTCTTAATGTTTACTTTTAATGTTGGTGGTCTCAAAGGAGAAGGAAAAGCTTGGAGTAGCTTTTAAATGTTCAGAAATTATTAATGATTTGATCGTATGTCTATGTGAATGAGAGAAACACAAGGTTCTTTGGATAAGCCTTACAGTGGATGCTGAGAATGTATAAGAGGCAGCACATTATTCAGGGAAATGGACAATCTCAATCTAAGGCCATATACAGAATAAACTTCCAAGAGTGTGGTGAAACCTTACTGCCTGAAGGAATAAAGTAAAGGGCAGTAGGAAAGTTTTAAGAGTTTTCTGTGATCTTGAAAGTGGGAGGAGATGTTTATGAAAGTCTTATACACTGAGGGCACCAAATTATTCTTGGTGATGCAATACACCTGAACACTAAGTTGAAATAGCAGAAAATGGCTAAACTGCCAAATGAATACCTGCCAAAGAAAGTCAGTCAGGCTGAGGTGTTATGAGTGGGTGAGCTAAAAAAATAAGGAGTGAGAACCCAGAAATTGATGGAATAGATTGTACTCCAGCTTCAGTGACCACTGAAATAGATCGTCCAAGAAAAATGTGAGCATTCATGTTAATGAGGTGCAACTGCAGGGAATGGAACAATAAACTTTCTTACTTTTGCCGAATTTTAGAATTGGATGGTGGATACCAAAATAGGGAAGGAATCACTTTGTATTAACCCTCTAATTAATCTCAAAAAGAGAAAAATTTACTCCAGTGAAATCAGAGTGCCTCCCTTTTTCAGCTGATTTGGTGATAGAGCAAATCAACTTATTTTTGGCCAGTTACATCTTAAAATAACCTTTTTATTTGTTCTCTTCCAAAACTTTTGATCAGTTGTTCATTTGATATTTATTGACTTATTTTTCTTCAAAATTTTACTTAGCTCTGAATGTATCTTAAAAAAGTTGTTGGTGTAGGTCAAGTTATTGCATCTTTTGAAATGGTTTCTGTAACTGTCGTTTGCTAATGACATTAATATATTATTATTGTGCTTATTTTTTTTCTTTGAAAGAGGTAGGATACTTTTACTTATTGATTTTCCATACTTATTTTCAATTAAATTGGTGGCTAAGCTTTCTTTGATTTCCAGGTACTAGATGGATGCCATGGTATCTGAAGAATCAGATCTTATCTATTAATGACATACTGTAATAATCTGTTTAAATGATAGTAGTTCCTTTTGCACAGACAGTAGTAGGTTTTGAGTGCCTTGTAATTCCAAGTATCTTTGGCCTATACTTTAACAGTAAATATAAGTTGTATGTGGCATATGCAGTCAAAATACCCAAATTCTCTTTATATGTTTTTGTTCCTGGTTTGGAATTATGCTGGATCCAAAACCTGCCAGTCAATGATAGCTTTTCTTCAGATTTCCCTGTATACCTGTGTGTGACTTTGTGTCTGTGTGCGTGTGCACGTGTATTTGCCTGCTGATATAAACTGAAATTTCTTGGAGAGTGCTGTTACCTGTGAGTGTAAACTCCTGTGTACTGTGGTTCCTTTTCCAGAATAATTTAAAATGGCTGTCCTTTTATGAATCATCTCTTGATATGCACTGAGAATATTCTCATTCACATAAACATACATTCCTAAGTCGGCACAAAAGAAAACACCTTGCATTGGAGGACATAAGGGATGTGATGTGAGGAGTTAGAGTTGTCTGACTATTTCTTCTAATGGGCCACTGAAAATGAATTTATCACAGTAATCATCTTATGAACAAAATTTTCTTTTGTGTTGTTAACCTGTCAACTACAGCTGCTTGCTATTGTCATGCTGAATTTTGTCAGATGTGGGGCCTGTGATTTTAGGTTAACTGCTGGTGTGCTGTGGACAGGAGGTCTGGTTCTGCGTGCATCACCAAGACTGTGCTGCTTGATGCTTCTGATAATGTTTCATTTTGCTGCCTCTTACAGTCCCTCTGGAGAGGGGCCCTTAGAAGTGTGTGTCTTCCAATGTCCCTGTAAAATTAATGGGCAACCAAAATGTTTACTGAAGGCATCAGGAGTTAAGGAGAGTAAAAGCTGTGCTGTGGTACACTCAGCATGGAAAGCCAAAACCGCATCATTGCCCAGAAATTGTCAGTTCATGGTAAGTATTGTATGAAAAAGGCTTGTAACAAGAAGGGAGGAATGCTTTTCCATTAATAACTTGGCCAGGCTCCAGTGTTGTACAAACATACATACTTTTTCCTTATGTTCATTCAATGGGTTAATAAACTCTTTTCCCTTCCAAAGCTGTTACCCTGCCAAATGACTGCTATACTTTCTGCCCCAGGAGAGGCTGCATTTTGTTCACCTGCACTGTGGTTTCTAATCTCCAAAGTATTCTAATGGTTTCCAAGCTAATTTAGAATATATATGTATATATGTAAATACCATACAGACTTGCTCAAATGCGGCTATCCAACAAACCTAATTTCGTTACTGTGGTGAAAATGGATCTTCCATGGCGGATGAGTTATACTGAAACATAATCATGACTCTGCAGCTTTTTAATGCAGTGTTCTCTTTGCCTTGAGGAGTTACAGAGCTGTTCTAATGGGTTTATCTGGCTGATTACTGTCTGGAGTAAAACTACCTTTGCTTAGAACAGGCTGCGAGAGTGTTCTGTTCTGTGGCATTGCAGAGTTTCTCTTCTGTTCCTCTGAACCAGCAGCAGCAGAAGTAATCATAAAGGGGATGAGGTAAGAATGAAGTCAAGTAACAGCCACTGTAAAATTGCTTAAAGTCCAAGGGATCTGGCTTTTGCAGTGCAGGAATTTAGGTCTCTGTACTCTGATTTCAGGGAGAGTTTAATTCAGATGCTTTGCATACTCTTTCACAGTATTTGGTTTGTAAGAGTGGTCTTGTAGTGAAATTCACAAATAAATGGCAAATTTTAGTCTCCATTTCTTGAAATAGAGCAGCAGAGAGAGCTGTTAGGGATATTAAAATGCTGCAATGCTTCCATCAGTTTTCTGATTTGTAACCTGTTGCCTTTGCAGTTTTCTCCAGGACAGCACATTAATACTTTTGTTCAAGAACTGACAGTGGACCTGTCTGCTGATTTATGTTTCTGAAGAGTAACACTATTAGGGATATTCTCATTTAAAAAGAAAGTAGTACACCATATTCCTAAGAAAGCCATATAATCTCAAGAGTGTTTTCCTTCCTTCTGCTCCCCCTGTTTTGACAGCCAAAGGGAGAGCAGTATCATGACAGTGTAGGTACATGGTACTGTAGATTATCCCTAATATTTTGCAGCTATCTACTTATTTATTTGATGAACAAATTCCAGCAAAATTAGCATTGTTTTCATTGCCCTTTGAGATAGACAATTCCTTGATTAACACACTGTGACAGCTTTACACATTGGCTGAGCTCAGAATAGGTGTTTTTGCAGCAAAGGACGTCTTTTGCAAATTTTTGTGCTTTGGGTACATGGGAGGAGGAAGAGCAGAAGGGTTTGGTACAGCTAACTTCTCAACATTGTTAGGTTTTGGTAACATTGTTTTCTTGCTAGTTATTATAAAATTGAAAACAGTTCTTACTTTACCAGGTTGTTACATTTCTGAGCTGTGTTTACAATAGAATAGTAATGCTTTTCACAAGGGAGAACACAATCTTTTTTCCCCCACAACGATTTAAAAAAAAGAATTAATTGTGATTGTGGCCTGTAAAAGGATTTTCAAATGTGCATCAAAATTTCTGTGCACAATTGCCAAAGGACTTAACAGCTGGTCTTGAGCAAAGCAAGACTTCAAACCACACAAATACAGGAGGTAAAATTGGTCATACATATGGATCACTGAAAGTTTAACTAGGCAGTGATTTCCTTGCATGTTACAGACAGGAGTGTGGACCAGTTGAAAACTGCAGGTAATGTAGCAGACAAAAGGCCAGGTTGTTCTCCCTGGATCCTCAGCGTTGTTTTTCTGTGACCTTATGCATTCTGATTCTTGCTTAGAGAAAATCAGGCAACAAAGACCATCTGTATAATAACTTTTCTTGTTTCCTCTCTAACCTGCGCAATTGACCTACTCCAGGGACACATTGTGATGCATATTGACATAAGAATGTCAAATGAGATAAGCTGCTTGGCTATGGCATTCATCTCAGAGCTTTAGTTACCCTTCTTTATCACCACCTAATTTAATTTCTTTAATTTTTAATCTCTCTTTCTTAATCCTTTTTTTTTTCATCATGCAAAGAAGTTTTTGTATCAGCAGGATTTAAATTAGGACCTTCATCATGACAATAAAACATCTGTGTTTTAAACTAGCAGACCATTAGCTTACTGCAAATCATCATGCAAGATGCTCAAATTCCCTGCCAGGTGGTCAGGCACTGGAATAGGTTACCTGGGGTAGGTGATGGAGTTGCCATCCCTGGAAGTGTTCCTGAGGCATCTGGGTCTAGTGCTGATGGTGTCATTTAGTGTTTTATAGTTCTGGGTGGACTGTTGGACTGGATGATCTTTTAGGTCTCTTCCAACTTTGATGATTCTAAGGCAAAGGCTGCTGTGGCTGAGATGAAGGACAGAGGACAGGCTTCTTAAAAAATCAAATAATCTAAATCTAAGTTAGTCCATTCCCAAGGGCCACTTGTAATTAATCTGATCTGTGGCTGATTTATTTATAACTGTAGAGTTGCAATGGGAGCAAAACATTAGGCCATATTCTGACCCCAGAATATAAATCTAGAATCATTTTGCTCTGATTTTTTCAATTTTGATGCCATTACTTTGAGTTCATTCCCTGTAATTGAGGTCAGAATCTGTTCTCCTTTATCTAATTTTGAGCACAAATAGCAGCAGGGTTTATATTCAAAATAGGGCTGCAGGCACCTCAATATACGCATTTGTACCTTGAGACTGAACAGATTTTGAGCCAGGGACAGACAGCCTGGCAGGAACTCCAAGGAGAAGGAGTGGAGGTAACTCACTACATAGTTATCAGTTGCTTTCAGTGATACTAGGAGATGCTTTTTAACTCTTTAACTCACAGGACACTGTGTTAGTGTATAAATTAGTTTTGCTGGAATGGAAAAGAAATCAGAGAGCCACTACCAATTCTGCTGTGCCCAAACGATATATTTGTGATAGCAACAATGTTTCACTATTTATTTAAGAGAAAATTAATCATACAACTCCAAAAAATAGGAGAAATTCTGCAACAGCAAGTGAAGCTACACAATTTATCTGAAATCTTGATTCATGTGAGGAGCAAGTTTATTATGAATCCTAGGTTGTTCTATACAAGCTTTTTTTTTTTTTTTTTTTAATGAGTTGTTTACATGTTCTCAAATTGACTGTGTAATGCATCTAAAAATGTGTCCTCTCTTGCAGCAGAAACAGTGCTCTGTGGCTTTTGCACTTACTGCCTATAACTGTGAAGTGAGAACATGGCCTGAAGAGAAGTTAAAGGATTTGTCAGCTTGGTTTATTCAGATTATTTCAGTCAGTTAATAAAGAAGAAAAAATGTATTCATTACAGCAACATCCTTCAGTAACAATTATGTGTCAGCCTTTGGAAGACAAAACTAATTATTCTCCATTTTGGAACATATCTGTTCTGGATTAGAAAATCCAGTGCTTTCAAGCATTCATCTCTCAGTTCAGCAATCCAGCTTGCAGTGAAAAGTGCCAGTTATTCCCCTTCCCCCTTGAGTATATTTTTTAATTTCTGGTATGGGTATATTTTACAGAAATGTAAAGCAGGTTGTTGCTGTAATCATTCCTCAATTTAGCCATGCTCTGATGGCTGGAATGTGAATGTCATCCACCTTGTTAATGAGCTTGGGCTTTCTATTATGTTTTTGATAGATTATGTTTATTTTGCCCTTGGAAATAACAACAATTGTTATAATCCAGGTGCTTGGCTAATTGTGTGTAGTTACAATTTAAACATTGCCAAGACATCTGTACATACTGTTGTTTCTGTAATTTAACCATGTCTCAGTTCATGTCTGGAACTACGTGAATTTCCATAATAGCTTTAAATGAATGGATTTGACAATAAAAAGCAAACATTTCTTAAAAAGATAAAGTAGCTATGCTTTGATAGATGCACCTATTTTTCTGATCCTTTGTTTGTACATCAGGAATAAGAAGGGCAGCACTGTATCTCTACAAGCTACTTAAAATTATTTCAGATAGATTTTGAAATAGCTGGTGAACCCAGTACAGGCCAAAAAACCCAAGACATTTCCCAACACTATCTGCACCCCAGCAATGGCAAATGTAGAAGCCATTCAGGGATGCTTCTGCAGGCTGATTTGTTTCCCTACTCACATGTTGATGGACCCACCAATGTTCATATCCACAGCTGATCAGTTGCAGACTGGTTACAGCCACAATTGATAATAGATAACATCTGTAAACAAAAATCTGGGTTTGGTATGGAAATTCTCTGTGTGTATCCTCACATCACCCTCTGTGAAACTGGGCTATTTGTCCATTAATTTACCACTCTTATGAGTACTGAGCAATATTTAACAGGAGATTAAAATTTGAAAACTAGAAAGCTTGCAGAAGTGTTAATTTAGTATTTCCACCTTCTTTCTGCCAATAATAAATATTTTTCTTGTTCAGAGTATGAACTGGGCTTTTAGGATGTATGGAAATTCTTGGCTATGAGGATTTGTTTTATTTTTTAAAGAAGCAATAGCTGCATTTATGTGGTTGAAATCCAACTAAAGCATGAATTAGCTAACTAAAAAATCAGGAGACTGTGCAACACAGCAGTGTAGCAATAAAGTTCCAAGCATGGCACTAAAGTCATTATGTCTGAGAGACAATCATAGAAGGAGATGAAACTTCAAGATTTTGAGGACCGCTTAGTGATTCATAACTCCATGCAAGATCAGTCTTTCATGGAGAGCAGTTCTGAAGAAATTATTTGTGCCCCATTATTGATGCCTGACAGTTTATTAGCAAAGGGTGCTTTTACAGCTGCTTTAGAGTCTCCACCTACAAGGCAGTGTAACTTTAAAAGGGTTTTGAAAGAGCCATTCCTATATCTCTTCAAGAGATTTTCTATTAAAGGAGCAATCACATTGGTACATATAACTTGGAGGAAGTTGAAAGCGAAGGGGCCTTTCTGTCATTTATTTCAAATTTGTTATTAAATTTGATGCTGTGAAATACCACTGTTGAGTCAACATGAGCAGGAAGAGTGTTACTTCTAAGAAGTGCTCTGTATGTATCACTTTGGGGAACAGTTATTGCATGACATAAATACATTGATGTTAACAGTTAAGTGTGTACTGCAGTGAAAATCACCTTTCTGAATGTTACAATACTGGATATATTCATTAAATTATACATGGGAAAAAATTATTTATTTATTCCTGTCAGTCTTGGGCCATTAAAGTTGTTTGAGTATTTGGCTATCTTTGGTGCTAGCTGTCAAATAAATGTATGCATAAAGTGATCTTCTGGATAGGAAAGGAGGCCTAGGAAGTCATAACCTAGTTTGCAGTTACAATCAATCTCACACTTGGCTGTAAAGCTTTTTTTTGGGGGGATGACAGGATGGTGATAAAAACCTTGCCTTCTCTATTCACAGGTGTTCCTTTTCCAAAGAACTTTCTCCAGATCTGCAAGAAGATTCTCTGTCGGCTTTTTCGGGTATTTGTTCATGTCTACATCCATCACTTCGACCGTATCATCCTTATGGGGGCTGAGGCCCATGTCAACACCTGTTACAAGCATTTTTATTATTTTGTGACAGAGCTCAACCTCATAGACCGCAAAGAACTAGAGCCTTTGGTAAGTGTGGGGCCTGGGCAAAAGCTCTAGGAAATTTTCCTCCTCCCTTCACCAAGACTGTCATCCTTGTTGCAGTGAGTTTCCTTTAGGAGCAAGGTCTGTCGTTCAGTGCAGACAATTTAAAGGGATAAACTCTGACTCTCTGCATAGACCCATTCCTTCTGCTGCAGTATTTATGAAATCCTCAGTAGGCTCTGTAGAAAAAGTGCAATGTATATTGTATGGAAAAATAAAAGGTGGCAAATCCTTCTTTGTTTGAAAATAGAAGTACATTTGTCTTCTGTGTCTTCCTGCACTAAGTATTTAGTATATAATTTTATTCTGTCTGTTTTCAGTGGTCAGTAGCAGCATGGCTGTAACTCACAGCAGTCGCTTAAATGCATGTAAAGGGAACAGTTATCTATATAACTGTCAATTGTGATGTTTTTGAAGTTATTAAGTAGGTGATTGAGAAGGTATTGAATGTGCTAGATTCAGAGCACACTCTGAATATAAGTGAGATAGATGAAGTGAGACAGAGGTTCAGATAATTAGCAGTCTAACAAAACTAGACACTTCCTTATGGACTGAAATAGATTAAAATTAAAATCATTGTTTCCAGAGGCAAGGGCCCAGAAATGGAAATATTTTTGCTGTTGCTTGCAAATGCAAATTAAAAAAAAAAAAAAAAAAAAAAAAAAAAAAAAAAAAAAAAAAAAAGCAGAGAAGGAAAAGTAAGGGACAATTTAGAAAGCAGTTCAAATCCTCACTGTGGGTGTTTAGCCAACTTTAAAAGGGATCAGGGAGACATTTCTTCATAGGTCAGAGTTTGGAATATACTGTATCATACAGCCTATTAGGAAGTGCTGGAATCATTGGGGTTTATGTTTTTCTTTTTTTTTCTACACTGAATCACAGAACAGCTGAGGTATTGGCTGGCACCTGTGCATATCATGTAGTCCAAATCCCTGTGTCACCTAGAAAGGGCACGCAGGACCACATCATGTTTTGGTTGTTTCACATACAGGCACATTGCAACGCTGTGTATAGCATAGTTGATATGAAACAATTTTGAAAGTGTGGCAAAGTGATGCTTGTCTGTATTTCTGCAGGAATTGGAGCTATTGCAGGTGCAACATATATCTTGTATATGCACATATATATATATACATATATATATATATATATATATATATATATATATACACACACTAATTGGAAAAGAGTCTGTGTAGTAAGACAAGACGTATCATCTTGTTGTCAACAGTTTGCAAGGCCCCTTGAAAGACACTTCATTTGGCATGTATTGATCAGCTGAAATGTAGCTACATTTTTTTCTGTATAGAAGAATTTAATATGCCATATAAATATATCCTAGGGGATAGAAGGCAGCCCTGCTAAAGAGAGCTTTTCTGCCAGACAGTGATGCTAAGTTAGCTATTAAATACTGAAGTTGAATCATAAGCAAGATACAAATCAGAATATCTCAGAGACAGAAGTAGAGATGATCTTAAGTCTCTTACAAGAGCTTTAGAATACAGAGGGGACAAAAATGGTTTAATGCTGCATTTAGTGGGTATCAATACTCCTGTACAAAGCTCACACATGAAGCTTTGGGACCAGAGTGGTGCAGGAGGCTACTCAAGTCCAGTAGCAGAGCAAGATGGGAATGTTCTCCAATTGGTGTGTGCTTTCCTTTTGTGTCTCTTCCTTCACAAAATTATTCTTGGGATCACTGAATGATTACCAACTTTGCTGGGATTCACCATCTCCAAAAAAATTTTTCACCTGCTTCCCTCTTCCTGTCCTTGACTTAGGTGGGTGTCAGCAATGTGGAAATGCTTTAAAATATACCCAAACAAACAAACAAACAAACATGCCTGTATTTTCCTCTTCAGCTGAGCAAGGAGAAGGGAAGGAACTGCTAAATAAAGCAGTCATTACAAATAGTCTTGAATTTTAATGTGGTAGTTGAGGACAACCTGTGGACTGCCAGGTTGAACATGACAGGAAATGAGCCTGCGTAATCTCCCTTAATTAGAAAATGGGCCAAGAGATGATTAAATAAACAGACTGCCACATGCTTTAATAATTGGGAAGACAACTGATTTATCAACATAACTTTAAGAAGGGATAATAATTGGGGAAGTTGGCAGTAGATGAATCATAATATTAGTCTGCAGGACTTATGCTCTATGTTTAAAATAGATTTTATCAGACTTTTGCAACCCAGTGCAGCAGTTATAAAATTAAATGAAGCAAATAATTCAAACAAGGTTCTTCCTCCCATCTGGGAGTTGCAAAACTTGTCCTTTCTGCAGTCAAAGAGGTAGTTACAGTTTAAAATGCTACATGTCATTTTCCCATACCTGTCAGCTGGTTAATTTAACAGATTCCTGAGTCCTTCTTAGAGTTGTTTTATATGGGGACAAAAGAGGAAACTGACATGGTCACTGAACCCCCAGGGGGTCCTGAGTAAAACAAACATGTCCAATTGGTTAACTTAGGGAAAAAGAAGACTCTGCCTCTGTGCATGAAGCCAAAGTAGCTACTGGTTGATGTCTAATTTATGTCTTTTCACTAAATAATTAGCAACTTTGCTGCATCTTTTTATCAACCACGAAAAATATTTGCTCATCAGGCAATTCATTGCCAGAAATGCCATAAATGTAGTAGAAATTCTATAAACATAACACTTCTGGAACTAGCTTCATTTAGTATTCACACTGGAAAACTCACCTGTAGCAGGTTTAGCAAAACATGGCAAAATACTGTCATTTTGACACAGGCATGCTCAGATGAAGCACAGCTGAGTGAAAGAGGAAGATTAGAAGAGACTTTTTAAGCAAACAAAATTTTCAACCATATATTGAAAAATAAAAGTATTCATTTTTTTAATTCTCTGGAGTTTTCCCAAAATATTGCTGTGTCTGATTAGTTATTTTTTCATGTTTATGGTGGAAATTAGAATTTTTACTTTTCCAGTCCATATTCTTTGTATATCCATTTACAATCTTCGTGAAAGCAGTGAAGATATCCACAAATCTGTAAAGTCTGAAATACAAATTATTTGCCAGTCAGCAGAGGAGAGTTTGAGCTCAATACTACAGGAGATTTAATTTCATTATGGTTACTGTGTTCTTGATGTCACTATCCTTTATAGCTACCCAGTTTTACTTTTATACTGCTGCTCATTGCCATCAAAGTACAGCCCTTCAGATCTTTTCAGGGTTTCCTGTGTTACAGCGCTTAGAAGAAGCAAGACAACAGTAATATCAAGACATTGTTTTAAAGATACCTCCAGCTGTTTATCCTTCCAGACTTCCCAGTGTGTTGTGTGTACTGCCTGGATGGCTTAAGCTTTGGGCAGGGAACATGTAACATTTAAGTCTTGTTCAGACTTGTCCAGTCACTGCTGCCAACTAGAAAACATTTTTTTTTTCTTTCAGAAACACAAGAAAAAAAGCCCCAACCAACCAAAAAACCCAGACAACCTAGCATTTCCTGCCCCCAGTCCAATTATGCTAATATCCAACAGGATTTTCTTTACTTTGTACAAGCAGTGAGAATTTCTCAAGAAATGGATCTGATCACTAAAGAAGAAACCAGTTATAGTTAAATGCCGTCCTTTCCATGTCCTGCAGGAAGTCAGAAGGAAATTGAGAACTCTAGGACTTAACATTGCTGGAAAAAAGAATTCTCAGCTCTGATGCTTGAAGAAAATAGAGCCTTAAGGTGCACTGCCATTCTCGATTTTCTGAATATACAATTTCTGGCACACATTTTTAGTGACTATCTCTATGGCATCAGCTGCTTTGCTTAAGCACTGAACTGAAGACAGAAGGTCTTTCCTAGTGAGATTTTGGTTAACTGTTAAAAAATGCCTATGATTTCCTTTCTTTAGCACTTAACAGCTCTCTTAAGTAGTCTGGCTGTCATAAGGCAATTGTGAAGATAGTATTAAGAAGAAATTTCAGAAAAACTACTTTTCTTAACTAAAAGTATGTGTTTTCTTAATTTGAACAGTACTTGTTGAGTGACTCCATTAGTTTTATTGAATGTTGGATAGGACTCTTACTATTCTCTTTAAACCCGCAAAAACCAGAAAACTGAGAAACAGCAAGTCCACTTTTTCTAACTGTCAAAGGTAAAAAAAAAATCTCATGTCATATGAAGTTAGAAGTTCTGCGAAAGAAAAAATAACAGAGAAAATATGTATTTATTGTCCCATTTAATTAGATCTGTTAGCATATAGAACAATTTATGCAAAATACCTACTATATGCCACAAAATTGTAGTTCATAGTAGAGAACTAACCTGTCTCCTGATAAATTTTATGCTGAATACAATTGTAGTGTTTCCTTATTTGCTCTGCATTATTTCAGTGTGAAAAGCAACACATTTCAAGTCCATTTAATATGGTAAGGTACACTAAACCCACCTTTTGTTTTACTGTTACAGAAGACAAAAACATGCAGAAGGTGAAAATCCCTCCTTGGAATATGATGATTTTAAGCAAGTCAGTCATCCAAATGCATGTTCTTTGTATCTAGCTGGGTCTAACTATACTCACAGGTGTATTTGGCAGGGTAATTTCCTATTCCTGTTCCTGCTTGCAGTCAGTTGATAGAATACCTTTCTCATCAGTGATAAGGGGTTGCATTTGCAGACAGGAGTATTATCTGTGTCAGAAGGAACAAACTCAGGAGGAACCAAATGGGTTTATTATCAGCCTGTCCTTAGCTTCAAAATAACTACTCTGAAGCCAAAGAGATTGTCTGAGAGATTAATTTAATTCTGTGCATCATGATAATTGGGCCTCATTCAAGTGGGAGACATTGTGAAACCTAACAAAGGAAATACTTCAATGATCAGTATACCCACTGGACAGCAATTACCAGTCTTTTAGGGGGTTATTCAGTCAGGATACAGAGAGAGGGGCAAGGGAAGAATTAGGGGAATTTTTTTTTTACTAATTTCAAAGCAAACAATTTCTATATGAATATCCAGAGCATAGTTCAAACTAAAACTTCCACGAAAAAAAAAAAAAAAAAAAAAAAAAAAAGGGGTTTGTAGATGACTTTACTGCTACAATTCTGTTGTCAGTTTTCCTGTCCTTTTCAATCAGCTGTCTGAATACAGATTATTGTGCATCACAGGATCACAGACCTCATGATCAGTGCTATTCCATTGTAAACAGCTTCTTTTGTCATCAGGATACAAAGAGCTTACTCCACATGTTAATTATTTGTTAACTGTTGAGACGTTTGTGAAGAAAGCAGCAAGAAAAAGCTGCATATGTCATAGCTGTTTATGTTCTGAAGAACAGATCTTTCTCTTCTTCATCTTCTTTTTCTGCAGTTGTGATTTGAGCTAGGAAAAGACTGTGAACTGCCTGCATTGGTGCATCACTGGGCCTCTCTGTATGCATATAGCATTCCCTGTGTCTGTGGCTTGCTTTTCTGTTCATGAGAGTAGGGAGGAGAAAGGTGTGTCCCAGTGATGCTTGTGTTTGCTTAGCAAAGCCGTCTAGTCATGAACTGCAGATCAGGTTGAATTGGACTGTTACGCATCCATAAAATGGAAACCCTGTTTGTGTATTGCCTTCCTGCACAACACTGTGTATTGCTTCACAGGATGGTTGAAAGATTCAAAGTTCCTTACCTGTAAAAATGTGGTTAATGCTGGGAAATGTTTTTTGTTGTTGTTGTTTTGGGGTTTTTTTTGGTTTCAGTATTTGGAGACATGAGTGGCTCCCTGTAGAATCAGTAAGCTTGGCTTTGTGGATTTGTCATGGTGCTTCCTGCTGGCATCTCCTTGTTCTTGGCCCCATGGTCAGGTCTTCCAGGCTGATGGGTGCCTCCAGGCAAGGTATCCCTGCCTGTCAGCAGGTAATGCTCTTTCTCTATCTACTTGTCTGCTGTCACACTTGTATATACACTTAAAAACTTCATTGTCTTTAAAACAGTTGTCAAAGGGTTAAAACAAGATGTTTCCACATTATCCTTAGGCTTGCTAACTGGCAGCAAGAGAAGCTGAGGAAAGGGAATGTCAAGCCATGCTTTGCTTGAGTTTGGAGAACTGGAAGTGAGGATGGGACCCAGGCACTGAAGGAGGATTTGAGTCTTTAAAACAACACTGGTTTTATTAATGCATTTATTTTTTTTTCTGGTGTTTTCTGATTTGTGTGTTAACTATATATGAAATTTATGTTGAAGCATTATGGAGGGGAGAGGACCAGACATCCTTCAGATATAAATATTGATTACCTTTTTAAACATTTCTTTTTTCCCTTCATCTGTGAAATCAAGTTGGAACTCGCAGAAAAATATTCAAGAATATGTTCTTCAATGAAATCACAAATACTAACAAAAAAGATAGATTCCTGATACTTACAGAGTGGCTTGTTAGCATTAATTCCAGCAAGTAAGTAAAGACTTCAAGGATAAAGAATAGCAAATATTCCTCTTTATGTTCCTTAGAACTGAGTTCCGAGTTAAATTCCCCTCAGTTACTGGTCTTGGGCATATGCAACATATGGAATGGGTCCAGGCTTCTGGTTTGGGTTCTGGATTTGAAAAATAGTGTCTACTTCTGACTTCATTTTTTTAGGGTAACTGTGTAATCCGGAATTGAGAGCAGGAACAAGTCTGAATGTAGCAATGCAGAATAATGCTCTGGAGTGTCTTGTAATTAATTTTGAAGAAGAAGTACATCTCCTGTCAAAAGTCACCTGGCCACTGGAGCCCAGGCTAGCTTGTTGAACACCCAGGTGTGGGGAACAGTCTTGGTGTATAGTTTACAAACTATATGAACATTTGAGGCTGCCTGCTCTACAGTGCAGTATCATCCACTGCTGTCAGGGAAAGGGTGAAAGAGTAGGAGGAGGCTCTCTTTGTGAGGTAACAGAGAAACAGGTTTATTGAGGCATGGGATCAGGGACAGAAGAGCCCTGAGCACCAGTGTGCACGGGTTAAATACAGCTGAAAATTGCTGGGTGGGTACAAACAATTGACTAATGGGGAATCCTCAGGGGAGGAGTGAGGGAATCTGGCCACATTCTCAGGGCCAATCAGCATAGGTGGGAGTAGAGAGCAGATCACATGGTCCAGTTGGTCTTCGAGGATTAGGGGAATTTCAAAGGGGTGGTATGGCTAAGGATTGGGCCAGTGTGGGATTGACAATGAAGGTTTGAGAATAAGGGGCAGGGATGCAATGACAGACAGGGAAGTTGTTGGAGCAAAGGGCGGGGAATGCAGTGAAGGACAGCTCAGGGGATAATACAATTTAGGGATGAACCAGTTAAGGGAAAACAGAGAGGAACCCTGTAATGAACCATTAACATTAAACTATCAACAATGAACTATTGGAATAAATGCACGCCACAAAAAAAACTCTGTTATGGAGAGTTTCTGTTAACGAGCACAGAAAGAACTTGAAAGTTTTCAATATATTTTCAAGTGCTCATGTGTGCCTATCTGTGTCTCTGTGCTTGATTTTCTGATTCCCTTGTCTGTCTAGCCTTTATATTTCATTCAGTATCCAGCTGGGACTGGGTATCACAGTACATAAGACAAAGTGCATTTCCATTCTTCCTACCTCCTCAGAAGAGCCAGTTGATAGCTACTTGCATTTGCCATGTTTGGGATTTACTCTTATGTGCTTTTAATCAATAATTGTTAGTTAAGAACATATTTCTCCACCTTTCTTAATTTAAAATGAACACTGAGGTTTCAGAAAAGCAAAAACCCAAGAAGACTCAGGAGACACTGAAGAATGTTCAGGTTTTTGTTAAAAACGGTACTTACCTAAGGTTATGCGACAGCAGAATAGTTAAGGATCAGATCTTTGGTGAGGTTTTAGGGAGTCTGTTCTGCAGAGTTAAATGGAGGGAGGACTGTGTGTTAAATTCTCTGGTGCCCATCAGAATCAGTGAGAGATATGCCAGCAGGCTTTGTGAACAGTGGGTGGTTAATTTTTAAAGGTATCTCAGAGGGGGCAGAGTCTGTCTAGTAGGAGCAGCTTGTTCAGTAACAGGCTCTGCAGCACACAGCATGCCTCATGCTGCCACCCAGCCAAGATTGGACACTGCAGGTATGTCCCTTCCTCTCCTTTTCACCAGCATTTTGAGTGAAGCTAATTTTTTGTTTGCCAGCATCCAGATTGTACCAATCTCTTTGAGAAACCATTTCCTGGTTGTTTTGTGAATTCATCTAAGAAAATAACAAGTAGAAATGGGTCACTCACACAAAACTTGCACCAATTCACTATCACAGGAATCATGGGCTTTTTATTTTTTGAAGGACATCTAATTCATCTGACATCATAACATCATCTAATCATCTAATTGGGCAAAATCAGTAAAAGCTCAAGCACATATGCAGGTACACAATGTGACTGTACTTGTGTGTCCTTCATTTGCCAATAACAATATAGATCAATACAAAGAATGTTTCTATGCATCAGAGATGTCCGTGTTTTTTCAGGTTAAAGTTTTTTCTGACTTTCCAGCTTTGTAAAGTTGAGAATTGGTGAGATTTCCAAAACTGTAGCCTAGCAGCTGTTGGACAGAAGGCTTTGCAGGGAGTAAGTTACAGAGCCATTTGCAGCAGTGTTCTCCTAACAGGGTGGGGATATAGGATCTAGGGAGAAGACTGTGGATATAACCATATAACCAAAAAATAACTCAGAAATTAAGGGAGAGAGAGACTTGGGGAGAATTCTTAATACTATAAAAAGTAAATCCTGCCTCTAGAGAAGTTAGAAATGGCATGATAGGTTCATGCTTCATGGCTGTCATGGCAAACTGGTTTAAAGCCCTCTCCTTTACATCTTATGCATATATCATCTAAGTTCCTACTCTGCCCTTTTCTTGGACACATCTATCCATATCTAGACTCCTACCTCTGATGCTATTGCAGTTTGCCTCCCACTGTGTCTGAAGGAGAATGGTCTAGTTTACAATGGCTCTGATATGGTCCACATTACTCACCAGGCTGCTTTTATAACAGGATAAGATGATACAGTCTGACTGAAAATCACTGTTCAGCAGCAGTTGCAGAAGGAAGTTGCAGTGTTTTACCTCACAGATCTACAGCCTTGTATAGGAAGTACACTAGGAGCATACAGACACTGAGCATACAGACACTGTATGTGTACAATTAGGGGCTAGCAAAGATAAAAACTGCCTTGAAATGCATTAACACCTAACTAATCTTCAGTAGGAAGCTGTCCAACACTGTGCTGAATTTTATTTAGCTCAGTATTTGATGTTTGTTGCTTTAATGAAATAAACCTAATCACAGCTATTTAAGTTAAAAAAAAAAAACCAAAAAACAACCCCAAAAAAACTCCACAAAACATTTAAGGGAAAAGGAGACAGGTTTTTCCATAGACAGTCAGCTTTGTCATCTTTAACAAATTGAGGAGAAGCCACTACTAGTTCAGCTTACTGTATATATCACTGTGGAGATCACATATTACTGTATAAATTCCCATACTAATTACCATTGTCTTTATAACAAATGAAAACATTCCATTCTGTTACATGCATGGCAACAAAATAACAATTAATGCAAGATAAATATACTAGAAAGAAAAACTAGTTAAAGGTTTGGAAAGGGAGGAGAAAGTCCCATGATTATGTGTAGGATTCCACGTGGAAAAGTAGTCTGTAAAACATGGAGTAAGATACAGTTACAAAATTGTCATGAAGCCATTTTACATTATAACACATTAATCAAGCAAGCTAAGAGATTTTTCAGAGCCTTCTGATAACTTGGTAAATCTCAGTTGATTTTCCAAGATAAATGCTGTGTGGTCTGGTATATGTGAATAGCTGTTGGTCAGATAATGTCTTTCCAGAAAATCTGCTGACAAATAGGAAGTTTTATAGAATGGGGCAGCCAGTAACAAAAGAGTTTGTATAAGAGTGCTTGTAATCAGATAAAACAAAATCCTATGTGGATCACAAACCCCAGTTGCTAATGGAGTCTGTGAATTGTTCAAAACCCCATCCTAGATAGAATGCCACAGCTCCAGTCAAGTCCTCAAGGTAAGTGTTCCTGTGCCCTTTGTGCCTGTGGATAGGCAGAAATAACTAGGCAGAGAAGGCACAACTAGGACTCCTGTTGGTCGCAGGTTCAATGAAAATGATTTGAATCCTTTTTCTTACATTAAATTAAAAGGTTTCTGACATTTGCAGTTGATTTATTTCTTTGGGCAGGGGGATGTAGCACCATTTACCTGACATGGCTAGGGATTTATTAGGTTATTAAAGCTGTCAAAAGTGACAAAATGCTATATTTTACTTGCCAGTTATGTTCATTGTCCTTGAAAGTGACAGAGGGGCAGAAACCTGGTGCCATATAAAACCACATGAATTTGTAGAGTTGCAGAAATATTAATAGTGAAAAGGCCTGTGCAGACTTTATCACAAATGCCATTTGTTTTTTTATTTCCCCTTCTTGTTTTACAGAAAGAGATGACAACCAGGATGTGTCACTAAAAACTACCCACTCAAGAGAAGCAAAGTCCAAATTCCTTCCTACTGCAGAGTTCAAGAACATGACAGCCAGCCCTCATGGAATGGACCTTCTTGTTAATCCCTGAAAACAGGAAAGTTGGGAGCAATAGTTGCTGTCACAAAAGCTTCTCTCCAATGTCAATGTTAACCTAAATATGCTGCAAAGAACCTCGTCAGAGCAACATGGATTATTGAGGAAAGAAGAATTGTATCAGTTCAAGCTCCTTTACCAGGGATAAGAACCTCTTCAGCCACAAACCATGGCAGACAATACCCCTGCTGCTAAAGCTTTACTGAAATTCATATTCCAGGGCTGACCTCCAGACTAGTTGTTTTAAAATGAAGTCTGCAATCTTGCTTTCTTTTTGTTTTGTTTCTTGGTATGTGCTTTCTTTCCTAACTGCAACAGACTATTAAGAGGTTCTGGAATCAAAGACAACTTGGCCTTTAGTGCCCCCTACCCTGCTTCAGGCCACCCAAAGCTTGGCCACTGTTCCCAAATGCCAGCAAGTCCTGTGTTTCTGGGAAGCCAGCCACATCCTTCAGCTGAACAGGCAGTTCATGCTTCATTGTCTAATAATTTAATGACAATAGGAGGGTTTGTGATCTCAACTACATGAACAGGGATCCACATATAGCTCTGCAGTGCTGAAGTATTTTCCTTGAATTCATGCTGTGACTGACAGCAAATGTTCTCGGTATCTCTATATCACATAAAATAAAACAGCTACAGTCATCTTTTTCCTGAAATACCTGAAGTACACCAATATGTCATGTAATTTCATATCCTTCTATTTCCACAGGAAAATAATCCTTCTCAATCACCCTAAAATTTCATCTTTTCAGAGAAAAATAAATTTAATTTGAGTAACTTGCAGAAGATACAGTAAAGATGAGTAGTAAAAAGGTTAGAGCAAGAGGGACTAATTGAAGGTCTCTGTTGCAGCTAAACAGTGCCCAACAATGTGACTTTCTTTATACACTGGGCTAACACAATATTTTTTTCCAGGACTTAATCCAAGTTAATTAACATATGTATAGACAGTCTGGAATGATCCATTTTAGCAAATCAAGCCTTCTATGCCAAATATGCCCTCAGGATGCTTTCTTCTGAAAAAAAAAGAAACACAAAAAACAAAACAAAACAAAACAAAAAAACAAAAAACAAACAAAACAAACAAACAAACAACAACAAAAAAACCTAGAAAATTACAGTGATACTTAACAGAGGAATCCCAAGAGAAATACTTCTGAATAAATGGGAATCAAGTGAAACACATCTATGTATTCTGTGCCTTGTAATGAATTTTGCACACTTGTGTTATTGTGAAAAGTTAGTTTTTCCTGAGTAAGTGCTGAACCCTGTTGCTGCCTTCTCCTCAAATAAGTTTAGGTATGTTTACATCTTCTGAGACAGAAGAAAATCTCATGGAGTATCCAGTGATTGGAACGTTTGAAATAGAGGGGTTGCAGACACTAAAGAATAACAA
Organism: Sitta carolinensis; assembly: GCA_032173965.1. NCBI lineage: Eukaryota > Metazoa > Chordata > Aves > Passeriformes > Sittidae > Sitta > Sitta carolinensis. The sequence goes on from CM063313.1 coordinate 53,294,040, forward strand.
CAATTATTTTCCAGCTCAGTGTTGTAGCACATTCTGATTTACTTGCCTGCTTGCTTCAATCAGGGCTTGTAAAATGTGACTGATCGCATTCTTGCTGGGAAAAAGTGCTTTTGTCTGTGAACATTTGGTGTAGCTATGATGGGGGCTTGTCTTCATCTCTAGAGCTAAGCAAGCAGCACTAGCCTTTGTTTTCAAGGGGATGGACCTAAGTGTTCCTATGTCCTTTGGTAGTCTTTGCAATCAGGTTAATTTTTGGGCATTGGAATGCACACTCAGATGATTTCTGTTCTGCTGGCACTTCTGCAGGATATGAATAGCTACTGGAATTCATTGCCACAGCTACTCCTGAGCTTGCCTCATTTTAAAGAAGATGAAAATTATAACTTCTTTTGGGTGGTTCATGTAGCTGGTGACTGCCTGGAATTACAACTTCAATTGCTTATAAAGGGTTTCTTGAACTCCAAAGTGCCTGGGCTGTGGCACTGTTTGACATGGAGCTGTAGCTGATACAGTGCACTTGAATTCCAGTGGCACCATGGGCGTTTGCCATGTGGTGTTCTCAGTCTGGACAGCAGTGTATTTGAAAGATTAACATAAAGATTCAAAGGTGTGGAATTTATTGCATAAAGATTGAAGTCACTACACAAATTGAAAAACATGCATAATTTAGTCTTTATTTTAATACACTACTTACCATATGCTGTTTTGAGACTATTCACTGCTGCTCAGTCTGAAGATTAGGCAGAATTTTTTCTCAGTTACCTTTTTGTGAATATGTAAATTTTGTGAATGCAAAACTTATCAGTTGGAGTGTTTTCCTTTTCTTTTAAACTGATTTTTTTTCCCACAAACCCATATGTTTCATTTCCTGGTAGGGCACACTGTATGAAGCAAAGAGTGGAATGCAGAGTTGAACCCTAGAGGATTTGTGTTTCACCTGGCCAAAATCCCTGTAATGATAAAAGCCTGCTATTGCATAGGAAATGAACCAGCTGCAAAGGAAAGAAAAGTGTACTTGTTTTGGTTGCTCATTCTGCTAGGAAGAACATGGAGTTTCCTTCCTCCACATGACAAGGTGTGGCCTTCTGCTGAGTATTTCCCGACAGGTACTCTTTCTTCTGCAGCATAGCTATTCAGCCACCACCTGGTCGTCATGGGCCTTTTCTCACATTCCACTCTGTGGTAGCTGATTAGCAAATACAAATGTTTGGAATATGGCATCACTACATAAAAATATCATTTTACCCCTTCCCATAGAGAGAGAAAGGCAGCTTCCTCTTGAATCTTGTGATCAAGGATTCTAGCTTCATCAGTAATTTGCTCAGGGCCACAAACAGAATCATGCTTTGCTTGTTAATGCTTTTTCTCTCTGGGATTATTATCATGTATACTCCTAATAAAGCCAGCATTCCATATTGTTCTGAAATTGGGAAATGTGGGGGGAGGAGAGGGAGAAAAGAGGTTATTTTTTGAATTTTTTGTTTTGTTGTGTTTTTTAATCACTCTTCTAGTTCTTCAATCAGATTTTGGTTTTCTTTCCTAATTTTTTTCCTGATACTTGCCTTTAAAATGCTGTTGTGTTTAGCTTCAAGGCACTCTATAGGGCCTTTATAGAGGAATCATTCCAACTGACTGAAACTCAGCACTTCTCTGAAGTAGTGAAAGGTTGTGAAAGGTTTCTACAATACCAAACTTGACTTCAGTGGTTAAAGACCTAAGAGCTTTCATTGATTGTAGTAAGAGATTCTGTAATGAACTTCTGTTTTGTATGAAGACAGATTAGTGGCAACAGTAATATGAAACAAATCTGAACATAACCTCCCTTCGGTTTTATGAACAGTGGAGTCCCAGGGTCTTTTGAAGGGTGTTGGGTTATTTTTGGTTTTTTTTTTTACTAATCCCCAACAGTGAAATTGATGATTTCTATCAGATTTGAGAGAAGCTAGGGACTTGTGAAACTTACTGGTTTTCTCTAAGAACTCAGGCTCTAAGCACCAAAACTTACATTGGGCAAGTTATTTCATTCTCCTGATGAATGGATTCATTATGAACAAGGCAGTGAAAGAAGTGGAAAACAGATACTGTGTAACTCTACAGGAACCTACAGACAACAACTCAAGTAACTCTTCTTCCGGGACCCACAGACAACTCAAGATATGCAGAAACATAATGGGTGAACGTTGTCCTTAGTGATCACAAATTCCTTGTCTGTGGAGATCATACACAGAATGATACTCTGTAATTGGGAAGCCACTCTTGTCAGGTCTCTATTGACAACAGATTAAAAGGATCTTTTAGCACCTTTGGGTTAAATGAATTACATATTTTGGAGCCCTCTCACAAAAAGCTACTCTTTCCTGTCACTTTTGACCTTCTCTGCATGTTCTTGAGGTTTCTCATTTTCTAGGTGGGAGGTCTCAGAGCCAGCCTTCAGCCTTTCAGTGTTTCTTTTGCTTCCCCAAGGACAGTGCTGTTAAAAAAAGTAGCTTCCTCACCTCCCTCTGTGCCTCCAGAAGGGCCAGCTCTCACCTGTGCCCTCTGAGGAGAGACCATCAAGGGCTGGATGTTTATCATCTCTTCAAAAGAACAAAAGCAAGAGAGCAGGAGGTACCTGCAAGAGCAGCAGGAGTCACTGCATGTAAAATAGTAATATGATTGCTGTAGTAAATCATGCTCTATGGGCTTTAGAACGGGGATAACATTGGGGCACCCGGTATCGGCAAGTGACCAGTATTTAGACATTTTTTCCTATGTATTGGAAGAAATTTTTAATAAAAGACATTTTTAATAAGTATGGAGACTACTCCAAAGGCAAAGCAAGCCATATCAGCACTAAGAACCAGATGATGGTGTACATTTAAATAAAAAAATTATCAGAGTTGATTTTTTCATGTATTTTATGCTAAATAGATAGTGATTTCCAAGGTTTAGCCAAATATGTTATAGCTCTTAAAGTAGTTTCTGTTCTGCATTTTAATAATTTTCCCTGTTTTAAAGACAGATGTAATTAATATAATTAAAATTTATAATAATTTTCTTCCAGGGAAAAGAATAAATTAATTACTTGTCCAGTCTAATATATGTGTTTCTGTGTATTTGCATGTGCATGTATATATACATATATGTGTGTGTGTGTCTGTTTGGGGATATGGATGTGGAAGCATCAGCATATGTACATGTACTCTTCCTGCTCTTTCCCATAAAATACATTTTTTAAAAAATTTTGATAATTTTTAAGGGGAATGCATCTTTCTAAGAAATAAGTGGTTGATTCTTTTTCTTCCTCCATGCATCAGCTCTATTTGGTGTGTTAATTTTTTTTAATGATGTCACATTTGTCTCAGACTTTTTTTTAGTTATTTTTAGTTCTGTTTGTTATTAAATAATTGTTCAACTCTATGGGAATAGAAACCAACTTTAACTGTTGTAGTCATTAAAAGGAATGGAAAATTTACTTTCCAAACCAATCATAAAAAGCAATGGAATACAAATATAAATAAAATAAACATAACAATGCAGAAGTGTTGTGGAGTTATTTGGCATCTAACTCTTCAGCAAGAAAAATGTTTATGGTTTTCATACCACAGAGCAGAACTCCCTGACAGGCTGGACACAGAGGTGACTGAGTTCCATCACTGCCAATGCACCAGCTTCACAGTCCTCTTGTCACCAGTGTGATGACAGGAAAAATGGACCAACTGTCATGCGAATGCAAATTGGCCAGCTTCTCACCAACACTGTGGGATCAGATGATGCATGCGAGTAGCCTTTCCTTAGCTAAGCTGGCCTGCTCATTTTTGCCTGTCCAATCTTTGAACTTGGGTAACTCACAGGCTTTATCATGTCCTTCAGCCTTTGGCTGGCTCCTGATGAGACACTCCAAGGAGTGTCCAGAAGTCACGGGTAAGTAGAACTAAGCCAGTTAAAGGCAAAGTTCTGTTGTCTCCTGAAAATAAAGCTAAAGAATCTCGGTTAGAATTTGGCTGCCACAGAGGGAAAAGAGGTCTAATAGTGCAATAGAAGCTATCTCCAGCATATGGATTTGGGAGCTCACTCCATTGTTATCTTTGTCCTCATTCCTAAAGTACAGATAAGCACATATATGTGCATAATTACATGTAAAATTACTATACTTAATATGAGTCAGGTACAGAGCTTGAGGGGAGCAGGAGCATTGGGTTTTAGAATGGCACTGTAGAGACAACACCCAATAGGCAAGCCAGTGCTGGACTTTGGACGGCTCTCTCCGGCATGTGGAGGATCTGAAGATTTGGGATGCTGAGACTAATGGAGTAACTGGAAAACAGCTGCTGATGGAAGTTGAGGAACTTGGCAAGCTGAAAGAAGCCCAATGACAAGGATAGCAGAAAGTTTTGCAGGGTAGCATGTGCATCTCTGTACCCCAGAGGGCTGTGCCACCATTCAGAGGCACTCAAAAGTTTGTAGAAAAATGCCAAGAGAAAGTTCATGAAGTTGAATAAAGGGAAATGGAAAGTCCTGCAATTGAGAGGACTAGACTCACCTGAATACACAGGAGCCACCCAGCTGGAAAGCAGTTTGGCAGGGAAGGACCAAGGGCCCCAGTGGACATCAAACACACTGTGATCCGATAATCTGCCCACATGACAAATACATCAAATAGCCTCCTGGACTGCTTTAGGAGAACTGTCACCAGCAGTTCAAGGGCTGATCTTTCCTCTGTGATCAGCCCTGATGAGACATGCCTGGAATGCTAAGTCCACTCCTGGGTGCATCAATACAAGAGACAGTACAGACTGGAGGAATGCAGAAAAGGGCCACAAGGATGATGAATGGACCAGGGCATCTTTCCCACAAGGAGAAGCTGAAAGAGATGGAACTGTTTATCCCATAGAACGCCAATGGGGGATGTTATCCCTATTTAATGAGGTTAGTGAATAAAACAATCAGACTTTTCGCAGTGGTATCCAATGACAGAAGCAATTGGACACAAAGTACAGGAAGCTCCTGTTAAACACATGAAAAACATGTTCAAAGTGACCCTGCTCTGTGTGTGGCATTGGAGTAGGGCCTACCAGCAGTGCCTCCAATCCAGAGATGTAGTGGGCCTGCAACCACAGCAGCCTATCTAGGCTGTCCAGCAGTGAGGGGGCTCTTCAATCTGCTGTTGACATTCCCTTTGTGGAGGCCAGAAGAGATCTGTTCGTGGGGAAAAAGCACTGTAGGGAACCCTCCTATAGCGTGTTGTTGCATGCCTCCCTCATTTTCCCTATCTTGATTCCATACAGCAGTGAAAGCTGAGTAGCAAGAGGAAGGCACCCCCTGAATCAGCCGAGAATCGAAGGAGCAGGGCAGTAGTAACACTGGCTATTGCAGCCAACATGCCTTGCTGCACTGCACAAGTCTTTCTCAGCTGTGTCATTACCATCATAAATGGGATTATTTTTTTCCTACTGCTGCTCAATATGATTCCAAAGCAAGATTCAGTCTCCCTTTTCTATTCCAAACTGCTCTTTACAGTCATTGGAGAGAGCATAAAATCAAAGTGAGGCAAACCCGTCAGGTGATGGGGTGAAAAAGCAAGCAGAACTTCCTGATTTAAAAAAAAAAAAATAAAAAAGAGATCTGACACAGAACAGATGGCACTCATGGTTTGAAACCATACATTTTGGGAAGTGGAGCCATTCTGGCAGAGTAAAAACCACATATTGCTCACAATCCTAAAAGCCATACATAAGCATTCAGTAATAAATACAGCACAGAGAATAGCAGTGGTTAGGAGGGGAGGTACATAAACAGTAGGGCTCTCTTGGTGTAATCACATTCTATCCACCAAAAAGTAAAAAAAAATCTCCAAAACACAACAACATAAAACCAAAACCAGACCAATTATGAAATTTGGCATTTATAATGTATCAACTGTGTCACAGAGTACTCCTAGAGCACCACAAAATCTTGTCAGGCTAGTCAGCTCTGCAAATCAGGACACTTCCTTTTTTTTGTTCAGTGTTAAGCATGTTTCATGTTACTTTCTGACTTGCAATGGGCAACAGCCACCAACTCATGCTCTAGAAAGGTCTAGAAGCAAGAGACTGCCTTCTGAAAAGTGACATCACTTTCACAAAATGAAGGAAGAAGCTTGCTGAACACACCTACCTTTATGTGGATGGAACAGCAAAACCTCAAAATGGCTGAGCACGAAATGAAAAAAGCTGCATCTTTTATTGCTGGTAGTCTCTGGCTCAGCAGTGCTGTCATTTTAGAAAAATCATCAATTTGTTTTCTACACACTATCATCAATATTCATTAGTAAAAAGAGAATCAGTGATAGCAACCAAAAGCTGGCCCGCGTTTGGAAGACTTCCTGAGTCTGCAGATAGGTCTAAAGTCAGCAGTGAGTTATTATGCAAGCTTTGTCTCTCCGTGCTGAGCTGGAGTGCACTTCATTCATGGTCTCTGTCTTTCAGCCTCCCTGCTCTCAAGCTGTAAAAATCAGATGTTTCCACAAACTGTTCCATTGTGCTCCCAGAAGACAAGTGTTTAGTAAACTAAATGTATGTGCACTTTTATACTATGTTAACAAAATAAAGCAAACTATTCCACCACCTTTTTAAACTTTCTAGGGCTTTATCTTAGAAAATAATCAGAAAAATAAGCTAACAATCCAGTCCAAAACCTCTCGTAACAACCAGTAGCTCCAGGGACACACAGGTAAGACCTGCAGAGTTAAGTCCAAGCATTCTCTCACCTGATCTCCCAGTTGCCACTCCCAGCCACACCAATACTATGGCCAATTAATCTATCTACCTGATTGCCTAAATTTTAGCGAGTTATGACATGATCAAATGTTCAGAGACGAATGATATGTAGTAGTTAAAAAACTCTTTAAACCCTCAAAATCTTAATAATCTAATATACTGCATTTTTCCTACTCAAACAGGAAGTGTAATATCTAAACAGAACTTACAAGAAAACTTTTGACAAGGGCTTGTAGTGATAAGACAAGGAATAATAACTTTAAACTGAAAGAAGGCAGGTTTCATGAGCTTTCTGAGGCACTGGAACAGGTTGCCTAGGGGTGCTGTCCAAGGAGAGACTGGAGAGAGCTCTGGGCAACCTGCCCATGGCAGGGGGATTTGAACTAGGTGGTATTTATGGTTTCTTCAAACCCAAACCGGTCTATGGTTCTGTAATTTTGTCCAAAGATTTCTAAGGGGAGTTCATGTGCCTTGGAATGAGAGCCAATTTCCTTAAATAAGCAGGTCTCAGTGACAGAATATGTTCCAATAAGCATTCCTGCACTAGATATTCCTAGCAGAAAAAAAATCAGTATGAAAGAAAGAAAATTGCACAAAGAGTACTGTTTTGTTTTACTAGTGGTGTTTGGAGCCCATTGATCAATCAATCTGCTGATCATTTTCTTCTAAGATGATCATCCATGGCAATGAAATCAGACTTGTCCAGTCTGTGTTCCTGCCTCAGAGTTACTTAGACATGACATATACTTAGCATGACATATAGTTATAAAAATGGGAGGAAGGTTGAACTAAAGGACAGTCTGATTTGACTCAAAAAACCCCAACTTTTATTATCACCAGTGAATGATACTTTGTGATGTATGTCTGACCCTCAAAATGTCTGTTCCAAATAAATTGTATTTAGCAGTAGATGAATGCATGAGTGTCTGCCAAGGTTTCTATCTCAAATAACGTGAATGCTCCTGCAAAGGAGTGGGAACTGTGATAAATTGCTACCTTAGTTTGACCTAGCATTTTGTAACTTTTAGCCAGCATTTCACAAGCTGATTTCATTCAATGGACCTACATAAATCATTCTTTATACCAGAACATTGGAAAAAAACAATTCCAAAATACCAAGTACAGCAGAGGGAAAAAAAGAGCAAAGCTAAACAAGCTGGTGGACTTACACTCTTGAGTGTGACGTCAAAGGCCAGCCTGTACTGCTGTTGTTATTGACACTGACACTTCACATGCTGGGGAAAAATTGTTACTTCTGATTTGTGAGCTCTTGCATTATCACAAGTTGCCATTATCAAAACTGGTCTCTGAAAAGTGATCAAACGACTTTAACGGGAACATAAAAAACTTGAAACTCACACCTGAGATCAAACTCATGGCTGAAAAATTGACCTCTTTAAAGCAAGTTGTATAAAAACCTTCTTAGAGCTGTTTACTCATTCGTTGACTGAAATGACAAATGGGACTTAACTGTACTGCCATTTCCTGCTCTTAGCTTGGAGGTGGTTTTGCAGGATTCAAGACGGACCTAAAGCATTCGTTAAAACAGCTTCTCGAACAGGTTGGCTATTTCCTGCAGCTATGGCACAGCCGAAGGCTCGTTATTTGATTCGGCTAGCTCAGTTATGGGCGGTATTCAGAAGGGTGAAAGAAACTTCCCTGAGAGGGACCGGTCTGTTTTTTATTTATACCTCAAGGTATGTTACATATGAGGTGAAGGATTCCTATAAGGGCTGTACATGTACACGTACATGTGCTGACAACCCTGTCCCCGGAGAGGCTTCGTAAGACAGCCGGTCAGGGCAGAGGAAACTTCCAAGATCGGGCTGCGAGAGAAGCCCCTCACAAGCCGGTGGGGCAAATGCCCCAATGCCCGCAAAGAAAGCCCGCCAAAACCGCCCGTGAAGTGGGGCTGTGGAAGGACCCTTAGCACATAAAAGCAGATATCTGCCTCTTTTGCTTTGCATTTCTTGGAGGGATCAGGGGCTTGCTCGGAGGGTCATCTTGGCCCTTCTCCCCGCCTCTCGCATTTCCTCCCTGTGGTCCTGCTTCCCCACCCTAACCTGCTTTGCCTGCCTCACCTCTTCCACGAACCTGCTCCCCGCCGGCCCCCGACAGAGCGGACGCGCCCAGCCAGCCGCCCCCGCCGCGCCCCGGGCTCCGCCGCTGCCGCCTGACAGTGACAGGGCTCTTACCGTAACGCTGTCCCTCTCTGCTGTTTCTTTCTCTATTTCTCTCTTTTTCGGTCTCTGCTACTTTTTCTATCCCACTTTAGTAAGAACACTTACCTTTTTTGTATCAATAAACGGTTCTCAGATATAATATTGCTGCATTTACTTTTTATCTTCATACGAGAAATCTGCCAGAAAGACTCCTTCTCGACTCCCCCTTTCATAGTAGAACGGGACATTCTTCTTTTCTCCAAAGGAGAGATGTACAGAAGCCCACACCACAAGTGAGTGAACGAGAAAGGTCTTTGTTTTAACCAATTAAGAATAAAATACGATAAACATAGATACGGTATCTAACTTTTCCTAGTAAAAGTGCCGAAAAATGTTACTGAATAAATATTTTCAAGTCCGAACTCTGAAACAGTGTTTTTTTTTACTCTTCTAGTTCCTATGTGAAAGTGAAAATATCAGCTGTTGCATGTACTTTTTTTTTGTATTTAAATAAAGGGAAACAAGACTGTGTCTTCTGTAGTTGTTTTACTGTACAGATTTTACAAGCTCTTCAGGTTGAGTTTTTGGGTTTTATTTTATTGGGTGGGTGGGTGGGTGGGTGGACAGGTGGGTGATTCATTAGGTGGTTGAGTGGGTTGCTTGGTTTAGTTTGGTTTTCTTTTGGGTTTTTTTAAGCATCTCTGCTGCTCTACCTTAGGCTTTCTGTCCTAAGTCTAGGAGGAGGCAAAAAAAAATCTGGAAATGTCCAAATCCTTTTGTCTTATTCTCTCTGTAAGCTAAAGTCATTAAGCCTTTTTCTTGGGTGTCAAACCCAAGGCCATAAAAATGAATTACTAAAATTCTGTTCAGAGTAAAGCTGTGGCAAGGAATCATCATGTTAAAAACGGTGCTGGAACTCCCAATCCTTAAGGTTGTTGTTTAATCACCATATATATTTTTTAGTTATGAGATGGAAAAATCTGTGTTTTCTTTCCAAGTGGAAGGCAACATACTCCATTTGCTGGCTTTAACTAAAAATCTAATTCTGTAATTGATGGACATTAGTTCCTAGACAAGTATGAATTGCCTCATATTTTATTCTGTTCTGGAGTTTAATTATTTCTTTGCTTTTTGGGGTGTTGTTTGGGATTTTGTATGGGTATTTTTTGGAATTTTTTGTTAGTAACAACCTCCTCTTTTTAATGTGGTGCAGGGGGAGCCAGGCTACTGGAGTCTTGTTATAGTAAAAGTTATTTATTAAAAAGCATCAGTCTAATAAAACAGCTCTGAAGGCACAGTTTGTTTAGCTGAAGTGTTCTCTCCGGGTTAGGCCCTAGAGAGACACTGGGCCTCTGGGGCTTCTTGGTAGGCAGCCAGCAGGGATAATTTTAGGGTGAAACTCCAGAGAACTACGGGAGTTCTCCAGAGCCTCAGAGATTCTCTTTGGGGGTCCGGTGGCTTTGGACCTGGAGATACGAGTGGCTGGCGGGGGCCTGGTGGCTGGCTGTAACTGTGTGACTATCTTTCTTCTGTTCTTCTTTTCTTCTTTCTTCTTTCTTCTTCTTAATTTTTTGTAGGCAAAGCGAAACAGTAGCATAACAACTAGGTGGATAATGAATGTTGTCTCTCCTCTGCTGGCCTCTAAGGCCAGGTTTTAACTCTAAATTGACTAATTAACTAAAAACACAAATCTAAGACTAGTTTTCTACACTTACTAAAATTACTAAAAAACATTACACACTTTAACATGATTTTATGTTTGTTTTTTTTTAGGTATGTGCAGAATTTATCATGTTTTTGACTTTGATATTATCTGAATATTTTAAATTATTTTTTGGCTTTGTTGTTATCTGTTTTTGTAGACTATCTAAAAATATAAAATAAGGAATTCTGTGTTTTGATTATGTCTATGAAATACTAAACTTTATTTGGATTTCTAAGGCATTGGCCCTCTACAACTACTCAGGCAGCTTACATGCTGCTTTTCATTAGGAACACATAGAAAGCTTAAAGATTTATTTTTATCTCATTCTGATTCAATATACTTTCTTCTCTTTCTAAGATTCAAAAGGAATTTAACTTCTGGGTTTCCTACATCCTCTGATACTTGTTTTGGGAAAAAAAAAAACAAGAAAAGAAATCACAGAAAATGATGTAATAGAAATTGTCCACAGGCAGGAGGTATTGGCTCTGGTACACTCAACTGATTCCCTTCTGGAGAACATAATGAGAGCAAAGAGAGGAGGAGATAATGCTGAGTAGAATACATGTTTATGTGTGGAACACAGAGCATTTTAAAAGACCATGACAGGAAATTAGCAGGATGGATATAATTTGTTCCTATAGAAATGCTTATTCATTAAGATGTCAGGCAGTATAATGATTCGTTGAAAAATTAAAATGGAAGAGAGTCTGTGATCTGTGGTAAAAGGAGACAAGTAAATAATGAGGCAATTAGATTCTTGAAGATCAATTGTAAGAGAGTTAAGAACTAGTAGCCTAAAATTAAATATTTTATATATTATCTGTATAATACAGATGCACACATATCTCTTAATTTTCACTGCATGGAAGTAAAATATATACATAACCAATCTGGATAATTTCAGTGTCATGTTGTGGGTTTTTTCCCACAGCTCTCATTTGCCATATGTCTAGTTCTGTTAAGTCAGCCTCTCAGCTCAAAATCACATTTGCTCATGCCTTGTAGTATCCTGGTAGCTCTTAACATTGATTTATACCCCTATTCATTAATTAGTCAATCATATGATTCCAGATATGATTAATTGGATACGTATCCAGATCTTTAGTGTCACACACACTTTGCTCAATCTTAGTTTGAATTCCTTGTGGACAGGTCTGGGCACTGCCTGGAATGATTTTATAGGGATGACTGCATGTCAGTTGCCTCTGTGTCGTTCCTCTCCTTTGGAGTGAGGGATTTATCACTTGAATTATCTACCTCAGTCAGAGGTTTAAACTTTCTTTTCTTCCAGAGAGAGATGCCCTCCTCTCTGATGATAAAAAATATATTACATTTTCCACCAGAAAAAGTTCAAATGTTTGTACCCTATCGTAAGTTTGGAAAAGTAGTGACTGTTACAACCAAAAGTGAATATACCTCTGGGAGAGAAATGGCAGTAGGATCGTAGCTCATTTCACTGAGTCAAAAGCCATTTTACTGAATTGCCAAGGGCTGCTGACTGGATTTATATGTGCCACACCAGAAATGCTCCTCCTTCTCATCTTCTCATCTTCATTCTGTCAACTTTAAAAATCTCGCTTACATGTATAAAGTGAGTCAAAGTAATTCAACTAATAAAAGTGCTGATTAAGTAAATATTTATAATCTGTGGACTTCTATTGTCCTAATATAATTATATTGTTTCTCAGTTGCCAGATTTTATTCATATTTTTGTTTTACAATTCTCTCATGTGTTTTAGTTTACATTTTAAAAATCTGACTTCTTTAGTCAGCAGAGGGAGCCATATCATCTACTTATGTGAGACCTTGTTACTTCAGATCTAAATTTGCTCTTTTTCACTTCAGCTAATCTAAAAACATTATTTAGCTTTAAAATTTCTTTAAAGTGTTCTGGCACAGTGGCAGTCAAATAGTTATTTTGGCAGACTGTTACAGAGTACAAATAGGATATATTTCCCAGGTATTTAATTTAATACACTCTGCATTATCTTAAAAAAAATAAATATTGAGGTTTGAAATAGTTACATCTCTAAATAAAAATCTTGTAATCACAAAGGTGTTTGAAAGAGTTGTACCTTACAGTCATGCAAAAATAATAGGTAAAGACTGGAAATCCATGTAAGTGAGGCTGATCTAGAATTTGGAGACTAAAAACACATAGTTGAAGGTGACTCCAATCTGCCCAGTTATGCTTTTTCATCTCATTATATTTGTACATACAACTGAGTGTGTCTGCAACAAACATGAAGTTCCAGGCATCTCTGTTTCTTTATCCAAGGAAGAAGCTGATGGCTTTCTCTTTTTTTCATCCAGTTACTGTTTTTCTGAGGAAGATAAAAATATGAGGAAGATATTTTTGATGAGCTCTGTGCTAAAATACAGAAGCTGTACTTCAGGGGCCAGTGAGCACTGCAGAAATGCATTTTAAATATCAGTCCTTGGAAATAGCATAGTAAACTAAACTCAGTCTATAAAATTACTGTAAAGCTGTTGTCAATGCTCAAAGAAGAAAAATGTGCTTTTGATAACACAGTTCCTACTAATTAGGTCAGCCAATAAAATCAGAAAAGATCCTTTGATAGCTGTGAAAAAAAGCTGTGAAAAGATAGCTGTGGCTGCATTGGGGTCAGGTTTTGGTGTAAAAAACTCCCCTCTAGACCTCTGCAAGGGAAGAAACTGACACTGCTGACTGAAGCTTAAAATATGGGGTCTAGGTGAGCATACATGAATATGAAAAAAAACAGGATCTCAAGTTTCCTTTTTCTCTAGGCACTGAGTCTCAAAGCCAGGGAAGAAATAATAAAGATGCAGAAGCAATTGTTCCTTGTGTTCCACAACTTCCTGAATTGCTGTTTGCACATGGACAGTGACAGGTGAGGGTCTGCCAAGGATCTTCTGGAAGAAAAATGCAAAGTGGCAGCAACTAAAACAACTGTCCAGTATAGCAGGTTTCTCATCCACTAAACACACTAAAAAGCATCAGATGGCTTCCACTCATATTAATCTCCAATCTCAGAACTTTTCAAATGAAAATTAAGTAAACTATTATAATGGTTAGGTTGGAAGGTATTTAAAGGTCACAACTCCAACAATCCCTGCAGTGATCAGGGACATCTTCGAGTAGAACAGGTTGCTCAGAGTCCAATCCAATGTGACCTTGAATGTTTCTGGGGATGGGGCACCACCCAGGTCTCTGGGTAACCTGAGCAAGTGTTTCACTACTCTCCTCATAAACAATTTCTTCCTCAGACCCAATCTGAATCTACCCTCTATTTAAACCATTTATAGAGCCATTGCCCCTCATTGTTTTGCAACTGGCCCTAGTAAAAACTTGTATTCCCATCTTTATTATTAGCCCACTTTAAACTATTAAAAAGCAGCAATAAGTTCTCCCTGGTACTTCTCCAAGTTGAACAACCCCAGCTATCTCAGCTGTTCCTCAGAGGAGAGGTGTTCCACCCTCTATCATTGCTGTGGCTATATTTTGTATTTCGGAGGTGCACTCTTCTCTACCTTGTGGCAAAAGAACGGCTGAAGAATGCTGCTGCGTATGAATGCTAAAACAGGTGTTGGTGGTGGAGGAAACCAATGAAACTTCTAACATCCTGGCAAGAAGTCTGAGATTTAGCCATGGGAAGGAGAGGATTATGGGGAGCCTGGCTCACTGTGAGCCTCAGAGGGGACCCAGCTTGTCCCTGCTGCTCCACTCTTGGAGGTTTCTGCCTGCCAGCCAGGGACAGCTGAGCAGCATTTGTGCCAGCCCCATGTGCTGCCTGCCCCGCTCAAGTAGATGAGAACCACCTTGGCTTTGCTGCCAGGTTTCATTGCAGACAGGGAGCTGGTGACCCAGCCATTTCCTTGGCTGTCCCTGCTGTGAAGGAAGATGCCAGCCAGCACAGGAGGGGCAGGACGTGCCAAGGTAGACACTGCTCTGCCTGCAAGCCAGAGCTGAGTCCATCGGCACTCTACTGCTTGTGTCCCTGCTCCTGGCTTGCTGCTGAAAACCTGCATGTCCAGTGGTCCTGAGAACAACACGTGGGATCAATATTTTTCACAGCTTTTGGCAGTCTCTTGAGGAATGCCTTATGACCCATATCTCTTTTGGACTCACAACTAGTCCATGTCTGTAGATGAGAGGAGCTTGAATCAGTCTCTTGAGTTTCCCAAAAGGAACAAATCCTTTGGACAGCATTCCCTCAGTGCTGTCAGGACAAAAATCCCAGCAAGTGATGACACACTGAAGAATGGACTAGTGCTGTTATGGGCCACGTTTGCCTGTTACAGCAACATCTTGGACATGAAGGGAGATGTGCTGGTGGTGCCCTCAGTCCAATGTCTCTGTACTGCACTTGAGGAATCCAGTTGACCCTGTTAGGAACTCCGTTTGGAAAAGAATGGTTGCCTTTTCCTTTGTCTTTTAAAATTTGACTTCTTTTGTTTGTTTTTCCCTTTGGGCAGCATCCATTTCTCAAATTAGAAGAGCCTCTCTTCAGCCTCTTCTGACAGCCTGATTGCTGTCATCCCTTTCAGCAAAGTAATGCAGGAAGCAGAGAACATGACAAGGACCACTTCAGGTGGGGGCTTGTGGGAGGGACAAAGCTTGCATTTTTTTCCTTGGGGAGCATGGCTGGCACTTCCTCTGGAGGAGTGTCTTGCCCTCACCAGGAGAGTCAGCTGGAACAATAGTATTTGGAGGTTTCCTATTCGTGTTGTTTTTATGACTGTTGGTGCTTCTACTATTCCTTCTTCAGATCTCATGGGCCCCCAGCATGTAAATCTCCACTCTAGGTGCTTTTCAAATGAAAATGAAGGAAACTTGCAGTGAAGCAAATGAGGACGTGGAGGAGATGACCAGGAGCACTTCAGGATTACTTTCTCCAATGCCAGCTCGGAGCCAGACTCACAGTAAAAATCCTGGAAACCTCCCAGCCTGTTGGAAGATTCCCTTCCTTGTCACCCAAGGAATAGTGCTCTATGTTGACTTCTGAAGCGTGCGTTCTTTCTTAAAGATGGAAAGTCCTTCCCATGGGCGTTCTGGTGTGGTTTGGAACTGGGAAGGGTCTCCTTCCTTTATCAGCGGCAACCTACACTGCCTCTGGAATAGCATCCACTGGCCACGTTGTGCCCAGCCGTGGACTTGTGCATGAGGAAGAAAGTGACATTGCATTTCCAGACAAAAGGCAATGGAGAGTAGGGCAGCCAAAACGTCCTTTGGAGATACAGGCCTTCAGCTCTGCACATAGAAGCCTTTTGCTTCCTGCCTGGTATAGCCAGCTCATCCCCTTTGTGACTGCTCCTGCTTGCCAGGTGGCTGTGGCTAATAGGTATGGGGGTCTGCAAGTGCAACCAAAGAAGGCGGGCACATCTGCTGGCAGTACATGAGAGAGGGGAGCAAAGAGCCTGGCAGGTGCCTGGCTGTTAGAATGTGGCAGGATGATAGAGTCTAGAGTAGGTGTTACAAAATTTGTTTTGTGAAAATGCATCAGTCTATTAAAGCTTTAAAAGGCATCAGTTTATTAAAACTGATTTGAATGTGCAGTCCTTTTTGCTGAAAGGTTCTTGGGACAAAGCTCTAGAGGGACGTTTGAGTTTTCCAGGGCTTCTCAATGTAATGAATCTCAGGCAGTCGGCAGGAGATGATTTCAGAGTGAGGCCTTAAGGAACTACAGGACTTCCCCAGGGCCTCAGAAACCAGGAATTTCTAGTGGCAGGCAAGGGTCTGTTGGCTTTTGGGTTGGGAAATCCAGGTGGCTGGCTGGAACTGTGCGACTTTCTTCTCTTCTTCTTTCTTTCTTTCTTATTCCTTAGTTTTGTGCAATCAAAGCACAGCATAGTAGCTAGCTAATAGGGATTGCTGCATTACTGGAGGCCTCTATGGCCAGGTTTTAACTCTAAATTGACCAATTGGCTAAATACACAAATCTAAAACATCTTTTCTGCATCTATTAAAATTATTAAAAATATTACACACTTCAGCGTAATTTGACGTAAGTTGTTTTTTCTATGTGCGTTCAGGCTTTATCTTGTTTATGTTCTTAATTTTATCTGAATGTTTTATCTTGTTTTTTTTTTTTTGCCTTGCTACTATCTGTTTATAGTGAACTATTCTATCTAAAAATGTAAAATACTCTACTGTGTTTTAGTTATGTCTATGAAGCACAGATCTTTTATCTGGATTTTTAGGGCACTGGCCCTCTACAGCTACTCATACTACTTCTTATTAAAAGCACTTAGAAAGCCTAAAGATTTCTTTCTATCTTACTGTGTTTTAATATAGTCTTTTCTCCTTCTGAGAGTCAAAAGGGAATTTAGCTTGATTTCCAATACCTGGTGAATGAGGGAAGGCTGCCCCGTGTCAACAGAGAAAGACTGGTGGGAGATGCTACACTTGGGGGCCCTCTGGAGCTCAGCAATCATGGAAAATTTCTGCACTTGACTGCAGCAGGGCAAACAGGGAGTGCACGAGTCTCTTCCATCTGTGTCTGCTGAGAGTTTTGACCGTTGAGATTAAGTGGCACAAAGTTCCTCTGTGTATCTCCGTGTTAGGTAACGCTGCTAAATCGGCCAGTAGCAGAGCAGCAGGGAAAAAGCCTGTGCAGGTGTGATAAGCTGCTGTTGATTTCGAGCAACGTCTTCTTACAAAGGAGGAAAAAAACTTGTTAAAAAGTGATGCAACAGGGAGTGATGGTTCAAACATTGGAACAGTTTTGGTTTCTCTGTTTGCCTAAGCCCACCTTCCTGTAGCCTGTCCACCTGGTCTCTGCCTCATAGCTCACATTTCTGATGGGGCTTGCCAGTTTTGAATGAATGGTTTCCTCACACCACCATCTACTAAGTTCCACATTCTTTTTTTCTTGCTTTCTTTACATCCATTACAGCCAGATGTGTCCATTGAAGAAATGTAGAAAATTGTTGTGTGCCACAATATATAGAAATATAAGAATAATATTTATAGGGACACCTAATTGTCGTTCAGGTAAATTTACAGTGAGACTTAAGCACTTAAAATGCAGACAGTATTAAGAGTTATTTAGTTGATGAATCACTTTCTGAAGCTTTAATTATGTGACATAATGGTCCAGGTAAAAATTTGCCACAGAAAGAGAAGTTCATCTCAAGTAGCAGAATAGTCATTTGTGTCTGCTTGTTAGAAATGTATGAATATCAGACAAGAGCCCCTTTGTACCTGTGAAAAACTCTCTACAGAAAATGGAGCAGTTATGGCAGATTTTGTTAGGCAGTTTTGCCTGGAAGTTTAGAAAACACCCTCGAAGGTAAATTCCTATTCACCTCACTGACTGGTAAGAATGTAGTTTAACAGCAAATTGCAATGCCCATGCTTTAAAAACCACTGGTCAAGAAGTCTCTTTTAAAAAATGTGGTGGAATTTCTTTCTTGGTTGATTTTTTTTTGGAGCTGTCCCTTGCTCCAGTGAATCTGTGTGCTTTTTGTAAACATGAAAGGAAAGATCAGACCTTGTGTTCTAAGGCAGAGTTGGTTTATTTCAGTTTGAGCTGGGTGCCACCAGAGAGGGATCCTAACCAAAGAAATCCCTTGGCCTTTATACCCTTACAGTATGTGCACCCGACCTTCACGCACTCATCACATGCCCTGCATGAGCCTCTTAGTCCTATGGCAATTTATGGCCTGGGGTCTTTTAACACCTCATTGGATTCTCCATGTTCATGTGGCATTAACTGCTCTTATCTTCCATCTTGGGCCCTCCAGGGTCTCAGCCCTTATCTGAGGGTAACCAGTCTTCCTCTGTTTTCTCCCCTTCTTAGCCATTATGCTAACAGAGTTCATTTAAAGTTCACCTACGCTAAATTTTGAGCAGGGCCCTCTCATGCTAAGCTGAAAGCAAGTTACAATTAAACTTAAACCTAAACAGATAATTTCTAATATTCTATAAGTAAACTTATTTTAATCCCCAACAATAAACTCCTAGTTTACATCTAGCACCTGGCTTACAGTGCAAGTTCTGCCAATCTCAAGGCGACACAATTCATCTCATCACCCTTGTTTTTGTCTTACTCCCTTTTAATAGGGCTCTTCATGCTTCTATTTGAGTCAGTATGGTGTACTTCATTAGTGTTACTCTATACTCTGCTGTGATACCCCCACCTGGTAACCAATCACATACCCATTCACAAAGAATCAGAAGGGGAAATTTTGTACTCTCTCAAGCATCTTTCTCCAAGTCTTAGTGGATGACCTCATGCACTCAACTGGGAAGTCACTGTGGTCAGATATGGACAGTTATGAGCTGGTATGTCAAGGGTAAGAGGGGAATATATGTGCAAAACATGAAGATGGCTAATATGTGAAATTTGGATAGGGCAAATCCACCAAATCCCTTGTACTTGGCTTGACACCAGAAGTTCAAGCCAATCCTGCCTCTATTTCTCTTACCTAATGACTAGGCACCTTTCTGGCAGATCAAATATAATTGTTTTGAAGCATTTGAGTATGGTATATTTGAAGAGGCCATACCACACTACAGAATGAGAGGGTAAAATAAACAAAAGTAAGCCCTGCTTGTATATAATAGGTAGTAATTTATAATTATGCAGTGAAATTATAAAATGAAATACAAATTGGATAAGCCTTATGTGTATCTAGGTGAGTTGTAAAACTATGTAGTATGCTCCTCAGCACTACGCTTCATGAATATTGCTGTATGGCTGCTTCTGATAGCATTAAACACTTCAAAATACATGTATATTTTGCATATGGGCAAAACCTGACAGTCACAATAGGCAATGAAAGAGAAATATAATTCCTTTATCTTATGAGTGTCAACAGAACTTTTGACTAGATTATTCCTACTAGATGACTTTTGCATTCAAACAAGAGTCTGTCTTAACTATCCTTGTTGAGCATACTGGATTATAACTTCCATTGTTGCACTGCAATTGCCTAGCATTTTTGTTTTCAAACATGATGAAATGTAAATGGAATACTGCAATACCACTTTGCTATGAACAGATCTTGGAAAATATAAAAGAAACCTCTATGATGACAATACCTAATGCATTACAATATGTATGTAGACATTATATCTACATGACTAGGAAAAAAAGAAAACCCTGTGTATGAAACAACAGATTTCATTACTTCAGTCTATACCTGCTTGGACAGTATATACACTTTTACAGCCTGTGAAGGCAGAGGTTACTGTGTGATATACACACACATAACTGTGGTAAAACAGTATTGCTGTATTATATAAAGTTAGAGCTATACACAGTTCTACAAAGCACATCACATTTTGGGCTCCAGCAGATTGAATTTTGGTTTTCTGTAATACATCATTGATGAATGAAGATTTGTCCCATCTTAAGCAGCTTCTTCAGCAGAGCAGTCAATGCCTGCATAAGTAAATTTCTCATATAGGGTAGTGTTCACGTAGGTCTGGAAAGGAAATAAATAGAGAAGGTGTGATGCATTACCTCAAGAACCCTAAAAAATATTGAAATTATGCATAGCCTAATTATTTATATCATTATAAGTATTTACTTATTTATTTATTTATTTATTTGAAATAGAGTTTTATTCTTACCTTCCTGTCTTCTAACATCCTGTTCAGTGACACCAGGATCTGAGCAAATGATGGTCTTTCATACGGTTTCTCTTTCCAGCACTGTCTCATTAAGTCATACCTTTAAAAATCCAACACCAGCATTTGATAGTTTAGATACATAGCTGAAAGTTACAATTTTTTTATAATTTAAAGATTGTGCACATTCCATTTTTCAGAGGGAAGGGGATGAACACTCTGGCATAATTGAAAAGCTCTCTTTGAGCTAAACCCCTGGCATATTGCATAAAGAACAAGATAACTGGCTAGAACAGAAAATACAGGTAAAATATTCATGGCAAATTAACAGTGCAGGGTGTGTATAAAAGGATTTGAGCACTTCTTAAAAATTTTTAACGTAGTTTTTATATTTTGTGCACCTTCTATATTTTTAATATAATTTTTATATTTTCCAGTAAAAAAACTGTTTATTAGTTTCTTGTAGAAATTATCTATTTTCTATAGCTGAGGTTGTGCTATTCTGTTTCTTTGTGTGTTTTTTTTCCTGAGGCAATACTTACACTTCATCGTCACAGTTGAGAGGCTTTTCCAGTCGGTACCCTTGAGGGAGTTTTTCATATAGTTCTGCACATGTCATTCCACAATACGGTGTTCCACCTAAAGTTTAATCATTGTCATGAACAGAAGCAGGTTTTAATAAAAGGAAGTTTAACTTCATAGTAGAATTTGAAAGGTATGACTGACATAATAACAGCTAAATTAATCCAAAATCGGAATATTTTGCAGCTACTTTTTTATTGTTAATTCGTCCTTACTGCTTGATGCACAATATGGAATAGAAAAATAAAACTGTCAATTTTCTCATCTGTGGGGCTGGCCTTATTTTCTCTACAAGTCTGAGGGCCAGGATTTGATTGTATTCAAAGTGTTTTTTCAATAGTGTGGATGTCACTGGGCAAGTCATTCCTTCTTTAGCATCATAATAATAAGATCTAGGAAGGACTCTTGGAGCTCTTACTGTCAGCTGGTTTTGCCCCTTTCTGCAGATTTGGCTCATTAGAGTCTTGAATTTACACACTGTATCCATATCTAGTGCAAACCTATTTAGTAAGGAAAGCCAGGAACAAATGGGCAATCCAAAGCTCATGATCAGTCTGGTCGGCAATGCTGCACCTCAGTCAGTAGCACCTCTCGGCCAGCAGACCATGGACACATCTCCAGGGCAAATCACAAGAGAGGTCTAACACAATGATTTTGAGAGGTGCAAGGCTGTATCACAATCACAATAGGTAGAAGCGTCTGCAGAAATGAACTCTAAATTTTATTTGAAGATTAATGTTTAAAAATTTTCTTCATTAGTATTTTGGAGTAGGAGGTGATTACTCCCTCACCCTGCACTATCATTAAAATATGTCTGGATTGAAAATGCAGGAAAGCTAAGGAAAATCCACCCACCAAACTCCAAACATGTACTAAGTCTATATATCATATGATATCCTGGAGTTTATAATTAGATACGGCCTGGCTTTTGTAATGAAAACATGGACATTATGGTTCTTTCTCATTTAAAATGATACCTGAATTGAAAATCTGACAATTTCATTTCCAAGAATACTGAACCTAAATAAAATAAAGAATAAAACAGAAAGAAAATTGAAATCTATTGTGAAGCAGTATTTGTTAAGAGACTGAGTGAACAGAGCTGCCTTGGCACAGACTGTTTATTTGTGCAGTACAAAATTCAGATACTTACCTAAACTAACAATTTCCCATAAGAGGACACCATATGACCATCTGCAACAGAGAGATATTATGAAGCACAACAATACAACAATAATGCAACAAGAATCAATATTTTAAAACAGTTGGCAGTTTTGCTAGTATTCAGGGAATGCAGAGAAGTTGTTATATGTTTTTCTGTATTTTTTACAAAGTTTTGTATAATGATGTGGCTTGTTGAATAAGAAAGCAGGAAAATTAGCAAAATTAATTCACTCTAAGTCAACCAGAGGCCTATATCAGAATGTGAGCTTTCAGCAAGTACTGTAAATACAGAATTGCTTTTCCAAACACAATTTCTAATTTCCTAAATAAAATACAAATTTCTCTGGGTTTCCCAAATATTTATCAGGTCTCAAATATTGAATGAGACGTACAGCTAAAGTAGTGGAGCACATCAAAGTAAGTTGTGAACACAGAACTTGATCAGATCCTGATGAAGAAATAAAAGTAACTTTTTTGTTATAATGGGTCTTATTTTTTGCTTCCACTGATCACTCATGCTGACGTGACTATTGAGTATTTTGAGTTAAAAGTGGATGTCTCATGCCAGCTGTCAAACTTTCCTTGATATGGAAAAATATGTATTTGTTTAAAAAATGCCACTTGAACACATACTTACACGTCACTATTTGTGGTATAAACACTGTAATTCAAAGATTCAATTGCCATCCATCGCACAGGAAGCCGTCCCTGGAAGTTATTAATGAAAGTTTACTTTTCAGTTCTTAGTATAGCAGTATTGCAATTTGTATGTCAACAATTTTTCTGTGTTATCTTAATGAAAACTGACTTTATGCAAGCAAACTTTATTAAGTAAATAAACTCACAAAACTTTATACAGAAGTTTTACAGTTTTACAGTGCAGTTTTACAGGAAAAATTCTTTATTGTGAGAGTGGTGAGACACTGGAACAAGTTGTCCAGAGAAGTTGTGGATGTGGGAGTGTTCAAGGCCAAGTTGGATGGGGGTCTGAGTAACCTGGTATAGTGACAGGTGGGGTTGGAACTGGATGGTCTTTAAGGTACCTTTCCAAACAAATCATTCCATGATCTACGATTATATGATTTGCTTCCCAAAGGAACAGTTCACATGAACGCTAATAAAAAAAATAGCCAATCAACATCAAGGTGAAACCTAAATAATACCTAAGATGATGCCTCTGACCATCCTGTTGCCTTGACAACACAGTGCTATTTCTGGTCTATAGCTATATGATGCTTATTGCATCTCTATAAGGCTCATCTTCCTCTTTCAGATCTTCCAAAGCATTAGCTCTGGACACATCCTGATGTACATCTGGCTACCTTTCTAACTTTGGTATTGTTCAATAGAATTAGACCAGCTTGACTAATTTATTTTACTGTCATCCATATTCATATAAATAATTTTAAATTACATTTTATATTCTAGACATGGTCTAGGATGTGTATATTAATAAACGTGTATATTTTACATGTTAATTAATAAAATTTAAATAATCAGTTCTGTAGTACCCCTAAGTTTGCATTTTTGTTGATATGAAAACACAGGTTAAGAAATAAGAACACAAAATTAAGAAAACATACTGTATCAATTTGTTTTGATCCTTACCATGGTCTTCTTAACATAAACTTCTTGACCTCTCGACAAGCCAAAGTCAGCTATTTTTGCAACATAATTTTCTCCAACCAAGATGTTTCTTGCTGCCAAATCTCGATGAATAAACTAAAATAATAATAATAGTAATAATAATAATAATGTAATAAAATAAGGGAATTAGTATATTTGAAAGTTACATGTATTAGTTTACTGCTATATTGAAAATTACAAACATTTGGAATAAGAAGATAGAAATTGGCTTGGTACATCACTACCAGGAACATTTTAAACTTTATCTGAAAATGAAAGCAGTTAACTACTATGTTGTTTTAATGCCTCTTCCATGATACCCCATGATATAGTATTTGATAGGTTTAAATGGAAACAACAAAATAAATCTCATTTAGTGTATGTTGAGTGATATATAGTGTATATTATTTAGTATATAGTGATATTTAGTTTATCTCATTTAGCAATAGATGTTAAAGTTAAACATTAATTTAATTACAGAGCATATTCCCTGGAAAAGTATTTGCCATGCTTTCAGCAGGTAGCAGTTGAAGACTAACCTGTTTCTGGCTCAAGTAGTCCATTCCTCTGGCAACATCTGCTGCAAAATGCAGAAGTTGCTGAGAGGAAAGTGTGGATGCAGTACTGTTGGCAATAGCAAATGCCGGGTCTGTCTCTAGTACTCTGCTCTTCCGAAGGAAGTCCAATAAATTTCCATGGGGGGCATATTCGATAGCAAGGTAAAGATATCCTAACAAAAAATCAGATAATTAGCATATCACAAAATAAGAGATGATTAGTAATAGTCTTTGGAAATTTACACTACCTTGAGTGAAAAAAGGAAATAAACATAAAACAGACTGCAGGGAAATGTCAAAAAGGCTAATTTCTAGGAGTAGAGGAGAATTTAGAGCTAGGGTTGAACATAATTTCTGGAGCATTAAGGTGGGCTTGTCATTCCAAATACAAGTTTATCTTACCTTTTAACAAATGTTGCACACAGACCTGCTAGTGTTTCTCTGGACTGTGTGGGCTATATTGTGAGAGAGGTTTTTAAACTAATTTTTAAAGTACATGCACTCAAGAGTATCTTACCCCTATGTTCACATGCTCCCAAAAGATTTATGATGTTGGGATGATGACCAAGTTTACAAAGAACTTCAAGTTCTCCAGCAAAATCTCTGTGATCATCTTTTGAGGCATACTCTGAAAATAAAAAAAGCAATGATTTATGTTTTACTTTGAACTGAATTTATAATAATTTTTTTTTTTAATTATGGGACCTCTGAGTTGCTTGGGCCACTACCATCTCAACCCTAGTAGAAAGAGAAAAACTGTAAGGTCCTAGCATTTAAGAAAAAGGTAGACTTTTTTGTTCAGAGGGAAAAAAAAGTGAGAAACAAGTGTCTATAGAAGCGATCTGCAGAGAAAGGAAGCATCTTAACACACCCTGTCACTCTCCTTACCTGAGAGTGTAAAATGTTGTAGCAGATCTTATGAAAAGTAGCTGCTTAGAAATGCTTCCATATGTATGTTGTTGATTATTTCTGCCAGTATGCAGACCTTGGCTATTTTAAAATTAACCATTACACTTAGAAGTGCTTTTCAATTTGCCTAGATATTGATCTAGTGAATTACAATAAAACATGTATATTCTTGCAGTATTGTAGGTATTGTAACTCTCTCTGGAACATAGTAGCTGTCATGCCCAATGAATAAAGAGAAAATTAATGATCCCCATGGTATGTGTAATATAGATGCATAGATGCAGTTTTCTCTGAATAGTTAAAGTGGACAAGATGAACAAATGCTGTGCCCCAAGACTAGCTCTCTTCTCCTATCTATACAATGCATCCTTGCAGAAGTACTCACATGAAGCTCATACTGATCTATGAATTGAAAAATACACGATAATCATATCAACCACTGAGGAGAAATAGAAACCAATTTTACTTGAAAGAAATACAGTCGTTAAGAAATCTTGACATAGTGACACCTGATACAATTTAATTAGCAATATTGAATATTTATTTTAGCTTTAGAAGAAGGATTCTAAGCATTTTATATGACAGAAACATTTGGAATACACAATCAAGAAAACACTTTAGTCACAGAATCCCTGGTCTTTACTACCTTTCATCCTTTTTATTGCAGCATCCATGCGTAAGCCATCTTTCTTAATGCGTGCTTTCAGGACTTGTCCAAAGTTACCTTCCCCAATGACATCTTGAAATTTTATGTCATTCCATTCAAGAACTGGATAAATAGTAGGATCTGGACTGTTTTTGGCTTTCCTGCTCAGAGTGAGGGTACCTGAGTTAAACTGCAGAGCTGGCTCTTCCCTCTGCAACAGAGTTAAGCAAATGACATTAACTGTGATTTCTACTTCACTGAGCAATGCCCTGATTACATTTCCCAAATACCTATGCTCACTCATAGACACCACATACAGAGAGAGCTCAATCCATCTCTTACATACATAACAGTGAGTACATTAGACAATTATACCTACTTTAAGTGCAACAAGCAGTTCTGCCCAGATACACAAAATAATCAGGTTTCTAATTTGTGTGTAAGTACCTTTCAGACCTCCTGACTCGTGGGCCTCCTGAACATTTGGAAGATGAAGGACATGGACAAAAATAATGTGATAAAACCAATCTCAAAACCAGTTATAAGTCTTGGGTTTGAGATCTATCTCATATTAGGCTTAATTAAATCTTGTGTTGGTCAGGCTCAGAAGGAAATTTGAGGCAAGAAGAAGCAAGGAAATAAAAAGAGAGAGGAAATTAACTTTCTCCATAATTAAGGAGACAACTCTTCAGTAACACATTCTCGTGAAATACTGCTGTGGCAAAAGTCTTAGGACTAGGAGACAAAGCTATTCTGTGTGGCCTGCAGACTGATCATATCATTGGGTGAACCTCCCACCCCTGTTTATGAATCAACCTATTTAGATACATTTGAAGGAGCTCTTTTGGCCAGATTCATTCTGCTCCACAGGTTCCCCTCTGAAAGCAGAGAAAAGCACCAGAAAGCAGACTGATTAGGAGGCTGCAAGAGGATACCAATACATACATATGTATTGAGAGATATCTCTATGTGATGTTAAAACCTTCAGCAATTTCCTCACAGCCAGAACTATGATGTTGCCATTGACAGATGCCTAGTGTACTGCCCCCAGGTTAAAACTGGATGAGCATGTAACATCAGCTGCTGGTGCTCAAAAGCAATATTAATTAAATATTTCATAGATTTCAAAATCTGGCATGACTT
Source organism: Sitta carolinensis (assembly GCA_032173965.1). Lineage (NCBI taxonomy): Eukaryota > Metazoa > Chordata > Aves > Passeriformes > Sittidae > Sitta > Sitta carolinensis. The sequence continues at coordinate 53,320,830 of CM063313.1, forward strand.
CATAGAGGCAGAACAGGCTCTTCTATTCTATCTGGCTTGGAACTTGTCATACACAAATGCGACAAGGCAGAAGAAGGAGCACAGCAAAAGGACTGCAAACTTTTTTTCAAGTCAAGTTTTCTGCCTCCTAACCTGTAATTGAGATGGCTTTACCTTCAGGGTCACAAGTAGAGTTTTACAACAGTACTAATTGCACGCATAAAGACAGGAAAAAGAAACTGGAAGGAAGAACAGGAAAAGATGAGCTAAAGTTAATAACCAAACTGACATAGGAAAGCTGGAAACCCACCACCACATTTTGGAAAGCCTGAGCCATTCGACGCTGGAAGTTGGCTCGCTTTAACTGCAGCATGATGAGAAAGGCCAGGAGAATTGTTACACAGGTCATCCCTGCAGAGCCAAGGATAGCAATAAGCAGCATTTTGCCTCCTTTTGATTCATCTGGAGCTGTTGAGGAAGGACATAAGAATTCATGGGTTTTTTCAGCTTATTCTGAATTTAGCAATACATTAGCAATGTGTAACTGAATACTCCTGTCTTGTAAACTGTTTAAAGACCTAACGTTAAGTCCCTTTGTCTTCCAAAAATGTCAGAAATATTGGATGCTCTGAATTTTAGGTGCATGTATGAGCACCTGTATATTCTGTTGAATTCAGTCAGAACAAAGATGAGGCCACATTCAGTGATCTAATGGTTTTGCTGTATGCAGCTCCAGTAATTTTTGAGTCACTGGGCCCTTATTAGTGGATATACACAAATGGTGTATGTTGTCAATTCATCAATACCATGCAGTGAACTAAGAATTTGGTGGTGCTGTGTTGTGTGTCAAAATTAAGAGCAAAAGAAAACTCAGATTAAAAAATTAGTATTATGATGGTGTCATAGCTAACTAGTTTATACAACCAGTCCTGGTTTGTGCAAATCCAGTGCAGTAGATTAACTAACCTTTAGTTTCTGGAAGAGTCTTCAATTCAAATGATGTGTTCGGGTTGCTCAAGCCAATGTTGTTCTGAGCATTAATCTGAACCTGGTACACAGTGTCTGGCTCAAGGCCCTTCAGGTGATATTGAGTAATGCTGGTGTTCTTTATGATAATATCAATGTGGTTGTATTCAGCCTTGCCATAAATTTTGTAGCTGATGATGATGGAGGAGATGGAATGACCCTCAGCAGCTGTCCAAGAGATGACTGAGGATGTGTCTGTGGTATTAGAAAACCTGATGTTGTTTGGGGCAGGAGGGATCCCTAAGAACAAACATAAACACGGAAGGTATTGGTGCGTACATCCACCTCTTTCTACATTCCACAGAGAACAAAACATTTTCCTCGGTGCTTCTGCTGTGCTAAACAGAATTTGTTGATGAGCTATGGTAACCGAATGCAATAATTTTATGATCTTCATGTGCTGTCATCCTTGTAGCAGTATTCCAGCAGAGGTTGGAGTGGCATTCTGTCTTGGATGAAGATACACAATCTCTGAGCTATATGCAAGGACACCATATTTGCTTTCAGATTAATGGAAAAAAATTAATTTCCTTCTATACTGAATCATCATTCCCCTGTAATTCCCATGTCCCATACTTTCACTATTTCAGAGAGCAATTACCTGTCAAGCTGTTAGAAAGAAAGGAAATTGAGACCAACATTTCCAAAAATTTTATCAGAAAACTACCAGCAGGGGTCAGTGCGACACTTGTGGACGAAACCATGGATACTAAGCTAATACCTTCTGGAAAACAGCACCCTTATGTGTTTCTCAGGGCAGTTTGGTGTCAGAGCTCAGGAAAGTGGAGAGTCCCATGACAGCCATTGATACTTCCACTAATACATGTAGGATTTCAGTGAGGGCCTCCGTACATGACCTGTAAGGAGGAAGAAGCCCACCTTTGCAGTGTGTGGTAAGGGCAGTGTCACCCATCAGCCATTCATGTGGACAGCTGTTCATACGGAACTTCATTCAGATAGGGCATTTGTTGTGGTATTGTGAAAGCACACTGCTCACACTCAGGGAATTCAAGGGCTGTCTTCAGTGTAGCACACTTAACTACTCTTTGCTCACAGGGGTTTTACCTTTCGTTGTATCTTCTCTTCTTTAAGTGCTGACTATCTCTGTATTGTTATAGCCGAATTGAGTAACAAAAGAGCTTGGAGTAGTGAACTCTGATGGCTCATAATTCTGAGGAAGGAAAAAGTGCTACTTGTGTCAGAAGCAGGAGTTGCACTGAAATGAAGATGTGGATTCTCAAGCTTGTTTTTCTCCATTAAAAAAACCAAAAACAACACATTAATAGTTCCTGACAATTTCCAGAAGAATTCTTTTGGATGATGCACTTTCCAAATAATAGCAATAACAACCACAAGCAATTATCAGGAACTAAGTGTTATCAAAGTAAAGGATTACATTTAATGTAGCTATCAAGTGACAATTAGTCTGATCACTGGGGGTAACATGAAGAATTAAACAGAAGGATGTGAATCAGCACTTACTGTCACTGAAAGTCCATGCATACAGATAGTTGCTCCATTCTCCTTGAGACCTGGTGTTCACCCGTACCCTGCACATGTATTGCTGTCTAGGCTCAAGATCTTTAATGATCAAGGTGGACATATTTCCTGGCACTTGAGTAATAACACTGCTCTCGTCACCGTTGTCATTCACGCTCTTCCTTTCCACTTCAACACGAGTATCATCCTCTGTCCTCAGTGTTAAAGGATGCCATGACAAATTCAGTGATGTCATACTTTTTGGAAAGAGAGTGATACCTTCTGGTGGAGGAAGACCTTGGAAAAGCCACAGTGAAAGAGGGAACAATATTTCATGTCTGGTATCTAAGCTAAAATAGGGGTAACTGTTATTCCCAACCACTTTCCCCAGCTTGGGGTGACATAGGGCAATTCTCTCAGCCATCCCACAGAATTTGGCAGAAGTTACATCTAAGAGGTGTTGATAGTCCCACAGCAGGTTATCAACAGAAGATGTGCCAATAAAATGTTATCTTCAATGAGCAGGTGTTGCAGATGCACTTTTTAGATGTGAGAAGCAAACAGTTGTTGTCTTGTTAGATAGGTCCTGGTGCAATCCTCATTTATTTTGTATGTCTGTATTGTTTGGGATCTACCCTAAATGGACTGAAAAATTTCCTGCTTGTTAAAACATCTTAATTTTTGAAATAAAATAATCTAACACTAAGAGGAAGGGTGGCAAAAAAGTGATTTTTATCTCCAACTCTGCTGCATAGCTGGCCAAAATATATAAATTTTCCTTTCCCAGATGCCTCCTCTCTAAAAGAGGGAAAGTAATAGCTCTGCTTTTTTCTAGTTTTCTTCATCTCTCTTTTTTGACTTTTTTTTCCTTTCCTTTTTAATTTCTTTTTAATATCCTTTTGCCTGAGATTATTTTGAAAGATTCTACAAAGTTTTCAAGTGCAACCTTCTTTGCTCAAGTGAAAGTGTTCTGGCAGAGATCAGGGAACAGACCACGGGAAAAAACAGCTGAAATCCCACATTCGTGAAAAGCTATGGTGGTGACTTACCAAGGGCAGCTGTTGTGAAGCTGGCCTGTGGTCCAGGATGGCCTTCCCCACCTTCCCCTTGCCGACTCAGTTGAACACAGAACTGATACTCAGTTTTGGGTTCCAGATTGTCCAGTCTTTTAGTTGTACCTTTTACTGACAACAAAAGTCAAAAGAAGGTAAAGCCATGGCCCATGTTGAAATATGTTATGGAAGAAAATGTTTGGAAAATACAAGGTAAGATACTTAGGCTCCTTTTTTGGTTGTTGTTCTTGATTCAGTAGGATAAATTATTTAGAAGTATAAAATAATTATTTTTTAAGTTAAGCTCCAACCCAGTCCAAAGTTACTTCATCTACCCTCCTTTCAGGACAAAATAATACTGGTTGCTTCATCACTGTTCTTTCTGTGCACAGATTTTGTGTTATATTGATTTAGTAATAGCTGCCTGTAATGTTTCCTGTAGTATATTAGGCCATGTATAAAATTTGCAAGCATAGCTGAAGGAGGTCACAAACAGGATGCATTTTGCCCATACCATTACTGATAAATATTTTGGAATGTTATTTGTCTCACTAGGGGCACAATGAACACAACGCAAGATAGATACCTAAGCATGCCTCCATAATGCCCACTGCTTTTGAAAACCTGTTTACATGGGAATTTAAAACAGCTGGGCCCAATACAGAGTACACTTAATCCTAAGGAAGGAGGGAGAAACCTTTTGTTCCTGAAGTGAATATGCACTTTTGAGTACTGTTGGCGTAACACATACACATAAATATTATGTGTAGTGATAAACAGTCACATATCTAATCACAAAAGGTTTCACTTCTATGCATTGTAGACTCTTGTGAGGCTAACAAGAAGAGAAACACGTGATGTTTCAGTTGGTAGGTGAAGTTTGTCTTTAAGGGAATTAAAGAACATCCTCTTACCTTCCACAGACATCCAGGACTGGTAACGTTTTGCTGGCTTGTACAGAAGCTTTGTTGACACAACAGGTCCATCTCCATTGTGCAACTCAGCATTGATATCAATTATGAGAAAATTATGTCCTCTGTCTGTCAGCCTTGGGGCATACTGTGGCACAGGAGGAACTAAAGAAGAATGCAAGTATTAAACTAACCTTTAAAGCTCCCTCTGTCAGTAAGACTCTGGATATTCCTAGATCTGTAGGCAAATGAAAGATGCTCTTCAAAATCCTCACAAAATAGATGGGGCTTTATGTGTCAAAGCTGGCAGTTAAGGTATTTACAAAAAAAACTTGGATGTTCTTCTATACCTTATCATCACACTCATTCTTTCAATATACACAATTAACATATTACTTATAATGGGTTTGTGTTCATATTCCAACTGTAAATATTTATTCACGCATTTTCTGGCAGTGCAGAGAACAAAAAGTTCAGCCATGCTAGATTATAAAGCTGTGCTTAAAATTAGAGAGATGGAGACACTTGAAGAAATTCATGCTTTTACCTTTGACTGTAACTTGAAATGGTTTCTCTGACATTCCTGCTACTGTCTGCACACTGCAAACCCAAGTTCCTGTATCACTGGGCAGCACTCGATTAATTCTAAACATGGCTTCAGAATGATTACTGGTAGAAATTTCATCAGGCTGAAATGACAAAAGATGTATAGGATGTGAAAAATTTGGGAATTTTTGGATTATTCCAACAATAATTTGAGTTTAGTGATATCTATAATAAGCATCTATAATGGTCAACTCTGTATTTTCATATGTGCTGAGAAGTTCATGGGGTATTACAAAATACCAAAATTTCATATTATGCTTGAAAAAAATAGTATGCATTAACTACAGATTAAGTTAATATAAACATTAGAAATAGCATAAAGTAATTGATCAGGAGCCTACCCTTAGGACAGTTCCATCTTGCTTCAAGAGTTTGAATTCTTCAGATTTAGGAAGTGGCATCCCTGTTGCTATACAAAATGGCTTGAACTCAACGCCAGAATTGAGTTCCACAGGATCTAGTAAGTTTACTATCTGAGGCGAAAGATCTGCTGAACCTACAGAACATACATAGTATTATGTCATGCTTCCAACAGACATTTAAAAAGACAGGTTTACGTGTGCAGGCAGTGTAGGTTCTAGTTCTGCCTTCCCTCATGTGGGCAAGAATCACACTTCACAGACAACATTTTTACATCATTTTATATATAATGTGACAAGGAACAAGCCCTGTGCTCACTCTTCTTTCTTTTTCTGATCCCTGTCTTCTCTTTCGTGTTGACATTTTAAGCACAAACAGTCTAGCCATGGCAAAATCTTGAACACATTTTGTTCTGAATGTACATCACCTACTTGCTCTCTTTTTTGCCTGCTTGTAAGACCAGCCAGATCACAACATATAACAACATATAATTTGGCTGGTTGGATCACAGTCTTAGTTTTCTATTTGCTTTTGTTCTTGAAAAGCTTCACAAATCAGCAGTGTCTTTGTCACTTGACTTATTGTCGTAGTTTGGAAAAAATGAGTTTTTTCTGAACTTCAGTGGTCAAACCAATGAGTGCTCAGGTTTAAAGACTGGCACCTGGTGTGGCCACTGAGGACAAGGATCTGCCTCTGAGAACACAGGGGGTTAAAAGCAGAGGGCTCCCCAGAAAGCTCTCTCTTGGTTCCGGTCCCTGAGGACGGAGGGATCTCCCCTGCCCAGCTGGGCGGGGAGGGGAAGCCATGCGGGCTGGGCGAGGTAGGCCTGGAACCTCGGGCACAGAGGGGGAGAGGAAAATCCTGCAGGATGGAAGGGTGGCAGACAGCCTTCTTTTCCCCTTCCCCCCCCCCCCCTCCCCCCCCCCGGAGAGAGAGACTGAAAAAAACCGGGTCTGTGATCTTCGTCACCTTGAAATTTGATATCAACAACTAGACAGCACGGCCGAAGGAGTATGGGGGGTGGCGTGAGAAGAGTGCCCAGCAGCAAAGATACCGTGAGAGTTCTGGGGAAACAAAGCCCAAGATTTTAACCCTTTTCGTAAATGATGGAAACTTTATAAATGCTAATTCTCCTGGATTTGAAGAAGAAAGATAGAAAGAATTAAGCAAAGATGATAGAGTAGGAATACTGAAAAGAATCCTAGGTGGGAGGAGATGATGGAGTGGCTTTGGCTGGACTCTTTTGTATAGCTATGGACGGACTCATTTTTTTTCCTGTAACGTAGAAACTGCATGTGGGGAGAAGCATTGGCTTAGAGCTAAGAGTGGACAGTAGTGTGAACAGAGATGAGAAGTGTCCCAAAATTTGAGAGGCTGTCGTTTCTTGGAACTAACCAAAGCATCTTTAAAAAGAGAAACCCTAGAAGCAGCTCTGGTCCATGCACAGTGGTGAGAGCACTGAACATGGAGGAAGAGGCCACGATGTGGTACAAGAAGGACTCCTATCTCTCCTCAACGAACTGAGTACTGATTATCGGAAAGGTAGTAATAGACTGAAGATTAATTATCTAAAAGATGGTAACGTGATAGGGAATTTTCAGTTTGTTTCGTTAGGTTGAGAACTGGGGGGGGGGGGAGGAAGAGTGTTTTTTTTTAAAGTTTCCATGTTCTTCTGTATGTGTTTTCTTTACCTATTATTAGTAATAAAGTTTTTCTCTTGCTTTCTAAATTAGAAACTGTTTTGCTCTGTTTTTGGTCACATCTCACAACAGATACCAGGGACAGTATATCGTTATAAGGGCACTAGCCTTGTGCCAACGTCAAACCTTTGACACTTATCCAGCTAAAAATAGTAAATGCTGAGGGCATCTTATAGAGTACCTTGCCTGAATCCAATGAGACAAAGTATGTTCAGCTTTGTAAACTTAATTTCCTCCCAAGAGGGACAGAGCAGTTTTACACTATGGTGTTGTCTTTGTGTCTCAGTCATCACTTTCAAGGCATGAAGTTCATGGTATAGGAATGTATGCAGCCAAATAAAAGGCAGGTAATGGTAAAATACCATGATACTATACAAAAAGCTGGATGTGCAGGTTCTCTCAGAGGTTGTATGCTGAGATCAGTCAAGTCCTATGGAATAAAACTTGAAAATCTATCTCTAATAAAAACAAAATCAGATTAAATGCTAGCATATCATCCTAATAAATACAACATATAGGTCAGAGGCTTAAAAATACTGTATTGCAATGAGGCTGTACAGAAGTGTTTGCACCCCTGAAAAGTAGTGGGTGGAGCAAGACTACTAGTCTGGAGTGGTAATGCTGTACCAGCACTAAGATCTGTTTTAGTTGCACTGGGAACCACCATTTACTACCTTACTTTACCTTTTTTTTCACATTGCAGACCATGCCATCCAAAGGAGCAGATGCAGCCCTTAAATCTGTCGCATGTTCCTCGATTGTGGCAATTACATTTGAGTTTGCAATCTGATCCATAAAACCCAGGTTTGCATTCTGCAAGTACATATGTTGCAGTTAGTGCAAAGGTACTAGAAAATGTCTAAATATCATCTGTTACTCTCCTCTGGTGGTTCCCTTCTGTATATCCCATGTGCAGAATATCAAGGACTCCCCTTTTTTTTACACTATACCTTGATCACATTCCAGTCCCATCCATCCTGTGGCACAAGAACAACCATATGGATCTGGTAGACAGAACATATAGTTTCTGCAGCCATAATTTTCTTTACAAGTCTCTTCACATGTTTTGCCAAATGTGTTGGCTCCGCAAGCTGTTGAAGGGAGAGAGGGAGAGAATAACCCAACAACATTGTCAATGAAAGAGCTAGTGCTTCTAATGATACTGTCTTAGACAAGAGAAAATATGTATTTAAATTTAAAATAACACTTTGATCATTCAAATACTAGATGTATTAACTACCACAGCAACTTAAGCCATAGCTGTTCTAACAGTCAAGAGTACAATACAATAGTAGAGGCATCAGAAACAAACAATTTTTTCACTGTGAGGATCTGTCAGCCAAGCACCCTTGCTTTAGATTTGCGGGGACAGACATTCAGCAATAAATTCTATTCATAAGCCTTTTTAATATATAATGGACAAGCAGTGCCATGAAAACCAATTATTTTTCTTAGTGATGAATACATGCTGATGTCAAGTTTTGCTTCTATGACAAGAGCAGTGCTATGCTAGGGTGGTACAGTCAACTATTCCAACAGCTTAGTTCTTGTATTTGCAGTGCTGCAATTCACTCAAATAAAAGGATACATATCCAGCAATGAACCCAAAAGATGCTTGGAAAAGTCAAAGCAATGTGATGCCAGCTCTAATCTTTCCAGAATCCAAACTATTTGCCACAGACACAGATTTGCACAAACAGAAATACACTGTTGATGTCCCTACAGACAAAGCAACCTGTGAGCACATCAGCACATTAGCAGCTTCTTCAGAAGCAACCAGGGAATCTCTAGCATATTTCCTAGTGCCAGTGTATCCATAAGATGTCCTGTACTACTATGCATTTAAGTTAGTCAGCATCACTGAGCATACTCATTTCAAGGGAATCATAGGACAGCCTAGATTGGAAGTGAACTCAAAAGATCACCTGGTCTAGCTTTTTGTGATCTAAGGAGCCTAGAAGATACTAGGTAACATACTGTCCAAATGCATATTGATCAAGAAGTGTTGGAAACATGCATCTACCCTGGCAACATAATCTCTACTAGGAGAAGAGAGAAATTAAATCACAACTGCAAGAACACCCAGAACAGAATTAAGGGTTCCTCTCACCCAACTCTGTCCTGTCTCTAGCACCAGCTATAAATGCTGTAGCTTTCAAGAGTAAAACCAGGTACTCCATATGATGTTTCCCTCAGTAATATGCCAATTTCTGTTACTGAGAACAAATAAATAAGCAATCACTGAAAATATTATTTACTTACCTTTCTCACATGTTTTTCCCATAAAACCTGGAGGACAGATGCATTCCCCAGTATCTTCATGGCAAATTCCATTGTTTGTGCAGAAAGGGCAGTGGAAGCTACAGGAAGGGCCCCACTTCTCAGCTTCACATCCTTTTATGGAAAAATATAATGACATAGTTGTTGCTTTCTTATTCAGTAACCCATCAAATTACAATATTCTTTTTAGAGCAAACAGTAAAATACATAAGGTACTATCTATATAGACCCCCGCACTCCAGCCAACTGGACCACTGTAGTTAGTAAGGTGGCAGTAGCTTCAAAATCCAAATTCGGGGCATTATATTTATTCATTCACAACTCCTGGACATATCATGTGGATATTCATGAATGAAATGTGTGTTATCATCACAAATATTTTTCCTACAATGTGAGATATTTGGACAGTTATCTATTTTTTCACATCAATTTTTATATTCTGTCCAAGTTAACAGAATATAATTTTTTTTATATCTGATGGACACAGAAGTATGAGCAGCAAAGTATGCAAAATACTTAATAGAAAATATCCCAACTCATTCTCTCATCCAGTAGGAAGTGAACCTTAAGAGCTAACTAAAGCTAAGGTAGTTTGTGAAGTTATAATAATGTATGCTAAAGATTATGAACCTTAGGATAAATGAGGTTTGGATATAACCCATCATAGAGAACAGGGAGACCCAATGAAGAATTACCTCTTTTCATTCTTGCTGTTTGAAAAGCTGAGATGCTGACAAAAGAGCTAGCTGTGCTGGCAATAGCTAAGATGAGCTGAGCTTAAATCTGATTGGGTGTTTTCTTCTCTCTCAGCTGTTGACATCAATATCAGTTTGTACCAAAGACCCTTGGGTAAAACTTGCTTCTGATATAATCTGATGGCAGCAGATGTCAAGAAAGATTTTGGCCCTTATTTGGCACAATATATTTAATTTCAGATTAATTTTTACTTTTAACTATTAATCATCACAACACATTAATGGAACTTACGTCTTACAATAAGCCTCATGTAGGCAGAAGTAAAAAGATTTCCTCCTATATATCTGGCAGAGTAAACTCCTGCATCCTGTGGCTGAACTTGAGGATAATAGACTTCCAGTTCTCCTGGCACTTCATGCCTGGGCACAGAGTGGATGAAGGAGCCTGAGGAAGGAGCACACAGATACCACAGACAGATGTCATTAGCCCTCCAAAAAAAGAAATGAGCTTGCATTGGTTACTGAAGGACAGCTGGGACAAGCTAAGCAGCAGAATCAAAGTATTGATTATGAGTTTTGTGACAACTCTTGCTATAATGTTTTTTCATAGTTGGAGAGGTGCAAGCAAAAAGGAAGATAGAGCTTGAGGAGATTTAGTAGATAAACAGGACAAGTGTCACACTGCTTTGCTAAGAGCTTAGTATTAAAAGTTTTCATTTGTTTTTTGTCTTTTTTGAAATAAGGGATAATAATCTTTAAGGATTCTAGGGTGGCCTGAGTTGAAGAGCAAATGCCAACCAGGTCCAATTTAGTTTGACTAGACAAGGATTTACTTAAGAGACCAAAGAAGGAAGAACTCAGCACAGCTTAATCTTTTCTTCCCAGATTTAACATGTTTCTGTCTCTTCTAAGTTTTTTTTTTACCAAAGAGCTTATTTATTTTGTTCTAAGTTTGCTGTGCTCAGTCATACATGTTTGCTAAATAAGGCAATAATAGTTGGTCTTTTTCCATCCCTTTCATGAAGTAACAATATTTGAACATTGGTTGCTGTCAAAAAGAACCTGCTTCCATTGAACTTCAGCACCCGTAGGAGTCTTTCCTCTCCAGTCTCAGAGCACGGCTGCTGCAGTAGGTTAAGGCCACATCCATCTAGTTCTCACTAAAGTATTTGTGCACATGCTCATCCACATTGCACAAACAAAGCCTTCCACCAATATACCAACACAGTACAACTGTGGTTTTATGACTACTGCATGTCCGTATGGGACTTGCTAAAATAGCTTGGGTTGGAAGGAACCTGAAAGATCATCCAGTTTTGAACACCCTGCCATGGGCAGGGACACCTTGCACTGGATCAGGTTGCTTGGGGCACCATCCAACCTGGCCTTGAAGTCTTCTGTCTGGTTTGGACTTGATTAATTTTTTGGTATAGAGCGGCTCCCTGTTAGGGGCCTCGTTACCTTCCCGTGAACCTGATAAAAAACCAATCAGAAGGCAGTCTTAAATACTGACACATATTTAAACCAATGAAAGGCGTGAATACGCCTTTGTAAACATAGTCCAAGACGAAACAAACCCCAGGGAGAGCTCTTTTTCGTTCCGGGTTCCGAGAGAGAAGCCTTGGGCCGAGCCGGAGGAGGGAGGGAGGGGAGGCCACACAGACCGAGGTAGGGCCGGGCTGCATTTGAGAACCTCTGCCGACACGGGCGCGGCTCCGCTGCCGGCGCCGTTCCGGGCCCCGCCTGTGCTGCAGCCCCGGCGCGCTCCGCCCGCGGCTCCCTGGGCAGTGCGGGGCGGGAAGCCCGGCCGGCCTGAGGGGCGGGGGTTTGCCGCGGGCCGGGCCCACCCCGGAGACACCGAGCGGCGGAGAGGAGACCACCCGACCTGCCCTAGCTGCAAAAGGCCAGCAGCGGCTGCCTGAGAGCTCACCGCCAGCATGGCTTTGAAATACGACACCGTGAACTGCGCTACGGCTTGGCAGAGATCCGGGGAGAAATATTAACTCTTTCTTGACCAAATGAAACTTCCAAAATATGCATCTTATCCAAGTAAGAGAGAAGAGCGTGAATGAGATGTGAAGAGACACAGCATGAGACCTAATGTCAGGAGAGACAGAGAAGAATTTTAGGTTGTAAGGAAGATTGAAGGAGCGGCTTAGTTAGGTTCGACTGCTCTTGTAAGGCCATGGCGAATGGACTAAATTCCCTGTAACATACGAAATTTTTTTAGCGGGATGCAAAGTTCTAGTCATAGCTGTGAGTTGATGCAGTTGTGATTTAATGGAGAAATTTGAATAGAGAAAGATCGAGAGAGATGACGCCCTCTGGCCCAGTGAGAGAAGATGATCTCTGTTTCTTGAGATGAAGATGAAATAGATGAAGAAAACTCTAGTTTTATGCTAGAAAAGCATCCTTAAACTGTACTCTAATAAGCTGATATGGCCCATGAGCAGCTGTTGAAGGCCCCCCATGGAGTGGCTTCACAATGGCAAATTTCTTTCCCCAGGACAGACCATTCATGAAGAGTGAGAGCAAGAGAACTGGTATCTTGTGGAAAATCTCTGTGGTATTCAAGAGAGACTACTCTCCCTTGGAGAATTGAGAAATTACTATTCTATAGGTGGTAACTAACTGAAAATCCCAAGTTTTGTCTTTTTTTATATTGGAGTGTCTTTTTTGTGTTAGAGTATGAAAAATAATAGTTGCTGGGGGGGGTAGAGAAGTGTTTTGAGGGTTTTATTCTGATTCTTGGGGATTTTGTGTTTTTTTCTCATTTTAGTGTTAGTTAATAAAGTTTTTATTACTTTCAAGTTTAAGCCTGCTTTGCTCTTGATTGGGAAATCTTAAATTGGTGAACCAAAACCATCACACTTCCAGGGACGGAGTAACCAACACTGCTATGGACAGCCTGTCTCAGTGATTTACTACACTCAGATACAAGAATTTCTTCCTTGTACCTGATGTAAACATTCCCTTTTTCAGATTAAAACCATTCCCCATTGTCCTGTCACTGTCAAAAGTCCTTCTGTATGTTTCCTTCAGCTCCTATCAGGTACTGGAAAGTTGCCATAGAGGTCTCCCTCTGGATTTCTCCTGGCTGCAAATCCCAACATGCTTACATTAACAACCCAGACAGCCTGATCCTGTTCTGATTCACAAGATAGAATGGCTGAATGACCATTACCCGTGGTACTCTCATGAATCAAACTGTCTTCATCCTCTACTTTCCCTTACAGTCACACTGAAAATGCAGCAACTTTTTTCTCTTTTTTCACTTTCCTTAACTTTTTTAGAATGAACAGCATCAGGTAGGACCTCTGCTGTCTGTGACCATATATACTATCAATTAGACTGTTGTCAAATTTCAGGCAGATAGAAATGTAAAATTTTGCTGAAGATCATAACCAAAACAGTTGAAACATTGTAGGTCACTTTAGTCCATAACAGCACATGACAACCATTCTCCATGAAAACAGGGCCAAACTGAAAGAACAAATAATGAAAGAGATTTATTTTGAAACGGTAGGGCGTTTTCTACATATCTTTTGAACTACAAGCTGCGTAACAAACTTGACAAAGCATTAAGAAAGCCTTACGCTTACAGTCAGCTAAGCAAGGCTCAATTCTTATGGCTTGTTTTCCAAGATGTTATGCCAATGTCTTAAAACAACCCTGTTTAGAGAACCCTTTCATTGTCTAGACAGCCGTTGTGAGATTCTGTAAGGGGAAAGTAGTACTTGAAACAACTGAAGTGAAAGATTGCTACAGCTAACTATAGTAGGAGAAGCCTTTTCCAGCTTTGTATCGAGGCTTCTCAGAAATGTTTCAACATCATCCTCAGCTGAAAAACTTGACCTACTGTCCAGAGTCAGTCTGAGAATTTTTGCTGAATTTCCAGATGGAATCGCAGCTAAGGGAGTATCATGATGTAAGCAGTCCTGCTCCAACATCTCATCTGATTCTTTTCCAAGAAACTGGTGACAGGAGATCACAAAATTTTCCTAGGGACCCTGAAACAACAAGTGACGGCACAATGGTCTGCTGTGCCCTAACATAGCTGAATCTCTGAAGTGCAAAGAAACAGGTATTTGCGAAAGTCTACTTTGCCTATTTGCTCTTTAAAAGCCACCTTTTATCTATTTAACTCTTCCAGCCTGTTGAAGTTCTCCAGGTAATCAGTAACTGGGATTGAGGCTGACTCACTACATGAGTTCTTTGGCAGTGTGTTGACATTTCCTTACCTCATCCTGCTCCGTTTACTCCCTGTTTCCTGGTGGCTCACTGTAAGCTAGACTATCATAAATGGAGCAGTACATTACATGTGCTTCCCACAATCATAAGTCGTTGTGGTTTATTATTCTCATTCTGAAAGCACTGTGAGTTTTAGTAACCTCTATTTTTGTACATTTCTATAGGAGGTAGATAGCAACTGGCACATATTTCCAAATTTCAAGCAGGAGCAACACACAGCTGAACAGTGATTACATGTGATTTAGGTGCCATCCTAGATAGATGTCCTGGGTTGATGTTGAATTGTATCCCCATTCATCTGTTTAGATCAGAAATAAGTTTTGCACCTTTAAAACTGGATCTGGGAGTAAAGAAGCTGTGAACATCTGAGGCAGTTGTTTTCAAAACACAAAGATAAGAGTTTTCAGCTTTACTTCATACAACCTGTGTTGTCTGCAGTGAGACAGCAGGAGAGAGCTCTCCTTTGCTTTTTCTTAGTTTTGGCTAGCTGAAGCACAGAAGTTCTTCAGATTGTGAGGTTTTTGTCCCTTTTTCTTGGAACTGTTTGAACCTGCTCTGCACTAAAACCCAGAAGAGCACCAGGAGCTCACATCTGTGCCTCACCAGGCCTGGCCTGTGCCCAGCATTTCCCAGTGCCAGGGACTGACACAGAATGAGTGAGCCGAGCTGCACCCCATGGGAGAGACTTTCTGAATTTGTCATCTCTTCGGAGCAGCGGGAGGTTTTGTTCTTTAGCATTGTTCATTTGTTGTGCTGGGGAGTGCTTTGCCTGTTAAATAAACACACTTTTTCCACTTTTCTCTAAGGAAAATTTTTTTCCTGAACCAGCTGGGAGTTTGGATTTGCTTTCTAGGGGGACCCCATTCAGAGGTTTCTTCACAAATTTGCCTTAAAACAGGACAAATACATTAATTGACATCCAATGTAGGGCTCAAGAAAGTGGAAAAAAATTGTACCGATTGTGTTTTGGTTGTACTTACTCTGTATTGGGATAAAGCAGTCAGTAGCCATGTTGCTGCTTGAATTCATAATGTCTCTCTTGGTGGAGGCCTTTCTGGGTTTCTGTTCCCTAGGCTTTTTTGAGGTTTTATTACCTTTCTGGTCCCTAGGTTTATTTTCTTATGGAAATAGCTCCAGTGTTGTCCCTAACATGTAGTTTTTACCATACAGGAGCACAGATTAGAATAGCTATTGTACTGGGCTCAGTGATAATGATTTATAGGAACATCATAAAGGTACTGGAGTTGGTGGCAGGTACATTTGGTTTATGGGTCCTTCGTCCTACCCTGTGTCCCAGTTCCTGTAGCATGTTTTGGGGGTTTATTAGTAATTACACCCAGTTTGTTAGAGGAGGAGGAGGGGATGAGGCTTTTCAACCTCTCTTTTCCCTCTTCTCCTTTGAATCTGTTACATCACTTTTTGAGAATGTTCAGTTTCCCTTGAATGCCAAGGAGATCACCTTTCTGGTATTTCAGCTGGTAGGCTTCCTCTATATGGTCTGCAACTTCTCTAGAATGAGGCCTGAGCTCTCCAGAGTAGCTGATGAGACCTCTGACCCAGAAGTAAATCCAGGTGTTATAAAGAGTTGGTGTTAAAAATTTACAACCTGACTGATTCCTGTAGTTGAATGAAATAAGGATTAGATTTTGTTTACAATTTTTTCTTTACAATAGCAGAGTACTAGTGATTAATTTCTTAGCTTGAAGGGCATTGTAGAAGGTAAATGGCCTCAAAAGCCTTTTGAAGAATAAGTATGACTTGAAAAGCTGTAGAAATGCAATGAAAGATACACTAACTGGGCTTTCACAGTGGTCCAGAAAGAAAAACAAACACACCTAAAAGCAACTAGATAAATATATGAAGATATGTAGAAGGAAATAAAAAAATTAAAACAAAAACCAAAGCGAAGTTATTAACAGAGGATTGGGTATTTTGGTGGAAGAGAAATAGGTCAGATCAACATACTGGGTATGGCAATTTGCCCCTTTAGGAAACATTAAATGTATGAAGAATGATGTCTGCTACAGCTGCACAGCATGGGCATCAGCAGCAATAACTTTAAAAGAATTACTTGGCACTCAGCTTAAACAACGAGAGCAAGAAAAGACAAGAAAGATTGAATACCATTCTTGTAGATCACTGCGTCTTCCTCTTTTGATGCCATTCTGATAAAGGAGATGTTCACATGCTCTCCCTTATTTGCTGTAACAGTCAATGCCACTGGGTGGAATGAAGCTGAAAACAGATGGGATAAAATAGTGGTTACTGTTTCTATCTGGACTCTGTCCTGATAGCTGAGAATGGTTTACAGCATAAGCCTCTCTCAGATTTTGACACCTCAATTTCCTTAGAGCGTAACATAATCCTTTACCATCAGTGGCCTCAGCCTGACATAGACAGGGGACTTGCCTGTACCCTGAAACAACAGACTGCCACTAAAACTTGAGGCATTAAAAAGTTATTGGCTTCTGGCTGAGTAACTGGAAAATGTTTCTAACTAGGAGCTCCAACTGGCTGTAAAACGCTTCCCAAGTTTCTTTATCCCTTAAGACATTTCTAAAGCAGATTGGGAAAAGTACTGGAAATTATATTGTAGGGAACAAGCTGTCACTGGCAAACAAATACCTAGGGTGATTTCAGTTCTTGTCTACTTAAGCTTTATAATGCAGAACTGTCAAGGTAGTTCAGGAGACCACAATCATGCAGGGCTGGGAGGAGGTGAGGTAGGATGGAGTAGGTCTATACTTGTGTTAGTTCACCAAATTCTGGAAATACAGAGAGTATTGGATTTACACTAAGAAGCAAAGGAAAAAAAAATCATATTCACAGGCTGTCATACTGTAACCAAAATATTGTCATCTGAAAATATAGCTTAGTGAAAATAAAAATTCTGTGTAAGGCACTGATATAGATCAGCCAGTTTTCCAGCAAGGAAACTGAAATTCATTTCCCTGCTTAAACAGAAAGGTACTTTTATACATTTGTTTGTAGGTCTTTATTTAAACAACAAAAGAAGCAGAGGATAGAATGATTTTCCCAACATTTCTGCCTATTCCTTATCAGTACTAGTGGAAAAATGTCATCAGAAGATAATTGGGGAAGGGACAGAAAAAAAACCTCAAGAAATAGCTTTTACTGAAACCAGCAAAATGGTTATTTTAATTACCACATTACTTTGAAACAAGTTAGATGTTAAGGATGTTTCCTTTCATTTACTTGGAAAATTCAAAGGCAAAGTTGTGAAGTATTTTGAGGACAAATTCAGGTTCTCAGGCTATTTTTAGTTCTGAGGGTTTATGCCAGACTGTTTTTTATATGTTATATGGAAAAAAAACTCTTCTAAAATTAGCCAAATTTGATTTCCTAATTATTTGGTTCCTTACCTGCCTGAGAATTTGTTACCTCTATACTTTCCCGTTTAGAGCACTTGGGGAGCGACATATTAATTTAAACCAATCCCTTCACTCTTTCTAGATTTGGAGGGTTTTTGCCTTAAGGGTTCCTCCTATTCAAGTTCCTCCATGTGAGTCCATCCATCTTTGTTTTTTCCTTCTGCTGCCACCTGCCTCCCCAGCAAGGTGAATGGGACTTTTCTGACATAAGATCCACCTGAGTTTCAGATGAAAGGAATCCTTGAAGAGCTATTCATGCTCTTAGACAGCTCTGCATTTGCAGAGGTTCCATTTCTATTAAAGTTACGTTTATTTCACAGCAAATATTTTTTTAAGGAACATATATACAAATTGATATAAACTGTTAGACAACTTATTCATAAAAAATTGCCTTTTATCTAGAATCATGCCTCCTTTCTTCATTTTTACAAAACTGTTGATAAAATATCCTTTGATTCATAACAACAGTTGGAGAAAAAAAAAAATTGGAGCTTGTGGCTGGCTAAAATTTGGTAGGAAAGAAATACACAGAGGTAGGATCAGAAAGCAGAGAAAAAAAATTATGAAGTAACTTTCTGGCATATTTTTTAAGTAGGAGAAGCATTAAAAATGAGCAGATAGATGCTACATCAAAGTTTGTATGTGGCTAATATTCTGTCAGTACCTCTACAACATTATTTTGCAAAACCTGAGGAAGTAAAAAAGGATATTCCTGCAATAAAAGAAAGAATGTATTTTCGTTACAAAATAGAATTTTAAGTTAAAAATCAAAATGTTTTTATTACATGATGTAAAAATAAAGAAAGAAAATCTGAGCAAAAATGAAGACATTTTTACCAATCAAGCCAACTTCACTCCTAGATAATTATTTCCTTGAAATTTTTGACATTTATCTTTTATTTATAGTTGGAAACAAGGTAACTATTGAAAATTCACGATTCTTTGCAGAATGGAATTTCCATCCCCTGCACAGTTCTAGTCGTTATGCTCTTAGTCTCTGTCACATGTTTTAATTCCTTTGTAAGTTATATACAATTGATTTCAGCAGGAGTCTTCCTGCTTCACATTAAGTGCATGCATTTCTCATTTTACCTAAACACTGGTATCTACGCTTACATCTTAGAGAAACAGAGAATTCTAATATAGAATAATGAAATAAGATTTCATTAGAAACAGGCAACAAAACCAAAAGTAATTCCATCTTACTGTCAGGTCCCAAGTTAGAAGTTATTTATTAGTAAAAAATGCATAGTGAAAAATCATTATCTATTTAAGAAAAAATAATTCAACAGCAGTTAGCTACAAATGATCCTAAGGGGTATAGTTGGAGTGCTTTTGGACCAAATTTAGTGAGACAATACTAATTGTTTTAACAAGATATTAAACTTTTGTTTTCCCAATTACTTTTCTTTGCACGTTAGGCTAAACCACAACACTTTTCTACAGGGTATTGTTGCAATGGAAAGGAATGCACACTCCCTGTTGTGCTCATTTCCAACATATTTTTAGATTGTGACTTGTATTACATGATTTCACATCTCGAGTGTGCCAATTCCTTATAGAGACATAACGAACTGAACTGCAGGATAAGTGCCATAATGCTCTACTGCTAGCATTTCTATTATTGTCCCTTTGACAGCTCTATGGTTGAGTTTCTGCAGGGAAAACTCAATCACATATATGAAAATAAACATTTATTATGTGGAGAATTGAATAAATTTTATTTGATTAGAAGGAGAAGACTATGTGGTGTTTTATTTTAGAGATGTGTACTTAGAAGGATCACTCCTCATAAGAAGATAAAACATAAACTGTTCCCTCTCATTGCATGTGTGAATATTACATGCGTAACTATAATGTTTCAGTATAAAGAATTCAGGAGAATGGACTTGTTTCTTTCAGAACAGCAGATTGTAAAATAAATCAGGAAAATAAACCTGTTATCTTTTCATACTACACAGCAAAATTCTTCACTGTATAAGTGATTTATATTAGTATATATAAGTGATTATTATATGTAAGTGATATATATATATTTGATAATAGGTATATAATTGGGCAGATGGCAGTTCCCAACAAGTCTGTGGGGCTACCCAAATGATTAATGCTTAGTGAGTGTTTCACCAGCTTCTTGCCAGGAGGATGCAAAACAGTGTCTGGGTTTCCAGAAGAGCTGCTCTTACCTTGACTAATGGGAAAATGCACATTTCAACTCAATTTTGCTGTTGATAAACATATTCTGCCTTTAAAAACTATGAAGACAATAATAGTAAAGTGGAAAATGGTCTCTTTTCCAGCTCCATATGCTTTGGCAAACCTCACAATCTTTCCTTAACCTCTTTCTCCTCTTTCTCTGTACTTTAATAGCTATGAGAATTTCTGTTGTAGCTTTTTCTTACCCATCTAATCTGATTAGATTACATGCTTTCGCTGAGGACTTCCTAGTTTGAATTTTGTTAGCGAAAACTTTTGCAGAGTAAATCTCTGTGAAAAGGATTCAAATCCAGAAATTAATCCAAGAAACCTACCAACTGCTGATGTGAATGCTACTTCTGCTTAGAACAACATCTGTCATATAAGAAGCCTTCAAAGTTTGATTACTTAAAATTCTCTTCTCCTAGGCCCACAGACACCAAGTGGAAAGATCTGATTGATTCAGAAGACCTTCTTCCACCTATGAATGTTGCTCTACTGGCAGACTGCTCAGCTTGCTGGCAGACTGCCACAGGCAGGGTCACATTGACATTCCATGGACTATTATCTTATCTCCTCCTCACTGCAGCCCCCTTTGAAACAATGGAGTTGTCAGTCTGCATCTGCTGAGCTTTCTTGATGACCAATCCTACCCTTCAAAGACCACATTTGGTCAGAGAAAACATAAGCCAAAGAAAAATGTACTTGTCCTACTCGGCTTGCTTCCAACCTACCCATGTTCAAAGAAATAATAATAGACACTAGCTGCGGCTCTTACAAATGAAAAGATCTTTTATAGATTTGTGATGTAATTTCAGGAGATACCAAAACCAAAAATTGTTCTTACTAAAATCTTTCAAAGAAAGATTAAAATTGTCAAGTCCCCTTACAGACCAGTTGCCATAGCACAGAACTTTAGCAGTACAGTAAAATCTAGTAAAAATCATCTTCAGTCTTGAAAATGTGATCTGCTGCAGAAAATTACTCAAAATTTCTTGTGCCTTTCTGTATTTGATTGTCATCTCTGCTTTGGAACTTGTCCCAGAAGTCTAATTTTCCAGGGTCAGGTTACCCATTTTACTTAAGGAAAAAAAATGATGTTCAGCTATATACATCTCAGACCTATCTAAATTTTAAATGGAAGCCTCTTTGAAGTCAAGTGTCTGGGATGCGAGAAACGCAGTGCAGGAGTTGCCATGTATGTTATTCTATGGGGTCAGTGAGGCCACCTTAATTGCTAACTGACTTTGAAGTTCCTGGCTGTAGCCAGATGCAGGCAGGTGTCTGACTAACTTCCACAAGGAAATGACTAGCACCTAGTACCAACCAGTTTCTCTGTACTGTAGGAAAAAAAAAAGTGCCTTGACCCAAGTTTATATTGACTCAGGACTGCCTTGCCTGGTCTGGCGCCATGTTTGTGACCACTTGTGTCAACCAGGCATAGGCACCACTCTGCAAGCAGTGCCATGGCAAATTCAGATCTGACCACTATACTGTACCTCCCATAGGCATCTTCATGGTATGTATCCTTGTCACCTCATCCTTGAGCTTCCCTTCACAGTAATATGCTCCAATAGTTTCACTGGCCTGTTCCCTCTTCCACACCACTGTTTTGGCTGCTGCTCTCTTGGAATCTTCATTAACTTCCAGTGGTTCTCGGTGCTGGTTTGCTACATCCTCCTGGTCCCGGCCTATCGTGATAGACTCACGGGAACGCCACTTGGAAGTGACACATATGAGTGATGTCTCGGAGTTGCCCACCAGTGGGAAGGAATTGATCAGTATGAGGTCCAGTGCTGCTTCTACTTTACCTAAAAAAAAAAAATCAAATGAAAAAAATTTTACTGCGGAATTTGATGTGGCAAATCAAACCATCAGGCAAGCTGTGTCACTCAGTGCTCAGGGTGTCTCTGACTGGTGTCATGCACAGCTTTTGTGCAAAACTGGATGAACACAGATTAAATATTCTGCCACGAGGATTTATTTTTTATGACACAAACAGATGGAATTTCCTCTTCTCAGAAAAGGCAGTAAGTCTTGCAAACATACTGTTCCTTTCAAGGGCTGTTGTAGAAGCCCAAGGAAAACCATAGGCTGACAAAGCTAACTGACTATCTGTGTGTAGTTAGACATGCAGAAAAATCCCTCAAGCATGGTTCTTTTCTGGTAACAGAATTGGTGGGTTATAAAGTTGTTACTTTAATAGTGTTTCCTCAATCTCCTTTACATGGATTTAGCACATATGAACTGATGTAAAGCAGTTACAACTTTCAGTTATAGGAGCTGGTAGTACTTTGAACACTTGGGTTATTTTTTGGCAGCTGTTTCATGAATTTGGACTTATGATTTCATAGTCATTCACATTAAATATTTGAAGCTCTGACAGACACTGGCAAGACCCATGGCACAGAGCAATTTATGCAAAAAGAAAGAGTAAGTTGGCACCACTAGTTAAGTGAGATCCCTTTTAAATCACTCAAAATTACTTCTTTTGATCATTAGGACTGCCAGAAACACATAGAAATTAAAATTTCTTTGAAAATGAGAGATACAAGCCAAATTAAAATATACTCTAGCAGAGTGCTACAGTTTTAGTTGTTCAAATGTGCATAGCTGGAGGGAAATTAATCTCTCCTATAATGAACAACTGGTAAATAATAGGTGCTTCCCTTTATTTTTAAGTTTGGGGTAACGAGAAGGGAAACACATTTTTCCAGTTGAAACAGGAAGAATAATTGATTTATTTTATTCATTGCATCTATTTTCCTGATTCAGATGCAAGTATATTTTGTATTTAAATAGAGAGACCTAATATTTAGTGCCCATCAGCTTCCAAATGTTCTCTGATGGGAAGGAAGGGGCATAATCTTAGATAAGGAAGGTCAAAAGGTCTTAGTGCTGACTGCAGTCTTTGCGTGTGTCTCTGCAGCGCTCTGGGCCAAGGGAGGAGGTCCTCCTCTGCTTTCTATGAGAGCACTCTGGGGACTGAAGTATCTTGACAGCACATTGACACTCACCACACCCAACCAGTCTTCCACAGCCACCACCCTTTCATCAGCTTGCCCAGATAACTTCCAGTTACATAATGCAGAAATTAAACCTTTTGGAAAGGTTGCAACAAACAGTAAAGTAAGTACTGCATAAACCTGCAGGTCAGCAAAGTCAGTTCATCCTACTGCGCGTTGCAATGTAAATCCTTTGAACAAAGTTAAAGACGTATGTGATAGAAATGAGGTCAACTCACGCTGTGCATTTTATGGGGTATTTGTCTCAAGGCTCTTAGTTTTATATGAGGAACATCTGTGCTTTTACTGTGGATCTGATGTATCAGCAAAGGCAGATAAGTTCAACAATCACCAGCACTGACAGCAGTTTGAATTTACATCAGCAAGGATCACATGCCAGGTAGAGATATTCTTAAAATCACAAACTGCAAGATCCTGGTTCCAGAAAACTTTTGTGAAACTCAGAATCAAATCTGGATTCAAATTATGTGATTTGACATGACTTTTTGCACTGAGGTCAGGCCCAGTGTTAGAGAGCAGAAGCAAAATATTTTGAGATTTCTGCCTGACATCCAGAGGGCACAGAGCTGCAATTGCTTTTCTAACACAAAGATGTGGGCCCAAAGGGATGGTGGCCTTCAGAGGACAACTGGTCATCCAGGGCTCCAGTTCCATTTTCCCTAGCATTTCTCTGTCTGACTTCAACCAAAGACTGAAAGGTGAGAATAAAAACCTCTTTCCTCCCCTGCATCTCAGCCTTTTAATACTCTGAGAAAAAGCAGTAAGAGAAGTCTGAATTTTGAGGACCTGCTTTCATGCTGCCTTTGATCCATATGCAAAGCAACATTCTACCAGATTCGAGGCATTTGCTGCATATCTTGTTCCTTGTCGCAATGAAATTCATGTAATAAAGGTGTAGAATATGTAGACTTGCATTGCTTGTTTAAACGTGAGAATATACTGGGTGAATCAAAATCTAGCCACCAGTGAATGGATAGTGTTTTGATTCATTGTCTAAAGACAGGTGGCTTTTTGTCATATTAAACACTGAAGAGTAGCCCAGACACATCAATGAAATAGATACAGTTTCTTCCCAGAGAAGCGTAAAAAAGTTTTCTGCCTCTAAAAAGAAGTTATACCTATGTGTAAGTATGGAATTATATGTCAAGCATGACTTTGTAGCTAAGGTTTCACAGCTGGAATATATTGCAAGCAGAGATTAAAATAGTGAAAGATTTGCATTAAGAAAAGCTATGCTTTAGATATAATTTGAGAAAGAAAAAATGGTATCTTAGCAATCTAAGGCCTTGGGAGGTGATAGAAAAGCTTTCTTTGACTCAGTGGAGATATCTACAGCATCTCTTTATGGTAATGCAATTTCAAACAAACCAACTGTTCTTGCTAGAAAGGAATTTACCTAGTCTGGCAAAATTTAGGTAAATCATATCCTAGATGTTAATGAAAGCTTTCAGTGTGTAAGAACCAAATAAGGACAACAGAATTTAGCTCTGAGAAAAGCACAAAAAATAGAGACAGGAAGCACCCTATTTAGCAGCAGGGACAATCCTCCATGCTGCCTCGAAAAAGTCCTTTCACTCCTGCCCTAGTCCTTGAAGAACAGACCTTATCAGGAAGGCAGTTTTCTGTGTGTGCAAGTAGATTTTGAGAAGAGAAATTGCTTGCAGAAGGCTAATGTCATAAATAGGAAATACCATGCAAAGAAGAGCCATTACGAAATATTTATGGGACACCACTCAACAGTGATGCAGTGCTTTGAGTCTTTCCAACAAAGTGAAAATGGCATCCCCTATACAAGTTTAAAAAACAGAACACTGACTATAGCCCAGACAGCAAAAGGAATGGAGGAAAACACTTGCAGTGGGCCACTCAAAATTACAGGATTTTCCTCTCTCTTGCTGGGTGATACTCAACTGTATCTTTCACAGCTTTTCTAGTATATATTTCTGCAGCCCAGAGATTGTATCCCATACTGCATCCAAAGCAGTGTGGCCAGCAGGGCAAGGGAGGGGATTCTGCCCCTCTACTCTGGTGAGACCACACCTGGAACCCTGCATCCAGCTCTGGGGTCCCAGCACAGGAAGGACATGGACCTGTAGAAATGGATCCCAAAGAGGCTACATAGATGATCATGTGCTGGAGCACCTCTCCTATGAGGAAAGGCTGTGAGAGTTGGGATTGTTCAGCATGGAGAAGAGATGATTTAGGGAGACCTTATAGCACCTTCCAGTGCCTAAAGGGGCTACAGGAAAGTTGGAGAGGGACTTTTGTCAAAGGCATGTAGCAATAGAATAAGGGGTAATGGCTTGGAACAACAGGAAGGTCAATTTAGATTAGATATAAGGAAGGAATTTTTTACAATGAGGGAGGTGAATCACTGGAACAGATTACCCAGAGAAATCGTGGATGTCTCATCCCTGGAAGTGTTCAAGGATTGAACAGCCTGGTCTAAACAAAGGTGTCCCTGTCCATAGCAATGAGACTGGAACTAGATGATTTTAAATAGGTCCCTTCCAACTAAAATTATTGTATGACTCTATGATATTCACCTGGGGAAATTGTGCTAAACAGAGAATAAATTTGTCATGCTGTGCCTGTAGTCCCTGTATGTTCTTATTCCCTTCCAAAATACCATTCATACAGGCACAGTCATCATGTTTTCTGTGCTGCGTTGTGCCAGCAAAACTCACCTAGGATCAGTTGAAAGAAATAGTTATCAGAAATTCCCTGGAACACATCCCAAACACATAGTTCCACTCAAAAAGCAAACAAGATTCTGGTAAGGATTAAAATATCACTGCTCTAGATTATTATTAATGCTAGACACTACGGCTAGGAGTAAATGTGACAATCCTGAGCTGATATAGTTTAATGCCATAGATGAGTACACACAGCAACTCTTAGGAGAAAAGTGTTGATTTGTCCTTTTCTCCAACAGTCCCTGCACATATACGTCCATATTTCCACTGTTAACCCTTGTCTCCAGGAAAATGTGGGAAAATTCTAGGCATTTTCTACCTAGTGTGAGGGCTTTGCAAAGTTGTCCATTACTTGGAAAAAATGTTCAACATGATGGCTTACGCTTGTCTTCCACAGCAAGCAGCCAGAGTTGTCAGCTCCAGCACAAGATAACCACACCTCACTGTCCTTCAAAGTGCATATAATATGGACACAGGTCATATTTGCAAGGGGTGTTGAGAATTCAGAGTTCTGAGGAAGCTTTAGTCATTAATACTGATTGGTAGCAGAAGCAAAGAAATTGTTTAGCCATTACACACCTAAAGATGTATTTATTTCCTTGTATTTGTAGAGCTTTATTATTGATTGCTTGAAGTAACTATAAGCAGGAAGTCCTGCTCCTGGCATTTGGAGTGTAACAGAGGAAGGAGAAGATATGTTGTAAGATGTAAGCAGAAAGATTAATACTTTTAAAGTACTAATTATTTAAGAGAAGATGAAAGGGCAGAAAATCCCAGTAAATTCTACTCCATTTTTCAACAGGTAAAGCAGAAAATAGATGTAATATGTAATGCTTATGTAGGCTTTTTTTTTTTTTTTTCTTTTACTTTTACTACTTGGAACACAAATTATTCCTGCTACTAAGTATCTGGGAACAGGAATATAAAACATATAGATACTATATTGACAGGGAAAGAGTAGAATCTGAGCTTAGTTTTGATGTTATGCTGAAAGTGAAACAGTCAGCTGCATATGAAACCCACTGCAGGATTTAAAAATCATTTAGAGACTGGTGAAAAAATATGTCCCAAATTTTTAAGTCAGCAAGTCTTCTTCCTGCAAGTTTCTTAAAATATAACAATGACCATTCCCTTTGCTTGAAATAATAAGGTTTTGATTTAGAACAAACGCAACTTGCTAAATAGTCTACACCTCAGTACTTTCATTTTGTCTTCTTTTGTAGTTATAACTTCAGATTCACCCTCTCTGGTACTAATACACCAGATTAAAAGAATTAAATTAATCTATTTAGGAATACAAATTACAATCATGCAAGCAGTTTTACTGAGGAAATATAGCATTTGATTAATTCTTGGGGAAGTACTGAATAAACAATTGTTTTTATAAAAAGTAATTAATTAGCCAATGTGGAAGATAATCAGGCTGGAAATAATGCAAATTAAATATGAAGAAATAGAGACCAATTCCACATTCTTCTTCCAAAAAGAAGAAAATTAAGTATTCCTTGCTTAATATTAAATCCAGTCAGAAACTAACCCAAAACATTAACTGTTTAGGCATATTTTTCAAAGGGAAGAATAGAACATGCACCAAACCAGAATCTGGCAATTTCGTTGGGTTATTTTTTTGGGCTCCCAACAATTACATTATTTTTGGTTCATTCTCTAAAGGAGTAAATAATGTGGGGGCTTTGAAACCATGTATTCATTTCATGGGCTAGTGATCTTTAAGTGTCCTGGAAATTTTATCTGGAATACAAAGACAGCAGCAGCTCAGGTAGTTTCTCCCAGTGAGTCAGATTCTCTGCTGACAGCTCATTCCTCCACAGGAAAACAAGGCTGAAGTTATTATTGTCCAAAGAGATTAAGAGTCTCTACCATACAATGGGAACAGCAGGGATGAAAACAAGACAGAAATGTTCCTGGAAAACATTGGATCAATGAGCTAACAACCAGGTTCCCAATAAAATATTTTTTTTGTTTTTTATGTAAAGAATCTTATTGTTATATTTTACAGGATGCTACTGTGCAGCTGTGGGATGCTTCATCCTTCCAATACCAAGACCACTTGCCCTTAGAGACAGGGCATTATTTGTGTGGTGAAGGTATTGTGAAACTAATAAGAATGAAAAATTACTGAGAGGCTATCACTCTGCTCCTCAGCAGTAGTAGGAAGACGAGAGCACATGTAAAACAGAATAATTTCTCAAGGCTATGAGGGCTCCCTGTCTGCTCGCTCAGTATCTGCTCATCTGCCTTTGGGTACCTCTGGTGCAGCTGAAGGAAATGCCACTGCCTTCTTGTTTTCTCTGCAGGTCAGTTGTTTCACAACTTGTCAAAACAATCTTTTAACAAGAAAAAGCTGTAAGAGAAAGAGCACTACACCTTGGTTAGGTTTCCAGGGAGGAAGCCGTGCCTAAATATGTTGGGTTTTGTGTGAGTGTGTGTGTGTGTGTGTGTGTGTGTGTGTGTGTGTGTGTGTGTGTGTGTGCGTGTGTAACCAAAACATGGTTTTTCATGATTTCTTCTTAGGCCTGGTTGACCAAAAGTAAGTAAAATGGAAAACAACAAATCAGCAGCAACGACTATTTGACAAACTAGCTGACAGTATGCAGGAAAGCTCCAGTAGGACAGGCTTGTAGTTCAGGTGCATCTGGTTGGATCTGCAGCCAGCAAAATATGGGTATCATACCATCAAGAGTGTGTGCACACATCAAAATAAGTATGTTCATAACAAGGCTGGGCCTTGTCAGTTGCATTATGAAGCTCATATTTGTACTACAAATGTTTACTGTTTGGTGTGGTTTTGTGCCAAGCTGAAGTAGGTAAAATAACACAGGTAAACAACTAGTCAGTGCACACAATAAGCATAAGATTGGCTGCTTATGCAGTCTGTGAGCACTGACTGCTGGGAGAACACATTCTAATATGCTCTTACCTGTACAGAAAGGCACACTCACTTTGCCACTTACTGATGTTTCTGACTAAAGCAGCTGTGAGGTGTTTCTGGTGCTAAGCACACTTTGTGACTAAAGAGGCCAAGGTCCCTGACCAGGGGCTTGCTTGTCTGTGATGAACAGCCAGGAAATAACACAAGGGAAAATCATCAGCACAATCAGAAGTGCAGTTGGAACTGCATTGTCAAGGAAGCCTTGTTACACTCCAAAGGAGAAATTAACTAAGCCACTTCATTAGTCAGGCTGACGGCGCAAAAAAAAAAAAAAAGTATAAATAGCAGGCAAGAAAAAAAATACCAGCCTTGAAGTAAAGAGCTTGCATTTCTGAAAAGAGAAATGTTATTTGTTAATGCATCTTTCAAAAATCCTTTCAGAATGTAGTAAACACCTAATTTATTTATACCCTAAAGAGGTTAATAGTTCCAAGTGATGAATTACAAAATATATTTTGATAGCTTTCTAACTTCTTTTAGATATGACCCTTGTTTAACAGTTGAAGAACAGTTATCAAATGTGTAATATAAGCAATCAGCATTTTAAACTCCTTATAGGAAATTCTCTATTTTAGACATGGGTTGTTCTTTGCTTTGTGCCTCCACTGAAACCATAGTGGGACAGCACCCTAAATCTGATCTACCAGCACAGGATAGAGACTGTCTTTGGAGGACAGTTCTTCACTGCAGATTCTCTAAGATTTTCATCCCTCCACTCCCAGATAGATCTTACATTACAGAGGGATCTGCCAATGGAACTAAATCTGTTTCACACAAATAGTAGGTGCATCCCTTTTTGTTTCATAGCTCCTGTGTCTACCCAACACCCTTCATACCCACTGTGACTTCTTGGTCTTTCAAGAGAGGTGAACAGTGTTTTGTGTTTGTTTAAGAGATGGGTCTAGGCCAAGCATGTTCATGAATGTGACTGATATAAAGCCATTTTCCAACCCAGATAATTCTCATTGTAAGCACATGAAGGACGAACTGCCAAACCCCTGCCCTAGAGACAGCTGCTCAGTGACAGTCAGTATCTATGACTCTATTCTCCCTCTTGTATAGTAAAGCCTTCCAGATGAAAATCTTGTGGGTATCAGACAATCTGCAAAATATTACAACTTCAGTTTTCCCTTAAATGATAATTCAGCAAAAAAAGTAATCTACCCATCTTAATTTTATGACTAAGTATGAAAACCATATAATACATGCCTTCATGTATCTATAAATGAAATTTGTATCTAAAACAATAGCATATGTTACAAACAAACATTTACAAATGTAGTGTAGTTTCATTTCACCCTTTCAGAGCTGATTCGTTTGGTCCTGATGTAATGTCTTTTCACTCCTGACTATTCCCAGCTGTTGAAATGACCTTTGGGAACACAAGGTTCCTGAGAGCTACTCTGCATTTCAGTAGGTGTGAACCAGACACAGTATAGTAAGCAGATGCAATTTCAGGGTCTCACAAATCAAATACACTTCAGGAACAAAAAGTGAGTTTGTTTAAAATTCTTCTAATCCACATTAGTAGTTTGATAATTTAGGTGTTAGAAAGGTTATGCATCAGTGCAATGTTTGGTCATGTAACAAATACCTGATATTAAAACCTCACAGTTATAGTTATGAAATGCCTGAGATTAAAAGCTCAGAAGTGGTTTTCCTCCATTTCTTTGTGGAAGGTTCAAAACTCTGGCATACAGCCATATGGCACACTTGAGTTCAGGTGCCACTTTGATGTGACAATAGCCTATTTGAAGATGCTCACAGAAGCTATCCCTTTCGTTTTGGGAAGAATGACATCCCTGTTCACTGTCATGGGTATGGATTAGCCACTGGTTAATACAGATTTTCTTTTGGTTAAGCTTCAAAAGAGAAATAAAAGTCTTGAAACAGAATTATTAGAACTTTCCAATCCAACTAAAAATTTTGACTTGTCATTTTGAAAAGCCTACAGCATTATAAAGGTGCTTATGTGTTTGGTAAAGTATGTTAAAAACTGTTCAACTATCCAAATATGAAAATGAGTCACATAATAATGATAGTTTATATTTTTTTCATAACACTTACTGATCCCAAAGAAAATGCAGCCATCAACATAGATGATAGAGAGCTATTGAATGCTACTGCACTGGTTTGCTCCACTGTTACATTTTTCTATAAAGGGTATTATAATCTTTTGAGTCTTTTACCATATATGGGTCCAATAGCTAAATAAAAAAAAAAAAAATCCTGCATTTTTAGAAAGCCAGTGGATCTAAGATGATTGGCAGAGCAAAACAGTAGCACAGAAAATTGCCACCTTGGAAAATGGAGACATTTGATGATATATTGTTTCATGACAGAAATAGTCAAAGAAATGTTCTTGAAGCTAATTGTAACTGTTGCTGGTTTTCACCAGTCGTTTATTGATGGTGATCAACTTGCTAAAATAAGGCTCACACTTGAACATTTCTGAGAGTTAGCTCACTGTGATAAACTGCAAGCAGATTTCTAGACCATCTGAGGATATTTGAGGATGCCTGAGGCATTTCTGAGGCAAAATGTGAGTTGTGACACTCATTCCTTGCCTTTAGAGGAACAAGTAAATCTGCATCTCTTCTTTGGTTCTTAACAGACTGAACCTAGCCACAAGCTTGGCATTTGAATCCATACCTCAGGATAGATATCAGCATAATTTTGCTAGTCCAAAATGTCAGAGGCATAAACCACCAAAAGAAGAAACGTGTTGATACTCAGTCTATTTGAAGAATTTTCAAATAGAAGGATTTGAAGAATCCCATTGGGATTAAATTCAACTCCTTTTTAGTTTAATTGAATATTCGCTATGGAATGTAGATAGTGCAGAAGTGAGCATTTTGTGTATACTTTGAATGCTACCTTCCAAACTGGATCATTAGCTCTAGCTGCTAATGGAGTACTGCTATTAAAAATAAAAAGACATTAAATCAAAGGCCATTTCTCCTAATGGGAGCCAAGTCAGTGGGTTTCACCCCTTTTTGAAAAAACTGGAGTGGATTTTATGCCTACCCAGCAACACACCCAGAGAAGCCCACACTCACAAGGGACAAGGTTAAGCCAGTTCAGTGTCTGTGCTGAGTGTAGACCCTCCTCTGCTCAGAGAATGTCATTCCTGCTTTCCTGAACTCCGCCTGCAGTATCTAGAGGAAAGCAGGCTCGCATTGTCTTCCACTGCTTGCCCCAGGAAGCATGATATCATTCTCAAACAAAAGCGGGAAAGCTGACAGATCTATTGAATGGGTGTGACTAGAGCACACACCTCGCTGGTTAGCCCCCGTGGAAAATACAGTGACTGGCAACTCATCGGTGCTGGGCTGTCTGTGCTCTCCACATTTTTATAGCTAATCTCTGCAAATGACTTGTTTCTCCTGTACTAGTGACTTAATGAACATTGTTGCTATCTGTGTCAAATAGGTATATTACACCATGCAGAGAAACAGGAGAGACAAGAAAAAATACTGGAGTAACTGTACTTTCTTTTCTCCTCCATCCATAATGTTTACAGCAACAGATATTTTCAAAAAATGTAATACTGGAAGTGATCTGAAGACTAAATAGGTTGAATCCATGTGCAGCTAAACAATCAAGAATCTGATGCCTAAAGAAGAGGAATTGGTAATAACAATATGCAGATTATTAAAACAATTGCTATATAAGAATATTTCCAAACATGATTTCAACAGATTAAAACCTTTTTTTCTTGTCCACACTAACTTCTAGCCTTTTATAGACATCAAAAGTGACATCTCAAACTCTCAATTTTATTGTTAACCGCTGTTAGCATGCTGCTAATCAAGAAGATCTGCGCAAAGCAATTGTGAAGAAAGTTGCATGGAAATGAGAACTTCTGTCTTTTATTGCTACCTTCTGGTTTTCATTGCAGGATGATTTGCATTTCTACAGCACATTATATTTTTACTGTGAGATGGATTCAAACAACCTATATATATCTCAATACAATGGTCAAGGGTGAGTTAGCAGTCTAAGGTTATCATATGACTTGTATGTTTCTTTTACAGATTTCTACAGAAGAAACTGACTAGAAAATCAAAACAAGGATTGTAAAAGCGATAATCAAATGTGGAGTAACTTTGATGTCAGGAGGACAATCTTCCTCAACGCTCTGCATGTGATAGGTTCAGCAATGTATCTCTTACATTAATGCTGAAATTACTGTAAACTAAATTTGAATTAGTATAATATTTCTGTATACCTTTCTACAGATATCTCTTATGATAACTTCTGACTTGCTGAACTAATAACATTTGCTAATAGTACTATATAACCATATTTGAAATTATTTTAATTGATCTTGTATTTTTCCTCTTTTTTGCTCACTGACTTTCATCTAAATTCCACTTGTGGAATCTTTTCTTAAATCAGATACTGGAATAGCTACATACATCAAGTGCACAGCTAGTTCGTAAGGTTAGTCACAGAAGCAGTTGACATTTAATCTGTATTTAGAACAGATATCTTAGGAAAAGACACCAATGGTTTCAAACTCATCAGCTGTATGAAAAATTTAGTACCATTAGACAGAAAAAAACCCCTGCTGCAACATGTGTCAACAAACAACTTCAACAGATAAAAGCTGTAGCAGTGGATTCTACATGTAGTTAATCACCCCCAGTTGCTTGGCCCCAGTCCTGCCCTCCTTCACTGTAAGAGCTCTGCCCAGAGCAGTAGACTCACAGAAACAAACAAGAGTACTTAAATCAATACAGGTAAATGCTGGAATGAAGGGTAGACAGTCAAAGGGTAGATGCGTACCATGGGGAAAACAAAGAAAGGCATGACAGTCCCACTACAGGTATTAAAGCCAAAATTTACCTGAAATCAACAAGCTGAATCCATAGAGAACTAGGTGTGCTAGAGGGTCCATGCTTTCCAAAGTATATCCATCCAGTTCTTACAGTTGCTCATGGAGTATCCTTTCCCCGGGGTAGACCTTTAGCAGTTACTCTTGTCCTGCATGGTATGCTGTTTACAAGTCACAGGCAAGAAATCAGAGCACTGGCGCAGGCTGGAACAGTCTCATTGCTGTCTGAGTGCAGGGAGTTTAAGTTCCTTTTTCCTGTTTCCTTTGTAGATTAGGATGGGAAAGGCAGGATCTTAAAGGCATTTTTGTATCAGCAGGACTGCAGGGCAGTGCAAATCCCGTCCATCCAGCAATACATCAAAACAATTATCTGGAGCTGCTGGAGAAGCCGGGGACTGCCGTTGTTCACAGTCAGCAGATTAGGAACAATGATGGCATCCTCCAGTAGGCGGGAGAGTGTAAGTAAAACATCCTCCACCTAGGTACAGTAGGTGGAAAATGTTGTTATCTCCTTCTTAAGATCCAGGTCTGCTAACTTCTCAGGGTGCTATTGTGTTATCCCTTATTTATTTAATCCAAATGTAAGCTGCTGGCTGCAATGCATTTCTGCACACAATAGTGAAAATATGAAGTAAACAGTAACAAAGCAGTCAGCTGAATCCACTATAGACCAAAGCCTTCCACAATCCAGCAAACTACTCCCTTAGTTCATGTGTTTTACTGGAAACAATTTTTCTTTACATTTGACAATTGGAAAAAACCTGAAAACTTGTTGCAATAATAAATCTCACACAGAGTTGTTATGACTTCAGTGGGATTAAAATGCCATGATCACTCATGGAGGTCTTGAAACTATGAAGCTAAAACAAAACACAAAGAAAAGCAGAAAAAAAAAAAAAAAAAAAAAAAAAAAAAAAAAAGGCAGCACTCAAATATATAAAAAAAATTGAAAATAAAGAATAATCTTATTTACTACTTGACTAAACATGATCTATGGCAGTATAACTTTTGGAAGTTCTGTAGTCCTGCCAAGATGTCAACAGACAGAATTACTTTTATGGAAGCACAGAAAAAGGAATGTTCAGCATAATTTGGGAAATGGGGTATGGGTTTATCCTACTTTGATTTAATTTCCTTTTTAGCCTTTGCTCGTAGTGTAGATTTCACAGAGGAAGTCCTTCACACCCAAGATCTATTGCCAGGTGGAGAGATGGGGTACAGGCACAGCGAGTGGGAAGGCAGCAGCCCATATAGGTCCTTACATGTGTCCCTCCTGTCCCTCCATATAACTGAAAACTAAACCAAGCAGAAATTTATACTGAAAATACCCTTTGGGTGGAAAAACACAGTA
The DNA here is from genome assembly GCA_032173965.1 of Sitta carolinensis. Taxonomy (NCBI): domain Eukaryota; kingdom Metazoa; phylum Chordata; class Aves; order Passeriformes; family Sittidae; genus Sitta; species Sitta carolinensis. The sequence goes on from CM063313.1 coordinate 53,355,617, forward strand.
TGAGGTACAAATGCTACTAAAATTCCTTTTCGATGCTTAAAGGAGGCAGACTATAAGATACTTATGTGGTATGGTTTCAGACAAAAGAAAACCCACATATATTTTTTCCATTTTAGATTTTGGAGAACATCTATTCTTTTTCTACTCTTAGATGTGAAGCAGCAGTGATTACCCCTTTCCAATTGCATCTTAGCTTTTATAAGCTTGCAAGTAGAGATACCTCCAATATTAGAATTCTTACTGTATTAGCAGATACTAAGTATTGCCATATTTCCTATCTAGTGGATAACTTTGTTTTGTTGGTCATTTAATCTGTTTATAAGTTGGCCAATCCTCAATTATTTTTTAATGTCTTTTGATTTGTCGAGGGATGGGGAGCAGGGAGGAAAGAGAGGGGAATTAAACAACTGCAGACAAGGCTGTGGCTCTTCAGATTGCAATTGTAAGCTTAGAGGGGTTTTGAAAGTTTTCATCTGAATCTCACTTTCCTGCTGTAAAGAGGTCACTGAGGAGAAAAGCATCATGTAATACAAAGAAATGCTCCTGATATACAGATTTTGCAGAATGAAAAATGGGCCAGGTGAGTCGTTCATTCTTTTCTGAAGAACCAACTTGTGCTTACTGATCATTCTATCAGCCGTGACAACAAGGTAGTTATTTATCTCCAGGACAGAGTGGACAGCCTGAACGTGCAGCATTCCACAAATACAAGAAAGTTACAAAGGCCTGCTGAGGCCAGAAGAGATACATACTAACCTCTCCGGGGTTGCTTTGGTTAGGATGACTCTGAGATATATAAAAATTTGCTGTCTCTAAACTCTGTGATGAAAGAATGAGTCGAAAGTCTTTGGCTGATGCTCTCAAGGTTGCTTTATTGTTTCTTATCTAAGATATTTTCTGTCTGAGCTGCTGAGGTCTTTTCAGCAGGGCAGCCCGAGGCACACTCTCTGCCCCAGGGGCAGGCACTGACTTTTATACTACAAATTACGTGTTATTTACAGTTATGATCTAATGCCTATCACCTATGTTAGACAGTTACATTCAACTTTAATCCAATCCTTAAGTGCCAACATCACCAAAAAGATGGGGGTTAGGAAGAAAGAAGGAGGACAGGACAATGCCCAAATCCCTCCATTTTGCCTCTTAAGCCCCTATGATAAAATGTCCAAAATTTCCCTTTTCACTGTACAACTACTACTATCATGCTATCTAAGCTTTTGTGACTTTTAGTTCTTTATTCACAGGTGGTAATTTGTTCCATGGATCAAACTCAAAGTTGCAGGAGTCCCTGGCTGCATGCCAGGGTCTCTGACACCCCTGCCAGGGCTTTGAAGCCCCTTGGCTGGAGCTCGGATCATCCAGGACTGTCAGAGAGACATCCTGGGTTCTGACACTAATGCAAGTCAGAATTTGTTTAGGGTACCAGTATCAGAAGGATTGTATATTTAATTTCCATTTCATTACAAAATTTAAATTTCAAAGAAATAAAGAATAGCATCTACTATTCAGGAAAAAATAAAGTACTCCACCGAGGTCTGTTTCTATTTGGAAAGCTTTTAAGTGCCACAGTTTAAATACTGCTCCCAGTATTAAAAGTCAAAATCAGTATTTTGAAGTAAAAATTAATCACATGATAAACTTTCTACTGCAGAAATTAAATATTTCAATATTCTGACTCTCACTCAACATTAAGTGTCTGCCAGGTCTACCTTTGATATTTTCATCCTTATATTTCATAAGGCTAGAACTTAAGTATTTTTTAAGGTAGGTCATATCAATTTTGTGTCACTTGAACTAAAAACTGCATGATCTAATCATCCTCTGATTAGTGAGTGACACAAAAGTGCAGTTGAGTTGTCTGTCCCCACCACCAAACAGACAGTCCTTAGCTAATGGGGATACTGAGGCTCTGCATTCACTATTAATGACCTCAAGAACTCCAAAGTGCCTCTGGTGAAACCAGATGACCAGTAAAAGAAACTGGGCTGAAAACAAGGATGACACAAGGAAAAAATACGGTACTGAATTACTCTAATTTTTATTGCATGTGGCTGTCCAGTACCAGGCTGTTCAATGAGCATCCTTGCCACATCCTCAGGTAGGTATGTAGCTGTACTTTGGCCCCATAGAACACACTCTCACCTTTTCTAAAGGTACTTGGAAAGACTCCAAAAGTTTCAAAAGAGTTCCCCTTAGTTCTGTTGGTTTTTAAGTGCTGATTCAAATGTATTCACATCTTGACCCCCGAAACAATGGCATGCATGAATTCAAATTAGTTGCAGCAGGGAAATGAACTGTCTTCCAACATGTAAATATAACCTGAGCATTAAACATGGCTTTTCATAATTCTCTTTGCTGAAGGCTAATTTTATGATATGTCAAGTGCCCTGAACTCCTGACACCAGGCTTTCCTCTTTAGATAAGCAGCATACTTGTATCAAGGACAACCCATTCATACATGCTATACCACATGGAAATATGTGAAAAGGAAAAAGAAACAATGCCACGGCACTTCTTTAGTCAGGTAAATGTGTTAGCAGAAATCACATATCCTCTTGCAGTGTCTAGTTGTATTATATTTTTTGGAACCAAGCCATTACTTTAGCCTTGATGTGGTGTTGATATGTGTTAGTAGGAGGCAGTAAGGAACTTTAGGAATTATTAGTCATCATAGTCAGCTAATGTGAAACAAAGGTACAAAAATGATGGGGTTTAAGCTTCTTTACTCAAATAGATCCTGTTCTCTTCTGGCAACATGGCCTACACTGCTGAGGCCAGCTGTAACCCCTAAACCACCTACTGGGGGTCACCTGGAAGTGAGAGGTAGCAGCCAGGAGGCAGGGGAGAGGACATGTGCAGCTGCTGGTATAAGCACTCAGGATGAGTGCCGCCCCTACCACTTCAGTGGCAGTGTTAAATGGAGGGAGGTAAACATTTCTGGGGTAAACGTCATGCAAACATGGATAGGACAATATGGAGAAATGGTGCTATTGAAATGGGTGGTTCTGAGAAACATTAAGGTGAGGTAGAAAAGGTAACTTTTTTGCTGCACCTCATTCTGAGAAGGTGCAGTTTCTTTATGCTTTTTCTACTGCTTCTCCTGCATGTGCATACTTAAAGGTAATTCAGGGTTGCAAATACAGCTATGATCCGCTTCTTTTCTCAGCATTTTTGTTTTCTTTTCTAAAAAGAGTTTGTCTTGGAGAACATAGCCTGGAAAATAGCTGAGTAGCCCTGGTGAAAGGGAGCTATCTTCCTTGATGCTGAAATGAAAGGGAATTTGCTGGATGGAATTAAACATAGGACCTGATGGGTATCTTGGGTTTTTTAAAAGGGAAAGCTCAGCTGATGTAAAAACACAGGAGTACTTTAGAGCTTTTGTATCAGTAAAGCCATTGTGAAGGACATTAGGCCATTTGTCTTAACATCTAGGATCTGAAAACTTGTACTTTGCAAGTAACTTGTATTTGTCTGAAAAATGTTTCATGTATGTTTTAGAATGGCCTGCCTGTTGGCAGCAGAAGGACAAAAAAAATTGCTTCTCTCTTCTACTACTTTCATTGTAATGTTTTACAATATATTTTGAACGACAAATGAGTCTGTGTATTTATGCTTAATGGCAACAATTGTATATCCAAATATCTTTAAGATATTGATATTAAATCTCCCCAAATGAAGCACAGCATTCAAAGAGCATGAGCAAGGCAAATTTCTTATTTTTGCCATCTGGAGAAATAATGATTAATTTCATAAACCTCTTAATGCATGTGATCTTTGAAGATGTGACTATTGATTCCAAGGACCAGAAAATGCGTCATGTCAACTAGATCTCAGGGATAGTGTTCACAGCCACTGGAGTTACAAGAATTCATTCTTAATATCATGTTTGCCTACTATTGTCCACTCACTTATTTTCACACTATTAGTGTGATTTAATGGTGATTTTAAACAAGTACAGCTTAGTGATAAATCTGCTGTACACCTGCCTCTTCTTCCAAGTTTGGGACTGGAAATCTTGCAGAAATCTTGAAAATCTGAAGGCTTAATTTAGAATTTTGTCTCTCATGCGTAACTGTTAAAGTGACTGATGCAACTGATAATTTCTACTGCAGTCACTATTTTCTTTTTCTTCTTAATTTTAAGATGTGCTGAGCCCCCCCAAACATCACAAGTATGCATAGGAAAACTTGAGATGCAAGTTGGAGATAGAGGTCTTGCAGCTTACTCATCCATTGCTGCACAGCAGAAATCTTGGGAGGTGATACAAAGATACTATTGCTCAGTGAATCAAGCTCAGTCACTTTGAATGAGCGTAGCTTTCAGTAGCTTTCAAGGAATTACCTCTACAAACGGAAACAAGAGTGGATAATTTTAAATTTCCCTTTTTTTTTTTTTTTTTTTTTTTTTTTTTTTTTTTAGCGTGGAACATTTCCTCCCATTTCACAGATTTGGCATATTGCATATTGTCCCATTAGTCCTCCTTCCTGAAAGGAGGACTTCTAAGTTTTGAGAACACATTTTGCTCCAAAATTCTGTCAATCCCAACGAATGATTGTTCAAATCTGGGATTTGAATTCAGATCATCTCTGTCGCAGTGAATGCTTAAAGTCTTCCTTTCTCTTGACTCAAAAAGATGACAACTATTTTGTTTGGGAGTAATCCAGTTCCCTTCTGAGTGATTGCATTTCAGAGCCTTGCCCTGCACATACAAGACATGTATCATTTGGTGCTCAGCTGCTATTTGCATCATGCAGGTATTCAAGTGATCTCCAGTTTTGGGATCACTTTCAGAATATGAAGGGTTTGCACTACAATTGCTACATCCACCACACCTGGATGATGTACCACCACGAGATATCTCTGGAAGAAGCTCACTCAAGCAGATATTTTAAGAACAGTTACAAACTAAGGTTTTAACCTTTTTCTCCTTAAACTAAGACATCCTAATGGCTAGCACCTCTTCATAAGGCCTGTATTATGCCATGTATTTTTGTTTCATGCTTGCAGTAGGAAAATAGAAGTGAATAGAAAGAATTTAGAAACACTTCACCTTTGAAACATGTCCCTACAATTGTGAAAGAGCACATAGTAGCACTAAAAGTCATCAACTAAAATTGTCAGGTAGAAAGAATTCTCAGTGTTCTGCCTGTCTGGAACTGCTCACAGGAATATTGCATTGTTGTCTTCTAAGCTTACTAAGAAAAATTAAAAAATAAACTTATGAAAGAAAACCAAGCTTTTTAAAATCACCATGAAAAGTAATGAAGGCAAGACGAAGCAGAAAGACCAACAAGAGGATTAAGTTTTGCTTGCAGCAAAAATACAGTTTGCCTAGAGGTACGATGATATCCCTGAATACATGGGAACAAGGTTGGTGCATGGTCATGCCATCATGAGCTGGAAAAAACTGCAGTCTTTCCTGTGCTCATCCTCAAGCACAAATGACATGGCAGCAACAGACCCTTTGATTGAAGGCTTTGAAATTGAAACGCTTCTTTTCATACAGTGTGCCACTGAAGTAGGATGTGGAGTGACAGTAATCGTCAAACCTGATATCCTAATGCTTCGGTGGCATCTTACTGGAGGGGGACTGGAATGGAACAATGGACAATGGTAATGGAACTTTTACCAAACTGCATACACATAACTCCATGGAGCTTGTTGAGATGCACCCACATGTGTAGAGTGGTAGAGGACTTAAGGCATTGCAAGGTCATTCCTAAGTACCATTTTTTTATGGTGGTAAGGAAGAGGCTTCTGAGCACTGAAAGGTAGAATATGTCACTCCTATCTTCTGGAAGGGAAGAAGATTGATCGAGGGAATGACAGACTAGTCAGTCTCATCCCAGTCCCTGAGAAAGTTGTGGAGCAACTAAGACTAGATGCGATTTCCAGACACATGAAGGATAGGAAGTCCATCACAAGCAGAGAGCAGATTTCCAAAGCAGAATTTATGTTTAACCAACCTGATCGCCATCCACTATTACAGCTCATATTTTTTTATTCTGTTGGTTCATTATTAATGGTTTTAATATTGATGGTTTATTCTGGTGTTCCTTCATGTGTACCCCCAAACTGGCTTATCCCTGAAAGCTGTATCTTCCCCTAAGCTACCCTTTATAGTAATCCCCTTCCTTTATTCTCATTCCTTCTCTATCAATCATTGTTAACTGCCCCTTGTTCTGGTCCCTTCCATGTCACTCCTGCCTTAAGCCAATCCTTCAAGTTTTCCCCTGCCCTGGGGCGTTCCTGGGTGTCTCCCTATCCTCAACACCCCACTAGGACATGTGACGTGTTCTGCCCCCCCACATTCTGTGATTGCCCTCAGGTCAGTGCCGTGACCCTCCTCATCCCTCTCCTGACGCTTCCCCACTGGTTTATGATTTGTACCCACCCCCAGCATTGCCGCAGTTTTAAACCTGTGTCCAGCAGGGCTCAGGGCTCTCCTGTTGTGACCCCTTCAGCTCCAATAAACCTCTCCTGCTGGAACCTCCGACAGAGAGCCTCCTCTTTCTCCTTTACCCGACCCCTGATATGGCTGGCAGACCCTGCACTGCAGGGCAAGCAGCTCTAAAGGTTCAGCCGTTGGTACAACCCAAAACCACGGCTGTTCCCACACCTGGCGTGGCACTGATGTGACACGAGCTTGCCTGGGCTCCAGTGGACTGCATCAATCCACAATGCGGCAACTAACTCAATGTGCAAGGAGAGAGGTGTGGATGATTTTTACTTCAACATAAGCAAGATGTCTGCCAGAGTTTTCCATTAAATCCTCACAGATAAGCTGACAAAGTATGGTTAGATAAGCAGGCTTGGGGTTCACTGTGTAGTCAGTGGCCTGAAGTCCAGCTGGAGGCCAGACAGTAGTGGAATAGCACAGCCATGGATATGGGGCAACAGTTTAACCTTTTCACAGATGGCCTGGACGATGGATCAGAGTTCACCCTCAGGACACTTGAAGACAACACAAAGCTGGGAGGAGTGGCTGATACACCATAGGGGTGCATTGCTGCTCAGAGGGATCTAAAAAGGTGAAGCAGACAGCTAAAATTGTCATGAAGTTCCACACAGATACATGCACAGTCATGTCCCCATGAAGGAATCATCCAGACACCCATGCACATTGAGGGCTGAGGGGCTGGAAACCTGTCTTATTGAGAAGGACTCTGGGGCCCTTCCTGGTGTACGCCAAGCTGACCAAGAGTCAAAAATGCACAGCAAAAGAGCAGTTTTCTGGGGCAAGTTAGGAAGAGCATTTCCAAGCAGGCTGAGGGAGGTAATACTTACTCAGCCCTGGTGAGAGAGGTGAGCAGAAGAGATTTTAAATATCTCCACTCTGGAGATGCTACCAGTTAATACATGTGCTCTCAGTCTGAAGTCATAGCATAAAATGGATAAAATAATGCCTGGGTAGAGAGAGACCTGTGTAACTGAATTTGTGTACATCAGGACAGTAAGGACCTTCAGTGAAAAAATATTGCCTGGTACTTAAACTGTATTAAAGAGTTAAAGAAAAGGACTCCGCTGAATACTAGGAGCAAGTTAAAAATCTTCCAGAGGGAGATGAAACACTTGCCACGTAGCTCATCACTCAGAATTCATACAGTTCCTTTCAGCCATGGGTACAATGACTGCTATCAAGGACCATAAGGGTGAATAGTTTAGGGAAAGAATGAGTGGTGAGATTCTTACACAGAAACAAGTTATCTGAAGATCCTTCAGTAGAACAAGGAAAAGAACAGTATGCTGGAGAAAGGGGTTTCATGACAGGCATCTCCTGGGAACACAACAAAAACTTGTAAACTTTACCATGCTATCTTACAGAATGACTACCAAGGAATAAAACCTTCCCCTGCCCTGAGAGAAAGCAAAGTCAAAGCAGTCTGTTTATTCAGTCTGCAGCTTTTCTCCATTGTTCATTACAATATGTTATTCGAGCACAAGTGGAATTCAGGAGGCGATCTCTCTGGCTGATGGTTTGATTGTGAGCATATTAGACTTCAACTTTATCTCTGCAAATAATGGGCTTTCTCTGGAATAGCTGAAACTCTGACAGGAAGGAAGAGACTTTAGTGGGAATTTCCCCTAGATAACAGTTCTTAGTTTATAGAAATCCTGTCCCATTATCTCTAAATATTCTAAATATACAGAGCAACACTATTTAGTGTGCTGAATTAGCAAGCGCACAGTGCTTTCTGCACAAATCTTCAATATTTTTAGCTTACAGATTTCTTTATACTCAAAATGACAATCAATTGACAATCAATTTCCTCAAGATTTGAGGAAATTTAGTGACAAAAATACAGAACTATTTTAATGGACTCAGAAAATTTCCTAATAATTTCTCTACACCACCTTCATGAAGTGAGGTGCATAGTCTACCTCTTTTCTGGAAAACTTTTCTAAGAAAGCACAAAAATTATAAATCCAGATCCCACTGCTTTTTAGTAGTTTCTTTCTACATGGCTAGTTTACTCTTTAGATAAGATTTCTATCTATACTCAACTGTGCTTTTTCTATTTGAAAAGCTTACAATATACCAAGTGACTGAAATGATCAATAAGCAGTTTATAAATACATGTAGAATGTCAGACAAATATATAAATTGAATTTTTATCTAAATGTTTTCTGAAATTTCTGTATCATCAAGCACATTGTTATCTTCCACATAAGTCCTGGTTTTGTTCTATGTTGAAACTCTTTATTATGAACTTTTATTAGAGGTTCCATATGACACTGCTGCTTGAAACTGGAGGGAAAAAAAACATTGCAGAAAATACAAATAATTTTATCTCCTATTTCCTTTACTGATGAATACTACAGCTGTAAAATGCTCCACACAAAATCAGTGTTAGCTATGTTTCACTACTTTCTATCAGTTTTCTCTTTATAATTACATCTTTAAAAACAAGGAAGTTAATTCTCCATTAGGAAATGAAAATTTGCTGGCATTTGCTTTTCTTGTAAGATTTTACACTATGAAGCAACTTGACTTTAAAAGATGCTTATCATCCTTAAATAGTTTCCTTGGTATAAATTGCTATCTACGTAGGTATCGTGTACTGATATTACCATATATATCATTATACAGTTAATTTAAGATAATGCAATATGACAGCCTGTCAAGCAGTCCTCCTCCTGTTCTGTTTGGCAGGGGTAGGACTACAAGGCAATTAGAAATTCAGTGTGTAAAGCAGACTAAAATTTCACATTTGAGATGCAATTCAGCAATGAGCCTCAGTAACTCATTGGGCAGTATTTCCCTTTTGTTTCTAAAATTCAGATGCTTATTTCTAAAAAAATTTAAACAGTGCAAATAGAGGGATAGTAATAAACCTGTAACTTCTAAAAACCTGGAAAAATAATTTTGAGAATATCTTATTTCTAAAAAAATTTAAACAGTGCAAATAGAGGGATAGTAATAAACCTGTAACTTCTAAAAACCTGGAAAAATAATTTTGAGAATATCTGTCACCCTAGGGGTGAGTGAATGATCTCAGTAGTCCAGCTTTCCATGTGGCCTTTGCACATCTCTCATTGTTGGTCCATTCAGGCAGGAAGGAAATGCCTGGGTTCAGTTCTTGGTGTTCTGTAAAGCTTCTATGAGAGCTTTGTTATGTTCTTTGACCAGCTTTCTTGCATTCTTCATTATTGGCTGGTAGTCACTCTCCTGACTTTTTGTTGCTATGACTGATTAAAAGAATTAAGGAAACAAACTGCCAGTATAAATATGAGCATAATCACAGATCACAAGGGAACCACAAACCATACATTTCCTTCTGTGAAAACTGTCAAGGGATGAAAATAGTGCAAAAAACTCAGACTGGGGCTAAAAGATTTACACTAATTTACTAGCTACCATCTCATGAAAAGCACTGTAGAAAAAGGAAGCAATTACATGCCTGAGTCACTTTTGTTTATATATATATATATATATATGTATGTACGTATGTATATGCAGTAAGTCCCTCATGAAGGACTCTGCCTATTGCTACATTGCAAACCAAACAATTTCAATGTGAGCCATACAGTCTGGCTACAAAAGTCCCAGTCCAAGAAAGCATCTCCTCTCCAGTAGCTCAAGCAGACATAAGTACTCTGTATAAGGGTCTGCACTTGGATAGGCAATATTCCATACCAAGTTAGGAGATACTTTAATATCTTGATTGACTTTTTCTCTTGGTTTGTCTTAAAGACTTTTCTGTTAAAAAAAATTGTGTTTAAGTGTATTGCCTTAATAAAATATTTATGTAGAATCTCCTTCAAAGAGGAAGTGTTTCCAACTATATTACACTGTCCAATACTTTTTTCAGATATTTTTCTAAGAATTAGAGCACTTACCAGATTTGAGAAATGGGATATTTGGTATATGCAGAAAACAACACTATATGTGTATATATATACACATGTGTGTATATGTATATATATATATATATATATATATATATATGTGTGTGTGTATATGTATATATGTATATATGTATATGTATATGTATATATATATATATATATATATAACACATATATATATACACATGTAGTTATACATATGTGCATTAATTACTAAATAGTTATCATTATCATCACTATTATTTCTGTGATCGCTAGGCTATCACAAAATTGCCTAAAATATATCCCCATGCCTTTTACTGAGATATGAAGGAATGTTCACTGTCCAACATACTACACTAGATGGTTGGGTCTAGTTTTGATGTTACCTTTACCAATTATATTTGTATTGTAATCATGGAACAGTGATTTTGTGCATCTTAGAGAGTTCAGATTTTTTAAGTAAAAATTTATTTCTTAAATAATTTAAAAGAAACAATTTTATTGCAGTGAATTAATTGTCCCTAGAATAAAATAAAAGTGCAGCCTGGTCCTATTCGTCTCTCTCGTAATTAAGCAGAAAAATAATACCAAATGAGAAGAACTATAATTCTAATTAAAACAAGTCAGTGATTTTCCTCATTTTGAAAACTATCTTATGAAAGCCATTTGCAAATCAGCAAGTAACAATTTTTCTGATATGATTACTGGAATACAACTGGTTAGTTGAATCCTATAAAGAGAGAGCTACAAGACAGTTCCTCCACCCCAGCATGTTTTCAGACAATGCTATGCTGGCAGATTGATATCAAGTAAGGCTGGAGAGATATGAAGATGAACTTTGTATGAAAACTAGTGGCAAATCTGAGAAAGAAGGAAAAATTCCAGACTGTGAGGCAAAGCTTATGCTTTAGGATTCTGTAAAAATTTTTTCAGACAACACATGCAAGTTTTGCTATATATATCTATCAGCTAACCAGATATTTGCAAAGGATTGTCCTTCCCCTCCTCCCCTTTCTACAGCCCATTCTGTCCTGTCTTATTCTGCTGGAGGAAACAGACTTCTTCCTCAATTAATACAGTGTGTGAATTTGACTCTTACTTCTTAAAGAAAAGGATACACTCCTTCATCATAAAGTTATTTTGCTCATGGTACTGCCACTTCCTCTCCAAATTTGTAAGCTGAAAGCACAAAAACACAAAAAGAGCCAAAATTGAAAATGGTAATAATTACACACTTATCTTACACAAATAATTTTGTATCAGTACCTTGTACTTTATCATCTGAATGGATCAAAGTTATTTTATATAAAAAACAAAGAAATGAGAAACAATGGCAAAATGTTTTTAAAGCTGCTGATGATAACCTGCATATATAATTCAGCACTTCATAATCCATCTGTATAAAAGCACTGCATTCAACTGCAGATGAAAAAATCAGATGAGAATTCAAGACTTGTCATATAAGGAAGTTAACAGGCAAGTCAGAAGTAAAAAGGTGAGCAATCCACGGAGATACTAATTCTTATTATGTTTCATATCCTTTAGATGGATCTCTTCTTAGAATCAGAAAGATCTAAAATCACCAAAGATACAATATTTCCTGACACTGTCTTAGACTTTGCACTACACAGTAGAAACTTCCTCACTTCCATAGTTAAGTTTCCTGTCTGATGCCAGAAGTTGTGATAAGAACAGAGCTGCAGCGAGAAGATTGCAGGAGTGTGGGTTCAGTGCTGGCACTTCTTCAATACTTTCAGCATCAACAGGAAACTAATGTGGACATTATATTGATGGCTGCTTCCTTACAATACAATTTTATATTTGTTTTTCTGATGCTACTGTTCAAGGTTCTGCATTTCAAGATATGAAGATGTTATTTTTAAAAGTAAAACTGAAAATCATTCTGAGACTAAACTTTAAGTGGAAACTAAGGTAATAAATAAGGAAAATATTGCAGTATTTTACTTAAAAGCTTATTCTTAAGCTGGAAGAGATGAAAACAGTTTCTGCTTAACTCAAACCTTAATAGTAAAGAATCAGTTATCTAGCGTACTAGTTCACAGCAAACAAGGCATTCATCTGTTTGAAGACTAGTATTTCAGACAAATTAGAATTTTTAATGTCCTCTTTGTAGACATTGCTGCACACACAACACAGCCAGTAAAGGAACTGAAATACTTACAATCTTGCATAGAGAAAAGGAAAGATTCAGTGTATTTTTATAGTAACCGCTTGAAGACTAGTTGACCTACTGCAAAACTTCTCAAGTCCTCCACATTTATGAACACTATTTGTACTTCAAGATGCTTGATGAATGTCAAATAATCAGACATTATAAGACATACCTTAATTCACCCTCATTATTGTACACTCAGGAGATAAAAAGTAAAGAAACAAATCCTTTACACACATATAAAAATAGAACTGCCACAGTTTAATGAACTGAAGAAATGCTGTACAACTACTATTTCACATAAAATGTTAAGCTTATTTAGTGTTAGGCAAGTATCCTAACACTGTGTAAGCATTTCTAGTTCACCTAAACTCTAGAATTTGATCTTGGAAAAAAAGATACAGAGTATCTGAAGTCTTAAACACTTGGCATGTAGCCTTTAGGATTTATCACCCTAGAATGATTATGATAATTCTATGCTACAAATGCCTCAGCCAGAGGTATGCCTTCCCATCTGCTCTTCGCTTCAGTAGAAAGTCAACTTAAACACGTATATGACCTTCAGCTTTTAACTGTATTAGAAAAAAAATAACAGTTCTAAAGGACAAGTATCTCAACAACCTTGATCAATAAAAATCAGTGAAATGCATAAAAAAATCATTTTCCCTTTCCACCTAATGTTAAAGTTATCTATTTTTCTTCTGTGCATTCAAATGTATATGCCAATAAAGTTCTGCTGCCAAAATGACAGCAATTTATGTGTGTTTATAATGAAAGAATAGAAGTCACTAAAGGAGTTATAAACATCTTCTTTCCTGATTCACTTTGAAATGTAAATGTACACATATACCGAAGTTGTTTAAATGTGAATAGACCCTAAAATTTCAGTGGCCTTTAAGGAGCAGAAGAATTGGAAAAAGGAAAATGGAATTAATAGCACAGGTTTAAAGAAAAAAAAAATATCACCATGGCTTTAAAACCAAGAGGGATCTTAGCTCATTAGTAGTGACTTTTTCTTCCCCTGCAGTTTCTAAGTTCAAACTACTCAAGTAAACTACTCAAACTACTTAAGCAAAGGAAGGGCAGATGGCAAAGGGTTCTGTGCAAGATTAACACAAACACTTAAACAAAGGATTCACATAACTTTCAGCTCAGACAGATCTCTGCTAGTAATCCAAAGCTCACAAGCCATTTGTTGGCACAATATTAACTTTTGTTTGAAAACAGCAAATACAGCTACACACTTGCAACATATGACTTAGAAAACTCACTGAGAAGGAACAAACAGATTCTGTCTGTACAATGCTTCATGTGTATGAGAAAACCGAAATCAAGAAAGAAAACAATTGAAGGGATAATATGTAACTTGACTTATACCAGAGAATGGGTCTCATCTTCTTGCAGCTCCTTCTTTAGTGTCTCATACTCTGTATTCAAGTGCTCCATTATTTTCTTAAAAGCACGGCTGCGTGTTGTTAATTTTTCTTTGTCATCCTGAAGTTTCTAGTTGGAAAAAAAAGTCAACAAACTGATTAATGGATAAGAACTCACAGGCTCTTCTCTAGCACAGCATGCTCAATCCCAAAAATAATAAATGATTTTGACAAAGTTGTATGCTTAGACAATACTGTATCAGCACCAGTGGGAATGCTGATACTAAGAATTTGGAGAAAATTCAGTTTTGCTTGTGTTCCAGGTTAGATTGCTAAATTCAAAGCTATGGGTAGTCATAAATTACATAAGAGTTTAGCTGAACTGCTAAAATAGAATTGGGAGATTTTGTGGAAGGAGGTTATCAAAAAATACCCAGTTGAATATCTGCTACATGCTTCCAGTTAATAAGTCACGCATATAAGCAAAATAGTATTTGGATTTGTTTGCACTGATGTGCAATCCTGTTTTTCAGCTGTCAGGAAGGACTGCCAATCACAAAACTGGACTCCCCTCCACTAGCTGTTCAAAAGCACACACTTTGTTTCATCCCTTTCATTACCTTTCTCTTTTCTTCTTCTGATGCTTTCAGAGCTGGCAAATTATTGTAGATCTCCAACTCTGCTTTTGTCTGTTCAATTTTGTCTTTAAGAGAAGCCAGTTCACCAAACATCTTGCCCTCCAACAGTTCCATCTTCTGTAGGTCCATCTGCAGTTTTTGACTCTCTAGATCACCAGACACATGATCTCTAATTAACAGTACTTTGTGTTTCACAATACATGGCCCATTATATAACGATTTATTCTATATTTAACCAATATAAACACCTCCTAAATATACTTCTCGTTTTTTATATTTATGGGACTATTAATATGGAGGAAATAAAAAATATGATCTTCACAACTATGACACAAGTCAGACTCATACACTACGATTACTGTATTATAATTCATAACTGAAGAGTAATGAAAATCTGATCATCTTCTGTATCACAGTGTTTCTATTTTTAACGTTTATAGCACCACACAATTAATTATAGCACCACAATCTTAAAGCAGTGGTGATAACTTACAAAAAGTTTATTGCAGTGATGCAGACAAATTGAAGAAGTATTTATGTTAGTTTTTTAGCATCATATTATTTTTATTTGTGCTGCTAGAATATGGATAAAGCTTAGTTTTAGGACAACCAATAGGCAAACTTGCTTTAAACATTTTCTTTGTACAGGAAAACACTTTCATATGTCCACAGAAAAGCAGTGTCACAGCTTACAACATCGACATGGGCTACAATATACAGCGTTTACTTCTGAGACTCCATTAAAAACTTAACAGTTACAGGTAATTAAAGGAATTAGAACTATGGGTCAATTCTGACATAAAGAGGACGGTAGAGACTGAGGCTGTCCAGACACGAGACATGTGAGAGAAGAAACAATACAGATACACCAAGTAATAAAAATAATTTGACTCAGTCTTGGGGTAAGTTACCTACCCAGAGTGGGGAAGGATGACTAGATGTTGGCTAGGCTTAGTTTGGATGGTTTTGTGACCTGACTGGTCACTGTATTTCATTCACGTTCCTGTACATTAAACACATGGCTACATCTTACATTTCAGATCTGCATCTAACTCAGAAGAATGATAGAGATAATGCAGATTTTTTCTTACACTCCAAAGTATCAGGGCTATGTGGAGGGATGTGACTGCACAAAACCCACTTTTCTTGTCTTAAATTTGCATTTTGAGACTTGTGCTGATTTGCTGAAAAATTTCCTCCCCAGAAATTTTCCTCCCCAACTTAACAAAGGCAGCATAAATCTTTAAGGCAGAAGAAAATAGGTATGTCTATGTGATAAAATGAGAGTTCACCTGTACAAAAACTGTGGATATAGATTTGTCAGTGGATTTGTGTGGGAAAATCTCACCAGATCAAAACACTCTCAGAGCAAGATTTTGCTACTCATCTCTCTGCTTGTGTATTTATGCCATATACAAATATTTTAGAGTGAAAAACTTGCTTTTATCCACTTTTCTGGCTTATGACACAGCACTTTCATAATTTCTTTAGGAACCTCAAAATAATAAAAAAAGACAAACCAAGATTTTTGTGTAACATTTGCAATTATCCCGAGGAAGGCTGATCCATAAGGTAAGATTGAAAGTGTCCTCTATGTTCAAGGAACATTTATATAAATATGAAAAATTCCCATGAAAATTAGAAGGATTTTAAATTAAAATATTTTTGATTGCCTCAAATGTAAATAATTCACAGTCTCCTTCTACTGCAAAGGCCTTAAGAAAACACTTCACTGTGTCTACAATATTTCAAAACTGCTCAGATTTTCACAAAGAAGTTTCTCATATTGGTCAATAACAGATTGCAGACACAACTGAACAGATCACAGCTTTACTTCTCTTATTCCTACAGAATTGTGGTTTAAAGACAAGTGCGTACAGACATCAATAAATAAGAGTTTTAGATCAGAAACAATAAAAATATAATTATAAAATAAATTTAGATTGGAGAGAAATAGCAGAAAACAACTATAGATGTTCATGAGAATTTGCTTAGGTCTTATCACAGCTTTTTCACTTTTTATATAGTTGTTCTAATATCTGTATTTTTTTATTTTAAAATTATACATAGTTGACCAGTTGGAATTTATTTTGCATGTAAAGAGTAACACAAACCTAAATGCCAAAAAGGCAAAAAAAATTCTTGGACTGTACTGTACTGTCTAATACAACCACGATGAGACTGCAATAGGTATTTCTATCCATTCACACTTTCTGGAGTAAAGGAAAGAAACTGGAAGAGGCAAATTTTATCCTTTTCCAGCAGAAAACCTAATGAAAAAAACTTAAAACTGAAAAAAACCTCAAAATTCCTCTAGGGGAAGAGACAGGAAGAGGATGTAGCCCAGTTCCTTCTGATAGGCCACGAAGTTGCAGCATCTAACATACAGTGTGTACACAGTGGCAAATTCTCAGAACAAACTACGGTGACCCAGGGAAGTGTTTTTGGGAAACTATGCCATCAACACTTTTGTTTACCCTTCATAGTTTCCTTTTTTATTTTTTTTTAAGGGTTCTGCTGGTGGACTTTTTTATATCTTTGTTATGGCAAGTAAGTATGGAAATCCAGATTTTAATCATAACAAAAGAATCCTGAAGATAACTGTGCTATAAATCAAAGGTTAGAATGAACTTCAGCTGTGCAAACTGTGCATTCACTGTATTTCTGAAAGAATCTTAACTTGTTTGTTATACTATCTGTGAATCCTAGCTGTCAGATATTTACTTAAGAATAATTTAAATTGTCTGCTGAAAATTATGTACTTTAATTTCCTCCTTTTCCCTTGCAGAGAAAGAAATTTTTCTTTCAATAACATCTCTATAGCACTACACACTTCCAAAACATCCTTATATTGTAAAATAGTCAGAAATTATGCTTATATGAAAGAACAGGAAGTCATATTTTAACTTTTAATATAAGGCACAGAAATTTAAACTACACTACAACTGCAAAATGAGTATTTGCAGAGAAGCAAATACTAAGTGTTCAAACACACAACAGAAAATAAATTTCTCTAACATTGTTGCGAAACAACTTCTTATTTGCTCATAACTACTTTGAAGTCACAATACCGGCTCCTATTTTGAAAACTACTATGAAGTTTAACACATAACTGTCTTCTAACAAAATGATTTATCATTTCTAATTCCTGCCCCTTCTTTTCAGCCAAACAAACAAGGAAAGGTTTGCTGAACCAATAATGATACTGGCAAAGACACAAAATTGTGAGGACAATTCTACCATAAACACTGCAAATAAAGAACTAAAGAGATACTTGTTATGGGAATAAAATAAAACTACTGTCTGCTTTTTGAAATTACAGAGAATATCCTCAAGATGCTAGTAAGTATTTGAGTATGTAGAAAATTAAGTCAAAATGATTATTCACTCTGCAGAACCAAAGCCTCAGGATCTGAGAGTTATTCACTGTTGTTGTCAGTTAATTGTCTGTGGTACATATCACTTTGGAAAAGCATAAACTGTAAGTAAGTGATACTAAGAACTATATTTACAAATAATATATGGTTAGATAACTGGAAGACTCTGCTTCAGTTTACTAAACGCTCTTTCAAGATCATGAAATATCTTATTTTGAGGTAAGTATTAGTACAATTAAATTCTATCTCAATTCAACTCCTCTATTGAAATACATTTCTTTAACATATATCTGTGCAAGGAATATGATCTTTTAGTGTTAATAATAAGGTTAGTATAAATAAGTATACATACTTATTATAAATACATATTATACAATATCAAATAATACATAATAGATACAAATAAATAAATACATAGAAATAAATTGGGGAAAATAAAGAACTTGCTACCCACAAGCATTTTAATTTGTGAACTTACCACTGTATTTTAATATTTGGCAATTACTTGGTATCTAAGATTTGGAAATCTTCTACATGGTATCAGTGTAACAATGCAGGTCGTCTTTATTATTTTAAGGAATTAATTACAAAATCCATTGCTGATCTCACCTGTAATCAGATTCTTAGCAGTGCTCTGTGACTTCTGCATTTCGTTTGATTTGAAAGTTAGGTCTTCCTGCATAATCTTCAGCTCTTGATTGGTAACAGATGAAATTTGTTTCATATGATTCAGATTCTGTGTTACCAACAACAATAAGAACATGCTGTATTTTTGAAACAACAGCTGGTAACTGAACAAGTAAGAAACTCTTCTGTCCTATGACACAGATATCTGAGTGATTTAAATGTGAATGACTTTCATTCTGCCAGCTTCTGATAAAAGATGTATTGATGGACCAGTACAGATGAAATAAAAATGCAGCAAGTATAAACTGAGCTGCCATATAGGTTTGTTGTAAAGTAAGTAAAAGTGCCTAAAACATACCTTATGGTGTACTAAGTTGAAAGAGGTAGGAGACAATTAAAATAATCATAGAATCAAAATATTGCTCAGAGGAAAGTTTTCTATAACATCAAAAAAATCCATGGGAGCCAAAACCATTAAAATAATAGAAGTCATGAAGGTGAAAAAAATAGCAAATGGGAACAATGTCTGAACTGTTACATCATTCTTTTATAATATTTACATTAAATATTACACATTGTGGTATTTCAGACATACATACAGAGAGACATACAGAGAGACAACTGGAATATTTTTAATTCAGTAATACCCATGAACTGAGATTTGCAAACTTTGGATAAAGAAAACATCACAGTAGTTTTATTTGCAGTATTTGGAAATGTTTATTAATGTTAGTTATAGCAGAGATGAAGAGTTATAGAAATTAGGAAAATATTTCTTTGTTCTGGTCACAATATTACATACAGTTCAAAACTCTTCCCCCAGAAAAAGAAAGAAATTAAATGAATTTTTTTTTAACTATGGCTGTACATGGTTTAATGTTTAATAATTTTAAGAGACCATTATGTAGATATAAAATCCACCACTCTTCTTTATCCAGCCACTCTACTGTTCTGTGTGTCTAAAGTCCTAGCTTGCCAAAAGAGGATGGAAATGCTACATGCTTACCCTGCTCAAGTGCTCCAGGAGTGCAACAATGCTGGTTTCTATTTGGGACTTTCGTTCCAATTCCTGGTTCTTCACATCTTCAAAAGTTTCTAAAAAATCTAGAGATCAACAAACATGAAAAAGAAGGCTCTTACTTATATGGCTGCAATGTTTCTTCCAGACAAAACCTTGTATTAAATTGCTAAGCAGTACAGTTTCAGGTAGGTTACTTTAATTGTTTATTTAAAAGCCAGGAGGTAGAGACCTTGTCAACTTATGGGTTGGAATGAAAACAAGAAGAATTCCTCCAGTGATACATACTGGACATGAGGCCACCACCTTCATGTAAAATGTTTAGGTGAGGGCTGCCACCAATGGGAAAGAAATTTCATCCCCACTATTTCTGATGCTGTTCTAAATGCTCGTCCCAGCAGTTTTTGGTCTTTATTCTTCTGAAAGCTATCAAAATGGGCTGTTAAATAAAGGAAACAGGTAACTTTATTATCTCTAATGTCCTGGACTAAAAGCCAAACACTACAAGTGACTTGAGACGTGGTATCCCTTCTGTGTGATGTTCCTTAGCTACATGTCTAATTTATGTTCATTTTAGTAATTGCCCAACTGAACCTGACAACACAGCTGTAATGGTGGTAGGTACTCTGTATCTATGTTATAGGAATACATCATTGTATTTCTGGTGACAGAGATACTCTAAAATAAAACGTGTTGGACACATCACACAGAAGTTAGAAGCCCAACAAGATGCCACCCAGAGCTCTAAAATACGATCATTTCTTTCCTGCTGGGTCTGCTCCTGAAACATGGCTTATACACACAGAAGCACTCGGGACCCATAAGAGTTTGCACACTTTTTATCTGGACAGAAACTGGAGAAATCCTTGTTAGGATTCAACAATGAAGAAGGACCCAACAATGACAGAAGAGCACTTTCACACTTTTATAAATATGAACAATGAAACTAACATACGTAACATCCACAGATATATATGTAATTCTATGAAACTGAGCCTGCAATGGTGAAATTAGGACCTCAGAAAACTAGCTAAATGATTTGACTAGTGTTTTTCTCCTTTGGCATTCTGCACTTTTTTTTGTTGTTGTGTGTTGTTTCAAACATTTGAATTTATTTAGAAACATTAAGCAATGTTTTTTTGCAAACAGCTTTCTTTTTCACACTGGTCTGACTTTGTTTCATTTGAATGCTGTTTATTTCACAGATTCATAAAAACTTTTGAATGCAAGAGAGTGCAAGAGATCATCTGTTACTGTGATGCAGATAGAAACACACAGCAACACACACAACAGGTGTTCAGGCAGAGAAGAAGAAGTCTCTCGTTTATTGTTGACCTCGTATATATAAGTTTCTGGACAGTGATCAGAGATTGGACAGAGAAGTTCCCACCTCTCCATCTCCACTGGGCACTTGAGAAGTCCATCAGGTGATATCTTTTCACAAAGGAATGCAAATATGATTCTTGTTTATCTTACAATTCATGAGAACTGACTCCACTATACTAAAACAAATCAGAAGGCTTATTTTCAGGGACAACACTCATCTAATTAATTCACTTGCTCCAGGACAAAACCAGCTCTATGTCAGTTATTCAGTTGTTTTTTTATATTCTTCACACACACAGCTCCTGATGGATATTCTACAATTCTCCTGGACATTCTATTTCAATGCTTGGTAAGTTTTATTGTTAGGAAGTTTTTACTAATATCCAACCTGAAATCTTTCTGCAGCTTGTGGTATATTACTCCTTTTCTATCCTCCACGTATATGCACATGCCATTATTATTTGAAACAGCCTTTTTACACATTTGAAAACTGTCATAAGTTTTCTAAAATAAAAGATTCATTCTTTTCTATCTCCTTGCAGGTCACGCTTTCTGCATACCCTTATCAGTTTTCTTCAGGACTGACAGCCCCCTTCTTTATGTACAGATCTAGAGACAATACTCCCATTTGAAGAATCTGATGCACAGGAAAAAAGATTATTTCAGATGCCTAACAAATTACACTCCGAAGTACACCTACTGTTGTGGTATTTTCCTTGTTAGTATGATACTGCTCAGCCATGTTCACTTTGTCTTTCACTCTCTGAGCCATACCACAGAACTGTACCTAATGAACTGCTCCCCGCTCTGTATTTTTGCTGTTGATTATTCTATCCAAGTGTAGAAACTTACCCTTCGTCCTTTACAAACTCTTTCGTAATTAATTTCTAACATAACAGAAGTATACTAAATTCTAACCACATCCTCCAACATGATTTCAGCTTTTCTGATGGACCATTTCCTCTAATTCATTCTGTCAGATGCTCTCTATCAATATTGACTAACCTGAATATCTGACACACTGTGAGACTCCACACAATACAGCCTTTCATTTTGACATGAAATCTTTCTTAATAATCTTAATAATTTTTTAACTTAATGCACAGCATAGGTTAATAATGGACAATATTTGCCTAGTTTGCTTCTATAAACATCACAAGACAGCAGAAGTTGTACTGAAGTTAAAGTACACATCATCTGCTTCACCTTTCTTTTCCTGCAGTATTTTTCTGACACAAAAAAAGGAAAAGAAATTGTTTGTACTTGAAAAATCTATACAAGAAATTGTTTGTACTTGAAAAATCTATACTAGTATTATTCATATTCTCATTCCTTAACATTTACATATTGTTTGCTTGCATAGTTTTCTCAAATTATTTCTGGAAACTGATACTAATATGACTGGCCTCTATTTCCCTGTCCCCTCCTCTTCTACATGGGCAACATGTTTGCTCTTTTCCCATCCTTAAGACTTATGTCATGTTCCCCCAAATCTCTCAGGTTGCAGGTCCCCCAAAACACTAACTGGTTTGGAACTGAATTAATAACCTTTAATGAAGGGCAGAAGCAGAACCAAAACCCAAAAAGTCATGCCCTGTGGATACCATCTGTGCTAATACTGAAAATCCAGATCAAGTGAGCTTTTGTCTTTTTGCTTCTCAGGAAACCCAGTAATTTGAAAAGACAGAAACTCACTGTGTTTTGCTACATATCTTCTTTTATTATTAGCTTTCTTTCAGTATCATGCTAGCTTTAAGTTATATAGAACATTTTTAGAAAACATTTAAAAAAAGGTATTATATCCCTTGAACCTCCAGGGCATGCTTACTGACCATTTTCCCATTTGATGACTAACAGACCAACTTTTTTTGTAAACTCGTATACTTACAGTATACAATGAATAAGGTATACTTACATCCAGTTGTTTTCATTCTCTGTTAGTTGGTACTAAAGTCTCTACAACATTAAAACTTTTTGACATGTAACAAAGCTTTAGCAACACTTATCTTGAGTAAACAAGCCCTAACTTTAAGGAATTACACTGTATCTACAGTCTTCCATTTTGAAGTTCTGCTTTTAATCACTCAAGCAATTAATTACAGCTTTGCTTTCAGAAAATAAAGGTGTGTTCTTAAGACATTCAATGGTTGCTGAAAAGCCTTGAAAGATGCTCTGAATATTTGTGACTACCCTGTAAGATAACAATTATCTTGTCCACAGAACAAGACCACAGAACTTTATGCAAAGATCAGCACATCAGTTCTTTGCAGCTATAAATTAACAGTTTTAACAATAAAACAAACCTGTAATGTAGTGAAATTAGGCCTAACAATATTTATATAATAATATATTTTTATTAGGCTAAATAATATTAGACAACTTACTGTCCATGCTTTCTTCCCACTTCTTCAACTCCTTGTATTTCCAATTTTCTTCTCCTACAAGAGATGCAACATTGATTAAGCTATATGTTATCTCAGGCCTGGATTCCTTCTGGAAGCCAAAATGTCTGTTTCGAAAACAAAATTTCTACATGCCTAAGAACTACAGGATTCATCCTATTTCATTTAATGTAGTCAGTTCAACTAACTATGTCATATACATCTTTACATTAAAAAACAAGATAGCTTAATAAATCAGCCTCAATGAAATTCTGACAACCTTTTAGGGGTTTCAATTTCTGATAGATAGGAGTGCATAAATACTTGGTTTGGACAAAGGAAGTTCACAGGGTTTTTCTGAAGTCAAGTGATTTTCAATAATAGAGAACAAATGCCACTGTGTATTTGGGCACCATGATTAGTCAAAATTTTTTGCAACCCTGTTTAATATATGAGAAACTTCAACTGCACTTTCACCTATTAGAATGGACTTTCATAAAGATATGCAGCTTGCAAGAAACTGATAATCTCAGGGAAATAAACAGGAGAACAGTAGAGACAATGGTCTAGGAATATAAAATGCACAGAAAACTCTCTACAATTAAGTTTGAAAGAACATTTCCATACACCTTCAATATAGTGGTATTAGAAGTAAGGAATAACATACATATTCACCCTATTTTTAAATTCAACTATTGATTATAAATAACTCGTAATCTATATGTAGTAGTAAAGTGAGACACCTGACATATTTGTGACAAGAATTTGAGACAATTCAATTCCTAGAAAAAATTTTAAGTTTCAAACATCTAAATTTTTGAGTGTGATTTATTTTTAACATATTTTTTAATTTTAAAGAATATAAAGTAAAAGAATCAAACAGGTACACATAAAACTAAGCAAGAAAATTTCTCTAGGACTTTTTATTTGTGCACCCCCATGCTTTTCTTTTCATCTAGTACATACAAACAAAGCAATAAGAACAGCTGAGGGGCCCCAAGGGACTTTGATTCTGCTTCAGTTCCTTGTGGGATTCCCTCTTCCATTTTGCAAGGCAAAGCTCCAGTAGGTAATAACTTAGCCTATTCTACCCTTAAAAATTCTAGTACTGGGAAGCATGAAACAGAGTTACATGACCTGTCAAGTGCTTATAGAAAAAAATACTTGAAGGCCATAACTTTGAGAAGTCTTTCAGTTAGGTTTCTTTAAAACACGTCATTAATATACAAATATTTTAACCTCTCCTTCAATGTATGCAGGATTAAGTCTGTTGCATTATGAATTAATGCTGACTTTGACTAATCATTAGAGTTAACTGCTAGTATATAGACCATGTAATAAGTCAGTGAACTATTTAATTACTTAAGTTTTTTTTCATGAAAAATCTAAATATAATTATTTCAATGTGGTCTGTTCAGTCTTTTTCCTGCTCCGAAATATTTCTAACACTGACATATTTATCCCAAAGTACTAAAAAATCCTGAATTAAAATTTCTCTCTCTCTCTTTTTTTTTTTTTTTTTTTAATGGGCTATTTCACCTGATATTTACATTAAAAACTTCAAAGATGAATTTTGGGAATGTTATGTAATAACTTAAATACTGACCAAGAAGTAAAGCCACTGGGGAGGGAGAGAGCACAGGAATTTCAAGGACACACCAAGATGTTGATTTAGAGCAGAAGTAATGGCCTTCTGTGATTCTCTCTCAATTCACTAGAGAAGGCAGCATGGAGAGTTTACATTCTGTGTCTTAAAACTACTCTTTATTCCCTCTGTGTTACACAAAGAGGTATAACTCCCTCCACATTATACCACAAAGTAACTTGATTCTGAATATTCTGACTGGTTCTGATATGCTGACAGAGAGCATAAGCTTCCTCCTACACATGCTTCAAACCCTTTCTTTCAACAGATTTTTTATAGAATGCTGAAAGACACAGTCCAGCAATGAATGATTGTGTGTGCACACTGAACTATAAAATGTGAAAAGCAACTCGCTTCTTACCTTCTGTATTTCTCCAAAGTAAAAACAAAAAATGGTTCCAAGCCAAACAAAAAAAGGAAAAATTAAAGAACAATAAAGTTTGCAAAGATATCATCTGGAAACACAAAGCCAACAAAGCATTCTTAATAAATTATTTGCAAAAAAGAAGAGAAATATCTGTAGAAATATGAAATATTTTGCCATGAAGAAGATTATGATAAACAGATGCATGTAGAAATATAGAACATTTCGTCATGCAAAAGATGATAAACAGATGTCTGAAACATTTGTTTAGAGGCAGATTTTTAGGTATTTATTCACCAAAGAAACTTACAGCTAGATTTTACAATGATTGCACAAGAAAAGGCATAAGGTAAGAAGGACATCAATTCCTTAATCCTAAAAAGTTAAATAACTTCTTATAAAGACTGTGATAATGCAGGCATATATTTATGTAATTCCTATCTGAACAAGATTTCTCATAATCAAAAGAAGGTTTTCCATTGCATGAATCTTCATTTTACAGAGAATCTTTTACAGCTATTAAGGGCCCATGCTCAAACAAAAGTTATTTCCGGTAACTTTACAACCATACTTACAATCATAACTTCCAGAGCTAGAACAAATTCCAAACTAACCTAGCCTAAGCACTAGCAGAATATGTTTGTTGGAAGTCATTATAAGCTAAGGCTGGGTAGTTTACAAACTTTTCTTGCAAAGATCAACACAAGAAATTTCAAAGATAGATAAAAATCATAATGAATTTGATCTGCTTTACAATTGCTATTAAATATTCTCAATTCCACATTTGCTGACAGTGTAACAAATCATGTAAAATGTAAAATTAATGAAAGCATTTCTAAATATGAGCTTGTTCTACAGTGCTTCCAGTAAGATAAACTTCTATTCCTCAATCAATATTAAAAATAAAACTGGATTAAAAACTAGACAGCTGTCCTATTATTTTATATGGTAACTTTCAATATGAAATTGTTGAATGTATCACGAAAGGGGGGTACTCTCCATTTATTATGTCTGAAAAGAAAAAGCTGTACCTGTAGGCACAAAACTTCTCATGCTGATGAGTACTAGACATTTGCATAAGCCTAAAAGTTTTAAGGAACTCATAGGTACAACAGTTTATTACAGAATAAACAGACACAGCTCTGCATACTCTGCTACATCTCTAATCATATTACCTTGATGGTTTTCCAGATACATATCAAATCGCTGAATGACCTTTTTAGAATAATCTATTTTCTCTTCCACTTCTGCCAACCTAATGAACAGATAATGAAAGTCAAGATTAAAACTGTATTGTAAATTGCTTACTTTATTTTAGACAAAACTGCAAAGAGAAATCAAGAACAAAAATATAAAATATATCAAAACCAAAAGAATATCAGGATGATTCTTGTTATTATAAAAATAACATGAAAATCATGTCACATTAGTCCTCTGCTTATTAAATAGAAGTTCTGTAGCTCCTTTTAACTAAAACACAATTTTTCTTGAGACATCAGTAATTCTTAACTTACTCAACTACTCCCTCTACTGGTTGCTATTTAGCTTTAGAGAGAAACAATTGTTAAACTGCAGTAATTGTATTACTTAAACTGTACGCAGTAAAATCCACTAAGAAATTTCCAAATAAATTACACTGGTACATAATCAGTTACAGTGTGAAATTAAACTACATTTAACATATTTCTACATAAAATTTCAAACATAATTATTTGTTATTATCTATTAAAAAATTATGTGAAGTAACTTATTATCCATTTGAAATGCGCA
The DNA here is from genome assembly GCA_032173965.1 of Sitta carolinensis. Lineage (NCBI taxonomy): Eukaryota > Metazoa > Chordata > Aves > Passeriformes > Sittidae > Sitta > Sitta carolinensis. The sequence goes on from CM063313.1 coordinate 53,382,641, forward strand.
AAAAATTAACCAATAATTATCGCTGGGAATATTATAGCTTAAAAGAATTTAAAATTGTTTCTAGGAGATTTTATGAAATATCTCAATTTTTCTTTCAAGAAAGAAAAATCAAAAGGCTCAAAGTCAGAAAACATTGTACTGTTTTATCTACACCTCAATATATTACTATTTGTTATAAAATTTACTTGACTTTCTGGACAGTTTTTGGAGAGGCCCAGTACCCAAGAATCAAGAAGAAATTCCCTTCTACTCCTTAGGATGGAACTTTTGTAACTCTTAGGTTTTAAGAACACATAAACAAACTTAAAAACGTGACTGCAGTGCAATGCAGGTTCAATTTCACAGCTGTCCCAGAGGAGCAGCTCTTACAAATCAATGTCTTCTTCAGTGTTAAACAAGTTTAAGTCAGTGCTATTACCAATTTATATTCTCAAGGTGTGTTCATAAGGGATGCAAGTATCTTATAATGAAGATCTAAATGTCTTATCACTATAAAACTTGTATACCCAAAACAGAAGAACATATTCTACTCTCTGTGGAAGTTTAAGACTAGCACAGATTTGAAGACATGGTGATGTTCTAAAAGTCTATAGAAATAGACTTTGTGAAGGAACACAACTATGTGTCCTTAGGGTGGACATAAAATTTACAGCAACAGTATAATGGGGTTACTCACTGTCTTTCCATGCTTGCAATTTTTTGACTATCGTCTTTAACCTATAAAAAAGTTCAACAACTTTAACATATGAAATCAAATCTACAAATGAAAAACGAAAATTTTAAAAAAAATCTGAATTCAAAACACAGGGAGTAAAACTTAGCATTTGAAATCACAAATTTTTGACGTAGTCCAACCAGAAGCAAAACAATTTAAGCGTTTTATCTTCCAAATGTTTAAAAATCATACTTCAAAAATCAAGTACACTTACCATTGGTCATTCAGACCAATAATCTATATAGTATAAATGGCTAGTTACAGTGTAGGCCATTGTAAACTGATCCGATTACTCCTGGACTAGTATACCTGTTCAGTACCCCACAAGGATACTCTCTGGAGTTAAGTTACAAGAGCTGTTCAACTGGATCAGTTTTCTCAACCAACATGTCTCATGAATAGAAGCAAACCAGCTGAAAACCTCATCGTGCCAATTTTGTTTTCTTTAAATAACAGAATGGTTTGGGTTAGAAGGGACTTGAAGATCATCTGTTTCCAACTCGCCCTTCTCCCAGCCCTGCCATGGACAGGAATGCTATCCACTTGATCAGGTTGCTTAGGGCCCACATCCAACCTGGCCTTGAACACTTCCAGGGATGGGGCATCCACATGTTGCAGTGCCTCACCACTCCCACAGTAAAGAATATTTCCCAACATCTAGTCTTTTCATTTAAAACAGTTTCCCCCAGCTTATCATTTTCTGCCTGTGCAAAAAAGTCACTCGCCTTCTTTTTTATAAGCCTTCTTTAGGCACTGGACTTAAGTTCAAACCTAAGTATTTTCAAGTATTGTCACCCCTATTAATACAGACTTGGAGAACCTTTTACATAACAACATTTTCTATTCTTGCCTGCTTTAGTAATCTTTCTCTTTCCTCCTGTGGAGACTCTATGTTCTTATCCTCAGCAATCATTCGATCTCGACGTTCCTTGAGCTCATGGAGCTTTTCATACAACTGTACAGCATCCTGTTTCACCCCAGAGTGTACTATTTCCTGTTTGGAAAAACAAACACCTACTGGCTATTTTCAGATTGTGGCAATCATGCTTTAGTTAAGGAACACTTACCTATACATTGCAAGTGAAGCTTATTTCTTCACACAGAGACAGTAAAAAGCACTTTATAATATACTTTATAAAAAGCAAATTTTATAATCCATATTGTTGAAATTGCATTTTCTGGAACAGAATATACCAATCAGTTATTTCCTGATTTACAAGTTCTTCCTTGGGCAAATTTTCTGAGGAGATTTATTACTTCAGTTTCTAGGGATTTCAAACTATATACAACATTCAAAAGGACTGAAAAATATACCTTCAGTGTTTGAAATTTAGACTTTCCCTTCCCATACTAGAAAATGATTCTATAGTATCTGAAAATTTAAGGAAAATAAATTACAGATATTTTTTTCTACTGTATTATTTTTACACTAGTGTTCAGGAAAGGTTAGTATAGAGACTACTTGTTATCATACATACAGCTCTTAGACTCTCTTCCTTTACATTTAGTGCATCCAATTCCTGCTGTTGAATAACCAATTCCTAAAGAAGAAACAAAATGCAAAATTCAGATAAAAATTACTACTTGATTAACTGCTTTTTTGCTCTAAACTTTAGGAGGTATCAAATGCTGTAAACCATCCCATTGCTGCTCTTAAAAATTTGAAGGACAAGACTCTCTCCAGCTCCTTCACATAACTCAGATGTAGTAAACACTTGCTTTCAGCATCCAACTTTTCCATTACTCTTACCATTGTTATCTGCAGCTGGGCTACTACCAAAAAATTGTTTGCCCTTTTTCTACTATTTTTTCTTAAAATCAGTGCCACAGGTGGAACTTATTATCTGTACTTTGAGAAGTTTAGAGTCAAATTTTAAAACCTGAACCAGCCATGACAGTTTCTTCATAGACCAGAAAGAAACAGGTAAGCTCTGACTAGTGATTCAGCTCATTCTAAGACAGATGGGACAGATGAATTCATCTCTGGACAGACTATACAGAAAAACTTTTAAGACTGTAAGGCTTGAAAAAACATTGTCCCAGAGAACCTAGGGATGTTACTCACGTTGTTAACATAAGGATACAAACATTTTATAAAGCCCAGTTAATTTTTTCTGTTACACTCAGACATACAATAATAATAATAATGATAATGGTGATGATGATGATAATAATAGAAAAAGCTAGTCAGATTCACTTTTATACGCAAGAAGAAAAGTTTCTACTCAAGTGAAGTACAAAAATTGCTGAGGTTATTTTTCCTTTTTGCTTGCTTTTATAGATGATAAAACATCTAAGTATTGCAGTGGCTTTTAAAAACTGCATGGCAACCCCTAAAATCAAACAGAAAATTGTGAACATTATTTCTTTTTAAAGTATGAAATATCAGAAGGCGAAGTATTTGGTCTTAGTCAATTGTTCTATTTTCAGGTAATTCTATAATTTGTTAAGACACCAGCAAGCTTTTTTATTGTATTACTCTCTTGTCAAGCTCTTTACTACTTAAATTTTATCTAAACCCTACGAAGCCTGTTTAAGAAATATTTTATGTAAGCATAATGAAACAAGCCAACCTGGGAGAGTTTTTCATTAGCAGCTTTCATCTCCATATATTTAGCTTGATTTTCCTGTGACATGTTTTTCATTATGTCATCTGCAACAACCCTTTCACGCTCAGTATCTTCTTCCACAGCTTGAATTAACTTTTCTGTGCTGTAAAAATAGAATGTTTTTGTAACTTTTGTTAACTTTTACTTGTTAATATATACTGTAAGCACTCACTCACTTCAAACTCCAATATTCCTTCAGCCTCACTGAAGTGCTCAGTGGAACACAAAGCCCTGGACTCTATAAAAAGGAGTCACCAACTTTTATCTAATCTTCCTGGAGCTGAATTAACTATACAAACATTCACAATATGTAGAGAAGATGAAAAATTCTCTGCCTTCATAATACCCACATGGTGTTTTCCAACACTCCCACATGGTCTACCTACATTGGTCTCAATGCTGGCAAAAGTATGGTATTCCCTCTCAATCACTGAATTTTTGGAGTAACAACAGACAGCGTGAAATAAGGAAGCTGGTATGCAATTTGTGAATGCACATTAAGAAAATATATTATACAGATACCCAGACTTCACAGCATCAGATGATGATGATGAACAGATTACTCTTTGCAAAGAATTGTTGATTACTTTAGAATGGACAGTGGTTCATTCAGAGGTCTGAGCAGTGTAGTTTTTTAACTATGCAATAACAAGAAATTAGTAATTTTTTACATTCTTGATTCAGGACTTTAATCTTGTTAGGAAAGTAATAGTCTGCAAATATAAAAATTTTACCATTCCTGCAATAATGAGCTACAAGCAACTGTCTTAGCAGATTTAAAGAATGCATAAAGAACTGTTCTCATTGTTATATGATAAACCTAGTAATTTCTATGAAATTCCTGTAAGCTAGAGAGTCAACTAGAGAATATACTGAAAGGAAATAAAAAAACCAAAAAAACACTTCTGAGACCCTGAAGAGTATACCTTAATTCCCTTCATTGTTCATGACAGAGAGCTTAAACAGTTCGGTTGTTTCCAGAGTGATTTCTCCTGTTAAGAATGACAAAATCAGCCAAATATCTTCCTTCAGGATTTTTTTTCATCTCTTTTTCATTAACTTTTCCTGAGTTGCAAGATGACAAGTTGTAAATTGTGTAACTGACGCTACTGGATCAAAGACTGCAGACGAGAATGCCCTCAAGTTTAAAGCAACATGCCAAAGAGTGGAACTGCACAATGATAATTTCAGGGTAAGGAAATAATGAAATATTGTAGAAACAGAGTAGAGTTGACATTGGAATGGACTTCTGAAGGTTGTCTGGCCCAACCTGTGCACTACTAAAAGCACATCACCGAGTGCAGGATGCCATTGTCTTTTTCAGGTTTCCAGTATCTTGAAGGATGGATACACCACAACCTGTTTAGGCAATGCTTTGATGTTTCTTCACTCTTACAAACAGAAGAGGTTTTCCTGATATTCAAATGGACTTTCCTGTTCTCCAATATGTGGTCATTATCTTTTGTCCTGCCCTTAGGCATCACTGAGAGCAGCTCCATTTTCTTAACCCCTGCCCATCATGCATTTACTTTGATAAAATAGCCACTAAGTTTTCTCTTCTGTAGATTAAACAATGCCAGTTTCCTCAGCCTTTCCTCAGTTTACATCACTTACAAGGAATTCTCAAAAGAGTTTCAAAAGCGTAACCATTTCCAACTACCTTCCAAGCAAGATCTATAACCTCCAGGAAACTGAGGATACTATGTAGAAATCTTGTCAGGTTAGCAGACCACGCTGCAAAAATGCTTTGGACCTAATGAAGATGAAATAAATCAAAGATATGATCTCCCACTTATTATGGTAAATTTGGAGTGCACTGGGACTGCATAAGAAATACTGGATGGTTGTAATGTGACACTAAATTTAATACTCTCTTGAGACTAAAACTAATTTATTCAGACCCAGTCCAAATATGAGGCCCTCCCTGCAAGTGCACCAGTTTATAAATGGTTAATTATGTCACATGTGGTAAAGGAAAAGAGCTATTTCTAAGCTACAAGAGTAGTTTGATCCAAGACCTTTGGAAGGCATGGAGCTAGGAGCTGTCAGGGAGCTTTCATGTCACTTATTTATTGAATGCTCCTCATGCCTCAATGTGGGCCAATGAAAGATGTTGCAAAGTCTCAGCAGTGACAGTTTCTCTCAAATCAAGCCCAGCTGTGGACATGGGAAGAAAGAAAATAGAGAAAGTGCAGTAAAAAATTCACCAAAATGCTAAAGGTGTTGATTTTCAGAAGAAATCTCCACTCTAGATGTAATTCTCCTGGAGACACTGCAGTACAGCTTACAGGGAGCTTGTATTTAAGTACAAATGGTGCTTTTTCGGGGAGATCACTGGAACCTTTAAAAGAGTGAGAATACAGTTTGCTACATGCATAGCAATATCATTCTTGAGGGCAGTGGTGTCTCCAAGCTCTATGCGATTCCTCTAATCTGTGCCTGAGATTTAAAGTGTGCAAGGCAGGACAAGGAAACAAACCTACTTTTTCAACCCACTCTATTTAAAGTGTGTGTGGACACATTACAGAGTTGCCCCTTTACATGAGGCGATTCTCCTTTCCTTACATGGTAAGGTCTCTGGGCTAAATACTTCTAGATGATCCAGCATGTCCTTCAGACTAGAAATGTCTGATTTACCATGATGCATCTTATCTGGCAGAAACCTGCAATTTAGTGATTTTTCAAGAGGCAATAAAAAAATCAGCAATGACTGTCAAAGAAACACAATTAATTGGAATACTATGGATGAAGCTGAATCAGGGATGAAGCCTGGAAACTTGTAGAATGTTTTGAGATATTATGCAAAACAAATGTGCCAATAACAACAAAGACATAAAAGCAATTTATACAGCCACATATTGGATGTATAGATGGAGATGGAAAAGAAATGAACTGTTATGTAGTTTGGTGGTATGCATTGGACAGAACGAGCACTAAGCAAGTAATTCATAGGACACAGTGCTTGTATATCAATATAATCCCTTTTTGTTTCAGCCTGTACATAGACACTCATTCCACAGCAAGTATGATTTGGTTTTGGAACTTCTTCCTGAAATACAGCCTTTATTACAGACATCTTTACAGTGCATGTAATTATTTGTAAATAATGAGCTTTATGTATCAGCTCCTCTAATGATGATGTTTCCAAAACACAAACATTAAACACAGTTAACTAGCAACTAGAAAGATTCACTTCGGTGTGCAAATATCTTGACATTTTTCATTTCATGAATGAAGAATTAAAAATAAAAGTCTTTTTCTGCCTCCAGCATTTCTTTAATTGATTATAACTTAGCTTGCTTGTAAATCACCTGTGGCATTTAAACTCACTGCTTCCTCTACAATCTGGAACTTGGCACTTCAGCATATTACAATTAGACTTTCCTATTGGCTGCTGATCCAATTAAATCCAAGATGATTATAAGAAGTTGCTCAACTTAGTCAATCTTTTGCTAAGGATTTTCTAGGTTTATTATTTTTTACTCTGCCTGGTTATTCATCAGGTACAAAGGTTGAAGAAAAACGAAGTGCTGTTTCACCATGTTATTTCTTGTCAGTGCAGTGAAAAATCTACACATGTGTACACATGATACCTCTAAGAAGCAACAGAAAGGTAAGACACTTGGCATGTCTAATTCAAAATGCAGGCAAAGATTTATTACTGTAACTTTGTTGCTAGACTGGAAGCAAACACATCTCAAGGTACATTAAAATTTCAGGAATTAGTATGAACCTTGGACATGTTGAGTTGTTAAGTAAAAATTCTACCCCATTAGAAAGTTGGGGAACAGACTCTGAAAACCAGACTGATTATTCAAACTCAACTACCTCCCCAGAAAAACAAAAATCATTACATTGTTTTTTAAATTATATAATTTTCTAAGTTCTTAGATGGATATTTTTAAGAAAGCACTTCTAATTACAAGGAAATATCAAAGTACTATCACAGTATTGCCAGTGTATTGCCAGGCTAAGTCTCTTTCCAAAGCAGTTAGTTTAAAGAGCAGCTGGTAAAATCTGGTTCTAGTAAAATGCTGGACTGCAACTAAAATTACAGATGCTTTCCTGCTCTTTTCTGATTATACAGGTTCACACAAACAAAACGCAGGCAGTCACATTTGTAAAAAATCCCTATGTTTTTTAGGAGAAACTAAAGTAAGAGCTAGGAGTGTTTTGGACTTAAGACATATGTACAACTTAAATTTTCAACTTGGTTGTTATTAACTTACAGATTAACATTAAAAATATTTATTATATTTACCTATTCTATTTAAATAGCTCTTGTCTTGTAATCTGAAAACAACAATATACTATTAATCTATACTTATAAATAGCTGGGTTAAGACCTGCTTTGTTTCAGAACATCTAGGAAGCTCTATGTTTGAACTCCAAATATGCTGCAAGATCCAGATGTAAAAATGATCATTTTGGGAACTCTCAAAGTGCGTTATGTCTTCCATTAAGAATACACAAACTGGTTAAAAAAATATGTAGGCCACCACTACCACCACTATCAAGTGCAAAACCTAACACAGAACATAATTCCACAGGAGCTGCTGCTACTGCTGCTAGCACCTCTTGTCCCTGCCACAGATAATGGTTAAATGGCAAAAGGTTTATGAACTCTTTTTGTATTCAATATAAGTTTCTGACAGAAGTAGAAATACACAATGGATCAGAGTATTGTAAGTGGCATTTATCTCCCTCTTCCTTCCAAGTTATGAAATTTCCAGGATGATTCAGTTAGGCGAATGAGGTCAATCCTTCTTCATGGAAATATAGAGAAGTTAACAAACAGACTTGACCAGTTTGTTCTATGACCTCATTCATTTCATTATAATCAGCAAAGGCTTCCCAGCACTCATTTTAAGGACTGATGGAGGTTTTCTAAATCTGACAGGCTGCCTATATTTAGCACTGTTTGTGCAATTAAGACTTCCATTAATTTTCCCCACTCTTTGCTGTTAAATTCAGTGAATACTCTGTACAGCTTGCTTTAAACAAGTATCTTACATTTTACCTTTTGGATCTCTATTATAACTTTGGAAGATAGAAATCTGGCAAGGAGACACTAAGATTAACTTTACACCCTATCTTTTCAAATGCTTAAGAAAAAATGGAAAAAAATAGAAAAGGTTAATTACCTTTTACATAACATTTTCATTCAAGTGTGGCATAAACAGGGACTAACAACATCTCACAGATATGGTGTAACATTTCTTCTCAAAATGATTAGATACTGCAAATATTGTCTGATTCAAAGGCAATAACTGAGAGACCCTTTCTTTGAGAGATGCTAATTTCACAATAAATACCATATGTAGGACCCTTCTTAACTTTCAAAAAATAAGGCTTGAATCTGTACAAAAACTCCATCGCTAGAGACTGAACCATGCTTACTTAGTTCCAAAGATCAGAGCAACCTTCATACCTTCATAATAGACAAGTCCAGGTTTATGTCATACTGTAGGTTTTATTACAGACAATAAAGAGATTAAAAGATTGATCCTCTAATTAAAAATTCACAAAAATGCTTACATGAGAACATAAAAGAAATCCGACTGGACAAACCAACAACTGTCTAGTAGAGTACGCTACGTCTGTTAGAAGAACAAGAGAAATTGTACAGGGAGAGCAGGCAAGCATCAACACTTTGGAGTTTACTCCAATTCATAGTCTTCCAGTACCCATAATTGCTTTAACAGGATATTAATGAGTACAGCCCTGCCTATTTGATTTATACATTTATGATACTTTTCTCTATTAACTTGTCTAACCAACCCCTTTTCTTTATTGGTGATACAGTCTGCACACTTGATTTTAAGTCTGGCTCAATTAAGTGAAAGCTGAATTTATTAATTCGGATAACACCTGTTTTTTCACTTAATTTCACATTACAAAGTATTTATGTAGAACAAAATTTATTAAACTATCATTGAAATAATTTTACCTATTCATTTGTTAAACTACCACTACAGAAGATGCCAGTAATTCCGGTTTTGATATGCGAAAGTGTTGTTTTTTACTAGGCTCCAAACATGAAACTCTATTGGCTTGTGATCTGGGCTGGAACACTGTTTTTGAATCCAGTCACTGCTGACTGCAACATTACTTCCCAAACTGTAAGTTTTATATTGATGTGAACTACCCTTATTTTTGAAAGATGCACTTGAAGCAGAAGGCATTTTAAAAACTTTTTCATAAACATAAGTCCTGAAGAAAGAAATACAAAAATGCAAGCAAAAAGTATTTTTCTGTGTAATGGACAATTAGCTGATGGTAGTCATTGTAAGTGGGTGAATAACACCAAAATACATTTGAGATGATTTTGTGTCTTAAATTCTTCCAGATAACAGATATGTTTACATATCTAAATAAATGTACTCTCTTCAGAAAACAAAAATATTTCAAGATATTGAGAGCAAAGACACAAATCAGAAAAGACTATGCTAAACTTTAACTCAGAAAAACAAAATGAAGTTAGGTGCTATAGCAAAATATATAATAAATATTTTGTTGAAGGTCTGCTCTAAAGATATTTTAAATTAAAAGTAAACACAGATTTTTTTAAAAAATACATTTTAGAAGGCATATTTGAATTAATTTGCAGTCTTGAATAAACTTCCTCTATGACACTTTTTTTTCAGATTATGTAGGAAAGGAATTCTATTTTACCCAACGAATAATTAATTCCAAATATAAATTCTGAAATGGTATGCCAAACTGGTTACGTTTTTGATGACCATCACATAAAGACCCATGTATATAAGCACAGAGCTCAGCACCAAGTGCTCTGGAACATCAGGTCACTAGACACTAGAAGGATTCATTCCACTGTATCATCAGAACATGAGTTAATTAAGAAAGATGTAAATAAAACTTCATAAAGAGCAATATAACTTTTCTTTTAATGTGACAGCATTAAAAAATAGAAGATAGTTTTCTCTTGCCTTTAACAGTCCCCACTGAGATAGCTTCATTAGCAGACTTTTCTACAGCATTTAATTGTTGTAATTCTTTTCTTTTCAACAGGTTGCTTGTGAGGCATCTGGAAAGAACCTCTTTAATATCTCCCCCAACGTTTTTCAAAATGTTACTAAATTAAGCCTCAAAAACAGTAAAATCACTTTAGAAGATCATGACAAAGAGATTCTTGGACATTTTATTAACCTCACTGAACTTCATCTGAATGAAAACAATATTACCGTACTGAACAATAACAGCTTCTACAATCTGAAAAATCTTGTTATTCTGGATATTAGCAACAACCGTATTAACACAATTCATAAAGCAGCATTTGCAGGATTAAATCAACTCTCAGTGTTGAATCTATCCTATAACATGATTGCTCAACTGGATTCAGATACATTTACTTCTCTAGAAAGCCTGACAGTTTTAAATCTACAGTATAATTTTCTGAAATATTTTCATGTAAAATCATCTTTTAAACTGATTAAAATTGTTTTAGCTGGAAACCCATGGATCTGCTCCTGTGACCTCCTTGACTTACAGATATGGCTAAATGCCTCCAAAGTGACACTGGGTAAGTTTTGGTAAGAACAGCATTTCATAGTCTTTTTACATCATATAATTTTACTGTGCATTTTCTTCTGATGTGGATAAAATCCACCATCAATTTACCCATATTATGCAGTAATACAACAGCTATCCATGAGATTTTTTTAGATTGGAGTGCCAAAAAATTACCAGCATCTCAGCCTTTTCACTGTTCACATTCACAGAAAATGAAGGCAACACAACATGTACACTCCCAAACATGGAAAAAATCTCCATCAAGATGGCAGCTATCCAACCAGCCGACTGCAAAACTGAAAAGGCTCCTTTAGAAAACACTGTAACTTCTACTCCTGCTGTTCATCTTAGAGGCAGTGCCTTAATAACAGCTCTGACTCCAAACAACATCACTGGAAACAATGGAACTCATGCAGGTAATACACAGATATTTCACTTTGCTACTTATGAGTTGTTTGATTTGCTGTTCCATGACTTTATACTGTTTTGCATTCCAAGTACACTCTGACTCTTCCATAAATACCAGGGCTATGGAACAAGCATATTTCCACATGCTGGTAGACAGTCACACGTTACAGTGAACGTTAAGGTCTACTGAATATTCAAAACACATAAACCCCACAAATCTCAAATGGTAATAAAAAATTATAATGAAATTTCAAAGCCCTAACATTCAAATAAGTTTAGATCTCTGCCTAAAAGAACTCGGGAAGCAACTTTCAAAACAATTGTTTTTTTTCAAACTAACTGCTTTCTAGATGTAGATGTCTTCCTATAATGTGACAGCATGAACTTACAGATTTTACTCCCGTTCTAACTGTGTTCAGTATAAAGGATGTGAATGTGCCCATTGCGCGTTCTTTGGAAATTTCAGTGATAGTCTCCTCACCTTTCTTCACCTTTCAATGTTAATCTTACATGCCAGTTAACTCTTCCATCCTGAAATGCTTTACTTCTCTCTTCTGGCTAAAGCAGGAAAATTATTTACAGATATCTACACAAACTATAAGCTACCACTGTGAAATGTTTCTTTAGCTGTACCACCTCATAATTTATTTTAGGGTAGTAGCCAGCACACAAAACCATCTTCTAGATAGAGTATTGGCAACTACAGTTTACTGAAGTTTTTATTATAACAGAAGCACAACTGAAAGGACATGCCAAGCAAAAGACATATTTTAGGGTTCAGACACTAACACCACATAAAAAGTAAAGCCTAGGAAATAGAACTTGAAGCCAATTACTGATTATTTTTTTCCAAATGCTAATCTTGGAATTTAACTTCTGGGAAAAAAAATCTTTTGTGTGTATGTATTTATTATTTTTATCTACGTCCCCAGAGCTTTATCATTGAAATAGACTTTGAAACAATGATTTTTTATAAATATGCAAGGCAGGTTTATACTGCTAGGAAATATGAGATGTACATACATTATTAGTCTCTGTGATGTTATCGACTCCCTAAGAACACAGCAACAACATTCTACTAAAGCTCTGGAGACACTCAGTAATTCCTGTATCAATGCTTACTCTGTGAGTTCTCAATTTAACTATGAAAAAATCATACTTGAGTTCTTGCTAGTGTTCCCCATGAAGATTACTCTTCTTTTTTCCTGTTTTTTTAAAGAGACACCACTTGTTGGCAAAAGCTGGACCTTCTTAGCAGGTGTCCTAGGGTTTGTCCTAGGCACTACACTCCTGATTTTTACTGCTGTAAAATGCCCGGCATGGTATCACTACTTGATCAGCTACCATCACCGTCTTCTGGAAGAAAATGAATCAGAGATGTTTGAACAGGAGTTCTCACCTGACATGAGTCCTTCTCCTTCAGTATTGGGTACAAATAGTGAAGAACCCATTGTAATATTTGAGAAAGTTCATGCATGGGAGATGAAGAAGATGGATTTATCGAGGATAAATACATAGATATTTATGTAAATGAGGAGCGTTAATGTCTTAAACAATGGATGCTGAACTGATATTTCAAAAACAAAGTATACTTGTACTTCCATTTTATGCTTTATTACGTACAATGCAGAATGAAGTTATGCAGTCTATCTCCTTTCATCTTGCCAAATCCATAATAAGGTTTTGCTGTGTCAATCATAAAGTTAAAAAACGGGGTCATATGCATGCATTATTGGCACAACGAGTACTTCAAAAGACTCAAAGTCTGCAAAAAAGACTCTTAATCCACTTCTAATAAAAATGTTTTGGCCACTTATACTGGGAGACTTACTGTACATTGTTTAATATGAAAAAAGTAGCAAGTGAAGTTGGCAAAATCATTAATACTTTCATTGTGAAGAGGTCTAGAAGAGAAAAATAATTTCTCTAAAATGTTGAAGAAGACCACAGCCTGACTGGGGTCTGGCTCCAAATCAATGGTGTAACAGCTCTGCAGTCTATTAGGCAAAACTAACACAATCAGACAATGGAGCATTTGGGTAGTTCCTTACCCAAATTAGCAGAGCAAGAGAGACCAACTGCTGTGTATTCTCAAATATGTGTATATACAGTGCAACAAAAAATTACCCTTACTGCATTGCTATTGAACGAAATATTTTCATATTTTCTTAACCCTTAAAAATGCATTCAGGGTGGAACAGACACATTTGCAAGCTGTTTAAAACTACAGCATTAATACAATGTGACATTATTAACTGGTAAACTGGTTGCTTTGGTGTGCTTATTAATACATAAAATCTCATTGCTGTTATTGCTTTCACTGGCAACAAGCACGATCATACAGCTTTCTCCTGCACCATTCCTGTAACTTAATGAACTATCTCAAAAACTCAACCTCTCAGCCTATCACTACACAAGTCATTATCATAGCTTAAAAATTCTTACTGCAAGCATCTCACCATCCTCATCTTTCCCTCTACACAACCCTACCTTACTAGCCAGGCAAAGATCTAGTACCCACTCCTGCTTGCTTTCTTCACTCTACCACTCCACAACAAAACTCCCAAAACTTGACAGCAGATTGCCAAAAGACAGGAGTCTCTATTGCAACCTAACTCTTCCTGGATGGCATGTAATTATCTCCAGAGGAGTAACCAGAGTTCAGCTGCAACCTGGCACTAACGTATCATCTCAAAATTGTTCAGGCATCACCTGTCATATGCATTGCACTATTAGCGTAACAGGTAGCACCTCAATTTTCCCAAGCTGAGTTATGAGAAGTTGGGTTATTCAAAGATGAAAAACATACACTTAATGTACTTACGCTTTTCTTTCTGTGAAAATTTTATCTATACTCTGAGCATCTCGGTCATTCTGAATCTTTAACTTAAAAAAAGAAAAAAAAAAAAGTTTAAATACAATCAAGTTTGTAATAAATCATGGAATCATATAGGTTGGAAAAGACTGCTTAAGATCATCAGGTACAACACTTAACTCAGCACTGAGAATTCCACCATTAAACTGCATCCCTAAATACAACATGTACACATTTTTTAAATACTTCCAGAGAAACTGATTCACTTACCATTTCTATAGGATCTATTACTGAAACAATAATATACTGTTTAAAACTGCACAGATGGAATGAAAAGCATTCTTCTCTTTGTGACACACACATTGTATCTTTATTATTCAATCAAATGCAAGCAAAAAAAGTTGTTTTGACCAAGAAATATTCAAGTCATTTTTCAAGTTACCAAAACAACCTTTACCAAAACTGGTAACCTTTACTGAAACTGGTTTCTTTTGTTTATGAACAAATTGGTGATAAGAAATAAAATATGCATAATGCCAGTCATCATACCTTAACACTTAGAGGATGTGTTAGAAAAAAAACAAAGAAAGCAAAGGAAGAACAAAACTTTTTGATTTTGTGGTGGCTATGTCAGAGACCAATTTAATATCTTTTACACTGGAAACATTTAAAAGGCTAAAGACAAAAGAGAATGTCCAGAAGACCAGGTAGCTTTGTAAGGCTGTGCAGTCTGCTTAAATTTGCCTCTCCTAAGACTAGTGTTTAGCGCTCCTAAGGGAAAAAAAAAAAAAAAAAAAAAAAAAAAAAAAGAAGTTATTTTAGCACTCATAATTTGGGCTGTGATTAACACCCTTCTCAAATTTAAATCACAGAAAACTCTCATGGGGCTGTTAACACAAGACTACAGGCAATTGTCTTACTGCTAATTAGCTTACTGCTAACATGTTGCCAACATTATGAATAATTTAACTGGAAAAAATGGCTAAGTTTTAAGTCAGTGCTATGCTTTTTCAGATAAGTCACACTTTCAAACCACCAAGAAAATAACACATCGTTTCATTTTTAGAGCATAGCAAATATCCTAAATCTTACCATATTGTAATCACGGATCACTTCTGCTGTATCTGTACTGGTGTTAAGTATATCCAGAACCTGAAACAAGACAGAATTACAATCTGTTACTGCTCTTGTTTTCTTAAAAAACCCCAAAAATCAGATGAAGGGTTCATGAAATCACTGCAATTTTTGGTTATTGCAAATCGAAAAAACACGACTTGGGAATCTGAATAGATCACATGTAATTTTCAGAAATAATCATCATTACAAGTTGCTGATCTGAGCACAGAAATATTACACAGTACCAATTTCTTAAATCCATATATCGATACTTCTCCTAATCTAGAGTACACTTTTTGTTTTCCTGTTTCCATCTCTTTCCTTTCCATAACTGAATAACAGCAGCATTAACCAGCACATTTTTACAAAGAAATGTAAAAAAATTATTCCAAATAAAGCAAAAGCAGTACAAAGTAAGCATGAGAATAAATGGGAGCATTCAGTATCAAAATCTGACAGCAGCATACCATGTTGTAGTCTGTTAGTTGACCTTGAAAATCTTTGATTTCACCAGCTAAAGCTTCTGCCCTAAATACAAAAGAGAAAGTCAAACTTCAAATGGTAAGATTTGTATATGTAAAAAATAAAATAATTATTCACTGATTCCTTGAAGCCTGCCCAATACTTGAAAATAGTCTTGTGACTTAGACAGTACTGCATTAGGTGCAATACATCTCACCGTTTTTCATAGGACAAATAGACAGATTTCTCTTGCTTGAACATTTCTACTTCTTCCTGCAGCTTGTTAATTTCTGTTGTAAGTTCCTTTATTTTACTTCTGAAAAAAAGAAAAAAGAACCATTAACATTTGGATGTACAACTAAAGGACAGCAAAACCAGTAAATATCTTTTACTATAGGAGATTTGCAATTAGTATCTCTCACACTGCATTTTGTTTCAAGTCAGCATTCCTAAGATGTGCTAAGTGTAGAAAAAAATCAAAAGAGTTGTCTCAGATAAAGTTTTAAGTATTTGCTGGAAAGCTTCGGTATGAAATAGAGTATTTTAGTTAGCTTTTTGTCTCTACTGGTAAAACAGATGTGGAAAGAAAAAAAACCAGCGTAATTTCACAGAATGTGGGTATCATCCATATTCAAAATTACATCTTTTATTCAAAACTGTATATGAACTGCTAAAATCCTGCATGCAATAGTTTGCATAAGGTCTTGACTTTGTCATTGCTAGCTGAACATATAATCCAAGTAAACCACCTGAAATATACATTAAAAAACGTTTTGTTTGCAATGCTACTTCTAACATATAGAGATATCAGACCTAAAAAACATTGGAGGTGGAAGCTCAGAATCACTGACCCTCCCCTTTCTAATGCTGTGAGAGAGCGTTTAACTTAGCAAGCCTAGCAACAAAACCTCAAAGGATTTTCCTTTCTTTCTTCCTACAGAATATCTGTGCAAAAGATAACCTTCATTCTTACAGCAGCACTCATATAAAACTTCATTATAAGTGCAACCACTTATTGTACACTATTGCCAAGCTTCAATTCTGTGTCTGAAAGGGAATAGACCATTAAATGTGTTACTAAGACGTACCTCAACAACCCAAGGTAGTATGTTTTATCCATTATCTGTCTCTGAGGACCTGATAAAAGAGAGCAATAGGATAGTTTGTTTAAAAAACTCCTAATTTGGATGAATTGTAAATTAGGAAAACAATCTGCAAAATTTACATTTAAAAAAAATTATATCTAATATCTTTTAGTGTTCTTAAATAGTAATTATCTAATTTTAAAAAAGGGCATTTTTAGACTGCTGTGAAGATAAACATTACTAATACAAATATATGAATAATTACTATGTAATACATTATTTTAAGTATTCTGTAGTGATGAAAGAAGACACAATTACTCTGTTCTATTATTTTGAATTATTTTTAAAGACAGCTCAGCTATAGAAAAATGCTTATCTTCTTTGGTGGGCAAGAGTAATGACAGAAAGAGGGATGTTTTAATTTTCTCTTTCTTTTTGCTGCTCTTTTTAATCACAGCTCTTTGCTCTGCAATTCATACAATGATGGAAAACTTTCCTTTAAAACACTAAATATTCTTTCAAAATGTCTGAAGACATATTGAGGGCTATTTTCAGCTTAAAATACCTTTCATTGCAATTTTTATTCCACTTAATCCCTGCTGAGTCACTGGACGGTCTGCAACTTTAATCTGCGATGATAAGACTCCTCCAGGAGTCAAAGAACCACGACGAGAACCAGGTCTTGCTGTGCTAGGATGCATCTATTAAAAAAAAAAAACAGTTGCCAAAATAGTTAAAAACTTCAGTTAGTCTCTATACACTTTCTGTAGGAATATTTTAATGTTTACATCTCTACAGGGAAGTAAAGCTTCAAATGAACATCTGCTGCAGAAGGTAAGAGATTACCTTTGAGCAGCTGTTCATTGTTCCATCTACCTGCAACACTAATGCTATTTAGGTCTCTCATGTGAACTCCAGATGCTGGATGTCCCTGACCCCCACCCGACAAAGTTAGCAAAACTTTACACAAAACTAAAATCTTAAATTCTTCTTAAGAAAGAACTTCTCACTCCAGTCATGGTACTAAAAAAAAAAAAAAAAAAAAATAGAAAAAAAAAAAACGGACAAAAATCTAAATAAATCAAAAGAATTATATACTAATTTTAAAATATTTTCTAACATACCGCTGTTCCTACTCTGCCTGCTGACGGAGTCCTTGATGAAGAGGCCTGCCTTGATGAAGGGGTCAGCCCTATTCCTGCTCTGGAAGCAGAACGAGATGTGGGAGGTCTGTTACTGCTGGCCATATTCGTTTCCTTTTTAACGTCTGGTAAGAGAAATAATTCCTTGATTTGCACGAGGCCCTTAAAACTATGAGAAACCGACTCTTTAAAGCGTAACTCTTATTAGAATATTGAGGGAGGTTGGTTTTTTTTTCTTTTTTAGTAGTCTGCAAAGTACTTCTTTGCTGGATGGGGCAAGACAGCAGGGCTCAAGGACCACGCAACGTCCATGAGTAATCTGAGGTAGCAGTCTTTTTTCAATGCCTAGTGAGCCCTAGGTTTATTCTTGTAGCATTTATTGTTTCAGTATCTGAATGCAAATCTTTAATGAAACAAACTGGAAGCGAGCAACTGCTGCAAATACTCATTCGGGTTATCCACAGACGGTCCGTAAGCCACCACCCGTCACTACGGCGATCCCAAACTGCGCTATCCCTGACAAACCCCGGCAACCTTCGCCACCCCCGAAGGAGCCCATCCCAGCCGTACAAAAGCGCAGACCCCGGGGGGCCCTGTTCCCTCACCGCGCCCCTCAGCCGCCATCAGCCCACGGCCAGCGCTGCCGTATCGCGGCAACCACCCGCACGGATCTCGCGATGGACGCAAACCCCGCTCCAGCCTACCGTAGCTGCCGAGGACTACGACTCCCAGAGACCCTGTCGAGACAAGAGCGGCGGCAAAGCCCCCGCTGCCGAGCGCGCTGCTTGCCGGGATAGGAAGACTCGCGTTGGCCGGGCGGTGCACCATGTGACGACACTTCCTGCGCGGCTTCCGGCGCGGCCCGTGCTGTGTCAGGCCGGCGCTGCCGCCATGGCGGGTGAGGGCAGCATGTTCCGGCTGCGCTGCTCCCTGCTGGGGCACGGGCAGGACGTGCGCGGCCTCACCCGTGGCCTCTTTCCGGAAGGCGGCTTCGTGTCCGTGTCGCGGGACAGAACCGCGCGGCTCTGGGCCCCTGATGGGTGAGTGCTGGGCCGCGGCGCTGGGCGGGCCGGGCCGGGCGCTCCAGCCGGTGCTTGGCAGAAGGGAGGGCGTGGAGGTGCCGCCGCAGAGGCTCCGCCTGTGCCCCGCTGAGTTCGTCTCTGCAGCCGAGTCCTTCTGAGGGGCTCCCGGCAGAATCGGTGGGGCCGAGGGAGCTGGCGGGCAGTGGGAGCCTGTTCGCAGGAGGCGTTCGTGATTAGCATTGTCACTTGCATAGAGTCACGTTAAGAGTTTAGAAGGCACCTTCAAGATTATCTAGTTCGAGTCCCTCAAACCACGGGCAGGGACACCTTTTACCAGAACAGTTTGTCCACCCTGGCCTTAATTACTTCCGAGGATGGGATATCCACAATTTCTCTAGGCAACATGTTCCAGTGCCTCATCACCCTCACAGTGAAGAACTTCTTCCTAACTTCTAACCTAAGTTTTTCCTCTTTCAATTTGTGGCCGTTACTTCTTGTCCTATCACTACAGTCTATGAGGAAGAGTCCCTCTCCAACTTCCCTGTAGGCACCTTTGGATACTGGAAGATTGCTGTGAGGTCTCCGTGCAATTTTCTTTTCTCCAGACTGAGCAGGCTCAGCTTCTGCATGCCTGCTTTTGGGGAAAGTTTTATGTTTTTAAGCAGTTTGCTGTACATCGATGTTGTAATGTGTTTTGGAAATGGTAACAATTTCAATAGTTATAGGCATCTGTTTTCTTAGGTGGTATTAATAATGTTGTTTCCACCTCATGGTATTCAGTGCCAAAGTAATCCTGATGAGTAAAAGTGCTTTGATTTTGACAGTAAGGCAGTGTGTTTTGAATATTTAAAAAACCCTCCATCCTTTCTCACCCTTGCTAAGCAAGCTTCTTTAAACATAAAATGGAATGTGAACAAAAATTGTACAGAAAATTAAATACACAAAAATATTGAAAAAGGAAAAAAATATCCCAACATTAATTTTTCTGATATTCGTGTTGCACAGGGCTGTCTCCTACTGAATTTGTGTAGTTGACTTCATGAAGTGAATTTTTCAGCATATTACCTTGACCAGAAGCAGTACTGCTAAGCAATAAGCTACAAGATGTATCTCCTCCACGGGCTATAGTTACAGATTGTGATGCGTATTCTGAACTTACTAGGCATGAGTATTCTTCCCATTGCCTTCATGTAAAATAGAAATAATTGGCAAATTTGCTGAGTGCTTACCTGGGTCTTTTTATTGATCTCTGGAGCTCTGCAACTGAGGTGAAGAAAAACTGTTCTTATTAAGTGGGTCTTACTAAAGTCTCTCATCACAAGGAAAGAACTGACTAAAATGCACAGAAATTTGGAGCAGGAAAGGAATTCTGGTTCTAAACCATAATTTTTGAGAACTGTGAGGAAGCAGACATCAGTAACTTACTCGTATCAACTTATAATGTTGATATTGATTATTCTTTTCTGCTTTGAAAGTTCAGGGACTACAGTAGTCAGGGTTCAGTGGGTGAGCACGCTGCTGTACATTGTTTCGGTTTAGCTTTAGACTTCATTTGTTCTATGTGCCTTAAGGGGAGAAGTTGTTTTAGAATTTAGAAGAATATCGTGATTTCCTTACGTATTTCAAACTTGCCAAGCTTTAGGGTTTGAAGGATAACAGTATATCGTATGACAGGTTATGTTTTTGAGGGTGGGAGAACAAACACAGGAATACAAAACAAGCACACAGCACCACAACCTGTGTATTTATTTATTCTGTGGGAATAACTAGTTTTTTCCAGTTAATGCTGTAATTATTGATGCTGGGTCGGGGTGAAGAAATGAGAGTGCTGCTCAAGTCAGTTATGATCTGTTTAACTGTTATTTCTCTATAGCGCTCCTAATGAAGAGTCAGTGAATACATTTGGCAGGCAGTAAACTTCATTTATGTGCTCGTACTTTAGCATGTACTCAGACATACATTTGAGTTTTTAAACAGAAAAATATGCCATATGACAAAACTGTAGCTATTTCTGATCAAATTTGGCTGATCAAATAGTGTTTGCCAATAAGCAAGAAAAACCAAAAGTCCTTCCAGTTGTATCATTGCATTGAAAAATAAGTGGAAAGCTTTGGTATCGTGTACTGGGGAGGAATTCTGGAATGTAAGTTTTTTCTTAAATGTCATTCTTTCTAGGCCATCCATAGTACTTATTCAGCACAAGGCAAGCATAATTATTAATTTAAAAATTGTAATTTATTCAAATAAAATACTGTTTCTGTTATGATTCTAAACTGATTATCACTTACGTTTAAGTCTTAACAGGGGTTTTACTGAGATGCACTGTATGAGTGGCCACTCAAATTTTGTATCTTGTGTGTGCATCATACCTCCAAGTGACCTCTATCCTCGTGGGCTGATTGCAACTGGTGGCAATGATCATAATATTTGCATTTTCACAGTTGACAACCCAGCTCCTCTTTACGTCCTTAAGGGTCATAAAAACACAGGTATGTAGTAACTATATTTGGGACTTTTTAACATAAATATTAACATGATTTATTTGAGAGGAAATTAAATCGAATTTATAAAACTCGATTTTGATTTATTTGGTATATAATGTAGCAAATGGTTTAATTGTGGCCTCTGCAAATAGGATTTTGTAATCTTAATTCATGCAGTGTCCATTCATTGCAAGGGCTTCCAAGTTTGTCCTGATGAATGTTTGAACTTTCACTGTCTCTGAATTCCCAGTAACTCACAGAATGATTACCCTTTTGTCAAGAATTACACTTTTAAGAATATTTAATTCTTCATGTATTAATTTTTTGGTCAAAGCTGATACAAGTAGAAAAAGTCAGCTTCCTAAATAAACTTTGTCTTCCAATTTTGTTGCCTAGGTGGGTATTTAATATTAATTGGTGCTTAATATACACTTTATTACTATATTACACTGTATTACACTGTGCTACTGGAGCATTTGCAGATTATCTTCCTACTAAATCTTCGAATGTCTCCACAGCTTTTTGGGGGCAGCATTTTGCCTTCTAAGAAGCTGAGCTATGTGGTTTTTGTATGAAATGACTTCTAGAAGACATAAATTATTAGCTGTAGACAAAACTTTTCTTTCTCTTAAAAACTACACATTTGCATTAATTGCGTGTCTTGACTAGTTATGTAACCTGTTTGTCATCATATTCTAGTCTGAGAGAAGAGGTCTGTGACTAGGAAAACTTAAATATACAAGTGGCAAAAATCTTGAAATTTTTTTAACCTAAAGTTAAGAGAATTTTCAGCAGCTTCTTTCTAAGTTGCAATACAACTACAGTTCACTTAATTCTTCTTTAGGCTCCTCAGCATTAAATATGTTACTAATACCAAATAAATCCTCTAAAATGAATCTTTTGAAATTGCTGGCATAAGATTTGTGGCAATGCAGCCTACTTGTCAGTTCTGACTTGAATGTTCATTCCAGTTTGCAGCCTTTCATCTGGGAAGTTTGGCACATTATTGAGTGGATCATGGGATACAACAGCAAAAGTCTGGTTGAATGACAGATGTATGATGACATTACAGGTATGAAGTTCCTCTACATGAATATGAAATAAGTAATCTGAATTTGATTCTGACAAGTCTTAACAATGTCGGGTTTTTTGCAGGGTCACACAGCTGCAATATGGGCAGTGAAAATACTTCCTGAACAGGGATTAATGTTGACTGGTTCAGCTGACAAAACTATAAAATTGTGGAAGGCAGGCAGATGTGAAAGAACATTTACTGGTAAATGTTGGTGCAGTTGATAATTTTATTGTTGTGATCTGTTCTTGTCAAAAGAGAACAAATATTAAAATCTTAAAAAAGCATGGATAAACAGAACAATATTTAGGCAGGATTTTTAAAGTCCTGAAGTAGTTGTACATCCAGAAGCCACATGACTTGTAAAAAAATAAGACTTTTTTTCAGAGAATTATGAGCAATTAATTTTTTTCCTAACTGCTCCCACAAAGATTTATTAGATGTGAGCTATATAGAAGTGGTTTACTGCTGCTGATGGAGACAATAAATGCATTAAAATTTTCTCTTCCTTTTGTTAAGGACATGAAGATTGTGTGAGAGGCTTAGCTATTCTTAGTGAAATGGAATTCCTTTCCTGTGCTAATGATGCTAGCGTTCGAAGATGGCAGATCTCTGGCGAGTGTCTGCAGGTGTATTATGGACATACAAACTACATATACAGCATCTCTGTATTCCCTCGATGTAAAGGTAGGATTCCTTCCTGACTCTTTAGACAACATTCTTCAAAATGAAATGGCAGGGTGTGGTTCTGATGTTCTATGGCACTGCCACAACTAAAGAACATAGGTAGCATTTATTTTTTTTTTTACACCTAGTGTAAATAAATAAAAAAAGACGTTGTGATTGACTCTGAATTGTACCGCTGTCAAAATTGTCTGGCAGTATGTTGGATAAAAGGCCTGGGTTAGGGCTAATTGAAGGCTTAAGTAAAACTTAGATGAAGCAGTAGGCAAAACTATTGTCTTAGCTGCCACCTGTATTTCAGTATTGTTGCAGAGTAGTAAAATAGCATGCCAGTTTGAAATAATGTAAATTTAGATACTTCCACAGCATGCATTATATGTACTTCAAGTTAAGAAATTTATGTATGAGGTTTAATTACATTTGTTTTCAGAGCTAGAGATTTAGAAGGTTCAGAACTAACTGTTAAGCCAGTTGCAGAAGAAATTCCAAGTCAGTGACCTTTGTGTGGTGTATGGGACACTTGCACATTTGTTCAACAGGTAAAGTGCACGTATGTGGGTTGATGCAAATGTTGTAGGCTTCCTATGCCTTAAAATTCATTACTGAGGAATTTGTAGACTTTTGAAAGTGCTTTATGAGTGTTTTCTGATAAAGTAGGCCTACCTTCCAATACTTAATTTGAAACAAATGTAAATCTATACAAGTATAGTGCAAGATGAAGCTATGATGATTACAAAATTGTTTAAGCCCTTGACGGGATCTTTCTTTGTCTTGGGCACAGTTTCCTTTACTGTCTGGCTGCTTAGTCTGTAATTTATGCACTTTGGATTTTTTGAGAAGAAAAGTGAATAGTGGTTTTCTTTTTGCTCTCTGTTTGTACTTGAGAGAAGTACTAAAATGCAGCAAGGTTCTTTTACAGTTGTGAATTTTAGATAGCCAGTTTCAGAATGGCATCTAGTACCACTGTATGCTAAAAACATACTTTAAAAGCTTTCTATATATTTTTATTTTCAGATTTTGTAACTACTGGAGAGGATAGATCTCTTAGAATCTGGAAACAAGGGGAATGTGCTCAAACAATCAGACTCCCAGCTCAGTCTGTATGGTGCTGCTGTGTGTTAGACAATGGTGACATCGTAGTTGGTGCAAGGTATCCAGGTTTTACTTTCAATATATTTGTAGATCCAAATCTTGACAATCCTTGAAAAAATTTCCAGCATCACTTTGGATGTCAGTTTCATTTACATTTAAAAATACAGCCATGAAACTGTGTGTGTGTTAAACTTGAATATGCACTACACTTCATCCAGAAAGTAATTTTTTTATGTAATCCATGGAGTTCTTTGGAAGCAAGTTCATTGGAAATGTAAATCATGAATAGACTTGAGAATAAATTTAGAAAGCATGGTATAAAGAGCCCTTTTGATAGGCATATTGTATCTTGATTTTAAAATTATACTGAAGACAGGGTTGTCTGCTTGATTCCTTCTCTGTATGGTTTTAGCATGGAAGTGAATTCCTTTCATAATAATTGGGAGGGGTGGTTAGAAATAGTGTTGGTTTCGTGTGCCATAGAAGTCACCATTAGAAGTTATGCAGTTATTGTGATATTTAAAATAGTATTTCTGTTTGAATGTTTTCTTTCTGTTCAGTGATGGAATTATAAGGGTGTTTACAGAATCCTTGGAACGTACAGCAAGTGCTGAGGAGATTCAGGCTTTTGAAAATGAGCTTGCCCAAGCATCCATTGACCCTAAAACTGGTGATTTAGGTGATATCAGTGCTGATGACCTTCCTGGAAGAGAACACCTTAAGGATCCTGGTAAGTTATTGTACTTCTGTCATGTTAGAGGTGCCTCCAAGTCTTTGCTTGAGGTATTGAAGCTTCTGATGGTTTACAGACTTAGGGCTTTAATCCCTTTCAGTAGGGTTACTGAAGGAAATGGCTTAATTTTTTCCCTGATTCTTTTGGAAATAGGACTCAAGGTTTTTTGGTTTTTGGGTTTTTTTTTAAATATCTCATCTTCTATGAGATATTTTAGAAAAAGGTGGAATTGATGTTACAGTATGTTTGAGATGTTTTCTATCTGTTCTGCCTCCTGTACCAAGAGTATGTGAAACAGAGTTTGTAAAAGGAGTGCTGAATGTGCAGTTTTTTTCCTAATAAAAGTAATAGATATGTGGAGAATATTGTGGAAGAATGGTTGAAGAACAGGGGACATGTTGATTTGTGGCAGCCTTCAGATGTGGAATTAGCTAAATTTGGGACTCAGCCTAATCCTGAGGCTGACAAGGGCACTGTGCCCTTGTGAGTGATCATTAGAAAAACAACAAAACATTGTAATAGGTAAAGAATGACTAAAATGCTTGCTCTGACCGCAAGAATGAAAACTTAGGAGGAGTTGGTGGTGATATGTGTGACCAATGATGAGCTTCCCTTTTGCACTATGTATGAGCTAATTAACAACGATATAAATGTAGCCTTCTGATCTTAATAAACAGAAACTGATTGATCATTATAGAATGGTGTCTGTCTCCCGCTGTTCTCCAACATAGATACAAATTTTCTGCTTTAGCCTTTGGCTTGAAAGATAGTCTTGATGGCCTCAGTTCACACTTTGTAGGTACTTGAGAGGTTCTTGAGAATGCAGTAGAAGCAGTAGTAAACATTATTATTAAACAGACAAATACTTTTTCCCAATGTGAAGTAACCAGTGACTTCAGCCCTTGGCTATGATCCAGTAGTGGCATAGATCTTACATCCATATGAAACGTTGCATCTTGTTAGACTATGGCAGAATATCATCACCTTTCTTAATTGTCATCTCACTGAGAAGATGATAAACTTCTGAAGTTCTAAGTATTGGTTTGGCCACTTAGTCTGCTGGCAGATACTGTTACCAAAATTGTAAAATGCTTATTAGGATCTCTGCTATTCATGTTGAGAGATGTAGTATTTTGTCTGGGTTTTACTAGGATAGAGTTGATTTTTTCTGTAGCAGCTGTTATGGAGCTGTGTTTTGGATTTGTGCCGGAAACAGGGTTGATAACACAGAGATATTTTTGTTACTACTGAGCAGGGCTTACACAGCCCCAAGGCCTTTACAGCTCCTCACCCACCCCACCAGTGAGAAGGCTGGGAGTGGGCAAGGAGCTGGGAGGGGACACAGCTGGGACAGCTGACTCCAGCTGACCTAAGGGATATTCTATACCATCTTCCATTAGGGGGAAGAAAAAGGAGGGAGAGGGAGATGTTTGGAATGTTTGTCTTTCCAAGGAACAGTTGAGCCTGATGGGGCCTTGTTCCTCTGGAGACAGGTGAACACATGCCTGCCCATGGGAAGTGGTGTATGAATTCCTTGTTTTGCGTTGCTTGTGCATGTGGTTTTTGATTTACCTTTTTAACTGTATCTCAATTCCCAAATTTTTCACTTCATCTGATTTTTTGCTGCATCTCAGCCACGAGGCCAGTGAGTGTGTCTGTGTGGTGCTTAGTTGCCATCTGGGGTTAAACCATGACATGTATCTACTTAATTCCTGTCCTGTTACTTCAAGCATTGTTGAACTATTTTTAACTTTTTAATGTTGAACATTTGAGTATTTTTCTCTCCTAAAGTAAATCATATCCTTGAAATTGTATCCTACAGGAACAAGAGATGGGCAGACCGGCTTATTAAAGATAATGGGAAAGTAGAAGCATATCAATGGAGTGTTAGTGAAGGAAGATGGATAAAGATCGGCGATGTTGTTGGTTCTTCTGGAGCCACACAACAAACATCTGGAAAAGTTTTATTTGAAGGAAAGGTATGTGCGAACTTTATTTCATTCTTTCCTAAATAACTGATCTTTGTTCAGATAAAATATCAGTTAGAAAACAGGTATTTGTTTGTATTTTTTGTCACCTTTGATCTCTGAGGTAGAAGTATAAGTAAGTACAGTTTACTTATGAAATACATTTTGTAAAATGAGCAAGCCAATGGACACAAATTATTGCAGAGAAAGGTAACCCATTAGCAGAGAAATTGTCAGGTTTTGTTGTATTTATTGTTAATACCTTGAGAAGTTAGTTTTAATATACTTCTCAAAGGAAATTAACTTTATAATGCAAGGCTTACCTAAAAAATTAGGTACCAGACCTTCTGTACTGCTTCTCTATAGTAACTATTGAACCTAAAGACAGGTAAGCTAACCTAAAGACATATAAGATGAAAAATGTTTCCTTTACTGAAATATACACAGAAAAGTTTGTCAAGGGTCCGCCACAGAAAAAATGCTTCCATGATACTGAATTTTGCTCTCACAGATTTTAAAGAAACATTAAGAAATCATTTGCTAGGATTAGAAGTGTGCTTTTAAGACTGAAATTCGGGGTATCAGGTTGCACTGTAGCCTTGGAGGGAGCCAGAGGTGTCCTTGAGAATGACCTGATGCATCTTTATTTTTTAATATATCTGTACACAATTATAATGATATGTTGTTTTGTTTGTGTTGTTTTTTTTTTTTTTTTTTTTGTGTTTTTTTTTTTTTTTGATACAGTATAGCAAGTCTTGTAACACACTGATGTTTTGGCTGTTGCTAAGTAATGTTTAGTGTTTGCCCTAAATCAGCAAATGTTTGCTTGCAGTCTCTCAGGAGCATATTACTGAAATGTTCTGTAAGTAGCAGTGTTTTAAGTTTTTAGGCTTAGGTCTGGGCCACTCTTAGATTGCATTTAATACATATTTATGTAAAAAGTGCTGGAAGACTTCTAATGTGTTTTTGGTTTTATTCCACTTAAAGGAATATGACTATGTTTTCACCATTGATGTAAATGAAAATGGGCCTTCCTACAAACTACCATATAACATCACTGATGATCCTTGGCTGACTGCATACAACTTCCTGCAAAAGAATGATCTAAATCCTATGTTTCTGGATCAGGTGGCCAAGTTTATAATGGACAACACTAAGGGGCAAACACTGTTGAGTACAAGTAACCAATTTTCAGATCCGTTTACAGGTAAATATTTTAAACTTAAGTGGTGATGTTAGATACTCCTCTGAGTTTTGTGTCTTCAGCATACTTGCTGAGGATGCAGTCTGACTGATCTTCCACACCATCATTAGCAAAGATGTGGAGCAGGACTGGATGTAGTACTGACCCTGGGGTACACCAGCAGTGGGTAGCTACCAGTAGATATTGTGCTGATCACCATCCTCTGGTTGGTGTTGTTCAGTCAATTTTCAATCCACCTCACAATCACAGAATCATTAAGATTGGAAAATACCTCTAAGAATATCGAGTTCGGCCATTAAATGATCACTTCAATGTTCACCCCTAAATTATATCCCCAGGTGCCATATCCGCATAGTTTTTTGGATACTTCAGGGATGATGATTCAGACACTTCCTTGGGCAGCCTATTCCAATGCCTGACCACCCTTCCAATATAGAACTTTTTACTAGTGTCTAATCTAAACCTCTCCTGGTGCAGCTTGATACCATCTGTTCTCATCCTGTCACTTGTTACTGACTGGAGAGACTGACCCCTACCTCGATACCTTTCAAATAGTTGTAGACCAGTAAGGTCCACCTGCAGCTTCCTCCAGGAACTTAAACTTCAGCTGCTTCTCATAAGACCTATGCTCCAGATCCTTCACCAGCTCCATTGCCCTTGTCTGGACTTGCTCCAGCTCTTCAGTATGTTCCTTGTCATGAGGGGCCCAGAACCAATCACAGAATTTGAGATGTGGCCTCACCAGGGCTGAGTACAGAGGGACAATCACGGCCCTGGTCCTGATGGGATAAAAGCCAAGATACCATTGTCCTTCTTGCCCACCTGGGCACACTCCTGGTTCATGGTCAGGCAGATGCTGATCAGCAATGCCTGGTCCTTTTCTGCAGAGCAGCTTTCCAGACACTCGGCCCCCAGCCTGTATCTCTGCATGGGATTGTTGTGACACAAGGGCAGGACCCAGAACTTGGCCTTGTTGAACGTCTTAGAATTGTCTGCCCAGGCAAACTTCAGTATTGTAACACTTGAACTACTACAGATACTTTAATATCCTTAAATGATTGAGGACAAAGGCACAGATAGTTCTGGGGGAAAAAAAAAAATCTTCAGCAAAATTCTAATCAAGCCAGTTGTGTTTTTCAGTCTAGTCTTTTTTTTTTTTTTTTTTTTCCAGTGAAAGAAAGGTCCAGGCAAGAAGTGCCAGATGCTGTTAAGGCAATTAATAAAATGCAAAAATTTAGCCAGTGAATTAATGGAAACTGAGTGAGATACATAATTGACCTTTTTCAGGCAGGAAATGGAACTAGAACAAGTTGATTACTGATAAACTAAGCTATGTTAATCAATTACATCCTTCTTATCACATTTACAAAACAAACTCATTCATTTTACAAAGATTAATTTGGGAAGAAAATAGCATTAAAATAATTCAACTATGTCTTTTTCTTGTGAGGGACTGGAAATTGGAATACAGGCTTGTCAGGTTATATGTAACTCTGAGAGAGCTGCAGTTATCACAGAAGTAATTAGGTTGGAAAAGACCTCTGAGATCAAGTCTAACCTATGACTGAACCACCACCATGTCAACTAGATCATGGTACTATGTGCCACACATCCAGTCTTCTTTAAACACCTCCACCACCTCCCCGGTCAGCTCATTACAATATCTAGTCACCCTTTCTGTGAAGAAATTCTTCTCATGTCCAGCCTAAACTTCCCCTGGTGCAATTTAAGGTTGTGCCCTCTCCTTCTGTCACTGGTTGCCTGTGAGAGGACGCTAATCCCCAGCTGGCTACACCCTCCTTTCGGGAAGTTGTAGAGTTGGGTAAGATGTCTCCTGAGCCTTCTCTTCTCCCAGCTGCCTCAGCTGCTCCTCATAGGATAGGCATTCCAGACCTTTCACCAGCTTTGTTACCACTGTGTGGATTTTAATAACATCAAGGTGTGTTTAATAGTCATTGCTTTTCTCACTGTTTGACTAGGTGCTGGACGTTATGTTCCAGGCTCGTCATCTGGATCGAGTACAATACCTGGCGCAGACCCATTTACAGGTGATGTAAAATTCATATCTGTCTGACTAGCACTTAAGATATGCATTTGAGTTGTGTTCTGTTGCATTCTGTGATTAGCCCCAGACAGCTGTTTCCTGCAGTTCTCTGCTTGGGGCAGTAGCGTGGAACAGCCTGGTAAGTTGGGCTATGCAACTGCAAAGCGTACTCGAGATCTGTTCAGTAGAGGGGAGCCCTCTGCTGTCGGGTCTGCCTCATGTCACTCTGTCCACAACAGCAAGGACCTAAACCTTTTGTTTTACCAGACTTCAAATGCATGAATCACACAACATGAGGTATATTCATAGAAGTAGTTTTCTATTTTCATTTTTACTTATTTTTTTACATGATCTTTATTGGTACCATCCACCCTGTATTTTAGATTCTGATACTCTCTGGTGTAGCTATTGTAAAGTCCTCCTCACTAGTTTAGCAACCTTGTTTGCAAAGACGTTCCCAGTTCCAGCCCTGCATTGGCAGACTTACCCCATACCTTATTAGTAGCTCTTGCTCCTAAAAGAGGTTGCTGTCATCACTCGAGGGTGATGCCAAAGTCTTGTCTGCAAAACCAGCCATGCAGTGAGTTGCTGACCTACTTGATGAGTCCATTTTTTTTCAAGTATTTTTGCTTTGTTCAGAGTATCAAAAAAACCCCATGCACTTTTTATCCTTGTTCTCAGAGCTCTCTAATCACTCTTGATATCCTCCAAGACCTCCTTGGTAGAAGTACTGATGGCCATGTGGAAAAGTAGCAGGGTAGCAGTCTGAAGGCCGGGCAAGGCTTGGCAGCATTTCTGTGGCATCCTGAATCCTTGCTCTCAGCAGACCCACACCTCCCAAGTTACCAGGCGATATGCATAGGCAGGTGCCTCTCTACCCTGCAGGAGGTTACCCTGCTTCCCATCAGTGCTGCTTGCCTTTCCTGTTTTTGCAGACATGAGGTGCAGTCTGAGCTGGCTCTTAATATCACTGCTGTGTGTTCATTCTCACTAGTGCCAGGGCACTCACTGCCTGCCTGTTCTGCAGTTGCAGATGTACAGGTAGAGCAGAAGCCTTTGTGCTGTTATAAAAACTTACAGCCTTCAGTCTTCCTTATCTTTACAGTCCTTTTGTGTCCAGCTGTTCCTCCTCCCTGGCTTTTGTGTCTCTGTGGTCTCTGCAGATGGAGGCCTCACTGAGGCCTCAGTGCAAGAGAGTCCACCTTCCACAGGAGAGACCTCTTGTGGCCCAGGCACAAAGAGTGAAAGCCAGGTCAATGTGCCCTCCTGCTGGAGCTTGTCATAGATAAGATATCTGCTGTGCGGAGGGTCTGCACCTTTGGGTGTCAGAGATCATGACACAGTGTCTCCCAGCTGTGGGCTCACTTAGCTTGTGAATGCTGTCATCACCAACACTGTTGCATAGGCACAGGTTTAATCCTTAAAGAACTGTTGAACACTACTTTGTAATTCCTTCAGTGATGAATAATCCCTTTTAACAGTCTTGTTTGAAAAGTAGTAACTAAATACAGGTATATGTTACCTCTTTACTGGTGGTGGTGTTCAAAACCTTAACATCTTTGTTAGGTGCTGGTCGCTATGTTCCTGGCTCAGCATCAAATTCAGTACCTCCAGTGGGCGGGGTCGATCCGTTTACGGGTAAGAGACAATGTCTGCTGGTGAAAAACATTCCTGATCTTTTGGTTTGTTTTTTTTCTCTGTCATGAATTCTGCATTGATGCAAATTCATACTTCATTAAAAATAGCCAATTGAAGTTGCTTATATTCTGAAATTATTCCCAAAATAGGATTTCTGTTACATGTAGGAATCGTGCACACAAGCTGTAAAACATATAATAATAATTAGAGAGGATTATTGATCTCCTAGTAGTTATGTTCTTGTTCAGAGAAACTGATATATAGATAATGGGCATTACACAGTATCAGCCACTAAATGACCTCTGAGTTTAAGAAATCATTATGGGTGATGACAAAAGCTTTTTATTGCTTCTGAAAAAAAGCACATTTCAGGCTACTATTGCATGTGCCATAACTTGGTCATATCTGCAAATCTTCTAATATGTAAACATTTTCATTATGAAAATAATAAATATAGAAGATTCCAGGGGCAGAAGGGATCTTTTTTCTAAGAAGACGCTTGTCATTTTTGTGCATTAACTACAAAAACCATTGCTGCAAGTGACTGTGTATTTAGTTCACATAATTAAGAAATTACTTTAATAATTTCAACTTGTAAATTTGTACATGAAGGGGAAACAGTTTGTGAAGGTATTGCTTTCAGTTTTAACACCTGCATGTAAAAATCTTATAAGAAATGACAGCTATTTACAGATATTCCGGGTTTTTTTCAAAATATATCTTTATGAGTAATATCCAGCAGTAGAGAGTTATTACATCTTAGAACATAGTTCTGTGCGAGACACTTTGGTACACTGTTGAATGCTCTGTATTGCTTTTCTATAGGAATGGGTGCCTACCAGTCAACTGCAGCTAAAGTTGAAAATATTTATTTTCCAAAGAAGGATGCTGTCACCTTTGACCAGGCCAATCCTACACAGATACTGGGTCAGTGTTTGAATATCAAAGATGGGGTTTTTTTAATGTTTTTGAAGTAACTTGACTAACTGAGCTTTTAAAAAAAACTAATCCTTAATGCTAGATCCATTACATTAATCTAATACTTGGATTTTTAAATCACACTGAACTTTGAATACAGCACATGTTATAAGCAAAACATGATCATATGATCTAAGTAAAAAGATTACACTAAGAACATGTAGTTTCTTTATTGTTTTTACTACCTAATAAAAGAGCAAAAAGGAATTGTATTTCAGTTATGAAAGCTCTGATGTTCTTGTGACTCTCTTCTGCAATTTTATCTTTATCTAGGCATTTTCTGAAATTTTTCTACAAATTCTGAATTGTGTTGCACTGTTAAAGTGGAATTAATAGTAGCAATCATTGTGATAATTAAAAATTTAGAATTATCAAATTGGAAAAAGTGTTTAAAAATCTGATCCCCCCCAAAAAGACTTAATTGCAATAGTTGTTACTTGTTTATAAAGTGCTTTTATGGCATTTTCAATTGAGATGTCAGTTTGTGAAGTTCTGTTTTCAGAAAGGTGTGTCTATTCTATTGGTATTACAGGCAAATTAAAGGAACTTAATGGCAGTGCAGCTGAAGAACATAAGCTTACTGAAGATGACTTGATAATCCTAGAAAAGTTACTGTCTGCAACCTGCAACACCTCTGCGGAAACACCTACAGCACAGCAACTTCAGACTTTATGGAGAGCAGTTAACTGGCCAGAAGGTAAACTCTTGCAATTGTTTAATGCATCACCTCATATTAGTATCTCATCAGTATTTCACCATGAATGAAAAGTCTCAGCATGCTGTATGTTACACTGAGTCTGTCTCAAAGACTTGATAGCCCAAGTAGAAAACACAAGATGACTGAAAGGTCCTAACAGCAGTGATCAGCTTCAGGGTAATTGGTTTGGTAATTGGTTGTCAGGTTTTGTTGGCACAATAATAAACATAAAGAAGAAACTTGATATAAAGATCAATTATGAATTATTTCATTAGCAGCGCTATCCTCAAAAAGGTGTGAGACTTGTAAGGAAATAGAGTAAGGAAGTGTGAACTTGGCATTCTAAAATGTTACCAAATGAGAGATGAAATTATTGAGATAAATTACAGGGAAAAAAATCAAAAGTAGGTCCTGTGTAATATGGTGGGGAAGAAGTTACTGATACTAGGCTATTGATCAAAAACTGCATTAGTGAAATTACATCCTGGAAGAATGTAAGTGGAGATATAAATACAAATACAATTTAATAATGTATTGTCAGCACTGGTGGATTGGAAAAGCTATTTTGGTTGTTACAGCACATTCTGGAAAAAAATGATTGCATATACAAATATCTAAGAATCATTAAAATTAATTGTTTTCTTAAAATTGCAGTTAAAGATTTACTAACAGGAAAAAGATTTTAGTATTAAAAATTCATACTCATTTTGTAGTATCACTTAATCAAACTGTGTTTTTGCGCAACAAGGAGCTGGTGATGGCCAGTGTCATACCTTCCATAATCTTTGTATTGTACAAAGCATCAATTCTGAAGATTTTGCATATCTGCAGGTGTGGCTGGGGTCTGGAGGGAGCCTGGCTGTCCCTGTCCACTGTCCATGCAGCCAGGGGCAACTGTTCCCAGGCTGAGAACAGTCTAGGAATGATAGAAAGCAGATGCTCTCTGCTTCCCACGGGTCTCCTGATCCCTTGTGCTGAAGTTTGAAGTAAAGATCAGAGAAGGCACTTTTGCATGGAAGTTAATTAATTCTTCTGAAGGGAGTGCAGAAGAAGAGGCAGGACCCCAAAGCCCCAGCCTTTATCCTGAGTCCAGCTGGGGGTGTTACCATCAGGGGACAGGTACAGTGAGACAGGGTGTGGCCAGCCAGGGATAAACCAAGCCCATTAGTGGAGGGTTAACAGGGAGATACTATTAGAGGATAAATAGCTTAACCAACTCAATATTCATTACCATATGCAGGAAAACCTCTATAAGAGGTTGGGCAGGTTCAGCTTTGATTTGGTTGTAAGCATTGGATACCAGTAGCAGATGCAAGGAGATGGATATATTCAGAATTTGGGAAAGGAGGGACACTACAAGCTTTCAGTTCAGTTTTCTTCCAGCAATTTCCAACTCACCAGTTGAGGACGTATTTTTTCTTTTCTTTTCCTGTAAGCAGTTTTGTAGCTATACTGTACTGTGTTATGGAATGATGACAAAATGAGATGCTGTCTACGTAGGGGTGTTCAATCACTGAACTTTCAGCTTTCAGAGACCTTTTTGGATTAATTACCTTATCTTGTGCTTGCCTTCAAGTGTTATCAATTAGAGATTTTAGAGAAGATGTAAAAATTTTCTGTTAAACGCTATGTTAATCCTAAATTAAGGATTATGGTTTGGTTTTTTTTAATAATTGAAGCGTTACTAGAATGGATTGTCAGTATTTGTCTTTATGAATGTGAAACAATTTATGCTTCATTTATGCATGAAACGATTACTGTCTGTTTCCATACCTTCAGGGCTAAGAAGGTCTGCATCTGAAAGGAACTTACTGATATATTTACACATAATGCAGTATTAATACTAAAATTTTGTTTTGTTTTGTTTCTTAGATATTGTCTTTCCAGCTCTAGACATTCTTAGATTGTCTGTCAGGCATCCCACTGTGAATGAAAACTTCTGCAGTGAAAAGGAGCATGGACAATTTATCATCCTTCTCCTTAAATTTCTGAATCCTAAAGGCAAGCAAGCAAACCAGCTGTTGGCACTTAGAGCTCTTTGCAATTGTTTTGTCAGCCATGCAGGCCAGAAGCTCATGATGGAACAGAGGGATGAAATAATGACACAAGCAATAGAAACTAAATCAGGCAATAATAAGAACATCCACATTGCACTGGCCACACTGACATTGAACTATGCTGTATGTTTACATAAAGTCAACAATGTTGAGGGCAAAGCTCAATGTTTATCAGTAATCAGCACAGTTATGGAAGTTGTTCAAGATCTTGAAGCTGTTTTTAGACTGCTTGTGGCTCTTGGGACGCTAATCAGTGATGATACAAATGCTGTGCAATTAGCTAAGTCTCTGGGAGTCGATTCTCAAATAAAAAAGTATGCCTCTGTATCAGAACCAGCTAAAGTAAAAGAATGCTGTAGGTTTGTTCTTAATCTGTTATAATAATTTTTTCTTAGCACTTGGAAGACAGCGTATCCAGAAAAAAGATGCTTTTGTTCATATTTTATGACAGACTATACTTGGGAAAATACTGTGGATTAATTACACTTGACTTGTTGCAAGATAGAGAGCAAATAAAACTTTTTTCACTGTTTGTCATTGGACTGCTTTTCTGAAGTGATCAGTGCACAGGAACTTTGCAAGGAGTCCTGACATAGCTCAGATACAAATAGACCACCAAGAAGTCAAAGCATATCAGTACATGCAGGCCATCCAGACAGAAAGGAAGGAAATGGCTGTTTAGTGACTGTCACCTCTGACACCCACCCCAATCACATTCTGTGTTTCAGCATGATTAGTCTGTTTCTTGACTGTGCGGATTTTTCAGCAGATGAGGGGCCCTGAGATCTCTTTAAATTAACAGTGCATTTCACAAGCTTATTAGTTAACATTAGTTACTACTAACCCTTGACAAATAGCCTGGTAAGGAAATTTTTCATCAAGTTTCTCCACTTTCTTTTGAAATGTAACTTTTATGGCTCTTACCTCTTTTAACCCTAGGGCTAGATGACTTTTTGAGGGTAGAACCTCTACCTGCCCCTATGGATGTTGTGCTTCACTCATAAATTTGTTTCTAGCAGCTTGTAAAAAGGCATGAACTTCTGGAGAAGCCTTTAACTTGACTTTTTAAATTTTTAGGACATGAATACCCCTGTAGTTAATAGCAGCTGTCTTACTTTATGCTGTAAAATCTAGATGATTAGTAAAGGTCATCTTGAAGAGTGGGAGAGCAATCTACATCCAGAGAAGAGATTGAGCAGCAGAAGCTTGAAGAAGCTTCCTAAAGGTTTTTGAGGCATTGGACAATGTCCTTGACAAAAGCTCTAACTTTTGGTCACTCCAGAAGTGGTCACGTCCTTTACAACTGAAATACTCTGTTGTAAACTGCACAAATTTAAAAGTCAAGTTTTATGAAGTAGCTTTGACTTCATAACTGTTGTGACTGTTAAAAGGGAAAATAATACTTTGCATCTTAGTCCAGCAGATGTAAGATGTTCAGCTCAAAAGGGAAATGTTATTTTCTACTACTAGAAGTGTTACAATTGGATTTAGAATTAAGACAAACTGAAGAGGGTCAATGTTTAAGTAGTGTTTTTCATTAGACTAATGAAAAACAGAAAAAAAAAGGGCAAAATTCTGGCACATGAGCACCACATCACATGATACCTGCCTATATTGTCTATTCCAGATGTGAAGGATTTTGTGACCAAGAGCTCTTAACTTTTGTTTTGCTCCAGCTTCCTGAACTGAGTTCCTACACTGCTTCCAGCAAACTGTCTCTCAGATCCTTAGTTGGATACTTGTACAGTTACACTTTGGGTAGCTTTCCAGTTAAACAATGTCACAGTCCTGATCATGGTCTGAATCACACCTTTTCTGATTTGATCAATTGGAAGTTCATATGTGAGACAGTCCAACAAGTTATTTTTTACTGTGATTTACAGTGCTTAATAGATGAACCCCTTCCTGGGAAAGATCTAAGAAGCTACCTTTAGGAAACATGTCTGTGAAATAATGTGCCTGTCTGTTGAATTTTGGTTGCATACTATACAACTGTTCTTAAAGCTTCAGCTTTCTAACATTGTGCTCTTCAATTGTATTTGTACGTGTGCTATTTTAAGGAATTATACTTGTCTTAATATTTTTGTTTTATTATTGTGGCTCTGTTACAGATTATCTCTTTTAAAAAATTGTGAAAACTGTTATGAATTTCCCAGACCAAAAACTTAGTGTTTATATTAATAAATATACTCTGGCAACTCCCAAGAAATGGTATATTAAAATATATTACAAAATACACTTAAATTTGCAGAGAAATGATGAGGCACAGCACAAAATCCTTCTGGGGACTGCAGCACTGTGTTAGGTGAGATAAACAAAGCAGGCCAGGACTGTTTGGAGAGAAAGATATATGCTGCCACAGGGTGCTGTAATACTAACCCTTCCATGATGTAGCATCATCTGAGGAAACAGGGAGTTGGGAAATTGCTTTTGCTTTTGTTTTAAGTGATGCTGTTTAAAACTCCATTGTGGTTCATGTTCAGCCTGCACATACATAAACATACAAATGCATGTAAGGGTACTGCACAAGCTGCTGCCCGGATCACCAATAAGAAGAATGCTTTAGGAATGTCAGCACAATGAAGTTCCTGTTGCAGTGACAGAACATTATAGTGAAGAAATATGCCAGACATGAGCTCCACAGTGTACAAACTTTTGAGACCAGAGGCCAATAAAAACAAGGATGTGCCTGGCACTCAACTGGAAGCTGGCTTGCAATCTGCAGCATTGATCTGTGTCCTAAGGGCTCCTGATTTCATTCATCAGAGTAGTTGAAGTATGAGAGATTTCAAGAGTCCATTGAAAAGAAGCTGTGTCTTTTAATAATTCAAAGTTTCTCAGTAGATGACACAATTTTTTTGGCATCTTTTTCTAAGGTGAAAGGAAGCTGTTAGAATAGCCAACAGCACACAGTAGCATCTCATGTTAAAGCATTGTTAGTCATGGCTTGGGCTTTATGAAGTGGAAAAACTTGGGATCTGCTTGGACCAAAACTCAGGACAAGTATAAAATGCTTTCCTAAGGAAGTAGTGAGTCAACTGATTTATATCAGCAGCAACTGCTGTACTTTCCAAGATAAAAGAAGACTACAGTAACATAAATCAGGCTAATCTATTGCAAGGTTTCTGT
This sequence comes from Sitta carolinensis, assembly GCA_032173965.1. Taxonomy (NCBI): domain Eukaryota; kingdom Metazoa; phylum Chordata; class Aves; order Passeriformes; family Sittidae; genus Sitta; species Sitta carolinensis. The sequence goes on from CM063313.1 coordinate 53,421,326, forward strand.
AATGTGTGTTATTATGATGCACCTTGCTCATATCAGGACCTAATTAAGCAGTGTTAGTTGTGTTCAGACTACAGCCAGAAATAGACTAACTTCAGTCTGCAAACCTATTTCATTAAAAGCACTGTACACTGAACTATACATTCATGAATCATTGGATGCAGTGACTTTTTTATAATGTAATATGCTCTTATAATCTACAGGAAGAATCTTACCAAAGATAGTACTACAGGGGCAACTCCAAAAGCTTTAGGAAATATTATAACCTGCTGGTTTCAATTGTGTGAAGTTTTTTGTCTAAAAATACTTAGTTTAGCTTATTAGCTGAATGTGATCCATTACTATATACTGTGATCACTTGCCTCTTTTTTGCTTTTTTCTCCTTAAACTAACAACAAATCCAAAGTCTAGGAACAGTAGATGTTGTCCATCTTTTCAAAATGTCTGCTGAATAGACCATGAAATTAAATGTTTGGCAACAAGATACCATATGCAGTTGTTGACAGCCTGAAGACTATCTGGGTGTTTTCAGATGTCGTATTCTTCCAGTGGTTTTTTGATGCTTATTCACTGTAAAGATTGAGGTTTCAATTTTGGTGGGAAATTTTGTTTCTAGACTTTCCAGTTGCAAAGATAATTTTGCAATGTTCATGACACCACTGTTGGTCTATATAAAACACAGAAAAAATAGTTTAAAGTATGAACTACTCCTTTTTGACAGCAGAATTTGAAGCCTGTGAGCACATACATTCGAATATTGGTACAAATCTTTTATCAACAGCCCGGGTAGCTTCTGTATTCTGTATTCTGTATTCTGCATTAATTTAAAACACAGTTTGCATGCCTAAGCATACACTGCTAAACTTTTTATTTTCCTTATAGCTGTTCAAGGGATCCCATTTTCATCCCAAACTTAGACCCGTCGTCAGTGTTTCCTAACTATATTGCCTCTGCCACCTTCAGAGTGTGCTGAGGCTGTTAATTGCTGATGATAAATATGAGCATCTATTCCCACCTTTCCAGGTAATATTAATGCCGTAGACTAATCAGGATCAACTCTGATGCTATCTGCCTCTGCAAGGATTCATGCTTGCTGAAAAAAGAACTGATTGTGTACAGTAAATTCTAGCCCTTTTGAAAACATTATCAGCTCAAGCATTATGTATTATCTTCCCACAGCACTTTTGATTCCGCTAGTTTTGTACAACTTGTATTCAGTGGACCTTTACATAAATGGGCCAGTACCTCCCATATGAAGATCCAACACAATATGGACAAACTGGATGGCAAAATGTTTGAATCCGGGAAAGAAAGCAGACACAAAAAACCAGACATGTCATTGTGTTAAACAAAGAAGAAAATTATTCTATATCTCTGCACAGAAAGAGAGATTTTAATAAAAATTCTTTCTGCATAATTATGGATATTTTTCTACCCTGGTCTTTAATTGTGCCTAACCTCTTTAGGATAGTAGACTGAGTTCCCTCTGCAATTAATCTTGTTGGTGGCAGAAAACTGATCAGTGTCTTACTGAATTGCACAGAACAGACATCTGCCTTTAACAGGCTTCTCTGCTGCAATTTCTAATTGTTTGCATCCCATGAAAAAAAATTTCCAGTACTCATTAAGTATGAAAATTAAAAATTAAAATTTTCCAGTACTCATTAAGTATGGAAAAATGAAAGTTATTGTTCCAAAGTTATTGGCAATGACAAAGAGCTGCCAAGGGAGCAGTATGCAGGTCCTCGCACCATTGGAACAGGTTGAAAGTCAGGGAAAGGTCAGAATTAAACAGTAGTTACAGAGGATAGAACTGTGGAATCAACATAGAATCATCAACGTTGGAAGACACCTTTAAGAAATCAAGTCCACCATCCATCTTAAGACCTATAGCACCTCCAGAGAGGGTGACTACACCATCAGGGCAACCTATTCCAATGCCTGCCCACCCTGACAGTGGTATTTTTTTTTTCTAATATCTAATCTGAATCACCCATGTCTCAGTTTTAGGCCATTTTCTCTTGTCCTCTCAGTGCAAGCATGGCAAGGGAGACTGACCCCCACATCACTACACCCTCCTCTCAGGGAGTTTTAGAGAGCGATGGGGACATCCCTGAATCTCCTCTTCTGGAGACTAAACAACTCCAGTCCCTAAGGCCCCCAAGGTGTTTTCTAGGTCCTAGATCACGGATACGTGTGTAAACATGTGTCGTGCCCACGTGTGGCTGCGGTTTTCTCTGCCCTCGCCAGCCCCAAGCCAGCCCGCCGCACATAAGCAGGGCACCCATCTCACACCGCAGCGCGGGGCCGGCAGGGGGCGCTGCCCGCGAGTCCCACCGGAAGCCGTGCGCGTGGGGCGGCGCGCGGTGTGGCCATGCCGGGCAGGAAGTCTTCCAAGGAGAAGAAGCGGCGCCGGTCGCGTTCCTGCTGCCCGGAGGGAGCCCCGGGACCGAACGGCAGCGACAGGAAGCGGCGGAGCATCGAGTCCAGCCACAGTGCCCTGGAGGTAGCGCGGGCGGAGTCGCGGGTCTGGCCGGTGCCCTGCCTCCTCTCCTGCCTCCGTCCCTCCGCCCTCGCGGTGCGCGGTCCCGGTGCCGGGCTGGCGCGTCCCCTGCGGCAGACGGCCTGCTGGGGCGCGGTCCCTGCTGCGGGCTGGCCGCGGTCCCTGCTGCGGCCTGGCCGCGGTCCCTGCTGCGGGCTGGCCGCGGTCCCTGCTGCGGGCTGGCCGCGGAAAAGGCCGGGTTCAGTCGCGCTGGTCGGTGTGCGGCTGCGGGCAGCGGGCGGCGCGGAGAGGGGCGGCACCGGCACCGGCACCGGCACCGGCACCGGCACCGGCGGGGCAGGCCGAGCCCTGGCGTGCCCCGCGCTCGTCCCGAGCACGCCGGTCTGTGTTTTCCAGGCGTAAGAGATGTGGCGTACAAACTCGGGTGGCCGCCCCAGTCGTGGTTCTCATACCTGTGGTATTGTGAGTCTTCCCAAGGATGTGTTGGTGTGCAAAAAATGGTTGTGCCATGCACGCCTAAGTGAATTCTGATGCTGACGAAATGTATTTCTAGCTAGGGTTTTTTGTTTGTTTGTTTGATTTTTTTTGTGTGTTTTTTATTAGTTTTGTTTGTTTGTTTGTTTGTTTTCTAGAGGCCCTCCGCTGATGTACGGAGGGTGTATTTTCTAATACAAAGCCCATTTTAATTCTGTGAAGACTGCCACACAAGGAATTGTATATCAATTTCTGTCATAGCAGGGTAGCTGTAAATGATGAATTTTATGATTTAATTGCCTGGCGAATCAGATGGATTTCTTCTGCATTAAAGCATGCTTTGATGTGCAAGAATCAGCTAAGTACTGGCAGATAATATTTCCCAGTTAATATTTATGAGTACTTTTTACTACTTGAAGCTTTTAAAAACTTTTCTAGCACAAGAATGTTTTCAGTAATAAAAAATGTAACTTCTGTAATGCAGTTACCTTGCAGTATGAAACACTGGAACTTGAGAAGTCTACATTAAGATGTAAGATTGTGTTTATGAAAGGAAAATTATTGATAGCACAGGTGAATCTGTAAGTTTCTGTCTTCTCTAATTCACTAGAAAATATGCCTTCCTTGATTTTAGGAAACAAAATGCAATGTACTCTCTGGAGAAAAAGTGGAAGAAGCTGAACAACCCAGTGATATAGAAGAAGGAGGATTAGATCTCACTGTGTCACTCAAACCTGTCAGTTTCTACATTGGGGACAAAAAGGAAATGCTTCAACAGTGTTTCTGTGTCATAGGGGAGAGGAAACTACAGAAGATGCTGCCTGATATTTTAAAGGTACAAATACATGTACCATTTATATACTTACCATGGTCTTGAATATTTGCATAATAAAGAATACTTATCTCTCAGCCTAGTGCATTTACATTTTAAAAGCTGCCTGCATATTTTCCAACTAAAGAAGTTTCTAGGAAATCAAGTAGCTTTCTTAAGTGGACTCCCAATCATGTTTCTGGAAGTGAGACTTAAAGATTTGCTGTAGTTATTCCAGGTTACTCCTTTTGCTATTGCTCAGCCATTTCTGAACTTTGAGTTTAGCTTTAGGCTGTCCCTCTGTACTGGTTAGTTAAATGCAAAAGGATTTTTTTTTGATTGCAAGGAGTAAGTTCACTAATATGCTGATTTGTAAAGAAAATACTGATTTCTCTCTGTGGCACCTGATTTTCTTTGTATGTCTGGCAATGTCTGAGATAATAAAATAAAGCCCATTCTTCGTAAACAGCTTCTGAAGCTGTAACTCCTGTGGACTAAAGCTGGAGTTTTACTGGCTTAGAACACAGGCCTTTTGAGTCTCCTGAGCAACAGGACTTAGTAAAAATAAATTAGGCCTGTACAGAAGAAGAGGCTGCAGTTGAAATGTCATCTGTGTAATGTTTGTTAGTAGTTGTAAATTTTTTGTTTTAAATTTTTATCTGAATGAGTTTTATTAATATAAATGAGACAGGACTTCTTCATTTTAATCACATGGTAAATTGCACACAAGATTGTCCATTTCTCACCTCTGACAGAAGAAAAAGTGGTTGAGAAGCTGGAAGGAAAGACATTACTGAACTTGTAGGGAAATTACCTAAGAGTGTAGAACCAGGCTTACAGTAGGACTGTGAGTGTTACAGCCTGTTTAGTGCCTCCTGATTTTGGTATTACTATGTGGTATCATAGCTCGTTTGAAAATGTGAAATTACCAAATATCACCAAGAGGTATGAGATGTGAAAGTAACTGGAATACCAGTAAAATCTGTGGCAACATATGTTATCTACCAAGCAGGAGAAATGGATCACAGTTTAAATGCTTTCTTTTATTTTCTGTGTTGTGGTATGCAGCTGTTGGTGTGTTGTCAATAGCATTATTTTCTCCAGTTTGTGAACTTGGATTCAACAGTTGCCTCTTTGCAAGCTTAATTAACATAACACAACTTCCTCCAAGTGATGTAAAATTAGGAGTAACCAGGTCTGCAGTTGTTTGCTGTTCCATGCTTCAGTCATAATACAGTCTAGTGTTTCTGGTACTCAGTGGTGTAGCTCCAGTAAAAACTTCAAGCCATAGGTCAAGTAACTGATAGTGTGTATTGCTTAATTTTTCAGACAAAACTGACACATACGCTATTTCTTGTAGTTTTCATAACTGAAACACCTGTTTTTCTACAGCAGTTGCATCAACGCAGAGCAGAATGTGATGCAGATCAGAGTATGGGAGAGGCTTTAATTCATGTTAACTCTTCATTACAGTTGGACTACTTCTTACATTTTTAATTACTCTCTTCTCAGAAATTTTTAGTAGCTTGTGGTCTGTCTTATCTGTCTTCTTAGAACTGTTCCATGGAAGAAATCAAAAGGCTTTGCATGGAGCAGTTGGAGCTGTTATCTGAAAAAAAACTGTTGAAGATACTTGAAGGTACGAATGAAACTTCTAGACTCCACTATATACCGGAGAATAATCTGCCTTAACTGTATTTACACTCTTTCTAGCTACTTAATTATGTATATATACAGACACGCACTATGTTAATGTGTACATAATCCCTCAGTTCCACCAAGGCACACAGTTCATGCACTTCAATTAAGGATATGACATTCCAGCTTTTCATGGCTATATTGAACTTATACTTGATATTTAACGGATATAGAACTTATCTGTAAGCATATTGCAGTCTTGTCAATGAAGAGAAACTCTTCGAGTCTGAGGGCTCCAGAGCATCTTGCTGTTACTTCTGTACTTTATTTTTAGCACACGTAGTATTGTGCTAAGAACCGCTAATCAGATTTTTTGTAATCCACTATAAATGTATGTGTTGCTAACAGAAGACTCACAAGGGTATTGGTTTTGATTAAGTCTAATTTTAGAACTTCTGCTTTAACTGAGGAAAAGCCTCTTCTGCTGATTACAATAGAGTTAATAATTAAGAGTAAACCTTATGTAATATTAATTATATCACTTTCCTAAATTTTCATGTTTGAAACTGTATATCTAGGCAAGATTGGAGCTGATTCTGATACTGACGAGGAGGCAGATGGAGGAGACAAGACTGGAGGTGATTCAGTCAGTCAGTGAGTAAAAGACAAAACATTTAAACTTAATTTAAGGAGACTGAACAATTCAGAGATTTTTCATTAGCAATTATCACATATATCACTGAAAGACCCAATTGCTATATCCTTAATTAATTACTCCAGTTGAATGGCAATGAACTGTGACTACCAGCACACTTACAGACATGATTTTGTCACTTTGTGATGTTGTGTGTCTTGAGCACATAACTGGGTTCATAGTGGCATGCCACCCATCAGCTGAGTTGTGGTAATTAAACATTCATACCTGCAACAGAAGTGGTGTGATTTAGGTTAACTGTCTTTGTATGAGCTACAGCAGTAAACCTGTCCCACTTAGTGAAGTATTTAAGTGTGCTTTCAGTTCAGCTGAGATTTATTCCTTCTCTTCAACTTTCCTTCATTCCTGCCCCAGATGAAGCAGCACTGGCACTTACATGTTCAATGTACTTTATATACTGAGTACTACAGAATGTAGAGTTTCAAGAACAGAGGCTTCTGGTTTCTTCATCTTTTCTTGGCATCTGTCAGTTTTGAAAAGACAGCACTTCTTAACCTGTTCTTGAAAAGCTTCTCTTTTTTTTAAATACTGTTTCTTTGTGAGGAGTTCACTCTTGTGATAGTTTCTATGGAAGTAGTGAAGGGAAAAAGAAAGTTACTAGTTACCACGCACAGTGCATAAAATTTAGTGAGGTAAACTTGTTTCTAGAAGACTAATAAGCTATTGTATTTTCAATACTGACCTGATTACAGCTGGTTCACAGACAGATTCAGGACGTACTTAATAAACCTCTGACACAGTACAAGACAATGCACCGGAGATGGGCAGATTAAAGTAACCTCCTTCCTGCTGGTTTGGTTAGTTTATCTAAACATCCTAAATAAGAACAAATGGATGGGAAAGGTAGTAACACTAATTGAACATTCACATTCTGATCAGTATTTTTCTTTAGCAGAGACCTGGTTTCTGATCCTGTCTTTGATTCAGAAAAAGCTATGAAGTTATCACATAAAGTAATTTTCTTCGGTGACTTCTCATCATACAAATATACTAGAAAATCGAGCGAATACAAAATTATGTTTCACTTTTTCCCTTGTGATACAGCTTTGATACTGTTTCTTCTACAGTTCCATTTGGACCCTATTGTTAACATATCCCTCTGTGCTATTTGTTACCTACATAACCTCTGAATAGGGGTCAGCATTAGTCAGCTTTAAAAACTAGTTTTCTTATTTTGGACATTGCCCTCTGCTGGCTGTTTAGAAAAGTGGATAGAAAAATTGAAAAACTACAAAATATACTAAATATTGTGTCTGTTTATGTACAGTAGTCTCTGTTAAGTGATTGATAATTTCCAAGTGAACTTCTGCATAGAATGAGAAAACAGACTTGCTGGCTAAATAAGCCGTAAAAAAATACCCCAGGATTTTGATTCCCAGAGAAATTATATGTTGTGGTTTTTTGGTTTGGGTTTTTGTTTAAGACCTAACCCACAAGCTGTTTACTATTGCAAAATATATGAAATGTTCTTTATCTCCACAATGTATGGCAGAAGTAGTGCTGCTGGATTTCAGTAAGGTTGTTCTGTGTCTGCAAGATGTTTCAAAGCTACTGTTGAGACATATTTTTGATCCTTTGATACAGTAGATTAAGTAAATTCTTGTTTATATGAAAATTATTTGAACTGGTAAAAACCTAAAAAGAGGAAATAAATAAAACTACAAAATAAGAAAAATCAGAATTAACCAGTTTTTAGCTAGTGGATATCAGAAAACGCTTAACCCACTTAACCATGTCAGTTAGGAAGGTTTCAGTAACTGACAGTAAATCCAGAAGAAATTCTGTTTAAAAAAGGTAAAAGAAACTGAAAGATGTTTGTCATAATTGAAGAGTAAATTGCTTCCTTTGACAAACAGTGGTTGAGTTACCCCTTGTTCTTGTATCTGTGTCCTGTTAGTTTAGGGTTTTAGACCCCTCCAGGGTCTAAAGACAGGGCAGGCAAGATATGATGTTTTAGAAATTAGGATTTTCTTCTCCCTTTCAAAAATAGCATTTTGCATAGGTGAACCTTTTGCATATCTGCGAACCTTTGCTGCACAGTTCAGCTGTGTGCTATAGTTAACAAAATGAAAACAAAACAGAAAAGCTGTTTGGATGATAGAAAAATAAAGGGGTAGGAGAAAATGAGGAGAATTAAGGTTTTATCTTAATCTTGAAGGCCAGTGCTCAATAAGTAGACCAATATCATACTTCTACAACTGTAAAGAGTCACAGGCCCTTTTTACTAAGTAGGTCAAATCTTTGGGCATTAGGTCAGCTTCTTTATAACCTATGTGTAAATAATTATAAATGCAAGTTTTCAGAACTTCAGAAAACTGTGTTTCAGCAACAAGTCAGCCACCAGAGAGGCTCAAGGTGCAACTGTGAAAAAATAGTGAAAACTGCATTGCTAAGACAAGCAAGCATTGATTGTAATCATTAATTATAATTCTAATATGGATTTAAGTAGTTTGTCCTGGGAATAGAAGAGACTTCATGACGAAAAAGGCAGTTTCTCCGTTTATATTATCGCTGTTAGTTCTTCCTAGATTGCCTTCATTACTTGTGGCTTTCATGTAAGTGACTTCTTTTTCCTGCATTCTATTAGACCTTTTTTTGTTTTAAATCTGACTTGTATTAGTTGTTTTCATGGAAATGTAAATGTGGAAAGGGAAAAAGTGAGTAGCAAGTTGTACTCTTATCAAAAGTGTTTTAAGTGATTTGAAACATCCCTTTGTTTCTTTTATTAGTGTCCTTTGAAAAAAGATTATTCAACAAACATGCCTTTAGCAATCTGCATAAATAAACAGAAATCCAGAAAGCTTGAATCAGCACATCTAAAGAAATTTTAAATGAAATATGCAAATAACTCTCAGTCTTTAAAGACCTGTTTCCAAAAACAAAAAGTAGCAGGGATTTAGGGAAGTTTCTTCAGGTACAGGAAATTTGCAAAATTCAGATCTTTATGTTAAGACGTGGTGGTATCACATCTAATAGTAAATTAAATCTTCCTTTTTTGTTTTTTTTTTTTTTGCACATATCCTCATTCTGTTACCAGAAGTGGAAGTCCTGAGGCTTTTCCTAAATTTCAACTATGTAAAAGCTTCACATGCTTATGTTAGCTTGTAAAACATTTGCTCTTTTATTTTGTTGCCAGCTTGTTCTGTGTTAAGCACTAGAAATCCTGCAATAGCCATGCAGAAGAACTGAAGAAGCAGGGCCTGTGTTTTCCAGTAACTGGAAGATGCTGTTGCAATAGATATATTTCGTTATTTCTGAGCTCTATGTAGGTTTTTGAATATGAAGTTCTCGGATTTTCGTTGCTGTTTCTGTGTTACTGTCTGCAATGGAGTACTGTTAAACTGAAAGAATTACTGTATATGAAGCTTCCAACTAATCATCAGATATTTAATTGAAAGGAGTCAAATAATGTCTTGCAAAACCAAGCGGGCATTCTTCATCTCATTCAAGAGGTGTTAGCATGTTTCTGAGTTATTTCTTTTATTTTACATGAATTGACTCTTCAAATATCCTCTAGCAGAACAAGTGAAAATAAGTTATGTGCTGTAGTAGTAAAACATTATTAAAAGAACAAGCATTCTATCATCTATTATCATTATAATGATCAATGTTCACCCGGGCCTGCGTAAATGATATTTTGCCTTCAAAATCCTTGTGGGCTTATTTTCTTCACTGAGTGAAAATTTGTAGTTTAATATTTGCTTTTTCAAGAATGTTTAGGCTTTTTACTACTTTGCAGTCAAAAGTACAGTTTTTGCTTGTTTTGTTTTGGAAAGGTTAGCAGTTAAAATTTTGTCTTGTTATATTGTGTTGTGCTCCTGGCTACTGGGCTGTTCACAAGCATGCAATTGCCATCTGATATTTGCCCCTTTAGGACAATTTTGTTATTTTCAGCATTTGGAATCTCTGTAACATTGGGCTACATGGGTCACTGAACAGATATATAAGCATTTGGCTAATTTGCTTCACTGCCTTCTGTTCTTGTGGTGTCCTCGAACTTCACCTGTAAAGGAACTGATGGACTTTTCATAGCTCATTAAACTATTTGATTAGCATCATCTGTTTTTTGAGATACCTTTCTTGAGAAACACTACTTTGTAAAGTCTTTTTTGTCTTTTGTTTCTATTAACTTGCTACTTAATGCTTGTTAATTATTTTAGTTCTTATGTGTCATTGAAAACTATCCTTGGAACAAAAATTTGCAAGAGTCTTTCAAGGGCTTGGGACTTGTGGAAATGTTTTTTAGACCTGGAACTAAGAGCAAAGACAAATTTTAATTCAGGAAGGTACATCATATAAAAAATAACAGAGGTCCTGATCTAAGTCTCACTGGAGATTTAGGTGAATGGTATTTTTCCTTCTGGTCTCCAGTCCCAGTTACCACTGAAACCTGGTATCTTCTCCACCAGTATTGGAGAGCTACTGTCTTAGTCCTTAGCCATCTGCTCCTCTTCCAGTATGCCTTTTCCTAACCTTTTCTGTGTTTCTACCCCACTTTGCAAAATCTGCCGGAGTTGGGCACCAAATCACCTTCAAACCTGGAGGTCTTTGAGAGTTGTACCAGTTTCTGTAGTAAATTGTGTACAGAAACTTTTTGTGTGAGCCCAGTTAGGCATGACACTAGTGTGGCGCTTGCCAACATGAAATGCATTCTCTATGTAAAATAAGGTAAATTTAAATTTGCAACATTTGTTGACAACAAATCGTAACTGTAGTTAGCTTCTTTCTGCTGAAAAGATCATACTGTGAAAATGTTATTCTGTTTTAAAAAATAAATTAAAAATGCTGCATTTATTGCTTGGAAGATGGACTTTGAACTTAACTGTCATCTGGAGAGAGAAATATAAAAGCTGACAAAAGGGAGAAACTCCAAATTACTATTGTCACTTACCAACATAGCATGAAAGAAGATAGTATTAAATGTGTATAAGCTCTCTTAATTTTAAAATAACATATTCTGCTTCCATTGTTTGAAGACGTGGTATTGTGCTACCCTTTCTTAAATGTATCCCACAGTACAGATAATTAGAGAAAAAAAGTGGTTTTCACTAGCAAACAAATAAAACAAGGCTAACAAGTTAAAAGCCAAACTGATCAGTGAACTTAAAATTAATTGGTTGGGCCTGTAGATAGTGCAGAATACCTGCCTATGAAACAAAGTCATGAAGGTTCACCAGGAATGCAGTCCAATCCAGTCAATTCTGAGAGATTAAAACATGCTGTAAAAATACTTCTGTGTCCTAAAAATTCTTTTGCTGACAGTAGGTACTTTCTAAAGAAATGTGGGTTTGCTGTAATTATTGTTAAAGGCAAGGCATCAGGAGGAAACTACAAGTTTCAATGTGTGATTTTTAAAAAAATTGGTAATTTCTTTTCACATGGCTGTTAAAATGGTTGTGGATAATTTCACAGCCAATGTTTGAACTATAGATGTCACTGAGTTTTGTCTCAAAGACAGGATTACAATTTCTCATCAAACATCAGGGTGATACCAGAGTTGTGAAGTTTTATAGTTCTTTGTCTGGATACTACTGGTGCAAGTCAGGCTTTTTCAAGTGACACTTTGCTGTCCAGTGCAGACATGACTACTGAGTTCAAAATGGTGGTGTGAAGGACGATGGGACGGGGCAGCCTAAGATCCTTCTGCTCTTTGTGATGGTCAGGGTATATCACAGGGTATATAACCTAATTTTGGTCAAGAATTAAGTAACTAAATATAGCAAATTGTTAAGAGTTGCTTTGAAAAAAAAATCCAAAAAAAACCTCAGGTGTTTCCATACACATCTGCTGACCAGTAGCTGGTCCAAAGTCTACATCTTTCCCTGGCTGCTGACACAGAAGCCCACAAGGTTTGTGTCCTTGCTGTAGCTGCTGCTCAGACCTTGTGCATGCAGGCCTCTCTGGCAGATGCAGGCCTGTGATTGTCCCCAGCAGCTGATGGTGATCATCTCTGGGATATCTAGTGCTCTATTATGGTTAATAATTTGCCTATTAATTTGCCTACTTGTAGAACCTCATCTATTGGAATTTGGCCTCTGATTTTACAGTCATTTGATACCTTAGTCCCAGACCTCGCATCCTGTTTGTTGTCTAGACTGAGGTTTGGTGGTGAATTACAAGCATCTACTTACAGATGCATGACACTGAAAATCCTGGAGAAAGTGAATATTTTTCATTCTGTCTGATTTCTGGCAGCACAGTCCTGTAGGCCCTTCTGACCTGTGGTCCCATTTGCAGTTGCTGGCGCACATGTGTGGGCATATTTAGATTATTCACATCTCATTTGGAAAAGGAGTTAGTGTAGCTGTGTGGTTCAATAAATAGGCAGAACAGACTGTTGTCCACCTCCGTGGCTTTGCTAGGCAAGTACATTGACCTGTTTATTCTCCTTATGAGTTATTGCATCTATGTTAGACATTTATGTTCTAATGGCTAAAAGAAATTGGAGGAATGGGCTACATCTGTGTCTTTGTCACTTCAGAAAAGGAAATAGAAATGAAAATAACTGCGTCTCAGGCCACTATGGCTAGAAATACTATGCTGTTCCTCCTCCTGATAAAATCACTGGACACATGGAAAAAACCCAACTTGTAGAGCATGAGGAAAATAGATATGTGTTCACTTTCAGGAAAATTCTAAAGGCCATTACTGAAAATCGAGTTATATTTACATCTGTGATATGAGAATACTGCTTCCTTTTTGTAGTGTTAAGTGTTTGTAGTGTTAAGCTCCCATGGGCAGGAGAGCTCCATTGGTTCCAAATTAATACAGATAAACCCAATGATACACCAACATTCAGTTTCGTAATTTGGCAATTCTATTGTCAAAATGCTCACCGCATGTGGCAGCTGAACTCTTCCTGTGATTCTGGATCCTTCCACCTGTGCCCTTCCTGTGTGTTTTACCTTGTTTTGTGTAACTAGTATGTGTGAAGTATGTGAAGGACATTAACATTTCACTGAAGTGTCTCTCTCTTACCCTTGTATAAAGAATTGAAACCCTACATGTCAAGGGTAGAAATCTTTAAATAGGAGAAATAGAGAAATGTAGGTGCTGAATAAATTCACTGTAATAGTTGAGTTGTAAACAGTTTCATTTTAAAATGTATCCATTTGTGAAACAAGAAGATTCTGGTTTAGGAGAGATTGGTGATGGGCTGATGATAATTTTATGAAAATATCTTTTTACTTTCAAAATAAGACAGTAAATATTAATTGAGTGCAGCAGAAACTATTGCTTTCCCAAACCATTTAATTATGTGACAATTAATTTTGAGTTTTACAGAAAAGTTCCTAATATGAGGAGCTTTTCCTTTATAACTGCTTCAGCTGTGGTTCCTCAGTTATATCCATTGAGGATTGTTACTCTATAAGGCAAGGATGCAGTGGAAAGAATGGCTTTATCCTTGTATATCACAAGGAAAAAAAATAAAAAAGTTCATTTCCAAGTGGTCAGATTAGCTCTCTGTGTATTCTTTCTGCTGTTATTCATACTGTAGCTGGCTTATTGGCCTACCACCTCATAATTTTAATTTCTAAAAATGTTCTGTTGAATTTTAAATTATAGTGATTAAAATATATTTGTAATTGTTTCCAGACAGGACAACAGTATAGACTCAACTTCTTCTCTGAGAGAAGACAGCAAGCTGGAAGGTCAGGAATCAAAACAAGGTATGTTGTAGAGAAAAATGAGATTTTGTGTTCTTGATGTTGGCCAGTGACTAATTCACAGCTGTCTTGTGAACAGAGAATGATCATTCATTGAGAAAGAATATTTTGTCTGTGTACTTTCTCTTAAATGCAAAAATGCTGCTTGTGAGACATCCAAGTACTACACTGATTGGCGAGATAGAAAATGCAAAGGCAAGCAAATTATTGATGCACATTTGTACTTTCTACACAAGAAAATTGTATTGTTAGCCTGCAGTAGTATTTGTTTTATTCCAATCATTAAATCAGCACATAAAACAATTGCCATTGTTAGTTTGTGCATGAAGTACTAGAACTAAAGGTGTTTCTGTCACAGTCTATTTTCATTTTGACTGTCTCTAAGCAGAAGGATCAGAAATAGCTTTTCCAGTCAAAGAATGTTGCAAATTTTTATAAGCTACATTTCTCTTCTGCAAAAATCTAAATTTATTTGCTTCTTGCAACTGTTGTTTCACAATTCAGAATGTTGTCTAAAAGATGAAATGTTTCTTTTCTGAATTTGGGAGAATAGTTAAATGGCAAAGTAAAGAATCATACATAATAAGAGCATCAAAACTCTTAGGAGTGAGTTGCTATGACTGTGAATAATCCTTTAAATGTTGCTTATTGTACCATATGGAGGGACCTTAGAACTGACAGATTTCCTGCAGATTTCTTCCACTTCTGTGTTATCAAAGGGAATTGATGGTTGTTGCAAGTGATATCACTGTTTTTTATGACTTAATCAACCAGATTATCTTGATGGCTTTGGGCTATAACAGTGGCTCCACTCAGATGTTAGCTTTAAAGAACTTTTGAGTCTATTATGTAGATTAGAAAGTATAACTCCAGTCATCCTCCTTCACAGCAGCCTGAGAAGCTGTGAGAAAAAGAAGAGAGAATGAAAGAATAAGCAAAAGTGGATAAAATAAAATTTAAAAATGGAATTAAGTGTGCTAAAATTAATTTTGTGACCGTAAACGGAGGAAAAAGTAAAAGTTACCAAAATGAGAAAGATAATGAGAAATTCCAGCCACGATCCTTACTACTGTAAAAACATAGGTGCAAAAGAGGGAAATAAAGCCTGTTAGCTCTTTAAACAACTGTAGGCCAAAAAGCTTGTATGAACACTGGATTACACAGTTTTGGAAGTTCCTATTTCTAAATAGAAGGCAAGGTTGTTCTGCCAGGTTCTCATCCTCACTAAGTCTGGGACAGACATGAATGACTTTGTATTTTGTTCCTTTTTAATGTGACCAGTTGATCACAAAAGGAATCCTATGGTGGGCTGACCCCAGGCAACAGCTGGCACATGCCAACTCCTCAATTACTTGTCCCTCAGTGGGGTAAAGGTGACAATCAGCAAAACAAAATGAGAACAACTTATGAGTCAACATAAAGACTCTTCAAAAAGTGAATCAAGAGCTGTACATTGAAATAAGGCACAATTAAAGACTTAGTTACAACCTTCCATTTGCTGCCGGAGTTTTAGCCACCTCCTGGAAAGCAGAGACTCAGCAACCAGGACAATTACTTGAGAAGGCAGATGCCAGTGTGGTATGGTGGAGCATATCCCTTAGGTCAGTTTGGCTCAGCTGTCCTGGCTCTGTGTCCCTCCCAGTTTACTCTCTATGGGGTCAGAGTGAGAAACAGAGAAAACCCTGCAGCTGTGCAAGCACTCTTCAGCAGTAGCCAAACTGGTGTGTTATCAACAATATTTCAGAAACAAATCCAAAAGCAGCATCATGCACTCTGCCGTGAAGAAAATTAACTCCATCCCAGCCAGATTCAGTACAGGTCAGTTTAACTTCGGTAGTGAATTAGGATGAGCAGGCTCAGATGTTAAGTTTCAGTCTTTGAACTGTGATGCAGCTGATTTTTTATCTATGGAAATGCTGCTTGGTTGACCAGCATGTTTGGTAAATACTGACTGATACCGTGAAGCAAGACAGAAAAATTACCATTTCTTAATCCTGTTGTTTCCCATTCTGATCTTTCACATACATTGTGGCTTGCAAGGTAAAGTTAAAATGATATTGTTCAACAATGACTGAATGGTATGGGAAATAGGGGAAACTGCATATGAAACTGAAATATTAATCTTGAAGTTACTGTCATAACTGTACGAACAGGCCGAGACTACTTAGGATCAAAGAAGACCCTTGTATGTTCGCCTCACTGCTGTGAGGATGATTTTTAAAAAAATTTTAGGCTTTCAGATTTTATTACTTCAAAATTATGATTTCAAAAAAAAAAAAAAAAAAAAAGATGAAAAGTGATCTGTAAACTTTTTTTATACATTTTAATATACATTTTGTGAGCTGAATTTGCTTTCCTATTAGCTCCGTTTGGAATTTTTGAGGTGCCACATATGTTAGCTGTGTGAGTGCATTCTCAGTGTGAGTGTGCAGAATTCTTAAATCTGAACTTAAATGCTGTGAGAATCATAGCCTGATACAGAGTGATCAGGAGCGAGTAACTGAATTAAGTATCTATAGTGCAAAAAACTTCCAATGCTGAATCAACAAAACCCTAATGTTTTAAAATATTACTATTGTTTATTAAACGTTTTGAGATGTTTTGATCCTCCTTTCCTCCCTCCCTTTGTTTTTTAAGTTGAGAAATTGCATTTCTCTATGCAATAGAGAATAGCTTTTGAAGTAGTCGGTATTGGTTTTTTTTTCACACCCTCCAGATGGGAGGAATGTTGCAAATCCCAAGAAAAACAGATCTTCCTAAGGGTTTTTGTCACTTTTCATGTATTAATACCAAGTGCATACAGGTACCATAAAACATATTAAATGTTTAAAAGAAAGAGTAACATTTTTCTAAAGCCTTGGTTTTCCTGTGCAAGTGATAAAAATGGTACTACCAAAAGTAATAAAAAATAATACCATTATGAAGTCTGTATAATCAGTAACTTTACCATCATATGAATACACATTATTCATTTAAGCTGAAATTTAATCCTGCTCTTAAGTTTCCACATTTACAAAAGCTGTTGAAAGAGTATGAACTTCTGAGGCCAGTATGTCAACAGCAAGTCTTGCTGTAGCCAAATTAAGAGTAGTTAGTCAGCTTCTGTGAGCTTTGCTTTTATTTTACTGACCTGCCTCTTCTAATTATGTTTTTAAAAATAAACTCCAACTTTCAGCCACAATTAAAAACCAAAGTCATAAATTCCTCCATGTTTTTACATCTTGAGTTAAATACATCTGGAAGATGTGGTAAATTCTGAGTAGTTGGTACTATAAGTGAAGTTTCTATTAATTTTTAGTGTTTAGTGTCTCACTATAGTCCCACTCCTCTTAAAATGCATAACATAGTTAAGTGTAATTTTTGAAGCTGCATTCTGAAAATTAGGTTTACTTAAGAGATAAACAAAAATCAGTTTTGCACTGCAAAAGCTTTCTTTAATATAAAATCTTATGACAATTTAATTAGGAAAATAGGTCATGTAACATCATGGGAGGATATAAATTTTTGCTGGTACTGCTGCTTTGCTATAATGAATGTTCTTTTAGATTGGCATAAAAATGTGTTAACACTTGTATAAATTAGCTTTAAACGTTGGAGAGGAAAAAGAAAAGGAAATGGTTGTTTTATAGATTTTTTTTTTTCACTCTCTTAATTTGCAGAGTAACGCTTTAAACAGAAGTGATTTTTGTAAGCTGATGTAAAAACAGTTCTCTTAGGCAACTCGGTGATAGTTATATTTGTGTTACAGGCAAGGGAGAAGACAGTGATGTCCTCAGCATAAATGCAGATGCATATGATAGTGACATAGAAGGTCCATGCAATGAAGAGGATGGCCTAGATGTGCAAGAGAGCACTGTTAGAAGTGGAGCCAGTCAGATAGATGACCTTCAGAAAGACATTGAGAAGAGTGTGAATGAGATACTGGGGTTGGCAGAGATCAGCCCGAAGGAGCCCAAAGCAGCAACCTTAGCAGTTCCTGCATCAGAAGATGTTCAGCCATCAGCACAACAGCTGGAGCTTCTGGAACTTGAGATGAGGGCCAGAGCTATTAAGGCTCTGATGAAAGCTGGTGATGTAAAAAAACATCCCTGAGACTGTTCAGATTTCATTTTCACTATTTGTTTCAAAGAAGGTGATGTCTGTTCTCTTCAGTGCTACAATATGTTTGGGTATGAGATTCCTTATTCAGACTCTGTTGTGTATCCTGATCTGTGGTTCAGTGATTTTGTCTTTAGTGTGCTGCTTCCATGACATCGAAAAGCAGAGAGTTGATGCTTCCCTGAGATGTGGTGTCCATGTGCTTAGTCATCTCCTCAGGGAGAGGACCACATATAGAGCTGTGCCAGGAAACTGGTGCCTTCCAGAAAGGTTGTTGTAGAAACTTAGAATCATAGAATGATTAGGGTTGAATGGGATTTGAGACTGCTTAATTCTTCTTGGGGCCCATCTCATCATAATGTAGGTATTCTAATAAAAATGTGAGGATTTGTTTAGAAGTGTACTCAATTTTTTTGAAATTTGAATTCCTAAAGGGAAGGACTTCCACCTTTCAAATAAACAGTTGAACATGTTATTTTCAGAATTATGAAAGTGCCTGAAAGAGACAGAGTTTATTACACTGCCATGTAGTTTTGTCACTTTTCTCCACTGTTATCTTTTGTACTACAACTGAAGAAAGCAGAGCTTCCTAACTGTAAAGCTTTTCTTTCGAATATTTGGCATGATATTTAGCAAATCAAACAGTTCAGAAGACCTTAAGCTTTTAGCATTCAACTGATGTAGTCATTTCATGTCCCCTGAAGGTAGGAAAATCCACCTAATTTAAGTATGTTTTTTTAGAAAAGGCATTTATTTATGAAGTTTAAAATATAAATTCTATTTTTATGCATTTCAAGGTATTTCTTTATAAATGAATTTTAGAATTAATTTTTATGCTATAATATCTTACAACAATTAAAATTATTTTAATTTTTTTAGAATTAGTGCTGGTTTTATATCTGGCTGCTAATCAAAGCATATTAAAACATTTGTGTGTTTGTTTACACATGCAGACAAATTTTTTCTTTAAAGGTATGAAGTTTACAATTGTAGTATTTGTTCAGTAAAATAATGTTTCATGTATTTTTATTAATGAATTTTTCTTGGTTTTTGCAGTAGCAGAGATAATTTCCCCTACTATTGTGTAATATTACTGGAAACCCTAGTCTATTCAGATATTATGTCTTGAATTCTTTTAAGGTTTATAATTTTTTCTTCCATTTTATCCCTTTTCTTCCTTCTCTTTATTGCCTTTGTTTTTTCCTGTTTCCTTTTAAACACTCTTATGTAGCAAGCTTCTTGTATATTTCTTAAGTATGATTTTTTTCCTCTAGAATCAACATTATTGTAAAACGTTAGAGCAGTGTAAATTTGATAATAAACTGAAACTTTCATTAAATACAGCTGAGAAAATTACAGTGTGCTTCCACTAAGTGAAGTCAGCGACCTGGGTAAAGTGTACCTGACTCTAGTGTTATCCACAGCATCAACATTTTTTTTTTAATTATTTTGTAGCAAATGGAGGGTGTAAATTTAAATATATACACACAATTCAAAAGGTAACTTTACTGTGTCAACATCTGTGGGTGTTGTCTTTGGTCAATTTCATTTAGCTGTTTGGTGAACTTTTGTTTTATTTGAGTCCAGAGAAACTAAAGAAATAATCAGTGAAAGACAGCTGACAAAACTTAGATGTGCTGTCTTCTCTTTTACAGTCATAGGCTGATGGAGCTGTGCTAGATTTCAAAGATTTTAGTGCGTCTGTGCTTAGGTCATTAAGGCACCAAATACCTCACCTTGCCTGCTGTGCAAGTGCAAAAGCCTACTTGCAAGGGCATTTCCTGTGTTGCCAGAAGAAGCCACATGTATGAAGTTTTTTCTGTGACATCACAAAACAGCACATCTCAGTTGTTTGGCAACTCAAAAATATTGCTGAAAGAAATTATAAACTAGAATGTTTAACCTTGTACTGACTACTTTCTGGAGTTGTATGGTATTTATTATTTTCCTACTGATTTCCCAGGTCACCCTTAAAAGGTTTTTTTATAGCATGTTAAGCTGATGAGGGTTATTATTTCAAGCTCTGTATCAGAAAGTTGCAAGTGCTAACGCTAGCATGTAGCATGGCAGAGATGGCACAGGTTTACTATGCATATGACAGATTTGTAATTAAAGCCTAATTAAATTCAAAATTAAAAGATGAGAAGTATTCCAAGAAAATTCAATTAAGCTGTTTACAAAAATTTTTTAAAAAATCATATGAGATACTTAATGTGATTAGTTATACAAGTGCTAATTCATTTTTAGGATATTGTACTGTTGCTGCTTGGGTTAAAAAAAGATCAGCTAAATTACAGGTGTTCTTGCATTTATCTGTATCACTGAAGAGATAAAAAAATCCAGTGTATTTAAAATATTTATTATACAGCTGTTCTGTTTTTCAATTTTAAATATGTCTGATTTTTGCTTTAAAAATATATTTATTTTATTTGGAGGAAGAGGCAATTTGTATGTAAAATATACTGAATTATTTATGAAATGCTGTAGTGTTACTGGATTTTGATGAACCATTTTGTCAGGAAACAAGTATTAAACACTGGAAATTGGTCGGCATGAAAAAGATCTTGATTATATTTTGGACTGCAACAAAAATATTTTCTAATTAATTCTGGCTCTCCTCATTGATAGTGCACAGTGCTTTTTTGAGGAGGAGGAGGATGATTGATTGTCTGCATACTAGATAAATAAAAAGGTATGACTCCACAGAGAGCCAAAAGTATTTATCTCTGTTTGGAGACTTTGCTGTTTTGGTGATTTCATAGAGAATAATAAATAAATTTCAAGATGCCAGTTTTGAGAGGTGAATCACAAATATTTCCACAGTAAAGAATTAGTTCCCCTTGTACTTTTCAATATAGTATTTTCTCCAAAAAGTATTTTGCCTAAGAGACTTGGTGCTGTAACTTTTTTTTAACCTATGTTTTAGAATATGTTCTTTCCTGTTTGAAATTACTGTAATTGTTAATTGTAGTAAATGAAATTTTGCTCCCTGATAACTACAAGTTGTTTCTTAAGTGAATTTGAAAAAATAGGGAGTCAGATAATCTGTGTAGGTGATATAAGTTGCTGCTGTTCTAATACAGATGATGCAATGCCACATGAAACAGGAGCAGTTCAGCCCTGCATTGTGAGTCTTGCCAAAGGAGTCAAGCTGGATAGCACTTCACTACGGCCTTTCCTGTGTTTAAAGGAGCACAGTTTGAAAAACAGCAGCCACAACAGAGGAACCTTGTAGCGGTACAAAATGTCTTCACCAGCTGGTCCCGTACAATGTCAGAGCTTTAAAGTTTGTAAATGGTTGCTTGGTTATCACTATTATTTTTAAAATATTAGTTCGCAAAAGCAGTTACTGTAACTAAAGTTACTTTTTTTTTTCCTGTGGCTAAAGCATTCTCTAAAAACAGCAACTGAAGAAAGGCTTCATGCACGTGAGTGCATAGTAAATTGTTATATGGCATTTTATATGTCTGTCTTATAGTTAGCTTTATGAGATCCCTGACAGTGGTAAATATGCCCTTTTCACAGAAGATAATTGAAGATTAATTGTGAATAACCCCTTTAGTAAGGAAGGGAGATGAGGTGCTTAACTGATCCAGAAACATAAGAACAGCATAACTTTAGTTTGGAGCAGAGACACCAAATTAAAAACTGATTATAAAGTATTGCATTTTAGTCCCAGTAGTATAAACCTTCATATTTGTTGCTAAGTCAAGCTGCAGCATATGTAGAGAAGAAAAAAAGTTCATTCACCTTATTTGTGGCCAAATATAGATGTTAAAATACTTGATTTTGTGGGGGAGGGAGTAAAATCTCATCTTTCTTGGGAATTTTTAACACTTAATATTGAAATATGTAAATAGAATACATAAAAGGTGTTAGAAAAATCTACTGCTTGTAGGAAGGGTTAGCCACATACTGCTTAATCAACCTGACTGTAGTCAAGTAAGGAAATATCCCAAAAATTTAAATCTAAATATTATGGGTATATTGCATTATACAGCACCATAATAACATGAAAAGAGACCCTAAACTAAAAATATCCAGAGAATGAAACACATTCATTTGTTCATTCATTTCATCATCTTTTTTTTAAACAGTGCATAAAGGTAACTTTTTGTCCATGGGATCATAGATTATTGTCAATCTCAAAACTGAATTTTTGTCTTTTGTATCTAATGTTTCTTTCAAGCCATGAATTGTCTAATCTAAAGCCTTGCATTCCATCAGGAGCACAGGACAAGAGACAGCTAGAAAAGTGTGTTTAATCATGTTGTCACTAGCCTTAAAAGCAGACAGAAAGTACTTTCCCAGAGTACTGGGAAAGACATTTAAGCCGAGTATGAATGCCATTGAGGAGCTATGCATGCAGTTTGGTTAGGCTGCTTATTCCCAGGCTGTCTCCTGGTCCCCTCCCTGATGCTGTGCTGCTAGTGTTTATGTGGATACATACTGAACCAACTCAATATGAACAAACTCATTCATGCAGCAAATCCTGCCCATCTGTTTCTAACCTGGGGCACCATTCTTACTGAATTTGCTCTGTTGACACAACAGAATGAGTAGTGAAAATCCAAATGCTGCTGGATTATATTACACAAGTGATACCCCACATTCTTCCAGTCCTTAAGATATAAGGCATCAAAAATAAGGTCCATGACTTAATTCTGTCTCTTTGAAAGCATGTAGATCTTCACTCAAAAATGTTAGCTGAACTGCTCCAAATATAAGCTATCTAAGCTATTAAATTTTTATTAAATCTATATTCTTGATTATTGGCTGGTACAGATTTTTTATATGTATGGTTTGGGGTTTTTCACTGGTGCCATTGTTTGGTTAAAGGTTTTTTTGTTGGAGTCTGTGTAATTGTTACTACATGTAGTCTGGTGAAAGTTAGTGCCTAATAATTGTATGTGAATTAAACTTTTGGATTGCATCCACACTAGGGGGCTGTGTTGCTTTAACAATGTCTGTTTTGAAGAGCAATGTACTAAGAGCAGAGCCCAAACTGCATAAGCAACTTGTAAGCAGTACTTTTCTCTGGATAATAAAGTGAATGGGAGCAGTATAGTAAAAGGGGATGCCTTGCAATTTAGACAAATGTAGTGTAGGAGCAAATAAACTTTATTATCTGTGTATTTTGATAAAAAGTTGAAAAGATGAAGGATGAAGTGATGTTCTCATTGTCATGAGTGGAAAGGCTGAGACCTGTATTTACTTCAGTCATAGTGTGACTCTTCAGACCTAGGAAGCAATAACCTAGTTTGCTGGAACTGGGGACAGGTAGGTTGCTCTTCATCAAGATTTGCAACCTGGTTTTTTCTTCATAAAGAGGGATTTTCTGTACAGAGCATATCCCAGTTACACTGTGTATCCCAGTGCTTATGCTTTAGTCCCCTGTTTCTTTGACTTCACCAGTTCATGTACCACTAAAGGATGCAAAATTGCTTTGCTACAAATACGGCACTCCTTAAACTATCATTTTAGGAAGCCATTTGCTCTATATATCAAACAAAATTGAGACACATTGCTTGATATTGTCTCCAACTTGGATTTCAGGCCTCATCAGGCCATAGACATAGAGGTATACTGAAATTCAAGTGGATGCAGTATTGGAAAATTAATTGAAGTCACCTCTTGCCACTGTAAAGGCAGGTAATATCTTTTCTATGCACAATTTCTACTAAACCTTTTAAACACTTAGTGGATCTAAACAATTTTATTAATAGATTACCTTCTTTAAAATGTGTAGAAAAAGGTTTCTTAAAAGAAACAGGTTTCTTATGGAATATATCTTTCTACTGAAATACTGAAGAGCTATTGATATTGTTCTAAGGAAGCTAAAATACGCAGCATTTACTATAGTAGGACCCTTTTTAGACAATATAAATTTCCTTTAAATTACTGAGTCTTACTTTTTTACATTGTTTGGATACCTCTGAAGAGCTAGAGTCCTTATAAGAAAGAGTTAAAGAAAGAGTTATGTGTCAAGATTACGTAGAATTTAGATCATTCAAATATGTTTCTTCCTACCAAATATTAGCATTAGATCACATAATAGTGGAGTTTCCTCACTTGTTTCACTAATCTACATGTTTTCAAAAATACAAAAGTAATATCTGCTTTGCAGGAGAAAACTTCTGTGTATTCATTGTTCATGGAGAGTGCCTCCATACTTGTCATACTGACATTTTTTCATAAGTAAATTACTCTCCTTTGGTGAAATAAACTGATATGGGGATTGGTAGATGATGGTTTTACTAAATTTCTGGTTGGTGAATCTTGTGTCCTTAGCATGAGTGATGAGGTTCTACAGGCATCTCTGCCTGTTTTTCTGGGTAGGGTCCAGTTTGGTGAATCATGTTCCTTCTACTTTTTCTTATTTGGGATGTTTTAATAAAAACATTGTCTAAGAACTGAGAATGAAGTAAACTAAGATTTTTATTGTCTCATTAGAAGAATTGCATGTCAAAAATGTGAATGCCTGAAACACTATTCAGTAGACCGTTAAAAAAATATTTTACTTCCACTTAAATTACCACTAAAATTTATTTTGGGAAACCAACCACCCAAAAAAAAAAAAAAAAAAAAAAAAAAAAATATGGTGAGAACAGGGTGCCCCATAGCCCTTAATTATACCTCCACTTGCTGCAGAAGAAAGGTAGTGTTGCCAGTATTTTTCACTAAATATCAACTGTCCAAAAGGAATGAATTTACCCGAAGTGAGGGCCAGTGATGAATGGCAGCCCCTAAAATTGTTGGGATATAATATGTGCTTATCATTGCAAACTGGAATCAGGGTCAGGAGCAGTAGGCAGTGTTTGACACAGCTGATGTGTAACTGTAGCTGGAATTGTGATTCAGATTATCCTTTTAATCTTCTAAAAAATTATTTTGGGTACAGTAACTTTAATTTATTGTTACTTCAGCAATGGTAGCATTGGTTACTAAGCAGATCTCCAAATGCCAATTTGTCCTCAGACCAGAGTGTTTCATATTCATATTATTTAACTTTTATATTATTAATAAGGAAGGCTTCCCATGTTAATTTTAACATTGAGCAAAGAACAGAGAATCCTCTCATGAGAAACAAAAATTCTGTTTTCTGCTCTCATCTTGTCTTAAACAAAGAACATGTAGGAAACAAAGAGCAGGGGTATATCTGTGATTATATTGTGAAATGGCAGATACATTTACCGCTAACATTCTAAATGAGAGACATGCACATTTACAAAAATTAGGAATTTTAATTTCTTACTCCTCTGTAAGCAGATGGGTGAAAATATTTGCTATTTGCAGCTGCCTGTATTTTTACCAGTAAAATGTTGCAATCAACACTTTGTCTATTAATTTCTTCTTTTTGTCCTCTCTCTACTAATATCTTTAGCTACTGAATATGATTAATAATCCCCATACTTTAGCTGCAGAAGTTTAATAAACAAAGTTTAACTAAAACAGGAGAAGCACAATAAACCCAAAGAGTTCAGCCTTAGCACTGCAGATTCTAGTAATTATTTTTTGGTTTGTTGTGTGTTTTTAAAAGTTGAGAAGGGGAGAAGGCTGGAAGAGAACTTCAGGTTTTTGTGTTTAATTGACCTAACAGCATGTGCTGATAAGTAATAAATAACCATGACACAGTGACTGAATAAATTGGTTTTCTCAAGCAGTGATTCATTCACTGTCTTTCATTGCCATCAGGTTAAGTGACAGATTCTTTTTGTCAACCTAAAGGAGAAATGTTCAATAGTGTAACAACCTCCCTTTAATTCCAACCACAGCAGCCTTTAAAATGCATTGAATTAATATAAATAAAAATGCAGCAATTAAACAAAACTTGGGCTCGTCATTGACTTACAAATAAAATCTGCAGAATCTGTTATCGAGAAAGCATACTGTGGTTTTCAGTGCACTTTTTTGATGATAGGCACGGTTCTTGTACTTTTGCAGAAAAAAGATTTTTGGTATTGAATCTGGACATCAGGACATCAGAAGGAATTCTGGACAGTAAGAGGAATTTCTTCACAGAAAGGGTTGTTAAATATTGGAATGGGCTGCCCACAGAGGTGGTGGAGTCACTATCCCTGGAGGTGATCACAAAATGATTGGGCTATGGTGTCAGGGTGACAAGGTGGTGATCCGTCAAAAGCTGGACTATGTGATCTCAGAGGTCTTTTCCAACCAGAAGCTTTGCTGACTTTTCCATCACATAGTCCAACATCAGTGCGATAGAGTAGCCTTGGAAGGATGCTGCCAAAGGGAA
This sequence comes from Sitta carolinensis, assembly GCA_032173965.1. NCBI lineage: Eukaryota > Metazoa > Chordata > Aves > Passeriformes > Sittidae > Sitta > Sitta carolinensis. Next base: position 53,447,486 of record CM063313.1, read on the forward strand.
ATTATGGGCTATTATAACTTGCACTTATAATTCAGCCTGCATTTGCCAGTCATTGACAAATTATATTTATTCTGCAACTCTAAGAATTTGATTCCTTTCAGGTTTTTGATGTTGAAGAACCCAGCTATCCCAAACCTATTCATCAAAGATAATTGGGGTGGTTGGGAGGATATGCTTATAGAGATGGTAGTTCAGAACTTATTCATATGGCAGGCTCCGTATTGCATGGCTCTTTCTTAGAAACCTTACCCTAACCATCTGCATGGCAAAGCATGTGACTGGCACCATACTGCATGCCATGCAACACTTAGGAAACAGAAAATATTACTGAAAAGGAGGGACTTCAAATGTAGTAGTGTTTTTAGATAAAACTAATTTTGGCACTTGGCTGCTTAGGTGTTATAAAAGGCAGTTTCAAATCCCAGAAGACATCCTCAAACTTTTTCACACAAGAAACCATGCTTACTGTAATTTTTTTAATCAGTCCTACATTTTCCTTTGTTAAAGCTTTTCACTCACCACGCCAACACCCTAATGATGGCAACAGCCAACGTTGGCTGTAATACAAAGAGGTTTGCTAGTTATTTTCATGTCCTTTAAAGAAGAGTGAATCTCATCACATTGGAAACTTTTCAAAATATATTCTTAATATCACTATGGTGTTAGGATAGGTTCTGACTGTAGCTTCTGCTTTTAGCTCAGCACCAGACCTGCAAACAATATTGAAATTACTCATTACTTTTGACATTTCTCTCAAACACCTGTGTTTTATGCCTACAAGTATTCTTGCTGCATTTTCAGCTAATTATTGCTCTTTTCTGATATGTTTGTACTTAGAAATAAATATTAACCATGTACAGGCTGTTATTTGTCTCTGATATTTGTATAACCTTCTGATTTGCCGTTCCATCCAGTTGTTATGGAACTGTAAGGCCCAGTTCTACCTTACTCTGGTTGAAGTCCAGAACACAACAAACAACTGCTCTGCCTGTGCATCAGCATTGGTCGTGATGTTATTATGCCTTGGCAACAACTTCTAATGGTCCTACCCAGTAACAATACAAGTGGCACATCACCTTCTAAATACAGAAAGATGGTTCCTGCTCCACATAATCTTCCTTCTCCATTTGTGCTGCAAAGTTATGGATATAACACCTGATTTGCTGGTCATGTGAGTTTTGGATAACTCTACAGAGCTGTCACAACAAAGGCAGAAGGAAGTGAATTAGTGCAAGTATCCCTTTTTCCAATCTTCTGTATAATGCCAGCTTATAGCTGCAACCTGTGCAATTCCATACCTTTGTTTCCTTATGACTTAGGTTTCTTTCCCTCCATAAACACTCTTCCTAGACTGTATTTTTGCCTCTTCTTACACAACGACTGATACATGTATTTTCTAATTTTTTTCGTTAGAATAAAACCGCTGACCCATGTTGTTTATTAAAAAAAAAAAAAAAAAAGTTATTCAATGCTCAAGGTTCTCAGAATAAGAGGCTTCAAATTTCAACTGTAATTGAGCTTACTTACATTCTGTTGAGACCAGAGTATTATCACAAATTCTGACTTAATTATGTTAATTTTTATAAATGTCCAAGCTTTTTCCTTCTGTAGCTTTTCTTCTGTCTCAGTCATTGGATCCTGCTGTAACTTCTGGCAGACTGAAGAGCCCTCTGTTACCAGATTTATGCTTCCTAAGTTGTGCTTAAGAACAGTGGTTAATGCATCCACTAACCTCTTCTAATATGCTAAAAAGATTGAAATCCTTAAAATCTTCCTCTGCACTGCACCTTTTCCAGTTGCTTAATTCATCCTTAATGAGGTCTTCCAGGAATCCTCTCCAGCATCCTTATGTCCTCCTTGAATTGAAAACACTGAATCAGTATAAGATACCTAAGGCCAGCAGGGTCTCTGGAGGCCTCCACTCCAACCTGGTCTCAGGGCATTATCCCATGGGGGCTGGAAAGCCTCCAAAGAGGGAGACAGCACCACGTCCCAAACTACACAGCTCAGCTGTGGATTCTCTGGAGAAAAACTTTTCCCTTATCTCCAGGTTCTCTGGCCTTGCTCAGCTTTGTGCCCAGCAGGACACAGGATGATATCCTCAGGCTTGTCCCAGCCCCACTGGTGTTGCTTCTGGGGCTCTGCCTGACTGGAACACAGCTGAACAGTGCTTCTGCCCAAGTGCATGGGGGCCTGGGGATCCTTTATTCTGCATATCCTGGTCTCTGTGACGGACATGAGAACTAGAAGGATTATTTTATTAGCATTAGCACACATGCCAGCAGAAAGTACATCTCTTTTCTCCACTCCTTGATAATTTCTTGTTAATTTTCTCCACTGAGGCATGCCCTCCTTCAGAAGTGTCCCACCTTATGAATTGCAACTGTCCTGGATGTGGAATCCACAGCATTTTTTGTCAACTCTTTGGTTTTATTTTTGTACGCTGTCAAGGTTTCAATTTGAAAACAGGCAGAAACACCGATTTTTGTTTTGGTTTAATTTTGCTAATTTCAAAGGTTTTAATTAAGAGCAAAGCAGGCTTAAGCTTAAAAGTAATAAGACTTTATTAACTAACACTAAAAAAAAAACCAACAAGAATGAGGATGGAACCTTCAAAACACTCTTCCTCCCTCCCCACAACCCATTTTTTTCTCTTAACCAACAATGTAGAGACAACAACACTTAGAAATCTCAAGTCAGTTTTTTTACCTCTACAAATAGTCTTTCTTTGGTTCATTTAGAGAGAAAAGTATTATTTGCTAATGCTATAGAAAGCTTCCCACAAGAAAAGAACTCTTGTGGCTTCATATTTCTCACAAACTGCAGGTGCCCCAGATCTGCCTTTGTGAAGTCTTTCCCATCTTTCACAGTTTTTCTTCACAACTGTGTTCTTGGTCCATATCAGCTTATTGGGGTGCATTCTTTTAAGGATGAGCCATTCTAGCATCCTTTCACCCATCTCTGGGAACAGAGGTTCCCCATTTTATTCCCAGGGCCAAGGTTTCTCATCAAACTTCTAACACTGGTGCCTCTGTTCATGATTGTGGCTAGAATGCTACCACCCCCCAAAGCATTCTATGAACTTACTGGGGAAAACTCAAAGTCTGATATATCAAGTATATCTGTACTATAGCTCCACAAAAGAATTTTACAGCTTAAGCTTAAGACAAACTTTTTAAAATTTCTTCAATATAAAATCTAACTCTTTTCTTACCGACTTCAATTTTATGTAGTTGTTTTTACAAAAAGTTTTACAAAACTTTTTACAAAGTTTTACTTTCTTTCTTAGCCTAAGAGAGAATTAGTGTTCTTCCAGTACAAAGTTTTGTAATGCTGAGAAAAAAAAAGTCAATTTGGTCCAAGTCTTGTATCAGAAAACAAGATTTGTGGTTTTTTGCCGGCCACGTGCTCTTTTTGCCGACTCCATGTGAGCTGTGCCAGCTGCTCTCAGTCTGGAACGGGACTCAGGGCTGCTCTTGGCTTTGGGGCCGCCTTTAGCACGAACCACGGGGGGCACTGGTGCTGGTGCCATGCACAGCTCCTTTGGTGCCCATCCAGGTGCTGTCCCCATGCTCAGCTCCTTTGGTGCCCGTACAGGTGCTGTCCCCATGCTCAGCTCCTTTGGTGCCCATACAGGTGCTGTCCCCATGCTCAGCTCCTTTGGTGCCCATCCAGGTGCTGTCCCAATGCTCAGCTCCTTTGGTGCCCGTACAGGTGCTGTCCCCATGCTCAGCTCCTTTGGTGCCCATACAGGTGCTGTCCCCATGCTCAGCTCCTTTGGTGCCCATCAGGTGCTGTCCCCATGCTCAGCTCCTTTGGTGCCCGTACAGGTGCTGTCCCCATGCTCAGCTCCTTTGGTGCCCATCCAGGTGCTGTTCCCATGCTCAGCTCCTTTGGTGCCCGTACAGGTGCTGTCCCCATGCTCAGCTCCTTTGGTGCCCGTACAGGTGCTGTCCCCAGGCTCAGCCGCTCCCGATGCCGACACAGCCTCAGGCCAGCCCGGTTCTCCTGGCACAAAAGCTCTGCAGGCTCTGCCGGCTCCTTTGCCCCTCCCGGCCGGGCCCGGTGGGTTCCTCGGGAGGGCTCGGCAGCCGCTCCCGCCCCTCCAGGAGCGGAGAATCCCGGCCGGGCCGAGCGGTTCCAGCCCGGTTCCGCCCCCGGGCCGAGCGGGCCCGGCCGCCCCCGGCCCGCCGCCGCCTCCGCACAGCCCGGGCAGCGCCGGCAGGGCAGAGGGGTGCGCTGCCCACGGCCGGAGGGAAGAGAGCTTCCCGGGCTTCGTTCAGAGGGTAGTAACAACGGAAAATGCTTTCCCATTGGTCCAATAAAACTCAAACCTAGCCAGCTCACTTCCCTGGGCTGGTTAAACTAGGACATACGCTTACAGTTAAAACTTGTCACGCTTCCTGATTTCAATCTCTACATTTAGAATGAATGAGAATTTGAATGAACTGCACTGTGGAGCAGGGCAATCCTAAGATCTCCTTTACTGAGCTGGTCAGCTAAGACATAGAAATTTGAAGTTCAGTCCACATAGCTACTCAAACGTCATGCTGACTATTTGAGTGAATATCCTTTTTTAGCTGCTGTTCTGTGTTAGGCTTGAGGTTCCCACCTTATTCTTTATTTTCTCCATAAAATGGGCATCCTTTTCACTATGTCTTCATGATATCTTCTTCTGCTCTCAGTCTGGTTCCAGAATTATCTCTTTCATATCTATGAGAGAAAACTGACACTCTCTTGTGGGTAAATAATAATCTCTAAAACTTCTTTTGGCATATCAATTTTGGTCTTGCAGACTTGCCTCTGAGACTAGAGGTGTTGTGCAGTTACAGTAAATTCAAATGAGATTTTCATAGTAAAAGAACTCATGCACCTCCACAGGGCAGTTGCCTCTGCAGTCCTGTTCAAACTAGTTACTATGTTTTTAATTTCCCTGCACCTGTTTCTCATGCCTCCTTGCTCCTCTCTCTCTGATTTTAGGTTATGGCTCAATCTCCCTGTGAAGATTTTTGCTAGCAATGTTTTGATCTCTTGGACCACCCTATATGCCTTCCCAGGTAACTAGAAATTTTTCTTATATCCTTAAAATACAACCAGTTCTTGAGGTAATCCTGAGGCTTATATGGAGGAAACAATTAGAAATAGCATCATTTTTCCTGACCCTGTCTCTTTCATATGTTTTTTCCTCTTCCTTCTCTGTTTGAGAAGAACAGTCTAGTTTTAATGAGCCCTATCTCTCCCTCAGCTAATGAGAAAAGAAAGGATTTTTGTTGTTCATAGCTTACAACTCTTCTATTGCAGCAACTAGAGGTTGTTAACATACTATATGGTCTATGGGGAAAAAGGTATTGAACAGATGTTTTATATAGATGAAAGAAAGAAAGAAGGAGGATACATTGTTTTTTACAGAGAATGGGTTGGAGTCATGACCTAAGTTATACATTCCAAAGAAGTTGGTAATAAGATTTCTTGGTGTTTTTAATATAATATTGTCCTTAGTACAGAACTGAAAAATTCCAATATGCATTTACTTTTAGAAAAATGTACTTTCATAAATTCTTAAGACTGTTAGATTATAATAGATTTTTTTCTCAAAATTGGTTATAGAAAATTTTTCTGCTGTACATATTTTACTTTACAGTGTTCAAAACATTTTTTGGTACCCAGATGGTGCAAAGTTTCAAGCAGGAAGAAAGCTGATCATAAAGCGCCTAAGTAATGAATAACACTAAAAAATATTAGTAGGTCTATATTTCTACTAGTCAAGAATTAGAAACTGAGTTTTAGTTTACTGAAACTTTGCACCCTTTTATTATTGAAGAACTGCAAGACCTCACTAGAGTCTTTATTGTATTTTTTGTATTATTGTATGTATGCTGTAGCATGTCCTCTTCTTTCACTTAAGACCAATTATCTCCAAATGATTTGCCTATCATTCTCCATACTGTATGTATTACTTGCATTTATAGATTACTGCATAAAAATAAAAGAATTCCTGAACAATGTTGTGCTTGTTTATACAGTATGATGCTCTGAGTCAATATTTCCTTTACATTTTGTATATTTTTGTTACTGAAAATATTTATTTTGCTGACATGACTAATGAATACACTGCTGTCATATTTAGATATAAGTTTCAGGGGCCATCTGCAAAGAATCAGGAACAGATTTCTAAATACTTTATTAGACTGCCTGAATTTATGTGCTAGTCATACTTCAAAATTCATTTGAGGGGAGATTTCTTTTGTCAAATTTTAGGCATGCTTTTATTTCAGATCTACAAATTTTTTTGTGACTCAGGAATGCAGCAGAAATGTTGGCTTGTGAAGGTTTTAGCAGCTATAAAAGCCTATTTCCATTTGGCTAAAGAGGAATAAAGCACACTATTACTGGTTCCCATGTGTTCATATATGTTCAACATATATGTTCACGTGTACATAAACAAGAAGCCTCTCCTTTTACCAGCAGATGGAGGTCCCATTGTCTTTGGGAAAGGAATAACTAGAAAACAATATGAGACACTGAATGGATGAGCTTGCTGCACAAAAATTCTTGAAAGAAAAATCAGAAACAACTCATGACCAGTATTGATGAATTTAGTGGCTGCCAAAGTTTCCCTCAAATGCATGTTTTTATTCCATGAAAACTCACTGCCATAGTTTGTGAAAGCTGAGTGCATTAATTTGGCGAATGTGCCTGAACTAAACATTCTTTAGGAAATAGGATTCTCTTCTGAATCCTTGCCTTTTGCCAAGAGGGTCAGGGAGAATCATAGATTCCACAACAAATTGTTTATTTCAGTAGCTTCTTAATATCTCTATAGCTGTAGTAGTGGGGTTTGAGGAATTAATAGACAAGACATTGCAAGAGATTTGGTGGGCTGTTACTGTGACACAGAGAGGGAACACAGTAACATACACAACAGGTGTTCAGGCAGAGAAGAAGAAAAGTAGTCTCTAGTTTATTGTTGACCTTGTATATATAAGTTTCTGGACAGTGACCAGAGATTGGACAGAGAAGTTCCCACCTCTCCATCTCCACTGGTCACTTGAGAAGTCCATCAGGTGATATCTTTTCACAAAGGAATGCAAACATGATCCTTGTTTATCTTACAATTCATGAGAACTGACTCCATTATACAAAAACAAATCAGAAAGCTTATTTTCAGGGACAACAGTGGACATTTTAATTTCTCCATTTGTAAATGGAAAAGTTTTAAGTAAGGGCAGAAAAAAAGTTGACTTACATATTTTGATGGTAGGATGTGAGCAAAGCAGGATGTATTTCTTTAGTAATAAAAGAATTTTATGTTACACCACTTCATTCATAATTTTTCAAGAGCTAATGAAACACTGAAACATGAATAGAGCACCTCTCCTGTGAAGACAGATTGAGGAACTTGACACTGTTCCGCCTGGAAAAGAGAAGGTTGCCTGGAGACCTCATAGCAACCTTCCAGTATCCTAGGGTGGCCCACAAGGAAGCAAGAGAGAGTATCTTCATCAGGGACTGTAGAAATAGGACATAAGGCTTCAAACTGAGAGTGGGTTTGAATTAGATTGATTAGATATTACAAGGAAATTCTTTACTGAACACCATAACTGCAGGGCAGCATGGGGAATAATGCCCCAGCATCTGGTAGTCCTTAAATTGATGTTTCCTCTGGAACAAAAGTCTGTGACATGTTGTCTCAACATCTGCAAAGCTCTGAAATTTAACAAGGGCAAGTGCCAGATTCCACACCTGGGATGGGGCAACTCTAGAATGGGGAATGAGAAGCTAAAGAGCAGCTCTATGGAAAGGGACCTGGTGAATGCCAAGTTGTCCCTGGGCCAGCAGTGCCCTGTCAGCCAGGAGGGCCACCCATGTCCTGGGGGCCATCAGGCCCAGCATCCCAGCTGGGCAAGGGAGGGGATTGTCCCGCTCTGCTCTGAGCTAGGGGCGGCCTCACCTCGAGTGCCGGGGGCAGGAATGGTGCCACAGCACAAAAAAGACATGGAGCTGTTCGAGAGTGTGCAGAGGAGGCCACGAGGATGGGGAAGGGCCTTGGGGGGAAGGCGTGTGAGGAGCGGCTGAGGGCACTTGGTCTGCTCAGCCTGGAGAGGAGGAGACTGAGGGAGAGCTCACTGCAGCTGCAGCTTCTTGTGAGGGGAAGAGGAGGGGCAGGCACTGATCTCTGCTCCGGGGGGACAGCGACAGAACTCAAGGGAATGGCTTGAAGTTTTGTCAGGTGAGGATTAGGTTGGATATCAGAAGAAGGTTCTTCACCCAGAGGACACTAGAACAGCTCCCTAGGGAAGTGCACCAAGCCTGACAAAGTTTGAGAAGAGTTTAAACTATGCTCTCAGGTGCATGGTGTGATTCATGGGGGATAGTCCTGTGCAGAAATAGAAACTGAACTTGATGATCCTGATTACTCCCTTCCAATTTAGCATATTCTATAATTCTGTGATTCTAATACAGGTGTGCATCATGGAACTGTACATTCATCTGTTTTTCCCAATGACAGTTTTTAGCAGAGGAATTGTAAGTCCATCTCCTGTATATACCATTTCTGTAACATATCAAGTTGCTAAATTATGGATAAAGTTCCAGAAGTAATTCCTTGCTAGGCCGACCTGAGTGATAAAAGCCACAAAGTCACTTTTGTCACTACTCAGCAGTAATTGAGGCCTTTGGAAAATTACTCTCCTGGACATGCATTAACCAGGTTAACTCTCTGTAAAATTCACACAGCAGTCTGAGGAGGTCTCTTGGAGGAGCTGACTGAGCTTTCTCATCAAGCAAAAATGGATAATATACAGCATACAGTCACTCCTGGCTGTAGTCTAGTTTTCTAGGCCTGAGGTTTCTGAGTTTCTGAACTCAGTTTCTTCGTGGTGTTTAAGTTTCAGAAGACCTTGTTCCCACAGACTTGACATAAACATCCCAAGTGTTATTGTAATGAGAGTGATGTTTTGCATTCTTTTCTGTGGGATGGACTTGTCTCTATCCATTGCTTTGGGCCAATGGTTAGAAGAGTTCTGGCACTCTTCTAACCAATGAGAGTAACCTGTTCTAAAAGGTATATAAGGAGGGCAGTTGTTTTAATAAAGGGGAGTCAGATGCAGTTTTTTATAATGAGGTCTCATGTCATTTGTTCATCACCCACAGTGACATCTGGAACCTAAACACTATGAAGAAACTGAGTTCAGAAACTCAGAAATCTCAGGCCTAGAAAACTAGACTACACCTGGCCACAGCAGTGGAATGCAGTTCTTAGAGAATTCACCATGTGTTGCTGGCAAAATGTGTGCATAATTTGATGGAGAGCTTCATTCAGGACTTGCAGCACTGTGCCTGAGGGGCTTTTCTGTAAGGTGGAAGGATGAACTGAACAACTTTGCAGGGTCTGTTTGTAGTAATGGTCCTTGCACTTTAATCAATCAAAACAAAGTTGTATTTTAGCAGAGATATTACAGGAATTAGCATATAAACAAATGCAGGAGAAAGACAAGAAACTGTTCAAGCTGTTTTGCTTCTGATATAATTTTCTCAAATGAGTTGATTTTTCTCGAGAGGAAGGCAAATTATTGCCTCTGAATGTGAATAACAATTGACAAACTCTTCTGTGCCTGTCACAGTCATTTGAGAAATGTCCAGCTTCCTCTTCGTATCTTCTTTTATACCAAGAGGAAAAATGTTGAGAATGGAATCTGAAACCCAGAGGTTTCAAATGTCTCCTTCTGACCGATAAGTCTGATGTCAGTCCACCCAGGATTACATTAACTGTTATGGTTTCTTCGGTCTTTGTGGTGGCACATTTGCACCTCAGGAGAGCTTCTAACCTCGAGTGCACCCCTGGCAGAAATACATATAAGGACCTTTGTAGTAATTTTTATCAATCTGTTTTTCTAATCTCCAAAAAGAGATTTGACCTCATTCTGGCTTAACTGGTGTTTATGGATCCTCTACGTTTAGTATAGTTTTCAGCTTTTACAAAAGTAATATTTATTCACTCTAAAATGCTATACAAGAAAGACTTTAGATAGAACCAAGACTGACAGTGTTCCCTTTCTGTGAGTATCTGGGTACCTCTGAAAATTTACACCACTGTCTTTCACTCCTAACTATGGCTATTCAGATTCTGTAAAAGATTGTCTTTTGCCCAAACAGTCTTCAGTGTGTGTTTTGAGGAAAGTTTCCTTAAAAGTGATGAAACCTGAAAACACAAAAATGCTGTATCCAAATACAGTTCATCTAGTCCCATGTTCCCTTTATTTCCCAATCTTAGAAATCAAATAAGATAAAAAACTGTTCTGTTCTGGTTGATCATATGTTATCTTTAAATCCTCAGTCTGGTGCTACAACCAAGCAGATATGGGAATGAACCTCTGTGCCTGCTCAAGCAGTTGCTTTGGGAAGGCTGAGTAAAACCAGTGCTTCTCCTCTGAAGAACTGCTACCAGAAGGAAATAAAAAATTCTAAAAATGCCCTAGTTCAGTTCAGAAAGTATTTTCCCTACAGAAACTTCTATACTGTGAACTGACACTGCATTTCAACCATTAGTTTTTGAAGTTTTTGAAATATCTTCTTTTTTTTGTCCTCCATTTCCACCCCCCCCATTTGTCAGATTTGTATATATGAGATGGTGATTAGCAAGACAGTTTTTTATCAAGGAAAAGCAGTACGGCACTTGTTAGCTTTTCTGTGCAGAAAATTTGAGAAATGAGTGAAATGAGCATAAACATTGTGAATCAAGATTTCAAAAATCTTGAGAATTACATTCTGCAAAACGTTTCAAAATACAGTTGCTTAAACATGAAGCACTTCTTATTTGTTTTCTGCACTTTTAACCTTAGGCTGATGTCTTTAACCTCTTCTTCACAGATGCTTAAAAGCTTACTTTGGAAATACGAACTCAAAACAAGGATTTCCCTGTCCCACATGACTGCAGTAGCAGAGGCTTTATCAACATAACATTCTGTGATATTTGTGATAAAATCACACATTTTTCTTCAAGCTTGGCAGTTAACTTCTTTAGTGCCCAGACTTGTATATCAATGTCAATTACTGAAAATTTTCCAGGCAGATAAAATCAGTGAAGATTCATGAAGTATTTAAACCAGTGGTTTGCCCACCTGACTCTTGCTACTATTTGGAGGACTTTGTCTATTTTTTTTTTTTCTTTTCAAAGTTTTCTTGGTTTCTGTTTTCTGAAAGTGTGTTTTACAGAGTGGAGAACATTTCTGCTTTCCTCAGTTTGGATTTCAAGCCATCTTTACTTTAAATTCTGTCACCTTATGCTAGCATTTTCTTTTCTTTTGTTGCAGTTATGCTTTACCCTGCAAGCTTAAACCAACCTTTAATAGTTATGGCTCTCTCTCCTATGTTTGTTTTTCTTTATTTGCTAGTTTTATTTCTTGAGTTTCTGTGTTTCTGAACTGTACATCCATGACTTTTGGATAAGATGGCCCTTCTCCTTTTTATATTTTATTAATTTTTTGCATTCTTATTCTTCAGGAAAGTTGATGTCTCATGTGTGTTAATTGTAGAGCCTTCCCCTGTCTGCATTCTGTATGCTGCCCCACCAGCATCTACATCAGGTTATCCTGCTTTACTTAGAGTCACTGTTCACTTGCCCAACTCATCCTCTGATTAGTCATACTCTAATCATTCGAAACCAGGGTGGTTTTGCTATCACTCTGCGCACTTACCTCAGACTAGACTCCTGTAACTCTTGAAATCATTCCTGTAAACACAGGGCTGGTGGGGTTTTGTTGTGCTATCACCTTTCTGGGGCACTTGACCTTCAGGTGGCATCCTGAAGGTTGCAAGCAGAACTGATGGGGGCAGGGATGGGGAAGGATTAGCCTATTTTACTTTTTTACTTATTTGTTGTGCATTTACCTTGATTTGTGTGTCACAGTTGTTGAAAGTTGAGCAAGATTATAAGAGGTTACTCTACAACAGCCAAAGGAGAGGAAAAGCATCTAGAGGTGACCACACCTGGAGTGCCTGGTCCTGGGCTGCCCCCCACCCGAGTGGAATGGACACTCTGGAACAAGTCCGGAGAAGAACCACAAAATTATCAGAGGGCTGAAGCACCTCTTCTAAGAGGACAGTCTGAGAGAGCTGGGACCATTCAGCGTGGTGAAGAGAAGGCTGGGGCTGATCTTATCAAGATGCGTGAGTACCTCATGGTGAGGTAAAGAAGATGTAGGCAGACTTTTCTCACATGTGATCCCCATGATTGGTCTCATCCAGTTGATCTCCCCTAAAAGCTGTTGCAGGTCCTGCAGATTGCTGATATCCGAACTGATCTCGAGTTTTTGCTGTTTTATTGTTCTTTTTGTGATCTTCCATCCAAGATATTTCCATGGTGCGATCTCCTGATTTTTTGAGATGCTGATTTCCAGTCCTGCTTTTTGCATCTCTGCAATCACATGGTCACGAACTTTCTGCAGCTCCTCTTGTGTTCGTGCTGCAATGAGCAAATCATCCATATAATGAATGATCTTTACTTCCGGATACTTTTTCAGTGCTGGTGACAAAGCCTGAGCCACATACTGTTGGCAGATAGTTGGTGAGTTTTTGAGTCCCTGTGGAAAGACCACCCAATGGTATCTCTGCAAAGGCTCTTCCTTGTTGATGCTTGGGACGGAGAATGCAAATTGAGGAGCATCATCTGGATAAAGTGGAATGCTGAAAAAACAATCCTTGAGATTGATGATCGCAAGCGGCCAATCTCTCGGAATCATTGAGAGAGAAGGAAGTCTCTGTTGAAGTGGACCCATGTCTTCAATGACCTCGTTGATTTTCCTGAGATCATGAAGCAATCTCCATGAGCCTGAAGTTTTCTTGTGGATGACAAACACTGGGGAATTCTGTGGACTGTTTGCTGGCTTGATGTGTCCTTTTTGCAACTGTTCCTTGACTAAATTCTTCAAGGCACTCAATTTCTTCCTCTTGAGGGGCCACTGACCCACCCAGATAGGATCATCTGTTTTCCAGGTCAGTTTTGGTGTGGTGAGTGCCACAGTGACCCCCACTAAAAATCCACCTCCATTTTCATCCCCCATGGTGCCAAAAGATCCCTTCCCCATACTGTGACGGGCTTTTGCATGATGAAAGGATGGATGATTGCTGTTTTTCCCCCTGGTCCTGTGACAATGACTGCATTTTCACTTTGCAGACATAGAGAGCTCCCTCCTATGCCTGTAAGTGAACCCAGGGCTGTAACTAAATTCCATTTTTGGGGCCAAAAGATGTATAAAATGACTGACACATTAGCCCCTGTGTCCAGCATCCCTTTGATGACAATTTTCTTTTCATTACAAGTCAATTGACAGGTAACAATGGGTTGGTCCCGACCCAAATGCTTGATCCAGGAAGCATGTACTTCCTCATGGTCACTAGAAAAAGAATCCTGGCACTCAAACACCAGCATAACTTGTTTCACCGCATGAGGTGGTAAAGCAATAGCCTTGGCTATTGGGGTGTTTTCTGGCACAGTCAGAGGTGGTCGAAGAGCTTTGGCCAAAACTGTCAGCTCCTCACTCCGATTTGCTGAAATGATTGATGGATAAATAACAAGTCTGAGGATGCTGCTTCTATCTTTGCCTATTATTAAAAGATCTTGTCATTTCGAAGACATCCCAGTGACACCTGTGGGTATCACTGCATGGCTGCCATCCATAAAACACATCAGCTTGAAAACTGCCAAGATGCATTGTGGTCTGGGTGGCAGCAACTCTGGATCACTGGGGATGCCGCAGATTGTTCTGCTGAGGGAGTCTGATTGCTGCTCCCTGAGGATTGTTCTGGCTGGCTCCATGTCACCGCCATAACTTGTGTCGTTGCGCGCTGACGATACGTGCTCTTCTTTGAATTTCCCGGATGAGGTAAAGGCTTTCCATCCACATCTGTTTGTGAATGGCATTCACTAGCAAGATGCTTCCCTCTCCAGCATGTGGGGCAAAGGTTGATTGCCTTTCCAGTCTTTGCAAGTTGTAAGCAGTCTCTTTTGAAATGTCCTTGGGCCCCATATTTATAACATTGTCCCTTTGGACCATTATTGTCCTTTTTAAATTTGCAAAAGCTTCTCTGATGTGTTTCTCTATTCAATCTCCCAGCTGTTCCTCCATGATGGATGCAACATGTTGAGGTGTCCCCACCTTGCTGCATGCCTCCACCATTTCTGCCAAGGTGGCTCAATGTGGCATGATGCTGATGATCCACTTGCACTTGTCATTGGAGAATGCAATGCTTTTGATCAGATGTGGCTTCGCCGCATCATCAGTCACCTGTCAATCCACTGCTTGTGAAAAATGATCTGTGAATGCGGAGAATGGCTCCGAAAGACCTTGCTTGATGTCCGTGTAGATGGTGTCTTGGACTCTGGCTGGTGCAATCTGCAAGATTGCTTTTCAAGTCGCTTCCTTGATGTCAGAAAGTACATCTCGTGGAAGCCTCGCTGCTTGCTGAGCCGGATTGTCTTCAGGAGGATCACCAGCTAGTTGTGCCAAGGTGAGGTTTGCATTTGGCCTGCCCAGTATCTGGCGCTCAGTTCCTCCAGGGCTCTTTTCCACCTTGTGAGCCACATGAGGGCTTGCATGTCTATAAAAATTGAAGATACAAGATATTTAAGATCATATGGTGTTAAATCATACATTCCAAAAGTGCCTTTTAAAAGTTGCTTAAAATATGAAGATGTTAATCCATTGTCTCTGATTGCTTTGGCTAGATCCTTAACTGCATTGTGATCTAGCCATTCCCATTTCGGGTTTTGGCCCTGTGCATCATAATTCACTGGCATGGCAACACATCCTGATCCCTGTAATAAATCTCTTTCCTTTGCTAATACAGTCAGAGTATCTTGCTAATCTATCTCTGCCCTTGATAATGTTGGAGGTGCCTGTGTTCCCATGGGTACTTGCCCGTAGGGTGGAGCCTGTCTGTCATGGCTGCTGCCTCGCTGCAGCAGAACTCACCGACATCGATGGCATATGCATCCCTTCCTGTCCTCACTCTGCTTGCAGATTCTGTGAAGACAAAGCCTGAACATTTGTAAATGAAAGAGGAACATTTGCTGTTGAGGAAAAAGCACGACCGCCTCACATTGACTGAAAAATTTGTGGAAGGTGAACCAACGATTCTGATGAGACTCCAAGGCCGTGTCTAAATACTGTAATGGAAATTCAACAACCGCCTTTGGTATCAGAATTGACTGTCCGTGGCTGGAGGAACCAGCAGCTTTTGATGTTGAAAATGTCCAGGCTGGAACACCCTCTGAAGCAGTAATATGTACAGTATCATCCTGTCGCTGTGCTTCACCAGGAGTGTCCTGAGCCTCATGATGTTCAGGGATCAATGGAGATTCCACCTGCTGTCTCGTTTTTTTCAACCTGGTCTTTCTCTTAAAAGTCACTGGAAAAAAATGATGCAATGATACAGTCCCACCTCCAGTTGGCGCTGTGGTTTGACCAACCGGGTCAGGCAAAATTTGCTGTAACGTTGCAGTCCCCGCCACTAGGAGGCGCTGTCTCCGGACCGCCTGAGGTCGGCATGGCGACAGCATGAGGCGATCGGGCACCTCTGCATTCTCCTATTTGCTCCGACAAATCTTTCAGCATTTCTCCTAACAACTGCTGTACATTTACAAACTCTGTGTTCTGTGTCTTTGGCTGCTCATGAATTAACTGCTTTAACCTTACAATGTCTGTGGATTGCGGGAACTGGCTGTGAGCTGGCTGGCCGTGTTGTTGCCATGGGAACGGGGGGCTTGGCACCTGGGGAGGCTGGCGCACCCTGACCACGCCCCGCCCCTGCCTGCGTCTTCATGGAGACGCGGACGCTCCCGACCTGACTGCACTTTTTCCGAATCCGCTTTCGCGCAGCTGCGGTCTCAGAGACGCCCGCATCCTCTCCGATGCTGACATCACTGTCTCGCTCCCATTCCAGCTCTGTTGTTTCCCCTCCGCTTTGATCCCTGCGGGGATCCCTCTCTCTTGCCTCTCTGCCACCACCCACAGCTCGGACGCGCGGTTTCCGCCCTGTCAATCCCTTTCGCGCTCTTGAGATGGGAGGGACCCGCCCCAGCTTCGGTCTCGCGTCACCAATGCGCGTCTGCCGCGTCTCGGCGCCGCCGCCGCCGCTGTTCGAGCGCTCGCTGCGACCGAGCGCTCAGCTCGGGAGACCCTGCGCTCTGCCCCTGCCGGCTCGGCTCTGCCCTGCGCAGCTGCCACGTTCTGTGAGCATTCCCCGGATGGCTGCTGGCTGGCTGCTTCTGCAGCAGCCTGAGCTCTTGCCCTCGCGCGTGTCACGGGACCCGACGGACGCAAAGCCGCCGCACTCGCGCTTCCCGCCTCCTCTTTGGTTCCCTTTGCCCTCCTGGTCTCCCCAGACGCCGCCGCCGCCGCCTCAGGCTGCTGTATGCTGCCTAGCGCCGCTGGGGCAGGTTTTTCTCCCTCCTCTCTGGGTCCCACGATCCCATCACTCTCTCCTGATGATCCCTCCGCCATCGTTTCCCCTGTGAGCGTACTCAGTCTGGGATTACGAGACTGTAAATAGGCTAAGTCCCTCTTTTCCTCCTCACCAAGGGAAATGACTATTTTCGGCTTTTCTGGGACAGGTTGAGGTGTGTCTGTATCAGAGGATCCTGGGGAGTCTGGGGATTCTGAGGTCTTACGGAACCTCGGACGTGATTGTAAATCGTCCTGCTCCTTTTCAGTGATGGAGAGAGTTACCTCCTGCTGCTGACAGGGTAATTCACCCCCTTCAGCTCCAACGGGAGCTTGGGCTGTCGGCTTGTACCTGACAACTGCCCCACCATGTTGTGAAACTGACTCCAGCATTATCCTTGCTGAAGGCCAGCTTGTCTTTTCTCGTGGCTAAGTGATAAAGATGTCTGTTGATCTCCTGCCAAAAGCCTGGTTCAAACAACAGACGAGATTCCTGAGTGTGGGTAGCTACACCTCACCCATAACAACAAAAGCTTGAGCTTTCTCGAATCAATTCCCACAGGATTTGTGGCTGCAACACCCTGTAAGGTTGCCAACATTTTGAGCTGCTCTTGGGAGTGTGTCCCCCCATGTTCTCAATTTTCTCACCAAAAGCTGAAGCACCACGAGGTCAGTCCGGAGGTTCTTTTCACTGGCCAGCAGATCACAGGCAAGGATTCCCAGGCACACTTCTGGTCGCCCTCTCGTCCAGACTGTGCTCGAGGCGATTGTTTTTGGCAGGGGTCAGGTTGCTCTTCCCCGGGATTCTTCTCTCTGGCGGTGTGCCTCTTCTGGGTTGGATTTCAGTGTCTGGTGGCTTGGCTGCTTGCTAACCACTCACTCCTGGGGAGCCCGCCCAGGGGACACCAAAATCTCAGGGGTTGCTTTGGTCGAGATGACCCCGAGATATATAAAATCCGCTCTCTCCAAACCCTGCTGTCGAAGAATGAGTCGAAAGTCTTCAGCTGATGCTCTCAAGCTTGCTTTATTGTTTCTTATCTAAGATATTTTCTGTCTGGGCTGCCGAGGTCTGTTCAGCAGGGCAGCCCGAGGCACACTCTCTGCCCCAGGGGCAGGCACTGACTTTTATACTACAAACTACATGTTAGTTATTTACAGTTATGATCCAATGCCTATCACCTATGGTAGACAGTTACATTCTACTCTAATCGAATCCCCAAGAGCCAACATCACCAAGAAGATGGGAGTTAGGAAGAAGAAAGAAGGAGGACAGGACAATGCCCAAATCCCTCCATCTTGCCCCCTAAGCCCCATGGTAAAATCCCCAAAATTTCCCTTTTCACTCTATGAGTACTACTGTCATGCTATCTAAGCTTTTGTGACTTTTAGTTCTTCATTCACAGGTGATAATTTGTTCCATGGATCAAACTCAAAGCCACAGGAGTCTTTGGCTGCCTGCCAGGGTCTCTGACCCCCCCTGCCAGGGCTTTGAAGCCCCTTGGCTGGAGCTCGGACCATCCAGGAGTGTCAGAGAGACATCCTGGGTTCCGACACCTAGTGACAAGATAAGACATAGTAGGCACAAACTGAAAGACAGGAATATTCATTTAAACATAAGAAAGTCCTTTTTTTTCTGTGTGGGATTTTGAGAAATGGGACAGGTTTCTCAGAGTGGTTGTGGAGTTTCCATCCCTGAAGGTATTCAAAGTGCAGCTGCACACTTTCTTCAGCAACCTACTCTAGCTCAGCAAAGGAGCTAGGCAAGCTCTTCTCCAGAGATGTCTCTAGTATTGGCCTTTCTATGATTCAATAATTTTTCTAAGCATCCTCACAGTGGGATTTATCATGTTTTCAGTTTATCACAGTGAAATTTTCAAGGGAATTTTCTTGCTTGCAAGAAAAAGGGATTCTTGGATTGCCCTGTTACCCTGATCTGCTTTTCAGATATGCTGTGATTCCTGAATGTTTTTCAAAGGTATCCCCAAATCCTGTACCCACAGAAAGATGTTTTAGAAGAAGGGTCCACAAAGCATTTGCAGAAATGTGTGGGCATCTTCAGCATTTTTTGAAAGCAGCTAAGATGCCTGGTAGGTTGGTGATCTTGTTTTTATTCAGTCTCAGTCTTGATAATGTTCCATGTAACAATAACTTCACCAAGAGATACTCAATAAACTTAAAAAAAAGTTTTGAATATAAAGGTTTTATTATCAAATGGTGGTATGAAAGAACTAAATAGGATTATGAAGATTATCCTTCCTTAACAATGCCCTAAATTTTTATCTCCTTATCCCTTTCTCATTGCTTTGTCTCTCAAGACATTATGGTTTACTGTGTCTCTACTAGGTACCTTGCATATGATTTACACACTGAATGACTCTGCTTTCAGAGCAAGGTAATGATATAATATCCCCATTTACATTCAGAGCAGTCAACACTTTCTAGCTCTCTGAATAATAAAACCACCTGCATTTAATATACATGGAAAAATGGGAAGGCAAATAGCAGATATAGCACAATCACATAAGTGTAATCAGATAAAATATCACAATATTAGAGCAGATCAGCATCTGGTAATGACTTGAATTTTAAAAGGCTGACAAACAGCATGGTCTAAAGCAATCAGGCATACCTCATTCAGAGCCACTTATCCCAGATTTGATTGCTGTTCTCTTATGTTTCTGGCAGATTAAACTTTCAGGCTTTCTTATTTTAACTCTTCCTATGCTGTGCCTCTTTTAGTGGAAAAGCATTAGGTTTTTATCTCTTTTATCCAGAGTAAGAAAGCAACAACAAATGAAAGGAGTGGAGAAAGGAGCCCTGCTGCCCTTGCTGGTTGCAGTAAATAGAGCCAAGCCCTTCCGCAGTGTGCATGCAGTCACACATCAATCTGTGTCCTCTGCCTCTGCAGCTGCTGCCAGGGCTTTGGGGATCCATTATATATAGTTGAGAACTACTAGAAACTGCAAGGCATTTTTTTGTTTTGTTTCTGTCAATCTCTGGATGACTGTCTAGTGGAACTCTTAATTTGTTCATTCCACTGCATTCAGTGGAAGCCTGATGCCCTCTAGGACATCCTGCAGATATGATAACACTAACAAAACAAATCAAGCAACATCAGAGTAAAGGTGGTTCTCTATAGAACTGGGATATTGCCTGTTCTCAAATTATTTCTATGCATCTGTCAATTGCAAGTCTAAACTGTTAATGCAAGTGCTGAAGCAGCACCCAAAGGCCATGTTAAGACCATGTTTTCCTCTCCTCTCCCTCTCCCTCTTCTTATTCCTCACCCATCTCCCTCTCCTCCTCACCCATCTCCCTCTTCTTCTTCTCGCCCATCTCCTATCCCTATTTCTCACAGCTTACTTTAATGCAAGCAACAGTGATGAGGAGCTGCTGGAATTTCTTCTTTCTGATTTTGCATCCCAGGTGATGCTGCTTTCAGGAATCACATCAGTTACCTCACCTCTTGGATATGGGGAGCTCATTCGTTTCTGATTAATGAGCTTGCGATTGGACTTTGCATGGTACAAACTGAATGACTGTGTCTCCAGAGTATATTGGGAGCCACATGCTTGGCCCCGAACAAAATGTCATGCATACCTTCCCCCCACCCCCCCATTTTCTTTCACACCTCAAAGTCTGTGCTTAAGTTTGTCAGCAGAAAACATTTTACTGTGGCTAAAGCCATGCATTAATACAGCATCTGAGGAAGACGGAATTTTCCGCAGCTATGGTTTTTCCCCATTTGACAACACCTGAAGATTCATAATATCTCACATATTTTGCATGTAACTATGAGAGAGATTCTACAATCAGAGATCAGCATTCTTTATAAATGTAAAACCTGATAACAAATGGTGCCATTCCCCATATACATGGTTAATAGTAACCTGTACCAGCTCGAGAATGAAAGATGTTGAAAGTGAGATGTGCACCTTGGAGAAAGACATATAGAAGGTGTTATCCTATTAATGATAAGGCACTTTTTATATTAACACAGTTTAAGTGGTCATTTTAACTCAGCTGTTCTCCAATAACATTGAGCCTTCTTTTCATAAGCAGTATGAACACTATTTTGTCTCCCATGAATTGGCACATGTGAAATAAGGACACATGATGCTCACCAGTAACTGCAGAACTAGAAAATAACTGTTTCTTGTCATTTTCTGCTTTCTGGGTTAAGAGTGGAAAAAAGATTTTAGAATCTCATTTAGAGCTTAGACCAAACATAGCTCTTCCTGTAAAATTCACCTATGATTCCCTCACCTTTTTGTATGCAGCATTTTTTTATCTGCTGCCTCCTGAAGAGTGAACAGATGGGGAGTGATGACAAGGCTCTACTGTCTTCCTTGGCTGCTGGTGCACACTGAGAGCATCAGATAGAGAGGAAGGGGTAACAGAACTGAACCAGTGATCAGAAAGTTCAAAGAACTAGTACTCATAAAATTTGGTTTATTTTATACAAAACCATTTCAACTATGGTCAAAACAAGATAAAAATGCATGGAAGGTATGACCAACGTGTCACTGCAAACCAGTAGTAGAGCAAAGAAAAGAAGTCAAAATGTATGTATTGCTTCCTGTCATATGTTTAAACTTTGAAACACAAATATAGACCTTTTCTAAAATTACTTTTTAAATAACATAGATTTCTTAAGTTTGGAGAAGGACACTCCTTCCAGTGAATTTACTGTCAGGACTGTTTATTCTTGTACTGCTTTCTTACTGCACTGGATCAGTGACCAAATATATTAGCCATCCATTCTGTACAAGGAAATTAGATGAGGGATGATTTGTCATAAGATCTTTCTTTGTATTAGAATATGTGTTACAGCGATAAGATAAAGTCTTCTGCCTTCTGTCTCTTAATGCTTCTGATTCAAGTTTCATTGTACTCATATCTTTATCATGTTCCTTTGGTTTGCAGTGTTCTGTTTTAAGGACTTTGTCTTTCACAGGTCAGTGCAGTTGACTGCATTACAGCTGGCCTGGATTGCAGGTGAATCAGTTTTGGGGGACCCATTATAAAGTTACTGCTACTACTGGCCACAGCTTGTTTTTTGGTACAAGGATATGTTACTGTTTCATTAAAATTGATTAATACCTACCAGAACACTTAAGTGTCTTTAGCCAGGGCCTACCAAAATCAAGAGTACGAAGCCCAGGCTGCAACAAAACAAGACAAATCTTTCACTTTTCACTGGAAAAAATTTCTCACTGATGGGACATTCTGAATTGAGAACATTCACTCTATTTTTTTTTATTTAAAGAATGGAAAGGGAGTCAAATAGAGTCAAACTCTAGCAATATTTTTTCTATCTATAAGGCATACATGGGTAATTTCTCCCCTTTCATAAGAATTTTTTCCCTGTTCTCAGCACTAGCTAGACTGCACCTTAAGTGCTATGTCCAGTTCTGGGCCGCTCAGTTTAGGAAGAACATCGAGATGCTTGGACATGTCCAGAGGAGGGCAGCAAGGCTGGTTAAGGGTCTGGAACAAAAGCCCTGTAAGGAACAGCTGAGGGATTTGAGGTTGTCTAGCCTGGAAAGAGAAGGCTCAGGGGGACCTTATTATTCTCTACAGTTTCCTGAAAGGAGATTGGAGGTTGTAGCCAGGTGGGAGTTGGGTTCGTCTCTCAGGCAGCCAGTGACAAGATGAGAGGACAAAGTCTTAAACTGCATCAGGGGAAGTTTAAGCTAGACATTAGAAAAAAAAAAAAATTACAGAAAGAGTCATTGGGCATTGGAATAGGCTGTCCATGAAAGTGGTAGAGACACTGTCCCTGGAGGTGTTTAGGAAAAGACTGGATGTGGCACTCCTTGCCATGGTCTGGTTGACAAGGTGGTGTTTAACCACCATAGGTTGGACTTGATGATGTCCAAGGTCTTGTCCAACCTAGTGAATTCTGTGATTCTGTGGTTCTGTGACTTTCTATTTTGCTTATGCTTTATAGGCTGAATTAAGTATGTGTTTGGTTTGACACACAACTTGGGGCTAGCTTTAGGTCTGGATTTAAGGTTGATTTATGGGTCCAGCAGGACCACTCATGGACAAAAGTTCCCAGTGGTGAAGGAATCTAGGCACAGGTTTCCAAAGATATGGAACATGAGAGACCTTCTTGCACCATCTGATAAAAGCCTCATCCTTAACCCAGTGTTGAATGCTCACTGTCACAACACAGTCAGACAAAACTCCTGTATGATTTCCATATGGAGTATGAATGCTTCAACTCTTGTCAGCAGGAGTCAACACACAACTTACACTCAATTACAGTTCATCTGTATAAGAAACTCTATCACACTTTCTTTTCCATGCTAAGGCATAAAAGATCACAGGTAGAATAGTCAGTTCTGCTTTTTAGGAATTTTTTTCTTCCTTCATAGCGCTGCTGTGAAGATGCATCCCTTTGCATACAGGTGCATTTCTTCTCTCTATTTTCTGCTAAGTATAATATCAAACACTAGGCTTATTTTAGCAGATGTACAGAGAATCAAATATCTTATGTGCAGCTTGGGAGGATTTGAGTGACCGATCATGCAAAGGTTTCTTTCAATATCTGAGACTAAATGCTTAAGTCACAGAGAATTTCTAAGTCTGGTCTTTTGAGAACAACTTGAACAAACACAATTCTTCCCCTCTTGATATTTTGAATCCCTATCCTCCATATCCTCCAACCCATCTGTATCTTGGTTGATTCTTCCTTTTTCATTCTTTTTTCTTCTTCAGCTTATGATCTTGAGTCTTACGGACATGAACACATTCAAAATGAGCATGGTTTGGTGTGCTAAGGAGTGAAATTTTTCTGCACCCCTTGGGTAAGTAATTTCTTCCAGTCTCAGAGAAGTAGGAGGTACTGTAACATGGCAAAGAATAGAGACAAAGGAGTTGTATCCCATAAGATGGTTGTCACTTATTTCAAAGGGTGTAACAGTGGTGAAAATTACTGGGTTTTTCACACACACACACTCTCCCTCCTTCTTCCCCCCACACTCTTCTTTGCCTCTCTCTTGCTCACATTCACTGTCAGAGAGAAGTTTCCTGATTTATTGCTTGAAAGGCTGCCATCTCGCTTCATCTCTTGAAAGGGAAGAGAATGGGGATTTTTTAAAATTTGTGTAGATAAGATCTCAGCCAGCCCATAAGATACTGTAGCCCATTAATGAAATACTGGAATGGGAAATGTGACATCTAAATGTTGAAAGAGCTATTACTCCTTACACATCAAAAAAACCACATCCAGTGTCTTCCCAAAAGCTAAAATGGAGAAGGACCCTCCAGGATTACAGCTTTCCATATAGAAAGTGGAAAATTATGCATTAAATCACCACTAATACTTTGTTTTGCTTCCTTATACACACTGATACACACCATCCTTTTGCAGTCTGAGGGGAATATAGAGTCGTGATTGTATAGGTATGCCTATGTTAGCATTGTTAGGTGTCACCCAGATGTGCGGGGGAGAAAAATATATTCCCTTACATCCCATTTTACAACTATCACAGATATTTTGCCACAAGTGTGATTGAACTGTTGTCAGCTGTTATACACCCAGGCTGAGAACTACTGGTACTGAAAGCTACTTACCACTCTGCTGAGTTAAGATACTTACATTTCATTAGTATTTGAGGCTGAAAATCAGGCAATAGTGTGCACCAATTGTACATTAACTTTTATCTCTGATTGATGACCTCTCTACAGGAATCCTCATGGAAACTGTTTTTCAATTAGTAGAAAATGTCTGGCATTTCAAAGCAATTCAGATATAATTTTTAAAATATTGAAATAATCCTTCATGACTTGTAATTAGTAAAGCAGTATTGACAAGTTGTTATGTAGGCTAAATAATGAGAAAGACACAATTAACGTATTTTCAAATGCATCAATGTTATGGCTTGGCATGTCCTTCCTGCTCAAAATCAGCAATGGCAGATACTGAGACACTATTAATTTCTTAATAGGCTGATAAGCACAGCCAAGCATGGAGCAAAGCATAAATAAATTAGCACTTGAGTGTATAAACCTGCAAACCCCGGGGATGATGTAGCATATTCTCCTTCTAGTGAAATTGGAATCAAATTATAAAATAATTCCTTATTTTTTTCTTGAAAGAAAAAAGCTGACCCAAGTCCACATGTTTCAGAACTATAAATCTAAATGTCTTTGATTTTCTGTTGTGAATTGAGCATAAGGAAATATTCAAATTTAGTTCCTGAGTATTTTTTATCCCTTATTCAAGATGTGTATTGTGATGTCACAGTGGGAATGTGTGTGCAAGTGGGGGAAAAAAAATTCTTATAATTTATAGAAATTGTGACGCTTTTTACTTTAACTTTCATATTGCCTATGTGTATCTTCCTTCTTAAAGCTGTTTCTCTCAATGCTTAGCAAGAATGTTTAGAGGGGTGTAGATATTTTAGTTAATCTTGGAGACCTACAGTAACAGTTGAAGAAAACAAAATTTTATAATTCTGAATGGAAAAAAAAATCTAAAAAGGCATACATACATACAAACATATATATATATATATATGTTCCTGCAATTCCCATGATAAATACAAATTAAACACTTAGGCAAATAATTAGCTTTAATGAACATATTCAAAGCAGCATCTATTTTTAACTAGGCAGAAAATCTTGTATTTATTTAATCTGAAGATTTCAGGCAGAGTCTGAAGTTAAAGCTAATTTTAGCTTTCACTCCAAGTGGTTTAAGCAAACATGAATGAGATGTTGTATCTGTCAAATCATTCAGTTATAGGAAGGAAGCTTAAGTGTTCACTTTTTAGCATGTCTGTTCTGGTTTTTATTGTAGGAATGGTGGACATATTTCATCTTTTGAGAACCAATTCAACCCTGAGGTTTGTTTTCAGCGTATTTTGGTTGCAGGGACACAATGGGCACCTCTGTAATTTTCTTTTGTTTTTAATTTATTTCAATTTTCAATAATACTGAACTTAAAATCAGGTGTGATAGAAAGTTGTGTTTGAAAAGAAATTTTTTGATTTATCTTGTTTCCTCTGTATCTGTCAGAAGAGACTTCTAGCAGGCACAAAATGCATCACTGTGCTTCATCCTTAGGGATACTGCCCCTGTTCAAACAATCAGTGTGACACTTATTTATCTGCTGTAAGGCCTTTTTTTTGTTGTTAGGTTTTATTTGTAGTTTTTTGTTTGTTTGTTTGTTTGTTTTTGCTTGTGTTTTTATTGTAGTTGTTTATAGTTTTTTACGGCATGCATCACAAAGGTCACCAGGACCACTAAGGAAAATGTGAAATACAGACACTGAATAAGCAGTAGCCTTACCATCACTGTGAATTAGCTGGATTGCAACGTAATTCTGTTTGGTTTTGGTGTGAGTAACCCTGTAAAAGCCTTTTCCCTTCTTTTTCTTCTTTCAGTGCTTCCCATTATGCCTTGCCACTGGAAAAGCATATGTGCTGACTGAACATTCTGTGTATTCGACCACATATTTATTTTAATTTTTAATTCACTTTATTTTCCCCTTTGTCAATTTAACAGCCAAATAAGCTGGAGGCTCCATTCTTATTCCTCATATTACCAAGTGACTAATTTCAAGGAGACTGTTTCTGGTCCAAACAAAATGCTGTGGAAAAATATGCAGCCTAAGAATACACTCCATAATAGACTTATGATATAGTCTTAGGAAGTAGCACGTAAACATTTGTGCTTCTCCTCCTTTTCTCATCCATTTGAGAGATTTGTGTTCATAATGATTTCTCTCAAGAGCTATGCCCTGTAATTCAGCAAGGTGCAGTCTTGCTGTTTTATGCAGTTTTTCTGATTTAAATTGTTTCTAATTAAGGTGAGGGTCAGCAGTCCCATATGTCAGTGCTTTGTTTCAGCTGTGGTGAAACAGGATGGTGCTGGTGATGCCTGCCATAAAGTGTCTTGGGAGTTCAATCACGAAAATCGTCACTCTCATCCTGCTCTGTCCATTGTTCGTATCCCCTCTTTCCAGGTGACAGAAACATTTTTTAAAAGTATAGGCCATGGGAACTGGCTGAGAGGAAAACTGTGAAAGACTTCAGTAAATTATAGGTGGATTTATTAGTTCTGCTCAGGGTAATGCTAACAGTACTGAATCAAAGTGGAGTCGAACTTGTGCTTTTAGATGGGAGAGCACCACTGGGGAAAGGGAAGTTCAGGAAGGTCCAGGAAGTTCAGGGAAGTTCAGGGAAGGGAAATTCAGGGAAGGGAAGACCAAAGAATGCAAAAATCAGATCAATTTCAAGAAAACTCCATTTTCTCCTCTAGTGGATATCTGTATTTACCCTCCCCCTCATTAGTGGCAGCTTTGCTAGCAAATTAAAACAAATGAGAAAAAAAGATGTGGTGGGCCTGACTGAATTATAATAGAAAGTGATGTCTTGAACATTACAAATTAAGAAGCAGTTTCTTAAAACGTTTGCTTCTGAAACTCTCTAAGATAATGGTGTTTTACTGTAAGAGTATTTGGAGGATATAGGTGTTGAGAGAGCAAACTGAAAAGCTCACATCCCGTCACCAAAGTGTTGGTCAGATTTGAATGTTAAGGATATATTCTGCTTGGAGTAGTGACTTAGATGACATATATAATATGAGGTGCTTTTCCTGCTGTGCAAAATAAATTACTAATTTTCATTTACATTTTTTCTAATAAGTAAGTACAAGATGCATTTAACTGTTAAATGCAGAAAAGTCACAGATGATTTGTTAAAAAATAGAAGTGCTGGAAGAATATATATCTACATATCTATATCTATATCTCTATATATAGATATCTGTATCTCGTCTTTCAGTGTATCTATATTCCTACTTGTCTTCTTGCTTTCTTACATGTGTGCATATATACAAAATATTCCACTTAACATAGATTATATTGGTATATCCAGTAGTGGAATTATGTTAATGGGGCTTGCCACTGGATTTTTTGCAGCAGTCTGTAAATGTTGAAAGGTTTTTTTCAACTGAGGAGTGACAGAATGACTGAAGTATTAGGAACTTCAGTCCTGCTCTAGGGTGATCTCACTCCTGCAGTTTCTTACAGTTGTTTCTGAAGTATACTTTACCAAAGCCAGAAAAACATAAGACACCATTTAATGTAGGTACATCATTGCGGTATCTGGTATATTTGTTTATACTTAAACTAAATTCTACTGGAGAAGAAAGGTAGGGAGCAATGTGCTGTTACAAATAAAGTAGGTGGTAAGCAGGTTTAGTAATGAATTCATTTTTCCATGGGAAAATGAGAGTTTAAAAATTGTGTTTAAAATTATAAATTTAAGCCACTGACATCATACCAAAAGTAAGAAACTTCTCCAGGATTCAGGATGCAGAATTCGTGGAGGTGGACTTATCTCAGTTAAGCCACACAGGAAATTTAATTGCGTTAGAAGATACAGTCAATAATATTTTCATTCTGGTTTTATTTTTTACTTTTACTTAAAAAGTATCAGTAAAACTCTTTGAGCCACATGCTGATTCCATAAATGTACAAACTTGCAAATTGGTCCCTTTCTTCATAAGAAACAGTCTGGAGAAGGTATTTTCCAATACCACAAGTTGAAAATTAGTTATGTTTTTCAAAGAAAAATTACTACTTGGCATTTTTGCTACAGCAAGTAGAAATGCTGTGATCATGCAAGGTTATTCTGTGTTTTGGTGCATAGCATTCTTAGTTACAAATAGTTACACTTTATTGGATAATAGTGAAGCTCTTCTGATTTATGCTTATATAAAAATATGGCATGTGTTTTTTCTTTTCCTTGAAGAGGAAAGGAATACCTTTTTCTTGTTAAAGAAATGCCATGGGTTGCTCAACACTGGATGTGAATGAAACCATCTATAATTAGATGAGTTCTAATAATAATCATCATCTATAATTAATGAGTTCTGCCTTACTGTGGTTATTATAGATGGGCATCATTGACCTAGAAGCTTTCATCTCCTAAAATAATATCACCAGGAAGAATAAAGTGGCATGACATTATTTGCAGTCTAGGTTGTACCTATATACCTATAACCTATAGGATTATCTCATATCTTTTATTTCATTCTTTTGAAAAGGTAGTAGAATGTTACGTTTGGGAAAAACAAAAACAGATATCAAGAAAATTACTACCCTCAATTGCGTAGAAAGTGTTAGTTTCTGAAGCAGCATGTAATGATTAACAAATTATGTTCATACTTATTGTTACATCCACTCAAATATTAGCGACAGTTTAAATGGAAAACATTTTGTTGAAATCTTCTAGATAGTGTTGAAACAAGCTGTGTTATTTGGTTTATGTTTTGACCTATTTTATCCCTATATGCTTTAGGTATTACAGTGTTATACTTTAAATTCACTTTATGTAGAGTTCTTTTCACTGGATTGCAGATCTTTTTTTTTAAAGTTGGTTATATTTTGAAGTGGAGATGTGAAAGAAATTATTTCCTCTTCTAGATGAGGTCAGGTTGTTTGAAGTTTGGTTCATCTCCCCCTGCACTTACTGACATACACTGTCCTTGAGTCCCGCAGAAAGGTGAAATCTGTAGTGACAATCCTTTCATCTATCAGGTGCCTCACACTAGTGCTAAGTGGCCTTTCCCTTCATTATGGTCAATCAGAGTTAAAGATGAGTATTTTCTCAATGTAATAGTGATGTATGAAGAACTGTTGTGATGATTTTCCTGCTCCCTTGCATCACAGAGAACATGCTTTCTGCTGTATCATAACATGAAATTTAGAGCTGACAGATGTGTGTAACAGAGAAAAAAATGTTTCAGATGTAAACACCACAGAGAAATGGGAATAAAAATCTTACACATGTTGAACTACCAAGACAGACAGCACTGGGAGAAGTATAAAACATTGTCTTAAGGCTGATTTCCTGAGGTGATATAAATGGGCCCAGTGTTTGCAAGCTGACTCTATGCTGCTATAAATCAGTGAAGAACTGGAGTAACACATTGGGATGCACTTTGTTTTGAGGCTGAGCATGTATTAAACCTAGCACCCAATTGTCACTTAGTGTTAAAACAAATAATGTCTTTCCAGCTTAGTGAATGTCTATTCACTGTGTTAGTTGAATAGTTAGGTGACTATGATAAGTCAGAAGAAAAAGTGAAAATTGTTTGGTGAAGGGCTTGCAAGCCAAGCAAAGATAAGACAGCATCAGAAAGGACATAGTACAAAAATTCTCATTGGATTATAAAATGGGGTTTGCCAGAACTTGAAAATATTATACTCTCAAGCAGCTATACCCACAAGCAGTCCTCCCAAGAGGTCCTTTTTCCTGTTGTTCCAGATTTTATAAACTACTTTTGGTACCTCTTGTACTTTTAGATTCTGAGTACATCACAGTTTTTAATACACAGTGTAAAGACCAATCCAGCTATATGGTTTAAAAACAATAGGCTCCGTATTGTCCCACCACTGGAACTACTAAATGCACACATATATGACTGACTGGTGTCAGTGCACATGTGTGAATTCCTTTGAGACTGCAATCTGCTCAGATGAACCCAGAGAACCCCGGTGGAGTTTGAGTCTCTTAGGCCTGAAGTTTCTGAGTTTCTAGACTCAAGCTTCTTCATGATGCTTTGGCTTGGGAAGACCTGGTTCTCACAGGCTTGACATAAACATTGCAAGTGTTGCTGTAACACGAGTGATGTTTTGGATTCCTGTCTGTGGGACGGACATTCTCTGTGTCTTTCGGTTTGGGACAATGGGATGAGGAGTTCTGGCACTCTTCGGACCAGTGAGATGGCTTGTTCTAGAAGACATATAAAGGGGGTCAGTTTTTGAATAAAGATTGGAGTCAGATGAATTTGCCAAAGGAGGTTGGTGTCGTTTGTCACTCGCCCACAGCGACACCCCGGGCCTTTATGGGATATATCATAATGTGTAACTAGGGCAGAACATCCCATGTACAGAACAGATCTTACATGTGAAGTGACCACTTCTGGGCTCTCAGCCTAACATACGCAAACCTGGAAGTGTTCATTCCCCACACCACAGGGAATACATAGAAATTAACCAAGAGTCAAAAATGAACCAAGAGTCAAAAAATTCAAATGTTGTTGAAGTTTGGAGAACTACCTCCTCAGAAAAAACTGATAAACAAGAACTAAACAGGCGAGCAGAGATGTGCCTTTCCTTTCTTTTTGAATCCTGCTCCACAGGGACATGATGCCACTGAAATGGCTGAAATTCAGTGTATATTGGAAGATTAGAATGCAGAACCTGATCATGTGGGAGTAGAGATGGGCAGATGAAGGATGCACATTCTCCTCTTGCATGATTGAAATATTTGAGTGCCCACATGTGTGTAGCATGAGTGCATATGAATTTTGAATCTTTGAACCCTAGACACAGTTCTTCTGAGGCTGTGGAGTATTTCTAAATACTCCAAGTAATTTACTCACATATAAATGGAGTAGAGGGAATTGCAGACAAAAGTGTTCCTGTGTCAGGGCCAGAAATTTTAACTTCCCTTATCTTTAAGTTATTGCTTGAGCTACTTCTTCATTGTATGGGAAACAATAACAAAAAATGACCAGCATAAAATAGTTCAGAGTGTAAGTAGCTTGCTACCTACCATTCATATGCTTCTGAATAATCTTTTCTGAAATTTATTAATTCATTTTGTCTCTCCTTGACCTTATAATTGTTATAAGAAAAGTGTGCTGAGTGTATATTGTGCTTGTCACTATCTTCTTGATTCACTTTGAATAAGGGGTAGAGGAATTAGAGGTAAAGGTTATTTGAAAAAGATGATGTTTAGACAAATTTCCAGCTTGTCTCTTCTAAACTTAAAAGCTTTTGGTTGCAAAAGAGGGATCTGAATGCAATGAAAAGATTCTCATTGATAATTTTATGGGAATGCACATAGTGTGAAAGATTATGTCTGCCCCTTTGGCTTGTCTAAAGTCAGTTTCAAACCTAAAGGTGAAGGTGTGCTTCCTGGAAGAGGGCCTGGAAGTGCAGTCTCTCTCATACTCTCTCTGTATTTACTTTCAAAGCCAAGTAATGGGAACAAACATCAGTTGGAAAACTATGCTACTTCATTATCCTGACATGGTTTCTTGCAGGGTTCTCTTCATTACCTTAAACATTACATTTTCAAAACGTAACAATATTGGAGCATAATGAGAGCAAATGTCTCTGAAAAATGTAAGTGCAGTTTTGTCTGCAAGGGTTGTGCAAATGTATTTAGTGCACAGAATTTGCATGGAAGCCTGACTGCTCAATATGAACTGATACTTTCAACATTTTTGCTGCAAGTGGGTAGAAAAATCAGGTTGTACCCTTATGTGAAGGTAGCTCTTGTTGGATCAAATGCAGTATTTACAGCTTTCTGTGTTATTACTTGTTTTACAGTACCAGTTGTCAACCTGATCAGAGTGACCTTCTATTGAAGCCTGGCATGAAAAAACCTGTCTCATTAAGCAGGGAGGAAAAGGTCACTCTCTTAAAAGTGATGTCTACTCTGCTTACCTGCAGCTGAATAGCTGTGAATATGGGAAATTCCAGAAACAAAAATAATCTTAAAATACCTGAACTGAACAGAGAAATTCAGGTCTCACTGAAATGTTCAGAGGTTTATATTATTTTAGTAGGGCTAGGATTCAATGTGTGTGGCCATGGTGTTTTTTGTAGAGATTTGCAGCTGTCTAGTTTGGGAGATCCAAGATTCTTGGCTAGCAGGACTGGAAAAGTTCTTTTTTATGCCTTAATTGATGTTGGGCCTAAGTTTTATTTTAGCAACAATAAGCCAAGAGTATTCTCTAGACTCATTTTTAATCTATTCTATTCCAGAAAATCTGCTTAGGTGTTGTGGAGCCTGCTCAGCTAAACTGAAAAGAAGGTACAATATTTTCATTTGGATAATATGTAGAGGAATGTTGGGAAAAGAGCCCATATTCAACTTCTTACTCTTGACTGCAGCTGGATAAATTTTTCCACAAATAAGCAAGAAGAAGGTAGTTTTCTGGTTTTAAGATTGCAACACAAGTTAAATACTTGTGGGAAGGCCCTCTTTTAATTAGGGACCAAAAAGTTTACTATGTTCAGCTGCTGAAATATCACTGGATGGAAATTTTACTTTCAAATTCTTATGGTATAAATACTTATTCACGACCTCTTGGCTATCCTTGCAGGCATCTGCTTGATTCACAAGTTCCCCTTTTTCAATTAAGCCAAGGTCATGCCAAGTGTGCTTTAGCACATCCACCAAGCAAACACAGCTTATGTGTGCAGTTTGGAAAATGCTGCTGGAAACCCAACTGTGGAAATAACCTTTGTGGTGGTACTACCACCGGTTCCAATATGCTCTCTTATACTAGAGTTCATCTCTTGACTCTTGAAGTAATACCTCTATGGCCAAAATGAGCTCTTACAGAAGTTATGCCAAAGGGTCTTGCTATAATTTCGAAGTGGGGAGTCCCACTTGGAAAATTTTGTGGACCTCTGGCAGTACTAAGGAGTGTGTTAGAAGGTGGATCTGCCTGTAGGTAGCTAATGATACATGCAAGGTTATCTCCACAGCCAGACACAACAGCAAAACTACTTCCAGAGTTTTTGAATAGTATTTACTTTAAAAGATGTACATGAATTCAGTAAAAGATGCTTGAGAAGAACGTTGAAAATGCCAAGCAGAAAGAAGGAGAAAAGAAACAGAGAAAACTTGAAGATCAAGTTCTTGAAGAGCACATCTGCATTAAAGAAAAACAAGACTTGTGATTCATTAAATCTCCTTGTTGTAGTTATACTGGAAGAAGTTGAACAGAGAAGAGAAAGACTTAATTTGCCACCTTACCAAGAGGCTTGCTAGTATTGACACTTCTTTGGCACAGCTAGTGAATTAAATCCTGGCTTTTACTAGCGTAGAAGACTGGGCAACTTGTTAGCTCTGATGAGAGAATGAGAGACACTCAAAAGATAATTCAAGTTAATCAACCAAATATGCCCCAGGTATTTTTACCTCTCATGTCCCCTGCATTTGAACTAGTCTAAACATAACACTTAAAAATCTTTCAAATACATGGAATTTTACCAAAGTGTCTGCTTTTCAGCACTCCAAATTGTCAGTTACATGCCAAGAAACTAACCTGAAGATGTTCACATCTCTTTCTACCTACTTTGAGGCTGTGCATAGGTCTGGAAATGGGACATCTTCCAGCTCCACGACCTCCATTGTAATTTTATGTTTTGGTTTCCCTGTTGTAAATCAAGTGAGTTTCAAAGAGTTTCTGCAGAAATCATAAGTTGTGTAACAATTTCATTGCATGGAGTAAGTAATGAATTGAGTATTTTCCAGAACACTGCAGCTATATGATTTGTTATTTTCCCATGTAGCAGAGTTTTAATCAGCCAAGAAGTCCATCCATACAAGTGTGTGACTAAGTACCAGATTTCACTCCTGAGGCCATGCAAAGAATATGATTATTTAGTGGAATGACTTCTCTCTTTAATGGAAAGTAATCTATGTCAGGGAAGCTATCACATATAATTCGGTGCAATTGAACTTTGTCTTTAACCTTTTACTATGATTTATGTGATTAGGTCACCAGAGGAAGTGGTTTAGAAAAGCATGATTAAACACTTTAAGGAAACAATTTCTATCCTCAAGCACCTTGTGAAACTACATTTTTCAAGTGTTTGTCCTTCCTCATCAGCTTGGCTGCATTGAAATATAGCAAAATGACCTTTGAAATGCTATTTTATTTCTTTAATATAAAAACAGATGAGAACAACTGTAGTTGCAAATGAATTGCTATTATTCTGATACAGAGTTTCTATATTTTTTTATTCCATGCAGTTGTAACATCTGTATAACAAATTTCTACTGAATCTAAGCATAGCACAATAAATATAATTTTTTGTTGTTGATCTACTGCAACTTCCATTTTTTAAAACTAGTATATAAAACTATCGCCAGTAGATACTGCCTTGAGAAATAGACACCAAGGCACAATTCGGAAAGAAAAGTGTTTTGAATTAGTTCAAATTCTTTACTTAATACCTTTAGCTCTATGATGAGCTTGCATTTCTGAAGAGGATGCTTTGCTGTCTAAATACATCATACCCTATTTGGCTCCAGGCATCAATGCCAACAGACAATAAGAAGCACATTCTATTCCAATGATGAGCAGGTTATGACCCATCAAAGTTCATCAGCTCATGGATAAGTAGTGAAAATTTAAAATGTATGCAAACTAGTCTCCTAAGTTCAATAATGTAAGGCTTTTAAACTCTTCACTGCCTTTGGAAGGAATCAGAGAAGTAGTATGCTTATCAGCAGAAGTTATCATAAAAGGTCAAATTCAGCATGTGGCCCTTCTGAAACTTCACCATGTTGTCAGGTCATGAAAAGGCAGACATAGTCACCAAATATGGCTATGAACAGGGAATATACAAATTCCCTATGGTCACTGAGGCTTGTTTCCATCTCGTAATTAGGATTTGTTACTTACAACTAAGGGATCTGGTTGCAGCTGCATTGTTAAGGTTGAGGTTTAAATATCAAAGCAAAGCTAATTTTCCTGTACAATTTTCATAGCCTGTCCCTGCTGAACTTCAGAGAGTTTAGCTATAAATTTGCATACATTAGCTCTATAAAGGGGCTTCACAACTCAAGTCTAATCCCTGAGACCTCAGTTATAACCAGGGATATCTTGCCTTCTTATCTGTACTGCTTTATATGACTCCTATCTAGCTATGCTATCCTCTTAAAATACTTTTGTACATGCAGCCAGCACCACATAAGTTTTACCCTACTGCTAACGTTAGGGAGGAAATAGTCTGGTGGAGGGAAACTGAGGAAGGTGAAAGTTATGCCTGTTCAGTAGCAAAAAATTTATATCATTATTGTCCCTTAACTCTCTTTATCTCTGGGATGTTGCCAAGAACCTTTCTTTTAGGCCTATGCTTCTATACAAAGATAAAGATTAGGTGCATTATCACAACCTCAAGTGGAATTCTTCACGTCACCAACAAGCCCTCAAACCTCACAAGAAACTTCAGTACAGAGTAAGAGTAGAATATGGTAACTTCACTTTGTGAAGATAAAGCAAGAGAGGAGAGGAAAAAAAAAGGCATAAAAGAGACAAAGAACAAAAAAATGATCACCAGTCCTTAGATCCTGTGTTGGTTCTGATGCATAGATAGCTCTGATCTGGGGACTACAAAGTGAATGAGACAGAAAAAGAGGAAAATGAGAGCAAGGGGGCAATTCACTTCCTTTCATAGATAACTTGGTGCATACCTCTTATGTAAACTGCACCTTTTGTGCCATATTGTTTGTGCATGTGCAGCCAGCTCTTCTGAGTCCTCCCGGAAGGGAATCGGGGTGGGAGGAGCTGATGCAGGTGCATTGAGCATGAGTCTCAAAGTACAAAAGGAGGTCAAATGAGAATAGTGCTGCACCACCTCCAAGGGACTCTCCCTTCGCTTCTAGTCACACCATTATTGTCCCAAAGGTTAATATGTTCAAGACAAATCCTGTTTATGCCATCCTTCAAAAGGACATTCTATCTGTCTCATGATGAATGACCGCATGTCAGAGAAAAATTCAGCAGCAATGATGCAATATTTTTGCTATTTAGACCAAATATAATAGGAGAAAAAATTATGTTTCTTCAAATATTTTCAATTAGTAGGGTATTTTCAGCACTGGATAAGAAACAAATGCAAATACCACTGCGGTTCAAAGTTATCCAAAGAGGGTTGATTTTTTTTTTCTCTTTTGTGTTGTTTCATTTTGTTTTGTTTTGGGGTTTTTTTGCAGGCTTTTGTGTTTGCTTGGTTTTTATCTCCCACAACAGCATGTGAATCACAAGAGTATAAAATGCCTGAATTCCTACTATGCAATGCTTCCCACCCCTACCATCACCTATTTATTGAAAACCAAAGCAAGATACATTGCTTTTCACTTATTCATACATTTATACAATGCCCCAAAGTGTCGGCGTACTACCAGCTTCTCCCCTTGTACTTGAGCCCTCAAATTTTGGAACATCTGTGCCAAGAGGAAATGGCTGAGGTCTAGTCCCTAGGCTGTGTCTTGCTGAATCTTGTGTTTTAAAAGAGAAATAAAATATAGGAAGAAGGACAAAGAAAGCTCTTGAAAAGACAATTACTTTTTAGATATAAAAACCAGAGTAAATCATGGAGACAGATCTAGTGAAAAAAATCATCACCATTAAAAACTAATTAAACATTTGCATTTCAGAGGTAAGTTTCTGTGTAAAAATTTGGGAAACAGCAGCTTGACAGTAAGATTATTGACTGTAAATTGCTGCATATTTCTAGGTAAGTTATACTAAATATACTGAGGATTTAGTCAGTTTTGCATAGCTGCTTTATTATTCTTTTAAAGTAAGTAATTTATAACTGTTCTCAGAGGCATTTTATCAGCCACTTATCTCTGTCATCTGGACTTGTGATATGAAGGGATATAATGAATTTCTGTTTATTATTATAAGAACTAATTGGACGAAAAAAGCAGGAAAATAATGACTGCCTTCACGGTTAAATATTTTATATTTGGCAACAAAATTACAACTAAAATTAAAATATAATCTTTATCCCTTATCTGAACATTGAAAAATGTTGGTGACACAGTTGACACAGTGAACTACAGTATATTTGCTGCATATAGTAATTTTAGTTGTTTGAAACTAAAGAGAAACTTTTTTTAGTGGGAAAAGTTCCTTGATGTCTACTCGCTTCTCCCACCCAGATATCCTGGAGTACTGAGAAACCTTCTATCCATCTGATGGGCTATATTCTTTACAGCTTTGGTCCAATATAACAAATTCTAGTCATATTTAAGTGTTCTTTTATAGATTTTACCTGCTAGAGGATAACTGTGTGTTTGAGATCACTACTTTAACTACAGCAGCAACAGAACAATTGTGAAAATACTGCTTGTGTACTGTTGGAATGAATTAATTCTCCATATTTTCCTGCAACGTCTTTTTCATATCTCCTTAGTCCTGTAAAGAATGTTAGAAGAAGATAAGAAAAACACAGATGTAATTCACTTTTCCTAACTAATTTTCCAATGAATATTGTGTATTCCTCTGAATGAGAAAATACTTATGAAAAGTGTCACAGACAGAGCAGCAAGTATACCTTCATACTGTCACTATAATTTATTTGACTTAGAGTGAGGCTAATTTCAACTTCTGAATAAGACAAATGGCTTATTTCAGAACCTCATTGAAGGCATGGATCCCAAAGATGAAAAAAATAGGTGTTTCTGCTTGAGTCATTCCAAGAATTATTATTATGAGGTGCTATTTTTAACAAGGCGATTTGTCATGATTTCTTTTGAACTTCCTTGAACAGTTTCTTGAACTGTTTGGAGCTGTAATTTAAACACAGGGAGAGATTAAATATTTCCTAAAAATGCAGTGACAAATATGCATTCCTGAAGGGGCTTGAAAATTCCATGTCTAATTTTCTCACTTTACCTACTGACAGTAACAGTGCACATAAGGCATTTAGCAGATGTTTCATCATCACATAAGAATAACCAGCCTAGGTTTCTTCTAGGATGAAAGTGAATATTTCTGTCCCCATAGATCTTCTCAGCTGCTCAAAGAATCCAAATGACAGCTTTGCTCTTTCAGTTCTGCTCAGTTGATAGAGTAAGTGGTGGATGTTTTCTATCTGGATTTTTCCAGCTCTTTCCTTGCAGTTTCCTACAGCTTCCTCCCAGAGAAACCGATGTATGATGGTCTGGACAAGAGGTCTGTGGGGTGGATGGGGCCCTGGCTCCAAGGCTCCAGACAGGGGCAGTAAACAGCTCCTTTCCAAGCTGGCAACCTCTCAAAAAACGGGTCCTCCAGGATTCAGTGTTGGGCCCAAAGCTGTTGATCTTCCTAAGTGACCTGGACCATGGGATCAAGTGTACAGGTGATGACGCCTGTGGTGGTACCGAACAGAGTGGGAAATGGGTTCTTGGGAAGGGAAAGCCACCCTGCAGGAAGGCTGGAACAGTGTCTGGCAAGAACCCTATGGAAAGGGTTCAGCAAAGACAAATGCAAGGTCTTGCACTAGGGAAAACATAATCCTAGAGGGCAGCACAGGCCAGGATCAACCCAGAAGGGGAAAAGCCCAGTGGAAAGAGACCCAGGGGACAAGGCAGACATCAAATGCACACTGGGTGTACAGAGCATGCAGTGGAAAAGAGACCCAGTGCTGGACTGCATCAGAAAGTGCATCACCTGCAGAGACAAAGGCACCACTATCCCACTCGACCAAGTGCTTGTTAGGCCACTCCTGGAATGCTGGCCTTGGCTTTAGCATCTATACAAGGAGCCTGGGGAGGGTCCAGAGAAGGGCCACAAAGACAGTCCAGGGGCCGGGAAGCCTGCTGAGTGAGGAAAGGCTGAGCCACTGGTGTTTGTTCAGCCTTGGGAAAAGAAGACTGAGGAGAAATCTTATTATTCTGTTGTTTGGGTTTTTTTGGGGTTTTTTTTGTTTTGTTTTGGTTTGGTTTTTTTGTTTGTTTTTTTTTTTTTTTTTTGTTGTTGTTGTGTTTTTTTTTTTTCAGCAGACTGTAGTAGAAAGAATATTTGTATTAGTAGTTCTTAACATCCTTAGTGTGTGTGTGTTTTTATTATGCAGCAGAATGTAACAAGATTTGATTTTGTACATAGAATAAAAAAGATCTAGACTTTCCATAGCTATTATATAGTGTAAAATAAAATAATTACAAAGATCTAATCTTGTTGGCCTGTGATTACAATCAAGTGATTTATAATATCACAATCTGACTGTGCTATGAATAAGTCAGGGTAATTTACTTTGAAATGTAATTGCTAAGATAAGAACTTTCTTGTTTTTTTGTTTTATTCTCTCATCTTCTGTTCCTCCTCCTAACGTTTAAAATGTATTTATTTATCTTTCTGTTTCAGGGATACTTCTGCCTTTATCTGGACTCTCCAAAACAAAAATGTGTTTACAGATTCTCGTTTCCATTTTATGAAACATTAAACGAAACATGAAGCCACTTTCATGTTGTAGATCATCTATAAATAAGACTTTAGGTTCTGCAGCATCAGTCTCCTTGTAACCAGTACAAGACTAACCACATGGTAGTTCACATATGAGCAAAAAAATTCACATAATATTATTAGTGTTGAGCCGGTTTTTTTTTTTTTTTTCTGGACATGGACTTGAAGTTGGAAGCTGTATTTCAAAAATTTATTTCAGCTTTGCTGAGAAGGAGGCAACAGAAATATTTTCACTCTGTCATGATGATATCTGTGATGTGACAATCACAGCAATTAAGACTGCATTCCCACAGTTTGGAGGACCAGGAGAGATCATGGTTATTCAGACAGGATTAAGACTGTATTTTCTTCTCTGGTGTTTATGTCAGTTCTCTTTAATTCTGAGATACCTGCTACTGTACAAATCAGTGTAAACAGTCATGTGTTGGATTAGAACATGGTCATGAATTAATTTATTTCCCATCAAGTTGTAAAAATGAGCAAGTCCAAAATCCCTCAGGGCAGAAAATGTCATAGTGATTGCTAATATATTATTGTGCAGAGAAATTGCCTCATGCAACCCCTATTAGGATATCATACCTGCTTACTACTGAATTCTACAGAAAGTTTATTTGCTATGTGTAAGATAATTATCAAAATCTTGTTGATAAAAACCACTCACTGAGCCTGAATATGTCATAACATAATGACTAAATTGTGAGAATTCATGGGCCTGTTTTTTTGAATAATTAACTTGACTCTTCATAGAAAGCACATAATTTGGAAACTAATTTTCTCTTTGCATGAAGCAATTTGTCCTTGTGTTGGCTTTGAGAAGTAAACTGTTCAAATGTGAATCTATTATCATCTCCATTCTATTAAGCTCTGAGCTTTCTTCCTCTCAGTACATAGTGTGTGCTGCTCTGGCATTAGTGTTTGCTAAAAACCAAAATGTGAGATTTTTACTTTTCCCTTTTCCCTTCTCCCTTCAAATAGAGCAGGTGCATCCTTTCATCATTAGCTTTGTGGAACAAAACCTTTTTTATTTCCATGATGTTTAATATATTCAAAGACAACAGCTTTCCACTGGATGTTAACTGAAATAAATGATAACTGGTATGCACAGGGAGTACAGCTGACTTGGCAGGAGAGAACATTCCCCTGGATGAAATCTGGACAATATTAAACACCAAACCCCAACCAATTGCTGTGAGATTGGGATTGCACTGTTTGGATCACAGGCATGATTCTGTCCCTGCTGTGTCACTGTTGCCAAGAATATTACTTTGCCTGCTATGTGATTGTTTGGCTGAAGGGAATGGTTCCCAGTCTACTCCCCAGTGAACTCTTTATGTCTAATTGCCAGAAGTCACCAATGCATTTGACACTTTCAGCATAAGAATTAAAGTATGGAGCCAAGCATTTTTTCTCATTTTCTGTGTTCCCTTCATAGAATTGAAGAATAATAAGTCTGCCAATGGCAATGACAGTGGTACCTACCTTCTGTATTAACAGGTCACTCAGATCACTCTTTGGGTAAAAGGGGAGGACTGCACACTTGTCCTGTTGCAACCTCATTGCCAGGAACTGAGTGAAACAATCTCAAGCTCCAGCCACACAGCACTGGACATGGCCTGTGGGCTCTTTGACCTGTTGGTAGACAAGGAAAAACCTGTATTTTAAATAGAACTGACTGGTCCAAATGGAGTGAAACAGTAATAATGTGTCCAGGTGAGGGTTTACTTCTTCCAAGTCAAAAAAACATCCATTCCTCCAGAAAAAAAGTGCTTGCATATTACAGCCTTTTGCTCAGACATTTTTTGAAGTCATAGAGTACTTCAGGATATTTTGAGCTATCTTTAGAGACAAATTTCCACAGTTGCATTTCTTGGCTGCATTATATTGGAAAACACAGCCTCCTTCAATTTCCAATGGAACACATTACGAATAGGAGCTTATCAGTCTCTGATGCCAACACCACGCCTCTAGGAAATGCTTGATATGCTTGTTATTCCAAACATATCCCTGATTCCATTGTATTCTGTGAAATTTAGCAGGCATCTATCTTTGTCGTCCTAGTAATGTTACATTCAAGACAAGGAGAATGGACTTCCAATGCCTCTCTTAAATCCAACAATACCTATTTTATGCTTTAGCCTTGATTGTTTAATCAATCTCTTTTTAGACACAAGAGACACATTAAGTGACATTTACACAAAATTTTCATGGTCTCTTCTGGTCCTCACCTGTGATTATCATGGTTTAAAATTTTCTCAGTTTATATTAAACTATATGAAGAGTCTGGATTTAAGAGAGTGAAGGATAAAATCGAGTGTGTACCTACTCAAACAGAACTCCTACAATAGATATAATTGTTTCCCTCAAATTTGGAAGAAGCCAGGATGTACAACAAAACTTTCTTAGTAAGAAGAGATATGCTCCTAATTAGATGCAGCTAAAGGAGCCTGCCAATGCAACACAAGTATCAATCACCACCTTCAGTGTCAGCAGAGAACGTTTCCACTGTTCAAAATATACTCCCCACTAACTCTTTTTTCCAGATCTTACAGGCTGCAAGAACAGAAGCCTGTCTCCTTTCCCTGTGCTGGATTTAATAATGAAACTATGTGCTGTGGATAATGAAACTTAATAAATCTTATTCCTTCCAATCTTGAGGTTGTTTCTCTAAAATCTGTATGGAGTTGGGCTGCATCTGACAATTTATTAGCTGAATTCTGGCTCATCATTTAGTAAGTTTTACAAAATGTGAAATCTGCAAAGTATTCAGTGATTGTGGCTGCAAGTTATCTAAGAAAACTGTTGCATAATCTTCAGAGACCATTACTAAAATAAGCAGAACCAGTGTCTTTTGACTTTTTGGTGCTGCTTTGTATGTGAAATGAAGATCACTGATTCAAAACACATGATGTTTATCCATGTATCTAACCCTTGTTATGAGAATCTCTTTTCTCACGTCTAGCTGTAGAAAATAAGTGTGTGCAGGGAAACTTCGTCTTGAAGAGCTCAGGTCCTCTTCCTGTCTTTTCCTTAATCACAGATCAGTAGTGCTGTGAGGGTATACCAGTAGGGCATCCCTCTTCTGTTTGTCCTGCTATAAGCTTCATACCTTGTCTTCAGCTGCTGATCAAAGTCACAGCAGAAATACTATTCCAAGCTGGCATGACGTGCTGCGGGATATGGCTACGCTGTGCCATATGTCTGCTGTGCAAAACACAAACTTTGGAAAGCAGTCTTCTGGATCAGACTGGCGTGATCACACAGACATTTCACACCACTGAAGCTGCTAAGCAGTTTCTTTGTGGTTGTGATTTCATTAGTTTCAATCAATCAAAAGCTTCCATTTTTGTTGACTGAACACATTCTTCATTTATACATCATATCCTGAGTATGAATTAATCATGAAAAGTGACTTAAAAAATGAATTGAGATTTTTGATGCAACAATGAAAAAAACCCCTTATTCTAGAATTTTTCTGAGCTATGTTTTCTACATTGAATAACCTTTGTGGGTTTTTTAACCCCGTTTAAGAAATATTTCAGGAAAACCAGGAAAAATTATCTCCCATTTGAATGATGATTTTCTAATATATGACTTTATAGTAGTAGCAGATATGTTCAAAAAACAGAACAAAAAAGTTGAAATAAATTTTGGTTCTGACCTTAGCTTTAATTTTGGCTAACTCATGCAGGAGCTATGGGGTTTTTTTTGGGCATACTGAAGGTCAAACAGGATAAAATTGCCATGCGTGGATATTCTTTAGTTGGGAATAAGTTATACTAAAATAGATTTGTTGTTATTTGAGATATTTTTGTGTTTTCTAAAATGACATCATTAGGATTTTTTAGAGTTTTGAATTTTGCATAACTTGCTTAATTGATTCCTTATTTCCATTACATTTTTTAAAATTAACTTTTTAATATAGTCTTGTGAGTAGGTACGCTTTCAGCACTATATGACTTTTTCTCATTTTAGGGAGAAAAAGGTTTTTGGCTTTTTTGTAATTGACAGTTTGACTCTTGATGTAATCCCAATACGTCACTGATTTCCTTTTCTTCTGGATAGGGCAAAAAGATTAATTTGAATAAAGTGTCAGAGAGATGGTGGAAGAATATTTTTATTCAGTAAAGTAAGAACTGCTAAGAACAAACCGTTTAAAGAATATGGGCTCAGATTCCCTGTCACCTATCTGTATTTGGGAAGAGACATAAGTAGAAAATTGTGCTGCAAAGGAGCTTTAGGTGCTTGAAATGTTGTGGTAGGGTTTAAATGTTTATTTCCTGAGAACCTGTTTGTTATTGTAGAATTTTACTGGATAAACTTTGTAAAAAATTTCAACCTGGCATGCATGACTAAACATTCAAGAGACAAGAACATTGGTAATATAATTTTTATATTCCTGTGTAAATAATTTCATCTAAAACTCACAGATTTCTGTATAACAGTCTTGTCCGAATGATTTAGAGAAGACAAACTACGTTAACAGTAAAGGAGAAAGGATGTAATTGTGGGAGATGATTGATTACAACAGTTCTTCCATTCATGGTTTTTCAGTGGGAGTTTAAATTATGAAGCAGATGAGCAGGGACAGGGGCAGTTTGTGGACACTGCTGATGGAATGACTCCAAGTGTGACATCATAATAAAATTCTAATTCTCTTTTTTTATATGAAAACATATGCAGAAGTCAAAAGGGAAGATAAATTACATGAGCGCAGTTTGGTTGGTACTTTTCCACTTTTCTGCTTTATGCTTTTGGGTTGTTTTGTGCTTGTGCTATTTTCCCACTCAGGGATAACTCATGAAAATAATTTGTGCGTGTGACAACGAAGAAGTTCATTGCTCTTTCAAGTGTGATCGCTATTTCCAAAATTTTGGGTTACCATCATGGGCTTCAGTGAAACAGATCCAAGATAAATAATTTTAGCAAATATGTATGGTCTAGTGTTGCAACTTATGTTTGTCTTCGTTTGTCTTAGTTTCTCGCTCTGGCGCTGCGCCCCACGGCCCCGCGGGCGCCGGCAGCCCTGGCGGCAGCGCGCAGGGCCGCGGGCAGCGCTGCCGGCCCCGCCGCCATCCCCCGCGCCGCTGCTGCCGGGGGCGGCGCGGGGCGCGGGGGCGGCGCGGGGCGCGGGGGCGGCGCGGGGCGCGGGGGCGGCGCGGGGCGCGGGGGCGGCGCGGGGCGCGGGGGCGGCGCGGGGCGCGGGGGCGGCGCGGGGCGCGGGGGCGGCGCGGGGCGCGGGCTCCCTGTCCCGCCGGCGCACCGTGGGCAGCGGCGGCGGCTGCTGCCGGGCGCTGCTCTCCGCCGCCTCACGGCCGCCCGCGCCGCTGCCCTCCTGTCCCCTCTGGCTCCCGGCAGGCGGGCGCTGTGCTGTGTGCGGGCGGCTGTGCCCTGCTGGCCCTCAGCTCCCTGCTGGCCACCGTGGCTGTCCTGCTGCCCGGCACAGCCTGTGTCCCCTCTGTGTATTCCCAAGCTGATTTATTCCCGAAAAAATTGCGTCCTCCC
This sequence comes from Sitta carolinensis, assembly GCA_032173965.1. Classification (NCBI taxonomy): domain Eukaryota; kingdom Metazoa; phylum Chordata; class Aves; order Passeriformes; family Sittidae; genus Sitta; species Sitta carolinensis. The sequence goes on from CM063313.1 coordinate 53,492,440, forward strand.
TCTGTCTCCCTCTCTGGCTTTTCCCCGCCGATGTTCCAGTCCCTTCCCTGTCAATCCCAGTTACCCAACCCCTCGTTCCACTTCTGTTCCAGCTCCTTCTATGTCAATCCTCCCCAGAACCAATCCCGTGACCCCTTCCCTCCTCCCACTTACCCTGATTCATCCCGAGACCTGTGACCCAGCCCTTCAACTCCACCCCGACTTAACCCCATTGGATAATGTGTTGTACCTGCCCCTTGTTTTGTACCCGTATAAAATCCTGTGCACAGAGCTGCGTGGGGCTCTCCTTGTGTTTATTGTCTTTGACCCTAATAAATCAACTCGGTTGGAACTTCAGCCTTGGAGAGCCTCTCTCTTTCTTCTTCACCTGAACCCTGGATGCAGTGAGGCTGACTGTGCTTAGGAACCTTTGCTCCTAAGGTTCAGCTGAGAGCACAAACCCCACGCCTCAGCTGTTCCCCACACCTGGCACGGTGCTGGTGTGCTGTGAGCTAGCCTGGGTTCTGGTCGAGCACGCCAGTCTAGGTTAGTTAGGCATGTGTAAGTGGAAAAAGAATTACTGAAATTCCCCTGTAACAAGTGAGGAAAAGTAAGAGAGGAAATTTTGAACATACATAATATATATAAAGATCAGATGAATTATTCAAGAGTTAGAATATATTTGTTACCAACTGGGAATTACAACCTTTCCTTACATGAAAAAATACGGATACTTTTGAGTAATTACTTGTGTTACTCTGGTTTATAAATAAAGCTTGATTTTTGCCTTTCTTAAAATGTCAACAACAGCAGTATACTCTAGCGCAATTTTAGAATTCTACTATGGTATGTTGTTTTTTGATACATCTTTGCATTTGCTTTGTGCTTTCTGGAGCAAATATTTGAGTGATTATTCAAGTGAGAAGACCATAATAATTAAAACTTTACATGGCTTGAACATAGAAAGTTACTCCGAAATTACCCATCTAAATTGTCCAGTAAATTACAAAGAAGGAGAAATGTCATGAAATGAGATCACTGCATATTTTGGCAATTTTTTTACTGGTTTCAGTGGGGAAAAAAAAATATCCTGGGTATGTTTTGTTTGTTTGCATGCTTGGTTTTCTTTTTTTTTTTTTTTTTGTTTTGTTTTGTTTGTTTGTTTGTTTTGTTTTGTTTTCTCCTGCTTTCCTCTTCCTAAAAACATTGGTTTTCATTGTGTGTTTTTTGCAGTTTCCTTTGGTTGTTTTTTTTTTTTTTTTTTGTGCTTTTCTTATATTGAACTTTTCTAGAACAGGTTTCTGGTTCTCAAAAAGCAGATCCCTGCCTGTGGAAAAAAACCCCAGTCTCTAATGTATTTTGTCCAGGTCCAGTGGCTGTATGGCTCTGGGACTTTTTCGCTGGGACAATGCTTGGTTAAGTTCTTTGTGTCTGAGTAGGGGTTATGAGCATCCTCTGTAGCTCCATCTACTGAATTAATCCTAAAGTACTGTACTCCAAACATAAAAGTAGTGAAACTTACAGTTTCCCCTTGTATATTAATTTCTGCCAGTTTGAACAGGAAGTCATGAATCATTTATCAAGACAAAGACAGTGGTACTTCAGATGTTTTTACCTTTTGAAAGATCAGGGCTGTGGAAGAATTTGGTGTTTGTGACAAAATCCAGAGCCCCGCAATCTTTGTGTAGTTATTAGTTTTGATGTAAATGACTCCTTTAAATTACTCCAGATTGCAAACACTTCTAGACATTTTGTCATTCTGTTCCTATGCCACCAGAATATGTACATGTTATCTAGTGAGCCACACGCATGAGAGGTTGTCTCATCAGAGGAAAGATAGATTTGGGTTGAAGAAAATGTGAAGGAAGCTTACAGTGGTGCTTCTAGGTTGTGAGAGTTCTTGATCTGAGGAGAAGTTTTAAAAAGAAATCTTTTTCTGAGTCAAGTCTGCTTTGTCTGTGATGGTAATTGATGAATGACCTTCCTGGCCTTATCTTGAGCCACAGTTTTTCATAATTTCTCTTCTCTGACTAGCTGAGGAGGGTGGTGATAAAGCAGCTTTGGTATATACACTTAGTGCCTAGTCAGGGTCACCTACCATGATCTTAAATCTGTTCAGAGGCTGCAACTTGTACAGAATTTATTGACCACTTGATAAATAAAATAGGGCTTCTTTCCTGAGAACCGTAAATCTGTGATACGCAAAAGACCTGGGTCCTCCATACTTCAGAGAATGCCTTTTCCACATGGTACTTGGCCGTGGTTGCCATCTGTGTGGGAAGGTGCCTGTTCATGGGATTGGGAAAGGGGTCTGTCCAGATGGACAAGGCCTTATTGATATGATTACTCACCAGATATTTTATTTGGTGGAGCAACATCCTTCAGGATGGCCTTAAAACCACCGTCCTTCTGTTTTCTCCTATTCACCTCAGCTCAGGCTTAGCTGAGAGAAAAGGTCAGGGACTCTTGCTGGAGAAAGAGTGGGAGAGAAACTCGGGCAAGGCTGCACTGACTGCATAGAAGGAATTATTTTCCGTATTCTCTTCTCACTCTTTAAAGACTCAGGGTTTTCAGTCTGAAGACACTGTTCTGGTTTAGTCAGGATGGAAAAATACTGACAATTTCATTTTAGGATGCACAAAAAATAAAGATACACAGATAGAGTAATACCTCATGGGACCTTCAAGAGTTCTCTGATGAAGCAAAGGATAGACCAAACTAAAAGGAGAGATATAGCTTCCCCTGCCTGAAGTCTGTTTTCCACAGGTAATAATCCTTTCTTTTTTGCTTCTTCAATCTATGTCATGTCTTGACAATCTTTCTCTTTAAGTAATTTTAGATATTAAAAAATATGTTTATTTTCAGACTGACTTATGCTGGATGTTTACTGTCATTGTCAATGAAAGTGAAAGGGATTGAACAAGCTTGATTTCAGGAAGAACTTCCTGACCCATAAAATACTATTTTTCATATTACTTACTTCATATTACTTACCCTTTGTCAGGTGTTTGGTTTGAGCTGATGTGCAGATAATAAACTAACTCCAAATTCCTGTGGAGCTGTATGTCTGAAAGGGTATGTTTAAAGATCAGTGGTTCTTGTCTCTGTAATAAACACTGCCTATAATTTCATTATGTGTTCTAGTAAGTTGTATATCTACACTTCTACATTTCTGTATTTTAGTTTAAATGGACAATCCCCTTAACCACATTGCTATTAAAATAAGAGAATAGATTTTAAATTTTAGTGAAAGGATCAATAATTTTAGTTGCCAAGAAAAAGGAGTGAAATTAAAAAAAGGAAAAAGATCAAACTCTAGAGTAGAACAGTAAATAAACTGCAGGCCTTGGGTTTAGTATCAGATTATATTGCATAGAACGGTATTTAGAAAATTTTCTTTTTTAAAAAATCTAATTTAAATTTTAATTAAATTTAAATTTCTGGGTATAAATGCTTGCAAAGAAGGCTATATTTGGTTGTCAAATAATACTGGTCTGAGCCACAAATTAGATAGGATAGAATCATAGAATCATTTAAGTTGGAGAAGACATTAAGTCATTTAGTCTACCTGTAAACGCAGCACTCTAAAGTCCACCACTAAACCACATCCCTTAGTGCTGCATCTATACATCTTACAAATACCTCCAGGGGTGGTGACACGAAAACTACCTCTCTGCAGCCCTCTTTCAGGTAATTGTAGGGCTTGATAAGATCTCGAGATGTTAGAGAAAAGAAGGGAGTTTGGTGTAGTGGAGTAATTTCCATAAACTTGCTGTTTGTTAGATATGAAGTAATAGACCAGTTTCCAAGAAGTCTAGTACTTGTGGAAGGTGAAATAGAAACATTTAGCAGATCATGCTGCTTTCTGACTGTACTTGAAGCCATGATTTTCCTTTGGTGACTGTAATGCCCAGTTTGCAATCCAAAAAATGTGACGTGCCGGATGTTGATAATATCTTCTAAGCACATGTTGACAGGTGCTCTTGTCACTCAGGTACGAGTTTAATGATCTTCTCCCTGTTCTTTCTGCACCCAACCTAGAAGTATTTTATTGGAATGCACTTCCTCTGGCAGCTATCCAGTTCCCACCACTCAGACTGCATCTGACCCTGGTTAATTTATACTTACTTTTTACCCAGGCCAAATTTCAGAGGAGATTTCCCTGCAGGGCCTGTTATGAGATTCTCAGCTTGGTTAACGATCAAACCTCAGCAGAAGGTGTTTGTGCTGTGTAAAGTGGGAATCACCTCTGTGTCTGAATTGAAAGGTTTGCACTAAAAAAACAGACTTCAGTCAACATCTCTGATTTCTTCATTGTAATCATGAACAATAATATTTTTGTCTTTCTTTGGACTAGAAAACTGTGTATTGGTTTATCTTGTAGATTTCAACTGGCTTATGACTACAGCTATTAAGTCACTTTAAAAATAATATCAAATGTCTATTTAGAGATGGTGTCTTTCTATTCAAACCTAAATACCGTGTTCTTTTTTTGGCACTAAACTGCTTGAAGTAATTTTGAGAAAATCTTTTGGATTTTTTTTTTTTCTTAAGATGAATCCAGGTTTCAAATAAGTATAGAATTTTCCATTAACATGGAAAGTCCGATATGTTTTTTTTTTAAACATAAATACAATAGTCTAATTTTTGAAATTATCATCTTGTTTGTCTCTGAACATGAAATGTTTATTATCATCCCATCTGCTATACTGTTTGGTTTTTTGTGTTTTTTTTAATCTGTCTCTCTAACTAGAGTTAAATTCTCACCTCTTTCATTGATCTTTTCTAACTGAAATCTATTGAACAAGTTGCAGGCTAGTGACATAAGATACTAGAAATTTCAGGACTGCAGCTGGCCTAAGCGCAAATCATTCTCTCCTGCCCTTTCTTTTTCATAGGAAGTTCTATCTTCAGGGACCTGATTGAATTTCTCCTTCAGAAGCAATGTTAATTTTATATTCTGTAAATAACCCTTCTCTGTGCATGCCTGTGTTTGTGTATGCACATGTATGCTGAATTTGTCACCTCTCCTTTGCTTATGATTCTTTTCTAGTCATATTGCAAAGGGTATATAAAAGATTTCTAGATTAAAATACAAAGTTGCTACTTTTTAATGTAATAGCACAGATTAAAAGCACTTTAATACAGCTGAGTTGCAGTAGACACAATTGGAAAAACTTCATCACTCTTGTGCTGTCTTTAAGGCTAATGATTAATGTACCATCACAGGATGATATATATGTCCATAGATTACCGTTTCAATTACTGTGCCTTCTTTATGACTTACTGTTTCCAGAGAAGTCTGAACATTTCATTTAAAGATCAGAGAAGAATTAAAGGCTTTGCTTTTTCTTCCCAGAAAGGTTTTTAAAACAAAAAAAAAAGAAAAGGTAAAAGAAGTAGAAAGAAGTTCTTTCTCGTATTCAGAAGGAACTGCCTGTGCATTGGTTTCTGCCCATGAAGGGGAACAAAAAGGAATTTCAGGCATTCCACCAGTTTCATTGGGGACACAACTTAAAAGTCTCTACGCAAACCCACACAGCATAGGGAATAAACAAGGGGAGTTAGACGTGTGGAGGCCTGCAGGGGCATGATCTTATTGGCATCACAGACGTGTGGTGTGATGGCTCTTATGACTCGAGTGTTGATGTGGAATGTTACAGGACCCTTAGGAAGGACTGACAAGGGAAATGAGGAGATAGTGTTGCTTCCTATGTCAGTAACCATCTGGAGTGTATGGATCTGCACTTGGGAATGGACTGAGAGCTTTTGGGTTGAAAGGGCCCAAAAAACTTACTTGATGAGACTTTTAAAAAGGCTTATGTTTGTTCCTGTACTCTGAGTTAGACTCACAGGAGAAATACCAACAAGATATTCTCAGGAAGTCAAAACAACAAAACAGATTTTGTTGGCAACTTTAGAAAATCGGAGAACTTTGGCAAAACATTTAGTGCAACATTCAATCAACATAAAACCCTTCCTTCCCAAAGCATTAACTTAACCCATTCAACTTACCAAATTCTAAGCCCATTTGATTTTAAGTCACTCAAAAATTCTGAGAAGAGGGAATTAAGAAGAAAAAGCAAGAGCTGTGTCATGCAGTTGGCACACTGAGGAAAGGGATGTCATCCAGAGGAAATTTGACAGGCTTGAGAGGAGGGCCTGTGAGACCCTTGTGAATTTCAGCAAGGCAAAGTTCTGCTCCTGGATTGAAGCAATCCCAAGCACAAGTATCGACTGGAGGGAGAGTAAATCAAGCGCAGCCCTGGGAAGAAAGGCTTGGGGGTGTTGGTGGACAAGAAGCTCAACACATCCTGACAAGGTGTGCTTGTAGCCAAGAAAGCCACTTGTGCCCTGAATTGCATCAAAATAAGTGTAGCCAGGAGATCTAGTGAGGGGATTCTACCACTCTGCTCTGCTCTTGTGAGACCCTACTTGGAATACTCTGTCTTCCAGTGAGTATGGAGGAGAGCATGGAAATGATCCAAGGTGTGTAGCATCTTACCTATTAAGACAGGCTGAGAGAATTGGTGGTGTTCAGCCTGTAGAAGAAAAGGCTCCAGGAGGACCTCACAGCAGCTTTCCAGTACCTGAAGGGGGCCTTCAAGGGACTTAGAGGGGGATTTGCTGCATCATCAATCAGTAGCAGACCAAGTAAAAATGGCCTAAAGCTGAAAAAAGGTAGATTTAAACTGGCTACTGGGACAAAATTCTTTACTGTGGGGGTGGTGAGGCACTGGACAAGGTTGCCTGGAGAGTTGTTGATGCCCTATTCTGGGAAGTTGTCATGGTTTGACGCTGGCACAAGGCCAGTGCCCCCATGAAGATATACTGTCCCTGGTGCTTTCTGTGAGATGTGACCAAAAACAGAGTAAAACAGTTTCTAATTTAGGAACAAAAGGAAAGAAGAACTTTATTCACTTACAATGTGTAAAAGAGACACACACAGAATGGGATGAAAACTTTAAAAAAAACCACTCCTCCTCCCCCCACCCAAGTTCTCAACACAGTGAAACAAAACTAAAAATTCCCCAGTCAAGTTACCACTTCTCAGATAATCAATCCTCAATCCATTATCATCCCTCTGATAATTAGTATTCAGTTGATCAAGGAGAGATAGGAGTCCTTCTTGCACCATCTCGTGACCTCTTCTTCCATGTCCAGTGCTTTCTCCACTGTGCATGGACCAGAACTGCTTCTAGGGTTTCTCTTTTTTAAAGATGCTTTGGTCAGTTCCAAAAAATGACAGCCTCTCAAATCTTGGGGCACCAGTCCCCTCAATTTCACCCCTGGGGCCGAGGGGCCTTGAGAACAGAGATCTTCCTCTCATCTCTGCTCACACTACTCTTCCACTGTCCACTCTTGGCTCCAAGTCAATGCCTCTCCCCAGATGCAGTCTCTGCATCACAGAAAAAAAATGGGTCCGTCCATGGCCATACAAGAAAAGTCCAGCCAAAGGCCACTCCATCATCTCCTCCCACCTAGGATTCTTTTCAGCATCCTCTGACAATCTTCCACTTGCACGAACTTTCATCACCATTACCCAGTTCTCTCTATTTCACTTCTATCTTCTTTCTTCAGATTCAGCATTTATAAAGTTTCCATCATCTACGAAAAGGGTTAAAACCTTGGCCTCTGCCTGCCCAGAACTCTCACCACTTGCCGGGCACCTTCTCGCACCACCCCCCCCTTACTCCTTTGGCCATGCTGCCCGGCTGCCGATATCAAATTTCAAGGTGGCACAGACACAGGCTCTCTCTCTCTCTCTCTCCTCTCTCTCTCTCTCCGGAGGGGGGAAGGAGGCTGCCTGACGCCTCTCAAGGTTCTTGTACTCTCTCCACCCTTCCATCCTGCAGGATCTTCCTCTCCCCTCTGTCCCAAGGCTCCAGCCTACCTCGCCCAGCCCGCATGGCTTCCCCTCCCCGCCCAGCTGGGCAGGGGAGATCCGCCCGTCCTCAGGGACGGAATCAAGAGAGAGTTCTCCTGGGAGCCCTCTGCTTTTAACCCCCTGTGTTCTCAAAGGGGATCCTTGTCCTCAGTGGCCACACCAGGAGCCAATATTCAAACCTGAGCACTCATTGGTTTGACTACTGAATTCCAAAAAAACTCACTTCCTTTTCAGACCACCACAGAAGTGTTCCAGGCCAGGCTGGATGCAGGTCTGAGAAACCTGGTCCAATGGACAGTGTTGCTGCCCATGGCAGAGGGGCTGGAACAAGATGTAATTTATGGTCTGTTCCAATCCAAACCATTGATTCCATGATAAATCACTGTGGTTGGACTAAATTCAAATAGGCTATGTGAGCTGGCACAAGTGGCTTCCATTCCTAAGGGACTATAGAGGTCACATAAAGAAATACCTCTTCCACCTTTCTCCAAGATAATTTAAAAATTGTTGTGGAGTCAAAGAGGAAAAAGTACTTTTATACTTTTATATTTTAAACTCTTTTATACTTAGTTTTAAGAAATAATTTCTCATGAAGCAGAGTACATTTTAATTTTTTTTTCTAATTAATAGCTTTTAATAGCTGAAAAAATAATAAACACTACATTGATACAAATAAGAAAAGAATCTGTGAAAAAATCTGCAATATTTAAAAATATTTTTAATGCTTTTATTTGAGGAATATTAAAATTGTCATGGATATTTATTCAAGAAATAAACAGTAAGATTTACAATTAAAATAATGATGAATTTTTAGGAAGGAATTAATGGGATGTAATTATTTATCTTGGACATGATTTTAAGATATGTATTCATCATAGTCAGGAAGCAAAAATTCCACTAAGTAACATCTCTGACCAATTAAAATGAACTCATCCTGACCTCGAGTTCTGAACAGTTAGAGACACTTGTGGACAATATTAATTACTAAAAATAAATATAGAGATATTGAGCAAATAATTTTCAAACCCTTTTTCTCACTATAACTAGTAACAAAATGAACTTTTGTTCCTGCAGTAAATTCAATCATATAAAAGATTACTGCCATTATCTATTGTATCTAAAAGACAGGAACAATGAGGGAAGAGAACAGGGTTTACAAAAAGCATGGAATAACTGTGATTTCAATGAAATATATAATTTTATATATTTTTGCTTTCCTTATATGGTCACTTATAAAATATTGATGATGCTGTTTAATAAGTTACATTAAATTAGAACACTAGAACAAAGAATAAAATATAAATTCCTAAAGACAAAAGCTGCAATATGCTCCATCTTGAATTATTTTGAACATTTTCTTTTCATCTTGATGCAATCAAATATTTCAATGACAACATAACAACTATATAGAATACAGTTTTCTGTTACGAAAATGTTGTTTTGAAAATTCTCCAGTGGATTTAACGCTTTTCCTGATTGTTCAGTAGGCAATCGGCTAACAGATTCAGTATTTTGTCTTGTTGACAGTGCTCAACATTCCATGTGACTCCACTGCAGCGTCTTTTACATGTGGTTCTTCAATAATTTTTTTTTCAGATCCAGCCATTAGTACAAATGCTGTGATTTCTTTTGTTCTATGACGTAAAAGCAACAACCATGTTCAAAGGGATTGCTCAATTAACAAAAAGCTCTGCAAGGCTGTTATGGTGAAAAAGAAAATTGTCCAGATAAACTCCTCTGCTTCGCTTCTGGCTGTAACATTTGCTATCAATATTAGTCTGCTAGTCTCCAGCTTTTACAAAAATAAAAAAGAAGTGGATATACTGATAGCTTTATCTTTTCTTTTTCCTTTCTCTTTCCCAATAGAATTTTTTTTCCAACTTTTTCCTAAAATTTTGAGTAGTTATTCAAGCATTAGAGTGGGCACGTACATGGACACATGCATGCATGTACCTGCACAAGCACGAACACAAACAGGCTCTTCAGAACAGGAGAGAAAAGCCGCTTTAACTTTGTCAATGTGAATCTGTAGATGATTTGATATGAAGATTACAGAAAAAAAGCTATTCTGTTAGCTCTAATTCCATCAGGATCATGTATGTTTTTGAAAGATTTAAGACCAAAGTCATCAGACTTACTTGGCTTCATCCAAGATTTATGGCAGCTATTCAAGGGCAAATAAAACGAGCCACAAGATTCATATCCATATTGCTATCTGTCTTATCTTTCAATATTTTATGAATGTTACAGGCAAAATCAACCTTTGGAGACAATAAAAATAAACAATTTTTCCCCTTAAACTTCAGTGAGGTCTTCTGTGATTTGCAGTTTCCTTCATCCATTTATGTGGAATTCTTTTTATTGTTTTCCTAAAGTTTTATACACATTTTCCTGTCTGTTTAGTAAACAAGATTGTTTTTTTCCATTGTTTCATACTGAACAATATGATGTTTTGGTTTAGCTTGTTAGAGCTTCATTATCCCTTCCTATTGGTTTTAGACTCAAATTGCAATTCCTTCGTTTCAGTGAGTCATGTTCCAAGAATCAATTGCAGGAAGTTTTCATAACGTAACTTAAGAAATGAAATTCAGTTGTTAAACAAAAAAAATCAGCATATGTAGAGATTTTCATTGAGGAAGAAAAGAGTTCAGGTTTACTGAACAAAACAAAGAACCCAATACCAATAATCTACTTTGCCATTGAAGACAGTCTTGTGTAGTCCATCCTAGTGGCATAGTAAATGAAGAGAATGAGAATTAAGAATGAAAGAGTAAGTATAGATTATTGTCTGGAACAGCCAAAGAGTCTATTAAAAATAACTATAAGCTCAGGTCTACATATATACTTGACCATAGAGGTGTATTAAAACATAAATGTAATTCCCCCATTGTGGTGGTTTCACCACATACAGCTGCCAAGCCCCCCACAGCCACTCACTCATTCACCCGCCAGTGGGATCAAAGATGGAATCAGAAAGCCATAAAACTTGTGATATTAAAACACATTAGTGTTACACTAACAATCAGAACAAAACAAGGAATTAATTCACCACATCCCACAAGTACGCAGGTGTTCAGCCATCTCCAGGAGAGCAGAGCCCCATCATGTATGATGGTGACCTAGGCAGACAAACATCCTCACTCCAAATGTGTGCCCCTCCCTCCCTCTGCCCCCACTTTATGTACTGAACACGATGTCCCAGCTCTATCTCCTCCTAACCTCCTCCATACACCCTCAAACTTTTTACCACCATGGCAATACAAAAGGCAGGAAAGACTTCTGTATAGGCCCTGTTCAGCAATAACAAGACCATCTCTATACTGTCAACCCTCTGTTCAGTACAAATCTGAAACACAGCCCCATACCAGCCACTGTGAAGAAAATTAAATCTATCCCAGTAAATACCATCACACACACATAAATATTTCAACCTGTGGTGTCTGTGAATTCTGTTTTTGATGGTATGTATCTCAGCTGATGATTCATAGTATGTTATCGTAAACATAAATTGTCATATAAGAATTTTAGACATCTGTAAGAGAAGCACATTCTATGAATGATGACTAATATCTCAGTTCAAATAAAAACAGATTATGCCTTTTGGATGCAATATAAAATATAAATAGTTTTATATCATACAAAAGAACTAAATTCTAGATGATTTGTGCAGCATACATTAATCTTCTGTTATCACCTAAACCCTAAAAAAATCTGTATTAAGAAATTAAGAAAGAGTTCCAAAAGTTTATCTATTTTGATAGGAAACTATTCATTAGGTACAGTTATGTTCAGTGTATCATTTTGTGGTCTAAGCTCACCTTGAAGAAATACACACTTTCCAGCTGAACAGAATCCCATTACACGTCTTCCCTTGTCTCTTTAGAATGAGATATTTCCTTCAATCCAAGTAACAGTATTTTATGCAGAAATTGTGGATGTCTCATAGAAGTAAAAGTTACTTCATTAAAATTTTTCTCCTCATTCATTTAGAAACCATCCATGTTCTCTGAGAGCCTTTGCAGGTCCTTTAGTAAAATGTCTTGAGTTATATTCGTTATATTCCTTTGATTACTGTAAATACTCAGAGAACATGAATGCAGTGTAAGTGGCTGTATTTAAGTCTGTCAGAGTTTCCACAGATATTCTGTGATGTGTCCACTGACATGCTGATGTGTCACTGAAAAACGCAACACTTCAGCGCATCAAAATGTGCAGAGAGTTCCAGAATATGCAATGAGTAGGATACACAGATCAAGAAACAGAGACAAAATGTTCACTCTGCAACTTGTGGGGCAAACTGCTTGGTGGAATTTATTCATCCAAAATATTGCAGTGTTATCCACTTCACTTTTTTTTCATGATACAAACTGGAATTTGTTGTAAAAAATATATGACTTTTTAAACATTAATTTATTTCTTTACACCTAATAATAATTTTCCCAAATTAATTTAAAGCCAGAATTTCTAGGTTATATGAGGTCCAGACAAATAACCCAGAATAAATCAATGCACAATACTTTGTTAATTCTGGATCATGACATTACAATAAACATCCCATGATTTGTGTTGTATGAGATTGAATAACCGACATCTAATCAAACTGAACTAAAAAACAAATATGCATATCTTGCTGATTTCAGAGAGATATTTGCCTAAGAAAATATTTGAAGGACAGATTTTTCTGCCATGAATATAAAACTAGAAAGCATTTTTATACCAGTGTACAGTACCCAAAACAAACATAGGGGAAACATTTTATAAAATATTTTTAAATAAAGGGGTTTTAATGTTAATTAAATAATTACTTTGATAATTATATCTTTGAAATTTTACATATTTGTAATTTTTACTTATTTAATAAGTATATTACTTTCTCCTTGATGCAAATGAGAAATCAATAAGGATTGCTACTTTCCTGTAGCAGAAACTGAAGTAAAATCAGGGTCTCCTTCAGGCCAGTCCAAAAAGCTTAGCAAAGTGGATAATTAGTTTTTCTTCTGCTCAATTCTTATCTCCTTCATAATGTTAATATTCCTTTTAGCACAGTGAATTGGTAGGAAAGTGGCAGAAAAGAAAAAAATGTCATTTTTTTACCTTTTTAACTATCGTCTCAGTGCTTTTGAAATGACTGTAAATAAAATGACACCACACTTTGCTTTGGCTGAGTCTTTGACTCAGTCTTTGGCTGAGTTTAACATTGGGTCATAATGTTGTAATGGCAGGCTTCTTAGTTATTGTGTTTTCTGTGATATGTACCTACACTATGGCAAAGCTGTAATGGGTACCAAGATAAAAAAATAATGAGCTGAGTTTTAACTAAATTTTGCAATATATTTCTAATAATTGTTTTTAAATTAATGCATTGTCTATCTTTTACACATCTGTCCATTCTTCTGAAGACCAAGACTGGTAGGATTATTTGGGAAAGAGGGAGAAAGGCTGCCTGTGGGAATTTTACTGGCTTCATGGGATGAGTGATTAAATCACACACATGAACTATCACTAAATGATGTCTGTTTAAGTAAATCAAAGGCGTTAATGATTTGCACATGATCACTGCATTATGAAAAATAGAAAATACAGCAAAATTTCTGTTGTACCAGGGCCCAATACAGAGGGAAGTTCTTTTATGGCCACTAGATGGATCTTCCTGTTCTAAAATCTGAATACTTTATACTCAATTCTAGAGCTTTGAGTACAAATTTATTTCCTCATTGTAAGGAAGGATTGATTTGCCCTGACATACTGTTCACTGAACTAAAAAATGTGACACTCTGAGGTGCCCCTTTGTGTTGGTGTGTCATGTCCCATTGGACAATGCTGCACTTGAGCAGTTTTTGACTACAGTGGTAGGCGTGCTGTGGGTCATGAAATGATGCTATGCCCTGTTCTCTGTGTAAGCAACGTGTACTTGGTTTCATTTCCTTGCACACTGTTTTTTGAAACAGCTGTTAATCATACATTTCTACCTTATATTAGGACCTGGCATAAATTATGCTTGATTGGCTTATCCATATTTGTCTGGTCTGTGACAAATTATCAGTGAAAAAGGACTTCATGGTATGTCAAGCCATCTCCCACTCCATGTTAAAAATGCAATTTTGTGAGAAACGTATATTCAGACTGTCAATTTGTTTAACTGAAACTTTGAGCCAAGTTTTGATGGAATTATTCCAAAGCCAGGCATAAACTTGGCTGAATATATATCATGGTGAAATTTCTTTTGCTTTATGTGTCAGGTTATTTAGTTGACATATATATCTGTTGACAGTAGTAACAACTTGAAAAAAAAAAAAAAAACAACAAACATTTGCTTTTCTTTAATAAAAATACAGTATTGGAACCCAAGAATACTTATGACTTTCTGAACTAGGAATAGTTCTGAAATAAATAGATTTAATTTTTTTTCCATCTTTCCTTGTAAAATAATATTTTGCTTTTAAATAATATGAAATTTGAGTGGATTTTGAAGGAAAGGGACAGAACAGATAAGTATGTTGCTCTAGCAGTTCAAATGAGCAAGTTTGTGCTGTTATTGTTCACAGCGTGTAAAGGGACTTACAGAAGTCCATCAGGAGCTAGTAAGTTAGCACATAAGGATGGTATCATGACTGTGCTTTATGAAACAAACTCTTGCATCACACAGGCTGGGACTATGGAAACTAGAGGTTATGGTTTCTGTACTGTGTCCTACATTTCCTGCAATGGGCTGAAGAAACCATAAAGCTAATAAACTCCCAAAAGACTTTATATATGAATTATATTGCATGTGTCTGTTTGTATTGTTCACAGGTAGTCATGGGGTTATTTAATTTACTTATTGGTCATAAAATAATTCCTTTAAAGGCTTCACCTACTATAGCGTTTTTTTTTTTTTTTTTTTTTTTTTTTTTTTTTTCTGATGAGCTCAGAGGGAAAATCTCAGTCCATGTTTATGCCAATTTTTGTCTAAATACTTCAAAGACACTCTCACAGATCTTTTTCTTAGATGCCTATGGAGAAGAAGACTATTCTCATCTGAAGCACATTTCATTTACCCATGGCATCCCTGACCAAGGAGTAATTTATAGTAATTTTGTTTGGTTCTTGGAAGGCATAGATACTGCTGTTAAAATCAGCTATTTGTCTTGTAACTATTTTCTTTATAAGTAGCTGAATTTAACTTTTCCCCAGAAATCTTTATTTGAAACAAAATATTTCAGCTTGCAAACTATCCAGTACATTTTTTGAGCTAGAAAAATTGCATAGGGGAAACAGAAAAAGGTTATGGGAATTTTATTAAACATGGCACTGTCATTTAATTTCTGTCATGTGTTTTTTTATTCCACCATAAGACAAGTAATATTTGGCCTGGCTCTGCAAACATTAAACACAGCAATATAACTATTACTACTAGGAGTGTTACTATTAACATAGTAATTCAGCTTTGCTTTTAGGTATAACTGTGCATAGAGGGAAATTCCTACCTTTAAATGAAAGGCACTTTAAATATTGATATTGCGGAAAAAATCAAAATATTTACACATTAAGGAGAAAGAATTTGAATGACTTTTCAGTGGACAAGTTAGTAGTTGGACAAGATTTGGCCTGATGTAGACATCTTTAAATTCTGACCTAGAAATTTCTCCAGATGCCCAGAACCTTTGTGGACAACAGTCCTTGGAAGAGAGAGAGGGAAAAGCTGATCCATTAAGCAACCTATGCACTACTGCAGCTGCATCACTTAGAGGATGTAGACCATGGCCCTACATATAGTGATATACTAATTGCTATACTTTATCTGATAGCCTCAGTTCACAATGACTTCCAGAAGCTGGAGACTCTTGGAATGTGCTACAGGTGCTACAGCACCATACTGTGATTAAAAAAAAATTCTAAAGATCATCGAAATTAAATAGAGATGAGTATAACGTCTTACTTTTATGGAATGATTGTGAGTCTTTGGGGGTTGTTTTAGAGTCTTGAAGACGCTGTCAGTCCTGCAGTAGCCAATTTGATCTTATCTGTAGCTCACCCAAGTTAGTCCAAAGACCTGACAGTACAGGCAGGATGGAGTTTAGAATGAGCTGATTATCTGGCTCAGATTATTTCTTTTTTTGACATTCATATTAGAATATTGTTCCATCTTTCAGTATAAATTTGGTTTGAATGTAGTAATGATGTCTTAGGAGGAAAAAACCTGATGGTGAACGTTTTTGTAATGCATAAACAATTTTCTTCTCATACACATGGTGACCCAAACACAGACAGAAAGACACACATCCATGCACCTCTATTCCTCCTTTGTCCCTTTGGGGATGAATGCTGCGTTTCTTCTTCTGTTCTTTTAAATAAACTTAACAAGAATGTATGAAATGGACCTTTCATCTCAAAAGGCAAACTCAGTCAGCAATCTTGTCAGGCAAACCCAGTCAACAATCTTAGCTTTAATCATAAACTGTACTAGGTGTTACTAGTGGGCCACTGTGGGCATATATATTTTACAAATTATTATATCATATCTACAAGGAGACCTAAAGGTTTTCTGACAGCAAACTCTCTTCTTTCTGGAAGATAAACATTCACCCCAAATTTTTAAAACTAGAATCATAAGAGAATGGGGGGAGGTTAATTTATTTTTTATTTAGCTGAGGACATGTTCATGAAGGGATAGACTTCTTTTCAGCCAAAGGCTATTGTACAGACACACCCAGTTAAAAACAAACACTAAACCAAGAGACCTTAGACCCATTTGTTAAAGGTTTGACATTGGCACAAGGCCAGTGTCTCTATAACGATATACTGTTCCTGGTATCTGTTGTGAGATGTGACTAAAAACAGAGTAAAACAGTTTCTAATTTAGAAAGCAAAAGGAAAAAAATTTTATTACTTATAATAGGTAAAGAAGACACATACATAAGAACATGGAAACTTTAAAAAAAAACACTCTTCCTCCCCCCCACCAGTTTTCAACTTAACAAAACAAACTGAAAATTCTCCATCACGTTATCACCTTTTAGATAATTAATCTTTAGTCTATTACTACCTTTCTGATAATCAGTACTCAGTTCGTTGAGGAGAGATAGGAGTCCTTCTTGCACCACATTGTGGCCTCTTCCTCCATGTCCAGTGCTCTCACTACTGTGCATGGACCAGAGTTTGCTTCTAGGGTTTCTCTTTTTAAAGATGCTTTGGTTAGTTTCAAGAAACGACAGCTTTTCAATTTTGGGACACTTCTCATCTCTGTTCACACTACTGTCCACTCTTGGCTCCAAGCCAATGCCTCTCCCCAGATATAGCTTCTATGTTACAGGGAAAAATGAGTCTGTCCATGGTTATACAAAAGAGTCCAGCCAAAGCCACTCCATCATCTCCTCCCACCTAGGATTCTTTTCAGTGTTCTCTGACAATCTTCTACTTACACAAACTTTCATAATCTTTGCTTAGTTCTTTTTATCTTTCTTCTTCAAATTCAGGAGGATTAGCATTTATAAAGTTTCCATCATTTACGAAAAAGGTTAAAATCTTGGGCTTTGTTTTCCCAGAACTCTCACGGTATCTTTGCTGCTGGGCACTCTTCTCACGCCACCCCCCCCATACTCCTTCGGCCGTGCTGTCTAGTTGTTGATATCAAATTTCAAGGTGACGGAGATCACAGACACGGTTTCTCAGTTTCTCTCTCCGGGGGGAGGGGGGGGGGGGGGAAGGGAAAAGAAGGCTGCCGGGTGCTTCTCGAGGTTCTTGTACTTTCTCCACCCTTCCATCCTGCAGGATTTTCCTCTCCCCCTCTGTGCCCGAGGTTCCGGCCCCACCTCACCCAGGCCGCATGGCTTCCCCTCCCCGCCCAGCCAGCCGCTGGGCAGGGGAGATCCCTCCGTCCTCAGGGACCGGAACCAAGAGAGAGTTCTCCTGGGAGCCCTCTGCTTTTAACCCCTTGTGTTCTCAGAGGCGAATCCTTGTCCTCAGTGGCCACACCAGGTGCCAGTCTTTAAACCTGAGCACTCATTGGTTTGACCACTGAAGTTCAGAAAAACTCATTTTTTCCAAACTACGACACCATTAAACCAAGATAATGACCAAAATAAATCAGTGTCATAATATCAAAAGGGACCATTTAACAGATAAAGGACAGAGAGGACAAAATGTTGCAATGGTAAGAGGGTAACATTTGAAAAAGTCAATAAAATTCATTTAGAAACAGAAAAGCTCTAACAATTATTTGGTTCCCTCCTTTCACTCTGCATACTTCTGTATTTGAAAAATGTGTCAATTCCATTGTTCTAGATTGTGTAATTTCTTGAAGCAGTTTCATGTCTGTAGTCAGATTGGTTTGTAGGTCCTTTACATCCTGCACTGGGCAGTATAAGCTCTGACTCACAATCTGTCCAGGTTACTGGAAAGGTTATTCTCAGCTCTAATAAGCTTTAGAAAAGTAGTTTTTCATCAGGGCTAGTTCTCCTTTTATTACTTTGGAAAGTGAGGCCAAAATGGTCAGCTCTCTTGTGCCTGAGCTGTGTAGTTGTTCTCTTTTTTTTTTTTTTTTTTTTTTTTTTTTTTTTTTTTTCAGTCAGAAGCAGCAAAGGCAAGGGAGAGAAAGCAGAATGATGCTGCACATGCAAAGACTACGCTGTTTTTTCTCTGTGGTGATGTCTTTCCTCTGTGCATGGGCATTTCTGTGCTTGGCTGCTGCTTCTGGGGATGCAGATGGCTGAGCCCCCTGGGAAAGGGCAACAAAGGAACCTGTTCCTTCATCTGACTGAAAAGGGATGATGAAATAAAGCTTGGAGTCATAAAACTTGGCACTAGATGAAATAGCAAGTCTTAGAACAGGAGGTAAGATTGAAAGCCTGGTTAGCAACAAGTTGATGGCAGAAATATAAGAACTCTTGTGAACCTGGTGGGCTTAGGGATATGGCCCATTAAATGTGTTACAAAACCTTGTTTGTTTTTCTTTTTTCTGGAAATACACCTAGATGAAGCTCCAGATTAAAAACTAAAACTGTAATATTTCCTGATTAAAGAAATTTGATCTTGCCCCTTTCTAAAAATGATCCTTTTAATTTATTATCTTCTCCTTCTCTGAGATCAGTTTTTCACAAAATGGCACTGAAGTGACACTCAGCACAGAAATACTTTCAGTGATTCCAGCTTGGTGTGATTATTCAAAGTATTTTTAATAAGGGAGAGTATGGGTTTCCTGATAGCTTTGTTCCACAGAAATCTTTAGAATCAGACAATTTCCTGTGTTTAATCACCAAGATCAAGTAAATACGAGTTCATTTTAAAATCTGTGAATTTATTTGCTGCTGTTAAAATATCTCTAGTTTACCCAAACTGTTAATGAACCTCTGTAAACCTCCAAACACATTGGAAGCACTCTGTATTTTAATGATAATTTTGAGAGACTTTGTGCAACTTCTAGATTTTGAACAGAAAGTAGTACATCAATAGCAAAGCAGAACCTCTTTTCTACATTATGCAAAGGAAAGCCTTTAAAGGCAAAAAGGGTTCACAAGCAAACATTGCCATTGATGGGAGTTGGAACTTTGCCTTCTTTGATTTTATTTATGCAAATTTTAATTCTGTATTCGAAAGGAAATATGGCACACTGATATCGTGGAGTGAATTCAGCTTTTTAACTTTACGTATTGAACTCAAATGGCCCAAACAACAGACTAGCATGTGCTTCTGCTCTTTTGCATAGTGAAAATATGCCTTCATGTCACAACTATAGAGAAGATTCTACCTGTTTTTTTGACAGCCATTGAAAAAATTGTCCTCTCTGATAACTGATTAACAGCCTAATTTCACAGAAACACAGAATCATAAAGTAGCTTTGGTAGAAAGGGTCATTAAAGGTCTTCTAGTCCAATTCATGTAATGAGCAGGGACATATTCCACTAGATCAGATTGTTCAGAGTACCATCCTACCTGACCTTAAGTCGTTGCAGGGATGGAGCATGTTGACAACTCATTTATTTGTGCCACCACACTTATTGTAAAAATGTTTTTCCTTATATCTAGTGTGAACTTACCCTCTTTATTTTAAAACCATTACCATTTACCTTATTGCTACAGGTCCTATAAAGAGTTTGTCCCTATCTTTCTTATAAACCTCTTTTAAGTTCTGAAAGGCTGTAATAAAGTGTTCCTCGAGCCACATTTTCTCCAGGCTGTACAATTCTAATTCTCTCAGCATGTTTGTATAAGAGAGGTGCTCCAGATGTCCCAGAATTTCTTCTTGAAATGCAGTGTGCTGGGACCCCAGAGTTGGGTGCAGGGTTCCAGGTGGGGCCTCACCAGAGCAGAGGTGCAGAATCCCCTCCCTCCCCTGCTGGCCACTCTGTTTTGGATGCAGCCCAGGACACATTTGGCTTTTTCAGCTGGGGGTGCCAATGGCTGGGTCATGTCCAACCTCTCACCCAGCAGCACCCCCCAGTCCTTCTCAGAGGACTGCTCTCCATCTGCTCATTCCTGGCCTGTCCTCATAGCAGGGGTTGCTCTGACACCAATGTAGCACCTTGGCATTGTTGAAAGTCATGAGTTTCACATGGACCCACTTCTCCAGTTTGTCCAGGTCCTTCTGGATGGTATTCTATCCCTCTGGATGACATCCTGTGTGTCAAACTGTGACAGTTGCACTCCTTGACTTGATATAACCTGCAACCTTGTTGAGGTTGTAGAGCACTTCCATCTATCCCAGTATCCATGCAATCACAGAATCACAGTATCGTTACTCTGGAGATCATTCAGCCCAATACCCCCACCAAGGCAGGATTACCTAAAGCAGGTTACACTGGAATGTGTCCATATGGATTTTGAATGCTTCCAGACAGGGAGACCCTATGACTTCCCTGAGCAACCTGTTCCAGTGATCTGCCACTCTCAGTGTAAAGAAGTTCTTCCTCATGATGAAGCGTAACTACTTCTTGCTTAGGTTGTGGCCTTTGCATCTTGTCCTACTGCTGGGAACCACTAAACAGGGTTTGGCATGTTCCTCTTGACACCTGTCTTGAGATATTTATATGCAATAATGAGATATTCTGCTGGGATCTTCTGGGTTCATCCCAACTCACTTAGATGAAGTAGCTGTCTGTGATACCTGGATATTTCTGGTGGAGGTAATTTTTATCTTTTATTTTCTCATACTATGTAACATGATGTGTGACTTTACAAAAAGAGCAGCTCAGTTAAGCTTAGAGGGAGGTCAACTGCTTCTGTTGGGCAAACCCAGAAGAGCTGCTGTGAGCAGCTGAGATGGTTTTATTGAGAAGCAAGCAGGTGAATTTCCAGTGAGGACACAGAAGGCTGCTGCATCTACAGAGATATTACAGGGAGAAAACAACTGTCAGCCAGGGCTGATAGGGACAACCCTTTACTTGGTAAAGACCCTGATCAGGAAGGGCAAAGAGCTTGATGCAAAGGGTTGCATGCCACTGCTCTACCTGGTAGCATTGCTTAGAGCAAGTCTCTGCTTGGCATGGTCAGTGGCGTCGTTTATAAACTAATATTTTGCCTCAGCATTGTTGGATTAAGTTGTTCAGGGTTTTGCTTTTTAAAAAGCAATATTTCCTACTTTGCAGTAGAATAATACATAGCTTCTTTGAGTCATGAAATCTTTTGCTCTTCTTTAGAACCACCTATCAAACCTGTGTGGCTGGGCTACCATCACAAATCCCTTGAAAAAGGGTTACATAGGGGATTACCATTATCATGATTTAGGGGCATGTTAGATGAGTGTAGGAAAAGTCAGGTAGGGGTGTCAGGCAGTCATACCAGAATATTCTTACTGAAAGCCTGGCTGGATGTACATCACTGCACTCTGATCTAGAGGTGACCCTGAACTCCCCAGAAGAAGCATGTTTGAGCTCAGTAGTTCTGCTCGAAGAGAACATATATTTGCTAACAGGTGCACATGTTGGTACTCAGGAGAGTCTATGATCTGAAAAAAAGAATATATACAAAACTTTCAGTATCTCACATTCAGTAGTCTACTCTCCTTTCAAGGGAAGTGAGGACTTATGTCACTTTTGTTACATTAGGATGGAGGCTATTAACATTGCAGAGAGCAGTGTGGGTAAAGGAGTCACACATTTTTAATGACTTTTGACATCACCTTTTTTATTGTCATTTGCTTCCAACTCCCCAACAAAGGTATCCCCAGAAAAAGGCAATGAGAAGTGGGCTTGAGGTCAGACTCGGCTTGTTCCCATAGAAGTCCAAAATCAAACAGGGCCAGAAGTAACTCTGTGATGCTTATGTCAGAAATGAGCATTTTGTAAGGACAATGATATTACACAGTACAGATGGAAAATGGTAGCCTAACTGTGGAGGAGGAACAACTCACCCATCTCAAAGTCCAGGCCACTGCTGCTTAATTGGCCCCATAGCTGAGGTAATTTAAAAAAAGCTCTGAAGCCTTTGTGTCAAGTGTCAAGTCTCTAAAAATATAGACACCCAATCATAGTTACACTCCCTTTCCTAGTCTGCTTTGGTGGCACCTTACGGCAGTGTGTGGATCTTATGGCAGTGTGTGGAGCTAGAGCTATTGATTTTATCTTTTACTGGAAAATAAGTTTGCTGTCATGACACTTTCAAGGTGTCACAGGAGAAGGAGGTACAAGCTTAATGAGGAATAAAATAAATGTGAAAATTACTTAATCTATAATACTTGAAACAAAACTGGGTAAAGGAAAAGGTTTAAATCTCTTCAAATAAAAAATGAATTTTGATTGAATTAGCCAATTAATTGAATATTATTTAAGCATCAGTTGATAAAATACTTAAAAATTAAGTAATATGTCTGCTGCATTTAGAATCCTGTTCATCCAACTGTATATTGTAAAACTGTAATTCAATTGGGATATTTCAGTGATATAAGACACGAGCTCACAGCCCAAGTAATATGATAATGTCACCAGTACATAGTGAAAATTAACATCACTGCTGACAAATAAGATCTCTTCGTTTTCCTATGAACTTGGTGTTCTGTCTTCAGCAATGGAGGATCCCTGAGCTTTAAAGAGTGACAAAAACATTTGCAAGATGAACTCTACCTGTTTTACAGTACTCTCCTATATGTTTTTTATTTCCCTCCATTTTTAACATTAGAAGTTGTCGTAGTTTGAAAAAAATGAGTTTTTTGAACTTCAGTGGTCAAACCAATGAGTGCTCAGGTTTAAAGACTAGCACCTGGTGTGGCCACTGAGGACAAGGATTCGCCTCTGAGAACACAGGGGGTTAAAAGCAGAGGGCTCCCAGGAGAACTCTCTCTTGGTTCCGTCCCTGAGGAGGGCGGATCTCCCCTGCCCAGCTGGGCGGGGAGGGGAAGCCATGCGGCTGGGCGAGGTAGGCTGGAGCCTTGGGCACAGAGGGGAGAGGAAAATCCTGCAGGATGGAAGGGTGGAGAGAGTACAAGAACCTTGAGAGGTATCAGGCAGCCTTCTTTTCCCCACCCCCCCACCCCCCCCACCCCCCCGGAGAGAGAGAGAGACTGAGAGACCGTGTCTGTGATCTGTGTCACCTTGAAATTTGATATCAACAACTAGACAGCACGGCCGAAGGAGTATGGGGGGGTGGCGCGAGAAGAGTGCCCAGCAGCAAAGATACTGTGAGAGTTCTGAGGAAACAAAGCCCAAGATTTTAACCCTTTTCATAGATGATGGAAATTTTATAAATGCTAATCCTCCTGAATTTGAAGAAGAAAGATAGAGAGAACAAGCAGAGATGATGAAAGTTCGTGCAAGTGGAAGATTGTCAGAGAATGCTGAAAAGAATCCTAGGTGGGAGGAGAGATGGAGCGGCCTTTGGCTGGACTCTTTTGTATAACCTGAATGGACTCATTTCTTTTCTATAACACAGAGACTGCATCTGGGGAGAGGCATTGGCTTGGAGCCAAGAGTGGACAAGTAGTGTGAACAGAGATGAGAGGAAGAGCTCTGTTCTCAAGGCCCCTCGGCCCCAGGGGGTAATATTGGGGGGGACTGGTATCCCAAAATTGAGAAGCTGTCGTTTCCTGGAACTAACCAAAGCATCTTAAAAAAAAGAAACCCTAGAAGCAGCTCTGGTCCATGCACAGTGGTGAGAGCACTGGACATGGAGGAAGAGGCCACGATGTGGTGCAAAGAAGACTCCTATCTCTCCTCAATGAACTGAGTACTGATTATCGAAAGGGTGGTAATAGACTAAAGATTAATTATCTAAAAGGTGATAACGTGATGGGAAATTTTTAGTTTGTTTTATTATATTGAGAACTAGTAAGAAAAGAAAGGTGTTTTTTAAAATTTTCATATTCTCCTATATGTGTCTTCTTTACATATTATAAATAATAAAGTTCTTTTCTTTTACTTTCTAAATTAAAAACTATTTTACTCTGTTTTTAGTCACATCTCACAGCAAATACCAGAGACAGTATATCCTCATAAGGGCACTGGCCTTGTGCCAACGTCAAACCTATGACAGAAGTACTTATTTCTGGTCAAGTTGTGTCTATCCCCAGCACCCCTGGTAGGAGTAAGCACAGCATGTTCTAAGATCTTATGACTATAAGCAGTTTGTTACAAGCATTAAATTGCAAGCATCAAAATAGTCCTTAATGCACTTGGGGAATCAGGGGAGGATGCTGAAATAAGGTTAACAGTAGGGATGATATAATTCAGAAACTATAATTATAATTAACAGTGCCAATGACACAGTCCTACATAGCTGTGGATTCAGAGGGTTCCTGTGGTTTTTTTGCTGCCTTTTGTCATGTGGTAGTCTTAGTTTCTATTTAGAGGGACCAGGCTGTTTTGGTGAAGGGCACATTACAATTCTTGCAACCTCCTGATCTTTCTTAAACTGCACTTGGAAGTACTTTAAGCTGAGTAACATTATGGGTTTTTGGTGTTTGAATGTTGCTCCTCTAAAAGATTCTAAAATATTTTTGCCAGGTTTTTAAAATAAATAAAATAATAAATTTGTTTTGTTTTGTTTTGTTTTGTTTTTGTTTCTGTGCTTCTGGCTTTCACCTGACTTTACTTTGTCTCCATGAAGGTTTTCTGTTTCTCCCAGCCCAGTGTCTGAAGAAGAGGTCAAAGTTGTCTGTTCTTTTGTTCAGGGATTTGTTTATTCTTATTATCTTACATATTGTGCCTCTGGTCTGCTGACATCTTCCTTCCAGGTCAGAATCAGGCAGACTCTCCGCCCTTTGGGACGGTGCAATCTCTTATGCTAAAATTATGTATGCTTTATTTGCAACAACTCTCCAACACCTATTAACATTACAGTGTACTTTTATTCTAGACCAACAAAATGTGCCACCATCACTACAGAAGATGGAGAACAAGAGGCAAAGAAGAAGGACAGGGACACACCCAATTTCCTCCATTTTTGTCCCCTGATCTCACACTATAAACCCACAAAATGCTACTTTTTCACCCTGTGATATGTTAGTTACCTTTCTACCTAAATTCTTATAAATTTCCCCGGGACAGTCAGAAGGATGTCCTGGTTTCCACATATTTTTACTTTGCTGCTAATGTGATTATGGTGTTTTTCTTCTACACGGTAAAACCATTAAAATAAAACATTGTAAATCACGGCCCCTGTTAATCATTCCTTTTATTATTGCCTATAACTTATCTTCCTCTTCCATTGTCTTTATTGTCTTTATAAATTATTATTTTTTTACTTTATTTTTATTTTACTTTATTATATCTTATTTTTTGTGCCATTTATATCGGTCTTGAAAATTGAAATTATCAGAAAACAGTAGTGCAAAGGGATTTAATGGAAATTCTGATAATGACCTAATCTAGTCATGTGGGTTAATGCCATTCTTGAGAATATTTATACTATAATTTGAGAAACTGTATTAAATCATTTAACAGTACTGGTAGTTCAGGTCTTACAGAGGCAAGTGTTTGTGGTTTCAGGGCAACAAGGAAATGACATGTAGATGCTTATGTGTATAGGGGGATGGAAGAGTGAAATTGACTGAAAATAATTAGCAACTCATGTAGAGAAATAATTTAGTTATATTCTATTTCTGTATCAAAAAATCCCAACCACCAAACATTTAAAGAAAAGCAAATCAGTAATCCTAGCTTGACCTACTGTTGTACTGGTCAGAAATTTCCCATAAATTTCTTGCTTTTCTTTCAATGCAAAATCTATTTCTACAAAAAGAAGAAAAGTTTGTGTTGTGGTTTTAAAAAGGCTGAATATTAAGCACCATGCAGCCATTCTCTCAACCCACCCTCTATTCCCACCCTGGTGGAATTGGGAGGAGAATCAAAGCATAACTTGTATGTTGAGATAAGAACTGAAAATAAAGTAAAATGCAATAATAGGAGTAAAATAATAATAATAATAATAAATAATAATAATAATAATATAATAATAATATAATATATATAAAAATGGAAAACAAGTGATTCACAACTGTTCACTGCACACTAACCGATGCCAGACTCCCTTTACCAGCACCCCCCCCCCCCCCCACCAGAGCCACCCCTGTCAATCCTGAGGGTCCGAATTTCAATATAAGGGATCTCCCTGTCACCCCAGGAGAGGGCTGCCGAGTGATTGGGCAAACCGAAACAGCCCCCCTCCCCAAAGGGGACTGGACCCCTGCCTTGTCCTTCTGCCCCGGGTCACTCCCCCCACTGCTAAGGAAGGTATCCTTGTGGAAAATAACCACAGAGCTGCCTTCCCCACGCAGACACCACGGGGGACCTGGATCTTGGATACAGTAACACGGCATTGTTACAATATACCAGGTTGGACAATCTGTGGTGTGGAATATCCCTTTGGTTATTTCATGTCACCTGTCCCAGCTTCTTCTGTGTACTTCCTCACTAGAAGAATATGGGACAAAAAATATATCCCTGACTTAGGATAAACATGATTTACCAAAACCACAAAAACATCAGTGTTGCCAACACCATTCTTATTCCAATCCAAAACACAGCACTGTAACAGCTACTGAGAAGAAATCAATTCTATCCCAGCTGAAACTGGGACAGTTTGATACTGTAATGATTTGAAAATCATGATGAAATATGATTATGTTTGGGTTAACTAAAGTACATCAAAGTGTTAAGTTTTTCTGGTGGAGCCAAATGGATAAAGGCAGGAATTGGTGTTATAAAGTTGTTTATTGAATAAAGGCATCAGTCTGTAAACACTTCTGAAGGCTAAAATCCAAGTTGCTAAAGGGTTCTTCTCAGGACAGACCTTGGGGTGGCAGTTGGAATTCCCTGGGGTCTCCCTGGCTCAGGGCCTTGGAGAGCAGCCAGAGATCTTGTGGCCTTCTTTCTTCTTTTCTTCTTTTTTCTTCTTTCTTCTTCTGTGAATGTGCATATGTGAAAATGTATGCAGGTAAAGTAAAGGCAAGCAGTAGTGAGCAGTGAGAAGTGAGTAGAGAGCAATAAAAAACAGGCCTCAGGTGAGGGCTTTAATCCTGAATTGACCAATCAGCTAAAAACATTTTAACACAATCTCTCTGCACCTATTAAAATTATACTTTAAAATGCAAAAGACCATGTCAGTTCTTACACATCTTTACATCTATTTGCACACATTACTCCATCTATCTGCATACATGTTCTATCTGTCTACATTCATGGCTCTAAGAACGCAAAACAATATTCTACTGTGTTTTAGTTATGTCTAGGGGAAGCACTATACTTTTAACTGGAACTTAGGCACTCTGCTTCTGCTAAGGCACTTAGAAAAGCATGAAATGTATTCTTACTTAGGCTTAACTCTAACTTACTTAGAATTAAGGTCCTGTACCAGACTGTGTCCTCTTAAAGCATTGTCAAAAGACTTGCACATTACACATGTGAAGTACCTGTTGTTTCTGAAGGCAGGCAGCAAAAGCTTTCTTACACTCTTCAGAACCTCTGTGAAGTTTTCTGTCATTGACTTCTTTATTTTTATTGAACTGGATCTCACCACCTGATGGTTCAACATCATAATGCACTCAGGAAACAATTCACGCCTTTCCTCCTCCTTCTTCTTCGTCTTCTCCTTCTTCCTCTTCCTTCTTCCTTCTTCTTTCTTCTTCTTTCTTCTTCTTCCTTCTTTCTTTCTTCTTTTCCCTCCCTCCCTCTCTCCCCACTTTTATTTCCCTCACTCTTTCTCACACCTTTTAATGAAAGTCTGATTTGGAAACCGATGGCACTCACAAATATACAAAAATATCTTGTTTACAGCTGAAGGGGTGATACCAATAAATCATTAGTAACACCAAACAAAGTAATAGCTCTACACAGACTCAAATACCTTCATGGTATTTAAATGGTGTAAACAATGGAGATACTAATCATCAACCTAATTAGGGAATAAACTGTGAAGATATTTAATGGCTCAAGGTTCACTCAGGAAGCCTGTCATGAAACTGGGACTTGATGTAAATCTTCCTTAGCCCTGTGGTGCATAACTTAATGGAGAAAAATCATGCTCTCTTTTTAAATTACAATGAGTAGAAATAAGATGAGAAACAATGTTGCACTATATTATAGCTTCATCTTGCTGCCTTTCCTTGATAACTTTTTAACAACATTATACAACTCCATGAAACACAAAGGTTTTCTTGCCATGCCTACTTTCTTTGGAGTTTTTGCTGAGTGAACATAATTTCCTAATACATTTGCTTGTTTGGGTGCAGACTGAACCTTTCCTTATTTGCACAATATTGAAAGTGTTTGAACTGATTTTACCTACAAGTAAAGTTCATAAAAATCTCACAGTGCCTTTGTGTGCTGCACAGATCCATCACATAATTCTCTTGTTGGTACTTCTCTCCCTTTTCTTTGTCCATCTAATTTTATTTACCATAGCTTACAGGATGTGTATTCACCAGACAGAAGTTTTTAACTTACAGGGTGTAGCAAGTGACCAGATCTTTTTCAGGGAGGAAGAAGTTGTGTGTTGTTGCAGATTACAAATACTCTGCAAGCAATGGTAATTTTTTTATACTTGAAGCCCATTCAGTTCAAGATAAACAACTTGCGTTATTTTCCTCTCCTTCACACCTACAGCCTTTGTTTACAGACTGATTGAGAAGTCTGATCCTGTAGAGTGCTGCACTCATATATCTCTTCTGGCTGCAGAGTACGCAGAATCAAGGAAGATTAATCCATTAATTCCTTAATGTTTCAGGAAGGCTCACTTCTCGGGTAAATGACTGTAACTCTGATAGCTGATTTCCTAAGAACTTAGTGTCTGATGTAGAAGTCAGCCCAATTTACCTCTTTTTTCAATGTTTAAATGCATATGGCTACCCACTTGTTTGGTGAGTGTTTTTTCTTTTTTAGGTACTAAACATGAATGAGACACATTGTGGGTAGTTTCAGTGTTTGGCCTCACAGAAATAATTTTGTTTGATAGCAAAGAAGATGAAGATTCATAAGAAGATAAAGATTTCATTTTAGAAATATATTTCTAAAACGGCAAAGTGGGCCTAGTATGTGGAGGAAATTGTGCAGAAGAGGAATCTACAAGTCTGCTTCAGAATCCTGGGTAAGCATTATGGAAACCACGATCATACTGCATTTTTTTTCTGTGTGTCAAAATGTAGCTATGAGTACTTTATCTTCTTGACAAAATCACCTTTTATAAGTCATTTGTCATCAAAACTGTATGAGTGGTAGTTGATCACTGCACATGACTTTGCCATTAAGACCATAACTTTGGTATTTTTCTTTCCTTTTCAGTATTAAAACCTCTTTGGAGGCAGTGTAGAGGAACCTGGATGAATCAATAAGTGATTAAACCCAACTTTATGAGATATGAGCATTTGCAAAAGCTCCATTGGTTCTTTTGTTAACTTGAATTATTTTCAACAATGAAGGAAACATTTGTCAGAGTCAGAAAGAAACTACGAAATATTCTGAAATGTGAGTCAAAATGCCTTTGGAAATAAATGCAAAAAATGGAAATAAGGGAATCTTTCAAGGGAATTTTGCATTGTTTTTGTATTGAGAACATGGTGTTAAGGTGTAGAATACACAAAAAAAGAATATTTTATCCAATACTCTTTGGCATTGTAAAAGTATTTAGTTCTCTACAAAACTGAAATTGTGCCATACCCAACATCAAAACTATCTGGCCAGACCTTTTGACTGGCCCAAAATTCAACAATGTAATTACACTGGTCTTCCTCTTTGCATCAAGTTGTAAGAATGACTACATTTAGTATCTTGGTTAAAAAGACTATTCCAAGATTTATTTAATCAACAGGAGTAGTCCACATCTAGGAATTTGGATTTGAAACGAAAAGAAAAAGAGTCTTTCTCTCTGGAAAAACAAAGAACATAAATTAAAATTCAATAAACTAATATTGAGTGTGTTGCCCATTGCCTATTGTACCTTCATCCGTAAGGACAGTAACCTAAATGGTGTGAAGATGAGGATTATTAATAGAATAAAGTTTTAAAATATAATCTGTTTGAATATATGATTTCTGAGAACATGGTAATGTAAAAGAGTAAGATTTCTCTTTTTCTCCTAAGTTAGCAGGGAGTTTTTTAAAGGTTAAGTGAGTCAGCTTCTATCTGACTGCTTGACCCCACCATAAACTGCATCATTCAGGTAAATATTGTGGTGGATTTCATTGGCAGAATGGTGAGTCTTGTTATATAGTGTGATGTTTTTCTAGTCATACTGCTCTGAAAATTTGTGTTAAAAGGGAAGTACCTGGATTGTCTTCTTCACATTGACGAAAATTAAGGGTAGTGGATTGTTTTGGATGCTATATCTGGATCAGTTTGTGTCAGTCACACTACCATTTCAATTTAATTTTTAAAATGTGATTCATAAAACTTCTACAACTGCTTGATGAAAGAGGCAATTCTGGTATGCAAAACATTTAGGCAAGCTTCTAAACACAACTTTTGAAGCTTGACTGATTAGGCAAACATTAACTTTAGAAAATACAAAATGTTATAACTCAAAATATAATCACATACTTACTGCATATATTCTATGTGAGGTTTCATTTGTTGGGTTTGTTTTCCTTTTTTTTTTTCTCTTTGTCTATTTCACTCTAAAGTTCATCTCAGTCTGTTAACTGGTCACTAAGATCAATGGGACAGTTTATGGAAAGGAATGATACTGTATTGGAATCTAGAGGTCTAGGTGTTACAGCTGCATGTGTTGTGGGAGGGAAGGGAAGTTCAGGGAAGGGAAGTTGTTCAGGGAAGTTCAGGGAAGGTCAGGGAAGTTGTTAAGGGAAGCTCAGGGAAGGGAAGTTGTTAGGAGGGGAGGAGGGAAGGGAAGGGAAGGAAGGGAAGGGAAGGGAAGGGAAGAGGAAGGAAGGGAAGGGAAGGGAAGGGAAGGGAAGAAGGAAGGGAAGTTCTGTTTCCGTTTTCAGGAATAAGTCTGCCCACAGATACTACTTTCCTCAGCTCAGAATAAATAGCCTTAGTGGCTATTTGTTATTTATTGTTAGATATATCATGACAGATATGTCTTTCTGCTATCCTAAGGTTTGCTTGACCTAGATTGAAGACACTGTTTATTGTCTAATGACCTTCCTCTCTATCTAATGATTACTTTCAGAATCAGCATCTACAGCATAGCTCTAAGGTTTTCTATTTTCTTCTGCCTCTGACGCCTGCTTTTACAACTTTCCCAAGCCCTTTACTTTTAATGATTCTCACAATACATAGCTCTACATTTTTTTGTTTTCTTCTCTGTCTGAAACCTGCTTCCACAGCCTTCCCATGACCCTTTATTTTTAATATTTCCCACAACTTTTTATTACAGTGTAAGTTCATATAGTAAAAAAAAAACAAACTAAAATTACAGGAAAGAAACATTCAATGCTTTTCCTAGCTGTCTAGAGATAATTTGCAGGACAATAAGTAAACCAGTGCTATGAAAAGAGTAATTAAAGTGTTACTTTTATTTATAGGAAACTTTCCACTGTAAAAAAATAGAAAATCCACAAAAATAATATGAAAAAGAAACTGCTATTCATATATTTTAATATCTGGCGGGCGGTTTTTCAAGGTATCCAGACAATTCAAAAGATGCAAAATGGTACATAGTAGAATTTTAATTGTAGTGGAGAGAAGACACCCAGATGTTTTTGAAAAAGCTATGCCTAAATACTACTCAGCATGACTATTATGAGAGTCATATATAATTCTAAACTGAAAGACAGCTATACATTAGACTGAAATTACTGAGAATTTCCTTTTGCAAGAAACTTTTCCATAATAATCATTCATACTATCCTTAAAATTTTTTCTTTGTTTTTTAATATCCAAAGTTAATTTCCATCAAGAGATTCCCAGTCAGACCCTGTTTCACTGCAGTTTCTGAGATGTCTGCCTCTCTGTAAAACTGGGAGACACTGACCCCTTTGAGGCAGCCTCCAGAAAAGAAAAGAGGATAAAGCAGTTGCTGAGAGGACAAGCAATCGTGGTGATCATATGGCTACAGAAGAGAAAGGCCTGCTGGTGATTTGTTGTCTTTTCTCTAGAAAATATTTAACTGAGCCTCCTGAAACCCTTGTGACCATGTAGCTATGATGGGAGAATTACCAAAGGAGAACATTGACATCAGATGAAGCCTGCAGTGGAGGGAGAGTAACCACAGCATCAGCTCTGTTCAGGAGCTGTTGAATAGGAAGACCCATTTTGTGGGGCTGAGAAAGAAGAGTTCATGTAAATTATAAGAGTTAAATATGTGAAACAAATTGGGGGAAGTAAACACCACTACCACAGAAGAATTAAATGCAATCAATTGGAAAAGAGGTGCAGCATAAAAGAAATACAGCTTGAACACAGACCAGCAGCAGTGGCAATGTTTGAGATACAAAGCAGCAGAGCACAAGGACAGTGGAACCACTGGAGAATGAACCAGAAAATTCAGAGCCACTTTATCCATGACATGAGGCATTATCAAGAGTGCAGGCAGGAATAGAGGACATTAGAGTCAGAAGAGGGAAAACAGTTCAAGGTTGGTGCCATGCAAAACTCTGCAGAAGAGTGAGAGAGAAAACAGAATTAATTTTGTTAATCATGAAAACCAAGGGGTGGGAAAAGAATGTAAAGCCTCAAGGCAGCAGCAAGGGAGATGACAGCTCCTTGCTGTAGGCACTACAAAAGATTAGAGTGATGGATTATAATGTGACTAGCACTGAGATCGAATGCGATGAATTGCAACTTTCAAGCAAGCAAAGCAAGCTCTGGAGAGAATATTTTTTTGCTCTGGGGTCACAATAAGAATGCTTGATAGGGTCAATTCTAGCACTGAATTAATGTAAGAACAACAGCAGTGGAATAGCAGTTGTTTATATATATATATATTATATTATATATATATATATATTATCTATAATAGGTAGTGCTTTATGCCACCTCACTTGCCTTGTTTTCATTGGCACATTTAATAAACTAATGCAAATTCCAATTAATGAGTTAGATCAACAGCTCATCTCCGAATGAAGCATTTGTATCCTCTCTGTGGCGGTGAAGTCAAAGCCATTTCCAGGGTCTGTGTTTCCATTACACTTTTAGCACCACTAAAAGTTACATTGTACAGTTATTATAATAAATGATATTGCATAGCTCAGCATGTAAATTTCGATTTTTTTTTTTTTTTAAGACAACACATGGGTGAAGGCAAGGCAAAAATATAGTAAAGGAAAGAAAAGAAGTCTCTGGAAATAAAAATATATAGAAAGTTTTAGGCTTAATAATGAAGTACTGTGCATTGTTCTTTAAGACTAACAAGAAAGCATTGCTTTAAGCAAGTGTATGTGTATCATTATTGGTTGGCTAAAGCTCATATCAAGTAAGCTTTTGCTTTCTGCTATTGGCTAAAAGACTTTTAAAGTATGTAGTAACACAGAACTCAGGGCTGTCGTTGTCTGGGGTGCGAGCTGCTGTCTCGTGTAAAGAGACTCTTGAAGAAAAAATAAAAAACTGCTCGAGACTCATCCCTCAGCAGTCCAATCCCATTCTCCGGTTTGTACATTTTTATGTACACTGGCTCGCACAAAAGTCTCCAAAGAAATACTAATACAGTTTTAAGCTTAATATGTTCTTTCAAAACAAATACTTTCTTAAAAATTGTATTTTGATTTAACTTGCCAAGAACAGTGGATTTTGCAACAGAAACAATGTGGTTTATTGCTCTAAAAAGTGAATTTGTACAGATACTGTACCAACCACATTCAAAGGAGCTCATGGCAATCAAACCACTATATTTCAGGCAAGAATTGTTACTATTGGCACATATGTGTAATAACAGAATTGGTCCTAAATTTGCCGGGGTTTCACTGACCTAAGTTTCCACATGACAAGATATTCAGAAATAGAGTAAATTTATAACAAGATAGCCCAATCTGTTATGCTGCCTGACTGACAAATGAGTTTCTTTCTGCATTTGATATTTGTTGTGCAGTTATACAAATGAGGAAATACCTAAGTCTAAAGAGAACAGGTGAGCATATCTTTTGCTTTGAATAATGATGTAATTCTTTGTTTTACCATGAAATGATTAAGAGATTTTGGTGATAAGTATGAGATGTCATGTTACAACAGCTGTCCAATCTGAATATGGTAAATTCCTAATTTTATTATGGTGTTGGACAGCAGGCCAGAAAGAAAAATTAAATTCCTAATGAATAGTTAGAATACTTTTTAAGGAGATCCTAACTGAAATATTCACCTTTCTTTCTCTTCACACAATTAAGGAAAACACCCAACAGCATTAACTTCTAATCAAATCACACCTTTTTTAAACTTATTCATGTGATTTTGAGAGAAGAGGATGAGGGAAAGGGTATTAATGGGAAAACCACATCTTCATCTGATGCAATTTGATTTTGAGTTCCCTGTGATCTGAAAAAATGTGCTAGTGGTTTATATTTAATTGGATTTGTACCCTACTTGGAAGTTCTTCTCATAATCAGATTTATACTGTTAAGCTTCTTCTGAAGAGTGACAAAAGTAACTTGATCAGTCACTGTAGATAACTTCAAGACAGTAGTTAGTTTAAAAAACTAAACCAAATTTAAAGTCAAAACAACATGGATTTTATGCCAGGTGGCTGCTTTCTGGGATTTTAAAGAGCAGAATGACACAACTGCCTAGGCAAATGTTGCTCACTAGGTAGGATTTTTTTATCTTATATTTACATTAAACAAACATTCAGAATATTGCCAGAATATGAATGTTTCATTGGTGTCATACACTGGCTAAATTTTCTTAATTTAGGGGGCAAGCCAAATACTTCTTTAAAATGCTGTCTGTTTAAGAGAAATGTGAAGATAAAAAAGGTTAAAAAACTTCTATTTAAGGTTGGTCAATTACCTTTGCTCTACAAGGACAATTTGTAAAGGGGACATGGTTGATTTCAATTATCCCTACCCTGTTCAGTTGCAGAAGTGCATTCTAGCAGTGAAGAATCAAATAATTATTTGAGTTGCAAAAGACACTTAAGATCTTTGAACCAAACCTAGCACTGAGAAGTCCCCATTAAAACATGTCCCTAAGCACCACATTTACATGTTTTTTAAATACCATGAGGGATGGTGACTCAACCACTTCCCTGGGTAGTGTGTTCCAATGCTTGATGATCCTTCTGGAGAAGAAATTTTTTGTAATATGTCTCTGTACATGATCCAGCACCTCAATTTCCTTCTTGCAGTGAGGGACCCAGAACTGGACACAAAACTCAAGCTTTGGCCTCACTAGTGCCCAGTTCAGGGGGACAGTCACTGCCCTGGTCCAGCTGGGCACACTGTTGCTGACACAGGCCAGGATGCCCTTGGCCTTCTTGGCCACCTGGGCACAGGCTGGCTCTTGTTCAGCCACTGTCAAACAGCACCCCCAGGTCTTTTTCTGCTGGACCTTTTCCCCCAGTCCGCAGCACTGCATAGGTTTGTTATGACTCAAGGGCAGGACCTGGTACATGGCCTTGTTGTATCTCACACAACTGGCCTCAGCCCATGGACCCAGACTGTCCAGATCCCTCTGTAAGCCTATCTATTCTCCAGCAGATAGACACTCCCGCCCAGCTAGGTGTCATCTGCAAACTTGCTGAGGACATGCTCAGTCCCATTGTCCAGGTTAAACCAGACCAGAATATTAAACAGGTCTGGCCCCAAGACTGAGCCATGGGGAACACTGCTAGGGTTCCCCCTAGCATTGACATCAGCTGCATATAACTCCATTCACCACATTCTTTGACATACAAAGCTATCACACCACAAAATTGGAAATTATCCTAATTGATCAAGGATTTAATAAAAAAATGTTAGATTATTTATGAGGCTGGAGAAAGACAAATGATGAGAAAGATATAGTGCACTTTATTTTTGCAGGCTAATTTGTGAAATCTTGCAAATTTGTAGTTTCTAAAGTGGTGGTGTAACACTGAATTATTTATGAATTGATATCCTCTATATTCTGTTTGGCAGGTGGTGTTCAGTGTAACTCACCTGCCCTTTAATAACGGTCACTCTTGAGTGCATCTACTTAAATATAAAATGAAACTGTTGCAATCAATACTGACAATGTATGATTTATACATGGCAATCCGTGATTTATGCTGACCTAAAGTCCACTAATGCATACTTAGAATGCAAATAATAAATCAAAATACAAGCCAATTGTAGGAACCTAAAATAATATTGCTTTTTAAGATGGTGTTAAATCTTGCATGTTGAAGAATTAAAATAAAATATTGGAAAAATGTAGTGTGCCTAGTGAGAATACAAGAATTAGTTTTATGGATGCTATAATATTTAACAGTTTCCTTCTTTCTTTTCTAACCAGTTTTATTTTCTGATGCCCACTTGACTTTTAGCTTTTAAATGAATTGTAATCTATTCCAAGTGAACCATTAGTATATTGAAATCATTCTATAAGTTTAATATAGAATTATAGACTCCTAGAACTGTAGAATAGTTTGGCTTGCATGAGACCTTAAAGATCTGTCCATCAGCATTATTGAACACTAAGCCAAAGAAAATCTCTAAACCACAAGCCTTCTAGGTTTTGTTGTTGTTGTGGGTATTTTTGTAATTTTTTTGTTTGCTTGTTTGTTTCTATTTTTGTCTATTTGTTTGGTTGTTTCTTTGTTTGGTTTGTTTTTTGAACATCTCTCCTATGGAGACAGGCCTGGAGAAGAGAAAGGTCCAGGGACATCTTGCAGCCCCTTCTGGTACCTAAAGGGAGCCTACAAGAGATCTGGAAAGGAACTTTTACAAGGGCAAATAGGATTAAAGGGAATAGCTTTAAATTGAAAGAGAGTGGGTTTTGATGAGATATTAGGAAGAAATTCTCTACTGTGTGTGGTGAGGCACTTGAAAAGATTGTCCAGTGAAGCTATGGATGCCCCAACCCTGGAAGTGTTCAAGGCCAGGCACGCTCTAAGCAATCTGGTCTAGTGAAAGGTGGCAGAAAGCTTGGAACTAGATGACCTTAAAGGTCCCTTCCAACCCAAGTGACCTATGAATATATGATTCTATGAAGTTTCATCCTTCTCTTTCAGGTAACAATTATCAAAAAACACTACTTCAATCTTTTCTTTAGAACTGCTCTAGCTATTACCATACTGAAAAAACCCTGCCTGTTGTCAGACATAACACTGGCCACTTACAACTTTAACTGAGCTTTGGCCTTTTGTGTCTTCTGCCCACGTATGTGATTCACAGCTTTGTCATATTTCTGCGAAACTCAACCTTGCTTCCAGAGGCCATATAATTTTTCCTCTGGAGCACTTCAAGGACTGCCCTGTTCAGCAAAGCTGGTCACCTGGCCTGCTTGCTTCACCTCTTACACAGGGGAATTCCCTGCTCCTGAGATTCTCAAAAGTAATTTCTTAAAAAGTAGCCAGCTCTTATGGTCTTCTGACTCCCAGCTTGCTGTTCACTGGGAGCCCCAGGCACCGGGCAGCAAGGTTGCTCCCCAGTCACACAGGCCCCAGCCTTTGCTGGTCTTTGTGGTTCATCCAATCCAGGTGTTTGTCACTCTGACTTCTTTGGAGGGTTACCTTCTTTGCCTTTCATTTTCTCTTTCTACCTCTCTTTCATTCTTGGCTGTTCCCCGAAGGTCATGCCAATCACAGCAACAGAGCAGTCAACTTCTGTTTCTTTTGGGACAGCTGACTCCAACTGATCCAAGGGATGTTATGCCATGTGGCACCATGCTCAGAATATACAGTTGGGGGAAAAAGAAGGAAGGGGGCTCATTGGCAGCTGTGGCATTTTACTTCTAAAGTCTTACATGTGATGGGGCCCTACTCACCCAAGGATGGAGGAACAGCTGCCTGCCCATGGGAAGCAGTGATTTAATTCTTTATCTTGCTTTGCTTTTGTGTGCAGCTTTCACTTTCCCTTTTAAACTATTTTATCTCAACCCATGAGTTTTCCCAGTTTTTACCCCTCTGCTTTTCTTTCCCATCCTAGCAGGGTGGTGTGATTGAGGGGCTGTATTCTCAGTTACCAGCTGGGGTTAAACCACAACACTCCCACTTTATTCTAAACCCCGAAATGTTCATGCATGAATGAAAGTGTGATAGCTGAATGTACTATTAACAGAGAGTGACATATCCTCTGTATATGGCTCTGAAGTTTCCTTATCTGTGATCTGACTGTGAAATAGAGCCCCGGGAGACAAACTGCATCTCTTGCTATGATGTGACTCCAGCTGTCAGTGAGACAGCTGCTTGTTCCCTCATCAAACTGACTTCCTTGCAGGTGGGTGAATAACCTGACAGCTAATTATGCTATGATAAGTCTTGCATTTTCATTTGGCTTAGATGAGCTGGAATACTTTTTTGTACTGGACCTGTGAAGAGTCAGACATAGTCTGTATGGTCCAGTGCATACACTCTTGCTCCAGAACTACTAGAATTTATTTTATTTTTATATAGGTAAATTGGAAAAACAAGAATATCTAGCCCCAGACCTTCCTCCTGTTTTACCTGGGCATGAATTTATTGATGCCATTGGGATTTTACTCTGAGCAAACTTGTCTCAGTATGTGTTCTACTTTGCATTCCAGAGCTGGCACAGCATTTGATTTCATACCCATGTAAACAGCAGCCTTTCCAGTTCTCTCTAATGCCCTTCAGCACAAAACAATAAAACTATTTTGCTGGTTTAATCTGACATTCAAAATTTATAGCATGCTAATTTGTTTTTGCAATAGCAGAAATTTCTGTCTGGTTACTGAATCCAGTGAACCTTCAGATTTGGAGTGAAAAGCTGACAGATGAATTATTTAAGATTACAAAGATTGTGTCAGGGAGGGGTAAATATGGACATGGATCCTCAAAGAATTTATAGTAGACTGTGATGCTACAGAACTCATTTGGATGTGTCTCTAAGGCTTTCTAGTATTTCCCCTCTCAATATTCCCCATGGAAGAGGAATTCTTAAGTTCTACTCATTCTTTCTTTCTTTTGAAAAAGCAATGGGTCAGTAAAGTTACATATTTCATATTTCATAAAGTTATACATTCATATTTCAAGATAAAAATCTCCATCCATTTCTGCTGTAGGTGTACATATTTCAGGTGGATTATGCAATCATTATTTAGCCTTCTTTACTTCAGCTTTGTGAAGGATCTTGTAACACATCTTTGAAATTCTGGACCAACAAGTTTAGAGGCGAAAGTCTTAAAGCTTGCAAAATAGTCTGTAAATACTTCATATGTAACTAAGTTTCTTTTTATATTGTGAGATTAGCTGATGTTTTGCATCAATCTTTGAGGGCTATTAAAGTGCTCTTTGGCCTTATCTCAACAAAGCTATAAGGCAGAGAATAGAATAAATTCAACAGAAACCAATCCTGTATTTAAATACTGTACAGAATACTGCTGTATTGCAAATCAGTGCAGTCAGTACTTTAAGGTCTCCTTATTCTCAAAAAGTCAGAACTGATCCTTGATGCACATTTCCATGGACTTTATGGACTTACAATTTAGACATGGGAGAGGCTAACCTTAGAACATGAATGACACTCAGGATGTCTTGAAATGCCTTAGCTTTTCTTTAATGAAACCACCATACTGTCATTGGGATGCAGTTTGGGTTGTACTCTTCTATATGCATAGTTTGAATATACTGGCAGGTTGTCAACTGCTTCTGAGAAAAGGTTTTTCTAAGAAAATGAAACCATTTTCTGGCACAGACCTCTCCCAGTATAAAATTTCTTGGCTAGTACCAACCTGTCTTGATTTGTTTTTACCTTGAGCCAGTTTGCAGTGATTTCAAATAAAACTACAATCTCTTCCATGTCACTAAAGAGCTGTATATATCCAGAGACAAAAATTAAACTAAAAGCAGTTCCTTACATTAAGAAATAGAACTGTTTTCCCATTCCTTCACAATCCTGCACATGAAATGTGCAACAGTTTCCGAGATGAAGTATGTCTAATGAGGGTCTGAGGTCCCACGCTGAGGAAATTAACAAGTGAAAAGGAAGTTTACTTCAAGTAGCAGTAGAACTAATAGTTAATTGCATCTCATACAGAATAAATGATGTATTTAACTTTTAAAACCTCTGACAAGTTGTGCACGTGGGAAAAAAGTAAAGATTCAACTTTTTTTTTCAGGACAGTGAGCTGCGTGACAGAAGTAAAGAGAGTGTATGTTATGTAAGTAACTAATTTGTGCATCTTTTCAGCACTAATAGACTTGCTACCAGGTATTCAAGGTTGCAGTTTGCCATGTCTGACTCCTTAGTCTTTTCAAGCAATTGGAGAAATTGCCTTCTGCCAGCTGTCAGTGTCAGGTACCAGCTCACTCACACAGATAAAGCTCGATTAGCTCCTGGAAAAAAAACCCCAGCTTTTAAAATATACAGTGACCTGCACCATGAAAGACAGGTAGACAAGAGCTACACAAAACTGAAATGTTAACAAGGACAGGCAAGAATACCATAGTAGCTGTGATAGGCTCCTTATTCTGTGTTTTTAAAAATTTTTTAGTGCTATCGTGATGTAAGGAATTTTTTAATTACCAGAGTTAATTGTTCTGATAGCTGCTGTCTGCTATCCTATAAGCAGCTACCTCTTGGTTTAAAAGAGTAGCACATATATCCTGGAAGTATATCCTGGATCAAACCTAGGACTGGAGCCCATTAGGAAAAGCATAAATAAGTATTTGTTATGTGATTTTGTGGCTTTTGAGACACTTAATTCAGTTCATTGAAAGTGTCATTATTAATGATCATTTAAAGAACTGTGTTTTTATAGTTTATTCATAACACACAGGAATGGCTAGGAGAAGAGGATCTTAACCATAACAGAGACAATGAAAGTAAACGGAAAATTAAAGGAAATACAGGAATGAGAAGTGTGGAAAAGCAGTCACATAAAAAGAGGAACAACTTCTGTAAAGATATCAAGGTACCTTGTTCCCATTGATTTTTAAGACTTCAAGAAGATGACTTACAGCAGAGTTTAGAACAGGAAAGTTGCCTTTAAAAATATGGCTCTGTAGTCTGCTCTTTTGCTATAACGAAAAGTCTGCTTTATGAAATCTGGTTTATTTTTACACTATCAATTTTTTCTCTCTCATAAGAATCTCTGTGTCGTGATTTCAATTTGAAACTGGGTGAAAACACCAATTTTTGTTTTGATTTGATTTTTTTGACAATTTAAAAGTTTTAAATCAAGAGCAAAGCAGACTTAAGCTTAAAAGTAATAAGACTTTATTAACTAATACTAAAAGAAAGAAAAACAATAAGAGTTAGGATGGAACCTTCAAAACACTCTTCCTCCTTTCCCACGCCTTCTTTTCTCCCAGCCGACAATGTAAAGACAACACCACTTAGAAATCTCAGTCAGTTTTCCACCTCTAAACCAGTCTTTCTTCAGTTCACTTAGGGAGGGAAGCACCTCTCCTTCGCTATGGTCAATTTCTCCACAAGAAAACAGTTCTCTTGTAGATCCATTCTTCATGAACAGCAACCACCTGGATCCTTTTGCGTTTATGAAATTCCTCCTATGTTCACAGTTGTGTCTCTGGGCTACATCAATGTATGGGATCTAGTTTAAAGATAAACCTGTTCAAAACAAAGGTTCTCTTTGTCTTTGGGACCACCTTCATCTCCAAGAACAGAGATTCACTTCTTCTTTGAGGGCAAAGAGTCTTTATCACTTCATCTCTCTGTTCAACTTCTCATGAAATCAACAGTCCCTTCAACATTTCACTCTTTTGCTCAGATCTACAATTCGAACTCTTTTATCTCCCCCAAACTTCTTTATAGTTTAAAGGAAACATTTCAATATGTTATAACCAACCACCATAGCTTACAAGAGTCTTTTACAGCTCAAAAGCAACTTCCCACACTCCTTCCACCTGGACTTCACTCTTTCTTGACTGACTTTGATACTTCATGTGGTCTTTACACATCTGCATTCTGATTTCTCTCACTGGAGAGAGGATGGAGGCTTTCTAATTTCCATTTGTGCACTGATGCCCTGAAAGATTTAGCAAGAAGTAGCATCTGTCCGCATTAGTCCATGGTGTCATGTTTCAAAGCCGTGCTGGGGGGACTCTCAGAGGGTTCAGGCTCAGAAGGCAGCCACGGGAAAGTTGGACAGATTTCCGAAATTCTTTTCCACCCCTCAGTCTCATCAGGTGCTCCAGCCTGCCTCATTGTGGCTCCCCTTCCCCCCCTCACCAGACACAGCAAAGGTAAAGTTCAGCTCGGGCCAGCAGCAGAGCCAATTCCGTGCTGGCAGATGTTTCCCAAATCAGCTGCCC
This sequence comes from Sitta carolinensis, assembly GCA_032173965.1. Taxonomy (NCBI): domain Eukaryota; kingdom Metazoa; phylum Chordata; class Aves; order Passeriformes; family Sittidae; genus Sitta; species Sitta carolinensis. The sequence continues at coordinate 53,535,014 of CM063313.1, forward strand.
TGCCTGGCCCTCGTGGCCTCCTCCTCCCCCCACTCATCCCAGGGCAGAGAGGGCAGAGGTGTGTGCTCTGACAGCCGGGAGGAAAGAGACCTGCCCGGGCTGCTTCCAAAGGGAATAACAACTAGAAAATGCTTTCCCATTGGTCCAATAAAATGCCAATCTCCTACCTAGCCAGCTCACTTTTGTAGGCTAGTCAAACTAAAACACTCTGAAAGATCAATTTTAAAAATACAGCAAGTTGTTGGCCTGACAAAGCTCTGGGATTATCTAGGTAATGAACAAATTTAGCTGATTGAAGAAGGCTGATCCATACTTTTGACTCTGAAAGACATTCAAGATACGTCATATTTCCCCCCCACCACTGTCTGCCTCCAGACTGCAGTTGATTATGTTCTATATAATCTTTGGTGTGATCTATTCTTGTGTGGCTGTGATATACTGATAGTATCAGTCTTTCTTTTTAGTGGTGGTGTTAGGAATAAGACAACTTGTTATTATGAAATTGTGTGAGAGCATGCCTGTCTTTAATATGTTGATCAAGATAAGCAAAAATAACTAGTTACAAATTATTTTCTTCCTCTCTTCAGATTACCTGCCAGTACAATTTCCAGGGTTTTGATACTTGAGGAATTAAGTAAAGTTCAGTTTGTCAAAGAGAATAGCTGCTCCTGCAAGACTAATTCAGGAACTATGTAAGCTTCTGTCTCAGTTTATTCCTGTGATCTACTTCCATTGTTCTTAAACAAGTTTATATTCCTAAAAATATTTTCAAAGTGTGTGCTTTATTTTTTAAATATTAATTTATATTGTTAAATAGTCATATATGATTCATCTTTCCATATTCTGTAATTATTAATATCTCTTCCATGACCTGGCACAATTTCCTTACAAATTCAATACGAGCTACTAACAGTTTAAGAGCTTGATCCCAGTGATGAGCAGGTCCCAAGCATGATTTCAGGGGGGGTTATATGCTTAAGTAGCTTTTAAGGGCCTGCACTTCTGCGAGTTGCTCAAGGTACATTGAATAATATTGGAAAACACAAGATGAGTAATTTTTTAAATTAAATTGAATTTTGTGCTAATTGAAACAAATGCTAAAATTTGTATCACCATTCATGTAAGAAATTCACACTCAGAAAGCAATGCATTCTTAAAATCCTGAAGTAATAAATATTCCTGGACCTTTAGGAAAACAAGATGATATGAGTGAGTCTAATAGGTAGGGAAAAATAAATATTTGTGACATAGTAAGACTATAAAATCACTTTAGTGTTTTTATAATACTGAATTTTTGCTTCTGAAAATTTGGCATGGAATGCAAGAAAAACAGAATTCCTCTTTCAACTTAGCTGCCTCAAGTATTATACTAAATCCACTTAAAATATTAATCTCAGACTCACAGCAAAGATCAAGGTGGAAGGTACCCACAAGGACCATTGAGTCCAGCTCCTGGTCCTGCACAGCACTATCTCCAAGAGTCACACCATGTACCTGACAGTGTTGTCCAAAGACTTCTTGAGCTCTGTCTGGCTTGGTGCTGTGAGCACTTCCCTGGGGAGCCTCTTCCAGTGCCCATCCACGCTCTGGGTGAAAAACCTTTTCCTAATATCCAAACTTAACCTGCCCTGACACAACTTCAGGGAATCCCCTGAAGTCCTATCACTGGTCACCAGAGTGAAGAGAGTGGTGCCTGCCCCTCCTCTTCCCCTCACAAGGAAGTTGTAACTGCAGTGAGCTCTCCCCTCAGTCTCCTCCAGGCTGAACAGACCAAGTGACTTCAGCCACTCCTCACATGGCTTCACCTCAAGGCCCTTCACCATCTTCATTGACCTCCTCTAGATACTAACAGCCTAATGTAATATATTTTGGCACCCAAAACTGCCCTTAGGACTTGTAAGGCTATCACAAAGCAGAGCAGAGTGGGACAATCCCCTCCCTTGCCCGGCTGGTGATGCTGTGCCTGACGTCCCCAAATACATGTGTGGCTCTGTTGACTTCTAGGCTGCTCCTGGTTGTGTTCAACTTTCCATTAAACAGGACTCCCACGTCCCCTTCTGTGGCACTGCTTTCCAACATCACATTCCCCAGTCTGTCTGTACCTCCAGGATTGCTGCATCTCAGGAGCAGAATCTGGCACTGTCCCTTGTTGAAGTCCATATGGTTGATGATTGCCCTAATGTGTTGAAATCTCTCTGAGGGTCTCCCTGCCTTCAAGAGACCAGTTTTGTATCATTAGCTAACTTATTAGTATCCCTTTCAGTTCTGTGTCTAGGTAATTTATGATGAAGAGCTCAGGCCTGAGGATGGATCCCTGTGGAACCCTACTAGTGAGATCAGTGAGGTGTCACCAGTCAGGTGTCACCCATTCACTGTAACCCTTGTGGGCCCGACGTTTGAGCCAGTTGTTCACCCATCACATGATGTGTTTATCCAGCTGTGTGCTGCACATTTAGTCCAGAAGGGTACCAGGAGAGACAGTATCAAAACTTTACTGAAATGCAAAAAGGTTACATCGGCTGACTTGCTTTGATCAACTAGCTGAATTACCTTGTCACTAAATGAAATTAGATGCCATATTTTGATGGAAAATTGCATATTCATAATCTATTTTATGTCTTATGGGAACTTTCACATTTTTCTGTCCTGTATTTTACCTGTTACAATTTTGCCTGCCCAGGCAGCACTCAGAGGTAGAGGTATTGTTGTGTGGGTCTAACCTATAAAGCCAAAGGCACTGGCCAGCAAAGTTAAACCTTATGGGTACTTCTGTTTGTAGAGCTGTGATAAGGTTAAATCTTCAAATTAGCTTTTATTTTATCTTACAAAGACCTCTTAACCAAACCTCTTGCTGACTCTCTCCCCTTACCTCTCTTCTTCTTCAGATTTCATATTGGGGGAAAATGATTGTGGTCAGCAGAACAGTCCTGAGGAAGAAGTCCTTGAATGTGGACATGAAGGTTTTCAGGCAATAATATATGATGGTGTGATAGCAAAAGAGCATCAGTTGCAAACTGAAGACTCACAGCTTACTTAGCGATAGGAGTCCCCTTGTTCTGGGAAAAAAAATTAAAGCATCTCTTTTCAAATAAACAATACAGCATTTTGTCCTGTGCAAACCAGGAAAAAATCACTTATTTGGGTTAATAGTTAGGATTTTATCCAGGAAGACTACATTATCTGTTGCTCCAAAATTGATTTTTCTTAAACATTGTTTACCTGAGAATGTGTAAAATTCCAGCAGAGCATTCTACTTTCTATGAATTTTCTTAATTTCATAAAGTTGGCTTAGCTCAACTTTAGATTTTCAAGAGCTGTCAGCTTAAATATCAGTTCTTTAACTCTATTTTCCTACATAAACAAATTCTTTGAATACTTCTCTGTCTCAATATTTCAGACTGATATTCTGTGCTCAGTTTTTTTTTTTTTTTCAAATATTATTTATTATGCATTCTTCTGAAGGAGAATACAGGTTTTTGTTTGTTTTCTTTTAAGCATTGTTTGACAGAGTGATGCTGGATTTCTTAAACTGAGAAGTAGCAGGAAAAAACTATTAGCCTTTACATTCTGTAAATTTTTTTGGAAGATGTTCTTTAGTTTGTTGGCTTACTATACAAGAGCCCATGGGGGTTTTATGTCACTGCCAAAATCCTTTACAGTGCAAATATTAGTTCCTTACTAATTAATCCATAACATTCTATATACTTCTATTTACAAGAGAGATGTTGTTTCATTGTTCTTTAAAAAATATCCTCACTCAGTCTGAACTGAAATAGTTTAATTCTGCTTTTCGTGAGATGAAAAGGATTGCAATATATTCAATATATATTCAGATAAATTAAAATATACCTTAAGTACATATTTTGTTTTCTATACTAGAATTATGCTTCCATATTTTCTTAAATCTTATCTGTTTTTTTTCTTGAATCCTTTTAATATCTTAAAAAAATAAAAGCTGAAAGTACATTCTTTGTTCTCTTATATTTCCATTTTAAAACTTGCAGCCTTGGGTGAAATCCAGGACTTTGCCATTGATTCAGTAAATGTAGATCTCTGTAAGTTTATTAGTCTGATATCCTGAATTGTAATGTGCATCACAGCACATTTTTTAGAGAGAAAAAAACCCAATACAGGCATTAGAGACATTTTTAAAGGTCTGTACTTATGACTGTGATAGAGATGCTTATAAATAAAAGTAATAAAAAATAAAAGAGGGGGTCAGATAGGACTTTTGTGTAGTGTTACTGTGACACAGATAGAAACACTCAGCAACACGCACAACAGGTGTTTAGGCAGAGAAGAAGAAAAGAAGTCTCTAGTTTATTGTTGACCTCGTATATATAAGTTTCTGGACAGTGATCGGAGATTGGACAGAGAAGTTCCCACCTCTCCATCTCCACTGGGCACTTGAGAAGTCCATCAGGTGATGTCTTTTACAAAGGAATGCAAACATGATTCTTGTTTATCTTAACAATTCATGAGAACTGACTCCACTATACTAAAACAAATCAGAAGGCTTATTTTCAGGGACAACAGTGTAGTCAATAAAACTCTTGTTTTCCAATAAGGAAATTATGTAACTAGCTTGGGACTTTAATGTTTCAGTCTGATAACACAAATAAAAAGAAATCTTTCTAGACTTTTAAAGCAGAAAAACCCAGAGTATCAAAAAGTATTCTAATATCTGATTTATGATCTAGCATGTGATCATTAACCTGAGTGCTTTTAAAAACTGCTATATTCATCCTCTTTGAGATCTAATATGTTTCGCATGAGTCTGACAATAGCTGTACCTCGATCAGGATACTCCTTTTACCTTTTCTTCTTTTTACCATGACACATTCTTATGACCTTGTCCCTTTTCATTAAAAAGCTAACCATGGCTGTAAAAACACCACTGGTTTTTTGGTTGAGAAAGGAGAAATAAAATCCCCTCTGAGAGCACGTCTGAATTAGAATTGAACCCAAATAAATAGAGCTTAGAAAAAAATAGTGCTGACTATAGAGTTTTTGCAAGTAGTAAAACACAACAGTAAGTACTAGAGAATATCTACATCTTCCAGTTTTCTGGACAGTTTAAGATCTCTATTTTCATGGTCCTGTTGAAATACAATATTTATGCATGACAAAATCCTATCTACAAGCCATAAATGACCCTGCAGCTTACACTGAGAACAATGCCAACCAGAAAATTCAGATTCTTTTCTCTTTTGAAAGAAAAAAATGCAGAAAAGACTTTCTCCATTGCTGTGTTGTTATTCTTTAAGCGTTGCTCCACTGAAGTGTTGTTATTCTGGGAAGCTGATTCTGGCTGGAAATATATATGTGCATACAAATAAGGTAAAGTAATCTTGAATATCCATTAGACTGGACTTTTTGAGACTAGCTAGCATAACAATATATTCTCACATGCAAAAGCTTTGGAGTAACGTTCTTAACCAGAACATTTTAATGCTGGGCTTCTGTCCATGTTGAATACTAACACCAGAGTAGTAAGTCCCTTCACTGAAAATATGGGCATATTCTAGAAATGCTGATTCAGCTCAACAACGGCAATGCAGATGTTACTATTCTGACAAAAGAAAAAAAAGAAGGAGGTTTCAGTCTCTTGTCTGGCAGCCCCGAGTTCATACACAATGATTTGCAGTCAAGCAAACTACTAAATAACTTTTCAAGTAAGGGCACATTTTTAAATCCAACATTTGCTCCCATAAATGATTCTGCACTATGCCACTGTAACTGCTAGGAGAATATAAACTTTTTTCTGATAGAGCAACACCGCAATACAAGATCAAAATCTAGGAAACTTATCAACCAAAAAAAGAATGATAATATGATAGGAAATACAGTTATCAAACAAAAACGACTTGCAAGTAATTTTGCAATGGTTATTTCCATACCTTTTTCTGTTCCTTTTTTCCTCTCCTAAGTGAATGGGCTGATGTTGAGGTAATTCTAGTATTTTGAGTAAGTATAGCAGGAAAATAGGTGTTTGAAGCTAAAAGTGTAAGCAAGACAGTACAACAGTTACCAGACATTAAGTTCACACTTTTTTGCCCCTAACAGGCACTGGCCACTGTGAAGATTTTAAAAACAATATATGAGAACAAGCTATATTGAACTGGGAAATATACTCTTGTTGATTGTATCAAAATTTTACATCTATAAGAGCACAGTTAAAACATACAGCTACTGAGAGTATTCATGTCCGGGCATTACTGACACAGAAACAATGTTGTGTACTTAGCAGAATGCTGGGTATTTCTTTCCTTTAATTTATCCACTAATTTTTAACCAGTATATGCTTCAGTCTTCCGTACATATTGCAGAGAGGGAAGACATTTCATGCTGGATGCAAGGACATTTAATTTTGTTGTGTTGAATCTACCACAAGCAGGATTTGACTTAAAAAGTTTCCTGTTTAGGAAAGACTATCAATGCCCCTAAAAAGAGGTATGTAGAACATCTGTCTAGATGCTTTGTTCATGTAGGGGTGCAGATGTAATTAAAATATTTCTTAAGTTTTATATTCTTTAGCTCATCCACAACATTTTAGCTCAGGCTAGAAAGAACAGCTGGGAAAGGTGTAATTTCTTTTATAAAAACTTTAATTTGAACTTGAATTTAAAAGTTTTCACTTGAACCCAGTCTTTAGCTTTGTTATCTATTCAATTTTCCTTTCAAATTTTTTCCTCAGTAATTTTTTTTTAAATTTAGAATTGAGGCAGGTTTGTTTGGGTTTTTTGTTTTTTGGGTTTGTTTTGGGAGTTTTTTGAGGTGTGTTTTTTTTTTTTTTCTTTTTTTTGAATGGATGGACCTTTTAATACAAGGAGATGGCATATTTAAGTAGCTTTTTTCACTTTCTTCTTTTCTGCTTTGACATGTAGCAGAATGATTGCTGTTTTCTTACCTGATTACGTTTTAAAAATTTTTGTATTTTCCACCTCTAGTTGTTTTTCCCGTTGGTAACAGAAAAAAGAAGGTGTAAGTTCTCTCAGCTCTGACTTCTCAAAACTTCTGTAGTCAAAGACAATTAGAACTACACATATTATTCTTTCGCTGTTGATGTTTTAACCCAATTTTGCACAATAGTCTGCTACATTAACTTCAATAGACCTAGCACTATTTTGAAGTGCGCTATAAGAAATATTACTTGTTCTTATAATACATAACCACATACTGCATTTCACCCATTTTACCCAGAAGTGGTTTTGTTTTTTTGTCCTCTTCTATAATAACTTTTCTAGTAGTAAGAGTTTTAAACCTGGGATGAAAGGAAAGGCTTTACTTCTTCTCAGACAGATTTCTAGGGAAGCAGAGATGTTTGCCTACAGGTTTGATTTTACAATTCATTGTTTCTATCTTGGGACCCAGCTGCTAGCTAACAAATCATTTGTTTTATGATTCATTCATATTTCTTCATCTCCTACCACGCATTACCCCAATCATGTTGGATGTAACCACACTTAAAAAATATCTTCTTGGCCACTGCAAGTAGGTCTAACAGAACTTTCTCTAGCAGAATGGTAAGGTTGGATTACAGGAATCCTGTGAATGCTGTAAAAGTGTACATTACTACTGAACAGGGCCTGCCACAGCCATGATGGTGCTGATAAATTATTATCAGTGTGAGGAAATTACTGCTCTTTGTAGAATCCAGGAAGCATGTTCTTCATCAACAGTTCTTCCTATATGCCAGAAAGGCACTACTGGGTTAACATATTTGACTATCTTGTATTTTAATATATTAATAATACTCAAACTCATGGAAGTTTCCACCTGAAATTCCAGTATGACACTTAAACTACAAAAGTATTAATACAGTACATGTGTGCCTTATACCTCAATAAGCACATGTGTTGCGTCGTGTGTTTGAGCAATCTCCTCTCACCCTTCCCCCCTCCCACCAGAGCCACCCCTGTCAATCCTGAGGGTCCGAATTTCAGTATAAGGGCTCTCCCTGTCACCCCAGGAGAGGGCTGCCGAGTGATTGGGCAAACCGAAACAGCCCCCCCTCCCCAAAGGGGACTGGACCCCTGCCTTGTCCTTCTGCCCGGGTCACTCCCCCCATCCTCTGGGATTGCCCGGGGTCGCTCTGGGTCGCCCCCCCTCCTCCGGGTAAAACCAGCGGCGCCGCATGGTCGGGATTCTGCTCGTGCTGGTCACCATGTTCGGAGGTTCTGCTCGGAACCAATAAAGCTTTTCACCGAACCACAGCAGAATCGGTTTCTTTCTCCACTGATCGTCTAGCTTCTCTGCAAAAGCCTTGCAGGATCTCCCTGCTCCAGCCGGTGCTACAGTTTCCAGGGTCTAACACCGCCCCCCGGACCCCGGACTTGCCTCGTGTGGTGAGCCACGTGGCCACTGCTAAGGAAGGTATCCTTGTGGAAAATAACCACAGAGCTGCCTTCCCCTGCAGACACCACGGGAGACCTGGATCTTGGATACAGTAACACGGCGTTGTTACACACACGTGTGGAATTCTGTCTGTGCTGTTACACATATATTTTTATCTGTGCGCTGGAAAATTCAGAATAATGCAGACACATTAGACTAGCAGTCTGCATTAGTAAGACATAAAATTTTTTAAAAAAGAAGAAACAACCCTTTTTTTTTTCTTTTTTTCCCCGAAGAGCTTTGAATTTCAAAGAGAAATTGTACTTCACTCTCATTTTATTATGCTCACGTAGTATTTTTCTTTTGTCATCTTTATGGAGTCTCCCAAGAAAGCTTGGAACTTCACGGCTGTAATACTGGTGTATAAAGCTCACCTCTTTTGGTGTAATGATTCTTAGCGTTCTCATGTGTTTTATTTAGATCAGTGTGTTCAAGGACTGATACTTCCAGTTACTCAGAGGCAACTAACTTTTAATGGTTTTCATTCCAGTTGTGCTGTTCTGTGGTAAATGAAAGGGAACCCAAATTGAGCCAAAAATATTTGATCTACTGGTGATTCCGTGCTAGATTAACACAAAAATTTATATGTGAATGGTCTTACACAAAAAATGTCAAGGGTCACATAGCAGATTTGGGTCTGATATTCCTGCAGTCTTCCACCAGAAAAAGAGTGCTGACACATACATAGGATATCTATGGATAAGTCCATAGATATGTTGTCATCCAAAGATGCTGAAGAAATTCATAGCATCCATATTGTGGTTCTCTTACAATATCAGTAAAGGCCCACTGATAAGGAGAGTTATTTCACAGAAAATTAGATTACTATCCTAAGGCAGTGCTGGAAAGTAGTAGTATTAGGACTCCTAATAAAAATTTGGCCTCATTGGTTCTATTACCATATTCTTTCTTGATGTCAAAAGGTTACAGTTTCATTAGACATTATAGAACTGGCTATATCGTTAACTGTTGACATGTTACTGCAGTAATTCAATCAGTTCCTCAGTGCTAGACCTTTAGGATTTACTAATATGTTTACAGATAGACAATATATACTGTTAAATGTAAACCCTTAATTTTTAAAAATGTTTGAGAAAATCAGACATTGTTGCAAGTACATTGATTTTTTTTGAAAGTAGGTTTTCATAGTGAATGTTTTCCTGGAAGTACCTCAGACAAATATAGTTAAGCTATATGATGCTTTCAAAATAGAATACAATTCATTTGTAGAGGTTGCCATTTCCACTTAACTGCTCTGTACTCTAAATACATTCTAAATTATATAGCTCCAGAATGTTTATAAGTGTATTTCTTACTCCCTGTAAGACATTGATAGGTAGTCCTTGTAAAAGATGTAAACATCTCAGGCTTTGGTTGCTATTATGTCACCTTTTAATATGGTAACATGCTGAGAAATACAAGGCTTGTTATTTACAAGGCTATGTCAAGCTTCTCCTCTGATAAACACTACCATGAAGTTTGTGGATATCATTTATTCAGCCTATTATTAAAGCAGTGTCCTCTTTCTTACAGATGAATCAGTTTCTTATTTCTGGCTATCTGCAGTCCATTCACTCAGTTTGCAGCACCACTTTAAAGAGGAATGTTTTCCACCTTAGTGTAAATCAGCAAGTCAGACTCATAACAAATATTATATGGAAGGTACAAGCAAGAAAATATTTCTCTACAATTAAGATACCTTTAAAAAAATTAACCTGGTGTAAAAGTATCAATTACTTTTAAAGATTTAGAAATGCAAAATCAATGGATCAAGCCTGTTTCCTGACTCTCTCTTGGTTCAAGGTTGGGCAGAATTGTACCTTTTAATGGTGAAAAGCTACTGAAAGCAAGCAGCTAGATTTTTTTAAACAAATCCAGTTGATAATATAAAATTAGATTTCAATATGTCATGTGCATTTTATTTAGTTAGGAAAATCCCCATTCTCAATATTCAATTATGAGCTTTTCCTCAACATCCTAAGACTGACTTAACTGTGACTTTTACCTATCTTTTTAAGTTACATCCATTACACAAAAATATTTAAACTGACAAGGCATGGTGTGGGCCATTTTTGCTCTAGTTCCACAGTGATTTTGTGATCATAGTGAAACTCAGTTGCAGCTGTTCTAGCATCACAGTGCATCCTATATATAATTCTTTTTCTCAGAAAAATGTTCAGAAGCTCAACTGCTATGTTCTGCCCTCCCTGCCATGCCACACCCCTGTTTGCCCACTCCTGTTTGCTGCACTATAAACCTTTACATTTATGGTTTTACTTATTTGCTTATTTCTCAGAAAGGTTTTCAAGGTAACGTATAAATTCAGTGGAAATGCAGCCCTGGAAAACAGTGTGATGTAAAATGCAAACCTATTTTGAATAATTGCACTGCCTGAAACGATGTCTGTGTGATTTCTTTCTCGAAAACATGAGGACGAAGAAGGAAAAGGTTGCATAAGTTCATTTTTTGTCTGCTGATGCAGAATTATTTCAACTGTAAAATAAAATAAAACAAATTACTTCCCTTATCTGATGATCTATGCCTATTCTATCTGAATGCTGGAAATATTCTCTTATATATTTGTGTTTTCTTTTAATTGTCTTTGCTGTAGTCATATCAAGCTGGAAGCCTGTGCTGACCTAGATTTATTTAATGAAAATAATGTCACAAAATAAAATGCTGAAAATAGAAGTACTTGGGACCTAAAGATTTTGTTAGGAAAGTAATTAAAAAGAAAGAAAAAACAGAAAGTGAAGCTAGCAAAGGAACTCTGCCATGTATGAGAATTTTAAAAGCTTTCATGCATTTTTCAAGGAGTCCATATAATAATGTTAGGAGGTAAACCTCTAGCAATCACAAGAAGATGATAAAATGTATTTACATATCCTTAAACTCAATTATCCTGTTTTCTTTAAGGAAATAATATTTTTGCCCTTGAAGTAAAAACTCTAGATGCAGATTGTATGGATAAAATCTTGGGAGATATCAGTAATATTTTCTGGAGCACTTGGGATTTTCTATTAAGCTCTTGACAGAAAATTTGATTGATTTCAAGTACAATGAATAGTGACAATTGTGTACAAAGAACTTAATCCCTCTCTTTTTCAGACTGTGTATAGTTTCATAAACTTTTTTGAAATGAAGATCTGAATAAATAAATTTTTGAAAATTTGTCTTTCATTAATCCATATATTATTAAATTAGATTGCATCTCATTAGAGATGATTTATAAGAGATGCAAGGTGATTTGTGTCTCTGGGTTTGAGGACGTGTTTTCAGCTGGCATAAGACAGTTTCATACTAGAGAATTTGAATCCAGTCCAGCCAGCTATGACTTTGTCATCAGTGGACCTTGATGTTCTCCATGAGAGGTCAATATGAAAAAAACCCATTTATGATCAGTGAAATGGGTAATTAAAACTTTTAATTTGTGTTTATTATTAGCTGCCAGAGGGAGGATCTGTGTGTAAAACATGGAAGATGCAGTGTCTGCTCTAACAGACAACTCTATTGTGAGTAGTTGGAAGAGCAAGAGTTGGAAAAATCCTGGAATAAATGAGTTTCTTTCTTGATATTGAGGTCAAAGCAGGTGCTTCCATTTAAAACTGGCTTTTTTTCAACTTTGACGAAAAGTTGAAGAGACAAGAAGATATCTAGATTGTTATTCTCACATGCAGGTTACATATAAGCAAATGAAAGATGGTGCAGAAATAGAAGTAAATAAAAGAAATTGAAAAGTTTGTAATGCTTTGCACTGTAAAGAAAGAAAACAGATTTTTGAGAAACCAGAGGGTTATGCACTTACTGAACTTTGCTGGTGCAAAAGTAGACACTAAAACCGTTGACTGGAGAAATTATAGAGTCAAATTATTTGATTTCAAGACAGCACATTTCCTTTTTGGGAACAGATTACATTTATGAGTATTTGATAATATACTATCATCAGATTCTATGCGTGTAAGAAAACAAAATTGAAAATTGTGGGGTGAAATCCATTAGAGTTACAATAATTTGGGCTTCTTTCATAGAGTATTTTCTGCAGTGATATGAAATTGAATATTTAAATACTAAACAGAAGTGGTTTGTTATATTGATACAGTAGAGATCTACATCTGTAACATATGAAGAAAGGCACAGGTGCTCAAAGAGCACCTTGGGTGCTTGAAGTACCTGACATGACCTGAAACTCCTGTGCATAGGGGAGGAAATCATGCCAGCTTTTTTCCCAGCGCCACTTGATGAGATGTCACCAAGATGCCAGAAGCCTGACTGTGGGAACAGGCTAAGGATGGCTGAACACTTTTGTTGTACATCCCCCCATACTGGTGGACTTGCCATCTTTTACAATTCTCTGTTAACAAATTAATATTTGATCAAATTGCCATATCTGACCATTGCTGTCTTCCATAGACTACTGTGATTTTTGCTGTGTATTTTTTGTTGGTTTTGTTTGTTTGTTTGTTTGAACATAGAGAGATATGCTATTGTCTGAAATACTCATCTTATGCATGATTATTTGAATGGAGAGTCTAGGTCTTCAGTTACAGTCAAAAACAAAACATCTCTGAGAAGTCTAGAAGTTATTACAAGTTTTATCTTTGATGAAATTAAACTTCACTGAAGATTTTTAGCTACAATTTAAACCTGATGACTGGTAATTTTTCTCCCTTAAATTTGCCTTTGAACAGTTTTAAAGTTGTCAAAGACATTATTATAATACAGCAGTATTTCTCCAGTCACAGCGACCTTGTGCTAAATCCTTTACTAAAAGTTTATGATTGATATTACTGCTTAAGAAATTGTTATCCTTTTCTAAACTCTCCATTACTGTGACATCTTAAGTCTTGAGTTCTTTAGTTAGTAGAGTTGTATTGTAATTGCAGTACATAGGAGAAAGAAATTATAGTAAATTTATATGTCATCTATTTCTGGTTTTTGTTTATTATCTACATCTTAACAAAACGTGGAGGGTTTTCCATTTTCCTGATCTACAGGAGGTCCTTGCAGCACTAGCAGTAAGTTGTACTGGAATCAAAGAGCATCATGGGTGTCAGTCTTTGGTGTTTTAGAGTTGTCCTCTGTCTGCCTTAAGCTGTCACCTATCTCTCTTAACATTTTTGCTGAGAATCTAATCCTGTTTGTTCCTTAGTTTGCATGCGGAGATCAGGTGAAACTGTAAGGCCAAACCTCAGAGTTGCCTGGGTAGGCCCATAATACATGTCATGGTAAATTGTCTCTGGAGAAGTTGATATAGAGAGGTTACAGCAGTCCTACTCTTCTCTTTCAGTAAGATCACATGATAGTCTTTTCTGCAGTTGAGCACCAGTGTACCAGATGCTAATGGCTATAAGCTCTCATTTTCTCAATATGGACTAATTTCATCTGACTCAGAAAAAACAACACAGAAAACTAGTGCTTCCTATGCTGTGCACTGAGGAACTAAAGGAAGTAAAGGTTGATGGGCAACTGAAAATTCAAAAGTAGTTCTGTTCATAATCTTCAAAACAGGAGATGCTGTTCTTTCTTTTAAAATATTTCCATTTAATATTATGAGATATTTCTATTCAGATTTTATTTTACTCATTTTTTTCATTCTAGTCAATTTTTGATTTTATATAGTTTGTGGAATTAATTAAAAATTATGTGTACTCTCTCAAGACTGATCTTTTATTTTATGCCCATCAGTCTTTTCCTTTTTTTGTCTTTGAGTAAACAATCCTAGTTACATTCAGTTTTGTAAATGAAGCCCTAAAGTATATACTGAATTTTATTTTCCTTTTAGACGAAGGAACAAATTAGAAATGCAATTTCACCTGGGGTTGGGAAGTCCTATATTTCTGTGCAAAAATCTTCTGGATGTTTTTTTGTCCTATAACACCATTTAATGTAGTTGCTTCTGATACTCTGGCATTTGTGATGCAAAGCTTGTGTCTTCTAGAATGATACTGTCATAGTTTAACCCCACCTGGCAATTCAGTACTATGCAGCTGCTCAATCCTTCCCCCTGCCTCCAGTGGAATGAAGAAGAATTAGAAAAAATAAAATCTGAGTTAAGAACAATTTAGTAATTGAAATACTGTTAAAAAACTCCCAAACAATCCACTAAACCCCTAAATAATGAGGAGGGATATAACAAAAAAAGACAGGAATATAGTCTAAGAAAGACAAGTGGCAAAAAATAAAATTGATCACTACCTGCTTATCAAGCAAGAGTCAGTCCCTCCTGGCCAGCTGTCTCCAGTTTATATACTGGGCATGATGTTCTATGGTGTGGAAAATCCCTTCGGCCAGTTCAGGCCCCATGTCCTGGCTCTGTTCCCTACCAACTTCTTATGCATCTGTTCACTGGCAGAGCAGGAGACACTTGACAGTCCTTGACTCTGTAAGCACTGCTCAGCAACAGCCAAACCATAACTGTGTTATCAACATTATTCTCACACTGAATCCAAAACATGCCACCACACCTACTATTAGGAAGACAATGAACTCTATCCCTGCAAAACCAGGACAGGTACATTTAATTGGCTGTGTTTTTTGTTTGTTTGTTTGTTTTTTTGGATGGCCTCAAAACATGAAATTTTGAAGGAAATGTTTTTTGTCTGTAATCAAGGTTACTAATGGTTTAGAAAATCATATCTGATTTTCTAAATTTGTGGGCTCTTCTGTGTACCAGACAACAAACAACAAGGCTAGATATGGTATATTATGCATGGAAAACGTGGATTATTAGAAAAAAGGAAACTTGTTAAAATATATGGGCATGTGTGCTGTCACATCATAGATGATGTTATCATTATCCAATCTTGTCCACGCTGCCAGGTCTAGTTTGTGTCCTTAAAAACATACCTTATGACAAAAACAGACCTTCTCTAACAGCCAAGAGTGTTTCCCTGAGCTGTTCCCTTCAGTTAAATCCATTCATTATTGGTCATTTATAGAGTGACACTGTAATAGACCTTGATCTATGAAGGAAAACCATTCTCATAGTCCTATTTACTGACTCAATTAATTTTAGAGTTGATGTAGAAAAAATGATTCTGCAAGAGTAATCTGACCTACTGTGAACATTGAGTGTGATGAAACATGCCTTAAAAGTGCCATTGACTTTCTGGAGGCTACAGGAGACTTGACAACTGGTTGACATGCAGGCTTTTTTTACTGACATGCCCTTTTGTATGAGCAGTCCCAGGGATGCTGGTAGGCAGTGGCTTCCATGAGCAAGAGCTTTGTGTTGAGGACTGTCCATCTATCTTATTTACCAAGCAGAGTTTTGAATTTAAATTAATTAGTAAGCAATCTTCACCAGCAAGTCCTGACAACACAAATATCTATATGTACTTGATGAGCAAGAACACCATCATAATTTTGTCAAATTTCCTAATGTATATCTTTGCAAATTTTCCAACATTATGCTTAAAGATTCTTGCTGTAGAATAATACCTGTTATTATGTGTGCAAGCAAAACATGACCTGGCAGAAAACCCTGTAAGTATGGCTGAAGTGAAAGAAAGTGAAACTGGAATATAAAGATTGTACTGTTTTTACAAATCCTTATCGTATTCATGCAAGTCTTCTGAAAGTATTTCTGTTGCAGAAGTCATTGGCTGTTGTTATAGCCAGAAGGAAGTAAAGAAGGAACAGCAAAGTTTGCAAGGTAAACAGCAGACACCAAACAATCAATATCTGTTGTGGGGTTCCTGAATGTGCAGAAACCTGGTGGCTGTTGGAGTCAGTGCTGTCACAGCCGATGGCAGTAGAATATCACCACTTGGAATGCTCTGAGGTCTCTGCCTGGTACCACCTCTGTCAAAAGGTAAAAATACCCATATATAAATTCTAGACTTCATAAAAATCTTGTTCATTTGTTTGTGAGTGGTATCAAAGACCAGTTTCAGGAAGGATGGTAGACACTGAAGTAGAACCATTTTAAAATTAAAATAGCACTTGTTTTTACCCTGTCCAACTTGAAACAGAACAGATAATTTCTTACATATATATTTTTTGATTTATGTTACTATGTGAAGTTGGGGATGGAATTAGAATATTTTGGCATTTATGGGATATAAACAAAAATGTATCTGAGAAATAAGTAAAATTATTTCTACAGTTGGTAAATGGAAAAATACCTCTTTTTTGTGTATATCAATTACATTGTAGCTAAAAGTCAATTTTATAGTAATTATAGGTAAAGTAATGGAGTTACTTTAGGTAAATTCAGAATAATGTGTGAAACTTTCCCCTTCATTATTGTAACCTTAATGTATGAAATTACATTTTACTGTGTATTGTGTTCATTACACGTAAAGCTTTATTTTAGTGATGAATACAAATTTGCAAAATAGAGTACTGAACATAGGGGAAGACTTAGTTAAAAGAATTTTATTTTGAATGCTTTTTTTTCCTCAGAATTTTAATAACTTTTCTCTTTTTTATCATTTAGTTATGAACAAAATGAATATTCTGAAATCTGGGAAAGAACAGTTATGTAACTCATATCTGTGTTTATTCAATTTTTTTTTTTCATCAGTTTTAAGCCACAGGAATTGGATCCTGAATTGCAATGTAATGATATTTTGTGTGGGTCACTAGAGGCAGTTAATCTTAGAGAAAATTTCTTAAGGTTTATTTAAGGAGCAACATTATTGATCTTACTAGTCTGAGCCTGAATATAAGTAAATAAATTATTTATATGTTTTTAATGTTTCTGCTTCTTGAAAAATCATAAAATCATTGGATCACTTTTTTTTTGTTTGTTTGTTTGTTTGGGTTTTTGTTTGTTTGTGTATTTGTTTTTTTTGGTGAAAAGACCTGTTTTACAGAGAGTTCAAATATTTAAATTAAATGCAAGGTTTGTAGCTATGAAGATGGTCAGAACGAATCTGGGCATCAGACCCCAGTCTCATGGAAGATCTCTGCTCTGGGCTGTTCCTATCCTTTGTAGCATTCACAGAACTTCCTACCTCCTCAGATGCAGGTCTTATCCCTTGAAGACAATGCTGGTTCAGTTGCATTCTGTTAGGCACGGCTTCAGCTTCTATCATCACTGCTGGGTAGCGCTGTGAAGGATGAGAAAAAAGACTTTTTAAAATATATTAATAGCAAAAGGAGAATCATGATAATGTTGTTACCTCATGGAGTCAGTTCACAATCAGGGTGTAGAAAAGGCAATGACATCTAATGTTTTCTTCACTTTTGTCTTTGACACCCATGATGGGGCCTGGGATCTGACACCCTAGAAGTCCTGTGCTGGAAGACTGTGGATCTCAGTGAAGATGAAAAACTCACAGCCAACCCACTACATGCTTGAGACTTGTTGCTTTATTTGGATGTACATAGATCTCTGGAGACCAAAGGGATTCATCCCAGGCTACTGCAAGAGATGGAAGATGCCACTGTGGAGCCTGTCTCCATTATTTTTCAACACTCTGATAGTCTGGAGAGGTCCCTGTAGTTGGTAAACTAACGTGTTGTCCCAGTTTTCAAGAAGGGCAAGAAGGAATCCCCTGTTAATTACATGCCTACCAGTCCTGTTTCAGTATCTGTTAAAATCATGTAGAAGGTTACTCTGGAAATTACTGAAAAATACTTGAAAGACAACTCCTTCATTGGTCATAGCCAGGATGAATTTGCAAGGGGAAAATCCTCCTTAAGTAGATTTCTTTTTAAGACAAGGCCAGCCATCTATCTGACCAAAATAAATTAGTAGATGTGGGGGTTTTGTGAATTTCAGGAGGTTTTGATATTGTCTTTCACAGTAATCTCTGGACAAAATGTCCAGCAAACAGCAAGTCCATAATACATTGGGTGAGTACAGCCCTGTCAGTGTATCCTTCTTTCCTGGAAAAATTAAGAAGATCATGCTGGGTACTATTGAGAGAACAATGCAAGAATCAGGAACAGTCAACTCAGGTTCACCAGGCGTAAGTTCTGTTTAACTATTTAGACATCCTCCTACATCAAGGTCACCTGCCACATGAATGAAGATGGCAGTTGTAGTTTTTCTGGCTTTTGATGCTGCCTCTCACAGAATCCTTCTGGACAAACTGTCCAACTATGAAAGAGAAAGGTCTGCCATTAGCTGGATGAAGAACTGATTGAAAGAAAGTGTTGGAATGAACGACGCCACATGTGGTTACTGACCTGCCACCAGTGGTGTTCCTCAGGGCTTAATCCTAGCATGGGTTCTGTTCAATATTTTCATCAGTGATTAGGATGCAGGAGCTGAACACCCCAGTAGCAATTATAATGATGATACCAATCTGGAATATGCTATTGGCTCTCGTGAGGAATGAGAGGCCTAGCAGAGGAATGGGGATAGATTGGGACATTGGCAGTCATCAGTGGCATGGAGTTTAATAAATCAAAACGCCAGATTCTGCACCTGGGATGGGACAGTACTGGTAGTGTGTAGGGAATGAGATGATGGAGACCAGCTCCATAGGAAAGGACCTGGGCCTCCTGGTCAATGGCGGGTTGAATGTGAGCCAGAAGTGCCCTGGCAGCCAGGAGGGCCACCCATATGCTGGGAGGAATAAGGCACAACATCACAACCGGGCAAGGGGCGGGACCATCCCACTTTGATCTGCACTGGGGTGGCCTCGCCTCAAGTGCTGGGGGCAGTTTTGGGTGCCACAATACAAAAAAGACATTGAGCTGTTAGAGAGTGTCCAGAGCAGGGCAATGAAGATGGGGAAGGGCCTTGGGGGGAAGGCGTGTGAGGAGCGGCTGAGGGCACTTGGTCTGCTCAGCCTGGAGAGGAGGAGACTGAGGGGAGAGCTCACTGCAGTCCACAAATTCCTCATGAAGGGAAGAGGAGGGGTAGGCACTGTTCTCTTCTCTTTGGTGACCTGTGACAGGATCCAAGGGAATGGTATGAAGCTGAGTTGGGGAGGTTTAGGTTGGATATCAGGAAAAAGTTTTTCATCCAGTGGTGGCTGGCACTGGAACAATTTGGAAAATGCTCTTAGGCATATGGTGTGTTTCTTGGGGAGTCCTGTGTAGAAGTAGGAGTTGTATTTGATATCCTAATGGGTCCCTTCCCCCTCAGCATATTCAGATTATGTCATTCTGTACTTAGGACAGATTAAGTTGGACACAAGTAGTAACTGGGAGAGGAGTGGCTGGAGATCAGTTCTGCAGAACAGGATCCTTTTTTTTTTTTGGTCAGAGGCAGGCTCATTGTGAGCCAGCAGTGTGTCTAGGCAGCCAAGAAGACAAATTGCATCCTGAGGACTTCCAACAGAGCATGGTCAGGTGGTTAAAGAGGTGATGATTCTGTTGTATTCAGCACTGGTGCCATCTCACTTTGTGAGCTGAGTGAAGTGCTGGGCCCCACCATCTAAGAAGGATGATGTGAATTTAATAAAATGCATCCAAAGGATAACATAGATGTTGAATGTATGCCCTGTGTGCCCTCTTATCCAAAAGCGCCAACTATATCCTGCAGTGCATCACATGCCACAAAGCAATGGGACATGAGGAAACTGAATAAAGATGCCTCAGAGGTAGTTCAGAATTGACAGTAGGAAAGGGTTCTTCACTGAAATGGTGGTTCGTGACTGGAGAAGGACTCCCCAGGGAAGTGGTCAGGGCACCAATGCTGTCATATTTCAAGGGTCATCTGGATGATTCTCATAGTCTTGGGATTAATTTTAGGTAGTCTGTCTGGAGCAAGGATTTGGACTTGATAGTCTTTGTGGGTGGGGCCCTTAATCTTGAGAGATTCTATGATCGTGTAGTTATATGTGATGCTGAAACACCAAAGGGGAGGAATATATTTTCCTTTTTATTCAATTCCCATGTCCCAACTTCCTTTTCAAGAAGTGCTAAATGAAGTGTTTCTTGGGGATTGCAGGCAAAACTGAAGAAAATGCTATTGAGATAGCATTTGCCTCTTCTTCATACAAGAAAGATTTTCTCTATTAGGTCATCAGCCAGCAAAAAATCTTGTAAATTACCTGTAGACTAATTGAAGAATAGTGATATTGGTTTGTCATGGTTATTTGCCATTTGTGACTGGGGGTCTGGAGGGAGCCTGGCTGTCCCTGTCCACTGTCCATGCAGCCAGGGGCAACTGTTCCCAGGCTGAGAACAGCCTAGAAATGATAGAAAGCAGATGCTCTCTGCATCCCACAGGTCTCCTGATCCCTTGTGACGAGGCTGGAAGTAAAGATCAGAGAAGGCACTTTTGCATGCAAATTAGTTCTTCTGAAGGAGGTGCAAAAGAGGAGGCAGGACCCCAAAGCCCCAGCCTTTATCCTGAGTCCACTGGGGGTGTTACCATCAGGGGACAGGCACAGTGAGACAGGGTATGGCCAGCCAGGGATAAACCAAACCCACTGGGGAGATTAACAAGAAAAACTATTAGAGGATAAGCAGCTTAACCAACTCAATATTCAACTACCACAGCCATTATACTCAGGTAACTTTCTTTATGAAATATCATAATTCAAAGTTTCTAGTTATGTTTTTAAAACCCAAGCTAGAGAAGTTTGCTTGGAACTTGGAGTTCAATGTACTAGCTTGGCAAGCAAGAACTATCAGCAAATTGGACAGAAAAGAAGGCAAGAAAAGATTTTTGTACAGAAGGTATTACATCACTGCTCTGATCTGATTGGACAACGTGTTCTCAGACTTCCCCCTTGCTTACAGGGATAAAAATGTACAGTTTCAAAATGTCCCTGATTTAGTGTAGAGACCATAGTGTACTATGAGGGGGGAAAAACTGGGAGAGAAATGTTGTCATATGTTACTAATTACACAAATAAGTGGCATTACATTCAGAGAAAAGTTAAGCTAAGTTAAGCATTGAGATTTGATAAACGTTTTTAAATTCACTTTTTTCTTGCATTTACCAGCCACTGGCAGAGAAAAGCAATCCTCAGACAGTTGGTTTGCCATTCACCTAAACTGAAACCAAATTAAATTGAAGGATGCAGTATGGTTGGATTCATTTGAGTGACAAGCAGCTTTGTCATAAATATGAAATTATGTAATAAACATTCTATTAAAAGAGAATATTGACTATAGGGAACTAGAGAATTTGCATGGTTTTTTTTCTGACTGATTTTTCCTGCTGCTTCTAGTTGGCAAAATGCCACGTGGATATCCTGCTGTGAATTAAGAGGCGCTAGAAATAGTGCTAGCTGGAAATGGGGATAAGCATCATTACTTTAAACACTTCTTTCTTTAAACCAGTACTCTCTGTAATATTTAATTCTTCTTTTATTCCGACCTATAGCTCTAGATAGTGTACAGGAATTCATGGTGGGGATCATCCTCAGTCCTCCATTGGGGCAGGGGATGGACCCAAAACATCTTTGGCATACAAATGAGCTGCAGGTACCTAGGGAGAATAAGGACAGAGAAAGGTGGGTTGTGTGGCCATGGAGGAAATGAGTAGCTTGTTTTGAGACAAGCAGACTTCATCTGAGAGAGAGGGCATTAAGGAAGGGATGGAGGTACCATGGGTTTGTACCTAGGCACACCAAAAGAAAATGTTTTGAAAAAGAACTGGAAACAGTTCTGTTCAGTTCTGTGAAGATAAAGTTAGCTTTTTATTTTGTTGGTTTTGTTTGTTTCTTGTGGGGTTTTAATTTGAATGGGTTTGGATTTTTTGTTTTTGTTTTGTTTGAGGGTTTTAGTTGTTTTGTTTTGATTTGGGATTTTTGTTTGGTTGGAGGTTTGAGGGATTATTTTTGTTGTATTTTTTAAAATTTTTTTGTTAACTGCAAAAGCTGTACAGATTGATGGTTTTTATTTTCCTGTAATGAAAACAGACCACATTTTTTTTAGGACAGGTGCAGAAGAGGGGCTGGGAAAGCTCACATGTTCCAGGCAATTGAATTTTAACTACATAGCTATACTGATACCTCCTGTGTTTCTCTTTGCATGATAGGCCAAATTCTTCTCTTCAAATATGTAAATTTAGGAAGTTCACATGAAAATCACCAGTGAGCACTGTCCTCTCCAATTTCAACTGAGCTCAGGACTGTCATCAGATTTTTGCACTGTGTTTTTACCCCCTAGCCCACACTCCCACATCAACAATCAATATGCTGAGCAACTGCAGGCCAAGTTCATCTGCTTCAAGCAGAGCTACTCCTGGGAGGGCTCTGACAGTTTTCAAATCAAGTGATCCATCAATTTAATTTTCTATTTTTCAAGTTTCCAAGAACTTTCCCTCACATATTGCATTGCTGAGTGAAGAGTTACAGCTAGTTTCTACAAATCATTTGGATTATTTACTTGGAAAGGTAGGGGAGGCTTGACAGCTGTGACAAAATACTTCTGTGGAAAAAATGCGGAAAAAATGTGGAGGCTCCAGGACATAGCTGAAATCATCCTTCCAAATGATCAGTGGTTGTCAGCAACTTTAACCTCTTCTCCTAATCCTTTTTGCAAGAATTTGAGAGGGAGAAAACAAAAAAAGAAGCCAAAAAGATGATCTCTGCAATGGCAAAGCTTCACCCTTCTCCTCCTAAGTCAGTGAGTATACAATAATCTGCATAACATAATGCAACTAAAGATCTCCTATCTAGAGGAATTGTTTCTGAGAATGGATCTGCACTTTGCTGGAGCTAGGTCATGTCACTTTGCGGATTTTTATCTGAGTCAAATAAATTCTCATTAATAATCTGAATGCTTCCCTGGACTGCTGAGGCAATTTTTTAAAGGTAGCAAAACAACTACACAGTTAGTTGTGAAGTTAGAAACTTCACTAAACATCACAGTTTGAGGGATGTGCCAGGTGTCTGATCGCTATCAATTCACATGAGGTAATTTATTAAAGGGCAGTTGACAAGAAACTTCTCTTGAGAAAATAATCAAGCACATCCCAGTAATCCCAAGAAATATTGGTTGAATAATGATTTCTGCGCATTGAAATGCATTTTTGGTACAAAATAGTCAAAATGCTAACACTTAGACATAGTAAGAATCAGATATTTCTAAAAGGAAAAAATAATTCATTTTGGCTTTGATCTCTTTTGCTAGGGGTGTCTTAGGCAATCTGTAGTTGAGATCATCCTGGAAAACTGGTTGAAAAAAAGTCCAATATAATAAGTTTTCTCCAATTATAATTTTCAAAGTATTTCCAGTATTCACAAGATGACTTGTGTTTGAGAAAATTCTAGTGAAAACTTGTCAAGGATTCTGTAGGAATTCTGTAGGAAGCTATATCTCATTAAGTGCCCTGGGAATTTCTCTATTTTTTTGTCAGCTGCTAACTTGACTGTCCTTCTTGGCCTGTTGGAAAAATGATGGAAACTGTGACCAGGGTGTCCTGTGCCTCTGGACAGCCCATGTCCTGAACATGAAGAGTTTAAAGAATTAATGGTTTTTCTGGGGTTTATATGGTTTGGTTTTTTTTCCCAATATTTGGATGTATTTCATGCAAGGTTTTCTGTAATACCAACATTAATTAATACATTTGGTATGCATATGAGACCTTAGGATGGGCTTTGCTGCTGTCTGATGTGCATTCAGGTATTGATGCAAAAAATGCTGTCGCTTATTTAAATGCCAAGAGAAGAAATATAAGCTCAGCTAGTCTTGGAGTTCTAGGAATTGCAACTGTAAAATCACAATTAAAGTTGTTCTGATCTGGAGTTACACATATCTATTTTGTACAGATTTCTTTTAAGAAGGACATGTAAAGGGAAGGTATTTGAACTGGTATTACACAGAAAAAGACATTAATTAGCCAAGGATAATTCTGCATTTCCCAAGTGTGTTATTGAAATGCTTTTTCATTGTTGGAAAGTTTGGAAAGCATACAGATTTTCAGAAGTAAACAGAAAATAATCCAACACTTTTTGGTTTATGCCTTTTATCTCTACTTTCAAACTGGGCCACTTCTGCCATGGGAAATCAGGCAATTTTTTCGTCATATTTTTCTGCAAGGTAAGCCCATGCTTACATATTAGTGCAAAAGGTGTTCCTACATATTTTGCTGGAAGTACTGAGCACATCTGATATTTGTGCAGTTGATGCCCAAAGTGTCAACAATGCACTTTCACTAGACAAATATTCAAAAAAATTTCTCTGGTAACATGCATATGTTGATAGCAATGTTTTGCTCTTTGTTGAAGCAATAAGCATTATAAAGGTAGCAGGCTTTAGAAAGATGCAATTGATTTGTTCAAGATTCATGTTTTTTAATTGAGTACAGAAGTGACTGGAATTGCACATCTTTGTTACATAATTTTCTCATCATCCTACTCAAAGCCGTTGTGTTCTTGCTTCAGAGGAACATTGTAACACTGTCTCACTGTTCCAACTGGCTCAGAGGAAACAGAAAATGTAATTGGGTTTTTTTCCCTGACCTGTCACAAGATCTACCCTGACAAATTCAAAAAAGAAGTCACAGACTAAATTGAATTTCACTGGAGAAGACAAGACATAAAGAGCAGCTACATAAGTTCATCAGAATTTTTCATTTGTTGATATTTTCCTGCTCTCTTCTCCTACCTGTTTGCAACTACCCTGCTGCTATGCTGATGATATACACAGTGTGACATGTCCCAGGAACTTCAAAAACCTTACCCAACTGCTTTAATTCCCAGATGAAAGACAATTATGTCTCCACTTTTGATAGACATCAGAGGTACTTTCAGGGGGGGGCTGATGTGTGACAGCTTGTCAGAAGTATAAGGAAGGGGGAGCCATGGCCCACAACAAGAGGAGCATCCCAGTGTGTATGGCCAGCAGGCAGTTCCTAGTTATATTCCCTCTTGCTAGAATAAAAGCCTTCTTTATACAGCAGTAGCAAATTCTACATATTCCATGACATTCATTGCAACAGAAAAAAAATCAGCAGGCAGGCTGCCACTGAGATATTTAAATTATTGTATGTTTACTAATCTGAACCCTTTCATTACCTTTTTGAATCTGAGGTTAAGAAAGTCTGTCTGATAAAATGTGCTGCAACAATAACCACTATTAGAATGAAAAAAAAAAAAAAAAAAAAAAAAAAAAAAAAAAAAAAAAAGCTTTGAAATAAAGCTGCATACAAAAAGAGTAGGAATCTGGAGTCAAGCACATAGGGGTCTTATTAGCTGACCTGGTCCATACAGGAGAATGTTGCATTTTTGATGGTGGTCATCAAAGGTGTAAAGGAGCATTTTCTATATATCCCTCTATATGTGTGTATGTGTTGTGAATGGGAGGCTGGCTTTTACACAGCTAAAAGTTTTACCCAGATTTACATCATCACTATGTAACAAGCAAATTTTTCACTGTTCCTGAGGATTTAAACTCAGGTTTTGTAGTGAAACATGTTCATAAAAGTTCAAGTACTTTGCATTGTATTCTTCTTTGGATCAGCCTGTCTTTTCTTCAGGCCCCTTTCTGGTGAGTGCAGTTCAAGCATAGCATTTCATGCACATTCTAGTTGACTAAGAAAGGGGCAACCGCACAGTAATCCTGAAAGAGGCCTAGGCTGGGGATTACCTTGGGATCTAATTGATACAGTTTAGTGTTTCCAGAAGACTATCAATATTCTGAGTGTGCAAAGAAATGTTAGTTCCTGTTGTCTTGAACATTGAAGACAGTATTGGTGAAGCAAAGCTGTACATTCTGCCTTTGCAGCACCACTCGAAACCTTCAAAATTTCCTCTGGGGAGAGACAGAGAGAACCAGTATCGTAAGTCTTAGGAAAAATTAAGAAAAACTATGAATAGGAGGGAAAAAACCTCAAGTGAAAGGTTCTGTGCTTTTGCTTTGTTTGCTGCAGAGAAAATATAAATGTGTGTAAGGTAACAAGCAAAAAATACCTGCTGAAATGCATATGTTTTCTCAAAAGTCTGTAAGAAATAGTTGATGTACAGCATACAAATTGTTTCTTACGTGTTTATCTGAAGCTAAAAAGAATTGTAGTCTATCATCACAGGCTATGACCACTTTTATCCACAACTTACTGTAATAACTACGCTCTGGTGGAATATGAAAATGTTGGATTGAGTTAGTTATATCAATTTAAAAACAGTACTGTAAAAACCTGAATTTGTGAATTAGCTTTTGTGGAAAACTGGAAAGTTTTCACTCCTAGAAAAGTACATAATTCCTGTATTTTTCTCCCACAAGCAATCTTCAGATGTAAATTTCACTGTTAATGTAAGGAATACTCTTTTTTGAAAATCCAACTGTTAGCCATCAGCCTGTAAGTACAAATGAGGATCGATCGATCGATCGATCGATCGATCGATCTATCTATCTATCTATCTATCTATCTATCTATCTATCTATCTATCTATCTATCTATCTATCTATTCTATCTATCTTTAAGCTCAGCAGCTTTTCTGCTAGTTCTGTGTCTTTGAACTAGAAGCTGACCATTTCTTACAAGAGTTAGTCTTTTGAAAAACACCTCCTTGTCATTCTGGAAATCATTCTTGCAATCCTAGTAAGTCTATTTCTTGGTTTTTCTAGAAAGACTCAATGACTTGAGCCTGACATCTGGTCAAACTTTTTACTTGGCTTGATCTCTGTAGGATTAACATTTGGCAGGAGAAAATCTTTCTGCATAGATGATCTAACTCTTTTATAGAGGATGACACCCAGCAGGAGGATGCTGGCTTGGGAGACTGATGTTTCTTTTTCAGATATCAGTCATTAAAAGTTTTTTTCTTCTTTTTATGAAGTAAAATTCCACAAATCCACAGTCAAAAGTCAGGGAGTAGAGCATGGCATAACCTCGGATTCCTACATGTCTTTTAGTCAACTGCTTGTTTTGCTAGATACTTCCCCTGCCTCAGGCCCCCAGTGAATAGGAATTTTCAGTTATATTTTCAGGTATGGGCTTGAGATCAAACTGTACAAGCTCTCTGTTGCTGAATTAAACACTTGTTCAAAGCTGTCCCACTTGACTAATTTCAGGGAATTTACTACCCGTGGTAATTTTATTTTAATATCTCTGCACCTTGACATCTCATCTTTACAATGGAGATAATGCTCTGCATGAAAAATATGAATAGAAAAATGTCAGCTTATATAGGTTTTTTGAATTGTATAAGTAATTCTGTCCCTGATATTGGATATATTTTTAAAATGGCAACTAGATTCTATATCAAATTTTTATTATATTACAGAGGTTATGTGAGTAATTTTCACACAACTATATTCAGTTTTTATTGAACCATCTAAATTGGGTCTGTCTGAGGTAAAGTTCACAGCCCTTACAGAGCTGTGTTTTGCATTGGCAGCTGAACTGGTGTTGGTAACACACCAGTGTTTTGGCTACTGCCAAGCAGCACTGTCCTCTGACATTCCTTCCCCCACCAAAGGGGATGGGAGTGGGCAAGGTCTTGGAGGGCACACAACCAGGCCAGCTGACTCAGATTAGCCAAAAGGATGTCACACCATATGACATCAGCTCAGAGTGATAGGCTGAGGGAGACAAGAGGAAGAGGGGCACTCACGAGTTTTCAGTGATTGCCTTCTGGTGGAGCCGTTACATGTGCTGAAGCTGCGCTTCCTAAGAAGTGTCCAAACATCACTGCTGATGGGAAGTAGAGACTGACCTTTTTTTTCCTTATTTAGCTCTTGTGTGTGTGTCCTCTTATTTCTTTCTTTTTGCTGTAATGAAACCACCTTATCTCACCCTGCTGCTGGTAGTTCTCTGCTTTATTATCTTCCCTGTCCCAGTGGGAGAGGGAGTGATAGAATGACTTAGTGGGCACGTGGCACCCAGCCAGGGACAACCCACTACATCATCACACATCCATTTTTATTAAATTCTGTCCTTTCTACTCTAAAGGTCATGAAAATATTGATTGTACATTTTTTAATCCTGCAGCCTTAATTTTCTTAGTTCTGAACTTTTCATGATCTTTAGACATTTTGTAGGCTTTTAACATACCATTGTTCTGAAATCTACCTTGCTTCCCTCTTCTCCAGACTTTAAATTATTTTTTTTACGCAACAGGCACTTTTATATATTTACAGGAAACAGATGATTGGTCTCCTTCTTGCCACTTGAGCCATTTTACTACAATTTCAGTGATACAGCTATTAATGTGCACTATGGAAGTTGATACTTATTTCTTTTATATATTTGTTTGTATGTCTTTCATAGCTGCATGTATAAAATATACCATTATAAATGTGAATGTCATATGCAAGAACTTAACTTACTCTAAATTTACAGATATATTTCCTTTGAAGTTTCTTATATTCTTTTCACATAAAAATATGAAGTGAAAGCTTAAAAAGAAAACCAAGATTCTTTAACTCACTTCTTAAGTTTCTTTCACAAGTAAACATTCCTTTAAAATTTATGTCTCTTTTCATTTTCCTTTTCTAACACATTTGTAACCAATACTTTTTGGTTTTTTATGATTTCCCAGTGTGTGACAGAAATAATCAGTGCTGAACCAGGCTTCAACATTTAATTGGAAGAAACATTTATTGTTTCATTTTAAGAGTTCACAAACCCCAAGTCTTATTTTATCAGCTTATGCAGGTTTGCTACATGAATGCATCTCCCAAAATACAAATATGCACATTTATTAAACCTTTATTTAGTTCCAAAGGAAGACGTATGTTGATAACTATTAATTTCAGATATGTGTGCAAATAATCTGTAAATAAATTAAAAGGTTCTGAAAAGAGCTGAAACACTCTAACTACTGTGGCCAATTCAACAATCTGAGGAGAGTCCTCTACTGTTTGAACATCTGACTTCTATGTTTTGTTAGTTTGATTTTGCCATTTTCCCTGATCCATTAGTGAAGAGAGTTATAGCCCTTAAAGGCTCTTCACTTAGCATGGGGTATTCTCTAAAATTTAATTGTGCTTGCAACAATGCATGGCCTGAGTACTGAATAGAACAAACACCTGAATAATTTAACAATGCAGTTTGCAAGTCTTCTGAATTTTGTAAAGCCCATTCAAGGTAATTTCTTTTCACAGGCAAATAAATAATTGCAAATAAGTGCAAAATCTTGGCCTGCCATAGTTAGCAATCTTAGTTTGGCTCTAATTATGATTTGAACTGTCATCTCCATGGTTGTAAAAATTGTTTTTGGAGACTGATAAGGAAGAAAAACCCACTCTATGATTAACAAAGGATCATGTATAGAAGTGGCCCATTGAAAAATGAGACTGTAGCAGTGTGCTTTTTAACGTTTTGGATTTATTATATTGTTATATGGTTCATTCTATGTACCCCCTATGTGCTTTCCCTATTTGATTCTTCCCCTGGTTACTGTTACCTGTCAATCTTGAGTTATGTAACCCCCAGACCCTGCCTGTCACTCTGAGACCTCACCTTCAGCCTAGAAAGTTCTGACAGGATCACAGAGTGATTGGATGGAATTCCCGCTTTTCCTCCCCACTGTATTCGGGTTTGTTCCCCTACATGTCACTAAGTTAGAGAGACATCCCTTGCTTATCACTAATTGGTCCCAATTTAGACCCTACCCCGAGTTCCTCCCCCCTTTATCAGCTGCTGTATTCAGGTGCGCAGCAGGGTTTCACCTGGGCTGCCACCTGTGACTGGGGGTCCCCGCTGCGGGACGAATAAAACCAATGGTTTAAGCTCAAGCAGAGCCTTCCTCTTTCTGCCCTGCCACCGCCGCTCACTTCCGCAGACAAGCCAAGACCTACCGGTTCGACAAAGTTCATCTCACTACTGAGTTGTGCCCTCGCTGTTACGGTGTCAGGGCTAGCCGACACAGACACCGTAACAGACCGGTGCCCAACGCGGGGCAGAAATCAGCACCGCCAACTTATCAGGTTGGCGCCCAAAGCGCGGGGCTGTCTGGCAGAACTTAGAGCAGAGCGGCAGCGTGGGGGCTGACGCAGTTGGTCCAGAGATCCCTGGACTCTGTGAATTTGGCTCTGTGCTCCATTCAGGATTATCTGCTTGGAACTGTTGGGACCTTCAGTGCTCTATGCACTCACTAGCTGCAGCGACACTCTATCTGGGTTCGCTCCTAGTGAGACAGGAAGGCAGCTCCTCTAGCACCCTGGAGGAGTCTTCCCTGGCAGGATCTTAACAGCAAAGCCTGCTTTTTTGCACGCTGCTCTGGATGGGTGAGTATCAGCGGGTCCTTACAGGACGCATACTCCGGTGAGGTTCTGAGCCTCAGCTGGGGGTTCCGAGCCGTGATTAGGGGAAGCAGGCTCAAATATCAAGCCAGCCCCAGATCGCGCGATCACAGGAGGGGCACCTTATGCCCCCCTCCTGAAAAAAGTTTCCGGTTGTGGTTCCGTTTATTTCATTCTGTTGCTTTATATGTTTTTTGTTCTGTGAGTTAGTAGCCCTTAACATGTGGTCATGGTTCCCGTTTTTCTACTGACTCCACTTTCGTTTACACGCGGCGCCCCAGAGGTGCGAGCTTCTGGGAGTTCCCCCCTGGTTTTAAGAGTCCTAACACTTGGTGTTCTGTTTAAAATGTCTTTTTTCGTGGCTGCACTGTGTTAGTGGTAGAAGTTTTCCATCGAGTCCACAATGGGTGCAGGACTTTCTACCATTCAGAAAGAGATTTATTTCCAAGTTGTGGGTATCCTAACAGTTGGGAATGTTAAATTTTCTAGGGGTGAATTGATAAGACTTATGAGACTGCTTTTCCTTCACTTCCCTCAGACATCTCCTGAGCTTGTAAGCTGTGTTCCTTATTGGGATGCAGTGTGTGTGCCAAATTAACAGCTCTGGCTAGATCAGGGGACAAGAAAGCAGCAAAATTCATATTCTGGCCATCGCAAATTTTCTCTATAGTAATGAATTTTCAAGGAGTGAAGGAAAGGCAGGACTGTATTCTCCCCAGTTCTGGTTCAAATTCCCCTTTCCCCAGTCCCAAATCCCCTCGACCCAAAACAGGCATTCTTAAGGGAGTGGCGGGAAAACCCATGCCTAACAGCCCTGCCTCCTTTCAAATGCCAAAGTCCCCATGCCTGAGCAGTCTTTGCCAGACTGCTTGGGATTCTTGGGGCAGCCCTGGCCAGGCTGCCCGAGAACCTTCCCTTCCCCATTCGCAGATGTCCACCAACTCTGTGGGGCTTTGAATTGGGTGAGGCCTTGGCTAGGACTGTCCACTGAAGGCCTAGCCCCTCTTTTCAATTTAGTAAGTAATCTCCAGGAACCAGAAGTTTTCTTGTGAGTGACAAACACTGGGGAAATCCAAGGGCTATTTGTGGACTTGATGTTACCTTTTTGTAAGTGTTCATTTATTAATTTTTTTTTTGAGGGCATTTAGCTTTTTCTTTGTTAGAGGCCACTGACTCACCCAAACAGCATTGTCAGTTTTCCATGATAGTTTTAGAGTGGCAGGTGCTGCCATGGCTCCCATCAAAACTCACTTCTATTTTTGTTCCCCAATGGACAGTACATCTCTCCCCCATACTTGTTAGGTTTATGAAAATATAAAATATATGTTTCTTTCTTTCTGTTCTCGTTTTTGTTGTTTCTTTGTTTTTCTTGTTTGGGCCTTTCTGCTGTTTCTGAGAGCTCTGTGAGCTTGGCTTTCACCTAACTTAACTTGTCTCTGTTTCTGTGAAGGCTTTCTGTTTTCTCCCAGCCCTGCATCTGAAGAAGAGTTCGAGTTGTCTGTTTTCTCGTTCTCAGGAATTTGTTTATTCTTTGCTTATCTCATATTCGTTCCCTGGCCTGCCACAGCTTCTCTGCAGGCCAGCGCTCTCCTCTTTGGTCTGTCTGCCCTTCATCTGTCCTTGCTTCATCTGCCTGCCCTTGGGAGGGCACTATCTTTTATACTGAAAATTACGTGTACATTATTTATAACAATTCTCCAATATCTATCCACTATGTTGTACAGTGTACTTTTGCTCCAAACCAATCCAAATGTGCCACACCACCACAGAAGATGGAGAACAAGAGGATGAAGAAGCCCATAGACACACCCCATTTCCTCCATCTTTGCCCCCTGATCTCTCATCTAAAATCCACAAATTCTACTATTTCACTGCGTGACATACTAATTAGCATTCTATCTAAATTCTTGTGACTTATAAATCTTCCCAGGACAGTCAGAAGGATTTCCTGGTTTTCACAATACTGTGATGGGTTTCTTCACCACAAAGTAATGGATGAACACTGTCTTCCTTTTGGGAGCTGTAACAATAGTCATAAATTCACTTTGCAGACACAGTGAGACTATTTCAATTCCTATGAGAGTGCCTAAGGGTGTCACTAGATTTTAATTGCTTGGCCAAAACACATGAGAAATTATAGAGACATTTGCGCCAGTGTCCAGCACACCTGTGATGTTAACTGTTTTACCATGGTGTGTTAGACTGTGAGTCAGCTGTGGCTGTTCACTGCTGACACATCCTACCCATTAATTGAGAGGCTAAAGCTCTCAAGCGGCATTTCTCGGTATTCAGCTTGCTTGGTTAAAAGCAGAGACTCTCAATATGTAGCTTGGTTAGCTATATTCATTGGCAATTCTGTAGCAATAGCTATAAGTATTTTTGGTTGAATTAACCACTGGAGCACAATAAGCAAAAGCTGAAACCATCAGATCTTCATTAAAATTTACTGACTGACATTCCCTGGTGAACAAAACAGTGGTGCCATATGGCATTAATACATGCCATACCCTCTGAGACATTTCAGGCCCTGTGCATGCTCTTCTGACCTATTTCCCTTATTTCAGGTGGCTTGAAGACAAGAATCGTGGAGACAGCAAGGCCATGAGCTTGCCTTCTGCAAACCAGAGAATGTGTTACAGGGTGGTAAGAAATATTTTTCCTTGATTCAACTGGAACCTCTATGTGTCTTGTCATAGAATTTACATGACAAAAGTGTACCATTTCCTTCCTTCTACTGAAAAACAATGCATAATGAAACTAGTTCACAAGTCAGAGAGGTCGGTAATTTCAGATTCTCTAGTTGTTGCTTAATATATCCTATGACTTATAGAGAACTAAGGAGTTAGCTTGCTGGCTCCTGTTATCTCTTGCTGTGTTTTCCTTTTTCTGTTATACTTTTCTTGGTAAGAAGAGTATATCAGAGCTGCCACCAAAATATTGCAGTGTAGATCAGTACAGAAATTTCTTCTTTGGGTAGAGGGGATAAAAGGGAAGACAAAAAATTAGCATAAAATCCCTGTCTTGCTGAGATTCAGGAAAAGTTAACATTCAGAAAATTTCCATTTTGCTATGGCTGGAAATAAGAGAGTTATTTTTCTGTAGCTGAAGTGTAATCTTCTGTAAGACCATACCTTTTAAATCAAAGAAAATTCTTTATCTTTGTATCTTAATCCAGATATTACCTGTAATTAACATTGCTATATAGTTTTAGAGATAAATTAGAACATCATATTAGACAAGGCCACAGATTTACACTAAAAGACTGTTCATTTCCTCTTATAAGGATTAACATGGCTAATATTTTGACACTAGGTATGGCATCCCTTTGAAAACTTGCAGAAAGTTGCGCCAGATGAGGGATCTTTTTTCCCCCCCAGAGGGCAGTGTTTATTTGCTGAACAGTTTATCGTTTAGTGTGTGCATTGTTATGCAATGTACCCTTTCTGCATGCGAAGAACAGAAAAGGACACTGCAAACAAATCCTACCTTTGGTTTTTTCTCTTTTTTATTATGACTACTGGGAGCATAAATGCCTTTTTAATGAAGATTTTTAAGCAAAAAAGAAATAAATGTTTTCCATATCACAGAATTTGAGACAATGAAAGAGGAATTCCTTCCTGCAGTAAAAATACAATTTGCTGCTGGAAATGTAGACATGTTTAACCCCCTCAAGATT
The DNA here is from genome assembly GCA_032173965.1 of Sitta carolinensis. Taxonomy (NCBI): domain Eukaryota; kingdom Metazoa; phylum Chordata; class Aves; order Passeriformes; family Sittidae; genus Sitta; species Sitta carolinensis. The sequence continues at coordinate 53,569,137 of CM063313.1, forward strand.
ATCATACAACATATTTTCCTTTCACACAGAAGTTCACAATGTCACATCAACAAAAAATGTAGTAAACATGACAGTGTTCTTTAATCAAATACATCAGGATGTAAGTGCTCAGCTTGCCTTGTTTTAAGCTTAAGTTTAGGTGGCTATGGTCAAGGGAACATTGGTTCAGCCAATTGGGGCATCTTACAAAAATAAGACAATTAAGTTTGTTGCAGGTATGGAACTAGGATAACTTGTTGAATTCAAGGAGTGCAAATCTGCCTCATGGGGCTTCAAAATCTCAAATCCCAAGCTGTGTTTTTAGGCAATATTATTACAATCTCAGCAGAAAAAGTCCAATGGAGCAGAAAGATCTCCTTATCTTTCCTATATATCTTTCCTTTTTTAAACAATATTGTTTTTAAAATTAAGTGTAAGAGAACGTGCCCCTCTGATATTTGTTGTTTTGAGTACAACATCTAAACTTGCCTGCTTGAGTGACATAACAAAATTCCTCTTAGCACCAATGGAGTTACTTGATAGCTGTGACTACTTATAAATGTGTATTCTGGGACTAATCTCCTTAAGTCTTGGGATAAAAAAGAACAAAATAGATGACCTTGTTAACTTGTCAGAAGTTGAAAAAGCTCCTGGATTTAGAAGACTCATTTGGTACCAAGCTTTTACAATAAAGAGTCCCTAAAAATAGTATTTAACTGTAGTCTATGTGCTGCTAAATTGAGAAGTCCTGTTCATAGGAAAACACATCAAAAACACTTAAAATGGAGAAGACAAAAGAGGGAAGTCTTCTGGTCAAATTTCAGCACAGAAGCTGAAGTGTCCATAATACACCCACACTACAGCCTAAAGGTAACTATGGCCATTACATAAACAGTGTTTGAAAACCAAACCAAAAGAAAACACACCACCAAAAAACCCCACCAACCCACCCCAAAGCAAACAAAACAAAGAAACAAAACCCCCCAAACATAACAAAACAATAACAAAAAAGATTCAAGTTGTGAAAATGAGTCCAGTCTAAGAAAAAAACAAATTCAGAAACTGCTTCCAAAAACCAGGCCCATGATGATGAGGATCCTTTAGTGCGCCTAAACATCAGTAATAACATCAACTATAAACACAAAAGAAACAAAGGAAACTTTGTACAAGCTTCCAGAATTTTCACCAATGTAATACCACCAATAAACTTTGCTATCAAGTTCAATTGCCTCAATGAAATAGCCAATAAAAATCTTTTAGAAGGTGTTAGCACTCAAAAGCTTTTCAGATATCACACCATTGAAAAATACCTGTGATAACTATTGGTAAAAGGTAATTCTATAAACAGGAACAAGAAAAACAGATTATACCACAACCCAGAACCCACCCCCAAACCCAGTTCATTTGTATTAATAGGAAAAGTTTAATTTCTTGAGGAATAGAAAGAAATAAAATTTGGTTTGGCAAAAAAATACAGTGCCTTAAAAAAAGCATGCTCATTCTGAGTCAAGAAATAAAAAAACACTGCCCAAATAAATGGAGTATCTGTAGACATTTTTTTAGGAACTTTTAGCCCACCTTGTAAAGACCTAGTCTGTTGAATACCTCAGGAGATAAGCCAGATTTAGAAAGTCAGGTATTAAACCAGTGAACATAAAATGCATTAAAAAATATTTTGTTTGCAGTAGCAAAACCAAACTGTCACAGTAAAATTCATCTCAGTATTCTGCACTAATACCTATCTTACAGAGTCTGGGATTAGGGTTTTCTCTTTCTTTGGGGGTCTTAAAGGACCAATTAGATTTTAATAATAATTTTGAACCTACATTAGATTGCTCATAAGACATTTTGAGGATCTTTTATGTAAAGTCAGAGAAGATGTAGCAGTAAATGCCACCTGAAACATTTATTCAGAGTATCAGTCTTCATTTCATTTCAGTGAATATCAGTAAGCATATCTGTGCCAGAAGAAACTCAAAACAGATCAGAGATTTGGTTTGAAGTGCAGTATGAATAATAGAGCTTTTCTTCTCAGGTGACTCTCAGGCAGACAACTGGGAGAACCATGAACCCCTGGCTAAAACATGAAGAGCAAACATTTCTGTTATCTTGATAACTGGGGGAATCTCAAAGCAGCAGTTGGGAAGGAGCACACAAGCAGAAATGCAGACACAGTTAAACTCGGTCTGTGCTAGAGAATCAAGAGTCTGCTTTTCACACAGGTTTATCAAGGGTTTTTTCCAGCTGCAAGGTCACTTGAGCAAATTTCCAATCCTCCTATCAGTTTTCTTCTTATTCCCACATTCTCTTTCTTTGGCTTAAACTATTTGTTGAATTCTATTCTAGCACTGAGAGACCTTCATTCACTTCCCTAACACATTTTTAGTTCTGAAACTCAAAAGATTTTGATCCCATAATGTTACTGAGTACTGATTGCTGGTAGAATTACAAAGAAGAAAAATTCTAATAAATTGACGTATGCCTTCCTAGTCTGATTCATGATCATGCTCAAACATTTGTTCACCTTCTTGATTGCTGAGAAAAATTTTATTCCTTGCCACAGATGTGCTTCCTCCCCACGTACATCCAACTTGATTTCCAGCTGGTAATTTTCACTTTAATTCCTGATTTTTCAATTTTGCACCATGGTCACAAAGAACTGCTTGAAGACAGGTCCGAGGGTCAGAGCAGACCCCACTAGCTTGGCAGAAAGGGTCCAAAGAGCAGTTTTTAGGGTTTAAAATGTAACACAGTATGGTAATGTAATGTCTTAGTTTGGAAGAGAGGTATCGCTAAGGACAAACAGGACCCTCTCAAATCCCCAAAAACTCCTCTAACTTTAGAATTAAGGGGCTCTCAGGCAAAGATTTGAGGATATGGATAACAGTTCTTTATTTGTGTTTAGCAAGGCAAAACAGAACAACAACAACTATGATATGAACAACAGACAGAACCAGGGAAACAGTCCCAGCATTTTTCTGCCGCTGGCACTCTCCCCCCCCCACCCCGTTGGTGCAGTTCCCGACACAGGCAGCTGTGGTGCAGAGTCCCGGGATGCTGCAGATGGATCAGGAGCTCCCCGGCGGTGGCTGGAGCTGCAGCACGAGTCCCGGCAGGCAGGGGGTGCGGGCTGAGGCGTGGAGAACACTCGGAGCAGGAGCCAAGGAACAGCAAAGGGGAGAGAGCAGGACCTGCCGTGGCGCGGCTCCCGGCGAGGCAGACGGGGGCCCAGTTCCGGATTCCCGGGACACACACGAAAAAAAAAGAACCGTGGCCGGCAAAAAACCCCCCAGCAAAAGTGAAGTTCTACGTACCCCTCCCCCCACCTCAGCCACTTCTTTTGTCTTTATTAACTACTCTTAAGTACTCAGGCATTAGTTACCTGGCAACTTATGGGAAAGAGAAAAAAAAGAAAAAATTTTACAAGTGAACCCAACCCCCAACATCTAATGATTCTTATAGGCTATAAGTAAATTCTATAGGATTTGTATCTTGTACTAGATTGGTTAGTGAGAATGAGAATATTCAGCATGGAAGATGATTTATTGTATTGTACCGGGAATTTCGGGCATTCTATCTTTTTGCGCTCTCTCTTGCTCTCTCTCTCTTTCTCCTCGCTCCCTCTCGGGCCTGCTCCAAGCTGTGGCTGGCAGCTCCAAGCAGGCCCCTTGCACCCACGCCCTTTGCAATAAACCGCAACTTCCAAGACCAAGCTTCAGAGATCTTTCGTCAACATTTTATCCTGACTGTCCATATCACCACTGATGTTCTCACATCTTTAGAACCTGATGGCCTTTGCTAAAAGCAAAACCCTGAAGAACTCATTCTATACTTCTAATTTCCTGCATTAGTAGAATTAGTTCAAGTAGATAAGAATAAGAGCTACTTATTTTTTCCCATAGTTACCCTTCTAATTTGCTTCTTCCCTCTTTCAAAGTATAGGTTTCAAAGTCATAGTTTTCTGTGATTCTTTCAGCATTTCTCTTTTCTCTACTATTTAATTTCACCTCTTATTTTTTTCTATCACCTCTTTACTGATAGTAGTTTGCTTTCACAAAATGACAATTTAAAAAGTCTCCCTAGAGTCTGCTGTAGAATATATTTTTTCATCATTAAATTTCTCTTTCTTCATTCATATTTGAAAACCGCACAATTTAATTTTCAGTGCCACCTCTGAATGCCTGAAGTTTTTTTCCAGTCAGAGAGCTGAAACATTTTCCTCATCTGTGACATATAGTCTTCTATAACCTGTATTTGACTGATAATGAGAAATCAGACACTGTGAAATGATTAAAAATGTTGAAAAGAGATTGGCATACCTTATTAAGTCCCTAATTTCTTTTCCATTCTAGGGAATTTATCACCTACCTATTTTATAGGCTTTGAATTGTTAGGGGAATAGTTGTTAAGTTACAGCATAAAAGCTGGAGGGGGTAAGAAGTTAAATACTTGTATATTGTAAAGAATCACTAGAAAGACATGAAAAAATATGTGAAAATATGTATTTTCTGGGTCACGCAGAACACGTTATGAAACATTGTGTTTCTTTGCTGGTTTTGGCTGGGGCAGTGTTAATTTTCTTCACAGCGACTACTATAGGGCTGTGTTTTGGAATTGTGCTGAATACAGGGTTAATAACACAAAAACAAGTTTTAGTTATTGCAAGCTGGGCTTACACAGAGCCAAGGCCTGTTCTTTTTGTCCTGACACAGTGGTAGGGAGTTTGGGGTGTGTGGGAGCTAGGGAGGAGGCACAGCTGGGACAGACTCCAGCTGACCAAAGGGATATTTCAGACCATGTATCATTGTGCTCAATAAACAAAGTGGGGACAGAAGAAGGAAGGGGTGCACATTTGGAGTGATGATGTTTGTCTGCCGAGGTCAATGTCAGGAGTGATGGGGCCCTGCTCTCCTGGAGATGGCTAAACACCTGCCTGCCCTTGGGAAACACTGAATTAATTCCTTGTTTTCCGTTGCCTACACATCTGGCTTTTGCTTTTCCTATGAAGTTTTCTGTCTCAACCCCTGAGTTTTCTGGATTTTATACTTCTGATTCTCTCCCCAGTCCCACTGGTGGGGGACTGAGTGAGCAGCTGCTGGGTCTTGTTTGCTGGCTGGGGTGAAATCCTGACAATTTTATATTAGTTATGATCTATCTATTCAGAGAAGTGCAGTTTTTAAGTTTCTTTGCCAGGACTCTGAGCCTCAGAAGCTCCAATTGCAGTATCTATATAGATTACAAGTTACAATTGTAAACCCGTGTTCTGAGAAAAAATATGGTAAAGTAATTAAGCATTTCTCATGCACAACAGTTTTTATTAATTTTAAGAAAATTACCTGGTTTGCCACTTTTAAATAAATACACATATAATAAAGTGTTATATTTATCCCATTTTTTTAACCACAATTATGATGTTCTTCCAGCTTTGTGTGATTTTCTGTAAGCTGTCAGATCAAAGGAAAACAGAATGGAATGTTGAGTTACCTAGGATTTCTTGTGTTTCAGATGAATATAGAGTTGTTTTGGTTATTTGGGGTAGCAGAGTGAGAGACCTATTACTTTTGAAAGGGACAGCATAGAAATTGACTAAATTTCTTAGGCCTCTTTCTATAAAAACATAAAAGGAACTTTTAATTTTAGGTTTGATACATAAGTTTCTGGATGTGTCTCTTGAACTTCTAAATTGAATTATCCCTCAAAGGCAGGTTTCAACCTCCCAAGATCATAGAATAAAAGATGGCCTTGGGCTGGAAATGGTCCTAAAGATCATCCACTTCCAACCCCTTGGACAGGCATGGGCAGGGACAGCTTGCACTAGGTCAGGTTGCTGAGAGCTGCACACAGCCTGGACTTGAACAATTCCAGGAATGGAACATCCACTACTTTTCTGGGCAACCTGTATAAGTGCCTTACCCCTCATACACTGAAAAATTTCTTCTTTATATGCAGTCTAAATGTACTGAACTGTCAGTTTGAAGCCATTCCTCTTGTCCTATCACTGCATATCCATGTAAAAACCCTCTCCAGCTTTCTTTTAGCCCACTTTAGGTACTGGAAGCTGTTAAAGCCTTCTTTTCTCCAGACTGAGAGCCTCCATTCTTTTAGCTGGTCTTCATAGGACCATCTTCACAAATCTGTATGTTATTCTTCTGTCATGGGAGCAAATATGAACACTGCAAATAACTAAACATGTATTGCTTAGTTACATTCAAGGCATGGGTTGCAATTTGTATGTCACAGATGTATTTGAAGCATGATTATCCGGTGTTTCTGGATTAATCTGACCTGTAGCATGGTCTTTTTTTGTTTTTTTCAGTAGGGCAAGAGCACGCACCATGGGAGGAGAGCAGTAGTATTTAGACAGGGGAGGGGTTTGCCTTCGATAACGAAGTGAAAACCCTGAGCATCATGCCAGTGGGAGTGGGATAGAGATCACTCCATACATAAACTTTGTAGAGAAAAGACTGCAAAACTAAAAGATCACACTCAAGAGTGCTTGAGAAAATAATTTTATGTTTTCAGTTGTTCCTTCTACACAATACCTATAGCTAGTATAGTCTGTTTTTAGCAAAACTGTGTCCCAGAGAATCTATATCGAATGTGCAATTAGTGATATTTTTAATCAAAATACCTACTTATCATTGATAAGCTTTCAGTTTTGAGGACCTGTGTCTTCTAAGGGATTAAAAGACCTTTGAAAATGTTTTGATCCATATAATATTTCTCCCTCCTTTGGTTGTCTCCTATGAAATTTTCTTTTCCTCTGGCATTTGGCATTTCTTTCCCAAATGTTATATTATAATCTATTTTCCTTTCCAATTATGTTTTTACCATCTTCCTTCCATTGTTGTAGTCAAATCTGGACATTAGCCAGGGTATTTTTAAAGATTTTTTTGTAGTTTTTCTTGACCTTTTCTGCTCCTGGCATATAATATTGGCCTGTAAATATTTTTGTTGCTTTTAATACTTCTCTCTGTGTTTCCTTCTCTTCATCATTTGAATGTTTGGATTAATGTCAGCTTCTTTCTCTTAATTATCTTTGTACATTATTTATATGAAATTGAGGACAAATTAAATTCTTGCAACTTCTGAGTAGTTGATTTTCTGTACTATAATATGCCATGTTCATGCAATTGTGTAAAGGAAATTGCATTGTAGGTCTATTGGTACAAACAACCACATAAGTACAAACAATTATTCTCATCTTGTTTTGTCACAAATCAGGCCTATCATTCACCCCAGATGCAAAAAATTTCAATTAGTTTCAGTAGTTTTTGGGGAGGACTTCGGAAATTAAGTGGCCACTAGCCGTGGTGTGTGCATCAATATGTCCCTAGTTGTGATTTGTTGGTGGAACAGATAGAAATATTCTACAGCACCAAGTGCCAAAGATGGATATTGGCAAATGAAGTAGATCAGTCACAATAGTACCCATTTTTAAATGTGATTCAACTTAGAAAGAGACAGAACACAGGTTTGAAAAGGAATAGTGTTGCGCCCTGTGATTGAGCAATCTCCTCTCACCTCACCCCCTCCTCCACCACCCCCCCCCCACCCCAGAGCCACCCCTGTCAATCCTGAGGGTCCAAATTTCAATATAAGGGGTCTCTCCCTGTCACCCCAGGAGAGGGTGACCTCTAGAACTTCCTCCAACTTTACAAGAAATGCTTCAAGTTTGTAACAAGAAGGTGCCTTTGATGAATGTTCCTGCTAACATCCCACAGCAGCTACAGAAACCACAACAAAGGATCGCCGTTGCCAGCCCAGAACCCCTTCCAACACCGCAACAGCAGAGGCCGGAACGGATTGACCCCACGAAACCCTGTTTGCTTTGTAAGGCCAATGGACACTGGGTTAACCAGTGTCCAATGAAAAGGCAATTTGATGAGTTTAAAAGCAACAAGGGAAAAGAACTGCAGGCACTGCCAGGGGGTCAACAACAAAAAAACTAGGGGACGAGCGAAAACCTGCTCTGCGTGCGGATAAAAAAAGAGCAGACCAAGGGGATAGGGAAAGCATAACCAAACCTATTCTAACTACCACTTCTATGTACGAGCCTTTCAGATCACAGCTCAGAGAACCACTCCACCTGAGTGACACTGATTGGCATCTTGTCTCTGTGGACCCACAGGAGCACAGTACTTGGAAACAGATTGACAGCGAGTACATCATCATTGGTGACACTAAACACACACCAAGGGACATCAAAATCGCTCCAGGTCTCATGTCTTCAGACACTGGGTATCTCTCTCTCTGCCTGCGCTGTGTCCACCCACCCCTATTCCTTCCCAAAGGTCAAATCATAGCTCAAGCTATCCTGGCAGGGAGTGCTGGGGAGCAGGGACCCGCAGTTGCACAGGTGCATGCCATTGGGAAGGATAAACCCCAAATCCGGTGTAATGTCAAAAAAAGTGGGGAGTCCAAACATAATGAGGCACTTTTGGACACTGGAGCTGATTGTACAGTAATTCCTGCTCAGTTTTGGCCGTCTCATTGGCCACTGCAGAATAGGAAACCTTATATGATGCAATTACATGACAGTCATTACTTTTCATAATCTCAAAATTGCAAGTCTTCCTGTGTAGGAGACCAAAAAGCTAAAAAATGGTTCAGCCCTGGAAGGGAAAAACCAAACCAAGAGGAATACCCCTCTGAGACCAGAGTAGGAAGTGCCTTCTGCCATTAGGTCTCTGTAGACACAAGCTAATGTGTTGAATCTCACTCGTTGTCATAGTTGGTGCCACTCAAAGTGGCTTGGTTCAGCCCTGTTCACCCTAGTTCAACCCCCATTTACCTTATATGTACCTCCCCTGGAATGTTCTCCCCTTCCCTGAGCCCCGTTGGTCCCAGTTTTCCGCAGTACTCCACTCCTTGCTCCTGCCCTGCTAACCCATTGGTTAGCTGGCTGGCTGCCCCTCCTCTGCACCACTTCTACCTGCCCCCATTGGCCCTTGACCCTCAGATCTGACCCCTCTTTCCCGTATATAACCCCATGTTCTCCCCTCCATTTTGTCTTTTTCCCTGGATTTCTCTGAGGCAATAAAGTGCTCTCGGATCTCCACATTGAGATCCTTCCATTACCTCTGTTGCCAGCTATTTCAGCAAGCGTTTTGGACTCTGCACCTGCGGGTCTGTCCTGGGTTACTGCTGAATTGTATCCCCATTCGTCTGTTTAAATCAAAAATGAGTTCTGCACCTTTAAGACTGGATCTAAGAGTGAAGAAGAAGCAGTGGAATGTCTGAGGCGGGTGTTTCAAAACATCAAGATAAGAGTTTGCAGTTTTGGAGGACACACAGGGAGTGTTGGCTGCAGTGCGGACGGCGGGAGAGAGCTCTCCTTTGCTTTCTGTTAGTTCGTGGCTAGCTGAAGCAGAGAAGTTTTCCGGACTGTGAGTTTCTTTTCCTTTTTTTTTTCCCTTGGAACTGTTCAAACCTACTCTGGACTAACCCCCAGCAGAGCACCAAGAGCTCATCCCTGTGGCCCACCGGGCCTGGCTTGGGCCTGGCATTTCCCAGTGCCAGGAACTGACACAGACTGAGCGAGCCGAGCTGCACCCACGGCACAGACTGGCTGGATTTGTCATCTCTGCGGAGAAGCAGGAGGTTTTGTTCCTTGGTGTTCATTTGTTGTGCTTGGCCTGTTAAATAAACACATTTTTTCCACTTTCCTCTAAGGAATTTTTTTTGTTTTGTTTTGTTTTTCCTCTTTTCCTTTCCTGAACCAGTTGGGGGAAGGGGCCATTGGATTGGTTTTCTGGAGGGATCTATTCAGAGGTTCCTTCCCAAATTTGCCTTAAACCAAGACAGGGTCACTCGCAAGGTTTGCTGAAGCCGACAGTGCTTCTCTCCTGCAATTCTAAATTACTGATTACCAGCACAGCTTCCTTCCTATCAGCCATATGAGTCACTGTATTATCATTATGTTAAATATAGTATAGAGTTAGTAGGTAAATGTCCCATTTGATTTTTTGCGTTATGTGTTTAGAGCTAATTTTTTATTCTATATTGAAAGAGGTTTACTATGTAACACTGAGGTTCATTGATATTAGTTCTACCATTATTTTGCTTTTAAATGAATGTTCTTATATAATTCCTTAAATCTGAAAAGTAAATCACGTATACTGTAATTTTTCAGTGTAAAATTTGTAATTTGTCATCTTTGCAAGACAGAAAATTTAACAATACCTAAGACCCAGCTGATTTTGAAAATTGAGTATTTGATTAATCTCCATAGTCGTAGGAAACATTGGTTTGGTTGTAAATTAAAATAATCATGAAAGAGCTACCTGTTAATTGATCTTTTTAAGGAAGGTTAGTGGACTACTGAGCTTGCATTACCTGTTTGGGCACTGCTCTGGGGAGCTAGGCACAGCACTCGTGCCATGTAAAGCGTGCTATTTCATTAATCAATAAAAACTGAATCCCCCCCTTGATGCAAAAGCATCACAGCATCATACTGAGATATCTGCAGAGTAGAGAGTAATAGAAAAATATGCTTCAAAGCCTTAATAGGAACAATGCCATATTTCTTCAGATAAATTAATTTCTTATCTGGTGCGTGCCTCCTTTGTTTACTTAACATTCATCAGTTTTAGTCTCTGCACTGCACTCTTGCAGTCTATACATGCAGATTAAAATTGCTCTGTTTACTGAGTTTCAGGAAAAGCACATATATTTGTTGAGAAAGAGAAAAGAAAATTGATGTATAATTTTTACATTTAAAGCAGGGATTCTGACAGAAACGTAATGAACAAAAACTTCATGCCACAGTTGTCAAGGCAGCTGTATTCTCCTCTTGACAATCAGTTTTGCAAAAGATTTTCTTCTTTCCTAGTGCTCTTTATCATAAAAATAGGGAAGTTGTGATTGTCATATTTTACTCAGCATTTATTGCATCGTTATAGATTGCACATTTCTCAAACAGCTGTCCCCCCATGGGCTTCTCAGATGGCCATCAAACAAACCATCTATATGCCCATTTTAGTGCAATTTTTATGCTATTAACATATGCCCACTATGAACTGCAAACTAATTTTGTGAGAATAGCTTAACAGCTGCTCGCTAACAGCGACTTAGAGATTCTGATCTTGAACACCTAACGTTATAGCTCCTGTATGGACTTCAGTGAAACGGCTGCCTGATAAAGCAGTTACCTTTTCTCACATGGTAATATTTGTACCTATTAGAAATAACCTCTAGTTTTGAAGATGAAGGAATTTGAATGACATCAAAATAAGTCAAGTGCCAAACTTCTGTACTGATTTGCCCAAGTGTATATTAGTACTGTAAATAGTTCTTTGTTACATGTGAACGGTTGATTATGGATCCTTGGGTATTTAAGAAATAAGAAAGATGAAACTTAGCATTCATTTTAAATAATAAAATTTCAGAGCAATATTCTTAGTCTAATACCTGTAGTCCTCAACAGAGAGTTAGTTTTCTACACTTAACTTTTTTTAAAATTATTTTATCATTCTCTTTGTTAGTGACAATGGATTAAAGGTTGCAGAACATCACAACTCATAGCTGTTCCTCAAAAGGAGAAAGAAAAGGTTGCTGGTTCTATTAGGATATGATTGACTTGGTAATTTTTGCATTGATTTAATGTGGACCTGGTATTTTTGAGGTGATTTTAGAGTTACTGTCTTTCAAGACAAATCTCATTAAATTCTTTATTAATTGTTAACAAATAATCAGAATTACATGAAAGATTACATTAACAGTTAGTTTATGTTCTCCTGGCTCTTAATTAGAACTAGTGTGATTATATCTAATGAGAAGACATAGTCTTGACATGTTAAGAGCTGCTTATGTTGCTTCTGCCCTGCACATTGAGTCAGGGCTCTGCTGACTATCTCACTGTTTCATTATTGCTGAGGCTGAAGACCAGCTGTTCAGAGAGGCCTCAGCATGTCAACAAACACATCTACACTCCCACTGAAGGTGAGCATGCAACCACAGGAATTGGAACAAAGAACTGAAATATTCATAAAGATCTGAAATACTCACAAAGACAAAACTATATGTTTTGAGATTGAGATGATAACTAACTTCCAAATAAATAGAGATAACACTAACTTACAAATAATCTGTTATACAATTAAACCAAGATCAATTAGCCTTTTAAATAATTTCTACTTACCACAATATTCCATTAATGAATATTTTTTATCTCTTTTTTTTTTTTAGTGGGTAGCATAACGTGATTTAGGTACTGATATATAAGTCTTGAGTCTGGTGTGACAACTGTCTAGATCATCTCATGATCATTATCATGATAAATACAGTGTTAGTGAATTTGGAGAAGAGAGACATGAATTTAAAGAGTATCAAGGAATATATGGAATTTAACTAATGAATCATTTCTTAATGTATATAATGATAAACTGAACTTGTATTGTGATATAAACTTTTAAAAATAAAAGTCAGTACAGAGATCTAAAAGCTCAAGAAATGTCTTACTTTAGGTAAGAAAACAGAGAGGGGAAGTGAAAAAAAGTATGACAGTTTAACCTCATAATATAAAAGTTACTTTTCCTAGCAACACGTATGCTTTTGTATTGTTTGCTAGTAATACTAATATGGAGGGTAGATATTTATCCAGTTTGAATGTCTATGACCACTACTGATGAAATGAAACGATGGAAAATCTTGCATGTTCTGATAAGATCAAATACTGATTTGCAAACATGGTGTTTGTATCTTGACCATTAAGCTACTCACTTCTCTCATGCTTTGTACAATGACTGTGTTTTACTAAAAACTGATTTACAGATTTAAGGGCTGATTTTCCATTGATGTATGATTGTTGCTGTAATTATAATGAATTATGCATTGCATAGTTCTCCTCCTTGCATGAGAAGGTATGTCCTCAAACATTAACATTTAACTTAGGTTATCAGAATAATAACAAAATAAGGTTTTTTTTAATAAACCCCCCAAATACTACCAAAAAAACCCCAAACCCAAACAAATATACTCTGCCCTAATACATAATCTTTTTTCTCTTTCCTGACTGGAACCCAGGCTATCTCTTGGCACACGGCTCCACGCCAGGTGTGGGGAACAGCTGAGGTGTGGGGTTTGTGCTCTCAGCTGAACCTTAGGAGCAAAGGTTCCTAAGCACAGTCAGTCTCACTGCATCCAGGGCTCAGGCAAAGAAGAAAGAGAGAGGCTCTCCAAGACTGAAGTTCCAACTGGGATGATTTATTAGGGGCGAAGGGGACAGACATGAAGAGAGCCCCACGCAGCTCTGCGCACAGGATTTTATACGGGTACAAAACAAGGGGCAGGTACAACACATTATCCAATGGGGTTAAGTCAGGGCGGAGTTGAAGGGTTGGGTCACAGGTCTCGGGACTAAAGTGGGAGAAGGGAAGGGGTCACGGGATTGGTTCTGGGGAGGATTGACATAGGAGCTGGGACAAGGGGCTGGGTAACTGGGATTGACAGGGAAGGGACTGGAACACAGGCGGGGAAACGCCATAGAGGGAAACAGGGAGGAGGACGCAACTTAGGGAATAAACCAATTTGGAAATAAACATAGGGGAAACAAGGGAACAAACCATTTAACATTAAATAACAACAATTGAATTAAACTAAGACAAACATAAGTTGCAACACAATATTACAGTACAAGATAGTGCTTTGCAATATAAATTTCATGGACTTGTTCAGGGTCATTGTATTACACCAGGACACTTTTCAGCAATTTTCACTCTGCCTTAGAATTTTTGGTTGTATCTAATATATTGTATGCTACCCATAGGATTCATGGATATTTCACGTTGAGAGATAAGGAGTCTGCAGGAAAAGAAAATCTCTTTTTTTCTGTAAACATGTTTCTTCTTACAAGTCCTCTGTTTCTTTATATGAAAAAACTCCTGTCAGCTGCTTAGAAAGCTTTTGAAATCTATTCAAAATGTCTTTATATTTCCAAACTGTGCTCCCTAGCATGTTAGAAATTAGGGAAAGAAAATATGATACTCAGATGGAGTGGGGGAAGAACTGAAAGGATGCAAACATGCAGGGCTGATGGAAACATCCTGGAGCTTATAGCAGAGGAGCACTCAAATGGGTGAACAGGCTGAGCCTTAGTTAGTTCCCCAGTGTTTCACAGCACCTCTCTTATCTTCTCTGTCTTCTTTAGATATCTATTGCCCTCTAGCAATGAGATGATGGAAAATTGGGTAGAATTGCCAGCAAAACCTGTAGGAGATTATACATACAATCTCAGTGAATACCTAAGGAAACTTGACATCCATATGTCCCTGGGCCTGACAGGTTGTATCCGTGAGTGCTGAGAGATCTGGCAGACATCATCATGAAGCCATTTATAATCATCCTTTGAAGGTCATGGTGACCATGAGAGGTGTCTCAGGAGAGAAAGACAATGTCACCCATGTGTTAAGACAGGACAAGAAGGAGGACCCAGGGAACTTCAGCTCAAACCCTGAAAGGAGACCTCATTCTGAAAGGTGCACCTCATTCTGGAGGCCATCTCTACCGACATGGAAGACAAGAAGGTGCTCAGCATGGATTCACTAAACGGGGTAAAGGTGTGAGCAACCTGATCTGACTCTATGGCTGAGCCTGCTCTGGGCAGGGGATGTGGGTGAAAATGTCCTGAGGATGACATTGACCTGAATTGTCCTGCTATGCCAAGTGGGCTGGCAGGCCAGTATTTCATGATTTTAAACCAGTCAGTGAGACTATTGTGATTTTAACTACTGCAGATTTTGCTCAATTCTGTATTTTTAAGTAAGGCATATGAAAAGCCAGTGAAAGTTAAGTTATACAATAATACATAAAGAAGAAGTAAGAGAGAGGGGAAGCAGTGTGGTGATAAAAGATTTGTATTTCCTTTTAATAGTGCAATTGCAGCTTATCTTTTTAGATCCCTTTCCCCAAGAACTTGTAGAGTGAGATAAGAGAATACTATGAAAAAATAATGAAGGTAATTAGATATAGTAATTACTTATAAAGAAGAAGGAAAGAGGAAGAAGTCTGACACAAGAAAGATTCCAGTAACTATTCTTCACCAGCAGAAAATAATTTGTTTGAGTGCATAATTAATAGATTTGTTAGAAAAGTACTTAGAATGTGAAATATTGTGAATAGACCTCTTTCCAGACGGATTAAGATTAATGGGTTCTCCAGCAGAGTATGAAACCTTATTGCTCAGTGGAGAGAATTAGTTGCATCTAGATGTGTATGAATTTTTGTCTCTTTACTCTGTTCCTGTTCTTGCTGCTGTGGCTTCAGAGGAGAGCATGGGGAGAAGGAAGACAAAAGAAAAGAATACTCCAAATTTCACCATGGAATGGTGGCCTTTATCTAAAAGGCATCCAAGCAGACAAAATTAAATCATATGGGCATTGTGAGGCTATATACTTCATTGGAATATAAATGAAGTGAAGGTGATATTACGTACAAAGCAATTAAATTGTATACCAGTGCAGTTCAGAGTAGCATATCTCTATAGATAATAAACAAATTGAAAATATTGGTGGCAGGCAAAACAGGATGAAAATGTCTGTCAATAAAGGAAAAGCAGCTGCATTTGTGCCAATAGTTTTGTCAGCATGTGACTCTTCTGTTTTCCTAGAGAAGGCAAACTCACATGCATTAACAAAAAGACTATACATGTGAGATTCCTGATGGTTTCCAGATTTTTGAGAAGGCCCTAATAGAGCTGCAGAATTTTGCCTTATGCAAAAACACAGATTATTTTTAATATTTCTTCTTTTGCGTGTGTATGCTTAACATTCTTTTTCCCTCCATGTGCTCCTTTGTAATTTCCCTTCTATTTTTTGTTTAGAAGATCTTAAACTGAGTGGAATTCAACATTCCAGATGTTTCCTTTTAGACTGAAAGTACAGTTTAAGTCTAATGGACGTCTATACCAAAACCTTATATGAAAGGGCATACATATTATGAAAATTATGATTTTTGCCCATCCATGTTTAAATTTGACAGTTGTAGCCAACCCCTAATTTTTGGTTTTTACTTTTTTTTGGCTTACCATGTCTCCAGATGTTTTTGAATGGAACAACATTTTTAAATAACATCATTGTGTGTTAAAAAAATGTCAGAAATTAAAGAATCATTCAGCCATGTGCTGTATTTTTGAGTTTTATCAGCTCTTAGTTGAATAGTTCACTGGTCAGTATAGCTTATTTACACATTTAGATGACTCCCAAATTTCATTTCTGGGTCTTTCTAGACATTGCTCTTTATCATGTCTAAAGCGCAGAGGAAATACCACGGACAGAACATTCAGAGTTCAGCAGATTTGCTTTACGTTGCATTTGTCACAGACAGAGGTTACACAGAATGAGTTCAAGGATCCAATTTAGTCAGGGAGATTAAACAGGACATATTTTAAGGGCAGCTTCATTAATGGACTTATGTTGGGGAAATAAGAGTTATTCTTCCAATTGTATCTAAAGACTTAGACTACTCAGAAGATGTGGATTGCAAGATGAAATGAATTTAAGTTACTCGTGCAATGCTGGGACTCTGTTTTGCTCACATTTAGACAATTGTTTAGGACTCCCTAAAAGTGACCATTGTTGATGTCAGCTGCTCCAGGGGTTCCACTGTTACTCAGCATATTTGTAGAGTTTTTAGGCTGGTAAGCAACCTGTAACAGATAAAGAAAACACTTAGCTGACTGGCTGAACTGGCAATAGGTTTAGCTCATAACTCACCCAAAGCGGAAGAAAAAAAATCAAGGATGTTCCTGAGTACTATTTTGTTTTTTTGAGAAATACATCCTCAGGTGAATATTTTTATTTTATTGTTCTGAAAAGGGTGTTTCTCCTTGTGCCCCCCCCCAAAAAAACGGTCAGACATATCTAAGAATTTTTTGATTTTATTTGAAACATTCACTTTACTGGTTTTTTCCCAACCCAATCCAGTCTAAAATTTGGGAAATTGATTTTTTTAAAATTCATGTAGAAATTATTCTAAGCCATGCCAGTGGCATAAAATAGTTTTAATTTTGTATGTGTCAGTCCAGATTTTGCTCCTTTTAAGGTGTCTTTCCCTACTAATTTATGTTTCACAAACTTTAAAAGCAGAAGGAAGGGGAAACCGTTTGGGTGTTTCGTAGATCATGGTTTTTTAGACTTATTTTCAAGACTCAAGTGTGACCCAAGGCAAGTTTTATACATGTTCTGTGTATAGATGACTACTTCTATACTTTGTTCTCGAATTCTCATGACTGAAGCTTGGTAGCTGATTAGATAAATAAATTTGAGAGGCTTGTATAGTGTTTCAAATAAGCTAAGTCACTAATTGATAAGATTATGGGTCATTAATTTTCTGGGTTAAAAATAGAAAGAAAAGAAAAGAAGAAAATCTGGGGCATCAGTACTATTCGCATCAAGCAGAATCAGATGTGACTCCTAACAGACTTTTACCCAAAAAGATCTTACAAACATTTGATGAAGCTTTTGTGAGTTCCAAATTAGGTATCATACCTGTGGACAAAAATGTATGCCTTAAGGCTGAGAAATTTAAGATACAATTTTTCCAGAGTATCATTGATATAAATTGCCTTCTGTGAAATCATATACGTTAAATAACCAATCTGTAAATGCAATACTTTACAGAAAGGTAATAATGAAGATTTTTATTTAGACTACTGCCTTTCTGGAAGTCTTGAGATACCCTTTTTCACAGAAAACACATATCAGGAGGAGTTTTCTTTTATAAAGTCCATACTGAAAACACTTTTTCTGATTGTTAATTGTATGTAATTCACCCTACTGCAAATGTCTGAAAGACCAAATTCACCAGGCCAGGCGTTTCATACCTATTGTACTGTCCTGCCTTCTTCCAGTGCAATTGAATTTACAGAAAACTGAAGCCTTAAGAAGTGGAATGATAACACCTCCTGTGCTCCGTCTCTCACTTGGGAATATTTTGCTCTGACTTTTACTATTTTAATGAAATTTTCCATTAATAATACATAATAGACAAAAATAAATATATTAATTCCATAAAATGCTTGTATCCTAAACTTGCATTCATAAAAATTAATTCTGACTGCTTCATTTGCTTGATAAGAGCAATCAGACTGACCTATGCAAAAGTGTACATCTTAATCTTCCAAAAACCTCAGTCTGTCTTGTTAAATCTGAGGTAGCAGAATACTAATATATCAAGTTGAAAATTAGATTGAAAGAGAGAAGCATAAATCATTACAGTAGCTTTAAAATTTCTCAGGCTTGTTTGTGAAATTGTTTTTTTCTAAATAGACAGTCCCAGATTGACTAGCATGATTCAAGTACATCTTAGCTGTTAACTGCTTCAGTGGAGCATTCCAAATCTGGAGCCCCAAGGCCACACAGAAAAAGTGCTTCTAAGATTTATATTTTCTATCTCACTCTTCCTAGAATATATCTCAGTTTCTAGAATGTGCAATTTAACATTTTCTTTAATTCTTGTTCTGGCACTGCAATCAGATCAAAAAGCTTATCTTTTTCCCCACGGCCATCAGTGACGATATTAGGACCAAATCTGATACTGAATCCGTACTACTCAGTTCCAAAGACTTCTAAATCCAGAGATTTTAAAGTGAATTAATTCTCCTTCATTCCTTCTACTGGGTGAAATCTGAAGTGCTGTGGTAGTGTGCTTTTTCAAGTTTTAAAATTTTTGTATTGTTAAATGGTTTGTTCTGTATACCCCTGTTTTTTCCTTGTTTGATCCTTCCCAGTTCACTCCCAAACCTGTCTGATACTCTGTGGCCTCACCTCCTGTCTGGAAAGTTCTTGCAAGTTCACAGAGGGATTGGACAAAGTTTCGGAACCCCCCTCCTACTGTTTCCTAGTTTGTTGCACAGTTTGTCAATTTTTTAGAGAGCCATCCCCTGTTTATCCCTCATTGGCCCCAGGTCAAACCTCCCCCTGATTCCTCCCCCCTTCAAAAGGTGCTGTACCCTGGTGCTGCCGGGGCTTTTGCTTAGAGCTTTGCCAGAGCTGAGGTTATCCCCACTATGGGATAAATAAAGCTCTTCCTTAACTCCAAGCTGAGTTTGGATTCCTGCCAATCGTCACCTGCAGCCTGACAGGCTAGCCAAAACCTGCGGAATCAGCTAGGTACGGTCTGTGCCGAAATGTACCCTTTGTTCTAGCTGCGAAGCCGAGGCACACAGAGCCAACCCAGCTACAAAGTGCTTTCAGAAGTCCAGTTTTAACTGGAAGATATTTTGTCAAAATACATTCAAACAATTTTCAAGGTACACATGACAAATTTTAATAAGTTCACTTAATATATCCCAATTAATAAATTAAGATCAACTTTCCGTGTAACACCTAATGATTTGCCATATTTTCAGGATTACTTCATGTCATCACCTCTAAAGGTGAACACTTTAAAATGACTACTTTGTGATGATGAGCACCTGTAATTTTAACGGAAGAGTTGGTGCCTAACTTCCAAAACTCATTCTAGGATAACTCATAAACAATAAGAATTCACTAGAAGTCATATATCAAGGCTGGAAGATCATTTTTATGTGAGTTAGCATGGCTTGTTCAGAAAACTGTTGTCTGACTACAAAACAAAAACCATTATTTAATTTATTGGAGAATAAGAAAACACACATGTATGTTTCTTAGTAAAATCTGAATTTCATGTCAAGATTTACACTGTCCTTTTTTATTATTATTTTCAACAACAAATAAGTAATCACATTCCTATTTACGCAGAGTTTTTAGATTTAGCTTTTAATCATATTTTACCTACTAAATAGCTCACCATTTCCATGTCTTACTGCTACAGTCTTCCTTGTCAAAGCAACAGGATCAAAGTCCACTTTCAAAAGCAGCTTTTTGTAAGGCATCACATCAGAGACAAACTGGTTCACTCAACTTATATAAAGCAGGTCTGAACTTAAAGCTTTCAAATTTTTTGTCTAATAGTTATTCCTTACTTGCAATTAAGTTGGGTGTCAGAAATGAAACAAACATTACTTTGAGAATGAGATAGATTACTGACAGTGAACTTGCTGGGCTTACCCTGTTCCTAAACACTCGTATGTAAGCTGCTTTTACTTTTTTAGTTGCTTTAACATTTTTCAGAATCAGAAAAACAGTGTAATAGATTATCCCTTTGCCTAGCTCTTAAGCTGTATCTGGTTTGGTGACTGCCAGAAAGAGTCAGCAGGGTTTAAATCCATGAAAGATTCAAGGGGAAATGTTCTTACCATTTATTAATTTTCCAGCCATCTTTATCAGTGAATACATCTTTAAAGAAACCATACAATTTTGGTTGTGTTTTATTTGTGTCTCTTTTCTGTATATGACATACTGCTGAATTTCTATAAAAATAAAATGAACTCAGCTCATTTACATTATTGGAAGGCCTGTTTTTCTTTTTTTCTCTGTCATCCATTTCTCAGGCAGTAATCCTCTCCCTGTAATAAGAGCGTTGTAATAAGTGCCCAGTTTGAATATTCTGTTAGTGGGGAAAACAAAATTGTGTTAAAAATTGCATAAGTATTGTCTTGGTTTAAGGCAAATTTGGGAAGGAACCTCTGAATAGGTCCCTCCAGAAAACCAATCCAATGGCCCCTTCCCCCAACTGGTTCAGGAAAGGAAAAGAGGAAAAACAAAACAAAACAAAAAAAATTCCTTAGAGGAAAGTGGAAAAAATGTGTTTATTTAACAGGCCAAGCACAACAAATGAACACCAAGGAACAAAACCTCCTGCTTCTCCGCAGAGATGACAAATCCAGCCAGTCTGTGCCATGGGTGCAGCTCGGCTCGCTCAGTCTGTGTCAGTCCCTGGCACTGGGAAATGCCAGGCCCAAGCCAGGCCCGGTGGGCCACAGGGATGAGCTCTTGGTGCTCTGCTGGGGGTTAGTCCAGAGTAGGTTTGAACAGTTCCAAGGGAAAAAAAGGAAAAGAAACTCACAGTCCGGAAAACTTCTCTGCTTCAGCTAGCCACGAACTAACAGAAAGCAAAGGAGAGCTCTCTCCTGCCGTCCGCACTGCAGCCAACACTCCCTGTGTGTCCTCCAAAACTGCAAACTCTTATCTTGATGTTTTGAAAACACCCGCCTCAGACATTCCACTGCTTCTTCTTCACTCTTAGATCCAGTCTTAAAGGTGCAGAACTTATTTTTGATTTAAACAGACGAATGGGGATACAATTCAGTAGTAACCCAGGACAAGTATGTAATAAATAAAGCAAACTCCTTTAATAATGATATACAGAGATGCAAACTCATGTATATTGGGATTTTGTCACTTAGGTAAATAACGCAGTCTTATAACTTTCAGTGAATTATGGGTTTTGCTTTTGTTTTGTTTTGTTTTGTGGAAACCGTGGGGATTAAAAAAAAAATCCAATCTTTGAACAATACTCTGAAAGTGGAACATACTGAAAATGCCAAGAACGGGTGTGGGTTTGTCTGGGTTCATTTTAATTTTTTTTTTTTTTGCATGGAAAATAACAGTGTCTCTTACTTGTTTCATTGAAAATGTGAATTATTTTGAGATTGTACATGAAAGATAGGATAGCACTGCAAAAAATGCAATTAGTCATTTTTGCTAATTTTAATGAAAGGTTAGAAAAGGTTTTTGTACTTAACTCACATAGGTTAACAAAAGTATCAGATCTCGTTTAGGAGTGTAAAAACCATCAGTGTTATTTTCTAAATAGGCAGTGGAACTCCTCCTTAAGGAAAAATGAAACAATTAGTTAATTTCGTTATTCTGGTAGTTAAGAGTAGTATTAAGAATAGTGGTTAAGTGTTATTTTTCTGTGGAATATTGATCAAGTCTCATATTTTCTTTGCTTGGTATTCCATTAGTAAAACTGGAAAGGCTACAGCTTCATGGGTGGTCCTGTAAGGAAGATGGAAGTTGTGCTCGTGTTCTGACCCAGGCTTTGGGGTTCCAAAGCAGTTGGTGGTCATGCTGAATTATCTTGACCATTAATTAACATTTTAACAAAATCTGTAAGCAGGTGATGGATGTAATTGTGGAGTATTTTGAGGGCTATATCTAATGTGCTGTTGCCAAGGTAGATAAGTGAATGCATATCCCACACTGTGGATAGGCATGGTGTCAACAAACCTCTGAGTTGCAGAGCTGTGATCAACTGTACAATCATAATGGTTATTGACTAGGGTGGAAGTAGCATTGCCCAACATATCAGGTGAACTGGAAGAAAAATCTTTGTTCTAAGTGTCTCAGCAGCAACAGGCTGCAATATACAAAAATATGATAGTCCTGAAACACTATATGAGAGGAAACTCCATGGGAAACCAGAAGGTGTGCGAGATAAATGGGTATGCCATTACAAAAGCACCATATGTTAAAATACAGAATCAAATTGGAAGTAGTCATCATGATTAAAAAAGATAAACCATCAGACAATGTACGAGATAGCTGGTGAGCCCATCATTAAGAATATCTTTAAAGTAAAGAGTCAAATAGACAGGGAAGCTGAGGCAGAAAGATGGAGTAGGATTTTGTCTTTTGTTTTCTCTCATGAGCTCCTAAAGCTGTAGTGCAAGCTTCGATCTGTTTTACTTCTGTCACCTTCTGAAGAAATACAACATTGCTATTTTTAACACAACCAAAGGTATTTTTAAGATGTCTTAGGGTTTGCAGGACTGGTGCATGTGGACTCCATTTAATAAGGGCAATGAACAAAAAGTCTTGTACTAATAGAAATAAACCTGTAGGTGCAAGAAGGGACATTTTCATGGCTAAGTGAGACACAAGAGGCTCAGAGAGTATAGGCTGATGAGGCACAAGCTGTCTTGCATATTCAGCAGTGAAAAACTAGACAGGTCATTTTCCCCTTCTTCTAAGACAAACCCTCCCTGTAGAAAAGATTGTTAAAGACAAATTAAGCAACAAATGCCATCAAAAGTGAGAGATAATGTGTTCTGCTGGTTTCTGCTCTGAGTATGACTACTTTGTCTCCCAGACAAGCCAGCACCTGGTTTCTTCTTAGTTTTTACTGCCTTTCCTCATAATAGGGAACAGAGTATAAAAGTATAGCCTTTCTGGCTAAAAAAAATTTGTATTTCATATTACTTGCCTAAACTTTTCTAAAGTTTCTAGAAAGCTAACACAGGTGTATTCCTAGCTGTGACTTAAATACTGTTCCATATCTAATTGCTTCATGGGTGATTCCTCTTCTTTACAAAATATCTTCCATTTCTAATTTTTTAACAGCTCAATTCAGGATGCCAGAGATTTATAGACAGATGAGAAATGCACTTTTCAAAGGTAAAGATTTTAGTTTCCTAAATAAAAATTGTCAAGTTTGACCATTTCAGAATGTATGGTTCTTCCAGTATACATTAATTGTGTATGTGGGATATACCTCTTAGGATTGCTAAGTGTGATGATGGGGCCAGCTGAGTCCAACAGTTGACAGAATGCAATAAAAGGAATAATTAACAGAAGAGAACAGATATGAAAGCCCCAAAGGAAGACAAGTTTTTATTTCCTACCTTCGTTAAGATCACACATAGTTTTTAGACATTTTAATAATCATGCAATCTAGCTGGTAGCCATCTGATGAATCCATGAAGTAGTTTATTTAAGCTGCTGGTTTTCTTTCACTGTCTTTCTTCTTTCTTTTCTAAAAAATTTTATAAAATGTTGTGAATGGTAGAAAAGGAAGTGCTTGATTCCTCTTTAGTACATATATTGCTGCTTACTTATAATTCTGTAATTCTGTTTGGCTTGCTTTTTGTGAAATTTTGTTATGATTGTAAATAAATTCTGTTTCTGAAATGGTATCTGAGAATTTTGTGGCTGCTGGCAGACTCATCAGAGCAATCTTATAAGGAATTCAAGGGTTGTTTGAATACCTGAGCTTGCAAAGCTGGGGGTTAAGCGTAATGGATAGTCCACATGATAATGCATTAGTGTTTAGAGCAAAATTCTTGCATTTCTTTTATTGCATTTGAAACAACATTATTTGGATGTCTCTGGGCTGCTGTTCAATTGAAGTCTCTGTGGAGGATAATAGTTTTACAATCTGAGACAGACTTACACAGCACAAATTCAAGGGATTGTTTTTCATCATTGTGTACTGACAGGAAGATCAGGCAACATCTTCAGACAGAGCTGCAAGGGCAACTCTTATGCACAAGAATTCTTGATTTTGCTGACACATATATTTGACCCCTCTCGGAATTTTATTTTTTTGTAGACAGATATTAGTTGATGTGAGACACCCCACGTGCTGAAATTCAGCAAAAATATCCCACAGCTCAGTGGTAAAGAGCTCATGTTTGATGGACTTCAATATGAGTAGTGTACCTCAGGGTCCATAGTGGGACCAGTGTTATTTAACATCTTCATTAATAACATAAATGAAAGGATTGAGAGCACCCTCCACAAATTTTCAGACAACCCCAAGCTGAGTGGAGCTGTTCACACTCCTGAAGAATGGGATGGCATCCAGAAGGTGCTGCACCTGGGCTGGGGCAACCCCCGATATCAACACAGGCTGGGGGATGAACAGATCGGGAGCAGCTCTGTGAGCAGGACTTGGGGTTGCTGGTGGGTGAGAGGCTGATGTGACCCATTAATGTGCACTCACAGCTCAGAAATGAAATTTTAACCTGGCATGCATCAAAAGGCAGAAAGGAACAAAATGGGGAAAAGGATAAAACCATGTTGGCCAGGGACAGCAGTGAGACAGTGTGCCAAAGCTCGAGGAAGAAAGCATTATTTGGATTGCTCAATCTGCTCCATGAGGTCTCAGCTACAACAAACCACACATATGTTTATATACCATGAGGTACAAACAAGTTTTGGCTCAGTCTGGCAAATTTGACATCACTGGCATAAGTGAAATCTGGTGGGATAAACCTTGTGACTGGAGTGCCATTTTGTATGGTGATAAGATCTTCAGGAGGAATAGGCAGGGCAGCTGAGGCAGGGGGTGGCATTGTAAATAATGGAAGGCTGAAACGTGGAGCTTCTTATATTTGGAGATGACATGGTTGAGACCCTCTGGCTAAGGATTAAGTGCAAAACAAATAATGTGGCTGTCATTGTGGGAGTCTAGAGCACCCAGCCGGGATGGTGACACTGATGAAATATTCTTTGAGGAGCTAAGACACCTCTAAATTAGCTGCCCTTGTTCTTAGCAAATGTTTTTGAATATGTTGTGGTACATCAGTGCTGGTCACTTCTCAAGCACCACCTCCTAATCACACACTGTTGCAGTCCAAAATGCAGAGAATATTTCCCTGCATGTTTTGAAGGATCCAAACGCCCAGACAAAAACTATTTTTAACCTTCATCCATGAAAAGGCTTTCTAGGCTTTGGGATGAAACAGAATTCTCAAGAATGCAAGTTAGATAATAGCATGGTATGTAATTTATCACAGGGGGAGAAATTTAGAATTTTGGGTTTGTTAGTATGTTAAGTAGATGACACAAGATGGAGGATCCTTGTTGTTTTTAGGTTTTCTTCCTTCTTCATCTCCTCATGTTCTGCAGTGTTTGGGACACAGGATGATTGGCAGGAATTTGCCACAATATAGAGCTACGTGAATAGAAATTTAGTTAGTTATTGGTAGAAAAATAGAAATAATGTATGTTCTTGGTGATAATTGAGTGAATTATCTTTAAAAGAGCCTTGATCCTGTGTGTTCGGGGTCTTTTGGTGTCTGTTCTCCTGCATGCTAGGCTGGTGTAAAGCCTGGTGTGCTGAGATTGCTAATAAGAAAATAATAAACAACCTGAAGAATGAGAACAACCAAGAGACCAGTCTGCCTTATTTCCTAACAAGAACTTTTGCAAAAAAGCCTTCCCATATCAGGGAGAGAAGTGTGGGAGTAGAAGACCTCCCATACACAGGATCAGGGTATTCCAGAAAGTTAGAAGTAGAGCAAATGAAACAGAAATCCAGCTTGGCAAACGAGGAATCTTTCTTTTGAGGTAAGGCAAAAAAATGGAGTATCTGCAGTGGAAGTAAGGTCAGGTGATGTGGGAAGAATTCAGAGCTTTTGTTTCCATTGTAAGGAAAAACTTGTGGAGGCAGAACTCTGTTGGAGTTGAAGCTGACCAGAACTATGGGGGACAATAAAGACTTTACATACATAAATTACAAAAGGCAGTATGCAAATTGCATCAACTCATTAGAGGATAAGGAATGGTCACCCCACAAACAGGGACACAGACAAGACATAGGTGTTTAATGCTTTCTTTGTCTCTGTCCTCAACACCAATGAGGGACCGAGGAGGTCCCAGCACCCTGACCTGGAGGACCATGGCTGTGAGAATGATGAAATCCCAGTTGACCCTGATTTTGTGAGGGACCTGCAGCTCCATCTGGAGCCCTATAAATCTATGGAGCCTGATGGTATTTAGAACTGGCTGGTGTTATCTCAAGGACTCTCTGAATGATTTATGAGTATTCTTGGGAGTCTGGAGAGATCCCAAGTGACTGAAAGATGACTAATGTTGTCCAGATTTTCAAAAAGGACAAGAACTACAGACCTGTCAGTCTCACTTCAGTGCTTGGTAAGGTTTTGGAGAAGATTATCCTACAAAGCATTAAAAAACACTTAAAGGACAATGAAGTCATTGGTTACACCCACCATGGCTTCATGAGGGGAGAGTCCTGTTTGTCAAGTCTGATTTTCTTTAATGACAGGATAACCCATTCAGCTGGTCAAGGAAGGCCAGCTGATGTAATATTTTTGAATTTCAGTAAATCTTTTGATACTGTGTCTCACAGGATATCCTGGACAAAGTGTTCAGCACACAGCTGAATAAAAGCATCTTGTGAGCACCTGGTTCATGGGTGGGGTTTAGGGTGGATATCCCATGAGCTGCTCATTCATTCCCTTTGCTCTTGGTGGGATGGAGAGGAGAATCAAAATAAAAGGTAAAAGCCATGTGTTGAGATAATAGTTTACTAACTGAACTAAAATAAAGCATAATCATCGTAAGAAAATGAGAGAGGAGAATAAACCAAAGAAAGATGAGTGATGTACAATACAATTGCTCTCCAATCGCTGGCCAATTCTCAGCTGGTCTCCAAGAAGCAATCCACAGCTCCTGCTAAATCCCCCTAATATAGATAAAGGGCATGATGTGGAATCTCTCTTTGGCCACTTCAGGTCAGTTGCCCCCCTGCTTCTTGTGTCTGCTTGTTGGCAGGACATCGAATACTAAACAGTCCTTCATTTACAGTAAACACTGCTTGCCAACAACTAAAATATCAGTGTGTTATCAACATATTCTCATAGTGAATCCAAAACACAGGACTGTACCTGCTACTATAAAGAGAATTAACTGTCCTAACCAAAACCAGGATGAGGCGAAAATAACGCAAGACTTTGTTTTCCAGGTAAGGATGAGATTTTGCTCTGTGCCATTGCTTTCTAGATTGTCTTAATATAATGTCATTTCTATGTTGTAAAAATAAAAGTAATGGATGAAACTTCTGCATTACAAGAGATTTGATCTCTCAAGAGTTTGTGGAAGAGGTTTTTAACCCTCTCATAGCAGGCAGGGTTAAAGGTGACTGTACATGTAGCAACATTAAATTTCCTTAATTCTTGGCAATTTCCCAAGTTTTCTATCTCATTTTTGACCTCTGGAAAGAAAGTATGAAATGGTCCTGCCCTTCTTTTCAGTATTTTAATTTCATGCAACACTACTTCTTTCTCCTTCTGTCTGGTAATGTTTGCTTAATATCTTAGTTTGTTCACTGTCAAGCTTTGTCAAGATGGGAATCTCACTCAGTCTTTCACAGTGATAACAACTAGGACTACCTGTCATCATGCATTTATTCAGCTTTATTAATATAATATGAGATTTTTAGTATTTTTTCCTTGTTTAAGTTTTTCTGAGACACATTTACTAGCATAGCTCAAAATGCTGTTTTTAAAATAGCAAAGACAGTTCCAGAAAGCCTAAAAAAACTTCCAAGCTCCATCAAAACCCAGCCAAAATCAAAACTAACTTTTTAAAATTATTTTTTAAAAAAATTAGGGTAGTGCATGTAAGCCCCATTTTTTCATAAAACATTTGTTTGACACTTTTCAAGGACTGTGTATCTTTCTGTACTCACTGCCTTGTATTTCAGAACAATACAAGGAGACAGAATTTGTACATCATTTCTGGAGCTTGAAAAAAAATGCCTTAGGGGTGAAAGCATATCCAGCTGATACCAGAGAAGTGCTAGAAGCAGCAGTTTCAGGGGACCTAGGTCAGAAGAAAATATTATGTTGACCTTTTTTATATCTTCTATAGCTGCTGAAACTCTTTAGGCATGTTAGAAAAGAAATGGGATTTGTTGTTGGCTCTAATCTAATCAAGGGCAAAAGATGCAGTAGGAGTATATTTTCAGAATTCAGATTATAAAATTGCTTCTCATTCCACACTTTAGATTCAGGTTATGGTGATGGTTGTCCTGGGTTTCGTATCAAACAGCAGGCATTTGGCCTGCAGATAAGAAAAAAAGACATATACCCTCCAAGATGTGAATGAATTTTTCAGGAAAATGTAAAAAAAATCACTCCTTGCTGTATTTGCTCCACAGATGGAGGAGCTGAACCACCCTGCAGCTCTGGGTAGTTCAGCTCCAGTGCCGCAGAGTTCATCTGCAGTGCTGGGAGCTCAGCAGTGATTTTGCAAATTCTTTTCTCTTGGGAAAGCAAATCTCTTTCCTCTCACAGGTGGAAACAACTTCAGCAGGATGAGAAGCCAGAACCCCATGTCACAACCATTGCTGCAGTCAGAAAACACTTCCAGGTGAATCCATGTGCTCTTAGGAACCAAATATTAAGCAAGGGAAGTGGGTGTTGAACTGCACATAATAATTGAGGATTGCGAGACAGAGAAATGGAAATTACATCCTTTGCTGTGACATATGAATAGGTGTAAACTTTCATCTCATATGATTTAATTTCATTCCAATGAGATACTGCTGTACCAATGAAGAATTAAACTGTGTGTGAATTGTCAAAGCATGTTCATACAAATGCTGATATTTTATAAAAAAATGGAAAACTCTAGAAATATCTATTTTTCTTTTTTTTTTTTTTTTTTTTGAAAGGTACCCATATCTTTTTCCTTTGAGGAAAAATGAGGCTGCTATTGGTTCCACAATACTCACTTTGACCTAAAAGGAGGAGCAAAAAAATATATTATTTAACGAAATGCCTTTCAAAATATCAGCCAAAAAATTTACTAAATTCTCTTACACTACTAAAAAAAAAAATAAGGATAAATAAGAAAGCAGTAAATTTAAGTAACTTTGCAATGATGTTTTTTTCTTAACCTGGAAATGAAATTCAACATCGTTTTAGTAAGAAGGTAATTTAAAAGTGTATCTTTATTTGAAGGTTTTCAGGGACAGTTATGGAAACATGTCCACAGAAGCCCACACTCCCAAGGCTGAGTAAATTTTTTACAGATTCTAGGAAATCAGCATAATTGATAAAAAGCATCCATTAGGAGGACAAGTGGTGATTCAACTATCCCCCCTCCCAGGTCAAGCCCCTTCTCTGGAGTGTCCCCCTCAGCACTAACTGCACTTTGTCCATGAAAATGTATCTTGAAGAGATTTTCTCAGCCTTGGTTCCCAGGAAGAACCAAGATAGCATGGGGGCCCTGCACTTCCCAGGACTTGGAGCTCTGGAATTTGTTTTGTCTTTCTTTCTTGGGAAACGGCATGGAAAATTACTGGGAAAACTAGCCACAAATACAATAGGCTACAGAGCTACAAATACATGTGTGAAGAACACAGAGAACATATAAAAGTAAAAAGGCAAAAACCAAACAGCATCAGTAACAGACAAATTGTTCCATGAAACTGTGTTATAACTTTACAATTTCCATATTGTGAAGGAGTAGCTCATGGCAGAGATGAAAAAGGACAGCATTAGAAAAGGCAAGAGAAGTCAGAGACCAGAGAATTGGATCCTGCTCTTAAAGAGGGTTCTTTTGATGAGAAGAGTTACTCTCTGCACATGATATAAGGAGCTCCACATTTATTCTTCCTTACTGGCAGTTGTGAGAAGTTTGTTTCTGTTTTGCAGGTCAGAGTCTGTCTTGACAGATGTTCCCTCTCTGTTGCCTTTTCCTAGATCAGTAGGTCCTTCCCTGTGAACAAGGGAATGATGATGTTCTGAATCTAAATCTGTCAAAATGTCTTTCTGATCACTATGAATTGAATAGTTAAAGCACTTGTAACATAAGTGTTTTTGTTAGAAATGTCACAATAATGTGACTGCCACAAAATACTTACATTTGGGAATTCCCAGTGAAATATTTAGGTTTTTATACATTTACTGAACAGGTGAGGCCCATACTCTTACTATTCCTCTGTGAGAAAAAGTTCCTCAAAACCAGCAAACTGGAAGCAATTATGTGGGTTAGTAATAATATAAATAATATAATAATATAATAATATAGTAATATAAAAATAATTACCTAAGTTACTACAATTATAAATCAGAATGCAGAGTGTCGATGGTTGGAAAGTGTCCTGGAAGTCTTAAATGCTCTGAATCCTAAGAAAAGAGAAAAAAAATAAAATAAAAAGGTGAATCATGCCAGTTACATATTTTCAAGCATTTACACCTATTAAGTGACTCCCGCTCTTTTACTCTTCTCTCCAACATTTCCTGGTGGGTCTGGCACTTAAACCAAACTGTTTTGTGAATATGTGGCCTCAGCCTCATGTGCCTCCATCCTAATTCTGAAGGAAAAATACTGTGGTGTTCTTGGGGTAGGTATTGTTATTGTCTTAGTAATTTTTGAGTAGAAATACAAATTTTGCTTCTTTATGCAAGTTGTTAATAAGGAAGAAAATAGTACAACAACAAAATAATATAGTCAATAAAAAATTAAATTCCTATTTAATTATTTAAAAATCCTTGGTACTGGATTTTTAAAAATGGTTAACTGCTGCAAAAGTGACTGCTGGTCAATGAAAACACTTTAGTATAAGGTCAGAGCTATACATTTGCCTTTGAAGAGTCTGTGGACTAGGTATCCTTCCTCAAGGGCCTGCAGTGCCAAGGAGACTCAGTAAATCAGATTCAAAGAGCTTTTAGTTCTGAATTCTGAATAACTTGGCCTTATGTCTTACTGAACTTAGTGGTGACTTACTAAAGCAGACTTGAAATAGCAAACAGCTGTACATAGCATTTCGGACAAGTGTCTTTCTGCAAAAGCAAATTTATTAGGGATTTCTCTATGGGTTTTATTTTGTATTTTGTTTGTTTTGCTTTTTTTTCTAGGAAGATAAGGTTTATCTCATTGTAAGAGTGAGTTCATAGCGAAGATCCTAGATGTAAATTTAAACATCCAGTGCCCATCAATTCACTTTAACAGTGGATGTCGCCAAACCGACTTATTCAGAAACTCCTCGGTGCTGAACTCCTCTGAAAATCTCATGCTTAGAGAGCATTTTTTCTGTCAGTACTGGAAACAAAACTTATTGTTAACATGTGTACTTTAAATATTCAATCTAACACTCAGTCTTTTCAGAAATATCACTTTGCATCTGACTTTCCTGTCCTCATTCACCATTCTTCAGTGCATATTTGACATAATACATATTTCATTTTGACAAGTTCTCTTAATTCTAATACAGAATACTTCTTAAAAATGTCCTTTTATGTGATGGTTATCAAGTTTGGGAATCATAATTAATTTACTTTAACTTAATTCATTAAGATGAATAATATATACATTTTTCGCAAATGACAGTAAATGATGTAGTCTTTTCCCAGGCATTAATATTTCTCTGGTGTCAGTGTATCTTTTGATACATATCACATTTATATTCCTATTTATTTTCCCTAGAAATCAATAGCACTGAATATGTTTCATTTTAGTTCAGTGCTCGTTCGGCTGGGTTGCACTAGAATCTTGTTCCTCAGATTTTTAAGCTCTTTCAGGATCAAATTGTATTTGGAAGTTATATGTTCAGAGGAACAAACAAGTTCAATTGGATTCTGAGAGACAGAGACAAATGTAAAAGTTCACTAAAGAGTTGCAAGGTTAATATTAAAAAAAAATTCCAGGGTAACAATGGGCATTATAACCAGTTTCTTTTCTATATCATGACCTTCATGTTGCAAGAAAGGTGTAATATTTCCCTCACTCTTCCCAAACCCCAGGAGTGCTGACTATAACTCTCGTTTTACTTCTCAGCCCACACTATCATATTTTGTGCACTGAGCTGGAGATAGTATTTTTCAGTCCAATTACTTGTGCAACAGGGGCAGTACAGTGAGATACTCAAGAGCTTGACATGAAGTACATGAGCAATTCCATTTTCTGCCTTCATTTTATCCTGACTCTTCTTTTGTCTTGCAAAGACTTTGAAACATCCTGCTTCTGTTGTGTTAACAGTAGCCTCAGTAACTACTTTTCATTAATAAAAACATTAATTTGAGAACAGTATGTCAGTAAGGCTGAGTTTCCACTGTCAATCAACACCTGTGATATTAAAAATGTTGGCAGGGGAAATATGAGCAGAAGATATTCCTAAACAGAAAACTTTGTATCACATTTAGAAAGGAATTCAGGCTGCAATAATAGTAATATGCTGCTGACTGAGGACTTCATCACTACAGGTAAGAGTGAGTGAAGGCACTTCCCATTTTAAGAGTGTACCTATCCCAGGAGGGTAAAGGGAAACAAAAGACTGAAAGGCTAAAATGAGAAAGTGAGGTAGGAAGAAAGACAACCTAGCAGCTCTTGCAATCATGGCAGGGAGGACAGATACTGTGGCTTTCTGCAAGAAAAAATACAAGGATTTCCCTCTTCTCTAGCCTTAAATGGCACCAAACATATGTCATAACACTCATGGATATGAGCTCTTGATTTTTGGCATCAGTTCAAATATGTAATTTTCAGTACACAAAATTAAGTGTAATGAAGAGTGTTATTTTCAGAACACTGACTGGCAGATGACCCAACAGAGCAGGTTCAAATGTCATATTACAGTACCTGCAAGTCTATCTAATTCTGGCACCTGCATGACTGTCACACTTCTCTTTCCACCTTCGCCCTGCTCTGCTGCTTCCCAGTGTTTAGAAAGTCAAGGACACTGGGCAGTATGTAATTGGAAGAACACTAATGCAGCCCAGCTCCATTTCTACACTACCTTTCTAAC
Source organism: Sitta carolinensis (assembly GCA_032173965.1). Classification (NCBI taxonomy): domain Eukaryota; kingdom Metazoa; phylum Chordata; class Aves; order Passeriformes; family Sittidae; genus Sitta; species Sitta carolinensis. The sequence goes on from CM063313.1 coordinate 53,602,260, forward strand.
AGTGCAGTGACAAGCAAAGACAGAAGAGTATCCTGTTTTTAATGGCTCTGTAGTGACTGCCTAATGCAGTTGTAACACTTCATCCTCAGTAACTTATACTGACTTCATTCAAAGTCCCTTCTTTTGAGCAGGGTTTGCAAAGTGATCATAAGATACTACCAGTGCCTAAATCTGTCTTGGCCAGCACCAGTAAAATGACTGTGTAAAGTAGAGAGCAGAGGAGAATGGGCTTTTTGCTTCCCGATTCAGTATCTGCATGGTTATTTTGCTTTCCTTTTCCCCTCCTCCCCCATAGCTGCATTCACTGTCAACTGCTAAAATGATATAAGACTTTCTAAGGGCTCACAATGGAAAAAAGATCTTGTCCTGCAGACAACCTTTTGTAATGAGATTCAGCAAAAATCTACAACTTCAGCACTGATACAATAAAAATACAAGGAAAATATCCTTGGAAATATCTATTTCTGTATGGGGGTTGTAAATGCAGCAGCATTCTGAACTTAAATAGTAGGAGATAATCTAAGAAGAAACTCATTAAGCAGAAAATAATTTGGATTTTGGGCTGGTTATCAGAGAAAGGTGGAGCATCTTGAACTGCCCTAGAGGATACAGACATGACTTGCATTTTGAAGGAAAAATAGTGTGTGATACCACCTGGTATGAAACACTATAAATTAATTTAAACAGAGTTTGTTCCAATTGTACAGAGAGCTTGAATTTATTAAATTTAAAGAGGAATCAGCATTTCTGAAATGCAAGTTTAATAAACTTTTTCTGACAAATATGGGATATTCTTTTGTGATATAATGCAGTTCTTAGTGCAGCTGCTTTTGCATTTCCCTGGAAAGCCTGCTTGCAGCTGTTCTCTGGAGTGTCCTACACAGAACAATGGTGTGAAGCATGATGCTGAATTCAGCTGTATCACAAAACTCCTCTCCTGGTGAGCTGTGTCTCAGCCAGCATATGAAACAGTGTGAAGGCATGTCCTTTGGACCACACCAGATCTCCAGGCAGCTTTCTCTCCAGATCAGCATAGCTTCATACAAACTTGTTACTGGGACTGCTCTCTGGCCCATGCTAAACCACAGTGTGTGCTTGGGACCTGTTTCATTCGCAGCTGAAACATCTTTAGGGCCATACAATTGTTCTCACTACACTGTAGAACTGCCAGCTGGCTGGATCAGTATTAACCAAAAAGCACAGCATGGAAGTCCAGCTGATACTGATTTTCTCAGTAGCAATACCTTCAAATTGTAATGGAAGCTGTAAATATCAGGAGTCATCTGGAACCCTCAGTTTATAACTGGACTGAAAAATGAGCCCTTCAATACATTGCATTTAGCTGAATCATTCAGTTGATAGAGTGCCACAGATTGAATCACCAATCCTATTCCTACAGGAACCCTTTTTCTCCCTTATGACACTGACCACAGATGTCTCAGATTGGAAGTTACCTAAGCACATCCTTAAGACTTTCTCAAGGCAAAGCACGTGTTTAAGGACTCTTTCATATGCAGAGACATCTTGCAGACTGAAAATCAAGATTTAGAACTACAAATTTGTATCCCAAAGTTGCATTGCTCCTAGCTATAATTTTATTATATCAAAGTGGCTTATCAATATTTCAGTTGTTCCATTAGTTTTGTGTTAAGACATTAATAGAGTTAACTGAGTTAATACATGCATAATTTATCAGTCTATAAGCTAAATACTTTAAAATGCAATATTCAGACTTACTGTGGTAACAGTATAAAATGTGCTATCTATAATAGCTTAACAATGTGCTGTCTGCCTTTGCTCTGGAGCAGCTGGAACATGAAGTTAATATAAAGCAGCAGAGAGAAGAAACTACGACATCCAGGGTCCATAGACAAAAAGGGGGAAGACTGCCGAAGTCAGGTTGTAAAATGCTGGTTGAAAGGCTGTGTTTGGAAAATGTAGATAGAGTACTATATTCCAACCTTGTTGCACTACACTATTTTCAGTTTAATCTTTTTCCCCTCTTTATTTTTCAGAATGAAATCACAGTTACATAGCTGAGCTATGAATTCCTATTAATATTAGGGAAGCACTAGCCAAAACCCCAAATAATCATAAATTCTGCTTGCAGTATGTACCTCCTACTCAGTGGTTTTGCACCTTATTGTACCATGTCTACAGAGGAAATGAATGAGATGTATGAATCACAACTACGTCTTAGGCTAAGATAATTTAATTAAGTGTGAGCTGCTGGGGATAAATAATTCTGAAACCAGAGAGATCATTGATTCCAAAGCCTGAGGTAAGAGTTTAAGCATGTGTTTTCTTTTTGTAAAGCGCAATCCTGAAGTTTAAAGGTAACTTCAAATCTGAAGGTTTGTTAGACTTAAAATTGTTTTGTTGTATATTCTGTAACTTCGTTACTCTATTTTCATATTTCAGACTGTGATCTTAGTTACTAAAATCAGAAGATAGAGTAAAAATACATTTCATAATTTTAAAAAGTTACATTAAAATTTAGTTTAAAAATATAGGCTGACATTTTGAAGGTGTGAAAGATGTTTTTATGAAGTGCAGGATCAAATATTATATATACCTTCATCTTTTTTGTGGTTTAGTCCTTATGAAATCTCTGGCAGCCTTCTTTTTCTCTCTCTCTTTCTTCTTTTTTTTTTTTTTTTTTTTTTTTTAATTTTTATTTCTGAATCTAGCTTTCAAGTAAACAAGTCAGGTGGATATTTTGTGGTCTGACAATACTAACTAGAAGCTGCTGTCTAACAAAGGTAAAATGAACCTGCTTTGTCTCTTTTCTGCTCATTTAAGTTCTTGTTAGTTCAACTGGGGAAGCAATATATGAGACAAACGCCACAGTATAAACACATAGTTATTTACTATGAATTGCAATGGTATCAGGTGATGATGGGTTTTGCAGTCAGTAAGGAGCATTACAAGGAAAGTTTACAATGAAACTATCTGTGGTTCAGATATGTACCTCTTTCAGTCACAAATACACATTTAATCATTAAATAATAAAACATCTAACCTAGTTAGTTTTGTTTGGTTTTTACAAAGTTGGGTGACAAGGAAATCAGCCGCAGGGAGGCTAGGGAGACTAGGCTTTAAGCACAGCTATGCCATCAATGATCATGGGAAACAATCTGGAAATCTCAGCAGTACTTGCCTGTGTTGGTCATCAGCAAGCGTTGTAGGCACAAGCCCCTCAATGTCTTAGTTTAAAATCATATTTTAAATTGTACATCTGTTAATTCTAAGGCAAAGGGACTGTACAGACTCACCTTAAAAATAATGAGAATACCCACAAGTACCTATTCCACCCAATCTTTTACTTTGCAGCTAGGTAGTTGTTTACATCCCTATTATTACTCAAGGCTAGTGGAGACAGAACCCAGAGCAGCTGCATCTATGGAATAGGCTGACTAAAGAGCTCCTGCTGCCTTATTTCTGCATAATGAAAGGGAGAACAGATTATTTATTTGTAGTGAGAGAGATCCAAAAATTTAGCTGTCAAATAAATCTAGCATCACCTAGATACAGTTTAATTATTTTCTTTATGTTCTGATATGAAAGCTATGTTCCGTTTTTCAGTTATGTCTGAGAACAGGGTTTGGAAATTATTAGTTGGCCAAACATAAAACTTCCTCTATGTATAAAACCACAAGGGAGAAATAGGCCATACTTACAAGTAGCTATAAAGTATTAAGTTGTTTTTCTGTTCTTCTGACCTATTCTGTATTAAGTAACTATAGGTTGTTCTATTTGTTTTATTTGATGGTGCTACAACAATGGAGTGTATCTAGGCAAGCTAGTGTTTCAGGCAAGATAAGCTATCTGACAACCACAGAAAGCCAGTATCTGCTGTCCTTGAACAGGTGAATCCCTTATGAAAGTAAAGGAATATGTAGAAATAGCAGGATGTGTATCCCATTCCTTCAACAAAAGGAAGAAATTTGATGCATGTTGGAAGTCCTTCTACTGGGGATTTATATTAACTGATGCATCTGTTCAAAGCTATAGCTCATACTAAAGTTGCCATAACCTGAGGGAGAACATATGCTTCCTTTATTCTCATCCTCCACAAACAACTCTTGTTGTCATGGCCAGAAAAGATTCCTAGTTAAGTGTGGCATACAGCAGATTTATTACAGATATTTCTGAGAGGAGTTTGACAGCTGCTGTTCTTTTCAGTACCTCTCGAAAAGAATAGCAGCAGTTTTAGAATTTTACCACAGACACTGGATTTAGTGCTGTCTTCGTACAAGAATGGGGGAAAATGATTTGCAGAATATTCAGATCCTTTTCTTTTATTCAGTTATAAATTTAGAAACATAAGTTCATGATGTTTTAAACTACTTTAAACCACAGAGGGCTTGATATTTACTGTTATGCTATTTTGTCAAACTTTAGAGACATGGAGGCAGATATATTGATCTTATAATTTACAAAATCTTTCTGCCTGTCAAAAATTATTCTGTCATACAAGAATCCTTTGCTTTTCTAGCACCTTGTGGCCCCCTAAGTGGAAATCAGGCTTTTCACTGTCACTTTATGATACATCATGCAGGTAATAAAATTATCTACTAAACCAACAGCTTTTAGTATCTTAATTGCTGTAATCAGTAGTGGTGGCTCAAGGATATAAGCCTATATAAAGGATGTAGGAGGGAAAAAGTGATGCTCAGAGCAAAATAACTTCACAACAAGCATAGAATCATGGACTTAGAGGTTGGTTGGGGTTGGAAGGGACCTTTAAAGGGCATTTAGTCCAAATCCCCTGTCATAAGCAGGGACACCTTCAGGTAGATCAGGTTGCACAGAACCATATCCAACCTGATCTTGAATGTTGCCAGGGATGGGGCATCTACCACTTCTCTGGACAGCCTATTGCAGGATTTCACCAGTGTGATCATAAAAACTTTCCTTATATCTAGTTTGAATCTAGACTTAAAATAGTTTTTAGTTTAAAACTATAACCTGTTTTCTTATTGTTGCATGTCTGTTAAAAAGTCTGTACACTTATTTTTTCTTAAAAGCCTCCTTTAGGTACTAGAAGATTGTAGTAAGGCCTTCCTGTCTCCAGGCTGTACAATCCCAACTCTCTTAGCCTTTCCTCATAGGAGAGGTGCCCCAGACCTCTCATCTCTTTTGTAGCTCTCCTCTGGACTTCAACCGTTCCATATCCTTCCTGTGCTGGGAACCCAGATCGGTATGCAGGGTTCCGGGTGGAACCTGGAGAATCCCCTCCCTCCCTGCTGCCCATGCTGCTCTGGATGCAGCCCAGGACAGTCTGGCTTTCTGGGCTGGGAGTGCTCATGGCTGGGTCGTGTCCATCCTCTCACCCACCAGCACCCCCAGTCCTGCTCACAGGGCTGCTCTTGATCTGTTCATTCCCAGCCTGGGCTGATACTGAGAGTTACCCTGATTTAGGTACAGCACCTTGAACTTGGTCTTACTCAATCTCTTAAGGTTCCCACAATTGCACTCCTGGATCTTGTTTAAGTCCCTCAGGACAACATCATGCCCTTCAGTCATCTTATTGAATAAAAATAAAAAATAAATTACTGTGAATGAACACTTTACCCCTGCTGTTTACTCTGTTTTTGTCCACTAGATTTCTTTTTTTTTAATGCGATAATACAAAAAATAAATAAAAAAAAGTAAACTACATTTTGATTCCATCTGTATGTCTATGTTCATGTTTTATCTAGTGTATAGAAAAATATTCCATCCTTTTGCTGTTCCTGATATAAAACATTTTCTAGATAATGACTAGTGAGAGTGGTTTTCCATCACTGTGGGTTTCCATCCAATACCAGAGCACTTTTTCTAGGGTTACAAATTTCAGCTTGTCCAAAGGAAACCATTTTTAATCCAGATTTGTGAAGCAATATGTAAAATTGAGCCTTAATATTATGTTTTAAGTTTTCTCTGGCTTCCTTGGTATGAATTATTTCGAATGCAATAAGATCAATTCAAGTTCTCTGGTCACAAGCAACACGCTCTCATTTGGCAATGAATTTTCAGATGTTTTGGGCTGTACTTTTTTAGCTATTTTATTTACTTATTAGTCAATATTTATACCTTTTGAGCTATCCACATTATATAATTTTTTAATCATATAATATTTCATATAATATTCTCATATAACGCCAAAACACTTTTTTCAGAAATTTGGCATTTGGCAAAGTTCTCCATTCACCTCAATTATATCTTGCCCTTATACATGGGACACCATAGCTCTGTGTGCTATATTCGGAATTAGTTTGCCCTGGCATATTTTATTTTACAAGAAAATTGTATTAAAATAACTTTATTTCATCCATTTATGTCATGTAAATTACATATATTGATAAGCATTTTCTGCTATATAGTTAATATTTTTTATAAATTTTAAATCCCACTTTTCCCTACAGAATCAGTCAGAGGTTTCAAAAAATACTCCCAAATTTGGACAGTCTGTTTCCTACTTCTGTGTCAGTCATGGTACACTAACATTAAGTATAACAGTCCCTGAGACAGTATCTCTAATAAAACAAAATTACTGAAAAGTATTATGGACAGCAGACATGTTGGCTTAGATACTTAATATTTTTTATCCATGTCAGGTGGAAGTGGTACATAAGTAATATATTTCATTCAAAATAAACATAGGTAATACAATTATAAAGGCCTTCATTTTAGATATACAAAATGGGCTAGGATAAATATATGGAGCCTGACTACGAAGCAGAGGAGAAGTGACTCAGTTACTGAAAAGTGTATAGTATTGAGAACACAGAGATTTTCCCAGACTCATCAGAGTCAGTGCCCTTCAGAAAGTCTCTCAAGGATGCCTAGGCTGTAATACATCCACTGTCTTAGGTTCCTGTGCTACATCAAATATTCCCTGTGACATTGTGTTGCTTTTGGAGCCTGCAATAGCACAATATTTCATTAAGAATTGCAGCATATGACAAATGCTAAGAAGTTCTTGACTTTCATCTGTCATCTTCTTCAGAAATCATTTGAAGGAGCACCTTTAGTTGAACTTTTAGAGAATGGAATCATTAAGATTCATTAATAAGTTTTAATCTAGTTTGGAATGTTGACCTTTATTCAATTTATTCAATTAGTAGGATTTCTTATTTTTGAGCATGCTTGGCCACAAAAGCTGCTCTTGACCCTAACTTGGAAAAAAGTCATGCAAACACTTTTTACTGCAACTTTCTAAATAGATATAAAATCTAAGCAAATTGTTCCAGTGGGGAACCTTTCTTAAGCTATGTATGACAAGTAAGCTGTGTATTCCTAAGTCTTCATTCAGGCTTGGTTTAGTGTTTTGAGTCTAACCCTGCTCAGCACTCAAGACAGCACCAAGCCTGGCACTGCAATGCATAAGAACAGGAAACCAGGAAACATCTCCACTGGCATTTCAAGCTTCCAGGATTACCCCAAAATCAAAAAATTTCTAGAGGTGCCACTGAAGCTAGATATTGCACAAAGCATGGAAAATCTCATGTCAAAATCTTGTTAACATGACTACATCTTCAAAATTCAGAGGACTTTGTTTAAAACCAGTACAGAAAATGCCCTGATTCACTTTTGCTATTGTTAAGGCAAACACAGAGTTAGAATGTTGACTTGGTGATATTTATTATTATGAAAAAAGCTGCCTATAGCCTTGCTAAACTGTCATGTTTGCTGTTCATGCAGTATCATTTACCTGCTTCAGTGAATGCCACAGCTCTTTACACAAAGAAATTTTGTACTAGCAGTTACATTTTCAATCAAATAATTTTTTTCATCAATAAACACAGAGGTAGCAGCTACTCAGAGTAAAGCAGCACAAACTCAAATCATACGCCAACTTCTAAAACTGAAACTAAAACTCACTTATTAAGCTTATAAAAGATAGGAAGTAGAGAAGTAATACTAGAGCCAACATAACACTCAGGCAATTTGATAGCCTTTTGTTCTCATCAAGAGGTTTTACAACTAAATATTCTAATTTATAGAAATAGCTGTTTCTGGAAAGAAGTAATCATCATACCAAGTTAATAATTTTTTAGCAAAAAGAGATTTATATCAATTTCAAAATGCTTAAACCATTGAAAGTTTATTTTAACATAGTACTACCCTTTGGTTAGAAACTAGGTCAGAATTGCTCACCTAAGGCTCTTTTCTCCCTCTGTGCTCTACATATCTAATTATGTTGATGCTTGAATGGATGTAAACCAAAACAATCTCCTTGAAATTTGTGAAAATCAGTAGCAAGAAAATAAAACAGGGAATCAGGTCCTTCTAGAAGTCTGTCTTCTGCTGTATCATTGCCAAATTCCTTCACTGTGACTCCTAATAAATGTCTTAGTCTTCTCTTGACTCCTAAATCCCTCTTTCTAAATACCAAGAGGTCTCAGATGATTCTTGGAAATAACATCATTCGCGGTCACCTTGTCTTCTAGTCATCTTTAAGGCCAGTTAAAAAAAAGACCTTTTAGGCGGTTTTGGTTTTTATTGTTTGTTTGTGTTTGTTTGTTTTAATGATTACAAGCTGGTCTTATGCCTACACACACAACTGCAATAATCATAGGCTTCAAAACCTGAAAAACAGGCTTTCATAGACTTCATTGCCTAAGTTTCTCTACCATGTTCTTCACCTCATCAGAAAATGATTGGTGTTACTTTGCATCAAAAGTCTAAGACAAAGATCATGTTCTAGCCAACACCAGACTTGTATGGAAGGATTTAAATTAGAAACCTCAGAATAAAAACCAATAACAAAATCATATGTTGGTGGTGTACCTAATGTACCCTGTAAGAATACTATAGAACTAAAATGCTGTTTCTACCTTTGCTCAGACATCTATGGATCTCTCTTTGTAAACTCATGGCATATAATTTTAGCTGTGTCTGGGTCAAACAAAAAATTTAAGTGAGAAAAACAAGCTTGCACTAAGCTTAGTGCCTTGTGCTAAATCTGTAGCATTTCTAACTCTCTGCAGCAACTCCTCTATAATCACTTTTCTGAACAAGTTTGTCTGATTTGTAACCTCCCTGAGCTCATGTTAAGGCCTAATAGCTGTCCTAATAGTCTAATCCTTCTTCAAAATCAGCTGCTTTGTTCAAGGCTCCTTGCAGCAAATATAGAGTTTCTTGGGTCTTGTGAGTTTTTCAGTATTCAGCTGGCACTCTTCTTTGTTTGGAAAGAGAGCATAATAGCCATGAGGTGTCTGTTCTGCAGAGGGAACTGTTGTTCACGGATCCTAGCTTGACAGATGTGAACTTTTTGTGACACAGTCCCCATCTGCTTGTTTCAGAAGTCGCATCATTAAATATTGCCCCAAATGCATGCATCCACATAAAGACTGAGCTGTAGTCATGGGAACTTAATCAGATAACATTTCCTGTTGCTAACCTTCTGTGCCATACAAATAAGTCTTTAGATTTGGAAAAAACATCAGCTTGCACTGTCCATATCACAACATTAAACATTTAATATCAGATATATGGTTTTCATTTCTCAGAAATATGTCTATATTAGTAATTTGAGGCACTCAGAGAATTTTAGTAGACACATGGACTTATTTTAACAAATTGCATATTTCATTTTATCAGTCTTCATATATACTGTAACTCTTTACTGTTTTTTAACTGGTTTTAATATTTCATTTATTTATTTACTTTATTTTTTTTTATTTTGCATTATAGGAATGACTCCAAAGAAAACACCTTGAATTGATAACAGAATTTTTACAACATAAGGATATATAGATTTGATAAATCAGCCTCAGTTTTTCATATGCACAATCTGTGCTTGTAATGCCACAGAGAAAATAGATATACTGCAACAATTTATCCAGCAGCTGTGGGAGAACAAAAGAAATGCAAGTTTTCTTAAACTTATTCTAATTAAGTAATTTTTAATTATTATAACTTATTTATTTCCCAGAATAGCAATAAAGCTAGCATCTAAGTTCAAAGATTTTTTTAACCTTTCCTGTGTTTTTTACTAACTCTTCAAAGTACTTCCCCAATTTTACTGATATATCATATTCACCAATTTAGCTCCTACTGTAAAACTTTAGAAGATGAGCTCTGTTTAAAAGACAGGGGAAGAAGGGAAAAATATCCCTTCCTCCTGCTCCGTATAAGAACAAAAGGAGAACCATTCAGAGGAGTCATTCTAAATGGATGATCACATCCAGCATTTCCCAGCACAGCATGCAGAGAAGCTATGATAGGCAGCAAGTATCTGGATGACATGTGCACCATGCCAGTCCTCTTTTTCCTGTCCAGTAGGTCAACAGCTTGCACAGAATATTTGGTTTGACTTTTTTTGTGGTTAGAAGGATGTAAGCTCCTGGTTAGAAGAAGGTCAGGCAGATATCAGTGGGGTAGTGTTAGACATAGGAAACTGTTAAGAACATGGCTGCCTTTCCAAACTTCAGGTTACTCTCTGGTACATAAACCATCCATCTTTCATTTTAAGTCAGACTGTAATAAATTTTAATGAAATGCATTTATCTATTTTTTTTTGGAAGAGGCTTTGTAAAATTTTACAGTAACTATCTAACAATTTAAAATCCTAATCTGTTTTTTTCAGGGGTGAAAGCATGGCTGCTTCCTCCAGCTCTTTGGAGGTTGTTGATGCCAGTGTAATTTCTGATACAGCAGAGAGTGCTGTCATGCCTAATGGTTGTAACTCATGTTCCACTCAATCTATGTCAACCAGTAAATTTGCTGCATGAAGCACAGTGAGATGGGTCATGCTCACCCACTGACTGCTACTCCACAGGTTGCCCCTTCTGCTCATTGTCTGATACTGCCTGAAAACAAAGCAGAAAAAAAAAAAAAAAAAAAAAAAAAAAAAAGACTTTTGCTCCCAGGTCATGTATCTGTATAGAGATGAATCAGTGTAAGGAAAACAGAGCTCTGGAGCTCTGCAGGGAATCTTGCTTAGCTCATACCAGTTACGATAAATACTTAGTACCAGGTACATCTAGATGTTTTGCAAAAATGTGATACTTCACTCCTTGGGACCTGGATTTAACTCCATTTAAGAAGAAGAGGAAATTAGCACCTACAGCTGAAAATAATGAAGGAAAAATATGGAACAGTGCCCATAGGTCATTTGTCTTTGCTGGTTATTTCATGCACAAATCTTTTGTTGCAGAAAAGCAACTTTCCTGCAGAAAATTTTCTCTTGATATTTGAAAGAGATTGGTGTTCAAAAAGTCTGAGTACAGCAGAAAGAAAGAGGAAGAAATGTGGTATATAAATGTGGAACACAGCCTTTTGTTTATGTAATTTAAAGAGTAGCATTGTTTCCCAGGAACCTCCAGTATATTTTCTTTATGTTTGATTTCTTTTTTTAGTCTTAAAACTTTCTCTCTTTTAAAATAAATTAATTTGGACTACTAGATTATGTGAAAAAATTCTTGTAATAATCTTATCTTTTGCTTCTCCCTTTTCCTTTTGACTCTTTTTCCTCACCTTTTTGTCCTTAATCTCATGAAAAGGAATAATACATATTTGATGCAAGTAATACAAGCCTATTTTTACTTAGAATGAGTGATTTTTTTCCCAAGTATAAAATTTGTATTCTCTGTGATTCTTTGTGGTATTTGATTCTCTGCACACCTGAAGGCTACAGAGTTAAAAGTCAGTTTAATATTTTCTGTTATTTCTGCTCGATTTATGAGAACTGTGTTATGAAGAGAAACCACCTTTAAGTAGAATGTGAATTTCAAAGTTACGATGTGTTATGTGAGTTAGAGTTGTTACAATGTTTACTATAAAACGAAGTTAATAATGTTAAAGCACTAAGAATCCCAGTGTTTGTACCAGAATGTGAATTGTATTCATCCCTTACCCAGATATTGTATCCATTTACCATTTACCATTTCCAAAGGAATTTACCATTCCAGGCCACTGCCGCTGTTCCCCAGCATGGCGTACAGCCAACCCCCTTATGCAAATGAGGAGAAAAGGGTTCTGAGTACATGGAGAGCCTCTAAAATCAAACAAACCAGAGAAAAGAAAAACACAAGAACCCCACAACCTAATCAATAGAAAGACCAGGATGCTTCTAGCAGAATACCTGAAGTCCTCACTACCACCATGAAAGTGCCTGACTAAGGTGACCCCCTACACAGAATAAGCCAAAGAGTCTTCCACAGTCTCCCCTTGAGGACGGGAGCCCCAGGCCTGCCAAGGAACAACTGACAGGACTGAAGCACCTCCTGCCTGGCACCTCCTTCCTGGCACCTCCTTCCTGGCGACCTCATGGGAGCAGCGGTGGCGTGCGCAGTCCCGAGCCCCCACCCGGAGCTGATGTCCTAATAATAGGCGTAAAAAGGATCTGGTGTCCTGCCCTGTTTATTTCAGACTGCATAATGGTTACAGTCATCTAGTGGTCAGAAAAAATGCACCAGATTGTCTTTGGAGGCAGCAGTCCACATTAGCCATTCTTGTGTCTGTACATGCTGGTTTGCGAATGTTCTATTCCCATAAAAGCCCCTCACACATGCCCGAGGCACTGTTTTCTGTAGAGTTGCTACTATATCCCTGATAACAGAGAACTTCTACACAAAGATTTTACACTGCGGACACATGAAATGTTGGGACATCAAGAAAGAGGCACTTGTATTTAGTTATTTGATGTGTAGTTTTCAAGATCAGAAGAAAACTTCAGGTAATCCTCATTTAGCAGTGTGGTCAGGAAGATGACTGTCCACAGCCCTGCAGCAAAAGAAGTAGGTAACAGTTATCTGCTCCAGGTATATTTTGTAATTTCATATTTACATTATTATTATTAATTTTATTATTATTGTTGTTGTTGTTATTTGTTATTGTCATTTTTAAAACTGTGAGTCATTCTAGCTGTGTGAGTAATCGAAGCATGAAATTACTAATTTTGATTGGTAAAACTGGTAAAACTAATTATGTGGAATTCATGAAGTGTTTTCTCTCTTTCTTCTTTTCCCTTATGGTATTTTGTAAGTGAAGGCCAGATGAAGAATTATAGGTTGTTCTGAACACTTTTTGTGCCAGTTCTATTCATGGTGTTCTTGGCTTTCCATTACTTTGAAGAAGTTCATGAGCTTAAAGAAGATTAGAAACTAAATAGAGGCTAACATTTTGAAATAAAAGGTAATGTAAAAATCAAAGTTATCCAGCCCCTGATATGTGTGTGTATGTAGTTTTTATTGTGGTTTTATTTTGTTTGTTTTGTTTAAAAACAAAATAACATTGGAAAAAATGTTATGGGATACTTTCATTTTCTAACTGCAGACACAGATGACACGTAGAAGTAAAGAAAAACATTTAGATTCTTTCCAATGGCTCTGTCTTCTGCAACTATTATGAAAGTAGAGGGCAGAATGGAGAAGGCAGCATTAATACTTTTTGAATTATTCTGAATTCAGACATGGATCTCAAAGATTTCAGAAAATTGTTACTAATTACCAAAAAATCCCCCAAAACAAAAAAAGTCCCCAAACAACCCAGAGGTCTCACAAAACTCTTAAAACCTGGGGTTATGGGGGATCCTACTCGCTAAAAAAGATGTTGTCCTGGAGATGCTGCAGTGGCAATGGGTGAAATTCTTCAAATTTTCTATTTTTTAGAATTTTTTAGCCCAAATTTCAAGTATAGAAACGATTTAGGTGTTTAGAAACCACTGAATTTCATGACATGTAGGCTTTGAATTGTTTAAGTCACCAAAAAATATTGAGCTCTTAGGTATTTTAGAGCTTCTCTGTAATTGATTTGATTTATATGTTTGGGAGCAGTCTTTAAACTTACTTTTAAAAGTGACTTTTTGACTTCAGAAATTCATGTCAGTATCTATGGACTATTCAGAATGATATTTGATTTTTCATTGACATGCAATGGACTACGGATTTCTTCCCTTTCATTTTACTCCTCACTTAGATTCTCTAGAGAAACAAATAAAAATACAGGGAAAATACTCGTTAAAAATGAGGATATACTCCTTATGTATGGGGAGAATTACATCTGGGGAGCACCAATGACTGCTGAAATTGAAGTTTCAATTCATATTAAAAGCAGCCTTCATCATCTAAAAGGCATCAATACAGATAAATAGAGGCTGGGCACAGCCTATAATATACATATCAGAAGAGTAAATAATTTGCTCTGTTATTGATTGAGAGTCACTCTGGTGCAATATCATTTTGCTGTTCACTTTTTGCAGAATTGTCTGGCAGTAAGTCTGTGATGGGTGATTTTAAACTTAATATTTACAGAAATATTTAATAGTAAAGAAATGGCTAAATGCTGTCACTCTAATGACTTTCTAATGCTGTCATTCTAATACAGTCATTCTTTCAGCACAAAAAGCTGGAGTTCAGATGATTTTCCTTATTTAAATATGGCTTCACTCAATAGATAAACAAATAAATATTGTTGAACTATCACATCTGCATTAGGATTATGCTACCTGGAAAATCATTGCAAGCTGCTATTAACTGTTGGCAAGGAGAAAATGTGTTTGCTATCAATGAATAATTACCTGAGTGGAAAAAATGTTGGGTAACTTTATTTCTGTCCTTGATAGCCAGAGATTTTGGCTATTTTAAAAATTTCCTTTCTGTAAATATCATCACCTGTAATAGATTCACATCCTTTGCCAATGATAGATTCTCCCCCAGAAAAACCCATTCCTTGTTATAGATTTTAGTGGCAGTGGTCTGGCAGTCTTGTGACACAATCTTACAGCAGTGTTTGCTTTAGCTGACATTTGCCATTTCTTCCTTGCCCAGGTTGCTGTTCTAGGAAAACTTGGAGTTGCTATGCCTGGAGTGGGTAACTCCCAAGCAAAGCACATCCACATCCAGGCCTGTGCACCACAGAGGGGTGGAAGAAGGACAGTACATGCCAGTTCCCTCTACTTGGATGCCAGGTCACTTTGTCCACCATTATCCTGCAGCAGCCATACATATGCCACAGCGCCAAGTGCTGTGTGTACAGACACCTGTAACCTCCAAAGATGCACAAAAGGTACATTATGCAATCCAAACACTTGCATGTGTTCTTGTCTCATTCAACATTCTTGAACTTAGTTTAATTACCATGCAAACTGCATTGTAGTGAGTGGTCAGGTATGCGCAGCATATCTGTTAGGTCAGGCTAAAATTGCCAGCTGTGGCTCAGTTCTGCTGACTTTGCCTTTTACTTCATACATAAGGGCAGACCTCTAGCTTTGGAATTGAGGGAGGTGAAAGACAGCCATTAGGTATTCCTAAATTAGTGTGAAGTTTTGTGTGCAGAGATAGAAAAATAACTTGTTTGGGACATTTCTGGAAATCATGCCCAAAAGCTGCTCCTTAAGCCTTCCAGAAATTCACAGAACTGAAAAGAAACCCTTTACCAAATCAACAAAGCAGCTGCAATGCAACCTTCCATCTCTAGAATTTAAAGTACAATTAGAACAATTAGAGAACAATACTTCAGCTTCAAGCACCATAACACAGTGACTCACCAACACATTAAAATTATTACCAGTGCTCAAATTAACTGTCCCTGTCCAAAATGAATTGAGAATAAATATGAACTAAACTTCTCCTGCCCTTAACTTCCTGGTGGCCACAGAATTTTATCTATCTTTCAAAACCTTTTCCCAGAAATGGCTTTTCAGCACCTTCAGAACTATGAAATGAAGTTACATCACTGGTTTCTAAAAGAACATAGTAGATAGAAGCCAATCACTCGATGAAAAATACATTAACAAAAATATTTTTGTTTAAGCATTTTTAAAACAATTGATTTTCATTGTAGTATCAGGGTTTTTTTTTTTTTTTTTTAAGTTCAGTATCTTGTGTCTGTTTCTTTGTTTATGTGAATCTTCATAGTGAGTTTGTCACTGGTGACAGCTAGTGGTTGTCTAAAAAGTGTGGAAAGTAGGGTCATCTTGTTCACATGTACAGTAAGTCTGGAATGAATCTTGTATCTTATCTGGTCTGCACCTGGACAGGTTGGCTAATGAAAGATGCAGAAACACCAGTAACAAGCATTTTATTTTTAATACTTTGCATAGATTTGATTAAAAAGAGAAAGAAAAGTAAGATGCCCCCTGTAGCCTACTAGAACTGCAGATACTGTCAAAGTCTGAAAGCCTTTCCTGCTGGTGTAACTACTGTCCTGGTGTGCTCTGCAGTCCATAACCAAAGCCTCATCTCTGTGCCAAGACTGTAAGCAAATGGCAAGTATAGTGACTAAGGAGTATTCAGCTAAAGAGAAGTTTCAGTAGTTTTTAAATAAGAACATTTATTCTGGGAAACAGAGAGGACTAAAAAAGGAAAAATAAGGACCAGCAGCAAAGTGAAAGCTTGAAACTAGATCTATAATGCATTTCATGTCAGTGGTCTGGGAAAAAAAGCAGAAACCTGGCAAAGTAAAAGGAAATTTTGTAAGGTTTTCAGTGAAATAGATCAAAAACATTAAAGCAGCAGCTTACGTCAGAGTAAAAAGCATTTTCTTTCAGTTCTGAATTATTTAATCTCCTTCTGACCTTATTGTTCTAATAAAGACAGCTTTTAAAAGAGGAGGGGTTGCTAAATACAGAAGGGTTTGTTTCTCAAAATGTTTAATTTCACCATTTATTAATAAAGCATTTCATTTTGAAAATGTCAAAACATTTTACTTGCATGTTTCCTGGGTAAAATGTTTTGACATTTTGAAATCTCCTCATTTCTGACAAAAGCATTTGCAGAGTTCAATGCTAAATGAGATTTTTAACATCTAACTTCCACCCATTCTGCTCCCAAAGCCCATTTTGCAAAATGGGTCTTTCTGAGCAAAAAATAAATTTCTTGTTATTCACACAGCAGTGACAAAACAGCAGCTTCTGACAAACAGGAAAGGGAACTCTAGGTTTGTCCTGTAACACGTCTGAATTTGTGGAAGATCAGTAGGGCTGCAGGCAAATGTGCTGTGGCTGCCAAAGGTGTGACTAAGATGGGAAAGGTGATGCTGGGTAGCTCTGGTGGTGAGCATAAAGAACCCACTCTCAGCCCACAACATTGCATGGCTGTGCGCTACTCCACAAGCACCAAACCTGTGGGAAATGTAAAAATATAAAATCAGAGTACAAACCCCCTCTGAATTGTTCAAAACAATCTCCTCCTGAGTATCTCATTTGCACAACAAAGGACATCTAAGAATCTTACTTGAAGCAATTGTTGATTAAAATGTTTGTGCTGCTCCCTCTTGCAACTATTTTTGCTTTCATATTTTTATAACTGTATTTGGTGGACACTTTGAAGTTCCCACTGTGCTTTAACAGTCTATTTTCATTGATTGTGTCTTTCTGGCACTCTGACTGTTTCATTGTGTCCTACATCATCTTGTTTCTTCAAACAAGAGTCTCATGTTTTCCTTTTGAGCTATCTTATATTTGCCTACAGAATTTGGAGAAGGAAGATGCAGAAGTCAAGTTCTTAAAGAACCTCTGGAGGACCTATCCAATGATAGAACTAAGTTGTCCTTTCTCTAACTTGCTCACTCTTATTTCCACATAAAACCTCTCTACATTTCCCATAGTGGTGGTTCCTTATTCCTTCTGAGGTACTTCAGTTGCTGTCACATAGAAGCAGCAGCAATAGCAATAATAATAATAATAAAAAAATTAAATAATATAACAGTAATAATAATAATACTAATACTTGTCCTAATTAATAATTATATTATTATTTAGAAAATTAGAAAAATTAGATACAAACCCCATAAATGTTCACTATGCGCTTTTTTTTTTTTTTTTTTTTTTTTTTTTTTTTTTTAATAAACTATTAACTAGTGCAAGAACCATCTTGTAATGGAGTGTAAGCCCCTCCTTGTTCCCTTTTATTTATAGGGATAAAAATATTATGAGCATCAGATAATCCGAGAAACGCACAGTGATAACTCCTGAAAAAGAGCCAGGAAATGGACCATCACCCTTGCAGAAATGTCCAAGGTGCAGAAAATGGGGAGGGTACATCTCTTCCCTGCTGTTCATGCCACATGTCCAACATGCAGTGCCTGTTCTGTGCCACCCTGAGGCACTGCAGTAATTGCACAAGGAGACGAGTGGGTGACAACGATGAACCTGACTCTGTGAGCATCAGTCTGCCTGCCCTGTTTTTTTTTTTGCTAAAGCACAGCAGTCTTCTCAGTTAACACAGAATTAATTTGTAATGATTACTTCAACATTTTATAAATTATATTGAGTGAGATAATATATGATAACTGCACAGATTATATAATGCATTGATGTCTTTACAAAAAATGTCATGACACGGCAATCATACTACAGCAAAACAAATTATCACAAAGTGGTTCAAATTGTATTTCTCTCTAGTAAATGAATCATAACACTTTAACGCCCTCAGATAATCTGCAATTCAATGAACAAAAATAGAACCCAAATGACAACACAGAGAAGTTAGAGTGCTCAGGGCAAAAAGATGTGAAAAGAACACAGGGAAGAGAAGGAAATAATACACTGAGAGATAAAACACTGTGCAGAGTTTAAGCAAAACAGGATCAAAGTTCCTGTGCACTTTTCTTTTTGTTACTTTTTTGATTTATTGCCTAAAAATAATTTATTATACAGCTGAATGACAGGTAGTATTTACTAGAAATTGTAGCTACCACCTTTTATTTTTAAAATTAAACATTACTGTAGATCTAAAAGCATAGTTTGATGTCTACAAATTAAACTTCAGTTTTTCATCATGTTCTATTTTGCTCAAGCTGATCTTTCTGAGATCTGCAAATTTGCTTAAAATGATTTATGATTTCATGAGAATGTTACCCTTTGTAACTCCTTAATGACTTAGCATACTTTCAGTAGTCTATACTGTAGACAGGAGGAAAAAAATGGTCTCCAGGAGTGGAGATATAAATTAAATACAGTGTTAGCCATTTAGAATATGGAGATATTGTAATGCTTTGGAGTGACCCTGATCAGTGATTAGCAAGCTCAGTGCTGCTGTTTGCTCAGTGTGGAAGGTAGCAGCCCCTGTTGTTATCTTCACCTCTCAGGGCACATAAGGAATATAAAGGTTATTTTCCATGTGGTATAATGCAAAGACATTGGCACTGTATTTCTTTGCAGACATCGAGTATTTTGTGGGATCTTTCAAATATGTTCTTCAACATATTCAAGTGAAAGAAACTTCTGTGAGACTTGTAAATGCTCTAATATTAGACCATTTCCAGGCCCATTAGAAAATCAGTCTAAGAAGTAACAATTTTCTATCAACTCCTGTGTTGAATGTCACTGTAGAATTTTTAGTGGTTGTGGGTACTGCTACAATAGTCATGGCATTTGCCATATCTCTGTACTCTTATGGACCAGAAGGAAAAGTAAAGATGCTGATCCTTAGGCTAATGCAGAACCATGATAACAGATGTACTGCAAACAGGTGATTGAAACAAGAATTGATGTACAAGAGACAAGGTTGATGGATCGTTTTTGTCTGTGGGACAAATACTGTTCCATAGGGAGAAATCATCTGTTTTCATTTAAAATACTGAATCCTGTCTGCCTGCTCCCCCCATTACTCATATTAAACTCTGCATGATTACTATAATACTATTTCAACAAGTGAACTATAATGTAAACCTATTCAGAATGAAGAAGAAAATCTTTAGATGAAGGAATAAACAGTCAAAAATTGTATTATGATATTAATTTAGTTTTGCTTTTCAATTTGTTGTTATGGTAACAAGATATTGCACCAGAATAAAGCAATACTTTTATCTATGATTTTACAAGTACCACACAAAACATAAGATGTTCATTCCATGTGTCCATTCCTTAATTGTAGAGAAACAAATAATGCTGTAACACCCTGTGCATATTTATTTTTTTTTAAAAAACAAAACAGGCAAAAAACAACACAAGAAAACAAACTATTCCACAGGATTTTTAATAAAGATTACATCCTGGCAGAATGACAAATAAAATGGAGACCAATAATTTTGCCATATGAATGTAGACTTCTGATAAAAGTCCAGGAATCTTACTAGCAGTGGCCTACAGGAATATAATGTCAAGGACAAAATCCCACAAACACCTTATGATGTTCTAAACCTGAAGAGGATGAAATTTTAACCTCCAGAAGTAGTAAACTTGATTTCTTCCTTTTTTTTTTTTTTTTTTTTCAACACAGAAACTTTCTGACGCAATTGAAAAAAAAAAAAAAGAAAAAAATGAAAAGGTATGTCAAAACCGTGAGAATCATGATGCGCTCCTAAGAAAGAAACATTTCCCAGCTGGAATTATCAAGGTGGAACAGTTAACTCTTTAAGAAATCTAAGAAACTGTTTAAGAAATATAAATTAAGAAAATTAAATTAATCTCTTCCCAAACTCAATCAAAGCATGAGATGACCTCAGCAACACTAATCATTCCAGGATCATTTGTAATACATAGTGATATGGCAAAATCTGTTCTGAAGGCAAATTTATGGTAAACCAAAATAACAGTTTAGAGATAGTGAAAAAGCCTGGAAAATATTGTTCTTGAGAATCAAAACCATCCAATTAACAGAGTGACCTGAGTTAAAAATAAAATTAAAAAAACCCCCAACAACCCCTATGGCAGCTGGCAGAAAACAGACACTGAAAACTTCAGCCTTCTGATAACATGGAGTACAAGTGAATGGAGATTCAAGCAATATTATACTTCATGCATGAAAAAGTGCTTGGAAACAGGAATATATATGGAAGGTAATTTTATTTTGTGGTACTAGCTCATTATGAAGCAATTAGTGCTATTATTATATTTGTTTTGACTTCTGCCTGACAGAGAATCTTCACAAGCTCTCTATAATATTGATGAGAAATACTCCTCACTTTGAAGTGAAAGACAGAAAAGCTGTTTTTAAAGAGAGTGCAAGAAAGGAAGTCTTACAGTCAGGATGGTCAATTTTTTGACAATTACAATTTTGTGTATCTTACTTTATCCCTGAGAAAAGCTCAAGGTTTAGATCCCATGTGTAATGAAACATTCCTTTTGTCTGATGAACTCTTACTTGTAGACAGGGACTTGTAACAAAACCAGAATCTGAAAACTAAGACATAACTTACCTTCATAGGTTAAATCTATATTACATCCATTGCCGTTTTCTCAGGTGTAGACCAGAAAAGGCAGCCTGCCTTCTCAGTAGCTTATATGAACTGTCCACCAGGCTCTATAAATGTTAAAATGTAAACAAGGAGAGAAGATACTTAAAAGTAAGGTTTACATGCTAACCATGGCAATTATTATTCTGAAAAAGATGCTAGGCTTATCTGCAGTGGAAAGTAAAGGTGTCAGTATGGAAGGGGTGGCAAACGAGGTATTCACGCAAAAGAATCTATCATAAGAGTTAATAATTGGTGCTGTCAGAGCTAATTGGCATTCTGCTGCCTATCAAGAGCAAAGCCATCTGGGCTCCAATAAAATGCTGGGCATCATCAGAACAAACTGAAAGGTCATTTAATCAATGGTTTGACTATAAAGATTATCCTTCTTCTAATGCTGATTTTTGCTGGTTTTTGCTTGTGAAAGTTTTGGAAAGCTGTTACTGTGGGTGCTCTGGTGAGCACTGAAATGGCTGACAATATCTTATACTCATGGTATCTGATGTAGAACTTAGAAAGTGAAGGAAATGGACATCTAAATGTCTGTTTGATGCTGATCAGTTATAAAATGTCACTGGCACCTGCCTGATTTGAATTTTATGGAGAGGTTGGAGTTAAAAAATGATGACAATAACACTGATGTCTATATTTAGGACCCAGCATAATTTTAGGAACAGAGCTGTTTCCTGAACTAGGGCTAATGGGATGCATTTTTAGAATCCTGTAAGACAATTAGGCACTCAATGACCTCTAGTTTGCTTATATCATGTTACAAGCTAGCAGCATAAGTGAACCAGTCCTAATATCTTACACTTAATAGAATACAGTTCCTGAATCACCTATTTTTTAAAATATTTTTTTCCTATAAACAAAAAGGTATATTTGCCTTTGCACCATCTGTTAACTACAAGAGTTTCCAGAATGAAGAATGTAAATGAGGTTGTGAATACTGAAGTTCACTTTCCTTTTCATTGCTTCTGTTATTTTAAAGAGTCAGTTAATTTTCTATTTATTTTTTTATGAAATACTGAGCTGGGAGACCTTTAAAAATGTCTATGACTCCCTAAAGTTTTCTTAAATCCTGTGATCTTCAAAGGCAGTTTTGAAAAATTTGAAAAGGTTTTTTTGTCCATCTTTTAAAATGAGAGGGAAGACAGGTCCCAGGAAAGACAAGATGGAGCTCTTTCATTCCTCCCAGTGTTCAGGCTATTTTACCCCAGAAATTCTATAAAATTATGCAGAAGAATGAATACGTTGTACAAATAACTATTTTAGAATTTAAATTAAGCAGATAAGGATCATGACAGTACTTGACTTTGTGTTATCTTTTAAAATGCATACTCATTCACAATGGGTTCTGATGAGAATGCTATAATATCATAGTTTGAGCTGGAAGGGATCTTCAAACATCTTCTAGTCCTACTACCCTGTAGTGATCACAAACATCTTCAACTAGATTAGGTTACTCAGTGCCCTATCCAACGTGATCTTGAATATTTCCATGGATGGTGCACTTACCACCCCTCTGGATAACTTGCTCAGGGTTTGTGCTCAAATGAAAAAGAAAAAAAAAAAAATAGTCTTCCTTATACCTAGTATAAATCTACCCTCTTTTCATATAAAACTAATTTCCCTTTTCGTACCATAACAGGCGTTGTTAAAAAGTTTGTCCTAATCTTTCTTGTAAACTTCCTTTAAATACTGGAAGGTCTCAATAAGGTCTCTCTGGAGTCTTCTCCAGGTTGGACAACCCCAACTCTCTCAGCCTGTCTTCATAGGAGAGATGTCCCAGACCTCTCATCACTTTTGTACCTCTCCTCTGGACTCACTCCAACTGTTCTGTGTCCTTCCTGTGCCGGGCCCCCAGATCTGGATGCAGGGTTCCAGGTGGAACAGAATCCCTTCCCTCCCTGCTGCCTGTGCTGCTCTGGATGCAGCCCAGGACAGTTTGGCTTTCTGGGCTGGGAGTGCTCATGTCTTAGTCATGTCCAGCCTCTTATCTCCCAGCCTGTGTTGATGACTCCCTCCAGTATGTGAAAAATATCATAATGTAGTGGTTGTTGAATACTTCTTCTTCAGCCCATCCAAACTGACAGTTCATATCCCTTCCACAATCTCTCTTACTAGAGAGTAAGTCATGAGCAGTCACTGAGAAAAGACCTTTAAAACTAAATGAAAGGAGGCTTTTTGGAGGTGGGCTTGTTTTCTTCTCCCAAATAACAAGAGGTAGCACAAGAGGAAACAGCCTCAAGTTGCACCAGGAAAGTTTAAGGCTGGATATTAGAAAAAAATTAATCTCTGTAAGGGTTTCCAAATATTTTAACAACATGATTCTAGAGGAGTCCCTGGAGGTGTTAAAGACCTATAAATATGGTCCTTAGTGGGTAGCTTAGCACTACTGCATTAATGGTTAGACTCAGAGATCTTAAGGGTCATTTCCAATCTGAAGTATTCTATGATTCTATTTGCTGATATTGTGCCTTACTACTAAGATCTGTGTGGTGTTTGACTAAGGCAGGTAGCTAATCCTCCTGCTTTACTTTCCTGCATGGCTGCCATTAGATACATCCTTTGGGGAAATCTACAGATTCAGCTCCTGACTGAGGTACTCTTAATTTTGTTTGAGCTCCTTTTCCGGACTCTTGGATTTTCTGGAAAGCAGCTACAGAAGACAGCTAATCAAAATTGAATAATAAATGAATAAGAATTTGGGACTTGATTTTCTTCCAACTGTTTTTCCATTTATCAGTTATTTTGATAAACTCTGAGTCTGCTTTTCATAATCTGTTGACTAATAACAAAATAACACCTGTTTTGGAAGCCTTTACTCTGTTTATTTCAATTTGGGAACAGTATCAACACACATATGACGTTTCAATATCATGAACCAGAAATTCATCTTTAAAAGTTTTAAGAACAGGCACAATTTGATTTTTGTCCTGCCTTTTTCTCTTTTCTCATTGCATCTACTTCTCAGAGGTATCATAAAAAAATTAAGCAGTCCAGACATAAACTGAGACTCTTGTAAAGTTGTATATGAGCAAATAAGCAATGAATACAGTTTCTGATTAATTTTATAATTTATTCTACTCAAAGAAATGAATTCTTTAGTTTGTTCACTTATAAATGCTACCGAAACTTCAAATTATTAGTTTGTGTCTAGTGGAATATGTTGTAAATACTTCCATTCAACAATACTGAATATGTATGTCTGTAACAATATAAACTAACTATTAGTTATCTTTTTACTAAAATTATTTGGAAATTAGAGCTCATAGCTGGATTGACTATTTACATAAGTCATCCGATTTGGAGATGTAATAATACCATATTTTAAGGAACTCACAAATCATGTTGATTTAGATGCCAGCTATAATCAGGTGCAACTGGTTATGCAATTTGAAATGCAGCTAAAGTGTTGTATTTTGTTTTTTAATGTGAATGATTATTAGCAATTCAGGTATTTTTACAACTGGCTTTTCTCTAACAGTTATATGCTATGTTCCTCTTTTCTACAGCTCACCCAGTGTGTGAAGCATCAAAATATCCACCTCTGCCCTGTTTCTTCATAGGCAACTATCTCTGTCTGTACTGATCTTCCTCTCTACTCTTCTGTTACTGTACAACAAAATTGATGTTTTCTCCATTTATAAAGTGCCATTTTGGCATTCTTTCCCCATTTAACATCACCCAGAGAAATTGTCACCAGCACTAGACAGAAAATCTGATTTCGGTGACAATAAGGAGATCCATATTGCCTTTATGAAAGCAGACTGAACACGTTTGCACTGAATATTAACCAGACTGCATGTGTGAAAAAGCTGTGGCAGGTGATACTTGACAACACAGTCCAGCCAAGCCTGACAATCATACCAGCACCAGGAGTGCAGACTCAGCACAAGCTCTCATTTCAGGAATCTTCTTATGTTATGTTACACAGAACATGGATGTAGAGTGAGATCCAAGCAGTCTCATACATTTAGCTGATTGCTGTAATAGTGAGGACAATTTTTATGTCCTAGAAATTGCAGTGTTTAAAGACCGAATAATTAAAGAAAGGTGGAAAATTTTCTCTCTGATCCAGGGCAGCATAATCTTATACAAATCATATAAATCTATTTTGGTATCCTTCTTTTTGAAAAACCTGATCCTTTAGAGTGTCTTCAGTTAAAACTTTTAAGAGCAAATAAGAAAAGTGGCATGAAATATAAGGGCAAAAATATGCAGAGCTATGATTTCTTTTAGAAAATAGAGGATTGCCGCTGGAAGAGCTTAGTGAAATTTTATCAGTACAATAAAGCCCATGGGTGCTCATCTGTTAAGTTTTTCAGATCTATACGCATCTTGCATCAGAATTGTTAACTTAGCTGCATGTGGACTTTTCAAAAAAGTGCCAAAAGTTTGATTTTTGAAAAGACTATTTGATGCCTGGACGGAGTTTACAAGATATATCCACAAAAGGCACAGTGGTAGATCACAGAATCAGAATTTTAAATGGGTTACCCTATGTGTTATCTGTGTGACATCTGTGTATTAACACAGTAAAAATACAGTAAGAGAAAAAAAAAACAAAACAAAGGGAATAAAATCTTTTTTGATTAAGGAGTCACAACTATCAATTCTCTTTTATTTTTTACCAATGTCCTTATGCCCAGACAAATGCTTTCTATTTGTAATGTTTAAAACTCCTTTCTCTTTTTTCTCCTATATCTTCTGCTTTGTAATCCTTCTTCAACCTTGCAGTATTTTAACTCAACCTCTCCTTCCTTTCTCCCTCTATGCTTGTTCCAAGAGACTCTACTTCCAGAGTATCAATTCAGTCCAAATGAGATATTTTCTCAGGTACTTCTTGTTCACTCCACTTTTTTGTTTGTTCTTACTGGGTTTTGTTTGTTTGTTTTTGTTTGGTTGGGTTGGGGTTTTGTTTGTTTGTTGTTTTGTTGTTGTTTTGCTTTATTTTGAGGGGTTTCTGTTTTGGTTTGTTTTGTTTTTTGTTAATTTTTGTGTTAATTTTGTTTTGAATCAAGATTTTTGAACTGGAAAGTCAAAATATATATGCATTTTTAAAATAAAACCCCGTGTCATATTCCACATTATGTTCATTCTGAGAGAGGTAGCATAGTAGGCATATTGGAAATTTTTTTACCAGAATTTCAGCTTTACAAGAATTAAAGCTGAACAACTTTCTTCTAGGTTAGTATATGTTGAAGACCCAGTAAAATGACAAACTATGCTGTTTATAGTGCCTCTGCCATGAAGTTAGTAATACTTAGTGTACATAAAAGAGAGTAGGCTTGATAGACGTTGAAGAAAGCCCACAGTCTTCATGAATGACTTTAGGCTAAAACCTCCAACAAAATTCTGCATGAAGACTTTGCATTATGAGCTATTAAAAAGTTCACAGAATATATTCAGTGGTGTCTAGTGGTGGGAACAAAATTATAAATATTGGTTATTAACAAAATAAGGTGACTGGAGAAATTAATCTTTTTCCCACAAAGTTCCATAAGTGTATCTTGGGTTGATCACTATCTTCTAAGACTGCAGAGAACAAAATCCTGGGGGAACAAGATCATTAGTATTTAATATCTTCTTTAAAGATGGTGCTTTATCCAAAATCCTATTTAGAAAAGACCTCTCATTTTAGACTCTCAGAGCATTTTATATAGGTTAGTCTCACCACACCTTTTAAGAAAATTCAATACATTTCATAAATTTTTGCAAAGGAGAACTGGACAGGGTCAGTAACTTACCTCAAGTGGCAGAGAACAGATGAGAAGAAGCAGAAATAGGAACTGGAAATATCTACTCCTAAATTCTGGTGTAAGGCCTGGGTAACAGCAGACAGGGTTTGTATTCGGTTTTACAAGTAACAGTTTTCAAAAGGATTCTGTATTTTTAACCAGGTGTATTTTTTCATAAAGAATGTTCAGTTTCTTAGGAAAATAGCATTTTCCATTTAAAAAGCCAAGTGAATCTGCAATGGAAATGTTTTTATTGAATAACTTTTTATTTTGACTGAAATATGTTAATGGCAGATTGGCTACTGCATGTCCTTATTTCTCTGTTAAGATGTTTTTTATAATGATCTGAGTCTCACTGCAAGATATGAAGAAACCACAAAATTCAGGTATGCTCTGCTTCTAACTTCTTTTGGAAGGGACACAATTGTTTATCACAGATGAAGTATTCTAATTTCTGAGAACTGGCATTAATGCGATACTATAAATCACTGTTACATTGTTATATATTTATGGATTGAAACGTTATCTTAGTAACAAAACTTAAAAACTAAAAAAAATAAAGAAATACTTTATTTTAATAAACATTGTTTTTAGGAAAATAAATACACCCTTGACAATAATAGTGCTGCTTTTCTTTTCTTCCCTCCATCGATAAATATCAGCTATGTCTTTCTCAAATGATCACTTTACATGTTTCCACACTTCATATAATGAATTCTTACATGAATTGTAGATTTTTTAAAATCTTGTATATTTCAGTTTAGGCTTCTGCTATAATCACTCTTGATCTACTCTTTTCAAACATTATCTATTTTAATCTTCACTCATACATCATCACAAAAGTCAGATTTATTTTATTCCTTTATATTTGAGTTTATCCACCAAGATTTCATTACAACTTGTCTTTTTTTATGCAGTTCTGATATGATGAATCTGACAGAGAAATACACTTAAAGGCTGCTGCTATAATATTAGTGAACTCACATCTCCAAAATTTGACATCTTGACTATTCTGTCAGGTGTCACTAACTTCCAGATAGTTAGAATTGATTGTTATTGATTTCAAAGTGCCACTTACTTTAGGTTGACGCCATCCCTCCTTACTAAAAAAAAATATTCTTTGTTGTTTTTTTCTGATATTTCTGACAGCATGCTCTATCTAAGGGAGTCTGATTATGAAATGGATTCAGATTGCTTAACATAAATGGAACTTCCTGATTCACTGCTAAATTGTGTCAGATATGGGTCACAGGGGTCTCTGTATTAAAGACAATCCCATTAAATTTTCTGGCATGACCTTAGCTGCTTCTAAGAGTATATTTTTTACCTAGAATAGCAATGCAGAATGCACATCTGTTGGGGATCTCTTGCAAACAGCCTTGGACAAAACAGGTCCACTTAATAGTATCTCCTTTATAGGCACATGCATTGCCTTGTTATTAAATATTCCCTGATTCAAGAAATTATGAATTATAAATATTACCTTGACTAAGACTTGAGCTCAGCACTGAGAAAAAGTAATTTCATTCAGTCTGATGACTCCACATGGCTGTATCTATCCTACAGCATGTATCTATAGTGTATGACCCCTAGTCTAACCAGGAGACCTACCAGAAAATACCAGAGTTCCCTCTGTTCTAGGAGGCTTTTTGTAAAGTTTCAGCTAAGAAAACCAGGGCAGATCATAAGTGTGCTGAAAATCATCCCTCTTTTACAAATCTCTCCCCTATATGCCTCATGTAACTTTAATGTCCATACTGTGGTCCTCATCAATAGTCAAAGAACAACTTTAGGTGATGTCCTTCTGTCTTCCTTAATGCCTGTTGGATAGAGACATGAATAAAGGCATCACTTCCAAATTCAAGGGCAAAAATCAATTGACAGATGGTCACTAAATGTGTTACAGCACTTTAAAGTCGACCTTACAAGAAAAGCATTTGCAAACATCATGACTTAAAAAAGACTGAGCATTATCCTAAAAACAATGTTTGATGGCAAAAAAAAGAGAAAGGAAAAACAGATACTGGCATGTCCTAATCAGAAGTCTCAAAAGGATGGGTGAAAAAGAATTTACTAGTGTTTAACCACCTGTTAGTAAAGAAAATCTGAATGCCCTAATAACCTAAATAATTAAGTCTTTTCCAAGTAATTTACCCCATTTCCCATTTTGCTTTGAAAAATTATTACTGGTAAAAAGAAACTGAGTATATTCATATTTTGTGTCAGTGTAGATACTGCTAAGGGGCTTCTAGAGCAGAACCACAGTCTGGAGCACCTTCCCAAAAGTCAGAAATCAGACAGGATTGCCTGAGTCCTTCAGGGGAAAGAAAATAATCAGAATAGCCAGATTTACTGTCACCTGCCTGTCCATCATATTTCACTAAATAAAAGATGATCCAAAAATAAACCCCCCTATATTTGCCTGCCTGGCAACGCATGTTTTATATTCGAATCTGAGCACTGCCTGCTTGTAGATGAATAAAGAATCATTAATTATAGTAAAGGAGATCTGTATACTCTGGAGGACTCCAGTCTCCATAACCCTCTTGCTACACCTTTTTTCTTGAGAGTGGTGTGCTTTTTGCACTATAACACTCATGGAAAAGAGTTGGGAAACATACATCATGTCCCCACAATTCTTCTTGTAAGTTCAGCTTTCTCCTAAAAGCTCCCTCTTGCCCCACCTTTCAACCACCCCGGGTCCTCAGCATTCATTTTAACACCTGTTTCTTGTCTGAAATGTGCTTGGAGATGCTCTGTTTGAGAGGCACAACAAAGGTACTGCTGCACTTCCTTGTCCTACTCAAAAAATGAACAATAGTCCTACTCCTTGGCTGAACTGCCAAAGTTAAATCATTGCCATGAGTGAGATTTGGGCTTTTTAAAAGAAACTATGTGTGATTTCCATAGATATATCAAAATTGTGCCTATGAGAGACATCACATTTGGGGGAAAAAAAAGAGGATGGATGCTTTTTGGGAATTCCTCATTTGGCATGTCAATAGTTGAGTAGGCTAGGGAAAATGGACTGAAACTTGCCCATGAGGAGACATTAAAAGATCACATAAAGTGCACATAAACACATGAACATATGCATTATGATGCAGAGCTATAATGAAGTGTGCTAGAAAAATGAAAGTTGTGGTGTGCAATATTCCAGAAAAGTTGGATTTGGAATGGGTTACATGAACTAAGATTAGAGAGCAATTTCAACAGTCATGTTTTGTCTCTGAATATTAGTGGTAGCAGACAGAGCTTGTCATTATCTATACATATGAGTAGCATGCATTGTGTCACCCAGTAGGAAATGAGTGGGGAAAAGGATGAAACTGAGAAAATAAGAATAAAGTAAATGTCAGGAGTAAAAGTAACCTCTGCATTCAGGTCTGTTAAACGGCAAAGGGGTTTTCTTAGGCAAGCAGTGAAAACATCACCGCTTCCCTCATTTAAAAGAGGATCAGAAAAACCTACAGGGCTACATTCTGCTCAAATTTTCTGAATATGATTCTGGCTTCAATACTCTGTATTTACTTTTCCATTGATAAAAGCTAAAGCAGAAACTGCTTCTCCTTGGGAACAATTTATTTTAGCAAAGATTAGTAGGAAGATGGAATATACAGTCCCCCAGGTCTTTTTTCACTGTTGATACCTATGGCAAAATCTTCAGATGGGATTGAGTCTCTTAAAATAAATATTGTAATAGATTTTAATATTGTAATAGATTTTAATATTGTAATAGATTTTAATATGTATTTAAATTACATAAGTTGATGTCCTAGGAATGTTTGAGAACACAGGTGATATGGTCAATATCATTAGCAGAAATATGTAATTTTCAAATAACGTTCAGATTTTCAGTGAAAATAGATACTGTTTTGAATCTTTCCTCACTGGCTTGAACATTACTACGTCATATTGTTATATCTGTGGTAAGAATTGTCCTGAGACCAAAAAATAAATTCCACATAATTTGTTTGTGTTTTTTGTTGATTTTTTCCTCCAAGTATTAGATTCAATATCAATCAAAATTTGTTAGCATAACTAATTGCAATGTAGCATCTTATAGACCTTTATATTTATTTATTTATTTAGTATGCATTGGCTTGCTCTCTTATATAAAGGGAAACCCTTATTTATGTAAAACAGTCCCACACAGTTTAAGCAAAAAACGTATCTTGAGAATAAATCCAAATAGAATAATATCACTTGAAAGTCTGCCACATTACTTTTTAGGTAACCAGCTGGCTAATGACTTTGGTAGTCTCCCTGATAGAGGGTGCTGATTTTCAGAATGAAGCTCTCTAGTTAGAACACTAACTCTTATTTAAATGTAGCTGCACTTTTTGCTGCTCAAAAAATCATTAAGATAATTTCTTAGAGAATCCATTCAGTGAGGATAAATGGCCTTCACATGTTTTATTTTCTGGATACATGATAATATTTCAATGGCAATACAGTATTTCAACATTTAAATCTCTTTTGCAAATTAGAATGAAATTGTATTTTAAAGCTTGTTTTTTTGTCCAGTGATAGACTTGTGTCAGCTTGATGATGGAGAGGCTATCAGATAATTATAACCACCATTGTTTAGCTAAGCTCCATTCACTGAATATACATTTCCATTCTCTTGGCCACTCTGGTATGATATAAGGTTCTTGATGAATTTTAAGTACCACATGTCTTTGTACCAACTTATCTCCAGATTGTTTTCATTCTATATTGACTTGCCCTAGGAGAATTCAGCACTGTGCTTAGGAAAAAACTCATCCTCTGAGAATATAAATATGTAAAATGAGTATTTCCATTTACTACTTAATAGTCCTCTTTTAAATTTAAAAATAATTTATTAATGCAGAAAAAAAAAAAAAAAAAAGAAGCTGCACACATTTTACTGCCTGAGAACATCTTTAAATCCCACCTCTACAGGTTACCTAATTTCCAAATAGGGAAATATTAACTGTAATTCTTCATTACTGAATGAAGTGCTGAAAGTGTGCAGAGCTTTGCCTCTTGGTGTCTGTTGAGCCAGTCTGCCAGTTTATAAACAAGTGCCTCTGGCCACAGTGAGGTATTTGACTGACATTGCATAGAGAGAACTGGCACACTCATTAGGTGTGAAACTGCTTGGGGTCAGCAGTGTTACTTAGCATGCCCATAGGGTATAAAATAGTATAAAACTAGCTTAAAGCTAGGAAAAAGAAAAGCAGTCCTTACTGTTGAAACTATCATTTCAAATGGTATTGATAGGCAAGATCTATTTTGTGCTTACTAACTTGCAATCATTTTAGAGGAGACTTCCTAGTGAAGGTGTTGTAGTGAATGCCCACTGATTACTAAATGCCTATTCAGGAGTGAAGAAGACGAAGTAAAGCTGGTTTTGAAGGGACAGAGACCACAGTGGGACCAAATCCTTATCTTCCCCTTCTGGTTTTTGACTAACTGGAAACACAAGGCATGCAGCATCTTGCAGAGCATATGTCATGTCATTGTCGAGGACTGTGACACTTCCGCTGCCACAGTGGCTTTAGATCATACTTTTGAAAAGAGAAAAAAGGAGTTTAGAGAATGAAAGGTTATTTAGCTCATTCCTTTTTCTTAAAAATAGACACAACTATACCTACATCATCTATCCTCTGTTGTGACAGGTTTTTAATTTTGTTTTTGGGAAAAATAAAGGGATAATACTTTTAGTGATTACTTACATTTTATGTAGTATGGGGGTGTGTTTTGTTAAAAAGTCACCTGCTCTGGAATGATATTAAGGTAAGGACAAGAAAGGTTTTCACTTTGAAACATAACTGGGAGTGCAATAGTTCTTGATTTGCTTACGCTGTGGTCCTGGGGTGACAGGACCTCCTAATTTGTCTCAAAACTGGAACAGCTGTTTAAAAACCCCTGAGTGCAAACAGCTACATGTGACTGAGGAGTGCTCTGGGCCTTCCTATCACTGTGTTCATATAGTTCATTAATTTCAAATTATGTGAAAACTTCATCATGTTATTTTGGAATTGGGCATAAATATGGTTCAGATGGCATTATATAAATAAATAAACAGATTTACACACTGTCCAAGCCTACAAATGTACCATATTTGGGTCTTCAAGTCTGGTATTCAGTGCCTGCACTGGTAGCTAAAAAGCATTTCTCAAAACCCTGGGTTACTGCCCTTTTCCAGCCTCGTGTGAAGGCAGTGCAGTGACTTTGGTCCTCTCCTAGCACTGCCTTCTCCTGAGAACTTCAGGCTGCATAGCAGTGCTGTCTGCTAGAAGCAAAAAAGAAGGGGCTGTTTTCCTTTAAAACCATTTAGGTTCTCTGCTGATGTATCCTCAGAGAGCATTTTGCATCCTGTTTCTGGAGAATGTAGAAATTATAATGAAGTTGGGAGCTAAGCAAGCTCACAAAGAAAACAGAAAAGCACAGAAAATACATTCCTGGCCAAATAGACATGATCTTATTGGGGGAGAGTAAGAAACAGGACACAGAACAAGTACCCCGACTTTAATAACTGACATATTCAGTATGACCATAATCATTCTGCAGAATTCATATCACTTGGCACAGGACTGAATAACAGTACAAGTTTCAGAATAATGAACTTGATTAGTATACCTTTTCAGTGCTCCTCTTCATTGTTTCATAAAAAATCACTCCCTAACCCCAAGTACCTTCTTCAGGATTTAATGTGTTTTTTCAATTACATAAAATAGAGAAAATATCTCTGTTAGGAAACAAAATATTGCCATTATATAGTTGACAAATATGAGCTGTTTGGATCAGTATGCAGATTAATTCCAAACAGAATATATTTGGGTTTTTCTCCCATTTCTCAGGGAATTTCACAACTTTTAGATAGCCTGGCTTTATTTGTCTTGCCTTAATTCATTTTTCCCCATGGCATAGTTGCTAAGCATTTTTGAAGGTGTTTAGCAGTTACTCTTCCCCATGTCCTCAGCTAGACTAAATTTTCAGCATGCTACACTGACAGGAACAGAAAATCCACCTCAAGGATTTGCTGGAAAAAAAGCCCAGATGTGCTGTGTGTAATTTTGCAGTCTCCCCCTTTTAGTTGTGAAGGAATTTTCACAGCTGTAGCAATTAATGTTATCATCCTGATAAAAACTTCAATAAAGAACTTTTATCCCTACTGACTGGAGCATAGAGGATTCATCTTTTTAAATAATACAAAAGAGAGAAGGAAAATCAGATGATTGTACATTATTTCATCTGCCAGATTGCACAAAGCGACTGAAACTGCCAATCCACAAAGAACATAAGGTCTCTGGAATTTCAGGCTATGTTGGGACTTTTTTTCCCTTGGACTCCCACATAGATTAGATAAGGCCCCTGCTGCTGTGGTCATGCTTGGCACCATTACCCACTCTCAGAAGATCCTGTTAGAAGATTATGGGATAAATCAGAATATGAGATGAGGGTCTGGACAGTGGGAGTCATGAAGAGGACACACATCTGCCAACCTTTGTCTCCTTGGGCAGCCAGTGACTATTGAAATAGTTGTACCTTAGGTGCTGACACTTAATTTTCCAGGTGAAAAAAAAATTCACTATGCTGGCAAGCTATCCTAATGCATTTTTTCCAGATAATAGCAGCAAGTATATTTGCAATTCTGCACACAAGTTTTTATACTTTTATAAAATGCAAGAAAACTTTGACATTCTATGGGGAACAAGGAGCTACACAATTTATTATCTGGTTTTACTGCTCTCTGGTCCTCAGGATCATGCCACAGCTTCCCCACTGTTCTTTTTTTTTGCTGGACCTGACCGTGCACTCGGCATGCGCACAAGGCAACCTAAGCCATTTTAGTGATCTTAATTACACACAAACCTACTCATACAGGACTTTCTCTGCTCTCGTTAGCCTGTCTGGTCCTGCAGTAGGGCATCCAAGAACCTTTTTCTTTTCTGTACTTGATAAAACAAGTAGATCTTTTATCCTGCAATATTAGTCTTGTCAAAATTATCCAGCCTCCAGCTGCACCACAATTTGAGAGCTTTGGTGAGTGGGACTCTGTCCTAGTGTTCCTGGCACCTCTTACTCACTGCAGTACCTTTTCTAAACAGAGCAATGCATACTGTCAGATGGTCTTTCACTGATCCTTTGCACAGCATCTCTGTTTCAGGTGTATTAGTCACTTCTTCCTTTTGGTTTTAAATTCAGAAATATGTTTAGCAACTGGATCAA
Source organism: Sitta carolinensis (assembly GCA_032173965.1). Taxonomy (NCBI): domain Eukaryota; kingdom Metazoa; phylum Chordata; class Aves; order Passeriformes; family Sittidae; genus Sitta; species Sitta carolinensis. Next base: position 53,637,317 of record CM063313.1, read on the forward strand.
TATATCTTGACACAAACTCATTGATTGATGATATCGTAATTTACACTTTTGCAAAATAAAAAACACAATGCTCAAAAAGGTAATTTGGGCTTACAATACTTGGAGTTTTCTAATTTTTAGTATATTTCAGGGACATTAGCACAGATAGAGTGTTGAAGATAGGCAGTCACTGCTCAAACACATTTTTTTTTTTGACAGCTGAACAAAAATGAGATTGGATGTGTTGGATGACTTTTCTGAACTAAATTTGCACTGTTATATACAGAGCAGAAGGAGATACTTCAAAATTATACAACTAGCATATTTTTACACACAGGAAGGTCTGAGAACAAAACTATTAAATGGTTGCTTTTTCTGTATTTAAATGTTCTTCCACACTGACCATTAAGTTCCCTGTATTGAATTTAACTTTAGAACAGTCATAGTATACCTTTGTTTCCACAAGTGTACGTGAATGTAATGTTTTATTTCTGTATTCAAGTTGTGACAGCCCTTAGCTTTCAATCCAATTAACTGAGTCATACTGTTACAAAACTCCAAGGAGAGAAAAATGTCAGACCCATAAACTTAGAAATAACAGGTTTGCACTTTTTTTCTTTGAAGGACACACTTCTCTTTCAACTGTATTACTTATTTAATATTTTATAGTTTCAAAATGAAAGGGAAAAATTGATTTTTAATTCCCCTGGGTGATATATTTAGGAGCAGCTACATGCAGTAGCTTATATTAGCTTATAGCAGTTTTCCAGATATATGTGCCCTGTGTTTAAGGACTGAACAGATGAATGTTTTTCATTTTACTTATCTTAACCATATGGTCTCGTTATATAGAATAAGAGGAAGAAACTAAAACTTTTGCCCATGTATTATTTAGGCAAAACTGGGGAGGGTTACTGAGTATCAGCTCAGAGGCATTCAGAGGAACCTAACAGCAGTTTCTAGGGATTATGTGAAAATCCTTTTCCTGGAAGTAAGGATAGTGGTCTGAGAAATGCAAGTTTCTTTCAAGACTTTTAATCACATCAAATGTCCAAAATCATAACCATTGCATTCTACTTACTCCTAAGGGCAGCAACACTGATTATTATTAAGGGATATATGAGCTCCATGCAGTTCCAAAAACAGACTAGAACAGGAAAGGATGTTTGGAAGATTTGGTTGTTTTCCTTTGTTTGAAGTTCTACCTAATCACATGGAGAAGTTTATGTTTGGAGAGAGGCGGCATTTTGCAATTCTTGCAATTTGCAAGAAAGTACTTCAAAATAGGGATGTTCTGTGCAAACTCATAACTAAATGAAAGCCTGCATGTGAAGCAGAAATTTGATATCAGAAAGGGCACATATTGAGAAAAGGGGAACTGAAAGCATTAACAGATTTGGAGCAGAAGTTAAAAAGCAAAAAACAGAAACAAGCTATAAGAAAGGTGCAGAGCAGAAGAAATTCAGAGTGTTTAGTGATATCTAGTCAATTGCAGATATTAATTTCAATTATCAAAAAAGGTGTTTTTGGAATATTCAGCCCGACAAGTGCACGCCTCTCACCAGAACTGAAACTAACAGAAGCAGCTGATTGTTAGTCTGATGTTACTAAAGCCTGATTCATGCTTTGGTGATCTTTGCAGCTTTCCCTGACAATAATTTTCTTTTTTTCTTTTAATCCCTTTGCTATTAAATATGTTTCATAACTGAAAGAATAATTTTCTTTTAAAAATGTGTAGGTTTGTATAAATAATTATTGACATGTAGTTTTAGAAAAAAGCACAGCAAGGATTTCCCTGAAAGCTCCTGCACCTTTTCTATCCCTTCAGAATTTAAACTTATTTTGGTTTTATAATTTTGTAAATGCATTTGTTTGGCATGGCCTAGTTTCTGTACTTTTAGTACACACACACAAAAAAAGTGGGATTTTCTGTTGGTTTGGTTTTCCTAATGATATCTTTTGAAGGATTTCTTCTGATATGAAGTTATAAAGTAAAAGTGGCAAGAAAATGAACACCACAGACAAGAGTTCTCTGGCATAAAATTTATTTATTTCCAGATCTAGACTATACTGTTATTTCACTTTTACAGTGATTTGCCTCTGCTATAACTGTTCATAGAATGTATTTAAAGCTGCAAAATGTTGTAAACATATAGATTTTTTTAAGGTAAGAGACTCTGGACTCTACAGATGATAATGTAAACATAAAAGTATCAAATTTTATTATGGATCTCAGCACCTATTCATGTACTTTGAGTCTCATACAGTCACCAGAAAACAGCGGATTCTACTGGTTAGTCAAGGTTTGAATTACTGTCCCTGTGGACTACATGTGAAATGCTCTGTAACCTATGACCTTATCCAATAAATATATGGAAAGTATAGGAGGTATGTGTTCACTTAGGAACTAACAATGGAAATAAAATTCCAATTTGCTATTCCCAGGTACTCTGTGCACTAAAAATTATTTTTAAGTCATTATTTTGCACAGTGTGTGAGGAAACAACTAGAAGATACTTATAGTTGAAAAGAAGAGATAACTTCATCTAAAAGTAGGTGTAGTGAATGCTTGAGCTGGCCCATCATGGCACCAGCAGGCTGGTCAGTAGCTCTACTCTGTGAAAAATGAAAGAAAAGTTTATACTTTTCCCCATAAACTAATTTTCTACATAACCTGATACAAATGTAGTTTTCATTTATGTATTCCAGTGAATAAAATCTTCTTAAAGTCAGATGTAAAAATGTAGACTAGAACACAAGTATAAATACTGCCAAGCTGCATATAGGTGTACAAGCATAAGTAATTCCACATCCAGAACTGATCATCCAGCCAATGGCATTTGCATCATTAAAGCAAATTAGAAGCTTTTAGAACATAAGTGGCATATTTAATTTGTCTTCAGAGTACATTTACTTCATTTATTTTGACCACCCTTTTCCTTAAGCTCTTTTTGCTGAGGAAAAGCTTAAAAAAATGGAGGAAATTATTTCTGCTATGTAGTAATCCAATATCAATGGAATTTGATCAACTCTGGCTGATAAATTTAGCAACAATAACCTGGTCATATACCATAGAGGATTCTATTCTTCGGTCTTAACTGAAATGTATCAATGGCCTTACCACTGTTTAATACTCTGTGGGATATTCTGATAGACTGTAGGCACTGTGTAGTCTGGAGAAGGGAAGACTGAGGGATCTCATTAATGCACACAAATGCATCTCAAAGGCAGGTGCGAAGGGGATGATGCCCGGCTCTTCTCAGTGGTGCCCAGAGACAGGGTGAGGAACAATGGCCATAAACGAAACAAGAAGTTCCACCTCAACATGACGAAGAACTTCTTTACACTGGGGGTGGCAGAGCGCTGGAACAGGCTGGTCGGGTAAGTCATGGAGTCTTCCTATCTGGAGATACTCCAAACTCACCTGGACACCTTTCTGTGACACCAGGTGACCCTGCCTTGGCAGAGGGGTTGATGGGATGATCTGCAAAAATTTCCCTCAACCCTAAAAATCCTGTGATTCACACATATCCACAGAATATGCAAAATGTAACACAGCACGAGCTGGTTAACTTCATCAGAGCTAATTTCATATTTGTTTTCTCATTTTTAATATAAACATATTAAAATGCAGCAATAGTTCTTGATGCTCTTAAGAGGAATGAGCAAATGTTCCTTTCATATTTAACTCTACCACTGAAAATGAAGAACATGTGTAATAACTTAGCTTTCAATTCCCATGTAACTGCAAGCTCCCCTTTACTTCAGAAAATACTTAGCTTTTTTGGAACTAGTCCAGAAGCCATGGAAACCACTGACATCAGTAAGTTCTGACTCTTTCATTCTGTTTTGTCCTGTTTTCTGGTCTCAGTTCTGTGACTGAAGCTATCTGCTTGTGTGAAGCACCAGTGAATACAGTGGGCCACAGAAGTGCTTTAATTTATGTTAAACATGTCTTTTAATAGTACTCCATTAAAGGATGATTGAGATACTAGGAATATCATCCTGCTTGCTCACTAAGTGAAATCACAGACAACAGGAGTATATGGTTGGTTTTGGAGAGAAATGTACCACAGGGCTTTGTTCTTATTTTAGTTTTACATAAAAACGTGACAGAATCAGCAGGTAGATTCTGGACAAAGATTTGATTTTCAGGAAACTTAAAATTAGCAGTGCTCAGGAAACATTTTAAAATATCTAGCATGTGATATGGCAAGTGTGATTTATGTTCAGAATACATTATGTCCCAAGGCATGCATTGTAACAACAGTAATAGTTTTCATAGGTTGTTGGAGTTTTTTAAGAACTGTATAATAGGTATATAAAAATATGTAGAAAATTCCCTGTAATTTAGAGTTGTAATTAATTAAAAATATTAGCAATAAGAAAAAGGCCAAATGGGATTTGAATTTGGAGATCAGAAAATTGACTATATTTATTTCTGTCTAACTATATTTAGTTAGTCTGTTCTTAATTTTAAAACATATTAAATACGTAATTTAAACTAAAAATTTTTTAAAAAAGAGGATTCATATCCCAGTTAGACTGAAAGCTTTATTACACAATAGGAGAAGAGTGCAAAAATTGAAAGAGAGAAGATATAAGGAAGAAATTTTTTACTGGGAGGGTGGTGAGACACTGGAACAAGCTGCCAGAGAAGTTGCAGATGCCCCAAATCTGGCATTGGACTTGGATAAGGCCTTGGACAACCTGTTTAGTGAGGGATTTCCCTGCCCATGGCAGGGAGGTTGGGACAAGGTGGTTTTTAAGGTCCCTTCTAATCTCTTAACTTTCTATGATTCTACACAACTGCCTAGTTTGTCAAAAAAGATATTTGTACATCTAATTAATGCAAATAGAAATGGTCTTAAATTACTTTTGATTACAGAAATTATTCTTATAAAGAAAAAAAATCTGTCATTTATCATTTAAGCATACTATTTATCAAAATAGTGCCTGTCAAAGGCAAAGACACAGACATGCTCATTTATTAGTACTTTGTATCTTCAAAACACCATTTGCTTCATCAAGTTTTGTACAACTTCTTGTTTTTATACGTATATTCTTGTAGTTTTGTTTGTTTGTCACTCTGTGTTAGAGCTGGATTTAATTACCACTGACATAGATGGAAGGACATTTACTGACTTCTGAAGGTATTGACTAGGATATCATTGTGTTTCCTCTACCAGCTTGCTCTTTTGACATCCTAAGCTACAGTTCAATGACCCAAGTTCAATGACACAACCAACTTTCTGGAGGCAATTTTCTGACAATGGGAAGATTAATGTGGTGGCATATGTGAAAATGAGCTGGTAGCACAATTAGGTCCTGGGGGAAAAAAACATGACTCTATTTCTCCAGGTATAAAGGAAGTTTGCTAATTGGCAAGCAGTTGGCTGAACTAAATTATGTTCAGCAACAATGCATGGCCCAAAATGAGAAGAAATTGGAGCAAGGCTGAATAAGTAAGGTAAAGGACTTGTGTCAGTTAAAAATGAAAAAAAATAACAAAAAAGTTTTTTTCCATAAACACCATGAAAGCTACTAAGAAAGATGTGCACTTATGCACATATGTATGCATTTGAAGTGGAAGAATTTCATATTTAGACTTTCCCAAAGTAGTATGACTGCCAGCATTAGAGTGATATTTAGAAAAAAAATAAAAAAAAACTTTCTGATTTTTTTGTCTTCCATTTCTCACCTTTTCTTCAGTTACACTCCTGAAAACAACTAAGAGATCCAGAGGGCTGGAAAAGCAAAACAAAAATATCAAATAGGAATCTCCAAGAAAAGAAGAGAGGAAAATCAGATAATAAGAATTAAAACTAAAAATAAAAGCATGAACTTTTTTTTTAAAATGGTTGTACCTCCTTTTTTATATAAATCCATCAGAAATATTTCTAAATCACTATAACTTACCATATTGTCACAGAGAGAACAGTCTGTCTAAGGAGAGATCATCAGCAATAGCAAACATCCCCTAAGCCAGAGTAACCAAAAAAGGAACAGGTTATGTGAAAAAGGTGGTGTAGATTTTTTAGAGAAAAATGCAGCACCTGGAGACCTTCAGAAGTATTAGTGGGAAACAAACAAACAAACAAGCAAACAACAACAACAAAGCAATGAAACAGGTTAAAAAAAGCCAGTAAAGTCAGGTTAGGGAAAGAAATGATTTTGGGGAAATGACAAGTTGCTGAAAAGGAGAAAGGAAACTTTTCCTATATAAGATTAAAAAAGTCTAAATTTTGTGTTCTTGAAGAAATATCTTTACAAAATGCCTTCTAGCTAGGTCTTTTAATCTCATTTTTTTCAAAGGTCATTCCTCATTATAATGTTAGATTTAATTTTAATCATACAGTCAAATTGTATGCATATGGAATATGTGAATAATAACTGTATTTTATTAAGATTACTTAGTGTAGCAGAAGCCATATCAACCATTTAGATAGGAAAATGTCACAGATGATATAATTTCTTTTCTCCACATTGCTCAGGGTACTGACATAAAACCCAGAATATGCTGAGTTGGAAGGGACCCACAAGGAATATCAAATCCAGCTCCTGGCCCTGCACAACACCATCCCCAAAAGTCACAGCATGTGCCTGAGAGTATTGTCCAAAAGCCCCTTGAATTCTGTCAGGCTTGGTGCAGGGATCACTTCCCTGAGGAGCCTGTTCTACTGCCTAACTATCCTCTGGGTGAGGAACTTTTTCCTGATATTCAACCTAAACCTGCCCTGTCACAGTTTCAGCCCCCTCCCTCCTGCCGTGCCGCTGTCCCCCCGGAGCAGAGATCAGTGCCTGCCCCTCCTCTTCCCCTCACAAGAAGCTGCAGCTGCAGTGAGCTCTCCCCTCAGTCTCCTCCTCTCCAGGCTGAGCAGACCAAGTGCCCTCAGCCGCTCCTCACACGCCTTCCCCCCAAGGCCCTTCCCCATCCTCGTGGCCTCCTCTGCACACTCTCGAACAGCTCCATGTCTTTTTTGTGCTGTGGCACCATTCCTGCCCCCGGCACTCGAGGTGAGGCCGCCCCAGCTCAGAGCAGAGCGGGACAATCCCCTCCCTTGCCCGGCTGGGATGCTGGGCCTGATGGCGCCGGACACGGGGCCCTCCTGGCTGACAGGGCGCTGCTGACTTGTATTCAGCTTACCATCCACCAGGAGCCCCAGGTCCCTTCTCACGGTGCTGTTCTCTAGCCTCTCATCCCCCTTTGTCCCTTCTCGCTGTACATCCAGGGTTGCCTCATCCCAGGTGCGGAATCCGGCACTTTTCCTTGTTAAACTTCACACAGTTGGTAAATGCTTAGCCTTCTGATCTCTGCAGAGTCTCCTTGCCTTCCAGGGAGTCAACAGCTCCTTTAAATTTAGTGTCATCAGGAAACTTAGTATCCCTTTGAGTCTTGAACCCAAAACGTCCTAAGATGATTTCCTCTTTGTTAGAGAACAGCAAAGTCAGGCTTAGAGCCACCTCGGATCATCTGATCTGCCATTTTGTTGTAAGTCAAGACCAATTATTTCCCTTTCATTCTGTTTCAGTAAGTGCTTACTAAGCTCACCTGGTGAGGACACTGTTATGACCCTATGCTTCTTTGCTACTTCTGTTGGAAAGTTTTTAATCATATCTAATTTTGATTTTTTTTTTCTCTGTCCTTCTTAATATGCTTTTATACTCACCTTTGTAATGTTTATATTACTGTTCTCACTTCTCTTTTTTTCTCTAGAATAAAAGAAGTTACCAATTTATTCACAGTCTTTCTACTGGTCATGTTTTCTAGAACTCTATTGATTTATTAAACTGCTCTAGACTCTTTGGCACTTAAAATGCAGTGACTCAGATAAGACAACCCTAATAATGCACTACTTACAGACCACATTTTTGTTTGTTTCCAAAGAGAAATATTTGTAAGGAATAGTAACTCATGCCCCGCCTGTCATTAACTCTTCAGATCACTTCCTGCGTAGCTGCTTCTCCACAAGTTTTCTTCCTTCCAGAATTTGATTTACTTGTTCTATATTGAAATTCATGCTAAGTGCACAACAGTTTCTGATGATTCTTCCTATTTAATACAGTTCCTTCCTATTTAATACTCTTGAAGTCACTGACAATTTTGATCTCATACAAGCATCTAACTAAATGTCTACATGATATTTTCCAACACAGTTCATATATGCCATGTACAGCCCCTCTGGAGATTGAGAGAATGAAATCCTCTCAATTTTTTGATATACACAGGATGTACTTTACTCTCACTTTGAAAATTTTTTATTGTGTTTTTCCCTGTCTTTGCCTCTCCCCTCACGTAAGGGGGTTTCCATCTGGGGAAAATATGAAGCAATTTTGCTCATATCAGAACAAATATTCTCAGATGAAACAAACCCCACACACTTGTCCCCTGCACAGCTTAGGGATCACATGATCTGAAGATTTTTCCATTCCTTTTTGTGACACCTCAGCTGTTCTATCGGAATATCCCAAATCCTGCTACATTGCAATCATGCCATATTACTATATAATCTCAGCTACAGCCATGGAGGACTTATTTTTAGTAGTGAAATACCACTTTTGGAAAGACATGGTGCATTTCAATGCACGCAAGTATGTTATCTATTATTCCAGTTAGAAAAGTTCTTCCATTTTAACCTCCTTTACCCGACTATGTTCCCTTGAACCTTTTTAAAACAGACTGCCTGTAGATGATTAGAAAATTCTCTGGAAGTAAAGCCTGGAAAATAAGTGCATATGATGAGAGGTTGTCCTGACCTCACAGCTTTTCAAAAGGAATAAACAAAAATATAAGTAAACAGTTTTCCAATTTCTGATTTTCAGTAGATAAAGAGAAAATGCTAATCATTCTAATTTCTTTCTGCTTGGAAAGCAATGCATAAATAATATATGAACACGCAAGGGCCAACAGGGTTAAGATGCTCAAACACTGTCATTGATTGCTTCCCTTTTCCCATGTGCTTACTTCTTCTCACTCAGCTGGTACTAAGTAGCACTTCTTTGTAGTTATGCTGTAAAAGTTTGTTCCCCTGAGAATGTATTGAAGTCTCTACTGTTCAACAATAATTACAAGTGGGTGAAATATTTGACTAATCTGCAGCAGGAGTCTGTAGGGGTCCAAAGCTGAATGACAAATGCCAATATCCACTTAAGTTTTGTTGAATCAACAAGGCAATGTGGTGAAACCGATCCATCATCTTGTCACCAATTTTCCTTGCAGTGTCAGAAGCCTGACAATTAAAAAAAAACCCAACAAACTTGTAATTACTATACATCACTCATCAGTGATTTCAGGCACATGATAAATAGGTTCTTTTGCTTTCCCTCTCCAGCACCTGATGTCTCATGTTCTTATTTGTGCATTTTCTAAGGCTGCTGTAGATTCCAATTTAAATTTAGAGAAAAAAAAATGTACTATAAATACATATAGTTTGGATTTTAATTACTGTTCATTAAAGCAAATTAAACTTCATGGCCAATTTAGACAAGCAGTAGGCAAAATTTGGAGTGATATAATTCTAAGTACCAAACAGTTATTCCAGACCACTGGCAGCAGTCCTGAACAAATTTTGAGAATACAGTCTCAGAACAGGACACAAAACTGGACTTCTGGGACCTTTGTCATTCCACCATAGTTTTCCAGCTCCAAACCCAACAACAGAACTCTGACACTAACACACTTGGAATATGAATATATATATATTATAATAAAATAGCTAGATTCACTGCTTAGACTCGGTAAAATCCTTGCTAAAGTTTAACTGCGCAACCTTTGCTAGCAAAATCTATCCCTGGTAAAATCTGTCCTTTTTTTTTTTTTCTCTTTTTTTTTTTTTTTTTTTTTTTTTTTCCCTCTAAAGAAATTGAGTGCCTTGGGACCACCATACAAGAAAACATTTTCTTTGAATGTTTGCTCATACTTTGCATTTTAAACTCCTGCTGGACTTGTTCCTCAGGTCTGAAAGGCTAGATGCTAGCAACATGAATGCTGTAGAAAGAGGACTTTTCTATTTAGTAGAGTAAGAATTTTTTTTTCCAGAATGTATTAGATAACATTAGCACAAGGCAGGAAACAAAACGAATTGCTCATGTGATTGCTCTCAACTAAACAGCACCTAAATAGCTAAATACAGTCAACCCACAGTTGTTAAGTAACAAATTGTTCTGTAATGTCCTCAGAGGAAATCTGCCATTTTGCAGCTTAATTTACAAACATTCAGTTACAGCCTTCTTCATTAAACTCTCTATATGGAGTTCAAACCAAAAAAAGGACAAAAATGAGATAAAAAAGGAGCCTGAATTTTTCACAAATGGAAATGTCATTGTAAAACTGATTTTCTAAATACCTTTCTATCATTGGTATCCCAGACTTTGTGCAAGGACAGGGTTTAAAACACACTTTTGGAGGACCAAAGCCCTAAATGCAATCATGACTAATGCTGCTGATGATTTAGTATTCTTCCTGATCTATTGAATTGAAACAGCTAAGCAGTTGGAAATTTTTAACTTATTTCTACATTTATGTTCTTGCTGAATGGGGGATTTTAATGTAAGAATTACATTAGAAGTCCTGCTGGCTAGCAGGAATCCAAAACAGAGGTGTGGATTCTAGGTATTAGGCTTTTGGTCTTTTATCTACTTAACAAGAAATTATCAAGCCAGCATAAAAAATTTCCTGGTCTCTTTCAGACATCTGAAAATGGGAAAAATAAGCAGCATTTACTTTTAAATACCTAATAGTACATACATGCATACATTTAAGTATCCACTATGAACATATTATAGCCGAAGAAAGAAATCCTCCATTCTGAACTCCCGATAGTTGTGTCATTGCTGCAAAGATGGTATCACAGCTAGTATACTAGAAATTTATATACTATACTATTGTTTTCTGAACTCCTGCTTAAAAATTTCAAGAGGCAAACAAATACATAAGTTAAAATAGGAAAATTCTACTTAGGTATATGTTTATAGACTTTTTACTTACTACTTAGAAAAAAGATTTTAAGGCAGCAAGAAAAAGAAGAAAGCCAATACTGCTACTGCTTTATAGTTCACAGGAACTATTGAATAGGATCACAGATGCAATAAATAAATATGGTTATAATTAAAGTCATTAATATTTTGCCCCTACAACAGTTACAGAGCCTTATGGGTTTTAAATTGAAGATTAGATACAAGATTTCAAACTTTTCTTACTTGATTTAACCCTGCAATCAAATTTTGTAATACCTTCTCAATAATCTTCCTAATTAATTATAAATAAGTACTTTAAAAATATATGCTCTCTATATGCCTGAAGACTTTGTATCATGAATATAAAACTACGGAATCAAACTTCGAATTTTAGTGCATACCCTGAAGTCAAGCAGGATTTTTCTGCTTGTCAATGTACTTCTAAATACCACTCATAATTTTAACACTAGGGCAAGACATGAGCACAACTGACACAAAGTACAAGGAAGGGCTAGCAAAAGGCTAAAAGTCAGTTATTAGCCTTCAAGAAGTCAAATGCCCAAGTACCAGAGCAAGACAAGACAAGACCGCCATATTTCTTCATGGCAGTGCTGGTAGTCTGCTTTGCGAGCACACATCTGTCAGGTCACTTCTTTCCTCTCTAACGCACCAGCCTGTCCCAAACCATGATGCATCATGGTGGCATCTTAAATGCATGCTACCCTGTTTCTCAGTGCTCCGTTTACATATAAAACTTCTGCATTCCTTTTCCTGCCTCCCTTCCTTCCTCCCCATTTTCCTTCCTTGAAGAAGAGCTATTGCTACCACATTGCTTTTTGGTTGTTTTCTAGCTTCCCTGTGTAGGCAGCCAGGGTGTGATTTTATGCATAGCATGTTTCCTGGAATACAGGGTGACTGGCATGGTCAGCAAAGGGCAGAATAATTTCAGTAGGATCAATTCCCAACCCCTGTGTCTTCCTTGCCATTTTATTGAATAAGTGCACTGTGCTGTAGTTGCATTTTTGGTGGGTAAAAACATTGTCTTTGTAAAGCAGTGGAAAGAAGAAAGAGAATATAGATTGAACAGGGGAAGGAACAGTCACCTGCCCTTGCCAGGAGCCAAGCACTAGCGTCTTGCTAAGCTTGTGACATAGAACTAGGAAATAAAATTCCTCTCCTGTTGCTATTCCCAAGCACATTATTGTTATTACAGGGACTCACAGACTGGGTTTAAACAACACGGTTTTTTGTGGTGTTGTTCTCTGGGGATTTTTAACCTAATTTTCAATAATGATGTGTGGACACACATTAGGCCGTTTAAATAATTGTGCATTAATTGTATTTTGCTTTTGTCCTATTGTGGCAATGAGCAACAAATCTTCCTCATATATGTGACCCAGTAAATTGTTGGACTTCAAAACTGGTTAGAACTTAAAAGAATCCAAATCTGTACCATGAACAGTATACTATGATTGGAAATGGCAGCTCTGCTAAAAATTTTATGACTCTGCAAAATTTGTAGTGCCCACTACAGCACTTCTTGTGTTGTACCTGAAACATAGTGTCTTGCTACACTATTATTCAAAAAACAGAGTGGCCCAGCTGATTTATAGAAATGCTGCTGAATATTCTTGTGATCAAACCTGATAAATGTTAGTATGGTGCACCATGAACATTTTTTCTGCTTTCCTTTTTTCCCCCATTTTTTTAGTAGTGATGTTACACTACTAAGTGGCATTTTAAATAATTATGTGTCATAATATTTATTTACTCAGCTGCTCGCATTATTTTAAAAACTGATAGAATGATACATGCTTTAGCAACTGCATTAGTGGTGCTTACACCTTAGTTTTATAGCAGAGAAGACAAAGCAAAGTATCACATTTGTTTCTAATCATTGATTGATATTCTTATGTGCAATTAATTTTTCACGTTAGAGATGACTCTTCTACTACAGCTAAAAAAGACTGTTACACTTATTTTTGAAGTATTTTTAGGATATTACTCTATTCAGCAATAATAAATGCTAATAGTGCTGGTAATAAAGGTGGAGATTTTTTGTTACTTTGGTGGTTGGAAAGTTTTTGGTTGGTTGGTTTTGTTTAGTTTTTGATTTTAAAAGATTGAAAGTTTCTATTTGGAAAGGCTTATCTGATCTGTCTTTCAGATGTGGGCTTAAAAAATAATTTCTGATTGTTTAGCTTTAGAGCTGAAAATGCTAGTAACAATGAATAATTTACTGAATGGAGTTAACATGTTTTTCGGCTCACTGAATATTTATATAAAAATCCTGATCCTCCTGAATGTCCTCAGTGTTTGAATTCACCCATTGATTAAGTGTGGGCCCCCAGCACTGTCATTTTAAATACTCATATCCAAGTTATGATACTTAAGACTGATCAGATAGTATAATTTCACTTTGGGTTCTTTAAGCATGCATTTAAATGTTTTTCATCTGTACTGTTTTGTACACAAAATGCAAAATTAGCCCTTTGAGGCTCCAGCAACATTTTGCTACTTTGACATATATTTCTAGTAGTATCCTAGGTCATAAGGATTAAGACATTTATTGCAAATTGATCTTCTTAGAAAGAAATGTAATGCTCATTATCAGCCACAGCTCAGGCTGAGAGTATCTACCTTGATGCAGCTCTGAAGACTGTCACACCCCTCCCCCTGCCCCAGCTTGACAGGGACCATGCAGATGACATGGCTATCAGCCTGATGCATCCAAATAGGCACTTCTATTTTCAATCAATCCTACTGGAAGGACAGGGAAGGTAGTAGCTGATGATGAACATATCCTAGTACATGTATTCTCTTTACACCGGGGACTGATAGGGAAGAGGAAGGTCCAAGTCATGTCACACAGCTTTCCAGGGTTAGTCAGTCCCCAGTGCTGTGTGCTTACAGTAACTAGGAATACATTTCTTAGTATATTTTGCCTTCTTGTGTGGTAATGAGATTTTTAGTGGAGACTTTTTGCGTTGAGGTTTATCTTAATAAATGGAGATATTATTCAAGCATGCTCCCAATTCATTCAGAAGATATTTTGCTGCTGCCTCAAGAACTGGGGGTAAACAGGGCTTCCTTTGAGAACTATCTTCCCACTAGACCAGACTGTGTCTAATCATTGAAAGATCTATAATTAAGAAGACAATATCTGAGGAAAAGAATCATAGAGGTATAGCAAAGGAAACTAATCCCAAGGTTTAAAACGCTGATAAAATACAATTTTTACTACTAAAATACGATTTTTATTCCAAAACTTCTCTTTTGGAGTATTCTTCTTTGACAAATCAATGTTGCTTTAAATTTTAGCAATTAGACAGTTTTATTAAAAAATACCTTGATAATAAAAACCATAGGTGTGTTGGTGAGATTCAAAGTAGCACATTGAACTGAAAAGATCCAAGCCCCTCATTTTGTTAAGTGCCACATATATTGTTCTCTGCATAACAGATTAATTCTAATTTTCTATCATGAACATTTTCCATTTAATTTAGTTCAAGGTAAGACAGCTAGAAAAAGCTGCTGCTTGTATGAAGATAGGTCTACAAAGAATAAAAGTTTAATGCAAGGAAGAAGTGGTGACTGGAGCTTTCAAATATTTTGTATTAATGTCCATGTACAGCTGCAGCTATGAGCAAAAAAAATCCCAAATTGTGTACTGTATAATATGAACTATATACACTATATAACATATACTTAGAAGAAAAGTAAGATTTTTTTGTTGGTTGATTTCTTACCAATCACCTTCTATTTCCAAAAATGAAAGAAACATTCTTACATAGAAATTGATCTAATGCAATAGTATATTACTCCTGGAAACAGGGTTAAGTTAAAAAACATAACTAAAAGATATACTGCTTTGTAAGCAATATGCCTCATTCTATCCTACTTTTTTTTTTTTTTTTAATTTCACTGCCAGAGTTTGTTATCTTCAGTTTTATCAATGAGAATTTAGCAACATCTTCATTGGCAACAATATTTAATCAAGTTTACAATGGAGAAACTAGGATCAAAATGTGAAACCTATTTCTATTGCATTTTATTATTATTATTATTGCATTCATAGCTAAGAAGAATGGAGACAGAAATGTGATGTGTGGTTACTTTTCTGTAACTGCCAGGAGTGAACGCTCCTTGTCTTCAGCACCAGCCAGCAGAAATCACTGCAAAGGAGACTGTTTAGTGGCTCTATAAACTGCTCTCAGAGAATATGAGATTCCAACTCAATAATTATTGGATGAAATCTGAGTTTTAATCCTATGAAATACTGTTCTGTTTTCCTTGTTTGTTATTTCCTTGGGGGATTTGTGGTGGGTTTTTGTTTTTGTGGGGAGGGCCACTTGTTTGCATGCTTTTCTGCTTTTGATCCTGCTTATTAGAATTCTTTTTCCCTAGACTTACAAATATCAGAAGTAAACGACATCTGCCTGTCTCCCCACTGAAACTATCCCATGGGTCTCTGGGAATTGTATTGATTTCAGTTACTTTCACAATGTGTATGTGGGTTCGTTTACCTAATTGTGAGAGAATTTTGGACACAAAAAAAGCCTCAGAATCCACAATTCAGGTTAAGAAAAAAAAAAGGCATTGCATTCTCATCTCCTTTCTTTCTCAGTAATTTCTGTATTTCTTTCATTAGGTACAGGACTCAGAATTCTGTGTGTTTTAAAATGTAAAGAGCTACAAGGAATTTCAGCTCTTCAGGGTGCAAGAAAAATACTATGTCTCTAACCAGACCACATGTATAAAAAATTTCGATGCTCACACCCCTTTGTGTTCCATCACCTTTTCAATGTGAAATAGTTTTCATATCCCTAGAATAAATGTACTTGGGAGAAATACAACACTTTACTGAATTTTCTACCAGGAAGGTTTTGTATCCTCCTGTCTTACCTCTGAACACAGAGTCACAGTTTGTGAGTCCGAGTGGATCATCTGGAAATACGTGTCTGTGTACACTGCAAATAGATAGAACTGCTTACTCTGTGACATACATATATATAGTGCAGATTAACAGCGGGTTTATTGGAGGATGGACTCCGACCAAAACACCCTGATCTTGATGCTGCCTTTTACATCTTAAAATTTCTGTCAAGCTACTTTTACAAGTAGTGACTCAAGGCTTTCATCCAGCTATTGCTCCTATGGCAACTTCTCTGATACTACATTTGCATTTTTCCCAGTATAGTGCTAGTGTGAAGCACCACTGCTAGTCCAGAACACCAACACATCAAAGTGAGTATCTGTTTCTACATTCAGAGATATTTGATAGAGGCTGTGTACTCCTCACATTATATCCTTCCAGAGACTATCAGAAAAAATGCAGAAGAAATGTCAGACTGAAGAGTATTTATCAAGTCATTCCAAGTCAAGTTTCTGGGAAAATAAATTATTACTTGTTCCAACAATTACAAATATAATTTAATTTTCAAGCGGGATCAATAGCAGATAAACTATCTAGCAAATTTGTCCTGCATGTGGCATGGAATAGGGAAAGACATTTAAGAACACAAATCTGAGATACAGATGGGTGAAGACCTTAAGGCCCCAGTTAGAATGCAGTCAGCTATGTTCTACATAAGAAATGGCACATAAAACACAAAATAAACAATCAAAACAAAACCAAAACAGAAAAACATCTGAAACTAAAATAGTGCACTTTCAAAAGCCAGTCATTCATATAAGGTTAATCTGGTATATATGGGCCAGTCCTAATTCTCCCCATACCCTCCTCCATAAAGTAGTAGTATCATTAATAGACAACTTGCCTTCAAGCCCTTCCAACAGTTCCAGTTGTAGCAGGGTCCCATCTATCTTTCTCTAAGTAAGCTTCATTACATCTCCACTGGGAGTCACTCAACCAGGCAACCAGGCAATCAGGCCTGAACTTCCATGGAATGTAACTCAGAAGGTAACAAGTACTTTTTTCTAGGGAGAGAGTCACATGACACCAACTATTTTCCACACAGTCCATTTACTGCCGGTTCTCTCATTCTCTGGTTTTGTTACTTGCACTCAAAATTTATTCTTGTTCAGGAAAGTGTTCAATAATTAAGTGGAGGTGTTTTTGTATTGGGCACAATAACCAAACAAACTGTGCTCCATGTGCTCCATAAGGTTTTTAAGTCTCCCTTAAATTCAGAACAATTTCTTTTGTATTTGAATGGCAAAATTTGCCTTTAAAAGATTACTAACAAAATGGCATACTCATGATTCCCTCACAAATATCAGTAACTGTGTCTTTAATAATTTATTTTCATCATTGCATCCAATATTGTTGAATATATTAATTATATAATATATATAATATAAAAATTAATATAAGTATTAATATGCTTATGTAAACAATGAAATTTTGTAATAGTCTTAATTTCCCTTAAAAGTTTTAGGGATCAATCTCTGTAGTATCTCTGATCAAAGTACTGCTTTTTCCCAGACACTATTTTAATTTACATAATGTGTTCATAAGACTTAATTACATTAACGTATTTTTTCTGGGTGGCCTTTTACAGTCCTTCCCTGATCAGATTGCTATGGGCCTTTATACTGCTCTTTTATTTTTTTATGATTTAACGTTTAAAAATTATACTTCTATGAAAAGATGATGCCATCAGTGTTAGCCTGAAAGAAGATCATTAAAAGTAGCAAAAAATAATGTAACTGGGATTAGGCTAAAAGAAACAAATCAGATCCCTACATCATAAAATCTGCTTTCAGGATATATAGCAATATCTGATATGCAATCTGTTGACTAGGACCAGCAATTTCAAGGAGTCCACAATTCCAATGCAGAGGACTTATTTGGTGTCCACCCTGTATGACCTTATATACATCACAGCAGCTCAGCTTTAATAAAGAATTCTCATTTTAGATTATTCTGCTTTGTGACTCCCATAGGTGGATGTTTTCCAGGAATCCAAGCTTTGGGAGCAACCTCGTTCAGCACCCTCATTTACTGTCAACTGCTACAGGCATATTCAGGTATTTGCAGGTGTCTACAGCTCAGACATAATTTAGTCTTCAGGGCTCAGCTCTTAACCAGGGACATGAACCAAACTGCAGAAATCCTTTTACTCCAGGTAGGTTTCTTTATCCAATGACAATCTTTCTGAGCATGCGGCTTTACTTTGTCCTCTCACATCTGTTACACAATTTTTTTGCAACTCCTCTGTAAAAAAAGTCATGGTCTTCCCCAATATGACCACCTCTATCTGAAAACAGTCTTTAAAACAATTTAAATACTGTAGTTTAAATTCTAGGAAAATATCCTTCTATTTTTTACAAAAATTACTCTTAAGGCAGTGACCATCTTCTTACTTCACCTGAATTCAGCAGCTCCTGCTAGGATTAAGGGGCAAAATATGACTGCAGATGGGAGAGTAAACTCTTAAGTGCATCCAGAACATTACATCTGTGTTTTACCTAAGAAAAGAGATTTCAAGAGGGAATGAGCTAATAGCTCTGAGTACATCTTCGCAACCAATAACCATAAACATTGAAAGCTACTCCTGCGCATAATGGTTTGCAAAGACTGATTTTGTTTTATCAGCACACTGGAAATAAATTTTAATCTGCACAAATGGTGGAAAAATTTATATTTCTATGTAAAAATACTCAATTAACCTAACCCTCCTAAAATGACAGAGTTTTAAATATAGGTAAGGAAAAAGACCAGTTCTGAAAGTGATGGAAGAAAAAGAATTTATTCATGCAAGGAAGTTCTTATGTGGCATGAACTTGCCATGTCTTTGTAAAAATTGTCATATAGCTGCATTTGGTAATGAGCAGGTAGAAGAGCTCTTTAGGATGTCTCAGAAGAGACAGTTTGCTCTTACACGCTTCACATGTTTTCAACTGAGGGGCTGAGCCTGAGGTTAGACTAAGGATGAGAAGTCTATACAAATTAAGAAGCTGACAGGAGATTCCTTTGATACCTGACCAAGATTCAAGAGAAAAGAATGAAAATTAACTGCATCTCTCAGGACATATTCCATATGTTCCATGCTTAGGTCACGAGAAAAGGGTGCATCCCTAGAAATGAGTTGCTCAGAACAGGGGACAAAAGTGCCTCTATGGCATCTCATCATCTTATTTTAATAGTTGCCAAAAGGACAATTCAACTTTTAGCATATGGCAGTACAGCCCCGAGGCTGCACTAAATTATGCCTGTATCATTATTTCCAGCAGCCAGGAATTACTCGAGCATGGAGTGTTATTTGCTATGACCCTTTCTGCAGTAATTAAGATGGAGAAATATTTCACAAGGAGTTTCCAAGGGGTATTTCTTATGGGGTACATCTGCTGGGTAAGAAAAGATGAATTGTGGTATCTTATGTGCAGATTCCTAGTTTTGAAATATAGGGAAATATGCTAAAATAGTGTCACATCCCTGCAGCATTGAGAAAACCATGAAGCATAGCTCAGATACCCCTTTTTCAGCATTCTGCTCCTTTCAACAGAAAAACCAGACATTTTATACATAGCCCAGAGCCCAGTCCATTCAATGACATGAGGACACACATCACATTTACATTAAGAGTTCTCTGTTTTGCTAGAACAACTAAAACAATGCTAGGTGACACCAAACGTGCATCACTTCAAATTAAGTGCCTTGGCAAGGTTTTTAATTGTGCAATTCTGTGACTACTAGAAATGAGGTGTATGTTATCATCCATCATTTTAATCCAATACATGAAGCATATCTAGACATATACAGATGCCTCAGGAAGCCAAGCCACTTATTCCAAAATGATTACACCCATCATAACATGAAAATTATAATACTCCCATCACCTGAATTCTGAAAAGCTTCTTTCCTCTAGGAAATATATCTGAAAAGAATAGCATGGGATGCACGATGCAGCAGTGCACCCCAGTTACAGTGTGGTTGTGTCCAGAACCCTTCAGATCTGTTTCATACCGACAGAAAGAACCTCACCCTTCAGCAGAGGGCTAAATTCACAATTCTACAGTCACAGAAATGTATTAGGCAGAACTGCAAAAGGCTGGACTAAGCACAAAGTGTGATGCTGAATCATAAAGACGCAGACTGTAAGTTGAGATAAGGTCTAATCAGAAAGGCTTTTGCAAGAAGAAAGGAGGCATATTTACCTGTCCTCTGGAATACTGTGCAATGGGAAAATTCAATCAAGAGTAAGCTGGTAATATATGTGGTCTCCCAAAAGCATTTTGATAGGGACTTAAATCCAGCTCTGAGTACAACAAAGGGATTCAAGCTGCCAAAATACTACTAATGGTTAAATATATTGTTCATTTAATTATTAGCTTTCATCCTGAGAAAATGTTGGCAGTTAAAATCCTGAGTGTCCATAGTGAGAATTATAAATATGTTTACTAATTAATTTAAGTGCATACTTGTGAAAGGACAGTGGCAAGGGAAACCAAGTGACAGAAAATAAAACTGAGGAGTGATGGAGGTAATTAACTAATCCAAGTGGCTAATGAAAGTAATAACATTGTATCCCTTAAGCATTCAACTCCAAGTTTGGCTGCTGCATCACAGAAAAGGCATATTAGAAATTCGGAAGTTCTGACAGCAGGAATCATGCCTAGAGACACAGAAAAAATGCTGTACGAGATAAATGCCAATGAGAATTGACCTTTGGGGAAATTGAACTAGAAAGGAAGTATAAGTTGTTTGAAACAATCAAATGGTAGCATGTAAAAGGAAAAAGGAGGCTTTGTTCCATTTCCTCATTCAATAATCATAAATCTTGAATGCAGCCAGACTATATTGTTTGTATTTAAAAATAATCAATTGCTTATTCACAGCAACACTCAAGTAGTTGATGGCACTCATTCCAAGAGCACTACCAGAGTCAAAAACTTACCAAGTCAATGAAGAACTGAACTTGAGATGCAAAAGTAGAGAAAAAAATATTAATATAAAACATACAGCATAAGTCCAAAAATGCTGCTGCTGTTACTACTACTACTACCACCTCTGCTACTACTACTACTACCAGTGCTAACTACAAAGCATAGAAATGTTCTACTAATTATTTAACATTATGTAGGGCATGTGCTACAACTGTTTCTGAGACAGTTGTTAATTTGCAGAAATTTTACACTGAATTATTTGGACCTTTGATTTCATATATTGCATACAAGAAGTATTTGTAAAAGTTCCTGCTGTTGTTACTTCAATTTAACTGAAGAGAACAAAGCTTCTCTGGGATAATGGCCTAACATGTTAATGTTTTCCACTGGGACATTATTCCTAGAACATTTTCCACATCAGATACACCTGTATTTCACAAGTAGTTAACTACAAAAACTATTACATTTTCATCATTATGATGATCCTTATGCCAAATCAGATTTTATACTTTGACAACCTGTCCAAAGAGACATTCAAGAAGAGAGGGCTTTGAATTTCATAAAGGGCTAGGCAAAACTGGAAGTCTGGAGACCTTTTGCTGTCTGAAAAGTCTCAAAATTAGATGCATAAAAAGTTGTCCCTAATTTCTTTCTAAAAGCAGTCTTTCAGGGAGCGATAAACCTGCACTGGTTGTAAGGAGGAGGTAAAAACAGTACAATAGGTATGCATGACTTCCCTAAAACTGAAATAAATTATTATTCTGGATACTTCTTTTTTGCCTATTCAGCAGTTTGCTATTTATCTACTTTATTCATGCATTTCACTGGAGTTATGAGCTAGCACTCTCTGCTTACTAATTTATATGAGTTGATCAAACTTCCACAAAAATTGTGTGTGACTAGTCAGCATATCTTCATTGTCTGCTGGAATTAAATGATCCTCTGAATTTATATCATGCTGATAATAGAGTAGGAAGTTAAACTGCAAAAAGTTAATAGTTAATTGCTTATTTTTGCTTTAAGGCTTCTTGGGAAATGTGATTAGCAATATAACCATTTACTTTGTGGATCTCCAAAAATTATGCTATTAATTATAATTTTTAGAAATAGTAACACAAGGAATTAGAGATGAAATATCCCTAGCAAACTTTAAAAATTTTAAATTTTAAGAAGTACATTATGTTTGAGATATTAAGTATGCCTCACCAGGAAAACAACTAATACATATTCTAAAAAATATTTTTAAAAGTTTACTTCTGTGCTTGTGAGTGCCAAACTAAGTGATTCCAAAGGACAAAAATAACACAAGAGGAAAAAGGGCAAGATGGGGAGATTAAAAGATAACTGAAATTTAAATTAGGTTACTGAGGACAAGAGGTCAATTTGTGGCTCAACTATTTATACACTTTGAGAGTCTGAATTCATTCCATCGATCACAAACAAATTAATGTCTTAAAATTCTTAGCTCTCTTGCTGCACAGAACTAGGATGAATCTGATGTTCAGTATTCTTTTTCTTTTATGGACTGGGGAACTGAAGATATTTCAGTAATTCAGTATGGATTTCAGGAACACACAGAACAGTAGAATTTCTATCTTTGCATAATACTAAAAACATTTAATAAGAGTAGTGATTTACCTGAGCAAAGCATCAGATATTTTTTTAGAATCCATATATGTGCTGCCTAAGATCATATTGCAGTATAATACAATATATATATGCCAACAACACTAAATCAAATATGATGAAGAGTTTCCTGGAGCTAATAATTTATTAAAATCTTTCCTTTTTTTTTTTTTTTTTTTTTTTTTTAAGTAAGTAAGTTAAGCAAACTCATCACAAAGATACAAACTTCTCCTCCTCAAGTAGTTTTTTTGTTCACCATCTTAAGTAGCTAAACAATCTTTGATAGTCCTAACAAATGACTGATCATGTCAATATAACTGAATAATTTAGCTATGTTTTCCTTATCTGCATGATTTTGTACTGTAAAATGTCCTGAATTTACTGAAGTGACATGAAGCATTCCCAAAGAACATTGGGCTAATCCATAATACATAGAAATCGGTAGCATAGACAGTTCCCATATGACCAGATTGGATTATTCTGTATTGCTTTCATATAAAACAAAGATTACAAGGATTAGATAAAAGGATTCCAAAATAATAGCTCCTGATAATTTCAAAAAGGATCTCAAAAATACAATGCTTGAATTAACTCTACAGATTTTTCTAAATCCTGGCTGCTGATCTATATACATGATACATTTCATCTTTATGGGAAACCAGAAGTTTTAAAATAGCCAAAGAGTTAAAAAGCCATTATCTAAAGAGATGTGGGAAATTTATGTAGACAATAGGTATTGCATGCAGTGCATTACTGAGCAGAAGAATTAGTTTATACCGGTCTACAAACCTGTAGAGGACTATGGCACAGAACTCTGTTACTTGTCCTTGTCATGTATCATACTTTGACAAGAAAATGCACTCCATTTTTAATTTACTTCTATCCAGCCCACTTTTAGAGACTGTGGAGAACAAGTTTGACTCTCTAAAGTTGGACCAAGTGGATGAAGCAGGCATAAACCCCTTGGTTATAAAAATAACATATTTCCTGATGAGAAGTAGGAAAAAACAGGGGTTAGTCTCCATGCCCATTTGAGACAGCAATAGGCTCCTTCTCATTTGTATTTTGTTGTCTATGAATAGCAAGCTACCCTGATCAATGGCATAGAAGTAATGCCAGGCATTACATATATAGTTTCCCTGCTGCTTGACTTGAAATGACTGTTACACCTCCTTGATGAATTTGATGCCCTGGAAAAGATGTGTTTGTATTGGCAGAGAGAAGGAATCATATAGACTAATCTCTCCACTCTGATCTGTAATAAGTGATCATTTCTTTCTCCAAGACCTCAATGACACCACAAGTCAATGCAGATAAATGAAACAAATGGAGACAAAAATCTGCTCTGGGAAATATTTCTATGTTTGATTTTTTTTCTTTCTATAGAAGTACCCACTAAAATGTATAAATCCTATCACCTGTAGATCTCTTTTAAAACATCATGTCTTAGGTGAAAAGAAGAAAGGACAGACTGCAAAATAAATCAGAGCTAAACACTGTCATGCTGTTGGAGTAATGTTCAATGTGCATGAATTACCTCTTTAGATATGCAAACTCTGTTTCAGTTGATCCCTCTAAAATGTCCTGATGCCTCTAGAAAAAAAATAGTAAGCTGTGGCGAGTAAAATGATTGCAAAGCTAAAACAGTAGACAAGTAATTTGCAACCTACATGGCTCTGCATACAGAATGATTATGCAGTATAGCAACAGAGAAAGTCACAGAATTGAAGCAGCAGGAATTGAATGCAAGCTGCCTACATCAGAAAAACTTGAATAAAATGCCAAAATTCATTTCTATTTACAGAACAGCAATATTCTTGTTATATCTTAGACATCCACTGTAGCAAGTATATCTGAGAAGACAACGAATAAAGATATGGAGGATAAAATAGCCTATTCATCCAGTGCTGGTTACCTCTGGTAGAGATGAGCTCTGAAGTACTTTGATTGGGCACAGTGGAGGACCTTAACTTGTCTATTATTCTTGGAGTACTGTTCTGTTTACTGTTCCAGTAAGGTCGTTTACTCTCCATATTGTTTCTCTAAACTCCATAGGATATTTTAGAAAAACTTCATTCAGGTTTCGAAATCAGTTTGTAAGTGTTATGCGTGGATAACTAAGACACCTTATCTAAGTTATCACTGCTGTACTAAGGATTCTTGAGAAAATGGTCAGACAAGGAATCAGGAACTTTTGCTAAGCAAACACCCAGAAGCCCACTCACTATTTTTTATCACAGAAAGTGAAGAATTACTAACAGAAACATCAGAACTGATCATGTCAACAGTGTTAAAATTATGTCATATAGGAAGAAGACAAGGACCAATCCCAACCCCCTCTTAAAACTTATATACATTAGCTTTTATTACTAGGAGATGAGGAAGTAAGTTACTCCAGAATATATTTACTGAAAATAATAATTAAAAGCCTAATACACTTTCATATGGAAAACACAAGGAACATTACCATAATATCTTTTATATTGAAGTCAGTCAGATAATGTCGGAACCCAGGATGTCTCTCTGACAGTCTTGGATGATCCAAGCTCCAGCCAAGGGGCTTCTAAGCCCTGGCAGGGGGTGTCAGAGACCCTGGCATGTAGCCAGGGACTCCTGTGGCTTTGAGTTTGATCCATGGAACAAATTGCCACCTTTGAATGAAGAACTAAAAGTCACAAAATTTTAGATAGCACAATAGTAGTAGTTGTAGACCGAAAAGGGAATTTTTAGGGATTTTACCATAGGGGCTTAGGGGGCAAGATGGAGGGATTTGGGCGTTGTCCTGTCCTCCTTCCTTCTTCTTCCTAACCTTCCTAACCCTAACCCTAATCTTTTTGGTGATGTTGGCCCTTTGAGATTAGATTAGAGTAGAATGTAACTGTCTAACATCGGTGATAGGCATTGGATCATAACTGTAAATAACTAACATGTAGTTTGTAGTAGAAAAGTCAGTGCCTGCCCCTGGGGCAGAGAGTGTGCCTCGGGCTGCCCTGCTGAACAGACCTCGGCAGCCCAGACAGAAAATATCTTAGATAAGAAACAATAAAGCAAGCTTGAGAGCATCAGCTGAAGACTTTCGACTCATTCTTCGACAGCAGGGTTTGGAGAGAGCGGATTTTATATATCTCGGGGTCATCTCGACCAAAGCAACCCCTGAGATTTTGGTGTCCCCTGGGCGGGCTCCCCAGGAGTGAGTGGTTAGCAAGCAGCCAAGCCACCAGACACTGAAATCCAACCCAGAAGAGGCACACCGCCAGAGAGAAGAATCCCGGGGAAGAGCAACCTGACCCCTGCCAAAAACAATCGCCTCGAGCACAGTCTGGACGAGAGGGCGACCAGAAGTGTGCCTGGGAATCCTTGCCTGTGATCTGCTGGCCAGTGAAAAGAACCTCCGGACTGACCTCGTGGTGCTTCAGCTTTTGGTGAGAAAAATTGAGAACATGGGGGGACACACTCCCAAGAGCAGCTCAAAATGTTGGCAACCTTACAGGGTGTTGCAGCCACAAATCCTGTGGGAATTGATTCGAGAAAGCTCAAGCTTTTGTTGTTATGGGTGAGGTGTAGCTACCCACACTCAGGAATCTCGTCTGTTGTTTGAACCAGGCTTTTGGCAGGAGATCAACAGACATCTTTATCACTTAGCCACGAGAAAAGACAAGCTGGCCTTCAGCAAGGATAATGCTGGAGTCAGTTTCACAACATGGTGGGGCAGTTGTCAGGTACAAGCCGACAGCCCAAGCTCCCGTTGGAGCTGAAGGGGGTGAATTACCCTGTCAGCAGCAGGAGGTAACTCTCCATCACTGTAAAGGAGCTCAGATCATCCAGGATTGTCATAGAGATATCCTGGGTTCCTACAAGATAACAATTTCATATGCAGAAGTTCCTAATTGATTTGACCATAAAATAAGATTTTTCTTCAATAAAGAATGAAAAGTGATAAGAATCTGTATTTACATAAGCATGTATATACATACTTTCACAAACATAAGGAAACAGACAGCCAAAAAGGGAAAGAAGAAAAAGGACTTGATAATTCTACCTCAATATGCAACAGACTAATAATATAAAAATAAGAACTAAAAGAAAAATACAAAATTCTACAGAAACAGAGCTGACATGAACCTGCACACAACTCCTGCAAACAGCATGGAGCTCACTCCAGTGAACCTGGAGTGAAGGTTCTCTGCACAGTGTAGAAATAACACGCTGACACACCATGGCTTCTCCACTTTGGTCTGATTGAAGAGTAAGAGAATACTAGACAACATCACGTCTTACTAGCTTTATCTGCAGAGATCAACCCAGCTGCCTCTACCCAGATAAGCAGTTTCAGTGATGTATGACACAAGCAGATAAACCAGATAAATTATTTCCTTTGATAGTTCTGCATTCTTGTTGGTTCCCACTGAATGAAGAACACAGATTGTAACTAGAGTACCAACTCTGAATTTTGTTGAAAATGAATAGTTTTCAATACCACTAGTATGAGATACACACAGAGCTAAAAAATAATTATCTGGGCTTAAACAATCTACTTATATTAAAAAATAAAGTTCTTTGCTCATTTCAACCTTGAAGACCGGGACAAAATCTTAATCTCAGTAGGTGCCGTGATTTATCCCAGACTGGCAACTAAGCACTCACTTTCCCCCAGTGGGACGTGTGAGAGAATTGAAAGAGTAAAACTAAGATAACTCATGGGTTGAGACTAGAACAGTTTAACACGTGAACTTAAAGTAATAGTAATAGGAATAGTACAAATAATACTACTAATTCTAATCCTAATATTTACAATAATAATAGTAAAAATAATGGTGATAATTATATTGCTAGTGATGATGATGCTAATAATAATAGTAATAACACGCTAACCGCCAACCACTAGATGCCCAGGCACTTCCTGGCCAGTTTTTCTCCTAATTTACATGCTCAGCATGATGCCATATGTCATGGAATATCCCCGTTCCCAGTTAGGGTCAGGTGACCCTTCCCATCTTGTGCCCCAAAGTCACCTTTCTGGCAGGGCAGCATGAGAAACAGAAATATTCTTGACTTTGTGTAAGCACTGCTCAGCAGCAACTAAGCCATCGATGGGTTAACAATGTTATTCATACTCTAAATCCAAAACACAGCACCGTACCTGCTAATTTTTTGTACCTGCTAAAGCTTTCTTCCTTTCCTAAGGAGGAAAGCCAAGTCTATTCCAGATGAAACCAGGACAGTAGGGAACCACTGTATTATGCCACTGTAAAAGTAATTTCTATATTGTACTTAATGTAGTTTTGAGTGTCACTTTGAAGACAATACTGTTGATAACCTTCTTCTCAGATGTGCAAGACATGTATACACATGCATATATATGTTGATCTTGTGTTATAATATGAAAACGCATTTCTCTTGGAGGTTGCATTCCTTCTTCAAATACTGCATATCAGAAAAAGCCCATCATCTTTGCTTCTAAACCTATACCACCCAGGTGAGCATGGACTTTGTGGAAAAGGTGACAAAAAAGTATTTTCTTTCCTTCCTGATCATTTCCTCAAGTGGAGCTGTTCTTCAAAGCATGCTGCTAGGGAGGGAGGAAGAGTTTGTTTCTATGTCAAGACATTTTATCATAAGGTTGAATATATAGGATTTGTGTATGAGAGTATGACTAAAGACACAACTAATTTTTTAAAGGATTTATCACTTATGTGAACATGATTCGCAATCCTTAATTATCGCCTGATACAGACAAAAGACAGGAAATCCAAGCTGAGACTCAATAAAAAATGTGTTATTAATGTGTTAGGCCTTTTAGCCTAGTTTAGTCAATTTCTATGGTCTTTTCAATTTACTGCAAAAAATCTTAGAAAAACATCATGCAGCCAGTAAGCCTATCTCCAACCTAAAATTACAGCAAGGGTGCAAAAAGTAGTTATACTTCTGAATGCTGCTGCAGACTACATTAAGCAAGGATCATCCATCACTATTTTTGTTCCCACAGAAAAACCTAAAAATTCTTCAAAGCAAGCAATTTTGAGGTAAATGAAAGCTAAACAAATCCCAAAGCAGGTTTCACGACAATTATGTTAGAGAAAAACATCTAAGCGAGCCAGAAAATGCAGTACATAGCTATTCCCCTAATTAATTTAACATGTTAATAGAATGGAAATTTTAAGAGATTCAATGATGAACAGTTTGTCCTGGGCAGAACTGTTCAAGGGCTTGACCTTCAATCATCTAATTTGAGTCAGGAGAATATCAGCAATAATAATCATCATATTTGCCACTTGCTGTGGCAAAATGAAAGATGTGCCACATCTTTCATACAAGGATGTCAAAAATTCACAAACATCTGTTAATTTCTGTTCTTACCAGTTCTCTCACAGAGTGCTCTCACAGAGTGTTATATTCTTATATAATTCAATATTTTATGTTCACTGTAAGTTACCTCTAAGCACTCTAGGTTACTAATTTTATGCAACCTCAGTTAGGAAAACACCACAGAATGTATCTAACATTTTTAGACAACCAGAAGCATTAAATCAAAAGACTTTGAAAGTTACTCTCAAGATTCCCAAATGTAGGTTACAAGGCTGCATTTGCCCTCTGTTATTGTAGTGGAGAAATGTTCAGAATCAGTGAATAGTTTCATTTGGAGAGTAAAATTATTTATCATCTATATATAAACAAGCACTAAATAGAGTTTTTGTCAATTTTCATATTTACTGGGCAATAACTAATTTTTCCTAAGGTCTGCAAAAAAAAATTTTTCTGTTCACAAATCCCTCGTACATTTTCTGGAAGAATTTTTGTGCCCTTTTAAATTAGTGCACAAATCAGATTTCTACTTGCCTGGATTCCAGAGAGACACCATAATCAGAGGACCTGGAAGAAGACAATATTTCAGGAAAGTGTTATCTTTCTGAAATCGATACGATCCTGATTCAAGACACCAAAAAAATTTGGAATCTCTTCATTAACTAGAGTGGATGTTTCTGCTGGAGCCACATGTGCATACAAAGTAGTTATAAATCCCCATATCCAATTGTCTCCTCTTCACCTCCAGAACTACATTTTTGGCATCCAAATGTGATTGGTCTCCTTTTGCTTTACCCTACAATTATCTTCCACACTCTGCTCAGTACCAGTGACTGTTGTTCTTCACAAGAAACGAGTCCATACTAAACCCTCCTGTCCAGTTGTCCTGATCATCCCTCTTTCTGAACAAGTCTATGTAGAAGCAATCAGGCTCAGGACCAGTGACACTTCTTAACTCCTCTTCTAAACAAACCACGTGGTTTGGGAAGGAGGCATCTTGACAGTGATCTTGTTGTTTCATACAAACAGTGCCTCCTCATATGTGGCACATTCATATGGCTTGGGTGAATACCACCACCTGTTGCCTTTGCAGGACCTCAAGCTTTGCAATGTGTGAGCAATTCTGTGATCCTATCATGAAATTCCGTCCACACCAATGAAAATGTCAATGTAAAGAACACCATTAAAAATAAGCTCTTCATTAATATTTGCCTAAAGCATGGAGAGACTGCTGCTAAGTCTCAGCTGACTTACACAAACACAGAACTCAGGATTATTTCATTAAAAAAAGTCTAAACATACTAATATTAATTTTAGAGATTTCAGTGCTCTGTCATTTCAATCAAAATGCATTTCCAGATTAAGAGAAAAGTAGTTTATGCTGAAAAAAAAAAAATAAATTAACCTACAGAAAAAAAAAATGTTATTTTGGAACTTTAGTATGCCTGCATAGGTCTAATAGTGCTAATTAAGGAGAGAGTGAAAAAACCCACAGTAAATGTACATGCAATTGCATATCAGATAGTCAAACTTTTGAGCACACAGCTGTCCAACACGTAACTTTTCAACATCTCAATGTACCAGTGAGAAACATAGTTGAATGCATTTTGTGATTAATTTGGCAAAACTGTTTGCAGCACCTTCTGCATACTCTCATTTCTTTGGGTACTTTCTCACTTGCCTTCTTGCCCTTGTCATAGAGAATGTAACAATTTAAGATATAACTTTTGCCCTATGGATTGCTAAGAGAAGATTTAAAAACAACCAGCTGTGAAAACAGAAAATTCTGAATCTGATGTTTATGATTTTAAGCTAGAAAAACAGTTCTGCACCACTGCTGAAGTATTATTAGTGGTTAGGGTACCATCATGCCAACAAATGTTGTAGCTATGTCCTGAACACACCCTTATTATCCCTCAAAGAAATTTCATGCAACAGGTATAAAATACAGCTTCAGAACACCAGAGGTGAGCTCCTTCGAAATACACTTTATTCAACTGCAGCAGGGACCATCCAAACACCCACCATCTCAAAGGGTAATGCTTACTTTGACATCTTAGACCCCAAAATATTCATACCATGAGAGAAAATTCCACTGTGGAATAGTACTAGCACTGGACTTTCAACAAATATAGGCCTAAATGCCACCTTTACTAGCTGATCTTACCAGCTCCTTGAAGACAGGATGAAAAATGGCACTCAGTGCAGCACTTCTCCACACACTCTTTTGTAGTTGGCTTGAACTTTCATCGCTATGTAGTCTATGTAGACTCACACTTCAAAAAGGTCTGTAGTGCATGTGGAAAGGTGAACTGCCCTGAGAATTTGTTTCTTGTTTCTACGAAAATACATTCAAGATGAAGGCTTGCTGTGTAACAGATATATTTGAACTTGACTTTATTTAAAGAATTCATAGAAAAGTTACCTAGCAATCAACATCACAAAAAAGTCATAGAAAGTATTTGTTTCATTTAAAGTTCAAAGGATAAATTTAGCCTCTGTTAATAATTTTTTTCCTAGTAAGAACAGAAACAAGCCGCTTTGTCTAAACTTGTAGAGCAATGCTAAAAATTTTAAATTTAATTACCTTACATTTGATTAATGGAGGACATGTCAGCCTTCTAAATAGTTGAGTATTTATGTTGGTAAATATATTATCATTACAGTAAAACTGACTGCTTCTCATTCAGTTCTTCTGAGATGCCTGCCCTCTACACACAAACCCCTGAAAATTTAAAGAGATTTGGAAAGCATCTGAGGAGCACAGACCTGAAACCTTCTAATGATTTTCTCTCCATTTTGCATCCTATATTGACTAAAAAATTATTGTGGCTAGGGAAGAAAAGTCCATTTGAAGCTTACAGAGGACCACAAAGATTCTCAATTTTCTGATGCAGAATATCATTGTTCTTTAATGTTTTAGGCTGCAATATTGCACTGATGATTTAGGAATCAGAGAAAAATTGTTTTATATATTTTGCTGTAGATATTGATGATATCACCTTTTCAAATCATTATTCTCAACTAAACAGCTGGGAAGACATCCTATCTTGTTTCCACTGAAATCAATTTAAACTAATGTTTTCTACATTAACCAAAACTACACGAGCAGCTACAGCATGCTATCTCTAGGGCCTTTTAAAATTTCCAGTTAAATACAAGAACACCTCAGTTTGCTGCTTCAGTTAACTGAAAACCAAAGGTTGCTAACAGAAAAACAAGAAGTGCCTGGATCAACAGGCCTATCCACACTGATGTAGCTTTCACATAGGTATGTGATAATTAAATCTATAATAACCAAATGCAATTGCTTTTCTGTGGTAAATTTTATCATTTAGGCTGATACAATTGCAGATTTTCTCAAAACAGTACAAATACAATTAAGAGTAACTTCATATATTTCAATACAATGACACAAAGTAATTGATGTAAAGCCAAAGTTTTTAACTCAAAGCTGAAGTATCCTGGCATATATTTTGTGATTCTACATTCTTCTAAAAATGTTAATATTGACAGTTTGCTATATTAAACCCAGGTAAAGACTGAAAAATGAAAAAAAGACTATTTGATTTTTTTTTTGTCAAAAAAGCTATGGATTTGAACTTGTACAGTACATGACAAGAATAAATTGAGTTATTAAGAAACACTTGGAGAAGGAAAAAACCTCCAAATGATTCATTCTATTCTGTAAATTAAAGTTAGCACATTTTTCCTTTTATAAAGACACTCATTTCTTCTCTAAGTTTCTTATTTGATGTGAAAATCATGAAAAACTAAAACCACTTTCTCAGTACTTAGGCATATGTACTAATCCATGCTGAGTACTGTAGATCTTGAAATATTAATGTTAATAAAAGAGAATATAAAAAAAACCCCACACATTTTAACATTTATTTCTCTAGCTCAATTTCTTTAAAAGCTTTGTTTGTTTGTTTGTTTGTTTGTTTCTTGTTTGTTTGTTTGTTTGTAGAATCCTTTGTGATTCTGAGCATATGAATCAATTTCAAAGCAGTTTTATGTGCAAGG
Source organism: Sitta carolinensis (assembly GCA_032173965.1). Taxonomy (NCBI): domain Eukaryota; kingdom Metazoa; phylum Chordata; class Aves; order Passeriformes; family Sittidae; genus Sitta; species Sitta carolinensis. The sequence continues at coordinate 53,670,059 of CM063313.1, forward strand.
TCACAACTGGCCATTCTCAGCATTATGTTATGTACATCATATGCATGTTGATTACACAATTAATTTTTCATCTGGGAAAGCCTTACAAATAGAAGCCATCTGTTTTGATAATTTTTATGTAGCATTTGTTAGATCTCATACAGTTTCATGAGTACACTGAGTATTTCAAATGTTCATTTCTTCTCCATAATTTTACAATGGAAGTTAACAATTTCCTTATTCTTTGGTCATTGCATTAACCCCTTGAGTTATTTGCACTTAATTCTTGCATGGTATTGAACTCATAGTCAGAAAGCTTGCAGTGAAAAAAAACCAAAACAAAACAAAACAAAGAAAAGAACAAATATTTTAGATTTTTATGTGTCTCACAGAATTAATTGCTCCACCTGAATTGAGAAAGTGTTCTGAGAAATCAGTGTTAAAGTGTCAATACTATTATGTCACCAACATCACATTATCATAATATCATGTAATATAAGTATAAGTGGCACAGAAGCAGTAGTTTGGACATAAATAGAAATCCATACTGGAACCCTGATATTTGTTTGCACAGAATCTTTCCTGTGTGGCTAAATATCTACAGAGAGAGAAATTAATCTATCATCTTTTTACAAGGAAATTTGGGAATTCAGCCATTTGGTGTTTGTAATATTGTTATAGAACCAACAGTTCCCTTTTCTTATGCACTTGTACTTCAGTACATTGCATGTGTAGTGCAGTAAAACAGGTAACAAGAGAGGTGCTCTATGCTGCAAGGCTTATGAAAGCACTTTTTTGGGAAAGATTTTCAGGCTAATTTGCTAATCCTGTCCTTGGCTTTTGAGTTTTTGTTTAGAGAAGGACTCTAAGAGAGCTGCAAGCAGTAAGTACTCATATTCAGTTACACAGTAAGAGAGCCATGCATAGACTGGAAAAGATTATCCTGACATCTCAATCCAGAGACATAGGGGGATAAAAAGGGAAAAAAATAGAGGGGAAAAGAAAAAGTAAGTACTTGTGCCACTGGAATGAAGGCTAAATCAACACCTGGAAATGTCCTTCTCAATTCCTCTGCTAAATAAGTACTATTCTACAAAACTTGTGGTGTGTCATTATGACAATTCTGTTCATGATCAGAAGTATACAGAACCTACATTCCCATGAAATCAGTCTGAATATGATAAAGTAATTCTGATGTTCTAGAGTGAAAAGTGATGGCCACCATCTAGCCTCTGGATTTACTGTACGCAGAGGACAAATGAGAAGAAGGAACAAACCAGGGACTTCATATTTTATGAGGCACACTCCATCTGAAGATGACAAATCCCACTATGCAGTCTTTCCTCTCTTGTGTTTCTCATTAACTTCAGTTAAATAACACTGCTTGGCCTCCCAGGCATTTTATGGAAGCAGACACATTGAGATCTGTTCCTTGAGGGATTCTCCCAGGTCCATGCAACAGCACTTGCTGGCAGCGTCTGGAAGAGCTTCAGCAAAGCTGAACTGATGAGCTGGAGTTAGTGAATTACCTGTCATGTCCACAAGTTCTTCCACGCAAATATGGAAAATAACTGATAGGAACTATATTGGCACCTACCCTGAGGAAGAGATTAGTTTTTAAATTATTAGTTGTTGAAGAGGATGATGATGATGATGATGATGATGATGATGATGATGATGAATGATGATGATGATGATAATAATAATAATAATAATAATTATTATTATTATTATTATTATTATGTCAGTGTATTTGCCTTTACATAAAGAAATTTATCATTGAAATTAGAAAACAAACCCAAAAAACAAAATTACAGATGATTTCTTACTAAAGGAGCTCTGAAGATGAAATATGATAGATATTTATATGCATTTACAAAATAGTTCTATGTCTGAACTTCAGCAGTGTTGAATCAGAGATGTATAAAACTTGATTGACACATTTTACAGACACATGGCTGTTATTTAAAAATAAAATTCTTTTGTTCTACTTTAAAGAATTAATAAGCCAAGTTCATTTAACATAAATTATTATATAGACTTCACATTTTGAAACAGAAAATATGTAGGCAGAGTTTGCTAGAAAATAAGGAATATCTAAGCTTTTCACTATTGTCTGTAGCCCTCCATTCTAAGAGAAAACATTTTACAATATAATACAGCTTGGAGCACTACTCCACACTAAACAAAGATTTTGAGACACAAGATGAGAATTTCCAAACAAAACAAGTATTCCACTGCTGTCATTTGACATGAGTACCTACTAGAGAAGGATTTTAGTCTTGTACAATATCTATGGCTCATCAATCTTCAATAAACCCTATTTCTACATCACCCACACCTAGAGATCACAGCTGTAGGTGTACTCAACAGCCTGACTTTGAGGAGAAAAAAAAGTCCCATATAGTAAAACCAGGGTTAAATTTAATAAAGCAAAGCCCTCTAACAGAAACTGTGCATTTGTTTGGGTGAAATATTTCAGTTAGTGAAAAATTCACTTCTAGATATGTGTGTTATGTATACTCCTGAATTTCTACTTGTCCTGCAAAGACTTTTTTGCTCTTTAGACCAAGTGACACTGCTCCTCTGTGAAAGAAAATCTTTCACAGTAGACAAGAAAGATCACTTGAAGGTCGATAAGGTTAAAAATCCAGTATTCCGTGAGTAAGTCTTTGAGCAGATAATGCACTAAAAATAATCCATAATGCAACAGGCAGGGTTTTTTCATGGTGACAGAAAACCATCTTATGTTCCCAACCATACACAGCACTTCATAGTGCTACGAAGAACTTAACCAGTTGCCCAGGAAACAGCCATTGAAACATTGAAACACAACAAAGTATTAATGACTTGTTATGTCACAAAATATGCTCCTTTGTAAACCTTGTAAATCTGATAAGAATGCAGGTGGGGAAAAAAAGGATAATTTAAGTGGGCAACTAAGGGTTGAAATGCATTTGTTGCTTGACAAAAATGCTAGTCTTTCTATATGGTAATCTTGTTTTAATGCACACAGGACTCTGAAAAACATATCTGCCATAGAGTTTGTCTGATAGAAACCTACATTTGGAGCCAATACAACTGGCCTGTCAAAGTATAGACACTGTCCTCATTTCAGTACCCTCATCTTCCTGGTTCAGCTCAGATTTGTAGATACAGAAACAGAAGAACCACATCTTTTCCTGTCTCATGGCATCATACATGGATTCTCTTTAGTGCAACAGACACTTGATTTGTTACAGCAGTGAATTTCATGGGCTTTACATGCTCAGTTTTCATTGCCTTTGCATTCTGCAGCCGTGATAAAATCCTGTGTGGTGACAGTTCCTTGATTGTTCAAGCCAAGAGGATTACTTCCTTGAGATTAGTAGGTGGTGGATTTTGCCTCTGATACTATAAGCAATTCACACTGCCTGGATACTGAAAAGCACTTTTATAGAGAAAGATTGGTTTATGAAGACAAAGAGATTCTCTACACAGATGTTATGCGTGGGCAGAAGTGACCTAGGTTTAACAACTCATTTAAACTCATTTAACAACTCAGGGGTCTTTGCAGAAAAGCAGACTTAGTCTGTAGGGACGTTTTCTTCATTAACTCACTTCATAATCCATTTCTTCCTTAATGAAGGGGAGAAAGAACATTTATTTAAAAGACAATCTATGTCATCAAATTATTTGTTCTTGGCTTCTCCCTAATTGCAAAGTTACTATTAAAATGATTTAAATTATTTACAACAAAGTACCCAGTAAAGATCACCAACCTAAATTAACCATCCATAACAGAAAGGGCTATTTCTGCCTACAGCTACAAATCAGTCAAACAATGAAGAAAATCATAATTAAATGTTTAGACACAAAAATGAACTAATAATCCTTTTATTTTTGTATATTTTTGTCTTTCTGCATGCAGTGTTAAAGTTATGGATGAAAGAGGTATTTTTTTTTTTTTAAATATAAGATTGTCATTAAGATTCACCAGACAATTATTAACATGTTCAAATAAAATTTCTATCATTACATATACTATATGTATACTATACCAATGTACTTTTGCTAAGGTAAACTCCTTTGTATAGGCTTGGAAGCTTATCCATTTAAATTAACTAAACATAGCACCCAAATATGTTCAAGTCTAAAAGAGACAGTGCATTCATGGTCAGAACTAATTTACTTGTCAGTAAATGACTGGCTAATACAAAATTCGCTTCTTCCAATTTGAATGTTTTCATGTTATTTGCACTCAAGAAATGCTCTCCTTTTTCATCACCAGGGAGTATTCTGTTCTCATGCAAAACAAAATTTGAGGCAGTAGGAAAAAAAAAATCTATTATTAAATAGATATAAATTATTCCTAATCTACACAGTGTTTAATCCCTGGCTCACATAAATGCAAATTGTACTTCAGAAACAATATTTTAACAAGCCATTTGTCAGCAGACAGAAGCACAAGCTCAATATAAAATATAGAACAAACACTTCAAGCTCATTCCAAAGAACAAGGTGACTGAAGGTTGACCCTGAGCTGTGCAAAAATGCAAGTTCACGTTGTGTGCCTGTTCATCAGTTTAAAGTGGGGAAAAAGAAAATCTCTTCAATGTACTTCTATCAAAGCTCATACTTATTCTTCTTATTGGTAGGAAATATATCCCTCTCATTGGTCTAAAATCCTGCAGGAGGAATAAGAAAAAGGTTAAAAACCACTGAAGAAACTGCAAGACCTCTATGCTATTCTGCTACATTTTCCCCTAAGTTTGACAAAATAAATTACCAAAAGCAAGAACTTCTAAGTTTGTATCCAAAAATGTAAATAATGCAAGAGTTTAAGAGTTGCAATGGTAAAGACCATTACAAAAAATTAGTTCCTGAAAACATCTTCAGCTTCCTGCCTGAAGAACCCTGTTTCAGAGAAGAAAAAGTTTTTCTTGTAATGAATATGTACCTAGGAAAGGTTTTGTACCTGCATCTTCCCAACCAAGGGTAGAAGCAAACTGAACAGATGACTCACAGAATTCTTATGTAAAACAGAAAAAAATATGAAAAAAATAGTTGGAAAAGTTCCTAAAAGCTTCACTTGAAAATGCTTTTCTTTTTTTTTTTTTTTTTTTCCCCTCATAGGAATGTAATTTCTGTGAAATTCCATTTCTCTTCAAGTTTGAGAGAAACCTTCCCCAGCATAGGAAGGGTTGAACACATGAAGACTACCTTTCAGCTTATATCCTGTTCATTACAATTTGAGCAGGAATAGGATTTTCCTTCCTTCTATGCATAGAAATAACAGACCAAAAGTTGAGTAACTAGTAAAACTAGCTCCCTCATTAAAGACATTTATGCCTCCACTACTGTTGTTCTTACCCACGTACTGTTAGAAGGTGGCTAAGTGTCACAGGAATTATTTGAATGTTTTCAGCTGCTATGATGAATGTAACTGTCTTGTAAGCTGCACCAGATAACTGGGATTAAAGCACTCTACAGAATTACGTGTCCTCCATCGAATTCACCTCAGTCTGATCCCAGTAGTCCTGACTTTGAAATAAAAAGGTGGCATTCCCAAACACAAGAAAAATTGTCAGCTCAGGACAATTGTCAGTCAAAATTTCTTGGAGCATTATTAACACCTGGATTCTCTGGCTGTAGAGAGGTAAAAAGCCCTCTGGTAGCAGAACAAAGGATGTCACTTGTCACCATGAGGGAAACAAAATTAACTGCATTGCATCTTATGGTGTGAGTAGTTGAAATAAACCATTCACTATTTAACAGCAGGAGGATATTCCTAGGGTGAGAGTACATGTGCTGCCTTACTCAAAGACCATTTTCCCAGCAGTTCAGAAAAATAAAGCTACAATATACTGTTAGAAAGGACAGCATACAGAGCACAGGGCTCACAGATATATTTAAACAGCACCAAACCCACCCAAACCCTCCATAGCTCAAGTCTACTAATTAGTATTAGACCAAAGAGTTTACTTCTTGCTGAACAATGAGATTTACCAACACAACATTGAAAGGCAGAGGCTTGGTGTCTTTTTTAACTTTCATATTCCGTGAAATATATGCAGCCTGTGACAGGAAGGAGTCATAAATTATCAGCCTAAAACAGTTTGTGTACTGAAGAAAAGATAAACTACAGAGAACTGACTGGTGATGCAGGAATTAATGGCAGTTCCCTCTCCTTTGTCCTGGAAACAAGAGATAGTCCTGAAGACTTAAGTATTATGGTCGTTTTTTCTGTCCTTAAAATACAGGAAGAAGGGTCAGGAAGCCATAGACAATCTATTCAACTTTCACTGAGAGAAAATGCTGGGGAAAAAAAGCATCTAGAAAATAATTAATAATTAAGTAGCAGGAAATTAATTAAAAAAATGAAGCAACAAACTTACTAATTTATTCCTATGACATAGTACCATATCTTGTAAATAGGAAATATGCGACTATGTCTTATATCTTAGCTTTAGGTCAGCTTTTGGCATTTTTAAGATGCTTCCAAGCAACCTAGGGAAACATGGCCTGTACAAAACTACAATAAAGCTGGCCTTGTTGAAAAAGCCGTAACAGTTGTTAAAAGTGGTATCAATACAGGCTCAGTAAATAAGAGTACTTCTACCACAGACTCTGTACTAAAACCTGTTGCTTTATCGGCATAAATATTGATCATGAAAAACTGGACATGAAATTTTTCAGGGTGGTGTGAGTTCACACATACTAGAAGACAAAGCTTAGTTTAGAAACTAGAGAAACACTTTGAATAAAAATATTTAATTCAACAAGGAAATGTGAAATGTAATATTGTAGTGAGGGCTAATATGTCTGGAGGGAGGGTGGGACATGAGGGCATGGGCAGGTAGTCTGCAGAAGAAGATCCAGTGGAAAACAACCTCATGATGTAACTTCTAAGGAAAACACTTTTCAACATAGAGGGAAAATATAAAGAGGAAGATGATCAGAAAGGCAAGAAAATACCTGAGTATTCCTATTCTGGTCTGTATTACTAGTATCAAATCTTGGCCCTGACAGTTTCAGGTATCCTGACCCAGTAAAACTACTGAGGTGTTGGCAAAACAAATCTACGAAATGGAGAAACTCATTATTTAACTCACTGGGATCTTTACAGAAGAGCAGACTGAAGGGACAAAAAAAAAAGGTTTAAATAGTAAAAATATGTTTGAAGAATGTTCAGCCAGAAATAAGAAAGTAATTTTGTGTATCATATGGGAATGAACTAGGCTTATATTGCAAGTATTTAGACTAGAGACAAAGAGAAACTTTCTAACAGTGAGAATGTCTAACAGCTGAAATGGCTTGACTAAGGAGATTGTTGTATAATCTGTTTTGAGCTAATGAGCTCTCTATTATTTAAAATCAGCCCAGAAAATGTACCCCTAGAATCACCAGACACCTTTTAAATATCCATCTTTTCACACAATAAATGTGTCAGCCTCTGATTTACTGCTGAAGATACTGTTATTATGCTGCAAAATAGGAAGTTATTGTCCAAGTACCACTACACCTGGCAGAGCTGTACACCCCTATGTCCTTTGTGCCGTAGACACACAGCCTGTGCAACACCATTCAGCATAAGCCTACTACTGAGCATATGAAATCCATCACATGTGCTGTCTGCCTCCATGAAGTGCATTCTTAGATCACATTCTAATTTACAACACTTTCTCTTGGCTTCTGAAAATTGCCTGACACAGAAATACACAATGTCACAGCAATGACAATTGCTGCTCCACAACTATTTCCACTGAAAGTCAATTGAATTTCTTTTAGTGGGAAAGCCAGGAGGAGCCAATTACCATTGCTTTAACATCACAGATTCACCTCAGGCATCACTTAGGCTGCAGACAAAAATATTTCAAATCCTGATTGCAACCTTCCTTCTGGTGTTTGGCTGACTCCCAGTAGCAGTACTGTATAGAGGGAGGATTGCGCTACATACACTTACCCATCTTGATCATATTATCAAATAAACAGATAATTGTATATTTTAAATACAAATAAAGCACATTCAAAATGTGGTGCTGTTTGCTGTGTTTTGTAAACTATGTTGTAGCATTTTACTGCATTCTCCGTGTAGCAAATTATTAAAGAATGACATCATGTTTCATTAGATTTGGACCTAATTTCCTAACTTGGAAGAAATTCTGGCTCTTCTCTGTGCCAGGATGAGTGTCAGTACACTGTGAATGCTGTATTAAAAACAGCTATTCCCACAAATTTATGGGATCACATCTATCACTTGCTTTTGCTAAAATTCTTCCTAAGAATGCTTCTTAGGAAGCATTTTCCATTGTCTACTGACTGTCTCAGCTTCCTGTAATACTGGAAGTGTAGCTCTCAAAATCTCTAGCAGATGTGCTCCCTCACTTTCAGTTCACTGGGACAGGTACACAGTGGGCGCTGTCAGCAGAGCCAGTGTCATTTTCAGAGTCAGCTGATGATGGAGGAACTGCAATCTGAAAGCAAGTTCAAAGGCAAATTAAGGGCACAATGGCTGAAAGAAAACTAATCTTTGATCATTATGTTTTAGAGATACCACTGATATGAAGCAAGCAATACAAATCAAGTTTGGGTTTCTTTTGTTTTTTTGGTTTTTTTTTTAATGAAGTCATAATGGCACTGTAATAGCTTTCAAGCCACATTGTCAATTCTACAGCTCAAACTGTAACAACTGTGAAGCAGCTTATGTACCTTCCAGGAAGCAAGGAAAGATGGAGTGTTATTTTCTTAGCAACTGCTCTAATTGCAGGTTCTATCTATCTATCTATCTATCTATCTATCTATCTTATCTATCTATCTATACTATCTATCTATCTAATCTATCTATCTATCTATCTATCTATCTATCTATCTATCTATCTATCTATCTATCTATCTATCTATCTATCTGTCTATCTGTCTATCTGTCTGTCTGTCTGTCTGTCTGTCGTGTCTGTCTCTATTCTATCTATCTATCTATCTATCTATCTATCTATCTATCTATCTAATCTCTTTCTGCTTCTCTCTTACAGTTGTTTGATTACCAAAATTTGCTACTATGAAGGAATAGCACGGGTTTTGCCCCTTTTCCCAAAAAGCCTGGTCAGGGCCTGAGGCAACACTGATATTCAAAAAAAGCCTGGGTATAAATAGCAACATGTATGGACTACAGACTTCCAATTTATGAAGCCTCAAGTTTATCCTGAAAAAAAATGTCTTATCTTCATATATATGGTGCCAAAATTCTTTCAAGTTATTATTTTACCATTCCTCAGAATTAATTTGGAGAGGAGATTTTCAAAGTAGAACTGAAAGAAGGCATTACATTGTGTCATTTCTGTTAATTTTCTTAAGTGGTTAACATAGGGACAAAGAGAAAAGTAGCAGGAATTTTTTACAGGGCACTCTCTCAAGGAAAAAAAACCCAAATATTCCATTGTTTTTTAACACCACAATTAACACCCTAGCTAATTGGAGGGATTTCTAAATCTGTTAGACAATCACAACTTTCTGCAGCTGTACTTCCCTCTCTTTTTTGTTAAGCATGTCTGCTAATTCAGAAACTTCACACCAAGCAATGGCTCTATCTTTCAGTGACCACGTAAAAAAACCAAACTCATACAAAAAGTCAGAAATCCTGTATATTATGAACTGCAGAGGGTTGTGTGTTTTGAACAACATTTTTAGACATTAAGGGAGAAAAAACCCACATATTTCAAACCGTATATATGATGCTGGAAAAAAAAAAAACAACCCTGATCTGATCATTATACAGTGTGAAGGAGTAAAGTTTGTTCCTGTATAATATAAAGGAAAGCAATAGATGTTACTGCACACAGTAACACAGTACCAAACAAGCCATGCCACCAGCCTATGAGCCACCTCTGTGAATCCAAACACCATGCTGATGTCTGGTGCCTTGCATAGCACAGCATTGGTCTAGCTCTGTGGACTAAAACTGTGCTGTGAGTGCATTCTAAAACTGCTGTGAGTTTCCTGGGGTTAGCACCAAGGTGTTTCCAGCCCCTCAGTAACACTGTGACCCAGTCCTTGATATGGTCTTAATTTGGGCTCGCTCTGACCATAGGAGTGGGCCCGGTCAGTGATGAAAGGAAAGAGGCTCAATCTTGCTCCAGGAACCAGACCCAGTGGCTTATTGCTGGTCCAGGGAGGAAGAGAGACCCCACCACATGAGTGTGGGGGTTTAAAACATCAAGATAACAGAGGGGCGTGGGGTAAAGGGAATACAGCAAGTGGAGACTTTCAGAGGAGAGGGGGTCAGTCTGGGAAGGCTACACCACGAGGTTAGGAGAAGGGGGTATATAGGATATACCATGTGAGTATAATAAAAACAGTTATTAGTCACCAGTGTGCATCTATAACAAACTAACTAACTATCTTGTGCAATACAACACCTCAGGGCTTGTCCTGGTTTCAGTCTTGAATAAACCTGTGCTGGTGCATATTACCCTTGGCACCACGGTGAGTTATGCACCATCAATGATATGGTTGCACTGACTTCTAAAACTGGGAAACTGCAGTAAGAAGACTGCAAAGAGGACCATCTACATCTGCTTAAATACAGGATAAATAGTCCATCCATGGAAACAGTAAGGGGATTTTCTACATCTGATTTCTTGAACACGTATATCTCCCACAGGTTCTCTAGTAAGACAGCTATAGCATCATGACCAATGAGAGACTCACAGTATTTGAATTTAGCAAAATATAACTCAGCTCACCTATATGTCCACTGGAATCAGAGCTAAAATTACAGACTGGACTCTCCAGCTATTCAGCTTTTCAGAAATAACTGGTCCAAATAAGGCCCTAATTAAAACTTTCTAAAAGGGAGACTATCCAGATACATAAGTCAAAGCAGTGGAAAATGGAAACTGATAGTGCATATCAATGATAGCAAGAAGTAAAAACACACACTGTTACTTTGATATTTCTGAAACTACTTTCTGTTTCCAGGGGATGACAATGGTGTTTGGAGAAGACCAGAATAAGGCAACACAGTTTGGATAAGATATTACCTGTCCTGCATTTCCCTGCACTGTTTCAGTAGAACCTGAAGATTACACATGGTATTTGAGGGAGTAATAAGTTGCCCAAATTTACCCAAATATTTCTCATTTTTGCACTTTTGATGCCTGGGATCAACGATGCTCTGGGAAAGAAGGTTTGAGAAATAACTCTCCTTTTTCTAGATTTAAACTTCATTAGCGTTCAAGCCTGTATATAAAGCATTTTTCTTTCTTTTTGTGAACATGATGAATGATCCAGCAATCCCAACCATCTTACTACGAATATGTTTATATGAGAGAACACAGGAGGCCTCTTTAGCATAATGACTATAGCGAGAAAGAGAAGCTCTTAACGATCACCTCTCCGAGTGCATTGCCAGTAAGCCAGAAAAATAAAGAAGAAACAATTTCCGTAGGGGCTTGTAATGTTCCTTTCTGGGCCCTATTTGCAGGGACTCAGATCTCATGAAAAATTTAAATGGCTCAGGAAGGCAAGGCAATTCCAGTATGTGGGCTGTCAAGTTAATTTATGAGCGTGTATAATTGGGTGATTGCTTTTCCTCTGGAAAGATGAAACAGCTGAGCCAAGAATGATTGGTATCTACCACTTCCAATAAACAGGAATAGATATTTTTAGGGTATGAATAGAGACAGAAACAGAGAAGCATCTGTGCAGCTGCTCAGAAGTCTGCAAGGTGTAATACTGTATCATTGAATATACTTTCTAGATGCAGGGCTCTGATTAGCCCAGACTCTCAGGTCTGTATGGGAACTGCAGAAGGTGTCACTTCAGAGTGACACTTTACCCCAGGGAGCTTCCAGTGGAAACAGACAACACAAGCAGGCAGAATGTTTTCTAAGGAACTGAGGGAATAAAGGCTTTCTTATCCTAGATTCAGTACTGGCTGTGATATGGATAAAGCCATGGTAGTGGTATAAGCCATGGACTAACTAGTCATGTTCCTTTTGTGCATGGGATACCACCCATCTGAAAATCCTAAGAGCCTGCAGGAATCTACCTTTACTGAGATCTTAGCTGCTGGTTTCAGAGATGCCTACATAAAGAGAGCTGTCCTGTTTTGACTACAGCCTCTAACTGGCATGCTGGAGGTTTCAGAATCTTTCTCTTACCAACTGCCAACCTATCAGGTCAAACAAAATGTATTAAATAATTCCCAATTAATTACACTTGTTGCCAGGGACAATGGTTCCAAGGAAAATCGATGTACTTATTCAGCTGTGCAATACAGCTGTCTGTGCACAACTGCTAGGTGCACAGCATCTAATTTGATAAGCAAAGGCTTCATCTAAGCTCTTGATGCACCTGAGGGCACTTTGTAATTCCTGTCTCTGAGACCAGATATGAATATCTCATGCTAGAATGAGTTCTACATAGCCAGTATCCTTGTCTTCAACACAGTTTCTGCAGGAAGGAAAGCCAGCAGCATGAGGAGGGAGGGAGATATATACTTCCCACTTCAGTTGACTGGGGTCAAAAGGATGGAGAAGAATATCTACCACAGAGCTGTCTCTTAGACACGACAAAATAAAAGGTTAGATTTACTTTAGTGCATTGTGAGCAAGCCAGAAATTATAATTTATATCCTTCCAATAGCAAATATACAGCTCTTGGATTTCAAAACAACACAAATATTCTGAAAAACTTCTGAAGTGTTACTGTGATGCAGATAGAAACACACAGTAACACACACAACAGATGTTCAGGTAGAGAAGAAGAAAGGAAGAAGATTTTAGTTTATTGTTGGTTTTGTATATATAAGTTTCTGGATAGTGATCAGAGATTGGACAGAGAGGTTACTACCTCTCCATCTTCACTGGTCACTTGAGAATTCTATCAGGTGATATCTTTTACAAAGGAATGTAAACATGATTCTTGTTTATTTTACAATTCATGAGAACTGACTTTATTATACTAAAACAAATCAGAAGGCTTATTTTCAGGGACAACACTGAAGTATTCTGTCTGCAGAAACACCATGTGTTTGCATGGTATCTGGGCTTACAAAAATGCACACCAATGCATAGGATGCATATATACCCAATCAATTGTCAGCATTCGCATGATTCTGCAGTATCTTCCACCTCTGTTTTCCTTTGGAGATTCTATGCCTGCTTCTTCCAGCCACCTGAGCAGAGAATCTCTTATCTTGAAGTTGCTCAAGATGACCTGTTGCTTCTTTACAGAGCTTGCCATAGTCCTTGTGCAAAGTCCTTTGGTGATCTTAACAGTTTTTGAGGCAAGTATGATCTTTAAGTCTCTTACACATTCACAGCAAGAATGGAAACGAGTGAGTTTTACTTTTGCATAAAAGATTTCAATTGTCAGTTTGGTAACTAACCAGTGCAATTTAAACACTTGCACAAGGTTGACTTACAGCCAAAACAAGAACCCTGTACTCCATAAGAAGTAGAAACAAACCAGCAAATCAACTGTGTTGATTTCACTCACTTTACTGTAAGTAAATCTGCTACTATACTTTGACCAGCAGGAAACCTTCCCTTCTGGACTATAGATCATGCACATCTTGTAAGTGGGCTTGGCATTTTGGTGTTCTGCAGCAGCTAATAATACCTGGTAGTGATGGGCCAGGTACTGAAATACCACATCACTCAAACACTTCCCGAGCTCTTGAATACTACGGCTGATTTCTTATGCAAAAGGTTATTTCCTGTGCCTCTCTGAAACTTGGAAAGCTCTTGCCCAAGGAATTCTTCTTCTCTTCAGCCATTCTGAAACTGATCCTTGTGTTCCCTAGAATATCACAGTGAAATGACTTTGACAGATTTACATAGTTCATACTTGCTGTTGCAGCTTGTACTTAATGCAACATCCCATTTTAATGTGCAAAACACTACATCTTTTGAAATGTGTTGTTTTAAAATGTTTTAAAAAGAATAGTCATAATTATTTATATAAAAACTACAATAGATTACTCTGGAATTTGCTAATGAAATACCAAAGACTTAGACCCATGGTTTCTAAACAGACTCTGCAGTGGGATTGACCACAGTTTCAAATTATTTTTGTCTTTTCATTTGAACTGTAATACCTGTCACTAATACAAATTAAGCTATACCTTGTCAGCTTTTAGGGGCAGGTTTAAAAGCTTACTTCTCAGCCTTTCAATATCCATAATTTATAGCAGAGCTGAAGCTCATATCCACAGTGTAATTGACTTCAGCTACTTTCTTCACATAATAAATAAATTAGATAATATATGAGCCTTTAAATTAACAAAAGGTTAAATAATATTTTATGAGTCCCCTTGATAACTTCCAGGCCTGCACCACATTTTCCATAATACTCCATCGCTGCAAAAGCACTCTGCTGTATGCAGCTGTATTACAGTAATATTATGGGAGAGCTGCTGCTTTGAGATGCCTATTAAACAGGTTTCAAGACTCTAGTAGCTGCCAAATGGTCAATAAATTGTACATTACCCAGGATTACTCAGTGAGCTATAGCAGAGCCACATCACTTAAACAAAGCTGAAAGTTGCCCATTCTCTTTCCAGGGACTCAGCCATGCTAGAGAAATCAGAAGTAAGCCCCTACCTTACCAAGATGTCTGAAGATAGTCTCTTTTGGCCATAAAAACCCCTAATACATATCCAGCATTTACTGAGTCCTCTTTTTTCAAATGTTCCTGTTACAGCAAAGTGCAGGTATTCTCATGATATGGTCTTACCAGGAATATAGGAGAAATGTCTTAATTGTGCATCATCTGCAAAATATCTCAGGAGGACATGCAGTAACTCTAGCAAAATTTTGGATTATAAATTTGAAATTATAAAAAAATAAGAGAGCTCCATTCTCTGTTCCTAAGAAAATAACTACAAGGACATTTTTGCTTGTAGAATTTAAAATCCATTTTTAATCAACCAGCATAAGCTTTGCAGAACATCATTACTGTTCCATTTGCATATTATTCTGAGAATTGAATTTACAGGTCTGAATTCAGCACAGAAACAAGCTTTCTTTGAAGCAAAAAAACCACCAGTCTAGACAGCTCTACCAGTAAAAATCTTGAAGTATGTTAATTCTTTAAGCATGGGTGGGCAAGGAGCGACTCCCCAGCATTAAATGTCATCACTGAAACATTGCCCTAGTCAGATTTCTAGAGTGACTTTCAAGAGAAAAAAAAAAAATCACGATTGCCTTTATTTTTAGCTCAAATTCGAACACCTAAAAAAGGTTGTAAAGGGCATGAGCATAATTCTCAACATCAAGGTAAATCAGGATATCTATCAGCATTATATCTACCAGTACCTATCATCTACAGAATGGACACATTTCACAAAGATAATATTTATGAAATATTAGAACATAAATGATAATTCCCTTTCATGCATTGACAAAACAGTTTTAAACTTGCCTTTCCTCAGGAAAGAACTTGGCATATAAAGGCATAATTTGGCATTTCTTTAATCCTCTCTGAACTGTGCATTAATTGGGATGTCAATTACTGCTCAATAAGTTTTGCGAAGTTTTTTTTCTGCACTTGAAAACCTCTAACCTTTTTTTTCAGGCAAAGATGAACTAAATTACTTGTAAACCATGAAGGCCTGAATTTGTGTCATTCATCAGAAATGGTGTGGGCCACCACGTATTCTCTATGTTACAGGAAAAACTTAATTTTACTTCCTTTCTATTCTTACATGACAAATTTATATTACACTGCAAAAAAGACACTTAGTAAAAAAACCCCAAAAAACCTGCATTTCTCTTCCACTGTCCTTCTAGTAGCACTTATTTGTAAATAAAGCTCTGATTTTTTTAATATGCTCTGAATCCTACCACTTGAAGCAGTTACATGCACTAGCTTTTCTAACAGCTAATTAGAAGCACCAGAAAAGCTTCTCTGCTTTCTGTAAGCAAACCCACAATATCTTCTTCAGCCTCCAGAAAACAGGTGAGAGATTTTGGCCAGCTGTTACTGTGATAATTTGCTTCTGCAGTTAAATATGATTCCCAGAACACATTCAGAGAATATAGACAGAAAACACTGAGCATTAAAAAATGTATTATTCATTCAGAATGACTAGTTATGCCCGTATATAATCCACTCATACAATTTACACTGACTGGGGGATTGCATCTCTATTTGAGGTAGATCCTAACCAAATTTACCTGAGCATGGACTGCACTAGAAAGCTGTAGGCCTGCAGGACAGAGTCACTTTTCCCATTATCTCTCTAAACAAGAGGAAATGTTCATCATCCTCATGGGATTACGAATCTATACAAATCATCTTGATCATTCTAGGATTTTTTAACTACCCATCTGAAACTTCTATATGAGTATACACATATTGCTAGAAAATAAAAATCCAGTGGAGTTCATGCCAACATTCTTGACCTTGTCTTAGGTTACAATGTAAGATGCACCCAAAAGTATTAATTCTATCACCATTTTCACAAGCTGTCAAAGCCAGGTGGGGTGGTATTCTTTTCTCTCTTCCATGAGTCATCCCTGATAGCTGCCTCTAAGGGATAACTTCTGCTAATGGGCCATGAAGTCTCACTGCATGACTCAAAATTACATCATCCCATGTGAGATGCTCTGCCCAGGGGGAGGACCCAAGCATTCCTACCTGGATATAATCTGAGGTGTGGAACACCACAAGCAGCCTCACCTACTGAATTCAAAGAGGACAGGAACTACATGACCACCACTGGATCTTCTGAGGAAGACCAGACCCATCTACAGGATCACTGCTTCAACAGAACCACATCTATCACAAGAGGACTGCAGCCACCAATTAATTGAACTGCTACTACCACTCTGACCAAAAGTGTCAGGTTGTATCCTGGCTCTGTCAGTTTAAGACAGTGTTATCTGCCTTTATTTTAATTTTCCTATTGTAGTTCTGAGTTGGAATCTCCCACTGGTTTGTTTTCAAACTAGTACAGGCTTATATGAATTAACTGCAGTGGGATGCATTTTTGCTCCCTTGCAAAATGCAAAATTAATGGAAATAAGGTAAATGCTGGAATTGCTTTACAAAGCAAATGGTTGGTATCAATCAGTAATTTTCCAAAACAAGTTACTCAAAAGTTTCTGCTCTTGCAGTTCCACATTTTGTAGTGAAGCACTTCTGACCAATAGTTGCAGATAAGACAATACCCTGTGTTCGCAGACATAATCTATGGCAAAGATTTGCTGCAGGGATCAATAGGAGCTACGGGACTTTATGATGAGTTAGGTGGGTTTGAGTTTTTACATTGCTTTGTCATGCAAATTACAGTGAATATCCCTCATCTACCAGGTAACAGGACTACAGGTTCTGTCAAGCAAGACCTCTATGAATCCATGCTAACTACTGACTAGTCATAACTAATTACTTTCTTTTCCATCATGTGCCTGTAAAGTTTTCCCAGACAATTTTTTTGATCATCTTCCCAAACATCAAGGTAAGGTAAATTGATCTGTAATTACTTGCACCCTTCTTACCTTTTCCAAGATGGGAGAGCTCTCTTCTAGTCCTTAAGCACCATTCCCAACTACCCTGATCATTCAAAAACAACTCTGAGTTTAAGCTATATGTTGGTTACAGCCATCAGAAATGTTTTAATAAGATCATTCTGATTTCCTCAGAAAATACTGGGACAGCACACCTATAATGTTTCCTATAAAATTTCCATAATGAACACTATGTTTAAAAAATATTCTTTATTGTGGAATCTTGGCTGCAAAAGCAAATACTAAAAAAAGCAGGGCCCTGGCCTCGTCTCATGTCTGGAACTCCTCTCTGTGCTCTCATGACATCACCTGCATTGGAGTCATCACTAGCTTGAACTACAGGGACAAAGATCAGAATTACTGAAGGGGAATGCCAAACTAGTAGAAGAATGTTAAGGACTGCTTTCTGCCTTGGAAAAAGCCCATTAACTTCCCTGGTATTACATCTAAACCTCTATAGGACCGAGTTTCTTTTGTACAATGCACAGGTACTGAAGGGAACAGTGAGTTTAGCAACATATAGGAAAGTATCTAAGCACATGTTCCAGTTTTCATTTCTCCATAACATGTTTCCACTTATTCCTATGCTGCCCACTCCATGTGCCTTTCTGTCTAGCCTCTTTGGGATCCCTTAGTCTGGATTAATCACAGATAAATGGCTTGCAGGAGCTTACTACTTGAACATTATAACTTTCTTAACAATCCAGAAAGCCCTAAACACAACCGAAGCCCTTGTATTATGCAGTGGGCCATCCAAATATACACTGGTCAAGGGAAAGTCTTGGTGAGGTTAAATAGCTTGAGACATTAGTAACATCACTCTAGCTTTTGTATATCACTATGCATATTTTGTATATCACTACCTACATATTTTGGTGGAAAAAAAGTTATATCATCTCACCCAAATATTGTTTTAGAGACCTGGAAATATTAACTTTACTCATCAATCTACATTTTCCACCAGCTCAAGGATTTGGTTCAAGTACCTTTAAATCCATTCAAAATTTAATTAAAAGTTAAATTTATTTCTGTATTTTACCAATGTATGCTAGTGGACTGATCTTTTTACATGTCTCTGAGCTCATCAACTGGTTACAGTTTCTCTTTAAGCTGTTTTGACCATATTGCCTTTGCATTTTCAACTTCGGCTAGGTTACTGTGCTGTTAGATCTGAAGAACCTGAAAATTATTAACTGCCAATTATTAGCCTTTTCTCTAATAAGCTTAAAACTAATTACCCCTAAAATAATAATTATTATCAATGATAAAGTCATCATTAACATTGATTACCTTTGCTAATTAGTTATAGCAAAAAGCAGGCCATTGGAGCAACAAATGACATTACTATGTCACTACAAAGAGCCATTACAATTACACATAACCCCTATTTAGCTTTGCTTCAGTATGGGCCAACAACCAGATGGAATTCAGTAATTGATGCATTATTAATACTTTTTACTGATTTCAATCAGAGGTATAGCTAAGGTACGTTCTTTCCCTAGATGATTTTTTCTAAAGTTCCCACTTTCCAAACCAATTCTAATAGACCATGTAGGTCTGTATATATATTCCTACAAACGCAAGAAGATCAGATAAAATGCAGAAAGAGGCAAAAGTTGAAGGTGAGTTCACTAGACTCAATTCTGAGAGTCTAAGATTTTGATCATTGTGGGACATCTACTTTAAAATTCAGAAATATCAAAGGTATCAAATTAGAAGTTCGTTTTCTTGTCTTATTCCATGTCTGATACCTTAAGAAAGAAAATTTTATCTCCCTGACTATCACACACATATCAACATTCCCTGAAAACAAAACCTGGAAATTTCAAGAAACAACTATTTGTGGGAACCAGGACATCCTTCTGACTGTCCTGGGAAGATTTATAAGTCACAAGAATTTAGATAGAATGATAATTAGTATGTCACACGGTGAAAAAGTAGAATTTGTGGATTTTAGATGAGAGATCAGGGGGCAAAGATGGAGGAAATGGGGTGTGTCCCTGAGCTGCTTCTTCGTCCTCTTGTTCTCCATCTTCTGTGGTGGTGTGGCACATTTGGATTGGTTTGGAACAAAAGTACACTGTACAACATAGTGGATAGATACTGGAGAATTGTTATAAATAAAGCACATGTAATTTTCAGTATAAAAGATAGTGCCCTCCCAAGGGCAGGCAGACGAAGCAAGGACAGATGAAGGGCAGACAGACCAAAGAGGAGAGCGCTGGCCTGCAGAGAAGCTGTGGCAGGCCAGGGAACGAATATGAGATAAGCAAAGAATAAACAAATTCCTGAACACGAGAAAACAGATGACTCGACCTCTTCTTCAGACGCAGGGCTGGGGGAAAACAGAAAGCCTTCACAGAGACAGAGACAAGTTAAGTTAGGTGAAAGTCAAGCTCACAGAGATCTCAGAAACACCAGGAAGGCCGAGACAAAAAAAACAAAACAGCAAGAAAGAAAACATATATTTTTATATTTAAAAAAACCTAACACTATTCTACTCTGATATTCCCAAAACTGAAAATTTTAATGACTTTGAGTCATACCACACTTTTTTTAGACTTTCATGTCTAATGAAACACTCAGAATAACTTTGTTTACTTTTCTGTCTAATTTTACAAATTCACACATACAGGTTATACTGATAAAAGTAAACAAAGACAATGAAATCAAGTACCTAAAACATGTTGGTGCCACATGAGTTATCTTTGAACAAAGCTGAGCGACAAAGGTTTTCAAGTTTAGTATCCCCTGCCCAACATTTTCATTACAAGAAACCAGCATGTACAGTGAAAACAACAGAAAGTTTGATTAACAAAATGTAACATAGGCTGTGCAGGAAAACAAACAAACAAAAAAACCCCACCAAAACAAGCAAACAAAAAAAAAAACACCTCCCCAAACAAACATAGAACTAATGGCTCTTCTCAAATACAGTAAAACAGACTGAGAACCCTAATAAAATTTTCCAGACCAGTTAGTCAAATCATACAGAAGGTAAAACATCAAGTATTTACACATTTATCTTCTTCATCTTCATTAAATTTGACTTAAGCACGAATATAGTTTATCAATTGTATAAGGTTTAGCATTGAGCCTCCTTTGCATAAACATGTTGAGATGAAGTAATTTCTGCAGACACCTGTATAAATCAGTTTAGATGATTCAGGAAACACATTGATACAGAAAATATAAATGCAAATAGTTTTTACAGATGAGAAAAATAGCCTAAATTTTTATGTTCCTCAGTAATGACAAAACACTAAGCACAGTGCACAAGGTGACTTCAAGTTATTTTCCATATTGCCATACTGAGATATAATGACACTGCAAAGTTAGAAGCCAAGCCCGCAACAGCAGGACAACTGCTTTTCACCATTTAGCTAAAAGTGTTAAGAGTCATAGCTGAGAGAAATGAGAGGTAATAAGAAAAAGAGAAGGCAGGGGGTATGTATAGGTCTTAAAAAAAAAAGACAATTTTCCTTAAAAAAACCCAGTCTGATAAAAAATACTGAATAAACTGCAGAATGTGACTTTTCTAATGTCATCAGTATTAGTCATTAAATGTGGGGGGTTTGTGGGGTTTTTAATTTGTTTGCTTGCATTTGAGGTTTTTGGGAGTTTTTTGATTTGTTTTATTTTGTATTTTTAATTTATATTTGTGTATAGGAAAGGGTGTAGTTAGCATGAAAAAGGGAAGACCAGAAAAAAATATCCAAATCTACGCCAGCTTCCTGAGAGAGGATATTTATGTTGAACAAGCCATGTAAATCTTATATGTTTCACATATACTCTATGAAAAATGCCTATTTACATAGAATTTCACAGAAAATTGTGGTGCCTTACTAATTGGTTAAAGTCTTTGAGATATTTGGTTGAAAGTTAGTATTCCATTGTCATGTGGATTAGAGTTTCATTCTGACCATGTCATATCAGAAATCAGAAAACTAGAGCAATCCAAGTCACAGAGATAATTTTAAATTTCTAATATTTAGAAATTTTTAGAATATGTAAAAAAAGAGAAAAAAATGCTCCTGACTCTTATGTTTACTGGCTACTGATTTTTATAAGAAAAACCAAAATATAATCTACAGAGTTTAGTTGTGGTCCCTGCAGTCTCAAGGTATATGATCCTATAAATTTTTATAAGTTGCTCTCTGATTTCCTCCCATAAAGGTAGTTGATTTGTGTAGCTACCTTTAACCAAAAACTACCATTTGCAATACTACATTGAATAACAGTGAAAGTTGCAACAATGATTTTACTTTATGTGTTCTGGTTTTAGTCTATAACCTCCTCTATTTGTTTTCTTGCAAAGGAATAGATAGGGGGTACTGAATGAGTACTGAATATAACACTTCCACAGAGGTAATTCAACATCTCTGGATCCTGCTAGATTTTCAAAGTATCTTTTAAATATAATGCCAAAATTCCATATTTGGTCAGGTATCCAGAAATTAATGTAAAGTATGTGCCCAACATATTGAAAGAGAATCTACATTTTTATTTCCCAATGTCCATGCTGAGAATCAATCCATTCTTTCTCACACTGTAAATTTTTTCTCTTTAAAAAATTCCTTTCTAGTTTCTGAATAGTAATGAATTGAAGACTCAAACCTCCAGTTTCACAGCTAAATCAAAACTGTTGCAGAGGGAAAAGGGGGTAGGATAAACAAAAAGAAGCCCCCCCAAACTTGTTGGTGTTTATATGAAAACAAAGGTAGCCGTCCATACTAGATTGTGAATTCCAGTCCGTAGCTGAAATACAGTCATTTTCCTCCTAAAATGCTGAAATACTGATCTGGAAAAGTTCATAGTCCCAGTTATGTGTGAACAGCAAATTTAATAAGCAAGTTAATAACAACAGCTTATGTTCATATACCACTTCACACTGGAGTGCACAAATTTTAACTAATTAGTTTCATAATACTCCTCCAAAGTAGATCCTATTATACATAATTATGTATGATTATCTATAACTATCTAATATAATCTATTATTATTATGTATAACAAAAGGTCCTATTATACAATTACATGAGGGAGGTGATTCTTCCCCTCTACTCTGCTCTGGTGAGAACACACATGGAACACTGCATGTAGCTCTGGGGTCCCAGCAGAGGAAGGACATGAATCTCTTGGAGCAAGTCCAGAGAAGGGACACCAAGATATTAAGGATAGAGCACCACTCATGAGAAAATGATAAGATAATTGTGATTGTTTAGACTGGAGAAGAGAAGGCTTCAGAGTGACTTCATTGCAGCTTTCTAAAACATGAAATGAGCCTACAAGATAGATGTCGAATGAGGCTATTTTCAAGAGTGTGTAGCAATTAGATAAAAAGTAATAGCTTTAAATTGGAAGAGGGAAGGCTTAGATGATGCTTGAGGAAGAAATTCTTTACTGTGAGGGTAGTGAGTCAGTGGCACAGGTTGTCTGCGGAAGGTGCAGATGCTCCCTGCCTGGAAGGTCTGATTGGAGCTCTGAGCAAAATAGTTTAGTGGAAGGTGTCCCTGTCCATGGGAGGGGGGTTGGATCAAAATGATCTTTAAGGTTCCTTCTGAACCAGACCCATTCTATGATTCTCTGATTCTCTGATTTAATTTTTAAATTATCTTTACCAACTAGTAGAAACTGCAGTTTATATATCTCTATTCAATATTTCATTAGCTAGTATATTGTCATTGGTTGTTTAAATACTAAGTGACTCATTGTCACTTAGATAGTGTGAGTACAATAGGAAACAAGACTTCTGATGTTCAAACTCCCTTTTATTTCTGTTCTAACATAGTCTCTGTGTGGCATGATTATCAGCAAAATTTGTCACCACAGTCCAGTATCATGAGGATCAACTTGGAACAGCTGATCTCCTTGTTATCCATGAATAATATGATACTGTGGTTTCCCTTTGCTCATTGTCATGCAAAGGTTTGTAAAAAATTTTGGGGCTGATAGCCATTTACCGTACAAGCAAAGAAGCTACTTTATCACTATGAAATATTCATTCCATTCTATTCTTTTTCTAGAATGCTTTCTGTCCTTGGCCGGGAGTCCCTTACTAGCAAAGTATGTGGACCAGAAAGGAAATACTCATTTTCCACCTGCTAGCCTATCTTTAAATCTCATTAAAATGGGGAGCCAAAATGAATGGATTCCTAAATATACACTCTGTGCACTACCCCTTTAAAGCTGAAACCATGGAAACTACTGGAAACTCCAACCTCATGTACACCTGGTAAAAAAGATGAACTTTTTTTTAGATAGACTTCCAAAAATGATAGGAAAACATTGGAACATCTTTCCTTCTAGTGGGAATTGTATATCCACAAATCTTCAAGTAGTAGATTATGAGAATCAGGGATGTTGAAGACATTGCTACAAACTTTTCTTATCCTTGGGTTTATACTGTACTGGGGAGGATGTACTAAGCAAAGCAGATTGGAAACATATCCAACAAGCAGGCAAAGGACCAGAGATGTCTGGCTGATGTGAATGACCCTCTCTGAAAGGATCCTTGGTGAGGAATGATGAGACAATAAAAGTAACCTGACAAGCCATGAATTTAGTCCCTGTTCTCCTCCAGTCACAGACAAAAAGAATGATGCAGAAAGATCTTCCACAATGTTTAGCAACAAAGCACAAAAGGCATATAACTAGATATAAACAGTTGAAATTCGCTCATTTTAGCTACATGCTGTGCAGAACCTCCATGTACTGCCCTATCAAAGGCTGGCAGACAGAGTCTAGTCCATCAAATTCAGGATCAGGAGCTCTTTCCACAGAGCCTGGAGGTATGCATGTGTACAGAATTCAGTTCATCTATTGTCCTTCTAACAATGTAATTAGAACATAAATACAGGAAGACCAAATAGTATAAAAACTTTCATAAAACTGTCATACAATTTCTGGATATGTAAATGCAATTGTTTGTGTGGAAATGTTTCAGAATTGTGTGACACAATGCAGGCTTATGTAACTTTAAAGTATCAAAACTACTTATGAGTAGGCACATCACCTCCTTTGGCTTTTACTGATATCTACATACAGTAGAAATGTGGTTAATGGTATGCAATGGGAGTAAAGGTACGCCATCATAAGCAGAATTCCTCTCCTAGTTTCCCATTTATAAAGCAAATGACAATGTTTTCATTGTCATTTCATTTCATTTCAAGAGGTGACTCTTTGAAGCACAATTTGTAAATCATTTGTCCTCAAAGTGGCAAAGCATTAAGAGATCTTTTCACCTCTAAAGGACA
This sequence comes from Sitta carolinensis, assembly GCA_032173965.1. NCBI lineage: Eukaryota > Metazoa > Chordata > Aves > Passeriformes > Sittidae > Sitta > Sitta carolinensis. The sequence goes on from CM063313.1 coordinate 53,694,785, forward strand.
GCATGCTACTCTGCAAGCTGGAACCGTATTTCAAGTGCTGGCTCTGAAAATTCTTTGGTAGATTAGTGTAAAAAAGCAGACAGTGCTAGAAAAATGTTGTGCTATAGTGGAATGCAGTGAAAGCACCGTGCTACAGCCAAAAGTATGTTACAACTGCAGTGTCACAGCAGCCCCAAACTTTGGTCCTGACTCCATTGTGCAACAGCTACATTGGCACATGAAAAAAAAAAAAAACAAACCAAAACAAAACATCTATCTCAAATTGTTTGCAACTTAGGACCAAGTGAAAACACCTGTCCTACAGCTGAGTAGAATGATACAAAACCGCAAACCCAAGCACAGAGTTGAGTGTAGAAATAAATAAATTTACATTATCAAATCTGCTGCCATTGAGACAGTAAAAGTGTAGACTTAGATTCAAGATATTGATATGAACATGCATGCCACTAAACTGGACTAGGAAGTTTCAGAAAGAAACCTTTCTATTTTAAATTTTAAAATTGCAATTTTGCATGTATACTGGTGGGGTTCAGAGTAAGGGGATAAATGTGTTACCCACTGGCAGAATGCTTAATTTCATTAAAAAACACAGGTCTGTTTCCCTTTATGTCCATTGTCCAGAGCACTGTAGATTTCAAATGACATTTAATTAAAGCTCCATAATGATCTCTGAAACAAGGTAGTTTAACACCAAAAAATGAGATAGGTGAATATAACTTCAATAATTTGCTTACAAAGCTGATTTTTTTCCCTCTTTTCAATGAAACATGCACAGCTGAAGCTGTGCTCTGCTTGCTTTTGGAGTTGTAGTTTTCTCCTTTCTATTACAATGATACAATGGCTTTTGTTTGGGGACTCAGGGAAAAGCACTTTTAAAACTGTTTAGCTGTGATTGATGATAAAGTGTCTTTGATTAATCTACTTGTATCAAAGGTCTTCCGACTGACAGAGCTGGGAAAAAATAAATCATCCTTCCATGAATGACAGGTAGAAAATTTTCCATTCCTTTTCAAAGGAAAATGAAATTTCTCTTCAATTAATCTCTCTTAAAGCACCAAGAAACTGACTCTCTAATTCTGACATTTCCCATCCAATATTACAACTACTAAAGACAAGGTTCCCCTTGCTTCAATGAAAATCTCAGCAGAGTCAGCACATTTCTTTGAATCACTCAGCCCCTGGGATGTTAAGTTGTGCCTGTAGCAAGCCCTAGCAAATGTTATCTGCATGGGGATGCACTTCCTACTCCATAACTCTTTGGAGAAACAAGTCGTTGACAGAAGTAAAGCCAGAATTCCAGAATCAGTTTGAACGTAAGAACTAAAATAAATTGTCCAAACTAAAATAAATTGCTACTGTGGAAACTTGGTATCTTCTATTCTGCTATGATGCTGGACCTGGACGTGGCATGTACACCACATAAAACAGAAGGGAACTAAGTCTCAGAAAGATTTTATGGAGTTTTATAAATTTCTAGTGAGAACAGACCTCACTATCCCAGTGCAATATGTGCACCTGTCTGGACATATTTAACATAAGACTTTCAAATTCAGCTTCTTTCTGTGGTTATGTTTAATTCACTTGAAAGATTGTAGTATGGATCTGTATTGCTCCATTATATTTGAATTGTCTTCTTTCCGTTAGTGCTTGGGGAAAATATCACTCCTGCCTTCTGACATCTGAATCTCTGACAAGTTCTGGCCCCAGATTCTGTTTAAAACAGAAAGCCATCTGTGTAATTTAAAGACAGATAAATCAAGCAAAAGAATCTTCAGCTAGATGAAAGCTTTAGAAAATTGTCAGAGAAGGGCAAAGATGACCATCACAGGGACCAGATGAAATGTGAGTTCAGGTTTAAAGGTGATCCACTGCTGACATCTGAGTTCTAAACCAGATACACTAAAAGAGCATTACTAGATATACTCTGGAAAAGCGCCAAATGTTGTATTTAACCTCATTAAATTTTCATATTGCAGAGTAGTGTCTAGTTTGTTCTATGAAGGTTTCAGATCTCTTCAAACTATTATCACAAAACAGCACGCAAGCATTTTAGTTGTCCCAGATTGTTGTTCCTCTGTACGTATGATTACAAGTATAAAGAAACTGGATTCAGTCTGGCTGTACCTTGCCTCCTTTCCAGTTAGAGCTGTTATGAAAAGTAGCTTGTCTGATGACTACTTCTGCTTCTTTGCAAAGCTTAGTGCAGATCTCTGTCACTGATGCATGACTAGGAATTTCTGCAGTACCCGTAGGAAGCTGTAAAAGGGTTATCCTTCCAGTTTACAGCATAAACCCAACAACATTACTGGCATTATCCAAGGCATAAAAATCAAGACAGACTCCACAGAGAAGCGCTTATAAGATAAAGCTATGAAACAGGTACTTATTTTCAACAAATGGAAAAGGGTTTATATCAAACTTCCTGTGCAGACAATCTCGACAACTTCATGTTAAAGCGAACACCACAAATAGAGATTCATGGCTCAGTGGGAAGGGGTTCTGAGCACCCAAGGTTCATAATGACATTGTTAGGAGCTGCAAGGCAAGAGCACCTCTTCAAAGTCAGCCATGAACTTACACAAGAGTAAAACCAGTAGAGGTTATGAAGGCTTTATTGTTATTTTTCTGACAGGTGGTGCAATGATGGAATTAGGGCACTGCAAAGAACACACAGCTCAGCAAAATAACTGCAGCTGTTCTGCACTGGTGTTTTTTTAATAGTTTTTTTTGCATTCAACAAATTACTTGACATAGAAAATCCATGCCATTTAAATTCATGGCATTATGATGAAGGGGCAAATATTCGTCACAACCCACAGTTTTATAACTAGCCAAGAGTCTGTTATGAATTCTATGTCAATTCTCATCATGAACATGCACAACAATGACATTTTTACTTATAAAAGCTTCCCCTTAAACAGAAAAAGTTATCCTTTTTCCTCTTTGTTTTGATGAATATATTGAACAGAATCATATGAATCCCATCTCTACTACAAGTCAGAGGAAATCCACTACATTTGAGTTGTTATTGGAGTAATGTTCAGTGTACTAAAGCCTGTGAAGGAATCTGTAACACAATGTTCTGTAGAGGAATCAGCCACGGAACTTAGTCCTTAATAAGAATGGTTTTTGCCATGTTCTATACATAGAATTGATACTGGCCTCTATAACACACAGCATGAACACCAGATGTAATTTACATCCCCATTCAGAAGCTTTGTGTATTCTGCCAGAATTATAAGAACAGCATTCTAGTCTCATTTCTAAATTACAGCTATATATAGTGTATATATAGTGTATACACACACACACCAACCCCCCCCACACACACAGAGGCAGAGACACATAAATACTACTCTATGTATGTAGTAGTACAATACCAAGCACTGGAGATGTTTTCCACTGATGTGCTTTAAAGGGAGGTTTTCAGGTCAACTTGCTATGGCCTCACAATTTCTTGAATTGTTACAAGAAAAGCAAAGGAAACAAAATTTCAGATATATAGTGCATCACTTTTATATGAGCTTCTCTCTGTTTTGCAGGAAAAGTATTGTGAGTTTATAATACAAAATATTTGATGGACACCTAATACTGAAGGAGGCTTAAAGCTGTAACTTTTCCATTGCATGTACTGGTAGTCAGTATAGTCATCTTACTTAAAATCTGTATCCCACAGGAATAGGTGGATCATATAATATTACAAACACGGAACAGCCTTGCACAGCCTGAGTAATTGCTGAGGTTTAGATAAATTTTGAGTGAAAATTTGCATGTTTAAGTACATACTGATACATGCCTTCAGAGTCAAAACCAGGATGCCTAAAACTTTAGAGCTGAGGCAACATCAAGGGTGCATAACAACATATTGAAAAAGCATATCAATACCATAATGAAAGTACAAATTCTATTTAAGTGCTGTAATGAAGTGTACATGATTTGTGAGACATCTGCATTTCTTATCCACATCTAGCTACTTTTACTTCTATAATTCCCATCCAATTCTCTTTAATTCTACTCCAATCTATAATTCTCCAATTCTACTTTAATTATTTTGAATTTGTGAGCTTCTAAAAGCAACAATCCTGAACCAAAAATTGCCCTGTAATCAAAGGCACAGTACTCAAACTGCTACTGATGCCTGCATGTATTGTCTACATCCTGAAACCACCCCAACTAAAAAAATCATGTCTAAAAAGGAGCTCTTCATAGAGGAGGAATTTCTGGTCAAAATCATGAAGTAGGAATGAAAAAATAGGGATGAATATAAGAAGGCTTAAAAAGTATTACGAGGACCAAATTCTGTATCTGTCCTCAAAAAAAGCAAAACACCCACATTGCATTGTGTTTCCAAGAGCTGTGAGTGGCACTACTCTGACTGTGCTCATGACAGCCCTATTGAAGCTTAGTATTGTTTAACCAGCTGTGCTTCACAGCAACAGGGCCATCCTTCATCTACATAACAGCATTTTACTTTGCAGAAATGGAAAGTAATTGCACTTTGTTTTCCTGCAGGGAGTTTCTAATTTGGTTCCTCCTACCACCACCTTCTGTAATCTGTTTTGTTACCACAGGCAAGACAATCTCATGAGATTTATTTTCATTCAGGAGGGATGTCATTTGTTTTCCTTCCTTCCTTCCTTCCTCCTTTCCTTCCTTCCTCCTTTCCTTCCTTCCTCCCTTCCTCCCTCCCTCCCTTCCGACACTTCCTTCCGACACTTACTTCCTTCCGACACTTCCTTCCGACACTTCCACACTTCCACCCTTCCTTCCACCCTTCCTTCCTTCCACCCTTCCTTCCTTCCACCCTTCCTTCCACCCTTCCTTCCACCCTTCCTTTCACCCTTCCTTCCAACACTTCCTTCCTTTCAACAGTTCCTTCATTCCTTCCTTCCTTCCATCCTTCTTTCCTCCCTTCTGTCTGCCCTTCCTTCTGCCTTCCTTCCTTCCACCCTTCCTTCCACCCTTCCTTCCACCCTCCCACCTTCGTCTTTTTGGTCACAGAAGTTTTCAGGAAAAAACAGAGCAAATAATCAATTCTGTTCTGAGTGTTTTTCCTGCTCTGTGAGAGAACAGAAATAGAATTTACCTGTTTAGCAAACAATGACAGTGACACAATAGATCACAATTTGCCAATTTAGGGAAGAGCAAGCCTACAATTAAGAGTAATTTTTTCCCAATTGCTTCCCACTGTGGTTTGAGCCTCCTGTTGTGTTAGTCTGTCTTATCATGTTCTAGCTGGGCCATGTGTCTACTCTTTACAAGTAATTTCACCCCGTATATGTATTACTGTTATTCACTTGCAGATCTTTTTCATGCCTACTATTGATAGTGAAAATGGGAAAGGAGAAAATGGCTCCTGGCACACAGAAATTAGAGAAACATAAAAATAAAAAAGCAAAATTTAGATTTATTTTACAAATCCATAGTTTGATCTGTTTTGCTGACACTGACATAGGAACAAAGCTTCTGTACAAAAAGTCTCAAATACTTGTTCTAGGTTTTACTTTAAGAAAAGGTGCCTTAATCAATGGAAGCTTGTGTTAATATTACAGCACGGTTATATACTAACTCTTGATTCCACCCAGCCAATCTTTCCTCTTAACTCTTAACCATATACATCAGACATCCTTTGTATATATGATGAAAAAAAATATATTAACCACTTTCAATTTCAGTCATCTCAGTATTTAACAGTCCTACAAGGCAAAATTGTCTAGAGGCTTTTTCAATAGTCAAAGGAGAGAAAAGCACCTCCTAATGGTCTGTCACCACTTTTAAATAACCCACTTTGAAATGGTTTCTTCAATATGCTTTCTGAAACCAAAAGTTGTTTCTTGACAGAAACTGTCACCCTTTCCAGCATAAGATTTGACTCCTTTCAGTAGTTTAATTAAGGATAAAGAAACACTAGATTTTTTTGTATAGTTTTGCTTTTTCTTTTATCATATCCTTATGACAGCAATACTGAGACAATCTGTTTGTATCAAAGGACTTAACAAAGATTCTCCTTTAATTTCTTTTGTTCTTGAATTAGGTATTGCTGTTGTCCTATTTGTTTTCTGCTATGTACTACATGGTCCAAACTGAAATACTGTGTTACCTGTGGCAGATTATTCAGGAAAGAAAAGCATTTTTCTATGTTTCTTGTAATTTTTTTTTTCCCAGGTTCTCTTCAGTGTCAAGAACAGTACACGCCAGTTTAAAAATAGACTAGTGATTCATTTTAAGTACAACAGAAAGTGTGACTACCAGAGATGCTACTTCATTACTATTATCTTGGATCCTACCAATCTGATGAGTCATTATTTCCTTTCAATCCTCTCCTACTCTTTTGTAATGTAAGTACAAGCATTGGGACACTGAGAGAAACCATCTTTGATGGGCTGCTTATTTAAATGATTTTGGTTTTTATTAGTACTTCTAGGATGTCCTATATCTAATATATTAAGTGTAAGTATACATGAAAGGCCAAAAATTCACTTCTTCTACCCTCTTAGTTTTTGAATGCAGAAAGCAAAGGAAGTTCTTAATGAAGCTCTCATTTCTGGTTCAGTCTTTATACAACTTTAAAAATTTAACTTAAAAAGACATATTTAGGCATTCAAATACTTACATGTGACAAGGCTGAGTAACACAGAGACCCTAGGCAGTGCAAAGGAGAGCTGATTTACTGCAAAACCTAGGTCTTTTTAAGTAGTTAGCTGGTTATCAGTTTACATAGTTTTAAGGCACAACTAGCCCAACCCAACCAAACACCACACACCACGATGTGGACACGCAGCAGTCATGCAGCACGTCTCTCATGTCTCTCTACCCCCTATTCTATCTGAGTCACTCTCCCATAGTTCCCATATACTTATACGAAATATCAGGCCTGAGCCATGATTTTACAAGAGTAACAAGGTATTTTATAAGGCTTTACTTATATGCAACTCTTACATGTTCCACTAGTGAAAATCTAACTAAAGTCAACCCTATATTTGTACAATTTTCTGAATTATGTTGGACATGAGAATTTCCTGCAACAGGTTTCTTACTGTTTAACTCAAAAGAACTTTATTCTCTTGTACTTACTACCTCTTTCTTTGTAGTTCTTACATTAAAGATCATGAGTAAATTGTGGATTATTAACACAATATTTATATTTAACGCAATATTTAGTGTTTGGTCTGCGTCTTTGCTGTTAATCTTCTATTGCATATATCACTAAAAAAGCCATTTATTTATGCCCAAATCTCATAGTTTTCTCCTCCACATGAATTCAATCAATAAAACATGTATTTCCTGTGCCCCACACAACTTTCCTTCTTTGATATATCTTTTGACTGTCAGCAATAACATCTCTTAAGATTTATGGTAACTAGTCCATACTTCTGCACCTTTTTCCTACTAATGAAAGAAGTGAATAAACTATTTATATTTCACTGCCAGATACATCATAGGAATGTAAGAAAGAATTTCCAGTCTTCAAAATAGCTAAGACAAATCCCCCTGTAAGAATGAGAGAATCAGCTGGTAAACTGGAAGACTTGAGGAGAGCCTGACAGCCCAATAAAAAACTGAAACAACTGTCAAGTAAATTTTTTGTTGATGGCATTAGCTCCAGGATGAGCCATTTGCTCCAAGGGAGACCATAGTACAACTTACCTGCAATTTGATTTGGTTTTTCTGACTATCACTGATCAGGATCAAGGGATTTCTTTCTGGTTGCCCTCTTCCATATATGCCAAATAAAAATGATACCTTGAATTTTTTCATTATAACCTTTCTGTATATACAATGTGCTATATCTTGCCTTCTAATTTTGGCCTCATTTGCTCATTTTGCTAAATTTATAATTATGCAAAAGCTGTAGCAATCAAATCCCTAAGGTTAAGAAAGAAAAGAAAAAAAACATTACCATGCACATAGGCAATACAAAAATTACATAACCTTCTTAATCAGTTATTTAGAGGTTTGTTTATAGTTTTTCCGCAAATATTATGACTATTGGAGTTTGAACTACATAGACAAAAGTATTTATGCTCACAAAATACATCAGTTGATAACCAAGATGGGACATCCATGTCACATTACTTAGAGAATCATCTTCAAAACTTTGTCACCGCAAGTTTTTTTACCTCCTTCCTTTTTGACATTCGAAGACCAATATATGTGTCAAAAGACCTAGTCAGAAATTCTGAAGTGTTTCGTTGTTAACTTCTATATATGATAAAGACTGATTTTTTTTTTTTTTTTTTTGTGAACCAGGACATTTTATTTCTTCTCACATCACAAAAACCTAACAGTCTGTGTTCATTTCAAGGAAAATAAATTTTTAAAGTTTTACAAGCTGATACCTCATCAACTAAATATTGCCAACTAAATACCCAATCACAGTGAAAGAAACAATGAATGCAAATACTTTTATTAATATCAGTTGAAAGCTATCATTATCCTATTTTTTACTGTATATTCACAAATAAAAGGAGTGGAAAAGCAAATAATTTCTAAAAGATCTGATTTTTCTAAAGAAGAAATAATTTTCTAAAAGAAACCAAATTTTCTTTTTATGAAGTCATGCTGCTTAATTCTTGTCATTTCCTACCTTTCTATTGTAGTGATTTTAAATATCTTTTAATCCAGGCTGCCCAGTGTATCAATGTCTTACTGAGTTATGAGTCTTTGATCCAGCTACTAAATGCATTATAAAATAAATATAAAGAAAATACCTAGAATTCCTTCTGGCCATTTCTATTGGAAACAAGAGATGATTAACATTTTTACTACAATTTAAACTCTTCACAGAAAAAAATTGTTGACAATAATTTTTTTCTGCACCTCTTTCTTCTACCATCTATAAAGACAATTTCAATGCTCACTTTTTGAAAGCTTTTTCTAACATGGTTTGCAGATGAATAACTGTACAAAAATCCAAGACATTTATTCAGCTTATTGCCTATTTCAGCTGTCCAAACATCCTGTTCTAATTTTAAAAGTGTAATTTCGTAGGCAATTTTCCCATCCTTTTAAATGGGACCTTAACCACTACTTGTAATTTGATGGTTTATTTTATACTCGTAATTCTTAACTGTCTTATCAAAACTGATAAAACAATTCCAATGTCTGAGTCATCATTTAGATTTTCTATGCAATTCACAGACCTTATTCTCAGTTCAAAGGTCAAACTGTTAAGTTTGACCCTAAACAAAGATTCAGAACTGCCCTTCATACCAATAAGTTTTGTCTTTCAATGTGATGCTTCTTAATCCCAAAATAGAGTACAATTTTCATCTTACACAAAGGAAGACCCACATTATACACACAATATACATGCACAGAGATCTTAGAAAGAACAGGTAACCCCTTGTCTGTATTTCTGAGTCTAGCCATTGGTTATATTTTAGGTTACAAGGCTTTGTCAGAAAGCCAGACAGAGGTAGATTTTGTTGCATGCTGAAATTCTTAACATAACCCAACCTGTAATCCTTAATGCACATTCTCTTCTTTAATACATGTGTAGCTCTGAACTCAGTTTCCCTGCTCCACAGTGTTTTGAGGAAATGTCCCTTTCCCATAGCTATATAAATATTAACTGAAACATGTAAATCAAGCTTTATTTATACTCAGTTCTTAACAGGGCACGTGAACAGGATTAAATAATGCTGTCAAAGAAAGATGTTGGCATTTGACGGCTTTTAATGTTTCTATCCATACCAAGACAATAACACAGAATCATTAAGGTTGGAAAAGACCTTTAATATCACATCAAGTCCAACCATCAACCCACCACCACCATTATGTTCCCCACTAAACCATGTCCTCAAGTGTCACATCCACAAGTTTTATTTAACAATTTTAGGGCACTTGGCAGGCTTGACAGGTGTGCCTGTGTGAAACTCATGAAGTTCAACAAGGCCAAGTGTAAGGTCCCTGCATTTGGGTTGAGGCAATCCAAACAAAAACACAGGCTTGGAAGTGAAGGAGCTGAGAGGAGCCTTGTGGATAAAGACTTGAGGGTCTTGGTGGACAAGAACCTAAACATCATGGGACTGTGTGCACTCACAGCACAGAAAGCCAAATGTATCCTGGGCTGCATAAAAAGGAGTGTGGCCAGAAGGTCAAAGGAGGTGATTTTGCCCTCTGCTCCACTCTTTTTGAGTTCCCACCTGCAGTAACATGTTCAATTCTTGGGCCCCCAACATAGAAAGGACATGCATCTGTTGGAGCAAGTGCAGAGGAAGACCATTAAAATCATCAGAGGGCTGGAACACCTCTATGTGAAGACAGGCTGAGGGAGTTGGAGTTGTTCAGCCTGGAGGCTCTGGGGAGACCCTATAGCAGCCTCCCAGAATCTAAAGGGAGCCTGCAAAAGAAATGGAGAGTGACTTCTTACAAGAACATATAGTAAGAGGACAAGGGGAAATGGCTTTAAACCATAAGAGAGTAGGTTTCTATCAGATATTAGGAATAAATTCTTTACTATGGGAATGATGAGATACTGGAACTTTAACCAGAGAAACTGTGGATGCTTCACCTTCACTCCTGGAAGTGTCCAACACCAGGTTGGTGGTCTGATGAAGGTGTTTCTGCCCAAAGTCGGAGGGTTGGAACTACATGATTTTTAAGGTTTCTTCCAAACAAAATTATTCTATGATTCTAAAATACTGCTGTATTACAGAATCACAGAATGAACTAGTTTGGAAAAGACTTTTTGAGATCATCAAGTCTAGCCTATGACCTAAGACCTCCTCATTGCAGTGAGTACCACATCCAAACTCTTTTTATACATATCCAGGGACAGTGACTCCACCAGCTACCTGGGCAGATGGTTCCATTGCCCAATCACTCTTTCAGAGTGAAAAACTTTTTCCTAATATCCAACCTAACTTTCCTTTGACACAGCTTGAGATTGTGTCCTCTTGTTTTGTCATTTGCTGCCTGGTGAAAGAGACCAACCCCCACTTGACTACAACCACCTTTCAGGGAGTTGTCAAGAGTGATAAGGTCACCCCTGAGTATCCTTTTCTCCAGGCTAAATAACCCCAGCTCCCTCAGTTGTTCCTCAGAGGGCTTGTGTTCCCAGCCCCTCACCAGCCTTGTTCCCTCCTCGGGATGTGCTCAAGAATCTCCACGTCCATCCCAAACTGAGGGACCCAGAACTGGACACAGCACTCAAGATACTGCCCAGTACAGGGGCAAAATGACCTCCCTGCTCCTGCTGGCCACACCATTCCTGATACAGGCCAGAGGCCATTGACCTTCTTGGCCACCAGGGCACAGAGCTGGCTCCTGTTCAGCCGGCTATCGACCAGCCTCTCCAGGTCCCTTTCCTTCTGGGCACTGTCCAGCCACTCTGTCCCCAGTCTGTAATGTTGCAGGGGGTTATTGTGGCCCAAATGCAAGACTTGGCACATGGACCTATTAAACTTCATCTTACTGGACTCTGCACATCTATCCAACTCTGCAAGGTTCCTTTGCAGAGCCCTCCTACCTTTCAACAGGTCGACACATGCTCCCAGCTTGGTGTCATCTGCAAATTTACTGAAGGTGGATTCAATCCCATCATCCAGAGCATCAATGAAGATGTCAAACAGGACCGTCCCCAACAGTGATCCCTGGGGACACCACTGGTGACTGGCCCCCAGCTGGATGCAGAACCACTTACCACCACTCTCTGGCCTGGCCACCCAGCCAGCTCCTAACCCAGCAGAAAGAGTGCTCCTGTCCAAGCCATGGGCTGCCAGCTTTTCCAGGAGTGTGCTGTGGGATACAGTGTCAAAGGCCCTGCTGGAGTCCAGGTAGACAACATCCGCAGCCTTCCCTCATCCACCAGGTGAATCACCCAGTCATAAAAGGAGACCAGGTTGGTCAAGCACAGGTTGGTCTGGTATCCCAGCTGTCCTCTAGTTGCTGTGTGATAGTACTCAATATGATCTGTTCCACTACCATCAATATTACCTATCCTTATTTCTTTAGCAATTATTTCAATAAAATCATTTTTGTGCTGGCAAGTATCAACAAGAACTGCTGGCACCAAATCTACTTGGTGACAATAAATCATTTTCAAGGATGGTTTTGAAAAGAATGTTAACAGTAAAAGCAACAGAAACTCAGAATGTATTTTATAAAACTTCTCAACATATGAAACTAAATAAAATGAAACTAATAAAGATTAAAGAAAAGAAAAAAGAAGCATCAGAAAAAAGTAAGAGAAAAGCACATCAGACCACAGGTAATTACTAGAAAAAGACCAGCAATCCAGTAATACAGTTAAGCAATAAACACCTTCCCAAGCCATATATCCCATTCTCAGAAAGCTTGCAGAATTCCAAAACACCACTTCTTTCGAGAATGAAAAGACAGTTTCTAATACATCCTCTTGTCATCACTAACTATAGTGGAGGAAGACTTATACACCTTAAATATAATGCATAAAAGAGGCTAGCAAAAATGCAAGTAAATTAGCTTCCAGACTCTCTTCTTCTTCCCAATACTCTTCTCAACACAATCTCTGGTTACAGAGACTACTTTTAATTTCATTTACTCCAGGCTGACAGTACTATTAGTACAAGCCCAATACCTTTGCCTTTTGTAGCATTCCTGTAGCATTCCAATAGCACTGGTGAAACAGGATAAGAACAAAGTCCCTCTCCTCACACTTGAATTCAATGTGAAGATTGCTGAGAATAAATATGCTGTGCCTCCTACTCAGAAATATTTATAAAGGTGTCACAGGTGACATTATATGATCTATCAACAGAATTATTTTAGCAATGCTAACTAAATTTCTTCTCAATTGCATAAACCATTTATGAATTAAAAGAAGCAGCAAGGCTATGAGAACTACATCTACTACATTATGTTATTATAGATTCTTCCTCAGTACAACACCACTGTCTGAGCTGTCTTACTGTCTCTAAAGGCAATTTTTTTGCTTTAAATTTAAGTTTACTTCTGTTCCACTGAAAACTCAACTCAAGAGGTAAAATAAGCTGGAAGACGACAGTTTTCCAAATCTCCCAAACTTGGAAAGGAAATGTCCCTTCCATCTTGACACATGAGACCACAGATCCTTTCTCCAAGGATATTTCTTCCCTCAACCTAAAAAAAGGACCCACAGATGGACCTGCATTTTTGTACTTTATTTCCAGGACTGTTAGCAAACTACTGATACACTCCATGTTTCACTGTTTCTCTACTGATGGCAAATCTAATTCCTGATAGAAGCCCATGCTTTATTTTTAGTGGTGATCCGTGGGCTAGAGAATAAGAATAGATGCCTAAGTTTCTCATCCTACATTGAAACACTCCCTGTTACATCAGCAGAAAAAGCAAGGCAGAATAAACACTTTCTATTGTAAGCATGTTTAGTGGTTGTCATTGTCTCTTTCACTCTTTGCCAGCCAGGAAACATTCCCCTTACATGTAATCACAATTTCTATTTTTTCTCCTGTTGTATTATTCTCTCATCTGCACTGTTCTTTTCCCTGATTTTATCTGTTTCTGTTCCTCTGCAGCTCTTTCATCCCATTCATTTACAACAGTTCCCAGCACTAATAATTTGCTCTGTTCTGTCCACTGACATACAGTGATGCAAGTCATACTAAGCTTTTAAATGCTATCAGAGAAATCCTGACACAAGATGCAACCTAATGAAACTTGATATCCTTTCCCAGTAATGGTCTTCCAGACTTCAGGCTGAGCCACAAGGAAAATGTATTGTTTTGGTTTAAGGCAAATTTGGGAAGGAACCTCTGAATAGGTCCCTCCAGAAAACCAATCCAATGGCCCCTTCTCCCAACTGGTTCAGGAAAGGAAAAGAGGAAAAACAAAACAAAACAAAAAAAAATTCCTTAGAGGAAAGTGGAAAAAATGTGTTTATTTAACAGGCCAAGCACAACAAATGAACACCAAGGAACAAAACTTCCTGCTTCTCCGCAGAGATGACAAATCCAGCCAGTCTGTGCCGTGGGTGCAGCTCGGCTTGCTCAGTTTGTGTCAGTTCCTGGCACTGGGAAATGCCAGGCCCAAGCCAGGCCCGGTGGGCCACAGGGATGAGCTCTTGGTGCTCTGCTGGGGGTTAGTCCAGAGTAGGTTTGAACAGTTCCAAGGGAAAAAAAAAAGGAAAAGAAACTCACAGTCCGGAAAACTTCTCTGCTTCAGCTAGCCACGAACTAACAGAAAGCAAAGGAGAGCTCTCTCCTGCCGTCTGCACTGTAGCTAACACTCCCTGTGTGTCCTCCAAAACTGTAAACTCTTATCTTGATGTTTTGAAAACACCTGCCTCAGACATTCTACTGTTTGTTCTTCACTCTTAGATCCAGTCTTAAAGGTGTAGAACTCATTTTTGATTTAAACAGACAAATGGGGATACAATTCAGCAGTAACCTAGGACATTCCACCCCTTATCCCCATATCGTTAACTTATTACCAACACTAATATATCTTTTAATTCTACACACACATATATACAATTTATCATTAGATACAAACAATGGCAGTGACATTCAACAAGTAATGATATTTACACATAGTTCTCACCTAACAGTCAGATCTCTCTGAGGTACACATTGTATTGTGCCATCTTTCTGCATTATCCACTATGTACAATTTGGTTCCTGAGCAAAGACAACCTACGGATGAGTTTGCCTGTACTGGGGGCAGAATTAATTTAAACTGTTTTCCCTAATAAACTTCTGACATGCACTACTGGGACTTTATCTCCGTTTACTGTATGCAGGGGCTCAGACTGGGCAGGGCCTGTTCGGTTGGTAGAGCTTCGGGTGTTAACTAACTAAGTGGCTTTTGCTAAATGTTGCTCCTAATTTTTGAATGATTTTTTACCAATGCTTTCAAGGTGATTTTTAACAGTCCATTGTACTTCTCTACTTTGCCTGCAGCCGGTGCATGGTAAGGGATATGGTACACCTACTCAATGCCATGTTCCTTAGCTTAGGTGCTGATGAGGCTGTTCTTGAAATGAGTCTCATTGTCTGACTCAATTCTCTCCGGGGTACTATGCCTCTACAGGACTTGCTTTTCAAGGCCCAGGATGGTGTTTCGGGCAGTGGCGTGAGACACTGCGTGGGTCTCCAACCATCCCGTGGTGGCTTCTACCATTGTGAGCACGTAGCGCTTGCCTTGGCGTGTTTGGGGCAGTGTGATGTAGTTAATTTGTTAGGTTTCCCCATACTTGTACTTAGACCACCACCCCCTATACTAGAGGGGTTTTACTTTTTTGGTCTGCTTGATGGCAGTACACGTCTCACAGTCGTGGATAATCTGGGAAATACTGTCCATGGTTAGATCTACCCCTCGGTCTCGTGCCCACTTATAGGTGGCATCTTTACCCTGATGGCCCGAGGCATCATGGGCCCATCGAGCTACAAACAACTCTCTCTTGTGTTGCCAATCTAAGTCTATCTTTGATACCTCTATCTTTGCAGCCTGGTCTACCTGGTCATTGTTGTGGTGTTCCTCATTAGCTCTACTCTTGGGGACATAGGCATCTACATGGTGGACTTTCACAGGCAGTTTCTCTACCCGACTAGCAATGTCTTTCTACTCTTCAGCAGTCTAGATTGGCTTTCCTCTACGCTGTCAGTTAGCCTTTCTCCACTTCTCCACCCATCCCCATAGAGCATTTGCTACCATCCATGAATCAGTGTATAGGTAGAGCTTTGGCCACTTCTCTCTCTCAGTAATGTTCAGAGCCAGTTGAACAGTTTTGAGTTTAGTAAATTGGCTTGATCTACCTTCTCTTTCAGTAGCTTGTGCAACCTGTCGTGTGGGGCTCCATACAGCTGCTTTCCACTTCCGGTTCATCCTTACGATACGACAGGAACCGTCAGTGAAAAGGGCGTAGCCTGTTTCTTCTGGGGGCAGTTGGTTGTATGGTGGAGCTTCTTCAGCCCGTGTCACTTGTTCCTGTTCCTCTTCATCCATGAGACCAAAGTTTTCACCTTCCGGCCAATTCATAATTATCGCTAAAATCCCAGGGCGATTTGGGTTTCTAATTCGGGCGCGCTGTGTGATGAGGGCAATCGACTTGCTCCATGTGGCGTCAGTGGCATGGTGGGTGGAAGGAACCTTTCTCTTGAACATCTACTCCAGCACCGGTAGTCGGGGTGTCAGGAGGAGTTGTGTTTCAGTACCTATCACTTCTGAGGCAGCTTGGACTCTTTCATAGGCTGCTAAAATTTCTTTCTCTGTTGGGGTATAATTGGCTTCTGACCCTCTATAACTTCGGTTCTAGAATCTTAGTGGTCGGCCTCGGGTCTCCCCAGGCACCTTCTGTCACAGACTCCAGGACAGACCATGGCTCCCAGCTGCAGAGTAGAGCACGTTCTTTACCTCTGGTCCCGTCCTGACCGGGCCAAGGGCCACCGTATGAGTGATCTCCTGTTTGATCTGGGCGAAAGCTTGCTGCTGTTTAGGGCCCCAGTGGAAATCGTTCTTCTTCTGGGTGACAAAGTAGAGAGGGTTCACAATCTGGCTGTACTCTGGAATGTGCATCCTCCAAAAGCCTATGGCACTTAGGAAAGCTTGTGTTTCTTTCTTGCTAGTTGGTGGAGACATTGCTGTGATCTTGTTGATGACCTCAGTGGGAATCTGACGCCGTCCATCTTGCCACTTTATTCCTAGGAACTGGATCTCTCGGGCAGGTCCCTTGACTTTACTCTTCTTGATAGCAAATCCGGCTTTCAGGAGGATTTGGATGATTTTTGTTCCTTTCTCAAACACTTCTGTTGCTGTGTTTCCTTACACAATGATATCATCGATGTACTGTAGGTGTTCTGGAGCCTCACTCTTTTCTAGTGTAGTCTGAATCAGTCCATGGCAGATGGTGGGGCTGTGTTTCCACCCCTGGGGCAGTCGGTTCTAGGTGTATTGCACGCCCTCCAGGTGAAAGCAAACTGAGGCCTACATTCTACTGCTAAAGGAATGGAGAAAAAGGTATTTGCAATGTCAATAGTAGTATACTACTTTGCTGCCTTGGACTCTAGCTCGTACTGGAGCTCCAGCATGTCTGGCACAGTAGTATTCAATGGTGGAGTCACTTCATTCAAGCCACGATAGTCTACAGTCAATCTCTATTCTCTTCTAGATTTGTGCACAGGCTAGATGGGGCTGTTGAAGGGTGAGTGGGTTTTGCTGACCACCCCTTGGCTCTCCAGCTCACGGATCATCTTATGGATGGGGATCACAGCATCTCTATTCGTCCGGTACTGCCGGCGGTGCACTATCGAGGTGGCAATCGGTACCTGTTGCTCTTCTACCTTCAGGAGTTCTACTGCTGATGGGTTCTCTGATAGTCCAGGCAAGGAGCTCAATTGTTTAATGCCTTTTGTCACTACAGGTGCTATCTTAAATGCCCACCTGAATCCCTTTGGGTCTTTGAAATACCCATTTCGAAGGAAGTTTATGTCTAAAATGCATGGGGCTTCTGGGCCAGTCACAATAGGGTGTTTATTCCACTCACTTCCAGTCAGGCTTACATCAGCTTCCACCAAAGTAAAATCCTGTGATCCCCCTGTCACACCGGAAATAGAAACAGATTCTGTCTCCACATGTCTTGATGGGATTAATGTGCACTGTGCACCAGTGTCAACTAAGGCCTCATATTTTTGTGGTTCTGATGTGCCAGACTAACGAATCCACACAATCCAAAAGACACGATTTTCCCTAGCCTCTACCTGGCTAGAGGCAGGGCCCCTCTAAGCCTGGTCATCCTTCTTTTCTTGGGCAACTGGGGCTACTTCTTTTTTGGTGAAACTTCCTCCCTGAGTCTTGTCTTCACACAATTCAAGCACTCGCTGGGTCAGAGCAGTAGTAGGTTTTCCATCTCATCTCCTCATGTCTTCTCCAAAACCACGCAGGACAGACCACAGCTCAGTTCGGGGGGTATATTTCCTCTCCCCATCTGGGGAATATTTGCGTTTGGTACCGGAACCTCTGACCTGTACTGCTGAGATTTGGAGAAAGCCCTCTTTCATCTCTCTCATCTCCTCTCTGAGTCTCTTATGGTTCTCTTCTATTTTATCATCTAATTTCTGCAGATGGGTTTTCACAGCTGTAATTCTTGCCTGCATTGGGCCATGTACAGCATCTGTATATGCTCTGAGCTTCTTTGCCATATCCAGCACGGTCTCCTCCCTGTCATCTCGCTTCATTATGGCTAAAGCAGAAGCATATTCTTGTGGCCTAAGTCGTACAAGTTTTTGCCACATCACGGATGTACATGGTACCAAATCTGGGTTTCTAGTGTTTAGGTCATCTGAGAAGACAATCTCTGCCACTGCCATCTCTCTCAGGCGCTGGATCCCTTGTTCCATGGTCTTCCACTGTGTTTGCTGCATATAGAGATTATCTGTACACAGATATCTTTGTGCCACACTTCCTAGGACCCGTTTCCAGAGGCTGTGAGGGTTGGCCCCCCTCATCATTCCTTGGTCAATAACTGGATCATGTGACTGAGATCCTAAATGCCTTGTTTCAGTGTCATCCAGAACTGTAGCCTCACCTGTAGCATCCCAAAGACGGACTAACTAACTAATTATGGATTCATCAGGTCGTCGAGTGTAATCCTTTCCTAGGCCACGAAGGTCTTTCAGGGAGAAGGGCTCAGTATTAGCTTCTGACCCTGTGCCAGTTGTTCTGACTTCTGCCTTTCTGGTTTTGAGGTTCCTTCACCTGGGTCCTCATCTTCCACTGGCCTATCAGTTTTAGTTGTGTGCTTCCTTCCTGCAGCAACTGTCAGTGGTTTAGGCTCACTCTCTGGTTTAGGCTCACTGTCTGGTTTAGCTGCTGGCTTAAGCTCACTGTCTGGTTTAGCTGTTGATTTATCTCCCTGCCCCGCTGCCTCTGTCTGCTGCCCTACAGCATCTAGCAGTGTGTGATAAGCATATGCCAAGGCCCAGCTTATTGCAATGAGCTTTCTCTCCTTAGTATCATCATGGTACTTCTCTTTCAAGTACTTTCCTACCTTGGCTGGGTTCTGAATTTGTTCACGTGGAAAGTCCTAGGATACAGGGTCAGAAAATTCCTTCAGGGTTTGGCCTATATCCTCCTATTCTCCACACCACTCAGGATTCTGTACACCTGGCTTTACTTTTGGGTCAGGGGTCTCAGCAGCTACTCTGGAGATCTCAGCCCTCATTCTAGAGAAGTTGCAGACTATATAGAGGAAACCTACCAGCTGAAATACCAGAAAGGTGGTATCCTTGGCATTCAAAGGAAACTGAACATTCTTAAAAAGTGATGTAACAGTTTCAAAGGAGAAGAGGGAAAGGAGAGGTTGAAAAGCCTCATCCCCTCTTTCTTCTCTAACCAACTGAGTGTAATTACTAATAAACCCCCAAAACATGCTACTGGAACTGGGACGCAAGGTAAGATGAAAGATCTATAAACCAAACATACCTGCCACCAACTCCAGTACCTTTATGAACTTCTTATAAATCATTATCACTGAGCCCAGTACAATAGCTATTCTAATACATGCTCCTCTACAGTAAAAACTACGTGTTAGGAACAACACTGGAGCTATTTCTGAATAAGAGAATAAACCTAAAGACCAGAAAGGTATTAAAACCTCAAAAAAGCCTAGGGAACAGAAACCCAGAAAGGCCTCCACCGAGAGAGACATTATGAGTTCAAGCAACAACATAGCTGTTGACTGCTTTATCCCAATACAAAGTACAACTAAAATACAATCAGTACAATTTTTCCACTTTCTCCAGCCTCGTGTTGGGCGCCAATTAACTGTATATGTCTTGGTTTAAGGCAAATTTGGGAAGGAACCTCTGAATAGGTCCCTCCAGAAAACCAATCCAATGGCCCCTTCCCCCAACTGGTTCAGGAAAGGAAAAGAGGAAAAACAAAACAAAACAAAAAAAAATTCCTTAGAGGAAAGTGGAAAAAATGTGTTTATTTAACAGGCCAAGCACAACAAATGAACACCAAGGAACAAAACCTCCTGCTGCTCTGCAGAGATGACAAATCCAGCCAGTCTGTGCCATGGGTGCAGCTCGGCTCGCTCAGTCTGTGTCAGTCCCTGGCACTGGGAAATGCCAGGCCCAAGCCAGGCCCGGTGGGCCACAGGGATGAGCTCTTGGTGCTCTGCTGGGGGTTAGTCCAGAGTAGGTTTGAACAGTTCCAAGGAAAAAAAAGGAAAAGAAACTCACGGTCTGGAAAACTTCTCTGCTTCAGCTAGCCACGAACTAACAGAAAGCAAAGGAGAGCTCTCTCCCGCCGTCCGCACTGCAGCCAACACTCCCTGTGTGTGCTCCAAAACTGCAAACTCTTATCTTGATGTTTTGAAAACACCCGCCTCAGACATTCCACTGCTTCTTCTTCACTCTTAGATCCAGTCTTAAAGGTGCAGAACTCATTTTTGATTTAAACAGACGAATGGGGATACAATTCAGCAGTAACCTAGGACATGTATTTACTGGATAATCCTTACTTCCACTTGGAAAATTCGGAACCTGTCAGCTAGAAACTTTCTGTTTGCTAACATACACTTTCTGAAAAATATTGACAACTAAATAAACACATTAAATGAGCTCAATTGGGCCTTGCAACTGGAAAGGTGATATCACTGAATTGTGCTATTTTGCAGGCACTTACAATCTCAGTTTAAAAGCTAATGCTTCATATATTACATTTTTAAATTTGTTGGTTGCTCTCCCGCAAATGATGATGCTTCATGAGTATACAGCAATTCCTTCATTCTTAGGACTACATAAAGTATCTATGTCATAATCCTGAGGGCTTCTCAGAGTTTTAACTTTGAATCAAGTTCAAGCCTGAAAGCCACATTGCACTGGCGGCATCAGAGCAAAATTATCTACATCATTTCAGGAAAACCCATAGGAAGTGTATCTACGAACACTTCAGGTAATGTATGAAGTGGAAGAGGGATTCAATGGGACATTCCATTACCTTTTCTTCTATTTTTCAAAGGCTGAGATGGCATTTCAGGGAGCTGCCATTCATAGAAAGGATGAAACTGGGGACTATTGAGCTATTGAAATATAACATGGAGGTTATTCAAGACAGCCAGCATGGTTACAATGAAGGGCAAGTTCTTCTTGACCAACTAAGTGGCCTTACTATGATGAAGTGATTTCATCAGTGGACAAGGGAAGGGCTACAGATGACATTTATCTTGACTCCTGTAAAGCCTTGACTCATTCCTCTACAGCATCTGTCTCTCTAAATTGGAGAGATTTTATGAGTGAACATTCTGGTCAGTAAGGAATTCCCTGGATGGCTGCATTCAGAAAGTAGTGTTCAACAGTTCAATATCTGGATGGAGACTCTTGATGAGTGGTGTTCCTCAGGTGTCTGTATTGGTATCAGTATTATTTGATGTCTTCGTCACTGACATAGACAATGAGAGTGAGTGCACCCTCAAATTAGGAGATGTGTGTTTGACACATCCAAGGGATGGAATCAGGATGTCATCCAGGGGGAGCTGCACAAGCTGAAGGAATGAGCTCACAGGTTCACTCCTCATGCTGAATGTGTCATAAGGTTCAACCAGGCCAAGTGCAAGGTCCTGCACCTGGGTCAGAGCAACCCACAGAATCAATACAGGCCAGGTGATGAAGGGTTTAAGAGCAGTCCTGTCAAGAAGGATTTGTGGATACTGGCGAATGGAAAACTGGACATCAGCCAGCAATGTCTTCTCACAGCCCAGAAAGCCAAACATATCCTGGTCTGTTTCAAAAGAAATGTAGCCAGTAGGCCAAGGGAGGTGATTCTGCCCATCTACTCGACTCTGGTGAGACCCCACCTCAAGTACTGTATCCAGCTCTGGGGTCCTCAGCATAAGACAAACATGATCCTTTTGGTGTGGACCCAGAGGAGGGCCACAACAGTGATCACAGGTCACATTTGAATCACATCTCCTGTGAGGAAAGGCTGAGAGATGAAGTTGCTCAGCCTGGAAAAGGGGGCTCCACGGAGACGTTATTTTGGACTTCCAATACTTAACAAGGGCTTAAAAAAAGATTTGGACAAACTTTTTAGTAGGGTCTATAGTGACAGAACAAAGGGCAATTGTTTCAAACTGAAAGAGGGCAGATTTAGACCAGATACAGGAAATAATTTTTTTTACAGTAATAGTGGTGACACACTGAAACAGGTTACATGGAGAGCTGGTGGATGCCCCACACCTGGAAACACTCAAGATCAGGTTGGGTAGGGCACTGAGCAGCCTAAGATGGAAGAAGTTGTCCCTTCATAATGCAGGGATTTGGGCTAGATGACCTTAAAGATCCTTCCCAACCCAAACTATTCTATTACTCTGTAACTTAAGAGAAAAAAAAAAATGCACCAAAAAATTTAACGAAACTCAATTTGGGCCTTTTGGTACATCTTCCACTGAAGCCAAAAGAGAATATTATCCTCAATATTTACACAAGCAGCAGCATTGTTTGAATTCCCTTCATTTCAAAATTATGAATTCAGTTGTAAGGGAATGATAGGCACAAAGAGTTTTTATTTTCCTTATGAGACATTTTTCTAGAGTAATGTTCCTGTGTAGGTTGGACAGGGTTCAAAATTAATGTCGGCTGATAGTCCACAAGCATTGTCACGTTCTCTTATCTACATAGACTTGACACCATTAAGTAAACACAGGCCTTTAATAAAAAAGAATAGAATGATATTATTAATATATTGCTGTTTGTTCATCACTGGCATTCAATGAGCAAAAAAATCACTGAAAACTATACAACTAGTCACAATTTCTCTGGTTACTTCTCCATTTTCACTTTCCCCCTTCATGCTTTCTAGTGTGATCCTATCTTGCGATGGAAGTTTTTCTATGTCAATGTATTATCTTTCCCCAATCCCTACTTTCTGTGATTGTCTTTAACCTAAAATATCAAATTGGTGTTTAAACATTGTCCAAGGAATCTGAAACTCAGTAAATACTCTTCTGATATGCCATGTGATTTTTCTAAGAATACTATTAATTCTTATA
Source organism: Sitta carolinensis (assembly GCA_032173965.1). Taxonomy (NCBI): domain Eukaryota; kingdom Metazoa; phylum Chordata; class Aves; order Passeriformes; family Sittidae; genus Sitta; species Sitta carolinensis. The sequence goes on from CM063313.1 coordinate 53,717,760, forward strand.
CGGTATATATGCATGTATTTTTCCAGTATAAAGGCATATAAAAAAAATAAAACAGATGAGTAAACAAAATTGAGACCTATGATACAACATTCCCTGCAAGACTTGAGGAAGTCAATCAAAGCAAAGGTGCTGTTAACTATGACAGTAATTCAATTCACTGGTCATCAAAAGTTCAAGCTCTATGTTACCCTCTCCACTATCACTCTGCAGTGCAAAGCCCTGGTCCATTTCCACACGCATGGAAGAGTTTCAGTGCTATCTTGGATTCAGCCTATAGTTCAAATTGAAGTTTTATGAGTGGGTATATCCATAGATTTACAAAGAAGAAACATTAAGAAGTGACTCACAAACAGGATTTAACATGCTTCTTTTGATGCAAAACTGGTTTAGTCACATATCATGCAGAACTTCTATAATGTCCTAGTCAATCTCTCCTTGGAAAATGGCTTAGTACAGGAAATACGTGTTCTTTTTTTTTGATTAGCAGTCACAGCAAAAGCACAGTAAAAGTAAGTTTATTTCTGCTCTGCAGTGCTTTGCTGTTTCTTTTCTACATTTTTTTTAAAAATGCCTATCATTTAGAGCTGAAAAGGTTCTGAAAATAATTATTAAAATTACTGTCAGACACTGTTTGTCCAATTTCAAATTCAGGGTCCATACTCAAGACTCAACTGGTAATTAACCAAACATTGTACCATAAAGCAAAGCATGGTTCTCATCACAAATAGATTACAACCTGAAGAGTAAAATATACACAGAAGCCGAGATTGGTATGTAGTGTAATCTCAAAATTATTGTGGTTTTGTAATGGGGGACAGTCAAAAAAATTGAAATATTCTTTCAGTGTATTAATCAGCTTCATCACACATTGCAAAATGCCATCAATAGAGAGTTCTCACATCCTATTTCTCTTCAATTAAAAATCACTTATATGTAAGTTTATACTAAACAACCTTGTTAGTTTAAGCCAAATAACCTAAGAGCTGTCAGAACTAGTCACATACTATGCATTCTTCTAGTCTAAATGTCATACTCCTCTAATCCCAACAACCTGGCAACACTAGGATATAGTGAGCAACATCTGTATGACCAGATCTTCATTTAACAATGCTGCTGAGCCAACATTACCTTTCCTTTGTGCAGCAGCCACCACTTTAAGTAATGGTAAAAAGGCCCACGTTAACACTGTAGGACTGAGCAACCACATCTGACACTTAAACCTCTCCTTGGGTAGGGAACGACCTGGGCTGTCAAATTCCACTGTAGCACAAGCCTTTCTGTCCAGCTGTGCCCAGCTCTGGGGTCCCCAAGAATGACCTTGAGGTGCTGTAACAAGACCAGACGAGGGCCACCAGGTTAATTCACCTCTGGAGAACCTCTCCTAGACTGAACTGGGGCTGTTCAGCCTGAAGAAGGGAAAGCTCCAGGCAGGCCTTACAGGACCCTCTAAAGGGGCCTTACAAGAAGGTTGGAGGGGCTTATCACGAGGGCACAAAAGTGACAGTGCAAGGGGAAATGGCCTCAAGCTGCAAGAGGGCAGGTTTACCCCAGACCTAGGTAACAAACTCCCTACTGCGAGGCACCAGCACAGACTGCTTGGAGCAGCTGTGACTGCTGCACGCTGACAGCACTCACGCCGCCGCAGCCCCGCGCGGCCCGGAGCGCCGGATGGATCCCGGCCGCGGGCGGTGCCAGGGGGGGCGGTCGGGGGCGGTGCCGAGGGCGCGGGCGGTGCCGGAGGGCCGCGGGCGGTGCCGGTGAGGGGCCCGCGGGCGGTGTGCCCGAGGGCCGCGGGCGGTGCCCGAGGGGGCGCGCGGCGGTGGCCGGAGGGGCGCGGGCGGTGCCGGAGGGCCGCGGGCGGTGCCCGAGGGCCGCGGGCGGTGGGGCGGCGGGGGACCCCTGCGGCGCGGCCGCTCCCGCCGCTCCGGGCTCCGGGGGCGCGCGCAGGAGCCCCCTGCCGGCCGCCGCGCCCGCAGCAGGGGCACGTGGCGGAGACGCGCCGCCCGGCGCCGCCCCGCGCGCTCAGGCCCCGCCCCAATTTGCATAGACCAGGAGCCCTCCCTCGGCTCGCGGCGGCTGCGGGCGCGCGGCGGCGGGCGCGGCACGGATGAGGCGCATGCGCGCGGTGGGCGGGCGCTGGGGCAGCGCCGCGGTGAGGGGGGGTCGGGCGGCGCTCGGTGCCGCCGCCGGGAGCGGCGGGCGCGGCGGGGCCGCGGAGGCGGCCGAGGCGAGCGGCGGGCGGCAGGGCTGGCGGGGCGAGTCGCGGGGCTCGCCGCAGCAGCTGGCGGAGCGGTACGCGGACTTGGCGGCCAGCCACAGCGAGGCGCTGCGGCAGCGGGAGGAGCGCGAGTGGCACAACGCTCGGCTGCGTCAGGAGAACGCGCGGCTGCGGCTGGAGAATCGCCGGCTGCGCCGCGAGAACCGCTGCCTCTTCCGACAGGCCCTTCTGGGGCCCGGCCCCGACAAGCCCCGCGCCGACCTGGGCGAGGAGGCGGAGGCCCTGCGCGCCCAGCTGGGGCGGCTGCAGGAGAAGCACCGCCGGGCCTTGCGGCACCTGCGGCGCTGCCGGGCCGCCGGCGGGCCAGAGGCCTCGGGAGCCGAGGACGGGGAGTTGGACGAGCTGCTGCTGGAGGACGACGAGCAGCCGCTGGATAAGAAGAGCCTGGTGCCGGTCGTGTAGGCGGCCCCGGTGGAGGGGGCGGTGCCGGCCGGCGCTGCGGGCCCTCCCGCCTCCACGGGGAGGGCCCCTCTTTGCTGTGCCGGCTCTGACCCCCATGAGGCGCAGGGGTTCTCCTCGGCTCCCTCGGTCGAAACGGGCCCTTCCCACGGAAAGGGTGGGGGAGGAGTTCGGGTTTGTTAATCCTATTCCCAGATGTATACCCAGGAGACACAGACCGTGATCTAGGGGAACGAGGTTCATGTGGTAAGCTGAGGCGTGGAACACGAGAGGACTCTCAAATCAGCTGTTGAGGAGAAAAGAACCACTATGAACAGAACTCTTTATCTCGTGTCATCCCGCAGCAGTGAACTGTGCTTCCTCTGGAGCTGCGGATCACCTTTTCTCTCCTGAGTTAGCTTCTGTCATGTAGGCTTCAAGAGCCCTGGAGACTCACTAGTTCTTAGTAGTTGGTGTATTTTAGGAAGAGGAGTAGAGGAAGCTTGAAAGCTTTTGTCAGTGCGCCAGTAAAGTTGGTTATTTGAACTATGAATTGCCTTGGACACTTAACTGCAAAATACTATTTGTATTTTTAATGATGGCCTTCATTCACCCTCATATGAATACTGATTTGAATTTCACATTTTCACACAGAACTACAGCTAATGAATAAACTTATGGTACACCAAATGATTGTCTGAAGTGTGAATTTTTAACGGACTGGTTTTGAAATTTTAGGTGAAATGCCCTTCAGGTCATTGCATTGAGCCTTTTCAAAGCCCAGAGAATTGTGGTTTTTTTATTACTGTACCCTCTTAATTATCTACTGTTTGGAAAGAAACTATTTTTGCTCAGACCTAGAAAAATTTGCTAGAGACTTTGTTTTGCTAGAAAATTTGTTGGTTGAAGGAATCCCGTTTAAAGAACTGAGGTAGAGGTTGATTTTGTAATATTTCTTTATTTTTTATGTTATTTAAGGGCTGGCTCATGCACTCGGGTTTGGGATTGGTTTCTTGAAGCTGTAAAAGCTCTCAATTCAAGTTGAAACTAATGTGAAAAGGTGAAATTCCATCATTTTCCATAAGTATCTTTGAAAATATTACTACTGAAAACAGCCATTTCTTCACGTAATGTCAACATAACCCTCTAATCAGAAATGCCTGTAGTGCTTGTTAAGTATGTGGATCTGCAGCTTCAAGTGCATTCTCAAAATGAAAAAACATTTTGGCACAGTGCAGTCAATTTCTCCTTAATGAAAAAGTGTAGGTGGTGATGTCTGGTTGTGGCGTTTGTTTTATAAACAAGTATTCTCAGAAATACTTGCTAAATGCTCAAGAACTGCAGTATCTACACTATCATCAGGGCTGTCTTGCTTTAATAGCAGTTTCCAGTAAAGTATGAATACCCAGATGTTGAAAAGCATCTGTCAAAATAGGACAAGTCTGGACTCTTAAAATGCTAGAAATGCATATCTATGTCAGGCATGTTTTTCAAAAATTACAGGTGTTAATGCATACAAAAGAGGAGAGATCCTGGACTATCCTAATAAGATATGCAATTTTTTTTAACTTCTGTGACACTTGGATTAAATGGACTTTATTTTGTAAGAGTACTAAGTTCTCTGGAAGTTTGTATAAAGGATTCTTTTATATATATCTTGACAGATAAATTATAAAACAAACTGTGGATTACAGAGGGAGAAAAGTGTTTCAGTAAGATTCAAATTATTACGAAAAGCCGGAGAAAAGATCTAGAGTATTTCCTCAAATTGCTGCTTCCGCATGGACTGCAGTAAATAATCCCTTGATTCAGTCAAGCTGCAAAAATTTTATTTAACCAGTTGCCTTATCAGGTTATTGTGAGTTTGTTTTTGAGAACAAAATCTGAATTTAGGAAAGGTCTTTAGTGAGATAGTGCAAGAAGTAATATTTCACTACAGTGTACTGCACATTATGGCTTGCACATGTTCCTTCATGACACACTTGTGATCCTTGTCTACAGTAAGTTACATACAGTGACTTACAGGAGAAGTAAATATCCTTTGGGCTACAACTGTTCAAGCATCCCGATGGATTTGTCTACGCAACCAGTTCTAACAGTTACAAGCTTGATATTGTGGGCATGTTCAGCCCAAACCCTTAAAGTTGATGGTTGGTAGAAAACACAGTTTGCAATTGCCTGACACACTTCAGCATCTGTACGTCTGAAGTGCTGGGAGAGGCGATACTACAGTTGAGTGAAGAGGTTTTACTTTACTTTTTGTTAAGGTCTGTTTTCTGGTGTTCTGTTTTGTGTCCAATAAGGAGTCAAATCTTGAAGATCCAGACCTCACTTCTTACTCCCAAATTTTGTCTTTAATTTTTTTTGTCACCTTCTTGAGTAGGATAGGTATTTGTTCTTTTTATTTGGTTTAGTTGTTGTGGCATTGTCTCCGGGTTTCAGTGTCTTGCAGTGTTGAGTCTTTCTTTTTCCGGCCTGAGTGGATGTGGCTTCACTGGATTTGGAAGAGAGTGCGTTACAGAACAAAATTGGTACAATATACCAAAGAACAGAACCCAGAACTACGCCGTCTTGTTGCCCTTTGTATTATAATTTCAGTTATTTGCATGAAAATAATTTCAGTTGTATACTTACCATTTTCAAAACTGTAAATTTCAAAATCGTGGGTGTTTTCATGTTTTTGATTTAAATCTCTTTGCGGAGTTACCTGAAAAAAGGGAATCAAACTTTTTTTTTTAATTTTCCTTACTGCAAATTTATGAATACAGGTGAATTCTTTCTGTTTAAAATGTTTTGCTTATAATTAACTGCTGCATATTATTTTGTTTTACACTGAATTCGAGTTTTATATGAGAGAAATTTTTATACAGGTAAGTTTTTTTTAATTAAAGAATTAATTAAGGGTTAATTCTCTAATTAGAGAATTAAGAAGGGTTGAATTCATGTTTAGATTTGGGGTTTGAGTGTTTTTTTCAGTATGGTTTGTTTCTTTCCCCACATAAACACATGGAAACAACAATATATAGAATATGTGTTAGGCAATAATATCTTCCCATTACTATGCAGTGTTTAAAATATTAATACATACTCTCTTAACTTTTTGACATATATGAATTCACAGAGGCAAGCAGAAGAAAAAATGTTGTAGCCTTTCACTTAATTGCTAACAATGAAGTGAAAGGCTACAGCAAAACTATTTTCTTTTTTTCCTTAAGGAAGTGTTCAGTCTTAGGTGTAGACTTTTCCTTACCCTTCTGTCCTGTGCATTATGTTAAGAAATTATAATGAAATATGAATTTTTAAAAAAATTATATGTATGTAAGTTATATTAAAATGCATTTAAATCTTCTAGGGCCATGTGTGAATTTGATGACAATTAATTTAAAACATGCATGTGAACAGAATGGCTTAATGTCAGTGCTATATTTTATATATATTCTATTGCTCTTTTGAGACCTAATTTAAGATTCATTAAATATTACACTCTGAAGAAGTCCTTTGTCCACTGTGCTCATCTCCTTGAATGTGCTTGGGTCTTGTGGTGTTATAGCTGCCCACAGAGAATAATGAAATAATCTAAATGTCTTTTTTGTATGATAAACCAACACCATTCAGAATAGTTCATTTTGGCTACTTTCCTACCAAAGCAGTCATCTGTTACTTTTCCCTTTCCATCTATCTCATTGTATTCAGTATCCCCTTTTGTGTTTGTTTAGCTCACTATAGATATGTGCATGATGTACAGAAAGCCTCTGTTCAAAAGTTGCAAGTGATTTAAAGTAACGGTTTAAAGCTGGATTTTTAGTGTTGACAAATCAATAAAATTTTTCCTGTATATTTTTAAGTGATAACTGGGATCTGCATTATAATAGTGGAAAGTTTAGGTGTAGCTGCCCTTGAAACATTGTTCTGTAAAATATCCAAATTGCATTTAGTTGCACATTGCTTCCAGAATAAAACCCTGTATCATTCAGAGAATAATAGCAGCATCTGATTAAAGACCTCTTTTTAGAAAAGGTTGCAACCAATATTATTTCATGACTCTCAAGGCCAGTTGTTTGCTCTTTGTGCTGCCAAGAGTCTTTGTGCAGTTGGAATGTAGTTGTAGCAGAAAAGAAGATAAAAGGCATTACATTTAGAGGACATAAAGAGGCTGAATTAGGTATAGCTATATAGGAGAGGGACTATGTTGTAAATCTGGGAAGACAGTAAATTTGTTGGATAATCCAGAGAAAAGAGAACATTTTCAGAGAGAGAATTACAGTGGAAAGATGTGACCATCAAACAACTGCTAATGGAATTATATTCACATATATTGATATATATTTAATGAATAAAATATTGAATGCAAATTTGGATAAAGTAAAAGATTTGCACTGAGGAAAAATTCTACTGTGTCATGCACTGTTGTGTCTTTGAAGAGAGGGCAAGCTTTGGAGAGCTGCTCTACAATCTTAGCCCCTGCTGAGATTATTAGTGGTGCTCATTAAGGTTAATTTCCTTCATGTGTAAATGTGTGAGGGCCAGAAGCCTGAGCATCTCCATTGTATAAGAGCTGCAGAATTTTCAATGATCTCAGGTGCTTCCCATAGTTGTTTGCAATTTATCACCTAGATTAGTACAATGTTTTAAATACCCTGTGCAGTATTGGTTCATAATAGAGGAATGAGCTACAATCAACCAGCAGCATCCAGGTGCTGTGCTTTGACAAACTCACTTCTAAGTGCCTGACTCAGCCTGATCCTGATCACTGTGTAAGTGCTTGGGGCATACCCAGAGGTAAAGTGGTTGCAAAGTGATGACTGCCTACAGGAATTATATGGGCTTCCTGAATAACTCTTTTCATGAATTGTAAATACTTAACTGGCTCTGGCTTTTTTCTTACTAAGTTTGCAATAGTTTTTCTGTGCTGTGGTCAGAATTACATCTCTGTGGGCATTCATTGTTTCTTCATGTTGAAGATAGTCAAGCCATTCTGCTTTACTATAGAAAGCTTCAATCCCTGCTGAGGCTTTTCTGACTTACAATTTTGAATTTTGTTATTATTTTTCCTTCAGAAGTGATGGATTTATTAATTTTTTTTTTTTAATTATCAAAAATTTTGCTTTACACTTTGAAGGAGTTTTGCTGCGCTACACTGGTGAGGAAGAAATGCTTTGGGATGGATGCTATAAAATACTTTAAAATTGTGTACTTGAAAAGTTTTCCCAAAGACTTCAAAAGTCCATAATATATATAAAAAAAAGGAAAAAAAAAAAAAAAAAAGAAAAAGCAGACGTTTTCAAAGAAATCATATGGGAGATTTTGGTTTTCTTAGGGTTTAACTTTTTTAGTGATATAAGAACTATCATTTCAGCAAGATTTAAATATTGTATTACTGTGCATGGTAAACAAGAGTAACTGCATTTACTGTAGGACTCAGGCACATAAAATCTAAAATAAAGCACTAAAAACATTACTGATGCTCAGAAATTTGAATATAAGCTTTTCATGACCTCAGGCAGACCCAGAAGATTCTCTTCTTGTCAGAGAAAGGTTTTGCCTATTTCATTTTTTAAGTCTCTGATTATTGTGAAAGAAGCAGCTGAAAAACCAATGTAAAAGTCAAATTTGACCCTGTAACCCTGAGTCTTGTATTCCAGTGCTGAAAAGGGCACTAACAATTGGAGGAGTATTCATGAAAAGCTGCTTATCTCTTGGATATGCATAGGTGTGCTTGGCTAAATTTTAATAGTCTTGGCCTGGAGGACATGCAGACAGGGGAGATAGAAGGAGGCTTCAGGTGTTGCTGGCCTTGCCTCCATACCAGAGAGCCTATTGTTTGTATTCTGCCTGACAGAGTTTTGTTTCAGCTTTTAGATGAAGAAGTTTTGTGCCCTTAGAAGATGTTTCTCTGCCTCCTCAGTAGCTGCTGTTCAGGACAAAATGAAGAATCTTGCAAGATCTGTCTCTGGGTACTTAGAGACTGTAAGAGTGGCTAGAAAAAGACTGAATATATCTGGTTAAAGAACAGATGGGAGCATTGATGACCATATGGGCAAGAAATCCTTGTTGCACTGAAGATTTCCATGTTAATGATGCTAAGAAAAATGCTAGACTCCACAAAAATGGTAGAGGAAAAACTGTTTGCAGTGTTGCAGCAACATTGCAAGCAAGCTCTTCCTTTCCTAAGGAAAAATGCATAAGGACTGAGATACATGCATCTGTCAGTCTAGCCCCAAAACCAATACATTTTTTCTGTCTGCACTCATTCTCCATACATGAATCCTTCGGTGAGACATTGGGCAGAAAATGCCATCTCACAAATTTGCTTCTCCAGTGGGTTTAGGTTGGTTAGAATTTACTAACATTTTACATACTTTTTTTGTGCCTTTTGTGAGCTAGCTGTAAGTGGTATTTCCATTCCACCCCAGTAAATTATCAAGGCTTTGTCTCCTGGCCTAAACATCCTGAGAAAATGCACACAAGTGTTTGGTGGGGTCTCTGACCCACTAGTCTAAGTAACATTCTTACTGCCCTTCTGCAATTTTTTCTTCTATTTGTTCCCCACCAGAGCCTTACCCCCTTCTACTGCACAGCATCATCTTGACTTTTCTATTATGGATCTCTAGAGTAGATTCTGATGCACCCTGGAATGCTCTTGTTTTGAGTGGATAGACACAAAGAGTATTTTCACCAGAATTTGGAATTGCATTTGAAGCCATATTAATGCCTGTTCTCAGATGCAAGGAACCACTGGATGCACTTAACTCTCAAACTACAATCACATGATTTTTATTTCAGTATTTCAGTAGCCAAAAGTTTTCCCTTTCTGTATGCCCAGCAGCAGTGTAATCTCAGAGTAATGGAGTATGTTATTGCGTCAACCCATGCTTACTGCCAAGTAGGACTGGAAGTCTTTATGTTTCCCCACGTGTTAAACTATTGTGAGTGGCTCGTTCAGTACCAATTCAAAAAGCAGTTTTCAGGCTTTAGGCACAATGTAAAATACAGGCAAGCTGCTGTTTTATTAAGAAAACACAGCTGAAGAGTCACACAACTTAAAGCTTAGAGAGCTTATTCAAGATGTAGCTTTGGTCCTTGGCATAAAGAAATTCCAACACATTATCTCACTTTCTAAGAGCTTGCTTGGCTTTGACAGTGAGGAACTGTGTTTTACTAAGACTCTTCTGCACCACAGAAAAATTGAATGCAGTCTCTGAGACAGAAAGGAAGCATTTTGCTGATCTGCCTAAGTGATTAACTTACTGTATAACAGAAGCCTCAGTTCAGTGGGAATGAGTGCTGGGCTCTCAGACTTTCCTACAGAAAACTACTGCACAGTGATTTCTAATAATGCTAATTGTTAATTGATATATTAATTTCTATACTTTGTTCCCCCCCCCTTCATAGTTTCTACTGTTAAGTCCCTTTTAACAATCCTGTTTTTTAAAGTATGATGATTTTCATCCATCATTTTTAATTGTAGGGAGTTTTTAATTTGTTTTGCTCTTTAGAACTTTTAAGTAAAGAGGCTCACAACACAGATAGGTCCAGTTGCATCAGGGAATCAACTCTTAACTTTAAAAGATTTCCACATACTCTTTGGGTATACTGAAAAAATAAAGGTGCTTTTTAGGATAGGAGAGATGTTATCCTGAGGGTGTTGACTGACAAAGTCTATACACTGATTTTCTTAACATTATTCATAAATAGAGTCTTTACTATCAGTACTGGTGCCTCAGGAAGAAAAGGAGAAAGATGTTTTTATGACCTTCTGATGTGGAATATGAAGATATGTAATTCTGTCTGTAAGGCAACAACTAGCCAAAATACTGTCATTGGGCACTGCAGTAAAATTAAATAAAACAGAGACTAGGGAAGCTGCCAGTTTTTTTGTTTGAAACCATGTGGGTTAATGTGTATGTGTAGTTATAATACATGATAAAGTTTGATCATGAACACATGATCTTGAATCTCTGCAATCACTTTATGAACTTCCCTAATTTCTTTCCCCTTTAGGCAGAGGTGTGAAAACTTACTTTGTCCTTTTCATTCTATGTGTTTTCAGTGGCATGATTGTTCATGCCATTTATGCATTCTCATACTTTTTTCACTAATACATTTTTTTCAAAGCAGGAATTTTAATAATTTATATAGCAGCTGTCCAACTAAGAAATTTCTTTTCAGCTACTAGCATAAATTTTATGAAATGAAATTCAGGTTCATGATGCAGCTTATTACAAATCTCATTTAACTGCATCTGTGTATGGTTGAAAAATTATGATAACTGCAGACTTCAGTGATGCTGGCTTACGAGAAAATTTTGTCAGAAATGCATTTATAATAATCTTCTGTGGAAAGTTGAAAACACTTTACAGTGCTTTTTGATTGAAAGGGCTACCAGACTTTCTGGAATATAGAAAATATTAGAGAAAGTTATTTGTACAGCTGAATTTTTTGAAAAACAACGTGCTCTTATACCAGTATGAAAGATAATGAAATAGTGTGGGTCAGTGTAACATCATTGGTTGTGCTGAGCTAAGTCATGACAATTAAAGGCAGGAGTGAGGTAGGTTCAGTACATCAGTTAAGCACAGTTAAGTAAGATGTTGCAGAGCAATGGACATTTCTCCTTAGCTGCCTCATTCTTTCTTCTGTGTAATCCTTCATAATATGAAGCAAAGGTTAAGTGCAATGTAGTGGAGCTGTGTGCCACTGCAGATTTGGAAACCATGCCATTTTTATAAGATCTGTAGGAGACAGCTTTTCACCCACAAGTTCATAACTTGTATGTACATATTAATATTAGTACATATTAATAATCTGAGGAAAAATATTAAAGGGTGTTAGAGGCTAGGTAAGGGCTCCATAGTTTCAGATCTCCACGATGGTGGTAGGAGTACATGCATGTATGTATGTATGTGAATACATACACATACAGACTCTAATCTATTTTATAGAGTTTTTTATACAGCAATTTTTCTGAATACATGCCAAATACACACCAAGGTACAGGATCAAAATACTCTTTCCCCACTTCTGCCCTCTGGCTCTCTGACTCCACTTCTATTTCAGTATGCTACAGCTTTCAGGAAACAGGAGCAGGAGCACATTCTTACTTGTGTTCAGATTTTTACAAAGATTATGGTGAAAAAATGTGTTGTGTGGGCCTGTCCTTCCTCTCATCCCCACTGGTTATCCCCAGTACTGGAAGTGAAGATTTAAAGCTATCCAGTCAGTGGTGCAATCCAAACAAAAGATTTCATAGATTAGTATCTCTTTACTCTAAGTGTTCCACCTGGAGAGTCACTGAATTTTTATTTCCTTTGCCCCCAAGGATGCTGGAGATGGCACATTCTCATTTCAGTGTGATTTGTTTAATTTTCTAGAGATTAAATTGTGTTGTCTTTACTTATACTCTACTTCAGTTTGGAATTTTTTTTCTTTTGTTCTCACTTTTGTTTTTCCTTCTTGCTATGCACCTTTTGCTGACTATTGATTCTTTTAGATACTGCTAATGTTTTGGGAGACAGGAAAAAGTTTATTTTTTCATACTATAGTCTTTTGGAAGCCATCGTAAGTGTTGATGTGATAAAAGCCAACAAAATTTGATCTTTCTGAAGTGATGGTATTATGCTGATGTTTTGTGTTTGTGTTGCAAAAGAATAAACATTAAAATGAATTCTACTTATCTAAACCTGTGGATATAAGGTGACAAAGCTGCATGAGCTGCACTTGCCTTAAATGTGTCATAAAGCTAGGAACTATAAAGAATGCAATTTCTTACTGTCTGGATAAGACTTTCTATATTACAGCAGAAAAATGGAGCTCAGGGTGTCCAGATTGCCCATAAAATATTTTTGTGCTAGGTTTCAAGTAACCTTTAAAAATTATTAAATAAAATATGCAAAATATTTACAAATTTTACATATTGATGTATTTAATTTTACATATTGATTTATTTAAGTTTTCTGTGCTTTCAGTCTGTATTCAGCTACAAAATTGATGTGCATGGCTGCCAGTCCAGACCAGATAGATGTTCCTCATTCTGTTGCCAATTTCATTCCTTACTGAAAAATAGTCCTTAAATACCCTCTATGTGAAGATTCATTGCCATTATGGAAACAGTATTCCTTTCACAGCTGTGGTAGGTCTTTCTTACCCTAGAAATTGAAACCTACACATCCTTAACATAAAACTGTAATTTTTCTGCTTGCTGATTGATGTATCTCATCCAGTTCCAAGACCCTGTGAACCTTCAGGTTCCTCAGATGGACTTGGACCTGCTCCTCTCCTAGTACAAGTCATTCTACATTCTCAGACTCTGCCTTTGCCTTCATAAAATTGATAAATCTACCTTACCAGTGTAGAGGTTCTTTATAAATTTGTTTGACTAAAGCAGTGGCTGGCATTACTGGTTAAGAGAAGGGCATTCATGGTGGAACTATAATTTAGTAAAATGCTGATGCTTAACGGTCAAGAATGTAAGAGACTGTCCATGTTCCTGAGTTTGGTGACAAGTTCTATTGGTATTTCTGTGAAAAACTGGTACAGTTTTAAGTTAAGCAAATAAGAAGCAAGGCAATAGTTCTGCATTTTGTCAGTTAGGAATTCCATGTCCCTTGTGTTTTCCATAAAGAGCAGTTTTCTCATTTTTCTTCATGCTTCTAACAAATAGCTCTATCTTAACTGATTTGGAAATAGTTTTCCTGAAAATCTCACTTGTTCAGTTGTATAGAACATATATATTTTTATTTTGTTTAGTAAATGAAAACACCTAATCACTGTTCAAATTCTGCTCACATGTTAGCATCATGGGAATTGTATTGGATTTACAATTAAACATATTTTCATTGTATGTCTTACAAGTGAAAACTCTATCTGTAACAGAAGCAATAATAGTTTTTTTCTCATTATATTGTTTCACTGAACTGAGATCTACCGTGCAAGAACATGACAATAAAGTCAATCTGAATAAGCACTATGTAGTACTTAGTAGCCAATGGATTTGGGAAAAATTATAAAAGATCATCAAATTCACTGTGGTAGTTCTTCTGTGATACTTGATCAACTTCTAGCTGTCAGTGTTTCAGAGAGTTTTGAGGTGATTGTAGAGTGTGGGGAAAGTTATATTTACAGGATAGAAAAATGAACAGTGCAGGAAAAAAATGACATGGAGGAAACAGTCAACACATCATAACTAGTTGAATCATTTATAGCACAAACTGGAAAGGAACTAGTGAAATTACAGACTGGGGCTTGAGGAGAATATTCAGGTGAGGAGATGAGAAGGGAGAATGAGCACAAAGAATTAGTTAAATTTAAAAAATGCAAGCATTATTAAAATGTTAAATTCTGTAAGTAATGAAAAATGGTTAGGCAAGGTAACATCTCAAAAAAAAAAATAGTTAGTGGGGAAAGCTGCAAGATATTTTATTTCCCTATTAAGTAAATGAAAGTGCTGTAACATGATACAGAAAAAATACCAAAGTGCGTAAAATTACCCATTAGATTGAGACTGTGGCATTATCATCTTACTGGTTCTGCAAGGCTGCTAAAATGGGTCTTTGTCATTCGAGCTGGAGACAACTATGCTGGAATTTGAATATGTAAGCTGATAACCTTAATGAATACCTTCTACCTGGAACAGTCCAATGGAAGTCAGAAGAGATAATTGTGGTGTGAGGCTCTATATTGTGTAAAGATAATGCAGTCTGACTTATTAATCTGAAAAACTTCTGGTGATAGGAGCAGAACAGCCAAATCAGTATGAAACTGAAGATTATGCCAAAGAGATTCAGTTGTCATTGGTGTCAAAGTAGCTAATCTAGATAGTTACTGTGAACATGACAGCTGTGGTAATAAATGGCTGCATATTTGCCGAACTGTTGTTTATACATGGAATAATGTTTTACAGCAATAGAAAACTCTTCACTATAAACTCTGGGTAAGGGTAAATATGTGAAAGAAGAGGAATGAAAACTGCACTTAATAAAATGTAGAAGTGACTATTTGCTTGCCTCAGCAGGCTGAGAGTGGCTATACCATAGCACCCACATCTCCTTTGCCTATCTCAGACCTTACCTCCTGGGGATCACCAGCGAGGGACCAGGCTGCAAGTCGCAGGAGGCACACTTATCTTCGGGGTGAGAGAGGCACTCAGTGTGCCATGCTGTCATGGGCATTGTGCACATATCCAGCAGGAGTTGGTATGGAGCAGAGCAGGTGCCAAAGGCTAGCTGCAGTTCTGGGCGTTTGGCCAGCTCTGTGTTAGCCCATTTCCTTTTGAGCAGTGGGTATTCCCATGACTGCTCGTGGCAGGAATGAGCTGGCAACTAAAAAGGGTAGTAGTACATTCTTGTTGAAAAATAGCAAATGGTGAAGAATTTTGTAATGAAGGGTGTTCCTGGAGGAGCCAGCTCTCGTTTGTGAGCCAGCTCTGATATGCTGGGCATTTCCATGGCATTTTCTCACGTAAGTGGGCAGGATGAGCTGTCATTGGTTCTCTGCGTGCAAAGTGAGTCTGTTAAATGTCAAGCAACTTTCAAAAACACTCTCTCTGCTTTTCCACCCTGGTATCAGCCGGGCTGCCGTGGACATCTGTTCACTGGCTCTGTTTGTGTAGGAATTTAATTGTGTCAGTATGTTAGTGTTTGAAAAATGTAGACTAATAAATTCTGATACATGTTAATGCATTTAATTTTATAGATTTATATGTGCTTGTGATCTTGAGACAATCAAAGGTAGAGTTGCATGGGAATGAATACAGTACTGAAGACCTGATAGAGGTTTAAGTGTCTGAATCTGTTCTGACAGTTTTAACATGGATAGGATCGCATTTGAGAACATACATGATGAGACATTTTTAAAAGAGACTATTTTGATAAATTAAGGTGGCATTTATTATTATTTTTGTGTTAAAAAATATAAGCATTCCCATATTTTTTCCCTTCAGATGTAAAAAGCACTGACATAATGGAGCTGGAATTTTTAAATGAACAGCTCAAATCAATTAAAATAAGATGCTTATAGTGATGGAAAATTACCATTTTCATTGATGCTGAGGTGAAGTAGATTTCAGAGCTATTCCACAGGAAATCTTTTGAGAAACATCACAGTGCTTATCCTCCACAATTCAGTACATATATTTGCTAACTCATTACTTTGACAGAAGTACCTGAACAGTCACAAAATTTCAAAGGTAAATAAAAAATTCAGAAGATAATTACTGAGAAAAGCTCTTTTACATTTTTTTTAACCTTGTTCATAGTACAAAGAGAAATTGGTAGTAATTGTGGGGTGGCAAGGGGGCATTGTTTCTAGCAGGGTTTCCTACGAAGTGTTTGTGGGAATGATCACTTTTTTGAGTGTGTGCCTATGCTATGTCCTCCTGTATTTTTTTCTGATTTTACTCACTTTGAGACAGGCTATTCTTCTTTTTTTTTTTTTTTTTTTTTTTTTTTTTTTTTTTAAACCAAGGGCAGTTTCAGTCACTCATCTTTCAAAAGAGAACTTCCGAAAAGCTTCTCTGGAAGTGAGCTGCAGTAGTGTGGTCAGAAGAAAAGATCAGGGACAGATAAAGGGACAGAAACCTTTTAACCAGGCACAGTTGACAAGGACCAATGTCATTGGGAATATATCCAAGCCTAGCAGGTCAGAGATAGTTTGAGTTACAGCTGTTGATTAGTCAAGTCCATTGGGTGAAAATATACAACTCTAAAGGCATATAATCACATATATTCACTACTAGAGTAATATGCCTAAATATATATACATATGTATCTATGTATATAAGGATGTGCATAGATAAATGTGTGTGTATGTATAAATTTGTCTGTAGATCAAACATCAAGAACAGCTCATCTACTTAGTTTAAACTGTACAAATCTACTACGTCTGAGTGATTGAGAAGGCAAAAAGGGGGGAAGAATCTTTTGTGACAGCTAAAGTTAGAGAATTTTTCCTGAAGTTCTAATTGCATGCATAATAACCAGAAGATTAGGACTGAAAATATTGACTAGACACTTCTATCATCCATTAGTTCAACTTTAAACTATGCAATAGTGCTCCCAGCTCTACTGCTTCTACTGCTTGCAGACAGAAATTACTTTTTTTTTTTTTTTTTTTTAAATTGTGCTCAGGAAAAACAGTAAAAGCTATTTTTCCCCCTTCCCTGTATTTTCATGATTTAGAGGCCTGTACCTTAAACTGTACCTTAAGCACAATTCAGTAACCCAATTTAAGTCATTATGAAAAGTACCCCTCCCTCCCTTAAAATTCTTTACATTAAATGTACAATTAAAGGAATCTTTTCATGTCTTCAGAGCTCAGCTGGGAGATTATTTGCTTCCCCAAAACCTCATATTCCAGCTACTGGTCTTCTCAGTTAACTAAAAGTATAATTGCTTTAATGTCTTAGGTGTCTCTCCTGCATGGGGTAAAACAAAGAGCAAATGTGTATTTGCTGATTAAGGGTGGATTTATGAACTTCTACCACAGCCTGTATGTTCTCAAAAAAAGACATGTTTTACCTGATTACTCAGATTCCTTTGCTCAGAATAAACATGGTTACTTCAAAGTTACAAAGATATGTTATATTGGTGGAGGAGCAAGAAAAAATATTTCATTTCAGGGTGCGTTAATGCGTTTAATATTGTATTTTTGAAACTGAAACAAAAACATTTTGATATCTCAGAAATGTGATATAGACACCCCATAAGAATTATTTTATTTTTCTTTAAAGATATTGCTCTGAATTAGAACAAAATGTTCTATTTTGTTTTGCTTTACAAGATCTCCCATGAACTGACAGTTTACATCAGAGCTCTAAGACACAAATCTAAAAGCATGGTTCTTTTATGCTCTTTCTAAATCTTGCAAGCACTGTTTAAATCAAAATTTGGCTTTGTTTAACAACCTGTTTTTTACTTTCTTCACATAAACATAGATGTAAAGTATAGAGTGAAACTCCTCTACATATGTACAAAGTTGTGTGGAATAGAATGTTTCTCTGCTTTGTATTTTACTGCATAGTAGGTGCAGTTTTATTTAATATATCTCTCTTCCTGTGAAATTCAAGTATGTTATTGTTAGAAAACTGTCAACATGCACTTGATTGTAGGATCTATCAGCTAAATGCATCTTCTCTAAATTAGTTTTTCCTGAGAAATGCAAAGGCTGTCTTTTAACTGAGTTGTGTGTTAATTTTCATTTGTTTTTAAAAAGTTTTCCCCTAACTTTTTCTTAGCACAACATTTTACACTCTAGCCGGTTTTAATGGCTTTGAAATAGAAATCTACTGAAAATATACCTAAATCTTCTGGAAGACATGGAAAATATAAGAAAAGGACTTTTTAAAGTCTCAGATTATCTGAGTTACCAAGAGGCTTTATGTTTGGAGAGAGAAACTGGTCTGTGCCTAGGGGCTAACATGGAGAAAATTGTGGCTTGTTTTTACGTTATATCTGCTTCATCTGAAAATGTGACAGGAGCTTGGTGCGATCATCAGCAGTAGTGATGATGGCTTTGCAGACCAGAACAAGCTATTTTTAATATACTCTTAATAATGAAAGCATCTGTAGGTTTCAGGGAATACTGTTCACATGAAACAAACCGAGTGAAAGCAGTGATTTGATGGAGGTGGGCTTCACTGTGTTATTAAAATATAATTATTAGTATTAAAAGGATATAGCCTTTTTTTTATTTTTTCTTCTCTATTAGTTATTTTCTTCTCATATCATGGAGTTATGAGAGAAACAAAATCTTTTTCATTACACTTACAGTAAGTTATCTGAAGTTTTGGACAGAAAGTATCTAATGATTGTTCAAGTTAAGATCCACATCTAAAGTGAACAGTCCTCTCATGAAACAAACAAAAGGAGTGCAGAAATGTACTAAACTTTACAAAATTACATCCAGGCTATAGGGACTGTAGAGGAAGAGGTGTACTTTCATGATCATGTGATTTAAACAGCTCTGCCTTCTTCAAAATGTCTTTTAAAAAGAATCCCTCATGGTCATCCTGGTTTTAATAAGGGATCAAACACCAAGAGTGTATCTTTCAAGAGGGAAATAGTAGATTGTGAAATCTTCCTTGAAACACAACACTCAGTGTTGTCAGTCTGAGCTTGCTTTCTATAAAGATGTGTCCCACATGCTAAAACATGATAGCTTAGCTTTGCTTAAAGTATGTGCTTTAAACTAAAACAGTTGGGGGAAAAAAAACAACTATAGTGATTCATGATGGTCAACAGAAAGCCTTCTAATTGCCAGTTTCAGGAAGAACTCTGATAAATGATCTTTGTTTCTCTTTAAATGTTTTTCCAGTTTGATTATAAGATTTTTTTGAAAGGTCATTTTCATTCACCCTAAATATGAACTACAGTGACTCATTGTTCACAAGCTGTTATTTAGAGTTTTTCTCATTCTGCTTAAAATTAGGGAATGAATATGATTGGAACACTAGGGGGTATATTTAGGGTATATCACTTTCTATTGTTTTCATTTTAAAATAATGACAAGAGTTTCTTAAAGACTGTAACATATTCTCAATTGAGGGACTAATCAAGAAACTTCATGATATATGTAGAGCAGGCAATGAAATAAAAGTAAAAGTGGTTTATGTTCCAATCCACAAACATGTGCTAGATGTGTGCTTGTGTCTCTGCAAAGGTGAAGAGGGGCCTTTATGTGCATTGCTTATATCATAGGCTGATTTTGTGAGATGATGAACATGAGAAAAACAGAAGGGTTTGAAGAAGTCCATCCATGGACATTAGAGACATTGATAGCAGACATAAGAGAAATCAAGGGAATGTATTTGGGTTTGGAGATAAGACAGGAGAAGTGTTGAAAGAAATGTTATTTATTTTGAGGAGGAAGGATTATTTCTCAGGTTATGAAAGATCTTGCTTAAAAAACCCCACAGTGATTGTAGTACTCATAAAAATCTGTCAGGAGGACATATAATACGCATATTAATGGCTCTGTTTTATTGTGTAATCACATGTAGTGTGAATGCATTATGTTTAATTGCTGTTCAAAGGCTAAAGTCTCCTGTTTTGCGCAGGGCTTGACAACACCACAATCTATTTAAAATTCACTTTTTTTTTTTTTTTTTTTGTTTCAAACTGAGATCCTAAGTGCTGCATGAGCATTTGTCAGACTGTATTTATTGAGGTGAAAAAAGTCAATGAAAAAATCAGTGTGACCTTCTAAAGTGCCTAAATGCCTTTCACCCTCGCTGCCAACATGATAAGTCTCTTACCTTCTTTTGAAAATCGATGATTTTACTAGTTGCAGTCATGTCTTTTGAAGACAGATGGGGAAAGTCAATGGGTAATATACTGCTAAAAAGCCAGAGAACAAAATGCAGATTGAGCTATAATGTACAGCCAAAACCAAGACTATTTATAAAATTATTTTTCTAATTTATGAGAAGTGGCTATCTGGTTACTTAATTTTTAGTCATAGCCACATGACTACTTGTAAGTTAGAGTAGGCAGGCAGAGTAAATGGACTACATCAGGGTTTGTATCCAGTAAAAATTAATATATGGTTACTATTGAGGAGTACTTTGTGTAAACACTTACAGGGTTTAAGTGTGAAAATTTACCAGCCCATTCAAAATACTGTTTCTGTGGAAGTCTTTGTGCTGTCTTTAGCTTTAGTATTTGCTTATAAAACTGTTTTGTAATAGTTTTAGCAAGACTCCCGTTGTACAAAAAATAGCACCTGGAAGAAACAGAGATGTCTCTGTAAGCAATGGGCTGTATGCTGCTGAGCTATCTCCACCATTAGGGGTCCATACCAATACTTGTGACCCTGAAAGCAGGTTGCTCAGAATGACAGATGTAATGGTAATGGGTTGATTTTTGAAAACTTAGTCAATAACCTGATTTATTTCAAGGTACATTTTTTCACATGGCAAAAATTAAAGTCTAGCAGACAATCTTAAAAATCTTAGTTTTCAATACTGACATTCTATTCATGGCTAAAAGCTCAATATGTAGAAATATTAAAATCCTGATGGGAACCTAAGTTTTAGTGTGGTAACACACTGTATTTTTGGAACCAATAATGTCCCTGAACATGGCTAATGACTGCCAGTAACCAGTAGTTAGACTGTCATGGTAAATGGAAAGAAAAGTCGATGGTGCAATTTGCAGTTAACAGCCATTATTTATACTGTTACTACAGCAAAACATTTTTTTTTTTGTTTAATTGTGTATTAAAAATAAGGCATTTATTAGTAATTTAATTCATAATACTACTGATAGATTCTTTTTAAAGATATAGGCTTAGTAAAGATAAATAGGTAAGCACACCATAAACTTCTTTCATTCTTTTTGCTTCTTGATTAAAAGGATTTCCTCTTCAGGTAAAGGGAAAACACTATGCTTTATCTTGCTGAGAATACCAGTAAATATGATAAATACAATGGAGATTGATGGCATGAATTCTCATTTACTGCTCCATGGACTGATATAGCAACACTTGGCATAGATTACATCCTGCTTTTTATGATTCATCACTACTTAGAATGGCTATGGGAAAGTAGATACTTTATACAGCTTTTCCCACTGAAAATCCTGTTCATAAATATATTTTTATGATAGATTGAGCCTGTCTTTATAAACTTCTGCTCTGTCTGCAAATAACTTTTAAATAGATGGAATATAATTTTTAATGGTTTGAGTTTCACTTACTGATGTTGGAAGATAAGGTCAACTTATTTGTTTCTGCACACCACTGTGTTCCTTCATTTCTCTATCAAAATATATAATTTCTGAAAAAGTTGCCACTTCACCACATTACTGCAGCCCATGAGAACAAGGAACTTGCACACAAGACAGACATTGTGCTAGAGATTATGGAGAAATTTATCTTTCAATTTAGCAGAACAAAAGATTTGTCAAGTTTGCCCATATTTGTCTTTCAAATACTGATAAGTACCTTAAGAAAAGCTGACAAGTCTGCCTCTGTGAGAATCATGCTTAGACAGTGTTTAGAATAACCTTAAATACAATGAATGATTCTTGTGCACACAAAAGTCCAAGTGGTGGAACTAGCGTGGGGATATTTTTTCATTAAAATGTGATGGAAGATCTCCCTTTATTTATCATTCATACTTAATGCTTCACATCATGTTTTTGGTGAGGTCATTCTTTTCTGTATGCATGGCTCAGGACCAGTTCATGTTATTTATCAATGCTTGGGTTGGATTGCTTTCTCTGCCTTGCTCCCCAAGGCAGAGAAAAATAAGTACTAAGAGGAAAAAAGGATAAAAAAGGAAAAAGGTAAAGAAAACATATATAAGAGATTAATATATTCAGTTTATGATAAAAGTTCAGAGATTTGAAACTAGTAAGGAGGCCTAGTAACACTGCTTGCTTCCAATTTTTGTATTTTGCATGGAAATAATGGGAAAACAACTGAAATGAGGTAGGAGAAGGAGCAGTTTATTCTCATAGCTACAGGAGAGATCACAGAGCAGCAGAGCAGCAGTCTTTGCTAATGTGAGCTCTGCCCAAATGGTGCAGTTTTGCTCTTTATATAGCTTTAGGGTAAACACAGTTCTTTACCAAACGTGTCAGAGAAACAGGAGATGGTAAACAGCAATTGAAATCCTTCAGATAAGGAAGCTCCAGACAGTACATACTTTTTCAAATATTTCTTTTAAAAATAATACACTAATTTGTTAATTAAATGCTGACTAGCAGGGCTAGTTAACTAATGTCTGCAGAGACCTATGAGGCAATAGCTATTTTGCTTTCATATTTACCTCTTTGAGGCTACTATGTAATGTAATTTTTCTCTTATAAAGTACAGTGGAAGGGCCGCAGATCCCTGCTCATGACTCCTGGGATCAGTTACTCCTTGGACTGGTGTTCATCATCCATTCTTGTCTTTGAGATTTGAATCCTGTTTGGTCATTAGGCCAAACGCTTCTTCCCTTCTCTTCTCCCAAATCCCCCAAATCATTCAGTACTATGCCTAACCAACCTAATGATCTTCTGTGGTGCAATGACTACATCTGTAAACAAAGGAAGGGCGATGGATGTCACATAACTTATGTAAAGCCTTTGACACGGTCCCCTGCAACATACTCCTCTCTGAATTGGAGGCAGATGGATTTGATGAGTGGTCTGGTAGATGGATAAGAAAGTTGTACAGTGACATCCAGAGAGTAGTGGTTAGTCTCAGAGTCTCAATGGACATCAGTGATAAGTGGTGCCCTGAGGAGTTTGAATCAGGACAAGTGTTTTTTAATATTTTCATTAATGGCACAGATGAAAGGATCAAGTGCATTCTCAGCAAACTTGCAGATGATTCCAAGCTGATGTGGTGCTGTTGATACTCTTGAAGGACAGAATGCCATCCAGAGAGACCTGGACAAGCTCAAGATCTGGGTCCATGTGAATCTCATGCAGTTTTATGAGATTGAGTGCAAGGTGCTGCTCCTGGGTCAGGGCAACCTCTGGTATCAACATAGGCTGGGGGATGAAGAGATCAAGAGCAGCCCTGTGAGAAAGACTTAAGAATGCTGATTAGAGATTTCTGCCTTCAACACCACCTACAACCTGGACTTGATCTAACATATACACAGATGCCTCTCCCCCTGTGCTTCTTTTTTTAATTTTTATTTTTTTACCTGAAGAAAGGAGAAAGTTTTCTCTTTGGAGGCCACCGTATACAAATAAATACATCCCACTGAAACTGGAGTACCTCACATTTGGATGCCAAGGCACTCCATAAGTGAATTATTTTATCTTAGCTGTGATACCTTTTATAGGAAACTTTTGTACCTGAAGGTTTGGGAGAGCAGTACCTACACATCCAACATCCTGGAGTCCCTTTTGGGATACTGGAATTTGTCCTAGTTATCCAGCTCCTGTTTGCACACATTTCAGTTAAGGGACCCATTCTGCTTGGGTATCAGCTCTCATCTCTGTTGCTGACATGTCTCCAACCCAACAGACACCAGGGATTTAAAGAGAGAATGACAAGAACCTTGGAAATGTGTTCACAGTAACCATATCCAGTCCCAGCCCTCTGTGCCAGCCAGGCCAAGAGCACTGGAAGGCCAAGACATTCCCATTGGAAGCTGGCAACTGAGTTCCAGTCTGATCTGCAGCTCCCCATCTCAAAGGTTTCTGGGGGATTGTACCTCTCTCAGGGGTGGCAGAGGCTTTCAGGTTCTAGTCAAGCAGGATGTAGGAATCAAGCCATGACACCATCTTCCATCCCAAGAGTATGTCTATTTGATTTTGATGGGTTCGGAGCAGGAAGAGTTTACTGCTCTAGCAGAGACCATATGCCATCAGCACAGCAACCTCTGCTGATGTGGGCTCTGGCCAAATGGTACAGTGATGGGGTTTATATACCTTTAGGGCTCACAATTTGTTCTTCATCACAATCTGTAAGCTAAGCAGGAGATAGTAAATAATGACAGCAACTGAAGTCCTTCATTAAAGGAGGCTCCAGACACTGCATTCTTATACAGATAATCCATTACTTTTTAATTAAATGGTGCTGACTGGCATGACCTTTAGCTGTAAGTCTTAACTGCAAGTCTTGCAAAGGTCTGTGAGGCGTTGACTTTTACTTCCGTATATTCCTTTGTCCAGCAAGGAGAGGTAATCTTGCAAGACACAAGTTTTGCCAACATCTTATTTATAAGGAAGTGACACAGATGCCAGAAATCAACTGATCTTAATCTTACAGTTCTGCTAATAGTGGAACTGCATGGACTCACAAAGCAAATAGGTTTTAAACCTATTAATATATGTTTTAAATGCAGCTGCCTTTGTAATTCTCTTTTCAGAAATAAAAACCAAAATGTCATTACTGTGTTCATGAATGAAGGTGTTTAACAAAATATTAGACATCTAGATTTCTTTTCTTTGCAGTAAATTGAATGATAATATGGCAACTGAATTTATATTTCTTTATGTATACATATTATTCAGGCAGTTACCAAGACTGCTGCAGTAGAGTGCTTAAGACTGATGAATCAGCTACATTTTATAATCTACAAAAAGCTTTACTAAATTAATTCATTAGCAACCTGACACTTAGTAATGATCAGTTCTTACACAGTATCAATCATTGTAGCTGCATATACAAAGAAGTAAGTCTTCACACTAATAGCCTGAGTGAGTTATGAGGCCTCACTATCAAGGGACTAATGGCATATATTTAGGGCTGTTGCCTGGAGTACACAGTGGCTCCTGGTCCTGGAAGTGACAATGATTGTCCTGACCAACTGTTGGACAGGAGAAGCCAGAGCCAACATGGGTTTCTCCTTTTTTTTCTCTAGCTTTTCTTACTGAGGCCCAATGGTCTTAGGTTATTACCCTTGCTTGAAAGATGGTCTTTGCTAATATGGTTTTCTTTCGTCTTGCTGGTAACTATTGTCTGTGTAGAAGAATGCCATGCCTGTATGTAATCCCCTCTGTTTACCTTGTCCTTTTCCTGGCAACTTTATTTCCTGGGTGTCTCTTCTGGGCAACTGAACTCATATTTCCCTTCAGTAATCACATTGCTCATATAATTATGCAAACCTGTATTTACAGTCATTGCTGTATTAGAAATTACTTGCTTGTTGTTGTTGTTAGTTTTATTATTTTGCTACTTTTATATAGATATTTAAAGTTAATTTAATCCTTTTGGGTACAGTTATAATTTACTGGTGTCACAAAGCTCAGCTTTACTGCAGTCACTTTAATTCTTCCAGCTGGTATGCTATTATCTATTCTGCCACACAGTACTTGCAAGCAGTTATAGCTGCACACAGAATATAAAGACAGTGCACAGACCAGGAAAATAAGTTTTGCTCCCATATCCAGTTCATGCTACAGGAAGCTCTTGACTTCACCTATCATGTCTACCTGGGTCTGTGTGGCCAGGCATCCAGGACCCCATGTTCTACTGAGCATTGCACAAGGAAAGAAATCTTTCATGGGTATCCCAGAACGATGGAAATAGCTATGCTTCAAATATTCCCTACCATCATTTTGTCTCTTCCTTGACCTCCACAAAGAAAACCAGAAAGAATTAAAAGAACTTTCCATATATAGACCCACAGCTGTAAGACATGTTATTGAATTATCTCATTACTGTCACATTTACAGAATTGTCCACTAAAACTGATTCTATTTCATTTTGGTTTCTTTCCTGCAATATTGTTGTGATTTTAATTTTTTGTGAGTGTAGTTTGATAATGCTCTGTCAAGGCCAGCAATTTTGCTAATACAAATCGATAGGAAACATGCCTTCTGGAGAAGGCTTAAAGGAGTTAACCACAGTTTTCAACAATGAAGTTATAGCACAGATGGGATAAACACCTGATTAGTACATCGGGTCATCTTCAAAGCAGTTGACATCTCCTTTAATAGGCCAGAGGACTTTCATGAAAGAAGGTCAATAAAAATGCATTTCCAACTGAAATGGCACAGGAAGTAGGTAAGAAAGTCTTTTAAAACATAAAGATAAATGAAATTAAGCAGGAGGAGAATCAATAGGGAAAAGTAAACTGTACACTGCAATGTGGTCTGACCTTAGAATTTTTAAATTTTTTTTTAAAGCATGAAGTAGAAACCATTATGGTACTTGGAAGTCCAAACAGTAATGTTAAAGAGGTGACAAAATAATGATGCTTGGAGGAGATAAAACACTAAAAGGCTTATTTAGTATGAAAAGAGTAAGGTCATACTGAAGCAATAAGGAGACTACACAGAAAATTTTCTGTGTTATGTGAGAAAGCTTTCCTCCCACTCCCTAAATAGAATAAAAACTAAAAAAAAAAAAAAAAAACAAACCAAACCACAAAAAACATATAAACATACATATAAAATAATTCTGAAAATTCATCTTTTGTTTGAGATTTTTTAAGGCTTTAATAGCCATAATGGGATCAAAGTCGTGACACTGATTAATCCTGGAGTGCCACAATTACTTACTAACAAGAATTCTTTTTACTTCTAAGCCCTCCCTTCATGTATTCACAGTTAACTCTTGCTGCAAATTTTATTAATACAATGTATGTCAGATAATTTTGTGAGATGAATAGAAACTAATGAATTATAAGTAGAAGAGAGGGGTCTTTTTACCTATCAGAGCTCCATCAGAGTCTATCACTCCTGCAAACTGTAGAGTGTCTGAAGAATTTATTGTTGAAACTATATTCACTAAACAAACCAGACTGTAAAACACAGGTGAATTTGCATTATGCTTCAAAAACAACCTGTGAATGCATTTTATTGTACCTCTCAGTGGGCAGTATTCATAGGAAGTTCCCTATGCAGATACTAATTGGTCTAAGAAAAACCTCCTAGAACTATTAAGGTTTTGAGGTTTTTGCCTTTCCACTGCATATTTTATGCACAAAGAGCTTAATCCCAGGAATTCTGTATTGATAATGGAGATTTCTATTTCAAGGTTTCTGAAATTTCCATTTAAAATAGTATATTGCTTAGTAGCTTCTTTAGCCCTTTGATTCCACTAATATTAATTTCACTTACTGTTGGCTACTTTTCATAGTTTTTTTTTTTACTTCTTGAGATAAAAAACTGATAGAAAAATATTCCAGTGTAATTAATTGTGGAGAGTGAGCAATAAGACTAATTCTTTCTTATGCTGGCTTTACTATGTGGATGAATTCATGCCAGAACACACTAGAAACAAGCATAGTTTTGTTTGGCTAACACTGAATCTCCACTCTTTCAAGAACAGAAACAATATTCATCCTGATGCAAAGAGGTGTCTTCCAACACCTCAATGAAGTAATCTGTCTCCACCAAGCCATGACCTCTCCATGTGAACCATCTGCCTCAAGGTTAACATAAACCTATAAACCTAAAGGGAAAAGGTTAAAACATTTTATTAATTTTTTGCCTTTTGCTTGTCATGAAGAGGATGAAAGACAGAAGTAAAATTAACTTTCTTTACTATTGTTCATTAAATGTTATGCTTTTGATGGAGATCGTATATGTCTTTGTCCCTGTGCCATAGCTTATGTCTGGTATCTTGTCTGTGAACGTGACTTCCATGGACATCCAAAAAATGTGTTTACAAGTTTCACATAAAAAGGTTTCTTTTACTTTTCTCTCCATAAATAATTTCAGTTCACTTTTTATTTTTTTTAATTTTCTTATTTATTTTTCTTAATATTGACAGCATTTGAGTTGATAAAATTATTATCAAAATAGATGGGCTTAATGTAGTGATTCCTAAATGGAATATTAACTGAATAAATGAGACAGAAGAAACTGGCAAGCTGCAAAGAGAAGATGGATATAGAGGGACCCCAGGCCTCTTAGTGTTGACATCTCTTTGCCTTATGAAAGTAAGAGAATTGTGTGCAAGTGTACAGAGGTGACTAGAGAAATATTTGAACATATTTTCTTAGTGATGTCTACTTTATATTGCAATGACACTTTGGGTATCACAGAATTTAGTCCTAGTTTTCACAGACGTAACCAAGATAAGAAGGAAGTTCTTGGGCTTGGTTTTTTGCTCCACTCTCTTCATAATATTGGCTAAAGTAAAATGCTGATTTCCTCTCTGGCTACACAGGTATCTTTTCTCATCAAAGCCCCTTCTTTGTGCAACACAGTTCTTGTTCGGTGAGTTGAGTATTAGCAGACTAAATGATTCTATATAATCATCACATGTGTGAAGAACAAAAGACAAAATATAAGATTAATCCAAAAGCCTGAAAAATTATCAATTAAGAATTCTCATTAGCTATGTATGGTGCCCTAAACTGGCATTTTTGACTGCACAATCTCAAGTTATGATTGTTTGTGGCACTGGTCAATTCCTCTGTAATTATTATCTTTTAATTACCACCAGAAACCAATTGCTTTTCTTTTTAAACCTCCTTTCTACAAAGCAGTTTCTTCCTGCCTATTTTTTAGGGTAAACAGAATGCTTTGATTTTGTTTAAAAATAATCAGTAAATAAAGTAATGAAGTCACTGATTTGTGACTACAGATAAAGGCAAAACCTGAAGAGTCTTGTCTTACTCCATGAATAAACCGTGATCTTGTTTTAGGGTAGGGTTTTAAGTGAAATCCTAGACTTATGGTGGTCTGTGAGATTTAAGAGTTTACTCTCTGTAGAATTAAAATTTCTTTGGGAATGTGTTTTGTAGTTTTTAGTTAAGCATATGTCAATCAAATAATATAAGAAGCAAAGAAGAAGCAAGGAAGCAAAAGGAGTATGGAAGATTACATTTAAACTTCTACAACACCATAGATTGCCTGATCTGTGTCTGAGTAGTGTGAAGAAAAAGTCTCCTGTTAAAAGACAATGAGCATGAATTTTCAATACAATTTCAAAACGTACTTGGGAAACTACTGATTAACATCTGCAACTATGTAGTTCTACAGTGTGTAGATAGTGTTTGTGCTATGACAGTGTGTCGTGGTTTTAGTAAAACTACCACACTGTTGCAGTCAAATTATTTCACTACTACATTCAGGAAGAACAGATGAATCTACTTTACTCCCTTAGATATTGGAGTCCAGTAGCTTCCAGGCTATAAAATATTTTGCTATATTTTTTTTTTCCAAATTGTGTTTTATTTTTGGCCTTCTTTATACTTCCATCCTATTAGGAACCAGACATACCCAAATTCATCAGAAATGTTGTTCTCATTATTTTAATGTAAACCTAAATATTTGAAAACTTACAGGAATAAGAAACTAAACTCATGAGATACCAGCCAAGTTTTATCAGTCTGAGAGGCTGCTCAGTAAATTTTATTATTTGGGAGTATGCAAATATTTTCTTATGGCTCACATCTCTCTGTGAGTTCACTTCTTTCCTTTGGAAACTGAGTTAACATCAAACTTCAGTGTAAAATGCAGTTGTAGCCATCACTCTTGTTTGTTACTTCCCCATGCATATGAAACTAAAATAAACTCCTCTCATCAAAAGTTTACCAAAGACCATTTTTATTGTTCTCATATCCTCAGCATGAAAAAGCAGACAGTCTTTTGTTTATGAAATGTCTGCAGGGGACTCTCACATATATGTAAGCTCTTCAAATAGAGATACAGAAAATGCAGAAAATACAAACTTAGGGTAAATTATTATCCTGGTTATGACAGTTTCTTGCCATGTCATTATGGTTGATAGCTCTCAGCTAGTGGGCTGAAATAATTTCAGAAGAGGGTAATACTGATGGAGGAAGAAAAGCTGTTACCTATATAAATAATCTGGAAGCATGAGTTTGCAGGGTTTAAATGGAAATCTAACTGACCTGGAGAAAATGTGCAATAATGGATGGAAATGTCACTTACATCTCTTAAATGAAGTCTTCTTAATACCAAGAGATGCTCTTTATTTGAATTCCTAGTGTATTATTTTGTGGGTAATTTGGTAAAAAAGATTTTATTTCTATGAACATTAAAGCTTTCAGGTTTGGTGACCCAGCAAGTAATTCACATATTTTTGGTCTTTGCAGACCAAATCTTGGGGCTCTTTCTTGACAATTTTGACTTCCAATTTTCATGCCAGGTGCTAATTTAAACCTGTTCTCAGATTGCTGGTGAACATCGCATCACAATTGCTTCATCTTAATTTCATAATAACCCTTTATCTGCCTGTCATTCATAGCAGAAGTAGAGACATGGCTGTCCACAGCAGCTTGCCTTTGTGGAATAGTCTTTTGAAACTAGCTAGGCCATATCACTTAGTTCTAAATAGTTAGATAGTTATAAATAATTCACTTAAATTATTATATATAATTGAATTAGCTGCACTCTGGTAAAGAAGTGAGATCAATGGAACATTTCTTTATAATTGTATCTTAAAAATGAAGCCTCTAAAAGTGGAAATGTTTCTCACTATTTAGATGTAATTAGCATCTGTATAAAGTTTTATATTTTAACAGAAATCCAGAAAAATTACCAGTCTACCATTTTGTTAGTAACATTATCTGGTTTTGTACAAGTCTTCAACGAAGTTGTTAATTGTAAACTTTCAAAGTCGAACTTTGCAAGGCTTTATGAGGAAACTGTTGGCACAATGAGGGCCAGATTCTGCAGTCAATGTAAACTGCAACCAGTAGTTCTCAGCAACTTAGCAGCTGATTTGATCTGCTGGGAGTGCTGGGCTATTACTTTTGCTGAAAGCAGAACAGACACCTCCTTTGCTGTGTGAGCAGCATTACCTGCAAAGAAAATAGACAAGTTTCATGG
The DNA here is from genome assembly GCA_032173965.1 of Sitta carolinensis. Taxonomy (NCBI): domain Eukaryota; kingdom Metazoa; phylum Chordata; class Aves; order Passeriformes; family Sittidae; genus Sitta; species Sitta carolinensis. The sequence goes on from CM063313.1 coordinate 53,748,609, forward strand.
AAAATTCTCTGACAGCTATGTTAGTATAGGGTTAAAATATTTCTAAAATCATGGGAAAGGAATGCTGTGCTTTGTTTTTAGTGGACCATGCAAAACTGCACTTATGTAGGTTATAATTAAGCATATCAATAAGAAACACAAACGATGTAATTATTTGGGGGTTAAATATTTGTTGCTTTGGGGATCATGAGAATCAATGTTTAGAGTTTCCAGGGTGACTGTAGATGAGATCACGTTTATACAATGGGACAATATAAGTACAGTCATTGTACTAATTGTTTTGCTTAAACAAATATGTAGTTATATAATCATAACTAAAATGGTATAAATATGTGCATTCTGAACAAATAGAGAGAGAGAGATTTAAGTAGCTAAGCCCCTAGTTCCCACGTGCTCTTAATAAAAGCACCTGGAATAAAATCCATCTGTGATTACTTATTTCTAAACGCTAACAGCTATGCTTGTGATAAATATCCATCTGTCCACCCATCCGTCCTTCCATCCGTCCCTCTGCTTGTGTATAAAGGTTTGCTGTGCTCAATACTGACCACGGAAAATGATCTTTTTTTCATATGAGAAATACAATTTCACTCATATGGTGAAATTTCCGCTTCACTTCTATAGTTTACAAAGGAAATTGAAGCAAAACTGATCATGACAATCATTGACTGTAAAAGTTTTCTTTTTAAACAATAAAAAAAATTTTAGTTTCACACACACACAAAAATCCTTATGAAGGTTCAAAGTCTCATTTTGTGTTCCAACATTCAGTGCATAACTCAAAACATTTCAGAATAAAATATCAAAGTATTTTGCCTAAAATGCTTCAGCATGTCAGAACTTTTTCTTCTGCTCTCTTTCATGTTTTTATTTCTGAATGAGTATAACCCAAATGAAAATAATTTCAGATAAGTACCTCTTATAGACTTTGAACTGGTTACTTGGGATTTTGCTTTTGAGCTGTGCAAAGTAGGATTCAACGAGTGGTTCTTTTGATACCCGAAATTGTAGCTCAGAGAACATTCAAAGCCTGATCCTCTTTAGAGGTAAATTTTTGATTTATTCTATTTAAGGCCTTGATTCCAACAGTTGATTGCAGTGTACTTCCTCCATTTTCCTGGTAGTACAAAATCCAGGTCCAGGCCACAGTTTTGTATTGCTTTAATTTTTTTCTTTTTCCGTCTGAATTTTTGCAGCCCCACTTTTTACATGCACATCACTCTTATTTGAGTAATACTTTATCAGGGTGTCCCATTATGATTTATTAAATAAATAGATCATTGGAATGACAGCTGGTTCTGATGATTCATGGTCATAATAAAAAGAAGACCTCATTGGGATTATGCATTACATAAGATTGATAGATAAAATCCCTCCCCTTTTTTTAGTTGTAAAGGGGACTGTTAATAATTAGGCCTGCAAAGGCAGTCGAATGAGAATATTAGAATAAAGTCAGTTAGTATTTCTAGTTTTAACTTCTATTTTCACTCTTGAACACAGAATGAACAATATATGTCAGAATAATTTTAACTGTAGCTGCAATAAGTAAGGGAAATTCAAAGCAAGCCCATCCTTTAGACAAAATACAATACTTCCCAGTATTATTCAGTGCAAAGTTTCTCAAAATAATCATGTTCCCTCTTGCAAAATGGAGCTATTTCTACTTGCAGCCTAGTTAAAGTTGTGAGAAGTCAATTGCATGGACTTGAAGTAAATCATGGAAGAAGAAAGCAGAGAAGGGTTTGAGAACCACTATGAAAGGTCTCTAAGAAATCATTTCCAAATGGTCCTCAGATTTGGAAGATGCTGTTGAATAGGTAGATGAATTAGTTTACTGCTGCTAACACACTCAGATTTATTTGTATTTATTAAAGCCATAAAAAAAAAAAAAAAAAGGTAAGAAACCCATAAGCAAACATGCAGAAGAAAACTTTCCCTCAAAGTTAATGGAATAGATCATGCCTCTTGATTTTTTAATCTCTATAATATAGGAAATGGAGAGCTAGGAGACAAGGGAGAGATTGCTTAAAAAGTTTTTAGGTACAGGAAAAATACACATACTTAAAAGCTTACGTGGAAGATTTCTACCTCTCCTAGCAAGAGACAGGAATCTGTAGGTATGCTAATATTGTAATGTAAACCAAAAACATGGTAATTAAAATTAGAGTGGCCCATAATGACTACATTTTAAAATTCAAATTTCAGATTAAAGGAAAAATCTTCTATTGTAACATTAGCTAAACTGCTTCATGTTGAAAACAAAAAGGACTAATCTTTTTGGGGTCTTCAAGATACATAGCAATCAGTGAGATTTCCTTCCCTATTTCTTCTTAGTATTGCAGGTGTGATATTACTCCAGCTAGCAGGCAAGCCACTTGCACACTCCTCCACCAACAGGATTGAGGAGAAAACAAGAATGGTAAAAGCCAGAAAACTCATGGATTGAGATAAAGACAGTATAACAGGGACACCGAAAGCATAAACAAAGCAAAAGAAGGAATTCATTCAATGTTTCCCATGGGCAGGCAGGTGTTCAACCATCTCCAGGAGAGCAGGGCCCCATCACATTTAACAGCAGCTTGGGAAGACAAATGTCATCACTTCAAAATCTCCTCTTTCTTCCCCCCACTTTATATACTGAGCATGATGCCATATGGTCTGGAATTGGAGGCAGCTGTTACAGCTATGTCTCCTCCCAATTACTTCATTCCTGTTGCCTCAGTGGCTGTGTGAAAAACAGAAAAGGCTTTGGTTTTGTGTAAGCTCTGCTCAGCAGCAACAAAACATCTCTATATGATCAACCCTGTGTTCAGTGCAAATCCAAAACAGACCCCCACACTGACTACTGAAAGAAAATTTACTCTACCTCAGCCAAAACCAGCAAATCAACAAAGTATATACTTGTTGCAGAGGAGATCTTACTACAACTGAAAGTGAGAACTTTTTTTCCTGATATGAAACTCAGAGGCCAATTCCAAATTTTTCCAAAGGCTGAGGAAGAATTTCTGTCAAACTAAACATATTTATGAGAGCTGATTTAGTTGGAACTACATTGCCTCTTGTAATCTCTTTTGGATAGCTGTGGTTACAACAAAAACCAGAACATTTCTAATAATTTTCCATCAACCAGAAAAAGGGAATACTACAAGGCAGAGAGTCTGGCTTTGCTTTTGTTGGGAGAAGAGGGAAGAAAGAAAAAAAAAGAGGAACAAAAAGTGATTATGAGAAAGGAATTTACAGAAAATGCAGAATATTAAACTTTAAACTGAGCTGTCTGGAACAAAATTTCTGCTGATTTATGAAGTTACCTCAAGTTACTGGAACTTCTGATCCTATTTCCTTTCTAATGATCCTTCAATAGATCTGCAGAAAGAGATCTAGCTAAGAAAATTAATGGTAAAAAAATCACTGAAATATCTTACCCTTGCTTTCTGTGACCCTTTGTACTGACTGTGCACATTTGCTTTAAATATTTTAACTTCTGTGCTATCAAAGAAAAAATATTTTTAAAAAATATATATATATAAGTATATTTTTCTGCAAAACACCCAATAAAGTGACACTTTCATTCACAAAGACCTAGGAAAGCCGTTAAATGTGAGCTTGGATTCTAGCATGAACTTAAGGAACCTCCTAACCTAATCTCTGAATCAAGTCTTTACCAATTTTTAGTGTCAATCAGCATGCATCTGACATTCCTGTTTATTTTCTTTAATTATGCAGCCACAGAGTTTTTGTTTATAGGAAAATCATAGAATTCTATAAGGGTTTGGGATGCAAGAGGGTCTTCAAAATCATCTAGCTTCAACCCTCCTGCCATGGACAGGGATGCCTTACATTAGATCAGGTTTCTTAAAGGCCCATCCTGCCTAGCCTTGAACATTTCCAAGGTTGGGGCATCCATAACTACTCTGAGATTCTTGTTCCAGTGCCTCACCACCCTCTCAGTGAAGAATTTCTTCCCAATATCTAATCCAAACTTGTTCTTTTTCAGTTTAAAGCTGTTCCTCCTTATCCTGTCACTACATATCCTTGTGGAAAGTCCCTCTCCATCTTTCCTGTATGCCTCCTTCAGGTACTGGAAGGCTGGTCTTCCTGGACCCATTCCTTCTCCAGGCTGAACAGCCTTGACTCTATCAGCCCCTCTTCATAGAAGTGCTCCAGCCATCTGATCATCTTCATGGCCCTCCTCTGGACTCACTCCAAGTCCACATCCATCATATGTCAGATGCAGCACTCTAGGTGAGGTCCTCACAAGAGGAATAGAGGGGAATAATCACCTCTCTTGCCCTGGTGACCACATTTCTTTTGATGGAGTGCAGGATTAGCCTGGCTTTCTGGGCTGTGGGTACACATGGCTGGTTCAGCCTCTCATGAACCAGCACCTCCTTCTCAATGGGGCTTCTCTTGATCCATTCTCCACCTGGATCCATTCTCCATGATTGTACTTGGAATTACCCCAATACAGGTAAAGCACCTTGCACTTGACCTTGCTGAACTTCATGATATTTTCACAGGTGCCCCTCTCAAGCCTGTCAAAGTCCTTTGGGATGACATTTCTCCTCTCCAGTGTGTCAGCTGCACCCCTCAGTTTGGTGCTCAGCAAATGTGCTGAGATGCTGTTGATCCCACTGTCTGTGTCACCTCCGAAGGTGATGTTGGGGGTTGGATTCTCTTGTATAATTTTTTTCCCATAAATTGCCAGGGAACTAATCTCTGGGCACTTATGGATAGTTAAAAAAGACAAAAGAAGTGGCATGGGGTGGAGGGAAGGGAGGAACACGTGGACTTCACTTTTTGCTGGGGGGTGGGCTTGTGGGGAGAGGACACGACAGGCGGTGGCTTTCAGACTGCGCAGGGGAAAGATTTTTTCTTTCACTGGAGCGGAGTTTGGGGTTTCCTGCCACGGTCTCTCCGTGTGTGCCCCGGCAATCCTGACCCTGCCCCTGTCTGCCTGGCCGGGAGCCGCTGCAGTTCCTGCCCCCCTCGCTGTTCCTTCGCTCCTGCTCCGAGTGTTCTCCACGCCTCAGCCCGCACCCCCTGCCTGCCGGGACTCGTGCTGCAGCTCCAGCCACCGCCGAGGAGCTCCTGATCCATCTCCAGCATCCCGGGACTCTGCACCACAGCTGCCTGTGTCGGGAACTGCACCAACGGGGAAAGGGTGCCAGCAGCAGAGAAAACTGGGACTGTTTCCCTGGTTCTGTCTGCTGTTCATCTCATAGTTATTGTTGTTCTGTTTTGCCTTGCTAAACACAAGTAAAGAACTGTTATCCATATAATCACATCTTTGCCTGAGAGCCCCTTAATTCTAAAATTATAACAATTCAGATAGAGAAGTTTGTTTTTTCCATTCTCCATTTAAGGAGAGAGTCCTGTTTGTCCTTAGCTATACCTGTCTTCCAAACTGACAGGTGTCAAACAGATGTAGGACAGGTAGTAAAGCAGTAGTGAGCCCAGATGTAATTCCAGGCCTTTCTGCAAACTGCATTGCATCATTCTTCCTGGATGCCTTTGCAAAGCTCTGATAGGAACTCCAAGAAGAGAACAGACAGAAATCTGCACCCTGTCCAAATTTGAGAAAGGATTTTTCCTTAGTTTCTGATGAAGTAGAAAAGATCCTCGACTGAAATTTGCTGGCACATTATCTGGTCTGCCGACAGTAAGTCTTAACTATCATGTGCTGTTGCTGCAAATCCAAAGATGCAGGTTTTGGTTCTGAAATAGGATGTTACGGTGCATCTAGAACTTTGCTGCCTTGCTTTGTGGAAGGAACAGCTTTATAGAACTGTGCAACTCTCATCTCACACTAAAAAAATATGCTGGGAAGTGATGTGGCAATATATTTTGATTATGAAAATATCTGCTTTCACTCAAAAAGCTTATCTGGACTGTTGACTCATTTCAGTGAAACCTCATCTCTTTTTGAAAAATTCAAACCTTCATTTCAATTTGCTTTTCTTTCTTGCAAAACTAGGGGGTAGATTAGTTCCGAACCTTTTCTATGTTTCACTGTCAAAGATCTTTTAAGAATTCTCCAGTGTTTCCAAAATTTAATTTGTTTTCAATTTAAATATCTTTTTAAGGAAAAGCATTTTTTTTCACTCTCAAACCAATTCTTCCCTGTGACATTTTGTTCAGCAAACAGAAAAATACCTTTTTTTAAAAAAGTGGCAGTTCAATCCAGCAATTAAAAACATAAGCTTAGAGAATTGCAAATAGGAAATGTGCATGCCTTCTCTAACAGCAAGATCTGTTAACAGCCACAAAAAGTTCATCTAAAAGTCATGCCAGGTGGTTCCTTAGTTGAATTCAAGCTAGTCTGAATAGTTTTCTGAAACTGCCATTGGTATTCAGCCCAAATTTCTTGACTTGTTTTTGGGGTATTTTAGTGAGGTCACCTTCTGTATCTTACTGCAAGTAAAATTATGTTGTTTCTGTAGATTCATATAACCTTAAAAATCTGGAAGATTATGCAGCACACAATAGAAATGTAGAATTAGACTGGGGATAGTTAAGGCACTTTTATTCCTTGGTAAAACCTATTCCCTCAAGTAAAGAGCACTTGATAACAGCCTCCTTTTCTCTGAGATCTAGTGACAGATTAATCCACAAATAATTTCTCTTAGCTGATCCCATTTGCTTGCAACATTACTTAGGGTTAGCTTTCAATATCAAATGACTTTTCTCCTGCTTTCCCCTCACACAGAGACATCAGATAAAGATATTTATTTATATAAAAATTTATATATATTTATATAAAGATTTTTATATATTTATAGAAAGATTTTAATTTATTTTTCATTCATATAGCAAAGACTTTAAAAGAAAAGGGCTGTTTGTTACATTCTGAAATCAAATGCTTCTACATTGTCCCACTCAAGCACCCAGGAAGACAGACCTGCGCTTTTAGTAGAGAGGAAGAGTGTGTGTATAAATTGCCATGTAGCAGGATTCTTCAAGGCACTTAAGGTCACACAAAATACAAACGCAGAAAGGCTTTTTTTCTTTCTCCTGTCCCTTTACCCCTTCCTCTCTTCCTACTTTGTTTTCCCTTCTCCTCCCCCTTTTATTTGTCCCTCCTGCTCTCCCATCTTTCCCCCTTCCTCCTTCTTTGAAAGTCTCTTAGGACCTTTTGTTTCAAAGCTCAGATTGGCCAAACATGCATACTGACCCCTTCTTTGCCTTATTTCCTGTTTTAATTGAGTGACAAAGGTCATATATTGCTATTAGAGCAAGACATGAATGGCAGCAGGGGTCAGGGACTCTGTGGCTTTCTATTAGAGCCATAAAAACAAAATTGAATGATAATTTCACCTGCTCTAACCCCAATTTTTCGGAGATGTGATAGACACTGACCTTAGTGTTTGACTGCTATTGACTATGTAAACTGCAGCCAACCTAATTCTGCTTACTAAACAATAAATGTGCCCTTTTTGACCAGGATGGGAAATAAAACAATAAAACATACACACAGAAGATTCAAGCAAAAAGACTAATCAGTGTGACATAAAATGATAAAATAATGCCTCACTGGAGAGGTCAGACCCTTTCTTTGACTGGTATTCCCCTCCAGTTATTTCTTCTACCAATTTTCAGTTTCTTCATTTTGGCAGAACATCCTATATCCATTGCCAAGTGTTGAGACACATGCAGTAAATCTTAACTGCTGAAGAAGTCCCATCTATGCCACTTGAAATATTTGTGATCTCAGGAGGAGAGTGTTGGCTTTTTTTTGTGTGTATGTGTGTATAGGAAAAAGTGGGAAAAGTAATTTTTTTAAAGAAAACGTATTAAATTTAGGAACATTTCAGAAAACCTTCCTGGTCAAAGAATAAAATGAATAATATAAAGGCTATAAAACACAAAAAGTGAGTACTTGATATTAAGTAGTTAAAATGCTTGTACCCTTTTATCATTAATGTCTAACTTGGGTTTTGCAAACAGCTTCACATACTGCTTAGATGAGCAGATGAGCCTTTTACCTGGTCTTTGATCCAGGTCCACAATGAAAAAATTTCAAAATGCAGTCTTTTGCATTTTGCATCAAGGTTTACATCTTGAGGATTACTTTTTTATATATGGAGTACCTGGTGTAAATCTATAATGCTTAATTTCAAATTCATTGATAATTACTATATAAGAACTTCAGAAAGTGCTAAGATTAATTCTCATTTGAACATTCAATTTACGGCTCTGAGAGAGACCCACAGAAAAGTATATTCAGTGCAATAATCTGTTTTACAAATTATCCTGAAATTTGAGAAACGTTCTAAGACTGCTATTAATCACAACTTTTTACTTATTCTACCCAGATGTATTTACCAATCCCTAAAAAATATGTTTGCCCAGAATGTAGGTTTTGAATCAAATTATGCAAAACAATACTAGCAACATCTGTAGGCTTTGCCATAGCAACAGTGAGAAACTCCTGTGGGTCAGAAAGGAGGACAGCCGTCTTTCATTTCCTACTGATGTCAGTATCCATGGAAACCCCTTTTAATAGTATCTGCATAAGACTGAGGAAACAGGTAAGCTCTCTTCTAAAAGGGGGTGCATTAAAAGAAAACAATTCTTTGCAAGGTCAAGACTTAACAAAGAAGAACCCATCAGTGGAGAGCGAAGGACTACTTTAAATCTTCAGTTTCTTTGCTAAGAATTGAGAGAATCACATTAGCGTGATTGAACATGGACAGAGAAAAGTAAAGCCTAAGATGTTAAACCCCTGAGAACTCATTTCCTTCAATAGGAGAATATACAGAGGATGTGATTACATGAACTGAGGGATTAATTATGAGCAGCATTCAGTGGGGAGAGACTGAAACAATCACATGTACTTTATGGTTAAAAAAACCAAAGGCTGAACTGCAGGAATGCCATATGGCAAGTGCCCATAAACGGAGGATATATACACAGGAATATTATTCACATGGTAGCATTTTAAAATATCTGTACACTCAGCACTTTATGGATAAATGGTTTGGAGGAAATAGTGCTGCCACCCTCTCCCACCTGGGCTATTTGAGTGGGAAACAAAAGTTACTCTATTTTTAAATCATCATGGTGGCAAGCCATCCTTGCCTCCCACCTTTAATTTTCACAATTCCCACAACAAATTTGCACATACGTGATTTTGAGTTACAGAAGTTAACAACTTCGTTGTTTTAATTCACAAATAAAAACTTTCACATCCTGTGGTTCAGTTGGAAAACAGTTTTTGATTATTTTTAAGCCCTAAATATTTTATGAAATTAAATTTAAAACCAAACCAAATCAAAACCCCACAAAAAACTAAGAAAACAGAAAAAAAAAAAAGGAAAACAAACAAACCCAACCAAACCCCCCCCTCACACACACACAAAACCCAAAATCAAAACCATAACCAACCAAAAAAAAAAAAAAATCCACCAAAAAATCAACCTGAAAATTCAAAACAGTATCATATTTTAAAGCATTTTACATTGAATTCCTAGATTTGGGACTAAATCCCATAGGGTAAATTTTTATTACATTACAATAAGAACAGTAATCTTCCACAGCAGTTACTACATTGTAGTTAATTACATAATGTGGCTATGTAGGTGCTATTGTGCTAAAACTTTCCCTTTTTTTGTCAGACACACTTTCATAATTGATCTCAATTTCTTTTCTCACTGAAAGAAATAAAAAAGAGAATTCTAATTGTTCAATAGTTTGTGACAAAGGATGGAACACATAGATTGTACAGTCCATATAACACACTGCCTACCAAGGAAGCAACTTGAGGTCTAATTGATGAAGGAATCATACTATTAGATTTTGTGGTTTAATTATAAAGATTTCTATACACATGATTACAAGACAAGCCCATGATATGTTCTAAGAAAACTTATCAAGTGCAAATTAGATCTCCCCTGTAATACCAAGATCACCATTAGCTGTAATAAATTAAACAAAAAAGTAAAGTTATTGCAGAAAAATTTTAAAATATATTTTCTGTCTGAATGTATTTATAATACATTCATATATATAATACATATATACAAAATATTTAAAATCTCTGAATCATCCAGAGCAGTTTGGGGCAGAAGGGACCTCATCTACTCCAGTGCCTTGCTCAAAACAGGGCCCATTCAGAGACTTGTCTGATTAAGTCTTAAACATTTCTAGTATGGGACACCCTACAACCTCTCAGACAACATTTTTCAGTGTTTTACTGCCTTCATGGTACTTTTGGTTTGCCTTATCAGGCTTTTCCATGCTCCAAATTTTGAGACTGGAGCTGCCAGAAAACTGTATTGTTTGTGCATGGCTGTACTGTTCTTTCTTAAGATATGTCAGCATCAATATCTACTTTTATTAGTGGACAGAAATGTCAGATTTGTTGAGTTCACTGCCAAAAATCAAAAGAAATAATATCTCCACTTATCTTTCAAACAAGTATAATAAATTGATATTTCAAAAAAACTATAGAAGAATGAAGGAAAAATAGTACCCTTTTTCTGCTTCATCCTCTTCTTCTCGTTCCTAAAACCTGACCAGTTTGGTAGAACAGGTGTGGGTTAAACATCAGGGCCAGTACCAGCCAATACCAACTCTGAGCAAGAGTGAATGTCTTTCAGGTCACACTCTTGGAGGAGCTAGAGCAGAGGTTTGTTGGGATGGGGTCCTGATTCTGGAGAGAAACAGCCTTTGAAAAATAATCTGGAATTTTGGAATGAAGTACAAGTTTCTTTCCTTACTTTCATAAATAAGAAGTGAATAACCAAGATTTTGAGATCCAGGAAAGTGTGAATAAATTAACAAATATAGATATATTTCAGACACAGATATTCTGTAAAGTATTGTCAAATATTAATGTGTATGTGAACAGTGCACTTACATGTAGGAGAGGTGTAAGGAAACATGATACACATTTTATAGATAGTCTGGGCATATCAATAATGTTTCTAATTATTTGTTATAGCCCGACAGATTTGGAAAATGGCTGAAATAATATATGAAAATGTAGGTTGTGTTTGTGTCTCTGTATCTGCATACATTCCTACACTTGATAGTACTTGGGGTCAGAATAGATCTAAGATTACTACTGGCCTTTAAAAATCTTTGTCTGAAACTGCCTTTCTGATCAGTTCAAGTAAAAACCAAAACTTTTTTCCCTGGGAAAGAAGAACTTGTGAGTGTTTATGCCCATAGGATGTGGATTTTACTTGATTTTTATTCATTCTGCATAGTCTTTTAACTTTGCAAATGAAAGTCCAAAGACAAAATGACATCCTGCACTTTAAAACGTCCTTCACTAAATTATAATGCAAGTCTGCCTTTCAGAGATCTTTGGACAACTTCTATTTCTTAATACAAAACACTAGCCTGAGTAGTAGCCAAAATATGTTTCTGTGAGTGTTTTACTGAAAGTAGAGCCATTGCAGTATTGTAGCACACCAAAGTGAAGTATTCACCAAGAACTGCTTCTGTCTGTACAACTGATCTTCTAAGACTGCTTTGTGAAACACTAGTTAAATTGTCATTACACCGTGCAATAGTATTTCACTATCCTAAGTCTGAACATCATGGCAATCGAAATGTTGTTTGTTCTTCATAGTGTAGTAGCACTAGAAAACCTTATATAGGTAGGATTTTGCTCAGGAGAAGAGCCTAATTTTAACAATTTACAATTGCAAAGCTAAAGAAACTAGATGAAAAACTGCATTCCCTCTCATCACTGTATTCTAGAAAAGCTCAGTTCAAGGATCCTTTGTGAAGGTGTCATGCTCCTCAGGGTCTGCTGTCTGCACATGACACTTCTTGTGGTGTGATCATCCCTCCTTTCCCCACCCCTGCCAATCACTTTATCACTCCTGGAATTCCAGAAGGGTGTCGGTGATTGGCAGGTTCAAAAAGATGCTCTCTACCCTGAAGAGACATTGGCCATCCAGGTGTCCTTTGTCCCTTCAGACCTCCTCACTGTACCTGGTTGGTGGCTTTCTGTCCCCTCCTCTCCCCCTCTCCCCTGGTTAAAAGGACGAGCCACCACGCGGTCGGCAGTTCGGTTGGTGTTGTCAGGAAGTTCAGAGTCCTGCCGGCTAGAATAAATGTTCTGAACTGAACCCTCCATGAGCACCGACTCCTTTCCTTCACCATGGCCTTAAAGCTTCTCCTGCAGAGGCAAAGCTGGAGCGAGCATCCCCGAGGAAGCTCATCCCGCCGCTCCCTGAGCCCGGCGTGCCCGGACTTGTCTCTGCGGTCCCAGCTGTATCACCAGCTGGCCAAAGTGACTCTGGGCTGAAACAGCACAGCAGCCGCTGTGTGGCTCAGCAGCGAGGTCCGGACAAGCCGGGAAACATCCTGACAGCAATACTGGACTTTCCAATAGACACTATGCTGGAGATGAACATACAGGTGGACAACTGTGCAGTAAGGCTGATCTGAGATAATCATTTTATCTGAGCTAGAACTGTGCAGGAGCTCTAAATGCAGGCAGAAATGTGAAGTAGCTCACTTTAAATATGTCCATATATCTGTAAATAATAGTTTTAGACTTTTTTAGTCCCTTTACTCTTCCTTTCAGAGATTACTTCATCATTTATATTAACTTTAAATTTTTGGGCAGTCATGATTTCCGTTAATAAGTTCATACACTTTATTTGTAGAAATTTCAGCTTATTAAAACATGGTCCTGCTTATGTGCCTTTTACCTATGCTCTAGACAAAGTTTAGCACTTATGGCTAGAGATCCATCTGCTTCTTGAAACATTGGGTATTAGAGGAAATACCAGTCTTGATAAGTAGCTATTCTTAAAAGAGGAGGAAATTAAAGGAAACAAAAAAACCAAACAAACAAACAAAAAAAAAAGCAGAATTTGTTCTTATGATTTGTAGCATAATTTTCTTACTCTTTTGATGCTAAATTCCTAAGTTTTTACAGAAAAAAATTATATTATAAAATAATATTAGGAAAAATTTTGGTGCAGCAAACCAAGAGTGATAGTTGGTCCTTTCTAGAGCTGAGTTCAACAGCAGGAGAAAGCATGTACATTAACTTGGGATGAGAAGGGGAGGGACTAAAAAGGCACTAAAAAGTGCCTTTACTTTACTAAGAAGTGTAATTTTGCTAGATTTATAGGGGAGGGACAAAAGCCACTGCAGACAAAAAAAAAAAAAAAAAAAAAATCATACAAATGAAGTAGACATTATGCATAGAACCTTTATGAAGCTGTTTTGCCTTAACACTAGTGTTAGGTATTTCTTTTCCTGTATCACAGTGTTAGTCATCTCAGTGAACAAAAAGAAAGAAGATTCAGTTGCAACTCCCAAAATCCCATGATTTTCAGTACTTCCTGTCAGACTGTATTGGTACCTTTCATGTACAATAGCTTTAAGAAAACTAAGATGCTGTTGAGGCATACTAAACAATTTTTTTTTTTTTTTTTTTTTTTTTTTTTTTTCACTGAATTGTTAAGAAACCTGAAGAGATTAATCAGATTAAGCCCATTCATAATAAAACTATTTTTATTGTACAGATGAAAGAAATACGTGATAAATGGTATATTGAAGTTCTGTTACTTCTAAATTAGGACATGAAACTCTTTGCCATCAAATTTGTATGTTTAATGAAATTCCTCCATGTACTGAACAATTTTTCTGTTTTTTACCAATTTATTTCTAATTTATAGACATTTTTTAATTACAACCAGGACCTCTTTTTATACTCTCTAATGTTAAAAAATACTGTTAAAATTAAATGACCAGCATTTTTATCTGTTCTGTTCAAATCACAGATGCTAGATTTGATTTTATTTCTCACACTGAGATTGAAATTCTATTTTAATATGCAGAACTACAGTCTAGGGAATCATAAAATGCAGAGTGTTTTCATTACATGATGGATCTGCACCTCTAGTTAACAGAAAAGCTGATTCATCAAACAGCAGTGATGAAGATAGTGGTGCTAAAAAAGCCAATTGACCTCAAAAAGAAAGAAAGGATATACCTCTTTTGAACTTTGTAATTGTTTGCTTTTGTGATGAATTCTAATTCTACCAATAAAACTTTACTTTAAAAGTGCAGCCATTTTTTATAGATCAAGGTAATGACAAGATTGAAGCGCATATCTTTCATTCATCTACAGACTATTAGTTATGTAATTTTAAGGGTTTGGGGTTTGTTTTGGGGAATTTTGGGGTGGATTTTTTTTTTTTTTTTTGAGTGGTCACTCAGTTTGGTGTTTGTCTCAAAGCCTGCATAATTTATGGGTTAGTTTTGTTTGAATAGTTTATTGCTGCTGAAAATGTAGTAAGTGGAGTAAAAAATAATAAAATCAAGCCTACAAAGAACCTGAGGTACAAAATTATTCCTACTCTTATTGGGTAGTATTTTAGCAAAGCATTATAAATTAGGTAATGTTCTTACCTTGGTTTCACACTTACATGAGGATAGACAAGTTAACTGGCTTGGGGAAATGTTGCATTTCCCTACCAGAAACACTGACTACATTCTTTGGTAAGAATTAGTTTGGTTGGCATTTCATGGAGTGTGGTGATGCAAAATAATCAACTGGAGCATTGTCTTGCTTTCTGTATGAATCGATAACTTGTCATGACACACAAGGAGCTGGTTCTTGTGCCTTTGAATTGGGAGCACATTTCTTCTTTCCATCACAGTATCTTAGTATGGCCATTATAGAGAGAGATCTTAGTATGGTTCTCATTACAAGGAGAGTATTTGCAAGGGAATTCATCTTAATTGCTGAATAGCAAGCAACAGCAAAAGAAAAAAATCCAAGAGGCTAAAAGTATCCCATTCAGAATGAATGCTTTTGCATTATATAAATCTTTATATTTAATCTATTAGCCTCTGGATGATCCCTGTAAAGTACTAGATGGTTCTTAATGTCTGGTTATGGCTCATTCCAGTAGCCATTGCAGAACATTTTTTTCAGATGTGACTTCTAAAGAGCTGCTTGATACTACATTTCTGTTTAACAATCCAGTATGTGTCTCCAGGAACAACTTTTGCTGCTGCAAAAAGGTATAATAGAGCTTCAAGACAGAACTGGTGCTCATCTACGATTAGTTTTTCCAAGAAATTCATAGCAGCCTGTTTGAAGTGGCTGCTAATGGAGTAGAGACCAGGGAGCACTGCAATATCCAGAAATAGTGTTTATTGTAATCTTATGTACATCAGTGAGAAAACTGCTTCCATATGCACACTCCACAGTGCAAAGAAATTCTCTGTTATCCTCTGGGGTTTTTTTACATGTGTGGGAGCAAAGGTCCTTAATTCATGCTCCTGAGAAAGGTGAATAGATGTAGTGAGCATATAGTTCTCTCTGGTGAATTCTCTCTCTATCACTGTCACTCAGCTGCCCCATTTTCCATACATATTCCTGTCACCTTTTACTTTCTCACAGGCCAGCTCCACCCTTTCACTGAAGGTTAACACATTCCATCCTTTTGTGTGCATTTCTGTTGAAGCACTTAGAGATGGGCAGTGAAGGCTGACTTGGATCTTTCTGGGTTTCATGCTGATGTTTTGGGCTGTCGGCTGGTTTTTTGTCCAAATGGATGCAATTACACAAGGAAATATTGTAGGGATTGTGTCTGATTAATATCTGCTCTGCCTCAGGATCACAGCAGGAAAACATGGCCTACCTTGCATCTTTACATTTCCATTTGTTTGTTCTCTCATGTACCATTTTGCCATCTTTAGACCTTCTCAACAGGCCTCTTCCTTCCTTACAAGAGCTCCTGTGCTCGAGATCCCATTTCCATTTCCTGATTTTATTTCTTGTGGGATGTCTGAAGAGTTTATTTCAAGAAACCTTCTTCGAAGTATTTTTTTAAAGAATATCAATATATAATCCAATATAAAATAAAAATACTTTACTTGTCCGATTTTAGAGTTTCAGAAATAAGGCTTATAGTACCAGGCTGAAAACTTGATCCTGTATGACTACAAATGTAATTACTGCCAATATTTCAGAGTTTATTGTATTATTACTGCTTCTGATTTTTGTGCATCAAATGGAAGTATTTGAATTGATGCAAATTAAAATATTTGCATTAGCAGTTAATCTGCAAGCATAATAAAATTAATATTTGCTTCTAAGATTCTTCTTTTTGTGTTTACTTTAAAATTTAAAAATTAAATCTATGAACAAAAAATTTAGAAAAACTGAGCATAAGACTTGTTTCTTAAAACTCTTTTGCTGCTCACCAGTAACCTTTCTGAATTCTTCTTAGGGAGCTTTACATTTCAGCCTCATGAATGAGTGAAGAGTAGTTGCTCTGCTTTAACCAGAAGGCTTTTTTCTCTGAGGACCTCCAAGGTCTTGGCTGGTCACTCGTTCTTTTGAATATACGAGTGCAAATATTACATTGTTGTTGGAAGGTACCCAGCTGAACACACACAGTTACAAATTGCTGAACATAACAACTCAAGAGAGATTTCATACTATAAGAAGAAGCAGTTTGGCAGTTTTGCTGTCAGAGCTGTGGGGAGATGTTTTCACCTAACAAATAGTGAAAATGCTGTAAACAAACAAACAAACAAACAAATCTGATGTTTTCTTGCAGTAAGTCACGTGCAACAAAGTGAGGGATGTTTAAGGAGACAGTGAAGATATGTAAGCAGAAATCAGAGGAGCCTGGTGTCTGCTTATGGGGATTACAAGAATGCTTTCACATTCATTTCACAAGAATGTCTCACATCTCTTACAATGATGCCTTTATTTTGATGTTTCTCCTATAAGTTACTCAGACCCTTCTCATGACAGGAGCACCTCTTTCACAGGACTTCTTGGCTTTTCATACCACTGCAGCATAACACAAATGTCGCCTCTGTGAGGTGCGGCAACCTGGTTCAGTGACCTCAGACTGCTCCGGCTAAATGCTCACAAACATCAGTGTGATGGATGGCAAATGGCAGTTTATTCAGGGTTACACAGTGTTATATATCTTACAGTTTTTGTCATCATATCTGTCTGCTTACGCAATCAGCTTCATACTATTGGCTAACTTATTATGACTATTGGTTATGTGCGGGGGGGGGTGACCCTGTCCTCCATACAGCGCGATATCTTCCGCTCGCCGGACACTGTCTTCCACACTCAAAGGTGTGACTTAAAAGAGTAAAGAAAGATTTTTCCCTTCTCATACCATTTTGTAAGTCCTCAAAGTATTTTGAGGTCTTTATATGTCTGGGGAGAGCAAGAGAAATAGGGAAGCTGTAACTCCCAGTGACACATTGGTCCAGTTCAGTAAAGTAAATCCAGTGCCAGTCACAGGCTGTGGAAACAGCTGTTGGGCTGGTGACCACACTGAGACAAGGGCTCAGAGCAGTGAGCAGGAGAGCTGGTACGACTGAGGAGCAGCTGAGCCCACTCTAGACAGTTCAGCTTCAGCACATTCTTTGGCCCAGCTGCTGGAAAATCACAGGGATTACAAAAGGCTATTGTCAACTCCTGCCTTGGATCCACCTCTGGATTTGAAAATTCTTTGTTTTTTCCAGACAGTAAAATGACAATAATCTGAAATGAATGGAGCTTGAGGGGATGTTGTTGGCTGTGACCTGCAGTGCCGTTTGGGTTATGGACAGAGGAGCTCTGCCATGTGAGCTGATGTAACTGGAGAAGTTTTCATAAATCTCATGACCATTATAATGACAAAAAAAAACCAAAAAAAACAACAAAAAAAACCCCCACCAAACCAAAAAAACCCTCTACTGCATTTTTAATTGTTGATGTGCTTTTGTATTGGCTTTGGTACTTTTCCATGACAATTTATATTTGTGTTAAAGCACATTTTTACACGGTGTTATCAGTACCGTTGGTATAATATGAAATGGAAATGAAAATGAAAAGAAGATGTCCCTTCCTTCCACTAGAAACATGGTAGGACATCATTAATTTATTCTAATGGCAGGGAAATCAATTGCAGAATACTGATTTTTACCAGTCCACAAGCCAGGGGAAAAACACAATAAAAAAAAGTCAAGGATAATGTAAAATTAAAGTCAATTTTTTGGTTGAGTTGTCAAATGTAATTTGATTTAAATTATTTATGGTAGTACTGCACACAGTAGTAGATTCATAAGCACACTGTAGTATGGTTTGTAAAACTAGAACTATACATTGCATTTAAAACCAATTGTACTAAATGTGATACTTCATGAGCAGATACAGTGTTTTACATATATATATGTATATATATGTGTGTGTGTATTATATATATATATATATACACTGCTAATGCATAAAACATTGCTTGTTTCATTATCCTGTGTAGAGTTTAAATTCCTGTTTTCTGTATTTTATGATTTTCACACAACATTTCTGCCATATTCTAGCATTATTTTTGCACTATTTTGTTTTGCCTTTCCCTAAACTTAGAGTGAATTCATAAAAGCCTTTTAAAATAGCCTCTTTACCAATGAGGCTAAGTCACTTTGGAACACATATGCCATCTGCTTTAGCTATTTCTAAGTCACTAAAGAGTCTTTAACATCTTACTTTTTCATCATGTGTAATGACAATAGCAACTAATAAATGTGAATTAAAAATCTGTCAAATACAATGAATAACATATAGAACTATGTGTGTATAAACACCAAATTTGCATTTATGCCAGATAATCAAATTGGGAGATGCCCTGGACTTTAAATAAAGTAGGTATTTAGGTGTAAGTAACAAAATATAAATACAAAAAGCAGGACTCCACTGGCCAGTGAGAAATCATGTACCAATGATAATAAACTGAGGAAATAGTTTCATTCTAGATAGCTTACTTGTGTAAGTTAATGCTATTAAAGCACTGCTACGTGCCATGGAAGCTTGCTCCTTTTTAGTCTTCTTCCATTTACCTTGAGCAACAGGTGTTTCTTTTTAACTTGGGTGTAATCTGGGGAGTCACACATTTTGTTTGTAATTGCTGTTTTAAAAGCATAAAAGGAAACGTCCTAATAGGAGCATTGCTTTTTTTCCTCTAATAAACTGAAAGCCTAAAATCTGTTAACTTATTTTTGTACATGAGAAGTGGGTATAAAAAATTATTTAAAATTTTCTAGTTGCAATTTTTTATGAAACAAGGACTGTGAGCTGGAGCAATACAGAGGTGTTGCTGTAATTTATGATGTGGCAGCTAGGAGCTATGTGGCCTATTTATTTAGCTATACAACCCTAAATTGCAATCATTACAAAGATAAGACTGTCCACATTATTTTTTTTTTTCAGGATCTTATATAGGTACAAGTACTTTATGGTGAATTTATAACAGTGGTGTTCAAAGAAATTATTTGAATGCAAATCTCTCTTATGAATCAAGGCATTACTGACCAATAAACAATTATGTTTTACAGAAATGATACTGCAGGTGTTGCCTTTCAGTGATATTTTCACATCTAAAAGTACTGCTGATTGAGATCTGTGGGACAAAAATAAGTTAGAAATCAGTAGGGAACATGGAATATTTCCAAGAATTGACTAAATGAAAAACAATTTTTTGCTCATCTATTCTTTAGACATCTAGGGAGATCAAAGTTATTTTCAAAATAATAAAAAACAATATTGGAAGATGTACATTTGGCACTTAAAAATCTAGGTTCTAATGGAAATTCACTACAGGACATTGTTTTTCTTTCCTGAAAAGAACAAGAAAATATGGTCTAGATTGTTTTGATAAAAACTTTTTATTCTGGGAAAATCAAAAGCACAAGAATCTGGGAACAAAGAAAACTGTAAGGTGAAATGAATTTAATAAAAAGGAAATCCAGATCAATCTGACTAATTTGTGTCCCTGATCTATATTATAAAAATTTCACAGATATTCACTTCCCCATACACTGCGCTGAAATAACTTCCAATGTGCTTTTGTAGTTGCCTCAGAAGCAACTGCTTTGTAGAAACAAAACCACATTTATTGCTAATCAATACATGTAAGGCTTGGAAATTATAAAGAAATCTGCTAAATCAAACACTTAGCTAGACAATAGACAAAGAAAACAAAGAAAAAGGATCCAATTACTTTATATTTATTTTGCTAAATGTTTTTCTGTCAAGGACTGTGGAGAAGAAATCTTTATTTCTTCCTCCTGCTATTTTAACTTGATTGTCCTGTAAGGCTGGGAGCAGACAGTACCATATGATAAACTATACATTGCTGCTAAGATTTCTACCAACAACCGCCTCCTGCAAATATCAACTAAATGCATCCTAGTCTTTGTCTGTATATGGTTTACAACAATAAAAAAGTCCTGAAATTGATTCTGTCCTGGTTGTCTTGTAGTTGGTAATTGTAAAGTTTCTTTTTCTTGAAACTGATCCTCCAGCCGAGGAAAAAGTCATGTTCCTCTGCCCCCCCAAATTCTTCAACGTTTGTTGTATGCTTTAAACCACAGCTGCAGGTATAGTTCAGACAGCAAAAGTGCTACAGAAAGCTACAGGCTTTCTGTGGTTGCTGAAATTTTGGATTTTGGAATATACCCCAAACACTGCATCAAGCCCCCAAAAGGCACAGAGGATGGTGCATACCTCTCAGTGGGGACTCTGATCACTGCAACATCTCCTCTTTGAACCATCAGTGTATACTGTGGAGACAAATTACACAGAGCAGCCACAAAGGCAGTCTAAATCCTTTAGTATGCCAAGGTTTTATACTTCAGGTTTGCTGCAGAGCAAAATTTGGGACGTATGGAAGCAGTCTCATGGAAATATGAATATTTGGACAGTTTGATAAAGAGCACTTTAATTGAATGGAGCTGCAATGAGATTTGGGCAGGCAGGTGAGTAGTCTGGGGTGGGCAGCAAATAGGTCTGGAGGCAGAACTGGCACCTGGAACCCAAGGTCTGCCTATGCTACCTGTGACAGCACCTCTGCTGGAAACCCCACAGAAAAATCTCCTCACTAAATCTGTCCAACACAGAGCTTTTCTTATACACTGAGCTACTCCTTTATTACCCCACTGTTCAGACTCTGATTCATATTTTTGGGAATCACTGAAAATGACTAAATGAGGGAGATGAAGTCTTGTGAAAGTGGTGCTCTGTTAAAGATAGACAGTAAGGCACTATTTTCCTTTAAAAATGAGTGCTCATCAGTATGGAAATATCATAAGACATACCTTATCCTATTTATCTCTGGAAAAATAAAATTTTAGATAAATTATTAAATATCTTCAGAATTATTTCAAATGGTGTTAGTGATATGTGCATAAGGAAAAAAATAAGATGTCACAGATACTTGGCTATTTTGAGATCTGTACCAAAACCTTACTTTTGTTGTGGATTTTTTTCTCTCAGTCTGTATTTCTCAGCCTCCAGGATATGCAGATATTTCTGCACCAACATGGCTAGGAATCTAAGTTGTGCAAACTACATCTGCAGGCCAGTCTTTACATAAAGACCCTTTTAGTTATATACTAATATCTAACTTTCTCTTTATGCATATTTTCCCCAAAATGGTTGTTCTAGTCACACCACACTCCCACCAGAATTTCTTCATGCTGTAACTGAAGTTGCTGGTAGTCATTAAGATTAATTCAAGTTATGGTTTCATTTGCCTCTCTCTAATTTGGAGTTTCTGATGTCCTTGAAGGGTAGCTAGGTGGGTCAGTCTCACAGAAAGTAAACAAAATATATTTATGGGTGTCACGGTCCCTACTAAAATGTGTTTGTCTATTATCTGTGCCATTTCACCTGTGCTAATTATGCATTTCTCATAAATCTGCGACTTGAAAGCTGCGCCTTGCACCACATATTGTGTGGATTAAAACTATTTGCACTTAACATTGGAGGCAGAAGAGATTGACTGTTTTATAGGGTCAGGCCTTATATTATTCAAGCTACAGCTTGATTGTACTTTTTCTCTGTGGGTCAGCAACAAATACAGGTGAATACTGCAGGACTTAAATGAAACCACTGGAAAATAATTATATCAACATACATAACATGCTTAGCATTATACAGCTTCTCCCACTGGGAAATGAAAGCGAGACTACGGCTACATAAAACATATGTTACAGGTTTTACACGGCTCTATTTCAGTAAAACACTAATTTTATTTTTGGCTATAATGCTGTGATTGAAGGTGATGTCAAAAGAATGGCTTAATGCCCGATATTAGATGTTTGCTTAAACACTTTGCTGAATTGGGGAACAGAGTCCCTGAGACATTCTGTGGAGCTTCTGAATCCCAAAACAGCCCTAAATAAATCTGCTCAGTCACAAAGACAGTTTTTAATACCATACACTATGTAGTATTAGACTTGACATTTTTTATATGCCTTATTGCTGAGATACAGTTGCTGTGGGAGGTGTAATTTAGAAATTTCCAACCCTTGCACATTCCAAAATCCCTGTGACAACATTACATGAATATGTTTACAGTAATATTTCCTTATTTTATTTATCTACGTGTTGTATTATAGAGGCCCCTTTAGAAGACCCCTTAATATATAGGTCTATGAAAAGTATCTAATTAACCCTAGCTATATTACCCAATTATTTGGGTTTATATGGTGAGGGGTAAATGTGACCTTTAATGATCATTTGACTAATTAAATTGTTTAATTTACATTTATTGTTGTTCTTATTTCATTCATTTTGAAATAAAAGTTAAAAAAAACCTCAAATATGTGCTCATGACAATACTTTAAAGCAAAATATTAAAGTAGTTAATTTCCTTTCAGAATTTGCTTCATCACGTAAGGAGGAGTCTTTTTACTCTGTATACTGAGGAAATAGGGCTGTTCAGATTTAACAGAAAAAGTCTGCATCCATCACATCTTAGAATAACTTTCCAACATATGGCATAGTGCATAAATAATTGATTTCATCAGGGTTTATTGTCAGGGTGCAGCACAGTTAAGGTACAGTTGGCTTGAACTAACGTGTACATGAAAATACATGGTATTACATAAATAGGCACATTTTTTCATATCCTGTTGACACTGCCATTGACTTTATTATAGAGAAATTAGATCAACTGGAGCATTAGATGTTTGATAACAGCTTGAAACATTTGAATTTTGTCACAAACAGACCTCTATCAAAGAGTGACAGTAGCAGAGAACAGAATGAATGTCCTTGAAAAATAGTGCTGACTGATAATCATAGGCCTACCAGACCTTCTGGGGGCTGATAGCAGGCTTGCTCTGGTGAGGTCTTTGCTCATCAGCCTGCTTTGCTTGATGCTTGCCTTGACATATGCTTAAGAGGTGTTTCAAGCACCTACATAGCTCTGAGGCTTCACAGTGTGCATGTCCCTTCACCAAGACTAACTGGGAAGAGTCTATCTGGATGGAGGAACAAGGAAGGAGAATTCAGTGTAGAGGGGAGAAAACAGAACAAAAAGTGCTGCAGAAATCCCCTCTGCTTGTTTGACTTGTGGTCTGAACAGCAAGACCATCATTATTATTACTGTCTCCTAAAATTACTTATTTTCTCAAAGGAGAAATGCCGGGCAGTAAGGGACATCCTTGCTACCCTTTTCACCTGCAATATGTATTGATGTATTTAATTTATATTGATCCGTCTTCTTCCTTGCTGTTGTTTAATCCCCTGCAACTGAAACTAGTGAGACTTCATTGCCATCCCCATTTGTGGTCTGGGAGCAAGCACACAGCTGTGACTATGGACACAGGGAATGGCCGGATTCTGCCCTTTGTCATGGCAATCCAGGGCACTAGACTGGGCAAGCTGGAAAGGAAAATTTGCCTTTTTCTTAGGAACAGGTGCAAGCCTAACAGTCTGGATGTCTCATAGTATTGAGCTTTAAGTCAGAAAACTTCATACATGGAAATACATATTACTGGTTAGGAAAGCAGTGGTAGAGTGCAAATTCTACTCACATCCAGTATAAAAAAATGAACAGATTTTATTTCTGTCTCATTTTTTCTCCTTTTACCCAAAGAGGATATTTCAAAAATATTCATAAAATATGTACAATTAGAAGCTTATATTTTGGGGCAAAGCTATCCGCTCAATAAATTCTAGACAGACAGACTTTTAGCTGAAAATTTCAAATTCCACAAGCAACATATTCTGGTTAATCTTGAATATGATAAAAATAATTGTATGTAAAATGAAGTTCATAGCATACAACTATTTCTATAATTTTCCCACTCCTCCCAAGATGTTAATAGTATGTGTTGAAAAAAACAGCAGAAATAACCTCTAAGTTCAGCCTTTCTATATGGAATTGAAATTTTCAAGGGCTGTATTCTCAAAAAGGAGAGTTAGTTTAGGAGTCTTTAAAAGAAAAATGGCTAGGATTTAAATGACTGTAAATGTGTTTTCTTCCCAAAATACTGGTTGCAGAAACAATACCTGTTTTAGCTCGAAGTATGTGTTTAGGTTGTATAGTCCCACATAATTTATTTAACTTAACAGTAGTGGTCAGCCATATCAGTTCTCCTTGGCTTTTGGCTTCTAACAACCTTGTGTGAATTCATAAAATCATTAAATCATGGAATGCTTTGGGTTAAAAGTGATATTAAAAATTATATATTTCCCCCCTGCCCTGCTGTGGGCAGGGACACCAACTAGACCAGGATTTTCAGAGCCCAAATCCAAACTGACCTTGAACACTTTCAGGGACGAGGCATGCAGAGCTTCTCTGGGCAACCTGTACCAGCAGATGTCTGGGTGGTTGAAGTCCCCCAGCAGGACAAGGGCCTGCAAGTTCAATGCCTCCTGTAGCTGAGGCGGGAAGTTCATCACCAGAGAATGGGCATTATGTAAGACAGTGAATCAGAAGGAAATCATACAGCTGTGGAGCCTTCTTCCTTTAGCAGTCACAGCAGGATAGAGCCATCAAGATGGACAAGGACCTTAGATCTCATGCCATTGAGATTTGAACACGTCTGAGGATGGAGATTGCACAAACTCTCTGGAGCCTCCTTCATTGCTCTGTACCCACTGCAGCCCTCTCATGAGGCTCTGTAAAAGAGTAGCAACTGCCTCTCTGTCCTGGTCCTAATCTGCTTCACCTACTAACCCCTGGGCTGAAAAAGCCCAGCACCCTCTACCTTCTCTTCTACATGCTCTGCTGCTGCTTCAGCCATTGTGGGGACCTTCCAGCAGATTATATACTGAGCATCTGACTTTGTCTTGTGCCAGCATCCCAAACCTTGTACCAGAGCTACCAGTACGGTCTCACTGATGCTGAGCAGCAGGTCAAGATAGGTTCATCCTTTGTGGAAGATAGGGTCCGGCGAACGGAAGATATTGCACTGTATGGAAAGACAGGGTCAACCCCTCCCGCATGTAACCAGTAGTCATAATACGTTAGCCAATAGTATGAAGCTTATTACATAAGCAGACGGATATGATGACAAAAACTGCAACATATATAACGCTGTGTAACGCTGAACAAACTGCCATTTGCCATCCATCACACTGATGTCTTGTGAGCATTTGGTCTGAGCAGTCTGAGGTCACTGACCGTGCCGTTCCTGAACCAGGTCGCCACGCCTCGCTGAGGCAACAAATGGTGCCGAAACCCGGGAACCATCTGGGAAATGGGGATCGCCTGGATGGGTGAACAGCGGCTGGAGCGGCTGGACCAGCCCGGCGGGGAGGACGCTCCTGGATCGACGAGGAGGATGGAAGCCCTCATGAAGGTTGTATTGCAATTACATAATCAATGGGGAATTGATTGTAAGCCTAAAGATTTTATTTCTGCCGTTACACGGCTTTTGCAAATTGGTGTGATTGACTGTCCGGTGGAGATTCTCCACCCAGAAATATGGGGGAAATGCACCAATGCTTTAGCTGAGGACACTATGTCGTCTGGGACTGGGAAAAACCTCAAATCATGGGGGAAAGTCAAACAGGCTCTGCAAAAAGCTCTGCAAGAGCAAGAGACCTGGAAAGCTGCTCAGCAATGCCTGCTTGTTGTACTGAAATTAGGTGTTGGAGCAGCCAGGCAAACCACAGACAGCTGCAACATTCCTGAGTTTAACAACTCATGAAATCAAAGGCATTCCCCCTCGCCCCCCAACAACCTAGCCCTGTTTTCAATTGCTCCCCTGACCACAATTTATCCATGGAAAAACAAAAGCCCTCATTAGATGAGCTTGTAAATGAGCCCGAGCGTGCCGTGGATGGGTCAAATCCTGAAAAAACCTGGGAAAGACCACCACCCTATGCTCCCCAAAATGGTGCTGGGCAGCAAGAAGAAGGGCGGGATGTAGATAACTCTGGTGTGTGGAATGTGGAGTCTGAGAATGTTTTAGATAAGAGTAAAAGTGAAGGTAATGAAAGTTGGGAGGAGGAGAAGAGCAAAGTTGATAACGGGAAACAAAAGGCCATTCAAAGTGTCCGCCGCAAAGTGTATCCCTACAAGGTAAGAACCTCCCTCAGCAGGAGGCGGGGCGGGCAAAGAGGGAGGGAACATCCACGAAAAAGGGGTGGGGACGGAGCCCAACCAAAAGCTCTGGAGCCCGGAAGTGTCTAGTCAGTCGACTTCCCACTCTGAGTCGGACACCAGCTGGGACGAGTGGCATGGTAAATGGTCTGTGGCTGGCTCTGAGGAAGAGAGGGTGAATGGCACACAGAATCGGTGATTACAATAGTACTACTTGGGTTAAAGAGAAGCTGGAAAAAGAACAACTCCACTCACAGACTGGAGAGAAATAAAGATAGCATGTGCTGACTGGGCCCCATCAACCAAGTTAGCCTTCCCAGTCCAGGTGGGAGGTCCAGGTGGAAATCAAAGAACATACTCACCAGTGAATCCTAAAAGATATACAAGCAATAGTCAAAGCTGCTGTGACTGAGCAATGAGAGCCCACCTTTGGCATGTTTTGCTTCAAAGGATCCTGGCAGACTCTTTCTGCCTACCACAATTTTTCAGTCTCAGAACCAGTATACAAGGTTCCTTTGGCTCCTTGTCAGAGCTTGTGTTGACCTTTGACATTATTCTGTACATGCAGGGCATTGCATTTTCCCTCACTAAGCCTAAGGTGGCTGATTGCATTCAGCCAATCTATCAATCTTTCAGACATCCTCCTGAAGGGCTGCACCTGTTTGATATCAACTGCTAACTTAGTGAAAGTGCATTCTGTCCTACAATCTAGGTTGTCTATAAAAACATTTTATGGTTTTGTCTCCAAGTCCCTTGCTAGATGCCACTAGCTACTAATAACTAATAGAGCCGACACATCTCTTTGAGCCCCAAATTCCAGTCTATTTTCCACACAATTTCTCATTTACTGATCAAGTCATATTCTGCCAGTTTGTCTACAATGCTGGTAACAGAAATCATGCCATCTTGCTAAAGCCAAGGTGAGCACTATCCCTTGTCCACAGCACCAATCACGTAATCGCAAAAAGCAATCAGCCTTGTCAGGCAGAATTTGTCCCTGACAGTTCCATGCTGGATATTCCCAGTTAACATTTTATCTTTCAAATGCCTGAAGGAAGATAGTTGCAGTTTTTATTGCTGAATTAATACCCTGGTGATGAGATTCTCTTGGAAGACATAGACAGAAGTTTGATAGATGGTTGTCCTACAACCCAATTCCTTGCATTTCAGCAGCTGGGTGCCACTGGGGAAAATTCAGAACTGTCTTAAATAGTAATTATCCTTCAAATTTATTTATAATATACTAAAGTATTCTCAGAAATTACCATACACTTTCAGCTGTTGAGGTGTACACTCTGAGTACTCTAAGTACTGCAGTGACAGACCAAGGAAGTTAGAAAATACAACTTAGTAGTCTATCCTGATTTTTATTTCTGCGAAAATAAGAAGAATAAGGCATTCAAACAACTCAGTGTTGGAAGTTATCCAAATAAATCAGTAAGGGAGTCCTAGCTAAATAAAGAGATAAATTTCTGGATCTTGAGGTTATAAATCCAAAAGATTCTTGGGGTAGGAGACATGCATTGCTGGATTACATTTCATGTAATATTTACATGTAGCGTTCTCTCAAGTCTCACTCAAGGAATGTAGTAAGAATCAATCGACAGAAAAAGTGAGAATAAAACATGCTGTTACTGTACGTTAAGACAAAAATCAACCTGGAAATCTAGTCCTGTATAATATCTGAAATTCCTGAACTAAAATAAGACATTCTAATTTGAGATCTGATTCTTCTGCCAAAATAAATGTACTTGATAAGATTTCCCATTTATTCCTTTGTGTTTCCTTGCCTGCCTCTACACTTAAGGTATGTCATAAGTCACTGAGTGATCTGTGGAGCTGGGCTGTCACTGTGCACTGGATATTCACACCCCATATGCTTTATTGTGGTGTCCTTAAAACTGAGATTTTACAGGCCATAATATCAGTTTAGCATTGGGGCTTTATCACTCTTTTCCTTGGGGCATCAAATAAATATGAATACAGAACTTGGAATCCTTCTCACTGCCTTTTATCTTTTATCTTTTCCCTCTGGAAAGCCTCTTTGGAAGAGCAGGTGGGTAAAATATTTTAATTTCCTGACTTAACATGTGGTGACAGCACTGCACTACTCTCTTCATGATCAGGGCAGGCTCAAAAGCTGGGAAAGCTTGGAGTAAACCAATAATATATGCTAGGAGTCATATAATCACAGAAGATAAGAAGTTTTTTATGATATAAAAAGAGCTGAAGGGGCTATCTAGTCATACTCCCTGTATAAAGCAGGGCTAATGAGAACGGGTTGCTCAAAACCATGTTCAGCTCAGGGTTAAGCATCTCTATAGATAGAGACACACATGAAATCTCTAAACTACCTCCAACTGCTTGTCCACTGTCATGAAGAAAAAGTGTTCTTAATATTTAACCAGAATTTCCTGTGTTCGGAATTGTGCTTGTTGCTTCCTGTCACTCCACCTTCAACAGGACAACAGTGGCTTCTCCTGTTCCCTTTTCTTCCCCAGGCCAAACCATCCCTGCAGCCTCTATTTCCCTTGCCCATCCTTTTCTGTAGCCCTGACCATCTTGGGCACCCTGCACTGGATTCATTATTATGCATCAGGACCTGTCCTGCACTGTGAGTCCGAATCTGGACCCTGAATTCTCTGTGCAGTTTCAGTGATGTTGAAAGTTTGAGTAACATAGTGAAGCATCCCATGAAATGCATGAAGCCACCACAGAACATGTCTTTTACATGCAGCCCTTAATCAGGCAAATCAGACAAACTTTGAAAGGTTTCTCAGCCTGATAAAGGTCTTTGTGGCCCCTTGGTTATTTTTAAATGACAAAGATTTGGAACAAGAAGTATTGTCCACCCAGGGAATGGGAAGTACATGCCTTTCAACAAAAAGTGTTGCATCACATCCCTGTAAGGTAAGGTTTAGTGAGGATTTTATACCTGTGTTAGAGCTCCTCCTTTTAACTTCTGAGCTCAGCTATTCTAAATGACAGGGCTGCAATACAACCTAGATATCTGACATGAAGATGCTTTGCTGGTCTGACTTTTAGAGTTCATGAAAAATAAGTTGAGACTGAGAATTGATACCTCTAGCCTAAAGTTCACAGTTGTAAGGAGCTGTATCCTTATATGTATACATATATATTAATAGGCTTGCTAGGACCTATGTGTCAAGTTTTTTTCCCTTCCTGAGTATAAAACTGAGTGATATAGATATTTTAGATGGATCTACTGCAAGTAAAATAGTCTGTCCCAAGAAGAGAAGGATTCTCAGTAATTATATTTCAGCTACAAAGAATGCCAAAATGAGTAGGCAGTATAAATTTTCGGCATGAGCTTTGAAATTAAATTAACAGAACATTTCATTTATAGCAGCACGTGTAGCTATATTGCACAGAGACTCAGAGCACATCATTTGTCAATTAATACACATTAGTAGATCTGTATTATGTATTTTTCTTCCCAGGCTCCTCGCTCAGTGTTATGCATTCATTGAACCATTTCCATTGTTGCTTTTTTATTGAATAAGCTCCACTCATCTCAACAGGGAGGAGATCTAAAGTTGTTTGCCTTTCTTTCTGCAGGGAGTAATGGGATAATTGTTGAATCTGCTTTCTCATTACAGGCAACAGTCAAGCTCCTCTAATATTAATAATCAAAAATGATGCAAAAATCTTCATTGTCCACTCATGTTCTGAACCTATATATGGGAAGTCCATTGGCAATATATAGAGGAACAAACAAATTATTTTTTCTGTTGCACTTCTGTGTGCTCTGGATATAATCACAGAAACCCAAGATATGACCAGAGTACTGCATCCCTTGACCTCAGTGGTCATAATTTCTTTAGCTGCTTGTAAACTGATCCAACACTGGAAAAATCATTAATGAATGAGATACTTTGATGAAAGGCCTTATATTCTTTTAATCTCGCAATTTGTTAGCGTGGATTTGTTTGAATGGAGATTTGATTATTCTGGAGAAGTATGTATACAGAAAGTAGACTGTTGTGTTGTGATCATCCCTCCTTTCCCCACCCCTGCCGATCACTGTATCACTCCTGGAATTCCAGAAGGATGTCAGTGATAGGCAGGTTCAAAAGGATGCTCTCTACCCCTGAAGAGACATTGGCCATCCAGGTGTCCTTTGTCCCTTCAGACCTCCTCACTGTACCTGGTTGGTGGTTTCCTGTTCCCTCCTCTCCCCCTCTCCCCCGGTTAAAAGGACGAGCCACCACGCGGTCGGCAGTTCGGTTGGTGTTGTCAGGAAGTTCAGAGTCCTGCCGGCTAGAATAAATGTTCTGAACTGAACCCTCCATGAGAACCGACTCCTTTCCTTCACCATGGCCTTAAAGCTTCTCCTGCAGAGGCAAAGCTGGAGCGAGCATCCCCGAGGAAGCTCATCCCGCCGCTCCCTGAGCCCGGCGTGCCCGGACTTGTCTCTGTGGTCCCAGCTGTATCACCAGCTGGCCAAAGTGACTCTGGGCTGAAACAGCACAGCAGCCGCTGTGTGGCTCAGCAGCGAGGTCCAGACAAGCCAGGAAATATCCTGACAGCAGTATTGAACTTTCCAATAGTAGACACTTATGGAGTGATGCTTTTCTGTCAGCATGCTACCATAGAACTACTTGACTGTTGCTATAATTAATTCATTTTGAGCACTGGTTATTGTTAACTGTTCTAAATACTTAAAATATCATCAAGAATAACCTGTCCTTTACTAAATAGCTTCAAAAGAGTTTCTTGGAAATGTGTGCCACGACAGGACCAGTATGCTGTCATGGAGACTCCAACCATGTGGGTGTAGTGCTGGCCATGGAGTCATTTCAGGGTGATGGGGTTAGGGTCAACCTGGTTCTGGGCACTTCAGATCAGTGGGCAAACCCTCTCATGCTCATCCACTGATCGTTCCCAAAACACATTAGTCAAAAAGTGCCAAAGACTTTGGGTTCTATATCTGATTTTTGCCTTTTAATCTTTTTTTTTTTTTTTAACACAGATTAAAAGGGTTATATTTTTTTTTAACACCCATTTATTTAAAGAGTTAACCTTCTTGTTATATCACTTAATTTTCCTATGTAATGATAAATATAGCTTTTGCTCTTTACCATATCCTCCTTTTCTGTGTATTTATCTATTTCTGCAGTTTAGGTAGACTATACTGACTCTAATATTTTACATCTGCTCAATGTAAGGGAAGTAACATTTTATAAATTAATGGATTTTTTTAAATGTAGATTTTAATATGTAGTCTTGTTAACTAGATCATATTTTTCCCCCTATAATTTAAACAAGGGCATGCAGAATGTATTTAATGCATGGTATAATCTGCTAGCAGGAACATCAAATTTCTTGATAACTTGCTTTATACCATTCACATATGAAATGCTGAACGATTACAAAAATATTTTTATTATTTTCCTCACATACCTCTTTGGTTTAAATTGAAAAAAACATTATTCTAATTGATGAAGTATAAGTCTTACCAAAGGTAAAGTACTGAGTCAATATGGAATTCCCTCTGCATGATTATACAAAATGTGATACAATTAGGTTTGATTTCTTCCTGGTTTAATTTAGTGTATTCCCTTAGCAGAGATCCTTATTTAATTCGCCTTATTTAATTTAGCTGTAACACACTGTAATAAATATTTTCAAAAAAAAGAAAGCTAAAAAGAGCTGAAGACATGTATCATAAGCTTCCTATTTTCCGCCTTACCTTCTTAACAGCTTTATTATTTTGGTTCTATTGTAAAGGGAGAATGAGAGCTCTGGAAATGCTCCTGCTTTCAACCTTAGTGAAAGAGTTTACTTACTGAGGCACAATCCTAATCCTGTGGAAAACACAGGTCCTACTCCCCAGGACTGCCCCCAGCCCCAGTGGCTCCACTGCTGGGACTCAGCCTGCCCAGGGCAGGGCTGAAACAGGTTCCTGCCCAGGCACATGAGGACCTGTTAGATCCCCTCTCCATCTGCCCTTGTGCACAACTCTCAGAGCAATGTCCAGATGGTAGTTATCCAAGCCTGAGGGAGTGCAGCTACATCTAGGTGGTGAAGAGATGCTCCTGCTGCTCAGTGAGCCCATAATGGGCAAGGAATATAAGAAAAGTGACCACTCTTTGTTATTCACATGAAAGAAACCTGTATTGAAAGTCCCACTTCTGCCTGTCTGTGTGCAACGATACTTGTGCGTCATCACCAGTATTCAGAACCTTCAGAAATAAGACTCAAAAGGAAAGGATTTCTTTTTATCCACATAGATTTTGATGAATGGCTTATATTTTGTGTGTTTTTCTATATTAACTGGGAAATAGATAATATACTTTCTCTAGAAAGTTTAGAAAGCATTAATTCCAGGATTTCAAGGGAAACACATGATCTGGAATCATTGCCTGGGTGACCAGTTCTAGTGACACTGACAGATCTACAACTAATTTATATGGAACAGATGTTGTCCTCCACTTTTAATCCAGTGTCTGCTCTGGAAAAACTGCTTCAGGCTTTTGTGTAGTCTTTGTGCAGCTGACAAGGTAAGTTTCACCATGTGCTGATCAGGCTGCAGTGAAAACCAAGGCTCTGCAGCAATCCTTGGTCATGACAGTCATGAAGGGCACGGGACAGAGCAGAGCCTGGGTGGGCTGCTGAAGAAGGGCTAAACTACAATAGTAAGCAGAATCAGGATGGGTATCCCTGTTCGGTTGTCCAATCCATTTGCTAGATTTAATCTGATTTAACTGGGATTTTCTCAAATGCCTGTGTATGTGAGCTTGCAATGCACTTATCTGGACACTAGGGTCAAAGAACATAAAACAAGTACTTGGTGTTCAGGATTATATGTTCTTGAATTTAAGCATTAAGCATTCTTGCTTGAAGTTATTCAAATCTGGGCCTACCCAATAGCTGAAAATACAGAGAGAACAAATAAACTTGCATATAATATCCTCTTTTGTGACGTTTCCTGGAGAAATACTTGAGAGGAGTGAAAGAAACTTGTAGAGTCTTTTTTTTTTTTTTTTTTTTTTTTTTTTTTCTGTCTTATTCTTCTAAGAAAGCTGGGAATAGTGGTAATAGGTAGTAAGGTAAAAGGAAAATGGATTTGTTAGACCAGAAGGTATACCTTTGTGTATGGGATTATATATATTTGTAATACTTTATGGTTATTCTTATAAAAATAGTATTTTGAGTAGAACTGCAAATCCTGACAGTGATTCTCCATTTAAAATGTTAGGAAATTACAAAGAGTTGTCTTTTTTCTTTTATTTTTGGGGATTCTGGGGGGAGCTTACATGTTTTGGGGGTTTGTGGGGTTTTTTTCCCAGTTAGTTAGAGTCAATAAATCTGGTCTTTTTATTACAGTTTTAAGCCAATAGGAAATTATTTTTTTGAAAACAGAAAAGTTCCTACAGCTTGGGAAATGAGGACATTTATAACCATTTGAAATTAATTTATATTTGTGTAGTTTATTATCCATCCTCTACAGGCACCTTTGTAGTGATATGAAGTGTCCACACTAAGACAATAATCCATCTCAACACATCAGTAAAGCAGGTCTGTTTTCTATAACAGGCAAAGTCTGAATAATTTCTTTAATTTGCACAAAATTATATTTAAAGCATGAGTGCAACATTCAGGGGAGATAATAAAGTGTTATAAACGAGGTTATATCTACACTGCAGTGCCTGGTAGTACTGCAGGTACAGCTGAGCTGTTCAAAGGGTAGGTCAATGCAAGTCGATTTTTCTTCCAGTTGGTTCTGGTGTCTCAGCTGCTGTGAGAGAGGACAGATGTTGAGGGCCCATACTACACCTCAGTTCCTCCCTTTTGAAGTTAGTCTAGTGCAGTTTTCTCAAAGGGATTTTCCAGATGCCTATTTTGGAAGTCAAAAATAGAATATTTTTCTTCTTGCAGGGTGAAAGAACATGTTTTTATTTTTGGCTTGGAACATTTTTTTTTTTAAATAAAAGTCAAGTTTCCATTAACGATCTTATGTTATGAGTCAATTTCCAAAGGAAGGATGTTCTAGAACAGTTTGCAATATAAGCAGTGTGTAAAAAGCATCCCATATTCAAACTGAAACACTTGTAATCTGCTTTTTTGTTTGTGGGATGAAGGAGAATTATCTGTGACCTGCTGTGGGGAATCACATCTGGAATATAAAAACAGATGGCTTCAAATGAAAGAGCTGATTTGCATGATATGCAAATAAATAGCATTTCTCCTTGTACTTTCTACTACATTCAGCAATAATTAACATTACTGGAATAAGCAAGAAATGCTACACTTGTTTTTGGTAAAAAATAAATATTTATGTGAATGTTTCTTGTTTACATCAGCATCTGTACAGTTTAAACAATCTGTATTTAGACGTTGTACTTCAAGTCATATCACCTGCTAGGGGCATGACACAGTGTTTTTGCCCTGTGAGATACTGTATTCTAAATAATTACAGCAATAATGAAAAAAGGAAGTAAACAGAAGTTTGGAAAGATGACAGGATAGTTCAAGAATCACATAGTAAATCAAGGCAGAGCTAGGATAATACTTAGATTACTAAGTTCATAGATCAACTGTATATGCTGCTTCTTAATGCATAACATGAACAAACAGTACTTTGTAAAAATGAATGCATTAGATATTCTGGTGTTATTGACTTAAACTAAATCCAAGGGACATTTAAATCTGTATAACCAAAACTTTTAAAATTATCCTTAGTACAAATACTGACATTGTAGTTAGGTTTTCAGGTCTCTGAGGACAGAAAATTCACTAAAAAGTCCCTTTTAACAACAAACCAGGCTGTGCCTTTTGAGAAGAATTTGACAATAAATACTTTTCCTGCAGTATTTGCAGATGCAAGAAGTGGAACAGAGGACTTTGAAAATGTGTTTCCTTTACCACACAGTTTTGAACACTAATAAACAAACAAAACTAATAAGCTTTTCATGACTATTGCTGAACATGCTGATGCCTAGTGTCAGGGGCTACAGTGATGACAGAATAGTGATTAGAAAATGAAACATACAGAATATTTTATAGAGAACATGGGACTGCCTTTGTTCAACAGTGAAAAGGCAAGTTCCTCAGTATCACACAAGAGTTGTCTGTATTTACATTTGCCTTTTCAGGGAGTGCAGGAAGTTCAGTGGTCTCAAAACACCTGGGAATATTCTTGGTCATGTTGCCTTCAAGGGTTTCAGCCTTAGGACATCCTGCCTGCATTATCTGCTCACCCATGCACACACAGTTCCTCTTTCATAGGAAACCATCATACCCATGAGGATTTTTTGCAGTGGCCACAGGACAGCTCCTGGACACAGTGTACAGGCTATTTCCATGAAGCTGTGCTATGTTAGAATAAACTGCTTCATGCACACTTTCAGCTGTACCCTGCTAAACAGGACGTGCCAAGAATTCATTTACAGGGTAACCAGCGAGATTACCCTGATGTAGTTCCCAGGTGTTCCTGTTGCTACATAACAGGAGTCAGTCAGATGTTTTATCAAGGCATTTCCAGCACAGCAGTGCTTATGGGGACACAAAGAAGGAAAATGCTTGAACACTTTTGAAAGTCTGGCCTGTTTATTTAAGAGCCTATATGGAATTTAAATCCCTCTGAAAATAAGCTCAGCAATCACACAGAGACTTAACACAATTTCTTAATATTTGAGGATCACCCATTAGGGTATGAATACAGCTAAGCATTTGTGAAAATATGTCCTGCTGTATAGGCAACGAACTGGTGTCTCAGTTTCATAGCAGAGTCAAAGGTAAAGGCACCCACAGCGAACAATATTAAAGTAATCTATAATTATTTCTTTCCTTTATGTAGATTTCCTAGGTGGGTAATGATTTTGGTACCTGAGACTAACACAGTGTCTGATTTGAAAGCTGTTAAAGTGGCTTGGATTTCAGAAAGAAAGAAAATTTGCTCCCAGCTTTGTGTGTTCAGCCAGACTCTCTGTCTTTGCTAGAGGAGACCTAGAGAACCTTTGTTGAGAAAGAGTTTTTAGTGCTAGTGACACTCATCTTGGTTGAAAAAGAAACATGAGATTATATTTTCAGTGTATCCTGGCTAAATTACATCTGATTAGTAATTTAAATTAATATACTAACTTTGCATGCACACATTTTCCTAATTTGCCTTTTAATTTTAATGACTAAAGTAAAAATTTGTACCATCTGGAAACTCTGACTATTTTTCCCCATGTTTTCTGAGGTGGGTTATTTAATTACTTGACAAATGGTCTGCCTAATGCCACTACATATTGCTAATAATTTAAAAAGAGCTCTTGTCTGACTGATAGTTCCTTTGAGGCAGGAAAGAGAGCAGAGGAAACAGTTTTAGCTAAAAAAAACCCCATCTTGTAAATATGTTGCTGAAGAACTTGTTCTCAACAGTGTGTCCACAGAGACTTGTATTAATGATTCAAAATACGAGAGCATGATGAAAATTTGCTTAAATTCTGCTGCTGTTTTGTAGGTTACAATACAGCCAGAGATAGCTGTCAAACAGAAAGGCAGGGTGGTGAGCAAGAGGAAAAGGGTGCTTAGGAAGAGAGGTGTATCAGAGCAGGGGAAGCATTGGGCTTTGCAGGTAGAAGGGAATGCAGGCTTCAAGTCGAGGTGAGTGTGCAGTTCTTCAGGCCAAATTCACCTAAGTACCTAGGTAACTGCAGTCTCTGTTTCCTCGTTTTAACAGTACACAGTTTTGGTAAAGGTTTTGCCTACAAGCAGTTATTTTCCTCATGCTCAGCCAGAGTATCAGGTAAAACACTGTGAAAGTGTTTTCTTCCCTTAATATTGCTTCTCCTTATTAAGTATGTTGCTAATTTAAAACAAGGAAATTATTTTCCTCTCACTGTTGCCACATATCAGATTAGGAAAAAAAATGAGGTGAGGATGAAGCAGGATTTTTTAAAACGTCTTCGTTGTACCTGTTACTCAGACTTTTTTTGACTTATTAGTTTACTTTTGGAAATCTATTACAAAATAATTCACCTTGACTTCACACCTGTCTTTTCCTCCTTGCAATGCTTACCACTGCCACGCAGTTACATGTGTGTTGTTTCAGTCATGTAAAGATAGTTTGCTTTTGATAAGGATGCTGTATATGTCAGAAGAGGGCTCCACCAAGTATTTAGAGTGTCACAGGAATTTACCAGAACACTTACAGGGTATTAAGTTTTAGTTCAGCTCTTCCTGTCAGGAACATGAGTTAAACCACAGTAGAGTACTTGTGATTTCTGTGAGCAATAATTCAGTGACTTGGTGTAAATTTGTGAAGAGAGCCTTTGTGTTGCTTTAACCCCTGCCTGCAGATCAGAACTATGCAGCCACTCTCAATAGGAGTTAGTTTGCCACAGCAGCAGTAACTTTCCATGAAATTGCTGATGTGAAAAGAAAAGGAGCTAGTAAAACTATAAATACAGATGTACCTGATGGCAAGGAGACCTGGGGGAGTATTAACCTAAGGAAGTAAAATATGCTTTTATCCTTAGCATCTGCACCTTACCTTGGCACCAAATCAGAGCTGAATAATGAATGTCTGAGACTAGACAAAATATTTTCCTGACACAAAACATGATAAAAAGAATTTTCTGTCAGTGTTAAGTTTAGGATTAAACTATTTTCCAATGGACTAAAATTTGGTCTATGTTTAATACTTTATAAATATTTATTACATTTCTTAATGTCTTTATATATTTAGTGGTAATTTCAGTCAATATTTTGAAAAAGTTTTGAAAGAAAGGATTAAAGCCTATGGTGAATTTTGTAGATTTCTGATTACATACACAGTAGTTCATATAAAATAACTACAATACCTTGGACTTTTGAATTTTCCTTTCCCAATAGCATTTTTTAAAATAGTACACTCTCATCTCAGACAGCAAATGCAAAATCTTACTATTTTTGTTCCTTTTTCTGTCCTTATTAGCATACAGAAAATTTTATTATTCAGGTATTTATATTTATTACCTTACAAGGAGATCTCTTTGTATTCAGTCTGTCTCTTCTCATTAGAGTTCAACTACCTTGTGTAATGTAAATTATGTGTTTTTCACATATCATCAAGATGAATTTATAGGACAAAACTTCCTTTTTGCAAAATTCTTTGAATCAAAAAAATTTAAAAATTTTAAGCTAGCCACTTTACTTAATAAATTATATAAGTTCACATTTCTAGTAAGAATTCTAATTTATATAATGTGCATCCTATAAGCACCAAATTCTGCAGAACTGTATTGGTTATTTACCAAGGGGTTTTTTTAGTAACTTCTTATTAAATCAGCAAATGTTAAATAACTTCTCTGGCTTTGTTTTAAATCCGTGAGTCTGATGACTTAAAGTAAAGAGAAAACCATGAAAATGAGTTGAAATCAACCTTTGTTAAGGAAAAGAGAAGAAGCAAAACTATGTTATGACTTTTTCTTTTCTTCTATAATGTAAGAAGGCAATCTAATTCAATTATTTTTCTGTCACTGTGCTAATGACTATTTAGCCCTTAAAAATGACAACCTACACTAAAACATGGAGCTGGCCCACAGCTTTAATATTAAACCCATATTTTTAAATTTTGTGCTAATTTCAATCAGAGTGGAAAATTGTGTATAGTGTCATTATTTAGAATGATTACAGACATATATAAAAACCTTTGAGTTTAATACCTTATATTTTTGAAGTGGGGTATTTTGGGATATTGTGTAGTTTCATTTAATAGTTTCAACAGCAAGATTTTAAGAAGGATTTTAAAAATAGAAGGTTAAGCAAAAAATGTACACACACTGTGTTCCATCACCCCAAATGAACTTCTGCTAAAGAACTGAAACCTTGCAAGCAGAACTCCAGCCAGTATCAAAGAACACAGTCACACTGTAAAGACTTCCACCTGCATATGAGAAAAAATTACATGTGGAAATGTCACAATCTCCTCTTTCTCTTTTCTCTGGGTCTGTGAAAAAACAACTATGTTCACTCAGCATGAACTGCTTTATTACAGCCTGTCGCAGTGATGGCTTCTATGCACCTTTTAATCCACAGGGGTGATTACTACTTTTCCTTTACTTTTATCTGGCATTGGTTTAGCATAACTTTGGCACCATGACTCTGACAGTGCCATTTGGGCTCCTTGAGGACTTTGAGGGCCACTTGTCCCTTTCTGGTAGTGGATGAGAGGTGATTGTGATTAGTGCCTTGGGTTATTTCTGTAAATCGTCAGTTAGAGCAGCAGTAACACAAAAATTAAGTCACAAACAAAATGATGCTAACCTTTTCATTACAAAATGAGCTAAAATCAATGCTGGATTTATTTTTTAAAGTGCTGTGCTTAGTGGTTTGATTCAGTTGTCTTTCTAACAGAAGCAACAATCTTTATAAGTGTGTATTGGGTCTACTGCTGGCCAAACACCAATGCACCCACTGACATTAATCACTCATTTCTGCTGCAAGAGAAAGATTAGGAGGAGAGCAAAGCAGAAACTTTAAAGGGTATAAAGAAAAGTGTATTAACAGAACTAAAAGATAAGTAGTAAGGAATACACAGAATAAACCTTTAGAACACTCCTCCTCCTCCTCCTCCTCCTCCCAACTCCTCTTTCTTTTCCCACTGACAACATAAAGAGAGAAAATTTGGTATTTTCGGTCAGTTTACCACATCTAAAATAGTCTTTCTTCAGTTCACTTAGGGAGATGAGTCTGTCCTGCCATGCCACGGAGACTTTTCTGCAAGGAAGTGTTTTCTCATGGTTTTAATTTTTACAAATAGCAGTATCCCGGAAATCTGCAGTCACAGAGTTCCTCCCATGGTTTGGTAGTCTTCCCACAACTACCACCATGGGTCATCTCAGCTTATTGGGGTGCAATTTTAAGGATGAGCTGTTCTAGTATAGAAACAAAAGTTCTCTCTTTTATCTCTGGGAACAGAGGTTTTCTTCTTCCAATCCTGGGGCAAGGTTTCTCAACTCTCTCGTCTCTCTCTGTTCAAGCTTCTCATTGGATCACAGCTGCTACAACATCTGCTTGCTTCAGCACTGGTGGTTCCCCTCATGGCTGTAGTTAGAATGCTACATCTCCCCAGTGCATTCCATGAGTCAGAAGGGAAAAAAAAGAGTCTAATGTAGCAGATATATCTTTACCACAGCCTTACAAGAGAATTTCAGCCCATGACTAAGGCATCTCCTCATTCTCCTCCCATCTGGGATATGACTCCTTTGTCACTGAGCTCGGTATCTCCATGTTGTTGCTTTAGGTGTCTTCACCTTTTCCTTTCCTCTCACTTGAGAGAGGATTGATGTCTGCAAGATTCATCTGTGCACTGAAAGAGTTAGTATCTCGTCTGGGCTTGTGGATGGCCGTGTGATCACTGCTGGGCAGTGGCTGCTCTGGCTGCATGGCTGTTTCACTGCCCCTGCTGTGGTCAGTTCCAGGGGCTGCCTCTGCTCTTAGCCGCATGATTTTTCCGTGGCAGGATGGCTCAGCAGCTCATGGCCAGAGTGGGGCCTGACTTGTCTCCACCTGAAGCCGAGCAGAGCCAGCCTGTCCCGCTGGCTGTGGCTGGAGCTTGGCAGCGGCCCGGCCAGCGCGCGCTTACCTACCTGTTCAATGGCCAGAAGCAAGAGAGCTTTTCTCGGGGTCTGTTCAGTTTTAAATGTGGTTTCACAGAGGTGTTCAGCTTTCTGAAGTGGTTTAACAGGCTGTCGGCATTGAGAATTAGCCAGCTGATTGGTTCTGTTGGGTCAAGAGGAAGCTGTTAGCACTCCTTACAGCGAAACATTTCCAAAACTGATGGATGTTCTTTCTACCTAAAAACCAAGCTATGTTAAACTACAGCAATAATGAATTGTGTATGTCATTCCAAGAACTGAGTATTCATATACATTGGCTGAAGATGAACCTGCTTTGATAGAGTATTTTTTCTCGTTTCAGTAGTAATTAGCCTAACCAAAGTAAGTTATCTAGTGCCTTATTAATGTTCTGGCTTTGTGCTGTCTTTGAATATGCAGCTGAAATGGAGATAGGGCAAAGTGATAATTTGCTCCAGGACATACACTTTTTGCATTTCTGTTCACTATATAAAAAGGCCCAGTTTAATTACGTTGCTTCCAATTAATTCAGGTTATTTAGAAAAATGTAATTTAGATGTTATAACTGGCTGAGATATCCTATTCATTTGAAAATATTGAAATGAAGGTCAAAGATATTTTCCCCTTTTCCACTTGGCCAAAGCTCTGTGGTAACCACATACTGGAATACAATAGTTATGATAGACGCCTGATTTGGTTTTGTCTTTTTAGGGATTTGAGGGGTTGTTTGCTTGTTTCTTTTGAGTTTTATGTTCTAGAGGCATGGAGAATGTTTTATTTCTTTGTTTTCTTTCTTATTTTTATGTATTTGACCTGATTTTCCTTGGAAAAGAAAAATCGCCTCTTTTGGGGTATGATGAAGTCACTAAGAAACCTTCTAAATGCACAGATGGCTAAATGTTGTTATTTTAGGGACATGTTATGCAGTTTTACTTATAAAATCTTCATCTAAGCAACTGAATGATTTTTATGTTCTTAAGAATGTTCCAGAAGCTCTTCCCAAAATCATACTTATGCTATGTTCAGATCAGGCTAATGTTGTACAGAAAATGAGGTCTGCTATCAACAGAAAGAACTTGAAATCTGAACTCAAGATAACAGACAGCTTTGTGAAAGCTATTTGTTGAGATGTAGAGCTTATTGACGATGAAATAACAATGTCTCTCTGATCCTAGGCAGTTCAGCACTACATCTATGTGTGAGGGTTTGGGGTTTTTGGAGGGGTGGGGGGTTGTGGAGCAAGAAGTGAACTATCTGTATTATTTGGTGTTGCCTTCACCTTTCTAAGCAGTGTGACATTGAAGGCATGTTGCAGGCAGTGTTTTATGACTAGAATAAGAGAAAAATGTTTAGTGCTCTGTGACCTCACAAACATGTTTTATGAATGTGGGTGAGCTACTGACCTACAACAGTATTAACTTGTCTAGATAGACTAAGAACCTAATCTCAAATGTCTAAGATTCTGAGACATGGTGATAAATAATATAATTTCTCATTTTTCAAATGGTTTGTTGGTGTTTTGCTTGTAGCAGCATACTTCACATCTTACCTTGGGAATCTCCAGTATGTTATGGCAAGTTTGCTGAGCAACTCCTATAAAATGCAGAGCTTTTGTAACTCAGTGTTTGGTGCCATGCAGGAAGATTCAGTCTCATGCCACAACAGTATGTTGTTGAGATTAAGAGAAGTTTTGTGTGATCGTGATACAGATAGAAGCATCTTTTAATGGATCTGAAAACTGAACCCCAACTAAGAAAATATGCTACCCTGGACAATTAAGTACAATCTTAAGAAAATTATTGATATGGCAAATCCAAAAACTGATGGAAAAATACAATTTGGCAGTAGGTTAGAAAGGCATGAAATTGAAAAAAAATTTTTTTTTGAAAATTCATTGCGAAAAAATAGATAATACTTACAGAGTTACTACAAAATATTGGCAGAAATGTTGACCAAATACAAATGTAACATTTTAGAGTAGAACACAAGGTCTTGACAGAAGTGTTGACCAAATACAGATGCAACATTTAGATTAGAACACAGAATTTTGTGTGCCTAGCTGAGGTTAAACAAACATGGGTCAATTTTTTATTTTTTTTTTCAGAGCTTGAAACTATTTGCCCATTTAATTAAAACAGTATAAAGAAAGGCAATATCTGGGCCAGAATTACTACATGGAGGTGCTCCATGTAATAAATAAATAATTTTAAATTCAGGATATTACAGAGTGTAGAAGAGAGAAACTTCATTTTCTTGGATGAGTTTATTGTTGGAATTGCAGAAATACTGTATTAGTGCCTTAATTACTAAACACTGCAGGGCTGATAAAAGATGGCCTGTTTTAGTGCCTTATGTCACAACATTTGCAGAACTCTGTTTCTTGTTCTTTATTGTTTATGCGTGTGCATTACTTCACTAAGTGACCTACACACCACAGCCATTGAGCAGAATAGTTGTCAGACTTTCCCCTCTTTTCATACTAAGTTTGCAGAACAAAATGCGAGTTTCTGGAAATCCATATAATTTCCTCTTGATTAATTTTGTTTTCTTTTTTTGCTTCAGCTTTCTTGTAAAAAAGCCTTGCGAAAGCTCAAACATCACAAAGAGAAACTTGAACACTAAAATAGCACTATATAACCAAAGGTTGAAATCAAAGATTTCCATTATAAATACATTTTGGTGAATTAATTGCTATAATCTCATCATACATTTCAAGTATGTGGTCTGATCAGTAAAACTTTCCAGGAGAATTGAGTAGGTGAAGAAATTACCTAGAAGTTCTAATATGAAAAAATCCTAAGAGTTACATTAAAAAAAAATCAAAGAATTTTAAATATGTTTGTGCGACTACTTCTGATTTTGATCCTACAGAATCACTAACTTAATTGATGACATTCAGGTGTATATATATATATATATATAATATATTATATATATATAAATATATATAAATAAAAAATAGGTATTTTAACTACTGAATGAGAATTACTTATGAAATGTTTAGACTCTTAAACAATTGCACCTAGTCTCTTTGGGACCTCTAGTGGGTTGTGGGCAAAAAATTGTAACGTATTAGAAACTGAGGTAAGGCAACTGACAACCTGAGGAGAGCACGATAACATGTAGTAATTTAATATATCAATACTGTTAAAGACGTCTAAAAATTGGGTAATTTTGATTAGCATTATAGGTGAAAAAACTTCTTATTGGCCAAATACTATTGTAAAACCCAGCAAAATTTGCAAGTGTTTTTATTTTAAAGATGAAACCTTAGAAGTGAGAATAACTGCCCTCCAAAGTTCTTGACCCTCCCCCCTTGGCAATGATACTGTTTTTGTTTTGTCAGCAGCACCAATGAATACAGCTGCTATACTGTATGAAATAATTGCATTATATGACAGATAAAACAAGGAGTATGCATCATATTATAAATAATTTAATTTTACAAAGGAATTTTACATCTTAATCTGTTCAACCACCACTTTCACTTAGACCCTGAAATAGAATTATATTATTGTATTCTTTGCAATAATCTAATTTTTTACCCATAAGGAAATGTCAGGTCACATTTATAGCAATCTAGGGGTCTCTAAGCCAGATTGGAAGGTCGTTCTGTTTGAACATTGTAAATGAACCTGTCCAGCAAAGTATTGGTTGAGGACAACCAAGGACTCTTTACACAGTTAATTTACCCAAATGCCAGTAAAACCAATGCTAAGGCTGTTGCTGTCTGCCCAGTGAGATTTGCAGTGGTATCAAGCATCCAGGAATTAATCCTTTATTGTGAAATCTGGGAAAAAATTATATTTAAAAAAAATTTGTAGATCATTATATTATAATACAAATAACATTAACCAAAATATCCTTGTGCTAAAATGAGACAAGCTATATTTTAGCATTATGAAAAATAAGGAATTATTTTTGTTTTCTAAGTGTT
This sequence comes from Sitta carolinensis, assembly GCA_032173965.1. Lineage (NCBI taxonomy): Eukaryota > Metazoa > Chordata > Aves > Passeriformes > Sittidae > Sitta > Sitta carolinensis. The sequence goes on from CM063313.1 coordinate 53,793,455, forward strand.
GTAAAGTCTTATTCTAAGAGGCTTGAGTAACTGTCATAGCCACCCTAGACTGCTACAATGGCATGATTAACTTCTGTCAAAAGACATGTTTTGCAGTAAAATGTGACTCCCTTTTATACATTTGATTGTGCATTTGCTATACACACCATCAGAGAATATGACAGCAATCTTAAAAGCAATTTCCACCTCACTTACCTACTAGAAATCAGGAGAATAAAGATGCATCTCTGGATGGCTCTAAGCCACTAAATAATCTGTGCTCTGCAATCAGCAGAAAGAAGACAGGAATTAAATGTCCTTAAAAATTTCTGAAGGGCCAGTCAACACATTATCAAGTAACTTTTGTGCTCTGTCTATTGTTTTGCAATACCATAATAATATATATAAAAAAATGTAATATATTGTATATTATATATATAATATTATATATAATATATAAATTTAAAAATACATTAAAAATACTATAAAATAGTATTTGTCTATTCTGTAACACTGTGATATGATTGTAATAATCTTATCTTTAATCTGAGATTTCCCAAGTTGGTGCAAAACCACCAAGGTGCTGACTCCAGTGCTAAGCCAAATATTTTAAAGAACACACTGGTAAACTCAGTCAAAGCATTTTAGCTCTTTCTTTATAGTATGTATTTTTCCCATCCTCTCCTCATCTTCTCTCCTGATTTATATGACTTATTCAGTACGTATATTATACATAGCAGGAGAGGAGAAAATTCTTCTTGATAATAGAGCTGGAATAAATTAAAGTGTTGGAGTTTATATACTGTGATAAGAACACTGGAGAGAAGATCTATAAGCAAGAAGGAGAATTTTTTTCTTTCTGCATCATCACAGCCTATTTTGAACCATGAATAAAAATAACATAATTGAACTGAGATAATTTGAGCAATTGCAGTTGTCTTCTTCCAGTCAAGAAGCAATATGACTGGTTCTGTTATGATATGTTGGAATTTCTCAGGGTGACACACACAAAAAAGCTCATATTTAGAACTAAAAAGTCCTTTTAGCTTTTCTGTCATTTCAAAAGGGAACAAAGTTTATTGAGACTTGTGATGTCAGGAATGTAAAGAGTGCCAGGAGAAAAAGAATTTTGAATAGAAGACATTATCTCTTTACCACTCTGTAGAGATTCCTGCATTCTGTACTGTAAATCCTAAAATTCCTGGAGCAGTTAAATGCAATTCATTAGATTTTCTCAATAACATAGTGCTATGAAATTCCTGGAAGAAATTGAATGATCTGTCATAGTTGGTAATGTTTACTGAGCTTTTGCCACATCAGTTGGATTTCTTGATTCTCTTGAAGGCTGCTTTTCTGCTCCATTTCTCTGGAGAATTGTACTGAGACACTTGCTAGTGTTGAAAACACCATAGCTTGTAAAAGCAATCTCTTTGCCTTGCTAGGAGCAAATCTTTGGCACAGGAAAATCTTTTTCTTTCTGATTTTTCAGTGTCAGGCATGTTAGTCACAGGTCTGGCACCAAAGTTCTCATGCTTAACTTTAGGGACACGCATAGCTCTGTTATTACTGAAGTGGTTTCACGTGTGAAGCAAGGATTTGCAGTACTCCATGATCCAAAGATTCTCATTTGGGATCACACATGGATTTCAATTTTAGGAAAGGGAGGACTTTTTTCTTTAGTGCAGTCTCTAATGTAGCAAAGTGTTGATTTCTGCCAAGAAATTGTGTAAAACCTGAAGTAGAGTCTGGGAAGTGGAACATGATGAAATACAGGCCAAATAACTTCTCCCCTTAAATTAGAGATGGTTTTGGCTAAAGGAGAGATTTTTTTCAGGGCAATGAAAACTAGCTTGTTTTGCCAATCCTACTGCATGAGACATAATGCTTACAAATAAGGTAGACAACTTTTATCAAGTCCAAGAATGGAAAAATGCACTCAAGCCACACTGAAGGCTTACATAACTTTCCCGCTGCCAATATAAGGTATCTTCCTGAACTCATGGGGGGTAAATGATACCATGTAGTATGAATCTGCAAGTGAAATGATAATCAATTTTCCAGTCTCACGTTGCATTTCCTGCAGGTTTGCAATTATATTTTTGGAAACAATATTGAAACTCCTGTTTACCAGCAGTGGAAATGGCATTGTTTGAAAAAAACTCATCAGAAAGGAAACAAGTGTAGTAATTAATTGCTACCTGCACATCTCCGGGTATAAAGCCATCTGCTGCTGCAAAGTGTTGTTATTCTCCCCCTAGAGACCTCTAAGGACACTATAGTCTCCAGCATGGCCAAACACTCAGGAATTCTTCCTACTTCAGGGAACAGAGGGAAGCTGAATTGTTTGCCTGAGACAGAGCTATCGTGGAGGCAGGGAGATTGCTCTGTTAGTGTAACTGCTCCGAAATATTATGGGTGATATGTGGGTTCATGCTGTTTTGGGGGATTTTGGGGGTTTTTTTAATGAAATACTGCATTTAAGAATAAATGGAGAGAATGGTTAATTGTGCATTTAATGATTATACAAAGAATAAAGTATGGCCATTGGCTAATTTAGTTCCTAATTACTACAATGCTTCTGTAATGATTCTACAATTGAAACAAAAGTCCTCATGCATTTAATGCATTTTATGCTTAACCAGGTATTATGAGTCATTAGTCCAAAGAGCAGCCGAAGAACTCTGCAGGTGTACAGAAGCCTTTCATAACAAGCTGTAAAAGTGGTTAATTCGTGGCAAATTCAGGAAGGTGGCAGGTAACATATGTGACCCATTATTTAGCAGAATAAATTGTCTCGGCTCTAGCACCTTTGCAGTTCTGTCAGCCAGCTGCACTACAAACAGTCTGTGCCTTTAAGCTTTTTTTTCCATCTAAATGCAGTCACATTATGCACTCCTTGCCCACAGGTTTCCACCTTAAATCAGTCTGTGGTATTTCACAGTTGCATACTAAAAATAAAATGAGCTGAGTCCCAAGTTAACATCTGTTTATTAAAGATGATCTTTCATGTATAGAATTACCAGGACATTTTGGCCTGATTTACTATACTAACATTTCCATTTTTGCCCTGGATAAGAAGCTCTGCTAGTAATGTTCTATCCTATGGTGAAATAGTACCTAATCAGTATTAATGAATAGGGTTTTGAAAGTCACTACAGAGCAGAGCTTTCACTGTGGACTGGGGAAGAGGTTTTACCTTTTTAAAACACAAATATTGCTGATCTTGGGGGATCTGTATGACATTTTAGAATTGAAGAGATTTCATTTTTAAATTCCATTAAAATGTGTAATGTAATTCTATCATTAGTTTAACTGGAATGCACATCTTTTGGCCACTAATGCTATTGTTAAACCTTGTAATTTTTATGCAAATGAACTGGAGCACTTTAAAAAAGGCCAAACAGTGAATATAGCATCTTCAAATTCTGTCAAATGTGAAAATATTCCCCTTATTTTTCTCCTTTTCTTTTTAGCTTTTTGAACTTAAGTATTGTTTGGAGAAGACTGCATTTTGGGAAGAAAAAAATCATTGTTGGTGTTGAAAGAAGACCTGTGGGGCTATCTCTATACAGTAATAATGTGATGATTGCATAATATGTTTGGTTTTCTTACTATGAGATGGGTTCTTTAGAATGTCCTTATTCTAATGTCTGGGTTCTAATACTAGCTCTTTTTAGAAAGCTGGCTTCAGGGAAAAGTCAAATTTTTGCAAGGGAGCTTGATGAAGATATCCTTGTGTTACTGGTGACTCACCTATGTACATAAACTGGACTCATCTAGAAATTACTAGGATCACATTGGATGGTACTTCCTGTTCCACCAGTGTGGAGAGAAGATTGCTATTCCCTTTTGTTTACACAACTATAGTATATATACTTAGAAGTTATAAGTCTGCATTTCTTTCATCTACTTCTCTAAGCAAGTATGTTTTTAATTCTTCCTGAAGCTTCTATCTTCTAGACTTGTATACTTTCTCTCCTCAGGAGGTTCTCCAGTGATTCTATGAACAAAATTTGATGCTGGAGTTCAAGTTTTCAAAATAAAAGTCCCAATAAGTGAAGTAAAAATGTGTGTCAAAAGTTTGACGTTGGCACAAGGCCAGTGCCCCTATGAGGATATACTGTCCCTGGTGTTTGCTGTGAGATGTGACCAAAAACAGAGCAAAACACTTTCTAATTTAGAAAGCTAAAGAAAAGAACTTTATTACTTATAATATGCAAAGAAGACACATACAGAAGAACATGAAAACTTTAAAAAACACTCTTCCTCCCCCCCCACCAGTTCTCAACACAATAAAACAAACTGAAAATTCCCATCACATTACCACCTTTTAGATAATTAATCCTTAGTCTATTACCACCCTTTTGATAATCAGTACTCAGTTCATCAAGGAGAGATGGGGTCTTCCTTGCACCACATCGTGGCCTCTTCCTCCATGTCCAGTGCTCTCACCACTGTGCATGGACCAGAGCTCTTTCTAGGGTTTCTCTTTTTAAAGATGCTTTGGTTTGTTCCAGGAGACGACAGCTTCTCAAATTTTGGGACACCAGTCCCCCCAATATTACCCCCTGGGGCCGAGGGGCCTTGAGAACAGAGCTCTTCCTCTCATCTCTGTTCACACTACTGTCCACTCTTGGCTCCAAGCCAATGCCTCTCCCCAGATGCAGTCTCTGTGTCACAGAAAAGAAATGAGTCCGTCCATGGCTATACAAAAAAGTTCAGCCAAAGGCCACTCCATCATCTCCTCCCACCTAGGATTCTTTTCAGCATTCTCTGACAATCTTCCACTTGCACAAACTTTCATCATCTTTGCTTAGTTCTCTCTATCTTTCTTCTTCAAATTCAGGAGGATTAGCATTTATAAAATTTCCATCATCTATGAAAAGGGTTAAAATCTTGGGCTTTGTTCCCTCAGAACTCTCACGGTATCTTTGCTGCTGGGCACTCTTCTCGCGCCACCCCCCCCATCCTCCTTCGGCCGTGCTGTTTAGTTGTTGATATCAAATTTCAAGGTGACACAGATCACAGACACGGTTTCTCAGTCTCTCTCTCTCTCTCGCGGGGTGGGGGGGGGGGGGGGGGGAGGGGGGGGAAAGAAGGCTGCCTGATACCTCTCCAGATTCTTGTACTCTCTCCACCCTTCCATCCTGCAGGATTTTTCCTCTCCCCTCTCTGCCCAAGGCTCCAGCCTACCTCCCCAGGCCGCATGGCTTCCCCTCCCCGCCCAGCTGGGCAGGGGAGATCCGCCCATCCTCAGGGACCGGAACCAAGAGAGAGTTCTCCTGGGAGCCCTCTGCTTTTAACCCCCTGTGTTCTCAGAGGCGGATCCTTGTCCTCAGTGGCCACACCAAGTGCCAACCTTTAAACCTGAGCACTCATTGGTTTGACCACTGAAGTTCAAAAAACTCATTTTTTTTCAAACTACGACATTGTGTTATTTCCATTACATGTTTTGTTCGAGTTTATGTGAACCACATTGATTATTGGGAGGTTTTTTTTACATCTAGCAAATATTTTTAAATTGCTATTACATTTATGAGGTAGAATGACTTTTTATATTCTTTTTTGCAAACAGTTGTCTAGAGACTTTTTCTTTCGTCTCTATTTGTGTCTTGTTTAAGTGCGAAAACCTATGTTTATCCTATTTTAATGTGCATCCTGTGCTGTTTTCTTTTTTAATTTTTTATTTTATTTTGTGTTTAAAAGATCACTCTGTTGATCAATCTTAAGAAATTCTTTGTGAATTTTAGTGAGAAATACTTTTTGTTAATGACAAAATCAGAAGATATGCAGCTGTTCAGCAAAGGTCTGCATCAAATCAAGCCATGGTGTCAGTGACTGTGTCCTTTCTGCAGAACATGCATTTCATCTTTGATACTCCTTCAGGATATTATGTTGCTCAGCAGCAGACCTGGACAGATGAATGTGGGCCAAAAAACCATGTTGTTGAGCTAAAAGCACAAACCTGGAGAAGGTGAACCATAATGAAAAACTGAAAAATGCATATAAGTAATATTCTGACAGGAGGCAAGACCCTTTTCAGTAGAATACAAAACTCAGATTTAGTGAGCTAGGGACTTAGGCCCACAGAGCCATCACAAGTATTTCTCAGGGGAACACCTCATTGGACTAAGTAGTTTCTACAGTAATCTTGACTTTAAATGATGTGTACTTATTAATTATGGAGAAATAAAATTTTATACTACTGGAAACAGCTGGAAAGATCACTGGGGTATATTTTAGTAAATGGTCTACTTAAAGGCAAGGAGCAACTTTGTATGCTCTCTTCAGATCCATGTCAAATGTTGGCCTGAAAGAAAAATCAGTGCGGACATTTGATTGTGTTTGACTTAAACTATTTGAGTCATTACATTGAAGTTTTATCTTATCCTGGTAACATAAACCTCTACCAACAGCACATGTGCGTTGGTACAGACAGCAACTTACAATGTTAAAAAGACATTAATAGGAATTTAGGAATGATCCTATGCAATCTGAGTTATAAATAATTAATTTCAAATTATCTAGTTCTGTAAGACTGTTTTGCAAGTAAGAATGGCACTCTTTTCTCCAAATAATCTGGGAAATTGGTAGGTTTTGTTTACTATAAAGCCAAAGGGCATAACTTCCCTGGATCTGTCAGCACAACATTTTGTTAGTAATAGAATGGTATGAATGGATCAAGTTATAATACGGTACATGTGCATACAAAATATCTGTGCAAGTGAGCATAGAAGTTAATATCCTTAAGTTATTCCTTCTTCTGCATTTATGCATATATATGAAGCCATTTCAAAGCACATCTTTTTGCAACAAATCTAAAGTAGTCGGGAGTGTAGTTGCCAAATGTCAAAAATACTGCTAGATTCCTCTGTGTTTATGAAATTCAGTAACAGAAAAAACAATGATTTCTAGATCTTCCAAAATCATTACAAAGAAATGAGACTGGAAGAGGTTTTCAAACTTGACCTCTACACATAATTCTCACATAAGGAATTCTATTTCTTTTCCAGTCTAAGAAGTTGCAAGATATTGAAAAATGGGCAGAATGAGCGAAGGTGGGAGGCTAAAATGCTGGAGCAAAAACCCTCAGAAATGTTTTTATTAGGTCAAGGAGGCTGTTAACAAGGGTGAAAGATGGTCTTAAACCACTTTTTTGTTTGTTTGTTTGTTTACTTGATTAACGATCTATCTAGTTTCAGCTCTCCAAAACAAAGCTATCAGCCAAGGCTGGGGAACTGTAAAATCAAAAGTGCTAACAAAATCACAATGTGTTAATATTGCTGCCCTGAATAACATGGTCTGTAACTGCAGCTGAGAGAGCAAATGAGTAAAGATCAGTTATGCTAAATTTAAGGAACATTTTTTTTCTTCCTTATTATTTTCTTTTCCCACTTCTAAGATGGTGATTAGTGTATTATATTCTAATGCTGTAGTACATAGACTTACTTCCAAAATCATTCATCATCTTAATATATGCATTAGACTGTGAAAATTAATAGCAAGACAACACAAGGACTGAATTAAAAAATCCCAGACTAACCCAGTATTCTCAGCCAAAATATCAGTGATCTATTCACAGAACCGCTAGTACAACAGTTTGTCTTCTGTAATTGTTTTCAGAGTGAAATGCATCTCTTACAATAAAAAATTGGAGAATCATCTGTCCCAAATTGCTATATGAATATTGGTAAGCAGTATAGTATGGACCAATTCATCCATGGGAGTATGGAATGAGACTATATGGACTCATTTCTCTATCGTTTTGTGCTGCAGGCTAATGAAATTTATGACTCCTACATGATCTTAGTTTAGTTCCTGGTGAGAAATTGTTATCAGAAAACCAAGGAACATATCCATTACCCCCTACAGTCCCTTATACTCTTTAATCCACTCCATTTCATTACTCCATTAAGCAATCATACAAATCAGCTATTTAATTCATCTGGTTTTCATGTAGAAGTTAGAAACACAGTAAAGGACACAGTCAGAGGAAATTAAATGTGTAGTACACCAGTGGGCCATAGTTTATATGATATAGTAGTTGCTGATGTAGAATTTTAATTTGTTTTTTTTTTTTTTTTTGGCCAGGTGATTTCCAGTCAATGATATATTGTATGTGTGTAAGTAAAAGAACTCTGTAGTAAAGAAAATTGTCAAAAACGTTGGTAAAAAACCCTTTGTGCTAGTGATAGCTAGAATAATATTTGGGTTGAGTAAAGGAGTTGAGATTAAAGTAGAAGGCTGTGGGAAAATCCACTTTGGTTACAGAGAGAAAAAGGCTTACTCCTTGCATCCTCTGTGGCCTGTATACAAATGCTGCTGGAAAGTTCTCTTTTCTCTGTGTTGTTACTAGTTTAAAAACCCCTGCAGTGTTTTGCATATTCCTAATCACTCATTTCCATTGGCCCCTCACTCTCAGATTCCACCCCTATCCTATGTTATATAAATTGTGTTCACCCTGGCCCTGGGCCATTTTGGTGCATTCCCTCATATGTGAATGCCTTTGCCAGTTGGTTGTTTTTGTATTAATAAACTTTTTTTTATTTTCGGGTCACCAAACTGTTCCCATCCCTCATTTTTACATCATGATCGTGATTTCTTTGCCATTCTCCTGAGGTGGTCTATGTGTCCACTTCTTCTGCTGTGCATTTTCTGAATTTGTTATTTGTCATTTGCTCAAAGGTTGTGATTTGTTTTGTTTTTTCTTTGTAGAACAGATATGAAGAAAAGTATTCTTTCTCCTAAAACCCCCGCTCTCTCACATATATATAAAAATACATACACATACATACAAACAGAGCGAATTGTCTTGTTCCCTCAGTATTTTAAAAATGTTATCAATGCCAACATAATTTTATGCCAACAAGTTTATGAACCTGATATCATGAAAGCTCTGTCGCTTGAAGTACTTCTCCAAGTTTCTTTCAAAATTATAAGTAGCAGCTTTGCAAATAGGAAGGGTAGCCCATAAATTTGTTGGCAGAATAGTCTAGAGCAAGCATGAATGTATGTGCACACACTGAAGCAGTGTGCCTTGTAGCATTAAACATCTTCTATTCACAACACCTTTTAAAAGCAACAGACTTCTTTTATCTCCATTTCACATGAAAAAAATAAAACAAGCCTTTATAGCTTGCCTGATTGACACTGCCTGCAGCAAAGTAGGGAACTGGATCCAGCATCCTAAGGGCTAAGCCACTTGCTCTAACTCACAGAGCAGGATGAGTCCTGCAGAGCAGGACTCTCACATGATTGTCAGCTGAGCAAGTTTTTGCATCAGGATTCATATTATAAGAAAAAGACATTTTAAAGCTGAGCTCTTAAATAAAATTTTCAGAATGTGCTTGATTGAGACAAATGACACAATTGGTCAGGAAGTTCTGCCATATGGAATTAAATACCAGAGAGACTAGTTCTTGAACACATCTGAGTAGTCTGAGTCTTCAAAATCTTTTATTTCTGCCACTGACTAACTAGGTGCAGCTAAGAAATTATTCTTACTTTCCACTGCATCAATTCCAATATCAGTTTCCTGCATTTGCACAGAATTATTGAATTGGCTTGGATTGGAAGGGGCTTTACAGCTCATCTACTTCCCACCTCCCTGCCATAGGCAGGGACACACTGCACAAGACCAGGTGGCTCAAAACCTCACAGAAACTGGCCTTGAATATTTCCAGGGATGGGCATCTTCTCTGGACAACATGTTCCAGTACCTCACCACCACTCACACAGAATTTCCTTATGCAGCAAGGTGTGCCACAACCAGGTTCCCCACGGCAGCTGGCACTCTTGGGCCTGGGGTGCAATGACACTAAAGGGCTGACAAGTAGTGATGGGTTCTTGTTTAGAGATCCAAAAGCAGATTTATTAAGGCAATGAAGGGTACAGCTCCAAACAGAGTCCAGGGACAAGAACATGCGTAAGCTGAGGGTCTAGGATTATATATGGGTAGGAGGGGGCAGATCTAAGGGTTGGGGTCCAATGGGAGTAGGGCAAAGCGGTGCTTAGGAGGGGTCAGGGGTAGAGACTGACAAGGCAGGGAAATGCAGTAAAACATGACCGATGAGAATTCAAGGAAGAGAGAACATTCCAGAGGGTATACATAAATGCAAAATGGGGGCTGAACAGGGGTGGTCAGAGCCAATGGGGTAACGGAACTAGGAAAAAATTAACATCTGAATGGAAAGGCCTGTTGGAAAGAGGTTTCTCTCACCCTACCCTTGGGAAGTGCTTCTTATTACAACCTTTCCAAATTGCAGGGATGAGGATTTTAATAACTGGCCCTTGGGCCCCCACATTCTTATACCCCATCTAAACATGTTTTTTTTCAGTTTAAACCGCTCTCCATGTCCTCTCCCTACATACCTTTGTCAAAAGTCCCTCTCCACCCCACTCAATAACCTTACTAGGCACCAAAAGATGCAAGTCTGTCTCTGGCTTTCTTGTAGCCTCTTTTACGTACTGGAAGGTGCTGTGCAGTGCCTCCGGATCTTCCTTTTCTCCAAGCTGAACCACCACAAGTCTCTCAGCCTGGCTTCATAGGAGAGATGACACCTCCTTTGTGAAGTTTTTTGGGAAAGAGATAGATTCTACTGTAAGCAGCAGAGGTATATTTATGTGAATGGCATGAAAAGAGTTCAGCTTCTTTTATTGTCACTTTTATTATCATATTCCTTAGCATTTATATTCAACTCAATGCCTGTTTTCTCATGTTAAAAACCCTGGATTGTTACACACTGTTGTATCTTCCGAAAAGTACATAGCAAATGATGCCTTTTGTCTTCTTAGGATGGGACCAATCTAATCTGTTTTGCAAAGGAAAGATTTCTTCACCACAATTCTTAGTTAAACAAGAACAATTTTCAGGGCAGGAAAGCCTATACAAAGTAATATTTTTCTGTAGAATAGGAACTGATGTGCATGAGTGTTGTCTGTGATAATCATAATTGTCATGCTGCCATATTGTGAGGGCAACCTTGCTGAGAGATGACATTGATGCTGTTAGAAAGTTCCATCACAGACTTCCTACCAGTTTCAACATTCTGCAATGTGCTTCAACAGTAAAAGAAAATATATGATCTTTAAAATATATCAAGTTTTTAATATTCAAACATTTTTCTGAATAGTTGTCCAACCAGGATGAGAAAATAAAGGGAGATTTTTTGGTCTCCTCAAAGTCTCTGATATGGAGTGTTAAACTGCTTAAACCATCTCTATGACATTGAATCAGAAATTACATGCATCTCTCAGGAAGATGCTATGAGGGGAAATATTGGAAAAATTAATTTTTATTAAAACGATTGAAACTTGATTTGAGTTACTGTGGAAGGGGTAAATTAGAATGAAAGCACACCTTTTGTGGACCCTCGATTAAAGTGACAAATGCCTTACCTTCAAAAGAACACAGAAATGTGCAGTCTCATTATGTTTACAAGAAATATAGATCTCTACTAAATGTACCATCTTGAAGGGTACTTTTCAAAGGGTAATTTTGAAGGGTACTTTTGTATAGTTTGAGGTCTGAAATATAGCCTTTATACACACTGATATAAATAAAAGGGATCCTACTGACTATTCATATGCTAAAGTACTGCAGATAGAAAATTACAAACCTAAAGAACCTTCCAGAACATACCCTTTGCTTGTCTTCTGACTGTGCAGGGATAGTCAGCTTTCATTTTCTCTCCTTCCGTTTGAACTCAGGAAACTTTGTTGCCTTTTAGCCAGCAAGCAGATGGCTTGTCCCAGATGAGCTCTCCACAGGTTTTATGTTCACAAAGCAGGATTTTGTTTTGTCCGCTGTAGTCCATAGGAATAGAGTGGAGACAACAGCAGAAGAGCAGCCGTGCACTGCAAGGGTCTGAGCATTTCTTCGGGGGACCTGCAGTACACCATGTATGCAAACCATACCATGTAAAACTCAAAGTTTGAATGGAGGAAATAGGGAAATCAAAAGTAAAAAAAAGGCAGAGAGTTCGATATGCAAATTAAAGCTGTCAAGAGCCCTTTAATGTACGTACTTTAGACAAGGAAAATCTGATGCTGGAAACAAAAATAACGAGACTGAGAAAAAAAAGCAGAATAGAAAAAATTTGTAATTAAACATAGCAGATTTACACAGCTGGTACCAGCTCCCAGACTAAGTCCCCTCAATATAATCAAAGAATCTTCAGTAACTGATATATATATAAAAATTTTAAAAATCCAGGAACTCCTTGGTTTGTATAGTCTCTGTTTGGTATGTTTTTGTGCCTGTTTTTTTTTCTATACATGATCTCAATGACTGGAAATGCAAACTGGTGTGACTGTAGTAACTGTCCTCAAAATATGTTTGTAAAAGCTTTCCTGATGTTCATGAAACTGTCAGTTTTAATCTTGGCGGAGGTTACACTTCACTGTTGGAAATTGCAGTGATGCAAAAAACAACTTACATCTGTTTTGTATGTGCATGTAGAAAAGGCTGCATACTGAATTCTTCTCTAACTGCATTTTCACTCAGGCTTGTGATATATTTGTGTTTTAGAACACTTGAGAATATGAGATAAAATTTCTCTGCAGAACACATGCTTTGAAAATTTTACTCCTTCCTCCCCACTCCCTTATCTCAACTATGTCAAGAATTCGTGGGCTTTTTTCTTCTCACATAAATTGTTTTCCCTCAGGGAGCTCTCAGTTTATTAAATGATTGGCTACTTCTCACATTAGAATCAGCACAAAATTTCTTACTTTGCTTTCCTTTACATGAAAGAAACCAGTTCTTTAGAATATCTACTTTTAGAAATACACATCTCACCTTCAAAGACAATTGATCATTATCTCAATGTCAAAGAGCAAACTTAACTTGGCATTTAATTAGTTTTCTATACTCTGCTTAGATGGAACTCCACCAGGAGTATTTAATTCAGCTCTGTGGGCCCCAGAATGGAGCACCTGGAGGTGTTAGAACAGATCCACAGGAAGGCCATAAATTTGGTCAGAGGGCTGGAGCACCTCTCCTGTAAAGACAGGCTGACACATTGGGGCTATTCAGCCTGGAGAACAGAAGGCTCCAGGGGAACCCACTGTGGCCTCTCCAGTACTACAAGCAAACTGGAGAGGAGCTTTTGACAAGAGTGTGTAGTCTTAACTCATGTAGTCAAGATAGATTTAAACAGATATGGAGCAGGGTTAGGTCAGATATTACAATGGAATTTTTCCTGTGATAGTGGTGAGGCACTGAACAGATTTCCCAGAGCAGCTGTAGATGTTCCATCCCTGGAAGTGCAGAAGACGATATAGGACAGGGCTCTGAGCAACCTCATCTAATGAAAGTATCCCTACCCATGGAAGGGGGATGGTAATGAGATGATATTAAAGGCTTCTTCCAACCCAATTCATTGTATTTTTTCTTTTAGAATTTTTAATGGGAAAGAATGCACCTTTGATGAAGTTGACTTCTTTTACACAATATTATTTCACACAGTAACTTGAAAAGGTCATCCAAACTAATGTCAAAGCATGTGTTAAGTGTTATGGTTCAGTAACAGTGTAACACAAAATTCTGGGAGGTTGTGCAGTATATTTTAAAAAGGTAAAAAGAGTACAAAGAAATACATCAAAAATAAAAAAGACATGAATTTTGTTTTCACCAGTTCACACATTAAATTTTACTACGGATTTCCTGGTGACTCTGGTAGAGTCAAGATGATTTTTGTAGTGAGAGAGAAGACTATCAGAAAATCAGAGTTGGGTGACTGAGGCTTTGGTCCTCATGTCTGATACACAGCTGAAAACAGGGATTATAGTTGGATTTTGGAAGCTATTCACAAGAGGTGGCTTGAAACAGGCTGGGGGAGTACATCAAACACACTTTGCATTTTAGTGTCTTGGCTCCTAGCATGAAAGAAAGAGTGAAGACTACATGAAAAGCAGTTGTTTGTCCCATTTCATCTATATGGTAACTAGGAATGGCAGAACTGAGACTGGGGATCTAAGGCAAATTTCTACACACAAACTAAATTCAAGTACTTATTCTGCTCTGAAAAACATTAAAGCTTTCTAGAATTTTCCTACTTTTATCCTAGATCAAGCACCTATAATGTAGACTGACATGGTTAACTGCTTTGTATTGATAATATTCCACATATTTAACATTATAAATTTTTTCACTTCCTTTCTTTTTTCTGGTCACTTCTGTGCATGCTTATAAGTTTCTGCTCCTCAGTGACATTGGTAGCATCTTCACAGCAATGTCTACAGAAGACATCTTCCTGCCCTGTGCCCATACTTCTTCAGAACCTTTCAAACAACATCCAAGTAACTCATTCTTACTGGAGACATTGCAAAATATGAGATTCTCTCTCCTCTATAATAATGGTGAACAGCTCATTTTCCAGAGCAGGTTTTTCTCCAAATGGTCTAGATGATTAAAAAATGGTTAGAGACATGAAAATATCACCAAATTAAGATGGAAATCCAGTGGAGTTTAAGCTAAAGGTTGGTAATTTTTGTAGAATGCACTGACTGATATAGACACTTGTAACAGATGGAAATTGGATGTTTTGATACTGGATGATCCTTATACTTGTATATCTCCCCAGAAATCTCACCAGAGACTAAATCTTGTCACAAACATGAATTTAGGTGAGAGTATGGTGTAACATTTTTAGTGTTTTCATGTGCTGTTTTCTATCCAGAGGCTGACAGCCTTCCTCTGATAGCATTTAAAATGCACTTTCCTCTGCTGTTTTGAAAGTTCCAAGAGTGAGACATTGGTGTAGTGCTTACCTCTTGCTGAGATGGTATTCTGCCATCCTTTGCATTTTAGTGCCTTTTATGTAATTCTGGTCACTTCAGTGACAAACTTTTCTCTTAAAATTTCAAGCACTGAGATACCTGACATAGCAGTGTTTGGGCCACTCTATTTCCTTAGTTATGTATGGAGATTTAAGTTTCCTGCTCTCTCTTTTCTGACGGTAGGTTGAATGTGACTAACATTTCAAGAAATTATAGGCTTCTGCTTAGTCCTCTTTTTCTTCCCATGGTTTATACATAGCATTAAAAGGAAATATTTTGAGTCATGCTAGATACTACTGTAAAGAGCTTCCTATATATAGTGAAATCCTGATTTCCTAGAACTTGCTTAGCTTACTGTCTACTGACATGTTCATAATTTTTACACCCCAGAAGATGTTTTGCTGTATCCTTCCAAAAGACCAAACACTGCCAAAGTAAAGAACCATTAGCCAAAATAAAGAACCATTAACAACAGCTTTTATATATATATATATATATATATATATATATATATATAAAATAAGCTGTTGCTAATGGTTTTATATATATATATATATAACTTTAATAATTTCAGGTTTCTTGTTAGAGGGATTGTTTCTGACAATATTGGTGATAATTGTGTATTTACTCCTTTGCAAAGTTAATCTTTGTTTCTGCTTTTGCAAGTTTTATGTAGGCAGAATATCATCTTTAGAGGAGATTGTCAGTGTAAACATTGGAAATTCAAGTAATATTCCTGGTATCTAGACTTCTTGGAATGCACCAGAGACTCATTATCAGTCTGTGTATAAGTGTCATTAATATGAGTCTTAAGAACATCATTTACTTGTTGATTCCATCCGGGTTAATTGAACCAGGGAATGAGGGACTTTGAGTTACAGGAAGGAAGATATTGGTTCCTATTTAGCAACAAAGTTTATTCCCTTGGTTTTCTTTTGTAAGTAACTGATTTACAAAAGACAATATTTTTTCTTTCTCTGGCAGCACAAAGATATTGCTGAAGGTGTTTATATTGTATATTTTTGGTGTGCAAGTGCCCAGAGAATGTCCCTCTAAATAAAAAAAAATAAAAGGATTTATTTTTAACATAACTTTCATTAATGAAAAAACATAGAAGAGGAACATTTTGATCAGTTGTAGTACATGTGAAAGACTCAATAGTGTTTAACTCCTGAGACTGAAAACTTGTTTACTAAATTATTTCAAGACCTTGAACAGATTCTATAAAACAAAGTGCTAGTAGCTATTTCCAACTAGGTATGGTGTGCTGTAATTGTGTTTTAATATTGCTATTAATATTCACCAAGCTGAGCTGAGTGTTCTTGATAATGTATGTATTAGACATTACCAGTATGTATTAGATAATACCCAGTATGAGAACACCAAAAAGAAGTAATTATTATAAAGCTTGCTAATTTAGCACCTGCATTCAACATCATTTTCATCGCCTTTAAGTTATAATATTGTAAACAGAATTTATCTTACCAAATTTGAAGGGCTGTGATCTATCTAAAAAAATGTCAACAACCGAGTAAGAAGCAGGCAGGAATTCATTCCCACACTTCATAGCAGATTCTCTATCTGCCTTTTTAATGTATACGGGTACTTATGGGAAATAGCAGTATCTTGTTCAGTTTCAGTATTTTTGTACTAATGCCTGTTTTTGGGGGGTTTCTTTTAATTCCAGCTTGAAAACCAGTGCGAATGTCAGCTTAAAAATTAAATATTTTAATTGTATTCAGGATTCCTATCAGAGATGTGCACATGGAGACATTGCTGCTAGGTCCTGGAAACCATCAGCTCTGAAAGGAGTAAAATCTCTATATACTTGGTCAGGTTAAGGTCTCTCCGATATGCACATGTTGACTCTACCATAGTGAGGCAGACTTCTTCAGTTATCGCAGAGACAGAAGTGGAATGGGAAAGAGACAGGAGGGAGATAGCCAACAGTGAAGGCTATTCAAACTGACAAAAAGAAATTGTATTCTGTCCCTATCCCAGTTAAACCAACTTCATTTTTTGAATACCTGACAGGATTCCCAAAATCTCATTTGCAGAAGTGTTGAGTATTTACAATTAAAATGGAAAGCAATACAAACAATCTTTTAAACATTTTAAGTACTATATGCTATTGCATTCTCTGAAAACCCGTAAGTTTTGATATTTTTACTTGAGAAGTCCAAGTTTATGGGTCCCTTTCCTAGACTTCAACATTAAATTGGAGATTATTCTTCTGGTGCCACAAGAATGAAACATGAATATGGATTCTTACATGCAGTAACAGAAATCAGTGTAACATACACTGTATGTATGCAATATTAGTTAATTGGATAGTGATTCAGTACTGAACCCTAAGCAAAGCATGTCCAAAACAACAAGGAGAAAATAAAAACTGAACGTATATTCATGTATATGCATACCAGCATTTCAGTGAATTAAATAATTCTTTGAAAAAGAAAAAAAAGGATGCAATCTTCAACATGAAATATCTCTGTTGAAATTGAAATGTGTATGTATGTATGTATGTATTGAAATGTGTCCACCTGTGTGAATCAAGGTTGTACAAGAAATTTGAATTCTTATTGGATGTTTGACACTGCAAACTTACAATTATTCTATTGATGTGGAAAATAAATGTTGCAGTGTGCTGTGAGATGACTTGCTTCTGAATAGAATAGTTCTCTCTGCAAAAGTTATAAAGTATCCTGCTAGAGTCATCTATAACAACTCTTGTTATTGATATAACAATATCTTGTTATTCTTTGCTTTCTTCCATTAAATATCTTCAAGAGAAGCAATGGAGACTTTCTTACAGATTGATCATGTCTCCGTCCAGTCTGCGGTGACACCAGGCCCGGCCCCACAGAGAGGTTGAATGATGCAAGAAGGATGGGAACAGTTGGGTTGCCTAAAAAATAAGAGCTTTATTAATGTGAGAAAATAACAAAGCGACAGAATCTGTGCATTCCCTAGGTAACCACGAAAAGGCACGAATGTGTGAGGAACACAGCATTATGTAAGGTAGGTCTGTGGGTGGAGCTGAGGGCTAGAGTCCAGTCAGGAACTGGGATTAGGGACATGTAAATTAATGCAGACAAATTTAACCAATGGGGGAAGAGAATGCAGAACTCATTTACATAGAGATTCGCAAAGGACTTTGGGAGGAACTTTGAACTAACCATAAACTAATAAATGCCTCCCAAGGCTTGAAGCCGATATCTGGCCTGTTAGGTGTGAAAGCTGGCTGGCTTTGAGTCCCTGCCAGGTCAACTCCCACAGATAGTGCTGGTAATACAGAGCTGAGTGACTCCAGCTGCATAAACTAATTTCATATCAAAAACGGTTTTACCCCACCTAAATCAGAAATTATCATGCTCAGAGAAAATCAACCCGTGGCTGAGAAACCTTTTTGTTTCTAAACATCTTTTCTCTCTTAGGAACTCCAATTACTGTCTACATTAAATTTCTGTGGAAGTATCCCAGTAGTCTGTGTGAGGGTTTGCTGGAGCACACTATGCCACACAATAACTTTCTCTGCCATGAAGGGAATAAGAAGGGACTCTCAAGTTGAACCCAAGGCTGATATGACTGTTTCCTTACTAAGAGTATTACTCTTTCCTAAGGTTTGTAAGCTGCAAGCTGTGTTTAAAGTATGTGAATTTCACATGCCTTTTGGTATTGCTAATATCCATCTTAGTGCTTAGTAAATCAATTATTTGATTTACTTCAATTATAATAAAGCTATACTTGTAGTTACCTTAATCTTGGCTCTGTGTGTTTGCATTGGATGTAGTCTATAGTTGCAGAATTATTTATTAAACATTTCCTTCCACGTGTGGTAGAAAGATGATTCCTAGCTGCTTTACATAAGATAGTTTTGGGGAATATTTTATATTCTAACTCTTTCTTTTAAACACAATACAGATTACAGTAAAAAAATAAAGACCCTCTGTAAAAATTGCTGTAAAATAAAAAGAAATATTATATTTCACTTGTGATGGAAGAGCCTTCACAGGAGATGCTCTTTAATTTAGTCCTTAAGTCATCCAATTGTGAATTAATATTCCAAGACTTTATACAATAGTAATGTATAAAATAACACTATCATCTAAAAGCTTTACAGTACCATGGATAGAGCAGCAAGACATGATCTATTCTTATTACCTTTAATAAGGTAAGGTTACCTTTGTCTTTCAAGTAGCCAACTGAACAATTCAACAAGATTTTTTTCAAGACGATTTTTTTCTTCTGTTGTTGAAAAATAAATGGCAACAATAGCATATGTTCAATGCAGCTCGTTGTTCTCACTCCTTTCACATCCATGGAGCTGGTTGAATCTTGATCCTTGCCGTGCTGTACTCAAGGCCATCATGTTGTGTTTTGTGCAGAAAGTATGTATAATATTCTCCAGAGAAGAGGTAGCAATGCAGAGGCTTATTTTTCTTTCGACATACATACATGTCATGAAATATTAAAGAAAATCCTGTTTAATGGTGTTACTTCACATTCTGTTAATGGTGTGGCAAAGCTAATCATGGTAGATAATTTTCAAATCAAGGGCAAATAGAATTTCATTTACAAAACCAACTGTTAAAAGTTTAAATTGGAAACCCTGAAATTATTCTTCTTACTCTAATTATTGAACTTTTTTATTGTGATGGTTCCAAGGGAGCCATGGTTCTTGTTCTTGATATATGCACATCAGAAGTATACTTATTGACTGCCCCAGAGAGCCTATAACCAGAGCAGCTGCAAAAGGAGGCAAGAAGTGGGGAGCTAGAAAATTCACTGTATTAAGAAATCCACTCTGATTCAGGTAATATCTACAACTGTGGCAATTAATCTATCATCTTTCTTTCAAAGCCTTTTACTGTGTATGTGGATATATTTTTAATAATATTGGTATTTTTATGCAATTATGAATTAATAAGGTCTGGAGTGTCTGGAAATATTCTCATATGGAATAAGGACAACAAAGGGAAGCAAGGCTAGAAAACAGTTTGCTCTGTGAAAAGATTTTTGTTTACATCCTACTCCCTCATTAAGAGTTACTGGTTGTGCTGGTAGAGTTAATTTTCTGCATAATGTGTGTTGTGAAGTGGTACCTTGGGTTTGTGCTGGAAACAATGTTGATTATACAAGCATGTTTTTGTTATTGCTGACAGAACCATGGTCTCTGCTACCTCTCACCACTTCCCACCAGAAGGACAGGGGGTGTACAAGGAGCTGGGAGCGAACAAAATGAGGACAGCTGACTGCAGCTTACCCCGGCTGTATCCTGACCTCCAGAAGTGCGGACATCCGTGCCACTCTGCACAAAATGCAGGACCTTGTGAATAACATCAAGCAGGAATATGAGCAACTGGCTCAACAACATCTTTCAAGGATGGGGACTCACCGGATGGCTCTCTTCCATCGTTAGGACTGTTATTTGGACTATTTTAATTATCATTATTGTTTCAGTTATGTTACCTATTTTCAAAAAATGTTGTCTTTATGTTGTCACCTCTTCTACCCCAGTGCCTACCTCCACTGAGACTCCTTACATGGAACGTTCCTCCCTACCCCAAATACCCCCTGCATGTTTTTTTAATTTATACCCAAAATCCGAACACCGTCCTGACCCCTCTTTCTGAAAAAGAAAGGGGGAGATGTTGAAACTCGTGTTTGCTTTAGTTTAATTCAACTATTGTTCTGTAATGTTAAATGGTTTGTTCCCTTGTTTCCCCTATTCCCAAGTTGGTTTATTCCCGAAGTTGTGTACTCCCCCTGTTTCCCTATATGGTTTTTCCCCGCCTATGTTCCAGTCCCTTCCCTGTCAATCCCGGTTACCCAACCCCTCACGCTGCCTCTATTCCAGCTCGTTCTGTGTCAGTTCTCCCCAGAAACAATCCTGTGACCCCTTCCTCTGCCCGCTTACCCTGATTCGCCCTGAGACCTGTGACCCAACCCTTCAACTCTGCCCCGGTTTAACCCCACTGGTTACTGTGCTGTACCCGCCCCTTGTTTTGTATCAGTATAAAATCCTGTGCACGAGCTGCACGGGGCTCTCTCCTTGTCTGTCCCCTTTGACATAATAAACATCCCGGTTGGAACTTCAGCCTTGGGAGCCTCCCTCTTCTTCTTTACCTGAACCTGAGATGCGGTGAGCTGACTGCACTTGGGAACCTTTGCTCCTAAGGTTCAGCTGAGGGCACAAACCCCACGCCTCAGCTGTTCCCCACACCTGGCGTGGAGCCGGTGTGCCGAGAGATAGCCAGGGTTCCAGTCACCCGCGTCAGTATCCCACACAGTATGGCATTATGTTCAACACATAAACCAGGGGAAGAGCTGCCTGGGAGCTACTGCTCTGGAACTGAGTGGACATCAGCTGATTGGTCATGAGGAATTTGTTTTATTTTGCATGACTTGTCTTTTTTGACGTTTATTTCCTCCTCTTTGTTTTTGTGGTGTTGTTGTTGTCATCATCGTTGTTATTTTCATTTTCATTACAAATTTATTATAATTTTATTATTTTGTTTTATGTAATGTCATTACATTTCATTCCATTATTTAATTTCATTTCCATTTAATTTCATTTTTTTCTATGACTATACTTACTCTATCTCACCCTGAAAGTTTTCTCATTTTCACCCTTCCAATTCTCATACCCCTATTCTGATTAGCTGGGAGGAAGTAATCAAGTGGAACTCTTAACCTAGAAGTTGGAAGCATTTAGTATTTGTGTAAAGTTTCTGGTTTGGTTTGTTTTTCATTCTCAGGAAAAGTCAGAATAATAACCTATTTTTAAGTCAGATTGTAATGACTCTTCATTAGTCTTATGGAATGGAAAGCATTGGATGAAGCCCCAAGGTGAAAATTCCTAAAATAGTGGTGTTTAGGGAGAAAATTGATATTATATTTGGTTGTTTTGGGGGGGGGGGGGGGAGGGGGTTGGGGTTTTGGGATTTTTTTATTATACTTCAATAAAATAAAGAAAATGACTGATTTTTTTTTGTAATGGCAGAGATAATACTGAAGAAAGAAGTCTTAAAAACTTATGCATGATATAAATGATAATTTATGCCTTTGAGTGCAATGGACTTATGCACCTAGCTTTTTAAGTAATAATTTATATTATTCTAACCTCTTTACCACAGATCTTTTTCCATTCCTGTGCAGCTACTCTGGAGTACAAAATCATAATGAATCTCTATATCATACAGAGTTTGGAGGACTTATTCATTTTTCCTGCAAAAGTTAAATAAAGCACAAAACTTTCAGCCCATCAATCCTTTAGCAAGCTGTCCAAGGTGACATTTCATTAGCGGATTTTGTCAGTGGATAAATTGTACAGCATGCTCTGAAGAAAAGGTAGAAAACATCCAGTCCTTTTTCATTAGATCCATCTGAAGCTGAACCACTGGAGATTATACACAAAAAGCACATAAGACAGAAAAAATTCTATTCTGACTATAAAACTGCATTAATCATTCATTTCGGAGTGCTTTGAGTCCCTGCCCCTTCTCTGGTTAGGCCCAAAACTGGCAATTTAGTTTTGATCTGCATGACAGATATATTTCAAGGAAAATCACAGACATAATGACTCCTGCCAAGCTTGATAAAGACCTCATTCGTCAATTAAGGATCTTCCAAGAGGGCAAGATGGATAGAGCAAACTGGGACCAATCACATGGTACTATGAACAGAGTTGTGGCTGACAGGATTTTTCTCCTCTTTCTGTCACATATGCACAAGCACATATTCACCAAAACAAACACACACTCACATGCACACCCCCCACACGTATTCTTCTTGTTGATTCTGGGAATAGAAGTAATCATGGGGCTTTGATTCACTGGTATGAACTAATTACCTAAGAGACTGGGATTACTTTGCTGCTACACTGACGGTAAGTGTCAAAGACCTGACCAAAGATGATAAATACCTGTGGAGTCACCCATGTACTGCAGTGTCAAAATTATTTTTTTCTTAGTGAAATTTTTACAGGCTATGATGAAAATCAGTATTCTAATAAAAGTGAGCTATGTAAAGAAATAAGAGTGCAGCAAAAATTAATGAATTGCTGGAAAATGTGCTACATAAAGAAGTGAAGCTCCAACACTATAGTGAAGATACACTGTGACAGTTAAGGACCAACTAAAATTAGTGATAAGCCAATTAGAGGGGCACTCTCAGATTAAAATCATGGATACAATACAGTGTTAGGTCAGTGGATTTATTAGATACTGAAAAGCCATTTTGTAGTTAAAAGCTTGGTCAAACACGAAGACATCAGTGCTTCCTAATTAGACATCACTGGCAAACTTTATTTTCAGATGTTGCCTAGGATAAGAAACAACACCCTTATGCACCTTTATGCATAACTACTCATTAAAGTAATTTTTGGAAGAGATTTCACACCAAATTTTTCTATTAGGTATTGAGATCACAAGTATTTCTGAGAAATCTACACCTGTTTAAAGCATCAAAAATTACTGATTTTACTTGGCATCTCTGATGATAGCAGTAGGAACTGATTCGTAAACTTTGCTTTACTGGTTCCTGCTCCTCATTTTACTTTGCTCCCTTTCTATGTTTCTAATATTATAACCTATCCATCTCTATCACTTCCCACCACTAAGAATGATTTCTTCTTTCCCTAAGAGCATTGGTCAGATATTCAGAAGTCATCCATATTTTTTTCTTTCCAGACATATTTTTGTTATAGTCATATTTTTCTTTCCAGATTATTTCTGCTAAACATTCTCGTTTAGGCTAATTGAATGAGAAATGGTTATATGCTACTGGCCCACAATGAAAAATTGTGAAATACTGCAGTTCTAGATTCAGAACAGATTTCTTGGACAGCTAGTGCCCTGACTTTCTGATGGACTTTATTCCACCTCCAAAGAAGGTTTTTTCTGATGTTTGAAGTAAACAAAGCAATAACTCCTCATATTCCTGTATTTTGTCAGTGTCTAAAGTTCCACCAGAGGAACAACAGGTCATAAACTTGAGTAGACTTATAACCTGAAGATTCAAATGAAGAGTGTGAGAGTGCAGAAATGGTGGAAAGTCATCTCTATCCTCTTCTTTCACTTTTTAGCTTAAGAAACACAGTAATAGATAATGTCTTCATGTCCTAAATACTTACTAACAAATTCCTCCCCAAATTTTGGCATTTGAAAGCACTCAAGTCCTTATTTGCAGAGAAATTTTCACTTTGGAGCAAACTTGATCTTTATTTTCTTTAATATTTTGCATATCTGAAATACCCAATATTAAGAAGTGCTTTCTAATAGCAGACTTCCCTGTTTCATTTGATGACTCAATTTTTTGACATCAGAGCCTGTGGATTTGTCACTTGTGCTTTTATAAACATGCATAAAAATTAATTTCAAAAAATGATCTGTAAAGGCATGACTAGTTTTTATATACACATTAATTAACCAACATGTTTTGAAATTTGCAGCCAGAAGTGAAAACAGTGATTATGCTGTAAAGGGTCACTGGCCATTTGCAGACCTACATGTGAAGACAGCAGACACCTAACAGTGGAATGAAATGGAATGAGTTTTAAAATTCTGTCTTTTCTCAGATTCTAACCTTTTTAATAGTTAATTAAATTTTTACTAAAATAATGTCGATTTTTTCTTATTTTATTTACAGATGACATTTTAAGTTTTTCATTGGAACACTAAGAATATCTTGGCTTTCATGACACAGTCATTGGGAAAATTACATAATTTAAAAAAAATACGTCCAAATGTGCTCTTATGAAATGCACTGTATCTGAAAGACACTTCCAGTGAAAAAAGCTAGAAAGAGGCAGCCAGTGTAAATACATCCTTTTCTGGTATAAGAAAAACTAGTGATATTTAAGGAAGGAAATTCTCTATCAAGCTGCAACTTATAGGTGATTCTCAAGATACTCCTTTTAGAGGTCTAAGGTGGTATTTGGGATGGCTTAATAAAGTAGTTTTGAAAAAATAGTTTTGTCAAGTTCAAATTTTAGCCCAGGGGATCTCTGGCTCTGAACTGCTTTCTGAGAAATGTGAACACAGAAAATGTTCCATGAGATGCTCTCATCTCCCACAGAGCTCGAAGGGATACAAGCATTGTCTCCCTTATTTTCTCCACATTTTCCATGTACTGGACGCAGAAAAGGACACAAAGCCTCCTTGCAGCCACAAAACAAGTCTCTGGCAGCTTTTCTTCAGCTGCACTTTGCCAGTGGGCCAGGAGACTACACAGGGAAGGGAGGGCACAGTTCCTGCTGTGCTACTCAGGTGACAAAGGGGAATATTATCCTTCAACCAGGAACGAAAAATGTCAGTGTACTTCACCTTTGTAGAAAAAAAATGTTCTCAACAGACTATTTAGTTTAAAAGTCTAAATCAAACCACATGTGATACTGAGGAAAAAACCCCAAAAGATGTCAAAAACTCAAGGTAGTTCTCACCCACAGACTAATTTTAGAGCATTTGAAAGTACGGTGGAACCCACTGAGACAATGAACCTTTAGTCTCCTTAGGAATTTATCCCACAGCATGTGAAAAAGATAAGTACCTGCGTAAAATCCAGAACGAGAAACAGAGCTGTTATTTATGTGGGTATGAATATGTCATATGAGATATTACTGTATTTAATATGTTTTAATGAAAACAAACTGGTTTAGATTATGGTACTGAGGAACTTGATTACTTTGGTAAAACCTAAATAATTTTCATTAAATAATTACATTTAATTGTAATTTCAAGGAGGTAAAAGCCTTCAAAATTTTAACAGCATTTACCAGTCAATAGGGAGAGCCACTAAATGCGCAATGCTCCTCCAGAAATAATGTTCCGAGTTGCAAGTATCCTTCACAATGCTCTTATTTTTTACTCTTCATAAAATCATATTTGGATCATATATATAGTAGAAAATCTATGATAACTATGCAAATGTTAGTATAAAATCATGTACAAAATGGTACAAAATGTTTTATTTCAAGATAGTCTTTGTTGGTGTGTCTATGAAAAGTTTATTGCAATTATTTATGTATTATAAATACAAATAAACTATACTACAGATTTATCTCAGTATCTCTATTATAACCCATATTTTCATAATGGACTAATATCTTTTATAGTTTCTTCCTAATGAATGTTACAGTACTATTTTCTAACTACTCAGAATTTAAGCATTTCAACAAAAGGCTGTTGGCATTTGTTTACAACTGTCATTTGGGTTTCTTACCAGATTTGAGAAAGTATTCAAACTCTTTCACTATATTTTGCTTTTTGAGAGTTTTTTTTTGGAAGAAATATGTCCATTTTACTGGTACTTGATAAAAAACTTTTTTTATTCCCAATGAATTTTAACATTTACTCGATTTCTGAAAATTAATTACTAGGCCCAAGAGGTCTGAATATGCTCACAGAAATGAATAATTTAAAAAATACACTACCAAAACCCTGAATTTTTAAGCAAATAAAAAGTGTGAATATGGAGAATTCTGATTTCCTTCTCCTACTGAGACCAGTGAATATTTCAGTAGTTCTGATTTTGATCCTTGCTGAAGCACACAGCTTCTAAACAGTGAAACAGGATACAGGAAGTAACCCTTGTTGAATTTACTTAGTTTATTCTTTTCCTGGTTGGTTTGATGACCTGAAGTTGATATGTTCCAATTAGGAACATAAAGGATGAAAGATCATGAAAGCGTAACAGCAGGTTTCAAGTAGCATACAGAAAAGGTTGAGTTAATTATTTTTCTAATAATAGCTCTAAATTTTTTTTCATGAGAGCTATATAAGATGAAAACTTTGGTTTAGAAAATTTAAATATTCATCATGCCTCAGGTAGCTTCTTCATGTCTAGAAATAAAACATATTTCTTGCAACCATAACTTGGCTGTCTGTCTTACAACTTATTACAATACTGCCCAAGGAGCTCTGCTACATGCTCCCAGTTGCTAAGTGAAAATTTTGCCTTCATTAGGTTTTTTATTACAGTTCCAATAGTCTGCTTGGGAACAGAGTTTTGGGTTTACAGTATGATCAAAGGTGTTAATGTACCACCTGTTCTGTGCCATAGTACTCTGTTTAACTCAATAAAGGCTGTGGTGGGAATTCAAAAAGATCATATTGTGTACCACAGATTATATAGGACAGCTAAACCATATACTCTGTTTCTTCTTTTTTTAATTTTTTTTGATGTGTTTAGCCTCCATTCAGATCTTTCAGGTACCTATATGATAATGGTAATGATATATTTAAACAGAGGTTTGGAGCAAAAAATTCTAGAATCTCAGTGGTTTTACCTTGTTAAAGACTAGTATAGAGTGTTGGCTAGAAACAAGAAAATGTCAAAAAATCTTATAATCCTTGTCTGATCTCTAAGTTATCAAATATTTTTGCATTTAGAGCTTAGTAAGGTGAAGATGCCTGCTTGTGGTCTTGACAGATAATTCAGTGACTACCATTGGTACTTAAAGACATAACACCAACCACAGCCCCAAAATGCACAGGGTAACAGAAAATATGCCCTTCTTGAAAGTAAATGACACATCTTTCTTTCCTCTGTAGGACAGTCAGGCTTGACATTTGCAATAATACACAAGTTGCAAACAGCTAGTTATTATAAATTAATCTCTCCATTAAAATGCCTTTTGACTAATAGGAAGAAACTTATATACGGTGATATAAATCTTACTGCTAGCACTAAACCCTTCTAATTATGGGTTAGACTAATGAAACATGATAAAATTTATGTGCAATAAATGCACATAATTTTTTTTTTTTTAATTCTATCCTTGGCATGAAACTAAATTAGGAATCTCTAAAGGAATACAAATAATCAAGTAGGCGAAAATAATATACTACTCTTCTAAGTATCCTTATGCTAAATAGTTTCAGGTGATCTGCTTCAGCTGATTCAGAAAATAAAGACATTAAAATAAAACCCAGCTGTCTGCAACTACTTACTATCAAGTTACTTAGCCATGCAGGTCATTTGCAATTTAATTTAAATTTCCCGTAAGAATTTATTTTTTAAATTATTTTTAATTTCCTTCCTCCTTTTCTCTGTTGCAGCAGATGATTCAGTCCTGTTGCTTTAAATAAATAGATATGTGACTATAATTCAGAAAGATATAAGAAAACTATGACCTCAAGGTCTTTATTTTGATCTTGTCTATAAAAAACTGCAATCAGAAATGTTTCTGCTAGTATATGAATAGTAACAGTATTGTAGTGTTTTGAATCTTTAAATATTTTTTAAAAAATGAGAATTTAGAAGACAAATATTTTTTCAGATTTAAGTGAGTCAGATTTCTTCACACCTTTACAATGTGGTCCTGTGTGTTGAAGTGTGTTTCTGGAATTCATGAAATAAATTATTGATGGTTTCAATTCTTTTCAGTCCTCTTCTGTTCTTTGACTCGAAATTCTGTTTTTATAAGCAGAAAGTAATAAAGATTAGGTAGATCACTGCTTCAGAGGATCCTTGAAAAACATATATCAAGCATTATATCTGGTCTAGAAATGTTATTTTTAGGAATTGTCTCTGTAACTCACAGGTTCTGGGGACCACATTTACATATTTAGGTCAGTCATATTTTTCCTGAAAAAAATTATTTTGTTAAATGTGTTTTTGAAACTAATGATCCCTTACAATCTCAAAGAATATAAGTTCATGAAAAAAACCCACAATCTCTAAGGAAGTTTCCTGTGTTTGAAGGACATTTCAGAGAGAAATAACTTCCTTACAATAACTGTGTGAAAAGTAGCCTGATGATAAAAAAAAATACCTATACCTAAAGGAGTTTATGGGAATTAGAGCTTTGTCACAGTGAAAATCAGTGAAATGTGTTGCTAATGATTACAACACTTCAAAAATGCTAGTATTGCATGCAGAATGCTTAAGTGTGAGTATTTATCTCACAAGAAAAACAACAGTTAAACATTAAATGGTTGGAATATTGGTAATGAAAAGATTATTGGAACACATGCCTCAGAGAGAGAAGAGTTTGTATAAAAAGACAGTAATGATATACAGAAATATTATTGGGAAAAAGTGTAACGTAATTAGGAGCTAAATGAGATGCTAAGCATCACTGAATCCATCAAAGACAGGGCTAGGGTCAATCCACCCAAAACCCTAATGTAATTGGAAATTCACCCTAAAGTAATTGGTGACTGACATGTCTAGCTTCAATCAAAAGTCAGTAATGAGCCAGAAATACTACTCCCCATCATCTATTTGTGTGAAATAACATCATCAATTTAGAGAACATATGAAATACAAGATTTAGTATGTGAAAAGACAACAAAGGAAGGTGAATATTGTTTTATCAGATAGGAATGATCTTTTATTTCCTTCTGCATCACTAATTCAGACAGTAGGCATGTATGTTTCCAGTACCCTTCAGTACCTTAGACCAAGCACAAGATTATATACATTCAAGGTTTTAGCATGCTACATAACTTGATCTCCTTCTGCAAAAAGGTGACCTACTTAGTCGATGATGGGAAGGTTGCAGATATTTTTTATCTGGACTTTAAGAAAATATTTGACCCTGTTTTCCAAAACATTCTCCTGGAGAAACTTGTAGGTCATGGTTTTAACATATGTACCCTTCACTGGGTAAAAAACTGGTTTGATGGCCTAGCTCTCACAGTGTTGTTAGTGGAGATACATCCAGTTGGTGTATGGTCACTAGTAGGGATTCTACAGGGATCAGTGTTGCATTCAGCCCTGCTTAATATCTTCATCAATGACCTGGGTGAGGTGATCGAGTGCACCCTCAGTTAGTTTACAGATGACACCAAGTTGTTACTGTGACGCAGATAGAAACACACAGCAACACACACAACAGGCGTTCAGGCAGAGAAGAAGAAAGGAATTCTCTAGTTTATTGTCGACCTCGTATATATAAGTTTCTGGACAGTGACCAGAGATTGGACAGAGAAGTTCCCACCTCTCCATCTCCACTGGGCACTTGAGAAGTCCATCAGGTGATATTTTTTACAAAGGAATGCAAACATGATCCTTGTTTATCTTACAATTCATGAGAACTGACTCCACTATACTAAAACAAATCAGAAGGCTTATTTTGAGGGACAACACCAAGTTGGGCAGTAGTATTATCTTCTGGAGAGTAGGAAGGCTCTGAAGAGAGCTGGACAGGCTGGCTCCAAGGATTAAGGCTAATTGGATGAGACTCAGCAAAGGTCAAGCTGCCAGATCCTGCCCTTGGGTCACAACAATCCCGTGCAGCACTACACACTGGGGCAGAGTGGCTGTGAAGCGGCCAGTGGAGAAGGACCTGGGAATCCTGGTAGGCATCTGGCTGATTGTGATCCATCTGTGTGCACAGGTGGCCAAGAAGGCCAAAGGCAGCCTGGTCTTTAGCAAGTGTGGCCACCAGGACCAGGATAATGACTGTTCCTCTGTATTTGGCACTGCTGAGGCCACATCTTGAGTTCTGTGTCCAGTTTTGGGCCCCTGACTACAAGCAGGACATTGAGGAGGTGGTTGAGTCCAGAGAAGAGAAATGGAGATGTTGAAGGTTCTGGCACACAAGTATTACGTGCAGTGGCTGAGAAAGTTTGGGTTGTTTAGGCTAGAGAAAAGGAGATGTAGGAGTGATGTTATCACTCTACAACTTACTGAAAGGAGGCTGAAGCAAGGTGGGGATTTTCCTCTTCTCCTGGGTAACCAGTGACAGAAGGAAAGAACATGGCCGCAAGATGCACCAGTGAACATGAAATCTGGAAATCGGGAAGAATTTCTTCATGGAAAGGGTTGTCAAGCTTTGGAACAGGCTGCTCAGGGAAGTAGTGGAATCACCATCCCTGGCATTCAAGAAATGACTGGATGTGACACATAGTGGGTGTCCTTGACAAGGTGGTCCTGGTTGGTCAAACATTGGACTCAATGATCTCAGAGGTCTTTTCCAACCTTAATGATTCTGTGATTCTCTGACTAACATATTCCAAGCATCACTTTAGCAAAGGCTTTGCAAAGATCAGCTCTAATTGACTGTTTAACTGGTAAGAAAATGGATATTAATATATAAGCTAACTTTTTTTGTAAATTATGAGATACCCTAGTATTTCTAAAAGGAGCTACATGACACTTTTATCCACTTTTCCAGTTTACTTTCAATGCTTCTATAGTAATTTAAAGCCATACACACAAGATTAGATCACTACAGTTAGCCGAAGAAATTTTTTTTCATCCCTCAGTACTTTTTAACCATTTTACTGAAGGAAAGAGAAAGA
Source organism: Sitta carolinensis (assembly GCA_032173965.1). Classification (NCBI taxonomy): domain Eukaryota; kingdom Metazoa; phylum Chordata; class Aves; order Passeriformes; family Sittidae; genus Sitta; species Sitta carolinensis. The sequence continues at coordinate 53,824,468 of CM063313.1, forward strand.
TGCCATTTCAAGTTCTGGTGAGTAATATAAAGCTTTAATTACACCCATAAACCCACAAACATTTTAAACTGCACCTTTGAGTAAAAACCAAGACCACAGTAAATCTGTGGTTTATTTATTCCTTTATTCTGTGTCTAAAACTCTGTATTATTGACAGGTGTCATTCTCATTTCATTGGTACTCCAAGAATGCGATTTAAGTGAGCTAACCCTAGGGCTTCTCAGAAGCACTACAAAAATGGAAACAACATATACAGAAAACAACGTATGCAAAAAACAACACAGAAATGCATTGCTAGCTGCAATGGCAAAAGAACTCACATGTGAAGAAACACTCCAACCCAAACTGTTATTGAAAGTGTGAATCTACAGCTTTCCAACTATTTAGGACAGTAAACCTCCAAAGTCTCTGACTTTTGTGGACTCAGCTTCTGTTTACAGTATTGCACACAATTGCATGACATCCACCTTAGGAAGAATTGACTTCCTATAGAAAGGGCATGTGTGCCAGGAATGCAATAATTTCTCAAGGAATTGAGCAAATAGTCAAACTGTGGGACAGTTTGTCAATGAAACGATCAAATATAGGAGCTGGATTATACATTAGCTGAACAACACAGATAGTGTAATATGGAAAGCAGCATACAAAAACATTTCCAAATAGAATAAAGATCAAGAAAAAAAAGATGTGTGCTCACAAAGAATGGTAGACTAGATCTAGAGATTCTACAAGTCTCTTTCTTTGTTATCGTTAAATAGTTATTCACACTTGCTAGCCATACATCCTCTGTCTTGTCCTTTGTTCCCTATCTGTCAGAAGGAACAACTGTTAAGGAAAAGAAATGTTATCTGTGAAGCATAACCCATGTACACTTTCTGGCTCAGTGAGGATTGATATATTTTGTAACACAGATAAAAACATCAAGAATGTTGTATTCTTTATATACACTTTATTGAACTCCTAATAATAAATCACTATTTCTGCTACCTAATAATAAATTAATATTCAAATATTATCATTATTAACATACCCATATTAATATATTTATATTAAAATATTATATCAAATATTAACCAATAATATTCAAGTTAATATTCAAAATTGTATAATATTTCTCAACTGCCGTAAATAAGTTCAGTGGGGTAAGAGAGCACAGTAACTGAGATATTATTGAAATATGGGAGTCTGAACCCAAGCCACTGAACAAGTAAAGCAGGCTACAAAATGTCCTGCATTGAACTGAATTAGTTATGTACAAGAGAAACAAACAGACAAACAAACAAAATTTTAAGAACCCAAACCAGCTGTGCTTTTCTCTGCAAAAATACCAATAAAGAAAGGAAAGGGAAAGAAAAGCTGAATGAAGCTGTGAAGTAAAACTATTTCCTGCAAAAAAAGCAGAGGTAATTTGACCTCATACCAATAGCATTAGTTTTCAAATTTTGCCAAATTTTTATGACCTTGTTACATGGTTCAGGGGGGTTTTTCTGCCCACACGTGGAACTGAAAGTCGTATAATATTGACTACACTAGAGACTTTTCTGTGCTTCTTTGTATCATGCTGGTCATGAGCTTGAACAGAACAAATTTTTGCACTGCTTTAAAAGGAAAAGTTGGTTTTCATGCTTTGATGTGAGTTACAGCATGTCTATACAGTAAAGTACGTTCTTTACAGTACAGTCATGAGAACCGTCAAAAAAAAAAAGGTTGTGATATAGTTTCTTACCTGACAAAGCACGTGACTAGGCTGTTGATTACCATCCTAGTTAATGTTCTTGTTACTTTTGCTGCTGCTGCAATTGTCTTGTTGCATCAGCCAGCAGAAATGACAGAAACTTCATCTCACAGATTTATTGTGGTCTTGGCTTTTACACAAAGGCGCAGTTTAAAATGTTTGAGACTATGGGTGTAATTAAATTGTGGATTGGATTAAATTAGAATCTTGTTGACTGTGAGAGACAATGGCAAGTTATCCAAACTAAGTCAATTAAGCGTGTCTCAATATTCATTCAGAGGAAAGTGTTCATATTTTAATAAGAAATCTATGACTACAGACTGCCACATAAAAATTATAATAGATGCTGATGATGTTTTTATTTCCTATGCCTGCTTCTTCTTGTGTCTGCTTCTCCTGCTGTGTTGTACAGTATCCTGACAGCCATTTCATTTCAAATTTATATTTCCATTTTATGTTTATCAGTATTGAATTCAAAAATAAAGTTACTGTTTATTTGAGAAAAGCAATTTTGTCATGAAAAGTAAAGGAAGAAAAGGCAGAGAAAAATACCAACTGACCCCATAAAAGGTTTTTTTTTTTAATCTTTTAAAGGCACATATATTGTTTTCTGTGTAAAAAAGCTTCGTTAAAAATGAAAATGAAAGTTTTTGTCATCATTTCCTTACTTCAATAAGCTATAACTCTCATAATAATCAGAATTCTTTTGATAATCAATTACAGGGATAATTAATTATTTATGTCTAGTTTTAGGAGTTGCTCTTGTAAATACAGATGTAAATAATTTTACTAATACAAAATAGAAGTGCATTTTGTAAAGGCACTGCTTAGCCAAGTGTATATATTTCCTATTATATAAATGTGTGTTCAGAATTATATATATTTATTATATAAAATGTGTGTTCAGAATAGGTACTTTACAGACAATATATATTGTCCAAATTCATGAGCCTTGTTTTAAAAATTTTTCTGTAAAGTGAATTAATCTTGAAATATATTTTATTAGCCTCTATAGAACACATATTACTTACGTCCCAACCCAAAATGCAGCAAACACATTAAGGTGAAAAAAAAGCTAATGACAATGCCTGGTGGCATTCTTAATTTTTTTGTTTGTTTTGTTTTGTTTTGTTTTGTTAGAAAGTAACATGAAACACCTACTGTATTATGTGGTCATTTTTGTGACAAATCCTCACTTTTGAAATATCTAGATGATGTTTTCCACTTTTTCCTCCCTTTATCTCCAAGTATCACAACCTGCGGTACCAGGGAGCAGGGCAACAGGACCAAATGGACACATTCTGTGAAGTAAATCTGTACATGGCAGCAAATCAGTAGCATCCCATATGGCATTTTCCTGCTCCATACATATATGCACTGATGAATTTTACAGCATGCTGTGAGAGGTCAAAGATTTCCTGAGCACCTGCATGTTCATGAGTATATTTTCCTGCCCAAAATACCCTAGACAGGAATTGCAGAGTGCTAGCACAATACCATAGAGTGTTTCATCCTGTCTGTACTCACAGCACAGCTGTTGAAAAGGGACCTTCTCACATTCAACCTATACAGAGGAAATTTTTTCTGGTCCTAGGATGGGTCAGTCTGCACAATCTAAATCTTGGAAACCTTCCAGCTCCTCTCCTGGATATACTATTTCAGTGCTGGAAATTGTTTGACTTAATGTCCAACCTGACCCGTTCAGTCTGCAGATGTGTGTCTCTTGTTGGGTGATCTACTAATAGCAAGTAGAGACTGCCTTGGTTTTGTACTTTTTAAGTAGCTATAGAATGGTATCATATTATCCTTTAGCCTATACTTCACTGGTCAGCACCCACTAATGTCTGTAGGAATTATTCAGATAGTAGGGTAATACCAATACCAAGAAGGAGAGTGACTATTAGGCAAATCATAAATGCAATCAAATATACAAAATACTAATGAGCAAAGTGAATTTTGCTAGAAATGCAGCTGTGCAATACTGTCTTTTGTATTACAAGTTTCTGCATGTTAAAGCAAGGACACATTAACTATATATACATTATATATCTTTAAACACCTCAGAATTATATTCTGGAATATTTTCCATAAAACAGAGTAACACAGAGACACCAACCTGTCACATAATCAGCCTAAGTCTGGGGGAGTGGGATGGTTTTTACCCTATGAGTGACTCCAGATCTGTATCCTGGTACCCTCCACTGCCACCAAATAGGTCCTATGATGCAAATCATTCTGATCTGAATTAAGAAAGAAAATCCCATAAATGAGTCCTTCATATTAAATTGCTATGTTGTGAAAATTTGGTCCCTAGGACTAAAGAGTACCATTGTGTAAAAACCAGGTCACTGCAGGAGCAGAAGGAGGTATTTGCAGCTTTGTTACAGACTTTAGGCACATATTTATCATCTCCCTTCATGGCAATTTCTCAAATTTGCCTAAACACTAAGTTAATTGCTACTAAAAATTAAAGAGTATTATGAGACAAACTACTGAGTCTCACATTCAATCAACCGTTTTTTAGTAGTGTAGTGTTAGTCAGATAAATCTCTTGAGAGGGCTATGATGAGCATCTCACACCCTGAGCTACTCATTAAACATAGTGACTCTCTTTGTTTAAATCAACCTTTTTGCTTTTTCTATATTATATTATTATAAAATATGCAAAATATATCCTTCATAGCCCTCAGAGATTTCTTAATTATAGTGTTTCAAGGGGTTGGGGTTTTTTAAATGTATGCAACTTAACAGTGCTTTAAGTGCTCTCTGGTATTTTGAAACCTGTTGTTTCATTTGCTCTGCTCTGAATTTTCTCCTCTCTGAAATGTAACAGTTGTTTCTGTTATAGGTGTGTCATTGCCACAAAGTGTTTTTCCTAAGTTCCTTCCACTGAGAATTACCTTGCTTCCAATCAGGGGATCGAGTCAGCAATTAGACTTTTGTTAGAGCATCTGGAGTTTCTGGTAACAGGTTAATATGAAATTCTAAGCATATTTCAGTAAGGATTTGTCTAGAAAATGTTAGCACTGAAGAACAATATTGTCACGTTGTAAAACCACAACCAATTTGATTTTGCATACATCTGATTCCTGTGTTAGATTCTGTTTAGCTTTTGATGAATATTCTTATTCCTATGCAATTCACTTGTCACCTGACATCTGATTGTTTCATAAAGATTTTACATTTACAATCACAAAATGGTTTAGTTTGAGGTTTTTTTGTTGTTTTTTTTTTTTAACCAAAAATGGGAAGCTAAGCATTTTCAAGCTATTCTTAAATAAATATATTAAATAACCTGTATTCAAGAACTATAGTTTAGTATCAGGCAAAGAGGTGAACCTCATATTTCCCCAAATATGATTTATCTGTAGTTTAATTTTGGAAGTTTATTATAAAGGTTAATTCTTTTTGTCACTTCTTTTTTTCTTTTTTCTTTTTTCTTTTTTTCTTTTTTTTTTTTTTTTTTTTTTTTTTTTAATTATACACTTGATTATCTAGTCACTAAGGGGAAATTATATGCTTTAGCTAAATGATAATAAGGAGAGATACCATGTTTTCATCTATGTCTCCAAGACATCCAGTTGGTACTAGACCAGTCTATTCAAGTGGAGCAGGGCTTTGATAGTCAAGTCTGATTCATGTGGATGTGTTTGTGGTTAGGTTGTGCTCAGCCAGATGTCAGTTTTTTGACAACACAAATCATCACCGAAACTGGTTTGAGTCACTTATCCTTCTAGACTTGAGCCTGGATTCATTTGGGGTATGATCAGATTTCTGCACAAACTTCGTGCTTCCATCTGTATTATGGTTAAATAGCATCTATTTATTGAAGAAGAATGATGTAATAGCAGAGTATAGACACAACAATATTTTAGTTGCTTTGCTATCACTTCATGGAATCATACAACCCACAACTGATACTCTTGTGAGCCGTTTTCTTCCATCAAGCTACTTAAAATGTGGTATCAGAAATGCTGTTCTAGTCTCAGCTGGTCCTGTGGCGCTGGGATTTCTCTCCCTAGCTACAGTTTGATATAAATATTTAGTTTGAGCACAAAGAGTAGGCAAGACAGGCGCCCTGGTGCTTCAGGAGTTCCTGTTACTGGGACCAAGTCTGCAAATTGATCTGTTTATCTGAATGAATACACAAGTTTCTTATGGCCTGTTGGACCTGAAACAAACCTAGTGGTAGATGGTGATGCGAGAATACATACTCAGTATCACAGCTTAAACCATGGAGTGAATGAACCCCGTGGTCGGGGAAAAAGGCTTATATGAACTGTGGAATGATATTTGGACTTGACTCTTTAAGGAGAGTCAGACTGTTATACTTATGCATATTCATTTAAGGTCTTAAAATCAAAAAAGCGTAAGATAAAACCCAAAACTCTGCCTTAGTCCTAATAGGTGGGTGGACTGTTCAAATTCAAAGTGGTAGGAACACAAATGCTAAACATCATGAAGTTATCTGTGCATGTTTAATGAGTGCTATGAGTAGAATACTAAATATTAGTAATTTATGGAAAAGATTAAGTGACATGCCATGAATGTTTTTCAAGCTGAAGTGTAATCATACTGGTAAGAACACACAACGATATATATGAGCAAGGAAAATATAAGAAGGTAGACTTCATTCATTAAAAAAATTATATTCATATTTCATGGAGTGTGACCTTCAAAATTCAGTGCATTGTATCTGTAAAAATAACACAGAAGCAAATAAAGCAATGAAGTCTTGTTACTAAGGGGTTGATAACATAAAAACTTAGTAAATCTCTAGTGTCAAATATTGTGGGATGCTATTTCAAATTCTGATTACTGTACATGTTACACAAACTACCTATATGTTTTTTGATGACCATATTTTTTCTTGATCAGGCTGTAAGACTTTTTTCAGTATTCATTGCAGCAGATAAAGCAATATAAACTGTTGCATATTTTTTCATTAATTAACACAGTTAATACTGATTTATTATTTTTATTAGAATATCCTATACAAATGTATTTTCTTTTTTTCTGTGTTGTATCTATATCCAGTCAGTATTCAATTTTGCTTGGCAATATACCAATGCAGAATACAGCACAGTAGCTATCCTTAAAATTTCAGTACATATCAACCAGAGATTGAGCATAGCATGTAGTATGAATACTTGAATGTCCAAAGGGAAGAAGTTGTTTTCCATAGAAATATGGAATTACTACTTCATATATGTGGTGGTTTGAACTTGGTTGCAAGCCAGTTGCCTGTCAAAGGCATTCTATCACTCCTTTTCTTAACAGGGCAGTGGAAAGAATGTAGAACAAAAAGCTCATAGATCAAGATAAAGGCAAGAAGATCACTCGACTGGTACTGTTACTGGCAAAACAGGCTCAACTCAGGGAAATTGGTTCAATTTCTTATCAGTCAAATCAGAGTAGGGTGATGAGAAGTAAACCCAACACTTAAAAACACGTTCAACCCATTCCTCCCTTCTTCCTGGGCATGACTTTACTCCAGATTTACTCTAACTACTCCTTCCCATGCTGGGAAGAGGGGTGGGGAGTGGAGACTGCAGCCGTCTGCCCAGCATGGGGACCTGTGTCCACAGGGCCTGCTGGCCAGTCTTGATTGATAAGTTCCTGACTTACACCAAGGCAAAGCTCCATGCATTTCTAATGATAAGTTATAGAAAGGTCATGCACCCTCCTCACCTTGCCAGACTCTGCTGCCTAAAACTCACATATGCCTCCAGCACAACACTTCAGGCACTCCTTACTTTTGTGTGTGGGGAGTGCCAGAAAACTTTGATTTGAACTTTAGTTGAAAAACCATGTATGCCTTACATGCTGGTATGTTTGGATGTTTCTATTATGTTTGAATAGTGACCTTAAACTAAGATTCAGACTTGATTTGAGAAAAAAAAATCTTAAAGACAAAATCCCAGACTGATGATCACAATGATGAATTCCTTTAAAATTTGGCTGTGAAAAGACAAACTCATAATTTCATGAATTTTTTCTACTGAAATATCAGGTATCTAAAATTTTGAGATCTCAAGTAGAAAGTGTGAAAAAAAGAAAAAAGGTTTTCTTTGAAGCTTTGGGTCCTATATTTAAAGGGTGTTTAATTCTACATGAAAATTTCAGCAAGATAAAGCACAAAATGTAGTCTCTCCTGGTGTGTGTGTAAGATATGGAATATGAACAATTGCTTAAATTTTGTATGGATCATTACACAGAAGCTGTGGGTAAATATGTTTACTGTCTGCAGCTTTCTGAAAGCTGTTCTATGAGTAAATTTGATAGACTCAGCCAGAAAATATGTAAGTTAGAATGATTTTGAAAAATTACTTCTCCAGAACAATAGGCAATTTCACTGTCTCATTTAGAGAACAGTCAGCAGCTTGTGTCCATTATGTAAAACAGTTAGAAACTTGGCTTCTTTACCAAATAGGCTCTAAAATAACTTATTTAGCAAATGACATTTAATTTGCTCAGTTTGCAAAATCATCCACCATGTGTAGTTTAAAGGTGATTTTAAATATTCTGGTAGAAATAATATGAATCTCTGAAAATTTCCTGAAGGAAACATGGTACCGTATCTGTTGAATCACCACAATATCTTATTTTTTTCTTTATATAGTACTGTTTATGATTTCTTTCTTTCTTATGTTTTATAAAATAGTCTTTGGGTTGCATCAACTATCAATTTATCCAGTGATTTTAATTTCTACTGTCTATTTGTGCACATTTTGTCAGATATTAGGTTGGTATTTGCATATCAATATTACTGCTTTTTTGCTACTGAATGCAGACATGTGAAATGTTGCATACATTTGCCTTCTTCCACCCTTTAATAAACCTTTCTCTCTTTATGTATTGCTACTCAGCAGCAAGGCAGGGTGACATTTTAAACATTCCTAAGTGATGACAAATCAAGGCAGATACGCTGCTTTATCAGACAGAAGAGAGAATGGGGGGCAGGCTAGGGACATACACACATCTGTAGGTAACAATTAAGGGATGTTTGCTTGCACAGACCATGTGGATCTGTGCTGGCAGGGCTGCTCTTACAACTACAGATGTACAACAGCAGTCTGATCCCATCCCTTGCCATTCTATCTCAAACATATTCATGGAGAACCTTCCTTGGCAAAGTCATGTCAGTTGCTTTCTGTGGGTAGCTGCAGCCTGGGGCTACTTGGAGCAGGTCTACACAGAGGACATGCAAAGGCATTTGTCAGAAGTGCTTTCTTTGAGGTGGCACCCTTCTCCACTAGGAACTCAGCTAACTGACAGAATTCTCTTCTCTTCAAGGTGTTTCCAGTGATGGATCTTTACCTTTCTTCATCCAGTTGATTCATCTGGTTTTGAAAAATAAAGTAGGCTTTTAGAGTTGTTGAACAAATAAACCACAGCATACCAAGCTCCACTAAGATTTATACCCATTTGAAGATTAAAGACACAAACCTTTATTTTATCCAATGAAACATAGGACCTACTGGACCACTAGGTTGCTCATCCACTGAATGAACAGAAACAGCCACAGTCATGGAGAGTATGGATGGAAGGTGACCACTCAGAAAACATCTGGTAGAGGTTTAAAAATAGGCAAGCAAGTCTGTAAACTGAAGGGGGGAGAGGTGCTTTAAGGAGCACCATTCTGGTGAGATAGAATGAGTGTCAGAATTTTCTGAAGCAAGCCATGAAGAGGTTGTACTGATCTGAAAGTAAACTGGCAGGAGAAATGAACCTCACACAAATACCTTTAGAGAGTTTTCAGGTCAGAGGTACAATTTAATAGAAAGATAACAATAAAAGTGACAATATATAGAAGAACACACAGACATTTAAACATGCAAAGTCAGACTACAACCAGGTATCCTGTTGGTAAGGGTGGTGGTCACGGTCCTGTTAAGTGGTGGTTGCAGTCTTATTGAGGTGATGGCTGCTATAGAAAGTGGTGGTCCTGTGGTAAATCTTGTCCTCCTTTGGATCAGTCCAGTGGCGGTGTGCCAGAGACTGAAATATTTAAATATCTTCATGAAGGACTTTTAAAACCATATTACAAAAGCTGCAGAGAATAGCACAACACACTGATTAGGCCTCCTGACTGAGGCCTTACATGGTTCGCTGATGAAGATAAGACAAATTAGCTGGGTACATTCACAAAGCATAAGCTTAATTTCTTTGAGGAAGAGACCTTAATGCCAGGGCTATCAGCTGCCAGGTTGCACACAGACCCTCGCACCAAAGGGTGGGGGAGGAGAGGTTTCAGGGGTGTGTTGGAAAAGCCTCTGGTCAGAGGCTCAGTGATCACCCACCCTCTGCTGTGCAGAGGAGATCAGCTTGGGCCCCTTCACCCCGGGAAAAGCTTATCCACAGCACAGGGGGGGTCATGGCCCATCAGAGGCCCCCACAGGAGGGGCCCCAGACCCTGCACCAGAGCACCAAAGATGATGGAACAGACCCTCAGTGCTGCAAGGGACAGTGTCAAACCTTGCAATGGAGGCACTGGGGCATTCCCACCTGCCAGAGCAAGCTTTAATCCATGGAATTCTTTACTCTTCCGGGTGTAGCGGTGGCAATGGGGGACCCTCAACACCAAGAAGAGCAGATGGAGGGGAGCAACGAGATGCGGCTGGGACCCTCAGATGGGTGATATGCTTCCACCTAACCCCTGTCACTCTCCCTCTGTACCCCCACCCCCCCACACACACCTCTTTATTTCTTTCTTTCTCTTTGCCTCTTTTCTCTTTCTCTTTACCTCTTTTATTAACAACATCAAACCTCGTTTGGTTTTAATCATGTTTTGTAGGTATATTTTGAACCTGCAAAGTTCTTCCTGTTTTATACAGAGACACTCAATTTTCTATGCTCTTCTGGGTTTAAACTGGATAGTTTACATGGTGATGTCCGAGTACCCAGTTTTATCTGCTCAGGTTCTGGGGGGAATGCTCAGTGCCTTTCCCAGGGGCAGGAAGTTTCACAATGGATTGATACAATCCTGTGAGTCATAGGATATTTTTTAAAGCCCTTGTTGATCATTGCAGCTGCCTACTCAGCTTGTGCCTTTCAGTTCATTTCGGCCCATTAGCAGAGATGACCCAGTCAGGATGGGAGGGACTCTGCTGGTTCTTCCCTGGAGAGAATTACCAGGGCTGAATCATTGGTGTGAAGAAAACAACCCAAGAAATCTTACCCTGCCTGGAAGATTTTACCTCTTTTTCTATATCTCATTTAGCACCCAGCTTGTAGCCTGAGGTATCAGGTGTGCACTGGGCAGCTACTGTGAGCCACACATCATGGAGGGTTTATCAGAAATGAAGTGGAGGGCAGTAGAATACACAGTTTGGAATAAACACATGTAGTGCTAAATTTCTCCTGTTACCACTACGGAGATTTTCTTGTTCATCCTGTTCATGGATCAAACTCAGTCTACAGCATTTTTATTAAGTTTTCCCACCCAGGGTTTTATTTGTGCATCATTAACTGAATTCTTGCTTTTTGAAAGAGGCTAAAAGTGCTCACATATTAACAAATTATTTGATTATTGCAAGAGGAGAAAAAGAAATCTTTTTCTTTGGATGAAAAAAATTCCTAAATTACGTTTTAATTATTTTCCATAGATTGTGTTTTCCCAAGTATGAAGGAAAGTTCTTTGTAGCAATTCTTGTAAGGCTATGTAATTTGGATCTTAAATGTCAGGTTTGTTAGTCTTTCTTACTCATGTTAGTCTTCTGATTTAAAAATAATTGCTAATATTCTACTTCAGTGATGTGAATGAGCTTGACCTTGGATGTTAAAATTTCCACTCGTCAAAAAGGATACAGAACATCCATGGATAACCCTAAACTAAGCTTAAATCTTCTTGCACACTTTTCTTTCACCCCTGAATTTCTTTTGATTGCAGGGAAACTCTTGCTAATTACAGGCATGTCTGTAATTTTGCCATTTGTCCATTGAAGGGGAAACTCTCTACTGAAGTGCTTTAGGTGATATCTAACTTACAGCTTGTGATATTACTGACAGAACTCTTTGTCAATAAAAGGCCTTTCCTTTCTGAGCTACAGCAGCATTATTTAGACACCTTACTGATTTGTCACTGAGCAGCTCTGCAGAAGGTAGATTAATGGTCTCATGGAAAGGATTCCCTAAACAGGATTACCTGGATTTTTCTGTATATTCACTGGTGATGATCTGTCCCTGCATGACAGCAGAGTCTAAGCAGCAGGCATTACTTCAGTTGTAGGACTTAATTTTTTCTCATTCAGTCTCTGGTGGTAGTCCTTTTGACAGTGTTCCTTTTAGTAAGAATTTTCTTCATCAACAACCAGTATTTCTCTCTGACTTCCTACAGTACTTCCTCCTTCTTACCTGTAGGAATTGTCAGCAATCCTATACACTTAGTTTTTCTAAAAGTCTCTGTTCTTTCAATTTTACTCTTCAAGCTCCACTTAGCATGTTTTACAGCAGCTGCAAAACTCTTATTAGCTTTCATCACTTCAGATTTAATTTTCCAGATTGACTTTCTAGATCTTTTATGTGATTATCTAGCCCTGTGCTTTTATTAAGGGAATGGTCTCTTGTGGTTCCAGTACAGAGAGAGGCTTCCTGGACTGTTTCCACCTCTGTCAGGAAATTTCTTTGCAAACTTTTGTGCCACAGTGCTCTAGCACTAAGGTGAGAAAACAATTTTTTCATTTCCAGGCATTAGGTGAAGTATACTTCACTAATGACTGTGGTGAGATTACTGGATAATTGTGTAGTACTATTTTCTGTAATTTTACTTAATGTTCAAAGTGCACTAGTCTTTAACAACAATTTACTGAAAGAGGTTAATATTAAGATTATTTGACCTTCTACAAGATACTATTTTCAATGTTTTAATTTTGAAATACTTAGGTATTTTGATTGAAATATTCAGTTTGGTACCCTGTTGTCGCTGAAAATAAGCCTTCTGATTTGTTTTAATATAACGGAGTCAGTTCTCATAAATTGTAAGATAAACAAGGATCATGTTTGCATTCCTTTGTGAAAAGATATCACCTGATGGACTTCTCAAGTTACCAGTGGAGATGGAAAGGTGTGAACTTCTCTGTCCAACCTCTGGTCACTGTCCAGAAACTTAAATATACAAGGTCAACAATAAACGAGAGACTTCTTTTCTTCTTCTCTGCCTGAACACCTGTTGTGTGTGTGTGTTACTGTGTTCCCTCTCTACGTCACAGTAACAGTACCCCAGACTAAATAGCCTCAATAATCCCTCAAAATTCAAAACCTGCTGGAAAAGCAGTTCAACAGTTCTTAGAACATAGTTAGGAAGACTATCTTGTGTTGTTCAGTATTACTAGCACTACTGTTACTTTTGCTACAAGGCACAAAATCTTCTGTGGGTATACAGCTTTCCATTTTATAATTTTATTTCCCTGATTTCAATGGCTTAATTTTATAGCCTTAATATGTTCTTTTAACATAGTTCTTTTGTGAAAACAAAAATGAAGGCCCCAAATTAGCAATACTCTGTCTTTGCTCTTCCAAATGCATTAAGATGAAAAAATCGGTAAGTCCTTGTCAGTAAATTGCATCCAAGCTGTGTATTGAAGAACAATACAGAACAAATCAGAAAGGGTACACAGTGGGCAATAACAGTATGCATACACATTATTTTAATAGATGTTTCCTATTAGTAAGGCTACTTAGTAGTTCTTCTAAAATATTCTTTCATTCTTCCAACAAGCAGGAAGTGTTTTTGATTAAGTGCTGCTTTAATATTTGATAACCACATTAGTGACGTGGTTTCAGACTGAAAGCAGGCAGAAATACTAATTATGTACAGTGGTTTAGGTTTGCCAATTTTAGATTTTTTTCTCAGCCAAAGCACCAATGAATGTGGTGGGTCTATTTCCTGCAGTGAGATAGGATTAGGAGCAAAAGCTAAGCAGGCCTAAAGTTGAAAGGATATAAATAAAACTTTATTAACAGAACAAAATAACAAGAAATTAGAATAAAACCTTCAGAGTACCTTTCTTCTTCCCTTTCCAATCCACACCTTTCCTTCCAACTTACAATGTACAGAAAACAAACAATCAGAAATCTCAGTCAGTTTTCTACCTCTAAAATAGTCTTTCTTCAGTTCACTTAGGGAGAAAAGTATCTTTTGCTAATGCTATAAACTCTCCACAAGAAAAGAAGTTCTTGTGGCTTCAATTTTCACGTACAACAGCCACCCGAGGCCTGCAAAGTTCTTCCCATCTTTCACAATTCTTCTCACTGGTCCATGTCAACTCATTGGGGTGCTATTTTAAGGATGAGCTGTTCTAGCATAAAATAAAGGTTCTTTTCGTCCATCTCTGGGAACAAAGGTCTTCCCATTTTATTCCCAGGGCAAGGATTCTCATATTTTTCTTTACTATTCAAGCTTCTCATTAGAATATAGCTACTCCAACATCTGTTTGCTGTAACAGTGGAGTAACAGTGGAGCCTCTACTCGTGCTCACACATCCCTCCCCCAAAGCATTCCATGAATTTACAAGAGAAAAACTAAAGTCTGATATATCCAGTATATCTTTCCCACAGCCTCACCAAAGAATTTTAGCCCAAGCATTAAGGCAAATTTTTTGATCCTTCCTATCTAGAATTTGTCTCCTTCTTTACTGACCTCAGGGTTCCATGTAGTTGCCTCTATTAGCTTTATCCTTTCTTCTTGGTTCAAGAAAGAATTGGTGTTCATTGGTCATTTGTTCTCAAGCTGTATCAACTGAAACAGTTTTATACAGCGTCCTGCAGCGCTGAACAGTTAATTTAGTCCAAGCTCTGTACTGGAAGCATGTCTCGTTCCGCCTCTCTGTGCTGGCCACGTGCTCCCTGCCGGCACCATGCGAGCTGTGCCGGCTGCTCGCAGGCTGGAGGGAGGGTCAGGGCCGCTCCGGGCTCCGGGGCCGCCTTTAGCACGAACCGCGGCGGGGCACCGCTGCTGCTCCCGCCACACAGCTGCTCTCGATGCCGATACCGCCTCCGGCTAACAGAGCTCGGTGACTCTGCTGGAAAAAGAGACCGGCAGGCGCTGCCAGCACAAGGGCCCGGCCCCGCCGGGACGGGGCCCTGCGGGCTCCCCGGGGAGGGCTCGGCAGCCGCTCACCGCCCCTCCGGGACAGGGAATCCCGGCCGGGCCGAGCGGGGCTGGGCCGGGCCGGCCCGCACCCAGCATCGCCGCCTCCTTGAAAGTCAGAAGTGAAGAGAGCTACTTCTGGTCCTCCCTGTCCTTAAATGTCTATTTGTGAAGGCGTATCCACCCTTTTTCATTGGTTAAATCTTGTGTCAACATCAGAAATTGGCCACTTAGGACCAAAGCAAGACAATTCGTTATGGAAAAATCTTATTAGAAAGAAATTATTTTATATGAATAGAAGGATTTTAAAGGGGTGTCTGTCAGTACTTAAAAATAGTGGAGCAGATCAACTTCTTTTAATACTTCTAAATCTAGGTGAAAAAGTGAAAGGATTATTGTTGTTGTTGAAGGACATTGAGTTTGAAAAGTATGAAGTGATTTGCTAAAGGTTTTCTGTCCTTTATGTGGGGAATAAATCCCCAAAATAACTTGGTTCAAAAGTTATAAAGTTGATATGTTAGACAAAATAAAAAGTTAAAGTTGTAATTACGATAACTTAAAGTTTTAAGTACTTGTTAATGATTCTTGTTATTCACCGGGTGCTTCCTCTGCTGCTCCATCCTCGGGGATGGCGCCTGGAGCCAAGAGAAGGAAAGTGGCATCACTGGAGCTTGTGTGCAAATTAGAGAAAACTGCACGAACTAACCAAGAAGACCCCTAGAACTACGAGCCACCACAAAATAAAAGGATTTAAATCACATCTATGGGTCGGGAGTAAGGTATAGTTGTTCTCCTGGACCTTTTTGGCTCCTCACTAATTTCAGATACATTGGCCGGAAAGAGGACACCCCCGCCCCCAACCTCCGATCCAAAAGCGTCTTCCTGGGAACTCCTGCAAGGACAGAAGCCCTGCTTTGCCCGCATACCTTCAGTGGACAAAGCTGCATGCCGTCGCCTCTGAGTCACCTCTGGCAGCAGTGGCAGTGTGAGCACGACCCGTCAACCTCCCACCCTGAGCTGATCATTAAATAAAGACATTAAAAAGAAGCAAAGCCTCCTGCCCTGTTTATTTCACTTTAGGCTAGTGGATTCTTTAAACATTTATCCATTCTGCTGTTTTCTAAATTGTGGTGGTGGATCCATTTAGTTTTTCCTTTTGTTAAAGGCTGAGGAAGATTGAAGTCATGTAATCAATAGAGAACATCTGTTAGTTTTACTATAATATGTCAACAATAAAACAGAATTCTGCTACTGCTTATTTTCTAAAGGAGATGGTGATAGCCTTACCTGATAGCATTTATATGTTTAGCTTCAAGTCTTCTGTCCTCCATGTTAAAAGGAATGAAATTCAGCCAGCTGATGAAATGAAGATGAAAACAAATGATAAGAAAACAGGCTCTGCATGAAACATTTTCAAATAACTAGTTGCTGATAGATGTGATTAATGGTGATTAAGCAAACAAGGTTCAATGTGTATCTACAGAAACTGAAAAATAAAAATGAATACCACCCAGAGGGGTCAGAATGAGGATAAGAAGATGAGGCTGCATTGCCCCTGCCTTGCTGAAGCTGGCTACTGAGTTTCATGCACAGCCATATATCTGAGAATGGGCTTGTATCACGTGTGGTGCAAGAGGTTCTGATCTAGCTGCTAAATGCTATTATAATGAGTGGTAAAAGTACAGTCTTTACCATGGATGTGAACATTGCTTGGGAAAAACCGTTAGGGTCAGGAAGAGGAGAGATAGTAAAAGGAATCATCTATGTCAAAAATAGATATTTAATCCAAAATTCACCTTAATTTCCATGCTTCCTTTTAGCATTCCTTTTTGCAGAAGAATATATAAACAATACATATGATTAATAGTAAAGAACTTCGGTGATAAGAACACGATTACTGTTTCAATTCACAAAAAAGCAATTCTTGCCTCAATGTTTCTCAAGCCCTTTTTGAAGAGGCACAGTTCTCATGCTTCAGACTGACAGACTGACTAATTTTCTTTTTTTATTGTACTTTCAGAACATTGTTATTCTAAATGTCTTTCCAAGTTCTCAGTTGCTGATTAAGGAAGAAAGACTAAAACACCAATTGATGGCTCACAAACCAGTCATGAAATCAAAATAGGAATTTTGTTCTTTGGGCTGATAAATTGGTTCCTTGACCTAATGAAAATGCAGTGGGTGATCCTCATGGTAATTAACTAAAATGAAGTAATTCTTCAGCTTCTTCAAATTCTTTTATGCATGACACTGGATCCACTAAAAACATTGGGGTGGACATGGAAACCATACCTGAAAAATTAACCAATTCAATCCAGTATAAGTGACTCATTTGCAAAAGCATTATGGCCACAAGCCAGGAGAAATTAAAAATCAAAAAATGTAATCCTCTTAATGGCTTTCAAAACTGGCCTAATATGACATAAAAATCAAACATTTCATTAAATCAGGCCAGGTATGGAAGTCCTCCTCTGTTTCCTATCAGGTTCATATTCAAACAAATTTGTTACATATGAATGCCAAGTGTTGAGGAAAAAAGGAAATTAAAAAAGAGAAACTTTCTCTTTCTGTACAGTTCATTATACACATTGATTTTTGATGCACAATTTTAACACCATGGAAGACAGATATTCAAAGTCAACATGACTTTCTCCTGTCCCTCTCTACTCTCCTCAGATTTCACATATTTTTTTTTTTTTGATCATGATGTGTAGAATACTCTGAGGCCATGTAAAACCTGTTTGACAAATATTCTTTGTAAGCTTAAATAGTACTGGCTGTTCAGGCTGCTTACAGAATAGAAGATCCAACACAAATGGTAAGGATTTTATTCTTAGTAGATCTTGATGCTTTGCCCAAGTAAAGATGACAATAAAAGTCACACAGCATAGGGACTGATTAGGGTCTACCTTCGCACTTCATGTCTATGTGATGAAGTTGTTTTCTGCCCTAACAAGGATCAGTTCTGGTAATGTGCCAGATGTTAAGAGAAAAGTTTGTGATACCAACAGTTGCGCTATTGAGTTCAAACTGCCAACATGCTGTCAAATGCCATCACCAACTGCAGTCTCTACTATACATCTACCAACTGCAGGTGTTAAATCTTTGAATGTTTAGTTAATTGTCTCTGTTATATTCAGTTATCCAATGTTTCTCAGGTGCTGCAAATGGCACTGCTGGTGGTAGACTAGTTGAGGTAATATGTCATACATGCAGTATTGATAATTTCCAATAGTAAGAAAGAGCTATTTTAAAAAAATTATGTATCTACTATAATAACAGGGAGTGAATCAAAGAAGTCATGGACAAGGTTGCAAACAAATGCTAAAAAGGAAAATCATCATTGGAAATGTGTGCATGCTTGTGTATAAATCTGTTTCTACCATTTCATGTTTTCTCATGGAAAAGGAGAGTAAAAACACAGCAAAAGAATGAAACTTTCTGCAGTGGGTCTGTTCATAAATAATTGCATGTTAAGTTTATGATTGCACAAGAAGAACTGCTGTCTTGGTAAGACAGAGAAAACTAATGGCCACGTACCACAAGGAGATTTGAATGCTGTCACCCTGAGCTGCACCTTGTCAAATATGTCTCATTGTGTGATGCTAAGCTCCTTCACAGAAGTAATTTAGTGCAAATATCAGATCTTGCTTTATTAATCGGACAGTGAATAAACAAAAACCTCCCCCAAAATCTCTTTTTTGAGTGATATATTCTGTACTCTAGAGTAACTATTACATTTGTAGTTTCAAAGGAAAACCTTGAATTCATTATAATAACTTATTTTTAGACCTTATCAAACATTAATAAGGAATTATAAGTATATTGCTCCTCTTCTTAAGGTGCAGAATCATAATATCAGGTAATTTAGATCCGTAAGCTGCAGAATGTATAATAGTCCCATGAAATGGAGAATGTAAGCTTGTATTGAGAAGAAAATGGGCCAAGGAGAGCTATCAGAGAGATTTCACTCAAAGAATGAATCCAAAATCTAATACTGGCAGCACTGGCAATATTAACAATCTTTCTTCTTGTGATATTGTAAATCTGAAGAATAATGAGATGACAAGAACCCTACAGCATGGATTTCTCAAGATAAATCCCATGTAATCAAACAGAATTGATGATTTAACTAATAAGAGAAAAATACTTATTAAGATTATTAAGGTATTAAGATATTATTTAATCAAGTAAAAATTTTGTTTAATAGGGGAATTCTTGATCTGAACAAAATTGTTGTAAAATTGATGGACTAGGTGAAAAACTATAGTCAAGAAAATGGTCAGTGAATTGCTTCAATCAATGAATCTTTTTGTTTTGCACATTTTCTTTATTTCCTTAAAAGACATCCACATCAGAAGTGGAGGAGAATTGTAAAGGCTTTGGGTGCCGTTCACAGAAAAATGTAATATTAAATGTAGAAATCCTTCAAAAATCCATGGACGACATTTGATGAAGAAAGTACAAAGTGTTTCTATACGACAGAAAACTGTCACCTTCATTACAAGGTGAAGGAAAATAGGGAGGCAGCAATAGTTACGGTGGTTTGTAGAAGTTAAAACATTAAGTTAAAAAAGTGGTGAAAGAAAGAAGTTGTCTGTAAGTAAAAAAAGCAAAGGGAAAAAAAAAAAGAAAATGTGTTTGTGTGCACGTCATCTGGAAGAAAAAACAGTATAATAACTATCTAAGAGACTGCAATTTTGCAAGAGGAACAAACATTTATACGAACAGGAAAGAGACCCTTCTCAGCATGGTGCTATACAATTGTAAACCAAATTACAGAAACAACAGCTTTTTGCAGATGGAGTTATACTTTTCATTGAAGTGTCTTTTAAAACAGTAACATAATTCAAAACATCACCGAAGAAATGTGAAGAGAAGAATGTACTCAAAGAGAAAATAAGAAAGGCAAATTAGCAGATTTTCAAAACAATTGAATTTATCTAGGAATAGCCTGCTGAAGGCAGTTGATGGTAAGTCATTTTCTTCTGGACACAGCACTCCAGGTATGCACTCACCAGTGCCCAGTACAGGGGAAGAATGACCTCCCTGCTGCTGCTGGCCACATCATTCCTGATACAGGCCAGGGATCATTTGCCTTCTTGGCCACCTGGGCACAGAGCTGGCTCCTGTTCAGCTGGCTGTCGACCAGCACCCCCAGGTCCCGTTCCACCTGGGCACTGTCCAGACATAAAGTCGGCTCCGCCGGGAAGGGGCCTGAGAGGTATCAGGCCAGGATAGCCGGGTCTACCCCAGAGAGGTACTCTCCTCAGAGAATGCCTTCCAGGGAGCCAGCGGCTTTCCCTCGGCTAGCCTGGGGGTGCCTTAGCAGGGTAGTAGCCACGGCGGGCTATAGTGAATTCAGCTCAGTGAGTTCAGCTCAGTGAGTTCAGCTCAGTGATCCTGCAAGGCAACCCCTTCACAGCCGGCATGGAGAGAGAGATGAGGGACTCGTATGGCCATTCCACAGGGGGTAACTTTATTGCAAAGCACCCAGCGAAGGGGAGCCAGTGACGAGAAATCCCCAAAGTCTGGGGGAAAGTACAGAGGTTTTTATAAGGGTACATAGGTGGGTGTGGGGGGTTACAAACCAATGGGTTCCAACAGAGCTACATAAAATCCCTCAAAGAATTGTGGGCCTCTTTTTCCTCACCGTAACCAAAAAGTGTTCTCCTTATCTAGGGGGTCTGGTCCTTGCTATTGTGCAATGCTCCTTATCTCTTTAGGAGGCCTGCTTCTTCATCCCAGGGGCCTCCCTCCACAGCAGCGCCGCGGTGGGCCTGCCAGATCCCACACAGACACTCCATCCCCAGCCTATAACATTGCAGGAAGTTATTGTGGCCAAAATGTAGGACCCTGCACTTGGACTTGTTAAACCTCATATTGCTGGATTTGAACCTCTATAGCCTGTCCAGCTCTCTCTGCAGAGCCCTCTTACCCTTCACTAACTTGACACTCCTACCCAAATTGGTGTCACCTGTTGATTGTAGACTTGATTCCATCATCCAGATAATCAATAAAGATGTTAAACAGGACTGGGCCAAGCACTGATCCCTGGGGACACCATCAGTGACTGGCCACCATCTGTATGCATGTACTGTTATTCACATATTTTCACAGCTTCAGTTTTAGCATTGCTAGGTCAGAAGATTCCCTTGTGTGCTTTTCAGTCTCAGAGATATTAATTCAAAGTCTGTTCATTTGTTAGTAACTACTATAGAATGCACCCGGGCAGAAAAGCTCAAATCAGCTGTAAATTATATATGCATTCACAAGGCAAAGTAGCAATGTGGGTGCTGTTCCTCTATAAACTATGCTTGCATGCAAGCAACTATCACTCAGTTAGCTGTTCCTTAATGGGTAGTTACATGTTGATTTCTGCTTTTTACTGAGGTCTGAGAAGGTTATTCTCTTGGGGTTTGTTTGTTGTTATTTTCTTTTTCTTTCATTTCCACACCCCCCCCCCCCACCTTTGATCTAGTCCTTTTTCAAAGTAGTGTACAGAAGTTTGGGGATGCTTATTTTTAGCTTTAATTCTAAGAAGGATTTAAGATAGGGAACTGCCTGCATCCTCCTCTGGTCACAGGACACTGAAGCAGATCCCAGTTTCAGCCATAATTAAAGTCACTGTAATACAGTTTGGGAGCTTAATTGAAACACATTTTTATACTTCTGACAGATTTTATTTTTTTCTGAAACATATGAAATTACCTAAAATCTACTGGAAATATGTATCAAGTATTATTCAGTAAAATATCTGTATAGATGCAAAAGAATTTATGTGAGAAATGTCAACACACAGAGAAAAAAAGTAGCATGTAACAGTACCCATTTATTCTATACCTAGCTTAAAAAAAAGAATTTTTCTAAACTATAACTTCTGCATATTGATCCCTTTTGAGCTCTTTCATGGAAGCTTGATAATCACACCCTTCTTAAGCTTTTATGTGAGAGGAGATGATAGCTAGGTCATCCACTGACAAATTTGTCAATAAATATATGAACTTCAACATTTGCTTAGTACTAAAACCTAGAGCAATCTATTGGCTTCTAATCAAATTCTATGCTGAAATTCCTGCCATAGACACTGCAAAGTTTGGTCTAGGTTTTCTTATTACCTTTTATACTCTGATAGATGCTCTTACTATTAGTTTTTGTATCAGGCTATGGATGTTTGGTAATAAAACAATGCTTACAAAAGTTTTGGATTTCAGTTTCGATTAAATATGTGTAGCATATTTAACATGCACTTTTTTCTGTGTCCCACTCAGATGTTTCTTTCAAATGCTCCATATTCAATGCCATATTTTTAGGAAAAAATTTGATTTAGGAAAAAGCTTGCTTTGTCATCTCATGCTATACTAGTATAAACATTGCATCCAAAAATTTTTAGCTGAAAAAATCTCTGGTTAGTTATTTTCTGAGACTGCAAATGTGTTGCTAGATTAACAGCATTGCTTGTAAAGAATACCGTCTTATAAGGTTTTCTATGTTATTGTGACTTTTAAAAGTGAAGATTAATAGAGCTGAATTCTGAATTGCATATGGATAAGATGATTAGGAGTAATTCCTTTATCTTCTTCCACTTTGAAAGCTTTATTTTCCTTCACTGTACCTAAAAACAGACACAGAGGATCAATGATCTTCACACTTGGTTTACTGTGTGAGGATTTGATTCACACTTGATTTAGATAAACACACATTTTGAAGAAGTGTTTATTTTATCTTAATGAGAAAGTAAAAAATCATCCCAAAACAGTATTTTCTCTGACTATTTCATTACTTTTCTTCACTGTGTTTGGGGGACAGAGAAGAGTAGGTTGCAGGGAAGAAGGATAAAATCTACAGACACTTATTATTACCTATATGCTGCCTTAGATATCTGTGTGCTCTTCAATCAGACTTTACAGATACCATGGACAAAATCTGCAGAATCCAATTTCTGGTGTTCTCTGGCTTTGCAGCTTTGTCTTTGATGCCCACTAAATGTCTCTTAGGACAAAGGAAGGGCTCATGAACAGTGTAAGGAGGGAGAAAATTAATTTTCTTAGAAAAATTCTGGCAGTGGAGTGTGATCTTTATCAGCAGATGTAGGGTTACTATTCTGCAGGCAACTATTACTTGTTGCTGGGAAACAGACTTTGGTGACATAATAGGTGGTAAGTATTAGTGTGTGGTTTGGTAAGAGCATCATGAAGAAGAGTCTTGATTTACTAATTGGGGAGATTTGCCTTTTTGCATTGTATCTGTGTCTGGCAGCAATAGATAAATCACAGTTTGTTTCATTTGGAGGTTGTACCACCATAAAGCCATCTGACTCTGACTCCTTCCGAAGTATCTGCCTTGCCTTTGCTCAAAACTGGCTGCAATTGATTGGTTTCTGTGTTAAGTGGGAGACCTAATTTCTAGTACCTTTAGGTTACACATATAAAAAAACCATAAAATGCTTGTATAATATATTAGCTCATTCAGTTTAGTTTAACAAAGAAAATTTAAGTTATGGATGTTTAACCTTGCCACTTTCACCCTTCCTCTGCTCCATGTTCCATGCTTGAATCACCAGACACCAGAAGCCTGCAAGTCACTGGAAATTATGTCTCTCAAACTCCAGAGTGTGTTTGCTTTGAATATATTTTTAATTTCTCTAAAGCTTACGAAAACACATTCAGATTTCATAAGCATTTTTTCCTCTGTGTGAACAACTTCTGACTATAAATAGTAGGATACTGCAGTGGTTTTTTTTTTTTTTAAGTTAGTATATTTCCAGTGCAAAAGAAGCAACCCCCCACTAGGATTTAAAGTATAAATTAAAAGAGGAGGAGAAAAATCATTAAAATTCCTCTTTTTCCATGAGAGTGACTTCTAGTATTTTCCTTTTTTCTCTTGTCTTTTCCTCTCTTTTATTTTTCTTTCAAAAAATCGAAACCCCATGAAATCATAGGAGTTTGATGCCATGGGTTTTCATCCTGAAGCACATCAGTGACATATTATGAACTGTATTATCAGTATCATTAAATGATAAAGTGGCAAGCTCTATAGCAGATGTGAAGTTTCTATACTTCTGTTTCAGAAAGGGTTTTAATAAATGATGAGTGAGAGCAAAATGTTTGTCTTTCTACATGAGAATTTTTCCACAGGATATTGCATATAGCTTGGTTTGACATCACCAAAGACATATGAAAATCAAAGTAGTTAAGACTTAATATGAAATTGTGTTCTGAGATCTCTATGCATTTCAAATGTAGCTTTTGGAGTTTTAAAAGTGTTTCAATTTGCACCCATTTCCACTGAGTAGAAAAGGAGCAAAGAGACAGAGTGTGAGAAGGGAGAGTGAAAGTTTAATTTGCATATTCTTTTAAATTTCTTTCATAAAACCAGGCCAGTGACAGACCACATCAAATACCTTTTCTGTTGAACAGCTCCACATTTCAGGGTAGAGAACTAATATCTGAATTAGACAAATAGTCTGGGGCCCAGATTGTTGATATTTCTCACCATCTAAAAGGGGTTGAAAGAGAGGTCTTGAGTAAACAAGAAGTAAATACAATACGAAACTACTTAAATCTAATATAGTTTTAAGTGGTTTCATATTGTAGTTCCTTAAAACTGTACTAGTTTTAAGTACTAAAATTTGTCACAGCTTATAACATTAACTTAACTGCATCTTCCCGTGTAGAATTCCCTGTTGATTCCAGATACAGAATCTGCTTTACCTAAGAGGTAAATAATACCTACATATTTTTTAAGTTCAATATTTGTCTTGCATTTGATGCAACTGCATATAGAAAAAAGAATTAGAATAGTGTCTCAAACATAAGAGCTGAAGAGTGACTAGGAAAGGATGAAGAAGAGTTCCATAAAAGTGGTGCTACATTTGATCCATATTTTTCTGAGACACTTAAGTGGGCCAGATAATTCAGTACCCACATCTCAGTGGCAGTTAAGGATAACATAAAGTTCATAGGAGAATTTGAATTGCTTACTATCACTTTCATTTTATGGCTTTTACCTTTGGTCCTGTATTTAAGCCTTCCCAACTGGCCTACTTGGTGTCTGTGCATAAAGCAATTTACTTCACTTAAGATGCATGATGACCAATTGCCTGTCTGCTGAAGGTTCCTCTTGTGATGAGGGGCTGACAATTCCAATCTCTTAATTCAGTGACTTCTGTGCTGGGTAGGTAATCTCTTCTGATATACCATCTTTGGTATAAAGTCTCCTCATTTTTTTGTATTTCTGTTTTGACTCCTGACAAAACTAAATATTCCTCTGAGAAATGGGAAAGCATGAGGTGAAATAGTATCTCAGAAACAGTGAAACTTTCTGTTCAACAGTAAAATTAGTTCCATATTATCCATGTAAGTGATATGCTATTTCTTGCTGTTAGCAGCTTAAAAACGACTTGAAAGCCATTGTATGCAAAACCACAAAAAGCATATATGCAATGGAGATACACTCTTCAAGGCCTTGGATGCTTTCAAACATTTTCTTAGCAGTTACCTAGGTGAGGTAACATCACAACTCTTGTACTCAATTGAGTCAGCAGATAGAAACCCCAGTCTTGTGTTTTGATTACTAGAAAATTCATAACTGCAGTACTTGATGGTCTCAGAAATACTCATGAGTTTGTCTTTGTCACATCTTTGTGAATTATGGAAACTTGATCTCTAAAGCATGGCTACGAAACTGTTGCGCAGACTGATGAGAGGACCTCCTGCTGTTGCACAGTGGATCTGAAGCTGATTTAGGAAGAGACGAAGAGTTTCCCAGTCCTGACCAGACATCTTTAGCAAGGTTTGTGGGGTAAGAGCACATCTTGAAGTAGGCATGGCCAACACAACAACTTGACCAAGTAATTGCCTGGAGCTTCCCCCAGTCCCACCCGCTGCAGCTCTGTAGAGGTTATCTCCACTCTTGTACTGTTTTCCTGTCTTGCTCCTGTAGCTCGTCCTGTAAATGTTTTGCACTCCCACATGGGTTAGAGCAGTGGTGTCCTTCACATAATGGAGCTCAGGAACAGTGGCACAACCCTGGAAATAGTATAAACTCCAAGCACACTAGTCATAAACCCTACAAACCAAGCCTTCTCATGAAAGTATGTTTATGCTGTCAGGTACTCCTGTATGCTGTGGAAGGGCCCTGAGTACTACCAGGGTTACACATCCATGTCACAGCCATACCATGTATCCAAACACTTATCCATTTCACACAGCTTGGCCCTCCTGAAGTGTATGGGCTTTGCTATTATGTTTAATCCATGATTCCCTTACACCATTCCTGAACTTTTACAGCAAGTACCTTTCCCCATTTCTCCATAAATGCAAAGGAAATTGCTATGAAATCTTGCATATGAAGAAAAACACATGTATATGGGATTTTTTGGTAAATTCAGCTCAAGCTTTCTGACTGTAGACTGCCATTTAGACAGTGCCTTGAAAGCCACTGGAGCTCTTAACCATTCCGCTAGGACAGCTGATGTAAGGAATAGAAAAGCAATCAGATGAAATAAGCTCTGAAATTCATAAAGCAGATGTGGACACCATGATTGAGATTATTGACTGTTGTAAAGGGTGTGATAGAATTGCAATGGTTTGCAAATGTGAGATATCCAAGCTTTATAATTTTTCTCCCTTGTTTGTAATGAATATAGTTCCTTCAGAAGTCAGTAGACAATAACTTTTCCTTGTGATGCTAGCATTTGCGTTTAAATGTAGAAAAAACATAGCTTGTTTTTGTATGGATTTCAGCAACCATGTTACAGAATATGATGATAGTACTTTACGCTGATGCATATTTGCTTCCAAATTTCACAATTATAATAAATTACAATAAAAGTCACACTTTTATATGTGGACACCATGCTAAAATTAAAAAAAAAAAAAAAAAAACAAAAGAAAAGAAAAAAAAAAACAACAAAAGAGCACTTTGCCTGTGCATACTTGTTTGGCTGAATTATAATTTGGATTAATTATAATGTAGGATGACACTTTTACTGAAGCTGGAGGTTCTTCCTAATGCATAACCAAGGGTGATCTTCTTCCATGCGTTTGATCACCCACACTGAATCTAATAGCTGAATGTTTTTCTTTTGTGGCTGAGTCCACAGATCTGTGTGATGATTTGTTTTCAAAGTGATCCTATTATAAATAATAATCTTGTCCAATGATGTGCAAATTTATTAAAGAAATAAAAATGTTCTTTTTAAAAAGTCTATCTCTGTTTGGCCTCATGCAATAAATGTTCTCTGTTAGGTTAAATATTTTTGAAATTTCTGTTTAATCGCCATCACTGCATATTTGTATTGTATGTTACTTGTGTCTTTTGAAATGGTTTAGTTTTTCATTACCTTTCTACTACCTTTTGTCTTAGTCTTGAACTGGATGGCTATAAAGACAAAAAGGTCTACACAGCAGCTTTTTTTAGCTAGTAATTAATAGGATCAGTTGGATTTTGCCACTGGAGTTATCCATTAATTTAAAAAAAAAAATAAAAAATATTACTATTGTTTCTTAGAATATCATCAGACTAGTGTTTGAACTGCAGCCTTCTGCTCCAGTGGAAAGGAAACATAGCACTGAGGTTTATGTTACAGGTAATTTTACCCATTTCAGGTAGTGCGTATCTGTGCCATGTTTAAGATCTTCTTATACACATAAAATTAGTTGATTTGTTGTATCTCTAACTGAACTTTGTTCTTCCAAGAGGTTTAAGAGCAATTGCTGTTGCATTCTTAGCTATCAGTATTGCCCATGAGAGATATTATCATCCTTCCAAGGTCCTTCTTCATCTAATTTAACTCCCTTGATGAATTTTAGCAACAAAAATGAGTGTCAAGTCTTTCACCATTTAATTTATACTCTATTCAAACATTACTTAGGCAATGCTTTCATTTGGTTAAATTTGCTTGAGCATAATGGAAATTCCCCAGTTTTCCCTTGAAAATTTCAGTTTTCTGTGATAGTAGTCTCTTCACACACTTTTTATGCAGTGATTTGCATAGAGCTAGAAGAGTTATGCACCTATTACACTAGTAATGGGTGAAACTTTAAGTGGAAAGGCCAACTGAATAAAAAGAAATTCCAGATAGTAGGGCTTTACTTATATTATTCAGGTCTTGCAGGTGTGCAAAGATGAGGTTAAATCTTGGGGCAATTATCTTCCCTGTACTACTAGCTTTGAGCTGTATTTCAGCTCCTGCTGGTCACCACATCTTTTCAGAATTTCTTAGTATCAATGACAACAGGACTTAGTAAGAAATATAATCTTTACTAGCAGCACTGCTCCTGTAATTCACTATTGATTCAGCCAGTCTCTACAATGTGAAGAACACTCTACACATGCTTAGAAGATAGCTAAATACACAGTGCTTATGTACTGAGTATCGTATCATGCATGTATGATGTGTCTCTTCTGTGTCCATTTAGAAAGAATATATATATATATATATATATATATATATATATATATATATATATATATATATATATATATATATATATATATAACCATCTGTTACTTTTGTTCTCCACAAGAGGAAACTATTTTTTCCAGCTTATGTGTATTTTGCATGGAAAGTCACAATAACTGAGACAATACCTTGAATTGAAAGTGTTCCTTGGGGTTGCAGTGCTGTAATGGTGACTCCGACTTTTCAAAGGATTTCTAAAAATGACAAACCAGGAGTCTAGGTGTCAGAGCCCATTTAAAAACAGAGACTAGAAATTAAGTGAACTTCTTCCTACTTATCTAAAGAGTGAATATAAACTAAAATGACTGCATATTTCATGTATGAACTGTTCATTCTGCATACATTTTAAAGACATCTGTGGAAAAAGTAATCCTTAGACTTGTGAGAACAAACATAATACATTTCCCAGGACACCTTCATGGGAAATCTGGACTGATCACAACAAGTAGGGATGAAGAAGTGCATCTGTTCTGTACAGGAGGGTAAGAGTGTGATATGAGATGGAAAGATGCTACTGTTTTCTTCTGTGTACAGTTGTGCTAACAGATTTTCATTGCTTATGGAACTTAATGATCACAACCTGCTAGGTACATCTGATGCACTTCTAGAAAGGGGTTGTCTGTGGTTTAAAACAAATGGATTTTTGTTTTGTGTTCCAGTCTTTGTTCCCTCTGTGGGATTTGCCTGTCTTAGAGTGGCTACAGGGAGACAGAGACTCATGCATGCACACACATGCACACGTATGCTGACAGGCTCAGTTGGATACATTAATACTTAAAGCACTGCCTTTTAAGTATTACAGGGAACAGAAGGCCAAAATAATTACAAAGATAAAATGTATAAACAGGAATTTTAACAGCTAGGCAAAGGTAAAGGCAAGAAATCCTCAGAAAAACTAAATCTTTTTACTTGGGATTTAGCTCAAGTCACAGAGTACATTATCCATTTGTGAGGTTTATTCTGGGACATAGCTCTGCCCAAGAAGTAACACAAAAAGATACCAGTTAAAGTTGACCTGAGCCAAGAAAATATTTTAAGCAGGTTTAAGTGGCTTGAAAAGGTGACAATCTGGTTGTTTCATGCTGAGACAATGAATTTTAGAAGCATTTTCCTTATTTATGATCTCCTTCAGACATACTTCTCTGGTACCGTAACAGCAAACTCTAATTTAGATGTGTTTTTAAACCTCTTACACATCTGAATTATTTTAACCAGAGATTGTTTTTTCCCTAAGGGCTTGGATCCTGGGAAGTATGGTTCAACTCCCACCTACCACTGTAGTCAAGGTCCTCAGCTGGTGTAATGTAAAGTACTGTAACTTCCTTCATTACATTGAGGCAAAGCATCCATATTATTGACCTACAGGGTAAAGTATCCCAGCTGTCATTTGCTCAAGCTATTTTTGTGAACTAAAGTGTTTTTCAAACTAAGTTTATTTTTAATTAGTGCATTTATGTGGCTATATTCATCAAGGGTTCTCAGATGATTTACATTAATGGAAATCCTAACTTGCTGAAAATATACTTTGCTACACTGAACACATGACAGTAGCAGCCTGTAACTATCTCTTTGCAAGCCTTGTCACATTTTATTTGTGCTGGATTTCTCATAGTGGCTGCTGTTACGAAAGGAACATGGAACATGTGGTTTTGTTTTTGGTTTTTTTTTTAATTGCTATTTTTTATTTTGCCTGAAGTTCCTGCACTGAAGAACAGTGAGTTTATCTTCACCTTGTGAATATTTTGAATTAGCACGTTTCAAATTTCTTCACATAGATTAGTTTCTTTGCTATTATTGATTTTTAAAAAATATTTTGTGCCAAAAGTTATAGAGGAATTTTTAATGCTGTGTGAAACATGCACAAGGTGTGTGGAAGAGGAGGACAAAAAGAAGAAATACAAGAAATTCATAAGCAGCAATATTAAAAGACATCCATTTAACTGAATATTGTTTTCCCTTTTGACGCAATTGACCAGAACCCAGGCTAGCTCACAGCACACCGGCACCGTGCCAGGTGTGGGGAACAGCTGAGGTTTGGGGTTTGTGCTCTCAGCTGAACCTTAGGAAAAGGTTCCTAAGCACAGTCAGCCTCACTGCATCCAGGGCTCAAACAAAGAAGAAAGACAGAGGCTCTCCAAGGCTGATGTTCCAACCGGGATGATTTATTAGGGTCGAAGGGGACAGACATGAAGAGAGCCCCATGCAGCTCTGTGCACAGGATTTTATACAGGTACAAAACAAGGGGCGGGTACAACACATATACAATGGGGTTAAGTCAGGGCGGAGTTGAAGGGTTGGGTCACAGGTCTCGGGATGAATCAGGGTAAGTGGAAGGAGGGAAGGGGTCACGGGATTGGTTCTGGGAGGATTGACATAGAAGGAGCTGGAAGAGAGGAGGAATGAGGGGTTGGGTAACTGGGATTGACAGTGGAAGGGATTGGAACACAGGTGGGAAAAGCCAGAGAGGGAAACAGGGAGGACACAACTTTGGGAATAAACCAACTTGGGAATACACATAGGAAAAACAAGGGAACAAACCATTTAACATTAAATAACAACAATTCAATTAAACTAAAACAAACATAAGCTGCAACAGGGAGCCATCATATGGCACCTGCAGAATAACCAAGGGATCAGGTCCAGCCAGCATGGGTTCAGGAAAGGCAGATCATGCTTGACCTGAACATGATCCTCTTCTATAAGGGCTACTTCCTTGGCGGATGAGGGAAGGCTGTGGATGTTGTCTATTTGGACTTCATCAGGGTCTTTGACACTGTGTCCCACAGCACACTCCTGGAAAAGCTGACAGCCCATAGCTTGGACAGGAGCACTCTGTGCTGGGTTAAG
This sequence comes from Sitta carolinensis, assembly GCA_032173965.1. Taxonomy (NCBI): domain Eukaryota; kingdom Metazoa; phylum Chordata; class Aves; order Passeriformes; family Sittidae; genus Sitta; species Sitta carolinensis. Next base: position 53,855,608 of record CM063313.1, read on the forward strand.
AACTGGCTGGATGGCCAGCCCAGAGAGTGGTGGTGAGCAGTGCCGCATCAGCTGGGGACAGTCACCAGTGGTGTCCCTCAGGGGTCTGTGCTGGGGCCAGTCCTGTTTGATATCTTCACTGATGCTCTGGATGATGGGATCAAGTGCACCCTCAGCATGTTAGGCTGGACTGATGGGCTGAGATCAACGACATGAAATTCAAAAAGGAATAGTGCTGGGTTCTGCACTTGGGTCACAACAACCCCATAAAATTTGGGGAAAGAGTGACTGGAAAATTCCCCTGCAGAAAAGGATATAAGGGTGCTGGTCAACAGTGCCAGAATGTTAGCCAAGAGTGTGCCCAGGTGGCTAAGAAGGCCAATGCCATCCAGACTTTGTATCAGTAATAGTGTGGCCAGTGACTTTTCCCCTGTAACTGGCTTTGGTGAGACTACTGCTTGAGACCTGTGCCCAGTTCTTGGCCCCTCAGTTCCAGAAAGACATTGAGGTTCTGGACTATGTCTGGAGAAGCACAATGAAGCTAATGAAGGGTCTAGAACACAAGTCCAATAAGGAGCTACTGCAGGAGCTGGGGTTATTTTGTCTGGAGAAAAGAGGGCTTAGGAGGGAGCTTAACACTCTTTGCAACTACCTGAAAGGAGGGTGTATCCAGGAGGGTGTTGGCCTCTTGTCCCAGGTAACTGGGACACTGACAGAACAAGAGCACACAGCCTGAAACTGTGCCAGAGGAGGTTCAGACTGGATATCCGGAGGAAGTTTTTCACAGAAAGGGATGCTAAGCATTGGAATGGACTGCCCAGTGAGGCAGAGGTTTTCAAGAAATGACTGGTTGCAGCACTTAGTGTCATGGTCTACTTGACAAGGCAGTGATTAGTAAAAGCCTAGACTTGATCACCTTGTATTTCTTTTCCAACCTAAATGATTTTGTGATTCTGTGATTCACTCCATGATTTTGCTACTCTTTGATGTGAAGGTGAACAGTATCATCTTCTTGCCTATTTTTTATCATAAGTGCAGTGTTTTATTTCCCTCTGTTTTCACACACCACTGTACTTCAAAGCTATTAGTGACTTAGTGAATGCATCTTCCAGATCATTTTCAACTCTTGGATGCAGGTTATGCAGGCTACTCCTATGGACAGGCACATGTCAAACTCATGAAAATCTGCCCTGACTGAAACAAAATCCATTGTTAATTGTTCTCTTCCTTGAACTTAGTTCCTAAGGGACACCTTTCCTGCTGAAGTCTGACACTTGGGATGTGATAGAAGGGAAAGACCACATGGAGAACTACAAGATCATCACTAGAGTATGCACGTGTACAATGAGGAAAATCAAGGCTCACTTGACATTCAACCTTTTAATGGATATCAAGAACAACAAAAAAGGCTTCTACAAGTACATCAGCAGCAAAATGAAAATTCTTGAAAATGGGCATCTGTGCTGAATCAGGTGTGTGTCCTGATGACAGAGACACAGAGAAGGTGGAATTACAGAATGTTTTCTTTACCTCAGTCTCTATTGCTGAGGTCAGTCTTCAGGGATCCCAGACCTAAAGGTAAGAGGGGAAGGCTTAAAAAAGAAAGACTTCCCATGGTTATAGAGTTGGTTTAGATATTGGCTAGGAAGACTTAATACCCATAAATCCTACATATGGTAGGATATACCACATGTGCATTGTGAGCTGGCAGACGTTATTGTTAAGGAACTCTCCATCATCTTTGAAGAATCATGGAAAACAGGGGAGGTGCACAAATTCTGAAGAAAAGTCAGTGTTAATCCCATCTTTGAAAAGTCTAAGGAAGAGGGCATGAGAAAGTATTGGCTAGTCAGCCTCACCTCCACTGCTGGAAGGGTGATGAAACAGATCATTCTGGAGGTCATCCACTGCTGGAAGGGTGATGAAACAGATCATTCTGGAGGTCATCCCCAAGCCTGTAAATGAAAAGTTTTTTGGGAGTCATCAGCATGGATTCACCAGAGGGAAGTCACACTTGACCTATCTGACAGCTTTCCACTATGACATGGCAGAAAGGGTCAAGACAGAGTGGTGGTTGTTTCCTGCCTTAACTTCAGCAAGGCTTTTGGCACTGTCTCCACTGTCTTTATAGGTGAGCTTAGGAAATGTGAGTTAGATGAATGGACTATTCCATTTCATCCATTGAGGTGGATCAAAAATTGACTGAATGTCAGAGCTCAGAGGGTTGTAATCAGTAGAGAAAAATCCAGTTGGAGTGTAGAGGTAGAAGCTCTTTTTGTCCTTAACCTGTCCCACCAAACTTAGAAATTCTGTCCAGGCATGCAGAGATGGTATTAAGAAAGTTAAATTTCAAGCGAAGCTAAGCTCTTTCCTTGAATCCTTTCCCTTTCACCTCTCATGCTGCCATTTTGTGTTAGAGTTCTCTTTATGAGTTTCCCATTAACCAAGCCACTTTCCTGAGATGCCTGTTTTCCTGCCTAAGTGTGCATTCTTCTGCAATTACTTGTCCATCTTTGAAATCTATTTTTTAGTACTAAACTACTTTCTGGTTGTAATTTCCTTTGCATTTATGATGTTGTGGTATATTGGTTTTCAGTTTATTTTGTCAGTTGGAGCTCAACACCTTGGGAATAAGGATTTTTATCTTCATTTTCGTTCTACTTTGGAGATAGGGCATGATCTAGTGCTCCAAAGAGTTAACTGTGAGACTTCTTGTCTTTTTCTGGTTTGAAAAAAGCCTTTAATACAATCACATATATTGCTAGGTCATGAGCGTTGTTTTTGCAGTGGCAGGGTTTGTTCACTGTTATTAGGGTTGCAAAAATTGCTTCTGAGATAGAAATTTGTTTTGTACAGATTGAACATGTACGAAGAATGAACTCACCTAGGGTAGGGCACGTTCTCATACTCAAAAATTATCTGATATTTAATTAATATTTGTTTGCTTTACATTATTAAACTCCTTTTTGTGGTAGCTACTCTGTGAACAAGAGGTGTAAGCTGTGTGAAAAAAAAGAGATCTTGTTCTGTCTGAGGGAAAGAAAATAAGCAATCATGTAAAGATAATTTTTCCCATTCTTCCCTCTTTGCTCAATCCTTTTTTTCTGAGGTTACCCTTGCTCTTACCAAGAGTCAAGTATTTTAACTGAAAGGCCTTGAACTATGAGGTAACAGGGATTAGGTTGGAAAACCATCTATAGTTTAGCTCTATTAGTAAAATTTCAAAAATATGGAAGAGAGAAGGGGCTCCACAAATGATAGGCTTCTCCAGATAGATAAGTGACTGCTCCTAGTTGTTCCCATGTTAAGGATTAGTATTAGCAGGAATTATAGAATTTTTAAATTTAATTAGTTTATTTAGGGAATAAACATTTTTTTCCTGTGTTTTTATGCAATTCTCTTACTGCTATCATTCCCATGATAAATAGTAAAAAATGCATTGATGCAAAATACTTTGCATTTACAGAAAATGCTTCTAATCTAATCATGGCCTTTTTTCTCCCCACACTTATTCTTTCTTTCTGATCTTTTCACCTGTCTAATACATCACAAAAAAGACATTATCAACATGTCAAGGCCAGATTTTAAAAGGAAATATTTATTTGCCAGTGTTGTGGTATTCATTCCTTTTGTGAATGACCTATGTCTAATAGCGTACATCTTCCTTCTATGGATTATTAAATATCACAGGATGCCACCCTGAATAAAAATTACTGTATTCTTCATTTTGTTTCCATAGCTAAGAGCTGGAAATACTTATTTGCTCAAAGTTATTATAAAATAATTAGAGCCTATTTTGCAATAAGTGTGTCTTTCAGTGGAGTGGTGTTTTGGCTCCTGGTTTTTCACACAGGAACCTGTGAATCACAACAGATTTATAATCTAACAGTGACAGGTCATTATTTAAGAACTGTTTCTGAATTGCTGTGACACTGGTAGACATACCTGTGCAGCATATTAGGAATGGTGGTCAAGGAAGATACAATCTGGCTCTCCAGTTATAGCTCTCTCTCTCTTATCTATTGTGACCATCTTGAAAAGATAATAAGACATATTGTTAGTGGACTGTTTCTTTGATTTCTAATTATTTCTTGTAAATTTTATGAGTAAATGAAATGAAATTATTTGGGCATAATGTCCACAGGTAAAAATAAAAAGGAAATATTTGGGTTATTAAATAGATTACCCAGGTTAAAATATTCAGCAATCAGAATAAATGCAAGAAAAGATGCTTATACCTAGACCAAATTTTTTCTTGTTGTTTTTGGAGGAAGACATCTGAAAGCAGCACCCACTGAGATTTCTATCCATTCTCAGGAAAACATACTTTTGGTCACTTCAGATCTTGTAACACTCAGACTAAATACAGGGTCATTAAATTTTAGACCTGCTTTTCATTGTTCTTGGTATACACTGTGTCTCAAATTTGATGGAATATAAAAATAACAGTAATAGTATCTGATAATATAATTAATCTCAGTGAATTCTAAACAGTTTAAGATTTATTTGTTTCTTGTATTACTTGATTATTAGGTGATGAAAGCTTTTTGAGAGGTGATTGCCATGTTCCACATTTAACACAAATGTACCATTTAGAATTACATGAATTTGTATGTACATATAATGCAATGGGTATAATCTGTCTGAACTTTTAAAACTATATAAAATTCTCCAGATTTCCTTGAGAATAGCAAGTTCTACTTTGTAAATACTGTGAGTTTCACTAAAGCATTGCATGTGCTGAAGCATGTCCACATCACTTTGTAGTAACATAGAGCAGAGGTGGTGGGAAGTCGTCTTGGCCAGCATGATAATTCTGTGATGGTTCCTCCAAGTAGCTTCATTGGATTGTAGTTAGCAGTTGGTGTCAGGCCTGCTCAGGGAAACCAAAGTCAGATCCTAAGGAAATTTTTGCAAATTTAATTACACTTCTCTTGTGTTTGCCTTCCTCTACCCTTTTGATGTTAGAATTTGTTAATTGCAATATCCTACTTTTATTTTTCTGAAACTGGGTATTGGTGTCTGAACCATGTACATTTGCAGACTACATAGTATGTTTATTAGTTATATATATTTTCTTAACTTGAAGTCCAATCAGTTAGCTAAAATACATTTGCTATGTCTGAAGCGCAGCTGCTGACTTGGCATTCTTTATCACTCAGTGGTGCAGAATCTCTCTGCTGTGTGAGTATTGACCTTTTTCTCTTCCACGTAATCTTTGACTCTCTAGTTGAAGACTTTCACAGTAAATGGTGACAAAACCTTGAGTGAACCATGTTTATCTGTCTACTGCTGCACTTAGTATTAGCTGATCACTTGATCAAAGCATTTACCCCCTTTTGCAAGTGAGATACTATATAGGGTCATTTGTATTCACCTCTGGCAGATGCCAAGCCTCTGTTCATTTCATCAAAGAACTATTTACGAGGCTGTAAAAAAGATTACTTTCTCTGAATAGTCTCCAAATTAAACTTTTAAAACTTTAATGTTGGCACACAAGAATAATTACAGTTATAAACCATTAAACATTTTGAAGAAATTTGTAGTATTGGAGGGGAAAATTTGCAGCTGTGGTTAAATGCAATAAATTTCCTCTGAAGAGCATTTCCACAGAAGCATTTCTTTCTGAGGATTAAAAAATGTTTTTAATTTTTATTAACTACACTAAAATTCACAGATGATGTCTTGAGACATGATAGGAAGGTTCATATTTTTATAAAATGCTGTCAAAAACATATAATACACAGTCACGTTTGTTTGTTGTTTGTTTGTTTTTACATCAGCAAGTATTGCTCTCTGAATTTACATTATATTCAACCACATATACTATGTGATCCTTGAAAGGCAATAGTTCGCAATTTTCTTCCACAAATTATGCTATGCTTTCAGAGCAGTTAACATCTATGAGGTTAGATATCCTTGTACAGTTCCTATTTTTCTCTGCTACCATGACTGTGATTTAACATTATGCAGAATAATCTCACTTTGATCCTCCAAATTTTTCCAATCATAGAGAAAATTTTATGGAACTCTAACTCTGCTCAGCCCCTTGATACCTAATAACCTTATGTTTTTTTAAAAATCTTCAAATTAAATTAATTTATTTGAGACAAAGTCCAATTCCTATGGAAGGAAGTTAAAGGATTCACATTAGTATATCTAGGCTTTGTTTCATGCGTATTTTAGCTTCAATAATTCCATGCATGATCTTCTTGGAAATATTGCGACTTTTGTCTTTTCGAACAAAATAGTATAAAACATACTTCCTTTCAACACTGTATGCCCAAAAAGAAGCAGTAGTATTTCAGATTCCTTAGCTAATTTTCAAACTCAGTTTGACTGAGTTACATAATTCATTATTCACAGAAATCAGTCATATACTTACAGTTGCTTGAAAGAGACAGTAAAACATGTCATAGAAATAGAATAAATCAGAAATATTTAACTAAAAATGTAAATCAGACTGTAAATATTTTGGTGAGAGACTTTACTTTTTATGATTATATATTTGCACATCACAATAGGACATGGCCATGATCTCATAATATAAGAAATGATGTGTTGGTATTTTGCAGAAAAAAATCATATAAATAAATATTGTTATATAATTTATTGTCCAGACTTTGACAAACTCTGTTGCATGTTTACATTATGACGGGCAAAACTATCTAGCACAGAAATCTTGTATTTGCCTTAACATGATTTTTTTTGCAATCCTCTCTTAATGAGGCCCATGGGATAACTAAATTCTTATGGATTAAAAAATACTGATTTTAACAGTATTTTCTAGTCTTTTACTCTGTGAATGACAAATAAATAAATAAATAAATAAATCTGAGTGGAGATTCATACTCTTAGGTGCCTTCCCTATGTTTTGATGCACTTTTTTCAAAGGTACTAGACGCCGTCTACATCAGAAAAGGTACTACATCAAAGGTACTACAGCATTCTTGCTAGGACAATTCAGATGCTATAGGTCTCAGCCCAAGGTCTCTAAAGAATGTAAATGATGACAACACAATGGTTTCCTGCAAACTGGGGGAGACTCTTGTAGGAGACTTAAAAGATGAAAAATACCTCATACACTGAGCTCACAGAAATATCACAGAAAGATTTTTCCCTCTGTAGTAAAACATGAAAAGAAGCAAATGTTCATCTGCACCACTGAACCCCACCCCACTGCAGAACATGTCTCCTGCATTCTGGGATGCTGGACTGTGAGTTAAGCTACCCAATTGAGATAGATAAAACTGCTACTATTATCCAAATATCTCAGGTCTAGGGTGGAGCAAATAAAGCTGGAGGACAAGTAGGTATCCACAAGGAAACCCACCCCAGGAGACGTGCTGAAGGTTGGCTCTGGATGGGTCCAGAGGGGAGAGGCCATAGCTCCAGAATAAAGATGTGAGGCCCACCCACTTCAAAACAGAGAAAGATAGACCATGGGACTAATCGACTTCAAAGCAAAGAACCATTTAACCAGCAGATGAGGAGAATGTGTAGCCAATGTGCATCAATTACTTTGCTTGCTAAAATGTGTAAGTGTTGAGAAGTTTTGAGCTACCTCAGGATACCACTGAGAAGCTTGGGTGAAAAGGACCAGCAGAACATCATCTGGATCCACAGGGTGGTGTCCATATTTTTATTTAGTCTGTCTCTCTCTCACTCCATTTCGTACCCTAGTTTTCTGTATCTTTCTCTCTCTGTCTACCTGTTATGGTTTGACGCTGGCACAAGGCCAGTATCATGAAGATATACTGTCCCTGGTGCTTACTGTGAGATGTGACCAAAAACAGAGCAAAACAGTTTCTAATTTAAGAAGAAAAGGAAAGAAGGACTTTATTTACTTATAATATGTAAAGAAGACACACACAGAAGGGGATGAAAACTTTAAAAACACTCCTCCTCCCCCCACCCAAGTTCTCAACACAGTGAAACAAACTAAAAATTCCCAATCAAGTTACCACTTCTCAGATAATCAATCTTCAATCCATTATCATTCTTTTGATAATCAGTATTTAGTTCATCAAGGAGAGATAGGAGTCCTTCTTGCACTGTATCGTGACCTCTTCTTCCATGTGCAGTGCTCTTACCACTGTGCATGGACCAGAGCTGCTTCTAGGGTTTCTCTTTTTAAAGATGCTTTGGTCAGTTCCAAAAAACGACAGCCTCTCAAATCTTGGGACACCAGTCCAGCCCAGTTTCACCCCCTGGGGCTGAGGGGCCTTGAGAACAGAGATCTTCCTCTCATCTCTGTTCACATTACTCTCTACTGTCCACTTTTGGCTCCAAGCCAATGCCTCTCCCCAGATGCAGTCTCTGCGTCACAGAAAAGAAATGAGTCCGTCCATGGCTATACAAGAACAGTTCAGCCAAAGGCCACTCCATCATCTCCTCCCACTTAGGATTCCTTTCAGCATCCTCTGACAATCTTCTACTTGCACGAACTTTCATCATCTTTGCCCGGTGCTATTTCACTTCTATCTTTTTTTCTTCAGATTCAGGAGGATCAGCATTTATAAAGTTTCCATCATCTACGAAAAGGGTTAAAACCTTGGGCTGTGCCTGCTCAGAACTCCCACAGCATCTTCTCACGCTACCCCCTCCTTACTCCTTCAGCCATGCTGCCCGGCTGCCGATATCAAATTTCAAGGTGGCACAGACACAGTCTCTCTCTCCCTCTCCCTCTCTCTCTCTCTCTCTCTCCGGAGGGGGGAAGGAGGCTGCCTGACGCCTCTCAAGGTTCTTGTATTCTCTCCACCCTTCCATCCTGCAGGATCTTCCTCTCCCCTCTCTGCCCAAGGCTCCAGCCTACCTCGCCCAGCCCGCATGGCTTCCCCTCCCCGCCCAGCTGGGCAGGGGAGATCCGCCCATCCTCAGGGACCGGAACCAAGAGAGAGTTCTCCTGGGAGCCCTCTGCTTTTAACCCCCTGTGTTCTCAGAGGGGATCCTTGTCCTCAGTGGCCACACTAAGTGCCAATATTCAAACCTGAGCACTCATTGGTTTGACCACTGAATCCCAAAAGCTCACTTGCTTTTCAAACCACCACACTACCTTACATGTATTGTTAAATAATATCCATACTATTGACTTCAGCATATGGTCTTATTACACCTTAATTCTGGGAGGGACATCTCTCTCTGGTAATCCGATCTTAACAACTATGTTATCTGTCAGCAAAATGGAGTGAACGTAATGCATGTTTGCCTACATGAGACCACAGCCCAAAGAGTAAGTGAAGGACCCAACAGATCTTTGTATCATACAATTTTTCTTTCTGTCCTGCTGTGTCTTATCACTTCTATGCATTTCACATATTTGCTAACTTTTACAGTAGTTCCTTAACTAAAATTAGTATTTTCATTTAAAAAGCAGTGAAAAATGTTTTTAATTACTTTTCTACTCAAATGTGGGGAATTTTTCTGAGCAAGGATATAAAAGAAGGTGACTTGTCTCACACAATTTATTCATTTGTGCCAGCTGACAGACCAAATGAATCAGAAATTGCTGCCTGGCAGCATTAATAAGTGTTCAGATTGATCAAAAGGTCTGGACAGGTGAAATCAAGTCATTCTAGCAACATATTGATAATTATTGACTGTAGTCAGGACTTCAGGCTTCATTTGTACTGGCTCTTTATGACTCTGGCTGAACATTAACACACAATGAAAACCAGATAAACCAGATAAATACTGGTCTATCTAAATAAATAGAATATAGATATTTTATATAATAGAAATTTCTATCTCAATGTCTTAGATATCCCCACATAGACAACCAAGAATGCAATATTGTGATAGTTTCTACCAGTCACCAGGAAGAAATCTCGGTTTTATACCTCCAGATCTAAAGGAATATGTATTAAGCATACTGCTGATGGATGTACCCTTTGTAGATGATGGAGACAAAAAAATGAAAAAAACAAACCAAACCAAACCAAACCAAAACCAACAGAGGGGAAAAGCCCAGTGAAAACACTAAGGGAAAGACCTTCAAATAACCTCAGCAGTTCAGGATTATGTTCTGTAAAATAATAAAGGAGAAGATAAGTGGAAAAGAGAACACCGATTTTAACATTGTTAATGCTTACTTTTATAAGGTTTGTATGTACAGAAGTTGCATTACATATTTATATGTTAAGTAATACAGTTAGCTAAGGGAAATACAGTAATAGATGGAAGATTACTACCATTTCTGTGCTGCAAATCTATTGTAAGGCTGAGAAGATTTCAAGAGGTGCCATAGGTGCAACTGATTCCATGATTCCTGAGCAACAATCACAATTTGCAAATATATATTCATTAGTATATTACTAAAATGCAACTTCGAAATCAAGAAGTAGGATGTCTCAATTGTAGCTAGTGAATGCCCAGTCAGCTCAGAGCTGCAGATATTCCTGTCTATGAGGGCAGATGTGAAACCCTTCCATGATGATTTAATTATAAAAAATAAAATTAGTATCTTCATAAAAATAACTCCTCTACTTCCTCCTCCTTCAAGAAATGAAAAAAAATTGTCTCAGAATGAAAATTGAGGTTTCTTTGTGCACCAGATACATGAAATTGCTGACTGTCTGCTTGAGCTAAGGTAAAGGAAAAAAACATGGGGTTTATGTTTATGTGACAGAAGATCTGCCAAGAAATCTATACCTGGTAAGGCTGAGCTATTTGCTTTCATTAGTTTGATACATTGTCATCAGCAAAGTGTAATAAACCTAATTCCTCATTTGTCCTAGGGATAGTTATAGACTTTAGCACAAGAAAATTGTTGTTTCCTTATCTATGCATGACTATTTCTCCTGCTCTTAAATAAATTCATGTATGGGAAAGTCCCATATATTGCCTTCCCTAATAATAAGGGAGTGAGATGAGGATGTAGGTCTAATCAAAGTGCTTTTTCATTAAATTAATGTAAATTTAAAAAATTTTTTTCTAATTAAGAAAACAGGCAAATTATATGAAGGGCAAAATTTTGCATATTTTGACATCTTCTTCCCCTGGTTGTTTGTGAGGCTTTCTTTTTTCTTCTAAGCTAAATGCTAGGTTAGGGAAATCTGTCGAAGAAAAACAAGAATTGAAAGCTATCTAGACTGATGTTTTCTTACTTTTCCAATAATGACTGTTACTGCACATTATATAATTAATCACATTGTTTAAAAAAATTATCATGCCTGATGCTCTTTCAACATTAGGAACACAATTTATATACTACAGTTCTGGGACACAGGATAGTGCTGGGATAGTGGCAGTATGATAGTACTAACCAGCTTCAGTAAGAACATGCTGAGTATTTATTGCTGGGTTTCCTATTAGGGAACCAAAACTATTTAAAAAGCATTATTGAACCATTAATGCAGTATTATTAGCTACTGAAGATCAAGTTTCAAGCTAGAGTTTAGTTTATGATGACATAACAGATGTCAAGCATTGGTAAATTACATATGCTATTATTCTTAGAAGGCAGAGAAAAACATGAATGTGAGTAGTTTAAGCTTCATTTTTATTTATGTGTACTTTAACAAGCTAACTACTACTCCTGTGGCTAAAGCTAAAAAATGTTTGTCAATCATATTAGGATAATGATTTTCATCCCAAGAGTTCTCCACACATCAAAAATGAAGGTCTTTATGTTCTTTTTTTCTCATTTCATTAAAAGTGAATTGTAGAAGTGTATGTCTGGTGTAAAGAAGTATCTGCAAGCAATCCTTATGCACACTATGAAGTACAGTCATTCCTGCAATAAAACAGCAGCTGCACAGTAGATCATGTGCAGTGGAAAATAATGATAGAAATGGAAGATGAAAACAATTTTTTTGCTGACTCTCTCTTCATGACATGAAAACGTTAAACTTCAAGCAGAAAGAAAGAAATTACTTGAAACTCAAAGACTTTTCCCACTTCTTACCATGTGCTTGTACCTAGCACATCTTGACAGGCAAGTAAAATAAAACCTTACCATTGCATCAGGTTTCTCACATCAGCATTAGGAGTTTTTGCAATTGTTTCTAAGCAAGCATGTAACCAGGTTCAGTAGTTTCCTGGGCAAGGGGTTTTTTTTGGGTTTTGTATTTTTTTTTTTTTTTTTTAACTGTACATTGTAGAACCAGACACACATAACTAAAACCTTTCCAAGTTTTTATAAAAAATAATTAGCACCTGCTCACATTACTTCCATTAAATATGAGAACTGAATTATGTTTTCAAAAACAAGGGTCCTTGCTTTTAGATAATTGAGGGAACTGATCTTCTTTTGCCTGTACAGTTAGAGGATAAAAGAAGCAAGAAAACCAACAAGCCAGCTTCTTCTGTATGAACTTCTTGACTTGTCAAGGTGAAGCTAGTGATTGAAAAATAAACCCAAAACTTGGGCAGCAGTAAGTCCAGGCCAAGGAGCTGGGCAAGAGGAGAGAAAAATAGAAAATAATGGTAAGTGGAAGAAATAGGAGCAGGGGCAACTGCATGAGATAAATAATGAAGATGTTGTTAAGAAAATTTTGTAGAATTATTTTGTTTCTGTGTCTGTGAAATGAAATTTTCAACCAGACTTTCTTAAAATATTATGAAGTCCAGGAATGCTTCTCCAGCTCAGCAAGACTGCACCAGTTCTGGATCATGACTGTTCTCCAGGTCACTGGTCTTTAGCACCACGTAGTTACTTGGGTCTGAAAGGCCAATTTGTCCCTCAAACCAGTTAGGAACTAGGTTCAGGAGGTGATGCTAGCAAAGAGGGCATAGTAATCAGGCTGTGGTGTTATATGAAGTAAATGGAGGATACAATAGACCTAATTGTTCACCTATCCATGAAAGATAAGAAAGGTCTGTGATTTTATGACAGTGATGTCAATTAAATATCAATTGACAGTTAAAAGAGCATTTTCTGAGACTTAATAGGAAAGATGATGTGTAATCTTGTTAAAATATAATTAGATTTTTCACACATAAAAACTGTAACGAATATTTAAACTTTTAATTGAGTTTTTAGAAGCTGGCTATATTGCGTTTATTATTGTGACAACTAATAGAGTAAGTAAATATGAGTATTTTTATTAATTGATATTTAATTTTCTGTAGGCTGTCCTGGCAAATGTTAATTAAGTGACAGAAAATTCCTTACAAAATTTACATATTAATAACCTTAAATTGTGCCTTTATTGCTCACATAATTAGAAGTTAACTACGCAGATACATACTTTCTCTCTACCCTTTACACAGAGTTCAGGAGGATGAGGTTTTGTATGGGCCAATAAACTTAACTGTTCGGTAGCTACACAAAGGAAAAGAGAAGTCTAATCCTATGTAATTGTCTGGTGTAGAGCATATTAATGTCTGAGGAATTCCTACTTCCAGGAAATTCAAATTCCAAAGGAATTTGAACCAGGTGCGTGTGTATTTTTCATTATTTCCAGAATATATATGGTACAAGTTCATTAAAAGAGAAGAAAATTCAGGTCAGCATGACCAAATGCTTTGCCTTATGTCAAAATACAGCACATATTTATTACTTGCAGAATTGAGTGTTTCTGAGAAACCCTTTACCTCGGTCCAGAAGGTAGTTCCAATCTCCTGACAAAGCAAGTACTTCACAGGCAATTCTCAATACTAACCAAAAATGCAAGTCCAGGACTCTTTTTCCTTCTTATGGACAGATATTTTCAGGATCCTTATGGAGATACTTAGGAATCCACATCTAAAAGGCAACTAGGATCGTGAACTTTTGGTGCTATGTATTGGTTAGATGTTTTGGGACTTACCAAGCTATGACTTATTCATTTTAAGCTATCTTACTTGCAAAGGAGAGAACTTTGCAAGTATTGACTTATATCTATTGTATTTCTACATACCATTTTCTTTAATTAGAAGATGGGAGGCAGACAAGGAGCCATCAAAGATGTAGACCTAAATTTTTTTGAGTAATTGTTTTTTGAACTTTCACTGTGTGAAAGCTGTGGCCAGTCATATCTCAGTGATTTACATGAGCAATTTCAGCACCTGTGGCTTGATTCTTATTTGCCTGAGAGTCCATTCCAGATTAAGCTGTGGGGTATTCTGTGAACAGAGAGCAGTCTACAGAGAAAGTAGAAGGTGATGTCTTAGCTACTCTATGTGGAGTACAATGCAATGGGCATGTATACTCTTTTCTCATAAATACCTGAAAATATTGAAAGAAACTTTGTCATATGAGTAAAAACATTGTTATCTTGTTTGGGAATTCAGCAGAAGGAGCATCATTTATGTGAAAAGAGCAAATTGACAAAAAAGTCACTTGGGTGCAGTTATTCTAATCCATACGCCATGTGGCCGTATCTTGAATACGTATCTTGAATTTTTCTCCCCAATAAATCATTTCTTCTTTCATTTCTAGATAAAATAATTTTCTTCCACTCAGAGAGAATTAATAAATGCATTTTTTTTTTGTTTTTGTTTTTGTTTTTGCATCTTTGCCATAGCAATTACATTGCTAATGATTACATGTAGAAATGTAGAATACTTTAGTGAAACAGGCTTCTGCTGACTTTTTTTCTTGATGGCACTTTGGAATTCAAGTCTGAGTTCTTGTAGGTAAGACATACTGTTAAAAGTTGAGGAAAAGGTATCTCTAGGGATATGGATACAGCTAAAAGTCTGTTCTGCTGCCTTCTAACTGAATCGCAATTTTCACTGATGTAAGGAGATTTAGTATGTGTGACAAGGTATGATTTGTGTGTAACACTATCTTATTATTTAATTTTCTTTCAACTTCCAGCCTAATACATGTGTACTTTATCTGTAATTGCTATGTCTTGTGACTTTTTGTAGTCTGCATAATTTTGGCTAGTCAGCTTTCTTATATTCCAGATTAATGATGGAAACACTCTTTCTTAACCTGTGTAATTTATTCTCATGCTTAATGGATTATATTTTTCTAAATGTCAACCCATATTTTAGAAATAATACATGGCAAACTCTATATGAATATGAAAAGATAGGGTTCTAAATATTTGTACATGATTTTTCTAATTGTGCTATTTAGATGAATATATGCAAATTACTTTTTTGAGGTAGTTTGTGATGTCACAATATGCATTGTATATGTTGATATCAAACAATGTTTTTGTACCTAATTTTGTAAATGAAGAATGAGGGAGGAAATCAGAGATCTCTTAGTCATGATGGACTGTATGGGATTCAAAGCATGCTCAAGTGAACACTATATATATTTATATCACAGGCAGATTTTTTTTTCCTAAATCCTCCATATCATGCTTTTAAGAGACTGAAATCCATGTACACACAGTGACAATATACTACTCTTCAATACTCATTTGAAGAACATTTTGGACTTGCAGACTCCAAAATTGGGAAGACTTTCAACATAATTCTTCTGTGCCAATTTGCATTGCCAATGGTTTGTCTCCACTTTTAAACAAATATAAAAATATATATTTAATTATCATGAAGAAAGGCCCTTTATGTATATCCATTTAAATTTCATATGTTGGAATATGGCATAAGGCATATTGCACTTCCATGGAATAAACAAGTTAACCTTTTTCATGATCCTGTATACCTTCTGACATTTGAATAAAAATTTATTTTCTATGGTGAAAGCACCAATTAATTTCTTATAGCCCTGTTTTACTCTCAGCCACTTATCAGCATGTTACCAGGTAATTTTATGAGTATGTAATATGATCTTGATTTTTTAAGAAAAAAAAGTTATTGCAGTGAATGTAGAGGTTTAGCAATAGGTAAGTACCAATCACCATACTCTGTAGCAGAGGTCAGGTTCCCTCTACCGAGGCACCACCGAAGTGTCCTGTTAACATTACAGTCATTACTGTTGCCCTATTAAAGAATTTCTAGGGATCAGCAGTACATGTAAGAAAGTTCTCACTTAAGTGGTTAATCCTCCACTAAACTGAAGTGAATGCAATTGCAACTTCTATGTGTCTTTCCCACCATTCTCCTGTCTACTGGAAAACCAGCTGCATCTCATTTTACTATCATTTGCAATGACAAATTTATTTTTGTGTTCTTGACAGGGGGAAGGTAGACTGCTTTTTTCCAGTAGTATATATGCACAACACTGTGGCCTGGATATTTTTATCTATGACATCAGTGATAGCTTAAACTATTTGTTTTAATAGTTAACCTTCTGATGTAAACTAAGTTGCACTTTGAAACGTTTTTTTTTCCAAGGATTATTCCTTTAATTTTTCTCATTGCTGTCAGATGTACTGACATATCACTGGTCTTGCAAAGGATTATTGACTTAAGAAACTATCTGTCTTGTTTTTCTGTAATTTTTTTGTCCTCTTGCAAATAAATTTGGCCCTTGACTGACATATGTTTAGACAGATCTGATTTTTTCATCAAAGAAAGATTACTTGACACCAGCTCAGAATTGTGCTTACCCCTCCTCTGTTCTTTTAGCAAAAGGGTACAATTTGGCACTATATTACATTCCTTGAAAGACTGGGAAAGGGTGGGAATTTTCAGGTTGCAGAGACAAACGACAGTAGCTGAAAGGGAATCCTGAATAGTACTGTTATCTCTTTGTCCAAAATGAAACCTTCTAATGTCAGTCACACAAAATCACTGGTGTAGAAAGATCACTTTTCCTCTCTCATTCCTTAAAGACAAAAGAAATTTAGAAGTTATGCTATTATTGGTTCTGCTGCACAAAGAAATAGAACAAAAGCCAACAGGACTCAAGCAAAAGTACTTTATTATTGAATAATAAAAGGGTAAAATCAATATATTTTTATCTGTTCTACAAATTTCTCCGTAATGGCTTTCTGGGTCCCAGTGCTCTAATACTCTATATGGCGACTAATGGCTTTCTAATTTCATAATCTGCAATGCTAGAGTTTTAAATCTCTTTACTTTAATTTCATGACATGTACCAGGGGTAAAAGGATATATTTAGGGGCTTCATGTTACATGTTTCTATTAGATTAGAAGGTGCCCAAATGTCTTCATCAGGAATTCACATTGTGGGTTCTCAAGGAGGGAAGGAAAAAAAATTGAAAATATACTTTATTATTCATTTTAGTTTTTAAATTGAAAAAAGCCGGATCCTTCCTGTGCTTTTGAATTGCAACATATCTGGAATTATTTTTAGACAGAATTCTTCTTCTTCTGAAAGAATTCTTCTTTCAAGAGGCTGCAGCTTACTTATGTAGTGTTGAACTTTTCCCTTCCCTTCCCTTCCCTTTTTCCTTCCTTTTTTCCCTGAACTTCCCTTTTCTTTTTTTTCCTTTCTTTCCCCCCCTTTTTTTTCCTTTCTTTCCCTTTTCTTTTTTTTTTTTTTATATGGTCTTTTTTTGTTGGGTTTTTTTTTTTTTCCTTTCTCAGAAGGTACAGTTCTATATAAAATAATTTGAACAACAAAAAATTAAAGGAGGGGGGAACACCTGTTACTAACTTTCCTTTAATCTTTCTGATTTTTTTTCCCATCTCAGTGAAGAGTAAATTATAGTTCTTTCAGGGAGGAGAAATTTTGAACCAGAATGGGAAGGAAATAGTTTGAAATGCACTGTGTCTCTCCTGTCCCAAAAGAAGACAACCATTTTACAAACTTTGGATCTTCAAATCAAAATCAGATATGGTTTTTAGGTCTAGAAATTTTCAAGTTAGTTGTTATATAAGCACAGTCCACAAAAAAGAGGAAAAGTTTGGGATTAGCGATTGATGAAAAATCATCTATAAAACTGGATTTCTTTTCAGCCTATAGAGATTTGCAGATTTGACAGTGACCCTTGCTTATTCTCCATTGAAGAAATGCATCAGAACATTTCATTCTGTGTAGCTGCGTCTGCTAGATCTCTGCCTGGGCCAGCCCTGGCACCACAGCAGCAGCAGGGGTACGGCTCGGTGACAGGACAAACCTCGCCGATCCCGTGGGTCTGGGCTGGTCTGCAGGCAGTAGATGATGACGGCAGGAACAGAGAGAGGGAGGCTCCACCTGGGGTTAAAGCACTGGCTTTATTTGTCCCACTGTGGGAACAACCTCAGCCCTGGCAAAGCCCCAGGCAAAACCCCCGAGCACCAGAGTGCAGCACCTTATCAAGGGGGGAAGAAACGGTGGGGTTGGACCCAGGACCAATTAGGAACAAGCGGGAGATGGCTCTCTAACTAAATGACAGGCAGGGAAACAAACCGGGATACAGCAGGGGGGAGGATACAGAGACTCTGTCCAATCACTCTGTGAACCTGGTAGAACTTTCCAGGCTGGAGGCGAGGCCACAGAGTGACAGACAGGGTCTGGGAGTTAACTGTGATGAACCAAACAGGGAAAGAACATGGGGGGTACATAGAACAAACCATTTAACAATATAAAAATTTTAAAACTCAAAAAACACGCTGCCACAATCCTGTGGAGAAACTGGAAGAGGAGGGAACACAATGTAATGTTTCCTTCTCAAAGAACAATCTTGAGCTTTCCAGTCAAGATATGTCTCTCCAATCCTTGTTGACTCTCTCTGTCTGCTGAATGCTCAACCTGAATGCAAAAAAGACACCTTCCTCCGATGTCTCTGACTTAGAAAGAGCAGAGATGGATCTCTCTTCATCCCACTTTGGACCTACTAGTTCAGCATAAATATTTGATAAGCACCCTAATGTGAATGTAAAATTTGTCATTTTTGCTGATGAAAAGAATTTTACTAAAGACCTTCTTCTGAACTTAGCAAACATAGAAACGAACCTTGAAAAGTAGTGATACTGAGTTATCATGTATCTGATCTGCTGCCATGAGGGAGCAGGTGTTCAGATAAAAGTTAGATTATATTCAGAAAATTTTCAACTAATCTGGGTGTTCTAGAAGATTCAAAGCTGTTATTGCACTCTCCAGGAGAAAGAAAGTTGAAAATTCTGTTATGATTTTACATAACATTTACGATCATAACATTTCTGTTATGATTGCAAGGGCCAGTTCAGATTCTAGAATTCTACTAAATCAATTTCTTTCAGAACAAGAGGACACAAATCTATCACATCCAAACCTTGGCTGGGAGTCTGCATTTTTTTGACCTTTGTTGAAATTAGATTGATGCTATTCTGAAGCACACCATGAACCTTTAGAAGTTAGGAAGTTCAAAGGCTTCTTTGAACCTATTTATGTTTCAGTTTAATAATTCATATGTCATTTCTTTGTTCCAGCTTCTGTATCCTGATGCCAAGCATCATGTAATAAATCATGCTCGTGCAATGTAATAGTATTTCACATAGTGCTTAAAACTATTAAAAAAACCTAATAGATAGCTCCTGTACTAATAGTACTCCTGTACTAATTAGTCATTCAGGAGAATGAATCTCAGATGCCAACTATAAAGTATGTGTTTAATCCTTGTGAGTTTGAAAAAAAAATATACTCTTGCATCCCAAGCATTATATGACATAACAGTGGTGTCTATAATCATCTCTAGTTTTACAGGATTGCATCTGTATCTTAAATTGTTGTTTTTTGAGAGGTAAGACTTGAAATGTTAGCCGAGTGCCTACTATAACTGCAGTAAAGAAAAAATAGAGATTAGCCTAAAAATAGCATCAGTCTTTTAATAATTTTAATGTACTGAACAATTGTTGCTGAAAGCTAGAGGAAATGTTGCAGTAAATTTTAATAGTAGATTTTCCTCACCTTCATTAAAATTTCATCAAACATTCCTGATTTTATTATTTTCTGTTCTACTACATTGCCTCAATGACTTTAGTTCATTTATTTATTTGTGGTGGGAAAAACCCCCATGTTTAATTAAAGAAGAATAAAAGGGAAAATAATGCCCTCAGGTAGCCTAAATGGCATTTATTGCAGCTTGTGCACTAATTTGAGGTTTTCTGCATTTATGTAACATCAATTTTTAAATAATGTAAATTGGTAGAGTTGTATTGAAATTAGTGGATCTCCACGGGGTAAAACAGCTTTCAACATAGTTTATTTTGTTTGTTTGGTCTGGGCATGGAGTGCAGCACAGGACAGTGATTTCTGGATCCTCCCTGATGTCTATCAGAGGAGGATTTTCTTTGTAAGGGCTTTCTACTTTTTCTTGGGCTGTTCTGTTGAATTTGACAGTCAGGCACCTAAAGACTCTCTCAGAGGTCTTTTGGGAACACTAATGTTAAATGCATCACCCCTTCTTTTTGGAGTTAGGAAAGGTGTTTGTCTTCTATATCTTTTTTGTACTATTTAATAATATTCTTTCCCCCCCCCCATCATATTTTGTTGATAATTGTAAAGGTTACTTGTACTTTCAGGTCTCTTTTCTAACTGTAAATGAAAAATATGGACCATGCAAAGGAATAGGCTTGAGATGCAGTGTAGTCACTGTATTTGTCTGCCATGGCTTACATATGTGAACATGGACTATATGATGTGTGAACACCCTTAATAGGGAGCATTAGTAAAATAAAATAGAGCAATGCATCTCCCATGCTGTGGCACAAATTAGGACTAGTCTACTGGGGTAAATGAAAATTGGTAGATCATAGTTACTGAAATTAACAAGCTTTTTTTTTTTCCTTTAATGTCAGAATGGCTGTAAGGCTGTTCCTATTTAAAGACATTGCAGTGGAAGGAGACAGAATTTTCTGGACTGTCACTTTAAAAAGCCCCTAACAATTCAGATGTTATGTTGAAATTATCTCTAACATCTGATCCTGCTTTCTTTCCAACCTAACAGTTTCCTGGAAAGAAACCACTCAGCTAATTTCTAGTGGATCTTGTATTCATTACCCAGATAAAAACTGAAATTAAAAGCTGATCTGTGCTATTTTTTTTTTCTTCCTTTGTCATAAAAACTTTGCCAAGCAGTCACTAAGGTGTCAAAAACTTTTTGATACCATTACAAATTAATGTCTTAGACACAGCAAGAAAGCATCCTTACACACTGTTAAAAGAGCTAAAGCATGCACTGTTTTAGCTCTTTCTCTGAAGGTCAAGAAGGCTGCAGCGACTGACTGTTTTTCTGTTTCACAAAGAAGAGTAAAGAGGAAACATAAATGAGTGTGACAGATAATACTTGTGCATGGATTATATTTAATAATTTTCCCCTGTTCTCCATACTTTAAGCACGTAAGTTCAAAAACTTCAAGCTTATACTGGGAGACCTCTTCCTTAAGGCAGGGTAAATGCTTCTTAAGGTAAACGACCATTTCTTTTCTCACCTTTTACATTGCTGTAAAAGAATAGCTGTGTGGCACTTGATATACTAGATAGAATTACTGCACAAGATAGTTAAAAGGAGGGTGCTAGAGGGAATTTGATGTTTGCTTGTCATAATTGTCTTATTCTGCCTCCCTCTCTCTAGTGTAAGAAGTGCTACATTTTTAATTATATGTGTGTCCTGCTTTGACATGCTTCCAATACAGAGCTTGGACTAAATTAACTGTTCAGCGCTGCAGGACTCTGTACCCAATGAGCACCAACTCTCTCTTGAACCAAGAAGAAAAAAACTTTGTAAGAACAGCAACATGAGACTGAGGTCAGTTAAAAAATAGTTACATTTTAGATCAAAAATATTGAAAAAGTTTTGTCCTAAGCTTAGGCTGTGAAATTCTTCTGTGAAGCTATGGTAAAGATATACTTGATATATTAGACTTTAGTTTTTCTCCTGTAAATTTGTGAAATGTTCTGGGGGAATGTAGTATTCTAACCACAATTGTGAGCAGACGCACCAGTATTTAGAAGTTTAGTAAGAAAACTTTGCCCTGGAGATAAAAGGGGAAAATTCCTGTTCTCAGAGATGAATGAAAAGAACTTTTATTTTATGTTAGAATGGCTCATTCTTAAAATAGTACCCCAATAAAGTTGACATGAAGTCAAACAGGCAGAGTTGTAGGGGGAGCTGTAGATCATGAGAGGAGCTTCAGGAGGACAAGATCTCTGGCGGTTACTGTTGGTAGAGGTTGGGTCAGGGGAGCTGAATTCCTTGTAGGGAGTTCTCCATGGCATTGTCGAGGGATACTTTTCTCTCAAGATTAACTGAAAGGGGACTATTTTGGAGGTGGAGAGCTGGCTGAGATTTCTGGGTGTTGTTTTCTGGGTGTTGTTTTTACTTTGTTGGTTAGAAGGAAAGGAATTGTGGGGAGGGAAGAAAAAGTGTTCTAATTTCTTGTTATTCTCTTTTTGTTCTGTTGGTAGGGTTTTTCTTTGTATCCTTTCAGGTTTAGGCCTGCTTTGTTGTTTTCTCCTGGTCCTGTCTCACAGTGAGAAGTGGACACACTACATTTTTTGGCGAGCCAGGTAGGAAAAGTTTAGAATTGGTGTGCCTAGATCGCTGTACATAGTGTTTCTGCTTGGTTTCAAACTGAAACTATGACAATATGTGATTATCAGTTATCTCTACAAAGAATACTTTGACTGAAGAAGTCTGAGAACTTTTAAATAATCTAGATCTCTTTTCTCTCTCCTTTTTTAAGGTACTTTTCTTTGGTTTAGATCCATTTGACACATCTACATGTAAGCACCTCTGCTGCTGATCACTCATTGTTACTTTACAGCTTCCTAGCTCAATTACAAGGTAATTCTTAGATAGTCTTCTGAGTTTTTCAATAAATTCTCCTTTGACAACTAAGGGCAACTGTGTGAAATCACTTTTGAAATGATTTACCATTCCTTAATGCTCTTATCCATATATTGAAGAATATGGATTAAATATGTTTGCTGCCTCCAACTGAAATGGCCTCCAATGATTAATACATGAAGGCATATAGTCAAGAGAGATTGATGCAGGTTTAGCAACAATGCAGACAAAACAAGTAACTTATGAGTGATGATGATTCCACCTTTTTCCCCAAAGAAACAGATATGGTTTTAAATGGTTCAGCAGACTGCATTTGGAATAACACATTAAAGCTGTTTACAGCTCAGCCATCTAATAATAAATATTGTATTATCTTGCTTTACCAGTGTAATTAACTGTCTTTCTAAAAGAGGCCAAAGTATGAGTGGAAGAGTGTCTCACTGTAGCAATAAATGAAAAACAAACAAACTATGGTGAGATGAATTAAATGACTTTGTTTTGGATGCTAAATTCACCTGCCATAGCTGAGAAATTTCCTCTTGATTACATCCCAGTGAATGAATGAGTAGCTCTGCCCTAAACTCTCTCACTTGTTCATTTCAAGAATCTCTGAGAATCAAGAATTCAAGAATCATTTTATTCTGTTTTTACTAGGAAACACTAAAGTTTGAAAACATAATGTTATTAATTCATCTTTTCAAATACTGCTCTAAAGGAAAATCCTTTTTTATCTTCTTTTAAAATTATTTTATTTACTGAACAGCTTTTTTTATAGAGGTACGTATTTCCTTATTTAGAATTCATGTACAACCACTATAAAACTATTGTGTTTTCTAATTGAGGTGCTGCTAAAAGAATTAAATCCAAATACAATTTTCCTTCAAAACTCATAGGAAAATCTGTATTATACTGTTTTCATGCTATTTAGCTTTTGTATTGCTTATGATAAATTTAACTGGTCATAATTATTATACTGCTATTACTTTCCAAAAACACATTGTGAACTTCTTCAGTGAATTCACATCTAACCTGTGGGATTTTCCACAAAATATTTTTATTCTACGCAGCAGAGATGTAATAGAAAATAGAATTCACTATCCATGACACAACTTTATTGCACCAGTGAGGGCTAACAGGAGACATCAAGATTGGAGACAACCTGAGGTGCAGTGGTTGTGACTTGTAGAATTCACAGCCCTGAGGGATATGGATCAGGTAAGGAGTAAGACTAAGCCCCTAACTTCAAGACTTCCTGCTCATCAGGGGGAGAGAGCCAGTGTAATTCCCTGCAGGACTGTCCTCAGGGACAAATGAGTAGAACAGAGCTGGCAGATCTTAAGAAAGTCTTCCACAGAGCACAACAACAGTCCCCAAGTGTGAGAAATCAGTCAAGGAATGCAAGATACTATTGCATATTTCAATTTTAGTAAATTTTGCTGCATTATTTTCTTATAGTCATCTAATAAAGGAGGAAAAATACCAAGCCATGTAATATTGCAATTATCTGATTAAACACTAGAGTATTTCTTTAAGAATATTTTCATTAAGCAAGTGTAAGTATGTTTTGAAATGTTGATTGCCTTTGTCTATATTTTAAAATACTATTTCAAAACAATATGTTTTTAAAAGCCAAGAAGAAACCATTGCTATAGCAGTGATATATCTGTGTGCTTGACACTACGTGACCATTTATCTGTGTACTTGACACTACATGACCATTTGCACATTATTTTTAACCTTTTTTCATTATATTATATATTTTTCATGTAACTCATTTTGAGAAATTTTTATACAATACTTCTATGACCAGCTGAGAATGATATACAATTCATTTCATGTGGGATGAGGGGAGAAAGAATGTGGCTGATTTAACTTTAATCAGGTTAAACATGAATCACTGCCCAGTTCAAATCTGATGTGCCCCATAGATAACCAGGGGCATTTTATCTGTATCAATTTTCCAGTTCAATACACTATTTAACCAGGGCAGGGCAGGGGAACCAGAAAGCATTTTCATGCCTCACTTCACCCAGACTGTTCTGTTGTCAAGCACTGTTGAAAATTAAAAGGAATTGTCATAAAATGAAAAGAAATATGAGGTTTAGTGGATGTTTACTTGCCTTTTACTTGGAGGTTCTTCTGATGTTTAGTATCAATGCAGAAAGAGCAGATGCTTCAAAGCAGACAAAATCTATTCCGTGGTATATTGTGCCACATCATGAGGAACTGTAAATGTGCCTTTATGTGGTCTCATGTGAGATACAGGAAAAGAAGGATTCCATCCATTTTGAAAAAGTATCCTTGTGAAAAACTGCTTCTAACAAAAGAAGATTAACTCACTTCAGGTTCTCTGTCTCTTATCATGACTGGAATTTTTACCGCTTGCGACAATTCACTGGTTTTCAGTAGCTGCTGCTATTCAAGACTTAAATATCCTAGGTAAGTTCAGTGTTTTTGTATGTATCTGGTTCAGTAAGAGAAAACTTTCAGTGTCATTTCCACTACTGTTTAGAAAAACTTTGGCGGCCAAATTTATCTGAGAAACAATGCCGAAATTGTCCTTATTAAAATAAATTCTAGAGAATGACAACGATCTAGCAAGGATGTAGATCTTGATCCTTAAGTGATCAGTTTTAAAAAAGGTCCAAAAACTTCTACTTTTATTGCAATAGACTATTATGAAATTTCCTGCATATCTGTTTTATGCACTGGTTCCTGGACTGGTAAAAGACAAGGTCACTGTCTTTTTAATCCTGAGGCTCACCTGGTATGTTCACTGAAATGTTTAACAATGAGGTGCTTACTAAGTATTAATTCCCATTATGAGAATAATTGGTTGTTTTCTTTCCTGATCTCAAATGGCTACACTGAAACTGATAACTACTCACACTTTACCCTATTAAATACACACATGACCCATCTTGAAAGTGGCCTTAATATCTCTGAAATGCAGCTTGTGCACAGGGTGGGGGCTTTGATAGGGGGTTTACTGCAGAGTTCTCCTTTGAAGCTTGGCTATTCCAGATTAGTGCTCTGAAAGCTTATAACACAGAAGAAAGAGCTGGAACTGTGCTCTGGTTAAAGTCCTGTTTCCACACCTGCAGGGCCCTTTCATGTTTTATTTTTCACCTGCAGGACTAATACAATGTCAGTTAAAGATACTATTTCAGTTTCTAGCCTGAAAGGGAACTACCATGTAATTTAAAAGGTGTCTGAATGTAAGTGGAAGTTCAAATGTGTAAACCAGTTGTTCAAAATTCTGGGATGATTTTGGGTTTCTGAAGTGTACATCCACTCCAAAAAAACCCAAAAAACCCAGCAAGTGGAGGTAAAATAGTATTATCTAGTATTATTAATAAAAAAAAAATAATAATAAGCTGGGTCTTGATTTTAGTTTTGTTTGTTTTTTTTTTTTTTTTAATGTTTTTGTTTGTTTTTAAAATGCCATTAACCATAAGAAAATGGATGTTAACAGGAGAAGGAAACTTCAGTCATCTTGGCCAGATATACGCATGAGTTTGATATTTAGTGGCAGATATTTGAGGCAATCCAATTTAATATTGGAAGAAGAACTGAACAGCATAACAATTTTTATATAGTATTAGTATGTGCTGTTAGGCTTATACCAAATATTTAGACCTAGGAAATAGTCAGTGACATTTGTATTACATAGAGGTAATACAGCATTATCTGATAAAGTCTGAATATTGTAGCCTTATTAACATGCAGGCTGATAAACTGCATAAGCACAAAGACTTCCTTGGAATAAGAAGCACTTGTTCTGCTCCGTGTTATTTGTAAATCCACCAAAACAAAATTATATGAACAGGTAACACCAAAGTAAGCAAATAAGGTAACATATGTGGATATGTAACATCTTAGCTCTTCTTGTAAAGCAGCACAAACCTCAATCAGTGAAGAAAAAAAGATCACTTCAGCTGTAATATGGTCTATTAAGATTCTCTGCCATGTAGTGCTTTGATGTAGTCATGTCAGATGCAGAACAAACTCTGTTAATATTCTGTTCAGTTATGTTTTCATAGTTTTAAATTTAATTTCTGACTAGATCTGAAAACCTTTCATCATTTACATCTACTCTACAACAGTTTTATACGGAAGAAAAGAAACCCAAAAAACACCCTAATCAAATAAAACAAAAATCAAACAACAAATCTAACAACAACAACAACAACAACAACAAAAGAAAAAAAAAAAAAAAAAGCCAAAACAACTACACAGCCCTAATCATACTTCACTGACCTCTGACCTCTTATAGATGCTGGTGTACAACTGTGTGATCAGGTGGATGACAATCAAAACCATATAGACAGAGCAGTGTCATTCTGTAGCTGCTACTTCACCTAAAATTGCACACTACTGTCACACACTACCAGCTCAAGACAGTCAGAAAAGACACCTAAACGGTGATCTGACTTTGTAATTGTACCTGCAGTGTAAAAAATATATGAGTGTGAATGGCTGTTTAATTACTGTCTTCCTCCCTGTTCTGTCTGTGCATTACTGTGTTGCCAATTACTGTTAATTACTGTGGTGCTTCTAGGTTTGACAGCACTGGAATGAGAAAAAAAGCCACTCAAAATTTAACACATTTCTGGAACTTGAGGGTGTCCCTAATGCTCATGAGGGTCTGACTGAGACAGACTTAATTTCTTCATAGAAAAAGAAAAAGGTGCAGTGCTTTGAGTTTGTGATCAAAACAACACTGGTAACAGCACAACAATCTAACTACTGCTGAGCAGCCTGTGTACATCAAGGCATTAACCCTGACCCTCCAGCCAGGTGCTGGGAAGGGGCACATCCAGGACAGCTAACCCAAACTATTCAAGGGTTATTCCATACTTTATGGCATCATACTCATCAGTAAGGGGGCTGAGTTTAGGTTGGGTAGATATTGCTTAAAGACTGGTTGTATGTATGTCAGCTAGCTTGTGAAATGTGGTGAGTAATTGCCTTGTTATTGTTCGTTTGGGGTTGGGGTTTTTTTTCCTTCTTTCCTTTGCATGTTAAAATTTCTTCATCTTGACCACTGGGCATTCTCTCTTTTGCTCTGTTAACTCCCTTGTCTTGATAAGTGTGGGGTGGGAATGACCAGCTGTGTGGTGCTTAGTTGTTGGCTGGTGTCCAATCACCACACATGATGAATACAAATTATTTGCTCTGGAACAAAGAAAGTTAAAACAGAATTTTGAACAGCATTTTTATACTTTTTTTTTTTTTCCAGCCTTAGAGAACATGAGGGAAAATGAGCACTGTAACCTCCCCAAACACAAGACTTAACAATAGGAATTTGCAAATGATAAGAATTTCTCTTGAAAAGGGACTCTTGTCCCTCCATGATCACTAGTCATAGGCAGCAGTAGTTATAAGAAAAATTGTGTTAAACTTCAAGATTTTTACTTAAGCACTATTTCTGAGACAGGTTGCTGGTTTTATTTTGTATGAGGATACCTTGAAAGTTTTAAATAATATTTAGCGTGCTCTATAAACTGAGCACCTCATTCAGACCTTCATTTTCTAAAACATCCATAAATATGGTAATTTTAGCATTTCCCATTTCTTTCTCTCCCAGAAATGATCCTCTCAATAGGCTTGCCACTTCTGACATTTTCCTTCATTTTATAGATATAGCAACCTGGAATTGCCTTCCCTGAGCCCCTTGTGACAAGAATTCATAATATTAATTGCCAAAAATTACCAGCTACAAGTAATTTTATCTAACAAATCCGCTCTGTAGCTTCCTCGAGACAATACAGTACCCTATATGTCACAACCAAGCACTTAAGTTTGTAAATAGGAAGAAGCCCAAAGTATAATTAATATTTAAAAAGCAAGATGTCAGGTTCTGTCAAAGAGTTTTTTAGCATCTCTATTTTTTTTCTTAAATCACATTTTCCTCAGAAGAATGAATTTTGGAGCCTAACTGAGCAACTTAGATCAGAACCTTAGTGTTTTACTTCAAAGTGGTAAGAACTACAGAGCTATGTAAGCCTCAGGTCTAAAATGGGAAAAAATGCCACTAATTCTTAAGTATCTGATCACATAGAATCATGTTTGGTTTCTGCCTTTTTTAAAGAACTCAGATGCAGGGAAACAAGCCCTAGACAAATAAAAAAGGAAAATACGATTGGAGGAAAATCTGTTACTAGATACAGAAAATAAAGACGACTGTTTAATAAACATATGCAAATGCAAATCCATATTTTATAATCTTCTGAAGTGTGTTGTAAAATTAAAATATCTTTTTGCAGGTACATGTCAACAATGGCAACTTTTGTACTCATGAGTTACTAAAATTTTAGCTTTGTGTTACAGAACAGGAAATTACAGAACAGAGGTCTTGAATGAGTTATCCAACTTTCTGTACAAGGTCAGAAGTCCTGTAATAGAAGATAAAGCAAAGCTAGTGTTCAGTCAGTTTAGAGACATACTTAACTCTTCTACTAAAAAATGTGGGGAAAAAGTATATATTTCTTAGAAAGAATTTAGCCCCTCAACTAGGCCTTGTGAGGATGTTGAAGAGGTCTTATCTGTCCGTGTCAAGTTTCCCTGGACTCTGTTACCCCTCAGGACTGCCTCCCAAAGGAGTCTTTCAATCAGGCTCCTAAACAGGCAAAAGTCTGATCTCTGGAGGTCAAAGGCAGCTGTTCAGCTGCCATCCTTCCTTGTTTCTACAAGCACTTCAAACTTATATAATTCCATAACCAGGTATGCCCAAGACAGTTTCTAACAGTCACATCACATACCAGCCCTCTCTATTCACAGACAACTGGTCCAGCAGCTGCTTTCCATAGCTGGATCTCTAGGAGTTGTTGCAGGAAGTTATCTTGCACACACTCCAGGAACCTTACTCTCCACTGTGCTTCATTTCCAGCAGACATCTGGTAAGTTGACATCCCCCGTGAGAACAAGGCTAAGAATCATGAAACTCCTCCTATTTGCTTATAAAATAAATCTGCTGTTACACCTTCACTGGGTCATCTCCAGGCTCCTCCCTGATACGTTAATGATCTTTCATATGGTTCCTATCCATAAATGCTCAATTCTTTCCTTAACTTCAAGCTAGATAATCAAAGCATTCCCTAACAAGTAGGACTACCCCAGTCATTCTTCAGCTATTCCTTCTGAATACTTTATAGCCATTAATTTCAGCACTCCGGCTGAGTAACCCTACTATATTTCTATAATCTGACAATACCATAATTTTCCATCTTTACAATGATATCCACCTTCTCCTGTTGGTGGTGGTGTAGAGACATGTCAGGTGGGCTATTCACCATGACACCTTTTTTTTGGGGGTGAGACATTTCTGAGTGAATGTTCTGAGGTACTTCTGTGGTTTCCAACACATCAGCAACCCTTGTGTCTTTGCTGCCACAAGGACCTCAATCCTCTAACCTCACTGTGATGGCTAGGGTGTTGCATGCAATAGTACAGGGACATTACATATATGCTCCAGTGTGCTCAGGACATTGTGGAGCATGCTGAAGGACCTCACTAGCACTCTTTCTGAAACACTGGCGTGCCATCCCCAGACTCATCTCTAACAAGCCAAATTTTATCACTCTCCCCCTTCAGACCTAGTTTAAAGCTCTTTCAAGGAGTCCATCTAATGCTTGTGCAAAGATTCTTTCCACTTTAGGAAAGGTGAGCACCTCTCTTGTCAGCTGGTTTGGTGTCCTGTAGACTTACCCATGATCAAAAACCCAAAAATTCTGCCAGTAACACAGGTCTCAGAGCCAGGTGTTGGTCAGCTATGTCTTTCTGTTTCTTGCAATATTCCCTACAACTGGAAGGATGGAGGAAAACAGTGTTTGAGTTCCTGATCTCTCAATCAATCAACATTCATCCAACACCTTTGCAAGGCTGACAGAACAAGTTTGAGATTAACATGAGCAATCCTTTTCTCTTTTAAAAACTAGCATTGTTATGAATAATAAATGATTGTTATTATAGTTATGAAGTTCTCCCAGATAAAATAGCATTAATTTCTTAATTTTTATTTTTGAAAGCATAAAACTACTGTTTTCATATTCTTCAAAAGCAAAGGAGGCATTGTATAGTGTAGGGATAAAATAACGTAAGTAGTCCAGGAGATAGAAATAAAGAATCCAAAACAAAAACAAAGGCCAGAAGTATTCTCTCAGAAAGTGGATGAGTTTTTATTTAGCTGTTTTTAAACTTTTCACTTTTAGGCATAGATGCAATATGGAAAATGTCATTAAAAAGGTGAATATTTTGAGTGACTTAGAAATCACAATTGACAGTGGAAATTATTTTGCACAGCAGCCATTCTCTGTGGTAGTTTAAACCTTAAAAAATTTCCTTGCTGTAAAGGTAAAAAGAGTGGAAACAAGTTGAGGCTTTCAAACTGTGCGTATCTGAAATAAGAGATACACCACATAGTACCTATCATAAGTTTCAATATCACTCATAGAAAAGGTCATTCTATTAAAAGACACTTATTGTATTTGCAAAATATGATTCATAGCTGTAAAAATGCAATAGAATTACAAAATGTCATGACAGAAATTTTAGTTATTTATTGCAACAGAGTTATTGTCCATTTGAAGCACTCTGGTAAGAGGTACAGAGAATTTGTGGTTAAGCACTAGAGTAGGAAAGGGGTAACATGGGGTGAGCTGTGAATGATCTTGGACAAAGCCTAGCCACTTTTCATTGATTGCTCTGCCCTAGATTACATCCACTACAAGATGAGACTTTTGGGAAAAGGAAATTAAGAAGACTTTCTGGTTGATTCCTAGCAGAAATCCCCCCAAAAAAGCTATTTTTCCTCCTAGAGTACTTACCATTATAGTGACACAGCTACTATTATAAATGTCTTAGTATTGAGGTGTGCAGCGTTCTCCCAAGGTAACAAAATAATATTAAATACAATAGTTTTTCTTCTGTTTGTCATACTCTGAGTAACTGTTGGGTAACTTGGGAACCTTTCTTGAATGTGATGGAGGCAGTTAGTGTTGATAAGTGTTTTTTTTTTTTCAGAGAGTTTTATTTTCTTTTTTGTTAGATAAAGCTACTTCTTTCCTGGATATTTGCAAACAGTAGACCATTAGCAGAATAAAGGACTCATCATCCACATGATCAACTGTGAGTCAAGTCCTTAGCTTATGTTAATGGGCTGATTTTTCCTTCTGAAAGGTCTGGCCCTTCCTCTTAGGTGATAAGATTATATTCTTCTGGGTTACAGTGAATGTGCTCAGTAAATCTTTTATACCAATCACTGTTGCAGAATAGGAGCTATGGCTGGTGACATATATGGTGATATACAGTGCTCCATGAGAAACATTTAGACTTTTGTTGTAACCTAACAAGGTACTGCATTAAATCCTTGCAATAAACAAATATTTAAACCACAATACCAAATAGTCTTCTTAGAGTCTGGCTGTAACACTTTCATATTCACACAAAGTATTGAATATTCATATTTATTAGCAAAGTTTTAAAGAAGGTAGCAAATTATTAAGAAACAATCATAAGCAGATTGACATTTTAGCTGGATGCCAATGGCTGTGTTTATTTCTTCCTAAAGTTCAGTTCTAGTCATACAGATGCTGAGGTGTACACATATATATAACTTGCTGATGCAATTTCCTGTATTCTGATTTTGAAAAAAAGTTTATGTCATCTCCCCTGTTTCCTGAACCAAGCTGATGGATTTAAAGTTGCAATTTAAACCCAAGGACATCTCTGTCTTCTGCAATATTAACCAAGCCATACTGGAGTGTAGTTTCTAGGCATTACTTTGCTTTGTATTGCTTCAAACTTGCTGATTCAGGCACAAAAATAATATGGCACAAAGTAATTGCCCTGGAATTGCACAGAAATCCAGGTATGAAGCACTGTGTTTCCCCTAGTGCATCTAGAGAGCAGTAATGGACTGGGAGGTCCTTCAGAGAAAGTGACTGTGTGTCTTTGATCCATGCATTTTTGGGGTAAACCTCACGCTCTCTGCTGAGAATGATGGAGAGAACCTGAGAGAGGAGGTATTGTGTTGGGATCAGGGGAAGCCTTCAGAATGATACAGTAGTAGTTCTGTCAAATGCCAGACCTGTCTAGGTGTGAGGACACATCTCTGGGAATGCAGGAAGCAGCAGAGATGCCTGATGTGCAGCTATTTCTAACAAATCCTTTTTAGACATGTCCTTCTAGGCTGCTGGTATAATATATGTATTTGATCCCTCAAGGAGCCTTTGGGGGCTGACTGCTGGGGGTGCAGCCATGTAGACCTCAGGGGTCTGCTTGTAAGCAGTCCTTACTTAACCCACTGAGGCTGCTCATGGTTTCTATTTCACCAGGCAATGTGATGTCAATGAGACAGTGGTGAGGAAACTGGCATTTTCTCATCATGGGGAGGTGACAATAGTTTGTATCTTTTGTTCATTTTAACACGAGTCTTTATTCTGCTCAATACAAAACAGCGTTTTTCCTCCCTCCCTGAATAGCAGAAATCACTGCAGGTGATTAGTGACAGGTGTTACTTCCAAGATCACCCCACTTGTGCTATATCATTCTTTACTTCTGCTTCTGAGGACCCCATAAGGCAACTCACATAAGAAACTCCAAAAAGGCTGTGAGATTTTTGTGTGGTGCCATATGCCAGCTGAAACCAGTGGAAAATAGTTTCTGAATCTGTCAGTCTCAAAAGACATGCAGCTGCACCAGTTGTCATCTTTTCTGGCTATGAAGCAACATTTCCTTTCTCCAGTCAGTGGTCTGATATCATACTGTAGCAATGGCAAAGCCATTAACAAGCGAAACAAAGTCATATGTTGGCTTCCACTGCTGGCCCAGATTTACTGTATAATTTAGCTTTGCTGATCCTGCTCTGACGTCTGTTTTGCCTAGTTTGGTTTTTTCCTTCTTTTTAAATAATTTTAAGTTACAATTATCATCTTGAATGAAATTTACATGGTATCTTCTTTCCAAAGCCAAGCCTAGTTTGAAGTTTTGCTTGGTCTTCATAAAATGCTGGTGGTGTTAAAAGCCCCTTTTCTGCCATGAAACTTGTGCTTGTTACTTTGTTACCAAGGAACAATACCTTAATATCCTTTTTTCTGCATACATATAAGAAATTGAGTGGCTACATTTGGTGCCTCACAGGCAAAGAGGTGGATAAAATATTTGTTTGTTTAGTTGGTCACCTTGCTATACAAACAGACATGAAAAATTTGCAGTAATGTACATAATATATCTTCTAAAAGAAAAATAGGCATTGCTGAATAGTTATGGTGCCTTTCAGCTCTACTTTTGTAAAATATTTTATCTGATAAGCCAGTTACACTGTTGAGCCTAGAATTTCTTAAAAATTGCACAATTAGTTCCCAATAAGATAAGTAGTATATTATCTCTATAGCTGATCTGTCTAATTAGTAGACTTTTTGTTTGCAGTTGTAAGATGAAACCTTATTAGTATACTTTTGCTTATTAGAATACTTTTTAAATCTTTATGAAATTAGAAACACAAAAGCTTAGCTAAGTCTTCTAACACCTATCAATCACCTAATTTTGAAACAATGAATACAATAAAACAATCAGGATTATCCCAAAAGTATAATTTTCTAACTCACTTATGAGGTTTTATTTCCAATAATTACTTATTATACCATATTAAAAATACTGTTATGGTCAGGAGGGGACTGAGATACTGTAGGACAAGACAGATGTGTGAGGCAATATGAAAGGAAGCAACCACGTTTTCTAGAGTGAGTCATTTATATTCCTTCATGTTAGTAATTTCTCTAATTTTTTTTAAAGAAATACTATGATTTTGAAAGAAAGAACCATCTCCATATTTGAAAATGGAAATGGGAAAAATTATTTATTTGAGGCACAGTCCACAAAGCCCAGTATTTAAGCATTTAAAAGTAAGAAAATAAAAACTATTCAAGGCAGATGTTCAGAAAAGGAATTGGCTCTGAGGACCAGAATTTCTGGCTTTCTAATGTTTTTACTCCTGGAAATTTTGTCTTTAAACAATCACATTTGTAGCATGTGACTTCAGGATGTTTTATTTGTCAAAATAAAGCACAGAGTTACTTTATCACTAACATTTGTCCTTTGCACTCTACAGTGCACCTCAGATAAAGAGTCATGAGACTATGATTTAGTTACTATTTCTTTCCATCTCATGCTGCAAGTAGGTGTGATTGATTCAACTTGCAAAATCTCTTTTTGGATTTTTGTCTCTTTGCTAGAAAATTTATGATTATGAGTTTTGATTCTAATTTTTATTTTGGTCACCATCATGAAATAGTATTGAATAAAGGTTTGAGAATGGGCTCTGGCAAATTCTGTCTTGCAGTGTGTCCAGACACTTGCAGGCAGAATCTGTTTTCAGCCAATATCTATTTGTTACAGGTCTTCCAAATAGAATAACTACACAGAATATGATTGTCACTGTACATTGTATGCAGTCTTCTGTCAGCTGACTCAAGTTATTCCTTATTGTTATAATAGATTTCTTTGGTACAAAAAAAACAAAAAAAGGGGTTTTCTTGAACCAACAAATGTCAGGTTTTAATACTACATAAGGTAGCTGTTTTATAACTGTGCTGAATACAACGGATTCTACAAGGCAGGGATTTTAGATGTTTTACATGGTGCCTATGTGTCAAATTCACTTTGTCCAGTCATCATTTTCTGGTGAACTCAATAGTTTAAACAGGACATCAAAGCCAAACTGTTCTGTCAAATCTGTCCAGAAGTGCACTCAGTGTTGCAGTTTGTCTCCATCACCTGTGGCGGTTTAACCTCCAGCAGCCGGTGAGCCCCATGCTACAACTCTCTCTCCTACCCAGTGGTGTGGGGGGAGAGTGTGGGAAGGCTGAAAGGGCAAAACATTGAGAGTTGATGGCAGTTTAAAGCAGTCAGATAGCAGGTGTTTAGCTATGTCCAGGAAATCAAGGCTTCATCACACATATAGGTCATCTGAGAAGACAAATGCTGTGACTTCCAATGTCCCTTCTCCCTCTTCTTTCCCATCTCTTTAGTACTGTGCATTGACATCACATAGCATGGAGCATCAATTTAGTTCTCAGTCAGCTGTGCCAACTGTGTCACCTTCCAGTCTAGTGCACCTCCTTCTGCTCACCGTAAGGCCAGCATGAGAAACTGAGTGGACTCTAATTTTGTGCAAACAGTGCTCCGCAACAGCAGAAATGTGGGTCTGTAATCAACATTGTTTTGGTCTTAAACCTAGCAACCCATGAACTCTTATGAGATGGTCAGCTCCATTCTAATGACTTCTTGAACAATTGAAAGGTTTTCATTGGCTTCATTTTCTTGTTATAAATTTGTAAATTGGTAGACCAGTATTTAAGTGTTCCCTCGATTTAGATTTCTGAGGTACTGAACCTAATCCAGCATATATAATGTGCTGTGCTGATTTAGCAAAGCCTAATTTTTTGGTAGCAGGGGAGATGTGGCTTCTGTGAGAAGTTGCTAGAAACTTCCACCATGTCTGACAGAGCCAATCTGTGATGGCTCTGAAGATGGACATGCTGCTGGCCCAACTAGAGTGGTTAGTAACACCTCTGTGATGACATTTTTAAGAAGAAACTCAGCGCAGGTGCAGTTTTTTTCCAGGGGTAGTGAAGCGCCACTGCCAGGGGCCATCCCCAGCATGGTGCATGGCAATGTGTTGCCACAGCTGCCACCATCTCGGTGCAGCCCGCGGCCAGCCTTGCCCCCTGGCCCCCTGCCCAGCCGTGCTGCGGGCAGAGGGGCAGGGCCAGGGGCAGCAGCTCCCCCTTCCCCACACCCCACATGAGGAGAGGTGTGAAGCAGCGCAAGCACCGCGTCAGCCACCACTGCCCACCCGACGGCAGCGGGGCCGCCTGGCCAGCAGCGGCTGCATGCTGAGCAATTCCCCAGTGTAGAACCTAGATCAACCTCTTGGCACCGTGGGATCCTGCAAGAACCTTTGAATGAGTGGAACTTGTTGGCAATGGTACCTACAAACAGCAGCTTTTCTTCCAGTCAGAGAAGAGGAGGAAGTGAGGACATGTGAGAGAAAACAACACGGAGACACCAAGGTCAGTGGAAAAGAAAGAGATGGAGGAGGTGCTCCAAGCATTGGAGCCAAGGTTCCTCTGCAGGCCGTGGTTACGACTACAATAAAACAAACTCACCCTGTAGTACATGAATTCCACACACAGCCTGTGTGAAAAGCGCTCACACTGCAGCAGGTGGATACCAGAGGAAGCTGTGGTCTAGTGGGAGACACAAACGAAGAAAAAGGGCCCCTGCTTCCAGAGAGAGAAAGCCCTTGCTTCCAAACTAGAGCAGCCTATCCTTCAAAGACTGCAGCCCATGGATGAGTGACCCATGCCAATTTTGGGAAGACTGTTTGCCTCCCACAGCATAGCAGAAAAAAGACCCTGAGCGAACAGAAAAAGATCTTGAATGATGAACTGACCAAACTCCCGTGCCCTGTCTTCCTCCACTGCCAGTGGGAAGGAGGGAGGGGCTGGGGGGGGGGGGCGGGGAAAGGTGTTTTAAAGGCTTATTTTACTTCTCATTATCTTCCTCAGACTCTGTTAATAATAAATTTATTTTATACCTTTAAATTTGAACCTGTTTTGCCCTTAGAGTGTTTTCTCACAATCCTTATTATGAGCCCTTCATTAATTTTTTTTCCCACTCCTCTGCCCAACTATGGTAAACTTTTGTGGGTGCCTAGCAATTGGC
This sequence comes from Sitta carolinensis, assembly GCA_032173965.1. NCBI lineage: Eukaryota > Metazoa > Chordata > Aves > Passeriformes > Sittidae > Sitta > Sitta carolinensis. Next base: position 53,892,819 of record CM063313.1, read on the forward strand.
CAATAACAAACCATGACAGATTTCTATCTAAAGAGATATGTTTGTGAATTTAGGACTCCACAGTTCATTGTGCTGATATAGACCTATTTAAGTTTCACTTTTGTAAAAACCTGAGGAAAATATGGTAATAAAATATCTGATAAACAATATAACATGAAAAAAAAATTAACAAAATGCATTAAAATGACCTATTTTACCTTTTTTAGTGCCTCAAAAATATTTGCTTTCATTTCTTTATTTTAGTGAAACATTCAGGTGAATTAAATTATCCTATCATCAACCATAAGGTAAGAAGAAATATTTTCAGGGTGGGATATGGGATAAGCTAGGATAAATTCTGGAAAGAGCTTCTTTTTTTGCCTTCTCAGTAAACAGAGTGATGATGTACATTTCATCCCTTATTCTATCAGGCAATTTGCAATTGGTCATCTCCAGAGAGAGACTGTGCAGGCAGAGTCATATATAATTTATGTTACCAATTATCTAATGTTTAATAGACATAAAAGGTAGCTAGGGGAAACATTGGTACATTCACTATTCCTAGTCAGGGAGCCTAATGAGTTTCTACTAGACAAGCAGACATCAGCCATGCTGGCATTCATCAGATCAGATTCAGGAGGTCCTTGGAAATTCTTTGAATTTTCTCTGTTGCCTTTTTGACTTTGTTGATTTTCTTGGAGTTCCATGTACAGTTTTGTTTCAGTGTTAAAAGGAATTATCAATACTGTTATCCAGGAGCATCATGAGGTTTTTTTTGACCTCTATGACAAATATCTCAGCTCTAGCCATGCTAGAGAGAAAAGTACATGTTACTGAGAAAAGTAGCAATTTAAGATCAGCCAGGCTCCCTGACCAGTACCTTAGAGAACTGATCACAGTGCAAAAGACTGCTAATACCACAGACCTGGTGCCATGAAAAGGCAGCCACACCAAATCACTGAGTTTTAAGCTGTGCCATACTTAGCCTATGGAAAAGACGGGTGAAATTAAGAATGTGAAGTCCAAAACAGCTGCATCCTTTGCATGAAGCAAAAGTGACATCTTGGACTTACCTTAGGTGCTGGATTTTCCTTTTGACTCACATAACATAGCAGAACTTGTAACGACAGGGAAACGACCCTTTTCTGACTCCCCTCAGAGGCAACAACACAGTCAGTCTCAAAGGGAGTTTGTTCTTGTCCTCCCTCACACTCAGTTCTTCCACAGTACATATGTGTGGTTATGAATATTGAGTTAGTTAAGCTGTTTTTCCTCTAGATGTCTTTCCCTGTTAACCCCTTCATTGGGTTTGTTTTATCCCTGGCTGGCCACACCCTGTCCCATTGTACCTGTCCCCTCATGGTAACACCCCCAGGAGGAGTCAGTGGAAAAGCTTGGGCATTGGTGTCCTGCTTCCTCTTTTGCACACCCTCGAGAAGAATAAACAACTCTGCAAATGTGCCTCCTCAGACTTTTACTTCAAACCTCGACACTGAGGGGTCAGGAGCCTAGAAAGCAGAGAGCCTCTCTGCTTTCAAATACTGTTTGCAGCCTGAGAACGGCAGTGCCTGACTATGCAGCCGGGGGACAAGGCTAGTTGGGCCTCCCTGGACATATGATAATCATCTGAATAGGGCTATTACAAAGAAATTTCCAACTGTTCACCCTGGAAAGGCGAGTCATGCCCTTAGTATAGGGTGGATAAAAATCTAAGGTGTACCTTAGAAGTAAAATAATACAATAAAAAATTGAAACAATGTTGATCAGGTAATTTTTCTTTTGAAAAACCTCCTAAAGAGGGAAAAATCAAGGTACAGTATACACAGGGTTTCTTACCCACCGTGCTTTGCAGCCACAGCCAGGACTGACATCAACTTCCTTAGTAACAGATCCTCACTTTCCTTCTGTCTTGGATCTCCTGTTTTGCAGGTATTTGTCATGTCAGGATTTATTCTCTTTGAGAAATTTGCAGAATCAAGTTATCTGAATTGTCAAAACATCACTCATCTTCACACTCTGTAGGAGTATATGGGTACTGGCATGGAAGACCTATGCATGGATATAGATGTAATCTGCCCTCAACTTGTCCACGTGTTTTTGACCCCTGACATGAGTCTCCACAAACAGCACTATATGGACTGCATAAGGACAGAAATATCATTAATTGGCTAATCCACATAGCATGTAGCAGACAGACAAAATAACCATGCTAGCAGGCCACTGCAGCAGTGTGCTTGCCACTCCTGGTAGAGGCACTCAGGGAGTCTCTGCTGCCCACACAAGGCAGCTGGAAGTGGGCATGTGCTCTTTGTATAGGGCTTAACCTGAGAGGCTCTCTTTGTATCATTTTGGGCGATTTCCTGAGTATTTTATACTCTTTACGTTCTTTATATCCTTTTCTGTTGGATATTTTCTCTGATGTACCATCACATTTTGCCTCCAAGCTATAACTTCTTTTAAGAAGCCTGGAACTGACTTACAGCTCAGGAGGACATTTTTCGTGACAAAATACAGGAATTTGTCTCACATCACATATCTTGTCTAAGGTGCTTTTTCACACACTTTTTCAGCTGTGGGATAAAGTTTCCATTGTTGATGGCTCAAGGACACTGACCTTCCCATGATTTCCCTCATCCAGTAGGTGATCCAAGGGCTCATGTCTGCTGCCTGTGAGCTGTGGTGGCAAGTCATCTTCCATGTCTTGATGTGATGATGAGGATTCTTACACATCTCCATCCAGACTTTTTGCTCTCCCCGTGCTAAGAAGGGTGTGGTGCTCTTACTTACGGGTCTCACACATGAACATCCTCTGGTTTTGTTAACAAGTAAGTAATATCTACAATTTAGTGAATAGCACTTCTAACATTAAACCTCAAAAGTGAAGCATTGTCTCCAGCTGGCAAGTCAAAATAATGGTTTCCGTAATTGTGTGAAAAATAGCATTTTGATTACAAGGAATGCCAGTAGATAAAAATTCATTTAAGGCTGGTACTCTATTTCTGCAATAATTTTATAGAATTATAGAATAATTCATCTTGGAAAAGAGCTCAAAGATCAAATTCAATCTTTGGCTGAACACCATCATATCAACTAAACCACAGCACTAAATATCACATCGAGTTGTTTCTCAAACATCTCCAGAAATTCTGAATCCTATCTAGCCACATGGATCTTTGAGTGTCTAAGTGGCACAGCACGTCACAAACTAATCCATGCTGGGTTACAGGAGGTCTGTGCTGCTCCCTATGTACCAGCTCAGGGAACTGGTTGTCCGGTGTGTAACTGGTGTTTCTCTTAAAGACTGAGATAAAGAAGGCATTAAATACCTCAGCCTTTTCAAAGGTTTCTTGCCCTGTGAATACTTATGCAGATTTTGATTACCCTTTTTTTTTTTTTTTTCCTCTAACTTTCTAGACTCTTGATTATAGCAAATTCCCTGCAATGTCTCATGTTGGATGGCAAGCCAGCTGACACAAGTATTGCCTATTTGCCACAACTTCCCAACATTCCCAGTGCTCACATCGAAACCTGTAATAGTACAAAGCATGTGTTGTTTCATATGACACATTTTAAATGTGCAATACAATTGTAAGAACGGATCTTACCTGTTACCCTGAGAAAATCTTAGTTTTATATGTTGTCAAAATATCTTTTAGAAAATCTTGGAATGGTACTTGAGTCTTGGTAAAAGTCTTCATAAATCATTAAGGGGTTATCATTAGCACAACTCTAGAAAACCACTCAGAACCACTCTACTTGGTATTTATTATGCATCATAATTGGGTATTTAGTTAAAGAGGTTTTTTTCTGACAAGAAAAAAAAAAACCCTGAACATAATGGTTGTCACTAAAAACCAGGAAATAAACTCTCCAGCCCATTTTACTAGGTTAGAAAGCTGGTATTATTTTATTAGCTACACTAGAAAGATGAGGCTTTCCCCCTCAAGGCATGCATGCCCTGTAACCTAATAGAATGGTTATACTTCTGAAACTAATACAAATACATCACATTTCCTGAATACATGCTTAAATGTTAATTATTTCAATGGAATTGTTTGGCTATGGTTCCAGGTCTTCTGATAAATCTTTTCTCCTTGAGAGTATCTCTAATATGTGGTCAGGTCATAATGTACTTCTCTCATCATTCTTTGCTCTGACTTGCAATCTTTGTTCTCAAAACTAAGCTATCAGCCAGTACTCATTAATCACTGATGTAAGTAAACAAGGAAGCATTAGCTGACACAAGGCTTATTAGTCACAGATGTAAGGAGTTAACACAAGGCCACATTAATCTCTGACATTTGTACCAAGTACTGAATGGTACAAAACTAAGAATTAACCATAAATATAGGGATCATGCACCATGTGTTAAAAAAATTTTCCATCTTCTCCCACTGCTGCATGGACTTTTTCTTAAAGGAATGTAACTAGTTTTATAACAGAAGTGTTCAATTTTAATCTCTATATGCCTGAAAGATTTTCCTCTTTATTTTTACCAGTTCTCATTTGTACAATAAATGAGGAATTATGTACACAATTTTAGTTTCTTTTCCAAATATTTGTATTATATTTGTGATCCTGCTGTTATATATTGTACATGGGACCAATAAACAACTGTACTCAAGCATTAGCTATTCATTTGAAAAAGCAGGTGGTTCAGTTCACATGAAATTCCTTCTTTAAAAGATATCTATACGATTGTCTTGGAAGTAATTTATGATTCAGGTACAGGATATTGTAAAAACATATTAGTTTCAAGAGGATTGTAGTACTGTGCCCTCTGTGTCTTCTGTTTTAATAAAACAGCTTGAAGTTTGCAAAATTTATTCTTAGCTGATAAAAAGACAGCAATTGATAATCTATGTCTTTTGGTATTGTACAGTATTGCTGTGTTGTGCTAAAAAGCAGTCACAACCAAATACAAAATCTTGCACAAATAATAGAAAACCAGTCATCAAAAAATTAAATTCCAAAGCCAAAGAAAACCAGATCTTAAATTTTCTTTACATGTTCTTTTTACTGTTTGGTTATTCTCTAATTCAGAAACCTGTCATATTTACTGTTGGTTTGTGCCCAGATCTTTCAAGGTATTCAAGAGTCCAAGTTGTGTTTGGGATTTCAAGGGAAATTACATTCCTACACAAGGTCCAAAACACCTTAGAGACCTTAAGACTAGAGGAAAGATTTTGATGCTGTCCTTCTTTAAGTTGCATTATAATTTTCCCAATAAAGGTTTTGTTTTGCAACACACGTATTTTACACTTAATGCAGTTTAAAGCACCAGTGATGAATATCAGGTTACATGAAGTGCATAGATTCCCATGGTTCCAAACATGTAAAAATTTTGGTTTTATGAGCTCCAGGGAGAGATTTTTCTCTTGAAATAATGCTTTCCTCAAAGGCAACCTTATTCTCTTCGTATGTAATACAGAATATCTTTGTCTTCCAGAAATTCCAAGATTACAGATTCCAGATTAGATATTACTATCTAAATCGGTCTTTAATGAGTGAAATTAGAAAAGCATTACCTAAATAAAACTTACTTTAAGCAATTACTCTTTCTGGTTTCCACGGAATTAATTTAGGTGAGTCAAAGCATTACTAAGTACAGAAGATAATTAGTGCATTGCAAGTCTAATTTAAATTCATGCTTCCATTTGTAATACATTTGATTTAGGTTCAAGTTTAAATGATGCATTGTCACAACATCTGACCAAAGAACGCCTGACCTGTTCAGGGCAAACTTATATGTCCAGGAACTCTAAGTAATGTCATCCTGGATGGAGATGTGGCTTTTCTGACTACAGTGCAGAATATTCTAGCTGTTGAATGAGGTGCAGGATGCTTAGTGAAAATAAAGAGCTCAAACATGACCTTAAGAGTATTGACACAAAATGCCAATGTGCTGTTTGCATGAGCCTTCTTCTTCCGTAAGACTGGTAGTACAGTTTCATGGGTTTTGTTTTCCCATAAAGGGCCACAGAGGTCTGTGACAATGACAAAAGTGCTCCTCTAGTGAATCTTTTACCCCCACAGACCCATGTACCCTCCCCTTTTAGATTGTCCCTTGATAGGCAATATCATTGGTCCTAAGATGAGAACATCAGGTGGGAATAGCAGGAGGGACAGTTTGTCTACTTAAATAATACTTATGATTCAAGAGATGACGGAGTTGTGACAATTCTAAAGGACTTTGGCATACACTGGCCTAAAAAGAAGGTTTAAAGTGCTGCTGGGTAAACTGATCTCCCAAGACAGGCAGCTTCCAGGCACACATTCCCCCTGGCAGGGACACCTGGAGAGTGTGTCCAGCCTGACAACAATGAACAAGTTCTTTTGGACAGGTGAGTAAAAATATTAAGATCTGGATATATGTGGGAATAAAATCCTAAAGCAGCTCCTTAGGACCATTTTTCCTTTGTAACTGTTCATTCTGCAAGGCCAAAGACAGTAAACACATACATTTCTAGTTGAACCTATTTTTATGAGGGCCCTTTATACTTGCTTACATTATATCGCATTGGCAATGTTTAGTTATTGTAGTAGCAATAAATCTAATCATAATATTACACTTAATTAGTGTCATGCTTCTCACACCTTACTGAGAGTCTTCTCTCTACGACTCTGTTATAAGCTCTCAGTGACATGGTTGGCAAAAGAGCAAACAAAGAATATCTAGACCTCTTCTATCAGTCTTCAGTACAACTGATGGCCAGGTAACCAATGTGTCTGGGTTTTCTTCACTCTTCAGACTCCTTGAAATGTGTGGAAACTGCTTCCTCACATCAGGCTACCCTATTCTTTTGCTTCAGTACTCTCTCCTCAGCCCTGATGTAGATGGGTTTTTAACTGCCTTACAGATGTCAAAGTGAATTTAGACAATGATGCTTTCATGCTTTGCTATGTTGAAAGTCGTTCTGAGCAAATGTATTATTTTTTCAAGTGATGAGGAAACAGGGAGGAAGAAATAATTCATAAGCATACAAAACTGGAGGTGGTTTTCTTGAATGTTTCAGCATGGACAGTGCTGTGATCTTGTCAAGGTGGCTGAAGAATATTCATGCTTTATCTTCCCTTGTATTCCTTCTGAATCAAACAAGACTAACAGAAATGTGAATCCATTAGCTTTTGCACAGTGTTCATAACAGCCTGTGCCAGTCAGACCTACTTGAGAGAGAAATTTTAAATGCAAAGGCTCAAATGACTTTAAACACTTCCAATAAGAGAATTTCTTTATGTCAAATACATTTGGAGCTCTTATTCCGAATATTCAGGATTCATCATAAATCAATGTGTGTCATTTTTAGTGTGAGTTGATGTAGAATTGTAATTATACCTCATTGTACAGTACAGGTTTTACTGTCAAATTTGGCAAATCTGATACAAGTTCCCTTTTTCTGTGAAGAACCTGAGCATCAGTGAGGGTAAGAGTAAGATGTAGCGTTTGAGTTTTTTTAAAAATAGCATAGACTAACAATTGATATTTAAGCATTGTGATTAACTTCAAAGAAATTCTTTGATAACATCTGAGAGGATCTTTAGTCCTTTAAAGCTGTACAGTAGAAAAGATGTGTATGAATTTTGCTCTGACTATGCTGTCATTGCACTGCTATTGTAGCACAAAAGCTGATTAATCAAGACATTGAAAGAGCTTGCCCTGAACCTGGAACTCCATCTGATCATTCTGTTCTGTCAAAGGCAAAAACTTGCCTGTGGTTGCTTAAAACCCCCACAAAAAACATCATGGAACCTGCTACTGAACTAAAAATAAATTTATTTACCTGAAGATCAAATTGACAAAACTTGAACTTTTTATCAAGATGAGCAGTATTAATAGTTATGGTGTAGAATACTAGTAAGCTAATTAAATGTCTGGAAACAAACAAATCCACTAAACCTCTCAAAAAAAAATTCAAATCCTGAATCAAAGCATTAACAAAGCACTCAAGTACTTGCACAAACAAGTAAATAAACAAAAAATAAAACAAAAAGAGAAGGAAAAGCAATAAGACAAGTAAACACTCTGTCAATGTTTTTGGATGAATGTCTCACAATTTCTGCAGTAATAAGACTGAGATCTTGACGGTTGGCCCCTACATACAGTGTTGTGATTCCCATTGCGTCTTAGCAACTTGTAAATGACTGTGGTGTTCTTGAGAGGTGAGTTGGAAATACAACCTCAGAAGCATTGTCAACAGAGATAAAAGCTAAGTTCAAAGTTAAAAAATTGCATATCGTAACTACTGCCCTTTTAAAAACTCAAATAGCCTCTCCAGTTAAAAAATGGTTCATGTTCTTTTTCATGCAGGCTTTGGTGCTGAGCCTTTACTCTCTTTAAAGAGACATGCTAATCTCACAACTTCTTTTCATTGGAAAAGTGAATTCCATTTCACTTTTGTGCCAGATCATTGAAGATGAGGAATTCTTGCAAATCATCTTAACTTTATATATAACTGTGGCTAGTTTTCTTTAGAAAGTTGATATGTTAGGTGAAGCCTGAACATACTGTTGATTATCCACTGAGCAGGTGTATTTTCATATTGCTGAAGGTTAGGTAAATGTGAATAGAAACCTCATTGACAGGATTTGTGTATTATCTCCCACACAGAGTTTTGCAAACCTTTCCTACAAGAAAAAAGTCAAAACAAATGAAACACGGGGGACAGAGATATTTCATTACCTTGCTTATTGAACTTTGAATTAGTGGGAATTGGTTTAATGGCAAATTACTTTGTGGCAAATTACCTTAGTACTCTACACAGTTCATATACATAATTTAAATATCCTCTGTTATATTCCATAATTGATTTTTCTTTCTTCTAATTGGGCTGGTTTGGGCTCTTAAAGTACCTGAATTTACTCACAGAAGGAAGTATCAGCATTTACTCACAGAAGGACTTGAATATTTGATTATATAGAGTAGGTGTCTGTAATGATGTTTTTTAAGCAGAATTATTACATTTCAGTTCAAGTTGGTCCACTCGGAGCTTACATGTACACAAATTAAATAATGTATTTACACATCTTTATTACAACCTATTACAAGTTGTTATTGTCAACACTAAATGAGATACTTCTGGTAGTTCTGTGTCTGGATATATTTAGAATACTATGTCACATAAGTTTTTTGTATTCACAGTAAAAATGAAAGCATAATTAAACTGCTTTCATATTCTTTGTTGGATCAAACTTTGAAGTGCTAGTCGTATAAGTCTCCTTGTCAGACTGGAAATTTAATTTTTACTTTTCAACACAGTGTTTTTCTCCTTCTCCAAAGGTTAAATTGATAGAGCAGCTGTGACATCTTAGTTCTCCCTGTGGATGTTCTGCCTTCACAGCAGCTGTAATATCTAATAGAAGGTTTGGTACCTGCAGCAGAATGCAAATAACTTCACCCCAAGTGAGAAAAACCTTATCAGTAGGTAAGGAATGGATTAATGTACCATAGTGCTTCAGTACTGGTAGTAAAATTCACAGGCTCATTTAGAGCTCCAGGTACAATAGTTTTCCTGTGTCCCCTTCCTTTTGCTTTGTGATGCACTTGCATAGGGAACCCTCTTTGCAGGTTTTATGCATGAGTAAGGGAGTGCAGACATTTCCGGGCACTGACCCTTAACATGCCATCCAGGGACTCCCTCAGGAGCTCAAGGTTGGGAGTGGGCTTCAGGCCCTCAGTTTGATATTTTACACCCACACTGGGCTGATGGTTGCAGAAGAAAAGCAGTCCTTTAGTTGGTGCTTTTCTAAATGGACCAAAAGGAGCATGGGCATCTATCCCTTTTCCAGGAATAGTAGTAGTAGCAGTGTGGGAGTCCAGCTCCCACAGGATACCTCATAAACATTAAAAGTCAACTTAGATTTGCGCATTGATTTCACACATACACATTTTGCTTTGATACTTAGGGCTGTGTTGTTCCATAGAAAGTGCACAGGTCTGCAGAAAAGTGATTGCTTGAAAAAGATATTGGCTTAGAACCTAGAAAATGTTTCCTATAATATGAAAGACTGGAGGTAGTGCAAGATGAAAAATAAAATAAAATAATTTCCCACTTTCTGTAATATTTTAAAATTATAATTTCTCTTTTGTTCAGCCTTGTAGAAATAAAAACCTAGTTCAGGTTTCTACCTTTCTGTTGCTTTTCTTTCTGTGCCTCTGGAGGTAAAAAAAAATAAAAAGCTTTTGCATTAAGTGATTTTTAAATTTTTTTAATTTATTTTTATTATTTAGAAAAGAAGTTGATGAACTATCTTAAGAAAATAACAAATAATATTTAAATCAGTGAACTGCAGAACTGTGCCCTTCCTGAAAATTTTATCATGTATGGTAAGTTCCTGACAGACAGTTAAATCTCTGAGAAGTGTCATCTGAGAAAATGAGCTGTGACAATAGCAAAGGATTGGAAAACATCTTTCTTCATCTTGCAACCCCTGATATGGCAAGAAAAAAAGGATAATATCTGTTTTGCTAATGTAACTGTATTCTGTGTCACAAAGATTTCTGTATGGAAATTTTATGTAATTTTTGACACAGGAAATATAAAGATTAAGATAGAAAAAGAAAAGAATTCTTGTGCAAAATCTCTTCTCAAACAAGAATACAAAACCACAGCTCCCTTTGTGAAGTAATGTTAGTTGCCACTACATTGCAAATTTTAAAATTTTGCAGATTTCTGAAACATATGGAAATTAGTCATTATTTTTTCATCCAGTCCCATCCAGAATACTTTCCATTAAATTGGAAGATAAGATTTACAATGTTCTCTCCTTCAGAAATTATGACATCATAACACATAGAGAAATATAGAGAAAAATAATAAAAATAATAAAAATAGAGAACAACCCATGAGCACCAGAATGGTACACTTCCTGTTATCTGCCTATAGTTCCTTCTCAAGTTTAGCATGAAAACTCTGATTAGGGAAGGTTAAGAAGGGAGTTCTGAGGATACAAGAGTAAGAGTCACAGAGCAGATAAAAAGCACAAGCGTTTCTTTCATCTTGGTCTTAGTGATACTGTGTTTTAGGTACTGCTGACTTTGCTGAGATAAGCTTAACTCTTCTTGGATGTCAGAACCACTGCAAGAGAAAAAAAATACTTAAAATGCATTTATAGGACAACTGGGACTCTACACCCTCTTGTTCTCACTTATTTCTCTGAATGTTCAGACACATAACTTAGAAAAGAAATTGTACAGGTTATTGTAGGCATCAAGTACCAGGACTTTGGCTTGGCAGATGAGCTAAGAACATGCATTCAACAAACTCCTAAATGCTGTTACAGACTAACAAACCTGTTTAAAATTGTTTTGGACCATAATGAACCATGATCAATTATTCATTGCTGGACATCTTGGTTTATTATTCAGCACGGTGTAAATGCAGTTATTTTAGTGCAAGGATTCATGTAGCAGTTCACTGACATAGGCAGATTAATGTGTCTCTCAAGGACAGCTACATCCTATTGTACATCAGTAGAAATAAAGAAAATTCAGTTTTAATTATAGACAGCCTCAAACTGTTAGATGAGAGAGTAAGAGCAGAAGAGAGATGATGTTCTGATATCCAAGTCCTTGCTTTGGCTGCTTCTCAGCACTTAAGGGACTTATATCTTTAGCCTTGCAAAATACTCTCTTTCTCTTCTTATCCAAAAATCGATATGTATTACTGGTATTAAATATGATGGTTTGTTATTTTCCTGTCTGGACTGGAGACTGTCTACTTTCTTAGTAAATTTTCTTCACCACTGCTCATTAGTGTCAGGAATCAAATTTACATTTTGCATGAATCTAATATGATTGGTTTAAAATACACTTTTCTGTCTTTCACAACACCCTTCCCAAACAGTTTTGCCCAGAAAGCACATTTATTACATATCTGGAATTGTTGCTGAGCATTTAGGAGTCTGAATTTTGTTGCATATTTTACTATCTCACCACTTACCAATATTATATATGGTAACATTGTGGGAACAGATGTATAGGTAAACCCATGAGCCTCAGAAAAATCCATAAACCCTGCTGATCATATATAAGCCCAGTGCTAGCAGTGCACCAGTAATCCATGTTTAAGACAGGAAGATGTAGTTATTTATTCAAAGGAAATGCTTGTGCCTAAAATAACTCATGAGATTTTTCTCCAGTGAATTGTACCCATTCTCTGGAGCTGAAAAAGTATGGCTCTAACTGAATAAAATCTTCTATGGAGCTCAGCTGAACGTAACCCATTCTAATGTAATTATCCATGTTTCATTTAGAAGAGTGATCATCCTGATGGCTCAGAGTATTTCTCCTTTAATATGTGAGAGCATTTACATATCATTAGCATGCAAAGGATTTCTTTAGAATATTTTGTAATAGCTGAGAAACCCCAACGACCATACCAAGGAATCTAGACTCAATCCTTTCTTTGTGCAATCTCAGCAGAGGTAATAATACTATAAGCAAAAATGTTATACTAGATGTATTTTTTTTAACATGGATGCAGTTATTTCCTTATGTACGTACAAAATTATAAAGATGTTGTTAAGATAGGTTAAATATTTCAAGAGTTTTTTAGCTGGGAGACCCATAGGAACTTTCATTAGATATGAGCAAAATAGTATACATATATTGCTACTGTTTGATACAGAATTCAGGTGCATGTAATATGAAAAGGTCACTGTTGGCAATGACTGTGAGAATCCCTACATATCTATGCAAAAAATTTCCTCTCTATTTCTGTGCAGAATGGTGACAGCATGGATGTGCAGTAGATATCTTCAACTCCTTGCCAGAAAGAACAAATACTTAAATTCTATAAAAAGTTAAAAGGAATGCAAGATATATATAAAAAATTTTCTGAAGTACTTATTTTAAATCTGTGCAGGTAGCTGGAGTCAATTTGAGTACAAGGTCTAAAAATAAAAATTCTCAAATTCCTCATTCTCTGAAGCCAAAGCGTTCCTATGTGTAATGCTGATGCTTAACTACTTGCAAGTTATCTAATAACAAATCCTGGTTTCTCAGGACCAAACAAACTGAATGGAGTCCTTATAAGGGTGAATGTGATGCTGGGTGAGCTGCTGGGGTTTATACAAGCAGCCCATGTCAGTTTTCAGTGTTATGCTGCAAGGCATCCACGACCTGCAGAGCACCATGGTGAAGCTTCTAAGGTGCTGGAAATGGTATGGATACAGGCTGCTTCATGATTATCACATTGAATAGATGTATTGATTGCTGCTCTTATTCTGTTGCATGTGCAGCAGAACAGGACTTCTGTTAGAAGTACAAGACTACAATCCTGTAAGAAGAGAGCAAAAGTTTTGCTCCTGTGGAAATATCAGAAATAGAGTGTTGTAATGGGCCTCAGTGTGGTTTGGTGGATGGGAAATACTTTATGTGTATTTACGTGTATTTTATGAAAAAATAAAATTGGGAAATGAAACACAATAGAGATCTTAGTGGTTTCTTGTGAGGGCCATTTTGCACTCTGCAATCACAGTTACTTTTCTTTCTGGAACAGCATGTTTACCGTCTTGTAACACTGTGTGATTTTTTACACTGGATGAAATCCTTGCCTCTGAGAGTAAAACTTTTTTTTTTTTTTTTTTTTTCTTTTTTTTAAATGCATGTTTCAATGCTTTGATTCCAAAGGATTTTTCCTACCAACACTGATTAAAAGAGCAGTAAAGAACTAGGGTTCATCAAGATGAACTCTGATGTTTACTTCTTGATTATCTGAGATGTAATGTTTCTCATGCTTCTTCTACTCTTGCAGCACTTCAGCTTTTGCTACTGCAAGTAGCATTTGTATTTAGACATAATGTGTCAGCAAGGCATATGAAAAATGGATACTGAGCAACAGCATTTCTTAGAAACTTCTCCTTCATCATGATGAGGCTTGAAAGGAATTCACTATGAAACAGAGCAAATTAATTTTACTCCTAAACTCCTATCTGATGAAACTTTATGCTTATCATGTACTTCAAGCCTGTTGCAGCCACTCCAGAATCCTTAGGAAATTTTACGGTCAGACTTCCTCAGGAGAAGTGTCCTCCTTCTGAGGACAGTTTATGTCAATATTTCCTCTGTTTCCCTTGTGATTCTTGAGATTTTCTTGAGTGGAAGAGGTGCTGGTATCCAGTTAATTTCTTTCACGTGATCATATCTTGTTAATATAATCAACAGTAATTTCAAGTGAAACATAGTGTTATGTTTGCCTAATATTAACCATTCGCGACCACTATTGGTAAGTTCAAATTCTGCTGCCTGTGGAAGCTGTTCTAGTTTTCAAAATTGAGTAATTCAGATCTAAGAGAAGCAGTGAAGAGCTTTTTCCTGCAACAAAATAGGCCCTGTAGTTTGAAGTCTAATTTGCACATATTCAGGCTTTAAAATATTTTTCTTAATATCTATAATTTCCAGAAGCATATATATTTTCTTAATATATATAATTTCTAGAAGCTACATATTGGACAAAAAGGAAAGAGAAAAGGAAGAGAGATCTAAAATTCTGCAAATATATTTTCTGCAGAAAGCTTTGAAGACTTGCTTATTTATCAGCAAAAGGGTGAAAGAAAACAGAAGGCAGAAATAATCTGACAGCTGATGAAAAATTTGAATTTACTCTTTACTTTGGAAGTAGCTGTGTTTGAGCAAGAGTAATAAAACTATGCCAGCTAGGAAACCTGAAGTCCGTGACTCTAGCTTAATGGAACAACAAATATTGTGATCATATAATTCATAAATTGTTAGACCTGACAAATTCCAGAGTGACTGCTGCCAATCAAGTGAGATAAAATCTTGTATGTTTAGGTAAAGTTACATGGGGATCATTCATGGTTTACCATGAATACTTGTATTTCCTTGAACTTTGACATAGACAGACATTTCAAATTTTTATGTATGGTTTTCAACAAAAAAGGTTTTATGTATTGTAGATTATTTAATTAATGCATCCCTTCAGAGCATGACACAAATAAGACTTAACATGTTCACTAAGCATATACCAAGAGCTACCCTTAAATAACAGTGGAGGGTGGAATAAAATTTAACAAACTCCAAGCCAACGCTGATAATTTATTTTCCCTTTGTGCTGAGAAGTCAACACAAGCTACTTGAAAATAAGAGCATCCTGACTGTTGAAGCTTTGTTATATTCCTGCCTACATCTTTGTTGCTATTCAACCACTGTCTTCTCTATTGCTCTCAAAAAACAAAATACTATTACTATGTATTTATATATATTTATTGTATATTTAATAGCTATACTTATCTAGATCTTTCTTCCTAAATAGTCAATGCTAGCTTCTTACAGTCAAAGTTCTAACCTGCATAAAACTGCAGAAAAGAGCTACTGCATATTAATTGTAATTTAATTACCTAATGGAATTGAGTCTTAAACATCATGTTGAGATCTTAAACCTTTGATGGTTTTCAAGAGGTGAAAGCAGACACATAAGTCTATGGTTATCACACAAAACAGCACACTGGTTAAATTTAAAGCAGGAGCAGATATGAAGAGAATCTCTAGTCTGCAGATAGGAAATGAATGAAAGTATGGCTACAGTGGTGCAAATTTTTCTAAAGAAATCACTGCAATATTGATAATCACTGCTTGCTTCAACACTGTAGTCACACGGTGTGAGATGTCAGTACTGCAGTGGCTGTACAATACATTCTGCAAAGAAGAGGTCTTGCATATTTTTGCACTTCATAAGAGTCTAGTCCAAATTTTTTGCTGTCCTGTAGTAATATGAAAATAATACATGTGCTATACTAGTCTGATATCTTTTGTTGTGGTTTTCTTAATAGATCAAGAGAAACAAATACAAGTTATAGTTCTGCCTCATATTGCCCAAAATCAAGGGTAGCACAGTGCTGTTTGTCATAGATTTTTCAAGTTCTACCTTTAAAAAAAGCATGTGTACATTTGTCTGATTTTTATTTTAGTTAAAATGCAGAGACATTTCACAGGAAAAAATAACTGAAGAATGGTGTTTAAATGACAGTCACATGAATTGGAAAGGTTTAGGAAAGAAATTGAAATTAAAACTGCAACCTTAAACTTTTTTTTATATGAGTACTTATCCTATGAGGGAACCATTTTTCACTCCTTGTAAAATCTCAACTTTTGCCAAGGCTGTCATTATTTTGTTCAATATCTGTGTATTGCTATACAGGCATGACTAAGATATGGATCACTTCTGAAATATTTCCAGGCTACTATTTTCTCTCTTGCCTTTTGATGGTTAGTGCTCATTACAAACTCTCTCCAATGCTGCTGCTAAATCCAATATCAGTTTTCTTCTTCAGCCTCAGGGCTTTTATCTTTGCTTCTTATTATTTTATTTCTTTCTGCTTGAAAATGGATCTTTAGAGTCCACCACAATATAATGAATAATATAAGCAGTGGCAGGATTATTGTATATTCATTGGTATAATAAAAATTATGTTTCCTGAAGGTATCAGGAATTTGCTTTAGCCTCAGACTAGTGAAAGTATCTTTGTCAATATTTAATCTTTATTGACTTGTAGCTTGATTACAATGCATAATGCTGACCACATCAATATTCCCATAAAGCCTGGCTTCTGCTTCTGACAAAACTCTATTGATAAATTTGATTCATTCTCATATTGCATCAGCAAAAATCTGCTGAAATTTTCACTTTCTATAAATTTGTGTATATTTTTACACTGTAAGGGTGCATGGCAACATCTCGCTAGATTAATTGCTACATCTTTTTGTCCTTTTTTGATTCAGAAATTAAACAAAGAAATAACAAACATAAAAAACTATGTGGGTGTATTACATCTTCTCTTTTGAACAACTTCTTCTTCCTCTTAGAAATCCAAAGAAAACCAAAGCCTTTTATTGCCTTTTACGGAATTAAAAATTTCTCCCCAGCAAAACATCTTCTCTTGTGCTTCACTTCATGATACTATGAAGTCCCCTTTTGAAGAGGTGTTTATTTAGGTGTTGATAGATTTTGCTGAGCTTTGTCCAGCTTTACCTGCTGGTTTGTAGTTTGACATATTAGAGAGTAATATATTAGTTTGCTGCTTTGTTTTCAAGATGAAAACATATATTCCATGTAATATAAGTGAATTTTTCAAACGTATTTATTTATTATTTTCCCTTTGGGACTTTTATTCCTAAAGTCAATTAATTTGTATGAAAAATATCTCATGTTCACAGGAACACACAGTTCATCAAAATATGTCTGTTCTAAGATTTGGATCAGATAGTTAGTAGGTGTAGGTGTAGATTGGGATTGTCTGAAAAATCTAAAATATAATGCATACCAGTATTAGTATATACAGAGCTGATTTGTTGGATGACAAATTCAAAAGGCAACCAATTAAAACTAATAGAAGATAATATCTTGCTGCCCCAAGAAATGCTTGAACAAATACATCAGGCTTAAAAAAAAAAAAAAAAAAAAAAAAAAAAAAAAGATTTAAATGTATCTTATCTATTTACCTTTACAGAGACAACATTCAAATCTATGACAACATCTGGCTGTAAACCAGATGCACATCCACAGGTGTCTGCATGCAAGATTTTGGTGTAGCAGATGTGTGCAGAAATCTGGCAGGATAAAGAAAAGCTGATATATCTAACAGTTAGTTAGTCATATATGGATAAACATCTGCTCTGCTATTTTCTACACTTCTTTGCTTAGAAAATATAAGAGCAGGCTAGAGTCTCAAGCATGCTTTCTAGTTATGACAACAGAATTTTGTTCCAAGGTTGAGAAACTTACTGCAGTATTCAAGGTTAAATAGTTACAAATAAATCTTAAGGATAAAGTCATATATCTTTGAAAATAAACATGGAGTAAAATTGTTGTTGCTTATTAATTATGTACTGCTTAGTATTTGTGTTTAGGTAGTCTGTTTCTAGAAGTCAGCTCTCCATCTGACATCCCCTAGCAATTCATCAACTCAGATGTAATTTTATGTACATCAGCTGGAAATTGAACGCTGTATTTGGCCCAAAACATTTGTGGAAAAATTGGTCTACATCAACGTGGGCTGACCAGCTTTGAGTTGAATTAGCTCAGAGACTGCCCTTTATTTTTGCATTTAAGTTACATTTTTGCAACTTAATTTTTGATCCACTTGGGAGTTGTGATTACATTTGCCTCAGGAGATTTCTAGTAATTTTACATATTTGATTAAGAGTCTGATGTTAGTAATATGTAACAATAATTCTTCATTTTTGCATTGTCTGAAATGCTTCTTTTTTTCTCCAGTAAATAGAGACAATATTAAAAATTCATGCTTGTACAGTCAGTCTTATGATTATAATGATGCTTTCTTGTTTACTGGCTCAGTTCTTAGTTTAGACATCAACACTTTGTAATTTGACAGAAAACCATGACTGTGAGGTGCTCTGACACATTAATAATCTTGTGGCCATGGTTTACTATAGGAATACTCAAAGACTCTGCCAATACAAAAATTCAAGGTGCAGCCTGCACATACCTATGTGATTAATTTATTGAATTGTTAAGAAACCTATTTTTTTACATTTGTTGCTTTTTGACTTAGGACTAGTTGTGCCTAAGTCTACACACGCCTGAAAATATAGGAATCTGCAGAACAAGCCCAAAGAAAAACAAAGGACAATACAAAAAGATCTGTGGCTATAGTAGCAAAAGTTTAGATGTAACAATGACAGCAAATTCTTGCCAGCTGTTAATCCAATTAAATAAATAATTGCATAATCTTACTCTCTGAAGCACATTTTGGGATCTCAAAAGCAAAACAAAGCTCTTCTCCACCAGCAGTATGAAATACAGGCCCACTTTTGCATTCTGTAAATCTCCACTCATCATGACAACCAATGACCTCAGGATGTGTCTGAAGCAGTGCTGAAATAGAAAAACACCACTCCGTGATGAAGTCCTCACCTACCTTCTTTGGAATCTAAGATACACTGTCATCTCAGGACCTATAACTGCAAAAGATCTTGTGCCTCACAAAGGGATCCTCTGATTCATGGTAAAGCTATCTTAACAAATACACAGTACTATACCTGTGACCTTGGCAGAGTACAGGGATATGGTTTGGTTGTGTAAGGATGGGATCACGAAAGCCAAGACCCAGATGAAAAAGGACAACACAAGAGATGCAAAGAAAAACAGGAAGGTATTCTATAAGTTAATAGGTCAGAAATGAAATGCCAAGGAGAATATACTCCCGCTGATGAGAAGGGAGGATTATTGACAACACAGATGGAGAAGTCTGAGGTACTCAATGAGTTCTTCACCTCACTCCACTGGAAATTAGGCTTTGCCCATCTCTTGGCTTCCCAAATCTCCAAGGAAAGGTTGGAGGAGCAAAATTTCTCCCAATGTAAGGGAAGAGAAGGCTCAAGACCAGTCAATGACATAATGTATTTACAAGTCTGTGTGGCCTGAAGAGATATATCCCAGGGTTCGGGGAGAACTGGTTGATGTTGCTGGAAATCCACTATCTATCACATTCAAAAAGTCATGGTGGTCAAGGGAAGTCCCAGATAACTGGAAAAAGGGAAAGAACACTTCTATTTTAAAAAAGGGTGGAAAGGAGCATTCAAAGAACCACACACAAACTCAGAATTAATTTGGTTTAAAAAGGCTTCTGAGAGTATCTAGTCCAAACTTCACCAGGTCAACCAGACCACTTAACTATTATAGTAAGCAGCTAATTATTCCCACAGTATGACATGAAATATGTAGATGAATATAAATAGTTTACATATTGAATAGGCTCTTGTATCATCACTTCTGGGTAAAGAGTCCACCAGTGTAATAAGCCTTTTTCCCTAGTGAGTGTCTTCCAAAATGTCTAGCACAAATTAGACTACATCAGGGGCAAACTTATGGCTGGTCATTTTCAAAATTTTCAATAGCACTTGTTTCTATGAATGAAAATACCTTTTTTTTTTTTCTTAATAAAATATATTAATCCAGGTCTAAATTAACAGAAGTCTCCATGGGAGACAAGAAGCATAGCTTTAAAAAAGGTGAAGAGAGAAGAAGCAGGATTATTTTTATGTAGAATTTCATATCCTTTGAAAAAGCAAGTGACTTTATAGCAATGAAATAGAGTAAAATCCTGTTCCTGATCAAGTTAACAGCGAATTTACTTGTTATCAGAGTTACATTTACCCCTAAAATTAACTTCATGTTTCCTGAATGTATTGTGAACAATATCCCTTTTCATATATATATATGAAAAGGGATACATAATTATCTGGATTTTTAATACAATATGCAAATTCCACCTAGAAAGCCAACAAAATATTATTTTAAAGATTATCTATGTTGTTAAGGCTGAAAATTCATTTCTTATACAGGAATTTATAAATTTTCCTCAAGCTCAATCTTATGTGTCAGAAACATGGTGATAAGCAGCAGTGAAAATGGGAGGGAATATTTATGGTATTTTTTTCTACCTTTTTCTAGTGTTACTGTTCTCTCACCTTCAGAAACACAGCCATTTGGCACTGTTGTTTGATGAAGTAACAAAATGTCTCATACTCCTGGCAGGAAAGATAAATTTTGAAGTTTTAACTATTTGGGACTATACAAAAAAAAAATGTGTAAAAAACAGGTGTATATTTCCCATATCTTAATTTTTACAATTGACATTGTAATTATGAAATACTATTTTTAAAAGAAAACATGCTATCTAAATTAAGTGTTTCTACTTACCAGCACACTGCTGTGTCCAGCCTGCATGTAAGGAGCAATTTACACTAATGTTATCCTGATTGCAGATGAGTTTCTTTTTTTCTTGCATATTATCAATTTAAAAATATTAATATACATTGGTTCACTGTGATGTTCTAAACTTGTGTTCCGATGTTGTAAGCACACTTGGCAAGCAGTTCTCTGAGGAGTGAACATTTATTTTCAGGAATAGCTGCGAACACAAGAGTAGGCTCCTGCAATACATAAATGTCTGGGAAAGTCCATTTTTTGGGGGGCAGATGATGAGAATATAATCTGGACCTGAAAAAGTGTGAGAAGTTACAGAGAGGATATTGTTCTTACTGGTGCCTTCTGAAGTAGGGGAGGGAAGGCCAAGGATATCCAGTTCAATGTTGAATCTGCTGAATGATCCACTCAAAGCACAGGCTAAGATTGAGGGTGACGTAGGATATGGATGAAAGCCCAAGAACTGGAAGCACAGCACACTCTTGAATTTACTGATAGTTGCTTGGGTTTAGGAGCTTCTGACACTTTAAAAGAATTTAAGGAGTTATCCAAAGCCTACAGATCCCAAAAGTGATGCTTTCTGAGAAAAAGAGGAGGAATTCATTATAGTCTCTGTATACATGGAATGAGTGTGATGTTACTTCAGTGGAATGGAATGGAATGGAATGGAGTAGAATAGAATATAGTATAGCATAGCATAGCATAGCATAGTATAGTATAGTATAGTATAGTATAGTATAGTATAGTATAGTATAGTATAGTATAAACTAGACTAGAATAGAATGGACTAGACTAGACTAGACTAGAATAGAATAGAATAATTTTAGTTGGAACCTACAAAAATCATCCTGTCCAATGGCCTGGCCATTTCACAGGACTGATCTGAATTTAAAGCAGGTTTATAAGATGCTTTGGTACTGACAGACTAGGGATATGAAACACCTTTCAAAGAAGCTATTTCCATTGTTTTACCACTGTCATGGTAAAGTATTTACTAATGTCCAGTTTGAACTTAAACTGGTGCAAATTTTAATCATTCCCATGTCTTATCATTGGATCCCAGGGAGACAGTCTCAGCACCTCCCTCTCTCCAGGTCCTTGCCTCAGGAAGTCGCAGAGAGCAATGAGGATGTCAGTCAGTCTCTTTTCTTGCTAATGAAATAAAAGCAGTGTCCTCAGCTGCTCCTCACATAACATGATTTTGGTGTGGACAGAAAGCTTAAACAAAAGCACTCGTGGAAGCAGAACTGAATACTGTGGAGAAAAAGACTCAGGTCTCATTTTATTCATCAGACCTAGGTAATAATTGAACAGAAAAAGCAAATACATGAGGTGAGAGTTCTATGCTGTGGGGAGATCCTTCTTCCAGATTTCATCCTCTGTTTTGCAGAGAAAGAAGGCTGAAGTAGCTCGTGTACAGATAAATATGAGCAACTTTGCTTGGTTAAGATCAACAGACTTATAATTGTACCCATCAAAGCAGCTGACCAGGCTTGAAAGTTACCTGAAAGCAGAAAAATAGATGAAATTATTAGTTTCATTCAGCAACATAAAAAAATGGGAACAAAGGAAAAAGGATTAAGATGGAAACCTGGCAAAAATATCTAAAATAGCAGTATGCAGATTTAGACTTCCTCATTTTTGTTGGAAAAAGGCAGTTACTGGAGTAAAAGTGGAAGAATATAAAGTTAAAATATCAGACAAGTGGGGCAATTTTTAAAATTATGCAGTAGTCATGCTTAGACTGGGAATAGGTACGTGAAGTGCAATACAAATTTCCATGCTATGGCTGTAAGATGCCTTCATTTCCAGGTCAATGTTCTCTGTATATTCTGAAAAAAATATGTGGTCTTTTTGAACAGATCAAGCACAAAATATTATGTTCTATTATGTCCCTACTTACTTGGTTCATATTTATTTTGAAATAAAAAGAAATATAAATAATTTGAATATTTTATATGTATATAAATGAATATTCATTAAAACACTGGGATAATGCATAAAATTTTTCTAGAAATCAAAATATTTTAAAGAATACTTTTCAACAGTTTTGATCTTTATTAAAATGGTTATGTTAATCTCTAAAAACATTGATGTTAGTTTTGTGAAAACTTTGATTTTGAGCTTCGAGTTTTAAAAAATAGAAATCTATAACATCACAGAAATATATTGCCTACTTACAGCTTTAGCTGCTATTATTAAATCATAAAAAATATTGATCTCAACAGCATCAAGGAACTGCTGCTGTTTTGCTAAAGTTTGCATAAGTTTCTTATGTAAATTAATACACCAAGATGACTGCAGTAAAAATTAAAATGAACCCTCAGCACTTTGGTTCACTTGGCTTCTTTTGCTAATGGATTTCATGCCTAAACTTTTTTTTTTTTTCCCAATGGTCAGTTCTCACATTCTAACTTTTTGTTTTCAATGGTTAATATGTTTCTAACATCGTTAATGGTTGTACTTGTCTGTTACTTCTATTATGTGAAAATCTGATTTCAGAAATAGCTTTTTATTTTCTAGATGGTTAGAACACTTTAGTTTACTTATCCAGGTCTTGGGAAATATAATTTGAAGGATGACACAGCTTTGATATCCTTGGAAGACCAAGAAGACCTTATTTGGAGAAGTTTTAGCTGTTGTGAAAAAAGTTGTAAAACTCGAGCATTTTCTCCAATTATTCTAGTTTCTGTTAAAATTGTGCCAAGATTTCCAGCTTTAAAGACTGTCCTTAGAATCTTAAGATGTGGAGAACAGGTTTCAGCTCCTTCAGGCCCATCATGTAATCTATACAACAAGATGTTGCAAGAAACTATATCTCATGGTAAAGCTTACTAAGGCTGTTAGAATAATACTTATTGCTTTTGCACCCAGAACAGCGTGCCAGCGCTGCTGGCAGCTGAGCATGCCTGGCACTGGGGCTATATTTGCAGCAGTAGTGCTGCTAGGAGTCAAAGGAGAGCAAGATTTTATCACAGGTGAATAAAGGATGTGTTTAAAGAGAGCAATCACATGATCCAGCCGAGGTGCTAAGGACCAGAGGGTAACAGCTCCGGGACTTCAAGAGCGGAGCCAACATTCAGGAGTTAAATATAAATTTTGAAATAGGTGTCGTACCTCTGAGGCCTGACCTTGTCAGTTGTCCCGCATCTTTGGCTGAAACAAGGAAACAATGTCAGAGAATGAACATTTGACTTAATGGACCTTATCCACCTCAACACCAAATACTGTCAGAATCTCTGACTGGTTTTGCTCTGTTTAATTCTGAGGCTCTGTATTGGGATTTTTTAGTTTACTGTGGGATATTTTTTTTAATTCCTCATACCAGTTATTTTCTTCCCAGATTCACTCTTTCATTAAATTTCATATAGTTTTATTAATAATAGATCCTATTTATAATTTCCTAATCAGATAAAAATAAAGTGTATTGATGCCTAAACCTGCAGCTCACTGCTGTTTGTAGTCTATTTATCCAAAATTGTATGTCATCCCTGCACTTCCTGTTTGCTGATCCCCAGTTGTTTTCCATGCCATTGCTGATTAACTCTAGATTTAGAACCTTGCTACTTTTAAAACTTCCCAGTTATCACATTTTCCAGGATAGTATAAGCATAAAAAACCCCATTTTAATGTTGAAACACATTTGTTCCCATCAGTGGAAATTCACCCACAAGGTAGAATTGTGCTTCCTGAACTAAGTGACATAATGAGAATAAGTTACTTGAGATTCTTGCATATCTTGCATGACAGTATGGATTTTTAAATTAATTTTTAAATGGGAAGTCAAAAAGGAAAAAACAATACCAATACTCATGCTTCATTCCAGAGCATTTTAGTCCCCTACTACTTCCAGTAGGTACGACACTAAAAGAAAATTAACTCTTGTCATATCAAGGATACCAGGATACTTGACATTTAATATCCTTGCTTTGCCTCACATTTGAGGCTGGACTGAACAAGTGCTGCACAAGATGCTGTTTCTGTTGCTATGGAAAATAAAAGTACTGTGTTGAATTTAAAGTGAGTAACACTATAAGGTAATAAGATTGTGCTTCAATTTTCCAATGTGCATAAAAAATGCAAGGAATTTGTCTACTTCTGGATATTTATATGTTCTTGTTAAAAGCTAGCATACAGTATTAATGCAGAAGACATGGGTCAGTTTAGGCTTCACAATGTTAGAAAGGAAAGATTATATTTGGGAAAATATTTCTAGAAGTTCATATCCTATATTTCATACTTCTGATGGAAAGAAAAGAGATGCATAGACCATCATAACATTTTTAAGGAGCAAGAGCACGGAAGGGAGAGAAATATGAAGAAAACTTCTCCAGTCCGATAATAATTTCTTTTAAAGAATTGAGAAGCTAACATACACTCACAGAAAGAAAAAAAGAAAGAAAAAAGAAGGAAAAAAAAAGAGAAAAATAAAGGAAGAAAAAATAAAAAGATGGGCCTAGAATTTGTGCGTAGAAATCTACTTCTACAGACAACACACTGTACACAGAAATATATATATATCAAATTCAGATCCTGTCTCTTGAACAAAACTTGAATTGCTTGTGCACTGAGAAGCTTGACTGGGTAGTGGTCACATGGAATTTTCTGTCCAGAGGAAGTATGGAAGCAAGATTCATTTAGTTAAAAGATAACTTGATATTGTGAACTTTAGTCAGTTCTAATTTCTGTGGGATGTATAAAGGAAACTAAGATTAGAATATCTTTTTATAAGGGGCGGGGGAAAGGTTTTAGGGATATTTGGCTATATTTCTGTTCGACTTGTCTTAGGTCAAGTAAGAGCACTGGTGTATCTAAAAGGGGTTGCAAAAGTATCATAGAGTAGCATTATGCATACATTCCCTCTCTTGCACATATCTTATATCCTTCTTATGCAAAAACCTGCAGAGAAAAGGAAAATCTGATCATCCAAAAGAGGAATAATAAAGACTGGGTTCTATTAAGATTGATTTTGGTTCTCTTTCCAAAAAAAGGAAAAAAGATTACAATAAATCTGAGGAAATAAAACTTACTTCTGAAACTATAATATATAGCTGACTTTGAATAGCTCAGCTGTCTGTGGAAAATGGATTTGTTGACACTTACCAAAAGTATGTTGAGGGAAAATTCACTGCAGGTATTACAGGCTGGGGAAGATCTCATGGGAGACACATCAGACAACAAATCTGGCTGCAAAAGGCTGATATGCCTGAGTCCAAAGCTTTTTGCCTAATGGGTTAATAGCAAATTTATGTTTGTAGAAGTATAGGTATTAGCTATCATTAATTAGAATCAAAAGTATAGTAATCAGTAACTACAAATGTATAGATAAATTGAAAATATTTACTCACCTATGCATCCTTAGAATAAATTAAAAATGCCCTAACTTGGGATCACCCACCATTTTTTTTTTTTCGCCTCCAGAAAGAAAATGTCGTCAACAAGCTGACATTATATAATTTCATTTTCATTTTCACAGTGAAACTGAAGCGTCTACATTACTTTGAAACTAGGAGAATTATTTCAGTATTGGATAACTGTAATTCCAGTCCAGAGACATTATGAAAACTCCTAATGTACAGTTAATATATCTGGCTATTGAGTCAATACAAAGATTCACAGATTCATGTTAATGCTGTAGTTCAAACAATAGGTATGAGTAAAAAAGTGTAGATAAACAACCAAGTACATCAGTATATATTTCCCAATATTTGCAAAGCAGGGATTCAATTTCTTACACTTTTCTGTAATGTTTATGCATTGAGAGATCAATGCATCAACAGAGAGATCAAAAGCTCCAACAGAAAAATTGTTTAAAAAGTAATTGAATTCATCCTGTCTGATGCCCTTACTTTATTTATTGACAGCTCAGGCTCCTGCATTTGACAAAAAAACCCCCCACAAACCCACTATTTATCTGGGTCTCTTAACATGGTTGTGATTGTCTACAATTATTGCACGAGTGAAAAGACAAATCTACTTATCCTAGTATTTATAAGAATCCAGTATAAGGAAGTATCTATGAAGTCTTGAAAGAAAAATAACAATATTTTTTATTATTCCCTCATGCTGGTAATTTGAAGATTCTTTTCTTTCTCTTTTCTTTCCTTCTTCCTTTCTTTCCTTCCTTCTTTCTTTAATTCCTTCTTTCTTTCTTTCTTCCTTCATATTTTTCTCTTTCTTTCTTATTTTTTCCCTAGATTTAGATTGCATTTCTTGAAATCTTCTTCTAACTTTTAATATGATAAGGAAAAAGAAACCTTTCATAAGAAATCAACAGTGAAATGCAGCAACACAGAATTGCTATAAGAAATTTATAGATAATTCAATAAATTGTAATATATTTGAGAAATCTTGGTCTCAGTAGCTACTAAGAAAACAGAAAGAGAAACTGATTTCAGGGAGTATATTATTCAGAATTATTTATTCTAAGTATTTGTAATATTTTCATCTTTCATTCTGATTTAATTATGTTTCTGATAATTTTGAGGAGAACTGTGGAAGGGATGACATTTTCACTCTTACCAAACAAATTCTTCACAATCATACTCACAGAAGGATAAATAGTAAGCTGCTATTTTATATGTGCACTATATCCCTATTTGATACTCAAATGGAAGTGTGACTTAATGGAGACACATTGAGAAAACAACCACTAAATATTTACTGTGAGTCATTATTTAGCAGAGGCTTTTCCTTAGACATAATGAATTGGGACATTTCAGTCCTCCGTGACCCTCAAACTAACACTTCAATGTGTGTAGAAATAGTGAGACATCAGTACTTTGCACTGAGTTGTCACATAAAACACTTCGTTTTACTTAATTTTTCAAAGTCAAAATCACTGTTGCAGCCAATGGAGTATTGTAAAAGAAATGAGGAAATTTGAAAGAGCATAATTTTGGTGATTTCTTTGCTAATTGACATCTTTTCTTTTAGCATATCTAACACGTCAGTGAGAAAATCCGGGGTTTTTTTCACATGGAGACATTATTTCTGTAGATTTAGTAACTTTGTTTTGTTCAGATCCATACCTGCAAACACAAATATTCATATTCAATTTCTTACTTCTCTCTGCTTAACCCTCTATTCATGTTGTTTATGATCACCTGGTATTTTCACCTTAATTTTCACATGTTGGAAAAGTTTTGCTACTGATGAGAGACATCAAAAACAGAGAACTTAAAAGTGAATTTGGGGGAAATTTTCCCTCTTCATTGGAACTGCATCCATAACTATGCAAATCTTCATTAAATTGCATTGTATTTGCAAAAATTTTGTCCAAGACAGGATTTCAATATTTATGGACAAAATCCAGATGTCTAAATCCCCAAGATCTTTTGGTAATAAAACATTGAATTTATATAGCTAGGAATTTTCACATGGATAAAACCAGATGGTATTCTCTCTCTATCATGATTATCACCTTCCCAAAGAAAAGGGAAGAGCATGAAATGTTGTGTCTTTGTCACTCAGAATTGTAAGTTTATGGATGTCCCATGTGCATTATAATCACTAAATTTTTTTTTAAAAGGTTACCTAGCCTCTTTCTTATAGTCTATCTGTTAATAGGCTCTGCACCTTTTAAGTATTTCTCAGCCACCTTTGGTTATTGACACTGAATCCATATGAAACTGGAGTATGGTTTATAACTGTTTTTAGCAATCATCACCTTGTTAAGTGATAATTGACAATTGCAAGTGTGTTCTTTAAGATATCTTCTTAAGGTATCTTCTAAAGATACCAAAGGAAATTATAAATCCCATGTAGAAATAATGGCATTTAATCCTGTCATATTGTTTGTATTGCGTCAGGTGATACAGGAATAATGCACATAACAATTGAGTACAATGATGATTTTATATGATGCCAGGACAATTTTGCAAAACTATTTGTGACATACCTAAATTAATTTATATAATCAATCCGATAGCAGCATATAATAAACTGGTTTGCTGGGATGAAATTTGATTTATAAAACTTAAACCAATTTTTATATTGCAACATATATAACTCTAGCATAAGTGGTATACACTCTGGAAACATTTAGGACCAGTTGGCTGTATGAAATATTGTTTAAATTCAGATAAAAAAACTGTATAGAGACCCTGTTTTACCTTCATGGGGTAAATTGATTAGTCAGCCTAACTAAAAAGTCTGCTTTGCTTTATTTGCCAAAATATTTACAAAAATTTTTGCTTATCTTTTTAGTCATTATGTATGCTACAGGTGTTAGAGTGGTGATTAAGAACAGATGTACTCCCATTTTTATTGTTGTTTTTCTGTAAAAGTTTCAGTGACTTGACACTTTATACTAGAATAAGATTTGCATCTTATTCATTGACCTTTCCTCAGTTTGTGACTTTTTGTTATTTAAGTTTTTCTGACTCATGCCATAACAGGAAAATAATTTGAGTAGCAGTATAATTCTTCAGTGGGTGTTGTATTTACGCCAGTGGTTCATCTTTGGTACCTAAAGGTACTTCAGCTGAGTAAGTTAAGTTTTGTCGTCCAATCTCCTCTCCTCTCTCTCTTGTGTCTCAGACTGCAGATATCACAGGCTCCTTTTGGTCACCTGAAAACTTAATTAGTCTGTGCCTCAGGTACCAGTGTGTGCACACAAGATGATGTAGCAGCAGTGTTGTGCCTGGCAATGTGCCTGGCGATTATCAATCTGCTGTGATTTACAGGCAAGGCTGTTTTAAAACCAGTCTTATTGTCAAGAGGATGAAAAAGAACCTTAGTCTAGAGTCTATCTGTGAATACAGTGCGATGCAACTGGAAAGTGTCACACGTTCCATAAAAGTAGTGTGTAAATACATACAAGCATATACACATACACATACATGCATATATCCCAAGTACTTCAGTAGTTGCATTTGCCATTCACAGTTTAGAAAGGTAAATATTAAAAATCTGAGAAATCCTCAGGCATGAAAAGCAACTTTCATTTTAAAAAAGAAAAAAATTAGCATGGAAGACTTTCCACCAAGAAGCCCCATTTATGGAGTTTAAGATCATATTTAATTGATTTTGGGCTCTCTATCAGTTTCCTTTTGTTTTAGAAATAACATTGATTTGTTTTTTTCCTTATTTTTATGTACTGAAGAAAGGCTGTTTTTCCTCAGATAAAACAGAACCAAAGGATTTCTTCTTTCTTTCTGGGAAATATAAAATGAACAGCCCTAAGAGATTGTTCAAAAGTAAAACTATATAAGAATATCTTATTCTCGCTTCATCCAATCAGAATGCAGATAGGGAGAAAATGGCTAAATGGATTTAGTATTGCAAGGAGTTTTAAATATTGATAAATAACAATGTAACTATTGATTTTGCATATACTAACTATTGATTTGCACATGATTTCCTCATGAAAATATTAATATTTTTATAACAGAATTTTCAATGTTTCCACTCTTTCTACATGCAGTTACACCTGTAAAACTATTCTTATGTCCACCTACCCACATAATTTTTCTCTTTAACTGACTGTTGGATTATATCCCAAAAATACTTTTATTCTGTGGGAGACACCTTAAGGAATTTTTCCAAGTCAGTTGCAAATGTGGTGATGACTCAAGTCTTAGTAATGCAGAAGGAATAGCAGGTTTGGATAGAAGATAAACAAAGAATAGTTTCCATGTCCATGTGCACAGAGAATTGGTAGCAGTAGTGACTGCTGTGTACTGAGTCTAGATTTTTGGCTGTGCCAAGACAGCACTGTATTGTTTTGTTGAACAACTGGAAACTAGAAATTCTTATATTCCCTTTTTTACATTGTGTGAAGAGGTTCAAATAGACTTCTTGGATGGATAAAAGTTTATACAGGATTCTTATGGTTTTGTAAAACAATTTAGAATCCCAGAACCATAAGCATCTCAAGCTGGAAAGGTTTCCTAAGGCTCATCAAGACAAACTCCTTGTTTCCTGCAGGACTGCTTGAAAGTAAATCACATAACTAAGAGTATTGTCCAGACATTTCTTGAATTCTGACAGGCTTGCTGCCATGACCAATTCCCTGGTAAGCCTGTTCTTGTGATTGACCATGCCCTCAGTGAAGAACTTTTTCCCAGTCTCCAATCTGAATTTACCCTGATGCAGCCTCCTTGTATTTCCTTGTGTCCTATTGCTTGTGCCACCAGTGCCTACCATTACAAGCAATTTGTGCAAAGCTTTACCTCTTCTTCCTTCTCCAAAGTCACCAGCTACCTTTTTCCTGGATAAAGACAGAATTAACAGGAGTTGTTGTAACATTACTGACAGGTAACAAATGTCACCTGAGTCCTTATCAATCATTTCAAGAGGAAAAATTCACAAATCTCTTGCTCTGTACCGGAGGAACGATATAATGCCATATGAGATTTTCAGAAACATCTCCAGCTCAGCTTGTTTGTTCTAGAAAAGATTTTGGGGCTAACTGTGTGGTTTCCACTGCCACTTATTACGTGAAGCTGCAGCTTGTGGAAGTTTAACATTTATTTGCACTCCCAATATATCAAATAATACTGCACATATGCACTCCTCTACATAAATGATGACCTTTCCCTCCTTTCGATCCTTTCATGACATCTTTTCACTTCTCCACCAAACCAGAATGATGTTTAAAAACAACTACTCTTTTTTTTGATTGTCTTGTTAAAGACAATTCTTTTATGTTATTACTGTCATATGCATCAGTGTTTTCTTCATGGACCCCATGCTCATTAGCTTTCTCCTATTTCCTCCCCTCTGACCTGACTGATAGAAATGAAAAGTGGTTATTATGCATCCCACAGCTACTATTAGAGGAGACACAGGAAGTAGAAGAGATATTTAATAGCTTTCTTAAAAGTTTTATATTGGCCTCTATGGAAGGAATGCTTGGTCAATCAATCAAACCTCTTTGTAGCCTCAAATTACCTGTCAGCTATCCCAAAACACTGCCAGTATTTTAACAATGTTCCTTTGCCTTTTTTCAGATATGCTTTTCATAATATTCCAATTGATGCATTTATGGAAGCAAGCTGAGTAAATAAAAATGCATTTAATGGTTATATTTACCAGTGCATTATAGATAGTGTTTTGTGAAACTGAAGTGTTCTGTTTTCCAAGGCACCTCGTTCTAGAACAACTCATTTCCTTTGTCTGCTGACTTGTGTAACAGCTCACACATTCTCATTGCAGTTATCATTATGAGGGAGGCTTTGCTGAAGCAGATGTCTAAAAAGCACTGCCAGCCAACAAACCTTTAAAAGTTCACATTTTCCTCCAGAGAAATTCACTGAGTCATCATAATATGACAAGTGTGTGATTTTTTCCTAAACCCAGTAGCTATTTTAAAGCACTAAAATTACAGATTTCACTTCAATGAGACTAAGTGAGACTGAGGTATTTGAGAACAGAAAAAGTTTAGATGGCAAGAATGGAAAAGAATTAGACAGTTGTAAGTGGAAGGAAAATCCTGAAACCAGAACAGAAGAAAATTTAAAAAAAAAGAAATCCGAAACAAAACAAACTGAAAAAAATCTGCCCAATATGAAAGCACAATCTGAAGTGGGATAGAAATTATTAATTTTTCGATTATCTGAGGTGGAAGAAATAAGTTTTTAGCATAGCTTAAAAATAATTCTGTGTCACTTCTGAAAATTTATAAAAATTATAACTGCTTCAAAATTGAAAGAAAAATCTTTGGAGGAAAATACCTGGAAATTGGTATGTTAAATCTGTATCTCAGTTATATATGATTATTATATTATGGAATTTCTCTCTTATGATAACACAGTACGAAAAATTTTTAAAGAGTTTTTTGACAAACTCCCACACAACCTAGAGCAAATGTGTTTCTTGTCATGGGTACTGCATACATTTAGCAAATTGAGAGCATTTTTCTTTTATTCTAACTTTTTTCTTTCCACCAACTTTCTCAACCAGAAACTGCTGGCCTGTAAAATCCAGACCTCTGCTTCATGACCATGCAGATTTGTATTTCTCTCATTTATTCTAATGGCCAAAAAAGGACAAATTTCTTTGTCCAGAAGGTCACACAAAACTTATTTTAGCTTGAATATGGAATAAGAAATGGTACTTTACCCATTTTATTTAGCTATGCAAAGGCTATGTCTCCCAGGTGACCTGACACAGACCTAGTCAACACCATCCATAATGAAAATCAATGGCACCAAGTCACTAAACAATTACTCCATCTTCTTTAAAAATGCACAAGTCTTCAAAAAACCAAGGATTCAGAGACTGATTAATTTGCCATTTGCTTTGGAGATTGCACAAGTTGCATTATTTAAGATGTTGCCTTTATTTTGTGTTCTCAAAGGATGGATCAAGATCAAAATCTTATAGAATGTTGTGTCTCCTAAACAAAATAAAGTGGTGGCTAGATGATCAGATGATAGAAAATACAGATAAGAGCCATAGGTGTGGAATGTAAATACCTGTTTAATAAACATTTTTCTTCTGAATACAAACCCCCCAATTATCTAGCTTTTCAGACTTCCAAATACAAGGTTGATATTAAAGAAGGCATTTTAGATAGAATAATTTAAATGTGAATGCAGAAAAATGCCAACAAAAATAATTAGAAATTGCAACCAGTTTTGACTAGAACCAAGTACTAATGAACCCTCTTAAAGATGATATTTTCAAAAGTGTTTTATGAGAATTCATGTAAAAAATTTTATAAGCCAAATCTAAAATAGACTGGGTTAGAAGTGTAGATAGAAGTGTAATAAATAATTTCCTTGGAAGAAGGATGAACTGCTTCCTTCTGCAAGCAGCAGTATAATGTTTGTGAGAATGTTAATGACCAAGGTTTGCCCTAGCTGGAAGGAATGGTCCCAGCAGGACAGGGAGGAGGCTTTCAGTCTTATGTAAAGTCCTGGCTGTTTACTTTCTCCCCACCTAATTTCTCTCCTTTTTCTTTAAAGTATCATATAAACCATTGTTTATCTACTCTTCACACTGAGGTTTTTTTAATGGAGGATGATATGCTTTAAACAGCAGCTTTCTTTCCTGTGTGCTTGATTTTTAATATCTATTCTCTACATTTGCACACACCGTACAAGACAGATACTAGCATAAACAGTAATAATATAATAAATATTAATGTGTTATTTCATTTTTTTTCCTAATTGTTATTAATTCTTTCCAGAGCTTTACTATGCCCTAAAATGGCTCATGTAACATTTTTGCTATTACAAAATCCCTTCTACTATTTATAGCATAACAAATTTCTTCTGATCTTTCATTTATAGCTTGGATACTAGACTGTCTCAGCACAGAAATATGTATTTGGATGAACGTGTGCTTTTGTTCCTGGTATTATTATTTCTGCCTTTCAACGGGTGTTCAGTTCAGTAGTCAGTTACCTTTTCTGTGGGAACAATTTTGTAACCATTACAAAGGCATCACTTATGTGACCCATTTTCTGTAATAACTGAAAAATTTGTTTCAGATTCATTATTGTCAAAATAGGGATTGATCCTAGAATGTTGTTGGTTGCAATCACTGAATTAGGCCGAAGGCAGGTGTATGATTACAATGAAATATCATGTAGACTGTGTAGCCACAAGTCAACCTGTCATCCTGATATGGCATCACCAGGGCTACCAGAGTCATGACACTGGGGTTTGTTTAGACTTTTAAAAGTATATCATGCACCATGCAAATCTCTTATGAAATCAGCAAGAACTGCTTGATTATCTAGGTTTTTGTAAAATCAAGTTATCAATTCAGAAACATAAATATAGATTTAGAAATCAAACTTTCAACACCATTAAAAAAAATTGACACTAGGAGACAAGCAAGACAATATTAAAGGACATGTAAATCAAAGAAAATTGACAAGAATGCTGTTTCTGACATAGATTTTAATGACAGAGTACAAAGTTGTAGGAAAGCCCAAGAATGTAATTTCTCTCCTAAATCAATTAGTCTGTGGCTCATATTAGTAATACACATCCTTGATATAACACTGAATGCAGTTTGCAAAATAAGAGCATTTCTTATTTTCTTTCAAAAAGCCATAGTAGATTATTTTTTCGTTTGCTTCTTTCTATGGTGTCTGAGCGAATGCTCTTGTTACTTTCTTCAGTTAAAATTAACATGGTCAAAAATCAAGGACCTATGCTTTTTTTTAAACTCTACTAAATAATTCATGCTGCAACTGGAACTCTAGGTCCTTGCTCAGAATAACAAAAAAGTTGTTCTTAGATATCTGCATTTTATCAAGTTGATGCTTCCAGACAGCTGTCTAAACTAAGCAAGAGTTGTGTAGGAACTGTGGTGACAGAGCACTTTGTAATTGCAGTGTAAAAGCTTCAAGTACAATGATATTGCAGGACTAATCCTGTAAAACCAATGGATTGCAGAACTGAAGCTATAAGTCTTAGGGAACTCGTGGTGCTTAGCTTGGAGAAAAGGAGAATCAGAAGGGACAACTTCACTTTCTACAACTACCGGAAAGGAGGTGGTTGAGAGCTAGGAATTGGTCACTTCTCTCTGTTAACAAGCAACAAGATGAGAGGAAATTGCAAATTTCATCACTGAAGGTTTAGATTGTATATTAAAAAAATCTGCATTACAATGCCTATCAAGCACTGGAACAGGCTGCCCAGGGAAGTGGTTGTGACACCATCTTTAGAGGTATTTTAAAATGCAGACGTGGCACTTAGAGACATGGATTAGTGATGGACTTGACACTGCTGGGTTAGTTGGACTCAATACTCTTAAAGGTCTTGTCCTAAATGATCCTATCTGTTTAGTGTGTGCATAATGAGATGGGATTTCTCCTCTATTACTAGGTACAACCCTATTTGATCCAGGAAAATGCTTGTAACTGTAAGACTTTTTTTATAGCAAATATGCTTACTAATTGGTTTTGCTCAGACGGTCAGTAAGAAGGAATCAGGATTGATCTTATTGTTGGTTAGGCCTATACAAATACAACAAATTTCTGTGTAGATTCTTTTAGCCATCAGAACCTAAGGAAGAGAGGAAGATAAATATAGTATGTATCTCAGCTGGACTGAAGAGAGAGAAAGCAGTTTTTCCTTTAAGACATATGACTAGGATTTATGTAACAGGGACTTTGTTACCACTTCTACTGTTTTTCTCCCTCAGTGTGGATCTCTGTTTGGTGCCCTAGCCTTCATTTGCACTGTCCCAGCTCTTCTACACAGGGCCTAAGTTTGCAAGAAACTATATATTCGACTTAAAAAGCTCAATTGTCCCACGTGATTACTCTCACAATTTGATGGAGGAGTTATTTAAAAATTTGAGTAGCTTCCTGAAAAATCCCGTTCTGTTCCCAGGCAAGTAGGCCCATGATCCCAGGGCTGTGTGCCCAGGCTCTGGCCCTGGAGGCAGGACAGGAAGGCGCACACCTGTGCATGTCCCACGGGGTCTGTCACCAGCCCCGCCGGCAGGAACCCTTCCGGGTGTCGGGACATGCTCCAGCCTCACTGGGGGCTGTGGACACAGCAAAGCGCCTGTGCCAGGAAGCACGCACCGCACACCGCAGGATTCCCATTGTGCTTTTGTGCAGCACCCAACACAATCTGAGCTGAACCATGTTACAGAATATTTGTGCAATTTGTATTCTGCTTTATACTTCCCCAACTGTATCTTCCTAACCCTTTCTATTGTTCTGAAACACTAACACGAGTCAATAGTACTGAGGTTATATGCAGAAATTTCAGTGTGTATTCATATTGTGGCTTTTGCTCGTATCTGGATCAAATAATTTACATTAAGTTTAAAGTTTTATTATGAAGTAAACCCCAACCCCTTGCAACTCTATGTTAAACAGAAAAATCTCTCTAAGAGTATATAGTCCCCTATTTATAAATGGCTTTATTATACCAGAAAAGAAGAAATAATTAAAAATAAAACTAATAATTAGAAGTTTCAAGGCCATCAAACCATTGTAAAAATTAGCAAAACAATGTTTCATAGATCCTCCTAAGTTCTACTTTAATGGAAGATTGATTAAAAATTAGAAAGTACTAAAATGAATATCCATTTCTACGGGATCTATACAGTTCAATCTAAATATACTTTTATGTCAAGAATTTCCTAGCTTGTATTTCTCTTTACATAATTACAATGTAGACCAATAATTTTCATTACAATATAAGGAACCTGTCATGAAAGCACAAAAACAACACGGTCCTGTGTTTCAGCAATTCAGGATAATGTGTTTAGTTAGTTTTCCATGGCAAATGGTTCTTTTGAAATGGCTTTTATTCAGTGGAAACACCTGAAAAATAAATATCTCAATATGTTTTTTCATTTCCCTTTGTTTTTTTAAAATTCTGTGGACTTTAGGGTTTGTTAAGGAAAAAGACTGATCTTCCTATTGACATTCACATTTTTTGGGGTGGAGATCTGAAACCAGACTAATTGAGAGTATTCAAATAAAGGTGCTATAAAACTGCTAGAAAATTCTTGACATTTTTTTCTCATTGTGGATAAGACAAAAAAAATTTAGTAACTGACATGATGGGGAAGGAATAATTGGTGCTATTCATTGAAGTTATTGAAACAGGCTTAAAAATATTACAGTGATATTTTTTCTGAGTGCCATGTAAATTTACTTGTGTATAACAAAGGAGACTCCTAATATATCAGAGCAAAACTGAGGTGAAATCCAAGCTGTAGATCTTTGCCCTGCTTCTGTATGGATCCTGTATTGATGATATTGTTTCCCAGAAATACAATTTTTATCAGTATATTGTTGTCAAAATCAGGATAAAAAATTTGTCCTGATCACAATACCTCTCTTGATGATTTTTCAGCAGTCTTGGGAATCTGGAGATGTCCCAGCTGGCAGGAAGCTAGCAAACATTATCCGAGTTTTCAAGAAGGGCACGAAGGAGGACGCTGTATACTACAGACCGGTCAGTCCCATTTCAGTGCCCGGTAAAGTTATGGAGAAGATTATTCTGGGAAGTATTGGAAGACACCTGAGGAGAAAAACAGCCACTGGTCACAGCCAGAATAGCTTCATGAGGGGAAAGTCCTGCTTATTAAACCTGATTTGTTTTCATGATAGGATAACCTACCTAGCTGATCACCTAGGTGATGTAAGCTTTTTGGATTTCAGTAAAGCTCTTGATAATGTATCCTTCTGGACAAAATATCCATTGTTCAGCTGGATAAATACATCATTTGATGGGTGAGCGACTGGCTTATGGTCTGGGCACAGAGGTGCCATCAGACTAGCGACCTGTCATTAGTGGGGCTGCATCCTCAGCCATCGTCAGAGCTCCTTCCTGTGCTCTACAACATCTTCATAAATGACCTGGACACAGGACTGGAATGGATACTTAACATGTTCACAGATGATATGAAACTATGAGGAGCTATTTACTCCCTCAAAAGCAGGAAAGCACTGCAGAAAGACCTTGTAAAATAAGAGGGCTGGGCAATCACAATCCATATGAAATTCAACAAGGGAAAGTGCCAGATTCTGCACCTGAAATGGAGCAACTCTGGATGTACAGACTGACTGAGGGATTTGGTGCTGGAAAGAAGTGAAGTAAAAAGGGACAGGTTTACTGAAAGTTGAATAGGAGTCAGCAGGGAGGGCCACCCATGTCCTGGGGGCCATCAGGCCCAGCATCCCAGCCGGGCAAGGGAGGGGATTGTCCCGCTCTGCTCTGAGCTGGGGCGGCCTCACCTCGAGTGCCGGGGGCAGGAATGGTGCCACAGCACAAAAAAGACATGGAGCTGTTCGAGAGTGTGCAGAGGAGGCCACGAGGATGGGGAAGGGCCTTGGGGGGAAGGCGTGTGAGGAGCGGCTGAGGGCACTTGGTCTGCTCAGCCTGGAGTCTGTTCAGCCCAGAGAAGAAGAGACCGATGGGAGATCTTGTTGCCATTTGCAATTGCCTTGTCAAAGGAATGGCGGGGCAAATATTGATCTCTCTGGTCACAGTGACAGGAATAAAGGGAACAGCATGAAGCTGAATCAGGAGAGGTTTAGTTTGGATATTAGAAAAATATTCTTATTGAGACTGTGTTTGGGTACTGGAACAGCTCCCCAGGAAAGTGATTACAGTGCCAAGCCTGAGACAGCTGAAGAAGTGTTTGGACAAAGCTCTCAGGCATGTGTGTGGGCTGGTCTGTGCAGGGCCAAGAGTTGGACTTTATTGATCCTTGTGTGACCCTTCCAACTCAGTTTATTCTGCTATTCTGTTACATGAGTTTTTCGTACTTGTTCATTTCATGTTTCTTTGTTACCCCTCTCCCTAAAAGGGGTTTTCTTGCAACTCTAGTGTTTACTCCCACAAATGTATTCTCAGTTTATAAAGTGTGACTAGCAACAGATACAATAGTCAATCAAACTATGAACTAGTGAGTTTTCCATAACCAACCCTCTGCAATTGTAAATATAGACAAGCAGACATCTTTTGAAGAAAACCTTATATTGCACTTTCATTTTGTAAGTCATGTCAACATACTTCTTAATGTTAAGCTTATACTTCTTAATGCTAAGCTTACATGGTTTTCTAAAATAGGAGTAATAAATCAATATGTGACAGAAAGTACAATTATCATCAATTTTAATCTTCTGTAGCAAGTCATTATATTGCTAAATTTCATTGTGGTGTTTAAAATAGAAAGGCTGGGGAGGGCCAACAGTTGTTATGACACAGGCCTGAAGGGGTCTTTACACCCCAAACTGTATTTAGTAGGTGGGTCTTTTTATAAAGGGCTGTAAATCTGTCATTTATTTCATATTATTCTGTGGTAGTGCCATCAATCATAGATGTGATAAAAAAACCTAGGATTAGGAAGTGTGTTTTTTTCGTATTCTCTGGCTTTTTCTTTCTTCTTCCCTGGAAGCTGCTACTCATGACCCACAATGCAGGCTGACCTGCAAGTCCCTCTGAGGGAAAGCTTGTCGTTGACCTGCTGACCTCTTTGTTTCTGTAACCTCAGTGGTCCAGGAATGTACTAAGAGGACTGGCTCTGTAGCAGCTCTTTTATGTTTCCCTAGAGAGTTGCAGGAAACAAGGTAAGATGTCCCTCTGCTGACCCCTAACTGCTCAAAATGAAGTGAGTTAGAGGCAGCAAGAGTGTATGCAGTACTACAAGTTGTATATCAGGAGACCACTGACAAAAAAAGCAGCACCAACAGAATTGCTCCTTATCTTGAGGAAACAATGCTTCCCTGGGCTACTGAAGAGCTGATTAAGTTTCTTCTTTTCTTCTCAGCCCTTTGTCCTAGGCTGAGCTAGAAGTCTCAAGATAGCCCCTTCCCAAGGAATTCCCTAATAGATATTATGGCATGTCATCACAGTTAAATCTCTGGATAATTCTGCAAATAAATGAGGTGTTTTAGAGGTGTGAGTTGTTATGAAAAAACCTGATTCTAACACAGTAGCAATATCTGATTCCTTATGTGTAAGGTTTTTGAAAATGGGGTTATTTTGAGATCCAGCTTTTCATCTCCATCATATCAATATCTAGCCATTAAAAAAAACAAGTCTACAATGTCTCCTAAAATGACAACCTGCCTGCCTCTCACTGTGAAGCTTATGAAATCATGCTGAGCATCTCATTATAGGACTCTCAATTATGGTTGTCTTTCTGCTTGAAATTTACTTGTGAAGGTTGATTGATAGCTTCAAGGAATGGCTTTTTTTCTTTTACACTGATAAATGACAGCTTCTGATAAGATTACTTTGCAGACTGTCTATGCTTATAGTAGGCCAAAGTGTATTCCTTGATGTTCAGGTCTGATATCTAGAGGGGTACTTATAGCCAGAGGATGAAGAAAGGGGAATGTAGTAGAAAGTAGTTCCAGTGCCCATGAGGATGAAAATCAGTCTTTTAAACCATTTTTATTATATTGGCCCCAAGTTTCAGCAAAGGAAAGAGGAAAATTCACCAGCAGCCTTCCAAAATGAGACAAACCAACAAACCCCAACAACACCAAAAAACCCCAAACAAAACCCCCAAAAGCAACAACCCCCCCCCCCCCCAAGTACCCCAGCAAAACCACTCAAAACTCCCATAAGTTAATTTGCTGCAATATACTCTTTTTTTTTTGGCTCAGCACTCCCAAAGCATTCACCCTTCTCACAGGAAGCAGCAAATGAGTGTTGCATACAAAAGGGCATTTATGAACTCCTTTTGGCAAACACAAAAGTGGTGCAGAGTATGCACTACCCTTGTCAGAGTGTCTGTTTATTTCACCCTTGCCCCTCAAAGGAAAAAGACAAACATTGATTCAGATTACAATTTTGCCCATATTTCTAACATTTTTCTTTTATAGAAGGACAAAACTTTATTTTAAAATTGCTTCTTCTCTTATTTCAGGTTATTACCTATTCACATCTTGATATAAACAATATCTCACATGCACTGGCAAACCATAACTGACTACTGTTACTATCCCTCTCAGTAAAAAGGAAATTGTTATAGAAATGGCTATTAAAATATTGTATGAATGCATATGACAGGAGATTATGGACAAAATATTAACAGGTGAATTTTTTCCTTTGCTCATGCACAGGAA
This sequence comes from Sitta carolinensis, assembly GCA_032173965.1. Taxonomy (NCBI): domain Eukaryota; kingdom Metazoa; phylum Chordata; class Aves; order Passeriformes; family Sittidae; genus Sitta; species Sitta carolinensis. The sequence continues at coordinate 53,933,997 of CM063313.1, forward strand.
TAATATTGATTTATTTTAAAATGGATAAAAGAGTCTTGAAAATTAAGAGAGATTTAATGGAAAAAAGGTATTAGATATTATTTAAGGTCAGTTCTGTGTTACTGTTTTGTTGGTGCATGACATTGTAAAATTTGTGTAACAACAAAGAAGTAAGGAACTGCATTTTTTAATTTGATTTTAACAGTGCCATTCCCACTGTACATACTGCAATTTAAATCACTTGCATGAAATGTAAAGAGAATTAAAACTTAGATTTGCAGATACTACAGCTGTATTAATGTTTAAAATGAAACTGGTTTTCTGTCAGTAAAATATTGAGAGTAATGTAAATCTCAAGATTATTTGTACTTTACAGATCAGTAAATTAAAGCTGCGATATCTACATGAAAAGTGAATTATATTTCTCATAATTTTGACTTAAACTACTTTTTTGGCAAAAATATGTATAAAAGACATCTGAACACTAAATATTTATTAGATATAATATTATTTTTCCAATATAAACCGTACGATTTTGTCTGTGAAAAGATACAGGTTTTATTCTTTCCCTTCCAATAAATACACATATCCAACAAATAAAAACATTCCTTTTCAAGAGAACTAAACTGAGATGTTTTGATTGAAACCGATCATTTTAAAGGATATACTTTAAAGTTTACAGACAGTACAAACCATGAACTGATTTAAGAAAAAAAGAATTAATTTCATGCATTTTCTCTCTGCGCATCTTTTTAGTAATTTCTAAAGTTTATGAAGAGGCTATGGTATCATGTTTTGGTTTTTTTTTTAATTATGTTTTTACTCTGAAGTAGTATATTTGAATGTTAAAATGCTTTTGTGGAAGATTAAAGGTGCAGAAAAGATACATCTTTTGATTTTGGGAAAATTTATTCTATAGAATTTGATTCTATTATTTTGGAATTCTCCTGGTTTTGTTTTGTTTTTTGTTTCGTTTTTTGGTTTTTTGTTTGTTTGTTTGTTTTTTAAATAAATTTTGATAAAATCTCTAAGACGTTAGGAAAAAATTCACCTCATCAGATATTCTGTGCAGAATGCAAACTTGTCCTGATAAATCAGCTCTGTTCTCAAAGGGACAATTCTTGCTTTGAGTCTTAGGTTGTACTGCAGCTCAATAAATTAGGGGAACAGAAGAAAAGCAGAAAAATACCTCAGAATGCAAATTGTAGGGGGAAAAAAAGGAAGCTGTATATAAAGCTATATATTCTCTATGTTGTGTAAGGATGAAGAGTTTTATTCTAAAATTTAGCTGCTTCTACTTTATTTTGTCAATGTTTTTTCTTCTATAAGTTCTTACAAACTATTGTTAGTGACTTCATTGAAACTGGCTGGAATAAAATAAAACCAGAGAAAATTTTTCTCCTGCTCAAATCCGCCCAGCCCTGCCTGTAAGCAGCCATTGCCCGCAACAGATGTTTCTACTTTAAACTTAAGGCAGATAAAACTACAAGTAATTGTTTTAATTACTGTTCTGAGTGCAAACATCCCTACAGAACAGCACAGAAATGTTGACAGCTGAGGTCCCCAACAAATTACTGAATTTTGTGGGAATATCACAACAGGAATTTTGGACTGCAAATAACCAAACAGATTTATAAAGGCATGGTGGTTGATTGAGTGGGTGTTTGAGGGATTCATGTGACCAGTCTGCAACGAGGGGTCTCCACCAGCCCAGCCCTGAGAGCTGCAACGTTCCTTCAGTCCAGGGGCTCAGCAAGCACAGGACACTCCCCACGCACTTCGATTGAGCATCTTGGGCATTTAGAGGGACAGAGAACAGCATCATGGCCTGGGACCATCTGTGTTCTTGCCTCTGCCTCTGTTTTGACCTGGTCAGGGTCAAAACAACCCCTGAACATTTTTTAATAGGAATAAATCTCTTTGATCCTCTTTGGTTTTACGATCTCTGATGGCACAGATGATTTTTTATTATTTTTTTTTTTTTTTACATCAGGAGCAGAGATTTACCTTTAATTAGTTTATTAGGAAATAATGAAGAACTTATGTTCTGTTTAACACCGGATAGACTTATTTCAGTGGGATGCCTTTAAAATTGAGGTCTATATTTTATTTTCAGGAAGTGAGAGGAAACATGATCCAATGTCCAGAGAACCCAGCAAAAAGAACCCAAACAAACTTATGTTAAATGATTAGGTTAATTTTTGGTCCCCTATTTTTAAAATTCTTAGTATTGAGTTACCACCAATAAGAATATTCTGAAAATGTCCCTTACTCTTTTCTTTTTCTCATTTGGTCTTCAATAGACAACAAATCCTTTTGGTTATTCCAAGCAAATTCTTGGAAATCAATGAACACAGATAGAAGCAGAAGGATTTTTCTTATGAAACCTATCAACATCTGAAAAATATACAAAATACAGAAAGCATGAATTAAATAAAGCTGGAATATTTCCTTAGAGGAAATAAAGTATAGCAAAGCTCTCAACACATGGTAATCATGATAAAAGCTAATCACATAATTGTCATAACAAGTAAGTTTTTGTATAGCGAAGTATCCATGATTTGGCTTAAGATTTTTTTCTATGGTTTGATGTCCTGTTTTTAACCAGATATGTTTCTTTACCCCCGTCTTCCCCTACTGCCTGCAATACAGTGAAAATCTTCATTAAGTTGTACTGTAGATACAAAAATACCTTTAAAGGGTCTTGAAAGAGCAATTATTCTTAACAGAGGTAATGTTTCTCACAAAGAAAAACATGAATAGGTTAGAGAAAGAGATCAACTTGAAAATATGATCTAGTCTGTTTTCATTCTATATTTCATCATAATTGTACAAAATTGTAACAAAAACAATGTTATTTTATCTTTCATAAAAGAGTACCATATAATAATTCTGTGCAAATTATCATTAATTTAAAAATTTTTTATATAAAAGGAAGTGGAGTTTCCTGACTTTTATTTATCAGAGGAATGTTTAGTAAAGAGGATCTGAGAATAGCACTAATTAGACATAGCTGTAGTCTAATTTTTATGGAGCCAAGGAATTGGATGCACTTAAGTGCAACTAAAAAATAATGCAATTTCAGGTAAGTATAGGGATGTGATAATTCATAAGCTTGGAGTTAGACACATACATGGTTTTTCCTGAGTTAAGATGTGCAGGTCAAAAAATTTGTTATCCTTATTTTTCAATGCACTGACACTTTACTGGTTTATTCTGTTTATAGAGATTGCTTGATACGTTTCCTTCACATCTGTGAATAATCCAAGCAGCAGCACACAAACAAAGCACTGTATCGGCAATGTTCTCTGTTGCTCATGGGAGAGTTGCTGGAGGAATTAGCTACAGACTTTTGTAGTGGCTCACCCAGGACAAATATTTCTTGCCAGAATGGCCCAAGGGCTGAACACATAATGAGATACTTAGAACATGATACTTTGCTGATAATTTTAATGGTGTTAGTTTGAATATTTACTCATGGCAATATGTAGAACATGACAATAATTTTTTATTTAAAGCTTTGACAGTAAAATGTAAATACATCACTTGCATACTCAATTTCAAGCTGTCAAAAGTATCTATATTTCACATAGTACTTATCATCTTACTATAAGATAAGTATTATCTTATAGGTAAGATAATACTTACGTTTAAACAATTGATTTTTTCTGAACTGTCTACCAAATCAGTTTTGTAAAGACCAAGGCTAACCTAATATCCTGGATTCACTTCTCAAGTTCAGCAAGTTATCAGGGACATAAGTCATGCATATAAGTTTTTATCAGTATACCTATTGTAAGTTAATGATAAGAAAATTCTATTACTGTTTCACCAGTACTGAGATGATGGATATTGTTTAAGACAATTTTTCAGGTTTAGTCTACATATTACTCAGTATCACCATTGGGTAATTCTGTTCCTTCCTTCTCTCCTGTCTTTCCATCTATGAAGAATTGAGAAGAAAATTTTTTAGATAAAATAGATAACTAAAAGTTACACAGAAATAGAAACAAAGCCAAAAATGTGAGAATGAGGGCAAATAACAGAGTTATGACACAAAGAACATAAGAACCATCATACAAATCTTGAATCTTCATTTTTTTTTCAGTTGTGTTAGGATATAATCTCTGCAAATATTTTTGACATGGGCACACCATTCTTTAAATACTGAAAACAATTATTTTGCATTTACTTAATTCCAAGGAACTTGCAGTTCTTTGTGCTCTCCTAGTGAATTTAAACAATACTGCTGAGCACAGATCTGTTTCTTTTTCGTGATTTTCTAATAACTCCAAACATTTTAAAATAAATAGTGAAATTTAAAAAGTCTGAAATTTGTGGAAGAAGCATTCAGTAAGTAAGTGCACTATGGAATAACAGTCCATGGTACTGGAATGATAGTATAATGCAGAATAGTATGGTAAGTATGGAATGATAGTTCACAGGCACTTATTTACAGCATGTCTTACCCTGTGTTTGAAAGTCACCAGTGCTTCTCAGGACCAGAAGCTTCTACGGTCTGAAATTCTTAAAGGTCTTGCTGATTTTTAGAAGGTGGTACTGAATTCTATCTCTATTTTCATACTGGAGCCTTTACAGCTATGTAGACAGAATCTTAAAGGGTCACAGAAGAGCCGAACACTAAAGACTGCATTTATTCCTGCTTCTAAAACCACACAGTGTTTTTATTTTAGTTTATTTTGTTTTCTATCCTGTTGGGCAGCCAATTTCTAACTTAGGTAACTGCAACCCTTGCTTTTCTCTCTTGCTTTTATGCCTTGGCCTGTTTATACAACTAAGTCCTTGAAGAAAGTAACCAAATGGATATCACAATAAATTTTTTACTCCCTACCAACACTATAGATGTAAAGATAGAGGTTGAAAGTCTGTAGGAGATATATTAGATCTGCCAAAAAGTAAATACTGTAGGTACTGCAAAAGAGGTCCTTTGATCAACAGAGAAAATTTCAGTTCAAAGAAAAAGGGTTTCATACACAGTTTAAGTGCATGTGAATGGCTAGCTAGTGCTGTTAGTTAGAATCAGCGAATCTACTCTTTTTTTTTTTTTTTCTCCTGTAAAATACAACCAGTTTGCTTTGATGGCTCAATTTTCCAGATGAAGAAAAAATTTGAATTTTTATTCGTTTTTTTTTTTTTTTTTTTTTTTTTTTTTTTTTAACTCAAGTTACAGTCTTCCATTGTACACTCCATTCTCTATTTTATTGCACAGAAAAGCACCTGGATTATTCTGCATAGTTATCAGTATAGTCAGATTTATTCTAAACACTGGGCTATCCCTGAAACCTATCATGATAACAAAAGTTGTTACAGAATTATTTCTAGAACATTAAATTTACTTTGACTAGTCATAGCAGGACTCAGAATTCTGTGGGTTTTTTTATTTGTTTTATTTTTTTAAGGACAAAGGAAATCTAGTAATATTCCAACAGGTTAGTAATACCTGTTTCTTTTCCTATCTACTGCAAGCTAATTGCTGTACCTGTTGGTTTGTTTGTTTGATTTTGTTTCCACAGAATCATGTAATTATAGAATCATAGAATGGTTTGGGTTGGAAGGGAGTTTAAAGATCCCTCTTCTAGGCAGGCACACTTTCCACTAGATCACGTGCTCAGAGTTTCATCCAGCCTGATCATTAACACATCCAGGGATGGGGAATCTAAAACTTCTCTGTTCGAGTTGTTGGAGTATCTCACTATCCTTACGCTAAGGAATTTCTTCCTAACACATAACCTAAACCTACTGCTTTTCAGCTTAATTCCCCCTTGTTCTATCTTTACCTGAGCTTGTAAAAATTCCCCTTATTATAAGGCCCTTTAGGTATTGGCAGTTGGTGCAAATTCTGCCCAGAGAATTAAATTCTTCTCTTCTCCAGGCTGAACAGCCTCAACTTTCTCAACCTTCTTGCATAAAATAAGTGCTCCAAATCTGATCAACTTAAGTGGCTGTCCTGTGGACTTTTTGCAACAGGAAAATATCTTCTACTGGGGACTTCAGACCTGGACTCATTAATCCAGTAAAGATGAACAATAATTATCCTTCATTCTGCACAAATATTTGTAAAACTCTAGTTCAATACTGGTGTAGCAGCTGGAAATTGACTTTTTCTGCATGGTCATCATCACCTTATTTAAAACTAAATCTCATGGTCCATTCCTTCCTGTATCAGTGTGATACATTTCCGTACTATTTCCAAAGGGACTGTTTCAAGTGATAGCATTCTGGATAGCCCGAGTTATGCATAGCCTTGTTTTTCAGGTCTCTTTCTAGGGGAAGAACACCAGACATCAATGTTAGAATCCAATTTTGCAATCAAAAGTCACTTTCACAGAAAGTGAGACTGTCTGGAAGAAAGTTGAATTATTTAAAAGAGATTGAACATAGTTTCTCACTTAATCACAAACAGGGAATTCTGTGGGTTGTACCTGGGGAAAGGAGCCACAAGCAACAACCCAAAAAAACCCAAAAATGCTTGCAAACCAAAACACCAAAATTCCAATCAAAAAAAAAATACATTTGATTTTAAGAGTATTATGGAAGCTAGAGCATTCAATTGGTCTCACTTGACCAAATTCAGCTACTAGTAACATACAACATTAATTTCTATAAATCTGCCTACACTCTTTTCAAACACTTTTTTTCTTCTTCTTCCCTGATTTTTGCATTCTACACTGTCATTTTTGTATATATTTGAGAAACAGTTGAAAGTTCTTGCTGCCAAATATTACATTGTCCCAATGAGACTCCCATTCCTAAGTCAAGCTTTTAATTTCAAATTTCAGTATTTGTTTTTATAGACAACTTATTACCTTTAATATAACCAAGCCAGTTATAGCTTGGTTGTTTTTCTTTAGAATGGTTTTCTTTACATTTTAGCATCTACACCACATTTTTTTGTATCTGGCTCAAAAATCACACAAAAGCCCTCTTTTAGCCAAGTTTCTGAGATGAAACTGATATTAGAACAAAAGATATTAACTTATTTTAATTTCACCTACTCAGGTGTAAGCATAGATTTTGAAATCCTGCTCCTCTGTTAGGAGCTTCTCTCAAATCCCATCTTTCAGCACTAGTTATGGAGAAGATCCTGGAGTTCCATATTGGTGGAAAACAAAGAAACATAAACATAAATATAAATGTTAAATATATATCATAAATATAATAAATATAAATATAAAGTGTCACATATGGAAAATATGTATATTATAGATAGTATAAAGTAATTCTCTTCCCTTTCCCTTTCTTTTTCCCCTTTCCTTTTTGTTCATCACCATGTCACATCATAATTTCTCCTGTGTGGTATCTGCTCTCAAGGCTTTTTTTTTGTGTGTGTGTGTGTCATGATTTAACTCCTACCTGCAGCCAAGCCCCACCAGCCACGCACTCACTCCCCCACCTGTCGGTTTAAAGAGAGGATCAAAAGAGTACCAGCCAGAAAACTGATGGACTGAGGTAAAGACAATTTAATAGGGATACCAGAAGCTGTTCACATAAGGAAACGAAAACAAAGAAAGTAATTAATTCAACACTTCCCATGTATGCACACAAGTTAATTCATCTACAGATGAGCAGTACCCCATCATGTCTAACGGTGACCTGGAAAGACAAACATCATAACGTCAAATATCCCTCCTTCTTTCTTCTCCCCACTTTGTTTACTAAACAGGATGTCACATGGTCTGGAAATCCCTTTGGTCATTTGGGGTCACCTGTCTCCTCCCAGCCTCCCATGCACCCCCAACTTCCTCACCAGCCTGCAAGTGCAAAAAGCAGGAAAGGCCTTGGCTCTGTGTAAGCCCTGCTCAGCAAAAACAAAATCATCTCTGTATTATCAACACTGTGTCCAGTACAAATCCAAAACACAGCCCCATACCAGATGCTGTGAAGAGAGTTAGATCACCCCAGGCAAAATTAAAACAGTGTGTCTTCTACTTATGCATTATGACTTTTACTTTTGAATGGACACAATACCTTCCTGCTGTCAAAATTTTGTCCAATCAAACTGTGAGATCATGACATCCCTGATCCCTTAAAACCAGTGGAGAAGTTGAACGCATCCTGCTGCCACTGAGTGAAGGCCAGAGGCTTCTGTCTCTAGGCAAGAGACAGCCCTCATTCTGCCTTCAACCCTAGTGAAACATGCCTTGAAATGAATTAGGAATAGTGATTAACCAATTATAAGACTCTTGCTAAAAAGGAAAAGAAGAATTAATATAATGGTTATATCTGACTTTTTTTATTTCCTAGGTTTCTTTTGGCTTAATGGGAACTAAGCTGAAGCAGGCACTGTAAAGACAGGTTTGTGAAACTACAAAGACTTTGTCTAATAGCAAAGAGTGTGTAATTTCTGCTAGGCAGATGAGAAATAAAAAAGAATACCTATAAACCAAAAATAATTTCTAGCTAAAGGTTTGATATAATAAAGACTCTGCAACAGCTCACACATGTTGCTGTCAGAGTTATAATATATATATAAATCTCTTTGTGTATGATGGGGCAGCATTATCTCATCTTAATAAATTAATACAATGCTGAGCCATGTCAGTTGAGCTGCCCTATCATCTCTCCTGTTCTTTCCACTACCCAAAATTCTAAAACATCCTGAGTATAAGTATTACCCATTTCAGCTGTTGTTCAATGTGTTTTCTCTGTCCCTGAGCAATTAGCATCTTCCAAGTGGAACCTAAGGTTTTGTATGTTTTTGTGGCTGGTATCCCAAAATTTTGTTTTGCCAGACCATGACTTATACTAGCTTAAGTCAGTGTGTCTGAGGTTATTTAGGATGCAGGGAGAGCTGCAGTTGGCAGTAGCCATAAAATCAACAGCCTTTATTTAGACAAGACAGATTGTTTCTATTTAGAAGAACTGAAATGGTGCTGGTACCTGTTTTTAAGTAGTGACATCTGTGGCCAAAGTAACAATTCTGCTTTTGAAAACTTGATACAGTGATTGATGATCACACCACAACAAAAACTGCAATATCATTTTAAATGTGCGAAGGTATTACAAAATGGAAAGGCTGGATGGTAACTCCTAAGATTAAAAAAGTCAAGCCTAAATTCATAGAATTAGAGAAAATCTCCTTTGGGGACTGCAAGATAGCACATAGTGACTTATTTGTGTATTGAGTCGCATTTGAAGCAGAGTCTAGCTGTTGCATAATCAACAATGCATAACAGATCTTCCTTGTATAGCAAAATTATACCTCCTGGGATAGCTCATCTTGTGCCATACATGCCTGTTAAATACGAGTTTGAAAGCATAACTTATCAGCACACAAGCATATACAACATATAAGCAGAAGGTGCCACACATTGCATTACAGATGACTTTCTAGATCACTGGGAAGGGTATTTACTGTTGACATTAATGCATTCAGAGGTCCTAGATCCCAAATTTTAGACATTTGAATGTCACACCTAATGTAAGATCAGACACTTCCATAGATTTATAGCAGAAATAATATTGTTTCATGGTAATTTTACAGAATTAGAAAATTTAGACATTTTTCTGGAGTAGATCGAATGTCTGTCTTCAGCTGCTTTGACATGAGAAGTTTAAGCACAGGACTAAGGGGTCTAACACTGCAATGCTTTATGAGAACACATACAGCAGAATGCAAGAAAATGCCCTTCTACAGCTGGCACAGTATTTTAAGTGTATTTTGAAAGACATCACACTGAAGAAATTTCACATTTTATTAAGATTAGGATATCAAATTTCTTTTTTTGCTGTGTGTGGGGTGTCCTGAGTTGACACTGAATTGTATCCCCATTCATCTGTTTAAATCAAAAATAAGTTCTGCACCTTTAAAACTGGATCTGGGAGTAAAAGAAAAGTGGTAGAATATCTGAGGCAGTTGTTTTCAAAATATCAAGATAAGAATTTTCAGCTTTACTTCATACAACCTGTGCTGTCTGCAGTGCGGACGGCGGGAGAGAGCTCTCCTTTGCTTTTTGTTAGTTTTTGCTAGCTGAAGCACAGAAGGTCTCCGGACTGTGAGATTTTTCTCCCTTTTTCTTGGAACTGTTTGAACCTGCTCTGCACTAAAACCCAGAAGAGCACCAGGAGCTCACATCTGTGCCTCACCAGGCCTGGCCTGTGCCTGGCATTTCCCAGTGCCAGGGACTGACACAGAATGAGTGAGCCGAGCTGCACCCCATGGGAGAGACTTTCTGAATTTGTCATCTCTTCGGAGTGGCAGGAGGTTTTGTTGTTTAGTATTCATTTGTTGTGCTTTGCCTGTTAAATAAACACATTTTTTTTCCACTTTCCTCTAAGAGAAACCTTTCCTAAGCCAGCTGGGAGGGAAGCTATTTGAATTTGCTTTCTAGAGGAACCCATTCAGAAATTTCTTCCTAAATTTGCCTTAAACCAGGACAAATACATTAACTGGTGCCCAATGTGGGCTCGAGAAAGTGGAAAAAAGTTGTACCGATTGTATTTTGGTTGTACTTACTCTGTATTGGGATAAAGCAGTCAGTAGCCATGTTGCTGGTTGAATTCATAATGTCTCTCTTGGTGGAGGCCTTTCTGGGTTTCTGTTCCCTAGGCTTTTTTGAGGTTTTAATACCTTTCTGGTCCCTAGGTTTATTTTCTTATGGAAATAGCTCCAGTGTTGTCCCTAACATGTAGTTTTTACCATACAGGAGCACGGATTAGAATAGTTATTGTACTGGGCTCAGTGATAATGATTTGTAGGAACATCATAAAGGTACTGGGGATGGTGGCAGGTATGTTTGGTTTATGGATCCTTCATCCTACCCTGTGTCCCAGTTCCAGTAGCATGTTTTGGGGTTTATTAGTAATTACACCCAGTTTGTTAGAGGAGGAGGAGGGGATGAGGCTTTTCAACCTCTCCTTTCCCTCTTCTCCTTTGAATCTGTTACATCACTTTTTGAGAATGTTCAGTTTCCCTTGAATGCCAAGGATACCACTGTCAAAGGTTTGACGTTGGCACAAGGCCAGTGCCCCTATAACGATATACTGTCCCTGGTATCTGTTGTGAGATGTGACCAAAAACAGAGCAAAACAGTTTCTAATTTAGAAAGCAAGAGAAAAACTTTATTACTAATAATAGGTAAAGAAAACACATACAGAAGAACATGGAAACTTTTAAAAAAAACACTCTTCCTCCCCCCCCCCCCCCCCCACCAGTTCTCAACCTAACAAAACAAACTGAAAATTCTTCATCACGTTACCACCTTTTAGATAATTAATCTTCAGTCTATTACCACCCTTCCGATAATCAGTACTCAGCTCGTTGAGGAGAGATAGGAGTCCTTCTTGCACCACATCGTGGCCTCTTCCTCCATGTCCAGTGCTCTCACCACTGTGCATGGACCAGAGCTGCTTCTAGGGTTTCTCTTTTTAAAGATGCTTTGGTTAGTTCCAAGAAACGACAGCCTCTCAAATTTTGGGGACACTTCTTATCTCTGTTCACACTACTGTCCACTCTTGGCTCCAAGCCAATGCCTCTCCCCAGATACAGCTTCTATGTTATAGGAAAAAAATGAGTCCGTCTATGGCTATACAAAAGAGTCCAGTCAAAGCCACTCCATCATCTCCTCCCACCTAGGATTCTTTTCAGCATTCTTACTCCATCATCTTTGCTTAATTCTTTCTATCTTTCTTCTTCAAATTCAGGAGGATTAGCATTTATAAAGTTTCTATCATTTACGAAAAGGGTTAAAATCTTGGGCTTTGTTTCCCCAGAACTCTCACGGTATCTTTGCTGCTGGGCACTCTTCTCACGCCACCCCCCCATACTCCTTCGGCCGTGCTGTCTAGTGGTTGATATCAAATTTCAAGGTGACGAAGATCACAGACACGGTTTTTTCTCAGTCTCTCTCTCCGGGGGGGAAGGGGGGGGAAAGGGAAAAGAAGGCTGTCTGCCACCCTTCCATCCTGCAGGATTTTCCTCTCCCCCTCTGTGCCCGAGGTTCCGGCCCTACCTCACCCAGGCCGCATGGCTTCCCCTCCCCGCCCAGCCAGCCGCTGGGCAGGGGAGATCCCTCCGTCCTCAGGGACCGGAACCAAGAGAGAGCTTTCCTGGGAGCCCTCTGCTTTTAACCCCTTGTGTTCTCAGAGGCGGATCCTTGTCCTCAGTGGCCACACCAGGTGCCAGTCTTTAAACCTGAGCACTCATTGGTTTGACCACTGAAGTTCAGAAAAAACTCATTTTTTCCAAACTACGACAACCACCTTTCTGGTATTTCAGCTGGTAGGCTTCCTCTATATGGTCTGCAACTTCTCAAGAATGAGGGCTGAGATCTCCAGAGTAGCTGCTGAGACCCCTGACCCAGAAGTAAATCCAGGTGTGGAGAATCTTGAGTGGTGTGGAGAATGGGAGGATATGGGCCAAACCCTGAAGGAATTTTCTGACCCTATATCCTAGGACTTTCCATGTGAACAAATTCAGAACCCAGCCAAAGTAGGAAAATACTTGAAAGAGAAGTACTATGATGTTACTAAGAATAAAAAGCTCATTGCAATAAGGTAGACCCTAGCATATGCTTATCACACACTGCTAGATACTGTAGGGCGGCAAACAGAGGCAGGAAGGCAGGGAGATAAATCAGCAGCTGAACCAGCTAGTGAGCCTAAGCCAGCAGCTAAACCAAACAGTGAGCCTAAACCAGAGAGTGAGCCTAAACCACTAAACACACACAAGTAAAACCAATAAACCAGTAAACAAGGAAGAAACAGGGAAGAACCTCAAAACCAATAACGAACGAAAGGTCAAAAATCAAAACAACTAGCACAAGATCAAAAACCAATACTGAACCCTTTTCCCTGAAAAACCTTCATAACCTAAGAGAGGATTACACTCGACAACCTGATAAATCTATAATTAGTTGGTTAGTCCATCTTTGAGATGCTTTGAGGTGAGGCTACAGTTCTGGATGGTACTGAAACGAGGCATTTGGGATCCCTGTCACATGATCCAGTTATTGACCAAGGAATGATGGGGAGGCTAACCCTCACAGTCTCTGGGTCCTGGGAACTGTGACACAAAAATATCTGTGTGCAGACAATCTCTATATGCAACAAACCCAGTGGAAGACCATAGAACAAGAGAGTCAACACTTGAGAGAGATGGCAGTGACAGAGATCGTCTTCTCAGATAACCTAAACACTAGGAACCCAGACTTGGTATCATGTACATCTGTGAAGTGGTGAAAACTTGTACGATTTGGGCCACAAGAATATGCTTCTGCTTTAATCATAATGAAGCAGGATGACAGGGGGGAAACTGTGCTGGATATGGCAAAGAAGATCCGAGCATATGCAGATGCTGTGCATGACCCAATGCATACAAGAATTGCATCTGTGAAAACCCATCTGCAGAAATTAGACGATAAGATAGAGGAAAAACATAAAAAACACAGAGAAGAGATTAGAAAGATAAAAAAGAGCTTTCTTCAAATCTCAGCAGTACAAGTCAAAGGTTCTGGTACCGAATGCAAATATTCCCCAGATGGGGAGAAGAAATACACCTCCCGAGCTGAGCTGTGGTCTGTCCTGCGCGGTTTTAGAGAAAACATGAAGAGATGAGATGGAAAATCTACTGCTACTCTGGCCCAATGGGTGCTTGAATTGTGTGAAGGCAAGACTCACGGAGGAAGTTCCACTAAAAAGGAAGTCACTCCAGTTCCTCAGGAAAAGAAGGATAACCAGGCTTAGAGGGACCCTGCCTCTAGCCAGGTAGAGGCTAGGGAAAACCATGTTTTTTACGTTGTGTGGATTCATTGGCCTGGCATATCAAAACCATAAAAATATGGGGCCTTGGTTAATACTGGTGTGCAATGCACATTAATCCCATCAAGACATGTGGGGACAGAATCTCTTTCTATCTCTGGTGTAACAAGTAGGTCACAAGATTTTACTTTGGTGGAAGCTGATGTAAACTTAATTGGAAATGAGTAAAAAAAAAACACCCTATGTGACTGGCCCAAAGGCCCCATGCATTTTAAGCACAAACTTTCTTTGAAACAGGTATTTCAAAGACCAAAAGGGATTCAGGTAGACATTTAAGATAGCAGCTATAGAAAAGGAAGGCATCAAGCAATTGAACTCCTTGCCTGGACTATCAGAGAACCCATCAACAGTAAAACTCCTGAAGGTAAAAGGGCAACAAGTACCGATTGCCACCTTGGTAATGTACTGCCAACAATACAGAACAACTCGAGATGCCATGATTCCCATCCATAAGATGATCCGTGAGCTGGAGAGCCAAGGGTGGTCAGCAAAACCCACTCACCCTTGAACAACCCTGTCTGGCCTGTGCACAAGTCTGACACAGAATGGAGATTGACTGTGGATTATCATACCTTGAATGAAGTGACTCCACCACTGAGCACTGCCGTGTCAGACATGCTGGAGTTCCAGTACAAGCTGAAGTCCAAAGCAGCAAAATAGTGTACCACTATTAACATTGCAAATGCATTTTTCTCCATTCCTCTGGCAGTAGAATGCAGGCCTCAGTTTGCTTTCACCTGGAGGGCAATGCAGTGCACCTGGAACTGACTGCCCCAGGGGTGGAAACACAGCTCCACCATCTGCCATGGACTGATCAAGACTGAACTGGAAAAGGGTGAGGCTCCAGAACACCTGCAGTACATCGATGGTATCATTGTGTGGGGGAACATGGCAACAGGAGTGTTTGAGAAAGGAGCAAAAATCATCCAAATACTCCTGAAAGCCGATTCGCTATCAAGAAGAGTAAAGTCAAGGAACCTGCTCGAGAAATCCAATTCCTGAGAATAAAGTGGCATCATACATGGCGTCATATTCCCACTGAGGTCATCAACAAGATCACTGCGATGTCTCCACCAACCAGCAAGAAAGAAACACAAGCTTTCTTAGGTGCCATAGGCTTTTGGAGAATGCACATTCCAGAGTACAGTCAGATCGTGAGCCCTCTCCACTTTGTCACTTGCAAGAAGAACGATTTCCACTGGGGCCCTGAACAGCAGCAAGCCTTTACTCAGATCAAGCAGGAGGTCGCTCATGCAGTGCCCTTGGCCAGTCAGGACAGGACCAGAGGTGAAAAATGTGCTGTACTCTACAGCTGGAAGCCATGGTCTGTCCTGGAGCCTTTGGCAGAAAGTGCCTGAGGAGACTTGAAACCAACCACTGGGATTCTGGAATCGAAGTTATAGAGGGTCAGAAACCAATTATACCCTAACAGACGAAGAAATTTTAGCAGCCTGTGAAAGAGTCCAAGCTACCTCAGAGGTAATAGGAACTGAAACACAACTCCTCCTGGCACCCCAACTTCTGGTACTGGGGTGGATGTTCAAAGGAAATGTTCCTTCCACCCACCACACCACTGATGCCACATAGAGTAAGTAGACTACTCTCATCACACAGTTCACCCGTATTGGAAACCCGAATCACTCTGGGATTTTAGAGATAATTACAAATTGGTCTGAAGGTAAAAACTTTAATTTCATGGATAAAGAGAAACAGGAACAAGTAACATGGGCTGAAGAAGCTCCATCGTACAACCAACTGCCAGCAAAAAAACCAGGCTATGCTCTTTTTACTGATAGTTCTTGTTGCATCGTAGGAATGAAACAAAAGTGGAAAGCAGACGTATGGAACCCCACACAAACAGGTTGCACAAGCTACTGAAAGAGAAAGTGGGTCAAGCTTACTTGCTGAACTCAAAGCTGTTCAACTGGCTCTGAACATTGCTGAGAAAGAAAAGTGGCCAAAGCTCTACCTGTACACTGATTCATGGATGGTAGCAAATGCTCTGTGGAGATGGCTAGAGAAGTAGAAAAGAGCTAATTGGCAGCCTAGAGGAAAACCAATTTAGGCTGCTGAAGAGTGGAAGAACATCGCTGCTAGGGTAGAGAAACTACCTGTGAAAGTCCACCATGTAGATGCCCATGTCCCCAAAAGCAGAGCTAATGAGGAGCAACAAAACAACAATCAGGTAGATCAGGCTACAAAGATAGAAGTGTCAAAGATAGACTTAGATTGGCAACACAAGAGAGAGTTGTTTGTAGTTCGATGGGCCCATGATGCCTCAGAGATGCCACTTATAAATGGGCTCAAGACTGGGGGGGTTGGATCTAACCATGGACAGTACTTCTCACTCTATCCATGACTGTGAGATATGTGCTGTCATCAAACAGGCCAAAAGGGTAAAGGCCCTCTGGTATGGGGGTACAAATAAGCACATATATATGTTTCCTTTTAGAGAAAGACTGTGCCATGTTATTGATTTAACACAATAACTCCAAATAACACAAGGTAAAAGAGATTGGAAAGGGTCCTGCTATTGCAAAAATATGTACCTTGGTAAGCAGATATATACTGAATTTCCCTGGGTTTTTTTTGGAAAATGCCACTAACATCCTGTATAAGTACACATTCTGACTAAGAATCTACATGGCAAAAGGTTTTCACAACAGTACAACCTGCCTGAAACAAGTTTCCCCATTCAGATAAATTCACGATTGGCTTCTCATATTACAAGCTGTTTCTTAAAAAATCAGTAATTATTCCCAGAAGGAGATGCCTTTTAAAATAACTAGAAGGTGTCTGTTGCTGACTCCAAAACTACCTTATCATGCCTGAGCAAAGGATAAAGTATTTATCAACTTAACAAAGCAGTGGTATGTTGTAGAGAAATTGGGGTGCCAAACAGTGAAATTATAGAATACAACAGAAGAGCTTGGCATAGCTAATTGAAGGTACATATTGGAAGAAATAATGCCATGTGATCATGACATTATTTCTTCCAATATGTACCTTCAATTAACCTTTTTTTTCCTGACAACCCTTTGATTCACTTTTATCTAAATCCTTCCTCTTTCTTTTTGTTAAAAGGTGAAATGTCCTTTTGAAAATCAGCCTTCTGTAGTGAGTCTAAAGCAATTGGTTTCCTTTATGTCAACCTTTTAACCAAAGGAAAAAAGGTATAGGGTGCAGAGAAATTATCAAGGCAATTGAACCTGCATGTTTCACAGAGAGAATTAACATTGTTAGGTGAAGCTGTGAAGATAAAATCTCTAGCCTTGAGAAATTTTTATTGTGAAATGGTTTTCTTATCAGTAAGGCTAATGAAGATGTCAGTAAATGGGATGAGATTTTGCCAAATGGAATTGCTTTCACCTCCAACCCAACTTGGAAAAAGTGTTAATCAGTACATTAATCTTATCAGCAGCTGAGAAGGTGGATTTGAAACTGGCCATTTATATTTTTCATTAGGAAAGCTGAAAAGATAATTTTTCTCAAAATCCGTATTACGAATATAATTCTTCCTTCTCACTCTACTTCAAGTGCCTACTTTTTGCAAAGATATGACAAGAATGAATGTGTGGAAAGTGGAAGGGTAGGTAAAAGGATTACTCGAAAATGTGGCTGAAATTTCTTTGCGGTTTTCAAGATATTCTTGAACAGTCTTTTTCATTTAAAGTTACGCAAATATTGGGGAAATCTTTGCATGGATAGCCATGCATTAAACAGTAATTTCTCTTTTATAAAATATATAATATGACTACTTCAAATTATGATGTTAGCATGACTTCATCAAGATTTTCAGGATCATGCATGCCAGCCAGCATATTGGTTGATCAGCTAGAAAAATGAAATTTTAATTGACCCTGTGATTGTGTGATTATGTAATCTTTGTGAAAAACCTTTGTTATACAGTCTTTACTTCTAAGTGATTAACTTTGGAATAACTTTGCATTCCAGAATACTTAAATATATTGAGTTTGTGTTGTGTGATAATTTCAGATAACTTTGCTACAGAAATGATATTGCCAATTACATCTGTCCATCATTTGCATATCCTACTTTGTTCTGTGAGTGTTCCTTGAAAGCAAGAAGATATGAATTCACAAGTGCTAATCAAATCCTGCTGCTCTTGAAAGAGGTATTACAATTAAGTTATAGATCATAAGTATGATATTTGTTTTATTTATGTTAACACGGGGTTCTCTCTCTTAGAACTAACACACACATGAATAAAATACCACTTTAAAAATGTTTATTTGCTTTGCTCTAAATAAAATACAGGAAGAAAAAATTAGATTTTTAAAAATATTTATTTGCTTTGCTCTAAATAAAATACAGGAAGGAAAAATTAGATGACTGAAGATCTTAGTGTGAGGGCAAATAAGCCAGGGTCAAAACTCTAAGTCTGCCACTAATCTTCTGGCTCTGAATAAGAAAGAAAATGTTTTTGAAGTATTAGAAATGGCTGGCAGTGGAACAGGAAGAGGTTGTTCTAAAGCTTCTTCTTCAAAGAGCATGTAAAGGAGGACTCAATAGAAAATTTTGGGAGATTTTCAGAGAAATCTCCCAAATAATGCAGGTTGAACTTACAACAATATTATCCACCTCCATTTCTTCTCTGAGTAATGAATATAATGACAGATTTCATCCAGACAGGAATCTTTAACAAGAAAAACCCTCATTCATGACTGTCATTATCTAGATATGTGAATTTAAGTAAAAAGAGATTCAGCTCAAAATTAAAAAAAAAATAAATAATTAAGACTCCTAATTAAAAAAACAGTGGTTTTGGCAAGTAGTGAAGTCATGTTTTGTCCCATATGAACTACAAAAATTTCCAGTTGTAAAGATTAGTCTGGAGATGAGGAATAACAAGTCAGAGAAATGAAAGAGAATTGCTATTCACTACTATTGGCTCCTCAGAGGAAAACATAGAAATTTAATCTCATTTCTTCTTGATTGGCATAAGCATTACTTCCATGGGAGTATCTTCTTTTCCATCTTGTGCAGAATTGATTCTAAGTTGCCACAAAAGTGATGTTTGGATTTGGTAAATTATGCAGAAAGAGACTCCAATTTATTAAAATGATGCTTACCTTTAGGGATTTCAGAGCTCAGAGGTCCTAATTGCAGTCTACATCTTCAGCATGATGGGCTGAGCTGGCTGAATGCCAGGTGCCCACCAATACTACTCCATATCTCCCCCTCATCACCTCGACAAGGAAGGGAAAATAGACAAAAAGGCTATGTATTATTTCAACCAAAAGGTTGAAATAAGGACAGGGAGAGATCACTGAGTGATTACCATCACAGGCAACATGGATTCAACTTAGGAAAATCAATTTATTTACTAACAGTAAAATCAAAGTAGGATAATGAGAAATAAAAACAAACCTTTAAACATCTTCCCCCAGCCTCCCTCCTTTTAGGCTTAACTTTTCTCTTATTTTCTCTACCTGCTCACCAGCAGCACAGGGAGATGGGGAATGGGGACTGCAGTCAGTTCATCACATGTTATTTCTGATACTCCTTGTCTCTCACAAAGAGGTCTTCTCATACTGTTCCCTTTCCCAGTCTGGGGTCCCTTCTATGGAAGACAATCCTCCACAAACTTCTCCAGTGTAAGACACTCTCATGGACTCAAGTTCTTCATAAACTGCTCCAGAGTGGGTCCCTTCTATGGGGTGCAATCCCTCAGAAACACATCACTTTTAGCCTGGATCCCCCATGGGGTCAGAAGTCCTGCCAGAAAACCTGTTTCAGTGTGGTCTCCTCTGTCCACAGGGCCACAGTTCCTGCCAGAAGCCTGCTCCAGCATGGGGTCTTCCACTGCAGAAGTATCTCTGCTCCTCCATGGCCCTCCATGGCTGCAGGGGCAGAGCTGCATCACCCTGCTCTGCACCACAGAATACAGGGAAACCTTAAAATCCACGGCATCTGGGACACTTCCTCCTTCTCCTGCTCCACTCACCTTGGTGTTCCTCTCACAGAGCTGTTTCTCTCACATTCCTTCGCACCCCTCTCTTCCCTGAATGCAGTTGTTTCTGTGCTATAACTTTTTCTCCCCTTCTTTAATGCATTATACCAGAGGTCCTACTGCTGTTGATGGGCTTGGCCTTGGCCAGTGGTGGGTCTGCTTTGGAGCGAGCTGACGCTGGCTCCACTGGTTATGGTGGAACCTTCTAGCAGCTTCTCACAGAAACCTCCACCCCTCTCATAGCCTCCACCAATACCAAAATGTTGTAAGGAAAATTAGTAAAGCCAATTACTACTGTGATCTTTTTCACTTTTTGGAAGACTGAAGTCAGCTCCTGAACAAAACTAACTATTAAATCT
This sequence comes from Sitta carolinensis, assembly GCA_032173965.1. NCBI lineage: Eukaryota > Metazoa > Chordata > Aves > Passeriformes > Sittidae > Sitta > Sitta carolinensis. Next base: position 53,954,088 of record CM063313.1, read on the forward strand.
TGCTTATGACATGTCAGTGCATTAACTTGAGTAAAGCATTTCTTGAATATAAGCTCATGTGTTTATGACTTTGAAATTTAGATCTTTGAACAGGCTTATTAGAAAAATATACTGTCATATTCTGTGTAGAATTATGCTCTTACATGTTATTTATTGCTCTGATACTGTTTCTATTATGCTTGGAAAATTTTTGCTCACTCAGAATGCTATTCATAAGTTTCAAGAAAATTTTTGGACACAAAGAAGAGCCCATAGATGTTTACATCAAAATTTCCTAGGTATAAAATATCCCTGTTCATTTTCTTTCTTGCCTGTCTTTTAATATGGGTTCAATGAAAATGAAGCATCATTATTTTTTCACTGTCCTGAAAGTAAAATGTACTTGGTGGCTTCATTGGTCAAACTAAAAGCAGCAAACCTGAAGTCTTCTGATGCAGGTGCTTTTGTGACTAGAAGTATGTCAGACATATTTATTTCATTTTAGATTTATTTTACATCTTCATTATATAAAGGTGAAAGCATAAATTTGATTCAAAGGCCTTAAAGAAGAGTGCACACTAACTGAATTTTCAGTCCACTTTAATTTCTAAAGAGAAAAAGGGGTGACAGGGATTGAAGGTCAGAAAGAGACACAGAGAAAGAAGAAATCACTTAAGTTTATTTCTCTCTCTCTCTCTCTCACACACACACACACACAAAATCTATATGTTGAAATATAGAAGTAATAATGTACATTTAAAGTGATAGCAAACATAACTTTAGAGTTAAGGAATAAACTTAGGAAGATGCAATTTTTTACATGAGTTGATGCAGGAGTGGTCAAGACAAGACTGACAGCCTTATGTTAATCTGGTTGTTATCATTAGGGTATTATTGATAATTTTTAAGGGAAATTAAATGAGCTGGCACTGAAATCATAACTGAACTACACAACACACTTGAAAAGAAGCTGTAGTACACAAAGCAGATTTTTCACAGTAGACATCTGACGGCGAGGGAAGACAAGCTGACAATCAATATGATTGATAAAGCAAGCTCCGGTTTATTTGGAAAGCTCAGTTTCTTTTATACACTGTTCAGCAAGCATTCATACCTGTCACAAAGCGATTGGCTAAAAGCAAAAGTTAAACATACTTTTGTGATGTTTTGAGAGCCAGGGTTCCTCCTTATTCTCACAGCTGTAGCTTCTTGTTAATTAAAGCTATCAAGGTTATAGTTATGCCTTCTTGCCAAGGGTACAGTGTCCTTGCCAAGAGTACAGCGTTCTTACTCTACTATCAGATCAGCATGGCTCTGCAGTTTGCTATTTCTAAATTTTCTAACAATGAGATTGCTTGTACAATTCTTCTAATGATCCATGGCCCTGTTCTAGCAGCCATTCTTCAACAATTCCTCCGTTTTCTCTTTGTACAAGCAATACTAGATCAGTTACTGTTGTGGTAGCCTTATCAATCAGCAGCTGAAAATACTGACATAAACATGTTAAGCAAAAAAGCAATAGTAACATAATGATTTCTATGATGATAACATGTTGCACTACAGCAATTAACTATGGTCTCAAGCCTAAGGACTTCAGCCATCCTTCTAAGCCCAAAATATCCTCAACCTGTAACCGCTTGGTTAAGTGTTGCAATTGTGCTATCTGCTTATGAATCAACTGAGAATGAGGATGCTGGATTAGAATCTTCTGATGTAGCATTTATGGCTACACGAGTTCACTGACTGGGTATCCACAAAGGACCTGTAGGAGTAATCACACACATATAACCCCTACCAGAATACCGAACTTCAGCAGGCCCTTTCCAAACCGCTGATGTTGGATTACGATACATCACATAAAAGGGTTTATCTGTTTGGTTTCTAGCTTCTTCTATACTACTATGAATATAAGCCAAAGGAGAATTATGGTCCTGGAATATACAAAGATAATTAAGAACAAACAATACTTTTGCTAACTTTTCCTGCACATCATGAATGTCTCCAAATTTCTCTGTATAGTTTTAAAGTTTAATGGGTTTTTTCTATAATAGCCTGTCCTGTAGGCAAGTGAGGACTTCCTGTAGAATGCTGAACTCCCCACAACTGACAAAATCTTCTCATTTTCTCACTATTATATGCTGGTCCATTGTCAGTTTTAATTTGCTGTGGAACTCCCATCACTGCAAAGCAGTTTGTTAAGTGTCGCACCACATGTGAAGCCTTTTCACCAGACTGAGCAGAAGCCCATATGAATTTACTGAAGGTATCCACAGTGACATGCACATATTTCAATCTACCAAATTCAGGGACATGAGTCACGTCCATCTGCCATATCTCATTCGGGCCTAAACCTCGGGGGTTCACCCCAACGCTGAAAACCGAACCATGATGGCTACAAATAGGACGTGTCCTTATTATCCCCTTTTCTCTTTTTGCACTGGGTAAGTGCACCGATAAGCCGAAGAGAACCATTCAAAACAGTGAAATCAATAGGTAAGTCAGGATCAAGACGATCAACAGCCCTTTGTGAAATAACTGTACTGAGATGTTGGATCACAGTACTTTGTTCACTAGAAAGAGACACTGCCTGAGCTGGGTCAGTTCCCTTTAAGAGCGGTTGTAAAATTTCTGTTTCTTCATTAGAGATTCCAACAACTGGTCACAGCTATTGCAAATCTCCCATGAGTTTTTGAGCATCATTGTTTTAGTTTGGAAGACAAGTATCTGTTAAGGACAAACAAGATCCTCTCCTGAAATGGAGAATGCAAAAACTCCTCTCTCCGAATTGTTATAATTTTAGAATTAAGGGCTCTCAGGCAAAGATGTGAGGATATGGATAACAGCTCTTTACTTGTGTTTAGCAAGGCAAAGCAGAACAACAACTATGAGATGAACAGCAGACAGAACCAGGGGAACAGTCCCAGTTTTCTCTGCCACTGGAACCCTTTCCCCGTTGGTGCAGTTCCCAACACAGGCAGCTGTGGCGCAGAGTCCTGGGATGCTGGAGATGGATCAGGAGCTCCCCGGCGGTGGCTGGAGCTGCAGCACGAGTCCCGGCAGGCAGGGGGTGTGGGCTGAGGCGTGGAGAACACTCGGAGCAGGAGCGAAGGAACAGCGAGGGGGGCAGGAACTGCAGCGGCTCCCGGCGAGGCAGACAGGGGCAGGGTCAGGATTGCCGGGGCACACACGGAGAGACCGTGGCAGGAAACCCCAAACTCCGCTCCAGTGAAAGAAAAATCTCCCCCAAAATCTGAAAGCCACAGCCTGCTGTTTTCTTCTCCTGACAAGCACACCACCCAAAAGCGAAGTCCATGTGCTCCTCCTCTCCCTCCACCTCAGCCACTTCTTTTGTCTTTCTTAACTATCCATAAGTGCCCAGAGATCAGTTCCCTGGCAACTTATGGGAAAAAATTCTACAAGAGGACCCAACCCCCAACAATTATTTAATGTCTTTATATCTGTTTTAATTACCACCTTTTGTGGCTTCACATAGGAATCAGAAATAGTCCATCCCAAATATTTCCAGAAAGGGGTACACTGTACCTTATCAGGAACAATTATCAATCCTTTCTGCTTTAGCTGTTCTGCAAGAAATTTCTCCTGCTGTGGAGTGAAAGTGACCTTTTGTGCCAATAACATGTCATACATGTAATTATAAATTGTCCTGGTTTAAGGCAAATTTGGGAAGAAACCTCCAAATGGGTCCCTCCAGAAAGCAAATCCAAACGGCCCTTCCCCCAAATGGTTCAGGAAAGATTTTTCCTTAGAGGAAAGTGGGAAAAATGTGTTTATTTAACAGGGAAAGCACAACAAATGAACACCAAGGAACAAAACCTCCCACCACTCCGCAGAGATGATGAATCCAGCCAGTCTGTGCTGTGGGTGTAGCTCGGCTCACTCAGTCTGTGTCAGTCCCTCTGGCACTGGGAAATGCCGGGCACAGGCCAGGCCTGGGGGGACACAGGGGTGAGCTCCTGGTGCTCTGCTGAGTTTTAGTCCAGAGCAGGTTCGAACAGTTCCAAGGAAAAAGAAAAAAACCTCAGAGTCTGGAGAACTTCTCTGCTTCAGCTGGCCACAAATTAACAAAAAGCAAAGGAGAGCTCTCTCCTGCTGTCCACTCTGCAGACAACACTCGCCGTGTGTCCAGGAAAGCTGAAAACTCTGATCTTGATGTTTTGAAAACAACCACCTCAGATATTCCACTGCTTCTTCTTCACTCAGATCCAGTTTTAAAGGTGCAGAACATATTTTTGATTTAAACAGATGAATGGGGATACAATTCATCATCAACCCAGGACACAAATGATTGTCTCTGGCCAGGCTTCTCGGACTGGCTTTAATGCTGAGTCCACAAACAATTGACACAAAGTAGGGCTGTTTTTCATGCCTTGAGGCAATACAGTCCTTTCATATCTATTTGCAGGACTCTATTAATTGATGGTACAGTAAAGGCAAAGTGTTGAGTGTCCTTGGGATGTAAGGGAATAGTAAAAAAGCAGTTTTTTAAATAAACTATTTACAAATGCAAATTTACAGGCAGCATTGCTGGACTAGGCAACCCGGGTTGCAAAGTTCCCATTGCTTGCATTTGAGTATTAATAGCACGTAGGTCGTGTAGCAAACGATATTTTCCTGATTTCTTCTTTATAACGAAATTGGGTGTGTTCCAAGGACTAGTGGATGGCTTCAGGTGTCCTTGATCTAACTGCTCTTGGATAAGAGCATCCCCCCCGCTTTTCTAAAAAGTGTAATAATAAATCAAGGGCTACCTCTGTATCGATACCTGTTACTTTTCCTGTCGACAGAATCAAATTGGTGCAGCCTTTCCAGGTAGACCCTTCTGGATCAGATGGCAAAACCCCTTCTTTAAGGTCGGTTTAGCACAGAGTAAGCAGATGCCAGCATTCACTTCTCTTTTGCTCCTTGGTCATTGCTACCGATGCTTCTCCAATCACTCTTGCCATCCAGTGAGATCAAGAATGGGGGGGTCCCTGTTCAGGCACCACTTTGACGGTGAGGGAAGACAAGCTGATAATCAATATGATTGATAAAGCAAGCTTTGGTTTATTCAGAAAGCTCAGTTTCTTTTATACACTGTTCAGCAAGCATTCATACCTGTCACAAAGCGATTGGCCAAAAGCAAAAGTTAAACATACTTCTGTGCTCTTTTGAGAACCAGGGTTCCTCCTTATTCTCACAGCTGTAGCTTCTTGTTAATTAAAGCTATCAAGGTTATAGTTTATGCCTTCTTGCCAAGGGTACAATGTTCTTGCCAAGAGTACAGCAGTCTTACTCTATTATCTGCATAGCTCTGCAGTTTGCTATTTCTAAATTTTCTAACAATGAGATTGCTTGTACAATTCTTCTAATGATCCATGGACCTATTCTAGCAGCCATTCTTCAACAGACATCATGGAGAAAATTGCCTGCTGGGCTGTCAGATCACCTTGAAAAACTTTGTAGACAATCTATGCAACATTTTCACTATTTTCAGCTGTAACTAAGCTGTGATAGTCCCTGAAAGTTTTCAGAAAAACTTTTGTGAATTTCTGTATCTACACACTTCATTTCATGATTTCCACAATCTTACTGGTCCTGTAATACTCGGGAGACAAGAGAGGCAAGAAGGATAAAAACTTAAAGAATGTAGGATTTAAAGGCAATAATCATGACTTCTTGTTCCTGCAAATGACCATCATTTAAGGTACACACGAATCTCTTTACCTGATCCAGAATAGAATAAGATTGCCCAGAGTTAAATTCAGGATGTTGCTACTCATCTCATTCCCTTTCTCCTCTGCCCAAATATTGCCTTGATTCCTTTGTTCCCACTATTGCACCAAGTCCTTCCACCTGAAAATAAAAAAAGTCAATACTGAATTACATTAAATTCAGAATTCTGTCGGATGATTACTAGATAAGAATAGGAGGGAAAAACCCCTCAGTCTTAGACTCAGTTTATTCTCTATGATTAGGATCTTGAGTCAGAGGTGTATGGTTGTGTTTAGTAGTCCCTGAGGTATTTTTCTTCCTTGATTTTTTTCAATAGCTTTGAAAACCACTGCAAAATTCTGGCAAGCATCAAGTCTCACAGTGAACAGCTTGTCTGCTTAGAATGTGAAGTAATAATATCTTGTGTTGATTAAATCTTCAGTCTGATGGTTACGGTTTATATACAGTATTTCTTATATTATAAGAGGAAGCAGATAATTTGTCTGATTATTCTTCACTGTATTCATGATTTTAAAGATGTTTTAAACAGCCTTCTTCCTGCACACATAGCCAAAACTGAAATAAAAAGGTTACATCATTCCACTTGTGGAATCTGTTCCATGTAAATAACTACTCTTCACCTTTTCATTTTCTCTGTCTGCTTTGGAAATAGATACCAGGACTGACGCTATCTTAGAGATGTAGATACAGTATATGGTTGGATTCTTTTGCTAAAATACTTAGCATTCTATTTTCTATAAGTACTACTAAAAGCCATATGTCATCCCTCTAAGACTCCAATCCTATGTACAAAAGTCAGTTGCTAACCCTTCACCACTCAAGAAAGGTGGAGCTGTGTTTTGCTTGATATAAGTGACATCACTCATCTCTGCACTGAATGTCATTGCCTGCTTGCTACCTAATTGTTTGATGGCAATCTTGCTGCAGCTGCTCAGTTAGCCAAAGTTTTGACGTTGGCACAAGGCCAGTGCCCCTATAACGATATACTGTCCCTGGTATCTGTTGTGAGATGTGACCAAAAACAGAGTAAAACAGTTTCTAATTTAGAAAGCAAAAGGGAAAAAAACTTTATTACTTATAATAGGTAAAGAAGATACATACAGAAGAACATGGAAACTTTAAAAAAAAACACTCTTCCTCCCCCCCCACCAGTTCTCAACCTAACAAAACAAACTGAAAATTTCCCATCACGTTACCACCTTTTAGATAATTAATCTTTAGTCTATTACCACCCTTCCGATAATCAGTACTCAGTTCGTTGAGGAGAGATAGGAGTCCTTCTTGCACCACATCGTGGCCTCTTCCTCCATGTCCAGTGCTCTCACCACTGTGCATGGACCAGAGCTGCTTCTAGGGTTTCTCTTTTTAAAGATGCTTTGGTTAGTTCCAAGAAACGACAGCTTCTCATTTTTGGGACACCAGTCCCCCCCAATATTACCCCCTGGGGCCGAGGGGCCTTGAGAACAGAGCTCTTCCTCTCATCTCTGTTCACGCTACTGTCCACTCTTGGCTCCAAGCCAATGCCTCTCCCCAGATACAGCTTCTATGTTACAAGGAAAAATGAGTCCGTCCATGGCTATACAAAAGAGTCCAGCCAAAGCCACTCCATCATCTCCTCCCACCTAGGATTCTTTTCAGCGTTCTCTGACAATCTTCTACTTACACAAACTTTCATCATCTTTGCTTAGTTCTTTCTATCTTTCTTCTTCAAATTCAGGAGGATTAGCATTTATAAAGTTTCCATCATTTACAAAAAGGGTTAAAATCTTGGGCTTTGTTTCCCCAGAACTCTCACGGTATCTTTGCTGTTGGGCACTCTTCTCGCGCCACCCCCCCCATACTCCTTCGGCCGTGCTGTCTAGTTGTTGATATCAAATTTCAAGGTGACGCAGATCACAGACACGGTTTCTCAGTTTCTCTCTCCGGGGGGAGGGGGGGGGGGGGGGGAAGGGAAAAGAAGGCTGCCGGTGCCTCTCGAGGTTCTTGTACTCTCTCCACCCTTCCATCCTGCAGGATTTTCCTCTCCCCTTCTGTGCCCGAGGTTCCAGGCCTACCTCACCCAGGCCGCATGGCTTCCCCTCCCCGCCCAGCCACCGCTGGGCACGGGAGATCCCTCCGTCCTCAGGGACCGGAACCAAGAGAGAGCTTTCCTGGGAGCCCTCTGCTTTTAACCCCTTGTGTTCTCAGAGGTGGATCCTTGTCCTCAGTGGCCACACCAGGTGCCAGTCTTTAAACCTGAGCACTCATTGGTTTGACCACTGAAGTTCAGAAAAACTCATTTTTTCCAAACTACGACACAATGTGCTTACCTCCCAAAATAGCTCAGAAAAATTTGTCTGTGTTGTTTATTCTTCCTTTATTCTTGATATACAAATCTTAAGCATATTTTCATTCTGAAAAATATAACTTTAAATAATTCCTTTAAATTTATAATATTCACCACTTGCTACTGGTAGCAAACTACTTTAAATTAGACCAACTCAATAGAAGTGAACTGCTTAGGCACCCAGGAACTACTCTGCCAATGATTTGTTTTTCCAGCTGAGTTAATTAACGTTTATCCTGCAAGAGATGCATTCTTGATCTCTTTGAAAATCAGACCTTAACTAATTCCATTTTAAAAATGAAAATTAAAGCATACAGAATTAAATTAATGTAGAAAATGTTGCGTAATTATGTGCCAAAGATATTTAAGCAGATCAGTAACAGAGTCAAGAACAAAGCACTGACCTCCTGAAGCCAGGAGTGCTGGCATCACATGGCAGTTGCCAACACTCCTGACTGGACTTTCCACTCACTGGGGCAAAGCAGCTGACAAAGCAATTAATTAGGCACAGAAATTCCTATTACTTCAAAGCATGTGATCATGATGATCCCACCTCACAAAAACTTAAATTTTATCATCATTGTTTACGAGTTCATACCATGGAAAGGAATGGAAAGACAGCATGTATCTGCCTGCCTGCAAAAAGGACATGTGACCTTTAGGCCCAAACTCTGCTCCAGGACTGAAGAGCAGGGAAAAAGCCATTATGGCTTTTAGCATGTGAGTGCCTTTAGAATCTTGTTGAAGTCTTACAAACATTCAGATAAAAGGGAAACCTTTGCTGCCTTGGCCTGATCATGAAGTAGTTTGCAAGAATACAGAGAGATAGAAGTAAAAGTCTGATTCCTAAATGCATTATGAAAAAAATACTGAAGTATTTTATGAAAATTTTGAAAAAAATAATAGAATTAAACTATTTTTACAAAAATTAAGGTGGCTTATCTTTTATTGGTATAATATTAAATTGATCAGAATGGAACATGGAATACTGCAGGAGCTGTCAGCTACACAGTGTTATAATGAGCACTATGCAGAAAAATTAGAGGGCTGGGGCTGTTCTAGCAGTGCAATGATTTAATTCCTTAACACCATTAGAGTTTTATATAATCAGATTTTGTACTCTCACCTAAATTCTATTCTAATTTTTTGTACTGCCGAGGTCAAACAAATCTTCCTGATGTGATCTGGACCAGAATCAGACTCAGTGCTTTACTCCATCTTCGTTGCAACAATGCTTTGAAAGTAGATTATTTTGCCTCCAGTGAATAACATCTGCTGAAAGGCTAACAACACTTAAAATTAAAGCCTCCTTTATGTTATGTGCAACTCAGGTGGAGAAGTGTGTGTGGAGGTTTTCTTTCTCAGTGTCATTAGGGACTGCAAAACATGAGGCACGATGTCCACAGAAGTGTAGAGTTTTGCACTAGTGGCTCATAAATACAATTGCCATGGTAGAGTGAAACTGCAACTCTTTCCAGTTCGTGCTTTGGTGAACTATTCAGAATATTGGCTTGAAGGGAATGGAAGGCCTTCACAATGTCTGATTCCTGGGGTCAACTCACAATCTGTGTTGTTTGGTTTCAAAGGGGTTCTGTCAGGTTCCCCATACCAAGGTAAATATCTGGGGTAAATATCCTAGGAGATATCTATGTAGTGTAGTGAGGGAGAGGCTTTCTGAAGACTTTGACAATAGACTAGATGTGTCCAGGGAAGAAAAATACTTAAAGGAGAAATTTTATTTTCATTGTCTGAAGCAGAGTGGGCAATTTCAAACCAAGTATGCGCTAATAATGACCATTAATGAAATCCTAATGAAAATGTTTAGTGCTTAAGACCTTTTCATTCAATATTTGAAAAATATCATCCTAAAAAAATAGTTTAGCAAAAAGTTCATCTACAATGTTCACAGTCCACTTATTTTGGTCATTGTACCATTTTCTGAAAGATTGAGTTATTTCATTACTAATAACCTTTCAAGCATGGTAGTTACTTTTCATTGTGTTGCATCAGAGAAGTTGTGATCTCTTGAGGCAATGATCTCCCAGCTGAAAAGCTTGATGTCATAGGTTATAATATGCATTAAAAGGATCATTATAGTTCACCGTACCAATGGAACAGGAATTGATCTATTCTATACCATTTGCATGAGGTCCCTGTCATTGCTTTCCTATGAACACATTCAGAACCTGTAGGTGGGGATTTCCACTTGCACAGGTCAACTGACTCATGCAAACTGGTCATGACAGCATGACCTGTCATGACACAGGTGAACTGACTCATGTGATATCATCTGCTAACTTCAGGATGCCTTCCCTACCTCTTCCTCCAAATTATTAATTAATATATTAACATGAAAAGTCCCATAAATGGGACCATAATGGTCTCTAGTTGTGACCATTCTTCGAGCAGAATATAAACAATTAACCATTATCCTTGAGTCTGATGATCTGGACAGATTTTTTCAGCCCTCCAAAAGTGACTGTAAGAATGATCTGTGAAATCAGTCTTTCCAAAGTCAAGGTAGAGAACATCTGCTCATCTCCTCACATCCATGGATCTAGTAATCTTATCATGAAAGTAAATCAGGTTGGTCAGATTGCCATTCACAAACATTTACTTCTTCATATGTCCAGAAATTACTTCAAAGGGCATTTGCACTGTGATTTTTGCAGAAATTGAAGTAATGTGACTACAGAGTTCTCTATTCACCTTTGCATTCTCTCTCATTCTTTGCACTATTTGGCTTTCTGTGCTGACTGAAGACTTTCTCCGTAAGTCTCTATGATTCCTCATAGAGATTTTTACAAGCTCATAGAGAATTTTTTGTGCATCTTGTCTGGTCACAAGGACCTGTTAATGTAGAAGTTTCTCTAGACATATATTATTCAAATCTTCCTACTTGGAGTAATTTATTTATAGCTTAATAGTCCTCTATGCACAAAGGTTTGTAAAATGGAAAGATGGAAAGAAACAAAATTTTGGTATTCTCCCTTTTATCTGTATTTACTGTCACTACATAACCTACATGTTTAACAACAAACACACACTTATCCTTTTACTGTTATGTAAACAACAGAAGCCCTTCATGTTGCTCTTAATATTTGTTACCAGTTCTGGCTCTAGTTGAGCTTAGCACCATTAATTCATGACCAGAAAATACTTCTTAATTCCTTTTATTTTGTCTCTGCTTCAGCATCCTGCATGCTTTCTTTCATGGCACTGCAGTTGTGACAGAAGTTCTGTGTTTAGTCAAAAGGGTGTCCTGATATGTCACTCACTTTCATGAGGATAAGATGGGCTGTTGTGCTTGCAAGAGGCTGTCCTCCTTGATCTGACAGCAGCCTTGAGCTCTTTTTCACCAAGAAATTTTGCTGTCTTCAATTCTAGAGCCTGTACCCTGCTAATCTCTTTCCTCACTCAGGATTCTAAACTTGTTTCATAGCCACTATGGTGCCACTGTGTCACTAGCTAATGGGGTTTATTCTATTCCTTAATAACAGATCCAAAACCATGTCTGTCCTGCTAGGCCACCTCATGTTATTTATTGTTAAGCAGCTGTAACAATCCAATATAAAGCAAGAGAAGCAAAGTAAGATAGATCTCTGTGTATAAACCAGAAAGAACTTAGAAGGTTCAAAATATACACAAAAATGAGATTAAAACCAAATGAGGTTAAATATTGTTGCCAAAAAATTTATGCATTTTATTTAATAGTAAAAGAGGCAAAGAGAAAGAAAGCTAAAAGAAAGAAGAAAGAGAAAAAGAAGGAAGTGTGTGTGGGGGGGTGGGGGTACAGAGGGAGAGTGACAGGGGTTAGGTGGAAGCATATCACCCATCTGAGGGTCCCAGCCGCATCTCGTTGCTCCCCTCCATCTGCTCTTCTTGGTGTTGAGGGTCCCCCGTTGCCACTGCTACACCGAAAAGAGTAAAGAATTCCATGGATTAAAGCTCACTCTGGCAGGTGGGAATGCCCCAGTGCCTCCCTTGCAAGGTTTGACACTGTCCCTTGCAGCACTGAGGGTCTGTTCCATCATCTTTGGTGCTCTGGTGCGGGGTCTGGGGCCCCTCCTGTGGGGGCCTCTGATGGGCCATGACCCCCCCTGTGCTGTGGATAAGCTTTTCCCGGGGTGAAGGGGCCCAAGCTGATCTCCTCTGCACAGCAGAGGGTGGGTGATCACTGAGCCTCTGACCAGAGGCTTTTCCAACACACCCCTGAAACCTCTCCTCCCCCACCCTTTGGTGCGAGGGTCTGTGTGCAACCTGGCAGCTGATAGCCCTGGCATTAAGGTCTCCACTCCAAAGGTGTTGAGCTTGTGCTTTGTGATTATCCCCATCCCAAGTTAATACTTTGGTGAAGGGCCTCTCAGAGTCCCATTCAGAGTATGGTGCTCACCTCTGCAGCTTTTGTAAAACAATTCTCCTATAATAGGCAAAAGTCTTTCACGAAGATGTTTAATTTGTAAACTATAATATTTTAGTCTCTGACAGCATCTTTCCTGGAGCTCTTGGACTGCTTGTGGTCTCTGTCTCCAGGAGATTCCAGGAACATGAAATCTTCCCATGAGATCCAGTCCTCATCAAATACCAAAAAGGAAATCTAGTCCAATTTTGCACTGTAATAACTCTGTGATGATTATCAGTCAAAGTTTGCCTAATTTTACCATAAAAATCAGCAAGCAACTTCAAGATTAATTTTTCTTCAGTGCTTACATTACCAAGTGTAGTTCATTTGTCAATGGAATATGAGTGTGTCATGACACCCTTGCTAACATATTCATGAAGCAATTGAAGTTCATAATTTCCTCAAATATATGAAATAAGTAACAGTCTTAATTTGAACAATGACACATCTCCCTTCATACAGAGATATGATGGCCCCCTTGATACAGCTACAGGATTCAGCCTGACCAATTGTCATAAATATGTCAAGTAATAACACTGGCTGGAAAACACTGGTCATACATGCTTATATCATACTAAGGACAATTGGGCAGAACATTGACATGCTAGTTTCCACGTTGTTTTTCAGTGCAGTTGGTAATATACTCTGCTGGAGCCATTGCAAAAATTGTCTCCCTCTTATACTCCTTTATTTGTATCAGCGGTACGAACTTTTGCACTGTTCTAATGAAATATTTTAGTGTCTTCTAAATATATGCTGCTACCAAGATCTTAACTCCTGAAGTATTTTGAATTGCTTTTGTTTTACAACATTGAAATTTGCAAGACAATAATGTGCATGAAGAGCTGTTAGATACTTTTATTAATCTGTGTACTGCATGCCAACAATGGGACTCTATCTAAACCCGTCTCATAAATTGGACATAAATGTCCTCAGGACCAGAATACCACAAACTGATACAGCACTGCAATTGTACTGTCATTTTTGAATTGTCTTTATTAAAAAGTATGATATTTAACAAAAAAAAACCAAAAACAAAAACAAAAAAACAAGGCAAGTAAAGACAAGTTAAAATTTTATTTGATCCTTTTCTTCTTTCTATTCACCTGTGTTCAAATTTTAATTGCTCTTTAGTTCCAGATGTGCTTTAAAAATAATTTCACTATTTACAATACTAAACAAAGATCAGTAGAAGTACCTCTTTCAAGCTTCTTAGACTATTTGATTAATAATAATTGGCTTCAGAATATCATGAGAATTGTTAATAGTGCTGCGTGACTATGAATTGCATCTTGAACACTCTTCTTGTTAGGTTCTTGTGAGAACTGTAGTTCTATCATAATCTTTCATGCAGATTACTGTTCATTTCATTAGGGAAATGAGGTTTACACAGGTGGGAGAGATTGACAGTGGTGCTTCTTGAATATCAGAAAAAAATGGATATGGTAAGTTTGGAACAGAGACACTAGGCTAAACAGATGTCTATTTCCAAATTCTCCTATAATCTCATGTAAAAGAGTTCCACCTTTCTTTCTTTTACTCAGATGTCAAAATATTACTATCATCAAACTCTTATTCTTAATGTTGCTAATGGAGGGGAAATACTGTCTTGCTGAAAATCCAGTTTGCTCTCCCTAGTTTTAAAGTACTGTTATCTGTCTTTCTCCCTACAATGAAAGTGGAGATCTCACTGCCAGTGTCAGTGCTATGCAGTCTGGTAGGGGGGACTATTTTAGGTGTTTTGCAGTCTGGTCAAGTTCTTTGCATCCAGTGAAAGATTAATTGGACTTCAGCTTGAGGGTATTTTTTTTTTTTTTGTAATTTTCTTTATACAAGGTGGAATATCTTTTTTTTTTTTTTTGTTTTATAGATACATAGATCCTTCATTTGCCAATATCATTTCCTGCAAGAGTTGCATCTCACAAACCTAAGTTCTGTTATCACTCAAGAATCTATTATCAGACAATGCAGTACAATGAGAAACTTCACAGCTTTTAAATAAGCCTTTTACAGGGATTCTAAGTCCTCTCTGTCCCTGTGGTCAGTTCCCTGATCCTTAAATTTCTTTTTCCTCCAATCTTGAATGCCTTGTTTTGGATTCAATATGGGAAGTTGCATATTATTACTGAGAAAACTATATTGTATTTACCTGTGAAAAAAATTTATTAGTTTTTAGATGGTTCTGGTTGAATATTTGGTCCATGAAATTCTAAAGAGGAAATTATATGTAAGTCTTCCTCGTAACTGTTAGAGTTGTTTTACGGCACAAACTTCTGACACCTCCACTGGCTTCTATCTAAATGGGTATGGCCCTCTAAAGATATAAAATGCAGAATATTTTTTTTACCAGGCACCAAATATATGTATTTTGCTACTTCTTTTTCTTTGGAAATCAGCTAAAATTCCAAATGGTACTTAAATCCAGCCATTGCCAATACAAGTCCCTTATTCAATGGGGAATTGAACAAAAATTGAAACATTTGCAAATTTAGTCTTTAATTTTGAGGTGTGTCAGTATTTCACATTCTGAACTGCATACATTTGTAGCAGGATAAATTAGCCAATGCCAGAGCAAAGGCATATTTAGTACTTACTGTAACTGAGTCAGAATTCCAGTTTTACTGAATCACATCATGGTCTACAGTCAGCAAACCCACATACTCTCTACTGGAAATTTTAATTCACAGCCCTGTAAAATTCACAGCACTGCTACTGCCAGCAATAGGCCATAACACTTGCAGCAAATTTGGAAGGCCTGAGAAAGAGCACTTGGGCTTACTCTAATGGTAAGTTTCCTGACTTGCTTTCAGCTTTGTTTTTGTTTGATTTAGCTGTGCCAGAAAACACGTTAGTGAACCTGGTGTTTATGGCTGATTTGTTTTACTTTTATCGGTCTTTGAGCATTACAACACTTTCTAATTTTCACTAATATATAGTGGTGAGAATAAGAACATCTTTTAAACAACCTATTCTACTCTTCTGCCCTTCTCTCTTCTCTTTGAAAAGTTAACTTTGAAACAAGTAATTGTGAAAGGAACTCTATATCCTAAAGGAAACAGCTGGATAACTCTTTCATTATTGAAGACTCTTCTAAGGTGATGGTACCTTGATAATATGTCCATTTTCAAAGATTCTCCAATCCTGCACAAGAAGAACTGAGAACTGTACTCTGATATCAAGCAGCAATATTTTTCCTAATAGCATTTGGATCTTCAGTGTCTATATATGAAGTGGAGAATAGTAATTACCATAGTCCAGCAATTCCTAAGTGTCACCTTTAAAAAACTTTTGCCTGATTAGTTTGATACAAAATAATTTATATTTAAATATCTGTAAAGGAAACAGTTTTTTACATATTACATGCATTAGGATTTTCAGGAAGGTCTCACAAAACTGTCAATGGTCTTGAGGACTTATGCAGTATCATAATATAAATACATGTATGTTTATGAGTTTACTTTTTCTTTACCAGAAAGTATTTGGTACTATGCAAATATTTTCTGGGTGGAAAATTGCTTAAACTAAGAGCTATGGAAAAAGAGGTTAGAACACATCATAGTATAAGATAGCACTCTTCTTCAGCAGGTTTGAGAGGTCAGTGAGGGTAGATATTTGTAATTTAGATTTGTTCCAGTAATTTATGGTATTTCATGTTCCTTAAACCAGCTGACAGGTGTTTGTTGTTATCTCTGAGGAACATTCTGGGGAGCAGCAGCTTCTTCTGTACCTTACACAACATCTGATATTGAACTGCAGCCTCAAATGGATTGAAGCTAACTTGAATAGCAGCTTCCAGCTGAGACGTTCCTGCCCTCTCTGATCAGTGTGTGTGGGGAGATGTAGGGGTGGAAGTACCTTCTTTAACGCAATGTGCTTTAGCATTTTGCTGATGCTAAGAGAAGGAAGCCAAAGTGGACATGCAAAATGCCTGACCATTGGATCTTTTCTGGAGATGCCAGAACTGCTGTAGGGAACTTCAATAACTCCTAGTCTATTTAAAAATCCACTTAACTTGTGACAAAGGAAATCAAGGAAGTACAATGCAGAACTTAGATGATATTCAAAATTACTTCTAGAAGTCTTATTGACTTCTTGACCCAAATATATTAGTTTTGAAATCTTTTCTTAGGCATATTTGTTCAAAAATTACAGATCCTTGTTATTCAGATGTTCTGCTTCGTATACTGTTTTGTTATGGACCTCACTAACAATTTTTGTTAAAATGTAGCATCTTACAGACATAATTGCAATGTTTATTGGGATAGAACAGTAAGAGTTAGTCTCTTGACATTAGCTTTATGTCAGCAAATAAATATTTTTAATGAAAATAATTAAGTTTCATCCATCAGACAAATGAGTGCACAGGAAGATTTGCTTTGAAAGCAAAGTCAAGGATAAGCTGTCTAGCACAAAATATTCACCAAATATCCCCTCCTTTTAGACTTCTAAAATATTTAGAAACTTAAGTAAGCTATAAAATTTTATTTCCAACAAATGCAGCTTAAAACCTATTTTCTATCTGTATGTCACTGAACCAAACTAAATTGTTTACAAACTTCAGAAAGCAGGGGAAGTACAGAGAAGTATCAGCAAAGACAGAGGATTTTCTCCAAAAGAAGTGTTGCTGTGTAAAGCCTTTGTTTATATATGAAACACCCAAAAGCAGAAGGGCAATAAAAATGACGAGGTTTTTTAAAATAATTGAAAATTACAGGGGCTTATCACATTTCATAACTGGATTTTCTTTTCTTTCCTCTTTCTCAAACAGGCGTACAATCAAAATGAAAAGCTAGAAAGAATAGGTTGAAGACACAGATGAAGAAAATTAAATTAAAAAGAGCATCTGTTACACACTTTACCAGATACTTGTCTAGTTCTGCCATTTATTAAGCAAAGTCTTATAAGGTACTCAACTAGCTATTCTGAATTGAACTCCATAATGAAGATAATTTATTTGTTTGACTTAAAATGTTTACTAAAATAAGAAAAGCATGGGCATTATATAATTTAATGTAACCTTTCTTATAGGCATAATATGATAACATGAAAAATTGTGCAACTTCTGTTAATTCTGCTAAAGAATAATTTTAACTTCACTTCAGAACATGAACAATAAAATATATACAATACATTTAAGAAAATTTAATAAACTCAAAACATCCTGCATGATGCCATATTGAAAACTGTGCAGTTCAGGTAGACTAAAAGCATTGTGATATAGGAAGCTGAGCAAAAGTATTACAGAATTCCAAGTTTCAAACTGAACTTTCA
This sequence comes from Sitta carolinensis, assembly GCA_032173965.1. Lineage (NCBI taxonomy): Eukaryota > Metazoa > Chordata > Aves > Passeriformes > Sittidae > Sitta > Sitta carolinensis. The sequence continues at coordinate 53,971,799 of CM063313.1, forward strand.
TGCATGATAAAGTTAACAATGACAATGCTAACTAATAATTCTTTGCAGGACAGCTTCTGTGAAGTTCATATGTTCTTAACTGGTGGAGCCAAAGCTGTTAACTAAACTATTTGTGTTTTAGTAATTTGACTGCTTGATGGCTTAGACATCAGAATAAAGTTTATACTAGAGGAGGGGAAATATTTCAATATGTTCACATACCTAATGTGTGTAAATAAATTTATAATTTATTTAAAACCTTGCCCAGATTTATGGGCAAGGTTTTGCCTATCATTTAACATTCTTGAAAAATCATTGGCTGCACTGAGATGTCACAGTTTGGCAAACAGAAAAAAAGAGGATATATAACAGGTTAAAAACCAGAGACATAGTGGGAGCATTTGACATTAGTTTGTAGGAAAAATCAATATGCTAGTTATTCTTTAAACACAATCCCAGATCTGGAGCAGAGGCAAGGCCTAAAGCAGATTAGACTCAGTCATCAGTTAATAAACATCACTTATAAAATATAATTTCACATTATAAGTCTTCCATAATTTGTTTTCAGTACTGTCTGCATTCTGATCCATTGATATAAATTAAAAAGGGTCTAAGGACTAGTCACTGGGTGTCATGGTTTGACGCTGGCACAAGGCCAGTGCCCCCATGAAGATATACTGTCCCTGGTGTTTGCTGTGAGATGTGACCAAAAACAGAGCAAAACAGTTGCTAATTTAGAAACAAAAGGAAAGAAGAACTTTATTAACTTATAATATGTAAAGAAGACACATACAGAAGAGGATGAAAACTTTAAAAAACAATCTTCCCCCTCCCACCCTAGTTCTCAACACAATAAAACAAACTAAAAATTCCCAATCAAGTTACCACCTTTCAGATAATTAATCCTCTCAGTCCATTACCACCCTTTTGATAATCAGTACTCAGTTCATTAAGGAGAGATAGGAGTCCTTCTTGTACCATCTCATGGCCTCTTTTTCCATGTGCAGTGCTCTCACCACTGTGCATGGACCAGAGCTGCTTCTAGGGTTTCTCTTTTTAAAGAGTTAGTTTTGGTTAGTTCCAAAAACAACAGCTTCTCAAATTATGGGACACCAGTCCCCCCCAGTTTTACCCCCTGGGGCCGAGGGGCCTTGAGAACAGAGATCTTCCTCTCATCTCTGTTCACACTACTCTTCCACTGTCCACTCTTGGCTCCAAGCCAATGCCTCTCCCCAGATGCATTCTCTGTGTCACAGAAAAGAAATGAGTCCGTCCATGGCTATACAAGAAAAGTCCAGCCAAAGGCCACTCCATCATCTCCTCCCACCTAGGATTCTTTTCAGCATCCTCTGACAATCTTCCACTTGCACGAACTTTCATCATCTCTGCTTAGTTCTCTCTATCTTCCTTCTTCAGATTCAGGAGTATCAGCATTTATAAAGTTTCCATCATCTACGAAAAGGGTTAAAACCTTGGACTGTGCCTGCTCAGAACTCTTACAGCAAGTTGCCAGCACCTCTCGGCCTCCTCCTCTTCACTCCTTTGGCCGTGCTGCCCGGCTGCCGATATCAAATTTCAAGGTGGCACAGACACAGGCTCTCTCTCTCTCTTCTTCTCTCACTCTCTCCTTCTCCCTCTTATCTCTCTCTCTCTCTCTCTCTCTCTCTCTCTTTCTCTCCTCCTCTCTCTCTCTCTCTCTCTCTCTCTCTCCTCTCTTCCTCTCTCTCTTCTCCTCCTTCTCCAGGAAAGGGGAAGGAGGCTGGGCCGCATGGCTTCCCCTCCCCGCCCAGCTGGGCAGGGGAGATCCGCCCGTCCTCAGGGACCGGAACCAAGAGAGAGTTCTCCTGGGAGCCCTCTGCTTTTAACCCCCTGTGTTCTCAGAGGTGGATCCTTGTCCTCAGTGGCCACACCAGTTGCCAATCTTTAAACCTGAGCACTCATTGGTTTGACCACTGAATTCCAAAAAAACTCATTTCCTTTTCAAACCACCACCTTGGGAAAAGCTGATGAAAACCAAAATCTAGACTCAGACATTTTTCTAGTATATCAGAGTCTTAGAGCAAAATGTGGCAGAATAATTGATTAACAATACCTGATAAAATCTTTCATGATGGTGATTATGAATGAGTTAGATCCTGAAGGTTTATTTGGCTGAGGAATGGTAGTGGTTTATTAATGAAATCAAAAGAGGCGAAGCTGGTAGTGGGGCACAGTTCTGGTCTTTAAGAGTTAAGCTTCCATTCAGTTCTGATTGTACTGAAATCAATCTCCTTTCAACCTATGCTACTTTTTGTTTCAGTTTTTAATTTTCTCTAAAGTTGTCCCGGCAAGAACCTCTGCAACCTCTTTAATTTCACTGTTGTGCAAACATTTAATTTTACTGTTAAACATAGAAGAATATATTCTCATATATTTGCATGACCATCTGTTATTGTAAAGTCTCATCATTCATAGAACCATAGAATATTCTGAGTTGGAAGAGATGCACAAGCATTGTCAAGTCCAAATCCTGGCCTTTATACTTTTCTGTTTCGAAACACACGATTTATCTTGTCTATGCCTTTGGCACAGCACAACCTGCTTTCCAGGCTAACAACAACTAGCTATTGTTTATCTTTGGACAATAACTGATTAGGTGGTGTGCAAGAATTTCCACTGCAAAGCTAGATCTGTTGGTCTGGTAGTCATTTTCTAGGTTAAGATATTGCAATAGTGACTAGAGATAATTTTTTCCACTTTTATGTATTAGCATTCTATTATAAAAATATCCCCCATCTACTGTCATAGAAATTTAAAGTCAGAGAGGGCTTACTATTCTTTTGAACAATAGAGAGCAAATATGCTTTCATGCCAATCATTGTTTTAGCTCAGAGCTAAGCTAAGTTGGACAGGGCTAAAGGAAGTTTCATGTCAGTTGAGTACTCTTGAACATCTTATCATGTTCTGACAGGGAAAAAGTCTGTTCACTGTGACATCCAAAGTGCTCTTCCTTATCCTATCTAGCCAAAGTGTCACTGTGAGAGATGCATTGCCCTTTTTTTGTGTTACGTTAGAGAGACTGAACTGGTGTGAACCACAGTGTAGTGGATACTCTGTGGGCATATGGGTGGAACCATGCTCTGGCCTCTGCAAGAGAGATGTAGCCACCAAAAATAATTCAAGATCAAGGGGGTCCTCCTCTACCCATCCCCCAGCAAGGAGGTATCAGTTGCAAAGCAAGCAGCAAATGTAGCTTACTGCATACTCTGGGAAGCAAGCAAAATGTTTCTTCATCCTCCTTGCTCCCCAGGCGCCTCTGCACAACAGGTCTGAGGCTTTGTATGTAGAAGGCCAGCCTAAGGACGAAGTGGATGAAGGTGCAGTCACAACAGAGGCACCACCACAAGGAGTGACATCAATCCACCATATTACAGCTGATTACAATAAGAAGATGGGGCTTAGTTTCCTTCTGAAGGGAACAGAGGCCTGATAAGCCAAGAGAGCCCAAGCCTTAGGTTGGGCAGGTCTGCTGCCTCCCTGTGTTAAGGACCTCACCAGGAGGCTTCCAAGCCTGGTGTGGCCTATGGACCTGTTACTGACCTTCCATGCAGGGTGCAAGGAAGCGGCGACACATAGTCTGAAGGCAATCAAAAGAATTTCAGGGCCTTTGGACATTTGGTATGGGAATATTAGACATAAGTTTTTCTTCTCTATGCTTCCAGTTGAAAGCAAAAGTATCAAAAGAAACAGATGTGCTATTAATATAGTCCCCATAATTAAGTCTATTAATACATGTCCACACAGCTGGTGTCATCACCAAAATTTTTGTGTTTTGACAATGATATGGCCTATGCTGGCATCTGACATCATCTCAATGAGAAAGGCATTTGTGAGATTTATTGGCAGAGCTTAAAACTGAATATGATAGGGGAGAGTTTGTTCCTGGAAATAATATGAAATATTTGATACTGTGGTATGATATGAAAATGTTAGATGAAGAAGGTATTTGTGATGGCTCTCTGGAGGTGACTCTGAGATGTACCAGCCACACTGTAGCACAGCTGCAGTCTCGCCCACAGAGTCAGTCTATTATTTCAAGGACTCCTGAAATAATAGAAACCAACAGAGAAAACATTTTATTATTTGTACAGTTTAAGCCTGTATTATATTCACTGCCAAAATCTAATGCAAGTGAAAATTTAATAGTTTTACATGACAATTTTTAAATAAATATGCAATTAACTATTGGTTAAAATTTGTTCCAAATCTACTGGAAATCTGAATTTAGTGCTTTCTCAGTGTATCCATTGACTTCCAACTTCTGTCATACAGAAGTTCTGCCCATGACAGGTTTCTGTGCTACTGTTTCATTATCAAGCCCCAAAAGAATCTGGATGTTTTCAGAGGTTTTGAGAACAGTTCCTTTTCATAACCAAGCGAAAGCGAAGTGCTGAAACCTTGCTTTTTAGACTGCTTCATTTTCTTCTGCAAGCTCCTACTAGAAAGGTATTGATCAGAAGGCTCCTCACTGTAGGCCAGCAGAAGTGCATCAATAAGGACAATGAAACATCCCATGCTCATTTTGCTAGCTACAGACCACATAGAAAAGTGAATAAGTTGCATCTGCAGGACAAACGAGCATTCTGAGACATCAGAGATACAGACATTACAAGTAGCATAACAAGTGAAGAGACAAGAACTTGTTATTAATATAGTAATAACAGTAAAGGTCATAGTGATAATTCTTTAGTTTTCAGCAGAAGTTATAAATATCTGGTTTGTAACAGCTACTGGTTAAGGCAAAACTGAGTAACAACTTTATTATTAAATGAAAACTTTGTTCAACAAAACAAGTCACTGAAACAATTTCCACACTATGGCTCCAAGAAAAATACCGAAACCAACCAACAAAAAATCCCTTAGATTTTGAATTACAAAACATTACTTGAGTCAAGGACACTTAACTTTTTGTTTAAGAACATTGTAAATTGCATTGTTTGTTGTACTACCCAAGACACCTGAACTACATATGTTTAAAATGACATAACCTAAGGGAAATCCATGATAAAAAGTTCTTTTGAAAACAATTCCCACGATCATAACTGTTTTTCCTACTTTTCTTCAACACTAAATCTTCTGTGAGAACAAGAACCTGGTTTTCAGAGAAGGCTGCCTGGACTCATCGCTATAGAGAATGCAGGGCAGAGATGAAGGAAAAAATAATCAGAAGACAGCAGAGAATAGCTGGAGGGTAAAACGGTTCATTTTCATTTTTTTTAACAAAAGACAGGACCAGGTAGAGAGGATACAGAGAACACTGGTGAGTAGTGAAATTGGAGGATAAATAAATTGTGGAATATAGCAGGAAATGTTGCAAAAAGATAATTCAAAATTAAATTGATGGTCTTGATATATTGAAAGGAAATGAATGTAAAACTATAACAGGTGTTCTCTCCTGTGACCTCAAATCATATTTCTATGATTCTTGTGCAATGCATCACTGGACTGCTTGACATACTCATGAAAAATACTTATTTCACCTGTGATGAATGCCACTTTAATATTATTTATGATGTTCATTTGGATATTATTTTAGAACTTAGATCTTCCCCTACACCCATCATTTTTTTTTTCTTTTCTGGTCTGAAAATAATGTGAACACGTGAAAAAAAATCAAAATGAAAAAATTATGAAAACAGTCACAATAGTTATAAATAAATGCATACAAGGACTAAAACATAACTCACCTCTGTAGTTATTTAAAAACTGTGTTAAAGTAATAGATTTAGTTCACTTCAGATAAGGTTAAATAAATTTAAATAAATTTAAATTCCTTATTTTTCACAAAGAGGAAACTACTTCAAGTATTTTGAGATATTACCAAAAGATATTCAATACATTTGGAGCTATCTTTTTCTGTTACAATATAGTCACTGGTTGTAAAACTGACATGAGTTTTAGGCTAGAATGATATTTAAAATAAGATTTTTCACTTAACTCTAAGTATTTTAAAGTTTTGGCAAGATATCTTAATATTTTTTAAATCCATTTATCCTTCTTTACCACTGCTGGACTCCAAAGTGCAGAGAATATTTCTCTACATGTTTTGAAGGGTCAAAAACCTCTGACTAACACTACCTTTAACCTTCATCCATGGAAAAGGCTTCCTAGGCTTTGGGGTGAAACGAATTCACAAGGATGTAAACTAGATAATAGCATAGCATGTCATTTATCACAGGGTGAGAAATTTAGATTTTGGGTTTGTTAGTATAGTAAGTAAATAGATACAACATGGAGGATCCTTTTTATTTTTAGGCTTCTTCCTCCTTCACCTGCTCCACATTCTGCAGTGTTCGAGGTACAGAACGACTGGCTAGAATCTGCTGCACTCAAGGCCTACATGAATAGTTTAGTTGGTTATTGGTAGGAAAATAGAAATAATGTACGTTCTAGGTGATAATTGGGTGAATTATCTTTAAAAGAGCCCTGGTTCCTCATGTTTGGCTCCTTTTGGTGTCTGTTCTCCTGCACGCTAAGCTGGTGTAAATCCTGGTGTGCTGAAATTGCTGATAAGAAAACAGTAAACAACCTGAAAAACGAGAACAACCAAGAGTCCAGTCTACCTTCTTTCCTAATGAGGACTCCCAAAATGCCTCCCTATCAGAGGGAGAGATGTGCAGGAGTGGGAAAGCTCACAACCACTAGCAGTTTATATATATATGAGGTGTATAGCCTGTAAAAAGGTTATCTTTTTATCAGAGTTTAAGTCAGTAGCTATGGCTGTCACTATCCGCTCATACAGGCGGGTAGCCATGAGGATTCGTTTATGGACCTCAGAGTGCAAAAAGGCGAACAGCAGGGGACACTTCAGCAGTTTAATCACAGCAATGCACTTTTATTGAGTGCTAACAACACAGTTATGTGATAGATGGGAGAGAGGGAAAGAGAGAAAGAGGAAAGAGAGAAAGAGAGAGAGGAAGAGAAAAGAGAGAAAGAGAGAAGAAGAGAAAGAAAAGAAAGAAAGAAAGAAGAGAAAGAAGAAAGAAAGAAAGAAAGAAAGAAAGAAAGAAAGAAAGAAAAGAAAGAAGAAAGAAAGAAAGAAAGAAAGAAAGAAAGAAAGAAAGAAAGAAAGAAAGAAAGAAAGAAAAGAAAGAAAGAAAGAAAGAAAGAAAGAAAGAAAGAAAGAAAAGAAAGAAAGAAAGAAGAGAAAGAAAAGAGAAAGAAAGAAAAGAAAGAAAGAAAGAAAGAGAGAAAGAGAGAAAGAAAGAGAAAGAAAGAAAGAAAGAAAGAAAGAAAGAAAGAAAAGAAAGAAAGAAAGAAAGAAAGAAAGAAAGAAAGAAGAAAAGAAAGAAAGAAAGAAGAAGAAAGAAAGAAGAAAGAAAGAAAGAAAGAAAGAAGAAGAAAGAAAGAAGAAAGAAAGAAAGAAAGAAAGAAAGAAAGAAAAGAAAGAAAGAAAGAAAGAAAGAAAAAGAAAGAAAGAAAGAAGGAAGGTCAGGGTGGAATATAGCTACCAATGGATGAGAGTAAGTCCTGTCCTTGTGGTCCTCGGCCAATAGACATGTCTTCCTTCGGCAGGGAGATCTCAAATTGGGGTATCTCAGGGAGTCACTTTTATAGTCCTTTCCATGGCAGGAGGCAACGGGCCAAAAAGGAGGTGGAGGTCCTGGGTATTCAGTGTAGAAACAGGTGCAGAGCAAAGACAAAGCCAATTGTCTACTCAGAGAACAGGGTAGGACACACCAGAGCAGGCCGACCCTCAATCAGCTCGCTGTGATGATGTCCATTGTTTTCTTGCCTGAGTTCCCATGAGAGCACCTGGGTCCGGTAAGCACGCCTGCGCCAACTCAGCCGAGTAGGGTCCCTGAGTTGGGGGTTTCACAGTTTCAGTCCAGTCCCCAGGGCCTTGTCGAAGATAGTGAGGCAGAATTTTAGCGACTTTTGGGACCATCTCTTACATATGGCAAAAGAATATCCTTTATCTGAATTTGATAGGGTAGTGAAAAGTTGAAATCGTTGGAAAATTAAAAGTTGCAATCTTTAATGTTATATTTTATTACTTCACGTAGATCCTCAGGTTCATCATTCTCTGCATTTGTTAATGGAACAGGCTTGATCAGCCTCTCTTCTGCATTGTCATTTGAATTGCTGTATTTTACAATATAACTTTTTAATTCTAGTTGTTTTTATGTTTATAACAGTAATGAGATCCATGATATTAAGCCATTTATATAAAAGCTAGGCTTTCAAGGTCACTTGAGTCCTCAAAACAATGGCATTTCAATCTGTTGATTTTTAACAGCTTTGGGGTTTTGTAGCCAAAAGTCACAGAAGGTGACACACAACATTAACAAAACACAGAGGAACAGATTTTCATGTTGTGAGTTCATGCAACAGGAAAATGCCTTGAAGACTTTCTGACAGGTCTGGATCCTGAAGAGGAAAACTGCAAGCTGGTTTTGGGCACACCAGAATTATCTTGGGAGAAAAATATGTAATTCTTGCTTTTGTAAAAAAACTATATTTATTATTACTTTTGGGGGTTTTTGTCTGTGACAATATTGCAGATTATACTTAGACAATATTTTTAAGTAAAGGTGTTTCACTGATCTCTCAGTAACTCAATCTAGAAGTACTAAAATCTTTTGCATGGCAAAAAATAGATTTTACATAAGCTTGACTGATTTTTGACTTTTGAAGAGTCTCATACTTCTAGTGTTAGCATACCTCAGATTAGTTAGTATTTTCTCTAATTGATTCAGTAGAGCAATGGAGTTCTCTATTACTCCAAGACTTTGATAATATGGAAGCATATAATTGTTCAGTGGATTGGCAACCAAAATTTTTGCCAACCAAAATAGGCAACAAAAATTTTACTTTTCCTCTCCCTTACGCTATTTTGCATAATGTACATTGAGAACTAACCTGCCTGAATGCATTTTAAACACTTTTCTAAAATTGTTGAAGTGTCCTAATCACAGTAGTGTGTCCTCTAGAATAAATAACTTAGTAGCCCCTGTTCAGCACTTATCAATGTATGGGAAAAAGATATCAGTCTAATATATTGGAAAAGAAATACATACGGGCAGAAAGATTCTCATCCCTGACTTTTTTCCCATTCATCTTAATAAATGGAAAAGCATACCTTCATGGATCTGTGACAGTCCTAAACAAGGGGTCTGAGGAAAATATGTCAGCTACACTCATGACAATTAGGGCATATTTGTATGATAAATAAGCCATGCTGGTACTCTTTCAGATCTCAGCTTGTTTGTGTCCAAGGTGGGATATTGAACTGGTTTTTGATGGATGAAGAAGTACATTTGATTAGGGGAGATGTCAACAAAAGTTAAATTTTCTAGGTGAAGACCTCTGTAAAGTCTGTGTAATTAATACTTTTTTCTTGTGGAAGTGCAAAAGTATTTTTCTATTATTTCTATTTTTTTTTCTCTGTATCTTCATTAAAGCCTCTCTATATATATTATTACAGTATCTGTGGTGATCTGAAGTTTTCAGAATGTTAACACGTGGAATGAGGAAACCAAGAGAAAAAAAGAACTATTGTCCATAATGGTGAATTCTTCCTGTGGTAGTTTGAAAAAAAATGAGTTTTTTGAAATTCAGTAGTCAAACCAATGAGTGCTCAGGTTTAAAGACTGGCACCTGGTGTGGCCACTGAGGACAAGGATCCGCCTCTGAGAACACAGGGGGTTAAAAGCAGAGGGCTCCCAGGAGAACTCTCTCTTGGTTCTGGTCCCTGAGGACGGGCGGATCTCCCCTGCCCAGCTGGCGCGGGGAGGGGAAGCCATGCGGGCTGGGCGAGGTAGGCTGGAGCCTTGGGCAGAGAGGGGGAGAGGAAGATCCTGCAGGATGGAAGGGTGGAGAGAATACAAGAACCTTGAGAGGAATCAGGCAGCCTTCTTCCTCCCCGCCCCCCCAGAGAGAGAGAGAGAGAGAGAGAGAGAGAGAGAGAGAGACTGTGTCTGTGTCACTTTGAAATTTGATATCAGTAGCTGGGCAGCACGGCCGAAGGAGGATGGGGGGTGGCGCGAGAAGAGTGCCCAGCAGCAAAGATACCGTGAGAGTTCTGAGGAAACAAAGCCCAAGATTTTAACCCTTTTTGTAGATGATGGAAACTTTATAAATGCTAATCCTCCGGAAGTTGAAGAAGAAAGATAGAAAACTGAGTAAAAGTAATGAAAGTTCGTGCAAGTAGAAAGAGAATGCTGAAGAGAATCCTAGGTGGGAGGAGATGATGGAGTGGCCTTTGGCTGGACTTTTCTTGTATAGCCACGGATGGACTCATTTCTTTTCTGTGACGCAGAGACTGCATCTGAGGAGAGGCATTGGCTTGGAGCCAAGAGTGGACAGTGGAAGAGTAGTGTGAGCAGAGATGAGAGGAAGATCTCTGTTCTCAAGGCCCCTCGGCCCCAGGGGGTGAAATTGGGGAGGACTGATGTCCTAAAATTTGAGAAACTGTCGTTTTTTGGAACTAACCAAAGCATCTTTAAAAAAGAGAAACCCTAGAAACAGTTCTGGTCCATGCACAGTGGTGAGAGCACTGCACATGGAAGAAGAGGTCACGAGATGGTGCAAGAAAGACTCCTATCTCTCCTTGATGAACTGAGTACTGATTATTAGAAGGGTGATAATGGATTGAAGATTAATTATCTAAAAAGTGGTAACTTGACTGGGAATTTTTAGTCTGTTTCACTGTGTTGAGAACTTGAGTGGGGGGGGAGGAAGAGTGTTTTTTAAAGTTTTCATGTTCTTCTGTATGTGTCTTCTTTACATATTATAAATAATAAAGTTATTTTCTTTTGCTTTCTAAATTAGAAACTGTTTTACTCTGTTTTTGGTCACATCTCACAGCAAACACCAGGGACAGTATATTTTCATGAGGGCACTGGCCTTGTGCCAACATCAAACCTTTGATGCTTTGAAGCTTCCAATAACAAAGATTGCAAAGGAATCTCTTGAAATACAGTGCTAACATTGTACTGATGAAAAACTGCAATCTTCTTGTGTGGATTTCCATAAACCAGAATCATGCTACACCATAAATAAGAGACATCTGAGTGTCATCACTGAAAATAAAAACATACCATAAATGACGTACCTAAACTTTGATAGCATCTTCTGATGCAAACTCTCTGACCAGAACTAAACAGTTTCATAAACTGATCTGTGTCCAAATATGATATTTCTTAAAAATACATCTGTTGGGAAAACAAAACAAAAGATGAACAAACAAAAAACCCAAAAAGGCTTAATGCATGGTTATCACCTTTGTTTTGTCTTAGCCATCCAGAATTTCACTAGTCTCCAATAGATTCCTATTAAGATATTGGATAATCAGAAATTTTGTTAGTCCACTTTTCCTGCAAATTATATGTATCAAATTAGGCCATTTACTGGATTGTCTGAAACTGACACAAAAAATTTTATGAAGAAATTTTGAAGGGCACTAGATCATGTTGAGAATCTTAGACATTTTTTTCATAAATTCACTTTTAAATAAATATCGGAAGAGAATATGTTGCGTCGTGTGTTTGAGCAATCTCCTCTCACCCCCCACCCCCCTCCCACCAGAGCCACCCCTGTCAATCCTGAGGGTCCGAATTTCAATATAAGGGCTCTCCCTGTCACCCCAGGAGAGGGCTGCCGAGTGATTGGGCAAACCGAAACAGCCTCCCCTCCCCAAAGGGGACTGGACCCCTGCCTTGTCCTTCTGCCCCGGGTCACTCCCCCCATCCTCTGGGATTGCCCGGGGTCGCTCTGGGTCGCCCCCCCCTCCCCGGGTAAAACCAGCGGCGCCGCATGGTCGGGATTCTGCTCGTGCTGGTCACCATGTTCGGAGGTTCTGCTCGGAACCAATAAAGCTTTTCACCGAACCACAGCAGAATCGGTTTCTTTCTCCACTGATCGTCTAGCTTCTCTGCAAAAGCCTTGCAGGGATCTCCCTGCTCCAGCCGGTGCTACAGTTTCCAGGGTCTAACACCGCCCCCCGGACCCCGGACTTGCCTCGTGTGGTGAGCCACGTGGCCACTGCTAAGGAAGGTATCCTTGTGGAAAATAACCACAGAGCTGCCTTCCCCGTGCAGACACCACGGGAGACCTGGATCTTGGATACAGTAACACGGCATTGTTCAAGAATATGTGATCATTAGAGGGACAGTCTCAAGAAAGCAAGCTAACTACAAGAAGACACTAAGAAACATAAGGAATTAAGAAATTAAATGAGGAAATTGAAACCTTGTCCCAGGACAAGCAGTTGTTAATCAATAACCATCACCTTCAGAATCCTGCTAGACATTAAATACTGAAGGTCATCTTGCAGAAGGGATTTCTGCAGGAAATTATGTTAATAATACAGAAATCCACTGGATGTAAAAATATTTCACAAATGCAATTCACAAATGCATATGCAGCAAGGATCCAAGGATCAAATTTGCTCTCTGGTGTGCCTTTACTAAGCACTTACCTTACTTCACAAAGAAATATATTAAGAACACCAGAAGTTTTAAGAATGGCATAAAACTATCAAAAATTAATTTAGTAGCTCTCAACACTGCTTTGTTTAAACCCCAAATTTTTCAGTGACCAGAATATTCCTGAGTTTTTCAATCTCATAGACAAAAGCACTGAAAAAAACCAGTTTGATAAAACTATGTGTCTAATGGTGGTTCCATGAAGAATTTAAAATTACATTTTTTAGTGCTGCACAGAAGGTACTTGTCAAATATCTCTGCATAAAAGGCACCTCACTTAGGCAACTATGACAATAAGAAAGAAGGTGTTCCAATGTGTCTGGAAGTACTGCTGCTTTCAATTCAACATCACAAGCATGAAAACTACTCCAGTTGCCTTGAACACAATGCCTCTGTAATTTGCTGAACTTTGTTACAACTGCAAGGTAAAGAGTAAGAAATTAATAAAACAGGGTATGGAAAAATAATTACAGAAAATTATAAAGAGTAGATTCAAAACTGTCTTCTACCAACATATGCAAATATAAATCAGGATTCCATACAAGAACAGTACTTCATGACCATAAGCAAAGATATAGATGATACCTGGCATTTAATTCTAAAGCTTGCCTGGGGAGACAACATACTGAGGTGCATCAAGAATTATACATAATTTGAAATATCTGAAAAAAAAAAAAAGTATTCTTCAAAAATGACCACTTCTATGCCTTGAAAATTACAGTTCTGGTGGTGAAATGTATGTCAAAATCTTATTCTCTATGCTAATCAGTTTAGATTTCCTAACAATTACTTCTGCCATTAAAATTTATGAATGCATTAATATAATTCAGAAACCAAAAATATCAGCAAGAAATGTTGCATAGCAATATAATGATTATTGAATTCCTCAAAAGAATGACAAAACATTTTAAATTTTAGGCAGGAAGATTCTATTAACGCAAACCCTATGAGCTGACAGAACAACTCTGTTGTTGGAACAGGATTGAAATATTTATTTTGTTGTAATATCCAGTATTTCATCATGCTCAAATCAATCCAATTGAAAATTATCAGACAGTGATACCATATCCATTCCTTTCTTTTTTACAGGATACTGAATGATTAATAAATATTCTTTACTGTTGTGCAGAAAGGAAGTGCTTATGTTCAAATTAAAGTTATTCTTATGTTCAGGAAGAAGAAAGTTCACATGCAGCTGGTTTTTTTCTGCCTTCCATGTTTTCTGAGGAAGAATAAACAGAGCGGTTGTAGGGCAACTGAGAGGGATTGTGACTAAGATTTTGTTTCTCCTAGAAAGAAAAAATGTTCTTAATTCACTTGTTTGCTCACAGTTTCAAATTCTTGCATATAATTTTATGACTTTTTTTCTGGTAAGCTCCAGTGAAAATATGTAAAAATACCAAATAAATATGAACTAGAAAGAATAACTACAGAGGGAAGTGGTTTAATTCATAATAAAAAAAATTAAAAATAAATAAAAAAAAACTCTGGTCATTTATATGTAAAGAGGTCAGATAAGCAATAACAGATAGAAAAAAAAATGCACTCTCTAAAAGACATTATATCACAAATTTGCTAATATTCACAGTATGCAGCGCTGTAGCAATTTCAGTAAATATTTTCCTGGTTTATCAAATGGTTCTTTCATTCATCCTCTCCTTCTTCTATATTTAGATATGTCAGCATATCTCAGACATTATGCCTTCATCAGCCTCAGAGAAATTGTATTCTACATAAGTTTGTCCCAGCATATTTGTACTTTGCTGATATGAATCTCCCGCCCCCAACCAAAAGATTTAAAATGTTATGTGTAGTAAATATTTTTCCCTGAACCTACATAATATATAAATCCAATCAATATGGGGCAAGAATATCCTGAGGTGATATAAATAGGAAGGTGGCAGAGGGAAATATAGAATATAAGGTCTTTTGGGAAAGAGAAAAGGAGACAGAATAGTTGAAAATTATAAACAGGGCAGAATTGCAGATTTTTACATATATTTCTAACACAAACCCTCTCACTACAGTCTAAGAAATATTAACTTATTAGAATGGGAAATAAGGCCTACAAGGCAGGAGACATATATAGACAACGTTACTTCTTGGCTGTGGGTGGTTTATAGATACTTCTGCTCTGTTACAGACTCTCACAAACCATTTGTGTTCTCTAAGCTTTGGGTCACATTTTGAGCTGTAACCCATAAGCAGTTGTTTCAGCTCCGAAACAGAAGTAAATATTTAATGAACTACAGATTTCCCAAGCATTTTGTATTGGGGTAATCAGTAAAGAGAAGAATGTATTTGGATTAGGACCATTTTGCACAAAGTCACTTTCAAGAAGGGAGTTGCTAATGGTATGAATGTGCTAAGTATGCAGAATTGAAATAATATTTTTTCAACTCCATCAATATAGCAGGAATTCCAATAGAGTTGCTACCAAAATCCTACTGTATCAGTAATTCATTTTAGTACTTTAATATTATCGTGGAGGTACAAACTAGCATTAGAACTACAGGGTGAATAGCAGTTATTTCATCTCCTGCCTTCTTGAAGTTGTTTCATATCTTGCTGTATGACAGATAGCTATTATTATCAGAACAGTAGATATTTCAAGTGTTAGTAATAGCAATAGCAAATTACAACTCCTACTCTTCTGCAGCTCTTCAGTGTTAGCCTAAATTCCAGACCCTGCCTACAATGATTCTGCAACTATAAGGGACATTTATTTTAATATATTTAATAATTAAAAATAATTCTAATACATTATTTGAAAAAAACAGTATCTTCTGGTTTGTTGGTTTGGTTTGTTTTTTTTTTTCCCCTCTCCTTCCTCTCTTCCTACCTGGAGGAGAAGGGCCAAGACAGAAATGTTAAAAATATTTTTTCTGAGTTACATCTTCAATTACGCATGGCCTTCCTACAATTTTCCTTCCACTCACTTGTCATCGTTTGGAAGACAGGTATTGCTAAGGACAAACAGGATCCTCTCCTGAAATGGAGAATGAAAAACTCCTCTCTCCGAATTGTTATAATTTTAGAATTAAGGGGCTCTCAGGCAAAGATGTGAGGATATGGATAACAGTTCTTTACTTGTGTTTAGCAAGGCAAAACAGAACAACAATAACTATGAGATGAACAGCAGACAGAACCAGGGAAACAGTCCCAGTTTTCTCTGCCGCTGGCACCCTTTCCCCGTTGGTGCAGTTCCCGACACAGGCAGCTGTGGTGCAGAGTCCTGGGATGCTGGAGATGGATCAGGAGCTCCCCGGCGGTGGCTGGAGCTGCAGCACGAGTCCCGGCAGGCAGGGGGTGCGGGCTGAGGCGTGGAGAACACTCGGAGCAGGAGCCAAGGAACAGCGAGGGGGGCAGGAACTGCAGCGGCTCCCGGCCAGGCAGACAGGGGCAGGGTCAGGATTGCCGGGGCACACACGGAGAGACCGTGGCAGGAAACCCCAAACTCCACTCCAGTGGGGCCAGTGAAAGAAAAATCTCCCCCGAAGTCTGAAAACCACAGCCTGCTGTTTTCTTCTCCTGACAAGCACATCCCCCAGAAAAAAAAAAATTTAAAAAAAAAAGAAAAAAAAAAAAAAGAAAAAAAAAAGAAGTCCATGTGTTCCTCCTCTCCCTCCACCTCAGCCACTTCTTTTGTTTTTCTTAACTATCCATAAGTGCCCAGAGATCAGTTCCCTGGCAACTTATGGGAAAAAATTCTACAAGAGGACCCAACCCACAACATACTACATTAGCATCAGGTCCCAAAAATTCACATCCCATTCAGAAATAGCAAGAAGAGAAAATGATTGAGCTCAACGATTAATAATTTTGTATGAAAATTAAAGAGACAAGTGGGAAAATTGTATATGCCTTATATGTATGTGAGATTTAAAAAAAAGTGCACAAACTCTGTCAATCTACTTTCATGCTGTCAACAGTTATCTGTTAGGTTTGTCTAAAATAAATATGGAGCGAAAAAAAAAATCAGACTGCATTGCTAAAGCACACTCTCACACTTGCACTAGATATAACATCTCTAGTCACATTTTGTTATTGAGAAGGTCGTGGACAGGAAGAACAATGTATACACTCTCAAAATTACTCCAGCTTTCACTGTGGAAATAAATCTCTCCTACACTGCTTGTTCTGTGTTCACTACCTGCTTTAACCTGGGTGAGTGTGAGGCTTTCAGAATAATATTTGTTATTTTTTCAATATTTTGCAGAGCTAATTCAATTTTTCCTTTCAATCATATGTTAAAATCATAGATGCATGAGAAACCTGTATTAAACATTTCAGAAACTCCCATATTTTTTAACTGCAATCTATAATACTGTAGGCAGAAGCGAAAACCAATACAAAGATTCAGATCTGTCTGGCAGTTATGGTACCAAACTATTTCAGCAGCAGATGTAGTTTGATATTGCTGATATTTCAACAGGAGAAATTTACCGTATTTTTCCCTTGTAATAGGAAGATGTATAACACTCTGTTACGCCAAAAAAAACCACCCAAAAACCCAAACCAAAACCAAACCAACAACAAAAAAATACAAACAAACAGAAAAGGGACTAAACCAACCAACCAACCAAAAAACCTCCCAAAATCACAACAACAAAAAAAGCTGAAAGGATTGCTCAGTATAAACAGCATTAAGTGCAAGAGGAAAACATCCTTAAGGTTCTTTGAGGGTTTTGTAAGTGTTCTAATAATCAACCTGCATTCTATTAAATGTCTGGCCTGAGGAGTACTGAACAGGGGAAGATTCTGTCAAGAGCAAGGTAGTGAGTGAATTAACCTCTTTAACAGATTAACACCTTGTAAGATTTTATGTTTCATTAAACTACATTTTGACCCTGAACCAGATTTGAAAGGAACCTGAAATGCATCCAATTTTTTTTCTTCTCTCTGGTTCATGCTTCTGGAATGAATGTCAGAATGTGAGACAACACTGCTTATTGATGCTAAGTGGAAGCATTCTAATTTAGGAGAAGGCAAAGGAAAACTGTCTTGTTGATTATCATGATCCTGGAGAAAGTAGTTCTGCCTGTTTTCCCCAGAGAAGCATTGGGCAGACATGGAACCCAGATGAGAATCAAACTTCTATTATCATTATTTTACCTTTGCACAAAAAGCAAGGATTATTGTGCCTTCTCAGATTCCTGTAAAATGAAGCCAACAATGTCTAAGAATTTCTCCTCACTTACTGACAGCCTAGAATTGTAAGAGACTCAGCAAGATCACCATAAAATCATGTTATAATACAGAAAAGGGCCAGTCAGAGAAATTTCTTCCAGGACACCAGCTGAGCAACGAACTCTTGCCTTTATTTTCCCCAAAGATTTTCACTATAATCACTATAATTCATATCTCACTTTTTATTTTAGTTAAAAAACCAACCAAACAAAAAAGAACAACCCAACAAAACAAAATCAAAAACAGAACTATAAGAGAGTCCTGTTTTGCTTTACAGTGGTCCTTCCTGATTTGTCTGCAAGATGAAATTCTCTAAATGTCTTTCTTTTTCCTTTCACAAGCCAAAAGCATTTTGCTATCTTCCTTTTTTTTTTTTTTTTTCCAATGAGGTCCATCGATAACAAAAAATCTTGGAAATAGATGACCATACAAAGCTATCTGTGTTACTGCTTTCAGTTCCAGCATGAGATTTTGAAAATAATCTCCCACTTGCTACCATGTCCTCCTCTTTCGTTCTAGCACAGAACAATTTTTTTCAAAAACAAAATTGCACTACTTTTGGTTAAATATAAAGCAGAAGGCGATCTGCGTGCCAACTTCCAAATTATCGCAAATTTCTGGAAAGTGAGTGCACCAAATCTCAGAAAAGTATTGCTATTGGTTTGGAAAACATCTCAGAAATATGATTATTTTCTGAAAAACAAAGCATACTCATCCCATTGGAAAGTAACCATCATTAATTCACAGACCATTGAAACTCTGTGAATGAGAAAGAGTGAAGAAATCATGGACATAAGATGAGGACTAGGTTAACCCATATAATATATCTTTTGTGGGCATTTTTAAAAGAAGTCCCATATATAAAGCACCTTCTATTTTCCAAGAACAAAATGTCTTCTGGTTTGGCATACCACAGTTACATATCATGAATGTAAGTTGGATTCTTTGAATAGTTGTTAAGAGAAAAGACATATTGTCTGAAAACCCAAATATTTTGAATTAATATTAATGTGCATTTTTCCAAATCCCTGTGACATTTACTGCATAAGACTACAGCATATTACACAAACACCGCCTAGCACTTCAGAGCAGTTTAGGACAGTTACACTGTTAATGACAACATCTGCCACTACATCAGATACAGCTGGAATAAAACACAATGAAAATAAGGACCAAACAATGTCTGAGAAGAAAATACTTCAAATGTCTTGAAATATTCTGCATTTGATTCAAAATTTTCACCTTCCTTTCAATAAGTCATCAATTTTCTCAGTCTAACTTTATCCCTGTGTCATTGCTGGACTACAGTCCCACAGTAGCAGCACCTACTAACAGGCAGAATTGACTTGGTTTGGAGTGTGAGAAACCTTTCTTTATCAAAAGAGAATTCACACAGGATTAATCTGTAGGTTTATTAATACCTGCAGATCTAACAGACCTAGCTTGAGTATGAGTTACACTCAGTTCAGCAAAACAAGGGTAAAATTATTAATATATTTTCAATTGGTGTGATAACATCCTTTTTGAAGTGCCTTTATTGTATTTAATTAAAATAAATCAGTATTTTACATTACCTATTTTGAAAACAAAAACGCTATAATTTTTCAATATGGTTCTAGTATTAGATTCTACCCAGAGTCACCAAATGCTTTGGCATGGCAAACACTACTCGGTGGAAATTTCTGCAGCAAGTTACAAAATGCCTTAGAATTATTAATGTCAAGTAATTAATGTTCTAAAATTCAGTGAAAAAGATGACCACAATTATGAACTTTATGAAGATAGACTAGTTATGTTGCTCCCTGTATGAAATAACTGATGAAAGTACTAGCCTAAGCTAAGCAGGGGAACACATTGCATGATTTAATAGTAGCGTTTGGCTCTGAGATGCATGAATGTAAAAACACGGAAGCTAAATGACAGATTGGTATAAACCAAAACCTTTAAAATATTTTGCCAGTTCAGACATCCAAAGAAAAGAAAAACTTCCTTAGTTTAGCAGAAGTGTAACTTATTTTGTTTTAATGGAAAGAGAAAATGTCAATGCAGATTTTTAAGGTAATTCCCTGCTGATGATAGTTTAACATCAGATAGAGCAATTAATTTTCTTTCACATCAAATGTGAACCAGGGAATAGAAAAAATGGGCACATTTCTCCAGAAGGTAAGAGCTGAGAGTATTAAAAGAATATGTACTGTTTCGCTTAACTCAGTGACTTCATGTATTATGTCCAGGCAGTTTAAGAGTAAAAGACCTTTGACACAGTTCAAAATTTTGATCTTATTTTATGGAGACCAATTGATTTAAAATGCATTCCATAGGTGCAGAATGTGTCAGATGCTGTTTCATCATTATTTAGAAAGACAAATCAGACTTCTCCTTGTAATATTCTTGTCCAATAGAATTAACTTTTTCACCTTATTACTATTAAGTGAACTTCAAAATCCAATGTCGATAGCAGAAAGAAGAAGGGTATTTTGTGACAATTGAAGCAATGGAAAGAATGAAATTTTCAGGATGTTTGACAAAACAATCCTGGCTTTGTAGCCTTACTTCCGAAACAACAGCAAAGCAGACTCTTCAGTTCATATGATTTCGAATATGTAGAGAAGACCACAAAAACCCCAAAGGAATTATGGTTAGAGCTAAAGGGGCTTAATATATTATTTATTAGTATAGAGCAAGTAACTCAAAACAAATGCCCTCTGCTCAATACATTTTAAAATTCCTATATTACTGAACCAGTAATTTCCTTTACAGCATTTCTTGATTTTAAGTTGTGTTGGGGATTTTTGCTGGACTAATCCTAAGCAGCTCACAGTTTCCATAGCTTTCTACTTTAATGCAATTATTGTAAACTGGAGGGTTACTTAATTCTGTGTGCCTCTTCTTAGTTAAAGAACGTGTATAATGTAAAGAGTTAGGAAATTTTTGTGGCTTGTTTTTTTTTAATTTTCTTAAAAAACAGGAGGCATTTCTTCATTTACAAATGGCAAGAGCAGAGCTGTGAATTTGGTAGGGAAAATAGTTGGGGAAGGATGGCCCTTCTCTGGAAGTGTTCAAGGTTAAGGTTGGATGTGGGCCCTGAGCAGCCTGAGCTAGGACAGTGTGTTCCTGCCCATAGCAGGGGAGTTTGAACTAGATGATTTTTATGATCCCTTCCAACCAAAACCATTCTATGATTCTATGAAATTCATGGGTTTTTTTTAATGCAAAAGTGGTTAAATTACAGTATATACTTGTAATCTGTGAATGCATAAAGGACTCAAATCTCATTAGCAGTTTTGTAACTGCATTGTAAAGGGTTCATTGGAAGTACAACAAATAGCAGACAAGCTATTCTGTATGCCATAAATATTGCAGTTAAAAATATTTTAACTTTTGTACCAATAACATCTGCAAAGCCATTAAAAAATAAACATCTTTTTTTTCTAAAAAAATAAACATCTATTTTATCAGCCCTATTTATATAAGTACCATGAGAGTGACCTTGCCTTACTTTCTTTTCTCATCAGAGACAGACACATGTGTACATGAGCACACATGTATTTACTCATTTATTATCTGAGGAAAAGAAGACTTTATTTTGGCAGCTGCATGGGTATAATATTCTGTTCCTTTAATGTACCCACAATTCAACAAGAAGGAAAAGAATACTGAGTAGTTTAAAAAAAATACCATCACAACCACCAACCCCCTAATATTCACTCAGCAGCTGCAGAAGATAATGGATGAACTTACTTTTTATATTTTTAACCACACAGACTGGATTAATTATTTATAAACCTTAAATATATAATGCTTTCAAAGCAGGGAAATGGACCAGGTTTCTAATTATATTGACTTCCAAGGTCCTATATGGAGAGAAAAAGCATTAAATTATTATTTATTCTGATCTTAATCTATACATTACAGGCTATCTGTGTATTGATTGGATCAGTATGTTTTTTCCTTCTAATGAAGGCCATTTGAAGACATCACTAGCTGCCATTCTAGGAAATGCATTATTGTGTCCTCTCTATCTTCCGACATAATCAGAAAGTCCTAGGATTTGTTGTGTCAAGGTTGGCATTTTGTTGCCTTTTTTTAAAGCATGATATGTGGTTCTAATTTTTATGAAAAATAGCCTCTTTGTTCCATTGTTAAAGGAAAACAGAGATGGCTGTTTAAGTGCGGCTTTGGATTTTACAAAGTAAGAGCTGCTCTTCCAGCATTTCTCAGCACAAACTAAAAACTGCAAAGAGACTGAGTTGAAATGGCAATGTATTCTAGAATAATAGAATCATAGAATATTCTGAGTTGGAAGGCACCTTCTATGGTCAAAGTCCAACTCCTTGCTCTGCACAGGACAACCCAAGAATCACACCATGTGTCTGAACATTGTCCAACCCTTGGGCTCTGTCAGGTTTGGTGCTGTGACTACTTCCCTGGTGAGCCACTCCCAGTGCCCAACCACCCTCTGGATAAAATACTTTTCCTGGTATCCAATCTGTTTCCAGTATGTGATACATTTTCTAGTCATTTCCAATGCAATGATGACAGTCGTCAAGAACATCTGAGATATAAAGATGTTCACTTACACTCTACATCCCTACAACAAAGAACATAAAATCAAGAGTTCTAAAGTTTAATTTCTTTTATTAAATACTGGTAAGGTATTAATTGTAAGAAAAAGGTATTTAATACTCTTTTTGTGATATAAAAACAATTATATTCATTTATAACCATTCTGTAACTTCTATACAACACTGTAATTCTTCTGTTTTCTCCTGCACTTTAAAAAATGTAGTTCATTCATTGGAAGATATAGATTCAGGTTAAAAATGAGAAAACATTTCTGAGACTGATTGAAGCACTGGAATAGAGTTACTAGGGCTAAAAACAGGCTAAACCACCCCTATCAGCTGTAATAAAACTGTAGTTATTTTTGCTCTGGGTTTTGAGAATAGCAATGAGCTCCTTTTTTCTAGCCCCATCAAGCTATTCTGGGTCAGTGTCTCAATAAAACGTATTCTTCAATTCCCTCTTAAATGCTTAATGTACCACAGAATTAACTGTATAGGTTTCAAGAAGAAAGGAAAAAAATCTGAAATATTTTAAAATTATTTCACACTTAGAGTTTTTATAGTCTTCCTTCCCTAACACAATACTTCTTACTGGTTTAGAGAATAGGTTGTTAGATTTTTCATGTTTCAATTTTCCTCAAGAGGGTCGAATTGGAAAATTCTAAAAATCTTTTCCTGTGTAGCTAAGAAGTGAAAATATGGCATGAGAAGGATTTAGATCTATCTCAGAACTTTTCTAGTATATCTGTTGCTGCAGTTTAGCTATACACAGTAAGAAAAGATTCAGAAAGCGGAAGATAAAAAACATAGTGAAAAATCTGCCAGAGCAATAAACTAATAATATACAAGTGCAGTGTCTCTGTGCCTTGAACTTCTTGAATTCCATTTCACTTCTAAAACATTTGACAGTCAATTGACCTAAGTATTGCAGGTTTACATTTTTGCATACAAAAATAATTAGGAAAAGTCTTGGAACTGAAAAAGTAAGCAAGAGAAGAATTTTTTCAATCTGAATCTTTATCATACATATAAAATAAGAATTATACAGGACAGTCCATTCCACTTCATTAAAAACAGATAAAATACTATGATTAGCTGGGTACAGATTTGAGTATGTTGATACAGTCTTGATCCTATTGAAATCAATAAAAAAATTCTCACTTCCTGAATTAGAGCTAGGATATAATTTTTCTTAATACATCTGTATTACAGAGAAAATTGAGTGGGAGAGGTAAACTTTCTGAGATTTCTGTCCAAACAAAAAACTCAATATAAAATCAAAAAAGATAGAAAAAAAGAGAGAATTATTTGAAAATCAGGCAAAACTGACAAAATTAATGCAAATATTGCAATTTAGAGTTTGTGGATGTTGAAATACATTGTCACAAACATTGTAATAAATGTGTAAGTGAACGAAATGAAATAGGGAAAATCCACAGAAACAATTAAATTTGTATGCTAAAAACTTCTTTAATCAAATATTATGTATAGTAAAACTCTATAGCCTCATGCAAGGACCTCTGTAAGAGTTCAGTTTGGATATATGCTTGTGAAATGCATGGAATACATTTCTGCACGCAATGGACCTTCAAAGAGATACTTAAGAACAACCCTGCTCCTTGTTTTCTTAGATGAAACAGTGCTTCTCAGCTGTCTCAGGGCACTGATGATGTCTCTCTTCCCATGCATTCTCTGCCAGTTACTGTAGAAATTGGAGTGAAATGAAGAGTATGTTGTCCCTGTCCCTGGTTTTATTCCACTGTGAAGGTTACACCTGTTACTGTGACATCGATAGAAACACACACAACAGGTGTTCAGGCAAAGAAGAAGAAAGGAAGTCTGTTTATTATTGACTTTGTATATATAAGTTTTTGGATAGTGATCAGAGATTGGACAGAGAAGTTACCACCTCTCCATCTTCACTGGTCACTTGAGAAGTCCATCAGGTGATATCTTTTACACAGGAATGTAAACATGATTCTTGTTTATCTTACAGTTCGTGAGAACTGACTCTACTATACTAAAACAAATCAGAAAGTTTATTTTCAGGGACAACATACACCTAAAAAAATTCTTGCATGTCTTGGTCATGCAATACTGGAACTTGACCACACAAATAGATGCATTCCGGGGTCCTGGAGACAGATCCAGGGAAACTTTGTCACAGCCTTTTAATACTTTAAGCAGTAAAATATAGGGAGTGGTTTTTATCTGGGCCTGAGGAGATAGGAGAAGGAGTAATGGCTTTAAACTAGATATTCCAGATAGATAGAATATCATAGAATGCAAATAGAAAGAAAAATTATTTCAATACATCTCTTATTACCAAATATATGGAACTAAAATGGCTTGAGAAAAATTTTTTAAAATATTTTCTCTTTCAAAGTACACAGTAATTTTTGTGATTCTGAATTTATCTCTTACAGCAACTTGTATAATATTTTCAACAATATTGTGAAATTAGGACATTATAATGACATTTAAAAATCTAAATATTTGTTGTATATGAAATTCAAAGTTCCATGTAGGGAATGGTTTGTCAATATCTAAGAACCAATATTAGTAATAAACAGGATACAAATATTAAAAAATAGCAAATTATTCTAATAATAAAAAAATAAAGTGTTAAATTTTGGGTTTAGAAAAGAAAATTAATCTTGCTCCAGAAATATTCAGAAAGGAGAAGAAAACAAAGACTCTTTCAAAAAATGGTAAATATCTAAAAGAGTGGTGGAACCATTGACTTTACATGACAGCAGAATTGTTTTTGTTGTGTCCTGTTTTCTTGGCTTCAGCTATTTTATCATCTGTAACTCAGGTATAACTGAAATTATCAGTGCTATAGATGCACTAAAAATTGATTCTGTGTTCCATAAACTTTAGACAGAAGGAATCAATATGCTTATTTAATTTCTGGGAAGATTGTGTACACAGTCATGGCAGGAAGGAAGGGTAATGAATCAAAACTGGTGTTTTACAAATCACTAAAAGATGATGGCAACAGTTATGTCTAAAGAGGTAAATGAAACATCAAGGCACATTTCCCATCTAAAGACTTCTATTAGTAATGCATTAGAGACATATTTCCTAATTATTTTTCTCCTCAACTAGCTTATATTCAACTTCAATTGCTGTTTAGAGACTTATCAAAGGACGTGCCTTTTGCAATATTGCCAAAGACTTAAACATAAAGAAAACCATTTTAAAGAAATATCTGGGCCAACCATTACTTGTGGTCTACTGAATTCTCAGCGTGACTATATTTTAATGTGCTGTCAGAGGTGAAAAAATAGTGGCTTCACTGCTGCGTTCCATTACCACAGTGTTCAGGAACATTTATGTTCAATTTCACAAATAAGTGCTGAAAATACAGACTGAACTATTAAGTCCACCCTTAATCTCTCCTAAACCTGTTACTGGAGATACCTTCATCAGTTGCTAGCAACAGGCAGCTCAAAGTGCCATTAAATAATTTGAAGTCTGAATATGTTAGTGTCAAGGCAAGATATTGTTTACAAATTCTACCTGAGCAATGGAAACATTAATCATTATGAAACTTTTAGCATACCTGAAGTTCTTAAATGAACAATGTGGTATTATATAATTTGGAATATTAGCTTGTCTAATTAAGAGCTAGTAAAGCCTGAAACCCAGCACAGGGATACCCATTTCTCCCCTAAGATCTATAATAACTTAATTCACATAACATGGATCACTAAAAATATTGTTGTTATTATGACAGTCACTATGACAAGATGCCAAACCTCCCCACACATCATTGTGAGATCCTAAATCATGTCTCTGTCCATGATCCTATCTTCCCATCACTGAAATGACAATAAAAAAGGGCTCTCATCATAAGAAGCTAAAAATAGCAACAAATGTTAAGAATTAAGCAAACAAGATCAAAGCAAGAAAAAAAAAGAAAAAAGTATCTTGTCTGTGAATCCTTTTGTTTCTTTGTTTCATTTTTATTTCATTTTTATAGGTGTCATTGCATTTCAACACTTAGGATACTTTTGTTTCATAGCTTTAGAATAATTTCTACTGGAAAATATACATTGTGTGAATTTTTGGAATGGGGTCCACATGTTAATTTATTAAGATAAATCCTTGATTTTCATAAGCACATAAATTCTAATTTGTAAAACAATTTGTGCAGAAAGTAATTTCACCATAGACAGTTGTAGTCTCAAGAAATTAGGCTTATTTTCTGTTCAGCAGAGATGACTTTTGTAGGAACAGAAAAAAATAATAATTTGGGGTTTTGTTTGGTTTTTGGGGGGACTTTTAGGTGTTCTGAGTTATCCTCTGGAGGAGTCTCCCAGACATTCCACTACAATGGAATAATGTGGCTTGTCAAAGAATTATGTTTGCAAGGGGAAATCACTGAGGCCAAAACCCACTACTATCAGTGTAAAGAAAATTTAGAAGCCACTTGAATTTCAGATGCTCTTCATTATACCTAGATATTTTCTATATATGGCTTAGAGTTCCTAAATACCAGGTAGCATTTGAGTGACCAAGTAAATTAAAACAGACAAAAAAAAAATACAATAAAATAAATAAAACAAGTAAAAGACCACACTGCCCAAACATTTTCATTCTCAGAAAAAAATTCAAGGCACCTATGTTGGAGCAAACTGTTTATATTTGATAACAATTGATTACCATGAGGCTACATAATTTTTTAGAGAAAATACAGTTATCTGTCCTTAGAACAGTGGCTCTACAAAATTAAAGCTTAGGCACATATACGAAAGCTTCATCTGCTGTGCAGAAGCACAATTTAGGGATAGATGCTGATATTCTTGAACAGGTAGTCCTGTGTTTTGAACCTTACTCTGCAAATCACCGGTGTGAAGGACACTATGTCTATTATGGTGTTGCTCATGACTGATTATAGTGACAGTAAATGAAGCTATCAAAGAACTAAAAAATAACAGAACTTGCATTTTCAAGTAGTTTTCTCAGAATTTACATTTTATTGTGTATGTTTCAGTAAATAGTTGTGCCAGTTGACAGGCTTTGCTCTGAAGTGGTTCTGGGTATTTTTCCCTGGGCATGAAAAAGATATTTTTTTACATATACTTGCACATTTTTTGTGATTTTGAAAAGTAAGCATTTTCATTTCTTCTATGTATATCAGAGGTAGTTTAGAAGAGAATTTCTATAATAGAATGTGATAAGTTATAAAATGTGATGAGTTGCTTAAAAAGAGACCTGGAAATTAACCATTCAAAGAACAGATATAAGGTCACGGTGGATGAAGTTCCAACTCACTGACATGTCTCAAATTGCAATACCTTAAAAAAAAAATGTTTGCACTATTCTAAAGGATTGTCATGATGCACAAAGTGTGAGGTGATTGTATGACCTATGTTAGGCACAGATTCAAACAAAACACTTAAAATTATACTTTTTGATCTTCAGACATTTGAATTATATAAACTTATATAACATACACTTCTGTCTGTAAATAAGATAGAGATGCAGCTCATTCTGTGGGATTGAATGAATGTATTTGTCCACTCAATTTTAATGTTTCAAAAATTTATTCTCAAATAATTTCCATTATGTTACTGAAACTGCTTTATTAGTATTGCAAGTCAATAGTCTTATGTGTATTGTTTATAAGAGGAAGAGGGTTTCGTTACTAAAATCTTACATGAAATTTGAATAATTATCGCATATTTCCCCAACATGGAATGAAATTTTATGGCAGAAATTTTAATCAGCATAACCATATCCATATTAAGACTAATATTCTAAAACACATGCAAGTGTAATCTGAAATATCTTTATATACTGAAACTACTGCCCATAACAAAAGAAAAAACCAAAAACAAACAAACAAACAAACAAAAAACAAAACAAAAAAAACAACAACCACAAAAAAATCAGACTTGACTATTAAATAAAATGGTGTCTGAATGGTCAAGATGGGTAGCACCTGAGGTAGCTGTCTTCTCTCCAAATGTGTAATTTGAATTGAAATATTGTTGTTTTTTCAAAAGAGACATGAAAGAGGACAGATGAAACATGAGTCAATCACAAATATTTATCTATAGGTATTATTTATAATTTTTTTTTTAAGTACAACATTACATATATGATATATAAACCAGAGACAAGATCTTTGGTTAACTTAATTATAAATAAATTGTGCTGGTATTAACTAATTATCATAGAAGTGCTGAAACTGGCAGTGACACAGTTCATGAAAAAATACTTATTTTCTGTGTTTTTTTCTTTTCCTAAACCAGCAAAAAATCTAATAAAATGTGGTGGAAAGCATTCTCTTCTACTTTGTGTACAGTAATCAAAATTGTTAAGTAATAATAAATATATAGTGATTACATAATGCTGAAATGCATAAATTTTGTTTCTAAAAAAGAGACACAAATCCTAATATATCAACTACAAATCTGAAAATATAAAGATATGGCAATGAAATAGTCACAGTTGCAAAAACCCTTCTTTCCTTGCATCATTCTGTCTGTTGAATCACACAAAACTCTTTTGATATTTGCATCCACAAAGGGAATAAAAGATGTTTAAGTTTTCGAAAAAAAATAAATTTGGAAATCTTCATTTATATATTGTCTTACAAACTACCTGCTGAACTGCCAATAAGCTTAATGAGCTTTATAGTGCAACAGTTTCATCAGCTCAGATTCATGCTGTCCTTTCTGATCGGATCTCTCTCGAAAGAGAAAGACATTCATGTGGAGAAAATTAGCCTGTGACATAGCATAAGATTTCCAGGACTATGTTTTTTTTTCAGGTATAAAGGAAAATGAATTTCACCTAAGGGAAATTAAAGATTTTGTATACAGACTGCAGTTCTAGTAACACATAAAAGTGTAATAGAAAAATCCACCTCAGTTGGAGAAAAGTAAATTCATTTAGATATTCCCAAATGAAACACTTCAAAATTTGTTGTCTTATGAGGAAAAAAAAAATCAGTTTGCATTTGCAAAAATTGGATTTTTCATGAAAGAGATATTCCAAAATTCTTCTAATTATGGACAGAGCATTTCAAAAGTCCTTTAAATTTCTGTAAAAAATTCCACTGAAGCCCTAACTATAAACCCTTCTCCAACTTTAACATGCAGAATTTGCACAGCCATCAGGCTACACGTTTCTTTACTCTGAATTTAAATGCCTACCTTGGAAAAGAGCCTGGTAATGTGGATAGAGGTTCCACTCTGTAACTGGATACAGTTTTTAGTAAAAAATTGTCAGTGAATAGCAGGTGAAGTAAGATTTATTTGTTTCTTAGTGCACGATATTTGTTTCAGAAGCCCTGTACAAAAATACCTTAAATGTAATGCATATTTTTTTCACATTCATTTTATGGAGTCTATGGGAAAATTACGTTCTCTGAGACTTCCATAAACATCAGAAGTAGCAAAAATCTAAAAAGATTTTTTTTAACAGCAGACTTTGATGCTTAGTATTATAAGCTATTGGGAGAATATATTAATAGAATGTGCCACATCCAAATTCTAGGAAGTTCCAGTCAAAATATATCTTAAATGAAAAATAGCAAATCTGACAAATCAATTTATGATGTTACAATTTGCTTGCAATAAAGTTTTAAAAAGTAAAATGGGAGTTTTGCCTGGAATTTTATAGTCTTTTATGATACCCATAACAAAACACCCAGTCACTTAACCTCAGAGAGTCTGAGATATCTTTTGGGCTCATGAGACTCAGGAATGGATTTAGAACTAAGGGATTGATAAAAAGAGGGCTGGGGGGTTTTGGTTGTTTTTTTTTTTTTTTTTTTTTTCCATTTTCATTGTCTTTACAATGTATTGTATGTATTTAACAGGATTTATTTATGCCCTGATTGTTTCTGACACAGTTTGAAAATGAGGTATTTTGCTTTTGTATAGAAGCAAATGCAATTTGGTGTGAAATCAGTTTTTGTGAGATTGACAAGAAACTGAAAGAAGAAAACCCTTGTCAGCTAGTGGGTGAATCACCTGTAAACAGTGCTGGTTGAAGGACTCTCTTATGCCTCCTATCCTTTTGTTATCTTCCAAACCAAGGCAAAAGGTGTTAGCGAGGTGCTAATGTTAGCTCGAATAATATTCATAGACTGATATGTGGCTCCTATGTATTATAGACACACAAAAAAAAAAAGTCTTTGAGAAAAGGAAACTCAATAAGAAGAGAAAACCCAACAAGATGATACACATATTTGTAACCAGACAACAAGGTGTATAATACAGTGCATTACAGTTTCACAAACAATCAATAAAAAATATTGGATATAAAATTACTTTTTGATTACCACTGTGAAAACACAAGCTTCTCAAGTCATTCCCCACACTGCTATTGATTTTCCTCTACTTTTTCTGTTGAATTTTAAAAGCATTTTGCATTTATTCCTCATACTCCATTCTGCTGCTATATGTTAAGAAAATGTACAAAGGAAAACAGGAAAGATTTAATGTTGGAGAGGTATGAATATTATTTTTCATACTTTCATCTCTGCTCTTTCTAACACAGCTTGTTTAAGTCTGAGATATGTTTTCCTAGTCACACTACACAGTGGAATAACCAGAATTTTCCTAACCTTTTAGCCCCTTCATTCATTTAATGCTGTTAGCCTTTACCACTCCATAGCAGCTTTCTATCATGTGGCACTTTGCTTTCTGCCAGTTCCCATAGCAATGGTCAGGTCATATGTCAAATGAAAGAGTGATATACTAAAGTCATATCTCAAAGATGGTAAGTGGGTTCTTTTATTTTTCATTTGTCAATTTTTCAAATACTCAGCAACAAACACAATACTTCTGCCTCTTTTCCTTTCCTGCAAGGTCAAGTAGAAAACTTAAGGACAAGGACAAAGACTTACAAATATTTTTTCTATTTTATTAACTTCTTTCCTCAATGAACGTAGGTATAGATGTAAAAAGAGTTACTTTCAGTTTAAGGAGTGGTACAAATTTCTCTCAATACCTGCCTGTTGGTGAGACCAGTGTATGCATCTTGTTATTTTTTCTATTATCTTGAACATGTCAGTGTCTCTAG
Source organism: Sitta carolinensis (assembly GCA_032173965.1). NCBI lineage: Eukaryota > Metazoa > Chordata > Aves > Passeriformes > Sittidae > Sitta > Sitta carolinensis. The sequence continues at coordinate 54,003,048 of CM063313.1, forward strand.
TCTGTTGCTGTTCTGGTGTTCACTTTGATGAACATATGTATTTAAAATGCATATCTCACTGGATATTGCTGAAAAAATATGCAAGGATATTTGTACAAGTTAGCACAGTATTGAAAATCTCTCTTGGAATGAAAGAGAATTATTATTTATCAAGCATCAACACAATGCCCAGGCTAACAGTGAGAGAAATACTACACTCAGAAATTCAAGGGAATAGTTCTTGCCAACAGAGTGCAGTTCTCTAAAAAGTACCTATGCTATAACTCAGAGGTAGTGGTCCTACTCTTGCAAGAAAATTAATTACACAATGATGAAAATGGGGAAAAAAATTAGTTTCAGGAGTGATGAGAAACAGAGATGCATAAGAAAGCCATCTGGAACATATGCTCTAATCAAGACTTTGATGAAAACTTCATCAAAACAGCAACGTGTGTAAAAACTCTGCTGACGATATGAAATCCTTTCTACCCAGAGATTAAATGTGCAAAAAGCACTGAACATCATGTTATCCTACATTGGACACAAGTGTCAAAGAGACATTGCTAAGACAACTTCAAATAACATCCAAACATAAAACAAGATGTCAAAAATGTTGGGTGCTTGAAAAATAATACAATCGTTAAAATTTTGATGTTGACATTCAATAGGAGTCTACAGAACAGAATAAGAAATAAGAATACTAATCTGACCATCAGTTTGCCAGATTCTGCCTCTGGAAATTTCTCATATACACAATATTACTTGTTTAGCTAATATGAAGTAGAGTTATTTACAGAAAACACAACCTCAAATTAGAAATGAAATTATTTGCCATCTATAATAAATACTGAACGTTGATGCAGATTTAAAGGAAATGTAGTTGGTTTTTATATTTCAAGAGAAAATATGGTGACCATAAAGGAGTTTTCTTATAAAGTAGATAAATAATGTGATCATTTTGCATCAGTTATCATAGAAAATTACTTTAAAATAATATCAGATTAATTTCTTAAACTGTAGCTACGGCCTTTATTAAAATGAATCCACTCTTTTATTTGAATAACATGATTTAAGTAACACTAGCAGGGTTCCCCACATCTGGGTTATATTAGTACAATTCCCCTTTCTAAGAAGGGCACAATGTGCCAAGGGATTGACATATTATCTTTGGTCTTTATAATAAATTACATGTTTTTAAAAGTTTTCAAGAACTAGTTCAGGCATTAACAACCTTCAGGTATACAGTGACTAGGTGTTCTAACAGATATGTAAAGACTCCATCCCCTCAACCCTGAAGCCATTAAATAAAGAGAAAAAACCAACAAACACAGAAAAACCCACATTCTTTTTATGTTTAAGAAAACATCTAGAAGCACTGAATCGAATTATTCTTTTCATTAGTGGATTTGTTTGTTTGTTTGTTTAATCTCAGGCAGTGACTGTTTTTCCCCATCAATTATCAGACTGGATACATGTCTTTATAAAACGTTAATTAGAGATTGCACAGATTATACAGTGTATATTAGTGCATTCAGCCATATATGTATGACAGCTTAGTAATGAAATTTGGAAAATTCAATTCCTTATAATATTAAAATTTATTCTACTGTAAAAAGCTTTATACATTATCGTCTTGACCTTTTGCAAAAATCTGCTGCTCAGTGAGATTTTTGATTAAATAACCTTCCTAATTGTAGCTCAACATATTGAATTTACTTGTTTGTCTTTCATTTCTGAGTAGTGATTTACTCAAAAATGTCTTTAAAGAGAAAGCAATTAACTCAACTCATACACTGATAATTGTTTCACATGCTTTAATTTCATACAGGTATTTAACATGCATGTGAATTGCACCAAATAAAAACAAAGAAAAGATCAGAAATGCATGCATAAAAATAACTTATTATAAGCTTTAATTCACCATTTAGAATCTTGAATTTCAGATTTGTAAGAACAGAAAGTATATTTTCATTTTGTCTGAAAGTGTAAAAATACTCAATTTTTTGAATCCAAGATTGTGCCTTTAATGTTCATTGTTGTTCACCCATACAAGATTACCATTAAACTTTGGTCAAAGGTGCAGTCTGTTTTGATGCTGATTTGTGTTGGAATTTTCCATCATCTGCTCTCTGTCCTGCACTAATAATCCATAGTAATTTTCAGAATAAGTTTAAGTGAATGTTTATAAATGAGAAAGAAACATATATGCTACAAAAAAAAATAATTTTCACTGTTTTCATTTCAGTTTAATTTTTCTAATGAGTACTAATTAATTATGGACTATGTAGCTACATATATTTTTCAGAAGAAAATAATACTCTACATGGATTTTTAAAGTGTCTGGTTTTCTCTTGTAGCTCTCTTCTACACCTTTACTATGAACAGCTTTCCATCCCATTTGTAAAAACGGTGTTGCATTTGACAGCAATGAGAAACATAGTTCCTAAAATATTAAAACATTCTTATAACATAACTAGTTTTATTTGATTGTTTGAGAGGCATGGGCAGATGGAGATATGACTTAAGAGAACAAAGATGTCTAGATACTGTGATAACAAGGTTTATGGCAAGAGTTGTCCATTGTCTCATTGCTTACCAGTGAAAACTGAGGGAAAGTGTGATTACAGTCCTCAGCTCAGAAGGTGAGCTGCCTCAAAGCCAAGAAGAAGCATCTATTCCCTATGTTCACAGAGTAAGTAAGTAAGGCAGTAGGTTTAAATTGCTCCAGGTAAGGTTAGAGTGGGTACACAAAAAACCTGTATACAAATAGGGCGAGTTAAGTACAGGACATTTCACAGCCTGCCATGCACAGCTGTGCAGTCTCATCCCTGGAAATTTTATGTTCAGCCTAACAGCTCTTCAAAATACTGTCTTTGCTTTTTTCTGCTGGAAGTTGAATGAAATAGATATTATCCATTATTTTGGTCAGGATGCCACGTGAGACCTTGTATGTTCTGAAGTTAGGGAGCAAAAATTACCACTGATTTTTGGAATGCTGGAATTCACTATTTATCTTTTCCATATTAAGAAGAGATAATGAATTATATGTTAGTGTAAAGCTGAACCTAAAATATTCAATACTGCTGTATTGCAGTCTAAGAAACTGGGGTTTAGCATAAGACAGAGTCATGACATGTCTACTTTTACTATTAATAACAGATACTTTTGTCATTCTTTCTCATATTCATTGGTGTTCTGTAAGATTTTTTTCCCATTTCTTTGGAGAACTGGGGAGAGACATGAATTCACAGTATAACAGCTGTTCTAGCTGTGTTAGCTAAAGGTACTAACTTCATTCATATCATATACATCATCTGCCACTGTAAATCAGGAGTGGGATCTCATTATCAAAAATCTCACTCATTTTTTTCACAATTCTTATTTAGGGTCAGTTAACTTTTTAAGCAAACACAATGATGAAAATATTTAGGATCTTAATAATTATAGTATATTTAATAGCTGAAATTATAGCATCTGTAATAACAAAACAGTAGAATTTTCTATTCTCAAAATTAACATGTTGAGAACAGAAAATATTTGATAGAATAAATATAGAACTGGAAGATTATATATCAAAATAGTAAATAAATACTTAACAAATACTTACTAAGGTATTTTACAGCCTTTTCTCCCTCTTTCTTGTAATAAAATCTGAGGGTATTAGTCATCTTTTTATTGGTTAATACTCCTATCTGTTCCAATATCTGACCAAAAGTTGAGAAAAAAAAATATATATTTTTCTCTGATTTAAAGTGACAGATGATGGACCAGAAGCATCCACTAACAGACTTACCTGTTAAAATCAAAACACAGTATTTATTAATTAAGCATGAGTTCTCTGTGTTACTAATCACCACACTGTGCTGCTGCTTGAACCCCTGTTAGAGAAGATCCAAAAAAGAAAAGGATAAAGTCAAGAAACCAGGATAACAGCATGCTTTAAAACAGCACAGATTTGTAGTTTTCTTACATGGATGGATCTGCGTGGCACTATCATATGTCCATGGTGCTTGCTTCTTCCTGTCTTGCTTTGTTTATATCACTTCCCACTTGCATTCTGATTTTCCAGCCTTGAGTGCTGAGATCTCTCCACAGGTTTAATGAAGTCTGCTAAAAATTTCCAAATCTTCTCAAGTAAGCAGCCCTGCCACAGATTCGGCTCTCTCTCCCTTGACTATACTAGAGACAGAATATGATTTGTACTCTGACAGAGTAAGCCTTTGCTTTATCAGAAAGCATATTAGTGTGGGTATGTCTCAGAATAATGCATCTGAGCAGCATCTGAGATTCTGACTAATTTGTTCTGCTACTAAGTGAAAGATAAATTTATTTCAGTACATAGATATGGAACATCATGTTTCTTAGGAACTATTTGTCTCATCCTAAGTCTGTGACAGTCTGGGAGCTTTCAGTGCATAAAATGCTATTTAGGGGAAAGACTGAGCTTCACAAAAAAGATAAAATTGTGATAAACAGGAATTCTGCAAGAACATTACAAGAGTTCAGTGCCATAAACTCACACAAGTTTTACAGTCTTTACTTTTGCCTTATCTCTTCTCACTCCAGGATACAGAGGTAATGGAACTGGAAGATGAGAGACAGTGCTTGTTTGTGAAGTTGTTTTGATTAAAGCACACAGAAACATGGAATAGCTAACATTGGAGGAGTCTTTGAAGGACGTCTTGTTTCAACCCTCCTGCCATGGGCATTGACACATTTCACCAGGACAGGTTGCTCAAAGCCCCATTCACCCTGGCCTTGAACATTTTCAGGCATCCACAACTCTGGGTAACAACTTTCAGTGCCTCACCACCCCCACAATAACAAATTTCTTCCTAATATCTAATCTAAGCCTGCTTTCACTTTAAAACCATTCACACTTGTACTGTCACTCCATGCATTTATAAAATATCTTAACATGTCTTCTTAGAATGTTGTCAGACAAAGGAGGACTGGTTGGAGATGTGAAGATTTGGGGCAGCCTTGGCCACAAGTGACCATGAGATGGTGATATTTAGAATCCTGTGTGGATAGAGCAGGGCAATAAATATGAGTGCAACCCTGGACTTAAGGAATGGTAACTTTGGTTTCTTAAACGACCTACTCAGAGGAATCCCATGAGTTAGGTGTCTAGAGCATAGGGGGATCCAAGAGATCTGGTTTATATGCAAGTATCACTTCCTCCATGCTTAAGATTGCTTCATCCCGATCAGTAACACACCAAGAAAAGAGGGCAGGAGACTTGGGTGGATGAGCAAGAAGTGTCTGGCAAAAACAGAAGAAGGAAGTTTATGAAGTATGGAAACAGGAAGAGGGTGTTTGGAAGGAACAAAGGAATTTTGCCAAAGTATGTAGGGATGTGACAGAGATGGCTAGAGTCCTTTTGGGATTAAATCTCACACAGGAAATAAAAAAAAAAAAAAAAAAAAAAAAACAATAAGAAAAGGCTTTTTCAGATGCACTGGCAGCAAGACTAGGGAAAACGTGGGTCCACTGCTGCATTGGGCAGGTTTTCTGGTGTTGAAGACAAGATGGAGTTATTGAATGCCTTCAATATCAGTATCATTCTTTACTGAGTGGGTAGAGTCAGACACTTTTCAGTGGTGCCCAGTAAAAGGACAAATGGTAAAGTGTACAAACTAAAACACAGAAACTCCATCCGAACATGAGGAAGAACATCTTTCCTTTGAGGCTGACCTCAAAGAACCCTGGAACAGGATGCCCAGAGATGTTGTGGAGTCCCCTTGTCTTGAGATATTCAAAACCTACCTGGATAAGGTCCTGTGCAACTTGGTCTAGGTGAATCTGTTCTAGCAAGGTAGTGGGGACCATATGATCTCCAGAAGACACTTCCAACCCCAGTCATTTCCATTCTGTGGTTCTGTGACTCTGTGATCTTTCACATGCACTTGGACATGTATGTGAATTATGTACATTATGTCTTCCAGTCTGATATTCAATGGACACATTAAATAAATAAGCCACTAAATGAAAGCCCCAGTAGAAAGTCTGCATTAGAAACCTCTGGCCTGGAATAACAGGACCCAAGGGAATGACCTCAGATTGTATCAGGGAAGGTTTAGATTTAATATTAGGAAAAGGTGGTTCACCCAGAGAGTGATTAGGCACTGGAACAGGTTCTCCAGGGAAGTGGTCACAGCACCAAGCCTGAAAGAGTTCAAGAAATGTTTACACAACACTCTCGGGTTCCTGCAGTGACTGTCGGTGATGTCCTGTGCAGTCCCAGGAGCTGGATTTGATGACCCTTGTGGGTCCCTTCCAACTCAGGATATTCTGTGATTCTCTGAGACTGTAAAGCCTGCAGAATTGTGTTAATTATATACTGGTTTCAATAAAATGTTTATTTAGGCTGCTGCACAAGAAAGCTAGTGTGGTGCTGCTGCACTGTGTTAAGCTGCAGCTTTCACTGCAGTTTTCCATCCCAAGAGTCTCCATGACTACATTAGAGGAATTAGGTCCAAACACCTTGCACAACCTAAAGGAGTAAGTGGCGTTCCAGTGGATAGGATTCAAGGTTACAAATCCCATACAATATTTTTCAAATGCTGGATTCATCTGTCAGGCAGAGGACAGCCATGTTTCCACTTGGGACCTACAGATACTGTTACTGGGTCCTGAAGACCATCAAGACCTGTTCATAACTGCTGCTCGCACCAGAAACAGGCTAGGATTCCTACACCTCCAGGAATCCCAGACACCATAGGCAGCTCTTTTCATTCAGAAAAACAGAATTTAGAGTCAGAGAAAGAACACATGATCTCCTTGGTTAAGGGAAAGATGATTTAAAGAATCAGAGTTCCATCACAATGCTGATAAGCCTGCTTCCCTCTCACTTTCCTCTACAGTTCTTATTGGAAAGAATAACAACAGCCAGCACTTTAAGGTTTTGCAACCTCCTATTCACAAATTCCTTAGTGCAGCCTTTCTCCAATTACTGCAAATTAAGTCCTTATCAGAACACTGAAAATATTAGAAATAGTACTCAATTTTGCTTTTCATGAGTTTACAAAAATGTTTTCCAATAATTATGTCCTGGTTTCTATTCAAAACCAGGCAGAAACATCAATTCATGTTCTGGTTTGGGTTTGCCAATTTGAAATTATCTAATCAAGAGCAAAGCAGGCTTAAGCTTAAGTAATAAGACTTTATTAACTAACACTAAAAGGAAAAAACCTAAGAATCAGAATGAAAATGAAACCTTCAAAACACTCTTCCTCCCCCCCCAACCCTTCTTTTCTCCCAAGTGACAATGTAAAGAAAACAACACTGAGAAATACCAGTCAGTTTTTCACCTCTAAAATAGTCTTTCTTCATTTCACTTAGAGAAGGAAGCACCTCTCGTTTTCTATATAAAATTCCCCCACAAGAAAGCAGTTCTCTCGTGGTTCCAATCTTCATGAACAAGAGCCACACAGAAGATCTGCACTCATGAAACTCCTCCAATATTCACAGTTGTGCCTCTGGGCCACTTCATTGTATGAGTTTTTATTTTAAAGATAACTGTTCAAAACAAATGATCTCTTTATTAATCTTTGGGATCACCTTCACCTCAGGAAACTGAGATTCACTTCTTTCAAGGGCAGTGAGTCTATCATTTCATCTCTCTGTTCAGCTTCTCATGAAATCAACAGTCACTTCAACGTTTCATTCTTTTGCTCAGGTTTTGAACTTTCTATCTTCCCCATACTTCTCTATGTTTTAAAGGAATATTTCAATATATAATAGCCAACCACCATAGTTTACGAGAGTCTTTTACAGCTTGAAAGCAACTTCCGATACTCCTTCCCTCTCTATCTTTACTCCTTCTTGACTGACTTTGATACGTCCTGTGGTCTTGAATATTTGCAATCAATGTTTCTCTCGCTCGAGAGAGGATGGAGGTTCTTCTAGGTCCCATCTGTGCACTGATGCACTGAAAGAGTTAACAAAGGCAGTGTCCAGGCCAAGGCATTCTCCTGAGGGATTGTGGTGGTGCTGGAGCTGTGCCAGGATCTCTGCCAGGCCATAGCAGTCCAAGGTGTCATGCCATGCTGAAGGGGAGGTGGGGGGCAGATCTCAGAGGGGCTGTGCCCAAAGGCAGACACTGCTGGTCTTTTGCAGCTGGGGGGGAAATCGGACAGATCCTCAGATCCCCTTTTCCACCCCTCGGTCTTATCAGGGGGGCCCGTCCCTCAGCATCAATTCTCTGCCTCTCTGCCCAGAGTTAAACAGAGGCAGAGCCCAGCAGCAGAGCAGAGCTCTGTGCCAGGAGATGTTCCCAAACACGGCTGAGCCCTGCCTGGACTGTGTGGTCTTCCCCCCTCCCCCCACTCAGCCCAAGGCCAAAGGGGGGAAGGTCTCTCTTGGACAGCTGGAACAAAATAAGGAGTTCCCAGGCTTTTTGTCCTCCCAAAAGTAATAAGAACTAGAAAATAAAAGTGTTTTCCCATTGGTCCAATAAAATGACAATCTCAAAACTAGCCAGTTCAGTTCCATGGACTGTCAAACTAGCAACGTAGTAGGAAGGAAAAACATGTTTTTGTCATTGTATTCAATCAAATGTTTATCTAGAGTCAGTTTTTGCCATTATAAACTCCATTTTTTTCTCTAATGAAAGAATGTGTAATGCACTGAATAAAAGGCTAAAAAGTTTTCTCTCGCTAAAATAGTAATAAATAAATAAAGTAAATAAATAAATAGTTAAAAGATATATTCATTATTTCATGCCTTACTTGAAACCAATAGTCAATACTGCAAACGGTTCATCTGCAATCTACCTGAATATCCTATCAATATCAATATCCAACCTTTCCCAGACAGCACATTTTCTATGTTATTTTATAAGATAGACAAAGTTGTCACTCTTTAAATGTCTTGTTTTCCTAGCAGAATTTGGTAGGACCTTGTAAAACTATGGTATACCAAAAAACATGCTCATATTGAAGTTTTCTGTGATCTCCCATCTTTACTAAAATTTGTATTTTATCTACAGTTTATCTTCCATAACTGCTAACATGCTAAGGAAAAAGATTGTTTTAAGAAGACCAAGAAGTGGCATTTGGAAACTAAGCACAAAAAAATGTAATGTATGTTTACATTATTGTAATTTGAAGATGTATAAATACATATATAAGAAAAACTACAAATACATATATAAACAGACCATTAGAGAATCTGAATATACAAAAATTTAATTAAAAGTCAATGCAATTTCACATACATGAAAATGCTCAAATATTTCAACAGCACAGTAATATTTTCTAAGCAAATTTTTTTAACAAATAGGACATGTTATGAGACTGTCGTGCATGTGTTCAAGGCAGAAGGATCTATAATAGGAATATTTTCAGGGAAGAAAATGGTCTCTGTAGGACATAGTTGCTAGACTGCTGTTTTAAACTTCTCCCAGATACTTTGAATACACATATAATAATAATATAATAATAGAATACCATTGTCCTGTTTAGTTATTCTGTCTTTCTGGGGTAACAATGCTGCTAGAATTAAGGTGCATAGTGATGTAGTCACATTTTCAGGCACAGAGTTAATGCTGAATATTTCACCTACAGGAGATACTGACATAGAAGCAGATACAGTAAAACCAGACCCAAGAACAGTAAAAGAAATAATTACTTCCTCTGTGGCAGTATAGCACAGAACTTCTTCAGATAGATATCCTAGGAGCACAGCCTTATGGGATAAATCAAAAATTTCAGGCTAATCTGAATCACTTGACGTGGTGTGTGGAGCTTCATTCTAATCCAGGTCCACTGATTTCCTTCTCATCAAAACAAAGATTTAAGGGTGGTGGGTTTGGAAACAGACCCAGACCCAAGTCCTCACCTCAGCCTCAGCACAGAAATCTAATGCAGACAAAACACACACCTGAAGAATGATTTGGGAACTACTGCTGGGCACTTCACATTTCACTCTGACCACAGGGCATTTGACACCTTAGCTTCAGCAGCTTCCAAAGGAATATCTAAGATTGAAGAAGAGGAGAATGGGTGAAACTGGGATTCACAAACCTTGATAAAAATGGAATGAAAAGATAAGGGGATGATTAATCTGCAGAGAAGAAATCAATAAAAATGTAGAAATATTATTTATATTGAGAGGAATAACACAAATTGTTCCAGCTTCCATAAAAAAGGAAATATTCCAGACAAATCACTATAGCCTTGTAGATTTTGAGAAGAAAATTACCAGAGCCCATGAAGTTCTAGTTCTCATTTTCTTTCTTGTAACTTTCTAAAATCTGAATGATTGGATTTTCTAAAGTACCATGGAGAGACTTTCTTTCAGACATTTTCATAAAATTTGACGAATATATGTTTTTCACAAGAATGATGGCAACTTGTGTTTTATAGATTTTCACCATAATTTGAAAACATTAAACAGTGCGTTTTTAAATACGGTACCAAGGACGGTATTATAGCAATTTATATGAAACAAATCATATATACAAGACATAGTATAATGAACTGAATTTCAAATAATGACATTTCTCACTGCAAAAATGCTAAATGAGTGGGGAAACAGAAGGGAGACCTGTAAAGCATGTATATCAATAATTTAACTGTCAAAATATAGGACTTTGGATGAGGGACAATGCATCAGTATCAGTCTTCACCCCCAAATTTACTTCTTTTTATGGTAAAATTGTCTTATAGCACTCTTTAAGTATGAAAAAAATCAGTGTTTCATTAATTTATTCACACAATAAAGGGCTTCAGCAATATGGAAAAATGGCTTATTGCAAATATTAAATTTGGAACAGACTCACATTTGATTTAATAAATGTACCTCCTGGAATCACACCTTGTATCCTAAAAATTCCTCTACTATGCTTTTAAATTGAACTCAGAAATATACACAGATTAATGGCTTGCCTAAGACCCAAAATGGCAGTTCTAGAGGAAAACTCATGAGGTTTCCATTTCTATTATTTCACAGCTGTAGTCAGCTGTTCACAGACTGATCATAATGCATGACTTTACTAGTTTTTCCAGTAAAGTCACCATAAATCTTCTTGGTCCACTTTTGAATGTAGTTCACTGATGAGATCTAGGTAATACTAACAGTGAAATAACAAAATCATCTTATAAAAACAATGTAATTGTGATTGGCTTTTGGGTTTTTTTAAATAACAAGAAGAACAAAAACACACAAAAAACACAGTAAGAAAAAAAAAAAAACATAATCTCCCAGCATCAATAACTATTTATTTTCTTTTTTCCTTATTTCTATTTTTGTTGTTTTTCAGCAGATTACAGTCTGATGTATTTTAGAAGTGGTTTACTGGCAAGGTTTACAGAACCTGAAGGATATGCCAAAGCTAGTCTACAAATAATAATAAATAGTAACCTGCTTTTTCCCACCTCCCTTTCTGTGAAATGTTGCTTGAATTCAAATAATAAATCTGGAAAGGGAAAGCTCTGTTGGTATTTGAAATCCCTCTGATACGTTTTTGAACCTATTGATAGTATTTTTTCTGAACTAGAAAGGTATTGCTTATTTTGAACTGAAAAGCTGTATAATATAAGGAAGCTATATCATTCAAGTGACATGAAATAAATCTCATTAGCACAGACTCCACAGTAATTTAACCAAGATGGTGTCTTTTAGCATAGTAAGATTGATTAATGAAAATCAATATATATGTGTGGTTTATCTGCAAAGTAAGAACAATTGCAAAGGATAAAGAAGAAATCTTAAAATCTTAGCCTTGTACAACAATCACATGATCTTTTATATCTAAAATATTTGATTCTGAGCTTTTAGTTTCTTACCTATGTTCAATCTTCCAATAGAAATAAAACTGAATATGGTCAGTCAGTTAAATTTAAAGAGTACAAACTGTAATTCTGTATTATTTGGTTTTCAACAAAACAGATCTAAATTCTGGTAGCATGATCTCTAAATTAATATCAGAGACTACATGCTGTCTTTTGTAAAGAAACCTCAGTTCTAAGTCTCAGAACCATGTACAAGAACACAAATATGTAAAATGCAAGCATAAATCTCAGGGATTCCAAGTAAATGGAAAATAGAAAGGGTGAATGAGAGGCATAGATCACTTTCTTTTTTTTTAAGTCTCTGGTTTAAACTCAGAAATACAAGTGTGCAAGGAGTGAAAATGGTCCAAATCATAATCTTTGGCTGTACTAGAAAATAAGTCCAGTAAGGACTTTTAGCTCTAACAGATGAAGAGAATACTGTCTTTTCTGGGTGAGTTGGTGTCTATATTTGTTTTCAGATTTACAAGACACCTTATGATGTCATGCAGGTGAACACCAATATCACATCCAAAAAACAGCAGTAGAAACACATTTTAACAGATAATTTAGGGATAGTAGAGTTAGTGCCAAAGCTAAGTTTTAAGACCGGTGATTCTTATACTTCTGTGATAGAGACAGATATTCATCCTTAGGTAGGGTCAGTAATTATGCCATGCATAAAAATGCCATGCATTCAAAGTCAGAAAACAAAAGAGATAACAAAGATTTTTCCCCTTAAGTCATCCAAAAAACCTTCAGGGACACAACTTTAACAGTACTGTCCATTGACTTAATAACACTGATACAGACCAAGGTTCCAGCCCACTTTTTCCTATGTCAATGCATCCTGAATTTCGAGGCTTTTTTTTAATCTGGAATTCAGATTCCAGTGTTTTCTTGGGAAATTAGTGTTTCCTCTCTTTGATAACTTGGTATGCACATGGGCAGAATGGGGGAAGTAAAAGGAGGATTTTGGAAAGTAAAAGATTTGAGAAGTGCAGACATATGAATTTCCTTTATCTTTTCTTCGGCAAGTAGAATATTTCTGTGCCTATTTGATTCACATAGATACAAATTTAGGAAATGTAAGTGAAGAATCATTACAAATTACAGCTATTCGTATCTCTGTAGTGGGCATGTCAGATCACATAGGCAAATACTCTTTAATATCCACAATACACGTAATGAAAATTAATCAATTGCAATTAGTAAGCAAGGAACAAAGTTTGTAATTTTAAAAATATAATGGGAATGTTTCTCTTGTTAAGCAATGACACAGTTCAGACATGATAGTTTATGTGTTCAGTTGTGTTCTTCCTAATCACTTATTTTTCAAAGAACTCCACTAGTTTGAATTTTCCCACTAGTATAGTGTAACTTGCAATTTTTGTTTAGTAATTTCATATTGATAGTCTATGTATGATTCCAGCAGACACCTGCTCTATGCAGAGTGATCGTAGGTAAACTACACCTGAAGAATTATTTCCTCGGACTTCTGTCCTCCACATTATAACATGCTGAGGCTGATAGACAGCAATTGAATCTACTGTATATATCATATATATATACATATACATATCATACTGTATATGATATATATATATCATAATGCCGTAGCAATAGAGATGAGATCATATTTTGCAAACAAAATTGGCAGCTAGATGAGACTCACTACCTACTGGTGGCCAGCACATTCCTACAAAATGGTTTGAAAAAAACATTGTGATATGGTAACATGATAAGCAACGCAGAATAAAGCAAATCGATCCATGTGTAGCAAATTCACTAGCTGGCATGGAAGAAGTATTCAGTTGAACTTTCAACATAGTTGAGGAAAAAAGAAAATCCCATTTCTTTCAGTAAGAAGAACACAGTTGTATCTTTTTCCTTCACTTTTAATTTTTCCCTGAATGCTGCATTTTAGAGTTTTAGCTTTTCATGACTTTGTTTTAACAATCTCATCAGAAGACACTAGTCATTTAATATATTTAAAATCTATTGAAGCAAAGTAACTGACTTATTGATTAGGACCATATAATACAATGAGTTGAAAATCAGGAAAGTGTGTATCTGAATTATTCTTATTTATTTAGATGCCATCTGTTTGTCAGTTTTCTGTGGTTTTAGAAATGTGCCTACTGCACATAGAAATGCAATTATTACTTGCGCTATTTATAATTACACAGATGAGTTTCAACTCTGATACAAATTCCCTTACAGATGTAGCATGTTGTTGGATAAAATTCATTGTCTACTTGTTGAATTGATTAGTATCAAAAATTAGCCTCAAATAAACCCTTCCTTCAGATATACATACATATATGCATGCATGCATACATACATACATACATACATACATACATACATATCTGGAATGACCAATATTTTTAAATAGTTCTATATTTATAACAACAATAACGATGACAATAATCATCGTAAGGACTTCAAGAGAAGCAGAGTTATCTCAATATATTAGGAAAAATCTAGTACAGGGGAATTAAGTAAAAAAGAACCCTAAAGTCCTTGTAGCTGTGAATCTGTCCAGGAGTCCTAAAAACACATTTAAAAAGGAATGTTGTGTAATTTAACACACTATCCTTATCCTGTGCCTTTCTTATTTAACTGGCAAATATGGAAAAGCTATTAGCACAGTATCTTTACCGCTTTGTCAAAAATTGGTGAACAGCACAATTAAGTAAGAAACGGTAAGTTCCCTGGCTACCATACAAGCAAAATATATAGTGAGTATTAAATTGGGGGTTGAAAAAGTTCCCATCAATATACACATTACTCTGTCAGAACACACTTAAGACTCATTATAAGATCTAAGCTCTTCCTCCCATTTCATGCAAAATATCCAAATCTACTGTTGTCATGAAGCTTGGGTATATTGTGCCTAGTTTACCTGTTCCAATCATGATGCATACATGGCACTTGTTAAGTGTCATTTGGGTTTGTCCATTGCAACACTACACTTACAGTACACTGTGTTAGATTACTTTTTCTGCTCTTTATTTTTATTTTCATCACTGTTAATAATGTACTACTTAAGGTTATATTCTTCTGCTGTTGCAAATTCATTTTTTCATGTTTCTTACTTACAGAGATTTTCAAAATTATATTTTATTTTAAACATTACAGCTTCTTTCAGATTGGATATTATTTTGTTTACATGTGATATTAATCTGTTTAAATGTATTGTTATATATGTTATCTAAAACAGGTTGTCAGTAATAGCCATAGGCAGAAATAATATTCATGATGTAGGGGGTCAGACAGAGTGATTTCAAAATCAGATATTAGACATTAAATTACTAACAAAGAAGACAAATGAGGGGAAAGAAAATAATAAGTTCTTATTAATGTTCCCCTTTCACAATGATGCATAGTATTAGGTTGGAAACTCAATGATCCTTTTTACTGAAATTTGAGCTCCAAGCATATTTTGTTTTGTGAATAGGCAGACAGGATTGCTAAGTTATTAAGACAGGCACAAGGTTATAAAGCAATTATATAGAAAAAGCTGTGTTCTCCTACTTCTGAAAATTAAACTTTTGATCAGTTTAACCATCCATTTCTGTTGATGAAATATCCTTAACCTTTTAGTACAATAAATGTGCACTTATACACCCACTCACATGAGTAAGCAGTTCAGAAATAGCAAATGCAAAGAAGGGTAAAAGAGGATAAGAAGGAACTTTTATTCCTCATGTTATCTAGCAGATAACATTTTCTTTCTTTTGCCCCATGACATGGAATTGGGGTTGACAGTTCCTCTTGTGACGTGTTCTCTGTTTCCAATCAATTCATAGTCGTCCTAATGAGAAGTATGATTGCTAGACACATGAAAAATCTTGGCTCGAAGATGCATCGGTGTTATCGATTTGCTGGATTAACATATCAGGATGGAAAGAAAGATGAACATCAATGAAAGAGTCCCAGGAGTAATGCTCAGAAAACCTGCTTTACACAATTTTCAACTACAGTCCTATCAGATATTCCTCTAGTCTCCCTTGTGCAGATTTCCACTGATATTACTAATTGGTATTATCAATATTGTCGGTTGATAGTAGTAGTATACTTACAAGCATATATTTTACCTTTTCACAGTTGAGTAAGTTTTCACAGTCCCTAGAATATCACTTTCCATGTCTGAAAGATGCAGGGACTTCACAGTATGTTTAGAAAGATGTTGAATTCAGAAAGCTGCAGTGGGGTTTGCCTGTGCTTCTCCCTACACTAATCTTACAGTTTTAGAGTTTTGTTCATTCTACTGACTATTGTCATTATCCTTCCTTTGTGTTTCTGGCTACTATCATCACAGGTCCATGCTTTCATTTTTAGGTAGGCAGTTAAGAAAGAATATAAATATGAAGGTACAGGGGCAGGTAAATAGAGTGATTGATGATGTGGTAAAGCTTGCAGCAGGAGAATTAAATTAGAGAAATTCAATGGGAAAGTGATATGTTGAAATTCATCCCTCACTTGATCTTTTATACTATAATAGCTTCCACATGTTTTTGCCCTACTACAGTCTGGGGACTCTTATGAAAGCAAAAGCCAAAAATCAAGAAAGTGGAGGGAGAGATTAGCACTGCTGCGGATTGACAGTGAGTTATAACATACAGTAAGTATCTAGAAACAAACAAACAAAAAACCCCAGCGTTTTTAGATTGTCTCATTTAACAAAGCTTTGTACAAATCTTTGAGTCATAGCAGTTGAGAGAAAGAGAAGCCACTCAGAGAATTTGTTAAAATAATAATAATAATAAAAAAAAAAAGACACCTTTCCCTGTATTCATCATCATCTGAATACAGTATTTATATTTCAGTCAGAGCCACCCAACCAAACTTCTTACCAAAGTAAGTGACGTGACCTTTAAGGAAAATACCTTTCATTCCTAAATTTAGAGGGTGAATTGTAAACATAAAGAAGAAATGACAGAATCGTCAAAATAACGCTATATTTGCAAGCAATATGGAAGGATGTATGAGGATCCATTATATAAAAATCCTTTTTTTATTGTCTAAATATTTGAGTATTTGTTAATCCAGCACTATTGAATGTGTTAATACAACTGCTTCAAAGGATGATCTTTGAAAATTTCTTACATAGGTCAAAGTGACTTTCAGCAATGGAAATATATGATTGATGTATAGGAAGAGTGGTCTTTTAGTGGTGATAATGGGTACATATTTCTTTCAAAATTAAACACATGGAAAATCACGACAGTCTCTAACATACCTAGCATTCCATCAACAAATTAATAGAGACACTTGCTATTAGGACAAATACATTTTGCAACTGAGACTAGGCTTTCACGAAAGGAAAGAGATACTATTCTCTTCTCTATCCTAATCCACATCTTCCTCATTTCTTTTGCTTCCTTATAAGGCTTTGACTTTCTTCAAATCTTTTTCTCAGAATATAAAATTTAGTTCCTGACTCACTCTTAGAAGAACCTTGCTCAACTTTTTTGCTAGTTTTATTTTTTCAGGCTCAACAGTTGAACTTTTTGAAATCAAGATTAATCAGCTGCCAGAGCCAGTCTGAAAAGATGCTGGGTGTGCAAAGCCAGGATTTCTCTCCATGAAACTAGACCAGGTCCTTTTTATTTAAGAAATGGAAAACACCAGACTGGATGAAGTCATTGTTGTGTAAACTTATAGTCTTCTAGTCAGAAAAACAAAACACAATAGGATCCAAACAGAATCAGTCTAATATCAGTTAAATATTGACATCCATATTGTGACAAAGGGGAAGACAATGCATGATAAATAAATACTTTATACAATGACACATTAATAATCTTTTGTAATGAGAATATAGGTTTTCCATATTTTTGGTGTTTCAATTTACTTAGAAACTTACCTTTGATTATGGTCAACATTCTGCCAGTTGGGGAATGAATGTACCTCTTCATACAGTATGATGCTCTACAGAAATTAACACTACTTGAAAAAAGTTTCCATGCTGCACGTGAAAGTGAACAGTCACGGTAACTAAATCATATTGACTGCTTACCGGCAACTACAAGGTCTAACCCATTTGGATGCACAAGATATTTCCATCAGTGTCTACAAAGTTCATTATGTCACTTTTAATTTTTACTCTCCATACAAAGAGGGGATTAGCATAATTCCTCTTAGAGGACGAAATAGCATCTTTATGTTGTACATCAATTCCTGTATTTTTTCCAAGCCTGAGTCACTCTGAATTTAAAAACTTATATTTGGATGTAGAAACAACACCCAGTTATCACAATTTATTTGACAGATCTACTTCAGAATGTGGTAGTATCATCGCAGAATACAAAGAGCAAATGCATAAAGCAAAACATGCACCACACTGGAAAAGCTTGTGGCTTAAGCAGTTTTTGTGTCATCATCTAAGCCATGCTAGCTTTTGGCTATTTTTCATATTGTCTACTCTTCACCTCTGTGACTTCAAATGCTGGCCACCTTACTGACACTAAAATATACTTAAGTGACAATAGTCTTTCTTCTGGGTTTGGGTTTGTTGGCTTTTTGGACTTTGAGGGTTTTTTGCATAAATATACTAAAATGCACTTTGAAGAGTCTTGTTTTGTCTCAGGTGAGAATCCTATTACTGACTTAGGTACTCAGTGAGACCATAATAGCTTCAGAGGGATGTATGAGAGAATTCGTTAACCACTCTCATAACTGCTGTAAGAAAATATCATATGAACTTACTAAAAAAAAAAAATAAAAACCCCCCATGTTTTACAGCACATTTCAAGGTGCTGTGCACAAAGAACAAAAATAATAACCAAGCTCATATTTCAGCTGTCTCTCAAGAACACCTTTTGAGTTTGTATGGTTTACCTAAAGCAGTCTTCATACTGAAATGGGGTTTGTAGTACTTGCCAAGGTAGTTGTTCATGTTACTAATTTTATTAATACTCATTATTAATGCAATCCTATGGTACTGAGGAATCCTTAGGATAGGTACCATTCATTAGCATACAGTTAAAAATAGACCAGAATAGGGATCAAGAACAAAAACACACAATCATTCTGAAAGTCAGTAGCAAGAATGAGAATTTTATTTGGAAGTCCTTGTTCCTAATTTAATGTATATCTTCCTCTGTGGATTGCCTTGATGGCTATGTGTAACTCTTATCCAGAGAAGATCTCCTTTCCCCAGATGGTTCAGCACCATATGACATGGAATAGGAGACACCCAAAGGGCATGATAGGCCCTAGGGAAATGGATTATAGTGGCTTGGCACCTTTCCACCTTGGATATAGGCCCAAG
Organism: Sitta carolinensis; assembly: GCA_032173965.1. Classification (NCBI taxonomy): domain Eukaryota; kingdom Metazoa; phylum Chordata; class Aves; order Passeriformes; family Sittidae; genus Sitta; species Sitta carolinensis. The sequence goes on from CM063313.1 coordinate 54,022,086, forward strand.
CATGGTTTGAATAATCACTTGAAAACTTTGCCTCATCTAACTGAAATATTCCACAAAGAACTCTGTCAAATTGCCTCCACCACATAGAGAGTAGGAGAGCTATGCTGATACCTTAAAGCCAGCTGAACACTGATGGGGCATTTGCAACTGCAGATATATTTCAGTCTGTGCAGCTGCCTTAAATGGCAGCACCTTCAAACAAATGCATATCCATTGTCCTGTGCGCTTATCTGATATTTTCTCCTTTGAACAAAGCCAAAATTGAAATTATTTCTGTAAGAAGAAATAAACTAAAAAAAAATATATATATATATAATAATTAAAAAAAGTAGCAGAACTTTCACAAGAAGCAGTCTCCCCACCCCCACTGCCAACAGAAGCAAACTCTGCCAAGTGGTGCTCCTTCATCCCCACACAGAGATGTGGTACAAGGATTTGAGACTTCAGCAATCTTTTCTTGTTCTTTTTTCCACAGGGAAAAAAGTCCACATTTATTGTTGTGAGAAATAAAAATTCCTTGTGCATCAGGATTTTTTTATCATGGTATTATATTTAGAAATAGAATAGAGTATATATGTTGATCCATTTGAATCTCAGTCTATCTCACAGTTAATGAGAATGCCCTTCTAGGTTTCTATTATACTCCTTCAGCATTTACTTGTGTTCCGAAATCAAGTAAAGGGCTTTACAGCTCTTTAAAAAGCACAATTTACCTGTAACTCTGCAGAACAGACCTGACAAGATTCTGTCCAAGACAGGAAATGAAGATCCTTTCCTTACAGCACAAAGGCAGGTAGACTAAAAGAATAGAATTTCTGTTACAGACCCAGGGAAAAAAAAGATGGGGGGGGGGGCAAGGAAAGGCAGAGAGAAAGAAAAGAAAAAAGGCAATTAAGCTAATGCACATTGGGTATCACAAGGTTATAGATATTTCAAGAGCTGAGCAATTTACCGTCTGGAGAGGGAGAAGAGCTCTTGCATAAAATGTCCCCCAGCTCAGATTTATTATGCTTTTACTTGCATTATATGTGATACAATTAGCAGGAGGTGCCAATAAGGCATTCTCTCAAGGACATGGTCATTTCATACCATCTGTTATTAATTGCATTGTCCTTTCCACAGCTAGATAGAGGGGAAAAAGTTCTCTGAGAACCACCTGCAAATTCTGACTGTGTGATGGCTGGAATTTAAAAATATATAAGCAGATTATATGGATGGATGAAAAGTGCTGGAGAAAAACTGCTTCTCAAAAATTCAAGGAAAATAATCATGAATATAAGGCTCAAGTGTAATGTTAAGTTAAAGTTAATGTATTGGGTTTTTTTCAGTTTTCAACTACAATGATAGCTTTTCTAAAAAAGAAAAATATATACAGAAATTAAAAAGGAACAACTAAACTTCACCACTTAAAATATAGCTGTCCTGTGTACGGTTTGTTGAAGGCATGGTTGAGATTTTTGATTTTTATTTGCATGTTCCCTAAGTTGCTCATAAAATTAAAGATAGCAAACATTATCTGCTCCTTTACTCTTTTTTTAGAGAAGTAGAGAAGTACTGAACACAAGAAAAGCAGGGAGACCAGGAGGTTCCCGGTGAAATCTCAGATACAGTAGCCTGGGTGGCAGATTCCACAGGGAGCAAAAATACAAGCTACATAAAAACAAACTTGTGTAGCCCTCAATTTCAACACAATAACCTGATTGTTAAACATATTATAAAAATGTAAAAATATTCAAATAGATTAAATAAAATTTTGATTATGTCATAATATTTTTCAGCATTTTGATTCTTAAAAGTGATGAAATCTTTTGAAAGCCATGTTTCAGTGGAAATTGAAGAAAGTTATCATCAGAATTAGGAGCACAGAGCAGATCATCACAGTAAGACCAAACAAAAGGATTACAAATATGAGAAAAAGAAACTTTTGTTTGGGTTTAAATAGTCCTGGGGTTTTTTTGACATCATATATCAAACAAGCAGTCTGAGCGGGAATTTGAATTGCACTGTAGGTGAAAATATGTGAGACAGGAGGAGGAATCTGAGGGAACAAAAGGAAGTTGGTTGACCTCCAGGAAGAAACCCAATATTTTTCATATCTAGAAGTCATTATAAAGGATATTATAAAATATTATAGTCTAAGAGCTTCATTGTAAGGTGTCTACCATCTCAGCATGAACACTCAAAACTGAGATCATGCTTTTAGAACACAGAACAAAAATTTAGCTTGTCTGGCTTACACTTTTCATTTTAAGTATTAGGGTGTGCAGCTTCACAAGAGTGTAGACATTTTGATTTTAAATATACAAAGTCACAAAATCTTCTCCATAGAATGTTCTGGAAATTAATATACATGATACCTGATGATTCATCTTCTCAAACATTTTAACTTTTATTTGAGCTTTGTAACTCAGTGCTAGCATAGTAAGCCTTTTGCTTATGAAATTTTTAGATTCTGTGTTCCTTATATAATGGTTTAGGACTGTAATTTGAACGTGATGGACTAATTTAGGACTTCAAGCTTAAATATAGAATACTGCAATGCTTACATTACTTTATCATGCTTCTATACATACATTAAATTAATGTCTATATCCAAAATCATACAAGTCTGTGAGACCTTCCCAGCATTTTTTTCATTGAAAGCTGTGTTTCTTTCTGATGAGGACCTGATAGGACACAGAAAATCAGCAGTGAATTTTATATCATCTCAATACATTTTAACTAAGGAATTCTTTATACTCTTGTTTCATTTTGCAAACAAAAACACAAACTAAGGAAAACAACTTCATCATTCTTCAAATCAAGCAGAAGTGGTTTTCATTCTTTCCCTGGGATACCCTGTTCTACTTTGGAGCTGTTCTCAGCCTTATTGTCTTGATACATGTTCAGCAGAAGCCTTTTATATCTAAGTAGATTTCTATTTCATTAATTATTTATCCCACTATTCAGGGCTAGGTGCCCTTTCCATCCTTATAATACTCTTGCTTGCACTGCACTAGAAGCATGCAAGTTCTCTGTAGCTGGCTTAAACTTGAGTGCTATTATGACTGAATTATGAGCTTCTGTCACTCATGTTATATGTGAACAACAAAAATCCACAGATATTCGCACTGCTCTTATTAAAAAATGAGATGTACACATGAAGAGGGTACAAATTTCACACCACATACAGAGCTCTGATCACAAAGATTGTTAGTTATGTCATGACCCTGGTAATGCTAAGAAGGTCCTTCGAAATTGAAGCCACAATCTCATCATCTGATGTAGAAAACAAGGGAGAAGAAGATTTGCCCCAGGTATTGGCAAAGATTGTTCAACCGATCTGTAAAAATCTACCTCTTTTTTCCCCCATGTATGTTGACAGTCCCAGAGTCACAACATTTTTGACATAAGGTAAACTCGGTGGGAGGCTGGAGTGCCATGATGAACACTTATTGGCTTTGGGAGGGATAGATGGGGCAGGAGAGGTTATAGGCTTCCTGCATAAGGGAGGATTTGGATTGTGTGGAATTATCAATTGTCAAAGACAGAGTAGTGTACCTCTGGGTAAGAGCAAGGGGAAAAAAAAATAGAGTGGATGTTGCTGTGGAGTGCACCATCTCCTGTCCTGTGGGATCTGGCGGGCCCACCACGGCGCTGCCGTGGAGGGAGGCCCCTGGGATGGGGAGGTGGGCCTCCTGAAGAGATAAGGAGCATTACACAATAACAAAGTCCAGACCCTTTAGATAAGGAGAACACTTTTTGGTTACAGAGACCCACAATTCTTTGAGGGATTTTATGTAGTTTGTTGGAACCCACTGGTTTGTAACCCCCCACACCCACCTATGTACCCTTATAAAAACCTCTGTACTTTCCCCCAGACTTTGGGGATTTCTCGTCACTGGTTCCCCTTCGCTGGGTGCTTTGCAATAAAGTTACCCCCTGTGGAATGGCCATACGAGTCCCTCATCTCTCTCTCTCCGTGCCGGCTGTGAAGGGGTTGCCTTGCAGGATCACTGAGCTGAACTCACTGAGCTGAACTCACTGAGCTGAATTCACTATAGCCCGCCGTGGCTACTACCCTGCTAAGGCACCCCTAGGCTAGCCGAGGGAAAGCTGCTGGCTCCCTGGAAGGCATTCTCTGAGGAGAGTACCTCTCTGGGGTAGACCCGGCTATCCTGGCCTGATACCTCTCAGGCCCCTTCCCGGCGGAGCGACATTACTGTCCAGCCCAGATGACAACACTGATGAAATATTCCATTTAATTCCAGAGAATTAAAGGATATCTCTAGACCATCCCTTGTTGTCTTTATGGGTGATTTTAACTTCCCAGTCATTAACTGGGAGTGTCACACAGGGGACACAAACAGGTCCTGGAAATTTCTGGTGCACATTGCAGGTACTGAGGAAGTCAAGTAAGAAGGGCACCCTCCTAGATTTGTTCTTTGAGAAAAATAAGGAAATGGTGGACAAAATGATGATTTCTGGCTGTCTTGGTCAATGAACCATAAACTAATTGAATTTCAAGTTATTAGAAATAGGAGCAAAACTTCAACCCTGGATATGGGAGACCAGACGTAAGGCTGATGAAAGAATTACTTAGTAAGGTCCCCTGAGAATCTGCTTTTGAATGGTCCATGAAGTCTGGTCAGTTTTTCAGAGACATTTGTAAAGACCATAAAAACAGGCAATTCCACAATTCTGGAAGTCAAGAAAGTGGGATAGAACAGCTCCACTGAGCAGGAATAAGAAAGTATATGGACATTGAAAGCAAGGACTGGTGACATGGGAGGATAGAGAGGCCTTACAGGGAGATCTGGACAGATTAGACAGCTGGGTAATCAACAATCATATAAAGTTTAAGGAGAAGAAATTGACATTTTCTGCACCTGGGAAAGGATGGTCCTGTTTAAGCATACAATCTGGGGAAGAGAATCAGGAGAGCAGCCCTTCAGAAAGAGTTCTGGGTTTTTGGGTTGGTTATCTTCAATGCAGTCTCAGATTGTCCTAGAATGTTTGCTGCTTGCTGCACTGCTTTCCCAGATGTAAGGGTGGCTGAAGTCCCTCAGCAAGATTATGCCCTGTGAGCATGATGTTTCCTGTAATTCTTCATCAACAACCTTCCCCTGATAGAGTGGCCTGTAGTAAACATGAATCATGAAGAATCCTTTGTTGTCTTGGTCTCTAATATTCACTCATAAATTCTCAATACATGCATATGTTTTTCTGTGCAGTCAGTCCTTTACTTATTTCTCTTTTGAAATTTAGAGAACAATCCCTTGCTTTTCTTTCCCTGCCAGTCCCTTCTAACATTTAATAGCCATTGATTGCAGCACTCCAATCATCCCACCATGTTTCCAAAATGACAAATACAACGTACTTTTCCAGCAGTACAGTGGAAAATCTTACTATTTTTCTCCTTTCTTTGCCTGTACTACTGTACCACTGTAGATGTCCCTTGAGCAGCACCTGTAAGATGAATGAAATTGGAAGTGAATTGAAAAGCTTTCTTATGTGGAAGAACTCCTTGCAAAGTCAAGGGGGGGGCTGCTTAAACATATACTAATTAATTACACATCATTGTATCTCATCATATAATAAAGACATTTAAAAATTCCTAATAAACACATATTTCTTACCATTTTACCTATATATTGCATTTGAATGCAACAATTTAGTCTAAAATAGTCCCAAGTGTCTGTAGTCAGCTTCCATTACAGATCCTGATGTTAAGACATGCCTAGGCTATTCCTCACACCTTATTCTTGAGTGTAACTATATATCTTGAGAAGCCAGAGAGACTGATAAGCCATTATGAGACTGACTTCTCTTCCATAAAAAATAGATCTTGTAGACGTAATCAGATAATCAGAGGTGAATAGCTGACTCAATCCACTAGGTTACATATGCTACTACTGGAGTATTTAAGTATAAGGCAGCTCCCTAAATTGCAAAAGAAGTCACAAACAAATAAACAGACAGACCTATCTTAATAGTTTTGCATTCTTCAAACTATTTGTAGCCACATTTTCAACACTTACTGCAAAACATTCCCATTTATGTATGCTTTGTTGAAATATGCATGCTATGGAAAGGACAACTCTGGGGAATGCTGTAATCTTTTCAATGTGTATCACGTATGGTTCTTACAAGGGAAACTACCAAAGTAAAAAATAAGCAGAAGAATGTTTAACGTAAAACCTCCACTAATGTAATACAAAGTAAGAAGCACAACAGTGAGAAAGCTGTATTGAAACATGTCTATATTCAAATTTAATGTTTATAGAAGATATTGGAACAGCAGCCCTAGAGATGGATGCTTTTCATTCAACCACACTGGGGGAGAGCCCATATGGTTCCTTCTGTTCCATTGAACAGACGGCAGCAGATGGGCACTTCTTTTTGCCTAAGAAAACACAGGAAGATCATACTCAAGGGAAATGCAGCAAGATGACTAGATGTTACTAGATGTTACTAGATGTTATTGTACTAAATAAACACCAGTAGACACATCACGTGCTAGAAATTGTGTATGTATGATCAGTGAAGAATGAAAAATAGCTACTGTCCCTAATGTCCCTAATGGGGTGGGGTGAGGGGGGGGGGGGGGAGGGCCAGAGCTGGAAGTGTTTAAGGATGTTATTAGGCCATGCAGAAAGAAAATGAAGAAGGGTGAAAGCTCGGAATTTAATGTGGCCATTGCTGTGAAGAATAATAAAAACATTCTTATAAATACCTTAATAACAAAAGGAAGACAAGGAAAACCTCCATTCTTTATTGGACAAGGGGAGGATTATACTCACCAAAGATGAGGAAAAGGTATATAATACCTAGCATATGTTTGCCTTAGTCTTCATCAGTAAGGGAGGCTATCCTCAGGATGAGTGTCCTCCTGGGCTGGTAGATGGGGAAAGGGAGAAACGCCTAAAATCCAAGAAGAGGTAGGTAGTGACCTGCCAAGTCACTTGGATGCTCACAAGCTTATGGAGTTGGATGGAATTAATCCTAGAGTTATGAGGGAACTAGTGGAAGAGCTGAGCAAGCCTCTCTCCATTGTTTATGATCGGTCCTGGCTCACCAGAATGTTGGGAGGTCCCAGACAACTGGAGGTTGACCAGTGTGGCACCCATTCAGAAGAAGGGTTTGAAGGAGGACCTAGGGAACTATAGGCCTGTCAGCCTGACCTCAGTACCTGGCAAGGTGTCTTGGCACAGAGCACCTTGAATGTGATCACATGGCACCCACAGGACATCTGGGACATCAGCCTGGCCAGCACAGCTATAGGAAATACAGGGCCTGCCTGACCCACCTGATCTCCTTTTGCAAATTTGTGGGGAAGAACACAGCAGAGAGAAGATTAGTGCTGAGAGAGCATAACAACCCTGAGAGCTGAGTGGTTGTTATGGGAGAACCAAAAACTTTCTTTTCCCACCAAAGAGAGTTCACTGATGCCATGAATTATCTGGCTTAAGTTTACAGAAATATGTTTTTCATGGACTATATTATGAAATTTACTCATTATTCATAATGGTTTATCCATGATGGAAAGAAGGGATATGAGGACTGAGCTCTTCTTCTTTCTTTGATCAGCATCTTACATAATTTTTTCACACCACAAACTTCTGCAAGCCTCATTTCCTCACCACAGAAGTTTGCATTTAAGTATTGATCTGTATGAAGACTACATCTGGAAGGTCATACCTGTACTGTGTGTGATATTTATGGAGATTCTCATAGATTTGACCAAGATACTAGTACCTCTGTCAGCCCATCTCACTCTTCTTCCATAAATTAATCTCTGGAGATTATGACCACTGCTCAAACAGAGTTCTAGGGTGAGTTTTTCTAGGTCCTTATCTTGAATATCTTCACAGACATAGTTAAATAACTTCTAAATCCAAACTTTAATACTGAGAAAGTTTGAGTGTAGGAACCTAGAGCATAGAGTAATATTCTACATGAAGAAAATGAAGCCATGAGAGCAGGATGAGTAGAAAAAAAAAGGTGTCCAAACAGAACCTCCCCTCTGCCCACGTTACTGCACACGGGAGCTCTCTACTTTGCAATACACTTCTCCTTCCCACGTGGACCTCGAAAATTGCTTTTACTTTTCAGCCATCCTTTGAGGCCCCCCTGGCTGCACCTTCTCTTGTTACACTCCATCTGTACTAAGAACTTGCCTCTTTTTCTCCCCTCTCCATGCTTCCTCATGTCAGCATGGTCTGTTTTCCCCATGGAAATCAACAATCTCCCTTCCATACTGTACCCACTGTCATCCCCTTTTTCTTCTGGAAACCCATCACAAATCAAGAGCTACACAAGCCAGTCAGAGTAGCTTTCTACCATATCTTCATCAATTCTAAGTCAGAACAAATTATTTATAATTCAAGTTATATTTGATGATAGTATCCAAACCAGAGGATTTTTTTCCTGTGGTAGAAATTTGGCATATAATTCTCAAAGTTGTAATTTTATCCTCAAAGTTTGTAATCTAATTCAAAAATTTAAAAGCTGATTGCTGTTTTTTAGCAGTGGGTGCTATTAATTTATTGTATTTGTATTTGTATTTGTATTTGTATTTGTATGTATTTGTATTTGTATTTGTATTTGTATTTGTATTTGTTTTTCTTTAGTCAGTCCCTAAAATAGCAGCACTAAAATAATGGTGGCAAGAAGAAAGTTCTAGACCCATTACAAGGTAATCCATGGAAGAGGCATGAGAAGTGGTCCTGGACAAATTGCTCTGCCATGTTGTACTTTCACTCCTGAAACAGTGTTCCAACTGTATCTCACCAATGAAAAGGAATGTCTAAGAATTTTTTTCCATTTCAAAAGCTGGGACTTTGTATCATTGGATATGTCATTGGATATGCTGTTTTCCTGTGGTAAGGTCTCCTCTTTCTGTTATTCCTAAAAGACTTGCTGATGAGTTCTTTAAGAATTTTATTGAGAATATCTCAGTGTAAGGAGACAAAAAGCCGTCAGCAGCTCTAAACATGCTTGATGATAATACCTGATATAGATGGATGTTTTCCCACTTTTGACTGTACCTCAGCTGTCTAACCACAATCACAAAGTGGAAGAGATTGGAATTAAACTGGAAATGCTGCACTCCCCAGAGTAGCTGTGCTAAGGCATTTTCACAGCAAACAAAAGAGATTCTTTCCAAAGAATAGCAAGTATGCCAGGTATTTTGCTTTCACAAGAATAAAGGGACAGTTTTACTATGACAAGCACAATGATATACTGAAACAAGTTTTGCCACTTTAGTTTTTAGTAAAAACTACAAATTATTTCGCCCCATGAAGAATCTTGAAAGAAAACTAAAGTTTATCAGTTAAAAAGTTAATTTATTTATTTATTACAAAAATCCAACACCCCAACCAAAGCTGCCTCTTTCACCAATCAAATTTTTACCTTCAAACCTCCCTGTTAAGTCGAATTTCTTTCAAACATGAATTTATTTCTCATAACAGTATACCACCTCACAACTTTCATATTAAATCTTATCAGATTATGAAAGACACCAGTTCAAATTATTTTTAATTTAATTTTAAATTAACTAAGATAATTTTGGAATTTCCCATACATTAGGATACATTGTGATCATAAATTTATTTAGAAAGAAATATTGGATGATAAATGAAACTTTATACACTTTTAAAATAAAAATATTTTGAGTTATATTTTCTTTAAGCCCCCATGACTATCAAGGAGATAAAGAAAAGAGAAGACTGAGGTCCCTGGTGCCGCACTTTTATATTTCTTGTTTTCAGTGTGTTGAAGAACTTTAGTTCTTTGGTACTAAATATTTTGAGATGCATATTTATTCAGAGTGTAATAAAGCGTATATAAATATAGAGTCAGGCTTAATTCAGCACTTTTGTTGGGATCGAAGGAGTATTGCTGATATTTTATTTTTAGAAATTACATTAAAATATATATTTCACTTATGTTCAACCACACAAAGAAAAGGCTCAACTGAATTTTTGAGCCCCTTGGATATGAATCGAACTTCTATATGTTAAATGAGCCATTACTGTAAAAAATTTCTATAAATATGTCTGTGAAAACCAAATGCTGTTGTTGATTAATAGATTATACTGAGGCTAAATTGCCTTTTTAAAAATTCGTTTTCACCTTATTAATCCTATTAAAAATACCTCTGAATTTAATTAACATTTAATATAGAAATTGTGTTTCGTAATTGGCTTAATGTTTTTACTAATTGGTTATATATTAAATGCTCATTTTCCAAGAACGCTTTTCATTAAAAAAGAATAATAATTCCAGTTAAAAAAAAATAGGTTTTGTGGAGGAGATTTTTCTTTTTGAGTTAATAAGAAACACTTTTGTTGAATCACCTCTAAGTTAGAATGACAAATGCTATGACAAATCAGTTCTCTTTATTCTTAATTGTAGCTGCCAGTACATTACACTTTATAGAAAAGCATTGGTGAAATCAGTAGCAAAAATCTGTTCTTAGGAAAATAATCTGTCTTTATTTAAACAACAGTAATTACCAGCCACAGTTGCTTGCATGGTTAGATACTTAATAGTAGTATTTACTTGTACAAATAAAAACATTTTTCCTTTCAAATAAGCTAAGCCTTATGATAAACACCAATACAACTTTTGTATTACTATTTTTGAAGTTATTTTAAGAATAATGTATAGACTTTTGATTTTATTAGGGCATCCTGTAAATGAATAAATATTTTGTGGAGGAATGCCTAGCAAAAAAAACGTTTAATTAAATAAAAACAAAAAAACAACAACAAAACATAGCTAAGCTGTCAGAAACAATGAAAATAATTTGCATTAAAATGTGTTATTTTCTTTAACAATGGACAAAATATAATATTTTCTTTTCTCTGTTGGTGAGAGCAGGAAGAAATTCCTTTTCAGTTTTAATGTCTAAAATCCCAGTCCTGCAAACTTTGTCTCTCCCAAACGATAGACAATAAAATATGCTGAACTCAAAACTTAGTGAAAAGTGTGGAAAATTTTATGCAGAACACCAAGGCCATTTTACATGCATTCTTTTGTTTAAGGAACACAAGACAAACGGGCCAGAGATTACAACCAACATGTAGGAATGTTGGAATCCTCATCCCAGCTGGCCTTCAGAGTAACCTAATTCAAACCATCTTGAAACTGCTGAGTTAAATCTCACAGAGCAACCTGGTTTGCACAAAACCAATTCCATCTTCATTTCACTTTATACCCTGACTTTTGAACTCACTGATTTTACATTTGTCTCCTCCAGTGCTGAATCAGAGCGCAGGAAGGGCATGAGCATGGTCACTCTTTGACTAGCTGCATTCATGTGTCAGCCACAAAATGCTGCTAGTGAAAGAATGGCTCTTTTATGCTTTTTTAGGCACCAGGCTCTTGTTTTACAAGGACCATGTAGCCACAGGACTGAAAGGACAGCCATTGATACAAAACAGGGCTATAAAATCCACACTTGGAAACATACATTTAGCAATATTTTCTCCTTGAAGAAACCAAGCTTACTAAATCTTGCTAACCAGACACATCAAGAATTAGGAATAGGGGGAAATAACAGTGGACCCAGAGAGGCCAAGATGTACCCATGTATGTGCCAGAAGCCTATTTTTGCCTTGGAAGATGCTCACTTTTTTTTTTTTTTTAGCTTTCTTAGTAAGCACAGGTCATTTGAAACATTTTTTAATAAACACAAAGAAAATAGAACAGTTGTGATTGTTTTACATAACATATTTTCTATAAAGCCTTTGCTGTACAACTTTACATCTGAGTAGTTTTACTTGTTGTGTCTGCATTGCCTTTTTGAACGTTCAAGCACACAGAGATTTTTTTACCTTATGGCTTGCTTTTGCTTCAAGTTATACTTCATGGTCCACTGACCCTGATTGTCCCAGCTCCTTCTGTTCTCTCCTTCCTGCCCAGTTCAAGTACACCTGATATGTGGAAAAAGCATGTGACTCATACAACCCTCACATACCTCTCAGAGTACAGGCCTAATCTGTCACATTGCTACTCTTCCACATCCAGTTCATTGGGAAAATAATAGTTCTTAAATTGCACAATCTTTGGTGTATTTGATGTGTTCTTTATACTACAGTTACTGTTTTAAATCCTTCTAAGGAAATGCAAATTTTTTCTTTGTTTTGTTGTCATTTGCCACCACTGAAAGTAGAGTTTTTGCATAAACCATAATTTCAGACATATTATGGCAATGTGTCATTATTAAATATTTCACATATGATGACCTTTGAGTGTTTCTTATTCAAAGATTCATTAAGATTTGCATGAAGTGTGTCTAGTGATCCCTGTATAAACACTGAAAACTCTCACAAAATCTCAGGCAGGTTTGAGTGTCATGTTTGAAACTCACCCTTCAGCATAAAGTCCTTTGTATGTGCTTGACATCTCTCAATAACAATATGATAAAATGAAATAATAATGTGCCAATCTGAAATGAACATAAATTATCAACATTCTTTCATGTGGAGGCCTGATTAATACATTTCATTAAAAACTAAACATTAAAACAATACGTTGTTTCTGATACAATAAGGGAATGCCTTTTATTGCAAAACAAACTAATATTGAAATCCTGGTTTCTCTTAAATTGTTGAACCTTGAGTTTAAATGTGAAGATCATCCCTGCCTGAAAATACTGTTAGCCTGATTCCTTAAATAAAAAATTTGAGGAGTGGATGCCAGATTTACAGTTGCTTCACCTTTAAAGATTCTCCTACTGTAAGGAAAACTGAGTAAAAAAATTAAAACAGACTTGAAATTCCCTTCCCCAAAGATGCTCAGGGAAAAACAGGACAAGTTCTACAGAGCCTTTTGAGCAGGCACTTACTTATCACATGTGTCGATTGCCACTTGTTAAAAGGTGTTTTAATGCTAGATCAGACAGACAAGTAAGAAAACTGACTTCTAATAACTCTGCCCTATAAAATGATGAAATCCTGGAGTGCAAACAAGATGTAATTAGCCAGAAAGGCAACCTGGTTAGAAGGGAAAAATTACTGGAAAAAAAAAATTGCCTTAAAGAACAGAAAACTTCATCACTGAGATGCTTGATGTTGTGGTGTCCTATATCCTCTTATGTCTCTAAAATAGTAAAAGGACTTAATTTTTATCCGAAATTAAGCCTTTTTCTCTGAGCACTTTCCAAGCATCACATCCTTCTTCTTTCCTACACAGATTGAAACACGCACAAGTTTTCTGCAGTGTCTTGGACTCTCTCCAGTGACATTTGAGTGACTCCAGGCACTATCTTGGATCTTCTTTGTAGTGAGACACTGTCTCTTTATTGTTCCCCCTGTGGTCCATTTTGGGACTAGTTTGGTTTGTCTTTTGGAGTTAGAGTGGGAGGGGTTAGGGGATGGGAAGGATGTTGGATGCTTCTTTGGGATTGGTTTGTCTTCCTTCTGGAGTGGTTGACATTGGCACAAATCTGTCTAATATTTATTCATCTCAATATTATATATATACATATGTAATTATTCTGTAACGATCCTGACCTAATGATAGTTAAAATTCTGTAATACACCTATTATTAACCTATTAACATTATTGGTTATTTTTGTTCTGGTCGTTGCTGTAATATTGATTGTGAAAGAATGTTAATTTCTGCATAATGTTTTATTCAGATGTATATTCCTTCTCCCATGTGCCTTTCCTGTTCTTTCTGAGAGAGGAAAGGCCATTGCACAAAAAGTCTCAGACTTTATTTTCCATGATTAAATAAAAAGGTACCTTACAGTTCATTCAAGTATGAATATAGTGTAGAATTATTTAAAAAGTGACTTTATTCAGAAGCTGTTATTATGTCATCCATAGGTGAACTTTTTGAATAAAAAGTGCTTTCCTACATGCTCAATGCAGAAATCATTTCAGGTAGAATATTTCAGACTAACAACAACAAATCATTATTTAATGGAAAGTGTGATTAATGGAATATATCATGATTCATTCATCACTAAATTTTCCCTGTTCTGTTGTACTTAGAGATATTCATTGTGTTTTTTCTGGACTTCTTCACAGTTCTCAGTATGTGATTTTTTTCTGTTAAACAGGTTTGGTGCTAAATATATTAAATATTTACCTGTATATCTATATATAAGTAAAACATAGTAAAAATATAAACTCCAATGGAGCCCACATCAGTGGTCCCAGATGATGCCAATTTTTTTTCAACAGGACACCCAGTTTAAGTAATACCCAGGATATTTCAAAATCTCTGATTCTTTGCTACATGGTATGGTTTCCAATTTTAATCTTTTTTCAGCTGATAATTTTTCATGTATTGAAAGTTTATGACACAGCTGACAATTTCCCTTCTCTTGAGCATTATTCTTTTACTGAATGGAGATGTCCCATGTCAGATCTGCGTCACAGTACAAGAAAGGCAGTGTTGTCACTCACAGAGTCAATGCAGCCAAACCAGGAACCCAGAGCTATCCTATGCAGATCATAGTATTTGCTTGTTTTACTACTCCTCATGTCTTGGCAAACACACTCTGTGTGGAAATATCATATAAACTAGTACAGGTAAATCTAGAAATATGAGTGAGACTCAAATCAGATTCTGTTTACAACTGAAGCAAATTAAAAAGTGAAATTTCTGAAGTGATGATAGTTCAAAGAAAGCAAAACAACGTTCTGAAGTATACAACTGAGGAGAGACCTAATTAATTTTTTTGCCATTAACAGGAAAACCCCTCTGACATGAGTAACATTTAAATTTAATTGTGATTTCTTTTTATCTCTGTCTAAACCAGTATCTTTTGCACTTGTTCTTCATGTTCTCTACACAAGTTGAATGAGTTTGACATTGGGATATTTATGTACAAAATACTGCTTTAAAAAAACAATCTTCTTTACCTTCATGGGTTTAGGGATTACTTGTTTTCTCGTTCAAATGGGATTCTTTGTGATACCTTTTTTCTACCATCTATAGATAAAAGTAGTTTTATATTTCAGATATGCAGAATATTAACTGTTATCATGTTTGTCTTTTATTGAATGAATTTAAGTATTTTATAAATAAAATAAATCTACATCTATATAGTCTAGTAGCCTTATAAATCAGTGTTGTAGTATGTAGCACTAATGGTATGGCTTTACTGCATCAGTTTTGATTCTGACTATCTGCAGCTGTATTTTAGTCTGTGCTCATGGAATTTAGTGGAGTCATACTAGTTGTATCAGCTGAGAATTTTGCAGAATCACCATACATCTGTCTAATGCAACGCTAAATTAGCACTGTCTGTGTTGTCAGAAATAAGTCCAACCTACAATGTCTTTGTAAGATTTGCAACTACTGCAATTACAGGCAGGAAATAAAAGGCATTTTTAGAGGCTCATTTAAGATCCATCTGTATGCTGCATGGTCTCACAAGCCTGGCAAAAAGGCTCCTCGACACATTTCCAAGTTTAATTTATTTGCAGCTTTCAAGGTTAAGATCCCCACAATGTGTAATAATCAAATAATACCAACTGCAAAAGCAATTACAGATGAGCTTATGGGGGTTTTATTGCCAGAATTCAGATGCCTATTTAACAGTGCAACCCTTACAAAGCAAAATGTCTATGCTTGCATCATAATACACACAGAAGTATGAACAGTGATTCATATCTCTTACTACTTGGATTTCGTTTGCAATTATTAAAAAATAATTCGAGAAAATAAATAGCAATTTTCTTCCTGAGTTTTGGAACAAATCTTCTAAAAATCTGTTCTAAAAATTTGGCTTCCAATTGGCTGGACATCATGGACCATAATTCCAAATTAATACCAAGAGTATATCCTAATTTCTTATTTGATGTTAATGCCCCCAGACTGATTTCACCACTAAACAATCCCCAAGATCTAATTGCTTCTTGCACTTCTAAGAGCTTTCTCTTTCTTGTTGTTTTTTTTTGTTTGTTTGTTTGTTTTAAATCCCAGTTATCAATTTCCTGTGACCACATTAATTTTTTACACAATTCTAAAAGTTTCCTTCACTTTGATTTCTCTGGGCACCACAGTATTTCTTTGCTAACCCTACTAACTCTGTGACCCTTTGTACATTTGAAGTCTGCTATGCTGAAGGGCATTCTCTCCCTCTCTCTTTACTATTACATGGTATTTTATGTGTTAATATATCCAGGATGAGATGTGATTATAACAGAATATGAAACAGAAAATACACATTTCATGTTGATAGGCTTTGTTTAGACTAACATGATCAAAACAGAAAACGAAAAGGGGGAAAACACTTATTTTTAGTTCAGAGGTAACGAGCAGTTCAGACACTTAATAAAGCTATTGGAAGCAATTCAATTTGGAGCAATTTTGAAGAAGGGGGAAAAAAACCACCTCTCCCTAATAAATAGTTACGGGTATACATGTGGCCAAGAAAGTAGGAAGGCAGAGGCAGATAATAATGTGATTACTGTGGTAATGATATGCATTAGATACATTAGGGGAAAAAAATAATCCATGCTTAATGCAGCCAATCCACTTATTGATTTTTCTTATGGTAAAAACACTGCTCCAAAAACAAAACCAGATAACTTTTTTTGTATTCTTCCTCACTTATGACCCCATCTCCACAGTCTCCTTGATTAAGAGCAATAGAAAAAGATTATAGAGTAATATATATCAAATCTCACACCTATGGAACCAGGTTTGGTCCAGTATATATAAAAGTTGTCCAGGTTGCTGTTGCTATTGAAAACAAAACGTATGAATAGCAAAAGAAGACAATATCAAGTATTACTTTTCCTTGACACATTGGTTAATTTTATTTTGCTTCATTTATACTCTTTCATCATACTTCCTAAGTACACATAGTATATACTTGCAATTAATTCATCTGACTGCAATCTAGGTGAACTTCACTGCCAGGTTTTCAAAGTCTTAGCACTCATTTCACACCTCAACACATATTTAATATGACTAGACTTTGAACAACCTTGCAAAGTAGAGATTAACTAAAACTTCATCTTCTATGTTGCCATATCCTGTTTTCAACAATTAGGAAGGTGTCTGGCACACAGAAGCAAATCCAACTCTACAGCAAACTAAAGTTTTGGTCTTGACTTTTTGTTTTCAATGACAAGAACAAAGCTACTGAATAGATGAATAAAAAAGGCAGAACTGAGTCAAAAGTCACTTGCATGATTGATATGATCCATTGGTAAAATCAAAGCATTTGTAACAAACATTTTCATTGTTTTCATTCCTACTCACTTTAAGTCCCATTTTCTGAGGGCAGAGAGAATAAAGGAACCCTATATTGTAGTGTTATTCCATGAACATAATAATTAATCCTTTCACAGACTTTTGGATTTCTCCAAGATGACTCTGATCAACTAGAGAAGATGACTTGATTTTAAGCTTTTATATTTCTTAGGTTCTGTGCTGTTTTAGTGTATAGTTTTGGGTTTCATATTAAGTGCTACTAAGTTCTCTTCACAGAGAAGACAGACAAAACAATTCCTTTTCTAGTTGGGCACCAAGGACAACTGATATAACTTTCAGGCCCAAGAACAAAAACAGCAATGAAGTGAGAAGAAAAAACGAGGAGGATGGAGGATAACCCAAAGCTATGGTTGGACAATTATTTCTAATATGCTAATGGACCAGAACTTATAAAAGTGTGAGACCTTGTGATCAGGCATCCATTTGGTGACCAGTTTGGGGTTCAAATGTATCCTGGATGTATCATGGCTGGGCTCTTGTGCTGCCCAGGTGTACCCACTGAGACATTTTAATAAATCCCTACTTCATCTTTTTGCTCTGTCTAGTCTCTCTTCCAGGTCAGCCTCCACAAGGCAATTCAGCATCTTCATTTACAAAGAAAATAGTGAGTGTATACAGAAGCAGCAGAAAACATGGACATGCCAAACCAGATATCTGAACTGGTCAACAGGGTTATGTAAAAGAGAGCAGCAAGCAGAACTGTCCTCGAAGTGAAGGAAAAAAAAATGGTAAGGACTGTCAAAACCAGTCAAAATGATGACTGCAAGTGGAGGAGGAAAGTTCTGACAATGCAGGAAACAGGGAGCAGGAAAAAAAAGGTTGAAAACCTGAATACCAATTACAAAGGTAACGAGAAAAAAAGAGGGTAGAAAAATTATTTTTAGAAAAACTAAATGCAAAAAAGGCAACAAAATTTGGTAACAAAAACACAGTCTTGTGAAGAGCATATAGAAGTAATTTTGTGCAGAAAAAATCCTCACCAATAGAATGGCAGGGAAGGTGGTCTTTCAGCATTAAACTTTGCCTTTTCCCCCTAGGACTGCAGCTTGTATATCCTTTTAAGCAAGGTTTTTATTTTCTTCTTACAACCTAAGTTTAATATTTAGAAATTATCCTGCTTCTAGAACAAGACAACTATGAGGCACTGTAGGAATGTGGAGAACTCTCAGTGGATTTTAACTCCAAGAATTTTAATACTTACTTAGAAAACCAGATTATTTTAAAAGTGCAATTTATGTTTTTTCCAATTTTTACTTACATGAGAGGTGCACAACAAAACCAAACCAAAATCCCATCACCAAATAACAGGAAAACAGACTTGTCTTGATCTTCCACATCTCAGTTTGGTAATCCAGCCTGCCTCCCGCTTTTTTAATTTAAAGAAATCACAGAGGAAGGAATTAAGTGCTTCAGTAAGGCAAACAAGTTTGCTTGTTGCTTCCATCTGCATTCTGGATTCAATGGAACTACCAATATAGATTTCAAGCCTTTTCAGCTATGCTCATCATTCACTTCAACCACTAAATTTGGTATTCAACACCCCTGCAAATCTACTCCAGTGTGCAGCTGTAAAACTTGAAGAATTAAAAATTTGAAAAACTTGAAAATATTGAGGGTGAGGATTGAGTTGACTTCTTACCTGATCTCTAGTTCTGATCAAATTTCCCTGAGCAAAATCAATTTAGTAATGTCCTAGGATAGTCACAAACTCTAAAATAAACTTAAGTTTGTGTATTCTTGTACAGTATTGTATAATGAAAACTAGAAGACTTTTTACATCACAGGCCACAGTTTCATCAACCTGCAAAGCTATTGTTTTTACATGTTCCTGCAATATAACGCAAACTCTTTTCCTGAATGATTAATGATTGAGAAAATTTTATTGAACACATAAGAAAATATTTCTCTCCTTTATAATATGTTCATTTTCACTGTCATTAAAATAAATAGGACATCTCCATTGCAATATGCCAGTTCTGCTAGGAAGAAGCAAAAAGAGGAAAAATACTTGGCTTTTTTAAAATTATATTTCTAGAAATTTAAAACATTTATGAAGGTAAGTTAATAAATCAGGGAAATATAGAAGAAGGAAGAGTTAACTTTTAAGGATTAAATATTGAGAATGATGAGGGAAACTGCAATTAAATCATTACTTAAAAATAGAGGTTTTGTATTTCAAATATTGAAAGGAGCTACAACTACTTAACAGTATAATATTAGATTTTGCTTTCAGTAATCTTTATTTGAAAATTTCACATATTTAAAAAGTACTTCTAGTTAGACAACAATCATACTTCAAAGTTAGAATGATGTAATTAACCAATTGCATTCCAAACATGGATAGAGAACTTTTGTAAAAAATTTTTATCATTCTCACATCTTCCACACCTAGAAATACCCAGAAATCTTTGATTCTACATTTTCTTCAATCCATATTTAAACCGTAGGCATTCAAACTGGAAATGATACTTTTATTTTGAAATACACACTGGAAATAGAGGTGTTGCTTGTTGTCCTGTAAAAGCATTTTTGTTGAATGGAAGAAACTCCTTGGGTGGATTTTTACAATTTCTTTAAAGTAGCCTATAAGAATGCCATTTCCCTTCTCTTCCACTCATTTCCCTACTCTCCCACACCCTTTCTTAAAATGACTTGTGGCTATTTGAAGTTAATAAATTCCTACAAGCAATGAAACTATAAAGAATAAATAGAACCCATGTGAGTAAAAAACCAGGCAAAATTATAAAATTATTCAGCACTCATATTGCCTGCTTAACTCATAAAAATTATATCAAAATATTAAAATCACTTTCCATTTTAATACAAGCATGATTTTGTTAGAATATAACTTCTATAAAAATAACCAAGATGTAAATCAAATGAGGAAAAAATGAAAAAAAATCTGTGCATCAAGAACAATATTTTAACCATCCGTCTCACACCTATGATTCTTATAAAAAGTAAAAAAAAATACCAAATTAACTTATCTACATATGCATGTTTAATTTTTTAAGTAGCAGTGTCTTGATAAAAGCAAAACAATTGAAAAAGTGTTTAAGGAATCTGTGTTTGTTGCTACATACATTAAGTTTCAGGTTTTTTCCTTTTTTTTAATCTTATTATATGTAATTTAAAAGAAAAATAGTAAATTTGGGAAGTATAAGTTTTAATACCTTTCTTAGCACTCCTCTTTCTTTCCACCGTTTATGATGATGATGATGATTGATGATGATTGAGATGATGATGCTGATGATGATAATGATGATGATGATGTGAATTTCCCCTTCCAGAGCATTTTACATTTGCAGCAACTCTACAAGCCTGTATTGTGGCTCATTTTATATATGGAGAAGTATAAGACTAGTGTTATTATTTCCACAAAAATATACCAGCTTGACTACTGTCAGGCATCTGTTGCATCAAGCCTGCTACCATTGGTAATAACTAAAGCGCTCTGTTATCCTTCACATGGGGTTTGGCTTTGATATTTTGGCTGGCAATACTGAATTACTACTCCTTCTGCAGGATAACCAGCTGAGGGAAAGGAAAAGTGGAATTTACCCAAAGAGATCGGTATTTCAGCTTCCTCCTGGACCTCTATGCAGCTGGAAACCCAGGGAGGGTTGAGCATCTGCTCTGACAGCACCGGTTATTGTGCCTTACCGCTTGCACCTTTTAGAGCTGCTGTAAAACTCTACCGAGGCGACCTCAAAGCGTTTCAGAGGATGTCGAGCACTAATTATTCACACAAAGTCTGCCTGTGTGTGGAGAAGCAGAGAGGAGAGGAGGAACCAGCCCCAGAGCTGGCTGCAGAAACTGCCTACAGTCATTCCGTCCCTGACACAGAGGAGTGGAGCTGAAGCACATTTTTGTATCTCGGAAAACAGCTCCGTCTCCTTCTCCCTCTGTTGTGAACTGAGGAGACCAGCCTTCATTTACAGTGACACTTTCCACACGACATGCAAAGGTCTGCCATGCATTTACAACCTGGTGCAGCACCGTACAGTGGCAAAGTGAAGTGCTGCAGCCTAATGAAATGTTTTAAAATCTATTTCTCTGGAGAGAAGGAAAAAAAAAAAAAAAAAAAAAACAAAACAAACAAAACAAAACAAAACAAAAAAAAAAACAAAACAAAAACAAACAAACAAACAAACAACAAAAAACCAAAAAAAAACACTTGCCTGCAAAGAAAACAGAAAACATGAGAACACTTGAGAGTCCCAAACAGTAATTTTTTATTAATAGAAGACATAAAGACTACTATTAGATAAAAATACAGTTGTGATTTTAGTAGTGAAAGGTGGGTGTAAGGACCTGCTCTAAAAATGTTGAAAACAGAAAGTTTTCTACCAAGTTAAATGTTTTCATGAGAATACATTCAGATTTGTGTAAAGATATATACATGAGATGTGCTTTAAATCAATTTTGGGGGACAGATGCTCATTAATTTTGTTTTTCACATAATAGATCTGTACTTTGGTTGCTATTGCTGCAGTAAAAATCTTAGTTGAAAAGAGAAAAAAAGTAAAAGTTCACCTAAAGAACTAAGAGAGTAAAATGAAATATAATGTACTTTCCTCTACCTGGTAATCAGCAAAGTTTAGTAAAGGAAAAATTGTGTGCAAGTGAACTAACAGTTGGGTTATTATGGCTGCTGTCAAAATTCTACACAACTACCTGAAAATGGATTCACACAGACCCAACATTTTTTTCTTTAGATGCAAAATACTGATTCACAGAAGATCTTGAGAGAAGATCATTGAATAAATCTTAAGGAGAAATTCAAATCAAGCAATGAAGGTTTCTCATTTTTTGCACATCTGTATGTATGTATGCACATAAAATGCAAGACTCTGAAACATTAGTTTTGCATCCTACACATTACTCCAATGCCAAAGAAAAGCTAATGTGAAGAAATAGGATAGTGCACCTGGAAGATACCTTAAAAAATTTGCACATTTTTTGCTAAGACATGAGATAAGGAAGAATCAGTGAAATGCTAATAGAAAAGAGATAATTTCCCCAAAAGAGGGGCAAAGTAAGCATTAAAGGGAACCCAATTATGTCTTCAGGGTAAAAGATCTGCTGGCAGCTGTTAAGCAAATTTGATTGAAAGCATTTAAAATTCCCAAGTGTAGAAATATTAGACTGTTTATACTGACAGAAATTATATTTCACTTTGATGATCTAATTATTGAAATGTATAGCAGAAATGCAGAACAAACAAAAAGAGTTGAAACCAATTCCAGGCAGGCACTCAGTTAGCAAGTCACTGACTTCCAATAATTCTTTGCACATTCCTCACATTTCAAAACACAAGAAAATATTGACAATTCTGAAAACTGTATACCACAAACCTGAATATGAGTTGAACTACAGTGTGTGAAAATACAGGGTTCCTGTAGGTATGCCACGGTTGGTAAAAGAATATTCTGTATATTCTAAAACACAAAACCAATGTGGCAACTTGGTTAATCCAGCGATATCCAAAGGACTAGAATTAGCAGGGCTTTACAAGCCTATTACTGTCTGTCTACCCTTCTTCACCAGATCTCTTGTGCTCCTGCATTTTCACTAAAGCAAAGATGCTTAAAAGTCCTTATGATCAATTAAATGAGGTTAATGGGTCTTCAACATGAGTAAAGGAAAGACATCAGAGTAATTACCTCTATGTATGCCCCATACTCCTTAAAATAGGAAGAAATTTCATGGTGTGTCAATAACACAGTGATGTTCTAGTTGTGACCTTTGCACTATCAGCAGATAATTTTGCCATTGCAGAATGATAGTGAATTCTGCTGATGGACATTGACGTACAGCCACCGTTAGCTGCACCAGCAGCTTGAGGCCATGGAAACACATTTCAGCTTCTCTAGTAGAATTTCCATCATGGCTGTGCTAGTAAAATAAGGTAAATTATGACTGTTCAAAACAAGATATAAAAACTTTTATTGTTAAATGACTTACTGTAGTAATTTATTAATGAAAGGCATTCTCATGTGGCTGTACTGGCTGCTGAATAAAAAAACCCTGTTTATGTCAGTACTCATATCACCTGTATTTGCTCCACAAAAGCCAGCAGGATTAATACTGGGATCAGATTTTAATCTTTTAGGAAGGAATGAAAAGGCTTTTGTATCTTTAATTTTAAGGAAATTTTTAAGTTGCATTTTCACAAGTAGAAGTTCAGAATAAATCAAATCTTCTTAAAAATGTTTAAGCACAAATAATATAAATTTATACAAATTTATATCAACTATATAAATATAGCAAAAAAATCTACAAATTATATCAGTTATACCACTTACAAAGAACTTTATTATGAAAGGGCTATTTCTGGAGTTAGTCTATAAATTTGGAAAACGCTATCTTCAATTTCAATATAGAGAGACAGGCAAGGTAATATGTTCAAAATCACCTGGAAAAGGAATGAAGCAAACCAGGAACAGAATACTCTTCAATACTCTCCTGAAACTCAAGTCAGTAACATACTCTTTAGTTTATTGTCAAACCTGTAGTCTTCATTCTACTTTATTCCTAAATCTTTTTCTTAACTTCATTATCTACTAATGCTTGGGATATACCAAGCCTGATAGAATCATGGAATGATTTGGGTTGGAAGAGATGTTGAAAGGTCCTGTAGTCAACCTCCCCTGCAATGTGCAGGGACATCTTCAAGTAGATAATTTTACCACAATGGTCTTCTTTGTCATGTCTCCAAAAGAGACATATTTGTGGTACTGCTGCTTATATTTGCTAATTTTTGGATAATTTTCACCATTGACTTTTCTGTATTCAAGTGTTTGGCTGGATAATTAGGCTTCCTGAATAAATACTCAAGCTAAAGCTAAGCATGCTATGTTTAGAACTTTGCCCACATAGTCTCTGTATGTAAGAAAACAGAATGAAAACAAGAACCAGGTCAAATTCTCTAATGGGATATTAATTTTATAAAATAAATGGGTTAAATATTAAAAGAATAGAAGATGATTTAGATGAAACTGGGAGAAGTACTTCAAGGTGTTAACCAGACAAAATGAGTTAGTATCTTTCTTAATAACCTTAGAAATGAAAATAAGGTTGCTCCTTTCTGACTGGACATTTTGATCCAGTATCCCATAAAAGCAGTAGCTTCTGTTGGCAGAAGAACATATAGTGGTCGTAGAAAATAATGAAATGAAGCATGGAAGCAGCTTGTGCTGTAAATTGATCAGTGGGACTTGACCCATGTCAGGACAAAAGTTCTTTAGTGATTTGCCATGGCAGTCATCTTATTTTCATTAAAAAATATTTCATTAATGATTGTTGCACAAAATACAGCTCCACGCAAAGACAAATTGCAAATCTGGGAGGTGCTGTAAATGTAAGGAACGATCAGGGTGCAGTAAAAAAAAGGCAGACTGGAAGACTGGAGATAAAGAAACAAGCTGAACTGCAGGGACAGGTGGTGCAAACGCGGGGTGAAAACTTCAGAGGGATGTAAATATATTTTTTTTTCTTTCTTTCTGACCAGGGATAGGAATAAACAGCAAAATTACTTTAAACTAACTAAAAATGAAAGAATTGTTTTCATCAAACACAGACTGAATATGTGCTGCTAATGAAGAAAAGAACAGCCACAAATAAGCAAATTAATTTCTTCAGGAAGGTTTAAAAGGAAATGCCACTCTACAAAGCAAAACTCCTTTTTTGGATACACATCGCCAAAAAAGACGAATGCAGGGTAAAACACAAACAACAAAGAAAACCAAGGGATACACATGTCTAGAAAGAGACCCTTGGTTTATTTAATTCATAAATATCAAACTAGATCACTATCAAACAACACCTGGAATTGAGAGCAACAGAATACACTAAACAACAAAAAGTGCTGGTTCACTTACAAGTATAAATAGAATGATTATGGTAAATCAGAATTAGAAACCTCTCATTTTCAGGTATTAGGGTCTACAAAATCTCATTTATCAAGGACTCTTTTATAGGAGAAGGTGTGAAACTGCAGAAGAGAAGAGACGACAGGAAGTGGAAAATGAAAAAGAGTACAAAAAGAGATCATATTATGGTAGTTCAAGGCTGGACTTGTTATTCCAAAGTCTTTCCTATTTCTCTCTTTCTCCTTTTATCAGTTACTGATTAGCCCTCCAGACTTGATTGTGACATAGATACTAATTTTTCTTCCTGTACACCTTAAACAGAAAATAGGCAGGTATGTTTGGTTTTTGCTAAAATGTTCTATTACACTCTTTAATAAAGAGGAGCATTTTCATGTATCAAAATATAATCACTAGAACCTGCAAGAAGTACACTTGTCACTAATGTGATATGACTTCTGCAGGCAGAGTATATCTGCAGGCAGAGTATAAAATGGACAGAAAGGAAAAAATAAAACAATAGCTTGGTATGTTCATTTTTCATCAGTTAATAATTAGAAATAAAAAAAGTCTAATGTAATTACTGTCTTATCTGCATACAGCTTTTTTCTGTTGTTGCAAAAAAACCCAAATTATAGCTAAAAGCTCAAAAGAAAAAAAGCAGGAAGAAGGATAAGAAGAATTAAAAAAAAAAAGAAAAAGAAAAAGAAAAAAGAAAAAGAAAAAAGAAAAAGAAAGAAAAAGAAAAAGAGAAAAAGAAAAAGAAAAGAAAGAAAAAGAAAAAGAAAAAGAAAAAGAAAAAGAAAAAGAAAAAGAAAAAGAAAAAGAAAAAAGAAAAAGAAAAAGAAAAAGAAAAAGAAAAAGAAAAAGAAAGTTGGACTTTATAAGGTAGGACTGGAATTTCACACTTCTGAGTTTCTGCCCCATCACCTGTTTTACCCACCGCTCAATGCTAAATGGGTCTCTTGGTGTATTCTATATGAATAAAATCTGATTTTGCACAGAATCTTCTTTTGTAGATTTATCAACTTTAGAACTCTCATACATTCCAGCAAGAAATTGCTTTCGAATGAGATCAAAACACCTAAACAAATTTAGTGATGACATTTTTCACTAAATTTTTAAGTCAAAACAGTAAGATTTCTCAAAGTAAGCACATGAATGAATACAAGCAGCAATCAGGGACAAAGCACAAACATTCGGCTACCTTTAGAAACCTTCAAAACTGCTTGATTTTACACTTGAAGATTTTCTTTCTTACGACAGCATTTTCTGATCAATGTTATCCTTGGAGAGACTAAAATCATGTGTCTCTCTGTTTACTTGATTTATTTCTGCACTCAGTGGAGATGCCTTGACTCTCTCATGGTGAAGGATAACAGTTTGGAATCTGGGGTCTGGTCTGCCATCAAAGCTTTAGCACTTAGGATACTGCATTGCCATTGGCACTACAGGTGCTCTGTAAGTACATGTGTCAACGGGACGAGATCCTGAAGAACCGGGTTGTTGAACAAGTAGGAGAATTATAGCTAAGTAGTTGCTAATTCATGCAAATGGTCTTTCTTCTTGTTCTATTTTTTTCTTGGCCTCAGCTGACCAAAGAAAGCAATACAGAATGTTTTTTTACGGACACAAAATGGCCTGATATATAGCTCACTGACAGTCCTCTCTAGTTTTCCAAGTACAGAAATGTTGTGCATTCTTTTGGGGAACATCATGGTTTGTGTGCATCATCTGGTGAGCTGGTGGAATTTCTCAGGTCAGAGAGACCTTACATTTGAATTGTCAAACAAGGAACAGTATAAATGCATGGCCACATAGATCTTAACCATTTATTACTAAGCATAAATGTCAAAAAGGACTCATGCACATAACACACTACGCTTGAAACTACACGGACCCCTCCCTCCCTGAGAAGTGATGTATTTAGCTCATTTTTGAAAGACACTCTATGAAAAGAACTTATAACCAGTCAGCAGTAAAAAAATGAAGTTTATTAAATTCATACATGTGACTCATATCTTTTCATTATACATTTTTTTCTAAATACATCTTCAAAGTACTTAGAATGTGTGGCTGCTCAGATGTATAGAACTTAGATGATCCTAACATCAAAAACAGTTAGAAAAATATGTGCAATGCAAGTGAAAGAAATTACATTTTCTTAAACCAGCTGCGACATTTTTATTGTTATTATTTTTATTGTCACTTTTTTCCCTCTCTTTAATTCAACCCACAAAACACCACAGCAGCTGCCTTAGAGGCAAGCTGCTGTGAAAGGCAGAGTCCAAACCAGCCTACTGTTTAATTACCATCCTTAGTTATGAATCAGTGAACAGGCACTACACGGTGTTTTTGCCTTCCTGATTGAATTTTCCCCTTTGTAATAGTTGCTTTTAGCACCAAGAACATTATGTTACAAAGAAGTCTCACCAAGAGACAAAGTCCCCAGCTGGGATGTGAACTTGAGGCGCTGAGAGGCAAGGGAAGAAACGCATCAAAACAGTGACAGAGCTCTGTCTCGCTAAGTGTTGAATCTCTCCTGTAATTAACTCAGTGCTGGCTGACTCCCCATGTTTGCTGTCAACAGAAGGGGATGTTGTAGGCTAGCTTGAGAAATGAAAGGCCTCTCATTTACACACGAAAAGCTATTCTGGAAGAGAAAAGCTGGAGCTCACCAGGGCAGACTGGTGTGATGGTGTAGCCAGGGCTCCGAGGATTGCTCTCCTCCCTCCCATGACACCCCAGCAGTCTGCCCATTGTCCTGCAGAAATGCACCCTGCAGCCACACCAGATTCCCGTTTGACCCTACCTTGGGACATTTTTTTCATAACGATTGTTCAAAATACAGTTTTTCATTGAGTGTCCAGTTCAAGAGCCGTTTGAAGGGCAGAGATGCAGAAGATGCAGGCTGATTTAGGTATTGCAGGGTTCATCTCAAAACAATGCAAGATTTTTTTCCCCGAGTTCTTTTCTAGGGAACAAGGTTTCTGTGTATTGTTGCTGTAGAAAAATATTCATACCAACACAAAAAAGCTGTGATTTTTCCAAAGTTGACCAGAGTTAAATTAGGTCAATAATGTGAAACACAGAGAGACTTTGTCTTGAAATGTTTTCCTCATTTACTTTCACTATAGGCACCCATGTTATCTCAGAAAAAAAAGGCCCTGAAGATAGTTACAATTCCAGTTACAAAGTAATTTTTTTTTTTCAGATATATAAATTAGAATTACACCAGTGTCACTGAATTGCGCCTAATAGTTTTTTCTCCTTTACCTCTGGGAAAGAAAGTAGATTCAAAGAGAATATCTATACTACCTCCAGCTGGTGTAACAATGTGTTTCAGAGGAAATCAAACAATGCCAACAAAAGAATATTTACCTTTCTTTCTATGATTCAATTATTAGAGTCATGAGAATAATTCCATATAAAGATACCACAATTCTTCCCCAGAAAAACATACATAAAACTGTCTTCAAAATCTTAACAATACAAAAAAAAATTTTTTCCTAAAATTATGTTTAGAGGTCTTGTTATGAATGAACGAGGCCAGATTTCAAAGAAAAATGAAAAACGCTCTCATCTATTTAAAAACAAGCCGAAAGGAACAGAGGGTCCAAGACAAGCTCGAACCCCCTCACAATGGATCAAAGATAACAGTGTGTTACCAACACGCTGGGTTCGTCCTCCCGCGTGCCCATGGAACAGAAAGAACGGAGAGAAGAAGAACCCCGCCCAGCTGCGAACACCCCTTTTTATAATACCCCTTGGGTCCAGGATTGGTGGAATTTGGAACCGCGCACTGATTGGTGGAATCTCAGTGCTCTGATTGGCCTTTAGCGTCGTTCATTCTGGGCCAATCATTTCTTCAGGGCGTCGAATGATTGGTTGTTGTCTTGGTCCAATCATGCCTCGCCTCATCTATCCATGACCTCCACCCAATCCTAGACCTCCTCCCCTCTTACAACAATCAGCCCCCTAATTTCCAACACCATTAGGACCAAATTAATAACAACTCCCCACTTACAACAAACATACCACTAATTTCTAAAACCACTAGAACTAAATTCATAAAAGTCTCTTGCAAAGCTTATTTTCCAATAATTTTATTTCCTCCTATTCTCTTGCCCTTTTATAAAACCTGTTGCTTTTTTTCTGAGAAAATATATTTTTTTTCTGCCTTGGTGCATGTAAAACAATGTATTAAACATTTCTACTCTGTGATGGTGAAAAAGTCTTCTCTTTATATATTTGCAAGACTTGTATCCCAAAGTAAGCAAAGGGCATGAGCTGGATAGAATAAACAATACAAAATAGAACAAAACAAACTGAAATACTGGTGAAAAGGTAACATTTGCCCACAAAGTTATCACTGTGAGAAAACTGAGATAGAGCAATTAGTTTGTATTCTAATTTTAAAATTTCTATTAACAAAGTACAGATAGGGGCAGAAATAGGCAATACCTTTGGCCACATCTTCCTTTTCAGAGGAAACATTTAGCTTTACCAGCATTTTTACAACCTTTTATAAATATGCTGCAGAATTACTTTGATTTGCAGTATGACTTTGACATTTGCCCAGGCAGCAGTCCTCAAGTTTGCTGAGTTTCAGTATAGGAATTAATCTTTTCAAAGCAGAAGATTTGCACTTCAGTTCACATTTTTCCACTGACACTATGGTCAATTAAGGCCAGATACATAAAGTTATTTAAAATTTTAAAGGTGACTCAGGTGACGCTTAGTACTTGATGCCCTTTGTTGTGTTTTTCTTGTTTGGTTAGGAGTTTTTTGTGTACAATGACCGGAGTGTTTCTGTTCTATTTGTCATGTTTATTTGCATCAATACAGAAAGTCTTGAAATGTCACATATTCATAATTAGCTTGGATATTAGACAACAAAAATCAGCAGCCTTATCTACTTAAGTGATTTGGTGAAGGAGGTCATGAACATGACTGTCAGACTGGACTTGTGCTTATTGTTCAAAACAGGCATTTTGAATTTGGACAAAGCTAGTCTGAAGGTGCATTGCCAACCTTGCATTTATGCATGTCAAACAGCTCATCTTATTCACAGAAACAAGACAGTAAAGAAAAGCCCTTAAAGTTGTGCAAGAGGTACTGTGATTTAAGAGTTGCTTCATGCCTGATTTAGCATAAACTTTGGACAACATCTGAAATATTTACACACCTACAAAAATTAAAAAAAAAATAAATTTGTCTCTAATTTCGTGATGAAGAGCAGAACATACTGCAGTTAAGTGTTCCTTGAGCTAATGACTTCTTCCAATATCAAAGGGAAGATCTACATTCCTTTAGGCCAGGTCTCCAGATGGGAAGTACTTGTCTTGTTCTCATGTCTATGGTGAGTGCTTGAACCATGAATCTGTAAAACTTCAAACTTTTTGGAACTTTATGGACCAGAAGGGCATGGTATAGCCTACTTACTTCTACATGCCAAGAAGTAATACTGTTTGACTGTCAAATATCTATACTCTAAACACAAGATGCAACTCTCTCTTTTTCAAGCAGCTGAATTACTAGCCAAGATTATTAATTCTACAGAATTTTCTATGGTAATATCTTTTCAATATCTGTTGGCAGGTGTTGGCTGGAGAATGTAGTGGTTTTCAACAATTGAGCTAAATATATTTTGAAGTGTTTTTTCAGTAAAATGTATGAATTTTGCTATAGTTAGGGAGCTGAATAACTGAAAACTCTGGGTGGTTACTGTCACTTACTTAATATTATCACATGCCACAGAAACATACAGATGTCCTGACTGGGTCAACCATTTTTAAATTGTCCCAATAGCTGAACTTATGTCTTCCCCTACATCTAATATAGGACAAGGTGCTATGGTGTGTTCTCTGTATTTAGCAGTCATCAATGGATTTCCTTAGCTCATGTCTGTTGAAGAATGGCTGCTAGAACAGGGCCATGGATCATTAGAAGAATTGTACAAGCAATCTCACTGTTAGAAAATTTAGAAAAGCAAACTGCAAAGCTATGCAGATAATAGAGTAAGAATGCTGTACTCTTGGCAAGGACATTGTACCCTTGGCAAGAAGGTACAACTATAACCTTGATAGTTTTAATTAATAAGAAGCTACAGCTGTGAGAATAAGGAGGAACACTAGTTCTCAAGACAGCACAAAAGTATGTTTAACTTTTGCTTTTGGCCAATCGCTTTGTGACAGGTATGAATGCTTGCTGAACAGTGTATAAAAGAAACTGAGCTTTCCAAATAAACCGGAGCTTGCTTTATCAATCATATTGATTGTCAGCTTGTCTTCCCTCGCTGTCACACATGTCAAGCTAAACAAAACTCAGACACGTATAATACACCACATCTAACCAAAAACTTCCACAGGAAATCACTGTTTTCCAGTTTTCCTGAACCTGGTTTCATTTCCCTCTGTTCCCATACCATCCAAGCTCTCCGAGGTCTCTTAGACTTCTGTGTTACTCCCTTCAACTGCTTCTTGTCCCTATCAGAGCCCTATCTTACCCATTAGTCCCTCTTTTGAAAAGTATTTAACATCTTTGATCATTATTACTCTATTTCTCTGAATTTCACTGAGTTCAACAGGTATTAAACTTTGGAAAGGCTGAATGATACTTTATGAGGCACAGTGGCACTTCAGGGAGCTTGACAAGTCATAGTAATGAAGAGGAAGATAATAAGCTAGAATTTAGTGTAATCAAAACAGACAGTAAATGTGTGAAGTAAAAAATACACCCCAACTGATGTACAGATCAAGGAATCTATTCCACAAATTTCTAGCAACAGGACCCAATGAAGGATAAACTTCTTGAAAAAGAAATTCTCTTGGCTTCCAGGTCCACAGAGTTAGTAATATTCTGTTTCACTGGTGCTATTACATCTGAGAAGCAATCAAAACTTTCTCAGCTATTGGTGAATTTTCATACGACATACAGAAAGTAGGAAGGTTCAGCCTGCTACTGGGTAAGAGATGAAAGGGGTTGGTGTGCTCATTTGGAGTCTGAGTAGTAGAGACACAGCAGTCTCCCTGTCTCCTCCTCTTGTTTCCAGTCCCTTCACACATTAGTATTTACTTCTCTTCCCTTGGGAGAGGAGGAAGAAGGAGCCAAAGGCAGTTCAGCAGCAAGAAGATGGGGATGAGGCAGAGGCTAGTGCTCAGGGTGTTTTTGCTGGAGGTAAAATAGAGAACTTTGTATACAGAAGGCGTTGGTGTCTGGGAAAGCAGGCATGGCTCCGGCAGCCAGCCTGCACCTCCTGCTGGCATAATCTTGGCAAATTGCGCCCAGCCTGTTGTGCCAGTGCTTAAAGCTCCTTGGACTATGGCCTGACACTGATACAAAGCTTAAACTGCATGGGGAAAAATCTGAGTAGTGCACACTTCTATCCCACATTTGATGCTTTTACTAAAAGCTGAATAAACTGAAGCATAAAGTTCCTCTGCATTTACTCTGTTCATCATGATTATATTGCTATCTATCCCTCGATTTCAACATAAAGGTATTCACATGGCAGCAAAATCTCTACAATATTCCAATTAGCTGCTAAATATTTTTAGGTGTGTAGTAATCAGCAACCTTATGAATGTTGCACACTTTGTCCATGGGTGTCTCTTAGAAAAAAGTGAGGGTTTTGGGTGAGGGTCTCGGAAACAACATTCCTACCATACATCTAAAGGATGCTATCAAATGATACCAAAAGGCACGATTTTGTAAGAGCTTTAGGAATGCAACATAAAAAGGTGAAACAAAATCCTAGGAGTGAAATAATGTTCTTCCTGATGTAAGAACATCATTGATGGCACTGGTGTCAAGTAATGGACCCAAAATTTTGAAACAGTCTCACTAGCACATGAATTTCTTATCTCAATTTTTGCCAGGATTATCAATTTTTCATCTTAATTTATATATAAAGAATTATTCTAAATCAGAATAATATTTTTCTTGTGAAAGTTCCAAAGTGCTATAGAGAGACTACCACACTAAAGGATCTTCAGAAGTTTATAAGCTCAGTGAAAAAGGAGAACAGGCTAAAGAAATAATTCAGAAACATTAATTTTAAAACAAGCACAAAATTTTTTAAAAATCATTATTGTTGATTGAAAAAAACCCTGCGGTTATGTTTTATTGTTACTTCAGATAAGTATTGAAGGAAGGGAAAAACATTTACTCACATGTGTAAAATTTTAAAAATCTATTTAAAAGTTAAAAACCCCCAAAAACTTATTTGCTGTATGAAAGAAGATTTCAACACATTATTCTTGAAAGTATTCTTTGAACCCAATAAATCAATGACTGCTTTTTATTAATTCTGCACAACTAGATCAAACAAATCAGGAACATACACCCTTCTAAGCATCCATAATAGCAAAAATGTATTTAGTCCTTGTATAGACTGAGTTTACTTAGGGAATGTCCTTACTTTAAGTACAACTTACAAGGAAAAGGGAGAGGCTAGAAAACATGAGTTAAGATTACCTGAATCCCCTACTCACTCTGTATTTTAGCAATGTGGGTTCTAAATATATTTGATGACAGTAATACACATGTATATCCCAAGTATAGTCTTTCTGTGCACTAGGTAACCTCGATGTCTTCTGAGTCTATCATTGCTGAGACTGTGCAGCCTGAGCTGATTCTAACCACATCAGTCTTGCTTGAATCTGATGAAACAGATAGTTTTCAAAAACCCCAGTCAGATTGTTCAGATTTTCTGTTCAGATTTTTCATGCCTTAACATCATGGATACAGATGCCTAACTTTAAGAAAGAAAAATGGGTTATCAGCTGCTTGTACTCCTCCTTATCCATCATTTACCCACAGCCTTCCCCCTATCTTCGTTTTATCATATCCTGACTCATTTTTTGTATTTACATAAAAGCAAAATGAAAAAGTTCCTGACGAAAATCTTCTGTGATGCAAAATGACGTGCTCCTTCCACAATAGTGCAGTAAAAACAGGATTTCTGTGTCACAGTGGGTGGATCGCAGATCTAGAATAAGATCAAATGGAGAAAGATACGAAAGAAATGGGTAAGAGCTGAAATGTACTTAGGTAAAGAAGTGCAGTGAGGAAGGGGACAAAGAGATGGGTGTTAATTTCATAAACCCTGTAGAAAAAGGAAGTAATTAAGAAGCCTGCATGATCCACCTAAAATGATAAGGAAAAAGATTGCATGTCTGCTTCATACTGTTTACTATTACTCCTCACAATTTCTTCTTTTTTCCAAAAAGGGGCAAAGAGACAGACTGACTACATCAGTTTCAGAAAAACATTCTACACAAGAATTACATGAAATCTGAGGCATAAGAGGAAAGTTATACATATTGTGCAAAATATGACAATTAAACTTCATGGCAAATCTCCTAACTAGTTATCACTGACATTACCAGTTCAGGATTTTACTGTCTAAAATACAGGCAAAATTAATAGTATTAGCTAAACATTTTGGTTCCTCTTCTCTTGCTTTGGCTATAAAAAAAAAGCAGTGTTGCCCTAGACAAATTCAGAAAAACACAGACTGTAAAACAGTAATTTCTAATCAGATTCTTACATGCAAGTTATACTTTGATGTGATTAAATTAATATGCAGATAGAACAACAGATTTAATAATTCTGTTTTTATTACTTTTGTGTTTCATATTTGTCTTTACAATAATGCAACATTTATTATATTAGCAAACTTGTTTCACATTCTGCCCTTTCTCAGTTCTTGAGCTTAAGTGGAGATGTAACCTTTTGTATCTAATTGTTCTTTTCTTTTGTTTCTCTTCACTGTACTGTATATTCACTGTTTTTCCTCTAGACAGGAACAAATGGTTCTGCCAAAAGAAGCTCTAAACTTTAATAAAGTTTCTGGATGATATCTGTGATTGATTTTAAACTAATCCAATTTCTGGTAGAGACTATGTATCTCTTATCACAGCATTTGACATCACAACCAGTCAAAATCATCTCACACATGAGGGATGAACAGCCTGAGAAGTACCACTGACAGCATGCAGAGACTCAGTGCTTTTCAGAGGGATGTCAGGAGAGGAAGGCTTTGTCTCCTCTACAGGAAATCTGTGTGTAAATAGTGTCTGTACTTTCAAAAGTCAAAAAGATCTCAATAGTGGGTTTTGCACACAGACTTTTTGCGGTCATCTACTTCATACTCAAAACAAATTAAAAAGTTAATGTGAACTAGCAGGGCCTATGATTTTAAACCCTAATTTTTATGTTCTACATCTGCTTCTGGGAAAATGTAGATAGAGTGAATTACGATGTGCTTCAGTTATGCCTATTATGTCCTTATATCCAATGGTAAAGTCCACCCTGATAATATTTTCTCTGTTCACTCTGAAAACCAAAAAAATTCAAGTAGGAATATTTCCATGAACTTCAACGGAAACTGACTACAGCTTGAAAATTACTCACACAAAGGGACATGAGGGCAATAATACTTTAAAATACTAAGTTTCGTAATAAAATCATAACATTTTGTCAGTATTTTTATTTCTTCCCTCCTCACTTATGCATCTTTTTCTTAAGCTTTAAAAAACCCCAGATCATTATTGAGATATTTTAACAGTGACTATATCAAAACTACTCCCCTAATATTCCGGGGCTGTAGGGTTTGAGTTAATATTTAAAATGTTTTCAAAAGTGTGGTCCACAGCTCAGTGTTTTTTCATTACCCACCCTATACTCACAGTATACTTATTTATGAAAATGTCCATTTGATATTTAAACTCTAAGTGAAAGAATAAATTGACACAGTGTGAACTACTAGAACAAGTACTAGAAATAAGGGAACAATCCATTAAATCAACTGTAGCATCTACCCAAGCTATTTTCAAGGGAAAATACTGCTCTTAACATTGATGCCTTCACAACTGGTACCTCCTAAGGATTTACAGCACGTGTCTTCAAAATATGAGGTTGAAAGTCATAATACTAGATAAGAGTGACAGTTACTGTTGAAAGTCATACTACTAGATAACAAGAAAAACTTCCTGTTCTGACTCTTAGAATTAGAATTATACAAAAATAGTAATGGAAAAAACCCAAGGAATAGCCTGTTATTTTAACCATTTAAAACATATTATAAATTGTATTATTTTTTCCATTACACAGGCTCCCCTGCCTTTTAAGTGATTCATTGTTTTGTTTTGTTACCTTTATGAATTGAAATAAAAATAAACTGAAAATTCCTATGTGTTGTAGTTTGAAAAAAAATTAGTTTTTTGAACTTCAGTGGTCAAACCAATGAGTGCTCAGGTTTAAAGACTGGCACTTGATGTGGCCACTGAGGACAAGGATCCGCCTCTGAGAACACAGGGGGTTAAAAGCAGAGGGCTTCCAGGAGAACTCTCTCTTGGTTCCGGTCCCTGAGGACGGGCGGATCTCCCCTGCCCAGCTGGGCGGGGAGGGGAAGCCATGCGGGCTGGGCGAGGTAGGCTGGAGCCTTGGGCACAGAGGGGAGAGGAAGATCCTGCAGGATGGAAGGGTGGAGAGAGTACAAGAACCTTGAGAAGTATCAAGTAGCCTTCTTTTTCTCTTCCTCCCCCCTTCTCTGGAGAGAGAGGAGACTGAGAAACCGTGTCTGTGATCTGTGTCACCTTGAAATTTGATATCAGTAGCTGGGCAGCACGGCCGAAGGAGGATGGGGGGTGGCGCGAGAAGAGTGCCCAGCAGCAAAGATACTGTGAGAGTTCTGAGGAAACAAAGCCCAAGATTTTAACCCTTTTCGTAGATGATGGAAACTTTATAAATGCTAATCCTCCGGAAGTTGAAGAAGAAAGATAGAAAACTGAGTAAAAGTAATGAAAGTTCGTGCAAGTAGAAAGAGAATGCTGAAGAGAATCCTAGGTGGGAGGAGATGATGGAGTGGCCTTTGGCTGGACTGTTCTTATAGCCGTGGATGGACTCATTTCTTTTCTGTAACACAGAAATGGCATCTGGGGAGAGGCATTGGCTTGGAGCCAAGAGTGGACAGTAGTGTGAACAGAGATGAGAGGAAGAACTCTGTTCTCAAGGCCCCTCGGCCCCAGGGGGTAATATTGGGGGGGAAATGGTGTCCCAAAATTTGAGAAGCTGTCGTTTCTTGGAACTAACCAAAGCATCTTTAAAAAGAAAAACCCTAGAAACAGCTCTGGTCCATGCACAGTGGTGAGAGCACTGGACATGGAGGAAGAGGCCACAATGTGGTGCAAGGAAGACTCCTATCTCTCCTTGATGGACTGAGTACTGATTATCAAAAGGGTGGTAATAGACTAAGGATTAATTATCTAAAGAGTGGTAACGTGATTGGGAATTTTCAGTTTGTTTTATTGTGTTGAGAACTGGTGGTGGG
Source organism: Sitta carolinensis (assembly GCA_032173965.1). Taxonomy (NCBI): domain Eukaryota; kingdom Metazoa; phylum Chordata; class Aves; order Passeriformes; family Sittidae; genus Sitta; species Sitta carolinensis. The sequence continues at coordinate 54,059,527 of CM063313.1, forward strand.
GGAGAGGAAGAGTGTTTTTTTAAAGTTTTCATGTTCTTCTGTATGTGTCTTCTTTGCCTATTATAAGTAATAAAGTTCTTTTCTTTTGCTTTCTAAATTAGAAAGTGTTTTGCTCTGTTTTTGGTCACATCTCACAACAAATACCAGGGACAGTATATCCTCATAGGGGCACTAGCCTTGTGCCAACATCAAACCTATGACACTATGTGACATTTTTATGCTGCATATAAGCAATATTATTTCTGATCTTTGCAAAAGCCTTGGTATACCTGATTTCTGCGGGTTTTTTTTCTCTGTGTTCTTTCATTATGTTTAGAAATAAATCATCTCAAGCTCTTTAACTTCCTTGAAGAAATTATTAATTTCATACCCTTAATCTGTCTCATCCAGCTCTTCCAGATCTCTTTTAATGATCCATATGTTTTTTAGTGGTCCATATTATCCACGTGGCCTATGATTTACTCTATATCTAGTACCACCACACATGAATCAACATCGATTCCAAATGTATGATACTGATGAACTGGTTTGCTGCCACTCAAGATCTAACCATTCAGTAAGGTCACTTGAGGGTGGTCCATATTTTCTGCAGATCTCAGGTCATGGGGAGGATGGAGCAGCTTGCCATAACCCATGCCCTCAAAAAACCCCAAACTAACAAAATAGCAAATTGGAAAGTGCAAACTTCTTTTCCCTGAAAGGAAATCCACAAAGGTTTTTCCTGATATGTGTCCCCATTCCTTCATCTTTTCTTGTAAGAAAGAAATAATGGATTTTGTACTTCTTTTACTTTAAACAGGGATGCAAGAAACACTGCCAGCACTTCCCTCCAACATTCTAGGCTGATTCACATGAAGTATCATCTATCAGTTTCTGTGAGACTGAACTCAAAGTATTATCCAGTGTTAACAGTGGGAGGATCTATTCCTGAGGTAATGCAGCCTCATACGTGTTCAACGAAAGGAGATATACATGTACAGGGACAATAAAAGAAAGGCAGAGACACTAAAGACCTTGACCAAATTTTAATTCTCAGTACTGTTTTGAACTAAACCAATTTATTTACTGTCACAGGCAAAATTCAGCTCAGAGAAGTGCAGAGTAAAATCTGCTATGAACATTCAAAAGAAAGACTGTTTTATTCTAAGCTGCCTCCTAATACTCTGTATTAGATGGCAAAAAAGTTGAGTGTACACCAGTCACTGACTTCAAATTAAGTGGTAATAAATGCAGATTTCCATGAAGATACCGCAAGTTAGTAATTACAGTTTTATTGAAATTGGAAATGGTGAAATAAAATCAGTCTCCATTGTCCCATACACATAATTGATAAGTTAATTTGTCTCAGCACTCACACAGTTTTAATATTTCTCCATCATTGTCATGAAAATGAATAGGATACAAAATATATAAAATCACATTCCCTGCAAAACCACTGTTCATTACCAGTGAAGCATATTAATTTGATTTGCCCTTGGTGTGGGCTCAACATTTTTCCTTTTTCTCTTTTTCTTTCTCTCTTTTTTCCTCTTTTTCCCTTTTTCCCCTATTTTTCTTTTTTTTTTTTTTTTTTTTTTTTTTTTTTTCTTTTCTTTTTCTTTTTCTTTTTCTTTTTCTTTTTCTTTTTCTTTTTCTTTTTCTTTTTCTTTTTCTTTTTCTTTTTCTTTTTCTTTTTCTTTTTCTTTTTCTTTTTCTTTTTCTTTTTCTTTTTCTTTTTCTTTTTCTTTTTCTTTTTCTTTTTCTTTTTTTTTTCCCCTTTTTTCTTTTCTTTTATTTCCCCCTTTTTCTTTTCTTTCCCTCAGTGACAAAAAGAGTCTTGGCATTTTGTGACATTTTCTGTTTCATATTGACAATACTCTGTCTGCAGAATTAAAAGTAGACCCAAAGGAAAATTATGTTCAGGCACGTAATTGAAGGCTTACATGGGCTCTTTTTCTAATAAATATTTACAAATATTTACACTTTCCTATGAAAAGGCTATGCTGATTTTTCATTTTGTTTTTGTCTTAGACATGGTTTCTGTCAAGATTCACCTCATTTTGAAAAACTTTTGATTCCATTATATTCCTCTGGAATTCAATCAAGCAATAATAAACCAGAATAAAATAAAGTAATGCTTTGCGGTAGACTATGTTTGTACCAACTGAAGGGTGACTAACATTTAATGGGGGAGAAATAATCCTTGTGGAATAATTTCTCTCAGTCTCTCTTCTGCATACATCTGGAGGAATGACCAATACTGCTGCTTTTTTGAAAGAGTATGTTATCTAAATTTCTGCAAAGGGTTACTAAAGGGTTACACTACCTGCTTTACAGACAATGGGGCTCATCCACTGCTGACCACAGTATTTTGGAGATTTTGGGTATGTGACTGAATTTTATTTGATATATAGTGTGAAGTGCTTCATCGTTTAATCTTCAGAAAAGTGAGAAAATTAGGTTCTCTTTATGCGAAGGGATGAGTCAGGACTGTTTGCACCTGCCACAATTTTATTTAAAGAATGTTTTCTCAATAATTTCTCTAATATCAGTGGTAAAAAGACAAGATATTCATCTATCTGACCTGCAGGGATATTTGCTCCAAGGTATGAATGTTGGAAACCAATATATCTGTAGGTTAAGTTCAAATTTAAACACCATAAATAAATAAGTTCTTTACATATTATTTCCCTTTTTTTCCTAACTGCTTATTAGCATGAAGTTATTCTTATGTCTGTAAAAGCTCTAGATAGTATTCTTCCTGTGACAGAATGGCTTTTCTGATGTTCAAGAGCAGTGGTGATACCTGCTATCTCTTTCCATTTCCTACAAAAAAAAAAAAAAAAAAAAGAATATTTCTGAAGTAATTGGTTTTGTTGTTGGTTTCAGCTGTTAAAAGATAATAGAAAAATGTTTAAAAAAACCTCAGGAGTTTTAATATAAAGGAAAGGCATCACAGGAAAATAAATTATTTTTCAATGTACACTATGAGATAGAAATAATTTTTTTTTGTCAGTTTTCCAGACAAATATTTAGCCTGGGTAGAGATGACATGGGATAGGAAGGGGAGGTGAGGTGTACTGGAGCAACTTGGTGTGCAACAGATATCCAGCCAAGGTCAACTGACCGTGTATTTAAACCATTCAAGACACCTTACTGAATTTTAATTCAGAAAGACAAGAAAAAGCTCAAGAACATACCATGTCTCTTCTTTTCCCTTCAGTGTTTCCCCTAAGTGAACATACTGGGATATAAATAGTAAAGTAGAGAAAGAAGTAAAATGAAAGTCTAGAAACAGACAGGGCTCACTGATAGAAGAAAAATTAACTTTTACCTTGCTACCACTACGTTGATGCCTCCTTGCTGCCGCTTCTTTATGGAAGTCACAAAGTGAAGACATAATCATTAAAAGTGGCTTTTAAGGTTAAGAAACAGTGGGACTATCTTTAAATCTTTATATCCACATAGATTTATCAAAAACTTCCCATCTAAACTCCAGACAATAGTATAAACTATAAATACATGAATCAAACAGCTGAGACACTTGGGGCGACCACTGGTGAGGTTTAAACCTGCCATATAAACACCCTATAACTGATTGTCATGGCCCCTTAGCCTATGCCCAGCTAGGTAAATTTACAAGTCTTGAGGGTCAAAATGTGTATGCTGTTTCTGATCTAACCAGTGAAAACTACAGCAGAATTTTGACCATTTCATAGACAAGAAAAATTTTCCTTCTTCCAGGTTTATCTACAGAGCCACCATGCCTTTGCTTCTCATGCATGAAAAGTAGGAACTTGTCAGCATCAGCAAGGTTAAGAACAACATTAGTAATACATCTATGTAAATAATATCATACATGAATAGCATATTAGGTGTATCATGAACATTATTATTTGCTTTTACAGCACTTTCTTTTTAATGATTATGCTGTGAGTTTTGTGGAGAAGAAATACAAATATTCCCATTTTCTTATGATTTTGATGAACATTCAAGTGTAAATATTTTCCCCAAAGCATCTGTCTCCTGTCCTTATCCTATTCTTTCTCTAACAAATGCAGTATTCTGTCAGGATATATAGCTCCATCTATTTTCATTACCCTTCTATTTTACTTCCTGGATCTAGTTACTTTATATACAACAAAGATCATACCTGTTGCAGATAAGAACTTCTTAAGCATGAAACCAAATTTTTGCTTGTCTTTTTAGTTTCCCAGGATGCAAGGAGGGCTCAAATTCTGTAAAGACAGTAAAATTTGACTCCAAAATCCATGGGTCCTCATCAGAAGCCAGAACAAACTGAGTACTTATCTGTGACCTACAAGATAACCTATGTGTCAAATGAAAAAGGGACATTTTTGCTTTATGATAGGTTTCCTCAGAAAGGTTTGGACTATGAGTAAATGAGGAGATACAAACCTACACAATGTGTTTAATACTTTAATCATCTTTAACTACTAAAAGTAGAAAAAGAGTAGCACCAATTGTCAAAACATATTAAAATGTGAGAAAGGAAACTAAAAAGCAGTAAAATGAAGATAGACAAATCATCCATCTACATACAAGGTACACAAAACATGCAATTTAAGTCAGATAAATGACGTGCAATATTTTTTGAAGTCACGCTTTTTTCACAGTATTCAGCACAATAAAAGAATAGGGATAATGGAAAAATACTTCCATCTTTGGAAGAATTTTAAAAAAACCCTCCCTCTATTCATCAGAAACGAGCAAAAAAATGGTGAATTTACAATGCTAAGCAAACAGTCTCACACAAATCAGAATTGTATTGCATTGTAGAGAAGCGATATCCTTTTTAAAAGCTAGTATTTAGTTCTGCCTACCATCTCCTGCTTCTATGTAAACTCCTAGGAAAATGGTACTCTGCACCAAAATTCACCTATAATTAGTAACTCAAATAAAAATTAAATGTAAAACCGTTAAATGACCAGCGAAAAGAACACTTTGATAAATGTTTCTTGATAAATGTTTTGTTGATAAATGAAGCATTCAGAAGCATTTTAAAATACAGGCAAAAAAAAATCCAGAAAAAAAGTAAAATTATTTTGTTAAAATAATCTTTAATTAATATTTATTATAAATCTAATTTTTTTTTCAAAATATGTTACTTCTGTTTGTTTAAGGGTATGAAGGACCAGAGTCCATCATAAGATGAGTTTAGAAATAATAATGGGCATAATGATATTTATAAATTCAACAAAAACTCAAAAGAGACAAACCCATCAGGTACCTAGCAGAGATAGGTGTGATCAGATTCACACAATGTTTTGAGCTTTTTCCCTTGTGTCCATTTGTCATAGCGTCCATTTTTGATTTAGTGACATGTTGTCACATAGCAGCATGAACTCTTTGCTCTCACAGTCCTTTCTCTCAGAGTTATTCATATTTTTCCTTCATTTTTTTTTTTGATGAAAATATTTTGATCATTTCTGATAACCTGATGAAATTACCTCCTATTGTGTTTTTGTGCAACCAGCCTATTCCTTGGTCCTGCAAAACAATTCCTGCAAAGGGAAGATGACAGTGGTTCAACTTCTCTGGCAGAGACACCCCTCGTGCAGCAGCAGCCCTGCATGTCCAGCATTCATTGCAACTGCTGACTGCCAGCAGCACGCTAGCAATGCATCCTAGTACTAGCCAACAGATGGTTAGGAAAACGGCCAAACCCCTTGCACTGTTTATTTTGAACTGTGCCTATCACACCCATGGCAATGTGAAATTTTCATTAAGGAAGGCATGCAGGTGAAGCAAAACTGAATCTTGGTTGCTGGTCATTCAAGAGATTTTTTTGACATAGCAGTCCTTTAGCTACTAAATGTGATAACAAAGTTTTAACCTGGAAGGAATTTACAGATTGAGAAATTTATAACTTTGATCACAAATGCTAGTCCAGGTGAGAAGAATGGAAACATGTCTTTGTTAACAAAAACTGTGAGGTAAAAGACAGGACTGACTGATTGTCTGGAAAAATCTTTAGCATCAGTTCATCTTATAGCAAAAATTTAGAACACATTTCCTGCTCTAAGTTATTTCATTCAGGGGAATGTGAAATATACTCTGTTGGAAAAAATTCTCCCTTTCTCTTAGTAATATCCAAGTATTTTTATAGTACACTAAATGAATTTAACCCTTGCAAGGCAATTCATATGTCTTCCCAAATCTCTCTTTACTAATAGCTAACTCTTTACAGTAAAGACTATTCTTGCACATATTTTGATCACATGGATTCTTTTTCCATATTTCAGATTATGTTTATTTCAGATCATGGGACATTGATTGCTTGTATAAAAAAAAGCAGTTCACTGTGTGGATTTTACCTCCTGTGAGGTAATGACTACCCAATGGTGTTGAGGTCACTGGTTTCAACAAAACACAGCTGGAAGACACGCAGATTTAAATATGTTCTTCTAGAATAATGTTCCACTTAAGCAAAGTCAGAAGCATTTTTTTATTTAATCTACTTAAATATAATGCCAGAAAAGCAATTAGAGATAAGAAAATAGTGTGAAAGCATGCTCTAAGACTGGCATTAGCTTGGTCATTATGCATATGTTTGGCTTAGACTCTTCATTTTTGTTTTACAGTAGGGTTTTTTTTTTGGAGCTTTTTTGTTTTTAATATAAATGTCTGTTTTCATTATTGAATCTGAGAAAAACACCAGACATTTGCTACTTATTTTGGTCCTGTATTTGAACTTTAATGGATTAAATAGTAGACAGATATTATTAAAGGATGTACCCTTGTTTTCATTTTAAGTGTCTGACTGATACCATCTAGTGAACTAAGTGGGGTTATTGCAAATGTGTAAGTAGAAATCTACAATTTTCAGTAAACATTAATTAGGAACTTACATTATGCTTTCACCACACTGAATGGTGAATTGCAGCCCCACAGTGATTCTTTTTTAATGCCTCTAATCTCTAGAAATAATTATAAGGATTTTCCTGTAACTAAATGTTTGCAGTGTGAAAAGTAGTATCTTCTAAATGTAACAAACATTATGGACCAAATCAGAACCACACTATTAACAAAAAGAGGCAAGGATTTGATCATTCCACTTGCTTCCACATTTACCAAAGCTATCAGCAGACCTTTACAACTCTTCCCAACTGGGGATCTGATGGATGGCAGGGAAAGGATTTTGTGGTTTGCACAAAACACCGCCCACAGAAAACTTCGTAAAAGCAACATGATTTACAATTAAGGTTATTGCATACTAATGATTATTAAATTCACCTGCATCTGCAAGTGAAAATGAGGTCTTGGATCTATCCTCCTCTTCAGATTTATGAATCATCAATAATCAGCAAGAAAGTTATTTTTTCTTCACCAACATTCTTAGCTAACCAAAAATCCCCTTCCTATCCATAACAATAAAAGTAATCAGTCCAACAAGTGTTGCCAGCCTCTAAGCTTTTTGAGTTCATTCCAGCTACTAACACTTTCTAGGAAGAGGAATGTGTTCACTGGTACTTAGTAAAGTACAGAAATCCAGGGATATCTGTTTGGCTGTACTGTTTGAATAATTTAGGAACTTGAAAATTAATTTCTTGTGATGCCAAATAAACCAATAGGGTGCAATGAAGCATTTTAGACCACAAAAACAAAAAGTCCATAATTAACCAGATAAGTTATCTGTCAATGCATACATCACAGCAAGCATAGGAAGGGACAAAATCCTGAAAGGATGAAAAATAAAGAGAATCTGGTTTGCAGATGAAATTGTACATGCAACACATTGATATAGAACCCTAACAAGACAAACATTTTGAAGATCAAGCAGATAAAATTACCCTGTTGAAAATGGTATATTTGTGGATCTTATAAAACAGAAATAGAGAGTATTCTGTTATATAATATTTTTTCTCTCAGATTAACCATGAAAGTTTGATGACACAATCATGTTTTTTAAAGGCTTCCATTTAGGTTTCAACCCGAAGGCTATCTTGTTTTTTTTTTATTATGGATAAAGCAAAAAACTCTTTTTCCAATTATCTTAAACCCTGGGGGACTACTCCCATAACCTCAACAAGTATTATATTAAATTATATTCTGATTTATAGAAGGTAATTGAAAGTTGTTGTCCCTGAAAATAAGCCTTCTGATTTGTTTTAGTATAGTGGAGTCAGTTCTCATTAATTGTAAGATAAACAAGAATCATGTTTGCATTCCTTTTTAAAAGATATCACCTGATGGACTTCTCAAGTGCCCAGTGGAGATGGAGAGGTGGTAACTTCTCTGTCCAATCTCTGATCACTGTCCAGAAATTTATATATACAAGGTCAACAATAAACTAGGACTTCCTTTCTTCTTCTCTGCCTGAACACCTGTTGTGTGTGTTACTGTGTGTTTCTATCTGCGTCACAGTAACAGAAAGTAACTTTTATTGTGATCAAGACTAGCCAAGCCAACTTTTTCAATGTTTATTTTCTTTCTCAAAGCTTATTTTCTTTCTCATAAGCTGTCACACTGCAGCACAGAATTCACCATTTGTACTTTTTTAGTATGTTAGTTGTTTCTGGAGACCAGAGATTTTATTCTATTAAAGACAAAAGTAAATTCTTCTTACCTTCCTTTGTCCCAATACCTCTTCCTATAATACCTTTCTAAAGCATTCAAAATTATTCTTTTACATGAAGAAAACTAAAAAATCTTGGTAGTTCTGTTCTTATCTTCAGAATTAAAGTCTGAACAACATCCATCTTTTATAACCTCCAGTTTAATCAAATTCTTTTGAAAAAATATACTACTATTAGAACTAGAAAGGACTTGTATTGTGAACTCAATAAATTGCACTGAAAGTTATTTAGTTTGGCCCTTAGGATTTTTTTTTTTTTTAAAGAACAAACCAAGAAATTTCAACTGTCATGAGAATTACAATATACCTCCTTATACCAGTCAGACTGGTGACTGCCCATGGGTACAAATTTTAGTGAACACGCCTGATTCTCTGAATTTTTTGTCGCCTTAACCAGCTCACCATCTGCCTTGTCCACCTGTTGCATGCTGCTTAAATCTTAGGATGAAATCTCAAATGTAAGGATTGTTTTGTGCCATTTATGAAACACTCAGGGCAATCAAACTCCTACTCTTGTTGAGAACCTTATGGACATCTATCATTCGTGCACTGAATAATTGTAAGATCAGAAATATAAATTACTCTATGGTCATTTTACAGAGTCTGAGACATAAACTTTGTGGTTTTGGCCAAGTTCGTTCTCATCAGCTATGAAATGAGCTTAAAACTCTAACATCTGCATAGCCAGAAGATAGCAAATAATTTACATCACATGGTCTGTGATGATGACCTAATCTTGAGAAAGGAATAGCTGCTTGAAATAAAAATGTCTCTAAAAAGTGGAGTCTTTCCTTTAGTCTTTGGTTCAAAAGCAATTGTGCATAAATATTCTATAAATTAAAGACACTTTCCAAGTTCTCCAATTTAACAGAAGCATGGCATAAAAAAATTCATCTTGGATTTAAAATTAAAATCTTGACTCAGAGCTTAGTAATATCATATAGCATTCAAACCTGAATTGTAGTGACTCTGTAGTCCTGATTCACTATATTTTATGAATTATCCCTTCAACCATAAAAGCTTGCCATTGGAAAAACACAGTGGTAATTTTATGTTTGACACAATCCAAAAACCCCCATGAAATTGAGTTAATATCTTTATACTTTAAAAAAGTACATGAAAACCTTTTCTGAAATATTCAAAATGTAGAAAAGGTGTGAATAGGTCCTGACAGCCAGACAATGTACCTAACATTGATAAAGCAGCTTTGTTCTGACTTGACATCCAAAAAAACTCTGAGTTTAAAAAGGTTTGGCTATCAGCAAGAGTTGGAAGAAACCTCATTCAGAATTTTTTCCACTGCTAGTAGCAATTACTGTTTAGCTATCCTTTAGCGAAGAATAATTTTTTTGTTCAGCTTTTATAATCTGTCTGTAGTTGTCATTGCCTACCTATGAACAGCAAACACTTCCCAGTTAACTAATGTTTCTGTGGAGGCTCTTTCTGTTGCTCTGTGTGGTAAGAAATATCAGCTTTCATGATAGATGTCTGTCTCTCTAGTGATAGCTTTTTAACTCCAAGTCAGACATGGACTGGAATGCCTGCTTGTATATTTCTTCTTCAGACAGGCAGCTTGTGTCCCTCACAAGCAACAAGAAGCCCCAAAACTTATGAGTTTGTGATCTTTATCTTAAGATACTAATTTTCAGGATTTAGAAATACTTAATAATTGTACACTGTATTTTTATTTTTCTGCACACAAGTTAAATTTTTTGTGGCTTTAGACTGAAAGAGGGTGCTTACAGACAGGTCACAAAGAATTATATAATATGGTTGTTTATGTATTCTCAAATTTCAGATTCTCATAGAATATTTTGGCTTAAATATATGAAATGGGAAATAAAAGCCTGTTATCATCTAAGCTCCCTAAATTCCTCAACTCATAACACAAGTTTCTTAAGTCATTGACTTGGGAAAATAGCAACGGTTAGTCAGTCTATATGCAAAGGCTGTTTGACAAAGATAATTTTTCCAAGATATCTTGCTGCTGGATGCTTTTGTATACTTTTGGGGAATTAAAATGTCAAACTTCAACATATGTGGTTCTCCCTCTCTTAACAAGAAAGTCATCTTGTTTTAGAACTAACTGCTGTTTTGAAAAAATCATATTGCAAGTCAGTAAAACAAAACAGAGAGGTGCCACTCTGAAGATGCTGGAAATTAGGATTTGTCAAAGGTATAAAAACCCCCATGCCTAACAAAAAAAAAAACCAAACAAACAACCCAGTAATGGCCTTCATGCAGAGATATAGCTTGTTGCTTTGTGTGTCTAGTGGTACTGCAACTTTAAAAAAAATTCTTTGATATTGAGGAAGGTAAGTTTAGTCAATGAACATAATTTTTAGTATTGATTTGGTATATAGAACAAAATTAGTATTTTTCTTGTCTCTTTAACAGATACATTTTTCTATTCCTTTTTTTATAAATACTAATTTTTGCTTTGTCGGGTGTTCTTCATCCAAAGCAAGTTAAAAACTCTATGAAAATTTCATTTTATTTTTCTAATTTTGGTATGCTATAAAGAATTGGACAGAGCTGACAGCGTAAGAGAACCCATGGGTCTTACCACACCCTGCCAAATCTCCCCTGGGGTGCCTCACAGCCCTTACCACGGGGCTGGGAGCCATGCCATGTCCTGGTCTCCCCTGTGACATTCAGAGGCAGGCCCTGTCCTTGCTTCCAGTCATGCCACTGGCCCTGGTCCTGGCTGAATCTGGACCTGACTTATACCCTGCTACACCTGCTTTGCCGACGTGGCTCATCACACACTAATTATAAAAATGAACTTAAAATCTTGAACTGTGTGCATACAAGTGTAACGTGCACATCCACTAACCAATGCACATCTCTGTCCTATGCTATGTCAGTCCACAAGGTCCAGAGACTGCCCAGACCCTGCCACAAAGCTCTTGCAGGAATGAACAGCAAGATTCACCAGTAGCTATTTACATGCCTAATCATTTAGACTTCAAACAAGCTGATAAGTGCATAAACAAATTCAAGTGCATGTCTACTTTGTTTTGGATGACAAGCACAATTACTAAGAGGAATTGAGCATTTCTTGTACCACAGCTACCATACTAATTTACAAGGAGAGACAGTCCTGAGCAGAAACATTTACTATATGACAACAGAAGTAGGAATAGTCACTTTCAGCCACAGATAGAGTAAGATTATGAGATGAAAATTGTTACAGGGGAAGGTCACCCAATCTCTTGTCCCAATCCCTATGTTCGTATTCCAACTCTCTGTCTTCTGTGTACTATTACTGCATGTCTTTCACCTTATAAAGATTAATTGCAGATAACTTTTAATACCTAAAAAAGAAGGAATTCTAAAGCTGAGCAAAACCACTTTATCAGTATAATGTGAAAAATAAATAACCCTACATAAAAAATATATTATAAATTCTATTGCTTAAAATAAAACTGAGGAATAAAAATTAATCATGCCAACTGCAGCAGTGGAATGCTCAGTGAGAATTAATTTACCACCTTAAATAGGAGAATCATCTAGTGCTGAGTTTGGTGTACCTACAGAAAACCTGTCTCATTTTGGTAATTAAACTAAGGCAGAAAGCTAAAACTGGACAGGGAGAGAAGTGGAGAGATACAGTTGGTGACTGCAGTACTCATTTCCAATTCCGTTTTTGAACGTGTAACTACACAGAGCATTTTTGGTAGGCATCCACTGGCCTCTGTGAAAAAATGATCCACTGATTCTACATCCACCTGCTCTTTCTCTTTTCAGAGGTATTTAGCTCCATACCCCAATTCCCTCCATTTTATCTAGGAATACTCTTCCCCCCTTGATATACCCAGGGTTCCCAGGATGGGTTAGGAAGTGCCATGCTGTGAAATTCAGCCTTGGCTTTAGGATAAAGAAGGAAACATTAACTGTAAATCTATTTTCTGGAATGGAAACAAGGCAGACAGAGAGGCAGTTGGTGACAGGAGATGGGTTCCTCTGTCTTGACTGAGATCTGGGAGGACATGAAAGCTGGACTTCCTGGTGTTTTTCTGAGTCTGGCTTCACTCCTACCTGAAGTCTCATGGCTGGTACTCACACACTCGAATTCCTGAAGACCAGCATTATCACAGCTTCAGCATGAAAAGTGATATGTTAGATCTTGGCAATATTTATAGACCCTCTGCTCAGAATTCAGGAAGAGAAAGCTCTGGCATGTGCTGTTTTTCTGTATTTCTTACTTAAGAATGAAATTGGCCTTTTTAGGCTCTTTAGGTATCATGTTAATATTACTGAATTACAGAATCAGAATTGGTAGTGTTGGAAGTGACCTCTGGAAATCATCCCAAACAAACTCCCAAAGCAGGGCCACCTAAAACAGGATACACAGGAATGCATTCAGGGTGGGTTGGTATACCTCCAGAGAAGAAAACTCCACAACCTCCCCAAGCAGCCTGTACCAGTGCTCTGTTACCCTCAAGGTAAATTAAGTCTTCTGCTTGTTGAGGTGGAACTTCCTGTGTTTTAGTTTATGGTCATTGCTCCTTGTCCAATTGCTGGGCACCACTGAAAAGAGTCTGGCATCATCCTCTTGAGACTAACATTTAAAGTATTTTTTGTGTTAATTAGATTTCCCCTCAGTCTTCTCTTCTCTAGACTAAACAAGCCCAGATCTCACAGTCTCTCCTCATGATAGAGATGCTCCAGGGCCCAAGTCATCTTCCTTGTCCTCTAATCAACCCTTTGCAGTAACTCCTTTCCTCTTTCTTGCACTGAGGAGCCCAGGACTAGAAACAAGAACAAGCCCCAAACTGGAAACAGAACACTAGATGTGGCTTTACCAGGCTGAATAAAGGGCCAAGATCTCCTCCCTTAACCTGTTGGCCACACTCCTCCCAGTGCCCTCCAAGATACTCATGGTCATCTTGTAACACACCAAGACTCCCAGGTTCCTCTCCACAGAGCTGCTCTCCGGCAGGTCAATCCCAGCCTGTGCTGGTACTTGGTGATACTCTTCCCCAGGTGCAGGATTCTACATTTGCCCTGTGGGCATACCTCATTATGTCCCTCTCCACCAGTTCTACAGCCTACTAAGGTATGGCTGAATGGCAGCACAGCCTTCAGGTGTATCAGCCACTCCTGGTTTTGTGTCTTCAGCAGCATTGCTGAGGGTATGTTATGTCAATTAAGCTGAGGGAACATTATATGGATGTCAACAGGCCAGCTCAAAAGTGTGTGATGACCACCCTCCAGACTGACTCAGATATATGTCCTACTTGGATATCCCCAGCACGTCTGTACAACCACAGCTTAGATTTCACTGAGAGACAACAGATAGAAAGCAATGCAGCTGTGAGTTGGTGCCGTTACAGATGCAAGTAAAGGATTTACCAGTTTCGCAGGTGTTATGAATTGATACGGCATCAGCATCCTACCAAATATACAAACCACACAAAAACAGCAAGAACAACAGCTCCCAAAACCCAAGCAATTATAGTAAATTGGGATGATGATTTATGACTGGGACATCCAGCTGTTAGGAACTGAACTGAAAACACACCTTACTGTGTGGAACAGAAATAAACAGAAATAAAGTCTATAATGACTTTCAGTCATCTTTTTCTCACTGTAGAATTAAATCAACAGTTTAGAGATGAAAAGAATTACATGTCCTCATCAATTCCCTAAGCTGGAGCAGAAGGAATCAATACAGTCCCCTGAGCTCCAAAAATTATTCTACTGATATATGCCAGAGTATCCACATCTTTCCAGAAAAAAAAAAAAAAAAAAGGTTATCTAATGGAAAACAAACAAAAAACCCAAACAAAACAAAACAACCCCACCATGTGAGTGAAAGCAGAAGTCGGTAAATATATTATATTTTCTTAAATGTTACATGTTACACTTGAATCAACTAAAATAAAATATAGGGTTTATGTCTAGTAATCTAAATATTTGAGAAGTTAAAATTTTCATTTAATTTTTCCTTTATGTCTGTATTTCTGTAAAAAGTATATTTAGTTCAAGATTATGTGTGTGTTACTGTATAAATTTTCAACTTTATTCCAAAAAGAGCCTAAATAGCAGCAGCCCTATTGTTAAATTGTGTGCACCATAGAAACCGTTGCTGTCAAATTTTAATATCAGTTAGACTGAATGAGACTAAGAAAACCCCAAACATGTCATTCTAAGTAGATGGTTGTCATGGGCTGCACACAACCACTAAGAGTTATAATGCAAGTTTATGTAACTTTATACCCTATAAACAAATCCTGCAAATAAATGTTGATTGAAATAAGCCTTGGGTAATACTTCATAAAAATAATTCATTTTTATTATTTTCCTTGTTCTCAAGATGTTTTTTAAACATTTCTAGATGAACGACAAATGGTCTACCAAAGACTGCATTCCCATTTTTCACCAGGAGAGAAAAAACAATATCCTCCCCACGGAGGCAATCCTTCAGGCCTGGCAATAGAAATTATAAGTAAGAAAATAAAATTATAAAGAAATACAAGAAACATGAAATGATTTTCTGAAATTTAACATAAAACATTGTCACTTTGCTTCACCTCTTATTTTCTGAATAGTGGGAGTAATTGCAGAAACAGCTCTATAAAGGTCTACAGAGGTCAAATATATGGCCATACATGGAGGCAGTTTGTGTATTCCAGATAGATGCACTAAATTTCAAGGGATTTAAGTAATTGTTTCCCTCATAAGGAGGAAAGAGAATTTAGGTGAAAAGCCATGTAGTAGTAACACATTGTTTAGAAGCTTTTTGTCCAAATACTTAACTGTATAAAACATTGATTTGACTATAAAATATTCTACCATTTTCTCAACTACTCTATGAATTCCAGGAACCTTCTGGATTGACTGCAGCTTGCTGTGCATCTTTTCCAAGAGATGTGTGGTGTTTTGTAGCTGGAGCCAGAAGGTGGTCTTAACAACCTCCCCTTGATCAGGGGCCTGTAGGGACGCCAGCCACAATGGTCCCTTTGTTGCCCTGGTCTTATTTCGTACCCATAAAATTTTGACCTGCTCAGGGCTGCTCTTCAGGGACAACTCTTCACAATCTCTCCCTCTTGTAATGTGGAGAATAGCTCCTCCACCCTTTCTTCCTCTCACATCCCTTTGGAACAGCCTTTAGCTAAATCACACAGTGGATACAGTTATGGAAATCTTGCCACTAATTCTCAGCAATGGCCACCAGATCACAGCTGTTCAGCAACACAGTGATTTCCGCTTCCTCCTGTTTGTTGCCCATGTTGCATGCAATGAATGAAAGCAGTTAAATGATTCTCTTCAGGCTTTCCTCAATCTTCTCTGCTCTTTCTTAGACTCATTCAGGATGTGAGTGTGGAATGAATCTGAGAAATGTCAAGTGATACAAGGCAGAACTTCTCATGCTCAGTAGCTCTCAGAGTGCTGGGATGATTAAATAAAATGTTTAAACAGAATTAATGCAAGTACTAGAGCCTGTACTGTTTAGACAAGTAGAGCTCAGAAATGTATCCAATACATTCTGCTCTGCACAGTTGTGTGCTCTTCACCCAATACAGTTCTCTTGTTCCAGTACCTGCGCTCATCTTGTGCAGAATTCAATGAACTCAAGCAGCAAAATTACAGAGAAATAAATGGTGAAACATATACTGCAGAAACACAAAAATGCTAGGAAATTCAGAGCAGATTCTCTTTATTTTTGTGCCTTTGATTAGATTTTAAATGTTTTATATCTGGTAAAAGCAATAATATAAACATGAAGGATCTCTCTATTTGCCTTATGGAATATTTTCAAAAAGTAATTGTATTTGTCTGGTTCTTCGGTGTATGGCATAGTTTCCTTAACTGCCTTGAGTTGTTTTTAATAGATGAATAATCTTGTGAATACCAGCTTCAATGAGTATTAACATTTTCATTTGTATTGATTCTCTCCTATTTTACTGAAGGCATCAAATTTATAACAAGGATGATGAAAACATTGTTCAACCATAAGTTACTATTAAAAAGCCACCATTTCTCTTTATAGTATCTGGGATAAACATGGTCTCAATAAATCCTGAGTCTATTGAAAAAAACTTAGAGACCCTGAGCACCTTGCAGAACAGGATTTCAGCAAGTGCATTGGTTCAGATATGGCCTTTAAAATTCTGCTGTTGTCATTGCTGCAAGGCATCTAACATATAAGAATGTCCCAATTCTGGATCTCAGGCAGATTTTACACAGACAAAGTGCAACTGCAGTTTTCTGCCCTATTTCCTCTCAAAATTCTATCATAAATCATAAATAGAAATAAAACGATGATCATCAGTCCCTGTTTCCTCTGAAGCTAAAAGTGTTCAATCCTGCTGCATGGAGCTGTGTGCAGAAGGTACAGAAAAGGGTAAGGAATGGAATAGGTGATACCAAAGGATTTGTGAGTGTCCTGGTTCTGGCAGTAGCCAGGAGTGGCATGGCCAGGACCCAGAGTTTGCTCCATGCCACCTCATGTCATTTCTGGGTTCAGAGATATGGAGTCCCTTCCAGGTGAGGCGGCCTGGTAGGGTCAGGTTTTGTTGGGGGGTCCAGATGGTATTGTGGTGAGCATATGTTTGTGAATCATTCTCCTCTTCTACAACTTTGTTCTTAATATTGATACTGTTACTGTTTATTTTCTTATCTCAGTTGTGTTTCCAGTAAATTATTCCTATAACAGCCTATAATACCTTTAGTCCTTCCAATTATCCTCTCCAGCTCACCACCAGAGGGGAGGGAATGATGAACGATCAAACAGTGTACTGTCTGGGGCCTTCAGTGGGAAACCAGAATGAATGAAATGTACCATTCTTAAACCATGACAGGGAACCATTTGTGTAGAATGCAGATTAACAGAATGGACCGTTTTCTGATGTGTACTGCACAGTCTACCAACAGATTTACCCATTCAGTCAATATGATGACAATATTTGTTGTGCAGTTCTGTTCAAAAGCCTGACATTAAAAAACCTACAAGTAGGCAAGCTGCTAGAAAAAGAGACTATCGGAGTTGGAGCTAACTTTCTGAACTGAGTAGAGTGCATACAGCATATGATTTAAATAAATTTGCCCATATGGATTCAGAAAATAGATGTTTTATTTCCTGCATACTTTGTTTTCAATCATTTAAAGTACCCACGTGGCTGGAGCAGAGCATAATTTACGTAGCATTTTAAAACAGAAATCATGACATTTTTTGTCCAGTGATTGTCTGTATATAAGTACTGTGTAAAGCCTTTCATTTTTTTGTAGTTCTTAAGCCTTCAGAATAAAAGGCACTGCTATACATGTCCACATATTTGTTGAAAGAACCTCATAGGGACTATTATAATGCCATAACTAGATATAAATATCTTAAGTATAGTAAAATAAAAAGATTAATTATTTGGTTCCTCTTAGGTCAGAACCTCTAAATTGTGCTCTTAATAACTAGAAGGTGAAGTGAATAATGACCTGAGTTTGGTGACCCACAAATAGATTCAGATGAAAACAAATGATAAAGTTTAATGTTTTTTTAGACCTTTTTAAGGATCTTGAAAATTTTTTGCCTTTTCATAGCTGAGATGAAAATACAAAGATAAAATATTCCTGGTGGCATTTCATTATTTTCCCTAGTTTTCTTGATAATTTTTATGCAAAGTAGAGAAGACTAAAGGGTTTGCATCTAAGCAAAAAGACATTTCTGAGGAGAAGGTCTTACTAGTAAAACACTCAGTCTAAGAAGTTTCTGGACCTGAGAACAGGAAGGAAAAGCCATCACAATACCTCATATTCCCTCATTTACCTATTTCCATTTAGTAGTGAAGATTTGTCAAGTCATTTATCTTCACAGGTGGACAGATCATTCCTGCTCATAATATGATTTCTCATGTGCATATTTCTGCTTTCTCATGTGCATATTCTGCTTTTTTTCCATGGTGTTTCATTTATCTGTTTTTTGATCTGTTGTTGCAGCATCCTCTAAAATTCTGCAAAGTTTTAAAAAATAGAGATGCTGTAGCAAAATATTGGTATTTAATACCTTTTCTCCTTGAGTTATTTGTCCCATTGCCATCTGTACCTCCTGGAGTTCTAAATTATCTGCTGGAAAGGCAAATGACATTTGGAAGCATCAGCAATGTCAGGTTTATATCAATATGGGTGTATGCAAATTGCAAATGCACATTATATATGCATAGATGTTCACTAATTTCATTAGATCCATGTTTTCCAAGCTTTGACACTTTCTTATGCAGCCTATAGTCTTTTTGCACATTTTTTAAGGCTGCAAAGCAAGAACAGTTTTGCACTTCAATACCATTCAGAACACAACATTGATTCTGATGCTGGTATTTCAATGCTATTGGCATGACCAGTGTGTAAAATTGTCAAATAATCTCCTTAATACAAGCATTTCATTGGCATACTGAATGATATACACACAAAGCCCTGTATAAAGACCCACAGGTCTGAGCATGGTTGAGTACTAAAACTTAATTTTCATTTAAGTCCTGCCTAACTGGCAGAAATATTTCAATTATTAATTTCTTTTCTTATTGTTCAACTTAGTACAATCAACACTAAACTCTCAGTTTCTTAGAATATGCACTAGTATTCCAGGATCCTGTATACTATCATATTTTCCTCCAATCTCAGAGGTTATGGTGTGTTTTAGGTATAGTACCTGCAAATGAGGTTCTGCAAGAAACCAGAACTCGTGGTGCAAATATGCCTTAGAAGACTTTCCTTTCATAATCTCAAATAATGATCTGGCCGATTGAAGACACAGTTTAGGTGATGATTTTATCAACAGCCGGATGGATTAAGATATTTTTCAGGCAGATACAACTGGAGGCTGTGAGAAGTCCGAGTCCTCAGCTCCTCCCACAGTGATGAGGACTCCTGGGTAGCTTTCCTTCATGGTTTTTCGGTACCACACAACAAAACCAGCGAAAAATCCCTAACAAAGACAGCACATATTTTTTCAATGCTTTCACTTTGTCTAAAGGTATATTAGCTTGCTTTTTCTGACAAATACCCTTCTCTCATCTGACTCAAGCCCTTTTTTCTAAACAAGACTACTTTCTACATTAAGGTTTCTCAGAAAACTCATGAAGGCATTTTGTTTTGTCTTTAACAGAGAGAACTCTTAATAAGCTTCAACAGAGTCTGATTGGTAAAAGTAGCACTGTCAAAATGCAGTCATAGACTGATTGCATTATTGCATTTGTAGATAATTTCTACACGTCATAATACTAACAGTTGTCTAGGCAAGAGTCTGGTATCCTTGGAGAGTGGCTATAAATATATGTGAAGAAAAATTTTAGAAATTGAGAACATAGAGAGACCTTAATGTCCACCAGTGAAAACTATCATAGGTGGATATATACTACTCTTTATCCTTCAATTAAATCAAGAAGAACCTAATTAATAGGTATTTCATATCTTTAATTACTTAAAATCTGTTTTATGAACAGTGAAAATGATGGAGTAGACATACAATTGACATTTACACTAAAAATGGCACATTGTCCTGTCTCTGATGAATATGAGAAAGACAGGAAAATCAAAATTTTGGTGATGTTGATAATGGTTTTAATGCAATTTTACTTACAGAGCATGTTGGTTCTTATATTGAAAGAGTACATATTAATGTTCCTACTATAGACTTGGAGATCAGTATCTTCCAATCACTAACAAGTTAAAATTTCTTGGTACTGTAGTGAATGAGGAGCAGAAGAAGATAGCATCTGCTGTTCTGAACATAAAATTCTATATTAAAAATCCACAATACAGATTATCTGCAATGTAGAATATATGTACCAAAGACTGCCTAACAACAGAATATTGAAGTTTTTTTCCTCTTGTGCCATAAAGTCTAAACCAGGAAGAAGGATCAGAAGAGATATCTTGCTTGTTCTCTCACTTGCAGAATAATTTTTTATCTTTTTTTTTATTAAAGAGGTTTCAAACATCAATATGCATATTAAAAAAAAAAAAAAAAACCAAAAACAAACCCACAACCAAAGAATTTTTAATATAAATTTTCACTGATCCTACACATTAGGTAAGAAGATCTTTTTGGAAGCACTAATTTGACTTTTACTCTTAGATGCCACTCTATAACTTTAATCACTTCATAGATTAAATATAGTCTTACGTCATGACATGATCTACAACCTGTGTAACCTCAGGGCATGAACTAGGGCTGCTTGCTACAAATACTAGGATTTGCTCTGGTAAATTCTTTATCTAATGTTCAGCTTAAAGGCAGTACTAAAAACAATTCTGTTACTGAATTTTCTTTTTAAAAGGCTGAAAAAAAAGTATGAACTATGAGGCAGTACAACTAAATTTAATTAGGATTTGCTCTGCACATGTTTTAAAGTCACAATGGATAAAGTTCACTTCTGAATTTCAATCTGCTCCACATTCTTTGTGTACCTATACTAACTTAATCAGTGACCACGGTGTGTAAACAGCGAACAACAGGGCCCTTTAAATCTAATCTCCCCAGCTGTATGCTGATGACAGAAGGGGAAACAGGAGGCTCACACTGCAGATGAACCAGAATTCAGCATTCTTCAGCAAATTTACACCAAAGATAAATAACTTGTCTGCTGTAATTAAAAAACACAAATATCAAAATGTGAAAATGACAGTGAAAAGCTTTGGGTGTGAACAGAGGATGGAAAATTATAATTTATGTGGTTAGTAAATTAATCACAAATAATACATAGCCTGTATAAGTTCATCTCTAACATTTACCAGAAAAGTAGAAATGCAAAAATTATAAAGAAGAGAATATAGAGAGAAAAAAAGATGGATATCTATATGAATATGGAATAACTTTTTGAAATTATCCTACATGCTGAAGAATCTTTAAAGTTTCCTTCCTACACTGTAAAATGTGTTGCCAAACTTTGGAACTGACTGCCCATGGCAGTGCTGGAGTCACCGATCCCAGCGGTGTAAGAGAAAAAACTCTATGTGGTATGTGCTATAGTCCAGTTGACAAGGTGGTGATCTTCCAGGGTTTGGACTCAATTATCTTGGAGGTATACTCCAACCTAAAGGATTCTGTGGTTCTCTGCTTTTATTTAGCAGGAAACAGGGTGATCATAATTTGTAATCATATTAGAATTTAAAAATTCCTTTCTTGAAAAGATTTTTCACTGTATATAGTAGTAAAATTTTGACTGGCCAAGAGAGGAAAAATCTTTCCCTGTAATAAAATAATAACCCAGAGACTGATTGCATAACTTGAAATTAATTGTAGGACCACAGAATTGGTTCCACGGCATTTTGGGTCATTAGGGAACACAGGAGGTCTCCAGTTCAATGTTCTGCTCATTGACCTGGTTGCTGAGTGTTTTATCCCATGGAAACCAGAAACCCTCCAAGGAGGGATTAGACCAACTGACCCACTATTGGCACTGGGGAAAATCTTTTTGTTTTCAGCCCCTCTGTCCCTGCTTTGTGCTGAACAGAACACAGAACCCTCTCTCCAGTGCCATAAGCACCTCTGTTGGGGCTCTGCCTGCCTAGGACACAGCTGTGCAGCACTCTGCCCCAAGTGCAGGGGGCTTCCCTCAGCTACTTGCACTTGCAGGAAAGGCAAATCCTACCCTCACACATATTGACCAAGCACAAGGATTCAATATTTTTTCTGACTGATTGAATGAGTTGCTAATGGTGCCCCAAATATTTAGTAATTTTTCATGGTCTGCAATGCATAAAATAAACTGAAATTAATTATTTGCATATGATTTAAAAAAAAAAATTCTCATAAATAAAGGGTGTTTGGCAATCTGCCCTGTCAGATAGCAAGCATGACTGCCTTTCCCAGAAGAGCAACTTCTGATACATATGGTACAACACAGACCAAGCCTGGAAGTGTGATAGTATTCCAAGGAGAAACGCTCTAGGAAGATGGCACTGTGCTGGTAGGTGTATATGAAGTTACATATTTATTCTATCTATTTCAGTAGCTGACTGCTCTGGAGGGGGCTGCAAGCATTCAGATAAATTTCCAGGTCCTCTCTCTGAACTCTTCTACCGCTGAAAATGCCTGCAGCATATGTAGTGTTACTCCCTCTGGTTCTCAGAAGTTGTGCAAAAATCCTGAGAGAAAATCAAAGTATAGGTGGAAAGAGAGGGAACAGGGAGGTGAGAGGGAGCAAGCTGTTTTCTCTCTCTTTTCTCTTTTTTTCTTCTTTTTATTTTTTTTTCTTTTTCTTTTTCATTTTCTTTTTCTTTTCCTTTCTTTTCTTTTTTTCTTTTTCTTCTTTTTCTTTTCTTTTTTTAATTATTGCTAATAAATTAACAGAACAGCAATATTTACAAATGCAGAGGGTAGTTATTCTCTATGAGCATAAGAATTAATATTAGTAGCAGTATTTTTATCCATAGCCACTGTATATGTTTGTGTATAACTCCAAACAGAAGAGTAAGCCTTGAAATCTGTTTGTCTTATTAAACAGACTCTATTAAGAACCTATAAAACAATTTACATTACTTAATCTTTTGAATTCAGATGAGATTGTAAAAAATGATAACCATTAACTCTGGGTGCATAGTATAACAAGAAACCTGCTGCTTTCAGTTAAGAGTGAGATAGGTCAATATATCTTTTCTATTAAAAAATGTTATAAAAAAGGTTAAACAACTTACATAGCACATGAGGCAAAGAGTTTATTGTTCTGAAAAAAATATTGTTTCATTATGTGCAGGCCTGCAACATGAAAGAACCTCAGGAAATTCCATCTCGGGATTAAGGCATAGAGAATTTGACTATAGCTTAGGCTGCAAGTTTATGAGAAAACTTGAGGGAAATTCAGTGCAAATTCTTCATCCCATGGGCAAATATCCAAATAATGTGTGACATGTTTGCATTGATAAACTGAACAGCACTTTTCCTCTTACCACTTTTTAATCAGGGATGCATTTTATCAGCTTTATTTGCAGTGAAAATAGGATAATGACAAGTTTGAAAAGAAAAAATACCAATAAAATATAGATACCTAAAATGTTCCTGGGTGGGGAGGGGCATTAAAATGCCAGTATTTCAATAATAAGTCCCTAACCATTTTGAAAGGTGTGCCCATTGAATACTGTATCCATCTGAAACACAAGGCTTTCTTAAATTAATTTAAAGAATCAGATAAATGGAGGTACATAAAAAGGGGAAAATATAAATTTTGAAATAGATATTTCTGAAATTTGCCATGCTTCAGGAGTAAAATGAAAAAATAAGTTAAATTTAGGAATGGTGAAGCATAAAACTATTTTATGCTCAAAATATACAGGCAATACTTTTCCAAGGATTTCAAGTTTGTGATTCCTGAAAATTACCAGCTGAGACTTACAAATGACAATCAGCATAAGTACAAAAAAATTGTTCTCATTTGTTCTTTAACACTTGCTTTTAGAGAAAACAGTGAGAACTAAAATACAGTGAAGCATTACATGTAGAAGAATTTGGTTTCTTCATTAGCGAAAAACTGATATTAAGTTTTAAACAGTGAAAGTATTATTATGACAGTTGGATGATAAATAGAAAGGTAACCAGCTGGTAAACCACTAAATTATGATTTTATGAGCTGTGAATTTGATCCACAGGCAGTATAAATAAATAATCTTTGAAATCAAATTCAGCTTTCTTAATTAAAAAGCACATAGAAACATTCGTGTTTGTTTTATTTATTCTATTCAACATACAATAAAACATGTATCATATTTAGGAAGAAGTTTTTCACAAAAAGTGTGGCTAGATATTGGAATGGGCTCCCTAAGGAGGTAGTGGAATCATTGTCCCTGGAGTTGTTTAAGGAAGTACTGGATGTGGCACTGAGTGTCCCAGGTGATGGTGTTCAGTCACAAACTGGACTTGAGGTCTTTTCCAACCTAATTGATTCTGTGATTCTGTGACTCTGTGAGGTGTTATTCACTTATCTAAGATACATCCCAAGTTAGAACAAGAGGCACAGCAATACTTTCAGAATTGGAGACTAAAGAAAAGGAAAATATAATTTTGCAGAGAAGGAGGTGAAACATGGCTGAAGGAGTACTAGTTCCTACTTCATAGAGTTCATTTAGTTTCATAATGTTCATATTAGTAAGGTACACGTTCAAGTTAAAGTAATTGAAATGTTTAGAAATTATGGTGAAAGCTAGGAAACCAAAAAAGAGGTTTCAATAAACCTGACAGTTCAGTGGATTTGAGATGGGGCAGAGTACTGTGATATTATATTGTACCAATTTTGTGTTCCAAGTTGTAGAAATTTATTACACTGCTAAATGTCATAAATTTGTTAATACAACTTTAATTAATATTTGAGTAGTGCAGCTACCTTCAAGAAAAAAGCAATGCTTTTGAGACTAACAGCTACTATGTATGGCAGATCAATATTTGATAATGGCCAACAAGTCTGAAGAGAAACATATCAGATGGCAGTTAACTTTAAATGTGATGTCTGATATTGCAAAGGTACGGGGCTACTGATGTGGCAATGGGCTTCCCTCGCTCTTCCATTCATATCCACTTGTTTGTTCCTTTTTACACTACAATTTCTTGGCCTCATTTTCTCAGTCTGCCTTACATGTACGTGTATCTACTTGGTTTTTTTATAATGTTTATCTGTAAAGAACATATAAAAAATGAAAAAAAATGTGATAAATGCGAAAAATTCATTGCCACTGATCTATAGCAGACACCTGCTACGAACAGTGTTTGGTTTACTTGAGATTTGAACTGGTCTCTTTTGTGAATACTGTAGGCAATTATTTTTAGTGCAAAAATTGACAAAGTGCAGCTGCAACTCTTGTTCATAAATACAATTGATCATCCACTTCAAAATTTTAAGCACGTGAAGAATGAAAAGTTCAGAAATTATAATGAAAAATAGTGTTTTCACACAGGACACAGTTCTGATTTAAACTTTTTTGGAACAGAATGTTTTTGAAGTGAAAAAAAATCCAAATAAGATTTATATGTCCAATAAGATAAGTAACCAGAGTGGAAGTTAATGAAGGAAAACATCTCTTTGCTTTCCATTAATAAATCTGAAACCGACCACTGTCAGAGACTGTATCAGACAAGTAAATCCTGACTTACATGTTATGGCTCATTACTTAAATCTCTTACTATTCTCTGAACTGCCATAAAGGGACAAGTACTCTGTCAGCAGGTTGTCATCTCTATTATTGTTGGACTGTGTGTGCTCCCTGTAAAATCCTAGCGGGATCTGGAATGTCACAACATTCTTAGATTTGAGTGATTCTTAACAACAGCATCTAGAAATATGCTTTGTAGAGGCCAGAAAACATCCTGCTTGAGATTACAAAACCAACTTGTTGCCATCATGCTACAACCTGCCCTGTTTGACTCCTGTTAGGAACACTGATTTCTTGATAGCAAGCCTGGAAGCAGTCGAAGATGATAGTTCATATCAGAGTTTTTTCACCTCCTTTCACTCAGTTCACATACTGAGGCATTTATCTGGGATACGGAAAACTCATTACCACCTTCTGTTCTCCAGAGTAGGCATTCAACCAATTTTACAAATCCTGTGCAGTTTCACAACAACATTTGCTGAAAGTTATTAATGCTTTTCTATTCTTTGGTTCACCAAATGGTTAATTTTATTTTCCAGTTCAACAGATGACATTATGCAAAGATGATCCAAAGACTGTTCCAAAATCAAGTGCACTCCTGAATTTGAACCCTAAACACCTATACTTCATTAGGCCCCAAGGTATGATCAATAGGGGGGGATTTTTTTCCTCATTTTTAACTTTCTTATAATTCAGAAAATTCTCTTCATGCTAAATATTTCAATTTTATCTTTCAGCAGATAAGTAATTTATATTTTATGAAACCATGGTCACTATTACCAAGGCATTTTGGGTTTTCACCTTGAAGCTTCTTATACAAAATTTTTGGGGGTAAAAAAGTGCTGCTTTGTTCCTTTTCCCTTCACTGTTTTTAAATATTTGGGTTTTTGGTCTTCAAATGACAAAACAACGTAAGATGAATTTTAAAGATGTTAGAAATCATCACATTTTAGTGCAATTTATTTTATGCAAAATATGACTTCACATCATATAATAGTTGTGTTAGTTTCGGGTTTTTATTAGCAGGCCAATGAAAAAGTAATTCAAACAAATAATTTACTGTTTAAAACTTTTGAATAAAACTTGCTAACCTTGTAATACTCAGTGACAGATAGAAATGTCACCATTGTTTGCCTTGGACAAATAATCCATATACTTTATGTATAATTCATCTGATCTTTAAGCATGTTTAACAATATTGAATTTAGATACATTTCAATACTATGGTGCATCAAATCCCTTTATCAATTTACATTTGCACTTCATCAATTTAAGTCTGTGTCTATATCACTCTAGCTCCATATTAACCCTCATAGGTTTGGAGGTTCTTTTTTTTTTATAGCAGAGAGAAGCAGAATGTCAGCGTAGGTCATTACCCAAGTTGTACCATTCTGTATCCTCCTTTTGGCCCTCTTGCTACCACTCTGAACTTGAGAACCCACAACAAACCAAGGCTGTACATCCATAACAGTGGCATTAGCTGCAGGGATACCTATCTAATACCTATCTAGTTTTTTGTCTCAGAGCCATCAGATTCTAAAAAGGGATTGAAACAGCAGTATAGATAATATTTAAACACTCTGGCCAAAGTAGGATTTCAATCCCCTCCTAAAATTTCCTGCACATCAAGATCAAGCTTGGAAAAAAAAACAAAAACAAAACCAAAAACAAAACAAAAACAAACAAACAAAAAAACCAAAACAAACAAAAAACCCACAAAAACAAAAGAAACAAACAAAAAAACCACCAAAAACACAAAAAAACCACCCAAAAAACCCAAACAAAAAACCAAAAAAAAAAAAAAAAAACAACAAAAAACAAACAAACAAAAAAAACCCCAAAACTGAAAACAGCCACTTGAGTTGCAGGGAGCAGGAAAGATGTTCCATAGTAAAATTCACATATGCACAAAAATATATACATACACTGATGCATGCAGTGTCCTGCTGGCATGCCTCAGCCTCAGAAAGGAAAACATGTGGGATTAATAGCTTTTAAGAGATCATTTTTGTGAAAAGTATGAGTCCTTTACTCTCCATTTTGCATCAACCCAGAGTCAACACTTAGGGGGTTCTGATATGGAAGGAACAGAATATTAGCATTATGGATGGACATTTCTAAAGTAGAGTGATTATTATTTTTTTCCTTGAGACACCCAGTCACTGTTAAGTAAAGAGGCTGAAAGTTTTATGCAACAAAAACAGTTAATAATAAAGAGGTTCTATTTTTTCCAGTACTTAACAAGTCTGCATGATGAATACAGCAATCAACATGTGTGTACAAGCATGAAGGCTGGCAAGTGGGGTAGAATCTCTGTTGTGATAAACAATATTTTTTCTAAAACCATTTCCCCCGAATAGCTTTTGAACTTGATAAATACTTGCAACCTCATGATGTTTCTAATTCCCTGATGCCAAAATCAAAGAAACAAAAGAATGCAAATCTGCAAAGAACTGTCCAGTGTCTTCAGAAATTTTTATTGCCGCTCCTGGATGGAGAAAAAAAAGTCGGAACAAACCTATCAAAAGTGTTGTACCTCCAGGAATGAGTCTTTTAGAAATAGGGACCTGGCATACGAATTAAGTTCTTAACTTCTACCACCAATCTTTTCAAAGTAGCATGAATTATGTTGTATTTTACTAACGTGTATTCTGTTTCTACATAAAAGAAAGAAACAACACCCCCCAAAAAAAAAAAAAAAAAAAAAAGCTTTATTATTTTATTTTCCACACTCACACACAAAAAGATTACTGGCTTCTTTCTGTGAAGCTTGGCTTAGGTTTGACACTCATTTCATCTAGAAGTAGCTCTGCACCAGAAAATCTCAGTAGTTCTTCAAGTCTCCCAGAGTCAAGAGCCCCTTTCAGAAACACATTTCCTTAGTACTATTAATATATATATGCCAGTATTAGCAGATGAGCATAAATGGATGTTTACAAATACAGATGAAGATGCAGCATCTGTATTTACTACCACCACCAAAAAACACCAAAGAAGCAAATAAAAATATAAAAAAAGACTTTTTTTTTTTTAAAAAAAAAAACAAAACCTTATCAAACTAGTTAAGTAAGTGTTGCAACCCATTTAAAGAGTGACAAGGAGGGAGAGAGAATAACAAGGGTTATACTCATATGCCTCTTCCCTGCACATTTGTTTCAATCTTCCATCTAGAAATAAATTCACCTGAATTTGAAATACAAATATGAGCTCTTGAAAGATTTCTTATACTTCTATTTTGACATATCGAAGAATACCAAACAGTAAGAAAATGCACTTATAATTGGAAATCAAGGCCTTTGGTGTATCAAGGACCAACCTCAGAATTACAAGTATTCCTTAACACAAACTGGACAACAAAATAATCCAGCTTGGTTCTGAAACCTTAAATATACAAAGATCATCAAGACTTAATTTCTCTCTTCCTCTTTCAAAAATTTGTTTTGATTTGCAGCCAGGATACATGGAGGCTCCCAGCAATCCTAATACCTCTGAATTATGGAGTTGGTGTTTGCTGATCTGGGCAAACTCAAAACCAGAATGTGAAGGTGAAGTAAAGAGACTGTTTCTGAATATAAATTTAGATCTGACTGCAAGTCTAAATGGGTCATCTGCAGGCATATAAACAGAGATGTAAAATGACTCCTACATTTCACACAAAATCTGATCTTGGGTGATCTTAGATTTCCACTACTCCCTGGGCTTTTAAAATTTTTAATTTAAGACTCTACACATTAAGTCCAGAACAAAAATGAATTATTCCAGTTGAGATTATCTTACCTGTCAGAACATAAGCATACTAAATAATGTAACTCTGAGCTGAGTGAACCATTATACTTTTTCATTTAGCAGTCTCATCCAAGTTAAAAGATAAAGAAATAGTCAAAAATGCAGCAAATTCTGTGACAACAAATGTTTGTGTTTATAGTACAATAAAGAACTAAGATTCAGAAAACTAAATTAGACAGCTTTATTAATATTATTTTTTCACATTAATTTCTATGTCTTTCCTATTATAAAATACCTCCCTTTCTGGACTGCTTTATTTTAGTCAGTGGTAACACATTTTCCACAGAAGATCAATAGCAGATAAAGAAGGTCAGCTCATTATAAAATACTAAAACCATTGTCAACATTTCTATTCAGAAGAGATATTTTGGATGGGATAGTTTTCCTTTATAAAGAGATCATACTATGGTTTTCTGTCAGGAGAAATCTGACATTGAATAGCTTTCTTTCAGCAATTTAGTAGGAATATGATTAACAATATATTAATAAATTTTGATTGGGACCTCAAGATGTAGTTATTGTAACTTGAAATTAAAGTGATATTCTTACATTGGTTGTGATTATGTTACCTTCAAAAATAAAAGAACAAAACGGAATTTTTAAAAATTAATTTTAATTGTTTCAGAATTAAGTTCTCCTAATAATACACTGCAGTCACTGTACCCTTGAAAATTAGCTTTGCCTCTACAGAAGCATGATGTGAAACTTATAGAAACTTAACCTCGATAATATTAATAACAACAGTACCAATCCAAATCAAATTTAATGATTGGAAAGTACTAACTCAAATAAAATTGGGTTTTCACTATGAGTTTTATGAAGGGCTGTAAAGTAGAACATAGTATTTCAGTTCATTTCTTGAAATTTTTGTCAAAACTTCTCCTGGGGCTGGAAGAAATAATTTTGAAAGTGGAAGACTTATTTTTTAAATATAGTACAGAGTTAGCAATATAAACACATACAGACCAATTAAGGAATAATTAAGACCTGAAAATTCTCAGAAAATATTGCTGCCTTGAATTAAAGAAAATAACCTTCTTCTAGGGATTATTACTCCTAACACTTTAACATCTGTACCAGTACAGAACACAAACCTATGTATATCCAGGAAGGAATGCACTTTCTGAGTCATGGGAGAAAGAAACACTGTTATAATTGCTTGCTTTTTTTTTTTTTTTTTAATTTTTCTTTTCTCATTCACATTACTCAGCAGTTTGCTTGGAAAAAGGCAACAAACAAATTAGTAAGAATTCCTTTCAAGAAATTAATGACAAAGGCAAAGAGAAACAGGAGAGAATAACTATGTTTCTGCATTCATACAGAATAATTCAGTGGCCCCAAAATTCTCTAGTCTGTGAGGGTGAATATTAATCTGAGGAAAATCACTTTGTTTTCTCTTTCTCCTGCAGCTGGAAATTTGTATAGAAAAATCACTACCTTAGACATCAGAGAAAAGGAGAAAAAGGATCTGAAATATTTAAAACACGTAGCGTAGAATGATTTCAGAAACAAGGGCTAAATCCTGAGTCTGATCCCAAGATGGTGGGCCCTCAGCTAAGGCCATGCTTGGTGTCACAAGCATCCTAGAAAATTGAAAAAATGATACTGTACAAACAATGACATACTGTTCACATGTACATTTCCTTTAAAAATACAGAAATTTTTACTGAGAGGCAAATCCATTTTTATTACTCATATAAATACAGATTTCTTTGTCTCCAAGGGTTGTCCAGATTTGAGCCTATTACCCAAACATCTATGTTCAGACATTCTTGGCAAGATTTAGCTTTTCATCTCAAGGCATGATCAAAATATTTAATCTAGTTTCTCAGTATGGGAGGGGAACAGGTCAGGGAGAACTCTTGCCCTTTACTAGGTGAAATGGTAACTCAAAATTCCTCACTGCAGTTGTGTGATTCTCAGTCAGATTATTTTTTAATTCTTTAGTATCGAAAAGGGCAAATCATAAAAGTATTTTTTCCATCTTCTACAATGTATAAAATTTTAAAAATGCCTTGATCATCAATCAAACAGCCATAATTACACAAGGGTATGACTTCTGCTCTTGGTTCAATTTCAAATAGCTCAGTGCTGAGTAAGTAATGGTTCTATAAAGAATGCCGGATATTGATATGGACTCTTTTCATATCTCATTAAAATAGCAATAGTCAAGATATATTTCTTTTTTAAAAACTCATATAATTCACATTAAAAAATATATATTTATGCAATATATACTTTACACACCCCCAAATACAACAAGAAAACAAATGTACGGACATCTTATCAACATATGTAACATACGTTCTTAACAGATGTCATTAACAACAGTCAAGAAGTTATTTCAAATCAACATAAATATTACTACCAACAGAGTCTGGGCATGGGGATTTAAAGTGGAGAATGGTTTATTATTTATTTCCTCTTAACACCTCTAAAAAAATACTCAGCACAAACAGAAGAGTGAGGGGCAGTCTATTCTCAGCACAGCTGTAGCTGCCTCTATGAGGAACAAATACTCTTTTCTGGTTTTGCCAGGGACCTCCCCAGAGCACTACGAAGCTATGAATTATGCTGTCCAAGAATATTGTTTTGGCCTTCCATGGAATTTCTTTCCTATTGTTTGCTTCTCAAGCATTACAGTCCAGCTCAAATTTTAGTTTTTCAGACTTGTTACCCATCATGCTGCTAGCCACCCTGTCCCAGACTACTATAGATTTTCCCAGCTAAATTTGGTTACAGCATATAATTTAAAAATACATGCAGGGAAAGAAATGTCATTTACAGAGGTTACTGCTTTATCTCCTTCTTAAAGAAGCACTAATAATTACACACACACACAAACACTCTAGCAGCCGATCATGCTTCAACTGTTCTATAGCTATTTCACCATTAACAAGTACACAAACACAATTAAAGATCTGCATTCTTTAAGTCATAAGGAAAAATTAGAAGTTCTCTTGTCAGTCCATTGAGGACCTACTGCAGAATTTCTAAATCCTGTGCTCTGTTAGTGGTGTGTTCTAAAGTTGAAAGAACTCCAGAAAATTAGCTTGACATATAGGAGCCATCAAGAGCAAAATACCGAATCAGAAAGTTATTTAATGGAACACTAAATAGGCTTAAAATTATATCTTACACCTCTCCACAGTGATTACACAGTTGTCACTTCACAATTCACTTTTGCAAGCTGGCAAACACATTCTACTGAGCAAAGATTACCTACAAAATTTATTAAAGATCAACTCGATCAGTATTTCAACACTGATATGTTAAAGATCTATGATTTTGCCCTTAAAATAATTTATTATTTTATTTTCTTTATAATTTATGACACTCTTTTCATAACAATTATAAACATCTGTGTAGAAAACTGAATTAGATTAGCCTTTTGTAAGCATTTTAGCTGACATGGGGACTCAGAATTTTTAAACAAAGTTGCACCGCAATTTTTAAACTGTAGGCAGAAAGGAAAGTCCCAGGGGGACTTGAACTTTTCAGATGGTTTTAGAAAATAAAATTTTGAGATATTTGTTAATAAAGAATTTTTTTTTTAAACCAATTTACACAGCTCATTTTTCAAGGAATAAGTTTTTTTTCCTTTATTTAAAAAAGACTCTGGTCTGCTGGTCTTTGCACGGGCAAATAAATAAGCACTCTAAAATCACTTTAAATAGATTGGAAAGCATCTGCATTTGGACATCTGCAAAATAAAATTGACTATTTGGTTTTTAGACCAAATAAAAATAAATGTAACTTGTTTTACATGAAAAAAAATTATTCTCACTGGCTTTATGTATGTAATCAGTGCTTAATTCAGAGATCAAAACTTCAAATAATAAAAAAGTGTCTTATCTCCAGGTGGTCTGATGAGTGCCTTCAGAGAATTCTGGGAAATGAGCCTGTTCCTCATACTAGTTTCAAATGTTTTCATTTACAACAGACTTTCTACTGGTTACAGGAGATGCTAAAGAATTTTGAATCCTAGGCATAAATGATAAAAATTGACAGAGCATGGAGAATAAACTTTCTGTTTGGCTAATGGTACTATTCCATACTGAAAGGATTTGTATGCCTGCATCTTACTTGTAAGTCTTTCTGTAAGAGGCATCCTGATCATGCTTTTAGCTTGTTGCTAAAAAGCTATTTATCTTCACATACAGGATATACTGATGTATGAATTCAGTATTGGAAATCAGGTATCTTAGACAGTATTTTTAATTGTGTATTTTTTATAAAATATATTACTGAGGGGAAATAGACTGAAATTAAAAGATAAACCACAGAAATTTAATTTCTTTAAGAATATGGTGAAACAGATGTGAAGAAAATTTAGAGTCAGTAGCTACAGTTCTAGTAGAAATTATCCTTTTTGCATTATAAGAGTTATAACAAAAAAGGAGAAACTTAAAAATACAATCTGATGGACTTTTTTCACTTCAGTCCAGCTAAGATAGTTATAAAGGTTGAGAACTTGAGTTTCAGGAAATTCCTCAGTGCATCCTGAATTACTCTTCTTGCTTTACCTAAAATTTGTGGAAACAGGGCTCTGGGGGAAGTCTCATAGAGAGAAAAGTACTACACTTAAAAATAAAAATGTCTTTAATTTTTTCAAGTATGGAGACTTCTCTAAACAAAAAGTAGTGGGGGACATACAAGCTAGATTAAGCCAAAACAAACTGAATACTAAATAAGGCTTGATTTTTGGCAAACTCCATGGAAACAGCACAGCTAAATGTGCCACGCTTCCCCACATTCATAGTAAGCATATTTTCTAAAGGAAATATTCATCTCCTGCTACCTCCCTTTCATGACCAAAAGCTGATAAATCCTCAGGCTCCTTTGTCCTCTGTAGTGTTTGAGATTGAAACTAGACCCATTGTTTCTCTTAAATACTTTAAATCATCCATTCCATTCTATTCCTTAATCTTTCCCTCAACTAAGTGCTTACAAAAAGTAAACTAATTGTCTTTCTTTCCTTTCAATTAAATTACAATATACAACTATTAATATATTCAGTTCTCAATCCATAATTCTTCACAAGTCAGAGATTTTCTTGGATGATGTTTTTAAAATTTCCATTTATACAACTTACCTGCATGTTCTTTTATACTAAAAAGCCATCAAAGCACATAAAAATCAATACAGTACCAAAGCAATACTTTCATGTCAAATGATTTCTTATCTGCTGAAATATGTTTATTATATAATGCACACTCACAAAAAAAAGCCACTTCTACCTCATAAAAGCTGCATAAACAGGAAAAAAAGAGCTTGAAACTAGTAAATTAACCTGAGATTCTTTTTGTCTTGAATCCATCATTGGTGAAAAATAAAATTATGTTATTGTCACAGAGGAGAAAAAAACTGAGAGCTTGCTTCGATTGAAAACACTATTTAATTTACCATCTTGTGACTTAATATTGTGCAGTTTGGTACTGAATCTTAACCCAAAAGCTGCAGCATTCTTCAAATTCTCTTTGGGAATGTATAGATATATTCTACTACCATGTCCCTTCAAAAGTTTTGCCAAATAATATTTTGCCTAATAATATTTGAAGTCTAAACAGGGACCCCAATATGCAAAAAAATGTATAAGAATAAAACCTCACTCATGAGCCCCAACTTTGATGTTTGACTGCTTACACCAATAACCTTATTCCCTAAAATTGGAAGCTGGTCCTTTATAAAAAATAGTCGTTCTCCTCAAACTAATACATGATGAAGCAGTGCATTCCTTCCAGAAATGCCATCTCAGTTTCTGCTGTACTTTAAAATGGCCACTGACAAGGATTCAGATACAATTGACAAAAGCCATAAATACACACACATACATACACAACACACACTAATATATTATTTTCAGCCCAGAAAGCGCTCTACACAGCCAGGTGAAAGGAAGTGACCAACAAAATAATAAAAACAAGGTTGGTAATTTTGAGTGGTAGAGAACTATGACCCCTGAATCCAAAATAATACTACTCAGTAAAAGATTGCTTGGAAACAATAACATTTAGAGATGTCACATTTGCTTAAGGTCCTCAACACACCTTCCAAAAGTAAGTTCCTTTTGTTTCCATAAAAATAAACAAACGAGTACTTTTTAGTTCTGCTTGTCACAAAGATTCCATTTTGCAAAAATGAAGTTCAGAATTTAATTGATATTACTGCCTTTTAGGGATTATAAGATTAGAATTTTAGCCACAGTGAAGTTAACCTTTTCATAAAATTCTGATTTAACATTGCAGTGAAATCTTCATGGTTAACAAAACCATAACCTTCAATGTCTAAGCATTTTTCTGCAGCCTATAGCTTTGTCATCATTCCACCCAGGAGTCCAATTCTTCTACGTCAAGATTCTTGTGACCGAGAGAAGATTCATGAGATAGCAAAAAATACTGCATAAAACCCACATTATTTAATTTCTTTTTTTATCTTCATGCAGTTGAATAAACACAAAAAACTAAAGAAATAAAAGTCACCCAAAACATGAATTTAGAATCTTAAATTTAGGTCATAGAAATTTTAAGTTCTCAATGAAAAATAAATTACACTCAAATAATAAAATCTGTGCTTGTAACAAACTTTCATTATGCATTACAGGTTTGGGGTTTTTTAGATAAAATTAATTCTGAAGGCTAAGTAAAAATATTATACATAACACTCCAGGCATGAATAAGTAACTTTACCAATACATATTTTGTATGTGTGAATATTGTATCTAGTGATAGTAATAGGAAACTGTTTAGAAAAGTCTTACAGGTCATCAAGTGCAATTTGTGGTATAAGTTCCTCAGCATTGGACATTTAGAAGACAGAAAGTTATATGCATGAACTTTACTAGTCCTAACTTCAGATTTTTTTTTTTAAATTCTTAAATAAGATATGATGTAGAGCTAATCTGGTTAATTTTCTAATTAGAGAAAGGAGATAATGTTAACAATCAACATAATCATGCTCACCTTGTTAGATTAGTTTTTAGCTATCTCATTAATGCTAATCTGGTATCTGGAGGTGGAAGACTTCACAAAAATTTAAAATGTCACCATGATGTTATATCTATCCCACTGCTTCATGATAGTGTTGCTTTGACCCTAATTTGAATCTGGAAATTATCATTATAAAAATGTTTCTTAATAATATCCCAGACCTGATACCTCACATGCAAGGTACTGAAAACCAAAAAAGTTATAATGATGTGTTTGAAATTCACTTTTAACTGATAGACTTTTTTGCAAATAATATTTCCATGAAGGCCAGCTGAATCACCAAAGCATAATCACTGTAATTCTGAGATGTCTGCTTGGCTCAGCAGTTTTATTACACAGATCAATTTTGTATTACCTCCTTCTGGCTGTGAGTGCCTGCAAGTGCTCAGAGAGGGAGGTCATAAAACATTTATAAGGGCCTAAGAATGTAAATTGCAGGAAAGAGTGAATCCTCAATCTGTGGACAGACATTTGAAAGAGATTTTTCTGAGAAGTCTGTGGTAATCATTTGCCCCATTCCACACTGTATAAAATTTTTGTTTTAATTTTCTTTACAGAGTTTATCTTTGATTAGTGTTTGGGATTCTAAAATGTAACTGTAAATGATAATTTACTGTGAATTACATACACCGAAAATAATATGCAATAATTTGCTTATTAATAAAGTCTCATGTACCAAAAACAGTGGAAAAATAGATGATGTTTCAGTTTCTCTAAGTGAGAAAGCCAACCGACAATTAAAGAAGAAAAAATGGAAAGATTAGACTAACAAAAGAGTGCATAGTGGAACCCTGCAACACAAGGGCTGGTCTATTTCAGATTAAATAAGAACAAAAAATGGTTTATTTAGTTTTAATTCATGTTACAAAGTTCACATTGAATGCTAAAAATGTCCAACATTTTCTCCCTTCTCCCTCAACATTTTGTCATTAAAATAAGAAAGTTTAGTTAAACGTGCTATAGTCATTGATCTCCTAATTAAGAAGTCTATTTGAGGCCTTTGACCTCACAGCATGAAGATTCAAGCCTTTCTGAAAGTCTGCAGTATAAAAATGGAACAAAGATTTCAAGTCCTGAAACATACAGTAATTCAGTAATAAGAAATCCACAGAATTCTCAAACTATTTTGTGTATGGACACCTTACATGAATTTTGGAATGGTTTACTGATATAATAAAAGGGATAAACTTGGCTAGATATGGAGGATCGTTCCTCCTGGAAATCATTAATATTGGGTGTGTCCTTCATCACAGATCA
The DNA here is from genome assembly GCA_032173965.1 of Sitta carolinensis. Taxonomy (NCBI): domain Eukaryota; kingdom Metazoa; phylum Chordata; class Aves; order Passeriformes; family Sittidae; genus Sitta; species Sitta carolinensis. Next base: position 54,097,216 of record CM063313.1, read on the forward strand.
GTGCTCAAACAACTCTATTAAGAAATGAGAGCCAAGGAGAGAATAAACCATGAAATAATTATACAAATCCTGCATCTAACCATAATGACCCAGCAAGTTGCAGGTACTGTCCAAAACACACAATTCTCTTGGGAAGAAACTATGAAATAAGGAAGGTATAAAAGTCAATAGTGCAATTAAATCAGGAGAACATCAAATGCAATATACATCTTTATTCATGCCAGAGGACTGATATACATATACATGAGAAAACTGAGTAGTCTGTCCTACTGAACCCATGCTTCAACCTCCTCTCCCACAAACGTTAAAAAGCTAAGCCATTACTTCAAAAACTAGAAAAGTGTTAGTTTTGAATCTGATTATAATCAAATGGATAAGCAGCAGGCAGGTATTCTATGTATATATACATGATTTTAGGCAGATATACATATATTACAAATACAAACATGTACCTGTACATGTATGTACAAATATATATATATATGTTTTTAGAAGGCTTTGGTGCTACAGAATCACACAGAAATTGAACTTAGGAGGGGCCGTTTGAGACATTTTTGTACAACTCATGCACCTTTTTTTTCAAGCACCCAGTTGTAACTGAATTTCCTTCTTCATCAATACCTAAACTGTTCCTTTCAATCCACCTCGTGCAGAGCAAACAGTGCATTCCTATAATCAAGTGCACAGAATCCAAGAGAAAAAGAATAAGCAATTTTCTGAATTCAGTTAGAGTGACATTTATTAAGTTCTGAAAGTCTAATCTGAGTGTCAGTGAATGTCATATGCTGATTTTATAATATGTCCTTCCTATATACTTCGTAGGTTGAAATGACATTTATATGTCTTGCCTTTCTATGATACAGAATATTGAAATCTAATATCCAAAACATATTGCTTTTTTCCCACAACTTACCAATAAAATTTGGGATCTTTAACCACAACTTGAGTTTGGCCTTTGAAAACACAAATGAAACATTGAATATCTATTCAGGGCAGGTACTGGAAGGATATACAAATGCACAAATGCAGGAGTGAGAACATACAGTTTCTCTCCTTGCAAATATGTAGGATTTTTGTTTTCTTTCAAATTTGGAAGTCCTTAAGCCTTATCTGTATAATAGCAAATATAAAAATTATTACATTAATATATATATATAATATATAAAACTAAAAATATATATAAAAATAATAAATATAAATATATAAATATATAAATATATAAATAAATATATATATATATAATATAAAAGCTACTTGACAGGGTGCTCATAATAGGTTCCATTCTTCAATCCCTGGTGATGCGAATAACATGTTACGCACCTTTCCTCCTCTGTCACCTCCAACTTTTTCATGAGTTACCATCTCCAGCTCAGCTCCTTGCCTCTCATCCCAATCTGATTCTCACTTTTGCTTTGTGCAACACTGTACTTACAGTCTTTTCTTGCCAAACTTTTCATTTCAGTACCTGTTCTTGCTAAGCTATGTCCAAGGACTCATCAGTTATTTGCCTGTCTGGGTTTCGTTATCTCCTATGGCAGAAAAACAAACATAACAGTAAAAGCAAAAGATTTCCTCAACACTTTTCAACCCCAAGATGAAATATTTATAGAACAACCCATCTTCACATCACAAAATTAAATACTACATTCTAAAATTAAAATCTTTGTGAATCACATGAGAACTGTGGGTTTGGTTTTGCTTGTTTGGTCAGTTGGTTGGTCAGTTGGCCAGTCTGAGGGAAAAAACATCATCTAAATTAAATATCCACAAAATTACACAAAACTTAAAAAGGGCAGTTCAAAGTTAAGTCTCCTATCCAAGGGAATGTGGTTTTCTGAACTTCCTTAACAATATTGGGACATATACGACAGATCATAATTTTCAGCAAGAAGAGAAATGCAGTCAACAACAGTCTATGAGTTGACTTCTGGAATTTAAGTAAAAATATTTTCTTTTCTGATTTTAAGATGAGGTCAGAAAGGTAAAGGTGGGGAACTAATACAGACTTTTGCAGAAAAATATGGAGCAAATAAATGAGTGCAATTTTCACACTTCTATGTTCTGATCCTGAACACCAGATTCTAAATTAGAAAAACATATATATTCCTTTAGCATTAGTAATGGTATTGTCTGTAAGTGCTGATTTTTGCCCATCACAGCACATTGTTCAGATTCTGTACTCATGTTTGTCTGTTAAAGCTACAGTTAATGTCAAACATAGATATCAAGATATCATTCATTTCTACAACCAACACCAAAGATTTTTCCACATCCAAATGCATCCCCCACTTCTCTTCACTGAGAAGTGTAGGTGGGTTTTTTTGATACCTCCAGATTATTTCCACACTTTGTCAAATATTAGACACTGCAAGCAAGACAATGTCTGCTTATAACTAACACAGCAAGAACATCATATTTCAGTGCTTTGAGATGAATGATGAAGTGCTTTTAACTGTGAGAATCAGCAGAATATTTCAGAAAAGCTGTACAAAGTCCAGAGGTGTGACAGTTTTAGTTCCAGACAGTTTTCCTTCAAGAAAATCATAAATGATAATTTCATAACACTATTTTTAGGATTACTTGGTCAAGGCAAGCCTTATGCTAGTATTTCTTCATTTTTCATGTCAGTTATGATATTCCAGCCAGTTATAATATTCCAGTGATGGAGATGGAATATTATATATTTGTAGCCTTTGTATCTGGTAGAAAAAAAATGCACAGGTCTAGAAAGAAGCTAATTTTTAAAAATTTGGATTTCTGAGATGAACTTTCTGAGAACCTTGGCAACTTCACAGGTATTGCCTGTTTATTGATTTTACTTATAAAGGTGTGTAAGCATTAACTGCAATTATATAATATTTTATTATAGTGTAATTCACATGTCACCATGGAATTTCACATGATAACATACAAATAACACTTGGCTCTGAATGACAAGTGCATGCCTCTCAGTCTTTAATAATTCAGTAGGGAAAGTAAGGTAGAAAGGATTAGCGATGACTCATGAAGTTATAATTATGATAATTGGAACAAGCTGATAGGAGGCATATTTTGGTATGGGAGAAGGCATGAAGACATGGTGGAGAAAGAGAAATATCTTCCCACAGAATTCAACTTTTTACCTTCTCAAAACAAAGCTGAATTAACCCAGTCTTGCTCCCTTTAGAAATTACCAGAGAACCTCAAGTCAAATATGATGGTTTCTGGGGAAAAGGAAAAGACAGTGAAAAAGTATTTTATAAACAACAGTAATGAATTGGTAAATAAGTTGAAACCTGAATGAGGTTTCATTGTCATTACTTGTACTGTATTTTAACCTGCCCATAGTTACTGCAAAAAAAAATAAATTCCACAGGATATGAACACCATATTACAGACAACAACAAAGCTACTTCTTAAACAGATAATAAGAAAACTCCAGACTCTAATTTGTGTTTCATTTAAATGTATTCCCTGGAGGGCAAACAAGATAATTATAAATTCTCCTCTTGAAGGCTCTTTCACATCTTTCTATCTCCAAATTTCTTCTTTACTCTTCTGAACCAGGGAATATATGAAGTGAACAGTAAAATCTTATGTTCTGTGGACTTCTCTAACATGGCTTTCCTATTTCTAAGTAAAATGAAAGTATCTTTAGCATTCTATAAACATTCTATAAACATTCTTTCTGAGGCAATGACACTGATAATAGGGGTATTCTCATATCTAAATAATAACTGTTAGGTGAAAAGATGGCCATATGTCTTCAAAGTAATTCTGAATCTGTAGCCTGTATCTACTATTTTACCTATATAAATACCTATGTATTTACTATTTTATCCTTCAAGAAGGATGGGAGGAATTATTTTCCCTAGTCATTCAATGCAGTTTCATCCAGAAACACTACTGCATTGACAATGGTTACACAATTCTTGAGTTATTTGCTCTGTGGATGATGCACAGTGCACTACAGCCAACAAGCACAAACGTAGCAGTGTAAGCTAGAAAAGATTAATTCTCTGAAGTTCAAGTTATGCAGGCATGGAAACTTTAAACACAAAAGGCAAGGAGAGCAGGAATCTAGTCCTTAATGATTATAACTAGTGACTGCAATGGTGCTTTAGTGAAGAGAAAAGGTGAAAAGCCTATTTAGCATATAAAGAGATAAACCCACTCAGTGTACAGCAATTATTTTCTCTCCTAGACTTGTATATACTGTTCAGTATCCCTTGTAAGCAGACCACTTTTTCATAGGTAATGGATTCCATTCTGCCTTCCTCACATTTCATAGAAGGTCTTGTCAGTAGTCTAAGCAAAGAAAAACCCAATGTGCATCTGACACTGCACACCTGGGGTGCTGTTACTTGGGATTTATTAAATACACTGGAGCAGATCTTCTTACCCTTTGAAAAGGTTATATATATACATCTGATTACAGCTTCTGCATCTTGTTCTGTAATGCACTATGAAAGAAAATAAGCCAAGTTCTTTCACCTATACAAATTTATTTCTAGGAACCTGAGATACAGTGATAGTATCTCGTATCATTTATATGATTTAGCATAATTGTACATGAAAAGTTTATACCTCTCAAGACAATTCTGTACCAATCATCAAATAGCTCTACATTGTGCCATACTAAAATATATTAAAAAGTTATTAATAAACACAAAAAATCAGAGAAAATTTAGCAATGTAAGTGAACCATACTGTGTTTCTTATACATGAAATATCTCATATCATCTATTTAATTAAATGAAGCATTTTATTAGATAAGCTGGAGAATGATACCTGGATGTTAAGTTTGTATGGCTAGTCTGTACATATTTGTCCATGTGAAATTTGGTGTTAATTTAGTCATTTTGAATTGTTTAAAAACATCTTAGTTTACTTTCCAATTGCATTTTTTCTTCTTTTATTTTTCCTGCTTTTTTTGGTTGGGTTTCATATTTTTTATGAATTTGGAGGTTAACATATTTTAATCTGGTTTGGCATTAATGATATGTTAGATAAGTTGTTATTGTTTACAGTCAGAATGTCTTTTTTTAAAGTCATGAGGATTTTTTTCACTCATGGTACTGACGACAAAGTGTTGTGACCTGTGTGATTGTGCAAGGTGTCACTCCTTCCACTGCTAATACAATTCAATCTTGCTCAAAGTCAGTCTGTGAGGAAAAGTTGAGAAAGAGTTTCATATTTAAAAATCTGACTATTTTTTCAGTAAGAGTGCAAAATTTTGAGCAGGGACTAGAAGTTGCAGCTCTGCTTTGAAAGATTATTTCTTTTTCAGAAAGGGAAAATTGAAGTATTTTTTTAAATTTATTTTATGCAAGGATATTTATTTGTTTAATAAAAGGATATTGTTCTCTTTTGGTAAGTGTAGTAGCTTCAGACACAGAAAAAGGACAGCTGTCACTTTTACTGTCAGTGTATTTTATTAGACATAGGTAGATAGAAAGAAAGAGAATAGCTCAATTTGAATAAAAGTGAAGAAAGAAGGTTTCTCTGAAGAGACAAAAAATTTCTAGGAATCTAGGAACTCCAGGGAGAAAGGCTATCAGGAGGAATGGATAACACCTGACAACAGTGGAAAAAGAGGCCTGAGTTGATGAGACTAGAAGGAAAGGAAGCAGAGAGGAAGAGATGTCACCAAGCTGTCTATACAAGTTTCTGTACCAGACTGACTCTGGTTGGTACACCTTTCCTAGCATAATTCCTTTCAGAAGCAATAAAAATGCAGAGGAAGCAGACTGAAATGAGATATATCAGTTCTTGCACCTAATTCTGCTAAAAAATTATTTAGGCAGAAAACATTGTGTCTGGGCTTCAACAATCTTGTGATTCCAAGCAAATTACTACATCTGTAGTGTAGAGATGGATTTGAGACTAATTGGGAACAATGGAGAAACAATTGAAAAATCCAATTAAAATATCCCTCTTTCATCCACTCTATGCTACAAACTACCTGTTAAGGTTTGTTTTATTGCTGGCATCTCCTAACTTGTGCTACCTAGCACTTAACAGTCCTGTTAAGAGATGACTCAAAGAAGCAACAAACAATAACTCTCTATCTGTACATTTGTTGGTAGAGGAATCAGCAAAGGGGAGTATATTTAAAATATTAAGGGGGAGACAGATACTGCATGCAGGAATAATAAAAAGTCATATGCTTACAGGCTGTCATTACATTTTGCAATGAGTGACTGGGCTTTCTCCATGTCACTGACTTCAACCTCAACTTGTCACTGAATTCAAAGGTGGAAATGTCAGCAGATTTAGTGTAGATTCACCTGGGCAGCAACAGTGGAATGGGAGGAAGAAATAAAAATCTCAATCTGTCACATTGAAGTTTTTTATTAAATCTCTCATTTACGACACTAAGTTTTACTTTCTCCAGATTTATAGTATCACATACTCATAAAAACACTAAGGCTGGAAAAATCATGTCCGACCATTAACCCAGCACCTCCATTGTCACAACATCACATTCCCAAATGCCACATGCACATTCCTTTTGAATACTTCCAAGTATGTGATTTCACCACTAACCAGAGCAACCTGTTTCAATGCCTGACCACTCTTTCAGTGCAGAAATAATTTCCAATATCCAACCTGCATCTTTCCTAATGCAACTTGAGGGCATTTTCCCTTGTTCTGCCTCCTTGCAGGTAGATATAGGGAATGATGAGATCTCCCCTGAGACTCTTTTCTAGGCTAAACAACCCCAGTTTCCCTAACTGGTCCTGAACACACTTGTGCTCCAGACCCTTCACCAGTTCCGTTACCCTTCTCTGGAAACTCTCCAGCACATCAATATTTACTTGCACTGGGGGGCAGAACTGAACACAGAAATTGAGATGCAACCTCACCAATACTGACCACACCATTTCAGATGACAGGATACCATTGGCCTTCTTGGCCACCTGTTAGGCTGCATATCTAAGGATAAAGCGTGTGGTTTTGTCTTCCTTTTCATCTTCTGAAAATATTTGATATCATCATGTGATATGAAGATGCTCCATATCTTAAAGTCATATAAAAGTATAATCCACTCTCCAAAAATATATGTCCCTAGAAAGCATATATTTTGAAGTGCAAAATGTACAATCCTTCTTTTAATCTTAACTGAGCCTTCAGATTTCAGTTTTCTGTTTGAAATATAATCTTACTTTTGCCTATTTTCTGTTTCTCTTGCAAATCTTTAATTTCTTTCCTTTCCTATTTCTAGTGTCAAAGAATTTCCTCAGCACATAAGTAGCAATTTGTGGTACTAGTCTACATCATACAAGTACCAAAAATTCGATTGTTTTAAAATTATTTTGGTCCAAATCTGGTACTTTATTCTGTAGTTTGGTCTGACAAAATTTTAAAATGTAATTGTTATAGTCATGTTCAAGACTCTGGAACTCAAGTAGCAATGGAGGTTTGCTTCAATGTTCCTGTTCTTCATCTCATTTTTCTTTCTATATTGGCAAGTCTTCACCTCTGTCTTTAATTTTTCTTCATTTATCAACTTTCTAGATTAATGTTTTACTCTAGTTTCCACATGGTTTTCCTTGAACAAGGTGACCCAAACCCATCCTCAAAAGTTACAGTTACATTGCACAACACAGAGATGCCTTACTGCCTTAGCTAAGGGACAACAGCTCTGTAAACTTGAACCAAGCTGCTGTAGGCAATTGTGTTTCAGTTTTTCCACATTTCTTTCCATGAAATGCAAATACCATTAATTCTCATCCCTAAGCCATTTAATAAATAAATAGGCAATCTCTAATTCTAGAGGCTGGACCTGCGTACCCTACACTTTTACCATTAAAAGTTTGGCAGATGCTTTTTTCTGCTCCAAGAGCTTGATGGTGTATCAGTCTAGAATTTGTATAGCTTGAAAGAAAAGGCAGAATTTATAATATGTTTATAGTTTCAACAAATATTGCATGAACTCAGCCAGCAACTGAGCCAAAGTGTGGACTGGAACACTTTTCAAAGGTATTGCAAACCACTGTAGTTGTCAACTCTAAACAGAAAATAAGCATCAACAGCCCTGATGGGCTATTTTCATCTTCTAAATGTGTTTAAGGAAATACAAAAAATTGATGTAAGTCAGAAACACAGGTAGGAATTAGAAATGGTTACAGAAACTTTTGTAGGACTTATGTTTCTCCAAAAGTTTGACTTTAATCATTTTTCTGCAAGCACAAATGGATGCACTCATTACATTCATTCTGTGGTTTATCAACATAAAATTTTTTGGTGAAACTTTTAATCCTTAAATATATATAGACAGTCTTTGAAACTTACTAACTAATCTTCCCTTCTTCTGATGCACTACTCAGAACTTGTTGGCTGCTCACCACAGCTCCACTGCCAGCTCCTTAGTTCATCTCCTGGCTGAGTTGCAACAATAACAGAGAGTTAAACCTTGCAAATCACTGATTAATTTCCTCTATCATCTATATAATTTTTTTTCCTTCATCTTTTTTTTTTTTTTTTTTTTTTTTTTTTTTTTTTTTTTTTATAAAATGCACAACAAATTACTTTTGAAGTACTTTTTAGCTTTTTCTTTTCTTAAAAACTGCAATTGCTCTTTGTGGAAAAATTAAAATTAATAGCTATGCAACATAGTTCCTTTTACTGCTTTGCAGAAAAAGCAAGATTTATTCAAATTATAAGACGCATGCAAGTGATTCAGGTCAGTATGAAACCTCCAAATGCACAGTTCATTTTGGCTGCTCCTACTGAGCTGCCAGTACATCTTATCCCAAATGGAAGACATTTATCCCACTGTGCTCCTGGCAGGACATGTACATTCCTAAGATGCTTAATTCCTTGCTTCTTTAAAAGGCAACTGTCATCATAAATAGCGAGCAACCCCAGCCGTTCTGGGAGATGAGTTTTCTTGACCAGGAAAGTACATTAAGGATAAAATTAGCATCTATTTTCTTTTCACATACAGTATATGAAAAAAAGTAAAGGTTCCCCCCACAGATAAACCATATGGACTGTGACAATGTTGTCAGTGTGAAATTAGCTGGATCAGGTATGTGGGGGCAGGGTAAAATAACACTCCATTTCTTTGGTAACTTCATCATGGATCTATTTTTGCATTATAATACAATTCCTTTAAAGTGACAAATTAAACAAAACAAAACAAAACATGCCCCCTCCCCCCCAAAAAAAACCCAAGACAACCAAAAAATAACCCCCCAAAAACCCTACCAAAAAAAAAACACAAAACAAAAAAAAAAAACCCAAACAAGTAAGAAAACCCCACCCTGAAAGGGAAAGATCTATTTCGAATTATGATATATCATAAATATCCTTCATTTATCACATACTGATAAGGTATTCCTCAGAAAAGTTTCAGCACTCTAGAAACCAGTGAAAATACGTGGCTTGTGGCCCTATTATCATAAATATGTATAATCTGAGACTGATGCACGCTGAAGAATTAGTAACTCTGTGAATATGAAAATAGAAGGATTAAATGAGTTAAATTAATATTCTATCTAATACAGATAATTTAACAGGAAAGAAGGTTCTCTTTTTTAAGCAACCCAACTTACAATATTATTGATTTGGGAAATTATGATCACTGGTAAAATGAGTCATCCATCTATGTGAAGTGCAGCAACAGGAAAAGAATTCTACCAGCTGTCAAATATCCAGCAGATGGGTAAGGTATTTTAAAATAATCTATTTTATAAATGATAAATAAGGTTTAATAATCATTCTGTAATTCATAGCTAATTATTTTCTTCACAAACCTGCTCTCTGCCTCATTCTTTTCAAGAATTCTGTTGTCCTTTATAACTCAAATATTTTGCAAATTAGATACCGCTTTCCATTTCAATTCTCCCTTATACAAATTTTAATCCAAACGTTTTCTTTTAAAAGACCCTGTAAAGCTGTGTGCATTTAAATCAAGGCTTAATTTATGGGAAACTACTGTGGCTGAATCTCAGCCTTAGTGCCAAAGCTTACACACCTGGACACCATTCCCAACACCACAGTGCAAACATTTCCCGAAGGTCAGAGCAGGCAATCCTCCCCTGTGTTCAGGGAATCAGCACCTGGAGTGCTGTGTGTTGCTCTGGGCTCCCCAGTGCAGGGCAGATACGTGCTTTCCAGAGCTGCTCCAGTGAAGGGCTGCAAAGATCATGAAGGGACTTGAGCTTCTCTTGTGTGTGGAGAGGCTGAGAGGCTGGCACTCCTCTGGATGGAGAAGAAAAGTCTCTGGAATTTTATGTATCTGTGGAAGTACTTGATGGGGAGGAGTAAAGAAGGTAGAGTAAATGTAGTGACCAATGACAGGACAAGGGGCAATAGACATATATTGAAATAGAGGAAATTGCATTTAAACATAAGGAAAGTATTTTTTACTGTGAAGATGGTGAAGTACTGGAAAAGGCTATCCATAGAAGGTGTGGAATCTCCATCTTTGAAGCTACTCAAAATCCCTTGAAGCTTCACAGAAACATAATAGAATATTCTGAGTTGGAAGGGACCTGTAGGAATCATTAAGTCCAACTCTTAAGTGAAAGGCCCATATAGGGATTGAACTCATGACCTGGGTGTAACCCAACTGCACACAGCCCTCAACTCTACCTGATTCTCTTTGTCTGGAGGAGGAGGAGATGAGAGAGCAGGAGGGAACTGGGCAATGCCATCTACAGGGTACCATCCTGGCCTTTGCAATTATTTGTTTCAGTGAAAGCACATTTAAAACTATCCCCTAAGAGGTAAACAAAAATACCAGGAATAGGACAGAAATTATGGATACCTGGTTCCTACACACAAGAATTTATGCAAGATTTAGCTTATTTGTTTTAGCTGTCTGAGCATTTTATGTTAACAATAATTAGAGGGCCCAGGCTTAATAGCAGTAGTTCCTTCATACTGATAAATATATTTTTATATTTTTATAATCCTGACCTTTCTATGTGTTTATCTAGTAGAAAAATCAGCACAAGTATTGATAGAGGCTCAAAAGTAATGAATCCAATGCCTATTTCTAAAATATGTTTGCTTGGATTTAGTGCACATGATTGACAAGGAAATCAGCATGGTCAGGTCAAAACTAAAGGACCCACAGTTTCCACCAAAAGCATCATAAACCTGAGTATGATAAGCACTTGGGAACTTTAGATGAGACAAACTGGAAGCAAGTCCTTGAAAAAATCAGTGAGAAAATTAAATTCACCTAAGCTTCTACAGGAGGTAATGGCTGTCAGAACTGGAAAATGAGGTAGTTAAAACTATCAGAAAAAGCCTTCAAGACTAATTATCAGGCAGAACCTGAAGGTGTAGGTATTCTCATATGCCTGTAGGCAAACATGAATATTGTCAGCAACTTTTCATTTATGGATACAGTTAAGAAGCACACATTAGGGCAGTGTGTTTTACTTTTGAGTGTTATATGTGACATTTCATATAAACATATCATTGAGTTAGGAGAGGCTGTTAATTGTGTAACATCATCCTTGAATTTACACAATTTATGTTTTATAGATTTTAGAGCAGGTAATTTCATATAATTTATTTTTCTCATCAAAATAATTATCTTCATTTTCCCCTTTTATTTTCACTTACAAATTCTGCATTGTGACTATTAGAATTTCTCTCATACCATATTTTTTCAAACTAAAACATGGGCATCAGACATCTATCTTTCTATCTGCTCTTCCTTTGCCTGCCTTGCAGCTTCAGCCTCCAACATCCTATCCTTCTTCACATATTCTCCACTCCCACCAACTGAACTGCTCTTGAAGGCAGTGCTCATTTCTATTCCATTTGGATTTTCCTGGGGGTGAAAGAGAAGTGTGTGAGGAAAGATATTTCTTTCTCCTTTCTCTTGTCCCCTGGGAAGAATTATCATAGATCTTTTCTTTGCTTTTGTATTAAAATAAAAGTTAATAATTTTAACATCCCTGCAGCACAGAGAGGGGACTGTTCCAAACTACACATGACCCCTTCCTCTTTTTGCCTGTCATCCTCTTGCCCTCAACTTTCAATGCTCCACTTCTTGTAATTGGACCTAATGCAGGAAAAGATATAATACAATGGGAGAAAGAAAAAAATAAAATCTTTGAACTTCTTCTGTATTCCTTCTTAGACCAATTTCAGGGCAAAATTTTCAGTCAGCAAAAAGGATGTCTTTACTGCCCACTGCAAGTAAAATCCCTTGAATAAAATCAAACATGGCTTTGAAAAATGGAGAAGCTTTCAAAAACCTCTTGTGTGACATGAGCAGCCTTTCCTCTGACAGGACTCAGAGACACTAAAAAATAAGTAGTGCCTATATTAGTAAGTTCAAGCAAATGAGCATATGCCAGTTAGAAGCTGGTCCTGCTAAACAACAAAAATGCTCCATAAATAAGGAGCAAAAACAAGGATAGAGGTAAAAACAAAGGAACACAAGAGGAGCTTTTATTAGAGAATTAAAAATAAAATGGATGGTCCTTTGGCTTACAGGGTCATTTGACACATAACATCATTGTCTAAACTGGGCTCCACTGCAAACATCGGAGCAACTGACATATTTGTAGAAGAGCAGCAAGGAAAGTTTTACTTCCTTCCATTGTACTATTATTATTATTATTATTATTATTATTATTATTATTATTATTGAATCCTTATTAAATTCTGAGGATTTGCTTTTTCCTACTTTGTAGCACAGAGTGTTATTACAGTATCAATTCTGATTTCACTGGCAAATCATATCAACTGCAATTCAAGCTGTCTTCACTTGAACCTTTTAGGAATAAATTGCTGAAATAGAAAGACAAGTGAATTTACAAATTAGGATTATGTTCTTTCTTGTGTCATAGTTTTAGAGAATTCACTGTAAGAAGCACAACGTCCCTCTCCACTGTACTCCACTGCTTCCATATGAAGGCTAGAAATTTGCTGCCTTTCACTTCATTGCCACCAGGATAATATCTTGGGTTCAACACAGCTTTAGAAGTTTGCCTTCTGTATTTAAGACAGTTTTACTGCTGTTTCTGTCTTACTCTAAACTTGCTGAAACACATACTTAAAATAAACAAGTCCTTTCCCTAAATAGGCAATGCATATTGCACTATCTCTCAAGCAGCTGCTGAATACTTTTTTCAGATTTCATATTTTCCTTTTATAATAATATTTAATTTGGCAATAAAAAAATTAGATGTCTTTTACTTGGATTTTTATTCCTCAGCCTCTTTATGATTTTCTCCCATGTATCTAAGTTGCACTTATTTCTCCCAACTGACATCACAAATACCCTAATAATTCCAATTATCATTTAAATTTACCAAATATTTTGACTCTTGAAGTAAGGTCGGATAAGAATTTCCCATAAGCCAAACTTTCTGACATTCCCCGCACCTGATTATTTTATCATATACTATCTCTTGTGCTCCTGAGCACACAACAAATATCAGAAATTGTGCCAGGCTTTCTCTGGAAGAGAGCAGCAAGCTAAAAGGGCAGTCAGCCCTTTTATTAGAATTAATCAGAATTTAATTAGAATTAAAGTCACAAAAAATAAAGGAAATTTTAAGTTGTTACCTGTCAAACATATTTTAAATATATTGTTTTAGCAGTCAGCTTAAGGCTTTTAGGAGTAACATTTAAAAATTCATTAACTTTTAATTCTACTAACAACATATTTTAGAGAATTCAGTTTCAAAATATCTGTCCCTTGGAAAAATTATACCAATATTGAGGGCGAACAACTCAGAACAGAAAAATTGGACAGTGAAAAAAATATTCAGGAGAAAGATACACTGAAATTAACAGAGTGATTAAAAAAATCATAATCATAGCCAACAAAAAAGCCAATCTTCTATCCTCATAACCTGCCTTCAAAGTTGTCAGTATGTGTTACTTCAGAGGGACATGGATTAAAAATAATGGGTATATTTTTAATTTGAAGATTTTACTGTAATGTCCAACAAGGAATCCTTTATTTTCTTGTAAAGATCAAAGACATCTCTAAAATCACTCTTCTTTCCTTATGTCAAGAATTATTTACAGAGAATGACACAAAGTTCCTTGATTTGAGTGCAAGGCCCATTTATTTCTTATTGTAGTTAGTAGAACTCTGTTCCAAAACACCTCTTGAAAGATTATTTTGATTTTCTTTGTTTCCCATTAATTTTTATTTTCTGTAACTGTTGATGTAACACATAACATAATTTTAGGAAAACATCTCCCACTCAAACCTGATCTGTGTTTGGGCAGACCTGCCATATCTCATTAGCTCTGATTTCATTGTCTATTTTCCTCATATGTTGCTGTACTTTTCTCTGGAAACTTCTGGAAAGAGAAAAATTTCTTATTGCCTCTCTGAGGTAAAAAACTTATAAAGCTAAACTTATAAAGCTAAAGCTGGTAAAAATGAAACTAATCATGTTCTTTGGATTTAACACCTCTTGGGTTCTACTGTTAAAAAAAGAAAATAAATAAATAAAATCAAAGTCTACATTTTGAACATAGTGATGCAGTAGCTTTTAAATTCTCTCAAAATATTGTTGAGACCAAAGGCTTAAGAGAGTTAAAAGTAAATATAAATATACATGTGCACGTGTTATGAAAACAACAAAATACTGAAAAAAAAAAAAACAACAACCTAAAAGTGCAGAAATTATATTTTGTTACAGAAAGGAGCACAATCCCCATGTTTCAAAGGATGTAGCAGGAAAAGGTGTTACTTACACAAGCTTCTGGTATTTCTGGCACTAATCAAGGTGATAATACCAGTGTAGGTAAATCAACAATCTAATTCACTACAGTAATTTTTGTGTCTATAGGAGATTTTTTCTTATATATTTTTTCTTATTATCTCTAAGCCAAAAGGTAACAAAAGGACAGTACATAAAACACAAAAAAGTACAGAAAATTATCATGCATATCAGGAAAAAAAATCACAACAGATCTGAAAAACCCCAATGCTTGCCTTGTATAATATCAAGACAGGATGGGTGAACAGAGAGAATAAAATCAGACAGGTTGTTATTTAGTCAAAAGATTAATAAAAATAGACTATTTTATCAAAGCTTCTCAGTTTATCAATCAGTTTAAATGAGACTCCATTACAATGAGAATAGTCAACCTAAAATTATGACCACTGATTGATGGATTGAAAGCGGATTAATTTTAGGGTCATAGGAAAAGCATAAAATGACTACTTCTCTTGATGTTATTAAAGAGAAGAACTGATACCCCGAAGTGCTGATAGAGATCTACTGCAGTAAAATGAAAAAAACAGCAAAGAGATTGGGAACAGAATTTTATTTTTTGAAGGGTCAAAATATGTATTCTTGCAGAAAATATAATGTTTTTTTCTTCCAGATTAACACACTCACAGTATTTATCACAAATATCCATGAACCACAATGTCAAAGGTTTGTACACTTTATTCCATACATGTCAGTGATGTACACACAAGTCATGCTCTGACATATAAGCAGATCTTATGAAGATAAGATCAACCTTCATTATTTGATGTTGATTTGTCTTAAGGGAAATGAAAAATTAATAATTAGTAAAAGAAAATTTAATAATATTATTTATTTTTATAACAACCTGTATTATTAAACAAGGTTGACTAATAGTTAATGATGTATCAATGCTATGGAGAAAAAAGATGTGTCAAAACTCTGATCTTACACAGAATTTTACACATCAAGATATATGCATACACATGTTTTGGACAGTCTGCATAGTGTCAGAATGGGAAATTTGGCATCAAACTTGGCATTCAGAGTTGGTACTTTGGTCTTCATTATAAATGCTTGTTGCTCATTGATCATGTAATGGTCTTTTGGAAGCATCCACTCATGCCCCTGCCTTCCACTGGCCTTCCACTATGTCTGCTCACACATCCTTCTCCCTCTTTGAGTGGTGCTCAGGTCCCAGATGATGTGTAGTTTAGATGGAGAGTCTGCAAAATGCTTCAAGTGACAGATTATGCTCAGAAGTCATCTGTTCATGTATTTTAGTAAACAGCAGGAAATCTTCAGAAAACTCATGGGTAAAAATCAGAGTGTGCTGGTATTTTCAGACATTGTTTTCAGTTTTAATTGTTCTCATTAACAGGATGATTATGGCTGTTCACAGGGCACCAGAAAAATAACCACACTTATACACTTTGCCACAAGGACAATGATACTGTGACATCGAATCATCTGATCTGCCAAAGAATATTTCCTTTGGGTAACTGCTGCTATGTATTCATGATATACAAAATCTCTTCCACTCTAGAGTAGCCTTACCAGAGTTTCTTGAATGTATACAAATAGGTAGCTTAAAAATATAACCTGTAATTTGTTTATAGATTATAAAGCATTATTTCTCTGTGTATTACTTTTTCAAATGCAATAGCAGAAATCGAAAACATACGCAACAGATGAAGCATAAGAGATGAATTCTGTCATATTATGGTTAAATCTGTTTTACAAAGAATTTAATTTTAATCATAAGAAACGTGTCAAAAGATTTAACTTTAGGTCTTAAAAGTAATTTTTTTCCTAATAAAAGCAAACAAACTTAGCTGTATTCAGACTGCTTTTGTTTTCACTTTCAGAAAATGTTCTGGGTAATTTGGCTTTTGAGATTGAATAATACTACAGAAAAATAACCACATAATTTTACAGGTTAGGGATAGAAATACTTCTTGTACTTCTTGTTTTTTCCTTGGGTACATATTTAAAACTGAAGTGTTGATTCAAGCCAATAACAAATTACCTTCAGAATGAACCCTTTTTATCAGGGAAGTCCCTGTAACTTGGGAAATTGTTCTGAGCAAGAACTGGCTGCTTGTATATCTCTAAGTATCTGAAAAAATTACAGTCTGACTAGGAAAATGAGTGCCTTTAGAAACTAAACTGAGACTCTTAACACCTAACCTGCCAGCTCTCTCAATTTTATTCTGAGGACTATAAAATTCTCCTCAAGTTGTGACTGCAGAAGTACCTGTATTCCAAATGTACTTTGTTTAATGTGTAATCTTATATTATTTAAGAAAGAAAGCTAGAAATAATACTGGTTATATTTTTGTTCATCTTCTGGTTGTTTAAATTTGAAGTACATATTTACAAAGGCTCCTAGCCTCTGAGGAACAATACACTGAATTCACGAGTTGGTGCTTTTGATCGTAAAGAGGCTAACATTTAAAACTACACTAGCTGATTATCTTGTAAAACTAAACCACATGTAGTATGACTGCAAATATTAGTTCCCATTTAATAGCGAGTATTAAGGCTTCTGTCACATCTTTTTGGCTAATTGCATTTCAAAATTCTCCTTTACCTATCATACAAAGAATAAGAAGGAAGCACAGTAGCATGCACTTATAGAGAGAAATCAGTTATATCTGATGACAATATTGGTCTTGTGTTGAGTGGTGCAGAAGGAACAGCCAGTCATGCTTACACATCAACAGTTCAGTGCTACAAATTCTGACAGAGATGTAGAACTATGGGTGCATTTTTTAAAAAATGGAAGAGCTTATGCAATTAGCTCTCCTATTAAGCCTCCTTTCTTATTGAAGTTAATCCTACTAAAGTGGTCCTGGCTCTTGAGAGAGAAAAAAACACTAGTAGCACAGTGACTTCTTACACTACCACTGATACAGTAGAATTATTCTTATTTAGGACTCAGAGGCAAATCTCAATTGATAATTAGTTGTAATTGCTAGCCTATTCTGGTAGTATTAAATTACTTCATTTTAAGTTCTGATCATTATGTTTCTAATTTTCCTCCAAATATTTTTTGTGACAGTGTTCATTTAGGAACCACAGATATGCTAAGAAAAAATGACAAAACAATGCAACTTAAACAAAACACTGGATTGTATTAAATCTCATTGAGACTACAAAGAATTTTAAAACTCAGAAGTCTTAAAAACAGCCTCCTATTGAGTGTTTGGGAATATTTCCCTATGGACAACGGATAAAAGTAGTGTAAGAGAGAAGTATCCTGTATATACACCACTAATAAAACACATAGCACATGTCCTTATCATGCCTTTCAGCTCCACAGTCCATTCATGCTGGAAATGTTTCAGCCCAGTAATAACCCATGACATAAATAATTGGAAACAAGGTGTTTCTTGTTAACATTCTTTGTTCTTGTTCTTTTATCTAGTGAATGTCTTGTAACATAAGACTAGAAGAAGGTGTTTATTTTCTTTTCCTTGATAGTAATCTGTAGACATTTGACATTCATTTGATATCAGTTATACTTTTTTTCAGATCTCCTGTAAATAAATGTTTTTTACTGGTGGTGGAAGGGTGGTGTTTCATTTTTGCAACATTACTTTTAGGCGGTGTGTTTTAAAACATCCTTTAAAAAATAAGCAAATATGTCTATCTAGATAATATTCTATTATAACTGAGGGGAAGCTGAGTACTAATGAAAAACCATACTGACAAGCAATAGTGGGAACTATTGTGGCAGCTACAGAGGTGACTACTCCAGAGTTCATCAGTTAACAGATGAAAGATCAGAGCAAGATGAACAGCAGTTCTCAGAGTCATAATCAGTGGCACAGGGTCCAGTTGGAGACCTGTTCCTCTATTGGTGTCCCCCAAGATTCAATAGTGGGCACAGGCATGGATTAACTCATCCATCAGTGACTTGGGTGAAGGGGCAGAGTCCTTGCTCAGCAATTTCACTGACAACACAAAGCTGGGAGGAGTGGCCCATACCCCAGAGAGCTGTGCAGCCCTGCAGAAGGACCTCAACAGCCTGGAGAGATGGGCAGAGAGGAACCCTCTGAAATTCAGCAAAGGCAAATGCAGGTCCTGCACCTGGGAGGAACAACTCCAGGCTGGGGATTGGAAAGCAGCTCTGTGGAGAAGGAGCTGGGGGTCCAGGTGGACAACAAGCTCTCCAATGCCCTTGTGGCCAAGGCCAGTGGTACCCTGGGCTGCATTTTGACGAGTATTGCCAGCAGGATGAGAGAGGTGATCCTGCCCCTCTACTCAGTCCTGGTGAGGCATCACCTGGAGTGCTGTGTCCAATTCTGAACTCCTGAGAAGACAAACAAGGAGCTCCTGGAGCAGGTCCAGTGGAGGGCACTGGAGAGAAAAAGACCAAAGAGAATAAAAACTAAGTATTTATATTGGAGTAAAATATGTCCTGAAAATAAGATATAAGATAGAAGCCAGACAGACATAAAAAATAGCCAACATTTCAAGTTTCAGGAGAGGAGAAAAAAGCTTCTGCTACACAATTAGTCTAATTCTGGTAATTTAGTGCTTCACATGTCTAAACGACATTCTTGGTCTTTTTGCTTGCAATTATGTAATAAACTGGGACATGGTGTATATTATTATTTTTGTTCTATCCATTGTAAAGGCAGAGTAAACAAATAAAAATTCCAACTAAACTAAGTAAAATAGTACAAGAATTAATATTCAGAAAAATATTATATGCCTCTGCTATGAAACTGCTCTGAAAATAAATTCATTCTAAGACCAGCACCAATGAATGAGGCAAATCTTACTTCAAACCCCTATATTCTTTTAATATAAATATGGTGACTAGCATTTTCTGGAACCAATGAAAGAAGGAGAACCTGAAAAACCTGACAGTTGATAGAAATAGGACAAATACTGTGCGTATTTGTTAAGTACAGATACTGTCACAAAGAGCTAAAGTACAATTAAATTAGAAATGGAAATTAGACACTATTTAAGCAAAATTGTAAGCAGAGGGGGAAAAAGGAAAATGTGGTACTATGCCAAATGCAGCTTTCATTTTTAGGAGGAGCATTTAGCAGATTCAGTAAGGACAGGGTCAAATATATACAAATATAATAGTTTCCACAACAACTAAGAAAAATTAATATAGTAGTAATTGTCAACATTAGCTTCAGCTATATCATTAGCTCCGTGGATACATGTATATTATATTCTTATAGCAAGAGAATAACACTACATATAAGGTAGTATTGGAGTTTTCATTTTACTATATAAATGTATGATTACAGATTGAAATTATTTTAGTATGTACCTATGTGCAAACATAATTAAGTTACATTTCATACTCATATTCATACTAAATTTTTTGAAGCATCTCTGTAAAATGCTTTTGATTTGTATGTTCCATTGCACAAAATGACATGAATTAATACATCTACAGCTAAAGCAGGGGGGAGAGGGAGGAAAGATCAGAGAATGAAAAAGCAGAGAAAATACATCTGAATAAATGGAAGTAAAAACTGGGCTTATCATGTCATCATAAGACTGGAAACACTGCTAAGCAGAAACGGTCTGGGCAAACTATGAAATTAAAACCACGAATTGTTGTGGTTGTTGTTACTTTTATGTCAGAATGTAAAAGTGTTCAAGGTAAGCAGAAAAAGGGCATGAGAGCTGGGGAAAATACCAGATACTAAGACCAGATGGGAAAAAAAATATCCTCAATGAGCTGTAGGAGGAGTATTAAATTTCCCTTATTAAGGAGGCTTTGCTACTTCACTCTGCTCACTCATGTATTCCAGACAGGATGAAATACTCATCATAAAAGAAAACAAGAACTTTTAGATTGGTTGAAGCATAAAAATATCTCCAGATACACCATGATGAGGCTTTCTTAGGGCAAATTTTACATATTTTAAACTATCTAAAACATAATGCAAATTCCAGACAGCAATCTCTTGAATCACAACATCACCAGTAAATAGGCAAGGAATTCTTCCAGTGTTCTATGTTTTAATTTATAAGACTATTTGGGAGCTACATCAGGGACCTGCACAAGGGACACTCCTTAGTCCTCTTCCCAAAAAAATCCAATCCTGTACAACCCAACAAACATAAACACACAACAAAACAAAAAAACCCAAACCAACAAAGAACAAAAGCCAAAACACACACACACACATACCAGAAAACCCCTGTCAAACTAACTCAAAAGGAAAACATTTCAGCAAGAGGCTGCCTTTTCCTCCATTCCAGGACCTCCTAGTGTTTCCCATTCCGGGTTGCCTGCATGCGTTTTTTTTCCCTTTGAAAGTAACCAATGCAGTCAGAATGGTCAGAATGTTTTAGTTTCAACCTGGACTCACACTCAATATCAGACTTAAAAAATAGAAACAGTCCATACTCTTTCTAGCAAATCAAAGGACAACATTTGTAATTACATAAACAGAAACAAGAGTACAAAGAGAAATGAGAAAAAAAAATACTCTCAGAAAACCTCTAAAATTTTTAAGTAATTTCTTGTGAGATGCTTGAAAAAGGAAACAGATATTAATTTTATAGAAGCCAATTAAATTGGATTCTGATGTCGTCCTTACAGGCGACTCTGAAAGTTAGCCTTGCTGACAGGAATCAGATATCCCAGTTCATATTCTCTACCCAGTCAGACTTTAAGATAAAATACTTCTCTTTTCATTTTTTTAATTTCAAACTTGATTTCTAGTTCTTTCACCAATGGATTGGTATTTTGTCAGCGGAAACATGTCTGAACATTTCTTCAACTCCCCCACTTCACTGTAAACAAATGCAATGCAGGAAAACCACAGCCCTTCCCAGAGCTTTTCAAGATGGCCATCTTACTTTGGCTTTCTTTAATTGGGCTGTCTCTTCTATTTGAAGTAGCTTTCTTGCTTGTCAGAATGTTTTCAATGCTGTCATAATGTTTTTATAAGTGTTATGTCACAAAGAATATGGATTGTATGTACAGCTTTATCAAAACTGCAGACTTTGATTTGGACAGATGCCCTGAATATTTAATCTATAGCTTATGTTTTTAGAGTTGGATGCCATTTCAGTGGAGAGCATCCCCCACACACACCCCAGCCCAGATGTGCAAGGACAAACGTGTATACTTGTGGAAGTTTATGGCGCTATAGGGTCATGCTGTGGAATAAAAGCACTATATTTGCAGAAGCCCAAGGAAAAGCTTTGTGCCAAAAAACCAGATAGCCTCTTTCTTAAATTTGGCAGAACAGTGAAGGAAAAAAAAAAAAAAAAAAGGGAGAGCAAGAGAGGAAGAAATTTGTGTTTGGAAGTTGTGAAGCTTCTGTAATACAAAAACATCAGGAAAATAGAGATATGATATGGCTGTTTTCCTTCCCATATGTAGGGAGCTATACAGCTTAAGATGTTGACATGAGTCAGTGTGAATCTCCATATCTGTGTATACATATAAATAAGCATGTAAATATATAATAAGTTATAGAAGACAGGAAGTTAGGCAAACTGTAAAATCACTTTCTGTTGTTGACAGTCCTGTCAATTTTTATTCCTCACAGTAAAATTTAAAGAATTGACAGAGTAAAAACATGCCTTGCAATTTTGAAAAACTTCTAGTTCTTACCTGATAACATGATTATCTTGACTCTCTCGATGCTGGGGGAAAAGTACTGACAGCACAGACATCTTGATAACATGTGAACAACAGCTGTCCAACAATGAATTTTTGAGCTGCTTTTTTGTTTGAGTGGTGGGAAGGTCAAGGGCATTGTTTGGCATAGAAAAACTTCATGCCACTTTTTCTGATCACCCCTTTATTTCAGGAAGAAACTAAACTGGTAGCATACGTACTTTGATGAATTGAATAAAAAGAAATTTTATGTATCACACCTACATGCAGAATGGGAAAATAAATTTAAAATTATATGCAGGGCAAAAAAGAGAAGTATCATCTCAGAAGACAATTGGCAAAATGGAGAACAATCTAAAATAAATTATTTTTATCCACAGTAAAGGAAGTTCTTTTTCCACTTTAAAGGAAGTTCTTTTTTCTTACTGATGTAATATCAGCAATTGCATCCAAACAGTTATCACTGCAGTAATTCATTTTCTAAAAAAAAAACATCAATTCTCTCAGTGTAATGACATTTCCCAGTAATTGTTCTTTCTGCTAGTGGAAAACAAAAAGGTACAGAACTATTGACGGGCACTCTTCTGTGTATTGTAAAAAAACCAAACAAAACAAACCAAGAACATTTTATCCATTTTTCTCTAGACTAATTTTGAAAAGTTGATTCATATGCCATGCTGACAAAATCCTATCATCCTGCAGTACGATAACAACATGTGATAAAACATTTTCTCCATAAATCTTCAGGTGCTTCACAGAACACCATGAACTGGAGACACACTGAAGAGAACTATGTTAGTTCATGAGGTCATAGTGAAAAATTCAGAAAGAAAATTTGGGTCTTCTGTAGTCCAAGTGCAAGGTCACACTATATGTTTACTCCAGTCCTCTTCACAAGTAACAGTAAGCCATTTCTGTTCCCACCAATCAGTCAGAGTGTAAGAGATGCAAACGCTTCCCATGTAACCAGACATGTCTATCTCTTCAATACAGCAGTGCTACAACCTGACATAAGCTAGGGAGTAACAATTTTGCAATGATTTTGCCATTAATATAGTAATTGCCATTGCTCCAGTACGTAGCAATGTAGTGCTATCAAGAGAGCCATAATGAAAGAATTAAGTTGGCAACACAGAGACATTCAAAATGTGTCATCAATTATAAAACCACACCTGAAAAAAATAGTTATTATGACATTTACTTTCTCCACAAGAGTTAACAGGAAGAGTGAAAGTCTGGGGTTTTGGGTTCTGAACCCTACCCCTTACACATCCAAGTAGGAATGAACAGAGCAGTAGAACTCAAGGTATGGGTAAACAGCTATTAGCCCATCCAGCTTCTTATTATCAGGAAAAATATATAAAATTAAAAAATAACCAACCTTGTAGCAATCACCTATTGAAAATTCAGAAGCAAATTTACTGTCTTGAAGAAGTCTCCCAAATCCCACTGCCAGGACAGAGAGACACACAGCCAGGGATATATCAGCAGTGGTCACATTTGGGCAAAAGTGCTAAGTTGAAGGTGTTTTATGGAATTTAACTTTATTTAAAACTCTCAATATTCGAGCAAAATTTGTTCAGAGAAGATACCATATTTTCAGTTAGCAAACATTCTGTATTTTACATAGTCCTGGGTTGATGGTGAATTGTCCCTAAACCAGGACAAAGATGCATATGCAAAAAGATTCATTTTATTTCAGTGGACAAAAAGATTTTATTCTGTTTCATTTTTATTCACAGAATGATATGAGTAAAATCACATTCTATTGACAAAAGTGTTATCAAACTTAGTTGTAAAATAGTTTGCAAAATTAATATACAAATAAAGCATTCACAGAAGATGAGGACTGGAAGTTACTGAAAGCTTCTTTTGAAAGCAAGACACTTTAACTCATGGATGGCTTTCACTAAGATCATAAAACTCCCTTGATTCAGAATATATTTTTGTATATTTTAATATATTTTTTTATATTTTTTCTAGAAGTCATTGTAGTGGTTAAGGAGAGAGTAAATTTAAGCCTGGCCATAACAATGTAATTTAAGGCTTTGGCAATGAAATTTTAAAATATAGTCAGGTTTCCATTTCTAAGTTCAAACATGTGTGGGAAGGAGGGTGGAAATAGGAAATATCAGTTATTTCCACCTTAAACCAAAGGAAAAGGTGAGTCTTTGGCTCCTTGCAAATGCCATTGAAGCACACACTAGTAGCTGCACCCAGGCATTTAAAACTTCTCTGTCTATAATTTTTTTAAGTTATTCAGTGACACTGGGATTGGACATATTGGCACCCTATTTTAAAGCCCACCAGTTTAATGCACTGTGGTAGAATTAACTCTCTGTTAAGCCAAATACATTTCCACTATTTCAGTGCTGTTGCAAGTCTATTCCACTTTGCCCACTTAGCAAGTTTTACACATTAAATTCAAGGCACAGAAGAAAATTAAGCATTAGTAATATTTCCTTTAAATGCAACCTCAGACTTGTAGCATCTCCTCAAACTTCTGAAATAGTAGATATTTTGCCTGAGGGAAAAGTGCAAAATGAAAGCCTTGCAAAATGAACATAAACTGAATAACCTCTCTAGGTTTCTTCCACATGTGCTTTTGTAGACACAGGTATGAATATGGTTCTAACTAAAAAGAATACAAGAAAACTGGGGGAAGGAAGGAGAATGAAACATATCTTTAAAAGCCTCTATATAAACAGAAAATGTTTGCAGCTTCTGGTAGTAAATCTGCAGCCAGGTAACCTTTTTGATTATAAGCTGCTATATTCATTGTGACCACTTGAGACAGTGTGATACACCTATTGACAAAAGCAATTTGGGTATGACTCCAGCAATCCACTCCTAGAAACATACCAGACTAACTCTCTTTACCCTAAGTGGCCACAGCAGTTTGATAGACACATGTCATACCCTAGAGAAGAGAAATATGCTCACATGCTTCATGTGATAGAAGTTAAATATATCAAAATACAGACCCGTTTTAAAAATGGGAAAAAGATGAAATCTAGCCTTTTCCTCCAGTAAAACCAACAGTCTTCTATCTTGGTTTGTTCCTAGATCATTTCATAATATTCTTCGGAAATATATATATAATATATGCTTATGTTTGGCCAACATCTCACTGTGTATGAAACTTTGAATTTTTAACATCCATGAACAGAAAAGATCCAGGAAGAGTTACCAGATATGGCAATTAGATATAGTATTTGCAAGAACAAACATGCTTTGCACATTTTCAGCAATGACATGGCCAAAACCAGAAATGTGTATGTGTATGCGTATATACGCGGTTTTATATTCATACAGCATTATGTTGTCGAGTTAGAATTCAAAAGAACTAAAAATGAAAGTATTAATACGCATGAAGTAATATTGCATCTGAGATTTTTTAATGTTTTCATCTCCCAGTGTAAAATGTATATGTACAGTGTAGCTAGTTCAGATTGTCATAGAAATGAGTTACTCAACCTTCACTCAGTTAACCGAAACCTTCTTTTTCACCTTCTTTCTCTTCCAGAGATACTGTACAAATACTCTAAATTATTTTCTAGACTCATCTGTCTGTTATGAGGTATTATTTTCTGTGTTCAGTGAAGATCTGCAGTGAAGCCTGAAGGGGTGCATGTTGTTTAGGAGGCACAGCGGTGGAGTTCTACTCTGTGTCAGGCAACACTTGAGGAGCGTTGAACTCTTTTGTGGAGTGGATTATGAGCAAGTCAAAAGCTTATGGATCAGTGTAAAAGGGCAGACTAGTTAAGGGTGACATTCTTGTGAGTTGTGCTACAGACTCCAGGAGGACAAAGTTGATGAAATCATCTACAAGCTTCTTGAAGCAGTCTCAAAGTCACAGGCACTAGTTCTTTTAGGGGACTTTAACTACCCAGACTTCTGGAGAGGCAACCAAATAAAGCACAAACAGTCCAGGAACTTCTTGGAAATTGTGGATCAAAATTTCCTGCTGCAGGTAGTGGAAGATCCCACAAAGAATGCTGTGCTGCTCAACCTCATGCAGAACAAAAGGGAAAGCCTCCTTGGAGATATGAAGGTTGGTAGCAGCTTGGCTGTAGCTACCATAACATCGTAGAGTTCAGTTTTAGGTGACAGCAAAGCAGGACAGAAATTAAGATTATAACAGGTATCTTCTTGGAAGAATCCCATGGAAACTGGTCCTACAGAGAAGGGCAGTCCAGGAAAGCTGGCTTATGTACAAGGATCACTTCTGTCAGACTCAAAAACAATGCATCCCAATAAGCAAGATATCAGGAAAAGCAGTCAAGGGAACTGAATGGATGAATAAGGAGCAATCAGACATAAGAATGAAAGAGATGGGAGATGGAAACAGAGTCAGGCCACTTTGCGTGACTCTAAAGAGGCTGCTGGATTAAGTAGAAAGAATCCCAGGCCATCCAGAATTAAATCGGGACACAGATGTCCAAAACAAGATGGGCTTCTTCACCAATTACAAAGCAAAATGAAGGATAATGTGGGCCCTTTACCAGCTGGAGACAGGACTGTGTTAAATGAAGATGCAGAAAATGCAGAGTTACAGAATGTCACCTTTGCACCAGCCTTCACTGACAAGGCTTTCCTTCAACTATGTTCCAAAAACTAAAGACAACACAGATAAATTAGACAGTTCTGATAAAATTATACTATTTTTCTGATAACTCAGACACCCTCAAGCTGGCTGAATGATCTTTCAAATAAGTTTTACTGTATAGTATCCCTGATGTGTTTTGGTGACATAAAGGTTATTCTTAGCCTTACATTGTTTTGGGTTTTTTGTGAGAAATAAATGCAAGGTATATGTAAATTACTAATACATATGCAGTTTCTAAAAGCAGTTGGGATTTTGTTACTGTCATAACAAGTTATTATTAGAAATAACTTGACAGACTTCAATAAATAAGTGACCACTGGTAACTGGATAAACAGAAGGAAAAAATAAATGAAAGAGCCACAAGAATCAATTATTCAAAGAGGCTGCATAAAAGCTTAGAATGAGGGAATAAATGAAAAAGATTGAGAATGCTGTGAGGAAAATGAATGAAAAACAAAACATAGGGTGAAATGATAAATATTAAATTATTTTACAAACATATAAAAATTAAGAAGTTGGCAAGGAAGCCTGTGGATTCCTTGTGGGAAAGTGAAAAACTAAAGCATCAGAAAATGCAAATATTTTTGGAAAGTGTAATGCTAGAATGTGAGAAAGATTTTCAATGTGAAATTAAAAACAAGTAAAAATGGAACTAAAACATGTACCATAAAAAAACCCTTATGGAAGCAAGAAAATTATTGTATTATAATGCGGAATGGAATGGAATGGAATAGAATAGGTAAAAATAAAATGCAACCTGTGTCAGTAACCATGAGACAGATAATCCCAAAAATTCAAAGCAAAGTCCTGGTAGGAGAAAGATCTCTCCAAATCACTCAAGAGAGGAATTAATGACCTTGTGTTTATTTACTCCTATAGAAAGTAATGTTCTACTCCATAGGTAAGAATGGATCGGCAGTGATTTAAATTAATGCATATAATCATATTGAAGATCATATATCTGAGAGGAGTAGAAATAATATATATGTTCAGTGAAGTACAAATAGTCAAAGATGTTGTCTTCTAATCTTTTTAAAATTTGCTGTAGTAGACTCTTAGTAAAGAGTCTACTACAGGACCAGAGTAAGAAGTAAGAAGATGCCCTGGCAAATGTTTGGTTTAGCAGCTTTTGCTTTTAAATTCTGAGCTTAATGTACTGTGGGGCTTTTTATACTTTATTTATCATTTTCTATGTGAATAGCTGCCAAAAGACAGATGTAATCCAAGAAGCCAGGAACAGAAGTCCGTTCTTGGGCTTCTTTCAGTTGCTGCCCACCTCTGCTCACCCTGAAATTTCTCATTGTTCTGGGGCAAAGGAGAGGTGAACATCAACAATGTGTGCTATGATTTCTATGGCTGACCTGTGCTATGGCCTGTAAGATAGTAACACTTCAAAATTATCAATTCCACCTGGTACGATTACTCACTTTGTGATTTTAATACTAAATTTAAAGCCTGTCACATATACTTTGGTATTTCTATTCTGCTGTTGAATAAATGTAGAGTTTCTAATGAAAAAAAATAATTACTAATTTCATTAAAATTAAATCACAGTGTTCAGGAAGGAAATATGATAGGTAGTAAGGGAGCAGAAACATTTCTACAAGAAAACTTAACCCCTTAACCTTCATTCTTCCAACTTATAAGACAAACTATTTAATCTTATGTTTATTTTTCTAATAGCTTATGTACAATATTTCATACCCAGATACATGCCAAATTGAGTTACTCCAAATTTTCATAGAAAACATAAAATACAGAGCTTGAAGGAATCCAAAAAATATATACTTCTGTTCCAAGACAAAATTAGACATTACTAAAATAATGTCTCACAATCAGTTCTGCCATCTGAATCATTTTCACTTTAAGGCCTCATATTTGCTTTTCCTTTCTGGGCTTTGAAAAGAAATAAATAAGTGAAGAGAGACAAAAACCATAGGAACAAAAATATTTTCCAAATTTTAATACAGAATAGAGAGAAGATAATAACAGATATTTGATGTGAATATTCTCTGCCTATTTTCCTTTCCTTAAAAAATCCAGACAGTTTGAAATCGAAATTACCTACATAATGAGAATTCTCTAGAGAATCAATCAGCTATAAAAATCTTAAGAATTTAAAAGAAATACAGCTAGAATAGTGTAAATGGCTTACACAGCAAACAGGCAATTTTCTCTTAAAACTGTCCCTGTATAGTTATTGGTTCTTCATATCCAGAGAATCAAATATAGTAGTATCTATTTTAAAAACTTATTTATGGAAGAGAGGCGAATGTTTAAAGGAGGATAACTACAGGAGAATAAATCAAGCTTATCTAATAAATTTTTTAAAGGAAAATGTGGGTAAAAAAGGTATACCTTTAGGAGAAAAAATATAATCAGGATATTACTTAAAATATGGTTAGTATTCTTTAACCATGATGAAACAGATTTAAAAAAGCATAACTACAGGCCTTGCTTCAGAAGATTACAATGTCAGTTAAACTATATCTATTGACATAGGGAAAAAGAGAGGGAAAAAACATTTAAAACTGCTGAGATATAGGACTTTTAATATTTATATATATAAAATATATATACACACATATACACATACACAATTGCATAAAAATAAAATACACAGATAACATAAAGACTGAAAAATAATCCATCTATTTTTAAAAGAGAGGGCTATACAGCAGAGCATACTAGAATTCGCAGTTGGGGTAATTTCAAGCAAGAATTTACTTTGTCAAAGGCATCTTTTAAAGAAGCTCTGTTTGAAGTACTACTATTTTTGTTAGAGCTACTGCAAGTTGTGTAGAAGAGATGCATGCAGACCTTCTTTGTAATATAGAATTTTTTACTTGCTCTATTTTCTCGGTCATTCAGTAGAATACTTGGCCTGAAAAAGCAAAGTCCAAGGCATCACAGTCTTCATCTATCTCTACTCTTTACCTACAAAGCCCCCACGGACACTGAAGGTAAGAGGAGCTCTCCAGCTCTCCTAGTTGAAGGCTGGCAACATCACTACAACTGACCACAACCACAGGTGCAAGGGCAATTCCAGATGATGGCCACATCAGAGAGGAACTGTACTCTACAGGTGTTCCTAATACTCTCCATTCCCCAGGTTGAAATGTGTATCCTAGTTTTCCTTGCTGAAAATAAACTATGTTTCAAAGTAAAGGTCAGGGAATTAGGTTAGCACAATGAGCAAAACAGTAATAAATGCTAACTCTGACAATGCTATGTCAGAGTTGTCCAAGTGACTGGCTTATTACTGACTATTCTGCTCTTTTGAGCTCCACATTTAACAAAGTTAACAGTGGTTTAGTACCACACTGCAGACAAAATTAATTACAAAAGACAATTCCGTGCATTGACAACACCGACGTTACCCTCTCTGTATAACATTTAAATGGAAACTGTCATTTTTCTCAGCCTTCTCAAATGCATATTAATAAATGAACAAAATAGTTTAGTCCCACTTTACAGGAATTGTGTTATTTTGTAGCTTTTTCTTCAAGGTGGATACAGAGAGGTAATCACAGAAAGGCTAACAAGTACTTTAGAACTATGTTGAGATTTAACTATTGGAGTACAGAATGATTAGAACTATGGTGATGTTTACTGGAGTACAAAATGTTACAATTGCCTAAAAAGGTAAACAATAAAGAAACACATTTCACTTTGGTAAAACAACACTAAAGAAATACATTGCAAATTGTTACATATCAGTGAAAATACCTTCTGTGACTCAGATGTTGCAAAGAATAAAATCTTTCGGAAACATGCTTAATCAATACACTAAAACATAAAACATTTTAATAATCATAATGGGAAGATTAGCTGGCCAAAATGATGAAGCTGCTACTTTTCTTTCTGCCTCCTTCTTAAAAAAAAATGTGTTAGATACCATCATCTTTATTTCCATTATCCAACTGTAGTATAAACGAGGGAGAAGCTAAAGGGCAAAGAATATATACATAGGTATTCTAAGATTTACCAGAAATTAGAATTTGGATCAGAGGGTTGGGTTGGTTTGCTAGATGCACAAAAATCTAATCTAAAATTTAGATATATCAACACCCATACAGAACTGAGCAACAGTTTTGCTTCTATCCCATTTATGCCTGATCAATACAAGGTAAGGTCTTCCTTTATATACACACTGTATATGTATGTACTGTATAGTGTCTGTCTGTAAATGCTGATGAGTACAGTGTTCTGTTTCTTTGATGCCAGAAGAATATACCTATACCCTTAATTTCCATTTAAACAATCAGCATCACATTCAAAGATTAGAACAGATGTAATTATTTAAATTGACAGCTCACAGGTAAGAATTTTGACGACAACAAAAATGGCCACCAAAATTTGTTTAAACACAGTCAGGAATCCAAAGCATAAGTTAAATTATATGCCACTTATACTTTGCAACACTTTGAAGTCTTAGCATGTACAGAGTCTCAAAAGATAATCCTAATGTTTAAGAACTTTAGAATAATTTTTAAAAGAGGTAGAACCAAACATCAGAACAAAGATGCTACCATGCATAATGTCCTGCCAATAGTGACTTTCCTTGTGAATCAACACTATTTAAATGCTTTATATCTCCAACCATCATCTCAAACTCTTACCAGATATCTGCCAGTAAATGATGAAACAGAGCAAATGGTTTGCAATCCTTACAGATGCACTAAAAAAACTGAATAATATGTTTACTACCAGCTTCCACTTCTGTATGAATTTGGGGCAAAAATGAAATGTGCTCAGAGAGCACAATTAGGGTAATTTATTTTTGAGTAAGAAAATGTCACACCTGCTACTCAAGCAGAGATAGCCAAACAGTTGAGTTGACCTTGCTGCTAAAATAATGCAGTAATGTAAATGAAAGAGATGACCTGAACCCACTCCTGAGCAACTCTGTAAGTCATAAAACCCTTCATCTTCATACAGCTGTGTTGTGCAGACAACAGGTAAACTCTGCCAGTACCAAAAGAGCATTTGGTTCCATTCACCACTTAAGGCTTTTGGCTATAACGTTTGACATACATAAGGCAGTCTTGAATTTGGATATCATTCACATGCTGGACATGTACTGTCTTGAACTTATTCAGTTGTAACAGGAAGAGCAAAACAATCAATGTTGTGATGTCAGGCCTTTTTGAGGCTGCTGGGAGTAGTAGCAGAACAGTATTTGGATGAACAAGTTTTGCTGTACTGCTGAAAGAGTAAAAGGAAGTCTTATCTGCATGAACCAAGAACTGAATGGACACTCTGGATAATAAATAATTATTCATTACCTTCAAAGAGATCCTTATATCCTTACTTATATTTTCATTGCCTCAGATAAGCTTGGTTTTGTATTTTTAGGAATTCACAGTTCCCAGAAAATCAAACAAAGGATAAGGTTTTATGAGTGCTAAAATAATCAAGCAAGACAATTTTCAATTCACTCAAACCAGCCTTTCAATAGTAAAACAATGAAATCTATATGAGATTAAGCCCATGAACTTGTCCCTCTCCCTGTGGCTGCTAACAGCTTCCTGTTCTCAAATAGTAATGAAAGCTGAGTTCTCTAAAAGTGCCTATCATTCCTGCAGACGTATAAACCCATAAATATTCAGGATACTCAAGTATTGCTATCAGCAGTTTCTTTCAAGCTCGCTACTGAGCAGGATGCGTGAAGAGTTAAAGCTTGTAATGCTGTGCAGGTGCCAACCCTGTACGACTGGGGTATGTAAGAAGCAAAATGTTCAAAACACTTGAGGTGCATACAGGAACTAGAACAGTGCTCTCAGAGGGTGAGAAGCTAGCAAAGCAACTTCATAACTTTTTTTTCTCTAAGACTCATAACCAGATAAGGAACTAACAGATCAGTGTATAGTGACATTGACAGAGCCCAAACTTCATGTGATGACTGCCTAGACTAACTTAATTTTCCTTATAATTATTAGAGAAATAGATACTTGCAGATTATCTATCTATCTATCTATCTGTCTGTCTGTCTGTCTGTCTATCTATCTATCTATCTATCTACCTGTCCACATTAGCTGTGTGGAATTCTAAGACATGTATTTTGGTGCTTCAAGCAACAAAACAAGAAAATAGTTTCACTCAATTCCACTTGATTGTGCCAAGCCCTTCCTCCACAAAACACTCTGATCTCATCACCTGTATTGTTTAAGAAGCCCAGTAGAGTTCATTAAATCAGCTGTCAAACATTAATGTATCATCAGCTGACTAAAAGGTTATGTAAAGGTGCTGTTTACCAGCTGAGTAGCTCAGAGAAGCCCTCCTGCTGATTGCTATTGGCAGAAATCCATGCTAACAGAGTACTGCCTGCTAAAGACTATTGTTGCCTATGTTATGTGGCTGCCATGAAAGTGCAGATTTTGCACAAGCAAAAGGCAGGATCACAAAATAATTTCTGGAAGAAGGACAAGCCATAGAAAGGGTTTGACTGAAGCATTATATTTCAACTTTGTTCTTCCTTTAGACTTGGCCTTTTTCTTCTCTCCTTCTCTGTCTTCTCCAGCAAGTTATGTCTTGCTTTCCCATGGGTGTCTTTTCCTTAAAACACAGGACAAAGTATGCAGAACTTACCAGTAGGGAAACTACAATCAATAGATGCCAACACTAGCACCTAAGTACCCTCTTGCTTGGATAACAAATCATCTCAAAGGTTTCAGTGCTACACCCAGGCCATTTCCAAGAGGAAAGACATCAACCCTTTACTCTGGCATAGCACACCCACCTGGGCTTCCAGAAGGCAGTTTTCAGGCTACAAGTTGTGCCAGAGACCACTTGTATTTACCTATCCAAGACACAACTGTCAGGGCAAAACAGTCATGGGCATCTGGGCCCTTAGCATTCCACTATAATCAAATAACTGAGGCAAATCTAGAGATCCTTGGGCAGTTTCCATCTGATCCAACAGTCATAAAGACTAATGATAGGTTTTAGAAGCTCAAAACTGCATTTCCTCATATATAATTAAAACCTCACAACCTAATTCATTATGTTTGTACAATTATCATATTTTGTTTCAGCATGTAACCCTTGTAAGTGACAGTAGCACTCATAATTATTCGGCTGGCTACCAGCAAGCTCCTAAGCATAATGGATGCAGTTTGCACTCAAGTCAGGTAAAGAGAGATAACATGCACTCAAATAAGATGAAGTCCATTCCACTAACTTGGTACCCATAGTAAGGAAATCTAAAAGAAAGCAATAAAGGCTTGTGAATAAAAGATAAGAACAAGTGTAATGGAAACAAGTAATATCAGGAAAGCAAATAATGACTGTTTAACATGCACGTTTAAAACTCTAAACTATGATGTTCTGCAATTCAGGCCAATTCAGAGCTCTCCCTGACAGATTATATATAAAGCTGTCCAGTTAAATCGGTTCCACAACAACGTCACTACCAGATGATTGCCCTATTGTTTAATCTGGATACAGATTAGAGATGCAGATGGATCCTTCTAATTCTGTGGTAGTTATTGCCTGGGATTTCTGATTCAGAACTAAACATGATGCTCTAGTAAACATCACAGGAATCGCAGTTTGATTAGCTACATCTTTTGCCTGATTAATTTGCAACCTGTCTTCACATTTTCTTTCTATGATTTACAATGCATATTACAAATCATAAGATTTGCCTGATTACTTTAAACAGATATTACAAATGCTGCATCCCTGTCTCCACACAGTCTTTGGCAGACAGGAAGATTTAGACAAGAGATATTAGTGAGGTGTTGGGTATTGAATTTTGGTGACTGCATGTCTTCAAACAGTTACAGGAGGAAGGCTTTCACTTCAATTTTCTCAGTTCCAGAGAATTCTCTGGAGTTCTGTTTACTCACGATAATTTTGAAATGGCTCAAAACCAGTAGTTAATAGTTTCCTTCCACTCTTATGTTAAAAAGAGATTAAATTTTTGCTATAGTGCAGAAGTTTGTGCTATGTAAACAGACCCATTAGAAAGGATCTGAGTGAGAAATAACATGCAATTTTACAACACATTGTATTTCTGCATTTGCTGAGACTTCCACCAGAGCTATTGAAGAATACACAGAAGATGTCTGACAATTGACTGGCAATGATGTGTTTCCATCTTTGAGGCAGTATAATAACATATTCCTGGATGGGAAGGTACTGGTGAAGGAGGACAGCTGAAGGAAGACTACAATGACACAGACAGGATGGAAGCAGAGATACAAAATGCTGCTTTGGCAGACCTGTATATTTATAAAGATTCAAGAAAATTCATTAATAGCACACCAGAGACTGCTAAGGTATTTCAGGACACGATTCAACAAGCTAGTTCAACTAGACCAGGTGTTGCATCCTGCACACAAAAATCCCATACAACAAAACAGTGGATGAGTGGATGCAAAGCTGCCCAGCAGAAAGAGATTTGGGACTGCTGGTTGACAGAGGCTGAACATGAGCCAGGAATTTGCCCAGGTGGCCAAGAAAGACAATAGCATCCTGGCATGTTTCAGCAATAGTGTGGCCAGCAGTACCAGAACAGTGACTGTCCCCCTGTACTCAGCCCTGGTGAGGCCACAGCTCGAGTTCTGTGTCCAGTTCTGGACCCCTCAATTCAAGAAAGACATTGAGATGCTTGAGAGTGTCCAGAGAAGAGCAATGGAGCTGGAGGAGGGCAACAGAAGCTGATGAGAAGCCACTGAAGAAGCTGGAGATGTTCACCTGAAGAAGAGGAGGTTCAGTGGAGACCCTTCAATTTTCTACAAGCACCTGAATGAGGTTATAGACAGGCAGACTCTTCTCCCAGGTAACAAGTGAGAGGACAACAGGAATGGCCTCAGTCTGCACCACGGGATGCTCAGGTAAAATATCAGGAGGAATTTCTTCCCTGAAAGGGCTGTTAAGCGCTGGAATAGGAAGGGGATGGAGGCACCATCCCCTGGGGTTGTTCAGAAAGTGACTGTGTGTGACATTTAGTGCCATGGTGTACTTGACAAGGTGTTGATCACTCAAAGTTTGGACTCAATGATCTTGGAGGTCTTTTCTAACTAAATGATTCTATGATTCTATGCTTTCTTTCTTTCTTACCATTTTTCACAGACTTAATGTTATGCTGCTAAGACTGCTTTCTCTAAGTTCTAGACTACCAGTAGGTAGACAGATAGTATTGATACTTCCTGACATGATATCTTTTGGTTACCTACTAGAAAACCTTGTTTTCAGACAAGATCAGATTTAACTTGAAAATAACAGAAGATAAAGTAGTAAAGGTTGCAACACTTGAAACATATTTCCATATGCACCTCTACAAAAACCAGGTCTTCATTTATATAACATGAAAAAAACATAAAAAGAGCAAACTGAGTATATTTTTACTGCAAATAGGTATTTAACTGTGACTATTACTACTACCTAATGACTACAATATGAAGAGAAGAAAAATCCAGCTGTAGAAACACTTCAAATCTTATTTTCATTTCAGACATTACATCATCAAATCTTCTTCCAATAATGTGTAGTGCAGTTTCAGTGTGGGAACCAGGACATCCCTCTGACTGTCCTGGAAAATTAGTAAGTTACAAGAATTTAGGTAGAATGATAATTAACACATCACAGGGTGAAAAAGTAGAAATTTGGGGTTTTAAAATGTGAGTTTAAGGGCAAAGATGGAGGAAATAGGGTGTGTCCCTGTCCTTCTTCTTCTCTTGTTCTCCATCTTCTGCTGTGATGGTGGCATTTTTTAATTGGTTTAGAGTAAAGGTACACTGTTCAACATAGTCGATATGTATTAGAGAGTTATTGTAAAGAAAGCATACATAGTTTTCAGTATAAAAGACAGTGCCGTCCCAAGGGCAGAGGGAGTTTGTCACAACCTGGCCTGCAAAAAGAGCTCAGCAGGCCAGAGGCACAATATGTAAGATAACAAAGAATAAACAAGCCCTTGAACAAGAGAACAGACAATCTCAACCTCTTCTTCAGACACTGGGCTGGAGGAAACTTTCACAGAGACAGAGACAAGGTAAAATCAGGTTCAGAAACAACAACAACAAAAACCATTTCTTATTAAAAACCTGTCATTTCAGAACTGTGTGCAAGGTTTTAGAAAGACAAGTCCCTTCATTTGTTGTGAAGGGAGTTCTGTACATAAGTTTCTATGCACCAGGCAGAAAATAGGTCCCTTATGTTTCACAAACCATATCACATTTAACAGAAGTCACAGTCCCAAATACTCAAATACTCTGTACCTCTATCCCAATCAGTCAGTCACAATGCATGACTATATGCATTTTCAAATGTTAATTTTAGCTATTTCCCTACAAAATATTACAAAATGTTGTCTTGAAGGTCAGTAAAGGATTAATACACAAAAACACAGGCAGGCTAGAAGAGGTTGTGTTTAGAGATGAATGAAGTATTTCAATCAGTTTTCTCAAAGAGAGTACCATTTAACTCAAAGGTGAAGATTTTAGCCATCTTTAACATAAGGATTCATTAAAAACACAAATTCAGACGTCTTTGCAGAGCAATTCCTCCAGTCCTTCCATTAGATGTACCAGAGAATGGCAAATGGTTCCTCTAACTGAATCAGTGGCAATTAGATTTGGCATTTTCCATTTTCCTAAAGCTAAAATGCATGCAGTAAAATACTCTATGGACACAAACAAACAAACAAATAAAGTAAGTATTTTCTTCATTTCTTTGTTATAGAAGGAAAAAAATATAAGACTCTGACTATGTGACCATTTTGAAAAAATTACCAAAAATTTAATTAGATTTTTTTTTATTAATATCTATCATGGCAAATATTATCAATTGGCAAACTTACTTGAAAGAGAAAAGAGTTCTAATGATAGTTACCTGTTTCTTCTGTAGCAAATATCTCATTGTTATCTCTTGCCCTTAAGCACCATTTAAATGGTTCCCTCTGGCCTTAACATAATCTTCTCTCACTCTCCTGAAGAGGAATATTTGTCAATTACAGCAGAAGAAAACCTTTCATAAATTGTGCTAGTTCTCTAAAGGCTGGAAATTCTTGACACTTGGCTGGCACTAATTCTTGACATTTTGATTAATAATCAAAATTTAAATGTGTCCATTTTTCCTTCTCACAGTTAACCTATATACCTTATTATGAGCCTCATCATTATTATGATGAGCCCTACATTATTATGAGCCCTACATTATTATGTAGGGCTGGCCTACATAAACCCTGAAAAAAACCCCTATTTTGTCCATCATTTAGCTAAGAGATTTCCCTTACCCCTAAGACAAGAAGCATAACCTTTTTCTAAAGAAGAAATGCAATGACTCATTCCAGCTGCCTATGCAGTGTGGTTGAGACAGAACCAAGTGTTTATGCCAAGATAACCCTCCTTAAACATGAATAATTCATTTACATGGCAAACATCCACCTTACATTCCATCTGAACCTCCAAAAAAGGCAAGAACTGTCTATTGGAACCTTAATCAAAATTGGCTTTAGTAATATTTTTGCCAATTTCTGTATAATTTTTGGATGTAGTTTAAAATTTAGTTTTTGAAAGATCCCTGGTCCATTCTATCATGTCATTCATCAACATCTCTTTTTTGGTCCTCTTTGGTCCATTTTTGTCCTGTAAATGTTGGAGAATTTCTCATCCTTTACAAAAACCTTTACCAAATTCTCTGATTTTTTCACTCAGAGTCTCAGTTTAAATGTTAGAACGGAAGAGATTTCCTCTATTCATTTACCCTTATTTATTTTGTTAAGAAGTGGAAGAAGATTTATATATTTATTAACTCTTTCTTAAAAGTTTAATCCTGGAAAACGCAAACACGCACAGCCACACGTCTTTCTATGACCCATAGGAAAATTAGATTTTTTTTTTTTTTTTTTTACTATTGTGAATGCAATCTAAAAAACATCCAGAAGTACTTCCAACTAAAGCACTTTTCAAGGTGAAAAATGAAAATGAAGCAAAGGACTTGGAAGAGTGCTATGCTTTAGTGACCTAATTTTTTTTTTCCCTATGCAATTGACATATCATGTTACTGCGGGTAATTCATCCTTTCTGTATTCTTGCAGTATGGCATTTCCCTCCCTGCACATGACCAACAAAATAACATAGTTTAAAGGAGTTAATCGTTATGTACTTGGTTTTGTTTCTAAAATGAAGGAATATTACCTTCAGTTACAATTTGTTACAAAAACTGAAATCACACTGACCTTGTATGACCTTTCCATTTAAAAGGTCAAAGTAAACCCAGGCATATTTTAAGAAAATAAAATTCTTTTTACTGGAAAAAAATCTGTATTTGGAGGTTTTTATGTTTCAGTTCCATAGAAATCATTAAAAACTCTGAACCCACTACAAGTGCAGATGAACACAGTTATCAAAACTATATATATGAAGAGAAAAATGTTGTATGTAATGATCTTATTTCCAACCAGAACAGAGAATTTCATGCAATTTTACAGAGGCATGTTTTATAACTCAGTTCTATTTTTTTTTTCTAAACTGTAGTCCATATTTACATTACTTGAATACTTTCTTTTATTGACATCATTGCATTGTGCTTTCAAGATTTTGAATGAAAATGGGGAAAAAATTTATTCATTTTGGATTTCAGAAAGGATTACTGTTGTCTGGGAAATAGTAGGTTTTTGACAAGGATTAAAGTTCTGAGATTCCCATGTACAGAGGTTATATTCCTAAAAGTACAAGCAAAATCAGTTCTATAAGAGAGTTAATTTTAAATCTACCTATTTTTGAAACATTAACTCCCTCATTAAAAAGATATAAAATGGAATGACAGGTGAGTCCGGCTTTAGACCAAACTATAAACAGAATTAGATCATCAGCATGAGTAAATCTTTTCCCCTTCGGTCATTTATCTAAATTTCATTAATCAGATTTGAAGCCACAATTTTTTTTGTCTGGGTCTGGATGGTCAAAAAATCAGCAATAAAGATGACACTAAGCAGATTTTTGAGCTGAAAACTATGGAGTCATTATATGGAGTCACCCTAATAAGGATGTCTTTAATTAATTCAGTTTTTCTGCAGGAAACTGAGAATGATATAATGTTATAATCCTAGTAAAAAAATGGTGTGTATAAATGGTCACTGCCTCTTCTACCAAATACTGGTAAAACAAAATCTGAGTGTAGGAAGTTTTATGTTTTAATTTTTCTAACACAGTTTAAAAAGTAAAAGTATGCAGCAACCCAGTAAATTTATGTAAAAAGCATTTCTTTTAACATAGCTTTTGTAATTTCGAGACTGCCAAAACATCCTTATACAATTTCTTTTTATTACTCTGCAGTTACAGTGCAGTATCAATATTAGGGCATGTGTCCATGTGCTGTAATATAAAAAATGGTGCACTCAACCATCATATTTTTACAGAATATTCATCTGTTTTTATTCATCTTATGCAAAATACATAAAACAGTTAATGCTATTTTGCACAAATCCAACCACTCAAAATTCAGTGAGTAAAACTAGTTTCATTCAAGGTGAGTAAACACACCACACAATATTGTCAGACACCCTTATTATTAAGAATGTGCTAAATGACAAGGAGTGGAGAAAGACTTCCTGACATTATCCTTTTTTGTAGCAATGAGAAAAGGACAATAATGTTTTTTCACTGTAAAGTGCTGTAAAACAGCCACTTAATATAACAAATGTAACAGAAATTCTTTATCAAAGGAGTAATTAAACAGAAATGGTAATGGCTGAGTTACCTCAGAATGCATTTCTACTCTACAAGAGACTGCAAAAAATAAGATCATAGCATTTTCATGTTTACTGATTCCCGGGTTTAGCTTGCCTTTGTGAATTTCCTTGTACACTTTTTTTTCTTCTCTGCTATTTCATAATATACAAAAAATTAACCAAAAAATTTTGTTAGCTTTTTCAGCTTTGGTTTTGTTTCTTTGGATGGGATTTTTGTGGGTGTATTTTGTTTCGGTTTTTGTTTGGTTGGTTTTCTTTATGTTTTTTTTGTTTGTCTGTTTGTTTTGTTTGGTTTAGAGAGGTTGTTTCCATGATCTTAGTATTTGTAGCAGCTGGGGACGAAGTTACGTTCTCAGGAGTTTCATGTGAGTGTTAATCTGCCTGTACAAACTGCAGCGAGGTAGAAGAATGCAACAAATCCAATACACCTGATCTTATATACACAGAGTTACATATGTGTATACAGCTATTTCATTCACGTACACTCTGAGCTTGACTCTCCTCACAGCTAAAGGCCCTAAGATGTTGGATGTGGCTGTTACATAGCAGAGAGCTTTCTGAGAAAGCAGACAAAAGATATTGTCCTTTTCCAGTGTGCTGGTACATTTCTGACAAAAAAGAACTAAATTCCTCCAGCTTAAGAGTTTTTCTTTCTGTTGGCCAATACAATAACTTTTGAAAGTCTCATCTGGTCCTTTGTTATCTTGGGTATTATCCTGAACATAAGTGCCAGGCACTTATGTTGATCAACATGTCTGTTGGTCTTGTGTTAATCTCTCAAAATAAACTGAAGTCTTAGATTTCAACAGCCAACAGTTTTCTACTCTGACCTGTAACATTACCTTCTCTGATCCTTACTTTTATTTCTCTTAACTTACAAGCAAGACAAATTGCTTATTTTGCTCTGTATCACATTCTAAGGATGTCAAGGATATGCCAAAGAATTATTGAGCATGAAAATCTGAGAAAAAAGACTGCTGAAAACTTGCATTTTGAACATCTGCATAACAAAGTATGAACAACATCCTGCTTTTCTTATCCCTTTGAACAGAAAGCATGAATGCCACATTTTTTTCTGTCTTGCAACTTTGCCCTTTAAGTTTCAGCTTAGACAGGTAGGGAGGCTATATGGACAGCTGCTACTTTCACCAGTGTGGTTCCATGTTAGGCTTAATTACCCAAGATTTTTACTACATGAATGTCTAGATTCATGAGCCTAGCAAGCCACAGATAATTTGTAAGTGAAGAAAATAGAAAAATCACCAATACCTGAAGAAAAAAGCATTCTCTGTGGAGAATTTGGTGATAATACATTTCTAAAGAGTAATTTATGATTAAACTAACCATGGACATGCCACCAGGTAAAAATTAAGAGCTAACAGAAACAATAATGAGATTTAGAGACCTAAAAGAATTGTTTGTTTTATTCCCTTCTGTGGTCCTGTATAAAGTGGACTTCCTAATGGCTGTTACTGCTGTGATGAAGAACAGTTTCTTGTGGTAAGAGAAGGCAACTAGAATGATATTTTTGGCCTTGGTGTTACTTCAAGGTGTAGTGCACTTGAAAAATCCAGCTCGCAGAGGTAAAAACCTAAACAAAACAGGTCCTTCTAGTACTGCATAAAAGAAAAAAAATAAAATTAAATCCTTTTAGTTTTCAATGTCACTAACTAGGATATTTAAATCCTGACATTGAGAAATCTAG
This sequence comes from Sitta carolinensis, assembly GCA_032173965.1. Taxonomy (NCBI): domain Eukaryota; kingdom Metazoa; phylum Chordata; class Aves; order Passeriformes; family Sittidae; genus Sitta; species Sitta carolinensis. The sequence goes on from CM063313.1 coordinate 54,139,528, forward strand.
CTTTCCTTAACAATAGTAACATTTGAATTCATTCCAGAAAGAAGTACTGGTTTTGGCAATACAAGCAATGGAAAAATTTCCTGAGAAAGAACTCCTTTGGGCCAGAGACAGAAAAAAATGTGTATTCACCTGAAAACAAAGAATCAAAACATTGCTATAAATGTTCAAGATTATTTTTCCCTTTTCTCAACTGCTAGAATGGAAATGTGAGCTATGTCCATAAACTTGTCAGCATCTTATGATCTAAAAAGTTATTTTTATATTTATTTCTCACAGAAGAAACCTACATCTTCCAATCTAAAATTAGACTGTGAGACTGTCTTATCCTGCAGCCATTCCTGTATAAGGTAGCTACTCAAATAAAAATGAAAAAACTAAAAATTCTAAAAGCTAGACAAGTAGGTCACCATCAGCCTTACCTATGGTTAAGAGAAAGTTTCAGTAACAAAGGTATTCTTGTTAATGACCTGTAATTTAATCAGCTTTCTCACGAGGAATAATTGTCTCCATATAAGGTGTAAATGGCCCCATACACAGCCAATTAATGAAGACAGAAGATTTTTGTATGTGCCCTATCCAAATACTTAAAGGAAAAATCCTTGCTGTGTAGCAGTTCTGCGGTGCACGTTAGATAGTTACATATTGCTGCCTCTACTTAGCTGCATGAGGTTTAAAACAAGGGGCTCCACTTTCATGAGATTGATAGAGAAGCTCTTGCTCACTGAATGACCCACTTAAGTCATTTAGAAAAGGAAAAGAATAAGTAACTGGTGTCTTAATTGCACAAGTTTCATTTCTACAAATCTGAACCTGGAGACTGTGGCAGCCCTGCATCTGTTCCCTTTTAATTATTTTTTTTTTTTTTAATGGTAATATGGTGTCTGTTTTAAAGTTAAAATTGCCATCAGCTGCAGAAATGTGGTGAATGCCCTGTTGGCCTGCAGTAACAGCACAAAAGAGTGTAACATCTTTTCTCGTTTGGTATCTTCTCTTTTCTAGGTTTGAAAAAACAGAAGCTGCTTGCAGGACCTGAAGAGCTGTTGCACTCTCTCGGTCTTCACAGATGCACTTCTACATTCAGGGGTCAATCGGGAGCTCATATTCTAACAATATCTGCCAGGATGTCAGGTGTGTTTGCAAGGACCTTGGTGTTATTTCATTAGTTGGCTGTCAAAAGCAGGAAATGACATCTGATTATATTTTGACCAAAAGGTATGCAGAGATTACAATGCACAACACAGTAGTTAATACTTTTGGGGGGAATGATGAGCTACAGACATCCTTTCTAATAAATGTACAACTAGATAAAGGAAGTGCGTATTTTAAAAAACAAAATTACATTTCATAAAATTTTATAGATATGAGTGAGGCATTGGTTTTCTTCAGTAATTACAAACCACTTAGCTAAACCATTCCATAAAACTTCTGTCTTCTTTGACGTATTTAGTAGCATTTTTTCAGCCTAATTTACAATTAGCAGTTCCTTTTCAGTCTCTATTAACTCCTAATTTAGTTAGTGTGCCTGTGTCTAATTTGCTATGTATTTTGACATATTATTTGAAGAACAACATCCATATAATCTATAAAAGGCTTCTTATATAATGATTTCTTAATTTAATTATCACATTTTTAAAAGCCCTACATTTTTTTGTTGTTGCTATTTACCTCTATACTATTTAGACTAGAGAAACCAAGAACTTAGTGTGACTCTATGCATGAAGCAAAGACCACTATGTGCCCAGTATCCAATTATATTTGCACATGATTTAAAAATTTTGGTTGGATACCCTTACAGGTAAAGGAGAAACAGTGTGATTAAATGGGAGGGTTGATACTTCTTGTAGGATACTTAGATATGCAAGGGAAATTCTAGCTACTTTTAAGACTAATGACATAACTGTATTTTCAGTTCCATGAATCACTAAGCAAATTTGCGATTTCCAACTTCCCTAGTCTCTTACATTTCCCTTATAAAAACATTTCTTTATTTCTCTTCTAATTCCTGTTACTTCTACGTAGGGGAAATATTGTGTTGCATATCTCACTTTCATTTAAAATTTATTGGCTAATAATAGCACATTTAATATGTAAATGTGTTTACTAGTCCTTTATGCACCATATTAAATCAGCTCACAATGAGTAACTCCATTCACTTTTCACTCTTAGATGCAATTCCACTTGTGAAATCCCCATGCACTCATTCTTTAGTCATTTCAGGATTTTTTTAATGGCCATTTTCAACAAAAATGTATAGTAAATAAAATATTACCATTTCTTGAGGGTCTTAAGCACTGAATTTGTGAAGCAAATTTCAAAAACACATCTTCTGTAGCTGATCTCTAGGATATCTCTCACGAGAATAAATATGGTGAACATACCACTGTAAAAATCATATAAATATTAATATTACTAAAATAGGAGTACTATTATAACATATTCAGATACTAATGAGGTCAACAACCTAGGGGTTTTTTTAGGAAATATTGAAATCATATATTTTTATAAATAAGTAATAGCAATTGTCAAAGCTACACATATCAGCACCTGATAATTTAGAATTTCTATTGCATAACCTTTGAGAAGGAAAACATTAGAACATATATAATTTTTTGCAACTGTTCTAGAAAAAACAGCCCATAGAAATGTAAAAGGACAGAGGACAGTATTTCCATCTCAGGCTAGGAACTGTTAAGATCCTTCACAACCCTGTCTGCTTGAGGTCCTAGTCAATTACCATATTTAAGTTCCAAGAATTTTACATTTTTCCTTGATTCCTGATCATACTTATTAAATTTAGAAGATTTTTGGAAGATTTTTTTTCCCCATCCTTTGGGAATTTTCCTTTTCCCCTTTCTTTTACCACTTCAAGTACTGCTCCATCACAGTCGATTAGGTGATGAAACCACAGTATACAGACTCACTCACAGTGCTTGCTTTGTCTGCTTTTTATATAACAACTGAGTTTCTTCTCTTCCCATCAACTAACACAATGGAAAATATACTTAGAGTGGTACATGCCTCATACTTGACACTGAACTTTGGACTGTGGAAGAAATGGTGAAATACACATCTGTGCAGAACATTTTTGTCTCTGCTTTTTTTGCAGCATTTATGGAGCTGTTGGGGTTTTGTGTCTTCATTGGTGTTTTTGTGGCTTTATCTTCAAAAGGATAAAGCACTGTTCTTCAGAAGAAGAGCTTAACTATTGGGACTGTCAAACAACTATTCTGTGTATAGTTAATTATCTAAAGGGATCCATAGATACTAGATGCCGCAAGGATAGAAACCCAACTTTTCATTCTTCAAAGATAAGGGTTTTTCTGTTTGTTATTTCAATAAATTTAAATTCACTAACTGCCAATGCAATTCAAACTATTTTAAAGTGAAATCTTATAGAAATGAAAGAAAACATCTGAGGTAGATATATAATGAACTCCTCCTCTTATGCAGACAGAACATTCCCACTACCTTTTACATGAAAACACAGCTATTTTGTAGGGGTAAGAGCCATGTGAAAAATTGCACAAGGATAAATTAGCTTGTGACAAATTAATTTGATGTGTGCTTTTGACTGCCTTACCTGTTCTCTACTCATGAATCCATCTCTTGGGACTTTCTTTAGCACCCAAGGCCTGAGCAGTTTCAGATATATGCTATCTTAATTCTAAACCAGCTAAAAGTAAAAAAAAAAAAAAAAAAAAAAAAAAAAAAAAAAATCGTTTTGCTATTTCTATGCAAAAAAATTAAATAAATCAACCATGACTCACTGAGTATGATGCTAGCTTCTGAGGTTGTGACATTTGGAAAGAAAAACACAGGTTTAAGTGTCCATGTATGCATATTTACATGAAAATAATTTTCCAATTTTAAAAATTTCTAAAATAGTTTGTTCAAATAGGCTTTTTGTGATATACAGAGGGTCCTCATTGATACATAATCAGTGCAACAACTTTCAGAAGCAGAGACCTGCAAGTCATGAACACAGTACACCCCTAATATGTCCTTCATTCATCTACTCTATAGGCCCAAGTGCATGGTCCCCGGCTCACAGTGTTTCAGGGATGAGCAGCTGCTGGTGAAATTGTCCTGTAGCCTGGAGAAATGCTGCTGGAAAACAGCTACTTCTGCCTTCACGGAGAACTCTGTGATCACTGTCAGACTTTATAAATGACCAGTCAGCCTTTAAAAGACAACATCTCATCTGGAACATTCCCAGGATAATATGGAGCACCCCATAACACTGAAATTACCCCAAATCAAATTTTGTTCATCTCCTGTCTTTGCAGGACTCAGTAAAAACCCTAATGAAGAGCAATGCTGAGATTTTCATTAGTGACTCTGGAGAGGAACTTTTGCAATAACATAACTGCCATAAGGGTTCTTTCACCACAGATACTTTATCATGTGCATATGCCACAAGGAGAATAAAATATCCTCTAATGTCCTCTGAGGTCAGTTTCCTTCTCCTACATAATGGATCCATCAACAAATGCTATTGGATTTTTCTGACTAGGGGATTGAGATGGCAGTAACAGCTACCCACACATCTAGCTGCGATTCAACATCTCCCAGCACCTCTATTCATTTCCAGCATTGCTTTTCCTACATAACTTATGGACAAATAGATATGGATAAGTGCCAGTACAACAGTAAAAACTCTGAACCAGCACCACCGTTCTGTTGCATCACACAATTCCTGAGGGCCTTGATTTTGGCACCTTCATAGTCAGTTCAACAATAATAGCTGGCTGATTGGCTAATGAACATGAGCAAAATGCTTCCCTGTGGCAGGGGAATGAAGAGAATGCAAGACCTCTGAGATTTAATTCAGCTTTTGCTACATTGCGTAAATAATGAAATGCAGGAAAGCAGCCCAGAACACTGAGATTTTCTATGAAATGTGATTTTCTGATATCGCTTGCCTTGTGGGGTAACTTTTCTAGACTGAGGAAATGCTGAAAATAAATTAAAATTCAGAATTGAAAGTTCATGCAAAAAAAAAACTAGAAATGTTGCATCAACATTGCTAGCTTTCATTATCTGTCCTTGCTTTAATGTTGTTTCTTACCTGTCGGTTACTTATTAACTGGTTATGAATAACAATTCTCTTTTTAATCCAGATTTGGCATTTGGGAAGACACAGTTCACTGAAAAATTACATAGTGCAACAGCAACAAGTTCAATTTTTTTAAATTAAGGTGTTTTCTGAGCTTTCTTTGCTTAATTACAGAGACAGTTTAGCTGAGGAACATGCAATAAATAATACCCTTATACTAAATCCCTGTTATAGAACCTCCAGAAAATGACATCAAAGATGGTTTAGATGGTTTTTAAAAATCAGGTAAATTTAGCCTTCTTGAACAACTTACCTATTAGGCATTTCTACCATAATAATATGGAAGTAAAGGAAGAACATTTAAGGCTTTCCTAAAAATCACGCTAAAAGTCTGTAGCATGAATCATTGATGCTAAATCGCTTAAATCCCATTCCTATTTTGGTTTTGTGGATATTTTTTCTATTTTTTTGAAAATAATATGACAATCAAAACAGCAAGTAATATGTTCAATGCCAACATTATTTTAGTAGTGATTTTGTCCAGCCTTCTGATAAGCCAAAGAATAAGAATCTTGAAACCATAGCCTCTAATTTAAGGACTTAGAAACAAGGTATTTGGCTTAATTACCTGTGTATAAGTTGGGTTGTGAAGCCTGTATTATGGCAGGACTCTTTCAGAGAAATATGAAACAATGATGTTACATCTTAAACCTTAAAAATTAATGACAAACAAAGAAATTTAATCGGAAAAACATTGGCATCATATCAGCACATCTCACCTTTTGCTTTAATATGAGGAGGAAATGGGCATTTTAAATGGAAAATGAAGTATTACTTGTGTCTGTGAAGGCTTTCTTAGATGACGGAAGTGAAATAAAATCAGCAAGCAAAGGATTTGGAATGACAACCAAACTATCTAAACTAAGTTATAGAGAAAAGGGCAATTTTGATAACCTATTCTGTCCTGTCCTATTGTACTACTTTTTTTCCTAACCACATAGTGCTAGCATGTTGAATTGGTATAAATCACAGGAAAAGATTTTTCAACATTTGCAACAGCAGCAAGGTGAAGGACCTCAAAACCACATCCCCAAACATGTTTCCAAATATAAAGTTCTTTATCAGTTTAGTAAGAAGTTAATTGTGAGGATCCTGTCAAAAAGCAAAATGTCTAAACAGTCAGCTGCTTCCCTGAATTCATTCTTGTTGACAACTCAACCTGCTACACGCCCTAGCTTCAATGGTTACAACAGGAGCTATTTTCAAAGGGACACGAGCTTTTAAAAGAATGAAAAGTACTACAGGAAAAAGGATGCTTTCTATTCCTGAATCTCTGGTGGCACCTTCATTCTGTCAATACTTAGCATTATTTATATGTGCAAAATGTCTAAAAATTAGTGCCAAATTGACTGGCAAAAAATCCCACAACTCATTTCCTAGCCAAAGTATCTTGATTCTTGTTTCATTTGTGATGAATTTGTGCACACAGAATACAATAAGAAATTCTATGTTTATGCTTCAAAATATAGTTGATTCTGTTTAAAATTAATTTAAAGACAATTTACCATGAGTTAAAACTAATGACAGACAAATTAAGAAAAAACAACTTTTTGGCAAAGCTGAGTAGGCTCAAAATAAATAAAGTACTTAGTGAAGTGAGTGGGAAAATTACACTAAATGATTAAGTGTTGAATCACCATCCTATTTATCTCACACTGCCATTTTTAAAAATAGCTTTCAGCATGTATGTTTGCTATTTTTCCTACTGTAGGAACACTGTCATATATTTTTTGAAACATGTTCTTTCTATTCAGCAGACAAGAAATGTCACTGTTGATCATAGCTTTGATCCATCTCTGAGATTGCAGCTCCGTTCCACACAGGGGCCAATAATTGCTGTAGTCTCATGATAACTGAAATAACTTCAGAAGGCTCCTAGCAAAGTAGTGTGAACTTTCATTGTATTATCTATGCTGTGCATATTGAAAGATATGAACCAGAAAGGGTTCCCATGACCACCTATGATCTAAAATAAACACAAATCAATGTATCACCTCACACACTTCAAAAATATTTTTTTAGAAAGATCAATAATTGGTATTTTTTTTCTGTTTTAACCTGACGGATTATAATACATCACTGTCTTGTATAGAACTATTGTAATAATGTAGCCTGATACCAATGACCCTAAAAGGAAATTGTAAATGCTAAATTATCTTCAGTTTATATTTTTCAACACATATACAGAAATAATACTTTGTGCCAGTATTGTTGCAGACCGAAGTCTATAGATAAATTTGGCTCATCTTCTGGTCTTTTCCCTAACCCCTAAATGGAGGCAATGATCCATATATCCTGCATGCAAGTTCCTGAGGCCACTTAGCTCCCTTAAGACATAATCCATGTAGAAAGATCTACCACTCTGGAACATGTTCTGTTCACACAAATGCTTCTCACTTAATGCATTTCACATTCACTCCCATATGAGTTTTTGAAAAGGAAACATTGCAGTCTTACCTAAGAAGAATCTGACATTCCCGAGCTCAGGAAAATGGACTACAGAGAAATTCAAAACTAGAATAAAGTCCACTGTGCATAGTGCTTAGATTTCTTGCATCTATTATGGCTCTATCAGGAATATAGGACATGCTGCAGTTTGCTTAGCAAGAAAGTAGTGTGTTGAATGAGCCAGACAGTTTTTCATCTGTAAAATCAGACACTCAAAGAGAGAAATTAAGAGGGGGGTTGTAGAAAATTTTTCCATTTTAGCCAGACACTTAAACAGGTTTAATGATAGGCAAGAGGAATGAAGAGCTGTATAAGTATTTTAGAGGTTACCAAGAAGTCAACAAAATTTGAGCTATGTTTATGCTACTCAAAACAAGGAGAGTGTCCTATCAGAGATGCTGGCATTAACTAGGAAAAAATCATCTCCCCAGCTACTTCCCCCAAGGAAAGGAATTTATAAGAAGCTGTTTTTGTGCAAAGATGACTGTCTGCCAAAAAATAAAAAATTATTATGCAGAGTACGTCAGAAAAAATAGTTTGGTCTAAATTCATCCTGGGGTAATTCTATCCCAAACTAAAGCCTCTTACCAACAATGTATAAAGCCTACTCATTGTGACTATCTTTAATGTATACGCTAGTGCTATTTTTTATATAAATTATTAGTTTTTTCTGAAAATATTTGTACTTCACCACTGACTATGAAATTTCCTGTTTTGTGAGACTGCAAATCAAGTACATTAACCTCACAACTTCACTGGCCTATGTTTGGTCTTGTATGAACCTGTATTTTCAGGATTTTCCTTTGTATAAAGTACTCCTATCTGAAAACAAGTGTAAAACAGCTTTTAAAATTTTGCCAAAGTACAAGAAAGAAGAAAGTGTTATCCTTATTAAGTGATCTGTCATTACAGTCGGCACTTTATTTTTGAGTTTCATTTAATTTCCAGAAATCTTGTATAATTATATGTCCACATGTTTGTTTAGATGTTAACTGAAAAAACACAACCAAATAGTAAAAATATTTCACAGAGCATAAAGGGTTACAAAGGCAACTTTTCTGGTATAATATAGTGCTTTGTTCCTCTTACAGTTGCAGATTTTCCCTTGTTTTACGTTTAGCACATTATAATGCATAGCCATAACAACTTGTAAAAGAAATTGAAAATAGAAAATTGTCATGCTCAGGATTATTTAATTTAAAGTAAATGCTTTCTATACACTGCAGTGACCCAGATTTGAATCTGTAAAGACTAGCACGGGGCTTTGACTTAGCAGCACGGATTGCACAGGGATAATTTTGGAAAAGGTACTGAGAGGCCTGTGTGCATTCTGCTGGATAGAACAGTAATGTCAGCTTTTGCATTATCTCTAAAAGATTTCTTAATTAAACCTGTTCTATCTCAAAAGCACAGAATGCTTCAAATTTACTACCTGGTGCCTTATATATGAAATAGAGCCATGATCTCACAGAACTGAAGGAACATTGTTACGCAATGGGAAGGAGGGGGAAACCAGCTAATTTAAAAAATAATAATTTAATAATTAATGTAAACAGCTCCTTTCACACTCCTAGGAGTGAAAACAAAAGGAGGAACCAAGCACAGTTTTGAGCTTCTGTAACATTACTCCCTAAAAAAATCAAATGTTTATTTTTCAATGGAAAATTAAATCAGCAGTTTTCTAGGCATTGAAAAAGAAAAAAAAAATATTATAAGCCTATTTCTATTTAAATCTACCCTTGAGTAAGAGAAACACCAAGGCTACGTGCCCTGGCGCAGTCTAGGTTTAGGTTTCTGGGTGCTCTTGCTCAGACGTTCAACAGTGAGCATCTGAATGGCCCCACTGAACCAAATGCAAGTATTCATAAGTTTTAGGATATCTACATACTGTGTAGGTAGAAGTCTAAAATCCTGCTTTAGGAGCAGGACACTCTGTAAGAGAAGAAGTGATGAAGGACAAATCTTGGATATTAACCCCCTCTTGTGTTACTGACGACCATGTCTGATGGGCAGACTCTAATGACTCTATTGAGGACGGTATGGTTCCTTGCCCAAAAATAATTGATTGGTGCCTAAACACTCCCCAAATGTCAGACTGTCATTTTCATGTTGTTTTGTTTCCCAAAAAGCAGAATTAAATAAATTTTAGTATAGATGTATTAAAAAAGATAATAAAATGAATTAAAATCTACTAGAAGGAAACAAATCAAAGGCTTTTTACCTAGAAAATATATATGCAAAACTGAGTTTAAATGTCAGGTATTGCCATTTGCATTCAAACCCCATAATAAATGATTCATAGTTCCTTCTAGAGTTCAGAGTTTCTCCAATTTCATGTATATTTAAACTGTCATATGACTAGAAAAGATACCTTGATTTGTAATTGTTGTGTGAGAAGATAGATCTATGGGATGAAGGTATAATATATCACATATTTTTTGTTAAATAGATGAGAAAGGCAATGGTATGTGCCCACCAAAGCAGCCAAAAATTCTAAAAGTGTTAATGGAACAGCCTAATGAATTAGTCTTCACAGAGGTACAACATAAAGTCTAGGAAGGGCATCCCAAGAGATTTAATATTTTCATGCAAGACTGGCAGAGTGACTGCAGAGAGGTGAGCAGTGGTCATGGAAACAATCACTCTGCCTTTCCTCATTTTCACTGAAACACAAAAGCCTTACTGCTTTATGCTATGCATCTCCATCCTCCTCCAAAAGGAGATCTGAGATCTGAGCTGAGTGACAGAAAGGTTATGCTGTCATATTTCTTTATGTGTCACATTTCTTTAATAGGTTAATAAATCTCATACACCCCCCTTTCCTTCCCACTCTTTTTCACAAAAGAGTGTCTCAAGCCCTATTGATGTGTGTTCATTTTTTTCTTGATATTATTGTGACTAACTCCCAAAGCAATGCTGTCATTCCTTCAAAGCTGCAATACTGAGTTGTAATTAGAGGGAAAAGTGTATTTTTTACATGTGTCTAAAAATATTTAGCAAGTCAGCATTGACAGCACCAGGCACAGTATTCTACTTACAGCTCAACCTATTACACACCACAAATATAAAAAAACTGCTGACAGGAAATCTATGACTTAAAATACAACATAGAATACATTAATGTAAATAGGTAGTACACAAAGAACTGGAATTTATTATACTTTATACTGGAAGCACAAGTTTGGTATACCAGAGATCACTGTGGAGGGATTACCTCTTCTCTCACGTTCAGGTGGAAGTTAATCATACCTCAAATAAGCAGTTTGAAAGATAGAGAAATCTTAATTAATAGGAAAATAACAATCTTCCCCTTTCTTTGTTACTTCACACTTCCATTGTGTATCACAGCTACCTGAAGTTAAGAATAAACCAAAAACCAATGCCAGTCTTCTGTAAAATCCAAAATGCAGAATTGTTAACCTCAACAAAGATTTTTTTTTTTTTTTTTAATTACGATATCTATTCCCTATTAGCTGTAAGTTATTTTCTCTCAGGAACTCTGCAGTTAATGTTTTTTTTCAGGTCATGGATGTGACAAGACATCTGCTTCCCACAGAAAACCATTAAGTGTCTGAATCTCGTGGCCAGAAACAGTGTCCAAGAATCAGGACTTCTGCTATCCATATCTGTCACTGTCCTTGCTCTCCCTCTGCTCCCAAGCTACCTAGTTTTGATAACCAGGTTATCATAAAAATACAGCACATGGGTGTACTAGGTCAGTGTCCTCAAAGTGTCAATATAAAGTGTCCCAGAATGAAAGGTCTCTAGAAGAGTAAGATGTAACACCTATTCTTCTGACAAATACCAATACTGCACTTGTTTAAGCATAAATCAATCATTTAAATCATTGATAGTAACAAAAACCAGCACAGATAATGCTTAATCTACTATTAAAAGACTAGAGGTAGGAATACCATGTTCATAGAAAAAATGAACTCAGAATAGGGGAGCATGTAGGCTCCAATTATTGTCTAGTTACCATTCTCTTTTTCTGCAGAATTATTTTGTGAGTCCCTAGGAATTACTTAATCACAAGTTGTGAATGATGTCACTCCATTTATGTGTCATCTCCCGTATCAGTATCAGGTCACTTGCACTGAAGATGTACAACATCTCCCACAGGGTCAGACGAAAAGAAAAATTTTCTCTTGTATTATGCCTTTGAATGATGTAAAGCAGGTCATGTTCTTCAAAGATGTCTTCTGTATAATTCAAAGAAAGAAGAAGAGTTCAAATTGGATTTTTGACAGAAACATTTTTTTTTTTTTTTAAAGAGCTCCCTTGTCTGAAAAGACTGGTATTCACAAGGCTTTCCAACATATTTTGATGTCATCTCACATCAGTATTGACAGTGTTTTGACTGCTGAAGAAAGAAGAGAACAATTCACAATACTTCAGATAGATTTTATTGACACATTTCACTGTGCTTGGAGTATTAATGAGAAAGAAAAGTACTGAAGACTTACAAGCCTTTCCTGTATATATCCTGCTGACCAACAGACCTCCTTGTGGTAGCATCACTTATTTAAAAAAAGAAGAGCTATCAACAATGGAATCATAGTGGCTGCAACACAAATAATTGTGGAACAGTACAAAAGGAGACGAGATAAAATTTGATTTACAGCCTCTGATTTCATCTAGTCTGTGAGTTCCTAGAGGGAGGTGAATTCTTAGTAAAGCAATATGGAAGTCAGTTGTCGCCCCTCTCTTTGGAAGGAATTCAGCTCTGCTATCCCCTCAGCAGGGTGCTATTACCAGAAAGGATGTGGTGACACAGAGATCTCATGAAGGCATGCAGCTGTGCCGGTGTCAGGCTGCAGAGAGTGCCAGAACTTGGCACTGGTATTGGAAGGGCAGTGGAGACAACAGCTGTGTGAGGTGCAACTAGACTGGTAGATGATCTGCTCAGCCTAGTGGCAAAGCTAAGAAAGGAGACAGAAAGGTTAAGAATGATAAGAGGCTCAGAGCAGAAGACTGATTGGTGGAGCCATTCCCTACCATCCCCGAGAACATGCATCAGCCAGCTGCATCACCAGAAGGGAAAAATCCCTTACCATCTTTGCCTGAAGAAGGGGACCTAAAAGGGCAGGTCAGCAATGGGAATAAAAACACAATGATGACAAAGACACAATGAATCAAATTTCTAGTATTGGTAGCAGGTGAATCCCCTCCCAGCCACTAGTGCCCTCCATATATAACGAGACCATTGAGGCCAGAGACACACAGCAACAGGGATGAAGTTACATCCAAAATGTAAGCATAGGGCCAGCCAGTCTATCCCCACCTCAGTCAAGATAAAAAGGAGGGAGCGTAGTTGTCATTGGTGACTCCCTCCTGTGGGGAACAAAAGAACTAGCCTAACAGGCCAATGGGACAAAGCCCATAGGGAAGTCTGCTGCTGCACTAGGGCCCAGGATAAAAGATGTTTAGCCATCTTTTCAGACTGGTATTATCCATTACTTGTTTTTCAGAATGGTGATGAAGTTCGAACAAGAAGTCTGAGGACTATAGAGGGACCTCAACCAGCTAAGGATGACTGACTGAGAGATCTGGAGCACAAGACATCTTAACCTCTATTCTGCCAGTTACAGGGAATGACAGGTTTAGAACAAAGAAAATTGTGCATATTCATACCTGCCTCTGAGCTTAGTGTCAACAGCAGAATTTGGGAGGTTTTGATCATGGGTCAGTTTTGATCATGGGTGGGTTTACACAGCACCAAGCCTGTTGGCAACAGATGGGGCACACCTGTCTAAAAGAGGGTAAAGGTTGTAGGGTTCATGAAGAGACCTTAAAGCTAGAATTGAAGGAGGAAGAGGATAAAATCAGGGTCATTAGAGATAAGACTAGGGGTAGCATTTCACTTTTTGAGGAACAGTGTGTTAGAGAGGTCCTTCAGTCTGCTGTCTTGGTAGAAGTAGGGGATGGAGATCCATGGCAGCAAGAAATCAAGGGTTAATGATGTGCTGGAAACTGTGGAAGCATCTGAGTATGGTCATGCATGAATTAGAGTTTTCCCAGTGAAAAACAGTGGGATCAATAATCCAACTAAATTCATCTACACCAATGCATGTAGCTGGGCAACAAACAGAAGGAACTATAAGCCATAGAGAAACTGAAAATCTATTGCATAGTTCTCATGGCAGTCTTGATGTGATCAGTCACACAACTGGAGTGCTGCAGTGGATGTCTATAAGATGCTGAGGAGGGAGAAGAGGCAACAGAGTAGTTGTGTTTTTTTGGCCGTACTTCTGCTGTCTAGAGATTAATGATAATGATAGGGTTGAGGGTTTGTGGGTAAGAATCAGGATATGGTCATCAAGACAGATATCCTGGGGGGATTCTGTTATAGACCAGCCAACAAGGATGAAGAGGCAGAAGAAATATTCTGCCAACAGCTGGAAGATGTCTCATTGTCATTAGCCCTTTATCTCACGGGGGACTTTATCAGATGTCTGCTGAAAAAAACACAGTGGAGAAGAAGGAGTATAGAATGTTCCTGGTGTGTGTGGCAGAGAACTGACTGACATGGCTCATGAGTGACCCATCTAAGGGAGGTACCTGCTGGACCTTTTGCTTGTGATCTGTGAAGGACTGGTGGGTGATGGGATGGTTGTGAGTCATATTGTGCCCAGGGAACCTGAAATTATGCAGTTTCTGGTTCTTGAGGAAGTAAGACCAGCAAAACTACCACCTTGGAAATCCACAGGGCAGACTTTTGTCTGTTTGGGAGACTAAAGGCAGTCCTGAAGAGAAACAGAGTCTAGAATTTTAGAAATATTTTAAGAAGGAACTCTTAAAGATGTAAAAGCAGGCTGTCCACATGGGCCAAAAGATGAGAGAGCAGGGAAGAAGACTGGCCTGAATATAGAAGGAGCTTTGTCTGGAACTGCAAGGGAAAATAAGAGTTTTCCTTTGGAAGAAGGAACAGGCATACCAAAATGACTACAGAAATACTGTGAGGTTATACAGGGATAAAGTTAGAAAGGTGAGAACCCAAACTTTATCTGGCTGGTGCTGTAAAATGCAAGGAAAAATAATTTTACCAATACACCTGTAACAGAAGTACAAGGAGAACCTCCATCCTTCACTGGATGTAGAAGGAAACATTCCAATAAAGGACAGGGAAAAGGCTGAGGTACTGGAATCCCTATTTTTCCTTAGTCTTTAATAACAAGACCAGTTATCCTTGGGTAGCCAGCAGCTTGAGATGGAAGAAGCAGATGGAGAGAAGAATTAAGACCCTGTAACACAGTAGGAAGGCTCTGCAGAAGTATCTGGATAGGCTGGGTTGATGAGTCAAGGTCAATTGTTTGAGGTGCAAAAACACCAAGTGTCAGGTCCTGCCCTTGGGTCACAACAACCTCCTGCAGTGCTACAGGCTGGAGGCAGAGTGGCTGGAAAGTGGATCAGTAAAAAGGACCTGGGGAAACTGGTCAGCATCCAGCTGAACAAGAGCCACAAGTGTTCCCGGGTGGCCAAGACAGCCAATGGCATCCTGGGCTGTACCAGAAATGGTGTGACCAGCAGAACAGATATTCTATGGTCTGTCCCATACTCAGCACTTCTGAAGCCACACCTTGAGTTCCTTTTCCTTGAGGAAAGCATTGAGGTGGTGGAGTGCATCCAGACAAGGACAACAGAGCTGTGGAAGGGTCTGGAGCACAAGTCTTGTGTGGAGCAGCTAAGGAAGGTGGGAGTGTTTATCCTGGAGAAAAGGAAGATGTGGAGGGACCTCATCACCCTCTGCATCTACTGAAAGGAGGTTTTAGTGAAGTGGGGTTCAGTCTCTCCTCCCATGTAACAAGAGACAGGAGGATAGGAAATGGCCTCAAGTTGTTCCAGAGGAGTTTTAGGTTGGATATAACAAGAAAATTCTTCACTGAAACTGCTGACAGGCACTAGAATTGGGTCTCCAGGGAAGTGGTTAAATCAGCACTCCTGGTCGTGTTCAAAAGGAGTGGGAATGAAGCACTTGGCAACATGGTTTAGTTGTGAAGTTAGTGGTTCTATATTAATGGCTGAACTGAATAATCTCAAAGGTCTTTTCCAGCCTTAATGATTCTATGATTCTAATTCTGCAGCACTGAGCAGAGATGAAATAGAGAATGTTCCCTATTTCATGGTGGCACTTTTACTTTTCACTCAAAATGAACAATAGGAAAGTCTGAAAGCAGTGTGTGATGCAATATCACATGGAGACTGCCTTGATCTGAAATTCTGTCAATCAGATAAGAAAGCTTGAGAAAATATAAAATAGAATTACACTATCTTCAAAAGCAGGATACCTTTATGTATAAATGGTAGAAGAAAGTAAATAAATTTTAATATATACCTTTTCTGAACACTTATTTCCAAAATTCCCAGGTTTAACCATAGAATTTTTCACCTTAACTGACTTAACCTCTACAGTCAACTCTTCAGATACTGAGTGGTCTGAAAACCTCTCTGAAGAAATCAGGACACTTGGAGGTACCAGCAATCATCAACAACTTGAAAAATGTATGGACTTTCATATGTATCTGTATGTATGTATGCAGACATACATACAGACCGAAAAATATTTTTATATATATGCCCATATATACATACACACATAGTACTTTATGCATACTAGTTACTAAAATTGATACATGCTGAAGACCACTATTTTGCTGTTTCCTGTGGAAAGTCATCAAATGTGGTTAAGTAATAAATGCTGATATAGTACAGCTATGTATAAGAAGCCAGTAATAGTGCCAGCTAATTTCTGGTAATCAAAAAGCACATTACAGAGAGTTTAAATATTTTTTCTCCAGTTTTAAATGTGAGAACTTTTCTAGTGTTTAATAACAAGTCACAATTATGTGCATTTTCTATCAATTTATGAGAAAATAGACACGCAGAGGTTTTTTAAGTATACATAAAATTAAATGGAAACAATTGATGTAGACTGGGCATTCAACCACTACATGAGCAACTCAGCAAAAACCAGCATCAAGAGAAAAGGCAGAAATAACTGTTGCTTTCCTTGTGAAGAACAAGAAAATTTGCATGTACTCAAAGCCGCTAGGAGTAAACACTGTTATTACCCTTTACCTAAAAACGATTCTACAGAGGAATTCTTGCAGTAATATTTGTCATGCCAAAAACTACTTAATTTTGTGCATGTCCTCTCAAAACTTCAATTTCACACAAGACCTCTCCTTTGGGCCCGATATCTAGTCCATGATAGCATCCCATAATATCATATGCTGTGGGAGAACCATAGCTGTATAGTAGGCAGATGTAGAATAATCTGTTTCCCCAGGTACAAAATTATAGAGTCAGAAGGATGAACACTACAATATCTTATGTAAATAATCAACATAAAATTCAGATGTTGGGAGACCGGTTGCTTGTCATTTGAATTCTTGATCTCTGCTTCTCTTCTTGTAACATTGCTAGAAAGGACATTGCCTGATTTCTCAGTATGGCTAAATGTCATTGCATAAAGCATAGTAAGACAACTATGTCACATTTTCTTGTGACAATTCCTGAAGACCGTAGAGAGCAATGATTTAAGGTGACTTGTATACTAACATTTACCATTCCCTTTGTTCCATTACAAACATCTGGTTTACAATGAAAAAGCCCTTCCTAATCAAGTGAAAACAGTAATGTAAAGTGACATAATTTGATAATTTGCAAATTTCTTCATATGAAGAATCAATAACTTTATGCAATGTTAGGCTGCAGAATAGCAGATGTAAGATCCAGATTCACATGAAAATTAATAATATTTTTGTTGATTTTTGTTAGAATAAAAATAACCCAATTAAATAAACCTCAAGCCAAAATTTTTCCAAAAAAAATCCCATTAATTCAAGCTACTCTAAAAATGGATTCTGTGTAATTGTTAAAAGATTTTGATGATGTCATTGAGAATATACTTACCCAACTTTAATATGACCAAGAAGAGTTAAAATAAAACCCTCTGCTCTTGTAATAAGCATAGTAAACTCTGGGGTGGTAGCTGCATCCCTTACAATTATTATAAAATTAATATGCATCATCTGGTGTCCTAGAATGGTCATGGGAAGAATTGACAGTGTAGTCCCAGACCACTTGCCTCTAAGCCACACTGCTGTCAAGGTTCACTGGGAAAAGGAATCCTGATTTTTGTGGCCCAGGCATGTATCTTCTACCAAATTTAGTGAAGGAAACAGGTTATTAGTCACAGAACCCCCCCAAAAAAAACCCAAACCAAACCAGGAGCTTCTAGTAGATCTTGAGTAGAAAGGACATTACAATAGAGCTAAGGAAAAGTAAATGGCTTTACACAGACAGACAATTTATTCTCCTGCATAGGTGATACACATGGCTGTAGTCATGCTATCAAGAGATTAGTGAATATTACTAAAACCTCTGTAGATGTTTATCAATTTATAGCCCTGTGATTTCAAAATTATCTTGGAAAGAGATGTGAAATAATCCTTATCACTAACATTTAAGAATGTCTTTCCCTTTTTTCACAAAATTTGTCAGGTAAGTTCCATGATAAAAATTGCTTGCAGAATTCTATAAAAACTAAGAAAATAGCAGTATCAATGAAGCAAAAGAAATAAATAGTATGATATTACAGATATTTTTAGAAAAGAGACAAGTATAAGAAAATTATAGTACAAACTGCTGTATTGCTTATGCCTAGGGAAAAAATATTTCAGTGAAATGGGTGACCTCTGAGAAAAATAAGTTATTATAATTAAAAATGAATTTGTATAAAAGAATGAATCATAAAAAAGCTCCCATGAAAATTTAAATCCGTCTAGGCAGAATTTCCCCAACACACTACAATTTCCACAGGAATGTCTACCTGACAATTTTGGTTTTGCATTTATTAATGAAATTAGGAGTGAGGATTCTGGCCCTTTGTTAGAGTTGTGCTGTGTTGTATTAAGAGTAAAACTTGTACTGAATTTATAAAGAATTTTGCTAGTTCTCAGGAAAGCTTCAGGAAGAGAATAGACAAAAACTAAAAGAAATTTTAGGAAAAATTATAGAAAAAGAAAGTGCCTTTTCTACTAAGCAACTACGTTTTGTTCTTTTCATTTTTCTTCCCACTCATTTGACTACATAAGTTTTTCAGGGTATTAAAATAACCCTGTCTTTATCCCTTGCCGAGACTCTAGGCACTTTTACTTCCTATTTCTTACTCAGAGAAAATTAGATGGGAGGAAAAGGAATCAATTTTTCAAGTCATGTGATTCTGTAACAGAAGAAATGTTACTCTGCTAAGTTACAAAACATCAAAATTAATAATACAAATTCTTAAAATACAATGATGCTATAAGAAACACTTGCATTGAAGTTATCGATATAGATTTAGATAGATAAATATGGATAGGTGATATAGATATAGATTATATAAATAGATACATAGATAGATAGATTAGATAGATATAGATAGACGCATATGTCAGCTGCTGGCATTTATTGAATTTGGGCTAGCATAAAGGATTAAGACCTGACAAAAGAATTATTTTCTTTTTGTACTTTAATTTCAGCACAAGTTAGGCAAATATTTTCCAAGAAGTAAGAAAACAAAAGTAATATTTACTTACTTTCTTCCAACACAAGAACATATTCCTCTTCCAGGAAAACCAGTTACAATAATTGAGAGGTTTCCTTAACATACATTAGGATTTTTTTAATCATATAATTGTAGAATACCTGGAAGTGCAAGTGATCCATAAGAATAATGAAATCCAACTTGCATGGTTTAGGAATTGTTTTCCCCAATTTAGTGTTCACACTGAAACACTGCAAAACAAAGGCAGCTCACTCACCTCCCATTTACCCTCTGTCTCCCCACCATCAGGATGGAGAGGAAACTTGGAGGCACAAGAGGTAAAGATTGGGATAAGAACTGTTCACATATACAGGCATCTGTTACACATGGGGAGTGAAGAGGGGACACCCTCATTTCTGCACTGGAAAAGTTTTGAGGGCTCCCTGTGGCTCACTGGTACTGAGTTTGAAGGGTGGCTTTGCTGGCAGACCCTCTGCTCTCTGTCGTTGAAGTGTAAGCGAGACAATATGAGCTGCGTTTTGTACAGCAGAAACTGAAAATCAATGATCCAGAGGAAAAGGGTTTGGGTTTGTATGAAGGTTTACAGTCTCATACAGATCTAGTTTGTTCTACTGAATAATTTTCTTCTGGGAAGGAAAAAAGACCCATTTACACAGCATTCATCACAGCACAAAGTAGAATTTAATACATTCTCTCATACAGAGAAACCCATTGGCCTTTTGCACCTAATACAGAATCATTTTATTTTCAGCTGGTGAAAAGGATGAATTGTCTTATATAGAAACATGTCACTGAACCAGGTTACTCAGAGCTCCATCCAGCTTGGTCTTGAACAGCTCCAGGAAAGGGACACCACAATCTCTCTGGGCAACCTGTTGCAGTGCTTTACCACCCCCACAAGAAAGAATTTTTTCCCAACAACTAGTCTAAATCTGCCCTTCTTCAGCTTAAGGCCATTTCTCCTTGTCCTACCCCTATACACCCTCGTGAAAGGTCCCTCTCCAGACTTCTTGTAAGGCCCCTTTACGTACTGGAGGGCCTTAGAAGTCTGTTTTAATCCAGGCTAAACAGTCCCAACTCTCTAAGCCTGTCTTCATAGGGGAAGTGCTCCAGCCCTGGGAAAAACTCAGGGGCTCTTCTCCTGATTTGGTCCAACAGATCTACATCTTTCTTGTGTTGTGGGCCCCAGAGCTGGGTGCAGTGTTCCAGGTGGCGTATCTCAAGAGCAGATATTTATTAAAAAAAACCCCAAAATAATAATCATGTCCACAAGTGAGAAGAGATAATAACTTCAAGTAATGGTTTGGAGAAGTAGTTCTGTATAAGCATAGTTATTCTTAGGTATAACTTGAAGACCATTGTCTTCTTCATTAATTCTGATGCAGCCCTGCATTGCCCTTACCATTCATAGATTCTGCTCTGGTTCTCAAAGTCAATAAATTAAAGGGAACAGGCAATCAAAAATGAGAAGAAATTGTAAACTTTCCAAATTCTAATAAAAAATGTGCTGTGGTTTTTGCATCTGGTTGTTACGTATAATGGAGTGATCATTTCCGCTTAAAATCATTCAATCCTGATAATAATTTCGCTTTAGGCCCCCAGGATAAATAAACCACGTATAGGAAAACTGATATCAAGAAAAAATTACAAGCATGTTGTTTTACAAGCACACTGTTCCATCTATGAGATTCAGAAAAATTATCCTATTACATTCAAGATTAGAAATGTATTGGTCATTTACAGTGTGTTCAATAATCTCTGTAAAAACTCTGGCTTTAAAAATTGTCAATATTAACTCAATGGCTTTAAGATGACACTATTTTTTTTTACTTCAGAGAAAGATTTGGACTTTCAAATCTTGGGATCATGGCCAACCCAACATTTGGATTGAATTATCTATGAAAAGCATCTTGGTATTAAATATTAGAGACACAATATTTTCTTTTATTTTTATTAAAGTTAATATACATCCTAACTGATTTCAAATCACAGCCAGAGGATCAGTGATATAAGAAAAATCACTACAAAAGATTAAAAGGATAATGCATGCATTTTGGGGATAGGGTCTTGAGGTGACATGCTGAGTTAATGGTTAGACTTGATGACTTTAAAGGTCTTTTCCAACCTTAATATTTCTACGGTTCTATGAATTCTTAATGAGAGGATACATTACTCGGTAAGCCATGACCTAAATTTACTGAGAGGTTTCAGTGAAGAAATAAACAGGTTGGAAGACTTTGAGAATATTACCATCAGATCAGCATTCATCAATTTTTTCACTTGATCAATTCCTATAACTTCATTAAAGTTTTTATTAGTGTCTTTTGAAGCTCAGTTTCGTTTTGTAGTTTAGCCATCATAATTTTCCTGTCAGTATCAACAACAGTGACAAAGCATAAAGGAATGACACATACAAAGAATATGTCTGACAAGACTTAAATAAATTAAGCTTACAAATTTTATGGTCCAATGAGAAAAATATTTTCAGATCAATTAGTAACTTTGTAATTTTTAAGAACCCATGGAGGACAAGATTTCAAAGGATTGAAAAAGGACAGATAAAATGGTTTTTATTACTAATAGGTAAAAGAGGAAAAAGAAGCCAGGGAATTTCAGTTTTACTTGCATTCTTGAAAAATTTTTGAAAAAAAAAAGAATCAAACATAAACTTAACTTCAAATAAAGCAGCTAGAGGGAAACAAAAGTATGAATAGCATTCAGTGGCATTTGTTGAAAACAGGTTTTTTTCTACTACTGTAGAGGAGTGTCCCTCACAGATAAACAATATAGGTATTTGTTGTTACCTTCATGTACTGGTTTCAGCTAAAATGGAGTTAATTTCCTCTCAATAGCTGTACAGAGCTGTGTTTTTGTCATGTGTCTGGCTCTGAGGAGATAGTTTTTAATACTGACACAAGATTTAACCAATAGAAAGAGTGGATGCGCCTTTACAAATACACCTTTAAGGACAGGGAGGGCCCAGAGTAGCTCTCTTTGTCTTCTGACCTTTGGGGAAGGCAGCGGCGGGCTGGGGGCGGCCGGACCAGCTCGGCTCCGCCGGGATTCTCCGCTCCTGGAGGGGTGGGAGCGGCTGCCGAGCCCTCCCCGAGGAACCCACTGGGCCTGGCCGGGAGGGGCAAAGGAGCCGGCAGAGCCTGCAGAGCTTTTGTGCCAGTCGAACACCAAACCACGCTGGGCTGAGGCTGTGTCGGCATCGGGAGCGGCTGAGCACGGGGACAGCACCTGTACGGGCACCAAAGGAGCTGAGCATGGGGACAGCACCTGTATGGGCACCAAGGAGCTGAGCATGGGACAGCACTGTATGGCACCAAGGAGCTGAGCATGGGGACAGCACCTGGATGGGCACCAAAGGAGCTGAGCATTGGGACAGCACTGATGGCCCAAAGGCTGGCTGGACAGCCTGTATGGGCACCAAAGGAGCTGGCATGGGGACAGCACCTGTATGGGCACCAAAGGAGCTGAGCATGGGGACAGCACCTGTATGGGCACCAAAGGAGCTGTGCATGGGACAGCACCTGTATGGCACCAAAGGAGCTGTGCATGGCACACCTGTATGGGCACCAAGAGCTGTGCATGCACCAGCACCAGGCCCCGTGGTTCGTGCTAGAGCGGCCCGCAGCAGGAGCAGCCCTGAGCCCCGTTCCAGACTGAGAGCAGCTGGCACAGCTCACATGGAGTCAGCAGAAGAGCACGTGGCCAGCAGAAAGAAGCAGAGAGAGCTTGTTTCCAATACAGGACTTGGACTAAATTGACTTTTTCAGCATTACAAGGCTTTGTACTCAAAGAACACTAATTGTCTCCTGAGCTAAGAAGGAAAAAGAAGGTGAAAGTATTTGTAAGAACAACTACATGAAATTGAAGTCAGTAAGGAAATAGTTAGATTTTAGATTGAAGGGACATTAAAAAGTTTATCTTAAGCTTAGGCTGTAAAATTCTTTTGTGAGGCCATGGTAAAGATATACTTGATATATCAGACTTTGTGTTTTCCCCAGTAAATTCATGGAATGCTTTGGGGGGGGTGGTAGCGTTCTATCCACAATCATGAGCAGAGGCTCCAGTGTTAGAAGTTTGATGAGAAACCTCGCCCTGGGGATAAAAGGGGAAGACCTCTGTTCCCAGAGATGGGTGAAAGGAACTTTTATTTTATGCTAGAACGGCTCATCCCTAAAATTGCACCCCAATAAGCTAACATGGACAGAAAGCACAGTTGTGAGGAAAAAACTGTGAAAGATAGGAAAAACTTCACAAAGACAGATCTTGGGCAGCTGCTGTTAGTGAGAAATGAAGCCACAAGAGGTTTTTTCCTTGTGGAAAGTTTTCCATAGCATTAGCAAAGAATACTTTTCTCTCTAAATGGACTAAGAAAGACTATTTGTAGAAATGAAGAACTAAGATTTTTCTGAGTTGTTGTTCTGTACATCATTGGAAAGAGAAAAAGGTGTGGGGGAGGGAAGAAAAAGGGTGTTCTAATTTCTGATTATTCTTTTTTTGTTGTTGTCCTGTTAATAAAGTCATTCTTTGTATCCTCTCAAGTTTAGGCCTGCTTTGTTATTTTCTCCTAATCCTGTCTCACAGTAGAGAATAGACCCACCACATATTTTGGCGAGCCAGGCAGGAGAAGTATAAAATTGGCAAACCTAAATTCCCTATACATCATTGGTATTTCTGCTTAGTTTCAAACTAAAACTATGACAGTTTTGGATTCAGAATGAGAATGGTATTGACATACTGGCAGTTTATTTTTTGCTGCTGTGTTTGTTCTAAGTTAAGGACTCAATGGAAGATTTTTCGTCTCATGCTCTGACAGTGAGGAAGCGTGCAAAACAAACTCTATTTGGGACAGGTGAGACAAACTGACCAAAATGATATTCCACATCACCAAAAATCGTGCCCAGTATATAATCTAAAAGGAATTATCCAGAAGCACAGCCAGTCTGGGTTTGAGGAGTCTGGAATCACTCAGCAGTTGCATTTTACATCCCTTGGTTGTTTTTCATCTTTCCATTTTAATTATCATTATTATTATTATAATTTACAATTATTACTTTATTTTATTTTGGTTTTGAAAATCAAGCCATTCTTATCCCAACCTACAAATTAAACTTTAGATTCTCCTCCCCATCCCATTGGGGTGGAGGGAGAAGAGTAAGCAGCTGCATGGTGTTTAATTTCCATCTGTTCTTAAACCACAACACTGCAAAAACAGTGAGACTTTTCTAGGAACCTCTATTGAAATGAGATCTTTCTAGAAACAAGTAAAAAAGTCATAGTTATTATGAAACTATAGCAGGACCAAATAAAACATTCATATAGACAGGAGAGATGCAGTTATCAATAGCTGAATGGTATTATTCAATTCTTAAAATTAATAATGTACTTATTAAATTCATGGATCTCAGAGGGCCTACACACACGTTGAACAACACAGAACAGAAATAAAAATTATGAAAAAATGGAAAACAGATCTGATGGACTAAGACTGATGTGAAGTTTATACCTGGACAAGAAAAATCAATCTTGCAGCTGACAGGCAGGGAAGATTTGATTAAACAGTTTTGCTGCAGAAGACATGGAAGTTATAATGAATTGAAATTGAACATGAGGTTAACAATGATGTGCTGCTTCAAAAAAAGAGACAAATATCAAAGAAAGATATACAGAAAGATGAAGAGCATTGGTAGCAAGATGGGTAAAGCAATCTTTCCAGTCTACTAAGAAACAGCAGGGTCTCAACAAGATTCCTCAAGAGTCCAGACTATATTTATCCAATGGAGAGGATTCAAAGAAAAAAATAGGCAGTTCTAGAAAAGGTGAAGTAGGATGGATGGATGGATGGATGTGTGGATGGATGGGTGGATGGATGGATGAAAAAAGGGATAGATGAAGGCAGGGATGGAGGACGGAAGGAAGGGAGGGGGGTAGGCAGGCAGGCAGGAAGGCAAGAAGGCAGGAAATCAGGAGGACATGAAGGAAGGCAGGCAGGAAGAAAAGAAAGTGTTGGAAGAAAGGAAGTGTCGGGAGGGAGGAAGGGAGGGAGGGAATAGGGGAAGGAAGGGTGGAAGGAAGAAAGGAAGGGTGGAAGGAAGGAAGGGTGGAAGGAAGGAAGTACGTGTCGGAAGGAAGTGTCAGAAGGAAGGAAGTATCGGAAGGAAGTGTCAAAAGGAAGGAAGTGTCAGAAGGAAGGGAGGAAGGGAGGAAGGAAGTGTCGGAAGGAAGGAAGGAAGGGTCGGAAGGAAGGAAGTGTCGGAAGGAAGTGTCGGAAGGAAGGAAGGAAGTGTCGGAAGGAGGGAAGGAAGTGTCGGAAGGAAGTGTCGGAAGGAAGGAAGTGTCGGAAGGAAGTGTCGGAAGGAAGTGTCGGAAGGAAGGAAGTGTCGGAAGGAAGTGTCGGAAGGAAGTGTCGGAAGGAAGTGTCGGAAGGAAGTGTCGGAAGGAAGTGTCGGAAGGAAGGAAGGAAGGAAGGAAGGAAGGAAGGAAGGAAGGAAGGAAGGAAGGAAGGAAAGGAAGGAAGGAAGGAAGGAAGGAAGGAAGGAGGAAGGAAGGAAGGAAGGAAGGAAGTGTCGGAAGGAAGGAAGTTGGAGGAAGAGAAGTGTCGGAAGGAAGGAAGGCGAAGGAAGAAGTGTCGGAAGGAAGGAAGTGTCGAAGGAAGGAAGGAAGTGTCGGAAAGGAAGGAAGTGACGGAAAGGAAGGAAGGAAGGAAGAAGTGTCGGAAGGAAGGAAGTGTCGGAAGAAGGAAGGAAGGAAGTGTCGAAGGAAGGAAGTGTCGGAAAAGGAAGTGTCGAAGGAAGGAGAGTGTCGGAAGGAAGATGTCGAAGAAGGAAGGAAGTGTCGGAAGGAAGGAAGGTCGGAAGGAAGGAAGGAAGGAAAAAGGAGGAGGAAGGAAGTGTGAAGGAAGGAAGGGGAAGGATGGAAGGAGGTGAAGGGAAAAAGTGGAAGGGGAAGAAGGAGGAAGGAAGGAAGGAAGAAGGAAGGAAGGAAGGAAGGAAGGAAGGAAGAGGAAGAGAAGGAAGGAAGGAAGGAAGAGGAAGGAAGGAAGGAAGGAAGGAAGGAAGGAGGAAGAGGAAGGAGAAGGAAGGAAGGAAGGGAGGAAGGAAGGAGAAGGAAGTGAAGGAAGGGGAGAGGAAGGTCGGAAGGAAGGAAGGAGGAAGTGGAAGGAAGGTGGAAGGAGGTGGGAAGGAAGGAAGGAAGGAAGGAGGGGAAGGAAGAAGGAAGGTGGAAGGAAAGAGGAAGGAAGGAAGAAGAAGGAAGGAAGGAAGGAAGAAGGGAAGGAAGGCGGAAGGAAGAGAAGGGAAGGAGGAAGGTGAAGGAAGGCGAAGGAAGTCGAAGGAATGTGGAAGGAGAAGGGAGGAAGGAAGGAGAGGGAAGGAGGAAGAAGGAAGGAAGAGGAAGGAAGAAGGAAGTGGAGAAGGAAGGAAGGGGAAGGAAGGAAGGAAGGAGGAAGGAAGGGAAGGAAGGAAGGAAGGAAGGAAGGAAGGAAGGAAGAAGGAAGGAAGGAAGGAAGGAGGAAGGAAGGAAGGAGAAGGAAGGAAGGAAGGAAGGAAGGTGGAAGGAAGGAAGATTGTGGAAGTGAGCGAAGGAAGGAATGCGAAGGAAGGAAGGAAGGAAGGAAGGAAGGAAGGAAGGAAGGAAGGAAGGAAGGAAGGAAGGAAGGAGGAAGGAAGGAAGGAAGGAAGGAAGAGAAGGAAGGAAGGAGGAGGAAGGAAGGAAGGAGAAGGAGGAGGAAGGTCGGAAGGAAGGAGAAGGAAGGGAAGGAAGGAAAGGCGGAAGGAAGGGGAAGAAGGAAGAGGAGGAAGGAAGGAAGGAAGGAAGGAAGGAAAGGAAGGAAGGAGGAAGGAGAAGGAAGGAAGGAAGGAGAGAAGGAGAAGGAAGGAAGGAAGGAGAGGAGAAGAAGGAAGGAAGGAAGGAAGGAAGGAAGGAAGGTGGGAAGGGAAGGAAGGATGGAAGGAAGGAAGGAGAAGAGAAGGAAGGAAGGAGCGAAGGAAGGAAGGAAGAAGGAAGGGAAGGAAGGAGAAGGAAGGAAGGTGAAGAGAAGTGGGAAGGAAGGAAGGAAGGAAAGGAAGGAAGAGGAAGGAAGGAAGGAAGGAAGAAGGAAGGAAGGAAGGAAGAGGAGGGGAGGAGGGGAAGAAGGAAGGAAGGTCGGAAGAAGGGAAGGAAGGAGAGGAAGAGGAAGGAAAGGTGGAAGGAAGGAAGGAAGGGAAAGGAAGGAAGGAGGAAGGAAGGAAGGAAGGAAGGAAGGAAGGAAGGAGGAGGAAGGAAGGAAGGAGGAAGGAAGGAAGGAAGGAAGGAGAGAGGAAGGAAGGAAGGAAGGAGGAAGGAAGGAAGGAGAGGAGGAAGGAAGGAAGGGAAGGAGGAAGGAAGGAAGGAGAAGGAAGGAAGGAAGGAAAGGAAGGAAGGAGGAAGGAAGGATTCAGGAAGGAAGGAAGGGGAAGGAAGTGGAAGGAAGGGGAAGGAAGTGTCGGAAGGAAGGAGGAAGTGTCGGAAGGAAGGAAGGAGTGTCGGAAGGAAGGAGGAAGAGGAAGTGTGGAAGGAAGGAAGGAAGGAAGGAAGGAAGGAAGGAAGGAAGGAAGGGAAGGAAGGAAGGAAGGAAGGAATGGGAAGGAGGAAGGAAGGGAAGGAAGGAAGGAAGAGAAGAAGGGAAGGAGGGGAAGGAAGGAAGGAAGGAAGGAAAGGAAGGAGGAAGGAAGGAAGGAAGGAAGGAAGAAAGGAAGGAAGTGCGGAAGGAAGGAGGAAGAGAGAAGGAAGGGAGAGAAGGAGGAAGGAGGAAGGAAGAAGGAGGGGAAGGAAGGAAGGGAGGAAGGAGGAGTGGAGAGAAGGAAGGAAGGAAGGGGAAGGAAAGAGTGGAAGGAAGGAAGTGTCGGAAGGAGAAGAGAGTGGAAGGAAGAAGGAAGGAAGGAAGGAAGGAAGGAAGGAAGGAAGGAAAGGAAGGAAAGGAAGGAAAGGAAGTGTCGGAAGGAAGGAAGGAAGGTGAAGGAAAGGAAGGAAGGGAGAAGGAAGGGAAGGAAGGGAAGGAAGGGAAGGAAAGGAAGGAAAAGGAAGGAAAGGAAGGAAAGGAAGGAAGGAAGGAAGGAAGGAAGGAAGGAAGGAAGGAAGGAAGGAAGGAAGGAGAAGGAAGGAAGGAGAGGGGAAGGGGAGGGAGGGAGGGAGGGAGGGGAGGGAGGGAGGGAGGGGGAGGGAGGGAGGGAGGGAGGGGGAGGGAGGGGAGGGAGGGAGGGAGGGAGGGAGGGAGGGAGGGAGGGAGGGAGGGAGGGAGGGAGGGGAGGGAGGGGGGTGGAAGGACGGGAAGGTGGAAGGAAGGAATGGTTAAAGGAAGGAATGGTGGAAGGAAGGAAGGATGGAAGGGAGGGAGGGAGGAAGGGAGGAAGGGAGGAAGATTTCCTTCCTGAATATTTGGTTTTCAGAAGCAAAGAGATAAATATTTTTTAATGAAAATACACAAAAAAGAAAAAACATGGAAAAAGGGAAATATAGCTCTTCTCTGTTATAGAGACATGAAATAATGGCTTTGGACTGCAATACATGAGTGAGGCTTGGCATTAGGAAAACATTTAGTGATAAGAGATACTGGTGGTCTGGAGGATCTGCAATTTTTTTCAGTGACATTACAGAATCCTGTCTTGGCTGTGTCTTGCAGAAAGACTTGGATGACAACACCTTTAAAAGTCTTTCCGAGAAGGACTTTTTCTGTAACAAACTGCACATGATGGCTTCAGTAGCAGATATATCTTCTAAAGAAATGTGTCACTGGAGTTCATCCCTTGAAAAGTTATGACATGTTTTTGTGCATATGGAGCAAATGGTGATTTGAGGTGCCTCTGATGAATTTCAGCTGTGAGCCAAAATACATTCTTTACAGCCATATTCTTTGCCATGACAAAAGGGTGGTGAGGACCTGATAACAATTCTTACAAAAATGGTGAAACATGCCTCAAACCATCCATAAAAAAAGCATAGAGCATGCAAAGAAACTGGACATATCTTACTCACTGTGATTGCCTTCATCTGTATTTGTCAGTACCTGTTCCTGGGGGGAAAAATAAATAGACAGTGATAAAATGTCTATTCTTATACTGCTGGATTTGCCAACCCCCTAAATGCTGTTGCTTTTGTCATACCTTTGACTTAGCTGAAAGCCCTGATAAAAGTTAACATAATTGTTTTCCAGTAACTTTATTTTTGTGTCTCCCAGTCTTTTGTCCAATTTTTTCTTGGTAGGTTTGGTATCATTTATGTGAGGATTTATAGGATATAACCCCTCCATACCTGAACAAGGTGATAATATTTTCAATTAAAAATAAATCACCAAAACCAAAATAAAACAAAATCAACAACCCAAATAACCAAAAATAACATGAGAAGAAACAGAGAAAATCCTCTATTCATGGAAATAACCATTTGTCTGGAGTTCCCATTGCCTTGAACATTCTTTGTTGTCTGCCAGAGCAGAATATCCTTCACAAGGATCTTCTTCAAGGAAGAAACTTTTTTCTTGTAACTAAATTGCTGTGGTATAACAGCAATTTAATTTAAATATCACTAGTTAACTGGCACAATGCCTTAAGAGCACCAGTGCCTGCATCAGGACCCAATGTATTAAACACGTAGTAGAAATTCCCTGGTTTCATTAGTCTGTACATTCTTTTAACACTTTCTACTCAGTTAAATATGAGCATGGACTTTACAAATAAAGCTATAATTAAAAGAAAAAAATAATCTATACAATCTATGAAGAGATGAATAAGGAATATTTCCCCAACTCTCTGACTTCCATGTTTGTGAAAGAAAACCTGAAAACCAAGAGTTAGTCTATCATCTTTCACCAGGACTTGGACAGCCTTAAAATGCATTCTAGCCCTTTTTTTTTTTTACTTTAAAGGTCATGATTTGTGCAGGTTGTAGTGTCAAAAAGAAAAAAAGAAAGTCAGATGGGAAAAATAAAGCACAGATTAAGAGCATTTGCAGAAATAAAACCTAGCAGAGAACACAGTCAAGCTTGGTATAGCACCAAAATGTGAATTCTTCATCTTCTGTTTCTGCCCTAGCAATTTGCAGTCCCTGATCTCCCCAGCGAGCAAAACTGAAGCATATATCTCCCTCCTCTTCCCTCTTCCTCCAACCAAAACAGCAAAACAGCAACAGCAGTGCACCACACAGAACTATACTGATCAATTTTGTACTTCTAAAGATGATATGCTGGAAAAGTACCAAAAAAATTTATCAGTTCTGTTCAGACATGACCAGTATACAAACGGCAGGTGCATTGTGCAAATCCTGCCTGCTGCCAGTAACCTGCCTTATAAGCAGTATATAAAGACTTGTCTCTGATCCCATCTCTTCTCTCTCTACATTTCAAAGAGGTCAATAAGAACAAAAAAATAAAATGGCCTTAGCTGTGCTCTTCATTTCTGTGATACAGTCATATATAAAGCAGAAGGAATAAAACAGCAATTTCTAAACATACTACATATAGTTGTTGACCCAGCTGTTTCAGAGAGGTATCAGAACTTCACATCATACATAAAAAAACAATCTAGAGGGTCAAAGGCCCAAAATATTAACCTTATAGTAAATGAAGAGTTCATAATAGCCTAACTAACAATATATGCAGATCAAATAGCAACTTCCAGTCCTGCAAGATCAGTCCTACAATTCTCAGATCACTAGAAGAACTAGGTCGTACCACTATTTAAAATACTCCTTTGCAAGTTCTAAGTACCAGAACTTATTCAAACATTGATAGGAGGAAAAAAAGAATCAGATATGCCATTTATGGATATTATTTTATCAGCTCTATTTCTAAGCAACTTTTTGTTGTAAAAATATCTGTAGAGCATAAATCTTCTATTAATTGTTCATAAATGGACACTGAACTGAAGCTAACAAATTCTGCAAATAAACTTGATCCAAATATAGCTCAATATACAGGAGAAAAGGGATTTATTCATTATATTTGGCTGCTTAGAATTACTGGGATACACAGAAGTCATGTTTCTATTTAGCTAACAACCACTGTGCTCTAGCAGCATTGAGCATTCCCTAGACACAGCCATTTGTGTCAATTTCATCCAAGTGTTTTAACATACAGAGCTATTATGGCATATCAATTATTAATATTATTATGGGAATCTCATCAGTAATTTTAGGTATGAGGATTGGAAGGCTGAGTAATTTGAGAATCTCTCCCATGGGGAAACATTTGAGTTTCCAAGCACCTTATTTTAGCTTGATCAATGTTTTCTGCAATATTGTAAAATACCCATGATGGTTCTATTTTTATCAGGATTTTTACTTCCAAATGTATTTGGCTTCATATATTCTTATGAGATTCACTTCTCCTGGGAGAATAATAGTTTCTAGCACAGAGATAACAATATGAATGCTGGGATAGCAATTTTAATTTTTACTGCAATATTTGAAAATAATCCTATTCCTGATGCCCCAAATCAATCGGACACAACATCTTCTGTCTTCTCCTCAAATCTAGCTACCCACACACCCTCTATCCTTCACTGCTGTTCAGGTTTCCCACACCTTACAGCATCTCACAGAGAAAAGCTCAGAAGTCCTGCTCTGCTAAGCAAGATCGTCTCAATGGTTTCAAAGTTCTTGCCTGGAGAACTGAATTCTCATTCATCTTTGTTAGGCACATATCTGTGCATAGGCCAGCACACTGCTCTCTGCCAGCATAGGTGCCCTGAAAATGTGTAAGGAGAGGTAGAGCTCATCCAGCAGCAGCCCCCTGAAGATACCTCCTGTGCAGAGACCCTGAGCAATTCCCTCATCTCATCCTAACCCGCTCCACTCAGGTACCCCTTTTAAATTACTCAGGACCATCAGCCAGCCACTATCAAGTTCTGTTTCTCCATGTCCAGGTAAGAGCAAAAAGGAAATGGAGATTCATCAGCAAACCACTTACATCTCAAGAGGAAATGCAGCACTGGAATGTTTTGTACACTGATGCTTAGTCCTGTTGTAGCTAATGGAGAAATAAATTCGTAATAATAGGTTTTGATTGGTGGCCAAGTAACCAGAAATACTGTTTAGCAAAGGCTAAATGAGAGGTTTCCTATCTAATAAAACAGTAAGTTTTATGGTAATGTACATTTCCATTTATTTACAAAAAGAGTGTAAAAAATGCAGCACCAAGCGAACTTTCTGAGAAGGAGTAGATGCAAATTAGCAATGGGACAAACTTTCATCATTCACAGTAAAATACTTGTCCTGGAAGACCTTTGTATTAACATCATTATTCCACGGGCAACCAAAATATTGTTTCCTCACATTCCCTTCAGTTTCTCTCAAGTCAGATGGCACAGTGAGGGTTGGTCACTGCTGTCTGACTGCAGAAATTTACATGGTTTTCTGTCTCCAGAAAAAGTATGGCTGGCTTACCATGAAGGGTTAATGAATCCTGACCCTCACCCTGGAGCCAGGGCTGTGACATGGCCCCAACGCTCATCTGTCCAAGCTCCACTAATGCCAGCAGCCTATGCTGGTCTAGTTTTCACATCAGGTTCGGGGTGCCACAGTACTGGCAGTGTTACGTTTCTAAGTCCCATGATACCTGATGCTGTTGGGTTTTCATCTAAAAGCAAGCTTATAACTTTTCTAATTGTGAGGAAAACTTGAAAGCATATTTCAAGTACATCTTAACAACTCAGAAGCAGGAAGGCTGCATTATGCAATCAATTAAGAAAAGAAGCTGACTGCACTTTCAGGGCTTATATACAGAACATGGAGCAGAAGCCACTCTTCCAAATGCACTTCCATTTTCTTTTAACAGACCTAAACCAAGGAAATACCAACATATGGAGGGTGTTTAGCGCATATGGAAAATTTAAAAACTTTACTGCGGCTGGTCTTTTGCGTACTTTTTCAATCTTGCCAGTGAAGTTATTTTTTGAAATAATATGTTTGTGGGCCAGATCCTCAGGAGGGTTTAATGACATTGTTTCAGAGAAAAGAGATGAACTACAATTAGGTAAACAGATTAGATGTAAGACAAAGTCCTCTGATTTTGTTGCACTCAGAGCTATCTCTGGGACAAAGATAGCTGGCATAAGTGAGACGGTTTAAAATTACTGAACAAAGCATCCAAAAAAAAGACGGCATCAGGAGGGTCTAAGATGAACTGTGCATCATCCAGGGGTAGCAGCCTATGGCCAGTTATGCAGAGAGCAGTCTGCAACTCTGTCTGTCTTCTCCTTCCTTCCTGGGGCTTTTCAGGGAAGGCATTTAGGAGTAGAGCAGCTGAGGTGCTGAAAGTCTTGTGGTTTCGCATTGGGAACACTGTTCCTCTCTGCACACTCCTGCCTCTTTGCCTGCAAAGAAAAAGAAAAGTCAATGTCTGCTTACTTGTGTACCGTCAAGTTCTTTGGGGCTGACAAGAAAAAAACTGTATCAGAAAACTAGGTATAAAGGCTGCCTTCAAACTATGGGTCAGGCTTCATTCATGGGTCAGGCTGTCCATAATGTTTCAGAAAAGATGCTACAGAAAGATGTATTTTTAAGGCAGCTGTTTCTACGGCTAGGTAACCAAATCATCACTTGAACCTGGAATGAATGCCACTGTGTCCCAACCTGAATGCAGCACTGGTCATCCAAATGGTGATAAATGCACAGGATTTGAAGCTAAACTACAAACAAGAAGCAGTCTGGAGAGATAACTCAGCCTCCCCTTTGGGATAACATTGGAAAGTTTAAACAAACCAGATGCATTTCCACCTTGCCCAACAAACCACAGCAAGAACAAAGCTGCTGGGATGACAGCTAATGGATGTTAGGGAAGGCTTTTCTGTTCATAGCAATTCTCATGCTAGGGCTGCAGACTAGCAGGGACTGGATGAACACATCATAAAATGTGTTTGCCTCCTACTGCCATGTCAAGTAGGCTAACTGGAGGTGGCTCTCACTCCTTGAACTTTGCTCCTCTTGTGCTGCACATTATTCTTTCCCATAGTGCCTGACTGTAACATGATCACTTGTAGCAGGCAATGGCCCCAACGTAGGTGTCCCCTGATTTGAACTTTTTACTTCCACGCAAGGAAGAGCAACAGGATCAATAGCAACAACAGCAACTGTCTTTTTACAGCGTCCCTGTGGAGGGAGAGTGATGTGGGAAATATTGCAGGGGTTACTGAAAGGTTTAAGCACCAGATTTTAATGCTCGTTTCCCAATACAAACCCGCCTCCACCTCTCTGCCTAAAAACTCATTCCATCTGTCTTTCCTAATGATCACTCATATTTTTATTTGTTTTTCCTACTAATGTAACTGGTGGTACAGAAAATAAAATATGTAACGAGAAAGTTGGGTTTGGATTTTCTGCTCATTTTTTTCTCCTTCTCCCTTTACTCTAGCTGTGAACATGCTCTAAGGCACTTCTTGAAATTGCTGCTTTTAAGTCTGGTTTGTGAAGTAGGATTTCATGACTCTTGGCCCCCAGAGAATCGTTCTTTACCCTACCACTCTTCTCTGCCATATGGAATGCTTACTTGAGAAACATGCAGGGTCAGAGGCCAACATGGACATGTGGAGGGACAGCTTTGTCATAAAAGCTGTAAGAAATGAGTGGTTGCTTCTGAATATAGCCGTGTGCATCTTGCTCAGCTGCTGAACACAAAGAGATGAGGTTAGTCACACAGTCACGCTGCTGAAAGAAAATAAAGAAAACCAAATAGACAAAGAGAATGGCAGATTTTACAACACGGGTCACTCAGTCCATTTTATTTGGTTGTTTCGTTTTTTTTTTTTTCCTCTAAGCCTTTCTGGATACATTTTTTAAAAGTATGTCAGAGAGGACATAAAATCTTCCTCTCCCCATTCTTTCAGAGACTTGGTTTATAGAAGTTCAGTGATGACCTGGAGGCCTCAAACCACTTGAGGCTTATTGCAATAAGCTAATACCCACACTCCAGCTGTCAAGCCCCCATCCTTTTAAGTGCTAAATTCTGATTTTGTTACTTAAGGACAGGAATTAATTTGATACAACTTAGAGAAAGGAAGGAACAAAGTGACTTGGTCATATGAATGCAATCATTTAAACAAGGGTGACCTTGCACCCCATGAAGGTTTCTAGGTAGGAGGGATAGGTTTGAGTAAGCCAGAGACACCTGTGCTTTTTCATTGCTAGCTTTGTTCAGAGTAGATCAAATCTGCTACTCCCATGTGACTTCTACCATGATAACCCCAAAGTTCACTCCCTCAAAGGTTTTCTGCTTTCATGCACACTTCCTTCCTGTATAGGCCATTCTCTTAAGAGTTGGATTCCATGATCCTTTTGAGTGTCTTCGAACTCAGAGTAATCTGTGATTCTGTGATTAATTTTCAAAGCTCACTGCATCTCTACAATGCAATTCAGAGCTACTTTGGTTATGCCTAGAGAGTGCCCGTATCCCCAGAAAAACAACTGGTTCAGTTTGGGATATTTTTGTGTGGTGTTTATTCAGCAGCTCTAAGAGAAAAAGGCCTACTCATAAGTGGCTCCTGCTGAGAGGTGAACTCTTCTATGTGGCCTCAAAACCCCAATGGCAGAATGGCATTGGGGCTGGATCACAAAACTGGCCCCTTATAACCCATCCCTGGGCCCATCCTTCACAGCAGGGGATAAGCCTACCACAATATCTGGCTTCCCTCATTATGGGATAGGTGACAGACAAGTTGATCAAAGACACACAAAATGGCTTATTCCCTTCCATGAGCAAGGAGAACAGAGACTGAGTGTGGTGCCCTCTCTGCACAAAGCCTGTCCCCTACAAAAAGAGAGGAGACAATTTGTAACCATGGAAAGAATGGCAAAAATTATTGCTGTCTGAAAGCAAAGAGGAGCAGGAAATGACACTGCTCAACAGCATGGCCATGAGCCCTGCCCTTTATTGATAGTACTGGGTGAAGAAAAATTCATCCTGCACAATTCATTGCACAGCATAACATTACCATGTACAACAAATGGCCTTCAAAAGAGCAAAACCGTCTGTCTAAAATTACTCCAACCAATTTCAGATGATATCTAAATCTGACCATATAGCAAATCACACACAGGTTAATACTGACATCTTATTATTAATGCATCCTTTTTTTAAGCTATAAAATAATGTAATCTCTGAATCAACTGTACTGCATGAAGTTCTTTTCATCCATATTTAATACATGAGCTCTAATAAAAGTTTATTAAGTCCAGACAATGAAAAATGGAAGATTCCATCTCAGATCCTATCAAATTATACTTGGAAACAGACCAACCAAATAAATAACAAATGCAAAAAAGCTTAAGCAGTCTATAGTTCACATTTATCTGCCTGAATTTTGATTTCATTGATGAAGCAATAGCCTTTCCTTTTGGCTTCTAGTCAAAATTCATCACAGGCTTCAAGCCACTTGTCTCACTGTAATATTAACATGGATTGGTAACCATAAAAAAAACACCAAGGACTGTTTTCTTTGAGACACAATGGAATTAGAAGGTCTGAGTGATTATTCTAAAACAGATAAACAGACTTGATATTCAGACAATCAGAAGCATGCCTCCCACTCTACATCTTAGAAGATATTCTAAAATTTTTCCAGAGACAGATCTATCAGTATTACTATAAGGAAGTATCCTTATAGTGATAGTGATATTCTTATATATCCTTAGAAAACAAACAAAACGAACAACCAAAAAACCCCAAAATAAAACAGATAATTTAAAAAATCCTGAAAATCCCCAAGATACCAATACAATTATAAAATTATATTGAGGTACCACTATATTAAGTACCAAAGAACTGCTCTACTTATGAGTAAAAATAAAAGACTGATTTCAGAAAAACTGTTTTAAAAATCCAAATTACCAACAATGTGATCTTATTGAGTACTCTCATGAGAGTAATTGCTGTTGAACTAAGGTAAGCAAAAAAAAAAGGAAATATCAGAATTTTTCATAAACTAGTCTAAAAAAAAATTGCAGGCACCACCTGAACTCCTTCGAGGAGATGTCCTCCTGTTTTCAGGTGACATAGGGTTAATTTTCTTGTCAGTAACAGATAGAGTGCTATGTTCCATGCTGGTACCTTGCTGATGGTTTGGATGTTGCTGAGCAGTGCTTACCCTGAGTCAAGGACTGTTCAGTGGCTCATGCAGTGAGGAAGCACACAAGGATCTGGATGGCAGCATGGCCAGGAGGAAGGTCTCGAACTGGCTGAAGGTTTACTCCACATCACAGAATGTGTTGGAAGAGGTCGGTTGCTTTTTGGGGATTGGAAGAGCACTGGTCACCATATGGTGAGCAATTGTACTGTGCAATACTTCTTTCTCTTGTGCATGTGCATCATTTCTCTCTCTCATTTTCTTTACTATTATTATTGGTGTTGGTGTTGTTAGTATCATTACATTTTATTTTATTTCAATTATTAAGCTGTTCTTACCTCAAACCCTGATTTTTTTTTTCTGATGCTTGTCCCTGATGGGGTAGGACTGTGTGGTACTGACTTGCTGGCTGGGGTTAAATTAGAACTGGAGTTGAGTTCACACTCTCCCTACACAGGAATTGCATAATAGGCCCACCCAACTCTGATGCAGACAATTAGGCATACTAGGACAAAGTGAAACCTGTCAGCCTAATACATCTGTGTTTGGGAATTTGAAGGACAATCCTAAAACTGACGAACTGTTCAGAGCTTCTGCAGCAGGGATTTAGAGAGAAGTTGGTATATCAAATCTTGCCTTACTATATCATGTTTTCTCCTGAAATTCCTTCTATAACCTTTCTCAAAGACTATCAGCAAATAGTCTCATCTTAAAAGTCTATATTGAGAAATCAGCCACCATTTCCATGTTGGACTAGCTTTAACCTTGCTTAACAGTGGAATTCAGTTTATGAGCACAAGATACAAAAAAACTTTCTCAAGAAGGACCATCATACAGAAGCTCTGGATCTTACAGGAGCTTTTACCTTTGTCACTATGTCAGTGGCAGAACTGATTCAGTACCATATGCAACAATATCCAAGTGTATAACACTTGGAACATTATTTCATTTGTTAGTCTGTGATGAATGGAAAGCAGGTGCTTCCTAATTCCTAATTTAGAACACTAACTGGGTTGCACTGTCCAGGGATCTCAGTGACCAAACTTGCACATATGTGGTGAAAAAAAGCAGAAGGAATCAAGTTTACCCATCTGAAGGAGTCTCAAGTACAAGATTGTTACAATAGCATTCTGTATTGACAGTTAATGTTTCTGCTGTTGGTGCATACTAATCCAAAGGGATTTTGCCAAAACTAATGTTCAGCATATGTAAATATGATAAGGACTTTCTTGAGATATCCACAGAAATCAAATGGACTTTGCATGGGCATTCATATCAACAATCTCATTTTAAGATTTTATCATTCACAGTCAATGGTGGAAACAGTATCACAAAGTCATTTTTCCTAAGCTGTGTTTTGAATTTTCTGTACCAACAGACATATAAGAAATATGTGCAATTTTTTCATAAACATGAACACAAAAAAATCCATTTAGTTCTATATAATATTGCAAATTGTTTGCTTAGGTCTATAAAAATGCTCATGTACACACAAAACATAAACACTGTCTCACATACTTCTACAAAAGCAAACAGAGACTTGCCCAGTGATTTTAACATTGTTCCAGAAATTCATTGAAATATGTAGCTTAGCTACATAGTTCTGGGTTTGAAATGTTCCCTTTGTTACTATTAGACAGTAACGATATTTTAATTACAGTAATTTTTATGTCTTGCTTACTCTTCAGTGTCTTCTGTATTGGTGGAGAAATGGGTCTGTCATAGTGTTTACACGTAGTATGAAAGAAAAGATAGTTCAGGAAACTGTGATGATGAAGATTATATCACTGTGATAGACAAAACGCTGGATCTGAACACAAGCAGCTAGTTCACTCTATTATGCTGATACTTAGGACTATGTATGAGAGTCAAAATCTTCCTAGCCTGAATTTAGTAAAATATAGTGTCTATGTGATTACAAAATAAATATGTAACAAGTATGGCCTTGGTTCATTGTCATGACTAATACACACCAAAAATTATCTGTATTACAATCAGGTGGAAATCCAGGTGACAAGCAAAAGGTCCATCACTAAATTTCTGCTGATAAGAGTGTTTGCTTGTAGTCTTCATATGTATATATGAAATAAGCCTTACCTTGTAATATTTATTTTATAGTGCCTGGGATATAAAGTAAAGTTGTGAAGGACATAGGTATCACAGGGTGGAGAATTTCCATTAGAAACTTCTTTTTTTTTTTTAACTTCAGTTGAGGTAGTTGCACAATTCTGATTGATGATTCACCTTGAGTTTTGCTAACACTCGGATAATTGACACACTTTAATGCTGGTTGTTTTCTAGCAAAATTAAATAAATGGAGTCTAGCTTGTTGGCAGAATTTACCAAAGCTTGTTGGTAAACATCCATTAAAAAAAAATAGGACTACATCCATTTAACTTAATCATAAAATATTTCTATTAACAAAAATAATTAGCTTGATTTTAGCCAGGTAATTCAGCTCTATTTGTTAATTAAGAACAGTGTGTAACTGTATAGACAATAATACAGTAGAGGTTCAGAGGTTTTCTAAATATAATAAATGTCCAGTGCAAACAGAAATCACTACAGTGCATGCAGTTTACATTCTTTGCAATCAACAGAAGTGTTTGACAAGGAAGGAAGGAAGCTAAAGGTTATCATTTAGAATTTTGGAGCAAAAATGAAAGGCAGGCTTCAATGGATTAGACGAACATAAATCACTATAAAGGCATACTTACAAATGATTATTACTGATCCTCTCTTTCTCCAATTTCTACAATTTTATGTTCCATCCAATAATTTTGAGGCTAAAAGACTGAATTAGATCCTGTCTGTTTTGCTTGTGCCTTTCAATGCCAAATACCACAAGGTAGAACCTACAACCTCAGGTCTTTACAGGTGCATTCACAACTAGCAACACATGTGCATGCAGGTGTATAACCATCTAAGAGTGGTTTGAGGTATATTTGGTCCTTTAAGAACCTGATCACAAAACTGCTGTGCATGTTACTTTTGCTGAGGCAGAGTCACAGCTGTTGAACCGAAACACCGCATTGCAAAGCTG
Organism: Sitta carolinensis; assembly: GCA_032173965.1. Classification (NCBI taxonomy): domain Eukaryota; kingdom Metazoa; phylum Chordata; class Aves; order Passeriformes; family Sittidae; genus Sitta; species Sitta carolinensis. The sequence goes on from CM063313.1 coordinate 54,179,766, forward strand.
ATAGATGGCTTTTGTCAGTACCTGTTATTATGATGAATGTTAATGACTTGAACCACTAAAGTAACTCATTGCTGTAGTATTTACATGAGCATCACACTTCTTAGTAAATACTCTTCACTAAACAGTTTCGCAACATTTACACATTTCTATTAAGAACTTTTACATAGAAGGAAAGAAGAAAGATACAGCAATAAAACATGCCATTCAAAAATACAATGAGTATCTTTCAATTAAAAGAATAAAAATAGGTCTTTTTTAAAGAGTTATTAACAGGCAACTGAAGGGCTCAATCTGTTTGTAAGAGAAGTACTGAAGTGACAGGACTGTGCAATGTGCTGCATTTTTCTTAGAGAAGCTAATCAATTTTCCAGCAATGAAACCAGGGATAGACAAGAAACAAGAATATTCAACATCAGTTTCTAACAAAAAGTGGCTTATCTTTATTGCTTCACATTTCCATTTATAGTATATGCTCTAATTCTTGGGAACCTGGGCAACAGATATGCTACTCAGGGATTACCAACACATTGGTTTACCAAATAAGTATAAATAAAATACCTTCTGCGTCAAAACTTGCTCTTCAACTTTTCTCATATAAGCAGCAATCACAAGTCTGAAAAATCTGTCATGTGACATCTGACATGATTACCTAAATATCATATTCCCATCTCTAGGAACAAGAGACATTCTTCTTATTCTTGTTGCAAGGATGCCATATGACTTGTACACTTGTTTAATCACAATAGAGAAAACTATACTTTTTATGATGCCTTGCTCTGCAAGCAGCTCAAGACTAAACAGGATCCCTGTGTCTGGAAGTAAACAAACAGAAGGGACAAAAGCTCTTAAATTAAGTAGGCATCAGGTTTAATCACAAGTTCCAATGCCGCTCCACCCACTAGCATAATTTCTATTTTATCAGGATCCTGTTTTAATTCTCTGACTTCAGCTCAAAACAAGTTGGAGTGGTCCAGGTACTGGAAAAGTAAACCAAAACTTTATTAAGGTTCAAAATAATATAGAACCTAATATAATTTTGAAAGTACCACAGTTTAAAACAACTCAGTTTCTTCCTCCCCTCAATACATGTGTTGAGCAAACACGTACTGCAACAGAACCCTGACACAACTTACACAAGAGAGTCCTTCAGGAAGCTATCTATCACTGCATGTCATCTTTCATTTTAAAAAGCTTTAGTATCACAAAAATAATTCCATCTCCTTCTGTATAGGCATGAAGGGTCCAAAAGATATGAAAAGAATTGTGCCCTGCAGAATTAGTCATATGGACTCTGGTTCTCATTCAGATTCTATAGCACAGATTCAGGCTTATAAGCATGAGTGCCATGTCTTGTGCACAGTCACATCAAATTAAGGCTGTCATCTCTCATACACATTTCTAGTTTAAAATGGATAAATATATTCAGAGTTGTCTTACAAATCTAAAATAAGCTTGTAAATACTTTTTGCATTTCAGAAAGATCATAACATTGTTTAGATTTGAAAAGACATTTAAGAGGATCAAACTAAATCATTAACCTCCCACTACAAAGACCATCTCTAAATCATGTCACTGAACTCCACATCTACACATCTTTTGAATACCTTCAGGGGATGGTGAACCACTTCCCTAGGCAGCCTGTTCCAACATCTGAGAACCCTATCGGTGAAGAACTTTTTTTTAAATATTTGGCCTAAAATTCCCCTGGCACAACTTAAGGCCATTTTCTCTTTCAGGCAGTTGTAGAGAGTAAAAAGGTCTCCCCTGAGCCTCCTTTCTTTAAGCTAAACATCCGCAGCTCCCTCAGTCATTCCTCATTAGACTTGTGCTCCAAACCCTTCACCATTGTCCTTCCCTGGACATGCCCCATCACCTCAATGTCCTTCCTGAACTGAAGCACCCAGAATTGGACAAAAGATTCAACATGGGGCTCATCAGTGCCCTGTACAGGGGGACCACAGGGACTGTCAGAGCCCTGGTCCTGCTGGCCACACTATTGCTGGTACAGGCCAGGATGCCATTGGCCTTCTTGGACATCTTGGACACATGGCTGGCTCATGGTCAGGCACTGTCAACCAGCACTCCCCAGGTCCTTTACCTCTGGGCTGATTTCCAGCCCCCCCCTCCCCAGCCTGCAGCTCTGCACGGGCTTGCTGTGACCCAAGTGCAGCACCTGGCACATGGCCTTGTAATCCCACCTGACTTAGTGTCACCTGTGAACTGACTGAGAATGCACTCAACTCCCTTGCCCACACCATCAGTAAGAGTATTAAACAGGACTCACACTGATCCCAGGGGAACACGCTTAGTGACTGCCCATCAATTGGATTTAAATCTGTTCCCCACCACACTCTGGGTTCAGCCATCCAGCCTGTTCTTAACCCAGCAAAGAGTTCACCTGTCTAAGACATGAGGAGCCAGTTTCTCCAGGAGAATACCATGGGAAATGGTGTTAAATGGCTTTACTGAAGTCTAGGTAGGCAACACCCACAGCCTTTTCCTCATCCAGCAAGTGGATCACCCTTCTCATGGAAGGAGATCAGGTTGGTCAAGCAGGACCTTCCTTTTCCCAAACTCATGCTAGCTGGGCCTGATCCCTTGGTTGTGCCACCTGATGTCACCCATGACCTCTTCCTTCTTGCAGATGGCTGTCCTATTCACCAAGCTCCAGCTGGAACCTCCCTGGTAGGCCAGGACCTGTGTTAAATGATTAAAAGAGGCACAGGGAGCACTTCTGCCAGCTCAACCAATACCCTTCAATGGTTCTTATCAGGCCCATAAACTTGTCTAGGTCTAAGTGGTGTAGCAGGTCACTGACCATTTCCTATTGAATTATGGGAGCTTCATATTCCTTACCATACCTGTCTTCCAACTTACAGTACCCCCTGAATAACTAGCCTTGCTTTCAAAGACAGGCAGTGAAGGCATCAGGTACCTCAGCATTTTCCTCATCCTTTGCTGCTTCCCTCTGTACCCAGTAAAGAATGGGGATTTTCCTTGGACCTCCTTTTGCTTATGATGCATTCATAGAATTTTAAAAAAAATTTTATTTTATGGCAGTAGCAAGATGAAGCTCTAGTTTAACTTTGGACCTTTTAATTTTGTCCTTGCATGACCTCAAAACATCCTTGTAGTCTTCTTGAGTTGCTTGATCCTTAAAATCCTGTCCAGAAACTACAGGTATTATAAACTACGTGTTATAAACTTGGATTTATTTTTTTTTTTTTTTAGCTTTAATGACACGTAACTGTATGGTATGAAAAAATTCACTGTCTAATAAAGAATCAACCTCAAACTAATATTGGTCCTCTCTGAATGCAGAATTGGATTTTTTAATGTTCTTAGGTGATATAATAGTGAGAGATTTAAGTAAATTACTGTTTTATTTAGTCTTGTGATTTTATTAACAGCTATTTAAAAAGTAAATACTTAAATATGATATTTAAAATGAGCATCACAAAGATAAAGGCTGGACCTTCATGTTACTACAGCTTCAGATTTCAATAATTCCTTCTTTCCAGTATTTGGGTAAGGACACATAATTTCCTCTCCCACTTCCCCTTATAATTTACTTTATAACTTAATGTTATACATCAGAGACCTGTATTCCTGTTTTGATTCCCCTGCCACACAGGTAAACATTGTACTTTTTATTCAATATGTCATTAAAGTCAGTAAACACCAAAAATTAATAAAACAGCAACTTAGGTATTTTTAACACCTCTGAGTTAAAAACATTTTGCAGTAGGGAAGAACAGATGCTCATTTCTAAATGCTAAAGCCACCAACTGGGAAAATGCCAGTTGTAACTGCTGCCATCTGTTTTCAACTGTTCTTTTTACCTAGCTCTCTGAGATTCATATCCAAATTCATGGCCATACATTTCCACTAGGAGAGGGGCAGTGGGAATAGTATAAGCAGGATTTTTCCCACATGCTCTCACTGTCATTAAAAAAGAATGTTCAGTAATTACTGGTCTGCAGGATCTCTGTGAAATGATAAGTCAGAGGCAGTTTTTTCAAGGATTATATGGTGACAGCATTTGTTTAATGACCACTTTTCATCACTACTTTCCCACAACTCATTTAACAGGTTCACTTTTCCACCGCTGCTCTTGATCTTCCTATCCTTTCTGTAGTCAGGTAGAAGTTGACTATATGTCACTAAGCTTCTGTAGGGATAACTTAGTTCATGATGGAAACAAGGCACCTTATACATAACCAAGCGTCTCTTACAGAACTGAGTTGCATTGTGCAGTTAATGCCTACTTTTGTGTAAACACATTCAGATATCCCTTGCATGCATGCTTTCATAGTTTTGCAGTGTCTGAGACAGAGTGTGCAAGACGACATTGTTGAACTGACATAAGTACATACATAATTAAAAACCAAAACCTTCTCATTTTCACCAGCAAAACCCCTCTGAATTGCCCAAATCCACTTTTGCTAGTTTAGAAATAAACTCATATTTAAATATTTTACTTACTTCCACACACATACAATAAAAAGGAAATAAAAATTCTTCATCCCCACCACCCTCAGTATCATTACTGGATGATTATTTGAAATGTTTGACATTATTAGCTGGGCTCTTTACTGCTGACCTAGAGTGTATCAGTACTGGATATTTTATATATGATGGCTTGCAAGAAGTCTGCAACAGCTCCAGACTGGCTTTTGTTTTTCAGGCAGATGCTCTCTTAGCCAACATAGGTACTGAATCAGGCTTCCAAAGAATGACCCAAAGGAAATGCTAATACTTGAGCCAAAAAGCCAACACCTATAGCTGTCCTTTGTTACAGATCACACCCTATACTTTAGACAACAACATTCCTGGGTTGTTCTCAGACAAGCTGGCCTAGGTTGCTGGCAGCATCCCTTCTTCTCAATAAAGAATACTGTTATAAAACTTTATCAATGTCTACTGGCATATGCATCATTAAGACGTGGGGATCTCACCTTTTAGAGACATGTGAGCAGTTTTCAGCAGTATTGCTGGCATGAGCAATTCTGAATATTTAGATGCAATTGCAGAGGATCGTTATCCTGTTTTCTCTCCTCATCATGAATTTATTGCAGTCTTGCTGATCACTTTCATCAGTAAACTTCAAACTGTAACAAAAACAGCATCCATCAGAAGATCTGTAATCCCATTTCCCTCTTTCCAGTGAAGAGAGAGGGATAGAGAGGAGTAAAATGATACAAAATCAATGGGTCACAGTAAGGCATTATGCTAAACAACCTGTATATGAAGAATTCCATCTCATTTAGTCTTTGTTTTGTCACCACCAGTTTTTCCCTCAATGTTAAAGACCAACAATTGAGAAAACTACATGTTTTCCTCTCAATATCAGGAATATCAGCTAAGATTAATAAAATTTAACATTATCAGAAGTACGATGTATTTTTCTCTTGAGCTCTGTTGTCATATTTAGCGCTTCTGACAGAAGTTAGTTCCTCATAAATCAGCTCCTTGTATTGGTAATGGTGTCAAAAGAGAATGCCACATCAAAAGAGAATGCAAAATTTTTCACTTTTGTCTTCTCGTTTTTAGAATATCACCAGTGAGCAGCAAAAGAGGCAAGGGCAAGTGTCACTTTTATTGAACTAACTTAGAACTGATAGAAATCTGGGGACCATCTGAAACTGAAAAAAAAAAAAAAAAAAAAAAAGCATCTGAAATCCAGCAAGATATAAAAAGCAAACTCTTGCCATTTTTTCAACACACACTCTCACGTTCATGTTTTCTAAACAATGTAATAAAACATCTCAAAAAGAAATATGTGGAAAGCAATACTGAAGTGCTCAATTCATCAAGTTACTGAGATATAAAGGTTTTGTGGGGTCTAGTAACAGTTTCTGCCTGAAACAGTTAGTTCCACAGCTTAGCTTAAAGAAGGACATTTTTGCAATGCTTCTGGCCTTGTATCACAATCTGTAAAAAGGTTGCAATCTGCATCTTCTGCTATCACTTCTGTTATCACTGCACACTTTGTTTTACTACCAAACACTTTTGGGGGCATAGACAGCAGGTGTGTGTGGCATCTTAAAACGTTCTGGAGCTTCCAGACAACCTGTACAATACAAACAACAGTTAATTCGTGCTCCTTTACCTCACTGGTCTTTCAGGGTTCATCCTTGTACTAAAGACAATGAAACAGTGAAACCTTTCTCGATCATCTGGACCAAATGAAAGTTCCACATTCTGTGAGTTTCACCAACAATGGTGACTGGTCAGTGTGAGTATATCATTAGCCTAGCATGCTAAAGGAGTGGTCTTCTCAGAATACACTGAATATTCCAGGAGAAAAGGGGGAAAGGAGAAGATGAGGGAGATGGGGAAACAGACTATGACAGAGAGAAAAAAGGAAGACAAGGTTTTTTATAATTTCACAAGTAAGTTGGGAGAGAGTTTAAATGCTGTTTTGTGCCATTGCTTCTGGCTCCTATGTGACATTTTGAAAACTCATATCAAAGTGTTTAAAGGTTAAGCACCACAGACAAATTTGCATCATGATAATTGAAACATGAAGGAAAAAAATTCAGTAAATGAGAAGAAATGTCCCTCTGTAGCCAAAGTTCTATCTTGCACTACAGAACATATCTTACAGAATTTGAATATATTATTTCTCTTTTTATGCCATCTTAAAAAAAATAAAAGAAAGAGAAGTCATGAAAGGGGCAGAATGTACCATGTCAAAAGCTAACAATAATTGCTAATCAATTGTTCTCTTGAAAAGAAGTCAGTGATTCTCAAAAGCCAGGTATCAGTTAACATATTCACTAACTACAAAAACTTTATATAAAAACATGCAGGTTGAATGAATTATTTCTGAAGTGGTATGTTCTTAAGATTCAATTTCCCTTTATTTTTTTAATCAAAAGGAAGACTGAAAAAGTTTTGTATTACAGTACAGTGAAATAATAAATGTAGAGAATTTATCACTTGGAAAATCCATTTCTGAAAGGGAACTGCTCTGTAATTAGTGTTTGAAAGAAACAAAATAAAACAAAACAAAACAAAACAAAAAACCAACCAAACAAAAAAACAACAACAACAACAAAAAAACACACCAAAAAAAACCCACAAAAAAAAAAGTTGAGCAGAATTTAAGAGTTGAAAGATGCACCACAATCAGAAAAGAGCCCCTGTCATGGGCTACAAAAGGCCTAAAGGCTAGGCAGCCAATGAAGCTACAAACAGTGATATAGGCAGAGCTTCCTAGACATTCCTATAGGCATCTTAAGGCATTGACACCAATCTGTGTATAGACCCAGAAAATTTCTGTTAGTTCCCCAGCTAAGAGGCAGAAGCTCTTCCTGCGTTTTTTCCCATGAGAAAAAGCATCAGGACAAGCACCGTGCCTCCTGCAGAGAACAGCTGGCAGATGGACAAACTGCACAGAAGCAGCAGTACCACCAGCTCCTGCTGCTGCCACTGGCACCATGGCATGGCACACCTTTCTTCTGATAGTAACAGTACCTGAACAAACTGAGTCACAGAAATATTTGATGAAAAGTAGCTAACAGCAGGAATCCCTCTTAAAAATTATTTCTTCTTTCTCTCACTTCTTTGTAGATGGTTGTCCTGAGTAGGGTCTTTCCAAATTTGTACATGGTTAGCAACTGAGACCAGTAAATGGTAGAGAAAGCAGAAGTGTGATTAAAGTCAAGAGCAGAGCCCAGAAAATGCTCAAATGGACCTAGCAGTGCAAACTAACTCAAGTAACTCTGGATCTAGATTCTGAGGTTTGATGAATTCACCTGTATCGTGAATGGTGTTGAAGAATGACCTACAAAGCTTTCAATGCGTGTTCTCACTCAGTAGGAACTATTTCCTCCCCACAAGTAGCTACTACAGTTTTTTCTTCATCTGTTTTTGCTTTGGAATATCCCTAAAATATTTATTTTATCCTCAGCACCTGTTTATTCAATATATAAAAATTGCCCTTTTTTTCTTCTCTTCTCTGTGTCTGACCATATACTTTTTTTTTTTTCACATGCCAATCTCTAGTTCCATAGAAGAGCAAAACACTTCAGCAAAAGAAAAAAAGTCTTACATTTTCTTAGAGAGTGTGAGATTGAGACACTATTTCTGCAGATTTAGCTTGACAACTGTTGTTTAACCTCCCTTTTTAATTCTCCTTTTCAGAAAAATATTTCGTTATCATCTTCATAAGCTTTTAAGTGCCAAATGGTAGAAAGCCACCAGACTTAGAGTGTTCTGCAGTTGAATAATGTCACCAGTGCTTCAGAATTTATTGCAGCTATAGATTTTAAGGCTGAGGTTTTCAGAAGTTAATAGTTAAATGTAGGGTCTTTCATGCATATTTTATTATTTTAATAAATTATTAGTTATGGATTACTGCTAAGCAGTCAGAATTTCTGCTTTGATCAGGATACTAAGTAGAAAATACTACAAACCTACTCCAACTTTTAAAATAAATGTGGTAATTTCAAATTCCCGGTGTTTCTTTTTCCTTCTTTAAAAGGGAAACAAATCCTGCTAAAACTGCCCTGAATTTCACCAGGACTCCTCTACGCTAACATTTCATGCTTGTATATTTCATTCATTATTTACCCATATCCAGTACAAAAGTGAATAATTCTCTCTTTAATTGCCAATATATCACTGTTAAGCATACATATGCAGCTGACAGACTGGCCCACCATTTGCTTGAAGGGGAGAGTGTTGAGAAGGCAGCTGTCACAGTGATATCAGTGCTCTGGTCAAGCAGAGCAAGCAGACCAAGCATGCACAAATTCCATTATTTTAGCCTTACTCTTAATCCTGCCACCCTACAGAGAAAGCTTGTTACAGGCTCATCAAGAAAGGGCCTCAGCTGTAGTGTCCTGTTACCTACCATCAGCTGCTGGCCATAGTTGCCTCCCTGGGGAACTTCAGTCCACTGCTTTCATCTACAGATGTAAACTCAAATTTTCAAATCTTTAGTGTGTATTCCCCAGGTGCCCACTTGACTTGGTTTTATCATGCTTTTAAAGATTCTTATTCAAAACATGTTTGACCGTACTTCTTTTCTGCAGTTAGATGAAATTCAGGGAAGTTAATAGTGTCTATGTGGCCAGCATTGTGGTGGCAAGGGGGGTACACAAGGGTGGGAGGAGGAGTATTTGGTAATATTTACTATTTTTCATGAGGGAGCCTAGCAGCTTGAGGGATTGCAGAACAATTGCAGAGAGAGTACTGTACTTACTTTGTTTATTTAAAAATCCCTTTAGGCTCTGGAGTCAATGCATTGAAAGTGCAGTTGCAGTTTTCTAGCAGTAATAGATAAAGGAGCTGTGTAGCCTTATTTAATCTCTTTACTTCTTCCAAGATTTGCATACTTTTATCAACTACATTACTTTAGGGGCTGTCATTGCATTTAACTTCCTGCACATCAAATTAGTGTCAGCTGTCATTCTTTGTATTCATTTGTTAAATTCTATCTTGTCTATAGGGGGTTATGAGGTGGGGACAAAATAAGTGTATTAAAGTTTGCCACAGAAAAACTAAAGGACTTTTGATTTGAAATGATTGTTCAGATAAAGGAAAATAAGCTCATATTTTTACTGCAGCCCTTTAAAAGGCCGATAAAATTGATATAGGGATCTAAAACCTGCCCCTCTGACTGTTAGGAATGGTAAGCAATATAGAACATTCTCATTCTAAACTCATATCTTGTCTTTCCTCCCTGCTCACCACTCCCCCAATTCAATGTAATATTGGTGAGTTTATGGATTAGCACTGGAAAATTATCTTTTTTGGCTATGAAATAGGCATAGCAAGGACAGAGAGAGGAACAGCAGAATACATTCTACCATGTAGACAACTGTTCCCAGAGCTCTATTTTTTGCCAACAGAAGATCAAGTTCATGTATCATTGATTTCCCTTGTGGGACTGGGAATCCCAGCAAGGATTTCCATCCTAATACTGAACTCTAAATGTCTTTGCCTCCTAACACGTGACCAAAGCTCACAAACATTTTTGTTTATTTTACTTTTATTACATCTTCAATATTAAGAAGTACTGCTGCTTTTTCAAGATAATGAATGTGCCAGATAAAATATTTTTTCTGACAAACATTCCAGAAATTCTTCTAAATACACATACATACGTCTTACAGCACTGTCTGTCAGCCTTTTCTGCCATCTTCCTAAATTAGCTTTTTTCTGTCCTGTGTTTCTCACTGATCACCTGCAAAAATCATAAGCCTAGGTCACATCTGGTAGGCCTTTATGAGAGACTGGTGGTATTGAAAAAGACGTGAAGAACTCCCTTATGTCCTGTGGTGTATTAAAGAAATTGGACATTATCTTACTCTGGCATAATTACTAGGAATAACTGAAACTTGGTGGGACAACTCACATGACTGAAAGATCTCAGTGGGTGGCTACAGGCTGCTTTGTAAAGGCAGGCAGTGAACAAGAGGAGGAAGAGTCGCACTCCATGTTATTAAGTAGAACCTTGAATGTATAGAATTTAACTGTGTTAATTATTGAAGTCCTAATCAAGTTTCCCTGAGTCAAGATCATAGCAGTAGTCTTCCAGGCAGATTTCTGAGTAGGCATCTGCCACTGACTTTAAAACCAGGATGATAAGGCCAACAAGGCAATATTTAGCTCACTAAAGTAAACTTTGGGTCAACACAATCTCATTATTATGGGCAACATCAATTATCCAGATGTTTATTGGTAGAACAATACAGCAGCTTGCATGCCATCAAGTTTCTGGAATGTATAGAGGCTTGCTTCCTCCTAAAAAAATATTAAATTTGTAAGCTAGGAGTGAGGTACTGTTGGACTTGTTACACACAAACCAAGAAAACCTGCTTTGTGATACCTTGGTTAGCAATAGCTTTGGCTGCAGTGATATTACGGAACTTGGAATCCCACTGAATATGCTGAAGACTTTAGAAAAGCAAACTTGAGCTAGCTTAGAGCTAATTTGTATGAATTTTGTGAGAAGACACTATGGAGAATAAAGGAACGAGTGAGTGTTTCATCCTTCTCTAGGAACGATGATAGCCATTCACACCCTGTAAAGTTAAGGGAAGCAGGTGGAGCTAGAGACCCAGGTGGCTTAATTGCAAGCTTCTGAGTCTGCTCAAAACCAAAAGAGGAATACAAGAGATGGAAATACCTGTTGAGAATTAGACAAGTGTTGTCAGGGTGTCCAGACATGCAGTTAGAAAAGCAGAAGTTCCACTCAAATTGAAATTGGTCAAATATGTAAAAAACTACAAGAAAGTATTCTTCAATAATATAAACAATAAACTGAAATAGAAGGAAACAATTAAATGGTGTTTTGCAGAAGAGGTGAATTACCCAGTTACAAAATGCTGAAAAGACAGAGGTCCCCAACATTTTCTTCAAGTCTGTCTTTAGCACCATTTTTGGGCCCCAAGCCTTGGGAACAAATACCCAGTCTAATGCAAACACATGGCCAGTGAAGAAAGAGGGGGTACATGAATTATTACAGGACATGAAAATATGCACCTGAGCATGTTAAAAGAGCTGATGTCATTGTGAGGATGTTCTCCATAATCTTTAAGACTGGGGAGACACAGGGACCAGGAGACATCCCAGAAGACTGTAAGAAGGCTAATGTCACCCCATGTACAAGAAGTTTAAGATCCAATTTCTTAAGATCAAATATTATAGGCATGTCAGTCTTTCTTCAGGCCCTGGGAAAGTTATGGAACAAAACCTTCTGAAGGCTGCCACCAGTCAGACAAAGCATATGATTAGGAAAATCCAAGACAGATTCACCAAGGGGAAAACACTTGTGTCAAAGCATCATGATTGTCTTCTAAAACAAAATAACATACTTAGTTCATGTGGGAAGAACAGTGGACACTGTCTACCTGGATTTTCCCAAGGCTTTTTGTACAGCTTCCTCCCAGAGAAACCGATGTATGATGGTCTGGACAAGAGGTCTGTGGGGTGGATGGGGCCCTGGCTCCAAGGCTCCAGACAGGGGCAGTAAACAGCTCCTTTCCAAGCTGGCAACCTCTCAAAAAACGGGTCCTCCAGGATTCAGTGTTGGGCCCAAAGCTGTTGATCTTCCTAAGTGACCTGGACCATGGGATCAAGTGTACAGGTGATGACGCCTGTGGTGGTACCGAACAGAGTGGGAAATGGGTTCTTGGGAAGGGAAAGCCACCCTGCAGGAAGGCTGGAACAGTGTCTGGCAAGAACCCTATGGAAAGGGTTCAGCAAAGACAAGTGCAAGGTCTTGCACTAGGGAAAACATAATCCTGGAGGGCAGCACAGGCCGGGATCAACCCAGAAGGGGAAAAGCCCAGTGGAAAGAGACCCAGGGGACAAGGTAGACATCAAATGCACACTGGGTGTACAGAGCATGCAGTGGAAAAGAGACCCAGTGCTGGACTGCATCAGAAAGTGCATCACCTGCAGAGACAAAGGCACCACTATCCCACTCGACCAAGTGCTTGTTAGGCCACTCCTGGAATGCTGGCCTTGGCTTTAGCATCTATACAAGGAGCCTGGGGAGGGTCCAGAGAAGGGCCACAAAGACAGTCCAGGGGCCGGGAAGCCTGCTGAGTGAGGAAAGGCTGAGAGATATGGTTGTTCAGCTTCGAAAAAAGAAGTCTTATGGGAGCTCTTACTACCATGTGTATTTGGTCTGGCTGCACTGGAGTTCATTTTCCCATAACCAATCTGTGCTTTGCACTGGCAGTTGGAAAGCTGCTGATAACACAACCAGTGTTTCGGCTCTTGCTGGGCAGCACTGGCACTGCTGCACAGCATCAGCTGTCTCTTCAACATTCTTCCACCCATCAAGGGGGCTGGGGTGGGCAAGATCCTGGGATGGGACACATCCAGGCCAGCTGAGCCAAACTGCCGAGAGCAATAACCCATGGCATATGCCAGCTCAGATACAAAAGCTGAGAGAGGGCAGGAAGAGCCATGGGAGGTATTAGCTATTTTACATTGTTTGCCTTCCAAAGCAGCCACTCTGTATGCTGAAGCCCTGCTTCCTGGGAAGTGGCTGAGCATCACTCATTGATGGGAAGTAGAGATTAATTTACTTTTTCCCTTTTCTTACGTGCATGCAAACTTTTGCTTTTTTGTGTTGGTTTTTTCTTGCTTTTAACTGTCTTATCTCAATTCTCTAGTTGTTTTCTATCTTATTTTCTCTCCCCTGTCCCACTGGAGTGATAGAGTGGTTTGGTGGGCACGTGGCTTGTAGCCTATTAACTCACAGTGCTATGTTCCAGTGTTTACAGGTTGGCTATGAAGAAGATGGAAGCTCCCTTTTTGTAAGGAGTGACATGGGAAAGATAAGGGATAATAGATACAAATTACTCCTGCGGAGGTTCCAATTGGATAAGGAGAAAATTCATCGCAAGACTAATTACCCATGGTAATGATCTCCTCTCTAGGGAAGTGGTGAATTCCCAAGCACTGGACACTTTTAAGATCCAGCTGGAGAAAATGCTGGGCCACCTTGTCTAGAGTGTGCTTTTGCCAGGAAAGGCTAGTCCAGATGATCCTTGAGGTTCCTTCCAAACTGGCATTCTATGATTAAGTACATTTCCTAATCTTTGGGAGCCATCTTAAAAATTTAGCAGTCTAGAGAAATGTTTTAACTAGTAAGGTCTGTTAAGTTCTGAGAACCATGAAACAGAACTCAGTGTTTACTGTAAAACTAAAATTGATCATTTGTATTCTCCAGCAGATCTGTTGGGGTTTTTTATTTTAAAATGGAGATTTATAAAGGATGTGTTGTAGTTGAGAGAGATGCCTGAAAAGTCAGACCACAAAGTTTGCAGACAGCAAGAAAAAATGAGCCTGGCCACAAGCTACGACAATTGGCCAATGAAGAAACAACACTGGAGTATTTTTGTCACTATGTTTCTGGTTTAGGTTATGGACAACATTATGTATCATACTTATATTCTTCCCATATTAATACAGAATATATTTAGATTACTTTTTCAACCTTTTTTTCATAACAATGTCATGAATCTTCTGTTGTACCACAAAGGTATTTGCAATTACTTTTCTTTTTTTTCTGGCACACTGTCTTTGTTTGGAAGACAGGTATCTGCTAAGGACCCTCGCCTGAAATGGAGAATGCAAAACTCCTCTCTCTGAATTGTTATAATTTTAGAATTAAGGGGCTCTCAGGCAAAGATGTGAGGATATGGATAACAGTTCTTTACTTGTGTTTAGTAAGGCAAAACAGAACAACAATAACTATGAGATGAACAGCAGACAGAACCAGGGAAACAGTCCCAGTTTTCTCTGCTGCTGGCACCCTTTCCCCGTTGGTGCAGTTCCCGACACAGGCAGCTGTGGTGCAGAGTCCCGGGATGCTGCAGATGGATCAGGAGCTCCCCGGCGGTGGCTGGAGCTGCAGCACGAGTCCCGGCAGGCAGGGGGTGCGGGCTGAGGCGTGGAGAACACTCGGAGCAGGAGCCAAGGAACAGCGAGGGGGGCAGGAACTGCAGCGGCTCCCGGCCAGGCAGACAGGGGCAGGGTCAGGATTGCCGGGACACACACGGAGAGACCGTGGCAGGAAACCCCAAACTCCGCTCCAGTGGGGCCAGTGAAAGAAAAATATCCGCTCCCCCCTCCTCGAAGTCTGAAAGCCACAGCCTGCTGTTTTCTTCTCTCGACAAGCACCCCTCCCAAAAAGAAGTGAAGTCCACATGCTCCTCCTCTCCCTCCACCTCAGCCACTTCTTTTGTCTTTCTTAACTATCCATAAGTGCCCAGTGATCAGCTTCCTGGCAACTTAAGGGAAAAAAATTCTACAAGAGAACCCAACCCCCAACACACATGTAAAAGAATATATCTTGCTTACCAGCAAGCATGGTTTACTTCTGAAACTGTGAGATGAGCTGAAAAAGGATATTTTTTTTTCTTTTTACTCCAAAATAAATTGTATTTTAGAAAGTTTGTTCTGATGTTTTTTTTTTTTGTCTAAAATGGTGGAAGTGGAGACATTCCCCCTCAAAAATAAATGTAGAAGGTAAAGAGGTTTTAATTGGAGATTATAATATGCTGTCTGTTGTGCTTTCAAGAACCAGAACCCTTTTTTGCTACTATAGTACTCCGTTTTGATGTCCAACAGCACAAGTACTACAAAATATTGAAAAAAATACTTTTTTATTCAAGATGGAAATGAAGATTCCTAGTTATCTCCTTAGCTGCTGCTATATTTATGAATAGGTTAGGACAACTAATCTAATGAAGGATCCCAGCAATGAGACTGTGATGAGATCCAAGGAGAATGGTTTCTCAGGAAGAATCATCCTTTCTTAGCCTTGTTATCATAGCTGAGGGAAGAAGGGGAGGGGGAAAAAAATAGCTCATTTCTGGAACATGAATAGTTTCATAAG
This sequence comes from Sitta carolinensis, assembly GCA_032173965.1. NCBI lineage: Eukaryota > Metazoa > Chordata > Aves > Passeriformes > Sittidae > Sitta > Sitta carolinensis. The sequence continues at coordinate 54,195,139 of CM063313.1, forward strand.
TTACTTGTTCTCCTCCCAGTGGTGTTACCAATGATCTTGTTCTGAAACAGCTCAAACATTTCTTGTAGGTGTGAGGAAAGATATTCTATTGTTTGATCTTCTTTTAAACTTCACAGTCTTGTCCTTAGAGACAGCAGAGCCAAAATATCTTTTTTCTTTGGATTTTTTAAAAAAATCTATTGCATTTTAAGCTTTTCAAGATGAGAACTTTGTAATAAAGGGAACAGCAGTGTCTTCTCTAGAGAGAATGGAGGCCAGATGTCTCTAACCTGCATTGTGAATCATTTTAGTTTAAACTGGCCTGTGGGCTTAAATAAATAGCTGTATTGATTCACCGCCTTTCAAAACAAGCTGCATTGTTTCACAATAAGGCATGCCCCAGTCTTGTTCTCTTATCTCCTATTAAAGCTTGAAAGTACATTGTTGCAGAACAGAATGTTCAGAATACTGCAGAAGAAAAAAATGGTTATTGATGATATCTTGGGCTTGTTTTGTGCCATCGAATGGAAGAGAACCATGCTTGAAATCACCACCTTTGTGTGACTTTAGATAGCATGAAAGAAAATTGTGCTTCAGGTACTTCAGGATAAGTATTAACCTTTGGACAGTAAAACAAGGTCAAACCAATTTGGAAGAAATAGCTAACAATAATAAGAAGTATCTAAAGGTCAGTTACCACACCTTTACATTATTGTGTAAGGTACTAATAACAATAGCAGTACCAATGTGCAGTTGAAAAGGTTTTATTTGTACCACAATAAAAGAGGTTTCTGTTGTTTTGGCTTACAGCTCTCTGCAGCACTATGAGCAAAAAAAAAAAAAAAAAATCAGATGAGATCTATTGGGCTACAGCACTGAAAGCCTTTTCCCACATATTTTCTATGAAAGCATTTTTAAAGCATAAATTAAGTCACAAAAGACTTTTTTGCTTAATGAAATCTTCAGTTTTAGAAAAAAGAAAAGTAAAAAGAAAACACAAAGCCAAACAACCACCAAAATTGGTTTCCTCATGGTCCTTCCATAGTTCTGTATAATTTCCACATTCATATTTTCAAAGTTCTCAAATTCTCGATAATTTTCAATTTAATACTATTTCCTTTAGATAAAATTTGTGCATTTTGTGCCTTAGGAATTTTAGAAATATCAAAAATATGGAAAGTTTGCAATACAGTTGATTTCATTGCCACTGCAGTTATTTGAAAGAAATTACTAAGTGAATCATATGACAGTATGATCCAGGTACAATTATTAGAGGTAAAAGATAAGACATGTTTCTTAGATTTTAAACCACTAGAACTTTGTCAATATTGCTATTAAATCAACTCCAGGATATTCACAACATAAGTTTTCTGGACAGTAAAGCATTCACTTCTTTAGAATATTATGTACAGGTCCATATTTTATATACCTGCTTTTTCTTATTGTTTCCCAATCACAAGCACATCTTCATAGCAGAGGTGAGAAATTATTTGGCAGTTTATGGACTAAATACACAATAGTGCTAGAAGCAATAGGAATATGTCATTGGCTGGACTGCTGAGCTTTGGCCTTTATTTAGGCATTAATATCTTGCTACCCACTGTTAAACTGTTACTTGGATCAGTCACAAGCTACTTTTAAAGGCATGATATTAATTTCAACTTTTTGGCTCACTAGCAATACACTTTTTTTCTGCAGCTGTAACCTCAGGTAACCATGACCTTGGAAGAAAAAACCTGTATGTAAAATTTATACATATTAGAATACAGTATATACGAGAAACAAAATTTTAAAAATCTAAGCAAATAAACAAGCAACAACAACCCCTCAAAAAATACATCGCTTAATAAATTCTATTACACATTTACTTTCTTATGTGAGCTTTAGAGGAGAAGGTAAATTGAATGCATGTTTTCTCATGAATTGGTGTTCCTTGTCTAGCTTTAAATAAAACAAGTCACGATGCTTATGTTGTTTGCCCTAAATCTCTTTCAGGTAAGCAGACCTGAAAGATGAAGGCACAGTGAAAAGCTGGGACACTTAGTATCTGGAAAATTCCTGTGAACCTTTTCTTCAAGTTTCATATCATTGACAGCATTTTCTTGGTAGCTGGTTTGTCATTTTGTTAGTTAGAGATTTTAAAGAGTATGTTGTAATAAATGCATTGTCCTGGGGAAAGTAAAAAGCAATGTCTTCCCTTTTCCCACAAGACTTCAAGTATTCCTGCTTCCTGTAATTCACTCCTGTCATTATGAAACAGCTTACAAATTTGCATCACTTTTTGATTTGTGGTTGTAAAAAAATTAAAATAATCCCTCATGCTCAGTACAATCCCAGGGATCTGAGAATGGCAGACCACCCTGTAAGAGGTGATCAACATGAGTCCTCTTCTGTTTGTTTCCTGACTCTGATAGTACAGCCCCATGAAGAAAATTACAGCTGCCTCTGGAGCTGGGACTGGACTCTGCAGCTGGAGTCAGACTAAAAATTAGGCAGGAGGAAAGAAAAACATGTTGCTGTCAGAAGCCAGACTTCACTAGGACAAAAATAGGTAATTTTTTGTTTTTATTTCTGGACAAAATCTTTTATGTCCACATTTCACTTTATTTCTGGACAAAATATTTATGTTAACATTTCAGGTAGTGGAGTGCAAAAGCAAATGAATAAATCAGCAGCTTTCCACAGGCTGGGCAGAATAAGGAAGAGACTTCCTGTACACAAATATGATTTTGCACTAGCATCCTGAGCCCTCCATCAGATACACACTGACTCAGAAGATGAAGTAGATGGGTGCATTGAAGCACATAATGGTTAGAAGGATATAGACACTATCAGAAGGAATAGTTAGGCTCAGATCTGGGTCTCTGTATTAGCAGCCAGGCTCAGCAATCAGTCAGCAAGGGCTAGGGATATGAATTTCATACCATCCTTTACCTAATGCATAAGAACCTAAAGCATTTGGTAATGATTTGAATAGGAATAGGAATAGACCTACAGAAACAGCTATGAAATCACCTTATGTCTTCCTGGGATGAAAAAGCTTAAATTTAACATTTCAGAAAAACAAAACAAAAAAAAAAAGGTCACCATCCTTTATTTGGCTATGGAAGAATGACTCATTTCTAACTCAATTAAAATAATAAATAATATTACAGTTGGATAAGCAAGAGACCAGTGGGCTGGTAAGCTATTTAACACCAGTTTTTATATACTTCACTGAGCAAGCAATGGACAATTCAGAGACATTAACTCTGTATAATGGCTGTTCTCAGTAGGTACCACAGGAAAAAAAGAAATTCTAGTGTACTTTAGCAGAGGAAATAAGTAATAACTCAATGTCAAACAGGAAACTATTTATAAAATGACTAAATGAAAATAGATGGCTTAGACATAAAGAGACAGCCAGTTTAATGGGTTGGTGGCTGTATTGTATTTTTCCAGACAGAATATTATTTCTTGTCCAAGTGAGCAGAAGATTCCAGTTTTACAAAATTAAGGTGTCCAAGATAAAAATTAAAATAAAAGTATTGGGTTAGAAGAGATACTGACTGTCAGATAATGAAAGACTATACTAATAAGTGATTTACATTGTGTTTTCTACCTACAAGCCAAAATGCAGAGTGTTTTTCTCAGTTCTGTCACTAGGGAAACTGAGGCATAAAGAAATCAAGGGATTTATCCAGGGAAATATTATTCCACTAGACGTGAACTCAAATCTGCAATGGAAGGGACAGTTCTGAAAATAGAGGAACAACATGTAAAAAAATCAAAACAAGTTAGTTGAAAAATTGAAGGTCTAGCTACCTTGTTTGGATCTTAAGTATGCAGTTGTTAGTTGGATAGGCTACAGAAAATAAATATTATAAAGCAATAAATATTGTAGAGCACTGATACATTACCTCTTTTCTTACTACAGCTGTGCTCAGCTGTGGAAAACAGTAGTGACCAATATTCCTGATTCTTTGTGGAAAAAGGAAGGGGCTAAGACTTTGTCAAAGACTCCTTCCTCTGTAATATGAGACATGTTTATAGAAGCTAGAACCAGCATTTTGCATCAGAGAGGTCTGCAGATACATACACCAAAAGGGATGTTTCTATATGTATACTGTGGAAATACTGGCCACGAGAAATGAAATCTTTTCTCAAAGTTGAGCAAGAAAAGAGGCATATTATTTTTCAATACTGTCACGGTGACAGCCATTTTCTGTACAGGTTCTCACATAATTTTAAGAAATATTTAATGTTTTTCTGTGACTGTTTCCTGGCTTGAGCCAACTAGTTATCATCCCTCCGAGCATAGTCACAAAAGCCTCAAGCTTTTTATTTTCCTTTTCTTCTTTAGAATCCTCATCCGTGTATGTTAATGTTCAACTATATTGAATACGGACCTACGGTAGCACAGTAGATTCCTAGTTTTCTCTTAGAAAAGTTCTAAATTGTTACACAGATCATAACTCTGGTGTTGTCTTAAAAACTCAGCAATCATGCAGAAGTTGATGGCACCATGTCATGGCATCATAACTCCAGCCAGCAGCCAAGCCCTACCAGCTGTTCTTTCACTCCCCCACCAGCAGGACTGGGGAGAGAATCATAAGGGCAAAAGGGAGAAAAGTCATGGGTTGAGATAAAGCCACTTTAACAGGGACACCGAAAACCATGCACACAAGCAAAGCAAAACGAGGAATTCATTCACTGCTTCCCAAGGGCAGGACGGTGTTCAGCACCTCTAGAGAGCAGGGCCCCATCATGTATAAATAAAGGTGACTTAGAAGACAAATGTCATCATTCCAAATGTCTTCCCCTTCCTCCCTCTTCTTCCCCACCTTTATACCCTAAGCAGGATGTCCCATGGTCTGGAATATCTCTTTGGTCAGTTGGTGTCACCTGTCCTAGCTGTGCCTCCTCCCAAACTCTCAGCCACCCTCAACTTCCTACCAGCCTGCAAGTGCAAAAAGCAGGAAAGGCCTTGGCTCTGTGTAAGCCCTACTCAGCAAAAACAAAATCATCTCTGTATTATCAACACTGTGTCCAGCACAAATCCAAAATATAGCTCCATAATGGCCACTGTGAGGAAAGCTAGCTCCACCACAAACAAAACCAGCACATATCATCATATCAATTTTCTGTATGTAAAATCATGACTCTCCTAAGAAAACGAAGGGGCAAACCTCCATTCAGACTTCAAGGTTTACATCTAGATGGAAACACAATAAGCCTAATTTGTATTATATATAATATCTATTTACCATTATATAGAGGTGTCTTCAGATGTCTTCTATGGTCCTGTGCAGACTCCAGATAAAGCAGCCTCAGAACTTGCTCCATTTAATGATTGAATTGATTAGACTGAAGTAAAAATAAAGGGTGCAGGAGTGGGGAGGAGAGTGTTGTGTTGATTTCAGCAAGAGTGGAGCCTTTATTACAGTGAGAAATGGTGAAACTTCCTTGAATTAGTGCTCTCACCAGCAGGAACCGAATACTGACAACACAACAGAATTACTCTAGTCTTCCCTTGTACCTGGAGTTTCTCTTTAAACAGTTTGTCAGAATGGGCCTTTCTCGTGCTTTAATCATTTTCACAGCATTCGTATTTTTTCACCTTCATAGTTATCTTTAGTTCACACCATTCTAACCACGTATCAGCTCATATTTTATGTGTTGTAGTGCTCCCAGAAAAATGGCACAGCATGCAGGAGAACAGAGAGCAGCACAATGTGGACCCACAGAGAATGATGAGTCAAGCAACATGAAAGCCTCTGCAATCCACAAGATGCCTCATCATCTCCAGCACAGTCAGCCCACACTACAGCTTTCTAGTCCATGTTTAATGGTCAACAACTGATTTGTGTCTTCTTCCTAAAGCTTTGGCCAGCAGCCTGAGTATTGCTCAGGAATAAAAAAACAAACAAACAAACAAACAAACAAACAAAAAACCAAACAAAAAAACAAACAAACAAACAAACAAAAAAACCAAAAAACCACAACAACACAAAAAAAACCCCAGTCATTTTAATAATCTAAAATAAAATAAAATAACCTTCCAGAGTACAGACTGCCTTTACTTAATTTGCATGTAACAATTAACTAAAAGACAGTTTTTATAACTTAGGTTACAGAATCATAAGAAAAAGTTTTAATTTTATTGCACGTATTCAGTAATTAAGTCTGAGGGAAGACTGTATGGTAAGAAAAATACATGAGCTTTCAAACAGCTCAGTGTATCAACATCAAAGTCATACTGTTATCAGAAACCTTCTGAAATGTGAAAAACATATCCAAAAGAATACCCATTAGGATTACATCTGAATTCTGACCTACACTTTTTGTTGTTTATTAGATCAGCAATTATGAATCACTGTAAAAGAACTACAGTAATTTTTTTATCCCCTATTGGCAAAGAATGGCCTTTCCTGCTATAATTGTAGACACAGATCTTAGAATTAGAAAATAGGAAAACAAGAAATGTTTTGACATTTAAATTTTATTTCCTGTATTTTTGCTTGACAGTATGGACGGCCAGACAGTTGTATTTTGAAGCTGTAACTGTTAGATTACAAAGCCTTGAAATAAATTCTGTGTCAAGAATAGACAAACCCTATGCTGCTGCTTCTCAAAAAAATATACTTTTGAAAATTCTGAGGCTTTGGAAAGAGCAACATAATTTTTCCCTCTCTGGGTTTTGGTTGGTTCATTGGTTGGGTGGATGAGGTTTATAATGGTTTATTTTTCTGCAGGAAAGCCAGCCACCACTAGCTTTCATTAAACAATCCCCACCTCTTTTTCTGCACCTTCCTGTTCCTCTTGATAGAGAGCTATGCCAGATTTATATATTTATATCACCACTTACCACTCCAGTTTGCTGAGGCACGTCCTAAACTCTGCATTGCCACTTTGGCACCTCAAAATTGCTGTTGAAGTCTCAGCATTAAAACACATCATCGGTTTGAGGTTTGAAAGGAAGGGGGCCTCTCCAGGACCACAAGCAGAGACATTCTTCAAAGCTCAACTGTGAAAAATCCAAGATCTTTTGAAGCCCAGGATTGTGGTCATTCTTTTTTTATTCTGTACCGTCCCCTGAGGGGCCCTGAACACTGTGTCTCATGGTGGCTGCTGGCTGCCCAGGTGTCCTACCACCCGTCTCGGGGATGCTCCATTACGCCATCCTGTTTCGGGCTCTGTTCGTGCCCGGCCCGGCGGCTGTCCCGCCGCACGCCCGCCTGCCGGGGCCCCTGCGCGGCGGCGGTCAGGGAGCCGGGGCCGGGGCCGCCGCCGCGGCCGGGCGCCGCCGCCGGGCCGGGCGCCGCCGCGGGCGGGCCGGCGGCCGCCGCCGCGGGCCGGGCGCCGCCGCCGGGCCGGGCGCCGCCGCCGGGCCGGGCGCCGCCGCCGGGCCGGGCGCCGCCGCCGGGCGGCAGGCTCCTCTCACCCGGAGGGCGGTCCGCAGGACACCCAGCCGCTAGCCCTGACCGGAGGTCCAGCTGGTTCTGTGGCTTAGTTTGTTTCGCTTCGGCGCTGTGGCTGGGATTGCCGGCCGGGCTCCTTCGGCTGCTCTGCTGTCGGCAGGCCCAGAGCCAGTGCGTTCTGCCCGCACCCCCTGCACAGCCTGCGCTGGAGGTCCACACAGTCCTGCTGCTCTCTCGAATAAAGAGCAATTCCCTCTCCTCAGAGTTCCAGACTGGCCATCCTAAAGCACCAGTATCCATACAGGACAGTTCCCCAGGTGTGCTAGTTATCCCACAACATCTGCATGAGCCCAGTGAGTTCATAGGCCTAAAGCTGCATGCAGACTTCTAACTCCTGCCTTTTTCCTATGCTGCCTACATTAAAAAAATCACTTTAGATGGGAACCTAAACATGCTGCTTCCTCAGAAAGAGCATAAGTATTTTCCACATGAAGCAACCCCTTGGGCACTTCCCTATTTACATGTCCTGCTCAAAGGGATTTTACTTGAGTTCACTTCCATTGATTATCAAAGTCCTATCCCATGACTGTGTCTCACCTTCCTCACCCTTTGCCTTTTTTGTTAAAGAATCTCTGCCTTTTCCATCATTCTCAGTATAACGACTTTTCTGCCAGGTTAGGGTAGGGGAATGCTCTATTTCCAACTTCATAGTCAAGAGACTTTTCCTGCTCTTCCAGTACAACTGGAGAGCTGGACTCCTGAGGGGGACGTGAAGGAGACCCACTTTATGTCTTCCTCATCTTTTCTGATGCTCTGCAAGTTGCTGATCTCCTTCCACAATTCTTTCATTCGGTGTGCAGCTCCTTAGCAGCTGCACACCTCCTGCAGGCCAGAAGATCATGTGTCTCAACCATAGCAGGAGGCTTGACCCTCTCTAAATCAGGATGTTGCAAGCATCCTTTGTCACGGGAAGATGGCATAGTTCATTAGAAGAATCTAGGTCTGTTCTTACCTTAGCCTTATCTCTGTCTTTATCTGGCTGCAGCTGGAGCTCTCCCATTCCTCAGAGGGATCACAAGAATACTCCAATCATCCTACATAAATTGCCAGAAAGCTCAAGAAGATCTCAAGAGGAGCTCAAAGAAACTATAGTATAGAAGCTGCAGTGCAAACTGCTGTATCTGTCTGGGCCATTTGATCTATAGTCAAGGTAGTCAAGAGTTATGATCACTGGAGTCAGTGAAAACACCTCACGACCAAGAAATACTCTCCTTAGATCTAGCTGATAGGTAGATATAAGATGCCTGAAACCATGCCTCTGTGCAGCTGGCTCAGTCAGTCATTTCCTTTATGTATGAAACACTCTCTTAATAACATCTTGAAAAATGCATTTTCTCCATTCCAAGCAAAGTAAGCGATGAATTTGCAATAGTCAGGGCAAAGCTGACACGGAAAAGAAGGGTGAGGATACACCCTGTGTTTAGACAATGGATTGGCCACAGCTTGAAAAATGCACATCATATCAATGTGAAAAACTAGCAGCATTCTCAGGTGTTGCTTCTATGTTCTTTAAACGCTATGCTGTCTGACGTTCAAAAGTAGGATATGTTCCTAAAGGGCTATTTTTATTTTGGTATATGAAAAAAAGGAGCTTAATATACACTCGAAGCCTTGTGTAATTCAACCTGATTAAAATTCAGTACACAATGACAAAAAGCAGTTTATACACATACAAAAAACCCCTCAAAACTAAACCCCAAAGCAAATAAACAACAAACAAAAAATTATTAATGTCATTCCAGTTCTATTTCTCTCTTCCTTCCTTGATACATGAAACCTTAATTTCACTCTTTGTGTAAATTACAAGGACTGATGTTACACTCTTTGAACACAAGGCTCAGCCCTGTAATAATACAAAGAAAAGTTCACTGTCTTTGTAATCCCAGCCAAGACAACTCAACAGGATGGATCATGGTAGTAAACATTCCTATACCTTACTTATATAGATCCAATTACAAGACCTAACCCTGGATGTTTGCATGGTCAGGATAATCTTTATTTTCACCAGCTGCACTATTTTCCACACTACATCTGGTAAGAAAAGGTTCATGGCAAGGCTGTGACACTGTCTTTTAAGGTGTCACTATGAATTCTGCAGGAATCACGGACTCCAAGCACAGAAGAGTAGATAGGGTGCCCCTGTGGAGACAGCACATCAGGTTTTGATTATCTTTTTACTCGCTTCTAATACTTGCCAAGTTTAATTTATTTACATTCATATATTTGTGGGAAAAATACTTTTTGAAAAAGCTACCAGTTTTACCATGACTTCATGAGCAGATGCAGTATGCAAAGTATTTCATGGACCTGAATCTTTCTTAGTAGTGTTTCTTTGCTCCCAGTTTCATACCACTTGCTAACTGGCTAAGATTAGACAGAGGTTCGGTACCTCCACCTCTCAAGTCATTCAACACTATCACACAAAATGGACATCAGACTTCCAAAGATTTTCTTTAGCTGCTCCAGCAACTTAGAAACACATCAGTTTAAAAACCTCAGAAAAAGGCAGACAGCAATTTTTTGAGTGCAAGAGCAAAGGGTATGCAGAAATATTATGTGGCCCACCGTAAAAACCTTGAATTCATTATGAAGTGTTTCTGTAATTTGCATCTACTCTTTGAAATCCTAATTGGAAACTGAATGTAATGCATTGGAGCATAACTCACTAGACACAAAGAAACCTGAAATTATGTCCTGCTGGGTTTGGATGTGATATTTATCCAATGAATAGTCTGAAACTGTTGAAAATTTCTAACTATGTAATGTGGCCAAACACTACTCTTAAAAGTCTAAATTAAGTCATGTTCTGAATAAACAATAAACATGAAAAACCATATTCTGCACAAGAGCTATTCACCAGTATTGCTGTGCTAAACGTGAAATTAAATAAAGTTAGCTTTCAAATGCAATGGATGCCTACAGGCAAAAGCTTCTTCCTCAACTAGACAAGAAATAACGTGAAGATTTATTTGTTATTTTATGCTAATTTAGTATAAATACACATACATGCATTTATTTTATTACAGGAATATTTATTTGGTTTTACAGCTGAGATTAAAAAAAATCATCACTATTAGCTTGATGAACATCCTTCAGCTCTTCTGAAATATGTCCAGAATGGCTTCACAGATTTGAGATTGATATATAGCTTTGATTATAATCTTTTCATTGTGAAGTGAGAAGTTAATTCATGACAGAAGTGTTCCATCTTTGTTGGAAGATCTTTGGATGTTTTTCCACATCTACATTGGAATCCAAGTAGTTCTGGTCTTGACCACAGATTTTCTATAAACATAGTCTCCTGCAAACCATCATATGTCTACCTTAATCTCCCTCTGAAATCTGTGAGTAATGATAATTAGCTCTTTGATGCACATAATTTTTGTAAGGAAAAGAATTAAAGGTGTTATGTAATTCCACTAACAAAATATGCTATCATAAAAAAAATACTCCCATGATTTTATTGATTTATTTCTTAGGCAGACATGAGGAAAACAAACATGAGGTTAAAGACTCTTTATATTGAAAATAGCATAGCTTCCCTTTTGCAGTCTATTTTGCTCTGTTCTTTATTCTTTTTTAATAGTAAGTTCATTTCTATATTAAGATTGACATTTAGAATCAGAAGATTATAAGATCTTTATCAGAAAAATTAAGTGATTGACTATCTCAATATTTTCATTTTACAAGTGCAAAATGTAGATTTCACAGTTAAAGCACTAAAAGCACTGTTGAATCTAAGTAGCATTTTTATTTCCATATTTTCAAAAGAGGCAGGAAAATTAACTGCAGGTTTGTGTGGCATACAAGTGAGCACATATAAGGAATATGCATTGTTGTCTCCTGAGTAGATTTGTCACATTACTGTCTAAAGCTTTTGTCTAGTGTCACTTGACTGGTGACAGTGGAAAATCAAAAAGATACTGAATAACATACCAAAAACTTACTGTGTCAGGAGATCTAATCTTTGTCTGCATGTAATTGCCTTATTAAAAGATTTGCAACCTTACTCTTTCTTCAATTCTGAAGTAAGCCAAGAAAACCAGTTTTTTAAGAAACTCTAAGTCTTGTGATATGACAATTGTGTATAACTTATACTGGAAACTAAAACTACAGCACTCTGGTACTGTGGCAATGATAAAGATGCTTCCAGTGCTGTCATTGAAGCTATGAATGGCACCTTACATGAGGCTTCTTCCCCCTCCGTCCCACCTGCTCAGGGAGTCTCACAGGCAGTACGACAGTAGCTGTATATGCGGACATAAGGATCCCATTTATTCTGTAATAGGTATTATTTATACCTCATATTCCAACTGCTGCTTTGTACCTGTCTGCAGCAGCCCACAGAGCATGAATGGGACAGGATCCCCCAGCTCCCCCAACTTCTCTGATCCCTGACTCCCAGCAATGTCACAACCCAGCAGCAGGAAAAGAACTTATTGCATCTTTCTGTTGCCAATACCCATTAAAAATTGTCAGATTTCATAAATAGTATAACTGGATGAAACATTTCTTTCTGCCCTTCAAATAATTTCCTTTTATTTATAGTGATAGTTTACTTTTTGATTGTATGGAAGGCATGATACTGCTACCCTTAGCAACCAAAATGATTACTTTTTTATCAGCAAATAAGGAAGCAAGGCATAATGTAAGCTTCTCTTCACAGAGCTGCATTAATTCAACTCATGCTTGGCTTGGGTACACCATTCCTTTTAGCCCAGAGAATAAAACCCAGTATTTTTTTTCTCTCTATCCTAAATGGTGTTTCAGAAACATCAGTTTCTGCACTTACTTTTACCTTCCGAACTTAAAAGCACTGTTTTGGCAGCAGTCACATATAAAAATTTTGGTATTATGGAATCTAGCCTAAGAATATTTCTTGATAATTATATTTTCCCTTCAGGCTAATCAAGACAAATTAGGCAAAGACTTGTGAATACTGCATCCCATGCTTTAACAGTACAGTGAATATCTACTTCCAGAATCACAAACATGACCTGAGCACAAAGAAATCTGAAAATTAGGCATAAATGTATGTGGCTATTCATTTAAATATTTCGCCATCCCACACAAACTAAAATAATGCAGGTATTTTTTGTTCCAAATTTTTTTCCCTTTACTATTTTATATAACCAAATGCAAATTGAGCCAAATGTTTAATTCGCACAATGAGAATCAGAAAAATACGAGTTTAAATGTAGATGCAATGACGTCTTATTGCATATAGATGGCATATGAAGATTGAAGTGCCTTAATAAATAGCTGATAATCTTACTTTAAATTGGACACTTACAATCTACTTTCAATCTCTCATTAAGAGGAAGTTCAATAAAATATAATCTTAGAAGTTATTTACAAGTCATGTAACCTATAAGTACAAAGGTGCCTATTTCTGGCAAGAAATGAAATAAACTGTAAAGAAAAGTTCATAAATATATTTTCTTTATTTGTATTTATGTGACTATGTGCTAGTTATAGATACATAAAAATTTACAAATAGGAACCAGCAGCTGTTTAAGGTGCACAGAGAATGGGTCCTTTAAAGCAAAGGACCATGGCAGTTTTCTTATGTCAAATTGTGGGTAGAAGGTAAAAAAATATTTCTGTAAAAAAAATTTGAATCTTTTTGCTCCAAAGCTGTCTGGACATGACTTTTCAATGTTCTTTCTAAATAACTGAAACTGGCTGTTGTCAAAAAAGTGTGATTACTCTGCCTTTCAGCCCAGGTCTTTGATATCCAAGAATAAGAAAATTCCTCATTACGGGTAATTTTCTACATAAATCTGTAAAAAATTTTACAAAACTAAAAGAATAAAACAAAATTTCTCTTGCATTCCATCCATGTTCATTCCCACCACGTGCTTCTCTGACAGAAGAATCAGGCTGTACTTCAGGGTTTACATCACTTAGGTGTCTTCTATCAGGAAGAAAACTTACTTAAAAAACAATTTAGAAACTATGTGGTTTTGACTCACAGTAGTTTGATCTTAGAGTGCTATTATCTCTGTTCTATCAAAGCCTGGGCTGTGGTGTATATAATGAGCTGGAGAGTCTGTATCTACAAATCCATCACTCATAGTGATAAACATCAAATTTCAATTACTTTTTTTTTGAATCATTTACCAATATGCAGAAATAAAAATGTTTGTTGCGATCATAACAAATTTCTATTGAAAATCACAGAGGTCTCACACTGCAACAAATGTCCTGGGAAACTGGCAGAACCAGAGCATCTTGAAAAATGGGAAGTTCACGTGTGCTTAGACTGATTGTTTTTCAGGGCGTGTGCCCAAGTCAGGAAGAGAAACGCAGGATTTCAAATATTTTGATTTTTCTTTTAAATGGAATAAAATCTTCTTTCACTTTTTTCTTTCTTTAAATAATAAACAAACATTGATCACTCACCTTCTTGCACTGACACAATGGATATATGATGAGCACACTGCCAAAAATCAAAGTCATGAAGCTGTCAGTGGAACAGTCCCAGTGAACAGTAAAATTGCCAAGACCTCTGTCTGAGAAAAGTAGCCACAACATAAAAGCTGTCTGGAAAAAAACCCCAGATTTTCCTGTGCAGTGTGATAAAGCAGTAAAGTAAAAAATCATAAAAAAAACAAAACAAAACAAAACAAAACAAACCAGAAAAATTGCAGAGTGCAGAAGTCATGAATTCTTATCATGATTCTGCTCTGACTTAACTAAGGACAAACCAATATTCTTGGTACTGTCTGGATAATTTTCAACAGTTTTGTCAAAGAATTTCCAAAACTTAAGCTGAGAGTCTCAGCTGCCAGATCAGGAAAATTTAATACCAGGAAGTAAATGATTGAATGAAATTGCTGAAAATTTCTAACTATGCAAAGTGGCCAAACACTAGTCCTATAAGTCTGAAATATGTCATGTTCTGAATAAACAATAAATGTGAATAGCCATATTCTGCACAAGAGCTATGAAACAAAAAAAATGTATTGTTACATTAAATTTTTTATTATTTTAAATTATTTCTTTTCATTTCATTATTTCATTTCATCATATTAATTTAGCAGCTATTTCTTCAACAACTATAATTATCACCCAGGCAGATGTGATATGCTTGGGGACAAATAACTGACATTTAAATATTTAATCCTCTCATCAGAAACCTGCTGACATTGATTTCCATTACAAATAGCAATAGCAAAGCCTTTAGCTCTAAAATGTAACATTTTAGAGGCCACCTCCCTCATTTATAAAATTATATTGCTAATATTCTTTATGTGCTTTTGAAAGATTGTCCTATTTTCCTACATCAAGTTCCCACGTCCTCTTTGTTCTGCATGGGAAAATCATTGAAACAAGATTGAGTACTTTTGCTTGCATTTATTTAATCCAACCCACAGAAACACATAGCTGTCTAAAAGCAAATGAGCAGACTACTTTAACAACTTGTGTGATCAGGAGAGTAAAGTTTTAAGATTTGCTAAGCCAAGAATCTTGAAGAACAACCACAATAGAAATGGAGTTCTTTTTGAAGTGGTAAATAATCACTTTTATGCTGAAAAGGTGATTTCTGAGAGCTTGAGGACCCTCAGCTGGCATAAACCAGACAACCAACACAGGGGAAAACCAGGTTCTCATGCAGAGGGTGAGGATGCAGGGAAGGCCTGGAGGTAAGAAGAGATGAAAGTGATGGAGTACAGCAGCTGCTACCATGCAAGGCAGCTGCTGGTGGCTGGGAACCTTTGAGAGAGCTTTTACATTTCCATTTGTTGGTGGTTTTTGAAGAGGAACTTAGGAGTGAGTGCCCTTGGAGTTTTCTGGTCACAAAGCTGTGATTTCTACAGTTTCAACCTATTGATGTGATCAGGTGGGTGTCCATGTACAAAGATGAAGTATAAAAATATGAAAAAAAGACATGATTTTTTTTTTCTCCCTCTGTAGGGGAAAGCCTGCGCAATGGCAATAGCTTGAAGTAGAATACTTGGATGAATCTGTTTTTAAAAAGTAAAAATGCTTATTTGTTTCTCATTTGTAAAAAATCTTACTTGTATCAAAAAATTTAGAACAGTGGATTATATTGCAGCACCTGGGGAAAGCAATGGCAGTTCAATTCCATTAATTTTACATCCACCACCTTGTTATCCCGTCCATTCTAAATTTTATTATTTTCCCCATATTGTTTTCATGTGACTTCAATTTACAGTTTGATGCTCTATACTTTGACTTTAAAAGGACTACAAACTTTTCAGAGCAGGCATAATGTGTTCCTCTTTGTGTTATGTGTCCAGCTGACCAGTGCTCCAGCTTCAATTACAAATGTGAACACAATGTCAGAAGTAGAGAAGATCAAGTGTTTAAGACG
Organism: Sitta carolinensis; assembly: GCA_032173965.1. Classification (NCBI taxonomy): domain Eukaryota; kingdom Metazoa; phylum Chordata; class Aves; order Passeriformes; family Sittidae; genus Sitta; species Sitta carolinensis. Next base: position 54,210,919 of record CM063313.1, read on the forward strand.
GGTTCACCTGTGCCCCTCTTCATTGTACCACATTACTTTAAAAATTTCAAATTATGTTCACTATTACAACAGTGGCAGAAGCGAACTTTGGTGACTGAAGATTCAGCTTTGAAATCTCTCTTTTAATGACTTTATCTAACATCACATCAGACATCAGATTAGTGCAATACAGAGCATCACAAGTATTTCAAAGTATTAATTGTCTCTGTCAACACATAGACTTTTACAGATTTAGAATTAATCTAACAGCACCAGGGAAGGGGCCTGAAACAAGCTGCTATAAGCTCAGTTACAGAGGAGGTGGGTGTTAAAATTTGGTTTGGGAGGCACACAAAGGCATAGCAATTATGAAAACTTATGCAAATTTTAGGGGGTCAAGCATTTACATCAGTGATATGAATAAAAGGATAGATGTCAAAAGTAATGTAAAATCAAATTTTTATATGCATCCACTTCCTAAATGGGTTTAGAGTCTGGCTATCAAAGGTCATCTATATTACCTAGAGAGTTTGCAGGTATTCAATGCTTTGGAAAAATAAGAACCTATGAACTTCAAGTCTGAAATAACCATAAAAGAGAGGACAAACACTAAATGATAGATGAAAAATGTAGGCATACTAGGTATTTCACAGTTTCAAAGCGAATGGAGTACTGGGTCTCTTGGTACACTGCAATGCTTGATTTCTGAAAAAGGGCATCTTTATGACCCACTGAGAAAGAAGTAGGACTAATAAATAATGTTGGACAGATTTCCATAAAATTGGATCTTGGTCTTTCGTAATATGATGAAACTAGAGGATATTTCTAGTCAGCAAAGGTTTTTTGGCATATATTCAATTGTGTTAAGGGAAACTGTAGGATTATTTTATTTTTCACACTTAGCTCATTGAGCTCTTCTTCTAAGGTGAAATTTCTGACTTGCTATAGGAGTTTGAAACAGGCATGTATTACCAGAAGTATTTTATTAGTATAAAATATGGTGAGGGTAGAGCTTTCATTTTAATCCTTGTTTTTTCCTAGGCTTTTTTCCTTGTTTTTTCCTTGGATTTTTATGTTAAATATAATTGAAACTATATTTTTTAAAACTATAACCTATTGGCATACTTAATGTTTTACATATTTATGAAACTGTAACTAAGACAAGAATCACACAATCATATATAGAAAATAGTATAGAAATTTTTCTGTCTATGATGGGTACACTTCTAAAATATGAGCATGGAGATTTGAATTGACAGACAGGTTGCTCACCAACTCTAAATATGGCACAATGTAAATTCAGACACACTGAAATAAATGTGCTTTTTAGTATCTGTTTCAAGTTATCATAACCAGTTTGGATGTCAGCAACAATGTATGAGCCAAAATAAAAACAGTGGGTAGAAGAAAATTGGTGTAAACAGATTGGCATCTACCAACTTGCAGAAACTGTGGTTTGCTAACTGTCTGACTATTTTGGTAGAACATGGCATGCATCCAATGCAAACTTCTTTAAAAAAAAAAAAAATCAAACAAAATTCAGAGCATAATGAGAGACCAAGAAATGTAAGTTCATATCTCTGTTACTTTTCAGAACTCTGTTTCTTCTATAGAGGCATCAAAACATTTACATTCTAGAGATTTTAAAAACTCTTCATTTTTTATGTGCACCTTAGGTTGTTCTGCAAAGGATCAGAGGCTTTAAAGATACAGTTAATATTAAAACAATATTAAGAATGGAGAAAGAGGATTTTCTGAAGGCAGGATGCTTTTTCAATATTTGTAAACAGAGCTACAGCCTTTAATTAAGCCATTTTGAGTTGTTTAGATCTGTCCATTACAGAAAGAGGTCTGAATGGCTTCAGTAGATTAAGCTACTTCATTTAAGAGCAGTCATAAATCTAGTAAAGTACACAATCAACACAGCAAATAAAGAGGGTATCCACACTGCTCTTTAATCCCTCTGTCCCTCACAATCCCTCACAATCTCTGGTGAATTATGACCAAACCGTCACAGAAGAATTTTCCTAGGAATTACTATCCTCAACCAAGCCAGAAAAAGCAGCAGCTGATTCATTTCTATCTGTGTGCACCACACATTCTGGAGCATTGAATGACAGAAGATAAAGTGAACCACAGAACTGAAATCGCATCTCTGCATTACCAAAGTTGGCACATTCACAGGAATAAATCTAAATTTACACTGGTCCCTCTGTATAAGGCTGAATTAACTTTCATTACGCCAGGGAAAAAAGTACCACTATAGAAATTGAAACATGACAGTTGCCCAGAGTGTACTTGCTCAAATATTAAGAAAAATACCGTAATTTCTTCAACTAGCTAATCTTATTTCATCTTCAGAATACATAAAGAGACATAAGTGATTTAAATGGGATTAATTTGGGGTTCTTTTGTATTCAAACTCAACTTTATTGAAAAGTAGATGGACTAGGATTATTGTGCTGCTTCAACCTCTATTTCAATGAAGGTGAAATCATAAAACATCAGCTGAAGCAATGGAGTGCTAAAGAAAACAGAAGAGAAATAAATATTTCATGCTGCATCAACAAACAAACAAACAAAATATTTACTTCTTTCTCTTGATCAGGATGCTTTGACATTTGATCATAATTTATAAAACACAGACATATATTCCAAAAAAATTGTAAATCAGAAGGAAACTGGGTAGGATGGTGGAAGCCATCTTAAGTGTAATTATCAAGAACCCCTTCATAGTAACAAAGAAAAATCTTGAGCAACATGCTCAAAACAGTCATCTCAATCTCTGTGAGGTGTTCTCTGCTGTATCTTTTAAACATGAGCAGCAACTGAGGCTCTGCTGAGGAACAGAGAAGGAAACTGAGGAAGTGACCAATTGCACTACTTGTCCTATGCCTGAGTATTCCACACTGAATAGAAACAGCAATTCTGCAATGTGCTCCTTACTCATACAGAACTCATGCATTTGGTCCTTTTCTGTTCCATAAAATAATTCTAAAAGATGTCTAGTGAAAAGCTTTGAATTATGTGGGGACGCCCCCTACGGAGAAGCCGAGGGTCAATCAACACTTGGACATCACTGGATCCACAGGTGGGGAATATTTTCTACTGGATGTCTCCCTCCCTCTTTCCCTCCTCTGTCTCTCGCATTCTCTCCTTCTCCATCTCCCTCTGTCTCCCCTGATCCCTCTTCCTCTCCCTCTCCTTTCCCCTTCTCTCTTCCTACCTCTCTCCCTCTGGTCCCCTTCTCCTTTCTTCTCCCTCCCCCAGCTTCCCCCATTTCTTTCTGTCTCTCTCTTACATTCTTTGTTAAATAAGATCTATATTGCTGACTTTGGCATATGGTTTTAGTCACACCTTACTTTGGGCAGAGGCCTCTTCCACCAGTCAGATCTTAACAAGGGGAGCATCCTGTTTCATCCTGGCCTTCACCGCAGGCTGCAGGGAATCTGCTCCACTGCCTGGAGCACCTCCTCCCCCTTCTTCTTCACTGGCCTTGGTGTCTGCACTCCCACAGATGCAATGCTTTTCTTCACAGTAACATTTTTTTCCTTCTTAACTATTTTACCCCAAAGGTGACAACGCTGTCACAGATGGGCTGTGCCTTGGGTACATCTTCGAACCCACTGGCCTTGGCTGCTTTGGACATAGAAGGAACTTCTAGCAGCTTCTCACAGAAGCCACTCCTACAACCCTCCTACCAAATCATTACCACACAAACACAATACAGTGTGTCAAATACCACACAAGTACATTACTGAAAAGTTAAGAATGTATCGTTTTCCTGTAAAAATTATATAATCTGCACCAATGAAATTAACTATTGTTTCATAGTTATTGTTTTTACTTTTTATCTTTTTTTCCCTTTTACTTATTCTTAGAGCAATACTCAGTATTTAAATCCTGGTATAATGATCGATTTTTTCTATTTCAGCATTTGTTCAGTTGTAACTGCCCTGTTTGGTAGGGCATTTTGAATAACCAGAAGGTTTTCAACACACCATTCATCCTATATATTTGTGCAGGTGATAACATAGTTGTGCCATCCATGCACAAGGCAACCTTATTGTATACTACTACTACTGTTACTACTCACAATAATTGTAATTAATTGGGGGAGAGAGAGGAATGAAAACTAGGAAAGACCACTGGTGAACACAGTTGCTGACCTGATGACCAAATCCCAGCTCACTCCTGAGTAGTGATCAGCTGCTCCTGGTCAACTCCCCCATTTATATATTGGGTATGACCTTCTGTGGTGTGGAACATCCCTTTGGCCAGCTCAGGTCCTCTCTCTTGGCCATGCTGCCACCCAGATCCTTGTGGAACTCCTCACTGGCAGAGCATGAACCACTGAAGAGTCCTTGACTCAGGCTAAGCAGAGCTGAGCAGCAGCCAAGCTAGCAGTGTGTTGTCAACATATTTTCCACACTGAATCCAAACCACAGCACTGTACCTGCTACTAAGCTGAAAATTATATTAGCTGAAACCAGGACAGATACAGTGGACACCTCTAAGGAAATGCTGTTTTCAGTTAGACACCTGTGGACTTTACAAGGACAGGAGCAGCTTGGGGAATGTAGTTATAAAAAACAGTAGTAGCTTAAAAAACTAAATTAATCCAAATCCAAGGTGAATAGTAGTGAAAAGTACATTTTAATGCCTATTACAAAGTTTGGGGCTCATACTAAAATCTCACTAAAGGTCTGTGGCTTTTTAATGGAAATCTAATTGTGTTTTGAATTAGTGCGTTACCAGTTCCATTACACTTCCTCAACCTAAATCATTCAGAGAATTCATTAATTATTAAAAAAAGTCTGTTAGTTATAAGAAAGAAGAGAATTCTGGATAGAGAAAATGTCCTTATTTTAGGAATTCAAAACTACACAGCTAGAGTGCCAAAGTATCTTCAGGCTGTTGATTTCAGGTGAAAAAGAAAAAATTGGTCTTAAGGGAACACTTGAGTGTTTATGTTAACACAAAACCACAAGAAGTCAGAGAAATGAGACTTTCCAAAAATACACGGCAAGCTCATTGTCCTCCAAATTAATCTACTTTTTCAACACACTGTGAAGAATGCTTTCTGAGTTTTGTTAAGCTTAGGAATTCCAGCTTAGAAAATGAATCTTGTAGTCTTCTGAGAAAAAAATAATTGATTTTCCCTCCTTTCTGCTTTACCTGTGAATATGAGTTCTGAATTACATATAATCACAGACGTGGGGTCTGAGGTGAGGATGGAAATGAATAGCACTTCTTATTGATTCTTCACACTTTGTAACCACTCAATAGATTACTCAAAACATCATCTCTTGGTGACAAAGTCTGCTGCAGCCAGACTCACATTAAACCCAGCACCACCTGCAGCATGTTGCATTTCAGCAGCAATTAACTTTCTCTCACAAACCAATTTTATTGTGTCCTGAAATGCAAAGGGAAATCTTGCCCTTGAGACAGACAGTGAGGATTTTGCCAACATATTGTTAGGCTATGGGTTTGGCTCTTTGTTACAGATTGTCAGGCTATTCATTGGCTCTTCCTGCCACCAACTCTCCCATACCAAGATGCAGTGAAACTAAAGCTAAGGGATATTGAGCCAGATTTTCATGTAGCTTATGATCAGATGTGTATTTCATGTACTCTTTCAACTCCTTCTCAATGACTACTCTAACATCAAAACATCCTGCAAATAAATTAATGGTGTGTTCTCATATAATCTCTTTACACACTTCTCAAAAGTCTAGTCAATCAGTATAGGGTATAGTCAAAAGCCTGACATCAGTAGAGTGCCTCTGTCAGAAAAAAATCACCAAATCAAGTCGCATCACTAATAAATCATAGTTAAAAACATTTAATTTAAAAGTAGTGGTTTTTTTTTTTTTTTCTGAAGAACATTAGGTGCTTTTAATTCTAGTGGTAGTCTTTTGTGATGCTACATCAAAGACTTCTATACAGAGTAGAACTTTATTACTAATATACAAAGAAAAAACTATGTGTGAGACAGAAAGATTTGCATACATACACTTGCGGATATGGCCTAGTATTCACCTTTGGTAGGAACTTTTGTCACTCAATTAATAAGCTAAATTAACAAATGCATAAATAGTAGGCTTTGTGAATTATGTGGGGGTTTTTTTTTCTTTTCCTTTATTTTCTGAGTATATTCCTAAAGCCTTTAAATATGCCCAACACCTATTTAAATTAGTGATGGGAGCTGGCATAGAGGCAAGAATTTATTTTTAACATGAAGAGCAGCTTAAAAGACCTGAGTTGTTTGGTTTTTTTTTTTTTTTTTCACATATTTCAAATATCACCTGGAGCTCTTTTTCAGATTTTCATGTTTCTATAGGAATTCTAGTGATGATGGAAATAGATTTTCTCATTGATCCTGCCTTGGTTTACCTATTTACAAAATGCATGATAAAAATGCACTTAAATCACTAGACCAAGAAGACATCAACTTAAATTAATTCTCAGATGTTTGAGTGAAAGAGACTCTGAAAGTAGAAGATAGTTTTACATTAAAACAAATCACTTGAGCTGTGTAACCAAAATAAAACAAATATGCCAGTCTATTTATCTGTCTTTAAATCTTTCCTCATCTAAAGGCAAGGACTTGTCTTCCAAAAATTTATTTTTCATCAAAGTGTTAGGGAGTTTATCTTCTTCTAAAGGAAATAATAGAAGTCCACATTACCCCTAAGATTACAGGTTAATGTGAAAAACAGGATAAATTTCCTCCAGCACCACAGTCCCATGGTGATGACTGTACATGTCCTAATGCACATTTCTAACTGCAGTACTCATAAAGATTCTGCTTCCTCTTTTGTTCTGCAAACAGCCTCCAGAGTGGCTTTAGCAATTCCTGAAAGAGAAAAAGCTCTTTGCCATGCAAACAGATAAAAAGGAGTGAACCACATACAGATATTTCTCACTATTATGAAAAGCATTTCCATAAGGTCTTTTCTTATCTAATGGATGGGGTATGGAAAGAGAGGAAAAATAAAGACAAAGTTATTTCTTAAATGTAGTGGTATGATTCACATGCTTCTTGGTAATTGTTACAATGGATAAATAAAATGCAATAAAAATAAAATAAATTAAATGGATAAATAAATGCAATCCTTTAAATTGTTGACAATTTGGGTGTCTGATTTTATCAGCCACCACATGTTCTCTCATCTGTCTATTTACTTTCTGCATGATAATTTCTTTTTGATTTTATAGTCTTCTGACTTTTAAACTACATTTTGTAGTTTTTAACTCAGTTCAAGACAGATGGCTGCAGAAGACTAATACAGAACAGCAGCTGGAAGGACCAAACTGAAAGTGAGCACACTTCCTACTCAGGTGCTCCCAAGTGAACACAGGTACAACCTGCTGTAACAGAGTTGCTGGCAATTTTTTTCCCCTACATTTCCTTGAATACTAACTTTGCAGGAGTGGATGTTCACAACAGTAGCAGTTGTAATGCCACAGAACACAGAGAAACCAAATACCTTTGCTAGGAGGAGTGAGGGGAAAGATGGCATCTCCCTGATCCCCATAAATACATGAAGGGGGTGAATCTCTCACTGCATTTTCATAACTGGATTTGGTGTAAAAGGAGAAGAAACTAAATGATGTGGCATGAGTATCATTAAGCAGATTAAGTATATTACAGTATCATCAGGTCATGCAGTTGCACCATTAGCTATTGTCACAAAGATGCCACAATACAATTTTTTTTAGCTCTCTGGAGTACTGTTTGATGACATGATGTATTTTCTACTGCTAATGGTTGAGTACCTCTGTGTTTAGAATAGGAATTTACTAATTTAAAAAATTACATATTTTATTCTGACTCTGCTTTCCAGATGGTACCTAAGGATGGCCTGGCCCCAAGGCAGAAGAGAAAACTTGAAACTTGAAAACATAGGATCCCAAAACGAAAGACAGAAAGAAACAACACAAAGCCTGTCATTTCAGTTAGGAAATACACATCCTTTTCTGCCACAGGTGTGCCTATAACTCAGGCAAGCAGTTCAGCTACACGGGGGATGGTAAATCAATGTCACAGAGATATATAAAGCAAAAAGCCTAAGTCATCGCATCTTGGCAGAAATGCAAGACCAAACATTTATAATTTACTAATATTCACTTTCCAGACTTTGGAATGTAGATATATTTCTACCCAAATCCAGACTGGATAATGCTTATCTAGATATTTATTTATTATAATTGTATTAATAAAATAAAACACTTGAGTATCTATGAAAACAATAGATTCTCAACAAGCTAGATCTAAAAATAAGTGCATACACATGAAATGAAATAAAAATGCTAGCCATTTTCTTAGAGGATATAATAAGAAAAACATAGCAAATTGATTATATTCTGATGATATTTGCATTGGCTGGTTAAAATCTGAGGCCATGACATTTGCCTAGCAGCTAATGAGAAACTAATTGTTCTTTGTTTGTCATATGATACATAAAGAACATCAACCCAAAAACACAGATTGTGAAAGCACAAAATCTGTTGAAACAGTGAAGACAGATATGCAAATGGTAAAAGCATTTTTAAGAAGAATTTTGGGTTTGAAATATCTCATAATCAAATGTTGTAATGACTCAAGAGATTAAACTTAATATCCATACTTTGCTCAGGTTCAGCTACATATAAACTGGAATAAAATCCAGAAAATTATATGAATAAGAACAACCTCCAATAATAAGAAAAAAAAGCTCTTGGTCAGAAATTTAGGTAATCCACAGTAATAAACATGCTGCTATATTGTTTTTACTTTTATTCTGAAATGAATTTATCAATACATCAGTAGGCTAATTAAAGAGAAATCTTTAACATCTACTATATTTTTCTACATTAATTACATCTTTTTTTCATTCCCTACATTTTTGAGGGACAGAAATCTTGTCAGTGTAAAGGTTTCCTTTTATAAAAAATGCAATCATCCTGATCTCAAATTCCAGACAATATTGAGGAAATACACTAGTTTTCAAGCTGTCTTCAGTAACTTAAAACTGGGCAAACATAGAAACATGATAGAAAGGCACAGAAGAACAAACCAAAGAAAAGTTACTTTCAATTCAACACCCACTGCAGGGTACAGTGAATTCCCCCTAGGGTTCACTAGGTAACAGGACATAACATTAATAAAGCAGAGTTCTTGTACAAGCTGCAGAGAGATTAGAGACATTATGCAGAGAAGGGCACAGCTTTCGAAATTTTTCAAAAAGTACTAGTCTTTGCTAGTACTCCAGAGCTTTTGCTTAGATAGTCTTTTGGAACATAAATACCTAGTATACACTTTCTAAGTAAAAAAATTAGAAGTATTGTATTGGTCAAAATAACTTCTATTTTTTGTTCGTTTTTATAATTTCTTCAATCATGAACTATTCTCTTTTTCCCACATCCCTGTACAAACACCTAACACTGAACACAACAACTTTGTGACCACCAAATGCTTAGGAACTTTGTTGAGGCCTTTGTTCCTCCTAACATTTAATGGCAAACTGTCATACCCTGTGATTTTGCCTCAAAAATGAGCCTTTGTGCAAGAGCAGACCATTGTTTCTAGGTGCTATGGGTGAAATGAGCCTTCTTCCAGACATAAACATCTACCTCTCTGTCCATAGGTATGGACTGTTGTAGAGACCAGCACAATGACTTACTTAGAAATCATTAAACTTGACTCTCAATCTCTCAGGTTCTTTAGAAAAACTTGGATCCAAAACCTGAGTTCTCCATCATGGTCATCGTACTTCTTGTGCATTGTATATATCTTTATGCATGAGAATAATTCTATTTTTTAAGTATTCATTGTGTGTATATAATTTTTAGAAATAAAATTATTGGGGTTTTTTGTATGCTGCTCTCCAGTTCAGTCATACAGAAATGCAAATAATAAAAGTAAACTGTAATTTCTTATTTTTCCATAGATTCAAGGATCTAAGCAAGGTCAACAACAGTGTATTTGTGGTGCCTATCACAGGTAGGAAAACAAAAGATACAAGACAAGCTAGGGTAAATAAAGGACTTACAAGAATTTCAACTCCTTTTGATTTATCTAAACTCGCACTATAAAGCAAAGGAATGAAATGCACCGTTGTGCCAGGACAGGGAGTTAGGACAACAGAGGAGCTCAGGTCTTCGCTGAACAGCCCAGGAACTTGAGGGGAAGCTGTTGAGCAAAGGAGGAGGAGAAAGAGGAGGCAGTAGCATGAGTTCATGATGTGCAGGGAAGACAGAACAGGAGGCAGTATTTTCCAGCCAAAGGTGCCTACGGCAATGGGCTACATGTCATCTGGGCTAACAGACTGTATCAGAGGAGTGATGTCAGTCTCTGGGAAGGAAAGAACAGTGTGTAGGGAGTGGGGGAGTCAGAGAAGGTTGTTTTGCAGACATAAGAGTTTATGTGTGGATATGCACTTTGACTGTCAATACTCCACAGTGGCATTTGACAGTGATAAAACTTCTCTTGCTAAACACGCACAAGCAACATCTTCCTGGAGAGACATCTTGTACTCCTCTCACCGAACCGTTGCTGTTACAGCTCGCCACCTCCATCCACAAGGACTGGCGCAGGGGAGCAGCTTCGGGCAGAGGCCGGGATGGTGCCAGGAGGATGGCAGAGGTGGCCGAGGACAGCGCGGTGCCGGACGGCGGCTGGTCGCACGCTGGACGGCTGGAACGCTGCCTGCCGACGGCGATGCGCTATGCCAGGTGCGGGCTACGACAGCATCACCTCCGGGAATGGACCGCCGTTCCCACATCCCCTCCGCCTCTTCTTCCGCATGCCAGACGTATTTTTTTTTTTAAGGCGGATGTTTCCTGCAGTCGGATGGGAGAGTGGGTCCCTCCCCTCTATCCATGCCTCTCCAGCCAGCTCTCTTGCTGTTCGTGCGTGGTCTGGAGGAGCGGTGGGGGGGAGCGCTTGGTCCGGGCTGCGAGGCTCGCCCTCCTTTTGTGCGCTGGTTTCTAGGTGTAACCCGCAGCGCAGGCAGTTCCCTCCATCCCTTTTGTGACCCTGGCAGAAGTGTTTCGAAAACGGATAAATGCGCGTGTGTTTGTGTGTGTCTGTATGTGTCTGTGGGGTTTTTCGTAAGCTCATGACAGAGCACTATGAGGTCAGAATGGTAAGTGTTTCGGGTTTTGGTTTTTCTCAGTTTTTTTTTTTTTTTTCCTTAATTTTTAGATTATTGCAATTTCTTCCGGAATCGAGGTTTAAAAAAAAAAAAAAATAATAATAATAATAATAAAAAAAAAAAAAAAAAAGGAAAAAAAAACACGGATTCATCCGGTCGGGGCGGCGGGCGCGGTCCCCGGCGTTCGGCAGGACTGGTCAGGGACGGGCTAGGCAGGGCAGAGAAGGGCAGGGCAAGGCGGGGCGCCGTGCCCGGTGTGGAGCCGCCTGCAGACAACCTTGTCTCCGACGCGCTGCCCTTGGCGGAGCGCTGCGGCGGGACGGGCGGCAGAGCGCTGCAGCCGTGCGCGCCGAGACAGGGGTGTGCGCGACAGAAAACCACACCTCCCTCCGGGGCAGCGCTCACAAAAGGAGCCGGACAGTGCACTGTGAGGGGTCATTTCTTGTTTGTTTGTTTATTTATTTATTCTAACAAATTGATGTGATTTTCATAAGGGATGTGTGCCTTAGAGATGCTTGAGCCATCTAAAGAAATAGCAAGTTTCCTCGCTTCATGATTAACGTGGGTAACTTTGTTCATTGCAACATTTAGCAATAGGTGAGAATTTATGTCGCCTGGTAGACGGTAATAGTTAACTTGCACCGACCTCATTCTGTAGATATCAGAGTAATAGAATATGGGAAGTAGCAGTAAGTATTACTTAACTTCAGCATTACTTAAAGCAATACAGGTAATTTTCAGTAGTTTTAAACCTAGTCACTGTTCTGACGACACTTTTAGGCTATTGACTGTTGTTGAAAGGACCTGAATTTACCTGGAGCTTAAAGTGAGGTACTCTAAAGTGAATCTAATAGAGCAAAAGAAAGAGAGGAAATAATGAAGTCTGCCCTGGCTGAGAAGATTTCAAATTATAAACTCCCTAGCTGTAGGTATAGTCAGGGTTGATTTTTCCTGTAATCATTTATATTTATTAAGCAAGGTTTTGGTTTATTTTGTTTTTTAATGTTGTCTGTCCAAAGGCTGTAATGTTTAGATTGGTATTTTCCACAAATACAGCTAGATGAACATTGATGTATTGCAGAATTAGTTTGCAGCGTCTCGTGTTCAAAAATACCATTCTTCCTCTGAATAAGTCAGTTATTGGTAAAATATGAGTATATCCAGTTTAACATTTGTTAGGATTATGAACTTATGCAGTTTTATCCTGCACTGGCTGCAGTTAGTTGAACCCTCCTAAGAGATTGCAGGTGGTATAACGTACTTGTATTTCTGTAGCCAGAAACCTGTATTTCTTTTCTTTCTATCATAAAGGCTTTCTCCTCACACATGTATTAATATTTTCCTTTTATAGCAATGACACAGAATTTAAGTGCTGCAAGTATTTATAATTTTTATGCCTTCACTAATGGCTAACCTTTTATTTTCATCATTTAAAGCACTAAGCAGGAGCAAAGTGGTGAACATGGGCAGGAAAGGATGTTGAATTTGTCAGAAAACTCACGTAACTAGAAGGGACCTCACTTTTCTTATGTGTAATCTCCACTGTGCCATTAAGTTCACGGGTAGGTAGTAGACAGGTTTACCTGTGCCCATGGCTAGTCCATTTTCATATCACCCCTCACTCAGATGCGCTCAGACACAGAGGGGGCAGCCACCCTTTGGTGCTCTCTGCCCAGAGCCTGCCCATTCCACCGCAGGGTAGGGTCATAAGCAGGACCTTCATTTACCCTCACCTGCATCTGGTTATGGAGATATCACAGGTTATGCATTAGTGACTGGATTTTTAAAAGAAAAAAAACAAATTCCCCAATACACCGCCACCAAACAAAGCAAACAAACAAAAAACCAAACAAAATAACAAACCAAAAGGAGAACAAATCCAAGAAATCTGAGAAAGCTGTTGATCAAATTTAACCCAAACTGCTGAAAAAGATTGGCAACGAAGAAAATTGGAAGACTTGTGGAGGCAATATTTGATAGATTTATTTTGCTTGACAGTGGCTAAGAATTTGTTTGTCTGAATAGATGATTGTAGAGGAAAGGCTTTATTTTCCTCAATAATTAGAACTACATAGGGAAAAATGTCTGCATGCTTGTGCAAACACATTGTGTATTCTACCTTCCTGAAGAATATGTGAACAGATGTTCTGATGAAAGTGTAACTGAAAATCAGAGCAGTGACTGTGAGCAAGATGTACTCAGAGACTTCCTGTGTGAGATTACCAGGGCCAGGGTGGGAAGCCCTTGTACACACCTGAGATTAGACAAGTAGGAAATGAGTTTAAATTCTTCTGATAGCGCACTTCCTAACTTCAAAGTCCAGCCTTAGTGTGAAAAATGCAAGTTAAAATGGAAGTGCAACAGCAAAAGTACCAGAACTACATCAAATAGGAAAGACTTTCTTGAAAATTTATGGTAAAGGTGATTTTCTGGAGCTTCCTGGTCACCTTCTTCTGCTTCCTCAGGACTTTCTAAATAATTATTTGGGATTATTTCCTCCCCAAGCCACCTAAAATCTGTGAAAGCCCCTGTCAGTTGTTAGATGCCAAGTACCGAAAATGCACATAAGGCATCAATATTTATTCTACTAGAAAAATTAATTATGGCAGTAGTTTCTTATTTGAAACACTTATCAAAACAAGGCGGCAAGAACCTCTTGTTTTAATGCCTTAATATAATTTCAAAATAAAATAAGATCAGTTCAAATTCTTTCCTTTCTGCCAAAGTATTTGTATAATTTCATGAAGTCTTGCTCTGTAATACTTGGAAAGTTTCTGTTCCGCAGATTACATATAAGTAAAGCATGAGTTCATACTGAACTACTTGCTAGTCCAATCACTAATTTTCAGTAATGATTGTCCTCAGAAGAGAGTTTGAAATTTTGGGAGTCAAAGTTCTAAATGGTGTTGCTTTGTCTATTTTTATGGAAGAGATTGAAAGTAATGGAAAAATAAGATTGTAGTTGTTGCAGGGTTTCCATCTTCAAATAGTGCAGATATCTGTTAGAGATGTGAGAGTCATTTAAAATTTATCTTAGCTTCAGTCATGAAGTCACTGCAGCACCTTACATATTTTAAGCTTAGTTAATTGCATGCTTAAGTTTACCACATTCTAAGATTTCACTTGCAAGAAAATAACAAATTAAAAAAATAGAAATTACTTTGCTTTGTTTAACAGGTATCTGGGTCTTTTTAGACAAATATTATTACAGCCTAATTTTCCTAACCTAAATGTTTGGTGATTCATATAAGGAAAGCTGTGACCTAAATCCTGAAAATAATTCTGCATGCCTGTAAAGTTTTAAAAAAAACCCAAAAAAACGCCGACTGTAGATATGCTGTCAGAGAAATTCACATATCTTTGATTCTCTTTAAAAGTACTGGAGGTATCATGAACGTGCTTTCATTTTCTATTTATACCAGGGTATTGTTGGATACACCTGCACAGATACATATCTCATATTTATTACAGAAAACTAAACATTTTTAATTTTACCTAGTTCTTAAAATTAAAACCTCTAAGCATCATGGAAACACAAAACACATTAAAATATTTACTTAGGAGCTTTAAGTCACCAAGACTTTTAAAACCTCAATGCTTGAAACTTTTGTTTTTTCATGTATTGGTGACATTACAATCAGTACTTCAGATTTTAGGCATTCGGAAACCTGTGGCAATAAAAGAAAATTTACATAAGTATCTATGAAGGAGTATCTGTATTGAAACGAAACCATTTATGTGGTGGAGAGTGGGAGCTGTGTTTTTTGTGGAAGTTCGCTTCACATTTTGTGTTACTTGCCCTGGGTGTTGTTTCGTGCCATAGTGAAAAAAATGCCAGCCTAGTCTAGCTCAGTGGAAATAGGGCTGTACAGATTAGAAATGGTAGATAGAAAAATCAGGGTTAACATGACCAGGGTGTTATTCTTCTGAGGAGTCAGCAAGTAGTTATTACAGCAAGACAAGTTGTTTCTGTGAAATGCAGAAGGTATTGACCAGTTGTTGGGAGTGCTGTGGTGCTGTTCTTGCCTTGGGGCTAGGAAGAGAGGACTCCCTTCTGCTCTTCAACCGATGCTTATGTTTAGTCTGAGAGCTAAGACTGACTTCTCTTCTAGAAATGAAATCCTCACACTCAGCTGTATCTATGGCCACAGAAGCATAAAATTGGCACATTTTTGAGAATGCTTTTTTTTTAAAGTATGAGACCTAAATACTTGATGTCATTATCAGTATCAGAGATACAGCCACATATGGCCTCAGCAAAGGAAAAAATCTACAAATATTAGAATTTCAAACACTTCTATTTCCCCCCAAGAGCACAATTTAATGTGTATAAACCGTTTTCTGCTTCAGTGGCTACTATTTCTACAATGTGTCATAGCTGCTGGGATCAACATGGTCGAAAGTAAAGCTGGTTATTCCCTCTAGGCATGATTTTACACTTTCTTGTTCCTGTAACCCTACTAACCATTCAGACAATCTGCAGAAGTGATAATTTATAAACAGAATGGCAGGAGTGGGCATTGAGACCCAGGGAGTACAGGATGTTATTTTTAGCCAATATTTACCAGCAAGTCGAGGTTTTGGTTCTCAGCTATACGAAGATTTTAATGCTTGTTAAGTTCAGTTTGTCTTTCTAGTTAAGAAGTGTTCATTAAAGCAGGCTGGGATATTTAATCCAGATGATGTAAACTGTTTTAATATAAGTGTTGAAATTTAACATGAAAATATTTTGATATGTTATTAAATATATTAAAATTTAAACTAAAATCTTACAAGGCAAATTTGGGAGGGGAGGGGGGAGAAAAGAACAAAACAAGTACCCTGACTAGTGTCCCACCATCAGTTATGATTTCTTTAAAAGTGAGTGACCACTGGATTTTGCATTAAACTGAATATGCTGTGATGAATTTTTACATCCCATGGCACACTATGTTGTTCAAAACATACAGCATATGAAACAGATGGCTTGGGAAGACTGTCAAAAAAAACCTGCTGGGCCATCTCTGGTGTTACCTTAGAGCAAAAGAGAGGATGAGTATGTTTGCTGTAATTTTTGGCTTTAACACAGCATTCAGGAAGCTCAGTGTCTGAAGGCATACCTACTCAATCACAGTAACACATATAAAAACAGATACCTATTTGAGGGTAATAGAACAATTATTTGAAATTGTGAGCATGAAAGGAAGAATGGAAAAATGCAGTGGCAAAGGGGGCAGACATTTTTTCAAAATTGTATCCCAGGACTGAGCAACGCAGAGAAATAAATTTAATCAGGACCTTCACATGACATCTTTAAATATTTATGTGTACAATATAGTAGAAGGTAAGTCCTGCAACCCTTAATTTATTTTTTTTTAAATTGCGGTCACCTTGTGAAAGTAACAGTTGTCTCTCCAAGACCTGCTTGGTTATGGTTTCAAAATCTCCAAGCATTTAGAATCTTCTAACCAAGGGCAAGCAATGTATTTTGTACTAGAGGCATGAAAATCAAACCCTGCTGTATAAATCCGAGTACCCAAGACAGTGTCTTTTTGGGAGATATTTCAGGTACTGGTAGTATTGTAAAAAGCAATCCAAATTCTTCATGTTCTTGTCCACAATAAATTTTTTAAAGCAGCTGTTTTGTTTCTTTTCTTTTTAACCCCATTCCTGCAGCTACATACTGTCTTATTGAACCTTGACTGAGAATAACTAGATCTAGTATTTCAAGTCAAAATTACTAAAATTAATAAATATTCAGTAGTACTAAAAAAGCAATTACATCTTTGAGTTTGCATTTCCAGAAGCTAATATTACTAGGTTACTATTCAAAATGTGGACATTGCAGCATAAGGAAATAATTTTCTTGCTTAATGCTGAATTTCTGTTAGCTATTAAAATGACCATCTGAAATGATCACTGAAAGCTTCACAAATAGTGTAAATTTTTGCAACTTATTTTTTTCATTTGTTGTTAGTTTCTTTTAAGTATTATCATTGCTCAGTTTTCTGATAAGACTGAAATGTTTAACTGGCTCTCTCAGCTATATTTTTATATTTCAGCTCTGGAAAATCATTACACATGACTTCACAATACAGTTATACCAGAACTTTGGAAGATAAGTACTGCTAAAATGATATTATAATGCTTAAGTTTAACTGTTATATTGAAAATACACCTTTAGCCTATTTTTGCACACTTTCTTTCTTGGCAATGGGTTTTCATTTCCATGTTTTAGGAAAATCCTATAAATTCAAAAAGGAAAAGAAAGGAAGAAACATGTGAAATACTCTTGTACTCATTTTGTTTGTGATTTTGAATAGCTTTCAAATTAGAATGATTCTCCCAGATTTTTATAGGCTTGCCCAATCCAGCTGTATATTTTATATGCTAATTTAAGTTCTATTTTTGTTCCCCTTGGGATTTTGAGTGATTATAATTGTTGCTCTTCAAAAGCCAAACAGATGATGATTGCCGCTTCAGGAATATACCAAAAGAAACCAGCTTTCATTAAACCTGCTCATCCACTTCATAATTATCTCCATTTTTTCTCACTAAGAAGCAGAAAAATGGCAACTGCAGTTCATTGAAGCCAGTTCAGTTATTTAAACATCACTTTACTGAGATAACAGGAGGTGTTAAAGCAGAAGGCTTTTCAAACACTAAGATGTAGCCAGTACTGTGACAGAGGTGCCAACTGGAAGACCAGACCCTTCATGTCAGCTTGAAATACAATGCTAGAGGCCAGAGACAGCAGAAGTTGCTGAGACCTCCACTGTGCCTGGGACAATTTCTGTTGGACAAAATATAGATTGACAGTGATTTTGCAAGGTATTTTCTGGTCTGTCTGCTCTGCAAGAAATGAGAAGTAAGAGTAAGCAGAAACATGGGAGAGGAAGAAAGGAGGTTGGAGCAGGCACTAACACAGACAGTAAAGAAGATAATAAGTAGGCAAATGATACAAGCTTTGATCACAGGGTCAATC
The DNA here is from genome assembly GCA_032173965.1 of Sitta carolinensis. Taxonomy (NCBI): domain Eukaryota; kingdom Metazoa; phylum Chordata; class Aves; order Passeriformes; family Sittidae; genus Sitta; species Sitta carolinensis. Next base: position 54,229,006 of record CM063313.1, read on the forward strand.
TTTGTCACCCCTAGTGACTTTTGGAATGAGCTGGGCTAAACCAGAAGGTTTCTCTAGAATTTGTTTCAGCAATAAATTTTAATTTAATTTCAGTTTAAAAACATTCATGGAGAAGTTTTGCAGTGAAAATCAATGCTGCAGAGAAATGAATCCCCATGAATTGTAACAAAATGCTGCAGTATCTCTCAGTTCATGAGCACTGGCATAAGCAGGGATGAAAAAACTCAGAGGTTTCTCAAGATCTAGAAATATGTAGACAGTTCCTTAGTTCACAAAGTTGGTTAAAACCTCACACATTTGTATTTTTGCTGGTATCTTCTGATGTTTTCCTTATCTTACAAATGTAAATAGTGTTGCTGGATTTTTTCCTACTTGCTCTCTGAAGTTTGATTCCTTCAGTTTACAGGAAGAAGTCTGACCATATGTGTTCCCATTTGTCCTCTGCTGCTTTCTTTATGCAGGCAATCAGTGAGAGTGTCCCTGTATAAATCACAGTTTACCACTCAAGGGGGTTGATACAAAAACAGTTTCATCATCAGTTTCTTCTTCAAAGACTGACTGCAGCAGCTGTCTTAAAACTTGGATCTTTTGTCAAAGAAAGCAAGATTCTTTCACAATTCTGGTCTTCCACAGGTCACATTTATGCAAAGTAGATGACCAGGAAAAAAAATGGAAATTCACGAAGGGATGAATTTGTATTTTTGTTTCTTACATTTAAAAACCTATATGAGAGCAGAAGTTAAACTCAGCCAACAGTCAGATAGTCCTTTTTATAAATAATGTAAGCAGAACTTCTGTCAACCCATGCCTTTGTGGCTTATCCAGAAGGTTACTGAGTTTTGGCTACAGCAGTGTAAGCTGAGAGAAAAATTGCGTGGCCTACAGACTGGAGGAGGGTTAAAAAAGGCCTTTCAAATAGAACAGAGCTGAAACATCCACTGATTGCAGTTTTGTTGGTACAGCATGGGAGTTGTGAAGTCTAGTAAGCTCACAGTGCCTTGTCAGCATGAGCAGCATAATCCACACCGCCTTGAGACCAAAAGGCAGAGGGTGCAATCCCAGAGCCCAGGCAGCAGACTGCCAGGAACATGGCTTTCCCTTTTGATCCCAAGCAGCTGTATTCAGTATGGCCAGCAGCTTTGGGGCAGTGAGAGTGTCTTAGAACCAGCCTCCCATGTAATCCAGGAGCCACAACAGTGAGCTCTGCTCTGGAAGAAGCATCCCTGTCACATGCAGACCTGGACTGGGTTTTATAAACCTACATATTCAAACACTAGCTGAGCAATAGCAGAACTGCATTTCCTTTCAAAAATGGCTTTCAAATGAAAACATTATTTACTTCCTCCAAAGATTTGATACTGCATCTACATTTGTCTGCATTTTCATTGTTTAAGGGCAAGTTTTGTTCAAGCTGAGCTGTGTTTTCCTCCCTTCCTCATGCTCTGTGGCAGAAGCATTCCAGAAGCTGCAGCAGTTTACTTCCTTTTGCAGGAAAATTAAATGGGTTGCTGAAAGAAGAATGATGACATTAAAATCAGTCCTATCCATAAGGCAAATAAAGAATAAGTGACTGATCTTAAAAGCGGTTAATGTAGGAGTTTATCAGAGCTATCACCTACTTTTCATTCATTATCAAGAAATGTTTCATTATGTCACCACTGCTTAAAAATCAGAGCTCAGCGCTAGACAACATGGGTCAGGAAATCCTAAGCTGGGAATCCTGTCTCCATGGTTTAACTCTTTTGATTTACTCCTTATCCTCTCTTCCTTAATATGCATTTATATTAAATCAAACTAAAAGTGTATTTAGGACTTAGTTTTCCCATTGCTGATAATTCAAATTTGTATTTGCAAAATGTCCTGCACTTAATGAGGAAAGGAACAGGAGGTTGCAGACTGTAGGGAATATTGTATTAATTCTTTTTATAAATGGTTTATTAAACAAAGTGCTGCATCTAGGTTCTATATTTATTACCTTTCCTAAGGTAGCTTAGTAGCATATCTACTTCCACACTGTTCAAACTGTTTCTGTGCTGGAGAGTTTGCAGTGTAACAATGTGTATTCTGCCATATCACTCTCAGATCAAACAGCAAATTCTTTGCACACAGTGCATTTCACAATGGCAAATGGTACTTCAGAGTCCTCTTTGCAGATACTTCTAAGTGCTCTTAGACTCTGCAGTTGAAGGAGTATTTAGGCATCTTCTTTTAATACTTGCTTATGTTTCGTTCTTGTTACATTATCATTCAGAGTACACATCTTGAGCCAAATTAATGTGGAAGGTATTGAAAGTATATACTAAATAAACATTGAAAGAAAACTGTTCAAAAGCAGAATATTTCATAATTATTTGAAAACTATGATTTGCATGTTAGGATTACCTTAATAGGATGGAAGACAACTTTAATTTGTATTGGTCCTTTTTTTTTTTATTGGTTTTCAGCTTTTTGTTTTCTCAACGGTAGATATTTGATTTTATCCCCACATTGTCTGCTTCTAGTGTGATTTCCATGTTTAATTTAAATTTGCAGAACTACAAAACATTCTTACAGAAGCAGTAAACACTAATAAATTAGCTGTAGTGTTATAAGAAATTGTGAACATAATACCTCAGTACTTAATGGCTATAAATATAAATTGTCCGAGTATGTTGAGAAGGAAGGTTTATTTTAAAAATATGGTATCTTTAATCTCAGGTCTTTTTGCAGAGTTCTGTGAATTGGGAAAAAAAGTGCAAAACAGAGAAAGTCTACTCTAAAACATAACAATGAAAACAAAGAAAGAAAGATGAAAAGGCTTAACTGAAAATTCCTGGCATAATAGGAGTTAAATAATGTAAGACTAGAAGGAATTCTTTCTTCTGTAACCTAAAGGCAGCATAGTAAGAATAAAAGAGATGTTCCGTGGTATATAATGTCAGAATAATTGATGAAAATAACTGTTGCTACTTGAACAATTAAAAACATCTTTATTACATTTTACATTATTGACTTATGATTACTAAAGCACTTCCTAAAGCAACAATAATATTTATTTCTCATCTGAAACCGCAGAATTAAGAAGGTGGTAAATTTGATGTACATTGCCATCCATTTAAGAACCGCTCTTACATACAGTACAAAAATTAACTCATGCAAAACGATACATGCATAAGGTACATATGTTAGGCAAAGTTCTTTGCAGTTAAAGAGATGAGAATTGTTCTACATGTTTGGCTACACCTGCTATAAATATTTCCATTCATGTCAATAAGATTATTGTAACAAGGAGAGAAAACTATATGTTGAAGTTTCCACAGTGTTATTGCTCTATATCACTAAGTCTTACCCAAATGGAAATAAAAAAAAACATTTTCCACAACAGCAGCAAAACTTAAAGGTGAGGAAGAGCACATTCTGTCCACTCATTTAGTCTATACAAACATCTTCTGGATCTGTATCTTTGTTTTTAAAGAAAAATAAAAAAGCATAAAAATTCTGTAGTTAATTTTTCTCTCTGTCCAAAAGCATTTTGACTAATCAAGACAATACTGGGTTATGGCTGAATCAGCACTTTACAGTCAGAGCTGGGAGAAACAACAATTATATAAAGACTAAACCCAGCTCTGTAATTTTTAATAACCTTGTTTCTCCTTATGTCAGTCTTACCAAGAATGAGGAAAGACTTGTTGGCTTTGGAGATGTTAGAGGTGGACTGAAGAGAATTATTAGAGGTGATGTCTCCAAACAGCAGATTCTGTTCAATTATTCTTAATGTGCAGTGGAGATGCAAGAAGAGCATTAAGTTGCTGTGGAAGCATTAAGTTCTAGGGGGAAATATGGGTTTTGGTAAGTGAAAAGGATCTTTCTGAATTAATTTGGTGCTTCCCCACCTCCTCTCACAAGCTTAACTGGGGTAATGGTTCTTTTTTTTTTTTTTTTTAATTTGCTATGTGTCTCCCTATATGTCCAGACACTCTGTTTCTTCCTTTCTAATGTTTTAAAAAGGCAGTCTTTCCCAATTCGAATAACTGTAGCCCAGAATACTTTCTTGACTCATTTTCTAATACCTCTGTTTTCTCTCACTCACACTACTGTCACTTGTTTTCTGCCCACTTTCCAGGCACTGGGTGATGCAGCATTGCCACGACTTAGCACCAATTCATGGCAAACTAGGTGGCGGTGCTGTAGAACAGGCTCTTATGATAAACTTCTTTATGACTTTACTAGCCTTTTTATCCCAAGTTGTGGAAATGGGCAGTACTTTAGTAAACTATCTTCATCAAAGTATGCAATTAAATATTGATTTCCTTAAGATATGTATACACTATATATTTTAATACATACTATATAGAAACTATGGTGATTCAACACAGGTAGAAGCAATAAATAGTTGATCCCTCTGTCTCAGTCTTCCATGGAAAATGCAGTTATTCAAGCGGAAAAGACTGCAGAAGGAGTGACTGTATGAACATCACATTACACAATCGCTCTGCCTGGCCCACGATGCTCATTTGAATAATTACTGCATAGTAGGCTTTTAGGACCTCAGACTCAAAAGAGAAAAAATACAAAAATATATTAGCCTATTTCAGTGTGCAAAAGAAACATAGGGGATATGAGTACATTAAACAAAAACTGGGAGAACTAGTAATATCCTATTTGAAAGAAAATAAATGCCACATATCTGACTCTTAGAAAGTGAGGTGACTCTAAGCTTCACAATTCAATTATTTTATTCTGGTTCTGAACTCTCATTGACAGATACAGGGATGCTTTACAAGGATTAAGGAGGAACTGTAGCAAAAAAAAATAAGATAGTTGGAGTGTAACTTGATATTTACTTTTGGTCTTAGTGTAGCAGCTAGGAGCACTAATTTCGCAGTAGATAGAATAAATACATCTTATATAAATCTTGTCAGTTTCAAGATTTGCCATGCAGGGGAAAGAAGAAAAAAGACTGTGGACTGAAAGGCTAAGTAAGCGTTTTTACAGCATTTTTAATAATTGTGGCTTAATTGCATTTGTTGCTTACATCCTCCTTCATGAATATTGGAAATGTTGATCTTATATCTTTGGGAAGAGCAATAGGTTTTCATAATCAAAAAGCAATATCCAATCATCCTGTAACACTCATTTTCTTTTTTCTCCCTGTCTCCACATCGAAAAACAACAAAACAGAAAACAAACAAAAAAAACCTCTCAACCCCTCCCCGAAAAATTGTCACCACGTGAGGTGAACTTAAAAGTGAGTTGAAGGAGGCAGGCAAGTCTTAAGTTTGCAAAGCAAATTCGAGTAGCAAAAGAGAGACTTTACAGCTTCTTGACCCATAACATGACTACTTTCAGTTTTGTATTAAATATCACATGATTTAAAACAGCTTTAATTCTCACAGTGTATCTTCCATTTCCTGTAGAGGATGAGGAAAATAATATAGACATGATAGGGGAAAGATTGTGGAAATCATGCGATCATGAAAATACTGTTTAAAACCAGTTCCCATCCTTAGGAACCATTTCTAGACCGTGAAAATTTAAATCTGGTCCTTAATAACATACATTTTAGTATTTTGCCCATTGAACGTAAAAAGTGTATTCTTCATTGTAGTTTCACATTCTGCAGTTTACAGGTGAATCCTTAGTATTGTTGATTATGTCTGATAATGATGTCGAAAGTTTTCCTTCTTGTTCAGGATGAATTTGGTGGGCGTGTGTATTTATGTGCCTGATGCAGGGTTTTGTTGCCCAAAGTTACCATCAGTAAGTTAATATTTCACTATTTTAAGTGCCCAACTGGGAATTACCAAAGGATGTATATTTTTCCAGAATGCAGATTGTAGCTAGTTTAATTCTGGATTCCCACGTCTTCATGTGGACCAAATAAAAACAAATTGAAAATCAACAGCCAAATGCTGAAAGGCACTTTGAAGTTAGAGGTCTGGAAGATCAAAACAAAACCAACAATCAGTCCTTGAATTCATCTGAAAAAATGCTAGAATGCAAATAGCTTTGCTTAACAGACTTGTATTTGCTTGGTTTCAATGCTTACTGACAGCAGGAGAGAAATGTGTAGAGAACTTGTCTAGTACTTTACAGGTTTTTCAGCCTATGAGAGCTATTCCTGTCTTGGTGTGGTTTAATGGGATTTTTATATGTGGGTTTTATTTACGTTTTGGGTGTTTCATTTGATATTTTTTCTTTCCCCCAGACATTCAACTGATTTTAAAAGACAAAAAGGAAAAAACACTATTTAGAACTGTAGTCATTTTGGTGGTGTGTAATGATAAAAAAATCCTATTCTCTGAGGGAAAATAAAGTTTATATCTAACTTTTAACCTAGCAACTTGCTTAAGTAATGTGATCCAGTACTTTTCTATTTTTAAAGAATATTTTCCAGTTTCTAAACTAGATTTCATGTGTTGTGAATTAAGCCATTTTTTTAACTGGCATATGAATAATACTTGATAATAATCTGCCAGTAGTGATTATTTCTAAAAGAATTTTCCTGTATTCATTGTCAATGTTTCTGTTTTTAAACTATTTTTCTCTTACACTATATTCAAGTTTTCTAAAGTCTTTGTTTTTAAACACCTTTTTATGGTTTTTCTTAAAATAAGGAATGACTGGATGCAGTGTTCTATTTTCAGCTCACCAATGTCAAATACAAAATGTATTAATGTATTTCTTTTTAAGTCACACTCTTGTTTGTACATCTCAGAGTGAAATCCCTCTTCCTTGTGACATCATCTTTCCATGACTCCTGGTGGTATCCTACATCCTTGTCTTCAGGACTGCTGTTAGTCTCAGGTTTTTATTTGCACATTTGATTATGATCTTACTTTTCCAATAGTCACAGTTACTTGCCAGTTATCCTTATTGAGGTTTATCTTGCTGGTAGGTCTGTCTGTTCTGAAAAGATGATTTTGTGTTCAGCACTTAAACAAATGCTTATTACCATTCTGCCTGCAGAAGTCCACAGTTTTCCTTCACTGTGTTGCCTCTTCCAAAACATGGACAGAAATACTATCTTGAACCTAAAAGTTAAGGTCCAGTAAGTCCTTATTGTATAGAGCCATTCATTTGGTACTATCTCCAAGTATCCTCTAGATAATTTTTGTACACCCTTTTTACAATAATCTAACTAACACTATGTTTCCTTTTTATCCCATCCATGCAATGCAAGTTGGCAACAACTGAAAATCAATGTATTCTACTTCTCTGCCTTACATGGCATGATGATTGTAGAAGGAAATAAGATTTTCCCAAAATTTTGTTCCTCAAAGATCATGTTTCCTACTGCCTTAATTCTGGGGGCTTCTTTTGAACTAAGAAGCAGAAATAAGACTCATTATTCTCTCTTTGTACTGAATCTCTGCTAAAGTAATAACAACAAAAAAAAAAAAAATTAAAAAAAAGCACCTTTATGCCTGTTCTGCAGGGCATATATTTATTGCCTAATGACCAAATACACAGAAGAACTTTCAGGAGAGTGAATGTCCATGACATCATCATAATAATTTGCTGTAATTTTGTGACATATTTTGTTCCACTAAGTTGTACAACAGTGCAGTATGTTACTATTACTTTGAATAACCTTTTAGGTATTTACAGCTACATGATCATTTATGATTTGGATTTGCTGGTGACTCATCTCCAGCAGAATCGTATACAGAGCTATGCATAGTACTTCTGATGCAAAAACTGAGTGGATAAACAGAAGAAACAAAACCTCCAGCATCTAAAGACAAGGGGAAAAAACCCCAACCCTGCTTTTAACATATTGCTATGAAAAAAGCATTTTTAATATCCTTTCTCAAAAGTGTGCTGACAGTTGTTCACTCCCCATGTTTGAGCAGTCATAGCAGGTGTATGTAATAAAAAGATGAACTTTATTTGGAGAAGAAGGAAGATAAACTAGTTTCATGCATTTTCTGTAATCCTGCCCTTATATGTTAGTGCAGAACACAATGTATACCTTTACTGAATCATTATTGCCAACTGCAGGCATATTTTATTAATTCAATAAAACAAAAAATTGAAGTTGATACTTAAAATTATGTGGAATATATATAATATAAGTACTTGCTTAACAAGGTCAAAAAAATTCCATTATCTATGTGGTCTGATTATCTGAAAATTATCTTTATACCTATTATACAAACACTTCGGAATTTACAAGGACTTTTTCAGTAAAACAATGGTAGCAACAGCTACTATATTGTTTCACTGTGCTGTCAGCAGGAAATATGCTGGCATACTAAAAAAGTTATCTTTGAGTAATATGTACTTTCCACCTCAACAAATGAAAACAGAAACAGGCTCTTGAAAAAAAGTAAAATCCATCTTTTAAGTCAATATTCCTGTAGCTTTAACACCACGAGAGGATATGCTCATTACAATTACTTTATAACCATAAATCTTTTTCTTGGAGAAACTTATTTTTATGGTGGAAGTCTAATCTAAATGAATTGACAGTATTTTGGATGATTCACTGGAGAACTTAAAAAGAACTTGTTATTTTGGGATAAAAACCAACATTAAATATATTGATTGCATTCTTGCTTTTTATTGTCTCTGACACAAGGTTATTTCTCCTCACATTTACACAGTATTTTGCTGGCAAGGGTATCAATCACTTCAGGCTTTGTTTACGTATTCCCCTCAAATTAGAAGGTGCAAGGGCAGATTGTTATAGTTGAGTTCTCTGACTTGTGAATTTTATTAAAACGACCTGCTGTCGTGAGATCTCTGAAATGCATCTCAAAAACCAAGTGTTTTTCTGATTCAGGGACAGCCACTTGGCAGTAATTTGCTTGTGCTAAAACTGCACAGTGGAATTAAGTTGCTGAACAGGTTTGATCTTATCCACATATGCCTTATGCTTTCTCACATCACATTCTGGTTTTGCTCTCTGCCACATCATCAGAAAAGCTCCCAGATTTCAGGGACAAGCAAAAAGGTGTATCTAACAAAGTGCATGTGCCAAAGATGATTTCCTTCTCCCCTCCCTGGTTCTGCCTTTCCTTTTGGCTCTGAGAAAGCTTACTGTCTTAATATATTAAATAAATGACTCATCTTCTGGGTCCTTGTAACTTCTTCCTTGCTAGTTCCTGCTATGAGATATGTTTAAGTGACAGGCTAAGGCCAAATATATGTGGTTAGATTATCAGAGGATAAAAGTAGTCTCACCTCTCTGCCCTACATTTAAGAAGTCTGACTGGTAAATCTTTAGGTTTCTAGTCAGGTACAGGTCTCTTTTGGCATAAGTACCTTGTCTTTTGTTAAGAAATAGTTAGTCTTGTCTTAATTCGTTATTTGAAGAAGATGGAGAGGTAGCCTTAGTAGCCAAAATCAGGTAACTTAATGGCTTACAAGCCTATTCAGTTACTGTGGCTCTTGAGGAACTGATCACAAGAAATTCAGTGCATACAGAAAACCCTTCTTTAGAAAATAATTCTCTGTGACCTCAGGTTATATGCTCCAATTATATTCCTTTTAATTGCATTTTCTACAGAGCTTTCTTCAAAAAAACACAGATCAAAGATAAGCTGAACTCAGTCTAAAGTAAGTATTTCTGCTGGAAAAAGGTGGAGATATATTTTAATCTGATGCCATTAATCAAACTAAAAACACAGTTTGAAACAGGATTTTTTTTTTTTGTCCCATAGAATATATTAGTGTATGTACCATGGCTCATATTTTTTCAAGTGAATAATTCCAAAGGTCATTACAGATTCTTTTCACAGCAGCAATTAATTTCTCTTTAGCTGGCCTCACAAACACACAGAATTAAGCTTGTGTGCTTTCATGTTTGCTTGACTGTTGTGTATTAAAAATCACAGTGCAGTTCCTTCTCCTGCCGAGGAAATGGGGAATTGAAAATAAGCTGCTGCGGTTTCAAAGTGAAAGTGTTTTGTCCTTTGTGAAGAGCTTGACAGCCAAATGGATGGTTTGTTCTGGGACTCAAAGATATGTCACAACAGTGAAACAGACAAGGAACCCCACCCCAGTTCAGGTACTGCTGGGACAGCGATTTGGGATGGGGATTTTTTAAGGTGTTTTTATTAGAGGAACATCAAGTAAGGGAAACCTGTTTCTCTTTGCTGAAAAGATCCTAATGACAATTTATTTCACTGGATTATCAGCAACATGCTGGCTGCTGTGCCACCTGAATTTCAATTTCTTAATTTACGGCACAGATAAAATAGAATAGAGCTCTATCTCTGCTGCTGTCTACACTGGGCTGGTCTTATCAAGCATGAAGTTTGGTGCATTGCAAAGCTATTCAAGTCATTATCTGGTGAGGACCTCTTGAGCCATCTCTATCTCTGCAGTGTGCTGATAAGACAGCTGTTTCTGTAGCTGCAGTGTCTCTCTGGGCCTCAGTCTTCTTTCTGTGCAAACTACAGCTTTGTCACTGTGCCCTGATGCTGTCACTTTCTCTGTTGCGCAGTAATTTGATCCAAGCACAAAAGAGGTTGATGGCAGCAACTGACTGGCAGGTGACACAGTCTTATTTTACAATTAGATCTGCATTTCACACCACTGGAAATACAAATCCTCAATAAAAGAAACTACCTCAGCTGTGGTGCAGTAGCAATCTGCCTTTTCCTGGTTGCAGTAGGAAACAAGTAAATATATAATAGTTTAGATAAATAGATAACTTCTTTCATGTATTACTTTTTTTTTTTTTTTTTTTTTTTTCCCTGACAAAGGTTCCACAATTGTCCATAGAAAATCTGAGGAGTTTTGGTTATCTTTTGTGGCGATACCTTTTAGTCTCAATTGAAAAAAAAAAAGTGAAACACCCCCTTTTCTTTCCTCATCTAAATGCTAACCTCTTCTTGACAATAGTGTTTATTAACATTCAAACTTTGCTGTGTAATAGAATAAAAATGATATAGTAGACTCAGTTGCATTGTTCATACTACTGTAGTTTTGTATAATGTCTGTATCTTATGACCAGAGGGAGGCTCAGAGAAGTGGGTAAAACAGTCGTGCCCCATACTGGAGTCCATGCAGGTATGTTTTGTCCCAGGAAGTGTGTGTCTCAAGACTTGGTCGGAAACTCTCATGCCTGTCACCGTTTATTTGTGAAAGCAATGGGAACAAACGTAAATTACCCCTGGGAAAAGAACCCATACAGTGCGGGGGCACAACACACACACCATCCATATGACGGCATCCGAGCACCACAAGTCAAGAGCCATTTGTCCGAAGTGCTCGAGAGGAAGTGCCGAGCTCACAGGGATGTCACGTACAGCACGGACGTGTTTTCCCGAGGGTGGGGAGGGACGTTCCTCTTCCCCGGGAGCAGCCCTTCCGCAGCCGCGGCGGGGCCGCGCCGCTGTCCGTGGTGCTGAGCCGGTGGCCGCGCGGCTCGCTCCCATACCGTGGCAGCAGGCGCCTCTTCGCTTGCTTTAGTCCTTATTTTTTCACTTTCATTAAAAGAAAGACAACAACAACAACAGAAAATACCCTCTTTCCTAGCTTGTAAACCTTTTTCTTCCAGCGCAATTTGCTGCTTTTACTGCCATTCCCAGACCACTCAGACCCGGCCAGAGGATTCAACGAGGTTCAGCACGCCTGAATAACCAGCGCCCTTCCTTCCTGCTACAGCGTTCCATGCTCAACGCCTGTTTAATAATCCATACACGTTTTAGCTAAAGGCTGTGTCCAGACAGCCAGCTACTGCTAATCACAAAGACTTCTTTCCAGATGTATTACCTAAGCAAAGGAGAACTTCAAAAGGAAGTGTTTTTCCCTGGGATAACGGAAAATTTAGCTTTCCTTCTCCTGCCGTTGCTGGAATCAAGAGCCTCTGAATACACATCAGAGATGAGAAAGGCCAGTGACAGGTCAATTTGCTAAAACACCTATTTTCTGCCTAATTTCACTTTAGCACTGTGTATTGACAAACATGACAGATGTGATTTCATTATTGCTAGAGATATTAAGCCTCGAAAGAAAATGCATAAAGGATGTTGTCTCTAAAAGCTGGTCACTAATTATAACAGGAAGATTGTTCCTTTTTGGCGGGGAATGTTGGGGGGGAAGATGGAATCAGGAATCCTGAATATCAGACCTGACGGGGAAGCTGCTGAAGAGTCCTTTAAACCTCCTGAAAATTCAGAAGGTCACTCTTCTGGTTTATAATAGCATACGTTTTGTATTTTGGCACCCACTTTAAACAGAGTTTCTTTAGTTCTAAAAACAGGTGTGTATTCACACAGTTTTAAAATTGCAAGAGGTGTGGGGGGAAGAGGGAAGGGCCTGACGTGTTTGGGAATTTTGAGTTAATTCATCAGTCTGCTTAACAAATCACCAAAGTAATTGTTTTAACTTTCTTCCTTTCTCTCTTTTTGTACATTGACAATGTTCTCTTAAGGAACACTTTTTTTGTTTAAACACATGAAGTAAGAAGGCAATAAGCAACTAAATCTAGTAATTCTAAAGACAGAAACATTGGTAAAACAAAAAGTACTTTCAGTACTTTATTTCAGATGTATATATATAAATATATATAAGATGTTGATAAATATTCCTATAAAGAACTTGAGCAGATTACTTTTGGTATCATTAGGAGACTTTCATAAGCAATTTTGCTGTATCAAATGGTAGAATTTGTCATAATTAAACAAGTCTGAGACTGAGACATAAGCTAAAAAAGTGTAGACGTTTGCAAATATATACTGCTAAGAGCATAATTTATACATGCATCCACCAACTGTGTGTGAATAGACATTACTTCATGTAGAATTTTTGTATAAACAGTTTTGAGATAGTAGCTACCCCCACCTCATTCTTTATTCAGTTCTTGGAGCCAGTAGTTTGGTGCTTGTTCCACCAGGGAGTTACTCACCTTTTAGGAGTGCTGCTGACTTAAAACGTTGGTGATACATTGTTAATGATCAGATTATGTGTTCTAGAAAAACATTGGATGCATTAAGCGTAGCACTAATTATGTAAAATGTAAAACCAGTCCCTGTATAGCTCTCAGTTGTCACAGTGGTAGGATAGGGAGATCATAAGAAACAGATGATACACAATTAATTCTATTAATCATTTATAAACATGCATGGACACTCTCATGGAAAAGCTCAGTCTCTATTTGTGCCTCTATTTTTATGTCTTGCTACACACAAATGGCAGAATATTCTAAATAAGCATTTGCTTTCTGCAGGGTGTAAGTGCTTAGCAATAGGGAATACATGACACACACTTGTATTACAGAAGACAGAAGAAAAGCCACATCTAGGAAGCACTTCTTATTTTGAAAAGAAATGATCAAGTACAATGAAGGTCAAACAATATACAGAGTAAAAGGCATGCTTCAGAACACTATGCAGTATTGTTTCTTCCATACAACACCTCTTTTCTTTGCAATCATTTATTTGCTCAGCAATACAGGAATGGACTACATCATTAATAAAACTTCCTTCCTTCCTTCCTTCCGACACTTCCTTCCTCCTTCCTTCCTTCCTTCCTTCCTTCCTTCCTTCCTTCCTTCCTTCCTTCCTTCCTTCCTTCCTTCCTTCCTTCCTTTCCTTCTCCTGCCTTCCTTCCTTCCTTCCTGCCTTCCTTCCTTCCTGCCTTCCTTCCTGCCTTCCTTCTGACACTTCCTTCCTTCCTTCCGACACTTCCTTCCTTCCGAAACTTGCTTCCAACACTTCCTTCCTTCCGACACTTCCTTCCTTCGACACTTCCTTCCTTCTGACACTTCCTTCCTTCCTTCCTTCCTTCCTTCCTTCCTTCTCTTCCTTCCTTCCTTCCTTCCTTCCTTCCTTCCTTCCTTCCTTCCTTCCTTCTCTCCGACACTTCCTCTAAGAATGTTTCTTAATCATATATTAATGATATTAATATATCATTAATAACACTCAATAATATATCCAATCCCAAAGGGACAAGAGCAGTCCCTGGCCCATAGTAACAAACTTGTCATACGTTTGGACAGAAGTGGGTGGGGTATATAAAAAAAAAGAACAAAACCAAAAACGCCAAACAAAACCATAAAGACAAATGACAGAAAAGCAAACAAAAAAAAAGCAGGCTGCTTTCTTGGCAGCACTTCTTGCGAAGGAATTGAGGCACCGCGGGACGGCCGCCCCGGGCGTGCCGTGAAGCACCGCCCCGATCTCTCTGCTCTTCCCAGCCCAGCCCAGCCCAGCCCAGCCCAGCCCAGCCCAGCCCAGCCCAGCCCAGCCACCAGCCCAGCCCAGCCCGCCCATAGTAACCAAACTGTCATACGTTTGACAGAGTGGGTGGGTATATGGCAAACACATCCGACAAGAGCCAAAACGCCCGAGCCCAGCCAACCATAAAGACGAAATGACAGCAAATGCAACAAAAAAATAGCACGGCTGCTTACTGGCAGCCTTCTGCGAAGATGAGGCACCGCGGGACGCGGGCGTGCCGTGAGCACCGCCCATCTCTCTGCTCTCGCGCGCCCAGCCCACCAGCCCATCCAGCAGCCACCCAGGCGCCAGCCAGCCCCCCAGCCCAGCCCTGCCATCGTCGCCTGGAGCGCTGCCGAGCCGCCCAGCCTGCCTGCCGCCGCCCGCGCGGCCTCCCGGCCAGCGCCGGCGGTCAGGCCGGCGGCTCGCGCTGGTCGCCGCTCGCTGGGGCCGCCGCGCGCGGAGCGGCCCGCGCGGCGCACCTGCAGGCGCGCCATGGCCCTGCCGGAGTGGCAGCCGCGCTGCCATAGGCGCCTCGCCTCGCCGGGGGGGGGCAGCGCGCGTCGGCCAATGCGAGCGGCGGCGCCGCCCGCAGCCTGCCCGCGCCGGTGCGGGGACGCTGCCGCGCTGGCGCGGTAGGCGTAGGCGGCTCCGCGCGGGGGCGGCGCGGGCGAGGACGGCGGACGGACGCGGCGGACGCGCCGCCTCTGACGGACAACGCCCCCGCCGCGCCCGCGCCGCGCAGCCGGGGCCGCAGAGCACGCACCCGGCGCGCGGCGGCAGGAGCCGGGCGGCGGGGCCGCTATAAATCTGCGGAGCGGTCCGCCTCCCTGCGAGGCTCGGCGCGGCACCGCACCGCACGGCGTCGTCCCCCGCCCCTTCCCCCGCGACCCCCCGCGCACTCCGCGATGCTGCAGTTGGCTCGGGTGCCGAGCCGCTAGGAAGTGACCAGCAGGGAGGAAGGGAGAGAGATCGAGCGTCTTTAAAATCGCCCTTCCATCCTTCTTTTCTTTGTTCCGTCATTTCTCCCTCCCCTCTTTTTGTTCCATTGGGTTGCGAAAGGAGGGTCGTCCTGTAACTCTCTCCCTTCTGAGTTCTCCCGTTTTCATTTTTTAATTTCCCATTTTTTTATTTTTGATTTTTCCTCCTAGTGTCGGACTGTTGGGGGTGGGGGAGGGAAAAGATTTTTTGGGGGTTGTTTTGTTTTTTATTTGCTACCTTTTATAACTGTCAGCAATTTAGCTCTTCTCTGTTGTCTTGGGAGAACTATCCATCTGCCTCTTACTCCTTATTGGGAGAGCTGCACCGTTACTTTTTTTTTTTTTTTTTTTTTTTTTTTTTTTGGTAAGCCGAGGAGAGGAAGGTAAGTTATGGCTTTATTCTTTCCGTTATTTTACGTGTACGATAGGATCCACTCGACCAATTCCAGAAATGCATGCCCTGTAGAATTATGCCGATCACCTGTGTTTGCTCCGTATTGACACGGTTCGTGCCGGCGGAGCTAAGTGAGGCAGTTCGTGGCTATGGCAGCGTGCCCGGGGAGCTGAGTTGATGCAAGTGTTTGCAGCGTGGGGAGGGCAGCCGCTGAAACTGGGGGACCGCACCGCGCCCACGCAGGACGGCGTGCGCATCCCTACCTGGGCTGGCCCCGCCGCAAAGTTCCCGGAGTGACCGCGCCCGTCCAGCTCCGGATACGTCTCTTTGCGGGGACTATCCGAGGGGACGGACACACACCACGCGGGTGAAGGGAGACGGTATCACTTTGAGGAGATAAACTCGCATTTCCAGATTAGCCGGGATAAGGCTCTCCTCACCTAATTGCATTAGCCGCACGGCGTTTTGTGGCTTCCTGCGGGTCTGGGAGACGACTGCGTGCCACACTGCACAAAGACGCAGTCGGCTTTATTGTCAGGGGGTGCGGGGGGCGGGCGGCGGGATGAGGAGAGCCGCTGAGCTTTCCCGGAGAAAAGTCTATTGCTGTCGGGCGGGGCGGACCCGTGTATTTTCGTGGGGATGAATAATCCGCCGCGGGGGAGGACGCGTCCCTTTGTTCGGGGCGTGGGGGCACTGCGCGGCCGTGCACGGGTAGCGTGGGCGGGGCGGCCCCGATCTCTGTCCGTGGTCCTACCGGGGCGGCGAGGGACGCGGACAGCGGTCACCGGTGTGCGCAGACGAAGTTTGCGTCCGGCAGCCGCGGCAGGGATCCGGGCGGGGCTCCGGGCAAAGGGACGGACGGGGCGTCCCGTCCTCCGGCGCGTCTCCCGTCCTCTCGTCCTCCGTCCCCGCGGCAGTGGGAGGGTCTGGGCAGGAGGAGGAGGAGGCGGCTGAGCTGGCGCTGCAGCTTGTGTTACCGGCAAAGACTGGCCCCGCGCACTGCCATTGTTGTTTAATGTATGCTGCTGCCAGCACGTTACACCGTACCCATCCCTTTCACATACGAAGATAACTAATGTGTTATCTATATGAGCGAGACAAATAGTTAAACCTCAAGTCGTGTCCAAGGACCGGCGGTGAGGCAGTGTATTTTGACTAGTCGTTGGAGGGCGGGGGATACACCAAACCACGCACTCCCGCGGGGACGGGACCCCCACCCTCCACCACACCCCTCTGGGCACTCGCTGTAGCGCTAACCCCGCGGAACGACCCGCCCGCAGGAGCGCAGCCGCGGTGCTCGGCAGCCTAACCTTACGGGGGGCGGAGAGGGGTCCCCTCACGGTCGGACGCCTCCAGGAAATGGGACGATGCTGAAATGGGAGAGGCTAATGCGCGTCGCAGGTCACGGAGCGCTCGCTGCCGCTGCGCCTCTTTGGCCGGGCGGCTTGGGGGCTCGTCTGCCCCTCCGAGCCGTTTCCGGAGAGGAGGCAGCGTGGAGCCTCCGGGGCTCGACATATTACAGGGAAAGACGGACAGTCGGGGAGCCTTAGGGAGATGAGCAAGCACTGTGAGTGTCCTGCCTCTGATCCCACCTGGGACGGGAAAGGCAAGTTCCTGCCCCATCCTGATCTGGAAACTCCGCTGACATGCTGTCATCGTCCCCCGAAGATGCTCCGCTGCTGTGGTGGAGTAGGGCCCGCCCGGCCTTGGCTTCGTTAAGTGCCCGCATTGCCCGGGGGCGCGGCCCCGCGGGCACGGGGCTTCTTGAGTGGCCGCCGGCAGCGTCACTCAGGCGCTGGCCATGGGGGCGGGCTGTGGGGGCCTTTATCTGCCTGTCATCGAGGTAGTTCCCTCTGTTGGCGGCAGGGCGAGTGCGGGACGGTAGTGTGGCGGGACCATCCAGGCTATCAGGTGAGGCGGCTGCGGGGCGCTGCGCCGCTCCCTCGGGTAGGGGACACCTTTCCCTCACTCTGTTCGCAGCCTCGGACGGCAGTAGCGGTAAACGCTCTCCGAGAAAGTCGCCGCTCGGCAGGACAGCGAGCAGACGGACTGCCGGTCCCAGGCTGCTGAAAGAAGGGCGGATCGAGGGGCTGGGAACAGCGATGGGGCTTACGGGGAGCTATTTGGTATTGGCAGAGGCGCGCCGGGACGCCGGATTCGCCCCGGAGCAGGAGCGGAGGCGAGCTGGAGCGGGACTGTAGCCCGCTCGGGGAGCTCGGCGGGAAGGCGGGGCAACCTGGGCTAGGGACCCGGCGCATGGCCAGGGTACCCCCAGCAAAGGGTAGAGGTAAATCAAGGCATGTGCGGAGGCCTTTACCGTCCCTTACTGATGTAAGTGACCGGTGGTTTTCCGCCGGTACGGGTTGTTGCGGTCTGGGTTCCAAACTCCCAAGACACTGGTGGTGTTAGATCAAGAGGGCTTTTTTTTTTTTTTTTTTTTTTTTTTTTTTTTTTTTTTTTTCCTTCCCTGCGAACGGTTACTTCAACCCCTTCCCCGTGTCGCGAACTAGATGAGTTTAATCGCTTTTTTGCTTTAACCTATGGGGTTTTCTGACTGATTCCTTTGTCCCGCTCCCCCCTTTATAGTGTGGTAATAATTAGGCTGTTAAACACTTGTCCTCCGAACAAAACACTATTCAGTAAACCCTTTGTTTAACCAGCACCGTTTCTGAATGACGTCCACCCCACCTATTTCCCTAGCGTGGCCCTACCACTCGAGCGTCGCTCCCATTCTGCCCGCAAGCTGCACCTTCCTTTCCGTCAAGTTCGCGTCTGATTTTGCTCTAACCGGAGCGCTCGTGTTCTCCCTAGTGCATCTGCCGCCTTCTGAGCGTGGGGCGGCGGCTGGCCGCGGGGCTGCCCGCCGCACCTGCGGGGCGCGGAGGGACCCGAGCCGCGCCCGCGGGTGGGGCCGGCGGGGCCGCGGGGCTGGCCTTGGCGCTCCCGCCGATGGAAAAGGCGCGGCGGCCCCGGCGAGCGCCGGTCCGGCCTTCCGCCCCTCAGCCCCCGGGGAGGCGGTGCGGGGGTTCCCGCCCTGCGAGTGGGCCTTGCTGGGCTGGGGAGTTCCCGCGCTGGAGAGGGGAGCCGGGATGGGGGTGGCAGGGTGCACGGCTGAAATGCTATATTTTATTTTGGGGGTTAGGTCGCGCTGAGGAGCCAAGTGTCACGCCGGCGTGGCGCACTCGAGGTTGGTCAGGCTGAGGGGTCTTCACCCCGTCATCCAGCATTTTTACATGGAGCGATACCGACGTTCAGTGCATTGCCTGCCTTTTCAGATTGCCCTGCCCCGGAAAAACCAATCCCGTTCTTGCCTTGAGTGCGTGTAGAGTGAGTTGATCTTGCTTCTACAGCTTAACTCTGATGGTGAGAGCTCTTGGAGTAGCCAGGCAGCTCGGTACTCCTTTCACCTTGTTAACCCCTTGCTAGAGTCCATTTAAATTCAGGTGTTACTTGTTAGAACTAAAAAACTGGTAGTTACTGAAAAAAACATGTAAAAAACAACCAGAAACCATGCAAAAACGCACAAGAAAGTTTGTGTTTTTAAAATAAACACAAATACGAAATTCTTTGGTTGTAGTTTAATTAAAATACCTGAGAGTGAAAGATATTGCCATATTTTTGAAATTTGAGGACGGCCTTTGATAAAGTTTAGTAGCTACGTAGGGCTTCAGTGTCTTGAGTTCTTACAAGTGATATTGGATAAAGTTGTAATACCTACCAAATTGAGTATTTCAGGATGTATATGTTTTCTTGAAAAGTAATAGGTTCCCGATTTTTTTGTGCTGAAAACCTCCATGCCATTTGATTTTTTCTTTGCTTTGTTGGCCAATTTTAAACTAAGCTGAGGGAGCCTAGGTGTTTCACTATTGTGGGGACAATGGTCTTAGGTATAGCTTCAGTGTTCCTTTTTCATTTCCATTAATTCTGAGTCCTGAAGTTACATTCAAGTTTTTTCATCTCTTTTTCTCAGACCTTTCAGAAACGTATTAGGGATGATAGCTCTAGCAGTGAATTCTGAACCCCATTTATAGCGATAATATATAAATAATTTTGTTTGCAAATAGAAAATTAGCAATTCTATATACATTGTGTACAACAGAATATTACGTAATTGGAGAGAAACGTAGCTATTTGAAGTTTTTGCCATTATATATCATTGAGCATTTGTAACTACGGATGCATACTAGTGACCTTGAAACTGCTAAGGAATATTATCACATGTATTCAAGTTTGGCCAAGCACGTCTTTAATTACTCTTTCAAATGTTTTCTGAATCTACCCACACCGATATTTCTGCTTCAGCAATAGGTGTCTTTATTTTATGTGGTTTTATTCTGGTGGAGTGGTGGATATTTTCCATATGCAGTGGAGATTTCTAATTGCTTTAGTCTTTGCAGTGGATATGTCTTAAATACGCTCAAATTTACATAAATATCTTCCTATTATGAGGGTAGTCATGCTAGTATAATATTTCTGTGAGTAAATTTATTGTGTCTTTACCATATTAAAGTGACATTTTTATTCTGTTTTTCTGGATTAATTTAAAATGCTGATTTTTTAAATGGAAGGGAAAGAGTTATTTACTGCATTTTCAAAAATGGTGAGCTAGCATACTTAAGATTGACCTAGGTGATCTAGGTAAAAAAAAAAAAAACGACAAAAAGCTTGTAGAGTGTGTTCCAGGTTTCTAGATGACAGTACTCAAACTACAGTAAGGCCCAAGCTGAATTCTGTTGAAGTCCTTGAAATACTAGGATAGAATTTTTGAGAGACAGAGCTAAGCTTGCTTTCGTTGGGGACTAGGTAGGAAATAGGTGACATATGATCTAGTGTTCTAAAAGCCCAAGGAATAGTTCAGCTTTCTTGCGCTTCTTAAAATAAGTCAGTGCCCCTGCAGATGTAGGCTTTGCAGTTAAAAATAGTACAAGGATGCAAGCACAAGCTCCTGTCTAGTAACAGTGATGCAGAAATGCTGCTTTTATAGGTAAAACTCTTTGTCTTGCAACATAATGGCTTTTGATTATATTTGTGGCCAATGATGTTCTTCATAACAATAAAGCCAATTGTGAGCTAATGGATAAATTCAATTTGTGATGAATATATATTTCAATATTGCTTTAATGCTATCTTCACTTTGGCTAAAATGCTCTTCTAATAGATGATAGTGTCTGCAGAGAACAGTGAGTATTACCAGCTATTGCTAATAATTGAGATGTGTGAGAGAATGTTGCTTTAGTGCACAGATTTCTTTTTCTGTCAGCCCCCAAATCAGTTGAAAAATCACAACACTGTCCAGCAGGAATAACTGAAGGTGTTTTTGGTTCTGACATGTGTAGTTCCATTTCTGAAGGAAGCTACTACATGTTTTTCTGATCTTGTCTGGGTAAAATCTACCTAATTTGATGCACTCAGAAGGATTAGTTCTGGAGAAGCTGACATAGAACAATTTGCAAGTTTTAACTGCTACAGCAGCTTGGCCAGATCAAGATGTTTTGTTGCCTAATCCATATTGAAATTCTGAAAGTCATACTAGGTCTGTGGTGGCTAAGTAACAAAAGTAGGCTTCTTGACTGATTCCCTCTGAAGCTCAGACAAACTCAATACTGAGCAAGGTACTTTTGCTCAGTAAGAACTGTTTTTTATTTGTAGGGTCTCCTTGCATCTAATACTTACAGAACAGCTGAGTGCAATGCTAAATCTGACAGAATCTGTTGTAAGAGACCTAATTGTTGATGGTCTTCACTGTGTTTGGAAGAGCATGTATTTCATTTAAACTTTTGGATGTACAGCTCTGCAGTAAGTATCTCTTGAAAAGATGACCTCAGTGAAACTCTTGGGTTTAGTAGTCAGTGTTTTTATAAGGACTGCAGGTTTTTTGCTTTAAAGCCAAGTGAAAGAGAAACAGCTCATAGCAGAAATCTTAAAAGTATGCTTTCTCAGAAACTTATTTAAAAATTCTAATGGTGTGTTAAGTTTATGTAGTAACTCACAGTCTAAATTTGACTTGGCTGGCAAAATATGTGGAGTTTTAAGAACAGTAATTGCATAATGTGGAAAATTGTAATGGGAAGGTCTTACTTCTGTATGTTTGAAAATTGTGACTTGGGAGCAAGCTGAAGTTTTCCAGATGAAGATTAAACTGGTGTCACACTGTTTTCTATTCTGTCTGAGCCTCGTGATAATCTTGTACTTAAAGCAACAGGGGTTTTAATTTGTTTTGATAGTCATAGTAAGCCCCAGTTTAATAAGGATTTGGAAAAAGCTGTGGTTTCTTGGTGAAAGTTGGGATGAGATTTAGGTGTTTAAATGTGGTGGCAGTGAGCATGCCAGCTGAGGATCAGAATGAGAATAATTTCAGGAAGTTTTGAACTTGACATAAAACATTGGTGATGCTGGTTCTTCATTCCCTCATGCAGTCGGGATATTGCTGATGGCTCAAATATTCTAGCTGCTGATCAGAAACTGCAGAGATACTTAGACTAGGTGAAGTTGTAAGATGTTTCAAGAATGAGTAATTTGATTTGCTGCAGTTAGCAAAAAAAACAGGTATATCCATGTAAACCCACTGCAGCCCAAATGTTGCAGAAGTTAGAAAATACTGATGTGGTGGAACACTTATGATCATGTTAAGGATGTAAGACACTTAACTTACTTCTTCAGGTGAGTCTGGAGTAGAGGTGGAAAGAAAGCATTATACAGTGGAAAGTAACTGAATTGCCATAGTGTACTGTAAAGTGTGCATATGCAGTCTTGTGGATACTTACTACCTAAGTACTGGCAAACCAGGGAACACTTCAGCATTCAAAACCATTGTACAACAGTGTACACAGAGGTAGGAAAGAGTACTCAGGGTGTCCTGGAATATTCATGTTCATGTGTTGTGTTTAGCAGCCTTTCAGTAGGTCTGTGTTAGCTGCAGTTGCTTTCAGACTGGTCCAGATGAGTTTGTTTAGGTAAGTCCTTACTCAGATTTAGCTGAATAAGCTTTATGTATTTTTATGAAATGAAACTGCCATTGAATGAAATGCTGGAGTACTGATGTTCTTCTGTGCCTTAAGTCTTGATGTCAGAAAGGAATGTAGTAGGATTTATTTTACAGAATGGATGAACATAATTTTTCTTGGAAATTCGAGTAAGTATTTATAGGCAAATCCCTTAGTCACTTCCTCTTACAAGGGTTGAGAGGAGATTCAGCCATGGAAAGGGAAAGGTAATGTAAATTAAACTTCTCTACTGGTAGTGTCCCTGCTGATTGTATTTTGCAATACTGTTACTACATCTTTTTTAGAAGTAGAATTCTGTACTAGAAGGGGTGGTTGGAGTAATCTTCCATGTGCTGGGTTTTTTAAATTGTCTATTGTTTATTATTTATATTGATGAAAATTTATGCAATATTACCTGGAGGGAGGTAGAAGGGGGAGTAAGGTTGGAAGATAGTTTCGATACTCTGTTCCATTTCCACCTAGCTGCATTGGCATTATGAGTGGGTTTTGCAGGTGTTCAGGCTGTACCTACATGTCATGAGGCATAAACATTTGAAATGAGCTTCTTGGGTTGGCTTTGTCTGTAATTTCTAAATGAGAAGTAGATACGTTCCAAACATTCTCATTCGCAATACCTGATTTTTTTTAGGGAAAATGTGCTTTTGGGAGTCCTCAGCTTAGACCTCTCTCTCCATATTCTGGGATTTGGACAGTCAACCTTGGTGTCCAAGAGGCTCTTTCTGTGTAACGTTATGGAAAGCTTGCTGTTAACATACCTTAATGTAAATAACATTGGCTAAGGATGTCATGGTAATGTCTGTTGTGGTTAACTTATTTTCTGAATGCATTCTTGCATATATGGTGTTATCCCTTACATGCTGTGGGAGCAGCTATCCCTGGACTTAAGTAGCATCTTTGGAGAAAGGTTTGCTGAATGGCAAGATAGTTTTTGATAGGTCATGGAACTGGTGGGGCGAAACTGTACTTGTTTACCTACAGAAGTAGTTAAGGCTCCTTGCACCACTGCTCCAGGTGACCTTGGGAGAAGTGTGTGCAAAGTGGAGAGGAGAAAAGGTGTTGCCTTAGATTTCTGGTCTATTAAGAAGTATTTCTTTTTATTAGAGAAAAGATGGATGCAGGAGAGTAGGTATTGTGGCCATCTGTCTTGGCAGAAGAAGAGATTGTTAATGGGGTATTTTGATTTCTGAAGTTGCTTTGAGCATATGCATACGTAGCCATTGCACTGAAATAGGCAATATATTGAATGGTATCATGCATACTTTGTTTCTTCTAATTTTTTTTAATGGAGTTAAAAGTGAGTTTGTTTCATTGACATCCATTTTGTTTGTCCTCTTGACATGCTGGAAAATTAATGCTGTGACCTCTGGTTTTATTTTTCCATTAGCATTAATTTTCATATGCATCAACCCAGCCCAGTTTAAAGGGCAGAGCATTATCTTGGGATTTATTTCAATTTTCTGTGTCTGCTGCTCATCTCCAGTCTTAAACCAGCAAGTATAACTGGAGGTGAACATTTACTGGCTGCATATCACAGTTGATTTAAGAAAGGCTTTTAAATCTTTTAAATTTAAATCTTAAATTCCTAGTACCTGCTATAATTGTAATTAAGGGTATTTTTTTTACTTCTAGTAACACGTGTAGAAATCTCATCAGACATCCAGGTTTGCTTCATTTCTACTCAGATAAGCTTTAGAAGCTGCTTTCTGTTTCCAAAAGGGGAACAACTAAAGTCATAACTCTAAGACACCATTTGCTGCTTGTAACAGACTATGCATGTATTGCATGCATGCAGTAGAGAAGAAGTTAGTATATTAATGAGTTTGACTTTTTAATTTTTGTGTGCTTGTACCCTGCGCTACAAGACCACATTGAAGTCCTGACCTAAAGCTGCTGTTGCTAATCTGGCCAGAGCACCCATTCTGAAGGGAACTGAAAAACTGCTGACAAAGCGAATTGCATGAAGTGAAGAAGTCTGTGGAAGCTGCTTTTGCATTTAGATAGTTAAACTGTGAATCTTGGCATAACGATAGCACTTAGCTTGGACTGCATCTGTGGTTGAGATGTTGGTAGGCAAGATGAGAATTACAGCCTCATTAACTGAGTAGCAAATTTTTTCTGTAACAGTTGAGCAAACTGAAAAAAAAAAAATGGAACAGAATCATGCTTGTCTTTTGCTAAAGGCTATTTTTATAAGAAAAGTGGTTCTTGTAGTGAAATCCCTCTGAACCAGTGCAGCTGAACGACATAAAAGTAGCCATCATGGTAGAGGTTGATGCTTTGCTTTGCTTTTTTTTTTTTTTTTTTTTTTTTTTTTTTTTTTTTTTTTGACATACCTCTGATCAAGAATCTTTTCTCTGAAATTATAACTGGGCTGTATGATTTCTTCTGTGTGGAAGGTTTCCACATATACAGCTCACATGTTTAAGGTAGTGACTCTTTCTGCATTGAGTGGTATAAGACAGATGACACAATCAACGCTTTGAGCAACCTTATCTAGTGGAAGATACCACTGCTGATGGCTCAGGTGTTGGAACTAGATGATTTGAAGTTTGCTTCGAACCCAGACCATTCTGTGAATATACAGGGATTTTCTGTGCAAGTTGGGTAGTGTTAGAAGTGTAGAACTAGCTGTTACAAAAGAAGTAGATACTGCAGACTTTAGCTGTGGCAAAAATACAGCCTATTTTTCTTTTGTGAATACAGCTTTTTTGATCTTTACAAATACTGTATGTTCTGTAACCAGGTGGAGTAAGGATTACTTGTTTAAAAACATTTTTAGGTGTTCTAAAATGAGTAATGTCAATGTTCCTGAAGAAATGCTGTGTCAAGTTGCCTGTCTTTAGAGTTAATTGCGTAGAATGATTGAGTGCAGCAGGTTTCCTGCTTCAAGCAATGCATGAGAACAGAAAATGAGTTCATAGCCTTTGTAGAAGAAGTTGGGGTTTTTTTCATACTTAAATTAACTGTCCAGTATCAGATGTTGCTTGTGCTTCTGCATATTAATCTTGAGTAATCTTTGTGTGTACTAAAAGAATGTCTAAGATCAGGGACCTAATTTTTGTGGTGGCTGGTACTACTTGCTCAGTTATTAAAATACTGAAAATTAATGACTATCTAATTGTAACTGTCCTCCTGTTTTACAAATTGGGTTGACTTGCCCTTTTAAAATTTGATTTATATATGTTTTCATGATTTGCTTGGCCTAAGATGGCTGTGTTGTTTTTACGTGCATACATCTTAAAAAATCTGATTATCAGGCTATGAGAAAGAGCTGTAGATATGTGGTTATTCATAAGTTTAATCAAAATTAGGATAACTGCAAGTAAACTGCTATCAAATGCAGTATATGCAGGCAGGATTTCACATTGGCCTACACAAAAGGATTGAAGTGGTACACTCGGGAGCAGCATCATACTGCTTGGGCATCTTTGAACACTTGAATGTGAGTGGTAAGTGCTTGCAATGTGTGATGTGTATGGACTGAAGACTTAGTTAATCCTCCTTAGAAAAATATGGAAATTGTACAGCAGGGTTAATAAATGGGAATAAGAGCCTCAGTTTCATGAAATATGAAAAGTGTTGTGGATATAACAAAGACATGAAAGTACTTTTGTATCTGAATTGCAAGGTGAATAGTTTGAGTGGTGCCCAAACTTTGCTTGTTAGTCAAATTTGTGAATTTGTAAAGTTAACTGGCCTCCTGATCCATCTGTTTAAGGTATGCTTGAGTCCATGTAACTTTTAATGCTGTTTGAAAACTCAGCAGACCTGGCAGTTACGCCAGCAGGACTAGGGGCAGAAAGCCCTGAGCCCTGGTGGGCAGTGAGCTGACTTGGGCTGTATAGATGGCATGAGGGAGAGCGTTTCTTTCCATGAGAAGTGCTGGGCAGTGATCCTGGTGTCCACAGAGATGGATGGTGCTCTTTCTCACCTTGGAGGGTTTTCAGCCCGTACAGTATAAAGGCCTAAACAATGTCACCACATGGCTGATCTTGCTGTGGGTGTAGGGTGAGACTGGAGATGACCTGAAGTTCCTGCTGACACAAATGACTCACCTGTCTACCACTTTTGTAGACAAAATGTATTTACAGAGAACTGAGGCACGGCAGAGTTTGAGTCTTACAGAAAAAAAAAAAAAAAAGAAACAAGCTCAGCTGTGGTTGAACCATAAACACCAGCACAGTATGAAGCTACTGGCTGTTCTTGCAAGCACATTTCAAGGTGAAATTCAGTCATTCACACAGTTTTAATGGTTGTAACAGTGCTTTAATGCTCTTCCAGTCCTTCAGTCTTTAGGTATTTGGGATACAAATTGGACAAATATTGTTAGCAACTATATAGCTGCCCTTATGAATCTACTTTACACTTAGAGCTTATCATCAGTCAGCACTTTTTTAGCTTTTTCATGAATGATAGTAGACCCAAATGTTTACTAATTCTTAGGTGTTGTCTGATGCTGTTCTTTTGAGAGAAAATAATTCAGTTGTCTTTTCCTCTGTGTAAGTTGGCTTATTAAAAGAATAAACAGTGATCTGTCTGAACTTGTTTTCCTGGTGGGGATCAGCCTAGAAGCACACATGTAGATTTCAAAGTCGTCTAAAGAGCCCTCTGGGAGCTAAAAGTATGTACCTTTGCATGAACCGCTTGAGAGTAGTGGCTGTCAGAAAATCCTTAAGGGGAGTTCTGGGCCAAATGACAATTCTTTGGCAACTGCAATGATTAGTATGATGATGTTAGAGATGGCCTCTGTATAAAAGGTGAGCTATAACAACTAAACTACTGGCCAACAGTGGCCTAATCTGTGTAAAGTAGAAGATATTCGAAGTTACTGCTTTTCTAACAGTTTAAATGCGACATTTATTGCCTTTGATTTGTATGGGTTTTTTGTTGGTTTTGTTTTGTTTTGAGAATATTGGTTCAGATGGTAAAGCACGTTTTGGGCTCACCTCCAGGAGAGCAAATCTGAGTTTTTGCGTAGTTTTGACTTTACAGAGACAGGCTGTGTAATGTCCTGTGGATCAGGGTGCCTTGGTGTGGGTGATATCTGTCTTTGCTTGTTAGAACAGCTTTTGATAGAGTAGGAGAGGAAATGTGGCTTAAAAGGAGATGAAAGGTGGGAAGATGTGGCTAATGAGTCAGAAGATGGAAAATGGCTGTAAAGATTGAAGTAAGCCTGTTCATGGAGCAGTATCAGTCTGATTTATTTTATGGTGTGTTAGACTTTAATATCCCCACTTACCCACGTGGAACTTCTGCATTTCTAGCTTCCTGATTTCTTGAAGTGACTGTGGCCTTATATAATTAAAAGGTAACTTAAAGAGGGGAGGCAAAGGACTAGGTACGTATATGTGTTTTTATGCAAGGGGAACTTCTGTATAGCAACTGAAAACTGTAATACCTTTGTTTAAAACTACTTTTAACAATGCTTCTGTCCCATACTTCTGTACCCAGTTATGAGCTGGTAATGTGTGAAAGGCATGCATCTTTGACAATTAACAATATGCAACCAGTTGATCACAACTTGTTTGTATCAACAGTATCTTATTTGCTATCCCTTGTTCTGTGTTATATTAATAATAGCTAACTGCCCTTTTTCTCTGTGTACTTCACTTTGCTTCAAAATTATTTAACTTGAAATCTGATATGGACAATTCTTTTAGACCTTGGAGGTAGGAAGGAATGGAATGTGTATTTAAGCAGTTTATGCCAGTGTCTTCTTGTGGGATAAGTAGTAGTGGTCATGAAAATCAGGTAACTACCTGGAGGGTTATGGAGGATTGGAAAACATGACTAAACATGAAGTTGTTCTTCAACTTTGCTTTCATAGTTGATGTGTTCTTCCCTGCCTGCTGTCCTTTGAATGAAGTAATGTGAGTGTCATCTAAAGGCACTGAAAAATAAGTATCATAGAATGGTTTTGGGTTGGAAGGGGCTTTAAAAAGTCACGTAATCCAACTCCCCTGCAAAGAGGAGGGGCATCTTCAGTTTGCTCTGAGTCCATCTAGTCTGACCTTGAATATTGCCAGGAGTGGGGCATCTATCATGTCTGCAGGCAGCCTCATAGACTGTTCTGTCCATCCCTAGATGTCAGCCACACCGTACAGGTTGGTGTTGACAGTCTTGACTTGCACTTCTAGTGCATTCTGCCTTATGACCATTTTTTCCACGCAGCAGTTTAGACTGTGAAGATCAAACCCATAATAGTAGTTGTCTTCTGTAGTCATGCTACATTTTAAAATGTATGTTAAGATGAACAAGAAATTTTTCTCCTTAAATTGGTGGAGTTAAGGGGATCTAAAACTGTTCCTGTGGGACTATTAGTAACTAGCCATTGTAGTGTTATCCCAGAGAATTGTAATCAGTGGCACAAGGTCCAGTTGGAGGCCTGTTCCTAGTGGTGTCCCTCAAGGTTCAATAGTGGGCACAGGCATGGATTAACTCATCCATCAGTGACTTGGGTAAGGGGCAGAGTCCTGCTCAGCAATTTCACTGACAACACAAAGCTGGGAGGAGTGGCCCATACCCCAGAGGGCTGTGCAGCCCTGCAGAAGGACCTCAACAGCCTGGAGAGATGGGCAGAGAGGAACCCTCTGAAATTCAGCAAAGGCAAATGCAGCTGGGGAGGAACAACCCCAGGCACCAGCACAGGCTGGGGGTGACCTGCTGGAAGGCAGCTCTGTGGAGAAGGAGCTGGGGGTCCTGGTGGACAACGAGCTCCCCGTGAGCCAGCAGTGTGCCCTGGTGGCCAAGAAGGCCAGTGACATCCTGGAGTGCCTTAGGAAGAGCACTGCCAGCAGGATGAGAGAGGTGATCCTGCCCCTCTACTCAGTCCTGGTGTGGCATCACCTGGAATGCTGTGTCCAGTTCTGAGCTCCTCAGCAGAAGAGAGACATGGAGCTCCTGGAGTGGGTCCAGCAGAGGGCAACAAAGATGATTTAGGGACTGGATCATCTCTCAGTGAGGAAAGGCTGAGGGAGCTGAGCCTATTCATCCTCAAGAAGAGAGAGCTGAGGGGGAGCCCCATCAAATGTCTGTGAGTACCTCGAGGGAAGGTGTCAAGAGATTAGAGCCAAGTTGTGGTGCAGAACAGTAGGACGAGAGGCAGTGGGCAGAAATCAATGCACAGCATGTTCCACCTGAATAAGAACTTCTTTACTGCGCAGGTGACTGCACACTGGAACAGGCTGTACAGAGAAGTTACGGAGTCTTCCTCACAGATATTCTCAAGAGCTGTCTGGATGCAAACCTGTGCAGCAGCACTCCAGGATGAAGCTACTAGGGCAGGGAGGTTGGACAAGGTGACCCACTGTGTTCCAGCCTCACCTGTTCTGTGATTAATTACAGTTAATGTTTTGGCCTAACAGAATTAGTGGCAAAGTCGTGTTTTCTCTTCCTTTCTGAATCCCACTTTCCTCAGAAGAAGCTTATTGCTCAGGATTTAATCCTGAGAGTAATTTTGATGAATTGGAGGTGACCAACCAGATGGTGGTGGGGCTAGCAAACATCCAACTATGCAAATAAAATGTGGGAGTGATGATATGAAGAAGCTTGCTCTGTGTATGCAAGCTGCTGAATCCATTCATGAATAAATACAAAAGAAACTTCAGAAGCATGGATAGAGGCTGATATTGTAGAAAGGATTAAATATCCAGTTGTGTAGTAGTCAGATGAAACTCTCACGTGTCCTTAGTTTATGCTTTTTCTGTGACTAAATGGTGAGATTGTTCTGCCACAGAGGCTCCTCACTAATGTCTTAGGAGAGATCGTCAATCTCATCCTTTCCAAGTAACATCAAGAAGGAATTGTATAAAAGAAGTACTCAACCACCCTCTTCTAGAGAAGCTGACATGAATTTTTAAACATCTTTTCAGTGCATTGAGTTGTAATAACTTTACAACTTAATTAAAAATAGCCTCTCTTCAATTTCTGTAGCAAACCAGGATAATGTCATCAATGTAATAAGGAGAGTATCACTTGGCATGGTCTTGGTGGCAAGCAGCTGGCAATCTCTGGCTTTTTCTCTAAAAGCACATTTCATGACAGTTACCTTTCCTGGAACAGCTTTGCTGGTTTTTGATTAAGTGCTTATGACCTATTGTACTGTATAGGTATATCCAGAGCACAGTGTTTTGCTGTCTAGTCAGTATTTTCCTGCCTTTTAAAAATTTTTTATTATGAAACTTGCTTAAGCTGACTGTATTCACCCTTGAAACCTGCAGTATTACTGCTGTGTAACAGTCAAACATCACTGGAAATTATGTGAAAACATAGACCTGTGTTTTCTTCCCTTCTTTCTCCACATCACACATACTTGAGCACAAAATGAATTCTGCTGACATGGGTTGCAGGTGACGCTGGGATTTTGAATATTTCCCGCTCTCGTTTGTGAGAAACAGGTCGCAGGGTTTTTTTTAATTTGTCAAACTTACATGTCATACTGTCCAATATGGAGATGGAAGTGGGACCTGTGAGGACTCAGATAGCTGTGTTTGCAGTGGGGCCTCCTACCAATGAGAAGGTTACTGTTCCTGCAGCTGTATACTACTCAGTTCAGTAGCAATAAGCTACTGTTGTTCATGTCAAGATATCGGTTGTCTTCATTTTTTTGTATATATCTTCTGCTGATAGATATATATTGAATTAATGCAAGATGAATCAAGAAGTGGAATATACAGCTGTAGTGGTGTTCTCATGTGCCTGACCCACTGTGTGGAACTCCCAGAAGCAGAGGTGGCCTCTTGTGAATAGTTGTGCTAGTTCTGGTATGTGTTTTTTCTCCTTCAGCATTTACTGAGCCAACAAGACATTTGGTAAGGCTACAAAAGCCAGAGTCATTGTTATGTTGCAGGACTGTTTCTACTTTGTTCTTCATGCCTCCTTTGTGCCATCGTGTGTGACACTGCAAAACCATTTTCAATGTGAAAAATAAGAGTGGATTGTATTACCAGCAGAATTAAGCAGTGTTTGATTTGTTCAGTTTGAATTATTTGCTTCTTGGTATTGGTCTGTTAAATAGACATATCTGTGTTTTGGGATAGGCATTTGGTGAAAGTCAGGTTGTAGATACTAAGCTAGAAGTAATTAGAAGGTGTCTGACCTGAGTGGTATAACTGGGCTGTTATCCAGCCTTTCTCCTTTATCATTTTCCAGCAGTGTTAAAATTCCTCATTGTGTCATCCATCAGGATGGAGGGTGGTGGGTCAAAGCAAAACTACAGTCAATAGGCAAATAAAGTCAGAGGTGCTTGGTTAGTTCCAGCACTGGATAGGTGGCTGTAATAGAAAAACACAAGTGTACCCTGTGTAGCAGGTGTTCCAAGCTAGAAAGGATAAAGCAGATAGGCATGGTGACTGTGGAATTACCACAGCTGTAAAACAGTGCATTTAGGAGATGTCTGTGGGAGAGTCTCTGATGAGGAACTATATAGGCAAGATCCCAATGTGTGCCAGGGGAAAATCCTAGAAAGCCAGAACAGTGATGATGAACTTGGGCAATGGATCATGCAACAGTTGCTGTTTGAGGCAGTTCCCTTCTGCTTCAATTCATTCCCATGTGTTTTTTTGCCTTTCTTTTTTTATAGCTTGCATACAGCTGTTCCTTAACATTGAAGAATTCCGTTCTGAAGCCTCTGAGAAGGCATGTCACATCTTGTCTGTCTGTGGTTGATAAAGAAACTGTCACAAACAGCCTTGAGGAGGTAGACTGCAGTAGAAATGTCAGAAAAGAGCTGGAGAGTTAGACGAACTTGGTGTTCAATGCGTTGAGTCTTCATCAAAAATTTTGAAGCATAAAGCTTTATTTTCCAAACGTCCTTGCCAGGTCTAGTAATTCAGTATTTGCAGTGATTTTTCTTAGAAAATGGTGTTGGCAGGACTCTTTTGAAAGAAATGCTGTCTTGACACAGGTCTTGCATTTACTTACCTATTTACTGATAACAGTGGCAAAGCTACAAGCTTCGGGGGAAAGTGAGACTTTTTAGGAAAAACTAGGCTATTCTCCTGAGCATAAGTGGATTACTTTATGTACTTGTGAGAACGCTTGTTCTGGTCCATGTTACAGAATGTATTTATCAGATAAACTAGAGAACAGAATTGCATGTTAAGTGGGAAACTGTGTAAATAGTTGTAATCTAATGAGTTTATAAAGAGCAGTATTGAGTTGACTTTAGAAGTTGAATGCTGGTTTGCCAGGTAATTTTTGTGGAGTCTCGTGTTTAATTCTTTCTCCTTTTTTACTGATTAATGGTGTAACACAAATATATCCTTTGTTTTTCTGCTGGTGCTTTCTCTAAGAGTCATATTAAAGGCATCAGTCCATCCACAGGATGTATGGGTGATATAATATCTTTTTATCCCCACATACATGGGGATTATATCACAGTGCTAGTTGGAGACTTGACAAAAATAAAAAAACCCACTAAGCTAAAAAACTACTCAAAGCACCTTGGTCTGAGCAGTCAGGTTTTGGGTATTCCTTAAGGCTCTCTTCTGCCTTTTCTCATTGCTTTATCTTGCCTGTTAGTGCTGCTGTTGACTAAATTGTGGAGGATAAAAGTTGATGTGTAGGTATACCAAAATGTGTTCCAGTACCTGCAAATGCTCTTGAATGTTAATGAAATATAGTGTAAGTGAGCACTATTTGTTATTACAGGTGAAATAATAGGATGACATGAAAACATCTGAAAAGATCCTTCTCTAGTTGCAGGAGAACAGCAAAACACAGATGCGATGTATTCTTCTTGTGTTCTTTTGCTGTTCTCATTGACTGGAGTTGATGCTAGTAGTGAATAGCCCTCTACTGCATACTTTAGCTTTTTTAATGTATTAAAACCTGTTAAAGGTACTTAAGTTATATTAATGACTGAAATGATTTAGATTGGCAGGTAATTCTGGAGATACTCTAGATGAATCCTTCGTTTAAAGCAGGGTCAGCCTAGAGCAGGCTGTCCCAGTCAATGTCCAGTTGGGTTTTGGATGCCTCCTGCTCTGCCCAGAGTCTCTGTTCTCTGTGGGCATTTATCTCTGCTTTTCAGTGTTAGTAGCTATGGGAGTAAGTTCTCATATGTTTAAGCATGTGTTGTCCTTACACTGGATATCTCTAAAAAGATTGTCTCAGCCTTCTCCATTCAGTATTTATATTGGTCTTACCAGTAAAGATCAAGGCTAAAGACAGACAAACTCATCTTCTTCCATGTCTGTTGTCGCCAGATTCCCTGCCCCATTCAGCAGAAGGCCTGCATACTTAGTAGTTTTTCTTCTGCCTTGCTTTTTCCAGATAGTTTTCTAAAGATGACTTGTCTCTAGCAATGCTGATAAGTTTTATTAACTTAAGCAGTTTTTAAGTACACACTGTAATCAATCAGTTTGCTAGCAGTTTAAAAAAATGCACAGAATTATTTTTTTCTCCTTCTGTATTAAGATATAGATGCTTGATTTTTAAGAGTTTGGGACTGGCTGGTTTTAGTTCCGTCTTTCACACTCTTAACAAAAAGATAAAAAAGAGCTACAAAATACATTTTGGTGATATACTGAAAAGTTAACATACTTTTCATCTTATCTAAGAGTAGTAAATATCCTTGCATTGAAAGATGTAACTTGGGTAGTAGTTTAAAATGTGTTACACCATGAGTATTTACTCAGTTTTGTTTCTTGGGTAGGATGTTAAGCTATAGTTGGAGACTTAATGTGGTATAAAGTGCATGGTTGGGTACTTTTTTTAAAATTATTGTTTTATTTCTAATCTACTTTCCATATTGTGAGTCGTGTGACAAGGATGCAATACTTACTAGAGATCTGGTTTTGGAAAAGCTTTGGATGTGCAGTATCAGCTATGTTCTTGTTTTCAAGACTTGCCTAAAAATGTGTCTGGTTGGTCTACATGAAGTTATTTTTGACCTTGTCAGAAAGCAAATAACCGTCAAATATGTCTAGAGTTTGATTTTGCTCTCAGATCTTTAGTGGAAAAACTTTGCACTACCTAAACAGTTGTTTAGATAGAGGGAAAAAAACCCTTGTATTTGTCATCAGCAACATCCTCTAATAAACTGTGTAAGACCGGAGACAATTGATAGCTGAGTAAATTTGCGCTGGGCTTGTTTGATACAATAGAAGCTATTGCTAAATCTCAGGGAACATTTTTGCCTTTTTGCCATAGCTGTCTCCTCATCATTTTTGAAGCCTTTGACTGAAAATGATTTGGGGGTAAGAGGTCTTCTATCTGTGTAAGGTTGTTAGAGAAGCTCATTTCCACTGTGTTCAGGCTTTACTGCTAACACAATCCTTGGAGTTCTAATCTGCATGCAAGACTGCTCAAATTGTAGTGGGGCCTGAAATTATGCTAGGTGGTTCTTATTTAGAGAGACAGCTGTTTCTTTTCATGAGTTTGTGTTTTAATTAAGGGCTTGATGGAAGAAATCCTGATTTTTAATATTCTTTGAAAATTCTGTCTGCATGCTGGCATATACATTTTCTATTTGTGTTTGACATAAAGGATGCTACATTTTGGCTTTCTGTCTGTTAATGGATGTACCAGCAAAAATTACAGATAATACTAAAGGCACAAGTAATTTTCTTGTTACAGAAATAGCTAGGTATCTTTTCTGAGCCAGTGCTCTAGTATCACTCCTCTGTTTTTGACAAACTCAGGCATTATCTTCCTAAATTAAATGAATTCTAAATAAAGGATAAAAATACTACTGATGGGTCTAGAAATAAGCTTCCACAAGTCTTTGAGCTCAGCAACAAGGTTTTGTAGTACTTGTCCAAGTCACCCCTGTAAAAATCATAAAATGGTTTGAGTTGGGAGGTATCTTAAAGATGTTGCTATAACCCCCCTGCCGTGTGCAGGGACACTTTCCACTATATCAAATTGCTCAGAGCTGCATCTAGCCTGGCCTTGGACTTCCGGGGATGGGGCATTAACAATGCTGGGCAACATATTCCAGTGCCCTACCACCCTTGCTGTAATGCTTTTCTTCCTAATATCTAATCTAAACCAGCTCTCTTTCAGTGTGAAGCCGTTTCCCCTTGTCTTGTCACTACTTGCCCATGCAAAAAGTCCCTCTCCATCTTTCTAATAGGCTTCCTCTGGGTACTGGAAAGCTGCAGTAGATCAATGCAAAGCCTTCTCTTCTCCAGGCTGAGCAGTCCCAGTTCTCCTAGTCTTTCTTTGTAGGCGAGGTCCTCCCTCCATCCCACTGACAAATTGTGTGGCCCTCCTCTGGACTCACTCCAGCAGGTCCATGTCCTTTCCTGTGCTGGGACCCCAGAGCTGGGTGCAGGGTTCCAGGTGGGGCCTCACCAGAGCAGAGCAGAGGGGCAGAATCCCCTCCCTCCCTGCTGCCCATGCTGCTCTGGATGCAGCCCAGGACACATTTGGCTTTCTGGGCTGGGAGTGCTCATGGTTGGGTCATGTCCAGCCTCTCACCTACCAGCACCTCCCAGTCCTGCTCACAAGACTGCTCTTGATTTGTTCATTCCCCAGCTTGTGTTGATGCATGGACTTGCTGTGATCCAGGTACAGCACCTTGTACTTGTTCTTGTACCTTAGTCTGCTAAATTTCATGAGGTTCCCACTTTATGACCTTGGCCAGGTCCCCCTGGATGGCATCCCACTCTATTTTGACAAGTTTAGCCATTGAGAGCTGAGTGGACGAAAATGGTACAGCATACCAAAGGCACGATGATTAGAAGTATCTTTATATCTGTGGGTAGGCTTTCTAGAAAATACCATGGATTCTGAGCTGTTACTGTGTGTGAGTATGTTGGTTTTGTTTGGGGTAATTTTCTTCACAGCGGCTTTACTTGTGCTTTTGTACAAAGTACGTTTTATACTTGTGCTGAGTACAAGTACTGCCATGCTGCTGAGGAAGTTGGGGGTGCATGGGAGCTTGGGGAGGGAGATGCCACCTGGACAGCGGACCCAAGCTGACCAAGGTATGACTGTATGACATCCTGCTGAATACATGAAGCCAGATGAAGGGGAGGATGCTTGCAGTTACAGCTTTTGGCCACCCAAGTAACCATTACACGTGATGGTGCTCTGCTCTCCTGGAGATGGCCAGCTTACTTTTTATGGCACAGGTAGGAACTCGTGTGCTTTAGCAGGTTTTGATTGAAATAGGGTTTTTTTTTCAGTACAGGAAACAGCAAATGTCTGGTATCTATTTCCATAGTAGAAAATGGTGATGAAAAATAGAAGATGGGTTGAACCTGTGTTAGGGTAGTCTTTCAGAGTAAGTCTACTAGACTTACCGCTTTAGGAAGACGGGTCCAGTGAGTGTATCCAAGCTTTCATGGCTCTTTCTCTTAAGCCTTCAGCTCAGAGGAGAACTAGCCATCTGTTTTAGGTTGTTTGTAACTGCCAGTGTTTAAATAACTTCATTATGTGTCAAAATTTTGAGTCCTGTGTACCAGTTGAGCTGAGCAGATGCAAACAATAGAAAACAGAATTAATAGCACTGTGGCAATCTGTACAAAAATGAAGTTTTATGAGCTAGAGAGAAGTTACTGTTTTGTGCCTTATGCCCATTAACACTTCCAGTAAGTTTGAATCATTCATTATGTGAAATTTCCTGGTTGTGAGACAGTGTTACCCCTGTATGACAGATTGTGTTGAAGGAGGAAGGTGAGCATTTAACTCAGTGAGGGAACGGATTGAAAGAAATTGAATATTAATAAACGAATGCCAGTGGAATTCTCTATGCATGAAACAGACTATAAAAACTGACTTAATAAAGGGATTGGATAGGGTGGTAATTTGGGAAAAGTGAAGTTAGTGTAGCATGTTTGACATACCCTGGCCTTGTTGTGGTTTTAAGTTTTTTTGAGGGCTTTTTGGTTGGTTTGGGGGGTTTTTTGTTTGTTTTGGGGTATTTTTTTGATTGGTTGGGTTTGGTTTTTCCGTGTGAGGTAGCGTTTCTTTTCAGACACCAGGTAGTAGATTGCTCATCAGGCTGGGTATCTGATGGATCTGGACTTGCCTCTTCTTTTAACTCCAGTTGTTTCTGTATGAAAACAACTGCTCTTCAAGTGAGATTTGTTTTTTCCACAGAGAATGAATAGGAGCTTTTAGAAGTCCCTTATGTGACAATTGATCTGCTTAGAATTGGATGAGCTTGTTGGTACTTGTACATAAAAGATTAAAGTAAACCTACTCGAAGAAAACAGCTT
Source organism: Sitta carolinensis (assembly GCA_032173965.1). Classification (NCBI taxonomy): domain Eukaryota; kingdom Metazoa; phylum Chordata; class Aves; order Passeriformes; family Sittidae; genus Sitta; species Sitta carolinensis. The sequence goes on from CM063313.1 coordinate 54,266,707, forward strand.
GCCTGTTGAAGCACTTCTTCTGCCAAAGGTTTATTGGAGCTGCATCAGGAAGCAAATGGCTTTGCCATAGATTTGAGACATGAAACTAACGATGCTAGTGATTATAAGTAACTTCTGATGCCTGTAGATGGCTGCTGGTTACCTCTGTCAAATTTGAGGCTTTTCATACTTGTGCAAACACAATACAGCTGAACTTACGAGACTTCAGGTGTAGAAAAAGTTGCCTGTTTTGTTTAGAGTTGCAGGTGAGATGTCAGGGGTTATTGGTATGAAAAGATAAAGAACTGCAGGGCTGACGGATGTTTCACCTGAGAGTGCCCTGGATAGCTAACTCATAGTTATGCAGGGGTTTATCTTCCTGATTTGTATCTTTTGGTGTATGTATACAGTTCATAACAATTCAGGGGGGTCATATCAAGCTCTGATACTTTACACAGTGCCCTAGACACAGTGGAGATCCTGCATGGCAGCAGTGAAAGAAGGAAGGACTTTTTCAGCACTCAGATTGAGGAGAATTAAGATTGTTGGATGAATGTGTTTGTAAAGTCAAACATTACATCTTGGGTATCTTGGATTTTGCTTTGCTAACACCTGAAATCAGATATGTCTGTATTCCTCCCATCTTTCAGGGAAAGCTTATTTGCAAGTAGGTCATGGGTACTGCTGTTGAATTATTCTGGACTTCGTCAAAACCTCTGAAATGGGTAATATTCTATCTGTCATGATAGGGAGGTAGTTCAAATGATTTTCACCCTTAACAAAAAGTTAGAAACTTACTTCTCTACTTAAACCTAGCAACAGTCTCCTTGTTATTTTTGAAGAATTACTAGCTCTTCAAAACTTGATCAAAATACTCTGATGGTAAAGTAGTTGGGGAGTTATAGTGGACAGTGGAGTATTTTGCATAGCAGTCTTAAAATTATGTTAATCTAAGTGCTAAGGTAGCAACTAATGGTATCTTATGGAATCTCAGAACAGTCAGTGTTGGAAGAGACCTCTGGAGGTCATCATGTCCCAGCCCCCTGCCAAGGCATGGTCACCTAGAGCATGTAAACCAGGAATGTATCCAGGTGGGTTTGGAATGTTTTCATGCTTCCCTGAGCAGTCTGTTCTGCTCTGCCACCTCCAGTATAAAGAAGTTCTTCCTCATGTTGAGGTGGAACTTCTTATGTTTTTGTTTATGGCATTCTGTCTCTGGGTACCACTAAAAAGAATGTAGTGATATCCCCTTGACGCCTGCCTTTGAGATATTTATATGCATTAATGAGATCCCCTCTCACTCTTCTCCAGACTGAACAGACCCAGTTCCTGTAGTTCCTCCTCATGAAGGAGATATTTCAGGCCCCAAATCTTTGTGACATCAGGTCAACCCTTTCTGGTAGCTCCCTGTCTGTCTTCTACTGAGGACACCAGAACTGGACCCAGCCTTACAGATGTGGCTTCAACTAGGGCTGAATGGAAGGATCACTTCCCACCTTACATAGATAGGATTTCACATCCATTAACATAATTTCATATCTGCTTGCTCTTTTTCAAGTTCTTGAGGTAGATTCCTGTGTTGACTTTTTAGGAATGAAACAAAGTGTTGGTGGTGTATCCCATGTCAGAGATGCTCAGAAGCTGTCTGGACATGGTCCAGGGCAGCTGGCTCTAGTTAGCCTTGTTTGAGAAGGGTAATTGGACTCCGTGATCTCCAGAGGTGACTTCCAACCCTGAATGATCACTCTGTGAGTCTGTGATTTAGGTAGTCAGGTATTCTAAAAATAGTGTATGTGATGCTTTACTGAGCTGAATTTCAACTTTGGAAAACTTGTGGGAAACAGCACATGTAATTGCTGGAGCAGCTAGGGAATTTGAAACATGGCAGGGTCTCCAGAATCAGGCTTGCAAGTGAAAAGTCTCTTTTCTCTGTTCTGTGTATAGATTCTTTAATCTTCTCTAATAATTCAAATTCACCTAGCAACAACAACAAAAAGGACCCAACCCCCCCCAAAACAAGAAAATAACCCCACCCCGCAAACCTGCTTTTTAGCAGGTGAACTTGATAAACAAAAAGATTAAGCATTAATGTTGTTCCTTACTAGGACATCAGTCTTTTTCTCATTTAGAAAGAATGCAGAAGTGATGTGATAAGTTTAGAAAGTTCTTCAAAACCAACTATCTAGGGCTAGAGAAAAGTTGTGGTATGTTTTTGGGTTTCCAAACAAGGTAAGTAGTCAAATCTAGTTTTTTTTTAAAATGTAAGTGAAGTTTTCAAATATGCAATGTTTGGAAGTCAAGATTATGTGTAATAGAGGGCTCCCAGCAACCTTGATCTCACCTGATGAAGGTCTTACTGATTTCTTCTTGTTGCTGCTTGGATTCTGTTAAAGTGCTTTAACACTTTGTCAACTTTTACTTGGGATATCCTCCTCTTCTTGATGCATCCTGTAAATATTTATAATAAAATAATAAGCTCTGTTGTGGCTTCAATTTGAAACCGGGTAGAAACACTAATTTCTCTTCTGGTTTGATTTTTTTTTTGTCAATTTCAAAGTTTTTAATTAAGAGTAAAGTAGGTTTGAGTTTGAAAGTAATAAGACTTTATTAACTAATATTAAAAGAAAGAAAAACAACAAGAGCGAGGACGGAACTTTCAAAATACTCTTCCTCCCTCCTCACCTTTATTTTTTTCTTAGCTGACAATGTAAAGAAAACAACACTCAAATCTCAGTTAGTTTTCTACTTTTAAAACAGTTTTTTTCAGTTAATTTAGGGAGGGAAGCACTTCTTGTTCGCTATGGTAAACTTCCCTACAAGAAAACAGTTCTTGTAAATCCATTCTTCATGAACAGTAACTGTCCGGATCTTTTTGCGTTCATGAAATTTCTCCCATGTTTACAATTGTGTTTTTTGGGCCACATCGATGTATAGGGTTTAGTTTTAAAAGATAATCATGTTCAAAACAAAGGTTCTTGTTGTTTTTGGGACCACCTTCACCTCCAAGGAACAGAGATTCGCTTCTTTTTTGAGGGCAAAGAGTTTTTATTACTTCATTACTCTATTTAACTTCTCATGAAATCAACAGTCTCTTCAACATTTCACTCTTTTGTTTAGATCTACAATTTGAACTCTTATCTCTCATACTTTTTTATGGTTTAAAAGAAACATTTTAATATGTTATAATTAACCACTATAGTTTACAAGAGTTTTTAATAGTTTAAAAACAACTTTCTACACTCTTTCCACTTGGACTTTCACTCTTTCTTGATTGACTTTGATACTTGATGTGGTTTTTACACTTTTATATTCTAATTTCTCTCACTGGAGAGAGGATGGAGGCTTTCTAAGTTCTCTCTGTCTACTGATGCACTGAAAGAGTTAATAAGAAATAGTATTTGGCCACGGTAGTTCATGGTGTTATGTTTTTGAGCCGTGCTGGAGGGGGGGGCTCTCAGAGGGTTCAGGTCCAGAAGGCAGCCACGGGAAAGTTGGATAGATTTTTGAAATTTTTTTTCCACCCCTCGGTCTTATTAGGTGTTTTGGTTTGTTTCATTGTACCTCCCCTTCCCCCCCCCTCACTAGACACAGCAAAGGTAAAGTTCAGCTGGGGCCAGCAGCAGAGCCAATTCTGTGCTGGCAGATGTTCCCAAATCAGCTGCCCCTGCCTGGCCCGGGTGGCCTCCCCCTCCCTCGAACTCATCCCAGGGCTGAGAGGGCAGAGGTGTGTGCTCTGACAGCCGGGAGGAAAGAGACCTGCCCGGGCTGCTTTCAACGGGAATAGGAACTAGAAAATGCTTTCCCATTGGTCCAATAAAATCTCAGTCTCCTACTAAGCCAGTTCACTTCCCTGGGCTGGTCAAACTAGGACAAGCTCTTAAGGCTTCAGTTCCTTGATTTTTAAGCTTTCAGGAGCACCTGTGTTTTGCTAAAAAACTTGGCTCATATTTTTTCTGGTTTGTAGTCTTGTGCAGCATCAGTTTTTGGGAGACACAGCTTCATGGGGTGATGGAGTTTGTTTCATGGAGGTAGTAGTAAGAGTGTTTACCTTCATAATGGACTTCCAAGATCTCATGATTATGTGCTGTTCAATCATTAAATCACAAACATTTGGCTAAAAAGGAGAAGGAACAAGCAGTCCCAGAAGCAGATTGCTCCCTGAGGTGACCAGAATCTGCTAGGTCAGCTTACACTGGTGCAGTTTATTCTCGATCAGGTAATCCAGCTGTGATAGGCTTGCATGCAAAACAGTTGATGCCACTTTTCTCCGCTTGCTTCTCAAGTGCAGCCTCTCTGCCAGCTGAATTACCTCTAACACTTACTGCTTTCTAAGTTCCCTTGAAAGATTCCTGCTGCTTCTTTTCTATGCCCTATCTCAATAAATGCAGAAGGTCACCTTTTAAGAGTCATACCTCTTCTTAGAGCCTCAGAGAAGAGCCTTGATAATAATGTTAGTCTATATAGCTAATCCGTTTACTATAGGGGATTCTGTAGAGAATTACAACAGTCTGGATTTTGCATAAGCAAAACAGAATGTAACAGACTACTGTGACACTTGTGAGATTGCACCACTTCCTGTTTTTTAAAATTTTAAAATACTAAAAATAATAGTTTATGTGGATTTTTTTTTCTTTGTCATTTTGTATTAGTTTTTGAGTTAGTATTTAGAGACTTTGTCACCTGACACTTCTGTTGGTTTTGGGACTCTGTGGGAGGTGGTAAGGGATGAAATAGTTTGTACTTGTATTGTTAATTAGCTATGAGGAAGGACGTCACTGAGCATTTGTGTCCTTTTTGAAACCCTGGATGAATTAAGTGGTTTTGGTAGTGTGAAAAAGGGGAAAGAAATACAAGAAAAGTTCTGGGGGAAACATTCTGTCTAATTTTACTCTGTAGTGGTTGGGCATACTAAGCTATTTCCAAAATCCCTGTTCATGTCTCTTCCTCTGGAAGACTGCTTAAAGGCACTGCTGCTGTGTGTTAGAACTCGATGTGTAGTTAATTTACCTCTTTTCCTTGAGGTTTACCTGCCTTACTTCTGAAGGGTTTACTTAAGAATGTTGACTTAATTATACATTTTCTTTGATAAATGAAGTAGAAAGCTGAACACTCTCTGTACTATTGTACAAACAAAGTAATTTATTAACTTCCTGGAACAAAATGCTATTTCTCCCGGTCATTGTTTCCCCTGTGTATTTGTGAATCTTTACATGTGTTCTACATACTTCTGTGAAACAGGTGTGCAGCTGTGGAGTAATTGGTGGAGTTTCTTGTTTTCAGTGTAAGTGTCACTTTTCTGTTAACAGACTTGGAAGGGAGACCTTTAATATTACTGATTTTTATTTTTTTTTTTAAGACAGTGGTTTTTGAAGCAGCTGGTAGGAATCCATCTTAGTTAAAGCTGAAAATATTGAGTAGCTTCTGAGGCTTCTCCTGAACCACACCCCTCACTTCTCTCTCTCCTTTCTGCCATAAGAGGAAGAAGGTGAAGCAGATGTATTTAACTTAATCTTTAATACTTCAGCTTAATCACTATGCTTTTTGATTTATTTATTTTACATACTGTTCTGTTTGACACTGTAAAACTTGCTCATTGAAAAGTACACATGAAATTTTGGAGAAGGATATGGATGAAGTTCCTGATGGAACCCTCGTCTTAAAAAATGAACTTAAACATACTAGTATATCAAAGGCCAAATTCCCAGTGGGGAGAAATGACAATATTTTAGAGAATTAAGCTTGGTTAGTAATCTGTTACTGAGACTTCTTGTGCACCATACACATTTGGTTATTTTAAATAAAAATCTGACATAATTCTTTACTGGAATCCCTAAATTATTTTTGTGTGAGTATGTAGAGGTAATGCATGGGTCTGTTTTTAACTGATATTTAACCAAGTTAAATTAAGAGAAACCATTAAGACCTGAGGTTTTTAGATCATCCATAGTCATTAGTTGTAAAAATTATCTTGAACGCACCTGAGGGTTCTGTCCTGTCTTCCATGTGGCAGATTGCAAACTCATGTCAAAGTCTGTATATGACTTATCATTACAAGAACTCCGTAACTCTTGCCCTATGTTTAAAGCAGCTAAGTACTTCAAGGATTGGTGAATAGAGACATTCTCTGCTAGCAGCCAACTGTTTGAACATATCTGGTAGTATATCCTTCCTGATACCCTTTTGATAATACATCCTAGAAATTACAAAGGCATGGGGAAGTGGTGTTGTCTGTTGGTTTTGTGTGCTTAGCTACACTACAGAGATCATTCAGTAGCTGATGCTGAGCACAAGCCAACTGAAGGATGCCTGAAACTTGGAGGGTGTCCAGCCACTTGAGCTCTGTCACTTACTGCAGTAATAATATTTTTGTGGTTTATTAGATGCAGCTGTGGTGAATTAGAACCAGGTTAAGTAAACTCAGCAGATCTGCTTTGAATGTTCTAGGTTTTTTGTCAAAAGTTACAGGCTTGCTTTCTTTTCAGGCCCTTACTGGAAAGAATGAGTAGTTATGGAAGCTAAACAAACTGAAGGGGTCACAGTTTTTGAGTTTGAACTATGTTAGTTCTAAAAATTATTCCAAATGGCTTTTATATTATGAAGTAGATAAAAATCAGCTGAGGAACTGGTAGTTTGGAGGCACCCATGTGATTTCTCTAACCTCTGATACTTAACAGTCTAAAAATAGTTGCCATATGGGATGCCTTTATTGTGAGGACAGCCTCTGCTAGTTGAGAACCTTTCTGTGTTTAAGCACTTTTTGTGCCTAAACATTTTTAGCTGTTATCTAAGTGAAGTTGTCATATGGCTTTAAATGAGAGCTGCTGTCGTTGTCCAAAGATGTTGAAGAAAAAGGAGTTATTTTCTCTGAATTTAATAGGGATGGATACAGTCGCATTCTGTGTTCTCTCTATGGGACTGTATTTTAGATCTCTGTTTAAAACAAACAGAATAAATAAATTGACATTACACCAGTGAAAAATGCAGCAAATGAAGACTAATAACTGGCTGTATTTGTTTTAAGCCTTTCTGTTAGATGTTTAACATTCTTGCAACCTGGTGAGGTTTTGTAGGTTCGGTGAAGGTTATTCAGAGGCGTGCGTGCCTAACCCTACTTCAACAGTTCTTCCTTGTCCTGCAGGGAGTCTAGATATAGTTGAGACAAATAACAGAATATTTGATACTTTCATATGTTGAGTGCATTTTTCAGTAAGCTGTTGTATACAAATAGAATAATTCTTACTGAGCAATTGCATGTACTTTCAAGGTGTGCAGTAAAGAAAGCAAAGTCTAAACTTGTATGTGCTTCTGTTGCAAAGGTTATAATTAGTATATGTAATCTGTGGTATTTTTCTTCTTCGAGTTTCCAGTAAGCTTGGGAGTTACCAATAGTCTTAGTTTTTGTAAATGGAAAAGAACTAGTATATTAAAAGCTCATTTTCATAGTGAGTCAAGTGATGCTTGATGGCAGGTCCTCAGTGTCAGAATGCTGCTCTGTTTTTATATGTGTGGTATCCCATTGCTCCCTTCCCTTTACCCTTGTCTCTTCCAATGTCATTACATAAAGTGACATTAGACTTTGTGACTTTAATTTTTTCAACCTTTCCATAACTGATTTCTTAGTCTTTTCAACATCAGGCTCTGAAGCTTTGGTATGTTTAAATGAACTTTGGCAGTCACAAAATTAAAAGCAGTGTTCTTTTAAGATTTTTATTCTACAGATTCTTAGAATCATTAAGGTTGGAAAAGACCTTCAAGGTTATCGAGTCTAGCCTTTGACCAGACATGACGATGTCAACTAAAGTGTAGAGCTAAGTGCCATGTCCAGTCATTTTTTGAGCAGCAGTTGTGAACTCTACCACCTCCCTGGGCAGCCCATTCTATAACAATCCTTTCAATGAAGCGATTTCTCCTGATATTCAACCTGTACCTACTTCTGGCCCAACTTAAAGCCATTTTCTCTGTCTTCTTGCTAGTTGCCTGGAAGAAGAGACTGGCCCCCACCTGGCTACAGTCTTTTTACAGGTAGTTATGGAGAGTGGTTAGGTCTTCCCTTAGCCTCCTTTACTCCAGACTAAACCAGAACTCCTTCATCTCATAGAGCTTATTCTCCAGACCCTTCACCATCTCCTTTTTCCAGCTCTGGACCTGCTCCAGAACTGGGCCCAGGATTTGAGGCTCTGTACCATCTCTGATACAGACCAGGATGACGTTGGGCTTCTTGGCTACCTAGGTGCATGATGGGTCACGTTCAGCTAGATGCCAGTCAGCACCCCCATGTCCTTTCCTGCTGGGCCATTTCGTATGCAGTGTTCCCTAACCTGTAGCATTGCATGGGGCTGTTCGGACCCAAGGCAGGATCTGGCTCTTAACCTTGCTGCACTGCATACACTGGCCTTGGCCCGTGGATCCAGCCTGTCCATGTCCCTCTGCAAAGCCTTACTGCCCTCCAGCAGATCAACCCTCTCACCCTACTTGGCTGGTTAACTGAGGGTGCTCTTCATCCATTCATACAGATGATGGATAAAGGTCTGGACCCAGTGCTGAGCTGTGGGGAACCAGAGGTGACTGGTTGTCAGCTGGATGTGGCAACATTGGACCACCACTCTCTGGGCCTGGCCATCCAGACTGTTTTTAACCAAGTGAAGAGTGCACCTGTCCAAATTACAGGCTGCGGCTTCTTCAGGAAAAATGAAAATAATTTACTGCAGGTGTTGCCGCAGATAGCTTTAGGCAGCTATTCCTGATGTGCTCTGTCTTCACAGAGTAAAAGAGCTGTAATTCAGCAAAATCTGGGCACTTGGACATCTTTTATCAGAGAAACAGTTTTGCAGAACTGATTTACAGGTTACATGTGACTGCATTTTGTCCAGTATTTATGCAGTAAGGAAAGCTTAAATTCCTTTCTTTATTGATGCATCTAGGAACTTCCTCTTTTAGTATTTTGCCCAAAATCAAAGGAAAGAATAAGCGTTTGAAGTCTAAAAGTTGAACAGTGGCTGAAAGGTACATTTAGTATAGAATAGTACAAAATGTCTGCAGAGTGAATTAAGTGGATAAAAATCCTGTTTGACATGTTGGTTTAAAAATAGCGTAACAATCATGTCTTCTTTAATATCGTATCTGTATAAAGAGACAATGAAATACAGTTTAGATGTCTGAGTCAGAGATGTGTGAGTCTTCAATACCAAGGCTGTTGGACTTAGATGTGCTGGTCTTTGTTTAGGAAGTCAGTGGAAAGTAGTTTCCTGCAGTGTGAAGAAGGAAAAGTCCTGGCTTTATGGCTGTGAGACAATATAGTACTTCATATGAACTCCTTTGAAATTTCGCTTATCCTGACTATAACTTCACTTCCAGAAGTGGGTGATTCTTATGCCTATATTTTTATGTTCTTAATTAACACTGCTCTTTTAAATACCTACACATAAATTGAGCAGAAAAGCTTAAACAAAGTCTGTCCAACTGAATAGTGTGAACTAAATACTTTTCTTACTGATAAGCTTTGTTTTAGAATGTGCTGACATCCAATGGCACAGACTTCTTCAAACTTACCTGCTTTTAATGTAATGTGAACAATCTGTTCCAGGGTAATCCAGATGGCACTTTTTTGACCCTGACATCTAAGGAAGTTCCACTCGTACAAACAAAACCAAACCACATAAATCGTGTAATGTCTATCTTCTTAACTGTTTTGGACTCCTGTATATATTTAATATGAGTGAGCACAGTGATTCCCCATGCCTGATACCATCAAGATTCTTAATACTAACTTTGCACTTTGCTCAGATTCCTCCAAAGCACTGATGCCTTTTGACTTCTTGTCAGCATGTTGTCAGGCCTTTCTTTTGATGTTTGTTTTGTTGATTTTTTTTCATGCTGTAGTAAAACTTTCTTGACTTTCCTTGGTAAAGGTGTAACTACTCTGTAGTTAAGGTGATGCAGTATAAACCACTGTCACCTTTTTTGCAAGATAAAGTTCCAGGAGGGAAGATTAATACTGTTTCTGAAACTGTCTTCATTAACTTACTGATTCCTGTGCACAAGACAGCCAGTTCTCTGCCCAAGCATAATGTTCAGCCCATGGAAGTGAAGGTTTGGAAGTCAGCTTCATTATGAAACAAAGGCTAAAACATCCAAATTTGGGTTCTTCTCTCCCAGAGTTAGAGTGTATGTTGCTGTATAAAATCTGTCTAGTTTATTTTGATATATTATTTAGGACTTGAGAAGTCAGCCTTTGGGTGCCATGACAAAAAATGTGATTTGACTGTTCTCTTACAAAGGATGCAAGAGATAATTTAAGACTTAACTTTCTCATTTTTAAATTTGTATTCTGGGTGAAAGTAGAAGCTCTTCTGTGGTGCTTCAGAGTTAGTGCATTTCTGTAGTTAATGATAGTAAAAAATGTGCAGGTTAGCCCAAATAGAAAAAAGGCATATTTAAGTCAGATAGCATCAATATTGTATTTTTCACCTATTGATATTCTCAAAGTAATTTTTTTGTTTTCTGCTCTGTGTGTCCTTTTCCAAGCTCTTTCTTTGTACTCAAATGTGTATTGCAGCAAGTTTTATGGGGCATAAGTGACTTTCTAGAGCTTGATATGCATCGATAAAGGGCAGAAAAATTTAAGTTTATTCAGAGCTGTATGCAGTTGATCTGACCTGGTTTATGCTGTCATGCTATCTTTTAATGTTTCTTACCATCTCTTACACAAAAAATTCTCTTTATTTTCCTTTGGTATTGAAACTTGAAGATATATACAGGGGAATAAAATAAATTGTGAAGATATGATTTCAGGTATTTGGGAGCTCTGTTATAGTGCTGTGTTTCTGTGACTGTTTTTCTTGCAATTGAATTAGGCATATAACTAGTTTTATGGTGAAGTGGGCAATTGGCTAGGTTTTTTTGATGCAGTGATAAATATGTAAATGAAATCATCTTTTTGAAACTAATTTGAAAGAAAGTTGCATAATCTAGATTTTTTTGTTACAAAACTTAGATTTCATTAATACACACATATGATATTAAGACTGATGATATAAATGTCAACTAGATAGATATATCGAGGTGTAGTTTTAATAGGCTTGGGTATAGGACATAGATTAATAGATGAATACATGAAAGAATAAAGCATGAGAGTCAAATTAAAATACGAGGGTTAGCCCATGTAAGGAGCAAAGGTGTATTAAGGAAATTTAGCAATACATAATTTAATGGTACCTGGACTACTGGAGAAAACTGAGAGTGTGAGACAAACTAGATACAACTTGTCATGAAGAAAAGGTTAGAAGAAAAAACTAGAGCATGTGGAAGCCAAGTGGCCCCAGAAACTCCATATTTATGGACAGAATAATAGGAAAATCTGATTACCAATATTAACAATGATGTATTAAGTTATTGACAGTTTTAGCAAGGGGTTCTGACATTTTGTCTTCTCTGTTCTTGAATTCATGTTTGTGCAAGAATTCCCATCCCCACAGGTAGTCAGAAGCCTTAAGACCTGGGTAAGGTTTCTGTGGTGACTGAAAGCAAAAGCAAGATTGTTTTTAATTAGCAAATCTTTCAGATATTCATTGCTCTTCATTTTTAGTTGGATTATAGAAATAAAGATTTCTACATGCAAGACAGCACAACATATGGGTCTGTCATGTTATTTCTGTGTTGCATGATTCATTACTCGTGGTGTATCAGGATTAAGAAATAAAAGTTGTGTTTATCTCCTATAGGAAGTCCTCGTACTGCTTTCATGGAATCTACTCCATTGACTATCTACTCCAGTTGGGGCAGGATGGGCGAAGTCATAGTTCCAGTTAAGCTTCTTTTTTTTTTACTAAAAGATATGATTATTATCTTGAGACCATTAAGAACATTTCTTGTAGAGTGAATAGTCAGTCGTTAGCCATTGTAGATTTTGAGAGTAAACTGGCCTTGGCCTTGTGCTTTCATATTGGTGGTTCACTATGAGTTGTTAACAAGAATGACTTCTTGATGTCTTCACTCTTGTGAAGCAAGTCCCTATGCTTTGCCTTCTGTGCTACTTGGAGGCTTTTCACCAAAGAATGAAAACAAGTATTTATTATTTGAATAGTACTTAACCTCTAAGATGTGATCCTAGGCCATTTAAGCAATTTTGGGCCTCATGTCCAAAGCTGTTTACATAGTTTGTTTGCGGTCATGTCTGCTGTAGTGCAGAGGACCTAGCAAATCCCAGTACCTCTTAGCAGCTAGTGTTGCTAGTTGAGCTGTTGTCCTAATGAAGATATCTTCTTCTCCAGAACATTTCCTCAAAAGAAGAATTAATGTTTCCTGTGCAAAAATGTGCACTATGTGTACATAGTGGTGCATGTTTCAGTTTGGTTTGAGTACTTTTTGGGTTGCACATAATCTTTGTTTGTCATGACTTAGGAAGCTGAAAGAAGGATGCTGTGTCATGTCAGTCTGTCAGGCCACTGATGATCTGGGCTAATGGAGACATCTGCGTGTATAGGCATTGTGTTGCTGTCCAGTCTGATAACACTTTGATAGTACTTGTAAAGATGGGTATAGAGGAAGGGGCAGACATGGTGATTACTGGTTTCTGTCTTTCAACTGCTTGCATTTTTTTCCCCCTCTTTGGTGTTGAGGTTGTAATTTTTTGAGCTAACTAGCAGTATACGTAAGGGTTTAAGGGGTAGGGATATTTAGTCATGCAACTTTTCTCTTGTCTAATCTGCATTTGAGCCAGAAGTTCCCTGTAAGAAAAGAAAAACTCTCCTGAAGGGAGGAAACAGAGGGGATTCATCCTGCAGTTTGAGTGGTGGGGCTGTGATGGAGCAGGTTCATACCCTGTGGATCTGCTGAGGTGTACCCTTTGATGAAATGTCTGTGATGGGGGTGCATTTTGGGCCTGACCATCTTTCCAATTTACCTTAGCTTTAAGCAAGGAGTACTGCTATGAAAAGCCAGCACAATAGAACTGTTGCTCTAACCTTGTCTTCTTATCGTGGGAGATTGAATCCTATCATCCATCCTTGGGCTCTCTGTTGCAGTGAAAACAGTTGAGTGATGAGGGACAAAACCATGCAGTCCTTCAGGAAGATGCACTGGAGAGTGAATGGAGTAGTGAGTGGCCTTGAAGTTGACACACGCTTTCTTGATTAGAAAGAGCCTCTTTTTCTTAATTGTGTTTTTTTGATTTGTATACCTCTTCAGTGATGGACTTGGTTTGCTTCCTGTTCCTCTATGATGGTAAACATCAGCTTTTGAAATTGTCTTCTGTGGGGAAGAAGGATGTAACTGCAGTATGAAAGGGTGGAAAGTTTTACGTGGCCCCACTGGAATACTGAGGTAAATGCTGAAAAATTGAAGTAGGCATCCTAGGCAGTTCAAGTGGATGTTGACTTTGAAACCCTTCAACCTATCAAGTTGCTATAGTTGAAGAGTCATCAACTTGTCTCCTTTCACCCCTCTGAATCTTCTGTTTTCTTGTGTTAGTAGGCTTGAGAGGACTGCAGATGTCTAAGGCTGAAGGGAAGTGTCTGCAATAAGATGCAGTTACCTCCTGAAGAATACATATGCATTTTGACAGAGCCATATTGCCTTGGACAGCATTTCTCTAGAGGCTGGGAGAGCTAACACAGGAGACTGGGACAAGAAATAAGAGACAATAAGCATAGTTGGCAAGATTTTATGGCTGGTAGAGTGCAGTTGAAAAAATGTTCCTGTTAAAATTCAGTCCTATTTTGAGTATTGGTTAAGTATTGGAATTGTTCAAAACTTGTTTATTTGAGATCTGAATAGCTGTTTGTGTGATTAAGTCATAGTTCTGCTGAAACGCTTTCTGAACATGAATATTGTCTGTGTTCAAACAGTCCCAGCTTGATATTTAATTAAAATTTCAAATATAACCAAAGTAATCATTTTCCCTTAGCTGGCTTTGAACTTTTCTTATGTGAAAGAGGGCAGTGAAAAGAAAGAGTATAATTTTGTGCTGAGTTTTGGGATTTTTTTTCTTGTGTATGAGCTGATTAATAATGAATGTTGATGCTGTCTTGCTCAGGGAATTAGTTGTGTTGGTAGAAGTGGGTTTGTGTCTAAATTCACCTGAATAGTTAGGAACATAAAAATGGGTATAGTTTATTTTCATTTGAGCTGATCCGTTAATGGAATGGAGGTGCTTGATTTCTTTACAGGAGATTATTAGAGTTGGTCTTTTTAGGGTGACTTACATTGCCCTGTATATTTCCCTCCCTTTACCCCAGCTGATAAGATAATCAGTAATTTGAGTCAGAAGAGATCCTTTTTCTCCAGATTAGTTCATTGTCAAGCAATGTCCTTGCCATGTTGTACATGCATTATTTTTTCAGAACCCCTTACCAAGTGTTTGTTGACTTCATTCCTAATGCCTAGTATCTTTAGTAGGGCATTGTTTAGGGCATTATTTATCCTAATACTATTAAGTATTTTGTAGGAATGTTAAATTTCCAAAAGCACTTCATACTGAGTGAAGACTTTTTCTTTTAATCTAGGTATACATTTTTAGTGTTCCTACAAATATTGGCATTCAGTAGATAATTTGCACTTTCTTGCTTCTGTCTTTTTAGTATGGTCACCAGCACTACTAAGCTCTTTCTTGCCTCTACTAATAGCTGTTTCCTGTTCAACCGTCCACAGTCTTTGAATTGTCTCCTCACTGCTTACTTGGAGTGGGCCAGTCTGCTTTGGCTGCCTCTTCATTTCTGCTGAAAGCTTCTGCAGATTAACTTCTGCAGCAGGAATCACAAGGGTGAATTACAGTCTTTTTCCCTACAATTCATATCACTTTTTTTTCATAACCATCTTTGTTTTCTTCACTAACTTCAACTCATCATGGCTTTGAGGCTAAGACAGAAAATGTTAAGAGGTATTACTTCTTCAGCGGTTCATTGAAGAGTCGGTGTGAAAAGGTTCCCCTTCTGAACTGCTGCTTTTGAGAGGCCAGAAATTGCTTTTTGTTCTCACAAAGGGCTTATGCTTTCTGGTCATTATTGTCTGTGTTTATATTAGTAACTTTTTAAGTTACTTTAAGATTTGAGAATACCTAATTATTGGAAAAATTCAATGTTTTCACTGAAGTTTCTGTCTTTCATCTATTTTATCAAAGTTCTTCCATATAACAGCATAAATCAAGAGGTGCTCTTCTGGTTTGTTCTCCTAAGCTGCATGAGTTATCAAGCAATACCCTGATGTAGTTTGTGCTGCAGATAGCTAAATACTGTAATGGAGGGAAAAAATGAATGTACATTCAGGTGGGGAGGGCTGTAATGGAAAAATGGTGCTTTATACTGTTAAACAAAAAAGTGAAAACAGAGACAAAGAAATGAGCGTTTTATAGCTGCCTTGTGCTGATTCACCAAGCACAAGATGCACTGTTAATATGTGGACCTTAGAGCAATCATCAAGCTTTCCTTGACAGCTATCCTTATAGGGCAGCTGAAAAAGGGACTAGTGTTTTGTTCTGATGGGCAAGGTTGTTAACTGAAGATATGGCTCTGGCCTCTGTACCTTTATCCATAAAGAACTTTGGGATGTTCAAGCAAGCTGTCTAACAGTTTTTGCATATGCTAGATAGAACAGTCTCTGTCATCTCTTATTGTACAGCTATTTTGTGTGCACAAATTAGTACTGTCCTTTTATGTATGCTTCTAAGATATTTGACCATTTGAAAAAAGGAGTCCTTCAAATCTACACTCCAGTAAAGATAAAAATCACTAAAGAGGAAGCATTGCGTCTATCCAAAGTATCAATAACTCCGCATTTAAAATTTTAATACCTAAAAAAAAAATTGGTTTGCTAAGTTCTCTTTTTTAAAGCAAGATTCAGCATCTGTATTGTGCCAGGTCTTACCTTTCACTGAGCCCTCAAATAATTATGATTTTTTTTTTTTTTATTTAATGTGTTTAGCAATAGTCCCCACAGACAAGAAACAGCTTATCCTTGTTAAAAGGCATTAATTACTGTTATAAGTCAAAGTAGATGGAATAAGTCCTCTGGAAAGAGAATAACGTCATTACTAGCAGAGACCAAAGTTCTGGTTTAGACCTTTCTGTGTGGAAGAAATAAAGAATGATGTAGGCAGCTGGAGTGGTTCTTGCTCTGCAGTTTGGTATTATGAAAACAAAATCTGTAGTATTTACTTGTCTGAGTGGTGATGTGTTGTAATTATTGCATTGCTTCCATTGCACTGGGAAACAGGATGGAAGGGCAAATGCTAAGTACAAAAGCATGCTCTGAAGGTTTCCTGGTATGTTGTAAGCGTTGAGGAGAATCTCAGGAGCACACTCAGATCTCTTAGGATTTAATCAAGGGCATTATATCAGCTGTGAGCTTTGAGGCTGGAGGCATCTCATGGGCCAGTTGGGGTTGCCTCTGAACAGTGATAACATATTGAAGGAAGAAAATGTGTATAGTGTCTGCTGTCTTAAATTCAGAGTTTAATCGCCTTTAGGTGCTAATGCTGTTTAGAAGTATATAATGTAATTGTGGCAGGCATCTGTGTGGTGATTGTTTTTTAGTGTGGCGTCTATAAAAAGAATTAAATTATGTGTATAAAACCTATGTGAAATGACTACCTGCCCTGCAATGACCAGGATGCACAAGTATGAATTGAAACAGGTGGTGGGAAGGTTTGTCAGAAGTCTTATGCACTAAGTATTTCTCAGTAGCGTCTATATGCATGTGAGGCAGTAATGGTGGTTGAAGGCTTATCTGTTTTGTCACCTCTGTCTAAACACTGCTGGGATCCAGCTTCAGCTTGGGTTTTCAGCTGAGCATGAGTAGTTGAATATGTTGCACACCAAAATGCCTGTGTTGAAGGGAAAGTTAGTAGGCCACTGTGACTATTGTTTAGCCAGTCTTCATCTTGCTAGCTCCACTATATTTTCTAAAGCTCTCGTATAAAAATAAGCTGTTATAATTGGAACTGTTCTATGGCAACCAGAAGTAATTGCATAAACCATATGGCTTTTGAACTTCTGATGTCTTTTCTGCTGGAAAACAAAATAGCCTACTTGCTTCTCTGCTAGGCAAGCCTTATTCATGACTTGCTTGAAGTGCAGCTAATTAGAAACTGGCATTCAGTTAATGCCATAAACAGTGTTTAAGAGCGTTTGGGTTTAAAATCTTATCTGTGCTTGGTGGAACTAAAAGTAAGTTTATTGAAAGATAGATGGCCACTGTGCACTGCTTCTTAAAGAGAGCAACTCAGTTTGCTGAATTCAACAACTGTGTCTTTAGTTCTGCTTCCTTTCAGCATTATAAAGAGAGCAGATTTACTCGGTCAACTTGACTTTATTGTTCTCTTAATCTGAATGTATTTTAAGACAAACTTTCCCTTATATAGAACCCTGGTATGGAACCCTGTTTCCTGAACATGATGCTTTTGTAGGTTTCGAATGTGGTAACTGCTAAGCTATTTTAATACCCTGAAGTGTAATACTGAGGCTAATAGTCAAAAACTGAATTAGCTATTTTTAATGGTACTGGGGATTCTTCAGTGGTAGTTCAGTATTTAATTTTGGTTTGGTTTTTGTGGGGAAGAAACCTCACAGCTCAAATTCTATAGTCATGTACTGGTTTAGTATAGTATTGAAGCTGAAAACTCAGAAAGCTTTTTTATTTTTCCTAGAATGTAATTAGCCATGTTTAATACTGTTTCTAGGTCAGATAGAAGTGTAAATAAAATGGTAAGAATGCCAGTTTTCCAAACAAGATGTAAGAGAGAGGTCTGTACAGGCTTGAAAGTAATAAAAATGGTGGAAGAATGGTAGAGCAAAGTATGTTTTTGAGGCATAATGGTTTTTTAGTCAGAGAACGGACTTGCACACTGATTGCAAGTACTGCATAGAGTGCTTGAGTGAAGATAAATGTGTTATGCAAGCTGGAAGTACTTCAACTGACAGGTACTCATGGGTTTTTTTGAGAAGTGCTGCAGTGCTTGAGAGAGCAGTGAAGTCTCTAGAGAGTACACTGAAGTCCTGTACAAACAAATAAGCTGTACTACTGAAGTTTTCTATCTACAGCCTGTGGTTCTTAGGAAACAAATAATCTGTGGAGTCACAATGCTTTGCTGAGAGCCATAGAGATCCAAATACATCATCTTGCGCACAGCACTACAATCTCTGTAGGACAAGAGTATTGGAGACTTAGTTTAAAGCAGACTGCTTAATAAGACTCGTCTGGACTTAAAAGAAGTCAGTTGAGACCTCCAGATTTTGTTCCTGTAAGCTGTTCATCAAACATAATTGTCTATGAACAGTGCAGAGCTTGAAAAGTTGGTACTGTTAGTTTTGGGTTGAAACCACAGAGAAGGGTATGCAGACTTGCAGTTGATACCAGAGCCTCACTTTTATGCCAAGTATTTTGCATGAAAATGTATTGAAGGTCTTCATTTACCTAAGTGAGAAATAAAGACCAGACATGAAGTCAGCTAAGTATATGGACTTTGGTTGCAAAGTGACATGAAAAGTAACTTGTATCATTTTAAAACACAAAAAGTTTTGAAGCATATCTTTATAAACCCTGGATGCAGTAGCCTTGAAAGCCAAGTCTTTTTTTTAAACAAGTTTAGACATACCTCATCTGCGAATTGTGGGCAAGAAGTATCTCTTTACTAACAGCAGTGTCAAGCTGTGGCAGTGGTCAGGAGCTTTTCTGTTGTGCCTGTTGTGGTTATATTTCATATCTGGACTACCTATAATCATCTGCAAATGGGCTGTTAGCTTTTGTGGTATCCTAGCATTGTTCAATATAAATCTAACTGGATTTTCAGTGATGTTTTAGTTAAAACAAAGAACAATCTTCTTGGTTACCAAAATGCTCTTATGAAAAACACTTTTGCATGGTTTGTTCTAGTTATTCCACTTGATAAATCCTTAACTCTACTGCCACTTGTATGTGCAGTAAAACTTCTAAACAGCTACTGCAAGGAAAATGTAATGAAGACCACCTGCACAAGATTTTAATTTACCTATTTTTCTAAAACCTAGATTTTAAGAATGGACTGGATTCTAATATAGTACTTTGTCATCTTTGTATTTTTTTTCCCTGTGATACAGGAATGACATATGTTCTGGTTTGATTTTTTTTGTTAATTTCAAAGTTCTTAATCAAGAGCAAAGCAGGCTTAAGCTTAAAAGTAATAAGACTTTATTAACTAATACCAAAAGAAAGAAAAACAACAAGAATGAAGATGGAACTTTCAAAACACTCTTCTTCTTTCCCTACACTTTATTTTCTCTTTACTAACAATGTAAAGAAAACAACAATCAGAAATTTCAGTTAGTTTTCCACCTCTAGGACAGTCTTTTTTTCAGTTAATTTAGGGAGGGAAGTACCTCTCGTTTGCTATGGTTATTTTCTCCACAAGAAAACAGTTCTCTTGTAGATCCATTCTTCATGAACCTGCAACCGCCCAGATTTTTTTTTTTTTTTTTTTTTTTTTTTTTTTTTTTTTTTTTTTTTTTTTTTGTTCACGAAACTCTTCCTATGATCACAGTAGTGTCTCTAGGCCACATAGATATATGGGGTCTTATTTTAAAGACAATTGTTCAAAACAGATGTTTTCTTTGTCTTTGGGACAAAGTTTGGTCTTAGTTTGCAAATGTCTTTTACAGCTTAAAAGCAACTTCCCACACTCCTTCCACCTGGACTTTGACTTCTTCTTGACTGACTTTGATACCTCATGTGGTCTTTACACATCTACATTCTAATTTTCTCTCACTGGAGAGAGGATGGAGGCTTTCCAGGTCCCAGCTGTGCACTGATGCCCTGAAAGAGTTAACAAGAGACAGTGTTCTGACCTGGCCGCTGTGCCAGGAGCTCGGCCAGGCCCCATAGTCCATGGTGTCAGATTTCACAGCCGTGCTGGTGGGGGGGAAAGGGGGCAGCTCTCAGAGGGTCCAGACCCAAAGGGCAGCCACGGGAAAGTTGGGCAGATTCACAGAATTCCTTTTCCACCCCTTGGTCTCATCAGGTGTTCTGACCTGCACCAGCACATCTTTCCCCCCCTCTCCCCAGACACAGCAGAGGCAGGTTCAGCTGGGGCCAGCAGCAGAGCAGACTCTGTGCCTGCAGATGTTCCCAAACCAGCTGCCCCTGCCTCGTCTTCCCCAACCCCCTCACTCTGCCCAGGGCAGAGAGGGCAGAGGTGTGTGCTCTGACAGCTGGAAGGAGAGAGACTTGCCCGGGCTGCTTCCAAAGGGAGTAAGAACTAGAAAATGCTTTCCCATTGGTTCAATAAAATGCCAATCTCTTACCAAACCAGCTCACTTACCTGGGCTGGTCAAAAAGGACAACATGTAAGGGGAGCCATCTTTCAGTAGTACATGATCATCTTCGGTGGTGATGGAAAGTCAACTCACTGTATTTCCTTTCTTTCCTCTTTGAAGATTTACTCTTTTTTGGTTTTTTGTTTTGTTGTATAGTTTCTTTTAGTCATGGTGTGGTACTGGAGGTAGTTTCCAGGGTAGATGCAGGGGTAACTAGACGGCATTATCTTTTAAATCTTCTTAAAAATAAACATCTTATTTCACATAAAAAATATAATTTTACAGCTGAATTTTTAAAGATTAGATTGGAATTGCCTCAAATCCAATTAAGCCACACTGCATGGACGTGCTGGGAATATAAATGCAATTACTGTAAAATTGTACAAACTGATTTGTTGCATTATCTTGCTAATCTAACGTACAGTACTTTTTGTGTCCATATTGCAGACGGCAACTCCAAACTAACATGGCAGTCAGACTGTGTGATGTGGCTTCTCTGCTTAGAAGTGGTTCGTGGGCAGCAGAGCCTTGGACTGGGGTCTGTGGGACTTTTCTTAAATTCTGTAGGCTGCTTTTTTACATGTTAGTAGTGCTGAGGCCATACCAAAGTCTTTTAACCTTCCATTTGGAATGCTAACTCATATTCATGTTTCATTATAGGCTGCAGGTTGTGTTCCTATTTTGTGAGAGCCCAGAGCACACTGGCATATATACCAAGACAACTTTTTCTATAAAACGGGGATCTCCTGTGGAAATTACACTGCAGTGGCTTGCCTTTCTTCTAATACCAATTAGATTTTAGTACCAATTGAAAATACACAGTGGATAATTGAAGAGGAGTATTGTACTAAAATGGTTTTGGTATGGTCTGAATACTAAATTGCAGTAACTTTGTAAACCTGTATAGTTGTGTTTTTATGATTACTATTTTAAAATTATATTTGCCAGTCTATTCTAAAATTTTTTTTAAAACTAAGTTTATTTCAAATTATTTTTCTGAGTGAAAAATATTTAGTGCTTTATCTTTTATGAACAGTTTTCTTTAGCATATTATTGGGGTATGCATTATTTGTAAAACATTCGTATCACTTTATTCAGAGCAGATGGTTCTATAGCTGAGAGATGCTGTAATTTTCAGCCCATACAGGCTACTGCAGCTGCTCACTTGAATGTTGGCTTAGGATCCCATTCTTGCCACCTGAACATGAAAATAAATGTGCAATTAAAAGATAATTGTTTGTTGTCCTTTCTAAATCCTGCTAATTTTGATCAATCAACACTTCAAATTTGAGAATAAAACACAAAAAAGGGCAAAAAGGCAGTCCTGCAGAGCCTTAGAGCACCACATTTGTGACTACTACTTTTAACAGGTATGCTAGTGTTTTGAAAAGTAATTTATCTTAATTGGGATAATCTACTTTATTATCTTTTCAGTGGACTTGTTTCATCAGTGCCAGGAGCAGGTTACCCTTGGAGTTTGTCACAAGGGAAGAAATGTTGTTCCAGCTGCAGCTCTTCAGGAAAACTAGATTGTGCTTTTCTAATGATAGCTCTTAATTGACATATCCCCTTTTTTGCATTGTGCTGAAGTAACCTCTTGGAAAATAGTTCTGTGTGCAGGACACAGAACATAAAAACGTGTTCCCTGGAATGTCTAAGTTGGATTTCTAGTAAGAAACTCAACTTACCCCTCTTGCATTATTAGGAAATTCAGTTATGCAGTCCCTGAACACAGTTGACCTGTCAGCTGTTTGGATATGCATGAATTGCATATGGTGCTTTAAACATGAGTGTCAGGACAGACCCTTCAGAGGTCTTGATGCTGCTCTGTGATTTTTCAAGAGGCTTTTTTTTTGAGCACTCCTCTTAGCAGTTTAGTTACAAGGCTGAATTTCAGCAGTTGATGGATTTCTTTCATGAACTTCATGTGTTGAAATATGTGTTACTGGAGAATAAGTTGCATAATTTTCTCTTGCACATTGTCCTAAACAGTTGGTCTCAAACAGGCTTCCCAAATCTTAGATGCCATTAAAAATCCATTGTACTTACCAGCTGTTGCCATTCAGTCACTGACGGAGGTGGCAGAGAGCCTTTTGTAGATGTGGCAGCTTGTGGACAAGTTCTTGTGAACAAGCAGACTCCTAATTATTTCTGTTGCATCTTGCAGTCATACAGCAGTTACTTTGGGGTGAGACACAGTACAATCAGACTGGTTTGAGTTGAAAGTACTTTGGAGTTATCTGTCTCTAATAGACTTGCCATGAACACGGACACCTTCCACTAGATCAGGTTGCTCAAAGCTCTATCCAACCTGACCTTGAACATGTTAAGGGATGGGATATCCACAGCCTCTCTAGGCAAGTGTCTTGCCACCCACATGGTAAAGAATTTCTTCCTAATCTGTAATATAAACCTATTCTCTTTCAGTTTGAAGACATTCCCCTTTGTCCTGTCACTACTTGCTCTTCAAAATTATGTCTTTCCATCTTTCTTGTAAGCCCCTTTTAGGTACTAAAAGGACACAATTAGGCCACCCCAAAGTCATCTCTTTTCTAGGCTGAACAGACCTGATTCTCTCAGCATTTTGTCACAGGAGATGAGTTCTGTCCCTCTAATCCAGGCCCTCCTCTGGACATACTCCAACAGGCCCATACCCTTCCGGTGCTTGGACCCCAGATCTGGATGCAGGGTTCCAGGTAGAGCAGAATCCCCTCCCTCCCCTGCTGCCCACACTGCTTTTGATGCAGCTGTGGACAATTTGGCTTTCTGGGCTGGGTGTGCTCATGTCTGGGTCATGTCCAGCCTCTCACCTGCCAGCACCCCCCAGTCCTGCACACAAGGCTGCTCTTGATTTGTTCATTCCCCAGCTTGTGTTGATACAGGGAGTGTCCTGACCCAGGTGCATCACGTTGCATTTGTTCTTGTTAAACCGCATGAGATTCCCATGGTCCCCATTTTCAAGCCTGTCCAAGTCTCTCTGGATAACATCATGAACTTTAGGAGTGTCAGGAGCACCACTCAGCTTTGGGTCATCTGCAAACCTGCAGACGGTGCACTCAACCCCTTTGTCTATGTTACTAGTTAAGACATTGAATAGTACTGGTCCCAGTATGGACCCCTGAAGGACACCACTTGTCACTGATCTCTGTCTAGACTCTGAGCTATTGACCACGACCTCTAGATGAAACTGTCCAATCGCTTTATTATCCATCTAGTAATCCACCAGTAAATATTCTCCATTTTAGAGAGAAAGATGTTGTAGGGGATTGCGCCAAAGGCTTTGCATAAGTCTAGATAGATAACATCTGTAGCCCTTCCCTTGTCCACTGATGAAGTCACTTCATCTCAGAAAGGCTGCTTGGTTGGTCGGACAGCACTTGCCTCTGGTGAAGACATGTTGGTTCTTTCAGATCACTTCCTGGTCTCCATGTGCCTTAGCATGGGTTCTAGGAGGATCTGTCTGTCATCTTCCAGGCACAAAGTAGTCCTGGAGTGGTCTAAAAGTAAATTAAGTTCAAGATTCAAATTTAGCTGTTCTCATAGAGTCCAGGCAAGGAAAGAGATAAGAGCAAGAATTTTCAGTTTCGTTAAATAAAAGCATTTAGAAACCTGATTCCAACCTATGGTGATAGAACTTAGATGTGGATGTTGTGAGTGTATTTTTCATCCAAGTGCATTCATATATCCTTTGAATGTCTCTAAAGTATTAATCTTGATCCCTACTATTTCTCATGAGAAGTCTTCTTTGGATACAGTTAATGCCCACCTCTTTTTGAAAGTATTAAAATACTACTTCCTTAAAAGCTGCATTTCATGTTATTTCAGTAACCAGTTGTAAGTTGATAAAAATAATTACTCTTTAGGCCAGTTTTGTTTGGTAACTTCTATAATAGAAAGGCTGTGATTCCCCTAAATGGAGGGAATGGCAGAGGATGGAAACTAAGCTTTGAGTGCTGATTTTATTTAGTGAGCTTGTAGAAGTTACAGTTTATTTGCTTGCAAGGTTTTAAAGTATTGTCTTGACTAACAGTTTAACTTTACCCTTCTGAACTGGTGTTTGCTTGGTTTTTTTTTCTTGCATGTAGAAGCAGTTTATGCCTTTGGCCATACTGTTTCTACATAGTGACAAGTCTTTTAGGTTCTTGTTTGGACTCTCCTACTAGATACTGAAATATGACTTTTGATGGTTCTTGTTTTCTGTTTTTTTCAGCAGGTAATTGCTGCCATGGAAACACAACTGTCTAATGGACCAGTGTGTAATAACACAGCCCATGGTTCAGCCACCATAAACAATTGCTCATCACCAGTTGATTCTGGGAACACAGAAGACAGCAAGACCAATTTAATAGTCAACTACCTTCCACAAAATATGACACAAGAGGAACTGAAGAGTCTATTTGGCAGCATTGGGGAGATAGAATCCTGCAAGCTTGTCAGGGACAAAATAACAGGTATGTTGGTTTTAGAGTTTTCTGTATCTTCATTTTTCCAAGCAGTGAACTCAGATGGTATTCTGCAATTCTTTTAAGTAATGGAATAAAAGCAGAAGGAACCAGTGCTGATGCTACTGGTCAGAAGGAACTTAAATTAATAATTTTTTTAATTATATACCCCAAAATTAAGTTTATTTATTTTCATTTTATTTAGGCTAGCTTGAGTGCTCTAAATGCTGACAGGACTTTTAAATCTGGGCTTCCGAGTACTAGGAAAGAAGATTGACAAGTGGAAAAGCAGATACTTGTACCGAGTTTCCTTGAATTTTAATTCAACCTCATTGACGTTAGACTTTAGTACTAGTTGATGCAAAAGCTGTTTCTTTTCATGGATGCAGGTAATGAAGCTTGTACCTTGGAAAAAGGGCAGATAATCTTACTTCACAGGTAAAGCTGCTTTTGAATTGCAGTTGAACAGTTTCTTTGGGATGCACACGTGAATCAATTTGCGCATTTTGGCTTCCTGCTTATTGAACAGGCTCTGTCTGACTGCTGTTGGCTGAATGTTGTTTGTTTCCCCTGTGGCTCTGAATAACCAGCAGATCTTCCCACAGCAGATGACTTGTTCTTAAGACATTAGGTAGTGGAATGGGTATCTGTGAAGCACCGTTCTTTAGCATGCTAGTCTGAGATACTGAAATCACTACTTTTAGTTGAGCTGGCCTTACCAAACCTTAAAGCAATCTTCACTCTTCACTGTGACGATGACTGAATGTTCTTGGGGATGCTAAAGAAACCAGATGGGCTAATGCCACAGCTTGTGGTCTTCAAGTGAAGTCTGGTTAATGGCAAAACAGAGCCTGTTTTCTCTGTAGGTAATGACTTCAATGTTTTGAAATAAAAGGTCCCTTCATTAGGTGTTTCCTGACATCTTGTTCTGGGATTGGAAATATGTAACTGGTACTTCATCAGTTAGTGGGATGCCTATTGTCTTTGTCTTGCATATCTCAAACATTTAGCATTCCTTATCAAAGTTGCTTAGGAATGGCTTCAGAGGCTACTGCAGGCCCACAGAAGTAACGTTCAAGATCTTCATGATCAGCGTTCAACTTGTTCACATCCTTACATGGTGGGTCTGATGTTCTTTATGACAGACAATGATGTTGCTGTTACATAGTTTCTTAAGACTCCTTACCTGGAAATGGAGCTGGACTTAATTGTTGATCTCTTGTTTCAAGGTGTGATGTTTTCTATATAACATGAAGTGATGCCTGAGAGAGATCCTGAATTTTAATTACATTCCCAGTAGCAGAGAACTCCAGAGTTGAAGTTATTTGAGATAAATAGATAGTTTTTCTATTTTATTACAGAGCGGCTCCTCAGCTTTGTGATATACTTGCAGCTGCCAGCAAAAATGCTGCATCAGTTATGTTCCAAAAAGTTTTAATATTGTAAGTGAGATTGAGAAACACGGTGTCTGATCTTGTAACTGCATTGGGAGCAATACTTCTGATTTAAGTAGCCTGGAGCAAGATAACCTTATGTTAGTAGATGATGAAGAGAAAGCTCTTGACTTTCACTCCTTTTCTTACTTGTTTTCTTCAGAGAGTTTTGAGAAGCAAGTTTTTCTTTTCCTTCTAAATTCAGAACAGGGATTGTTACCGGTTGCTCTTCACAGGTTCTGTGAAGGAGTCTCTGCAGCTGTGCGCAGTTAGAAACCACAGTCCTGTCCTGAGAGTCAGAGTTACTCCTGCTCGGATCAATGGGTTGCCAGTGCCACATGTCAACATTCAGAGAGATGATGGCCAGCCACTCTAATCTTGACCCAAATACTCACTAGCATTCAGTGGGTTTAAACCAAGTTATCTCCCACCCTAATTATTTAGTACTCACTCTGTGATCTCATCTGCAACACTGAAGTGCACTTGCATTGCATAGAATTACAGAGTGGTTTCAGTTGGAGGGTGCCTTAATAAACATCTGATTCCAACCTCCCTGCCATGGGCAAGGACACCTCCCACTAGAGGTGAAAATGCCCCATTTTCTTGAATCTTTCTGCGCACTTTAGGTTTGAGAGGAGTTGAACTAGATTTTTCTTCGTTGTATTTTTGTCTGGAAAACCTATTTGAGGGGGAAGGAGGCACCCTAGAGTTCTCTTACTAATTTCGTGTGAGCAGTTTGAAGTCGAAGTTCTGTTTATTGTATTGATCTTTAGCTAGGGATTTACTTGTGAATAAGGGAAAAAGCTGGTCTGTGAAGGTTACTGATGGTCTCCATGCACTTGGGCAGAGATGAAGCATGCATCTCCAAGCATACACTTCATGGGCAGAACTTTCTGTGGGGAGCATTAGTAGCTGAAGTGAAGTCTGCATCAGTGGAAAACCATTTCAAGTGCTACCAGTAAGAATTAAACTAGCTGATTGATGTTTTGTTGTTTACTGAAGGTAAATAAATTAAATGCTGGAAACATCGAAGATTCTAAAGGGTGCCGAACAAGAATGTCTCTTCATGTGAGAATCCTACTGACATCAGCATCTGATAAGTGGGTCATGAACGTCACTTTATCTTCACTTGTGAACCAGAGAATCTGTCAGGAATGAGTCATTGTGCCTAGATATTTTAGAGTCTGTGTTAACTCTTACATGCTTTTGACTAATGCAGGTGTATGTCAATACAAATTGCAAATTACGGTGTAAATTGTTTAATTTAGGTAATAAGTGCTTCTACATATTTAAAGGCAGCAGAGGTAACATCATATAATAATAAAATTCTGTGTAATCTAATTTTAAACATGTATAGTTTAGAAAAAATAAGATAAAATACTCTAAATGTTAGAGAAGAGAGTAAAATGGAATGAAATTTAATCAGTGGAGCTGCCCTGGTCAAGTGTTTTACAGAGCACATGCTTTATGCTTGCACAAGACAGACGGATTTAACAGCTTTTAGAAAAATACAAGAAACAGTAGTTAGCACTTAAAAAGTAAGAGATACCATAGTATGGTAAACATTTTATAGACCTACTTTTCTGAAACTTGAATATAGGTAAAAATGTGACTGTAATCTCCTTAGAAAAAAAAATGACAACTGCCTTCTCTGAACTCCCAGTGTCTTTAGTACAATTTCAGTTGTACATGGGGAAGATTAATGCTCAATTTTCACATGATGGAATAATCTCCCAGTTTTCAGTGACCTTATTAGCTAAGCTGAAACTCATGGAATATAGACTCTTTAATTTCAGAAAGCAGCTAACTCAGATGTCTTAAATTTGGAAAAATACTTGTTTTCTTGGCTTCAAAGCTCCCTTACTGTTCTCTTAAAATAATCATATGCTCATTAAATTAACAAATTATTTTCTATAAAAGAGGATAGGTCTGGTTTTGTTGTCTCCTTAACTGTGTTTGAACTAATAATAATACTTAAAATGGATTTTGTTTGCTGTTTAGCATGCCTGCTTGTTCTGTCTAGAAAGCAATGCATGACATTCTCAGAGTCCTAGCCTGGGACTGTATTTCACATTCATAGACTTGAGTATGAGCTGTGAAGCTGTGGTAATACTTCACCTTTAGTACAAGGAGACAGGTGCTCTGCAGTTGAAGACTTCATGAACTCCTGCGGCCTTCTGTCATCTCTTCTTGAAGATAAAGATTAAGTCCACTTTAGGATATGCCTGCTAATCACTGTTAGATCACAATTTTTCTAAACTTGATCCAGCTGCCTTACTGTGGACCTTACATGTTGGCTGAAAGTCTGATCTTCTTACACACCTTCTTCAAAAAAGTCCTGGCTTCTGTTTGTCTTCTGGCTGGCAGCTGTCTGTCACATTATGGTGGTGCTTCTTTATGGTCAACATTATAGGCTCGTGGAGTAAAATTCTTAGTGTTACATGACCCCTTTGAAAATTTCATAGACCTTTGCAGTCTAGAGTACAATCCAGAGTACTGTGGTCTAGTCTATCCACGATGATGGATACTCAAGGATTGCATTTCTGTCTCTTACATGTGTTTCCGTAGGACTGAAGCTAACAGGATATCTTGCTTGATTTTGTAGATATGATCTTGTCCTCTTGAAGATAGTAATTTCTCAGATACTTTGAAGTATTCTCTCCTTCCTGTGTTGCACAAAGTGAAGATGTAAAATGCAGCCCACCATTCAGATGACTAGGACTGTAGTTCTAGAAAAACTGCCATAGTGTTCAAGACTTTCATAAAATTGTTGAAGCAGCTCTGTCAATATGTTTGAAACTCAAGTTTGTACAGAGAATTTTAGTTCTCATGCATGTTCTCAGACTTCATAGATCTACTACAGTAATAAATGCAAAGGATTCTAAGTTCGTCATAGAAATAGAAAGAAATTGATACAGGGTTGGACATGATGTCATCAGATGGAGCTTGTTTTGTTCACAATGGTAACACTGGTCGCAGTTCAGTGTGGGCCATGTATTTGCATATAGTCAGTGCAGTGTTAGGCAGGACTCTGCTCTGACAGATCCATGGTTATGGGGCATTCAGTCTCCTCTAGTGCAAAGTCAGAGGAAACACTTGTCACAATGCTGAATTATAGTCAGCTGAAACAGCTGAGGCCATGACTTGGAGACAGATTTTCTATTTGAGGGGTAAGTGGCCTGTTTCAGCAGAGCACGGCTGAAACATTGATCTCCTGAAGATGGCTCTTACACTTGCTGTGACTTGTACAGCAATCTTTTGATAATCAAGGGAAAACCTATTTTTGTCCTCAGTGGAAGCAGTACAATGTGTTACCTGACTGGCTGGTTGAATCTAGAACACGTGAAACTTGTTAAGCTCTATAGTGTGCATTCCTTCTTTCATAACATTGTGAATGCTAGTGTCTGGCAAGGGCAGAGTTGTTGGAAACTTTATGGTTTGTCAGTACTACTGCATATCTAAAACTCCTGACTTTGAAAAAGATCTCAGTTGTGCCTGGGCTGCCGGTTGCTTTAAAGTCTCTTGTCACTGTTGTTCTGAGCAGTCTTAGCTTTCTCTTCAACTCTTAATCTTTCACTTCTCTTAATAGAAGTCTAATTTTAGGGCATCTCTTACAGGAGGATGGGGAACAAATATGATCATGCCTTAATCTGAGGGTCTTAATTTGAGGCTTCTTACTGCCTTGAAGATAAGGTAGGAGGCAAAGTAAGTGGGTCCTACCTACAAAGTAGGTTTTCCTTTTTATGTTCCAGAGGAAGCAGGAGGAGACAGTGTGGCATATCTGTGGAGTGGCTTAGTGTTCAAAGTTACTTTATTTATGGTGTAGGAAGTTTTAAGTATTCACATGACAAAAAAAGAAAATTTTGAGCATGGTTGGGGCAGTGAGTAGCTGGAATTTCAGTTACTTGCTCATACAACTGCCTGATACAGAGAGGACAAAAACTTTGTCGTGTTTCAGGGGAGGTTTCCTATTTTTTGTTTAACTCCCCAGCTCTTCTTTCTTGTTAGCCTTTACTCCCAATGTGTTTGATGTTTGCAGTCCTGGATCACTTTAACACATCAGATATTTTTGCAACATTTTGTGCACTTGGCTGGGAGAGTAGAGTAATTTGGTAGCTAAAGGAAGAACTAGTTGAAACTGCCTGCTCTTTTGTGGTGTGCTGAGTCAGTGATACGCAGTGGTACTTGCTAGCTGCTGCTAAGTGGTGTGCTGACGTGAGCTTTTGTCAGACTGACAATTCCTGAATAAGGCAAGGCTGTGGACAAAAGGTGCTGCCTGGAAAACTGCATCTTGCCTTATATATGTGTATAATACATAATGTGTATACTTATAATAATAATTATAATGTGTTGTACAAAACTTGACTAAAATGTGAAATTAAAAATAGAAACCAAATAGGATTGAAGGCAATATTCTATTTATATGAATTTATGTATATTTATGTGTGGTGACTGCATCTTCCTCAAGACTTCTGGGGACAGGGAGAATTGATGTTAAAAGCACCTTTTTAGTTTTCAAGTTTGTTTTGAACTCTGCAGATGTTAAAATGCAGTTTCTGGTGTGGCCTAAGGGCTTGGTGAATTTATAGCACAAAGTTAATAATGTGATTTTTGAACTTCTTTTTTTTTGAATTTTTGAAGTAAAGTGATTTTGAATTTCTGCTTGTTGCAGAAAAGTGCAGTAGTAGAATATTAGTCTACTTAGCTAGCTTGGGTTCTGGAAGTACCATCCTGCAGGAATAATCTGGAAAGAGTTAAATTTCAAACAAGCCTTATGTGTGGATCCAGAGCACATCTAATGTCTTAAATCTGCTAAGGCGTTTTAGTTAAATGGTCTTTAAGGTTCCTTCCAACCCAGGCAATTCCATGGTATTTTATACTTCTGATTGCTATTTAATATTACTAAAAAGTATTTGGCAACATTTACTGTACTCTTTCATAGTAAATGGCATAATTTATTGCACTTTACTCATCTCCTGGAAATGAGTCATGTAAACAAGTGAGGATGAAGGAAATTATTTCACCTTATGTTACTCAAGATAGCACTTAATTGTCTTTGTACTTCCATATCATTTTCACTGTTATGCAGGCACAGCATTGTTTTGACCTTTCAGAAGTTCATAGGCTTTGTTTTTACAAGTGACAGAGGTAGAAAAGACCCGTTTGACTAAAGCAGCCAGGGATTCACTCATAGTGCCAACTTTGTGGAAAGCTGTTTTTTAAATGGTTATTCATCCATATATTAACTGGAATTAATGAGTTGTTCTCAATACATAGGATAAGCAAGAACTTGATGTTTTAAAAATTTAACTCTTTCTATATGACTAAATGTAGTTAGGGACCTCTCTGATCTCTTAAGTCAATCTGCTTTTCAGCAAACTCTGTGCTTTTTGATGGAGATTATTGCCATGTACATTCTCTTGCACTTTTCTGTAAACAGATTACCATTCACTTTTGTCAGTGGTTGCCATAAGTTACAAGAAGCCTGTGAAGACACTGGGATTTGCAAACTGGCATTGGTCCTGTAGTGATGTGGACTATCTTAGTTAAAAGCACACAAGGTAGGGCTCTTCGCTTCCACACTAGTGGTCCCAGGCTGCCAGTTTGGTGTATCTTAAACTGTTTACTCTTTCTGTGTGTACATAGGTAGACAGAAATTGCTGTTTCATCTCAGTGATCCTAGGCCAGCTGTTTGAATAAGTATTGTTTCTAGTGGAAGCTAGTGTGTGGGAGAGACCTCTTGTAACCTGAAGCTTTTATGGCATAATTGCTTTTCAGGGTAACTGTGCTGGGAGAAGTATTTATAATAATGAAGGTATGTTTCAGCAATGTCTGCCTCAGTTTGGGTAGTGATGTAACTGACCTGCCTGCCCTGAAGCTCATTCACTCCAAGGATGTCATGTGGATTATAAGGACCTGGATATCCCTGTAGAAAGTAGATATTTCATTTCAGCCTCCACAAGCTGAGTGGTAAGGAATAAGACTTCAAGCTGCAGGTGGTTCTAACAGGTGCGTGGTTGGTTCATTTGTTGTGAAGCAGCTACTACATGGTGTTGTAGAAGCAAGACCTTAAAATACACACAAGGAACTTCCTGGCTGCATGTGGGTTTTTTTCTATAAAATATATGTATATCTACTTTTCATTTATCATGATACTTTAACTAGCATCTCTTACTGTGAAAATTTGCCAGACTACCATTGTGTTTTTCTGTGTACAACTACTGAAAAGGGCTTTTTATACTATTCTCTTTAGATTTTTTCTTCCTGGAGTATGTCAAGTCAGAGTGGAAATAAAAAGCTATAGAATGCCACAGAAGAAAACTGTGCAAGCCTGTGGTGTTAGTGACCTAATACTTCAATCCACAGTAAAGAGAAAATAACTGAGAGGGCTCAGATCTTGTATTTCATTTTAGGATTCCTTTAATTTTTTTTTTTTAAATCTGCTAATTCCACAGTTATCAAGGACACAGCCATATTATCTTCAAAATTTCTGTATTATTCACCAGCTGTTGCAATTACTTTGCTTTTAACTTTTCTTATTTGAGGCATTTAGCAGAATTTACGAGGGGATTTTTAATCTGAATTCTTTCCTGTCTTCTGAGTTTCTGGACCTATTGTAGATAAGGGGTTTTTTTAGTCTTTCTGGTAGATGTGGCTTTGTGCCTGTTAAACCAAAGTTTATCTTGAAATACACTTGGAACCTAGTAATTCTGCACAATGGTTATGAAGTCTTGCACCTATAGTAAGATGCATTGATTATTTCAGTTCCCCACTCTTCCCCACCACCTTCTAAGCTAAAACAGCCAGGCTTATGGAAGCATTTTGCTGTGTTATGTAAGAATTAAGTGTTGTGGAGATATACTTGAGTGTCAAATCATGAAAACTTCAGGTTTTCTCAGGATTTTTTTTCCTATGTTCATTTAGAAACTGCAAAGAGAAATGGCTTTATCCAGCTACTCAGTACTGCAGATTAGTAGTTGTTTGTTAATTACAGCTATTGAAACGGAAAAGATGTTCCCCTTGACATGCTTTCAAGCACATACTTTTTGAGTTGACAGTTAAGATCCTCACTAGCAAAGAAGTTATGTTTTGAGGACAATTTATAATTTTTTTGCATTTTTTCATTCATCAGTAAAGACCAGGAAAAAAACCCAAAACAAAAGACCAAACTAAGTATGTGACTGATACTAACAATGGAAGTTAACCTATGAAGAAAGTTCCCTAGAGCAGGGAAATATTTTTCAAACCTAGGTTCATGGTACATTTCAGGATGTCTTTCAGAACTCTGAGATTAAATAGCAGGTGAAAACCTGGACAAAACCTAAAACAACTGTTCCAAAGCAATGTGTGTTTCTGTGAAGTTTGAGAAAAGAATTTATATTCAGGTGTGTCCTGATTTTGGCCAGGAGAGAGTTTTTATTCTCAGCAGTAGGTACAGTGCTGTGCTTTGGAATCAGTATGAAAATAATCTTAATAACACACTGATGGTTTGGCCGCTGCTGAGCGGTGTTTCCCCTGAGTTGAGGACTGCCAGCGAGCAGGTGTTGGGAGCATAGCCAGGACAGGGGACATGAACTGGCCACCGGTGTGTTCCACACCATAGCACCTCATGCCCAAATAATAAACTGGTGAGTGACCTGAAATGGAGGCTGCTCACACTTCAGGGATAGGATTTGGTATAAGCCAGTGGATGATGACCAGCTTTATTGTCTGTCACTTGTTTGTCTTGGAGTTTCTCTCCTTTTTTATTTCCTTTTATTAGTAGAATTGTGTGTTACTTTTTTTCAAGTATTGAACTGGTCTTCAGTGGCAAGCAGGCTTTTTTTTAATTCTTCTCCCCTTTTTGATTGGGATGTGGAGTGGGGGAGTGTTCTTAGTTGTGGCTGTGTGTTCTTAGTTGCCAGCTGTGTTTAGACCTCAACAAAGTGTGGTGCCAGTTTTTTATTTGGGTGAGCACATTATGACGGGATTTGAAACACCCAGGAGTAGAACAAAGTGCTTTTACACCACTTGCTTATTTAAGGTGACTGGGTGGATACAATAGGGCAGAATATTTAACACTGCTAGCTGTATTCCTGACAAGGAGTAAATTGACTGGAAAAGACAAAACTGAGATGCCTGGCACATTTTACTACTAATAGTGGTAAAAATTAAAGGGTATAGCTAACTTTCAGGGAGGTACTTGGTTTGGCAAATTCCATGGTATTCTTTCACTTTGGAGTGGTAAGGATCTTCTTGTAATATGACAAGCTAGTTTGTAACAAAGTCTTGCGTGTCTCCTTCAATCTTCATTATTTCAAGTAGTTTGTGACTCTCACTTGTTACGTTTGAACCCAAGGCAGTAATGGGTACAATCCCTCCTGTAGTGTTCATGAGCATTTGCTGTTTCTTTTGCTTGTGCAGCAGCATGCACCTTTCCACACAGTTCCTATTTTCAACCACGCTTTCTGGCGTTGAGATATTTGATTTGGACATACGGATCTCTGTTAATAACCTTCAGCTGATGTCTCTTCTGGCTTGCTGAACATATTTTATCAGGTTCATGTACTGCTTAGCCTCCATGGTACCCCCACCGTGAGCTTTCTCCTTGTGCTACAGGGAAGAAACAGAGCTGCACCGTCATTTTTATATCCAGTAACAACAAGCTTGTCATGCTGAAGCACCAGATGATGATGTTCCTCATATGTGAAGAACCATAATCTATAAGGCAGGAGGATGGCACCAAATTAATAAACAGTTGAACCTGGCTGAGATTAGACCAAATCTGCTTACTGTGTGGCAGGGTGTACTGTCAAGTACTTTGAAAAGTGTTTGATCCTTTTCATTCATTCTTCAACTTTTATTATTCCAGATTTAGAGTGATAGCTGAGAAGTGGTTTGGGAGAAAGGCATTGAAGTACCAAGTACTGAAATCTAGTAGCTATCATAGTTTACAGGTGTTTTCTTACAAGCTGCCCAGCCTTGCCTGCTCAGTGATGTGTGAGTTGTGTGTTCAATAAATAGAATCCATGTGCTGGAACTATAAGCAAACTGCAGTTAAGTTAGGGATTGCTCAGTGACTTACACAGGTTTCCTCATTTTGCTAAGCTGCATTTAAAAGTCAGTTCAAGCCTTAACACAAACTAAAATATAGTTTGAAACTTGAACAGTAACTTATATTAAGAGGAAATAGAAAGGTTGCAATGGTATTCTCTAGTTATTAATTTAGATCTTCTTGTTAGACTACAGTCATGTAGGGAGTTTCAGATGCAGTGCTATATTTAATTGAGTTGTATGTCTGAGTGTGTGCTCCTAGCCTTATTCAGTGTCAAGGTAATACTGTGGTAGTCTCCATGGCTATACAGGTGTCAATAGTGACTTATGAAGATGAGGCAACTTTTTTGTAAAAGAGCTGGTACCAGCTGAATGGTACCTTATCTGAGCTCACAAGTCTTCTGTGGGGTTGTCACTATGCAGGATCACTCTAGCCTGTCGTAGAGAGTGTCTTAAATTGAAGATCCACACAGACAAAAGGGTTGAATGTTTCTTACTCCTGTATTTGAAACTCTTAAATATTACTTTTCTACAGCCACACTGGCTTACTTTCAGGACAACATAAACTACTACTTACAGCTTTTAGGTTGATCTTTACATATTCCTGGGTTTTCTGTAGTGCCACTTTTGCTTTTGTGTACTGCTGATGTGTAGAGGACCAGAAGGAATGGGTGGTTCAGCCCTGGAAGGGAACATTCAGTCCAGGAGAAATACCCCTCTGAGACTTAGGGGGAAAGGGCCATGTGCCCTAAGGTCTCTGTAAGCACGAGTTCATTTGTTGAACTTCATTGTTTGTTTTAGTTGGTGCCACTCAAAGTGGCTTGGTTCATCCCTGTTTACCTTAGTTCAACCTCCTGTTGCCGTATATGTACCTCCCCCTAGAATGTTCTCCCCTTCCCTGAACCCCGTTGGTCCCAGTTTGCCGCAGTACTCCACCCCCTGTTCTGCCCTGCCAGCCCTTTGGTTAGCTGGCTGGCTGCCTCTCCTCTGCACCAGTCTTACTTGCCCCATTGGCCCTTGACCCTCAGATCCACCCCTATTTCCATATAAAATCCCATGTTTTCCCCTTTGCTTTGCCTTTTTTCCTGGATTTCCTTGTGGCCAATGAAGTGCTCTTGGATCTCCACGTTAAGACCCATCCTTTTTGCCTTTGTCGTTGGCTATTCTAAAAAAGTCTGTTGAATTCTGCACCTGTGGGTCACTTGCAAGGTTCACTGAAGCCAGCAGAGCTTCACTCATGGAACATACCTTCACTGTGAAATTTTAGGATAATTGCAAAAATTACGAGTCCATGAGACAAATTCTAATTAGAGTTTATATATGGTCTTCATATGTTATCATGGATGTTTCTTTTAGCAGCTTTCTTCCACCAGAGTGTACAACCTTTGGAGTGATGCAAGGCAGAATAAAATCTAATGTCAAGTTTCTGTGAACTTGACATGGTGCTGATTACAGAAATATGAAGCTGGCTTTTTCCTGCAGTTGTTTAGTGGATCTTTGCCAATTAACTTCATACACAGAGACAGAAGTTTATGGCTTTAAACACAGTTCAGTTTATTGGAAACAGTGCTTGTAAAATGAACACGCATATGGCTGGAAGCAGAAAATGCATCGCTGTTCACTAGAAAATGGACTCTTCTTTTTCAGTCAAGGTCTGGTTTGGATGACAGTTTTTGGAGGAGTTTTGGAGACACTGCACTGAAAAGCAATGTGTGTAGCTGAAGTTAAATAACAAAACAAAAACAAGATCCTCAATCTTCTGGAATTCCTATGAGTTCTCTTTCTGTAGACTTGTGGACAGCATCTTTCAGTTCCTAGACTTTATTAACCTCAGAATTGTGTTCTTCACATAATATTTATGCAAATAGTATGTCCCTTTTGGGATTTTTTTATCAAGATAGGATTTTCACCATTTCTTTTGTGATACTGAAGTTCTTACTGGTTAAAATCCTACAGCACAGTCTTGCAATATGATCTTTTTTGCAGAAGTTGAAATAGCCTGATATGTCTGAAGTGATGTTATGGTGACTGTTGTAGAAAAATCCCATTTTTTAAATGTATGCTTACCGATAATTTTTGGTTGTCCTGTGGAAATGTATGAATGTGTTATTTGCTATTCAGACTTCTAATTTTCCAGAGTATAATTAGTCTACGCTTAGTTTGTTTTATTAGACCATGAAAATTGTTTTATACCATGGTGGTGTGTATTAATTTAAAGATGTATTATTAATGAGGTTGTAAATGTTTTGGGGGTTTTTGTTCTTTTTTTTCTTTTTGTTTGATATGCCCATCAGGATGGTAATGTATGACAGTTTTGGTTTTCTCTTCTAAAATTTAGCATCAATAGGATTCAATTAGTGAGGCTTTTCTTACATTACTTTTAGCTGTTAATGAGAACTTGGAAACAACAGCTCTTCTTGCTCCTTAAAATGAGCCAGTGTATTTCATAGAACTCATTCAGTCTTAACTTCATCAGTACATTTTAAAAAGATTTTGCAGAATTTGTCTTGACTCTTTTTCAGAAAAAAATATTATCTGATACTGTTAGTTATTTATTTTGGCTGACCTTCACACATTGCAGGAATGTTTAAGAATTCCAGACAAGATGCAGGATTATCTGGGTGCTCTGGTAATGTAATCAACAACTGCTTCCAAAAGTTAGCTTGCTCAGCTCTTTTGCCGGATATTCCATAGCTCTGATGGGAAACAGCAGCCAAGGGCTCCCTCGTGTGGTGGGTGTCCCAGACTTGCAAAAGAATTGTGCTTTACTGTCAAAAGGCTGTTCTGGTTTATGAAAGTAGAAAGCATGTGTTGAAATGATGCAGGTGGTTGACTGTAGGAAGAAATGCAGCAATGGAAGGAAGCTCTTACAGTGCTGAAGTTCTCTTTGCTCAGTACTTGCTAGCTATCTGGTAATAATACCATTGTATACTAGTGGGACAGTGTTGGGGGGAAAAAAGGTACCAGCTCTATGCTCAAGCAAAGAAGTTCTGCAACTGGTTCTAGATTTTGTGGGGGAAGACAAGCTTCTCAGATATGCAGGCAGGAAAATTATCCTCAGCAGCAGCTGTTTAGAGACAGAAATCATGGGAATGCTGGTTTAGTAGATAGCTGGACAGCAGGAGTCATCAGGACCAGGCTTTATATAGGCCAAAAATGTCTAAGGTCCAAAGCTATTGAAACTTCTCCCAAAAAAAACATTCAGAGACCTGGTAGAATACCAAGGTGCTCTAATCAGTCATGAAATAAAACTACCATATTAATTAGCTGCTGTCTAATCATGGTTTTAAGCAGAAAGCAATATCCATTCTTTTCAGGAACTATAAAATGTTGCAGGACTACTGAAAAGGCAGCATTTAAGTTCACTGTGCATTTTTGAGGGACTCCACCTCTCTTGAACGGGCTTATTTAAATATTGTTAGGTTAAAGGTTGTATTCTACCTTTCAAGTCTTACTTCTAATGTATAGCACATAGTTGTTGAACAATTTATGCAAGATGAACAGTTCAGATAACTGAACTCTAAGAAACATAAAATTGCTTTGGAGGGGAACTTGAAAGATAATCTAGTTCTAACCCTCCTTCCTTAGACAGGGACACTTTCCCCTAGAACAGGTTATTCAAAGCCCCATCCAGATTGGCCTTGTAGGGATGGGGCATTCCCAGTTTCTCTGGGAACCTGTTCCAGTGTCTCACTATACTCACAATAAAGTGTTTTTTTCTTATACCTGACCGATCTTCCCTCTTCCATTATAAAGCCATTTTCCCCTTGTTCTATCACTACATGCCCTTGTACTTTCCATCTCTCTTTTAGGCTCCTTTTAGGTACTGGAAGGTGCTGTAAGATCTCTCTGGAGCCTTCTCTTCTCCAGGCAGAACAAACCCAGTTTTTTTAGCCCATCCTTACAGGAGAGGTGCTGCAGAATCCCCTCCCTCCCCTGCTGCCCACACTGCTTTGCATGCAGCCCAGGACACGTTTGGCTTTCTGGGCTGTGAATGCCTGTGCCTGGCTCAAGTCGAGCCTCTCGTCCACCAGCACCCTCCAGTCCTCTTCAGTAGGGTTGTACTTAACTCCATTCTCTGCCCACTCTGTGTTTGTCCTTAGGATTGCCCCAGTCCAGGTGCAGGACCTTGCACTTGGCCTTGTTGAACTTCATGAGGTCGTCACAGATGCACACGAGACCGACCTCTCAGTCTGTTCGTCTGGATGGCATCCCTTCCCTCAAGCATATCGATAGTACCGTGCAGCTCAGTGTTGTCAGCAAACTTGCTGAGGTTGCCCTTTATCCCACTGTCCATGTTGGTGACACAGTGAAACAGGGACAATCCCAATACTGACCCCATACAAACACTACTAGCTGCTTGTCCTTGGTGTCCCCCTGGACATTGAGACGTTGACTGCAGCACTTTGAGTGTGGACATTCAGCCAATTCCTTAGTCACCATTCAATCTGTGTTTCCCCAGTTTACAGACAAGAACATTGTAAGGGACAGTACCAAACGCTTTGTGCAACTAACTGCATGTAGATGACATCAGTCGCACCTCCCTCACCCACCAACACTTCAACCCTATTGTAGAAGGCCTCCAAATTTGTCTGGCACAATTTGCCTTTAGTGAAACTATGCTGGCTGTTGTCGCCTCTCTGCTTTCCTCATGTCTTGCTGTAATTGAAAGATCTGCTTCATGATCTCATGCCCAGAGATAAGACTGGTGAGCCTATAGTTCCCCTACTTTATTTCCCTTTTTGAAAATGGAGGTCATGTTCCCACTTTTCCAGTTAGTGGGAACTTCATCAGACTGCTGCCGCAGCTTCTCAAATATGATAGATAGGGGTTTAGCCATTTCCTCTGCTGGTTCCCTTAGGAACCTGTGGATGTGTCTGACCAGGTCTTATGGACTAGTGCACCTTTCAGGTTCTTTAGATGGTTTTGAACCTGATGCTTTTGTACAGTAGGTGGTTCTTTGTTGCCCCTGTCTCTTCCTTGCCCACTACGACTTGGGCAGTGTGGCGGGAGTGCTTGCTGGTGAAGACTGGTGAAAGAAAAGTTGTTCAGTATTCCTCAGATTTTTCTATATTCCTGATAACCAGGTCATCTTCCTGTTCTGGAGAGGACCCACATTTTCCCTAACCTTTTCTTTCACCAGATTTCTATGTAGATGTTTTTCTTGCTTGACTTGACATTCCTCGCCAGATTTAATTATTTAGCTTTCAGAGAGGGTTCTATCCAGCTTTGTGGAATGTTGCTGCTACCTTTAAAAGCAAAACATTAAAAATGGATAAGTGTCACCTCTATCACATCTACTTTACATGACCTCTTTTCTGTCTGGATAGCATCTATTTGTTCTGAATATTGGGCAGCAGAGGATTTTCTTCGGGCTTCTACAGCTGTGTGCATTATTTATAGTTTATGGGTAACAGTATGAAACAACTAGGGTAGGATACAACTAGTTTATTTGTGGTTCTTCTCTGGTGACTGTTGTGAATTAACTTGTGTGTTTTGAAGCTAATAAAAAGTAATCTTTTCAAGGCACAGTAGTAAGTGCAGGAGTACTGTGACCATAGCTATGAGTTCCTAGTTACTTCAACTTCGTTTTTTTTTGGTGATAGGTGCCTATGGAATATGTCTCCTTTCCTTTCCTAAATATGGAATCAGTGTGTTCATTACTTGTTTTTTAATGGTAAATTACTTAAATTATGCTTTTCTAGTGTACACTTGGATGTCCAGTCAGTCTCCCGGGCAGTCTGATTAGACTGATTAGAATTAAATTGTGTGAAATAACTTTGCCCTTCCCCTCTCAAAATCTATTCCATATATTGACTGTAATGCCAAGAAAGTGACATGGCATTATCTAATTAATTACTGTTTAATTTGCATCATACATCTCAATCAAGTCATATTTATGAAGCTCAAAAACATGAAAGAAAAATGGTGCAATTTCCACTATTAAACTGAATAGCATAGTGCTTTCTGCACTTTTTCTTGTAGCCAGAGGCTGACATTTGTCAGTCACTAATGGATATAGTGTGTCTAACTGAAAATAGAGATACCTAACTGAAAAGATTTTTTTTGCCACTTGTGCTTGAATTTGACTTTATTACAAGTGCCAGTTAATAAAACATAAAATGTAATTAATAATTATGAACTTTCAATGTGGATTTTGAAATCATAGCTTTTGTTCTAATTTCTTGGCTGTCCTATAGGCTTGTGAGATGCACTACTACTATGTGGCTTTGGTTTTTCAGATTTTTTTTGGAGGAAAAATTCAAGTCAGACTGCTTTTCCCCATTTATTTCCTTATTCCTTCCTGATCATATCATCATTTTTACTTTTCCTAATACAGGTGATTTTTACCAATCATTTAACTAACTGTTGGGATTTTTCTGCACCATGTTGTCTAGCATTCATGGTATCAAAAGCATAAATTATAGTAGTGTCATAGGTTTGACGTTGGCACAAGGCCAGTGCCCCTATGACGATATACTGTCCCTGGTATCTGCTGTGAGATGTGACCAAAAACAGAGCAAAACAGTTTCTAATTTAGAAAGCAAAAGAAAAAAAGAATTTTATTACTTATAATATGCAAAGAAGACACATACAGAAGAACATGGAAACTTTAAAAAACACTCTTCCTCCCCCCCCCCACCAGTTCTCAACCTAACAAAACAAACTGAAAATTCCCCATCACGTTACCACTTTTTAGATAATTAATCTTTAGTCTATTACCACCCTTTTGATAATCAGTACTCAGTTCATTGAGGAGAGATTGGAGTCTTCCTTGCACTACATCGTGGCCTCTTCTTCCATGTCCAGTGCTCTCACCACTGTGCATGGACCAGAGCTGCTTCTAGGGTTTCTTTTTTAAAGATGCTTTGGTTAGTTCCAGGAGATGACAGCTTCTCAAATTTTGGGACTCCAGTCCCCTCCAATATTACCCCTTGGGGCCGAGGGGCCTTGAGAACAGAGCTCTTCCTCTCATCTCTGTTCACACTACTGTCCACTCTTGGCTCCAAGCCAATGCCTCTCCCCAGATGCAGTCTCTATCTTATAGAAAAGAAATGAGTCTATTCAGGCTATGCAAAAAAGTCTAGCCAAAGGCCACTCCATCATCTCCTCCCACCTAGGATTCTTTTCAGCATTCTCTGACAATCTTCCACTTACACAAACTTTCATCATCTTTGCTTAGTTCTTTCTATCTTTCTTCTTTAAATTCGGGAGGATTAGCATTTATAAAGTTTCCGTCATTTACAAAAAGGGTTAAAATCTTGGGCTTTGTTTCCCCAGAACTCTCACAGTATCTTTGCTGCTGGGCACTCTTCTCGTGCCACCCCCCCATACTCCTTCGGCCGTGCTGTCTAGTTGTTGATATCAAATTTCAAGGTGACACAGATCACAGACACGGTTTCTCAGTCTCTCTCTCTCTCTCCGGGGGGGGGGGGGAGGGGGAAAGGGAAAAGAAGGCTGTTTGATGCCTCTCAAAGTTCTTGTACTCTCTCCACCCTTCCATCCTGCAGGATTTTTCCTCTCCCCTCTTGCCCAAGGTTCTAGCCTACCTCGCCCAGCCCGCATGGCTTCCCCTCCCCGCCCAGCTGGGCAGGGGAGATCCCTCCGTCCTCAGGGACCGGAACCAAGAGAGAGTTCTCCTGGGAGCCCTCTGCTTTTAACCCCTTGTGTTCTCAGAGGCGGATCCTTGTCCTCAGTGGCCACACCAGGTGCTAGTCTTTAAACTTGAGCACTCATTGGTTTGACCACTGAAGTTCAAAAAACTCATTTTTCCCAAACTACGACAAGTAGGAGGTTTACAGAAATATCTTTAAATGGGTTTGCAAAGTAGCCCCAAGAACTATCCAGGAGATGAAGCTCAATTGATAGTTAAATAAGAAACTCTTGACATTCCTTTATTTAGGATAATCTAACTTTAATGCTACTTGTAGATCTGAGTTATGAGATAAAGAGCTGATGACACAGGTAGACTCTTGTCTGTATTAAGGCTGAGTAGGCCTTAATTTTGAAGATCCTCAAAAAGCAAAACTGGTTATTCAAAATACCTATATACATAGTATCAGACAGGGCACCAGGACCTCTAACTTGCCGAGGTGTGTTTTTTCTGACAGTGTTCTTTATCACAAATTGGAAACACAAAGCTGAGGCAAGAGCCTACTGGAGCTGACCCTGTTTTAGTAGACTAAGCACCTTTTTGATACGCATTTAAGTCTAGGGATTGTTTAACTTGTGGATAGCTATAGATCTACCTTCTTTTCTTCTGTCACCTTTTTGGAGACTCAGGCACATCATCTGTTTTTAAGTGTTACTAGACTTAGAGACAAATGTGTGTTCTGCAGGACATTGCTCTCTTGGCAAATGGAGTTTGGTGTGGAAAAAGCATAGATCATAGAGTACAGCTCTGTCATTGTTCAGTTCAGTCCTTATCTTCAGGCAATACAGCTAGTCATTATAGTCATTAAATAATGAAGTTCCTCTTAAATATCCTAAGTGGTGGCTGATTTAGTTTAAGTCTAGCTTCTCCTTGTTTTGTCTTGAAAGCAAATATGTAGACATTGAGGAATGAGGAAAAACTGCACAGAAGAACTGGTTTGAGTTACCGTGGCCAGTTGCCTCTAATTTTGAGTAAAGTCTGTGCACAGTAGATGTGGTGGTCTCTCTGTCTGAAATCCAGAGTAAGAGGAGACTTCTCTTTAGCTTGTACAGCCATAGTGGTACTTAAATAAGTTTGGGCTGAAGTTGTTTTCACTTAGAACGTAGAAACTTAGTTCTTCCTTGTAGCCCATTTTGTACTTTTCCACCGCCTGTCAGACGTAGCTTGGAATGAGATATCTGATGGGGTGTTTGGAATTGCTGCTTTTACTGCATTTTCTTAAATGCCTGTCTCAATTTTTTGGAACTCAGCCATCTGTCTATGAACTGACAAACTACTTAACAAGCAGTTAATATAAGCAGA
The DNA here is from genome assembly GCA_032173965.1 of Sitta carolinensis. Lineage (NCBI taxonomy): Eukaryota > Metazoa > Chordata > Aves > Passeriformes > Sittidae > Sitta > Sitta carolinensis. The sequence goes on from CM063313.1 coordinate 54,310,829, forward strand.
AAGATGTAAGAGTGGTTCCTCAAACCATTCCAGAAATCAGGCTTGATTTACAATTATTTGCATTGCTTGTTCTGAGTCAACATTTATCTCAGTGTGCTGTGAAGAAGATGATTTTGACTCTTAATTATTGTTAATGTCTAATTAAACCACTAATCTTGAGGCATAATTGTAATGTCTAAGAAGTTTTGCATTTTTTTAACCTCCCTAAATAAATAAGGACTTTAAAGAACATTTTTGAATTTTAGATGAAATTAAATTTAGGTGAAACAAAACTGAAGTAAAAGGAATCTTATTCACAGAATCACTGAGGATGAAAAGAACTTCTGGAGATAATCCAGTCATTTTCTGGTTTTCGAGCAGATTTTCCTTCAGCAGATTGCTCAGGACCATGTCCATTCCGACTATTGAGTATCTCCAAGAATGGAGACTTTACAACCACTCTGGTTGCCTGTTTCAGTGTTTTACCACTCTCATGGTGAAAGCTTTTCTTTAATTGTAAAATCATGGAACAAAATTGCATAAACTGTTTCAGACTTCTTCTGAATAAATTACTGGGGTTTTTTGGTGCACCTTCCTAGGCTGGTGTCCTAATATTTATCAGGTCTATCTAACAGTGTCTCCAGATGAATGGTCATGAATTGGATCCTTTATAACAGCTGGGTAAGCTCTTTGTCTGCAGCACTCTGTGTGTTTTTTATATGAAAAGCAGATCATGTCAACAGAGAGGGATAGGAGAAATAATTTCTTACCTTCTTTTTCTGTTAGATCTGGAATGAGTGGGTGTTGTGTTGGAGACATCCTGTATGAAATAGCTTTCTCTTAGAGATTTTAATATCTTTGAGATTGTCGTTTAAAAGGGCTCCTCAGATTAACAACAAATGCTAGAAATCAGCATTTCTGCATTAGGAGATAACACTGAAATCAGTCATGCACAGAGAGATTCTTCTTTTTTGGAGACGCTGTTGGGAAGAGTTTCTGCAGACAGGGAGGGGGGAGTGATGCAGGTGACAGGCATAGAAATTGATGTAGTGTAATCAAACTAATAAGTAAAAAGGCTTCTAGGATTAGAAACTTCACGATATCTAGTAGAGCTGTAAATGAATACAGAAATGCTTTGGGGTTTTTCTATATGGTTTGTTACAGAAACATGACAAAGTGCTGAGGCTGAAGGCATGAAGATCAATCATGGAGACTAACATCCTGCTCAGAGCAGGGTTCTCTCAAGCAGGTGCTCAGTCTTCTGTCTTGTTGGGGTTCGATTCTCTGTTAAAGCATGTATTAACCTGTTCATGTATCTAGACAATTTATGTTTCCCTGAGGTGTTTTGAGTAGGAGATGTGAGAGAATGGCAGTAGCTTTGGGGAGTGGGGTGGTGGTGTCCTCTGACCTTTGGTGCTGTGGTAGGCATAATAGATGCAAAATTGTAAATTCCAGTGATTGATGGGTTAATTAGTAAACCCTCTTATGGTATTCAATTAAGTGCAAAATTTCCTGGTTTTTTTTGTTTTATGCATTATATACTGTTAAATGCATACTGCATAGATACCGTACAAGACTACGCAGTCTGAGTTCCATTCTGTCTTTTTGGACAACAAATGAAAATGCCATTTGTGCTTTATGTAATGTTGTTTATCCTTTTATATCGTTGTGTACCCAAACTAATCATTTTAACTAGCATTATGTGAATTAGATATGTCAGATGCTTCCCTATGGCTTGTTGACAAATTTTTTTACCTTGTCTTGGTGTCCTAAAAACCAGAAAACCTCAAACCAACAAACAAAACCACCTCAGAGTATGGGAGTGCTTCTGGAAAGATTTGTGCTCAGAAAGGATATATTCTTACTGAGTATATCTTTTTACTATGTTAACATTTTCCACCTATTTGCATTCTTAGGCACTAAAAGTACTAAATCAGGATGCTAGTTAGGTATAGTATACTGTCGGTTTCAAAGTTGTCAAAAGATGACTAGGGCCAAACTCAAGTGTTCAGTAAGTGCTCAGGCAAAATGAATTATTAGAAGGGGGCTGTTGTTCAGAGGCATGAACTAATAAAAATGTTTTATGTTCTTCTGTCATCTGAATCGCCAACACTTAAAAAACCTGAAAATAATACTGCATCTTTGGCTGATATTTAGGTTTTGATCAGCTACTTGTACCTGTTGTTTTGAATATTGGAACAAACAAGCCTTTAAACTCCTTGTTACTGACAGACTCTATGTAGTGTATGAATAACATCTGTAAAAATTTTTGGCTTCTAATTTGGCACTGATATTAAGTGATTTTCAAATGTACTTCATTTTCAAGCAGAAGTCCAGAATTTTGCTGCTATACTTCTTATGTTCAGTAAAAAAGTTTAAGAGTAAGTAGTGAATTCCTGATATCACTTCAAAGCTGATGCTTCAGCACATCCTCTAGTGTCTAACAGGTCATGATAAACTTCTGAATCTACTCTGCTTCTCAGTCTTTAGGTCTTGCAATAAACTGAATGTAACAATTTCTGTGCTGACCACGGGAGCAGAGGAAGCTGCTTGAAATCTACCAATGTTGAAAAACATTGTGGAATTGTTTAGTGGAAAAATAAGATTTTGTGACCCTTTGCAGTTTTGTTCTTGGTGTGGATTCTGTTCTTCAATATAAGCAATGTTTGCTCAGTGTGTGTCTGTAAGTTTTAAATAGTTAGCTATTCATTGTGTGGCACTGCAGTATTAACGATGACTTTTGTCTTTTCAATCAGGACAGAGCTTGGGTTATGGTTTTGTGAACTATGTTGACCCCAAGGAAGCTGAAAAAGCTATCAGTACCCTGAATGGATTGAGACTTCAAACTAAGACTATAAAGGTATGTACTGTTAAAATAATTTAAAGAAACTGAACTGTTTTGACTTCCTGATTTGCTTTACAAGAGTAACAAATACTCAGCTAATGTCAGTAGAATAAACTAGGTTTTCATGTCATAAATGGTCCTTTTTAGTCTGTTTGTATTTAGAGTTAGATTAGGTATAGAAGGTATAGAAAATTGCGTTTTCTTAACCCACGTTACACTTTAGATGTTAAACTAATTGTTGAATTGTTTTAACTGAGAAATTGTTGTATACCTTACTTGAAGAAATGCAGTATTACATGTTGTTTGAACACTATTGGCTTCCTCATTTTCAAAAAGATGACAATTTCCTTATTAATACTGCAGCTTTTATGTTGCTAGTTGTGTTGTTCCTGTTACAAATCCTTGGAATGAAATGCTGAACTATTGGTTATCTATGCATTACTCTATTTCTAGGGCTCTCATGTTCAATGTTTGGAATTCCTGTCTTTTTCTGTTATGTTACAACTCCTCACATGCTTGTTTACTAAATCCAGTTTCTCAAATTCCTAGAAACAAATCTTGAGAGTTACTTTTCTCATCTCCTCATGTAATCCAGTAACAGAAGACGGAGGAAAATCATTTGAGCAATTGAGCTTTGAAATTCTGAGGGAGAGGAGATTAAATAAAATTATCAGAAAATGCAAACTTTTGAATGTTTCACTGGTGTTGGTTCCTGAAGGCAGTATATGTTCGTCTAGCCCATTCTTCCCCATTAAACAGCAGGGTTTGGTAGCTGATCACTTGGATAGTGGCTGCCTTCTAACCAGGAGCATGTTTGAGACATGAAGTAAAGTTCACTTCTGAAAACATTTGTACCTACCCGATAAGCAATGCGGAGACACTGAAAGACAACTGAGACAAAAATGTGATACCAATACTTATGGCTAAAGTGTCTTACCTGTTGCATATTAATATAATTAATATAATGTTTAATAAAGTGGATTACACTATTTGATACTTAAATGCTGCTTTGTAACAAATGGTGACTTGTGGCACACAAGTGCGATGGACGAAGGACATGGGCAGATGCTTTGCTGCTGAAAGCTCCCTGTGTGTTTCCTGCAGGCTTCTTCTGCAAAGCCCTTTCTCATTTTCTATTGTGGGAGAAAATTGAGAAAAGTAATTTTGTGCTCCAGAGCTTCTGAAGCTGTCTTTTGCATGGTGGTGAGAAAGGGAATCTGTTTGTGTTCCAGTAGTGTTTTGCATGTCATGCCTTGGGTTGAGCCATCATGACTTCTAGGTCCAGGGTGATAAACTGGAAGTTCTAATGACTATATAGGCAAAAAAAGGAGGTGGTCACAGAAAATCAATCCTGGTCTCCCAAATCAAAATGTTCCCTTTGTGGGGGTTCATGCTGGCCATATTTTAATTTTTGATCCTCCTTCACCTTGCTAAGTGATTAATTTAATAAATTTTTACCTTTTAAAAAGTGAAATTAGAGTAGACAGATATGAGTGATGACAGTGATGCTTTCTCTTTCCTGCCTTCCCAGGTACAAAAAGCGGAATTGTAGGTTAGATCTCAGACAAAGACCTTTGCCGTGAGACTAAAGCTTATGTCTTTGTGTTCAGGCGTTTGTTCATTAGATATCTTTAGCTAAAGCAAAGCTAAAACTCTGGAGTTCTCACAATGCAAAATGATAAACTCTTTGCCAAAATAAAGAAAATCTATGTTTAATTAGAGGAAAGTATCTTTAAATGCTGATTGTTAATGTTACAAGTAAATTCTGACTCTAGCTACCCCCACTCAGGCCTGTTAAACTTCAGCAGCACCTTTCAGTGTTGGGGACATGAGTGCAAAAACTGCTTTACTCTTTTTTCCTTTATTTACTCTTCTTCCTTCTTGGACATGAGGTTTCAGGCCAAGTTTTTTGTGACTGGATTTTCCAAGATCGCAAAATCGTAGGATGTTAAGGGCTGGAAAGGAGTTTGAAGATCCTCTAGTCCCAACCTCACCACGTTTATCTGTGAAGCAGTAGAAATGCCTGACCTACTGTGAAGCATTTTGTAGCTTACATAATCCTCAGATAAGCCAGGAGGCAATGGTGAGCAGAGGTGAAGTTGATATCTGAGGTCTTTTCTGCCTCTGGAGGCAATATCTTGGGTGGTGGAAGTCTCTCATGAGGTCTCAGTCCCATGGTCTTTACAGAGGTTACTTCCTGTTTATAGACTACAGTCTTCCTATTTGTCCAGAGTTGGTAAGTCAATTACAAAAAAAAAAAAAAAACAAAACAAAAAACCCACAATAGAAAAAAAAAAATCCCAAATAAAACCCAAAAAACCCCACCCACTCCTCTCCCAGAAAAATACAAAAGAACCCCAGCCTGTTTAGCAAACTTAGAATTAAACCCATAACTTCCAGCTTCAAAAAATGTGTGTAACTGAGATTTTTATGTGTGCCTTCATAAAAAAAGTTATTGAATAGGAGTGTTACGGTATATTTAGGCTTCAAAAGAAGAAAAAATATGTTTTTTCTCTCTGTGCATTTTTGGGACTTCGTAGGAAAGCTTAGCGCTTCACTAGATTGATGGTTGAAGTTTGTTTCGCATTAGTATATAAAATTGGAAGGAACTTTGGTGGTTCAGTCACAATGTGATGTATCCTCACATGGTGGCTGAACTGAGTGTAATCCTACTCAGAGGAAACTGACTGTCCTGATCCTGTTGTGTGATGCTCTGGATTGGGGCCGTGACAGATACCTCTGATCTAGCCTGCCTGTCATTGGATATATTTTTCTCATTGCTAAGGGCATGTCACTTAGTGTTTTCTTGAAATAGAATACATGAAATACATGAAAATGAATTAATAAAAAAATACATGAAAAAAAAAAGTGGATATGCAAAATGCTGGCTTAAGAGTTGGGTTTTTTTAAATATTGATAGCAATAAAAATTCTTATTACCTCTTCCCTTTTTTGTAAGAAGATCCTGTGGAATGCTTTATGGGATATTCACTGAATTCTTTGCAAAATATCTTAATCAACTTTCAGGTGTATATCTCCAAAGTAAGTAATAGCAGTCTTAGTCTTGTCTAACCTGGTGATGGTTGTAATTCCTTCTGATTTAACTGAATAGTAAAACATTAGGGTGGGTGTATAATCTGATGGTAAAGGCACTTAAAGGTCTGTTAAGCATGTGAACCCTGCTCAGCTGGACAGTATAGTTTTATATAGTGCCCTTTGTGGTGTAATTTATGGTTTATTTGCAATGTAAACAGGCTTATATCTACTGCACCTTGCCTGTGAAGTTTTGAGTTTCATTGAACTATGCAGCTTTAGTGTGGAAACAAGTTGCATCTTATAAAAGGTAAAATACTTTTCTGTGGCTTCCTTTTTGGAAGTTGATGCTGCTGGCAACCTTTTTATCTCTGTTCTATTTAAGAGACAATAAAAACCTGGATTTTTGGGCCTGGAGTGGTTTTCTGCTTGCTTGTCCATGAATTTTTTTGTAATTTAGGTTGTCTTGGAAAGATCAGTTCTTCCCAAATGTGAAAAACTCAGAGAAACAAACAGGTTATGAGATTTACACACAGGGATAAAGAAAATTGAGCACGTTTTTGTTGTCCTGGCTTTTGCTTGGGAGAGGAGAAGTGCTTCATGCTTCCTCTCCCCTTGGTTAGGTTGGTTTTATGAGAAGATTCTTTAAAAGAAAAAAGTGAATTTATTGTGAGATTATCTGAATAGGAATATCTTTCAATGTGAAGTAAAAGAGTTCTGCATTAACAAGAGAGTGTAGTAAGATTCACTGTCTAAAAAGGAGTGGGCAAACAAATGGCCTCTCTTTGGACTGGCTGAGAGCCATGCAGGATGGGTGAGTAGGAAGCAGCTTTTTACCTGGACTATTAGGGGTAGCGGGAAGATACTGGACAATATTTCTGAATTTTATTTGTGGGTGCTGGGCTTCCCTAATGATGGATCTGCAGCCTTTTGTGGATTGTAGCTGCTAAGGGGACACCGAAGATGACAGTAATGCTGTGCTTGTTCCTCCCTTTAAAGGCTTGAAGTGGTAGAGCCCCTGCATGCAGGACCTGGCAGTTCTCTTAATGGAGAATGTTTGTATGAGACCTATAGACATGTATGCAAATACATGTTGGAAAGGGAGGAAAAATAGTTTCTCCAGGCTAAAGTTGTCTTTTTTATAAGATAGCCTTTATAAGATGTCTGTATTTCACTTATCCTAGTGCTGCTTAGAAGTCAAATATAATAAGGTTTTCTTCTCTGAAGCTCTTTGGATTTATTGGGATGTTTACAAGGGTAATTATTATCTGTCAGGGGAATAGAAATTTAAGGAATATTTCATCTAAAGTATTAAATCTGTAAGTTTTCTTCACACTCCTTTATAACTTTGCATGTAGTAAAAATAAAAACAGGCTTAATGTGTAACATTCTGCCAACTTCTGTTGGAATAAATTTGACAAATTCTTTGGCTACAAACCTAAGATGTCCTATTTTGCCATCATTACCTAGTTGACTGCCCTACTGTAGAAAGATGTGTAATAAGAAGAGCCAGTTAAGACTTCAGTAGAAGAGTGAATTCTAAGCATTCAGTTTTAAAAATGCCCCAAAATGTGCTGTGTATAGCAAGGGAAGACTAGAAATGAGGGATATGCTGCCAGTTCATTAGTGTTCTTTGAGTCATCGTCATTAAAACTTGGCATTATGCAATGTGATTTCACTTGGTTTCTTGAACCACTATTTATCCTTTAACTTAATTGCTCAGTAGCTCCACCCCTAAGAAATTTTACCAATGATAGTACTCTTGAAAACACTTTAAACACTTAGTGGAAAATAGCAAAATACTGAAAAAAAGAGATGCTGGTTTGATTTCTGAGTTCAGTGCAACAGATAAAGATTGGGATTGTTCCTTTCTTTACTGATACTTGTAGAGAAAAATTTTGGTAGTGTCCCTTTTGTTGTAGTAATTTTTTTGTTAACTAATAACCTTGAGTAGTAATGAAGTAAGCATGAATTGTCTAAAAACTTTATTAGAATACCAGAGGTGAGTGTGCTGTGGAAGGTGACAGAAACCCTCTTTACCTTCTTGATTATTTTTTTTTTTAATTCCTACCCACTCTTCTGTTACTGTGACGCAGATAGAAACACACAGCAACACACACAACAGGTGTTCAGGTAGAGAAGAAGAAAGGAAGGAGATTCTAGTTTATTGTTGATCTCGTATATATAAGTTTCTGGACAGTGATCAGAGATTGGACAGAGAAGTTACCACCTCTCCATCTTCACTGGTCACTTGAGAAGTCCATCAGGTGATATCTTTTACAAAGAAATGCAAACATGATTCTTGTTTATCTTACAATTCATGAGAACTGACTCCACTATACTAAAACAAATCAGAAGGCTTCTTTTCAGGGACAACACCCTTCCACAAGTATTAGAGAACATTGGACTAGTAAGGAGCAAAAGGAAATCCTATGTGGAGGTTCAATTTAAAGCTAGTGAGTTTTGCTGATATTGTCAATCAGCAAAGGCTGAGAGAGGGCCTATGATGCCAGAGCATTTAGTGCTCTTGACAGGGTGATTAAACACCTCAGGACTGTATTCTTAAGGTCAAATTGCACTCTTCTAGCAGACCTGAAATAGAAGAACAATTTTCTTGGAAGAAAGGTAAAGGTGGTGGGTTTTTTTCCTTGCGTTTCTGTCAGAGTTACATAAATTATAATTATGCAATCTTTTAGCTGCGTTAACAGTTAAAACTTCGGCATTTTGAATTTAATATCTACACACACACATAGACACGCGTATCTTTTCACCCACAGGTAAAAACTGTTCTTCACTGAAATTTAAATGTCCTCGGATTTTGAATGTTACTTGTCCAGCTTAAGCTGGCTGCTGGTTTTTTGTGTAACTGAATATGAGTGAGAGGAGGGTTCAGTTCTTAATGCATATTGCTGTCTCTTCCTGTAAACCACATTACAGGCAGGTAGTTGGTTCACACAGCGTGTGAGGCCGAACCATAAAATATGCTGTCCTCACACTTAGCACACGTGGCCCCAAGTGCCATGTTGCTGCTGATGAGAGTGTCTTGCAAGAGTCTGTCCCCGCTTCTCTGAGGGAGAGGATCCCTGGACCAGTGCAGTTCAGCCTAAGGTTGCTGAGCATTTTTTTAGCCAGAAAGCTTCAGCAGTTCAGTAAGGTCCTTTCTGAGTTGCATGGGGATTCCTGACACAGAAATGGAGATGTTAGAAGGGGCCAGCAGTACTGTGTAGAGTTGATGAAAGTCTGTAGGCATTGCTCAAATGCAAGTTAAAAAAAAAAAAAGTCTACGAAACCAACAAAAACTGCTTGTTACTACTAGGGCTGATGCTGCTTCTTTGTACCCTGTCCTCCCCCATGCTACACAAAGTCTTCTGAGAGGGTTGTGGCTTGCTGCATGGATTCAAAATGCTGTAAATGCCTGGAGATCTGTTACTGGTTTGTTGTTTTGGGGGTTTTTGTTTGTGGTTTTTTTAATTATTTTGTTTTAAATCCAATATCTGTTTCCTTTGTAAGAGGGTTTTTATTTATGTAAAATCTGGTTGTGCTTACTCTTGAAATTACGGCAGTCTTGAGATCATAGACCTCTGTTAATCTAGCAGCTTTCAAGTTTGTAATATTAAATGTTGACTCTGTCTTTAATTCATGCAGTAATAGTTTTTCCAGAAAGGTTGTAAGATATTCCAGTGATCTCTAAGTTGCAATGGATGTGTTTTGTGCATTTCAAGATGTGCTGTGCAATAGAGCAGGAGGTGCCCAAATTTTATGTTTGCCAGAATCTCTGACAGTAGCAGAGGTTCCTTGGGTGTACCCTGAGGTTTACTCATTTCCCTCAGGAGAATAATTGAGGTCTTGTGTTTTAAGATTATATTCCTATTTGTATTACTCATGTGGAGGGCTTAATGTTGTACTGTGTACTCCTGTCCTCCTTGAAAGGTAGCTGCTTTTTTTATTCCTAGTGCATCTGAAATTCCTGTGCTCTCATTGTTTGGACGTGAGTGGGGATCAGAATCATGAATGTGAAGTATGAGGAAACATCTCTTGAGACTCACTCTTAAGAATGTGAAATGTATGAAATGGAATATGTTTGGAGACTTGATCTCCTTTCAGTTCATATATTTTATTTGTACTTAAATTCTAATTATTTCTTATTTTAGCAAGACAGTGATAGTTATGAACTGCAATTTTTGAAGTGCTCTTCTGTATTGCTACTTTTAAGGACAAAATAGAATTCTGTTTTGCTATTCTGTGATTGTAGTTCATAATTCCCATCTCATGTTTTGTCAGTGAACTTGATCCCCCTCCCCCTCTCCCTCTCCCCTAAAATTTACAGTATCTTAAGCACTTCTGGAAAAAACTCTGCTTGTCTTTCTATCAGTGGTCGGATTTCCAGCTGGTTTCTGTTCTTAGCACATATGTACATTTGCCTCTGTTCACCAAGTGGTGTTTTGGGTGTCAGTTGCTTTAGACCAAGTCTTCTGAAAGCCTGTTCTGGTCTTCCTCTGTGCTACATACAGCAGCATTTTATGAGGTCTTCCTCTTTGAGCAGTATGCTGTCCTAAATTAGTTATAACCTGAGGAAGTCCTTTTCCTTTGAGATATATAAAGACTGGTCTTAGGCCTAAATTTGTCAGGTTGGTCCATTCGTGCCCTCAGCTGAGTGACAACAGATGTGAATCCCATGACCCACCTCAAGCCTGTGACTGTGGCATGGGTTGTAGCTGTCAGAGCTGGAACACTTTGAGGGGTGAACTCAAACAGTGAAACTTCTTAGGATAATGCTGAAAGGCTGTTGCTTAAGTGTCTGTTTTTTCAGTGCATTGCCTATTGCACAGCAGGCTGTAAAATCAGGACCTGTATGGGATATGGTTGTATTTATCAGCTTAATCTAAACTTGTGAGTGAACTTTGTTGAGCTTTTTTAGTTCCACAAAGCTGGGTGTAAGTTGCCTTAACAAAGGAAAGTCTGAATTTCCAGTTTGCTTTGCCAACAGAAATGTGCTACTGCAGGCTTCATCTACCATGAACTCAGCACAGCATGTATATGTTCAACAAGGTAGTTGCGTGTACTGGAAGAAGTGGCCTTGAAGCTTTGTTTGGAGCTTTACTTGAGGAGAGACCGGAAGTTAACCTGATAAATATACAGTAATATTCTTACTCTCAGGCTACAACATGTCATTGGCTAGTGACAGCTGAGACCTCATCTCTGTGGTGTGCTGCAGCATCTTCTTACTAGAAATCAAATTAAGAATTCTTGAATCATGGTATCACATAAAAATTTAAGTGCAAGTTAAGAACTTGCTTGCCTGGCACAATGGCCCCTGAGAACACCACTGTTAGAAAAAGCAGTATGTCTTTGTTTTTATTGCGCTTGCCAAGGAGGCATACTTGTTCCTAATGTGTTCCTTTTTTCAATATAAATCTGTCTTTATTGTAGGTTTAACCCATATCACCCAGTATCTGGGCATACTTGGATGGTAGCTTTTTATTGGAGGTTTGTTTTTTTTTTTTCCTTAGAAACATGCATTCTAAAAGAACTGGACACTACTCTTTAAGGGCAAGTAGTGTATTAAGCAGAAAGATTGCGCTTGAGCTAGTGAATATAAATATTTACTGAAATACTGATTAGCATTTAAAAATTTCAGATTTAAAGACTTGGAAGAATACATTAAGTAGAGGCATTTAGGAAGAAATTATATTAAATTCTCAAGTTTTTTAAGAGAATACAAATACTCTGTCCTCCGCTAATATGATAAAAGAGCTCAAAGCGTGGTATTGAGGTGTCTGTAAGGAGTAGCAGATAGTGAGAAACTGAAACATTCACTTTTAGGGGCTATGCCTATTTATTATTTTTGGTAACTTAATTGTTTAACCTTCTAGCTTTCACAGTTTTTATTTGAAAATTGTGACTCATCTTGATGTTAGGAAATTAAGTATTAAAGCAGTTAAATACTTAGATTTGGTGGTGTAATGTTTGCATTTCTAGAAACAAGTGTCTTTCCTACTAACTGCATGGAAAATTTCTGTAAAACTGTTTTAAAATTGATATCTCCAGAGTAGTGATGCTCAGTGTTGTACAGTGTGTGTCATCATTCAATATTTAAAGCTGCTTTCAGGCTGTTTCTTGACTTGCCTTGTGTTCAGTGGTTTGAAATCTCCTAACTGTAATGTTCACCTGTTGAATTAACCGTGGAATTAAAATCTTGGTACAGTTGTTAATTCAATCCATACAGATATTGTTTAAAGAGACTAAATATAGAACTATCAGCATGTAATTACTGAATGAGCAAACTGATGGGATATAGGTAGGGAGATTGGTCTGGAGAGTCTCTGCTTTAAATGTATATCACAAGTGAAATGACCGAACTTTGACATCAAAAACGAAGAGGGATTTGTCCCATGTATATCACATAACTCTAGGCAAGGTTCTTTTCATAGGAATGAGTTATATCAGTAATATTTTGTGGTGTTCTTGTTTTTCACTAGTGGTGCTGACTGAAATTACTTCACATTTCTTGAAATTTCGTTCAATGTATGCCTTGACTGCTGTGTTGAACTATTTAAAATGTCTTTCACCATGGGCAGTACCAGACCAGATGTCACCATGCAAGAACTCATACTCACTTACCAGAGAAAGATGAGAGTTTTGCAAAAGCTGCTTTATATCTTTATACCTGTTCTGTAGCATAAGGTAAACTTGCAGTAAGTTAGCAAATACTTTTTGCAAGTTTCTTCTCTTCTGATAGATTCTGTGTGAGTTTATTTTTTTATATGTGGCAGCATGTATCCAGCAATGTCAATTCTCCCTTGAAAGACAGTGTCTGCTTGGGTTTGGTAATTCATGGTTTTACTGGGACTTGCGCTGTTCCCCAGGCAGTCTGTCTCCATTCTGTGGCCTTGGGTTTCCTTAAAGTCCTGCCAAGAGAGGCATGGAAGTTTATTTCTTACAGAAGCTCAGGGTCAAATGGGCAAGTTGAGCAAATTTTTTCATTCCATAGCTGTTGTTTTTTTCTGCTGGGTAGAAGAGAGTAGCTGTCATTGTCTTTGTTGCTTCTTTGGCTGAATGTGGGCAATCTTTACTCTCTGTTTTCCTGTAATTTAGAACATAGGGCTTTAGGTGTTGTGTGACTCTCATTTGGAAAGAACAAGGCAGTGTGAATTACAAGGTTACATGCTGGATAGCTACAAGTTTTTGAGGTCCTTCCTCTTCAACCAGCACAAAGGTACCTTGCACAAAGCCTCTGGGTGGACACAGCAGTGTTCAGGGGACTGCTTATTTAATCTCCAGCATGCCGTCTTCTGTTCTGCTTACACAGCAGTCTTAAAAGTCTGCTGCTCTGCATGGAAATGAGACAGGAAGGATTTGAAAAGAATTAGGCAAGAGACAGAATGACAGAATCAAGTTCCAGTTGCCCAGTATTGGCTAACAGTGCATGGAAGGGGAGGGAAAGAAGGGAGATAAATCTGACAACTTCTTGAGGATCCTTTTTACTTTCACATATTAAACTGGTGAAAAGCCTAGATATGAAGTGTTTTGTCCTGTTCAAGAAGTGCAGATGTTCTGTCCTAATCATTCTTGTAGTAAAACTACTTGTACCAACTTCATAGGAAGTAGTTAACATGCTGTTTTGTAGCATGTGTCTAAAGGTCAAAGAATCTACTTGATCATCTTAAAATACTTCGACTGACATGTTGAGGCTGCAGGTTATATCCAAAAAGTTACGTCCAAACTTAGGTCCAAAATGATCTGAAGTTCACTGTTAAATGGCATTTGTTTTTAAGACCTCTGTTGCAGAAATTGACAAGCTGCTGAACAGGCAAAATTTAGGTTGGAGTCCTACTTCTGCCATTCATTCTTAGGCCTGAAAAGTAGCAGATTTTATCCTGATCTCATGAATGATTGTGATTATGTGTCATTCAGTAGCAAGCTCAACACTTACAAAAGACACAGTCCTCAAAAAACACTTGCAAACCTCTAACTGTTTCAGACTGACTTTCTGTGCCTTTGGCCTACTTACCGCACTGAAATCTTAATTCCTTGTATGTTTTAGTGCTTTTTAATGAGAGTTCATGGATCATGGAACGTCTTAAATTTGTCCCTTTAATCTTACAGTCAACTGAGAACACGTTCCTCCACCAAGGTTTCCTGGAATATGTACCTAGCTTTTTCTCATTTATCAGTCATTATTAGTATGGAAATACTTTTGATATATGAGTTCTTGTAGTCAACTTCTCTTGTGTGGTCTAAGTTGCATTCTTTTTTTTTGTTTTGGAAGCCAGCTCCCCAAAAAAACAAACCCAAAACCAAATAATGAACAAATAAAAAAGCCCACTAAACTGGCTTTGCAAAGTAACTGTTTTGTCTGCTGTGGGAAATGTTTTAATGTCTCAGAACAAGTAACACCATCCTATTTTAGCTGGTTTCAAAGTGTTTGCTTTTGGATTTTTTTCTGTTTTTTTCCTAAGGTTTCTTATGCACGACCAAGTTCAGCTTCTATCAGAGATGCAAATTTGTATGTTAGTGGACTTCCAAAAACCATGACCCAGAAGGAACTGGAACAGCTCTTTTCCCAATATGGACGTATTATTACTTCTCGTATTCTGGTTGACCAAGTCACTGGTAAGTATGCAGTTTTTCATGGACTCACAGTATAAGAAATACTTCATCTTTTAATACAATAGTCTTGTTTCTATAATGTATAAATAATATATGTTGGCCAGAAAATGCATTTTTCTCCTGGAATTGTTCATAAATATGTATTGACAAAAATAGACTGTGTAGTGTACTGAGCCAGCTTGAGTCATTTCCACCCTGAAGGTGCAGGTTTGAAGCTTGTTTGATGGCCTGTAATAAATTTACAGCAGCCATAATCTTTCCTTTCCAAGCTGCTACATGAAAATAGTCTCCCAGTGCCTTACAAAATTCTATTAAACTTTTTTTTTTTTTCTAAAAAAAATTTTATGTAGAAGTACACAACAGGTTCTCTGAGGCTAGGGTTACAGAAGCCCTAGCAGTTGCTGTTAACAAGGTTTTCAACAGTCTTTTAACTCACTACATTTGGGCATACACATGAACTTTGAGTTCCCAGGAGCAGGTAAGTTCTGTGATTACCTGTGCCTTAAAGTACTAAGCTGTAGCAGTTTATTTTCATTATTACAGTATGTGTGTCAATCAGGTAATGGTTGTCAGTGACACTTTGTGGTTATTCTTCAGACTCTGACAGTAATGCCTGTGGTTTTTTGTGGTCTTAGGTGGCTGATCTTGAGGAGCTTTATAGTTCTATGTATCACCTGTTGTGAGGTCTCTGCCAGAAATAAGCAAATGAATGAAAAGCCAAGTACATGTCAGGAGTATTGAGTGTACAAAGCAATATACAAAGAAGCAAGGCTCTCCAAGTTCTCCCCCCGTGGGAACCAGGACATCCTTCTGACTGTCCTGGGAAGATTTATAAGTCACAAGAATTTAGATAGAATGATAATTAGTATATCACAGGGTGAAAAAGTAGAATTTGGGGATTTCAGAATGTGAGATCAGGGGCAAAGATGGAGGAAATGGGGTGTGTCCCTGAGCTGCTTCATCCTCTTGTTCTCCATCTTCTGTGGTGGTGTGGCACATTTGGATTGGTTTGGAACAAAAGTACACTGTACAACATAGTGGATAGATACTGGAGAATTGTTATAAATAAAGCATATGTAATTTTCAGTATAAAAGATAGTGCCCTCCCAAGGGTGGACAGATGAAGGAGAGGAGAGCACAGCCCGAGGCGGGAGAGAGCGCTGGCCTGCAGAGAAACCGTGGCAGGTCAGGGAACGAATATGAGATAAGCAAAGAATAAACAAATTCCTGAACATGAGAAAACAGATGACTCAACCTCTTCTTCAGAGGCAGAGCTGGGGAAAACAGAAAGCCTTCACAGAGACAAGTTAAGTTAGGTGAAAGCCAAGCTCACAGAGCTCTCAGAAACCCCAGGAAGGCCCAGACAAGAAAAACAAAACAGCAAGAAAGAAAACATATTTTTATATTTTAAAAAAACCTAACACTCCCCCTTCTGGCACACTGAGGGATGGGATGGAGGAAGTCGTTTGCTCACATAATTATTCCCTGAATAAGCTGGGTTTGATTTATTTATTTTTTTAAATAGTTGTACCTTTTCAAAGCTGTGTATCCTCTTGGATGGCAAACAGCTTTCAACTATAGAAGGTCGTTGAGTTTTTTAATTGTCTTACTTTGAAATGTTTGCACATGCCAGCATTTGAGTCTTGGATCACCTTTAGAGGAACTTGTGTGTACTCCTTTGACTTCTGCTAATTTAAAAGAAATCTCAATGTTGACACCAAATACTTAGAGAGTATTTTAACAGTTCGGGTTGTTGAGAGTGTAGAGAGTCATAGAAAGGAATGCTAAAGGCCAAATACTGACTTGTAGATGTAGTAGATTTGTGGGACAGATTCTTTGTCCTTGTGCAGTAAATAGCTGTTCACAGTAGGTTCCTATATATTCCTACATAGAAATAGATGTAATTTAACAAATGGACCACTAAGTAAATATAATTGAACTTGTAATATGCATGATAATTCTATTCATATTCATAAATCCTGCTATTTTCAGTGTACTTACTGACATATAGATTATTGTTAAGGCTTAAGCTTTCTTGCCTCCCTTTTAGTAATTTGAAAGAAGTGGGCTTAGAATGATATGAATAAGGTTATGACACAAACTGACAGATAAAAAATGCAAAGTTGAAGCTGTGACATTTGCCTCTTTAAAGCTTTCTTAGTTCATTGTCGCTTTTGATGGCTTAAATCATCATTGTTTGTGAACAGAAAACAGTTTCTTGTCATTAATGTCTTTCTCAATTGAGGACAAGTGTCTAACTTGTCTGGTTATTCATCAACCAAAATGTAAAGGGGATGTGAATGGCATTAGAAGTATTACAACAAAAACATTGATCTAACTAATGTTGGCTGCTAGCAGCTTTAACGTTAATTGGTTCAAGCATCCACAGCTCAATATGTTTGTTTAAGACACTTGGAATTTTTGATGTGCGATGTTCCTAAGACCTTCCATAAACACTTTTGGATTCCTTTGCATGTTGCCTTTGACTTTTCTGTATCAAGAAAAGTTTCCTTCAAAAGTAACACCTAGTGATGTATGGTGAAAAACTTGAAACCAAGTCTTTCACTTAGAGGTAACCACTGACTGTTAAAAACATTGCCATAATTCCCATTATTTTAATATAGAACATGTATGTTATCATCCTATCAGCATAATTGCTCCAAAGAGAACTTTAGGGGATACTGCAGGAGAACAAAAGCTGGTTTTTTGCTGCTAGAGGGCAGAGATCTAGGCCATTTCAGAATTTTTGTGAATTTAGGTACTGGAAAGTAGCATGAGCTGACCAGAGGTTACAGTGGAACTTCTTTGAGTTCATCTCCATCCAGCAAAATTGCTTTGTTTCCAAATTCCACTTTGGCTCACTATACTTGCTTCCACTGTTCATTCAAAATTACAGTAGAAAATTCTTACTTTATGCAAAAGATCAGTTTTGTTAGGCCCAAAGTTACCATGCGTTCACAGCATTCAACCATCAACATAGCAATTGGCCATGCAAGTAAAAAGTTAGCATCTAATATTCTGGAGCCTGTGAATTCATTACTGTATGATTTTTTCCACCATGTGCAGGGGTGTCACGGGGCGTGGGGTTTATCCGGTTTGACAAGCGAGTTGAAGCAGAAGAAGCTATCAAGGGCTTGAATGGCCAGAAACCTCCAAGTGCCACAGAGCCCATCACTGTAAAGTTTGCTAACAATCCAAGCCAAAAAACCAATCAGGCCATTCTTTCCCAGCTGTACCATTCTTCAAACAGAAGGTATCCTGCCCCTCTAGCTCAGCAGGCTCAACGTTTTAGGTAAGTCAAATAATGTGCGCAACTGTGCTGAAACTTGCATGTTCCCACAGGCCTGTTTGTTTGCCTCCACTCTTGTGCTTCCCTGCTTGTCTGACTTCTGTGTGGGAAGGAAAAAAGTGAGTGTTGAACTTCAGCTATGCTACCACAGTACAGATAAACCCAAAAATGCATGCCATCCTAGTTATAGCATGTCAGTGTCTAATAAGCATACTTAGTTAAACCAAGGTGACTTCTTTGTTGAACTCAGTCACTAATTTTTTTTTCAAAGATTACTTTTCATTTCCTAGGTTATTCTTGATTAACGTGCAAGTTGATTCAGTTAATATTGACCTTGAAGTTTTTTTCTTAGCCGTATGGCATTCCTCAGCCAGCTTCCTCTGCATCTACCGTTACATTTTTCCTCTGCATTCTAGCTTTCAGTTTTTTCCCTGGTTAGTTGTCTGTGTTCTCCATGCCATACTTTGTCTTTTCTTGTTGCAGCCTTTCATACTGAAGATGTTCACATATTTTCCACACTTTTTTGGGGATTTATGTTCCCATCATGTTGAAACTATTGCCATGTAGTTTCCCATGTATCGAAAAAGAACAGATAATGAGAAAAAAGTGCAACACTGTATTACCTACATCAAGGAGTACCTTGGATTTTTTTCAGTGATCTTGATTATTTCTTCCCTGCCTCTGCCCCTGAACAATGTGACTGGATTGTGTTAAATAGTAATACACTCAAAGAGTTTTTTTTCTCTTTTGTTTTTCAAGAAACAAAACCAGTTGACAGCTTTGTTCAAAGAGAATATACCAAAATTCAAAAGTTTTGCATTGGCTAGGCTTCCTTATAAGCCAAATACTCAAGAGTTTGTGGGCTGCACTCTTGTCAGAATTTCTGAGTTTTTCTTTTCTTCATCTTTTTTACCTTATGTGGTACGTCTCACAGGTATGAGGAGTAGGTATTCTGCTGTAGGAGAGGGGATAACCAATTTTATTTACTTTTTTGTGGCTCTTCTTACTATTTCTTAGGTAATGAAAGGGCTACCTTACAACAGTGTTCTGACTATTGCATAAAATTAGACGTGCCATTTGTCTACAGGTAGAGTATAGGGACAGAATTTGCAGGACTCAAGTGTATTGTATGAAATAAGATTATGGGTTGTGTGTTATAAGCTTATGTGTTACAACATTCAACATATTCTGGCAAGTCATAACCTGCAGACTCCTTGAGTTCTTCTCACTGCCCATGTTCCAAGATACTCCTCTGTTCAGTTTCACTCAGATGCTGGCTAGGATAGCATTGGCATTTCACTGATATTCCAGGTAGATCTATTGTGATTTATAAAAGTTCTCCCAGCTTTCAGAGGTTTTTTTGCTTTTGTAGTGGGTTTTTTGGGAGTTTTGGGCAGTTAATTTGTTTGGTTGGTTGGGGTATGCATGTTTAGGGTTTTTTGAAGAGAGGATTGGTGGGGTTGTTTTGTTGTGGTTTATTTTGGGTTTTTTTTTGGTTTTGGGTTGTTTTTTTTTTTTTTTGCAGGGGGGTTGGTTCTTTTTGGATAAGACCTATTTCTTTACACTTAGTAACTTCAATAGACTACCCCTGACCTGCAACTTTTAGCTTTGTATCTTAAATTTTGACTGGTGGAGATTTATTTTTCTTCAAATGGAATTGTATTTTTATGAATGCCCATTTACATTTCATTGGGAAGTTATTTTTTTCTGAGATACATAAGCATAAAGTATAAGCGTAAAGTAATGATTAAAAGCACCTTAAGAGATACTATGATTTGCCCCACATACAAGTTTTAATGGTTACAAAAAGCATTGAGTAATACCAAGTCTGCAGTAAAAAGAAGAGTAAAATCTTTCTCACATTTATTGATGTGGAAGAAAGAAAGTTTAACTTGCTAGTCGAAAGGTAAACTGAGGTTGAAGACAGATGTGGTGGGGTTTTTTTTTTGGGGGGTGGGGTTTTTTTGTGGTTTTTGTGTTGGTTTTTTGTTTGTTTGTTTGTTTTTTGGTCAAGGTCTTCAGGCTAAGGTTTCATCACTAAAATACAGTCTTAACAATTTTTAAATCTTTACACTGTCAGTAGAAGTAATTTTCTCTTATCTTTTAGGTTTTTGCCTTGCATTGTTTCATCTTTCCAAATCTGGTGCTGACTATATAGTTGAGATGGCACCAATGCTTCAGATGTTTCATGTGTTACACATGCAAGAAGTCTTAGCTGTTGACATTTCAGATAGGATTACCTGGTGCAATTTACCCATGTCTTTTAGTAGTTGACAGAGGCCTGAAAACAGCTTAAACTTTAATAATTAAAGCAACAAAATCAATACATCAATATAATGCCTCCTTTTTTTTTTCTCATTAAGAGAGAGCTTGAGCTGTATTTTCAAAAGCAGCTCTATATAATTGTTCCTCAGTTTCTGTAAGATGTATAACTTAAAGCGTCTTTAAAATTTTTCCTATGAAAGTCCCTGAGAATTTTTCCAGAATATTTACAAGTCTTCAAGGTAAACGATGAAAAATAATACAAATTATATCATTACTGTATTAAGTACTCACCTGCCCTTGTA
Source organism: Sitta carolinensis (assembly GCA_032173965.1). Lineage (NCBI taxonomy): Eukaryota > Metazoa > Chordata > Aves > Passeriformes > Sittidae > Sitta > Sitta carolinensis. Next base: position 54,331,151 of record CM063313.1, read on the forward strand.
ATATGGATCTATAAGTGGTGGTGTTCCTAGAACTTTTCACCTTGCTCTCCACCCATGATAGCAGTGACAGTAGACCTCAGTGATCGACATTGTCTACTGATAGTAGTCAAGTATCTTTTAGTTTGCTTCTTTCTGCTCTTGTACGGGTTCACTAGTTTCTTGTCAGTGTATTCTGCAAACCCAGCTCACTGCAGAATCACTGCTTTCTGGAAAACTAAATCAAGTGTACTTTTTTTTAATCTAAGCTCATATTTTACTGAGTCTTGAAGAGGGTCTATAATAAGACTTTGTCTTCTTGTATCTGGAATTTGCCAGAAAGGAACAAGAGCTTCCTCAGGGTAAACATTTCTTGAAAGAAGCAGTTTAAGGGACTCGAGGAAAAAGAGCAATAGGAGTGAAAATAGCATATTTCAGATATTAGCTAGGTAATTTTAAGGGATTTAGAGTTGTGGTGGCATTCTATGACTGGGGGAAGGTGAAGCAAGAAACACATGGAGAAGTCTTGAAAATAATATATATATATGTGTGTGTGTATGTGTGTATTCTAGAAACACTTCATCCTGGAAAATCATAGTTTCATAGAATATCCTGGGTTGGAAGACACCCACAAGGGTCATCAAGTCCAGCTCCTAGCCCTGCACAGGACCATCCCCAGGAGTCACCATGTGACTGGAAGCATTTGTCTGGGAGCATTGTCCAAGCAATTCCTGAACCCTGGCAGGTTTGGTGACATGACTGCTTCCCTAGGAATGCTCTTCTAGTGTCCACTCTCTGGGTGAAGAACCTTTGCCTAATACCCAACCTTAATCTCCCTGACAAAACTTCAGGGCATCCCCTCAGGTCCTGTCATTGTCACCACGTAGATCCGTGCCTGCCCCTCCTCTTCCCTCATGAGCAAACTGCAGAGTGTGAGGAGGCCAGCCACTCCTCAGAGTCCCCAGGCAGAACAAGCCAGGTGACCTCAACTGTTCCTTGTACAGCTTCCTCTCCAGACCCTTCACCATTTTCTTGGACCTCCTCTGGACACTCTTGAACAGCTCCATGTCTTTTTTGTGCTGTGGCACCATTCCTGCCCCGGCACTCGAGGTGAGGCCGCCCCAGCTCAGAGCAGAGCGGGACAATCCCCTCCCTTGCCCGGCTGGGATGCTGGGCCTGATGGCACCGGACACGGGGCCCTCCTGGCTGACAGGGCACTGCTGGCCCAGGGACAGCTTGCCACTGACCAGGACCCCCAGGTCCCTTGCCATGCTTTTTGGTGTCTTAATTCCTAAGTCCGTCCATACATCCAGGGTTGCCTCATCCCAGGTGCAAAATCTGATGCTTGCCCTCTTTAAGTGTCAAGTGGTTGGTGATTGCCCAACCCTCTAATTAATCAAGGTCTCTTTGCTGTCTCTCTGCCTTGAGTCAACAGGTCCTCCCAATTTAGTGTCACTGGCAAACGTACTTAGTATATGCTCTCCAGGTCCTGCATCGAAGGAATTTATGAAGTTAAAGAACACTGAGCCTAATATGAAGCTCTGTGGAATCCCAGTAATGACCAGTTACTAGTCAGGTGTCACCCATTCACTGTAACCATTTGTGCCTGACGTTTGAGCCAGTTGTTCACCCATCACATGATGTGTTTATCCAGCTGTGTGCTGCACATTTAGTCCAGAAGGGTACCAGGAGAGACAGTATCAAAATTTTACTGAAATGCAAAATGGTTACATCAGCTGACTTCCCTTAATAATCTGGGTGGGCCGCACTGTCATAAAAGGAAATTAAAAGTTTGACAGGCAGGACTTTGCTCTCATGAAGCCATGCTGGCTGTGGTTATGGTTTTCAGTACTTCCCAGAATAATCTCCATAGTTTTACCAGGCACTGAAGTGAGACTGAAAGGCCTGTAGTTTCCAGGGTCATCCTTCTTGCCCTTACTGAAAATTGAGGTAGTGTTAGCCAGCTTCCAGTCAACTCTATATTCCCAAGATCATTAAAAAATCATTGAAAGAGTCCTCATAAAGACATTTGGCCAGTTCTTTGAGTGTTCTTGCATGAATCCCATCAAGTCCCATAACTTTGTAGGGACTCCATTGGAGCAGGAGGTTCTGCTCAAGTTGAGGATTGTTCACCATTCTCACAGCCCAGGACACTGGGACCCTCCTAGCCTGTCATGAATGTTAAAAGATGGAGTCAAAGAAAGCATTAAACCTCTCTGTCTTGTTTGTGTCCCTGTTTGCAGGGTGACTATCCTCATTCTGTAACAGGCTTATGTTATTTTGACTACTACTTAACTACTTCTGACGCCTTTTTGAGATAGACATATTTAAAAGCCTCTTCTTGTTGTCCCCCATATTTTTGGCAAGCTTCAAGTCCTGTTGTGCTTTGGCCACACAAATTTTCTCCCTCCACTGGCAAGCAACATCTCTGTATTCTTTCCATATCCACCTGACTTTGCCTCCATGGTCCTTAAAATTACTTTTTTTTGCCATAGCTCTGCTCAGCCAAACCATCCTTCTGCCTCCCAACATTCTGGAATTGCCAGAAGGAGTAGGAATATGAAGGTCTTTTTTTTAGAATTTGATGCAACACTTGCTAGTGGTCCTAAACACTGTATGTGTTTGATAGTCATGTCCACAAACATGTCAGAAGCCTCAATAAATTAAGTCGTCTTCTCTACCAAGTTAGTGAAGTGGAAAACTTCACCCATGTGGTCACTGACTGTAACTTTATGGTAACACTATGTGATTTTGGCTAAATTTGTGGCCATGGTGCACTTTATAAAATTAACTTCTTATGATTGTGGTTACTACCTAAGAATATGGTTTTGTATTCACTGTCAGGTGTAATAAAGTGCAATAGCTATTTCAGTGGTGGTGTTTTAACATTGCATGAGGTCCAGTACAGTGTAATGGATGTGACAGTAATATATTAAGTTTCCTTAATCTTAAAGGGTGGAAAGGTCTGAAGACTGAACATGTTGCTACATGTTTTGCAGGTTGGACAATCTGCTCAACATAGCTTATGGAGTAAAGAGGTAATAAAGGATTAGTTGGTTCATAACAACCAAACTATTTTGAAGTATTTTGCAAACTCTTACTTTTCAGTAAGACTTATGTTGGATTTTTGCATGTTGAGACTTCAGCTGGGATTGTTCATTTTGGTGCATTTTGCATGAAATAGACAAGCCTTTTGTAGCACTTTCATGGACTTCCTGTTTCAAATTACTTGCTAATCCTCACTGGTTTTATATAGCATGCTTTCCTTTTGATTTTCTGTTACATCATTTCAGATATACCTAGTTCTTCCTACTCGTGTATAATTTTTTACATAGTATTTGCACAGTTAGGAGGCAAAAAATATTTTTGATCTTATCTTTCTAGTCTGAGCAACATGTTCATTCTGTGAAAACCTCTGTATCATTCTTTTATTTTGACATTTCTTTGCTGAGGTTTTGTGTGAAAAGCTGTATTGTTATTTCTTTTGCTTTGCCTCATTCTTTAGTAGGTTTCCTCCAATGACCATTGATGGAATGACCAGTTTGGCCGGAATTAATATCCCTGGACATGCAGGAACTGGGTGGTGCATTTTTGTGTACAACTTGGCCCCTGATGCTGATGAGAGTATCCTCTGGCAAATGTTTGGACCCTTCGGAGCTGTAACCAACGTGAAGGTCATCCGTGACTTCAACACCAACAAGTGCAAAGGTTTTGGGTTTGTGACTATGACAAACTATGATGAGGCAGCTATGGCAATAGCCAGCCTGAATGGATACCGCCTTGGTGACAGAGTATTGCAGGTCTCCTTCAAAACAAACAAAACGCACAAAGCCTAACAAGTTATTCTCAGTGCATTAATACATGAAAACTATACAACAAAGGCAATTTACAAGGAGCTTTATGCATTAGTAAATGCCTTTGTTGTATGCCAGTGTGGAAATGGGGATAAAATGACTACTTAGCATCCTAAGAATATGTGAGATTTTTTTATTGCTAATATTTGAATTAGAACTTCTTAACTATCTTTTGTGTTTGAGTATTGACAAGTGGTGCAGGGTTTTTACCTGTCACAATGCGTATTCTAATGCCTTCTTTGAAGAAGGTGGACCTTTTAAAATGTTTCAGCTAAGGGAAGATGTTATTTTTTTTCTTTATACATGACTGCCTTTAACCTATGAGTAAATATCTAGGCTTCGTGTAATACTGTAATTTTTCTTTGGTCATTTCTTGATTTGTGTTTAATTTACATTGTAATGCATTATGGTTTTGTTTTGTTGTTCAAGAAAAGTATTTGAAGTTTACATTTATTTATAAAGTTATAAGCAGTATTTATTTCATCATCTTCATTTGGGTTGGGGAATGGGAACACATTATAAAAGCTTATTGTAAGAATACTGGAGAACTTTTCATAAAGCAGTACCTTGCCAAAGAGATAAGAGCCTCTTTGATGTGGGTTTAAAAAAGCGTCTATTTTTATAAAAAAATAAAAAATTTGGAGAAACTTTTTACTGGTCCTGGAACAAATATTTTGACTTGAATACTTTGAGAAATCTCTTCGTATGTCACCTAGTGAGCTTTTAAAACTTACCAGGAAATTTGCAGTTGTTGGGAAAAAATTTAGAAAGATTTATGATGTAGAACTACTTTTGAGACCTTTGTATTAAGAAGTAAAGTCAATGGGATGCACTGTTGGTTTCATTTTTTGTAATCATCAGTGGAGTCATTGATCATCCTGGTTATTAAGTGATAGGGGGCTCACTTTAATTTGTGATTTTGAAGCAAATGAAAAATTTTAAAAAAGAATGTAAGAGCAAGCAGAAATCTTAAAACACTGAGATATGGGGGAAAAAAATCTGTTCTTCCTAAAGAATTCCCTTCAGATAGAGCTCATGGTGTTTAGTGATGTACTTGCTATCGTTTGAAGAATTGTTTTGTCTTAAGAAAAGACATCAAGCATGATTTGTGCAGTAGCAAATCAGCAGAAGTGGCCTGAGTTGGATACATTAGGAGGTATTTTGAAAGTTATGTTCAAGGCTAACACCTGAGCTTTGTGTAATGTAAATAAGACCTTAAGTTAAGAACTTTTCAGCTAACTTTAATTATAATTTTTTTTAAGTTACATGCCAGTTGTAATTTTGAATGTTTCTGTACAAGTTTTTTCTTTGTAAATGGCATTAACATTGTTACTTGAAGTTGCTTCTTTTAATTTTTTCTTTTTTCTTTTTTTTTGTCCTGAGGACTTGAATTTACAGTGCATCAGATTTGTTGCTATTTTTGTCTGTAGATAGTCTAGCTTCAGCTGTTTATGGTGATGCAGCATTTTTGTTTATAAATATGTTTGTGGTAAAAAAAAAGTATAAACATATGTTTTGAGCAAATTTCCTTACATTTTTCATATGAAAACCATAAATACCTGTATGCTATTGAAGTTTAACTTTGTATGATGTTTAAATCACTGTTTGGGGAAATAGAAAAAGTCTTTGCCATCTATTGAAGAAATTTAAGGAAAACAAATACAGAATATTTTCTGATTAGCATCTAACTTATAATTAAATTTAAAAAAAAAAGCTGAGGGTTTGATGCCTTCACCAGGATGCACTGACAACTATGTAGTAACATCCTGGTTTTTGTATAAACTGAGATGCTCTTATGCTTCCCCTTAGAAAAAACAATGTTCTATGCATAACATAGTTGTACACTATCTTTGCAGTTGGTTTTGGTTCTTATTCTTTTAAATTGTAGTTATAAAATTTTCAGTATAGTACAGTACATATACTGTCAAGCGCGTGCTAAAGTGAATAAGCAAGTTTTCATGCTGACCCACTCAATGCTATTCAAAAATCAATTGGGTTCCTGAGTACTACTTCATTCTTAGACACATTTAGATTGTTAAAGCTAATCCTCTGCATTAAAAGTTGTATATAGTATAGAAATCACAAACTTTCCAATGCGGGAGAAATACTAGCTACGTGCTTCTTTCCTATACTACTGTAGCAACTATCGGCATTGATGAGAAGGCATGTAAATTGGGCTTCACTTTACAGTGTTTTATCAGAGCACTTAGTAAAATATAAGGCTGGTATTTATTTGAAATTGTATAGTATGACTTAATTCACATTTGTTGGAATAGAGAATATATTCTCTTGGGTATTTAAGAGGTTGTACATGTTTTCTTTTGTGTTCGGATTCTTTGTACTTTTTCATGTTCAGTACATCAATAAACAAAGTTGAAGGGAAAGCAGTCTTGTGAGCTGATTTTTTACAATATTTTCCACTGCTTTAATGAGTAAGCAATGCCAGTGAAAAGTTTCTGCAAAGCTCTTGAGCTACTTGTAACTTAGGTTAGATCCTAGTTATCAACAAGGAGGTAAGTGGAGCTCTGTTACCTTAGAATTTGTGTAGAATATTTTCACTTTAGTTTTACATTAACCACTCAGTATTTAGTCTGATATAATAAATGAGAGTCATTGAAGACATTCAGTAGAAGTTAATTTGCTGTCTGTCTCGCAGGCTGCTATGCAATGTAGTTAAGTGAACACCCAAGTGTGTCTTCCAAGAGAAGATAGAGAGGTTAACAAGTATCAGGGATTCCAAGGTGGATATACACCAGTTGAACTGTGCTCTGACCTTCCTAAGACAGGGGGAGAGATCAGAAGGAAACGCTTATCAGGAGTGCTGTGTAACCTCCCTCTGCCAGGCTGAAGGCAGTAGATAGAAGAAAGAAGTGAATATAGGCAAGCCTTTGCTTGGTGCATCAGGCAAAAGCCCTTCTTTTTCACCTCATCCTCCCAAGTGCAATTGCTATGAGGCTCTGGATGTGGTAGGAAAATCAGTGGATTAGTAGGACAAAATTCTCCAACAGAGAACTCTGTCTCCCTGGGGCATGAGTTAGAGACGCCACCAGACTCATCCTGATGGCTGCTGGTTCTCCTCATGCATGGTGACAAAGCTCCAATGCATAGTCCAAAGGCTGTCAAAAGAGACTTGGAGACCCTGGGATGGTTGGGAGAGGTAATCAGGGGCATAGGTTATTTTTTCCTCTACTTTTGTAGGTAGTGACATTGAAAAAAACCCAAATTAATCCAGTCTTAATATTTGACTCTGGGGCTGGTGGCACACTGACACAATATTGGTTTCTTATATATATATATATATATATATATATATATATAGGGTTTGCCTTCATGGACATGATGAATTTGGATGGGATTCCCCTCTCTAAAAGGGGAAAGAGAGGGTCTTTGTCAAGGGCTATAATGGAGCTTATTGATATGACATTAAACTTGATATGATCGGGGAAGGGGATATAATCAGATTTAATGGTGATAAGGTGTGGGGTGATGTACTCTTCCATTTAGCAAGAGGTGCTTAGAGCCTGGAGAAGGTAAGCAACGTCAACAGGAGAGCACCTGAATTACAACATACAGGAATTCCAAATACTCCAGCCAGAAAATTTCATACGTGCCCAACTCAAGTGCCTCTACTCTAACACGCAGACTGCAGGGGAAATAAACAGGAAGAATTAGAGATATGTGCAGGTTTGCAGGACTACAATCATAGGCATCATGGAAATGTGGAATGACTTCTGTGACTCAAATGGAAAGATACGGGCTCCTTAGGAAGGTCAGGCAAGGGAGATGAGGCCCTCTATGTCAGTGACCAGCTGGAGTTCATGGAGCCTCACCTGAGGATGGATGAGGAGCTGACTGAGAGTTAACGGATCAGGATTAAAGGCAGGCAAGAGCCTTTATAGTGAGGGTCTGCCACAGATTTTCTGACCAGGAAGACCACACAACTGAGGCCCCCTTACATAAAAACAGGAGTGGCCTTGCCTTCACAAACACTGATTCTCTTGGGGGACTTCAACCACACAAGTGCCAGTTGAAACGACAACCCAGAGCAACATAAACCTCTTGCATTAGGAGTTTCCTGGAATTCTTTGGTGGTAACTTCCCCTTTACAGGTTAGGATAGAGGAGGCAAAGAAGAGAGGTGCTATGGTGGATTTTGTCCTGACAAGAAGGGGCTGGTGGGGGGAGTGTGAGGCTCAGGGATATTTTGGGCTGCAGTGTCTCTGAAATGGAGTTTGAGATCCTTAGGGCAGCAAGGAGGTTGCACAACAAGCTCACTACCCTGGAGTAGAGGAGAGCAGACTTCAGCCTCTTCTTGGTAGAGTACCAGGGGATAGAACCCTAGAGGGAAGGGGACCCCAAGAGAGCTTGATGATGTTCAAGGCTTGTCTCCTTGCAAGGGAAATGAGGCAAAGATGCTGGGGGCCTGCACGTATGGGCAAGATGTTCCTCGACAAACTTAAAACAGAGGGTGAAAGCAAGGAAAGGTAGCCTGGGAACAATAGAGAGTTGTGTTTAAATCAGCTGCTGTTGCTATTGCCATCGCTGTTGGCTTAGCCAAATGCAGTTTTCCTCGGCTCTAGAAATTGGCCCAGCTCACCTTAATCCCCTGCTCTGCCTCAGGATGTCCCTGCACTAGGGCTGTCTTCCCTGACAAGTGACATTTAACTATCCTCACATTCTAACCCTAGTCTTTCTATGATTTTATGAAGTACACAGAGAGTGGAGGATTTTCTCTATGTCCATTTGCTTAATTACTCCATTAATTTCTAGGCTCCATTAATTGGATGTAGTTTGCTAGGGTTTTTTTCCATTCCCAGTATTTCAAGTAAATGTTTAATAGCTAGTCAACTCAACTTTCTTCTGCCCTTTTGAGGTACATATGCGTCTTTATTCATTTGCTTTACTCAGCTGAGTGAGAGTGAACTGCCACCAGTGAGAACACAATGTGCTTTCCCAGTATCACTTTTAAGTGTTTTCTTTCACCTTTTCATCTCTACTGTGAGATTTTTGATAAACTGTGTAATATGTGTTGTTGAGCATCATGCTACAGTGTTTTGGAATTGAGATTATGTGGCTGGTAGAGTCTGTGAACTTCATAGCTAATAGCACCTTAAGATGTCAATCAGTTGATAAACTGACTAGGGAAATAGTTGTGTGCTGATGGCTTTTTATACAGTTATGTGCTTGGATGGCTAGAGTAATGAGAGGATGCAAGACACCGTTCTTGACAACAAATGAAGATTTATATGTAGAGTTTGTATTCCAGTAGAGACATATGTACGTTCAGTTTTCACAGGATAGCTTTTAGTTCTTAACTTAGACCGGTTTGAGTACAGTGTAACTAGCCATAGCTGAAGTATTTTGCTATATGAAAATGATGACAAAAATATGTTTATGTAAATGTCTTCAGTTTAAAATCAAAACTTCTTTAGCTGCAGAGAAGGCAGCAGTCAAGGAGCAATGCTAAAAATCAGCAGTTATAAATATAGTTGCACAGAGGAACTGTCAGTGCTGAAAAATACAAATTTTATTATATGTAGGTGACCATCTTATACATAGATAGTACTTTTCTTACTGTAGTGAAGTTTTAGAAAGCTAAAGGAAAAAATGTGAAGCTGCTTCATGCCATTTGTGGAGGACTTGTTCCTTTTGTATGTAAATAGTAAGAGTTCCAGGAAACATCTGTAAATACCTGTGAGGGAACTGGAGTGTTAGCTGGGGCGCTTGTGGAAGGGCTTCATTACTGCAAAACATACTCAACATTTGTGTGGCCTCTTCTGCAAAAGATATCTGCAACAAGATTGGTCGTGACAGATGGCCTTCCCACCTGCATCTAGGAAAGCCTGCCTTTGACAAGAGAGTGTTTCCCAGCATGAAAGAAAAATATGCATTTTTAAAGTGGCTGGCTGTCCACATGGGTTGTGTGTAGTGTGCAGTCTTTGTTTTCTCTTAACACCCAGAGGTCAAGTGCTGAGAAGTCTGGGATACTCTTACCAGTACTGCTGAGAAGGCCTGAGTCATGTTAAACACCATTTTGCATTGTTACTTCATGAAAGTGACTAGTTATATAGAAGTGGCAACTTTAGTTAAGCCTTAAAAAACAGCAAGTATTTAGGACTTACTATCAAAGGAATTGTAGATGTATTTTATGACTAGAGATAAGACTCTGGATTTTTATCTCTAACAGTTTGAGAAAGGAATACAATTTGAGAGATGCTCCATCATGGATAAAATAATAGCCTGGGTCTGCACAAATTCAACCACATCAACACTGTTGATCTAGCTGTGCTTGTACATGTGCTTTAATGTTAGGCTTTGTTTGCCCATTCGTGGCGTTTGGACCTCAGCATTTCAGTGAGTACATCTCATAATGAAGTGCAGCTTTTTTCACACTGATACTTTCCTAATTAAAGTTCACTGTACAGGCACATTCCTCCAAACTGCTATGATGGCTGATGGTTTGGGTCAGTAGATATGCTAGCAAATGAGTGGTCACTTGGGCCAAACAGCTTACAGCTGGGGGAGACGTTGGGTCTTTTGCTGGGATCAGGTAACACACTGCAATAGTCTTAGAAAAGCTGCTGTTGGGGTGAAGAGCATAATCTGAAAAGCTGGAATTGCCCACAATTTCAATAACTATGGCAGAAATTGAGGAAGCAATACAAACTTTCAGGTATTTTCAAAACAGTATGGGCAACTTCATTGGATTGAGAGGTTTTCATTGCATGAAGTTAGATGGATTACTGTATCACCTTGTAATTATTCTCTGTTTTCAACCAACTTCCTGCTCCGAGACATAAATGGGAACAAGGAAAATGTTATCTTTCGTAGCATTTATAAGATCACTCTAAAAAAAAAATATAACTGCAGAGAGCTAGTAAAACATGATTTCTTATTTTATTTATTGTATCATGTGATTCCTGTAGATAAGTGAGTTTAGATCAATATGACCTTTTTAGAGACCTTGCAATATTGTAAATGAAGTCATTACAAGTGCTGGCAGAGTATTGATTATAAACACTGCACTTTACAAAAATATTAGAGCTGAGCTTTCTTTTGAAGGAATTCTTACTAAATTATTTCTCTTACATACAGTAGGGCTCTTCATTAGTACAGCACTGGTATTTCTGTTGCTTTGAGTGCAAGGATGTTCTTAGTTTCAAGTGTTTACTTGAATGTTAACAGCTTCCACAGCTGTTAAAAGCTTATTCTATTAAAAGCCCTGATAAAAGAGTGCTATTTTCCAGCACTTATGAAAGACAATATTCTCTAATAGAAATTGAATATCCCTGAAAGATTATCCCCCATGTCTTGATATATCTACCTGTCTCAAAATTTTGGTATTAGCTTTCAGAAATACAAGGTACTCTGTAAAAACCTGTAATATCAAGAGAAAGGTGAAGATAGGTCAAAGTGAAACACTTCTTTCCTACTGTTTGTCAGTGCTTTGTGTCATCATTCAAAATACAAGCTAATAAATTAAAAACTTATTTTTTCTGTCCTTGATTAGTATTGGCACTATATCTGATGGATCCAAAGCAGTTCAGTTGTAACCTTCACTTTAAGCTGTTTGCCTTCCCCGTTCAACAGTTCATGTTTTCTGAGGAGTTAAGACTCCAGAGACTTGCTGGTTTAATTACTCTTATTGAAATGTGTTTCGTATTCATTGTGTATAGATAAATTATCCAGTTTTATTACCACTAACTCAGATATGTTATAATTTTGAATGTAAATTCTATGCTTGCAGTAAATCATGGCTGTTGATGATGGGTGGTTTCTTGGGGGTTTTGGGGGGAGGGGTTTAATAGGGAAGATATTTAGTGAAGTGAATTTAGGCTTCCTCAGATTCCTGTTTGCTGTGCTTACAGTCAGCAGTCACACTTGACTGCTCCCCATCCCACTGCTCTGGTCTGTTATTAACCAACCCTGGTGCATCACACATCTGAGCCATGAAAATAGGTTCATGCAACATAGGGAAAGGCCCAAAGGAATCTCTTTGTTTTACAGACGTCAGGGGAGACCAGAAAGGTAAAATCAGTCTTCCATTAGTTCCCTTAGATTGCCTGTCCAGGAGTTAACAAAACTGATCCACAGCTGATTAACAGCTTGCTTTCAAGTGTGTTCATTCCAGAATAACACTGGTTACTTTTCATATTGAAAACATTCTTCTACATTCTAAATAGCTTATAAGGTTTGCCATAAACATGAAATTGATACCTTAGGATCTTTTGAGTCCACCCTTCAGAACAACCATGGGAAAAAGAGGAGGAAATTCCAAAAGAGTCAAGTCTGGACCAAAAGAGCTGCCAAAGCTGTTGAAAATTCAAATTTTGTCTGAAGTTTATGAAGACTTCTGTTTCAAAGACTGCCCTCTTTGGTCCTTGGACTTGTTATGACCTAAGGAAAACAGGTATTTAATTTCCTGCAACCAAGATAGCTTATCCAGAAAAGCAGAAACAAAGCTAAAATGGATATGAAACCACTCTAAACAAAGGCAGCAGAAGCCTGAAAAAGATATTTCAAATTGTGATGCCAAATTTCAGCAGATCTGTTAGCTGATTATGTGCTTCTTTGAAACTTGCACAAACATAGAAAGAAAAAAAAATTAAAACTGTACTTCTTATAAAATTTTACTAAATTAAAAGTGAAGTCTGATTGACTGAATTGCCACAGTGAATACAGTGAAGTTTGTGAATTTCTGGAGAACTTGGATGGATCATTGAAAATACTTCAATACTTAGAGAGCCTCTGCTCTAAGCTCCTATTCAAAATAAAATTCAGTAGCTATTATCTAGAAAAGGAAATGAAAACTTGCAAGAAATCCATAATCAAATGTCTTCCCCCATGATGAACTTTGAATTATTAAGTGCATCAGAATACCTTACTTCGTAATCAGTTCCACATTGAATTCCACACATATTTTACCTTCCTCATGACTCTGGATGAGGATTTCTAGTGTCATGAAGGAAGTTGTCCATGCCAGGCACTTAAGGGGAAATTCACTTTTCTTGGAAAGTGAAAGAAAAACCTTTTAAAATTCCTGAAGACACTGCTGCAAAGCCTTTCTTTCACCTCTCAAAACTAGCAGATACTTTCTTCGTTAATCAATTTCATTAATATGCCAGCTGGGAATGTTTGTGCTTTAACCTTCAGTGTGCTAAAGCTGCAATCATCTTATAGCATGATTGTTCTAAATATTTTGCTTTTATAAACTTTGGACTGTAAACAAGCCTTACAATGTCTAATTCAGGGCATACATGGTGTATGATTTCAGGGAGTCTTGTCAAGGCATTATGAGACCATGTTTGCTGCTGCGTGGCATTTTCTCTGTAGTTGGTTCCTAAACATGAATGTTCCTTCAGTAGTATGGCAGCATTGTTACAGACGTCACAAATATTTCTTCTCAAATTTTGATTTTTATCTTCTTTCAAATACCCTGTTTAGAAAACAACCCTCTAATCTGATGAGTCTACTTTCTGTCAGGTATTCCTTCAGCAGAAGGGACTTTGAAGACTTAAAGGGTAAACTTGCAAAATTCAAGTTGTTTGTCAGAATCCAGAAGTACTTGTTAAAGTACCAGCAGGTTTTTGGACTGGAAGCTCATTTGTGTGTGTTTGGGCAAAGTAGTCTTCTCCAGGTATTAACACACTGGGAGAAAAAAAGTGTCAGACTCTGGGAGAGACATGTTCCTAACATATTCTGCCTTCACTTGGCCTCTAAGACACTTGAGAAAGACCTGTTACTTTGGGTTCAGAACATGGCTTTGAACTTCTCTAGTCTTTCTCCAAGAATTCATACACAATGCAGTGGAAGTCACCAAAGCGACAGTAAAAAACCAGAAGAGATGCACTTCAGCTTCCAAAACAGCTCAGCCTGGCTAAGGACGAGGGGAGACAGATTGTTGGAGGCATTTAATGTGAATCTTAATCAGACATACTGATATGCTCTTGACTTAAATGGACCTACTTGCACACCAGAGCTTTGGGAATGTAGCTTCATTTTTATTCATGTTGGCAGTGGTCTTTGGATATTTTTAAACCTTACAGATTCTGAACTGTTCTTTTTAAATCTGGACAGCTGATCAGCAGCTGGGTGCTATCAGCCCTCTTAAGAATCAGTGTTTCCTAGGAAATCAAGCAAAATGAATTTGAGGGAGGATTTTTTTGCTTCCCTATGTATTGTCACTTTCAGCTCTGGCCTGATATTTTGTGTATAATGCTTTATGAAAAGAGCATGCTTCATGTTGAAATATATTAATATTTGTTTATTAATATCAGTTTGGCCAGAATAATGTTTTCAGACTTTGAAGAAGAGGGGAGCAGAAGGATGTGAGAGTGTCATTTCACTTTGAACACTGGTATATTTTTCTCTCCTTTTGGCTACTAACATGAACTTGGCAAGCTAAGTGTGTTTCACCAGAGCTGTGCTCTTTCTTACTTTGTGTCTTGAAATGCAGCATTCAGCTCAAACATGTCTGGTTTTTTAGTTTCTTTCTGCCTGAAATTACAGTACAGACCTCTTGCATCTATTATCTGTAATCAAAAGACCACAAGTTAGGAAAGAAATCATGTGCTCTAGTACTACTGCAGCATCTGTAGATAAGCAGAATAAAAACAGATTTCCCTAAACAGTAGGGAAAAATTAATGGTATGATTTAGGATGGAATGAGATTTACCTCGATATGGAAATACTGCGGGTTTTTTCCCTTTATTTTAGACTACACATGCTTTTTCTATTGCTGCAAGATGTATGGCTGCAGTTGACAAGCTGCATCTGTTCAAAGGCCCGGTAGGTACAAGAACCAAAGAAAAGATCCAACCACCTCATTGACTGCAGAGGGTGGAAAGACACTTAAGCAATTAAAAGCTCCTCTGCATTCACTGCCAGAGAGGCCTTTACAGGTCTTAAGAAAAGATTGCACTCTTCATAACTTCAGTGTAACCTCTTTCATTCTGTGCATTTAAGCACAATTTTTTCATTGTTGTAGAGTTAAACAGAGGATTTGGAATGAATGTAGCACCAAAATCACAAGTGGTTTTAAATATGAAACATAAATTTGTAGGATCATTAAGACTGGAAAAGACCTCCAAGGTCATCAAGTCTAACCTTTGACTGAACACCATATTAAACTGTACTGTGGCACTGAGTGCCATGTCCAGCTGTTTCTTGAACAAGTCCAGAGATGGTGACTCCACCACCTCACTGGACAAACCATTCCAGTGCTTGACAGTCCTTTCAGTGTGGAAGTTCTTGCTGATATCCAGCCTGAATCTTGCCTGATGCATCTGGAAACTGTTTCTTCTCCTGTCACTGACTACCTGGGGGAAAAGATCAGTCCCCATCTGGCTACAACCCCTGAGCCGTTGTGATGTGTTTGTTTCAATTTCCTAGTTTTTATATTTCTATGTTATTTACAGTTCAATTTTAAATGGCACATTCCAAGGTACTCCTATGTTTTTCCCAAGTTAGTCTATCCCTACTGTTGTGCCCACCCCTGAAGTTTCCTTAAATTGCAAACCCCGCCCTATGTTCCAGCTCCTTCCCTGTCAGGCAGTGTTTCCCTGCCCAGCTCCTTCCCATCCATCACAGATGTCCCAGCCCCTGTTCCAGACCCTTCCTTGTCAATCTCCCTCCAGCCTATCCCTGCACGGTTCCTCCCCTTGGGGTGTCACCCAAACCCATGTGACCCCAGTCCTCCCTCATTAGTTCAGGATGTTGTCTATCCCACCTTGTACTCTCCCCTCTCCCTACTTTATTGGTTGTAAGTTTGTGTCCGTCCTTGGGATCCTCCCCCTATAAAACCCCCTGCACACCCCAGTTCTGTGTCCTTTTGTCCCTGACCCTCTCTGGGGAAATAAACCCTTGGGAATCATACGAAGGATCCCTCTCTGGTTTTTGTTCTAATCCTTGATGTCTTTCCCACCTTGGTGCTACAGAGAGCAGTATTGCTGCCAGGGGATCCAGCAGCCACTGCCTTATCTCTGCCTGGGTCTATTCCAGACCAGGAGAGAGCACTCTTGGCACAGCCGAGACCAGGGCTAGCTGGGGAACCCTCTCAAGCACGGTGTCACTGAGCCTCATTTTCTCCAAGTTAAAAAAAAATACAATTCCCTCAGCCACTTCACATAAAACTTGTGCTCCAGACCCTTCACCAGCTCTTTTGTCTTGCTCTGGACATGCTTCAGCACCTCAATGTCCTTCTTCTAGTGAGGGGTCCAGAACTGGATGCAGCACTTGAGTTGTGGCCTCACCAGTGCCCAATACAGGGGGGACAGTCACTGCCCTGGTCCTGCTGGCCACACTTTTGCTGACGCAGGCCAGGATGCTGTTGTCCTTGGCCAGCTGGGCACAGGCTGGCTCTTGTTCAGCCACTGTTGACCACCATCCCCAGGTCCTTTTCTACTGGGAAGTTTTCCAGCAACTCTTCCGCAGCCTGCAGCACTGCATGGAGTGGTTGAGAATGATGTGCAGGACCTAGCACTTCACCTTATTGAACCTCAAATTTTTGGCCATTATTGTTGGCCCAGATCTCTCTGCAGTGCCTTCCTACCATTCAGCTGATCAACATTCCTGCCCAAGTAATCTTCAAACTGATTGCAGGTACACTCAGTTCCTATGTCCAGATGCTAGCACTGATCCTTGAGGAACACCACTGGTGACCACCACTGCTGCACCCGGATGCAGCACTACTCACCTCCATACTCTGGGCCCAGCCAGCCAGCCAGCTCTCTCCCAGCAAAGAATGCTCCTGTCAAAGCCATGGAGAATGTCCTGGGAAGCTGTAATCAAAGGTTTTACTGAAGTCCAGGTAGACACCATCCACAGCCTTTCCCTTATCCACCAAGCATGTCACCTGGCCTTATCATAGGAGGCCAGCTTGGTCAAGCAGGATCTGCCTTTCCTGAAATCATGCTGTCAGGCTGCTCTCTTGGTTTTTCTGCATATGACAAATGATGACTCTCAAGATGACTTTTTCCACTATCTTTCCATTCACAGAGGTCAGGCTGACAGGCCTGTAATTCCCTGTATCCTCCTTTCAGTCCTTCTTGTGGACGGGCATCACACTGGTCAAGCTCCAGTCCTGGTAATAATTAGCCAAAACTAAGGATAAATAAAGGGGAGTGGCTTTAGCAGCTCTTCCACCAACTCCCTCAGCAACCTCAGGTATGCCATCTGGTCCCACAGATTTGTGTGTCGAAATCAGGTCACTAACTACTTCCTCCTGGATTTCAAGGGATCTATTCTGCTCCCTCTCCCTGTCTGTCAACTCTACATCTGGTTGCCCTGAGGATAAGTGTTCATACTGTTAAAGACTGAGACAAAGAAGGCATTAAGTACCTTGTTATCCTTGTTGAAAATATTCCACTATGTGTCCAATAAAGGATGGAGATTTTTGGTTCTTCTGTTGTTGTTAATGTATTTATAAAAACACATTTTATTATCTTTCACAGCAGTGACTAGATTGAGTTCTAGCTGAGCTTTTGCCATTCTAATTTTCTCTCTGCATGACCTAATAATATCTTGTACTGTTATTGAGCTGCCTGTCCCTTCTTCCAAAGTTCATAAACTCTTTTTTCCCCTAGGTTCCAGTGAGGCTCCTTGTTCAGCCAGACTCTTCTTGTTCAACACTGGCTTGTTTTTCAGCACATAGGGATGGCCTGCATCTTCCTTCTTAGAGTATGTCTATCCTTCTTGGACCTCTTTATTTTTAAGGACTGTTTCTCAAGGAACTGTCTGAACCAGTGTCCTGAACAGGTCAAAGTCCGCCTCTGGAAGTCCAAGGCAGAGGTTTGTTGACCCCTGCTTCCTTCCTTCAAAAAGGAAGGCTGTATCATTTCATGGTCTGTGTGCACAAGGCATGTGGGCTTCTGACTGCCACATCTCCCACCAGCCCTTCCAACACTGCGACCCAGTCCTGATATGGTCTAATTTGGGCTCGCTCTGACCATAGGAGTGGGCCCGGTCAGTGATGAAAGGAAAGAGGCTCAATCTTGCTCCAGGAACCAGACCCAGTGGCTTATTGCTGGTCCAGGAGGAAGAGAGACCCCACCACATGAGTGTGGGGGTTTAAAACATCAAGATAACAGAGGGGCATGGGGTAAAGGGAATACAGCAAGTGGGAGACTTTCAGAGGAGAGGGGGGTCAGTCTGGGAAGGCTACACCACGAGGTTAGGAGAAGGGGGTACATAGGCTATACCATGTGAGTGTAATAAAAACAATTATTAGTCACCAGTGTGCATCTATAACAAACTAACTAACTAACTTGTGCAATACACCTTTCTCTATTTGTAAGCAGCAGCTCTCATGGGTCACTGTCCCTTTTAGGCTCACCTCCAGCTGTGTCAGGAGGTTATGTTCCACACACTCCAGGAACCTCCTAGACTGCCTCCTCTCCACTGTGTTGAGTTTCCAGCAGACATCCCACAAGTTAACATCTCCCACAAGAACAAGGGCTGGTGATCATGAAGCACCAGCTGCCTTTTTAAAACATCTGCTCTTTTGTCCTGTCTGGGTGGGCTGTAACATACTCCCCTGGGATGTCTGCCTTGTTCTGTTTTCTATTCTAAGGATCCTTAATCTTCACCCACAGGCACCGAACCTCATCATCACTGTCCTTGAGCTCTATACAGTTTCAGAGCCAACCCACTCCTCCTTTTCATAATATCTCTTGCCCAGGCCCTAGGAAGGCAGCAGCCTGCCCTGTGGGATGGGTCCAGTCAGCATACAGTGCCCTCAATTCCCTTTGGAAGGGAGTCACCTACTACAATTATGCTTTCTTTCTTAGTACCTGTAGTTGGGATGTACCCAGTGTCTGACTTGCTCTGGGCAACTCCCAGATAGACCTTCATCTCCACTATCATTTGCCTGACCCTAGAGTTGGAGAGCCTCGTATTTATTCCATAAGGGCACCTGGGAAGGCCAGGGAGGCAAGGAGGGGATTCTTCTGCTACCCCAAGTAGGGGTCTGTTTCAATTTCCGCCATCTTTAAGGTCCCCTTCTTTTGCCTGATGGCAAGAGGGTTGGGGCTGCTTTGACTCTTGCCTAGCCTCCATCTGCTGCATTTCTCTCAGAGAATAAATGGTGTGAATTCATCAGTCTATTTCACACAATCCCTGATAGTCCTCTGCCTCTCCACTTCCTTTTTAATCTCTGATGTTTATACTTCTGCATGTTAGTGTTTCAGAGGCAGACATCCCTCATGAGGTAGGAAAATGCATCATGTTATGTGTGAACAGCACCTATATTCCATGTAAGCGTGGTGCTTTTCATGCTGCTTCTCCCCCATAGTGTATTTCTGACATGTGTGCTCTTCTGAATAACGTAGTGAATTTTCAACAGGAATAGGTTCCAAACATTCAAATTCTTCACAGCTATAGCAGATCCCTAAAAGCACACATCAGGAAATCATACTGTTGTACAGTGCTAAAAATAAAGGAGTAGCTACACTTGAAAGGTGAAACAGAGCTCTTGGTATTTGCATGTGAGAGGATTTGTGCTGGGTATCACCTGTGTCAGGACTGACAAGGAACCACGCACCCCTTGTCTGCACCTTTCATCAAAGACAAAGTGAAGGCAAGAAAGAACACAGGTCCAGAGGTAGTGTGGGACTGTAGGCATCTCTGTCTGATGATGGAGAGTTTGCTTGGTCTTTTCAGCAAAAGGACTGACTGCATGTATGGGGTCAAACTACAGCTGGAGGATATTGGGAGCCTTGGTGTAGCTTCTTTCTAGCTACAGGGCTGCTGCACTTGTGAGAGTTCACTGTCTGGGGAGGGCCTTGAGAAGAAGGCAGGCCTAGCCTTAGACATTTATGGACAACTACTCAAAAAAAGCAGAAATCTGTTATAGGGGTTTTGGGAAACTGATATTTATATAGACAGTAAACGTTGGTATAGCTTGCTGGGATGCTCTTTTGGTTTGGCTGGCTTTTTAAGAACTCTACGAAATTTCAGAAGTTCACTGTAAAAAATAGAAATTTGTGTGATATTGTTGATTTCAAAAAAGAAAAATGGCACTAACGTAGAATTACATTGTTTTTCTGGAACTGGAAAATATTCTAATGGTCGTTTTTTACTGTTTCTTAACCTTTCTTTCTGTAGTTATTTATATATTCTTCACTTCAAACTCAGTTTGTAAATATTGAAATTTTTGAAGGCTGATGGGTTATTAGTTTTCCTGAAAGTAGGACTCTTAAGTGTTTAAAAAGTGCTAGAAATTGTATCTGAAAGGTTAAGGTTAAATTTATCATTAATGAAGTTACTAACCTCTGTGGTTATCTCATCTCTCCATGTTTAACATTTTTCTCAAAGATTAATGAAACATAGCAAACATTGTGAGACCAAGAAGCTGATTTTTGTGAAAAAAAAAAAAAAAACAAACAAAAAACAAACCAAAAAAAGACATGTATGGAAAGATCATTAAGGTTGAACTAGTCTTTAAAGGCTTGTATCTATGAAAATGCATTCTCTCCCAAGACTCTGAATCAAGGGGAGATTAATTTGTTTAGTATTAGGTATTTGTTAATAGTAATAATTCATTTCCCTTCAGTAAGAATGGTTATCAAGTTTTCTGTTTGATAGTGGTAAGATTTCCTATTTCCTGTCATGGTCAAAGGAAAAATTACTTTGACCCTCTCTACTGCAGGAAAATGAACTGTTCAAAAAACAGTTTGGGTTTTTTTGTTGTTGTTGTTTTAATCTCTGTTATGTAAATTCCACTACTAATAATTTCTTTATTACACTTTGTCATTGTGGAGAGGAAAACCAAACTTCACACTGATTTACCCTGTAGTATTAGAAGGTGAATCTATATGCAGTTTTGTTGGAATTAAAAGATCACAGGCAAAATGAGTCTTCCTCTTCTATAATGTTGAAACAGTATTTATAACACCAGGAGGAGTTATATGATGAGCTGGGTAATCACCTGACACAATCAATTAGAGTTTAATGCTTAATTCTGTAGTCCGGAAGCACTGAAACAAATATTCTGTGTACGACCAACAGGAAGGAGAAGAAAAGAGACATAAAGGTTAAGAAAATGGAATCTTTATCCAAGTATACGCAATTCCAAAAAGATTTGTTTAAGATCCATTTGAAAATGGGGCTATTGCACAAAACAGGCAAATTTGTAAAAGCAACTAGAGGCCTACATGTTACTAGAAATGATTCATGAAAACAATTTTCTTTTGGAAACCTTGTTCTCAGGAAGTCACATGTCTACTTTTCCTGATCAAGACCTCTTGGCTTCAGTGTGGCACTCATCAGTCATGATAGGCCAGCTAATGCCACATCACTGAACCCAGTGGCATCTCATGGATGTGGTCACAAACACAAAGGCTCCAGTTTATGAAGCCTTCATGTAAGTGCAGAACAGGAATGAGCTCCTGAAATACTGATGCTTGTCATCACTTCTCTCCAGCAGAAGAGCTGATTTCCCCTGTTCTTTATGTGTATTAATCATGTGAGGGTATTATTATAACCATTCTTTTTAGTATGCTTCCTATACCATGATGGTGTCTGGGTCAATCTTGTTATCATTGACTCATCCCTACTGTGAGGCACTGGAGCAGGTTTCCCAGAGAGGCTGTGGTCTCCTATCACTGCAGGTGCTCAAGGCCAGGATAGATGGGGTGCTGAGTAACATGGTCTAGTGGAAGTCTCTCTACCCATTGCAGGGGTTTGGAACTAGATGAACTTCCAACCCAAACCATTCAATGATTCTATGATTAAGTGATAAGTATTTGGTTCAATATAAGCTCAAGCAGTACTCTAACAAATATACAACAGCCTTCCCTCTAAACTGGAGGGAGATGGATTTGATGAGTGGACTGCTGGATAGATAAGAAAGTAGTTGGGGGATTGCATCCAGAGTACAGTTGTCAATGTCTCAGAGTCCTGATGCACATTATAGTTTTGTGCTATTCTTCGTGGCTTGTGCTGCTGAAACAGGGAGCATCTTTGATAGTGCCTTCAGATTGCTGTATCAGTTTGTGTGCTGAGGTGCCACTGACTTGAAATGTCTGATAATACTGCTAAAGAGCAGATGAGCGCTGAAAAGTCACTAAAGTAGCTGCATTCATCTGGGATAAGGCATACCATGATGTTATGGAAAATGTGCTCAAAAGCTCACTGAATAGCAATTCTTAAGAAGTTACATTTATGATCACACTTCAATAGGGAACAAGTTAAAATAAACTTTAACCATATTTAGGTATGCCATAAAATATTTCCATGAAGAGTATACAAGAGTATATACTCTCTAGATAAGCCAAAGTCTCTGAAACAGGAAAAATATAAAACTCTTCTTTATAATGAACTTTGACTAGAAAAGTAAGTGCAGAAGATGTACTGCAATATATTCTAGACCATGCTAGCCTTTTTACCGGTCTGGAAAAACAGGTAGAGAAACAGCAACTTGGAGAAGACATTTTATCTTTGAGAGAACTCGAACCAAGATTCAGAGCATAGACCAACTGCCTAAAAATGTGTTAATATTTCTCTGGCAGAGAGCCTTCTTCCTGTAGTGATTGTTTATCCTTTTGTTTTGTTTTGTTTTGGTGGTAGTAATTGGCTAGTGCACAGTTCAACACACCGTGTTCCAGCAGAGATCATCAAGGCTTTGTGTGCACAAAGGTTCTCTTTGGAAACCACTGAGTTTCCACTCAGTAGTTTACTTCAGAGACTACTTTCAGCAATTGGTGGTTCTACTGAAAGAAATGAGATAAACTTATGGTTTTAATTTTTAGTTGAACAGTTGAGGTCTTACTGCACAGTCTAATTTGTGTGCATGAAAGAACCCCAATAACCAGATTGACCTGTATGAATTTCCTAGGTTTTATCATCTGAACATTTGGAGAATGCATAGTTTTGACCAAAAAAACCTTGAAAAAACAACTGAATGGCCACACTGCCAGGTGATCAAGTTTTTCACAACATCTCCTTTTTCCTTTTTTGTGCACTGAAATATATTTGCATATGAAACTGTTTTCTGGAGTGATAGAGGTAGCTTATTTCTCACCTGAAATGAGACAAAAATAAGCATCAGTTGGTAGGTTTTTCCCTGTCTGCAGAGTTGGAAGCAAGAACTAATATCCATAGCTGAGTTCTAGTGTCTTCACCTCTGGTTTTAGTCTTTACTCAGAAAACAGCCAAATTTTCTTACTGTTCATGGAACTATGCTTTGCAGCAGCTAACTACAACAAGATACCATGTAGGAAACTGAATTTTCCCTTGCAGGATATTAATTCAAATAACACAAAAGTTCTAGCTTGAATTTCAATAGGTTGCTTCATATTGAGTTATCTCTGAGGAAATATCATGTTTACATCTATGATGACTTCTTTAGCGATTCAGATTTAGTTTAGCTGCAGCTTCTTTCAAAAGTGACAGAACACCAAAGTCAGTAAGTCTTCGTGCTCTTCAAGTATTTTAAAAGAATTGGTGGCATTCCATCTGTGATTCTTTTATTACTATTGTTTTTACACCTGTCTGGGAAAGGAATCTCAGGCCTTTGCACTGGCATTAATAGGGTTCTACAGGGCTCCATTTTAAGCCCAGTTCTCTTCAGCCTCTTCATAAATGACTTGCACACTTCACTTGAAGGGATACTAAGTAGATTTACCACTTACACTAAATTTTGAGGAGCTGTCAGCTCCCTTGAAGACAAGGAGGCCCTGCAGAGAAACCTCCACAAATCAGAGGTCTGGGCAATCACCAAGACTATGAAGTTTAAAAAGGGCAAGTGTCAGATTCTGTGATGGGGCAGCCCTGAGTGTACAGACAGAACAGGGAATGAGAGGCTGGAGAGCAGTGTTCCCGAAAGGGCCCTGGTGTTCCTGGCTGCAGCTGTCCCTGGGCCAGCAGTGTCCTGTCAGCCAGGAGGGCCCCGTGTCCGGCGCCATCAGGCCCAGCATCCCAGCCGGGCAAGGGAGGGGATTGTCCCGCTCTGCTCTGAGCTGGGGCGGCCTCACCTCGAGTGCCGGGGGCAGGAATGGTGCCACAGCACAAAAAAGACATGGAGCTGTTCGAGAGTGTGCAGAGGAGGCCACGAGGATGGGGAAGATTCTGGAGCCATCTAGGGAATGGCTGAGGCTACTTGGTCTGTTCAGCCTGGAGAAGAGAAAACTGAGGTCAGCCCTCATTGCAGCCTGCAGTGAGGGGAAGAGGAGGGGCTGGCACTGATCTCTGTGTTGCAGGTTTTTTTCCTTTTATAAATACTGTAACATAGGGTAGCTTTTCTACCCTTAAATTTGGTCAAAGTGCTTGAAATTCTAAAATACTGGTCTTGATGCAGAATTTGTGTTAAATCTCAGTATGTAAGTTCTTTAGAGCTTAATATTTTAATTATTATAAGAGAATTTATTTTCCCTATTAAGCTGTCTTTTGCATTTCTATTGACATAATACTTAAAAATTATTTCAAGATAAAAGACAGATAATATATGGAATAATCTTATAGAAAATATTTCTTGTTTGAAAAGGAAAAATACAGAGTTCACAAAATTAATAATTTCTGATAACCTAGATTCAAATTCATAATGATTTTTGTGAAAATGAGAGGTTAGTGTGTGATTTTCTTTTGGCTTTTTGAAGGTGTCTTGCTTACAAAAGCATGTATTTTCTCAATCATTACATCCACAGTAATGTGTTTTAGTCCATCCCTTCCTTTTGACTTGAAATTGTGACAGTTTTAACAGATAAGTGTTTAAAAAAAATTAGAAGATGTAGTTTTAATCAGCTCTAGAAATATTTATTTAAACTTTAAAAAGGGCTGCAGTCTCAGCAAGAAGTGGTTTGTCTTCATTAAAGAAACATTTGGAATATGATGCATAAAAAGCAGAAGCTATCTGCTCATTCAGTCTATAATTGCTTTTGCATATCTGCTTGCCATACCTAACAAATACATCTCCAGAGAGTACAATGTAAATGAAAGTATGGATTATCCTTGAAACTGGTACAATTTGTAAGGATGTTGTGTTATCTGTAAAACACAAAGTAAACTTTATTGTGCTGTTGAGTATTTTATACAGTTTTTGGAGGGAGTTACTTTTTCTCACCACGAAGAGGAAAGCAATGTCATTTGTTTGAAGTCTATACAAGCATTTCACATACACAAGAAAAATGCACAAGCTAATTACTTAAAAATTAATTGCATTTCAATTTTTTCTGCTTTTTCCATCCAGATACATATTGATCTGACAAACTGATGATCAGTAACACTGAATAGGATCCTGGTTCTAGAACTTGTATTTTGATCACAGCAGTTTACAATGCAAATTAATTAACAGTAATGTGTATAGGAATTAGTAAGCACAGGAGACTAAATGCCCAAAAATTATTTCCTGATGAGTTGTGGGTATGGCTTCCATTTCCTATTTCACGAGTTAATTAGGACGTTTCCTTTATGGATATGGTCACTAGTAACTAGCAGGTTAACAACTGACTTGTTTAAGATTGCAGAACAATCTACTTTTGAACACTAAAGTCCAAGAAAATTTTTCATCTCTCTTGTTCAATGAGCATAGTTGGACAAGACGACCGATCCAAATTTGTTTTTGTAGTCATCTTTTCTGTTGGCAAGTGAACTATCACTTAAAGGTGTTGATCGCATATTCTAGAAGGGTTTTCCAGGAAGTATCCCTGGACTCCTAGGATTCCTGTTCCCCTATTTTTCTCAGATAAAATGCTGTATAGAGGGGGATTGTGTGTCTTTTGTGAACCCTTCAATGAGTATTTAAAAGTCACCTTGACTTAATAACTTATGTCCAAGTGTTAGGGGGGTTTCTGTGATTTTTATTTTCTCCTCTCGGGAGGGTTAATTTATCAGAATTTAAATCTCATGTAATCTTCTCTCCTCAGATTAGAGCAAAACCTACAATCAGGTGTCAAGATGTTCAACCACTGTGTTACAGTCTCTTCTTCCTTACTACACACTGGTCCTAAGGTGAGGGTGGGGAACATTTTCAAAAGAATTGCACCATATTCAGATCCATAAGAAAGTTAAGGTCCTGAATTACTTTCTGCTACATAGAAGCCTGTATCTTAGAACATAGTTTGATGCTTAATGTATTGTGACTGATCTCTACTTCAAGTGTGAACTGTGACTACCTGCCATGAGTAGGCAAGCGAATCTGTGTTGGTTTTGGAGGCAAGAAGTGATACTGCAGTGAGATAGAAAGGTGTGACTGCAATTTGCACCTCTACTTCATTCACCCAAAGAATCTCTATTTTCTTTATGGTTGTTTTAGGAAAATGACAAGATGCCAGCCAAACGCACTGTTAAGAGATGTAGCAGTGACACTTCGAGTCAGACACAGAGTCTGTCATTCCTGCATAAAGCTTTCTTCTTAAACATATGCATTGCAGGGGGCCCACAGCCAGCTGAAAATAGTTGCTGATTGTCAACTAGAAGAGTCGTTTCACTTCTTGTAGTGCTTTTAAATCAGAGCTGCTGTGTTGTGGAGGGAAGGGTTACATTTAACTTCAACATTTTTCTGCCTGACATCCTGGATGCCAACCAGTGCACATCTAATACAAATAGGGGGATGCCTCCAATCCTTGCTGAACAGCAGATCTAGGTTTGCTATTAAGTCTCTCTCATTAATACATCAGTCAGCTTTTGTTAGACTGACATTATAGCCTCTGCCTTTCTGAGCACCTATGTTTAATAGAGAGATTATAGGCAGGAGCAGCCTTATTCATCACAACAACTTCTACTCCTTTGAAGGCAATCACGATGTGAACAAGGGAAAAAAGCTGTGGCCATGTTGAGGAACAGATCTGTGGCCTGGGTTTGCTTTATTCGGCTATGATGGAGCAGATGCAGAGAGGATGATTCAGGGAAGCCTTTAACGAGATTATTAGGATGCCTAAAAACATGGGTATTTTGGCACATAGATACTTAAAAAATCCATGCCTGTATGGATATTGTCTCAGGCTTGCCAGCTGGACACACATTGGAATAATTTTGCTGGTTTTTTATGGCTGCCACACAGGTGATTGATTGGGCAGGGAAGCTGGGAAGAAGCAGCTCCCATGTTACATTACCCATATGAGTGTCAGGCTGTGAGTTGGAGCAGAGCAGCCCCACTTCATCAGTGGCTTAGTTTGAGGAAGGAGGTTCCTGGTTTGTTTCTTAAAAGGAATACTCTGTCTTTTACATAACTGAGAGGTATTACTGTAGGAATTTTTACAATTTTTCCAGCTGGCATTGTACAGTGGGAGAAGTCCTGATGGAGGGACATAATCTGATGAAGTAATGATCTCTGTTTAACAAGTACACCCTAGAGGCTGTAGCTGTTACCTCTCCAGAAGCATTGTGGGCTGATTGGCATGCATGTAAGCTGTACACAGAGCTGTTTTCTACGCATTTGTCCAGCTGTGCGAAGTATGTAAATTATTCAGACTCACTCCTGGAGCAGGGAGAAAAAAAGCCTGTTTCATAATACAACCAGTATGTCACACACATGCTGCTGGAGAAATGATGCCAACCAAAATATTTTGCTGGTGTCTGCACAGGTGTGCGTGTGACATTTAATGCCATGGAATGTTTGGGCCTTGCTGTATTAAAGATAAGTAAGCAAATGATGCCTGCAAATTTGAAGCAGCTCTTGCACTTCTCAGATAACAAGCATACTCTACTCTTAAGGGCAAACTGTATCTTTTCTCTTTGAATGTCTCTAGGCTGTTGGTGAATCCTGTGGGTTTAACTTCGCATGATAATTTGAAAATAATTTTTGTAATCGTACTGAATATATCTTTAAGTCTGTAACACCAAAGGATTTTATTGGCGGTTTGGAACAACTGAATAATTTATTGTGCAAAATTTTAGCAGTAAAAAGTGAGAAATGTTCTTGTTATGGGATCACTTCTGATCACTGCAATACATAAATAGGGTATTGTCTACAAATATAGCTTTCTTTTGCTGCCTTGAAATAGGAGTGCTGCCTTTGCATGCTAATTTCTAAGAAGATACTTATATTCAGAGCACCTGCTTCTCACATAATTAATTCACCTTTATGGCTGAGGGTGGAGAACTGAGAAAAGGAATATTTACACCTTAAAAATGTTACATGTAAGCAAGACAAATAAATCATGTCTGAAGCACTCCCTTAAACTGAAGTCCATAAATTCACTAAGAGGTTTTCCTATATGAAAATGAGGTTGGAGGCCTATGTATTCTGTTGTAGATTCTCCAGTTACTATCTATAGAAAGAGCTTGGAACGCATGTACAAACTTCCTGGATTTTCCACTCTTCTCTATACAGATTACATTATTTAGGTCAATGTCCAAAACATTATATTTACCGAATTATGTTTTCAAACCTACAATGTTTCATAATTTCAATATTTGAAGCAGATATACTTCAAATAATGCAAAAGCAAAACCTTATTTTGATTTAAGAAATTATTTTAGGCATATTAGAAGAAGAGTAAGTCTGGCACCTTTGTTTTAAAATTAAATAATTATTCCATAACAGAGCAATTTAGATACATTTTAAAAAAATCCACTTAAAAACACAACATTTGTCTAGAAGCAAATGAGTTTTTCACTCACTGTTTAAAAAAAAAAGGCTTTCTGGTGACATTGTGTGTCTGGACAGTGGGTGCTTACCAAAGCTGCTCTATCCCTTCCCTCCTCAGCTGAGCAGGGGAGAGAAAAAATAACAAAAGGCTCATGGTGGGAGTTGCAGACAGGAGAGATCACTCCCCATTACTATCGCAGGCAAAACATACTCAACTTGGGGAAATTAATTTATTGCAGTCACACCAGAATAAGATAATGACAAATCTTAAAAATACCTTTCCCACCCCTTTCTTCCTTCTTTCCAGGCTTAACTTTCTCCCCTACTCTTTGCCTTCTGCCCCCAACAGAACAGGAGGATGGGGAATGGGGACTGCAATCAGTCCTTCACGTATTCTCTGCTGTTCCTTCCTCCACAAGGGGAGGACTACTCTTTCCCTGCTCCATTGTGGAGTCACTTCCGCAGGAGACAGAACTCTGCAGCTGCAGAAGGTTGCGAGTCCTTCCCAAGGGCTACAGTTCTTCATGAACTGTTCCAGTGGGAGTGCCTCTTATGGAGTGCAGTCCTTCAGAAATGTACTCCAGCACATGACCTACATGGGGTTAGGAGTCCTGCCAGCAGACCTGCTCCAGCTTGGGCTCCTGTCTCCATGGGGCCACAGGTCCTGCCAGGAGCCTGGTCTAGAGCAGGCTTTTCACAGAGCCACAGGCTTCTTTGGACATCCACCTGCTTCAAGGATCCTCCACAGGCTGCAGATGGATTTTTCCTCCACTGTGGACCTCTATGGGCAGGAGGCAGAGCTGCCGTGCCATGGTCTGCAGCAGGGGCTGGAGCAAAATCTCTGTTCCAGTGCCTGGAGCATCTTCTCCATTTTCACTGGCCTTGGTGTCTGCAGAATTGCTCCTCTCACGTAGTCTCATACCTCACTTCTCCATCTGCAATTGTTTCTATTCAATAACTGACTTTCATCTTAACTATGTTACCACAGAGGTGCTATCACCATCACTGATAGGTTGAGATTTGGTCAGTTGCAGGTCCATCTTGGAGTTATCAGGCATTATCTTCATCAGGCAGGGAGGAACCTTCTAGCAGCTTCTCACAGTTAGCACACTTTTCAACCAAAACCTTGCCATAAAACCCAAGTGTATTCAATCCTTTGCCTCTGTGAATCACATATTTTAAAATTATCATAGAAAATTTACATTCATTACACTCTTCACTCTTCACTCCCATTAACAAAAATAAACTTCCCATACCAAAATCAAAATATCAACATGACACCTCTTCCTTCACACCATTTAAAACAAAAGAAATTCCCCACAATCATACCGCTGTCTAACATTTTTCAGTTCTTGTTTTGCCAGTTACATCTCCAAACTATTATGCTTATCTCAGGTTCCTCATTCCCAAAATTGGGCAGCAAAAGGAACTATGGTAGGTTGACATTGGTTGGACACCCTGCCCACAAAAGTACCTCTGTCACTACCCTCCTCAGCAGTAAAAGGGGTGACAAAATAAGGGGTGGGTCAAGGTAAAAGCAATTTATTGAAACAATGGGGACAGTTGCTTGCACACAAGCAAAAGAAAAGAAACAACCTGAAACAACAAAACTCCCAAATGTTTTATTCCTTTCTTACCATCAGTAAGTGACATCTGGCCACTTCCACCTGGCATTTTGCCCTTGGAAACAAGGCTTCAGAATGAGTATTGGTTGCCCTGGAAGACATGCCTTATAAACAGCAAATTCCTTCTGTATCTTCAGCTTTTCCATCTGAGCTGATGTTATATGATATGGAATATCCATTTGTTCATTTTTGGGTCAGCTGTCCTGGTTATTTTAAAGGCTTTGTGCACCCCATCCTACTGGTGGGGGTGGAATGTTGGAGAGACAGCTGATGTTGTGCCAGTGCTGCCCAGCAAGAGCCAAAACACTGGTGTGTTATCAGCACCTTTCCAACTGCAAAGTGCAGCAAGGTCAGGGATGCTGTGGGGGAACTGAACTCCAGCTCAGCCAGACAAAATGCAGGTAAATATCATACATATACATATACTTATACCTTTTTGAAGTTGTAGTTGGTTTCAGCCATTAAGTGGCTGGAAATTTAATACACATTAAGGTTTTTATGTAGGAAATAAATTAATCCATTTAAATGAACTATGTTTTGAAGACCAGTGCCCTCCAGATAAAAGGCTCTTAAAAAGTTCTGAGATATCTGCTGTGTTCCAATTTTCTTACAACAGTATTTAGGGCATTTCCAGTTCTGTTGCAAGGGGCTTTGTGTTCCCTTGTGCAGCCAAAAAAGAAATTTTTCTGGCATTTGTTAAAGGCTCACCTATAGAATGTGAGTGGCAAAGGGAAGAAAATGTCTTAGCCAAGATTGTACTCCTACTGTCTTTTTCTGCTGAAAGTTTGTGATAATGTAGGAATATCTCTGAAAAACAGTGACTTTAACAGATAAGGAGAGAAAAAGAAACAAACACCAAAAACCCCTGAATCTGATTGAATTTTCCATCTTAAGTGCTGGAACCCCAGCAGCTCAATCTCTGACCATTTAGAAGCTTGTAACCCTGCTTGTGGTTTGTGAGTCTTAAATATTCTTCTGCTGTTTCTCTGGTGGTCCTTTGCAAATAAAACTTGTAAAACTAAGATGGGAGTAGTTGGCTTCACGTTCTGGAATTACTCTGCGTCAGAAATGGTGAGGTAACATGTTTTCTGCTCCTTCCCTGGACAGCATTTATAGGAACCAAGAAAACATGTGAGAGTTACCAGCCCAGTGTTTTTCTCAGCAGTCAGATAGAAAAAAAAAAAAAATCATTGTGTACCATAATTGGTACCTGAAGATATTTCTTGAGAGGTGGTCTAAGACCATGAGGGCTTTGTGGGAACCATTTCTATCCATGGAGAACTGCTGGCAATTCAGGGGCTTCAGACACCTCTTAGTGTTTAGCCACCAAAATATTCCCACAGATGAGAAAAATAAAAGAAAGCACTTATGGCCAGGAACACCTGCTGACCTTTCTAAGTTAAACTATTACTGTAACTTATTTCACACATTAGTGAAATGCACCTTTTGAAATGTTATAAGTAAGTAATAATATAGTAGTATACAAATAAGTAATAATATAAATAATATAAATGTTATAAGCAATATAAATGTTATAAATGTTATAAGTAGTTTATAAGTAGTTTGCAACCTAATCAAGAAACTTGATCCATTTTATCTTTTTACATCTCATGTCAGTCTCAGTATGGTTTGAGATGTAATCTACTGATGTGTCTGAACTCTTGGGTTTCTGATAATTCTCAAATATTAATTCCAAGGGAGGCTAATTTCCTGTTTGAGGATGTGTGACACGAAAGATAAATTATATTTATGTTTAGATAGGTAAAGGGAAGAAAACAGGAGATGGCATCAGTTCTTTATTCAAGTTTTTGTGAAATTACTTTTGGTCCTCTGGGTCACTTTTTGTAAAAGTACAATTTAGGAAACAGAACTGCAGAAAGGCATTATTTTTATCTGAAGCGGAACTCACTGATTTTTTTCATGTGTACTCCTGTGTTGCATGCATGCAGCCTTTTCGTTAAGTTAAACAGTGAGATTATTATAGCTATTGTGGGTTTTTTCTGCATTGTCACCAGGGCTAAGTGTATGAAGGAAAGTTGAGAGGTTCCTTAAGGAATATATATGCTAACTATAGTGTTAGAAACTTCTTGTCCCTTTATATATTAGTAGAAAATAATTAAAGATGAGGTAAAAATTGTTTATAGAAGCTAAACCCTTTAAACAAAAATGTATGTAAACATTCACTGAAATTATATATATGTGGTGTATACATAAAAAGAAATTTAAACAATGTTTGAACCCTTAATGATATTTAGAAATTAAAAGTATCTGATCAGCCTAAGCACATCAAAACAACATATGTGATCAATTTTTGCTGATTTCA
This sequence comes from Sitta carolinensis, assembly GCA_032173965.1. Classification (NCBI taxonomy): domain Eukaryota; kingdom Metazoa; phylum Chordata; class Aves; order Passeriformes; family Sittidae; genus Sitta; species Sitta carolinensis. The sequence continues at coordinate 54,363,451 of CM063313.1, forward strand.
TGCTGGCATAAAAAACATTGTTTAAGGTGATTTGGGGAAACAATACACGTGGAAATATTCTTCTTCCAGTATGTTAGTCATTGGAATGGCTTGAGCACCCTGGAAGAAGAGCTGTCACACTAAAAGTGTCAATTTAAAACCATTCCCATCTTCTGTTGCTCTGTTTTACAGACCAATTTATTTCTCCACTGCAAGAATGCAAATTGGGAAGAAGTTTGTAGATGAAAATTTCTTGACAGAGAATTACCGTGCTGGTTTAAGATTGTTGATCCTTACAATGTAATCTCTAAATGTTCCCTGTAAGTATATGAGGTAAACTGATAAACTAACAGTGCATGATATTTTTTTAATCTCCAGGAAAGTGGTAGTGTTTGTGCTTTTTCTGAAATTTATTTTCTTAAATGCTTACGAAGTTTCAGCTGCTGCTTTAAATATGTATGGTTGGTTGGTTTGCAGTTAGTTTAGGGTTTTTTAATAAGATGCTATTGTGGAAAACATTTTCATACAGATGATGTACAAGTTTATATGTGTATTCATGGACTGATTAGAAGCTATACTGGAAATACAGATCAGGAAGTGAGTAATGCTTTTCATTAACAATGGTGTAGGATTAGATGCAAGAAGTCTGAAAGCTCCATTCCTGTTATGTTTTCAAATGCATTTGAAATGCTTAGTGGTTTTTAGTCATAAATCATGAAGCCAACAGATTCCATTACTGTGGTTTTTTTTATAGCAGAGGCAGTTCTATTGTTAGCTATAACTATAATTATTTCTACATTAAGATATTTAATGCTCTTTTTCCTGTACCTGGGGGATAAATAAAAATATTCCCTTTAAAAGAAGGTGCATGTAAATGCACTTTACCCCAGAATAAGTAAAAAACATTCTATTTTGTTTAATTCCTTAAATTTTTTTGAAGTTATCTTTTCCCATCTTGGGGAGAATGACTGGATGTGGAAGACAGTCTTCTCACATAAGATATATTTATTCTTTATTTGCATTGAATACTGCGAAGAGATTTTTGTCAGTATTGGTTAAAGGACCATGAGGATTCAAGGGTAGGTGATGTGGATTTGCTCTTGAATTAGAGGTGGGAGATCATTGTAGATTTAATTGTAGTTTAACATTTAATCATTTTATCATTTCCTGTTGTTGATATTCAAGCAATCACTCTTGTCGTCTTGGTGCTCTTGAGATTATTTGTACCATGTTCTTGAGGAAAATATGGGATGTAATTTTTGCATTGCATGAGTTATTTAAATCATCTTTTTGCAACCTTGGTTGGTATTGTAGGATGTGGAAGAGGCAGCACTTGTGATATAAAGCTGTAATCAAAGCTCTCTGGCAGCTATCAGGGAAAGAAAAAACAGCAATATTTACATCTTGTCCTCTGTAATCAAAAATCATCTCTAAAACAGAAGGATTTACAAAAATGGTGCTTGTAGAGCAGAGACAACAAGTATTTCTTATCAAATCCTATTTGTGAAATAGTGTAAAACCTATCACTAGAACAGAACAGGAGATATCAAGAGTATTGCCAGTGTCCTAAAATCACTGTCATTATAAAGTGTTCTGGAATTTTTGTTTAGGTGAACTTGAGACAACTTTGTGAAGCCCTAAAGAGCAAAGTGCAAGAAACAGACATTGGCAGATCAGTCCCAAATTCTTGTTTCCACAAACTGCCAGTAAAATTTGTGTGTTTTTTACTTAGTCCGTTACAATCCCTTTGAAGAGAGAATGGCAGTCAGATATAATGGACAAATCACTCCTTGCAGTAGGACCATTTTATAAAGTTTCATATGTGACACCTCAAAGAAATGTCAAGCTTATGTCTTTTCAAAAATCTGTTTAATGGCTGGGATCTGAGGTAACTATATGTACTATACATACACTCTGGGTGACAAGAAGACATTTTGTCTTTGTGCAGTAGAAGAGAGGGGAACCGAGTAGATAACGGACTGCCAGGTAACACAGTGAATGCTCCCTTCTGTTTGTTGCCTTAGACATGTGGCATCCAGCTTGAATTTTTTTTTCTTTAAACAGTTATTTATAGGCTTTTTTTTTAATATTTCAGCAAATTGATTGATAGCTCTGTTTATGCCTGTGTGAAAGGGAAGAACAAAATTCAGCCTCTTCTTGAACATGCAAGTTATTGCACATATCTTAAAATTCATAACAAATGTTCACACTTACTTTGTGTGTTTTATTTGAGTTTTGCTGAGAAACCAAGTGTCTGTAGTTTCTTTAGGAAACTCTAAGCATCTTATCTGTGTGTTTGCTATGTGTAAAACTGGTTTTGTTTCATAAAGATCACCTTGCTTATTTCCTCCATCTCTGGTTGTGAGGCTTCCTTAGTGTCAAATCACTCTGGTTTCAGATAGTAGAATATTTCAAGCAGCCAAAAAGAGTTGGAGGGGACAGAAATTCCTGTTATCAATCAGTAGAAAACATGATATTTAATTTCTTCATTACACATGGAACTGTAATTAATAAAAAAACCAGAAATGCAAGAAATTCCACTGAAATGCAAGATTACTTCATACATTGGTTGTGATTTTGTATGGTCAAGGACTCTTGTTATACTTACAGTATAACTGTAACCAGTATAATCTCCACAGGAGTGCTTGTGGCACAGAAAAAAGGATGTTTGCACTGCTGTCAGATTGGTAGGGTATTCTTAGGAGATGGTGATAGCTACTTCTCATCTTAAAAGTTGTAGAATATAAGTCAGTTCTGATTACAAAAACTATTCACTCCAGCTTCTCTGTGCCATCCTCCAGGAAAGCACAAGGCATAGCTGGAAAAAAAGTTTAGCCAGTCTTTACTATTTGTAAAGGCCTCATTTATGGGCATGAAGTAGAAAGGATCAGCACAAGTGCAGAAATATGCCAGCTGACGTAGAAGACAGTCTAGTTCTAAAAACTGGAGTTTCTTTGCTACAAGGCTTCGCTTAAGCAAGGCTCTCTAGTCTGAATGCTGCTTCCTTCTGTGTGGCAGAAATAGGACATAGTGCCTACTTTGTGGCAAAACAGCTCTGTCAAAAGTAATTTCCCCAACTGAACTCCCAGTTGAACAGAAACCACCTGCAAGAGCCTCCATTCTGGCTGGCCCTGATTCAAAAAGTTTGCAGAACTTAGAAACCTAAGGCTTCTATCTCTAAGACTAATAAAGGCTCTGTGACCTGCTGGATTTCTATCTTAAAAATCAGTGAGCTTCCCAGAGCTACCTGAAAACAGAATTATGTAACAGTACTGTTTATGATTTATGTTAAGTAAAGACAGAAGGCAGCAGTCTTGTAAAACAGCCTCCCAAACCAGCAGAGGGTTATGAAGATTCAAAAGCTATGTTTCTTGATGTTAGGTCTCTGCTTAAATTACATTATGGACAAATTTCTTATTTGGTGTTGGAGGTATCTATTTAGAATGTACTTTTTAGGCCACAATATTTTTAACATTTGAGGAAAAATAACCTGACTGAAATGCAAAGTGTTGTGCATTGCAGTCTTACCTACATTGTTTCTCTATGGATCACCATTTCTGCCTTTTAAAGTTCCCACATGAAGCGTATTCTGGCCTAAACCTGTGTTATATGCACATCAGATTAAATTACAGGATGCAGCTTGTAACATAGTAGAATGAAAGAAGCACTAATACATAGACATCAGTATTTTAGAAAATATCATAATTTAAAAACTGAGCAAGTAGCATTTTTTCTTTTATGCATATAAACTCTTCAACCTTCAGAGTTATTCATAAGTCTTTATAGTATTTATACTGGGATTTTTTTAACTGATGTACTGTAGCTACATATTAATGGTTAAAGCTTTTGTGCCTCTGCAGATTACCAAGCAGTTGTAAAGGGTATGATTTGTATTGCTTGTGTATGATGTGTACAACTAATAAAGAGAATTAATGCTGAAGCTTTTGCATTTCACTTCCGAGTCCTTCTCAGAGGGCTGCTCTTGATCTGTTAATCCCTGGTCCTGTGTTGATACTGGGGATTGCTTCAACCCAGGTGCAGCACCTTGAACTTGGACTTGCCAAACCTCAGGAAATTCCCATGGGACCAATGCCCCAGGTTGTCCAGGTCCCTCTGGACAGCAGCCCATCCTTCAGGAATGTCAACAGCACTATTTAACTTGGTGTCATCTGCAAATGTGCAGAGGCTGCACTCAATGCCAGTATATCGTCGATGCGGATGTTAACAGAACTGGCTCCAGTACAACACCATTGCTCCTGAGCAACACCATTCATCCCTGGACACGGAGCTGTTGCACAAACACTCCTGTCTGGATGCAACCATCCAGGCAATTCCTTATCCAGTATGGTTCACCCATCAATTCCTTTTCCTTCCAATTTGGAGAGAAGGATATTGTGGGAGACTATGTCAAAAGCCATACAGAAGTCCAGATGAATGACGTCCATAGCCCCTCTCTGTTCAAAGCAAGATAAAAAAAAAAGGCATCTGTTAATTCCCAAATAGCCCAATAGTGTTTTAGAATTAGAGCAAGTGTTTTGATAAGTCATGGAGACCTCAAGGCAGAGGATTAGTAGTTTAATACATTTTTTATTTCACAAAGAGTGTGTTTCTAGATTGTGTTTGGTACAGCCACATATGGACTGAAGTTACGGGTAAAACAGTAAATTTTTTAATAAGGGGAACTTATATAACTATTGTAACTGAGTTTGTAAAGGCAAGTTTGTCAAATCCTACTTCAGACAGATCTGCCAAAAGTGTCAATGCTAACAATGACCATACAGATCCACACATTTTGTAACTTCATACGTGTGACTGCTCATCAAAACAGGCTCACTTTTATAATGAATATTTATGATCTTCAATAATCTGATTAACCACAATAAAATGTAACAACCTGTTGGTTCCTTGTAGTTCTTTTTCCTTGCTGCAAATGATTCATTTTAATTGTTCTGAAACTCATTTTTGTAAATTATGACACATTTGATACCCTTTTTAAATTGCATTATAAAAACTCCAGGATTCTGAAAACCACAAACCAAAACCACACAATTGTTAATCAATTGTTAAATTTAATAATTATTTTCCTTTCCAAAGTTTCTGTCATTACTAACTGATTCTAGAGGACATAGATATCTTAGTTGTTTGTCAATAGATATTCAGCACAGCCACCTGAAAAAATTTGAAAAGCTCTGAGTTTGTCAAATGACGTTGCAGTTGCCAGGGTGTTGTCATTTGGAGATGATTGTCTTCTCTGCTACACCTTGTGGCACTAGTGGCCTTGCACAAAGTGAGAATATGAGCAGTTCTCTAGTAAAAGAGAATAGAGGAAACATGCAGGAGCAAAAAAACCCTGTATTTAACTCAATATATATTTTCTTTAACAGAAGAAAAAGTGTTTAGGAAGACAAATAGTAATGGAGATAACGTTTTTCTATATTTAAAAGAGAAGGGACAGTTTTAAATAAAGAGGACTATCTGTCATTCTCAGAGAATAAACATGAAATGGTGAAACTTAAATACTCGAGTGATTTAAATGAAGAAACTTAGCAGGATATTATACTTTTAACAATTATTTTGTGTTTCATAATAGAATTTGATAGCTTTAACCCTCTCTACATTTTTAGACCTTCAGCATCAGGCAAAGAACTTTTGATGCTACTTTTCTTTAAATAACTTTCTCCAAGCCATGATGAACAAATGCTTTTTAAATGCTTCCCTATAATTTCCATTTTATTGAGGACTAGAGACGCAAGCAGTTTCAACTGTGCATTTTAAGTAGAGCATTTTCTGGCAGTTCTGTATTGTGCAGCATATATTATGTCCATATGAACTTATTTTTAAAGCTAATTATTGTTATTATATTTCATATGTATGATGTGATTTAAATTTAAAAGAAAAACTGAAAGTTCCTTCTTGATCTTTCTCTGTCCTGATAGAATTTCCTTGCAATATACAAGATAAAAGTAGAAGACCAAGTATTTTTCCTACTCACGTTACTTTTTCCTAAATATAAAAGAATAGCAACTTGCTATTACACTAGTCATTATATCCCTTTATGGGGTCTTGGAAAAGCAACCTGAGAAAACATTCTTAGATTTAATGGAATACATAAAAACTCAGAAAATTTCAAGTGTGCTGTGAATAGCAAAAGTCACAAGTCTGATGGAGTCTACATTTTCTTCAGAAAGAGTTTTTCACCGGCACAGAACCTCAAATAAAGAATAATGCTTAACCTTGATCCAACTTTTTGCGTTTTTCGAAAATGTGCGGCACAGAAAAACGAATTAGCACAAATTGAGGTTTAAAGAGAGAGAATAATGACATTTTCTATTCTTTAATGAAGATGCACAAAAGTCAGTGGGATTGCACACTTGCAAGTGCTCATCAATATGAGCAAACCTCAGCTGGCTGCAGTCCTAAATCAAGATTGTGGACCTTGCTCTCTTGAGACCACGTTTCCTCCCATATGAGGTGCTTTGAAAAGAGGCAAGAGTAGCAGTTCAAACACTGCTTATTTTGGACTCCATGTGCCATTACAGCATCAGGAAAAACTGCAAAAAACTTTTATTCTGTCTGAGTACTGCAGGAGCACCTGTCTCTTGCTGGATGGCTGCCTGTCTGTCATCTGTTTTTTTTGAGGACTCACTAGGAGAAAACCAATGTCACTTTCAAGGGATGCTCCATGTGGAGTTGCATTTGTGTGTAGAAGTTGTTGCTACGCCCAGACTTGGGTGACATCCCTGCTGCATATGAAGAGGGAGTCTGGGGCCAGAACCATCTGGGAAGAGTTGCACAGCCAGGAGGGGACAGGACGGTTAGTCTACACTGTCTGACACAGGAAGTCTGAATCCATTCTTATGGATTTGTGAAGGTGAGTGACTTCACAAATCAGGAAGAGTATGAAAACCTAACATGTATTTGATTTGTGACGTTGAACTCTTGCTTTTGATCTCTGGAGTTTATGACAAAGTACTCTGCTCCCACTTGCTCAAACCAGCAAGGAGTCATTTTTTTCCTGCTAAACTATTTTAAAATTTACAGGATTTTATGACCTTAGTCTAGCAAAGTCAAGACAGTGATTAGAAGTATGAGAAGATGTTCATCAAATCCCTAAAAGTAGTATTGTCTATTAAAAAAATACAAACAATCCAACCCAAAATTTAACAACTATTTATCAAATACTTAGTGATCTAAATGAAGTTGAAACGGAAAAAAGTCTCACTGAAGGCAGGTATAAACTGCCTTAACTAGGAAGATATGAATTTTCTTTTTAAATGAGAATTCATTCCTTTAACCTCAGTGAAAAGGAAGATGAATCTTGTTGAAGGATTTTTTTCCCATTTGAATAATTAGTAAGAGTTCTATCACTTTTAAGGGGTTAATTTTATATGCTTAAAAGTTAAGTTTACTTCATTGCATTGTCATTTTTATTTAATAACATTGAGATGTTATTTCTTTACTAGTGAGAGACCTTGAAAGGGCAAAAGAAAATTTTGCTGTTAATAAGCATAATGTGAATCTTCTTTGTACAGATATAAGTCTGTATATGGTATTTTTAGTGAATAAAAATATTCAAGTTATACTATAAGAGCAAACAAGATACATTTAAGCGTAGAGAGGAGAGAATTGCAAAAACCGCTCAGTAAAATGTAAGATTGTTCCACAATGCATTGACTTTGTATATAAATTTGCGTATTATGTTTGACTACAAAGGAGAGGAAAAAAGCTATTGGATAAATCAGATCTCTAAAACTGATTTAACATAGCATGTATCGCGTCTCATACCCTGAGTGAAACACCTGTCTGCATTAGCTCTACATTTCACCCATACTAATTGAGAGCTTCATAGTATAGATAATGAACTCAGAATAGAAGCCCCTGTTAAAGTGTGGTACTCGCAGTCAATGTTGCTTTTTTACATCTACACAGTTTTTTGTGCTGCATAGGCATGTCCTTAATAATGTCATCATGTTCGAGTTTGTTGTCTTTGGCCTATTATGTATTTTTTCAAGGAAGGTAAAAATTTCAAATTAAAAATTTCAAAGTCATAATTTTTGTCCTGCTAGAAGCAGTAAAAAATATTTTCTTTTAAATCACTGTGCACACATGCAGAGAGAATCAGTCATTTACTTGTAATTACATATGTATTGTTCCTGGCTTAAGATATTTTTATAAGTATGAATTTTCACAGTTAGCATTGAAGAAATTGAAGTCACCGTGTTGTTAATGACAGCACTGTGTGCTGGTGGAAAGTCGAATGTGTATCTCTGATAATTGGATGTCAAGCTGCCTGTAGCTGGCCAGAATGCATTACTCATTCTTTCATTATAGGCATGAAGGAGAACCTACAAAAAGACAAAGAAAATCATATTTTTCTCATGTAGAAATGGCAGGTGGTCTATGGAGGCTGAGTCCAAACACTCTATTAAGATCCTTTCTTGACTACTTAGTGACACAAACGAAGTCAAAGCAGAGAGCTTCTTTAAAAATAATTTACCTACTTAGTATTAACCTTTGTTCTTTTTAGTCTCCAAAAGTAGCTATAAAAGGTAGATTATGGTAAATGTTTTATCTCTACCTGCTAGTATAATAAAACTTCATCAGATAAGTCAATTTTGAGACCTGATTGGAAATACCAGCTTCTCTGTATAGAGCTAGAATATTCAAGGCAAGCATGAAGGAGCTGAATACTTGCTTAACTAACTTACTCCACTGTTGTTTTGTTATGCTTAAAACCCCTGCCTCGTCAACAAAGGGAGTATATTCCTCAGATAATTTCTTAGCTTGAGACAGTGGGTTTTGGCTAAGGAAATAGAGAGCTTTGACCAACTGTACTGGGTAACTTCTGGTGCATCAGACTACTTTCCAGGGGAATTAGGAAATTTGCAGAGTGCTTTTAAATGTTCTACTGGTTATATAATGGTACAGTTATGAAAGAAGCAACTTACCTGACCTCAATAGGAACAAATAGACAGCAAAGTGTATTCACAAATACAATGTTATGCTGTTTTCTGGTCACACTGTCCTTTATAGCAGCTTCTATACATGCTTTGTCTCTCCTTAGAAAAACCTGTCATTTGGCCTATAAATTCTTTAGGTTCAGACATCTCTCATAGTGTATGTAGCATTTAGTATAAGCAGGCCATTATCTCAAAATGTCTCTCTAACTACTGCTTTCTAACAAACAAATAAGAATGAAACACCAGTTATGGAGTTAAGGAAATCCATGAATAAATGTAGAATTCAATAGATAATTATATAATAATGGAACACAGTAGCTGGATTTAAAGGCAGAAACACTACGAGTTGGTATGGGATTCTTTAGTGGTAAATGAGAGTTGCAGTTACTTTCATAGAGGTGGCTGTATTTGTGGGTTTTTTTCAGGAATGTTACACATTCCACCTTCTCTGAAACCTCAGATATTAAAAATAGTCATTGAAATCGAGCATCTGTTAAGGGATCCTTGGAGAATGGATAAAACTGTATACGGTAAATAAAGTTTAAACACATTAATTTTATCAGTTTAATGAGCACAGACATGTTTATGTCCCTTCACAATATGCAATTTACATGAAGCTCAAGAGTGGGTCTCATGGGTATTTAAGTTAGGCATACCTCTTCTCTATTAAATTAGAATGAAATTGCCTCCTACGACTAAAATTCTACCCAAGGGTGTAAAATAATATCATTTGTTTTGTAAACAAATCAAACAATCTCTATTATGTGGCAATGACTGTGAGAGAAGCAGTATTTTATTAACATTTGAACGTGTACATCTTCCATTCATGATATTTATCCAAGAATGGGTTCAACAGCAACAAAGGGATTAGAGTGAAACTTCCCTGCTTTCAGGTGCATTAGCCACTGCAACTTCTAAATGCAAAAATTACCATTCTGTCTTCCTGTTGTGATTTGTAACATGAAGGATCTAAAAGAAAAGAAAAGTGGAAGAATGTGAAGATCAGGAAAGCTCAGCATCTGCGTAGTTGCAGGTAGTAAATTCAGAAACTAACTGCTGGTAAGAATTTCCTTGGGAGAAGACTGGGAGGACTTGTGAGCAATGAAGAAAAGAAGCGCTGCATGGGAATGCACTGGCAGGAGTGTCTAGTGAATTTCTGAAGATTTCTTTAAGGTTTTCACCCTACATTCATGATTGTAAAGATGTGTCTTTAAGAGCAAGATTTTGATTCCCACATCCATGCCAAATCCACATAATACTATTCTGTCCCCAGTAAGTCATAAAAGATTATTTTATTAGTTTTCTTCTTGAAACTCCTTGGAAAAATTATGCTGTACCCTTATATATGAAGCACAAGTCATGGCTGCAAAAAAGCCTAGCATTTGAATTCTAAGTATGTCTGGTAGCAACCCTATGCAATACTCTCCAGCTGACATCTGGATTACATGTATATACTCTGGACATCCTTGGGCTGAGGATAGAAGTAGGCTGTGATTAGATTTTAGCCTATTTGGCAGATATATCTCTCCTTCTGTCTTGGTTATCTACATTAAACACTGAATCAATGATGAACTGTGAGTACACTCCACTAGTTAAATACATCAACCTGAGGACATTTTGGTGTCGGGGACATATGCAAGCTGAAATAGGCAATGTATAAAATTGGTAAGGACTTCATACCATTGTCCTCTAATTTCAGCTTAGCAAAAGAGGTAGAAGTGAGAGCTATAGGAAACTGACTTTCCCTGGATGATTTCCTTATCCATCTGTAGGATTTTGGGGTGCGATCAGAGATTTTAGAAGCACTGTGTCATTCTGTGGACTGTTACTGAATCATAACACATCTGTGTGTTTCAGTCAGTTGGAATGTCTTGATCTTGGCCAATCCTGTAGCTTAACGAAGGTAATTTTTTCTAGGACCATTAATCCCTTTATCTTTTCTCCAGGAGCTGGGAAGTGCTTCTCAGTCCTACAGTCCTTTCTGTCTGCAGCTGTGAGGGAATAATCCCATCCCTTCTTTCTCTGAAGAAACAGAGATAGGACACCCTTTGCCCAGCTTCCAGTTCTTTCTCTCTATTGTGGTTTAACTCCAGCTGGAAACTAGGTACCATGCAGCTGCTCACTGCCCTCCCCACCAATCTCCCAGGGGGAAGAGTATTGGAAAGAAAAGGTAAACCTTATGGGTTCAGATAAGAATAATTTAATAATTGAAACAAAAATTAGCTAATTAACTAATTATTATTATTACTATACTGATGATGATGATGACAATAATAATAATAATAATAATAATATCATCATCAACAACAATAATAATAGCAACAACAACAATAGCAACAATGAGAAGGAGAGTGCAAGAGGAATAAAACCCAAGGAAGACAAGTGCTGCACAAAGCACTTGTTCACCACATGCTGCCTGATGTCCAACCCAAGCAGCAATTGGTAGTACCTGGCCAAATCCCCTCAGTTTATATATTGGACATGGTGTTCTGTGGTGTGGAATATCCCTTTAGCCAGTTCAGGTCAGCTGCCCTGGCTGTGTTCCCTCACAGCTCCTTGTGCACGTGCTTGCAGGCAGAGAATGAGACACTGAACTGTCCTTGACTCACAAGCAAGATATCAGCACTATTCTCATACCAAATCCGAAGCACAACACTGTACCTGGCACTAAGTAGAAAATTTTCTGTCCCAGCCAAAACCAGGAGACACTTTCTATGGCTAGGCTGGATCTCAAATTAAAGTGTAATCATGGATTAAGACATCTGCTTATTGCACCCTTGAGAGCTATATGAGGCAGAGGGCAGAAAAAAGATAATCATAAGACATGAGGATATGCAATTTCATGAGTCAAGTTAGTATTTTTAGCTTGAATATAGCTTGAATAAGGTTTTCATGAGAATCCTCTAACTGAAACAAGTTCTTATCAGTGTAGCAAATTTGCATTTGGAAACTGGAATGAAATTTCCAAGGTTGCTATCAGGCCAGCACCCCTAAATGCCTGCTGAGAGAAAGGCAGATTGAGCCATATCGATAACAACAACAACAGCATCAAAATAGGGTATTGGAGGCAACTGTGCATAATTACATAATAAATAAATAGGAGGTTGTCATTTGCGTACTTCAGTTTCCAGTCTTCACACTTTCTCAGAGTGAAAATTACTTTTCTTGAGTAACATTGCATGGGTTGCTGCCTTCTAGTGGTGAACAAACTGGGGGGAGGTGTGGGGCAGGGAGAAATAAACATGGGGGCAATTGGTAATGATCTCTGTGGTTCCTGACCCACTGCATTATAAAAACAAACGTAATCTTTATAGAAATATATGTAGTCACTGCTTCATGAACACTTTTATGAAATCCCATGGTTTTCAGGAAGAAGATCTGTGAATCAGAGAAATGTTTCCTTATGGTGTTTCTATCACAGAATTTCATTGGATTTTGGACAATTCAGTGGTATGAAATGTCAACTTGTCTTATCATTCTTCCTCCAATGTTTGGCAACATCTCAAAGCATCAGAGCATTTGAATGCTGAGACTGAACTTGCACCACCACTGATGCAAGCTCAGAGGTCTTGTGCTGGAAACATCTGGAGTCCTATGGCTGCAATCACGAGGCCTCAAGGACTCAGGGTTTCCAGACATTGCCAGGTCCACGAAGCTTCCAGACCCAAGGAATTCAGCCCCTGTCTGGAGCTGCAACAGTTTTATTGCCAGGTTCATTATATAGCGCATGCTACTATCAATTATTTTGCCTTTAAATGAAAACTGTACAGCACATCTTTAAAAAAGAAATTTAAGGTAGCAAAGTCCAGGGCATAATGGCAGGGAAACACAACCTTGGTACTTGACTAGAACCTTCACTTTCTCATTAACTGCACTGTCACATCACACTTTACCCTAATAAGTACTCAATCCAAAATAATCAGAGGCACATAGGATCACAAAGAGTGTTGAATAAATGTGGTTTCGTGTTTTTAAATAAACTCTCCTGCATGGTTTTGAAATTTTGATATGAGGATTTATTGTCCAGATATGTAATCTTTATAAGCTAATATCCAAAACACAAACATACTGAAAAGTAGCTTTCACTTTAGCACATAATTCTCAGGCAATTAAAAATAGAAAAACACAGATATATCTAATTACATGGGGTTTATCCTCCTGTGTCAATCCAGTTGTTCTGAGCTGTATTATGATGTTCAATGTATAAATGAAAAAAACCAAACCAAACCAAACCAAAACCCCAAACAAACAAAAAGCGAACACCAAAAACCAAACCCAAATTAAACATCCACCACAGTAAAAATAAGCTGTTATGCTTATTCAGGTAGATTTTTCTTGTCTGGGAGTGTTATGCATCTGGCTTGTACTGCTTTACATGTCACCTTAATAAAAGTCTGTTTTGAACAACAAAAATGCTTTAGTAGTAAAGTGGAAGCCAGCCAACTGAGTTTATCAAAGGAAAGTTCAAGGTGCTATTTTTTCCTTCAAACTGGTGTATGACTAGTACAGGATTTTCTATTGCTTACACCAATAAGAACAAACTAAAAAAAAAAAAAAAGGAAAAAGAAAGAAGAAGGAAAAAACAAGCAAAAAAACCACACTTGTGAATAAAAAGAACAGGATTCTGTCTTGTGTGAGAAGGGCATATTCAGTTTGCAGTGTTAAATCCTTCATGCATGCAATCAAACCAGGCAGCAGAGCTGAATGTGGTGTTCCTGCGTAGGGCAGAAGCCAGACAAAGTGGCTTAGGGATGCTCTCAGGAAGTGCAGAATTTACAGCATCTGCTGTTTCATTTCCTCTCGTCTCTGGTGCTTCCAGACATCTATAACAACCTTCATTCTGGTAATTGATGTTTTATTGCAGGCCAAGGCTTGCTGTAAATTGGCAGCTGTAAGAGCAGAAACTTTTAGACACCATTGAGCTGATCAGATTAAGGAAACGGATACTGCTGTGACCAGCTACTGAACAGGAGAAAAGATAAATGGAAAAATGCTCTCTTAACAATGATGGTAGCAAGATGTTGCAGTAAATGTGTGAATTGTCAAGAATCTGATCTTGGTTACATACCTCCACCCATGCACCATGATTTAGTCAGAAAAGGCTCCATCTGTCATGTGACAGGAAACACAGTTTTTGGGATTACCACTATAGCTTTAAATATGCAGCTTTTCACCTGACCTGCTATGCTGTGTTTGCTCCTGATGGCTCTTTGATGGGAAACTTCTACTAAGAAGACTTTCAAGTAAACAGGATCTTTGAAGTGGTGTTAGCAGTCTAAAATAAGTTGAAATCCTATGTATGCCATTCCTTGAAAATTCAATTAATTTAATGAACATTTCTTTGCAACTGCCAACTACCTAAAGTGGCTCATTTTGTAAAATGAGCTTGTATGAGGGTAAGGAATTTGATTGCCTTTGATTGGCTGGACTGGAGTTTCTTTGCCTCCAGTGGTTTGATTTGTACAAGATGGCTTTGAAGACCATGTCAGAAGTTCAGGTTTTATGCTCCAATGCTTTCAAAACTGTTTCATATGTCACTGTCTTTCAATATAAAGAGGATTACAGTTAAAAATGAAAAAAAAAAAAAAAAAAAAAGAAAAAAAAAAGGAAAGAAGAAGGAAGAAGGGTGAGTTTCTTTTCAAGACTTTAAAGCTAGTTTGGAGAAGAATATGGAATGTTAGTGTCTTGATATTGCTATAATTTGTAGTATTTAGATTATTTTGGTCAGTCATATGCTTGATACATTGACAGTATTAGTGCTAGTGGTCTAGGAATTCAGACAAGATGCACTATCAATAAACTTGTAGATTCTCTGTAGATGTGCTCAGTGTCCTAGCTTTTCAACAAAACTATTGTCATGATCTAAGGCAATTTTTCAGTTCTTCAGTAGTGATTCTTTCAAACAACCAAAACCTCCAATTAAGAATGGGAAAGAACTCCAAAATTTCATGTTCACAACATTGTGATACAATTCTAAGTTGTTACATACGTCTTGCAAGACTATTCTAGGACAATTTTGGGATTTCAAGGTTAGATTTCTAGTTAATAAGATTATTTCACACATTATCCCAAAATGAGATAAGTTATGAAACGCTGAATAGCATCTGCTATCTCTATTTTGCCACCAGCCATATCAGTGAATACAGAGGAGCTTTACACTGTGTCAGCTTATCCACAGTCTTTGAACTTGGGACTGGAAGAAGTATGTAACCAGAGCCAAAAATCATAGAAACATAGAATTATAGGATGGCCTGTGTTGAAAGGAACCTTAAATATCATCTAGCTCCAAACCCTTTACTATGGGCAGGGACTTCTTTCACTAGAAAAGGTTGCTCAGAGCTCCATCCAACCTGGATTTAAATGCTTCCAGGGATGCAGCATTGACAAATTCCCTGCACAATCTGTTCCAGTGCCTCACCGCCCCCACTGTCAAAATTTTTTTCTTAACATCTTACCTATACCTATTCTCTTTCAGTTTGAAGCCATTTCCCTTTGTCCTGTCACTATATGCTCCTGCAAAATTTTTCTCCACCTCTCTTGTAGGCTCCCTTCAAGTAGATAAGTAAATGAGAACATAAATTTAGCATCCCCTATAGCCCTCTAAAATACATGTTGCCTGGCATATGTTTTTGGAATGCTTTTTTGGCAGATACAGATGTGTCCTGGACCAGAGGAGACTGCTGTGGTAGAAGATAGATCATGAGTTTTTTGGAACTTGAAGGTCTAAAGCTTACTTGTTTCTCTTGACTAAAGCTCATGAAAGATGAAGAGTTGCCCTTTCTGTGTAGAAGGGGAGGTTAGTTCCTAAGACAACTAAGACTGGCAGAATAATAGGATCATTTAGGTGGGAAAAGACCATTCAGATCATCAAGCCCAACCTCTGCCTAGAGTTCCCAAAACCACCACTGATCTGTATTCCTAAAGCACCATCTCTACAGGTCTTTAATGTATCTCCCAGGGTGATGTCTCAACCAGTTTCCTGGGCAAGCTTTGTTAAGGCTTCAAAACCTGTTTAGTGAAGAAGACAGGAATGTTTCATGAAATACGCAAGAAAATTTAAAAGGATTATGTAAGTTTTGCAAGATTTTGTTGGAATGAGAAATATCATTACAAGCTAAAGTAAAATTGGAGTAATGGACAGTGTTATAGTAGATGAGGACTGTGTTACAATCTGGAAGCTAAATTTAAGTTGAAGTAGTAAATAAAATTGCTGCTGAAAATGCTGGTATTAGAACTGATTTGGGATTTAGTTGTAGGTACAGTAATTAATTAGTTCACTGAGGTGAGCTTATTCTTTCAAAGAGTGTAGATGATCAGAATGTCTGAAAGTATGACACATGGCACCAACAGGAAAGACCTCCTTCCAAGGACAAGAAAGCTGATTATAGTGGAGAGTTGTAAATGCCAAATTTCCACAGCATGAAGTTTGTAGGAAAAGGCTGGAAGTGGTGTGTGTTAGTCTAATTTGTTTCAGCATCATAGGTGAAGAAGAAAGGGATGTCAATAAGGCTTTGGTTGCACAAAAGAGAAAGATGAAACTTTTTTTTATATATGTTACCAAATTCGTTAATAGGACATAAATCTCGGCTAAATGGAGACGTACCCTTGAATAGTCATCTGAGATTCTAGTAGGTGCCCTAGAAAATGTGCGTTTGTGAGCAATCACACTTGTGGAGGCCACCTGTCTTAGGAACATGGAGCAGAAAACAGTGAATACTGTCTTGATAAGTTGTTTTGTCCATTTCTAGCCTCTACTTGATATATTGTGGTATGTATCATTGATATATGAGAGTACTTGTGTTGGTGCCAGCAGAAGTTTTCTTTGGGAAGCATCAGCTTGATTCATGGACATTACTGCAAAACATGTTGAACAAAACATGTCATCAGATGCATTAAGACTGCAAGGCAGTAAGGTTATATGTTGTTCTGAAATGAACAGTGACACTGAGAATGCTACAAATGCTTGTTGAGGATGCAAAAAAATCAAACCAAATTGAAGTGCCTGTGCCGAAATTGGCAGACACTTTTTTCCTAGTAGGAGAAAGCTGTAAACATGTTAGACAATTAGAAACTATTATAGCCTACTACTGTCATATCCCTCTGATGACCTTACTGAACAAAATACTGTGGTCAAAAAGGCTAGTGAGTGGCCAAATGCCAGAGTTCAATAAGCACAAGGACCCTGTTGTGGAAAACACTTTCAGCTGCACAGTTGCCATTCCCTGTAATTCCTGGTTCCACAGAATAGAGAAATGCTGTAATTTAAGCTCTTAAATCTGCAGAATGGTGCTGATGAGGCATGAATTGATCAACAAACATGAATGCCATTAAAGGCAACTCTGAGAACGTTTGTGATAACAAAATAAAAAGAGACAAGATTGTTGTACAGACAAATTTTCCAGGAAAGACACTAGAGTGCAAATTATTGGACTTGTAGGTGTCATCTTTTCTTTTGTTGTGTACATTTTTTTTGTTCCTCCTACTCACGCATCACCTTAATGCTGCTACATAGAAAACTTGAGATTTCTATGCTATTGAAGTATTTTAGCTAAGGTGTTTTGGAATTTCAGGACTATATTTGAGCATAATGAACATCTCATTGTTGCCCCATTTTTGCAAATGAAAGGAGATTCAAGAAGTACATTCATCCATCCATTGGCACAAAACAAATACCTTTGTAGTTGATTTATATGCTTGCAACTTGGCAACAATAAACACATTTTGTGTAAATACAAATCATATAACATGGGAAATTATCTGGAGATTCTATTTATTTACAGAATTATTTGGTTTGAAACATTTTTGAAGTGTGTTTGATAAACATAATAAGTCAATCACATTCTGTAATTTTAACTTGCATCTTTATTTCACCCAACCAGTACTCATGGCTTTCTTTTACTGCAAAAAGAAAAGACAATGAAAAGTCTTGCTTCAAATATAGTCTTTGGACCTAGAACTCCTTATTGAAGAAAAGTTAGTTTGCAGAACCATTTAAAGTAGCAAAGATTCACTTACATTGATTTCCTGGACCTAAATAAGTACTATGTATTAAAGTCTCTAAATCTTGTTATCCACCCAATTCTTTTGATTTTATTTTTCTTTGATGAAAAGGTTATAGTTTCACTTGCTACCACTGTCTCTGTGATCCTTATTTATTTTTTTTTTCTGTTCCAAACTTTTTGCCAGTGTTGTGCAAATAATAGGTAATAAATGGAAAACCTGAGTCTATGTACTGCAAGTTAAAGGATTATTAAAAACCTTTCTTCTTCTAGACTGTAGGCATGTAAAGAATATTCTTAGTACTTAAAACTAATTCAAACTCCCTTGGCTTCTGATTTTGTAGCAAATTGATTATTGGCTTGTTTAACAGTAGAGAGCAGAAATCCTATTGTATGCATCTAGGTAGGTAGATATTCTAAAGATATGCAAATTTAAATATTTCTTTGCTATCCAGGCTTGACTAAGGCATACCTGTGTTTGCAGACACAGATTCTGCACCCTTACAGTGGTGTCTGTTTGTGATACTTCTCTCTCACTGCTATGCAAAACTGAATTGAGTGTTTTCAATAGGGATGTCTTAACACACCGTGTGAGAAAGAAAGAGTCCCATTTTCTTGTGAGCAGAGAAAATTCTACATACCAATATATTTTTCCTCTGGATGCATAATATAATGGCCATGGAGTGAGATGAGGTGGTACTGGACATTGGTGTCTTCACTTCAGTAAAACCATGAACTGTTTGTATTTGAAGATGAACACAGCAAGTGTGTGTTTGGCTCCAGGGAGAAAACTGTAAATTCTGATTATTAGTTCTGATTATTAAATTCTGATTATTCACTTTTGCAAATATATGTTCTGTAATACATGTCTGAACAGTAGAAAAGTTTGATTCTTGTGTACATTTTATCTTACTGTAGCACACCAAGATTTATCCCACTGCATACCCCTCCTGATCTCTCTTAGGAAGTCCTATAAAATCCAAGACAAATAGCAGCCTGGCTGTGCTGATCATGCACTACTTTTCTGTTAGATTGTAGTTTTGTGAGGCATTAGATACCAATTGGGATAGCTGTTGTCCTCTTAATGTCTTTGCATGGACCTAATATCATACATTGCTTGCCTTATTTAAATGTAACCCTTTAGTGTCCTTTTGTGATACCTTATGCATAAAAGTACTAACTGTGTCCAAATAAGTAGTATTTGATTTTGGGACCAGTGTAATGTTTATGATTAGACACCAAACTTTGGCACATACAAGACAAGGACTGCTGTGGAAGATAGGGTCAGGCAATCGGAAGATATCGCGCGGTATGGAAAGACAGGGCCATCCCTCCCCCCCTGCAAGTGTAACCATTAGTCATACTGTTAGCCAATAGTATAAAGTTTATTACGTAAGCAGATGGAAATGATGACAAAAACTGCAAAATATATAATGCTGTGTAACTCCAGAATAAATGCCATTTGCCATCCACCACATTGGTGTCTGTGAGCTCTTGGTCCGAGCAGCCTGAGGTGGCTGCCGTGCCATTCCGAACCAGTTCGCCTCACCTCGCGGAGGCAGCAGAATGCATTGGTGGCTGAAGTACAGCTTTAAAGTCCTGTACCTTATTCCTGCACTGCTTGCAGTCTGCTGTTTTAGTTAGATGTGCATAAAAACTGTGTGACAAAGACTGACTGATTAGCTAGAAAACTCTGTTGTGATTTTTCTTTGATTGGCTTGGTGACTCCTACTGCCTTCGACCAATTACATAGGTTTAAAATAATCATATTTTTAACACCAAAAGGAACAGGAAAAAATAGCTTAGCTCACAATTCTCTTTTTCTACACAGCACTAAAAAAGTCCTCATTTGTAACAGAAAGATGCCAGGTATCTGCTGTAAAATACTGGAGGTAAACACACAATGGAAAGGCATTAAGTTTATGAAAAGCAGCTGAATAATTATATCTGTCACTTTGAATAAGTATTTCTTTACTTAATGGAAAGCCAGAGTGTTATGACTTCTGCTAGGTTCTTCCATGTGTAAAGAATTTTAGGTAATTTAAAGATATATTTATTTAGACTTTTTCTACAATGCATACTTATCTGTATTTTATATCATATACTTCAGCAAATAAAAGCTTCTACTTGCATACTCAATGTTTGGAATAATTATCATATTAATAGGTTATGGGAGGATGAAAAGTGTGAAAGGTGCTCTGAGATGCAAGCAGTATTCCTGAAGTAAACCTTTGCAAAATAATGATGTTATCACAAAAGACACTTTTTAAGGTGAGGCCCTCAAAACCAAAGTAGTATGCCATATATGGCAAACTAATGGATTCTGTGTATATTTGAATACTTCTTTCAAGCTTGATAATCTATGTTTTGAAGAAAATAATTGGTTCTTTGCAATAGATACAGCAGTAACAAATGTGAGAATGGGAATAGGCAAACAAAAGAACAAAAGTAGTTGTTTTTTGTTGTCTCATGTTCTCATGGTGCAAGATCTACAGTAAGTCAAACAGTTTATTCTCCAGAAAAAAAAAAAAAAAAAAAAAAAAAGTTCAGGCAATCGTCTGTGTTTTAATCTGGAAAAATTATTTTGAAGCTTCCATTCCTAATAATTAGTCTATCAGTTTTCTGCTGGATTTTATAATACAGATTTCGAACGACTTTCAGATGACTTGGCCTGGTAAATTGGTTCCACTGAGCTATCTTATGTATATGAGCTAAACCAACCCAGCTAAACTTAAAGAATTAGGTATGGAATTTACAGGTTCCAGTTTCACCTTCTCTACCAATTTGCCACTGTTTGTTTACAAAGCCACCTTACCTATCTTGTCCCACAATTAAAATGTTCTGCTCTCCTCCTTCAGGACATTGTGTCACACCGTCTTGAAACAGCGGCTCCCAGGTACAGGATACAGCAGGGCAGTGTTTCAGTGGACTGAAGAGCGACTCTGACAATGCAGAACATGTCTCATAAGCTAGTATTTGTCCATTTCCACAACATAATTGATGTATGAAGCAAGTCATCAGAAACCCTTAACAAAGATAATTTCCAGCTGCCTTCTGTAAATGCCAGTGTTTTTCCTTTCTTTTTGCCAGATCCATGTGTTATAGAACTATTTCTTTCCATACCTTCTCTTTGATAAGGAAAGAGTCTTCAAGTTCACTTGTTAATAGAAATTTCAAAAACTTTTGCTGTTTTATTTGTGATCTGGGAGCTGAATTCTGTTTCAGTACTTTGTATATATCAGATTAATCTCATAGTGCTCACTGAAGCTGCATTAGATCTATGACATCTTAACTGAAAGATAGTTTGGTCTCTGGCCACCAAGAACATGATGTGTCATGAAACAAAGCCAGTAAGATGATCTTATAGAAACAATCTCTGGTTGAAGCAGAAATTCAACAAAAGTTCAGAGGGAGGCATATGTCAAATGAAGCTTAAGGTCTTCTATTTTTTGGGGCCATTTTTGTATACCTAATTTTCAAATAGTACATTACTGAGAAAATAATATGCATAGAAATTTACAAATAAATTGTTCTGTCCTTTGTATGTGATTATACTTCATGCTGAGTGGGTTGGACATATGTATTCCCTATCCATTTTCTGGAGAGTACCTGTTTTAGGAGAGAGATAGATGACATCTTCAGGAATATTGCTGAGATGGAAAAAGATAAGAAAAGTATCAGCTAATAATAGCTGTATCTTTTGTAAAGTTTATCATGACAACTCTGAAAGTCATTTAGGACTTCCCCTACTTTGCTTTTGCAATAGAAAAAAAATGTCAGAGGATGGAATTGTGGCATATTGTAATGTAGCCAGGCTATTGAGTTTTCTCACTGAATCTGCAAGATGCTTTCCTTGGTTTTATGAATCTAGACCTAGAAAAAATTAATTACTTAAAT
Organism: Sitta carolinensis; assembly: GCA_032173965.1. Taxonomy (NCBI): domain Eukaryota; kingdom Metazoa; phylum Chordata; class Aves; order Passeriformes; family Sittidae; genus Sitta; species Sitta carolinensis. Next base: position 54,385,286 of record CM063313.1, read on the forward strand.
GTCTTGTGTCCTGTCAAATGTTCATGCAATGCCCATGCAAGATTCATTTTGAAGCAGTGTTGATATAGGTAAACATCCACCCACAAAACCAGAAAGCCATGCATACCTTCTCTCCACCTCTCTGGGTAATGTTTCTTTCCTAAAATTTTTCTTCAATGACCTTCTGCTGCCCCCTGCTTCTGAAGGATTTGCATAAAATCTGCAATTGAAGAATTAAGCTCAGAATTCCCTGCAGTGTGCGCAGAGCTGGCACTGAGGATTGACTAGTAAATATTTTAATCAACAAAAAATAAATGTTTCCTCTTCAAAGTACAGAATTCCTACCCATATCAGAGATGAAATATGATATGACAGAAAGACTACCCAACATGGGTGTGAGTTTTACATGGCTATTTTTTTTGTGAATTTGTGTCAGCTCTGAAGTGTTCGAAAGCTGAAGTTAATGTTTCCATTGCAATAAAGGCTACTATACATATGCAATGCTCATTGATCTCGAGTTTCATGTCTGAAGTATGTGCAAAGTATACTTCTAGCCTAATTTTTCCTTTTATACAGACAGCAAAATGTGCACAAGTGGTGAAGGAGTAAAACTAGTGAGCTAGCACAGGGCAGCATGCCATCTGTCTGCAGTGTTCAAGTCCCATGCACTGTGGTAGCCAAGGTATTCTTTGCCACTCACTAATTTACTCTTGCCACATTTATTCTGGGCTTGAGTGTGCAACCTACTCTGGACTAACCCCCAGCAGAGCACCAAGAGCTCATCCCTGTGGCCCACCGGGCCTGGCTTGGGCCTGGCATTTCCCAGTGCCAGGGACAGTATATCGTTATAGGGGCACTGGCCTTGTGCCAACGTCAAACCTTTGACAATGATACATATATGATTCATTATGGATGCAATTGCAGTTACAGGCATGTTAGTTCAGAAATATGACTGTTCTACAAAGAGTTAGTGCATTTCAATTCCTCTATGTTAGATGGTCACTCAGGCACAACGGAGATCATGCAAAAAGGTTTTTGTAGTTATGTCAAATAATGCTGCAGTACAGAAACACTGAGAGTCAACACTTCTCAAGTGATAATCAGAATGAAAACAGATGTGCACATATACACACACAGACATGCAGATCTTGGAAGGTGAGTTGTTGACCTGTGTGTCGGTTGATATGCCTGAGAGGTGCTGCCAAAGCTCCTTCAAGGTCAAGTGGCTACACTGGGTAGTAATGCAAGATATAGACTGAGAAAATTAATCTCTTGCAATCTTGGTTAGAATGGAAGAATCATTAGATTTGACAAAATACTGAAGTATTTTGAAGTGCATAGATCTATTTTTCATCAAGCCCTGAACATGTTCTACCTGCAGGCATCCTAAATAATATATATAAGAGTTTTCTAGACATAGTTTGGTGCTGAATACTTTTTCTTTCGCTACATCATCTGGATGAACTTGATTACACTGATTGGTTGGTTGGTTTCTTTTGTTGGTTTATTTTTGTAGCTTATAAGCTTATATTTGGCAGCAAGTAATAAAGCTTTGTACTTTGATAATTTGAATGACTTTACAATTATAACCCAAATACTTAATGCCTATCCATAACCTGTCCTGGACGAGTGTAAGTTCATATAACATGTAATGCTTGTGAGATATTAATATGTACAATGTATATATGGATGTCCCAGAAAAAAGTGTCTGTAAATTTTGTATGGGATTTCAGGACAGGCTAAAGAACAAAACAAAACAAAAATAAAAAGAAAACAAAGAAAAGGAAATAAAAGAAAAAAGAAAAAGAAAAATACAAAAAGAAAAAGAAAGTAAAATAAAACTTATATGAGTGCAGAGCATCACAGCAATGACAAATAAAAATGGCTATATTGTGAATAAGGCTATCCCTGCCTTGGTGTAAGTTCTAGTTGTAGTGTGATTGTCCAAATCTACCAAGTGTCTTTTCAGAATATACTTCCCATTCATTGCTTTTATATTCTCAATTGGCTGAGAAGTGCGTCTGCCTGAACCTGCTAACAGACATGCAAAAGGGCACATTTTAACTCACAGTTGGGTCTTCTTTTTCTATCAAAAAGTAGATAAATGCCTTAGAAGTATGTCACCTAGCATGGCAAAGAAGCTGTGGTGAAATCTTTAAGCAACTCCTATAGTCAGCTTAGCAACTTTTGGATGACACCATAGCAGAGTCCATTGCTACAGATCTGCCATTGCATACCCCAATGTACATTATAGTTTATATTTTGCTCTATCACTGTAATGAAGACCCATCATTGGTGAGCCTATGTACTGAATTTTTGTCTCACCACAATTTTCTTTGTATTTTCTAATCACAGTGTAAATATTTTCATTCTATAGATTTCTCATCTCAGTTACTGATACCTACCTCCTTCACTCCATCCACCCTTGAGACCTCTTTAAACCCCTTTAAACTGAAGTGTCTGCTGTCACCTTTACCCATTACCTATTTGTGCTGGCTCCCTCTATGTGAGATTTATTACTTCTCCTTTTCTCTCACCTCATCCTGTCCAGGTGGTTGTTCACAGCTCTTGCTCCTCTCATACATACATTTCCACTTTCTTTGTTTTACCATGTTTCTCTGCATCTAACAATTCAGGATGACCCTTACCTTATTGGTCGGAAAAGCCATGTCTTGCTCAGGCATCTTGGTTTTGCATTGTATATTGATTTCTTCAATGAGTAAAAAATCCTTTTTAGCAGGCATTTTGAAGTGAAAAAAAAATTGAATAGTCACATGTGGTGCAAGGTGAACTGGTCACTGGCAGATGTTCTACCTGGACCACTTTGTTGCTGCTGCTGCTTCAGATAGAATGGGCAGGTGTTTTCATATGAATGCAACAGATAAACAAATAAGTCTAACATTATTAAGATGAATGAATTGTTGACAATTAAATAAGTCAAACCAGGCTACCAGGTTCATATATTTGTCAGCACTTGGTCTGTTAGCAATTCTTTTCTGGATTTGAAGAAACCCGTGTAATGCAGAACAATATGTAACTGGTTTTCCTCCCACATTGGAAGAGGGTAAATTCCTGCAATAAATCCACTCAGAGTCCTGCCACTGATACACTGGCAAATGTCCATTTGGCAGCTGGTCCAGAGAATGCTGATTCTTCATTGAAAAGGGGGAAGATCAGGAACAAAGTGACTTATTTCCGTTCTTCCCCCCTCCCTGTCTATATGTTTCTTTGCTTTATTAAGCTGTGTGATATTGGGGTGGCAGGGAGAAAGGAAAAACATGAGGTTTAGCCTTTTTTTGGACATCTATCAATAAAGGTGCACCTAGATTTTCACTGGAGACCCTCAGCCTTTGAGACTGTCAGCTTTGACTTTCTTAGCTCCTCTTGTTTTCTTCCATGACGAAACTACTGTACAAGTATCAGTACATCCTCATATTTTCACTGAGGAAGGCTTTACAAAATATTCTGTTACAAGTTTGGTTGAGACGTTTCCCCAAGGGTTGTTCCTTATGTGTATTAGAGGGGTTTCAATCTACTCTGTTTAGAGGTTCTGGGATATTTTTGTGATGTGTGTGGCTTTTTTGCATCCCAGGAAAAGACACATATATTTAAAGTTTGCTCAGAAAAGTATGCTTTTGTCAATTTTATGCCCAGGGAAGCAGTGACTCTTTGGAGTGGTTGAGAATAGGATGAAAATAGTGTATTTTCGTAGCATAACCTTTGTAGAAAATCTCTGTAAATATAAAATGGTAGTCTCAGGGGATTCGTATATGAGCTTTGATAGCTAAATAGAAATAAAAGTATCTCTTTCCTCATTAAAAGGCTGATGGAGCCTTAATAATACAAACTATGTTCTTCTCTATTTAAAATCTGTATTGCCTAAAATATAATATCCAGACACTCCTTTTTGTTTCATTCCCATTAACATTCCACAGGGGTTTTTTGTCTCTGAAAATAAAATTCTGACTATCTGTCTAAGCCATAAAAGAGTGAGGAAAGAAAGGGATTTCTTATAAAAGTGATGTAGGAGAGCTCTATGTCTCCTGTGATATGCATTTGTATCAGTCATGCAGAGAGCTATCGAAATTTGTGGGATGAAAGAAAACGTCCTGTCAAGGGAGTATCTGAAAGACTTGTTTTCATGGATGGCCTATTCCCACCAGACATCTGCCGTTTAGTTGTAATGATATGAACATTGATAGCTCTTTGCCAGAAACCCACAAACCTCTGTCATTTGACCTTCATTAACAGTATTAAATGTTTCCAAGACTGATACAGCCCCTTCTGGGCTATATCACCAATCTTTTACATAGATAGCTGTGTGATCCAGCAGCAGCAGCCAATAAGTCTGATTATTTCCACCTCCTTTTCTCTTCTTCCATCTGAGATGGACTGCCTAGGATTTTCTTATAACCACAGGAGTATCTTTTCTAAGGTTTCTGAGACATGTCTCAAGTTTGACATTGAGCTGATATTTTACTACACCTAGATAAGAAAAATTAATGTGGGGAGCTTGGTTGCCTCTACTGCTCCTTGAGCATGCTGTTAGTGGGATTAATGCAAACTTTACTTTCAGTCTTATTTTATCTTTGCAATATTCTACAACCTAGATAACAGCAGTGTCAAAGCAAATTAATTTCCCAGATATTTTCCAATTTTGAACTTGTATAAAGTGTATCTGGTGAGAGACCATAAGTGTATCAAGGAATAAAACCTATGTCTGTAGAGCAGGATGGGTGGTTGCCATAGTAGCAATCAATCCAATAAATAGGGAGTAACATAAAATGATTCAAAGACAAACACTGATTTAGGTGAGGGAATAACACTTTGTAAAAGGAGAAACCTCTCTCTGACTTGTTTTGCTTTTGTGAATTCAGTTACAATGCATATTGAGGAAATGCCTATTTGACACAACAATTTTTTTAGGATTCAAGAACCCTTGAATACAGTGAAGACCCAACTTACAAGACTCTTGAAAGCTCCAGTGTCACATGAAAAAAAGTGTTGGTAAAGATGTGGATGTCTTGCTTGATTTATGTTATTTGTGGATTCCTTCCTCGCTAACTGATTAAAAAACCTCAAAATACCAAGATGTTATGTGAGTGCTGCCCTTTTCTATAAGTTGGATGAGCTCACACTGAAATGTTTGTCTACCCTGAACTGTGGGATTGCCTATTTGCCTCTTGGAAATATAAATGGTATTTTTGGTAGGTAACCACATGAGTGTTTGTGTGTGTGTGTGTGTGTGTGTGTGTGTGTGTGTGTGTGTGGTGTGTGTGCAGACAAATTTTTAAGGATATTCTAGAGAAATTAGGTCGTATCACATTGAAATCAGAATGTCTTCAAATAAATATTCACTCCTACCTCTTTATGTAACTCTAGGGATGTGAGTACAGAGGAGTTGTGATCATCTTCAATCTTGCTGTGGTTTGGATGCAGGGATTAGTTCTGTCATTGTACACTTGTAAATGAGCACGAGGTAGCCCAGTAAAAAAGGCTTCAGCTCCTTCAGCACATTTGGCTGTGATGTGACAGCCACTGCATCATAACACTGAGACCTGGTGGCCAAAGTTTAAAACAGCAGCAAGTAAATGTGATTTGCTGAAGCCTCAGCAGTGAGGTGTTATTGATTATAGAATTAGGTATCACCACTTTTATAGAGAAAAAAAATTTGTCAATACATTTAGATTGTGGAAGAGAAGGTTAATGAATGTCTTGGTCAGTCTTTTAATTTAGTGTTTAAATGGTGAATAGAAACTTAATAAAGGCTTCTCACTATATCACAACTATAGCAGTAATTGAGAAAAGTTGAAGCTAAATATACTCTGATTAAAACAGTACACACTGTTTGGGCAATGATGAAATTAATCACAGGATTAATTTGTAAATTCCTGCATCAAACTTTCCATCATGCTCTGTTTTACATAAAGATTGTAGACTCCTCTAGAGCACACACATTAAGTTAATGCCTTTCTACAGAAATTAAGATTGGCCTCAAAATCTCAGTATGACACCTACAGAGGTAGGGTTGGATCCTTCTCAGCTCATATCCCCAATATCTGCTTCTTCACACTACTCTACAAACCAAAAGTAACCAGTACTGGTATAGGACACAAAGGAAACACACACATACCATGGGTGTCCAAAGCACAAAAGAAGAAGTTTTATTGAAACCTCAGCTTTTTATGATTTCCAGGACACTGACAAGGGATTGATATCAAAGTATCCACCTCTCCAATCTCACTGGTCAAATGAGAAGTCTCTCAAGTGATACCTTTCAGAAAAGAATGTAAAATATTCTTGTTTACCTTACAATTCGTGAGAATCTGACTTGAGTTATGAAAAACTCAGATCAGAAAACTTATTTTCAGGGATGACAAACCAGCACTTCACAGATAAGCCCATCCCTCACTATTCCTGTTGTGGAGATGTTTCTTGATCTGCTTCAGCTTTCTTGACAGCTTAACTTCAGCTCAAGGAGAGACACATCCATTGTGGTGATGTTTTTCTTTTATTTAAGCTAAAAACATCCGCCTGTTGTTGATTTGGCAGTTACTGACTTGGGTCATAATAACTCAAGATCTGATGACTATCAGCAGTGATTTTAGGTCTCATTGACCTGGTTTGGTATGAAACCACTGACATAGTGTGTAAACTGTGTCTATCACACCTTATTAACTGCTCCCACAAACATCAGTGCCAAACACTGCTTGCTCTTAGTAATTTTCACTCATTTTTTGCATCATGACATAACTGTGGTGTACTTTTCCATATGCACACATAACAATAATACAGTAAGGGGAAGTTTTATCCCCTAGGTAATTTATTTTCACAAGAGCAGTATTCTTTAGTACTACTCTCTTTGGTAGTCTGACCCAAAAATTCAATTTTGGGGCAGAGCATGGTATTTGATAGCACTCCTTGTTCAGGAATTCCCTGGTCCCCATAAACTGCCCTCCATAACATTTGCTTCTGAATGATCTGGTAATGTGGTGAATTTTGTGGTGTGATAAAATTATCTGGGCTTCCAAGTTATTGAGAGCAGTTTTCCTGATCACAGACTGAGTTCTCCCATAGTGCAAGGTTTGTGAAAAATGGTGCCTTCTTCCAGCATCTGGCTGAAATGTGAGATTACCATATGAAATTTCAGCCTGTACTTTTTACACAGTGATCAATTCTGGTGCTGAGGTTTGGCTGTTTTTTTTTTTTTTTTTTTTTTACTCACTCATTTATGTTTACCAGTTCATGTCTCTATTTATTAATTTTTACTATATCTAACAAAAATAGCCCAGGGAACATAATCTCTTTCTTGGTCGACTCAGCATTCCTTCCCTATCACCATTTTAAAAAGTGAGAGCGTTTGCAATAACTTGAATTAGAAACACTTGGGATTAGTATCCTCTGTCTGTGATGGGGAGATTTGTTTGGCCAGAGCTCTCATTGCTCTCATTACTGTGTCCCATATCCTATGCTTCAAACATCTTCCTTGCCCTTTCCAACTCAAGTCAGTCTCAAAATTGTTCATTAAAGTTATTAATGTTAGAGGTGACATTGAGCTACTGGCTCAGTGAGCACTAGAGACATCCTCTTGGGGGATGATTTTACTGCCATCTTCCTGCCATTCCTGCGTCTACTATATGGGAACAGTAATTTATCTCTTTGTCTCCTGGACCTGGTCAATACTTGTCTCCTTATCCTGCTATTTTACTGATTACCCTTTTCTTTGTTAGGATAGGTGACAGAAACAACATTGTAAAAAATTTGTTTCTGCTCTGTGATCCGAGTTCCTGCAAGGCATTAGGTCTTTATCAGTTGACTACAGTTATTGTTCTGGTAATTAAAGAGCCTCCCTGAATCCTGACAGTGAATAATTCTGTCTTCTCTTTTAAATGTGCTATTTGTTTGCCTCTGTCCCTTCCCCATTGCTTGGAAAGGAAATCAAAATCTTGACTAGCTGCCTGTAGAGGAGGAAGAACCCAGAGATGCTTCTTAATATTCCTGAAGAATTTGTAAGCAAATCCTCTCTTTACATAAGTTTTTAGTCATGACGCTGGGGGTGAGGGGATAGATTGGAAATCTTCCAGGAAGGTCTCTCAAACTGAGGCAAAAGAAACTCTCATTTTTCCTAATATACAGGTAGGTAATGCAAGCAAGAGATTTCCTCCCTGTGAAGAAAATTACCTGTCCACAAAAGTAATATCCTGATACTTGAAATTGATGAATAGTCAAGGTTTAAAGCTTTATCATGAAGATCATTTACTCTGTGCTGTTAAGCTTGAAAGACACTTAACATAACTCAAGTTTATAAAGTAGTCTTCAGTTGGTGATGTTTTTAGGCAATTAAAAATTTTCTTTCAGACTTTCAGAGGCAGCTTGAACATTTGTTAGGCAAATTGCACGTGTTGCATTGAGTGCTGGCACTCGTGACACTTTGTCTGTTGTCCCATGTATCTGCATCAATGATGTAAAATAACCACACTTAGATGAAAAGCCAAAATTCCAGTTTACACTCTTGTGGGAGCAAAGCATCCTGCAGTTTCAAGTCCTTTCTAAATTTATGTAAAACTGATACAACTCCAAATTTCTGTTTGAATTTTTTCTTTGCTTTCATGTTTTGATGATGTATTTTTCAGTATGTTGATACCCAAAAAGTTAAGAAGAACCATTAGTTATAGTTTCCCAGAATAGTAAGTTCCTGAAACTGGATGTGCAGTTGAGCAGAGGCAAAATGTTTCAGAATATTAAATGATATATCATTATACTTACCTGGAGCAATTTTAGCATTTATTAAGATTACTTATTGCATAAATGAAATATAGTGAGTTCAGTGTTAACTGGACTAATTGGCCTATTTGAAAATTGTTCCTGCCATTGTACTTTGGAGTAGGTGACAGTGAGATTGACAGTGGGATCAAGGGCACCGTCTGAAGATTTGCTGATGACAGCCACCTGTGTGGTGCAGTTGACATCGTGGAGGGAAGGGGTGTCATCCAGAGGGACCTGGGCCAGTGCCAAGCTCATGAAGTACAACAAGAGGAAGTGCAAGGTCCTACACCTGGGTCTGGGCAATCCCAAGTACACCTAGAGGTTGTGTGGGGAAATGATTGAAGCAGCCCTGTGGAGATAGACTTGATGAAAAACTCAAGTCAGCAGTGTATGCTTACAGCCCAGAAAACCAATCAAATCATGGCTGCATCCAAAGCAGAGTGGCCAGCAGGGTGAGGAGGGGGATTCTGCCTCTTACTCTGCTTTATGAGACCTCCCCTGGACTGCTGTGTACAGTTCAGATGCCCCAATATGAGAAGGACATGGAAATGTTGGAGCAAGTCCAGAGGATAAGGATATAAGGATATAAGGCTGATAATATGACTGAAGCATGTCCCTGATCATGACAGGCTGAGAGTTGGGACTGCCTGGAGAAGAGAAGGTTGTGTGGGGGACCTCATAGCAGCCTTCCAGTATCTTCAGAGAGCCTGCAAGAAAAGCTGGAGAGGGGATTTTCATCAGGAATTTTAGTGATAGGACAAAAATTAGTGGGCACAAACTGAAAGAGGTGAACCTTAGGTTAGATATCAAGGAGAAATTCTTTACTGTAAGGGTGGCGAGGCACTAGAACATCTGGCATAGAAGAGTTGTGTATGCCTCATGCCTGGAAGTGCTCAAGGCCAAGTAGAATGGGGTATTGAGTAATCTGGTTTGCTGAAAGGTGTCCCTGCCCACAGCAGAGGAGATGAAACCAGATGGTCTTTAAAGTCCCTTGCAACTTTAATCATTCTATGATTCTATTTTATGGTTCTAAGGTGGAGTTTGATAGTCTTGACTTTTTACAGTAGTAATGCTGCAAATTTAAGAGAAATAAAATTTCAAAATTTGTGATTATTGTTTTTGTTACTTCTACAGATAAGAAAAAATTATTTTGGTCATAACTTGGTCTAGTCTGGGATAAATGGAATTAATAGGAACACTTTCCTAATAAGAAACACAGGCAACGCTTCAAGATTCATATTTGTAGTTGTTTTGTAGCTGGAAGCACAGTGAGTTTTTCTGGGTGGTTTGTGATTTCAGATGTATTTGGGCTGAGTTTAATCACTGCATCTGACCTTGCACAAACATGAACCCATAATAAAGACCGATGATGGTCTGAGTATTATTTTTGACTACAATCCAAGACTTCTGTTTTGCATTTCAGATTATTTTAATCTTTGTTCTCCTGTGATACCCAAGGAAAGTTACATCTCTCTGCCTTTTGTGGCTCCAGCAGGAAAATGGGGAGAACTCTTTATTTTGTAAAGACATCATAGCCTGTAAGACTGTAGGATCTGAGGACAAGTCAGGCTAATGGGGACTTCAGACGGTGTTCAGTCCAACCCACTGGATTGCATTGCAGCAAAGCCAGAGCTTTGTGGCTGCAAGTGGAGCTCTAGTTCTTCCTGAGTGTTCCCCCTCTGCATGCAGTTGTGTGCATACACTGGGATACCCACCTGCGCTACCTTTCCTGAGGTCTCTTGTTTCTCTTGCTCTCTACCCTATGTTTTCCAAGCAAATTGGTCTGTGATTTTTCATGTTCCATGGCCAGACTTTATCACATGCCAGTTGCTTCTCTGACATGTTAAAATCCATGTCATCCGAACTACTTGCTCTATAGTATTTTCAAGCAAATAAACATGAACTAGTGCATAGTATTTCTGACACATTATTTTTGATAGCAAAGGGCATCCAGTCCTAATTCCATTGTCTTCAAAGAGAAGTTTGTCACATACTGAAAATTCAATCATATTATGATAAATTATTCCTGGAAAGAAGCTTTGTGGATAGCTATTGGAGTGGGAATTTTGCCTTCTCAGAGCATATTTTAGTTTGTTAGGATAGTGATTTTTCTTCTTCATTCCTGCTACGAGGTACTAAGACACCTGGTCTGCTATTCTGTCATTTTGTACCTAAGACCTGTCATAGGTCTCTTCAAACACTTTTTCTGTTTTTTCTGGTAGCATAAATGTTGCCTTTGGTTCTGTCAACAAATGAAAATAAGTGTCTGGAGATTTGTTTTATGGATATTTCTCATACTTTTAATCTAGCCCTGTATTTCCAATTTTCTCAGAGCTGTATCAAACTTCCACACTTTGCAGCCTGTATAACCAAAAAAAGTCACTCTTTCTACATTATGAATAAGAGGGTGTCAACAAACCTTAGAAAGATCCTACCTGTACTTTCGTTGCTACATGTATAATAGAAGAAATCAGCAGTTTGATTTTTATGGACCAGGAAAGATCACCAGGCAGAAAGAAACAAATAGAAGTTTGTGCAGTATTTCTAGTAAAACACATGAGAACAAGGTGCAGAATTTAGCTTTGATGCCACAGACATGATTTTAGTTTCCTTCTCCATGTATACAATGGGTCATGAGATGCCAAAATTGAGCCTATGTTACACAGTAGATTTTTCATATTAAATTTGTAGAAATGTGAAAGCTGGTGATTGACAAATTATGCTAGCAAGAATGATCACATATAGGGCTAGCGGAGAAGTGGTCTTTAAATCATGAACATGAACATGTTTTGATTTCTATTCTCATACCAGATATGCAACTTTTTCTTCTTTACATCTGATAGGACAGTGCATCACTGCTGATAAGCAAGACTTCCCTTAATCAGTGTAGTGTCCTTAGAGCGTTTTTGTGTCTTAGCTTCCAAAAACAGCTTTTTTAGCTTTTATCCCCTTCTCAGATACCCATTGTTTCCTATCTCTGTTCGCAGCATAGCATGCAATCTAATTAACAAGCAATCATTGATTGAAATTCTTTGGTTATCTTAAAAAAAAGAAAGAAAGAAACAAACAAACAAAAAACACAAACAAAAAGCGCATACAAAAAAAATCCCCAAACCCCAATGATCACCAATAAAGAAGACAACTAAACAGTCAATATAAGATTCATCAAAATGTTTTTGTATATATCTCAAAATTGTATAAGACCTCAGCTATTTGTCATGCGATCAAAATTTCTTGGATATTCTATATCCTTCTTCAATTCTCATTTGCTCTCCCTTTACTTTTGTATTTATGTGTTAGAAAGGTGAGAAATGCAATCCAAATGACACCTAGACTAGTTACCAGGCAGAGATGATGGAACATTTTATTTTTGACAAAGAGTGGGTTTTTTTTTTTTTTTTTTTTTTTTATGATTAAGGTGAATATTTATTATGAGTGAATGAAAATGAAATGGTATGAAATAGAGGGGTGCTCACTTTTAAAAGATGAAGTAATGGACCCAGCATGAAAGGGAAAAACTCTTTGTTTTGTTGTGTTTTAGCCACAGCAATTTAATATAGGAGATAATTGTGACAGGATGTGTGAAGTTGAGACTCTCTGACTAGTGTTTTCAAATCTATGCAATAATTTGAATGTGCAACTCCCATTAGAATTTGATGGGAGTTTTGCTTCAGACACATTTTTATATTTTTCCCTACTGATATCGAAAACAAGACTGTATACAAAATAAAAATCGCTTTGTTACATTAATTTTTCACCCTGCTTTGCCTCTTTAATAGAGGTGTATCTGTAGATTCTCCAAGAAAACTTTTTAAAGTTTTAAAGGTTTATTTACTCCTGTTACTCAGATGACCAAGGCCATGCAGAAGATCATGAATACTGATGAAAAAAGGCAGATGGGCAATTTTACACAGCCCTAGCTTATATGCTGGCACTGATTCATGAGATGTGTGCTTCAGTCCTTTAATCCTGAGTGTGCTGTCCACATTGTAGTTCCTTTTATTTAGAGCATTTGCCTCACAAAATTTTTAAGTGAGAAGAGACCTACCATTTTCTGTGCAGCCTCTCCAGGCAAATGAGCTAGTCAAGGCTTTTCCTGTTGAGCTATCTTTGGGAGTGCAGGCCAAGGAGCTTTACTGGGATTTTCTTCAACTTCATCTCTGATCATATCTCATTTCTTAATTTTTTAAATTAGGGAATCAGCAAATCAGCCTCTTACGCTTTGCCCTCTGGCCCTGCCTTCCTGTGGGATACAGAATTTCTGCACCACACCTGTTGCACACCCAGGTTTGCCAGCACTGCTGCGGCCCCACAATTAGGTCCCTGTCCCCTGGCAGTACCTTCCCCTAGCAGAATAAAAGCAGTAGCCATAGACTCTGACTGTTGTCAGAGTTTCAAAGCAAACACCTGAGATGTGGCCAGAGGGGATGGCTTGTTTCTTGAATGATGCTTTGTTAGAATAACAACTTCCAAAGTTTGCTCTCAGTCACTCATCACCCAGTTGCTCCTTTTTTTTTTTTCCTATCCCTTCTATCTAAGCAAGCACAGTGTCAGTATAGTTGTATTACTATACCCCCAAGAATTATTTTGCCAGGATGTAATATCTCTGCAGGCTGGAATGACTACTACATGCAATTCAAATATATCTGTGATATTTTACTTGCCTCAGTAAAGTGCTGCACTGCACATTTGGATTCAGGTCATAATTTTTTGAATTTAAGTAGCCTAAAAACTCATTTCTTCCTGAAGATATTCCTTATTCTGCTTGGAGAAACATGAAAACTGCTTTTTAACACCCGACTATATGTGTGGACTGTTTGTGTTTATGACAAGGATATTGGTCACAAACACTCAGTGGAGAGGGGTTTAATTGCAGAGGTAATCTCATAACTACTAAAAATGTTGACTCTTGAATGCCATGTAGGCCGAGGTCCAATGAACATCATTGTTCATGGTACTGTGTAAAGTGTGGGCAACATGCATACAGAGGCTAACTGTTCTACGAATATTCAGCACTTACAATGAATCACAGTGGTGTGGATTACAATTTTCAGATTTTGAGCCTTGGAATGATAATACAAATTTGAATTAAAAATTATACTACTATGGCATAAGCACAATGAATATGTTTATATAAATATTCGTATAGTTATAATTAAAAGCCATTTTTCAGTAAAGTTTCTATGAAGCTTTAAAAACTTTTAAACATCATTTTCTTTTCAGGAATCTGATTCCATTACACCAGACTAGCCTATTCAGAATGTTAAAATTAGGAATATGCTGCTGTCCAAGTGACATTTCATCTTGAAATGCTGGAAGCTGTGTAATAGGGTGTATTTGGCTCAACTGGAGTCCTTTTCTTTTCTCTCATGTTTCACCTCATCATATTCCTACACTAACAGGATGTCTAAACTCACCAGGAAAAGAAGACAAGTTAGTGGCATTTATAATATCTTTTTCTGAAAAGCAAATAACTCCCCACTTTCTCAAGAGGTGATTAATGGAAGCCATTCCTGTAGAAAAACTCATCAGCCAGTCCTTTCTCTTTATTGCCTACTCTGGCAGGATTTAGTCTTGTACTTTTTCTGTTGAGAACCCTAAAGAGTTATATGTTGCTCATCTTGCTGCCAAAAAAAAAAAAAAAAACCCCACAAAACAAACAAACAAACAAACAAACAAACAAAAAACAAAACAAAAACAAACAAACAAAAAACCCCACAAAAACCAAAAACCCCCAGTTCTTTTGCCACAAATTTCTCAGAAGTCCATGTTATCTGAAGTGCACTAAAAATACTGGAACTATATTTGTAGGACACCTAATCTATTCCAGAGAAGTCTGGGGCATGCAAACTGATTTCTGATATGCTTGGTCCAGTATAATTAACAGCCCAACACCACCTGCAGTGTAACAATTCTTCTTATAGAAATTGGGAATTATTAGAGCAGAGTGGTAGTTGAAAACAGCTTTTGGATAGACCTGTACATATATAAACTCTCTTTAAATACAGTTTATGTACATTTATTAAAATGAGACAGAACTTGAAATGAAAATTGAGTGAATTCTGTTTATGTTCAGAGGACATTTAGCATCACCTGTACAATATGCATGAAATATGTTTGATAAGGCTGTTAACTTTGATAGGAAATTAATATTAATTAAATAAAGCATTACTATAGTTATACCTAGAAGACTTGAAAAATTGAAGTCAGACTATTTACAGACTGTGTTATAGTAATTGGTATCTGCTGTGTCTTTTTTTTCTTATTTCATCTAATTAATAGTATATCAGAACTCTAATGTCATGCTAAAAATACTGCTACATTAGCTGTGTGCTTTAAGAGCCTTTTTCTGTTAGACTTGAATCCAATCACATTGATTCCAGGAAGATTTGAGTGCCCTTGGTCTCTCACCATTTCTGCAATGGCCACCTTGCTATTTCCTTTATGATATAGGCATGAAGCCCAACAAAGGATCTTCATGATTCTTTGTCCTGCTTAACCCTGTGTTGTCCTGGCCAAAGGCAAAACTTACCAGCAGTTGCTCACATCACACAGAAGTGAAGAGAATATGCAAAGTTGAAGATTCCCACTCTGCTCTCTTCCAAGCAGAGTCAGGCATGGGAAAAATATTGTGTCCTGTGATAATGAATGCAGAGGATAACCTGAGCACTAGTGCACCCTGAGCAATAGGAGTCAGAAGCTAAAATAATTGCCACTATACCAAATAGCTGAAAAGATCTATTACGCATAAAATATGCAAGACTTCTAGAAATAAGATTTTATTTGTGCAGCTTCTGGGGAG
Source organism: Sitta carolinensis (assembly GCA_032173965.1). Taxonomy (NCBI): domain Eukaryota; kingdom Metazoa; phylum Chordata; class Aves; order Passeriformes; family Sittidae; genus Sitta; species Sitta carolinensis. The sequence goes on from CM063313.1 coordinate 54,400,833, forward strand.
ATTTGTCAAATGATCCACTCAAGACATCACTTTGTTTTCTCTGGTTTTGGTGATTTCTTGTCCCTGCCCTACCACAGTGTGGCTGGTGTAGTTGAGTCACTCCTCTGACGCCTTTGTAGTGCTCAAGTACCTCGAAGGTAACAGCCTCACCCTAAGAAATGAGTGTTCTCTAGTAACACTGAATGTTACTATCCTCATTCTGCTCTCAGTACTTTGTGTTAAGTAGAGCTGCAAGACTACAGGTTGGACTTTTAAAGGCAGGTCTGCAGTGAAAAATAAACATGTCGTTGACTTTGTTGGTCTGTGTGGCACTGGACTCAGCAGACACCCACTCCACCTGCAGCAGGAAGAAATGCTGTGTTGGTGATGGAATTCTCCCCCTCCAGTTCTGGATGAAATTATTACTTGAAAGCAAACTTCATTTCTCATTTCAGACTTCAGGCTGCCCTTAAGGGACCCAAATTGAGTGACAGATAACTAAATACCACTGAAGAAGGCTGAGACATCCTCATTTATCTGCCAAAACACTGAAGTGAATTCAGAGAGGCATGGAATCTCAGGGGAAAAACATGTTTTTCTGGCGTATTTCTGTTAAAATTAGTTTTTCCAATCTTTGGAGTTACCTGTTTTGGTTGGAAGTAGGCATACCATGGTGGTTTAAATTCTTAGGTTTTTCCATAGCATGAAATGAAGAAATACAGAAACCCCCGTATTTCAACAGCTGCAGACAAATGACAAGCCATGTACAACACCTAATAATGTTTATCAGCTGATGACCTCTACAGAAAAAATTAGCTAATATCTATTTGGTTTTTATTTTTTGCAATCTGGTCAAGGGCTTGAAGGATTACCTAGTAGTTCCAGTAAAAGGATAATTTTTTTATCTCTGTATTTGCATTTATAGAGCTGCAAGTCGTTTTTTGCTGTGCTTGTAGATTCTTGCTTCATATTTTAACTCAGGAAGCATTTAAACACCAAAAATATTGCTATTTGCAGTGGAAGATTATTGCAATGGGGATTTTGTGAAGATGTGGTTTTGATGGGTGTTTGCTTGTCTGTGTGCATGTTTGGTTTTTTTAATTGATAATAACATGCCTAATGAGAACTTTTTGCTTTCTTTAAAGGCATTAATTGTAAGTGAATCTTTTTTGTGACAGGGTGTTGTTCTTTCATCTCCTCTTTATGTTTTATGATGTTTTTAGAGACTGAATTATGTACCCACATTTTCTCAGAAACCACTTGATTGCTGATAATTGTTTAAGAGAACAGACTTTTTTTTGGTGCTGCTATGAATTCCGTCACACCACTGGAAACCTAACAGAATAATGATGACACCTTTAGCACAAAACCCTGAAGAAGGGGTTAATATAAGATGTGCTACTCATCAAGATTCTGTGGAGTCAGCTGAAGTTCAAGGCAAATCTACAATAACTTTCAATTGCACCAAAATGTCAGTTTTGGATTTATTTTGCCTAATTAGAGGTGTTTAGAGACATGTTAACGTCTATTCACAATAAAGAGGTCAAAGTATAACAGCTGATTATCAACACATAATGGCAAATATAATGACAGGTGAGCAATTTTAATTTGGTCCTGATTCTGTTTTACATAAAAATACGGTGAATTCTTTAATCATAATTTTGCAAAGGCCTTTTCAATCCCCAGGGACTGAGAAATGGCTATTCTGTCCCTAATCAGACCAAACTCCAGTCTTATTTTCCTGGTTCAGCTTCTTGCTCATTCCTACCAAACTTGGTTTCTTAGCCATTTATCCCAATTTGTTGGTTTTGGCAATTTTGCACAAATCCAGGTATCATCTTCTGTTCCTTGCTTAGATGAGTTAAGGCCCACATGTTGTCCAGGTGGTCATTCCAAGCAGTAATAAGTTCTCTGCTCTTATTTCAGGATTGGGTGTGAATCCATTGTGGCTCTGCAATCACAGAACTGTGATCATGAGGAAGGTGTAAAGATTGGGGCATTAGTGAAGTAAACAGCTGGGCATATCTGGGCTGAACAAGTAGGAACTGAAGTTTTTTCAAAGGTATGGTGGCAATAAAGAGCATATGCTTCTCAAAAAATTTAACTCCCTGCCAAAATTATGCATCTTTTCTTCAAAACATAAGAAGATAATGCTTTCTGTTCAAAGATGAGCTACAGAAAGATTTTCTTTTGGGCTTTTTGTTTGTTTGTTTGTTTGTTTTTTAATTGGAGGAAGCACTTACTTTTTTCCTTTACCTCTTTCTCAGAAGCATAGGAATCATTTAAACTTTCCAAAACCATTCAGTTGAGGGAAATCCCCAGTATGGAAGACTCTAAATAATCAATAGAAATCGATCTTAAAATGAGAATTTCTGGGGTCAAGTATTTGTAGTTGTGACCATTACACTAATTCATTACGTGAATTTCATATACTCATCTGGTTAAAAGAAGTGTGTATGTATACATATATGCATAGATATTTGTTCAAGACCAGACATTCATACTGCAAACAGTAATTTTTAGGTCTTTCAGAAAATATAACTCATGGTCTCATATTCCTGTAAGGAAACTTACAGAGATGAAGTAGGAATCAAAGTTTAAGTGTCTAGCCAAATAACAAACACAAGAAAAATAGTTTCTAGAGGTCTGCTAATTTGTCAATATAGATGATCCTAAAACATTCTTATTAATGTGTTACCTATGAAAAGGAAAATTATGTTGGCAGAAAATAGTATTACAACCCTTGTGAAAAGAATTACATTTTTCTAAGAACCTTCCCTTACTGTTAATTGCCATTACCACTTTTCCCTAGATTATTCTCACTCTCAGCCCATGTTTGGAGAGGGCTCATGTCAGGTGGAAGGCAATACCTTGGCTGAGGAGGTATGCAGTGGTGGGCTTTATCCTATGATTTCTGTCTAACAAACCACCATTTCCGATCCTGTTTGCTGTGCACAGCACTAATTTCTATGAAGAATGTTTTGCAAAAATTAGGTTCTCTTTGTCAACAGGGTCAGCGTGGTCAAAATGCCTTGGTAGACAGGAGCTGTAATCCAAAGTGGATAGCTGTCTTAGTTTGACCAGCCCAGAGGAGTGAGCTGGCTTGGTAGGAGATTGGCATTTTATTAGACTAATGAGAAAGCATTTTCTAGTTCTTATTACCTTTGAAAGGAAGCCTGGGAAGCTCTTTCTTTCTGGCCGTCAGAGCACACACCTCTGCCCTCTCTCAGCCCTGGGCAGAGTGTGAGGGAGGGGGAGGCCACACTGGCCAGGCAGGGCTCAACTAATTTGAGAAACATTTGTCGACACAAAATTGGCTCTGCTGCTGGCCTGAGCTGAACTTTACCTTTGCTGCGTCTGGTGAGGGGGGGAAGGGGAGGCACGATGAGGCAGGCCAGAGCACCTGATGAGACCAAGGGGTGGAAGAGAATTTCGGAAATCTGTCCAACTTTCCCATGGCTGCCTTCTGGGCCTGAACCCTCTGAGAGTCCCCCCAGCACGGCTTTGAAACATGACACCATGGACTACTGTGGACAGATGCTGCTTCTTGTTAACTCCTTCAGTGCATCGGTGCACAGATGGAATTTAGAAAGTCTCCATCCTCTCTCCAGTGAGAGAAATTAGAATGCAGATGTGTAAAGACCACATAAAGTATCAAAGTCAGTCAAGAAAGAGTGCAAGTCCAAGTAGAAAGGATGTAAGAAGTTGCTTTTAAGCTATAAAAAACTCTTGTAAGCTATAGTAGTTAGTTATAACATTAGAATGTTTCCTTTAAACCATAAAGAAGTATGGGGGAAATAAAAGAGTTCAAGTTGTAGACCTGAGAAAAGAAATGAAATTTCTCTGAAGTTAAGGAGACTGTTGATTTCATGAGAAGTTAAACAGAGTAATGAAGTAATAAAGACTCTTTGTCCTCAAAAATAAAAGTAAATCTCTGTTCCTTAGAAGTAATGGTAGTCCCAAAGACAAAGAGAACCTTTGTTTTGAACAGTTATCTTTAAACTAAGACCTCATACATCGATGTGGCCCAGAGACACAATTGTAAACATGGGAGGAATTTCATGAACGCAAAAAGATCCGGGCACTTGCATGTTCATGAAGAATGAATTTACAAAAAAACTGGTTTTCATGTAGAAAAATTGACCATAGGGAACAAAAAGTGCTTCCCTCCCTAAATAAACTGAAAAAGACTGTTTTAGAAGTAGAAAACTGACTAAGATTTCTGAGTGTTGTTTTCTTTACATTGTTGGCTGGGAGAAAAAAAAAAGGTGGGGAGGGAGGAAGAGTGTTTTGAAAGTTCCATCCTCATTCTTGCTATTTTTGTTTCTTTTAATATTAGTTAATAAAGTCTTATTACTTTTAAATTCAAGCCCGCTTTGCTCTTAATTGAAAACTTTAAAATTAGCAAAAAAATCAAACCAGAACAAAAATTTGTGTTTCTGCCCAGTTTCGAATTGAAACCACAACATTAGCTTATTCAACTGATATGGTTTTTCATATTTCATAGGTATTGATGTCTAGAGAGGCTACCTGGAACAGAGGCTAGACAGTGTTAAATTAATAAAGTAGGTATTTATTAAAAGGCCTTCAAAGGATACACCTTTGGCAGTACAAGAGCCTGGCCATGGCTCAACCCAGGATGGATGCAAGATAGGTGACCAGCCATGAGTTTTCACACCTTTGCAAGTTTTGTTTCATTTACATATTGGGGTTAATTGTCCAATTACTGCTACAGGTTATGAAGTCCCATCCTCCCAGATTGCTCTCCTCAATTTGCTGTTGTTTATATTTTTAGGCCCAAAGCTGCAACAGTGTCCTTGGTTCTCAGGCTGGAGAAGGATTGTTTTGTCTAACTAAACTGTGAAGAGAACTTGCTAACACTTTATATGAAGTTCAGAGTTACACAGTAATGCAGTACAGAATCTGGAATATATGAAAGCTAAAACTTAAGGCATCGGTATCAGCAAGGTCATTATGTTTCCTGTTTCTCAGATGGTCATGTTTTTAAAATTTCAGAACAATTCCATGAAGGCAGTCTGTGAAGGCTCAAGGTAGCATGGGGATCAGCTGGGGCTGGTGAAAGGCTGTTGTATTACACTAAGTAGTTTTGTGAAATTATACTGGATGCTTTGTATATCCACACAAAAGATGTAACTTTCCCATGAACCTTTGTGCCCCTGTACCTGACACCACCCCTCCCACCTGTCCTGGAGTCTGCCCCTATTGGTCAGCAGACCCTCCCTTCCCCCTCCCCTTTCCCAAGGGGGCACAAAACCACCTGGCCAAGTGCCCAGTGCCCTCTTTCCTACCAGGCTTTTCATGGAGTAAGTTCTGTAATAAAGCAGCAGGACTGTGCCTGAATAGGAAGAGCGCCTTTTAGTCTTTTATCCGCGTCCTCGCCACAGTTCCCCCTCTGAGGGACTGGTGCTAGCCCAGCAGGGACCCTAGAGATGCAGGAACTGTGGCAAAAGGCGAACTGCCTTGACTGGGCATTAGTCCCTTGGGGTGACTGACCACCCAGCTTTTGAGTAAAGCAATTTACTCTTTGGTTGCATTACAGAGTAGAAGTAGTGCTTCAGAATAATGGTGTTTGACAGAAATTAGAAAAATCAGCCCCCAAAACAATATGAGGGTGGCAGTGTGGAATAGAACACAGTGGGAATCTGTAGGCCAGGAGAAGAATATCTGTATTTAGCAGGGACTGAATACAGTAAGAAATGTGACATCAAATTTTTGTAACATGAGAACCCCAGGGGAGCTGGTTGACTGAGAAGAATTTAATGATAACTAGCCAAAAAAGTTTTCATGAGAAACATCATTATAGAATGAAGTGCTGTGTATATTATTTTTGAAAAATATTAATTTTTATCAAATATGGCTCTTGGTGAAGATAATTTTTTCTCAACTTGTCTATATTTTTTCATTTTAAACTCTGAAAAATAACCTCAGATAACTATTTGTTTCAGTTGTCATGAGGTATGAAAACTTTTTCTCTGTAACAATACAGGAAAAAGGAAGCTATCAAAGAAAAAGAGATGAACTTTAAAGACCATGACATAGAGCTAAGGATTATCAGTGATGATGCTCTGCTTTGATTTCAACACGTGCTTAATCTTTAGAGGAACAAGAAGTTTTTGCTGAATTGAAATCTGTACGTAAATTTCTATCTTTTTCAGGTTTTTATTTCCTAGCAGCACTTTCTATATCTGAATGAAGTCTCTGATGAGTTGAGCTCACATGAAAGATATAATTTTGTATACTGTGACACTAATAAATATGATTTTGGTGAACATTTTTCTTAATGAGGAGATATGCCGGTTACGGGACATTGCACAAATACTGCATAAATACAGGATATGTTTTAGACAACAGAAGGCAGGATTTTTATTTTTAAGAAAAACAGTGTCAAAAGTGTCAAATGTAGTGATACTGCCTATATGTTGCCTTTTCCAACCTAGAATGTAACTCAAGATGATTTTAGTATAGGAGGTAACAAAAAAGTGGATCTCTATTTGGCAGCCTCCAGGGGCTGTAATGGAGAATTTCCACAAAGGCCCACCCACACAGGGTGAATACACTTCTTGTAAGTTTGGCAAATCAGCATAATTGACAAAAAAAGCACCAATTAGGAGGACAAGTGGTGATAAAATTCACCCCAGATTAAACTTCTTGTCAGGAGCCCCTCCCTCAGCACTAGCTGTGCTTTTTAATGAAAATGTGTCTTGAAAAGTTGCTCTTCAACCCTGGTAGCCAAGAAGAAGCAAGATAGCACTGGGGCCTTTGTTGTGGGTTGGGTCCTCTTGTAGAATTTTTTTCCCATAAGTTTCCAGGGAACTGATCACTGGGTATTTGTGGATAGTTAAGAAAGACAACAGAAGTGGCTGAGGTGGAGGGAGAGGAGGAGCACGTGGACTTCACTTCTTTTTTGGGGGATGTGCTTGTCAGGAGAAGAAACAGCAGGCTGTGGTTTCCAGACTTCGAGGGGGAGATTTTTCTTTCACTGGCCCCACTGGAGCAGAGTTCAGGGTTTCCTGCCACGGTCTCTCCGTGTGTGCCCGCAATCCTGACCCTGCCCCTGTCTGCCTGGCCAGGAGCCGCTGCAGTTCCTGCCCCCCTCGCTGTTCCTTGGCTCCTGCTCCGAGTGTTCTCCACGCCTCAGCCCGCACCCCTGCCTGCCGGGACTCGTGCTGCAGCTCCAGCCACCTCCGGGGAGCTCCTGATCCATCTCCAGCATCCCGGGACTCTGCACCACAGCTGCCTGTGTCGGGAACTGCACCAATGGGGAAAGGGTGCCAGTGGCAGAGAAAACTGGGACTGTTTGCCTGGTTCTGTCTGCTGTTCAACTCATAGTTATTGTTGTTCTGTTTTGCCTTACTAAACACAAGTAAAGAACTGTTATCCATATCCTCACATCTTTGCCTGAGAGCCCCTCAATCCTAAAATTATAACAATTCAGAAGAGGAGTTTTGCATTCTCCATTTCCGGAGAGGATCCTGTTTGTCCTTAGCTGATACCTGTCTTCTAAACTAAGACAGGCCTTGAACCTCCCAGGGCTTGGAGCTCTGGAATTTGTTTTCTCTTTCTGCTTAGGGAGAGAGCATGGAAAAGTACTAGGAAAACTAGCTAGAATACAATTACAGGCTACGAAGCTGCAGATATGTCTGCAAAGAACACAGAGAACATATAAAAGTAAAAAGGCAAAACCCAAGATGGCATCATAAGAAAAGAGAAGCAACAGAACAATCTTGACCCACTGCGCTCTGTTGCCAGGGAGGTGATAAAGTTACTAGAAAGAGTGCAGAACCATCGGTGCAAAGATTCTTCCTTTTGTTAAGAAGCTTTCCCTGTTTTGTCCATGGCTTGCTTTGTATGTTCAGAATAAAGATAAGCATTAAAGGACATTTCAAAATTATTTCCAAATCAAATTTACAGTGATCAGGGGGTAGCCATTGTTCTTGTTTCTAGTCTGTCTTCATCATCTTGTCAGTCTCCGAGAGGAGTGAAGGTGTCCATGAAGCTAACACTGAGCTAAGCCCACAGGAAGCCTTGGTGTTTGCATTGTATTTTGGCTGAACTGATGTGTTCTGGAGGCTGACCTGGAAGAGAGACCAGACAGAGCAAAAGGATAAAGTAGGTATTTATTACAAGGCCTCAGTGGGTACACCTGGGCAGTACAAGAGCCTGGCTGGGCTGTGCCCAAGACGAACCCCAAAATGGTCACAAAATGGACACCTGATCATGAGATCTCACACTTTTATAAGTTCTAGTCCATTAGCATATTGGAATCAATTGTCCAACTTCAGGTCATTAAGCTCCATCCTCCTTGTTTTTTCTTCTCACTTCACCATTGTTTTTGTTCTAGGCCCTGAAAGTTGTCATTGGTATCAAACTAGAGAAGGAATTGTTTTGCCTATCTACTTTGAGAAGAGTGCTTAGTAGCATTTAATATGAAACCTAAAACTACCCGCCAAAACAGCACAGAATCTAAAAATTATAAAAGCTAAAACTTAAGGCATCAGAACCACTTGAGACAGGCAGACATGAGCATGTGAGACAGAAAAACTGCCTGTGAGGGATGGAGGTCCATGATATTCCAGTCTCTACTGTTGGTCCGATCTAATATGCAAAGTTAAGAGAACGCAGTAATTTGCTACAGCCAGGGCTCTGCTGTGTGTGCTTGTTTGTGAATGTGTGGGTTTGTGTAATCGGAACTAAATTATAGTAAATGAAGTTTTCTTACCCTCCTGAGAACTCCATATTAAATACTTCCAGACAGCTCAGTGCTGGAGATAGAAGAAAGTGTAACCATAGTGATGGAATGGAAATTATTTCTTTGTTCTTAGGCTGCTGTGTCCTACAGATAGTGCTGTTTTCAAGGTCAAATATATATTAGAAAGAGATAAAAACTGAAGAAAAATATGCTGGCTTAGCTGCAAAAGCTAATTTATTTTATGCATTATAAATTGTGTTAAAAACTACTAAAATGAGATTTCACAGCAAGAACTAAATGTGTGGTTTCACAAAAGTAATTTCCAAAGATGAACATGGTTACAGAATGCAGCTTTAAAAGCTTTTCAGGCCATCAGAGAAAACAGCAAAGCTATCAATTACTATATTTCAGTGGTGCTTCTGTCAGAAATATAATGGTAATTTTAGCATTCTCCTCAGCATTTGCTAAATTAAGAATGTCTGCTAACAGATCAATTAATTGGAGCATTATTTAATTTAATGACAAGTAATCCATCAAGAAATGCTAATCAGTTTTTAAAAAACCAAAACATTCTGGCATCTATTTCCAAATGGCAGAAATAGTAGGGCCCTGACATGCTGAAATGATAGTTGTAATTTTGAGGATTTGAGGTTAAGACCAAGAATTCTTCTGAACAAGCAGAACCCCTTCTGGTCAAGGTATTGCCCAGTACTGAGCTCCAACACCTAGTGTTGCGGTGCTCTCCTGAAAATATTGTAGACTAGGAAGCCCTGCCACCCTTCAGTTAATGTGGTCCCCTGATCTGTGCCTTTTCCAGACATGGATGAATATGTACAAAATGCTGTTCCCATTATGATGCTTAAAGTCACGGTCAAAAATGCAGCAGATCAGAAGTTTTACTTCTTCAGGTCTTCAAGAGCCTCTCCCCTCTGTCCCAGGGAAGTACACAAAGCAGGCTTTCCATTACTTGTGCTTCATTGTAGTGCAAGGCTTGGCAGCCAGCAAGGCAGAATTTCTTGTGGGGGGGCAAGATGCCTCCTGGCAAACCGGTCTTGCAGTGAGTCTGAGGGAGCGCAGATGTGGCAATTTAAATAATGCTTTTTGTTTGCAGCTGAAGACTAGAGGATTTTTCTATATGACTCAGAATTTTATTCAGAGTAATTCATTGCAGAAAGCCCATTTTGCTCACCTCCATTGCATAGATGGGGGCCAATGCAAATTAGTCTGCTGTAGTGTGCCAGGAGACAGTCAAGGGAAAGGGGCAGAGGAGGCTTGCAGAAGGAGCAAGGTGATCCCAGAATGAGTAATCAATCAAATAAGTTTTGTGAGTCTCTTCAGTTAAATATGCCTTCTTTCTTTGAACTCATCCCCTTGCTGCCTTTTTAGCCTTATTTTGGGGAAAGTTCCTTTGCATTAGCCAGGGTAAAATTACAAGACAAATATAAACAACTAATCCAGCTCCCAAAGAAAAAAGACAATGAGTAGGAGGCCATGGTTGCAGAGGCATTGAGGTTTGTTCCCCTGTGACAGCAGTCATTGAAATAGTGATATTTCATTGTTGTCTACTCCTAAGCAGATGTAGGAGTCTGGTTTTAGTGCAAATGAGTAAGCTGAACTTGTATTTTGGTAATTCAGGGAACTTAAAACTTCAGGCAGAGCATGGGTTGATTTATTTTCTCCATTATGCTAACATAACTCTAATGTGAACCTGAAGGACCCCAATACACACATTAGGAGAGCAAAAACTGCTGTAATATTTGTATGAGGGAGGGTCTGAATTTCTCAGGATACTTTAACTAAAACAACATTTTGATGTTAGCAAACTTAGTGGGTTTGTTTCTTATCAGGGAAAGGCAAGGTGAGATTTGACCAGTAAGTCAATATTTACAAACAGAGAATGAAGGGAACAAGAGGACTGAGATGACTGAGACAGGGAGAAAGGGATGGCTAAATGGAAAAAAAAAAAAAAGAAAACCCACCAGCTGATGCTTGTTCTTCCTACCATACTCATGCTATTGTCTCCAGCCACAGGAGCTACTGCAAAGGACTCCGTGATTCTGGGAGTGGAAACCAACTCATCTGTACCAAAAACCTTTTCTTTGTGGTGAAGGTAATTTTTTCCTATTCTGAGTGTCTGTCTAAGATATTGGAAGGTCTTTGGATACAGCTGAGTTTAAGTGAAAAACACTCACCCTTGAGCTGGGTAGCTGAGACCTTATCTACTTTCTGCAGAGATCATTAGTCAATATTACAACCTGAATCTGTGCTACTGGTTTTTGGGGGGATTTTGTGTTTCTGTCTTCACCAAGATTGCATCATCTCTTAAAAGCTTTCCTCTTCAAATCATTGGTCCCTGCCTAAACACTTTTGAGGAGGAAATGATACAGAAGACTAAAAATGTTCCAATGATATCTACATCTGAATCAGTTCCCCTTATTAATCTCCAGACAATCTGGATGCAATCATATGATTTTGTGACACTTTCTCATCTGGAGATGGATCATCTCCCTGCAACGTGTATTCTCTGTTCTGTCAGAAAGACCTATTGGTCTTCTTAGTATTTGGAATAATCCTCAATGCTTTTTTGATGACTGTTTATTGTACAGCATGTGGGAATGTCATCCAGAGACCCAGTTTCCTTTGGAATTCACAAAAATTATATCCTCCTCAGGATAAGTTCTCCCCTTCATTTAGTGAAGTGACTCCTTAAAAAGGTCAGATGAACTCAGCTTCCAGAAAACCACTTCAGTCCACTGGCCATGAATAACATCTAAAATTTGATCAAATATAAGCATTTACTTTCTAATGGCTGCTGAAATCAATCCCTTTCTCCTGAGTGTCCTGCAGAGGCAGTCTAGGCTCATTTCCTCATGGTACATTCAGACTACCACAGTTCAGTTCTGGAGAAGGGTTTGATTTGATTTTTTAGTATTGAAACTGCCACCTGATCTTGAAATTGATTTCCTAAATCAAATACCACTTTTCTCCTTCTGTATACTTCACTAAAATTCAACATGCTTTATTGAAAATTATTTTAGAAGTACAGGAAACTGATATTTTAAATCATACTTATTTTCTAAAAATGAAACAAATGAATTTTGAAAGAGTTATGACTCTTTTTGCACTCTAAACAGATTTTACATTGGAGAGGTTACACCATTGATGCACATTTGCTTGGGAGACATTGTGGAGATGGAGCTTGGTGATGGCTTCATAAGAACAGCACAAGAGCAGACCAGCCATTTCGCAGTCTGGCATTGATCAAATTACCAGATTATCTGAAACAGATTGATGGGATTTCTGTTACTTTCCAATCTGACATTTCAAAAGCAAGTAATGACTTCCAATGCCATACATTTGTGGCTAGCCAATCAGAAACATCATAAAAGTTTTGGGGGTTGAAGGGCAGGAGGTATGTGAGCAGGCTGAGAACCTGGGCTGGTACAAATGTGCAGGAACAAGGGAGCCCAGTTGGTATTTCTCACCGTACTCACGTGAAAAAGGTTGATGGCATCTGCCATCTGTAGCAAAGCTGCCTTGGACACTGAGAGGCTGAACTTCAGTGGCATGTGTGAGTTCCCAGGGTATCTGTGAGCAACTGGTCAGAATGATGCAAACACTACCTGACTTTGTTTTTTCTCCTTATCACATACCTCTGTTTATATGAAGGTGTGGAATGGAAGATGCTGGCATGCCATTCTGGATCTTAGCAGTGTTGATTCTTTGGTATTTTTTTCAGATAAGAAGTTGGAAACTACCATGGGGTTTAACATGATTTAAATACAGCTTACTCCTATGTTAAAACTTAGCTCTTTTTCCCCACAAAGAGATTGAAAGCAGTACATAATCCCTTCACAATTTGAGTAAATCCTTAATTCAAATAATTTAGCACAGTTATAGTAAGTTAATTCTGGGATGAATAAAGAAGCTGATGAGAGTGAAAGGGATGGGGAACAATGCAATGAATTCTTTCTTGGGTAAGGGTTCTCATTTCTGCATCTGTTTCCCATGCTATGATATCTGTGGGGCCCCTCATGGGCCCTTCTGTTGTGGAGATCTTATTGGTGACACAAACAAAGAGCGTTGCCTTTGCTCAGGGAGATGGACATCTGTGTGTGAGATGGCAGGGGGTCACTCTGGCAAGAAGGGGCAGAAAGAGGAGCAATAGGGCAAGACTTTTTTCTGAACCATTGCAATGGATGAAAGGCTTAGGGACAGAGTCAGAGGCAATGAGAGGCATTTTATCACTTCATCAGCTATCATGCAGTACTTGACAGTTCTGCTAGTTTCCTCGGGAAGTTAATTTGTCCATTTGCCACTTTAAAATAACGATTCACTTTCTACATGTGTTATAAAGATACTGAGAGTGCTTGTCAAGGAATAATTTATGCTCTGATCAAAGAAATATTTTCTGATGCTTCAACTTCTACATGACGGCAACAGCTGTGTTTACAGACTGTGGGCCACTGTGCAGCAAAACGCCCTCCTCAGTCATGAGCTCCAGCAGCAGAGGAGTGTGCCAAAGCCAGCATGAGTGGAAAAAGATTTAAAGAGTTCAGTTTGGCCACAGGAAATTTAATGTGCTGGTGGGATACTAAGAAAGGCTTGTCATGAAGAGATGAGGCAGTGGGAATGCCTAGAGATAAGGAAGGGTGTACTTCTTCTATGGCTTTTGGGCAGATATCGTGAAGTTATACTAAAGTCAGAATTCCAGATAAAATTCATTAAAGATATCCAGAAGGGTACATAAATCCTACATCTATCTCCAAAAGGAAACTCAAGAGATTTGGGCATATTTCTGGAAAAGTCAGTGAAAACAATAATGGAAATTCATCCTGCAGATTAACAGAGACATCCTAGAACATTTCTTTCCGTTCTTGTAATTGATTTAACAGGACTGGCTGGTAAACTACATTGCAAGTTACTACTAAAAATGAAATGCAGGTTAGTTGAACATGCATTATCAGGACTGTAGTTGGTCAGATTAGTGCAAAATCAGATGCCATTCTAGTAAAACTGAAGCAAGCAGTCAATTATCCATTTAAACCAACTTTAAAAATCACTGCTGAGTGTATTATATATTTCTCTTCCCCTATTCCCTCACACACATGCACTTCCTTTTGTGCTATGGAGCATTCATAGCTATATTGAAACATAATTTGAATATAATTTTAGATATCATTTGCCTATGAGATTTTTCTCCTCATAAGAACAGGCCAGAACATCTTTTTCTCCTGAAAACATAGTCAAGATGACTCCAGTCTGTTTGATTGGCCATGACTGTTAATGGAAATCTGGTTTTAATTCTGCTTCAGGCTGATATCATGTGAGACTGTCTCCTTTTCTCCTAAATTTTGGTGCTTCTAGAAAAGACTGAGATCCCATGACATGGCAGTGTTATTGACTGCTCTATAGACTGGCAAAAGGAGGAACAAGGATGAGTTCATGAGGATTTTCTTGTTCCACGAGGAGCTCACGGATTCTGTACATCCATATCTCAAATTTCTGCAAAGGGAGGATGATGATGATGAAAAACAGTTCTTATATTTCTGCAGAAACAGAACACATATTCTGCATGCTTTGAGGGATACAAAGAATACTTTCATAGCAATTGAAGAAATTGAATTATGTTAGTGGAAGATGAAAGAGTTCTGAATTGGGTGATAACTATTTCATTATTTTACATGAAAAAATTCACAGGTTTCATTTTCAATGACAGATATACCACCAAGCACCCTGAACACAGCACCCATGAGACTAAAACAGACAGAAATAATTTGATTCTGATGTTGGGACAAGCAAGTCAGACACCATTTGAGGCTGGATTCTCTGCAAGGGTTTCTATTTATTCCCCCATTCTTTAGGTTTAAAGATATGGTTTCAGGATTGAGAATGGATTTATTTGAGGCAGTGAGGCAGTTTATGAACACAAGTATGTTTCTAACTAGTTTTCAAAATGGAAACATATGTCATTTGGAATATATAAAGCAGAACAAAGTCTTACTTTCAAAAACTATAGCGATGAAGATAACTTGAACAGATTTGGTGGAGTCTGAAATGATAAGTTTTGTAATAGCATGTATTGACTTTTTCACCTCTCATCTGAATGTAGCTGGCATTTCATTGACAACTGTCTCAATATTGCTTGTCAGCCTTTCTGAAATGAGCCTGTGTTATTAGCCTGTGTCTTCAAGTAGAACATCTGTCTAGAACAAATCACTTGGCTAGCAGAGTAGCTGGGCTTTTCTTTTATTCATTCTAGGTCTGTTCATTGGACCACAACTAAGCAAGATAGTAGGAGGATGGCATGAGGATTGATGTGCAGCACTGTACAAAATTCTCATTATTTGCTCAGGTCCTGGCACACTGTGTAAGGTGTTTTCATGTTGTGTCAATGGTTTCACTCACAGGTTCAGCCATGCACAGCATTGTGGCAGATTGCTCATGACACAGACACATAGAGCAAGGCTGACTTTACAGTACTTTGCCTCCACACACTGTCTTCTTGTCTCCTTGAATGGGAATATTCACACTCAGGTGTGTCAAGCACCATCCGCTCACACCAGTACACAAAAGCATGTGCTGGCAATGGCAGGGCTGAAAAGAAGCCTATGTTAAAAGCAAACATTTAAAAAAAAAAATAAATTAATGTGTTTTAATTATGGTTGAATGAAGCATCTCTGCTATTCTCACATACATGAATTATTACAACAAATATAATCCTTTTTGTTGAAATATTTTGTCAGGAAAAAACCTTGATCTTCTGGAACTGTAAAGAGGAAGCTTAAAGGGCAGACAATGTCATAGGGAAATTAAATTATCTTTGGCTGTCAAGACCAGCTCAAATATACAGAGAATCAGTGTATACATTGCACTGAAACTCCTAAAAATCACACTGTGGTTCATTGTTGGCTTTTCCATTAAATTTTTTTTAAATTTTTGCCTTCCCACAACATGTTATTTCATAGACTAACAAATATTACTACCATTCTTATTAGCTTTCAATTTTCTTTCCCATAATCTATTCAAGTATAATTTTTCATACATATCAAATAGATCGTTGCTCTGAGTGGAATTAAATAATCAGATACATGCAAAGTATAATTTAAATTGACAAGAAAGAAGGAAAAAAAAAAAACAAACTGATAATTTTGTGGTTACTTATCTCTTTAAGAAATTAAATTCTGTCAGTTGTCTTCATGCCTGCAAATTCTCATGTCTCATATGTTTGCTGTCTCTCTCTCTTAAGGCACCCTTAGCTTTCCACTTAAATTACCAAAATAAATTGCAAAAAGCATGCCAGCATCCCTTTAGTGGCAATAATTCATTTGATAGTAGAGGTGGGTAGAATTTAGGAAAGGCTACAATGGCTGGACAGTGTTAAGGACTGAAGAGCTCATTCATTCTTTTTCTTTCCTTCCAGGGAGAACAGGAAGAAATTAAGTGAGAAAAAGATTGAAAGATCCTCAACAGGTGAAAAATATGAAGGCCCTTTTTCCTATATATTTTACTTAGCCATCTGTCTTCTTAATGCCTTTTTAAGTGCCTTTGATAGTGGAAAAGTGGCACTTTATTTCCAGAAAATTTACAATGTGGAGACTTCCACGCTGATAAGAAATTGCAGGAGCCAGGAAACAGAAAAACCGCATGAAAACCTGGAATAATCTGGGTTAACTTGACCTTCATAAGTGCCACTAAAGGACAATGCTGTCATTTTTAAAATTAAGCATAGGTGCAGCTGGTATGTGCGTTACATGAAGATGCAGCAAAGGCACCAGTGTCCTGCACATGGCCCCCTGGGAGGGACCCTCACCCTTGTGAGTGTCCATGCCAGAAGATGAGACAACAGGATTGAGGGTCTGCTAAGGCCCCTCAGTCTTGGTCTCAAAATTTGCCACAATTTTTATTTAATTGACTTGTTCAATATTTGGAGTAGGGTTAGCACAAAAAAAAGGTGTCAAGAAGACAAGAAGACCTTTAGGAAACTTAACAAAGGGCATTCCTCTTCTCCTGGAATTATGCGCTCGAAATAGGTGGCTGTGAAGCCATCATAATATGATTACTGGGGATGGTTCTGTGTATCTCTGAGGAGCTGGACTCAGTGATCCATGTGGGGCCCTTCCAATTCCACATATTCTGTGATCCTGTGATCAAAAGCCATTCTCATCCTTACTCACCCACTGTAAGTCCTGATTTCTCTGTGAGGCCTTGTTGCATTACAGACTCTAATTTCTGAGGGTGTCAGTTTATTTTTCTGCTTTGTAAAAATAACCTTGTCCATTTCCACTGCTTTAAAATGAAACAAAAATGTGTTTTAAAAGTTCCTGTAGAAACACGAATGTTTCCATATATGATGTGCAATCAAGCAAAACACTCTCAGTGTTTTACAAAGAAGTATTTAGAACAAAACTAATATTACTTGGAACAGCAATTCTAAGATAGATTTATTTTAAAACACCTTAGTCTTTCTGTTTCCACTACATCATGGACTCTGCACCTGAAAGTCATTCCTGGAGCTGAGTACTTGCTATACTAAATATGGACCCTGAAGAGGATCTGCATACACCTTCAGCAACGACTGAATCCTTAACAGAGCGGTACCTACTTATCCATTTGTAGAAATTAACCTCTTTTAAAATAACAATCTATTTATGAACCTTCTTGCTTTCAGACTGGGTGGATTCTTAGCCACATCAGCTAATGCTTCAGACAGGATGCTGTACCACAACAGAATAGCTACAAGAAAGGGAGATGCAAAATCTGCTTCATGAAAGGAAACAAGACTTTATTTTCTTTTTCAGATTTAAAACCTCCCTTGCTCCATCTCTGCAATTAAATAGATTTTTATAAACAGTATTAAGAGAAGTGAATTCAGCTGTGCTCTATCAGGGAAAATTAAGAACTATCTGTAAGGAAAATGTACATATTTACTCAGATATCAAGTTTTACCTCTCGCTTTCTGGAAAACAAATTAAACCTGACAAGAAATTAGAATAGCTTGAATCATTTGGCTAAGTAAGAAGATTAACATTCTGCATTTGCAGAAAACAGGATGTATTTATATACTTAGTGGTGCCCTTCATCTTATCTTTAAAATCAAAACAGAGCAAAAATTGTTTTGTTCTTTTTTATTGCCGACTGAATGTTTATGTTGCAGGTAAAGTAAATCACTATTGCCTTCTCCTTCTGAATTAGATACCAGGTAAAATTACCAAAAGTTGTCTTTGATTATCCTCAGATATTTTATTGTAAGTGAAAAAACAAGGTAATTTTCTTGGATTCAAAGATACTTACTATATCTTTTATAAACCCTTGTTTGAAAAGAAAAATATCTGCTTTGCTGCACACTATTTAAGCACTTTACATGTTTATTTTACTGAGCTAATCTGTCATGATGAAAGCTGTCATTTTTTTGCATTTGTAATGCTTTTGTCACCACAGTACCTGGGAAGTTTGAACTTGTATGTAAAAGGCTCCAAAGCAATCATACCTCTCAATCTTCATTGGGTTTCGTTTGTTTAGTTTTTAAGACCAAGATTCTTCCAAAGTTTTGTGGAGAGTTCACAGGTTTTTTTGGGTCTGCTTTTACAACCAAATGAATATTCATTACTGTCTGACAGAAGTAAAACCTGAGCAGATCATTCATGTCTCTAGATGTACCACGGCCAACATTTCAATAAAAATGTTTGCTGCTAAGGGAAGAATGTTTATGATTGGCCTAAACAATAAACCAGGGCCTTGCAGTGGTATCTACCCTGAGCTGGGACTGGTCGGAAACTTTGTACCAGGTGTGCACTCAGTGCCAGGTGTGCTTGTTTTAATTCAGAGCCAAGGGAATCATGGACAATGGTCTTAATTGGACTAAAAGGGAACCTGCTGTTCCTTTGTTGTTGGCAGTAAATTGTAAAGAAACAACATTAATAAGTGTTGTGCAAACAACAGCAGTGTGAATGAAAGCCAGAGTTGCTCCAGCTTTCAAGTACTTTCGACCTTCTTTTGTCCTTCCTTATTTTTAAACACAAACTAGGTTTGGAACTAACAAAAGTGCCTTTACTCCAAGCTGATGGTGCAGCTGCATTTCAATGTGTAATTTTAAAGAGCATCAGTTTTTAAATTTACTGAGTCTTTTCAACTGAAATTAATTCAGGATTTTTTTTTTTTTTCTAAAAGTTTCCAATATGCATGTTGGTGCGAGGATTTTAGATTCATAAAGCTGGAGCACTTTTTGTTCAGCCATAGTGGTAGTGTAAAATAATAAAAAAAAAAAAATACTTTTCTCTCTTTTGTCCCAACAGGCTTGTATTTGATAATTCCTTGCAAGCATAGTATTTTTAACCCTTTCTGCTTTAATGGAATGAAAGCACATTCACAGGGATTCATGGTGAATTCTCTTTTAAGTAGCAGTTGCACTTTTAAGCCTGATCCTCTGTGTGTCATATACAAATGCTCCCACTCTTTTCGTGACCATGCAGGATTTTGGTTTGTATCAACAGTGTGTCAATCCTCTCTTAGTGGTTATCCCCACACAGTTTGTCTTAAAACACAACTGAGAAACTGAAGATCAAGGTGTCTGGGGTATGGCTTATGCTAATTAAGGCAGCTAGAGTTACATTTATTTTTTAATGTGTTGAGAAAATAAACCTGGGTCTTTTAGGGGAGTGGGGGAAATGTGACAGAATTTTTTTCAAATGTCAAATTTGCATTTTACTCACTTCAGTATGGGTATTAATTCCTTTCTTCTGAAATGCCTTTCACATCTTCACCTTGATCAAAAACTTGATTAAAATTTTTTCAACTTTTTTTTGAATAAATATAATTTTGACCAATTAAATCAGATTTCTTTGGCAACTATGCATGTGAACAGAGTCTTCAATGAGCAAGGAAATGTGTTTCATTCAAACAGTAAAATGTGTTGTAAATATTATAACCTCTTCATTCTTACCATCAAACTGCCATAATTTTTAAAGTCTGTGTTAAACAATGTTTCACTTGGCTCCACTGGAATATTGAAAAGTGTTAGGTAGAATTGCAATGCAGAAGGTGTGAAGTTCCTGAAGTGCCTTGTGCATTTGCAAGAAGCAAACTTATTAATTAACTCTCTATATTTCTATTTGGTTCACGGGCATGAACAGTTCAATGTATTGACTGATTTGCATGAATTTTTATTACTGCATAATGAAAATTTGTAGCCAAGTGACTTTGTTTCCAGATGGATATTGCTTGGAAAATTACACTCAATTTTGTCATGAGGCATATGCAATGGGTGTAAAAGGTGAAAGTTTGTCCTCTTTTCTGTACAGGACCAGATCTAAGGTTAATTTTCATCTGCAGCTGGAGGAGATGATCCAGAGCCACACATGCAACATCCTTGTGTTTAAAATTCATAGTCTAGTTTATTTAGAATAGGTGAGGTCAGAAATTTATTTTGCCCACAAGTATGAGCTATTTTGTGTTGAAGAAACCTGACTTAAATCACAACTGTCATATCTGCAGGGAAAAAAATATTCTCTTAGGCTAATTCCTTCGTTTACTAAACATTTACACTTATGTCTTACAAAAATTCTCTTACAGAAAACATTTAACATGAATCCAGTTTCCCTTGAGTAGGGGCAGCTTTCATTTGTCCCTGGACTTTCTCTTACTAAGTTCATCTTTGCTAGCTCTCAGCTAACAAGGATATTTGCATAGTTGTATTTTCATCTTCGACTATTCTAAAAGTTACTAGAGAAAACAATTACCAAGTATTCTACTGCTGAGGAATGGATAATATTTACTTTTTCCCCTTTTTGTATAGTTCAGAACTTTCTGTATTTGACATATTATTTATCATTTTCTACTTAGGATCTGACCTTTAAATTGAGTAAATGATAATTTTCTATCCAAAGCCCCTCAACAGATTTCTAAGTGGCTTGGGATAAAAGTATTCACAAGTATCTCTACTTTTCCCTATCCACTTTTTTAATAAAGACAGTAGTACAGAATCCCTACCAGCTAAACACAACAATGATGGAAGAGCTACTCAGAACTTCATAGGATGGTGTGGGTTGGAAGGGAACTTAAACACCATCTAGTTTCAGCCCCCTACTGTGAGCAGGGTGACTTTATCAGAATGGGACGCTTTAGATTTGGTGAACTAGGAGCTAAATGAAGTCAAAGTCTTTTTAAGTCTCACTTGCTATGGGCTTTGTTTGTGGGACAGGCTGACACAGTAGATGCAAGGAATTTGGGTGTGTACAGTCTCTTGCTGGGTGGTTCTTCAGCAGATTTCAGAGCTGTCTCTGCCTTTTACATCAATATGACCCAGAAAGGAAAGATGGCCAAGTCAGTTGAGGTCATCATAAGAGCAGTAGCCTTCACTGAGATCTGTTTCCCTAAGGTTATCCTGAACATAAATTCCACTTGAGAAAAGTACATCAGACTTTATTTTCTTCATGTTTTGTCAAAACACATTGTCGAAAACTTTGTCTACAGTAGTGTAAAAAAGTTCATAATGATGAACCACTGAGAAGCACAGTCTGCGATCTACTGTATGTAAGGACAATGCAGGAAAGTTGAGTCTCTTTCATCAGTAGCTGCTGCAGAAAACAATGAATATTTAAACTCTAAATCATTTAATCAAGAATGACAATTGTCAATCATTTTTGTTTTCTGAACACTGTGCAATTTGCCAAAGGTTTCTGCTTAGCTCTTCCAGACTGACAATTGCTGTGAATAAAACATGGTCTGAAGTGTCCTGGAGCAGTTAGTATTAGTACAGTTTTCATATGCCTTTATTAGGCTGGTCTTGCTGCATGAAGGACAATCACACTGTTGTGAAGAACCAGAGATGCAACATGAAGTCTTGTAGAGAAATTTCTTTACAGCTTTATCTAAGAGATATTTTAGAAGTTTGATTTTGCAAAAATTTTTACTTCTGTCATATTAGGTTAAAATATTTGTAGAAGAAATTATGTAATATAACAAACAAGCTAACCATTTAAATGAATCATGTTGCTATGCTGATTAGATTTGAACAATATATTTTTGTATTTTGAATCTAACAGACACTATGTTCACTATTAGTCTTGTATCCTTTCCCTGTAAGAATTTAGGATCCTGCAATGGATTGGATCTTGCAATGGCTTGGAATTTTGATGTCTTCTGCAAAACAATGAACATTTACTACAGTATACCTTTTGTCTCCCTCTAAGACTGAGGGAGTACATGTCAGAAATGTCTCTCAAAATTCCACCGTCCAGAGATCTTTGTGAATCACCAATTAAAGTAAACTGCAGCTGTGTGCATGAAGTTCATAGTTGCTCAGAATTTGGAGCTATTCCTCATGCAAGAGCATGAGTTATAGGCAATGCTGAGTTCTCAAATATTTTGCTGGTAGAAACCACCTGCTCAATCACTTTCACAGTCACCCACCCCTGAGCTACACTTGAAAGCTCATTGCAATTTTTTAATTGTGAATCCACTGGCATAGTATTGTATATGCCTAAGTACCTAATCAAAACTCCAGTGCAGACTTAATGCTCAGGCCTTTCTGTTAAAGAACAAAATAACCTATGTCACAAAGAGTTTCTGAGGAGTGAGATAAAAAAACCTGGGATTTCTAAAAGATTTCAACACAGAACCATGTTTTATACATCCTGTGTGAAGACAATGCAATGCCAGACAGTGCAGATTAATATTTTTAGCAGTATCTAAAATAATCTGACTTGAATCTAACATCAAACATGCAGAAACACAATTTTTTATATAGTTCTGCCAGCTCTAACTCAGGGAGAAAAATTGTGTATGGGAATGAGCTGTTAAGTGAAAAGGAAGGAAATCTCTGCCCTTGTTACAGCCAAGAACAGAAGCAGGAATAGACTACAGAAGTAGGAATAGACTAGCTACTTTATTTCTCTACATATTGTAAGTGCAAAACTGTTCAAAAGAGGCTGAAAATATGTTCTTAAATTACTAGAAAGAGTTTAAATAATTAAAAAAAATTGTTAATAATTGTTTATTTATGCACTTAAACCCCAACCACGTCTGGATTCTTTCAGCCAGTAGGAGCTTGGCAAAACAGTCAGACAATGTTCTGTGATGTTTGCAATATTCTAGGTTGGTATTTTGAGTTAACTAAAGTGTACATGAGGCAGGGAATAGATTGCAGGGAAATTAATTGTTAAAAATACCACATAGAAGTAGGTCAGTACAAGGAGACAGAAGAAAAGAATAGATATACAAAGGAAGGATGTGAAGATTTAGGGTAGGCTTCAAAAGCAGATGGGAGCAAGGCAGCTGTAGTATTGTTAAAAAAATGTTTAATGATATAATTTCTAACAGAAGATCCTGTTTTCAACTATCTGCTGGCTTCTGCTGTCTCAAGTCTCTTGCCTCTGCCTTCCATCTAAATTCTCAAAGCACCTACTGCAGCGAGGCTGCCAGTTAGTTATTTTATTAACTGTGTCATCACTATAATATGTGCTGCCAGACAGATCCTCCTGCACTGCTGGATTTCTTTTCTCTCCAAAATGCATCATTATTATTAAAGAAATTTGTTTAGGTGTTTGTATGGTTTTATTTGTGGCCACATTTCAATAATTCTGCATAGTATTTCCCAGGCACTTAACCCTCTGAAATTCATTTAATTTGAGAAGAGGGAAGGAGTGGAAAAATTTGAAGCGAGGTTGTTCTGTTGATTGCCTTGAGGCAATTTTAATAATAAATGACTTAGAATGCTATGATTCAGATAGTAATTAGAATAAACAAACTAAGTTAATCGAAAGAACTTAGCTGTATAAACTCTCTGAAGTACTTAGGGTAACAGTAAACTCTGATTAAATTTATAAAAAAGCTTTCTTACATACAGTACTAAAGATAAGGTGTATTTTAATCAAGAGGATATTTGAATGCTAGTCAAGGTAGAAAAATCTGGAATTACAACAGCATATGTTTGACAGTACCTATGCCCACACAGTATCCTGAGGACTGGAAAAGAAGACCAGGAGAACAGGTTATCCCTGCTGCCTCAAAGGCTGGATGGCATTTTTATCTCCAAGACCAGTCTAGCTAAAGGTTTCCATGAAGAACTTACCTGGGTGTCTCTGTGTCTTATGTGCATAGGATACTGTATTTTAAAGAGATTCAGACAATTACTTGAACAGGTGAAAAGTTAGCCAGGTGAAGCGCAGGTGCAGGCAAGTCCAGGTAGCGTATTGTGAGCTTCATGTGTAAGGATTACAGCAGGCTATTAGCACTATGTTCACAGTACACTAACTTCTGCTTCTGTGATTATTTCTCTTCTTAGTCCTCATGTCAGTCACAACCTAAACCCCACATGTTGGTTTGTACTGTCAGCACCCTTAGTGATCTTCGGATGTGGAGGGATTTGACTCTGGACCAACAGTGAAGGATGATTAAGTTTCAAAAGTGACTCTGACTAAGAGGTGTGTATGTATGCTGGGCCATATACTCTTCTGTTGAGGAATAAATTGCTTTTGGAAAAGAAAAAACATTTTTATAATTTAATATACAACTAGATAGTTTTATAAGATGCCTATTAGTGACTGAAGTAAATGTATAATGAGACATATTTAAAAATATAGCAGCTGTAATGCAGATCAAATATTTTTTCAGCATCTTTTTCATTAACCCTGTAAGGGAAGCAATACAATTTCTAACCATTTTTCTGAAAAAGTTATGCTGCTTTACCAGACAAATATTTCTCCCCTTAGGCTGTAAATATTTTTTATTGTATAATCCCCTGAGCGATTATCAACTCATTTTCCTATATATTTTTATTCTTTCATCAATCTTTTTAAACTTCATTTTACTCTTCTTAACTACACCTTTTTTATTACTGAAGCCTCCAGTCTTTGGATTGCCATACTTTTGTCAGTGAGTTAGTTTGAATGAAAAAGAGAAAAAATAAAATAAGTCATTGCTCTTCATCAAAAAATTAAACAGAATTCATTTATGTTTAAAAAATTCAGGTAGTTCAAATATTGTTGTTCATTTAACTCTTACTAAACTTTCATCTTTTTTTAACATAGAAAGCAAAAATATTGAGATACATTAGGGGAAACTTCAGATTTATTTCTGATTCAACAGTGCAGACAAAACTGGAAAAAAGATTCATATTGTCACTTAAAATTCTTTCTCTCTTACTAGTTCTCTCACATTCTCCCAGACAAATTTGAGAGTCATCCTGTTAGGTCATGGGCATACCTCTTTTCATGTTTGCAGTGACTGGTTCCACCTCACTGTGAGATAAATAAGTAATTCTATACCCTGCAATAATAATCAAAATCCATTTGTTCTACTTAGCATTGTCTAAGTGGCCAGGCTTGTGTGCTCCCTCTGCTCATTTCCATTTTTCGCTGTTGAATCCAGAATAGAAGTATAGGTGGACACACCAGTCTGACCCTACAGGGCAGCAATTTTTCACCTCTTTTGAGGCATTGTGACTGAAGAGAAGAGAGCGATAGGAATCACTGCAGGTCTACAAAGCAAGATTTCTGAACAAACAGTGGATTAACTAGTGTTGCATCACCCACAGAAACAAAAGCAGTGCAAAGAAGGGAAAATATGGCAATAATCTTCAAATACGTACCTGGCTACAGCCAAGGAAAGGAATTACCTCTTTATGATGACTGTATTAGCTAGGAAAGATATTATATGCTTATGTTTTTTGTGAAAGCAGTGAAGACTTGGTATCAGGTAAATCATTCTAGAAGAACCACTTTGAAGAGAGCAACTGCATAATATCAACTATTGCAGACTAGTGTAGAACAAGAAATGCAAAAATACAGCACAAAAAAAACACAGGTATAGCTTTAGCTATGTCTAGGGGATTAGAGATGTAGAGTGGTTAGTCATCCTTAGCTCAGATGCTCCTTTGTGGTTTTGTGACTTCAGGAAGATCAAATCCTTCTTCCAAAAGCAATGCAAGTTTACAATGTAATTACTAGGGTAATGCAGAGATTTGGGCAGTTGTCCCAACCTCACACTATTCTGAGATAAAAAGTATCAAGAAAACAGATGTTAAAAGAAAAAAGAGTCATTACTCACATTAGTTAAATTAGCAACAAGCAAACTACCTTTGGTTCTGGAAAAGCAAACTACCTCTGGTTTCTGGAAAAAGCCTCATTTTCCATTAAATGCAAAGTGTTGACATGCAGTGGCAGTTATTTCATCTACCATTTTGTGTCAGGTCTCTCGCATTTCTGCAGTAGAGCTGCACCTCCTTGAGGCCAACAGGTCAAGTTGAGGCAGAGGTTCTGTGTACTGGCTGCTTTAGCTGCCTGGGTGGGCTCAGCAAAAGAAGTTGGTGGGAGCAGGCAGAACTTTCCAAGGTAGCTGTTGCTCAGGGACAGGTTGGGCATTGTGTGCTTTTGGGAGGTTGTAGGTGATTGCATCTGCATCGCTTGCTTCGGTTTTTTTCCCTCTTTCTTAACTTAAGCTGCATTGATCTCAACCCACATATTTATCTTATTTTTGTTATTCAGAATTTTTCCCCAGTCCTGCTGGGTATGTGGAAGGGTAGTAGAGAGTAAATGAGTGGATGAGTGATTGCTTAGTTGCAGAACAGGGTCAAGCCAGCGCAGGAGGGATGAGCACAGTCTAGCTCAGGGATGATGTGGACCCTGAGAGGGGCCAGTGCTGTGTTTGACTGATATGTGGCAACACAAAATATTATCTTCTCAAGTAAAATATGGGTGGAAAATAGTTTGACTGCCAAGGCTCTGTATTGTAGTAGGCCATGGGGATCCATCCTTGAACATGATTTTTAATCAAAGTCAAGAGAGAAAACTTCCTCAAACCCCTTGATAATACCTAATTTGGCAGGTAAAAAAAGAAAGAAAACAAATCACATGATACCCCCCTAAAAACCCCCAAATTATGCCATATAACTCAGATATAAGTTTTCAATACACACACTGTTTGAGTAGCCTGTCAAAATTAAAATTTATATAAGACTCTGAGTCAGTTGAGCTAAAGATAGAAGTGTTGCATCTTAGGGAGAAGACAATTTGTCTTCCTGTCTGAGAAGGACCATGAACATGTGAGGGCTGAAAACATATTCCCATATATTATGAAACACTAATTGCTTGTCTAAGATGTGTTTTATTTCTGTTCCAGCTCTGAAAAACAGAGAGTTTTGGAGTGAACAGTGGAGCCATTCCCACTAGAAACTGTTGATTTGGGTTTGTTATTCTATTTGAAAGACTATACAGTGTCTGAGTGACCCTGAACAGTGTGTACTAGCAGGTGTTTGTGTCAGACTGCATCAAATGAACATAAATGCTGTGAAATTTCTGAATAATTACTGCCTAAATGAATAAAACTGCCAGTCTGAATTGGTTCTCACAGAGTGGAAAGAAAACTTCAGGGAGCATCAGGAAAAAGCAAAAAATCAGCTCTTAATATCACAAAATGTGTACACATATCTTTCTTGTGTTTTCCAAACATCATGATGAGTTGCTGAAGATACTGTCATCTCCAAATTTTGGTTTCCTGGATGCAAAGGGCTCTACCTTCAGTTTCTTCCAAGGAGTTAGAATCCGAGAATTTGAACAAAAATTCGGATAAATGAGGCACTATCTGCTTCATGGGCTCCCTCAAAGTTGAGTAATTATAAGTTCATAATCTCTTTTAGAGAGCAAGAGCCTTCTCTTCTAAGCAGAAAACACAGAACTGCATACCAGATCAGAAAGTTAGGAGAGGAAATAATGAGATATAATGTCCTTCATATACCTCCAGCCACATAAGATCACCAGTGTTAGTTGGTTTTATTCATTGTTTAAAAATGTTCACAATTTGACAAAACTAAAAGACTAATATATATATATATATATATATATATATATATGCTTTTTCATTAATATATAAAATTGTTCATAGCCCAAGACCCTGTCTTTGAAACTACAGAAGAACTCAGTAATTTTCAGTAGTGAAATAAATTCAAATCATAGAATTTGTTCATGTGGAGGATGTGGAGCAATAAAAGGCGAGGAACTGAAAACAGCTTTCCAAACAGATGGGGGTAAAAATTTGTTTTCTCTAGTGAGGCCGCTGTTATCCTGGAGCTTACACTTGTTGCTCCAAACTAACCATGACCATATGCAGAAAACATTGTGAAAATCGTTGTAAACATGATGATAATTGTTTTACTTGTTCAGACTTTGTTCAGGTTATGGTGACACTGAGGTGTGAGCACAACCCACAAGTTAGGGTCCATCCCACCAACCCCAGCCAGATAGCAGGGTAGGCTGGAGGAAGAATTCTTCAGGATATTTCTGTGGAGAAGAAAAGAAAAAGTGAAAAAAATTGTATACTGCCTGCTTCTTAGCCAACATTTGTGTGGCTTGTTTTATTAGAAATATCTGCTTTCTGTCTCTATAATTAACTGCTCTCTTGTATATAGCTGTGTCAATACATGTTTCTTTGTTGGGGTCACTCCCTTTCCTCAAGTGACTTTTTATTCAAAAATATGCAAAGAGGACTAGAGAGGCCATTTGTTCAAAGAGCCTGCAATATGTTGATGTTTTGGATGATAAATAAGATCTCTGAAATGAAACGTGATCGGTTAATCTTATTATGGAAGTATTTGTTAAAGTCAGTTCTGAAATTAACTCCCATGTGATAACTGCATTATGGATTTTTTTATGATTTATGATTTATAGTGAAGCTCCAGTCTTGAAAAATACTATATGAATATTTCATTGTCTGCATAAAATACTCAGCTATGCCTCTTTCATCCAGGAGAAAACACGTGAGTGTAGCAGGTAGGCGGGGTGTTGCAGGAGTGAGATCTCAAAGGGATATGTTTGGGAAAGTGCCATTTTTGTGTTGTTTCACATACTCCACTGTAGTGAAAAGCAAAAAAGCTTAATTCTCTCGGTATGTAGTACGTTTAAAAACTGGAGATATCCCATTATGGAATCTGGAACGAGATGTGCAGGGTATGCTGAACATCCCCTGTGGATGGGTAGCTGAAATAGGGAGTTACTGATGTTCCATCACACCATTGATAATTGTGCAAGGCAGAAACAGCGTGCATAGCTGTGCTGACAGCAACTTTACACAGCTGAAATCTCGTCCTTCTCAGTGAAAGTGGCTGCACACAGAAATTAATATGAAATTTCACAGAGACAAGCCAGTGCGTTTCCAAATAATTTTTGCTTAGAAATGGCCAGCACAGGGATAAAGCTTTAGGAAACCCATAATGTGAACCATAAATAGTTTGATGGATGGACTTTCACTTACCCAGTCTGCTGGTTCTTATGTAAAACTCCTATAATTCCAGAGGAAAAAGTATCATTACTGCAGCCTCTTGCTACATAGAAAATATATTAGTTTGAGTTTACACATTTCATACACCTTGATTTATAATAAATGACATCCGAGGGATTGTCTTCCTTTATATACTTATAAAGGAGCAGGACACCATTCTGCATTTTAAAGATCTCCTTCCTCCAAGTCTCAAAATACAGGTAAAATAAATACAGGCAAAACAAACTATTTTTTTCCCCATTGTTTTCCCACTTGTAAAGTTCTTTCTTGTATCTCATGGGAAATGAGGATTTCTCATACACAGTTGTTTGAATCAGTAAAATTTTGCTACCAGGAAGTCACTGTGTTACCAAGGTTTAAACATCTTAAAATGTAAATATTGCAGCCATTGTGTAGGGATTTAATGTCTTGGAAATTGCTGTACCTTTTTTTTTTTTCCATTGTGTTTTTAGTTTCTGGTTACATTTCCTCATTTGTAGGTACCTTAGGGTTCTGCAATCATTCATATTATTAAGTTTTGACATTTGTAGATTGATTTTATTACCTAGTTGATAGCCATGTGGTTAATTTTTAAAGTGTTTCCTAAACTTTAGGGTCATTTGATATTTTTCAAGAAGCTATATAATAGAAATATTTTGTCAGCATAACTGCAGTGAGGAAGAGATTAATATCATTAATGAGAGGTTAAAATAATAATGACAAACATAACACCAAAATAATATTGTTCACTAGAGCTTGCCATTTATAATGAGGACAGCTGTGACAATATTAGGTTTTATGGCTGAGATAAAGATGAGACTTTGATGGTGGTAGGAGTGTGGAGGCTTGAATGCCTAAGCCTTTTGCAGAGAAAATTGCTGTTTGCTAATTAGAAGTGTACTGAAAGCCAGTGAGCACAGAGTGGAGGCTAACCTCCATTTTGCTTTAATTTGCCATCAGGGTGAGCCCCTGGCAGCCAAGGATGAGACAAATAGAACAGACATCTGGGAACTGAGCCTCTGTAGAGTGCACTCCTTGCCATGTTGCCCAAAGAATATGTCCAGAAGCTGCCTTGGTCTCTTACTGTGAACTGACCTCCCATCCAGGAATCCACCTCAACCCCAAATTAGATGTAAATAGTATTTGGTCAGATTTGAGGGTGTACTGGGAGCAGGGAGAGCTAAGCTGTGACAATTTGCCTCCCTTTTCCTCTCCCAGGTATGTTTGTTTAAGAAACAATCTGTTCAGCGCACATTCCCCACAGCTGACCAGCACTGATGGTAAGGGGAACCCAAGGCTGCTGTCTTTTGGTTACATTCAAGAGCAGCTGTCACAACTCAGGGGCCTCTTTCTGATGTAATATGGTAATTTTCTACTGCAACCAGCTTTGTTTTCCTTTTGTTCTGACACTACTACCTTTTCTTGGGAAGGGCTAAACTCTTTGCTTTGCCTCAGCCTTTACAAGTTCTTGAAAGATTAGTTATACTTTGGACGATGACAGTCTCAAAATGCCAGCTTGCAGAAAAAGTAGCCAGAAGTAAGTGAGACATTACCAACAAGCCTTCAGTGCATGACTTTTCATTGTGAATGCACTTTTTACTCTGTGTCTCTGGAAAAGAGTGGAATAAAACTTTTTTCCTGTGTCATCTTTTATTTTACATATTGCTCTGATCTCCTTTAATCACTCTCCCCCCATACAAACTTCTGCTTTTCTCTAACAACCCCTGAAGATATATCAAATGTGTTGCACTTCCATGAATAAAAGTATTTATTATTTCCATTTTTTCTTTAGGTAAAACACAGCACCTTAGGAAATCCAATGTATATAAAATTGACTTATTGTGAATTTTTCAAATTATATTTACTTGTAATCAATTTGGTTGTGTTTAATATAATAGCTGTCAGATCACAGTGTAAATAGAAGACCAGAAACAGAAGTTTCAGGTGCACATCCATAAAAATTAAAACACCTAAAAGCTTGTTTAGATGTGAAACTTAATAACCCCAGCTTGCATCAATGTAAGATCATGAAGTTATATTAGTCTTTTATAACTTTTACAAGGGGTCACCAAGGACAGGAAGGTTGTTTTTTCTTACACTATAAAAGGTGTGAAAAGGTACTAAACTATTGTGTAACTGTGTCTCTTTGACAGAACAGTAACAAATGTCATTAACAGGAAGAAAGGTGTCTACCTCCTCAGAAAGTAAGGTCCCCTGTGGTTACTTGCTTAAATTTGGACACAATAGGAGACTTACTCAGATATGTGCTACTTCATACTCTTACCATGTTTACTACATGTGCTTTAGTGAGATGAATGGAGAAAATAATCCTGAACTTTTTTTTCAGAGTAAAACTATTTTCTTGCAGTTTACTCAATCAGCCTGTCATATTTTCTTCAGGTGAAGAAGACTAACCATTTTCCTGTCTCTCTCTGTTGTGAATTGAACTAGTGATGACACCAGAACCATCTCTTACAAATGGGGCAGTCCAAGTAGGAACTTGCCACGGCCCAGACTTGCCAGCAAACATCAATGCCACAGTAGGACTTACAAGAGTGGAGGTTCACTCTGCGCCAAGGGCTGAAGTTTATGATGGCATTAAAATGTGCCAGCAGTGGAAGTGCTGCAGAGAAACTGTGTTTTTAGGTTGCCACCAACAGAAGGCAGAGCTTGAGAGAGCCCATCTACTGCTCTTATTAAGGCCAGAGCTGTGTTTCACTTTAGAAAGCGTTGTTTTACTCTGCTGGGTTAACAGTCAAAGCATTGGCAGCTTAAGAATCATGGCCTATTTTACTGACAACAGCCATTTATTATGGGCTGGCCAGTGGGGGTAGATAAATGGTGTAAGGTTGAATCAGAAACAGTGAGTCCACTCCAGTCAATGTCAGGCATCTACAGATGAAACAAATTCATACAAATTGTGCCCCATGGAAGGTGTGTAGAGTGAAGGATTAATGTGATTAATTGTCTCTGATATATAATAACTGGAGCAGATGAAGGAGTGAAATATGTTTGATTGTTAAACTGTTCAGAAATAAGGAAGTTCAGCCCAAGGTCGAATGTGAGACAAACAGAAAGAGAATTTAGCACCATTTGATACACTTCAACAAAAACTGTTCTGACTTCTCGAAAGCTAGTTCTGTCAATTAGCAGGTACTATGTGCTCAAGTCTTAAAAAATATGATGGGAGATTACAATAATAGCCTCGAGTGACTTCAGGAAAGCATATCCCATGGAGAAGCTGGATGACTTCAAAGGGTAAATAACATTTTTAATGAAAGCAAAATTCCATAGTCCTGATCATAGTTATTGTCCTAACTGATGAGGGAAAGAAAGAAAGAAAGAAAGAAAGAAAGAAGAAAGAAAGAAAGAAAGAAAGAAAGAAAGAAAGAAAGAAAGAAAGAAAGAAAGAAAGAAAGAAAGAAGAAGAAAGAAAAGAAAGAAAAGAAAGAAAGAAAGAAAGAAAGAAAGAAAGAAAGAAAGAAAGAAAGAAAGAAAGAAAAAAGAAAGAAAGAAAGAAAGAAAGAAAGAAAGAAAGAAAGAAAGAAAGAAAAAAGAAAGAAAGAAAAGAAAGAAAGAAAGAAAGAATTTTAAAACAAAGGAAAAAAGGAAAAATAAACTAAAAATAGGAAATAAAAACTGTAATGTAAGAAAATTGGTCTTGTTTTCCTATCTTGTGCCAAAAATAGGATTTGAGGAAGAAATTGTAGAACCTTTGAATATTATATGGTAAAAAATATATGGTAAAAAAATTAAAATGCAATAAAATATATGCTTCCTCCAAGGCTGAAATGTTCTGCTGAAGTTGTTTGGTGGACAAATTTCCACCTGGAAGATTTTTATGTTGTCTAAGCAATGAGAACAACTGAAATTTATCTACAGTTGATATAAACTCCACCTAATTTATTTGATTAAGTATAGCCATATAGCACAGAGAAGCAGCTAACAACACTAAATAGATTTTAGTACTTTGATCTGATCTCCCATCAAAGATATATCTTGAAATCTCTTGAGCTCAGTGTATAGGGTTGAGCAGCTCTCTGACTAAATGAGTGAAGGAGAAGCCAGCATGTCTGCTGTGTGTGCTCTAGGCATCCCTGACAGACACAGACAGGACATGGTTGTACTTCATGACAAAATGTTCAATATATTCTATATTATAAAAAAAGAATTGTGTTTTCAAATTTTAAAAGCTCATCTCCACACACATTCTACCTCCTTTATCTTCATCAAATAAATTTCAGCCATTTGGCATTTTCCCTGTTTAAACTTAATGTCAGACTAATAATTAGTTTGTGT
The DNA here is from genome assembly GCA_032173965.1 of Sitta carolinensis. NCBI lineage: Eukaryota > Metazoa > Chordata > Aves > Passeriformes > Sittidae > Sitta > Sitta carolinensis. The sequence goes on from CM063313.1 coordinate 54,434,071, forward strand.
TTGTCCATGACCTTATATGCTACAATGTAGGAGTACTCTTTTAATGTCAGAATTTTAATCTTTATGGGTCCTTTTGATCACTGACTCACATAAACACAATGAACTCTGTAGAATGCAATAAGAGAAAACCTTTATTTTGGATCTGAACTGAAATAAATCTCTGAATCTTTTGAACTGGCACTGAAAGCTCTTTTTAGACCTATACAAGGAGCTGTCCTTAGGGCTAAAATATTTCCCAGACAAAACAGCCATGACTGTTATCTAGTCACAATTAACAGCTTTATTTTCTACAGGAAAAGTATAGATTCTGTTGGAATTGTTTGGTGTGCAAAAATTTGATAATATAGGAGGAAAAATAATGATCATGGCATCTAGACTTTGTTGATTGTCAGTGAAATCATGTTCTCCAGGCACTTCTACTTGGGCACAACAGACGTTGTAACCCTTAAATATGTTGGTGATAAGTGACATATCTGGCAGTCTATTATAGGAGAATCAAAGGCAGACAACTGCAGAATTTTTATGGAAGGGCAGGGAATTTCCCCTTCCTAGGCCGGTTCTTTGTAGGTAGCAGAATGAGGTGTGACTGGAAAAAAGATCAGAGATGCATTCTGCACTTATGGGTTCAAACTTGTGACTAGAGCAACAAACCGATTTGCAATTCAGATTTTGAACTCTTTCATAAATGTGAGGAGAGAAAATTATACTTTTTTCATATAATTTGCATTCCTGATAGATTTTGCAATCATGCTGAAATAACATGTCAATTCATAAAGTTTCTTGTGGGAAAAGTATCCCTTCACAAAGTAGTGAGGCATTTTCCTAGTCTTTCTGGCCGGAGTGTGGCTATTTTAACCATTCCCTGAAATTGTATTCTATCTTACTTAAAAATTGACTGCTGATCTAGGAAAGCACAGAGAGTGGCAGTGGGAGAATCTTGGGAACAGCAACATCTGGGGATAGTTTAAAGACCCAACATTCAAAAAGTACATGTGTGTTTTGGGTCTACACCCATCAGAGGTGAGCAAACACCCCAGCAATGTTTGCCAGCGCATGACTATATCCCCATTTGGCCCCTCACCAGAACCTGCAAACCCACACTAAAAAAATCATGTGACTAAATCAGATATGAACTTCACAAAGCATGTATTTCTTTAATGGAAGAAAGAGTTATTTTTACACTGCCAAAAAATAAACACCAATAACAAAAACTGTTATATATAACACTTAAAAAGGTGTTAGGAAAGAGTAAATAGAGAGACAGATAAGGTTATCACATGGGTAACATGAAAAATATATTTCAAACAACTACCCTGCAAACTTTCTACTTCTTGGCACAATGAAACAATCTGCAGATAAATTTTATGAAAGCAGTATTATAGAAAGTAATTCCCGGTGTGAAAGGAGATAGAACAAATGACCCCTTCCTTCCATTTCTTGCTTACATAAAGTATATGTGCTTTTTTCCCCTGTGTAATTCACACAAACTCAGTACTGAAACTCTTACTTTTGTACAGCTGTTGCAGGTCTGCAGAAGAAAATTCCTGCACACGAGTTAGGTGGTGTAATTTATCAGAGTGAAATTGCTTTTCATGTGGAATTCATAAATTGTAGGCAGAAGATGGAAGCACTAAGGAGGAAACAAAGAATGAAATTTAGAAATTAAATACTCCTAAATAAAAAATTAAAACTCCTGAAAAAGAAGAAGTAAGAAATACTGTCAATGAAAGGACTAGATTCCAAGACTCTGGGGTTTTTTGTTTGTCTATTCACAGAAATTTATCTAATTTTTTTTTTGTTATGTAGAGTAGATTACAAATTGTCAGAAAAAATGAAGTCCCACATTTACATATTTGTCAAGTTTTTAAAATATAAATATATTAAAATAAATACTGTTTTTTCCTATTTTATCTGTTTCCTGGGGTTTCTCAGCTTGGCTTCCACCTGACTTGACTTGGTTTTGTCTCTGTCCCTGTGAAGGCTTTCTGTTTTCCCCCAGCCCAGCATCTGAAGAAGAGATCGAGTCGTCTGTTCTGGTGTTCAGCAATTTGTTTGTTCTTTGTTATCTTGTATTTGTGGCCCTGGCCTGCTACAATCTTCTCTGCAGGCCAGGTTGTGCTGAACTCCCCGCCTCTTGGGATGGTGCTATCTTTTATACTAAAAAGTACGTATGCTTTATTTGCAACAATACTCCAATACCTATTAAATACATTGAACAGTGTATATATTTCTCCAGTATTTAGAGAAATACTTCAGATTGGTCAGTTTACTAATTTTATGGTGGATGGATGACACTGAAGGGTGTGGTGCAGTTGCTGCGCTGGAGGGAAGGGATATTGCCCAGAGGGAGCTTGATAGGCTTGGGAGATGTGAACCTCTGAAAGCCTCCTGAAGCTCAACAACACCAAGTACAAGGTTCTGTACTTTATGGGGACAGTCCCAACCATAAACAACACAGACTGGGCAGAAAATGAATTAAAACTGGCCCTGAGAGCAGGACTGGGGGTGGCTTGGGTTTTGTGCTGTTGCTGTGACCCAAGAATTGCCCAAAGTCTCTGTTTTTCCCAGCCCAGCGAAGAAGAGCAGGCCAGGATCTCTTTGTTCTTGTGCTCAAGGATTTGTTTATTGTTCGTTATCTAGTACAATGTGGCTCTGGCTTGCAGAGGTCTGTCTTGCAGGCTGAAATGAAGCACACTGACACCCTCTGGGTGGTGTTTATCTTTTATATTAAAATCTATGTATTTGTTGTTTATAATAGTTTTCCAATATCTATCTACTTTATTAGACAGTGTACCTTTACTCTAGACCAATCAAAATGTGCCACCATCACTACAGAAAATGGAGATTAAAAGACAAAGAAGAAACCCAGGGACACATCCAGAATTCTTCATCTTTGTCCCTAAACCCCCATTATAAAACCCCTAAAAATCTACATTTTCACCCTGTACCAAGTTAACTATCGCTCTACTCAAACTCTAGTGTTTTGTAATTCTTCATACAAAGTTGGTAATTTTTTTCCATGGGCTCAAGTCAAATGCACAGGTGTTTTTGACTCTGTGCTAGGGTCTCTGAGACCCCTGCCAGGGTCTCTGATCACCCAGCTCAGCCAGAGGAATGTTCTGGGTTCCGACAGGGATGCTGGGGGTGAGACCTGGCCATAAGCACTCCCAGCCCAGAAGGCTGACCGTGTCCTGAGCTACATCAAAAGCAGCGTGAGCAGCAGGGCAGGGAGGGGATTCTGCCCCTCTGCTCTGCTCTGCTCCGCTCTGCTCTGCTCTGGTGAGACCCCACCTGCAGTGCTGCATCCAGGGCTGAGGTCCCGTCTCAGGAAGGACCTGTTGGAGTGGTCCAGAGGAGGGCCACAAAGATGATCAGAGGGCTTAAGCAACTCTCCTGTGGTCCTTAACTCTCCTGAAAGAGTTGGGGTTCTTAGGTCTGGAAAAAGAAGACTAGAGAGATGTTACAGCAAGCCTTCTAATACCTAAAGAGGGCCTGCAGGAAAGCTGGAATGGGACTTCTGACAAGGGCCTGTAGTAATAGGACAAGGGATAATGGCTTTCAACTGAAGAAGAGAAGGATTAGATTGCATATTAGGAAGAAATTAAATGATGAGGGATGAGGAAAGAGTGGAACAGGTTGGTCAGAGATTTTTTCCCATCCCTGGGAGTGTTCAAGGCCTGGTTAGATGAGATTTTGAGCAAGGTGGTCTAGTGGAAGGTTGGGTTGAAATTAAATAATCTTTAGCGTTCCTTCTAACTCAAGCCCTTCTATAATTCTATAATTCTATTATTCTGTGATTCCATGATTCTATATCCATTCTATGGTCTGAAAATGTATGAAGGAGGCCATTGTCACTGAAACAACAATTCCTATGACAGTTTTTATATGCATTGAAAGAGGCAACTTCCTTACAGAATATGTCTTGTTGCTAACAGTGCAAGCTTTGGTAATGATTCACACCTCGGACTGTACAAGAAAATGAAGAGCTTCATGATCCCTGGTAACTCCAGAGGCCCTCAGCCTCCTTATGTGGCTGCAAAGAGAGTGCTTTGTACAGAACTTATTTCACTAAACTTCCTGAAACCAGAATAGCCAGCTGCAGAGAAACACCTCTAGCAAAAGCAAACCACCATCAATAGAGGTCAAATCCAAGTAGGACTGTAACTGTACCAACCTCCAGCCAAGAATAAACAGGAATTCTTAATATTGCCTTTTTGCTTTGTTTACATAATCAATGAAAGAAGCCAACACAACTCTACCTTGCAGCTATTTCACGTTACAAACATTTTTTTTTACCCTATGGGGCCAACACAGGAAAGAAAAAAGAACATATTTACAAGCAAAGGCAAGGGAGGGGTGAAATAACGAATTAAGTACATTTTAAATTTATTAATTATCACAGCACATAAAGGCAATAAGAGTATTTTTTGTTTTGTCAGTAGACTGTTACAGGATTATGGCAGCATATGAAGTGAAAAATGCTTTCTTACACTTTCTAAAATGCCCTGCTAGTATCCATTGCATATTATTAGTTTCAGCCCTATTCAAACATACATATTCCAACCATTTTTTAAATACCATTTTAAATTTTCTCATTCTTCCAAATGTTGAAAGTGACTTTTATTTCCTGCTTTAGCAGTCCTTTAAGTACCAGCAAAAGTATACTTAGATACATTACACCTGCTAAAATCCTCCTGAAATTAATATTTTAGAGAGAAAATTCTGTCCTCTCAATCACAGCTGCTTTTGTGAAAAGCATCAATGATATAGGAAAAAAAATGAAGTGTGAGACTCACCAATATGCAACAGTTGTTCTGTACCATTGACATTCTTTTCCTTAAACTGAATTTCTTCATATTTTATTTTACATGGTTTTCCTAGTGACCTTAATGTCACAGATGTAGCTGATGTACTCAGTTGAGTTACTAAGGAATTTCCAATTCTGACTTGTGTTTATTCTCTGAGCCCAGAGTTTTCTTCTTCTTGTTTTGATAATTTGGAATGAATGTGAAGCTCGCATTTAATTATGCTATATATCAGCATCATTTTCTGAAGCCTAGACTTCTGTTTTCAAACTAAATAGAAATGGCAGTAAAATGTCAATAAAACACCATAAATATCTACTATATGAAGAGTCAAAAAACTAATTTCAGAAGCCTTGAGCAGATATCTAACAAAGCCTTTTAACAACAAAAAAAATATTTATGGCTTCCTAACTTCTTTCAAGCTGATACTGGGCCACTCCTGAAGTCTAAGCAGCTACGTTTAACAGAGTTTATGCTACCTAAGCATTATGTCACTAAGTAGATGTTAAACCATGTTGATTTAATGCAGGGCTTGCATTGAGATACCTGCTAGAAAAGTTTCAACTGCAACTTGTTTGAAGAACAAGAACACTCAACGCGCAAGGGTCAGGCCAATGTTCAAATTTGATATAGTTACCTGCAGCACGTGGTTTTAAAAGTTCTAATTTTGAACAGTCATTTTAATATTAGAGTCAAATTTCAGACTTAATTGTTTTAACTTGTTGATTTTCCCAAGGTATTCATAAACTTTGAAATTCCCTCTGACAGTGATGTCAATATGAAATTTCAATTAAAACCCAAACAAATCTCAAATGGATAAATACCTCTTTTCACACACACGGATATGTGTGTATCTGTGTCTACTTGCCAGTTATAAATAATATTGCTGTATTTTCTAAGTAGGAATAGACTGTCTAGTTTGGAAAAGGAAAGATTTCAGTCTGTTCTTTCTACCAAGTAATAGTGGGTGGCAGGAACGGGTGAGTTCATAGGAAAAAAGTAAGTGTGACCTATGACCTTCTGCCTAATTGTTGACTGGTATTTTCATTGTCACTTACTGAATGTCATGTAGTCTCTTTGTGGACCTGTTATATATCTGGTTGAAGGCCTAAGAAATGCTTAGAATCTGACTTGTACTCCTGAGAGTGCCTCTGCCATGACCTCAGTCCTTCATGGGATTGCAGAATGGATTTCACTGTTTCCAAGCTTTCCCAAAGCACAGGCGTGACTATGAACAAACCGTAACATATGTTGAAGGTCTCTAGCAAACAGGGACTAGAAAATGCCCTCAAAGAGGGAAGAAAAGTTTAAGAGATATCACCATATAGCAGAGGGATGAGTTGTTATAACTTTCTGTGCAGATGTTGAGAACATGAAGAAATCAAATAGCCTCTTTTCTTTCTCCTCTTCATTATCAATGAGAATTCTTCCTTTTAAGCATTAAATGGCTTATATTTCTTTTGGTTGTGATGGATAATGGGTAAATAATTTGACAATATCTGTAGAGAGATGTAAGGGTTGAAAATATTTGCCCTGATAATCTAGGCTTTAGCAGGACTGTTTAATTTTTTTGCACAATAATACTTTAATTCATGTTCATTTTAAAAAAGCCTGAAACAGCAAATACAATAAGAATACAAATTAGTGGAATAGCAGAAAAAAAATCTTTGAGACAGTGAAAGAAAGTACTATGCAAAATAGGGAACATCAGAGAATTTGCAACCTCTGTAAGAACAGAGAGATTATTTTTTACTTATTTTGTCGAATGCAAGGTGCTTAGACTACCCAGTCAAAATATTCTTATTTAAGGAAAAAAAAATAAGGGGAAATAGAGAAAAAATTACATTGATTAATGAAATTCAGCTGAAAAAATATAATTTATCATCTAAGAATACATATTGAGACGTATTAACATTTGCATTTCACTATTTCTTGGAAAAAGACATCTAAGCTACATAATTTTAATTAATATTTAGTTCTAATCTGTATAAAGAAAAATTGGCATATTTAATAGCTCAATAAGTAAACATTATTTTGGTAACAATAGAGCAGTTCTAAGTACATCCCATTAAAAAAAAAAAAAACAAAAAAACAGAAGTGTTATAGTGAATGGGAATGCTGGCAAGAAGGAAAGCAGGTGGAATTTTATTTCCAATATAGCAAATACAAAAATATTTGAATCACAGAACTACTGTGCTTTCCACATTCTTGCACTTCACCAGTGTGGTGAATGGGTAAAGGATACCTTTTCATGTACCCTGATGCTGAGTAGGGACATGCACATCTTGCTGCCTTTGTACAAAGGGGAGGGAGATTTCAGTGTCACTAATCCAGCTGGGGAAGAAGCAGAGTGTTCAGGAGCAGTCTGACTGAGTTTATTTTCAGTGTACAAGCCCCATGGGACAAAAGTTGACAAGCATAGAGATCTGTGAGCTCTGGTAAGCAAGGAGAAAGGGACTAATCTGGGACCTGATGCTAATTAAAACTGAGTGGTGGTTTTCTCTAAACTGAGAATTTAAATGTATTATGCAGTATCCACATGTGCAAAACTCACAATGCAGATCATCGCTGCTCCTTCCCAATGATTTTTTTTTAAATTTAGTTTCAAGATATATACAAGCTGTCCCCAAAATCCTAATGGAAAAAAACCCCATGTTCTTTCATAGCCACTAAGTAATAAATGGCCAATTTTTGTTGGTTATTTGGGGGGTTTTTCAGATCCTAAGAAAAACAACTACTATTTAAAGAGGTGTGATTAAACTACAGTAGTGTTGCTGCTGTTTGTTGTGTCATTTCCTCCTGTAAGGAAGGAGAAAATATACCCTAGGAAGCAGCTCTCTCTGCCAGAAGTACCACTATGACTTTAGTTCTGTGTGCTGTGGTCAGACAGTTTTGTGTTAAAAAGATTGTTAATTTCATCTGGTGTGGAAACACTAGTCCATGCTATAGCCCTTTCCCCTTAAAAGGAGAAATTTACAGCTGCTAAGTTCTCAGTGTGGCAGTTATTTTTTGAAAAACCTGTACGGGTTTAATGACCTACAATATCTGTGTTAAATGTGATTGAAACAGATGACTGGGGCAAATAAGTTACTGGTAACATTCATAGACAAAGGATGAATTAATAAATCCTGTTTACACATGAAAACAAACAAAAAGCAGAGAGATGAGCAACTTAAGTAAAAATTATGCATTTAATCACACTACTAATTATACTGTTCTCTGGAAGCTGGAGAACTGAAGATTTTTTGTGAGTAGCATTAATGCTGAAGACCTAGAGATATCTTTCATGTTTTCTAAACGTTTGTATCTCTTTCTCTAAGAAAACAATGCAATCAATCTTAAAATCAAGGGAAATTCATTAATATCCATCCCCTTGAGACAAGAGGGGAAAAAACTCACAGTTGTTTGTTGCCAAGGTGAACCAGCTTCTCCTATGGCTTGTTTTGTCCACTGAAAATAGGAATTAAGGCCCGTTGCCATAGCTAGTGCTTCTCTAGAAGTCATGCAAAAACACCACAGGGCATGGGAAACTGTATCTCCAGACTATTCGTCATCAGCCACTGCCTGTTCCTGGGCGATCCCTCATGTCCCTCTGGTACCAATTCTGGCATGAAGGTCTGACTCCAGGAGGAGGCATGTACGACAGCACAGCTCAGCATTGCTCTGCAATCTCTGGGGATACAGCCCCTTCTCTGGCCAGCTCACAGCCACCTCGCCAAGGGTGAGGCCGCTCACTGAACGTAGGGTGCCTGATGCTTTGCTCTCCCACCTGCAGCAAATGCTGGCCTCAGACTTGACAGACACGCAGGACACTTGGTGTGAAGGCTGCTCCAGCTGCCCACCTCTGCTCCAGCAGGCTTGCACAGGGAGCGGACATATGGATTCTGCTGCTTCTTTAATATTAGATACTGGACCCTAGTTTTGAATTTCTTGTTTAATATGTTGCAGGAGACTGCAACCTCTCAGGGAGAAGGGGTATTTATATTCTAGTTGACCAGCTATGTCTGTTGTGGATTGTACTATTCAGGTCAGATGTGTCATTTCATGGGTGCAACACAGAGGAAGCTTGCCATTCTGACACTGGTTTAAAACAAGGAACTGCACTGATTTTACCTTAGTTGTGCTCTCAGATGGCAGTATATATTTTTCAGCTCTTTTTTTCAGTGGGCAAAGTCAGCCCCCTTTAAGTGAGCAGGCATCTTGTTACTGGGACAGAATAAAATCAACAATTCTTTGTCTCTGTGTGTGCTGCTTTCTCACCTGAATTTACCTTGGCTCACACAATTGGATTTTGTTCACACTTTCAATCATTCCAAAAAATACTATGCCTGGCTTCCTTTTGAACAGCTGGTTTATTTTATGGCTCTAACTAGTGAGGTCTCTGTGAAAACAAGCACAGAAAAAATAAAAAAGAAATAGGAAAAGAGAGTAAATAAAATATATATTCCAGGGGATCCTTCAGAGGTAACTGACATATCTTTCTACACTTGCCTACTTCCAACAACAGAAACACTGTGCAACGGACCAGTGACAGATGGGAAAATTAATCTTTTGTTCTCTAGAAATAGACAGCAGCACTCTATATGCTGTCACCTATCACTATCAAATGGAAATCACAATATTTTCCTCTCTTTGTGACTTCTCATACATTTGAGAGTTTCATATGCATGTATAGGGATACAGGACATGGATTCATTATATTAAATGGAGTTACATCAGACTGGTGACCTGTCACCCATGGAGATCTACAGGGCTCCATTTCAAGACCAGTTCTCTTCAACATCTTTAAAATTGACTTGAACACAGGATTTGAAAGGATACTGAGTAACTTTACCACTGACACTAAACTGGGAGGAGGCTCCCTCAGAGGAAGACAGGCCCTTCAAAAAGACATCCACAAATGAGAGTTGGGCATTCACCAACTCCCTGACATTTAACAGGAGCAAGATCCAACATCTGGGTACAATCCTGGATGTACAGACAGCCTGGGGAAAGAAATGCTGGAAAACAGCACCATGGAAAGGTCCCTGGTGTTCCTGGGTGCAGCTGTCCCTGGGCCAGCAGTGCCCTGGCAGCCAGGAGGGCCCCGTGTCCGGCGCCATCAGGCCCAGCATCCCAGCCGGGCAAGGGAGGGGATTGTCCCGCTCTGCTCTGAGCTGGGGCGGCCTCACCTCGAGTGCCGGGGGCAGGAATGGTGCCACAGCACAAAAAAGACATGGAGCTGTTCGAGAGTGTGCAGAGGAGGCCACGAGGATGGGGAAGGGCCTTGGGGGGAAGGCGTGTGAGGAGCGGCTGAGGGCACTTGGTCTGCTCAGCCTGGAGAGGAGGAGACTGAGGGGAGAGCTCACTGCAGCTGCAGCTTCTTGTGAGGGGAAGAGGAGGGGCAGGCACTGATCTCTGCTCCGGGGGGACAGCGGCACGGCAGGAGGGAGGGGGCTGAAACTGTGACAGGGCAGGTTTAGGTTGGATATCGGGAAAAGGTTCTTCACCCAGAGGGTGGTTGGGCGCTAGACCAGGCTCCCCAGGGAAGTGATCCCAGCACTGGCCTGACATAGCTCAAGAAGCATTTGGACAATGTTCTTATTATAATTTTTGCATAGTCCTGTGTAGGACCAGGAGTTGGACTCAATGATCCTTGTGGATCCCTTCCAACTCAGGATATCCTATGATTCTGTGATTCTAGGTTTCACAGTCAAATACACTCATGTATGCAAACAAGGAATCCACCAATAAGTCAGTATTCCACAGTTTGTAAGATTTCTATTTCCCAGCCCATACAGTGTAGCATGAATTAGCTAAATGCACTCTGTATGTGTTTGTGTTTAGGGAAGAAGAGACAGTTTTCATCTAATAGACAAAAAAAGTAGTTGAATTCCACAGTGTACCATTACAGGACACCAGAGCTAAAACCAGTAATGGAAACAACATGCTACGTATTTCCTTAACCATAAGGAATTGTATAAGACCTAGAGAATTTTATTTGCTTTTATTTAAGAAGAGCCTTAATAGAAGGAAGAAATAAATCTTTAGGAGAGAAAGAAGTCTGAGTGTATACTCTGATATGGTTTATCTTTTTGATTCAAAGAGCAGTTGCTGACTCTGTAGAAAGGCAGAATTGGAAACCGAATTACTCTGAACTGGCAAAAAAGAAGTGCAATACTTAATCTACACTGCAGCAGGCTGTAGGCTGACAGGTTCTTGGTAACATAAAATGTAATTCCCTAGCTATAATTTTCTTGAGGGAGTATAGTGCAACCACTGAGAATCTATGTATCCATATTTTTCAACTTTAAGAAAGGAATAGTATCTTCTTTTTTTATTTATAGGGTGTGATGAGGCACAGTTGAACTAAAATAAACAGATGTTTAAGAACTCGAGGTCCAAAATGTATTTGAAATACTGGTTTGGAAAATCTCTATTCTCTACAAATAACAAGAATACAAAAAAAATCTGTTTTTTAAAAGACCTATGCATTTTCTCTTTGTTTAGTTAAAGCTAAATTATTTGATACTACTTCAAGGGCCTAAAAAGCAAATATATACAGTTCTGATCTTCATGACAAGGAGAAGAATTGTGTATCAGAAATAAACACAGCACATTGCCTTGCTTGGTGCCACACCCCTGCCTTTAATATATAGGCAATCAAAAATACATTGAACATTAAATATAAAAAGAGAACATTTCAAGTCCTTCCAGTAAGATTTATCTCCTTTCTTTTCATCCTCTTGCATCGACTCAAAAAAAGCCAATGAATATGTTAGCCTGGGGACCTGCAAAGCTTTTAGGCAGCCACAGTCACAATTTGTCTTTTGATTCACATTTAAGTAATTTTCAACCTTCACACAGCCTCTTCAGATATATCAACCAGTAGGAACCCACCTATTCTGAATTAAGAACTCTCTAAATTATAAAGGATTATTTTACATCCCATACAGGACAAGAAACTACAAATTCATCCCTAGCTCTTTGCTCTTACAGACTTTGAAGCCATGTATTTGATAGAGGGTAGGCAGAGAGCACCATTCCCTTAAGTACTAAAGCTTTGAAAAGTTTCTTGGGATTTTGGCTTTCATTTCCCCACTGTCATATATTATTTTATCACACTTCTCTCTCTGTCTTCATATTTAGGTAAGGACCATTTGGAGCAACTAGGATGCCATTGTGAAATATTGTGAAATGGTTTTTACTCCAGCATAGTGCAAATGGTCACGGTTTCCAAGGCACAGTGTTTTTCCTGTAAGATGTCAGGCTTTTCCTGGGATGCATTCTTGGTGGCTGCAAGAGCAGACATGGTTTCAAAGTGGCAAAGAATAGGGAGGTAGTGATGTCATGATTAACACAAATCTGTATTTTCACAGGCTGTGTAGAAGTACTGGAAAGTTTATAATGCATCCCACAATATCTTTCTCTGTATCTCATAATGTTTCCATCAGTTCCACTACATGGCATTACAGTGTCCTGCAAAGCAACCTGCAAACATTAGTGCATTGAAGAGTCGAATTCTCATTTTCAGGAAAATGAAAAGAAGGGCAGGCTGGTAGTTTCTGGCTTAAATTAAACCTTTCTATAGAGAGAATGAGAGAACAGAGAGACTATAGTTGGTGAGGGGAAGGGCAGGAGAGAATTTGAAAGCGAATTATCTCCTCTCCGTGCAGGTGAAGAGGATCCATCGCCAGAGGACTCCACCGGCAGGAATTTGACTGCGTCTAAGGCTCACTTTAGCCTGTTCAGGGACACAGTATACAACCAATTAAATGTGCTGGAAGAATGAAGACATGAAACATAGTGCAGTAGTGACTAGCAAGTGAAGACCTATAGAAATATTTTGTGTTAAGAGGCAGGAAATATCTAGCCACTGTTTTATTTCTCAACATCCTTCAGAAAGTTTCAAGGTAGAAAGCAGATAGGAAACATACTCCCCATTACAGTGTGAGTAAAATCTGAACTTTATTCAGTTGAAAGAACAGGATCAAAAGGTTTTAAAACAGGGCTATGTTCCAAGAGTTGATCTCTTTAAAAAACTTCTGGTGAGCAGGTTTTAGGTTGCAGTTTTTCTGAGCCCGAGTACCTGCCTCAGGTACTCAAAATATAGCCAAGTGATAAAACCAGCACTGAAAACAATGGCATCATGCACTTACACATTTCTAAGAAAAGCATTTAATCTCTTTTCAGAGCTTTTCCACTGACCCAAGCAGAGACATCCCAAATTTACTCTGGTAAACCAGCGTAAGGTGGTAGTCAGATACATTCTTTCTGGTATTGATGACTATTCCTCCCTTACAAGGTGGAGAGAAGGACATGTGGGCAGTTTGTAGGGAATGTGGGCTTTTCGTCTTATCAGGGGGGACTAACATTTTTGTGATAATCATAATTTTATTCAGTACAGTGTTTCTGTGGAGCATTGCAGATGCTAAACTGTTATTTTATCCAGGATAGAATTGAAAAAGAAAAACCCTCTTTGTTATTTTTTTTTATATAACCAATTAGACATTAAGACTACCACAGCATTTTTAAGAAAGGTTGTATTTAAGGTAAAATTTTAGAATTGCAGTAGTAACAACATTTGTTCTTTGTAGTAAACAGAAGCCTTTTGGCAGTGGGATGTTTTAGTTTTGAAAACTGCCAAAAATTGTTTGTTTATATACAGAACTACAGTACTCACTGTGCCTATGAGTCATAAGGAAGGGGGACCAGTGTAAACACAGAGCTGTAGTAAAAAGGGAGGTGTGCAGGAAACATGCATTATTTTGCTGGCAAACTAAACTACAGGCAGCACCCTGTCATTAAGACAAAAATAGGGTGTGGGGGAGAAGACTTTAAGTCAAGCCTGGATATTCTAATGTAATTTGGAAAGGACTGCAGAGTAGTCTAAATGTTAATGGTATTTGACAGTTTGATATGTATTTATAGCTGTTGCCAGCCCTTCCTGAATATTATGTAGGACTATATGGGATTTTCTGGGTTTATCACCACAGGCATGCAGGATTAACAGACTGATGAAGTCAAAAAGAATTACTCAACCAACCCAATCCCTATACTTACACAGCACCCTTCACTCAAGGTCCCAGAGTGCTTCACAAGAAGTACCATAACTGCCAGAAAGGATAGTGAAATAAAAATTTGCCATCAAGGCTTGAAACACCATGGCGATTTCAGATTATCTCCTCATAAAAGCTTCCAAAGAGCCAGTGCCCAGCAGAGCAGAGAATGGGCATCACTTATCACACTCCCTGTTGGTAGCACTAAAGACATGTAAGACTTTTTTTATGCTCAGCACTTTCACAGTGGAAATACATAGATTGATAAAAATTTCCTGAGGCAACTAGAAGCTAGGTGAAGGGAGCACCAATTAAAAGTAAGTACTGGATACACAGAATTTCCTTTGCTGCAAAACCAGCAGTCCATCCTACCTTCATCTTTCATCTGGTTTTGTCCAATTGCTTTTTCTTTTTCCCTCTTAAGTATTCCTAAAAATTTTATTGTCAAACTTTGCAGTAGCACCCATGATGCAGACACAGGAAGTTTTTGTGGTTTTTCATGTGTCAGTCTATATTGAGCTGTGCTTTGTCAGAAGATTTTCTAACCCTTCAAATGCACTTATTTCTTCAAACAGAGAAATACATCCAAACAACAATGAAATAAATAAATTTGAGTCAAATTACAGATTAAAGGCGCATCACTCACAAAAGAGCAGTTGTGGAGACCCTGCCCACATTCCCTATCATAGACTGGTGGGGGAGTCTTGTATCCCACACTAGCTATCAGAATTTGTCTTAAGATGGAGATTCTAATGTAGTTGACCATAAATTGCCAATAATTAGAGGAATGGTAGAAGACTGCTGATGTTGCAGCCTATCTGATAATCAGCGGCTTCCTTCTGTGCTTTTCAGAACTTTAGCGCTTTGACAGGCTATTGATCAGGATCCTTCTGAACAGATGTCAGCTGTACATAGAACCAGATAAAGCTCCAGGCTGCCTGAGATAAAGAGGAGAATTCCTTAAGAAATAGTGTTGAGCACTGTGTGATTTGGGGAAGGATGTCTTGGAGGTGACCCAAAGGGTAAATGTACTCATAAAACTGGATTAAAATGTATACCTGCCCTAATGTTTGGAGCTTTTCCAGTCACATGGATCTGTGCAAAGTCTGAAATGTTTGCCCTGGGTTTTGCAGGATAGAGTACATGTCATCTCTTTAATCAGAGCATGTGTTTTGCAGAAGACCTCTGGGTCAGTGTGGAGACAGACTCTTTACTGAAAAATCATGTTAGGAGAATTAATATTCATCACTATCACTCCTGCTAAAGTAGTCTGTCTTCAGCTTTTGAAGTCCTAGCTTAGACTGAGTTTGAAATGTTTTGGGGGTTTTTTGTTGGTGTTTTGTTTTTTGTTTTTTGTTTTTTTTAAGTCAGTTATAGAGAATATAACAAAATGAGGCAACACATGCAATACATATGTTGTAGGATAAAATACAGAGGTTGTTGCAGCTCTAATGCTTGAAAAAGGGTAACAATGGCAGCATTTTTGCTGACACAAGGAAATGATCTCTCTGTGCTAGTAATTATTAAGATTACTGCATTCGTAGGTAAAGGGTGACAGGTCACCTTCTGTAAATTAAATCTCCTTTTTTCCACATGCAGGTTTTGACATGCTTTAAAGAATAGTTAACTAAATGTTTTCCTTGAAAGCTATTTTTAACAGCATTCAGTAAAGATTTCCCTTTTAGCTGTGCTTTAATTACTGTAATAATGAACCAACATAAGCATGTTTATTTACAAGAAGAAGTAAAGAGAAGTAAATGTTGTTCAAGTGAAACATCTCTCTGGGCTGTCAGATAATATTTTGGATGTACAGCAGGTAAAATGATCTATGAAGCTGGGTGTTGAGGAATTTTCTGTAAAATGAAATAATAAGAGGAAATAAAAATATTTCAGCATATTATTTTTTTATTTAAATAATATTGTATCATCTTCTGATTCTTTTCAACTTAACAAGGTCATCTGAAGCAAAAATGTTCAAAACATCCTGTTCAATCTTATTTAGTCTTTTCTACTTTTTTTGCAAAAGACAATGGTGTTGCAATTGAAATAGTTCAGCAAGAGGATTTGCTTTTTTCCAAGTGCCATTTTTGATAGAAAAATATTGGCTAGATACTCATAAGGTTGTCAGCTGTGTCTGTAAGAGGAAACTGGATTGTTTCAGTTTTATAAAGTTTTTAATACTTAAAGAACTTACAGGAAAACTTCAGTAACAATTCTTTTGCCTTATTGTCACAATTTTGGTGCATACAAACCAGGGAAAAACTAAGAAATAGTTATTCCATTTATCTTTTATATGATGTTTTTCAGGAAGGCATTTGTTGGATTTGTTCCAATACTTGTGCTAGAATGAGCAAGGATAACTAGGTGGTTTTTTGCTTCAAGCAGGATGATCTGGGGCTGAGATGTTCTTCAGTGCCTGAGTGAAAATGCCAGCCCACAAGAAAACTCGTCTATACTGATGAGCTTTAGTATTGTCATCCTTATTGCTGATATAAGTGTGAGGTCTTCCACCAACAATGTAGTTTGTGCAAGTACTGTATGGCAGAAATTATTAGAGAGCCTTCATTTTTGATCAAAGTATTAATATACAAATACACGCTGAAATACATGAGCACAAAAAACAGGCGCACATGCATACACATGCACACAGTTCTCCAGTGCCTCATGAGAAAGAAAAAATGATTATCCTCATTTTTATGAGGCCAGCAATAGGGTTACCAGGCTAATAAGTGAAGCATGAATTATTCATCGGTCTGTATATCACAAGGTTCTTTTAAATTACAGCTGAAGAAATGGCAAAACTTACAAATCCAATTTAATTGCAAAGGCACAATAACATTTCTCCCCTCTTTTAACCATTTGCTATTTTAATGAAACTAGAGGTAGCAGCTTAGGGAGATTTCCATAATATACAGCTAATGAGATACAAAGTACATTAATAATTTACAGGTCTGAAGTGCTTTGGACCCCCACAAAAGGACTTTCTACAAAGAATATCATTGCAGAAAAGTGATCACTTATTTCCCAAACACCTTATTTAACAGACATTGGCTGCATTTATAAATTTTGTGTTTCAGCAGATGAATTTTGTGAAAAATCTGGAGTGTACTAAGCAGAGCCAAGGATACACATTTTAATATTTCTACAAAATTAATTTTATTCAACCACAGGAGATAGAAAAATAATATTTAAATGTATTTAAATATTTAAATGTATGAGATTGTTTTACAATGAAAACATTTGAGACTGTCACATTATGATTCACACATCTCAGCCTTCTCTTTCAGGATGTGTTTTCCTTCATTTTATTGGAAATGTTTATATAATTGCATAAGAGGCTGCATAAAGAGACTTTATACAACTATATACTAAATTGTTAATGCTATTTCTACCCTTTTTGCCACTCATCAAATGGCTGAATAGTCAAGGCTAAATTGAAAAAGAAAATTAATATGGCAAATTTCAAATGAGGTTACTAGGTCTTTCATAACAGCATATAAGGCTTAATTTTTTTATACAACAGAGTCTAAGAATTTTTAATGAGAAAACCCAAAAATATCATGATAAAATAATTACTTTGCATTTTTTATTTCTTCCTTCTGAAAGCTCCTATTAAGGTTTATATTTATCCTATCAATTTTTCTTAATCAGAGACATGAAAATAACCTCACAACAAAATATGTTGAGGGGAACTATAAAAAAAAAAAACAAAACAAAAAACAATGCAGAAAAATATTCCTCCTGTGCGTTGTTGCCTATGCTGAAGTTTCATATTTGAATATATGAAAACATGCAACATATTCTAAGGTGTGCTTAAACCCAAACCACAGAGATACTGAGGGTGTCCAGACTCTTACAGGGATGTGTTTGGTTTATCTCAGTACTACCAGTCAAATTCATTTTTTACTGGGGACCCTAGAATGCAGCATAAGTATACTCTTTCATAGCTTCTCTCCTGGGTTAATTGGTGTGTTTGTTAGGCTTCCTTCCTTAGGCTTTAAAGCTCTGGAATACAATTTGGTCTCTCCATAAAGAAGGACCAAGCTGCATTTTCTTCCTGAGTTAGTCTGCTCTAATTTGCATCTAGCACTTCATAAAATACTCTTTGGAACCAGTACTATAACTGATGAAGCACACATATTTTGCATTTTTAAATCTTCCGTTTTTAAATCGTTCTCAAGCTCCCAACCAAAAATTTCATAGCCATATCTTAAATGACAAAAATATAATCATATCATAAATGTAGCTTAATGTTAAAAAAAATAACGTGCCGTGTTGACCAGAACTGGTGGGAATTATGTCTCCTTTTATGCTGGTCCCCATGCCCATGCTGGGCACCTTCAGGTGTTGAAGCTTTCAGCACACACAATACCACAACAGGATTGTGAGGTATGAATGAACACAAGGTATTCAGCTTCAAAAATCCTCTGAGATACAAAAACACTTCAAGTCCATGAGATACCATTAATATACTCATGTATTCAGTGCTTCTGCAGTGGTTTGCTGACCTCTAAACAGCAAAAAACACCCCTCCAGCCAGGACAAATTCATTAACAAGAAGCCCATAACTGTCAGTGGAAGTCACTGGTTTAGAATAAACAGAAGGAAAACCATATTTTTGTAGCCTCCAATCTCTGAAATACCCTACTCCAAAAATATCACCAGAAGAACAAACTAATGGGCAGTGTGTCACCTCATCTTATTTGTCAGCAAACAAATTGCCAGTCAACTTCAAGCTGCCAATTTTGTACCTGCAGACAATTTAAGAAGTAAAAAGATCTCAGCTTGATCTTTCAAGCTCCCCAGCTGTGTTGCTGTCTGACAGCACGAAAACGCATCTTCTAGCTCTTAAACTGAGCAAATTAAGTATGAAAGAACATTGAAAGAGAACAAATATGGAAGCTGTCACACATAATCATCTTTAGGGAGTTATTTTTGTAACAATTACTGAACTGAAATCAAGGCTGAAAATACCATAAAACTACTGCTATTTAGTTTTATGATTTCTTGAAAATACACTTCTCTAGAAAATTGTAAGCATGGCTTTTGGTGGTCCTATTAAACTGTCTTTATTTCAACCTATGAGTTTTTCTAGCTTTTATCATCTGTTTTTCTCCCCAGTGCCAGCTTGATTGCTGTCTGCAATTAAACCATGACAAACATTCAAATATCTTCGAGGAAGTGTGAGAAAACAGCACAATGTATCAGGGAAAGCAACCCGTGCTGAAATAGACCATACTAGAGGTCTGGCAGCTGAATCGCTGCTTCATGGAACTAAGAATTAATAGTGGCATCATAAGTGGTATTTTGCTCTTATTTTGGCCTGACACATTTGGGTGTTTTTCCCTCCAAATATGTCCTCAGCAGAGGGGAGGAATCAAAAAGCACTTCTTCCTCCACTTTGCATCCCCTTACCTCAAGACCCAACACCTGATAGTCCATGTGACACTTTAGCAGAATACAGTGCTTTTGTGGTATCATGGACCATGCTGTTCTCACAGGAAAATTTGTTTTGGAACAATAAACTAATTCTGATGTTACCTAGATGTGCCTGCACAGCCACAGAGTAAATGTACCTGCAAAAATTTTAATCTAGCTGTGGTAATATTAATAGATGCAGAAGGCTTCTTTGCAGAAAGCAAGGGCTTTCATAGAAATCAGAAACTATAGTATTTTGACATATTTAGGGATCCTTGGAAATTCTGGAAGCATAAAATTGACACAAAATCCTGTGTTGGTGTTTTCATTTCTTTTATCTCATTTTCTATCTAAGGAGTCTAGAATTATGCTTGCTGCAATCTTCCCTTCACTTTGCTGTGAAGGAGCAAGAACAGACTGTACATCTGAGGACCAGTGCCAAAGACAACATGAACAAATGCCAAAATGGGAAAATGAGAAATGGCATTTGTTGTAGTTCTTTGGTATGTACCCCTTTATCCTGAAACCTTGCTCACTGAACACCTTGTTAATAGCCATCAGACTTCTCTGAAAATGTATCTGAACTGACTTTTAATCAAGATAGCCAGTTCTGCCTGGTGTGGTTTGTGTGGCAAGTGGAGTAAAGACAGCATTTCTTCTAACATTTCATAGTCCAGTTCCTCCTTAAAAGGAGCACAACAGAGAAAAGTCTGTAGAGTTGACCATGCTGGGTTTGGGAAGGAAAGACTTGTCTCCTGAGAGGAGAAAATGCAGAAAATTGCAATGGAAATTAATAAAAATAGACTTTGAGAGCACAATAGTCTTTTCAAAAAAAGTTTTCAGTAAAATAATAAGCCCTTTCCAAACAAGCAATTCAGACTGTTATTTCAGTAGACCCTGGAAACTATTAAATAGATCAAAAATCCTATCTTGTGCTCCATTGCTGCAATATTATTCCTTTTCTTTTTCCTTCTCTAAATATATGTTTATAGACGTCTCATACCAATCTAAACTGAAGGACCTAATGCACTGTTTACCACCTAAGTATCTTTGAGATAAATTATCAAGTGAAGTATTACACAACTGTTTGAGAAAAGATCTTTCATCACTCAGAAATCTTGAGATATTTTTTGTCAAAACAGCTGAAGAACATCTGTAAAGAGGAAAAAGCACATACTAACTTAGAAGAGATCTCAAATCTGCTTCTGGGCTTGTTTGTTTAATAGGCAAACACATAGAGAGGTAAATAAGAGTAACTTGGGTTTCCCCTGCCCCAGAGAAGTATCTGCTTCATACACACAGATCTGTCTGTGTCAAAACTTGGTGAGATTTGTGGTGTGACATGGTGGCTAGGCATTGTTTGGGCAGGATGTTGGACTAGTGACTCCCAGAGTGCCTCCAGAGTGAATTATCTTATGACACTGTGGAAGTGGGAAATGTTACAATAAGCTCCCTCCAAAAATATACAAAATATAGCAGACATCTCTAAATTCTCCTGCCTCTATGTCAACAATTCCCTCGCTTGGTACTTCCCATTACCATTGTGGCCTCCCAAATTTTCCTTCATAGCTGCACTATTGGGCTCTTTCTCTTCTTCACCCTTTCCTCAGCAAAAAGGTGAAGCCATAAGACACACTGATTAGATCTAGAGATTTTAGGGCTATAAAACCCTGCATTTCTCTGTCTGGAAAGTTAAAAGTTTCTTTTAAAGTGGTGTAAATACACTAATTTGCTTTCGTACTAAGCTATTTTTTCCAAGTATTTGGGCTGTTTTTCACATGCCTGTTAAATAACCTTGCGTCACTGTTTCATGTCATTTATGTTAGTCTCATTGCCAATATAAAGACATTATTTCACCACATAGCAGCATGACTTTATTTATCCAAGATTCCTTCCTAATATCAAGGAAAAGCAGCTTTTCTCTGTTTCCATGCAATCTGCATGCAGATGGGAGTGGGCAGAATAGCATTTTTTCTCATTTCTTCTGCAAAGTGCATTAAGGTGACACTGTTTTACCTTGAATTTTACCTCAGTGGAGCATTTGCCTGCAGAGTTCTGTATCTGTGCTCAATCTGGGATAGGAGTTCTGTGCAATCTGCCAGGAGATCTGGAGGAAGGGAAACCCATTCAGCTGGGTAAATTATTTTGCTGGCAGAGGATGGTGCAAAGTTGCCATATGTATTCTACCTGTGTGTGAGATGCCAAAGGAAGGAATCTGATTACAATACCTTACTTCCTTAGGTGTCCCCCCTTTCCTATTTTCAGGTGTTTCTCTGATGCTTCTTGCTCTCTTATACCACCTCCTTGCCAGAGTGAAGAGTAAGACTACAATTAGTGAGGGTGTCTCTGGCTTTTCAGCCTGCCCACAGACCCCAAAAGCACAGAGGTGGCCTAGCCCTGTGATGGGTGTTGTGAATCCCACATCCTGCACCAAAGACAACTCTACTTTGAGGAGCCCCCAAACAGGGTGAAAACCAAGTTTCTAGCCCACATCCAGCAGTCACATTTTTTGTCTTTTGATTCTCTCCTTTTGAATCACAGGAGTGACTTCCCAGAGCCATTAGACCTCAGGCAACAGGCAACCCTTTCCTATAAGATTGTCTGTTCCTCTGTCCTCAAACCCACTTTCTGCCCACCTTCTTCACCTTACTTGTGGCATTTTATATAATCTGAGAGAGTTGGAACATTGCATACTGACTGACCTCTACAACCAATTTTCCTTCCATGTCCACATAAATTTCAGGCAACCAAATATCTGCTTCTTTTCTTGAACCTTGACCACTGTGAAGGTGGTGTTTGGTTGGCACGTGTGAAGTTGGTGTCGGACAAGAGGTAAATTCTTTGTTATACACACTTGTTATACAACATTTTGTTATACAACATATAATGTTTTTGTTATATTAGCTTATATTTTTTAATTACATAAATATACTTGACATCACTTTTATCACTATCCTTATCCTTCAGAGATATTTTTAAAGCCTGAAAGATTAACCTCTTTGGGAAACTTCTCTGATCTGTTTGGAAAATAGCTGTGCTCAGTTATTACTGCCATCCTGTAGCCAATGCACAACTATTTTGATAAAAAGGTGGTGTGAAACTTCAGGGTGATTTTTCAGGACCAAGAAAGTGTGAAATTTTCTGAGTATTGTGATCTCAACACCTTTACTGGTATCACTGGCAACCTTCTGCCATTGCCATTAGGAGTACATACAAAATTTGGATGGAGGAGGGAGAATGAAAAAGAGAATACATTGAAGAGCTGGGCAAAACTCCATCCTCAACAGCCTTGGCCTTCAGCCACAAAATACTGCATTTGTAATGTAACTGCCACAATACTTACTTGAAAGAAAATGCATTCTCTTTGTCATTGTGGCAGGACATCCCCCTCTCTCTAGCGCTGAAAGCTTATCTGCTGTCTGTCCACTGGTGCCTATGGGTGAGATAACCCAGACACAGAGAGATTCCATACAGGGGTGTCATCTCTGGCTCTAAGGGGGAGAGAACTCCAGCTGAGAAATAAACATTGCTTTGAGAGTGATATGCAGACAGATAAGCCTGAGAGACACTGTTTTTTACAACTATAAAAGCTACACAAATTTCCACAGAAACAGAAGCCTCCTACACACTCCCTGGAAATGTGTAGGAATTCTCCCACAAAGTTTGGATACATCTCCACGGATACTTTTCCAGAAACTGAGAGGAAGAGTCCTATGTATGCCCCATCAGAAACTGGATGGTAAGATGCATTGAATCCTAATCTGTACTATTTCTTTGCTAGCTGTAATATAGGTACTTCACTTTTGTGTTTTATTGTTTATCTACTAGTAATGTTTCTTTGCTTATCCTGTGTAGTAAGTCATCTGTTAAAATCTTATGTCTGTTAAATTCGTGTCAAGCAAATAAATAATTCATTTTGTAATAGACCTAACTGACCATTATTAAGAACTTGCAATGAAAGTGAGCTTTGGGGTGCTGGCCACCTCAGTGAAAAGTGCCAAAGGCCTACAGTCAAAGGCCTGGGCAAAGACAGAAACTGGTTTAAAACTCCCCTCTTCTTTTGTAACAGTCATAAGGCCACTCTGCAGTCAAATTCCATCTATTCTTTTCTTGCTTGCTTCTTTGGGAAGGAGCAATTACTTGCAATTACTGGGAGTAAGGAGTAGTTTGGAATACGCACTGATACTTCTTCAAGCTTGCAAACAAGAAATCATTCTTTTTGAAATATTTATTCCTAGCTGACCTGGAGAGCAGACACTAAGAGGGAAGACACTAAAAGAGAAGGGAAGTTTTTAATTTTTGGAAGAACAGTTAGTTCTTTTTAGAAAAGTGAACAACAAAAGGAGAAATCAAGGTATTTGTTGAAAAATAGCCTGTTGCATCCAAAATGGAAATAGAAATCAGATATTCATATTCTGTGCATATAGATTTCTCAAATCAATATATCCTATTTAACACATTTTATAAATTGAGAGGCATGGAAGATTCCAGTTTTAATGGATTCCTCAGGCTATTGGTGAACATTACCAGTCAAAGCTAAATAGGCAAGAGAATACTATACAATATTAAAATGGAGAAAATGGCAGATTTTTCTTGGTTTCTACTGAGCTTTACTAGAACTAGAAAGAGTGATGTATTATCTCCATCTCACCACTGCAAACCTCAGCAAAATTAAAATGTTAAGAGCTGGGTGTATGATGGAGATCATGAGAATATAAGTAGGTAGTTGACTTTATTTGCATATTCCTGCTTGCTGTAATTGAGAGCGGGGGTTGAGCAGCATCTCAGGGGGTCATTTAATCTGTGCCCCTGGAGGTGTCCACTTCTCTGTGTCTTTCAAGACAGACACTCATAAGGAGCCAAGTTACAACCACTCTGCAAGTATTTCAGGCAGTCAGCTGCAGCACTATCTTGTCCTTACCTTTCAAATGTAGTTGCAGTATTCTTACATATTTTCTCATCTAAACTGTTCTTATATTTTTCCTGAATGGAGCTTCATTTGAATTCCACTTGCCTTCTGCCCTATGCACTGTAGCTATAAAAGAGACATGTTTTCCTCCTTTTCCCAAAAAACTCTACTAAAGATTATGCAGAACATTTTGCAATTAGCAATACTGTTGAGAAGGTCAGCCTATGCATTTTCTAATTTCATCCATGAAAGAGCACACAGTAATTTTAACAGATACATAACAATGCACAGAATTTCATTCATGTTCACACAGCTATTTAATTCTTGATACACTGAACATTTAGGAACATTGAATATGCTTGAACATGTGAAACGCCGAAACTTTCATAACATTGCAAAATAGTTCAGAGGATGCAAATGAAAGATGTAGATGACCTAATGCACCTTTGTAGATCTATCTCAGCATTAAAAGGAAATTTCAACAGGCACTCAGCCAGACACAGGGAGAACAGTTACTTCTTCCTCCTTCTCTCTGTGGTAATTAAAACACCACATTTTTTACTCAGAAAATTTTACTGCACTGTTATTTATTAGTAGCTGTGAATAGTTGGACTAATAGTCTACTCAATATACACAATTATTATGTCTTATAGATTTAACTTTAAAAAAAACCTGTCAGTTGAATCTTGGAAGAGGTCCAAAAGTAAGACTCAGCAATTTTAATTTTTCTTTTCTTATTTTCATGAATTTTATTCCATGATTTTCCCTTACTTTTCTCTTTATTGTTGTTGATAAAAATACAGAAATGGGAGAAAAAGATGAAATAAAGAAATTTAATTTTTTGCTGCGATGTTCTCAACATATTGGACAAAAATTCTGTGGGTCTGTACGAAAAAAAATTAACATCTAGGCTTCAATTTAAATGAGAACATTATATCCATGGCTTTTACTCACAAAAAATTTTATCCACAATATATATTTAGGTAAAAAGAACCTTCTCTGCTTCAGAATTAAGAATTTTAAAGAGATCAGCAAGTGGACAGGGGAGAAAAAGAATAACTGGTTGAATGTAAATTGTCTTGATTCACTGAATATATAGCAGAAAAAGTAGACTTTTAAGAAACGCAAGGAAACTGGACAAGGAAAGAATTATACAGGTGAGCAAAGAAAGTTATAACCAGGCAGAAAATGTGATTGTGTGAAAAAAATTATGAATTTATTTTACTTTCACAGGCTGATTGAATGAATGCTTACTTATCTTCAAAAGATCCAAGTCCCTGGTTGCGCTGGTTTGATCAGCCCAGGGAAGTGAGCTGGCTGGGTTTGAGATTGGCATTTTATTGAACCAATGAGAAAGCATTTTCTCGTTCTTTTTCCCTTTGAAAGCAGCCCGGGCAGGTCTCTTTCCTCCCGGCTGTCAGAGCACACACCTCTGCCCTCTCTGCCCTGGGATGAGTGCAAGGGAGGGGGAGGCCACCCGGGCCAGGCAGGGGCAGCTGATTTGGGAACATCTGCCAGCACAGAGTCTGCTCTGCTGCTGGCCCGAGTTGAACCTGCCTCTGCTGAGCCTGGGGAGAGGGGGGGAGGCACGATGAGGCAGGCTGGAGCACCTGATGAGACCAAGGGGTGGAAAAGGAGTTTTGGGAATCTGCCCAACTTTCCCTCCTGGCTGCAGGTGACCATCGAGCAGCTGCCTTTGGGCCTGGACCCTCTGAGAGTTGCACCCCCCAGCACGGCTGTGAAATCTGACATCATAGACTACCATGGCCGGACACTGTCTCTTGTTAACTCTTTCAGTGCATCAGTGCACAGATGGAATTTAGAAAGTCTCCATCCTCTCTCCAGTGAGAGAAATCAGAATGCAGATGTGTAAAGACCACATGAAGTATCAAAGTCAGTCAAGAAAGAGTGCAAGTCCAAGTGGAAGGAGTGTGGGAAGTTGCTTTTGAGCTGTAAAAGACTCTTGCAAGCTATGGTGGTTGGTTATAACATATTGAAATGTTTCCTTTAAACCATAAAGAAGTATGGGGGAGATAAAAGAGTTTAAATTGTAGACCTGAGCAAAAGAGTGAAATGTTGAGGGGACTGTTGATTTCATGAGAAGTTGAACAGAGAGATGAAGTGATAAAGACTCTTTGCCCTCAAAGAAGTGAATCTCTGATCCTTAGAGGTGAAGATGGTCCCAAAGACAAAGAGAATGTTTGTTTTGAACATGTTATCTTTAAAATAAGACCCCATACATTGATGTGGCCCAGAGACACAACTGTGAACATGGGAGGAATTTCATGAATGCAAAAGGATCCGGGTGGTTGCTGTTCATGAAGAATGGATCTACAAGAGAACTGTTTTCTTGTGGAGAAATTGACCATAGCGAACGAGAGGTGCTTCCCTCCCTAAGTGAGCTGAAGAAAGACTGGTTTAGAGGTGGAAAACTGACTGAGATTTCTGAGTGTTGTTTTCTTTACATTGTTGGTTAAAAGAAAAGAAGGTGTGGGGAGGGAGGAAGAGTGTTTTGCAGGTTCCATCCTCATTCTTGTTGTTTTTCTTTCTTTTGGTGTTGGTTAATAAAACCTTATTACTTTTAAGCTTACACCTGCTTTGTTCTTGATTGGAAACTTTGAAATTGGCAAAATCAAACCAAAACAGAAATCGGTGTTTCCACCAGGTTTTGAATTGAAACCACGACACTGGTTTTGCTAAAACAATTTGTACTGTATGAAAACCAGATCATAGCACAAGATTTAAAATGTTTGGCTTCATCAAAAATCTGCAATTACTTTCAACTCTTCTTTCTGACACAGCCCATCAGTGTTACTTTGGTCTCCAAGATCACACAAGCAAGCTTAGTTATGTGAGAGTAACAAACCTGTGTATGTTGTAAAACTGTCTGTTATGAAGTGCATGCACAATATTCTAGGAAAACCAGAAAAGCAATCAACTGTGCATGAAAATGCAACCTTGGATAGCTTTTTGTTAATTTATTTTTTTCTGGAGGACCTAAAACCTCTTCAGATACCTGCAGGTCAAAGTAGGTGTTGATTTCCTAAAAGAAATTGTGTCACATATTTTTGGTGTACCATTCAAATGCATACAGTTTCTAATTTAAATTTTGAAAACTTTCATAACTTTGGGGGCTGAAAAGAGAGTCTCAGAAATATGTGGCTTATTCCAGAGATAAATTGTTTTTAATATATGCCAATCTGAACTCTAAGTGTTTTTTCACTCCAAGAGTTTGATTAAAATAATAAAAACAAAACACAGAGATCTATGAAGATGCCTAGCAGAAACACATAATATTACTACCAATAATGTATTCATAACATTATTTATGTTATGATGTGCTAGTTGTGTTTTCTTCAACTCCTTCAAATGGGTAGCCAGTCTCACAGACTGTAAAAGAACATTAAACAGTCACTCAATTTACTTACATGCTATTGGCAGAACTTTCATGCAGTATAGTTGAAGGATCCTGCTGATTAATTCAGCAAAATCTCCATATTATTTCCAAGTTCCAACTTTTGGATGATTTGTAACATTAAAAAGAAATTGTAAATGTAAGTTTTTGTAATTCCAACTATTTTTTGACTCTTTCATAGAACAATGAACGATAAGTCCAGACAGTTTTTTCTGGTAGCAAAACCTCATTACAATTACTAGGAAAAGCTGCTGCTAAAAAGCCAGAAGTCATGTAGAACTGTGCATTATAACGTTATTTACTGGGAAGTTACTGGGATTTAAATATCTTGAGGCTCTGTCCTGTGGTTAACATGATCCATGAAATGATTGTTGAATCTGTGCTGTCTTAGGAAAGAGCACAGTAGGATAAGGAACAATGAGTAAATCCCAATAGGGTTCTCAAAACTCCTAGAATTCCTAGTAAGACTCTCAAATACCCTCTGACTGAAGAAGAACATTACCTACCCCTTAGAATGTGAGTGTAGCATCTTCTCCTTGTACACAAAAAAGAGAGTAGGCAGAAATCTTACACAAAATATTAGTTCCTATTGTTCCCTGGCGGGGGGGGGGGGGGGGGGGGGGGGGGTTGTGAGGCTTCAAAAATATTTTGAAACAGTTTTAAATCTAACAACAAAAAGCTATTAGATAAACGTTCCTAGTTAGCAGTGTTGAGTCAAAATTTAGAATGTATTGGGAGTTTATTTACCACAGACATAATCAAAGAAACAACAATTTTCAGGCATTTATATACATCATAACATCCAAGATGTTTTATAGACACTCCCTAAAGTTCACCCAAGTTATTACATCATGGTATACATGATTTGTTTCTTTTAATTACGACCAGAACTTTTCATCTAACTTTGTTTAATGGATAACCCAAGTTTTATCCAGCTAAACAGTGCTTTATTAAATTTACTGTCCCAGTTAGATGGTTACTATTGATTAAATTTTCTGGGGTATACTCAACCATGAAATGGCTCCCTTACTGCACCTGCAATGTATTAATCAAGTTTTCTGGGATGTACATGCCTTTGACTCCTTGTCTTTCTCAAGATATGTTTCTTGTTCTATGACTTCTAATTAATCTTCAGTTAATTGATAACCATTAAATAATTCTTTATTAAATGTTGTTCTTCAACTATTGATTAGGTTCTCTAAGAGGTATGGGTCCATGGAGTTCCTTTCTGCAGGTGCAGTGAGGTAATTTTTCAGGGTTTTCTACTGAGTCAAAATTAGACCTAAATCAAAACCAGCTAAAATTATAGTCAAACATTTTTTAACGAATTAAACATAGTTAATTATAAAATTTTTAAAGAATCACAAAACTCCTGGCTAACTATGATATAATTCACTGTCAATTAATGATTCATTGACAATTATGTTAATTTTACCCTAACGATGATTAACGTTGTTTAACTGGTGCTTTTGGTCCACCTCCAAAATAAGAGTCAGTCTCTCTCTGGATTTCAGTGCTGTGCAAAAGGCCTTCTCACTCCTTTCCTGTTTGTTTGTTTGCTTGTTTGTTTGTTTGTTTTG
The DNA here is from genome assembly GCA_032173965.1 of Sitta carolinensis. Taxonomy (NCBI): domain Eukaryota; kingdom Metazoa; phylum Chordata; class Aves; order Passeriformes; family Sittidae; genus Sitta; species Sitta carolinensis. The sequence goes on from CM063313.1 coordinate 54,463,236, forward strand.
ATTTGGGGTTTTCTGTATGTTTGCTTTGCCTTGAATAAGATTTTCTTCATAATCAAATCCAGCTCAAGAAGTTGTCATGTGCAGGCAGATTGTTGAGTGCTGCTACAGCCTCATGGAGAGGCATGCTAGTAAGTCACTTTGTTTCCAGAGATGTCCTAAACATGCTGGATACCTAATTCTGTGAAGTAATTCAAAATCCAGGCTGAATTATTAGTGGTCATTTATAGTGTTTCTTTCCACAAAATTTGCCATGTCTCCAGGAGGCAGCCTGGCTCTTGCTCATGTCATGGTACATAGCTGCTGTATTTAGTCCTACACAGCAGGCAGAACTACCCTACGATTTACCACTGAGTATGGTCATCCAAGTTTAGGGCATTCAGAGGGTGCCTTGTGTTTTATTTCATAACTTTGTTTTCTGTTTTGATGGGGAAGTTTGTACTGACAGATGTGACACTAGTCACTTTAACTCAAGGGAAGAACAGATGAGGCTGTGCCATGCAGGAGTCAGAAGCTTTCTGACTTTTAATTGAAATATGCTAGACATGAGGGCATAATGAATGCTGCCGAGAAGGATGCAGTTAACCTGGAAACTGCAGGAAGTAAATAATCTCAAAACATGAGAAGAAATCCAAATTTCTAGACTATTAATTATATGTACTAAGGTCTTGAAGAAAAAAACATCAAACACTCAAAAAGTAGGAAAACCTGAAACCACAACCTCCTGGTATTAATGAAGCAGTACTTAGAAAAAGCACGAATTATAAAGAGACGGCTAAGTAACCTATGCACATCATTTTCTTGTGCAAAGCGTTAGAGAAATGAATAAGTAAAATAGTCTGACAATGAATATTGCACATATAATTTGCAGACAGTGTTTAAAAAGGTAGACTTCAATCCAGTTGAGTTCTCATTTCTCTTTCCAAGACTTTATTTGTACTGCTGACCACCTATACTCATCAAATCTGGACTTGAAAAGTTAAACACAATTGATTGTTGCAGCTAAATACATGTATTCTTTTTATTCTTGTTAAATAAAAATATGTTTTATTGCTTTATAATGTGTTTTCTGTCATTTTTATTTCTGACTCACAAATAACATTACTAGACACCTGCTTTACTCGAAAGATCAAAGAAATGAGAAAAAATTGTGTGGACAAGGAAAGTGCCTGTAGCACTTCTAGGCAAAAAATTCCTATGAGAGATTATCCTCTAATACACAGTATTCCTGCCACATTTCCTTGTGTTTTGTTTTAATGCACTCCTTGGGTGAGACCTGGTGAGGCTGCATTTCTCTAATTCTATTCTTCCCTTTGATATTACCTGTTGTGTCAGGCTACAGAGGTTGTTGATATAGCCAAAATATCAGCAAATAACCCAATCACAGATGGCAGAGGAGTGAAAGGGAGAAAAGAAAGAAAAGGAATAAATTGAATATCATATAGTGGTTATTTTGTTTTGATCACACTCATAAAAAAGCCTTGGGATGTTGTTTGGTATGCAGAACGAAAACCTCTCAGTTTTCTTAAGTAGGCTCTGAAGAAGTGAAAGATAGAAGTAGTGGTTTGCACACCTGTACCAGTTTCTAATACTGTACTCAAGGTAATACTGTTCTTTAATCCAGGTTTCTTGTCTAAATAGTCACAAGAATGATTAAGAAAAATAGTAGACAACACTTACATATAAAATTAGGTCCATTAAATTAGGTCCATTTTAGATATATACATCTGTAGGTGTAAGTGTCCCTTTCTTCTTGTCAGTGCATATACATACCCAAATATATAAATATCTCTGTGTGTGTATACATCTCAAAGAATTATTTCCACAGATTTAAAGACCATTTTAAAATGTACTCTGCTGACAGATTTTCAGACAATCTGCATCTAGTGAAAGCAGACATGGCTTTAAATCATTCTGCATTTCAGCACTCCAATGCCATTCACATAAATCTTTGTTTTTAAGTAAAATCTGAAGTCCCGTTGAAACTTGTGGGTCTTGAGCTCATGTTAATATCCACCCATAAGCTTAAGTGTGCTTAAATAGGGAGGAACTTAATCTAAAAAAAATATATTTATGTAATGAAAAGAAAAACCAAATGAACTTCTATTAAAAACAGATGAAATTATTTAATCTGTAAAATTTACTATTGCAGAACACATGAAAGAAAAAAATATCCACAGGCCATTTTTTCCAGTTATAATTGGTTACTTTGCAAGTAGCTTAACAATATCAAAGGGCTTGTATTAAATATTGTACCCACTTTAGTACTGAAATGTCATAAAAACTACTAGAGTAATCAGTAAGCTAGATTTAGTGCATTATTGCATTAGTACATTACAGTACAGTGCATTACATACAGTTGGTTATGAGTTTCAACCTGAAAGAGAGAAGGGTGAATAAAGTGTATTTTTCAAAAATACGGACATTAAAAAGACCCAGAGGGAGTAGTCCACTGGAAAAAGTGTCTGGTTGAAGATTTTGGGATGATACTCACATTGCTCAGATGATAATTCCCTTGCTCTGGTACACCACCATTTGTGCAAAACAGATGCAGGAGCCAAAAGCCTGTAGTGGGTTGACTCTAGCTGGATGCCAGACACCTACCAAAGCTGCTCTATCACTGCCCTTCTCAGCTCGAACAGGGAGAGGAAAAAACAACAAAGGCTCATGAGCTAAGGACTGGGTGAGAGACCACTCACCAAATAATGTCATGGGCATAAGAAGGAAAATAAATCTTAAAAACACCCTCCCCCCACATCTCCCTCCTCCCCAGCTCTACCTCCTCCCACCAACAGCACAGGGAAATGGGGAATGAGGGTTGAGGTCAATTAATCTTGAAAGTTTCTGCTCCTACTCAGGGAGAGGAGTCCTTTCCATGCTGCAGTGTGCAGTCCCTCCCACAGGAGACAGTTCTCCATTAATTTCTCCAATCTGAGTCCATCTCACGAGCAACAGTCCTCCATGAACTACTGCAACACAAGTCACTCTTCCATGGGGTGTATTTGTGCAGGAACAGGCTGCTCCAGCATGGTTCCTTCCCAGGGTCACAAGTCCTACCAGAAAAACTGCTCCAACTGCATGGGCTCCTCTATCTGTGGGTCTGCAGGTCCCTGTCAAGACCCTGCTCCAGTATGGGCTTCCTACAGATTCATGGCCTCTCCTCAGGCACCCAACCTGCTCTAGTGTGGGTCTCCTCCATGGGCTGTGGGTGGATCTCTGCAATCCTGTTGATTTCCATGGGCTGCAGAGGCACATCCTTTTTAACCACAATCTTCACCATGGGCTGCAGATGAACCTCAGCTCTGGCACCTGGAGCACCTCCTCCTCCTCCTTGTCCACTGACATGGGCATCTGCAGAACTATTCCTCTCACATATTCTCACTCCTCTGTTCTCTGGACACAATTATTCCTCTGCAATAACTTTTAGTTTGGAAACATGTTGCCACAGAGGCATTAACAACATTTACAATCAGCTCACCCTTGGCCAGTGATGAGTCTGTCTTGGAGCCAGATGGCATTGGCTCAGACGGACATGGAAGAAACTTCCAGCAGCTTCTCACTGAAGCCATCCCTTTAGCCCCCTGCTACCCAAACATGGGCATGCAGACCCAACACAAAGCTGGAAAGCAACAGATGAAGACTTGGCCTGAGGAAGAATCTGACATTGTGAGTTCTGCAGTGCCTCTACTGACCTCCCTGCCTGCTGCTACCTGCATGGGCAAGGCCCCCTGTGGAAGGGGATGTATGAAACCTAAGCTAGGTCAAACTACAATTATGGGTAAAGCAATTAAGGTACACTGGTTTTTCTTTGAGACTCCAACAATTCCCATTTTTATGGACATAGAAAGACCTCACTTTCTCATTTTCCTTGTTTCAGAATTGTCATCTATAAGTCTGTAGTCATAAAATAAAAAACTTTTGTTCAGCATCCACTTTTCAAAATCCAAATGTTTGTTTAGGAAATGAAAGCATTTGCTCTAACAATGTGTACAATGGTCTGCAAACCAAGCAAGGAAAAAGACCTGGAAAGTAGCTTAAGCAGGAATTCATGACAAGTTATCCACAATGGCTTTTCCACACACCACCAACAACTGAGTCTTTGCCTTCAGCCTCAACCAGCATGTTGACTATCAGGATTTTCTCAGTTCTTTCACTGGCTAATGTATGTTATAGACTGCTAGTTTGTGCTGTGTTCTGTGGAATACATGACCTTAAAATATGTTTTCTCTTCATTTTTTTTTTTTTTTTTTTTAAGTTTTGGAGGTTTTTAAAATATTTATTTTACTACTTTGATGCTGAGAGAACCCAAAAAACTGATTGTACCCTAGAAACTTTAAATTAAGGTTACAGTTACTGCTTAATGAGAAACCACACAGAAGACTTCTTCTCTGTGCTGTGTAGTCTAACAACTATTGAAAGGGAATGAGCCCAAGGAACTTGCAGTATATACTATTTGAAAGATAACTTCAGGCACTGAAGTAGAATGTACATTCTTCTGGTGATGTTTCAGCTATCGAACTGAATGCATTAATATCCAAAATTTTCAAAATTCAAGATGCCCTTATTAAAGAAATATAATAGTATTTCTCTATTAAGAATGCTGATCCTCAAATTTTTAACAGAAATACATTGATTTTAGTAAGATGTTGTCAAACTACTGCAATTAATTTATATCCAAAAAAAACACCCCCTGAAATCCAAAACAGTTAAAACTTTTAAGTCTTTCAGGGTTCCATGGGATATGAGTCTTTTGATTCAGTCACTGCAGTAATTAATAAAGGAAATGTTTCAAAACGCCTTTCACAGAAATTTCAACATTTTGCCTTCATATGTTTATTTGGGAGGAAAAAAACACGCCAGAATTGCAGCATAAAAGAAGTATCACATTTTGAATCTCCTTAGAGTTTACTATAACTGACAGGCCTTAAATAGGCCTGATTACAGAGATGAGATGCTCAAAGTCTGGCCTTTTATGTGCCAAACATGAAAAGCCCTGTTTTTATCTGAAAAGGGGTTATATCCATGAAGAAATGCCCCAGTAAAGAAAACCAGAATAAGCAACCTGATCCTTGAGTTTTACTAGATGACTAGATGATGCAGGTTGGACTAGATAGCCTATAAAAGCTCTATTCCAATTCAAATTATTCTATCATTCAATGATCCTGTTTCACCTTTTGTGTCACAGACATGCCTGTGGTCACAGATATCATAAATCAAGACAAGCTAGATGCAGATTTCTTTGTTACAGCTCCTTTTGAATTATTTTGTCTTTGCTGGCCACTGAAGAGTAAAGAACTGGGATTTCTTTTCTTATGTCATCTTCCATGTCATCTTCCATCAAATTTTAACTTTTCCCTATAGTGGGACCTGGATTCAATTCTTTCTATTCATGCCTCTGTTGCATTTTGTTATTCTGCTAAGCTACAGATATTCAAAGTTTTAAATCACATTAAACCACCTTTTCTGGTTCAAGCCTTTCCTATGATTTGTGATTAGCAGGTCTCATGATAAAGAACAAACATTAGTATGCCTCTTTTACAAGTTTCCAGAGAGATACACCTTGATTCAAAATTATGTCAGCAACAGTATTGTATGAGCACCATTTACTAAGAAGAGACACTGCTAAATATTCTGCAAAGGAAGTATAAGACACACAGATGAGCTGCTTTCTTCCCAGCTTCAAGCAAGAACTGAAGTACATATATCACGCAGATTTTGTAACTTACATTGTTTTCGTTTGTGTGTGTACATAGACATCATATTTTGAAGTATGTCAGATTTTGACATGCCATATTATGCAAAATAATACAAAAATATTGTATTAATTCCTTCTTTATCCTACGAAATAGCTGTTTGCAATATAAACAAAGCAATTAAAATCAGAAAATAAGTTCCCAAATTGGCAGTCATCATCTTGCTCACTCTCCTCCAAGTAAGGAAACGAAACAGGGAAGGAAAACATAAAGTCTATGCAACTGAAGTGCTAGATTTGTCTGCTGCCGAATGCAGGATCTCAGGTTTTCCGTGATGGCTGGGCAGAAATTTCCTGGGGAGATGCTGTGAACTGATGTTTGTCTTCACAGCATATGGCATAGATTCCACCTCTAGCAGAGCAGAGCCTGCTCAGCATCTCACACCATGGCTCCAGATGGCCCAGAAGACTGATTAGAAGGGAAAAATAGAACCTGGTAACAGCTTAGGCTCGGGATGGAAACATCTATTTGCCATCAAGATAGCATGTTTGAACATAGTGAAGTAATACATTCAAGGACATTTTTTAGGGTATATCTTGGCAATAATGTTTCTGAGTGTGCCTCTTGAACACTCTGCTTTATTTTAGCAGCAGAATGGACACCATGTATCTCAAATATTCCAATATTCATCTTCTTAAGGACAGCAATAAACTACAATTTTTAGCCTCCTGTATAGAGTCCACTAGGCTGTAAATAAACAAAACTCTCAGCAGCAAACTACAGGTTTGCCTTACTGTCTAATAAAAAAAAAGGTAAAAGTGTTTGTTTTCTGTTATTAATTTTACTGCTGCTAAAGTGGAAGCAATTACTTTGCTGCTTGATGTAGTCTGAGGCTCCTGGGCCTGAAGTTTCTGAGTTTCTGAACTCAGTTTCTTCATAGTGTTTTGGTTCAGGAAGACCTTGTGTTCTCACAGGCTTGGCATAAACGTCACCAGTGTTACTGTAACAAGAGGCCCAGGAGCCTCAGACTACAGCTTGGTAGCTAAAAAAGATAAAATTTTAAGCACTCTTTTGCTGTGCACTTTGTTAATTTCTGAAGTCTTTACCTATAATAAATAATGTTCACTGGCAGCACGTATTTTAAAAAAGGTAAGATTTTTACAAAATTGGAAGCCTGAATGCTACTTGATACCAAAAAACCTGTTTAGACTGTCAGAAAATGCTTGACACTAGATATAAGGAATTTCTTGAAATTCCATTCTTCTTTAACTTTAGTTTTGAGACTCTTTAGCAGGAGAAACACAATCCAGGCTCTAAAATTAACTTTACTGTCCTTCATTATATGGTAAAAGATTACAATTTGTACTAGGAAGTTGGCCCAATTTTAAGATCTTTGTGGGTTTTTTGTACACATGTTGAATACAACTGCCTAACTTCAGTTTGCTCATAATTCCTGAAGCCTCCAGCAACTATCAGTGTCTACTTATGTGGGAAAGCCTCAGCCTTTTTATCAATTTTCTTGACAGAAATGCTGTCACATCGTATCTGTTCCTTTCTTAATCCCATGGATTTATTTCAAGAGCCTGGTAGTTATACCTCACATCCATCTACAGTGTGGCATATCAGCCTAAAGGCACCAAATCTCTCATCCTTGTTTTTGCACATTGTTGGGAGATATGTGTCAGTCATCAGGGCAAGTCATGCACACAACTGTGAGCAAAGACTACAGGATCGAAAACAGCTTGTAAATACAATTTATCTGGATTAGCATCAAGTGCCCTGGCAATCCTTGAGCTTTCAGCACAGGAATCAAGAAGTACCTGCAGGGCTAGTCTCTTCTTGCCTCACCAGAAGGACAGTGTCACTCAGTCTGTGTTCTCTACAGCTTAGAAGTGTATCTAGAATATGAGAAGAACAGTATGAAAGGCACGTGGTACAAAGCTAAATAAGACCGTGGTAAAGATCATCTCTACCTGCACATATGATTTACAAAACAACCAATTTTTTTTTTTTTTTTTAATCTGTAACAATGCCGTGTTACTGTATCCAAGATCCAGGTCTCCCGTGGTGTCTGCACGGGGAAGGCAGCTCTGTGGTTATTTTCCACAAGGATACCTTCCTTAGCAGTGGCCACGTGGCTCACCACACGAGGCAAGTCCGGGGTCCGGGGGGCGGTGTTAGACCCTGGAAACTGTAGCACCGGCTGGAGCAGGGAGATCCCTGCAAGGCTTTTGCAGAGAAGCTAGACGATCAGTGGAGAAAGAAACCGATTCTGCTGTGGTTCGGTGAAAAGCTTTATTGGTTCCGAGCAGAACCTCCGAACATGGTGACCAGCACGAGCAGAATCCCGACCATGCGGCGCCGCTGGTTTTACCCGGGGAGGGGGGGGCGACCCAGAGCGACCCGGGCAATCCCAGAGGATGGGGGGAGTGACCCGGGGCAGAAGGACAAGGCAGGGGTCCAGTCCCCTTTGGGGAGGGGGGGCTGTTTCGGTTTGCCCAATCACTCGGCAGCCCTCTCCTGGGGTGACAGGGAGATCCCTTATATTAGGACCCTCAAGATTGATAGGGGTGGCTCTGGGGGTCGGGGGTCGGGGTGAGAGGAGATTGCTCAACCACACGACGCAACATCAATCACAGCTTATCACCATCTCTTTCTCCAGGAAAATAATAATTTTTAACCTGATAAATGCAATTGCTGTGGTTCCTAGTAACTGTCCGGACCTTAGTTTGGACAAATCTATCTAAATCAAGTTGTTCTCCTAAAGATGAAAGTTTGATCAGCAGACAGATAGATGTATAGCTCAGAGTCCACATCTGGACTGAGGCATGAGGCAAATAACCAGCAGGCTGAGAAAGAAGCTGATATCCAGACAAATAGGTATTAATAATCAGAAGCTCAAAGCAATGATCCAAAAATCTAAGACATTTTGGAAATTTCTGTGCTAAATAAGTCCCTAGGTGTGAGAGAAGACTTCATCCTCAGACCACTGCAAGAGAGACCTATGCTGCATTTGTCAGTATGTGCTGTGTTGGTCAGTTGCTGTTGGTCAATAGTGTTAAGAAACAGAAATTACTGTATGTTGTTCAGACCATGACTTTTTACAAGGCAGCTGCAATCTTTAAAAGAAGGAATGATGCAGCATGCTTTGACAGATATTAAAACTTGAGAAATGTTCAGCAATGGGAGTGAGATTTTGTTCTTTAAAGATAGAGCCTGTGATAAGAGCATGGAATTAATTTTTAGTTGTTTATAGCTTATGTTGCTCAGTGCAGGTGATTGTTGAAACAGAGTTGAGGAATGCTAGTATAAAAAAGTAGACACCTGGGTCAAAATGTAGAATTTTTCATTAGTAAATCTTCCATCTATGAGCAGAAATAAGAAAATTTAAAATCTATTCATGTAGGTGTTCAAAGAAACAGAAATTGCAGAACTACATAGTACTGTTAAGCATATTTTTCCTTTATCTGCTTGGACGTATTACTTCAGAATGTAGAAGTTTTCCTCTAGAAGTTTATTATGGTAGCCATTTGGCTTTCTATTCCTTAAAAGCAGAAAATGTAAACTTAAACGTTATTTGCTCTTTGTGTAAATCTCATGCTAATAATCTAAAATGAAGAAGTTTGGATTCAGAGATAAAATTTTATTCACAAAGTCTTTTATAAACAAGTCCTTCACTAATTTTGGGATAGAATAGGATAGGATCCCTTTTCTGTCTTGTGTGTTTCAGCTGGAAAATTATTGAGATTAGGGCCCAGGTTTTCAGTGTTACATTGCTTTCACTATTTTACTATTTGCACTAATACATTTGTTTCAGCCTTACATCACACAGTACTAAAAACTACATAAATTATGCAATGTGGTTTTCCCACTGCCTCCATAACAAGTTTTATTCATATTTACATGCAGTGTCCCATTTTATTTCTTCATTCAGAAGAATCAGAATATTTGTATTTATTTATTTTAATCTGCTTTCTTTGTGGAAGTAGCAACAGTAAAATCCTGGACCAGATGAACACCAGAACAGGCTAATAACCAGTCCCAAATTCTTGAGGAATTCAACACATGTACCTTTTCTGAAACACAGTAAGTAATGTGTTTTCTGCACACAAATGTAAGTTCATTTATTGAAGATGTATTTTCTGCCCCCTTTCCTTCTTGCATCTCTTAAAAATATATAAGAAATTTAGTTCACTATTCTGACTCCTACCTACTGCCTTAAGAATGTCACCACGAGTGCTCTGTGGCAGTCCTTGATGCCTGACTTGGAAAGTCAGCTTAGAAGTAAATGTGACCATAAGACCAGTTTTGTATGTAGCTAGCAGCCACTGACAAAGAATATCTGTTTTCTTGTCTATTCTCTTTCTGCTTTTTCACTTCAAGAAGAGAAGGTCAGATGTGGGAATTATTAAAAGTAAAGGATTTTTGGAAAAAGTGTAAGAGGCCTCAGAAACAGAAGACAATTTAGAATTGAGCTAAAGCTGTAAGGCTTGACAGTAGAAAAAGTTACAAGAGATATAGAGAGCAAGGATACAAAACAATAGCCAGTGTTTCGAGCTTGGCTAGAAGAGATCTTAGGACTGCAGAAAAATATATCTAGCAAGATATTAGAAAGTTTTAGACTTAACAATGAATTAGTGTGTATTGTACTTGGATGCTTACAAGCAGACATTGTGCTAGAATAAGCAAGTATTGTTCCAAGCAGATCTATGTGTACTTTTAGTAACTGGCTAAAGCAACTGCCTATAAAACTTCTGCTTTCTGCTATTGGTTAAGAAGCTTTTAAAACATACTGTAACAAAGAACCCTTTGGCCATTGTTGGGAGATGTGAGCTTTTTGTCATCTTCCTTTTGTCTCAGTCATATAATGAGACTGCTGACTTAATAAAATAGTTCAAGATGCATCATCCCACCAGTTCTGTCCTGTCTGTGGTTGCACATAGAAAAATTGTAGCCAACACAGTCAGACTGACTGTGTTTTGCAAGACTAAACAGTCTTTCCATTAAGCCTTCTCAGCTGAGAAAATGGGAGGAACAGAGGGAGGGAAAATGGGAGGGAAAATGGGAGGGAAGGAGGGAAAATGGAAGAGAGGGAGGCGTGTTACCATCTATAAGGGACAGAGAAGTCAGGGGTCCGTTGCTGAAGTTCAAAGAGCAACTCGCGGTGCCTGAGACATGAAGGAAGGAGCTCTGCGAGTGGGCAATGTCTGTTGCAATCCAGAAAATCAGTTATGTGAAAATGAGTCTGCTAGCAAGAAATTCCCCTGCAAAAGTACAGTGAGAAGGGAGATTTTTTGCAGTTTTATTATTGATCTAGTTAAATTTTTGTCAAAATTGTAGAAATATTATTTCTAGCCACATAATTATAATTTCATAGAGTGGAGAGTTCTTTATGAAGCCCTTGAATCAATAAAATAAGATAAAATAAATCTATTTCTTTTGCACACTATGTGATGCATATTTCCTATCAGTCAGTGTATATGGGAGGAGTTTAAATACTTTTTGTAAGACTGAAAGGGCAAAAATTAGATAATTGCATTTTCTTATTCCAAAATTATTTTTTAATGTGTTAAAAGTAGTTTTTAGTAGAGACTGAGGTAATATGCCATAGTTTTAGGCCATTGCTATACCCTTCACTATGTTGCTTTTCACTGTGGTTATCTAACTGTCTTTCTTAAGTGTGATAATCTACTGGTGAACAGAAAAAACAGGAACAGTTTTCAAACTGGACAGTCTTTGTGTGGTCTTTGCAAAGATCATAGCTCACTCATTATATCTTCTGAAGTTATCATAGTATTTTTATATTTCTCTTTGCTTCCTTTAGTGCATGCACACCTAAAGACAGCATAGTTGTGTGTAGACATCATCCTCATAATTATTAGACAAAGTATAAAATAATATATTCAAATTTTTGTGATACAGTGGTCAGAAATACAGACCAATTAAAATCATATATCCTGAGTATATAACTCCCATCATTGTTACACCTGTATCACCTAATATCCTCTAGTATATGGATCTTTATGCTGCAATCCTTTGTGACTGAACTATTACGACTTCACTAGCAGAATAACAAGTACATATCAGATAGAGACTATTTCATTGAAAACTAGCAAATGTGAGTATCCTGAGCATCGGGTTAATAATTTCATTACAGGTTCAGTATTATTTCATGGAAACATGAAGATTTAGAATATAAAATATTCTCTTTACTATTGAGTTTTACAGTCTCTTTTTCCTTGGTTTTGCTGTTCTTGTTTAATACTGAAAGATGGCATTTTTATAAAGAGAGGGAAGTCTGTGCAGCATGAATTGTACTGAACTGTCAAGTAAAAGAACAACTACTGTGGCTGAGGGAGTGAATTCAGTTTCTGATTGCTCAGCAGGCGTTTTGCATCACTTGGTAGTAGGTACCCCTCATCATCTGCAAGCCAACAGGTCAATAAAACCTGTTATTCCTTTCCAGAAGTGAATTTGTCAAAAATTCACTGGGCAATTTGCAAGTGTATTGCTACTTCTGCTCAGGATCTTTTGTTATATCATTAAGTTGTTTAGGCATATTCAGGTATTGCCTGTGATTTGGGGAGACTCAGGGTTGAAGAGTAACCAGAATGCTGGCATAGTCTCAGATTTTTAGTCTGCAAGGATTTTTTCTCTTTTATTTGGTAGCAAGTTTTCTTAGCTCAGCCCTGTTACCCCTGGGAAATACAAAGGATATGTGTTGGTCCCACTACTGTACTGTCTGTCACAGAAATCTGCTTTGACCTTGAAATAAAATGCTAAAATCTCATCTCCTTCCATCAAGGAGAAAAGGGATCATGAAAGTGAGAGAGGAAAGAAATCAAACACTTTGAAAGCAAGCTCCAGAAAACCAGGCCTCTTCATTAATGAAGGTGTAGCCTGGGTGATTCCAAGCGCTAATTTAAGTTGTAAACACACAGCCAGGAGAATGATAGGCAATCCAAGTGAGGATTCTACCCCCTGTCACTGTAGAAGTTCCAGTTAGTGCAGCCTTCTGAATTAATTTTCTTGGGATCACCAGATAGACTTTGCCAAGGACATGTCCAGAGGTTTAACAGCAAGAAATGCTTAATTTTTACCAACAGGCAAACAACCCTACATAAGGTGAGTACACCTAAATGTGAAAATCCAATAGCTTTTAGTCTCTGAAAGGAGGAATAACTTTGCTAGCACTGCTATAATTACTATGCTTTCAAGAACTTAGATATGTTTTATCTAAATATGGATTAATAACTTTCTTCCTCAGTCACAGGCATTTGCATACAAATACAAGAATAAAAATGCCACTGTTTTGCTCAGAAGTAAGGGAATAATCATGAGAAGATAAAACAGAAGCTATAGCTTTAACATATATTTTACTAACTCTGAGCAGATTAGATTTTCAAAGCTGTAGATATTGGAGTCTGGAAGCAGTGTGTGGCACAGTTAATCTAAAACATGCCAACACCACTGATGATTCAAACTCAGGTGGGTTCATCTACTGTATTTTGTGGCTGGTGTAGTAACTAATTTCCTAGTTCCAGTGGTTGCAGATAATACTACATGGGTGAAGAGTGGGAAAGTCACACACATGGGGCTTCACATGGGGAAATCTTCATCAATAACTAACTCAAAACTTTTCTCAGCTGGGCTGTACCAGCTCTCATCAAGAACTAGGTGATAGAGCTCCAAGAGAGGAGAGAAAGGAAAAATGCTCACCAAACTTGGTTTTGTGCTTTGGCTTTCTTCGGGAAAAAAATAAATGGAGAAAGGATAACCAGACTCTTACCGTGAATGTTATTTTTCATTCTGTTGTGGGTTGGGTCCTCTTGTAGAACTTTTTTCCCATAAGTTGCCAGGGAACTGATCACTCGGTATTTATAGACAGTTAAGAAAGACAACAGAAATGGCTGAGGTGGAGGGAGGGGAGGAGCATGTGGACTTCACTTCTCTTTGGGGGTGTGCTTGTTGGGAGAAGAAAACAGCAGGCTGTGGTTTCCAGATTTTGGGAGGAGATTTTTCCTTCACTGGCCCCACTGGAGCGGAGTTTGGGGTTTCCTGCCACGGTCTCTCTGTGTGTGCCCCGGCAATCCTGACCCTGCCCCTGTCTGCCTGGCCGGGAGCCGCTGCAGTTCCTGCCCCCCTCGCTGTTCCTTGGCTCCTGCTCCGAGTGTTCTCCACGCCTCAGCCCGCACCCCCTGCCTGCCGGGACTCGTGCTGCAGCTCCAGCCACCGCCGGGGAGCTCCTGATCCATCTGCAGCATCCCGGGACTGCACCACAGCTGCCTGTGTCGGGAACTGCACCAACGGGGAAAGGGTGCCAGCGGCAGAGAAAACTGGGACTGTTTCCCTGGTTCTGTCTGTTGTTCATCTCATAGTATTGTTGTTCTGTTTTGCCTTGCTAAACACAAGTAAAGAACTGTTATCCATATAATCACATCTTCGCCTGAGAGACCCTTAATTCTAAAATTATAACAACTCAGAGAGAGGAGTTTGGCATTCTCCATTTCAGGAGAGGATCCTGTTTGTCTTTAGCTGATACCTGTCTCCAAACGAAGACACATTCTTTTAAATTTTTGTTCCCCAAGCTGGACTCAATGGAAGATCTGAGAAAGAGCTAACAACGAATGTGTAACAGCTTACTATTTCCTGCATCAGTTGTAACTGTGATGCAGCTTGCATCCCTCTTTCACTGATTAATCAGAACTATCAGGTGGGATAGTGGAGAAGTCTTATTTGAGAAAAAAACAAGTTCCTGCATATTATTATATATTATCTGCTTCTGTTTTCAAATAAAGGTAGGACAAATAAACTACAAAGTTCTAGCAGTTCTGTGCTATATTGATCTTTCCCTCTCCAGGTCAATGCCAGTGGCAACAAAAAGAAGGGAAGAAAAAATCCCAGAAGCAAAAAACAAAAAACAAACAAAAACAAACAAACAAAAAACCAACCAACCAAACAAAAAAACCCAACCAAACAGAAAAACACAAACAAATCACAAACAAATCCAACAATTATAAAATTGTAAAAATTATTTGCTATGAAGTCTTTCTCTTGCCTGTTGCCTGAAAAATAGTTTTGACAGGGGAGAATAAAGGCAATTACCTTTGGCAACAGAAATAATCCGTAAGTCAGGTTTTTTAAGTTGGTACTTTAAATAAAAACATTTACAGTACTAAAAACAGTGACCTAAAAACTTCTTTGTCTCAAACACACATATTTTTCAAGAATGTTGAAAGGTTATTTGTTAGTTTCTTTGTTTGCTTATTTAGGGCAATTTTTTACAACCTCTTCTTTTAGCCAGGAGCAAAATGTGTCTTTATAGGTAGGAGGAGTGAAACTTCAGATCTTTTAGCTTCATTTATGAATTGATGGTAGTTAAATTCAGTTTAAGGACTGCAAGGCAGGAAGATGTAGACTTCATAGAAGCAGCACTTTGTCTTGTGTCACTCTGCTTCCCATGACTCAGGAAGTCTCTATCCCAGAAATTCCTACAGCAGTGTTTACTGCAATTATGGTAATCTTCACACCTTCACCAAAAGCAAGATTAGCAGTCACACAATCACAGAACTGTTAGAAGTAACCAGGAAGCTCTGGATACTATCTTCTCAAACCTGCTCAGAGCAGGGCCAGCTAGACAAAATTGTCTAGGACCACGCCCAATTGGTATTTTAATATCTTCAGGGATGGAGACTCCAGCCTCTCTGCAACCCATGCCACTGCTTGGCCACTCTCAAAGTAAAAAAAAGGGAGGTTGTGCTTAAGTGGAATTTCTTCCATCCTCTGAGTATCACAGAGAAGTTTTTGCTTATGTCATCTTTACTCCCCTGCAACATATATTTATGCACAAGAACCTTTTAAATCTTCTCTGTCCCTAGGAACTGAGATGAGGCTGACTGACTTACAGATCCCCACATACTCCTTTTTTGCTCTTCTTGATTGAATATAAAACTGACACTTGCCTTCTGCCTGTATTCAGGAACCCCTCCCAGTCACTATGACCTTTCAGAAATAAGCAGCAGCAGCCTCTCAGAGCCTTCAGCCTGCTACTTCAGCACATCTGGGCGCAGTTCTCCAGGTCCGTGGACTTACACACATCCAGTTTGTTTAAGTGCTTCCCAGCCTGGTTCTCCATTACTAAGGGCAGTTCTTCCTTGATGCAGTCTTTCTCAGCAGTCTCAGAACCTGGGGTTGCTGAGGACTGGTATTACTGGTACAGGTATTACTGGTAAAGACTGAAGGGAAACAGGCAATGAGCATATTGGTCTTTTGAATGTCCTTTCTTACCGTAATTCCTACTCATTTAGCAGTGGTACCCCATGTTGCTCAGTCATCCTTCTACTCGTTATAGAAATTATCCTTGTTACCTTTAACATCTATTGCTAAATTCAACTCCAGCCTTGGCTTTTCTAAGTCCATTCCAGCACAATCAAAGTCTCCATATTCCCTGTAAGTCACCTGCCCTGCCAACTCCTTGCATACACTCCAGTTTTATATTTGGGCTGGTCAGAAACTATTTCTGTCACATTTACTACATTTCCAGCTCACTGAGACAGATCATTCTTGAGCTTGGAGAAGGTGTGTCTCGAGCATCAGCCAGTTCTCCTGGATATCTCTTCTTACAAGGGCTGTCTCATGAGGATTGATAAGGGGTCACCAGACCAAAACATAAGGCACAGTCACCATTAGTTCTTTTGACGATGAGAACTTCCCAGGAGCACAACTCTGATTAGATCAGTGTTAGTCTTTCAAGGCACACACTCTTCTGAATGTGTTCATTTGGAGCAGGAAAAAAACAAGGAAACTTACTGAATTTAGGTGTTATTTTACTTACATAGTTTTGTACACCTGTCATAAGATAACTACAGCTGAGGTAGAAATGCTAAAAAAGGAACCATTTAAAATTGAATTTTAGAATGCGCATCACTTCTGTGCTCAAAATATACCACATGTAAAAGATCAAAATTAGGACACTATGTAGCTGTTAGATGGATTATATTTGGTAAACCTAATACATATTCATGTGGGCTACCTTGCAATTAAACTTTACAAATTCAGTATTCAAATGGTTGTTTTTCTGAAATATTTGTTTTACTTCTAAATTCTCATATATCCATCAGGAAAGCTTTCAGTTAATAAACAGATTCTGCAACCTACAATAACAGATCTTCTGTTCTGTAGAACATTCAAATGAAAAGTATGATACTTACAGTCTTGATAAGGTCATATCTGTCAGGATAAATTGTTACTTTTTGCCTGTCTAGAAAGTTTTCAATATATTTGCAGGTATAAAACTAAAATAGCCCTACATGAATATATCATAAGTATAACTCAAATCCAGTAAATATAAATTGTCTTTTTGCTATAAGGAATGACACCTAGCTTAAAATAGAACTAAAAATCAATGTTCCTGGTTTTCTTTTGGAGTTTTATCAAACACGTAATGTTTGCCAGATTCATGAAAAGATTTTTTTTTTTTTTTTCCAGAAATGGACTTTCAGAAATTACATTTAAAATAATCTACTGGGAAGAACTCACAGATACTTCTTTTTCTAAAACCGATCTCAGGGCATTACATCATCAATGGCAATGGTAAATTTCTAAAACCTGTTTTTTTAGTTAATTAGTTAGCTAGTTATTGTTTCGGGCTTGCCAATAATCACAAAATAAAGTAATAGAAGTATCTTATCTAACTATAAATGGTATTCTGAAGAAGGTATCTTTTTTTCACTTTCTTTTCAAGGAGTTAAGGTCCTCTAAAATTTTGCCTGTAAGGAGAGTTTATTGAGCAAATGCATTGAATTTAGACACTCCTTTTCTAAAAGTGATATGTGCAAGTCCTTCCCCTGACAACTACAGTTTTCCAGCTCAGGCTCTCACACAGTGCTGTTAGCTTGCAGTAACAAATTCCTGAACTTTAATAAATTGCATGGGTCAGTACATGGATTGAATGCCATTTGAGTAAATTTATCTCCTACCCCTGCAACTACTTTATGTATGAATAACGTTGGCGTTTTGATCCATTTAACCAGAAGGGCAGGTGACACTGAAATTATATAAACTTAGATAAATTGTTTAAAAAAGTAATATTTTAATACCAGACCAATAATCCTTTACTATCTTTGTCACATCTTGAAAGGATCAGATTAAATGAGTGTTTTATTGCTACTTTTCTGGGGTAGCCTGAAAATTCTGGTTTTTTAATATTTCTGTATCATGCAAATTTCTACAAAGTGCTTTGGTAAAATCATTAATGTCCCGTTACACTGGACTCGAAAAGACATTATCATTTTGTGCATGCAATGTAGTAGCAATGAGCCTGCCTTCATCCATGGACACAGTACTGTAGAGAGTGAAATTATATGTTACTACTAAAGTTTCCATTCTATTACCTGAAACTTAAATAAGCATGATAATGTAAGCAGCTGATATGAAATCCAGAGGAAGGGCAAACTGAAAAGTAGTTCTCTACTTTTTCATTCAGGACACAATTCCTAGAGCCTTGATGCCCTTCCACATCTCAAGTGTTGGCTCTAGAAGCTTGCACGCAACATCAGGGTGACCTCCAAAGAGGCACAAGGCATGGAAATGTTTTTCAATATTGAAACAGTCCTCTCCCAGCTTTGCCTTTAACAATAAACTGAATTTGGTTGCTCCCTCTCACAATTACCTCCCTGCATATTTGTGTTAAGTGCAGTAGAAACTAAGAAACTCATGCTTGCTCTGTACATTTCCCTTTAAAGCAAAAAACATGAATTCATGGCTAGTCCTACTGCATCTGTTTCCTTTGGTCATTTACTTGCTTCTAAAGTGAAATAGATGTAACTTTTTTGCAGAGCATATTCTATTCCTCATTGCTGCCTGCATCTCCATATCCCTGTTTTATGCTGTTCCTTCTTGTGAAGTCAAAAGCCTTTTCTTTATTTCCCCCCAGATTGTTGGAGGTTAGGTTTCTTTCCTTTTGTTTCTCTTTCCTTAGGGAATTTTTTCCCATAAATTACTAGGAAACACTAACGACTAGGTACTTAAGAAAAACAGAAGAAGTGGCCAAGCTCAGGGGAGGAGGGCATCTAGATGCAGTTCCCTTATCTGTGAGTTTCCGTCCGAGGGGCAGAGATAGAGGGAGAACTGGGCCGGTAAAGGACCGGGCTGGGGCTGCTGCTCGCTCTCCGCTTCGGAGGAGGCCGGTCCAGCTGCTGCTTGGGAAGGGAATCCGCCGCTGTCACCGGAGCCCAGCTCAGTCCTGCTTCTTCTGCCGAGGGGTGAACCTCTGCTCGTGAGAGCAGCCACTGCACTGGGGCCTTATTAGCACCCACCTCACTAACAGAGGGGCCTATCCCACCTGCTCGGGTGCCCAGGATCTTCAGCTTGCCTCTCCTTCCCCTGCTGGGCCGCCGCTGCCCCGGCCCCGCCGCTCCTTCGGCGCTGCTCCGAGCTTTCGCAGCCCCAGCCCGCAGCCCCTGCCTGCCGAGACAGCCTGCCTTCCCAGCTCGGCGCTCCCGGGAGCCCCGCGGGCGCGCCGGGGCCGGCTGCCCCGGGCCGTGCGAGGCAAGGCCGGGCCCGGCCGCCATGGCCGCGGCTGCCCGAGCCCGCGCCGCAGCGCCCCCTGCCGCCGGGGCAGCGCCGGCCCCGCAGCGCGCGGCCCGCCGGGAGCCGGCAGCAGCGCCCCCGCCGGCCGCGCCCGGCACTGCAGGCGGGCGGGGCCCGCTGGCCTTGGCGCGCTGGCCGGGGCAGAGCCGCTCCGCCCGGGCCCGGCTCTGAGCGGCCGGAGAGCCCCGGGACTGCCGAGCGTAGTGGGGCGGGGGAAACGGGGAACAGCTTCCGTCCCGAGGGAGGCTCCTTAGCTGCTGTCCTTAGCAGACACCTGCCTTTCAAACCAAGACACAGATATAGTAAAACTGTTTCCTCCTGAAATATAGGAAGAGGGAGGGATGGAAGAAGGGAGAGAGGTGAGGGAAAAGAAAGGCCAATCCCTTGATTTCTTTTCTAGAATAAGTGCTGAACAAATCCTCTTATGTGTCTGGGTGGGGTTGTGTGGTGGTTTGAAAAGGAAGTGAGTTTTTGGGATTCAGTGGTCAAACTAATGAGTGCTCAGGTTTGAATATTGGCACTTAATGTGGCCGCTGAGAACACAGATCTACTTCTGAGAACACAGGAAGTTAAAAACAGAGCACTCCCAGGAGAACTGTCTCTTAGTTCTGATCTGTGAGGGAGGTCAAACCTCCCCTGCCCAGCGGCTGGCTGGGCGGGGGAGGGGAAGCCATGCGGCCTGGGTGAGGTAGGCCAGAGCCTTGGGCAGAGAGGGGGGGAGGAAGATCCTGCAGGATGGAAGGGTAGAGAAAGTACAAGAACCTTGAGAGGCATCAAGTAACCCCCTTCCCCCCTCGGAGAGAGAGAGAGAAACTGTGTCTGTGCCACCTTGAAATTTGATATCAACAACCAGACAGCACAGCCTAAGGAGTAAGGAGAGAGTAACACGAGAAGATGCCATGGGAGTTCTAGACAGGCACAGTCCAAGGTTTTAACCCTTTTCGTAAATGATAGAAACTTTATAAATGCTAATCCTCCTGAATCTGAAGAAAGATAGAGAACTGAACAAAGGTGATGAAAGTTCATGCTAGTAGAAGATTGTCAGAAAATGCTGAAAAGAATCCTAGGTGGGAGGAGATGATGGAGCGGCCTTTGGCTGGACTTTTCTTGTATGGCCATAGACGAACCCATTTCTTTTCTGTGACGCAGAGACTGCATCTAGAGAGAGGCATTGGCTTGGAGCCAAGAGTGGACAGTGGAAGAGTAGTGTGAACAGAGATAAAAAGAAAATCTCTGTTCTCAAGGCCCCTCAGCCCCAGGGAGTGAAATTGGGGGGGACTAGTGTCCCAAGATTTGAAAAGCTGTTGTTTTTTAGAACTAACCAAAGCATCTTTAAAAAGAGAAACCCTAGAAACAGTTCTGGTCTATGCACAGTGGTGAGAGCACTGCACATGGAAGAAGAGGTCATGATATAGTGCAAGGACTCCTATCTCTCCTTGATGAACTGAGTACTGATTATCAGAAGAGTGGTAATAAACTGAAGATTAATTATCTGATAAGTGGTAATTTAACTGGAAATTTTTAGTTTGTTTCACTGTGTTGAGAACTTAGGTAAGGGGGGAGGAAGAGTGTTTTTTAAAGTTTTCATCCCTTTTGTGTGTGTCTCTTTTACATATTGTAAGTTAATAAAATTCTTCATTCCTTTTGTTTCTAAATTAAAAACAGTTTTACTCTGCTTTTTGGTCACATCTCACAGTAAGCACCAGGAACAGTATATCTTCATAAGGCACTGGCCTTGTACCAGCATCATACCATAACAGGTTGGAATGGATTGTAGAGGGTGGGAGAAGTCTGGATAGGAACCATTAAGAGCTGGGACAAAGAAGGAAGAGCATGTCATCAAGCTGAGTCAAGGCAAAACTGAGCCAAATGGTCCCCAATCCACACCAAAATGGAAATCCAGAGCAAAACATCACCTTCACAGTAACATGTAAGTCATGACCCTGAGGAAAAGTCTCAAAGGAATGTCCAAAAAAAGCAGTAAGTGGCAGGTGAGATGAAGCTTGTTCTAACAAATACAAAACAGAGTGGTCACAAAGGAAAGTTGATTTGTTAGACCGCACTTATTGTGAACATGATAAAATCAGGAGAGATGTGAAAAAAACTGAAAGTGACAAGTCTTTGGGGTGCATTGCATCTGTTCTTTGTGACCATGTGATATTGCAAAATCATCACGAGCCTTGTCTCAGTGTTCAAAGATCATAATTATTATGAGATACAATAGGAAATATAATGGTAAATGGAATCAGGATGGAATTCCTAAAGGCAATGAATGTGTTTTTAAGTTTAGGGTTGGTTTATTTCTTGAGTAGCTAGGCTGTAGATGTTTAATATGCCCTACATGCATTGCATGCCTAAAAAAAATTTCGAAAACTAAAAAAGTCCGTGCTATTAAAAGTGAATGGACTGTACACTTGTAATTTATAGTAGGAGCTGTAAAGCCTATGTGAGATGCTTCACAAAAGTAAAGGCTAGAAATTCAGTTAATGTCTTCGACTAAATTAGTGTCTCATGCCTAAGATAAAAAAGCACGAAAAAAGGAAATGCTGTATTTTTGTAATAGAGAATGTATGCAGGAAACTGGGACACCTTTTATCTCAGCAGTTATCACCAGGAGCTAGCTGAGAGGGTAGAAAGAGAAGTCAAAAAAGACAGAACTTAGAGAAGACTGTTGTCTCGTTGAGTGTATTCAGCTCTTTATGAACACAAAGTTCCTGACCTATTTACAGAACATAACATGAGCAGCTGTGAAGGCTACTGTTTAATTAGTCATCTTTTGAAAGAAAAGATGGACATTCAATTACTTACCCAATGAGCCAGATTCACATGTACAGTATCCCCCAGCATGAGTATATATTTCATAGACTAATTTTTTTACCTATGAAACTCATTAGCCTTCTCCAAGCATAGGGATAGAACTCTGGCAAAGACTATTTTTCTAATTTTCTTCACACTACTGAAAATCAAAATTCTCTATCAGCTTCCATTATGAGATGAAGAATGTGCTGCTAGAGGAGAAAAACGCCTAATGGCATGGAACAGAGGAAAGAAAAGGAAGAGCTTTGCAACGCAGAAAGAACTATTATTCCTGCCAACAAAATGTTAAACTGTTGCACTGGTTACACTGGACTGCGTTTATGATGATTCATTGTGTATTCCGTGAGGAAGATAGGGATTAAAATGTGGACATGGATCAGTGTATAATTCTCTTCCAGGCTATTAAACTGGTCCACACTTGCATGGCTATATGTCTATTTATGTTTTTCAGGTCCAAGTCTGTTGGTCTCCTATCACTGAAAGACTGCTACCAGAAGAAAAATATTTAGAAACCCTTTATTCAGTGGGATATTTATCATATTCATTCATCATATGTGCTGTGAAAAAGGAAAATATCCAAATCCATCAAGTTTTACTGGGTTCTATATCTCAAATACTTAGATAGTCAATGATAAAACACTTCTCAGAAGATTGTTGTGGTGCTTGGTAACATACATACCACTGCTTCCCTTGGGAGGACTTCCCAAATCCTGCAGGACTATCTATTTATTTCAAGAATAGCTCTAGACCTAGTTCTTTCTAAACTCCAGTGACACACCAGCATTGAAATTGGTCTTTTCCCTGTCACCTAGATATGATGCTGCTTCTCTCACCGTTTTCAAGCTGAGCCAGTGGTGAAGCTTGCTGCAAAGGCCCAGAAGAGGTGTCCTCCCTACATTGACAGAGATGGTCACAGATCAGCACAGACAGGAGAGAATAATAGTGCCTTTGCAGGCACCCACACAAACAGTTCTTATACAACCACAGCCTCACCTTGTTCTTACCAGCAAACAAGTCACAAAATTCACTGGATCTCAGAGATACACACAGGCACAAATTCACATGGTTGTCTTCAGCAGCTGTTTCTCAGACCTGTGGTATCACCACTGCCTGGTTTCTATGGCAGTTTGCCCCTAAAACAGCATTTGCCCCATAACCATCTCTCAGCCCTACTAATGGCTACTCCAGTTCCAAGTTCACTAGCTGATCATGTCTGCACATACACAGATACAGGAGATGCATACACAAAACAATACAAAAGAAAAGGTAATAAGTGAATTGGTAATCAAGATAAGGCCTTGAGTGATCAGTTCCTTTTTACCTTCATTTTCTGTCTTCTCAGTGATGGTTCTCAGTGTTCCATCCATATTCTTTTCAACCTTGGACTTTAATCTTTCCTCCAAAACTCCCTAAATGCTCTGTACATTCTCACAATACCCTTAAAACATTGAATAGTAAGCATTATACATCCCCTGAATCTTCCAAAATATTCCCTAAGAATTTTCTTCTTTATGGCACCCATACCAATAGCCTAAAACAATCTTGTTTCCTTCTTTCTGTCTATTGACAAATGTTGATTGAAGCCCTTCTGACATTTCTGCAATGAAGGATTGCTCTGTGTGTTATGGACTTCTTTCAGTCTTCACACCCCACTGTCAGTTAGGATCTGAGTAACTGAGCATTTAAATTAGCCATTTTCCTGAGTTTTTTAGGGTAAGAAACAAAATTCACAATGTACTACTCCTGTTGTAGATACTGTGCCAAAAATGGTTCTTCTAGGTGCATGGATTTGTTCTGGGACTAGCCTCTGAGGCTGGATAACACTCTTTAAAATCTGGCCATGCTGAAATCAGCTGGAAGACAGCCATCACTTTCATTGGAGTCAGACTTTCACCCTGCTGATTTATTACAAAAGATGATGCATGCATTGAAAAAAATTTAAAATCTCAGTAGTCTCTTGGCCTCTTGGGGAGAAATGTAACAATAAAGGCTGAGACAAGCCAAATATGCATCACTGAACCATCCAAGAACAAAGCACAACATTACACTACTCAAGGAAGTCTCTTATTAGTTCTCTGGTCTGAGGGGAGAAGTGACCAGCCACACTTCTTTTATTTTTTTGAAATACACATCTAGCATAAAACATAGGTTTGCCCCCACTTGAAGCAGATACAGAATTTAGTGTGTCTGTGTTTGAGATTTGCTTTAGGCTCCTTTCAAATATGAGAAAGGTGAAAACTCTAGGCTGTGGGCTCATTTTTGAATGTGAGGAGATCACACAGTGAGATATGTGGCCCTGACTCAGGCGTAGCTAATACTGCAACATTTCTGTGCAGGTTGCATCCATCAGAAGCTCTAAATTAAAATGAGAGAGACTGATGATTTTTATTTATGATTATGTGGCATGACTAATTTTCAGGCCTATCCGTTTTTAGTTTCTACTAATCCCCTGCCAATAAAAATGGAGGCGTTAATAGCAAGAATAATCAACACAGTCAAACAGGACTGACAAAATCTTTATTAAGAATCACAGTATACCCATGATAACATGTGACTGATATACCATGTGATTATCATTCTTAGGTACTTGTGGTCGTCAGAAGGAATAAAAAAACTGCATGAGAACATGAAAAGAAAGGGGTTCTCCCTAAATAACATACCGACACACTGCTTGTTGTATCTTATGGAAGACTCAATGGCAATCAGATTTCACACTATTTGTGCAATTATTTATATAATATTATAATTTTAATTTGGAAGGGACCTACAGTGAACATGTAATGAAACTGAGTAAGCGCTCTGTCTGTTTTCAGTGTATGCTGTAATGAGTTGCTCCTCTGACTAAGGAGTTTGGAGGCAAATGGAAGGAGTCACACATTAGAGTATTACAACATAACTGAAACTGATATATGCAAATTTAGGAGCCTTCAACATCTGCAAGGCTCTGTGTCCTATGAAAAACCTTTGGGGACTACTCCTTTTTTGGTTTTCTTAGTATTAATCACCGATGCAATTGGTTAACTATTTTCTAGAGCCTGCTAATATTTAAAATCAGAAAGCATTGACTACAGCTGTCTTCTGCAAAGGCAAGTTAAGTCTGTTATAGTGGAAAAATCTTGTGTCTTTTTAACAATTGACTGATAAAAGGAGCATAAGACTCATGATTTTCAGAGCTGTCAAGTGCTGCTTCATTCACCATGAGGCCTCCCATAGCTTTCCCTCAAGTCGTCTGGTGCTACAGTGGCAATCATATGAGCCTGAGCTCACATCAGGAGACAGAGGTTGATTGCACAGCTGTACATCGTGATCTCAGCTGTTGTGAGCTATCTACAAAATATTTCCTATGCCTGGGGTGTTCTGTTTCTGGAATTAGTGATATAAAAATGGGGGTTTCTTTGTTGAGGTAATTTAATTATCTATAATAGACTGTCTAGGTGTTATCCTATCTTATATGTATTTGTATAATATATCTTTTCAAGTTATTATAATATTCTTCTTTGGGATTTTGGTTGTTTGGATTTTGTTTATTTGTTTATCTTGTTAAATTAATATTCTCTAGTTTCTTGCAGGTATCCAGCATCAACAATGCTTGAGGTTTTATCCATTTATTGTTTAAGTAAAACAGAGGTAAAAAACCCAGATGAGTGACTAGAATATGAGTGTAGGAAATTCAGTTAAGAAACTGCTATTTGACTCCAAAATATTAAACTAATATATCCTTTCCAATCCCTCCTAATAAATTCTTCCCTATGTGCTTACATGGTGCCAAGAAAGGAAATGTTCTTCTAATCTAGAGGGGGAAAAGGTGTTTACACACCTAAGTATAAAAATACAAAATATGTTTAACAAACCTACTTTCCAGTACATATTCTCTAAAGAGAAGCAATGCATTATTGGCAGTACCAATTCAATAAATTGAGTCATTTGGAGTCATACTCCAGCATTTGATCTCTGGCTGTATCTGCCTGTCTCAAGGATAAATTATAGAATTAGCATGCATAAATTTCTCTCTCTTTTTGTCATGTAAAGACAGGCTTATTTGAAAACTTAAAGAAATATCTCTGACCCTTGAAGACTTTTCAGTGATGAAATTGTTATACTGGGCAAAACTGACCACTATAGTCCAAATGGTGTTACCCTGAAAAGAGTCCGCCTTTGTTTGCTGCTAGATATAGAGAAGTCATGTTCTTACTACCTGTTTTTTGAGACTTTTTCTCAGTAGGACAAAATATATATCAAAATAATTTTAAAATATGACAAAGAAACCTACTCTGAATAAGAGATATCCTGTAGTCAGAAACCTCTTCAAGTAAAGACCAGCAAATATTTTAAATATTAATATGACACCCACATGTCTAGTAGTTTATAGCTTCTTTGTTAAGGGATGTGCTGTAGTGAACTGTGACCTTTTGGGTCACACTAAGGCTACTTAGACATTTCTATACATCAGTTGCCAAAGGATTCCACAAAGCATATAATATCCAATTAAGAGTGCCTTCGGATACAATATTTTTCATCTAATTTCTGAGGAAAGAAGTATTTCATTCTGGGTTTTGTTTGTGTTTGGGTGAGGCTCATTAGAGGCATCAACTTTTCTTACAACCTTTCTTTGGGTTCTCTGTAGAATATGTTAAAATCTGTTTTTGAGACTCACAAATGTGGCTCCCTTTTTATATAATTTAGTGTGATATCAAGGCCAGCTTTTAAATTGGTCCAGATGTGGCCCCCTTTTTATATAATTTAATGTGATATCAAGGTCCAGCTTTTAAATTTGTCCAGAGATAAGCCTAATGGACTTTTTCTTTCATATCTACTTTGCACCACCAGGAAAAATTCAATTATTCTGGTAAATCCTTGCAAATCATACATTGCATGAACTAACTTAGGAGGGACCCTCTTGTTTTCACTCACTAGAGAGGAGCAGAGACATTCTCCTGGCATTGCTGAGTTTCACTACCAACCACAGGGCCCTAGATGTAAGTTCAAGGGCTAAATGAAAAGAAAATTTAATGCCTTTGTGGTGAACTGGATGTCATGGTAGTGGACTGGGGACCGAGGGCTCTGGTGGCAGTAGCATGTGGCAAGGGAGCAGCAGGAGACTGATCATGGCCTTACTGTGATGATTGAGATGATATACTGAAGAGGTGCATCCAGGGAAGGAAGGAGACTTCCACAGGGAAAAGGAGTCATTAAGATACTAACAGGGTGCTCAGACTAAAGATCTAATTCACATGTTTTTGGAGGGATTTTTCACAAAGTTCTGTCTTTTCTGCAGTAAAAATGTACCTCCGGATCACTGGTATTGCTGAGCCCTCGTTACAATTTTTAGTCAAGTTGCTCAGTGCCCTCTGCAATTATTTCATAAAACTCTAAAATTAATTGGGTAGGGTGAATATCTAGATAAAATTTATCTCCACTTAACAAAGTGGAAAACTTGAGTGTTTGGGTCACTGATGCCCTAAGAATATAATGCTGATCTCCATTGTTTCTAGGTCTGAGCCTAGAAATACCTTTTTTATTATTATGGTCTTATCATATATAAATCACCCAAGCTGCTTCAAAAGGAAGCAGCAGTCCCTCTATTTGTGAGGAAGCCAACAATGTATTTTTCCAAAGCACAAAAGCATGGAAGAGGAGATTAGAAAATGTCAGTGCCAGGGGCTGGTCAGTGCTAGGAATGGCAGTGTCTGCCTCTGGAGTGGTGTTCAGGACCTGGCAACCAGGACCAGACCACTGCCACATCCAGAGAGCAGGCCAGCCAGCCAGACACCAAGGACATCTCCAGGCAACAGACAATCAATCCCATACAAGAAAGAGGGTATCAATTCAGAGGCAGGATAGGCCAGAGCATCCATGGGTATCCATCAAAGAATCATCCTGGCATGCTGATGTTGCTTTAACTAAACTGTGATATTATTTTTTAAGTGAATTTTAATTTTTACTTTTGTTTTGATGTGAATGGTTCTCAAAAGTGGTGATCTCATACAGTGACTTGAAAATGAAAAATCAAAAATGGTCAAATGAAGAATTTCCTGAAATTGAACAGAACATTTTGTCTTGAGTCAACAAAATATTTCATATTTACACAAATCATTATTTTTTTGTTTCAATTTTTTGGTTCAGCTGAAATACTCAAGAAATCCATTATTTGTAGTCCCTAACCTTTCTCCTCTGTTTGCCAAACTGAATGCTAATGACATTTGCAAAAGTTTGAATTAAATTCTATAGCACATTCTGGCATACTAAGATTTGCCATTTCCTTATGGCTTTCTTTCATTAATGATCATGGCCATATTGGAATTACCAACTGGAACATTTCTTGATTTATCCAAGATTCAGACGCTGTGAGCTGTGGAAATACCTGAATTATACAGAAAAACTCGAAACCAAATGAACTTAATTTATGTTTGGTTTGGGGCATATAGGGAGGGGGGATGTTTTTGTTTTAGTAGGTTTGGGTTATTTTTAATACTCTAATTTGCATTATTATAACTCTTAGGGGTCCAAGTAACAACACAAATAATACCTGGGGCTGGCAGCATAGTCCCTAGAGATAGTATTTCCCACTCAAACCTATGGTCCAGAACTTTTCAAGTAATTAACAAAAGAACAGGACGTAATTACATGGTTATTTATATGGTTCCTACTGTTGCACAGGAATTGTACTGAGCATTTTTCCAATTTGCTGTCCAGACTATTAGACTGAAGAATACTTATCTTGAAACTCATGCATTAGTTGCTAGATTTAGACCATATTTAAATCAAAATATATACATATAAGTGCCAACCAGTTTCAAAGTTTTCTGAGTTAACAAATCCCAGTGTTTAAATGTCATTAAGTAGTACTAGTATCATTATGAATGGGTAGTATTATGAATAATATAACATGTGAAATGATTAGCGTAGGATCCAAAATATGAAGAATACTTACAAGCTCTGTTTCTGCTACACCAGGCCAGCTAGCCTGGGATCTACTGCATTGCAATTTTAAATCTATTTTTTTATTGTCCATTACCAGAGTGAATAAATTGTTCCAGAAGCCCTGTCCTGAATTAAGTTTCTTCAGTGTTTGCACATGAGGTTAAATCTGAGACATTTTTGCCTTCTGATTAGAGGCAGAAGTCTCGAGACTTTGATCCCAACTTCAAACTTCTAAGAACGAGACAGGAAGATGGGAAAGCTTTCTGCCATGTTAAATAAAGCATGTAACTGATGTCCCTTCTTTGTGGCTATAAACATTTCACCAATATGCAGAGTTCAAGGGAACTAAAAGTCTGCTCTTTGGCAGTCTTGGTTTTCATTTGACATTTCAAATGAAACATTCCTTCCATGGTATGAAAGGGTTTAGAAAGAAAACTTTTCTTCTAACCTGTGCTTAAATATTATGAACAATTTTGAATTTTTTAAAAAGGTGGGAAGATTGTGTCTGTAGGTATTCTCACACACTGTATGAAAAATTTAATAGAACACTTATTCAAATTCCAACTTTTCACATTATCATCTCTGTATCATAAGGAGATTGTGAAGTCACCAAGTGACTGTTTATGACTTTCTTTTTTTGCGTATGGTGTATCCTATCCCTAACAATAAGAAAAACATCCCACGTGACCATCATAGTACAGTAGTTTGCTGCAGATGGGATAATGGTACAATTTATGACACCAGTTCACAGGAGCTTGTTTTCGGAGATTGGTAAACAAGTTTAAATCCTGCTTTCAAACAGGCTTAAGAGTCAAAAGAAAACCAATATTGTTTATTATTTCAATAAAATGCCTAATGCTTGAACAATAAAATTATTTTTCTGCATTTTAAAATGTGGAGGAGTTGATTAGAGTGGTTCAGGGAGAAGTAACAAGAAATAATTGTTTATCATTCAGTGACAGAAGAATAGAGGATGGACAATAGAGAAAATGTACAATTTTGGTCAATTAGATCATGAAATTGTTTTTGGAAATAGAGGGATAAACTGGACCACTGAGTGTCATCATTTTCAGGCTCACCACACTAGCTGAAGTTGTTCTGTTCGGTATAATTTTGTCTGCAGAATCAGCCTGACAAGATATTTAAGTCTGGGACTTGTTCCAGGATTTTGAAGTTTGACTTGCATCTAAGGAGCAGCACAAGTTTATGCAACATTGTCAATTTGCACACCCGAGGAGATATTTTTCTTCTAGGTGTTCTGTGTTCACATATATGGTGACACCATTACAGAGAAGTCTATAGTATTGCCCAAACAGTAGTTTAGGCAAAGTGCTTAATGCTCATTGCTATTTAGTCCTTCAGAATGAGGTTTTCAAGATAGTATGCCCACAGAATTTCAAAGGAAATTCTGCTTAAATTCCCAGGACTGTATGGAAAATCTGATTTTAAGTAGAGGAATGCAGTGGCAAGTGGCCCTAGCAAACTGCAGATCTTGCAGTTGCTCCCTGTCCACCACTGTACTTGCACATATCCAAGGCCTACACTTACCTTTTAATGCTCTTTCCTAGTGTGGGTTAGTAAAGTAAACAAATCTCTGAAAAATTACTTAACACACAGTTCGGTAATTGGATACTGAAAAAACAATGGCCAGGTATATCCCTCTACGTCAGCAAATATTGACATGCTGTACTTATCACCATGCAATTAATTCATCTTGGTCATTTTACCTTGCAAAAATCTGTAGCAGTCATTTGGGATCTTCAGTTGAAACTATCTACATATTTAAAAAATTACCTTAACAGACCTGGTTTGTTGTCTCTTCTAGTGTCAGGACTTGAGGTTTTATTTTTTGTTTTGTTATCAAATACAGAATTTCTCAGGAATGTTTCTATTCAGCCTGGGGCTTGTTAGTAAGGCAGATATTTATGTTCATTCTTTGCTATTGCTTTTTAAATTTCCAGCGTAGTCCCTAGAAGATGGGTTACAAAGTGATTTGGTTTGGTTTTATTCTGCTGTGTTTTCTTTCTGAAATATTTACAACATTATAGAAACTAGGTTCTGGCCTTGATTATTACCTCTTAAAATGCTCAAAAGTGCTGTCTCTGTACAAGGCATTAGAGAAAAAGTACTATAAATTCTCTAAATGGTGCTTTCAAGCATCAAAAGAGGTTCTCAATATTTTTACTACTCCACTGAACATTCCACAGTATCTACATATATTTCAAGATTTTCATGGTAAGGTCCTGCATTGCCAATATACTCATGGCTTAACAAATCACTTGAGCAGGTATTCTTTGTTCCAAGTGGTGGGTTCTCTGTAAGGAAATCTAAACATTTACTTTGTTAATCATCATGAAATCTTGCAATAAATAAAATGTTCCACTTGTTCTTCACTGTTCTTGAAATCCTTGCTTGAGATACTATTTTGCTATAGGTAAAAGAGACACCGGAATTCTCAGCCTCACAGTAATATTAGTGACTTTCTTCATCACTGTGAAATACCCCAGATTTCTGTTAAGTCTTCTAATCTCAAATAGTTGTTGGGCAACTCAGTCTACTGAAAGGCAGAATCCATAGCTTTTGTCACAGGTCCATTCCCAAGGGAAGGCTTCTTATCTGTCCCTTCATTGGACAACATAAAAATATACTTCCAGCCTTGAGAAATATTTTGTTGATGGTTTTTACAAGTTATATTTGCTACTAGAAACCAGAGCTGCTGTGTAAAGAAGGACAAAAACATAAATTATGTGTAATATTTAGAAGTACGAATGGAGTTATTTTATGAATCTGAGTATTGAATTTTTTTGCTTTTCAGATGAAGAGCTCTAAGTAAAGGAAAACTTCTTGTTTTAGTCAAAGTTTAATTGTCCTGTCCTCTGTTACATACTTCTTTAGTTATTTCACATTGATGAATATTTTCTGCTTTCTCCTGTGTATAAAATTAGTATCACATTATTCTCCATGGTAATAAGATATACTTGATGAAAGGTAGAACCCATTTTGACAGATCCCTGGACATAAATCTGACTCACATGTGAGTCAGAGATATATTCTGGTGAAAGTTTCCAGAGGTAGGAAAGAATATTTTGGGTTGGGAACAATTTACTAAACAGGCCGTTTGAATGTTTAGTTTTCTACTACTAAGGAAGGCACACAACAAGGTTTATAGAGACCCTGCTTCTCTTTCTGGCAGGAATTTTTATTATCACTGAGGCTGTAATAGGACAGTAAGTTATGAAAAGATATTTTGGAGGATTTATTTTATCTTTCTTTGATTTTTTATGGTAATCTTACTTAATTTCTACTAATATGACCATTGCCACGGTGCTGCATATAGAGTGAGCATGAGCCCTCTCTGTTATTCTCTTCTTAACTATCTGTGTTATAATGGTTTGGGGAGGGCAAATGAGGGAACAGTGGTGCCTCTATGTGTCTTCTGCAGTGAACTATGCCAGACAATGTCAGCTTCTGTACCAGCATCAAGTATGCAAAGCACATCCTCCCAGAAAGGTGGAAGTGCTGACCTCTCATTTTTTGCCTCCTCAGGATTGACCATTTTAATGGGGACCAGCCATCTGAAGGCAAGGAAGGATGAAGGAGAATCACTGTTTCCCACTCCAGGATGGGCTTCTGTCATGTGTATGTTGTACTGGCATTCTCAGGGCTTGCTAAATTAGGGAACAGCATTTCAGTTTCAAGACGCTTGAGTGTGGAGAGGGTGGAACAAAAAGCCCTCTATCTTGTTTTGTTGATGGAGGTCGTGTTTGGCCCTGGGTAAAGGAAAGCTTTCATCCATCTTAATCCATACACTCTGCCATCTCCAGGAAAGTGGGAGCACTGTAATGCTCTGGTCATTTCAGACTCATGGCAGGTACTGTCAGATCCCTCTTAGGCAGCGGACATGAAGACACAGAAGCACAACGTAAACAAGCCACTCTAAGAAATGCCAGAGTGAGGAAGGAATGGGAGAGGCAGCAATTACAACAGCAACAAAATGTCAAAGGGAGCAAGCTTTGAAACAAAAGAAATATAGGTCAGGCTCTATCTTTATGGGGTTCTGCAACAATGTGACATTTGAAAAGTTTTATGTGAATTGCTCTAGGCACTGTTATTTGGCATTGGGTTGCTTCTCCATTCAGTTTTTAATTCTGTCCTGCTTTCCAACACTACTGATGACACCCCTCTAGGAGTATTTTTAGAAATAGCAACTGTTGGGTTAAAGTCAAGAACAACCACAATACCTTGTATCCAAATGGATGAGGCTGTATCACATCCATTTGGACATCTATCCCTGTAATATGTGATGCTGTAACAAGTACACTTGTTTCACAGTACCAGTTCTCAAGGACCATTGATAACTCCAATGTTGCTCCCATGTAGCCAGTGCTTTCTAGTCTGTCTTACAGTGAATTTCGTCAAGCATATGGATAGACCCAAAAAGCCAGTATCTTCAAAACAATGTTTCTGATGATGTTTGTTTTGTATGGCAAACATTCTTTTTTTTTTTTATCTGGAGGGAAAAAGGGGACCAGGGTCAATTGCACTTTGTCACTAAGCAATTTGTTAATTTCATTTTTAATCCCAGTTTAACTGTCTTTAATATACAATCATACATAAAATGTGCACTAATATACAATGATATAATACGATATGGAAAATTGAGATAAGTCTCCAAGATTTATGTAGGGGGAAGAATTTTACTCCTGTGCTATCTAGTATATCCACTGTCTGCAGGTTTTCACTTCCACACATTATTTTTGCATTTCTTTTCCAATGATCTGTCCCTTTTGACTGGAATGCTTAAGATTCTTTAAATTAGATTGCAATTAAATACGATATATAATGTCCCAAATCGATACCTTTTTTACAAGATTAGCTAACTACTAGTGTATGCCTTCTTCTCTCAGTGAGGAGTATGCTTTCCTTGGGAAGGGCTGGGTGGAGAAGAATGCTATTATTTTATGTCTGTCCCTTTTGTCCTCCAAGAATCAGCCCACAAACTGTTACCTTATGATAACAAGGTAATTAGAGGGACACTTTTTCACATCTGTAATGCAGTTTCAAACTTCCTTCAACTAGGACAGATAAAATAAGGCAATTAATGTACAGCATTGACTGAGGACAAAAATAGGTAAGGAAATGCACCAGTTGCCTTTTGCACTTTTCACCTATTTCACATCTTTCTTTCCTCTAAATACTTTCTAGTACCTTGTCCTGCTTTAGTCTGGGATATAGTTCATTTCTCCTCAGTATGTGATACAGTGCTATGGTTGGGATTCAGAATAAAAATATTGTTGATAACACACTGGTATTGTTGATAAGTACTCTTCATTCTAAATCAAGGAGGACTTTTGTGTCTCATGCTCTGTCAGTGAGGAGGGACTCAAAAAAAAAAAACCTCTTAGGGATTACAGCCAGAATGTTTCACTCGAACTGGCCCAAGGGATATTCCATAGCATAGAATATCATCACCAGCATATAAACTGGGGGATTTACCCATAAGGGACACCCATCGCAGTTCCGGGACAGGATCTGGCATCAGTCAGCAGGTGGTAAGCATTGTATTGTGTAATACTTGCATTTCTTTGGGTTTTATGTTTGATTCTCCTCCCCATTCCACCAGGATGGGGTGCATGAGCAAGCAACTGTATGGCTCTTTGTTGCCAGGAGGATTTAAATCATGACAGAAATTTTGGCATACAACGTGAGGCCCACAGGGTTGAGATAAAAATACATCTGACCAGAATGTGTTAAACCCAAACTGTTATAAACATTAATTGTAAATCCATCTGGGATGCCATATTGTGGCAAGGTATTCATGTCTGGATGGAGAACCTGGCTGTGTAGGTACATCATGTAGATGCTTATGTATCCAAGCATTGGGACACTGAAGAACACCAGAACAACCAACAGGTGTATCAGGCTGATGATGGCAATTACTGATATTTCGGATATTATGGACCCTTGTACTTCATTTGTATGAACCAGCCTTGTCTGGGACAGTGCCACAGTATTCCTACCCATTAAAGGAGGTAAATGTTTTCTGCAGTGAACTAAGAGATGTCTCTTACATACATTCTATGTAGTATGTAACCAATGGTTAAAAAAACATCACCTCTTACAATTTCAATTTACACATTTACAGTTTCAGTCTTCATGCCATTAGAAGTTTTGTTACTGTCTTTGAAGTCAGTTAACAGCTTTTTAGAAGGTCTTTTTTTTTTTTTTTAATGAGAAGAAAATAATGACTTGAAACTTTTGGTCAATTTAAAAATATATTTCATGAAGAATACTTTTCTGTGCTACTATATAACCTATGTATGTATTTATGTATACAAATATTACATATGTATTTAAAGAATCTCTCTTTCTTTTAGTCATATGCCCACAACTACCATTCTCACAAAAAAAAAACAAACAAATAAACAAAAAAATAACAAAAAAAAAATCAAACAAAACCAAACTCCAAAACCCCCAAACCAGACAATTAAACAAGCCATAAATAAAAGGTCTTATAATATTTTAAGACCTGAAGTAAGAAATCCATCACACAATCACAGCTTCTGCTAATAATCCTCAAAAAATAAGACTAGTTAGATTTTTGTCATTTTTTATATTTTGACATTCCTGCTGCTGCCCAGAATGTTGCCAGGCTTCTCTTCTTAACAGTTTCTGTAGAATAATGATTGTATTTAAAAAATTAATGTCATAATTTAATATCTTGGCTACAAGAAACATTGCTTCCTTTTTTTCTCTCTCCCTTGATTTGTTTCTTCTTCCAGTTAATCTCAAATAAGAACACTACTCGGCACCAGAACATTCTTATCTCCAAGACTCCACCTGTGTCTGGTGAAAGGCAGTATTCTTGTGTGATGGTTATACACCTCTCCCTGGTCTGACAAATATTTCCATCCTCATCCCAAGCCTCATTTTAAACCAGGAAGGTCTTTATTTTCCTAGAAACTTGGTATAATAGTTTCTTTTGACATTTTTGGGGTAACTTTTAGCCCCCAAACATGTGAAATATAATTATTTACTTTGTCATTAGAAAATGTATTGGTGTGAGCTCACAGGGAATCTAGGAACTTGAGCTGACTGTCCCACAGGCTTTCCCAGACACTTGTTTTCATATAAATTCTGTCTAGATGCACATAAATTTTGTCCTGTGGATAACTGACTTTCAATGCTTACAACTTTTACAGAACTGCCCTTCATGACCAATGAATAACTCTCAAAATGAGAACTCAGTCTTAGGGGCTCTTTTTGCTATTTTTTTTATCTTCCTAAGCCACCATTTGAATACTTCTTATTTCTGATCAATTCAAGCCTTTTGGTTTTCTCATTCTTCCATTCTTCCTCTTCCCAAAGCATACTTGAAGAAAGACACTTCTGCAAAGGAAGTAAGCCTGGTAAAAAATACTGCAGCTTATTGTGGTAAGTTTATGCATGCATTTGAGACATGTTTTCTCCTGACAACTGCCATCATGTGTGTTCAGTTTGATAGTCAAAATAATGTTTTTGTTATCTTATGCTTTACAGATTAATCTGAACCATCAACACTATCAAGAACACAAAACGTGCTCAATTTTAGGAGTTGTTGTTGAAGATGTGAGCACTGACAGAAGGCAGCTCGATTTTGACTGAGCTAAATTGCCTGTCTGGCTTATATAAGCTGCAAAAAACCCCATAACAGTGGATTCAGTGAGATTCTGTGAACAGTACCCACACAACATGCCTTTTCTTATCAAGACATTAAAACAAAATATAAAATTTTCCTACAAAATTTTTGAGACTCCAGATTGTTCATATGCTATGTAAAATTCACACTTAACTAATTTATGTAGTAAATATCATTAAAGATTATGTGAACTTCCTTTAAAAAAGGAATTTTTAGGGGAAAGATAGATAATTTTCAAAGGCAGAATTTCTTACTGTTAGGTGTGCATGCATAATTGATACTTAGAGCTTATTTCTCTGAACATTGATAGAAAGGAGAAGGTAGGTATACAGCCAGGAGGAAAAATCAAACAAGGAAGTGTGTTTATGTAGACATTCTTATGAATGTTCTTGTGACAAGAATCTCTTCTTGTGCAATCATAACTCCAAATAGAGTTTTGGTTGCTTTTTGTTGTGTGGTGAGGGGTTTTTTTGGGTTGTTTTGTCTGGCTTGATTTTTTTTCCTTTTTTTTCACTGGGGGGAAGTAAGGCTTTTTATTTGTTTTATTGGTTTGGGGTTTTTTATTGTGGGTATCTATTTCTGGATTTTTTTTGTTTCTTTTGTTGACTCATTCAGGTTTTTTACATAAACTGCCAACTTTCTGTCATAAATTACAGTTTAGAATGTTTCATATTGTCACTCTGTAATCTAAACATGATGCAACAGTGTTACTGAACTACCTGAAGCAAAAAGAGAATCACCTGTGAGATAACAGAAGTTTCAAGTATTTGAATATTTCTCTTTTATCTTGTTTCTGTATGCCATGTTATAGATACCTGCCTTGCTATCTGCAAATTGCATTCAAAAATCTATCCCACTATGAGATGGCTCTTTTCAATATCATTTTGGTACATTATATTAAGTCCCTTTGATAGTAATTGAAGAGCATAGCAACTATCAGTGTCTTGAGATTGCTTTTATAAAGAATAAAAGAAACATCTGTGAGTTACTCTATATGAGATATCAAAGGCAACTGTTCCCAACCAGTGGGGATCATAAGAAAAAGATGAAATAGAGAAACAGGCAGCTTCTATTTCCTAAACTGCAGCAGAGTTACTTTCAAATGACACCTAGGACTGCTTAATGTATCCCAGTCTTTCACTGAAATACATCAGAGTGAAACGTGCCATAATATTCATGTGTACTTGTTTGTTTGTTTGTTTGTTTGTTTGTTTGCCTTCTAACTTCCTTTCTAACTTTCTTAGAGGAATCAAGAGCTGGAATTTTGGAAAGCAGATGCCTTGAAGTATCATTAAATCAGTAACTTCCTGAGAATTAACTCAATATAATAGTTTGCTATTATTCGGCAGCTATGAAAAATGTGACCTTGGAATTTTTAAAAAAAACTTAGTATCAAAAACACTTATCAGTATCAGTCATTTTCTTTCCCTTCAGATTAGAAAGATGGATGCATTGGTTTTTTTCTACACTATTTTCCAGGTAGAAAACCCTCTTTTCCTAGCTGTCAACATTGTCACTTGCCTTATTCTTTGTGATGGGTTTCTACTTCTTATTTTGAAACAGAGGTGCTAATTAATCTTCCCATATTCAAGCACTGCAACATATTTCAATTTCAAATGAGGCAAGACCCACGCTTGAAACACCCACACTTACAATTTTAGATAGCTTTGTACCATGCACTGGAACTGGCCTGAATTTTCTTCGTGACATTGACATTATCAACAATGAGCTTGTAAAGCTTTGTATCTAATAGGCAGCCTCTACATAATAGCTCATCAACTCATATGGGAGTTAAGAGAGTTGGAAATGTACAAAAAAGAGTAAATTAAGAAAACCAATTACTGCTAGCCTGCATACTGGGCTCCTGCTTTTCGACATCCACATATATTAGTCTATTCATATGCACACCACTCACTTTATTTTCCAAAAGCTGCATGACTCTTATGCCTCATTCAATTAGTACTTAGTTACTTACTTAGCTCGTATTTAAGGCCAAGAAGCCCAAATGGAATTGCAGGAAATCCCATTTAAATAGAAGAAAACACTTTTCTTATTGTGACCTTGACTGAGCACGGAAGCTTGTTGCTCAGAGAGGTTGTGTATTCTCTATTCTTGGAGATACTCAAAACCCAGCTGAACATCAGTTTGGGCAACCTTGATCCTCCTCAGAGCAGGGGCAGCTAGCAAGGTAACAGCAAGATAACAGCTCAGTGAAGGGTTCTAACCAGAGCAACTTAATTTCTGCTGTACTTGCATTTCAATAACCAATTTGCTTATTTTCACCTCCACTTAGAAAACCCCTCTTTCTATATTATCCTTTAATCTTCTCCTCTGACAACTTAATATTCATGACATAGAATATCTTAGGTGAGTTCAAGTCTTTGCTATGCTAGATACTGTGATCATCCCTAAGTTTTCCACCCTCCAAACTGATTGTACCATTTTTTCCTTAGGCTGTTCTGCCATATCATGTTCTTTTGTCTTCCAAATCACTGTTGATGAGGACTGGGTCCCAAAATCTATTACCAGATATAAACAGAGTAAGAAAAAGAAACCACTAGTCTTTCAAGACACATATAGAAATGAGGTAGAGATGGAGAAAGCAGAGGTAGAATCCATATGCAAAAAAATACCACTCCAGGACCATCAGTGGTGGACAGGCTTTCTTCTTACTTCTTTCCTTCATCAGACCTCAGCTCACTGACCACGTGTTTGCACAACCCAGGTGAGATATTCTCACTGAACAGCTGACTAAGGTACCCTGTACTAGTGAATCCTCCATTATTGTGCTGAGAACTAAGCTCGGTTACACAGTGGTCCCAGTTACACTGGTGTAAATATAAATTAATTCATTAAATCATTGTTGTTGAAGTCAATGGATTTGTGGAAAATTGGTATCATGGTAAATCAAAGTAAAATATAACAGCATGAGTTTGTTAGTTTATTAGACTTCAGTATCCTTTTGCAGCTGTGAAGAAAGAAAAGCGATTTTACCAAAGGAACAGAAATACTCACAACACAAAATATTTTTTAAATATATCTTCTTTTTGGATATGGGGGTTTTCTTCTTTTTTTTTTTTTTTTTTTTTTGTGCTCTGATTGCCAAACTGGCAATGACAACAATGTGTGGTAATATACAAAATGCAAAACTGTCATGTTGTGATGTTCAAATTCAGTAAGATTCTGTTTCACTTCACTAGACAGAACACAGTCCAGTCAAAGACAAACTACTGTGATAGCTCTTCAGAATGATATTATGGTCATTGAGGTTAATTGGTGTGTGTTATTACAGACATTATGGTCTTTGATTCAAGCAATTTAAGATGTATTTTTGAAGAATACATTTTACAGCCAGGTAAACTGAGACATGGGGCAGTGGCAATTTAGAGGATTATACAAAACTGCAAATAATACATACATTATAAACAGCTAGAAAGGCTTAGAGCTAGTCAGCAGTGGGAATACTATTGCTCTCATCTTTATTTCCCCTTACAGCTTACAAGGAGAGGTTTGCTGTCGCTGTTAATTGTCATGATTCTGTTTGCTTAAATGTTGTCCTGAGTAATAATACACCTGAGCATCTGTCCCAAGAGCTCTTCCTTCAAATCAGTTCCAAGCAGGGCAGCCTTAGAAATGGAAATGGCTGAAAGAAAACACTGGCAATCAAAAGGTAAACTGGATTTTGAGTGTCTTTTGTTTGGATGTATAATTCAGAATGAGATTTCCTAAAGTTATGAATCTTAATTTAAAGTGTTTGTTTATCACTACATAAAAAACAATAAACACTTCACACACCATCTGCTTACATTTCCCCCAAATGGTTTTGCATATTTTCAGCAAGAAATGACTCTAAATATCCTGCAGTTTTCTCTGAAATGTTTTATTATTTCACAGCAACCCTGCTAATGAAGTACAGTATGTGCCCTTGTAAATAAATCAAAATTATTTTAAATTGCTGACAGAATCCTCCTAATGTCATGAAAACATACCAAAGCTTCTGAAAAGGAGAGGTCCTCTTTGGCTTTAGTCAAAAGATTAGGGACTTCAAGTGTTTTTCTTACTCTTCTGTTTTAGAAAATACAACTAAGAATGATAGGGAACAGGAACAATATCAGGTTTGTCCCTGGCAAACTCGGGGATAGTAAGGAAAAATTAGAAGGACGGTGTACTTGTGAAGGCCCTGTGAGATCTGTCAGCCACATTGGAGCACTGGAGTTCTACCAAGGACTCCCGAGGTAATAGAAGCCAGCAGGGAAACACTGGATAAACCCCCTGAGTAGCAAAAGAAGGCTTAAGAGGGAATACTTTGACCAAGCACAAGAAGCCACACACACAACCACTAGAGAGGACTCTGGGAGTGTCCCTTTGCACCCCCACAGGGATATTGTCACCCTCAAATACCTCTATAAAGTGCCTGTACACCAATGCCTACAGAATTGAGGGGAGCAAATTGGGATTTTGATTTGAGATCTGAGTGCAGTCATAGGGCTTTAATCTCACTGCAATTACAGAAACATGGTGGGATAGCTCACAGCACCAGGATGTTGTCAGGGAGGGCTACACACTTTTTAGCTGAGACAGACCAGGAAGGACTGTTGATGGTGTTGCATCCTCACCATGTGAGGAAAAATGGAATGTATTGAGCTCTCTCTTGGTGAGGAGCAAGTCAAGAGCTAAGGATCAGGATAAAAGGGCAGAGTTATAAGGCGAGCTACCTTTTGCCCGTTTAGGAATCTTCTTTGAAGAATCCCTGGAAAGAGAGAGACCCAGTAAGGAAAAAAGGTCCAGGTGAGTTGGTTGCTGTTCAAGGCTTATTTCCTCCAGGCTCAGCAATAATGCATTTCAATGAAAAAAAAAAAAAAAATCAGGCCAAAGGGCAAAATAAACTTTTGTGGATGAATAAAGAATTCCTGTCCCTGCTCAAGTATAAGCAAAAAATTCACAGGAGATGGACATGAGGTCAGGCCACTTGAAGTGAATATAGACAGGTGTTCAGGATAAGCAGAAATGAAACTGGAAAGGCAAAGACCCATCTAGAATTAAACCTGGCCAAGAATGTCAAAGATAACAAAAATTGCTTTTTCAAATACATGAAAAGCAAAATGAAAACAAAGGATAATGTAGGTCCATTTTTAAATGGAAGGGAGAGCCTGATAACAGAGGATGCAAATAAGGTCGAGTTACTGAACACTGCCTTGGAATTCATTAAGACCAGTCTCCTCTGATGCAGGAGACCAGGGTAAAGGAATGCTGGAAGGGAGACTTCCCCATGGTCAGGGAGAATTGGGTCAGAGAACACCTAAACAAGCTTGACATCTTCAAGTCTGTGCACCCTAGCAGGATGTATCCATCCATGTTGAGAGAGCTGGTGGACGCCATGATTTCATGATCATTTTTGAGATGTTTTGGAGACCAAGAGAGTTGCCTAAGAACTGGAGAAAAGAAATGTCATTCCAGTCTTCAACAAGGGTGGGAAGGAGGACCCACAGAACTACCAGCCAGCCAGCCTCAGCTCAATCCCTGGAAAGGTAATTATGCACCTCATTCTGGAGGCCATCTTTTACTAACAGGGAAAAATAAAATTATATATTTGACCAATATTATTACCTTCTACAGTGAAACAATAAACAGAATGGATGAAGGGAGAGTAGTGGATATTGTCCATCTTGACTGCAGCAAGGTTTTTGACTATCTCTCATGCAGCCCTCATAGGCAAACTCAAGAAGTGTGAGTTGGAAGAGTGAACAGAGATGTTAGAGGAGTGAACAGAGTGAACAGTGAGATTGAGAACTGATTGAGAATGGCCCAAACAGCAGGTCTTGGAGGATCATCATCAGTGACGCAGGGTCCAGTGGTGTCCCCCAAGGACCAACAGTGGGCCCAGTCTTGTTTAACTTATCCATCAATGACTTGGGTGAAGGGGCAGAGTCTTGCTCAGCAATTTCACTGACAGCACAAAGCTGGGAGGAGTGGCCCATACCCCAGAGAGCTGTGCAGCCCTGCAGAAGGACCTCAACAGCCTGGAGAGATGGGCAGAGAGGAACCCTCTGAAATTCAGCAAAGGCAAATGCAGAGTCCTACACCTGGGGAGGAACCCCAGGCTGTGGGTGACCTGCTGGAAGGCAGCTCTGTGGAGGAGCTGGGGGTCCTGGTGGACAACGAGCTCCCCATGAGCCAGCAGTGTGCCCTGGTGGCCAAGGCCAGTGATAACCTGGGATGTACTGTGAATTGCCAACAGGATGAGGGAGGTGATCCTGCTCCTCTGCTCAGCCCTGGTGAGGCCTCACCTGGAATGCTGTGTCCAATTCTAGGCTCCTCTGTACAAGAGGGACATGGAGCAGGTCCAGCAGAGGACAACAAAGAGGATTAAGGGAGCATCTCTCTTATGAGGAAAGGCTGAGTTGGGTGTGTTCAGCATCATTATGATATTACTGGTATGGGACCTCATCAAATTCTGTAAGTGTATGAAGGGAAGTTGTCAAGAAGTCTGGGCTCCTTCTGGTGGTGCCAAGCAATAGAACAAGAGGTAATGGCCAGAAACTGGTCCACAGGAAGTTCCACTTGAATACGAAGAAGAATTTCCTTACTGTGCATGTAACCTTACACTGGAACAGGCTGTCCAGAGAGATTGTAGAGTCTTCCTCACTGGAGATATTCAAGGACCATCTGGACACAATCCTGTGCCGTGTGTTCTCAGATAACTTTACTTGAGGAGGTAAGTTGAATTGCGGTCCCTTCCAAAACGGCTGATTTTGTGATTCTGTGACAGTAGGATGTTAGAAAGACACATGGATATACTGGTTCAGACTCTGCTGTGAGTTTGAAACAGAGAGGAAGTGCTCTACTGATATTTCAACATTTTTAATAGTTTTTGCTCTACTGATATTTCAACATTTTTAGCAGTTTTAACAGCCTATAGTGTCAAGTAATTGTTAGCTCCTAAATGTCTTCTAATGGCAGTGTTTAGATAATTTAGGAAGTCCCTTCTTTAGGTTTGTTCCTAAATGCTATGCAGCTTTTTTTACACTTTGTTGCAGGCTCAAATCCTTTTTTATGTTTATAAAGCTCTCCACACAATGCACAACAGCTCATCTCAAGACTTAGTAAAAAGGCCTCACAAGCAAGTAACAAAGTGCAAGAAATCATGTTGAATTGTAGTTGGATGAACCAGGAGATAGCAAAAGACTCCAGTTAAACTATGTACTTTGGAAGATTTACTTAATTTTAAGCAGGTCTCTTGTGTGACTTTTCTGGAGCTATTTTGGGTGAGTTAGTAAACCTTCACAAAAGCAGGGCATTATTTTCAAAAGGTTTGGCTTGCAGTAATTTCTTGCAAAAGGATTCATTAATGTATTTGTTCATATATAATACAGTTTATATAGATAAAAGTACAGTAGGACCAATTATATAATTTCTTTATTTTTATTTGTGAAAAGAAAAACATGATGTTTCTTGACACTTGAAGCACCCCAGATCTCCAAAGCACAATTACATGCATTTGTTAAAAGGGATGTCAACAGCAGCTCTGGACCTGCAATATCTGGTACAAAATCAAGAATATATTTAATAACCAGTGCCAACTCCTGATTATAGATTATCCTTAACTCTGATTACTCTAGCATTTCATGATTTTTTAGACTTGATGGGGGACAACATGGAGTGCTAGATTTGAGTTATTTTCACCCTTAATATAGGTCCCTACTAAAGTAACAAAATTTGCTTTATTTCCCTAATATTAACCTCTTTATTTTACTTAGATACCAGGCATACCATTTTCTGCCTTATTCAT
Organism: Sitta carolinensis; assembly: GCA_032173965.1. Classification (NCBI taxonomy): domain Eukaryota; kingdom Metazoa; phylum Chordata; class Aves; order Passeriformes; family Sittidae; genus Sitta; species Sitta carolinensis. Next base: position 54,507,721 of record CM063313.1, read on the forward strand.
CCATGGTGTATTCATATTATACAGAATAATTTTCCAGGGTGTATCCTTAATGCCTGCATTAGGAGACTAGTTTCCTTAAGCTCTTTCTGTGGTCTGTAGAGAGAGGTGTATTTAAGGAAACTCAGAGCATCTGGACAACATATCTGCCCTGGTTCATCTTTCTGGAGGAGCATTTTGCTTTGACTACATAAGGAATCAAAGAGACAAGCCCCTGAACACAAACGCCTACTTAGGTGCCTAAAATTAGGTAGTGTGAGTTCAACATCAGTTAACAGTGAACAGCATTTCATATTTGAATATGTTTCTCTCGATTTCTGGAAGAATGGGACTGTGGATTTCCAAAGGTCATGGGATTCTAATTGCAAAAAATAATTCTCATTGTGTTTTTGTGCAATACCTCTAAAAAGTTCCTAAAAGTCCTTCTTACTACAAATAGGGGGATGAAATTTACAAAGCTAGTATCTACAGTATGGAGTATGTTTGTTCCCTGGAAGCAGTGGGCAACTACATTTCTCCAAGGAAGAGCTGCTGTCTTTTCCTGTGCAGCATGCTGGAAGGTTTGTCTAATCGTGTCTTCTGCTGCCTTCTTCCTGAGACTTGCAGCAAGTAAATCCTGCTCTATCAGCTGGCAGATACTAATCTGTACAGATTGTTTTACAACCTGACCCTGAAGATGAGGGTTAATAGATCCCTTGGAGTGGATTAGAGTGAAGTGACACTGAATCACCAGTGTTTATACATATGCATATAAACACCGGTCACTCAGTGTGAATGTACATATAGGGTGTTTTTTAAGAACAATTTGGTTGCAATGGAAAGGAGGTATTTAGCCATTTGAGTTATTATCTGTAGAAATATAGTAATATAAAAGTATCTAAAGAAAAGAAAGAAAAAGAAAGAATAAGTGTAGAAAGATGTCATCATCCATAGATCAGTGACAAGACTTGATTGTTGCAATTTCAATGTCTGCTGGTTGAAGTGATGGTCACAGTCTGGATCTATCTTGGGCAGGGAAAGCCAACAAAACACAGAGTCCAATGGGTTACTATACCTTCAGGTATATATCAGGTTTATGGTAACAGCCAGGCACCTCCTGTGGGGATGTGGGAGTTTTATACCATCTAATACAACACTGAGGGTCATGTGTAGTCCTCTGGCGGAAGGCTCCAGAAGTGAGTCTGGAGGCACTTTGGGGATTGTTGGTGGTCTATGACACTTTCTAAGACATGACAGCTGCCTCTCACATCAGAGTAGTGGAGCCAGTTATGGCCCATCAGAAGGGACAGATACCTTTAGGTTTTCATGTGAATGTCCTGGTACTTCCCCAGAGGTGAATTTCACACCTGATCCAGTTGTGCATGGAGGACATTGCATGATAAACAAGCATTATCTCACTTAGTGGGATCTGCTTCTTATCAGCTTCTTGCCTTATCTGGCTCAAACTCCATTTGTTACTAAAACAAAGGTCAGTTTGCACAGTCGTTCTCCAGTGAGGGGTGCATGCTCCCTCTGCACCTGCACTGTTCTTACACATATCAAAGGTTTCCCCATCACACACCCAAAACCTCTCCTCCTCCCCTTTGGCTGAGGGGTGCAAACCTCAAAGCACCCATTACTTTCACACATGGCTGAGTCATTGTTTTCACACATTTTTTGGGTCATTAACCATTACTCTTTCAGTCTCTCACAGATTGCTGTTACCTGAAGGTGGGAACATGCAGTCTTCTTTCTTGTCCCTTCAGCCCCCAACATTGCTCATGGTCCAGCCCCTAAGCTCGAAGTGCAGTAAACCGTGGAATGTTTCAGAGGTAACCATTGCTGCTGCCATTGGGAATTGACTAAAAAGACATTAGGTTTTCTGGTACATTATTCCTCTGGTCTCAAATCATATATGGAAAAGAAAGTTGGTTATTGCTGCTGTCCTCTAACGACAATATTAAGGGTGAGGCTTGAGCTACTTTTCATAATGCACATTTCTATGGCTGTCATTCTGCAAAGGTAGTTAGGGAGAAAAGGAAATGGCTGATGCCTGGTTTAAATTTTGTTAACCACAGTGAAGTGAAATGTGTTTAAGAGCTCTATAATGCCTATGTGCTCCATGTACTATGCCTCTCATCAAGGTGCTAATTTTCTTGCCTGTAGTGACAGTAAATAAAAGTGGCACTTTCTTAAACCCAGCTGTTAGGGTATCAAAGGAAGTAAAATGAAAGGAAGAAATGAAGTGAATGCAGTGTATAAAAAGAAAACACATAGAGTGATAATGACATGAAAAATTACACCAGAAAATGGAAATCAGTATATGAATGGAGATGGTAAGGTGAAAATTTTGAGTCACTATTTAAAATTCCTGCAAAAATGCAACTTATATACATGTCAGTCAATGTGAAGACTTGATTTCCACTCGATCAAAGAGCAACAATTATTTTATATAGCTACACTACTTTCACATGGTTACAGTGTTTGTAGCCTATCTTTACAGAATTTATTTTTTGGTAAGAATATTTTCAAACAATCAATAATGATGAAAACTATCTTTCCATTCAATCTTATCGAGGCTATACTTTAGGTTTGACATCAATTTCACTTCCACCAAATCCACCTGCAAAATCAGGATTTGTTTACCTTGTGTGTGTGGGGAAGAATCACTGGTTTTGTACTTTTGATTATGATAAGGAATCTTAAAGAAGCCAGAAGAACTGGCACATTTCTTTCCAAAGAACATTTCCAGTAATTCAGATAAAGAGGCTGTTCTCAAGATTCTTGTCTTCTCAAGATTTAGAAAAGACTTATGCCTCTTAGGAACAGCCTGTGATTTGGCAAATTACTTTTTGCAGAAGGGGATGATAAGAGGATGTTTGAGAAGGATGATATGATAAAAGGCATCTAGAAGGACTGAGTTTTGGTTAAGAGCAGAGGAAGGATGTATCTGCTGTGTGCTCCATTAACAAGAGGAAAGAAAAAAGGAATGCACTTTCTTCCTCTCATCAGTCGTGTGTTCTGGTAAGAACCATTTCTCACTCTGTATTTTGTTGCAATGAATGGAGATAAAAAACATTATGAGAACTATTCAATTTTGCCTTTACTGGATGGTAGATCCCAAATGAACATGATTTTGACTGACCCTGTGGCTGTTTGATGTTCTGTCTCCTTAAGAGAAGTATTCGGCCCATGTGACAGTGCATCTCAAATTCCCTTTCTCTGCTGTTCTCACCAAGGTTTAGTGGGCAGCACCAATTTTGTCCTTCTCAGAAGAAGACAGTGAAACTAGCATCCAGTCTACTGCAAGATTCTCAAGGCAGATTGCCAGAATTCACTTCGTAGTTGAAAAAAAGAGTCCTGAAAATGAGGGGGATCTAGAAGCTGTGATCTTTGTTTAAAGGCAGAAGGAAGGCAAGGGAACTTTTATGTCAATCGTAGATGCCAAAAAATTCTTTTTCATTTGTCTTCATATTGGTGGCCCAGGAATGTCTTTAAAATCTTGGTCCTAGCCTCCAACAGCCACTGTAATAACAGGTAAAAAACAGTCCATGTATCCAACAATCTACATTCTAATTTGTAACAAAATTAATTAACTCAATTTTACATGCCCACTCCTCTTCTCTCACCTCATCTGCATTGGGGAAGTATTTCAAACACTTTTCTAGGAGGCAGTCATGCTTTTTCCAGGTTGAAAGAGGTTTTATTCCCTAGATGGAGAAGAGTAGAGAGCAAACCTCTAGACCTTGGGAGAGAGTAATCCCTCTTTATAAAGTCAGCAAAAGCAATGCACCCCTGCTAAAATTTTAATTGAAGTGTTCCATCTAGTTCCACATGTGACAACCAAGAAAAATGGGAAAGTTGTGAACAAAACATGTCAGGAGACTCTACACCTAGGACTAAATACCACACAGATGAACTTTCTTCTCAGCTTTCCCCATTTCCAACACAATGTTTGAAATGTCAACATTTGAACATAGATATTATGTGCAGAAAGCACTACTAAAATATAAAATAATAAACAGAATTTTGACTCCCACAATAAGTTAGATACTTCAGGCTTCCTCTTAGGGAAATGATTGAAGCTCAAATGTCACAGGCTAGTGGCTTTTCTGCTTATCAAGGACGGGTCCTTAATTAAAACTAGAGTTCTCATTTTTTACTGCAATAATTGAAGCTATCTTTTTTTGAGTCGTATTACTTAATGAAGTTAATAGAATTAAAACTTCTCTATATTATGAGCCAGAACATCAGTCTCTTGAGACAGAGAACGGATAGACACAAGTAATCTAATCACTGACTAGGGATATGCAAAAGTAAGAAGATTATTTAGCTCGTTTCAATATGTCTCATTGCTATTGTTATTGAGGCCAAATCTGAAAGTACTTAATCTAAAATACCATTGAGGATAATTGGATTATACTTGTCAAGATCAAAGAATAAGAAGGCTCCACAATTTCACCCAATATAATTTATTTTCATTTAAACAGATTCTCAGAACTCCCTAAAACTCATTCCTCCACAAAACAGAAATACATGGTAATGGCTTCAGGAACCAAACACTCTGAGACCGGCTAACACACTATATTCTTATTTTACAGCATATCATCAATCCCAAATGTTTCCATTGTGTGGTTTTCTGCACTTTGGAAAATATCACTTTTATATAGAGAGGTGAAAGTAATATTATGTAGGAATTTAACTGTGAGAGTCATGTCTAAGCAAAAAGATTTGAGTAATTTTCATAGGTTTGGCTGCTACCCTTGATTATCTTTCATTTGTTATTATATTAAGACGCAAGTAGAAAAAAGTCTAAGTTGTCATTGAAGAAAAGGTTCATCTCTTAAGATGTTGTCTTGTTTCATTTGCCAAAGTTGGGAAAAGCACACGAGACACTGGAAATATTTGGATTTCAGCTGCAACACATGGTAGATGTGATTAAGTCTGGCAAAAAAAAAAAAAAAAAAAAAAAAGAAAAGTAAGTTGAAGTGACAGTTCAGGAAAAAAAGGTGTGGTATTAGTATTAGAGCACTCTTGGATGGCTGTAAGAGAAAAAATGTGATCATTAACAGATTTTACTATCCTTTTTTTTTTTTTTTAGTGCTTGTTACACCTATGAATAATTTAATGCTTTGGACTTGTGTGAGTGCATGCAAGGAGACAAACTGTAAATTATGACTGCAAAAATATGGATGTGGGAGTAAGAGTTTCCATCTCACTCTGTTGCTTAAAGACTAGCTGTGAAGTATACTCACAGTACAGTGTCTATACTGCCCTGTAAGACCATCCTCACCTAAGCATCCTCAAGGCAGGTCTTCTCTACCACCATCAATGGCTTTACAGTGAATGACATGGGGGAACAGCTCAGACCAGGAGGTTGCCTGAGCTTTTGATGAACCCCTCACCTCCCTCCATGAAGTGTGGATGTCCCAGAGGGAGAGCAGAGTAGTCTCTGCTGACATTGGTGTAGTCTCCTAATGAGGCTTAACAAGCCCAATTCAGCCTTTCCTCATTGAGAGAGATTCTCCCTTAATCCTCTTTGTTGCCCTCTGCTGGACCCACTCCAGGAGCTCCATGTCTCTTGTGCTGAGGAGCTTAGAACTGGACACCGCATTCCAGGTGATGCCTCACCAGGACTGAGGGGCAGGATCACCTCTCTCATCCTGCTGGCAGTGCTCTTCCTAAGGCACTCCAGGATGTCACTGGCCTTCTTGGCCACCAGGGCACACTGCTGGCTCACGGGGAGCTCGTTGTCCGCCAGGACCCCCAGCTCCTTCTCCACAGAGCTGCCTTCCAGCAGGTCACCCCCAGCCTGTGCTGGTGCCTGGGGTTGTTCCTCCCCAGCTGCATTTGCCTTTGCTGAATTTCAGAGGGTTCCTCTCTGCCCATCTCTCCAGGCTGTTGAGGTCCTTCTGCAGGGCTGCACAGCCCTCTGGGGTATGGGCCACTCCTCCCAGCTTTGTGTTGTCAGTGAAATTGCTGAGCAGGACTCTGCCCCTTCACCCAAGTCATTGATAGATGAATTAATCCATGCCTCAGCCCACTATTGAACCTTGGGGGACACCAATAGGAGGAAAAGGTCTCCAGCTGGACCCTGTGCCACTGATTGAGACCCTTTGAGACCTGCTGTTTGGGCAGTTCTCAATTTCACTGTCCACTCATCCAATCCACGCTTCCCATTTAGTCTATGCATATAATATTTATTCCAGTGACTGTTTATTTAAAGAGTTTAAGCTAGTCTGCACCCTTTAACACGTTGCCTTATTCTTACATTATTTGCACTTTTTTTTTTTTTCTTGAGTTCTTGAACATAATCATTAATACTTAAGGAACTCAGTTTCCCCAGGTAGTATTATATGGTCAACTTAGCTGAGCTGAAATAACTCCCTAATTTAATACTCTTTTTTAATATTTTCTCTCTTTTCTGGCTCAGCTTTCTACTCCAGATTGTTATCATCAAATAATACTAAAAACCCTGATATAATTACCCAGTTCATTATAAACTAAGAAAACAATGAACATTTAAAATTTCTCTGTGTGGTACATTATTTATTCACACTGTTGGCTACTCAAAGAACCTTCATTTTTATTTTAGTGTATTCCATACTACAATGTTGCTGCTCATTGTTTCACTCTCCCCTGCCCAGACATTCAGCACATCCCCATTTCATGTTCTCAGGAGTGCAGAGAGCATGCACTTTTTTGACAAATAATGTAAAAATCATATCCTAGTGTTTAAAAGCACTCAAGAGTTAAGCCCCTAATAAAATCCTGTGACTGTATTCATAGTATGTTACTTATAGCTTTTCCAGTTTCAACCCAGATCTAGAATACAGTTTTCAAAAACTTTCCTGTTGCTTCTCTTTGGCTTAATTTATGACCCAGTTTTATATTTCCATTAAACATGTCCAAAGAAGGGCAATACAGCTAGTGAAGGGTTTGAAAAACAAATCATATGAGTAGCGAATGAGGGAACAGGGACTGTTTGGTCTGGAGAGCAGGCTCAAGGGGGACCTTTCAATCTCTATAAATACATGGAAGCAGGTAGTAACCAGGTAGATTGTTCTCTTCTCTCAAGTAGCAAGGCAAAGAATGAGACTGAAAAGTCTCTAGATGTGACAGGGAGGTTTGGGTTTATTATTAGACAAAATATCTTCACTGAAAGGTTAGCTGGATGTTGGCATAGCCTGCCTGTGGGAGTGGTTGGGTAACCATCCCTAGAGACATTTCAAAACACATATAGATATTCTGCTAAGAGATGTGGTCTAGTGTTGCACTTGGTTGTGTTACGTTAATGGTTAGACCCAATGATAATGGATCTTTTCCAACCTAAATAATTCCATTATTTGAAAAGCTTTAAACATTTTGCCTGCTGTCATCTCTCTTCTTCACAGGCATGCACACTCTCATTTTTGATTTATTGGACCTTTCACCATATTGTACACTTTCAGCAACTAGCTCATGTCCAACTATCTCACTTTCTAGTTAATCAGTTCAACTAAAACACAAGCCAGCAGAACCTGAAGAGACTTATAATTGACATTATGTGTCTTCAAAGAAGAACATATGTTATTTCCACTTTGCTACTCTGTTGGATGACAGTAGCTTGGTAACTTTAAAGATAAAAGGAAGAAAAATTGTTTGACTTAACAGCACCATAACCTTAAAGCTCCTTTACACACATTTAGAATAAATTATGCATTTCCATGCTGCATCTGTTTGTTAAATAATTCAGTTAGCTTAATTTCCATCTTAATATTTTTTTTGTTTTATTTTATGACATATCACATGCAATGAAATGCAGTAAGTGTTTGGGCAGGGAATCTCTGAAGAAATTATCTTTTGAGGGATGTGGTAGAGAAAGTATGAGGAAAGAAACCTACAAATGCCAAATATTCTAGTAATTTATTTAGTGTTATAGAAGTGTGTCAGCATAGTACAAACTGTTGTAGATGAATGAGGTGCATGAATCATATATTTAAGAGCTTGTTTACATGGCTCTAGGCTGAAATATTGCATGTCTTTTTTTTTTCCTTTCCTTGACAACTTACTTGCTCTCCTGAGACATTGTTGACAAAGATGGAAGAGTGGAAGTAGCTTTTGTTCTGGATAAATAGGCACTTTGGTCAACCTTTGCACACCTTTCAGGAGCCACAGATAGACAAGCAAGACAAAATGGAATAAGCACCTTTGTACTGATTTATTTTTTGTAGAAAAAATCAGGGCACTACTTAATCTTTTATGTGAGAGGAGAACTCAGCAGTGTAAGGTTCAAGCAGTAAAGAGAGTCACTAAGAGCCACATTCAAGTGCAATATTCTTCACAATGGCATCTCATACACTGAGCTGCTCATACACTCCCTGATAAGTGAATGTACTTCCAGTCCAAGAGTATGCTGAATCACAAGCTTCTCAAAGTTACGTACTTCAGCTCACTCCATCAGGTTAGGTCTTATTCCACTCATAGAATGCTGCTCTGAAAAAATCATGAGGATGAGTGAAATTAGAAATGAAATTCTCTAAATGAGAAACGCTAGAGACCAAGTCCAAAAAGCAAAGTGCATATTTAGGTAGCATTCAACAGTTATGGAATGCCAGGCTGACTTGATGTGCAGATTCACTTCATTGCCCTATGTGCATTTCTGGGGGGAATTGAAAAAAAAAATTAAATTCTAATCTCTAGCAAAATCTACTAGCTTCATTGAAATAAAGAAAGGTTCTTTATTGTAAAAGTTTGAAAGAAATTACCTAAAAACCCTATTAAGCTTCTAGGTAATTTCTTATTCTTAAAGAACAACATTCTTGCAGTATCAAGTCACTGTTAGCCTCAAATATAAATTACTACCAGTAATTCATGTGCATTTTTCAAAGCCAAAATATTTTCAGGTATTAGAGCCTTTGAGTTTATAATGACCTTTGTCTTTTTGTGGGTGATATTTGTGTATTTCCTTTAGGAATTTCCTCTCACTTAAAGCACTTTTCCCCTTGTTTTTGCTTTGGAAGGTAATATAAAGTGGGCTAAGAGGAGAGGATTCCTGGAGACAATTTCCAAGAAACAGAATCTGCATACTACCAGCCCCTCTGACTGTTATCCTTTGTTCCCTGCACCCATGACTGAATGGGCACTCTTATGTTTACATATTCACAAGGACTCAGAGATGATGCAGAGAGACCTGTAAACCTTAAAACCCTAATGCATGTAGCAGGTACACTAACAAGGACATTTATGTAGAACTTTAATCAAACCAGGTACAAAGAGGACTGTTGGGACTGTCCACTGAGTAGAAGACTTCTCATGCATGGTTGGGAAAGTCCATGATCTCTGTGCCCGCACCAAGGGCACACCAAAATGAACCTAGCAGTGCTGGCAAGGACTGCAACAAGCAGAAGAGAGTCAGTGCTCCAAAAACTTTGTTCAGCACCTGTGTGAAGGGTCTCTAGTGTTACTCAGCAGGAAACGTGTGGACCCTGCACTCCTGAATCACATGGGAAGTGAAGCGAGGGCGTAGGTGCTTGGGGCCAGTGTTATTTAGAGAAAGAGGGGGCAAACGTGCTGAGGAATCAATAAAACTTGTCTACTACTTTTTCTAATATTCTCCTACTTTGATTTATAAAAACAAACCTGTGAAGTGTAACAATTCTGTTCATTGATTAGTGATTATCAAAATTCTCACTTTTGGGTTGAGGAGTCTAGTAAGTACCCTCCCTTCAAACGGTTTATCCAGAGCTTTTTTCTGTATAGCTCTGGGCTGATTTTTTTCTTGAAAAATTCCCTTTAAAGACAAGAAAGTAATTCCTCCTCCCTCCCTCTAAAGTTTCAAACTGTTATTATATGATCAAATAAACACAGATAACAAAGAATTTTCTTGTGCTTTCATTAATTAATTCATGCTACTGTGAGTGCTCGACTTAGGATGAAGCTTTGCCAATTAAGAAAAAAATGGTAACCAGGGTGCTAGATGTGATTTTTTTTTTAAAATTTATGTGTTAAGAAGAGTAAGGAGAGCAAATACACACAGCCACACATTTCTATTCATCTCTCTTCTCTCCCTCTCTTTCTCTTTCTCTTTCTCATAGTGCAGCACAAAAATAAGTTTTAAATAGATTATTTGTAACTGCTATTTATTCCAGACCATGCAATAGAAAAGAAATTAAGTTCAAAGACACGCTAATTAACTCAAAAGTGCACAGACTACCTGAAGTGACATCAGTTCAAAGTCATTTGTACCTGTTTCTTTTCTGTTATTTAGCTTTGGCCAGAGCTATAATCAGTTGATTTTAGCACAGGTTTATATCCAAAACAGTGAACACTTTGATCCTGCAATATTTGGAAGATCAAAGATTTGTACGTATCACTGTACGTAAGCAGGATCTAGCATAATGTACTTGCTGCAATTTCTTTTGAAACACTATAGCACCTAACTCACTTAACCTCCTGATTTCAAATAATGGAAAAACATGCTTTGATTGTGCACTTTTATTTATAAGTACTGAAAAGAAACTTGTCAAAGAATATATCTTCCTAGTAGATTTTTGAGAGCATCAAGCAGTTTCTGATAATGATTCCCTCCTTTGTGTTGCATTTCTTTGACTTCAAAGTTTTCGTGGAAGGTGTCAGCCCATTCTTACTTTTCAGTCTCTAATTTTATTCCAAATATTACTTGTTAATGTTGTGCAAAATGCATGCTGGTTTTGTCTTAATTTTAATGTAGGCTTGATCCATTATTTAATATAGTCTAGGGCTAAAAATATCACACCATTTCCAGTTTTACAGCACGATTTTAATCACAGCTCAGTTTTCTGCCATGAGAAAGAGTGAAAGAGTGAAAGTTCTACAGACTTCTTTGTTTAATGCTGCTTAGAGTTTCTGAATTATTTCTCCAACACTGATCAGGTTAAAATCATGCAATTTAAGCAAAATTTTATTCTATCTAGCTAATTCACGGAGTAATTTTTGATGACATCTCTTCATCCACGTGAGGCTTAAACTGGGAGTGCGGGTCTGGGAAGCACAATTGGAAGCTGCAAAGAAAACTGAGCTAGGTAATAGTAGCAGGAAGGAACCTGAACTTCGAATCTGGGCCATACAAGCCTGGGGTACCTGGGAACATGCTTCGATTGCCAGTGTAGCAAAGTCAGTCCTCCTGCTCCCTTTTTGCTATTATTTTTAGATAAATGAAACATTTTAACTTTCCTAGGCTGGCGATCCAGTCCCACACATGATGTAAGAAATACCTTGTGTGACCTGACCTATATATCAAAGTGTCTACACAGAGTTCTCATGACAGGACCAGAGACTGCTTTCAGAAGGATTGTTTTATGGGTTCTAAGTTTGTCCTTATATGAATGACCATGAGCTCAGCTGAACCTTTCCCCTGGAATTCCCTTCTATATAAGTGATTTAACTCTTCTCAAGGCTCACAGTTAGCTTTCAACCAAGTAGACCTCCACTAATCTGCAGGATAACTTTAGTTGACAAATTCATGTAAAGAATTTAGAGGAGAAGCAAATTCTGCAGTGCAACAGTTGACTGAATTCCTATTGCTGCCAGTGTGGTAAGATGTGCACTTATTATGGGTTTTATGCACTAGACATCCAACTTTTTTATCATTTTACATATATATAAAACCTAGCACTTGCAAATGTATTTCATTAAGTAAAATGACTCCTTGTCTGTGAATTCAATAGATCCACCGAGGGTTATGATAATCAAGAAATATAGTGCGTCTACAACTAAAGTTGTAACTCGAGGAGTTGAGTCTGCAACACATTCATCAGAGAAAATGCATGCAGTATTTTTCAGAGAGATTAGATTTAATTTCCTTGTAACTGTAATGCAGGAGTGAGAGGGCTGGATCTTTCCAGTCTTGCCCCCGCCCAGGAACTCCTGTTTAAAGACTTCAAACATCGGTGGTCACCTACTGGTTTGCTACAAAAAGCCTTCGAGTTAAAGTGTTAGTCACACGAGAAAGACAAACAATATGAGAAGGAACCCTCCCTCCCTAGATTAAAAAGTTTTACAAGATGTTAAAAAACTTTACATTTATGTAAAATCTTTATGTTGTCTTCTGCAAGAAGTAATATCAGCTGGATTAACACTTATAATTAAAAGGAGGTTTTAGAAACAGGAATGGAGATGACTGTAAAAGTTTCAACCACAAGGACTTCTAGGGTTGACTAACTGGAATGTTGTTTTCCTTTGGGAGAATAGCTGGAGCATGGTGATGGGGGGCACCCAGCAGCCCAGCTCCCTTCCCTCTCGGCCACTTGTCCCACATTGCTAGCCCCAGAAAGAGAAAAGTTAACTTTAGAGGAAAGTTTTTATTGTAACTATATTCCATATCTACTAAAGGAAAGAAGATTGTACTCTGATTAAAACCAGGAACACTGTTCAACATCAGGAAAGTAGGATTCAACCAATAGCAGTTGGAAAAATACTGTGAGAAATGATAGCTAGGCAGACAGAGGGACAAGAACAAGAACTGCAGGATGAGAGAGAGTTTCTGCAAAGGGAAACTGGATTGCCATGTTAAGTCAACAATACACATCTAGTTATAAACTTGCTTTTGTTATTCCATTTTGTTTTTCTCTGACTTTAATCTCACTGTCTTTCCCCATGCTATCCATCTTCCTTCATAGTTGTCCATATCCACTGAAAGCATTGACCCGCTACCTGCAAATTTCCTGATCTTTCCTTTCATAGAGTTCACAGACCACTAATCCCAAAGGACTTCTCAGTATATTCAGCCAAATACAGTTTTACATTCCTATCAGTAAAATTAAGCCACTCCAGTACCTACAGAATTCAAGGAATAACTCAAGCAGAAAGCAATTAGCTAGTATAAGAACTAGTTAAAAACTTCAACTGAAATCGAGTTGCACATAAATGTGCTTTATTTAATATAATATTATCATTATTTGATCTTCTTCTCTTTTTCTCCTTATTTTCTTAGAAAGGAGAAAACCAGAAGGTATACAATACAAGATGTATGTGTGGCAACCTCCCAAGTCTGATAAAAATGTGTTTGACAAACAATTTTTCGTTAGTCAGTTTTCACTGAAAACTGCAAGTGTCTCTAGTGTCTCTAGAAACATAAACAAAGAGGAAAAATTTTTACATTGAAGTTTAAGCTTGGAAAAAACAACACAACAAAAGCAAAATGCATTCTTTTGCCCAAGAAGACTGTACCCCCATAAAGCTTGAGACATTGAGCGTTTCAGAGCAACACAAAGGTGGACTAGACAAGGAACTGTTTATTACTGTCTGGCTCCACCTGGAGCACTGCCTCCAGCTCCAGGATCTTCAGCACTGGAATGACATGGAGCTGTTGGAGTGGGTCCATGGAAGGGACAGGAAGAAATTTGGAGGGATGGAGCACCTCTCTTATGTGGAAAGCTTGAGAGAGATGGGGCTGTGCAGCCTGGAGAAGTCTCCAGGAAGACTATAATGCAGCCTCCCAATTCTTAAACAGTATTGGAAAGAAAGAGGGGGATAGGGCCTGTAGTGACAGGGATGGGCTAACAATTTTAAGAAGGACAGTCAGTTTACGCTAAATACAAGGAACAAGTTTTTACCATGAGAATGCTGACTTATGCTGCCCAGAGCAGTGGTGCATGCTCCCCATCCATGGAAACATTCAGGTCAGAGTAGAGGAGCTCTGAGCAACATAGTCTAGTGGAAGATGTCTTTACTGATTGCAGGTGTGTTGGACTGGATGTCCTTTAAAGGTCGATTCCCATCAAATAATTCTGTGATTTTATGATTCTTTATTAAGCCTATAGAAAACGCTGCAGCCAGTTCACCCTGTCACACATCAGATGCCTCAAAGTGAAATCCTTACTCTCTCTCTCCAGTTGTTGGATGAAAAACAGGTTTCTGTGACACTCCTGCAGCTCTGTATCAAAATCCTGGTCTCCACTCATTTGCACACAAGTCAGCTGGAATGCAGATAAAAGCAAATTTCAAGATGAGGTGTTCCTGCAGAGCTGTTTGCAACATACCCTGCACACATCTACTGGCTAATCCTTCTGCTGCAATCTAAACAATTCCTAACCATGCTGCACCACAGAGAGCCTCATCAGATAACAAAGGTATTTTGGCCTTACTCCTGGTGTACTATGGATCCCCACAAGGTATTTTGGACAGCCTAGGATGTGAACATCTGTGCCTGTGCCTGCCTAAGTTGCCACACCAGGACTGACTGCCTCAAGGACCACAGAGCAAGGTTTTCCCATCTTCAGGGATTTTCTCCCCTCTTTTCCTGCAAGCCCCCTGTGTGAACTCATCAAACAGAGCTAGCAAAGCGGTCTGTGTCTGCATGAATATTGAAATAAGCGTTCATCTTTGCAAAACAATAAAGTCTGACTTGAGAGGTGATAGCAACTCCATCAATTTAATTTGAATCAGATTAAATATTCATTTCAATAAGATCTGAAAAAGTTCTTTTTTGAGACTTTTATAATTTCAAGAGCAAGTCATAGATGGAGGAAATAAGGGGAAAACAGGGGCTCTACCTTTGAATCCACCACAAATATGGTATTTGGAAAATCAAGAAACAGTTATATTTTGAGACTGTCTAGGTTTGTTTATCTATTTAGCACAGCCTTCCTCTCCAGTTCTAATTTTGGTAGAAAGCCTGCAATGAATTCTTCTAGGAGAAGGTGGAAGAGGGTATCGTTTCAACTGTTTGCCTGAAACACTTTTCAAATTATTAATTTCTCAGACTGCTAAAGATTATTTAATGTTAACAAACAGAAAAATATGATTTTTTTTAAAAGTTTAATGGACAGTTTTGCATTTTAAGAAATTTACAAATTCACTTCAGCCAGTCTTCTACTGATTTTTGTCTTTATAGCTTTATTTTATAATCAGAAATACTTCACAATTCTGGACCTTGCTAATTATTTGCATAACAAGAGGAGAATTCAAGTAAAAGTGACCCAGCAGATAACTACCAGAAAGTTGATCATGTTAACAGAACAAAATTGAAATATTTTGAATGAAAAAAACCAAACAGGTAATACTAAATGGGTTTTTATATCTGGATTTTATGGTGAAGTGCAAGTGAATTTGTGTGTTTGATTTGCAAAAATACTACAAAAATCATAAGTGTTCCATTGCATATAAATACATGTATGTATGTTCATGCACACTCAGGGTCATGTACATTGCATATTTCATTGCCCTGTGAAACATTCATTAATTATGTCCTTCAGGGTGCCTTCTGCACGTTCCACAAAGACTGTCTCTAAGAATCAAACCATTGATCAGCTGCTATCAGCTACATTCTTTTAGAAACAGACACATCTTGAAGCAGAGACAAGTGCCTATAAAAAAAAAAAAAAAAAAGAAAAAAAAAGAAAAAAAGAGATGTTTGTTTTCTTCCTTCCCTCCTTCCTATCACAGCTGCCTGGGAAGCAGTATATGAGCAATCCTCCCTCTTGGATAGCTTAAAAATAAATGGTGTAATTCACTGGGAGTATTCCAAGTAGTAAGAAAATATATAATACTCATTTTATGCTTTATATATATATATAAAACTTGATACTTATGTTAAACAGATATGCATCACATACATAAGACATACTCGAAATTACTTTGAAAACTTTAAAGTTTAAAATCTCTAACTTTTTTTTTTTTTTTTTTTTTTTTTTTTTTAACTGGGTTGAGGATAATTAAGTAGAGTCCCTTAAAAGTGGAAGGGAAAAGTAGCTAACATATAAGAAAATATTTTCATGTCCTTGCCCAAAATACTATCAAAGGTATTTTCTATGTATGGTAGATATAGAGGAAAAAGTCCATTATAATGTGGTTATGCATTGCTCCTCTTCTGAAAATGCTTTATTAACAACTTCCTCCTCAGCAAATCTCTAAAGCACACCTATCTCCCCCAAACTCTGGTGTTCAAAGACCCTACAACTTTTAATGCACTTATCTGCTGCACATGCCCTGTGAGAAAGAGAAATGCTGTTATCCCTCTAACAGGATAATAACAGATAATGTTAAGAGGTGGGAATCAAAGACACAGAGAGTAACCTGGGCTGCCTGCCGAAGCCATGCTGGAAAATTGTGGTGTATCCAGTCATGAATCCAGGTCTCCCAGTCCAGATTTTTATCTTGAGGCATCTTTCATGAACAGCTTTTGATATGATTTGCATACAGCTGCTTTTGCAGAAGGAATCAATTGCACTGCAAGAATTTTCAGGTAGCAAATTACAGTTCTAGTAATTTTTTTGGTGATTTGTTTCAAATTTGTGGACTTAAACTACAGTCCTCTTTCATTTGCCAAAAATCGAACGCAATTTATTTCCAGTGCAATTCTGAATGATAGTAAGTGTGAAAACATCACATTTCTTCCTGAGCAGAATGGCCTTGTTTTTTCCATGCTTGATGCAATAGCAGCATCCATTTTCCGTATAACCCTAGCTGTCATCTTTGTTGAGCTACAGAAACAGATGTAAAGAGCAGTTTTCAAAAGCTTTGCAATGACTAAGTCCTTGAAAGCACTCAGGCAGCCTGTGTTCTTTAAGAAAGTCAGAGAACCCAAACATTTAGAATCTCAGGCAGAAAAGAAAATAAATACCTAGTGTCTAGGACCCTCCAATATTTGCAATCAGGTTTTACTTTTGAAAAGAGAATCTAAATCACTCAACCAGGAGGGGCCAGTAGGCACCAGCATGCAATTGAGAATTGCTGACAGTCCCTGCTGTCTTATAAACTTAGAATAAGATGCGACAACTCACAAATACTTAGTAAATAAATTCAAAAATACTAAGAAAAAATAAAGTTTTCTCTGGAAAGCTGTACTTATATGTATTTAAAAAATGAAGTATGGCAATTGATGACATTTTTGTGCAAGAAGAACAGGAACATAACAAAAAAAGTGTGCATGTCAAAAGAAAAAAGGAGAGTAAATTTACGGCTTCTACTAACATTTGGAACAATTGCTCCTGAAGCGATACTTTTGGCTGGAGTTGAAGGGATTTCCTGAATAGCTTTGTTCCTACTGCTGCTCCACCTCATACAGCCATATAGAATGCACATTCACTCCTTGGAATAACAAACAAGAAAGATGATTGTGCTTTAGACCAGGAAAAAAAATCAACTGATGGACTGTGATACTAAATCAAATCTAAGATGGAAAAAAAAAAAAAAAAGAAGAGGTACATGAAAAACAGTGTGAAACAAATAATTCTAACATGAACTCACTTCTGCAGGCATAAAGCAAATGTCTTCTTTTATCCTTCAACCACAGACAATCTGTATTAAAATATTTTGTGACTACATCCAGGGCTTTAATGTCACCCTGATTATTAGCAAGACCCTTCTATTTCAACCTGACTTATGAATGTACTGCTCTCTGTGTCTCTCTTTCTCTCTGTTTCCTGAACTTAGATTCTTATCTCTCTGAAACAGTATGTGTGGAATAAAGATTAAAGAATAAGGCTACAGGGAGTAAGAGAAGATGTGTTATAGAGCAGCAGTAACGGTTAGACAAGTAACCATTAAAACAAAAGTAAAAGAAGCCAAGAGAATGTAATTTAGCAAGATGAGCCCTACTGAAAAAGTCATGCAGGAGAGGCCAAGACATCAGCTATAGCTCTGCAAAGGCTTCTATTCTGAAGACTGCCAGCCTTCACAACAGGCTCTCATGGTGGGATGGCAGTCAGGCTCTCCTTCTCTTTGTAATGCTTAAATACTTGTACCAGTCCCCACCCTTTTGCAAAGGGACCAAGGGACTGCCCTGATGCTACTTTCATTTCAAGCATCTTTGGTATTTACAGTCACAGCTTGAAAGTGCAATTTGTTGACTCAGAATATATCTGCAAAAATACATACCCATGTCTTTATTTTCACTCACATAATAATCAGTTTTGTAGGCAAAGCTTATGTCTATACATCTCTTTGGTATGTACACACAGGTTTAATGGCAGTATTGCCTTCTTGCTTTTCCAAACAAACCTCTTTATGTTTTTAGAGTATGCCCTGAACTGGTAATATTTGATGACCTGTCCTCAAAATCACAAATACAATTTACTCATCTTAAAACACCCCACTTTGTTTCTCAGCAACAGCACTGAAAACATACAGCTGTAGTGCCAGTGTTGCTGTAGTCATGCCAATCACATAATTGTTTGTTAATGAGTGAGATGTGAAAACCACTAAGGAAAAGGTGCTTGTTGTTGTGGCGTGATCATCCCTCCTTTCCCCAACCCTGCCGAGCAGTGTCTGTCACTCCTGGAATTCCAGAAGGGCATAGAGTGATTGGCAGATTCAAAGGATGCCCTCTACCCCTGGGGGGGCATTGGGCCATCCAGGTGACCTTTGTCCTCTAAGACCTCCTCTCCTGTATTTGGTTGGAGGCTTCCTGACCCCTCCCTTTCTCCCCCGGTAAAAGGGCAAGCAACCACGTGATTCAGGAGTTCTGCTGGAGCTGTTATGAGACTCAGAGGCCTGCAGGCCAGAATAAAAGCTCTGGATTAAACCCTCCAGAAGAACTGACTCTTTTCCTTCACCATCACCTTAAAGCTTCTCCTGCAGAGGAAAACCTGGAGCAAGCCTCCAAGGAGGAGGCTCCATCCTGCTTCTATCAGAGCCCTGGCTTGCCTGGACTTGTCCCTGTGATCCCAGCTGTATCACCAGCTAGCCAAAAGTGACTCTGGGGTGAAACACCACAGCTGCCACTATTTGGTTCAGCAGCAGGGGCCAGACAAGCCGAGGCATGTCCTGACAGCAATATTGGTAACACCAATAGCCTGTATCTCCTGTCCTGGTACCCAAATGTTTTTGCTGGTCTCCAAAGTGCCTTGATATACTCTTGAAAATCATTGTCGAGATGAATTAAAAGCTAGAAAAATAAATAGGGTATACTTTAGTTGATATAAATTGGCCATGTGAGCAGCTGCTTTGCTCTTATTCACCTTATACTATGAAGAGATGCAAGACCAGAATTGAAAAAAAAAGGTGGAATATAACCTCATGAAAAGAGGATCTCTGCTAGATCTAATAATCACAGTGCTCAGTCTAATTTTACACTATATACTGAAATATCTTAGATGCCTGTCTATCATATCGATAATCTTTGGCATTTTAGACTAAAAACACAAGATTTTCTTTCAACATTGCTTGCCTTGCCTGAACCCCCCTGTATGGTCATTTTGGTGACTTGGGACACCAGCACCACTGGACAGATCCATAGGAGGACTTGAATTTCCACCAAAAGACCACCAGACCTTCCACAGGACCACCACTCTCAGCTGCAACCACCATTTCAACAGGACTGCACTCCCTGTTTTATAGGCCTGTGACTGCCACCCTAACCAGCAGGATGCCAGGTTGTATTATGACTTTGTGGGTTTAAGCCAGTTTTTCTGTATCATTGCATTTATTGTAATCTTTCTATTAAATTTTAACTCCTGAAATCTCTGTCAAGGTGTTTGTGTGGGGTTCATTCCTCCCACTGGTTTACTTTTGAAACAGCATAGTCTGCTCACTTGGTAGTGAGATAGTAGAAGGATTTTGTCTTGATGCAGAATTCCATTTACAAATTTGGCAGCCAGTATTACAGCCTAGAAAATTCTGCATCATAACAACCTGACTCCTGAGTGGAAGTGGATTCTCAGGAAGTGAGAAGGGACAGTAAAGAAGACCTAGGCTATCTCCAGAGTAGAAGCCTACATGGTCTTATTCTGATGATTTGGGAAGTGTTAGATTCCCTCTTGCTGCTGCTGTCTAGCAGGGCTTTTTTAATGGAAATGGTTCCTATTGCTTCCTTCGTTTTTATGTTTTAAGTAGGACAGCAGCTTGGCAGCTGGGGATGTTTGGCATAATTTTTGTCCTTTATCACAGCAGATGAGCAATTATCTGCTGAATCTAAATGTGGGGCAGAGCTGACCTAAGCAAGGGTCTTAAATCGCCATGCAGTCCAAGATCAGGGAAGCTGGTGACCAGTAGAACAGAGAATAAAAGCCATAAATAGAGCAATTTGATGACAACTCTTGGTCTTATCTTGAAGAAAGAAACACTCAGAATCAAAGCAGGAACATGCTTCACATGCATGTAGGTCACAGAAAACCCATCCCAGGATACAGACAATGTGTTTAAGTTTAGCTAAACAGAGGCTGTTCATGTATCATGAATAAATTTAACCATGAAACAAGATTTTTAACCTGTAAAGTGCAGTTCTGAGGCTGCCTTTTCAGAAGGATTGTGCAGGAAGGGACGGAAAAGCAGGAGGGAACTACTTTAAAATGTCTGATCACTTTTTATAAAGGATTGAAACACAGTTTCCTCCAGTAGCTTGGATAAAGACTCTGCTTCTGCTGTGGTTTTAATATTTCCTATATTAAGCAATGCCAAAATTGTTTCTATACCAAGGACGAGACCCTGCTTGCTGCAACTGGTCTCTTCCACACCAAATCTTAATAATTTTCTTGGAATATTTTCAGTTTTTCCTGTGAGTGTAAATAATTGAAATCTTTATAATGCTTTCCTCATGAAAGAGAGACAAATTCTTCCCTTTCTATTTGGTACATTTTTCACAGTGTTCACAGCCACCTCCGGCATCAGACAGCACAATGTAACCCGTGTGGATGGTGCCGTGATCTCAGCTCTCATCACAGACACAGTTTTAATCTGTGAAAAATGCTGGGGTTGGTACATTTTCAAAGAGCAGTCCTATTGTACTGAATAACAGCACACCTGGGGTGCATGCTCCTGTGTTTGCACCTCATCTTTGCAGCCATTTGATCCCATCCATCCCTGTGCTTTTGCACAACACCAAGGACCAAGCCTGATTTTGTACATCCCCTGGGACGGAACACAGTTGTTGATCTTAAAAATCACACTCATGGATTGCCACCTCCATCCTCACAGGAGGCAGTTTCTCAGTATCATTTAAAGAACTGTTGCTGTGTCTCACAACAAATGGAGTGCCCCTATAATTAAGAGACATTGTGACAGAAGTCTATAAATTAGGAAAATTAGGAGGGTTGCTTATACTCCTGAGCACTTAACAGAAAGAAAGTGATACTTCCAGTGGGTTGTATCCTACTTCACTATGAAGAACTATTAAAAAAAAAAAAAAAAAAAAAAAAAAGCATATGGATTAAAGGTTTTTTTTTTTACTGTTTTGTAGTGACTATAAATCAGAAAATGCAGACTTGCACTCAATTTACAAAGGAATTTTTCCATCTCTGTTAGACTTTAATTTGAGTGACTACCAATTGCAGATGCCATGAGGATCATAATAGGAGAAAACTAATGAAAAGAGAAAGCATGTGCTTTTTAAACTTATTAAAATCATCATAATACTGATGATGAATAACTATTGCAATAATTGTAATGAAATAATGTTTGACGATTGCAATACAGCAATAAAAATCTCTTCTCTATTTTACACAGACTCACCTGTAAAGGAATAATGGAGAATTGCACAAAGACATAAAAATGTACATTGTCAAAAATTTTTATTAGAAGCTGAGTTGGCAATACATTTTTTAAATACTTGATTATGTGACTCTTCATGTGACAGGTTTTAGTAGTTTGTTGCAGGTGGTTTTCAAAAAAATACCAGAAATTTGGAAAACAGAAATTTGGAAAGTTAAAAATTATTTAGAAAGTTAGGACAAAGAAAATCTTCTTGTTGAATCTTCTCTAAAAATGAGTAAATAGATCATTTAGCCACATATCTTTTTCTTAAATAATTCACATGAAAATATGAATATTTGACCCACTTTGGACACATGACAATTTAGGAAATCATAGTTCATTCAATTGTTCTGTGAACAATTTACCAGACTTTTAAAACTAAATCTTTCCTGTTTTCATTCTGCTGGTTTTGCAGTATTAAAAGGCAGTAGGAGCAGTTTAAGTAAGCATTATTTCTATGACTTTTTACAACAAGATGGAGAAAAGCAGCAAAGCTGCCTAGTATGTTCCGAAATGGGTGGGTAACACCAAGAGTAAAGAAGAATAAAAAGTCATGAGAAGCTGATAAAACTGAGATGCTTCTGATGGAGGAGAGAGATGCCCCAGGATAGAGGGAGTTTGTTAGCCAAGGAGACTGCTTGTGTGGAGGAGAGGTGGCAAATACTTGGTAAAAATTGGAACTCAAATTACCAAAAGGGGAACTTTAAGTTGGCCTTGTGAGAAGAGAAACAAAATGGTGAAGGGATATCTGCATTATAACTAAAAAGGGAGTTCTTTTTCAAACCTGGAACAGAATATTAGATTTACCAAATCACTCGAATATTACACTGTCATGAAATACTAAAATAAAGCTAAAACCACAGTCTCTGCTCATGGTTATTTTGTTCATCTCAGTAGAAAACTGTTTGCATTTTAGTATGTATATAGGAGTCAGTTACTAAAGCAATAAAATAAAGTCTGCACAAAGATAATAAATTAAAACTATGGATTCTTGATGTGGAGGGTGTTTTTGCATTTTGATAGTATAGTACAAATCAACTACTATTTCTTCATTTGGTCCTGCCTCTTTCACTGCATTCAGGTAAGGGTAAGGAAATTCATGCAAGTATCAAGCTGCTTTAATTACTTGCTTTGCACCACTTACAACACTCACATTCATTTGGAATCTTCCATTTGCAGTGACACTTTATTAGTCATCATATAGCTAGGCTCACCAATGCCAAGACCTCTAAAAAACAAAAAAGAAATCACACAGATAAAGTACATCTTTGGACTGTGCATGTAAAGTTCAAATTCCCAAGAATATTATTTTCCCCTCCACTTTACTCAAACTAAATGGATTGGTACTTTTGGAGAGTAGTTCAGAAAAAAAATGAGGCAGAGAAGGCAGAAATCTGATTCCCAGAGCATTAATACTTCAGGCTCAGATCTTCACTTTGGGGTTTTCTGTTTTTAAATTCCTGACATAAGAAAGATTTAATTATTAATAAATTATATTAATGGCTGAGTTATAACTTCAACAAGTTGGCATTACAAAACTGTCAAAAATGTAACTGCTTCTGCCTTCTTAAATTTCAACTGCTTCTGATGAATTGTAGGGAAATGCCTTATTGGTGTGCAGTGCTACCAATTATCTGACAGAGCCAGAGTATATTTCCAGCTAATCAGAAATTAGAGCACAGAATTAAATCTCCCATGTGAAACTCATAATTTACATATTTATTATTCAGAAATTGTAATAAGGCTAATGAGAAGCTCACACAGTGCCTTTAAAAGTCAAGCCAATCTTACTATGTATTTTCAGCAGATAAAGCTTCCCTGGTACACAGTAGTCAAAAGTTAAATTCTGTTGATTACAGTTTAGTTTAATTAAACATTGCAAGTTATTTGTATGGATCCATACACTCCTTGCAGGAAGGAATTAGTTACATAAGCTGGAACTGGCTCAAGAGAAGTGAATGCACCAGCACAGACAGTTAAATAGAAGGTTATTTTTGTATCTATAGAAGTATAAGCACAATAAGACACAGAAGGAAAAAGACCTGGAAACCTGTTTTGGAGGCGTGAATGCTGCTTTAAAGTTCGTGGTGCAGCAGCAGCTACATGATGCTCATGCAAGCTGCAGGGCAGATGACACATTGTGACCTCATCGGTATGGTCTTCAGGCAGATACTTCCCCACCTCCAATCTTAACATGACCACCAACCCTCCTGTCTCATCCTCACTGTACATAAAAAAGCTCTCCAGAGGCTGCCAAAGTTGTTGATGCTGGCACCTGAACCTTTCCATAAATTTATACACAAGCTTCAGTTCATTGTGGGCATTTAGACTTCAAATTGGTGGGTATAGTTTTCAGACACTATCTAATCAGCTGTCATCACTGACATTGTTTTCCAGGCACACCTTGATTACCATACATGACCTCAATCACAAAAACACAGAGACAGAACTTGTCTATCTACCCCTTCTACCAGAAGAGGCATTCACATTTATATTGTGACTCTTCATGAGCAGGAATACAACTGTGCTTCCCTAGGCACCTTTCCAAATCACCTTTCCAAATCCAAATCTCTTGACTTTGGAAAAAAGTGTTCTGAAAGTGCTTGGTACATTAAAATTTTTAATTAAAAAATCCCCAACAATACAAAGCAAGCAACTAATTAAAAAAAAAACAAAAAACAAAAACCAAAAACCCAAAAAACCAAAACCCAACAAAATGAAAAGCAAAAAGAAAAAAAAAAACAAAACAAACAAACAAACAAAACAAAAAAAAAAAACAAAAAAAAAAACAAAAAAAAAAAAAAAAAAAACAAAAAAAAAAACCACCCCTTCTTGGAGTCACAGAGTTACTTGGGAATGCCTTGTCCTGTGTTGCAGTATGAGGTTTCCTTTATGATCTGCTCATAGCCAGCACTTTATTTCTACTCCTGTGTATGTCATAGCAACACTTGCCACAAGGAAAGATTTCTCTAGCGCCAGCAGACTACAGGAAAACGATAAAGACACTATTTGCTGTGACCTTTAAGTAGCTTTTCTTTCCAATATTCTCTATTCCTGATGTCTTCCGGAATAGATAAGGAAGCAAAGTCAAATCAAGTAACTTCTTGCAACTGAGATCCTCTTCAGCCAGAAAATGCAACCACTTTCAAAAGTGTTCCCAAATAATTTTGATTTGGCAACCAGTAGCAATTTTGTTACAAGATATTTAGTAGCTTAAAATTGGATAGATTTTACCAATGGCAGTTATTAACTCATTTAATGGCAGAGATAACAAACCTACTCGTCACTTTCTCAGTTAGCACTGGTTCAGATAAGTAGCTGAAGATCTACAGCAGCGTACATGAGTTCACCTAAAGGCTGTCCATTTCCACTTGTAATGATAAAGGGCCCTAGTCTGATTGAAGAAAAGTCTGGTTTTGCAATCCTCTTCTTTACTGATGTAATGTCTTCGTTTGGAAGACAGGTATCAGCTAAAGACAACCAGGATCCTCTCCTGAAATGGAGAATGCAAAACTCCTCTCTCTGAATTGTTATAATTTTAGAATTAAGGGTTCTCAGGCAAAGATGTGAGGATATGGATAACAGTTCTTTACTTGTGTTTAGCAAGGCAAAACAGAACAACAATAACTATGAGATGAACAGCAGACAGAACCAGGGAAACAGTCCCAGTTTTCTCTGCCGCTGGCACCCTTTCCCCGTTGGTGCAGTTCCCGACACAGGCAGCTGTGGTGCAGAGTCCCGGGACGCTGGAGATGGATCAGGAGCTCCCTGGCGGTGGCTGGAGCTGCAGCACGAGTCCCGGCAGGCAGGGGGTGCGGGCTGAGGCGTGGAGAACACTCGGAGCAGGAGCAAGGAACAGCGAGGGGGGCAGGAACTGCAGCGGCTCCCGGCCAGGCAGACAGGGGCAGGGTCAGGATTGCCGGGGCACACACGGAGAGACCGTGGCAGGAAACCCCGAACTCCGCTCCAGTGGGGCCAGTGAAAGAAAAAATCTCCCCCAAGTCTGGAAACCACAGCCTGCTGTTCCCTTCTCCCGATAAGCACCCCCCAAAGAGAAGTGAAGTCCATGTGCTCCTCTTCTCCCTCCACCTCAGGCACTTCTGTTTTCTGTCTTAAGTATTTATAAGTGCCCAGTGATCAGTTCCCTGGCAACTTATGGGAAAAAAATTCTACAAGAGGACCCAACCCCCAACACGTAATTTGGGTTCCTTGGGTTCTGCCTGCCAGCAGGAAGAGAGGTCTCCTGCTTGGCCCACAGTACAGGGAATCCCATATGGTGTACATCCAGGTACCACTAGTGCTGTTCCCTTGCCAAGCCATGCTGCCACAGTGAGATGCCCGGAGGTCCTGGGAGCCGCTGCAGGATGATGGGCTGCAGCCAGGCAACTGCACCCCCCGGAGCACCAGCCACATGCTGGGGGAAGCTCTGCCACGCTTCTGCTCCAGCTGCTGGTGTGTTCACCAGCACTGAGGACTACATTTCCTCACCAGAGGCTCCTCTGGCATCACCTCGGAAGTCAGTGGAGTAACATATGCAGAGAATTTTGACTAGCAGCCATAGTTGTAATGGATAGTTTTCATTACTTTTTTTAATTTTTCACATCCCCATGAGTGTTGTTCTCCTTGCAAATCACATCCTTGGTTTTCATAAGTGTCTGCATTTAATTAGCCTCAAATTAGAAACCTGCAGCACTGCTGTAGAGCAAATACTTAGATAGGAGTGAAGGACCAGAATAAAAAAGGATTTTTTCCCCTGAAGGAAATAATTCACAGCTGCAGTAGCAGAGAAAGACATTTTAAAGGGATTACACTGTAGACAATAACAATCTTTTTTAGTAGTGTCTGAAAAAGTTGCCACACTCAGACCTCAAAAATATCCCTCAAATCTACACAGCTTTGGAACATTTCTCATTTTTCATTTGTAAAAAGAAAATAATATTATCCACCAAAAAAATAACCTGAGTAAGAGATTGACTGGTAAATATATGTTTCAAGATATATGCTCTCATATTCAAGAGAACATGAATTAAAATAAGTTTATTTTGTTGTTGGAAAAATAATTATATCTTTCAAGCATTGGGAAATATATTGGAAAATATATATTTTGGGAAAAATGTTATCTTTCAAGTTTTCACCTTTCTTCAAAAATGAATAATTGTTTAACATAAGAAAATGTCTATGTCATTAAAATTTTTTCTGCAGCTGTGTTCCCTAAATTCTATATTTAAGAGAAAAATATACGTTTTCAAAATTGAGGAAAGAACTACACACCTAGTTGGTGCTACGAAGCCCCTTGTGCTTTTGAAGTGCAGCCTGAAACAGGCACCAAGAAGCAAGCTGATATTCAGAGGTGAAATTCTTGGAGCATTTTTAGATATTTGTGTGGCCATGAGTAGAACTAGGCAGGAGATCTGACACCTTCATGGCAATTACAAAGTAAAGGTCATTTTACAGTCTGGACTTGCCCTGGGCAGAGAACCTCATCCACAGTCTTGCAGAGATTTCCTCTGTGAAGGAGCAGCTTCAGCAATCCTTGATCCTCTGAGGTCTCCTACTGCTGCAATGTGTCAGCACAGGCTTTTGTGAAGCTCCATGTTGAGAGAGATGGAGGAACTAATTTGAAGAATGAGAGGTCTTATGGTCAGCTGCATTGTTTCCTTGATGCAGCACAACGACAGCAAAGGCTGCACTGGAAGAGCTCATTGGATCAAGACCTTATAACGACAGCATGAGGGCACTTGGTTTGTTCAGCCTGGAGAAGACAATGGGATTGTCCCATCCCAGGCACACCATGCACTTAGTCTTGTTAAACCTCATGAGATTCCCATGGGCCCACTTCTCCATCTTGTCCAGGTCCCTCTGAATGGCATCCTGACCTTCAGGTATATCAACAGCACCACTCAGTTTAGGATCATCTGCAAATTTGCTGAGGGTGCAACCAATCCCTTCATCTGTGTCATTGGTGAAGCTATTAAATAACACTGGTCCAAATACAGACCCCTTAGGTACATCACTTTTCACTGATGTCCACTGGGACTCTGAGATGTTGACCATCCACCCACTTTTCTATCTAAAGTCCACTCATCAAATCCATCACTCTCCAATTTGGAGAGAAGGATGTTTAGGGGAAGCCATGTCAAAGACTTTAAGTAAATCCAGATATTTGACAGACTACTATTTGACTGCAAATATCTGTAGTCCTCCTCTTATCCACTGAGGCAATCACTCCATCATAGAAGCCACTAGGTTGGATTTTCCCTTGGTGGAGCCAAGCTGGCTGTGTCAAATCACCTCCCTGGCCTCCTTGTACCTTAGAAAAGCTTCTAGGTGTATCTGTTTTATGCTCTTCACAGATACAAAGGTGAGAGGACATGTCAGTTTTTCCAGGGTCTTCCTTTCTGCCCTTGTTAAATATAGGTACAATATTTTCCCTTTCTCAGTCACTTGGAGGTTCACCTGACTGCCATGATTTTTCAAATATGATAATGACTTGGCAACTATATCAGCCGGTGCCTTCAGGATACTCTTATACCTCTCATCAGGTCCCATGGACTCTTGTACATTCAGATTCCTCAAGTGGTCCCCTTTCTCCTATGTGCTGCCACCAAGTTACCAGTGTAGGTTATTGACCTGCTTTTCCCAGTAAACATACCTATAAGAAGGACTTTCTGTTATTCTTCACATCCCTTGCCAAGTTCAGTTCCAGCTTTGTCTTTAAGGACAATGCTGAGAACCAGATTGAAGGAATTGAATCAGATGCCAAAAATGTTTATGGAAAACGTGCAGTTTGGAGTTTTATTGCAGGATGAATTTCTTGACATTTCTTGATCATGGCATAGCTGCTGAACAGACTTGCTGCCACAAATCCCAGGAAAAGCAAGTGTAAGAGGGAGGATGCTTTTTAACATTTTAAACACTGAAACATGTTTAAATGTATTAATATGAGTAAACATATTTAAAGCATATTAGATGTGTGAGCATAATTTGGTGCCAGAGTAGTAAACCCCAGCAGTGGAAACTCATCCTTTCTTAACCAAAACACCATTCCCTCAGGAACTTGTTTGTGACTAGAGCTTCATAAGCAAGCTTCATAAATGGTGATGTAAATTAAAATTATTTTACTCATATCAGTGTGGTTCATCTGAGTTGCTTCAGCTGAGTACCCAGGCCAGCAGCATCACTCTGATCAAATGAAACAACAAGTGTTCAATCACTGGCCTCAGTTCTTCTCTATAGAAAGAGGTCCTCAGAGAATTGTTTTTCTGTCCTTCTCCTTTTCCTTCCCTCTCACACCATTTGCCCTCAACACCTGCTAAAAGGCAGAAAAATGACTGACTAAATTGCTGGCATAATTTTTACCTCTGGCTAGCTTTGCAGCGATACTCTCTTTCCCTCCACAGAATTATAAAATTATAGAAAGGTTTGGATTGGAAGGGGCCTAAATGAACATTTTGTTTAAACCACCATTACATGGACAAGGACACTTCCCATTAGACCAAGTTTCTCAATCGAATCTGGCCTTGAACACTCCCAGAGATGGGGCATCCAAAATTCCCTGGGCAACCTGTTCCACCTGTTACACCACCCTCATGGAAAAAAAAACTTCTTATATCTGATCTAAACCTACTTATTCAGTTGGAATCCTTTCCCTCACTTTGTAAATAATCCCTCTCCAGGTTTCTTGTACCCCTTGTACCTACTGGAAAGCTGCAGTGAGGTCTCCTTGGAGCCCTCCTTCTTCAGGCTGAACAGTCCCAGCTCTCTCAGCCTGTCTTTGCAGGAGAGGTGCTCCAGGTCTCTAATAATATTCATGGCCCTCTTTCTCTTGTAAATTAAATACTATCTATTATGGCACTAAATAGATGTGTTCGCTTTAAGCTCATTTCTGTTGACTTCAGGTAATAGCTTCTCTTTAAGCCAGTTCTCTTCTCTACTAGTTTTGGCTGGATCATAGTGAACCTTGCAGATTTTTTTTTTAAATTGTATTCCCTATTGGATGAGAGCCAAGATACAGATGTGGCTGCATCCTCTAATTCTGTAGTTCTAGATTCTACGCAAATAACATTGAAATTGTTATTTTTCAATCTCTTCCTTTCTTTCTTTGACTGATACAGAAAATATCAAAAAGCATCAGGTGCAGCAGCTTTCAGCCAAACCTAATTAAAAGGAATTTATTTTACATATAAATTAAAAACTTGAGGTTTCCATTCCTTGTGACACCCTGCTTCATCTTAGCAAGAATTCCCTGTTGTAACAGCAAATGTTAATTTTAGTGATTTTAACTTGTTTTTTAGCCAGAAATGGACAAACTGCTTGTATATTTTTTCCATTCATCTGGCTCTTTCCATCATTTCTATCAGTGTTTCATTGCTGCTTGAATGACTTATCCAGAGGATAAGTGTTTTCACCTGGTATCAGCCTAATTTCCATAACTGATTCCCAGCCTCAGGCACTTCTTCCCCATTACCATCTCTGTATTCCTTGTCCTACCAGAAATTAAGGATGTCACTTCATTGGCTTTACACAAGGACCACAAAGCTTTGTTTTGTCTCCCTGGTTTTTTCCCACTGTTCCTTTTACTGTTTTTTCTATTAAGAGCTACACACTATACAACAGTGAAATACTTCCTCTTAGAATAAGGAATTTTAATTATAGGAGTTTTGTGAACAAGGTTGCCACTCCCAATAATAATTAAAGATAATTAAAATTATAATTAAACCAACTGATTACAATGGTAGATCAGAGTGACCCTGGGAGCAGGTGGCTTGTGAGCAGTCCAAATCAATGAAGCACAGTTGGTGTTTTATGTCCAACACAGCTGCAACAATGCCAATAGTAATGGTCCTGGAGCTCTGTACCTTTGAAGTAGCTACAAGATTAGATTCCTTAGAAGTGTGAAAAAATCCACTGTCAAAGAACTTTTCCTTAAACTCATGAAACTAGAACTATTTGGAAGATTAAAGGCAATTTCAGTACTTAAAGAGAAAAACTGAAATATCAAGGGAACTCCTCAAAGAAATTGTTGATAAAAATGAGAATTCTAACACTGGGGCCCAGATGACTCTACATCTATGTCTGATTTTTCATTCAGGCATAATGCAAAGTAACAGCTATTGAACATACTGCTACTTTCACCTTCACTTCTTTTGCTATGAAGATCTAAAAATATATTTGCTGCTTGATACAAATGAGAGAGGGGCTGCTATAATTCTGTGTATCCTTTGCATATTACTAATACTAATCCTTAATATAAAAGAGGGTAAGAATGAGGTTTTTTTGGATTGAGCTTTTTGGGTTGGTTTTTTCTTTTGTATTTGCAACTGTGGTGGTTTAAAAAGAAAATGAGTGGTTTTTTTGGAATTCAGTAGTCAAACCAATGAGTGCTCAGGTTTAGAGATTGGCACCTGGTGTGGCCACTGATGACAAGGATCCGCCTCTGAGAACACAGGGTGTTAAAAGCAGAGGGCTCCCCGGAAAGCTCTCTCTTGGTTCCGGTCCCTGAGGACGGGCGGATCTCCCCTGCCCAGCTGGGCGGGGAGGGGAAGCCATGCGGCCTGGGCGAGGTAGGCTGGAGCCTTGGGCAGAGAGGGGGAGAGGAAGATCCTGCAGGATGGAAGGGTGGAGAGAGTACAAGAACCTTGAGAGGCATCAGGCAGCATCCTTCCCCCCTCTGGGGAGAGAGAGAGAGAGAGAGAGAGACTGTGTCTGTGCCACCTTGAAATTTGATATCGGCAGCCGGGCAGCACAGCCCAAGGAGTGAAGAAAAAGAGGCACGAGAAGTGCTAACAGCTTGCTGTGGGAGTTCTAGACAGGCACAGTCCAAGGTTTTAACCCTTTTTGTAAATGATGGAAACTTTATAAATGCTAATCCTCCTAAATCTGAAGAAGAAAGATAGAGAGAACTAAGCAGAGATGATAAAAGTTCATGCAAGTGGAAAATTGTCAAAGAATACTGAAAAGAATCCTAGGTGGGAGGAGATGATGGAGTGGCCTTTGGCTGGACTTTTTTTGTAAAGCCATGGACGGACTTATTTTTTTGTGACATAGAGACTGTATTTAGGGGGAGACAATGTCCTGAAGCCAAGAAAGTGCAGTGAAGCAGTAGTGTGAACAGAGACGGCTGACGAGGGTGTGGTGGTGCCTTCTGTCTTCAGTGGAAAGGAAGATCTCTGTTTCACGAGGCCCCTCGGCCCCAGGGGGTGAAATTGGGGGGGGGGGGGGGGGGGGGGGGGGGGGACTGGTGTCCCGAAGCTAAGAGACTGTTGCTGTTTTGGACCTGGGCAAAGCATCCCTAAAAAGAGAAACCCTAGAAACAGCTCTGGTCCATGCACAGTGGTGAGAGGACTGAACATGGAAGAAGTCACGAGATGGTGCAAGAACGACTCCTATCTCTCCTTAATAAACTAAGTACTGATTATCAAAAAGGTGGTAATGGACTGAAGATTAATTATCTGAAAGGTAGTAACTTGATTGGAAATTTTTAGTTTGTTTTATTGTGTTGAGAACTAGGGTGGGGGGAGGAGGAAGAGTGTTTTTTAAAGTTTTCATTTTCTTCTGTATGTGTCTTCTTTACATATTATAAGTAATAAAGTTCTTTACTTTTGCTTTCTAAATCGGAAACTGTTTTGCTCTGTTTTTGGTCACATCTCACAGCAAACACCAGGGACAGTATATCTTCATGGGGGCACTGGCCAAGTGCCACCGTCAAACCATGACAGCAACACACTGAGGAGGATAAAATGCCATATATGAAAGGTTTTAAGTAAAAGTAGTTATTTCCAGTTGAAGCCAAACATCATGTATCTCTTATGTCTTACTCAAAGGGCTGGCCATGGTAAAAATATATCATTTCTACTATGCAAAAGGATGAGCTTAAATGGACACACTAATCTTTATTCTTGGATTTTTTTTCAACATGTTTCTCCATTGAAATTGTTTTTGAAATATACAAGAAAGAATATAGGAAGAAATATATTAATGTCCAAAAAATATGCAGAAGTAATAGCAAATTTTCATGAAAAAACATAGGATGGGTTGTGTTCTTCAATTGCTTGCTTCCTTCCTCTTCTAGCTGAAAGTTTTTTCTGTTGTTACTTATGGGTTGACATGAGCTTCCAATTATGAATCATTTTAACATGGCTTAACATTCAAACAATTATGTTTTCAAAGACTGCCTTTCTGCTCATAGAAGGTGTCCAATTTCTGCCAGAGAGCCTTGGGACAACTTGCTAGCAACAAGCAATCAGAGCCTGGGACCCCGTAACTCTGGATGTTACGTTCATGCCAATCACATTAACTGAAGTCATGGTTATAATAAAGCCAAGTGGCGCAGTTCATTTCAGCTACTGATGTGTATAAATTGGTTTCTTAAAGATGAACTCTTTAAAGACTAGGTTAACATACACTCATACTCTGTCCACATCTGTTGTTTGCTACATCTTTTTATTTCTGCAGCTAGCATGTTGTGAGAAAAGCACAAAAGAAAAGAATCAAATTCCATAACCTTCATTTTGAGATTTTTCATTGTATCTAGGTTCAAAAATAGAAATTTGACTGATTTGTGTTATTCAAAGTGAAGTGATGAAGAGTTTTGTGGAAAACTGACAATATTTTGAATAGTTGCAAGTTTCTTGCACATGTACTCACAACTCTGTGTAGTTCTGTACAGAATTCTACAAATATTTTCCTTATTTCTAAACCCATTTTTTTCCCAGCTTGACAAAACCTGACTAAATTGAATAAGGAAAAAGAGTAGTTAGTGAAATTTCATTCCATAGGTTACTCTTAAATGACTCACTGTACTGATGCTGAAACTAACACCACTGTGCTACTCTATCGTTGCACTCCACTTATGATTTCCAAATCACATGCTAATTTTTGAACATCACCCAAACTGACAGAGTTGTCCAGATGGTCATGTAAATGCTTCCAGTGTCAATACTCATGCAAACATGCATTCACACCCTTATCTCTGATATTTTACTTAGCATTGAACATTCTCCTGAACAAAAACTTGCTTTCAGAGATATTTGGAGAATGTAAATGAAAAGAATTCTGACCATCATGGAAGTTGATTCAAAAAATTTATTCAAAAAACTGCTAGTGAAACCTTCTAAAACACTAAAATCACAAGCATATTTTTCTCCCCCATGACCCAGATTAGAAGTAGTACATGGGTAAATTTAAACATGTAAATAGGGTCAGTTGCTCACAAATTTATGTTGCTCAGATTTATATAGGCAATTACATTTCTTTTTTACCCAGGAACTTTATGATCTTTAGTCATGCTCACCTATTCCTTAAATTTTATGGGAAATCTCTAGGAATGGCATAAAAGCAGTGACTTTATGCAAATGTTAACCAGTCACAAACTTTAATGTAACAATGCAAAGGAGAAAGAACAACACTCGAAGAAAAGACCCAGATGAACAAAAGGAGAGATACAAATGAACAGGGTATAAAGCCAGCATGACTATCAGTCTGTAAAAATATAAACGTAAAGTCAATTATTAGAAGGTTTAAAAGGCCAATCAATACTGAAATTGCTTGAAGTAATTCCAGGGTTAGAATTGGTCGATGATAATAAACAAGATGAAGATCCTTCAACAAGATGGAGTGCTGCTAGGAAAAGTCTGTGCATGAACTGAGGAAAAAAAAACAAAACAACTTAGTGACTAAGGAGTAACTGTAACAATAATCAGAACAGATTATTTGATTAATTCTCCAATAACTTCATTGCATTACATATTTCTGAATTATTTCCTTTAGTTTCTTTACTGTGTATTCACTCAGAGATTCTTCCTCTAGGAGAAAAATAAGCATTTATAATAAAAGCCATAAAGAAACTAAACAATAAACAAGTCAGTTGTTTACATTTTTGTCCTAGTTTAAGGCAAATTTGGGAAGAAAACTCTGAATGGGTCCTTCCAGAAAGCAAATCCAAACGGCCCCTCCCCAACTGGTTCAGGAAAGATTTTCCCTTAGAGGAAAGTGGAAAAAATGTGTTTATTTAACAGGAAAAACACAACAAATGAATACTAAAGAACAAAAGCTCCCACCGCTCCGCAGAGATGCCGAATCCAGTCAGTCTGTGCCGTGGGTGCAGCTCGGCTCACTCAGTCCGTGTCAGTCCCTGGCACTGGGAAATGCCGGGCACATGGCCAGGCCTGTGGGGACACAGGGGTGAGCTCCTGGTGCTCTGCTGGGTGTTAGTCCAGAGCAGGTTCAAACAGTTCCAAGAAAAAGAAAAAAAACACAGTATGGAAAACTTCCCTGCTTCAGCTAGCCAAAACTAACAAAAAGCAAAGGAGAGCTCTCTCCCACCGTCCACGCTGCAGACAACACTCGCCATGTGTGTCCAGGAAGGCTGGAAACTCTTATCTTGATGCTTTGAAAACAATCACCTCAGACATTCCACTGCTTCTCTTTCACTCTCAGATCCAGGTTTAAAGGTGCAGAACTTATTTTTGATTTAAATAGATGAATGGGAATACAATTCAACATCAACCCAGGACATTCCACCCCTTATCCCAATATCATCAACTTACTGCCAACACTAATACATCTTTTAACTCTACACACACATATATACAATTTATTGTTATATACAGACAATGGCAGTGACATTCAGTAAGTAGTGATATTTACACATAGTTCTCACCCAACAGTCAGATCTCCCTGAGGTACACATCATGTTGTTCCATATTTCTGCATTATCCACCATGTACAACCTGGTCCCTGAGCAAAGACAACCCCACAGATGGGTTTGCCTGTACTGGGAGCAGAATTAGTCCAAACTGTCTTCCCTAACAAACCTCTGACATGCACCACTGGGACTTTATCTCGTCTACTGTATGCAGGGGCTCAGACTGGGAGGGCCTGCTCGGTTGGTAGAGCCTCGGGTGTTAACTAACCAAGTGGCCTTTGCTAAATGCCGCTCCCAATTTTTGAATGATCCCCCACCCAATGCTTTCAAGGTGGTTTTTACAGTCCATTGTATCTCTCCACTTTGTCTGCAGCCGGTGCATGGTAAGGGATATGGTACACCCACTCAATGCCATGTTCCCTAGCCCAGGTGTTGATAAGGTTGTTCTTGAAATGAGTCCCATTGTCTGACTCAGTCCTCTCAGGGGTACCATGCCTCCAAAGGACCTGCTTTTCCAGGCCTGGGATGGTGTTCCGGGCAGTGGCATGAGGCACAGGGTAGGTATCCAACCATCCCGTGGTGGCTTCTACCATTGTGAGTACGTGGCACTTGCCTTGGCATGTCTGGGGCAGTGTGATGTAGTCAACCTGCCAGGCCTCCCCATACTTGTACTTAGACCACCTCCTGTCATACCAGAGGGGATTCACCCTTTTGGCCTGCTTAATTGCAGGACACACCTCACAGTTGTGGATAACCTGGGAAATACTATCCATGGTTAGATCCACCCCTCGGTCTCGTGCCCACTTATAGGTGGCATCTCTACCCTGATGGCCCGAGGCATCATGGGCCCATCGAGCTACAAACAACTCTCCCTTGTGTTGCCAATCTAGGTCTATCTTTGACACCTCTATCTTTGCAGCCTGATCTACCTGATTGTTGTTGTGGTGTTCCTCATTAGCTTTGCTTTTGGGGACATGGGCATTACATGGTGGACTTCCACAGGCAGCTTCTCTACCCGACTAGCAATGTCTTTCCACTCTTCAGCAGCCTAGATTGGTTTTCCTCTACGCTGCCAGTTATCCTTTTTCCACTTCTCCAGCCATCCCCACAGAGCATTTGTTACCATCCATGAACCAGTGTATAGGTAGAGCTTTGGCCACTTCCCTCTCTCAGCAATGTCCACGGCCAGTTGAACAGCTTTGAGTTCAGCAAATTGGCTTGACCCACCTTCTCCTTCAGTAGCTTGTGCAACCTGTCATGTGGGGCTCCATACAGCTGCTTTCCACTTCCGGTTCATCCCTACGATGCAACAGGAACCGTCAGTGAAAAGGGCGTAGCCTGTTTCTTCTGGGGGCAGTTGGTTGTACGGTGGAGCTTCTTCAGCCCATGTCACTTGTTCCTGTTCCTCTTCATCAGTGGGACCAAAGTTTTCACCTTCAGGCCAATTTGTAATTATCCCTAAAATCCCAGGGTGATTTGGGTTTCCAATACAGGCGCACTGTGTGATGAGGGCAATCCACTTGCTCCATGTGGCATCAGCGGCATGGTGGGTGGAAGGAACCTTTCCTTTGAACATCCACCCCAGCGCCGGTAGTCGGGGTGCCAGGAGGAGTTGTGTTTCAGTGCCTATTACCTCTGAGGCAGCTTGGACTTCTTCATAGGCTGCTAAAATTTCCTTCTCTGTTGGGGTATAACTGGCTTCTGACCCTCTGTAACTTCCACTCCAGAATCTCAGAGGTCAGTCTCAAGTCTCCCCAGGCACTTTCTGCCACAGGCTCCAGGACAGACCATGGCTCCCGGCTGCAGAGTACAGCACATTTTTCACCTCTGGTCCTGTCCTGACTGGCCAAGGGCTATTGCATGAGCAATCTCCTGCTTGATCTGAGTAAAGGCTTGCTGCTGTTCAGGGCCCCAGTGGACATTGTTCTTCTTGCAAGTGACAAAGTGGAGAGGGCTCACGATCTGACTGTACTCTGGAATGTGCATTCTCCAAAAGCCTATGGCACCTAAGAAAGCTTGTGTTTCCTTCTTGCTGATCGGTGGAGACATTGTTGTGATCTTGTTGATGACCTCAGTGGGAATCTGACACTGTCCATCTTGCCACTTCATTCCCAGGAACTGGATCTCTCGGGCAGGTCCCTTGACTTTACTCTTCTTGATAGCGAATCCGGCTTTCAGGAGGATTTGGATGATTTTTGCTCCTTTCTCAA
This sequence comes from Sitta carolinensis, assembly GCA_032173965.1. Lineage (NCBI taxonomy): Eukaryota > Metazoa > Chordata > Aves > Passeriformes > Sittidae > Sitta > Sitta carolinensis. The sequence goes on from CM063313.1 coordinate 54,544,981, forward strand.
AGATTTCTGCTGTTGTGTTCCCCCACATGATGATGTCATCAATGTACTGCAGGTGTTCTGGAGCCTCACACTTTTCCAATTCAGTCTTGATCAGTCCATGGCAGATGGTGGGGCTGTGTTTCCACTCCTGGGGTAGTCGGTTCCAGGTGTATTGCACGCTCCTCCAGGTGAAAGCAAACTGGGGCCTGCATTCTGCTACCAAAGAAATGAAGAAAAATGCATTGGCAATATCAATAGTGGCATACCACTTTGCTGCCTTGGACTCCGGCTTGTACTGGAGCTCCAGCATGTCCGGCACAGCAGCGCTCAGTGGTGGAGTCACTTCATTCAAGGCATGATAGTCCACAGTCAATCTCCATTCTCTGTCAGACTTGTGCACAGGCCAGATGGGGCTGTTGAAGGGTGAGTGGGTTTTGCTGACCACCCCCTGGCTCTCCAGCTCACAGATCTTATGGATGGGAATCACAGCATCTCGAGTTGTTCTGTACTGTCAGTGGGGCACTGTCAAGGTGGTGCAGTCTGAGTCTCCTAGGCCTGAAGTTTCTGAGTTTCTAGACTCAGTTTCTTCATGATGTTTTGGTCAGGGAAGACATGGTTCTCACAGGCTTGACATAAACATTGCAAGTGCTGCTGTAACAAGAGTGATGTTTTGGATTCCTGTCTGTGGGACGGACATTCTCTGTGTCTTTTGGTTTGGGACAACGGGATTAAGAGTGCTGGCACTCTTCGGACCAGTGAGATGGCCTGTTCTAGAGGATATATAAAGGGGATCAGTTTTTGAATAAAGACTGGAGTCAGATGAATTTACCAGAGGAGGTTCGTGTCGTTTGTCACTCGCCCACAGCAACAGAGGTGGCAATCAGTACCTGTTGCTCTTCCACCTTCAGGAGTCCTACTGTTGATGGGTTCTCTGATAGTCCAGGCAAGGTGTTCAATTGCTGGATGCCCTCTGTCTCTACAGCCGCTATCCTAAACACCCACCTGAACCCCAGTGGGTCTTTGAAATACCCATTTCGAAGGACGTCTATGCATGGGGCCTCTGGGCCAGTCACAATAGGGTGTTTCTTCCACTCACTGCCAGTCAGGCTCACATCAGCTTCCACCAAAGTAAAATCCTGTGAACCCCCTGCACACCAGAGATAGAAACAGATTCTGTCCCCACACGTCTTGATGGGATTAACGTGCACTGTGCACCAGTGTCAACCAAGGCCTCATATTTCTGTGGTTTTGATGTGCCAGGCCAACGAATCCACACAATCCAAAAGACACAATTTTCCCTAGCCTCTACCAAGCTAGAGGCAGGGCTCCTCTAAGCCTGGTCATCCTTCTTTTCCTGGGCAACTGAGGCTAGTTTCTTTTTGGTGGAACTTCCTCCCTGAGTTTTGCCTTCACACAATTCAAGCACCCGTTGGGCCAGAGTAGCAGTAGATTTTCCATCTTATCTCCTCATGTCTTCCCCAAAACCGTGCAGGACAGACCACAGCTCAGTTTGGGGGGTGTACTTCTCCCCATCTGGGGAATATTTGTGTTTGGTACCAGAACCTTTGACCTGTACTGCTGAGATTTGAAGAAAGCTCTTTCATCTCTCTCATCTCCTCTCTGAGTTTCTTATGATTCTCCTCTATTTTATCATCTAACTTCTGCAGATGGGTTTTCACAGATGCAATTCTTGCCTGCATTGGGCCATGTACAGCATCTGCATATGCTCGGAGCTTCTTTGCCATATCCAGCACAGTTTCCTCCCTGTCATCCCGCTTCATTATGGCTAAAGCAGAAGCATATCCTTGTGGCTAAAGTCATAACAAGTTTTCACCACTTCACAGATGTACATGGTACCAAGTCTGGGTTCCTAGTGTTTAGGTTATCTGAGAAGACGATCTCTGTCACTGCCATCTCTCTCAAGTGTTGACTCTCTTGTTCTATGGTCTTCCACTGGGTTTGTTGCATATAGAGATTGTTTGCACACAGATATCTTTGTGTCACAGTTCCCAGGACCCAGAGACTGTGAGGGTTAGCCTCCCCATCATTCCTTGGTCAATAACTGGATCATGTGACAGGGATCCCAAATGCCTCACTTCAGTACCATCCAGAACTGTAGCCTCAACTGCAGCATCCCAAAGACGGACTAACCAACTAATTATAGATTCATCAGGTGTAATCCTTTCTTAGGCCACGAAGGTCCTTCAGGGGAAAGGGCTCCGTATTAGCTTCTGATCCTGTGCCAGTTGTTCTGACTTCTGCCTTTCTGTCAGTTGCTGGTTTTGAGGTTCCTTCAGCTGGATCCTCATCATCCACTGGCCTATCAGTTTTAGTTGTGCGTTTCCTTCCTGCAGCAACTGCCAGTGGTTTAGGCTCATTGTCTGGTTTACCAGTTGGCTTAGGTTCACTGTCCAGTTTAGTTGCTGGCTTAGGCTCACTGTCTTGTTTAGATGTTGATTTATCTCCCTGCCCCCCTGCTTCTGTCTGCTGCCCTACAGTATCCAGCAGTGGGCGATAAGCATATGCCAGGGCCCAGCTTATTGCAATGAGTTTTTCTCCTTAGTATCATCGTAGTACCTCTCTTTCAAGTACTTTCCTACCTTGGCTGGGTTCTGAATTTGTTCACATGGAAAGTCGCAGGATATAGGGTCAGAAAATTCCTTCAGGGTTTGGCCCATATCCTCCCATTCTCCACACCACTCAGGATTCTCCACACCTGGGTTTACTTCTGGGTCAGGGGTCTCAGCAGCTATGCTGGAGATCTCAGCCCTCATTCTTGAGAAGTTGCAGACCATATAGAGGAAGCCTACCAGCTGAAATACCAGAAAGGTGATCTCCTTGGCTTTCAAGGGAAACTGAACATTCTCAAAAAGTGATGTAACAGATTCAAAGGAGAAGAGGGAAAGTAGAGGTTGAAAAGCCTCATCCCCTCCGCCTTCTCTGAGTGTAATTACTAATTGTGATAAATATAACTTAAGAAGTTTGTTCATAAAAATGAGAGAATAAGGGGTTAAGTGAGATACTGGGAACTGAAGGAGCCTGATAAGCAAGAACTCACAGAAATCACAAAATATCCTGTTGAGCAACTTAGCTGGCTTAAGCACAGCTTGTATAGTCATTATATTAGCCATATATGGTGTTCAAAGCATAACTTGTGTATCCAATGCTTTAGCCAAGTATGGAGTTCACCTATGGGTCAAGGACTAAGCTGTGAGGAAGAAGGGTACCTTCCTCCCCATGACCACCGAAGGCAGAATACGACCACCTAGCAACGAGCTGCGCAGACTCAGAGTGCAACCAGAACAACATGAGAACAGAAACTGAAAAGACTATAAGAACCTTGAGGTTTGGGAAAGGGGGCACGAGCCATTGGTGGAGTGGTGACTCCTCGGCCTCCTACCACACTATTTTGCCCACCGCCGCTTGCTATAATAAAACTAAATTGTTTAATTGGCATTCACTCTGGCTCTTTGTTGCCACAACTTATAACACTAATAAACCCCCAAAACATGCTACTGGAACTGGGACGCAGGGTAGGACAAAGGATCCATAAACCAAACATACCTGCCACCAACTCCAGTACCTTTATGATGTTCCTATAAATCACTATCACTGAGCCCAGCACAATAACTATTCTAATACACGCTCCTCTACAGTAAAAACTACGTGTTAGGAACAACACTGGAGCTATTTCTGAATAAGAGAATAAACATAGGGACCAGAAAGGTGTTAAAACCTCAAAAAAGCCCAGGGAACAGAAACCCAGAAAGGCCTCCACCAAGAGAGACATTATGAATTCAAGCAGCAACATGGCTACTGACTGCTTTATCCTAATACAAAGTACAACTAAAATACAATCAATACAATTTTTCCACTTTCTCCAGCAATGTGTTGGACACCAATTATATATATATGACCTGGTTTAAGGCAAATTTGGGAAGAAACCTCTGAATGGGTCCCTCCAGAAAGCAAATCCAAACAGCCCTTCCCCCAATTGGTTCAGGAAACATTTTCCCTTAGAGGAAAGTGAAAAAAAAATGTGTTTATTTAATAGGCCAAGCACAACAAATGAACACCAAGGAACAAAACCTCCCACCGCTCCACAGAGATGACTAATCCAGCCAGTCTCTGCCTGTGTCAGTCCCTGGCACTGGGAAATGCCGGGCACAGGCCAGGCCTGGGGGGACACAGGGGTGAGCTCCTGGTGCTCTGCTGGGTGTTAGTCCAGAGCAGGTTCAAACAGTTCCAAGAAAAAGAAAAAAAAACACAGTATGGAAAACTTCCCTGCTTCAGCTAGCCAAAACTAACAAAAAGCAAAGGAGAGCTCTCTCCCACCGTCCACGCTGCAGACAACACTCGCCATGTGTGTCCAGGAAAGCTGAAAACTCTTACCTTTATGTTTTGAAAACAATCACCTCAGACATTCCACTGCTTCTCTTTCACTCTCAGATCCAGTTTTAAAGGTGCAGAACTTATTTTTGATTTAAACAGATGAATGGGGATACAATTCAGCATCAACCCAGGACAATTTTATAACAGGATATCCAGGGTATCCATTGAACAAATCTTTATATAGCTGTTTAAAAAAAAACAAAAAAAAACAAGTGGACATTTTGCCAATAAAGGCGTTTACAATGGTATTGAATTTCAAATAATTTTGAGTACAGTCAGTCAACACAAATACTTTAACCAATTATTCACAATGCTATTCTTCTGCAAATCCTACAGATACAACCATTCAGCCTTCTGCTCCTTAAGTATAATAGACGTGTAGATTACTTGAAAGGTTCTCACGAAGACAGTGATGTTGACTCCAGCTTGTTTTGCAGTCTATGACACAGTACTCTAGGAAGCTGGGGGATCGAGTATTTATGGAGTAAGAAAACTAAACAAAGAGAGCCCTTAGTTGAGGAAGTAAAAGAAACAGAAGAGATGAGAGCACAAGGTTGGAGGACAGCTTTAAGGTAAGACAGCTCGAGGATATAAGGTATAGGGTACAAGAAAAGGAAATAGAGCTGAAGTAGGTTGCTTGGGATTTTCAGCAAGCAATGCTACCTTTTTCAAAAATAATGTGAAGCCCACCTCTCAGTCTCTCTAGAGTTCCCTTGTATAGCAAAACCAAAGAGCTGTAAAGAGTGGTTGCAAAAACATGAATTGAAAACACTTTTGCCCTTCTTTGTGTCAGAAACTTTCATACTTCTGCTCTTGGTGTAAAACCAATGGCCACAGTAAGACACTTAGTCTTCACAAATCTAGAGTCCAGGGTCCATGATGTGGGGCAAAGATGCCAGTAGCAACCTTATTACACTAAGAGGAGGGTGGGTGATATCTGTGCAGCAACTGGATAGGTAAGATTCTCCTTCCTACTTTTCCACGGGACTTCACATATGGCCAGTAATAAGCTTCCAAGACTGTCTCCTGAGAGACCATGAGCATAGTCTTCCACAGGGAAATATTTTAATGGTGTTCAATGCATCCTCATTTCCAGTAAACCATAAGTAAAGAAGCTTATACTGAAGGTATGAAGATGTAGATCACACATTCACTTGTGTTTCCATCTTCTTCCAGTGATAATCAGCAGCCAAAGGAAAAGAAGCTGGAATCTGAATACAAAGAGAAAATTAATAACAATAACACTAACAATGATAATAGCAATAATAAAAGGCAAAAAAAAAAACAGAAAGAGAACTTAGGTAAGGCAGTTAAGTGGACATGTTTTGTTTTGTTGGGATTAACTTTCAATAGGTTTAAACAAAAAACATGCAGGGCCTATCATATTTAATTTTTTGTAAGTAAAATCTAAAAATTTTCAAACTACTAAAATAGGGAGAATATTCTCTACTCACTTCAATCCATTTTAGCCATTGACAGTTATTGTTGAGTGCATAGCTACATCCTTCATATTTAAAAAAATATTATGGCAAAAAGCCATAAGTTCGTGAGAACAGTATTATTAACCTGTTTTTCCTCTGGAAACATTATTTCCTGATAGCAACAAATGAATACACTGCATACACTTGTAGTAATATTTTATAATCTACACTAAAACAAGATGTTGCCTGATTACTATTGTTACCTCAAATCAAAGACTGGACTCTAAGTTAATTTAGCTATTCAACTTACCTTTCAGACTCTGAAGTTTGAAGGCATATAAAGCTTTCTCACTAGAAGGTAACAATTCCTGTTTTTACAATTAAATCTCTTGGTGCAAGAATCTGAAGTGAGAGGAACAATGATTTGGACAGAGGCTCCCTTATGACATAGTCTGAAGAGGCTCAGCTAAAGTTGCATCCTCTCTAGTGTCTCCAATGAAGACTCCTATAGAAAGTCAGATAACATCTGTAAACACAATGTGTCTGTTAAAAAACATGGAAAAGTGGGAAGGAAACTTGCAGAGAACAGTCTCTTTTGCCAGTCATTCTCTGTAAACGGGATTGTATTGAAGACCAGCACTATGGGTGAACATAATCTGTAACCTGTAACATGCTTTCACTGAGATTTGGGGATGTTTTAATTCTGTATGGTTCCTCTTCATCCTTACAGTTGTTTCTCCAGCTTCAGAATAACCGACCTTTTAGTCTTCCAAGGGATTTTTATCTTTCAATCAAATGCAAACACTTCCCATTTTTTGATTGTGGGATAACTGCTCAGAAGGAATCTGTTTGGAATACATATGTCAATGCCATTAGTGCATCTTCTCACTAATGGATTCTTGAGCATTTTGGTTTTAAAAGCATGTAACCAGGATAAACAGAAATTGAAACAGCTTTTTTGTCCTGTAAATATGAGCAATATGCCAATGTGGTGATTTCATTTTGTCTGGGTTTTTTTAATTATGAATATTATTATTTCAATTTAGTTTCAAATCCTAAGGAACTTGATAACTGAATTTGTACCACAGGAAATTACTATTCTGGGCCTTTTCAGTGGTGGGAACAATCTCAGTAATAACACCAACAGATATGCATTTCTTTCTACAGCAAATTAAAACACAAGAAATTTGAAAACCTTGAAACCCTTTGCAAACTTTGAAGCCAGAGTCACTGTGTTGAATCAGCACACCCAGAATAGAGACAACCAACAGCACCATATTCTGTCGAACATTTCTACCTTGAAGACAAACCCATGGCCTTGCACAGGTGGGATCTCAAACATTCATATGAGATGTTTCACTTTTCTTTCTGCCTTTCCATTTTGTCAAGAGTTGGTTAACATCACAACCACACTTCACACGATAAAAATTGGGTGCCAGGAAACAGTTCATTGCTTCCCCACAAAGAGATCCTCGTAAGATAACCCAAGAGCTATTTGGTATCTGAATTAGTTTCGGTGCTCCATGCCTTACATTCTTGCTGTTTAGACTTGCAATTTACTCTAACTGTGCAATCCACAGGGCAAGTGAGTATCAGACTGCCAAACTGCAGGACACTGTTCTGACAAATACCGTGTTACTCTATACCCTACTGTCATTTTTCTAATGCAAACCAGGTCACTCTCTTTCTGCACCTGTCTGTGTCCTCAGTAAAGTGATGTCTCAGAGTCCTTCCTATTGCCAGGCTGCTGTATTTCAGCTCTTGCTAGTCCCAAAAAGTTAAACAGGCACCTGACATGAAAGCCAGATTTGGGAAAGTTCTGTAACCATTTGCAGGACAGAAATATCTAAGTAGATTGCTTGTTTTAAAGAGTTTCTGGTTTTGCCTTGCCTCTAGTTCTGAGGAATGAGGTACTAATAGCCCATAATTGAGAGTCCTGAAGATAAAAAAATAAAAAAAAAAAAGTAAGAAAGGAAAGAGGTAGATAAGAATGGGACTTTTTTGACTGAATAGATGTGTAAAGCATTTACAGGAAGCTCTTTTATGCAGTTAAAAATAACTACTAAGGAGGTCGACATTGTTAGAAATCACCTGGTAGGGACACCAAGCTCTGTGCAGTTAGATTTAGTGGGCTTTCTTCTGTTCCTAAATCAGCCAAATCCATGCAGAAGAAAGATGTATAGGAAGGAAACAGAAAAAAGGGAAGAAGACAGGAGAGAGGAAAGGGAAACAAGTCAGAAGCAGACAAACAAGAGTGTAAATGAAAGCTTTCTTTACATTTCTGGTTGAAGACAGGGTTGTACAGTTCTGTATGAGCAAATAATATTAAAGATACAGCCCAGATATTGTGCTATAAATTTTTCATTTTAAAAATTCACTCCACATATTCCCAGATTTTGATAATTACACACCTGAAGGGAAAGAACCATGTTTTTCAGTACAATGATCTGCTATGGGCACGTCAATTTTGCTGATAATATACTTAACTGATTATGCATGAATAGAGAACACTATAAACAATATTTGCTGCAGCTCAGGCAGAACTCAAAGATATAGGCTTTCATATTCACAAACAACAAATCTATGAGTCTTGCCTGATTAAACAAAGGCCAGTGATGGAAAATCAGTGTAGCTTACAAGAACTACAGATAGCTCTGGTACTCTGGTGCAAGAGGGTGCAGAAAGTAAAGGGAGGTTCTAATAATACAAGTAATTATATGGAGTCTAGGAAGAAGATGAACAAAATCATAGGGAGCAAATACAGGGAGTTTAGGAAGAAGATGAAGTTATAGGGAGTCTAGGAAGAAGACGAACAAAAGGTAGATACAAGATCAATATGTCTCTCCTTGAGTCTTGGTAGCCAGTTGGTTTTCACAACGGAATTAAGGGCTGAGTTCCATGACAGAAAAAAAAATTAGTAAAAAAGATATCTAAACACTTTAAAATACCAGTTTCTCAAATTAAATAAAATAATAACATGAACAGTTAGACACAGCAATTAGAACAGAAAGCCCTTATGGGAGAATCATGTAGAATTGTAATTAAAAGTTTTGAAAATAACCGCAAAGTGATTAAAAGAAGTGAGAACATAATTATTTTGAAGAAGATTTAGGAATTTCTGAAATTCATTATGATTTTGAAGTTATTAATTTTAGCATTAAAACAAGCTCAACAAAGCACAACAAAACAACAAAAACACCCAATTCCTAGAAAGTGTCAAAATGTGATTTTTAAAGGATTCTAGTTAAGCTTTGTGGTGTGTTGGAAAACTGGATCTTTATTAACAGCTGGAATCTGGAAACCCTAGAAACGATAGTTCCCAAGCTCTGAGCCTGCAAATTACAGGCCTTGACTCCCACTTCATTTTTATGACTAGCAGTTAGAGTCCTAATTGAAATCTCAAAACCCAGAAAACCCTCACTTCCCACTTAGACAAGAAACTGAAGAGTCTGGGAGTTATTTAATCTCCAGCAGTCAGAGAGGATGAAGAGATGCTAAAGAGACTTGCTGGCAAAATTCAAAATCCTGCCTCACCTATCATACCTTCACAGAAATAAAAAACTCTCTGCAAACATTTCAAATTTCACAAAAAATTATTGTCTGATGGAAAAATTGTTCCCTTTGAGAATTTCTCATCTGTCTGTTTAGCAGAGTTGAAACACATCATATTCCAGAGGTGAGACACAAGAAAGGAATAAAAAAGATTTTCTGATGTACTTTAAATGGCTTCTGAGCAAGTCTCTTGTAAGATTGTTCTGCTCCTTTAGCTCCACCTGAGATCTTAACAGCTTTATCACAACTGCCTAGCTTCATCAGTTTGGTAACAACCAAAAAATTGTTTTGAGACTCAATACTTTCTGTCTAAAACAAAACTTGTAACTTGCTGCTTCAGTGATATTGTCATTCAGAGAAAAAGAATTATTTCCAAAGGCAAATAAATACTCATAGTTCATACAACTGCAAGACTGAATCACCTGGTTTGGGAATACTGAAATACTACCTTCACTTTATAAAAATATCCCTAAGATGCTATCTAACACAGGGCTTACAGTTCAATAATTAGCACATCTGACTGCACTGCCAAGTGAAAGAAATTGCCCTCTAAAACATGCAATGTTTTGGGGGTAGATATTTTCCATTCACTTATGGTTTTAAGGTCTTTTTAAATTCTAGTTTTATAAAAAAACTCAGAGCTAAGAGAAGTCTTAAAATCCAGAAGAATTTGCTTCCTAGGATTGTTTTTCAGTTCCTTTCAAGTACAATATTAGAAAAAGTTCAAAAGGGCTTCACTGTTATCATGAGAAAATAAGAGATGCCCAGGCAGTTTCTTTCACTGCCATAAATTGATGCGTTTAACAAAAAAAATCCAGCAGGTGTATACTGGGAGCTATCAGAGTTCACTCTGGATATGTGGGCATATGCTCATGATAAGAAATACCAGTGTGGATCACCAGCTGGGTAAACCACAGTTATTGATATCAAGTGGTTCCTGTATTTGTTAGGGTTAAAATCAGAATAGCAATTATGGTTATAACTTGAGAAATATTTTCTTTTTCTGTGTTTATCAATGTAGTAAAGGAGCCATGGTGTAGACCTTCTTGGTATTTATGTAAGGGAGAAAAGAGTTATTATTGCAATTTGAAAAATACTGGCATGAAATCATTTACGGCATTATACTTACATAAAGTGGTTCCATTTTTTGGAAATTATCAAGGTCTGTCATTACCTCAGTAAATTTTTCATGCTAGTCCCAAACAGGGATTTTGCATGTAAAGTCTTGATTGATACATCCCAATTAGACTACTTCCTGGGTACTCTAGGGAGAACAGTGACCACATGGGTTTGCCAGGGAACCAGTGGTCTGACTGGGACCCTTAGGGATAGAGAAGAACAGCAACACATGAGTTCACTTTTCAGAAGAAATGTAATGGTTAGGCATCATACCTAAGATATGTGAAACAGAATGAGTTTCTTCCAGCTATTTGAATTTACATACTTCAATTTTCTTGTTCACAGTTTTTTTATTCAGGGATTTGACATCCACTGAAATCTCACTTCAGCTGGTTTTGTGGAATCTAATATGAGGAATCTAATAGAATATTAGCACGAGCGTGTCCAGTTTAAGTCTTGCAGAGTACCAAGGCTGAAGGGGTTAATATTTCAGTGTGAAGGGAAAGGCTGGGGTTCAGAACTATGTCATAGAAATATCCATTCTGAAAAGCGGTAACCTGCTAAAGTTAAGGGGAGGAAATGGGAGAAAAAAACCACTCAAGTACATTTAGACACTGCTGCTGTGGCCAGTCTATAACTGCATGAGGCGAGCACAAGGCAAATTTTCAGGATTTCTGAGAAACACTCATAAAGCAAATCTACAGGAAGAAGATTTGGGATACCAGCTGTGAAGGCAAGCAATGCAGCAGCTGTAAGCCCATCAAAAATCAGGGAACAGCAGAGACCCTGTAAATTATCATAGAAATACCCAGTGTGATTTTTTCAGAGTGGGAGAAAGAGGTAAGCCTGGACTACAAAACACAGCTGCAGTCATTAATTTTGGCAGAAAGCCAGAGAATCAAAAAGCATTCTGTGGTCATAGAACAAAACAAAAATCTGGACCTTTCAGGTTTTGCTCTTAGACCAAAGGATTTCTGCCTTTTCTGTGATCTGTGTAGGTGGCTGGTGCAAAGCAACATGGACACAAAAATAGGCAGTGTAACAGCTCAGTTGGGGACAGTCAAGTGGCCATGACTCTAGGAAGGTACAGGGGATAAGATTAAGTTGTCCAGGCATTTTCTGAGTTCAGGAATCTGCTTGGCAGCCCTGAGTCTCATCACAGCCTGGAAGCCCTCAGCAGCCAGGGAGGAAAGGAGTTGTAGTGCCAGGAGAAACCAAGGAAGACTTCAAAGGTTTCAGGGAGAGCAAGCAACCTGGAGGGTGGTGAACAGATGATGACAGAGACAGGGCAGGGATATGCAATACATTCTCATCCCTATCTTCTACACAGATGATGGACCAAGGGGGTGTCAGTGCCCTGAGCTGGAGGACAGTGACTGAGAATGATCAACACCCAGCCAACCCTGAAGATGTACAGGATCTCCTGACCCAGATGGATCCCTGCAAACCTTTGGGACCAATAGCAACATAGGTCTTATAGCAACATGAGAAAAGGTTTCAATGTATTAACCCGAGCTGGGGAAAAAATATGCTTAGTCGAGAAAGATTTATGAATGATACATATGTCACATATTGGCTGACTTAATTTGCCTACAGTTTCTTTTGCTCTAGAAACAGACTAAGTCTTGGATTGTAAGAAAACTCACCATGCATCAAAATCCTAGAATGAATTTATAAATTTTAAGGAAAAGTGTCTGTCATGAGGAGAAAAAGTCAATTTTATCAAGAATGTTTGAGATGACTATGCTCTCTTTGGAGATGCAGAAAATGTGATTTTTTCTCACAAGGTAATTAATGTGAATTATGCACCATCAGATCATTACTGGTAGCACAACTGCACGGAGCCTGTTTGGGATTATACTCTAGTCCAGTCTAGCAACCTAGTGGGGCACTTCAGTGTGAGAGCTGAGCACTGCTGTGCTAATCCAATGATCCTCTAACCACTCTAGAGCTGACCTGCATGCAGCCAGGGTATTCATATCTTGGCCAGTCTTTTGCTCCAGTATCTGAAGCACAGTCCTGTCTAAACACAGATAGTGGTGAAACTGCTTCCTATCTCAGGGATAATGGGCTGCTGCAGTCCTCTCTTTGACTTTTCTGATTGGACATCACAAGCCAACCCATTTTCTAATTGTGCCTTGGTTTTATAGCTACAAAAAGTGACAGCTATTCACATCTTGCTGAACTACGAGCTCTCTCATGGAAAGAGACTTTTCTTAGCATAATCCCAGGAAGCTGATTTTTCTCTTATACTGGTCACAGATAAGGGAGAGTAAACCAGCAGAACAGCATGCATAAACTACTGTTTCTCCCACAACAGTCACTTCCACCCCTCAAACACTTCTGTTTCTACTCATCAGCCCATTGAGCAAGTCTTTATCACTTCATTTCCATTTTACATTCATCCTATGAGTGACGTATGTTATTTCCATACAGTAATTGAGACTTGCACTTTATTTCTCTCAGAGATAAGATTCTCTGCAGAAATAGGAGTTTTGATGCCATACCTCACACAGATGAATCTTCTATTATAGTAACAAAAATGCTTTTTCTGTTCTTTCGTATGTAGGTAACTGATTTTCAGCTTCTAGGGAACAGTGCATAGAGGGTTTGGCTTTATTTTACCTTCTTGGTCTTCTGTCTCCTCTATGGCCAGCACAGTTTGCCAATTCAACACTCAGAATGCTCCTGAATATACTCTATAAGTGGATATCAAAGTCATTGACTGTTAAGACTTCAATTACCATAGGGAAAGGATGAATCCAGAAGAATCATCTTCTCCATTGCACAGGCAGTCTGTCCCTCTGCACTAGAGTGTACTTGCAGCTAAGATGGAGCAGGTGTTTGGGGAGGACTTTGGAGAGAGTCTGGTGACACCATTTTTGAGGCTCTCCTTCTAGAACCAAAGCAAGTGCTTCTCAGAGCCAGGGAGCAAGTCTTCAATCAAACAGTAGTCAGACTAGAGCACTGTGTGCACCATAATGGCATGCATCTTGTAGGGTAACATTGCAAGTCTTTGCTGGTAAGAACACATTCTCCCACTTATGTTGCCTCCTCCCATTATCAATATCCTGCTCAGCATGACTTCCCTCCACTCAGAGAAGGTGAGAGAAAGCAAAATGTACTAAAGAAGTTGGTGGACTCTGTGCCCTTGACATTTGTCATTGTAACAACCAAATGCAATTAGGAGTTTTAATTAAAAACAACTGACCCATCAAAATCCTAAGAATACATTCTCAGGAATATTCCTTCTGAAGGGATGAAGAAATGTAATTACATGTTGCCAGATTGACTTTTTTCATTGTACCTGACTGGACTGTGTGTGCAGAACTGTTACAAAATTCATCTCAAACAATAACAGATAAAGAATTTTACTAGCAAGCAAAGCAACCCTCTTACAGGAAAAAAAAAAATTTTTTTTCGAAGATAAGTAGCATACAGCCTAAATTTTTTTTGTCAGGTAGTTATAAATCGCTGGGTGAGTTTTATTGAAATGGGAAAGATTAAAAGCAAGCAAGCAAAGAAAGCAGTGGTAATAAAAAAGTTTAAATGCAAGTGCTCACATTCCAGTGGAAATTGTTTAATTTAAGATAACATTTAACAGCCCCCTCCACCCACACCATTGGAAACTAAAATACTAACAAAGTTATGGGTTTTGCAAGTGGAATTTTACACTGATTAAGAAAATAAAGGTATGTTCTAATTTCAGTAAGAGAAATGTTCATAAAGGGTCAACAGAAAGAAAAAGGATTTAAATGTATAAATAACTTGCTGCAATAACACAAGAGCCATTAGTCAGCACATGGAAGCTATTGTGCAGGAATGTAAGTTAGCAATGAAAGGAATATTTGTACTAGTTTGAAATCAAACCAGTGGGAGATCGTAAGTCAGAATTATAATTTTATAGGAAAAAAAAATAAAAAAAATAAATAAATGCAGTAGTACAAGAACACTGACAAAAACAGAGTACAACCTGACACTCTACAGTGGTAGCAGTCCAAGCAGAGTGGTTCTGATGAAGTGAAGATCCAGCAGTAGCTCTTGTCCTCTGGGAATCCAGTAAGTAAGCACTGCTCTGGTGTTCAGAGTCTCAGCTTATATCCAGGCTGGAATGCTTGGTTCCTCCCTCTGGGCGGAGCAATCTCACAATGGGATGGTGAGTGATGTGATAAGGCCTGATGGGCCCATTAACAGGAGATGGTCCAGGAGGGAGTTATCTGTGAGTCATGTGGCAAGGTGCTGATGGGCCCATTAACAGAAGATAATCCAGAGTGGGGGAGGCAGGGAGCACTGCCTCACCTGGTTTCAACAGTTCATGAAGATGGTGATAGAATATACTTCAACCCAGGACAATATTATACAGAATATATTCCATCAAGAAAAAGAAGATAAACTATTCTTCTAGAAAGTCTCATGTGTTAGTTCCTCATGTAAATCATAAGAAACACACAAATTTCTCAATCAAATAATGAAAAATAGCAACGCGAAACACTTTTCTACTTTTCATCGCCTTGCTGTCACCAGTCTTCTGCTTAGTAGACTGCACTGGTAGAAATAATGATCCTGTGACATAACAGTAGATATCTGGGCTGCATTGGTTGACTTCAGAATGGTATATAACTGAACATGTACTATTCATTTCCTCTGATATGGTACTTCTAAGACGTCATGGTTAGAGAGACCATGCCAGGAAATTACTTCTGGGAAACTTGAGTCAGTATCAGTGACTTTTTCTGAGACAGTGTCTTAGCTTCCAGGGTAGTCTCTAGTCAGAACCTGTTGCAGAGATAACTTACTGCTTTTTTGTAAAAATAGCTAAAACCATGGGAATGATCCTGCAGAAAATTTTCATAAAAATATAGTAACATGGGATATGCTTCACAGCTTTAAACTTTGCTCACATTCACACCTAAGCTCTAGCAGATAATTGCATTTTGTTGACTGCAGAGAATAGAAAGAGAGCAGCAGAGAGGAAATGGAACAGAGGCCGTTTCCTAATAGACTGTGCAAATCATACAGTAATACCCACAGCAAATCAATACTTCTCTTCTCTGATATTGCTGTATTCCCAGCTGCTGCAGACTCTGCTCTAACATCACCAGAACTGCAGCTCAGAATCTTTGCTGATGATTCTGATATCTCCCATCCTGAACTGTACTCATGCTTTGTGGTAAGGGCAGGGTAGAATGATTTCCTGGAGTGTTTATATGTAAGAACATCTGTCAGATCAGGCTGTGTCCCACTTACCACTGACTTAACTTCAGTGGAACTACTCACATACTGCTGTTCTTTCTTACGCATGAAGAATTCTTGCCCTAATTCTTAGCTGGCTTGACTCTGCCCTTACTTATTTTTTTTTTTTTCACTTTTTCTTTTGTTTGTTTGTTTGTTTGTTTGTTTCGGTTTTGGTTGGTTGGTTGGTTGGTTTTACTTTTAATTACCTAACATTAAAATAATACCCCAAATTATCATATTTTTAAAACTGAAAGTTTTCCTGATACTCTTCAAAGTATGAAAGTTCTCTTTGATACTTGTTCAACCTTCATGACTACGGGTTCTAAGGATAACTCTCCACTGTATTTTCAAAACCCTGATCTGAGGAAATGCTATCATCTGCATTTGCAAGCAGAGGGTCAATATCACACAGAAGCTGATGGAAGAGTTTCTTGTCTGAGAATGGATTCTGTACTTTGTACACTGAATAATGTGTGAAACTCTCTTCTAAAATATGCTGCAATTCTTGATATATTTATACTTATTTTCTTTCTCATTCCTGTTATTTGTTTGAAAAGATTAAGGTTGTGAATTGTGTAACTCATGGACCATAACTGAATTTCAAACAGCCTTCCACTGGAGTGGAACCCTTGCTTGCTGCGTTTTGTTTGCATGTGTAACTTGGTATTGGTTTTGCTCTCTGACAAAAAAGGCACAATCTCTAGAATCAAAATTTTCCTTATATGAATATTGCATAACATCAGATTTTTTAATAAAACCACTTGAAAGATATTTCATAAACCAGGCATAAAAATATATGAATGCAAAAGCTGTAGAAACAATAACAAGGTGACATAAACCAAACTGTTCTGAACATGGGGATCTTGACCTTTTGAATATTTCTATACATATACTTATGCTGTGAGCAGTTTGCATTAACAATTTCCAAAAGACACTAATGAAAAAATTTTTAAGATACCTGCCTAGCTTCTCTCAGCCCTTCTGATCAATGAATAACATGCAGATGAATCATCACACTTTGGCTTTTAGTAAAAAAATAGACTTCAGTATGTTTTGCATAGCAGCCACAACCAATTGTAGGGGTGTGAAGCCTTTTTGAAGATGGGTCTCAAAGAACTTATTCCTCACCCTTCCCACAGTTTCTTCTCTTCTCACTACCCTGGAAAGCATGGGAAAAGTTTTTAGCCAGCTCCCACTGTTGACCACACAGGTTAGATTGATTTTGTGCTGAAAAGGTTCCTGTCAGACCCTCATGCCATGGGTAACTGGGCCACACGTCCTACATACCTGACACTTGGGTCAATGCCTGTTGGGGCTACACTGTTCATAGAGAAAAACTACATCTTTTCATCCTACTAACTTAGCTGATCAAAATCAGCATTCAAATTCTGAATTTTGTTTAATTCTGTAACAAGACTGCAAGGTTATTTATGAACTGTCTTCTCTTTTTAGCTCTGGAAACTGAGCACTATTTTGACAGTTAAGGTACAGCACCAGGGAAAGGACTCCTCTCTTCTCAGATGAGAGTCTGACAACAAGTGAAAAGTAAATGAGGAGGGCGGCCTAAGCAATAAAACAATCATGCTGAATGAATGAGGAAGAATCCAGCCTAAGTTTCAGTGAGAAACCAAAGCACAAAATGTAGTGTGAGAGTAAATTTCTTTTATTTTCTTAGATGTCTGATACATACCTGCTGTTGTTTCGGCATGCCCTTTACATTTGTTGTGACTGAGTGTTTTAAGCTGCTCAAAGAATGTATTCTAAAGAATATTTCTAAGAGTAGTCTGAGACCACAATGTGGCCCTTGTGGGGGGAGGGGAGCAGGAGAGGGATGCACTACCACAACATCACCATGACCACTCCTATTAAGGCTCTCCAAAACCTAATTATTTCATGTATACATATATATATATGTGTGTGTGTATTATTTAGACAGGCTTTAAAAATTTCTTGTCTTATTAATACCCAGAAATGATCATAAACTTATTTGAACTTAAGGAAAAGCCTGTGTATGCAGTTTTCTCAAAATCTTAGTGAGGCTGCACCTGGACTCTCATAATATCAACTTAAAAACAAAATCACAAGCAGTGGCAGGTTTTGAAAGAAGAGTGCAAAGAGTCTTATATTGAAGAGAAGGGAAGGAAAAAGAGGTATGGGTGTAGGGAAAGGACTGACAAGTATATAATATTACTGTTCACAGAAATCTATTAGTGAAGTGAGTTGCTATGATGTTTAAAAGTCTCAGAAGAGTAGAAAAAAAATTATTCTTGGTATTGCACAGTGATACCAGTATCAGTTTTAAATTAACAGAAAAGGTAAATTAGCTGGTAAGAAGTCTGGAAAAGCTGTTCTACGAAGACTATCCCATAAATAAATAAATAAATAAATAATCTGTATACTGTGAAAATTTGTAGATTTTTGGCTTCTTTGTCACTTTCTGATTATGTGTAGCTTTTTTTGTGGGTTTTTTTTTTTTTTTTTTAAGAGTCAGCAATAAAAGATACAAACTGTTTCCTCATAGATACACTTGCAAAAGCAGAAAAATGCTATTTTGAGAAATGTGTCTTTTTCTCAAACATATCAGGGAAGAAAAAATATCAGCATCTGTTTTATACATACTGTGAATAAATGCATAAAAAAGGATGCAAATATGAATATAACTAAACAGCTATAGAGATCTGAAGAAATGTCTTCCTCCATGCCTGAGGGGTACTAGTACACTAGTTTTAGTCATTGTATTTCTAAATAATCAAGTCATACTTGGGATTAATTGCTTAGCTTGTTTCTCCATTAAGAGAAATTTTATGCAAAAAAATTAAATTATTTGGTTTAAACTTTCTGGAAGGGTGTTTACTGATGTGAATTCTTTAAGCAGCATGCTGTTGTCTAGCCTGCATGGCCAGTCACTCACTAACACCTCAAGCATCGTGCAAAGCTACAGGAGGAATCATACTGCTTGAGAATGTGTCTGAGTAATCAGCAGGAGCTACTGGTGGACACCCATTAAGGAGCCCATGGGCTCAGAAAACACGGTGCTCCCTACCCTGGCAGCTGTTTTGTCCATCTGGTGACACTCAGCCCATGCGAGCTGTAACACCAAGCTGCTGTCTGTCCAGCTGAGCACCAGGTGCCAGCAATGGCACAGCATGAGGGACTTGCCCTGCCGCCACCACTGCCTCAGCACTGGCCATGGAGCTGGGCTGAGAGGGCCTCACACAATACTCAGAGCTCCTCCAAAGTCAGCAGTGTGGAGATATCCTGTGGTAATGAGGTCTTGCATTGCCTCACTGCATAAAGGGTAAATTTCACACAGACTTTGCAACCAAATGGATTTCATTTCCACAGTCATGAATGTGGTGCCTTCCACAAGATCTGCAATTGCTTTCAACTTAAATAAATTGAAGCAGACAGCAGGGCAGGGGAAATTAAACTAGCAAAGGAAAAAGAAATTACTTAAACAGACTGGAACAGTTATTGCCGCCTGCTAGGAAATGCTTTTTCTGATCTTTTATCACCACATACCATCTAGTCACCTAGTCCCATGTGATTAGCAAATTCATCTTGAAACACTGGTGTTGCTTGACTGCAGTTGAAAAATCAAGTGGTATCTTTATATTCTTGTTCCTCAACTCAGTGAAAAGAGACATTTTGCAGCACTTGGATTCTAGCATATATAATCAGGCTGCACATTTCCTATCACATTCAACACCTTGCAATCTCCTGTGTGCCAATTGTGCACAGTGCAGTGATATGCCTAGAGGTAATTATTTCTGTCACCTACATGAGGGCAACAGATATGAGAGTCATCTCATGCTTACCTTTTTGTATACTTTAAAATGCCTTGCTGGTTTATTTTTTGCACAAAAACACATTTTATTTCTAGAAATCTGTTCCTGAAAACAAATGTTAAGGGAGACATATATGAAAGAAATGGGCCAAATATGCTGTCTTTATTCAGAAGTTTCTGAAAATTATTGGGATTGCTGCAATAGATGGACAAAGAAAGGATGAAGCAAATAGATCCTTTTAGTGACATAAGGGGGGAGCCCAGGAAAAGAGTCCCAGAAATATTAGTGACTGAAAACTGAAAGCCAAATCGGTGCCCATTTCTGCTTTAAAGAAGGAAAAAGCAACAGTTCTGGTCATGTAATGAGTCCCATAAGCCAAGTCCAGCAAAGAAAGCTGCAAGATACCCTGTCCCTAGAAAGAGCAAGTCTGTATAGTAATCCCTTATGCCATGGCGGCAACACAGATACCTGAGGACCTGAAGATAATGAGGTATGTACAAAGAGGGTGCTGTGGGGCAGCCACCATCACTGTGGGCATGCAAGGAGCAGTATCAAGGTGGAACAACTCATCTCTGCTTGCTAGTGGGTAAGCCTACAGCAAGTAGGGCAGGGGTTTCATCTCAGGAAAGGCAGCATGATGGTAGCTGAGTGTATGGCATTGATGGTTCTCATCACTGGAAGCAGAAGAATTGGGTGAAAATGTGTCAGAAGGTCCTAAATCTATTCAATCCTACCTTATCTCACAGAGGAACCACCAGTGGTGAGATCTCATTTTTCTTTGTCTTGCTCTGCAGATTCTGCAAGCTGGCTTCTTTACTTTTTGGTACTTTATCTACATTTTAAATCTTGTCTCACAGCTGTATGAAAACCAGCAGTACCTTTTCTTCCAATTCAAGCATGCAAAGTCTCCTATAAACTTTGTTATCACTAAGATATCATCTCAGGTCCTGTACCTGCCCACAAAAATGAGTTTGGGAGCAATGGGCAGTGAGGGAGGATGGTAACAAGGAGAAACCCACTGGTGTTCACTCTACAGGTTGAAAACTACTGGCTAGGACTTTCCATTGTGCTTACTGGAAACAGCCAGCTTGAGTGATCTGAAGTGTTGCACAGTGGTGGATGATGCTCCATTTGTAGCTCCCTTCTGCCCAGGAGACTTCCATTCCACCTTGAAAACATTGTAAGCACTGCTGTGATCAAAAAGTTATGCACAAATAGCACAGGTAGTGTGGGTCATGCTGTACTTCTGCCAAGATGACAGACCCTAATAGCAGAACTTAATGTAAAATGTACAATTTATTGTGCTTTGCAAGTAAGAAAAAAGCTGCAATGTCACAGCCTTAGGTAGAATCATGCTCTATTCATTGTCATATATCAGAAATGGAGAACATGGGACCACAGGGCAGGAGGGTTCTTTGAGGCAGGATCTGTGATCAGTTGTTAGTCACTAATTTTCTTAGCCGCTTAGAGCTCTCCATATTCCTTCCCAGTGTTACATATGATCAGTAACAGTTATACAGCTGAGACAGAAGCATAAAACTATACATGAAGTACAAACACATCTTTCAAAATCTATTTCAGACATGACCTAGGATGGTATTTTATATTAACTGCAAATTTTTTCAGTATGAATATTAGGTATGGCATTAATATTTCAGCCATGAGCCTGGAAAAAATAATCTTTGGAAAAACCCTTTGTTGCTTTCCATAATCAGTAGTTTCCAACAACAAGAGAAAAAGATGAGATCAGCAGTTTCACTTCACTAGCAATATCTCTTCAGCTATTAATTATCAAAAATTTTTAGTAAGTCTACATTCAGACCACTCCTAGAGATAAACAAAAGGCTATTAAAAGATACACTGCAAATGATCCTTCATCAGCATAGTAAGACTTTGTCCAAAAATTTAAAAATGTAGAAAGCATTTGGATTCTACCTGTATGAAAAGCTAAAAGCACCATCTGTGGAGATAGCAGGTTGCTGTCAGCTTCACATAAAACTAGGCCCAAGTAGAGCATCTATAGGCTCTGAATTGTCTTGGATGAAGTGAGTTGAGTTGTCTGTGTTCAATGGGTAGCTATCCAAGTTCAAAAATAAAAATAAGAGCAATATTACTCGTGGTTGGTGCTAGTAGGTGACAAGAATTATTCCCAATTCACCAGGGACACCAAGGACTGCTTAAGAAGTAACATGAAATACCATTTACAATAGTGCTTCCAGAAAATCAAGGCAGTAAAGAAGGTTGTTGTGCTGTCCTTGCAGACTGCTCTGTGAGCAGAGGATGTAGATGTTTGACTGGCACCTTTCCCTGGTGAGCACACTCAGCTGACTCCAGAAGTCCATGTGCTTCTCTTTTCATCTGGAGTTGCTTTGCGTTTTACAGATCTGTCATTCTTCCTGATCTGCAAAGACTTCACATATTTCCAAGGAACTGTATCAGACTTGAGGAATGCTTCATGAAGGAAAAATTATGAGAATACAAGGATTACTTTGCTCTCAAGAGATGCCACTGTACTAAAATCAATCATATGAATTAAAGGCTTTTGACAAATGAATAATTCATACATGCTAAATTAATTAATGCATTTTCAAGACAGGCTCAGTACGTTTTCCTGTGTTAGCCATCAGCACATGAGCAGAGCTGTAACAGCTCTGCCATCTTTGCTCCCTGTAGTTATGATTCAGATTTGGAAAGAGGATAAAATTTACATAGCACTTGTGTGTCAGTGAAAGGATTACTTTTTTTATTTAGTTGTCAAAATAATGTTATATACATATTACTCTTTTTATCCCTCCTCTCTTCCCCTTTGCAAGACAGTAGGAGCAAACCAACTGTTTCTTCATAAACACTCCAACTACTGTGGTGAATAGAGATGACATTTACATAAATGGATTGCAGTGCAGTTGTTGAACATACACAGGGATGATTTTCTAATCCCATTTTAATTAGATGGATGTTGCAAGCATACAAAAATTACAATCCTCGATCCCTGTGGTGATGCCATACTGGCAAGGAATCAATCACCACGGCCTCGGTTGCCATGGAAACTGATAGCTCCTGTGCCACCGTCTAAGTGCTAAATGATTGGTGGTGTACTCCTAACACAGGGAGAGCAATGAGTTTTTATATCCCGTCCAGCAGCTGTGCCAGAGAGTTAATTAAAAGCAGAGAACATGAAATAAATCTAAATCTGTGAAGAAATGAAATGTACAGTACAAATTGAATTCCTGTGTTGGACAGAAATTAATATGCAGCACAAACCACAGAGCTGCCTGAATAAGCAGCAGCTGTGAATCCTGGGAACTGGTACCTCTGTGGCAGCTAAAACCCAAATGTGGAGAGAGCACCTCCTTATCTTGTTACCTAAACAAGCTCTTCCTTCAGTGCTTGTTTGGACTGAAGCATGCAAATACATCCTCAAATGTTAAAGGTTTGCAGAAAAGCAGGAAGGACAAAGCTTAACCAAGATCTAATTAGTGACTTCAGTTTATCAGTTGTGGACACAATGTAAGTAAATGTTTGCACTTCTGTACTCAAATTCAACAGACAGCCTCTGTGAAAGTCAAAGTTTTATTGATAAGCTGTGAATTTTGAATTCATATTTAAAGAATCACAATTCCAGTAGCCAACACTGAAATGCTTTTATCATAAAAATATTAGCTCTGCATAAAATATTTTTGGTGGGATGGGATGCAGCTGAAGCATGAGCTTCCCACCGCCTAGCCCTCCCCACCCTCAGCCCTACTGTTTAGGAGGCAGATTCCTGTGAGTGGGACAGCACAGCTGCATTCTGGAAAGATGTTTAACCCCTCATACATGACAAACATGGCAAGTGGGCAAAAGCACCAAAGCTGAACTCACCCTGATCTGCCCAAGTGAAATTAAGGAGGGAATGAGGAAGTGTTCTTCCAGCCCCAGATGCAAGTGCATCCTGGACAGACATCTTTGAAGCAACAAAAATCATTTTAACACTGTCTACATCTGAGGCTTTTTAGGTGATTTGCATCTTTATCAAAGCTTTTACTTTCAGTGATTTCCTGTTAGCCTATTGGGTCAAGCTGTTTGGTTGGGATGATGGGTGTTGGTCATTTTTTTCCCTCATTTCCATCTTTTTCCTGCTGTCAGCTCTTCCAGCTGATGTCAGCTGCACCAAAGTCTGAGAATTTTTCTCAGACCTCTGGAATGGCATGAGAAAAAAAAAAGCTTTTGGACTGATTCCTTAAGATGAAGTTATGGTATCCAAACACCACACTTTTCACTTTCATGTTAATTTTTCCAAACAAAGCACTGACTGTCTCTAAAATCCCCTCCTTTTGTCTTCAAGTTATGAAGTGAAAATATTGTTGCTTTCCAAACACCTTTTTAGTATGTTTTACATGGACACCAGACATAAATAACACACATCTTGGGTATTTGCTATGACAATTTCCTAGCAACATATCATTTAGTTCATGAGCTTGATTTTACCTTTTCAACAGTGCACCTCCTGCTGCCTGTAATATCTTCTACAGCAAAGGATCAGATCATCTGTAAAACCACAAGTACAGTAAATTATAAAGTTTTACAGTTTCCTTTGTGTGATTTTAGTAACATATTGCACAAATTGCATTATAAATAGATGTTAATAAGGTCTTTTCATGGTTCATCTTAAGTCTTCTTGTCACTGTGTGGTCACAAGGCTTAGGAAGTAATAACTTCGACAACATCAGCTTAACTATAAATTCATAAAACTTTGCAAACATGTTTTAGGTGAATTTTTTATCTCTTTATTTAAGTTCCATAAGAATAATAATAATTAAAAAAAAAAACAACTGCTTTGAAAAGTTTTAAAAACTAAAGTTGTTTTTTTTTTAAATCTTCAGATCAAAAGTAAATATACAGGAGAGCAAGTTGAAATTTAAGAGAATACCAGGAATCATCTGGATCACAATGGCAGGGGCTGAACAGATAAAGAGCAGCCATGCCAGAATCTAGGGAGTGCTGGTGGGTGAGAGGCTGGACATGATCCAGCCATGGGCACTCCCAGCTCAGAAAGCCAAACTGTCCTGGGCTGCATCCAGAGCAGCATGGGCAGCAGGGAGGGAGGGGATTCTGCTCCACCTGGAACCCTGCATCCAGATCTGGGGTCCCAGCACAGGAAGTGTATCAGCTTCTTAGAGATAGTCCAGAGGAGGGCCACCAGGATGATTAGAGGAATGGAACAGGTCTCCTATAAGGAAAGACCAGGACAGTTGTGCTTATTCACCTTGGAAAAGAGAAAGCTCCCAGGTGACCGAATTATGGCCTTTCAGTTCTTAAAGGAGGTGTAAGAGAAAGACAGGACAAGGATTTTAGCAGGCCCTGTTGCTATAGGGTGAGGAAGAATGGTTTCAAATTAAAAGAGGGTTAATTTTTAATGGTTTCAAATTAAAAGAGGGTTAATTTTTATTAAATACTGTAAAAATGTGTCTTCCTTATGAGATGGCAGAACACAGGGATAGCTTTCCCAAAAAGGTAATGGATGCCCCATCCCTGGAAACATTCACAGTCAGATTGGATGGGATTCTGACCAACATGATACATTTGAAGATGTCCCTGTTTATTGCAGGGCTATTGGACTAGATGGCCTCAAAAGTCTCTTTCAGCCCAAACTATTCCATGACTCTATGGTTCTATATCTAGGTTCTCTTGAGTTGCTTTAGTTGCATTTCTTTTTGTACAGTTAAAGAGATGTCATATAGTGCATATCCATGATGTATTTTTTTAATATGTATGGTAATTTGGATAGGATTATTGGTCCATTGAGTCAACCTTTTGATAGATTACCCTGGAACTTGAGTTTAAGTACCATAAAGATAGGTTTAGTGAACCACTGGCAACCATCAAAGGCAATTGTTACCTTAGTACATTAATATAGGCAATATTATGCCTTGTTATATTATTATGGTCTTCTAATAACATCTGAATATGGCATTAAAAAAAAAGTCGAAGTATGCAACAAAATACTTGCAAGTGATAGTGGCCTGAAACTATGTATACTGCAAGAAAGGAACACATATATTTTGGAGAAGAGTATGTAAATTTGTTGACCGTGCATGCATCTGGGGAAGAAGTTATTTTGAACTTGCTTCCAAATTACACATCTATGTATCAGTTGAGTTTATTGAAATTCCAATGCCAAAAGCAAAATAAAACCAGACTTATGTTCCTTCCTTCCTCAGCATTGGCAACATATTATTACCTTCCAGATCCATTGCAATGAACATTACGGAGCAAGGGGAATCATTCGCTTTAACTTTCTATTAGCCACCTATAGTGAATCTGGCAATGCAGAGCTCCCAGTTTGGGGTTTCTGACCTGCATCCAAACAGCTGTAACTGAGTTTTCCATGTACTGTTCCGTGCCTCAAGATGAAAATTCGAAGTGACAAAAATTATTGTATTGTAAGCGGATCATAATCAAAAGAACCAAAACCAAAAGACAGCCTACCTTCTCTAAGTTGATTACCAGTTAATTGAGTGCATTCGTAATTTCCATGAGTCTTAACAGGAGTTTAGGATAGAGGATGTTGCTATTGATCATTAGTATTGATTTGCATTGCAATGTTTGCAATGAGTTCATGGGCTTTGGTGTCTCCAAGGGCGATCAGAGTCTTTTTTTGTTCACCACAGCTTCTATTCCTGCTGGACCAGGGGCATTGTAGGGCCTCTTCAGGTGAGGCAGTTTGTGTGTTTGTGTTGTGAGTGCATGTGGTGTTTTTACATGAACCTCTCTTATTCCCTGGAATCAGCTATTTCTGATGATGTAGTTTCCTTCCCACACAAAAACTGCCCCAAATGTCAAAACCTCCACATCTTTGATTGAAATACCTATCTACTGAAAAAATGTCACATAGTTTTCTTGTCTTTGTTTCATATCATACTACCTATGTGTCACTATTTTGGATGTGTGCTATGTCTTATATTCTTGGACTTAGCTCAAAGCCCAGTTCTGACTGGTTTGGAGGACTGCTTTTTTGATATTTTCTCAAGACTGCTCCTCTACTGAGAGTGAAGTTTTCAAAAGACATCACAATAATGTATTTCTAAGCTCTCTGTCAGTGGAAAGCCGGCAACTAATTCCCTTACATGCCTTTAAAATACCACTTTGTTCTCAAAAGTGTAATCAGTTGTGGTCAGAAGAAAAAGCTGCATTTTCCCAGCACAATTGGTGAAATTACCCTATCTTGCTCTTTTGGGTGGAACAAGTATTTTTTCCCTTTGTGTTCCTTAAGGCAACAAATCTATCAGAAAATCAAACAAATAAATGAAAACAAACCAAAGCAAAATAGTCATAGAAGAGTAGGTTTCTGGTTTATGTTCCTTCCTTCCTCAGCATTGGCAACATATTGTTACCTTTCAGATCCATTGCAATACACATTACATAGTAGGAGTAACGTTGGGTTCATTTGCCTTAACTTTGTCAGCCACCTATAGTGAATCTGGTAATGCAGAGCTCCCATTTTGGAGCTCCTGACCTGCATCCAAACAGCTGCAACAGAGGTTTCCATGCACACTTCATTCATTAGCCTTAAAGTAGTTAACATTTTGTTAACATGGTAGTTATCATATATATAGTGAAGAATTTTACTCTATTTATTTTCTTGTGTGGTATCATTTTACCAATAGTGACCTCTACAATGAATAAAAATACTTAACACTTCTTTGCTAATGCATGCAGCAAAACCCAAAATGTACAGAATCAGAGTACAGCTAACGCAACACAGAATGCTGTGTTACAAATGTGAAATTCTAATAACTTATAGTAATAATATTCTAAATAAAATAGCAGAACAACTACTTCATCTGTCAAATACTGGTACGTCACAACAACAGTTTCATCACCTGAGCTGTACATAATTTGTGCTGATAAAACATTTTAATATAATGAAATGAGTGGGTGGGTTCAAAATCATAGAATCATAATAAAGTTCATGTTGGAAGAGACCTTTAACAGTCATTTAGTCCAACCCTTGCTGCAGTGACCAGGGACATCTTCTACTACCACAGGTGGCTCTGACACCTATCCAACCTGACCATGAATGTCTCCAGGGATAAGGCATCCCCTCTGGGCAACACATCTCAACGTCTCACTACTCTCACTGTAAAAGTTTATTCCTTATATATAGTTTAATCTACTCTCTTTTAGTTTAAAAATATTACCCATTGTCCTATTGCTATAGACCCTGTTTGGATTATGTCTCAATTTTTCTTGTAAGCCTCCTTTAAGTGTTGAGATGCCACAGTAAGGTCTGACCAGAGCCTTCCCTTCTCCAGACTGGACAATCCCAGCTCTCTCATAGCTCTCTCTCTGTTCATTTCTGTGGCTCTCCTTTGGGCACAGCCTGTGTCTTTTCCTTGGAGCAAGAGGAAATGTTTTCTGGAAGAATATATAGCAAATCTGTGAATATATAGAAAACTGCAAAGCCATTACAGGCTGTGGACAACGATAAATCATTAGTATTCAAACCAGTTGTGCTAGTTTCTTAGGAAGAAATCTCAAACAGGTGTGCAACTTTTCAACATCAAGCCACTAAGACTCATCCCGAAGGAAGCAGGGACTATGCAATGGGAGTGCAACCTGCTTGTTCTCCACTTACAATCTGAGCTAGACAGGCACTGTTGAATCCTACAACCTGTCAGACAGGGTACAGGCCTTGGAAGAGCATTGGTCTAACTGAAGAAATGTCTTATTATGTGTTACTCTACAAACGTTCTTGTCTATGTGTAAGAAATCTCCCTCCCTCCTCCTCCCTCCCTCCCTTCCTTCCTCCTTCCTTCCTTCCTCCCTCCCTTCCTTCCACCCTTCCTTCCACCCTTCCTTCCACCCTTCAACACTTCCACCCTTCCTTCCACCCTTCCTTCCACCCTTCAACACTTCCACCCTTCCTTCCACCCTTCCTTCCACCCTTCCTTCCTTCCACCCTTCCTTCCTTCCACCCTTCCTTCCTTCCACCCTTCCTTCCACCCTTCCACCCTTCCTTCCACCCTTCCTTCCACCCTTCAACCCTTCCACCCTTCCTTCCACCCTTCCTTCCACCCTTCCTTCCTTCCACCCTTCCACTCTTCCTTCCTTCAGCCCTTCCACCCTTCCTTCCTTCCTTCCGCCCTTCCTTCCTTCCACTCTTCCTTCCTTCCTTCCACCACTTCCTTCCACCACTTCCTTCCATCCTTCCGACACTTCCTTCCTTCCTGCCTTCCTGCCTTCCTTTTGCCACTTCCTTCCGATACTTCCTCCCTCCCTCCCTCCCTCTCCATCCCTGCCTGCCTGCCTTCCGCCACTTCCTTCCTTTGAAAATCACTGAGGCAAAATATTAATTCTCCAGATTTTGTTAGTGGAATAAGTTCTGCTTTGTATAATACAGCACAAAGCAATAAAACTGGAAAAGCATAAAGCTTTGTTTGAAAAAATGAAAAACAGCTCTTCTTGTTAAGAATAATTGAACCATGTACATATTTCTTCCCATATCTTGACATATTGCATTTCAGACTCTAAAACTCCTTTTAACTATTCACATTTTAACAGCCTCCATCTCTATGATCCCCAACATTTGCCTTACTGTCCCAAAGGTATGTCGTAGGCAATAGATAAATTGTTACAAATAAAACTGTCTATAGCTGCACGAACCAAGGGAAAAAAGACTCCTTTTCTTAGATGGATATCCTCTAATCGCATTAATTATGTTGCTTCCTTAGTGTAATCACATATTAATTTTCCATTTTTAATATAAACAAAACTGCATTATTAGATTTATTTATTTTTATTCCCAAAACTGATTTGAATGGATACTCAGAGACATTGCATGGCATAAAAAGTTTTCTACTTCAATATGATGTGTATAACAACAGCAATATCTGTTGTGATGCTTCAGCAAGCATTAGTTATGGATAGATGCTTCCTTTCTTTAAGCTTCCTTGGACTGAACATGCAGTAAAATTCCAAGCAGTTAAAGCAATTTTAGGATGAAAATATTACAGACAAAATGAATATTTCTTCATAAACTGAAGATTTTTAATCCTTTCTTATTCAGTGTTATAACTTTTAAATGTAAGACTCCATTATAGCACCAAGCTGGTCTGTAGATTTGGGGGCAAAATTTATATTAAAATAAATACAATTTTTTCAAGTCTTAATACAGTATTTTCAGTGAAGTAACTTTTATTTCCTTTTAATACTACTTGTTCCACATTTTTATATAAACGTATCAGCTTGTTTACTTGTTATATTTCATTTTATTACAGACATAAAACTTATTTAATAGCTAGCTGAAATGCCAGCCCTGTTTTCTTTCTCAGCTTCTGGTATGTCTGAATTTATAAAGTTCTATTTCCACTTCTGTTTGCTGGACAATAACTATTTTATTGAGAGAAAGATACCACTTTTTGTCTCTACAAAAAGGAATTATATGTTTGATTTCAAAGGCAAGCATGAAGAAAAAAATTCCTACAATTTACAAACTATTCTGATGGTAATTACATGTCCCAAAAAATACTGGTTTAGATGTTAACTGAATTAGTTAATATTGTGCTAGGAAACATTAATAATATTACTTGGCAGCAGTAGTATAAACTTAAGCACAGCTATTGTAATTAATAATACAAAATATACACACTTATAAACTAATCATTTTGGGATATTAGTCATCCTTGTGAGTGTCATTGCAGAGTAACATCACTTTATCATGGACGCAGATCACTCACTCAAACACTTTCATGTGGATACCATTTTGCCTGAAACTTTGGGTAGAAAGTAAAGAAAAAATGTCTTCAGCCAGACATTATAAGTCTTCCAATCCAGGAATATCTGAGAAGAAGAGTCAGGAAATTTATACGTTTTCTGGGTAAATGTAATTTTGTTGTCCAGTAAAAGAGTATTATTTTTGAAGACCAGAATTTGAAATAAAAACATTTATTTAAAATGGCATACCATTTAATATTAATTTTGAACCTGTTTATGTTTCTATTTACAATTTAAATTGTGGTAACTGAAACCATCACAATAATGTTTTATATATTTTATACAATTTCATAGAACTGGTTTCAGTGTTTCCTCTTTTTTATTGAACTCAGCTCTTCAAATTCAGATTTCAAATATTTTTAGCAGGTCCACAGAGGAAAAATTACCACTTTCTCCACAGAGAAAAATTAATTATTTTAATTTTCTATTATTTAAATTTATTATTTATTTTATTAAAATTTATTATTATTTTTATAATATTATAAACTCTATTATAAGTTTTTGAATTAAGCAAATTCATGAGACAGTTTGGAAACTCAAAATCATTATAAAAATACAAAGTAAAAAGACTGGTTTATTTCTTTTGGTTTTCAAAGTGTGAACATAACTTGAACATACAACTTTTTTTGAGCTTTACCTCTAAGATATAGGAAGAGAATAAATGTTATTCAATCTGATTCTAAAATATTAATTTCTTTCCTGATTTGAATTCTACTCATGTATATTACATTGTTCCAATCAGTGATTTCAGGATCTGTCAAACACTTCATGACTGTTATTTCACAAGAAACATTTTGCTTAGTTTCAAACCGGAACTACAACATAAGGTTTGACATTAGTGAACCCGTGTTAGCTGTCATCAGTCACTTCCCTGATTTTCATGTGCCTTAGCAGAGTTTCCAGGAAGATTCTGCTATATGATCTTGCCAGGATCACGGGTGAGACAGACCAGTCTGTAATTTCCCAGGCCTTCCATTTTACTCATTTTACAAATGGGGGATAACTTTTCCCTTTTCCAGTCAGTTGGAACTGCACCAACTGCCTTCTTTCAGCACTCATTTACATGTGAACAAGGGATTTAAAATATTGTTCTTTCAGTGATAGATGCTTGAATTGACATGGAACCCTATCCATTATTTTGTTGTATGTGCCAAACTCCCAGGCAATTCATAGTGTATATTTTCACATTTGTCTTCTAGCTAATTTAAAAATAATCAAATCAAATGCATTTGTTGCATCTATGGTTTATTTATTTTTTCTTATGCATGATATTGCTGGATAGTATCCAAAATACCACATCGCTCTGGATTTTCACCAGCTCAGATGCTCAACAAGAGTGTGACCATGAATACATCTGATAAGAATTGTCTATTCCAAATGTGCAGTCACTAACCATAGATGTAGAATTGGCAGTGATAGCTTATCGGTTGGACTCGATGTTCATAAGGGTCTTTTTGAACCCAAATTATTCTATGACTCATAATCTTCAAAATATCTTCAAATTTTCCTAATACTAAAGAGTAACAAAGAATGCCAAACTGTGGAAAGAGCTTCAGGTTTGATCTTTGAGAACAACGCACTGTTCTTAGTGAAATATTTTAGCAATAAAGGATTTCCTAGCAGGCATTTCTGATGGTCTGGAGAAGATGCTGTAATGCACAAAGCAGGCAGGCCATTGCAGCAGAATTACCAGCTGCCGTGAAGGCTCCTTCTTGGAAGTGGTCTTCAGCTGTGAGCAGCTGTTATAATTAAAGTCTGCCAACACCTAACTCTTTGTAGAGCAAGACTGTGAGCTTTGACAGAGATATTTAAAAGTCACAGAAATCTTTCCCTCAGAAGAGAGGCAATTTAATTAACAATTTCAAAAATGCCAGAGAAAGATTTTTTTTATGAATTAAAGTACATATGCTGGACATCCAGACTAAAACTGAAATTTAATTTATTTCCCCTTTAAAGAAAACCAGCATGAGTTCAAAGATGATCTAGCTGCAGTAAGTTGTCTCAGTATTAAAAATCACTTTTTCCAGTACAGAGATGAATTTTCAGGATTACGAAACTAAATAACAAATCCGCCACTATCATAAAGCATGTGTCCCATGTAGATTAAAATGTTCAATGTTAATTAGAATTTACTAGTGGCCTAAAAAAAATGGTTGAAACATATTTCCTGGAGGAAACTCTTTTGTGCTACATTAGAAGAAAAGTCATCAATTTCAACAATTTGATAAAAACCACAATGAAAAAAAAATTCAAATATTTGCAAATACATTTAAAACACTATCCTTACTGAAAGTCATAGGCCTTTGCAAAGCTGTCTGGAGGAAAACCCCCAATTTAAGGAGGATAACATCATTCATCCCTGAGCACCCAGGACACGTATTTTATTGATTTCCTATTCATTTCAACTGAACTGTAGGTGTAGGGCTAAATCCTGGAAGGACCTGAATGAAAAATTTCCAGTACTAAAGGACTGGAAGGTGTCTAGTACTGTAATGGGGTTTTTTTGCTTGTTTGTTTGTTTTGGAGGTTTTTTTATTTGTTTGATAGAGGAGACGGGACCTGCAGGTCAGGGCATCATTATCCATTGGAGAAAAGAGATTAAACCTATTCTAAGGAGTAATTAGTGAGGAGGTGAGAATGTTGTATTGGTGATGATGTGTGTGTTTGTGTATATGTGTATATATATATATAATTTAATGATATTAAAAATACAATTTGCTGAAGAAGTTACCTACAACATGGCCAAGGAAATCTGGCACATGTATTCTGCCTAGGTTTAGTCAAAGAACAGTCAGCACTCTCATAAGTGGCACTTTCAGAGTCCCAGAAGGAATAGGAAAGAAGGGGGAAATGGAAATGGAAATGGAAATGGAAATGGAAATGGAAGTGGAAACTAAGTGGGTATGAACTAGAAATCATCCTTATGCCACTGTACTGTTACTGTGACACAGATAGAAACACACAGTAACACACACAACAGGTGTTCAGGCAGAGAAGAAGAAAGGAAGTCTCCAGTTTATTGTTGACCTTGTATATATAAGTTTCTGGACAGTGATCAGAGATTGGACAGAGAGGTTACCACCTCTCCATCTCCACTGGTCACTTGAGAAGTCCATCAGGTGATATCTTTTCACAAAGGAATGCAAACATGATTCTTGTTTATCTTACTATTCATGAGAACTGACTCCACTATACTAAAACAAATCAGAAGGCTTATTTTCAGGGACAACACTGTACAGATCCATAATGTTTCTGACTCTTGGACAATGGATAAGAAAGATAGGAAATACATAGTAGAAAAGCTATAAAAAAATGTCATAAAGATAATAAAAAACTCAGTTTATTACAGGGCCTGGACAAAAAGTAAAACATAATGAGTAAGATGGAAGACAGACAGGGAAGAACCGAGAACTAAAACTACTTTCAGATTTCTTACTTAATTGTCCAATCAGAGGAGTACATTTCCACTATATTTTAAAAAGACATCAGCATTTAACACAGGCATTTTCATTCCCCACAATGAGACCTCATCCAAACAATAAAAACGTTTTCTGTCTCTACTATTGATTTGGGAAGTTTGTCAATGCATTTGGGTTAGAACTCATCACGTCATGTCTGAATCATTTTAATCTAATAAGAGTAACTGAAAAGAAAGTATTTAAAATAAAAGTAATTTCTTTTAGATTGCTTATTTACTTTATGCACAGTAATATGTTTGTAGTTTTGCTGGTTTTTTACAAGTTGTTTTATTATCTTTTCTGTAATTGTTTAAAAAGAGAAAAAAACCCTTTCAAAATCTCAGTTGCTTTCAATAGTGGGCTCAAATTGCATCTTCTTCTGGATAAATGAAACTCTTCTAATAAGGTTTCTTGGTTGGCGGATTTTAATCATAGCAAGCTCCCTGAGATAAGTTTTCAAAATTATCATACCCATGAATGAATTCACATCAAGCCACAATAGTTACACAAATGCCTGAAGAAATCAAACCTAAACAAAAGTACAAATAATGTTATATTTTTCATGTATGCCTTGGAGAGAGGAGAGTACAGCATGGGATTTTCTGCAGAGGATCAACATTAAATCATCTTTGTGAGATCGTTTTCAAAATCTGTGCAAAACTGGAGCTTTGTCAGATTGCATAAATCAGGTCCACAAAACCCTGAGTGGTGAGATAATCATTAGGTTTAAGATATAGAGGAAACTGCACCATTATTCTGACACTTTCTGATGACTATAAGGGAAATTTTGTCTTCTTTTCTTTCAAGCACATTCTACCTCCTTCCCTATTCCCTGTCCTTTCTCTGCACCCTTAGCATTTCCTGTGATAAACTGACCTCCTGAAAGTGCCTCAGAGGAAAAATTTATGAAGCTAAGAGAGGTTTAGTTCTACCCAAAATCCTACTTCCAAAACCTAGCCTCATCAAGTGGTTTTGCATCTCACGAGCAGAAAGTCCCTGGTAGGCTGTAAAGGGATTTGTTCTTTTGCAAGTAACAGGCGACAAGCAGCAGATAACCTTCATAAATGGATTCAGACTGATTTCTTTCTTACTTGAGAAATAGTGAGTTTTTTAAACACAGTGAAAAGAAAGATTCAGAAGTTAAAAATACTGCAATCTTTAAGTTTAAGCTTTTTAATCAAATCAAAAATTGTAGGATGAAAGAGACAGAAACAGAGAGAGGAAGGGTTAATGAGGACAAATGTAAGAACTGTTAATTCATAAAACCAGACAAGACTGCAGCACCTCATAAGACATGATATGAGACATCATTCACTGGTGCTATTGATCACTGGAAATCACCCTAGAAATAAAACAGACTAATAAGCACAGCCTTACCAAGTGATAACAACTCTCACTGACACAGGTTATTTTTCTGACTGATGTGAGACATACTTTTTCCAAGGTTTGATCTTGTGCTACAGCAGATTGTCTGCAGCCTGCATGTTCTAAAGTGTTTCAGCATTGAAGACTTATTGTAAAGATTGCCAGCTCAGTTGCATCACAATTTAGAAGCTCAAGAGGCTGAAGAAAAATGTGTCTTCTACTCTCTAAGATTTAGGTAAGTTTCAATAACAGCTCACTGGTGATACTGTGTCAGGTAACTTTAGGGTGGATGGCAGAGATGCCTTTTGGAAGCAGAAATTTACCTGATCTGAAGCAGTAAGAAATTATTAATTTGAATGTTTTCACATGGCCAATATTGTAACTGTTGAGACTACTGACTGAGCTGATTTTTTCTTCTTTAAATTCCACTTCTTTTTTATCTTTTACTAATATGTGGCAGGACAACACAGAAGAGATTCACTGCTGGAGCTTTCTTCTGATTGGCACAGGACCCATGTGAAGTGTGCATCCTTTGCCATGCAGCAGACTTCATAAATCATAGGCCATAGAATTATTTGGCCTGGAAGAAACCTTAAAAATAATCTAGTTCCAACCCTCCTGCCATGGGCCTGGACACATTTCATTAGACCAGGTAACTCAGAGTTCCATCCAACCAGGCCTTAACTGAAGTTTTCCAGCATTCAGCCTAGGAAGAAAGTCCTTGATTGCAGCCCAAGGTTTCAATGTTGTATGGATAAGCGTATTTCTCTTCATGTATTTTCTAGGTCAATTAACACATGCTTCCTCTTGCTTTTAATTTGGATCCATTCCTTTGTGAGAGTTCTTGCAGGGTATTAAGTAAATTCTTTGAATCTCCTACCTCAAATGCTTGTGCTACACCTTCATGTATGTTTACAGTCTCTCAAATAAGTGCAGCTATAACAGCCAGATATCCTGTATTTCAAAGAAATGAGTTTTCAGCCTGACTAGGCATATTCTTGAAGATAAAGCAAATAGCTGTAGGAAAGATGAAAAGACCAAAAGAAAAGAAAAAAGAGAATTAAAAAAAAAAAGGGAAAAAAAAGAAAAAGTAAAGAGCATGAGAGAAGAGGAAATGAGAAAAGGGGAGGGAAAAAAAAGAGCTTTTTTTTTTAATATTTCCAAACAGAAATATTCTGATTTTTCATTAAAAAAGAAAAAGGTAATTGTTTCAGAATGCTCTGAAATATACTTTCTGTGTTTTAGAAAGCAAATAATCTCCAAACTAAAAATGTTTGACTTCATGTCAAATCAATTTCTTGGTGGATCAGAAAAAAAAAAGCCTCTTTTATTTCATTTAGCCAAGGAAATTGTAACTTCAATAGGAATAAAAAATAATTCATCAGGCAGGGTAGAGAAAGAGAAATAGCTATTTTCACTTGTTTGTCTGCTAGCCTTATAGAAACATTATTCTTGCATGTCTATGCCATAGACAGTATGTTTACAAAGCACTCTGAATTTTTTCCTCCTTTTGATTAACCCCTGTGCCATGGAAGTTTCCAGTAATCTTTTCTCACATTCTCATTTAATATTCATTTTGCTCCCTAGAGATTTGATCTTTTCCTTTTGCCATTATAAGTGTCTTCTGTAGCAAGTCTTCTTTTGGTGACCATGAATCTGCAAAAGCAGTTTCTATCACTTTTCTGGCCAGTTTTTTGTATTAGCCTCCTTGCCTTCTCTTTTGACTTCTCTTGGGAGGAAAGGTCTCTTTCTTCCAAAGTTCTGAGTGCTGAGGTGGTCAGACAGCTTTTCTCCAGTGACATGAATTCTTCCTAAAACCCTTTTCATTTCCTGTGGGACAAGTCCCCAGAGTTGTCTGCTAGTTTACACCTGTCACTGAAAGGATGTCTTCCTCCTGCCTGTGGGTGAGTAGGGGATTCTGCTCTCGTCACAAGGACAGCCTGTCAGATGTGGGGGCAGCAGCATGATGGGAGGCTTCACACGGGGCTGATTAGAGATGTACGGCTTTATTCATTTTTATTCATAGCTTTAGATCAGCACAGAGCTATGACTTAAACCAACCCATCTGAACATACACAGTATTTTGTGAAACACACAACACTGAGATTTTTGCATCAAGAGGTCAAGTAAGAACTTTTCCAGATTGCACCATATCCTAAGTCTTGGGCAAAATCAAAGTTTAATTAATAGAACAATTCTTTGTTATCAACAAGGTAGTGGTGCAGCACATGAAGAAAACGTCATTAAGAAGGAACGATGCAAATGAGTTTGGGTATCACAGTGGTGATCAATGCCTGACTTGTGCAGAGGGGCCATAGATGTGTCACAGCTGTTAGGATGAACTGCATTGTGTCAATAACTACAGAAACAGGAAACACAGGACAGGCTAACATGCTCCATTTTAAAAAGTGACCTTAGGAAAACAAAACATATATACACACACCCTCCAACATTATCTTTTAAATAGAATGAATAGCCCCAGAAGAATATTGAAGTAAAGCACTGATAAGGTTAAAAATTCCTACAGTCCCTACAGTGAACAGCAGCACTTACAATCTTAGTTCCTGATTAAGAAAACTTCATAGTAAATGTTTTTCTGATCAAAAGTCTGGCAAATTGTATCTGACAACACTGGCTTTTCCCCTTCTATTTTTATTCCTAAGCTCTTCTCATTTGTTCAGTTATGCAAGGCCCTCTGCAGAATGCTGGGCTTCAAAAAGTGCAGTCCATGCACCATTTTTATTTCTGATACTGGATTCAGCATTGCAATTTTGCTTTAGAGAAGTGGAAAAAAAAACTTCAGGGGTAATAAAGAATCACATTACATAGTAAAAATTGCCATTTTTTTTCATTAACAAACCCTAACTGCATTCTTTGCTTCCTATTTATTTTAATTTGAGAATACATGTTTTAAAGGGCAACACTTCTATTATACCAATTCCAGTATCTCACCACATACATTTAGATCACGAGTAAGATGAAAGGGTGATGGATGAGAAAAGGGAAGGGAATGGAGGAGCTGGGAATAGGGAAAACAAGGCTTAGATACAGCCTGGGTTATTTGTAAATTATTTTCACAGGCATTTCAACATAAAACTCTTACTCACTTAAGGAAAAGTATCAGCACTTCTTTAACTGGTGCGGTACTTTAATATCTCTTTGATTACCTCACAGCACTATGATATGTCTGTAATAAAAGTAAAATCTTTAATATCCTTATCCACCTCCAAGAGCAATATAATTTCCTACTGCTTTCACAGTGCTCAAAAATAAAACAGTATCTTTTTCCTGCTTGTTAAAGCAGCATTAATAAAGAGTGGGTACTGTTTATCAATGTCTCCTGCTGGTTTCTTGGCGCAAGTGATATTATTTCTCTGCAAGATATCTGCCATGCTCATAGGAATGCTACTTGTGTGTAAAATGGTTGACAAGGGATGTGAGGTCAGAAGTGGCATTTGTTGCCTTGGAGCATATTTTGCTGAATATACATGCAGAGAAATGCTTCCTACATTTCCAGCTTCCATAATTCTGGGCTGAGCAGGTGGTTTATCTCTCCTTAAAATGAGAAATGTGTCACTGACTGAGATATTTGCCATTATTCTTTTAAACATTGAATTAAGGTCATGATCTTAAAAATGGTATTAATAAAGTAACTGCCTAATAGAGATGAGAGCTTAAATAATGCAGTGACTTATAATGCCGAAGAGCAGTTTTGCTGTTCAGCATTAGCAGCCACAGATTCAATGGGGGAAGAAAAAATTTGAAATTTAAAGGAAATCTTCAGATCATGTAACTTCAATTACAATATTAAAAGGAAATGGAGCAGGCAACACTACAGAGAGTGAGCACTTTGCTGTTGTTCCTTTGTCTCTGTGCTCTGCTTGTTCCTGGTGTTAAATAATCCTCAGTACGGTGGATATAATATATTGGAGTAAAAGAGGTCAGTTTAACTTTAAACCCTACTCAGACGTTCTACGAAATTATCTGGTGGGAGTGTGCCACTGTGGACACAGATATGGAAAGAGATTCAGACCACTATTTAGAGCTCAGGGTAAGAAGTATTGCCACTTACATAAGGAGCACCTCTTTAGAAACACTGAAAAAAATCCTGAAATAATTGTGCTGCTATTCAGGTATCTGAGGAAATTGCCTAAAAAATGAATCATTAATAAGAATTTTTTAAAAAGGCATTAATTAATTGGGTAAGATATATTTTTTAGTCTCAGACCATCAAATAGACTTAATTTTGTGCCTGTGCTTCAAATTACCTGAGAGACTTATCTCCTGAAGACAGACCTAATCACAACAAATGGCTGAAGCTCTTGAGGTTACAAAAACTAATATGCAAAGATGACTGGTATTCAAATGTTAGCTGCTGTTATTGCACAGGGCTTTCAAAATACAAATTAACACATTTACTACATTTTAGATAATCCAAGTAACATGTTTTGCTTGTGTAAAATTTCCCATAGTTACTTAAACCCTGCCTTAAAATCAATTAATGGATTTAAAATTAGTTGTTCAGGTTGTCACCAATGATTCTGAGAACTTTATTCTTGAGTTTTTTCCCTAATGCAATAAGCAACTTAGTTGTCACTTTCTAAATACTTTTGAAACTGGACAGAACTCTGAAATAATACACAATTCCCATAAATAGGATTAGATATGCAGTAGTATCTGTTTTGGATAGATTTTTCAATGAGACATGTCCAGTCTACTGTGTGTCACCAGCACACTCTGATGTGTAGAAGTTTGCGCTTTACTTTCCAAGGAGACTTAAACTAAGGGTAAATGTAAAGGTATAGTAAAGAATTAAAAAAAAAAAAAAAAAAAAAAAAAAAAGGCAAGATGCTTGTAGTTAGTTACCTAATACAAAATATAAGTTTTAAATATAGTGTGCTTGCTTGGACCACAAAACTAAGGAGTTGTTAAATCTACTAACATCATGAAAGCCTATGGAAGCAAGTAAAAAATAAAGCAAGCCAGTGTTCAGCAGCTATATACAGACCAACTATGGTGACTTATTTGGACTTCTTATTTCCACAATTTTTCAAAGCCAGAAGTTGTAGATTTAAGTCCTAGATTCTGAACAATGACTCCTATCCAAAGCAGGTGATGTAGCAGTGCATTCTGACTTAATGCGAGAGCAGAGGAGATGCATGATGCTCCCTCCATCCAGGGAGGAATCTTAAGCCTCCAGATGTCATGGGTTGAGGCTAGACAGTAGATGAACATGGGAAACATTGCAGTGGGACCAAACTACTGCTACAGATGACTTATCAGGAAGAATTAGATGATTCTTCAAACAACTGAAAGAAGCCTCATTTTGACTATCTCTTTTCTTGAATGACTTAACCAACCCAGTGGTTGGTGGAAGCGGAAAGGAAATAGAGCTTGGAACAAGCAATACAAGAGATCCGGAGAGAAGAAAGAGAGCAGAAAATTAGGACTTATCATCAACTGCAATTTAATTAGCTTATAAAATATTTAGACAAACTGTACAGTCAAAAATTCATCATGTGTCACGGGATGCAGACATTAGTCCATTTTGAGGCAATTCTTGATTACCTTTGTTCACCTCATGGTGTACAGAATAGTTCCAAAGGACTGGGAGAAAACAAATAACACTCCTGTTTCTGAGAATGAAAAGGGAAGAGCAGAAGGAAATTAAACAGCTGGGCTTGAAGAGTTGTGATCAGTGGCACAAAATCTTCAGCTGGAGGGGCATCACCAATGGTGTATCCTTGCCAGTGGTCAATAAGACCACTAGGATGAATACCATTTTACCTCTTTCCAGTGACCAGGATGCTGGGATGGAATAGACTCTTTAAAAGTCTGCAGATGACAGAAAACGGGAGGATGGGCTCTGATTGACTGGCTGTCTGGGCTGTTTTCCAGAGGGACATGGATAGGCTGGATAAATAGGCCAATATGAACTTCTCGAAGTTCATTTTCTTGGAAATGCCTGTGAAGGAATAACTGGGTATCAGTACACACCAGGAGCAAACTAGTTGGGAAATAACAACACAGAAAAGGCCTTGGCTTTTTTTCCCTTTAATATAGTAAAAATTCCCAAAACTTTTGTTTTTGCTCTATAACTATTACAATTATACTATTTAAACTTTTGTGACTTTTAGTTCTTCATTCACAGGTGATAATTGATGGATCACATGGATCAAACTCAAAGCTGCAGGAGTACCTGGCTGCCTGCCATGGTCTCTGACCCCCCCCTGCCAGGGCTTAGAAGCCCCTTGGCTGGAACTCGGATCATCCAGGACTGTCAGAGAGACATCCTGGGTTCCAACATGAGTCCAGCAAACAGCCACAGAGGAGTCAGGGGACTGAAGCAAGTCTTCCACAAACTGAGAATAGAGAGCTGAGGCTGCTCAGGTTGGTATTTTATCTCTGTGGATAAATATCTGATATCAGGGTGTAACTTGGACTGGATGGTGTCTGGAGGTGTTTGCCAACCTCAGAAAATTAGTAATTGTGTAGCTCTGAATAAGGATTGACAATTGCCATATTTATATAAGATGTGTGGAAGATAGGGTCCGGCGAGCGGAAGATATTGCGCTGTATGGGAAGACAGGGTCACCCCCCCACACACATAACCAATAGTCATATTAAGTTAGCCAATAGTATGAAGCTTATTACATAAGCAGACAGATATGATGACAAAAACTGCAACATATATAACGCTGTGTAACACTAAATAAACTGCCATTTTGCCATCCATCATATTGGTGTCTGTAGGTACTTGGCCCAAGCAGTCTGAGGTGACTGACCGTGCCGTTCCTGAACCAGGTCGCCACGCCTTGCTGAGGCAACAAAGATGTAAAGAAAAAAATTTTCAGAACTTTTAAAAATGTGTAAATAATCCCTTTGTTCTTGTAAATATGGTCTTAGGTGAAGAGGGACTGAGCACTTATTTAGATCAAAAGGAGTATTTCTACTTATTTAAAAGGGGTTGGTACCAAACTCTTCAAGGATTTATAATTAAAACTTCTAAAACTTATAAGGTTACTTTATTTGCTTTAAAGTTACTCAAATTACTGGCTTCTTATTACCTGCAGTTTAAATATTTGAAGTAGCTTGAAAAGTTACTCTTCACACAGAGTATACATTGATTCTCTCATGATTTTAAAAGTTTATATTTATATTAATGGTCCCAAGTAAACTATTTATGCAAGACAGCCCTGATCACAGAGTCTTAGAATCCTTTAGATTGGAAAAGAGTTCTAAGATGACAAAGTTAAACCTTTGACCAATCACTGTCCTGTGAACTAGACCATGGAACTAAGTGCCATGTCCAGTCATTTCTTCCCCATCTCCAGGGATGGTGACTCCATCACTTCCCTGGGCAGCCAATTCCAATGCTGAATAGCACTCTCCATGAAGAAATTTTTCCTGATGCCCAGCCTGAACTTCTCTTGGTGCAGCGTCAGGTCATTTCCTCTTGTCCTGATGCAAGGTGCCTGGGAGAAAAAGCTGACCCCCAACATCTACACCCTTCTTTCAGGGATTTGTAGAGACTGATAATGTCTCCCCTCGAGCTTCCTTTTCTTGAGACAAAACAACCCCAGCTGCCTCAATTGCTTCTTATAGGACTTAACCCCTAGACCTGTCATCGGGTTTTTGTCCTTCTCTGGACATGCTCTAGCACCTTAATGTCTTTCTTGCAGCAAGGGGCCCAGAACTGGACACAGCACCAGAGGTGTGGATTCAGCAGTGCCAGGTTCAGAGGGACAGTCACTGCACTGTCCAGTCTTATTGGACTCACCATTGATGATACAAACCAGGATGCCATTGGCCTTCTTGGCCCCCTCAGAACACAGCTGGATCATCTTCAGGTGCTGCTCACCAGCACTCCCAGGCCCTTTTCCACCAGGCAGTTTTCCCGCCACTGCCCCAGCCTGTAGCACTGCATAGGTTTGTTGTGACTGAAGTTTGGGGCCCAGCACTCCACCTTGTTGGACCTCATACCATTGGCCTCAGCCCATCAATTCAGCCTGTCCATACCCCTCTGCAGACCCTCCCTGCCCTCCGGATAAACACTCCCACCCAGCTCCATGAATGGACAGATGGTGCACTCAAACGCCCCATCCAGATCATGAATAAAGATACTAAACAGGGTTGGACACAAAACTGAGCCCTGGGGAACTGCTGTAATGACAGGGCACTGACTGGATGCAACTCCTTTGCCCTCCACTCTCTGGGCTAGGCCACCCAGCCAGTTCTTTACCAAGTGAAGAGAGCACCTCTCCAAGCCATGAACTGCAGCTTCTCCAGAATGCCATGGGAGATAATATCAAAGGCTCTGTTGAAAAGCATAAAACCATGGAGAATGTGGCTGCTTTGACTTTTGTTTTACACAGTCAAAATCAATGCTTGCTGCATCCTTTCTGCCTGCAACATGAAAGTATTTGGCCTTAATTTGAGTACCAAGACAGTTTGGTCCTGGGTCTGTACTCTTAAAAGAAAATAGAGGAGCACACTTCCCCTCTTTCCAGAAAATCACTGTTTTTCCAAAGAACAACCCACTCAAGCTGTTCCTTACAAGTCTGTCTATGAAAGAAATGAAAATGAGAAGTTATCTTCCTAGAGTCTTCCTGAAATGTGGCTGAGAATGGGTTAAAAATCCCTTCCAATTGTGGTGGGGTCAGCTCCTCTGGGCAGCTCCTGAAGGAGCAAAGGAGCACTGCTGTAACCTACAGGATCTCAACACAAGTTAAAACCAAACAGCAGTAGGCATGAAAATTTCATGCACTACCTGTTCTAATGTCTTCATAGCTCCTGTCTGTGTCCCCAGTTCCCCCATCAAATGCACAGAAAAACCTACCAGCCTGCAGAAAGAAGAATTCTTACAGTCCTGTAATTGGAACAGCTACCTCAGGGCACAACTGCAAAGAAAATACCATGGTCAATGTATTAGCCTGAGCTCCTTGTGGCCAAGATCAAGCAACAGCTTCAGTACGCAGAAACTTCTTCCTGGTCAGAGAAACAACTTCATAGCAAGTGAGAAGTTCCACCTGGTTGTGGAAAATCAAAACCTCGTGTTCAGGTATAACTAAGTCATGTCCTGAGTGCCCAGGGAGCTTTAAATTCATGGCTTTTGACTTCTGTGATCCAATAGAAGTAATATTGCTTTCAAAACATCTAGAATTAACTGATATTTTCTGTCTGTATTTTAAAAGCTTCAATTTACATTTACTTTATCTGCACTAGATGCAAGACATTTCTGAGTTCATCTGTACCTCCTTGGTTTTAAAATACTTTAAAATAATTTTTAAACATTATGTCAAAATTAATGAAAAAAAATCCCTTCATTTCGGGTTCTAATTTATGTCTTTCAGACAGAAGCACTGTTACTTCATGTATTGTTTACAGACCATATCCATCATACTCATATCCTGAAATAAACAGGAACATTGCTCAGTTGCTCTCAGTTATGTGCATACCCATTCTCCTGTGCATCCATTATATTGCTTTCTCACTTTCCTATTTATAGATAAAATACACTATTTTCTTCAAGACCCCTTTTCATATGTCTGTTTAGAGAAAATTAGCAGATCACAACACTTGGGTAAAAGAGAAGCACATTATATGAAGCCATTTCATGACAAAGAATTAGAGCTGATGTTTCCCCCACTTTTTTCCTTCAGTCCTCACAGCCTTGTACGTCTTCCCCATGTACTCTCTGGAGTAAGTCGTACCTTTAATTTCCTGTGTGTGCAGAACTGATCACACAAATCTCCAATT
Source organism: Sitta carolinensis (assembly GCA_032173965.1). Taxonomy (NCBI): domain Eukaryota; kingdom Metazoa; phylum Chordata; class Aves; order Passeriformes; family Sittidae; genus Sitta; species Sitta carolinensis. The sequence goes on from CM063313.1 coordinate 54,589,804, forward strand.
ATGGTGTTCTGCCCTATCTTATGTTTAGGAAAAAGCAGGTAATGAAACAGTTTCAGGATTCATCTCAAGAAGAGGGAAGGCAACAGCAATTTCACGTTGCACTAGCTCTATTACAGTGAATCTATAAAAGGATAAGCAGCACTGAGACATTTCATTGACTAATTCATAGGATATAATCAATTACTCTGCACCACTGGCCTTTTTACTCCTTTCTGCTACTTACATTGTGTACTACAGCCTGTGATATTATGGCAAGAAAAATGGACAGTTTTGTGACCAGCTACACCACAATGCAGGACAATTAGAAGACTTGTAGAGGATTGCTTTTACCCCTTTTGTTGAGAAAGGATCAGTTGTTATCTTGCTGTAACAACTTCCCACCTACTCAAAATGTCTAAAGAGCAAAATTACAAATCTGGATTGCCAGACAAGCCAAGGAGCTGCTCCAAATTCCAGGCACAAATCCTTGCCAGCAGTCCTCAGTTGGTATTGCAGGACACACAGAAACACACCTCTCAGAGCTGCACAGCACTGCAGACCCCAATGCAGCACCAGACTCAGAAACAAGGCTTTCAAGTTTCTGTCCTCAGTCTGAGCTGCACAACATCCACCTTACAACTCAGAGGGCTGGCACAGATTGCCACTGAGGCTTAAAGACACTGGCTCAATTGTTTTCATTTCTTTTCAGAACAGGGTTGCAAGACAGAAACCACAAAAATGGTCACATTTTAATTCACCAGAAAAACACAAATAATGGATGGTGAAAGACTGGGAAACAAGAAAGAATGACACTAGTATTGTATTACAAATGTAAGTAAAGTGGCTGAAAGATTGGCAGATCTCTACAATGTGTTCTAGAACCATGCAGAAGTAATCCTGAGGCAGATTTGTGTTCTGCAGCTTACAAAAAATGCTTATTTATTTATTTATTTATCATTTATTGATGAATCTTCAAGAGTCTGCACTACCATGTTGAGCTACACAATACACTTCCCCATTACTCATCTGTGATCTGCACTCAAGTTAATGGCTTTCCCAGCCAGAATTTTCAAACCTTGGATTGATCTCTCTTGATGCACTTCTGCTGCACTTGAGGACCTGATGAATCCCGCAATGTCTGCTAGCCTTTGATCTTAGGGGAACAGAGGCAGGCAGAGTCACTGTTGGACCTGTTGGCTGCTTCTCCCAAATTGAAAGGCCTCTTGCCTTGCCTTTTCAGCTGCACCTGAGCCCCTTTGCATTTCCAGCTTCTTCCTCATCACCCTGGCCAGACTCAATCAATCACATCATGGTACCAGCTGGGTATGGCACAAACACAAGGGAAATATAAAGAGCAGCCTTGATGTCTGCCAAATGGTGCATTGGGGCTGTAGCACAGGAGAGTGAATCCTCCTCCAATGCAGCAAGGGAGGGATGAATGCTCTGTGTAGGTCCTACAAGAGGTGACCACCACACAAAGGCTTACAATTGCTCCAGAGCCTTGAGACAAAGACAATTTTGAAAATTTTATGGCAGTTACTGACAGTCTGAACAGTTATCTAAACACATTTTAAAAAAATTCCAGTCTTAAGAGACCATAAAGTAATTACTATAGAAGTATTAGTGAAGGAATTATTAACTTCTAATTCACTGAAGTTTTCCTATTGTATACATTAAGTGAGGCCTGGGGCCTTTGCAGTGAGGATAAAAGGGAGTACCAAATGATTATCCTTCGCTGACTGAGTCAGGAATCCCATGGAACAGGCTGTGTGTTGATATGTAAGAAAGGATTGCAAGGTGATGCTTTTGCATAAGGAGGGTGACTGGAAATACCAGGGATAACTTTATTCTGGTAGTTCCTTATTTTCTGAACGCTAGACTTCACAATCTTTGTGGTCTTGCAGTGTCAGTTTGAGATAGGTTATGGGTTCAAGACTATTGTTTGGAACTCTGAACATTGTGGTAAGTCAAAACTACAAGGATTTTACTTTCTTTAAGTAGGAAACTGGTTCAGTAAACTGTTGGGGCACTAATGTCTCAGTGCAGTTTATTAATTCAAGTGGGTGTTTTTCTTGCTGCCTTTGAGATGGGGAAACTCAAACCTATAAGAGTTTCTTACATCTATCTACATCTGAAAGGATAAATACAGTCAGAAAAAAATGCATATGTTTCAAACCCAGAGCTCAGGGAACCATTCCTTCTGCAGGTGTTGGCTGGAACCCCAGTTTTATTTCTGCTCTTTAGAATGAAATTTTCACTTGTAGGCAACAGTATTTTCCTCACTCAGAATGTATTTTTTTTCACAAGGTAGAATAATTTTCTTCATAATATTGAGTTAATTTAACTTGAAATTATTTCTAAAATGCATCATTTTGGGAGTACTGATCTTATTATGCTACTTTTTTCACATTTTTTCTCGGGCAACTTTCATCTGAGGTTGAAACTCAACCAGGGTCCTGTTCATGGCGCATACCTGTAGACATCAAATTAAAATTTAGATAATTGTGGCTCCCAATTATTTTTGTAGAATAACATTCAGGTCTTGTCAAGACCTAACAAATACCTCTTGTCAGTTCTGAGTGAGGATTGTACTGATAATATAATGTAATCAAATAAATAGGCTTGAAGGTAGTATATTCTTTATGGTGTCCAGAATAGGTATATTCTAAAGAATATGTCTTTTAAAGAAATAATTATTTCTCTAATTTATTTTCTTTTTTAGATGCAGTAACAGTATTAGACTTGATATCCAAGATGTCTAAATGTGCTTTTAACTTATATAGGCTTAATTTAAGCACAACTTTCAGTCTGCTTCCTGAATAATTTAGAAATGTAGTTGCCTAAAGGTAACTGAAATATGGATGAGCGTGAGTGCTCACAAAAGTGCCTCACTAAAATGCAGCTCAGTGGGAGGTTTCACTGCTGAACACTGACTTATTCATGGACAATTTATATGAGTAAATGTTGAAGTGAACAAATGTTGTGAAGACAGTGCCAAAAAGGGAATCCTGGTGGCCACCTGGGGACATGCACTGTGTACTACAGCATCTTCAGCTTGCTTTTCTTTGGTGGCTGTACACAAAGGCAGTCAAAAGCAAGCAATGTTTTGTATTTTTGGACATGATCCAGCAGTCTGCTGAGGGGCTAAGAAGGCCAAGGGCATCCTGGCCTGTACCAGCCATAGTGTGGCCAGGACAGTGACTGTCCCTCTGCACTCGGCACTGGTGAGGCCACACTTTGAGTCCAGTGTCCAGTTTTGGGCCCCTCAATGCAAGGAAGACACTGAGGTGCCGGAATGTGTGCAGAGAAGGCAAAGAAGGAGGGGAAAGCTCTGGAGCACAGGTCTGATGAGAAGAGCCTGAGGGAGCTGGGGCTGTTTAACTTGCAGTAAAGGAGGCTCAGGGGAGACCTTATCAGTCTCTACAATTCCCTGAAAGGTGGGGGTCAGCTTCTCTCCCAGGCAAAAAATGATAGGAAAACTCAGTATACAAGAAAACTGATGTAGGGAGCATAAAGGAATATGCATGATAATGGATTCAGGCTTATGAGGAACTGAGCAGCAATTTCACTGTGTGAAAAAGGAATAAAGTTTTGGTTCACGCTGAGGTAATATTCCGTTTTCATTTGTTTCTGGGAATTTCAGATGAGGTCTTCTCTTGCAGAAAACTTGTGACAAAATCAGAGTGTCCTGTTTAATACCTGTGCTGTGGCCTCAAGCCACAAGTCATTGTTTGCATGTATAGAACTCAAAACACAGAAAGAGGATGCTGGTGATGAAATATGTGCAATTACTTGGCACATTTTGTAACTTCTCATTGGCAGGAATGTAAAATTCCTCACTCCAGACTTTGGCATTATGCAATTCATTCCCTATGACTCTGTCTTTTTTTCTCTTCCTATGAAATTGCTGTCCCTCTTCTTTTCTCCTTTTGCCTCTTCTCTTCTAGCAGTCACATGATACTTACTTTTCTTGTTTGGATTTATTCCAGTGTTAATATCCAACCCTAAACTAAAAATACATAGAAAACAATTTGTATTGGCCCTGTCCCTGGCCTGCTGAGCCTTTATTATTTGCCTGATTTGTTATTCTAGTTAATAGTATTAACTATTATATATAGGCTATATATAGGCTACTTATGCCTGCTAATGCAGCACAAAAGCAAAATGAATTGATAGTAATGAGAAGCTTTTAGATGCAATATTTAAGCAATAATGACCCCTGAGTCAAACATTTCCTGGCAGCTAATGACTGGCTGGAAGAGTAAAAGGTCTAAGATAAACCCAGGGGCTTTTAACCCAACCCACTATTAGCTGCCAGGAAATGCCAGACTTAGAGAGGACTAATGCTATTATACATCATAAAAACATAAAGAAAATCTAATTGCTTTTCTGCATGTTTTAGTGCTAAAAACTGAATATCAAGTTTCCATGGATCGCTCCCTTCACTTGTGTTTTTCTAGGTGTTAATCACCAGTTATCAAAATAGAAACTGAAAATAATTCATTTGGTCAGTAACGTTATTTGGAGCTGATAATTCACCTTAAAGTGTAAGCCCAGTGAAGGCATTATTGCATCACACTAAATCATTATATAAATTTAAGTTATCACAAACATGAATATCCATGAGATCTCAAAAGATAAATGTCACACTAACCATAGACTACATTTTATAGCTTTATACATCTTTGTGCTGATACAGGAACAACAAGCATTTGGAAAAGAAGATATGTAGTTGCCATCCTCCAACCAATACAAGCTGGAAGTAAACATTTTTGCATCTTCTATTCTTGAATAGATAAGAAAATAGGTAAGAAATTTTTCTCCAAACCAGGTCAGTTGCTATTATAGAACAAAAATAAAAGTTTTCAAAAATTCATGATCTCATGTTTCATATGATATATTGGATGTAGTTTCCCATATTTCAAATGCCTCTGACTTTTCCCCTGAAATTCACCCTATAGTTTTGTTGCATTGTATATTAACCTTAAGACACCATGATTCCTTTACCCACTGCTCCTGCCTCATCCATTTACATGTCCTTGTTCTCTTTGTAAACAAATCTCACCTCTTTTGACAGATATCCTGGTGTTCTTGGAGACAAAGCTTTGGTTTATTACTTATAAAGGGGATTTGTTGTAACAAATTTTTTCCCAGAGCATTATGTTTGGATGGGAACCACAGCTGGACAAGCAGAGAGAAGGAGCTATTACCTGCAAAATGGAAGGCAGTTTGAATAAAGGAGTAGCCCATTTGGAAAATATTACTCTTTTCCCTGCTGAATGACTGGGCATTGCAATATTTATGCTGTTTCATCTAGAGTACAGGTTCTAGAGTGCAGCTATTGCCATAGTTTTGCTATTAACAAAAGCACTTCCACCCACCACAGATCAGCTTCACAGTGAAATTTTGTGTATCCTTCTTTTCTGAATACTATCCAAAGGCTTTATTTTTGTATATACACATTTTTATTCCAGCGAGCTCAAAATTTGTTCGTGAGTAAATTTTTTCAGTGATTTGTATGTCCCCTGCTGATTTGAAGTCCTAGAGAAAATAGAGAGTTAATAAATCAGAGCCAATCCAGGAGGAGTTATACAACTCAGACAGCACATGCTTAGTTAGGGAAACATAACTTCATTGAAATGAAGAAGAGACATTACAATGTGCAGACTCACATCTATAAAAGACAAAAAAACAAAGAAAAGTCTAGCTACAGCCTTTTCCTACTTGGGTCCCTATCATTACAACCATATTTAGTATGCAGAGAAATGTCTGTTGACCAAAAACTAGTTGAGTCCAAAAATCCTGAAATTCCTTGATACCTATGTTAAGCTACAAAATCTACCATATATAAACACCCCTGGCTAGTTCAAAGCTTGAACATCTGGGAATGCATAGCTTAGTTCATTAGCAATTAACAACAATGCAGATGCTGCTACTCAGTGACTTTGTAGTAGAGAGATTTAATCCATAATTCATTTAAGGATGTTCCAGCTGTCACAGAAAGTTATATTTAATAGCTACTTTCCAACATGCCATATTTACTCTGAAACCCAGTCAGAATTTTGGTTCTTCAGCACCACAGGGTACAGGGCAGAAACTCTTCTGTCACCTCTTAGTCTCCATAGGGATTTGTGAATGTGTCCCAAAAAGTACCATTAACATAGACAGTACAAATGATATTTTAATACATCTGTCATGTGAGAGAGCCCAAGCTGTTGCCCGTCACAGGAGTCAAACATCAAGAGCAAAACATGTCTCAGAGTCCATCACCTCTGCCCTGCTTCTCTTTGCCACAATAATCCATAAAATAAAATGCTCAAAAAGCATTATTAATAATTTCTCAACATGGTTCTTTCTTGAACTGGTAAAACCATAAAGAAACAGTTGTCTGTTCTTGTTTTATATTGGAGTTTCATTTACTACCTGTGTTGCTCACTTTTTTAGGATAACTGAGGAAAAGCACTGAACCCAGATCAAAAAGAACATTTTTGCACACAGACTTAAAAGCCAAGCCTTACACTAAAATTGTTTCTTTGAACATGTTTTTCTTTACTTGTTTTGGATTGGTATAAAGGGCTGGAACTGAGTCCTACTGATTTGAGTTATCCATTTTTGATTACTGTTACTTAAATAACAGTGACACTTTCTCTAGTTCCAACTCCTAGGACACAAACCTGCTTCTTGCTTGGTGTGACAGATTCTGCATGAGGAATCACTAGCACAAGGTGTTAGTGCAAGGTCTGCCTATTGGAGTGAGTTAACAAACTAGCTTTGTGCCCTGGGGGACAAAGAACTTGTAGATAGTTTTAATCACAAATAGAAGACTAGTAGATCTGAACTGGTCCTCTTTTTTCATCTGTGCAGTGCAACATCTTCGTGGTATTTCTGTAGGGATAGTTTGAAATCATTGTAATGATTTAGTTATGATTCACCCAGTACCAGTTCAGGCAGCACCTCACAATACCTGGTGGCACTGAGCCCACAAGGAGTGGCAAGAGGTTTCAAGCTGGTGAGATGTTGATGGTCAGAGGACGGAAGTCCACAGCATCTCCCTTTTCATCCTTCTGGTTAAGTCACACATCACAATAAGACATAGAACTGTCCTATTTGCATCTGCTGGATAAATTTTATTACTCATGAAGCTTAGCTAAGATGGAACTGAGCCTGAATGATATCTCTCCTTTGGAAAAAAAAAAAAAAAAAAAAAAAGCACTACACAATTAAAAGTATCTAGGATGATTTGAGACCTTGGATATATAGATACCTCTCTCTGACAGTAATGTACCAGCATTTATTTGAAACACCAGTGATTGCTAATCAAGTGCCTGAGAAGTATTTTCACAGATCATTTCCCTATCTGGATAGCTGTTGCAAAAACACCAAAAAAATTAATTCCATCACTAACTTAATAATATTTGACAGTATAAGAATGGAAATGCCTTGTGGACAATAACACGTGGCCCATAGTCTCATCCCTGAGAGTAGCCAGATGTAAGACCAGCCTAAGAAATCGTGTATGTACATGGAATGATCTTTGTCCTGAAAGGCTTTTTCAGATTCTAATAATACAGGCAGAGCATGGGAGATGATAACAGACAACAAGACAGGCAGTGATTTCAATATCAAATGATTATTTATCTGTTGTAGACCTCAAAATAGAGGACTTTCTTAAGGAGGTTGTGTAACTCTGAAGACCATCCCCCTTATTCTAGGAGGGGAAGGAGGGTTAACTTCACAGAACAAAAGAGGCCAACCAAAGTAAATCCTATTGCTCTCACTAGGTTTGGTGTAGGACTTCCAGAGAAGCTGGCTACATGCAGAATACACATGCTTCTAGCTCTTTTGCTCCCCTAGCTTTCACTCTTTACAGATCCTAGAAACCAAATGACTGCTCACAAATATAATTTATCATATTGCAGAAGTCAAGTCATGCTCCTTGTACTTGTTGCAAAACATGACAAGATGTGCAGAGGTTCTTTGTTTCTGATAGTTTTGGACTTGTTCATTAAACCTTTCTTTCTAGTAAGTATATAAGTTGTGACTCAGATGTGCTGCATATGAGGAAGCAAAATGCTCAATGAAACTCTGCAGAAGGGTAGAGTTTAGAAGTAAAAAGCTAGGGTAAAAAAACCTTTAAGAGAACCGTAGCACCAAGTTATCTTTCTATTCCTAGGATAGTATAGGTAGTCAGTTTTCAGACTACACTGGAGAAGTTTTCTTCATTTTGTTGGAAAAATAAAATTGTGCTAAACAAGTTTAATCTATTTTCCAAAGTGAAAGGAAATGCCATGCCTGGGTTCTAGCATCAATTAATAAACATAACTACAGCTTAATACAAATGTTGCTTTTCATTACTTTATGTTATAACAACTTACTTTAATGTGAAAGCTGAAAAAATCAGGAATCAAAGCTCCTGTAAGGCACCAGATATTTAACGTGAGTTCTCTTCAGGCTTGCTGCTGCAAAAATGCATGAAAAAGAAAGTTCCCATGTGTGGTGTGTTGGAAAGCAGGAGATAACTGAATTTATAAAATTATCTCAATTTCATGGTATTGAAATTTACATTGGAATGAACTACCTACAGTCTAATGAAGACCCTGGTGGGGTGTTGCCTTAATATTTCTATTATTTAAAGGAATAGGCAGTAGAAATCTTAGGCTTTCAATAATAGTTAACACTACATAAAAATGAATGTACACACAACTTCCAATTCAACACCATAATATAAGATGTTGCCCTTTTTTACTATAATTTTTCCCACAATTATTTCAAGCAGGATTTTTAGTGCAAATTACATTTCCCGTTTACCATTACTATTCCCTCATTTAAGTATGTATTTTTATCAGTGACAAAAGTATGCTAATGTGTATTTCTTCATTTCTTTTTAAGAGGGGAAAGTATGGGCAAGTTTTCTGCATGAAAGTTAATTCTCCATGTCTTATCATTTTCTAATAATGTTTACTCAAGTGCAAGTACAAAACAAATTCAAAGTTCTGGCTGATTTGGATTCTTGACCCTTAGCAACAGAAGATTAATTTCCTGGGACATGAGTGGAGGTCTGCTGGAGAAGTGCTTCATCTACTGGATCTGCAACTATGAAACATTTCTGAAGGTAAAAGCTTTACAAGTTAACTGTAGCTAATATGCTGATAGTATGCAGGTAATTCTGTCAATATCATTGAAGGACACCCTTGACAGATTTTATACAAGCAAAGTTGTGTCAATTGAAACTGTTTCCTTTATTCTCTTCGTATCATACAGCAGTCTGAACTTTCTAACTGAGTCTCCTAAAACTGGTCATTCTGTGTTCTGGTCAGAAGTAGTTTGTACTACGATAATTGTCTGTGCAGAATAAATTAATTTAACCTCAACAGACTTGGAGCTTTGCATCCAGCTGGAGGCTTTGGACAAGACCCAGGTCTACATCTCAGAGGTGTTCTGTGGACGCTGAAATTTGAATCGGTTTTTGAAAGAGATTTTGCGTTTTAGCTTGTGCTTTCAGAAGCACTAAGACAACAATGAAACAAGATTTACAAAGGTTTTCTGAAGAAGTTACAGCACATGTATGTATATCAGCAACTCTGGAAAGCTTGCAGAGCTCAGGAGCTGATCAGCATAGAAAACTGCCCCTGTGTGGGAGTGAGGGATGTAGGAGAGGATGCCACTCCACCTGCACCCAGTGGCCTGGCAGGGCTGGCCAGCCACAGCTAGAGAGTAACGCTGGAGCCCTGCAGAGCACCTGTATCCACCCTGGAGAAGAGCAGGGAGGGAAGCCAACAAGGATATCCTGATGTGGGTATAGCAAGCTGCAGGTGAAGGAGTGTGGGAAAAAGGGGCAATGTGCCATACATCATTTAAACATTTCCATGCACATCTTGAGTGCCAGTGGGATGCTCTGCACCCCAGTCAGCCACCTCTAAATAAATTCTTGAATGTGCAGAGCAACTATCCCATATTAGTTTAAAAGACCAGGTGATTGGGTCCACGACTTGCCCAGGATATTTTGGTGGTAACCATAGCTACACACAACTTGTGTGTTTCAGTACCTACTCCTCTATATGCTAGATTATTTTAAAGTGCAGGTGGCATTCACTAAATTTAATACTGATATCAAAAATCCCTGAGAATAAAGAGCTCCCACTCCCTATCCATCCAAATATCATGGGAGTGACAGAGAATTCAAAAGTCTCTGCTAGATAGAATGGAGAATCTAAAATGAGAAACATAGTAAAACAAAACTAAAACCAAAAAACATACCAAGCTGATACATCCAGGATTCAAGAAGAAAACAAAGCCACTGATCAAAAAGCTCCAGCTCCTACTACATATCCTTGCAGGGTCCCTTCAACACTTCATGAAAGGAATCCTCCACTCACAAATCAACAGAATTTCAAAGATGGAGGGGAAAAAAGTGAATTTTAAAGCAGTCAGTATGAAACAGACTTTGTTTCACCATAAGAGCTCCACCAGGACTGTTGTGCAGAGATGCTGGCTGTCAGGAACAGAGAAGTCCAGGTTCAGCATTTAGGGTGAACCACTAAATGCTATTCAAATGCAAAATAGGGAGTTGGTATAGCTTCTGTACAGAGGACAGTGACTGATGTACTGTGATCAACAGCACATGAAAGTAATTATATTAACCAGATATATGAGTTTTACTCTAATGAATGGGAAATACTGAGATGTACTTCAAGCCACACAACTTTTCTTTCTGTTCTTCAGAGGATTCTATGAAACATCCATTTCAGAAACTATGCACTGAAGGAAACACAGTGTAATTTAGGGCAGCATTTGCACCCCAGTAAGAGGAAATTAGATGCCTTACGCATTGTTTGTTTGCTTGTTTTTATATCAAAACATACTTTCCTAATATTTTCCCTTCAGTTGTAAGATTTGTATAGAAATTTTGTGGAGACTGTTAGTAACTGTCAATATATATATGGACTTCAGTCAGCAGATGTTATTTATATTATCAGGAAAAATCTGTACATATTGAAAGGAACCACTTCTATTTAGATGCATATATGTCATTACTAGTCCAAAGTTTGATAGCTACCCTAGAGAGAGTGCTCGATCTCTTAGGTCTGACTGGATTTTTATTGCCAGTGTGAAAACAATTGTGTGTCAAGGACCATTAAGTCAATGCAATCTTTGCCATCACAGAGAGTCAGTCCCATATTGTGGTATATCTTGTACCTGCAGTGTGGCGGTGTCTGCGTCTTCTCCGCTCCGGCTAGCCCTGGCACCACTGCAGCGAGGGCACGACTCAGTAGTGAGATGAACTTTGTCGAACCCGTGGGTCTTGGCTTGTCTGCGGAAGTGAGCGGCGTGGCAGGGCAGAAAGAGGAAGGCTCTGCTTGAGCTTAAACCATTGGTTTTATTCGTCCCGCAGCGGAGACCCCCAGTCACAGGTGGCAGCCCAGGTGAAACCCTGCTGCGCACCTGAATACAGCAGCTGATAAAGGGGGGAGGAACTCGGGGTAGGGTCTGACTTGGGACCAATTAGGGATAAGCAAGGGATGTCTCTCTAACTTAGTGACATGTAGGGGAACAAACCCGAATACAGTGGGGGGGAAAAGCGGGAATTCCATCCAATCACTCTGTGATCCTGTCAGAACTTTCCAGGCTGAAGGTGAGGTCTCAGAATGACAGGCAGGGTCTGGGGGTTACATAACTCAAGATTGACAGGTAACAGAAACTGGGGAGATGATTCAAATAGGGGAAGAACATAGGGGGTACATAGAACGAACCATATAACAATATAAAAATTAAAAAAACTTAAAAAGCACACTGCTACACTGCAAAAATCTTTTTGCCTGCAAAGTTTTGCCATTGCTGTTATATAAATCTGACAATTGTCCAGAGATTTGTAATTACTGAGTTTGACAAGAGATTGTAAGAACTTCAGGAAGTCTGAATTTCATTATTGTACAGTTAGAGAAACAGAGGCACTGGTAAAATAAATAATGTGTCCAGTGATAAGATACAAAGGAGACAGAGGAGATTAGATATGGAAAAAATCCTGCAGTAAAAACTTTCATGATATTATGACTTTCTCGTTCACACATCAGTCATGCTGCTCACTGAACCATGTATCCATCTCCTTTTTTGTAGGTGTTGTGTGGTATGTGTTCTACAGGAGACTAAACATAACCCCATAAAATTTCCCAAAAAGTTTATCTCATAGGGTTTTCACTACTACTAGGAGTTAAAAAACTCCTAGTAGTGATTTGTGATGATGGCTGTTGTAATTAAATGGCTTGAACATAATATTCTGTAATAGCTCTATTTCTGGCCTGTATCTTGTAACTCAATGAGATTCCAAGACTACATAAAGAAGCTACCACCCTCTGTAGGAGCTGAGAAGGGCTACGGGGACCACCCCCCGCCTTGTTGGAAGGAGGAGCAGTACTTCCATGAGATCGCTGGAGCGCTGGCTGTCTCGGTTTTGCAAAAGGGAGCCCGGGAGGAGGGATGTCAATGCCACAGGGTGTGGTGGAGCGGTGGTCAGGGTGCTCAGAGAGTTTGCAGGCCGGGAAGCAGTGGGAGGGATCTGCCACCGTGGTGCACCAGGAGGCAGATGTAAACACGCCTGGCTCCAGGAAAGGCTGTGTGAGGACAACTTCAAACGCAACCAAGTCCCACACCTTTCTACTCCTTGGCCTGCTCCTACAAAGAGGCTGCCCTTTCTCTGCCTGGCCCATGACATTGTTTTAACACGTGACGAATATCACTTAATGCTTGAAGAAAACGTTGAAGATGAGAAGTGTTTTCTAAAGCGCTTAAGTGTCATAATTAGTAAGGAAAGTACTGAATTGCTGGCAAGAAGGCAAGTAAAGGACAATTGTAAAAAAAATTAATCGTATGAGGGGTTTTTGCATGAGCTGTATGTTGATAGTTTTGTGGTAATATTCCTTGTCACAACTGAAAGAAAGCTCATACTATTGCACTGATTAAAACTTAGGAGGATTTCATGGCCAGGTGCTCACTGCAAGATACAAAACTTTTAGCTAAAAGGTTTTATTTTCTAAAACTCTAAAGAGATAGAAAACAGCTACAAAAGCTGTTAAAACTTTAAAGAAACAGAGAATACACACATGTGGGCTATTACTCCTCTTTTCTAAATTAATCCTTGGAGAGCCAGAGTGGCACAGTAAGAAATTTGTAGTTTCACATAATATTTGTGTGAAGCCCAGCAAAACTTGGCAGATAAAGAAATGGGTTTGTAGTATGCAAGTGGTTTGGCATTTTCTCTTGGCTTCTTCAGAGTAGCCTAGTTTGACAGTGAAACTGTTTGATAAATGGAAATACTTTGCTCAAAGTAACCAAGGAAAAAAGGTGAAATTATCCATGAATTTTAATTACACATTTTATTTAAATTGGAAAAAAAAAAAAATTATTCCCGGCAGCATTTCTCAGACAGGTCAATAAGCTCTTCTGGAGGCAGTAATGTCTTTTTGCTCTTTTTACAGAACCTCATAAAGTTTTTACATATCCAAGTGAATTTCTTCCACTTGTAAGCCATAATTAAAAATGTGGAGCCTCTCAATCAGAGGAAGATGGATATTGGAAAAGCCTCATTTATAGTTAAAATTAGGTTGAAATTCTGAGAGTACCTGAGGGAAAGAGAAAACATTTTCCTTTAATTGTAAACTGAAAGTCAAACAGAACATCAAATTCGTTGTAATGTGAATTTCAATCTTTTTTCCTCCTTCTTTGGTTTGTACTATTTGTAAAACTCCTAATTCAGAAAGTAATGACAAACTACTGATACCTCTATTCCCTGTTTATGTTCAGCAACCTGCTTGTAGCATTAGCGAACAAAATACTTCTATTCTTTTCCAATTAGTATACAAAAAGAGCTAGAAGAATAGATCAAATATTTTTCTGACCTATTATCAACAGAATAGTTGAAAAATCAATATCTCAGAATCCTTGTTTCTGGTGAAAAGTAAACGGTAAACTTTCACTTTCCATTTCCAAGGTCTTTTTGGAGCCAGATATCATGAAATATTTTAATGTTACATGTAAATGGCTCAAACTAAGAGATGCTGAGATAAATACATTGCCCAAGAAATCATGTATTTTATTTCATTTTGAAAATTGAAAGCTGCTTTAAATTAATTTATTTTCTTTACAATATGAGCCTGACGTACATCCTAGATTCAGCTTTCTTCTTTCCAAAACCAAGTGATACAAAAATATGAATTATTAACACTTTTGCCTATTGTTGGGGGGAATTTTGCAGAGTAATACGTACATGACAATATTTTTCTGCAAAGTGTAAAAAATGTGGAAAGCTAAACAATATCTGTTCTTATATGTGCATGTGTGAATTTAAAAAGTAACAGGTTTTTATATCATCCATTTAATTATCATTCCCTTCAATTTGTAATCCAGCTTTCTCACCAGGAATTTGAAAGAAGAACATGCCAATACAATTTGTCGTGTCATGCTTAACTACAAGCCACCACATGCTTGTGAGACAGTGCAAACAGCCTGAAACTTCATACATGAGCTACACTTTCTTTCCTCAATTAGAAAAATTAAAAAGCACCAAAGTCATTCCTATTCCTACATCCTTTGATTGTAATTTCTAAAAGTGTAATGGTATCAAGTTTGTCAGGTACACAGGTTTTTTTTTAAAATGTGTTTCCAAATGAAACTTTATGGTGACTTTTTTATAAGCATATTTTCCTTCTGTGGCAATGCAGTCAAAAGAGTTTAAATCAACTCACAACAGAGGTAAAACTTTCAAACTCTTCAGTACATGGTAAAAAACACTTGGAAAAGATAAGAACATCTCTTATTTATCATTGTGCACTACTGGTTTCCGTTTGGAAGCCTGTATTTGGATAAGACAAATCTTACATCAAAAAGATGATACCACGACAGAAGCAAACAAACACATTCTGGGGAAATTTCTTTTAATTTAATTTCAGCTTCTCTGCTTTTTCTTGCAGACAATTATTTCAGGAGCCAAGTTGAATTTTACTTCTGTGAAACTGATTTGTACAAATGATGGTGGTGTTATGGGAATCGGACTCTTCCCATTCTTCTTTGAGACTTTCAAGCAACAGGGCAACCTGAAACTGTAATGAGTCAAAAAACACATCTATAAAGTAAGTTTTCACTTGAGCAAACAAAAGCATCTCAGTCTATGTGTCAACAAAGTGTTTTGAAAACATAAAAATACCTGACAGTCGCTTTTGTTCAGAAGCAGGTTAAATGATACCTAGATGCCAGAATAAAGCCTGCATCTTATTTACATCTGCCAGTGTAACACTTACATGATTCATCAATCAGCTTTAAGGCATTCATAACTTTATTTAACTTTCATTCATGAGAATAGTGCAGACCTTGGTGATTTCAGCAGAGGTGGAATCTACCTCTTAGCAAATGGAGATAACAAAAATTTGCATAAAGCAGGAAAGTCATAAAATCACAAAGAAAAAAGAAGCTATTGTAGTTAGGATCAAGAAACTACAGGAAATAAAAATCAAATTAAAAAGCCTTCAATTGACATAACAATTGCTAAGCAGATTAGAATTTGGTCAAAGGTGAAAAAAAATACAAACCAAATTCCAAATCTGAATACAAATGACAATTGCTAAGGAAAGCTATACTAAAGATTAGTAAGAGACATAAACACTTATGGTGGAACTTCATTCCCACTGGAATTTCTTTTCCAATGCCTTAGGGAAGCAACATCCATATTTGTTCAGCAATAGGGAGATGACTTACACAGTCTTTTTGACATCAAAACATGCATTTCTGTAAATCACAGTACTCTCAAAGGCCCAACAGAGTAACAGCAACTGAGGGGCAGACAGGGAAATTTAAGTTTATATGAAGACTCAGTGCAAGATCTTCCTGTCCCCTACAGCCCCCTATTCTTCTCGTTCCCCCTACAGCAGCAGAGAGAGTTGGTCCTTTCTTCCCAAGTCGGCTGTATTGCTGGCTTTGAGGCTGTGTGACAGGAAAGGCAAGGTGATATCACCTTGCTAGAAACACATCTGAAAGCTGCAAAGTAGGAACTTCACCTAACTTGATGATGTCGGAAGACCAAGAGTCTGTCTCAGCCAGAATTCCTTGCTACATTGTGGAGCAGATACCCTCAGCTGCCCCTGTGGTGTTTTGGAAAGACACAGGTATCCAAGTGAAACCCTTTATCAGCTAGTGCATGTGCTGGATGGGGCCAAGCCATGCTTTCTGAATGGCCATTCTTAACTTTGGCTGGGATCCATTTGGATGAACCATTTCCTCATGCACATCTCACAGGAAGGCTTTACATTACCTCTAGTAAATCTACCATCCCTCATAGCGATTGTGACTTAGGAAGGGCCAAACTCATGTGTTCACCTCCTGAGCTGCTGCAAACTGGCCTTGTCTCCTGTGTTGGCACCACTGATGGTTCCCACCACAAGGAGACTCACTCTGCACCAACATCTTCAGAAAATGGTCATTTTTTGAACTATCACAGTAAAGTAGTACTCATAATTAGCAACAAAGATGTTTTTCCCCAACACCCTCCTGGGAAATAGGGTTGGAAAAACTGGAAATAGGCAGGAGGATTGGGGAAAGTGTGCACACATACATACATGTGTAGAGACAGACACACAGTCCAAGTTGCTTCATATAGAACAGGAGAAAAAAAAACTGGTTTTAAGGCTTGAATTTGGCTGGTTTTGCTTTTGTACTCCACTTGCTTTCTTGCCAAGCTTAAATTAGATCAGAATAAAAAGCATTGCAGGATTCTTATGAAGGTAGTGTGAAAAACATGTTTCTATTTCTCAGTTAGGAGCAGGGAAGATCACTCTATGGCAACTGATGATGGATGGTTCCTCTCATGATTGAACAAGGACTTTATTGTATATTTACGGAAACTCTCTGCTATGCAATATTTCATTACTTATGGGGGTTTTAATGTCAATTTGAATGAGGTTTAGAACAAGATTTGGCATCATAAAATATTAATAAATATTATTAATAAAATACAAATTGTTATGTGTATTTATCACTATACATGTAACGAATCTCCTCTATTGTCTTTTCAATTTTTTTTTTCTGTAAAATAATTTGTGGGTTCTAACTACTCAGTTAACAGCAGACAACAGCAGACAATATATGAACACTTTTCAGGCATAGGAGTATAAAAAGATGCATTTTAGAGTGAAATCTGTACCTGAAAACATTTAATTTAAAAGAAAAATAAGACCTTAGATAACTGTAATTAGATCTTGTAGCCAATTTTAGCTTGCTATTGGAAAGCCATGGGATATGATCTTACAATAAAATACATGCTGCTCTGTTTGGTCACAAAAAGGGAATTAAATCTGGAGTTTTCCCTGTGACTTTGTAATATCCTCCTTCTTGCTGGTTTATCAAACCCATATCTTCCATTTTTAGATTTTCACGTGTCCCCATACATCTTTGCCCATAAATTTCACAACTCACCTCTGCCATCTTGTGGGAAAACGTGTTGCTGCTTCTTCACAAAAAGGAAGAAAACTCATTAAACACAATTTGTGTTCTGAAGACATTCCTAGCAGATAGCAGAAGAATATTACTTCCTATCCAAATCAAAAATTAAAATCGCATATTTACCATGAAATAAAAAATTACCATGAAATTAAAACCTGAAAGTAATAATTTCAACAATATCTAAGCATTTGACATCATTAAAACATTTTGTTCTCCTTTTATTATAAAACTCAAAGGGTGTTACACTAAACATCTAGTAACATAATGTCTATACACATATAGAACATTAATGTACTCTCTAAGCTGAAGAAAATCTGTTCTGACATTTATGAAATGCTTTGACATGAGAAAATTGACAATGTGCTCAAAGATGTTTTGGTTATTTTTAGGGAAAATTTCTATAAAACACTTCAGTTTTTAACAAACTGCATTTTACCATGGTTGTTGTGGTTGTTTACAAGAAAGCACCAGCATATGCTAAAAATTGATAAAGGTATTAACACTAACAGGACAAATTTTACAGACATAATTAGAAAATGTAAAAGGTTTCATGTCACTGTATTGCATCTTAAAAAGCAGTAGAATTGCAAAAATATGTCATCATCTTACAAAAATTATCTTTCTTTTTGACACCTCTTCCAAAATTTGCATGATCACAACTATTTTCTGGACCATGCATCTAGGGGAAAGAGAATGTTCTTATGCTTTTAAACAAGGTCAGCAGTGGGACAATAAAGGGCTGTCTTCCCCCTCACTTGATGGAAGAGTTATCATAGCAGGCTGTGGCACAGCATCACTCTGGTTTGTGTGAACAAGAGATGTCAGTGCTGGACCTGAAGCTCACTGAGGACTCCAGCAGCTGCAAAAGAGGGGGCAAGTCTCTGCAGCAGGGGATAGACAGACAGAAAATCAATTTGTGCCTTCCCTCTGACAACAGCAAGGCTTGATCATCTCTGCCATTCCAGGTCATTTCACTCTTTCTATTCTGCTGGTAGGCCTGGGAGTTGTGAGGGACATGGAGACTCTTGAAAGGTTGCATGCTGCATCATGAAGGGACCAAATTTTTTGTAGTTCCACCCAAGTTTTAAATGCATTCTCCACTTGAGATAGACATCAAAATGCACCTTCTGGTAGGTTGAGTACTCTTGCAGCTGCTGTTCCAGGCTGATTGAGTACTGCAGAAATGTTGACAACAGTCTAAGGTGTAGCCATGTGAATTATTCCCCATTAAAAGACCAGATTCAACAATGCTCTCGGTCTGGTCGACTCACTGCAAATATCTTAAATCCAGATGACCTGGTCTGAAAAGCTGAGGTTTGCTGTTGACTGGCTTTGTCAAAATACCAGGACCTATTGTTTAATCTTGGGTGCAGCAGATCCTCCACTCATGCAACTTACTCATCCTCAATGTCCAACAAACACAGACATGTTTATACTGGATTCACAATGAGAGCAAAAGGAAATTGTCCTGTTACCCTGGTCACTGCTCCTCAGGCACAAAAGTCAGCTTTCAGCTGTCTGTGCAACTCTTTGCAAGCTTGTCCACTTTGCAGAGAGATTCCCCTCTCTTTCACTTAGAAGCATATTTAACTCAAAAAATACTCAAATTCATATGACTGTAGTGCATGATGGCCTTTAGATATGAAGTGCATGGAGAGAAAGATTATCCAATGTAAGATTTCTGAATTTTGTGCCATGAAAATATGGGCAGCAGTAACCAGGAAAATGGTGGAAAGACTGCAATTTGAGGAAGGTCAGATGCAAGGCAGCAATTGGACAAAGCAGCAATAAATTTGGGTTCCCTCCCATTTCTGAGTCTTGAATTACATCCTATAGTATATATTTCCTTTGTTCATGAATGAAGGTGGTTAATAATTAGTAATTCTTAATTGCACAAGATATTTTTAACCATAAAACCCACCTTTTCTACTTTTGCATTGAGATCCATTTAAAACTTTTCTGTGTACAGTTAACAGGAGGATGTTAAAAAGGAGGGAATTAATGAGAAACAGAAGTGCAATTCACTCATCTCTCTTTTTGCACGTTTCATATATTCTTCTAATAGTCATTTCCTTTCTCAACCACTGACTATGCATTGATTCAATCTGGAAAGTCTCCAGGAATGTAGTAATATAGAACTTCAGTTTTTGATAAACTGTCACTTCCTGGGATAAGAAAAAATATTAAAAATCATCATTTATTTGGAAAATTGTCAAACTCTTTTGATTTTGTCTGAAAAACAAACAATGAAAGAAAGAAAAGGAACAGATGATGTCTTTGCTTTGTTCCCTCCAAATTTCTCTCTGAACTTGAACAAAAATCATAAAAGAAGAAAGAACATTGCCTTCTGGTTATCCAAGAGGTAAATGGAGCAGTTTATTTCTACAAGTGTCTGCAGCTTTATTATTCACTCACCAGCAGCTCTCACCGTTATGGCACAGCATGTTGGAAGAGACCTCCTAAAAGCCAAACGCGTCAAATAAACATCAAACAAGACAGTCATCTTACAAAGAGGTACCCAAGAAAATTCAGGCAAATTATTTGCTCACAGGCATGTATGAAAGCACATTTCTCAGCTACTGCTGTATGAGTGTTCACCAGTCACTGACAGCTACTTGTCGGGTGGACTGGGTGATGTCAGGCCAGGCCACTGCAGTAAACCATCACTGGTGCAGTAACATGGATACAACAGTTTGTTGTAGTCCTGTGCATACATGTTCTTGGATGGGTCCCATAACAAAGCCTGCAAGTCAAGATTTAGACACTGGAAAAAGAGGTGAATGGAACAGTATGAAAGATTACATTTGAAAATCTCAAAGTACAAGGTGTCAGTCTAGTCATGTCAAAACACCTGCTTAGAACAACTCACACAGTAACTGTGACATATTTTAGAGAAAAATCATGAATATGCAATCAGAACAAAACAGTTTCAGAGCCTGATTGTCACCTCTGTCAATTCCAGCCTTCACTTTCTGTGATGTTGTCTTGTCATTTTTGACAGTGATTATACTTTTGTGTGTTGTATTGCAGATACTACACTTCAGTTGTTTACAAATAAATCTGTATCTTACATTTGCACTGTAAGAGTAGAACATTTTAAGTAAGAAAAATACTCCTCCTGATAATACTCTCACCAAACTCATCATGCATGAGACGCACTTGAGAAAATCATCCTCTGTCACAACTGCATGATATGACCAGCTCTAATAAAATAAAGTCATGCTGGCTGTCTGCAGACAGTATCTGAAACCAGTGTGAAAGAATCCTCAGCTAATAATGCTCATAACAGAACATTTTCCCGCAAGTAAGCAAGCCATTTTTAAAGAAATCATTAACAATTTAAGCTTTTAAAAGCAATGCATTTTAACTACAGCAAGTTATAAAAACCTATTACTGGCTAAACAGTTTATAGAGCTCCCGTGTGCAATGTTCATATTTATTAACAGATTTCTTCATGATGCTATACATTGACTGTTTGCTACTTCACAATGATATAGAACAAGGCAAGCCTTTTTAAAGATTATTTAAGAAAACTGTAGAATCATCATAACAAAAGAGGTATGTAGAAATCTTTATTAAATAGCTACCCACTGGGCATTAGATTTTTAATAATAAATACATCAGTATATACTCATTATTTAGTTTGTTTGGCATGGAGATTAGAGTTTATGAGGGATATTTATCTCAGTTGTCAATAATTATTACAGCATGAATATCCTCTCAAGTTCTAGTTATAAAGGACTTTCAGAGATCAGAATGTAGACTGTATTGGCTAATTTAAATACAATAAAAGATTAGAAACTGCTTTATTATTTTTTTCTGCATTTGTTGTCTCTGATATCAAATCAGGAGTCTTTCACTGATGATGGCTTTAAACGGCATTCCATGTAGACACAGTATCAGATTTATTCTAGGTATTTAATTTTTAATCAGGGGCTTTAGACATTGTTGTAGTAATGACGTATGGGAGATGGGATGAATAACTGTGTGATAAACACTGCCAAGAGAAACGCATATAACTCTGGACCACTTACATTTTCAGTGATAACTTTTAGTGATTTTAGTGACTAAATTTGACATCAGAACTCTGAGCAATTAGAGCTTTCATACAAAACTTCCAAATGAAACTATTTGATAATTAGGTGATGAAAAACATTTCAGAGCATTTTGCCTTAGAACTTTTACACACTCCTCATTGCTACCCATCAGCACAGCTGAACAGCAACTGTGAAAACAGGCAGGGAGGACAATAAACCCTGACTGAAATGCAAATATTTTGAACCTACTGAGAATCTACACAGCCAGTTAAAGAACCATACAGAACCAACACTGAATGAATCATTTCTATGTCTTTAGTCTCTACCAATTTTTTCCCATGTGGTGCAATTTGAATCATACCATTTAATTAATAACAGTCAGGACAAAGCACAAAACAGTACCTATTTGTTGACTTCAGAACACTAATAGTTCACTCAACTCCTCTACACCCAGTATGAGTAAAATACTAGCACATAAAGGAACCTTCTGGTTTGCCAGAAAGTTTAATGCTAATGGTCTTATTCAGGTTTATTTGTCTTGGCACTTCTCTACACATGGTAAAGGCAAAAACTGCAAAACTTGTCATCAGCAGCGTTAATGTTACTATCAAAAGTACTTCCAAATATCTGTGACAAATATAAGGGGTGAAAGGGCTTAATAAAGTATTACCTCCCTCTTCTGAGTCAACTGAATAATTCAGAGATACTTTGAAAGCAAAATATAGCCAAATTAAAAGCGCAGTTATTTAGTAGCTACAATACACCAAAGGCACACATGATGTTACTTCTAGCTCCTCTAATTAAAAGAAAAAAAAGTGTAGAATTATGGAATCACATTGATGACAGTCAAAGTACAGGAACAATAGTATGGTTGACATGGATGACACAGGTGTAACAGGAAATGTCAAGAGGAATTTGCTTCCCAAGGCACTCAGTTGCTTGAATACTGGTTGTAAAGTACTGCATATTCTTTCAATGGAAAATGCCTCTTAAGTTACTTCAGATTTTGAAGTGTTTGTTTACCCAATGTCATTTCAACATTTGCAGTATTTCAAAAGATACAGCAGCAACAAATTGTTTCAGATAAATATTTTCTTCCAGTATTTTTTTCCTGTCTTTTGAGGGCTTATTACCACCATCTCTTGTGTCAGTTTGTTCAGCTGCTTTTGGCTTCACATGAAGAGTCCGCATATAAGATATAAAGACTTTCTACAGTAAATCGATTCTATAATGACTCAACACACAAAAAAGACAGCTAAGTTTTAAGAAGCTAATAATGCCCATTTACTCACTGCCCTCAGAAGACTCCTAAAGGCTATTTGGTGGGATGGGCAAAGGAAAGAATTTGAACCACCAACATCTTCACTAGTAATATCAGAAAAGGAAAGGAAATAGCCCATACAACTGACAGACAACACATTTCATACCAATGGAACAAAATGCTTCTTTTTTTTTTTTTTTGGTGTACAAATGTTTTGTGAAATTAATTGCCAAGAAATGTTCCTAAGGTCAGAAACTTTGCAGTACTCAAAGGCACATCTCTTTATGCTGTAGGAGCACTCAGGGTCATGCTGAACATGACAAGGGATGAAAACTGTCATCCTTTTGTCCACAATTGAATCAGGTTTGATGAAAATAAACATTCTAATGGAGTCTAAAATTTGTTTTTACACAGTTCTGGTGCAGCTGTCAACGCCCAGTAGAAAGTAAACTTCCCAGTCTGATCATCCAGGAGCCACTCTGGCAGTCACCCTTGCACCACCTGAGCTGGGACTGAAGCCCCCGCCCAGCTCCAGCCCCTACATTCCCATAACAGGTTTCCTTACTGGGTGGACCCCAGGTTTCCCATATCAGTCTCAGGCATCCCAACCATTACAATAATTGCATCACAGTGCAGTAACAAACTAACAGCTCAAGCTGGTGTCTCTGAGGAGGGACCAGAACAAAGGAACCCCATGGCTTTTATCCCCTCAGCAGTCTAAGTGTGGGAAGGTCTGGGATCGTCGGCCCGTGCCGTGTCTCTGTGCCTGGTGCCCTGGCTGGGCCGGGGTTCGACTCTTCAGGGTGTCTGCTGGGGTTCCAGCAGCCAGAGCTCATCCTACAGCTCCACTGCAGCTGCTCCCCGAGCTACCTCACTGAATGTGTTCCTCAACAGCAGGTATGGAAATATTACTGAGCTGAATGAAGCACCACCACTACCATCTGTGCTCCCATGTTCTGCAGCAGATGTTTTGCTCAGAAAACCTTGATCTAAGAAAACAGAAATATATCTAGACCAAATCTGAAGTTCTTCCCAACACATATCCAAACAGTTTTAAATTTTTAATCTCAAAAAGGATTAGGTATTAGGTATTACAAGCAGGTAAAGTATAAAATCTAGTGATAATGACTACATACTTGTTTGTTAAATGCTTTTCTAATGGACAAAATATATTAGGATATTTTTCTAAAATTATTAAATGCAGTAATCAGAATATGAATTACTGAATATTAACTAAGCATACCGCACCAATTACTGCATGAAAAAAACAGGTGTTGTTACTTCTGTTACTATGAAAAATCATCCCCACTTTTTTTCCTCAATTTGCCTCTGATTTGTCTTAGGGATAATCATTTTTTAAGAAGATGCTTCACTGGGTTGACATCAAATACCTAATCAAAAATGTGCTTCACAAAATGAAGCATCTAGGGCCCATAACCATCTTGGTTAATTTTTTAAGCTCCAGAGATGTTAGTGGAAATATGCTGGGTGATATACAACATCTTGTTCCTGAATTTCTCTCCCATCCCATGCTTTCTTGACATGTATTTAGGCAAGGAAAGACTGTTAGCCCACCTAGTTTAATCTCCATTGTAATAGAAAGCTACAGCAGGCTTACATCACCTGCACCAGCTCTGCCCCCTTCTATAAATACTACAATCTCATACACCAAAGTAGTTAAAAAATCCAGATGAACAAAAAAATAGGAGAAGCTGTAGATGGTGGGAGGAGTTATTATGAATGTTCATTACCTGTAAGAAAAGGGCAGGTACTGGTAAAGAATACAGAGCAGAAGATTAAAACTAGAGTAAATTCAAAGCAAAATAAAGTAAAAGCAGAAGACAGGAGATATCTACTGGCAGCAGATAAAGAGTTTCACACTTATATAGCAGTATTAATAAAATGCGTAAAAGTGCCAGATGACTCATAACAAAGTATTTGTCTGTGCAGTCAAAGCAAAACAGTTCAAGCTGATCCTCAACAAATATGAAGCATAAAGAAACACACTGAAGAGATTTTCAGTGGGCTGAAATAGATGATAGATCAACAGGTGGTGCAGGCCTAAGTAGCCAAGTGAGGAGGTCAGCTTTAAGCATTTGTCAAGACTCATTCTTGAACCTGCTGTCAGCAAGGCTCAGTCCTTGTGCACAGACTTGTAGGTAATCTTGTGGTCCTCACTGAGGTCACAAGCACTGCAGATGAGGGAAATGGCACAACAACAGTTCATTGGCACTGGGTGCCAAATAGTCACAGAAAGTGCTTCTTAGTGGGGCATAGTTTGAAAAGCTAAACTTGGTGGAAACTGAATTTTTCACAAAACAAATTACAAGAAATTCCTGGAGTCCATAGAAGTATTTGCCTTAAGGTTTGAGAGAGTTGGAGGCAAGCTGGTTGCAGGACAGAAGCTTCTGTCAGGACACAAGGGTCTGAGCTCTTTAGAGATAAGAGTAGCAACATTAGCTCTGGTGAACCCAGAACAAAGTACTCTTTCCCCAAGCCACTCTCAGAGGACTGATGCTGCACATTTCCACAAACCAAATCATAGTACACTAAGGTGAAGTTCATATTGTCTGATCATAGGCTTTTAGCTGTTGCAAGCCTATCATATACCTCCAGCTTCCGAGGACTACATAGTTTTATTCTCACTCATACCAACCAGATTAATCTAAAGATTACGAACACACTTGGCCAGCTCCTCAGTTGAAATCCATGAAGGTTCACAAATCTATTGTTAGCTGAAAGGCTGTATTTTTTTTTCTGCTGACAACTTGCCTTCCTTTCACTGAAACAAACATAGCAAAGTGTTCCCCACACCCTACATATACGCAGGGGTGCAAAGGCATGTGTACGTGTGCATTAGAGCAACACTACATGAACCTAAGGTACCAAATAATACACAAGGCTGACACCTAAGAATTATAATTTATTTTCCTTTGTAATGGCAATACATTTGGAAAATAAAAATAGTATTGTTTAGCAAAAAAAAGAGGTGTAAGGTCCTTCCACTGAAACATTTTCACAATAGACTACCTTCTGTCAACTGTTTAAACGCTGAAAAACTTAGATACTTTTTCACCCACTGTATGTGAATGGAAAACAAATGATTGAGGATCTATATCTTATTATTGTTTTTTATACAGATATTCACAGCAGTTTGTTCACACAATTAGTAAAGAAAGAAAAATAAGAGCAGACATTTTTAAAACAGAATAAGCTAGAATATAAAATTACCTGGTAAATTGCAAAACAAATTCAAGTAATTAAAATAACATGACAGGAAATGCAATTGGGAGCAATGGCCCTGGAGGTGTTTTGGTTATTTTTCCCCATTAAATACAGCCTTCTGGCTGAGACAATGGTGTTTGCGTGCCAAAGCTGTGACAGTGACAGTGTGGTGCTGCTATTGGGAAGTGCCTGCAATGCACAGTCATTTGTTTCTTAGCCTTCTCACTCTTCTCTGCACCTCAGTGAGTGTTCATCCTGAGCAGGTCCAAAAGTGACACTAAGAGACTGGATGGGAGATGCAAGGGCAGGGGTGTCCAGGCATCTCTGTCTACCAGTCCATCTACAGCAATGTGGACCAGGTGAAATTGCTTCTGTGTATCCCTGGACACACCTCTGCTGTGCAAGAGAGCAAGTCAAATGAGAAAGGATGGGTGGGAAGCAGGACAAAAATATTTTGCCTAGGATCAATGCATATATATTTTGTGGGTTAGTCCACAGCCATCAGTGAGAGGGAAAGGGATATATACACCTATTCCCCCTCCCAGTGCTCTTCCTGGAGAGATGCACTTCTGTGTTAGCTGCTAAGGTTGTTTTTAGTTAAGATGCTGCTATTCAATAGCTACAGTTTCAGTTTGGCATCTCCAATCAGTTGTTCCCTTCTACCACATTTCAGAAAGCTTGCGCTGCTTGGCTTAGCTGAAGAGGAGTGAGCAGGCAAAAATTTTCACCCATAGACAAACATAAGTGAGAATTCAGGGGTACCAGCGTAGCCTATACACCACATCATGATTTGTGAGTGACAGAATCACAGAATACACTGAGTTGGAAAGGACCCACAAGTATCACTGAGCCATCTCCTAGGTGAATTGCCCATACAGGGATCAAATCCACAACCTTGGCATTATCGGCAACATGTTTGATCAATTAAGTTAATCAGCCAAGCCATACTTATCCAAAGTAGCATCTGAATACTCTACTGGAGACAGCAGGTACCAAAACTGTCTTGCAGGTGAGCACTTTGGCTAGTAAAAGAACATGGAGGGAAGATGCCAGCTTCCACTTAATTAGTTCTTTTCCACATCAAAACCAGGGATTTTTCCTAAAGACTATATGCACAGATTTAGCACACTCATAATCTGGGGGTGGAAGGGAAGGATACGTTGTGTACATCCATTACACAATGTTTCAGAAATTTTCTGTTGGACAAATAAAAACTCTTGTCCATCCAAGTGAATCACATAAAATATAGTATTCATGTTGACTGCCAAGTAAGGAAATGTAAAGAAGCATAAAACTCCTCTTAATAATGGTCCTTTGTCATTGCTTACCAGCAAAGTATGTCCAAAATACTAGTACAGGAAAAAAAAAAAAGTAGTATATTTTATAAAAAAAATAAAAACATGATTACTAACTTACACTTTTACTACTAACTTTTAAAAGCTTAAAAATTGTGGCACCTCACTAGTTGTCATACTTTAGGAAGTTTGTCAAAATTCTTTTTATTTTGCAGAAATAATTCACCAATTTTTCCAAACTTGCATATGAATTTCAAGGGGAATTTAGAGAGGAAACCCATACTAATAAGAGACTGCAGGTAAGATTTGTTAGGAAGTCATTAGGATCCTGGTTGTCTTATAGATCCCTGTGCAGCTAGAGTTATCTATTAGAGTCTCTAAGCTGCTGATTAAGGAATTCATTCCCCTTGCCATCTCTGACAGAGGACAGATCTCACTGAAAAAAATTTGCTAACTTTTCCTAAAATGTTGAGACTCTCTAGTAAACATATTCAATGTTTCTAGATTTCTTAATGTGCTGTCTGACACACTTCAAAAATGTCTGGCTTTCAATAAATATGCTAATAATTAACTTTTA
Organism: Sitta carolinensis; assembly: GCA_032173965.1. NCBI lineage: Eukaryota > Metazoa > Chordata > Aves > Passeriformes > Sittidae > Sitta > Sitta carolinensis. Next base: position 54,617,662 of record CM063313.1, read on the forward strand.
ATAAGTTCACCACTGCCATTTACGAAAGGAAGTAACTAGACTTGTTAATATCCTCTAGAAGTCTTGCTCTGCACCATTGCTCATATAATGGGCATCTGGCACATGGTATCTCCCATTAAAATAAACAGAGAGACGCTCTAACTCTCAATGTAATATGGGTTATGAAGTAAAATTTGAAGCATCCAGCAGAAATGAAAGATTTCATAAATAATTAAGCTTCTTCTTTGGGTCATCGGCTGTGGTCTAAGCTTTCAAGAGCAATGTAGGGTTTAGCTGAAAAACATGGATGTGCTGGTAATGGCGCTTTTTTTTTTTTTTTTTTTTTTTTTTTTTTTTTTTTTTTTACTTTATAAACTTGTATACTTGTATTGTTCAAACTGCCAGATCTTCCTTTCTCTCCTTTTCTCTGTCTGCCTCACAACACCAGCAGGAGAACAGTTATGTTGCTACTGGGCTTCTTTCTTTTTCCACTGGCCATCTGACGACATGAAATGTCCTTCGAAATGATCTTCTTGAAGCTCTGGGGGATCAGTGCTAAAGTGTGCCAAATACCACAACTGCCTCCCACTCCCTATAAACTAAACAAGTAGATTCTATTTGAGGAAACAATATTGCTCCTTGCTGAGAGGCAGAACTGCAGACTTTGCTGCTTAAGGAGCTTTTGCACTCAATTCATAAAATACTCCATTCCACTGGAAAGCTGATGATCAGTCTGCCCAGCCAAAAACACTCTGACATGTGGGGCAGTTCAGAGAAGATTAAAGAGCAGTTTTTCTTGAGATCATATCTCCCTTCTTACAAACAGAATGGAGAGTATTTAGGAGTAAGAGTGACTTTTAGATATTTAATTTGCATTTGCATATGAAACATTAGAGGTACAAGCTGTTAGCTATGGAGAGGCAATCTTAATTTAACAGGGATTGCTTGTATCTTTATAGTCAAAATAGGAAGCTCTGGAATCTCCAGAATAAACAAAAAAATTGGAATAAATTTAGACAGCAGCTGCAGACTGGGGTGTGTGTATGCCCTTGAGTCTGTTTTCATAACAATGCATAGAGAAAATAGGAAAAAATGTTTACTTTTATCTTCTTAAAAGATTGCCTGTTAATTTTCGTCTTTGTAAAGTGAAACAAAAGTGAATCTCAGTGATGGCATTTTCCTTTCAGTTATCAAAGTTATGCAAGGAGCACATGAGGGACAAAGAAATGAAGCCCACATCTCTAGGTCTCTGAAATGTCACAATGAAACCATGATTAAAGGATTAAAATCATACAAATGTCAAACACTGGGTTGTAGTAGACAAAAATAGATAGGAGGCAACAAAATACAGAAAACCATTTTACACGAAAATTGAGACCAATTCAGATTTCAGAAATGGCACCAGTTTTATTTAACAGAAGAAGGAGCCCTAATCCAAAATAATCGGAATTGACATTCATATAGGTTATCCCATCAGTCTTTCACCCGACTTTGGCTTATTCTGGTGTCCCTTCACACTATTTATAATACAAAAACTTAAATTAATATGCTTCGGGTTAATATAACTTGAGAATTATATATATTCTTGTGCATTTACTAAGCTACCTTGTCTGTCAGGAGATGCTCAGAGCTCAGGAGATGCAACTGTTCAGTCTGGAGAAGGCGAGGGAAGGTGAGTGTGAGGAGAGGATTACATGTATGTATATAAACCAGATGGGAGTAAAGAAGACATAGGAAGATTTTTCTCAAGGGTACCCAGTGAGCAGATAAATAGCAAATAACACAAATAGAATCACAATGAATACCACTTAAACATTAAACAACTCCCACACTTTTGCTGAGAGGTTGGTAAAACAGCTAAGCAGGTTACTCAGAGAGGTTCTAGAGACTTCATTCTTGAAGATATAATCCTGACTGGTTATGGTCCTGGGCAACCTGCTCTAAGAGACCCTGCTTTGATGGATCAGTTAGATGACCTCAGAGGTACCAGTCACAGAAATGCTGTGGCTATGTAAATGATCAACCCTAGATTAAAAAAAAAACAGGGATTGGGAAAAAAAAAACCAAAAACAACAAAACACAGAAGGGAAATATATATTCTAAGATTAACTATAAATTAAGGTAAAAATCTAAATTTTTGCTAATAAATTAAATTTAAAATAAATTTATTTTTGCTAAATAAATGTTAATCTAAATGTTTAGATTCCTAATTTGTCTTGCCTTTTCTACGTATGTGGTAGTGCGCATTGTAGGAAGAATATATGTGATGCAGGAAAGACTATTTAAACGTGAGAAACCCAGTGGGAAAGAAGGAAATGTGAGATTTCATGGAAGCTAACTGTTTAGTAAATGTGAAGAAACAGAAGATCTGAGCTCTGAACACTGCTTAACACAATGCAGCGCCACAGAGCTCTGTGAACATCTTTGTCTTTCTATAAACAATGCCTTGCCTTGGAAGGGAAACCTTGCTGTTTATCTAAGGCTCTGTCATTTGAAAATCTAATATATAGCACTGTGAGGATGGTATTGGTAGAATGTGGGTAAAAGAGATGCACTGTGGATCAATTCCACAAGCCTGTCTGACAAATACTATGGGAACTGTATAAAGACTTCAGGTGTCAAAAAACAGCCCTTTTAGGTATTCAAAATTTGTAACTACTTATATAGAGAGCTAGTTAGATTCTCAATTATGTAAAAAGGTTTTGGTTTACTGGTGTGAGGTAAACAGCTGGCCTGTCAAGGTCTAGTGCACCCTCTGGTCTTTGTCAGCTTGCAGATCACATTGCTTGCCCCAGTGTGAAACTGAGGCAATACCAAAATAATTATGTAACACCATTTCCACTGATTTCAGAAACTTATGCACCAAGCCTGAAGAGCCCTTCTCTTCCTTTCTACTGAACATTCAACTAAATTATTCAAATGTTTTTCAACCAAATACTTTAACATTAATTTCTTTAGAATCCCACCACCACTGAAGATGCAATGCCATTGCCTGTAGTTCATTATTTCCTAGGAAATTAGTTAAACTCACATGAGTATTTAAATTAATAAACTTCATTCTTCACCTGTTTCCTTAAATTCTTTTATCCATGAACTTTACTTTTCTCTTGCTGTTCTATGAAACTGACCTCACTATTGCTAATGGAAATAATTTTACCATGTGTATTAATTTTACTAAACTGAATCTCAGTGTTTCTGCTGCCTGTGATTTTCAAGCAGTTTCTGTTTGAGACAAACCATAAGGAAAGCTCTTCTGGTTTGGATCCTGGCCAAGGAACCAGTGATGTGTCTCAATGTTCTCTGACTTTGGCTAACCATCATGGTTCAATTCACCCTTCAATTCCACACCACCACCAAAAGGGTAGGGATAATATGTCTTTTCTGCTGGCATTGATTCTTGCCTGTGAGGAGGACAAGACCTCTGCAACAAGCACCATCTCTCCTGGTAAACATGACAATATGTCCCGTAAAGACTTGATCAAAAGGACTGAGAAGTCATGCTGCAGCTGTGGCTCAGTACAGAGAGACGGCCAGTACTGAACCAAGACAAAAAGGTCCCTGGAAACCTTTGTCCTAAGTTTTGAATCTTACAGCAGTGCTGAACAGGGTGATCTGTACAATAACTTATGCAGGCTGAACTGGTTCAGGAAAGAGATATTTTCACAAATTTTACCCAATGATCAGCCTCTGCAAGGCTCATCCACAGCAGGGACCTCCCTGGCATGAGTAGGCATTTCAACAGTGCTGTGTGCATATAGGTTGCTTGGTCCACTCCTTGTGTTCGTTCATTGTAAAAACACAAAATAACGGAGGGAATTCTAAATCTTTCTTTGTGATACAATTATTTGGCTAGAAAATTTGTCTCTATGTGTACATGAACAATGATAATATTAAGTCACTTTTAATTTTTTTAAATTGTATTGATTTTAAAAGGTAACTACATTATATGGTGTATGAAGTTTCTGTCCCTTCCTTACACAAAAAAGAATTAATGATCTTTCTTCTTTAATTTTGAAAAGCAAGATAATTTTTGCTTGCTTTGGCAATGTTCTGCAATGTAATCATGTATATAGAAGTCTAGTAAAAACAACAGCATTTTTAATATGAAATACTGTTATTTTATTATTTCTGGTAATTTTTCAATATGCCAAGCCCTAAAGGTAAAAGTTTTCCACCATCACATTGCATTGGAGTATGGCAAACATGAAAGGCAAGCATTTCAGGAAAGGAGTTAGGTGACCACGCACTCCAGGAATACTTCTCCAGTTACACCAGTTGAAGAATACTGGCAGGTCTTTCCTTTATCCAGCCTGCAGAGATAAGCATTTGGAGAACATTTTTGCCCTATCAGAATCTAGTGATACTCTAATAATCTGTATTTTAACCACCCTCTGAGCTGGCAATCTTGTCCACATCTATGAAAATTCAAATTTTCAGTGAAATGCAATGGCAGCTCTATTAGTCCTGGGGCTTGTGTACTAATGTGGAAAACTGAGTAAGAATAAAAGGAGAGAGAAAAAGAGGGGTGCTGAAACTGACACCATTGTATGCTGGTAGAATACCAGACAGGGCAGGGGGTAATGAGAAGTACAGTGAGAAGAAGAAATGATGCAGTCATGAAGAAGCCGAATGAAAGTAATTAAATGGGAACTAATAAGATTAGTCAAAACACTAATGACACAGTCAGAAGGATGGGAAATCAGTGAGCTTTCACCTCCTGTGAGAAAGAAATGTGCACGTGCAGAAAGCCAAGACAGAGAAACACAAGGGCATGGATGGGAAGTCCTCTGTGTACAGTAAGGTAAAGAACAGTCCCTCTGAAAGCATTTGACTAGAAGAAGAGGTAGCTATGATTCAAGAGGAGTAGGGATCAAGGTCATAGCTCTGGATGACAAATGGCCGATGCTGCTGACAGTGATGGCTTGAGATAATGTGGTGGTGCATGCCCCTTAAATCCTTTCCAGTCTGCAGTGTTCTCTGAGAAAATGCTAGTTAGGCCTTGTCCTTGAAAATGCCATCTGGGCTCGGCCCTTTCTGAGCTTATCAAAACACACTGTCCGCTCTCAGGAACTCCTAACAAGCTTCTGTTTTTCCCATGACCACCCTTGGTCAGAATGGCATAACACACCTAGTCTCAAACTCTTAAAAGAAAGTGCCTCGCCAAAGTATGGTCAGGATGAAAGACTGTTATGACTAAAGTCCATTCTCCTGTGACCCTATAAACAGCGGTCCAGAATGGGGCCCATCGGGAGAGACTAAAGCATCTGAACTGAGTATACTCACTGACCTCTGAGGGGAATTTTTCTACAGGTACCTTATCTTGCACTATGTCTGCATACATACCACCCGTGCATATGCTATAGCAAATCTGAAAGTTAGGTTAAGTTATAGTTATAATGTAGGATAAATCCTATTAAGTGTTATTTCTTGTTAGATTATTAAGGTTAAGCTATAAATAAAGGTATAAGTGAAAGTATTGTTATGCTTAAACGTTACGCTTTAGGCTGCATTCTTCTTCATTCTTGTTTACATTGTTGCAACTTATGTTTGTCTTCGTTTGTCTTAGTTTCTCGCTCTGGCGCTGCGCCCCACGGCCCCGCGGGCGCCGGCAGCCCTGGCGGCAGCGCGCAGGGCCGCGGGCAGCGCTGCCGGCCCCGCCGCCATCCCCCGCGCCGCTGCTGCCGGGGGCGGCGCGGGGCGCGGGGGCGGCGCGGGGCGCGGGGGCGGCGCGGGGCGCGGGGGCGGCGCGGGCGCGGGGGCGGCGCGGGCGCGGGGGCGGCGCGGGGCGCGGGGGCGGCGCGGGGCGCGGGGGCGGCGCGGGGCGCGGGCTCCCTGTCCCGCCGGCGCACCGTGGGCAGCGGCGGCGGCTGCTGCCGGGCGCTGCTCTCCGCCGGCCTCACGGCCGCCCGCGCCGCTGCCCTCCTGTCCCCTCTGGCTCCCGGCAGGCGGGCGCTGTGCTGTGTGCGGGCGGCTGTGCCCTGCTGGCCCTCAGCTCCCTGCTGGCCACCGTGGCTGTCCTGCTGCCCGGCACAGCCTGTGCCCCTCTGTGTATTCCCAAGCTGATTTATTCCCGAAAAAATTGCGTCCTCCCTCTGTCTCCCTCTCTGGCTTTTCCCCGCCGATGTTCCAGTCCCTTCCCTGTCAATCCCAGTTACCCAACCCCTCGTTCCACTTCTGTTCCAGCTCCTTCTATGTCAATCCTCCCCAAAACCAATCCCGTGACCCCTTCCCTCCTCCCACTTACCCTGATTCGTCCCAAGACCCATGACCAATAAGTTCCTTATCAATATTTCCTCAAGATTCACAACAACTTGCGGAAATTTGTAGTCCCTCCAGGTAAATAAAAAATAATAGAAAATACTATTCTAACAATTTTAAACTACTGTGTAACTTATTCCTCTCTCTCAGAATTCATTTGCTATCTTTTAATTATACTCCTCTACTAAAACGTATTTCAAAGTACTTCACGAAGGCTAAACAAATTAACATCCTAAACTTGTGCCATTTATTGTGACAATCTGTCAACTTGTTGTGACAGGCGTAACAGATTGGTAGCAAAAGCTGAGCAGCAAAGGCTGGCTGACTGACTTTTTTTAAACAGATGATACTCTTGGTTGGCTACATTTTTAAAAGCAATCAGAACTAGAAAGACCATTTTCAAAATAATTAAAACTTCCTTAAAGCTGAAATGTAAGTAGCAGCCCTGGGGGAAGAGGCAAAGCCATTGCTTTATCATCCACTCAAGGCATAAGAGGAGACATGAACTTGCTTGCTTGTCGGAAATTTGGCATGCAGATTTCTTCCTTATTCAGTTCAGGTTTATTGGTAGCTTGAGCCGAGGCTGGGCTGAAGATGGTGCCACTGAGCCACTGTTAAAAATCTGTTTCCCAGCCTCACCTCCTGAAGGCAGTCTGTCAGGGCTTGGCCAAGAAATCAGATCACTGTTCTCATTTCCTGTGCTGTCAGGTGTGGGTTTGGAGTCATAGAATCAAAAAATATGCTGAGTTGGAAGGGACACTCCAAGATCATCAAGTCCAACTTCTGGCCCTGCACAGGATACCCCAAGAGTCACAGCACGTGGTTGGGAGCACAGTCCAAACACTCACAGTGGAGGTTTGCATAGGCTGGGGGAAAAACCAGTATTAGATACATACTCCTTTGGCAAAAGAAGAGGTAATTTAGGTATCAATGCACAGCTGAAGTGCTCAGACAAACATAAGACCTGCAAAAAAATCACTGTTTGCTCAAATGTATGGAAACCATAAACCTGGAAACTTCTTGCTGGGAAACAGAATTACTAGTAAGAAGTTTCTGGAAACAAAATTGACAGCCAGCCTCTGGCTGGCTCTGCTCATGACTTCAGTATCATCAAAGGCTGAATCCACCAGACATTAGTTCATGACCATGAAGACCTTAGCCAAAATTCAAAATACTTATAAAAAGGTCTGGAAATGTGCATGCTATTACAGTCAAAAGCATACAGAGTGTATTTGAAAGACATCAACAATATCCCAGACAATCAATTTTCAGAATTCACTAGCCACATATTTGACTGCACCAATAATAACCAGAGACTAAAGCAAGGAGATCAAAACAGTACAGGAGGTAAAACTCTCAGATCTGTTGAAGATTTTTTGTTTTTCTGCAAAAAACAAAAAGCTGCCAAACAGATTAAAGATTAGTAGAGTTCATAACAAAAATCCATTATTATAAATTGAAAGTACATAATACCTCTTAAAATGCATTTGTACAGTAAACACCATATTTATACATTGTGACAAGCATTTAATCTGATGGCAACCTGATGAAGACGGATCAATTAGTCATGCAGAGGCTGTACTGGAATCAGGAAACACGAGAAGACTTAAGAAAAGGAGGTAAAAATAAAAGCTACATATAAAGATAGTCAAGCAATTATGTCTTCTTTCATCCAGTAGAAAGTGTGAGGATTGAGGAGACATTATTATCTTGTGCAGTGCAAATATCACGCAAGATACTTCAAGAGAAGAAAATTATTTCCAAAAATGCTGTGAAATGCTACAATTAAAAAAAAAATTGCCTCTTAAGTATCCTATTCTAAGCTTAAACCTAAAATAAATGAAACAGCAAGAAGCCATGAAATGCTGTGAAAAGATGCAACCAAAGGATTTAGGTTTCTCTGTGTGTCCTTTTTTCTTTTCTTTTTCCAGACCCCAAAGCCAGACAAAAGCCCAGACCAGGCAGACAAAGAGAAAGGGAAAACAATTGTCTGACTAGTGTACTGTCCAGACTCAGTAGAGAACACCAAGAGTTTTTGGGCGCTCTTCCATATCTGAAGACAAGTGTTGGTAACTCTAATGGTGCACAGGGTACCACTGGCTCTTATATCCATGCCCAAGGATGGCTGACAGCACCCTCAGTACTTCCACCTTGCACCAAGCCCTTCTTAGGTCACAACAACAGCTGTTATTAACCTCTTTAGTTTTTCTCACTACATAACAGGGAGTCTGGGGTCAAGAGTCCAGAAGAGGAAAATTAGAAAAAGAAGGCATTTTGAGATCTCTAAAATATGCTAAAATGAAACAAATATTCCTAACATTCCCATAAGATGTTTTAATTCAGAAGGAGTGACTTGTCTAGAATTGCCTCTAACTTTAACTCAGGTCTTAGGAAAACTCTGTCTTTGACTTTGAAAGAAACACCTGAAAGACCTTTAGAATACTTTTAATTTTTATTCCCCTGTATTAAGACACTCACAAACTCTGTATCAACAAAAATGTCATTCTACAAGATAGTTCACAAAATCTGCAGAAATAAAATAATTCACTAGTAAATATAATAGATTTCATCAGAAAGTCTGTAAGTCTATTTTCACTATGTCTGATATAATCTTGTACATGCAAATGCTCACTTAAATGACATTCAGTAAAAATTCACTGCATTTGGTTTACAAAAAAATTATGAGATTCAGCTTAAAAGTCATACTGCTGTACAAATGTCCTGTTACTATTATGAAGTTTTCTGATTCTGTTCTATATGCTACATTTTTCACAAGACTTATCCTGGAGCCATAAAAGCTGCAAGGCTGCCAAAGGAGCTTCCACTTCAGCAGGTCTTCAGAGGAAGCCTAAATATTGTTTACACGCATAGTAATGTATAGAGTCAGAATCAGACAGAACACATTGGCCAAATGCTGCTACCCATTTTGTCCAAGGTTTCTTATTTTCAGTCTCAGGTATGATGCTGTGGGGTTCAACTCAAGGCACGAATGCTGGTAGCATGTTTTGAGAAGGCAGATGGCTGAAAAGTTACTTACTGTATCCTGATTTGTCTCTCTTCTCCTGAAAAAACCCGAAATTTCTTCAGCTCTACAATATTTCCAGTGTGTACACATATATGAAAATAGCATACTTGAGAAATTCTATTAATCAGGGATGCAATCTGGATTATAAAGTTATCTTTAGAAAAAAGACTGGAAATTAGAGATTTTATTTCACTACAAAAAACAGCTTGTACAAAACAAATGCCTACAGATATTAGCAAAGTTTAACCTTGAGATCTCTGGGGTTGATTTGGTCGAGATGACCCTGAGATATATAAAATCCACTGTCTCCCAACCCTGCCATCGAAGAATGAGTTGAAAGTCTTCGGCTGATGCTCTCAAGGTTGCTTTATTGTTTCTTATCTAAGATATTTTCTGTCTGGGCTGCCGAGGTCTGTTCAGCAGGGCAGCCCGAGGCACACTCTCTGCCCCAGGGGCAGGCACTGACTTTTATACTACAAACTACGTGTTAGTTATTTACAGTTATGATCCAATGCCTATCACCTGTGTTAGACAGTTACCTTCTACTCTAATCGAATCCCCAAGAGCCAACATCACCAAAAAGATGGGGTTTAGGAAGAAGAAGGAAGGAGGACAGGACAATGCCCAAATCCCTCCATCTTGCCCTCTAAGCCCCCATGGTAAAAATCCCCAAAATTTCCCTTTTCACTCTACAACTACTATCATGCTATCTAAAATTTTGTGACTTTTAGTTCTTCATTCAAAAGTGGCAATTTGTTCCATGGATCAAACTCAAAGCTGCAGGAGTCCCTGGCTGCCTGCCAGGGTCTCTAACCCCCCCAGCCAGTGCTTAGAAGCCCCTTGGCTGGAGCTCGGATCATCCAGGACTGTCAGAGAGACATCCTGGGTTCTGACATTGAGAGATATCACTTTGAATTATATTAGGAAAAAGAAAATATAACCAGTTGGGTTATTATTACTCTGCTTTTTTCTCAACTTCACTCTGCCTCTTCAATTTCATAGAATGCCTTGTGTTGAAAAGGACCTTGAAGATCATCTACTTCCAATGCCCCTGACATGGGTGGGGATGGCATTCACTAGAGCAGGGTGTCCAGGGCCCCATCCAACCAGGCCTTAAACACTTTCAGCTTCTTTGGGCAACCTGTTACTGTGCCTCACCACCCTCTGAGTAAAGAATTTCTTCCTAGTATCCAAACTAAATAGCCCTCTTTCAATTAAAAGCATTACCCCATGTCCTGTCTATCTGCCCATATAAAAAGTCCCTCTCCTTCCTTTAATGCACATAAAGAATTCAACAGTTGCAGAGCAATTAAGCTGTATTTCTGTTACATCTATGTACTTCAATATAAAAAAAAAAAAAAAAAAGGAAAATAATATGCCTGAGCAGATGGAGTAAAAGCACATTCAGAAGTGAATGAGCCATAGCATGGACAAACAATTTAAAGTAAGAAAGAACTTGGGAAAAAAGGGAAGAGAAACTGTGCAGGAAAGTTCACCATTGCAGAGACATTTACTTCCCTGTCCTTTTTAGTCAACCTGAAAGCATGGCAGGGCTGACACAAAGCTGTTCTTGTGACAATTTTCTAGATGCTCCTGTTATACCACTGTTAAGTGGTAGTGGCAATGTAATATTTCAGGACCTGGAAGTGGAGCAGCACACAACCAAACTCAAGGCATGCAGTACAAAGCTAACTGGAAGCTGAACCAGTTTGCAATTCCACCAAAAACTGGCAAGTGGCAACAGCTGGTTGCTTGGCTGAGGAGCTGGGAGTCTGGGCACAAGGACAAACCAGTGGGGCTGAGCTGATGCACAGGCCCCAGGTGACAGGGAGGCCCCCAGCACAGCCCCTGGAACCCAACACCACAATCCCAGGCTAATGGCTGCACCATGCCAGAGCTGGACATCAGTGTAGGCAAACAAGAACTGGGGAGAAGGCTGGAATGCAATGCCCTCAGGGCCCTGACATTACCTTCACAAGATTCATACTCTGTCTATGTTGCTCCATCTGATCTAATATCTGAGATGTTCAGGGTACTTGCAGAACAAATGGAAAAGGTGATAAAAGGAGAAAAGGATTAATAAAGAGGAGAAGAAAGAGCAGAAGAAAAATGCCAGCTCTACAGCTCTTAGTCATTTTGTAGAGATGTTGATAAGCACTGATAAAATTAATTATTTATGAGCTTCTTTATGATGTTTCAACAGGGAGGAAGAAGTTCCATCCAAGCCTTCCACTGTCCTTTCAGGAATACTGTGCCTAAGTGTAAAAAAATGCATCTACATAACTGCAAAATGCTATTAAAAACAAACAGTCCAGGCAGGGTGATGTACCTACAACAGTTGTTATTTCCATTTCATAACTCTGTCGTGGGATGTTCTTGTGCTGCAGATGCCCGGGGTATCATAAGCTTTTCTCATGGAGGTTAGGTAACCACTTTTGGTTAGAGCCTAGACTATGAATTGTCATTTCATGCTTTTAAGACCACCATTTAAGCACTGCATACATAGAAATTCCAAAAGAACCTATGATCTCCCAGTATGAAGTGGGGTTTTGCTGGCTTTTATTCTTTATCCCAAATGCTGGGATGCAGAGAAATGGCTTAAACTCCCAAACTGTAACAAGTTAATTCTTCTAATGAAGTCAAGATCTTCTGTGATAAGTATATAACTTCCACTCAGCCAAAAGTTTAGACATCAGTATCCATCTAGAATCACACCAAACAACACAGTACGCGTAGGACAAACACTTAATAGGGCAAATAGACCGTCAGTTAAAAACAGGGCCACCATTCATCGTAATTCCACTTAATCTAACAAAACTTTGGCTTTTCAGAACACATTGTTTAGGAAAGTGTGGTCCACCTTGCTGACCAATGCAGTGCACAAGGAAAGAAACATTCCCTCCTACTGTTATGGAAACTTTCCAGTCTGACCATCCAGGAGCCACTCTGGGAGTCACTCTCACACCACCTGAGCTGGGATCAAGATATTCCCAGATACACCCCTTCCCTCACACTCACACAGTCATACCAGGTTTCCTTAGAGCATTGACCTCAGGTTTCCCATAGCAGAGTCTTAGATGTCCAGATCCTCTTGTTGCAATAACTAAAAAATAAACCAGCAGTACAAGCTGGCTCCTCCATGGGAGGACCCAAAACAAAGGAATCCAAGGGCTTTTATCCCCTCACTACTTAAGCATAGTGAGATTTGATTTTTTTATAGCATGGGCTGAAGAGATGGCAGGACTCAGAAAACTAATTTAGTATTACAGACTAGTTCTGCATGGGTAAAGGCTAACCTTCATTTTCTAAATTACATTATTGTTGAAGAAAATACCTGTAGAACAGGAACAGACTGTGATGCTCTCTAATTGGTGACAACAAGGCATTTTAATGAGACACTATCTCTCTGGCAGCTGTGATTCCAACACAGATATGATGTTATACTATTACTATTATGCTGCTACACTATTGAATATACTATTTCAACATGTCTTCTTAGCAGATCAGATCATTATTCATTCACCTGTTTGGCCTGTGGAACATGGTAGGGGTATTCTGTGGCAGCAATTTGTTCTTTGGCATTCTTCACTGTGGCACTGGCTGTTCCCTGCACAAGGCTTTTTTCTGACTGTACACCAGCACTGTCTTCCATCTACTGCTCTGTAGCAATCAATAGGCCTATGCAAAAATACAGCAATAGTGCAATTAACTTCTGAAAAATTTTGGCATGTTAAAACAAGGATTATTAATATTCCCAAGGATAATCACTCTAACCTAGTTTAGCCAACCAGCCCTGTAAACTTGAGAATAAATAGCAAACTTCACATAAAGCAATAGAAAATTTGGAATTAAAATAAAATAAATTGGTGGTATTTAATTATACTTTGGGAGGCTGAAATTCCTGCATTAATTTGAAAGTGAGCAATGGTGTAATGATGTAGTGTGTAATGATGATAGGGTAATAAATCTCCCACTCTCTGAAACTGAGATGCCTGTGCAAAAGACTGTGTCAATAAACAACATGAGGTTCTGTTCTGCAGTTGAACTCTTTATTTCACTTTCCCCCCCCTTTTTTTTTTAACCTGGAAGGGACTATTTAATCCAATTATTTACTATGACCTACTTCATAGCAAAAGACAGAATCCTACTGAGTTATTTCTGCATCAACTTGCCATGAAAAATGTAGAGATCTCTTTTTTCCTTCTTGAAAAAGAAATAAACAGTATAAAGGGATTGATAAAATCTGTTTCCTCTCATTAATGCCTCAGTCTAAAATTACAGGTCCTCTGTAATGATCTTGGTGATGTGGTTTGGAGCACAGGTAGAAAGAGCCATGAAGAAACATCTATAGCTACAGGTAAAGCAGTAGAAGTTGCCTATACAGGTTACCTGAACCCAGCTCAATCAATAACTTGTGATAATCCTCTGTATTTAATCATCTGTGTGACTCCTGCAGACTTTTCACCTGTACCAATTGAAGCAGGAGTTCTGGAAATTACCCATCACAAAGGAACACTACCTGAGAAAAAAAGAGCAAAACAATATGAACAGTTCAACACAAGCTTTATAATGACTATGTATTTTGAGATCCAGCAGGATGCTGCCTGGTCTCGGCAGGAAAATGACAAATGAATGCTATTTAACATTTTGCTTGAACAGTTTTTCCATTCAGAAAACTATCTGCAATACAATAATAAGAAAAACAGAGCTGTGAAGCATTTTACAAGACTGATTACCTTCTAGAACATGTAATTTGATACATGCTTTGTTTATCCAGAGTATATTCAGTTGTTGAAAAGATTAATCGAGCCTATTTTATGCTATTCGTACATGCTCACACAGAGAAAGTAACTTATTGGGTTTTTTTTCTTATTGACTCCTGCACAAGAGCCTGCAATACACCAGCAAGAGTAAAATGACTTTTCTAAATTTAGTAGTTCATAAATCTTACAAGATACCAGTCCATCGGTGGTTTGTTGGTGTTGGGGTTTTTTCCTTCTTTCGTATATCCAAATAAAATAGGAGTGCATGCAGGAAACGTACAGTATTTGCTTTTGCTATTCTCCTTTCCCAGGGTACAAGAGGCATCTGTCAGCTTATTCATGCTCTCCCCCCTACTCTCTCTCCCTCTCTCCCCATAAACATAATACATGCAGGTGGTGCATACACATATATGTGCATATACATACTTTCTTTTTTGACTCTTCACCTCATGGACAAGAAATTGCTATGAATTCAAGGCACAAAGTCCTTTGTTTTGGAGGAGCTGTGTGACCTCGCTCATGTAATTGGCTGAGGATTAAACTTACCATCCGAGCTATACTCGCCAGGTGAATGATCTTAAAAAAACAAGTTATGCTCTGCATGTCTTTTCCCCTTCGCACTTGATGTTCATCTCAATGCCTTGGACAGCAGCTTGTCATTTAGTTGTGACTTTTCCGTGCATAACACACTGGATGGATGGATGTTGTATCTCTAGCGACTACAAGTTTTCACAAGATAAACAGTATTATTGCCACACACTGGTTCATGATGATGTTATTCATCAGGACTAAAGAATAACTTAGGTTGGTCACTCCACACCTTGGGCAAAAAATTCTTCAAGACTCAGCATTCCAAAGCATCCTAAGAGGGGACTTTTCTTCTTCTTTCCATCAGCCCTTGCTAAAACAAAAGGCTTGCTTCAGTTAATTTAATTCCCCTTCTGGAGACCACAGACAACACACCCAGATGAGAAAGCAGGTTGCCCAGCTAGGCTTGGGACATTTCCAGGTCTTCTGTCACTCCTCAACAAAGGCCATGAAATATGTTGAATTGCAGACAGTTCCAGCTTGCAGGAAACTAACACTTGAAACTTCTTAAAAATGAGGCACTGAGCATCTGTGACACTGCTGATGATTCATCTACCAATAAAATGTTCAATAGATACGCAGGACAGCAGCAACAGCATTTTCTGCAGCCATCTTTTGGATTCTGGTCAAATTTGGAGATAGAAAGATGCTTCAACCCTGTCATTTCACTTCAATGTGATGAACCTTAGAATTCATTTTAAGCACAGCAGTGGGTACTAAAGGAGGAAACCCATGCAGAACACCCTGGGTTATTATGTATTTCTGACAGGATTAACTGCAAACAAGATCCCAGGCTACAGGAGCAGGCTCTGCATGCACGTAGAGCATGAAAACTCTGGTGGGTTTATCGGCTATCATGTCTCTCCTGAGATTTTGAGTTACCCCAGTGTGAGAGACAGGAGAAAATCATTACTTGCTCAACACAACCAATGTGTTTGTATATGGCAGGGTGGCAAGGCAACCTCTGCAAAAAGTGGGATGATGCACTTTCCATAAAGTCCAGCTCTAGTCCAGCTCCAGAATGGTTATCAGCCACTGGCACACCAGAAGACCCATGCAGAGGGGAGGGCCCCAGAAGGCCAAAGCAGATAAAAGTTGGACAAAGTTGCACAAAGACACACTCTCTCCCTTTATAACTTCCTCTTCTTGAAATCTCTGTAACTTAAAGTTGGATGGGTTAGAGTTTGCTAAGTCAATGCCTTGTGAAATGCTTTATGCTGGTTGAATGTTTTAAAATTTGCCAGGTACCCTTATTTTCTAAATATGCCTGTAAAAGTTTGTTTAACCGCCTGAGAACATATGTTGCTCCCATGTGGCTGTCTCGGAATAAAAACACTTAACCACAAACTTTAAGAAACACATCAAGAGAGTCCAGGGCTTTACATGCCAGATCTGGTAGATAAGACACCTTCTCAAAAGGCACCTGGAAAACAGGCAGTATATCCAGGGAAAGCCAAATAGCCCCAGAAAAAGTTATGTGGGTTGCTAAATCCAACCCCACTGCTGACTGAGCAGCAGTGTCTAAGCATACAAAATTATGCCAGGGGAACTCTGAAAATTTGATAAATCTCATTTCCTACCCTGAGCTGATTAATGCAGTTCAGTCCTTGTCATGGTTTTGGCTTGAATCTGATTTTTTTAGAAGCAGGTACAGCACTGTGTTTCAGATTCAATATGAGAATGATGCTGATGACACACTGATGGTTTGGTTGTTGCCAGGAGAGCTTCCTCTGAGTCAAGGACTGTTCCATGGCTCATGCTCTGCCAGTGAGGAAGGGCACAAAAAGGTGGGGAGGAACACGGCCAGAACTGGGGGAGCTGAACTGATCAAAGGGATGTTCCACAAAACAGAATGTCACATCCTGTAAATAAACAGGGGGAGTTACCCTGAAGAGGGCCTCTCTGGGTTTGCCACTGGCCAGCAGGTGGTGAGCAACTGTATTGTATATTACTTACTTTTCTTTGGTTTCCCCCCCTCCCTTTTTATTACTATTACTAATACTACTATTGTATTTTACACCCATTCAATTATTAAACTGTTAACCAACAAGTTTCACTTTTCTTTTTCCCCCAGTTCTCCTGCCCCTACCACTGGGGTAGGGCGTTGGGATTGAGCAGCTGCATGGTAGTTAGTTGCCAACTGGGGCTAAACCCCATCGCTTTCTCTATGCAAGTAGAATTCTTAGTAGAATTACTTAGCAGCTGTCGCCAAGTCATGTTGTTTACTAACACTTTGCAGGTATGTGCAGCGTGAGTAATGAGCCCGTTTACACAAAGCAGCACTAGAAAGCAATGGCTACCTGGAGCACACTTGTTTGCCTCAGTTCTGCTCCCTGCCCTATACACCCTTCATGTTTTAACGAAAATTTCCTAGTAATAATTGTCATGAAAAACAATCAAATGAGATTTCCCACCCTGTAAATGTCTCTGAAGTACTGAGAATGTTTTGTGACAGCTTGCTCTTTTCCAGTGTTTGCAGCACATCCCATGCAGCATGCAGCTCCTGAGCCCATGAGAGCAGATTCCCAGGAGATCCTGGGTGGTAAGATGTTTGCTCTCTCAAAATAGAGAAGCAACCCTGCAGTCTTTTTTCTCATTGTACTGACATTTTTAAGCTGAATCATTTCCTGATCAGTGTGGCCAAGACCATGCCATCTCTCACTAAGCCGTCTCCTAGTTGTCTCTCTGAGTACTTGTAATAAAAAGTTCCCTCCCACAAACTTTAGGAATATTTCAAATATGCTCACCATAGCAGGATGGCTGTCGGAGCTCGGGACATCCCTTTGGGAGTCCGGAGCTGCCGAGATCCCTGCCAGGGGGCTCAGAGACCCTGGCCCACAGCCCAGAACACCAGTGGGTTTGATTACGAACCATGGAGCAAATTGCCACCTTTACATGGAGATAAAAGCCACAGCAGTTTGAATAGTGTAATAATTAATATATCACAGGGTGTAAATGTAGATTTTAGGATTTTTTGTATAAGGGTTTTTGGGGACAAGATGGAGGGATTTGGGCCTGTCTAGCCTTTCTTCTTCTGTACCTCCATCTTCACGGATGATGTTGGCACTTTTGGATTGGTTTAGAGTAGAAGCTCACTGTCTAACATAGGTGATGGGTATTGGGGAATAATTGTAAATATGTCACACATAGTTTTTAGTATATAAAGATAACACTGCCCTGGGGGCAGGCAGAGTGCCTCTGACTGTCCTGCTGAACAGACCTTGACTGGGCAGGAAGAAAATTTTATAGGTAAGAAATAATAAACAACCTTGAGACCGAAAACTGAAGAGCCTTGTCTCATCCTTTGAACATGCAGGCTGAAGCAGAGATTTCGAACAAATTGGGGTCCCAAACCCTGTGGGACCCCACAGATGGCATTTACAGCTGGTGTCTAGAAAGTTGAAATCTGCCACATGGCCAAAGGCTGCTGATCCAGAGATTTCTAACTGCCTGTCAAATTAACTTCTCAGCACTGGCATCCTGGCTGGGCAACTGATAGAAGACACCCACCATACCTGCTTTATTTTACATCCCTTCATCCTCACCCAGAAGCTCTCAACCACATTATCATCAGCTGTAAGGGTTGTACCATCAAAACTCTCCCTTCTACTTAGTGCCCTGCCTACTCCTCAATAGTCTGTACCCTCCATCCCAGTCCCCTGGCTGTAGGACAAGCCCCAGTAATGTCAAGAGTATCCCAGCTCTGTGAACAGACCGAGGCTTCCAGTCAAAGGCACTTGCACCAACAATCCCTATGCCATCTGCCAGGGACACCCCAGCTCCTGAGCCCTTGCCCTCCAGTTGAATTTGGAGAGGCTGCCAGCACTGTACAGAACAAAATGAGCCACAACATTCAGTCCTAGGAGATGCCAGAGAGCTCTTAGCAGCCAATAGCCAGAATGGACCACGACAAGATGACCACATGGCCCCCAGACCTCCCAATGCCCTGGCTCCTTCAGACATGAAACCTAATCCCAAGGTAGGGATCAACTTGACCCCCGCAGCCCAGAGATGCTCTCAGGGGTAAGAGTGAAGGTGACTGTCTTCACTCCTGATTCCCTCTCAGGCTCAGCCAATCCATTCCAACTGCTTGGGCAGGAGCAGCAGCCCTTTTCCACAGCCTGGGCACCTCCAGGTGATGAAGACCATGGTGAGACAAGCTGCCCTCTTCAGCCCCTGGAAAACCACAGTGGAGGAAAGACCCACCTGCAGCCTGTGGAAAAGCCCCACTCTGGTGCAGGCAGAGATGCCCTGATGGAAGCTACAACCCATGGATAACTCACACAGGAGCTGGCTCCTATTAGGAGCTGAAGCCTGTGCTTAGGAGCACACACAGGAGCAGGTTTCCTGGCAGCTGGAGCAATCTGTTTCAGAAGTACTGCACATCTGTAGAAAAGGCCCATGTTAGAGCAGAGGAACAGTGTAAGAAGCGGTGGGACTGAAAGTTATGGACTGACCAAAATACCCATTCCCCATCCTGCACAGCTGGAAAGGTGGAGGTAGAGGAGCCTGTAACAAAAGAGTGAAGTTGAGAAGGGAAATTTGTTTTACTTTTGCCTTTCTTTCTTATCCTCCTACTCAATTTTTCATTGTCAATAGAAAATATTAATCTTCTATATCTGTCTATCCCTGACTCTATCTGTTTAGTGACTGTACTCTCTCTTGTCCTAGCTCAACCCAGCTTTCCCATCTTGCTTTCTCCCCCATCCTGAGAAGGAAAGCGACAGAGCAGCTTGGTGAGTATCTGGCAACCAGCCAAGGTCAAATCCATTAAACTCATGGAGGTAATGCAGGAGAAACAGTGTATCTTCCTCATGTATCCTCCTCATTTAGCTCTCAGAACTTCTGCTGTGCACAAAGAGTAGGGCCAAACCTGGGAAACAAAAAAACTGCCAGAGCCCTGTGCATTGCACATACCTGCAGCAAGACATCTAAGATCTGCTGGGCTGAATAGATATTGGTTATTTCAAGGTCAGGAGAAAGTGTTTTATTGCCAAGGCTAGACAAGAGGGATGTCTTTCGAGTATGCAGCCATATGGTATAAAGAAGAGGAAAAGACTCCTCAAAGGCTGCACAGCTGTAGAACACAAGGCAGAATGCACAGGCTCCAATAAGGGAAATAAGAAGAAATCTGAAAAAAAAATTTCTCAAGGGAATACTCCTATGTTAAAAAGGGTAGGACAGAGAGCAGCCACCCAGCTTTTGGGAAAACTCAAAATCAAAAAAATCCCACACAATCTTATCAAAGTTCCTGCTTTCAGTGAAGGCTTGTACCAGCTGATCTACAGACAACCCGTCCAACCTGGAGTACTCCTGACTGCACAAATATCCAATGGTCTGGATATGTGAGACACTCAAACCAAAAGAAAAAGCTCCAGTTGCAAAACACATAGTAGACATGTAAATATATTTAAAAAAGCAAGAAAAAAAAACTTATTGCTTTATTCAGATTTTGACATAGCTTACTTTAAATTACTCAAAGTCCTTTGACAATTTTTGTAGAAATCACTGACTACTCTTCAGCAGAGATCGGCTTAAACCAAAGCAATTGAAATGATGGCAAAATTCAGGCTGAGTAACTTTTTATGAACTAAACAATGTTTCCTTGTCTAACAAGAGCAATCCCCATAAAATGCATTGCCTGGCTCTTGTTTTGGGCTCCTTTTCTGTCTGGTTTACACAAAACTTTGAAATATTCTGTGGATAGCTTTATGAAATTAAAACTTCCAAACAGTCCCCTAACAAACTTTCAGAATTACACACTAGCAATATTCTATCTTCTTTGACTTAAAAGTGCATACACATTCAAAAGTTGTATACATTTCCTAGACATCTTTTTAACAGACAGAAACCCTACCAGACATTTCAGTTTTTAAAAGAAAAAAAAAGTAGTTAAAATCACAGTTTTAACAAGTGTTCCAAGGAAAGCCTACTACATTTTTTCTTCTGGGAAATCAAACCACGAGGATCTGTTGACAAGTCTCTTTGGCAGTCTTAGTATCAATGGCTCTCTCTCTGGACACTCTAGGAAGGAAGTCCTGTGTGAAGGCAGTTGACTGGAAGGCGCTGCTGGTGCTTCCTGAACATAACTGTTTACAGGTTCTGTGTGAGAGGTGTTACTGCTAGAAATCACTGTGGTAACACTCTGATCAGCTGCTGCATTTCTAACGCCACAATCTAAGTTTTCACTTGTGGCAGGAATACCATACTTTTTGTCTACTCCAGTTTCCTCACATCCTGTCCTGCTCAGAGAAGAAGATGGAGACTCATTTTCCCTCTCATTCATCTGAGTTGTGCCTGTCCATGTAATACTGCTGTCCCATTCAGCACTTTCTGGCTCCTTGCTACTGTCACTATCAATTGTAATCACCACTGGAGAAGAATGCACCGAGTTACTCATGTGATGTTTCCGGTGTTTCTTCTTATGCTTTTTCTTTTTCTTTTTAAGATGCCTTGTTGTGTCTGTTGCTTTTCCTTCATAGACTATCTCCACACTTGGACTCCTCATTTTCTTCTTCCTTTTCTTATGCTTCGTCTCATTGCTTGCACGATTGTCTGACAGGCTATCTTCATTTTTGCAGCAGTCACTAAATTTTGAGGAAGTTTTCTTGGAGTCATTTTCTCTTTCTAGACTTGTGCTCTCCATGAACGAATTCTCCAGGTGGCGAGTTTTGTACTTCCTTTTTCCACCAGGCTTTTCACTTTTCATTCTGTCAGTTCCTCCAGAAGGAGTCCTTGATCTGTTGCTTGACCGACTCCTTGACCTGCATCTTTCGTAACAGTAATAGTGTCTCTCATGGAGTCCCCTCTGGCTATGCAGATCTGTCCTTTCAATAAATGATCGTATCCTGTATTCTGGACTAGCAGATTGTCTTGAGTAAAGAGTGTTAGACCGGGTCCTCCTTCTGCTGGAGGATTCATAGCTATCTCCAAACACCTTTCGACTACAGAAAGCAGAACCCCACTGGTGTCTACTTTGATAACTGTCTCTTACATAATAGCGATCACTATCTCTACTTCTTGATCTCCTTTTACTGTGGCCTTTGCTACGTGAACGTGATCTGCTCACTTCTCTGGATGGAGTACTCTCACCACTTAGAGAGCCCCTCTGGCTTTTCAGAGAGTCTCTGGTGCCATGAGCCCTTGACCTTCTGCTGCTTCTTTTGCTCCTATGTTTGCTACTATCTCTGCTTCTCGATCGTCTCCTTTTAAGTTGGCTTTTACTACGATGCTCCCTTCTAGTCTGATGGCCATGACTGCCTCGACTGTCCCGTGAACAAGACTGTGGGCTTCTGGACTTTCCATTTTTAGACAATCTGTGGTTCCAAGGGGAGCATACTGTATCACTCCCTGGAGAGGGGCTCCAACTCAAGTCCTGTGGAGGCAGATCCTTTCTTTTACATTTGTTCTTCTCATCCTCTTTAGATTCCATCTTCTCGACAGCAGGAGATAAACAGCTTCTGCAACTTCCTACATCCCCCCTGTATGTTGGGGAATGTGGTGAGAAGCTCCTGCTTGGTTCACTGTCACTCCAGCTTTGACACTGGACTGGTTGCTGTTTCTTGACATCTTCCCTTTTCTCTTCCCCAATGGACTCCTCAGAGTCAGAGGACAGCTCAACCACTTCTGGTGTCCTCTCAGCTAATGGCTTAACATAGCCAACAATGACACAATTGTCTGAGGAAGAGCCACTGTCATTTGAGTCAGCATTAGCCTGCAACTCAGTCTGAAGTTTGGCTCTTTGACTCCCTGTAGCAGAGTCCTCATTAGAACTTTCTGATGACTCCAGAGGAGAAGTTATGGTTGCACGAACCTCTTCTGAAATGGAATAGGAAGGCCCTGGAGTTTCATCATCCCAAGGCGCCTGACCAAGACCAGGTACAGACAAACTATTATCTGGCCCTTGCGGGTATGCCACATCTGGAGAGATTGTAATGATCGATGAGTCTGAGTGGCTTCCTTCCTCATACAATGGTGCAGGACAGTCATAATTGGCGTGTTGGTCATACGCTTCTAAGTTAAAAGGACAACGAGCAAAACTGATGAATTCATGCAGGAAGTGTTCTGTCCGATTCAGCAGAAATGGCTTTAAATCATCCGCAAAGGCCTGACTTTCCAGGTCATATCTCGTTACATTACTCATGATTATGTGCTGCACAATATTGATCAAAGATCCGTGGGCACCAAACAGGACCGTAAGCTCTCGCTTCAGCCAGGGAACCAGCCGGTGCAGGCAAGCAGGGTTGCGGCGGAAGAACTCTGCCGAAATCTCTCGGTACCGGCCGCCATCCTGAATGCTGCGGATGCGCACGCCGGTGCGGTACAGAGCCCTGCGGAAGCTGATCATGTCCTCCTCCTGGATCTGTCGCAAAGACCTGCCCTCTGCGCTGGCCTTTCTCCTTGAGGCCAGCCTCCTGATCATCTGCTGAATCTCTCTGTGCCTGTGACGCGTCGGCTCGCTTGACAGCCCTTCAAACAATATACCATTATCTGGAGGGGACAGCATCCTTCGGGAAGGGGAACGGCGCGTGCGGCGTTCCCTGGTTAAGGTAGTGCGATAACGAAACCTCCGGCCATCGGGGCTGGCGAAAGAGCTGGTTTCTAAAGGGCTGAGCACGTACTCCTTAAAGTCATCTTCAGCACGAATCGTATGGAAAATGGAAAAAAAGGGTTGCTTGCACAGCGGGCATTCTGCTTTGTTTTTTGACCATTCTTGGACACAGCGGAAGCAGAACCTATGCAAGCAGCGATCTAGATATGCAACGTTGTCAAATCTATCCAGGCAGATGGGGCATTTGGAGTCGGGAGATGCATCTGTTGGCAGCTTACTGGTGCTGGCTTTCGGCGAAAAATTGCTATCTTCTGCAACCTCCTTATCTGAAGTCATGTTCTAGAAAAGACAGAGACAGAAGATCATTGCTATTGCAGAATGGCAAAAATCTAACACTAGAGATACAGAAACCCATAAAGATTGCTTTTAAGGTTGCAAAACCCAGAAGTGGCTCTGAGAGAATGCTGAACAAAGTGGCAGCATGACCTAACTACTTTGTTTGGTTTCCCTTCGCAGTGAGATCTAGCTCTTCAGTGCTGCAACTTTTATACAGCACTTGCATCATGCTGGCACAGAAGAATTTAAAAGGCAGGCCTGTCTTCTTCCCCACTGTTAAATACATCTTTTGATGTGGTCAGTAAACTTATGATTTGCATTGTATCCTCCAACACACAGCTTGAAAAATCTAGCATTTATACATGAAAAGTATGAGAACAGTTAGTTCTATACTTTAAAACAAACCAGCTAAAAGAAATAACTGGACTTGAAGTATGCAATCACCTTCTAGCTTCTGCTGGACCTGTTCTGTTCCTGCACACTCTGCCCCTCTTTGTTGGGCATTCATGCTGGACCACACACAGCTTGTTGATTAGACAATCTCCAGGGATGTGTTCCTGCCAAAGCATTTTTTTTCAACACTGAAGCAGAAACAACCATATGCCATCCTCAAGTACACACTGCCTTTTATCTAGTCAGGCTGTTGTGCTGGTTTAGCCAGAGATTGTAAATTTTCTTCACAGTGACTAGTGTGGAGCTGAGTTTTGAATTTGTGTTAAACACAGTGTTGGTAATACGGAAATGTTTTCTTTATTGTCGAGCAGGGCTCACACAGAGCCAAGGTCATGTCTGCTTACTGTACTTCCACACTGGTAATGAAGTTGGGGGTGGATGAGAAGATGGCAGGAGACACAGCTGGGACGGGTAACCCAAAGGGATTTCCAGACCATGTGACATCACTCTCAATATATAAAGTAGGGGAAAGAAGGGGGAAAGGTGGGACATTTGGATTGATGATGCTTGCCTGGTCAAATCACCATCACACATGATAAGGCCCTGCTCTCCTGAAGACAGCTGAACAACTGCATGCCCACTGGAAGCAGCAAATGAATTCCTTGTTGTGTGCATAGCTTTTGGTGTTCTTATTTTTAAGAATAAAATCTTTATCTCAACCGATAAGTTTTAGCCTTTTTTCTCCCTGATCTCACTGGTCGGGGAGTGTGTGAGTGGCTGCCTGGTGCTTGGCAGCTGGCTGGGGTGAAATCAAGAGATGTCAAACACGGTCAACAAAAAAATCCATCTACTTAAAAGTTGTTTTAGGTTTTGGCGTCACCCTAAGGCATTACAATCCAGTGGAAATAAGTTACCACCCTACTGCAAAAGCCACTAGCTAATGTTTTGCAGCCGGTCTGTCAGCAGGCCATCCCCGCCGGCAGGACACCGGGGGATGCGGGTGTAGCAGCGCCGGGGTGCGGGGCGCAGCCCGGGCCCTCAGAGGTGCCCGTGCCCCCGCGGGGCTGAGCAGGCCCCGGCCCCGCGCCGCCCCCGCCCGCTCCCCCCGTCACCCACGCCTCGGGAGCCGCCACCCAGCGCCCCGGAAGGGACCGGCGCTCCGCCCGCCCCCAGGCCCGCACTCACCGCCGCCGAGCCTTCGCTTCCCATGCGGGCCAGGGCCGCGGCCGCCTTCAGCCTGTGGCGCCTCCGGCAGCGCCCGGTGCTGGGAGGCTCCCGCCGCTCGTCCCCTGGCGCGCGGCGGCGACGGGCGCCCGCCGCCATGCGCCGGGACGAGTCCGCCATCGGCGGCGGCGTTTCCAAGAGAACGGCTGCCTGCGGCGCGGAGCTGAGCCGGGCTCTGCCGGGAGCGCTGCCAGGGACGACGCCGTCACATCCGCGCCCCGCTCTGTGACGACTTTCCGGCGGGCGGGGACCGGGGAGGGGCCGGGCAGGGGTGGCGCAGGCGGGCGGAGGGCTTCTGGCCGCCTCCGCAGCCTGGTCCGTGCCCGCCGGGCGGGCGGGGAAGCGGCAGCTTCGGCGGCGCTGTCCCGGGGTCCGGGCAGCAACTTGGGAGTGGTTGCGGCCCCCGGGGAATAAAAGCGCGGGGAGTCACGGCGGTTTGTTCCGCGGGTGGTGGCTGCCGTGGTGGTGCGCACCTGGGGTTTCGTTCCCCGGGGGCGCGGGCGGCCACCCTGCGGCAGCTGGAGAGCCGCTTCCTCACCCAGGGGCCTGCCCTAGGGCATGGCAGAGCCAGCGGGACTGCCAGCGGAGCTTGGCATTGACTCCGAGGGTGCAGAGGAATCCATCGAAGGCTGGAGTAGCTGTGTGGTTGGTTAGGCGAATAAAACATAAATAGCACGTAGCAAAGAAGACATAGATAAAGCACAAACCTTTATTAGGAAAGAGGAAAATAACTCTCCTTACTGATTTTTAGTAGCACATACCTGCAGGAGACAGGCGTGCTAGGGACGTGGACAAGGCCAGCTGTGCAGGCTGCCACAGGTGGGACACAGCCTGCCACAGTACCTGCATGTACACTACCAGGACTTGTACAAAACACGAGCACAGCCAACCAGCCCTTTTCTTACCCGCAGTCAGTATGGACTAAAGTTTGCAAAAGCACACGTGAATTCACAGATCCCCAGAGTACCAGCACAGCCCTTCTGTTCATGTGATAACCCTGTCCCAATATCCTGAGCCATTTTGCTCATTCCCACACACCAGCTGGTCCTGCTTCCTGCTCAAAAGCAAAGGCATGCTCTGGCATTTCCCAATACACTTTCCACTCCTGAGGATCTCCCCAGGTAGCAGCACGGGCCTGTCCCTCATGACCTGCCTGGACTCAGGGCCTGCTTCTCACAATGCAGCCCACCTTGAAGTTTGCTCAGGAGTTATATCCCTGCCCCCAAAAATTTTCCCTGGTGCTCAGGGCAAATGCAACCTCTCTTGGGTCCATAGCAGGCAGCACCAGGGATATGGGCTGTCTTGTGTGTGGGTGCCAAGACTCGCTCATTTTACTTGCCTCAGTTCCACAGTAGGTGCACCTGGGGCACACATACCCATCCTGCCCCAGTGGCTGGAGCTTCATTGTCACCTCCATCCTTTGCTGGCATCAAGGCCCTTACCCACTCCTATTGCTGGCATAATAGGAGGAATTTGTATCCCAAATAGCTGTACTCTGTCAGCTTGCTAAATGCTCTGTGCACGTGTCAGCTCTTAGGCAAGGTGGGACCCACTTGGACAGTTCATCTCTGGGTGATGGAAATATAAAGACATACTTGAAAGGCATTCTAGGCTCTTCACAGGGGTTTATAATTTCTGAGCTGAAAATAAGCAACTCTGGAAGTAAAATGGGTCTGGTTTGAGGTGCTAGTTTTCTACACAGCTGTGAAGGGCAGAACCCATGTTGCTTCTCTGCCACTGCCCACACAGATTGGCAGCACCTCATCCCACATACCTCTGAAGCTGGGGAACAACCTCTTCTTGGGGAGCCTGGTCCTCCTTCCTCTGCCATCTGGTCCTCTGGAGTCCCTTGGTCAGCAGCAGGAATTTCTGCTGCAGCTTTGTGGGAGTAAGAGAGTAGAGAGGTCTTATGTCTTCCTGAGCAGCAGGACTGATCAGCACTGGCAGTGTCCTGCTGTTGACGGTGGTATCTGCAGTCCCTGACCAGGGGACCCAGCCCTCTTTCTGGTGTGCCCTGTTGCCACGGATAATGCTCCCTCAGGCACAGCAGCAACAGCTCCTGTGGGAAGGGAGATCAGTGGAAAGTTCAGATTGTTCAATTCCTGAGTTTGTTCAGCATCCCCCATCTTAGCTATGTCACCCTGTAAATACATTAAAATCGTCATAGACATATAGCAGTGCTCCTCCAAAGGTTTCTTCAGAAACCGACAAGCTCTCTGCCTCTGCTGACTTTCTCTGGGCCAAAGCTGACTGGCTGGATCATTCTTCACTGTTCACACCATAAAAACTCAGCTTCAATGCGCTCTTGTCCTCAATGTGGTGTTGAAGCCTTTGCCAGCTAGCAGTTACCCACTCCTTTCCCTGGCTAGCTGGGAATCTCCAGCAGCATGACACCAAGAGCAGGAGTTAGAAACAGTCTCTGACCACTGGCCTGCCCCAGGCTGTGTCCTCTTTAGTGTTATCTTCTTGACCTTTGTTTTAGGTTCCACCACTGGCATGCACTTGGGGCTGCACATGGGCAGGTACCAGTCAGTTCAGGGTTGTGGCCTGCTCTGCTTCAAACCTTCCAAATGTCACTTTGCAGCCAGCTCAATGGAAATACCTCTTTTTTTGGCTTTGTTCCCTCTGGGCATCGAGTGGTTGTGACCACGTAGGGATGCTTTACTTCCGAGCTGCCACGAGGTGGCAAAATACTCCCCGGCATCCCCTCCGAGCTGGCTTGCCTGCGCGGCAGGCCGGAACCCTGCAGCACTACGGGGAAGTAGCAGCAGCAGCAGCAGAATCCCTCTCCCTTCATCTTAGCTGCTGCTCTGTGTGCGTGCTCCGGGGTGCCTCTAAAAAAATCTCCAGAGGATAGAGACCTGTCCATTTTCTCTAGTCCCTGAAGTCCAAGGCAGAGACTTACAAGAGCGATGAAACACTTGATAATGTCCTTGCTGATGACAAGGACCTTGCACAGTGACAGGAAGAAGGCAGAAGGAGACCTTCCTCTTTTTATGACATTGCCCTTAGCTAACTGAGAGACCTGTGTGATGTTTTTGTGTATATTAAAAGAAGTGACAGCCTCACTCAAAAGCTTCTACTTCTCTAAAGTAGCTTTTACTGCTTTAAAAGTCATGACTACTCTCTGTATCCTCTCTCCTGTACTGCGGTCACAGCTCAATGCTAGAGTAAATGTCAAGGATCCTAGAAACATCTTCAGTTCCACATCCTGATTCTGACCTGAAGTCATGTCAGCGTGATGGCAGAAACAAGAAGCCACTTTTACCTCCCCCATAACACAGAGTTGGGATTAAAGGCCCCACAGAGATTTTAAAATTACTTCCTTCTAGTCTAGTGGGAAGGTGCTGGTTGTGGCTGGAATAGAGCTAATTTTCTTCACACTATTGGGCTGTGCTTTGAATTTGTGATGAAAACAGGGCTGATAACATAGGGATGGGCTTTGCACCAAGGCTTTTGATGCTCCTTACCCATGCCACCAGTGAGGACACTGAGGCTGCACAAGGAATTGTGAGGGGATACACCTGGGGCAGCTGACCCCAAATGACCCAAGGGATATCCCAATCCCATAGTATATAGTGCCATGCTTGGCATATAAATGTGGGAGAAGAAAGAAGGGGAGGAAATTCAGTCATGGCATTTGTCTTCCCAAGTCATCCTTATACATGATGGGGCCCTGCTGTCTTGGAGATGGGGGAACACCTGCCTGCCTATGAGAAGCAAGGAATGAATTCCTTATTTTGCTTTGGTTCTGTGTGTGACTTTTACTCTCCCTATTAAACTGTCTTTCTCTCAACCCATGAATTTTTTCATTCTTAGCCTTTCAATTCTCTTCCCCATCAGACCACAGAGGAGAGAGCAAGTAGTCGTGGGGTGCTTAGTTGCTAGATGAGGTTAAACCACAACTGTCCTTTGGACCCAACTCAAAAAACTCAGATTATGACAGTCTAGATTGGAATGTGCTAGATGAAGCTTTCAGCTGTTATGGCTGTTTAATTATTAATTTAGCAGACTCCAATGCTTGCCTACAGGGCTCACTCACTTGCCTGACTTTGTATTGCAATCCTGTGCATATTGGTGGCTGTTTACTGTAGTTCTGTGCTTCTTATCACCTCACTCTGCTGTGTCTGGGGAAGTTTTGATAACAGCCACAATGTGCCTGGGCTGGCAGGTGGCATGAGCATTGCAGCTGTCTGCTGCTGCTGTACTGGACAGGCTGGGATTCCAGTATGAACTGGAGTCAAAGGGATTGTGACCTGTAGATAAGTCCACTGTACAGGGCAAGAGTGTGAGAAGTCCTTTCCCTGAAGAAGGAGCAGGAGGTGGTCAAGGTGATAAAGCAGAGATTCCCTTGTATTGTAATGACAGATATTGCTGTCAGGATATGCCTTGGCTTGTCTGGCCCCTGCTGCTGAACCAAATAGTGGCAGCTGTGGTGTTTCACCCCAGAGTCACTTTTGGCTAGCTGGTGATACAGCTGGGGGCACAGG
The DNA here is from genome assembly GCA_032173965.1 of Sitta carolinensis. Taxonomy (NCBI): domain Eukaryota; kingdom Metazoa; phylum Chordata; class Aves; order Passeriformes; family Sittidae; genus Sitta; species Sitta carolinensis. The sequence continues at coordinate 54,647,269 of CM063313.1, forward strand.
GACAAGTCCAGGCAAGCCAGGGCTCTGATAGAAGCAGGATGGAGCCTCCTCCTTGGAGGCTTGCTCCAGGTTTTCCTCTGCAGGAGAAGCTTTAAGGTGATGGTGAAGGAAAGGAGACAGTTCTTCTGGAGGGTTTAATCCAGAGCTTTTATTCTGGCCTGCAGGCCTCTGAGTCTCATAACAGCTCCAGCAGAACTCCTGAATCACGTGGTTGCTTGCCCTTTTACCGGGGGAGAAAGGGAGGGGTCAGGAAGCCTCCAACCAAATACAGGAGAGGAGGTCTTAGAGGACAAAGGTCACCTGGATGGCCCAATGCCCACCCAGGGGTAGAGGGCTGTTACTGTGACGTAGATAGAAACACACAGTAACACACACAACAGGTGTTCAGGTAGAGAAGAAGAAAGGAAGAAGATTCTAGTTTATTGTTGACCTCATATATATAAGTTTCTAAACAGTGATCAGAGATTGGAGAGGTTACCACCTCTCCATCTTCACTGGTCACTTGAGAAGTCCATCAGGTGATATCTTTTACAAAGGAATGCAAACATGATTCTTGTTTATTTTACAATTCATGAGAACTGACTCCACTATACTAAAACAAATCAGAAGGCTTATTTTCAGGGACAACAGAGGGCATCCTTTGAATCTGCCAATCACTCTACACCCTTCTGGAATTCCAGGAGTGACAGACAGTGCTCGGCAGGGATGGGGAGAGGTGGGATGATTGACACACCTGGGAAGGAAACTTCAGGGGAGGAACCTGGGGTAAATCATGATATCACACCGCAACACCCCTGCAGCCCACAGTGAAGCCTTGGTGAGGCAAGATGTCCCTGTGCATCCAGTGGAGGTCCATGGTGGACTCTGTAATTGCTATAGCAGGTACCTCTTGTTGCTAGGCAGCTAGAAGCAAGGTGAGGAGTGCATTACACTATTAAACCCCTCAATCTGGCACAAAATGCTCAGGGGTGGAAATAGTAATGGATGTGCCTTTAAATTGTTGTTACCCATTATTTGAGTTTCTCTTACAGTGATATGAACAACATGAACCACGTGAATGGAGGATAAATCTTACAATAAACAGTGCAAATGCAGCAGTGACTTGACCTGAGCCACAGTACCACACCACATCACCTCTCCTTTCTTATTGTGTCCTGAACAACCAGCAGAACAGACAGAGCCCCAGATAATGGGCCCTGAAATTAATTTAGTTGACATTCTATGGATGTATGTTGATATTTAATGGGGTTTTGCAGGAGGTGTCCATAGACTAAGGGAATGATATCTGTGTGCTGTATCAAAGGGTGGAGAGTCAATGAGATTCTATTAAATCATGTAGGACTGCAGCATGACATAAATTGTATGAAGTAAGGAGTAGACAATGTACTGGGTTTGGTGGGGTAGTTTCCTTCACAGTGGCTAGTAGGAGGCTGTGTTGGATTTGTGCTTAAAACAGTAATGAGAAGTTAAAGCACTTGCTGCTACTGCTTAGCAGAGTTTCCATAGAGCCAAGGCCTTTGTTGCTCCTCACCCACACCACCAGGGACAAGGCCAGGGGGACACAAAGAGTTGGGAGAAGACATCACACTGCCAGGACAGCTGGCCTTAGTGGACTCAAGGAGTATCCCACACCCTGTGGCATAGTTCTCAATATATAAAGCTGTGTGAGGAAGGAATCAAGGGGGAGGGTGTTTGTCTTCTGAAGTCACTGTTATGCGTGATGAAACCCTGTTTTCTTGGAGATGGCTGAACACCTGTGGGAAGTGGCAAAGGAATTCTTTGTTTTGTTTTGCTTGTGTGCATGTATTTTGCTTTGCCTACTAAGCTGTTATTAATCAGCCCATAAGGTTTTTCACTTCTACTCTTCTGATTTTCTACCTGGTCCTGCTGGAGTGGGAGTGAACAAGCAGCTGCATAGTACTTTAAACCTGGTGGGCTTCAACCACACCTATGAAGTTTTAATGCCAGGTGTCTCATTTTTTTATACACTGATCTACCTCTCTGAAAAAGCTGTCTATGAAGCTTCTCACTGACAGTGTTATATATTTGACTCTCCTTCTTTTTCAAACTCTCTGTTCAGCTTTTGCTCATGTCATTGCTTATAGAAGTCAAGAAGTGCATAGAAACCCCCTCAACCTGCTTCTGGGATTTAATAAGGAGGGCTTTGTCCCAGAGTTCAGCATCCACCATCTTCTCCTCATCCAAGAAGATGCAGTCCAGAGCAGAAAGCCTGTGTTGTCTGTCATATTCAAAATGATACAGCAAATAACTATGTTTAGGCAGCATTATCCTTTCAGATGACATCACCAGAGATGGCTAAAGGAACACATGCATAATGCTGATGAAATCTCCCTCAGATCTTTTTTTCCTTTTTAATTTTTTTAATAAAGCATAGCTTATATATCAGAGCAAGACTGGTTTATTAGTCTTGAAGTGGTTTGTTTGTTTAGGTTTCAGGGAGTTTGTTTGGAAAAATTGTGATCAGCATGCTTTTGATTAGCATAGCTAAGAGGACTCTGTTTAATGAAATGATTAGTTGATTCACCCAGGTATGCAGCCACACAAACGGCTGCTTTAATGGAGACAAAAGATTCTCCTTCAAATACAACCATATCTCATTAACATAAAGCAGTACCCATGGATACATATTAATTATAAGTTTGATAATATGTAAGGACAGCTAAACCTGGTGCCAGTGAAAGCTGTGGAACAGATTTTCTTCAGTGTGCTCCCATGGCATGTATAGGACAAGCAGGGGATCAGGCCCAGCCAGCATAGGTAAAAGGCAAGTCTTACTTAATCAGCCTAATCTCCTTCTATGACAAGGTAAGCCACATAGAACATGTGGGAAAGGCTGTGTACATTGTCTGTTTGGACTTCATCAGGGCCTTTGACACTGTGTCCCACAGCACACTCCTGGAAAATCTGGCAGCCTGTGGCTTGGACAGGAGCACTCTGTGCTGGGTTAGGAGCTGGCTGGATGGCCAGCCCAGAGAGTGGAGGTGAGCAGTGCTGCATCAGCTGGGGACAGTCACCAGTGGTGTCCCTCAGGGGTCTGTGCTGGGGTCACTTCTGTTCAACATCTTTAATTATGATCTGGCTGAGGGAATCCAGTGCATCCTCAGTCACTTTGCAAAAGACATTAGGTTGATCTGCTGAAGGGCAGGAAGGCTCTGCAGAGGGATCTGGACAGCCTGGATCCATGGGCCAAGGCCAGTTGTGTGAGGTTAAACAAAGCCATGTGCCAAGTGCTGCACTTGGGTCACAGCAAGCCCGTGCAGAGCTGCAGGCTGGGGAGGGGGGGGCTGGAAATCAGCCCAGAGGTAAAGGACCTGGGGAGTGCTGGTTGACAGTGCCTGACCATGAGCCAGCCATGTGTCCAAGGTGTCCAAGAAGGCCAATGGCATCCTGGCCTGTACCAGCAATAGTGTGGCCAGCAGGACCAGGCAGTGACCATGACCCTGTATTTGGTGAATCCACACCTCAAGACCTGTGTCCAGTTCTGGGCTCCTCACTACATGAAATACACTGAGGTGGGGAAATGTGTCTAGAGAAGGGCAATGTCGCTAGTGGAGGGTATATAGAGTAAGTTCTATAGGAGAGGCTGAGTGAGCAGGAGTTGTTTAGCCTGCAGAAAAGGAGGCTCAGGGGTGACCTTATCACTCTCTACAACTGCCTGAAAGTGGGGGTCAGCCTGTTTTCCCAGGCTGCTACTAACAGGAGGAGAGGACATAGCCTCAAGTTGTGCCAAGGGAGGTCCATGTTGGACATCAGGATGGATTTCTTCACTGAAAGGATGGTCAGGCATTGGAACATGCTGCCCAGGGAAGTAGGCATCATCTTTCTGGAAGTGTTTAATGATCGGATTTGGCAATTAGAGTAATGGCCTAAATGCCAGGGTTGTGGTTGATCAAAGGTTGCATTTGATCATTTTGATGGTCTTTTCTAGATCTGATGATTCTATGATTGATGTAGCTGAATTATTTAACGAAGGCTATTGAAAATGAGCAAAGAAACAAAATCATTACTCAGGCCACTCTGGGCTAAATACAGCTTTAAATACTTTAATATATGATGATAATCAATTTCACACAAGATACACCACCCAGAAAGCTCAAACATAATTGCCTCATTCCTGCATTACATGCTATTAGAAAATGGAGGAATCGTGCAGTTTCAAACTAGAGCCCTAATAAAGCCTTCTGCTTCTTTAAAAATAATTATATGCTTTCATTATTCTCTTTGTTATTTATGCAATATCATCTGTAACCTAAGGGCTATATAAATACAGATTTTGGTAAACAAATGCAAGTTCATGGTAAGTGGAAACCATACAAACTTTTAAAATCCCAAGATGACCAGAAAAAAAAATGCATATAAAACATAAACACAGTAGTTCAGACTATTTCAAACAAGCAGCTCCCAGGTCACCACAGACCAAGAAGCAAAAACTACAACTTCTATGGGAAAGAGTAAAAAATTTGTGTTTGTGGTACGAGACAGAGAAGGATAAGGGAGAGAGACACACACAGGAAATCAGGATTCAACACTGAGCCCAAGGGACTTATTAGGGGGTGATAATGTCAGCAGATCCTGGTCAATGACCTTGCAAATGCTTTGTCATTAGAAATACTGAACAGACCCGGAACTGGTTTTTCTGTCTTGTTGTGCTGCCAGATACCTTTTAGGAGCTGGAAAGATAAGTTTCATTTCCCTATCTGCAAACCACAGACAGTCAGATCTCCTGTACTGCTTGTTGCTGCTGTCTTCCATTCCTCATCTCCTGCTGTGACCACTTCAAACAATTCTGTGTTCCCAAACAGAAGTCGGTACTTCAAGACCTTCACTCGCCGCCAGAGGCTCGACAAAGCTGTGTTAACACGTGAACGCAGGCAGCCACGAAGCAAAAGTGCACGAAGCCTTTGTGGAAGCCAGACGGCAGTGTCGGCACATGCTCTAAGGCACCGCGAGCACTGGCAAGCTGTGCTGCTCAGGGCTTGCACAGTGGGCTCTAGCTGTGGCAACTCCATTTACAGGAATCGGGTTTCCACCTCCCTTTTTCGTCATCTGAAACAAAAAATATGTTTTAGCATCTCTGAAACTTCAGCCTGAAAAACAACAACCACAAAAGGGGTGCTCAGGGCATAAGGGAAAGAAACAGCCAAAAAGGCTCAAGTGGAGTTCACAAAGCAGGAAGAACACACCGTTTTCCTTAATAGTAAAAGGTGTTTTCTCCCCTTAATTCAGATTTCTGCATGTCAGTAGAGGTCCAATTGAACTGTGACACACCACTAAATTAGCTCATCTCTAAGAGGAAGTAACAGTTTTTGAAATGGCTCTTTACATTCAAATGGAAGAGAGGTGTACGGCTCTGCCACAAACACTGGAAGAGACAAATGGTTAAAAAGAGAAAGACCTTCAAACACCATATGTTGCCTCAAGCAGCCTTTAATTGATTTTACTGTGGTTCAGTGAGTCTGGCTTGCTTTTGATGGTTCATTTGGCAAGTTGTGGCTGCAGCGATTTTTAATAATAATAATAATGTCATAATAATCTTTTAACTTGGTACAAATGTGTGGCTATTTAGGATTGCTCTAAAAGTGATTTCTGGACTTGGTGAGATGGAAAAACATAGACATTAAGTTCCATTAGTTCCTTCTTCTGTGGTACACATCACAGTTTAGAACAGAAGGACAAAACAGTCACTCTAAGGAAGAGCAAAAGGCATTTTCTTCCACTCATTTCAAAATAATTGCAGCAGCTAAGATCACAAGGTGGCCAGCAGATAAATACAGCATTTACTTTGTTCACACTACATGTGTTACTGGTTGCAGTCATTAAAACTACATATTTTTACTCAACAAACTATTTTTGGTAGAGTTGTTTCCATAGTTCTCCATCACAAATGATATAAATGATATTTTGACTCTATTCTCTATTCAACTAGCAAAGTCCTCAAAATTACTAAAATAATGAACTGTAATTAAGACCATATATTGGTTTTCATCATTAACCAAAAGCTCAGTGCCAACATCAGAGCACAAAGGAAAAAAAATTTTAAGCAGAACAAGTGAAAAATTTTGCTGGTTATGCAGCTCGATAATCATGTCTTGTCTTTTTTCATCAGTTGCAATCATCCTGCTGTCACTCCACATTGCTACAAAGGCTCTCAAACACAGGGAAACACACTCCGTGTTCTCTGTTGTCATTTTTCAGGTGTAATTGTGGGTGGACAATATATTTTGCAGCAGGGAGAAGTGTGTATTGCAAGAAGAAGAAATTTGTAGCACACTCTCCTTTTCAATTCCTTCCCCTTTTCCTTTCTTTAGGAGATTAAATCCAAAATCCATACAAATCACTCACCTGTCTTGGGGCAAATAATCCCATCAAAGCAAATAAAAGTATATAATTTTAAAAATCATGTTCTGTGTAATCTGCAGCAGGCTTTGGATCTGTGTCAGACATAAAGCTTCCTATAACTGTGATAGCTGCTCCAGTGATTTGAAGATAACTATACAAGTACAAAAGCATGTGCTGAACTTCCACGTTCAAGACATAAAGCCGGTTAATTCAGTTTTAGCTACAAAAAAGCACCAAACTATAATCCATGCAGGGTTGCTATTCATTAATCATGATTTATGCATCACTATGTGGTACCTTCGAAAACATAAATTCACATACCGGAAAGGGACCAATTTAATTTTTATTTATGCCTCGACATGTGTTATACATGAGGTGAAAAATTACTGTAAGGGCTGTACACGAGCTGGGAACCCTATGCTGGAGAGGCTTCGCCTGGCAGCCGAGCAGGGCAGAGAAAGCTTCCACGATCGGGCTGCGAGTGACTCGCCCTCCCCCCACTCGCTGGTGGGACAGATGCCCCAGAACGCCCAGGAAAAAATGCCTGGGAAATCGGGCTGTGGGAGGAGCCTTAACACGTGAACGCAATTACCCGCGACACAGCCAATGCCATTTGCTTTGGGCTTTTTGCAGGGGCGAAGGGCTCGCCCGGAGGGTCAGCTTGACCCTCCTCCCCCCTTCGTCCGTCCCTCCCTGCGCTCTTGCTTCCCTGTCCTGCCGTGCCTCGCCGCTTCCCCGAGCAGCTCGTCCCGCCACATCCCAGTGCAGTGCCTGCTGTTTCCCTGGACGGAGCGGACGCTGCCTGCGCCCAGCCCGCAGCCTCCACCGCCGCCCCGTGTGCCGCGGTGCCCCTGCCCCAGCCCGTGTGTCCCTGCCCCAGCCCGCGTGTCCCTGCCCCAGCCCGCGTGTCCCTGCCCCAGCCCGCGTGTCCCTGCCCCAGCCCGTGTGCCCGCGTGTCCCTGCCCCAGCCCGTGTGCCCCGGCCCCAGCCCGCGTGTCCCTGCCCCAGCCCGCGTGTCCTGCCCAGCCGCGTGTCCCTGCCCCAGCCCGCGTGTCCCTGCCCCAGCCCGTGTGTCCCTGCCCCAGCCCGTGTGCCGCGGTGCCCCTGCCCCAGCCCGTGTGCCGCGGTGTCCCTGCCCCAGCCCCGTGTGCTGCGGTGCCCCTGCCCCAGCCCGCGTGTCCCTGCCCCAGCCCGCGTGTCCCTGTCCCAGCCGCGTGTCCCTGTCCCAGCCCGCGTGTCCCTGTCCCAGCCCGCGTGTCCCTGCCCAGCCCGCGTGTCCCTGCCCCAGCCGCGTGTCCTGCCCAGCCCGTGTGTCCCTGCCCCAGCCCGTGTGCCGCGGTGTCCCTGCCCCAGCCCGTGTGCCGCGGTGCCCCGGCCCCAGTCTCTGCCCCGCCGTCGTTCGCCGACGCCGCAGACGGACACGCCGCCGCTGCCGCCGCTCCAAACCGCGCCCGGCCGCTCGTCAGAGCTGCGCAGCCTTACCGAGCTCGCAGCTGCCGAGCTCCATTTAAGCTGGCGCTAGCCGGCCCTACAGTGGCGGCGATCGGACACTGTCTTCTGTTTCTCTCTCTCCTTTCCCTCTCTGCTCTCTTTTCTATCCCACTTCGGTAGGAACTCTTACCCTTCTTTATCAATAAATAGTTCTCAGATGTACTATTGCTGCATTTGTCCTTAATTTTTGTCCAAGAAATCTATCAATATGAATCCTCCTCAACTTCCCTTTTACAGTAGGATGGGACACATGGGTTCAGATAAAGACAGTTTAATAGGGAGAGTAAAAGTCACACACAGAACCAAAGCAAAATAAGGAATTCATTCCTTGCTTCCCATAGGCAGGCAGGTGTTCCCCCATCTCCAGAAGAGCAGAGCCCCATCACATATAAGGATGACTTGGGAAGACAAATGCCATGGCTGAACTTCCTCTCCTTCTTCTTCCCACACATTTATACGCTAAGCATGGCACCATAAGGTATGGGACTGGGATATCCCTTGGGTCATTTGGGGTCAGCTGCCCCAGGTGTATCCCCTCACAATTCCTTGTGCAGCCTCCTTCCCTCAGCCTCCTCGCTAGTGGGGTAGGTGAGGAGCAGCAAAGGCCTTGGCCCTGTACAAGCACTGCTCACAGTAACAAAAACACTCCAGTGTTATCAATCTTGTGTTCATCACAAATCAAAAACCCAGCCCCATACCTGCCACTGTGAAAAAAGGGAACACTACCGAAGCCAAAACCAGCATGCAGACCATCACATTTTCCTCATTCTTAGATGCCTGCATAAATAATGACAAAGTTTTGCACATAACCTGAAGTATTTTTACAGGGGTTCCTGACCTGATCTGAAGTGCTGTCTGACTCTGGTACCTCTGTATGGATATGCCTCTGGTTCAAGGCAGGCTGCAAAGCCATCCCTGCTGGCCTCCTGCCCACACAGCACCCGCCCCAGCACAGGCAGCAGCCGGGGGTCTTCTGTGCCAAGGAGAAGGGCCGTATGAAGCTGATGCTGCATTATCCAGGGTCTGGCAACAGGCACAAAAGATGGCTGGTCCCCAAAGGAATATCTGAAGGACTAGTTTTGAATTATGGGATGGTCAGCCAGAGCTTAATTTGCTCTTCACCTTGTGTCAGATAGAGAATCCCTGAGAAGCAGAACTGGAACCACTGTTTCTACCTAGGTCTAGGGTGTAGGCATATTAGATTGCCAGTTTTATGATGACCTCCTGACTCTGTACAATAGCCACAGAGACCAGTGGAGATGCAGCTACCCTCCTTCTCTTCCTCAGCTTTCCCACTCTCTTGTATCAGTTTTCTTCATCACCCTGTCCTCTTCTCCTTCCTCCTTAGTGTTTGCATGACACTGATCCATATGGCTTTAACAGGATATTACTAACCTGCAGCACTACGGAATGCTCTCTTAAAAACCTGCCACTTTCTATTTTATGGTCTTGGAAGTACAGGCACCTCAGACCAAGCTGAGGGGCTGACCTACTGCTATGTACTGATCTTGGCTGCTGTATTCGTGCACAGGTTTTGTTCTGCTGCTGCTTTAGAGATGGCCTGAACTCCAGGTTGTATCTCTTTAGTCTGTGGGCACATTTTGAGTTTGTACAACATCACATCTAAAAGGGTAGAAGTAAACTTGCACTTTCAGTTTTCAGATATGCATATGCAAATGAGGATGCCTTTGAACCTTGAAGAAGAGAATGGGGGTTTGCTCTATTTCTATACTTCAAATTCTCTTCTTGCCCCACCCTCATCTATTTTTTCTCCTGCTTTCACAAGTGCTGCACAAAATGAGCTAACTTGCCTTTAAAACACAACAAATATGATGTGGCACAGCACGAGTGTGCTTATTCTCTCCTTCCCTCACACTGTAACTTCAACTTGTTCACATGGCTTTTTAAGCAAGAGTATGATAATAGTTTGCATCATATGAAAAATAAAGACTCTCCATTTTTGTCTCCATTTAGGTTGCACTTTCCTTATTTAGTGGTTGGATAAGCAAATATTCACTGTATTTATTTCATGTGTTTGCTTTCTGCTCGATGATTATTTTATCTCTTAATGTGGTACTATGACACGTAAATTTGGATGGAAGGGGTGTAGATTTTTACACTGTAGGCTGATTGCAAACCTTCTCAGCATTTAGCAGCCATTTTGCTGGAAGCCAGTTTAATCACGTGTCCATGGTAAAGGAAAGCACGTCATATTTGTAAACTGACTTTTTGTGAATATCAAGATAAGTTATTTTACCTCAGAATGAAAAAAAAATGTCTTCAAACTGTGGAATCTAGCTGAACACCCAACTTTCCAAACTCTAGGAATGGTAAAATTAAATAAATTAAATTAAAAAATAAAACATTAAAACCTTCTCAAATCACTAAGTTTTATGTTAAAAGGCTTCTCAAATATCTAAAGCTTAAAGCATGTAGATTGTATCTTTGTGACTGAAAACCTTTGCAGATTTTGCAGCAGTTTTTAACTCTTAAACTCTGAAACAGAGGAACATAAGGCATAGCACTTTTAAGATTTCGACATTTATATATTCTCTAGTGAAAGTCACTTATATAACTTAAATGTGCAGTTCATGCCTTGCAGCATCAAGTAATTTGTCACGGTTACAGAGCATGCTGGCTCCCAAAACCAGGCTGTTCCATATTGGCTGTTTAGATGTCTAAAGTATACTTAATTTAAAAAAAAAGAAAATTAATTAAATGGCTGCTTACCTGGGAATACTCTGTGCTTGCAGAGAGCTGCAGTTTGAGTGGGACATCATAATTTGTTGCAATTTATTTCTTTCATGACCTGACCATTTACAGGCAAGTAGAAAAAGGGCTTAATTTTTTTTCTTTCTCCAGCTGTAACATAATGATGTGGTATACAACAAAAGCAGCATTTCCACTGCATACAAGGAGCGGAGGAGGGAGCCCCAGAAGCCCTTCTGTGTGCAGGGCTCAGCTGTCATGAAAGCAAGACAGGATGTGAATTATCTTTTTTATTCTCTCCCTTATGGTCTCTACTCGACCTGGCTTATCCTCTCTATAAGAAGCTGCTCTTAGAGTAGGATGTCACTTCAGTCCCTGTTCACAAGTGTTGGCTGTTTTTTTCCAAAACGTAAGGACAGATAATTTGGGGGTAACTGGCTAATGCTTCTAGTGGCTAAAACCACTGTGTCCTTTGTATTTCCATACAAATTTCCAGATAAATTTTTCAGTGTGGGATTCTGCTATTGTCTTCCACTGGTTCCTGCAGTCCTGGTTTGGAATGCTTTTCCTGACTTCATTCCACTAGGGAAAGCATGGGTTGTCTTAGCAGTATTCACACCTGCCATGCATTTCTTTTTCAAAGGTTTCCTGTTTCTGCACTCAGTGCTGTGTGCTCTGAATACATCGCAATGAAAGACCAGAAGCTGCCCAGGATCACAAAGCAACACATTTGTAAGTTCTGAAATGTCTATCAAAGGGTATTACAGGGATTCTTGTAAGTACTGTCCTGCTAGCATCCTTCTCTGAGGAGGATGGAATCACTGCTGGTTTTATTGCCCTTCTTTTGAGGCATTAGGTTTAGTCATTGTGAGCACAGACTGGAAGATTAGACATTGTGACCAATGTAAGAGAACAATATGCATGAACTCCTGAGAAAGTTAGAAGTTCTGTATATGCGGTTTTACCTCTTAGTAAGTGTGGAAGGTTTTCAATGCTGTCCTTGCCCATCCGTGAAAGCATGCAATATAATTTCTTCCCCTTGTTGGTTTTGCTTTTTCCTGCTCACCTTCCTGCTTTGGTACATGGCTGCTGCTCCAAATGCAGGTTGCATCTACTTTAAAAAATATCTGCCCTCAGTCTTGAGCAGAGCCAAAAGCAAAGCACATCCTGGCCATAGAGCAATATTGCCGCATGGAGTGTCTTCGAATTAACAACCTTGGTTTCTCCCTTTGCTTAACAGTTTCTGTTTCAGGTCCTTTTGACCCAGTTTTCACAGAGCTTGAGAACTCATTGCTCACTTTGTGTCTGCAATATGGCTCACTCTGATCAGTGATTTCCACTTGACCTTTCCAGTTTAACTTGCTTCTTTGCCATCAGCCAACTGAAGGGCAGGCGCTGAATGTGTTTAAGGTGTCAAGTTGCTAATATGGGCACTGTTTGGCCAGTGGATTTGCATCCCTGCAGGAGCATGAGGAATGATGGGAGGATGTACAGATTGCTAATAGAAGGCAGTGAATTTCAGAGCTTGAGGTTTGCATAGGAAAGTCTGTGCCAGGTAATATTAAATATTATTCCATGTTCAGAAAAAAAAAATCTGCAGATCATGCTGAATTTCATTATATCTTCCCTTCCAATTGTTACCCAGAGAACTCCTCAAGAGGAGCATGCAATTTTTCAAATATTCACTGCCTTTGGTAAGTGACTGCATGGTGTACATCCTTAGTCTTTTGATTATGATGGTTGTTTAGACTCCTTTCATGTACAGAAGACTGAGTCTTTTTTTTTTTTTACTGAGATAATAATTATTAATTTTCTTTTAAAACAAATTTTATTTTATTTTTTCTCTTAGAACATGATTATTTTACAAAGTAAAATAGCTCACAAGATTGTAAGAGCTGGGAGACTTAAAAAAGCAGTTGTGGAAGCTAAATCTTTACTTTTTGAGTTTCTGAGTCAATTCCCATTCACATGTTAGTGAGCAATGCTGCTATCTGACAGTTGCCTGCAGCTCACACCAAGATGAGATGGTTGCTTAAGACCATGCCTTGAGACTACAGGGAACTAAAGGAAAGGAAAAAAAAAAAAAGACCCTCTTATCTCTACTACAACTTGGGACCCTGTGGACATCCTTTGGCTAAGAGCCAAGAACAGAGACAGGAGATGCACACAGAGCATCTGCTTGGAAAAACTCCTTACCTCAGTGAGTAAACTCAGCCTGTCCTTCACAGGTCAGGATGTGACTCATGCTCCAAGGTGTTCTGCATCAGGGATGACCTGACTAGCCAAATGGTAATCCTAAAATGTGGGAGGTACTAGGTGCTTTCTGTTAGCTGAGAGATTGCAGAAGATAGCAATTTTTCGCCGAAAGCCAGCACCAGTAAGCTGCCAACAGATGCATCTCCCGACTCCAAATGCCCCATCTGCCTGGATAGATTTGACAACGTTGCATATCTAGATCGCTGCTTGCATAGGTTCTGCTTCCGCTGTGTCCAAGAATGGTCAAAAAACAAAGCAGAATGCCCGCTGTGCAAGCAACCCTTTTTTTCCATTTTCCATACGATTCGTGCTGAAGATGACTTTAAGGAGTACGTGCTCAGCCCTTTAGAAACCAGCTCTTTCGCCAGCCCCGATGGCCGGAGGTTTCGTTATCGCACTACCTTAACCAGGGAACGCCGCACGCGCCGTTCCCCTTCCCGAAGGATGCTGTCCCCTCCAGATAATGGTATATTGTTTGAAGGGCTGTCAAGCGAGCCGACGCGTCACAGGCACAGAGAGATTCAGCAGATGATCAGGAGGCTGGCCTCAAGGAGAAAGGCCAGCGCAGAGGGCAGGTCTTTGCGACAGATCCAGGAGGAGGACATGATCAGCTTCCGCAGGGCTCTGTACCGCACCGGCGTGCGCATCCGCAGCATTCAGGATGGCGGCCGGTACCGAGAGATTTCGGCAGAGTTCTTCCGCCGCAACCCTGCTTGCCTGCACCGGCTGGTTCCCTGGCTGAAGCGAGAGCTTACGGTCCTGTTTGGTGCCCACGGATCTTTGATCAATATTGTGCAGCACATAATCATGAGTAATGTAACGAGATATGACCTGGAAAGTCAGGCCTTTGCGGATGATTTAAAGCCATTTCTGCTGAATCGGACAGAACACTTCCTGCATGAATTCATCAGTTTTGCTCGTTGTCCTTTTAACTTAGAAGCGTATGACCAACACGCCAATTATGACTGTCCTGCACCATTGTATGAGGAAGGAAGCCACTCAGACTCATCGATCATTACAATCTCTCCAGATGTGGCATACCCGCAAGGGCCAGATAATAGTTTGTCTGTACCTGGTCTTGGTCAGGCGCCTTGGGATGATGAAACTCCAGGGCCTTCCTATTCCATTTCAGAAGAGGTTCGTGCAACCATAACTTCTCCTCTGGAGTCATCAGAAAGTTCTAATGAGGACTCTGCTACAGGGAGTCAAAGAGCCAAACTTCAGACTGAGTTGCAGGCTAATGCTGACTCAAATGACAGTGGCTCTTCCTCAGACAATTGTGTCATTGTTGGCTATGTTAAGCCATTAGCTGAGAGGACACCAGAAGTGGTTGAGCTGTCCTCTGACTCTGAGGAGTCCATTGGGGAAGAGAAAAGGGAAGATGTCAAGAAACAGCAACCAGTCCAGTGTCAAAGCTGGAGTGACAGTGAACCAAGCAGGAGCTTCTCACCACATTCCCCAACATACAGGGGGGATGTAGGAAGTTGCAGAATATAGATACAGTACCATTAAAAGGTCATGTGAGCTTGTCTTTAGAGCTAAACTTTATAGCATGCCTCTCATCAGAATATTTCCAATTTCATACTCTAATATCAAGTTACTAAAAAGCTGCATATGCCTGCCAGAAGATAATAAGATTAGAATGACTGGACTGGGCAACACAGGAAAAATATTCCAAAATGCCTGAATTCCAGGAAACAGAAACTCCTCTGTGAAAATGGCTTTTCAATCAATTGTAATTACAGCTGTCCACTGATAACCCCAGGGCCGGGATGAGACATTAGATTAATACCATCAGGTGTGCTGGACTTCACAGCCAGACTGATTTAATGAGTTGCCTCAAAAGGTGTTATAATGGATGTGAGTTAATCTCCTCACTGCATGACCGGATCTCATTGTTCAAAATCAAGTTGCCTAGTGTGGCAGACAGTGCAGCCTGTAATATTAGCTCTGTAAGGAAGGCTAAGCCATTGGAAAGCATCTTTTCTAAAGGCAGAGGTGTGGTTCTACATGCTGTTTAAATACTATTTAATTAATTCTTTAATTTATGAAGATATTAGGGGATACCGCCCAGTGTTCAAGACAGACAAAATCAAAGTTTGTTACAGTATTGATCTTCTCTGGGTGAAAAAACAGAGCAGAAAATCCTACCTCACATGAAGTTTGCCTGTTTCCTCCCTCCTGTATGCTCACACATTTTATTTAGATGCATACTTCACATGCCAACTTTCCCTTATGAATAGTTAGTGGGAAATGCATTTCACTCTCAGATAAGCACTCCTTACATTTACTTCTTACGTAAGCTCTGTCCTGACACAGGAAGAGCCAACATGGAACTTCTTGTGTACACTAGAGAATTTGGGAGTGGAGTGATCCTGAGTCAGTGTTGGGAAAAATTGGTATGAGGTAGGACTTAAAAGCCTATATGCCTTTCTGTTCAACTTACAGTCCTACTGCAGCATCAGAAGACCCTGATGAAAGGGGAAAAAAAAGCAAGGGTGATGATTTTTGCACTGTCAGTTGAGACTCTGTCCAGGAAATGAAACATATTTGATAATATGCACTTTTGTAGATAGTTGAAGTGTGTTGGATTATGGTAGTGGTGAAAAATACCTTCTTGATCCTTTGTTACCTTGTTTGCGCTGTAAGTAATTTGGAACTTTTTTACTGTAGCTCACCTGATAATTTTGAAGCATTTAGACAGCTTTGTTTCAAGTTGTCATTTTCAATGTCAGAAGGAGCATATAAAGTATGTGACTGATGCATAACTCTTAAAGTGAGGCACCAGAAGCAAGTCCAGAAGGCCAGCTGTAGAGATCATTTCCTGGTTGTACTTCATGTGCCACATGGTTCTCTGAAAATCAAAAGGCATTATACATGGACAGTAAAAATGTCTCTATTCTCACTCCATGCACAGTTTAATTCCATGTTGCTCTCTTTCTCTTAATTCTGTTTATTAAAAGCTGTGGTTTAAGGTTAATTAGATTAGCACATTTTGGAATCCATGGAATGTTGAAGAGCAGCAAACAGATGAGATGATCAGGAGAACCTCACTGGCTTTGAGGATGTATCATCCCTGTGGCATCTCTCCGGCACATGCTCCTGCTGAAAAATCCATTAATTCAGGTAACTTTTTTGATAAAAGCTTTTGCTTAAGAAGACAAAACCTCTGCACTGAGTCTATGCAAAAAGTCCATGATCTTTGCCTGTAACCAACACCTTTTGTATGTGGCAAAAGGCTGGGTACTTTTCAGGGAGGAAAATGCAGATAATATCCCGAATTCAGGCAGTGGTTACATTTATTTTCACACATGAAACTGCTTAAAGCTGAAGTCACTTAATGCATTTTGGAGTTAGTGTTGCTCTGGTGTAACAAAAACCCTTGCAACTCTTACCTTTAGATGTTTGTACTCCTGTGCAGGCAGTAAGTGCATTGGTGATTTATGCCTGATTCACATTTTTAAGGCACTCAGAAGAAATCTGAGAACGGAGCAATATTGAATTGGGTAATAATTCATTAGACCAGACTCATCTGGCCCATGGATGAAAACCAAGACATTGATCTTTCAGCAAAAACTAAATGACCTAGGATGAAAACCTAGTTGGCCAATTTAAGCTAGATATCTAGTTCTTGGATAGATGTTAAGACACAATGTCTGTCTCATGTGCCTAGTCAGTTTCATACTAGAGTAATTCAACTTAGCCATGCAGGCATGAGAAGAGAATAAAGTCCTTTAAATAATTACAGATTTGTAAATACAGAATATAAAATTGGTGTTATCTCCTGGCTTTTAATTGTGCGTTAGTTCTTTATGCTGCTTGAAAGCATCATTCAAGGTTTTTAATAGCATTAAAGTACCATTTTTACACTGTAGAGTAAAAGGCTGTTGCCTTTGTCTTTCTTAATTTGCACTTCAAAACTTATACTTCACTATTTTCAAAGGAACATTGTGTGAACTTAGCAAAAACCTGCCTTCAATTTGAGTTTTTAATTTTCAACTTAAGTTGAATATTAAGTGGCAAGTTGTGCTTAAACTTATTATAAATGTAGCAAAGGAATAAACAGGCCCTTTTCTACTTTTTTTTTTCAAAGGCATGACTTTGTACCTGCTGAGCTGATTGTGTCAGGAAAGAGAGTCAACTTTAGTTTAGTAGATATGACCTCGTTTTCTAAAGGGCAAGTGGTTTTAGAAGTCTCTGATTTGCTTTTTTGCCCCCTGGGAGGGATGGGCCTGATTTGACAGTTCTCTACATTCACATGCATAACATCAATTTTATTTTTTTCTTTTTTTTTTTTTTTTTTTTTCATTTGGGTTTTTCACACAACATAGCAGGGAAAGAAGCATCTCTTTTAGTGAAAAATATGACTATGAAAATGTAAATTATTAGCAGGCTTCAGGCACAGCTTCCTGGTTTCTAAAACTAATAGGAATTCAGTTCTATGTGGCAACTGACATTGCCCATTTAGTTCAGCACTGAAGTTTTATACAGATTTCTAAAGCATCACTTACAGTTTCATTATCTAACTTAAATAACAAAAAAAACAACATAGATGAGGTATGCTTGACCCTGAGGAAGCAATAAAAGAACATATGCTTATTAATAAGAATTCTACTAAGCTATTTTTACAATTGCTTCCAAAACTAGATGTACTCTTCAAATGAGCTCTTTTCCCAGAAACTGTTTAGAACTGTGGCTGAAAAAGATAAATTGGCCAACAACAGGCTGAAGCATGAGCGAAGTAGTTTTGAGATGTAGTTATGTTTCTTTCTTCCTCATGGGTAAAGGCCTCCTAATTAAGAAAAAATGATAGTGGTATTGACTTACTCATAACTATCTGTGGGTGAATCTTGCACAGGAAAGACAGCCAGTTTTTTCTAGTCTACTGATATCTGTCTTAAGAAAGCATGGTTTTCTGAGCTTTTAATATTTCAAGAAATTGCAAATTATCTTCATTATCCATTCAAATGTAAAGTTAACGATTTGAAATACAACCACTTTTTAAAGCATATTAAATTATATATTTTACACAGACTTTGTCCTAATAAATATTAATATATCCTATTGTATCTGGAATAGTATGAAAGTTGTTTCTGAATTTGTAGGTCTGTCCTACTACTTATTGTAAAACATTTCTTTTTATCCAAAACCAAAATTCCCTACACAAGTTTGCTTCATTGTTGTTGTTTGTTTCTGTAGAGGATTTTTTTTTTTCTGGAAGCCAAAACTAATGGACCATTCAGAAAGAAACAAGCTGTCAGGAGAAATAAATATCAATCATCTATGAGTGGCTGATGTTCCCATGTGGTCACTTGTACTGGACAGTCTAAGTGGGATGGAAAAATCCCCACCTCTGCTGACTTTGTTCCTCTTGAGGAGGGCAATTTGACATTACCTGCCCAGTGGAACTGTCTCCCTTCCTATCTTACCCTTCAGACCAGGGCTGTCCATTGGCCATCTTGCTCAGATTTTTAAATCTCAGACTCATTGTCTTTTAATCTAGAACACTGCACTGCAGCACCACAGGTTTTATTTTCTGTTAATCTTTACAGTTCTGCACTGCCATCCATTTGCAGCCCACACTCCCCATCACAGCTGTGGCTGTGTTTCAGCACAGTTTCAGAAGTCTTTAATAGAAATTAAATGTTAGCTGTGTTTTTAAAGGCTCTTTAAATCCCTGTCTGGCTTCGGAGACACTGTCTCATCACAGGAGGACTATGGTCAATCACTAACTCTCACCTTGCCTGTGAGCACAGATAACTTTCTTACCAGCTCTTCTCCTTGCTTCTGGTCAGAGAAAGAGATACAACTCTATTTCCCTTCACTAGTTGTTTTTGCAGCAGTTCTATGTAAAACTGTAAACTCCATAGAGTGTACATCTTTTGCACCCCCACAAAAGTTTGGCTACCTCAGTGTTGCATTTACACACGGCTCTAACAGCAATCTGTCAGACCTCCTTGAAACCTCAGATCAAGACTAATGACTGCAGTTATTTGAGGAGGGATATATTGCTGGTATCTTTATCACTAGGCTAAATCCCTCCACTCTTTTCTGTAGCAAACCCCTTCTGATGGCAGAAAATAAGATCTGTAGGTTAGGGCCTTAATTTGCCTTAAGCCAGGCGTATTAGCTTAATTGACTACTTTTTGAATTGGTATTTTGAATAGGTAACTCCTAATAGGTGCCATCTATCAGCCCAGGAATGGAAACAAGGTCTGAAATGTTAACATTGATTTAGTTCTCTCGAGGTGAAACATCCAAACAGTGTCTCTCTGTGAAGACAGCCCAACTTTACTAAGGCAGGGGTTATTGATTTGAAGTCATGGGTTTTTTTCTTGAAACATGTGAAGGGATGATAATGAACAAACACATTCAGCTGCAAATTTCATGTAAAATGTAGTCCACAAGGCTTTGGAATGGAAATAATATAAAAAAAACAGCTGAAAGAAGGTTACCTCCAAGGAGAGATGAGCTGACCCTCTCTGTACTGTCAAGACCTTGGCATCTCCTTCTGTGTGCCGATACTGTAAATAAGAATATGAGCCCTTCTTGGAAACATACAGTACTAGGGTAAATATCATCCTTGTAGTCTGACCCTGCAAACATGGTATAGGAATATGTCCCATCCTGTTGTAAAAGGGAAGTTGAGGAGGATTCGTATTGATAGATTTCTTGGACAAAAATTAAGGACAAATGCAGCAATAGTACATCTGAGAACTATTTATTGATAAAGAAGGGTAAGAGTTCCTACCGAAGTGGGATAGAAAAGAGAGCAGAGAGGGGAAAGGAGAGAGAGAAACAGAAGACAGTGTCCGATCGCCGCCACTGTAGGGCCGGCTAGCGCCAGCTTAAATGGAGCTCGGCAGCTGCGAGCTCGGTAAGGCTGCGCAGCTCTGACGAGCGGCCGGGCGCGGTTTGGAGCGGCGGCAGCGGCGGCGTGTCCGTCTGCGGCGTCGGCGAACGACGGCGGGGGCAGAGACTGGGGCCGGGGCACCGCGGCACACGGGCTGGGGCAGGGACACCGCGGCACACGGGCTGGGGCAGGGACACGCGGGCTGGGGCAGGGACACGCGGGCTGGGGCAGGGGCACCGCAGACACGGGCTGGGGCAGGGGCGGGCTACGCGGCACACGGGCTGGGGCAGGGACACACGGGCTGGGGCAGGGACACACGGGCTGGGGCAGGGGCACCGCAGCACACGGGCTGGGGCAGGGGCACCGCGGCACACGGGGCGGCGGTGGAGGCTGCGGGCTGGGCGCAGGCAGCGTCCGCTCCGTCCAGGGAAACAGCAGGCACTGCACTGGGATGTGGCGGGACGAGCTGCTCGGGGAAGCGGCGAGGCACGGCAGGACAGGGAAGCAAGAGCGCAGGGAGGGACGGACGAAGGGGGGAGGAGGGTCAGGCTGACCCTCCGGGCGAGCCCTTAACCCCTGCAAAAAGCCCAAAGCAAATGGCATTGGCTGTGTCGCGGGTAATTGCGTTCACGTGTTAAGGCTCCTCCCACAGCCCGATTTCCCAGGCATTTTTTCCTGGGCGTTCTGGGGCATCTGTCCCACCAGCGAGTGGGGGTGGGGGGAGGGCGAGTCACTCGCAGCCCGATCGTGGAAGCTTTCTCTGCCCTGCTCGGCTGCCAGGCGAAGCCTCTCCAGCATAGGGTTCCCAGCTCGTGTACAGCCCTTACAGTAATTTTTCACCTCATGTATAACACATGTCGAGGCATAAATAAAAATCAAGTTGGTCCCTCTCAACATGTTTTTTTTTCCATTCTTACCCTTCCATTTCTTTTCCCCGTCCCTCTCTGGAGAATATCAATTTGCCCAATTACACATGTGAAATGAAACCTGTTTACCTAATGCTTTAACTTACTCTCTGCACTCCATGCCAGATCTCGTGAGCCAGTGGGCTTGGATGAAGTAAGCTTCAGGGATGACAGCCTTTCCTCAGGAAGGACATGTACCGAATGTGTCTATCTCCAGATTGAGCTCAGATGAAATGTGAGATAACTAACATTGCAATAAAGGCAGGCACATGCCACCTCCCTGTTGCAACCTTTAGCCAGTGCTTCACTTCATGGCCAGAGGATGCCGATGCCACAATCGGAAGAGGCGTCTGGTATGATGACAGCTACCCCTGACAGCCATGCAGGAAGGAAGCTGTAAATTGGCACTGAGTGAAATCATGATGGACATCAGAGGCAGACTGACACCCGCCACTGAACAACCTCCTTACCAGAGCTACTCCACCTGCCAGCACTAGCCTGACCCAGAATCTGCCAGCTGAAATTCTATTCCTCAAGCAATGCAAGTTGAACTTAGCCCCTTGTGGGCTGTAGGGCAAATGCATCCGCAGATACAGATGAGACAGAAATATGCATTATCCCATCTTACAGCAACTCCACAAAAAGATTTGTCCCCATTGTATCTTGCAGACCTGGATGCATATGCTGGGAGTTGACACAACTGGAAATCCTACAACATGTCCAAAAGGATCCCTGAAGGT
Organism: Sitta carolinensis; assembly: GCA_032173965.1. Taxonomy (NCBI): domain Eukaryota; kingdom Metazoa; phylum Chordata; class Aves; order Passeriformes; family Sittidae; genus Sitta; species Sitta carolinensis. Next base: position 54,668,583 of record CM063313.1, read on the forward strand.
CAAAGAACAGAGCACATGGTAGAGAAACTGCCCACTTCTGATCCATGTCATATTCAGCTTTCTTTTTGTGAGACCCTCTCGCATTGCAGCCCTGATGATTTTAGCTGCTGCTCCAGCAGTGCAGAGGTCCCTCCAGGAAAATGGTGTATCCAGGAGTTACCGTTGTGCCTTACACTGCTTTTGAGCAGAGCTACAGAGGCAAAGGGCCATTGCTTTCAACCCTGGTGTTGAAACATCCTCACTACCACAGTGATTATGACAGGGGCAAGTTTTCTGAAGCTGGACAAGGCCTGGAAAACTCTCTGTTCAGAAGTTATGAGACTCTGATCTGACAACTGGCTTCAGTCTGACTGGAAGGGTAAGACTTGAGCACTGCAACTGATTTTACAAACCACAGGAGTCACACCAGATCATTAGAGCCAGGAAGCAGTGGGCCTCCAAGCAACACACTCTTGCTGCAAAGATGGGACTGAGACTGGTCAAAAAACAGATGTAAAAACACATTCAAAAGAACAGGCACAACTGGAACTATGGACTTTTATCTCCAATTAGTCTCTGAGATTTTAAACTTTTCTTTCACTGAAGAGAGACATCAGCCAGCACAGGTGTGACAGGCCTGTTAGGCAATCGGGAAGTAACTAATTACCTCAGTGGGGTGCCCTCTCAGGTATTCAAAACAACAGGCACTATGTCAGTACAACCTGCCAGTGCACCTGGCATATCCCTACTCTGAGATTCTCTCCACCTATCGTAGTTCAATATCCAGGAGTGAATTTAACCAGCAGGAAAAGAAGGATAATCAAGATTAGCAGGTCTAGGAAGACCATGATAAAACTGTGTGTAACCAGTGTGGTTTTTCTTGGGAGACTGTGAGAACTGGAATCATTCAGGCACACCATATCAGGGTGGTCTGAGGGAATCGGCTCACACACCGCTGAGATGTATTTGTCATTGGGGGTTAGTACAACAGCTGTCTAGCCATGTACAGTAGCAGTGTATAACAGTTTCTGAGAATGCCTGAATAAATTGGACCTTTGGGGGAACTGGGGTAGGCAAAGTGTAATTACTCGAGCTGGAATTTATCCAACTTGAAAAAATCCCAGGTTATTCCTGCAAAAAATTACTATACGACCTTCTATAGCAAAATCCATTGTTCAAAAGTACCCAGAATGCTGGGTTTATATGTCCTTTAAAAGCTCTCCAGTGCTGTAAAGAAATTGGTCAAACACACTTTTCAAATTTAAGATAATTGTAAGGAATTAATCTCATGCAGGCAGATCAGTAAAAAATGCAAATCAGTATATACCAATTGACTGTCAGAGCAACAGCACTCCTTACACTGATTTATAAATGCTCCATGGGCTAAGGTGTGCTTATTAGTTTGTTTACAGCATGAGAGCTATTTAAAATAAAATAAACAAACAGTAATTTTTTTCATTCCTCTGGCCACCCTGAAGGCATCTGTTATATTGTGGATGTGCAGAAGCCTGTTGAGAAGTGACCTAATGTCAGACTGAGAGCTTCTGAGCAGCCACAATTCTCTATTATTCAGCAAACTTTGCACTAGATGTGATTGGTTTCTTATTTAAATTGAGTTAGTTATTTTAATTGAGTTAGTTAGAAATATTAAGGTAATGGATAAAGTTAAGCCACTATTAGTCTAGTGAGTAGTTTAACTAGTACAAACCAGGCAAGTGAAACCAGCTGAACTGATCATGCTTTTGTATTTAAACAAAGAGAAATATGTCCAAACTCAGTCCCAAGACTTACTTTCCAGAAGCAGGGTCTCTGCAGACAACTCACCTGGAGCACTTGGTACTTCAGTTATGAAGCTGTCTATACAAACCTGTGTACACTACCAGCTGCCTGAGCTCCAGGCATTGTTTGGGAGTCCATCAGCTGCCTGGCACATGCCAACAGGACAGGGCAGGGCTGAACCTCCTGCCAGAAGCCACCTGGGATCTGATGCAGCTTCTGTGCAGCTAGCCCTGGGGTCTTATCCCCTTGATCAGAAATGAATGCAATGCAAAGAGCAACTTAGGGCATGCTCTCACTGGAGGGGGCTCTGCTGTTCAGGTAGCAAGAGGACATCTTCCAGGACACAGTGTCCTACATCTAGGGAGAGTGGGACCATTTTTTTATTAGAAAGCTATGATAAATATTTGCAAGCTTCCACTAGACCTTTTTTACATTTGCTTTGTGGAACTAAAACTCTGATACTATTCATACTGGCTTTTTTGTCACATGCTTTTCACAAACACAAACCTGACAATTAAAATCTTTATTTAACAACAAAAAAAATAGTTTTTTCTTGTTCATTCCCACATATTCATATACAGGCTCAGGCGAGCAGAGGACTATCTTTTAGATATCATGGGCCTATGGATAGCTGAAATTCATGGTACTCTGATATCAATGAATTACAGTTTTGTTTGGTTAGTGAAAGCTGGGTGTACAATTTGATACTTCATGTCTTGGATGTACATTTAAGAATTTGATCCTGTTAATAGGCACTTAAGCTTTTATCCAGTAAAAATCTCCCTGGGACATATGGATTGACAAAGCTGATGACACTGTCCCAAAATTGGCTCTGAAGTGACAGTGGGCAGCTGTTACACAACTCAATGCTGAAAGCTGATCTGGTTTCATCTGCAGGCAGCCATGCAATTGCCTGCCCTCCAAACATTTCAGCAGAGAGAAAGAGGGATTGTAGCCAAAGGAAATGAGAAAGTGATAGGCATAAAAAGTGGAATCAGCTCAAATGCCACAGAGGGTGATGGAATAAGTCTAAACACAGGCACAGCTTTGCTCTCATAAGAGGCTTAGCACTGTCTTCCCAGGGCTACCTTTCACACAAGGGAGTATTTTGGCTCACTCTAAAGAAGAAATGAAGTGTTTAAAGGCATTTCATGAACACCAGAACAAATTCAGTACTAACATGATGGGGGGGAATAGCTACTACCAGCGACATGATTACTCTGCTAGCTCAGTCATACTGCTGGATTTCATTCCTTTTCTCTAAGTACATTTGAGACACACTCCAGAAATAAAATTTTCAGGGTAAGACAGAGAGGTTATCTCAACACCCCTCCACCAAGTCTCCTAGGAATGAATAAAAAGTAGTGGAAGTTCAAGGCCAGGTTCTGAGCACCAATGATTAAAGGGGCTAGAAATCCATAGCTGCAGCCATGGAGGTAAACTTAGCTCAGCTCCCATCTAGTACGAGACATTTTCCAAACTCAGGGCCAAGTATATGATTATGAGAGAAATTGCTACAGCACGCTCCTCTGACAGGACAACAGCTCAAATCATTACCAGTTGTGAGAACAGGCATCACCCAAAGAAGAAGAATAATGCATTTCTTTTTCCCCCCACCCAAAGAGTAGGGGAAGAGACTTAATTTCTTCTAAAGCTATAATGTTATAATGGTCTTGTTCACTAATCAGGGAGCATAATATCCTGGCCCTCTGAGGTTATTAGGAAAATTTCCATTAAATTTAACAGGATAAGGACAGGGCCTTTGATCACAGGGGATGAATCTGTCAAATCAATGTTGCTGAGGAATTTTTTATCCAGTCTTTGTCCCTCTGACATATTATATGTTTTGCAGGTAACACATGAATAGGAAATGTGGAAAAGATCCTGATAGGGATGCAGGATCTGAATGAATGCTAAAACACTACTAGAAGCTTTACTTGCTGAAAACAGCAAACCTGCAAAAATCCATGGGATAACATGGCAGCTGGAGGCTACCTACCCTTCGCAGAATAGAGTAGGATTTAGGAGAGGAGTTCACAATAGGAAAGCCAGTGCCCTTACTAGAGACATATATCTGTATTTTAAGCCCAAGGACTCCATGCCTCATGGGCTGTTCCCAGTGTGTTTAACAGCAGACCTTGTTATCCCCGAGGATAGCCTTGCCCCTGAAGTGAGCTAGGAGTATAGAAGAAACCAAGTGCAATGCCTGGGACCCAGGGCAAGATAGTACCTAGGAATCAATGACACACATTTCGTGAGAGTCTGAAAATCAGAACTGCACAATCAGGTACAACGTGCTGTTCAGTGTTACTGCAGGAGCTGAGCAAGCCTCTGCAAGGAAATATGGAGCACAGTGGGTTGTGATCACTAGGTGTTCAAATGGAGCTCATCCACAAGACCTTGGCTTAGTCTCATGTTCCCATAAAGAATTTCTGCTTTGGAAAATTATCAGCAGATACCAGGTCAGCTTCAGAAGCCAGACAGGCTCTCAAGTACTGCAACATGCCCAAGTACCCCATCTGTTAATACACCAAGGCACAAAGGACATATGAATTTGCAACCTGAGGGCTTTTACACACAGTATCCTTAGAAACCACACAATATTCTTGGAACCAGGTATTTAATAGTAAATAAAAGAGTACAAAAAAAATGACCCATGATAGCTTCAAAAGGAACAACTGCAGGTCATCCAGTTGCACCCAGCAGATGCAATGAGCAGCCTGGTAGACAGAGTTATTTTTTGGGCAGATTGAGCTCAGCCAAGGGAGGAGCACGCCAGGTAGAGTCAGCAGAGCAGTACCAGTGACCTCAGGAAGCTACTATGAAATGTCCAGAGGTCCAGCCAGAAAAGGACAGAAGTAAAAATTTCATCAGTGTGACATAGGTTCCTTATATAAAACTACTCCTCAGAAGAAAAAGCTGTAGAAACCCCCTGCTTAATGGGGTCCTTGGAGGCTTTTGGCAGGAAGAAATACAAGCTGATAGCACTGAGGTAGTATTCACTTGTGAGGAGTTCTGGCCCTGTGAGTCAAGAGCACGTTTTGTCACACAGTTATGGCAGAGGCATCTGCTGGTGGAAGTGCACAGTGTGCATTTCAGAGGCAATTGCATTCAGTCCTTCCTGCCTTCTGCTTGTCAGCACTCAGCTTCAACAGAGCTACTGGGCACTGCAGCTACCCTATGTTCCATGGTGCCTCAGCCTCAGAAAGTGGGTCACCAGCCTCCAAGCATTCAGCCATGAGGGAAAGCAGCAACAGCCTGAAGGATTAGAAGGCAGAGGGCAGATAGCTACAGCAAATGAAGTCACACTTGGTATTTATTGGAGATGCTTGCATCCAAAAAGGCTCAGACAGACTGGGAAGGAAATGTTTACATATAGCCAGCCTGTAACAAGGGATAAAAATCATAATGTGTGTGGCTTTTTGGAGCCTATACAGCATATCTCTGTTGCCATGAAACAGGGGTAATATTCCAAATTCTGGTCACACAGAATTTCTGGGAGTGAGAGAGTGAGGCAAGAATTACAAACAATTAAGTTCTGAGAAATGCAAACGATAATCCCACTAATGGTTTTAGTTTTCACTTCCTATGTGTTATCCTAGACAAGAACTTGGGGATTTTTGTTTGGGATAGCATTTTAGAAAGAAAAGCATGGAAACATTTCTCTTCATCAACAAACAATGATGATCTCTGTGCCTCTGAGCAAGTAGCTCTGAGCAGATGACTTGTAGGGAGGCATTCCCGGTTCAAGCAATTTGTCCAATGAAATTATATATACAAATTTCAACCAAATTTGGAAGCAAAATTAATCTCTGAGGCTTTAACCTAAGTTTCTGATGGTGTTTGAAAATAGGGAACTGGAGAGTATCCCCCCAGAGAAAAAGAAAATATATTAAATGTTCAAATATTCATTTCAAAGAGACCTTCCCAATTAATTCTAGTGACAACAAAAAGCCTGATCTCAGTCATATGGAAAACTATATCCTGCTGAAAGTTACACAGAGTATTGTGTTGTTGCTGTGGCACCCCCAATTCCCCTGGTAAGGCCTTTCAGCTCATGTTCTTTGCTCTCTTTCCCCACCCAGAGCCCAGTCTTCTTTCCAAGCTGGGAAGGCATATGCAATGTATGGTCCAACTGTTACTGTGATGCAGAGAGAAACACACAGTAACACACACAACAGGTGTTCAGGTAGAGAAGAAGAAAGGAAGAAGGAGATTCTAGTTCATTGTTGACTTGGTATATATAAGTTTCTGGACAGTGATCAGAGATTGGACAGAGAGGTTACTACCTCTCCATCTTCACTGGTCACTTGAGAAGTCCATCAGGTGATATCTTTTACAAAGGAATGCAAACATGATTCTTGTTTATTTTACAATTCATGAGAACTGACTCTACTATACTAAAACAAATCAGAAGGCTTATTTTCAGGGACAACATCCAACCTGCCATCTTTTCTGTCATCCACTCACTCTTAATTTGGACTCAAATATTTCACCCTCACAATTGTAATTTGTCAACATGAGGCAGTGCAGAGACAGTAAGGGAAGGTAAAATCTTCCTACATATTTTCCTATTAGGATAGATTGTGTGGAGAAAATCAAGTTGCTTCTGGGTTCATTTCCAACCCATGTCCCTACTTTGGTCCATCTGGCACTCCTGTAGGTTCCTGAAGACAAATAGCATTTGTGCAATTAGGTAGGGTCAATCTTAACATTTGAAAGTTAAGGTAGAGAGGAAGGACATTTCTTCCTGCCATTTGAGGGTTTTGGGCCCTTTTCCAATTCTGTTGGGCTTTGTGGGAGATCCTGTGAAAACATTGCAGTTGCACACATATTAGCATTTTCCATAGTCATAGATGCAGGGACCGTTCAGGTAGCAGGAAGTTTGGTTCCTCATTCTTCACTGAGGTGCTGAAACAGACACCACATTATTGTGGTGCACATAGCGCTCTTGGTGCCCAGTCTGCAAATGGACTCTGAGGGGCAAATCACCTACAAGGGCCTTCATCAGCTCCTAGGAACCATCACTTAGGTCACCTTCAGTTTTCAAACTTCGAGACTTAGGTTAAGGTAACATCTGAAAACAAATGACATGACACAAAATATCAGAAGGTAGCATGTGTTTCGCCTTGATAAAATTAGTGCACTCTTTGGCAAAATTGTATTGACTTTTGGTGACTGGGAATTCAAAATGTCTATTCAAGTTCCTGCTGTTTGCCACACATTAATCTAATGAGTTGCCTGTGAAATAAACTATTAGAAAAGCCCTTGTTAAACTGTATCAAAGTAAATGGTTATCTAAAATAGACACCACGGGGAGGTTTTTAATTAGTCTGTTGTCAGCTGGGACTGGAAATGCTTGCAGCAGCATGAGGCTAATTAATTTCTCATCCTACCACTTTGCAGCTTCCTGTCAAAGCACAAGGTATGATTCAAAACACACCAATAGCTGGTTGCTCCTTTTTAGAGATGGTGACAGCAGCACAGGAGGGTTCCAGATTGGCCTGTGCTCATGTTCCATGGGGAGGTGGATTGAGGGGGTGTCCAAGCCAGGTGACTGTGCCTGGGAAAAGTTTGTGTAGACCAGGAATCTTTGATTTCCATATTCTATTGCTTCAGCTGAACATTGCTTCTTGGACAGAAAATGAAAATTAGTCTTGGGAGGAAGGCATTTGGAATCAACTGGAAGCTGCATGGATGTGCTTATGCAAGGGTCTTTATCCTCTGTCAGGGTGACACTGCACAAGTTGTGCCCATCTGCTTGTGGTGCAGCAGTCAGGGTAGTGGGAAGCACACTGGCTTCTCCTTTGGCAGGGTCTTCCCCAACAGGTCCTGGGGCTAGTCTTCTGACAGCTGTCCTGCTGTAACAGGAAATAGACCAGCTAAAGAAACAGTGCCCAAACACCCTGGTGACCTAAAATGCCTTCAGAGTCTGAGGAACCATTGTACATTGCAGAAAGGAGCAAAAAGTTACAAAATTTCTATTAACTTTCCTACCACCATGCCAATGAAAAATCTATTCTTTGCTGGAGGTGATTTAAACAGTTTTGCACACTGCGCATAGTGGTTTGGACACTATTTCACCACAACCTGCAGAGCAAGAAAGGAACCTCCCATGTGGCCGCCTTTGTTGGCTGGAGATCCCTTGACAGAGGACATAGGGCACCTGATGCCTGATATTGGATGTAGAGATGGAGCCTTAACCTGGGAATGGCTGGTGATGGGCTGTGAAGGGCCAGCAATAGTAAACATATTGAATAAATATTCCCTGGCACCCTCTAAACCTAGTATCTCTGGGATGTGGCAAGGAGCGTCCCTGCTCAAATTAAGCTGCCCCATGTGGCCTGAACTCTCTCTGCTCCTGGTGGAGTGCAGGGGAAATGAGGGTGGGTAGAGGAACAGGTCTGGCCCTTCTGAGCCTGTGCTCAAGGCTTGGTTTGCAACAGCCCCTCACTCCTGTGGGATGGGTGGAGACCTTCGTGTCCTCTGTTCCTCCTCTGCAATATTTGTAGCTGTTTTTACAGCATCCTTCCCTGTTTCTTCAGAGACATAGGTCTAGTCTATGGAAAGGGAGTGAAAAGCAGTGTATTTACACCCACGCTTGCAATCAGGAGCCATTTGATATCCCTTGATATCAGCATGCAAGTTTTTTACCAACTCTAAATGTTGCAAATACTCCAGATATATATCAATAAAAACTTTATTACACCTCTGCATCAAATGCCTTTGAAACAGAAGAACACCCTACTACACTGAAATGTTTGTAATGCTGGCAAACTCCTCCCCCATCACTGCCCTTTTGGTTACACACTTCCTCATATAGTAAACACCTGGATCTCGTCTATACATAAAACTCAGAGCTGTGCTCCTAGAGCAATGAACACACAACCCTTCCTTTAAATACTGCTCCCTGACACAGTACAGTACCATGACTGACTCATGGTTTTGTCCTCTCACCATCTGTGATGGCTTAGTTAGATAATGGATACTTTTGGGTGCAGCTTATGGGGAAAGGGAACAAATCCATAGAAAGGAAATATTACTATCTGTGAAGCTGTCCCCATAAGCTTCTTAATAAGTCAGTAGGGCGCTAAGGTTAATCAAGTACACATTTAGCCACTCTTATGAGCGATGCCTGTACAAGTCAGTTCTTAATTTTTAGACAGTGGTAGCATGCAAGGGCCATGGTGATGCACACGCATTTTTCTTTGGACAACAGAACATCTGATTTTTCCCCATTCCATCACAGAGACCTTACCACTACTACCACTTCCTATCCATTCATTGCACTATCCATGGAGGAAAACTGCAAGATCTTCCTAACAACCACTTCTGCATATTCTTCCCTACAACTCCTCATGGAGGTTACCTGTGGGTACAAACTCAAACAATGTTTACTCTGAAGGCAGTCTTCATCAGCATATTCACAGTATTGGAAGGAAGCCTGGACAGACTTCTGTCACTCCCTAATCTTGGTCTCTGGTGCACCCAAAAGCCAAATAATGAAAAGGAAATTTCACAGTGTATACCTGCTTTGGTCTGATCCCCAGCTGTGCTTTTTGCTAGGTGTTGATCACTGGGGCAGCAGAGATCACAGGTATCTATCTCATAGCTCACCTCTCTTCCCAGGTCTTTAGAGAGGCCCTGAAAGCTCTTCACAGAGACCACCAGCAACGTCTAGCTGGGCTGAGGTGAGATGTCCCCCAAGGAGTGTCTGTTGCCCATGGCCCCACAAGTGCTGGAGGACATTGGTTGAGAAACCTCCTCTCAGATACTCGGCTTGCTGGGTGGCAGAGGGTGAAGTAGCAGGTATTTCCCAAAGGCAGCAAGAAGATGGGCTGCCAGGGAAATGCCTGAGAGTGAGAGGCTACTACTGGACTGCCGCAGGCCACTCCTGGTGCCTGCAACCATGTGATGGCTCATGATCTGCTGCAGCAGATAGGTATTAGACATGCTGCCTCCTGAAAAAAAAAAAAAAAACAAAAACAAAAAAACCCAACAAACAAACAAACAAACACCACAACACAAAACCCAGCAGATTTCATGTTATTTGAGAACATAGCTGTCCTGTGACTTATGTGAACACTTTGTGCCCCATTGCACACTTTTCACCAGAGAATTCCTGGTGTACCATGCAGATTTTCCCCCTTCAAGGAGAGGTCTGTCATGTCTTCTTTGGGACCACCCTTCATGCACTCATAGACATTGATGAGATCCCTCTGAGCCTTCTCCTCTTCAGCCTGAACAGGCCCAGGTCCCTCAGTCTTTCCTCATAGCAAAGGTGCTGCACTCCCTCAGTCATCCTAATGACCCTTCCATTGAAGGGTACCATGAAGAATGGATTCTCCGCAATATGTTCATGGCTCTACTGTACCAAGGAGCGCAGACCTGGACAAAGTACTTTAGGGATATCCTCACCAACTCCAAGTAAAGAAACAGGACCACCTGCCAGCTGGCTGGCAATACTCCTTCTAATGGAGCCCAGGACATCATTCTCCTTCTCTGCCACAAAGGTACACTGCTGTCTTATGTGCAGCTTGGTGTCTCACAGGACCTACAGGTCCTATTCAGTCAAGCTGCTTTCCAGCTGGGCAGTACCTAACATATACATATTTTTCTCCCCACATGCAGAATTTGGAATTTCCCCTTTTAGATTCCCGTCAGCCAAGTTCTCAAGGCTGTTGACATCCCTGTGATGGCAACATCATCCTCTGATATCAGCTGCTCCTCCTAGTATTATGTTCTCTGAAAAATTCCTGGTTGTGTGCTCTGCCTCATCATCTAGGTCATATGAAGATTGTTGAAGGACCCAGTATTGACCCCTGGGGTACACTGCTAGTCACCAGCATCTAGCTAGATGTGCCACCAATCATCAGCATTTAGGTCTGCCCATTCGAGCAGTTTTCAGTGCAGCTCACTGTCTGCTCACCTAAGCCAGACAACAACTGCCTGCCTAGGAGGATCTTATGGGAGGCAGTGTCAAAGGCTTTGCTGCAATCCAGGTAGACAGTACCCATGCTCTGTCATCCAGCAGGCCAGCCGTTTCACTGTAGGCTATCAGGTTGATCAAGCATGACTTCCTCCTTTGTGAATCCATGATGACTGCTTCTGATTATTTTCCTGTTATTCAGATGCCTGGAAATCTTCTCCTGGACTAGCTGCTACATCTTAGCAAAGGTGCAGATGTGGCCTGAAGTAATCATGGGTCAGGCAATCAGGACTGTTATCACAAAGATTTCATTTCTTTTTTCATATCCACAGCATAGGAGGATATTTTTAATGACATATTTGCATTGTTTAAATGAGCTATGGACTTTGATTATATCCATTCCCATTTAAATTTGCTTCAAGTTTAATTGGCTTGGGAAGTTCCAATCTTCCAGAGCCTGCAAGGAACATGCATAGCCTTTTGATCAGTTCCCTTAGTTTTATACTAAATTTTCATAAACAGACAGGAAGGATGTCAGCAAGCTTCTCAGAAAAAATTAGTCATTGCAAGAACCCTAATACATGGTCATGATTATGCTTAAAACTGCTTTAAAAGTGTTCCAGTATATCAAAAATTATTAGCTTCTCTGCAGAGGTAGGTCAAGACAACCTATTTTCCCTTCCTCTTTCTCCACAGACAGGCAACTCAATTAGAGACCACCTTTAAAAAATGTTTGCTGAGTTCTCTGGGACAAAGCAAGCTACCAATTATTCACCATTGTGTATAACACACAGTACTTGTGGGTGACTCCCTTGAGTTTATTGCATCTTTTGTGAGCAATTTTTGATAGAAGAAATAAAGTATATTTAATCAGAAGTTTCCCAAAGGGAAAGAGTACATCAGGCAGAGCAATGCAGATAGATAAAGTTCCCAGTGAATTATATTGGCTAATTTATTGCCTGATGCTGTGACTCATACAGCAGCCTGTACCTCTTCCACAGCAATCCTGCTAAGTCCCCGAGGTCACCTCAAGACGGATGCATGACTCACTACCAGGGTTTCTGAATCCCAGTCCTGGTGTGATGGCTCAGTGACAAAACACAAGCCCTACAGGCATCCGATATTTGTCTTTTGCCCCTTGTTTATTGATCAGATGCTCTCATCAGCAGAGTCCTTTCACATCCGGCCAATTGGCCAGCAAGCAGCAGTCAAGCACAAATGATTGTCTACAAAGAGTAAGACCCAGGGTCTTGAGTAAACAGTCAGAGCCCAAGAATCCTCCCTCAGGTGAACTTCTTTGCTTGAGGACATGAAGACATAGAGAAATTTTGAGAGCAGTCCAGAGGCATGGAAGAGGCATCAGAAGTGGCTATACAGACCGGTCAAAAAATATAAATAAGGTAATTATAGTATTTGAAGCTGGGTAAAACCCAAGCATTTTCAAACAGAAAAAAAAAAAAAAAAAAAAAAAAAAAAGAAATCTTTTAACAGACGTATATGAGGATCACAGCACATAGTTGCACATTACACAAAAATTGTCAAGTATTTCCTTTTGTATATGCTGCCAAGAAAACACAATGTACAAAAAGGCCTGGAGATGGATGTTGTGCATTCAGCATCCACTTTCAGCAAGGAGTACTTGCTGCAGACAGGAAGAACTTTTGTGAAGCAGCTCTTGAGCAGGTTTGAAGTGCCTGCCAGTGACCTCAGCAGAACGACTGACTGTCTCCTCAAGCTAATAGGGTGGCTCAAATATGTGTACAAGTGCATTAGTGTAAAAGCTGGAAACTTGAGTATCCCAATCCACACAGAACTTGCTAGCAAAACAAGTCCCATGTTCCTTATCCAAATTATAGAGAGGACTTACATGATCACATACTCAAAAACAGTATCAAGCTTTAGCATTGCCACAGAGTTTGGAAGGTGAAAATTGGAGTGTAATTTTACCTATGGTGTTATTAAGGGCTTGTAGGGTTCTTGCATGATATGGCTGAGATCTCATAAGTAAACCAGCTGTCAATTGTAATGTATTAATTCAAACCTCAAAGATCTACCAGATCTTTAGGTTACTAAAAAATATCGCACAAACAGTTTTCCATGGATTTTGCGGTACTGCCTGGTCAAAGAAAGTCTCTGCTCTTGCAAAAAGCCATTGACTGAAGCAGTTAATCATATATCCAAAACAGCAGGTTCAGAGAAGGGTTTAAGAAAAAAGTACCAGGAAAAATTACCTGTCATTACCTGGTACCCTTTTTACCACATCCATTTTAGTCCATCCCTTTCTGATCTCTATCTTCAAACCTACTTAAAAAAACAAAAGGAATGCAGTACATCTAAAGCTGTTTATCTAAATAGCTGTTTTAGCTGCTCCATTAAGAAAGGTTAAAGAAAACATACTCCACTGATGACATGACTAGAAAACCAAAAACAATGGATGAGAGAAGGCTAAGAAACTCAGCAACTTTTTTTCGTTGTCAGTCTCTCTTCCCACACCTCTTGAGTGGATGGACAGCAAGGTGGGGGCTGGGTGAGAAAAGTGCTTTCTGCCTTAAGAGATCGGGTTACTGATCACAGGAGGAACCAGAACATGTATGTCTATGGGATCTGCTGAGATGCATCCCAGAAAGTTCTGAGAAAATTGGCTAATTTAGTTGCCATATTTGGCAACCATGGCAAAGCCATGGCAGTCAGGAGAAATCCCCAGTGGCTGGAAATAGAGAATGGAGTGACTACATCTGAGGACAAGAGAAGGGCTGTGAATATAATTTATCTTCTGTAAAGCACTTGACATGGTCCCTCTCAGCATCTTGTTCTTGACATTGTAGAGAGATGGATTTGATGAGTGGACTTTCAGATGGATAAGGAATACGTTGGACAGTCACATCCAGAGGGTAGTGGTCAACAGCTTAGAGTCCCAATAGACATCAGTGACAAGGGATGCCCCTCAGGGTGTTGGGACCAGGGTTATTTAATATCTCATTAATGACACAGATAAGGGTATTTCACACACCTTCTGCAGATTTGCAGATGACACCAAGGTAAGTGGTGTGGTTGACACTCCTGGAGGACAGGATGTCATCTAGAGGGATGTGGGTGAGATGGAGAAATAAGTCCACAGGAATCTCATGAGGTTCTACAATTCTCTCAGCCTTTCATTGTAGGAAAGATGCTCCATACCTCTAATCATGTTGGTGGCCCTGCTCTGGACTCACTCCCACAGCTCCATGTCCTTTCCTGTGCTGGGACCCCAGAGCTGGGTGCAGGGTTCCAGGTGGGGCCTCACCAGAGCAGAGCAGAGGGGCAGAATCCCCTCCCTCCCTGCTGCCCACACTGCTCTGGATGCAGCCCAGGACGCATTTGGCTTCCTGGGCTGGGAGTGCTCATGGCTGGGTCATGTCCAGCCTCTCACCCACCAGCACCTCCCAGTCTGGCTCACAAGGCTGCTCTTGATCCATTCACAGACTGTGTTGATACTGGGAGTGTCCTGACCCAGATGTAGCACCTTATTGGTCTTGTTAAACCTCATGAGATTCCCATGGGCTCACTTCTCAAACTTGTCCAGGTCCCTCTGGATGGCATCCTGACCTCAGACATTAAACAGTACTTGTCCCAAGGCAGGTCCCTAAGGGACACCATCTATTACCAATCTTCATGTGAAGATTGAGCTGTTGACCACCACCCTCTGGGTATGACAATTCAACCAATTCCTTATCCACTGAACAGTCCACCCATCAAATCCTTCTCTAGACAATTTAGAGACAACTGGGTAGCTTTTAATAGGAAGGGTCAGTCCAGGGAGGCTGAGATATCAATAGTTCCCAGAGTTCTTTTTCCTATCCTTTTTAAAGATGGGTCAAATATTTCTGCTCTTCCAGTAACCTGTGACTTCTCCTGACTGCCAGGACTTTTCAAGTACTATGGAGAGCGGCTTGGCAACAATGTCAGCTGATTCTCTTGGGACTCTGGGATGTATCTGTCATGGTTTAACTCCAGCCAGCAGCCAAGCCTCAGCAGCACTCACTCACCTGCCCACCACTGGAACTGGAGAGAGAATCAGAAGGGTAAAAGGTAGAAAAGTCACAGGCTGAGATATAGACAGTTTAATACAGACACTAAAGTTCATGCATGCAAGCAAAACAAAATAAGGAATTAATTCACTGTTTCCCAAAGGCAGGCAGGTGTTCAGCCATCTCCAGGAGAGCAGGGCCCCATCACACCTGACAGTGACCTCAGCAGACAAACATCATCACTCCAAATGTCCCACCTTTTCTCTTTCTTCCTCTTACTTTATGTACTTAGCAGGATATCACATGGTCTGGAAATCCCTTTGGTCAGTTGGGGTCACCTGTCCCAACTGAGCCTCCTCCCAGCCTCCCATGCACCCCCAACTTCCTCACCACTGTGGAAGTACAAAAAGCAGAAAAGGCCTTGGCTCTGTTAAGCCCTGCTCAGCAATAACAAAAACATCAACACTGTGTTCAGCACAAATACAAATCACAGCCCCATACCAGACACTGTGAAGAAAATTAACTTTATCCCAGACAAAACCAGCACAGCATCTCATCAGATCACATAGACACACATATTAAGGTTCTTCAGGTGATCACAAACCTGATCCATTACAATAGAGAGCACTTTTTTTCCTTCAGTCCCCATCCTGCTGCCCATCCACTCAAGAGGGAGGAAGAGAGGTTACCACTGAAAAGTGAGATAAAAGCGTGGTTGAGTACCTAATTTTTGTGTACAGCACCAGAACAGAAACATACTTTGCCTCAAAGGAGTAATTTTTTTTTTTCTCTAGTTATGAACAGGATAGAAAATGCAACCATTTGCATTGTTGCTCAGTTGTGTTAAGTGGCACTTGCTGATCTCTTGAATTCTAGCTTGGAAAGACAATTTTAACAATTGTGGCATGCTTTCCTGGAACTGGGTGATTGTTTTCCCTTTCTATCCCCTCCTGCTGGAAGCATACAATCTTGTCTTGAAATCACTCACATAGGGACAAATTGGAGACATTTAGTTCCACCTTTGTCCTGACATTTTCTGTGTTTTTCTGTCCACTAACAGCTTTCTGTTCTAAAGTGGATGTTCCCTCTTCCATCTCAGCAAGCCTGTCGCTTAAATTTGAAGGGCCATTTTTACTCCTGTTAGATATTCTGACATGTACTTCAGCTCTTACAGCAATTTTCCCCTCCACAAATGCCACTAATATTTACATTTCTGTATCCTTTTTCTATATCTGAAGGACTGTTGATGAATACAGCTTCAGGTAATTGCTTTTCCCAGGCATCATAATTTGTTTTTCAACAAAAGAACAATTTGCAATTTTTTTAAAAAACTATTCAAATGCACTAGGGGAGGTGATGGAAGGTCAGGGAGCAGGAACAGTGACTTTCATGACATTAGTTACCAACATACTTATAACTTCATAACTTAACTTACGCTTTACAATATTTTAGTTATGTGGGACAGTCTTGCTGAAGGTTAATCACTTCCTTTCACCCAGAATCTAGCTGATTGATAAAAAAAGGCAATATTCATTCCAACGTGAGGACATAAAACCTGTGTATCTGAATAACAGCAGATGGAAACAAACAGGAAATTTTCACTTTGGAAAATAGGAGCTGAGAACGCTACTGTCATTTCTCCTACTACTAAATCCTGCACAGTGTCAGAAGTAGAGGTTAAATTGTGCTGGCTGGAAGGTTTTGATTTTTAAATCTTTCAGTCAAGAAAGGTATTTCTAACAGTCCAAAACATTGCTTTTTCAGCTCACTCTGCAACAGGTGAGAGGCTCAATTTTCTGGAGGGCAAGTTGATCAACGATCATGGTCAGTTACAAACTTTTACTCTCAAACCCAGGCCATTGCCACTGACTTAAAAACTCTCCCCAGTGTGTACTTCTACTCTCATTTAGTCATCCTTCAAATGAAACAGTAAATATCTCAACTTGATACCCCATTTATGAAGTGTCCTCTATGGCAGGAGTTGTTCCTACTTACAAAATTATATTCTTGGGCTTGCTGTCTGCAAGGCAAGTTAGAGATATAAACACAGAGGTGCTCTGTTGATGTTGTAGTGTAGGGAGGGAGGGTAAATGAAACCCATGCTTTTCATGATCTGAGAAAATCTGAGTGTTTTCTAAATTACCTTCTCTGAGGTTTCCAAGTTTGTAGTATGAGGAAAATGAATCATGTTAATGGGAAAACTTAAAGAAACCAGGGTTTCATAATTTTAGTTCAGAGTGTCCTTTGTTACCTTAATTTTCTTGGAAGCCTCCTGGTATCACTCTTATTTATCTCCCAGTATCTCTGCCCCAGGTGAAAGCATTTAGTCTTTTGTATCACTGGCAAGCTGCCTGAAGATGCTGCTGCCTTTCCACATTCCCACCTATTTGAGATCCTTTTCTATACTCATTCAGCTGGCGGTGCTTACTTCAAATTACCATCACCGAAGTGCATCAAATCACAGGGACAGAACGTCACCATCACAGTCGGCAGGCCATGGATACCAAGGGAACCCCAACATCTATGTTCACTCTTGGGGAGGGAATAACATCAGGAGAAGCTTTATCTCTAAGGGCCACCTTCAGGATGAAATCCAGCTGCCACAGAGCATCTCCTGAAGCCTTGCTCTCCACTGGTGCCTAACTCGGGAGAAGACTCGGGGCAGGACTGCCGTCTGCCCGGGAGAGGATTCACTTCGCAAGCCCGGTCCTCACCGAAGAAGAGGCTTTAGGTGCGGGGGACCGCGCGGAGGATACACATGCCGGCTTCCCGAGGAAAGATGCCCGTCGGGGGTCCGGTCCCCTTATCCCGAGAGGGAAAAGCTGCCCGGGGGGGCCGAAGCTGCCGGCCAAGCAGCTGTGGCCATCAGGTAGGGGCAACCCCGCCGAGCCCCCGCGCCGGCCCCGCAGCATCCCGCGCCGGGCGGTGCGCGTACTCACGGCTGTGCGGGGCTCCGGTGGGGCCGGGTGAGGACGAGGAGGAGGAGGCGGAGACCGGGCAGGTGAACCCTCGCGGCAGCTGTCTCCCCGGCCGCTGCTGCTGGCAGCCGCCTGGTGTCTCGACCCCCGGCCTTTGGCAGGGCTTGAGCCTCCTGCGCCCGCCGCCGGCGGGGGAGGGCGCGGCGGGGCTGCAGGCGGGGGAGCCGCTCCGACCGGCTCCGGGGAGCGAGGGAACGAGCGAGGGAGGGAGGGAGCGAGGGAGGAGGCAGGAGGCAGGACAGCTCCCGGCCCCGGCCCGCCCTCCGTCTGCGGCTCCACCGAGGGGAAGCCGAGCGGTGCAGGCTGTCGGGGTCCTCCGCGCCTCACTGCCTAGGAAACTTCGGAGGCTTGCCGGGGAGCGTCTGTCCCCTGACCCGAGGGGCGTTCCGGTGGAGGGAAGTATCCCCGTGCGCAGCAGGTGGATGGCGCGGACCCTGAGACCCGACGACATCAACCCGCGGACGGGGCTGGTGGTGGCTCTGGTCAGCGTCTTTCTGGTGTTCGGCTTCATGTTCACCGTGTCAGGCATCAAGGGAGAGACCCTGGGAGACATCCCGCTGCTGGCCATCGGGCCGGCCATCTGCCTGCCGGGCATCGCAGCCATTGCCCTCACCAGAAAGACCGACGGCTGCACCAAATGTCCCGAGAACATGCGTCCGTGCTGTAAGGAAGTCAAGGACCGGGATGTCATGGAGCTGCTAAGGACCCCTCGGACCTGGAGTCTGCCAAGGGAAGTTGTGACGAGCTGGCCGGGAATGCTTACCGCAAGGACAGGAGAGGGATGAGGGCAGAGGACACCGTGTTCATCTGCACCACCAGCAGCAGCCCCGCTGCCACAGGAGAGTGCAAGAGCATCACCAAAAAGGTAGAGCAGGAGGAGATGCTGAAATACCTGGAGAGCTGTTACCCAGAGATGCCAGAGAATGTGTTCGTGGGAGATGGCTCCACATTCAGTGCCTTGGAGAAGAAGAGCTCTTCTCCCAGCAGGGACAGCACTCCTTGCCCTGGCATTGAAGATAACATTTTTGTGGCTCCTAAAGATAGTATCATTGTCTGCTCTTACAAGGATAACAGCCCTTATGACAGGTACTGTTGTTACATAAACCCCACTGGAGCCAACTCAGACCAGGAGACCATTGTGTGAAAGATGCATACTTTATATATATGTATGTATACAAAAACTGAAACTTCGACTTCTTGATAGGGGATAATATAGCTGACTGCATGGGACAATCCTGATACTATTTCAATTTAAAGTGGTATGTGACTGATACTCAAACCTTTTGTGCCTGAAGTATGCTTTCTGTAAGTAAACAAGCATGTTCAAAGGTTAAAGAAATCAATTTTTCATTTTTGTTAAATAAGAAATTACATTTTAATTTTATTTTCTCCCTTTCCCTCCCTTTTGTTTTTCTGCTGCCTATTGTACCTAAGCCTGTAGGCACACTGGCAGGAGGGCAGCAGTGGCTGTCAGCTGAGATCAAGAGCTGAATGAAACTCTGGAGATGTCTGTAGGAAAGAATGTGTTGCTCTATGGCTAAATAAGTTTTTGAAATACTGTCACTTCATTTTGGGAGGGATTGAGAGATGTCAGCATGAACTCCAATAGCTGACTGATGTAAGGGAGTGTAGAAGTCATTTTTCTCCCTTTGTCCTGGCAGGATTTTATTTTCCTTTGTGTCAAGGAATAGATGTCCTGACCCCATGGGCTATTCTGAAAGTCTCTTAGAAACCAGATAGGCTCAAAAGAGTTTTCAAAGACTAACCCATCATCAATAGCATGAACATATACATGTTAGCTTAATTTTCCACTGGTCTTGAGTTCACTGGATTGTTTCTAACACTTTTGGATTTTAGAGGCATACTTGACAAGGAGAATGCAACATGAACATGACACAGTTCTTGCAGAGACTAGGAGCAGATGTCAGTGAACTCAGGTCTTTAAAAAATATTTCAGTACCTCAAAAATTTCTTCAGGAATAGAGTTCTGTGTGTAATGTTCAGAGTGGGATCTGAAACTTCTGAAAATGTAATTTTCTTGTGCCTTTTCTAAAATGCCAGATATTCCTGTATGGGGGATGCATGGTGACAGTCCACTCAGGGGTCTCAAAGCCATGCTTTGCTGGGAGAAGGGAACAGAGGACCTGACTGTCAGATGGTTTTTTTCACAGCTTATGGATGCATAGCAAGAAAACGTGAAGGGAATATTGAAGATTAACCATTCAAATTCAGAGCCTGCAGTTTACATACTGAAATATGAATCCTGGCTATTGTGTCCAACACTAAGTTGCGTATTCCATGCTGTGCATAAACATCTTACCTGACCTCTACAGTGTAGGTAACAGAGATGTGGTAAAACACAATGTGCATGCTAAGCAGCTACCCTAAATGTTCCGATCTAAAGGTAATGGTTGCTAAAGCATAAAGTAATTCACTAGCATCTCAAAAAGCCCCAGTTCCTATAAGTAAACTCCCAGAATGCCAAAAAGTTCCTGTGTGATGAAAGTCTTAATAGCTATTCCTACTTAGCTGGTTTTTGTTAACCATAGGTTGTACCAGAGAAATGTATTGAGTTACCAGAGTAGGAAATAAGCAGAACAGCCTTTCATTTGTAGCAACCTGAGATGTTGTGTAGAAACTAAAAGAAATTTTGCACTTAAATGAGGCTTTCCATGGCCATGGAATTGTTTGGAAAGTGAATGTAAATTTTATACATATATGTATGTGTGTATTTGTTCGTTTGTTGAGAAACTTACGTCAAATCGTAACAGACAACCAGTCTCTGAAGATGTTTCCAGAAGAAGGAAACAATTTTCTGGCTAGCTTGGTGTCTTTTAGAGCAAATAAGATGCTAACCATCTAATTTGTATGTTTTGGCCAGGCCTTGGTGGGGCATCTGGATACTATTAGGATAAATTCAAAAAACAGTAGCTAGTTGAAGTCAGACAAAAACTCTGAATAGGTGGTTACAGGCAGCTCTGCTGTTCAGGCATGCAGCAACAGTACTGTGGGAATAAAATACACCTGCACTCTGTGCAGCCTAGGTTTTATCCAATGAGCAAAGGAATTCCACAAAAATAGACCCCCCCCCCTCCCTACCATGTTCAATTTCCACATAAAAGCACTCAGTTGTTGTCAGCAGCTTTCCTCCTGCTCAGGCGTAGTCACTGCAGAACCTTATTCTGTGATGTACAAGAGCAAGTCTTTAATGGCACCAGGAAGTCTTATTTCATGACCTCCGAAGCCAACAGCTAAAATGCTGCTGATGAACATGGTGACAAATAGGGTCTTTTGCTTTCTGCTTCAAAGCAGAGCAGCTGAGGGTCTCATTGTTTGCCCAGGCATGCTCAGCAACCCTGGGGATCAGATGCTCCATGAGAAAACAGGCTACTGGGTCCTGCCTGCGCCTTTGACAGGGCTGTGAGAAATCACTTGCCTTGCATAAGAGAGCAAGGCACCAGCCTGCTGGGAACCTAGATTTGTACAGTTCTGCAAATATATATAGGAAGCAGTCAAGTTTTGCCATTTTGTCTAGGATTAGATGTTCTCTGTCAAAAGCTACATGGGCTTTTTCAAGACAAGACAGCAAACTTTAGTGACATGGAATAGTAAATATACAACTTGATATACAGATGTGCAGATCTAAGTTATGTGCTTTATTCCATTCTTAGTGTAAAAACAAGAGAATGCTTGTATTCAAGCAAAGTTTAATGGGAGTAAAAACTTCCCACAATATAGAATGAGGTAAAAAAATAGTGTGTGTTTAAAGTTTGATATTTACAGGCAATGTCATCCCTCCATTCATTCAGCTAAGATTTCATAATAAAATACAACTTTAAGCAGTATTTCTATGCTAATATACTGCATCCTCTAAATTTGTTTATTGAACTTGTGAGAATTTTACATTAGAGAAATAAATTAGTACTGCCTCTGAAACCTCTCTTTATTTTTCCTTTTTTTTTCCTGCTAGTTTAATAGAGAATGAAATGGAAATTGATTAATTTGACCATTTTAAAAATATGAAATTTTAAATATTGAAAATGAAAGGGGTTTAGATTTTTTTGTTTGTTGGGGGGTTAGTTGTTAAGGTGTTAAAGTTTGGGGTTTGTTTGTTTTTGTTGTCTTGGGGGTTTTAGGGTTCTGTTCGTTTGGGTCTTTTTTTTTTTTTTAATAAAGTAACCTTTTTATAGTCTTGTCATTAAAAATCTAATACATATTTGATCACAGACATCATGACAACATTTTCAAATTTTTTATGGAGATAGCATGCCCAGATCAAAGAACACTTGGGACTTTATTTTCATTCAGCTCATGTGTAGAACTTGTACCAGTGCTGATCTTGGAACAAGTAGGAATAATCACTTTGCTTTTCAGAGGCAGCTTCTTGTCTGAATTTGGCTTCAGGATACCACAGCTTGGGGTGTGATTCCAAGCTGTGACCAGAGATGAGAGCTTCTTTCTATTCTTGCTACTTCAAAAAAACCTCTGGGTCAAAGTCCCACTTCTCTCCTCGATGCTCTCTTCCAAACAATGCATGAAGTTGTAGGCGAGCTCAGTTTAGGGGATATGTATCTTGGGGATAAATGTCTTGTGAACCATATATTGCTTGGTCCTAAATTATGGGTGGCAGGGTGTATAAAACATTTAATGGAAAACAGTAATTTGGACATTTAGAGAAGTTTCTTAAGATATATAAACTTTATTTTTGGAATAGCATTTATTACGGTGCTACAGTGTAGTTTATCTTCTTTTAAAAAACAATGTTATATGCAGATCAACGAAAGACAATTTTGTGTTGCTTTGTTTAAATTTCTGTTGTCACAAGAAGAATTTTTCCAGACACACCAGCTAATCACTGCAAAGTCTTTAAAAGAAAATTTGAAGTTTTAATCGGTGTGTACTTTGTCCTCCTGAATGCAAAATGATAGCTGGTCCTTTCAGCCTGGAACTGAATAAGCAAGAGGTGAGCATGCTCAGAGTATGTGTTGCCCTGGACTGGCATTGTATTCTTTATCTTCATTCTGCAGAAATTATATACTCTTGCAGAGGCAGTTCCTCCCCCTCTGAACCACTGCAGTCCTGGCTCCAGTAACTAGCATGTTGTAATTGCCAGAGTAACAATTACTGTGACCCGCTTTCACCATGTCTGCTGCTACATACCAGGCTTCACGGAGTGAGCTCCTGTGTTTGGCCAGGGTGTTAGAATTTGACAGTCCGTCATCCATCCAATCTAAGCTGTTATGTTGAGACATTCAAATATATTGTGAGTTCTTGCAGCACAAGCTTGGGATTTTGCCATGGGTTAGGGGTGGATGACTGTCAGGCCACCAAGCACTGCCAACCCGATTTTCACATGCATGTAGGGACTAACCTATTTACTTGCAGAGCACAATCAGCACATAGGACCTTGGCTCTCAGCATGTTGCCAGTAAAGCAACGGCGTAGGAAATGTTTGAGTCCTGAAAGGTTTCTGTCTATTGCTTCTAATATAAATTGTATTAAAACTTGTAGAGGAGTTTCCTAATACATAAGTTAGAGGTGTTCTCTTAACAGACGGCATGGGGCATCAGCTGCAAATCAGTTCATGCTGAGCCTGTTTCCACTCTGCAGCCAATATGAACATGCAAACCCCACAGGGAGAGCTGTTGGTGGGTTTGTTCCTTCTTTGGTGGTATGAGCTCTTTTATGTGTGGAAACCACAGAGACAGTGGATTCAGAAATCACTTTTCATGGACCTTGGTAAACATTCATAGGTAAGCATTACCTTTAATTTGGCAATCCTATCAGTGATAGAATTCCAGACCCTCTGTCTTTACCAAACATGGAGATTCAGCTTTCATTAGTTTTCAAATCTTCATGTATTTTGTGTTCCGAACAGTTGCATGGATTAGCCTTGTGTCAGATAAACAGAAGTGTTTATGCGTAATATTTTTACTTACAAACTGCATCCTGGATGTGTGTGTGTGTATATGCTATACATTTGTCTGCAAAGGCAGGTAACAGAATGCACAATCATAGCAACACAGTAATTTGAGATACCCTCAGAGGTTTTTTCCAATGCCTTACCCAGCTTTCTGCCTCAGGTGTATTGCTGCAATTTAAAATTCTTTCCATTCTTTAGGAGAAAAAACTTCTTCTATGAACAACTCTGTTGTGGCTCTTTAAGAATACACAGTTCTTCCAACAGAGTTAAGACATTCCATGTCTGTGTTTTAGTATGGCCCCTGTGAAATCCCGGCAATTGAAATCTAAATTTTTGCAGTGCTTTGCATTCAGCATTTCCCTAAACCGTTGGTAAAAGCCCTGAACCTTCAGTCAATTCTGAAAGTGCATTTCTGGAATTTTTTTCAACCTAAAGTGTCCTTTTCACTTCTCAGGGGGGTGAAAAAAGGTTCAACACTTTGAAAATCTGGCTCTGTACTCGTATATGTTCTAATCAGAGTAGAACAGAAGAGGCCTTCATAAAAGCAAAAAATTACCAAAAAGGCATCACACAAAGTATTTCATTACTTTGTCAGGTTAACTGTGTTGAATTCTGGCCACAAAAGCTGTATGTTTAGTGCCCTGTTCCATGTGTGTATTGTATCTTTGGTAGCTTACCCAGATGGCTCCTCAGATAGGGACAGAGCATTTTACTGCCTGAAGGTATGATACAAGAACTATAGGGAAAAAATACCATGTAGTGGGGATCCAATTTTAGATCTCATCAAAACACTTATTTTCACATCACTGTATTTTAGTATGAAATGCAGTAATAATCAGCAATTGTGCACAGTCATGAACATAAGGATGCTCCTACATTAGCTTCATATTTGGCATTCACTGGGAGGAAGTACTTGCTTTGTTGCTGTTGAAATCCAAGGCAAATTGCACAAAGGTGTAACACCAAACATTTCATGTGGAGCTCCCAGGTCAAACTTAGTGCTGTATGAAAACTGTTGAAGCCAGTGTTTGGAATTTAGTTCCAAAAAGGATTGAATACATGTTTAAGATATAGTACAGTGGAAAGACGGTGTACAAATAAGAAGGTGGGGTAGTTTGTTTCCCTGTGTGATCCAGATCCTGTGGTTACTATGCTGTGGGACATTAAATAACATCATGTAGATTCATGGGTGTTCTTTGGAAGGTTTCAGTCATTAGGGTTCCCACACAAAAAAATTCTGAACACTCACTCTGTCATATTTCAAACCCCAGTTCTTTTATAGCTCTACATCTGAAAGTGCATTTCAGTTTAAACTAAAATTTGCATTAGGAGGAAAAGCAATTTTCCTGTATTTTATCTGAAGAGAACATTTTATTGCAAAATATTTTATCTTTGAATTCCAATTTAGAATGTAAAAAAAAAATGTACAATGCAATGTTTCATACTGAAGTAGGGAAGAATTGGGAGAGGAATTAGGAGGACAAAGTGATCATTAGCCGAAAAGCAGATGGTACTCAGCTGGAGCATAATTAGAACAATCCTGCATAGCCTTGTCTTTTTACAGGTTTGAAACAACAGCCCCAGAAGGACATTCTTAAAAAAACCAAAGATTTCTACTTTTGAGGTCAATTCAGATGGAAGGGCTATTAGTAATGTTTAGGGGTCTGAGTAGGTAGGAGAGATGTTCTACAACCTGGGGAAATCCCATACTAATCAGACATTGATCTCAAAGAGGAACTTCATCCTTTGACTACACAGTCAGGCTCAACATTCATTTTATGCCCCTGCATTGTTTGCAAAGGACACCTGATTTCACCTCACTTTTATTTAAACAAATGAATTTATTGCATTTGACTAATTAGCTGTACAAGGAAGGAGATAACTTTTCTGTTTGCAAAAAAAAGAGAACCTTGGAATTGGAGAATCCATACACACACCGATAACAAGCTAAGTAAAATATGTTGCTACCTAATCTAGGGGATAAAGAATAACTTAGTGGTGGCAAAACACCATCTTTTTCCAATGCCCATGGTTTGAATAAAATCTGGGAAGTTTTACACTTGGAAATACATTAATGGTTTTTTTTGCTTTACTTGTTGTGATTTTTTAAAATATTGTGATTATTCAGTCTGTTCCTCAATATCCAAGTTGATACAATATACTGAAGGTTTATCAATCTAATAAAAGACTTTCATAAGTCAGTTTTTGTGCTGTGTGGTTTTTGGGGTTTTTTATGTTCCTGCCTGTATTCTCACTGCCAGGTAGATGGAGCTGCAATAAACAATAATCAGAATGCACAATCTTTCCATAAAATCACCACGTTGTGAACAGAGTCTTAGTATCCTCTGTATTATCTTGCACGATGGTAGAAAATGAATGGCCACTGTGTGATCTATAAAGTATATATCACCTTCACTTCTTCAGCTCTATTATTGCAATTGCTTTCCCATTTTCTGGTATAGATAAAATCATCAAGAAAAGGAAGAACACATTACATACTTCTAGTATATAGTGCCATTTTAGAAAAGAATGCTTGCTAAATTAGCTGATCCAGCTCCCAATCTGGGATGTGAATCTCTGTGGGTTTAAAGCATCTCACAGATGAGCACTGTGCTGGTTATAATAATTCAGATTTACCAGCTGGTAAATGCTTTACTGCCTCTGAAATATGGCTGTTGTCATTGACTACATCTGTCAAAATGCTTGAGATTAATCCTAAAATACTTGTCAGTTGACTGAGGACATTCTGTTTGTATCTGTAATATTCACTACTGTACTTCTACCTTCTGAAGCCAGTCATATCATCACAGTCATCAGACAAACTGACATTAATAAGGACTATTGCTTTAAGTTGCAGGAAAGATACGACAGATTCAACAGTCTGTAGAAAATAATTATCATTCTGGAAATGATCTGTTTGAGGAGAGGATCAGGAAGTAACAATAAAACTGAGGTACACTGACCCAGGCACTCTTCAGGCTGTATCTCTTTTATAGAAAACCACCAGGCTCTAAGCCTCCTCCTCTAAGCAAGAGTGTCTGCTGTCTTCAGTAGAACTTGAATAGTACCCAAGGACTTGTCAGTGGTTAAAGCTGTCAATCCAGCAAGTTTGCTGTTGGTCACTCATTACTCATTTCTATTTAGAAGATTTTAAGCTCATAAGACACTTTCAAAAAATTCTTTAATTCTATAGACAACATTAAAATAAAGCAGAAGAGTTAAAACTGAAATACTATGGACAAGGCACATGCTTTCACATCCACATTTAATAAGAATATGCACCTTTTTAATAAAAAATGTGAACAAATGCAAACTCATTAAGATAGCAATGTAAACTATTTAACACATCATGAAGCACTATAATAGAGCAGAGAGTTTTACAATTTCTAGATAGCATTTGGATAAAGGACATGGTTGTATTAGAGGATATCTCTGGGCAACTGAAAGGTTTATTCTGTTAAAATTACAAACCCAGTAATTGCACTAAACCTTCCAATATGAAATTTTAAAGAAAGACAAAGGTATTTTTAAGCTTAGAAAAAATGTGAAACTAAATAAAAATTCTCATTTTAAAAAATTTGGCTGGACTTTATGTTGGGGTCTCATGTGCCAAAATCAGCTATGTCTGTGTCCCTTGCTGCAATTCTTTTTCCATTCAAGTGCAGATAGTTTCACAGACTTCTGAAACATACTTTCATCCAGAAAATTACGCATCTTTTCTGTGTAGTTCCAAAAAATCTCCCATAATATGGAAATATTTAACTTTCTACCTCTCTTAGGCATCCCTGAAAAATCTATTGTTACTGCTGCATTTACTTCTCACAGAAGCTGAAGAAAGACTGTGGTGTGCCACTCCTATCACTATCACACAGCACATACTTGGAATTAAAAGTTGTAGCTATGCTAGCTACATAGGAACATGAACAAGTAGTCAGCTGTTTGGTTAAACTACACAAATTTATACCAGAAAAATTGCAATTACCTGCATGTTTTTGTACTTGTACCTACGATCAGGGACAGACTGGAGAGTAAGGAAGCAGAATAAACAGGACTACGTGGTGCTATGTCACTCAAAGTCCCTCCTTTTCATCTCCTTCCAATTAGCTTTATCCAGTCTAGCTCACAATATGGTGGAAATGCTTTGACTCTTGGTATTCTCTGTCTCTCAGTTTAACTTATTCTGTTAGATTGTTTGTTAATCAGTTGAAATGGAATGGGCTAAACTCTTCAAAATAGATTAGTCCCAAAGAATAGGTCTTTAAAAAGCCAGCACCAGCAATGCTCACAGAATCATGTTTATCTAGAGATGACTGCACTTACAGTGATGGTTCTCTCTTTACAGGAAATGCTGGCTCAGGAATGACCTTTCCTAAACTGTGTCCCAAATTAAACAGTGACTCAGAGGGCTGCCCGATTTCACTGACAGCTATCCAGCAACAGTAGGTTCACTGCCACTTTAGTTAAAGCAACAATATCAGCTAATGTTAAGAGCTGTTTTTTAGGGAAATCCTGGAGCAGCCAAAGACAAGAGCAGCTGTTTAGCAACAGCTAAAATGTCATGCATTTCTCTTCCAAAATGTTCAGGTCTCTGCAACAAGATGGCAGGTGTCACTAGGAATTGTCTGTAACACACCAGAAACACACCAGACTCTCTTCTCAATTCTTCCTTCTATGCTCCAGAAAATGGAGATTAAATGAAGTAGGAGTAAAAATTCTTGTTTCAATTTGTATACACTATAATTTTTTTGCATCTTCCTCCTCTTTTGATAGATCTTACTTCTTCACACAATACACACCTCATTTTTCCCTTTCACAGCACAAAACCAACCACACCCATAGGGTTTATGATACCACTAAACAGCAACACTACACTGTCTCCTTTCTTGTGGGAGCACCTCACATGCTGGCTGGACAGCCAGCTTATTTTGAAGTCATGGTGGCTGCTGGCTGAGGATTTCCCGTTAAAATCAAATCAAGAAGTAACACTGGGAGATACTTTCTACTCTGGTAGCTCATGGGCCATTTCTATGTATTATTCTTTAAGATGAGTTTTTGCTTTTTTTGTATTTTCAGTGCCACTGCTGGGATAAGCACCTCTAAATAAAGCCTAAGTTAATATATTCATGAGACCAAAGGGGTGTATTTTCTCTTCTAATTTTCTAATTCAGCAGGTTGACCTAACAGAACGAAAGCAGAAGGGATACCTGGAGTTAATGAGTGACTAGGAAGCAGGACTTCAGAGAGGATCACAGGGAAGGACACCTGGTATTGGACTATATGAAACTCTGTTGGCATCTTGAGGAGTCACAGAAGTGCTGGTGACTGCCTTCTGGGTGACAGTGGCTTTCTTACCTTCAAGCCAGTATGTGACCATGTCTCCTTTCCCCTAAGAAAGAATATTAGTCATGAGGTTGTTAACTCTATCTGTCATTTATGAAATAATTTTCTTGCAAAACAAGTTTAACTACAATGCAAAACAAGTCCAAAAGGAGAAATGTGTGCCTGTCCGCCACTTTACATAGAGGAAATATGAGGTATAAAACCTTTCCTTAAAAGATAATAGCAGTTGTATCAATTAAAACAATTCTTTGAAGTCCCATCCACATCTAGGTCCACAAGCATGTTAATTCTCTTGTGGTACTCACATGATGATTTGTGATGTCTCTGAAGAACCTTCTTAGATTTCAAGCAGCTGTGACAGTGAATGTGCCATTCAAGACTTCCAAGCTTGACTAAATCCTTCACCTCTGACTTACCAGTTTTGTCCCATGAACAAGTCCATGGAATTGGTCCTGGCTGAAAATCTGAACATGCTCTCTTTGGGTATGGGAATTAGTCTAACTAAACCACTGTGAGATATAGAGGACTAGAAAATATAGGGGACCGCAGGGGTTAAAATTCAGGGGCTCCAGAGTACTTTCACACTCTCCTCTCTGAAAAGCTGAGTATAAATGCTGCATACACACCTTGACTTGTAAATTCCCACGGCATACTAACACATACTCTCCAATCTGCTCCAACAGCTGGTATGCACTTGAACTGCACTGTATTTTAAGAGCTGGAAAGAAAGATAAATATCGTTTTTACAAACAATTTATACATCTAAGAGAGATCCATCTCCCAAAGCGTGTCAAAAATTTCAAGACTCATTAAGGAACTTCCCCTTGGGCTTTTTTTTTTCATGTCTTTGCTTTCATTCCTTGTTATTTGTTATTTGAAATGTTTGTACACAAGCTCCAGTATTCTGGCCTGTTTGTGAGAGCATCTCAGGACAAATATGGGGCTGTCAGCAAACACTACTCTTCACATCCTGCATCTAATAATATTTTTGTACTCTTCACAGTTGTCTATCTGTGCTACTGATGAGCGTCCTTTTAATCTGGTGAAGAAAACCATACCCAGTTTCCTGGTAAATAAAGAGCCAGTGCTTTCTTTGCACATTTAGATTTCAGCAAAGTCTAAACATTAAAGAAACAGCCGTCCTTGCTGTGATTCCAAACCCGTGCATTAAGACAGTTGGAAAAGATGATATTAACCTAATTCCACAATTTTTTAACAACGTGATTTTTCCTTAGTTGAAATTTTATCTTCATGAAAGCCAGGTAAACCTCACCTGTCTTGCCTTTTGCAAATAATGGAAGAAGGGCCAAGAAGGAGGACAGATTGAAGAAATTCTACTTTTGCTGAAAAGCAAAATTTTGCTGATATTAAAAAAAAATAAAATTAAAAAGCTTTCTTTCACCTGTAGTATTCTGTGATACAGAGCAAATCATCATGCTTCTTTGTTTAAAAAATGTCCCAAATGATAGTAGGACTGGCTAAGATTGTCTTACTGATTTTTATATCAGAAAATGACAGTTCTATAATGCCCACTTTTATTTGTTTAAATGTTTTTAGAGTCTCAGAACACTGCCAGTTCAGGAGATCAGGAGATACAAGTTTCAACATATACAGATACGTATCTCAGAAATATTCTTTGCTGTAGATACACTATTCAACTTGTCATCTTGCTTGAGAACAAGACATTAGCACTCAGATTTCAGGTGACAGCATTTTTAATGCACATTGTTAGTAATTAATCAATTTTAAAGCAATCATCTTAGGATTAAAACTTGGTAATGTAATTTGAGGTCCTCAGATGTTTGTAGCCAGAAAAAGAGAGAGAGAAAATAAAAGCTTGCAAAATAAATGATCTGTCTTTATTTCTAAGTCTATAGTATTGATGCACCATCTGAGAAAGAGACTGGCATACAGAATAAAAGATAAGCTGTTAATGGTGGAAGCAGACGTTGAAGGTATTAGTTTTAAAGGAGTTCAGATAAGATGACACAAGGAGCATGAAAGAAGTTATCTGGGAGACTGACAGAAAGAAAATGAAGTTATATGTGTTGCATCCAGGTCAGCATTTACTTTGGAAAAATAAAAATGGTGAGAAGGAATAGATGCAAGTGATTCTCAAATCCTTTCAAAGCTTTCAAATCCATCATTTAGGACCATTCCCCTGCCTTTCTGCCTTGTTTTCAGTGGAACATGAAAGATGTTGAAAGAATTTGGTTTTACCATGAAATTAAAAATTAGATTTTACCATTAAATTATTTCCTAGTGCCATAAAAGGTTATTCAAGTTTAATTTCAGTGCATTGTAATGTGAACCGTAAAACTACTCAGTTTCAGCTCATGAATGAAAGGAAACAAGCCAGCAGAGTTCTGTGATGCTGAATCAGACTGTCTTTTTTTTTTTTTTTTCTTTCAGTTCTTGTAGATCAGATAAAATATTTCAGAATCTGAGGTTCAAATGTTCATATTGGCTAAAGACAAAACTTGCTAAGTAAACTTGCAGCTCTGTTATCTCTTAGAAAGAAGCAGTGAGAATGCCTCCACAAAACTTCTGTTTAAACTCTTTTCTAGAGGACACATACATAATTATATATATATATGGTTAAAGACAGTCACAGCTCCCATGGTGTCCTACTGTTTCTTGTGTCCTCCATTAAAGAAAGTTATCAGCAATAAAAGAGAACTAATGAATATATTTTTACCGTAAATCCAGCTGGGTGCCTGGAACAAATAGAAACAGCGAACATAACCACTTGCCTTTCATTTTGTTTTATTCCTACCTTTTTTTACTGTAGAGTACTTCACAGCCACAAAAATCCCTTTCTGAGACTTGAGAAATAATGGGATCTGGTTACAAAAACAGTTGTAGAGAATACCACTCAAATAATTTTTCCCGAGGCAGACTGGACCCAGAAATCAAGAACCTCTTTACAGGATTCAGAATCATTTGAATAGATCAGAACTCTCTCATCCTAACATTTAAGAACTAATTCAGGGATAATTAAAACCCCACCTGCAGTTTGTTCCTTATTACCTTCACTGGTAGATTCCATTCTGGAAGCTGTGTTCACAGTATCTCCAAATAAACAGTACCGTGGCATTTTGGTTCCAACAACTCCAGCTACAACTGCCCCTGTTAAGAAGTAGAAAACAAGACATTTTGTGTTTATAAATCACATAAACAGTCATACAGCCTTGTGTCTACTTCCTACACTATCTTAAATCTAATTTGTTAACCAGATAAAGTCTGAGTGTAAGTTTTTTCTTTACATGGGTTACAAATTGGTCTTACAAGTGATTTAAAAACATGGAAGATATGATTTCTTGGTAAGATAATGTACGCTGATTAGCTGGCAGATGCTAGGCTGCACAGGATGTGTCCAAATCTGTCCGTCTATCAAGAAGGAATTGCAATCATACATCAGATAAAATCAGGGAGCTAGGGCTGAGAGTGTAGGCTAGATCAGAGTGTCAAGAAACAACTCACTTTTTTGAAAGAGAACAGCTGATAAGGAGAAGTAACAGCTACAGAATGGCAGATCTAACTCACATCAGCAAAGGCATGGGGGCTGTCGGATGTTTCCAATGTTGTATTCTAAACTGAGGTACCAATATCTCATGTAAACAATAAATTATTCTGTTGGGATGACCTCTACGTTGTGTTCCACTGCATATCAAAAAATTAACTTTATTTTTCATGGAGAGGAAATGGCCACTACAGATGAATTTGTAAGGCCAGAGGAAGAATTTTTTGCAGCTTTCTCAACATACCTGAATGTATTCCCGCTCTTATCTTTAAAAGGTTATTTGGCTTATGTGGGATCTTAAAAGTCCTGCAGACATCCAGAAGGTCCAAAGCCATGCTTGCAATCTCACCAGCATGAAGGATCCCGTTCTCCTTGGGTACTCCTGACACCACCATATCTTAATACAACAATGTAACTATGTTAACCTTTGGCATTACACATAGATTTACTAAAGTGTGCTGCCTATAAGAAAAAAAAATCAAAAGATAAAAAGAAAGAAACCCTATTCCTTCATATCCCAAGGCACAGTTGTGCCTGCTGAGCAAAGAAAGCTAGAAACAAATGAAGGCTAGGGCAATGGCTCATGTGTGGAATTACATTAGGTATGAAAAATGCTGTATTTCTCTCTTGTTTTTACATAAGATTTATTCCCTCCAATCCCCTCCACTGAGAATGCTTAAAGTGGAACAGGCAGTGCAAATGTGTCTTTTCAATACCTTTCGTCATCAGATAGATATTATAAAAAGAGGCAATGACTCCAACTAGGCATTGTCCTATGCTTCCCACACTATGCTTCAAAAAACTCATGATGGGTTCTTGGGATCCCAGAGTGCTGAGCTGGACAACCATGACTGTGAGAATGACAAACTCCCACTAAACCCTGAATTTATGTGGGATTTGCTACTCTAGTTTGAACCCTGTAAATCTATGGCATGTGATGGGATTCATCCCATAGTACTCAAAGAATTGGTGAAGTCATTTTAAGATCTCTGAAAATACTTTTTGAATGGTCATGGAAATCTGCAGATGTCCCAGTCTACTGTAAGGTGATAAATGTCCAAGTTTTCAAGAATGGCAAGAGGGACCACCCTGCAAACTACAGGCCTGTCACTTTTACATCAGTGCCTGGCAGAATTTTGGAGATTTTTCTGGAAGGTAATGAAAAATAGCTGAAGGATGACACAGTTATTGGTCACAGCCAGCATGGCTTCATGAGTGGGAAGCTCTGAAATTCAAACCTGATTTCCTTTTATGACAGGATAACCCACCTAGGTGATCAAGGGAAGCACGTTGATATAATCTTTCTGGATTTCAGTAAAGCCTTTGATGCTGTCTCTTACAGGATCCTTCTGGACCAACTGGCACACAGTGGGATAAACAAATTATGTGATGGGTGAACAACCAGCTCAGGGGTCAGGCACAAGGGGTAACAGGGAATGGGGTAACATCAGAGTGGTGACCTGTCACTATGGGGGTTTCCACAGGGCTCCACCCTCAGTCCTGTGCTCTTCAACATCTTCTTCATAAATGGCTTGGACACAGGACTTGGAAGGGTTACTAAGTCTGCAGATGCTAGTAAATTGCCTCAAAAGCAGAAAGGAACTACTAAGAGACTTTGAGAAATTAGAGGACTGGGCAATCACCAACTTGATGTTTAAGAAGGAAAAATATTAGATTCTGCTCTTGGGATGGGGCAACCATGGATTAACAGACAGACTGTGAGAGTCTGGAAAGCAGAAATGAGTGCAGGGAAGGGCCCTGGTGTTCCTGGCTGCAGCTGTCCCTGGGCCAGCAGTGCCCTGGCAGCCAGGAGGGCCCCGTGTCCGGCGCCATCAGGCCCAGCATCCCAGCCGGGCAAGGGAGGGGATTGTCCCGCTCTGCTCTGAGCTGGGGCGGCCTCACCTCGAGTGCCGGGGGCAGGAATGGTGCCACAGCACAAAAAAGACATGGAGCTGTTCGAGAGTGTGCAGAGGAGGCCACGAGGATGGGGAAGGGCCTTGGGGGGAAGGCGTGTGAGGAGCGGCTGAGGGCACTTGGTCTGCTCAGCCTGGAGAGGAGGAGACTGAGGGGAGAGCTCACTGCAGCTGCAGCTTCTTGTGAGGGGAAGAGGAGGGGCAGGCACTGATCTCTGCTCCGGGGGGACAGCGGCACGGCAGGAGGGAGGGGGCTGAAACTGTGACAGGGCAGGTTTAGGTTGGATATCGGGAAAAGGTTCTTCACCCAGAGGGTGGTTGGGCGCTAGACCAGGCTCCCCAGGGAAGTGATTCCAGCACTGGCCTGACAGAATTCAAGAAGCATTTGGACAATGTTCTCATGCACATGCTGTGACTCTTGAGGATGGGCCTGTGCAGGGCCACGAGTTGGACTCTACAATCCTTGTGGATCCCTTCCAACTCAGGATAATCTATGATTCTTTGATACTGTTTCTTTGTACAGCAAGAAAGTGGTCTTTTAGGGATTTATGGGGTGCATTTGTTCAAGAATTTTATGCTCAAGAATGTGTTCAACAGTTCCATGAGAAAAAAGAGTGGGCTTTTTTTCCCCACATCTCTTACAGGAATTCTGTGTGTCTCATCCAAAAGCCCTGTTAGATTTCTTTAGGTTTTATGGAACTCAATTTTAATCATAGTCTCTCCCCAGCAGTTTGACAAGGTAGCAAATATAAAGCCATTTTCCTACAGACTCAAAGAGAAGAGGCAGTCAAATCCCTAAAGTGTATTAGGAACAGAAGATTGTTATGGTCTTTGCAAAACAGACAGATAATAAAACTTAAGGTATGGCATCTATGATCCCATGCAGAAGGTAAATATTTTAGTTGTGTTCCTGCGATACAGAAGTTGCCAACAGGGATTAATCTGCTGCCAAGACTTAAAGTCAGACCTCGCTAGTAATAGGAACCAAATAAACAGCAAAGGTATTTTACTCAATTAATTTGTCCCATTCACAACACTCCTCAATAGTACAAATTATTACAGATACGCAGGAAAATGTTCCTAAAGTTTTCCAGGGGTCTGGTAGGACTCATCTCTTAATTGTTTTATGTGGTATTCTCAATGGTAAGAAGCTTTTCAAATCTCCTTCAGCTCTTCTTCCTTGCCATCAGAGAGACTCTATCTTGATGCTCCAGCCCCCATCATTGTCCACAGCTCAAGGAACTTACAGGCATCTCCTATGGTCTCCACCTTATAGACATCATAGTTATCTATGATTTCATCAAAAGTGGTATAAAGCTTGTTCAAGAGATCTACCACTTGGTATGGTGTGCTGCTGCTGGACAGCTCAGTGAAGCCAACAATATCACTGTTAAAACATGACAGAAAGAGCATAATCATCCACTATCCTAATCATTGCTGATCAGTAATTTTAAACACACAGTAAAAATTTCTGAATGCAATTACATCAACCTTCTCTTTTCAATAATTCTTTTGCTAAGATTCTTATTGGATAGTTTTGTCTCAATTTATTTAAATTTACAAAAGGCTTCCTCCATTTAAAAGGACAAATTGGACTAAGTCTTTTTGTTTAGCAATGCAGTAAAGCATTTTTACATGTAGAATTTAATCTATAACAGTCTAAGTGTAAGCCTTAGTCTAACAGACTAAGCAGTCTTCAGTTTCGGGTTGTGTATAAGTGAAAAAAAGGGAACTTGATATCTGTTCATTTATGACAAGTGAAGGCATTTATATGTTTCTGCCTGTACACATAAAAAAATTATGTGGACTCAAATGATAGACAAATTTTCCTTACACAGGCTAAATGACCTATCTTTTGAAACATACATTCATGCATGTGTATCACTTGTGAAGTGATGTGCTGATGTTTGTTAGAGCTCCAGAGTAATGTAATTTTTAATTTAAGTAACTATAATGAAAAATAGGGAGGTGTGAGAATTTTGAAAGACACTTTTTTTCAGAGCCACCTGTTAAAATAGGTGGTAGTTTAAATAGAAATTCTGTACTTGGTTAGGAGGTTCACCTCCACTAGAAGCATAGAAGTTTCTTCTGTAGGAGACAGTTCTAGTCATATCTTTCATTTTTATTTACCTGAAGAAGACAGTGGCACTTGAGTAACTTTGAGCTTGTGCATGTTTTCCCTGCCTGAGATCATCTGCTACTTGTTTCGGCAACATACCTGTTGTAGAAAGTAGAGCATTGTAATCTTTTTACATGGATAAAAGAACACATTAATCATGACTAATTGGTTTAAAGGCACAAAAAATGTTCCTAAATGTAAAATATTATGAAGGTGAAACACACTTCGGCATCAAAATCTGCTCTGCTCTGAGAATTCACAATAAATCTCACTAATAAATCCAGATTTTTCACATGGCCCATAACTTTTAGGCCAAATGAACCAGTATCTAAACATTGCAAGAAAGAGTAAGGTTAGATTCTAATGGTGTTATCTGGGATTTTAATAATTCCTTCTTTGTCAGCTCTTTGCTAGTGCTTTCCACCTGTGTTAGGTTTCTTTAGTATCTCTTCCCAATTTGTTTATTTTTTAAATCATCTTTGTTCCCCCTTTCTTGCACTTTCACATCCCTTTGGATTTTTATTCCTCTCTTATATGCTATTCCCATCTCTTTATGCCTTTTTTTCTTACAGAATTCTGGAACATACACTACCATCAAAAGTAGCAAACTACGCTTCCATAACATTTATAACAATGTAAAAGGCCTGCCACACCCATGCAAAGTCAGAGCACTATGGATTTTGGGTCATAGCTGATGTGTGTCCTGATTTCTAGGGGGGAAATACAGAAAGTAGCTAAATATCTTCCCAGCTTTGCAAGAAATAA
The DNA here is from genome assembly GCA_032173965.1 of Sitta carolinensis. NCBI lineage: Eukaryota > Metazoa > Chordata > Aves > Passeriformes > Sittidae > Sitta > Sitta carolinensis. The sequence continues at coordinate 54,705,838 of CM063313.1, forward strand.
GTATTCTCATTCTTTGCTAGCTAAATGTTTCCTATTAAATAATCAGCTAACAAAGGGTTCTTGTTTGTAGTTAGACAGCTGAAATAAAATTATTATTGAGAAGAACACCAGTATTTTTTCTTTACAACTTACTATACAATAGACGATCAGTCTTCTGTTTTTCATGCATTAAATCCTGGGTTCTCTCAGAAACCAGTATCTCCAGATGTTTGTTGTATTTCTCCATCTAAATAACAGAGAATTTTCTAAAATTATCTAAAAATTAATCTTTTTACTGAAACAGATGCTTAGTTGGATAAGTTTTAAGTATTTGAATGAGTCTGCTTTGAAAGCATTCAGAGATAAAATGGGGCACAGTTCTAAGACACCTAACACATTTTTACAAAATCCTAAGATCAGATTTCTCTTAAAGTAAATTTATGAATCTACACTTGAGGTTGTTGCTTATACACAAGACAGCAGAAGGCAATTTCAGGCTTTTCAAATTTCATGCAGGCTTTAGGGGCCAAATTCAATGCAGAGAGCAACCTACAGATAAAATCTTAACAAAACAAATAGTGTCTAAGTCTCAATCTTTTATCAAAAAGCTCGCAATAGTCTTTCCTAAACTATCTTGCTCTGTTAGTCTGTGCTTTGCTTTCTCCATCCTTCCTCTGTGTGAAATAATAGTCTGTGGAGGCAGGAATCCTTCTATGCTGATGAGTTTGAGATACTCTCAAATTGATTTATAAACATGCTATTTGTAGCATGCATGGATTTGATGTCTCTGGTACTATAAGACCACTGAGCCACAGAAAAGAGGGAATATAGTTTGTAAACAACATTTGACTGACAAAAAAAAAATGTTCAGCACCAAAGTAGTTGAGAAAATTAAAAAACTGAATGAGAAGGAAAGCCGGGTTTCAAGCAGAACTGTAACTACAGCCCAACAGGACTGAACAAATAACTGTGGATTTTTCACCAAACAAGGGTACAAGATTAAAAAAACCCAACCCTGAAGGATAGAGGTGAAAGTTACTGAAAGTGAGCAAATTGTATTGGATTAAAAAGCTAAATTTACCAGAGTCATCATCATGTCAACAGGGCTAACGGGATTCATCTTGTACAACGTTTTCTTGACTTGTTCAAATGTAGGCCTTTGGGATGGATTATTTTTTCTGCACCTTTCAATTAACTGCAGAAGGGAATGAGAAAATCAAACAACCATTTATTATTCCAAGCACAAGCAGTACTTTAAGTTAATACTTCTGTTTTCTTGGTTCCAACTGGCTATGTGAAGCTCTACCTGCAGCTGGTGAAAAGTGTCAGAGTTATACTGAAGCCTTTGGAGTTCTACAGGTTTTTGCTGAATGAAGGGTATTAGTTCATGAAAATGCTGCTGTGGGAAGTCATGAGTAAGATGTACATGTTCCTTCTGCCAAGACTGGTTAAACTCTTGTCTTGTGCTGTAAGAGTGTTATGCTGTTGGAGTCACATACTGTTTTCAGAGGACTTGTCTGTACACAAATTTCACAAAAGATTAAGAGCTGAAGTATCCCTTAAGAATGTTAACTTCTGATTAAAAATCAGTGCTGCTAAGGAGAAGTTTTTTAACATTTATTTTGCTACAAACCAGCAAAGGTGAATTATATTGCACTTAAACTGAAATGAGGATGACCCCATCTTGTTCTGATTTAATTAAACAGGGAGGGGGTGTACTTTATTGAGGCTACTGTAGAGAAAGACTTATTGCATAAGAAACAAATCGTAATTTGCCTGAGATAGACTTAATTATGTGAAAGCCCTCTGTCAGTAAGCTAGATATTACTAACATAAAATATGTATGGAATTCAACACTTTATAATAAAATGAAATTGCACAAAAATCAATGATTGAATATTAAAAAACATAATCTATTACACTGGCATCTGGAGGGGACAACAATCTTTCATTGTCACACTGACAGGTTTTTTATTAAGTATATTATCACTTTGCATTGTTTGAAGTGTACTTCTTGATTTCTCAGTTATTTATATTTATCATAGATAATATTGCCATAAAAATTCTATGACATGTTGTAAACTCACTTCAATAATTTTTGTACACAATATCATATTTTACTCACCTCTACATAATCTGTGGGACATGGGCAAGAATTCTCAGCCTTTCCTGAAATTAATTCTACCAAAGGTGGGCACCAAGAATATTCAGCTGAATGCACATCATCTTTCTAGAGAAAAGAGGATTAAACAACGTTGAAACAAGTGCTATGGTTCTCATGCCAGCCACTGAAAATATATTACTATCATCATCACTTTTATAACATCTTCCCTATCACTTCCAAGTCAGCTTTTTCTACATAAAAGCACAAGGGAAAAGAAAGGATAAAAAAAAATATATAACCCAGTCTAAAATGGGTCATCTTGTCTAAAAGCTTCTTCATGGCTGACAGGTTTTAATCTCAGTGTTTTTATGACATAAACAACTTTTGAAATAAATGAATACCTGTCAAGATATTGTGAAACTTTTAAGAGACCACACAGACTATATTAGTCTATTATCACTAACTGCCAAAACTGGAAAAAATAGTAGTTTAAAGTCTTTATTGCTACAATTCTTGTTAAGCAGATTATTTCAGAGAGAACATGGTTACATATCCTGATCATCTGTTTTCAATTTCAAGGTGCATTCTTTTTGTGTTTGCCATTTAGCAGTGATCAAAAGACACATGCAAACCAGACATTTTCCTTATGGAGAGCAGCTAATTTTCTTTTCTAGGTTATTCTTATTACTTTACTGCAAGATTCCACTAAAAGAGCCTGAAAATTACAGTAAAAGGAAGAAGAAAGAAAAAAAAGGAAGATATTAATATATACATTCTCCCTGCATCCACCTAGCCATTAAACCTCACAAAACTAATCAAAAGGCAGTTTTGGAGCTACATTATTTTTTATTATATGCTCTTCTTCAAAGCTCTGAAAGGGAAAACCGTAAATCTGTGAGGAAACCCTGATTGTATGTTCCATGGGAACTGAACTGCCATCCATAAAATCATGAGGAAAAAGCATGCTCTAAAAGCAACTCAAAGGTGCAGTAACTCAAAGTTTGGTTTGTGTCTTCAGCAAAAACAGAAACCAAGTTGTCTTGCAAATTCAACAGATAGTTAATCTTTACTTACTGCCAGAGGATCACTTCTTGTGGCAATTTCTAGTAAAATGATGGCATAACTGCAGAATAAAATGAAGAAAAATCTTAATGCAATAACAGTTAATTGAGTCACTGATTTCTTCTTTTCACGATTTCTTATTCTTGCCCATTCTATGACTAAAATAACAGTATTTCAAAAGGAAGGACAGCAATGGTGCTGCTACCTGTTACTACTTTGTGTTTCCAGAGATTTTTTACGGAATGTTTCATAGCATTTCCTCTCATGGTTATAGGTCCCAGGGATGTTTGAATTTGATGGACAGCAAATCAGTTTTCTCTGTAAGAATTAATGGAATCCAGAGGTGACATGTGCACATTTACATATGTGATTCCTGCCAGTTAAACACAGAGGTCTGATTTTTGCTTCAGTCAAGGGTCAGGAGTAGGTTCATCAGAATCACCAGTGGGGAAGTGGCTTTTTCTCAGCCACTGAAAAGATCACTGTTCTAGAAAATCTCCATAAAGTCTGTGATGACACAGTGTGTTCAGATGAAATATTTTATTGTTGTAAGCATTTCTGCTTGTTCCTTCTGAATTTTATTTTCCTGGTCTTTATCTTCCTCATCTGAACTAAGGTCAAATAATTCATCAAGGATGAAGAATGGAAAAAAGACACTAAAATAGAGATTTTAGTCTTTTTTCTGAACTCACTGGAGATCTTTCAGAACAGTGATCTCTTAGAAGCAAGCACCTCCTCCAGCCAACAGGATGGATAAAGATGCCTCTTTATATAGTGAAACTGTGTAGTAATTTACCACTGCATGCCTCTCAGATTGGTAACATTTACTTTTTTTGAGAATATTGTTCTTCAATCCATATGTTGTTAATGGTTGCATTGTTCTGTAAGACATTCTGTTGGTAACAGGATATGTTTATCTATCTTTCAGCCCACTTGTGGAACACCATTGAAAAATAAAGTAATGCATATAAAACATGATGGAAAATTTAGAAATTAATCTGATGAGATTTTTATATTAATTTTGTGGTGATTTGGTAGGGGAAAGCAAACCAATCCTGGTGAGGCAGCAAAACTGAAACAGATTTTCAAGGATAATTAGATGATAGTAAGTCTGATAATGCAGCATTGATTTAGTTCATCTTCAGCCACACTGACCAATAAAATTCACTATCCATTGTGAACAGTAAAATTCATATGATGATTACAAATCAAGAATAACCAATCTAGGAGAAACTGTGACTGGAAACAGCCTCTTCAGCTCAAAACAAGAGCTATGTTCATGCTCCTGTTCTCATTTCCATTTTAGCTTTCCCATCTGACCAACACTTTCCCTAGAGAAGTTTAAAAGCAAGTGATTCATCTGTAAGAGCACACTAAATTACAAGTCCCACTCCTGCAGTTTCTATCATTTTTTTCATTTGGGCTTCACCTTCAGGAATATTAAAGGAATTTTTGCACAGATGAAAACTGAGGATTTCAAGACAGGATCAATGCTGCCTGGCCAGTGAGGCCAAATACCTGTACCAGGAAGGCTTACCTCCTGCTCATATCATCAAATACAAAATTTGTTAAAATGCAAATTCTCAAGAACAGCCCAGATAAGAAGACAACACCTTAAATGGTACAGGGTACTTCTCTATCTTCCCTGTCTACATGTTGCTCTTCTTCCTTTTTTGGTGATATCTCTCACTGTTTTTACTTTTTTTTAACCAAGAAATTAATAACAGCAGTGCCACAAAAGAACATGTGGTTTTGCAAACATGTGGGTGGAACAGCAAGTTAAATCCAAGAAACATTCACTGAATCTGTCAAAAGTTTATTGTAGACATATATGATATGAGCAAATCAGATCTTAGGACTATTTAAAGGGAAACCCTTAGCAAGAAATTCCTTCAGGAGGCAAAGTTGCCTGCAAAGTCAAATAATTATATCTATCCAGAACAGGAGCAAAGTGAGAACAAGCCAAGGAAACATTTTCTGGGATGCATTTTGGCTGCAGGGCAATGGTAAACTGGAATGTATAAGACAAACCTAAAATTATTGTTTAGTTGAAGCACAGTTCTTTCAAAGACTCCTTCATGTTGAAAAAGTACAGACTGGTATAGGACAAATGACAGTAGCCAGAAATACCAATACAATCCCAAACTGCCTTAGGTGAGCTATTTTGGAGCAAATTCTAAGGACATATTGAAGCCTATAGGCAAAAATACTATTGAGACTTCAAGTTCTTGCTCAGTTAATCTGATAGAATAGACAAAAAATTACTGATGTTCAAACACATTTTATATGCAGACATTTGCTTACAAATGTGTTCCCACTTATCTGAAAAGTGGCTGGATAGAAGCAATCCACCACTGGCAGGAAAAGCCACTAGAAAGCGATCTGCTAGAAAGGCTTTCAAAAGGAAAGGAATGGAGCTATTTTCTAGTGCATCCATTTTTCTCCCTTCTCTTTATTTTCCTCTGTAAACCAAATATTGTCACCATGTATATGCCCCCAGATAATTATACTGACATTCAATTATAGAACTACAGGATACATATACGCATTATGACATTCTAGAACATTGGTGCTATTAATTTTTTAAGTATTGCCATTGGTGAAAATAATCTACTTTTCATAGGAAACAACAGAAAAAAAAGGATAATTAGATAATAGCAGGTCTTTATGCCTTTTTATCTTGCCAGTCAAGTGATTCCTTATAAATCATTAGGTATATTCTGCTTTTAAATAGCATCAATGAATTAAGTATTTGGTTATCTACTTGAAAGAGAACATCTTGTGATATCTGTGCTATTCTGTGTTCCAGGACCAACCCTTTTAAAAACACAGTCAAATATATACCTGGAGTGACAACAGAATTACACCAAGCCTAACAGTCATTAAAGAATACTCAGGATTACTGAAAGCCAGATCAAGAAAACTTAGATACCTGTAGACATCTGACATAGAATTGGGTTCAAAATCTGAAAGAGTACATATTTCAGGAGCTGTGTAAATCTGCATCAAACGCTGCTGGGATGAACTTGATCCATCAGGAGAATCTTCTTTTCTGTATAACTGCAAGCCATAATCTAAATGGAAGAAAACATGAAGCAAACTATTTTGTAGATACCTCCTTGAAACATGTGCAGTAGTAGACAGTAACACAGCTAGCCTAAAGAAATTAATGTTCCCTATTCTAAATAGACATCTTAGTCTAGAAATAGTGAGATTTAGGTGGTCTTGCCTCGCTAAACTATTGCAAATATAGCATCTGGAACACCAAATATTTGGGCAAGACTGAATGACAGCAGGAAAACTAAATTATGTGACTCATTGCAATCAGAATTATTTTATGATTTTATCGAATTATTTTCAGATAATAGGCTCATCTCAGTGCAAGAGTTAGCATGTAAATACAGGTTTCTGTTCTACTTCGTCCCTTGATGCTTATCTCTGGTGGCAGGTTGCTCAAGTAATTACTAGTTAGACAGACTAACAACTGAAAATCAGATGGTGGGCGTTACTTGAACACCACTAGCATCAGAACAAAGGCAGCATAGAATGTGAAACATCTTTCCATCTATACTTCTAGCCTAATATAGAAGGAATTCTTAGCATATGACTCAGAATCAGGAAGAAGGAGAAAAAAACAACTGACTTCTGTTTTCTTTCTTACGTAAGATGCACTCTTCTATGCGAAGGCTGGATGCAGACATCTGGTTTTATCTGGAGTGACCTCTAATTAAGATGTTCCTAGGGACTGAATCTTTATGTGGAGGTCATTTTTAAAATAGCTCCCACATTTGTTATTTATGAGGTTTGTTTTACATTATTGCATCCAGATAAACCATGAAGATTTGAAAACACTACAGTTGGACACAGAACAGAATCAAAACAGAAAATGCTGAATGATTTCACAGATATTCTATTTAATTGAGAGAAGCTGTGCTTAGGTGAGGCAGTTGATGTAATCCAATTATGTCTAAATTTTATGTTTTTCTATAGAACAGGATCCAAGCAGAGTAGGTAGCTCTGAAGGTAGAAGGATACTGAAGGAGTTGGAGAAGCAAGCCTGGCCCTGTGTAGGAGCCTAAGACATAAGATATACCACTGAAAAACAAATCCACAGCTGCTGCTTTTAGGATGGCTATGGTTTAGAGAGTATGATGACTATTGTGTGCAAAAAGTAGAAAAGATGGTCTTTGCCTTAACTCCCTTTGGCAGCTGCAAAATAAACTAGATGCTCCAGTGGTTTTCCCATTCCCATTCCCACAGGCTGTCTTCCTGTACCAAGAGTACACCTGACCTGTAGCTCCATTTCTGGGAGAATACAGTTCAATGCTGTGAAAAAGACTTAAAAGCTCTGAGTTGAGTCTGTTTCCTCCATTAAGCTACCAATCATGTGCTTACCAATCATTCATCACTACACCTCTTTACACCATTGTCCATGCCTCAGGTTTCTCTCTCTATCAAAATAGAGAATGAGGCAGAGTTTTTGCTAAGATGTTGATAAACTGAATCATTTGTGGGATCTGAAGTATGCATTCATGACACATACTAAATTACTTGATTTGATAATGCAACATGAAACTTGCTTCAGCACAAGGTGCTGCTAGTGAAGTCTGGTACAGTCAACAATTCCATGTGAAATATCAACATGAAAGCACTGTGAAGAGTGTTGCATGCGAAATCTATAATTTGAGGGTTAGCTGGACAGTTTTGAAAATTTTTTCTAGTCTTCTCTTTACCTGCAATTTTACAAACCCACCGGTCATCTATCACACAGTTATTAGACTTCAAACGTCCATGATACATTTTGTGGTGGTGGAGATAGGCCATTCCTTGAGCAATATCAGTGGCAAAAGAAAACCTGAAAATCAAAAACCAGTGAGCTAATATTTCCACTTTCACTCAAGAATGGCTCCAAAGCCTACTGAAGTTTACAGAAAGTATAGCTTTCAGTTTGTATCCCCATGCTCATCTTTCCAAAAGACTTAGGTGACTGTTTGAAAACTCATATCAATCTGAGCTCACAGGCCAAAACAGTAAAGTTTCTTCTAGAAATTGTCAGTACTTTGTATCCTTGGGAGTGCTTTCACATGTTTACAAGTGAAACAATTTTATTATCTTTCTCACTTTATTTGAAAGGTTTCCTTCCTGAAAACCATTTTTCTTTGCTGAAGGCAAGCATATAGCAGAAGCAGAAAGGACATGTCAAGATCGGTCTCAAAAAACAATGTCACTGCCTTTGTGAAATTTTATTGACAATGTGAGGTCATTTCCTGTATTGGCAAGAATAATAAACCACTTGCAGGTTTGCTAACCATTTCACCAATATATCTTCACAAAGGTGTAATGGGTTCCAGTTAAACAGGGCTACCTAAGATACTTGAGAACAAAGTAAAGTTATAAGGGAAAAAATGGTTTTAAACAGTTTTGCAGCGTAAATAGAGAAAGAGTTGAAAAGTCATTGGCTTAGCATTGCAAGAACTAAACATACGATTTCTCAAAACAGCCAAATGACAAGGTGGACTAGATATTCAAATTTCCTCCCTCCCTCTCTCCCTCCTTCCTTCCTTTCTTCCTTCCTTTTCTTCCATCACAGTATAGGCCCGCCTAGACAAGACCTTTATCCAAAATTAACAGCTTGTCCTAAACAGCATATAGCACAGCCTATGTCATTTAGCTTTCAAAAGATGGATTTTTTACCTGAAACCCCAGTTCAAAGGAATATCTTCATTGAGGAGCACATCACTCAGGCTGCCTTTGGGGCAGTACTCTGTGACAATAGCAACATTTGGAACTTCTATACAACCTCCAATGAATTTGCAGAGATTGGGATGGTCAAGTTCCCTATGAAAATCAACAAAAATCACAGCATGAGAGTAATTTCCACAGATGTCCTTCCTGGTTTTGTAGTGCAACTGGAAAACCAGGTGCCTTGTCTCGCAATGTAGAGAGAAACCAAAACAGACATAAGGAAATTTTGATCTTTGCTCTCTTTCAAGAAAAGTTTAAAAGAAAGAGTAATATGAATTTACAGTCACATTTGCCAAGATTTTAAGCCCTAAAAATCAGTGTAAAATTGGAACAACATACAGTTTTAGATTTCACTTCTTACCTCACTTGCTTTACTTCTTTACGTATGGTTTTAGACAGTGTGAATGCCTTCTTCATTATTTTCTTTATGGCCACTGTTCTACCATCACTGAAACAGAATAAAATGCTGTTTACAGACCTTTAGGGCAACTTCGAAGCCAGCAATATTACAAAAATAAGCTGCATATATATTGTAACAGGGAACAGCTTCATATATCTAGAGATGAGGCAGAGAATTTAAGCGTATCCATATATGGTTGTAAATCTGAATCTAACACAGGGACATGGCCCTGTTTCATTTGAGAAAGGGAGCATCAGTGATTAATATTCAATCTATCTTGATCTGTGGACAACATTTGGAATACGAGTGTTAGAGTCAATTGGAGAAGTCTGATGGTGGAGTAGAAGCAAAGGAAATGTCAGAGCTAGAGAAACACATAAAACCACCTCCCATTACTGGCTACTGTTCTTCAGATCCTTTTCTGACATTTAACATACTTTTGTTCTCAAGGGATTGAGTATTCTCAGCAAAGAAGCAGCTGGTTTTGATAGAGAGCAAAGCAATTTTCCTTTTTAAAGTAAAGGAATTCAGTGTAGATATCTTCAGGAATTTTAGTGATGACCACCATATAAATAAAGAGTATGGGGTGTCTTGTGTAGCAGTTGTAGGTGCTTCACTAATGATACTGAATGTCCCATTCTTACATTTTTCACCCTTGATAAATTTATTTGACTTTGAGTCATATGAGGAAGGTGATGATGATGAACATGTCACCATTCAGAAAGAATAAGCAAAAAAGATCAATGCTAAACACAGTATTTCATCAATGAAGTGGCTGTGATTTTCCACAATCTATGCTGAAGGCACTTTTTCCCCTAGCCAATGATCCCAAGTAAGCTTTATCCTGCAATGCACAGATCCTTCATGGTATATTCAAATGATAAATACTGCTTCCAGCTGTTCATGTGTGTGCTCCTACCCCTTAATTTTATCACTTCTATGGTAAAGACTGCTTTTTGGATGGCAGGATATATCTATAACGTTTGTTCTTATAGTTACATGATATGCACCTTTATAATCTGATTCAGAGGTGAAATGCTCTGAATCTTGAGTTGTGTCATCTGGTTAAAGGACAGGATTTCTAATGTGCTACTGCAGAGGACATCTTTCTTTAGAGCAAAGAACCTAGTTTGTTCTACGTGCTTTTTAGAAAAATGGGTTTTATAAGTGTCTTGGCTTCAGATACATTTAAACAGCAAGGGCCACTCATTAACAAGACCCTAAGAGGAAAGGAAAAATGACAAACAAACCAGAGCCTGGCATCTAAAATACTCCACAACCAATATGTGGTACAGAAGTCAGATGATTATCTTAACTTACCAGATTTAGCCTAAGAAGATAAATTCAAGCTTTTTTGCTTCCTGTCAACGTAAAGTGGCAAGAACCAGAAACCAAACTGAAACTAATCTAAGTAGATACTGCAGTAAATGAATAATATATTGACTTACTATCTCCCAGTCTGGGTGAAGTATTTCCTCCTGGACATATTGGCAGCTGCTGTGCAGGAGCTCAGAGCAGTAACACAGCTGACATTGGAGTCACTTTGTGCTGGAGGAGCACTCATCATGCTTCCTGTTGCTGTCCGTATAATGCAATCTAAATGAGATATGGGATGAGAAAAGGCACACAAAGGTTCCTATTTATGCACAGGTGGAGAATCCAGAGGCAAACAAATATCGAGAGTTTTCAAAACCTCTGCATCTCATCTGCTCTTGTTAATACTTGAGAGAAAGAAATACTTAAGAGAGAAATGTGACTGTTGCATAAAAAGTAAAAAAGTTTCAAGGATGATTCATGCCAGAGATACTTCTCACTAATCCTCAGAATTTTATGCAATTTTCGTTTCTCTGCTCTTGAGATGATTAGCCCTTGCTGCTACATAGAAGCTGAGGACAGAACCCAGGGAAGGAGAGTAAACCCTGTGCCATACTTTATCAAGTCTATTTGGAGCTCCTAGAAGACTGTAAAGTACAGGAATGTGGGAAGTGATTCTGACACCAGAGAGAAATCAGAGAAGAGCAATAATACAGTAAGAGGAAAAAAAACCCAGTGATTTTCAATGTACATTTTTTAACGTATGTTGACCAGCTCACATTAAAAAAACGGACTTCGAAACAAATTTAATGAACTACATACCATGTCATAATCTTCAATTAAAATCCAGATATTGCCAATTAGTCTCAGAACTGCTGATACCTCTCAACTCTCTCTGTTAGAAATATCTTGCTGAGGAAGTTCAACATCTCACCTTGAATCAGGACTGCCATGTTCCCACACCATAGTATTATCCATATGTAGTTCGAAATTACATTGACATTTGAAGCTTTCTACAGCATTCCACCCAGAAATATGCTACAGATCCCTGAGATAGCTTTGAGAATAAGACTGCATATATATCTATATTTCTATATATGGTGCAATACACCAAAAAAAAAAAAAAAAAAAAAAAAAAGTTATCTTAAAAAATAAGGCGAATTTTTCATATTGAGTGCTACATACCCTGAGTACAATGCTGCTGCTATGTTTTCATTTAGATATCTTTGCATTTCAGGATACTGTGGGTAGCTCTGAAGAACTCTATCCAGAGAAGACATACTGTCTGTGACCTTGTAATGTTACCATTATAATGATGTTATGTTCTCAGTCCTCATTAAGTTTTTAATCATCACTCTTAGAACAATACTCTTAAACAGTATTGCTGCTTTGCGGGATTTTTTCCAAGAAAGTTATATCTTTCATCTTGGAGTTTTCAAAGCAATTTTAATCTGTTATTTTTTGATCATGCTTCTAATTTCTCTCAGTCTCTTTCTATTGCTTTCCTTCACAGGCAATGCTTATGGCATTTTCTAATTTACATTCAGCTCAAAATTTTGCTCATGTTTCTTTTTGGCCTATTGAAAAACACTTTTCTCCACTTCAGTTTTCACAAATCGGGATTAAAATTCATTTTGGTTCCTGCAATCAAATTAATTTATAAGCCAAAATCTCTCTATTTGCAACAACAAGGATATCTTATGTAAAGTATACATATGTTCAAGTATAATGTTCAAGTCTAAAGCCGAAAGTATCTCTACTGTATATTATCACAAGAACATCTTTACACTGGCAACCCAACAGGACATAGATAAAGCAGAGGTCTGTCGAGCAATTTCTCCCAGAGACAGCAAATGAAAGTATGTACAATCAGCACAGCAAACTTCTATAGATTTACCCTTTCTGAGGATCTAGGTATGGCTTTCCTTCTGAATCCTAAATCAAGGAACAGCGAAGTAAATAATCTATATGTATCCTAAGTACAGTATAATAAAGCATATAGCAACACCCATATTTATTCTTGTTTAATTAGTTTGAATTAATTCATATTTTGTAACAAGAAGACAAACCGGAAAAAGACCCTCCAAACTTCTGCCCACAATTAATTACTTTTTGTCTTAAGTCTGCCACAAACAATATAGACTGAGAGAAATTAATATAGTGCTATATCCCTCAACATATTTGTGCAATTCCTGGGCAACTTAGTGAGCTCAATTATACAGAAAGATATATCCACTAAAGCAAATGTAATTTTTTTGGTCAACTCCAGAGTTTATCTGTTTATTCTGGAGTAGGTTTGTCTTTTTCAATTAACAAATCAACATAAATAAAAAGAAGGAAACTATTTAAAGCAACTTTGTCATCTAAAGGTTTGATTTAAAAAAATACAAGTGAGCAGCTCAATGAGGTTACAGGGATGAAATACTGGATATGTCTTTCAAAAATTACTTCACTTTTTGCAGGACCCTTAAAATATGAACAATATAATTGAGATTATTTCTCAAAACTAATACGGAGACTGATCACAGTATCAAAATTACAGGTTACTAACCTTGTTTGATGCAAGTGAAGTCTATAATCCAACTTTCATCCCAAAGCATCTTTTGTTTCTGATATTGAAACCACTACAAAAAAAAAAAAAAAAAATTCCTAATGGAGCCTTCCTGTGTTTGAAGGAATTGAATCAGATACTATTTTTATAGAATATTAAAATTTAAAAGTATCCAAATTAAATCTGAAGTGTAAACATCCAGCATATGTCTTACAGTAACATTAGAACCAAAAGTATTAATAATAGGCTTAGAAGAAAACAGCCTCTAATAAATACATTAAAAACTGTACAGGCTATATTCCAGAACGAATTACGTATCATATTTTGCATTGCCTACAAAGTCTCCATTATTGTCAATATTTAGGCATTTACATTTCAACCTGGACATCCGATGAGGGGGTTTACATCATCTCATCTCATCTCATGGAATTGCCCTATGTCATGTAAGTACATGACAAGAACACACTTCAACCCAATCCCAAGACAAGGAGCATATATTTTAGATATAAGATATATTTTATATCTTGGAATAGTATTAGCCCACGACCTACAAATTAGGCCATATTATGTCAAATACTCTGTCATAAAGAATATTAGGTAGGGATTCTGTGGCTACATTGTGAAGAAGTCATTGAGTTAATAGCTGATACAAAGCTAACATTTACAAAGGGTAAATACATGCTTTCAAATGAGCAACAGATTAAATTATGCAGCTGTTATGACTGCAGTCAATGCCAAAATGTCAAATCAAAGCAGCATTTTATCATCATCATTATACCACATTCTATCGTGCAAAATTTAATATTAGGACTGATGCATTCATTGAAACAGGCAACAAAAGCCCAGATAATGGACAAGGAACAGGTTGTGGAGATTGTGTTGATAAATTCATTGAAATTGTGACAAACACAGAACTCACTGAATCAAAATTAAGTCATCCCATTTATTTCAAAAGGCTTCTGAAGAAATAAACCTACATTTTATATTAGAAAGGTGTGACTGTACAAAGACATATTATCAAGAAGTGAATACTAGGCTTGCTTCCTTTGACATTGACATCAAAGAAATCCTTTCCACTACTCAAAGCACTAAAGAAGGCATTAGTTTCCCAGATGGTTCCTTTTACATTATATCAATTCCTGAATTAGATAAAATAATCTTTCCTATCTTATTACAATAAAACCAACAAAACTTAAAAACCCCACAATGCTGCTATTAAAGAAGTTAGCAGGAATATGTCTACAGAAATGAAAGAAGGAAAAAACCCCAAACTACGCTAAACCTACAGAAAATAGCAGAAACAAAATACTAATTTTGCTATGAGAACTTTAAAAAAACCATATGCAAGGCCAAGAATCTCCATTGCTCTTTCTAAAAAGCCAGTTATTTAAAATTGTCTGAACTTCTTATCTGTCCAGTTGCATATTTCTATCAGATTTTGTGGTTTTACTCGACAGTTGCTATAAACTCATTGTCACAACTTCCTTGTGGATTATGAATGCTCAAATAGCTTTCAACACTGCTCTGTTCCTAACTTACAAAGTCACAGTGAGGCACAGAAAGTCAAACAAATACAACATGATTCAGGCCTCCCTTAGAACCTCAATTTGCGGGCCATCAGCTTTCTCCTACTCATTCCCACCCTGTACAGCTGCCTACCTCAGATGCTCACTGCAACTGCAGTATAAGATGGACAGAGAAGGATTGCGAGAGGAAACAGGAGCCAATAGTTTTACAGGATATATAGGCGAAAGTCTAAATAAACTACCCTTTTTGAACATATTCAATACAGTGACTCTACAACTGCCATATTCACCTACTAAACCTCTGTTATGAAACTCACAAATGCATTTTTTTCAAGATGCAGACATGTAAGGAATGTAGATCCTCTTTCCCAGAAGCACTCCTAAGTAATAAGCCATATCATTCTCTCTTTATACAGAAATTTTCATTAAAATACACCCAAAACTACTTCTCCAATAGTGATACACTCCTCTCCTCATTCCCTTTTTGTTTTTCCTTCATGAATCTGCTATAATAATTGTTAACTATTATGCAAAATTAGTAATTTTGAACTGAACCAAGCTGGTTGTTACACTAAGAAAATGAACATATTAAAAAATCAACCATCAAAAACAGAAAAAGAAAAAAATTATCCTGTCGTGCTTTGGCCCTGAGTGGCCAGTTTCTAAATTTGACATAGGATTAAACCAATGAAAGGGGTGGGTATGCCTTTGCAAAAACATATTTAAAGACAGGGAGGCCCAAGGGTAGCTCTCTCGAATTCGGCCTTCGAGGGGCGGTGGGGCCCGGCCGGGATTCCCTGTCCCGGGGCAGCGGTGAGCGGCCGCCGAGCCCTCGCCGGGGAGCCCTCGCCAGGAAGCCCTGTCCCGGTGGGCTAAGCTTCTTCCTAGCGGAGCCAGCCAGGTTTTTTTTTGTTCCATCAGATTCTGGGCCACATTGGTGTTGGCTGTATCAGCATCAAGAGCAGCTGTGCGGCGAGGATCAGCACCGGTGGCCCCCGTGGCCCGTGCTTAGGGGCGGCCCCCAGGCCTGGAGCGGCTGGCACGGTCGTGTGGTGCCAGCGGAGACCACGTGGGCAGCAGAGAAACTGGGCAAGCCATGTTCCCAACACAAAGCTTGGACTTAATTAACAATTCAGTGTTTCAGGACTCTGTAAAATTGTTTCAATTGATACAGCGTGAGAACAAATGACCCAGTGAACACCAATTCTCTCCTGAATGAGGAAGAAGGAATAGGTGAAACTATGTAGAGACAACAACAATAGGACTTTGAGATCAGTAAAGTAAGAGTCAAATTCTAGATTGAAGGAATTGAACAGTTTGCCTTAAGCTTAGGCTGAATTTGTGAAATTCGTTTGTGAGGCTATGTTGAAGATATATTTGATGATATATCAGACCTTGGTTTTTCCTCCTGTATATTCATAGAATGCTTTGGGGGAATATAGTACCTAACCATAATTATGAGCAGAGTCACCAGTGTTAGAAGCTTGATGAAAAACCTTGCCCCAGGTATTAAAGGGGAAGATCTCTGTTTGCAGAGATGGGTGAAAGGAACTTTTATTTATGCCAGAACTGCTCATCCTTAAAACAGCACCCCAATGAGTGGACATGGACCAGAAGCACAGCTGTGAGAAGAACTGTGAAAGATGGGAAAAACTTCAGAGATTTCGGGTGGCTGTTATTTGTGAAAATTGAAGCCACAAGAACTTCTTTTCTTGTGGGGAGCTTTCCATAGCATTAGCAGAAGATGCTTTTCTCCCTAAGTGAACTGAAGAAAGATTATTTTAGAGGTGAAGAACTGACTGAGAGTTCTGAGTGTTGTTTTGCTGTGCATTGTTGGTTGAAGGGAAAGAAGGTGTGTGGAGAGGAGAGGAAAAGTGTTCTGAAGGTTTTATTCTGATTTCTTGTTATTTGTTTTTTGTGTTCTGTTAATAAAGTTTTCTTTATATCCTTTCAAGTTTAGGCCTGCTCTGTTTTGTTTTTTTTTCTTAATCTTACCTCACAGCAGAAAATAAACCCACCACATATCCTCTCCCCATGATTCATTTGAGAATATCCCAACTTGAACGTTTTGCTTTTAAAGTTCTATTTGGACTCTGAGATTTAATGGCCCCTTGTGGAGTTACTCCCTTAATGAATTTACCTAAATTTTTTTAAAAATCATTTATAATTCTGCCTCCATAGGGCTTTGAAGCCATTAATTTCATAATGTAACAGTCTTATGTGAGTGAAAAGTACTTTTACTTTGCTGGCATTCCCTACTCACCATGTTGTGAAAAATCTTTTTCTCTTTTACCATAATCTACCCACCCCCTGTTACATTCCACCTAAGTCTTCTCTCTTACAGGATGAAAATTCCTAGTACAATGTGACTTCCCTCATAAAGAAGATTTAAAAGTCGTTTTCCTTCTTTCTGCTTTTTTTCCATATCACACAGGTGCTGGAGGCAGAAGAAAATCTCTCCCTCTACTAAGAGAGAGATCCACTCTGTCTAATAAAATCATAGAAGAGAAATGAAAAAAAAAAAAAGGAGTAGAGAACAGGTACTTACAATGACTGTAAAAATGAAGATAGTGCAGACTAAACATATTGGTAAGGCAATTGCTATCCTAACATCAACAGAGAGATGACATTCCCCACAGTCTGCTGGGCAGAGAGAGCAGCCTTCTTCTTCCTCACAAATGCTATCTCCACAGACTGATTAAAAAACAAAACACACATCAGAAAATTTTAAGGCAGTTTCATCCATCCACAAGATTCAGATTTATTCAGATTTAAACATGTAGTTCTTGACCTGGGAAACCTCAGAGTCCCAGAAAGAATAAATTTTGAAGAACTCAGAGATACCATCCCAGTAACTCAAAGAACAATATGAATTTCTGAAGTAATACAGGTTCCCTTTGATCAGGTTAAATATTAATTCCATCTGAGTCTTTGCCATGTTTTGTGTATAAATCATTTCATCACTACTGTGTTTCTCATTATCCATACTTTTTTTTCTGAAACTCAAAGTTCTTCAAGGCTTGTTGCCTTGTTCTTTTGCTGTTCTTTCTAGCTTTCTGATTGCTTACATATTTGGGAGTCAGTTTCTCACGAATTTTCTATAAACATTATTGTTGACATTCCTTCCATTACAAGAAACAATTGATAAACATTTTCTAAAACCAGTAGAATTGAAGAGGTTGAATCTCTATCTCCCAATGCAGTCCCTTTCTGTAAAAAGTATATAAAGTAAAGTAAAAAAAATAAATCTCTCTTTCTCCTCTCGCTCCGACTTTGTCATCTCTGTTGCGTCTCTCCGTGATGTCACAGCTTCAAAGGCTGTCATTTTCTTTTGCTTTTTTGTATTTAATCCAGTGCTTCTGATCCCCAGAAGCCAGGGACCCTTTCTCAGCAGCAGCAGAAGACACTGGGGACTGCAGAAAGAAATCTTGCAACCCATATTTCAAGTATTTCCCTTACTTTACTCCAAGGTCTTATAAAAATTACTGGCAATATTAGATGTAATTTAAAACAAAAGTCTTAAATAACAAAAGTCCTTCTTCCATGTCTTGAATGGTCTTTCAATTTTACCTCTGTGACTAAACTAATATCATGCTGTACTTCAGACTTGAGAGGTGAACTGAAGGTATTATTCTGTCATTATGTAATTTTTTTTTAATAAAAAAAACTAAAAAAATATTCCACTGCTCAGTAATAATTCTGTTTCAGCCTCATTAATTCCAGTATAATACCAAGATAATAACAGAAGTCACTGTCTGCCTCAGGGGTAGAGCTGCATTTTTTAAATTTCTTCTCTTATATATTGTAAGTTTCCTGGAAAATTTTGCTGCAGTTGTTTTGAAATGAGTAGAAAATTCTATAGATAAATACTTCTATTCACACTGGAGTTGCTTTATTTTTTTTTCTTTTTTCTGTAACATTGGGAAATACATTCTGACACTTCCAGAAGAATAGCTAATAAGAGTATAATGATGACATTTTTGTTTTAGCCAATAACTTTCTTCAGGTTGTGTGTCTAATTTATTAAACAAGTCCATCTTTAAAATTTTACATCACTAAGAGAATTGCTACAGTTATTTCTGCTCCCCTCTGTAAAGGTATACTAAAGCAAATGAAAGACTGATACCCTTGGGAGCTATTTTTAATGTGAACAAGGGAATCAGTATGGATTTCTATCTTTCCAACATGTTTAAGACTAGTCTGCTCCCCTTCAGATGAAAAGTGCCCAGATCCTCAGAACACTAGCTGGCGTAGTATTCTCACATTCCCATAAACTGCAGACAAGCCTTGTAGTACCTGAAGCCATTGGTCATAGTATTTGACTTTACTTATTTGACAAGAGTGCTTTCTACTGTTCTAGATTAATACAACTGTTAGAAACTCAAACACTTTTTCAGAATCCAGTGTTATGTGAAGAAGAATTCAGGAAGACATTTGTGTATTTTCAAAAGTAGGCTGCGGTAGGAGTCACTTTTGCTCTTGGTAACTATGCATGAATGATAAAAGCATTGAGATTTTCAGTCAATAAGCAATTACCTCACATTCTCATTTTATGTCATACCTACTGCAGGAAGGACTGTGGTTTTTGCTTCCAGAGCAGCTTGGATTCTCCCAACTCTGATGTGTGCGATGAGAGAAGTCACACCCACATGAACTAAAACAACCTGTGAAACAAGTGAACAAACCAACAAGCATCAAAACTTCATGTACATAGAGTAAGCTTTTATAACAGGAACTGACCAACTGTGGTATCCTTCAGGAGAATTTGTGCATTTTTTTTTTAAATCAGGAGAGACAGCTCATGTGAGAAAGACTGGTCTGATTCCTTCCCTGGTGTGTCTTCTTCTCACCCAGTAGGGCTATCAGCCCTGTGCATTCTGCCATGTATGCTTTCCTGCTATTTCTTTCAGGTAGAAGTTCCCTAATGGTCATATGAACCTGCACCACAGGTCCAGTCAGTAGTGAAATGTATTGCTAGTGTGGACCTCAAATGGACAGATTATGCTACTCATTTTCCTCCCATCCCCACTCCTTCCACTAACTACGTACGGTGTAAAGGTGGTACTTCCAAGTCAAGTTGGCTGGGAATTGATAGTGTTCAGCTTTATGTATAACTTAGATAATAACATATACATATAAATGAAATGGGGAACATGTTCATGAACTGCATTAAATTACTAGCAAGTAGCTCCAAAAAGAGCAGATCAGGTAAAATCCTATATGCAACAAATATACTTTACCTTGGCAGTCCAGTTTCTTTGGCTCATTTTGCCAGCAGTCGACAAAGTGTGAGTAAATATCTGACCATCATCTGGGATCCATGGACCACATATTCCTCCTTTAGCCTTTAGCAGACATATTGATTATGTCGGTATATGAAAACACAGTGAAAGTCCTAGCTCCTCCTCTTTTACTTTCTCAAAATTACTTATCTTCTCTAATAGCAAATAAAGTTCTATTTTATAACCAAAGCTATCAAAATGCCAAATACAAGCTACACTGTTCTGTGACACAAAAATAACAGAGAAGCAATTGTTCCTATATTCAGTTAAAATCTCACTTATCTTGTTATTACTTAAAACATGAGCCTCAGTAGTGTACTCATAGAATGAGTGATCTTTTGAAGCTGGCTCATTTTGTTTGGATTTGCTGTGCTAGAACCAGAACCAGAATCACATTCCACTTTTAATATTTTTCTCAAGGGGTTTTACTGAAGTGTAACTTTTGATACAGCAGCTTTTCTTCTTTTTTTCTTTAATAAGGAAGGGAGGCACTGCTTCAGGGCCTGTTTGCAGAGCATTTCTTAATAAAATTATTAAGATGTTAACCTCCTACAACTGCAAACACAGAGGATTAATTTTGGTTGTCCAAAAATCTTGTAGCTTTTTGTTTACTTGAAAGGATTAAGCCTGTGTCCTAACTCCAGATAATTTTTCAGACACTTCTTTTAAAGGACTGTAAGTAACATATCAAGTCAAAAGAAATGGAGCACATTAACCAAAATAAGATGTTTTAGAACATATAACACTGAAAAATAAAACAATGAAAACCTAAATTCCTCTCAAATAATGGAAAAAACCTTATATTGAAGTGTATGTTTCATCTTATGCAGTGAAATTAAACTGTATGACAGTTAAATAGCTCAGAGTTCCTTTAAGCAGAAACTCTAACATTTAGAGTATTATGAAGAAACCAAATGATGCATGTTGGTGAACATGCTTTTGCCATTTCCACACTATAATTTCAAACAGAAATAACTGTGAAAACAGAAGCAATAGAGAGGTCACCACAGAATTGGAATGTTGAAGTCTTTTACTATGGTTCTAGACAAAAATTTTGATGTGATGGTTCCAGCAGGGATTCCTCTTTTAAACCAAAGTTCTGGTGCCAGCTAAGGCTTTCAGGGAATTATTGATAAAATAAGTCCGTAAGAACAGACTGCCAAGAAACAAACCAGAGCTGCTGTGGAGTCATTAGACCTTCACACAGAAGGGTATATGAAATAGCTGCAAGATGTGTCCTATTACACCACCTTTGATCACAAAGATGTGTCACATTTCCAGAAGGGAGATTAACTAGAAAAACTGGGCAGCTGCTTGAAAGTTTTTATGCAGGGCAAGGCTTACCTCACAGATTAAAAAAAAAAAATGAAGGTGTTCCAAACTCTGTTTTTAGAATCAGAACTTCAAGTAGTCATTCAAAGAGGGACAGACCAAGCAGATGGGCTAAGAATGGATCTTGCCTTCACTGTATGAACAAATTTTGTTACCCTGTATTTGGATTCCCTTTTTTGCTCTGATACAATGAAGAAAAATCATTCCATCTCAGGACACAGGTATATAGGCTTAATTCTATAAGTCACAGCTGGTGATACCCTCCTCAACTCCAGTAATCTGAACAAATTATTCAGTCTTTCTGTAAAACAGAGAGACTGGAATACCTCCAACTGAAAATTTGCCCTGCTTGTTTTAGAACAAGCAGTGATATGTCTTTCTTTCTCTGTTGGCTGCACAGTGGTCCAAGTCAGGTAAAATCAGACTTATATAAAACTGGTCCCACTAATGAGAGATTCTGAACCAGCCTCAGTATCCAGTGCAAAACAAATTCTAAAACTGACAGATATTGCCACAGTGATTTTAGTGAACCATAATTTGTGAACTATATAAATTTGGTCTAATTGTAATCACAAAAATACTTCATGAACTTGAACCTACTTCTTACAATGATGTCTCATCCAATAACAAGAACAGAGCACATGATGCTGCACCATGACACTAACCATGAAAGCCAAAGGACAGGAATGAATGTTGGCATGGTAGACACAGCAGTTGTCCCCATTAGCATCTTTCCATCTGGCAGGACATTCATGCTCCTCACAGAATACCTTTGCAGCTGTAGCATTGCTAACCAAGCAGGAGAGAGAGAAAAACTTTTACATCCATTCCTCAATCACAAAAGTTGAAACAAAAAAATGAGAGCTTGTTCTTTATCCTGCACAGAGAAATAAGCAGCAAAAACATATGCAGTGAAATTAACACTGCTGAACTGTTTCTCTTTCATTTGTCTTGTGGTTGAAATGCTCCTGGAGCACTGGAAATTGTTGTCAACTGGACCTCTGCCTACTGCCATGCACTAGGGACTTCTAGCGGATACTGGGCTGCAAGCAGGGACCAACCTCCACTTCTCTTTCTAGCCCGACTTCCAAGACCAGGTGGGATTATTTGCCACTACTTCATCCAGCAGAGACAAAGACACTATTATTCTGCTTCCACTCTCAGATACATATGTTCCTGACTACTTCCAGTCTCGATGTTTTCAATCATAAACCTTCATCTATTCATGTAATTCATACAGACCATTTAGATCCCATCTTTGCTCCACAACCTAAATTGCCAAGGAAAATAAGTATAATGGAGAACCACATCAGATACAAGTCCCCAAAACACAAATGTAGAGTAGAATTTATGAACAGACTGTTCTGCAAAAGAGCTTTTGAAAACTTATTCCTGAAAGATGAATGTATTCACCTTGCATTGTGTGATGCAACACGGTTTCCTCAATTACACTTTCAGTGGTTATCACCCTAATAAATTTGGCTGTAAGATAAAACTGTTTTCTGCAAACATAATTTACTCAGATACAGCCAGGATTAATTGCAGTTCAGCTGAAGTGTTATGCAGTTGTGTTGGATCTTTATAAAACAATTCTAGAACACAGGATTTATTTTTTGGTTTGTTCTCAATGAAAGAAGAATTAGCCAATAATGATTAGATCTAAGATAGTAGGCTTTGTTTAGTGTGAGAAGACTGTGTTTATTACCAAAAATAAACACAACCACAGAAAATTAGGTTAACATAGATTGTACTCAAGGCCAGATTTACAAAAGCATAGAAATATTTATAGTATGAGATTAGCAAATATGCCAATCTCCAAAACAGCTAAACAGATAAAATATTAAAATTTATTAGCTTTTGAGTTCATACTAGAAGTTAAGAAAAATACTTAATTAGTTGGTTTCTAGTTCCATCATGTACTTTACTTTAGGACTCCTTTTCAAAATTTACTTGGTATTCTGTATTTTTTATTCAATAACTTCATCATGACTTCACCCAATTACACTGATACCCATACACCGACTTGCTAGCCTCGGGTATATTTGGGTTCACTGTAACCTTCATTGTTAACCAGATAATCTTCTAGTCGAAACGAGAAGCAAATTTGATCCCTTTGGAAAACTGCAGCATAGATTTATCTTGCTTTAAAAATATTTGCCAACTCACTCTATGTTCAAGGTATGCATAAGTACACAAAAAGCAGACTTTTCCAAATCCCTTACTGATTTGAAGGAGTCTCCCAGGGAAGACTAGAAAAATCAGATTCATGTGAAACAGTGAAAAAGTGAAAAAAACTGCTTCATGGTTAAGTTCTCAGAACTACTAGTAGCCATAAATTTCAGAAAATATGATAAACAAATTTTAATTAGTTTTTAGTAGTTTTTAAACATACTATATAGATAACAAAAAAAAATCATTTTGCGGTTGCAAATAGATTATGAACCATCTTTCAATGTGAAATAAAGTAACTCTGGATAACTGCTTTTATAAATTGAACTTTGCAGTGTGAACACTCAGACAGAGAAACATGTGCTGTAAACATCTCTTGCAAAACAAAACAGAGAGTGAGGCTCCACCCTCTGTCCCACGTGTTCCTATATAGGGATGAAGAATTGGTACTTACAGACAAAAGTGTGAAATCAGAACGTATTAGCACTGGATTTATAGATCCAGATCTGTAGATCTGGAGTTGCACCCCTACATACTCGCTAAATGCAGACAGAACACAATGTCTGAACTGCCATATAAGATTTTGGTGTGATTTTAATCCCACAGAAATCAAGAATGTTTGACCACTTGATTCAGGGCTGGACTAATTTTTTCATATCCATGCTGTGCAACTGAATCATATTTATGATTGAAATGAGTATAAGATACAGACAGCCTGTTACTCATGCTTAAACTTCAGCTATGTGTAGAGAAGGCAAGAAGTGATGTTCAGAGTCGCACTGTGACAGAAGTGATGTGCCCTGTCTCTGACCTAGCAAGCAAATATGCCATGATGGCTGGTCTGAGAGCAAAGGGAAAAAACACCAGGGCAAATAGAGCTATGAGAGATCTCAAAAGATGGAAGGAACTAATGAAGAGCCCCAGAGTGTCTGTTCCAATTATATTACTGAATATGTACACACAAAATTCTCACATACTCATAATCATGACAGCATTTTTATAAGAAGCAATACCTGTGGGAAAGGATTCCATTTTGCACCGCATATTGATAAAAAATGTCTGAAGCAAAGACTGCATAAGACACATTGAAGGATTCCCCACTCACAGTCTTTTCTGGAGGCCTTTGCACCCATGACATCTCCAGTCCTAGAAACAGTGCAATCATGGGTCAGAATATTTGCTATACTTTTTTACTTAACAGATACATACAAATGTAAAACTTTCTTTGTAGTGGTTTTCATCTATTCATAGGATCATAGAGCGGTTTGGGTTGGAAGGTACCTTAAAGATAATCTAGTTTCTCTTCCCCTGCCATGAGTTGAGACACTTTCTAATAGACCAAAGGGCTCAAAGCCCCACTAAAACTGGCCTTGAACATTTTCAGGGATGGGACATTCTCAGCTTCTCTGGGCAGCCTGTTCCAGTGCTTCACAACCCTCTGAGTATTTTCCAATTACTTTTTATGAGCCAAAAAGAGTCACACGTTTTAGTGGCTGTATTGGTAAACAAAAATGCACATTAACTGAATGATTCTGACACTCAGAAAAGATCAAGCAGTTGGAGAATCTACAACAAAAATCTGCTTATCTTGTGTAAACTAACTTTGTTTCCGGTATATGACATTGCTGCTTGTTCTAGTGTATTTGCTTTCCTCTTTTGATCAGACAATACTGCTCTTAGTTCTCAGCTGATTTCACTGAGATACACCTTATTACGGAAGAAGAACGGACAACTCTACTACACACAAAATTGAGTCAAAGCCCTTAAACTTCTGAAACATAAATTACATACTAATAATTACATATTTAAGAATGCATTTTCATGTGATAGAACCATATTGCATCTAGAACAGAGGACAGTGGAAGGAGTGCCATCAGACATCCGTCATTTTTCATTTTCACAATTTTAACTGGGAAAGATGATTTATCCCATCATGTCTCTTGTCCCTGGGACTCCATATTACCTCCTCTGGGCCTGAGAATAAAGTGAGATAAAAGTTGGGAAAAGTTTTAAATCCATAAACTTAACACGATCAAAATCTTCCCACTGCACTCACCTACCTATTTGTCTATTGTAGAATGAAGGTTTTAATTTGCACCAAATCAAATTACCTACATAATGCAACTGCATAACTCAGTTTGTCAGGAAGTATTAAATTCCTTCTGCAGAGGACTGAAAAACCTGTCTTACAAGAGATCTCATTTTTTTTGTACTTCTTGTTCAGTTATGACCTCTTCTTTACTCATACTTGTTTTAACAAGTATGTTCTCCACTCTCACTGCACTGAAACCACTATTTTCACCCTAATTTACTAAAAGATTTTACTAGGCAAATTGTAAAATAACCTCTTTATTTCCAATCTCCCTTGAAAAGTAAAAACTTGTTTTAATTGCTAACATTAAGTGAAAAACTGTAATACAAAGATTTTAAAAAAATGCTAGTGTGATTTCTATTAAAAGGTAAGAGAGTTGAGCTTCAAAGAATATGTGAGAATGAAGACAAAAGGTCAGCACAAATTTCAGTTAAATTATTTTCTACTTTATACAGGTGTCACAAAGGTAAACCGAACTCTTTCAATGACAGTTACTCCCACATACAAAAGCTTTGAAGATTTTTTGTTAATTCCACAACAACAAGACTACAGTATATGTGTTTTGCTTTGCTTCTAGCAATGCCGAGAAAATGGCAAAAAAACCTACAAAGAAAGGCAGGATAGAGCTTAAAGTTCATTCTAAAACTGATTGTAATGAGTATACATTAATTAAGCAACCTACTCACATTAGTTTCCCTTGTATTTAGTAAAAATAGCTTTAAACAAGACATCTGTAGTGATAAATAGCTGTTTCAATGTTAAACCAATAGTAAATTCATACAGGGATAAAAGTCTTAGTTGAAAATATTTACAAAGCCTTTGAACTTCATTGTTCCAACAGAATTAATTGGAGAATGTTTAACTGTAACATTGAGCTGAGTGTGTGACACAGAAGTATATTTCCTGGAGTGTTTAATAAGAATCACCTTCTGAGGTGTTCCCAGTTTTTTCTAAAAACCCCGTTAAACGTGTCTCTGGTCCTACCTTTTACAACATAAACAAAGCGTTCTTTTATATCAGTTATTTGTTACAGAGTCACAAGATCACAGAAGAGTTGAATTTGGAAGACACCCACAAGAAATCACTTGGTCCAAGCCTGTATTGCTCAAGGCAGGGTCATCTCAAGGATGTTTCTCTTGCCTTTGTCTAGTGAGGTTTTGAAAATCCCCAAGAATAGAGAAGCCACAACCATTCTGAGAAACCTGTCCTACTGCTTTATGACCCCTTCAGTATAAGAAACTTCTCTTCTATTGAGTTTGTCACATATAAGTTGCTCAATTACTTTTCCATCTCAATAAATTACCAATACAATTTTTTTTTTTAATTTTTGTTGTTTGGTTTGTTTTTGGGTTTTTTTTTTTATCTCATCATGTAAATTAATTTTTGAAATTGGTATGAATAAGTGGTTAAAGGTCTGAGGGTTGATTTAGGTATTCATGGAACAGTTTCAGCAAGCAGATTTGCTACAATGCACCGCTGCCTCCATGCTTTGCTTGGATTAAGTTCCATTTGGTTTTCTAATGAAAAAGAAAATTATTTCAGTTTCTCTCTGGGCAAACGGATACAACTGTTGTTATTACTTTTAGTTGGAACAAAGGTATACTGGACAAATAATTACTCTGAAGTATCTTTTAGTTGTTTTGCTTCACTTATTTCTCTAGGAAAAATAGTTGTCACTAATTTAGGTGCATTTCGCCATGCATGATATCCATCATGAGTAACCTACTGTCATGAATACTTCAATTTGGGAGTTTCAGCCATTCCCCAAATAAGATACCATCTTTCTTTATGGCTCGCTCACCTCCACAGTCCAGCATGTTATACTCATCTGGCTTTTCCAGGGGCCAACAGTCATAGTCTTTGTTATCTAAATCATGCCATCCCTCCACTAACACCACCTGCCAGAGGAAAAAAAAAAAAAAAAAAAAAAAAAAAAAAAAAAAAAAAAGAGTCAATAAAAGAAATAAAAGACAGTATGAGAAGAGGGAAACGATAGGTTCCAGTTCCTAAGTTTATAATCCTTCTACAGAAATCAAACAAAATGCAGAAATATAGGCTAGCATATTCTGCCCTCTCCAACTTCTGGAGGAAAAAAAAAAAAAAAAACAAAAAGGAAAAAGATAATTCCATACAAACACAACCAGTATGTTATTTTGATCTGTCCAGAAACTGTCGTTAAACAGTTAGGGGTCCTAACTAACCTTTCTCTTCCAAAATGATTCTTTGTAAAGAACAGGTAGTTCTAGGACCATATGCAGAGAGACAGTATAAAGAGGGGTTTTCTTTGTTTGCTTTTAGAATGGCACTCCCCCCACTCCAAGCTGCTAAGTTTCTTTTAATCTTTTATACCTAAAATCTTTGAACAAATAATTTTTTGCTGTACTTTTAATAACACAATACAAATTTTAGCCATATAAATGTTAATATACACAATGACACATAAAATAAGGATTGCATAAGCCTATTATAGGTAGAATACATCATAACAGCACACAGATTGAATTACAGCAGTAATAAAATATACATTATATATGTATATATAATAAATTATAACAGATTATATTAGTCATGTATTAAAAAATACACTTTAGTGTGTATATGAACACATCAGAATACTCTATGATAATGCACTCTGGGCTTATTCTGTTTCTAGTAAAAGGTAATAGTTTCTACTCACACAATCTGCTATTTTTTTCTATATATTATTAAAGCATAATAATCTACTCTATTATGCAATTGCTTATCACAACACAATGTGAATCGAATAAGATAGAATGATACAACTGATTTTTCCAATATATCTTCCCTTACTCTTGGTTGCTACATTACCAAAACAAAAATCAACAAGTGCCTAGTATAAATAGCTGTTTCACTGTAATAAGCCGTATACAGTTCTTTCTGTACGCACAGAACAGAGGAATAAGTTCTGGTAAGCGGATCTGGTAGACCTACCAATAAACTGAGGAGACTTCGGAGCTCTACAGCTGGTGATCTGACATCTCCCATGCTCCCTAATGTGCACCCAGCTCACCAACTGTCAGGGCTGCTTCTGGTGTTGCTGTTGCTTCTGAATTAGATGCCCTTGCCTAAGAAGGGGGTTGCTAGGCAAACTGATCCTGGCAACTCCAGCTGCTGCAGCTGTTCTGCCTCCTCCTTCCCTCTTCTTCCACTTCATGGTGCAGGGTGGAAATACCCCTCTGCACCTCTGCTGAAACCCTTTGAAAAGCCCCACTTGTAGGGGCAGTCCCACCCTCCTGAAATCTGTGCTCCTTACTGCTTAAAACTAGAAATCCAGCTGGGGGGATTTTCTTGCAGTGCCTTGTCAAATGTGAGCACCATCTGACCCTTAGGCAGATGAATCAATGCTGTGGACATAAACACAGAGACACAGCTGAGCCCAAAGAAAAAGTGTAGAAACACCAAGACAAGCAAAGGCTACCAATATAAGATGAACGGTAAGGCTGACTAGCTGAGCAGTTTCCTGAGCTTCTTTCCAACCTGAATTGTATGAGACCCTGCAACTTGAATCTCTCAGTCCCTAAAGGTGTAGGACAACTTTTATCCAAGTGTCTTGCTACATACACAGGTGAAACAGACTTCTGTGTACCAGCCACGCTGGTACAATAAAGGCATAGATGTGTCCACCAATACCTATGTTTGCTGAAGCCCTTTCCATAAAAATCCTCCATTGTGATTAGGCTCTCCTGAATATTTCTCTATATTGCCTCTTGAATTCTCTCAGTCCAATCTGATATTAAGAATCTTAATCAAATTTCTTGAATGTCACTATTTCTTGCATCAAAATGGCATGAAAAAACTGCAATACGTGCCCAAATAATCTTGAAAGAGTTGTAGATGAATTAAAAAATTTCACTTATTAAGGAGCTATTTTTATAAATTAGTATGTTTTAAGTTGAAATTTTATGTCTTGAGATGTTAAATCCCATGCGTGTTTTGTCTTCTTGTGCATCACTATAACTATTTCACCCAAATGGTAGATTTCGCTATGTTGAAGTCTTTTAGAGAATTTCAGCATGCCACTTGTTTTTTGCTTTGTTTTGTTTTTGTTTGTTTGTGTTTTTTGGTTGTTTGTTTTTGTTTTGGGTTTTTTTGTTGTTGTTGTTGTTTTTTTGTCTTGATTTTTTTGGTTTTTGGGGGTTTTTTATTTATTTATTTATTTTGTTTGGTTTGGTTTGGGTTTTTTGGGGTTTTTTTTTTGGTACAATTATGTGCTTAAAACAGTTCACTTGTATTATCTTGGAGAGGTTTTATTGGCCTTGTGTTTTAGGATATCTTTGCTTCATAGGGAATTTGCTGGCAGGGAAGCTTAAGATTATGACTTGTTAGATACTACAGAAACCAAAAGATTACCAGACTGATCCTATTTTCTTTTTCTTTTATTATCTATTTTCCTATTTTTGTTAATTGAATTGACAAATATTCAGATGACATTGATATCATGATTCAAGGACTGTAAATATCATACATTACCTTTACAGCTACTTGTCTATCACCTCGTTCAGATTTCCTGAGGAATGGCCACCTGCACTTGAGAATCTTGGATTAAAGATGGACAGACAGGAATGCCTAGAAACTGTCTCATTTAACAATCTATCCCAGCTACTTTACCTGATTTAAAAATGTATCCCAGCTACTTTAGATGCACATTACCATCTCTGCATTTAAGCAGAGAAGCATCATAAATTTTAAAAAGAAAACCAGTGAAATATAAATATATAAGCCTTGGTGAAAAGAAAGGATTGACAGTTCAGTGAGCAATATATTCTTCAGCTCTATCCACAACTTTCTGTATATAAAGAAAACAGAAATACATTTTAATAAAGTGAAATACTCATCTTAATAATATTTGTTTTACATTTGCTCCTTTTACTGTTTATAAGTTACATGCAGTTACATAATTTGCATTAATATCTTAATGTCCCATCATACCATGGATGAGTTTATTAACACAGCCAGACCCAGTCTAGCATAGATTAGTGAATTCTAACCTCAGCAATAACACTGAGTTCTTTGGCTTCTTCTCTTCAAAGGATCTCTTAACCTGAAAAACCTCAGGTAATTTCTACTGATTGAAATTAAATTATTTAATCACTTATGTTTACAGATGTATTTCTTTATGTTGGCTGTACTCAGACAATGCTTTAAGCTATATTATTTCCATTTCAGTAATTAACACAATAATAACTTCTACTCTGAAAGAAACACAGGGAAAATAAATATATTTCAAAAATTTATGAGCAAGAAAACTTTGGAGATTGTTAAAAACATGCATTCTTATTAATGTTTCAAAATTCATGTAACTTAAATACAAATTTGTAATAATTGTAGCAAATAATAATAATAATAATGGATACAATATTGCTGAAAAGTTACTACCTATGTTCTTTCAAGCATTTTAGGATAGCAATTTCCAGCAGTAAGTCAAAACAAAAATTAGCGTGATGAAAGCTTCAGATATCCTTGAAAATATATATTTATTCTGACATTCAAAATTTCCAGATGGTTCTTGTCTTGGAAGCAAGATGAGGATACTGAATTAAAAAAAAAAAAACAAAACAAAAAAAAAAAAACAACAAAAAACACACCAACAAAAAAAAAAAAAAACACAAACAAAAAACCCACAAAACAAACAAACAAACAAACAAAAACCACCAACAAACAAAACAAACAAACAAACAAAAACCCAAAAACAAACAAAAAACCAAAAAAAAACCAAAAACCAAACCAAACCAAAAAACCACACAACCCCCCCCCCAAAAAAAAACTCCACTCCTAAAATCACAAACAAACAAACAACAAAACCAAACAATCCCCAAAAGGCAACAAACCCACAAAACACCAAACCCAAAAATAAAAAACGAATAACCAAAAAAACCCAAACAAAACCTCAAAAGCGACTTCCAGGGCTTATTTGACATTTTAAAATGACGGCATTCTAAAGACACCATTTAACAGATTCATGAGGACTGTGCTGTGATTTGTGAATTCAGTAGCTAAAACTTTAGTTCTTAGCATATAAAACTCCACCTATGCAGAATATGTTCATCCTGTGCACGGGTTGGCATCCTGCTCAATGCCACACTGCTCCAGGTTCCTAGCATCCACAGGGATGTAAGATTATCCATGCTATTCTTATCTTACAGTGATCGCTCCAAAACCATTTTAAAGGACCACGAAGTCCAAGTGCCTCTCTTACTGGGAGCAGCCCAGCTTCCCCTGCCCGCGGCGTTTGCTGGGCATGGCCAGAGCACTCTGACACTGCTCTCTAGTGGTTTCCTTGCAGCACAACGGCAGGCAGGTTTCCACCGCGCCCGGTCTGGTTCAAGGACAGATTCCTCGGGATGCAGCCACAGGGCGCGGTCTGGTGCAGGAACAGTCCTCTCCTGATGCACAAAGCGTCGCAAGCGGAGTACAGCGCAGTAGCGTAGCAGAAAACCTGCCCGATTTCAGCTTCTCACCAAGGAATTCAGAGGCAGCAGATGGCGGCCTTCTACCCCTTCCCAAGCAGAGTGATGCACAGCCTCAAGAAATTCCCAGGGCTCTGGCACGTGATGAGAATACTACAGCACAACAAGTGATCGCACCTTCACTGGGTCGCCCTAATCATTCGTTTATGCCTTTTCAGCCTGCAGAGAAAGGATTCTGCTGACCCATGTAATGCAACCCTAGAGAAAAAGGGTGTTGACTTTTGTCTTGTAAATCCACATTAAAGCACACAATTACAATGCACCAAAAAGAGACCTTTCAGCATGGGCTTCTTGTTCTCTCCTCATGGTGCTGGTCTTCCAAGCTGTCTGTTGCTTTAAAAATGGACAACTGGATCAAAAGTCTGATCTGGTTATAACTGCTATTATGATGGTTATTATTATTATTATTATTATTATTATTATTATTATTATTATTATTATTATTATTATTATATTATTATTACTATTATTATTACTACTACTATCATGCACTACCTGAAAAAGATTTGGTGCATTTTTTCCTCCCACTCTTTGAGGTTTTTTTCATCATTCTTGTTGTAAACACTTATTCAAGTAACACACATGAGAGCTTATATCGTTCAGTTAGATTTACACCTCATCTGAGCCTGGATTAGCAGGTCTAAAAAAACCCACCTGATTTTCTCCAGAATTACTGATAATCTAATTAAAAGACTAAACATTGTAATAAGTTTCATAGTACATTAATAGCTTCAGAGGTACCGAGTGCCCTCAATCTGCTGATAGACCAGAACACATAATAAAGTGTAGGTCTGAAGAAATGCTGGAGAGCAGTAAGCAAGATCCTGAGCCTTGCACACACACTGTCACTTAACTTTG
The DNA here is from genome assembly GCA_032173965.1 of Sitta carolinensis. Classification (NCBI taxonomy): domain Eukaryota; kingdom Metazoa; phylum Chordata; class Aves; order Passeriformes; family Sittidae; genus Sitta; species Sitta carolinensis. The sequence goes on from CM063313.1 coordinate 54,738,740, forward strand.
TAGTATCTCTTTATTTCTCTAAAACATCTTACCAAATATTGAATGTTTAAGAGAATTTAAAAAGAAGAGGTCTCAAGCTAAAAAAAATGGTAATCATACATAAAAAAAAAAAAAAAAAAAGAAGAATATGATGACATTGGTTTTCAAGGATCTGAAAGGTTAATGTTAGGTAATTAATATTTGATGACAGTTTACTTACAGCAGAAGTAGCAGTTACATACTTACACAAAGAAACAGAGCAGGGAGGCAGTATAAAAGTAAAACAGATTAAAAAAGTAACTACTGCCAGTGAAAACTACAGCAAAGAAACTTCTTATTCTGATGACCACCCACAACATTGTACATACCACAGAAGCTCAGAAAAAACTCAAAAAAACAAGTGGTAATAATTGCTGAAGGTGTCAGGTAGTCTTCCCTGCATTCTCAGGTTACTGGGGGTACTGAACATATGGTTTTATAGATGCATTCCTCAGGTTCACTCTAGTTTATGAGGCATCATAGGAAGGCTTGTTCTGTTGCTGCACTTTGGGTTTAATCAGTGGCACTAAGTATTTAAATTATTTCAAAAATATTAGAAAATACATCAAAACTCGAAATGAAAATTATCTTGTACACTTCCTCCAGGTTGCATGAAGACTGTCACCTAGTATATGTCACAGAATTGAAGAAGAAACATTTTCCCTTAAGAATAAGACTGTTCTCTATTTACAGGATTGACTGGTACACAAGCTATTGTGGAAAAACAGCAACAATATAGAATTTTCATCGTGTAAAACAACATGTAATTTTTCTTCTAATAAAGAGAAGATAGAACAATTATAATCTAGAATTCTGCAAGGAAAATACAAGCAAAAAGTTAGCAGGCAACAGTGACTATCTCATTAACTGAAAATATTGGTGATGTTAGTTATTTGATGCAATAGACAACTAAATGCCTTTAAAGAGACTGGATAAGAAAAAATGAACTCTCAGTTCTCAGAAAAGTCACCAAGAATTTCATTGTCAAAGTAATCCAGGTTAAACTTTAGAAAATCATAGCCGAAGTATATAACTTAATATAGATTTCTGCATAAGGGATTTTCCTGAACAAATCTTTGTTTCTGTTACTGTAACAGAGCATGTCAATGCTGTAGTTGTTCAAAGGGCATTCAGTAAGTCTGAAAATGGGAGAATTAATTTCCATTTGTCAGGATGACTAGCTGGGAGGCTTAAGAAGACTGGGTCCCAATTCAGTACAGAATAATTTGAGTTTTTCAGCTGAGCAGAACATTACTGATGTTCTCAAATTCCTCCCATCTTTCAGTCCTCCCACACAGGCAGAAATGTTACAGATGTCTGCTTAAGAACAGAAACCCTGGCTGCTCTTAAGATCTACTGGAGGACTTGGGTAATAGTGACAGACAGCAGCTGAGGGATGATTCTGTTCTTAGCCTGCATCATGGTCCTAAGATACACTAGTGGGTCATTCCACTGGTAGTAGTGGCATTCAACTGAAATCTCTCTTTTCCCTTAATGAATTTTTCCTGTCCTACTCACTTCTCACTGTATTAGTCATTCCTGTTTCCAGAACTCTTCAATGATTTTCTGAAGCTCATATTTTTATGCACTATTAGCACTACACATTGCACACAACCCTTTTCTCCCACAGAAAGATGCCCTCATAAGCCACAATAGCTTACAGTTTCCAGGATCGGCAATGTCATGCAATCAGGAATTCCTAAGAGACACTGAGAGATCACCGAGTCAGGATGTCTCTCAACTGAAGGAACATGTAGCTTTACTGATCACCTCTCTGGACCAATCCAGAAAAGGAGATGCAAAGTATTTCCTTTCCTCAGGCATGATCATTTCTGCACATGCCAGGCTATAGAGATGTTTGCCTAACCTGTTTTTAACAACCTTTGGAAATAGAGCCTCTATTCCTTCCTTTGTGGTGTAATCTAAGGCCTCACAACCCTTCCTTGATAGAAGGGTTTCTTTATAGCCCCATCAGCTTCTATCTTGCTATAATTTCAGTTCAATACTTATCCCAGCTACACAAAGAACAGTCAAATTTTCCTGTATCCTTTTACCTGCTCAATCTCTACCTCTCTGGTTTCTGCCTGTTACTATGTATCAAGATGCCTTACACAAATTTATTCTCCACTTTCTTCACAGGGAAAAGGGATCATCTTAGTTTCTGTTACACAAAGCAGAAATAAAGGCAATTAAAGAAAAATAAATAAAAGCAGAACACATATTTCAACTGTAGAATTAACACTTTGTCCTCAGATTTTTGTACGCAAACAAGTGCAAATGTAGCCTGGAATCACTACCGTGCAGGCACTCTCATTCTGTAATTAAAATAAATGTCAGTTACAGAGAGAAGTAAAAATCAGTCTTTAACAACACAGTCTTTCTGCTGATGGAGACTTTGTCTCAATGAGCTTTTTTAGAAACCCCACGAAGGACTGGACAGTCCACTCTGTGGACCATCATATGTCTTTGGATGTTCACTACCCCGGTGGGAGCAGACCATGTTTTAGCTGGTGGCGCTCCCGGGGATGAAGACAATAGTTGTTGAGGCACCGGGGGTCGTCTTTGCGTTCAGGACCTTTGCTGCAGCAACCTCGTCCAGTGGCAGGGTGAGTATTTCCCAAGTGGGGAAAAATTGTGTGCGTGTGTGTGTCTGCCGAGAAGGGCTCCAGCATGAGTGTGTGAGTGCTGTGCCTTCCTGAGCTGCCCCCAGACCCTTTTTTTGTGTTTTTGAAGTTGATCCTTTGCTCTAAGTGCTGGAGGACTGTTTAGACAGTTTTTGTAATATCAGTACTCATGCTTGTGTGTAACATTAGTGCTTGTGCTCATGTGTGTGTAAAGATTACCTGTCCAACAAAGAAGGATTTATTACCAAGTTGTGGGTATCCTGGAGGGTGGGGGAAATACTTTTCCAAAAGTTTGTTAAAAAGATTGATTCATTGGTTGTTTCTCCACTTCACCCGCGTATCCAGTGCAAATGTGATCTCCATCCCATTTTGGGATAGCGTAGGGCAAAAATTGACAAATTTGTTAGATCAAGGGGACACCTCAGCTCAGAAATGTATTCCTTCGTACATCTTAATTCTTAAAGTGTTGATGGAAAAAGGGGAAATGGAGAAATGACCAGCAACCAGTTCTACCCCAGTTACACCTTCCCTGTGTCCCCAAAACTCTCCCCCTGTGCCAGGGGAGGTGCGCAGAGCAGACCACTCAGCACGGGATAGCCAGGCTTGCCTCAGTCTCCTTGCCTCTCTGCACCTCCCTCAGCACCCTAGCTCTGGTAGTAGTGGCCATGCTTCCAGGAACCCTTCCCTACGTCCCACTACCCCAGCTGCAACTCCCAAAGTTGTCAGATTTGAGGTCCCTCCCAGTTCTCCTTCTAGTTCTCCTTCCTGCTCTCCTTCCCCATCCCACCACTCCCAAAATGGCTTCTGGTCTCCCTCCCCACTCCCTCGTGTACAAAATGGCTCCTGATCTCCTTCCCCATTCCCTCATATACAAAATGGCTCCCAGAGGGAACAAGTTGATGGGGAATGCATGGCCAGACCCTTCCTTGTGCTTCTCCTTCCCATAATCCCTTTTCCCCTCTCCTTTCCTTCCCTGCCCTTCCTTCCCTCAGACCCTCCCCTTTCTTTCCCTCTGGACTTCTCCTTCACCTGGTCTCCACCCACTGAAAAAGTTCAACACACTTAAAAAGGTTCCCACCTCTTCTTGTTGCTGCCCCACCTATCACCCCTCCTCTTCCTTCTCCTGCAGCTCCCATAACCTTCTGACTTCTGGTTCCCAGCTCATTCCTCTGATTCTCATCCAAACCAGATATGATGAGCCTGGAAACCGGAACCCAGCCTGTCTCACTGTCACTCTGGTTACTTACAGTAGCCAGGGAAGTGCGCTTCCGGAATGGGAGCCATTCTCCTATCAAAAGAAAAAGGAGCTTTGCAAGGCTCAGAAGGAATTTGGCAGGGAAAGCGAATATTTTAAAGGCTTATTAAAGGCTACTTTTTCCTCCAACTTCCTGGTTCTGTATGACCTCTGGGATTTGTTTTCATACCTCCTTCCCTCATCAGATTATCTGCTATGGGAGAAGGCATGGAAGAGGTTGTTGCAGAACATCGTATCTGAGCTTTTGCAAAGCATAGATAGAGCCATTGATGAAGGAAGCTGTGGAGACGACTTTCTACATTTTACCATCAGATGAGCCCCAAATAAATTTTGCACATACCAGGCAGCAACCAAATTAATCATTTGGGAATTTCGTGAACAGATTAAAATTATAAATGGAGAAATAAGTGGCTGATGATCCCAATTCCTACCCTAGAATACTTTTAGAACTAGCAAAAGCAAATGCTAATCCAGCGTGACAAAGTTTCATTCCAGGAATGCCTTTAGACCCACCTGCAACATTAGTGAAGATCATCGAAGAATGCGCAAAAAAGACAGCAGTTATTTCAAAGCCAGAAGAAAAAAAAACATCAAAGGGCAAAGAAAACAGTAGCCGCAGTAGTGCTGCACCACCTCCAATGTGTTGGGATCCACCCATGTGCTACCACTGCAGGCAGATGGAGCATGTGGCACAGTTCTGCCCTGTGCCAAATCCCACCAGGCCAGGGCAGCCGAGCCTTGAGGCCGAGAAGCACCTAATCATGAAAAAAAAATCTAGGGTGACAGCACTAACCTTCTCTGCATGACAAAATAAATGGAGTAGATTTCACAGGGGGACAGGGAACTGAGGTTGACAGACAAAACACTAAATGTGACAGTAAAACTGGACATGACACTTTTTCCATCTGGTGATGACAAGCATGATCCCAGCAGAGGTCTCTTCAAGAGCCGCTCCTGTTGACAGTGGTAAAGGACCACTTTTTTAAATCATGGCACTGGACGGTAATTTCCGTGGACCCACTGGGTGGAAGACTGGCACTCTGGGAACACAGTTGTAAGTACCTTGTTATCGGGACATGGAAAACACACCCCCGGAGCTTGAAGTCTCTATGATCACCCTCCTGAGTGACCTGGATGGATTCATTCTCTTGACGCATTGCCTCAACCCACCCTTCTATATGGGAAAAGGCCAACTCATCACCCAGGCCATCCCCATTCCATCAGAAATCCAAGTAGATGACAAAACACCAAGTGTCTACCGGGCAGAAGTGGTGGGTGAGGACAAGCCAATCATCTCCTGCAACCTCAAAAAGGGTAATGAATCCCTGGGGATGGTTGGCTTGTTGGATGCAGGAACAAATGTGACAATCATCCCCAAAAGAAGATGGCCATCACATTGGGCTTTGCAACCCATGACACTCAAGATTCAGGGTATAGCAGGGGCCCAACTAGCAAAATAAGAGCATTGCGCAAATTGAAGGACAAGACGGACAATTGGCTTCAATATGTTCGTTTGTTGATGATGACAAGGTACCCTGTGGGGATGGGATGCCATATCTCAATGGGGGGTTCAAATTGAGATCTCGAAAACACCTCAGGATTTTGAATGGTGGCCACTGTGGAGCGCCCTACCCAAAAGCTTGATTGGACCACTGATTCACTGATCTGGGTAGACCAGTGCCACTCAGCAAAGAAAAACTAAAGGCACTCAACGAACTCACAGAGGAGCAATTTGCTCTAGGTAACATCAAGCCAACTTTTAGCCCTTGGAATTCTCCGGTCTTTCTTATCAAGAATCCAGGGAAGGACAAGTGGCAGATTCTTCATGACCTTCATGAAATTAACAAGGTCATTGTAGACATGGGGCCCCTTCAACCAGGGATGCCTTCCCCAGCGATGCTCCCCTAAAATTGGAATCTGTCTGTAATTCATATCAAAGACTGTTTCTTCAGAATTCCCCTTGACCCTGCCAATGCCTGACAGTTTGCCTTCTCCATCCCTATCACCAAGGAGCCCCAGTGAGGAGATTCCGCTGGCAAGTTCTTCCCCAAGGGATGAAGAACTCACATACCATCTGTCCATTGTACACCACCTCATTGCTGTCCCCTGTGTGCACCAAAGTGGGGAAAGACATCATTCTCCGCTACATGGATGATGTGCTTGCATGTGCCCCTGATGACAACATACTTCACCACATGACTGACCAAGTGATTGAAGTTCTAAACTCTGCAACATCATGTTACAAGCAGTGTAAAGGATGTCCCCTTGGAAATATCTGGGCCTGGAGATTATTGCAAGGACCATTGTGCCTCAAAATTGGTGTTTAACAGTAATCCCAAGACTTTGGTTGACCTGCACTCTCTGTGTGGCATTTTAAACTGGATCAGATCTTGGCTAGGCATTACCACAGATGATCTAGCCCCCTTCTTCAATTTATTGAAGAGGGGAGAGGAGCTAAGTTCTACAGAGTTCCTGATCTCAGAGGCAAGTATTGCCTTAGAAAAGGTGGAAACTGCATGGAAAAGAGACAAGTGCATAGATGTAAGGTAGATCTGAAATTTAAATTTATTGTGTTGGGAAAATTGCCACACTTCCACAGCCTAATCTTTCAATGGGACCAGGACCAGAAGAAGCCCCTCTTGATCACAGAGTGGGTGTTCTTCAGTCACTAAGGTCCAAAAACATCACAAAGCCACAGGAACTGATGGCACAGCTGGCCAGGAAAGCCCAAGTGAGGCTTCTGGAACCGGACAGTTGTGATTTTATATGCATTCATTTGCCACTTAGTCACTCCAAAGATGGGACATCTCCAGAGGGATTGATGAAAGATGTTTGAACACCTCCTGAAGGACAATGAGAGCTTGCAGACTGCCTTAGACAGTTTCAGTGGACAAATTTCTGTGCACTCCCCTGCCCACAAATTGTTCAATTCCAAATTCCAATTGGTACCTAAAGAGAAAAGAAGCCAAAAACCTTGTTTGAGTTGCTCTTGAAGCTGATTTATGCTGTCTCTCACCAAGAGCATACATTCTTTGTGATGCATGTGAGATCACAAACTGATTTTCCTGGTCCGATTGCTGTGAGGAATCTAAGGGCTGATTCCCTAGTAGCTGCCACTGCCACTGAATTGGCAAGACTCCCTGACCTTTTCCAATAAGGAAACCTGAGCTATTAGATGTTCCATCAAAATGTGCCTGGCCTAGTTAAGCAATTTCACCTGATGCAAGATCAGGCCAGAGCCATTGTGGCCACATGTCCCCACTGCCAGCACTCAGCAATGTTATTGCTGGGCACTGGAGTCAATCCTAGAGGATTGGAAAGTTGTGAAGTATGGCAAACAGATATATATATCCCCGAATTTGGCTGCCAAAATTATGTGCATGTCTCTATCGATACCTTTTCTGGAGTAATCTATGCCTCTGCCCACACAGAGAGAAATGCAAACATGCAGTGAAACATCTACTGCAAGCCTTTTCAGTGTTGGGTGTCTTCAAAGAAATAAAAATTACAGTCCTGCCTATATTTCCACGGTGTTCAATGAGATCCTGCAGAGTTGGGGAGTTCAACACAAATATGGCATCCCTCACTCCCCCACTGATCACTCCATGGTTGAGCGAACCCATCAATCACTCAAAAGAATCCTGGAGCACCAATGGGAGAGCAGCAAAGGGCTGACACCACAGGGGAGGTTGTGTAAAGTCCTGTTTACCATCAACTTTTAAAACTGCTCATCTGATAACATGAACCCCTCAGTAGTAAGACACTTCTCCCTTCATGGAAATCACAAGCCCACTAAACACCCGCCTCTTTTAATCAGAGATCCTGAGAGTGGCCACATTGAGGGGCCATGCAAGCTGGTGACACGGGGTCATGCGTACACTTGCATATCCACACCCCTGGAACTGCAGTGGATCCCACAAAGGTGGGTGAAGCTGTATGTCCCAAAATACCCAAACGGGCCATTGCATGGGGAGAGAGAAGTGTCAGAAGTCAGCAGGAGCTGGAAGAACAGAAATATTGGTGGAGTAGGAAACCAGATTCCCCATTTTATCTCAATTTTCATTTTTCGAATATGTTTATAGATGGTTTTGAACTTTTATGTTAAATTATGTTTACAGAGAGAAGCCATCCCAGCCATGAGATCAGCTTTGTGGGTCCTCAATGTCAGTGCCATCCTGTGGCTAGACTCAGAGGCATGGATCGTCCTGTAACCCCAAAGGAACGTATGGGTTGTGCTGGCAGAGACCCTGAGGTAGGATCACATCTGCTTGTCAATGGCAGCAACCGAAAATCCAATGTCAACATGCCTAGTGGGGATCCCATTGCTGCCTCCTAATACCGAATACCCTCCTAAATTAAATAAAGGATAACACCAACTGTGTAAAACTCCCTCACCAGATTGCCCACCAGTCTCGCCTAGAAGTCAGGGCCTCTGTCACCAACCCCCTGGTTCTATGGAGAGACTGGCAGTGCACACTACCCAAGGCATCTGGTGAGCCCCGGATTTTTTATTTTAGGTTCCTCCACTGCCCCCTTTTGCATCCCTTTTAATTTTAATCCCTATCAGAAAGAACAATATTTCACAGCAAAACAAAATAAAAGGCGGTTATAGGCAAATCAGTGGTATCAATATATCAGTCATGTTTCCATGGCCTCCACCATCGATGGTCACCTCAAACTGGATAAAGGAATGTTTTTAATCTGTGGTGACTGTGCCTGGGTCAGCATCCCTTCTCGCCTTCTTGGAGTCCCATGCATGCTCAGGTGGTTGACATTATTTGCCCCCAACAAAACCCAAACTGACAATCGGCAGAAGAAAAATAATTCGGCCGTCCAAAAAGGAACATGGACAATTTGGATGAAGATTGTGACCCTGAAATTATTCATTGGTCACACCCTAAAAAGCCTGCAGTATCAATCATTTTACTCATGGGTATCTGCAGCCAAGGATCTGTGCCTTAAGTGTAGTGAACTTCATAAATGTCCAGTTTTGCATAATGCCATTTTGTAGAATGTTTTGTGACTGACCAGTTGTCAGAAGTAGTCTAGTGAAAAAAGGAAAAGATTTTTGTATGCTACTGAACCTGAAAATACTTTTCTGCTATTTAGGATTCTCTCGTTCTTTGGTTACTTTTGCTGCTGAAGTCAGACATGTCTTTCTTCGGTCAGAAAACACTGGGCAGACAGAAACTTCTTCACCTAGAGATCAATCCACAACTTGCACTGTAGCTTTGACACAAGAAACGGTGGCTCAAATGGTGACTGAAAGGAAGAGACAGAAAACTAATTTGATTTGATACCCAAATGCCTGATGTGACAAACCTGTTCAGAATAAAATAAGCTATCCTTTGTAGCCACACATAACTATCATCTGATTTAAGGCTAAGCCTCGCTTACTGAAATCCTTGGCACATATCTTTGCATTTCCAAATGATGTGTTAGATCCAGAATTGAAAAAATGAGAACCTACTGCAAGAAGAAATGCGGGCATGTGTTTGTCTCCAAAGTAGGGTCTGCCCACAAGCTACCCTTTAATGGTGTTTCCCCACCCTTTGATCCAGCTCCTTCCCTATCAATCACTGTTACCCTGCCCTTTGTTCTGGAACCTTCCCTGTCAGTCCTCTCTAGAGCCAATCCCTTTACAGTACCTCCCTCTGGGTGTCCCTGGGTGTCTCCCAAACCTCGACGCCCCACTGGAGCATGTGACCTACCCTCTGTTCCCACCTCCTGTTACTGGCCCCACACAAGTGACCTAATCCCCCAACTCCACCCCTGAATGTCCCTCACTGACTTATGTTCTGCATCCACCCCCTGATTTGTAACTAACTGTATAAAAACCCATGCACAGGGGTGGACAGAGCTCTCTTTTTTCTGGACCCTTCAACACTCTCTTCACCTCTACCCTTCATCCCTAATAATGAACTTCGGGAACCTCAGACCTGGAGATCCTCCCTCTTTCTCTTTTGCCCAAACCCAAGATGTGGTGACTGACCCTTCACCTAGGAGCAGCTGGTCCCAGGTTCTGCTGTGAGCAGAGTGTGTCCCCATGCCACAGCAGTTTCCCACACCTGGCATGGTGCTGGTGTGCCTGAGCTAGCCTGAGTTCAGTGGACCATATCATAGGTCTGCTGCTAATTGCATGTTCTCCCATTTTTTGATAACCGTCTCCCTTCAGAGAGTGCACTCCAAAGTAGAATCCTTAATTATTCCTAATGCAGTCTGATTGGAAGCATATGTCAGATGATTCTACTGTAAAGTATTTCTGTGCTCTTCTCGATCAGATACTAGTTAGGAGTTGAGCTGTAACTTCTCATCTTATACATTTCTTCCAGACCTCTCACATTTTTTATAATTTAGTTCTTATAAAATAATTTCCTGTTTTTTAAAATTCCAAAAGGAGATTCTCAAAGACATAAATAGCAATCAGAGGCCCAATGCCTACTGAATCTCCACATCACTTTCTGATACTTAGTTGTGATAAAATATCTCATTGTTATGTATTATGAGTAAAGCAAGTAATAAAAACGAAATACAATCCTGACATGGGCTGTAAGTAGCTATGTTCCCTGAGCACACCCCTCTCTCCTGGAAGCTACCAACGTGGTCTCAGGAACAACATGGACAGTGCAGCTCTGCAGCCAGAAAGCCACATGCGGGAGTGTAGCCTGAGAAATGCATGCAGGGACTCCTCACCTTTCTCCAGGATCTGCTTTTAGGCTGGGCTCTCACACTTGTTTTCTGCCAGAGATATTGCATCTATGCCCACGCGTGGCCAGGAACCCTGTTGATCTGAATCCTGACTCTGACCACATGGATTTGACTTCCTGGCTTGACCTTGGATTGATCTCATCACCATGTGTTTATCTGTAAAACCTCCACTTTTGGATGGAGACTATCTATAGACCGGCCATGACTGCCCTCGTCTGGCCCTGTAGACCTGGCTCTCTTTGGGGTGACGGTATTCTGCCTGCCTTGCTGTCCTGATCTCTCTCCCTTGTGGAGCACTCTGTCCTTGCTCAATGACAAGGATACCTCAGCTATAATGCTGGAAGGAAAAAAATTTAGAAGTATTAAAAATAAATAAATAAAAATGTTCATGAGTTTATATGCAATAAAATAGAATTCTAGCCAAAAAGGAAAATGTAAATTCTTTGCTCAAAACCTCACAGCAATATCCCTCTTACAGTATCTTTATTGAAACTATTTCTAGTTACAAATATGGATTTCTGTAAAGAACTTACTCTTTACAAGCAAGAAAATAATTTCATTTCTTTCTGTTTCAGTAGAAAATTATCAAGACAGGACAGAATTCTATGCATCATTAACTTGAAAAGCAGACATTATCACTATCTTTGGATTATCAGTGGTTTCAGTAGTATTTTAAAATGAACAGCATTATAGCTGATTTAAATCAGTTTCATATCCAGTTTCACATCACACCCCTGGCTTCTAAAATATCTGCTATGGTTTTAGATATTTTTATAAAATATATATATATAGGCACTTTAATTTTTTACCACTGATAAATTTTTGTGAATGCTTGACCATGACCAAGTGTTGTATTGGATCATAATATCACTCTTTCACTAGTCATTAAAATGATGAGGCATATCTTCTCTCCATGCCCCAGGTGCTTACTTCATTAAGGGAGATGACCTTTAACTTATATATATTTTCTCAGTACACTTCAGTTGGAAGGAAAAACCTACCTTATTAGTCTTTATATCCCAAGGAAGCTGCATAAACTGCTCCATGCTTCACGGAAAAGTTTAGAGATGCAAGTAACACGTTGGAGGAACGATACACAAAATTCTTAGCCCTCCAAGTGTGAAGCAGGATAAATCTCCTACCTGTCAAACAGGGAATTAAAGAACCAGTCTACCTGCAGACAGCATGGGTGAACTAGATATGTCATATAGGGAAAACCAGGAAAGAAACTGTTCTCTCAGCTCCTGAAGTTTTGCTTCCCAGAGATCTTAAGACTTGCTCATTTTTCTTTTTGCATATAAACACCTGGGCTATGAGGACTAATTTCTGTGGACCCTGAAATGCAACTGATGCTAATGTACTCTGCAATTAAGGAGAGAAAGGGTGCATGAGAACCTGAATGTCCACGATACTCCTGAACTTCTGTGCTGGTGAGAAAAGGATGCCATTTTAAATGGTGACCTGTGAGAAACTCATTAGAAAGATTGTCATAGGACATCTTAGGGTCTGCTTTTCCCTTTTCACTTAAGCACAAGGATGCTTTTCATCTCTGGCTTGGCTATTTCTGATACTAGCTAGGACATGTTTCAAGGCAATCTCCAGGCTTCATAAATGGCTAATGAAAAGACTATTTTTATCACATGACCATTAGCATGTCTGTCCAGATCTCCTGCCTCCCTCAGGGTCAAATTCTCCCCTGAAAGTGCTCTGATTATATAAGAGATTTAAATTGGAATTCCATTGCAAAGCTGTGGCTAGCATAAAGCTGAAGAGAAAATTACTTCTGTGGCTTTGGGTAAACAAAACATCATTCTCTTAAATAAATCAGTGTTTATTTTTGTTTCCTCTGAGGTACCAGTGGTCTAAAAAATACCCAACATGTAAGTTTCATTCTCAAACCATTCTTAAACCGTGTGCTGCTTCAACGCCCTCCCCTGCCAAATCTGAGACATTAATATTCTATGAAATAGCTACATTATCACGACTAGGATCAATACCTGATCTTTCTAGTCCCTCTAAGAGTATTCTCTTAATGAAGTCTGAGATTACCTTCAGTTCCAACCATGAAATTAACATGACCTATCAGTAGCAGCACCATTTTACTCCATTACTCTATGTCCACAGCATGTAGTCACTGGGCCAGACTTTAACCTCAAGAAGCAACATTTCTCACCCAAATCCTGTCTCTCTGGGAGACACTTTTATTTAAAGAAGCTGTCACAATATATAAGAAAATCATATAATACTCTCACACCATACATAGATCATTGTAATCTGTGTGCAGAAACCTGAATTAGCCAGCTTTAGTAAGTCTGTCCAGAAAACATGTTGAGGTATGAATGTTACAACCTGGGAAGAAGAAAGAGGGCAAGAAAATTTATTTTACATTTCTCTACACTTGGATGACCAGCAGTTCCACAGGTTATATATATTCTAGAAGAATTTAAATAGCAAAAATGTTTGTGGTTAAAGGCATAAAGAGTACCCAGGGCAGCAAGCAAAGTAAGGAGTAACAGAAGGATCACAGAGCAGAGCTTTTAGAAGAAAGGCTTACCTGGCATCTCACAGTTAGAAAGTCCTGTGTTAAACAAACATGTTTCATTAGATTTTCTGAAAATGGCCTTGATATGATGTAGACATACTCCAAGTGCTCTGCTCTGCTCTCTCCTTTTTTCTGATTGGTAATCCTAATTGTGAAATGCAACTAATTGAGAGACAACAGATTGCTGAATGTTGCTGCCAACATAGAGTGCAAAATGGCCATGCAATTTCTTAAGTACTGGGAGTGACAATGAGAATTTATGCAGGATGGCACTTGATAGGCAAGCAAGGAAGAAGGTAGAGGAGCAGAGTTCACTGGCCACCCGCTAAATGGTATCAGTCATCAGTTTGGTCTGCATTAGTTGAGAGGGACAGAAGGACCTTAAAGGAAGAACAAATCATCATTGCTAGGGATGATTGGGAGTGAGATATTTCATAATTGTGAGATATATATTTATACACACATATATTTACTCTCCATTAGATGTATGAAATGAAAAATGACAGGAGCCAAGTATGTCTGGACTTACCTTATGATGACTTTAAGCACACCATCTCTGTCTTACATGAGAAGAGTCACCAGTATTTGTTACTGCTGCCTTCTGTAGTGAATGCAGTCTCCCATTTTCTTTCAGGTGTGCTGAAAGAATTTTCTTGCCTGAGAACTTCAAGAAATAGCAAAAAAGACACGCGTTGATACAACAGAAGTCTCAGCTACCACATGAACTTCAACACACAGAATTCAAGCAAGCTGTATTATTTGTGTTTTACGTAATGCAAAAGAGCAATTCAAGTTTCTACCCGACACGTAGAGAAAAATCAAAACTGTGAATAAAGATGACAATGATCATGTATGACTAATCATAGTGGGAAATTCTGGTAATGCAACATTTTTACAGACGCAATTTTATCACTTTTCTGTAAACATTTTTTGAGAGTCCAAAAACTTTAATTTAGCCAGGGTAAGTTTTACCATTCTTAACACAGTCTGTTTTGTAATATTTTCATTGGCCAAGATGTTGCTCTTTTATTAATACTTTCAGTTAATTCAAGAATACATTTATTTAACTTCTTTAGTTCTAGCATGGCAGGAATCACAAACATAATTCTGTATATGTGACATACATTTGCTGTTACTGCAGAACTTCCATTCTGCCTTGGAGACAGTATTGAATGAAAGAAAATTGATATCAAGAAAAAAAAAGTATTATAATTTATAGGATTCAGACAAATCAGAATGATGAAACATCTGAGTTTACATATCTTTATATTGGGCCCATGTGGGTTCACAAGCCTTTAGCTAATGCTGGCTTCAGAACTGTTATCTGAATTTCTCCTTCCCTAGACTACATCAGACACTCAGCACAAAAAAATACTTCAAGCATCTACCTTTGGAATTGTTTCCTACTCCATGAGCTAATCAGTTTTGTCAAAGTTGTCCCAGATGCATCACTATACCACTATAAACACTTAATGACTTTCTAAATTCATTTTATTAGTAGCTAGACTTCATTACTCAGCTAAACTATGGGGGAAATATAGCCTATCACGACTGCCAGGATTAACTAAAATTTCTTCTCACCATTTTTTCACTTTCTTTCAAAATATGATTAAAAGTACTTCTAAAATTCACTTGCCAGTAGTTTGCTAAGTCAAAATTATTTTCTTTAAAAAAAGTGATACATTTTTAAAACAACTTGATTTTTGGCTCAAGTCTCATGAATTTCACTCACATCTTCTTGAACCGTTTCATTTAGCTGGGAAAAAGAGCAAGAAAAAGAGAGACTTAACCTGCTTAATAGATTGTCAGCAACACCTACTCTAAGTGCTGTTTTCTGCAGAAATTAGGAAAATGAGTTCTAGCAGATGGGAACTAGTTGAAGAGTCTGTGTCTGACTTTCTCTTTAATGAAAAGTGATTTTACAGGGGGTTTAGGAAGTGCTGGGATACATCGAAAAATGAGGGCAATTTCAATAAGAAATTGAAGGTGGTAACGCTTTATTTGCTTTGAAGTTCCTAGAGCATCAGAGTGAAAACAAACAGATGAAACTCTTTGTCCCAGAGGAAAAAAAAGAAAAACAGAACAAACAGCTCAGAGTCTTCACATTTAATTACAGAAAACAACAGTAGTTGGAAAGGGTAGTAATTTGGCCACTACTGAAACCATGTTATGGCATGCTACACCTCTCTATAAGCACAGTTCAGTGATAATAGTACAACTCTACTAAATCCCTCCTGAAACAATGCCAAGGAGACAATTTACTGCACTCATGGAGACATTTAACATAAACTTACTTATGATGGTTACTTAAATTACGAATTTTAAATGCCTGATGCTGATTTACCACAAGTAGACCTCAACACTCTTGAAAAGGAAGCTACATTTTATCTGCATACAGAGACTTGCCTTTATTCTGTAACTAAATAATCTTCATATTTAAATCCCTAGGGCTGTCATTTCAAAAACTCAAGTTTAAAAATTTCATATCCTAGTCTCAGTTGAGGGGTCTGACACAGTTTATAAATACGGGAAGTCTTTAAATGTGAACTGTCCAAAACTCATTGGGGAAAAGAAAGAGACAGGTTGGAAATAACATCCAGAGGCTGTTACTCAGGTGACTGAAACTAAAATGCTCCAAGGATGCCTGTGAAAACCTAAAGGAAACTGGTATCCTTATTAGTACAATTTTGAATGGTCTGGTTTTCTGCAATTTGAAAATGCAGACAGCATAGTACTAATATAACATTATAGACCAGCCCACCAGAGAAACACTTCCAATTCTGTCCTAGAGCTGCTATGTGTTAGTGTAATTTGCTGAACTTTGCCCTTCAACTTTCTTATTTTTGAAGAAAGCCTACAGGGTAATGACTTAATCACAAACTAGATATTAGGAAAAACTACGTCACAAAGGTTTGATTGCTGCTGAGCTCTATTAGCTGCTCGGTTCTAAGGTGAGATACTTTATATAACTATAAAATGTATTTGCACACCGAAGTTTTTTAAATTATTGTGAAAACTTTAGTATTAAACATAAGCCTTGCAAGAAAATGTACAGGTTAGAAAACCTCATGAATTGTAAAAAATGACTGTGTATTTGACTCTGATTTTACTCTCTAGAAAGTGTGCAACAACACATTATGAATTAGTCATGCTGTAGACCAACAGTAACAATAAGAATAAACAGGAATCCTTAGAGGTGTGTGCATGTGTGCTTATAGACAGATGCTGTGATTTGGCAGTAAATGTAATTCAGTATGCAATAAAATAACTTTGTTCTTTTTCTAAAAAATTACTTTAAGTGCCAGAGCAAATTCAAATTCTAATTTTTTTAAAATTAGTTCAAATGCATTAGCTAAGAGTAATAATAATAGTAATAATAACAATAATAATAATAGTACAATAGCTAATGCATAGTTGAAACACCTTAGCAAAACTTTCAACTTCTGGGATCTCAATATTGATTTTAAATCGGGTGATCCCACCTACAACTAGGGTATTAACCACACAGTAAGTGTTTGTTCTTATCTATTTTTACTCCTTTTTAGAAGCCAGTTTTTAGTGCCTGCAAAACACGCCTATTTTATCTCTACAAGAACTCAAGATGGAGCCCTAGACATTTTCCAAGAGTCCTCTTTGCTCCAGCTGTTTTATTACATAGTAATTTCATATCAGTTCTGGGTCTTGCCTTTTAATAAGAAATTATATACTGTGAGCAGTGCCAAATTAAGAACAAACTCTCCTCCCTGCTTTACCAGATCACAAGGAGACCTGGTGAGAGCATTAATTCAGTCCTTGGGCAGCAAGACACTTGTGCTGAAACAGACTGGAATTCTGCATAGCTTGCACACTTAAAAATTACCAGGAAATTTTCTATTTTGGTCTCATTAACAGAAGTCCACTAAGTTTCTTGCTATTCTGAATCAACAGCACTTCCAGCTCTCACTGATAGTTTAGAATTTGAAGACCTTATTCTAGTCCCTCGTTACTTGTATTTACTTGTTGGAAAGAATGCAAGGAACTAAAGTTTCTCCATGGTGGTATGTAATAGTAACAGTCAATAAAGCCATTGCAGACAGTGAGATAAAAATTATTTCATTTAACAATGTAAACAAGAAGTTATAAATTTTGTGTAGTTTTATTGGACATATGTAAAAGTGAATACAGAATCATATCTGTTGGGGGGATTTTACACATAATCACATCAGCCAATAAGTAAATAATCCTCATCTTCTGTAAGATGAGAAATACAACATATTGGAGAAGGAAAAGTAAGCATAACAAACATATTTTGGTGACACCAAACATCTCAGGATTAAAACAGGAAAAAAAAAATCATCCTACAGAAACACAAATAAAAATGCAGTTCTTGTGAACTTTTATGAGAGAAATGTAATAAAAAACACACACCACCTCTGTAGCTGTCGTAGTTTAGAAAAAATGAGTTTTTTCTGAACTTCAGTGGTCAAACCAATGAGTGCTCAGGTTTAAAGACTGGCACCTGGTGTGGCCACTGAGGACAAGGATCCGCCTCTGAGAACACAAGGGGTTAAAAGCAGAGGGCTCCCCGGAAAGCTCTCTCTTGGTTCCGGTCCCTGAGGACGGAGGGATCTCCCCTGCCCAGCGGCTGGCTGGGCGGGGGAGGGGAAGCCATGCGGCCTGGGTGAGGTAGGGCCGGAACCTCGGGCACAGAGGGGGAGAGGAAAATCCTGCAGGATGGAAGGGTGGCAGACAGCCTTCTTTTCCCTTTCCCTCCCCCCCTTCCCCCCCCCCGGAGGGAGACTGAGAAACCGTGTGTGTGATCTTCGTCACCTTGAAATTTGATATCAACAACTAGACAGCACGGCCGAAGGAGTATGGGGGGGTGGCGCGAGAAGAGTGCCCAGCAGCAAAAATACCGTGAGAGTTCTGGGAAAACAAAGCCCAAGATTTTAACCCTTTTTGTAAATGATGGAAACTTTATAAATGCTAATCCTCCTGAATTTGAAGAAGACAGATAGAAAGAACTGAGCAAAGATGATGAAAGTTTGTGTAAGTAGAAGATTGTCAGAGAACGCTGAAAAGAATCCTAGGTGGGAGGAGATGATGGAGTGGCTTTGCCTGGACTCTTTTGTATAACCATGGACGGACTCATTTTTTTCCTATAACATAGAAACTGTATCTGGGGAGAGGCATTGGCTTGGAGCCAAGAGTGGACAGTAGTGTGAACAGAGATGAGAAGTGTCCCCAAAATTTGAGAGGCTGTCGTTTCTTGGAACTAACCAAAGCATCTTTAAAAAGAGAAACCCTAGAAGCAGCTCTAGTCCATGCACAGTGGTGAGAGCACTGGACATGGAGGAAGAGGCCACGATGTGGTGCAAGAAGGACTCCTATCTCTCCTCAACGAGCTGAGTACTGATTATCGGAAGGGTAGTAATAGACTGAAGATTAATTATCTAAAAGGTGGTAACGTGATGGGGAATTTTCAGTTTGTTTTGTTAAGTTGAGAACTGGTGGGGGGGGGGGAGAGAAGAGTGTTTTTTTAAAGTTTCCATGTTCTTCTGTATGTGTCTTCTTTGCCTATTATAAGTAATAAAGTTTTTTTCCTTTTGCTTTCTAAATTAGACACTGTTTTGCTCTGTTTTTGGTCACATCTCACAAAAGATACCAGGGACAGTATATCGTTATAGGGGCACTGGCCTTGTGCCAACGTCAAACCTTTGACAGTAGCATATTAAAAAATTCTTATAATTCATTGCTTCTTTAATCAATGTGATGCCTACAAGATTGGCAGTATTAATACCTTAAAGTACCCATGATGCAAATATTAACTATTCACATAATTTTTAACAGCACATAGATTCTTAAGAGCACTGGGCTGCTTAGAGATGCAGTAACATGTTGGATTAAATAACTGGGAAGGAATTAAGTGCATGTCACACAGCCTTTTTTTTTTTTTTTCTCAGTAACATCACCAGTTTGAAGAATACATCACGAGCCAACAAAATTAGATGTGACAGCACCAAAAATTTGACAATAAAGAATTAAGGCAAATTACTTGTCCAAACAAAACCACATAAACCAAACCAGACCAATTTCCTTGCTTTTCAGACAAATAACAACAAAGGAAAATATTGAGAAATATTAAAAATGCTGAACTTGCTACCTGGTACATCAGGCTTACAAGGAATGACTAAAGACCACATTTGAAAAAATCCAGAAATGCCTGTCAAGAACTTAGGAATCATGCAACAATCACCTGATTTTCAGAAGTAGTTTCTTGGTTTCCTTAGGAGGATATATTTTTCCTAACAGAATGACAGCTAAAATACTCCAAACAACTAAAGCTACATCGGCTATGGGAGCCAGAACTCGGGAGTTACTGCTATTTCCAGGAGTAAATGGCGCTTACAGAAATTTGCAACACACGCGTGCAGTACAAATCCCATTGTTGTCATAAAATATCTAATTTAAAATCACCTACAATCCTGGGCGATGTTTCTCTTTTTCCTTCAGACACTGAATTCAGTTCGGTAAAAACCAATATGCAGCCACCTGAAATAACGACGAGGCCGTATCTATGACTGAGGCAGTCAGACTTCGCTTCTAGCGCAGGAACGCCGGCAGGACCAACAACGCCCCGCGCGCGCCGCCAGGGGGCGCCCCTCGCCCGCGCACCGCCTGCCGCCCCGCGGGGCAAGATGGCGGCCTGAGGGGGCGCGGGAAGATGGCGGCGGGTGGGCGGCGGCCGCGGGACGGTGGGTGCGACGGGCTCCCCAGAACAACCACTCCACTCACTTCCACATGACGGTTTCCTCGCCAGGGCAGCACTTGCCCTTCTGGGAAGTTCCAGCTGTCAAGCTGCCTTGCCTGCAGCTGTCCCCCATCTAGCCCTTCCCTTCCACTTTTATCAGCGTGTCCCAACAGCTGCTGAGGCGTATTCCTTACCTACCACGTAGGGCAGAGAAGTGCTGATGGCCTCAGTTTGTAAAGGGCTGGGTGAGTTGCAGAGAAGAAAATGGAATCACAAAGCTCCATTTATGCCAGGCTTGACTGGTAGATATGCTCAGGAACATGCCCAAGGTGTCCAGTTGTACAGTCCCCATGGAAACCACCAGAAGGACCCATCCTCACTGGCCAAAGCTCTTCACAGTCTGAGGAGGGGATCAACAATGGCAAAAACCATTATTTCCTCAGTTTGCTTGTGCTTTGCAACATAAATCACACCATGAGAACTCTGTACTTAAATTAGGTAGCTTCTATAGGCCAAGCCTGGTAGAAGAGTGAAAAACTCTCCTTCATTTACCTTGTTTGCTCACCCTGTTGAAAGACAAGCTGAGTGAGCTTACATGACCCATATGCAAACTGGTTATTCTGCAGTAAAACTTCCTCAAGCAAAACACCAAACCAACCAATCAACCAAAGAAAAACAGAAAAGAAACACAAAAAACCCCAACCAACCAAATTTTAAAAGGGAAAAAACCCAGAAGCCATGATTTAGAAGTTATCTTTTTTCATGGCATTTTTGAAGAGTTAAACTGCAGTGGTTTCAGTAGACTAAACTAAATTGGAAAATTTATTAAATAAGGAATATACACTTAATTGGAGGCAAATATAGGTCCAGTACCAAACATATGGTAACTTATTCTAGATGATGTTGCTGAGTGGACTATCATAACATGACAATAACATCAGTGCCTTTATAAACATACTTTGTTTTTACTAAAACACCCATTAGAAAGTCCTTTGTCTCTCTTTTTTCCTGGCTTTTTTTTTCCAGAGAAATGTCTCAAAGAAGAGGAAGAATTGCTCAGTAAAGCAAGTATATCAAAGACAATTTCTAAACCTCCCTGAATGTGCCATGCTTTGGAGTTCCATTGCTGTCCTGTTGGTGAGACAGGCTGCTCTGGGAATATGATTTGCTTACACTGGTGCTTGTGTTTTTTCCTTTTGCTCTTGTGAGGACAAATTGCTAAGCAGGGGATGTAAAAAACCTTACCTCCCCTAAATGTTCTAGATATGTTCTCTGTTAATGAAGCTCAGAACAGTGTTATTAAAGTGAATGGTCTTTAATTTAATGAATGGTTTTCAAGTACATCAATAACAAGAAAGCAAAGGATAATGGCTGACATGTTACTAAACAAGGTGAAGCAGAGAAGGCAGAGTTACTGAAAGCCATCTTTGCATCAGTCTTCGCTGACAAAAGCAGGCAGCCCTTATGAATCTCCAACTCAGGAGACCAGGGTACAGAAATGTTGGAAGGAAGATTTCCTTTGGTCGAGGAGAATTGGATCAGAAAATATCCAGGTAAATCTGACATGTATAAGTCCATGGCTCCTGATGGGATACATCCCGGAGTGCTGAGAGAGCTGGTGGACACCTAGCAGTGGCTGCTCACAATCATCTTTGAAAAGTCTTGGCCACCAGGAGAGCTCCTGGAAGCCTGTAAATCATGGCTGGATATCTCCTGCTGTTGTGTGATAGAAGTAAAACCTGTGGAAAGTAACTAATGAAGGGGGGGGGGGGGGGGGTGGTCAACCAGACATAACCAGACCGTATTTAATCAGACCTAACTTCAGTGGTCTGTTCTCTGTGAGCAATCTTCACATTAATTTATTCTGTTTGAAATGCAGTTGCCATTTTCCTATTAGCCATCCACACAACAAATGGTTTCTAACTTTACAGTCCTTCAGCATTGCTTGAATTTTATTACAACACAGTCTCAGTTGTTACATAACTTCAGAGATGTGACCAATAAGAGTAATTTTATGTACAGAAGCATGTAGTGCTCCATATGTTGCACTTTATAAAGATAAACAGTATTAATCCCAGGGAAACAAAGTTAAGAAATTTTCTATGCCAGACTGAAGCAAAAATTTCATTATCTGTCATAATGGTCATTCTCTTTTGCTTAAGCGGGAAATGGAAGAAGAGTGTAAAATATAAAGAACTGCATACATTACAAGGCTTCTCTTTGGAAGTCAGATAATATGCCTGAAATATAGAGAGTGTGCTGTCTGACTAGAGAAAAGAGAAAGAAACTATTGAGGAATATATATCTTCCATATCTGAGTAGATTCTGTTGGAATAAAGTGCAACAGTTCTAAGTGTTACTAAACTTTGTACAAAATAGTTTATTGTACTATTTGTTAGATTTAAGTATGTAGCAATAGCTTTTGAGAATGTCATTCATGAACATGTGAATTTCAGCTAAATTTCCTTTAGCTGAACTGATTTTTCACTTTCAAAAATGTGAATATCAATACTGGACACCATATTCCAGAAATCTTTCAGCAGAACACTAAAATACATTCCTCAGGTAGATATTGACCCATGACTGCACTCCAGAACTGAATGACAGCATTTGCTCATCACCTGTGCTGTATTAAAGAGTAAAAGGTATTCCAGTTTTCTTGACTGTAGGTCTTTGTAGGTCAAGTTAACCATGTTAGTTCATTTTGTATGGCTGGTAAAGAGCTGTTAGATAATGTAATATTTCAGTTCCTGTTGTGCTAGCGGGATGCAGCCTGTTGCCCTAGGAGTCAGAGAGCAAAAATCTCTCATTAAGATACTGCTTTGAATCTGTTTCAAAAAGCTTTTTCAGAAAGTTAAGGTTTCATGTTTTAGTTGGTCTGTCAATAATGTCTAGAAAATGTCTTTGCTCCTTACATGCATTAGATACGCATGTGTCCAGGGAGACTTGTATTTCAACAGTTGTTTGATTCATACATGCCAGTGTGCTTTAAAAAATCCTCACAACTCAACCTGGTAAATACAGTGTTTCTCATGTGTGAGCAGCTTTACAGCTGTCACACTAAGCAGTGGGTTAGGTTTGATAGTATGAGCTTCAGCAAGTAGAACTTCTATGGACATCACAGGGTTGTCTTACATGGTCATTTATTTATATGTGTGCATACAAGTTTAAATGTCCATCCTTCTACTTGCTCGTCCTTTTTATACCCTTTACTAGGAAGGCAGGGAAAAAAGGGATTTATTGAACTGATAGATGTGTGTGGGACATGGCCATTTGCTGAGGAATATGGAATATTCTGAGTTGGGAGGGACCCACAAGGGTCATCAAGTTGAACTCTTAAGGAAATGGCCTATATAGTCATCAAACCCACAAATGCAGCTTTATTACCAACATGCTTAATATGCTCAACAGTTGAACCAATCTTAAAGTAAGATGTGTTCCCTTGGAAAAACTGGTTTCTTGAACCCTTTTTCTAACCCAAATGTTTCTAACAAAAGATCCTTTCTGAGATTTTTTGATAAGTACGCAAGAATACAAGACAAAACTGTATTTGAATGTTTGAACCTAAGAAACAAACATCTACATTCATATTAATCAGATCCACTTAAGGCACTAAGCTCATCATGTTAAAATCTAATTTTTCCAGCCCCATTCATGTTTCTTTTCCCTCTAAGATCAGGGATTTTTCTTTGCCTATCAGTGTTATGTCATTTTTAATTCATTGCAAAACTCATTTTGAGGAAGTAAGGAAGGATAATGAAGCTATTCATAACCATATAAGAAGGTGTGAAAACTGTAGATGCCTTCTCAATCAGGCAATGAGATAATTCAAGGTTTTTCTCCAGAATTCCAGGCCACTAGAAGCCTTATTAAAGCCCATGCTGAGCATGAACTGAGGCTCCTTCTCACCTCTGAAGGGCTGAAATGTGGAATTTAGTGAGGGTCATGCTGTAGTGTCATACTCACATGTCATCCAGAATTGCACTCAGCCTGATCTTGGCAAGTTTGTTGCAGTGCTTTTCCTTTACCCAAGTGAAGATATTGTTCTTCTTGTGCTGCTGTCAGCCCTCTCTCCCTGCAACAGTGAAAGCAACAAAGCAGTTAAACCATTTTATTAAGTACCTGCTTAAACCAACACAGTTAGTTTCTCCTGCTGGAGTTGTCACAAGAGTTCACCAAGCCTTTTTAAATCATTTACCAGCAGTCCTGCCTAACCTGCCTGGCTAAGGGAGGTCCTGGACAATGAGAGGTTGTCCAGTGTGATGACCATTTGCAAGAAGGGTTGGAAGGAGGATCTGGAAAGTTACAGGCCTGTCAGCCTGACCTCAGTTCTGGGCAAGGTCATGAAGCAGATCAACCTGAGTACCATCGTTTGGCACAGGCAGGACTACTGGGGCATCAGACCAGCCAGCATAGGTTTAGGAAAGGCAGGACCTGCTCAACCAATCTGATGTCCTTCTATGATAGAGTGACCTGTTTAGTGGATGAGAGAAAGGCTGTGGATGTTTTTTGTTTAGTAAAGCCTTTGACACTGTCTCCCACAGCATTCTTTTGGAGAAACTGGCTGATCATGGTTAGGACAGGTGCACTCTGCACTGGTTAAAAAACTGGTGGAGTGGCCCAGCACACCACAACTCCATTGTGGTGAATGGAGTTAAATCCTGTTGGAGAACAGTCACTAGTAGTGCTCCCCAGGGATCAGAATCAGGCCCAGTCCTGTTTAATATATATTTATCAATGATCAGGATGAGGACATTGAGTGCACTGTCAGTCAGTTTGCAGATGACACCAAGCTGACCAGCTAAAGGGCAGGAAGGCTCTGCAGAGGGATCTGGACAGCCTGGATCCATGGGCCAAGGCCAGTTGTGTGAGGTTAAACAAAGCCATGTGCCAAGTGCTGCACTTGGGTCACAGCAAGCCCGTGCAGAGCTGCAGGCTGGGGAGGGGGGGGCTGGAAATCAGCCCAGAGGTAAAGGACCTGGGGAGTGCTGGTTGACAGTGCCTGACCATGAGCCAGCCATGTGTCCAAGGTGTCCAAGAAGGCCAATGGCATCCTGGCCTGTACCAGCAATAGTGTGGCCAGCAGGACCAGGCAGTGACCATGACCCTGTATTTGGCACTGGTGAGACTGTGCCTTGCGTGCTGTGTTCCATTTTGGGCCCCTCACTACAAGAAAGTCATTGAGTGAGTCCAGATAAGGGCAATGGAGCTGGTGAAAGGTCTAGAGCAGAGTCTGATGAGGATCAACTGAGGGAGCTGGACAAGGAGAGACGGTGAAAAGGAGGCTCAAGGGAAACCTTACAGCTCTCTACAACTGCCTGAAAGGAGAATGTAGTGAGGCAGAGCCTCTTCTCCCAGATAACAAGTAACATGGCAACAGGAAATGGCTTAATCAGGGGAGGTTTAGATTGAATATTAGGGAAAGTTTCTTCACTGAAACAATAGTCAAATATTGGAACAGGCTTAGAACAGAGAATCGTTTGAGTCACAATCCCTGGAAATATGTTACAAACATGTAGGTGTGGCACTTGATTTAGTGGAGTAGATGGCAGTGGTAGATTAAGAGCTGAACTCAATGATCTTAGAGATCTTTTCTTGAACAATTCTGTGATCCTGTAAAAGATAGAAGCTAAATTAGCATGTGAGTAATCTGTTAGGATATAGCAAGCAGAATGGACCTTTGGGTACCTAATTTAGAGCTATGAGGATTCAAATAGCCTGAGTGGACAGAGACACCAGAGTACACTTAAATGAAAATATTCCTTATCAGATTTTCCACAACTGACTGTATATTAGCAAGCTGTGCCAAAAGAATGTATAGTAAACATGAAGACATCTGGTCTCATGTTTGAATGGAATTAACTATATGGAATTATAGGGGAATTTATAATCCTGAAAACTGGTGAAATATGGAAAAAATACTTTATTATTTTTTTTTCCAGGTAAATATTCATTTCTGTCTGCAGAAGGTGTGACTCCTGCAGCTATAGAAAAAGAAGAGATAAAACACTCCTTGATGAAGTGGGTGTTATGATCTGCCCATTATCTACTGTAACAGAGATATGAGAGTGTAAGATTTTTTCCTGCAATGTACCTGGGGTTATTTTATTCTTTCTTATGGAAATAAATTGGAACACTGTATGTGACTGAGCTGATTCAAATGTGAGCCAGTGTGCAAATGCTTCTAACATCTGAGCAGATAGAAGGGGATGTTTCAAGCTCTAACAAGCTGTGTAAACTGTGCTCTCCCAACATTCTCTTACCCAGCAGAACTATCCAGTTTTACACTGTTTTGCCAGGCAGAATAAAGGGATAGTTGTTTCTGTTTTGTTGTTTTTTTTTTTTCCTTTGGTGTTCTGTAAGTCACAGGTATTTTAGAATTTGGCAGTTGTTAAGATAGGGACATCAGTGAAATGAACAGTTTCTTTTGAAATGAAATTTCAAATTTTTGATTTCAGTGAAATGAAAACGTTTCTTTTTAGTGAGTTTTGCAAATTTAATTGCATTTCTGCTTCAGTAAAGATTCATGTTAAGTGAAGTATGTGTTTAGATTTGTGAATAAACTTACATATATTGAGGAGTTGGAATTTCAAACCAATGTATGGCTGGGAGATTAACTTTGAGATAGATATCTAGAAAGCCAGAATTTTGGGGGGAAATTGTTAAAAATAAACAAAAGAAATTTACAGCAGAAACCCATTATGCTGGTAATGGTCTGCAGAAACTTGTACAGTCACACTGTTAATTGGTGAAACCTTGCTTAGGTCTGTAGCAACCAAAAGATGATGCTGTGTTTGGATGAATACCTATCATGAATCCAAATGATCTGCCACTTCAGCTGCCCACAATACCGGAGAGGGGAAAGCATCAGCTTGAATGAGTTGCCTTCCCACAATCCTAGGTCAGAGTGGCAGCAGAGACAGCAGAGGAAGTTCAGTCTTCTGTGGAGCGTGTGTGTATGCCCAAGACTACTCAACCTACATTTGTTGTGGACCAAAGGAAAGCTCCTTTGAAGAGTTACTGTTGTTGGCAAGTTTCTTCAAGAGTGTTTTCTTATCCCCAGTTCATAAACTATTCTACTGACTCCTGGATTTCCTCTGAAAAGCCATGCATGTTACCCTGCTGTGTTCCCTTCCTAACTGATGCGGTGCGGAGTAAATTTCCCAGCTAGCCCTTCCTGGTCCACGCCAAGAGCAGCCACTCTCTGCCTACGATGGGTTAGAGTAGCGGTTTAGCAAGGGCTGCTATGCTCCCCAGCAGTAAAGCTGCTTTCTACAGCACCATCTGGAAAAGGCTTCAAGAATTGGAGTAAGAATCAAGGAGGGGTCTTGAGTTTGGTTCTAGAAGAGTTTATTACCCTATGAGGGTCAGAGACCAATGACCAAGAACATAGGAGTGCAGGGGGGTTTATACAGGGGTGGTCTCAAGGGCAGATATAAAGCAAGAACCAGTGAGGTGGGGAGAGGACAGGAGTACTAGCTGGGGTTTACAAAAACAATCAAACAATAAGGGGATACATGGGAGGGATATAGGTCACATGGGCCAATGGGACATCGAGGAATAGGGGATTTCCAAAGGGAGTAATCATCAAGGATTGGCCCAAGGTAGGAGTGGTAGGGAAGGTGCTGGAACAAGGGGAAGGGATACAGAAACAGACAAGGAATGGGCCTGGGATGGGGTCTGGGTTTTGGGAGGATTGACAGTATGAGGTGGAAGGAACAAAGAACTTTCTACAAACCTGGGTTAAACAAACAATACATGGGGGGAAACTGGACAAACCATTACCAGGAGGAAATTTAAACTTATGAAACAAAAACACACCACAACACCTAACATTGCAACTGCTTGCATTTAAGTCCTTTGTAGGCAATACTAAGCTTGTTCCTTTCTCTTAAGTAAGAGGGAATCTCTTAATTCCCTCATAAGATTTTATTTTCTTATTCTTTTGGCTGCTCCTTTATTCGAGGAGAGGTAGGCTTTGTACTTGTGTACTGCAGAAACCCTGATATCCTGATGTGGGAACCTGGACAGAACCAGCAGGATTTGAAGGCCTCTGCTGCCTAGATCTTGGGAGAGCATACACTCTTCTGGACTAAAATGCTCCTTGATCTTCTTATTTCCTGCTGCAACAAATTACTTTATTGAGTGCAAAAATTGAATTAGGAAGAGAGGAAACAAAACTTTCTCCATTTTTCTTTAGGAATAAATCACAGTCTTTACAGTGGTCTTAGTTGACAAAATGTGGGAGATGCACCAAACATCTGTTTCAAAAGGAAATGCTTTACAGAAAAAAAAAAAAAAAAAAAAAAAAAAAAAAAAGAAAGTGCCAAACCAAACTAATCAAACAAATAAAAATATTTCCAAAAAAACCCCAAGCATCTTTTAGAATCCACTGGATGCCAGTATTGTCCTGATATGTCAGTATGATTTCTCTGCATTTCTCTCATATTTAAATTGTTGCTAGTTGCCATTAACAATGACACAAGTTCTTCTAAATAGTGTTTTGTCCCTTGCATTTGATAAAGGTGTGTAATACTGAGCAGGGAAACTCCTTATGTTTGCTTTATTTGCACATCTGGAGTCATCAGGAGGTTCCCTTTTTAATCACACTGTTTCTGTGGTGTCTTCTTAATAACTAGCATCCCAAAGGACTGCTGATTCTTGTAACCTGGTAGAGTAGGATGTCCATGCTAGTCTCTTGCCACCTCAGCAGTCAGTTTCCAAAGCAAAGTATTTGATTGACTGCGTCTAGGCTGCTATGACATACTTGAGAGACAGACTTATATTGCTTTCTGTTGCCTACTGTTTATCTTCATCTACCGCAGCTTGTACTGATTCAATGCTTGTATTATGTAATGTTACAAAGTCTTACAAGTTTTCTTAAAACACATGACAGAGTGACTGTAAAATGGTACCACAAATGAGGTTCCTGTGACAGGAAGTTGGTAACGTCCCTTTGCCCTGAGAATGGTTTTTAAAGGTTGCAATGTCTGTATTCAGTGGGATTTTTTTCCAAATGCTATCAGTCTTCCCAGGAAAGAGATCTACTACTTTATTAACCAGGGGAGTGAATTCAATGAAATAGCTCTGTGTCTTACAGCTGGTCTACATGTCATTCTTCTGGATCATGTTTCACTGAATTATTGCCTAACTATGTTGAGGTTGAGCACACTGAAGTTTTGATGAAAACAGTTAAGGCAGGTAATAAAGGAAGTCCTACAAAAACTGTTTATCTGCATTTGCAGTTAGGAATTAATTTAATTAGTGACAGCAAATTTAAGGGGTCAATGGCAGGGTTTCTTGCTTAAGACAGCAAGCTGTAGCTAATTCTACTCAGTGACTCCAGGAATGTGAGAAGCTTATTAACAGTCAGAAGCTCAAAATAATTGAGATGTAGCTTCTAATTTCTTCTTCTTCCCAAAACCCCAGGTTGCCAGTCTTTTCTGCAGGGCAGTTGGGTATGTATGCTTTAAGTATATTTAGAACACCGTAAAATATGGTGTTAATAATAAAGATTGATTTCCTTTTGGGGCATGATGCAGTATAATTAAACAGTATGGAGCTTAAATTTTCAAGAGAATTTTGGTTTAGAACCACAGATTCTCTATCTCTATGTGCAAATCAATAATTAATTCTTCTTTTCTGCTTAATTTCTCTATTTCACAGATATTTGCAATGTCATTCCGATGTAGAAATTTTAGCCCCTTCCACTGTGATTGTTTGCTATTTCGAATGCAGTTATAATCTTATTTCCAGATGAAATGTAAGAAGTCAGTTCCCATTGTGGACTAAGTAGTGCCATTATGGAAGAACGTTTCTATATTTAGAGGGAAATCAGTGTGCAGTACAGCAGGGTAGAGAGACAAATGCATAGTGTAACTCAAGCACATCTAAGGATACTGCTCCTTTACTGTTACTGTAAACATGTTCAGTTCATGAAGTGCTACATTTCCTGCACCTCTAGGGTCCCTGCTGGGCTAGCACCAGTCCCTCAGAGGGGGAACTGTGGCGAGGACGCGGATAAAAGACTAAAAGGCGCTCTTCCTATTCAGGCACAGTCCTGCTGCTTTATTACAGAACTCACTCCATGGGACCCTGATAGGAAAGAGAAGGCTGGGCACGTGGCCAGGTGGTTTTGTGCCCCCTTGGGAAAGGGGAGGGGGAAGGGAGGGTCTGCTGACCAATAGGGGCAGACTCCAGGACAGGTGGGAGGGGTGGTGTCAGGTACAGGGGCACAAAGGTTCATGGGAAAGTTACATCTTTTTTGTGTGGATATACAAAACCTCCAGTACAATTTAACAAACTTAGTACAATACAACAATGAAGAAATCATTGCATTTTAATTTTAAATTTATGGTCAAACTGATTATTATTTATTATATTTTATAGTTTACATGACCCCCCTAAAATCCATTTTTCAAATGTGTCTGCTGTCATTATTGTGTCACAAACATTTCTCCTCTAGTCCCCACTGGTGGCCTCTTGCACACAAGGATAGAAACCATGTTCGTGTGGATTCTTGCAGAGATGGTGAAACACAGAGTGTGTGAACTGAATTATTTTACTCTCCTTCAGCCACCTCTTGAGTGTAATGTCCTGTCAGATTCATATTCAGGATAACTCAGTTTCTGGTGTTGGAGCAGTCTTTTGCACCTCTCACCCTGGAAATCAGATTTGATTCTCAAGACTTACCTGCAGTCTGCTGCTACTGGCCTGTCACAGACTCAGAGAATGGATCATGTTGGAAAGGGACCACAGTGGGTCATCTCATCAATCCTCCCTGCTCAAGCAATGTCTCCCTAGAGCACATTGCACAAAATTGCATTCAGATGATTCTTGTGTGTCCAGGAGATATCTCCAGGAGGAGACTACATGTAGGTGTCTCATCTTTCTCACCTCTCATAGCAGAATTCTTTAGTCTCTTTCCCAAGAGCAGGCCTACATGCCAAATGTATCTTCAGCAGTGGATCTCTGCCCAGGGCCCCATATGGCAGAACGCTTGCTTTCCAAGTTGTTGCCCAGGTCTGCTTGCAGGAATAGCACAGCCTCTTTAAGTGACGGTCAGGAGGCCTGGAATTGTGGCCACATGCTTGGGATGATCAGACTTGCTGTCTGCAATGCACTTGCTAAGGCACTAGTGCCTCCTGCAGAAATGTGCCACCTGCTTCCTGCTCTGGCATGCCTACACCCATGGCATAGGCTGGGATGTTATGTCAGAGGCATGATGGATAACTCACGCAGCAGCTGCTGCCCCATGCTGTGTGGGACAAGAATGGGACTATCTGGGTTCATTTTCAGCTTCTTTCACAGGGCTGCCAGGCAAGAGGCAGAGGGGTCAAGTTGTTACAGGATAGTGATCCCTAATTCCCCAGTCCTGGGCTTGTGCTGGAATGTATCCAGAAAATATTTAAAATTGAACTTACGGACTTACAGGTGACATTGAGAACCAGAGAGTAACACTGGCTCAGCAAAGACCCAAAGACCAGGTTTAAGAGCCTACCATCCACAGAAACTAATCCAACTCTTTAGCTGCAGAGACTGTTGTACAAATGCAAAATAACGGTTCCAAAACCGGGTCAGTGAGACAGGAAATGAAGATTAAAACTTTCTTTTCTCTCCTGCATAAGTAGAAGAAGAGCAGCCCAAAAGTATATTTGCACAAATTATAACCATGCTAAAAGTCCTTTGGAGATTATGCAAATGTTATTATGACCAAAGAACAACCCAACAAATAGCAAACCTGTGACCATTAGGTGAGAAGACAGTAGCAACATGCGTAGCAAACAGAGGCTATTTCAGTTCTTACAGAAATTCAGTGTTCTGTTTCCATGCTGGTAAACATGTCAGTGGCAACAAATTAGCTAATGATTCTGATCTGGTGAAAAGTAAGCAAATACTGACCCTTTAGATATTGTTGTTACTGATGACCCAAACTGTTCTTTTCTCTGGAAAACACATTCATTCTGGTTAGTACGAAGACCAGATGATTCAGTTTTTAGTAGCATTTTATTTGTTTGCTTTGCGAAAGTAAAGAAAGTGTGTCAACTGAAAGAAAGAATAGGCTGTTCATTTTATTATCATATATGGCAATTGTGTTCTGCTGTTAGTGTTAGACTTTTCTGTTGGATAAGGTCCCTTATGGACAGTCTCTCTTCCACTTCTCCAACTTCTGTCCCTGGTATTTGTTGTAGATATGAATCTGTGTTGAACAGAGTCTCTCATTTCTTGAGTCCCTGATTATTCAGCTGCACAAGTGTTTTTCATGGATCTGTTTGCATGATTTATTTATTCCAAAACTACTCAAAACTGATCTGCTTGCTCTTTCAGATGGGAAAGAGAGTGTTTTAAAAGGATTTTCCTTTTGTCTCATAAAACTCATAAGTTGTCATGGTTGTAAAATCAAACTTGTCCTAGCTAAAACCTATTTTTTCTTTAGGCTGCTTCATTTTTTTGAAAATGTCTACTCCCATTTTCACAGCCAATATAGCTATATATTGTATATATATATATGTATATATATACAGTATATATATATATATATATATATAGTATATATATATAGTATGAGTTATTCTGTTAGTAATCCATGGTAAACCTTGTCATAGGAAATCTAGTGGTCTTGTCCAGGCCCTAAGACTATTCTTTTAGCTAAAACTAATCCTTTTGTCCTCAACATACTTTAACAACTGCAACTACAACTGGACCTGTGGAAGATAGGATGGGAAGATCCTTCTGGCTCTGACCCTGCTATTGAGACTAGGTTGTTAAGAGAAGAAAGGAAGATGTTTTGAATACCAAGGCTATGGCAGTTAAACCTCTGCGTGTATGTCAAGAGTAAGAGAGACTGTTGGAAAATAATATCAGGAGAGAGGCAAAATTAATTTTCTGATTTTTGGAGTGGAATAGTAGGGCTGAAGATCCAGCTTCACATAAAAAAATCTTTGCAGCTTGACAAGGAGTAAAGAGATTTGAAGGGCAGATGTCTTTGACTTTACAGGAAAAAAAACTGGAACTGATTAAAGGAGAAAAAATGCATCTTAATAGGTGAAAGTGAAATTAAAGACTCTAGGACAGACAGTACAACATGTTGTGCAAATTGCATTTAAGAGGGCAATGCATGACAAAGCTTCTAATACTTTTAATTTCTGAGACTATTGGAGGACAGGATCTTGTGAAAAATAAAAATATGTAAGAGTTCCACTCCTGCTCTCTCCCTCATGCCTTTCTCCACATCTGTTCTTCTCACAAGGTTCCTTGCGATGACCTGGGTTTGGGTAGATGACATCTCGAGATGACATCTTACCTTTACTAGATGAGAACTTGCATGTTTGAGCCCTGCTTTCCTTATGATACTTATAAATGTATGGGAAAAGTCTTGGATGGATGAAATAGTATGCTGCATTTGCAACCCACAGACCTGTCATCAGTTTATTTTGAAGCCACACCTTCCTTTATCTTACAGTATGAGACACAATTTTGCGTAAACTCCTAGCACTGAATGTCTCAGGCAATCATAAGATTTTAGGGGAAATAAAGTATTGAGAACAAGGAGTAAAGAATTTTCATGCTTCTGATGGCCTAGAGTGGTATGTGTTGCAGAAATCATAGATTCAAATTATTAAGCACAAATCATTCTGTATAATAGGTTATATGTTGATTGAGAATCAAATACCATGTGGTGGTGCTTGACGCCTGTGAAAATACTTTTAACAAAGACCATGCAAGATAACTTTGAAAGTACACAGTTAAAGCCTGTGAGGTGAGATCTAGAGAATTACACTGTTTGACTTTATTAAAACTTAAGTGTCTGAATACTTACTCTGCTGCCATACATCCTATCAATTGTTTTTCCATTATCCTATGCATTGTATCCATGACTAAATGTATGATGGAGTCCCCTGTGGATGACTCTCCCCAAAGCAAGTTATTTTTAGATCTCATTTCTTGACCTCTGTGATTTTCTCACCTGCTTCTAGCCCTCCTGCTTTCTAAACATTAGAGGCAAAGCCATATCATTTAACCCTCATTAAGTATGACAGTGCTGGGTTTATTCTGTCTCAGATGGGGAATGACAGAGTACAAGGTGACAAAGGCATTTTTCCACTCTTCTGTTGTCTGTATAGTTTTTCTTTCTTGCACTGTTGTCAGTGAGTCTGGGAAGAAATACTCTTTGTGTGACAAAAAATATTCCAAGTGAGGAAAAAGTAGGCAGACTTATAAATGGATATAAAACAGCATGCAATTTTAAGTTTAAGGATCAGAGGTAGCCAGAAACTCACAGTAACTTGGTCTGAGTCAGTGTGTTCGCTAATCCTTGAAGCCATGATTCTGCCAAAACATTGCTTGATTTTAAGTTTCTGAAGATTTTCTCAAGTTTCTTTTGCTTAACATTATTTTTTTCTCCCTTAGAGCATCATAAGCTGGAAGTATCACTAAAAAAGCTATATTTCTGATTTTCCTAAAAGTCCACATTTTTGGCTGACAACTGAAGAACAGCCTTGTCTTTCCTTCCCCCATTGTTCCATATGTGGAACTGAGATGAAGAGTTGCACATGAAGAGTAAGCCATGTAAGTACTCTGTGTACCCAGTACCTGTGTAGCTGTTTCCCTGCTTGAGGCAGACAGATCTGTGCCATCCTGCCTTTAAAGATTTAAACAGTGAAGAGGGAGACTTCACTGTGGGCCTGTGGGTGCTAGCAGAGAAGGGATGAGATCATTGTCTCTTCAAACTCTTTTATCAAATGTACTGATGGCTCACATACAGGCTTTTGTAACCTCTAGTTGCAAGTGACCTAAAAAGACCTGCAGATGTTTCTTCTGTAGATAAGGTGGTTAGAATGATCCTGTGCTGCCAAAAAGTTGTGTGGTAAAACTTTAACCTGCAAGACCTTGGTTTCTAGGAGGCACAGCTGTTAGGCAGTAGGGTGCTGTTAGGCTGCAGAAAATGCTGTTGTCATCTCTCTTGTATTAGTGTTCTTGAAAAAGATGAAGCAGGAGAAATGCTGTTTCAAGTGTATAGAAGAAAATAGAGCACTTCCTGTTGAATTGCAGAACAAAGTGTTCCAGCTTTTCTCCTGTCTGGTTGTAAACCTGTCTTTGCTGATACTGATGTATACTGAGTGCCAATGACTGGGGCTGCTGGAGCCAGAAGCACAGCATGTGAATGCTTGCATGCTGTCTGGCCAGCAGAGGACTCTTCACCTTAAAGATGTAGTGTATTTTCCATGCTATAGGTATTAGTTTGTTTGAGCCACATTAACAATCCCGAGGAAGTTTGTAGAAAAGACAGGTCTTTATAATTTGTATGAGCATGATTCTAAAATTAAAAGTTCACTTGTCACTTGATTCCATAGCAAAATATTTTTCATGAAATTTGAAATGTGACTCACTGGTGACTTTCTGACTCAAGGCTGAAGCCAAATTACTTGAAAAATCTCTTCATCATAAAAGGATTCAGTGGAAGCTCACTGCTTACAGAAGTGAGGAGTTTGTATCAAGTGACTAATCTTAAGTAATAATGAATTTTACTCTATAAAATGTGTATATGATTTCCTAGGAAAAGAATTTAATTGTAAGCTAACTTACTCTAAATGTGAATTAATATTTTGTGACTTACAAGGAGCAGCTAAAGGCTCTGGCTTTGCCTGGTTTGGAAATAAGGGAGCTAAAGGGTGACCTCAGAATTTTTAGAAAGGACTGAATTTAAATATATTTGAGACAAGTCTGGATCCCTCAGAGGAGAGGGAAGAGAGAACTGAAAGTGGGAAAGAACATGGAACAATGCAGGGACAAATGTGTACTGTCTTTGCCTTTTTGTTTGAGGCTGGATCAATCCCAACATTTATTTGCTTTCCTGTTGTTTTCACTATGCCACTGAGGAGAGAACCATGTAATTACAGAACAAAATTAGTACTAGAAAACTCTGGAGTTCTTTATATTAATGACTGGGTAAAGCCAGATGCTGAATAGCATTCAACAGCAGCCTTTTTCAAAAGAAAAGGGAAATTGCAGATATTTTTTCTCCTTTAGGAGTGCTTTATCAGTGCAGATGTTTTTAGTGCCCTTCAGTGGTAGCAAACATTATTCATTATGAAGAGTACTTGTTTTCCTTCAGTGTGGAAAATACTGACCTGACCTTAAAAATACCAGATTTACTGTAGGCGAGGGCAAACATTTTGATAAAATGGGCCAGTGTTTGTATGTCTTTGTTCCCTGATATTAAAATATTACTTCAAATTGGGAGAAATACTGACTTTTTTTTTTTTCTGAAAATGTGTCTTGTTTATTCAGAAAAATAGGCTTGTTACCTTATCTTTCAGGTCTCTGTACAACAAAGTATTTCTAGAAAGTTGTGTAGCAACTTCCTAAGTAAATCAGAGTTACTTTGAATGTTCAAAGAAAAATTAATTTGGTGGCATTGCATTGGAATGTACTGATTAGTAGTTCTTGTCACACTGAGTCACCCTTTCTGCTTGGTTTGAGACACCATTATTTTTCTTCTTTCAAGGGGCCTCTTTTGACTTAATTGAAAATGGTTATTTGATGAATGATGCCACAGTAAATATTCCTTAGCCATTTAGCCATTTTCTCATCCACCTCTGAATAAAGCTGACTGGCATGTGGAGAATAATCTTCAGTGTTTCCATAACTGTGGCTGCAGTCCTTCAATGGGAGGGAATAATTGGAATAAATCAGCAGCCGTGAAAAGTAAGGATACCTGATTGAGTGCTGAAGATAATATTTCCTTGCTAATCAGATTAATTCCACTTCCTTTAGTCACAGAATCATAGAATGCTTTGGGTTGGTAAGGACCTTAAAGCTTATTTGGTTTCAACACTCTGGTCATGGGCAGGGATGCACCTCATTAGATGAGATCCAACCTGGTCTTTAAAATTATTCAATTCTGTGTAAGACTGCCATGAAGGAAAGCTGTTTGGCTTACTGAGTGCTAACTTCAAACTACAAAAATAAAAACACCACCCCAAAATACTGATTTTCAGAGGACAATGTAACCACTAACCTGTGGGACTGGAAGTACTCAGGTGAAACTTTTGTTCAGCATTTCCTATTCTTCTGTTTCATGTTCAAGGACTTACATCCATGCAGATTTAGTTGAATATTCTGTTGCTGTTGAATTTTTTAGATGAATTCTAAGGATCCAAGATTACACTTTCTAGTGAATCAGACAAAGTATGTCTTTGGGACACTGAAACATCAGCACTGTATAGAATGTCATGGAAGTCTAATCCTCCAAGTAATTTGATCACAAAAGAATGTCTATTAAAGACATTAAACTCTGTTTTGCTTTGTTATTTAATCTTACTGCTTTCATAATGTGCTCTTGATTAACCAGTGTTTACTGCCATGCAGGAGTGTATCTGCCCTCAGAAATATCCCTTTAATATCTAGGAGACAGTAATTTTGTTATTGTCTTGCTGCAGTATTTGGGAGATAATGTTTACTCTTAAGAACCCAATTTCATTTTCAGAATTCAGTCTTCATATTCCACACGCATGTTCTTAGTTTCATCCAAGGACTGTGGCCATTTAACTACTTCTCTAGACCTTGTTAAAGAGGCCTGATACCTAGTGATGTAAGTGAAAGTCACTTTTTCATATTGTTCAGAGTGACAGTGTTCTTCCTACTGGATATGGGAATTTTGCTTACCACACTCTCAGTTGCATAGGCATCCAGTATATGAAGTACTTGTACAGAGAAACATCTTGAAAAACTGTTAGGCCTGAAAAGCTTTATAACCATTTATTTCTTGAAATTGGATTTGAGACAAACTTCTCATAATAGGATGATACTAAGTAGCAAGTGTGTCAAATTTTTAAGCAGACAGAGATTACTCCCAAGCCCTGATTTACAAACAATAAAAACCAGGGTCCTTGTTTCTCTATTTTTTTTACTTCAAAGACTGATCAGCAAGATAATTTTCTTCTGATGTTTGTAGTTTTTTAACCTTTCTAGAAAAAATAGGATACAGTGTTTGCATGGTATGTCTGACTTGGAAACACCTGGTTTTAATTTGCAAATTACATGAGAAGCTCTGGTCCTGTGCTTAATTTCAAATGAAATCTGTGTAGCTGTAATGCAGAGCAGCCTTGTTCTGGGTCCTGGTTACAAGGAGCACCTTAATTGAATTGACAAAAACAATCCCCTTTCTTCTTTTCCTCACCAACTCCCCCAAGTTCAAAGTTATATTAGGAATAAAGAGTTGGAATGAAATAACATGAAATTAAATAAATTAAATAAAGGACCCTTTTCAAACAGCATGCTCCAAAGTGGATAAAAAACCCCTATAGCTTGAGCCAATCCTATAATACAGGTCAATCAGCTATGAACTCCACTGTGAAGAAAAAAAAAAATAGGAAAAAAATGGGGTGAGTGCACTAGAAAGTTCACAAAAGTAAATTTTGATAAATGTAAAATTAATGGATCTTCAGCTGCATGGATAAACCCTATACATTGGATTATTTTACAGCATACAGTGGGTTCTCCATGAGGGAATGGCAAGGGAAGGAAGCACTCCTTTATCTTTGTCTTCATTTTTGAAGATAGTGCAAGATTTGAGTACTCTCTTTGAGACTAATTCCAACCACATGGAGAGTTGCCTTTTCTCCAGTTGCTACCTTCTGACTGAGTTAGCCACCTTCTTGAGGATTTAACTGTCTCTGATGGCAACTTGCCCATCTAGATGTAGATAAAATCATCTAAATTCTGACTTTTCTACTGCCTTCCCACAATTTCCTCTTACTGAGGTAAGATGATAACCACACTATTCCTGGGAATGCAATTTACTTTTTGCAGGTGAGGATTTGCAGCATAAACTTCCAGGAAAAAAAACCTAAAATGCACACAAGTACATCCTGTTGCACCACAGGAACATCTTGAAGCTATTGAATAATTTCTAGTTCATGTGAGAATGTGGTCTTGCTGTAATCGTAGTTGTTTCTACTGACAAAACCAATGTTGCCATTGTGCTCCTCTTAGACTGAAAGACAAACTGAAAGAGAAATTTTGCTGTGTCCAAACGTGATGAACAAAATCTGGACAATGGCATTCCCTGAAACTTTTGATCGATGGGTTATTAATCTCTCAGAAACGAAACTATTAGCTGTGTCTTGACCCATCTAGCACTGTTACACACCACACACAGTAATCTCCAAGTAAACTTCACTTTCAGTTCTCTTTTCAGCTTGAGGTTTGTGTCCTAAGGTCAGTCACAGCCCTTGTAGTGCAGGTTGGCCAAGCTATGCACTGTGCAGATAATAAAAAAATTCTGGTGATGAAAAATCAGGAAGGTAAATACTCTGCTGGATGTGAATCCTCTTGATTTCTAATCACTCTGATTACTATCTGCGTTAATGAAGTAGAAATTAGGTGAGAGTTTCTTGACATACTATGGAGAGGCCACAGCAACGGCTATTTCCTACAGCTCATCCATGTCCTGAGAAGGGCTCCAATCTCTCTCCAATGATGACACTTTTTTTGATGATAGTTTTCTTCCAATTTGTCAGCATGCTTGGTATTGTGCTGCCACAACATCTATGTCTGTTGGTGTTATGTCTGCATATTCTGGAGTGACTTGTAGAACAGACATTATTCCATTGTCTGGTCATCTGTAACTGTATTGGAGATAGTTCTGGAAATGTACTTGCAGGATGGGCTCTAGCCTTTTGAGATAGCCTAATGGATCTCTTCCATCTTTCAACTTTAGTAATTAATGTCTCATTTTGTTTAATTTGCGGTGATTAGTGGCTCTTAAACAGCTGATAAAAATATCCAATATTTTTCATGTGAAACCTAACTACAACAATCAGCAAACAGCTGCATACATCCAGACTTCAGGGATGGTGAAGGGCCTTGAGGGAAAGCTGTATAAGGAGTGGCTGATGTCACTTGGTCTGTTCAGCCTGAAGAGGAAGAAACTGAGGGGACAGCTCACTGCAGTTACAACTTCCTTGTGAGAGGAAGAGGAGGGGCAGGCACTGATCTCTGCTCTGTGATGAGGGAATGGTCTGAAGTTGTGTCAGGGGAGGTTTGAGTTGGGTATCAGGTAAAAGTTCTTCACATAGTTCTTCACATGGTTCGGCACTCTAACAGGCTCCTGAGGCAAGTGGTCAAAGCACGAGTGTGACAGAATTCAAGAAGTGTGTCATTCTTGGTGTGTCCTGCAAAGAGCCAGGAATTTGGCTCAGTGATCCTGATGGTTCCTTCCAACTTAGCATATTCTGTGATTCTATGATTCTACGTTTGGAGTCTTGATCAGTGAGAAATGTAAGTTGTCTCTTCTGAGATTTTCTCTTAATCTCTGGTTCCCTTCATTCTTCCTTCTACATGGAAATACACTGACCACTACTGTTTAGCAATTTCAAACATTTTCAGACTATTCTCTTATAGTATTTCAGACTATTCTCTTTGTAGTTACAGGATCTATTCAAAAGGAATATCAGCCAGTGTGTGAGCTGAAGCCTTTTCTATGTTGCTTTTCTCTGTTCTTACTACTTTTTTACCTTCCTGTATCAGAGAGCAGATTAATTCCCTTCAGCCACTCATTTTGTCTTCGATTACGCATGAAATTGGTAGACCTTTGACCTATATTACTAAAAATAAATAAATTTGTACTTGAAAAAAATAAATTATAGGCTTTACATGATCTGCTTTTGGGGGGCAGGAAAGAAAATTCCAGTATTTGAGAAAACACTTCAGTAGGTGAGCAAAGAAATTCTCCTCTAACCTGTCAGAGCAAAACATCCTCACTTTTTTAAATGTGATTTGTTTCTGTAATGTGACCAAGCTGTTAAACTTGTTAGTGATCATGGCAGATGGCAAGTGTCATATGAATTTGAGCAACTATTATTTGGAGTCATAAAAAAATAATTGAAAACTCTAGCTCTTAGCTGCATAGGCAAGCACGAATTTTAACATAGATAAATGCTATAAAGCTTTCTGTGCATACAGAAACCCTCCCTTTAACCACTGGGGCTTGGTGTCAGAGGCCTTCTGAGGAAAAACAGATTTCTCAAAGGCAAGAGAGGCTTTCTGTAACTCAGTTATTTTCCTTCACTGCTAAGAAGTTCCAGATACCTGAAATTAGATGATTTTCTCTATTCCTTAGCCTCTGTTTTACATTGCAAATCAAATGTTCTCTGAATTCTTTCAGGATTTGTTCCCAATTTCAAGCCCCTTTACTCTGACACCAGACACCGTGATCTGCCCTCCAGCCTAAGACTGAATAATGCCGTGGCGACTGCATGGGTGGAGCCATGGAATACCCGGCAGACTCCCTGTGTGTGTGCTAGACCACCCACAAGGAGATTAATGCATGAGCAACTCTTCTGACTACAAGAAACTGCTCCTTGTAGGACTTGGAGAGCAGCAACGCACAGACATGCAAATATGGTCAAGGGAAAAATACGTTTCTTGCACCCCATCAAAGACATGCAGATGCAGGTCCTGAAACACTTGCATGTGAAACATCTTCCTCCAAGAGCTTTATCTACTGAGGCAAATAAATGCTGACCTCCACTTAGCACAGGGTGGTCTACTGGATATGCTTGCAGAATGGCCACAAACAACATGCATGCAAATGCCCACATGCAGTTGTGGTCCCTTGAGTAGAGATGAGCTGTCAGATTGCAGGGCCTATCCATGTGTACAAGTTGGTAATTGTCTTTTATTTAAGTAGTCCAGGTTTTGGGGATGTCATTGTTTTACCCTAGCCAGCAACTTAGTACCACACAGCCACTTGTTCCTTTCAGCACCAGCAGGATGCTGGTATCAAAAAAGTGAGAAAACTTTTGGGTTGAGATAAAACATAGTTGATTAGGGAAAGCAGAAGCTGTGCACACAAGCAAAGTGAAACAAAGAGCTAATTCACTGATTCCCATGAGTAGACGGGTGTTTTGCCATCTTCAGGAGAGCAGGACCTCATCACGCAAACAAGTACTTGGGCAGACCAACATCATCACTCCAAACATCCTCACAGCCTCACAGTCCTTCCCCTGGCTTTTATGATGATACCATAGAGTATGGGATATCCCTTGGGTCTCTTGGGGTCAGCAGTCCCAGCTGGTTGCCTCCCAACTTCTTGTGTGCCCCATCCTGCTTGCTGGGAGGGTGATAAAAGAGGCAGCAAAGGCCTTGGCTCTGTGTAAGTGCTGCTCAGCAATAACAAAAACATCCCTGTATTATCAACGCTGTTTTCAGCACAAATTCAAAACGTAGTCCCATACCAGCTACTGTGAAGAAAATGAACTCTATCACAGCCAAAACCAGCACTTCATTCCTGAAGTGAAAGCTATTGCTGAAGTCATACGACTGCAATCTGTGTTCTGACTCTGCCCCATCTGCCTTTACACTGACTACATTGCCATATCAGAGGCACTGCCTCTGTATGATTTAATATATTCCTAGAACAACAACTAATTAAGAAGTCAGGGAAGGAGAAAGTTGCACCAGATCTTAAATTTTAGAATTAGAATTGTCTTTTGTCAAGTCCCTTACAGGTAGCCTTCCAGACATCGATGCTCACAAGAAAAGTCAAGTCTCTATTTCAACTTGTTTTTTATAACACATGTTCAAATCTTCTTTTCAACTAAGGGAAGACGGTTTCTAAATGGCAAGAGTTCCAAAAACTTCCTCCCTAGGGAAATAGTTTGAGAGGTACCATCCACACCCTTAGTCTGCAGACAAATATTTTTGAAAACACCTAAGCATTTGGAAGGAAGAGGTTCTAGTTACTTATTTCAAGTCAGCAATTTAAAAAAAGTATCATTAAATGTTATTTTAAAAGATTAATTTAACAGATTTAGAGTGGCACTCAGTTGTTTCCCTGTTGAATCAAAAGATGTTTCTATTTCACACCATTTGAAAGATGTCATGCCATTAATCTGATCTTGAATGCATTGTGTATGTGTTTGGTGACACCACCTGAACCTACAAACTTATAAGTAAATTGGCAAAACAGCAAAGTGTGGAGTTACTATGTGAAATAATAGCGCATAAAGTCCTATCCATTTGCCTTCAAAACAGTCAGGAGAGATATTTCAGTCTCTACATGCCAAGTGGAGTCAGTCAAAAAGGTGTATGAACAATTTAACATCTAAATGCAACTTCTTGGAAAACAGAGGAGTCTGGACAAGGCTGGCTGAGCTCCACTAGGCAACACACAATGCTGCCAGTGTGTATTTCCAGGAATGCTGGAAACTAGATCTCAATGCCCTGCTGTTTGCCACCTCTCTTGGTGGCCCCATGCAAACTCTTGCAGAACTGCATGGCCATGAACTTGGCACTACTGTGTGTTTTAGGAAATCTAGAAGGTATGGAGAAGGAAGAAAGTGTATTAAGAGTTAGTTGCCTGCTCTCTTTACCTTTTTCATAGGGACAGTGGGTACTGTCACTACAGGTAGAATGGATTACATCTGGCTCTTCACAACACAATGGCTTGTCTTTTATTATTTTTGTTTATCTTTTCTTTAATTAAAAGTTAGTTTCTACAAAGGTTGGATGAGCCTTTGACTATCAGAGAGAACAACACTATCCTTACAAGGGCAGACCACTTGAGCGCTATACTTCCTCTTCTCTGAGAATTCACTTGCTAATAACCTATAAATAAACATGCTTTCCACTAACTCAGCTTCCAAGAAGTCATCAGGAACTACTTAGTCATTGTATCCCAAATCATCTTCTCAGAAAGAAAGGTGCATTACTCATAGAAGGCCAGTTTCAATGCCAAAGGTTATGAAGTACAGTTGCTCTGATTTAAAGTCAGATTTATCACTAAGTAGTCAGAGGACTAATTTTGTGATATGTAAAATAATGTCTTTTCTTCTCGAAAAGACAGCAATATGTAGCTCACTATTATTTATTTTTACAAGAATAGATGAGGGATGGGGAACTGCTTATTTCAGTTACAGGCCCATTGGTAAACATTTTCTTTGCTTTTGTACTTTCTTTTTTTCCTGATAAGGAAATGTGGGAACAGGCAGAAGTTCTTTGGTTTTAGGCCTGTGTCTCCTTCAAAAGGTTTTCTCTGTGCCACCTGTGATAAGCTGAATGCCCATGTTCGCAGATGATTGCATGGCATCTGGCTGCTCCTGGTGTCAGGATACCAGCTCAGAGTCTTCCGTCCAAAAATGTAAACTCTTCTACTTTGGTCTGCGTCTACTTTCTGGATACTTTCTAAAAATTAGCAATCAACCCAAGTAAGAGAAAAGAATCTGCTTAGTTCTTGTGAATATGTTTTCCATTTGGAGCTAATTCCAGTATTTATTAAACCAGACAGTCCTCAGAGATGGCTTTTAAAAATATTAAGTAATATAAACAGGTTGTGACAGGATTTTCTTTTTGGAGAGATGATTCTTCAAAAACCAAATTATCTCATCGTTCATATCAGACTAACGTATACCATTAGTATCGATGTGTAATGCTACACAAGAAAAGAACTGAATGAAAGTCTCAAATTTCATTTAGTCCCTGGACCAGAAAAGTGCTTAGATGTGTGCTTAGTTATCAGGGATTATGATGCTTGAAACTTCTGTGTTTTGATACAAAATCATAGTTTTGATAAAATGGTAGTCTCCACAGTTACATTACATGAGGAAATCTTCTCTCTCTCTTTTTTTTTCTGGTTTTTTGTTTTTGTTTTTGTTTTTTGTTGTTTTTTTTGTTTTGTTTTGTTTTGTTTTGCTTTTTGGTGTTTTGGTGGGGTTTTTTTGTGTGTGTGTGTTTTTTTGTTTGTTTGTTTTTTGTTTTTTGGGTGTTTATTTGGGTTTTTTTGGGTTTTTTGGTTTGCATTCTTTTAAGGAGTAAGGATGTCTTCAGGCAATAAAATTTGGGTTTGAAAATGTTGTTGGAGT
Organism: Sitta carolinensis; assembly: GCA_032173965.1. NCBI lineage: Eukaryota > Metazoa > Chordata > Aves > Passeriformes > Sittidae > Sitta > Sitta carolinensis. The sequence continues at coordinate 54,783,483 of CM063313.1, forward strand.
TTACTAGCACTGTATTTCTGAACCACATTATTCCCAGCTAGCTTGCAGTTGCTGTCCCTCTTATCCTTATACCTTCAAAGTTAAGCACATTCAGGTAATTTGACCTGGAATTCTGCAGTCCAATGAGCAGTGGTTTGGTTTAGGCTTTAAATATTAGCTATGATCTGCATAGACTACCAAATACTTAAACACAAAACACTAAAATGCTCCATTCCCCTATGTCTCAAACAGTGCATACCTACAAACCATGTAATTCAGCAGAACATGTGAAGATTATCATGGAGTGGAATGCTGGATATTTAGTGATTCTCCTTCTGATGCAATGTCCCTGTAAATAAGCCATGTTAGAGAAGATGTTATATGTCGCCCAGGCAAGTGGTCTGCTGTGGAGAGTGGTATTTAGTACTTGAGGAAATTAGCTGTGCTGAAGGTGATTTATCATGACCTGGGCAATGAACAATTTTCCATATGAAATCCTGTACACTACCTGTGTGAGATACATTTGAAAGCATTGTGCTATGCAAAGTCATTGTCAGTAATGATTTGGAAAGACATGGAGGGACAAAAGGAGAATTGAGTTGGCTGGATAACTCTGTCAGTACACAGAAATTCTCTTTTCCTCCCTCCAGGCCTACATGTTGCCTATGGAGAAAACTGTCCCAGCAGTTCCCACAGTTTGAAGAGGATGTACTCCCCATGTTTAGGGATCAATATCTTATGAATTAGGAGTAAGCATTCCTCTGCTCAAGAGAGAGGATACAGGGGTTACACACCATGGGCCACTCTATGGTTTTGCCTGCATGACCATGGAGTGGATATGATGAAGTGGGATGGAAAATCTACTTTGACCTAGAGGCATGGGTAGATGAGTTACAGGGAAAACCAATCACTAAAGAGTGTTCTTCAAGGAAAATTGCTGCTCTGGTTTCCAGTGTGCAGTTCCCAAACAGACAGGAAGGGCTGATCTTATTTCTGAACTTAATAAAGAGAGACTTATGATTTGTATTTACAAGAAGCGAATATGAATACTATGACCAAGATTTAGATGGGCCTCGCCTTCAGCCAGGTGGAGCAAAGGGTCAGCCAGGTTTATTGGACTGTGTGGATTCAATGGCCTGGCACAGCAGCCCCACAGGATTACAAGACTTTGATAGACACTGGTGCACATTGTAGCCTAATGCCATCAGGTTGTGCAGGGACATAACCTTGTATTTCTGGAGCGACATGGGATCCAAACAGCTGCCTATACTGGAATTAGAGGCAAAAACAGCCTCTAGTGTGTCTGGACCAGAGGTTCCATGCATCCTTGGCATAGACGGGGTCAGGAGATTATATTTCAGAGATCCAAGAGGATTTTGGTGGGCTTTTGGTATAACCTCCCTGGAGGCAGAGGAAATTAAATAGTGTTCTACCTCACCAGGTCTCTTAGAGGACTCTTCTGTTACGGGGCTGTTGAAGGCTGAAGAACATCAGGTGCCAGTCACTACCACAATGTGCATGGGAGATCATAAGGCTCTGTAACTCCCACCCACAGGGGACTTTGCTGACTGGAGAGCCAAGGAGTGATCAGCAGGACCTGCTTAACCCTTAACAGCCCCATACGGAAAGTGTGAAATTTAACAGAGAATGGAGACTAAGAGTAGAGTATCATGGCCTGAATGAATGCCACCTCTGAGTGCTGCCACACCCAACATTCTGGAGCTTCAATATGAACACGAGTAAAAGGCAGCTAAGTGGTGCCACCCTGACATTGCTGATGTGTTTTTCTCAATCCCTCTGGCAGCAGAAGGCAGGCCACAGTTTGTTTTCACTTGGAGGGATGTCCAGTAGACCTGGAACCAACTGTGCCAGGGATGGAAATGCAGCCCCACCATCTGCCATGCACTGATCCAGAGTGCACCAGAACAGGGTGGAATATATTGATAACATTGTATGGAGCAACACAACAGCCGAAGCTTTTGAAAAGAAAAAAATGGGAAGAAAATGGTCTGAGTTTGCTCTAAACAAAAAAGTTACATCAGGGACATACACAGCAGATCAAGTTTTTAGGAGTAAGATGGCAAGATGGAAGTCATGTCCCAATGGGTGGGATAAGGTAGATAATAGCGGTGTTTCCATCCACAAGCAAAAAGGTGTTGTGGGGTTTTGGAGAGTGCACACCCCAAATTACAACTTGATTGTTCACCCTCTCTATCAAGGAACTGGGAACAAAATCAGTTTTCACATGGGGCTCTGAACAACTGCAAGAATTTGAATTAACTTGGTGGGTGATAATACATTATTTGTAGGTTGTAAACAATGTGTTCTACACTGCAGCTGGGGAGGATGGTGTTTCCTGGAGCCTCTGACAGAAAGTAGCAGGGGAAACTCAAGGTCGACCTTAGGCCTTTAGAGCTGGGCATACAGAGGATCTGAGACCTATTATAGTCCAGCTGAAAAGAAGATACTGGAAGCTTACAAAGGGCTTCAAGCTGCTCTGGAAGTGATAGGCGCAGAAGCATAGCTTCTCCTGTCCCCCAATAGCCAATGCTGGGCTGGACGACCAAAGGAAGGGTCTCCTCTACACATCATACAGTTGATGCTACATGGAGTGAGTCTCACTGATGGCACAGCAAGCTCAGATAGGAAACCCCGTTCACTCAGGTCCTTGAGCAAAGAGGTTGCTCTGCCTTTGCCTGAGGGAAGAATAATGCACGCTGCTTTCCCCAGCTTATTTTTTTGTTCAATGCAGGAACAATATCCCCCTATTCAGTACATAAAAATTTTGATTGGACAGGGGCAGCCTAGTGCTGACAAACAAAGTGGGTTTTGCTTTTCCGTTTATTGTATAACTTGTTTTTAATGGATTTTATGTCTCTTGTCTTTTTGTTGTTTTCCTTTTTATTACTGTTGTTGTTTAAGCTGTACTTACGTCAAACCACAAGTTTTCTTACTTTTACCCTTTTGATTCTCTCCCCCATTCCAACAGAAGGCTAGTGATTGAGTGGCTGTGTGGTAATTGCTGTCTGGGATTAAACCATGAGATTGGCATTGGTTCAGAGAAATTATTAAGACCAGTGGGCCATCCTATCTCATATCCTGTCCTTGGCACTTGTACCTGCTTTAGAAGAATTTTAAGAAAACCATGCAGTATAGTTACAGAATAAGTAAGGATTATTTTTGCAGTGTGACGCAGTCACATTAATAATTAATAAACTTAAATACTAGAATTTCATTCTTCCAGATGTTGCATTCTTTTACTGAGGACTTTATATCTGTGCTCTTCAAATTTTCTTTAATTTATATCTACAAATTTTCAAACATACTGCCAAAGTTCACCAACATTTTAGAAAATATTTTCTCCTCTGTAATGTAAAACCTCCCAAAATGTCTGTTATGTTAAACCAGTACTATCATTTCCTCATCTGCCATGCTTTTTGTCTGGGAAAGTGTCCATGAAATTTCTTGTCTCTGAATTCTACCAAAAAGATGAATGGAAAAATAATTCCTTGTAAACTTAAGGGAAATTGGTCCTCCCTTTATTTTCTTCAAATAAGGTGAAATACATTTAAGTGAAAGCTTTTGTACAGGTTCTTGTTCAGTACCATTCTACCCTATGTAAAACTACATGGAGTTAATCAACTCTACAGTTCTTCCAATGTATTTGCTCTTGTTTTGCTTCCTGTTCGATTTCTTTGCTAAACAAATATGGTTGTCTCTCTGTACAGAGAAATTTTATTTCTTTCATCTGAATACACCTGGGAAAGATGGTGTTTCAGAGAGCTATACACAGGCAGCACAGGTTTAAATATGCAAACAAATAACACCACAAGTATAAAAAGTTTTTTAAAAAAGAAGAAAAACAAACACCAAAACAAATAAATAAACAAAACACAAAAAGAAAACAAAAAAGAAGTCATTGTAGGGCATGTAGAATATTAAGAATGCTTTAAGGAATTTATATACTCTCAGAAATCAGTGTTCAGGCCTTCATGTGTTTAACTTTCTCATGTGTAGGTTAAGACCATAGCTATTAATAGTTCAATTATTTCTCATAGTAGTTGATGCTGAGCATGGCACTTGCTTTCCAAGTTCAACCTAACTTTCTCCTTTGGTTCATTACCTGTCCTTTCTTCCCCTCTCCTCTAGTCCATAAAGGAGGTGTTTTTGCTCTAATAATAATGATGTACTTTTTAGACTCATCTGTACTCTTAATAACCCATACATACAACTGAGATTCAATATAAATTGAAAACTGGAGGCCAAGCCTCATTCCGTAAGGGAATATTATTGACTGTGTATAAAAGGAATACAGGGAATAAAGAACCAAGAGTACAGAGATTTTGGTACTTTTCAGTAGTTGTTTAGAGGACTCTTGTAAGCCAGATGCTTGTATTTACCACTATGTACCTTCTTCTATTTTTCTAATGTTTGTTACCAAAAATCTCCTGTACTGATTTTTAACCTGTGGGAAGGAAAATAAAAGAACAGAAAGGGAGGCAGATTGAGTTCTAGGTGTCTGAAACAACAATGAATATGAGTATGAATTTGATTTTATGTGCTGGTATATATATTTAGAAGCTTGAAGTGATAGTCACTTGAAATAGGGCATCAAGTTTAGTTCACAAGTATGAGCAGGAAAAAATTAACGCTCCTAAACAAAATTAATTCCTCTACAAAGACAAGTAGAATGAGACATAAATAAGAGCCTGAAGAACTGTAAACATGTTCAGACAGTTTAGCAGCCTGTTGCTTATCAGAGACATAGTCTGTCTTCTACTGGAATTTCCATGCAGCTCTGGGACGGCTATTGCAGAGTGAAGATAATCCTGTGGTGCCCTGGAACCATGGGAAAACCTCTTTCTGCATCCAGTGTAAGGGTCTCGGTGAAGTAAATAGGCTCCCGAGTGTATTACTGACCTATGCCAAGAAAATGAGAATGGAGAAGTGCCAGGCCACCATTCTGTGCCTTCTTGGCTAAGCCTAGTGAGAGCCCTCTTGAATTTAGTCAAATTCCAGGAGAATAATGTTGCATGAAAAGAGGGGCTTCCTTTTCCTCATCTCTGGGTATATGTTGGAATAAATTAACAAGGAGGAAAAAGGCAAAAGTGCTTACTGTATGAGATTATTCAGCCAGACTACAGAAGAAAGAAGCCTTCTTCTAAAATGCCTATTGGGCCTGGGCTCATCACTTAAAGGGTTGATCTGATACTGGGAACCAAACAAAGATCCAACATCTGTCACCACCCAGACATAGCCAAACTCTGAACTCTACATGCACAACAGAAGCTTGGCAATGGTCTGTTCTTCAGGACAAAAGGACACCTCTGTTGCCTACAGATTCACTGGAGGATATTGAACAAGAGCTATCTGAAAATATTCTGAGTTTTTTTTCCCCTCCTGGAGGTTGGCATGAGTTTGCACACTTGTGTTCCCAAAAAATTGTTATAGAGTTTACCATCTATTCTATTTTGCACATATACTATGCTAGTCATTTTGTAGAGGCACATATTTGTCTATGACCTGTTCCATGCGTCATCTTATTCATTTTTGCCTTTTTGAGACTAGAAAGTACAGATTACATGAATGGCTGGAGGCAGAAGTTGCCAGTTCTTGCAGCACCTGGTAGCCACTATGAAAGGCTTCCAGCTTTGTATTTGACAAGGAACCTAAATGAATTAATCAAGAGAGGACTACAGCTTTTTGTATCTACAGACCATCTGACTGGTATGTGCTGCAGTTTCATACTGTGTGTGCTGGATCAGAAGTCTGGCAGAGGCATTGCCACACTTGTAATGGATGGATGCATGGATGTCTGCTGGGGCATGGGTGCTCTATGAAGTGTGCTACTGCTTCTGCCAAAATTAAGTTTCTTAGGCATCTGAATGGTCTGCCTTTGCATGGCCTTACTCTCTTTATCAGGTCAAAACAGCAGGAACAGTTGTTTCAGAGGTAAGGGGTAAGGAATAACTTCCTTCCTTTGTAGTGTGGCTCGCAGATCACTTTCTTGGATGCTCACCTTAATTCTGTGTTCCTGGAGGGTCCCAAGGTTTGGATCTTGCTCCAGTCCTCTTATGACATGACTGTGATTTGAGGCTGTTGGTTCTGAATTACCATATTTTATTTTTTGGGGAAGAATATAATTTATTACCTTTTAGTATGAAGGAAGTATTGGGAAATTCTCTTTTACAGTTCCTTGTTGGTTGCATGAAATGAAACTTGTCCAAGCAGGCAAGTCCTTACACGTCTGTATTTCTATACTGCTGGGTGTACCTATAAATAGAAAACTTCTAAGACATGTTCTAAAATTCTTGTGAAACTTAAAAGAAAGGTTTCATTCTCTCTTCATAACTCCTGCAAGTCATTGCAATGAAAACGGGGAGTTTGAGAAGGTGGGTCTACCCACAGGATTGTTCATTTGAAAATGGCAGATCCCACAACTGGAGTTTTGTGGGAGAAACCATTTCACAGAGGTATCAATTCCATAGAATTATTGACCATAGATGCATAAAATACTCAGTAAAGATGAATTCAGATTATTCTGTGTGCCGGAACAGCAAGTTTTTGTGTGATTCTCTTCCCACACCCTGCTTTGAAATCAAATTAGTTGGATAATCCAATAATTGTCCAACAAAATATATTCATCATGCTGGTTGTGGTGCTGAATTAGGATCACAACTGAGGAGGTGTAGTATTCTAGCATGACTAAGAAAGAAAAAGCCCAAATTTGGTTGGAGGAGAAAGAATTTCTTTAAAGTAAGGGAAGCTCATTAAACCCCTGTCCTCTTTTAACTGCAGATTTGTTACTGAACATGATCAGCCTGCCAGCAAGGTCCAGTGTGTAATGTCCCTTCAATCCATCAGGTTTACATCCCCTCCTGTGAAGCTATAGTTGGGCAGTAGTCAGCTCCTTGTGACCTTTTCATATGGTTTCTACTGCTGTGGTAGGGCCCAGCACAAGTGAGCTATTGTCCTTGCTTTCCGGACGAGTCCTTCCCATCAGAGCACGGTAAAGTGTTCTGACTGCAAAATCTCCCCTTCCCCCCACACCTCCTCTCCCCCTAATTAAAAACAAAAAGCACCAGGATTCAATATTTTTATAACTTTTGGGACCTCTTGCATGGAGGGGAAGGGGGAGGGAGGGTGGGTGCAGGGCAGCCACAAACAGTGGATTTGCTGCTGTTGATTTGTGCCCTGGAGCTTCTCTCACTGGGTGGACCTGAACAAGCCCGTGCTCCTATTCCAGCTGTTCCAGGCAGGAGAAGTGTCCTCTCTGCCCTGTATGGCAGGTGTGAAAGCAGCTGGGGGGTCACGGTGAGCAGGTGCCAGAAGACTGATAGGGTCACAGACTGTCTGGGGAGCAAGGAGAAAGTTTGGAGCTCACTTTTTTATGTTTCTGTATTCAAAGACTGCAAACCCAGCAGATCTTGAACTTCCTAGTCTTTTAAACTTGCAGATCAGTGTGGATGCTGGATGAAATCTTAGCTGCTCTATAATTTCAATGAAATCAGTTTTACTTTGTGAGGGGTGAATAAAACCAAGGAAATAGTTGTGGTTTTGTGACTTGAAAGAGCATTCATTGTTTGAATTACTAGACTTCCTAAATCTGTAAGAGTACAACAGGAGCTTTTCTTTTACTCATAGGCCAGATAGTACATAGCAGACTACAGAGATCTAAACTCATTGCTAACAAACAGCAAGCAGCTAAGGTATTTTTTGTGTTCATTTCTAAAGGTTTATTTCAATTTCCACATCCACTCTTGCTACTTCTCCAGGTACTTTACAAAGTCAAAAAATATTCTCTTGACAAATGTGTTTTATCTGATTTCTCACCATGCATATAAAGATACAGCATATTTAGAATAAATATTAAGAAAAAAACCATTAAAAATAAATCTTGTACAATTTGAAAACACATATATTTGAACAAATATTAATAGATTTTTTCATGATTTTTCAAATTTCACTTTTGCCATCTCTATTTAGCTTTTCTAAAGAGCACTTACCTTTCTGTAAAATGTTGAAATGTATTTAACAAGTACATTATTAAGGTATGTTACTTTGTGTAACATACCATCAAAAGAGTGCTCTGCTTTTTAAATTGTTTTGGTTTTGTCAAATGGCTGAAAGCAACTTCGAGTTCATCAGAGAAAAAATTGTTACTGTTTTTTGGGAGTCAAATTAATGGATAACTTTGTGACAGAGATCTGAGTTTCCTTAATTTCTGCACACCATGTTGAAATATAAATAGGTATTTTCTAAAAGTCACGTGTATTTCTATGGAAGCTCTTGTGCCAGAACTGCCTATTGTATTGCAAACATGAACCGTAGCACAGATTTCATGCAGTCACATCCAAAAGTTGAAGGCCTGGCATTTTGCCATCCTGTGAAAGAATAGATTGAGGTTTTGCTAACACTGCCTTGGGATTGAAAAAAAAAATGTTATACAAAGAATTTTAACCAGTATAACCTGAGAGCAAGTTTGGAGCTCTTGATATTTTGTCATTCATTCATTGCACAGTCACTGCTTGGTATAAGTTAACAAATATACAACACAATGAAATCATACTAGAACCCTGAGTTATGAACCTAATTCCTTCTAAAGCCACTGTAGAAACCAAACATTGAAGCAAGACTGTGTAGTTTCTTTTCTTTAGCTTTATGAGACCTCCACTTTTAATTCAGGTCTGTCTTTGTGAAGATGGAATCTGTTTTCATCTGATTTCTAAGGGCAGGGAGCCCAGTGTAGCAGACTACTTCACTCATGCTCTATTTACTAACATGTGGGAATGCATTAATCTCATAAATGGAGTTGTCCATTCTGTAGGAAATGAGAAAAAATTTATAAAAGAATTAGCTGTATAAATAGTCTATCTCTAGTGCACCAGATAGCCTTCTGTAAAACCAGGCTGTATTTCTAACACTGTGATTTTTCTATAGAAATATCCTTCATTTTATGTGGTCCTAAGAACTAGGAAACAGATTCCACTGAGAAAGTTTCTCCCCTTTCTACTATTAAAAATATAGAATCTAGCTATAGAGTTGAAGTAAAAATAGTGGAATAGCAAATGCCATGAATATGGTCATTCTCTGTGAATGAATGTAGCTGTGTGTTCTTTATGACACAACAGCAAGTGAGCAGTGTTTAGCATGCTGTGTCCATAATGGCTGCATTTACTCCCTGTGTTGTGGGCTGGGTTACATCAGGTGTTTGCAGGGGAAAGCAAGCCTTGAAAAAAAAAAAAAAAAAGCTTAAAACAAATTGAAATTGTAAGTGCTGGCACAGTGCAAAAAGGAAAAAGAGTTTTGCTATGGTATTTTACATCTCAGCAGGGATCATTTTGTAAGTTGCAACTAGGGATTTAACTAAAACTTTAAAAATTCACAATTCTGTCCTAGGTCTCTGTAGTGCAAATTCAGAATGATCATTTATTGATCATATTTTCATTTATTATCATATCAATGAAACTGCTGAGACATTTGCATTAAAATAAGTGATTTGTAGTGACCAACATGCTAGCAGGCTCGTTAAGTTTCCAGCAACTCACAAAGTTCCACTGGGATCACAAGTGACTTGTGGTGAAGTTTGTATTTTTTTGTTTGTGGTGTCCAAGGCTTCGGATTTTTTCATTCCCTCATGCCATCAGTCACTGGAGTCATACAGAGCAGTGGCAGGCAGTGTGTGTTACACCAGACCACTAGTGGTTTAACCACAACTGTGCCTCATGTGCTCCACCAGCTGTGGGAGAGGCAGCTGTTTTCAGGAGCACTGGGGTACACCATGGTTCATTTGATTTCTTCAGAAAGTCATACCCTACTATTCTGGGACCACTTCCCTAAGCCCAAGTCCTTTACTAATGAGCAACACAAGTATGCAGAGATTACTTTAAATTAGAAGATATGGGAAATGAGAAAAGACTCTGGGTGACAGTGTGAGAGGGTTTGTCAAGCCTGAGGTTGCCATTGACATTCCATCTGAAGTCTTTACCAGCATGCTAGGCTTCAGCTCAGCCATCTACTCTAGGAAATCTTTTCACCTTAGGTGGCCTAATCTTCTAGCCTCTGGATTTGCAGGCTTATAGGTTGCCTTGAAATGGCATTATGGCAGAGGGTGATTATGTTGCTGAGACTTGACCAGAAGTTTCCTGGAAGATGGTGAGTGTTCTGCTTTCATCTCTGTGAGGCACAGCTCTTGGTGTGTGGATGAAATAAAGGATTTGCACAGATGGTCACTCTAACACACCAGCAAACATTTCTGCCCTACAGTATAGCTTTTTCTACCTTCTGGTGTTTCAAGACAAGATTTTCACCCTCAAAAAATATGCAATATGTATACTGCCTTTGAGCAAACAAAACTATAGCATTTTCCACATTATCAGAAAGGCAGAGCTGGGACTAAAAGGTCTGCTCAGTGTATCTTATTGACACATTAGAAATAAAAACATAGAGAACAAGGCAGAAAATAGAAGTGAAAGTAATTGTAATTATATAATTCAGCCTCACAGTATGTTTTTACCATGCTTCTCCATCTCCTCATATTGAAAGTAAATGGTTTATTTTTGAAGATAACAGGCTGTTCCTTACAAGAAGATGAGAAAGAAGGAACTTCTTAGGTCAGAGGGAAGGGAAAGGAGGTGTTATAGAATATGAATAAAAAACGTACGGTGCAAAGAAGGTCATTCTGATGTCCTCTTTAAATAATCTCATAGTGTTGGGGTTAGTTAAACTGAAGGGTAGAAAAAGCATGAAATTACATAAACTGAAAGTATGAAATAGTGCCATGAAGTTAGCCTCTGAATCTTGCTGCTGCAGGCATTGCTGTGAAAACAAGCATTGCAGATTTGAAAAGAATCTGATATTGCCATGAAAAAAGGAAGCATCCATCATCATTGCAAAATGGGATAAAATATCCGTGACAGCATTCTTCATGCTTGAGAGTGCAAATTCCTTAGGTTAAGGAACTAAGAAAGGCTAAGGTTAAGAAAACTGTCAGTGGAAGCAAGGTATCTCAAAGTGTTACAAGAGCTGTGTGGCTTGGCAGTGTTTGGTAGAGCCTATGCAAGGTCCCAGAACAAAGTGATACTGCTGAGAAGGAAACTGATGATCCTGTGCTTGGTTTTCTCATTCCCCAAAGTATCATATTTTAATTCTTGCCCAGTCTTACAGTCCCTTGATATTGTGTGTGCGAGCTGGAGAAGTGATTTGGTCTGTGGTCAACTCTGTTTTCTGAGCCCTGCAAGGATCTGAGGGACAAATTTCTGCAGCCATATCTCTGTTTTCAGGGAGCAGAATCTCACCCACATTCAGCCCTTTATTCTGCCATGAAGCTTTAGATTCAGACTGTTCTCCACTTAAGTGAACAGTCACGGCAGGTTTGACTCACTGGTTGTGGCAACATGGCATTTATTCCACATGAATATCACATTCATATCTGTGTTGAAATCCAGAGACTTTGTATTTGCTTTTCTTTTTTTTTTTTTTTTTTCTTTTTTTTTTTTTTCCTCTTGATGTTTTAACACTTCCAGACAGTCAACTTTTCTTTAGAAAGAACTTCATTTGCCATGGTGATAATGAGGATTGCCCTCCCAATCTGAAGGTACTGGGATGTCAAGGGAGAAAGAAAAGGTGTTGAAGAGCATAACGTGCAGCTTTTAAGTGCTTCGTGAATGTTCTACATTTGCCAATTTAATCTCTCCCTCCTCTTCCCCCTCCCCTCTGCAGACTCACATCTGTCTGCCCTCTGGCTCACCTCACCCGCAGCCTCCCTTCCAGGAGGAGTAATGGTGATCTCACTTGGAGCACACCAGTCAGTGTGCTGCACAGGCACCACTCACAGGGCTTCACTGCCTAAAGGCTTTGTAGCTACAGGGTCTAAACCACAAATTTTTGGCTTTTTTCTTTTTTTCCCTTATTAAAGGCTTACTGTGTCAGGTAAGTCCCTGTCAATAGGCACTGTGACCATGAAGAATGAATGTATCCAGTTAAAATAGAACATGACTATATGTAATATAATATTTAATAACATCCATATCTTTGTGGGGAGTCAGCCCAATGGCGGGCATCTTATCCTATGCCTGATGTCCACACTGTCTCCTCCCTCAAGTTCTTGCTTTATTGATGTATGTATGATACTATGCAGGCAGAAGGTGGCTTGTGTCTACTGTCTTACCTTTGTGAAATTATTTTTTCCTTCTATTGCCCAATACAAAGCATAGAAGTCTTTTAAGTTATTTCACAAATTCATGGAAAGAATACCACAGTTGCCTCCCTCTTCTCATCAGTGACAGACCTGTAGCTTCCCCAGAATTGAAGGTAAATAGTCATATATCACAGTACTATAGTGTGGGTGTGGGGTTTTTTCCATGGTAGCCAGAAAATAGACTTGCTTTTCTGATCTTTCAGATTTAGCATCCAAACTCAGAAGCACTAAGATATCTAGAGTCAGTGTAAGAGTTACCATTATGGATGCTACTTATCTGTGGCAAATTGATTTGATTTAAGCTGGTTGTCTTCCTAGAGTTGAATCTTCCCCTGCTTGTTTTTGATTATTGCATTTTAAAGACCATTCCTCCCTATACTAAACTAAGAGTCTATAGCCTGTTTTTCACAAGATGCGCGGTGATTCCTTCTGGACTCAAACTTTTTCAACATGAATGTTTAGTACAGGCTCTTACTGAATTAAATCTACATATCTGTTTCTAAAATGTAGTTGAGATAATGTATTTCTAAATAAAAGATAATACATTCCTTTAGTCAGAGATTTCTAGTCCAGAGTTGCTGCAGCTTTTTCATTCTGGCTTTACTCTAAAAAACTTGAGAATGGACAGAGAGATACCAAAATCTAATTGTGATGGCCTTCACATTTTTTGTTGTTGTTGGCTCATGGCAGTGGAATAAAAACTATTTGGGAACAAAAAGCAAGCATGATGAAAAGCTTTATTCACAGAGTAACTTTTTCTAGACAATTGATTCATGTTCTTAATTTTCTTTTTTCTTTTTCTTTTTCTTTTTCTTTTTTTTCTTTTTCTTTTTTCTTTTTCTTTTTCTTTTTCTTTTTCTTTTTTTTTCTGTTTAGTAGGTGGATGACTCTGATCAAGTGTTTCTGGATGTGCAGCCTTTGGGGTGACTGTCAGTTCAGTGGGCAAACCCTTGAGTCTTTTTATGGGTGCATTGGAGAGCCAGCTGACACCCTTCAGAGTTGTCCTGAAAGCAGATCTGAGTGCAGGCCTGGTTTCATCAGGTGTATGAAATGGTCATATGTAGGATGCTCACTTTTTCTGGTGAACTTCTGGTGCTAACAGCACACAGAGCTAGGTTCCCGATGTGCCAACTTAGGTGGAAGCTCTGTGGCAGTTGGGCCCTGTCCTGGTAGCCCATACTGAACATGAATATTTGATATTTAATGGATAGAGGCAGAGAGATTGCATCCACAGACTTTTGTTTTTCTGTATGACCTAACCAATATGAAGTTCTGTGCATTATCAGGATCTGGGGAATCAGCAGGAAATTTTTGGATTCTCTGAAATTTTGGTCCAGTGCCACCTTTTTCCATGTGATTATGCCAAATTTAAGGGAGGACAGTGTCTCCCTTCCATCCTTGGCCCACACCCCAGCCGCTCCAAATCCCTGAAAACCTAGCCTCTGAGTCTTAAAACTGCATGCTGGCTCCTAAACATGGCATATTTGTCTGAAAGCTACTTTTCTCTCTGTGTGATATGTTTAGGAATGAGGAGCAGGAGTGATTAAAAGCGGCTCTTTTCCCTGAGCAGTTTTGCTATGTGTTCTTTTCATTTAGAGTTCTTTCAATAAAGAATGAGGAAACAGTGAAATTAATAAGACAGCGTAAGAATATTCTTCTATGTATGGAAATTACTGCAGCAGAATGGAATTTCAACAGTGTTAGGAGACCAGCTCTTAGGCCAGTGTGCAGAATTCCCTCTAATAACCTTTTTTTAAAATTAGCCTGTTGAATTCTGTCAGGTTTTTTGTCCTTTTGTAATGTCATAGGATTTTCTGATTAAGGGATGGATGTTTTTGCTTTTTTCCACTCTCAGTATAGCTGAAGTAAATAAAAGCCAAAGCATTGTGATGCTTGCTTTCCCTGTAGCATTGTTCAGGCAAGTGTCTCTATTGATAGAAGGACCTGATCAGTAACATCTTCCTGTCCCCAGCCTTGGTTCAAAACTTTCTAACAAAAACAAAAAAGATTTTGTTAGAAAAAAAAACAAAAAACCAAATCTTTTACAAAGGAAAACAAGTCTGATTAAAGCATTTTGAAGGAAATATTTTAAGTGAGAGTGATAATTTCAATGCCTCCCTGATCTTTTGACAGATGATGTTTTCCTCCTCTCTGTTGGTCCTGCAGGACTTGGCTTTCCTTGTTGGCAATGGGTCTTGGTGCTGGAGTGTGCCTTTGTGGAAAGGAGCTGTCTACTGTATCTTGATTACAGTCACCTGATCCTTTTTCTTCTCAAACCATAAGTAAAACTCTGTGAACCATTTCATGTCTTCATTGTCTTCAAAAGTTGTCTTTAACTGTGCCCTGCATGTGTCCCACTGCAGGCTGCCTGTAATAGCAGGCATTCAGCCACATCCTGAAAATAAAAGAAGGTCAAGGGATGCTAATGTGACATTTAACAGTGCACATTTCTTGCAAATAATAATTTATTGGAAGAGGTTTCATAAAGAGAACAGTACAAGAAGAATCAGGAAGTGAACATACAGCTATAATTTAAAAAGTTAGTACATTTCTATTTTGTGATAGTTTTTGTCAGTAAGTCCTGTAGACTTCAATACTAGTTTGTTTGTAGTGATGCACATAAAGGAAAAAGGAATCTAAAAATGCTTCATCTTTTATTGGAAACCACTGCAGTTCTGTAATTTAGGATTAGTTTTCATTTGGCAAGAAAAGAATTATCTTCTGTTTTCAGTCATTGTGTAAAATTAATTTGATTAATAAAAGGGAAAGCGATCAGGGAACAATGTTACTTTAACTTACTTGCAGTAGTCTACAAGACTTGAGACACATTTATGTTTTCAGGATGGAATCTAATGCAGCATACTGGAGACTGCAAGTTCATTATTTTCCAAATCTGGTTGTTGATTGTTGAAATTACTTAAATTCTCCTAGTGGCTGTGCTCATTTTCTTTTCTCATTTACCTGTTCTAATTTATAAGTGAAAGACAGCCATGAATAAATAATCATTCATATCTCACTTTCAGGGTAAGATGACCTACCACGAGAGAGGGAAAAAAGGCTTTGTTAAATTCATGCTTAAACAGGCTGATTGCCTCTACTTTTAAGCAGCTCACTGCAGAAGGTTCATTTGCTGACATGTCTTTGAAGCATGGCCATCATCAAAGCACACCGTCTTGGCAGGCAGAGTGCCTACACTCAAGGCATGCATAGAGATGGCAAGGGGTAATAGGAGCAAAGATCATGGCTGGTGTGTTGTCAAAGGGGAAATCATCTCCCCTGTCCCTTTAAAAGGACCTTACGCTTGTAAAATTCAACCACAGGCAAAAACACCAGGAAGATGCCAATTAAAAACACTGGATCCAATTTATTCAGCAAGCATATGTTTTTAGGAAGGATTAGGAGGGGACAAGTGGAGAGGAAATGAGAAACACCCTTGACAAGGTCAGATGTAAAGCAGAAGGGCATTACTTGTTTCATATCAGAGCATGGGGGAGAATGGCAGGTCTTAGAAAATGATATCTAATCATGCTCATGGCTACCCAATCAGGAAGGGAAAGTAACTGTCAAACAAATCTTCCTCATTAAAGTGTTGGCATGTGAAAGCAAGACACCTACAGATGGTAGAATATGAAAGGATTTTTGTTTGCTTAAAGGTTGTGGGGGGTGGTTATTTCATTTGCAAGTTGGCAGCTCTGGGCGTCTTGTGAGAGGTAAAAGGAAACGTAGCCTGTTTTGTTCAATAAAACTCACCATTGTCACTGGGCTTGTGTGCTGTCACTCTGAAGAGTCCTCTTAATCATGCATGTTTCATCACTTAAAGGAAGTGTGATGAAAATTGTCTTCTTCTTTTGGTGTTCCCACTAGCACCACCACTATTTTAACAGTTAGTCCTGTAGATGCCCCAAAAGCATAACCACTTAGAGCATCTGGGGTGAACTGGAGAGCTGCATCAGCTTCAAAAATCTGGTTGTTGTAGAGGGAGGTGAGCAAAAAATGGATCCCAGTGACATATTACACTTAGCTACAAGGCTGCAGAGGTATAGAAACATTCAGTATTTAGTGGAGAGCTTTAGAAGCTGAGAAAGAGGAAACGGAGTTCCTCTTTTCACAGAAAATATAGGAGTAGAAAACAAAAAAAATTAAACAAATAAGACCTACTGACCACAGACTGCTCGGGGAGAAACTTCTGTACAGAACTGCAAGAACAGACATGGGGCTGATGGTGCTGATGGAGTTTTGGGGTCTGGAGATCTCTGGAAAGACAGGCATGAACTGCTTGCATTTGTATCTGAGGTTCTGTCTGCCCAACTTACATCCCTGTGCAGTGGGCATGGGGAGTGGCTAATAAAGCCTGTTGGCTGGGGTTAGCCAGGTAGTGCCCAAGAGTGGCTTCACCCATCTCTCTGAGAGTTCAGAGATTCCTGAACCTTTTGCAGGGTTTTCTGAATGGGATGAACTCCATGGACGGTGAGCTGAAAGGGATTTTGTTGTGGGAATTTATATTAGTGTATGATTAGGTTAACTGGTACTAGCAAGAAAAAAAGAAAATTAATTAGCAAAAGGAAAAGTTTGCTTTGTGACCAGTGGTTTTTACATTGAATGGTGGATCCTGTTCATATTATCTGATATGTGTAAAAGAACTAGGAAATGTATAAATTTTACACTACTGTGTATAAGCTCATAAGCTCTATTTATGTGCATGATGAGGTGAGAGAAAACCTTAGAAGTAGTAGAGATTTAATAACCCATAATTCAGTGTAGTGGGAAATTAATTAAAAAAAAAAAAAAAGTGGGTAAATATATTTACATAATGAAGGGAAACCCATTTAATGGGTATGTCAAATAGAAGGGATACAGTAAACAAAGTTCTTTTTCTTAAATTAGGAGTTGGTAAACCTTGGTAACCTCATTTATCAGTTACATTTTTTTGTAGTTTGACCAGCCCAAACTGGCTTCAGGCCCTGCACAAACCTGAGTGGCTTAAAATCTCAAAGCTTATAACAATAGTGGTTCATCCTAAATGGGTTTATTTACATTCTGAACCACCAAATTTTAGACGGGTTGTGTTTTCCAGCTTGAGATTGTGAAATAGAAGACACACTTTGCTTTCATGCATAAAAGGGAAGACTGCACTTTTTTTTCAGGTTTTGAAGGAACATACTAAGCCTTAATAATAAATCTAACTGAAGATTGGGTTTTACACACATTTTTTCAGTGACAAAAAAAGGCACTGGGGGAATTTATCACTTACACCCTTGTTTATGTCTGGTATTATATACTTGTATAGCATTTAGTTTGCTTTTATAGAAATATACATTTGCAGCTGCTTTCTCACTGGAGAAAAAAATAGTGATTCAGAGATTACTAATATAGAAACTTAGTTCTGCTCTTGTTTTCCAAGGTTTTACCTTTCCCTCTCCTGCCTAAATCCTCAACTGTGGAATATATTCAAAATATTGTATATCCTAAGGACACAGTAGAAAACCATTTGTGCCAGCCAAATAGCCGTTCATTCCAAGTAATGTCAAACATGCCCATCTAGTCAGATTTCAAGAATCATTTTTTCTTTACATTTTTTTACATGAGAGGTCTAAAAGTTCTGTAAGACTTTAAAAATTGTGTTTTTCAAAAGCAAAAGTTAGAGACACTACTTTTTGACAATTAATTTATAAAATTTACCTAATTATTTTTCAAATTCAAACTAAACAGGCCCCCCATTTTTCAGTTAAAAATGTAGTTGTCCTTAACTAAATCTGGTTCAGTGAAATACTGTGTATATAAAAGACACATGGTACAGTTTAAGTAATAAAACATAACAAATAGGAAAATTGAGAAAGGATTAAAATGATAGCTTGCCTCATAATTTCTGTTAAGATCATTTGGTGCAGTTCTTCTGCAACGTGAAGGTAAAGAAAGTGAGTACAAATAATTTCCGTGGGCACATTTTAGTAATTAGTTTATTTGGTATAGAAACACTACAATCTAAACAAAGAAAAATCTATCGGTTTGTGACTTGGCTTCATACTTTCACTTAGAGAGGAAAAATCTCTGAAAACCAAGCTGACAATGTTTTATGATTTGATCTTTAACAGCTAGGCCCCCATATGGAAAAGCTTTAGAATTTGTCTGGAAAATTTAACCCTTTTTTAAGACCTTTAAAAATTTACTAGAAAACTTGCTCTGGTCAATATCTTTTCACAGAAAATTTTAAAAACAAGGGAAAATGGTTGTTGCTAAACTCTTTATTATTGTAAATAGAACAGCTACATTAAAATTAACATAAATTAACAACTGCATTAAAATTAATGGATATTTTCACCATGTAACAATACGACCTGAAAAGATTTGCAAATGGCTAATATCTATAGAATTCCACTAGCTTCATCCCTGTCAAATGTTAGTAAGTTTGTCCCAGATGCTGGCCTACTTATTTCCCATAGTGGTTATTTATCTACAAGCCACTCTGCACAGAGGACAGTCTTTTTTATCTTTGCTTCTGAAGGAAATAAGACTTATGCAATTGCATTGTCTGCCTACTTAGGAAAGCAGATGAAAGGGAAAAGGCAGAAAAGTATTGTTTGAGCCTGGGGACTGCTGCCGGCCGTGCTGTGCGAGGAGGTGTGTGCCTGCAGCTCAGAGGAGCTGACGGCAGGCACGGAGCGCTCGCTGTGCCGGAGCGCCTGCTGCTGCCCCTGAGTACAAGGAATGGAAGCATTGGCAAATCAGGGTCCTGGCACCGTGGTTTTTTTGTTTTTTTTTTTTTTTTTTTTTTTTTTTTTTTTTTTTTTTTTTTTTGTTTGGTTTGGTTTGGGTTTTTTTTTGAGAATAACTAAGCCTTTCTAAGTTCTGAATTTTCTAAGTTCTGGATATATTGACATTCCACATAGATGTCATGCCTTCATACTATTTATTTTGAAAACCAAGGCAGGACCAAACTAAACAAAAATTATTCAAATATATTTGATCTTCTATTGTTTAATCTACAGGCTACTGATTCTTTTAATTGGGTGCACCATAAAACAAATGATAAAAATTTGGAACCAGAGGAAGCCTTTAGCCATCTTCCAGATGAGGATGAAATCTGTGCCTGGATTGCTCAAGAGCCTTCACATCTTTTTTTAGTTTACACTGATCTGTTTTGAACACTCTATTTTCTTAAATGCTTTTCAAGCCATTATATCTTTCTCTATTTTCACTGTACTCCAGTCACACATAAAACTGTTACAATCAATCCAAGTATATATGTCCAAAGAAAATATGTTTTTAAGACAGAATATGGCAGTGATCCTCTTTAGAATACATACTTTAATTTTCACACACAAGTAGTCCCACTGAGTTTCAGGCTTTTACAAAATTAAGTGTTGGTTATAACTTTTTGCGCAGTTAGGGAAAGGAAGGAGAGGGATACACAGGCTTAGAGATCTTGTGGGTCTTATGCTCAGTTGCTGTCAATTTGCAAACATTAAAATACCAGCTAATTCTCATGCCCAGTATTTGCAAGGTGAAAATTGTTAGCATTATTCCAAATGCTATTAAAACCAGAGCATTCAACACTGAACTTGGGAAAAGTTAAAAGTGTGCAGGCTTGTTGTGACTGAAGGAACAGAGGGAAAGAGGACAGCCTGGAGTGAGTGAAACTGGGAGGACTGAGTGGAAGAGGCTGAAAATAAAGAAGTGATTTTTTTGAAAAAAGAAGTAGGTAAAACAAACAGAAAGTTTGTTAATTTTGTGAAACTGATTTCTGGAAACTTAAACCAGAGCAAATTCAGGTGGGAATATAATGCATTTATTTTTACATGTAAATTTTACTAATACCTGATCTCTTACAAACCATGTAAGATGCTGTACTAAGCCCCAAAACTCATTTGCACAGTGACTGGCAGCAGAACTACTGTTTTTTCTCAGATATTTTTCAGTTTAGAAGATAAAAAATGAAAAAGGATACAGATTTTGGGAGTGCTGCAATAGAATTTCTCACTGTACTTGAGTCCAGTTGTACTCATGATTTGGAGAATGATTGATACATAACGCAGAAAATGTCATAGTTTTAACATTAAATACTGGTAAATGCTTTTAATGCATCCCTTGCTGTGTGTCTGCAATGGAATTCTATCTTCAGCTTCAGTATTTATTTTAGTACTTTTCTCTCCTAAAGATTGAAGTCAAGAGTCCTCAGATAAGGACTCCCTGCACCTTTTTTCTCCTAGATATGAGAGTACGAAGTCATGTGGGGCCCTGGAATAGGTTTTTTACTCTTTCTTAAAAAAACTCATTCATTTTACATTGGATCCTACTCTCTTTTTTAACTTCTGAGGGCAGACTATGATTATTTTTTCTTCATCTCCACAGTTGTGATGTCTGGGCTTTGTGGATAATTCTTACTGATTGGTTATAAAGTAATCTCAAAGTCAAAATAGCTTGTTTGAATGACTGTAGAGAATGTTTTACAGTGTGTATTTCAGGCAAAGATGTACTTATGTATTGCTTAACTTTAGCCTTTCTGCTGATCTTGGTATCAACTTGCCAGTCCAAAATCTGCTCAGGATTTTTTAGTCAGTCTTTTTTTTTTAAAAAATTTATTCAAAAACTAATGGGATCTTTCCATGCTCATAAGAAGAAGATTGTCTCTATCTTTTTGTGGTCTTCAAAACATGCCTCATTCTGAAAATGCAGGGTGACATTTATGCTAAACTGTAGTCCTTCTTGATATTTATTATCTATGTCAAATAGAGACACTAGCAAATGACAGAATAGTTTCACAGAGGAGTGGGAAGACTCCCAGGATGAAGATAGAAAACAATTGACAACCTACATTTTCTGTTCTTTTAAACTTTGCAGAAAAAAATTCCAAACATATCACTAGTTAGGTGTTCATAGTAGTAACTGTTGAATTCTTCAAAGAAAAAAATGCATATACATAGTAGAAGTTTTAGAATTTGCTGATATTCTTCAGTATCCTTCAGCAACCACAGGTCAGTTTTATATGAGACATCTACCAATCACAAGAGAGGAGACATGGAGAAGAAAGGGGAAAACGAAGACCTTGGGATCACCTAGAGCAAATTATCAGGTCAGCTGGGGTACCTCACCAGTAATGTTTGTGGTTATTCATCAGTAAAACACATACTTGGGTTTCACTTCTTTTGCAATTTGATGATTCCACAGACATGAGAAAACTGGAGTGTTTTTTTCCAACAGAGCAGGGGGCATTACAGCTGACCTGCTTTTTCATTTGATCATGGAGAGAGAGTCTCACTGGTGTAACGTCCACCAAAAAACAAGAAACACAGGTAAACATTAAGAATTATTTTAACTGGAGTGAGTATTGCCATAGCCATCCTCACACACACATATATCCTTTCATCCAGTTCTTCTCTTAACTTCTGATTAATTAATTAAAGGATTTGAGACTTTCCATTTTTATTGGGTCAAAGCCAACCTTCTGTGCAAGAAAATGTAAGACAATAAAGAGTTGTTTATGTAGCTAATCCCTAGAAATGGATGGCTCACTTGTGATGAGCTCTCATAGTTTCAGTGGGATATACTTTACAATGGGATGACGGTCAGGAAAGTGTTGCAGCCTATTCCATAAAAATCCAGACTGACAAGGGAATAATTTCCATAGCACAGAAGTATGTCAGCAGATCTATTTCAACACAGAGTAAAAAACCACTTACCTTAGCAGTGTGTACCTGCAGGCATTCAGATGGAAAATATTTGGTGCTGGACCTTTTGGACGCAGTAAAAGAGAAAGTTCCTGTTAAGAAGAAGTGATTATTAGATTTCTGCTTCCCTGGGCTTCATGGTGCTAGAGGTGCAGAAGTAGTCATAGACCAAATATTTCCAGTGCTTTGACATTAAGGAAATAATTTTTTATTTGCAGGGGGCTTGACTTTTTTTTGTTTTGCTTGGGTTTGGGTTGGGTTGGGTTGGTTTTTTTCACTCGTGATGCCTGTTTCATGGCAGACTACACCTCCTGACACTCCCCAGCTGTAAACTCTGGAAAACATGTGGCATTTGAGAAGCTTCCAAAAGTATTGATTTTTAGGAAAATATTAAAACAGAGAGAAAAATAAATGAACCATGCTTCCTAAAGTGTAACATTCTCAAAAAGATGCTTATGTGTGTGTTAGGAGGGGGAGCCCAGAGATCAGACCATGATTCATTAAGAAGATGTACTGAAAAATCTTCATCTGATAGTGAAATTTCAAGCTTGTACTTTTCTGTGTGTCATCTTGTCTATGTTATGGTTTAAGGGACTAATAGCTCAGTACCTAAGATATCTTCCTAGGTTAAATTCCCACTTGCAGGTGAATATAAAAATCCTTTACATAGGGCTTGGATAATGTTAGTGTCCTACTTAAACATTACCTGGTTTTTGACTTGGAGCTGAGTATAAATGTTCTCTGTGTGTCATGCTGACTGCCTGTGCAGAGCTATGTCACATACAAAGGCAGGAGCATGATTTAAAGGTAATGCTCTGTGATCAAGTGCCTGTATGATAAATTAATAATGTAGAGTTCAGATTAATGAAAAGTGATCCAGCTACTGATTTCTCTGCTGAGGGGAACAACAATAACAATTGTAGCGTAATATGTTAAACCATGACAGAAAAAATTAGCCAAGCCAACAAAAAAACAAAAAGACAGACATAATATTTTCTAATATGTATCTTTTGCAAAGAAACGTGTAGCAGTTAAGCTTTCATAGCTTAAAAAGTCAGGATGCTTTCTCTTTATTTATGTGTGTATAAAGGCACATTTTAAGAGTGGAAGAAAGAAAAAGGAAAAAGAGAACTAGAAAGAAAAAGAAAAAAAAAAGAAAAGAAAAAGATTAAGAAAAAGAAAAAGAGAAAAAATGAAAAATTAAAAAGAGAAAGATAGAAAGAATAAAAGTCTTTTTAGTTAGCAGAGAAGAAAAAGTGTTTAAATATGGCCAGGATTTGACATGATGATGCAGAGGTAACTGAAAACAGTGTTTCTTCAGACAACAAGTGTTGCAAAACAGCTGCCCAAAACTCCAGATGTTTAGTCCTTCCCTCACCAGCTTCAATGAAATATGACATGTAAACAATACAGTACACTCTCTACAGAAATAAAATAGATGGGGAATGTCCAAGTGTGTCGCTGAAGAGCTTTGTTAGGGTCTGAGAGGGATGAATGGGAACACCCTTCCCAAAGTTTCCATTCCTTTCCCCTTCTCTCTCTCTCCATGTGCCAATTTGTGTTTCATAATACGATGAGTTACAGAAGTTTGTGAACCAGCACGGCATGACCTACCTCATACCCCCGTGAGAAGTCTGAATGCAAAGGCTGTGTGCCTAATTCCCTGTGTACAGTGTGGGTCATAACCTGTTATTGTTGCTTATTGTAGTGGTGCCAGAACAGACATTTTTCTTGTCTGGATTCCAGTAATATATCTCACAGCTTGCGGGTTTGTGTTTTTTTTTTTTCATTACTTGGCTAGTCTATCTTCTCAGCTTACATTTTCCCCAGTACTGCTGGTTGCTCTGTTGGCTACTAGACTGATGAAATCTGTTGCAATCATTCCTCACAATGATGAGGGAGAATACAAAACTATGGCTGGGGAATTGCTGTGTGACAAGTAGAGGGAAAGAATTACATATAATTTGTGCAAAGCAGACCATTGGCTCATGCACTGTTGCTATTTTTCCAGACCATTTCCCTTGCTGTCCTTGCACAGTCCTGGAAAAAATTAAGAAAAAAGGAAAAGACAGAGTTTTCCAGGATTCTTCCCTGCTGAGATTGCCCTGATCCTAGACAGAAAAGTGGGAGTGTGAGAGAGCAGTTCCATGTGTAGACTGGTCAGAGGAGAGGGCTTGTCCCTTCTCTGTTGCTGTGGTAGACTTACACCTATTTTGGCCCTTCTCATTCATGGCCTATTCTTGTTTCTTTAGAGAGTCTGAGGCAGAGTAAATCACAGTATGTTTTGATATGTGATTATACATTTTTAAATCACTTTATGTGATATTCAACACATGTTTCTAGGAAAAGATGTGGTGAAGGAAGGTGTTAATAGTTACTTTTCCCTAATATTTAGATATCCCTGCTTTTATGGTATGAATTGGGACCAGTAGGTATTTGTGTATGTCAAAAACTTGAAGTAAATGAGGAAAAGATGGGTCTTTTTAAAAAAAGCTGTTATTTATTTTATGTTTTAGGGGAGTTAAGTGTAAGAAAAGTTTGCAATGACTAAGCTTGATCAAGATGTACCAGATATCTTGTTCCAACTCCTTGCTGCAGATGTCACCTGCACCCTAATTGTAGGTATGGTATGAAATACAGAAGTTTGTCTGTTTCATGTCTCTTCAACAAAAAGTGAAGTCATGTCTCAAAATACATTTCAGTTTAATTTTGAAAAATGTTCTTTCCCTTTTGGGTTAGCAGTTGAAGTTTCCAGTAGTTGATGACAGATCAATTTGTTCCTTTGTATCTCATATACTCCCTACAAATATTTAAAATGCTTTACCTGTGGACAAAACACTGAACAATAAGATAGATATACCACAGGGTTTAGGTGTTAAGGCTATTTTCAACAGTAATTGTGATTGCTTCAGCAAGTTCTTTCTCATCCTACAGTAGTTCCATGTCAGCCTGGAAGTCCAGCAGAAGCTGGATGCATCAGCTCTCAGGTGTAAGAGAACAGCATGAAATGAAAGTGGCTGTTCTCCAACATCCTTGGGAAGCTTCAAGGGAGATAGGAACAGGAGGGTTGTCAGTGCAGAGGGGGGAATTGTACTATGGAGCTTGCCAAAGGGGTTTGGTGAAGGAAGAAGAGAAGAGATTGTGGGAAGAATTAGGGGCATTGTTTATCTCACCTCAGAGCAGCATCATGTTGGAACACAACACATTTGCACCTGTGCACTTGAATCTAAGACACATGTTCCAGGTTTTCAAGGGAAACCATAAAAAATCAGCCTATATAGTTATTTTATTGCAAACTGTTTAGCTAGTAGAACACCTTAGGACTGCCTTCCTGCATATTTTCTGTCCCTGTTGCCTGTCTTTAGGTTTCACTTGGTGTCACATCCCAGGAAAAGGGTTAGAGTGCAGCATTGCTCATAGGTGCACAGGTAGGGGTTTCCTTGTGTGCAGCTAGTGTGGGCACCTGAACATACATCTGGATTTCATGATCCAGAGAGATGACTGTCAGCAGGGCACAGCCAACAGACCTGGGACTATCACACAGCAGCCTAAAATCTATTTGCAGTAGGTGACACTTTGGTGCTTGATACCAGTATATTTTACCTGTTGGATATTTTTGTCCTTTACATTTAGGATGTCAGTGGCTAGTGTTTCCTCCCATCTTCCACTCAACACTTCTATGTTTTTACTCCCTGCAAATGCATTCTGTAACTTTTGCTTCATTTCTTCTAGCGTGTGTGTCTTTAAGTGTCATCAAAAGCTAAGCACAACAAGTTCAGGCTTGCTGTTTCAATTGTCTGTTATGTGCCCATTCATAACTAAGTCTACCTGGATTGTGACTTCTGGTCCCTGACCACCCCATTTAATGCAGACAGGCTTTCTCTCCTGCCTGAGCAAGAGGAAAAAATTGCATGGGGTTTTTTGAGGAGGGAGAATCAGAAGAACTAGATCATCCCTCTCATCAGTACTCCTTATTTCCTCATTTCTGTGGCTACGTGACAGCTTTTAATTCCTCAGGACTGAAGAGATACTGCTTCATCTAAAGTTTCATACCTTCTTTCATCAAGAGTCAGGGGCCTGGGAGAAATCAAAGGCTAATTGCAGGAACTTTTTCAAAGCTTTACATACATTAGAGACAGCTGGTGAAGTAAGGGAGGCAAACAGGGGAAGATAATGTTTATTGAGGGCTTCTATCCCACTACTGAAAAATAAATATAGTTTATTCCTGTGCTATGGAACACACTCATTAAAACAGATTAATTACTCCTTGGGGACAGATATTTTGCCTTCCTCCCTCATTTCAGAGGAGCTGCAATGATTTAGGCTTGTAAGAGGTTTGCCTCACAAATTATAAGAATGGTAATACTATCTCTGTACTCCTTACATTCACAGAGCATAAGATTGCAGCCGGATGTCCAGACACAGAAGGTATAATGAAGAAAAAGGCATTTTAATGTGTAGATGAACTGAATTCACAGCAAGAATTATACAAAATACAGGGAATGCTGCTACAGGTGTGTAGAACAAAGAATAAATTAAAGTTTGCACTCCATGTTGTGTGGACTAATGCTTGTGAAATACTATAGTGTTAGGGAGAGATTTGCCTCCTTTGATTCATTAATTTCCCTTTAAGGTGCTTCATTTCCCCTACCAATCATCTGTCAGTTATTTTTTTGCCACAACACCCCTAGAAATGTGGAAGTGCTTCAGCTCCAAGTCTGGCTCTTGCCCTCTCTTCTACTCTGTCTGTGACCTTAGGACTTCAAAACTATTTTCTTTCCTGAGCCAGGAAGAAGGGGGCAGCTGGCTAGGACCTTGCACTCATCTCTGTTTGTCCACCTAAAATATGTTTGCTTTCCTTTTCCAGCTGCAGTTTTATCTTTCCTCTTTTCAGTCACTCATTATTTGGCATATGTTGTGGGCTCAGTTCTCCACTTATTTAGCATGTACACAACACTGTTTGCTTCAGGAGGGTTTATGGTTTTAACAGAGAAGAAAGTTTGATTTGGTGCTGGTGCTTGCAAACACACATTCTTCCAATCTAAGTGGGAGTGATTTGTCACAGGTTATAAAAATTCAGTAGAAATATAAGAAGTTTGCTGATGTCAAGTTAATATGATTTAAAAAGAAAGAGATAAAAATCCTCCAAAGAATCCAATTGAACATATCTGTCAACATGTTTGCTGGAAGGGAGAAGAGACAGCTGAACAACTACAATGCCCTTCCTTTGTATTCTAATCAGGCTGTAGTTATTTTATCACCTTTCTTGTTGTATACTTTTTTCCTCATCTTCTCGAAGCTAGATATAGATTCCTTACTGTCAGAACAATTAGGCCAGATGAAATCTAGGTATGGTACATTGATAGCGTCAAGGTTCTATAAAATGAAAAGAAAGATCCTGCTGTGTCTTCCTGTTTATTTGGTACTCTAGTTCAGAGGTAGATAGGGTAGGTGAATAGGAGATGTCATTCATCAGTCTCCACCTGCAGATACATAGCTGTAGTTCTGCTAATTAGAAGAATTTCTTCACCAAATGGAACACAGAATGGTAGCTTTAGATATCTGGAAATGGACTGTAGTTTCAAATAGGTCTCCACCATGTACTGTTGTTTTCAGACACAAGCACTTCTCGTAGAAATTCATCCAGCAAGTTGCAATGCATTCTGACCCTGGTCCACTAAAGCACTTAAACATATGCTAAACTCAGATATGTTGATCTTGCTGTGTTTTCTTGCATGCCTAATATGAAGCACGTGCTTAATAGGCATGCGCTGGATTGGGCTCAGGGTTCTTTGCAGCTTGCACAATGGGATCCACCACTCGCACATATAATCAAGGGTTTGAAAGGTTTAATAAATTAGAAACTGGTGATTTACTATCATGGCTAATAGCTATTGTTCCTCTTGAAAGCAAAGAAAATAAATGCATTTTTTAAGAGTTCTCTTTCTAAAGTCACTTCTTTTGTCTTGTAGCTTGTCAAGGCATTCACTGTTAACCTCTGTCTAAAAAAAAGAGTTAGTCATTGGCATAGCAGGGTCATGAAACAGATGTCTGTATGCACAGCAACAGCATCATTTTTCCTATGGGTTGTAGAGGCTGACCTGTCTTTAATTTGCTTTTGGAATTTCCCCTGAACTCCTTTTAGGTTTACAATCCAATATTCAGATGGTATCCCCAGACAAGTTTCTTGATGTAAATGTAGGAAAGATATGCATGGTGCCCGAGTCTAACTGAGCTGTGTTCCCCAGCCACTCTCCTGCCTTTGCCCACAGGCCTGCACACATCAATATTTAGCCATCTCATTACGTGAGATGCTCTTTTCTTAGCAAGGAAAAGGGGATGTGTGCATCTAGCTGATATCAACACATCTAAAAACACTGGGCTGCTGGCATACCTTATGTGACAGTATTGCCACAAAATACATGTTGCAGAAATTTCTGGCAAGCCTTAGGGTAAAATGAGATAAAGCTTTATTTAGTAATTATGAACTAAGACCCTGGCTTTAGTCCTTTGCTAAACTATCCTTTTCCCATATAACCTAGTTTACTTGAACCTGCCTTTCATAGTAAGATATGACTTGGCCCTATGGTTTTCTGTGATTGAGCAGCATCTATTCTCACACCATACCTGTTTACTGTTCTAATTATTCATTACCTGGAATTTTCTATGTTTTTTTCCTTACCATCCACAAAATCCTTGTCTGATCCAGTGAAACTGACATTGACTAACATGGGTTAGCTCAACAGAAATTCTGGATGGCCATGGCAGCTAGAGCCTATCTATTCAACTATCCATTAAGTATTTTAATTATATTCATAAATTACATGTATATATATATTACCTTGTAGAGAACAAACAGAAGTCATTCTGGATCAGCAAGCCTAAAAGTGGAAAACTGCATTAGCAAGCTTTTATTCCTGCCATTAAAATGCCTATTGGAAAATGAAATTTGCATACTTTTTAGTTCTGCCTTTCTAACTGTGTAAGAACCCGTTGTTTCATTTTTTCTATTAGTTTTTCACCTCATTAGTCACTACTATAAAGACTTTGCATCAGCACTATATACTTTATATATACTATATACATTTTCTTAAATTTGCAGCAGACACATGCAAGGTTTTCTGTGAGACACTGTAGAAGCTTCTCAGATGTGCTCGAAATTTCCCTGTCATTCAAAAGTGCTCTTTTGAATGGAAAGGGAAGATACAATCCAATGAACCCAATGAAGGGGAGCTATAGGCCTCCTGACTAGGTCTGGAGATCCTCCCTGCATTTTAGACCTGCTGGTCAGACTTGTTGCATAACCCAGAAGAGAGAGTTTTGTCTAGTCACCACTGCAGCATTTGACTGAGCTTGCTCAAATTCCACATGCTCAGAACAGAGAGGGAATCAGCAGAAATTCTGTTTGCCCCAGTCAGTCAGAAAGTTAGAGATGACTAATCAAGAGAGAATAGCAGTCTCTTTGCCCCTGATGCTATGAAGCCCTCCTGTTACCACCGTGCTGGCCAGCAGCTTTTGCAGCAGCAGGGGAAAGGTGCAGGAGAGGGATGAAGTCCTCCTGCAAAAGAGTAGCTTTCTGACTACAGGCCTTTGAAGTATGTGGGTTGTGTCCAGCCCTCCATCCTCCAGCGCCAGATGCCAAAAAGGCAGCAGTGTGGGAGAGGGAACCCAGATGACAGCCTGGAGCGTGAACCCCACTAGTGCCCAACTCTTACATGAATGCAGCCAACCTCCTTATGCATCAGCCACAAAGCAGCTGAGCAAGAGCTGGAATTTCTTCCAGCAAGATCTGGAATGCAAGGGGATCCTTGGTTTCCAGTCCTTTTGCCAAGTGCTCTCTTGGGACTAGGAGAGCAATCCCACAAGACCACATCCCAGCTGTAGCATAGTGAGTGATTGTCTCTGGAGCCTCTTCCCAATGCCTGCTGTTGTTCTGACAGAAAAACTCTGAAAGTAAATAGGTAAATAGTAAATAGTAGGTCAATCCAACTATGCTACTGAAGTATTGGGAAGATCCCTAGGTGCCCTGCCAGACACCTTGTTGGGAGTCAGCATGGTGGAGGGTGCTCTGCTATACATGCACAGACTACAAATGATGTGTCTTGCCTATGGATGTCAGACGGTTCCTCTGAAATTACACTAAACCGAAATTTCTTCGCTTTCCCTTCCAAGCATGCTCTAATTTAATTTTATTTAAAAAAAAAATCTATCACCCTTCCAAAAGAAATGTGGCTGAAATAGTAAACTAACATAGTTTTGATTTTTTATTTTCTGCTTTTAAGTAAGATGTTTTAGAGTTCTTTTCTGTGGCATAACTACAGCTGATGGTTTATACAATTTTTTTTTAAATAATGTTTTTATTTCTGCTTTCAAACAGGCGGCAAATACTGGTTGATTTTCATTTAGTAACGTGTTTTGGCCTGGCATGGTTTCAAAGACTGCTGGTAAGAGTCATGTAAGGTGCTGTCATTTGTGCTTTTAAATTGTCCGAGGCCACAGAAATAGTTAAGATGACCTTGTCATCCTTTGGTGCTCAAGGTGCAGTTTATTAATACCACAGTGTGGTGTTTGATTTGGAGTCATGAGGTTTTTCTCATGGTAGATGGCAGCGCTGGTGGGGAGTGCAGATGGAGCACTAGTACCAGCTTGTTAGAAAGTTCAGGGAAATGCCAGTCCCTGACACCTAAGAGTGGAAAAAGACAGGGCCAAACAAGCTGATAATTCATCACATTAAGTAAAGGGAGGCAAAAGGGGGTTTGTCTGGGAGAGAGTAGATTCTGTGGGGTTTCAGTGAGTGTTGGAGATTGAAATTGTGGGGCAAACCATGTGTGCCTTCCTCTGATTGGCCCTTGAGGAGGGGCAAAAAGCTACTGATACAGAATTTGGTGCTTGCATCTGGAAACAACCCATATCAGAGTTCTAAATCTTGTGTTCAGCAAGAGAAAATACTAGGGGGAGGGGGAGGCATGGGCAGGAGTAGACCATGGGAGAGAAGGGTAACAGGAAAGAAGACAAGAGATACTTTGTGGGAGGCTTTGCAGGCCCTTGTTAGTGCTGAGGAACTCACAGAGGACACGGGAGAGTGTTGCCAGCTCCCTTCTCACAGGCCCTGACAGCCTGTGTGTAGTGCCCTGCCTGCAAGGATCCTTTGCCCAGCAGAACCCTGCCAGCTGCCAGCCACACACCGCCTGCCAGCTGAACATTTGTTCTTCTGTTTGAGGCTCCCAGGGTAGAGATTCGGCTTCCCATGCAGGAGACCATTCATGCTCAGTTCACAGCCTGTGACCAGAAGTTGTTACGCATAGGGGTGATAGCGTTGAAACAAATATTTTTCTGCACTTCAGAACTTAATGAAATTATCCAGTGCCTTGTGGTGATGTTAAATTTGTACATCCAAATGGGATGTCATGTCTGAATGTACACTATTGATGGAAAGAATTTTGTGCTCTTTCTGTGCAAGTGCTTTTTTAATATTGGTCACATCCCTAAATATATATTATTTTTTAAAATATTTATTTTTTTTTTATTGCATGGTTTCTCTGGTCTTTGGTTCCCTCTTTAGCAATATGTTGCCAGTGAAGTACTAGAATGGATTAAAAAAATAAAAGGGAATTCCTGTACTTGTCGTACACAGTAGCAATCTTAATTAGCATGTTTTCTGGAGAAGCAGCAGACTCCTAGTATCTCCAATGGCCATCAAAATGTCGCCAGCTGCATGTCCCTTTTATTTTTTTTTTTCTGGAATAGTTTTGCAAAGTCAGGTAATGTGGATTATCATTTGTATGGGGATATAGCTCTGTAAGGGAAACTGTAAGTGAAAACCAGATATGGTTGCAATTTAAACAAATGAGTAAGTTTCACATTTATACTAATGAATGGATACAAATGGATTTAGATAAATCCTATGAAGCTGTTTCAGTGTCATTCCAATGTCAGTGGGACATAATGTCTTCTGAAAATGTTTCCTTCAGAAAGGAAAAAATCGCAGGTTATTTTCTGACAAATTTTACTTTTCTAACTAAAAATATTACTAAAGAATCAGTAATCACCAGAGCTAGATCAACTGCAAATACCATGTGTGAGCTTTATGTCTGAGGCATGTAAGGAAAGTCATGAAATGAATGTAATTTTTACAGTTTTAATGAAAAAAAAAAATATATATCTTTAGGAAAAACCGTCTAGTTCTCCTTATCTATAAGAACATGGATTCTTATCTGCATTACATTTATCTTAAGCCACTGAATACATCTTAAAGTTGGGAGTTTTACTAGTTTGTTTACCAGATTGATCATTATCAATTTACTCTTGGTCTAAGACCAAGAATCTTGGTCTACAACTTTTCTTTGAGAAAGCTTCTGTTCTTCCACCAAAATTTCCTTTTCTACATTTTCATTTTTTCCTTCTCTAGATATCCCACTAGACACTTAACACTGTTGCAGTGAACTTTACAAAAAAAATGTTTTTCTTCATTCTCTACAATATAACTTAATGAAGATTTATTCTTGCATCTTATGTATATTAATAGCATGTTAATAACATATCCATTTGTCATGTCATTTGTCCATCAGTCTTTACTTTGTGTGAATTTCTTATTGTTACTGTCACACTGCATTGTCATGTTGAGCTGAAATAAAATAATAAAATAATAAATATAATAATTATATTATTATATCAAATAATAAAATCTTTCCACTGGAAAATTATGACTGTAATATTTTTAAATATAACAAGGAGTACACATTTGTTTAAAATTCCTCAGTTAATTATGAAGCACAGCACTTCTCAAAACTTTCTTGTCTTCAGCTCCAAATCATCATGGTCTACAACCAAAGCCATTAACATTTGCTTCTCATTTTCACAGGCTTTCTTCCCTGATCACGTCATTGAAATCATACTCATAAAATTTCAAACCTAGCAGGTCTGTAACATCTCTTAAATGAAACCAAAAATTTATCCTAAGCTCCCTTATTCAGAGATAACACTCAAGGTTTTCATGTCCGTGTTGATTTTTCCAGCAATTCCATACTCTGGCACTCCTTCCAAACTCTGGCACTCCTGGACCACCAGCAGTGAGTCTTCCATGACAGCGAATGCACTATTCATTGCTTTGCTGATGTTTTATCTCTGTCTCTGTTTGGAGGTCAGTACTAGTGGCAGAGCATACACTCTTGCAGCACAGGGGTGTTGTTACAGGGGTACACACAATGTGTTAAAGCACCAGAGGTATTGTAACCCCATCTGTGAGGCTTCTGCATGCCCATAGTGAATACCCACCTTTCCTTACCCACATCCCCCTGCTCTGGGAGGTCCATGGGCATCCATCTGTTCTGCCATGGGGTCCTTCATGGGCTGCTGGTGCACCTCTTCTCTACCATGGTCCTTCATGGATTGCAGGGGCACAGCTGTCTTACAACTGTCTTCACAATTGGCTGCATAGGAATCTCAGTTCTGGTGACAGGAGTACCTCCTACCCTCTTTTTCCACTGACCTGGGTTTCTGTAGCGTGGTTCTCTCACACTCTACTCTGCTGCAGCTGTAATTATTCCTGTGCAATAATTTAGGGGTTGTTTTTTACTCTTAAATATGTTATCACAAAGATGATCTCACTGTCACTAATGGGCTTGGGCTTGGCCAGTGACAGGTCCCTCTTGGTAGAACCTTCTCAGAGAATCCATCCCTGGACCCCTCACTCTGCTACCTGGCCACATAAATCCAGTACACAACATTTGAGAGTTTCTCTCCTGACCTACTTTATCCCAGGACACAGTAGCTGAGGAAAAGAAATTTGATGCACTTCCCAACACACTTACAAGCAAACAGAATATTGAAGACAAGTTTTTCACTTTTTAACTTGGTAGGTTTCTGCTTGTTTATGTTTGTTTTGGTTTTTTTTTCCTGGGGTCTTATTTGTCTCAAGGAGAATACATGTTCCATCTTCTAGTACATGTTCCAAGTGTAATGATGCAAGACCCTTTTCTTAGAGAGTTCTGTGACCACAGTGAGCTTGGGTTTTTTGTTTCTTTTGGGGGAGTTTAGAGCAGAGAGACAGAAAGGTCAAGGCAGAACCAACCAGTAATGTCTCTGTGATAAACTATTTAAGAATAAAAAAGAAGTTATTATACAGATGTAATTGTGGTCAAAGAAGAGAGGAGTGAGAATATGTGAGAGGAACAACAATGAAGTCACCAATGTCAATATAGAAGAAGGGAGAGGAGGTCCTTCCCTTCCCTGCCCTTCATTCCCCTCTCCTCATCTCCCTTCCTTCTTCCCCTCCCCTTTCCCCTTCCCATTTACTTTTCTTTTAACCCAAATATGGTGTACAAGGAGAATTCTGCATCCACTCTGGCAAGGAGGACAGCCATGGTGTCATTCATTACCAGAGTTATCATTTCAGAAGTCCTTCACACCAGCTCAGATAGGGTTCACAAGCTGCTTTTTAATTACTGGGTCAGTAAACCCAAGAAATGCTTATGAGCCCTTCAAATTAGAGGCAGACTTGCATGCCTGTGGCAGACGAGGTAAAAGGAGAACACAGTTTGCTTGGGCCAATGCTTCAGGGTCCTGGGACCTTGTTGAGGAGAGTCATCGGCACTGGGAGTTCATGACCTATTTTCAAATCGTAAGATGATGGTGATATTTTCTTTGAAGTTTTTTTTCGTGTGTGTAAACAAAAGCCCTTCAGATCTATTCTTTTGAAAGTAAGCTGTATGCAGGAATGGAAAGGGAAACACCGATCACTAAAACAGAAAACAGCTCTAAATTTGTTCTGAACACATATGTCACCATTTTTTAGATGGTTAAGGATTTAAAACTTTATGGGGCTTTGCTAGACAAGACAATGACATAAATCCTTTACACCCTTTCCAAACAGAATGTTGCTTCTCATTAGCTGAGAACAATAGGATCAAAGATTGAAAGCAAAGTCATTGTCCAGTGTAAGAATGAATGATTGTAAACTTCCCACTGAAAGACTTTTTGAGGAGGCTTGCTTATTCACAGAAATGGTTTTGAAAAAGGCATTTTTCATTGGGGGAGCCATGGTAGTTTGATTCATTTTCACGATAAGTGACAAAGTGGACAGAAAAACAGAACTAAACTGGTAGCTGTTGTCAGTCTTTGCTGAGGCCTGATACCAACTCTGTTACCATCTTGAACACCCAGAGCTGCATATGACAAAGTGGATATTTAGGACTGAGTACAAATCCCAGCAGTTAAAAAACACATATTTATTTTCTTTTTAATGAAGAATGGCCATAGCAGCATGGAGCTTTAAAGAGTGGAAAACCTGGCCTTGAAGTGTTGATTTACTTTTGTGTGGTGGCCTGTAAGGCATGGCAGAGTGCCAGCTGCTCCGTAAGCAGCTGCATCTGGGACAGCTGGATGTCTTTAAGGCAGCAATGGGAGCTATTCTAGCCATCCTCACATGTAAGTCAGACCCTGATGCTGGAAGGCGTAGAAGGTCTTTGGGCCACCTCACCTTTTAGATTCTTGGTTTCACTGAAGTAAGAAGCTACCACCCCATTGACAAGTTAAATTTAATTTTTATGTGGCTCCACAAAAATTCTTTAGTATCTAGTATCTAAGTTAGACTGAAAAACACTGGAGTAGAGACTTAAAGATGTTGTTTTAGAAAATTATTTCGTTCCTAAATTCCCACTGAACTTTGATATATCATTGATTCAGCTATAATATGATAAATTTGTCCAACTAAGAATTGGCTTTAAAATTTATACCTGGCTTTCAAATAAAAATGAAGACTCTGTTGGATTTTTGAATTGTTTATCTTCTTCTGTATGAAAGAAAGAATCTCAATGTTTTACTCTTTTCTTTTGGGAAAAGATTTTTTTTGAGAATATTTGTAAATTCTCTTTTCAGCATAAGACAGTGGTTCCTTTTTTATCTTATTTTTTTCCCTTTTTTTTAAATTTAGAAAAAGTCAGCTTAACTTTGCTCAGTGAGATGCAAGTAGATCTGGCAAATAAAATTCTACTCTCAGCAGCCTAAGAAAATAACACTTGATTCAGTGAAACAATACTATAAAAAATATTTAAAACTTCAAAATCAGTAGTAAATTAATATTTTTTTCTATGTTTTATTTCAGTACTGATTCACAGAGATGGCTATATCACATAAAAGCCCCATCAAAATGCCAGGAATCTATGAACAACTGAAGTCAGGCTTCCCTTTTACTATTTTTGTCAAAAATTGAGCTGAAACTTTAAAATCGTTCCCTGAAATGAGTGTTAGATTTGGACCAAATATTCATTCCCTTCTGCTGATTTCCACATGATTTCCTGCCATGTAATTATATATGTTTCTTATTTTTTTCTTAACAAATTCATTCAGGAAATTTAACTTATTCTCTTCCATATGATTTCATAGAATCATCTCTAAATGGGTACCACTGACTTAAAATCCCAGACCAATTTCATAAACAAGAGTGGCTGTTTAGCAGCTACTGCCCCATGCACTCTCAGAAAATTATTTCCAAGAGCTTCTAAATCATCTTGGCATTTCTCAATATTTGAACATTTAAGAAGAAAGCACCACCCACGTAAGAAGAAAAGGGAGTGGAGGTGGAAGAGAGCAGGCAAATATGAGAACTAAAGGCACTAAAAATAAGACAGGAAGAATACTGAGGCAGAAATTTGAAAAGTTAATGCTCTGTACTGTCACTCCCCTTCCTCTGCTGAGAGTTCCTTCATTTAAAGTCCACTCAGCGAAAAGAATGTATGTATTAATAAATTAAATACAACATCCAGTGTCTTATTTTTAAAAGCCCATAGAAATGGATTTTCACTGCTTCATCAGATTTTGTTCTCTAGAGGATGTGACTTGGATTTCCTTCTGCTGGCACAGTGAGGTGGCAAAGGAAGAGCAAGGACTGTGAGCTGTACTGAAAAGGCAATGGGTGTTGATTGGTATGATTGGCTTTTAAAGAATTGACCATAGTTTGCCTCAGTGTGTCAGGGCTCATGTCAAGCCACACCATGCCACTCTCAGCAGTTTTTTGCTAACGCTGTGGCAGTCTCAACTAATTGGCCAGATTAATTATAATTGTGGGGTTTCTACCATCAACTGGTTGTGGCGTTCCCAGAAAAATACCGTGGTTGCTGAGTTTAGATCGGGCAGGTCCAACAAGACCAGTGTTAGTTCATGAAGATGTATATGCAAGCTCTGATGAACATGGCATTGTCTTCTGACAGTGAACATACATCAGAGGAAGCATAGAAAGATCTCTATTATGAAAATTGAGTGTCCAGGACTCCTTCTCTCTGAAGAAAAACTCAACAAGCTGTGGTCAAGAAAGATAGGAAGGCCTAATGGCCATTTGTTATAACCCTCTGGATCGTTTCCAGATTTTCCGGTTCATGTCCAGAGAGGGGATTTCTACTGCCATTTGCTAGCAGGAAGTGAAAAAGGTCTCTCCCACCCCACAAAATCCTTTAGATCTCTAAAAGACAACACATCTGGTGAAAGTTCAAATGACTTCCCAGTTGCCTTAGGTCAGCAGCTCACAGGCTGCAGCCAGACAAGCTCATTTTTCTTGGGCAACTGTTATGACCAGGGTTTGGAATAGGAGAGCACACAGGCTGGCAGGGCTCACTTTCTCTGATGGTATCACTTGCCATCCTTCACATGCAATGGTGTCTGGCATGCCCTGGATCCTGCATCTCTGTATGCTTGAGCTGCTTATGTCTAAAGCAGCAGTAATCATCTTATACAGCTGCAGGCAATGCTGAGGTTCTGGCCATTCATTAGGTGCTACTGGTTTTTTTCAGTGCTATACAGGCCTCCCAGGGTTTACAACATCATTGAAGATGAAGATGATTAATAACAAACATCAGCAATCCCTTATAAGGAACAGAACTAGCTATAATGGTTGCCTCAAAATGAAGGGTTAAATTCTAACCTTCTTCTAAGTTGGAAACTAGTCAATAAAATAAGTCCTTAAGAATTTTATTCCTTTCCTTCTTAATTCTCCTGTCTAGATTTCCTAAATGATAGCTTAATAATTTATTAATAATTTATTGCCTACCCACTCATTAATTTTTTTCTTTTCCCTAACTGTCAGTAGAGAAGTATTTATGACTCTCCTTCATACAACATCCTTATTAATTTTTGCTTAAAATTACTAACCCTTTCTCATCTAGACTTCCAGTTGGAAAGAATAGTAGAGCCTGTAGGGCTGTTCTCTGCAAAATTAGCTCCCCTTGAACTAGTTATTCCTTTGCATGGTCTGTAAGGCTCAGCTTTCAGAAAACAATGAGTCAGCTTTGTCGATTACAGCCATATGTTCAGGGCATCACAGCAATGTGGAGGCATAGGCTGAGTCTCACTAGTGGAAAGATGAATGCAGGTTGATGCAGGTTGAATAAGCCCACTTGACATGAATGATCCAGAGCACCTCTCTTGTCTCTTGAACACGTCATGTTTTGCAAATTATATCAGACATTGCATGAACTATCATATTTTGAAACAGCCATCTGAAAGTCCAAGTCCAAGTGCGCCACTTCTAGGTGTGTAGGACTCCAAGATCTGGTCTTAAGAGGTCCATGGTCTTCAAAACTCATGTAAGTCTATCAGCCTCTCCTGAATCCTTCTACATCTCTGTTCTTGGACTCCTGGAGATCCAGGCTGAGGTGAATGTTACCAATAAAAAGGTAAGTTGCTGGTGTCTGTGTGACATCTGCTTGCATCACTTAAAAACCCCAAAACTCTCAGAACTGTGTTTCTGGGAAGAAATTATATGTGAGGCAGTAAGTGCAGCATTACTCCTAAGCTCCATGAATGTTACCTCTATTTGAGGATGCCACAGTTCGATTTCTTGAGTGGAAAAAGCATGTACTTTTGGAGTCAATTGCTGTAATTTTACATTTGTGGACTGGGCAGCAGGACAACTTTGTTTCCTGGGCATTTCATTATCACAGCATTTTCATTTTCCCCACCTCTTTCACTTGCCTGTCCTGCCTCCCTGCTGCCTCAACCTGGTTTATTTGATTTATTTCGAAGTCACTGGGGAAGCTCAAGTTACAGCTTTGAAGTACATAGTGACTTAAGGGTCCTTGGCATGCACACACTTCCCCTGTCTAAGTTGCGTCAGGCTTTGCCCACTCTCAGAGAGGCCCTTTCCTGATTAAGGGAACAGACTTTTATAGCTCTTGATCTTTACAAATTACCTACAGGCCATACACCAGACTTTGAGTTTTCAACTATATAGGTCTGGGGTTTTTTATTTATTTTCAGGTATAAGGCATGCATAGAAAGGTTAGTTTTTGAGAAAACTAAAAGAACCTAGAGCTAACAATGGCTGAATTTTATGCAGCTCTACGAAGTTATCCAATTAACACCCTAAAAAAGAATAAAAACAAATACACTATGCAGAACAATGAATAAGATCCTGTTCTAAAAATTTCTCTTCTCTGTTGATGGGCACATTTTTTTTTCAAAATCACAGATATGACATTCCTAAAACATGACTGTCTTATACATCTTCCACATGACTGTTATTTCTAAACTTCTTCCAGAATAAAAGAAGAAGTATTTATATACACAAGTCATCAGAGTAACATTGAAGGAGATTTACACAACTCTGGACAGCAAGCATAGAATTACCATCATAACACATTTTTCCTGTGGTGGAGTGGTTGCTTTGAAAGTTTTTTATTCCTATTCTATTTAATGCATAAGCAAACCTTTCATCAACAGTAGTTAAATACTCAAAATAAGTTATATACAAGATTGTTTTGTTGTCACTGCAGATATCTATATATAGATATATAGATATAGATATAGATATAGATATAGATATAGATATAGATATAGATATAGATATATATAAGAGAGATATGAATACCTTTTTCAGCCATATAAAAACCTACAGGTTATGTTTACAAATGTGAATTCTATCTTACTCTGAAAAAATTTCTAGATTGGTTTTGGTTTTTTTCAAGGATTCTGCGATAGATAAAGTTGCTTCATAACCTTTCTAGCTCATTGGAACTGAACTTGTTATTATTCTCTTGAAACCTCTCCTGAAACCACAAAAACCTAATCGAGATTTTTCAACTCTTTGTCATAGCAGTCAAGATGTATTGTATGACAAAAATTATCCTGCTGATGCTTTTCATAATAGCAGAAGCACAATTAGTACCACTTTGTTCCGGTTAGTGCAGGCATCATATGATAGGTGAAGCACTTATAGGTTGGATTTATAACCAAATTCCAAGCGTCAGAGTTTGTGCTGAGGAGATATGGAAAGATTAGAAGTACATAAGTACTTCTACATAAGTACATATTGCAAGAAACCTATTGTGCTTTTCCATGTGCAATCCTTAACCTTGGAGTAGTGTAATAACTTTTCTCAAATAAATTGGCAGTGCTATACTACTAAATTGCCAACCTGTATAGAGATTTATACATAAAATTTTTATGTTTTTCTCCATTGAAAAGTATGGAACATTTGGAAAATACTTAAAAATATGTAAGTATTCCACTTACTAGCACTTCTAGCCAAATCACCAGTGCTTCCTTGAGTATTTGTTTCTGGTGGTGTACAAATTGTGTATGGAATGCTGGACATAGCAACATTTGACAAGAACGCTTCATCTGAGTCATGCTTTCCAGTCATTCAGTGCTTGAGCTTGAACTCTGCTGAGTTCAGAAGGCAGTTTGTTCTGAGTCTCAGCAACTGTGTCTGGCAGGAACTAGTCCACTGTTCAGCTGGTACATTGTGCTTCTGCTGTGCCTAGGGGATACCTTGCCTAAAATCTGCTCTATAAATGTTCACCATTATGGCTATTTGAATCTGTCAGGAAATACTTAGAAATTAGGAAGGTTTCTGCTATGACTTTGACAAAATGCTGGAGCAAGCATTGGAGAAAGCATTTTGATATGTAGTGTATGATGCTCCCTTTAGTTTAACACTCACATAGCAATAAGCCTGCATAGAAAAATCTAGGTAGCTCAGGGTTAAAAAAAAAAAAAAAATTGTTTGTTGGGCTCTGGATCCTATTTTTTATTTTTTAAATACACATGACAGTTCATGACAAACTGACTTCAGAATTTCTCTGACAGAACCCTGCTGAGCATCCAGCTTCTGGGATGGGAAACAACTCACTGAACACATACCTCATGCCCACAGCATTCTGTGTATACTACCTTTGCTTTAGAGACAAGCAGGGGATGCCTCTGGGAGCAGTTCTGAACCAGCAAGGGTTAATTGTGTCCCATTCCTTGAATTAATAAAATACAGCATGTCTTCAGGACCCACTCACTCCAACCTCGTGCAGGAAATTATGAAGTGAGCCATAAGTGTGCAGTAGTTTGAATGCCTCTGCTAATTTCAGTGTTAATTAAACCTCTTGCATTTCCTCTGCTTTTTCCAGGGTCTACATAGGCACCGGTGAATTATAATTATTAGGTAGGGACTAACTAGTTTAGTAAGATAAACTGTAATAAAACTAGAACACTTGTTTACAGGCCATAATGAAGACATCGATTATGAGAACTGGTGAGATACTTATTTTATGTCTTCAAGATAGGCTTAATACTGGAAAACAGAATTTTATTTAAAAAAAAAAATTTTAATCTACTGTTAGTGTTCATTAAGTTCCATGAAAGCCAATTAAGATGATCATATTCTCCAGTTTGACCTTCAAAATTATGAATTTCTGAATTGTCATTGGTAGCAAGTGTTTCTTTCACTCTATTAAACTAGTTCCAATTATTTATATTTATCTTCTTAGGTGAAGAGTACTTGGTTATGTGTGAGCCCATGAAACTATCTCCTGTCGTGTCCCACCTGATGCTGAAATATCTCTCTTTCCAGAACTTTCAGAGTTGCTCTTGAGGGCAGACAGAAGGAAAACCATGGCTTTTCCTACAGCTGCCTAGCTTGGATTTCTGTGCCAAGAGGCCTGTAGGACAGAAGCTCTTTTTACTGTGGGAA
This sequence comes from Sitta carolinensis, assembly GCA_032173965.1. Taxonomy (NCBI): domain Eukaryota; kingdom Metazoa; phylum Chordata; class Aves; order Passeriformes; family Sittidae; genus Sitta; species Sitta carolinensis. Next base: position 54,825,277 of record CM063313.1, read on the forward strand.
AGCACATGGTATTCCTGAGATGTATAGTAATGCATTTTTGATTCCAAAGCTATCCCAAAGGGAGGCGCTTCAAGGATTAATGGAAAGCAAAACACTAGTTATCTTGCATAATTTCATTTACTGTCTGTCTTATCAGGACTTACAAATATGAAAATTATTTATGTTTTCAGGATGTGTGATATTTCATTCTCTGGAGTGGTTGTTCCTTGAAAATTTGCCTAATGAAGTAAAAACCAAAGAGACTAAATAAAAGAAGAAAATATCTTTATTTAATGATAGAGACTTCCTCCTCAAGACTTGGGTAGTGCTGGGAAAAGGCAAGAAGGATTTTTCCTTTACTTGAAAGAAAAACACTAGTTTATTAAATTTTGTTTAACCCTGCATTTCTTGAGAACTCCAGGTTAGTTCCCAAAGTTAGATAGGTGAGCCAGGAGAATAAAAGAAGAAAACACAACGGCCTCACCTCTCATTTCTCCTGTTTTTTTCATGAGCAACCTCATATCCCCTGTGATATCAGCTAAAAGAACATCTCAAAGCATGCCTTAAAGCCTTAACAAATCAGCAGAGGACTGTTTTCCACTGAAATTTGCTTTTAGCTTAGTCTTCAGTTTAGCAGTGGAAAGTATATTAGATTATTTTTTTGGTAATCAAAGTCTTGGTACAAAACTTTTCAGCTTGACTCTTTTGGAAGTATACTACTGATAGCTGAACAATGCAGGGTGCTCTAAATATTCACCAGTTTTTTTAAATTATTTCCAAAGGAGAGTTCTGTCAAAAATCAACATTTTCATGCAGATGGAAATGGCTTTTTTCTATGAGAAGATACAAAGGCCCAAGGGCATTCTCAGTAACAGGAACATTATTTGCAGTTGGTCAGACGAGCTGTCTGACTCAGGTAATCTACAGTTCATCAGGTCATGTGGTTGAAACTGAAGTCCAAGACGAGACACTCTGTTCAGTTAAAATGAATTGTAATGACTTTTTGTGCCTGTGTATGGGCCAGCGTGTCTGTTTTTCCATGAGAGAATCTGGGATTATTTGCTCTATGTGTGCTAAGGTGTCTGCAAAATCTTTGGACAGCAGCAAACCAAACTGAAGAACAAAGCAGACATTTCATTCATCAATTTACTTTAAGCAGGAAAAAAAACCCAACAAACTATTTCAGGAAAGAAGACACAGATGTTCTACATTAAAAACCAAGAGAATTGAGAGAAATACTTCTTTAGCAGATGACTAGTATCAAAATACCTAAGAGACTGGTATCCAAGTAACTACTGGTGAACAAAGTCACCGAATACCTCTCCTGAAAGAGGGTGAGAGGTGTGTTTAGCATTCTCATTGGCAATCACCAGTGGCTGTCCAAGTGTTTTCTCATCAGCAGGGCTGGGAGAGGAAAGGCTTACTTTGTCATTGCTTGACTCTGGAAGTGATAGGAGAAATTTTCAATGATTGTTTATACTGTCGGTGTAAACTGTATATCCCCAGTGGAAACCAAAGTCATGCAGTGTTAAGCTGTGTATCAGCACATGGTGATAGATGATCCCTGCCCTGAGATTTTATTTCTAAATGAGATTTGAAAACAAAGGCAGGGAAAGATGTTTGTCCCAGTTGCTGCCCTGTGACTAAGTCTCTTGGGTCTCTCACAAATTACACCAGTGCCCCCACCTACTTTTGCAGGTGGTGAGACACAGGAAAGTGTAAATCCAGTCTAGTCTGGGTAGGAAACCATTCTGTAAGGCTGTTCTGAGACAGAGCTGACTTCTTCACAAAAAACAAGTGACATGGCATTCCCTCAGAAGTACCCCACATTAAGCCACACAAATTTGCAAATTACCCCACAGTGCAGTAGAGGAGGGCAGGAAAAGAACCAGTCCTTAAGCTTCAGTGATGCTGGTCTATTTTTTCTCATTTTTCTCCCGCAGCCAGGCAACTACCCTGAACATTTACTTACAAAAAGGTCCAGCAAATCTCTAGTTAATGCCTACATGTGTTTCTGATTATCTCTTCCTCCTCCCCCCTCCACTGAAAACTGTGGTTTGTGTGCAGCTCAGAGAAAGCAGTCAGAGGAAGTACAGGACTGTTTTAGGGAGCTGCTGATTTTCTCCAGTTGGTCCTGACTGTAACAAATAAACAATTCTTGTACATACATAACTTGTATGCAACTTTATTGGGCATTTCTTCCTGGACAGGAAACTAGCAGCACAAAAGGAAAAAAAGTATGGTCACAGCAACAATGGCATATCTTTAATCATCTCCTCTCATTGCTTGGGCCAAGAGCCATGAGAGTTTAAGCCCTTCCTGTAGACCACTGCCATGGGCACCACTTGGGAGCTTAGCCATGAGTCTGATCACTCATCCTCTTCTCACTCACTTGAAGAACATGAATTTTGCTTCACTACAGCATCAGGACACACTGCTTTCATCCTATGTTCAAAAATTCTTCGATATTTCCAGATTATTTTTTCTATTTTCTCTTGTGTGCCTGTGAAGTCTTCACCAGACTTCAGTGAAGTAATCAGCAGAGCCAACTTCTTCACCAAAATCAAGTGATCTGGCCTGCTCTCCATCATGTGTTTGTAAGTCACCGCTACCTGGGAAGAACCAGAAGACACCTAAGTCCTGACTTACAAAAAAGCTATATTTGATGATGTGGCAGGTATTCATGCACAGGTTTTATGCATGCTCTTTGGGAAAAGGTTTCTTCTCCCCAGGAAGTGTCTCCTTTGAGAAGGAGACAAAATTTACCAAGAAAGCAAGATTGATAGGGAATTATCCTGTGCCTAAAACCAGAATATTGAGAGCTGGAACAGAAGTCAGAAGACTGGTGGTGGTTTGTTTGTATGCCCTGCATAATAAATTACAAAACCAACAAAAAAATGGGCTAAAGGTCACAAATGTCAAGGCACCATTTCCAGTCCTCCCTTCCTACTTCATTTCCCTGTGTTCAGGAGAGTAAGTAGCTGATTATTATGTTACAAGACAACAGTCCAGGAAACATCCCTCACAGGCAGTCGTATCTCATTAGATAAAATTGCTTGGAGATAGTCTCCAACTGTCGCAGCACATATCCTTCCAGCTGGATAGAAGCTTTCCTTGTTATTTGTACTATAATAACATTTTTTAATATATTTTAGAAATACTTGGAGTCCCAGCTGACATAAAATCTTTACCATATCATTTGCATGGCTGGGGAGAGAATATCCGGTGGTGTTTAAAGCCTGCATAAAAACAATTCAAAACACATTACTCAGAGATCCACAAACTCTTCCCATAGTATGCTGATAGCAGTGGTTTCACCTGATCTTTTGGATGCCATTATATGGAATTATATCACTAAGAATTTTTAATCCAGCCTATTACTTCTGTGAATAGTATCATCCACAAGCACCACAATCTGACTTGAAACTTCTGATGGATTTTCCTGAGAGAAAACAGCTGTTGACTGAAATTTAATTATTTCTTCTTTTGCTTCTAAAAGAAACGCTAGAACAAAAAAAAACTTCAATCAAAGTTTTTTTTTTTTTTAATTTAAATACTCAAATCAAAAATTGTACTGGTTTACACTGAAAATAAGCTTCATCAGAGGCTTCATTTTCCTCTTTTTTATGAGAGTAGGGGAGAAAATAATTTTATGGTTTCTATAAAAGTAACATTTTTTTAAAAGTTCCAGATCTGTTCAGAATTGTACCTTAACTTGTCTCTGGTACTTACAGAAAATACCCATCTGCAAGAAATATGTTCCCTGTTGGAACATATGTCCTGTCTGGAGGGAGGGTACTGTGGGAAGGGAGCAAAAGGAGAGCGGACATACCCTCCTCCAGTGCTTGCCCCTGTTTGCAGTCCCAGCACTCAGTGCTCAGCCCTGCCTTGCCATGTGCTGGAGCAGAGCTCCCAGACAGCCTCACAAAGGGCAGCCACAGCTTCTCCCCATCTGCAGCCAATTACCATGCAAAACGTGCCAGCGTCATATCGGCAGGGGCCAGCACCCTGGAGCTTCTCCTGCTCAACAAATATACTGAGCAATCTCCAGAGCTGGATGGCATCCAGCCTCCAAAAAGGCTTGGAGGAGTATCCCCTTTGAAAATTCTATAGGTTCAATGATGGATCCTTGAAAGCAGCACTGTAAAACACGCTGGTTCCTAATGGGAGTCATTACCCAGTGGAAGCTTTATGGCATTATCAAACAAACAAACATACATTATCAAAATGGCATTGTCAAACAATATTAGAGGAATGAAGATAAAGGTGAGCTTGTCCACACACCTGAAGTCTGCCTGCACCATGGTAATGCATTTTAAGGACCCCATATACACCAGGTGTGAGTCATTTACTGTAGGATGGAGTTACTTGGCAGCAGGAAAAGGAAAAGGAAAAGGAAAAGGAAAAGGGTATTTATCTCTTTTTACCTTTTTTGAACCAAGTTATCAAGGATACAAAATATTAATATGTGTTAAAATGTCTTAGAGCCTTGCTTCAACAGTCACATTTACTAGATGGGGTCTGTCAGAATGAGAAAACATGTAGTGATAGCTGATTCTCTTATCAGTGAGAACTTGGAGCATGGCTGTCAATAGTCTCAACCCTTCTTACTTACAACACAGTCTCTCTTGTACACTGACCTGCCTGTGCCTTTAAGTCCTGTTTTTGTAGCTGATGAATTGTAAGCAATGGCTGGCTTTGCATAAGCAACTGGAAATTGCACTGAGCCAGATACAAGCACATTACAGCCAAACTTCACTCCTTGAATTCCTGACTCCCCATGGTGACTGCAGTAGCATTTGTCAGCAGAATGATTCGGATGCTCCGTAGAGCCAGAACAAAATTAATACTAGAAAGGCTGGATTACAAAAACAAATGAACTTTCAAATTCTGCTAAATGGAAGAAACCAGATCATTAAGAATGACAGACTGATGTATTTAGTCTGATGATGACATAAGTAGCCAGAGCATCATCTCATCCATTAAATGCTGCCTTCATTTCCATTTCTGCTACAAATCTCTTTTTTCCTCAGTAGATGCTCTAGTTTTGGTAGCGTTAACTATTAGTAGAGATCTGTCAAATATAAATACAAGAGCCCCTGATCATCCTAATTATTAGAGTTGTTACAATACAGCTGTTTATACATCATAAAGCAGATGGGACACCTCAAATGTAAATTTCCAGTAGCCTTTGAGCCCATATAAAAACTAGAAGAATTTGACACTATTAACTATATTCTATATTTAACTATATGGGCTATACAACAGCAGAGAAGTTCCAAATAATATTCAAAACCTTGACTGACATAAAGCAATGCCCAGTTGTCACAGAACCACACTTTGTCTGGCATGATCTCCAGCAACTCATGTTAACCTGATTTTTAATATTGGTATTTCTGGTCATGTACAACTTGTCTCAAGTCTTAACCTTCTGCTGTTATCAGGTGCAGAATCTCAGTTTGAGGCAATGTGAATGAAGTAGCTCATAAGCACTGGGACTAATTACCAGTTCCCTCCCTTTCAGGTGATTTCTATTTTGCCCATTTTGACTTTATGTCTAAATACTATCAGAACTATTGTGCAGCTCATGCTGAATGGAATACTAACATTTACATGAAAGATAAGTATTGTGCATAACCTCACTTCAGGGAAGCCTAAATCTAAGCATAAGCCTTATGACTCCAGGTAAGAAAGAACCCTTGAAAAATAGAACATGACCTCTGCTTAGTTTTTGCAAATATGTGGAAACTCCGAACCACCATTCACTGATGACTCCTCTCTGTCAGAGGGGCCAGTATAAGACAGCAAACTGAGTTGCTCCTTTTCCCTTACGGAATGAGTATAGTTCTTTTGCTTCCACAGGCTGCCTCTTTCCACCAAACCAGCTGAAATGGAGGGCTACCTTCTGTTTAATTTAGATGAGAATGGATGACAGGCTTTAAAGCTGGTGGGGGACAGAAGCAGTCATCTAACTGTTCTCGTCATGCCAGAGGAAATGTGATAGCATGCACTGAAACAAACAAACAAGATAGGCATTTCTGTTAATGTCTTTTAGTTGTGCCGGGGCTGAAATGTTGGAAGACTGAACTGGCTTTACCTCTGCCTGTGAGATATGTACAGCATGGAAAACAGTAGTGTTCCTTCCCCCTTTTGAACAAAAAACAAGTACAGACAGAGAAACATTTCTTAATATACTTAATAATACAACACTTGGTTCTTATTCTCCCTTATTCATACTTAACATTGTAGTTTTAGGCAGCAATATGAGAAGACAGTATAACAACGGTTCCTCAAGCATTCGGATTTTAAAACAAATTCTCTTTGACTGTCTTCAGCTCTCTATTGTATTATTAAATGTTTTAAGCCCTGATTTGGCACAGACAAGGGGACAAGCCTAAACAAAGGGTATGTTTACTTCCTAGTATCTCCAGTGCTTTTAAAACTAAATTTGTTTACCATTAAGTATAGGCATGAATCTTTCACAAGTGAGTGGGTGTAGAACTTGTTCCAAAGCCTTGTGGAGTCAACAAAAAGGGTTACATTAATATTCTTTGTTTCAAAACAAACCCTAAAAGAGAGAGCCTTGCTACTTCAGTGTTGAAATTAACCAGAAAACAACTTCAAACTGCATAGCAAAAGAACCCAGAATCTCTGAGGTTTTCTGGAGAACCTGGGTTTGTAGGGAGGATAAGACTGTCTTAAAGCACTGTTCTGCTTGACTTTGCTGTCTACACAGTGCTCAAGAGGTGAAGCTAGAACAGCATCCAGCATTTCAGGAAATTCAGTCTTTGTAGTCCACATGTCAGTAAATGAATTACACTTTCCTATAGAGACAATCCACTAGAGTGCAGGCTTTATCCGCAACTAAAATAAAAGAGATAGCGAGGACGTATTCGTGCTCCTCTGTGGCAATGTAGAACAGCCAATGGTTACGAAATGAGCCCACAGCAGAGAGAAGAGCATGGAGGTGCAGGGCACTTCTATTTCCAGGGAGATGCTGCTGCTGGCAGGTCCTTTGGCTGCATGCCAAAGCACAGATCGGTATCCCTCTCCCACAATGTCCTCTCTGATTTTAGGGAGTTGTTTCAAGTTTTGCCAGGGGTCCTCCTCTGAGTCCAGATCATTCCTAATTCCTCTGTTTTTGTCCCCCTTGCTAAAGGTCATGTTAGCCATGGATATTGGAAGTTTGTGTTTCTAGTGAAGTTTATGAATTCTTTTTGTCCAAAAGCATTTTTGAGAAATGCAGCTTTGCCAAATCTCTTTGTTTTATGAAAGTACTTCAAACTCAGGAAAACATTCCTTTTTCCCATTTTAGAAAAGACATTGTAACCTTTCATTTCTCTTAATTTTTTTTTTCTTTTTTTTTTTTTAGAAAATTCTGCTTTTCATCTTTGTTATTCTTCTACTTCTTGCTTTTTTAAAATACGGTTATCTTGGAAAGTGAGGAAAGAGCACTGAAAACCTAGGAGAGGGATGAGAGTAAAGAAAACAGGGAGGGACTCCTCTCTCCTTTCATTTTCCTCTTCCTCATGTTTTTTTCTGACCTGTGTTCTCTCATGGAAAAAGAAGCACAGCCTCTAACATAGTTTAAGTCAGCTTCAAAGAAGTGAATGCAGGGCCCTTCACATCTCCCTGCCCAGATGTACAAAGTGGGCTGCACAGCTGGTAGCCCCCTGCAAGTCTCCTGGAGCCACGACCTGGGAATGTCAACACCCCCAGTATCTCATGTACCTCCCAGGCCTGTCAGGATGTCAATTCCTCAAACTGATCATAGTTTCCTTGGCCACAGTTCTCTTGCTGTCCCATATTCTTCTCCACCTAGGCAGAATAAGGCCCCCCCCCGAACTAAGCCCAACAGGTTTTATGTAATCCCATTAGACATAGTATGTAGGGTGCTGCCCTTGAGAAAAGTATGAGTGGTTACAGATTGTTTGCCCCCAAACAGAATTTAATTTACAGGTCTTCTGGACACTCTTGTCTGATAATTAGTAGCCATAGAAAGAATATGATATTCTGTAAAAATACCATGTTTCACCTACAAGAATTTCCTGCCATGCTAAATTTCAAGGTGATCAGGGAGTCTGGTTTATTAGAAGTTCACAAGCTCAAGGCAACAAAATTTCATTTTTCAAATAACAGAGAAGAAAGTACAAACAACAGTGGCTGAAGTATTTGAACAGGTCACCATGACATGGCAAAGCTACTTCTATGCTTATGAAACAGTGGAAAGTGAATTTTCATCACTGCCAGTTTATGGGGCTGCCATTAAAAAGTAGTTGCAAAGTAATTTCATCTAGTAGTGTAGATGTTTAACCCTAACAGGCAACTAAGTACCACGCAGTCACTGGTTCACTAGAGCCAGCTGCCACTGAAGGGATGTGGAGCAGAATCATAAAAAAGGCGAAAACTTGTGGATTGAGATAAAAACAATTATTAAACAGTTGAAATAAAATAAAGTTATAAATGTAATGAGAAGGGCCACTCTGGTGTGGAAGAGGTTAACCTTTAAAAGAGAAATGTGGCTGCAGATACAGGGCTAATAAAAAACTTGCAGTTTGCTTTTCGTATCATTAATTTCTCAACGTTTTTTTCTGCAGCAACCCTTTAGTGAGTGCAGCTGGTACCACTCACACACCATCCCGCTGATTCCTGTGATTTTGAAGCTCAGTGGAGGGTAGCATTTAGATGTGTAGCAGACGATTGGTGGGTGTGGAGCTGGCAGCAAGCTGTGAAGTGCTACCATTTGGCGGTTGTCTTGTGAAAACCCCATTACTACAAGCATGAGTGCACATCTATTGTGTTAGGAACATTCCTTGGAGCCTTTTGCTAATTTCACACCTTGATTCTTTGTAATGATGAAGGTACCTTTTACATTTTTTAAAGTGTAAACTTTGGTGGCATCACTGCTCATTTCAGTCCTGGTAGATGTATTTGGAACAGGACCATTACTTTCAGTTTTAAAAAAATTAATTCCCACCATTAACATTTAACAACCACAACTGCTGATTTTATTTTTCGGTTTCTTTCTATATTTCTATCATCTGGTTTTCAAGATCATAATTTTATGTTTGATTGTCAATGATTCTTTTTTGTTTATATTTTGGTTTATTCTTCCACACAATTGCTAGACTGACACTGAATTTGGGCTTGATATCCACTCAAGTCTACTTGCTTTGCAACTTGACAGAAGACAGAGAGGAAAGGTTCTTCTGCTGACTGGAAGAAAATGCAGTGAAAATTAATTTCGCCAAAATTTCATTATTTTTCTTGTTTTCCCATATTTCTAAATTTCTGTGTACAAACAAAGGGACTTTGAGATGTCTTAGGGCTGCTCTAAATAACCTTGCAACTGGTTTGGGCCCCAGGTACCCATAGTGATAGGAAAAGACTATAATGAAAATTGTCTTTGAACAATTATAAATGCATTTAGTGTTCTGGCATCCCAAACCTGCATAAACAAAGTATCTTAAAATTTACCTCAGTCTCAAAGCCCAGTGAGACTGAGGTTTTTGCCTGCTGTTTCTAGAGAAGTTCCCATTGTTACAATATGCATAGAGACATTTATTTGTATGTCTTTATTCTACATTAGGTCATGGGGAAAATATTTTAAAAGAATAGGCTGTGAAGACTGTACATTACTGGTTCTTGGTTTGGGGTTTTTTTTAATGGAATCTGCATTTCTGCTTAAGACAATCTGGCCATTTAAAAACATTTAAACCATTTAAAACAGTTGTTCTTACTGCATCCTGTAATAAGAATTCCATATAATGCCCAGTATGTACTTCTAAAATCTGGACTCCTGGTGCCATTTTCTGTGCTTCTGTTATGCAGCTTTTTACTGGGGGCTCAGAAAAGCCAGCAGTTTCATGTTTACTGCGAACACAAAGTGGATTGATGGCTCCCAGTGCACCCTAGCTGAGTGCAGGTGAGCAAGCAGAGGCAGCTCTGTTTCCAAGGGATGCACAGAGAGACTTGCACCAGGCTCTGTGTGGAACTGTGATTGCAACACGAGACTGGACTGGAACAGAGAGCCTGCATGTCTGCCCTGTCCCCCCTCACTGCCTGCCCCACCACAGGGGCTGAGGGGTCTGATGGTCACACGTACCAGCCCAGGCCAGCAGCCAGGCCAGACCCTCTGCAAATGCAGACCTGCTGCAGATGCCCTGCACACACCTGCACTGGGCTGCTGCACTGACACGGGTTGCAGCAGAAACACACCTCCAGAGAAAAGAACGAAATTGCACTTTGTCAGGGGGGTGACAGAGAGGGCTGGAGAACAGAAGGAGAAAGGAGAACAGGCAAGCAGCAGGCTGCCTTTTTTTATTTTACTTTTTTTTCAAGTGGAAGGCGTTCTATGCTTCCCCCAGCAATGTAAGAGGTGCTGCCAAAGTGCTAAAAGGGAAGAGGGAGGCATAAATAGAAATGTGAAAGGGACACTTGATAGAGGAAATTCAGACCAAAAAGAGAAAACCTGGAATTGTTTCAAAGTAAACCTTCCCTTAACTAAGGGGACTTGGTCTGTGAGGCTATGTAATTTGCTATAGCTCATACCCTCTAATTTAGCCACTAGGTGTATTTATACAGAAATACAGAACTAAAAGCAATTCAGAGCATATCAGGAAGTGAAGCTGAATATGTGTTTCTTGGGACTATCTGGTTGAAGTACACTTAAATATCCATTTGGAAATATAGGTTTGGCAAACAGTGTAGCCAGAAAAAGAAAAAAAAACCTATTTTTACTTCAGAACTCCTCAGTCATTAGTGAGATGTGCTGGAAGTATTAATGAATTGCCATTTCAGAAGTTTGTTCAGAAGCTGTCACCACAATGTAACAATGGTACTCTTTGAAGACCAGGGAAAAAAACATTTTTCTACTTAGGAATAGTCAGAGGAGCATTGAAAAATACCTGGAGGTGCAAAAGCTTTGTTTATTGCAGGATTTGCATTCGTCTGTCACGCTTTATTTTTTCCTTCTCTCGAGTAATTCATAAACATTCTCATAAATCCTATTATTTATGGTGGGACAACACACAGACACCAGTGATCCTGCTCTTCCTTCCACAATAAGTAAAGAAATCACTTGAATGTGTATTGCAATGAAAGCCTGACATTGATTTTGTGGGGCTTGGCAGCATTTTTTGAAGCAACAGGTTGCTGCTGCAGGTAGAGATTATTTGTATAAAGCCAGTGCCCTCAGGGGTGCTGGATTCACACAGTGTGCAATGCTAAATGTAGTACACAGTAAAAATTATGTTAAGACAAAAATGGAAGTAAGAAATAAGAAACCACAAATGGGAACCAACAGGAAAAGACTGCAAAACAGCAAGATCACATCAATCAGGATAAAATGCTGCGCTTTTGGCACCAATGACCTCACTCTCTTTTGGTCCTCCAGTATTACCTCTCTCAGCACCATTTCCTGAAAAGGTCAAACTTCTTTACCTAAGTCACTTTATTCTCACAATATTTCACCCACAGATGTTGCTGGTGTTCTCCACATGGAAAAGAGCACCCTGGGCCTTAAAATAAGGTCACACACACACTCACCATCACAAGTGTGAAATATCAAGCACTGTCAAAGTGCTAAATGCATCTGATTGGAGCCCACATCTGGTTTAACGAAGGCTGCACCTGGATCAGCTACAAGCTTTGAATTGGCTTATTACTGAGGGTAATACAGTTTGTGCAGGAGCACTGGAGAGGTTTTTCATGCATCTTTACGTACAGGCATGGGATTTTAAATTTATAATAGATGCAGGGGCTTGGTTTGTTATGGCTGGAGATATTCTATATTATTTTTTAATTTTGCTGGTGCATTCTAGAGGACAATGTTAAATGCTGTAGCTTGTGAGAGTCTTTATAGAATTTAAATACAAAATTCATTGAGGGGTTATCTGTCCAGCATATCTGATTAGATAGAAATGGCATATAATAAGATAATTTTTAATATAGTTCATATATTAATCCAAAGTTAACTGTTATCAATTTGTCTATGGTTTATAGGCCATAGCATTTACACAGAATAGGTAATACATTACTCTGGAGTTAATAAATAACCGACATAGTAACAGTATCTGTTATTGACACAAGAATATTTGCAAATATTAAAGCAACTTATATAATGCCTGTAAAAGCTTTCATTTCCTTAATGTCTGGACTAAATGTAATCATGAGCCACTTAATGGCCTGGAATGATGTCCTTTTTACACCCAAACACATAAGCTTATGAAGAGGGTAGGTGAAGAGAAAAGTTGTATGGTTTACTGAGGAATCCATCTCTGGCTGTTGTGTTTACTTGTAAAAATTCCCAACATGCTGAAAGGCAATTATCTGCCATTGAGTACGTTCTGAAAATCTGTGGCATGGCAACAAAGACCATAATTCATATTTAAGAGGATGGGGTCACAGCTGTGGTCACTCCCTGGGCTTTTGTGGATGGAGTAGAAATTGCTGCAATGTGATGGATGATCTTGGGCTCCCACAGTTTGGACAAACCTGGCAAACACTACAGTCAGGAATGTTCCATTCTAGATTAATTTTACCTTCATGTTATCATTTCAGAATGACCTGAAATATTCATGAAGAAATTAGTCCAGGCCAACCTGTAGCTAAGGTGTTTGACCAATCTCAATGTGTTTAATTCATCTGCACCTCTTCTCTACCCAAAATTTGGAGCTCTGTTCCCACGCATTGGTTTCCCCAAAACTTGTGTCACTCAGCTGATTCCTTTTTCTTCCATGTTTCACATCTCATGGGACAGTTCACAGTCAGGATGAAGAACAGCTGCTTATTGCAACTGTTCAAGGCAAACATGTTTCTTCTCTTTGTGCAATTCTTCAGTGAAACACCTGCAGCCTGGACAAGAGCATCCTGGTACTTGGTTCAGCCCTCACAGTGCTCTGTTTGTTAAAGGAGATTTAAAATTACAAGGCTACAGCTAGGGCTTTCCTGAGGGTAGTTGCAAAAGCCAGTTCTCTACAGATTCTGCTCCAGAATCTGCTCGGGAAGATCAAGCCCACAAAGAACTTCTCACTGTTGGCACCTTCCCCATGTTTCCTGGGGTTGAAAGAGGACTTGATTTACACTGAGTTTCAAACTAAGCAGATTGACATCAAAGCAACGGAAATCAGGCCCCAGTAAGTGGTTTATAAATGCAGCCTAAGTGTTTTGAATCAAAACAGTTCTTTCAGTGAATTTGGAGGGGTATGTCTGTTGTCCCTATCGCTGTTAGTTTCTGTCTTGAAAACACTGAAAGGTCACTCATATGAAATCCACTCAGGGGATCATAAGAAAAAAAGTTTCCATTCCTGAAAAAAACCCTTACCGGTAGGTTTTCCCTGCTCTCTTTTTTTTTCATGATATTACTTGGAGAGGATAGTAATCTAAACAAGAAAGGTATGTATGGATTGTCTCAGTAAAACCTCCTGTGGGTTGCATCGTACAAAATTAAGGAACAGAACCTCAGCTCGTGCATGCTTTACTCATCCCAGATGTAGAAGACAAGGCTTTGCTCTGCAAACTTTGCAAACAGCCTTGAGACCCCTGAACAAAGAGCTTATGCAGAGGCACCCAGTGAGGACCGGATGTCTGGCTCATAAAGTACTTAACTGAAATGACAGCAATATATAAGTTTGGTGGATGTTTTTTTAGGAAATGTGCTATCTCTATGTGTATATCTCTAAGCTGTCAATGACAACATTTCCTTCCACAGCTGAAAGAACAGTGTCTTTTTGTAGTACTGGTGCATCAATTGGCTGCACCAAATAGCAAAAAACAAATACAATGTTACAAGGAAGAAGGAAGGGAAATCAAGCTTTTGACATAAACCTTCTGTGTAATGACATCTGAAACATCGTGGAGTACATGTGTATAAACACAGCACAGAAGATAAATAAGGCTTCAATAAATATTTTGTATTACAATTTACCCAAACAACAGAATTATTTAAAATCCAGTCTTCATCCGGATTTGACTTTTGGAAATGGATCAGCTGGGATATCTGATCAGATGAACTAGAAACAGCAGGGTTGTTACTCAGGAGGTGATGCACTGAGGTGTTCCAAAGAAGCACTGTGCCTCAGAGCAATCTTGCCTTTTGTCTTCATCTGCCTGAAATGGCTGAGTAGGCACAGTCATACAGATGCCATCCTGCTATGTGACCAGTAGGAGAAGGAAAACATTTCCCAAAGGAAGAGCTTAGACCTTGATAAACTGAGGTAAAGAATGAAGTCCAAAAATGTAGAGGTGCTTCTGTCTCTTTCTGCCATTGAAACCCTTCAGAGATGGACCCCAAGACTGGCTTGCTGGATATGAGAGTAAATGCAGAAGGTTGTGCTTGCACCGGAGCCACTGCCCACCTTGAGGGAAGATGTCTGCTGAAGATGTGCAATGGGGTGTTTTCTGCAGGAAGTCTGAATCTCCAGAAGCCTGAATCTCCATTTCACATGTGGAATAGCAATATTCTTTATTAACAGTCCTCCACAGAATGGAAGCAGGTTTTCCCACATGCTATGGCAATAGAAGAAGACTCTTACACTGATGGCGGTTATTTTCATTGCAAGCAGAAAGACAAGATCTCCTTGTCCACAAATTAATGAATGAACCAGGGAAGATTTTTTTTTCACTGTATCAAACAAGCCTATGTAGAAGCTCATAACAGGAAATCATTCTCATACAGAATTAATTTTTCTATGTATCTGTTCTCAAAACACTATAGATTTGATAAATTATTCTTTCAGTTTCAGCTTATCTTTTTAAAATGTAAAATTCAAACAGTCCTTTTCCCCTGAACTTGATTTAGAGGAGAACCTCCGAAGAATGATAATAATTAAAAAAAAAAAAAACCAGTCATGATTGAAACTCTTCTTTGAGCAATATTGCCATTAAAATGTTACATTTTTTAACAGCCGTAAGGCATGTCATACCCTTTTTACTGTTGCTAAGAACGGTAAGTGGACTGTAGCTCACTGATGAAGTAAGTGAAACTGTATAAATATTCAGTAAATTACTCTCACAATGAGCCGTCTGTCTGAGCAAAGGCTTGTGTTATAGTCCAGACAATACTGAGAACTTTCTAGCACTGACTTTAGAGAAGACATACTGTGTAGCCCAAATCCAAACATGACCAAGCTAAGTGCAAGCAAACCAGAGGTGCTTTCCTTTCATTAGAATTTCTCTCTGACCTCTGGATGACAAGGGCATAGGAAAAGGAAGCAATTTTTCTTCCGTCCTTGGGGAAAGAACATTCGAAAGAGATTTCCTTTGACTGGTCTACATCATCTCTCTGGTGCCTGATGTGAAACTCTGGAAGACCACCCTTTTTTACCATTCATCACAAGCACTTACTCACTTTTTCTCTATGAAGGGCCCTGTATGAAATTCACAAAAGCCTTAGATGGGTACTGCAGGTAGCTGGATGAGATCAATCAAAAGATTTTAGCACTTTAGAGAAAATAAGTGTCTTACTGGAACACTTGTTCCAACGTCAATCCTTCTGATCTCCTTAAATTTTAAACTATTTCCCCTCTTTTTCTCATCAAAAGCTGTAAAGATCAATTAACAACATTCAATGCTATATCCTTCTTAAAGTGTTTTGCTAAAAGTTTGAGAAGAGAAGGAGTTTTTTTGATCTTATGACAAGTTTAAAAATATATTTAGCACATCAATTTTTGTCATTTTAAGTTGCCACATGCATTACAGAAATAACAATTCTTGTGTACTTCCAATACTTGTGGCCTGTTTAATCATGGTACGGCTATATGTCAAACTCTTTGTTCTCAGAGTCACAGGTTCCCACAGAGCCCTTGGCTATGACCAGCAAGCCAGAAATCAGTGCAGGACTTCTCCAGATTTCCCTCTCTGGTGATATCCACCTAAGGGCAATTTATGATTCTGCATTTCCTACCAGAGTCCTTCCTAATGTGCAACTTACATTACATAGAGCTTTCTTATTTTTTCTACCTGGACGAACAAGATGCCTCAGCATTCTCCATCCTCTTTCCTGTTGTGCAAGTTCCTGTACTGTAAGGAAGCACCCACCAAGAGTATCATGGTTATATAAGTGTTTTACATGATAAGGTAAGCAGTATTTTCTTACACAGAGTGCCAGATGCATGAGAAGAGAGATGCAGAGTGAGAGAAATGAAGGTACAGGCATAGGAAAACAATTGATTCCTACACTAAACAATTGACCAAAAGTACACTGCTAAGGTCTTTTAAATATGGGCCTCTCAGATGTTACAATATTATGAGACTAACCTTGTAGTCATATTTCTTACAGAAACAGACGTGTATTACATTTAGGGTAATGTAAGGCTACAGCTATTATCAGGGTACACATTAGGATCAACATTAAGGTTTCAAGGAGGCAAAGAAACAACAGGTAATGTTCACCGGTATCCTAATTTTTTCTTTGTGCAAACTGAGAATGGTAAGATCAAGCTTTCAGAGACTTCAGAGTCACAGCATTAGGAATAAAACTAGTTGTAACTCTGATGAGGGATCAGGATGGAAAATATGACTGACATACAGGGGAAGGAAGGACCTGAAAGCAGATTGGAGTATGTTAACATTTTGAGCTTCATATTGTAACAAGTTTCTGGAGCTACTTTTAGGAGTCAGGGAGATAAGGGAAAACTAGAAGTATATGAAATTAGGGAATTCAGGGAAGATCAGCTGTACTGTGCTGAGAGCTGCCATCAGCCTGGGTCCATATTTTCTGGTTCAGAAACTTGGTGTGCATCTTAATGCGATTTAGGCAGCTAGAACCAAGTGCTCACCTCTCATGAAGACATTCAGGACAAGTTTCCAAAAGGACCTGCAAACAAATGAGGCATCAGTTACAGGGATGCTTTTAGGTCTTCCATTTTTAATGGTCTGTAAGCTATGCCTGGGGGATTATAATTAGAATTTAGTCTTCATAAAATTGATTAACTGGACAGACAGATGTGTTTAGAACAATCACCCAGTTACTTTTTTTTTTTTTTTCTTTCATATTTATAATGGGATTGGTGTCAAGAAAAGGAAATTTAAAAGTTCAAGCAAAGAAGTAATTTAAAATTTCCAGTTAAACTTTTTTAGAATTACTGGTAGTCACTTGGCCCCAAAATTACTTTTAGTTCTGGATTTCATGTGTATGACTTGGTCAAGTGTCAGGTGTCAGGTGTTGATTTAGGTAGATAATTGGAAGAAATTTAAAATAGGTCTCTAGATATGTGGGAAGTTAGTGTCACCATTATGCCCAAGATATTTTGCTCTTGGTTCATACATATCTATGACATAAGGTTCATGTTTAGACTATTCCTAGTGTTGGAATTAGCAGTGTTGTGGTATTTGAAGTAAGAAACCATCAAGGAAGTGTTGAGTTCTGCTTTAATGTCACTGAACTAGAGTTTTGCTTGCTTAAAATCCTCAGCACAGGATGATGTTGAGTTTTGGGTTTCAAAGAGATCACCAGACCAAATGTAAGACTGTTGCTAAAACAAGAGCTGTGATTAAGGTTGAAGTTCAGGGCGGGAGGAAAAACATGGAAGGAAAAGTCTAAGAATAGTACAGTAGCCTAAGTTAGGACCTTGTGTGGTTTGCTGCATATTTTTATCTCTTGGGTTTCTGGTGTGGGTGAGGCTTTGTCCTAGATTATTGGTGATACTCTGTTAGGAAAAGTGAAACAGTGAGAGACTACCAAAAAACCAAAATCAGAAAACAGAGTAAAGGTCAATCAGCACATGGATAGTGTTTGAACCGTGGCCAAGGTTTTGTTTTTACTGCATTCTCCTACTCTGAAGCCTAACCCCAGGCACCCACCACCCTCCCATTAGTCCCATGGCTCTTCCCAATTCTTTCCTGGTGTTAGTGGCCCAGGCAGGGAGAATCTTGGGTTCTGCTGAGGAGCATACCTAAGGCAGATTGGAAGGGGAATATATTTAACATTCTAATATTCCCCAAATATTTGTGGATTAAAATTAAGTAGTAAGGGGACAAGCTCTTCACTATACCTCAATTCTGCTTAATTAGGTGTTCTCTGTTTCTGACTCGAGCCTAACACTTTGATTTCTGATCCTACTTGTAATTTAACTAGCCCATCATTAATTAAATATGTAAAAACACTGGAAGACTAGTGCCGAAGAAGCTTTTATGTTACTTAAATGGCCTTTAGGTGTGATGCTGATGACACCTGGGATTATTGTTTATTATAGTCTTAAACCAAGACATAACTCTCACAATAGATACAGACAGAGCTTTAGTCTTAAGACAGCTGAGAATCTCAGGCCTAAAATATGACAAAGATTCTTTTGAGCATCAATCCCCAAATTTTCATTGCAGACCACTTGCCATCTTTTCATTACCAGAGCCTTTGAATAAGCAGTCCAACATTCTGAAAATCAGAGTTAAATTAAAATAAACAAAAGATGTCATATGAAAAAAGGATTTGAAAAAATGTTGGGAAAAATATGCCACTGTGCACCCTTCTTCCCCTTATCAGAAATGTACTTGAAAGTGACTGCTGGTTAGACACCCAAGCTTTGCCAGAATGACAAATTTAAAGCTGAGAACCATGTTGTGATCAACCACAGATTTCCTTCATTAACATCTTCATGTTCTATGGAAATATTAGCCCTTATCTGGGTCTCAAAGCAAAGGAGGACAAGAAGATTAAATGATTGCATGCAGTCCTGTTGAAAACAGCCTTGAGGATATTAATATTTTTTGCATTATAACGACTGCAGTAAAACAGAACACTAGTCTACAGTTTTTGTTATTTCTGCCACAGTCTAATAATATCTAGAAAATTTAAGTTTAAAAATTAATATGTACACCTGTTGTGCAAACAATGTCTTCTTTAGAAGGCAGGTGGAGTACTGTACAGGTTAAAATATTTGGGGATTTCTAGCAGGGAGGATATATTTCTCAGCCTATATTTATACATGAAACCTGGGAGCTTGAAAAAGCTAAACATATACCAAATTCCATCTGTGTGCAAAATCTCAAATTCATCTGTTTTTTCCTCCATTAACCAGAACCTCAATTTCTCATAGACTGAACCCTGACTCTAATGTGAAGGTGAGCCACCACAGCACTGAGACAACTCCTAAGCTTCAGGGTGGATACGTGATAATCTGTGTGGGTGAAATGCCATTACTGTTTCCATAAACTTTGAAGAAACCTTCTAGGTCCTCAAGGGGGGAAAAAGCAGTAAAAATCTTCCAGGGGAAAAAAAAAAAAAAACCAACAAACAAAAACCAAAACCAATTCAAAAAGCCAAGCCCATAAGATTCATGTCAAGAAGATGTCCAGAAGACGAGAGGAAAGTTGTGTTCCTTGCTCTTATTTCTGTCCAACAAAACCAGTGAGTCCTCCACTGGGCCCCATGTGACAAGAAGCTTTCGTCCTCCCTCAGCAGGGGAGTCCCTTGCTGTTGGCTGCCAGCATGGGTGATGCATGCTGTGAGCAGGCTTTCTCTGCATCCTCGTAACAAAGCACATTCCCGGCTGGATTACTCATACTCCACTGCCTTCTGTTTTTCTTCATGTGCACTCATTTGCAAGCCATTAAACAAGAGACACAAAGCTGTCTGTAAAATTGGGTCACGTGTCTGTTGCCCTGTCAAGCCACTGAGTTTGCCAAAACTAGGATTTTCCAGCCATCACAATGGATTTTTAAAAGCTCCATCCATGACAAAATTAACAAGAACAACAAAAAAGTGGGAAAAGGGAGGTAATGAAAAACAAAACAAAACAAAACAAAACAAAAAAATTTAAAAAATCCTCCCATTCCAAAAACCTGTGGTGCCAAGAAGATGAAGCTAATATCCTGTTACATTTTTTTGATACACTGAAGTACTGTTCTTTACCATGACTTTTTTTTTTCCAACACAAGCTGACGTTTCTTACTATGTTTAATTCTTTTCTAGCTAAGATGTGTGTGGAAAGACAATTCTAATTTTATAGAATATCAATTCTGCACAGCAAAAACTTCTTCTGGGCTGAACATGAACTGAGCCCTGGGATCACAGAGTAGATAAACATTTACCCAAATCATATGTCAAACTGGCCACTGCTGACATTCACTCAGGTCTTCAGAGTCCAGACATATAGCACCTCTTCCTTTCCATGAACTGCACTTCCCTTCCGAGCTCAGGGATCTGTCTGGCTTTTGGGAAAACTGTGTCATGTTCAATGGGGTAAGAAGGATTCTCGACTGATGAATTCCTGAGACAGGAGAATCTTAAAGGGAAGCGAGAGAATGAAAGCTTGCAAAACGGATGTTATTAGAATATTTTTGTTAAAAAGCAAAAGATTTTTTTCCCCTGATAATAGGTGATATACCTGATTTCACCCATCCTGATTAGTAAGGAAATCAAAGCAATCTGGCTATGACCACTGCTGGCAAATCAGGAAAGTGCCTCATACAGGGCAAAAGGGGAGAATGAGACAAGTCAGAGGTTGTTCTGAGCTGCACCTGGGAGATTTTACTTTGGGGTAGAGGGATGCCATCAAAAGAGAACAGCAATGTCATCCCTGTGTACAGATTTAGATTTCACTAGAATTTGTGGGGAAATCATGTGTTAACCCAATAGAAAAGCTTAAAAAAATAAAACTTTGCTGTCATCTTCGGGTTGCTATCATCCTGCACCAAGAGACTGTGAGACCAGAAGTATGATGGGAGCACTGGGTCTGGGTAGCAGGACCAGTGCTGTTTTTCTCACCCAAAGGTAAAAAGCAGTCAGTAAAAGTCTCAGCCTGCTTTGCTCAGAATGGTTATGTACTGTCTCTGTGCTGAGTATGAATAACATCACAAAATTATTTTTAAGAACAGTAGTCCAGAACCTTAGCACTGTCAGATGTGTGCCTGTTGCATTGCACTACAGTCTTTCCCCTTTTCTGCCCATCTTTTGTCTCTGCTGGAGCACAAATGGAACAGAAAACCAGACAGAAACCAGTGAGGTTACAAATGATTGATCCTTCCTTTCTGTGGTGATGCACTCTAGCTGCTGGAACCAGTGAGGGAGCACACTGACAAGATCTCCATCGTGAGCATTTTCTAATGAGCCAGAACTGGCTGTTTCATATGAACCTGGACCAGGTTACAACCACGGGCAGAATTCACCTGAAATCTGAGAAGATATTTTGATAATTTTGATGACATAGTCAGTTGAGGGGAAAATGAAGGTCTTGCTTGGCTTCCAAGCTTGCATGTTAAAACCTACATTGGCATTATCCAATAAAGAGACAAAACAGAACCATCAATTTAGTCTTGCTCCTCCTAGAGGAGCCCAGGCCAATGCTCCTCCAGTGAGGTGAAGCTGCTGCTGAGCAGGTATTTTGGCCTGAGCAGTGAAGTAATAGTCTGCTATGCATTTTAACTAACATTAATGTCTTTTGCCTTCACTCTGTGAGATACATTTGTTCTTTTATAAGGTAAGAACATGAGCTCCAACTGAAAGATCTATGTAGCAGTACACATTATTAACTCTGGGTTTTGGACATAATAAATTAGCTTCAGCTACTGCAGCTCTGTAAAGTTACACTGGGATAAACTTGAGTCAGTGTTCTTAAAAGTCTCTCTAATATTCCAGCATAATTTGATGGATGGCGCTGGATACAATACAAAATATTTCATTTTCTTGCTGATTATTATTTTATATTTTTCCTTTGCTAGGCAGAAGTCTAGGTGGAAAAGCTAGGCAGCCTACCCACACTTCTAGCTCTTCCTGGATTGAGAGCAGCCCTGAAGACAAGGAGCTAGGGATGTTGCTGAATGAAAAATTCAACGTGACCCAGCCATGAGCACTCCCAGCCAGAAAGCCAAACATGTCCTGGGCTGCATCCAAAGCAGCATGGGCTACAGGGAGGGAGGGGATTCTGCCCCTCTGCTCTGGCGAGGCCCCACGTGAAACCCTGCATCCAGCTCTGGGGTGCCAGCACAGGAAGGACATGGACCTGTTGGAGTGATTTCAGAGGAGGAACATAAGGATGATGGCTGGAGCACCTCTCCTATGAAGACAGCTGGAAGCATGGGAGTTTTTCAGTGTGGAGCTGAGTAGGCTTCTTCAGGGAGACCCGAAGCACCTATGGCACCTTCCAGTATATATATATCCATTTATATACTGGAAGGTGATATATATATATATATATATATATATATATATATATATATATATATATATATATATATATATATATATATATATTATATATATATCTATCTATCACCTTCCAGTATATAAATGGATCCTACAAGAGAGCTGGGAAGCAACTTTTAACAATGGCGTGTAGTGATAGGATAGGAGTTAGTGGCTTTAAACTGAAAGAAAGTGGGTTTAGATTAGATATCAAGAAGAAATTCTTTACTGTGAGGGTCTTGAGGCATTGGCACAGGTTGCGCAGAGAATTTGTGGGTGCCCTGAAGCGTTCAAGATAGGATAAGGTTGGATATCAAATATATCCAAGGTTGGGTAGGGTTTTGAGCATGATCCAATGTAAGGTCTCCCTGTCCATGTTGAGGCAAGTTGGAACTAGCTGATCTTTAATGTCCCTTTTAATCCAAACTTTTCTGTGGTTACGAGTATTGAGTTGGTTAAGCTGTTTTTCCTCTAGTGGTCTCTCCCCGTTAAACCCGCCCAATGGGCTTGGTTTATCCCTGGCTGGCCACACCCTGTCCCATTGTACCTGTCCCCTGATGGTAACACCCCCAGCAGGACTCAGGATAAAGGCTGGGGCTTTGGGGTCCTCCAGGATCTTTTGCACCCCCTTGAGAAGAATAACAACCTCTGCAAATGTGCCTTTTTGGACCTTTACTTCAAACCCCGATGCTGAGGGTCAGAGACAGCAGAGAGCCTCTCTGCTTTCTACAGTTCAAAGACTGTTTGCAGCCTGAGAACGACAGCCCCTGACTATGCAGCTGGGCGACAAGGCTATCCGGGCTCCCCAGACCAGTAGCCACACTCTTCTATAATTCTATGATTTTGGAGGAATGAGCAAGCAGCTAGGAAATGGCACAGTGTACCTGCAATACCTCTGCTATAGTCCTGATTTGTCAGACAGCTCCTCTGCTACGGATGTGTGCAACCATGGGAGGATCACACAGTCCTTGCTATTGCTACCTAATTCCTGTTTTGCAACACTGAGCTTTGGAAAGCCTTGGCATTCACTGCTGAAAGTGTTTAAAGACTCCTCTGTTTGAAAGGAACATTCCACAGACACTCTTCCTTTCAAGAGAATTTTTTCATTATTTCCAGTATCTATGACAGAGGTCATCTTCCTGTGCCATCCAATAATAGATAATAATTTGTTTTCTCACAATGGAGGACCCTGGAAGAAACCTTTATGTATTTCTTAGAAATGTGATAACAGAGTTAACTTCTAAGCATGAAAATATATATGACCTTAAACATCATTGTGGAATATGTTGCAGGTATTAAGCATAAGTTCTGACCCAGTGTGTAAGTATTCAAAGGATTCCATATGGAGCATAACCTTTCTTGGGAGTGATTGTGCAGATTGCCTTGTAGTTTCCTGTGTTGTGGTATTGAAAGTCTATATGTAACTAAAATACAGCAATAGATTTTTGGTGAAAGAAACCTTACATGAGAAAAAAACAATCTCATGAATATAGCTAAAATACCTTAACAAGGCAGAAAACCTGTGTCTAAATGTCTTACTGTCATATATGTCTTTTCTTTGTTGTTGCTCAGAACAAATGTCTGTTTACATGCATGTACACACATATATACACATAAAAACATAGAAATGTTTAGTGCTATTTCATCATGAAATAATAGCGAACATGCTACTCTTGTCCACGGGAAGATGGTCAAATCTGCTGCCAGGAAGAGAAAATGCTTTATATGTAGAAAGTATAAAATGTACTTAGGAGTAAATCCTGTATGCCTGGGTGTATCTGAAATATGCACATTTCCCAGCAGATTTTGCTGTCACCATGAACAGTAGTAAAAGTTCTGTTAATAGGAACAGGAACAGGATCAGACACTGATGTCTTAGGATTTTGAGACTTACAGTGTACAGGGCTGAAAAAAATAAATTCTTCATTACTGATGTGAATTTGGGTATCATGCAGGCAACAAAGACTGGAAACTACCTATTGTGCCATCCTTTTGTGTTCAGACATTGGTCAGAGACAGTCACGCCAGACAAAAAGCAACCCATTTAGGATAAGATTGAAGGAAATGGTTTTATCTAAAGTTTGTCCTCTGGTCCCAGAGAATTATTCGGAGAATGGTTATGGAGCTTTAGGGTCTCCCAAAGCTGATCCAGAGAAAGGCTGATCATCACTTGCTTAAATCTGATAGCATCTGTTTGACACTGCATAAATTGTTGGGCAGCTGATAAAATGCCATGTCTCAAAATAGAAATCTGACAGTCCAATGAGATGGTCTGTTCCCCTTAAGTTGCTTTACAAGGTAGTCCATGGTAACCACTGAGAAACCCACTGAAACCAACTCGTTGAACTGTGTACCTCTCCTAGAGACTATGGAAGACAGTGTCCGGCGAGCGGAAGATATCGCGCTGTATGGAGGACAGGGTCACCTCCCCCCCCCCCGCACATAACCAATAGTCATAATAAGTTAGCCAATAGTATGAAGCTGATTGCGTAAGCAGACAGATATGATGACAAAAACTGTAAGATATATAACACTGTGTAACCCTGAATAAACTGCCATTTGCCATCCATCACACTGATGTTTGTGAGCATTTAGCCGGAGCAGTCTGAGGTCACTGACCGTGCCGTTCCTGAACCAGGTTGCCGCACCTCACAGAGGTGACAAGAGACAATGTACATTTATGGGTCTGGGCCACATATAGATTACAATTTTATTAGTAGGATAGCTACAAAACCAGAAAAACTTTCTTTGGAGAGAATCAGCATGACTTTCCAAGCCAGGTTTTCTGAAGCTGCAGAATGATCATAATGCATAAAATATGCCTGTCCATTACTAAGCTCCTGTGACCTGTGATGTCCTCATAAGAGAGAGCTGGATGTGGGTGTGTTTGCAGAGCTCCAGCACTCCACTGATCCATACTCTGGGAAGGCCGTCAGGAACCTCCCAAGGCATCTGGATCTTCCAGAAGGAAAGTGTCAAAGTTCTGTAAGGGATTTCTCAGCTGTTCTTTATCTGATTTACAATCTTTTAGCTTATTTACCACCTGCAAAGACAGAAATCTTTATTTTTCCTAATATTCTTATCTTACTACTTCTCCCACTATTTTTCTCTCCTGTGCTACTTGGCAGTTTTTATGCCTGCAGGTAATTAAAATTTGTACATATACACCTGTATTCTGAAAACAAGAAATAATACAGGAAAAAAAGAACATGTAGATATAAAATAGCCATTATATTTTACCATTTTTGAAGTAAACTCTATGGGAATTTTTTAACTTACCCAGTTTTGGAAAGGTATTCCATTTTCCTCTTCTGAGCCTCCCTCTCCAATTACAGATTGGTAACAGCAATTCATAATGTAACTTAGATTTGAAAGATTTTTTTTTTTTCACATGTAAGACAAAACAAAATTAACACTTCCTTTTGGTTGTTCAGTACATTCCCACATATATTAAACATGTGTGGCATGTCCCACCACCCAGCTGTCTTTCACATAATTGTGTGTGTTCTTGGAGCCACTGCTGCTAAATATGTGTTACCTCAGTGTGACTTCACTGACAGTTGACAGTGCAAGGTTTACTGGGAGGGATGGCACGCCTTATCAGACAAACACAACCACTACTGACCAAATAACAGATCAGCTGATATGCATCCAAGCTTTCTCTATGTCTGAAACCCAAACAACAGACTAGAAGCTAAACATATGTGGAAATTAATGTTTCATTTCCATCATTAAAGACATTTTGTGTCTGTGCCACAGAGTCAACAAGGTTATAGAACTCTTAATGCCTGGTAGGGGACAGAGAAAGAAAAGGGATTAATTTTTGCCTCTAGGCAGTAATTTCTGAAGTGGAGAAGTTTGGGGGGTTTTTTTGATATTTTTAATACAGACTTGGGAAGGCTATAGTAGCATAACATGCATTCTCCCTGAGTCAGTCCGGTGGTTTCTGTGGTCTGAAATGCATTTGTTTTAGAAGGGAAGCTGAAAGAACACAAGCTGATCAGATAATGTCCCCACATAGATCATGTAAGTAGGAAATGGGTCATTAGTCATTATTCAATGATCTTTGCAGGACACTCCTTTCCCTTCTTCATTAAGACTGCAGGTTTCGCATGGCACATTCACTTCTGCACCATTCTGGGGCCGGCATTCCTGCAGGGTAATTGGAACCAGCTGTTTACCTACAAAAAATACAGAAGGATGAAGCCACAAAAGTCAAATTTCTGTACCCAGAAACATCTCTTTGGAGGTAAGGATGGCTTTTACAGTGATATTTACCTTCTATTTGTCATTAAAACTACTTGTCTTCGTTTGGAAGACAGGTATTTGCTAAGGACAAATAGGATTTTCTCTTGAAATGGAGAATGACAAACTCCTCTCTCTGAGTTGTTATAATTTTAGAATTAAGGGGCTCTCAGGCAAAGATGTGAGGATATGGATAACAGTTCTTTACTTGTGTTTAGCAAGGCAAAGCAGAACAACAATAACTATGAGATGAACAACAGACAGAACCAGGGAAACAGTCCCGGTTTTCTCTGCCGCTGGCACCCTTTCCCCGTTGGTGCAGTTCCCGACACAGGCAGCTGTGGTGCAGAGTCCTGGGATGCTGCAGATGGATCAGGAGCTCCCCGGCAGTGGCTGGAGCTGCAGCACGAGTCCCGGCAGGCAGGGGGTGGGGGCTGAGGCGTGGAGAACACTTGGAGCAGGAGCCAAGGAACAGCGAGGGGGGCAGGAACTGCAGCGGCTCCCGGCCAGGCAGACAGGGGCAGGGTCAGGATTGCCGGGACACACACGGAGAGACCGTGGCAGGAAACCCCGAACTCTGCTTTAGTGGTGCCAGTGAAAAAAAAATCTCTTCTGAAGAATTTGGAAATCACAGCTTGCTGTTTCTTTCTCCCAACAACCACCCCCAAAGAGAAGTGAAAGTCTAGGTGCTTCTCTTCTTTCTCTACTTCAGCTACTTCTTTTGTCTTTCTCAATTATCTATAAGTCCTTAGTGATTAGTTTTTTGGCAACTTATGGGAAAAAAATTTACAAGAGAACCCAACTCCCAACACGACTGGATCATTTTCTTTTCCTGGACACCTATAAATGTGGCCTAATTTCTGTGAAGAGTGAGTGCATTTAAACTCTTTTTGGCAAACAGTGCATTTAAACTCTTTTTTTTCCCCTCCATAAAAACAACCCAGTGTAACTGCATTGTCAGTTCAGTTAAATGATTATATATGCAAGCATTTTCAGGAGAGGTTGAAGAAGGTGTTAACAGTGAAAGACACTTCAAACTAAATATATTCAGCTGAGGGACAAATCCTTCAAAATACCTGAAGCTCAGGAAGCCTTGACAGGAATGTGGATTTGCTTCCTCACTCTCTGAAAGACAGAAACAAACAAATACCACAAGAAAGTTTGAAAGTTACCTGGCTCCTCACACAGACATCTAAGAGTGCTTAATTTAGAGAAGGTGCAATTGCACATAAACCTTCAAATGGGCAACAATCAGTTACTTTGTGCATGTGTTAGGGAGATGGGAAAAAATAATTTTCATTTTTATCCAAAAACCTGAGACATGAGCCTAGGAGGTGGAATAGGGGACCTAGCAAAGCTGATGGAGTGGTTTTGAGAGACAGTAGGAAGGAAATTGTGGTTTCATTGCTTTCTAGGGAAGCAAGTGCAATGCCACTGCAGCATGTATAGAATGAGTGAAGGTGCAGCTGAAACCCCATATCTCAAAAAAGCTGGGGAGAGACCCAGGATCTGTGAGAGTGGGGAAGAAATACCTGAGAGTGGATGCAATTGGAGCTGCAGAAGCAAAGCAGGAGAGGAGAGAAGCTGTAGCAAACATTGTCTTGCCTGTACAGAGGAGAGCACAATGAGCCTCAAGCAGCTCTCAAACACTAGGCTGGATCACTGTTGGTCAGGACTAGACTAGGAACCTGTATGTCACTGTGATGCACAGAGGGAACACAGCAACACACAAACAGGTGTTCAGAGTGCAGAAGAAGAAAATAACTCAAGTTTATTGAAACCTCAGCTATTTATCATTTCCAGGACACTGACCAGGGATTGGCTGTCCAATCCCACTCATCAGATGAGAAATCCCTCACATCATACCTTTAACAAAGGAATGTAAACTTTTTTGTTTATCTTACAATTTCATGAGAACACTGACTCCGTCCTACAGAAACAAATCAGAAGGCTTATTTTCAGGGACAATACCTGTAGACTCTCAGAGCTGGGAGTGGTACTTGTCTGCCACTGAGGCAACAAAGTTTTGGTTAGCATCATGAAATGCATGCAGATATCCACAGCATAAATCAGGAGATTTTCCAGGGTTGGGGTGTTGCTGGGGTCCATCCTGTCAGGCACTCTGTGAAAGTGACTGCTCTCTTCAATACCTATGGTGGCCTCCTCTTTATTTTAGCAGCTCAGCTTTTGTCCCTACAAGGGGACAAATCATTCCATGTTGTAATGAAGAAGCACCATTTGTGTGCAGATTTCTTTAAAATTATATGATATCAGAGTCCTCAGTATTATGACATTTGTCCAGAAATCTGAAGAAATTTCTAGACAGAATTCAGTCATGTGGAATTATAATGTAATGAATGCTGCTAGTAACGTCAAGAATCTTTGTCCTCAGCATTTTCAGCAAATTACAATCAGCAATTACTTCAGCCTTACAATTCTTACCTAGCTGAAATTTCTGAGATTCACCACAAACTCAACTTTAGACAAGCAAAAAATTCCATGGGAAAGTTAAGGAATGATCAAGCTTACCTAAATGTTCTTTCATGACAGCAACGCAAGCAATAACTTATGCTTTAAAAAGAGCATGAGCTATGTCTCCAACAACAGGCCTGTGTTTGTTCCACTTCAGATACTAAAAGCAAAAGTAATCATCCATTTTTTATTTTGTGGCAGCTCAAACACAAGGTATTTTTGTATCTTCTCTGTTTCTTTCCATAAGCATTTCTCACTTAGCCAAAATTCACAGATTGCTATCACTCTGTAAACGAATTCTGCAATGTTTTAGAACCACTCTGTTGCTTTTGTGTGTTTTGCATGGAGAAAAGACAACTGCACATGTCTTGGACAAAATAATTCATTCTTATGAAAAAGACAGATTATGATTCCAGTATGGAAGGGCAGAGGCCTGCAAAACATTTGCAATCCAAGCAAGAAGTGAATCAAACCAAATACAACAGTTTCTAGATGGCCCAAATATCTGTTCAGTACCACTGATGTCTGCCCACATTTGGCCTGCAACAGATGATGAAACCATAGGCAATGACATTGAACTTGAGTAGAGGGATTTGCAAAGCACTTACCTGCCATGAGTGGATTATTGGAAACAGTGGTCAATGTGCCAAGGGATGCTGACATGGAACTTACATGTGGAAAATATTCAAAGGGGAAAGCACTAGGCAGTAACTTCAGAAGTGCTTCCAATTACAATAGAAGTTTTAGAAGGAAGTGAGTGAAAATAACTATTCTAGCATTCTTTAGATAGTCTGCATTATTTCAGAAAAAAATACATTGAAGCCATTTCTTCTAATTAAAAATAATAAGATTCCAGGGAAAGGAAACCAAAACCAGTAGCATCAGCATAAGAAAGAAAAAAGAAAAAAACTGTGAGGAAGATGGAAGCCTAGCGAAGTTAAATAAACAGCATAACCAAGGCTTTGTTTGCAATCCTGGAAGACTGAACATAAGATAATGTAATGTGTTTAAGAGTTTCATAAAATAATGGGTTTGGAATAAAAAAGATATATAAGAATAAGGGTAAGATATATAAGAATATAAGGGTAGAAGAGTGATAAACCCATAGAGCTCACTTAGCTCTGCACTTGAGCTGCTTAATGCAATGATACTTTTGAATTTGGGACTGTACTGGATAATTCAAAATGTTAATGTATTACATATCGTCAGAACCCAGGATGTCTCTCTGACAGTCCCGGATGATCCGAGCTCCAGCCAAGGGGCTTCAAAGCCCTGGCTGGGGGGTCAGAAACCCTGGCATGTAGCCAGGGACTCCTGTGGCTTTGAGTTTGATCCATGGAACAAATTACCACCTGTGAATGAAGAACTAAAAGTCACAAAATGTTAGATAGCATGATAGTAGTATTTATAGAGTGAAAAGAGAATTTTGGAGATTTTACCATGGGGCTTAGAGAGCCAGATAGAGGGATTTAGGTGTTATCCTGTCCTCCTTCCTTCTTCTTCATAACCCCCATCTTTTTGGTGATGTTGACACTTAGGGATTAGATTAGACTATAAGGTAACTGTCTAACACAGGTGATAGGCATTGGATCATAACTGTAAATAACTAACATGTAGTTTGTAGTATAAAAGTCAGTGCCTGCCCCTGGGGCAGGGTGCGTGCCTTGGGCTGCCCTGCTGGAAAGACCTCAGCATCTCTGACAGAAAATATCTTAGATAAGAAACAATAAAGCAACCTTGAGAGCATCAGCCGAAGATTTTTGACTCATTCTTTCAACAACAGGGTTGGGAGACAGCAGATTTTATATATCTCAGGATCATCCTTAACAAAGCACCGCTGAGACAATATGTCTTTGTGCTACGTCATATGTCAAAAATTGTTACTGTCTCATTAAGACCTGGAAAGGGACTTGTGGAGATCAGGAAATGCCAAGACCTTTTTTAGGGTCAGGGTTGTTCAGGCAGGAGCCCTCTTGGCTTTATCTTTCATTCGTGTAGGACAGCTGGGATGCTGCAAGGCACGAGCCTGTTTTTCCTCCTTCTGGGCTCCTGAGCAGGTTGCTTCAGGCAGGTCTCCGAGCACCAGCCCAAGAGGCCGAACTTCACACGGCTGAACTGTTCCGGGCAGGTTCCACAGTCCCTGCTCGCAGCCTGGAGCCGGGGCTGGCCAAGCTGGGACGTTTCCTCCGCTACTTGGGACCACAGTGGGGCAGCGCCGCAGGGGCAGAGGGAGCGCAGCCTGTGCCTTCGGCAGGGCTGCTCTGGGCCTCGGGCCACAGAGTCCGCCCGCAGCTCTGAGAGGCTGGCAGACAGCAGCCGCCACCAGAGACACTGAGGAGGCAGTTCCCTGGTTTTGGCCTCCAGGTTTCCTTTCATTTGATCCTTGTTCCCTGTTGCTGGGGAGGGCAGTTTTTGTCATGGCAGCGTTCAGCAGCTATGTGCCGCACGAGGCTGGATGCGGAGGTGCCCTCTTGGGGCGGAGGCTTCTCTGCCATCGAGTTTTCTTTGCTCCTGGGCAGCCTGCGAGAGCTCACCACTTTGTGTCCAGTGATTACTGCTATTTTGACTGTTTGTTATTTGCTTCGGATTTGTAGTAAACTGCTATTTTTTCCACTTACATCTTCTCACATTCTCCTGTCACCTTATTGGTAGAAAGGGGAGTGGTTAAAAATAAAAGGAAGGGTAACTCATTTTGCAGTGTCTGCCCCTTAAATTGTATTAAACCCAGACAGGCATCCACTGTACCCTAAGAGCCCAGAAATATTTAACATATTTTCCATATTATTACTTGAATCCTTGCTATGCTTTGTGGTGTTTGTCAGATGTTTAAACCATTGCTGCTACTTCCTTGTGACCAGCAGAGAGATCACTTTCAGATCCACAGGTGACACAGCTCTCATCCTGTTCGCCATCTTCTTGGATGTGACATTTCATAAATGGATAATGGGATGGTGGTTGTTGTCAGGGCTGGATCAAAGCCAACAGATGCTACGACAATTGCCTGGATATGAGAGATGTGATTTTGGGCTGTATCTTGTAGTTGAGATATCTGAGTGTTTTTTATGAGGGTATTGGTAAATCCAGTGCAAAGGAGAGAGGCTTTCTGCACCACCTCACACAGAAGAAGCATTTGGTGTACCTGTGGTTACTTTTACTTTTCTGCTGAGCAATGGTACCAGTTGTAGGATCAGACTCCCCTGTGCTCAGTGGTAATTTCCCACTCAAGCAAAGGCATTTTTGGCACTGTTACAAAAGGAAAGTCCCAGTCTGGGAGTACACGCAACCCGAGGTGGAAATGGAACAAGTCCTTGGCAAATCATGACAAAAACTAGGAATAAAAAACCTGATGAAACCAAACCCAAGAATTCAAGAGTTGCAACACTTTCCAAGAAACTGTGCCTCATTACTGCAGACCAGTGCTGGTTGATGAGGGTGTTAATCACATACCTTTTCTTGAAAAAGTCACTGCCATTAAGGTATGTTACCTGTCGTTGTGTCAACCCAATGTCAGTCCAACACCAACACGGCCCCAAGGTTCTTTTTCTTTAATTAGTGCTAATGGTTACCCCAGTATTACCCCAACACTAATGAAATATATGTTATGGAATAATTCGTGCTTATGTAAAATATACGTGAAATAAAGTTGTTCTTGTGAGAAAAATTCTTAAGGTTTTAAAACCACCAGCCAGAACCAGGGAAAAGATTGCTTCACAAATTATGAAACCACAGATGGCAGCAGATAGAAAGACCTCATCAACAAAGGAAAAGACGTGGCTCCGTGCAAAGATGAGCCCTTTCCTGGGATGGTCCAGGAAACACCCAAGCGATGAAAACTCGATAAGTATTGGCCATCAAGATAGCCAGAGTCATCGGGAACGTGAATTCCAATACCAGGTTCCCGTAACTCCATGAACGGCATTCATCGCTTCCCAGGAACTGTTTTTTCCAGCCCAGCACAGAGAAAAGGAGACTACATGAATATGTGAAACCACGAAAGAATAGGAGAAACTCTGCCCCAGGTGAAAAAAAACTGTATAAAAACTACCCCAGCAGAGACAACATTCGTGAACAGAGGGGATCCGAAGTGATAGAGTTCAGATCAGAGTTCACCAGTGCCGACCCCGGGCTCGACGCTGTCCCTTTGATTGTGGCTATCGGCGACCGAATCTTGGTCTCGAAATAAAAACCTATTTTTCTATTAATTTGGCTCTGTCATTTAAGACCTATAACACTAATTAAATTGTGCAACAGGCCAGGAGCACACACCTGACATCCCTTAACAGGGGCTCTTGTGGACGAGTACCCTTCCAGCTGTTTCTGCACTGGAAGGGAATCTGTTGCCTCATGCAAAGAACCCTCCTAACTGAGGTTCTACAGTCAGAGACACTAGAAGGCGAGTAAAGCAGATGCCAGTTGATCTGTTCCTTTGGTGTCTCCAGATTTTTCAAGTGTCACTGTATCCAACCTGCTGCAGCAGACATCATTCCAAAACACCACAAAATCCTGAACAAAAGCCTCAGGATAGCTAGATTAGAAGAAAACAACCTCAACAACTTTTGGTATTATGTAGTGACATCCCTTTTCTTTATTTTACAGTTCCTAACCCTGCAGCAATTGCTTTACTCACATTTTTAAGATTTTTTTTCACCACTGTGAACAGTAGAAACCTTGTAAAAATGCATTTCCTGGGGCTTCATTCATGTTCATTCATTCAGTGTAGCCTCAAGCAAACAGCTGCATGAGATAGAGGATGAACAAGAGAAATACAACTATTTGATAGGAAAAAAACCACAGGAAAAAAGCCCCATGAATAATGTAAAATATTATTTTTCTTTTCATTTTCAATTTGAATTTTGGAGTATATTTATTAAACACTTTGCCCACTGCTGTATATCATTATGAAGGCTACAATGGCAGCAGCAATGCATAGTCTTGTGCTACAGCTGCCTGTGAAGTTCAAGAAACAACTTCATGAGTGGGGATGGGCTCAGGGCTGTACTCTAGAAAGGTGGAAAACTTACTGTTTGTGATGTCCGGCAGTCAGCTCAGAGTCCTAGAACCACAGAGTTCTTCTGGTGAAATTACATCAATCTAACCAAATCCATTTCTTACTATGTCAAAACAAATACAACATATTTGTGAGTTATTTAACTTTTCTTAAGAGTTGTTCAAATGGATTTGGATGTAAAACAAGTCCTAAAAGAAATGTAGTCTCAGTGGGGATTTTTTTTATGATGTTATCTAAGAATTCCTGAATTCTCTGAAAATATTTCTTACCAACTCTGTAGAGTTTTGACCAAAAAGCTACAGAGCTGAGATGAGACTGATGTCTCCTGATTTTTTGGTGCCCCTATTAGTTTGTATTCAGTGTGAGATAGTCAGGACGTGAATTGATGAAGTGCTGTAGTTGCACATGTGAAAATAAAGGACACTTTTTGTATTTGGTGGTAAATTTCTCTAAAAGCTCTGGCTTATGCTAGGACTGTCATGACTGTTTTATTACTCAATGCCAGGTTTGCTATTCCCTTAGTCCATTTGATCTTAATGAGACCCACATTGCAAAAAACTATTGCACAGTCTGTAGGGAATACATACAACCTTGCGTGTTTATTTAATGTTAGTTACTTCAAGACCACTTAAAATGAGGAGAAAGAAGAAGGCTTGATTCCTGCATGCGCATAAGTAAAGGCATATACAAGCTGTGTTACGAGATTAAGGGCTTACTTGGAATTAATTAGTTTCTGCATTGCTTTGAGAATATTATATGCTGGCCTTGAGGAGTGCTGCTGATGTCATCTGCCATGAAAGCACAGCTGGAGCGCAGCGTGAAGGCAGCAAATCCTTGAGACAGAATCACACTTTTGGTATTTCAGCCATGGCTATATGTGGTTTTCTGGCAACAGGGCTGTCTTACAGAAAGGAAGTTTGTTTAGAAGCAGAGACATAGATCTGCCCCCACAGGAAGATGGGATTCCTATCCAAAGGCAGGGTGGCCCTCAGAGCCAGTGTGGCACAGCCATGTACTGGCTCCCATGCACTCAGTCAAACCATGGCCTTTTGGGTCTGTCTGCATCTGCACATCGGCATAAAAAAATGATGAACAGTTCTCACATCTGTGTTACAGGGATGTCTGTACCTGAGAAGGACAGAGATGCCAACAAAGCACATGGAAGAATAGATAGACAGCAGCAAAAAGGTGATGATGCTCCCAGTTTGGTCCCAGTTAAGCGACAGAAAGCAAAGGTTTTGACAGAAATTATATCACTCCAAGTCCTGCATATTGCCTTGAACCACAGGCTAGGAATCTGGGCTCTGAAATCCACACTTGGCATGTAAATCCTAAGCCAAGAACCCTCTGTACAGGGTAGATCCTCACAAAGGAGAAGGAGCAATACCTGGTTGGAATGAGGACTAGATATACTCTGAATTTTCATAGTTTAAAACTTGGAAAAGGAAAAAAAGGGATCAATTTTAGGTCAGGCAAAACTCTGTATAAATCGGAATGAATTAGGCTCTATATTTATTAAGGGCAAAATTACAACTGCAAGTGCACAGCAGTTTTCTACAGTGTTGCCTCACATCTTGTTGGTGAGCAGCATACATCTTTACACTAGCTTCTTTTTCCTATGACACTGCTGTATCCTGAGTGGTCTGACTCCCATCTTCTTAAGATTTGACTTCCTCAACCCCAGTGCAATAAAAAAGCTTTTCCCCAGGAGTCTATTAATAATGTAGTGATCTTTTCAGAAGTGGAGTCAATTTTCTCCTGCTTCAGCCCTTTCATCTTCTGGATCTTGGGCTAAGCATTCTCCATACTGTCATGTGAAATGCTGTTAAATTCATAATCTTGCAGATGTCTTTACTCATATTGATGGAGTTATGCTTTCTCTTTCCCCATTTCTTCATAAAAGAGCGGCATGTCCTATGTATTTACAGCTTAATAAAGGCAATGTCATCTTTCAAATGAAATTTGGCTGCACTGTGAATTGTTTTGTTCTTTTTTCTCTTTCTTTTCCTGCACAGCTGGAAATTAATTCCTCTCCAGTTCTTTTTGGTATGAGATGAAGAGTGGAGAAAGAAAAAAACAAAACTGGCAAGAACAGTGCTTGTTCTCAGTAAAGTGAAATAAGCTGAAGTTAAACAAAACAGCATCGCCTCTGCAGGGTTAAGCTGACTGTTGCGTCAGTACTGGACTAGTGGAGCAGCAGCTGAAGTGTGGGGAGTATAAGCTGGAAATGTTCAGCAGTTTGGTGAGAAGGGGTTGGCTGCTGACCAAAGGTTTGGGCACAGGGCTGTGAAATGCGCACACGCCCTTCTTGGCCTAAAATGGGGGACAGAAAGAAACACCCTGGTGTTTCACACAAACTGTGGCTGACCCCTCATTTGCACTCACTAGAGGTGGCGAAGCTGTGTCTGGATGCAGTAATGCAGCCACCTCCCTCCCTCCCTCCCTGGGAACGGTTAAAAATTACAGCTCGTAAAAGGCATTTGACACAACTGCAAATGATGAGAACACACACTTGAAGTGAAGCTGAGATGCACAAGGCTCCTCCTAAAACACAGCTTGGTGCTGCGGAAGAGCTCAGAGCTTGACTCAGACCAACTCCTCCCATCACCACCACCAGGGCTGCAGAACGGCTCGGCAAGCAGCGACAGACTGAGTCACCAGCTCCCCTGCTTTCATGAAGCTCGCAGGGGAAGAAGTTAAATCAGACCATGAATCCAGTGAGGTTTTATTGGGGTTTTGCTTTTGGAAAGTATGCTGTGGGTTTCTGTTGGGCCTGAAGTTTTTCCACAAGCCATCTCAGCAGCTTCCCTGCCTACTTCTCCAGCCCACTCCTTGCACATATACACAGTGTGAATGGGTATTCTGCTACCATCTCAGAAAACATAACACTTCCAATTAAGATTTTAAACTTACAAGCAGCAGAGGCAAAACCAGAAAAAGAGAAGTACAGGCTTAATTATCCTGAAGCTGTTTAGAGTAATTTAAGTGACACCAGTTGTGAAGATTCTCAAAAGTTAACCACACACCTCCTAATTGCT
This sequence comes from Sitta carolinensis, assembly GCA_032173965.1. Lineage (NCBI taxonomy): Eukaryota > Metazoa > Chordata > Aves > Passeriformes > Sittidae > Sitta > Sitta carolinensis. Next base: position 54,862,139 of record CM063313.1, read on the forward strand.
TTGAAATTCTCCACTGTTCCTGCAAGAGAATTCACATCTGCAAGGGCTGATAGAAAGAAGTCTGAGGAGTCACAAAGAATGAAAGGCTGGCTAACAAAATGGGGAAAACCTGTAGCTTGCTCAAGATGGGACATGGTAATTAGCAGGAAATCCCTAAGGTTCCATAAGGCCCAAAAAATACCAACTCAGACTTTTAAATGCAAAACTCTGCTGTTTTCTTCTGTTTGGCAGCATACTACGTACTTATTAGGACACAATACTCCTATATGTAAAGAGTCATAATGCTGATTAGAAGTTAAATAGTAAAATGCGTTACATCTCTTTGTTCTTTCGGCAGCTTCCTACGTTGGTAAAATTTCCTTGCAGTGAATACTTGTTCTTGAACCCCGCAGTCTTATTCTGTGTATGTTCTTCTTCTTCCTTAGGCTGATGGGTAGAAATGGCACAGAAAGTAAAGAAAAGCAAAATTGCAGAATATAATCAAGACTCAAACACAGAGGCTCTGTTTTGCCCCATCTCTTCTGTTTGGGCTATGCTAAGCAGTGAAAGAACTAGAAAGTTAGAAGAGACTGTACATTCTTCTTATTTAGGCATTTGCAGAGATTCTATATTGATTTCATTGTTTAGATAAAAGTACTCACCAAGCAACAGTGGCCCAGGATTCCATGTAGACAAAACATACAGAAAAGAGGGAGAAAGAACCAGAAGTTACAGATACTAGTCTTTATTTACACTCACTGCAATGCAAAACCCTTTAATGGTCAAAGAGAAGGGGTCATCAGTGAAATCTTGAAAGGCACTAAGAGTCACACTTGAGTTGACTGTACTATGAGAACATACTGCACCATACAATGCTTTCTTGTCCTTTGATAGAAGTTTCTTCTCTTTGTAATAGAAAGTCATTCATATTTAACTTTACAGTGTCATTCATAATTGCATCTATAGTCTCAGTTATTTATTCCTGAACATATTTATTTGCCTATTTTCCCAGAGCTCTCCAAAAAACCACTCTCTTCCATTCTAAAGCAGAAATACGTATCAACAAGCAAATATAGCCATATAATGACAGCCATAACTTAAAATAAATCTGGTAATCACTGTGATAGCTGTCTCCTCAATGCTAGTCTAGCAGGAAAGGATAGGTACTTGCTTCTGTGAGCCATGTGTGACTGTGACACCACCTTTTTAGAGCCCAAAGAAACAAATTTACACTGCACTACTGAATGTAAAAATGACGCAATGTAATGTTTTGGGATTTTTTTGTTCTTCACCCATGATCTTGAAATTCTCACTGCATTTGCAAAAGTGGTTCAGTCCTACAATTCCACAACTATTTCAGTTTCTGTATCATCATCCAAATTAACAGGTGAAACTGTTCAACTGTCACAAAAGCATAAAACCACTCATGTGTGTGCAAGGAGATATTTTTCTTTCACCAACTGCATTTCCAGTTTGCTGTCACTGTGTGAGTGCCTTTGAATTCACTTCCAGTAGAGGGCAGAAATCAACATAATGTTTACTAGGCACAAATGTGATATCCTCAGGTGTTGTCAGAGATGCTCAGCAGAGAGGTGTCCAGCCCAAGATTTTGCATCCAAAGGAGATTCTTGAGAGAGTTTGGTGTTGCATATGGTGCTAAATTCACTATTCACTGCAATAATATATTAATTATATATTATATATTGTTTTATATATTATTATATATATAATATATAATATATAACAATGCTCTTACAGAAAGTTCTTCATCCAAACATCAACAGCCTTCGAGCATATTGCAGTTTGAACTTGACTCCCGTCCTCCAGGTCTCTCTCAGCTGTACACTTCCTTGTTCCCAAAGAAATGAAAAGCCTTTTTTTTAAGCACTTATTGCAGGTAATGAATTTTTAAGTTTTTAGACATAATGACATTATATGGTCTGCATAGCATACTCTTCAATGCCACCTTTCAGGAGTATGGTGCTGGTAGCATCTGGTTCCTTACAAGTCAGAAAACAAATAAGGAGTTACTTTTCAGAAAATAGTGTCTCTGCAAAGCAAGTGCTACAGGGGCACAATTATTTTTTCATGCAAGCTATAGTTCCAGAAAGCAAAGTTAAAATACATATGTGAGAAACTCCAGTTTGGGAATGAGCTGTATTTTGAAGCCATTCTTTTTCCTTTCCTTTTCCCATGAGATCCTTTCCCCATATATCTTTGCTTTCATCTCATGCCTACTGATGATGACCCTGTCACCCTTGCAGCAGAAAAATAAAAAAGCCCCACAGAAGGTGTTATTTCTACCTCTGAGGACTACTGATGATCTCAGAGAGGCCCAAGATCCTCACAAGGCAGCAAATTCTCTCACCCTGTCCCCTGAAAAACATTTCTTCTATAATCTGGTTAAAAAAATACGCACAAAGGGTGACACATAACTCGTATCTCTTCAAAAAAACCAAGTCTCTAAGTAAGTTATATTTCTAAAAGTTATCATCATCATTTTCTAAACGTTTGGTTGTTATCCTTAGCATTGTATATAATCTAGAATTGCTGTGGCTCTTGATTTTACCTTCTCTTTGATCTCAGTCTTGAAGGCTTCCTTTCACAAGAGTACTCCCTTGTTTAGACATGACAAAATATGGCATGAAAGATGAACCTGTGCATTTGCTTTGAAACTTAAATTTGGTGAAAATCTTCACTGCATCTGTTTACCTGTGGTAATAGAGGCTGATGAAAAAAAATTAATAGTTGAATACTTTCAGTATTCAGAAAAGGCTTTCAAACAGGAAGGAAAAGAAAATTGTGTCTAAAATAAGAAGAGAAATTAACATTTTTCTGTTCTAGACTATAAACTGGATTTCTCAGTTAAAATGAGAAGGAAGAATCACATTCTTCAATAAATATTCTTATTTCTTAATATTTTACAATAGTTTTTTTCTTACTTGCATGCAGCTAGTCACTGCATATCAGATCAGCAGTCATCCTCACCTCTAAACAGAGAGCTGTGGTTAAACAAAACATTTTGGAAGGAAAACTGGGAGAGAGACTCTTCAGTTCTGTTTCTATAGCTAAAAGCTTATTTCTGACAAGCTTGATTAGCATTGGTGTTCAAGCTGAGGGCTGCCTCTTCTGAAATAGTTTGCAGGTGTGTTTCTAGGGCAGTTGCTGTTTGGAAAGAGAGGCGAGGAAGGCACTGCTCCCTCACACCACACATCCTCCATCCTTATCAGTGGCTTATAGATCTCAGTGACTGTGTCCTCCAATTTTGCCAGGAAAACCGTAGTCAGAGGTGAGTGTGGAAGAACACTTTGCGCACATTGACTCACCTGGTTTAGTCTACCTCTCTGCACCATTGAGAGCAAGGGTCCAAGGCTGCAGCTGAAAATATCTCTGCCCTGATATTGAGGGCCGCAGAAGCCTCACTGGCAGAGGAACTGATACCCAATGTGACCTGAGTTGTTGATGCCTCAGATACACAAGACTTCCTTTTGTGGTGCAAAGACTCATGCTGCAGTGCAGCACTGTGTGTGGGAAGTGCACTGTGCCCATGTAATAACGATAAGCAATTGCTTGGTCATACATCATTTTGCAAATGAAAGCCATTTTTGTTCTACGGTGGTAATAAGCAAATGAGATGGCAGGTGATTTACCAGATTATGCTACAACATTTGGAAACTTGAAATGTCTTATGGAGCCTGAGAAAATTTACCAATTTCATGGAATGCGGCTAAAGGAGGGAGTTGTATGACATTTTGTGTCCCTATCTCCTCCAGTCTCAAAGTTTCTTCTCTTTCCTTTTCCCTTCCTTCCTTCCTTCCTTCACCTTCCCCTTCCTTCCTTCCTTCCTTCCTTCCTTCTTCACCCTTCTTCCATTCCTTCTTCCTTCCTTCCACCTTCCTTCCACCCTTCCTTCACCTTCCTTCCCTTCCACTTCCTTCCTTCCACCCCTTCCTTCCACCCTTCCACCTTCCTTCCTTACCCTTCCTTTCCTTCACCTTCCTTCCTTCCCCTTCCACCCTTCCCTTTCCACCCTTCCTTCCACCCTTCCTTCCTTCCTTCCCTTCCACCCTTCCTTCCACCCTTCCCCTTCCTTCCACCCTTCCTCTCCACCTTCTTCCCTTCTTCCACCCTTCCACCCTTCCTTCCACCCTTCCTTCCACCCTTCCACCCTTCCTTCCCTTCCTTCCTTCCACCTTCCACCCTTCCTTCCCTTCCTTCCTTCCTTCCCCTTCCTTCCTTTTCCTTCCTTCCTTCCTTCCTTCCTTCCTTCCTTCTTCCTTCCTTCCTTCCTTCCTTCCTTCCTTCCCCTTCCTTCCTTCCCCCTTCCACCCTTCCACCCTTCCACCCTTCCACCCTTCCACCCTTCCACCCTTCCACCCTTCCTTCCACCCTTCCACCCTTCCACCCTTCCTTCCACCCTTCCTTCCACCCTTCCTTCCTTCCACCCTTCCACCCTTCCTCCTTCCTTCCACCCTTCCTTCCACCCTTCCACCCTTCCTTCCACCCTTCCTTCCTCCCTTCCTCCCGACACTTCCTTCCTTCCTTGCCTGCTCCCTCCCTCCCCAGTGGTGACTGTTAATAGATGAGGTTATATGTACTAATACCCTGCACATCGTTTACTTCCCTGGTTCATGCCATGTGTCAAACTGGTCTGTCCAAACCCACACAAGTTCTGCTCTCTGCTCCTCTTGCTTCTCTACCCCTTCTGATGTATTTCACATTTTATACTTTCTTCTGAACACAGGACTGGATCCATGTCAGCTTTCACTCATGCAGGACTGCCTGCCAGGCTCTAGGAGCCTTCCATCAGAGGTTATTTGCAGCCTTTGTTACATGGGGTAGGAGCACCTACCTCCTCAGGCAATTAGCATGCCAATAATGACAGTTGTAAGGGTGAGCTTTTTACAGGGCTACAGTGATCTTTAGTAGGGACAGGCCTGATGACAGCAACCTCAAGATGTCTGAAATACCACAGGGATCCCCTAATGGGATGCAGGAATGCCTTTATCCTCATTGACTGGCTACAACTGGGAAAACATATGATTTTAATTTTAGCTAGCTTTCGCCATTTCAGAGGGATATTTAAAAGGGTATAAATAGACAGAATAGCTCTGCAGACCAGCTCATTGAACTGAGCATAACCTCCCACCCCAATGCCACAATATAGGACCTAAAATAATACCTGATGGAATAGACAAAAACAACCACAGTAAGGCTTCATGCTCAACACATGTGATTTCATGTACTTTTTCCTGTCTGAGTGCATTTGTGCCTCTCTACTGAGCAGCCAGTGGAAGGCAAATGCTGAACTAGGCATCCACAAGGTGGTTTTTTTCACATAGGCTGCCTTCTCATCTAATAATTTTGTTGGATCCTATAATGGATATTGGGTTTGTTTGTTTGTTTGTGTCATTATCTTTTTTTTTTTTTTTTTTTTTTTTTTTTTTTTTTTTTTTAACAAGTGTTCTTGCAGGGCTGGTATGGAATTGGAACACCATGATTAAACTCAAGGAGACAGCTGAAGTAATATGAAGAAATTATAGGCTGTCTTGAGGAACACGGCTCTACCAGTGCAAACCTAAAGGTTTCTGAGTACAGTAGTGACAGAAGAGAAGCAGAATATAAGCCAATAGTATTAAGAGGATCCCAATTTGGAACAAATTAGACTTACTGCATTAGCAGAACAACTGCAGAAATGTGTCTGGAGGTCTAGAAAACCCCGCAGGGATAGTTTTTCATTGGTGTAGCTTCTGGTGTCCAGAGTAGAAAGGATGCCACATGATTTGTGAATTATTCTTGTTAGTCAGAAACGAGGCACAGAAGGGAAAGCATCTAAGTTCTGTGAGACCTTTTTCAGATTTTTTTTAATTTTTTTTTTTTTTAACTGGCTGTGTTTTGTCTATGTAGCCAAAATCTACAATAACAATAAATACTGTTTTTAAATAACATGTTGAAAGCACTGGTCAGCTCCCTCCCTGTAGGACTTTCCAGTTTTTCAGTCACGGCTGATACATCTGACTGTGTAAATATGATATGACTTTCTTGTTAGGAACTAAGTGCTGTTTTTTAAAAAAAAATACTTTTTTAAAAAAATATGACATTAGAGAAATGCAGAGCTTCAGGGAGAAGACAAGGCTCAGTCTGAAAGCTCACACTGGAGCTGGACACTTGAGAACTTTGCCTCTGGCTGCTATCTTGTTGTTTGGAAAGACATTTAATTGTCCTTAAATTTATTATGAAGAATATCTTGAAACTGTGAGGGGTGAAAAAGAACACAGCAGGAAGAAATTTGGTTCATATATCCTTGCAGTAGTCTGGAATTTTGCAAAAAAAATGCAAGCAAATGAGGGATAAGGGGAATTTATTGGTCTTGAATAGCAAAGATCTCCTTTTATATCCCCCAAACCAGACTTGCCAGCACACTGTTCTGTCTTTCCTTATCCTTCTTTTATTCTCTGTCCCTGAAAAGAAGAGTAAAAGAGCTATTTATCAACCCTTTGATGCTTTTTCAGCAAAGTGCCGCCCCACCCCCAAGCTTGGCCGCTACAGCAAAACTTGGTCTGATGCTGTAGAGATCACTGCACTCTAGTCACTGTTTTCTGTTGTAGAGGTCCTGAGTCTCCTTGCAGTACCTAGAGAGGATGACATGAAGATTGTAGAGGGGCAAGACACTCACCTACTTTGTGGACTTCTCTGGCAGGGCTCTTACCGTTCAACATTCCCATTTTGCTCATGCAGGGGGCAGTTGTGCTGCTCGTGTGCATGCAGGGTTGCGAGTTGAGTGACATTACAGGCATAAAAGCAGTCAGGTCCTGTAATGAGGGAGGTCACAGTGCCTCAGATAGGTCAGCCAAGTTTAAAATCTTAAGGGAAATCTTACCTTGTAGAGACTGACAGGGATAAATAATGAATGCCTGCAGCCTACCTGGATAGGGGCAATATCTAGTGTCATACCTGTCCATACAAAGCAGAGAACAAAGCAGCAACATAATCTTTGATATGTGATGCTACATCTTAACTCAGACTTGTAACTCTGTGGGAAGTTTGGTTACACTGTTTGTGTATTACTGTTTGGTTACACTGATTGTGGAGATTGTGAATGTGCTGCCTTGCGCACACTGGTATATATGTTTTTATTCAGAAACACTCTTGTGTTCCCAGGAAGGCTGTGAATTGTTCAGCGAGTTAGGGAGTCCCAGGCCACTCCCAGTAACCCCATTCAGCAGGCAACAAGTATGCAAGTGAGATTAGAGAATTTGTTTCCTCGAAGTACTGAGTTACTTTCACTTCACAATTAGTCAGATTTACCTTCCTGAGGTCCTACTGGAAAAGTCAACAGAGTGTCAGGGGTTTGTTAGCTTGTGTTCTTCTAAAGGATTATTTGGAAAAGCACAGCACCAAGCAGGTAGCTGCCTCCCTGATCCCATCAGTACTGAATATCAAACAGGGAAAAGTAACTGAGGTTGACTCAGTACAGTGTTCTATTTGCCATATAGGTAATGCTTCAGTGAAGAAAATGTTCTGTCTCAACAGTTAAATTGCTTTATTATCTGAACACCAACCACTGCTAAAAACCCAAAGACACTTTAGGCTTTTGCCACTCCAAACTGTCACCTTTAGCTATAGCACTCCCAAAGGTGTCCCTAAATGAAGGCACAATCATCAAGATATCCAGAGAATATCTTTGCAGCACTCAGACAATGGTTTCCTGGTTGCAGGGAGCTGACTGCAGAACAGGGTCCTCCAGCATTTAGTGGTTGATTGCCAGATGAAAGCACTGGGTAAAAAACAACAAAATTATGAGAAGTTGTTTTTGGAGGATCCTTCCTCAGTGACTGATCACAAAGCCACAGGACCATCATAGTCCCTTCTGATGGCCATCCCTGAAAGCCGTTCAAAGGAACTTAATTGTCCAAGACAGGAAGCACACAGATCTAGAAAACAGAGAACAATTACTTGCACTAGCAAAAATCTCCGTTGTAACCATTGAAAAATTACTTAGGAGTCAACACAGCAGTGCAGGGTCTCAAGAGTATAGGAGAATAAACTCATCAGATACTCAGGTGCTGAAGCAGTGAAGCACAAAGAAGAAACCAGGAACAGCCATCACCTGTGAGAACAATGCCACCAAAATATGGCAGGTCTGGGTCAAATTAAGGGGACAGCAATAAATCCCAGTGTAGTTTTGGACATAGTAATTCCTGAAGATACTAAGGAAAACCTGCCTTAGGTTATCTACACAAGAGCAGCGTTTATGAATAAATATATTTACAGCTTAGTGAAGCTACACAGTGAGAATTGGGCTTTGGTTAAATAAGAGACCTCAGACATACTGAGCACTGTACCCATGAGGTTTCTTAGGGAAATGGGAATTATTTTTCCACAGGATATGTAGATAGCACCCAGTAGGTTGAGGCTTTGTGACAGAGCAAGAAGAGCTGTCCAACTAATCAACTGATCACAGAACAAAACTGTACTGGTGAGGATTAACAAAAACCAAAAAATGGGGTAAACACTGACAGATTCTTCCTAGGGAGAAAAAAAACAAAAAGGAAAAACTAGTTACATACAGCCGTTTATGATAACACAAATCAATAATAATGATTAGACAGTGAAAAACCTCCTCTCATCTGGAAAAATGTTCTTCTGACCTCAGGTTCACTGCATGCTGAGCTTCTCACCAGCAGTTACACTGAGACCCCTGCTTTCAGAAAAAAAAAAAAAAAGATACAGTGGTAAATAGAATAGTTTTCTTTCTTCATATTTTGAAGTTTCTAGGAATTTAATTATTACGTTTCTGTTCCTTTTGTATATAAAATTATATTTTCTGGCTATTTTTTCATTAAAGATTAGTATTCAATAACTGTAATTGTTCTGTTGTGTTCCCCAATTATCTTTTCCAATAAAGATATTTCGAAGTCAATTCTTTAGAAATTAATCATAGAGTATTTCTGGAACAACCAAAATTGGGTTTATCAGTGAAATAATGAAGGTGTCACTGCTTAAATTATGGCTGGAATTAAGATTAATTTGCAATTTGTGAAGGTCAGGGCTGTAGAGCAAAATTAAGCATGCCACTGAAAAGCAGATCCTCATTAAGTTTATGAGAGCAGACATTAGATTTTGCATTGAAAAATTAAAGATTTTGCATCTCTATCTCTAGAGCAAGCATAAATTTAGGAAGAGAGTTCAGGAAGATGCAATCAGCATACCAGTAAATAGACTTCATCTTAGTCTTACAATTAGAAAATTAGGAACTAGAATAGGAACTCCATTTTAAAGGTCTAGCATTAAGTTTATAAAAGAAGACATCATGGCAAATAAATGTAGTACAAAGCTGCACCATTTTAAGAGAGGAACTAGAGAAAATGAAGCAAACTATAAAGCAAATAGAAATATTTAAGGCAAAAAAGGCAAGAAAAGAAAATGGAAGAAAAGGCAAGACAAGAAAAGACAAGAAAGGGCAAGAAAAGAAAAGTCAGAAAAGGCAAGAAAAGTCAGAAAAAAACAGGTGAGAAAAGAAAGAAAAGGCGAGGAAAGGCAAGGCAAGAAAAGGGAAGAAAAAGGAAAGAAAAAAAGGGGTAAAAAGGGGAGGAAAGAAGCATATAATTAGACAGGGAGCTTTTAAAAAATATGGAGTTAGAAGCCAAAGCAAACTCTGTACCACTACTCCAAAAGAAAACAAAGCAAACTAAACCCTTCATCATTCACAGTCTGTAAGAGTTAAAAAGCTTTCAAAAGGAAAACTTGGCATTTAAAAAATTGAAAGGTTACTCAAATGAAAACAACAGGAAAGTTTGGAAAAGGGATTGGGGCAAATTGACAAATGGCAAGTCTGTCAGTCAGCTCTATAGGGCATAGGGAGGTGCTCTGGATCATCCCTGACAAAAGCAGATATGTTCCCACACCCCTGCTGAAAACATTTAGGAGACTAGATTTCTTTAGATTTTCTGAGAAACTTCTCATTCTTCTGTTCATCAATCAGGCAAGGGCTAAGATAGGGGTGATATGAAGCAAGGGGATATATTCATTGTATTTATGCCCTGTTTTAACACTCTCTACACTTGTAAAAGCCACTCTCCCTCTGTTTTATAGCCCCCTTTAACTACTGGAAGGTGCTATAAGGTCTTCCTGGAACCTCCTCATCTGCAGGCTGAACACTGACCCTCTGAGTCTCTTCTCATAGCAGAGGTCCTCCATCTCTCTACTCATCTTGGTGACCTCCTCTGGACTCAAACAGATCCATGTCCTTCCTGTGCTGGGACCCAGAGCTGGGTGCAGGGTTCCAGGTGGGGCCTCACCAGAGCAGAGCAGAGGGGCAGAATCCCCTCCCTCCCTGCTGCTCACGCTGCTCTGGATGCAGCCCAGGACACGTTTGGCTTTCTGGGCTGGGAGTGCCTGTGGATGGGTCATGTCCAGCCTCTCACCCACAGGAATCTCCAAATCCTTCTCAGCAGGGCTGCTCTCAATGAATTCTTGTCCCAGCCTGTACTCATGTCCAAGATTACCCTTAAGACAATCCTTCAAGTAGAAGAGGTAGAAACTTCATTCTACAGGATAGCACTTCAATTTGTTCAGTACTTAGCTTAGAATTTAAATTTTAATTTACTAGAGTGATATTTAAAGAACAATGGCAGCAATAAGGAGCAAGCAGTAAATCCATGACAGTAGATTTCTGCTTCCAACAGACAGAAATACAAATTTCATTAGGCATTACTGTGTTATATCTTACTCTATGTCTAGTGTTAGTCCAGGTACACTAAAGAACCATCAGAATAACAATAGTAAGGATATCATGGGAAGGAAAAACCTTAGGTTAAAAGTTTGGGCTGAGAAATATATGTGATCTACAGAGAAGACTATGCCAAACTCCTTTGTTGACTAGTCCTCAAAGCACATTCAGAGTAAATTGTTTTTTAGTATAATATGTTTAAATTTGTGTTTCCATTTGAGTTACATAAAATGATGAAGTTCTAAGAAAGAAATAAAAGTTAAGCTGTGGAAGTGTCCGGGATAGTGAATTTATGTCTGAGAATGAGCTGCTTGCCATGAGAAATCCAGGAAAGTAAAAACTCACAAAGCAGCAAAATTCTCTTTTTAAAAACATATCTGGGACATATGGGTTCTTCCCATGGATTACTGTGGAGCACCAAATGGGCACACTATGTACTTCCCATAAAGAACTCCCTACGCCACTTCCCTACACCTTGAAGCAGTACCGCAATCAGATGGATGGCAATGTCTACCTTGATAAGGACAAAACTTGCAATTGGTGAAGTATATCCTCAGTAGTAGAAAAAGCTACACAGCATCATAATTTTAAAAATGGCAAAATTCCCGAAAGGGAATCTAGTGCTTGCTTCATGTTTCCTGAAGCTGACTTCTGACCCCAAAGCAAACATGATTAAGATGGTTATGATGCATCTGCATGCAATTTACAGAGCAAACAGCTCTTAGTTGCCTCTCTGCCAGTCTGTGACTTCAAAAGGTTACCTTATATTTATATTTAGCTAAGACATGGAAGCTCTGTTGCACCAGGACTTACATACTCTCAATAACTCTGCAAGCAATTATGTTCTTTGCCATGTGACACACCAGGTTAAAAGCACAGGTTTTTCTCATTCCCAAAACCCATTTCTTTTCTCTCATAGCAAAAGCAAAAATTTTAACTATTTATCCGCTGAAACTGGTCCTTATTAATATAACTAATGCCTTTATTAAGCAAAATACAATTTTTTATGTTAGTGTTGTTTATTCCCCTCTTGACTTGGGAAATGTATGATGGGTCTTCAGGGCAATTTTTTTCTGATACTGAGGGAGAACTTCCACCTAGGGATTAGAATGGAAGGGCTGTATATCCAATTTAATGCAGAGCTCCCCTTACAATTTGTATCTAGTAAGCACTTGAGTCCAGACAAGTCCAAAGGGGGTTTATTGCTGTAGAAGCTATTTCTGTTGAAAAGGTTTGTGCCATACACCAGAGAAGAGAATTTGGATTAAACAGATTTTTCATTTTTTCTAGAAACCACCACCTTTTTTTTTTTTTTTTGCACATAAGCATCTAGTGTGACTGGAACTCCAGCTACAAGTTTTTAGGACTAAATAGGAAGCATAGAGATAGTCTAGAATATATTAGTCATGAAGTTGCTCAATTGTGGATTGTGAGTATTGGTGAGGTTGCTATTTCCATACCAACAGTTTTCTCAGCACTCTTTCTCTAAAGCATTTCTTATGTAAAGGCTGCAATTCTAGTGTGCCTCAAACTGGGCAAGACTTTAAATTAATATTGGATGAAGAGGACCAAGGGAGCTAGAGGGATTTGGACTTCCAACAGGAAGAAGAAACTAAATTTACTCATAAACTTCCCATTCTGAAATTCTGGAATTCTCCTACAGTTTTCTGAATCTTTTGAGTAACTTCAAGATGGGGATATGAAGATAGAAAAGGGAATTGTTTCCATTAGACAGAACAATTTGTGCTTCCAGACAAATTAGTCTTATAGAAAAACCCAATAAGGAAGGATTTGTTTGCATCACTTTAATCCTAATTGTACAGACAAAGAGATTCTGTTAGGCATCTGGATATTTAACTGCTTTTCCAAACACAACTCAAATGTATTGGGGCTGCAGATTACTCCAGACCATAAACAAGTCACTGCTGAAGTCAAATGGAAACTTGCTGCATTCATATTTGGAATTGTTTCATGTCCTCATGGAACTATGCAGCAGCAGGACATTAAATGGCATGAAAAGTATTTGTGGAACTGTGATTCATTACACTTGTTACTACCTCTAACTTGCCCATAATTTATGCTGAAGGCATAGAGCTCACTCGTACTCACAACCCTTTCCTGTCGCAAGAGTCTTCATCCAATGTTTCACTTGCATGCATGTCTTATTTGCATTAAAAATATTGTTGACCAGATGCAGAATATTGGAATATCACAGTTCCTGAACAACATTGCATCCTTTAGTGAGGAATTTGTCTGGAAATTACCCCATCCTTTCTTTGCTTGGAATGTGACTTTACTCTTCAACATGAAAGAATGTCATCTCCATTCCTCCCTGCTGTGTTCCTGGTTTGAACTTAGACTCAAGTCAGGATGCTTTAGTAACAAAATTATTATTTTTTTGTTGGCTTTCATTCTATCCAGCACTCATGAGCCCCCAGGGTAATCAAGAAGGAGCCATCTTCAATTATTTTTTCCTACTTTGCTGCACAATAGGTGCTCTGAGGATTATGCTGTGACTCTTGGGGGTGCTGCTGTGCAGGGCTAAGAGTTGGACTTGATGATCCTTGTGGGTCCGTTACAACTCAGCACATTCTGTGATATTGTGATTTTGTTACTTTGTTAATTAAATCAGTCAAATTAATACCAAAGTGGCTGTATCATTGAGAAAAATAATATCCAGAGAAACGGACTTCTAACTTCTTTGTGCATGATAAAGTTTGGGCTTGTTTTCATCTTCTCCATTCTGAGAATACTGAGAAAAATGTTGCTGATGCACGTGCTTTTAAGATACCATCCATCTTAGCTGATGAAAGGAAGAAAAAATGATGGCTTCTTTGTGGAGGAAAATGGCATATGTCATAAAGGACATACCACACTCCACTGAGTGAAAAATTTCTTCATGCTAGCAACTGGCAGCCTCTTCCTAACCTTCCAGTTTTTGATCAACTATAGAAAGTATTGCTGAGGCACATGAACTGTTTTTGCATTTTTCTAGTGTCTTGGAATCCTCTTTCAATTCATTGGTGGTACAAAGTTTCTTTGCAAATCTGTTGTGCAGAAACTGCTGAGGTCGTGCCAGTACATCAGAAATAGTTCTGCAGGCATGCAATAGGCAGAGCTTTGCTCTTTGGTCTGAAGATTGAGGCAGAAAGGAAGGAATGGCTTGTTTCTTCATGGGATGAGCCAGAGGCACAAAAATACCCTGTATATACAATATGTTCAGTGCAGAGTCATAAGTGACAAAGAGGGGGCTCTTGTGGTGTTATTTCCATGAAGAACAAGTGGAAGGCTCCTTTATATGACTTCTGTTTGCAAACTATAAGGAGATTTTCCTTTAAGAATCTGGGTTCTGGAAGGTACAAGGAGAGGCTGAAAAAATCAGACCATTTTCTGTTCTAAACAAGACTTTCCTTCCGCTATTGACTGATTAAATACAATGGTTAAATACAGCAACCCAGCTGTTTGGAGTTCTAAGGAAGGATTTAATTAATTTTGGGATAGTCAGTTGTATAAGTGCAACATATAAGTGATAATTAGTTGGCAAAAAGCAGTGAAGCAAAGCAAAAGGAGTTGCCTTTCTTTCTCCCTCTGCTGTCAAGTTTCCACAAAATGAAAAGACTCAAGGCTGAGGAAATGTCCATTACAGAATGTGCTCACCTTTCCTTGCAATACCTTGTTTGTCCCACTAAAGCCAGTCAGTGGTTTGGCATTGTATAAGGGTTGGATATACAAATGATTGCAATGGCAGCTCTGCCTGCTGCTTCAGCACAAGCAGGCTTTCAGTCCTAGGTGTGACCCACTATTGCCTCAGGTCTGCTGTCTGTATCACAAGCTGACAGAGGAAAAATATCCATCAAGCAGAACCACCTCACACAGAAGTCCACATGTTCACCATATGTTTTCCTGCCTCATCCTTTGAAGACCCTGCTGGGAGCATCTGTAAATGTTTCCTGTCCATATCAGAGAAGACAGTGAATTCTCACTTCCTCGAGTCAAACCCTGCAAACCCTGCAAGAATCTCAACCTGTTGCTGACTTAGAACTCCAGTGTTATGCTGCACCAGCAAAAGGGCTAAGATAACCTTTCCCCAGAACTATGGACCTTGATACAAACACCAGTGTGTTAATAAGGAGTTAGCTAACCTGGTGAACTGATCACAAAATGAATATGAGAAGCTGAGCATCACATCCTATACACTTTCACCTGCTGTGAGTTTACAAAAACAAACTGTTCAGAAATGCGACATTGCAAAATGCATGGGAAAAGAACTGGGATGGATGCAAAAGGACTGCATCAGTAACAACAGTGCTGTGTAGCCTTGCTGGCTAAAAGGCAGTGGAGGAGAGCCTCAAGAGCCATCATGAAGTTATGGCAGCTCACCTGTCAGTGACTGGTGGGAAAGAAATCAGGAAGTGCATTTATGACAGTGTCCTCCAGGAGATTAAACACACATCCATTGTTCCCAACAGAGGAATGCAGACAACACAGAAAATACAGTCAACTAACAATAACTGCAGTTTAAGTCTTACTTGGATCTGATAATAACCAGAAAAGGAGTCTGTCGTGAATAAGGAGGGGTTACAGGACTCCCCACATTGATAGCAACTTGGTGAGTGCTGCTGCCATGAGATAAATATATTCAGCCTACTATCAGGTGCATAGATAAGAAGAGGACAGTAAAAAGTAACTTGCTTGTGTTGCTCTGATGGTTGTCTGCCCTTTAGCTTCTCCAGAGGCCCTTGAAAGCATTCAGGAACTTAGCTCTGCACATGTGCAGCCCAGTCAACTTGAGGATGCATGATGGCCCACCCCTTCAAGGAACTACTAGATGTTAAGCACATGAAAAAGGTGTGATCACAGGTCATAGCCATGGCATAACATCTGCCTTTCATCACTTGGACAGAAACGCTGGAAATTTTAGGGTGGTTATTTTTGCATATATCCTTCCAAAGAACCATCCATGTGGAGTGCATGCACTCCAGGCAGCCACACAAGCACAGGCTGCTGAGACCAGCTGAATGAATGCCAAGTCCTGATCTTGAGTCACAACAACCCCATACAGTCCTACAGGCTGGGGACAGGGTGGCTGAAAAGTGGCTCAACAGAGAAGTACCTGGGGCTGCTGGTCAGCATTCAGCTGAACATGAGGCAGCAGGGTGAGCCCAGGTGGCCAGAAGGCCAATAGCATCCTGGTCTGGATCAACCAGAGCATAGCCAGCAGGACCAGGACAGCGACTGTCCCTCTGCACTCGGCACTGGTGAGGCCAACCCTTGAGTCCTGTGACCAGTTTTGGGTCCCTCACTGCAAGGAAGATGCTGAGGTCCTGGAGTGTGTCTAAAAAGGGCAATGGAGGTGGGGAAGGGTTTGGAGCACAGGTCTGATGAGAAATGGCTGAGGGAGCTGGAGGTGCTTAGCACTGAGAAAAAGATGCTTGGAGGAGACTTTATCACCCTCTACAACCATCTGAATGGAGCGTGTGGCCAGGTGAGGGTTAGTCTTTTCTCCCAGGTAACAAGTGACCATACAAGAGGAAATGGCTTCAAATTGTATCATGTTTAGAATGGATATTAGGAAAAAATTCTTCACTGAAAGGGTTGCAAAGCATCAGAACAAGTTGCCCAGGAAAATAAAAAGTCACCATGCCTGGAAATGTTTAAAATATATGTGGTGATGGCACTTAACATGATTTAGTGGTGAACATGCTTTTGCAGATGGATGATTTTAGAGGTCTTTTTCCACCTTAACGATTCTATGATCTAGCCCTTCTTTCAGGACCACTCCTGAGAACTTGGGAACTGTGACACAATGTGGCAATGAGTCACAATAGGAACATTTGTGCCGTAAAAGTGTAGAGGCAGTGTTCACACTTATACAGGATTAGTATTGTCAGTCCACACTGACACTATCCATCCATGACAAATCCTAAAATCAATGAAAACAAAAAGAAATCACATTTTTGAAGGGTCTTTATGCTAAATCACTGTTTACTCTTTCTCAGCAGCACTTGAATTTTCTCTTCCTTATTGTTATGAGTAACAGCAGGCAAGCTTATCTAGGACTGAAGGAGTCAATAAAAAAGATTATTTTGAGCTATTTTGGAAGCTTTGAAAGCCAGTAATTTGTTTTGCATATATCTAAAGCGGGCTGAGTGGATTTATTTAGTCTGTACAGGGCTAAGCCTATATCCAAACTGTTCACAAAACTTTCCATCCACTGCTCCTTTTACTTCATGGAGTGCAGCACTTGCAGAAAACTTTTCAAATTAGATACAGTTCATGACTTATTTTCAGACATCATGGTTCTTGCAATCTCATTTTGGAGGATTTTCACAATAATTTTGTGGGTTTTGTATGCTGGAGGAATCTCTTTTCTTTCTCAGGTGTCGCTGCTGAGCTCTGCCATTGTTTCTTTTAAGTTGTGGATGTCACATATCCTTAGCATTAGTGCTATGATTTTTTTGACTGCTGTTCTGTTGTTTTTCATCTTCTCAATTGCAGCTTGCATTGGTGACATTTCTATTAGAGTGATATTAATGATATCTTGGCTAAGTTCCTACATTTCACTGAATGTTGTATTAAGGTGGAACTAACTCTGTTTGGAAGTCCCGTGTCTTTTTTTTCCCTGTGTTTTTCTACCCAAACCTGAGGATGTTTTGCACCTTTGCTTTCAATTCATTCATTTCTTCTTTTGCAGATTGTCTCTTGGGAGAAGGCTCTGCATTTACCCACTTCTCTGTAGTTTCTGCTTCAATTATTAGTTCTTCACTTTCTTCCTTTGCTTTGCATTTCCCTGCTCTGTCTGCTTCCTCAGGCACCTCACTCCCACACCTGGAGTTTTCCAGAGCTTTGAAGGAGTTTTCGTTGTGGTTTTTTTCTTTCCTAAGAAGCTCTCCACATCTCCCTGTTTCTCCAGTTCCATACTAGATTGATACTAGATCAATACTAGATACTAGATTCCAGTTGCTCACTAGATTGATATCCAGTTGTTCCACACAGAGTTTGATGTCAGCTGTATCTGGATAATGTCAATTATTCTTACAGTGTGCCTTTTTCTCTCTCTCTCAATCCATTCCTCAGAAAAGAAGGAACTTCTTGCAGCATTGTTTTTCTTTTCCAGTATGTGTTCTGCCTTATATTACTGCACCTACTCTGCATTTTCTATCATCTGATTTTTCTTTGCAGAAGCCTAGCTGCAGTGTTAGCTCAGCTCTCTCTACCATGCAACACTCCTTAAAATAAAATCACATATTACTGAGAACTGACTGTTCCTCTTACTGCAATTGTAGGAACAAAAGGGCAACATGATCTTCTTTGTCACAGAAATTATAATGCCTTTGGCTGAAGGACAGGAGTTCTGTTTCTGCTTTGTGGAATAACTGCCAATGTTATTTGTGCTGAGTAGTGTATTGCTCAGCTGATTCTGCTCTTGAAATCAAAAGAGGAACCTCAGAATGAGGAAGGACAAAACAAGAGTAATAGACAGCCTTTGGAGATTAGGGTGTAGATGCATTTGTACAAAAATATTAATGAAGTACGTTGTCAAAGATATAATACCTCTAATTCAGCCAGATGTAAACAGGCAGTTTCAGATGAGTAACCCAAACTTTACCCAGTTAAACTCTGACTTCTACTTCGTGTGTCTGTACACAGAATCTGCATTTGAGAAAGGAGAGATTTTATTGGTGCATGTTTTGATATATATAAATTGTAAAAATCTTTAGGTTTATTTTTAAAGTATATTTTCATTTTATGTAATCAGAGCTGGCCAAATTTTGGACAAGTCTAGTTTCTTCATTCTGGCACTTGGGAGCTCCAGAATCCTGTTTTCAATTGCTAGCTCTGACAGTAATTATATGGACAGCTTTGAGCAAATCACTAAATCCCTCATTCCTTAATGGAGACTATACCTCTTCCCTGTCACCTGCTCTCTGCTTATTTAGAGCGAAAGCTTTAGAAAGTATAAATATCTGTTCATATCTGGCACAACATAGTCCTCATCCCCTTGGTTGGAGCCTCAGGGGCAAGAAAGAGATGCTGATGCTGCAGCAGAAAGAGTTTCCAGATGCACTAGCAAAGGACTAAGATGCAGTGAAGGGTAAGCAAGTGAGCAAGAAATAAGAACTTTAATAGTCGTGACTCACAAGAGCTTTCATGCAACCTGTTGCTCACTAACAGCACAAGGCAAGGGTTACACAGTTTAAGATTAAACAAAAAAGCAGAGATGTGTAATTCTTTGTGGGTTTTGGTTTGGTTTGTTCTTTTTTTTCCAACATAGATGCAAGCCTTTTACCATTCCTATGGCTTAGTGTTGTTTGCATGTTTATAGCTATGGCTCTCCCACTCCTACTGATAAATGGTCCCTTCTACCAAGGTCAGCACTAGTTGCTTCTGTCAGAGCACACCTCTCAAAGACACAAAAAGGTGGTATAGTCTGTAAACAACACTGGAAGACTTTTTTTGCAAGAGATGTTCAGTATGACAGAGGTGTTTATTAGACCTAGCTTAGGAGTCTCTTTTGTAGACTAAACTGACTTGCATTTTGAAATAGACACAGATAAAGGAGGCCAGCGTACTTTGAAAGGAAGAGACCAAAATGAGAAGGAGGAATGTGTGTCCTTTGGCATGCACATTTCTGCTTCAAGCAGTTACCTCAGCCTTTGAAAGCCATCCTTTTTTCACTGAAATGTTCAGATACACGAACCATGTATTGATCAAATCTTAACATGAAATCTAAAATCAGTCATGCTTATAGGGAAAAACGAGTCTTTTATTGCTGGTAGGAGAGGTTTATGACATCATTGATGACTCTAGTTTTAAGAAAAATGAAAGAGAAATATGCTTGCTTTTAAAACATTCATCTTAGGGAAGGTCTTCAGGTATGGTAAAAACTTTTTATTTCAAAAAAAGCACAAGTCATTTCTTCTGCCCCCACATTCCTGTAGCATATAGATGACTGGAGAACACCACAGTTCTTGGACTAAATGTAAATTTTGTCTGTTTTCCAGATAATGGTGTTTGCAAAAGGAAACAATTAAACCCATGGGATGATATTGAAGACAAAAGGCTTTTTTTCTTTTAATTATTATTATTATTATTATTAAAAATAATAATAATAATAATAATAATAATAATTATAGACATTTGGTTTTGCCACCTTTGGTTTTCTTGCTTTTTAAGAAATTTTTGCTCTAAAATCTCAGAGCATTACACAGCCTTCCAACATTTCTGCTCTATACCCAGTCTTTTCACTCCCTGTGATTCAACTAAAGGCATCTCCTTAGCACAGTTTTTCTGAATGGCAGCAGCTCACTCACAGTGGTGGGGTTAGAACTGGTTTTCATAGCCAGGTTTTCATTTTTGGTGCTGTCCCCAGCACCAAGCTATCCATATGTCAAGTGCTTCATGGACCAGAGGAGTAGGAATGTTCAGAGTTAGCCTTCTTTCAGATTTGCTGCAGGGTGGAAGGGGAACTTTATGGGTCACAGCTGTGTTTATTTGATGGTTTCCTGGCTTTTTACAGTTCTGCCACCCGTGAGCCACCAGTCTGCCATTGCACAGTGGTGGGTGGAGCTTTTACAAAGTGGCTTCAAGCTGTAACATGATCATTTTAAAATCCCAGCACAGGATTTGTTTTGCTGTTGGACATTGGCCACCTTTTGTCACAGAGACCCCTATTTTCCTCCGTGTTCTGTGTCCCTGCACTGCACACCCTGTGTTCTGCATCACTGAGAGTGAGGCGTGACATTTGCGCGGCCAGCTGGCAGAGCAGGGCCAGTCTCGTGACTCTGATGTCATCCAGGAACTCCCGTCCATGCCTGTGTCATTACGGCAGTTTACACAGAGCTTGAAGTGAGCAGCACAGTCTGAAACCAGGACAATGTCTGTGTCAGTGAGAGTGCGTAGCAAGATGTGCTAAGTAGTAAGGATACCCTATGCCAACATACCTTTCATGTCATTTGAAACTTCAAGCCAGGAGTCACATGCTTCCAACAGCTAAAGATGTATGAAGCAGCTGTGCACCAAGTGCATTTTTGTTATTTGCTTTAAATGCTTTTGTTAAATGCTTTATAGCATTGTGGGTTCCACTTAAAAAAGTGATGTTTCACTCTACTGGAGACTGTCAAAACCTGGTTTCTGCCTCACAGAATTTACAAATCCCTACTGTTGCTTCCACCAAGTTTTGCATTGATGCATTTAAATGGAACATTTGAAATGAGAATATATATTTTTGACAGGAGTTATTAGAGTTTCCAAGGCTCCCCCCTCATTCTGTATTCTGAGGGACTCTCTTCTTGAAGCCTCTGACCCTGGCATCCAGAAATCCTGGGAACTGTTCTGGACTGCAGCAGATGCCAAGCTCACAGATAGGTCCCAGAGCTGCACATGCCACCCTCCTCCCTCACTTCTCCTCTCTCCAGCCCAATCTCCACAACTCCATGTGCTGAGAGTTTCTAAGGATGGTGACTTTTTAGAAAACAGATACTTTTTTTACATTCTTATCCACCTGAAGATAATCGTCCTCCAGAAAAAATCCATATGTGGGTAGAAGAGAAGCAGATTCGCTGCTCTTGGTAGACTCTTGGAGGTAGAGTGGAAACTAGAAAGGGATAGTACAGACACAGAGAGGTATGTTCTCATCATGCCAAGGATGCTGAAAGGAGTTTTTCCTGCTCTACACAGGCAGCATACTTACTATGAGAGACACTCTATTTCTTGTACTCAGAGTGTTTTGTACATCCAGCAATGTAAAGCAAATACATTTTTGGCGTAACAAAGCCCAAGCTCCTGACTCAGTAGGAAGCAGAACAGGGAAGTCCTGCTGCCTTTTATTCTTCCCAGGGTGCATGGGTATTTGTTCTGCTGAATGAGCAGTGTGAGTAGATTTGCAATTTGAGGAGCAGCACCGTGTGCAATCCTCGCCTGAATGACTGACCAAAAGAGCATCTGGAAACCACCAGTCCTGAGTCACAAGGAGCGCATTGCTCCAGGCTTCCTATGAAAGTGCTAAAATACAAGGCTATATTCCTATTTTGAATTTGAGGGATATTGTTCTCTCATACTCATTTCAGGTACTCATGGGAGTCAGAGGCCAAGCTACCTAGGCAGGCAGACAGTGGTGTGGACACCTTTATATAAATGCCACTAGAATTACATTGGCCCTTTACTGACACTAAAAACTTGATTTTGACCCCAAACATTAACTCATCATTTCCTATATGACCTTTGTACTTTGTGGTAGTTACTGGTTTCTGGAGTTCATGCAAGTTGCACACATAGCTGTGTGAATAACTCCATGGTTTTCTTCTTATTAGGTATTCCCTCTCCAAAAAAAAGTAAACTTTCACTTACTGTAGTGGGTAAAAGCTTGGCTGAAACATACTAGGTACAAAGAATGGGTCACAGTTCAAAAAGGAAAAAGAGAATAATGGGGTCCAGAGCAGTTTGTCTGAGAATATATTCTTTAATATGACAAATTTAAAAGCTATCCTAGCAAAGTTCAGGAAGGTGTAATAAACCATGATACTCAAAAGCCTTATTTAGCACACTGTACAGATTGTTGTTTAAAATTTAGAGAATGTACATAACACCAGTCCTCTCATAAATATTTTTTAAATCATTTTGCATCAGAGTTTTTTCAATCTCTCACACAATAGGTAACTTCACTTATTCAGTGATTCACTTATAGGATCACATAAGCTCACCTTATCTGAGTGGCAAGAAGATTCACTGCCATGCAACAGTGTTCACCCTTGTCTGGGAAGAGCCCAGAGAAGTGGATTCCACTTGACTCATCCAGCTGCTCATAGTCCTCAAACACACTTTAAAGAAGAAAGATAGATTCCTTGCAGTCACATAAAGGGAATCCTTCTTTTTTGTCATTGCAATTTTCAAAGACGTATTTTTTACTATGTGTCAGAAAGTAAGATGCATTGCTGGGATGATGGATCAGTGACTCAAAATGGTACCTGGAGGATTTTGTCTGGAAAGATGGATTGTTTCTGATCGTTTCTGTTATTTCTGGTTATTTGTTTTTAGGCTATGAATCTTGTCACATAGATGCCAGCAAAATGGAAAGAGGCACAGTGATACTGCTGTTTCCAGTATTCAAGCCTTACTCCACCTGAGTCAGGAGTAATTTCTTTGACCAAGAGATTGGGTAAAATCCATGGCTTAAGCAGTTCTTCCCAAGTAGAACAAGTTCAACAGACAACAGTCTAAACAGGGCAGATTTGTGAAGCTTCGATTTTACATAGGTTAAGAAAGTGGCCACAAGTGTGTGCAATTCAGCAGTGAGGCTCACAGTATATAGAGACAAACAACCTTGCACCCTGACCTATTTCTTCCCATTCAACCTCAACATTTTGCAACTTTTTTTTTCAGAGTTTCTGCTGAGAAGGGAAAACTCCAAATTTCAATATATCTGTGTAACTGCTAAAGACCAAATTTCTGGTTGAGCAATTTAATAATGTGTGGTTTTAAGTCCACTTCCCTGTAGGGCAAATGCTTCTGCAGTTCCCATTAACCTTCACAGAGCATGTGCACCTACCTCAAAGAAAGAAAAAGCCTTTGTTTTCAGACTTCATGCACAGCTTATGATCTGAAGACTTATGATCTCCAGATCTTATGAATTTCAGCCCATGATCTCCTATGGTCACGTTCCAAAACAGTTTGAAAAGATCAGTCTCAGGTGGTATATTAAAGATTTCCTAATGCATTTGATTGTTGCATACACTTAATGATCATTCGAACTGTGCATGTTCCTCTTCATTAATTATAAAATAATTATAAAATATATTTTTAATCATCTTCATAAAAATTACCATTATTCTCCTGATATTAAGCTCAAATACTCAATTACAGGTTTGTCTCCCAACTCCTATGGGGAAAAGAATTAATGCCCATTTTTATCACTTACTGTTAAATTTCTGGTTGCTAATTCAGTCCCAAAACTAGTGAATACCTTTGTCTAGTCTACTCTGTTGAATAGTAGCAGTGGGTAAAACCATACCGCATGGCCTGTTTCTAATTATACTCTCATGTTTCCTTCTAATGAACAAAAAATCTCCATTTGGTACGCTGCCTGTTAACCTCTGTAGAGGTCAGTGCCTTGTTCCTGTAATGCAGCACACCTTTTTCTCTTCCATTTAGCACAGTTATTACTTTCTGGAAGGCAGGATGTTTCTTGTTCAGACTGATGCACAATCAAGCTGGCCCTTTTCATTCAATATATTATGTACTTCTGTATTTGAAGGCTCAGGGAAAAGTAATTAAGTCTGACCACGAGCATAATAGCTGCCACAGAGGTTGTCTTGGCTACTCATCCTTTGTGTGCAAAATTGATGACTGATAAAACAAGTTTTCCATAAAAATATATATTCTTGGCTTGAAGATCTTAAGCCATGGTAGAGCAAGGACTTGAATTCAAATATTGTTAGTCCTGAACAACCTGATATCCATTATTTCCATCAACAAAACTATAGGTAGCAGCAACCCATATTCTTCTGCCTACCAAATAGCTTATTTCTGTCATGGTCTAAAAACCCCAGTTCTATGACAGAAAATTTTGATTAATACACTCTATTGAAAATTAACAAGCTTCTAGTTAGCAGCTCCGTACTGAGAAATAAAACAAATAAATAAATACATAGAGAAACAGCTTTGTGCCTCACATTTCTCCTCCTCCCTTTTTACTCCCTTGGTTGCACTCAGCCCTTTCTAATAGGTGGGTGATGTTGCAGGGAGTTTGGTTGTTGTTCCTTTACTTTTGCTTTTCTCATTCCTGACTTTCCTGCCCCAGTACAGGGTCCTGCACAGGCTGTATGCTCTCCTGAGCCTCCTCCCTGACCCTCCTGGGTGACTCTTTGTCCTGTGCTGCCTGAGAGGCTCCTGAAGGAAAAAATTAAAACCGAAAGTCTGATGGGCCCCCGTTTTGTTTTATGGCACAGCTCAAAAGCCAGAACTGGGGCTATTTTTTGTTTCTCCCAGTGCTGAGGAGGTCACCATTAGGGCAAGTATGTCTCTGAAGGGTTACTATGAAAAATTACCATGCACTTTGAACACCTTTTTCCTAGTGAAAGAAAGTAGAGATGGCCATCTAGAAATCTTGGAAAATCACAGTCCAGGCCATCCAACTTCTGGCAGCTGGTCAAAAAAGTAGATGTGCCACCAAGAAAGATGTGGTTATCTTTTAAAAATATGGGGTTAGACTTCCATCTGGTTTAAAGTGGCTTTAGTTGATGAGGTCAGGGACTCTGTCCTCCCACTTTGCTGGCATTAAACACGTGGCTTTCTACTTGTTTTCCATTGTAGCCATTGTCTGCCTGCCCTGTGAAAGAAACACAAAGGAACTACAAGAATAATTGCAAACAAATGCTGCAAATACTACGTGTGGGATTGTAAACACAAGCAGTGATTCAGCCCTAAATGGCAAAGGGAGCAGCAGGCAACCAGGCCTTCAATTATTAACTAACAAGGCTGGACTGACCCCAAGGTTTTCCCCTGTGCTTGTGAGGCAGAGCAGGGGCATTTCACCGAGTGCACAGCATCAGCGTGATTGGGAAAGCAGCGCTGCGGCAGCCGGCCAGCAGAGCACTCCTAAGGGTGCAGTAGCTGGGTTACGTGGACTTTGCTCCTGTGGAGCTGGAAAAAGCCTCCAGGTATCTTGATCATTCTAGCTTCCTCTCTCTGGGTGGGGAACTGAATCCAAACCTACACATCTTTTTTCCCTCCGGGGTTCCCCAGACTGTCCTCTCCCCCTGTTCCAGAAGGATACAGAAGACTTTCCTGCAGCTTCCCAACACCAAACCAACACAGTTTTCTGTGTGCCCAACACCTGCAGGATGGGTGTTAGATAACCCTAGCAGTGTCTGTGGAACAAATAATGAGATGGTGTGAATACCGTTCGTACAGCTGGAGATCATTCCCTGTCCGTACTGTCCCTGAGACACGATGCTGAAGTCCAGGAGAAGCAAACCTCACAGAGTATCCCAGCAAAAACTTGTGATGTTCTTAGGGAAATGCAGCTTCTTGAAAAATGGGCTTCAGCTCTGTTATCTGGTACCCATGTCTCCTGCCTTTGTGCTATGGAGGGTTGACTTAAAAACTTCTCCCTGCCACCTGACCTATGCTTCTTTCTTGGTGTGGCCCTGCTGCAAAAAGCAGTATCAGAGATAAATAATCCCTACCAACACCAGCAGGGGTTTGAAGCTAGGTGAAAAAGGAGGCACAGGAGGCCCAGGGAAGAGAAGAACTTGCCTCCAAGAGTCTTGTGAGCAGTCTGCATCCAGACTTGTCCACTTCCATTTTTTCCCTCCTGTTTATTCTTCATTGTTTTTTTAAATTTTTTTTATTTATTTTACTCTAATTTTAGCTTTCTTAACAAGTTCAACCTCAAATGGACTGAAATGAAAGTAAAATAAGAAATAAGAGACCTGGTGTCACTTCTGACACTAGGGATTGAAGTCTTTCCAGCCTCACAAAGACAGGTATATAGCAGAAGCCCTGCTCTGACAGAAAGCCTTAACACTGCTATATTCTAATATTCTAGATTTGATGTTTATTTTCTTATCCCCTGTCCATTAGTTCTGTTCAGACATGAGGATCAGCGATGAGCCACAAAGGACAGAAATATGTTTGTCACCTAACTACACCAGGCCTTTTTTTGACAAAAAGTGTCTGCAGAGCCACAGTGAAGATAGAGCCAGTGTTGGACTTAAGTATGGGAGCAGAGGGAAAGTTTATAGAGGAGTTGTGTAAGCCAGAGTGTTGTCCCTGAAAATAAGCCTTCTGATTTGTTTTAGTATAGCGGAGTCAGTTCTCATGAATTGTAAGATAAACAAGAATCATGTTTGCATTCCTTTGTAAAAGATATCACCTGATGGACTTCTCAAGTGACCAGTGTAGATGGAGAGGTGGTAACTTCTCTGTCCAATCTCTGATCATTGTCCAGAAACTTATATATACAAGGTCAACAATAAACGAGAGACTTCTTCTTTTCTTCTTCTCTGCCTGAACACCTGTTGTGTGTGTTACTCTGCGTCATAGTAACACCAGAGAAATTAATCTGCCTGTGGTAACATACACAAAAAGTGGGTTCCTAGACTGTTAATTAATTAAGCTTGGAGACCGGAAAGATTATTGCAATAGGAATTACAAAAGGAGGCGTTAATAAAGGAGGCATCTGCTCTGGAGGAAAAGTATATCTCCTAGTGCCTAACTTCCTGTGTTTGAACATATCTGGAAGGAATTTCTCCCTTCTATGTACCTACAGCTGTGGTTTTCTTTTGTCCTACACATCCATCACAGGATAACCCTGTTGACTATAATGGAGTGTCACCTGGAATGCATTTTCCTTTGCCTTGAATGAATATATTGTGCATGGATCCTGCATACATTATTTAAATGGAAGAACTAGGAAAACAGCATGAAATGCATTCATCGGCTTGACTGACAGAGGTGTTGAACACCTGCAGGTCAGTGAAAAGTGGGGACAGAGGCATCTTCTCTTTTGCATTCTGAGGAATTCTGAGGTTATTGAAGGTTTTTAATGGTGCAATCAAATCACTATAAGCAAAAAGCTGCAAAATCAAATTCAGAACAATGAATGCATCAGTTCATTAATGGAACAGTTCCAGCCATCTGGTATTCATATGTTCTACACTGGGGCTGCTATTGTGCAGATATAAATGACCCAATCTTACCTTCCAGCAAGAGCTTTCATTAACTAAATATATCCAAATTCTTTATTATTCAGCTAGTATTACAGGCCCTATCCTATGTTTTGGGAACACTGGGCTTTTGGTTTGGTTTTTTTTAAGTTTTGGTCAGCTAAAGCTTCAGTTCCACAGTATTTCCCCTTTGGGTTTGTGTGTGTTTTATCCATCCTATTGTGGACATCGTACCTCTTGGAAAACTTTTAGTGACTTCTGCTGCTGAAGCTCTAGAAAAGAGTAAAGGAGTCAATTATTATTTCAGTAAAAATAAAAACATTAAGACACTAGTAGGAAATACTGTCTCTTGAAGGAAAAATTCTAATGTATCACTGAGTTTTTCACTTGGTATTATTTAGTTTTTTCAAATGATAGATCTGGCAGCTTTTCAAAGCTCACGAATCACAGAACAGGTAAGATTGGAAAGGACCACAGAGGGTCACATCTTCAAGCTCTCTGCTCTAGCAGGGTCATCCCAGAGCACGTAGCATGGGATTGTGTCCAGACACCTCTTGAATATCTCCAGTGAGGGTGAGTCCACAACCTCTCTGAGCAGCTTGTTCCAGTTCTCAGTCACCTGCAGAATAAAGAAATTCTTCATGTTTAGGTAGAAATTCCTGAGCATCAGTTTCTGTACATTGCCTCTTGTCTTATTGCGTGGCACTACCATCACCATCAAGAAGAGCCTGGCCCTCTCCTCTTGGCACCCTTCAGACATTCATAGATGTTGAAGAGATCCCCTCTTAGTTGTCAGTTCTTGAGGCTGAACAGGCCCTGCTCTCTCTTCATTTCCTTGTAAGAGAGATGTTCCAGCTCCTTTGTCATCCTCTGCTGGATTCACTCCAGGAGCTCCATGTAAGACCCGATATTTAAACAGACCAAACTGATATGCAAAGTTATATACAGTACAGAGGGATCCATGTGACTTTTTCTGATCAAATTTTTTTTTAATCCTGTGAAGGAGTATGGTACTCAATTTATTGGTGCACAAATATCATGTAGTTCAAGATGAAAGGGCACAGATGGGATAAATTATAGATTTTAGATTCTGTCTATTGACTGCGAATCACTGTTGAAGCAGGATTTTATATTCATTGGACCTTCCAGTTATAGCCAAAGGGGCAGGTTGCTGGATCAATGGCCTCTGCACTTGCTCAAGGTAAAGCTTTCCTTGTTTCATGTATTCTCATGAGAGGGGGGTTTCAATCATTTCATGGCAGACCAGAGTCCTGTGCTTGATAAAAAGACAAATCAGAACATCATTCACTATCCAGTCATCCCTTAACACCCTAAAACAAATTTTTTTTCAACAACCTGGAAAACAGAAGGCTGAATGAGTAGTAGTGTTCAGGCAGCAAAAACACAGATCTTCCTTGAAGCAGTGGCAGTGAACTAGCCCCAGGCTCCAACACAGGTGTTCCACAGAGCTGAAGGACACGTGGGAGTGTTCAAGGCTGCAACCAGCCCATGGGAGATGCCTGCCTAGCCTACTCCCACCCTGCTTTCCCTCCATGGAACATGCAGCCATCCCTGAGCCTGTGCTTACCACAAAACCATAGCTCCTCCTCACTGTCTCACCTCCCTCACCACAGTGAAGCCACAGCCATCAGCTTCCTGGCCTCCCATCCAGGAGCACCCTGGCAACCTCCTGCCTCTGTGCCTGCCCCAGACAAACCCCTTATGCTTCACACAGCCATCAGCTCTCTCTGATGCATCTCATAGAATGTCATTCATAACACTCTGATCAGTAACACGGAAGTTTATGGTTCTGTATGGGTTGTTACTGGATTGGTCACTAATGCACTGAACTCCTTTGCATCTTTGGCAGTAACTACCTGAAGCATCTTGCAAACCCTAGTCCTGTCATCTTAGGGCAACATGGATATTGCAAGTGCCAGGACAAACCCAAACCTTCTTTCAAGAAGAGCCCTGAGACCTGGGCACTTGGACAGACACGGCTCTTATTTCTGGTGCAGGCATTGTCTAAACAGCCTGATCTGACCTAGATTTTGTCATAGAAGCTGTGAGAATCAACCATCTCCTGTGCTTTTGTGGATATATTCCTAATCTTCAACATGCTCAGGCATCTATGGGCACCCATTTTCCCTTCAATCTTGGCCTTGCAGTCCTGCTGTTAGGGGCTGGGCATGGGCAGAAAGCCATGAAGAGCCAAAGCTTGGCTTCCAAGAGCACTATGGTCACATTAACTTTTCAGCAACATTTCAGAAGAATTAAGATATCCTCAGATCCAGACGACAGGAGGCTAAACCAGGGAGAGAGAGTTTCCATGGAAAAAGCTGTTCTTTCACCTTAAGAACTTAGAGGTTTTAGAGGAGTTTATGGCTCACGGAACATCACACACTGCTGCTGCATCATAGCAGGAGACCTGAGGAGACTGAACCAAGGCAGAAGCACTGCCACAGAACAAAGATGACATAGCTTAATGGACAGGGATGCTTTCTTTCTGTGAGATTTCTGATGTGTCTGAAATTTCTCTGGAAAACAGCATATTTTCTAACTGTAGGTATTGCTATTTTCTCAGATTCCTCTCCATCCTGCTCTGAACAGAGGTTCCCAGCATCTGAGCACTGGGCTTCAGAGAGTATGCATGTAACGAGTGAGCAAAAAATCAAACTTCAGAGAGTGCTTTATTCTTTGTGAATTGTTGGAACTGTTCTTTGTAATGTACACATGCTTTAGCAATTCACTACAAATGGTGGGACTCTAAGAAATAAAAGCTGATCAATAAAATGTGAAAATAGTGCTCAAGGTTTTTAATTATTCCTATCTCAGATAGTGATAAAGCATGCAATTTTTTTCCACAGGAATTAGTGATCTCATTAAACGTTTTGTTCAAAGGATCCATTGCACCGAAAATTTCAGCACATTTCCAATCCAAAATGAAATTATCCATTGCTACCCACACCAGAGTACACTGCGTAGAGAAGTGACAGAGTGAAGAGACATCTTAAGTGTAAATTCACAGAATTTTTTTTTAAATTAAAAACACCAGAGGTACTTTCCAGGCTCAGACTGAAGAGGAATTAGATATTTAACTTTTCTGGGTTTCTATGACTAATCTTGCAGCCACTCAGTTGAAACTGTATGAATGCTGAGAATTAAATATATCAATGTCTGCATATGTTAAGCAGACTTAAGATTTGAATCAATTCACTAAATTGAGCACATGGAACTTACATGGTTTCTTCTGGAAACAGAAGTTTTTCCAGACTGAAGGATGTGAAAACTACTTCCCTATCTAATGCAATTCAGTACATCTGTGTGTGATTACATAAACACGTCTCAGACCACAGAGCACCACAGCCAAGTCTTATAGCAGTTACATTCATTAAACGTCAGACCATGTGATCTTCCCTGGACCTTCAATATTTGCCTGTTTTTAAGATTTACTGAATATTCACTATATTTTCTATTTGGAGCGAGAGTGGCTGACTGAGAATTAATTATATTATTCTTGAATAAATGACAAGTCAGTGTTTCAGGGCTGAGCAAGCATGCCTGGAGTCACTAACAGAAAACAAAAGAACTGAAAAAACATTACTGTTTTAACTACACTAGTTTGCTGAAAGTGAACTCAAAAATAGTTTTCTTTAAAATGTTTGCATTTATTTCACCTTCACATGTAATTCCATTTCATGCACAGATCAGCCTTTTCCCAAGAGCTCAGGACTGCTATTTTCTGCTTTTTTCCTTCAGGAGTCAGTAGCTAAGGTTGCTTCAGAGGACATCCTAACCAACAATTTTTGAGTAACCATAGGGATGCTAAGCAGTGGTGATTTCCAATTTGCAGATGTAGTAGCCCTTAGCAGCAAGCACTGTCCTACTGAAGATGACTGGCATGCCTGAGGTTGTAGATCTCACCCACAGAGATGCAAATCCTGTCAAATCACCCTTTGCTTGACACTTTGATTGCTTTCAAGTTAATCTTGGTTCTTATAGTGGTATCTGGGCAACTGGCTGAGGACAGGACAGATTTTGTAGACATGTACAGGCAGTTTGGGTCCCAAAAAGATGAACAAAATCTGGTTTATAATGAAGCTACAGCAGATACACTGCCACAGGACTGAAAGAAGCAATTTTGCATTCTGAAGATCTGCTCCCTAATCATCCATGTCATCCCTTTTCTACCACCAAGGAAGGTCACATGCAGTTTGAGCACACTCTTTCAAGACTGCAGATGTCCAGCCTGCATGTGGCCTGTGCATAGGTGAGAAAACTACTATGGCCTGCCACCATAAATGATGTACAGATGCTAAACCATCTATTAGAGCTTGTAACACAACAATGATTTTTGGTCACCTCTTACAAATACTTAGTAGCTTACTTTAATCAGGTAGAAGATGAAATCCATCACTTTCCATAGTTAATAGCCTGCTGAATACTTAACAAAACTTTTCAGCATGTTGAAGTCTAGTCTCAGAGCAAAATTACAATGCTGAGTACAAAAATAAGGTCTGTGTGGTGACAACTTCTTCCTAAAGAGAAAGCATCTCACCAGCCATGACAGCAAGAGACCTCTCATTGATGTCAAAATCTTTGTTAACAACCATAGCTGTGGTGCAGTAGATATTGCCAGTAGCTGTAGTAGACAGTGTCATCACTGTGTTGATGGCACAAGCAAAGATCAGACATGAGAATTGTCTCTGCTGCTTTCTGGTTCCTTGAGAAATAAGAGTGCTTTAAGTGGGCTTGGTGTTTCATACTAGGCTTTTGTGCTGCTGGAGGCACTGGTGTCTTGTATACTAGAAATCTCACTACAGGGGTTAGAAATGATTAGCCATTTCAGCCACTGAACTATGAGTGTTGTGCAACATACACTCTTTTCACTTGATGTGTGTACATGCAAAAGTGGTTTCTAGATGCTCCAGCAATCCAATGAAATTAGACTATTTCAGAGCAAAAACTGATGGGGGGCAGGGGGTGAGGAAGAACCTGGTTTTGTATGATAAAATATCTATCTGGAAAACTCTGTTGTGCAACCCTGTCCATTTCCAAGGTTGAGCGTTAAGTGAACCTGCAAACTGGCTATTCCTACGACGGGGGCTCCCAGATGGCTCTTTCCGACAACGGCAAGAGATTCGGAAGTTTAACAGGACAAGAGCTGTGCCTGATCCAGAAACACCTGCATACCACCGCCCCGCAGCCCGCCGCCCCCGCTCTTTCCGCGGTTCCCCCGCGGCCGGCCGAGGTCTCGCGGAGGCGGCTGCCGCGGGCTGGGCACGCGTGGGGTGCGCGGGCTCCGGGCACACCTGGGCCCCGCCCGGCGGAGGCGCGCAGGCGGAGCGGGGGCGGAGGGACCCGGCCCGGCCCGGCCCGTCCCGTCCCGCTCTGCTCCGCTGTGTCCCTCCCCGTCCCACCCCTCATTCCTCCCTCCTTCTCTCCCCTCCCCTCCTCCCTCGCTCGCTCGCTCGCTCTGTGCGCGCCGGCGGCGGCGGCGCCGCGCTCCCTCCAGCCCGCCCGCGCAGCCCCCGCAGGTAAGCGCAGCGCGGCGGGACCTGCAGGCGGAGCGGGGCGGGGGTCCCACCCTTCTCGCCCGCGGAAAGGTGCCCGCTTCCCATTCTCCGAGGGCTCCGTGCCCACGGCGCCCTTCGCCTCCTCTCTTTGACTTTTTCTCTCCTGTTTCCGTACCTGGTCTAAGCCCCGCGGCGCGCAGCGGTGTGCGGGGCGGCGCGCCTTGTCGGGGCCTCTCCAGCGGAGGGCTCCTTCGGAGTGGGCTCGAGTGGGTTCGAGGCGTCGGGTCAGGCTGCCATTCCCGCTGGACTAAAGTCTCCGGGGCTGGCCTGGAATAAGTATGGGCACTTGTTTGATTAAGGAACACTAACGGGACTTACGTCTGCTCTCATATTTTTCTTTTTTCCTTTTTATTTTTTCCTTTCCTCACCCCTTCCCCCCCTCCGAAATTACTTTGGATTTGTTTATATCAAATTAAGGCAGTGGAAGAAGTTCTACATAAAAAATGGTTGCCACCTCTCTCTCCTGACTTCCTCACTCCTTCGGACGAAGAGTCTGCTCAAGTCCGATGGGAGCAGTGTCGATGTAGCCATGGTGTTTACAAAGGTAAAGGACAGGGAGGAGATGAATGACAAGCATTAGGGTGTGATTTATTAGGGAAAGACCGAAGCGGAGGGAACAGGAGGGAAGCTAGAGGACAAAAGCCATTAGCAAACTGAAGTGAGAAGACAGAGGTGGAACCAGAGGGACCAAATTTCTTCCTCTCACTTCTTTTCCTATATTCTTTTTTAAATAACTCCACTGTAGGAACCATCCCAAAAAACTGTTTCCTATGGAAATATTTGAAAAGTTTTCAATATCACAGAAATGTTGGAATGTCTAAATTTCATTTTCTTGGGGATATCTCTATGAAACAAGCTCACATCTTCATGATTTCAATTGTCTGTGAATGTTAGAAGCGGCCTAAATCCCTCCTTTCTTCTTTTTTATCCTTGTTTTTTCCAGATTTGGGTTGGTTTTCTGTGTATTTTTTTTTTTATATTGTTGTTATTTGCTTGTTTGGTTGTTTTAGTTTGGCTGGGTTGTTTTTTTTTTTTTTTTGGGGGGGGTTTTGTTTGTTTGTTTGTTTTGTTTTGTTTTTTTTTTTTTGACGTTTCAAGGCAAAATAACTTTGGGGACACCCTGTAGGAAAGTTATGCTCTCAAAGTGTGGGGGGTGTTGGAGTAGCTGCAATCCTTTTACTGCTAAGAACTGCTGCAACTCTTATCTTTTCAAAGAAAGTCTGCAAGCTAGGTCAGGTTTGGTGTGTTGTACCATTTGGTCTAAAATGAATCACTCTCAGGTCTGGGAGTCATGTTTCAATTTGGCGGCCAGGGCTATGTGCTGTGCAGGCTGTTACTCTTGTGTGAGGATGGGCTATACTGCAGTACTAAAATAATATTTCTGGCAGTTTCAGCGGTGGACTGAAGCAATACTCTGTGCACAGGCATAAGTGAAGCTCTGCCTGCAGCTTGCTATTACTGGCTACAGGCGTGCCGCATGTTTTTCCTTAACTGATATGTGCTCAGACTTACAAAGCAACTTGATAGGCCTGTGTTTTACTGTTGTTTTTATTAAATATTAACCACACAAAATTAAATGCTGTTTTGCTCCAGAATAGATTGACGCTCTCTCATCCCATGCAGTTGTACATGAACGGTGGTTGTTTTCCTTTTTGTGCGGCAAATGACCAAGGAAGTGTTATTTAGGAATACGGAGAAGCACTGCTGTGTGATCAGTGTGGTGTTGTCTTTATCACTCCCTATTACAGATTGCAGTAGTTAGACCCTTGGCTGCTATAAACCTTGTTCTGAGAACTTAGCAGTAGCAGTGCTGGTTGAAGAGAGGAAAACATTGGCTGGTGTCTGCTTTCTCTTCCTCTGCTCTTCAAAACAAATATTGAGGGTTGAAAGGTTAAACAGCTTTTGAGATGAAACACATGGAAAATGCAAAATTAAAGTAATGCTACACTGTGTACCCAGCTTTAATATATGAACTCCAAGTGTGAGTAACAGACAATTTTATCACTGCAAGCAAAAATACTTCATGTTCGTGTGGTTTTCATCAGTAGCTCTGGAAGATTGTAACTAAAATATAATTCCTTCTCTGCTTAAAAATGGGAAAAAAATAAAAATCTGTCTTTAACTTGGTCTTATAGTGGCACACAGTTAAACTATTTGGGGAATCCAGGAGAGGTTGTTAAAGAAAGTGTTTTGCTCTGCTTTGTACTCTACGTGGGATTTACTTTGATATCAGTGATGAGCTCTTACTAACACCTTAATGGATAGTTAGCTGCTTCTCAGTAGCCTCTCCATATTTACCTTGCTTTGTCTCATATTCAGAGGATTAAATCAAAAGGTAAGTAATTCTTCTGAGCAGTTTATTCCTTTGGGAGACCACCATCCTTTGAGTACCCAGCAGTTTGAGCTCTCTCAGAGGTGAGCTGCCTTCTCCAGATGTCAGAAGAGCTGGCTTTGAGCTCCTCTAGGTGGTGACCTGCCAGCACTTACTGAGCACTGTTGCTGTGTATCTGGCTTTTTTATCATATGGATGCAGAGGAAAATTGAGTGCAGCTCTTTTTGCCATCAGGGCTGAGTGGAAAACTCTTCACAGGCCATCACTTATGGTCTTGGTGATACTCAAGGATACGTGAAAGAATTTGAGAATGGAAACAGGTACTGTGTGGCAGTTGTCCCTTTCACTATTGTTTCCCTCACAACATTAGAATTTGCTACATAAGTGCAATTTCCCCCCTTTCAGAAAGAAAAGTACGTGTACTTTAAGGGACACTTAAATTCAGCTTAAATCCATTAAAATGAGATATTGAAGAGCAGCTGCTACACATAATGCCGGGGGAAAGATGCATACATGTTTTAATGAAAAAAGGATAGAACAATCAGTATTTGATCCCTCCATCATCTTTGGTTAGTGGACTCTAGTTCTTTACATGTTGTACATTTCACTGCTTTATCTTTCACAATGGGTTGTACTATTTTTTATCAGTTTAGTAGGGTGAGAAGAAAACCAACTTTTGAGAAAATAAAGTGTGTCTTTTCTTTTTATGTCTTCCCATGTCCTTTTCTTTAAGTTTGCTTTCAATTTAGGTATGGTCCTCATTTGTTACCTTAGGAGTTTTGATAATTTGAAGGAGAACACTGCTCTCCAGAAATGCTTGATTATGAGTGACTTGAGGCAGTAATGGCTTCATCTGGCAGTGGTTATGTATTATCTGGTGTGTTTTTGACTTTTCCCTTCCAGGTGTCTCAAGGTGATACTGTAGAGACGTGGCACTCCTCAGCAGTGCTGCATTAGGGCTGAACATCCACACTTCATGTTTTCTCCCTGTGTTTTTCTTTACAGCTAAAGCAGAAGCTTAAGGCTTCATCCATGGCCCACAGAGGTCAATGACAAAATCTGTATTGGCACAGAATGACTATGGATCAAGTGCGAGGCTGATGTGTTGCTTTGACAGAAATACAAAATTATTCCCAGGGCAGAAGAAAGTTCTGCCAAGGAAATGGGCAGAAGAAAATTCACTCAAGGAAATGAGAGCTTCTGTTCTACTTACATGTCAGGGGACTTGAATT
Source organism: Sitta carolinensis (assembly GCA_032173965.1). Taxonomy (NCBI): domain Eukaryota; kingdom Metazoa; phylum Chordata; class Aves; order Passeriformes; family Sittidae; genus Sitta; species Sitta carolinensis. The sequence goes on from CM063313.1 coordinate 54,898,657, forward strand.
TTGGTTTTCTTCGTTTATACTTCAAGCTTGGTTTCTTTAAAACATATAGAAGAATTGCCTGTGCATTCTTGCACTTTCACTGATGTACTGGTACATATGACAGTGAATATCTGAATGTCTGGTACCTTGGTTTGGTTTTTGTTGAAAGTAGAGGAGAATTCTGAGAAGTGACTGTCTTTGTGTACCCAGATCTCTCCTTCTCTCCTCCATTGATGTTTCTTGACTGCCTGACACTCCATACTCCCAAGCTGATTAACAGCACACCTGGCTTGCAAGATCTTGGCAATTGTTGGTAATTATGGTAATTATTTGGCTGAAAGCTGACTTAGGATCAGTTTTCATTTTTTTAATGACTGGTATCTCTAATTGTTGAAAGTACTGTTTCTATTTGTGCAACATTGAGCACAGAAAAGAAAACAGCCTATGTGCTGGTGCTGGTTTAGATAGTGTATGTGTGTCCCCATCTCACATGGCAACTCCATGACCAGGACATTTCTTTTACAAGACTGTAACAAAACTTTGAGTTGGTTAAGGCATTGCACTTCTCCATGGAGGAACAATAGCCTTGCTTGGATTAGTGCATAGTGTTCAGAATTTCCTGATAGGCACAACCTGGAATAGTTTGTCGAACATGTTTTTTTCAGTCCTGTACCTATTTCCTACTGGATCTGGATCCATCTTCACTCAGATACTTTACGCAGTTAGGTTAGTGCACATAAAGAGGAGAGTACTGGTGCATTTACCCAGAAGTAAAGAAGTATTTCTTCTTAAAAAGAAAGTGAATCTTCTCCTTTTGCTTCTGGCAGGAAAAAACAGCCACAGACTTGCGAGGCTGCTGTGGTTCAAGGAGTCTGGGTAAGGCATGCCTGCCCCTGCCAGCAGCACAGCCGAAGAGGGGGAACCACATCCCTCCTCCGCAGGCCACTCCCAGGATAAATAGCGTGGACAGGGTTCTGGCCTGAGGTGTGTGCAGAGTGTTTTGCTTTCCAAGCGCCTTGAAGATTTGTGCTGGTGGCCTTTGTGATAGATAACGGCCTGGATGCTGGTCCTGCTGGGGAAGCAGGAGCATAGTGTTGTGCCTTGCTGTTTTCCACTCATACACGGCAATGCGGTCTGCTGCTGAAATGGTGGTAGGCAGTGTGGATCAGTCGCACAAGAAATGCCTTCAGTTGCAAAAGTAGGGAGGCTGGATCTCTTTTAGAGGTATAAAATATGTAAAACATATTTTGGGAGTACAGATACTGTATTGCTCAGAATCATAGGTAGATTTTTGTACCGACTGAATTATCTTTATTTTAGATTTCTTTAACTTGAAAGGCATTGGAACTTTTTTTTTTCTTCTTCTTTACTCTAGATAAAATTTGAAGGTCCTCTCATTTTCTTTTTAAAAATACAATGGTGATAAATTTTAAAGCCCAGTATTATCTTTCTGGTTTTGCTTCTGACTGTGACTAAGGCAAACACCTCCTGAAGTGGATTTTTGAAACTGCTTAAAAAATGTCTGTGAGTTTGATAGTCGTATATGAAAATCCTCAGTTTGGTGTAGGCCTCATGTTGCAATATTACAGACCATTCTGGATTTTCTCTAGGAATTTACATGCCATGGTGACCTTCGGAGCAGGATGGCAGTTTATGCAGTACATCCATTTCTTTGCCAGCTAGAAAATGTATTGCATATTGCAATGCTTGCAGGAGCAAGCCTGAAAGCATTGGATTAACATCAAAGTCAAGATCTTTCTGTATAGAATACTAGAGATTGTAAGAGTGGTAAAAATCTGGCAAAGGAAATGCATACTGTTTTTCATTGCAAGCCCCTTTTCCTCCCTCCTCCCTGTCTTTTTAGGGTGTGCATAGCAGATATGAAATTGCGTTGGTACATTATTTATGCGAGCAGAAGTTTTTCTTAGAAGTTTTTTTCCATTTGAGGATGATTGTTTTCACCCTGGGTGGAAATACATAGCTATAGCAATACCCATTTTTTATTTAGAAGTTAACTACAGCAATAAATGTTAGATGAGTATTGAATACTTACAGCATAGAGAAATTCGTTTCTTCTTTGGACTCCAAGCAGGCAAGAGAGATGCTGTACAGGTCACACCTGTCTTTAAGGTTGTGATATTTCAGGTTGGTGTTCGTAGGAAAGGAGAAAGGCTGATAAACTCTCAAGTTTCATAGTTACATAGCTTTCAAATGTGGCAAGTGTTGTTATGTCTGCTGCGAAGCAGATTTGATAAAGGGTCTGTAGTTGCTGGATTTCACTAAATGTTTAGTCTTTGATAGTGCAGTCTGGTTTTGACCTGTTGTGGTTATCAGATCTGCCAGACAATTTCCTGAAGCCTTGGTGACAGAGCAAGGGAACTGGGGTGGCATTGCATAGCTGTGATGTGTGAAAGGCAGCATGTCTCCCCAAGCATAGATGTGGGTGTTCACTGCCAGGGTTTTTGTGCAGAAGAAAGCTCAAGTTTGTTTGGTACTCAGTTCCAAATCAGCTTTGCTGCTGTCGGATGAGGTGGAAGGGGCTGAAGGAAGGGTGGAAGGCTCTGGGGATGTCACCTTTGCAGCAGTCACTGTCCCTTCAGCTCACAGCACAGAAGCCCAATGGGTGGTGAGCAACCCTACCCTCCTGCTGCTTTGGATCAAGGAGAAGCAAATTGTCAGAGTGGCAGCAGCTGCAGCTGGTGGCAGGAGATCTTGGTGGAGCGCTGCAAGCTAGTACCTCAAGCCAATGGCACTGTCAGAAGGTCACCTTGCTACTAGACAATTGCCTTGCACTGGGAGGGATTGTGGTGGTCATTATTCTGGTCAGTATTTTTTGTTTGTTTGTTTGTTAATATGCCTGCATTAGGTGCTCGCTACTTTTCTTGGTGGCATCTGTTTTCTTGTGAATACTGTATTTTTTACAATCTTTTACTGCAACAGTGGTGTCACTTGTGTCCAAGAGCTTTCAAGGTTTCATGGTTGTGTTACTGACCATGTTCACAGTTACTTGTAACCGAGTATGAAGTAGCAAAGGGTGTCAGCGTGTGTGGGTGCTTGATGTTCTGTCCTGACATTTCTGAGTTCTTTCATTGATACTCCAGCTAATAGATGTAAATTGTGCATTTTTGTGCATTATTCAGTTGTTTCAATGCCTATTGTGACAGGTGTGTTTTCAGCGAATGTCTGTAGAGACTGGATCTGTAGTTTTACAAGATACGTACAGTTCTCTTATGAGTTATAGTGGAAAGGGTTTCATGTGGTAGTGAAGCTGTAATGTAGGATATAAAGGGGAAATTTGGCTACCTTGCCTATGGTTGTGCTTATAGAAGTAAACTTTGTAGCACATTTCTGTAGTTGCATGCTAACTTTGAATATCTAAAACTGATTATTGAAGTTAAAAAGCATTTGGAAAATTGGTAGGGGAATGTTAGATAGAGAAGCATAGATTCTGACTGATAATGATAAGCTTGTCAATCCCAAAGGAGAATAAAGCACAGTAAGGTCTGTATTAGTTCTGTGTTGCATGCAACTGACTATTGCACTTGGAAGGTGCCTTTGCACATGTGTACACAGCTCTCTAAAATGTTGTGTGTTGTATTGGCAAATTATCAGTACAGGAGAGTAACTTGAATGTTCCCTGCATCCATCTGAGAATGTCTCCAGACATATCTGTTTTGTTGGGATGAACCAGCCAACTAGTAAGAGCATGTTGTCCTATATGCCACAGTAACATTGGGTTGTATAGTAGGAGTGGTGTTTGAGCATATATTAACCATCCACATAAGCATTACACTGGCTTGAGGAGCAAAGCCTGGGCTTTCAGTGAAGAATTCAGTGGGATTTTCAACCATGTCTATCCACGTGTTTCCCTGTTTGTTGCTATATTCCTGCAGACACAAGTCCAGTACATCAAAAGGTCACTGGCCCTTCATTCCTCTTATCAAGGAAATTAAATTCATCAGTTGTTTTCCTGAAATATGGCAGTGGGACAAACAACTTCAGGGAAGTGGATGTGTGAATAGGTACTCAGCATTCAAGGAGTATCATCCTGAATGTGACTTGTACTTGAAAGATACCATTTTAAATGTCTATCAAGTTTATTGGTCTTTCTGTCTTTCCTTCTCCTTGCTATCCTACCCAAAATGTGTCATACATGGAGAGCAGTTCTGTGGAAGTGAGCTGGATATCTCTGAGCTGCCCTGGGCATGGTATCTGCACAAGGCTTTGAGAGCTGTCCCAATGTGGCTACCAGCATAATTGGGATTGTATTGCTCCTCCTAAAGCTTTTGATGGAACTACTGAAAACTTTACCTCAGAGCAGTGTATTTCCCTGCACAGAAACCTTGCAATCAGAGGAAGACTTTTCTGAATTAGTGTTTACTCCCTAGTCTTGTAGCTTCTTGTTTACAGTAGTTACATTGTCCTATTTCAAAAGCCCATGCTAGTGGAACTGGAAACTGACTGAGACTTTAGGGTATTACTATAACCAGAACAATCCTGGTATTTAGTGAATAAACTAAAAATAGGTCTCTAAAATGCTTCAATTTTGCGAATGGTTGATAGGAATAGCATAGGTTAGTGCCTGCTTCTCCAAGAAGTACAGTGTGTTTCTGTTTCCTGCCTTTGGATTGCTTAAGTTTCACATGCAAAAGCATCCTAGAAGGTTCAGCCTAGAGGAAAAAATTCAGGGGGAGATGTGCAAGCTGATGGCAATCTGATGACGAGGGAATTACATGATTGTAGAAAACATAAATGCCTTAAAAATAATATGCCTGAGTAAATGCTTATGACATGATCCTGCATATTTCCAGCCGCAACATCTCTTCCATAAAGTTTCTTGCAATCAGTTGCCTAGATTTTTATGACAAAGTTGTGTTTGAGAGACTTGCTTACAGCTTTTTTGAGTTCCTCTTTCTAAATCGTTCCTAATATGCTATGAATACTCTATGAGGGGATCTTTGGTATAATTTTTGTGTGAAAACAGTTAGTTTTTCCCTCAGAAGAATGGCACAAAAATGCAGGAACAGCTTTGGCAAGGAAGCCACACCCTTCTCCTTCACTCTTCATGGGAGAAAGGATGGGGGGGGGGAATTACTCACTTTTCTGGGAGCTCTAAGATGAGGTGACATTTCTTGGTTGGTAGGAAACCCAAATGTGCACTCGCAATGCATCTGCCTCCTGCACTTGTGCCAGAAGTCATTCTGTGTTCTGTATATCCCTCTGACTCTTCCTCTTGTGGTTTGATTAACCTTCCTCCCAAGGCACCCTCCCAGTGTCATCTCCTGCTTGTGTAAGATGTGTCTCCACTAGAGGGGGGTGCCAGTATTGCTGTGGCGGGAAACTTCGAGGATTTGGTTACTTATGGTGCTTTACTCTTCCTTCTTGCCTGGCAGCGTTGCACATTGGGTTAAGTGGACTGTTTTTGGAAGAAGGCTGCTGCCAGGCTGAAGGCAGCAGCTGACTGAGCAGTAGGCATTGGGTTTCTCCAAAACACTGTCAGTTCTGCCAGCATGCCATAGTGCATTTTTGCTTAGAATCATAGAATGATTTGGGTTGGAAGGGACCTTAAGGACTAGCTAGGTCCCAAGCCTCTGCCACAAACAGGAACACGTTCCATTAGACCGGATTGCTCAAAGCTCTGTGCAGCATAACCTCAAACAGTTCCAGGGATTGAGGTATCCACAGCTTCTCTGGGAAACCTGTTCCAGTGTCTCATTACTCTTGCAGTAAATTATTTATTCCTAATATTAATCAATATATACCCTCTTTCTGGGTCAATTACCCCTGTCCTATGTCACTACATACTCTTGTCCCTTTCTAGCTTTTTTTATAAGCTCTCTTTAGGTGCTGGAAGGTGCTATAAGGCCTTCCCAGAACCTTCACTTCTCCAGGCTGAACAACCCCATGCTCTCATCCTGTCTTCAAAAGAGAGGTGCTTCAGTGCTCTGATAATTTATAAGGCCCGCTCTGCACTCACTTTTTCTCCTGTTCAGAGATCCAGAGCTGGATGCAGTACCTCAGGTGCAGTCTCCTGAGAGCGGAGTAGAGGGGAAGTATAAGGTTGGCTGACCTAAGAAAGGCTGCTCAGGAGGCTGAAAATCAGACCCAGCATGTCTAAGTGGGCTGTGTGAGGGACGAGAGTAGCTGTGCATGGGCCTTGGAGTCATGGACACAGCTGGTGTGTGCCATTGTGGGATGCCTAAAAAATCTGGTTTGTGGGTGGATTTCAGTACATTCTCCTTTTGTGGCCTGGATCCCTTGAACTTTTTTGTTTATTTCTGTGGTCACAAAAAAAAGTCTTGGTGGTTCCTAAGTAATGCTTTATGACTTATGCTTTTGTTACAAAACTGTCTGAAGGAGGCTTTGAAGTGTGTATGTGTTTAGAGTTTGTACCCATGCTAATGTGCATCAAGTTCCAACGGAAGAACTGGAGGCAAACTACTAGTTAGTTTTTATTTTCTTTTTTCTTTAAGAATAATCCATTGATACTCACTCATACTTTTGTCCAATAGGATTGGTTTTTTGCCTTTCTTACTCTTTAAAAGTTTATCTAAAATTTTTTGAGACAGACTAGGTAGTTCTTGTGGGGCCTCACAAATATTCTGATTAGAATATTTGTTGTTTCTGTTGGGCATTGTATATATTGAGGACTTAGTCAGAGAAGCTGAATAATCACTGAAGTATAGTGTGAATTTACAACAGCCTACTTAATTCATGTGACCTCTTGTATGCACTAAGAGCCTGTCTGCTAAACACATCTCAGAGTTAATCCAAGTCAATTCTTAAAGTGAATTAGTCAAGCTGTGAGTTAATCCTCTGTATTTACCTGCTTGTTCAGATAGGCAGCAGCCTAAGTTGCTTTAAACTTCACTTGATAATTTAAAGGAGAAGGGTCAGAGGGAAGGATGATGGAGTCTTGGTGTTTTCTTATCTCTCCTTTCAGGGCGTATTTCAGTAGTGCTTTGCATTTATGAATCTTGAATTCATAGAATGAGCAGCATAAGCTACCCAAGGTCAAAACCCAGTACTCTGCTGCAGTTCTCTGCTAAGCATCCCTGACAGCTGCTGCTGCTCCCAGGATATTTTGGGGAGTGTGTTACTTCTTGATCATCCATAAAAACTGTTCCACAAAAAGTCCAACCAGTTGAGTTGGCATACTGTAAACAGCAGGGAGTATGGTGAGACTGTGAGGACTAGGAAGCCCTGTCGACCTCTACCATGAAACTAGTAACCAGCCCCAGTTTTACAGCAGGGATTCACAAATTCTGTGTGTATTGTTCTGAGCACACCAGATACATGTATGAAGGACAAGAAGTAATTCCCCTTCATTTTTCAGCATCAGGATTTTTGTTGTTTTGAGCTACTGGGTTTGCTCCTCCTCCATTTTGACAAGATCAAAGGTAAGATCTTATTTCTGGGTCACTGCTGTTATCAGATAAGTTTGTTTGTGGCCTTGGGAAAGAGCAGTGACTTGAGAATAGGGAATTTAAATCCAGTCATTAAGATAATTCTTTAGTATTGTTAATTCTAAATTCTTTCAAACTTCATTCAGGTTAACTTTGCAAAATACAGCATTGCAGAAAGTGTCTGGAGAACAGTCAGTTGAACCAGTGCAAATGTTGCATAAATATTTCTGAAGGAGCATGACTTATTTCTGATTTGAGGGGTTGATAAATAGTTCCTGTGTCTGCATTGGTGGTGGCCTGAACCACGTTAAGCTATTGCCTTACAGTCTTTAATATATTTTCAGGAGTGGGGGGAATAGTTGGCAAATTTCTGTTTCAGATAAACTAAATTAAATTCCTGTTTGTGTATCACTGATCATGGGGCATGTAGATCTATATTGAGGTAGTGCCTTTGTAATTTGGGATTTGGGGTTTGGCATGTGTAATTGTGAACTTCCTTGGCTTCAGCGTTTCCAGATTATTGTATTTTGTGGTGTTTTATTCTGCCTGAAGATTGAACATCTGGATTGAACATCTGTTTTGTGGATGTGGGGTAGAAAGGAAGTATTAGTTTTAAGGCTGGACCCCCTCAAAGCTGCTTAGAGAATTGTGACATTTTGTTATCATCCAGATGTTTTTTTAAATCTAGCTAAAGGATATTGCCTGAATGTTTAAATACATACTTGTTTCAGAAGAGTGCCAGCCTGTTACTACTTTACTGAGTTTAAAAGAAAAGGTGGAGTTTACAAATGGAGTCTCTATTGCTGATCCATGAAGTGTGTCACTGTATCGCTTTATTATTTCTTCTTGGAAACAAATATTAAAATTCTTTTTGTAAGTTCTTGAGATGATTAAATTCTTGTTGCGTTTTCTGTTAAGGAGTGATAATTGGAGAAAAGCATCCTCATTTCTGATATAATGATTTATACCTTGCTAAAATCATAATCATATAATGGCTTGTAAGGGACCTTAAACATCATCTGGTTCCATACTAGGTTGCTGAACGCCCTATCAAACCTGAACTTAAACACCTCCAGGGTCTGGGCATCCACACCTTCCCTGGGCAACCTGTGCCAGTGTCTATCCACCCCAGAGTAAATAATTTCTTCCTAATATCTAATCTAAAGCTACTGTCTTTCAGTTTAAAGCCATTCCCCCTTTTCCTGTCTCTACATGCTCTTGTCAAAAGTCCCTCTCCATGTTTCTTGTCAGGTCCCTTCAGGTACTGGTAGGCTGCAATTAGGCCACCCTGCAGCCTTCTCTTTTCCAGGCTGAGCAATCCCAATTCCCTCAGCCTTTTCCTATAGGAGAGGTGCTCCATCCCTGCAGAATCCTCTCTCTCCCCTGCTGCCCATGCTGTTTTGGATGCAGCCCAGGACACATTTGGCTTTCTGGGCTGGGACTGCTCATGGCTGGGTCGTGTCCAGCCTCTCACCCACCAGCACCCCCCAGTCCTGCTCACAGGGCTGCTTTCAATCTGTTTATCTCCAGCCTGTGTTGATACTGGGAGTTTCCTGACCCAGGTGCAGCACCTTGCATGTGATCTTGTTAAACCTCATGAGATTCCTGTGGGCCCACTTCTTGAGCTTATCCAGGTCCCTCTGGATAGTATCCTGACCTTCACTGAACTTGGTGTCATCTGCAAATTTGTTGAGGGTGCACTCTCCCCCTATGGCTATGTCATTAATAAAGTTGATACAAAAGTCTTTGCCCACTATTACCATCTTTAATGATATTGATTAGTAAGCAAAATAGTAATGAGAATATATTTGGAGCTAAATTCTTCCACTACCCTTGCAATTCCAGTGTTCAGAATAATTTTAATGAGCAGCTCCTTTCTCTCTCTCTCTTTCTCGCTTTTTACTTTTTTTTTTTTCTTTTATAAGAACAGAAGAGGGCAAAGGCATGCACCATACTTACTTCTTTTATACACATATGTGCACACAACACTGACAACAGTTAATAATGTATCTTAAATGATGAGTGATCCATGGTTACTTTGAACTTTTCTGCCTCATAGTTAACTACTTCAAATTTCATGTCTGTCAGTAGAAATAAACAATTTTAAAATAGTTTCAGAAACTGTTTTGAAATTACTTCTTTTAGAAGTATTTGGTACTATAGATGTCAGTATGATGAAAGTGTATGTTTTGAAAATACAGTCATATGACAGCAGCTTTATTGTGGTTATGGTATGAGAGACCATCCATATTGTAGTGACTTGTTTATATAAGCCTGAGCAGAAGGGCATTATTCTTCTGGAGTCTAGCTGTATTTTTCCTCTTTATTTTCTTGTGATTCTGGAGGTTTAAAGTAATGAGATAATGTTGAAATTAGGTGATTGCATGAATTGTTACTCTGGAGTCTTCTGAGTTCATGTTGCTTTTACTGGAAATGCAAAAATTTAAAATTCACTTTAAAATTCCAGTACTTACCAATTTAAAAAAAAAAACAAAACAAAACAAAAAAAAACCATTGTGGAGCTGCTGCTGCAGTTGTTTCTTGAAAATGGTGCAGCAGAGGTGTTTCAAAGCAATTTTTGTGTCTGTATGTTTGGCATGATTATTTTTCACTAGTCCATTGTGGTGAAGAAGCTCCTAGTACCTCCCAAGAGGCATGGATCACCAGCCAGCATTCCTGGCATTAAGGCAGATGCTCACTCTTTTCCCCAAAGAGTGGGAAGAAGTTCTCCAGCCTGACTGAGTGGCAAAGGAACAATGATCTCTACACAATTCCTAACAAGCAAGCACTTATGGAAGTCATTAAGGCAATCTAGATAATGATTGAAATAATTCTAGAGGTGCTGGATAGTAACAGGAAGGCAGACTGATATGTTGGCTTTAAAGGGCAAACTGCAGGAAAATGAGAAAACTGAGGAAGCCATGCAGAATTTTTTCGAGTTTTGAGACAAAGCTACGCTTTCCAGAGAAGTAGGAGACTTCAAGAGAAGATGAGGTATCATCATTCTGTGTTTAAAAAATAGCAACAAAATGCTCCCCAAGAGATGGGTGTGGAATAGATACAATATGGAAATAATCAGGAAAGGAGATTTAACAAGTGAGAGAATTGCACAGGATGGTGTAAACTGACCTACGCCAGGGAAGTATGGAAAGGATTCTGGAAAAGGACAACTACATAAAATAAGTGGAAGTTTTGTCTGACTGAAAATGAGATTAACAGAGAATCTAACACAGAAAAAGGTATCTTGTGTTTAGCAAGGAAAAGGAGTGTGATTCAGTTTTGGAGAGAACAGTCATGACAGTTCTAGCAAAAAGGTTGAGATGTTAATAGAAAGTTAGGAGTGTGTATCTTTTTTTCTTTTTTTCCCTTTTTTTGGTAAATTTCTTTTCATCAGTATGCAGAGAAACCTGGTGTGCTCCATCCCTCAGGGATTAGCCTGCTGCTGATGTGAGTCCAGTTTGTATCCTAACTGACATGATATGTTCATGATTTCACATGAAACCTATGGGTTTGTCCTTTTAAAGTATGCTTTCTGTACTTAATAAAATGTGATATTTTATTCTCCCTTCAAAAACGCCAAAATAACAAAATACACAACTCCAAGACAAAAACAATTCCTGAAAGAATGAACAGCTTGCAACTTCGGGAATAGTCTACTCACTTAAGATCATCTGGAGGCTTTTTGGGGCTGAACCTCGGAGCAGGTAATGGAGAAAGGCAGACGTGTACTTTGATTATGGACTCTTGAACTGCCTGCCCTTTGGTGGAGCCCAGTTCATGACTGGTCAGTCTGCTTTTGTCATCCTCAGGAGGTGTATGAGGCAAATTAGAGTGGCGTATGGAAAAGATTTCTCTGCAAGATAAAGGCTTGAGGATAAAATACTGATTTGTTTGGTTATTTTCATTGAAAATCTGTGAGGAGAGGTTTTTGTCCTTTTATACAATCAGATTGCTCTTCTGCTTTTATTTGGAGGTGTGGGCAGGGTCTCTAACCTTGCCCTGGTGGGGTCTCTGAAGGTGTCTTTGCTGAACCATGCTCTTTGTGACAGCAGATGATTTCTCTGAGGGAGTGCAACTGCATGATGATAGTATTTTATTGTTGCAGATTAATTCAGTGTGTGATAACTTATTAAGATGGCAGATCATCTCCCTAATCTTACAGTGGGAAAGGAGGACAGTTTCACACAACACTCCCTCTGCAGAGTTCATGACACTATTCAGCTTGGTTAAGGAGGCTCCACCTGGGGCTGAACTTGCAGGCTCTATTCTGTCATGGATTGCCTTAGCAGCAATCTTGTGTTACTCATATTATTGAGGCCAGAACAATGATCTTCCCCAGATTAGCCACAGAGCTTCTATTCAAAAAGGTTTGACTGACGTAATTTTTTGTTTGTTTGTTTAAAGCACAGAGTGCACTGTGAATGCAAATGACTTAGATCTGAGATCCTCAAGTGGAATCTTGTGTTATGGAAGAGTCCTGCTGAATCTAATGTTTTAAAAGTTCGTATAGAAATAAATGTCTAGCCTCAAATCACTACTGAAATCTTCAATTTTTTTCCTTACCTAAGAAAGGCTAACAGCTATATTTTGAAAGTAAAGACTGAGGTAATGGAAAGTGGAATTATTTTAGCCCCAGGAAGTTGCAAACTTCCCTGCAGCAGCTTTTAAAAAGTCTAAAAGTCTTTGAGGTGTACAGGTGTGATTTGGTGGAAGGCAGAAGGGAAGACAGGAAACATGAGTTTCTTTTTTTTTATTCCCCTCTTTTTCTGGTTAGTAATACACTTTACAACTACTTCATTTTAGTTCGATTTTTAAGTGAGCTCTCATGTTTGTTTTATTTGTTTTGGTTTGGGATTTTTTGTTGGATGCTTTTCAGGTACCTGGGTGTCTTGAAGTTAAATTTTCCAAGGTGTTGTCTATTATTTTGTTTTGATTTGCTTAAATAAAAACTGAGTGCTCTGGCCAGCCGATGCTGTTTCAGTAAAGCAGTCTGCAAGCTGATACACATCTAAACATGCTGCTGTCCTGATTTTAATGCTGTTCATGGCTAAAGAGGTGGTTGCACTTAATATTAAGCTGAATGTATGCTTTGGCTGACAAATTGCAATCAAAGCAGGCATTATACCAACACAAAAGTAGATGTATTTCTTACATGGAATCATAGCAGTAATAAAATCCTTGACTCTTTGTTATAACTTTGTAACATTGAATCACTTCCAAGAAAATTGTTTAGGGCACTGTCATTCTGAAGGGACAGCAGTGGTGAACACTTTACCTGTTTTGACATGCTCAGTGGTTGGGTTTGATCTGTAATTGGGAGAGTTTTTTGTCCTGTTTTTCTGTTGTGGAAGTCCTGGGTGCTTAGATTGCTGAAAACAAAGAAAAGAAATCCTACAAGAACACAAACACACACACAAAAGCCCCCCCACCCAAACCCCCAAACAAACAAACAGAAATGTCACACACCACAAAAAAAAAAAAAAAAAAAAAAAAAAAAAAAAATCAAACACACAAACAAACAAAACCAAAAACCCCTAAAAAACAACAACAACAAAACCACAAAAAAAATGAGAAAAGCCAGAAAACAGATTATGTGCATGGGATAAAAGGAGTTTTTCATTGACTGGAAGAGGATAATGCCATTTTTGAGGTCTGGTCTGCTGGGCTGTCCATGCCATTGTACCCATGTCTCTCCTGAGATTTTGAGGAGGGTCAGGCATCATGCTAGAGATCAAACAGTGGGCAGTGATGACACGTGCTGCTTAGTGGTCTTGCTGGAGGTGCTTCTCTCTCAGTGCCTCAGCAGGAGCTGTCTCAGCCAGCCTCGCTGACAGCCCTCCTGTGGGCCGACTCCATCACACAGGACATCCTGTGAATGCAGCTCTGGTAGTGCTTCTGCAGATCTGCTACAAAATCTTGTGGTGTTACATACAGCCAAAGAGTGAGGTCAGCAGAGAGGGTTTAGTACCAACCAGTTCTGGGGTTTGGGCCAACCAACTCAACTGTCCATTGTAGTTTCCTGTTTGTTTATTATTGATAAGTCATTTTTTGATGACAGTGAAACATTTTAAACACTATTATTCTTGTTGCAGGTCTCCTCCCCTCCCTTATAAGCCTTGATTATATTTTGTTTAGCCAGTTTCTTTGTTGTTCATTTATTATGTCAGGTTGGAAAGCTATCCTTTATAATAATTACTTTGGATATGTTTGTGCTCAAACAGTGCAATGCTTCATCAACAGCAGGAGCTCTGTGAGTAGAAGCGGCCTGGATAGAAGTTGTTGCTGTTGGATTAATGTTCTCAGACTCTGAAAGAAAATTCTGATCTCTTAAACAATATCTGCAAGGAATTCACATTTAATGTCACAATGAATTAGCTATTGACAACTGCAAAGAAATTACTAGGTCTATAGGGGATTCCTCCACTGGGACAGAGATTTGATGGAAAAAATGTTTCTAGATATAAATTGATTTCTAGTTGTGGTTTGGGTAAATATATGCACTGTGTTTTGGAGATGAGGTATTAATTAAATAAGCATCTTTTATTCTGTGTAGTTACTGCCTGTCTATGGTGCATATGTAAGAGCTTTTGCCCCCATATAGCATGATAGTCCAACAGCAGCATGAAAGATTTACCTTGTTCCTGTGAGGATCTCAGTTTCTTCTGCAGAAGTGAATGAATAAGCTCAGTTTTGTTGTACCTTAGTTTGTCTTTCATCTATATTCTTAAACTTAAAAATCTGGCTTATTTCTTAGGGTTGGTTGTAACTTTTGTTAATTTTGTAACTTTCGTCCCTCTTGGTACTGATAAAGGGTAGAGTCAGGTATATTTTACTGTGGGTTTTGATTTTGTTTTGTTTTTATTTCAATATTTTCAAGGTAGAGATTTCCTATTGTTGTGTCTGAACCTTTTCATATGTTAGCAAATTACATTCTCTTTTTCTAGACAGTGAAGTTAGACTCGAGAAATGTCTGGCTTTACTGGCAGGGTGTGTTTTCAGGGGGGTTGACGCTGCAGCCAGTACAGGAAACGTAATGAGCTTGTCCCTTGTTTTTGGCACTCACCTACCAGACTTCCACGACCCCTCAGTAATACTTCACAAATCCATTTTCACAGTGAATTTATTCATTCTTATGAAGAGCTTCCAAGTGGGCGAGAAGCTATAGCACTGTAGTTTTTCAAGCTGTCTGGCCAGCGATTAGAAACAGCCGACAGGAAGGCTTTGGGGGTGGACGTATTTGGAGAACTGGTCTTCACTGGGACGATGGAGGTGTTGCATGTGCTGTGAAAACAGGGGTAACTTGTGTATTTTTACGGTAGCTGTACCAGTTTGATAGCAAACCACTGAGAGATTCCAACTCAGAACTACAATTTAATAGGAAAATTGAAATAAAGGCAGAAAACACTGGCTTAAACTGACAGAGCCAGGATACAACCTGACACTCTGTTGGTCAGGGTGCTGGTAGCAGTCCAATTAAATGGCAGATGTTGTTCTCTTAAAGGGGTGAGCCTTTAAGAGGTAGTAAAGGTAGTAAAGTCTGGTCCTTCTCCAGTGGTGGTTGTTGAGCCCTTGTCCTCTCGGAATACAGTGGTAGATGCTCTGGTGTTCCACACCTCAGATTATATCCAGGTAGGAATGCTTGGGTCCTCCCCCTGGGTGGAGCATCTCACATGGGATGATGCAATTTTGTAATTTTGAGTCATGCAGTGAGACTTCATGGCCCATTAGCAGAAGATATCCCTCAGAGGCAGCTATCAGGGATGACTCATGGAAGAGATAAGGAACACTGGTTTTAACAGCTTGTGAAAATGGTGATGCAATATATTCTTTTGGGTATATCTTACATTGTAACCTAAGACAGTAGTTGGTCTGAAGGTAAGCTGATTAGTTGCAGTCACCACCATTGAACATGCTTAATCAATGCTATGTACTAGATCTATTTCAGTACTTACTGCCATGGTAATAGATATTGGATGTGATGACACTCTATCCTGCTTTCTGGAGAGGGATGTCAGGTAACAGAGGCAGGCTGATACCAACCAATGTGTAGAATTGGCTCTGTAAAATATGCATATTCAAATACACCCTTATCAGCAAAGTTTGAGAGACTGTTAATTTTATGCTAGCTTCCAAACTGTTGGTGCATCTGCTGAGCCAAGAGAAATGGTAGTCTCTTTGCTGAGACATCAGAAATTTGATGGGGAGATTGTAGGGAGTCTCATTAAATGGAAAAAAATTGCTCACTGTTACTCAGAAGAACTTTGGGGCAAGAGTACAAAAATGTACAAAAATGATCTGTCTGAAAACCTCTTTTATTTCTTTTCTGTTTCTGTTGCCCAGTACTGAATCACAGCTATTACCTTCTTGCAGCTCTTTTAAGTACTGAACAGAGTGCAGGGGGTTATCCTCATTTGCATGGAGGTTAACTCCCCATGGAACAAAGAGAGGGCAGAATTAGGAGGAAGTTGTAAAGATCATAACCACTTCCACAGTGGAATACACTAAATGTGGGTTCAGCTTGCAACCTGAATACACCGAGCTACCTGCATTAAATATATTCCTCAAAACAAATTAATATGGCTTGTCCTTATGCTTTGGTGGTGTCCTGATTTTTGGTGAAGTAAGATAAAGGGATCTGCCCAGGAAATTCAGTTTTTAGGAGTAAAATGACAAGATGGACATTGTCACTTTCCAGTGGATGAAATCAACAAAATAGCATCTATGTCCCCACCAGCCAGCAAGAAGGAAACACAGACTTTCTTAGGCATTATGGTTTTTTGGAGGATACATATTCCAGAGAAGGGTCAGACTGTAAGCTCTCTCTGTCAGGTGACATGGAAGAAGTATGATTTCAAGTGGAATACTGAACAACAATGAGCTTTTGGACAAATTCAACAGTAGATTGTTCTTGCAGTAGCCCTTGGGCCGGTCAGGATGGCACAGGATATAAAAAGTGTGCTCTACACCGCAGCCAGGGAGAACAGATCTTCCTGGAGTCTCTTGCAAGAAGTTTCTGGAGAGACTGAAAGACAACCCCTGGGGTTCTGAACTCAGCAATACAAAGGATTCAAGGCATCCTACACCTGGCTGAAAAAGCGTATCTGGAAGCTTATGAAGAGGATCAGCCTGCATCAGAAGTGATTGGCACCGAAGTATATCTCCTCCTGGCACCCTGGCTGCCCAGTGCTGAGCTGGATATTCAAAGAGAGAATCCCTTCCACACTTTCATGCCACTGATGCTACGTGGGGTAAGTGGGTTGCACTTGATGACACAGCAAGCTCAAATAGGAAACCCAAATCACCAGAAGTAATCATGGACTGCTACAAAAGCAAAAATTTCACATTATCATCAGAAGAGAAGGAGAAGGTAGTGGTGACATGTACCAAGGAGACCTTACCATATATAAGCAGTTACCTGAAAATGAGAAACTATATTCTCTACTGACAGTTTGTGCTGTTTCTTAGGGATATATCAAAAATTAAAAGCTGCTCTATGGAGACCTATATGGCACGTTGTGAAGCTGTTGAGGGAGAAATTGGATCAAGTCAGGTTGCAGAGCTTAAAGCCATCCAGCTGGCTTTGGATATCCCTGAATGAGAGAAATAGCCAGCACTCTACCTCTGCACAGACTCATGGATGGGGGCAAATGCTCTGTGGGGATGGCTGGACTGATGGAAAAAAGACAATTGGCAGCACAGAGGGAAACACATCTGGACTTCTGAATTGTGGCAAGGCATCTCTGCCTGGGTAGAGGAGATGCTGTTGCTATAAAAATGTGTGCTGTAGATGCACATGTTACCAAGAGTCAGACTTGTGAATAACATTGCAACAGCAGACAGGTGGATGAACTGCCAAGACTGAAATGTCTTGGGTTCATCTGGACTGGCTATAAGAATAATTTCTGGCTCAGTGGGCCCATGATGCCCCTGATCATCAGAGGAGAAATGCAACACACAGATGGGCTTGTGATCTAGGGATGAATCTGACCATGTACAGTATTCCTCAGGTTATCCATCACTGTGAGATGTGTGCTGCCATCAAGCAGGCCAAGCAGGTGAAGCCCCTCTGGTTTGTGGTGGCTCAAGTACAAGTATGGGAAGGCCTGGCAGATTGGTTATATTACTCTGCCCCATGTTGGAGTGTCCAGTATTGCTGTCAGGATGTTTCCTGGCTTGTCCGGACCTCGCTGCTGAGCCACACAGCGGCTGCTGTGCTGTTTCAGCCCAGAGTCACTTTGGCCAGCTGGTGATACAGCTGGGACCACAGAGACAAGTCCGGGCACGCCGGGCTCAGGGAGCGGCGGGATGAGCTTCCTCGGGGATGCTCGCTCCAGCTTTGCCTCTGCAGGAGAAGCTTTAAGGCCATGGTGAAGGAAAGGAGTCGGTGCTCATGGAGGGTTCAGTTCAGAACATTTATTCTAGCCGGCAGGACTCTGAACTTCCTGACAACACCAACCGAACTGCCGACCGCGTGGTGGCTCGTCCTTTTAACCGGGGGAGAGGAGGGGACAGGAAACCACCAGCCAGGTACAGTGAGGAGGTCTGAAGGGACAAAGGACACCTGGATGGCCAATGTCTCTTCAGGGGTAGAGAGCATCTTTTTGAACCTGCCTATCACTGACATCCTTCTGGAATTCCAGGAGTGATACAGTGATCGGCAGGGGTGGGGAAAGGGATGATCACACCACAACATCCCCAGACATGGAAAGACAAGCACTAGGTGCTCACTATGATAGAAGCCACCACAGGATGGTTGGAAACCTACCCTGTGCCTCATGGTTCTACTCAGAACACCATCTTGGGCCTTGAAAAGCAAGTCCTGTAGAGGCATGTTACCCTGAGAGAATTGAGTCAGACAATGGGACTCATTTCAAAAATAGATACCTGGCCCAGAGAACACAGGATTGAGTGGGTTTCACTGGTGATTTCGTGCACCAGTCTCTGTGAAAATTGAACAGTGCAATGGACTTCCAAAAACCACATTGAAAGCAATAGATAGTGGGACTGTCAAACATTGGTATCTACATTTAGCCACCTGGTTAGCTAACACTATAGGCTCTACGATTTGAGCTGGCCCTGCCCAATCCAAACCTCCATGTACTGTAGAAGAAGATAAAGTCACTGTAGCGCATGTGAGAAAGGTGTAATGGAAGACAGTTTGGATTAATGCTGCTTCAAGAAAAGACAAACCCATCCATGGGGTTGTTTTTGTTCAAGGACCTGAGTGCACTTGGTGGGTAGTGCAGAGGGATGGGGAAACATGGTGTGTACCTCAAAAGGATTTGGGTGAGAAGAGTCTGTAATGTTGAATTAAATGATACTGGTTGCTGAATGATACTGTCACTCTGTGCCATGACTGTCAAAGACAATGAGTATGGATGCTCCAGATATACAGGTTGTGAGCTTCTCATAGATCCCACAGTCATGGACTAAATGGACACAAGAGACATCTTGGAGAGGCAGCCACTGACTTTGGAAATTGTGTGTTTGTGTTTATATGTATGTATGTAAAGTTGGAAGGTGAAGGATTGGGGCATGATGTAGATGGAATAGAATAAAGGGTGCACAGTGATTGTTTTTTGGCCAGGACAGAGTTAACTTTCTCACGGTACCCATGAGGGGTCAGAGCCTGGAGCCCTGTGGGCACACCTAGGTAGGTGTTTGTTGTCTGCAGGGAACACCACTGCAGGGGGCTGGAAGTAAGGGAATCTTGCTTCCAAGAAGGATCAGGGGCTCAAAGTTGAGAAGAAAAATACGGGCACACAGGTCTGTGCATGGTTCATTGTCTTGGGGGCAGCCTGGCACCAGGTCCGTCTTTGAGCACTTTTGCATGTAAATCACCTTCTTTATGTATACTTACGTAATTAATATTGTCGCTGTTACTGTTTGTATTCTTATCTCATTGTTGTTTCCAGTAAATTGTTCTTAACTCAGGACAGCAGGAAAAACACCTGTTGGGCTACCTATCACTTCAGCATGTAGGAAAATGAAATGCTAGGCAGGATAAGTCATTACTGTTGCTCTTCCCCGGATGGTATTCATTTTAATTTGTGACTGGTAAGGCTGCCGTGCTGGGATGATGTATTTATTTGTGAGCTGGATGAATTCATTGCAGGCAGGATTGTTAAGTGAAGGCTGCCAGAGGTTAGTGATGTTAAATGAATACTTTAAGATGGCAAAAATTCAGATGTGACATCTGGAAGTGTGACATTTGTGTGAGATTTTTTTCTTGCTTTCTCACCTTTTTTACATGGTGTTCGAATGGTTTATTTTCTTTGAGTTTATAGGACCTCTCCGTCTGAGATCAATTAGTACTTTACACTGTAAGCTGAACAGATGTCAGATTTTTTTCTTAGTTTTTCAGGTTTTTTCCCTTTATGATGCTCCCTAGTAAAAATGTTTGTTTTCTCTCCTTTTTGTTTGACAAACAGGATTCTAAGCATACCTTTGGTTTTGGTTTAGACAGTGTTTCCTAAAGTCAGCTTCAACTGTAATTTTTTTCACTCCTTCATTATCCAAAAGTGGCTGCATTTCAGGATTAAGAGAAAAGATTTTAAAAGAAATTAACAATGACCTGTTGTAAAGTATGTGCAGTGAAACTGCTTTTAAGCATGTCTTGAGAAGAACAGAAAAAATGTCTTCTGAGATATTATTTAAGTTACAGTTGCAACAGCTCACAAGACATTGAGATATGTTGGTTGAGGATTTTCAGGCTTCTGATAGTTTTACTGAAAATCACTATCACGTTGCAGAAGCTTCCTTCCCTAAGTCAGAATTCCAAGCTGATGCTATCTGTTTCCCTCATCCGTCCATAGAAAAATTAGTGCATTTCAGAAAATTAGTTCAACTCTCATTTTTTAAAGAAAACAGGAAGCCTGAAGGTTGCATTTGTTCTTTTACTTTGTGAACACTGTCTTGGAGAGATGCTGTGTCTCCATTTTTTGCCTTCCCTGTGAGTATAGGAGAAGAAATTTGGAGCAGGGAGTGGAAAGAATGAAAGGTTACTAACAAGAACTGAGTAGGAAAGAATAGGGGTCACTGGAAAGCTATATAAAGATGGAAAAAGTGATCCTAGAGCTTGGAAGATGAGACTGCTACATGTGACGTAAGGAATGTGGGGATGTGTTGAAATGTGAAGCAGGCATTTCAAGATGATGCTTTTTAAGAAGAAGGAATAATTTCCACAGTGGCGTGCAAAGGCTAAGTTTAAATTAACAAGACCAAAGAAAAAAAAACAACACAACCAAAAACACATAACTGAATCAGAAAAGCATGTGGAGCATAACTTTCCTCCAGCACTTATCTGTTCTTTCTTGGCTTGGTAAGTATTGCCTTTGAAAAAATGAAGTCATGGCCAGGAAAGTTACTGGCATTGTCTGTGTAACTATAGCATGGCCTTAGTTTGAAAAATATCACTGAAGGTTGGAGTAATTTTTGGTATGTTTATTGGATGCTGATTGTACTTTGTACAAGTAGATTTTCTGCCATGACTTGTAGAATAGGGAGTGATAGATGAAGACAGCAATAGGTGTCTCTCCAAAATCTTTTCTGTGGTGACTAATTTGTGGGTTGTGTTGTATATGTCTGGTCTGGGTAAGGGAAAAAAACAGTAGTCTTAGTCAAGAATTTTATAATGGGATTAGTATCTTGGACATCTATGGGGGTTTCCTCCTCCACCTTTTTATTTGTTTGTTTTCTTTGCACACAAGAGTAAAAGAAGAAAAGAACATATCTGTGGAAGCTGAACTGACCTTGATAAACATGATAGCTCTGAAGACAACTTCATTCTATTGAATCAGCTGATTAAATTTTACAATTCAGTATATTCATGTACTGCAAATCTGTGACTACCTGGAAAAACAGGGTGTCATATTTTTAAGTCATAATGCATAAGTTGCTTTTCTTAACAAAGAAGAGGAGTTCATGTGATCACTGAACCGAGGGGATAAATATATCCTGTATTCCAGCAAGTAATTCTATGAATATTCTTTTGTGGGGATTTTCTTTTTTCTTTTGTTGTGGCGGGGGGCGGGGAAAAGTCAACACAGCTCCAATATTCTGTAGGGGACCATATTCCCTTGCAAAAGAAAAGCAGTCATTAGCCTTCTTGCTAGCTTTAGTTTGTGTGAGTCTAGTTTGTGTTGTCAAGTGAATTTTTTTTCCTGTTCTGGATCCATTTCTTGTATGCCTTTTGAAACTTCTGTAAATCTATTGTGAGTGGTTATGACTGCAAGTGTGGCTGTACAAACACAGACTGGTTTTGCAGCAGGGTCTTGCGTGTTGACTGCCTACCCAGTTCTCTTGTTATTCTCAAGAGTTTTTTGTTTTTTTTTTTTTTTCTTTCCTGTTAGGAGTAAATATCAGTATGACTAGAGTCTGAGGAAGGGTTTCTGTGTTCCTGCCAAGAGCTTCCTGGTGCAGAGGAACAGTGCAAGGACAGCAGAGGCATTTTGTGCTACCATGGATGTGCCCACTGATTTGGTGCCGTCGTCCATGATGTCCCAACCTGAGATGACTGAGGTGAGTAGACCATGATGAGACTCAAGCAGGTGAAATGATTAAACCTCTTTCTTATTTCCTCATTGATTCCTAGCTTTTTCTCCTCCCTCATTTTGAGTCATCAGGGGAATTTTCTGGAAATACTATATATGAAAGACACTCATCACTTACTAAAAATGTTGTTATACTTTGACACATGACATTGCTGTGTTATAGTACTATTTGTAGAATAAAATATATGGTAAAATATGATCTTTATTGACTCCATGTAGATGATCACTGCACTACAGCTAGATTTTTACTGTGTTTAATAAATACAAAGTAGAGGCTGTAATGTGGATAAGTTGGAATAATACCAAAGGAAATTTCAGGTTCAGTGTTCTTATCAGAAAAGTTTTAAGTGAAAAGCAGTAGTAAAATTAATAACACATTTAGCATTACTAACACACTAATCTTGCTTCCATGAAATCACGGTGTGTTTCAGACTCGTTTATAAAAGTGATTTTTTAGGTTCGTGTGCAGAACATCAAGTACTTGAGTATTCTCATAAAGTAAAAACTGTGAACAGGAGATGCTCATAACAGTCAAGATTTCATTTCAGAAAAGCATTTTCAAGGCCCTTTTGTCTTCACAGAGACCCAAGTGCCTGTTACAACTTAAAACATTGTAAAAACTCATCTTAAAACACATCTTAAGGATGTGTCCTTTACTGAAAAAGGCACCACAATAATTAAGGTAGCTATCAGAAAATTGGACATCAATATTTATTTTGCTTACTTTTTGTTATCCTTGTTTGCTGAAGATTCTTTGGCTCAGGAGACTACAACTCTCAGCAGTATGCACTGAGAAGTGCCATATTTCAAGGATCCCTAGACTCTGTGAATTTAGGAAAAAGCGTGTCCACCACTGGGTGATGATGTGATATGAGCTAAATCCAAAGTCTGCTTTTGAGAAAATTCCTAGTGCTGCTCTTTCTCTTGTGTTTCAAATGGAGAACTAGTCTATTTTTGTTGCTTTTTGAGTCTCTGTTAAGGTTCCAGAAGGATTTTGTTTCTTTACAGCACAGCAGAATACCTGGTAGGAGGTGAATGCTGTTACTTATGTCCCAGGCTGCATAGCTACTGCCAGACTCCTCTCCCTTTCTGAGGAAAGGTTCCTGCAGGCCATCACCACACATTTGCACCTGTCTTTGTGGGTTACTTCTTCAGAACATTTTTTATGTATGAGTATAGTGGGCTGACCTTGGCTGAGCACCAGCTGCCCAACATGCTGCTCTATCAATCCCCTTTCCAGTGGAACAGGGAAGAGAAAAATAATATGAAAAAACAACTTGAAGTTCGAGACACAAGGCAGTTTACTAAAGCAAAAAAAAAAAAAAAAAAAGTTAAAGTTTGTGTGAGTATAAGCAAAGGGAAAAGGTAAATTAATCTCTACTTCCCATCAGTGAGTGATGCTCAGCCACTTCCCAGGAAGCAGGGCTTCAGTGTGTGGAGTGGTTGCTCTGGAAGGCAAACGCTGTAAAATTGCTAATGCCTCTGATTCCTCCTTCTTCCCTCAGCTTTTGTATCTGAGCTGACATTATATGCCATGGGATGTTGCTCTGGTCAGTTTTGCTCAGCTGTGCCAAACTTTGGTTGTGTCACCTCCCAGGATCTTGCCCACCCCAGCCCCCTTGATGGGTGGAAGAATGTTGAAGAGACAGCTGATGCTGTGCAGCAGTGCCAGTGCTGCCCAGCAAGAGCCAAAACACTGGTGTGTTATCAGCACCTTTCCAACTGCCAGTGCTAAGTGCAGCAGCACTGTGGAGGCTGTTATGGGGAAATGAGCTCCTGCTCTGCACAACCAATATAATCTCCAATCGGGATTATGTGAGAGAGAGACAGGACCAGTGATAATGCATTAAAGCATAATTTATTGCTTTTTTCTTGTCCAGTCTCAGAAGGAGTGAGTCCATCTTCACAGCTTCACCATATATGTCAAAATGTCACAAGACCTCTGCTGCAAAGCCTTTTAAAGATTTATTAGCCAATAAAATACTGCCACAAAGATCATTTATGTTTTTAACACAATAGTTATTTTGTTTTACACATTTTGCTACAGTGCAAACTTTCTTAACCAAACATATAACAATACACAAACTTAAAGTATTACACCTTAAAACTTATCTTTAGAACTACTTCTATATCTTGAACTATAAACACTAAACTTTCTATTACCTAGCTTAACATGTTTCTGCTTAAACTACAAATCTACATTTTAGCTTCTAGTCTCTTAAGTCTGGTAGCCTTTTCCAGGGTCTCAAGTCAAATCCTGTATTCATTTTCAAGTCTGGCCTGTAGACATCAGGTTTTGAGGTTTTTCTATACCTTGATTTCCAACAGTCTCCACCTCTTATTCCATACTATTTATGTCACACTCAGATCCCACATAATTCAAGTATCTCCTCACTGTTCCTTTGTATTTATTTCTCATGACTGGAACCTCTTCTTACCCACGTCTACAACTTAAATTGTATCCTAAACCATCTCTCTACCAAACATACATTTTCATTAACTACTGACTCCTGCTCTTTCACAGATAGATACTATTTTCCTGTTTCATGGGCTTCCTTCATCCCTCCAGATCTCCAGTCCATCAGGATGAGTCATCAGGGCAGAAGTGGTATACTTGATCATTGGGCACCAACACCAGCCCGGCCTGGGTTGTCATTGCATTCTCCTTGCTCCTCACAAAATTTATCTTTCATCAGTTCATGTCACTCCTGCTACTTTTCTTCCTGTAACATACCACTTAGACCACAGTATACTTTTCTCCCAGGATTAAATCTTCTTGGTACACATACCATGTCTCCCCATCCTTCCACATTACTCACACTCATTACCTATCCTAGTAAGTACACCTAGGTCCTTGGGCAAAGACAATCCCACAAATGGGTTTCCCTTACAAAATCCACAAATGGGAGGATCACTGACTTCCCCAGCCACTACCCTGTGTAGTGCAGGGACTGTATCTCTTCTCACAGTGTGAAGGGATTTTGTTTTAGTAGAGCCATGGCAGTCAACAAATCCCCTAGTGTTAACCAGCCAAATGGCTTCTGCTAAATTGGATCCAAGAGCTTCCATGCCCCATTACTTAATGCTCTTAACATGGTCTTCAGCCATACATCATACCTCTGAATCTTCCCAGAGATTCATGGGTGATAAGGGATGTGATATATCCACTCAATGCTGTGTTTCTTTGCCCAAAACTTCATGAGGTTATTTTGAAAATGAGTCTTTTGTCTGATTCGATTCCCTGTGGCATACCCTGTTGCTGCAAAATGTCTCTCAAGGCCTGAGATGGTGTTCCAAGCAGTGGCAATGGCTTACAGTGTATGTTTCCAACCAGACAGTTGTTGCCTCTGCCATGGTGAGTATGTAGCTCTTGCTTTGGTGTGTTTGTGGCAATGGTCCAATGTAGTAAATTTGTCAACCCTCACCATATCGGAAACCCAGCCACCACTCTCTATTCCAAGGAGATTTCACTCACGTAGTTTGCTTGATTGCAGCATGTTTCATATTTGTGTGTACCTAAGAATTGTTGTCCAAGACAAATGCCTTCTCAAAAAGAAATAAGAGCAGCTGTAGTGTGAGAATGAATGGAAGAAAAACTACCAGTTGTAAAGGACTTGATGATGAGTATGGTCACCTTTCTGCTGTGTTGAATAAATGCACACATCGTGGGTCTGCAGGGAGTTTTCACTGAATAAATTCTGCCTGGACTTACATCACTAGGCCAAAGTCTAGAAATAGATGATTCTGGTCATTGATTAGTAATCTCCCTCCACACTCAAGTTTTAGAAACTGTGCTTCAATGAGATTTGACTTGGGAGCCAAAAAGAAATGACAACAAGAAGCAAAGGCAAAAACTGTTATCTCAGTGAAGGAAATTATGGTAGCAAAACCACCATTCTCTCCTCCTCGTGTGGTAAAAGTAGGCTTAAGATTGGTATCTGTATGGAAGACTTAAATACTTGCATGAATTCTCACAGGTTTCAGTAAATCATTGTAGATTTGACAATTGATAAAATTCTTCAATCCTATAGAAAAGAATAATACCTCCAGACAATCTGCTGGGAGCCATCTGTATTGTTCTGAGAGTAAGGAAGATGGACAAGGATACATGTGTAAAGAGACAATCGCTAGATTGAATATTGAAGTAAAGCACTTTTCTTATTTGGACTGCATGGGCTTTTGCCTTTCATGTATGGAATTAATTTTTGGATATAGTTTAGAAAACAACATTGATTAAAACTTTTCTTTCCTCCCAGAGGACTTATTTTGCTGTTTGAAATTGAGGAGATGCCATGGAGTGCTGCAGAAGTAATTTAGAGAGTAATGTTTTAGGGAAGTTTTTTAAAACTTGGAAGTAAGCTTGCATACCTTTTGCATGAGCTAGATGGCATCTTAGTTGCAAAAAGATGAGTTTTGCTACTTTAAATTTTCTTTCTTTTTTGTTTTTAATCCTTATCTTTAAACATTCCTTTGGCATTGCCAGTACAGTTGGCTTTCTTCACATTTGGTCAATTTAGACTCAGAAGTAAATACTACCTATTTTGAATACCTATGTATGTATATGCATACTTGTTTATACCTCACAGTAATAAATACTCCTCTGCTTATCATCAGTCCTTTAACTGCACCAGGCAAGCAAGCTTATTTCCCTTTTTTTATTGTTGAGGGAATCTTGCAGACTTCAGCTGGACCTTTTTTTAAGCCAGAGCTCCTTCTGATAGGTTTTGCTTGGATTTCAGTCTTACAGCTCCTCATTGTGGCACCACAATGAGTGAAGTTCCTGTTAATTTAGTGGCAAATGGTATTTTCCCCAGATATATCCTCTGAGGTAACAATAGGCTCACATTTTGAAAAAGTTTTTGAAAGTCACTTCTTTGTACTAGATGTGAAATTGCTAATTCTGTCTTAAATATTCTTATGGCCAGTGTGTCAACACAGGACCTACTTCTTGTGCTTCTCTACAGCCTTCTGTTCAAGCAACGCATTTGCCACAGTCATGTTTCTTCATAGATTCCCAACACAATAATTTATTCAAATCTCCCCTCTTGTTTTCCACCCCCAATATCTTGGTACCAGACACAAAGTGTGGTGCTTAAGAGTACAGGCATCCTGGTCATGTGTAAAGGTGAAGGATAAATAAAGTTTCAAGGTAGTTTACCTCTCTGTAGCTGTGATCTGAAATAGCAAATAGTTAGGGTATAGCATTCACAAAATGTCAAAGAAGTCACTGAAACAAAAAAACTCCCAAATATGCTTTGAGCTTTTTGCCACAGGATTTCATTGTAAGGCAAAAAAGATCTCAAATTAATCCTAATAAATCACAATCTAGTAATTTCTGATTGGATAAGATGTTCTGTTCTTAAAGAGGGAGAAACAAAATGTAACAGAACTTTTTGATTTTTAATTTGGAAATGTTTTGTATACATGTCATGAATTCAAACCTCAAATATGGATAAGTAAAATCATCTCATAGAAACCTGACTAGTCTGATAATGCATTAAACAAAGTTAAATAATTTTGTAAGAAGCATTTAGCATCCCAGAGGGCTTTACTGTTTGCAAAAAAAAGAAACATCACAAGTGGTGACCCATACTGATAAAAGTATTTTCTGAAGTGATTAGTATTTTCTCTCTTTGTGAATGACATGGGATGAATTCTGCAGTAAAAGCTTTGAAGAAGTAATGATTTGAGCTCCAGTTACTTAATGAACCAGGGACTTCCAACTGTGCCTTAAAAATGCTTAAAACAAGAAAACAAAAATTCATCATTCTCTGTGCTTTTGCCAGCAGTGGATCCTGCCAGCCAAGTACTAGGAGCAAATGAGTGCATTTAAATAACTGCCTTGCAGCTGTTCCAAAGAGAAATCCAGACCCGTTTCCATTAGAATAGCCTTTCATGGCCAGGGCCAAAAACCACTTCTTCGACTCTGTGCCATTGAATACACCTCTTTTTTCTCTTTGTTTTGTTTGAATTAGAGTGGAAGAGATTTAAACTGTCATTGCTACGGAATGGTTATCCTTTTCATAATGTTCTTGAGAATAGCTGCTGTGGGCTGGCACATCTCTTGTCACCCCTTTCCCCAACTAAGCGCAACAAAATTTGCATTTCGGATTTGGTGCCCAAGTTTCTGTAGTCAACAAGCGTTAGGATTTTTTTGTCCCCCTTGAGCTGAATAAACAAATTAGCCTTGTTACCAAAACAAGCCTCTGGTGGTGGTAAATACAGCAAAGAGAACAAAAGGAAATGGTGAGTCTGGGAAAAACAATATGTGATTAGAAGTATATCCACCCAGTTACAGATATCATAAGGGAAACTAAAATACCAGTAGACTTTTTTAAAATTATTTTACTAGATGAGATTACTGGAAGTTCAAAATACATCTCCATTTTGTTTAAAGTAGACTAATACTGCCTTAAGGGCAACCGCCCAATAATGTGTGAACAAGTTAGTTATAGAGACCCCCATTGTTTCTAAAGCTCTGAATAAAAGATTTTTATATATTCTGCTTTTATATTTCACAAATATTTCAATATATCAAAGCAAAAGAAACCCAAATTGTCTAACATATATTTCATGGAAAAATGTATTTGCTATTGTAAACACAGAAATAAGAAGTCTGTTCTATGTGTAAATCTCTATTTCCAGTCCCAAAGTGGAATTTGCTATGCTCATTGACATAAGTATTTTGTTTGTAGGCTAAACTCTCCCTCCCTTTGCTGGTTTGCATAGTGAGGAGTGATGGGAAGTGCGCCCTGGAGGTGGAAGCAGCCCTAGTGCCCACAGCATTTTTTTTCAGCATAAAACTGCAATCTTTGAGCTGCTGTAGCCAATGATTAACTGCCAGCTTGGTTTACTAACTGGGCCTAAAAGCTGCATGTTGTAAATGATTATAATGTAAATCATTATGCATGAAAACTCATTTGGGATGTTATAGGTGCAGATTTTTACCCCTCTGCTTCCACTCTGGTTTCTGAAGTGTATGGATGTGACTGTGTGCTGAGCCTCTCCCAAGGGGGTGAGTCTTTCATAAAGGTCTGTCCTGCACTGCACTCATCCTCACAGCATCATTCAGGGGGTCACAGCAGTTTGGATGTCTGCAATGTTTAGGTGGAGGATAAAACAGGTGGGCAACTGGGGATGAGCTGGGCAAGATAGTGAGCAGCCCAGTCAGCATCATGGCAAAGACAATTTTCTGAAGGCACAAGAAGTGGAATATTTCAATCACTAAATGAGTTGATGGAATATAATTGTCTTCCTGTGTCTCCCACAAAGCCACTAAATGTTGAGCCGGTGTCTGTGTTCAGCTAGTGTTTTTGAAGCTCAGTTTGTCACGAAAGCTACACCAAAGGAAAAGAAGTTTTAAGAGCTTTGTAAAAGCCCTTTCTATACTTTGTGCTCCACCTGCACCACAGTCGATTACTTTTTTTTTTTTTTTTTTTTTTTTTTTTTTTTTTTTTTTTTTTTTTCCTCTGGTATCCCCACATTATAGAGAGGACCTGGCTTTGAGAGGAGCTGGGAAGGCAGAGATGGGGTGGCAGAGAAAAAATAAATCCTTAGTAATCAACATATATAAGCCATTCTAGGAGTGATAGTGACGATGTGATGATGTAGAACTATGCCCTGATTCAAACAGTCTTCATTTCCTCCTCTACTGGAAAACTTCCCTATGAACATTTATGTAGTACTTGTGAGGGTCATAGCCCATCTAAAAATGCTGGATCTGTGGAAAAGGAGCAACAGTACAGTGTGAATTGATGGCTAAGTTGTGGATGGATGAGGTCACTTTGTCTTTTTTTTTTTTTTTTTCAAATTCTTGTAGCTTTTAATTTCTTATATCTCATTTTGCTTGCAGAATTTTGGAAGGTCAACAATTCCTTGTTTTTATAGCATATCTGTGGAGGTCATAATCATGGTTAATCAATGGGATCTCTATCACTTGTGAATTACACTTTCCAAGAGTAAAATTGCCTCTTTTCACACTGTTGCTAGTGACTGGGTCTCTTTAATACAGAGTGCCTAGCTATGTTGACCTGCATTTCCAGTAATAAACTCTAGGATACAGAGAAATACCTAGTTAAATTTCTAGTATTTGGGACATTTGTCAGCTCTGAGACTCTGTAGTAATACAGCCTGCTACAAAAGCATCCTAAAAATCATTGGATGCACTAGCTGTTGCCACATGATCCTTAAGTAACTTTATGCTTTAGGATGTTTTAATAGCATTAAAGGGATGCAGAGAGATTAATTTCCTCCTGTCTTGTCAGCTTTGTGAAGGGCAAAATGAATCTAGTGAAATGAAGTAACCTGCTGTGACAGAACCACCTCATCTTTATTATACACTTTTTTCTTTAAGTCCATTGAATGGTTGCTTTGAGAGGTGAAATTCTGAAGAGGAGCCATTCTGTGTTGGTGGTAGGGTTTCATACTTTTCATTGTGCAGATGGAAAATTAATCTGTGCATAAGGCTATAGTGAATCAGGACCCTTGTCTTGTGACTTCATGATTATTTTTACATCTACTTTTATCTTTAAAGGAAACACATCTTTTCCACTTTATTTTAAAGCTTTTCTTTCATGTTCTGCAGCTTGAAAAATAGTCTATGTTTTTCATTAGGTAATGGACAACTGTTTTTGCAAATTGGATTTTTTTTCTCATCTGTTAGAACTTTACTTTCATAAATCCCATGTTTAGCAGTTGTGGGTTGACAAAGTATTTACATACTGATTCAATTATGCCTATACTTACTTGTTTATCCTTATTTTAAAGATATTCTTAATTTATACCCTTCTTTGGGGATTTTGAAGTTGGTAGTTCCCTGAAGTTTTTCAGCTTGACCCCTTCTGGTATGTTAGTAAACTTAAGATATTTACCTAAGCTGAAAGCAGCTGTATTGATTTCCATTCACTGCTGCACTAAATGTAAAGATATGAGACTGTTATTATGGTTTTGTATCTGTTAGTTTACCATACAGATATTAGAAAAATTAGTTGCTTTTCATCTCCTCTGTGTTCTGGGTAAGAAAACAGTGGCATGTGGAGGTTAATTCAGAAAAAGACAAAGCGAGGAGCAGAGTGTGTTTGGACAGTTTAGGGTCAAGATACTTTTAAGAGATTTCCTGGACATGGACTCTTTTTTGTGGCTTACAAGTTTGAAAAGTGCTGTAAAAGTCAGATGTTAGAATTCAAAGAATATGTCACTGTTTCTCTCAACAAGAAATAGATGCATCCATGGGTAGTGGGGATGGGGAGGCAGTGACCTGCTTTTTTTGTTTCATGGATCAAGGAACTCTCCAAACTGAGACTGCAGAAGGGTTTGCAAATTGATCATCTTCCCCTCAGGCATTAATGCTTAGTTTAG
Source organism: Sitta carolinensis (assembly GCA_032173965.1). Taxonomy (NCBI): domain Eukaryota; kingdom Metazoa; phylum Chordata; class Aves; order Passeriformes; family Sittidae; genus Sitta; species Sitta carolinensis. Next base: position 54,929,951 of record CM063313.1, read on the forward strand.
GCAGGATAAATCAGTGGTATTTGAAGACTTTTTGATGTTTGTTTTCCACCCTAAGTATCTCTCCATACACAACCCTCTCCAGGTGAGTTGTCACTCACCATGGAACTGGCAGGATGCAGAGATCCCCTCTCGCCTTCTGCTCCAGGCAGACAGTATGTTCTCCACTCCTGCCCCAGGAGGGGTAGATAATAATGAGCTGCTCTCCCAAGAACATGGCAGCTGCTATGGATCAATGGTTAAGCTGCTGTGGATCTAAATCCTCTCCCTGTTGTTTAGTGTGTGATGCAGAGGTGGGGCAGAATCAAGATGAATCAGGCACAAAACGTGGGAAAGCTTATATGGGCTCTTCTTCCCAATGTTCCTGCTGGCACTCCTGTGGTGTGTGATCCCATACAACCAGAGGAAAGGAGACAACCAGAAAAATAGTGCCTGGGAAGGCCAGTGCCAAGGTGAATTGAGTGAGTAATTGCTGAATAAGAGTCAGTTTTGTTTATTAAATTGCCAAATTAAAGTGCCAAATTTCCTGGTCTGTGTGCACTGTTTTGTGGTTATAACTACATCTCATGATATTAAGAGATTTAATTTCATGTACTTGTTATTTTCTTCTTCTTTGATTTGGGACAACTGTTTCTTGGGTCATCTTCATATAGCGAGAGGAGACTTTGCTTTTAGCCTCCTTATTCTCCATTTTTCTTTATCTGTCTTGTTGGTTTGTAACTCAGTGTTTACTTCTTCAACACAGATGTGTCCTAGAGGTTTAGTTAACATGGGCAATTTGCAGCTCTGTTTGTTTTAAACTTCTGTTGAGATATACTGAATGGATGAGGTAAATCTCCGGGCACCACACATCTGGCTTACACAAGCAGTGAAACACACTGAGTGAAACTTCAGGAAATTAAAATATAAACTTTCCTGCCCCTTTTCCTGCAGGGACAGGAGAGGGGATGGGGTCTGCCTGCTTGCATATGCCTTTGTGGTGTGTTAACACTTTGAGTACTGAGAGACACAGAGCATTTCTCTCCTGCTTGAGCCTTTCCAGTCAGCACAGCTAAATGTGATGCCTTGGGGTTTTTATGTTTGTGACCTGGGAGGTCAAAACCTTCCTGTAAGATATACACTGGTATCCGAGAAAGCTGATCCTCTGGAAGTCCCCTGTTTGAACTTCTGCCAGCAAACTATCTCATCTTCTTCTCTTCTTTCCCTTTTCAGGGGGGAGGGGAGGGGGGCGGCGGGTGAGGGAAAGGGGGTGTGTGAAAAGATTATTTTTACAAGAGATCCCCGGTTTTAGATCAGAATGCCTTAAAAGCAAAACTTCTCCAAAATCCTTTACATGAACACAGCATTTTGCTTTTTTGTGAAGCAGCAAGAGAGCCTCATGCTAATTTCTCTTAGATTGCTCAAGTTCTGTCATGCTTTTAAATTGAATAGTCTGGATCTGTAGCATTTTACATACTCTTGTGTGTACATATGTTCCACCTTGGCTTGGCATTTTGTGAATAAGTTATACTTTTTGTCATATTTTGTTTCAGATTTCAGACAAAAATGTAGGGCAGAATATTGCACAATCAGGGAATAATTCACATTTTAAGCACATGTACAAAACAAAAGTACAAAGACAAAAAGAAGGAAAAAGGAAGTAAAAGCATAATACCTGCCACATTTTAAGTTTCTGAATTAAAAATATAAATATGTTTTTCCAGGTGTAGCAGGTCTCTTTCCACAGGAGCAACAGTGGAACAGGAGTCATTACATGTGGGCAACAGACATCTGAAAGAAAAAAACAGAATAACAAATACACAGGCAAAGAGAATTTATCTAAGATCACAAATATCCACTAGATCCTGCATCCAGATATTCCTACAGAGACTAAAAATCCTATACATTACATAATTAATGCAATAATTAAAGCTTTTATAAGGGCCACTAATTCATTCATATGACTTCCTCTCTCCCTCAAGGGTTCTTATACTTGACCTGTTATTACTGCAAGGTCTTTAACCAAAGAATTAAAGCCAGATGTCGTGTAGCTAGATCTCCTTTTGTTAAACGTCCCTTAATTTTTTTTTTTATATATATGCAACAGATCCTACATGAGAACTTCCAAAATTTCTTAAATAATTAAGGCTAAAAGGCTTCTAACCCAAGGGTTGAGGTATCCTAGAGGAACAATAAAAGTATTGTACTCACTGTGCTGAGAAATACCATTTACTCTAACTTTTTTTATTATCCTGGGCCTGCAAATGTTTCTGGTCAATGTTTAGGCTGGAGGTAAAATCTTTCTTAAAAGACCTTTTTCTTTTAACATAAATTTAAATGTCATGTAGTCCATTTGGGATATAGGTGGAAAGTTTTGTATATTGTTTTATTGGAATTGGTTTAATTGCATTGACAAATCTAGAAATTAAAAGAAACAGAAACTGCTTTGGGTAATTCTAAGATCTTTATCAGGTATTATTTTCACTTGAGTCAAGTTACAAATTCTGTTTCCCAATTCTGTACATTCTTGGTTTTACCAAGAAGGTTAGGTTAGCTGTAGCACTTCTTGCAGAGTAAGTGGAGCTGTCCAAAACATATGCTTTACTTTGTATGTTTAATGGGAAGAAATTACTATCTTTAAGCATTGTTGATCTGTTCCTTGATTGGGCTTCTTACCTGCATTGATAAAACTGGTCCTGTTTTGTAAAAATTCAAGTTTAGTTGCTAGAGTTCCGGAGCGATAAAAGCAGAGAGGAGAAGGCAGGTCTCAGAGAGACTTTTTTGACGTATGTTTCTTGGTTTGATTTTTTTTTTTCAAATTAGTATATTTACATTTTTGTTGTTTACCCATTCTAAACAAGGAACAAGGATGTTATTCAGAAAGGTTTCTTTTCTTAAGATTTGCCTTTTGGGAATTGCACCTTGATTAATTGAATGGAACTGGGAAAGGAAACTCATTAGGCATTTTCTTATAAGTCAACAGTTTTATCCAAAACTTCCACATTCCAGTGGAATGTGGTCTTGTTTGTTGCCCCCAAAGCTATTCTCAGTGGAGTACTCTGCAAAGAAAATTAATCATGTCTTCTCTGACATAGCCACGACAATATTTAATGCAGGAAATAACGCTGGATGCTTTTAACACTAGTTAAGCCAAATATTACTTTTCTTATTTCTTGGCTCACTCCTATTTCAAATTGGAATAAGTCAGTTCTGGCAAGTTATATTTAAAAGCATTGTGAATTTCAAACTATTTCTAGAAATGTGGCTGGTGCTCACAGAAATGCTATGTCATGCTTCCTTTATTGTTCATAAAAGTATTTTTTATGGATATACATTTTTTCCTGGTAATTCTTGGTCTCAGGGCATACTGACAATCTTTATTTGTGGTGTTCTTCCCAAGTTTTTTTCCATGAAGGAATACCCATAATGAAAAATGGAATAACTAAAACCTGCTCGGAAATGTAATGCACATTTCCTTCTCTTTGCAGAACTGTTCTTCTGCTGCACTCGAACAACAGTTTTATACACTGATAACATAAATAAGGTGTCCAGCAGAGTTAATTTTTCTTAATTATGAATTGCATGCTTTCCCTTTAACTGAATCTCTCAAAAGGTATGGTAGGCCAGAAGCTCATTTTTTATGCAGTTTAAAACTACATCAGAAATCATGCTGGCTCCCAGAGCAGATGGAACCATTTCTTGTTATTTCTAATTTGGTTGCTGTTACTAGATTCCTCAGAACAATTGTTTGTAAGTCGTGGAATGCCATTTGGTCTCAAAAAATAAGTTTGTTCTGAAGAGTGTTCCTTTCCTGTCCCCTCCCCACTCTTCGAGTATGTCTCATCCATGAAGGCAATCATATGTTTTCAGTTCTAATGTCATTCTGGGTTTTTTCTCTCTCTTTTTTTTTTTCCCTCTTCTTTCAGTCCACAGCCATGAGCGAACCACAGTGCTACTACAATGAAACCATTGCCTTCTTTTATAACCGAAGTGGAAAATATCTAGCCACTGAATGGAACACTGTCAGCAAGCTTGTAATGGGACTGGGGATTACCGTCTGCATCTTCATAATGCTGGCCAACCTCTTGGTTATGGTGGCTATTTATGTCAATCGCCGATTCCACTTTCCTATTTATTACTTAATGGCCAACTTAGCTGCCGCAGACTTTTTTGCAGGGCTGGCCTACTTTTACTTAATGTTCAACACAGGACCCAACACTAGAAGACTGACTGTAAGCACCTGGCTTCTCCGTCAGGGTCTCATTGATACCAGTCTGACAGCCTCTGTAGCCAATTTGTTGGCCATTGCCATTGAGCGGCACATTACAGTTTTTCGAATGCAGCTACATACTCGGATGAGCAACCGCCGAGTGGTCGTTGTAATTGTTGTTATCTGGACTATGGCTATCGTCATGGGTGCCATACCAAGTGTCGGATGGAACTGTATTTGTGATATCACTCACTGCTCCAACATGGCACCACTCTATAGTGACTCCTACCTGGTCTTCTGGGCTATTTTCAACCTGGTCACTTTTGTGGTCATGGTTGTCCTGTATGCTCACATCTTTGGGTACGTTCGCCAAAGGACTATGAGAATGTCCAGACACAGTTCTGGACCCCGCAGAAATCGGGACACCATGATGAGCCTCCTGAAGACTGTGGTCATTGTGCTTGGTAAGTGCTCACTTTGCCCACCCTGTTCTCCCTTGCTCTGTTTCTTATCAGGTGATTTCTGTAATGCATGGTCAGCCCCTGGGAGTCATTGGAATTTGGAAGCCAGTAGAAGAGGTGCAGACAATAAGAATACCCAGACTTCACTACTGTGACCACTAGGACTATCAAGCTTATTTATGGAACTTGATGTAACATGGTCACTCAGCTCTGTAACATGAAATTGGTGAAAATTCAGATGTAATGTGGTTTTTTTTGGAAACGCATGTTTAAAACCTTTTGCAACCAATAATAGGCAGTGTTTGTCCTTTTGCCTTTGAAAATGCCAAATGTCTTTGAACTTAAAATAGTACAGGGATGGCTCACCATTCCACTGAAGTACCTGTTGTCTCCTTTTTGCCACCTGAAAGATTCATGCAAAATTCCAGTATATGGAGAAGAGTGAGGGGCTCCAGGCTATTCACGAAAGATTGTGGGTTAAGCAGGACTGCATGTACTCAGTCCTATAGTGTTTGGTACGCATCAGTATGTGACCACTCACTAGTACAGGAAAGTTGCATGTGAGATAGTGGTGTGCTTCAGCACACTGCTCAGGAGGTTCCTAAGCTTCAGAGCTTTGCATGAGAGAAATACCATAAAATATTTTGGATTCAGAGGACATTCTTGTCATTTTGTGAATAGTTTTACTTGGATTTTGTCTGGGGCTCCCAGTTTCCGTATGCAGAAGCACAGCCTAAATGCTGAGTACCGTTCCCTGGTGATCTTCTTTGCTGTTTGTTCTGTTCTTTGTTGCTGAAGGTGATAGTGAGCTGAAGGTGGCAAGGATGGTGCAGGTTGACTCCTTGTCCCAACATGTGTTCTCACCTATTAGGTCTTCCAGTACAATCCATGGGTCTTTAGGTATCCCAGGACCCTGTTGCATCAGATGGCTGCCCTAATAGTCCATAAATGCAATTGTTTTGCAGTCCACAAAGCCCAAAACTTAACCCCATTTCTCTCCTTGACATTTATGGTTCCCATAAGTTTATGCTGTGACTTGCGCTTTCTTGTGCAAACGTGGCAGAATGGTTGCAGAGATTCAATGTGAGTCACTGCGTCAATTCACTTGTTAGTTTAGAATTTACATGTCTTACTCTGACCTAGTGATTTGCTTTTAAACCAAAACATGAATTGTGCAGTTTACTAACCTTTTAAACCATTGATAAGATGTATTCCTCCATGTCTGCTCATCTCTTCAGGGAAACAACTTCTATGAGTTTTGCAAGGGAGGCTGTAGCAGTTGGTAAAACCTCTCCTGACTTCGTGGTGGCTCAAAAATCTGTCCCTTCCCATCTCCATGAGTCTCATGGCAGAAGGCAGGATGAGGTTAAGAATATAAAGAAAATTTGGGTTTTGCAGTCCTCTTTTGGGATACAGTTCTCTGTTTTCTGTCCTGAAAACATTATTGTTCATACAGCAGTATAGTATTTCCTGTGAGGTGAAAGACTGGCTCAGACTAAAAAAAAAAGGTAGAATACTCCAAAAGCAACAAGCAAAAAAATGTGGATGAAAAATACTAAGGACTTCTACCCATGCAATGTGGAGCTGTAGCAATAAACAGTCATTGAATAAATAGCAAAAGTCAGCAAATCCCAAGCATGGTACTAGAGGTATGTGTATGCAGCAGGTAGGGTAGGTGGTGACTGCACTGTCCTGCCTTCTCCTGTGAGAAGAGGTCAGAGGAAAGACATACCAGCCACCCACTCTGGCCACAACAGTAGTGGTATACAAGGAATGCAAAGTGATTCTTTTTTCCCTAATAAGTATACTTCTTTCAGGTATTGTTCTAGAAAGAGTGAAACAACTCCAGGGTTTAAGGGACATTGGCTAAACTGAAGGTGAGGTCAGTTTAGCTGAAGATGAGTTCAGTAATTCCTCTGATTCCTCATTAAGGTGAGATTTTTCAGGATTGCAAGTGGCACATTTTGAAGCTTTCTTCAAGATTCAAGCAGGATCTTATTTCTTGTTACAGGTGCACTTTGTTCAGTGTTTTGCATGCATCATATTTAAGCATCTCTACTAATTTTGCAAAGGGTTTGGGTTTTGGTTCAGTTTGGTTTTTTCCTAAGCAATGTGGTTTCTAGAGGAAAGATAGAGGAGGTCAGTCATAGGCCTGTAATGTAAACAAGCAGCAATTCTTTCACCTCCTTACCACCTGTGAGGCACAGTTGCAAGATAAAGATGGTTGCAAAACACCTGTGAGTTTGTTATGTAAATTCTTTTAATTTAAGAACTAAAGAATTTTTGACCAAAGTCAAGAATTAGGCTTTTGGGTAACCACAGTGACTTTTAGGGAGTTAGATATTTGTGCATCAGGGTGTTACCAGACTGCTAGGTGCACCAAGAGAAATGTCATTAGTTGCCATCAGTTGGGGAGTACCATCCCATATTGCTGAATTTGCACTTCAGGGGAGGATTGCTTTGTTGTTCTTAAGAAGAAAAGCTAAGTGTCACTTCAAAGCACTTCTGGGCAACAAAAATTCAGATATCAGCAGATACCTCTCAAGCAAACAGTTGGTCAGCATGTTGATCAGGCAGGTGTGCTGGTCTCTTTCACTGTTTGCAGTCTTCTTGTAAGTCTGGCTTAAAGTTTTCTTAAGCAGAAGATTTAATTCAGGGTCATACTTCCTGAGTGCCTTCTTGAAAAGGTAGTGCTGCAAGTTTATTGGAACTTTGGGAAGGTCAGAAAAAGTGAGCGTCTTAGGCTAGAGCAATTTGTTGAACATTTATCTCATGTTATCTGGCTTTTTCTACATCAGTGAACTGCAAAAACACAGAGGAAAAGAACCCCTGCCTTTCTTAATGATGCTGATCAGGGTAATAATACATTACTCAATACATTGTTTTGAGGCAGAAACCAACTTTTTGCAGGAAGTGAAGATGGGAAAGAAAGTAGTTTATTTTTAAGATCCCTCTCTCTCCTCTTCTAGCCCACAGTTGAGTGGGGAAGGGAGCTGGTTTGCATCAGCCTACATCATACAGAAGAAGACAATTCATTTTGGAGGAGAGGGAGGGTGCCCTGGGATTGAAAGGAAAGCAGAACTGAGGCTCTGGGTAAACCTGTGAGCATTGGCAGAGGGAGGCAAACCATTCCTCATCTTAGAATCTTTGTCAAAATGCTGCTCAGCCATAAGTAACCTCACTGTGAATTGGGCAGAAGAGAACTGTTCATTTGACTTTTAAACTTCCATAAACAGGCGTCCTGGAGTTGTCCTGCTGGCTGTACTCCCAGGCAAAGCCATGCTGCTCCTGCAAGCAGAAGAGTATCTTTTCCCCTGTATGCATTCTCACTGTGTTTGGGGGGCAGGAGGGGGAGGGAATAACACAAGAGCTTCTTGTTCGTTAGCTGCCTAACACGGCCTGCCCTCCTCGTGCCTTGCTGCCTTGCTCCAAGAGGAGAAGAGCTGCCCCAAAGAGGTGCAGTCCTCCAGGCTGTGATGCTGTCAGCATGTGCGGGGAGGGGTGCCAGCTGCCTCTGACAAGAGGGTGATTGTGTGGGGAGGGCTATGGCCGCTTGACGCACTGACTGGAGCGGTCGGGATCTGGCACACTGCGTCATCCCACGGAGCGGGTGGGATGCTGAATCCTAGGAACAAGTCGAAAGCAGAGAACAGATTTTTTTTTTTTTTTTTTTCATGCCCTCTTGTTTTTTTCCTTGAGTGAAATAGTTTAAACAGAAGGAAATGATTTCATAGCTGAGCCCTTTTTTCTTTTAACAAGGCTGCTTTTGAAATCTTTCAAAAGTAACAGGGAACATAAAGCTCTTTCTCTAAACCATGCCTTTCCTTTACATTGGAACTAAGGAAGGACAGATCTGTGTACTGCACATAGCCATAAAATCATGTCTGGTTTGGCTTGCAGCTCAGTGACACTTTGCCTTTCACCACCACCATGTGTTCCCTCTAAATGAGCAATCAGGGAACAGGCAGAAACTGAGCAGATACATCAGCTGAAACTTGGCATCCTCTCTTCTGTTCTGCACTTTTTCTCATGTTACATTTAAAGAAAAAGCTAAACTGTTTTTCTGCTGGGGATCATAGTTAGACTATGAAAGCATTTGTCTGGGCCAGTTGTAGGTTTGGCCCAAAACTAGATGACAATATCTAACTATTGTTTTAAAAAGTAGTGAAAGCACCAAATTAAGGATATCAGAGCCCAGGCCTGGATAAACTAGCTCTGGTCTGGATTTCCTTGGCCTGGAATTAGTCATGAAAGTCTAGGGTCTTTCAGGTATCTTCAGGTGCATGCCTGCATTTGTAAAGTACTGGCTTAGGATGTTGCTGCTGCTAAGTTAGCCTGTGTTTCTCCTGCCTAAATGCTGATTAAATATCTGTCCTAATTTGTTACCTCTTGATTTTACAGTGTGGATAAATCTGCCATATACCTCCATATGCATCTTTGGATATTCTTCTCTGTTTAGAATTTAAACTGTGAGATTCTGATGTTTTATAACTGAATTTCAAATAAGCACAATACCAACAACCTTTCTTATTTGTATTTTACTAATCCTGATGGTTAGTCTTCTAAGTTGGGTGAGTTCTCAATGTCATTTGGCCAAAATTAGGCATGCCTGTTGAGCAAAGAACCACAGCTAACCCCAGGATGTAAGGAGCCTAAACAATGAATTCGTAATTGTTTACCCTTTATGTTCCTGGGACATAAAAAGACACTTAGGACTTTCCTGCCTGCAGAATCATCCACTTTGTGTGCAGGATCGTGGTTTACTCTGTAAGATTGGGAAACTAATGTGGGCACTGATAAAAAAGGTAAAGATTCTTTTTGTATAAACTTTGAGTTTGTTTAAATTTTGATTTAAAGGAGTCTCACTGTGTTTGAAGACAGTCCTTTACTTATTATTACAAAGAAATAAATGTAAGAAAAACATCTGGAAGTTCAGTATAAACATCTGGAAGGGTAGAACTGCTCTGCAACAGCTTCTTTCCTGCCCACGCTGCTGCAGTTATGAATTGCATGAGACTTATTTTTCTACTTTTGGAGCTTTTCTTTCACATCTAGATACCAAATGGGTTTGGAAAACACCAAAAAACTGTTCATGCATATGTTCACTATACTGTAGCTACACCATTGAAGCAAATAAAGTGCATTATTGGTAACTGTAACCTTTCTGAGTGGTTGTTTTGACATACAGCCTGCATCTTCACTCCCTTTTTCTTCTCATGCAGTAAAAGCACTTGATTATCAGTAGAACATAAAAAGACTATGAAATAATACAGCAACCTGACAGACCGCACATGGTGTCTTGACAGAGGCATGTCTTTATTTCCATATCCCTCAGGCAGTGTCAGGTAATTAACTGGAATGGCTTATCTTTGTTTGCCTTAAGGCTTAAACAATATGAAATATACTTCATCAGTTACCAAGGCCATGGTGCTGAACTGAGATGACCAGGTCTACATGGGCTTGGTTATGGTATCACTCAAACTTCGACTGACCTTCTCTGCCCGTGGAACATTATTCCTGTGAGCCAAAGGAAGCATTAGCCCTCTGAGCACAATCCATCCTATAAGATAATCTTTTGAAGAAGCCAGGGTTTGTTTAACTCTGAGCCCAGTGACTCTAAGAAGACAGCTTCACTTATTTACCCCCTTGGAGGAGTCCTGCTGATGTTGAGAGAGATTAGCTTTGCAGCAGCATTTTTTCTGAGAAGACTGAAATTGAGGATGTTGTCTTAGCTTGGGAATGTCCTTCCACCAGGTAGCAGTGGCTTCATGGGGAGAAGAGCAGCATCCATTCAGGTGGTTTACCTTGTAATTATAGCATTTTCCATAGAGAGTTAGGCTGGGCTGGAGTTCAGATGAGAGCAGCATTTTTCACACCTTCTCTGGAATACCATGTTACCCTGTGGTCTGCATGGGGGACCAGTTCAGAGCCACCAACCCTGCCTGATCCCCACCTCACAGAAATGTCGCTTGTGTATTGGTTTAATCATGATAGAAAAACAGGGCAATAAACACTGTAATTGGTGCAGGCAGTGCAAGTCTGAGCATCAATGACTTTCTGTTCCGGCACACAGGTTGCAGTTATGTGCAGTCCCAGTCTTTTTAAAGAAGAATATTTTAAATGTGCATAAACTGTGAATTTAACCCTACGGTCAAGTAAACTGGGAAATTGTTGCTGATGACTACTATGTAAAGGGAGAGCTCATAGAGTTTAAAGGATAAAATCTTATTACATTGTATGGAGAGCGAAGGTTTGTAATAAATGCTTTTAGAGATGCACTGTGACAGCAGTACTTTCAAGCTGTATTATTAAATGTTTGGATGAAGAATTGAAATCTTGATTAAAATTATTATTTATAGCATACCTTATCTATCCTACTGGATTTTGGATACCTTGGATTTCTCCCTTTTCTTTCTCCCTCTTCTCCCTTTCTCCCTCAGGCTTACGAGTAGTTCTGATTGCTCCTCAGAAGCTTCCTTGCAGGAAAATCATGCAGTTTAGAGGGAGTCGGTGGCTTTCATGCCTTTTCCACTTATTATGTGTTATCTTTTGGATTTTGTTGCTGGGTTTTTTTATTTCCCCTGTGCATCTTAATAAGATTTTAGTATTGACTTGAGTAACAGTGTACTTTTAGCTTGCCAGGAGATGATGGGGAATGAAAGTCTTCACATTATTGCATATATTTGTTGGAAGGTTTAACTGTGAAATCATTCAGATTTAATAACAAGATTTAACTTTTAGTCAGTGTTTCATGACAAGCATACTAATATTTTTTGTGTTTGTAAATGTAAATATCTGTACTTTATTTTCTTGATAAATATGGCTTGATCACTGTATTAGTCAGGTCTAGCACTGTTTTATAACAGGAAGATAATCAGTTAGATTTTCTTTTTCCAGTGAAAATAATGGAGGCATGAAAACTTGCCAAGGATCTATGTACAATATATACGTAATTGTGCAGTGATTGTAGTGTATTTTAAATTTAGCACCTGTGGGAACCCAAGACATTCCTCTGACTGTCCTGGAAAATTTGTAAGTCACAAGAATTGAAGTAGAGTGTTAGTTAACTTGTCACAGGGCGAAAAAGTAGAATTTTTGGTTTTTACAATGGGGGTTCAAGGGACAAAGATGGAGGAATCTGAGTGTGCCCTGGCCTTTCTTCTTCGTGTTCTTGTCCTCCATCTTCTGCTGTGATGGTGGCACTTAATTGGTTTAGAGTAGAGACACGCTGTCCAACATAGCTGATAGGTATTGGAGAATTATTGTAAATAAAATACATGTAGTTTTTAGTATAAAAGATAAACACCGCCCTAAGGGTGGTCAGTCTGCCTTATCGTGACCTGCAAGAAAGACTTCAGCAGGCCATAGCACAAATGTACTAGATAACAGAAAAATAAACAACCTTGAAAACCAGAACAGGCAGATCTCAAGACTGTTCTCTGATGTTGGGCTGGGAAAACAAGAGACTTGACAAAACTTGGGTCACAACAGCAAAACAAAACTCAAGAAACACCCTTTGTAGAATGTTTCTTGATTGCTTGATATATTTCATGCTGTTAATAAAAGTAGTCCTTTGTGTGCTCTGCCTCAAAATCGCAGTCACTGATCAATTTTATTGTCATTTATAGTTCTGCAAATGAATTCTGGTGGATCTTCTTGAATTTTTTTCTAGTAGTCTCAAACCAAATCTCTTCCTGTTACTAGTTGGCTGGTGAGGATGTTGCAAGTAAAAATAAATAAGGAAGCACAGCATCTGGAAATTACGGTGTGGTCAGTTTGTTTGTGTGATAAACTTCATAATTAGTTTTCTGTTCCAAAACAAGCCCAGACAAGCTCCACTTGATGAAGCAGAAGTCATTGATGCCTTGTATCCAGGTAGCTCTCTCTGAACTCAGAGTATGGCTGGATGTGTAGAAAGTCTCAATTTAAATGTTTTGCATAATTTCTTTACCGATTCTCTCAGTTAATTTTATTGCCTACATAGTTAAAGCTGATACATCCCTGGTGACTGTCTTTTCTCTGAAGTATTCCAAGTATCCCTACAGCATTCAGTGCTTCACCCTGGAGAATCCATTTAGAAGATTTCTCCTTCTTTCCCCCTTCAGTTAAGAATAAGAATTATTTATTTTCATTCAGGATCCTTTGAAAATGCACTTTGAGGATCTTCCGTCATTTCCCAAGACAGGAATGTAGTTTTATTTTATTTAATTCTTGAGAGCAAAAAATGTCTCAACTAAATACATTCCTTTAAATATGGTGAAAATGAGTCCTTGTTTAATAAAAGTCTTTCTCCTGACTTCAGTATAATTTATTACCTTTTCAGGGAAAAATAAATTTAAAGGGCAGATGAAGGCTCTCTTCATTTTTCCAGGAATGGCCAGAAAGGGCTAAACCTTAAGTAGTTCTTGCACTTCACCTTTTGATTAAAAAAAATTATAAACAAAGAAATTAATTCTTGTTGCTTGCATAGGATTTTGTCCTTTTTCCAAGAAGCTTCGAAAAATTAATTGCAATGGCCAAAGTAGGTGTATTTCTCAATAGGCCCTGAGATTTCCTTTAATTTAATAAAAGGATTTGGAAATCACACCTTGACCTTGAAAAATAGAATCTAAGTTTTTCACTTGGGTCCAGCTAAAATAACAAAATTCAGACTAAGGAGTGATATTCACTTACTGAAAATCCACACCAAATCAAAATTGGTAACCTGTCTTGCTCTGAGATCAGACTCCACTTAGCAGTGTGAGTAATCATCAACCTGGGCTCCTCCAAAACAATGCAAATGGGCATGTTTTGTGGGACATTTGCTCTAAAACAGAGGCTTTGGCAAACTTGACTGAATACCCAGGACAGAAACTCTTACCAAGAAGAAATTTTTAAAATCAGCATGTACGAGAAGGCTTACAGGCCAGCACATGTAAGTGTAAAATGCCAGCACATGACCAAGTCTTACTGATCTCTTAAAATTTGAGCATTTTGAATTTTTTGGATGAGAAGATGGGAATCCATCCTTTCTTTAGAAGAGGGAAAATTGTGCTTTTACAAAGTGGCTGCTCACAACGTTGCAATTTTGTCCTCTAAGAAAGCACATAGTTGCATAGAGAACTAACTTCTAAGTGTTTTGCTTACTTTGTTCACTGTCCAGATTATATTTCTTGCTCCCCTCAGCTAAAACTGATACATCCTTGGCAACTCTTAAAGGAAAGCATTTGCAGTCTTAAGGTTCAAGATAAGGTCCATGTCCAGCCACTGGCTTCTGTTTTCACATTTGTGATACCATTTGTCTTTCCCATGATTCAGCAAACACTAAACAAGTCCTAAGTCAAGTTACAGCTAGACCTCAGCTTCAGAAATTATGTGAACAAAAATGCCAGCTCTTAACTTGTCTCATTGTAAAACTGCATTCAGTGAGGCACTGAACTCTTGTTTGTTTCCACCAGTGGAAAGCACTGACAACAACAGCCTGTTTTGTGCAAGAGAAGAAGTGGTGCTCCTTCTGCATTGCTTCATTGCACATGAGCAGTGTGATTTGGTATTCCGGGTTTGTGTTTTCTGGGATAGTCCATGAAAACAGAAGAATAACAATTTTTAATATCAAATTATTTTTGCCTTTTTAGTTTCAATGAACCTATGGCTCTTAACATCAAATCAGAGTTACTACTGATGGCAAAACTTACTGAGACTTCTGAGGTACAGCAGCCAGTCAATGCAGTGGGAAATGGTCAGCAGTGATTGATACCTTTCAAACAGCAGCCATGCTTCCATCCTTCTAGCCTCAGCATGAAAAGAATGTTCATCAAAAAGGTTTAGTTTCTGCATTTATTAATAAATGTATGTAGAGTCTGAATGTGAAAGGAAAATATGATTCTGAGTTCTTTTGGTGGCAGCACAGCAGCTTCCTGTTTTTGTGTTTCATACTTGTAGGGATGCTCTCACTGAGCTCATTGATGGACTATTTCTACTTTATTTTTTTCTTTCAAAGGTATCTTTAGGGTTCTTTTTCTCTCTTTTTCTTTTTTTTCCCCCTTAGCTGGTCCACCATAAGTTTCTCTCACACTTACACATTTGATACCCTTCTTTAAAGCTGAAGATCCCCATCATTTCTGTAGTTCTCATTTGGGAAAACTTTGTGTTACCCTTTCTACTTTTCTCATGATGAGAAAATGTCTCTGAACACAACATTTTCCTGTATCCATATGGAGAAATGCTGATACTATATCCAAATGTGCTGCTTGTGTAACATGACAGGTCCATTGCTGGACACATATACTTTCCCATTAATGCCTAGAGAACAACAAGGGCTCAGAGCTCATTTGGAAGGTCATGAGACTTTGGAAGCAATTACGTCATTTGTAAATCTGAGGTATTTAATTTCTGTGCTCTGGTGTTGTCCATCAGTGTGCAGTATTTAGTGATGGACTGGAGCAAAGGGAATTGCTGTACGTGAAAATCCTTGATTTCCAAACCTGCCAGCAAACAGGAGGAATTTGGACAGGGATGAGCGCTTTGAAGTTTGTGGATAGGGTGATCAAAGTTTTGCAACTGGGAAAGTGAGAATTTGGTCTGCAAAACTGCCCCAGATGTATCTGCCATGGGGGTGGCCATCTATTGCTGTTGGAGAGTAGCCTCTTGTGTGTTGCAGAGGTTGAAGTAATTAATTCCTTGATGTTGGCACTAAAAGCCTATGAGGTTACTGTAAAGAAAAAAAGGTTGAGACATGTTTGAAAGCAGTGAGAGAGTAATTCTGTTGCATTTTTTGTGTGTTTGAGTAAGAGCTATCTCCCTGGGTCTTTTTGTTTTAATAAAGTATTTGGTATCTGATTACAAGTTTGTTAATATAACCATAGATATGCGAGAACAGTTAAGATTTTTGAAATATCTTCCTTCATGAAAGAGGTCATCTCCTGAAGAAAAGGGAGAAGAAAAGGGATTTAGCTGTTAAGATAAGGAAAAGCTGCCAAGTTCCCCTGGGTTCAGTACCTTCCTTGTTCTTCTAAAAGCAGTTTTGAGGGAGCTGTTTCACATCTTCTGGTATTGATATAACCTCAGAAATAACTTTTTCTGACATATGGCATTGATAATTCTCGTCTTCCCTTGTTTTAAGTTGCTTTAAGGTGCTCATTTTTTATTTTTCTAGAGAAGTACAAGGAGTAATTCAGAGATTTCATTTTCTAAGTAAAAGCTCAGTATATAGAGAGTAAAAAATATTGTGTAAAACTATTGTGTTTTTGTAGAACAGTTGCCACTTTCTGAGTTTAAACAGACTATAATTGAAAACTGGGTAGATGCCTTGTTGTGGGACACAGCTCTAAGGGTGCTGGGTGCCCAGGGATCATTGCTTGAAGCCTGCTTGCTGTTCAATACTCAGCAGTGTGAACACACTTGGCCTTCCAGTTGTATTTCGTATTCACCCTCCTTCAACAAGGAGAGAGCAATATCAGAGTATGTTGCAGCTTCACTTCTTTCCTATTGTTGTGCACACACACAAAAAAGAAAAGGTAAAGTGAATGCATATTGGTTAATAGATTATAATGCCCCTGTAGTCCATGGGGACTGGAAATGGTCCTTCACTGAGGGTGATCTGCAAATGATCCTTGCCTGTTTAGCCAGAGTTCTGCACAAAATGAGTTGTGTGGGTTTCTGTCTCTCCTGCAGAAAAGCTTGGCTTGATTTACTCTATGTGAAGGAGGAATCAGTTTAAGTAAACAAACAAAGCAAATTGCTTAGCTTGAAATTAGTAATGTAGCATTCTTTAGATGAACTTTCAGCTGATTTGCCCATCAAATACCTGAGCACTATATGTAGTCCTATATGTAGTCCTGCTATAAAGCAGAAGGCTTTCAGGTACACTGGCATTGCCCCAGCAAGGGATGAGAGCAAGTAGGATGAGAGGTATGGATAAAGCCATATGCATTCCAGAAATATGAGCATTTAAGCAGTTCCAGAGAACACAGTACTGATTGATGCTATTTCCCATGAGATTTTCCTATTTTTTTCTTAAATTCTTCATCCTCCTGCCCCTTCTTTCCCTCTGTTCCCATCTCTCCACTCTCTTTATTTATAACTTCTTCTGCATGGCCTTGTTTCTGTTCGGCTGGCAGGCAGGAACAGCATCTCTGACAGCCAGTCAAACTGTCAGGATAATTCGTGGGAGCCTGAGCTGTCAAAGGATGTTCTTGGGCCTTCACAGTAGAGACCTCCCTGTCCTGGAGCACCAGTGGCCCCATCTCACATGCCTCTGAGCTCGATTTGGCTGCCAGACTGTCCTGGTTATGGCATTGCATAGAAAGGCAATTCCAGGCCTATGTCCAGAAAAAAAGGGTAGCCACCTTCCTCCAAACCACTAACATAGGCATAAATATCCAGTATATAGATATTTACTCTTGGAAAGAAGAGCAAATTTTTTTTCCTGAAATATTTGAACCAGGTTGTGAAATGGCAGGCCCATCTGTTCCATTTTTACCCTGCCAGTTTACCATTTAGGCCTCTGGTTGATTTATCTCTCTGACTGTGGGAGAGAAGTATCTCAGCGAGAGGAGTATTCGTCTGCTGGGTAGGCACCCATTTGCTCCCCAGCTTCCCTGACTGTGCTGACCCAAGAAAGAGGGACACCAGGATGCAAAAGAGCCTCCCGCCTCTGGCCACTGGCCAGGCACAGGTCAATTTGCAATGGCTGCTGAGATTTTGGGGGTCTAGGGGTTGGGTTTCTTTCCTCAGGCAGCTACCTCTGCATCCACAGGAACTCACAGAAACCAACCAGGGCTGAGACACATCCTCTGGTTAACAGTGCAGAGGATACATGACTTTCTAAGGCTATAACCTCTCCTCAGTGCTATGGGAAACTCAGCATCAAAAAGATACTTTTTTAGATATTTTATTTTATTTTATTTTATTTTATTTTATTTTATTTTATTTATTATTGTATTTGTCTTGTACTTCCAGTTCCTAGGTCCAGGGCTTCACTGATCATCAGTAATTGAAAAGGCAAATTGCACAGAAATAATGGCTGGTTAAAGTTTCATCCATAAGGAAATTTTGCCTGAGTATTTACCATTGGGAGAGATGTACAGCCACAGATGTAGCAGTTTTCTGGGATACAGTCTATGCAATAGTGCCTCAAGTTTCAAAATCTCCTGCATTTAAAATGAGTTGAGAGAGCTGGCTGAAGCACAAGTTCTGCATTTGTCTGTATAAACACAAGGATTTCTCCCCAGGTACTGTTGAAAGCAGGAACACGAACCAGATTTCAAACCTGGCCTTGACCTTGAAATATATTAAAACCTTGATGATGAAGCATTCATAAGCTTTGTACTTCATGCACTTCACTTGAAAACAATTCACCTTTCTCCCCAAAGTTTGCAGAGTGGTCTCCTGCATCCACAGGCTATCAAGAATTACCCTTGACTCCTACAGTTCAGAGAATCTTGCTGGGTGTCTGTTATGGGATGTCTTCATGGTGTATTGCACTGTTGAGTGTAGATTTCCCCCAAAATAACAAAGAAAATATTATACTTGCCAGAGGCTTTATTAGAGAAGCTTGATGTCCATTTCATTAGAAATTTAAATTTGCTGCCTCTTTTTGCTGCAGTTGCTTTCAAACAGAAGGGATGAGTGTCTAATAGATGCAGCAGTTTTACTGAGTGTCTCCTCAGATATATGTAAGAAAGCAGAAAACACAACAAATAAAAATGCCAGCCCAAGCAGAAAGCTTCTAATACTATTGTAAAGAGTTAAATTTGAATTTTTTAATAGAAAGTAGTGTTAGTACAGTGTGCAAGCTCTAGTATCCTGATAGAATTGCCTAAATGTCTGCATGTATGCAATTTTGAAGGCAGCTTTTTGTAGCTGTGTATTATAGTGGACTCCTGTGTGTGCTGAAATCTGTGGTAGTAAGAGATGTTTGTTGCCACATCTTGAAACCATATCCTCCACTTCTGTGACACAAACTGGCTGCTTTTGAAAAAACGAGAAAAGTCCACATACTTGGAAAATGGGTAGTGTATTCTCTATTCCTCACACCTCAGAAAAATAAAACACAAAGTTCTTGGAAACACCAGGCACATTGCCAGCTTTTTAAAGACCTGTGAAAAGAGTTGTTAGGCTAGCAGTAGGTTTGGGAACTTGATGAACCAACATGAGAAGCATCAGTAAGAGAAGTATCTGGCAATATTTAATGATTCAGTTAGCTCAGTTCATGTATGAATTGTTCTTTAATTTAAATGGAGGACTTGTGTAAGAATATTTTCACCCTTCTTGGTTGAAAGGTGTGTATTCATATTGCAGTTTGTGCCCTTGGTATGTGGGTTTTCCAGGAGACCCCTTACTGCTGTGACCACAGCTGCCCTCTTTGTGGCATTGTCTTCTGGCTCCAGAACTTGCTCAGAGTTCAGAGCACTCAAGAGCTGATAAAGACGTCTCTGTAATGCTGTCACATTAAGCATAAGGCAAACCTTTCTGACACATAAGGAAATTAAACAGGAAAATAAATGTCCTTGTGTTCCAGCTGGCCTCAGATATCAAAAGGTGCTGTTGGTGGCTGGGCTTAGAATCTGGGTCATAGACAACTCCACACTAAGTAACAGAAATACAGAGACAATGCAACGCTCTAAAGCCAGCCAGGTTCAGTAAGAACTACTCTGATTACAGACTCATAGTTAGAACAATACCATACAATACACTGTAAGCCTAGTTGTGTCCAGTGAACACTCACAGCCAGAATTAAAAGGTCTGATGGCATTCAATGGCTCTCACGGCCAGGTAAAAAATAGTGTAATTTCATGAGCAACAGAGACATGGGTTCTTCTCGGATTTCTCATGATGAATACACTCTCTGTGAAAGCATGCAAGAATGCTTAAAATACAAATAGTACAGATGATGAAAAATGTGGTAAGCTATGAGATGAGTATACACACTAAAAGTGTGATGACAACATAAGCTAGCTTTCTGAATTTCCTTTAGTATAACAGTTTTTAACTGAGTCTGACACAATAGGTGTTCATAGAGGTGAGGAGATGTGTACAGCACATTGACCATCCCAGGTTACATTGAGAAAGGATTGCTAGGGATAGAGACGGAGAGGTGGCAAGTTACATATGGCTCTCTTCTGCCATAAAACAACTCTTGGGGATGTCTCTTTCCAACTGGCTGGCACATCTCAACACAATGTTTCTCTGGAAAATACTGAGTTTAAAGTTGCATCCAGAAATTCTCAACATGTGTCTGTTGCAGTGATACACAATGTTCTTGCAGGCATTGCTAACTCTGCCTCTCCCATTCCCTGTGCCTATGATCAGTGCTCATATGGTGATCCCTGTATATGGTCATCTCACTGCTTATCTCAAAGCCTCCCAACAATGTGTACTGCAATTAGCAAGCCAACGCATTTCTTTACTTATTGACAAGCTTGCTCTTGCCTGTGTACTGCACCATCTCCTGAGAACATCTGAATTTTCCACTGAAAAAAGCTTGTATTGCAGTAACATTCAAACTTAGACTTCACAGCTAGCAGCAATGTTTAACGGCCACAATGGAACCTTGGGAGATCTCCACATTCAGCCCTCTCTCATTAACCCTGAACTCCTGCACAAAGTAACCCTTATGAATATGGGAATTAGACTCTCATGCAGAGTAAGAAGGAAGAGATGAAGGACATCTAGGCTATGGATCAGTTACGGGCACCTCATTTGTTGTTTTGTTGCTTGTTTTTTTCATGAAGCATATAGCCATAAATGCAATAATGTGCTGCCATAATTGCACGAACATAGAGCATGTCAAAGCCAGTGAACATCAAAAAGGTGGATTTCAACAGTTGCGGTTTAAATCTCACGGAAGCTGCTCTGGCCCACAGAGAAAACGAGATCCAGTACCTCCTGAGAGAGTAACGCTGTTTATAACTCACTGGAGCAAAACTCTTCTGTTTAGGGAGGGTAAGAGGTGTCCAGCAATACTGCTTCTCCCCGTTCTCATTCATTCCCTTCCCCAGGCACACACAGCTCAGGTTTTACAAAACCCCATGGTTCAGGTACTGATGCAAGCTTTTCCAGCCATGGGGCAGGTGGGAGGAGAGCAAAGTTTACATAAATGCCATGTCAATAAGGGGAAGGGTGGCTGGATTGGAACCAGGATGATACCTTGTGCAGTGGAGCACAGAACTCAGCAATCCAAGAGACTCATATGGCATCCCAACAACACAGTCTTTGCAAAGAGTCAGCCAGTCTTGCACATGAGCTCCACAAAAAGTGGATTAAAGTAGCAGGGAGTGAAAAACTGTCCTGCACAGACCGCGTTACTTGCCCCATATCTGTAGCTTAGCCACTGATGCTGCATTCTTAAAGAGATTCAAGCTGGTGAAACTTGAATGAGCCTTCTCTAATAAATGCAAGTAAAGACAAGAGGACAGACAATTAAAAATATAATTAGTGAGTGGATATTTCAGAAAAATGTGTTCTGAAAATACTGTGAAATAAACATATTTGCAGTAGGTCAGTCTGTTCATAGCTATGTATTCTCATGCTCATAGATAATTAATGAGCATGATTACAATATCAAGGTTTGGATGGCAGTGCAACAGCCAGAATACCAATGCCAGGAAAATGCTTGTGGTGTCACTGGATTGCTAAGGAAACTGAATGTTCATTATTTTGAAGGGCAAATAAACAGGCTCATCCCTTGTTACTTGGCTCTCCTAGAAAACACCAGGGTCAGAGAAATCTCTGCTCTTTCTCCCCTCATAGTATGCAGACAGTTAGAGCCCAGAAGATAGAAATCTTGCAGTGGTTTAGTTCCTTATTATTTAAGGCACAGTTGTGATCAATCTCCAGGCTATTAAGTTTAAGAGAAGGGGCCAGAAGCATGGAGTTTTTCTACAGCACTGAAATAACCCCTCTGTCTTGCATTTGTCCCTCATTTAGCAAGCCTAACTTTGGTATGGCCACTTCTCTGAGTTCTGTAGAAAAAATGAGAAGCCAGCAAGTATCACCAGGAACTTCAAATGAAGTCCAGCAAAAGCTGATCTGAGTTTGCCTTAGGGCTTTTCCTTTATGCATCTTCCCTACACACTACTTCTGTGTTGTAGCTTACCTCAGTGTTGCTTGAATATTCCATTGTTAAAACATTTAAAAGAAAATAAAGGGCCTCATCTCTTTTTGGTGCCCTTCGGTGCATTGCTGAGTAGTTAGGAGAGTTTTAATCTTTTCTGAATAAGGAAAAAAGCTTTGTATTTCATTTAGAACAGCAGAGGTACTTCTTAGAAGCAATTAATTTGCTGAGTAGAGGATTTTGCAAGAAATTTTCTTACAATGTACTAATTGCTTGTTTATCTCTTTTTTTAAAACCCAAAAATTCCTCAGCGAAGGGTCTTTTTGCCTGGAAGGTCTCATTTTATCTCATGCAGTTTCCTGTTTGCTTTAGACGAAAGTCTAAAGTATCTACTAAAACAAAATTAAAAAAACACAATCCTGGAGAAGTCTTTCAGATTCATATATCAGCATGTCTGTCCCAAAATAATCTGAATTGAACTACTGTGAGCAATGATGAACTAAAACATCAGAATGATCCCACAGTTACTATTTGGGGGTGTGGGGGTGTTGGAGGAGGAGTACTCAGTGGAAGTGCTTTGATTAGTTAGCATTGCAATAAAACAGATTTTCTGTGTCCCCAGGTTCTGCCTCCTGGACATGTGCTGGTAATATTGAGCAGTGCTGGTGGGCACAGCCTTTCTGCTTGGTGTGGTGCATTTTTTTTTAACACGGAGCAATACAAAAGCTGGGAGCAAGGATTTGAGAAGATGTCTTTTTTTTTTTTTTTCCTCTTGGCATTTCCTCAGTGTTGCACCCCTTCTAATGGAGCTAGTCTGTCAATTTACTGCCTCCTCAGCCCCACAGGTGAGCTGCAGACGTGCAGCCGCTGAATGTAATGCAAGTGGAAATTGTCTTTGTGGTTTGGTAGCCATCTTGGTTCTTTGGTTCCTCTTCCATCAGGCAACTACTGATGTTGCATTAGTTCAGTTTTCCGTTTCACAATCCTGCATCCACTGTATTGTTTGAGGCAGAAGGACACAATACAGTAGATGGCCTAGGAACACTAAGAACTTCTGAGGACTGATAACTTTGCCAAAACTTCTTGTGGGTTTCCACAAGAGTGTGGAGGAGTCTTTTAAAAGTTTTCCTTTCAGAGGCTGGCTTTCAATGCAGCTGTAGGGATCGTAACTGTTTGTTTTTGCAATTGCTTGTGGGAGTTAGCGGAGTTACAGTTTCTTTGATGGCTGACTCCCTGCTTGTATGCTGTCCCCTCCCTTGGAGCAAACGTCCCAGCCCTGCACCTAGAGCCTGTTCACACAGAGAGGTCAGGGCAGCGTGCTCCACAGAAGTGCCTGGTGATTGTACAGGATCAGTCAGAGGGGATTAGACAGCTATAAGGGCCATCAGATGAGACAGAACAAATTAGGCTTGCTTTCTGGATGCTTCATCACTGTCTGTATGAAGTCTCAGGCATTCCAAGTGTGAAGCAAAAGCTTTCACAAGTATTTTCTGTCTCTGACAGCTATTGGTGTGATTTGCATTGTACACCGTTATCAGCCTCATGATGTTGGAACTGTTATTAGTGGTTATTTTTAAAAGTAGAGTTCTGCCCTGCTGTACATAATGTACATAATGCTGATGTGCATTTTTACCAGATCACCTTGGTCTGCATCTTAAAGAATTGTTTAACTGTCTTTTCTGTTTTGAAAAATTCTAGTTTGTTTAATTTTCAGCTGGCAAAGATTTTGCATTGGATGGCATATAAATCCCTTACTGTTGAGAACTGAAGTCCTTGGCAAGCAGAGAGTGCTAAAAGAGAAGAGTTTTCAAGTAAGAACACATTCACTGGCAGGTCCGTGGGGATTCCCTTTGTGAGCACAGCCATGAGCTCTGCCCTGGTAGCAGCTTCTCTGTGTCACCGTGAGAAACAAGTTGCATTGCCCTTAGTCTGAAGACAGGTTACAGAAGAGAATGAGTACTCTGTCTTTGACAGTCTCATTACAGAGGCCAAGAGTTCGGTGGGAGTTTATGCTCATGCTCAGCAGGACAAAGCCAAGCAGCAGGCAAGGCATGCTGTAGAGAAAGCACCGATGTTAACAGCCCTGCTTTCCTTGCATGGTAGATAGGGGCTGGCTCTAAATGACCTTTGTCTGGCACTTCTCATGAACACCCCTGAAAGAGATGAAGGTGGCTGGGAGTCAGCCCATTTTTGGCACAGACAGTTATTTCAGTTTTCTGCTGCTATTCAATTGCTCTTTCATGAGAGGGTGAGAGTAAGGGAACTGAAAGTTGAGACTTAGCGCCACCCTTTTTTTTAACTCCGTCATTGTTATCCCTTGCTATATATAGCCAAAACCTACAGTCTTTTATAGGGACACGAGCAAACTGTCTGCCAGAGGTCACATCCTCAGAAATACACACATTGAGAAACCTTCAAAATAGGATGATAGTGTGCTTTTTTGTGGTTTCAGAGGCTATTTATATGGCAATCTTTGAGCCAAGTGACCAAAGATGTGGTGCTAACACAGTCCAAGCACTATTCTTGGGTGCTTTTAGGTGTAATACTTTCTCAGCAGAGGTTAAATTTAGAACAGGAGAGCAGACTGCCAAAGCTAGAAGCTCTGTAAGCCAGTAAGCCAATGGAAACACATGGATCTGTTCTGTACTCTGAGGCAAGCTCCCATCTCCAGTAAATGCAAGGATTTGGGGGAAGTTTAGTCATAGGGAGAAGGGAGAAATCCTAGGAGAAGACGCATCACTAGTCTAACCCAGGAGCATTTTTAATGACTAATCCTCTAAGTGGATGAGACTGGGATGCCCTCATTTGTAGTCATGAGGGTGTAGCTACTTTCCAGGGTTTTACACCAGTGTGTACGGCCGAGAGAAAGAGCTAGCTGAAGATGCACCTTTTTCCTCCCAGATAATGCATGATTTGGCAACGTGATTCTTGATGATATGACTTGAAAGAGAGGCTAGATTTCATTAGAGCTCTCTTCTGTGTTTGCCTGAAAACTTTAAATTAATCTAGATTCTGATATGGTACATTAAAAAAAAATAATTAAAAATACAGAGAAGCTGCCTCTGGAATCCATCAGCAGCAGTGAAATATTTCCAGTCCTGTTCACTGAATTTCTTATTTGAAGTATGGGAAATACTGTTGTTACTACACTGAAATTATATGCAACAAGACTACAAGCATCCTAATGAGGAATCCAGAGGAATCTGTGAGAGCCAAAAAGTAGCTGCATCCCTTTAAACAATGTCTCATCTTTACAGTGTGTAAATGCTGAACAAAACCTATATTTTCTGCCCTAGATACCAGCTTCTTCTAGATCATTATTAACAGGTACATATAGAATTAAGTGCCAAAAATTAGAATTTACCCTTTTGATAATTTGTAAGTATGTACATATCACAATCAAAACATGGGTGGTTCTTCACTCATGCTTCTCCTTTGATGTTCAATGCCACATCTGCCTACTGCCCTCTGTTTTAGCATTGCCATTTGTAGGTGCCTCCCTGATGGCCTGATAGCCTGAGTAATGTCTGAATGACCGTAGCACTGGCTGGGTGGTGAGGTGTGCAGGCAATTCTGTACAGTGCCATTCATGTGCACTCTGTCCAACGCTGTTTCTGCTTTAAGGCAGTAGTTTGATTTGTTATATTCCAGTGAGGAATATAAAGAAAGGTTTTTCTAACTTGTCTATAGTAACTTGTCCACAGATAGGCAGATTTTTCCAAGCAGATTTATTCTAGAATGGTATTCCCTTATCCACAGGGGCTTACACTGTTGCCCACTTCACTTTGGAGCTTGTGCTCTTCATTTTCTCAGAGAGACACAGCTGTCAGCAAGGATTCTGCTTTTTGAAATCATTTTGTGTGACCGATCTTAATGCAATTCCCTCAAAGGATGTCTACCACAGTTTAACCATATAGATACAATCAGATAAATGTTAGTATAGCTATATAAATTAAAAACACACACAGTTTTCTTACAGTTGAGGTAGAGCCAGTAACACTTGGTAAAATTTTCTCTTACTCAAAATCTGGTATTAGCATGAGAGAAACAAGTTTTATTCCTATTAAGGAAACCAACAGAGGCTAATTTTCTTCTAATATTAGTTTAATTTTATGTAAGAATCAAGGCAGTCCTAAATTGCATCCACCCAGGCTTCATTTGGAATCTTGTGTTGCAACTGGAGTTTATCCAAACATAATACCAGTAATACTTAATGTCCTTAACAACAAAGGAAAATACAGTTAAACAATCTCATGTGGCAAAGTTTTTTGATATCTCCTAAACATGCTGTCTTGTTTGAGTATAGTATTCTGACCATGTCCACAGAGTACTGCAGAAGGTATAGGGATTTCTGTAGGAAAATTGAGCAGAACAGGGCTTTTTCAACATGGCCATGAATTATTTTTCTGTGATTGGAAACTGCAGCTTCTAGAAAAGCAGCAAAACACCCAAGCACACTAAAGCAGGCAGAGGAGAGTCCAGTCTGTGAGCCCTGCTTGTACAGTGCCAGCTGTCCTGCTCTTGCCTCACATGACCTCTTGTAGTGAGCCTTCACTTCTGCAGAGGCATGTTCATGTTTCAGGATACCTGGTGACCTCCAGCTGCCCCACATTCAGGACCTGGAAGCCTCACCCAAACTCTTCAGACAGGGTTCTCTTGCTGTTCAGGAAGAGGTCTGTCCCCCACCTGTCAAGGAACAGTCAAGGCCCCTAAAGCCAATCCTAGCTGTTTGGACTAGGGGGCGAAAACAGGTTGCCAGGTATGAGCTAAAAGTTGTTTCTTTGACCCATTAGAATAGATTCAGAGGAGGACCAAAATGATCAGAGGGCTAGAGCAGAGGCTGAGAGTGTTGGGCTTGTTCAGCCTGAAGAAGAAAAGGCTCTGGGAAGAACTTACAGCAGCTCTCAGCACAAGAAAGGGGCCTTCAAGGGGCCTTGAGGAAGGTCTTCTTACAAACAAGGGCATGGAGTGATAGAACAACTGGGAATGGCTTTAAATGGAAAAGAAGTAAGTTAAGTTTAGAAATCAGGAAGGAATTCTTTACTATGAGGATGATGAGGCACTGGAAAGGTTGCCCAGAGAAGTTGTGGCTGTCCCATCACTGGAAGTGTTCAAGGACAGGGCTCTGAGCAACCTGATGAAATGAGTGGCATCCCATCTTATGGCAAGGGGTTAGAACTAGGTGATGTTTAAGGTCCCTTCCAACACAAGTCTTTCTAGGATTCTGTGATTCTTGCTTCTCGTTTTCCCAGTGTCTTAGTTTGACCAGCCCAAAAAAGTAAGCTGGCTAAGTTTAAGACTGGCATTTTATTAAACCAATAAAAAAGCATTTTCTAGTTCTTATTCCCTCTGAACGGAGCCCGGGCCGGTCTCTCTCCCCCTCGGCTGTGCGGAGGCGGCGGCGGGCCGGGGGCGGCCGGGCCCGCTCGGCCCGGGGGCGGAACCGGGCTGGAACCGCTCGGCCCCGCCGGGATTCTCCGCTCCTGGAGGGGCGGGAGCGGCTGCCGAGCCCTCCCCGAGGAACCCACCGGGCCCGGCCGGGAGGGGCAAAGGAGCCGGCAGAGCCTGCAGAGCTTTTGTGCCAGTGGAACCGGGCTGGCCTGAGGCTGTGTCGGCATCGGGAGCGGCTGAGCCTGGGGACAGCACCTGTACGGGCACCAAAGGCTGAGCATGGGGACAGCACCTGTACGGGCACCAAAGGAGCTGAGCATGGGGACAGCACCTGTACGGGCACCAAAGGAGCTGAGCCTGGGGACAGCACCTGTACGGGCACCAAAGGAGCTGAGCATGGGGACAGCACCTGGATGGGCACCAAAGGAGCTGAGCATGGGGACAGCACCTGTATGGGCACCAAAGGAGCTGTGCGTGGGCACCAGCACCAGTGCCCCCCGTGGTTCGTGCTAAAGGTGGCCCCAAAGCCAGGAGCAGCCCTGACCCCTGTTCCAGACTGAGAGCAGCTGGCACAGCTCACATGGAGTCGGCAAAAAGAGCACGTGGCCAGCAGAAAGAAGCAGAGAGAGAGAGCTTGTTTCTAATACAAAACTTAGACAAAATTGATTATTTTTTCTCAGCGTTACAAAACTTTGTGCTAGAAAAACACTAGTTCTCTCTTAAGCTAAGAAAAAAAAGTGAAACTTCGTAAGAACAGCTACATAAAACTGAAGCCGATAAAAAAAGAGGTTTTAGATTAAAAAAAAATTTTAAGAGTTTATCTTAAGCTTAAGCTGTAAAATTCTTGTGTAAAGCTATAGTACAAATATACTTAATATATCAGACTCCAAGTTTTCCCCAGTAAGTTCACAGAATGCTTTGGGGAGTGGTAGCATTCTAGCCACAATCATGAGCAGAGGCACCAGTGTTAGAAAGTTTAATGAGAAACCTTGTCCCCAAAAATAAAAGGGGAAGACCTCTGTTCCCAAAAATAAGTAAAAGGATGCTAAAATGGCTCATCCTTAAAGAAATGCATCCCAATAAGCTAATATAGACCGAAAACACAGTTGTAAAGAAAAATTGTAAAAAATGAGAAAAACTTCACAAAAGCAAATCTCGGGCACCTGCGGTTTGTGAGAAAAATGAAGCCACAAGAGTTCTTTTCTTGTAAGAAGCTTTCCATAGCATTAGCAAAGAATACTTTTCTCTCTAAATAAACAAAAACAAACAAACAAACAAACAAACAAAAATAACTATTTGTAGAAGTGAAAAACTAAAATTTTTAAGTGTCGTCATCTTTACATTGTAAGTTAAGAAGAAAAAAAAGGTTGTGGGGAGGGAGGAAAAGTATTTTGAAAGTTCCATCCGCATTCTTGTTGTTTTTCTTTCTTTTAGTGTTAGTTAATAAAGTGTTATTTCTTTTAAGCTTAAGCCTGCTTTGCTTTAAATTAGAACCTTTGAAATTAGCAAAATTAAACCAAAACACCCAGACATCCCTTTCCTGCTTTTCTTTGTCCTGTGACTCAGGGAGACCAGTACCAGGAGCCCCTTATCAGCTGGGCTTACATGTTCATTTTCTGATCAAACTATCAGCACTGATTTGGGACTGTAGGAATATATTTTTTTTCATGTTAGAGCACAAAGTCTTGTCTAGAACACCTGAAAATTGAAAAAGACACCAAAATTTCCTCTGTGTGTCAGGTTTTTTGGCAACAGAGGGACTCCACGAGGACTACTGCTTGTCTTTACATAGAGATAAATAATCAGATTGCTTTAGCAACAGCCAAGCTTTTGGTCAGACATGAGTTTCACATATCTTTATGAATTTAGAAATCAGTTGGAATGCTGACCACTGGCATTTAATGACTTCCTGTTTTTGAAATGTTTTCTATAGATAAAAGCCTCAGTTTTTCCCTTTGCAGAAAGGCAGTACACCATATCTCTCCTGCAGTTACTAGATCAGGAGCAAATTCCATTTTTCTTGTTTTGAGGGATTCAAATAGATACAGATAAATTGCAACAGGATTAAGCTTTTGCTTTTATTTTTGGAATGCATTTTGCACATTCCTCTTTGCAAGTTGTTATTTAAAACCATTACAAGAATGATCTAAAAGAGGACTATTCAAACACCCTTGGTTTGCAGATGTCAATTGAGAAACCCTCCTGTTCTCCTCCATTTGCTCTAGTACTGGAGTTCCCCTTCAGAGATGTCAGCTATGGAATACTTGAGGCTGGCTGGATCAGCTGGCCAAACACCAGTACACTCATTTGCAAGACTGCAAGCATCTGGTGGACAATTCCATCAAGCGTTAACCTGGGCTAGAGTTTGGCAAGCACCCATGAAATAAGCAGGTCAGTCCTGGTGGCTTGCTACTGCCCAATTTCATTTTCTCTTCAGTAAGTTTTGTTTTGTTATTTGTCATCCCAAGGTTTTTCTGTCTGTTTGCTATTTCAAACTTGTAAAGTTTTAGATGCTACAGCATACAAAAGTGCTTGGAGACCATGTGGTATTGGAAACACCCACATCTGGTGCCAGGCTCTGTGGAAAGGCTACCTGGTGGTGTCCAGGTGGGAAGACATGCAGCAGAAAGGATCTCCAGAAGGAAATCCAGGAGTCCAAGTGTCAGCGTAAGCTGCCTCCAGAACATGGCAGTAAACACTCAGGGCAGTAAGCACTCGGGGCAGTAAGCTAACACTCGGGGCAGTAAGCACAAGGTGCTACAGAGGGCAGGCTCCCAAGCTTTCCACAGCTGCCACTTGTGAGTCTGGCTGAGAGAAACCTGTTGTACATCACCTCTCGCCAGGTCATGCAAGGTGAAGCAGGTAAAGATGAAAGCTGTTGCCCACCCTGAGATAAGGGGAGGTGTGATCACTCTAGAGGCAGCCCTACAGGCTTTTTGTGTCTCGGTATCTCCATGCTCCTCAGAGACAGTAGTTATGCGGGTAGTGCTGCGAATGGAATTGTTGGCTAATGGTTGTTGTCTGCTCCCCGACAAACACCATGATAGGTCAGATGTTTCTTCAGTTGACCTTTTGTATAGCAAGTGTAGGTACCAAAGTGTGTCTGGTTTAGAAGAAAGGCTTTGACCTAAAGATTTCACCAAGATATTTGTGTGTTTTTTCAGTGATAAATTGTCAGGGGCAACATGGTGATGTAGGTACTGGAGAAGAAATGTAGAGCAGAGGTCAGCCTATAGCAAAAGAATCTAGGTGCCAGCAGGAGTATCATTGGTTGTCAGGATGCTATGTCCCCTTAGAAAGAGATTTTTTTTTATTTTTTATTAAATGAAAGAAGGTGGTGAAGATTGGATGGATGAACAGACACATGAAATACTAAATATTAAGTAGAAAGAGGTGATGCTAACGTACACAGGACTTCACTCGTAGGGGTCAAGGCTTGCTGCTCCTCCCAGCCCAGCCAGAGCACAGGCAGAGCCCCAAGGCTGCTTTCATGATAAGTCATTAGCATGTTTTAAACCAGACAAATGTGTGAATATAGAAGTAGAGTGGGTTCCTCAGAAAATGGATGGTTTGTTGACAAAGGTAGCCATGACTTAAACACCAAAAAAATTCTGTGCACCTTCAAAGGTGAAGACAGATGTTTGAAGCAGACACATTCTGAATTCCTGCTGAGAAGGGGAAACAGATTTTTGAGCAAGATGTGACTTCTCTGTTCCTACACAATCCTGCCATTATTTTGTACAATGTCCGGCCAAACTTGCTAGCTTAAATTCCCAAAACAAGATTCAGCAATAGGTTGGATTGTGCTTGTGCAGGTAGATGTGGAAAAGGTAGGAAATCAGGGATCTGAAGCAGTACTAGCAGAAACAGTTTATTCTAAAAACCCCTTCATAAACCATGGGTACAGTAGACTGAAACATCTCCCAAACCTGTCAGTTATGGAATTCATATAGAGTTAAGATATTGGATAAAGCTGAGGATAGGGTTTAATCTATGACTTGCATATTTAGAGCTGCTCAGCTTCTGGAACACTAGAACACAGATCCCAAGGGATGGGGCATATATAGTGTTATGAAAAACAAGCTTGGGGCTTTTATCATCCTTGTCCTTTCATGTGCTCTCTAGTTGTATATTCTGTCTTATGTGCTCACATCCTCTTGCTTCAAATCATCTTAGAGAAGTATATTTAAGATAATGTTGCATGAATATGAATGTAGATTTTATTTACCTTCGTGTTGTTTCTCATTTCCCTGCTAGACTCTCTTTCTGGAGATATCTCCTCTTTCTTTCACACACAGGCCCTCCAGATAAATGTTTGGCTTGAAATACAAAGGTACCCATAGTGTTAAAGTCTCCCAGAGGTGCATCAGAGAAGGAGGCATTTTACAATCAATCAAAAACTGCAGAAGGAGCGTGCTATGAATCTCTCACTCTTACAGAACTAATACAGCTTCCTTAAATAAAGACACCTTGAATAAATGAAGCTCTTCTGATAACACCTTTTTCAACATGGTCATTCTTACTGGTACCCTGTAGGCAGCTCTCCCCTCCCTGGAGTATTTTTCAAGGACTTCCCTTCACTGTCATCCTCCTGAAGTCTTTTGGAGTCTGTGGATGGAGAGGCAAGCCTTTCATATACGAAGTTATTCAGAATTTGCCAAGTTTATCATACAATTATTTTAAACTTATTCATCTGATCCAAATGTGGTAGTCACATTTTATTTTTTCTCTTGAAAATTCCGTGGGGGGAAGCAAGCATTACCCCTATGTTAATTATTTCCTGCAGAAAGTGCAAAAAAACAACAATAACTGTGGTTTAATCCACCAAGAGCTATTAGCTGTATTGTAGTGTTTTGTCAAAATTGGGGAAAATTAGGTCAGACTAGAATTAGAAGAATCACTCCTACACTCTCTGTGTTTACAGAATGATAAATGTTTTTCATGATCTTTGCCATCTGTAATCATTCATTCATTTTAGATTTCAGGCTATCATATTTGTGTTGGGAAAACAATACAGAGCTGTAAATAAGCACTATTTCTTGTATTATTTGTCTTTGTTCATGCTATGCATAAGATAATAATGTGATAAGGAGGATTATTGATACAGTTTACAGATGGTTAGGACATGAAGAAGTGCAGTTGTGTTGCAGCTGATGAGCTTGCACCTCAGATAGCATAGCAAGTGGCTTTCCCAGCTGAGGGTGGGATTATATCAGAATTAGGAAAATGCCAGGCACTTCTGCAGCCCTTTTTGGCTATGGCTTTGTTAATTAAAACAAATAATTCTCACAAAACATTTCTTTCAGCCTGCACCAAGTGCAGAAGGACTCTTTTCCCTGTTGGGAGCTGTGATAACAATGGTAGCAGTGATGTTCAATGTCCTTTCCTCTCTCAGTCGCCATTGTCCCACAGGAAGGGGCGATGCAGCTGCCCATCACAAGTGCCACTATGAGGGCAGGAGGGAATTTAGAGAAGACAGTGGCTGG
This sequence comes from Sitta carolinensis, assembly GCA_032173965.1. Lineage (NCBI taxonomy): Eukaryota > Metazoa > Chordata > Aves > Passeriformes > Sittidae > Sitta > Sitta carolinensis. The sequence continues at coordinate 54,962,510 of CM063313.1, forward strand.
ACAAGAGTAGGAGGACAACAGCAGCAGATTATAAATGTTCCTGCAGTTCATCTGGAATGGATCTTTTCTTCCTTTGATATGCTAATTCCTTATCCTATTCCTGTAATCTTTAAAAAACTGCAAACACAGGAGAGATTTTTTTTTTTCTTCTCTCACTCCCTAAAAGAGGCCCTTTCGATATTTCTCCTCTCCATGTAGACTGAAGAATTTGCAGGGTGAGTGTGACCCTATGCCAGATAACAGGGTTAACACACAAGATGAATAGAAGAGAGAACTTGAAAGGGACACAGTGTGGTTAAGGCAGAGAGGAAGGGTGTTTCAGAATAGGTATTCATTGACAATAGCTACATCCCTCTGGAGCCTCTGAAGGACAATAGTGTGTGACTTGGCAGAAACAGAAGTGCTTCTTTTATTTTGCTCATTTGACTTAGAGGAAAATAAATGTTCACAGAATAAACACAGACATAGGCTCTCCAAGGCAAAAGAAAAGAAAAAAAAAAAAAAAAAAAAAGAAAAAAAAAAAAAAAAAAAGAGTGCTGCTTAGGAAATGCTTTGCCTGCTAACACAAGCTTCATGAGTAGCCATCCAGTCTGGTATCCTAGTAATGAGTGATGAGTTCATCAGTGTTTATTCTTGTGTAGCATATTTATTTTCTGCTGCTGTTTTTTGGAGTTGTTTTCTCTTTTGTTCTTGTAATCCCTGATTTTTTCTTTGATTTATCATGGCTGGTATCATAAGCCTACTGCCTACAATAGTTTTTACTTTCTTGCAATCAAACTTTGCTGTGAGGCCTTGTCACATTTACCCAAGGGTTTCCATCAATCCATCTACCATGGAAACATAATCTGCACTGATGCACCAGACAAGGGTTCAAGGCAGATGTGATGTAGTAATATCATGGTCATTGGAAAGCCTCCAATGGACTTCTTCCACAGCCCTGCAAGACAGACAATGCACAGGGAGTTGGAGTTTCATTTCTCATTGAGATATCACACAGAAGCAGAAAATTAGATTAAGTCATAAATGCTTTTTTTTGCTACTTTTATTTCCTGCTGTAAAACATGCTTCTCCATCCATAGGGACCCTTCAATCTTTTAAGATGATGTGCTACTTCTCTGTTCTTGGTTGCCTCAAGCCTTCCTGTCTAATGGCTAGCCATTCACCCCTTAGCCTCATGGGTGTTTCTTCTTCACCCAGCCCTCTGTGGCCTGACCCTATTCTCCATGAGAATGTTCCTTCTGCTGCAACTGAAGAGCTCATTTAGCTTCTTGTAGTGCCATTGCATTCAAAGGACTGCTAGGGCTGGAAGTAATGTCCCAAGGGGCCCTCTGTCCAGACAACAGTGCTCTTCAGCCACCCAAAGATATAAAGTCTGCAATTTTTTTTCAAGTACATTGGGCTATCCCTGTGCCATGGTATGACTGGCATATACACAAAGGTTCAAGTCGCTGAATTAAACAGATCTGCTTTGTGTGTCATTGTAATTTAGGTTTGACTGAGTTTGTAAAATGTTAAGACACACCTGGAAATTACTAACACTATACTTTAGACTACTCTCAGTTCTGATTCTGAGAAGAAAAGCATCAATATTTTTGGTGTATGCTTAAGGCTTTCCAGTATATGGTAGCAAGAAGCTTTTGGATGCCACTCTTTTATTAAATGTGATATTTTTAGATCATCATTCTTGGTGAAGTCAATTCACAACAGATTTCTGGGAGGGGAAAATTTAATCTCACTTAAAGCTTACTTCAACAAATATTCTAAGAGGGGAAAAACAAATTTCAATCCTTGTTTTCCTTCCAGAAAACAAATTCCATGTTTAACAGATGAAGTTTCCTAATTCTGAAATATTGAGCCTGACATTTATGTTTTCCTTTGCACTAACTCAAACACATCCTTACCGTGAGTGATACTTCTCAGTATTTTCCAGTGTACTAACAGTTAAATAAAAAGTGAGCAAATCTGAGGCATTTTTGTGTCACCATTTACAAGCACTTTATAAGCTGCCAGAGCTTGCATGGGGGATGTTTTGCTAGGAGCAGAAGGGTGACAACTTGCACAATAGTGACTTCCTTCCAGAGCTGGGTGGGAAGGCAACCTTTGTTTTTATCATTTTTCAGTGTAGCAGAGAGCACTTAGTTGGTTGCTCAACCACAGTTCAATTTTCCTGAGTGCAGCCAATCAAGCTTCAAAATATAGGTTATCAGACCTGTCTGAGATACTGAGAGGCTCAGGAACTCCATCTGAGACAAGTATTCAGTGCAGTGGGCTGCATGTGGATTTTTATGGATGACTTTGAAGCTTTCTCAGGGGCAAATTCCTATCTGCCTCATCATGGAGCTCCTTGTTGCTGTTTCTAACATATCAGAAATTTTGCCAACAGAATGTTCTGTTATTCCTCAGCAACAGATTAAAAAAAAAATTGGAAAATTGGAAGCTTTCAGTTTTAACTTTGAACAATGCTATGAGAGCTTTCCTGATAGCTCCATTGTTTCCACATTGGACTTTTCTGCTACAGGCCTGGTGAGGATGCTGTCATTGTTTTTTGTCCTTCACTGTAGATCCCATGACTTGCAGTGTTCCCATCTCTGATGTTGTTCTCCCAAGGCAGCCTATAGTGAAGAAAATGCATGCTTAAGCTAGAACAAAGCCCACTGCTGCCTTACTAGCTAGGAGGCTGAACACAGCATGCACAGTTTCAACAGTGAGTGGTTGAATTTGAATTACTGACTTGGTTTCTGCAAAAACCAGCTCAGCAGAGCTTTTCTATGCAGGGAGCAGATTCCATCGGCAGGGACAATACTGCAAATAAAGAGATGCAGTTTTCTACTCTTATGGCAACAAGTACAAGGAAGGAACAAAAGCCTGTAGTCCTTTGCATGAGTTTCAAGAACTCTTTTCTAGGACTGCTAGAATCCAAAGGAGCTGCAGACAAAAGCTATGAAGTGGGTTCATGTGTTTGATGCCACCTCAGCGTGGGAGAATTTAATCCCAATGCTGTCAAATTGCTGCCAGAGACCTTAACAAAGTCATTTGTTGGAAGGGCTCAATAGTTCATACTGGCAGCTGGCAATTCACCCCCCAGCTTCTTTCCATTGGCAAGTTTTGTTGGTCGGCAAAACGATAGACATTGAGTGGCACCATTAGTTAGTTCAAGCAAACTCAGTTTAGGGCTGCCTTTTGGTGTGTAAAAAGCCTCTGTATGTGTGGTTTCCTGGTTGGTAAGCAGTGTCTGTCACCTGGCTTATATTGCAGGCTTGCAGACCCCTTCGGAAAATCTTCTGTTTCATCTAGGTGGGTTTGCTGTCCAAACAGAAAGGTGTTTGCACAGCTTGCAGTTGCCACTGCTCAAGCTGGGAATTGCTGGCACCTTCTTGGCAGGCATGGCAAAAAGTCTGCATGCTGTGGGAACTGACTTAGCTGCTAGTCCTGCAAGAGACCATCACTGAAGAAAAAACGGGAGAAGTATAAACAAATACCACAGTGACAGGAGAACCAGTTTGAAAACAGCCCTCACTGCATAGTGCTGGGAAGCCGTTATTGCTGCTACCTGTGCTAACCCTGCTCAGTGGTGATAAGATGTTGGTTTCCAACTCAGTAAAGCAGCCTGGAAAATCTCAGGAGCCCTGTCTTTGTTCTGACATGATTGGTGTGTAAGGGTTTCCCCAGCAGTGCTTATATTCAAAGCCTCTCTAACCCTGTAAGGAGTTACAATCTTCCTTTAATTCAGTACTCCCAATAAAGTGTTAGGCATTTGATTTAATTTCTGCATTGAGCTCTGAATTTTGTTCTGGGCTTTGTTCTCCTCAGAGCTTTGGAAAACAGAGAAAGGAGGGGGAAGCATTTTAATCGGTGTAAGACTCTTCGGCTTTGACGTTATTGAAGCCTGATGAGCCTCTGAATTTCAATTGAATAGAGCTCTGAGAAAAGAAGTAGATCCGTTGAAGAACGGCATTTCAGTGCAAGAAGGATGTGTGTTTAGGACTTTCCATTACATAATGGGCTGAAATGGGTTAACAAGACCCAGACTTTCTTTTTCTTGAGAATTGCTGCCTGCACCAGTCTTTTTTCTATTACTGATGCTTCAGTCACAGCACTCACAGAAAGGTTTTCTTTGTAGTTATTAGTTTGAGAAGTAAATTGCAGTATTGTTTCTCCTGATCAAGAGATTGATTAATCACTGGTCTCTAGCTGAAGGGAAAAAATGTTACTCATTATCAACTTTAAATGTAAATGTATTTGCCAAGCAGAGTTTCAGATGTTGGGGGCTGGGGCTGGGACTTGGGGGTGTGTCTTGCTCTTTTGATGTGCTGCCCATAACCATTTACAGATCTTTGAAAGGCGTCCCTGTCATCGGGTCAGTGAAAAGAGATGGGAACAATACTCTTGGAAGAGAAAATTAACCATTACTGCTTCTGTCTGGATGTTCTTGTGGTGGTTTGACAAATAATGGGGCATTAGTATATTTGTAGATGGTGTTTTGTTCATTCTTTCTCTTTCTAGGTGCTTTCATAATCTGCTGGACCCCAGGATTAGTCTTGCTGCTCCTCGATGTTTGCTGTCCCCAGTGCAATGTCCTTGCGTATGAAAAATTCTTCCTGCTCCTGGCAGAGTTCAACTCTGCTATGAACCCCATCATCTACTCCTACCGAGACAAGGAAATGAGTGCGACATTCAAGCAGATCCTCTGCTGCCAGCGCAGTGAGAACCCCAATGGCCCCACCGAAGGCTCAGATCGGTCGGCGTCCTCCCTCAACCACACCATTTTGGCTGGCGTCCACAGCAACGACCACTCTGTAGTGTGAAACCAGACAGCCGTGTGACCGACAAAGAGCAGCAGGGACACTCTGGGGCGGGGCAGATGCGTGCTCCAGGGAAGGTAACCCACTCACGTTTTCTCAAACACTAATGGACTACAAGTGCATCTTTTCCAGGGGGCCTGACATACCAGCGCAGACTGCCCTGCCCACAGGACTGGCCATGCTGCAAAGCCTTTGATTTCTACTTTGAAAAAGTAGACTGTAGTTGCTTTGCAGAGAAGGTCATTAATAGCCCATGGAAAGCCTTTGCTGAGACTTTGTTGGACTTCACTGCATCTTGGTGCCAGTCTGAATCAACTCTGATTAATTAAGCTTATACCTGCTTCACTGCATTTACATGTAGCCACTTAGTATTTTTAAAAAGGGAGTAAAGGGGATAAAAATATGCCTATCATTTAATAGACATTTAATATGTATCACCATCAGCATGCTTGTGATGAACATTTTCTGTGCAGGAGTAGAACTGTGCTCTAGTCTTTGTATTCTTAGCCACACTGTCATAACTACAGTAAAAAGAAAAGTATTTTTTTCTAACACAGGCATCAGGAAGATGAGGGAAACTGACTCTTCTTACCTTCATTACTGGAGTTAGAGAATGCATGTTCTGTGTGTATGCAGATTGTTTTAATTATGGGGGGGGGAAAAAAGCTCTTTGTAAAGTCTGCTGGAAAGTAGAAAAGCATAGACTGTATTCCAGTGTTTGTTTAGATTATGAAATAAACAGTACTTTAGTCACAATGTATATAAGGTTCTTCTTTGAAGTGCAGTATGAAATTTGTAACATGTGAGGGGTACCAAGTTTTTTATGGATAAGTTCTTAAAGTACGACACATCCCTAAGGCTCTTAAAGGGCTACAGTCAGGTTGGTAGATTGCAAAAATTGTATTTATGGCCTATTCTTGGAATGCTTTTCTTATTCATGGCAAAAAGCATGCACATTTCTAATGGGAAAAGAAAAGGTATGTTTTTATGGAGTTTTTTTTGTAATTGAAAACAAAAAACCTTCTGCATTTTTGCACTGAGAAGTATTTGTAGGGTACCATTTGAATGATACCCCCGTCATTTCAAAAGCAGTGGGCTACTAAAAACCAAGGCACAATTTTATTTTGTGAAGTCAACATTTTACAGGGTAGTCATCCATTGCAAATAACTGGACCATATTACAGACAGTAGCCACACATGTACACTGTTATAAATACCTAAGCTAACAGATTTTTTTTCATATGAGATTGTTTTGAAGAGAAATGTCCGTCAATATCAGTTGCCAAGAATCACTGATAGTAAATAAAATTTATTAACAGGGTAAATGAGCAAAGGTGGGATCTTGCTGATAAAAAACTTGGGACCTCTATCCAGGAAACTGTGTGTTCTCCTAACAATGTAAAATATATCAACAGTAAATTCCTGGCACTGTTTTTGTCATTGTAATTTGTCTCTATAACAAAAGGAAAAAAGCAAACAAAACAAAAAAAAAAAAAAAAAGGGGGAAAAGACACACAAAAAATACTCCTGCAAAACAAAACAAAAAAAAAAACCAAATATATATATATCCTTCATTGTACCAGAGATATATATCCTTCATGGTACCATTGTACTATGGTAACTTAAGGGATGATATTCTCCCATTTGGGCAGGAAAAAAATGGAGTGTAAAGGGTCAGCCTAGCAAAATCCAGTGTTTTCAGCATCTCTTGCTTTGAGGAGATGCTTGGTTTTACACTTTCTAGCATGAAATTCCTTGGAATAGACAGTTCCTTGCTGAGAGAGGGAAGAGAAACAAGTGAACAAAACCTGCCTCCACTGGATAAAGTGATAGTTTTGACACTAAAACCGAAAGTGAGAGTTTTTTCACTAAAACTGAAAGCCACCTGAACTTTTGTGTGGACACTGTGGAAGGTGGAGTAGGCAGAGAGAATAAACATAACATTGTCTGACAGCTGACCAAGGTTTTAAATATATCCACTTGCTTTGAACAAAAACATTCTCTTTTTTTTCCTTTTTTTTTTACTGTATTTGAGAGCAAATGAATGTACAGGTTGATTTGGTTTTATTCACAGAACTGTACTGAGAAATTGAAGAACAAGCTTTCATTTAAAAGCATCTGCTTGCTAATCCACTCATAATTTTTCGTTAGTGTCTGCTTGATACTTGAACTAGTGCAAGTAAGCAGAAGAAAGGAGAGGGTAAGGCTGCCTCCAAAGACAGGGGACATCTGACTGAAAAATAATTTCTTTGTCACAGGAGTGCTTGGAGTTCCTTTCTTCCTTGGATCCAGCAAGAGTATTTTTTCCTTTCCCAAGCATCCCGACTAAAGAAGATAATAGACACTTTGTTCTAAGTTTCAGGGTGTTTTGGGCTGGGGGGTTGCCTTTTCCAAATGTTCTTTTCACTTCTGTTTGCATGCTTTTATTGAATCTCATCTGGTTAGGGTGGGAGAATGATGTTACAAAATAGCAGCAAATCATTCACCCTAGTTTAACCTGCTGGAAGTCTGGTGGGTTTTGAGAAGCCATGGGTGAATAACTGGAAACAGGGGTGGTGGTGTTGTTTGAGACATGGGTGGGTCCACAGGCTTCTTGTGATGACAGATGCCCAAGGGGATTTTCTGTTGTCATTGTGTTTGTGACAGATGAGAGATGCTGTCCAGGTACATTGATCAACCCAAGGAAGCATTCAACAATTCAAGAGGCTGAATATTCTAAACTCTTAGCAGCAGTAAAATTTCAGTTGTCAGGTATATTAATCCAGGACCATGTCTGACAACAGGTGGCTTTTCTTCTAAAAGGTGAAGTGCAGTGTTTCAGAGCAAATGCAACAGGACATTGCACGTTGCTTGTGCGGTTCTGCTAGAGGAACTCACTTGAACATATGGCTGCTGTACAAAAATTTGATTAGTGCTTTGTGTTGCCAACATGTTGTTCCTATATCCTTAAGAAATCTGATCTGTGAATTGAGTAGTTCCTTGCAAGCTAATGAAATTAAAGCTTCAGTAAGCAAAGAGAATAAAAAACAGAGCCTGGAATAGAAGGATTCATTTGCTGTGTTCCTTAGAATGGTTCCCAGCAATTTGTTTTCATCTCAGAATTTTTTTGAGTTTTGCCCTTCTATTCAGGTTTTCCACCCTCGTTGTGCAGTTGTAGAACTCAGTTCTGCTATGTGAAAGCATGGTGCAAAGTACTTAGGGAAAAAGATTGCCCCACTTATTTTTACTTATCTCAAATTCTTCGAAAGGTTTCAGAAAGCTTCTTAAAATACCAACAATCCTCCCACAGTCATTAAAATTCTTTTGTTGCTGATTGCCTCTGGTCCAAGTAAATCCTATTGAAGTTCAAATGTAATGGTGTTTGTGTCAGCAATTGTAGCGGTGGCGAGTTGTGTATTAAAAGGAGTATCATTTGCAGATCAAGGAAAATGAGTTTTTCTACTTCATGTATTTTCAGTGGCAGTATAAATCTGAAAACTAATTTAAAAGGTGGCCTTTGAATTTTAATTCCCTGTTGTATGATATATAGAGTAGCTAGGTAACCCATTGGTCAGAAAAAGCACAACTTTTTTATAAAATATTGAAAATATATTCTGCGTATGTTTGACACATTGGTTTTCTTGTCAGCACATATTTTTCGTTCTGAGTTTTCTGAGATCCCTTGGAAGCTTCAGTCTGGCTTCTGACTGGGCAGATAGATAAGAGGGCAGGCCAAATAAAGGCTTTTTCAGTGATTCCTATAATTAAGCATACCTCTCTGTCCATAGTGCTACCTCTCTCTCCATCTCAGATACAGAGTTTTTTTAAATAGATGCCACAAGATTCAACATTGGGGTTTTTTAACGCTTCCTTTGCCAAATAATCACAGCTGTAGCAGCATTTAAACAAGCGGGGAACAAATTCTTCTAGTAAGCCATTTGGCAAAAAGTTTGCTATCTTCATGGGCAAACTAAGCCTGGGTAACTTGGATGTCAAAGAGGAAAGAACATGTGGTATGTCCAGTGTTTTAGTTCTTACGCTGCTAAGTAACAGCTCAATATCAACATAAATTTGTCCTAGTATGGGATTGCTCCAAAATTAAACCTCAGGTCACTTCATGGACTATCTTTTGATCTGTACTGGTGTGGTGGGCAGGGGTTTAACCACGGTCAGTCTGGGTCCCAGGAGCAGCGTGTCAGGGGAAACTCAAGTGGGTTCTGCTTCTGTAGCAGGTTTTGTAGCTTTTTCTGACCTTTGTGCTGCCCCAGAGGCATACTACCAGATACCATATTTAACTACTTGAAAGCCATCTGGGGTTTCTGTCTGTGACACTGCTGCAGCCAGATCTGTCTGCAGTGGGTATTCACAGACAAAACACATGCAGCTTTTTCTGTGAAATAAATAAAAGTCCACTCTGAAGATTGCTCTTCCCAGGTGGGATTAAAAAAAGGCACCAACAGCTGGAGGCTTTGATGCAAACACCCTGGTCTATATTTCAGTCTGTGTGACTCAAGGTGATGCAAAGCAGAGTGGGCAAAGGGGTTTCTCAACAGCATTGTTTCCACCCAGTGCAGAGGTGTGACCCCATCTCTGGTGTCCCTGTCATTGTTCTAGGTCCCTTCTGACTTTGAGACTGGATGTAGCTGGCAGAGGTCAGTCTTAGCAAATTGGCTGGTTTTTTCCACTTGCTGCAGGGGTAAATACAGGCTTTTCCTTTTTCTGGTCGTGTTAAGGACTTTCCTGTTATTGCAAGTGTACCTGTCATGTCCTTTCAAACCAGTTCTTTCTGTGAGGCATCAGTCCGTGCTGCATACTGATGATGTCTGTAGGAGGGGATTTGAAACTGCAATCTCATTTGTTTGGACAAATTGCTTGGGCTTTACCATTTGATTGGAAAGGCCACTTCCAGTAGAGAGTTAGCTTAAAAAGTACTGACACCCGCACCTGACCAGCCACAGCTCCTTAAGAAAATGTTCCCTTATCTTTCTTTCCATTTTCCTCTCTTAGAGAATTTTTTAAGAAGCTATTCATCCAGCTCCTCTTTTCTAAATCTGTCAAGAAGGGAAAAAAAAAGAGGTTGATATTTCAAGAAAACAAAACAAAAAAATTGCAACAAAAACCTCACAAAACAAACTAAAAAAAACACAAAAAGAACACAGAGCACAAGGATATTGAACTATGCTGCTGTCTTCTGCGGTACGTGGAAATCCAACACACTGATAGCTGCCAGCATTTTAACAAGGGCCTCTATGAAATGTTCCAATTTGCCTGTGATAAAATTCTGATAACCAGAAGTGTATGTGGGAGACTCAGGAATCTGTTAATTTTTCCTGTTTAAATAAAGCCGTGTTTGTAATTCAAAAGTATTGAGAGAGCCAATAAGCTTTGGCAAACAATTTTGTTACTAAGTGCACTTACTGTAAATGTTTAGAGGTTGTATCTAGTACAATAAAGTATTTGGCATGTGTAATATGGAGTGTGAAAGAAATACCCTTTTTCGGGAGAGCTGGTATTTTTGGATGTGGAGGGGAATTAATCAAGAAAATGTATAAAGGCACAGGCTTGTCTTCTTCAGGAGATAGCATAGGGCTAAAACACAGGGGCGGCAAAGGGACAGGTTATTTCCGGTAAACCAATTAATCTATTCTGTTTGTGATTCTTATATGCCCACTTACCTTTCTCTGAAGTCCACTTTTGCACCATTTAACCTCATTCTTGCTGCTGTAGAGAAAACGTTTCTTGCACAGAGAAAACAAACTTACTGCTCCTTTTCCCTCTTCCTATTCCTTCCTTTGTCCCTCTGCTTTCTTCCTTTTCCTTTTGGTCTTCTCATTTCTTCCCTTTTTTTGTGTGTGGACATGTTTCTCCTACAATGCGTCCCCAGTTTTGATTTAACCATAGAAGGTTAACTAAACCAAATCTGATTGGCTTATGTATAGAAATGGATGTGTCCACACACAGATCTACATAGCCATAGAAAGGGGGAAGAAATGAAATAAAATCCTTCTTTTAGTGCTGTTTCAGTATAGCTCTTTAAGACTCTATTTTTCTGCTAAATCCTGTTTCACATTTTGAAGAAAAGAGGACTTATGTACACTACCTTTTATTAGAGAAGCCAATCACTTACACACTGATGGAAGCCAAGTGTCTGGTTCAGCAAAATGACAGAAAAAGAAGTTGGTGTTCCTAATCATTCTAAGCATTATTAAGTACAAAAATAAAAAATGAGAAGAGTTGAAGTTTTTTCATCTCCCCAGATCCTGGTGATTCATGACTAATGCTTTGGTGCTGGGCTTTCCATGGCATGGCATGTGTAATGTAAAGCAGCCCCATATTGCTGGACATAATGAGCAGAAGGCCAAAACTCACAATTGCAAAATAAATCACATCTCATGAAAGTGCACTGCAGTACCTCTGGGATTTTCTGCTTAAGCCCTGGATCACCATTTGCTGGGAAAGCCAGACTGTTTATATGGTGATCTGTTAATATTAAATAGACAACACATGCAGCGCTACAGCTCGCAGCCTCAGTGCGCAGCAGGAGACACACAGAGCAGGACCTCTGAGAGGAGAGAGCCAGTACATTTGAGATCACAATGCCCAGAGCCTGCAGTGGTGCACTTCCCTGCATCACCTGGGAATGCACTCCCAGCACACTCTCCCTGCTTTGTGCCTTTTTGTGCCCCTTCAGAACAGGTGTGCCTAGATGGGCAGGACTGCCTCTCAGGAGCTGGACAGCAGGAGCAAATGCAAGTCAGCCTCTTTCATGTTTACCTATAGCCTTTCTCTCCTTAACTGCTTAGGCTTCACATGGTTACAGATCTGCTGCTCCCTCCACTAGTCCTTGCATGCCCAACCTCTTGCTGAAATTCCTCTCACCCCTCAGAGTCCTTCCAGTTCCTCATTCATGTTGCCTTTCTCTGTGCCTCCTCCAGAAAGTTTAAACCATCTTTGTGGCAAGCTTCAGGGTGACAGCATTCCTTTGTAATTCCCTGGAGGACAAGGTGGAAATGGAGTTAAAGTCAGTTGGCAGCCTGTCACAAGTAGTGTTCCCTAGGGCCCAGGTATGGAGCCAGTTTGGTTTAATATCTTTATCAATTATGTCTGAAGGGTGTCACTGTCCTTGGAAATATTTAAAAGATGTGTAGGTGTGGCACTTAGGAGCGTGGATTGCTGCTGGGCCTGACAGTGACAAACCAGGTTACAGTCAATGGTCTTAAAGATCTTTTATAAACAAAACCATTCTATGATTCTTTGGGAAATAAATAAATACAATATATAGAGAAAAAGAAAGTGAAAAATTGTGAGAATGAAAGTACAGCACAGAAAAGACTCCCCTACCTTCTGTGTAGAATTTGGTTTATAACCCTTTCAAAGGATTTCTGGCAAGTTCATGAAAGAATTCTTGGTTGTGGCTTTTGTTCAAGAGAAAAGAATAATGCCCCTTCCATGACATTACACGTTTTGTTTCTGATGAAAAACTTTGTTGTTTTAGGTGTATCTAATTTATTAAGAGATCAAAAGGCCAGTTGAAACAAGGAGAAGCCTTCCCATCTACCACCCACACTGAACACAAAATTAAACTATTTTTATAAAAACGGGTTTTGACCGCTCAAAAGATTGAAGAATGCTTCAAGGATCACTAATATAGGTTGGGGTTTCTCTCTTTCTCTGTTTTTCCAAAGTTCATGATATCTGGATATTTTGCTGCTTATTCTGCCACAGATTTTTTTAAGTTTGTACATTCTTCTTGTCCTCAAGTGTCTCTTTGCAATCCCACTTTTCAAAATATGTAAACACTCCTTAGTTCAAGGGAGTTACTCAAAAATGTGCCTGATTTGAGCTACTCCAGCTGCTACTGCCTTCCAGATCCTTCCCCTTTCTGATCACATTGAGGTCTGATTTTGAGCCACAAATATATGCTAACAAGTGACAGTTATTTTGTTTAGAAATTCTTGTGTCAGGGAAAATGTCAGTATCATATATATGACTCTACAGCTAATGCAGTGCTCTTCAGGCAAGCTGGCTGCCCATATGTGTTTCTTAAAGAAACTCATCAGGAAAACAGACTTTCCTGAGCTGGACTGGGTTGAGGGTTTGAAAAGGGTGACTGACCTTTCTTTTAATTTTGAAACATCATTCCTACATCTTTGCATGAATGCGCTTAGAGGTGAGCTGTTATTTATTTTCCAGATCATCTGTCCTTTTTCCTGCAGTTCAGACATGTGCACACTTCTGTTTGTGCTCCTGAAAAAACCTGCATATTTTCTATAAAGTGGAAAACCTGTTTTTCAGTCCACATGCTTAAAAGTACAAGGCATCCAGACCTGATCTATCAGATAGAGTGCACAGGAGAGTGGGAACTGTGAGACCTTAACTGTCAGACCTCTTTTCTTGACAGCTGGACACATGCACAGTCTGTGTTTTGATGTCTCTTTTGGTCTAAGAACACCAGACATGTTTAATGACTTATTCTAAGGGCACATATAAACACAATTGTGATAGAGGCAATGAATTTTCTTAGCCAAAGTCCGTGAAAACTTGCAGGATTGGAAAACTTTTACTTGAAGGGTGTATTTTTTTAATTCTATTTTTTTACTTCTGTGCAGAAAACTGGAAAACAATGGGGCAGTATTCTTTTCTTTCTTTTTTTTTTTTTTTTTTTTTTGTGTGTTTTTTGTTGTTGTTGTTTTTTTGTGGGTTTTTTGTTTTGTTTTTTTGTAAGCAGAAGATATCCTGAATCTAAGTAAGAGTTCCAAAATCCTGGGAAAGCACAAAGAACAAGACTAAAGGGAGAAACTGCTTTATAGCAATCTGTAGATGACAACTTCCTTCTTCAAACAAACCATGTTTAACCTAACTGCTATAGGAAGATTATTGTGCTGGAAAACTGCTGCCAGCTTCTGAACCTGACCTGCCTGAGCTACCTTCTGTGAGATGAGGGAAGAGAGAGCAGTTAGGGAGGTTTTGTTCACCCTTCTGCCGTGGCTGTGTGGTGCAGAGGGCAGCAGAGACCAAAGGGGCTGTGGAGGAGGGGTCACTTGTCTCTGAGGTGTGAAGTCAGCCCAGGTGGGCAGCTGTTCTACCAGGAGCAGCAGCCACAAGTGAGCCACAAGGCCATGTTGCAAGAGGGCATGGCAAAAAATGTTTGCAAGTAGTTATATGAAATAGAGACAAGTTGGACTACCCTCTTGTCTGCCTCTAGCACTTTAAAAGCAGGTAGAATTTTTGTCAGGATACAGCAGAACACCACTAAATTTGGATTGAAGGAACTGTATGGTTATAATGAACCCATAAAATAAATTTTAAGGATTCAAGACCTGGCCCAGAGAGCAAAGATATAAATTTTGTCTGGGATGAGACTTGTTGTCAGGAGGTATCACAGTGCTCCACAGTGAACTCAGGATGGGATCCTCTGCACTGTCCTTAAATCATGCTCCATGACTATAACTCAGCCAGAAAGGACAGGTCAAATAACATAAATGGTTTTGAAAATATGAAAGGGTCCTTCCAGTGGTTTGTTAAAAATGGCAGCCTGTTGGCCTCTCTGCCTCTCCAGTGAGTATTGAATAGCAGACAGCTCCGGCTTGCATTGCCTGGCCCAAAGTCTGTGCTGTGGCAGCGGAATCCATCCCACAGCAGGTACTGCAGGTACTGGCAGGATGCATGTATCCTGCCATAGAAGCAGGGTGTGGGATTTTCTTTCTGGCCATCATTTGAATAGCATTTTAAAAGTTTCTTGCAGCACAGTAACAACCAAGGTAGACATTTTATTCATTAGTGAGTACCAGGCAGTGACAAAGGGAAAAACATCTAAGTAATCTATGCAAAATTCAAGTTCTTGCTTTTTCCACTTATGTTCCAATGAACAGTGGTATAAAAGGAATTGTTTGGTATGAAAAGGTATAGAAAGGATTTTTGTTTTTTTTTTTTTTCTTGATGTCAAGGCTCTGTTCTTTTACTCTCAAGGCTAGCCTTTTCAAAAAAAAAAAAACTCGCATAGCTGAAGAAGCACCAAATTTTATTAGAGTAATTTGGTTCTTAAGAAGTCAAAAACAATTTTCTTCACAAGTGCTTTAAATATGTGCAAGGGTGGCTGCATTCATTTTACTGAGTTTGATAGAAGAGACACAACTCTGCTTGTGTCAAGATATCTGTGTTAATCTCCTATTGCTTGTGCCAGTCCAGGTTAATCTGGTTCAGAAACTAAAAGAAACTGCACTGGTAAAAGGCGCCTTTGTTCCAGGGTCTTGTATTTCTATCTGAAGGTACAAGCATTGAAGAAAAAACATCACATCCAGTCCCAACGTGTGCCAGTGAAATTTTTCTGGTATAAGCCATGGACTCCTAAGTAGCTCAGACACTTTTGAAAATACTGCTCTTCATCCAAATAAAGTAAAAGACCAGCCAATATTCAGAGTAAGTGGCTTTACTAGTAATGTTGCTTAAAGCAACCTCCCACATGCTTCACCTTCACTGAGTAATTCGTAACTGAAACGCCTGGAGATGGTCCAAACAAAACAGTGTGTTTTCCATTAAGAGTGGAAAAAAGATTGCACAGCATATAAATTTACTATGAAACTATGTTGTTTGCTATGAACTAGCAGTGACATACATGTGATTTCAGTAAGAATCCCCATAACTTCATTAGTTAACACTGTGTTCAAGTCAAGCATACAATGAAAAATAAAGCAGATCCAGTCATTCATCAAAGAACTGTCCATCAATAAAGTTCCTGAGCCTTTGCAATCCCACCACCAGTCTGGGTGGGCTTCTACCTCCTCCTCCTTCTTCCCTAATCACGCCCAGCCCATTTGTGGCTGGATTTGCCCCCACAGCCAGCAGTGGAGCCGTGCACTGAGGAGGGCTGTGGCTCTGGCCCCAGGGCTTGCCCCTCTCCTGGGGGCATGAAGCTATCACATGATACAGCGCAGCAGTCCAGACACTGCGCCACCCCGTACCTTCCCTGCCTCTAATCCAGAGACCCAGGACACAGTCAACAAATGCAGGGAATAATCAAAAGAAAGAGGGAATACAGCCAGATGAATAAAATACTGTGCCAAGAATCCAAACACAGAAATTATGTCTGGCTCTGCCACATGTTATATACAGCTAGGCAATTCGCCCTCAATATTTAAATTTTCCATTTCAGTAGGGATTATTACGTTTATGCCCTCTGCTCCCTTTCCACCATGAGTTCTACAGTATGGGAAATACCTCTTTGTAATCTGTTTTTGCAGAACCCAGAGCAATAAAGGAATGTGTTCATGGAAAAACA
Source organism: Sitta carolinensis (assembly GCA_032173965.1). Taxonomy (NCBI): domain Eukaryota; kingdom Metazoa; phylum Chordata; class Aves; order Passeriformes; family Sittidae; genus Sitta; species Sitta carolinensis. The sequence goes on from CM063313.1 coordinate 54,978,569, forward strand.
TTTCCAACAGCAAATGAGGCCATTTCTACATCAGAACTCAAGTCACTCTATAAAACAACTATGTCACCCAGCTGACTCACTGTCAACTCGGGTGCGAACTGGTTAGTAATCTTTTTACCTCATTCTTGAGGATAGTTTGGGAAAGAAAGAGATAATTACATAAGAATGCAGTTGGACACCAAAAAGTAGCAATGAAGGAAGAATGTGATCAGGGATTATAAACCAAAAGGAGAATAGTAGAAAATATAAATTTAATGGATTAAATGTAAAAACTCCTTGTGATTAAGCTTTGCTGAACCACAGACAGAAAACTAATGGGCTGCTAAGCTTGATTTTCTGCAGGCCTGGAAATGAGGAAGCCATCAAAGGACCTGCTGAAAAGTAGAATGCTGAAGTAGAGTCCATCAGGAAATGGCTGTGTTTCCTGAAAACCTGGAAGAGTTGAGTGAGTCAGCAGGTTTATCATTTAAATAAACCCAGACCCTTACAGCTGCTGAGGAGGGTAATGGAAAATCAATGGGACAATGTAGGACTGTGGAGTGGTGTTGAAGGGGAGCCTATGGTCCTTGGTAGGAGAGAAATAAAGGAATGGGCTTTGCCTGAAAAACAGGGAGCAGAGACATTCAGCTCCAAAATATGACTAAAACACTGAGCAGCATTTGTTAGTAGTTAACAAGAGATCCATTATGGAGGATCTTGGCTGGAACCTACAGCATCAAACTCACTAGCGGGTGAGATGGATGCTGGATGGGAGCAGGAGTCCACAACACTATGAAAAATCATGACCTGAATTTTCCCTGTTTTTCTCCCCTGGGGTTGTGGTCCTTTCAGGCATGGTGATTCCCCAGGGGTAACCAAGAATTTTCATTCATAAATACTAAGATGAAATAGGAAAAAAAGGGCTCTGGTGACCATGGCAAACTGACCTTCTGTGTGCCAGCTGCAAGCTCGCTGGGACTGATTTCCACCACACTCTCTGCGGGATGGAGGCCAAGCCATCCAGCTGCCAGCCCCAGTTTCCTGTTGTGTTTAGTTCAGTTGGACTTAATTCTTTCCTCCCCTTTGTGATGGCTGGAAACATGTTCCTTGCTTCCCACACCAAAGCCAAGGCCATGGCCATAACTATGTTTTTTTGCTGAAACAATCAACTTGATGCTGTCCTGCTGAATTTTGTTGTAACAATTAAATTCAGAAGGAAGGTAGTACAGTTGCTCAAAATAAGCCTCATGGCAGAGTGCTTATGTCTTTCTGTAGAGACAGACCAAAAGGCAGAAAGGATTTTCCCCTGCTAGTGCAAACATAACTGAACGTGAATGAAGCATCCAAGATTGACAAGGCTGATGCTATTGGAAGGGATTTCCTTATAGCATAACTGAAGTTATGAAATTCTTATGGTATCAGGGCACATGAGAGCCTTCTCATTTAAGTTGTTTTGCAAGATCATTGAGTTCACAGGTCTGCTACCTTCTCCCAGGACACTAGAAGTGATGCAATGACAGTCTTGCTGATTTGAGGGACTTTTAGGTGCAAATATCCCTGCTGTGGAAGGAAGCAGGAGTCTCACCAATGGTACCAGGGTTTGCAGCCAGCACACAACTTCCCTTATTGCCCAGCACCAAGCATCTGCGTGGGATATTCAGGATGCTCAGGATGTCAGTACCCACTCAAGCCTTGGACATCTCCCTGGAAACAGAAAAGAAGGCACTGCATGAGGGCTTAAAACAGAATGTACAATACCAACCATTCATGTCTACTTTATAAGCACATTTGTCCATTAGGTCAAACAAATGCTCTTCAGGCCAGCCAGTGGCCCTTATAGGAAGAAAAATAGTATTAATTTTTTATGAATTCTCCATCAAATTTTCTGCAATGTTCAGTGCACAGGTGGGAACTACTTCTGCAATGAGATCATTAACTTGTTTGCACAGTTTTGCAGATGGCATACCCAGGAAAAATCAACTGTCACAGGTTTAAATTCCTACTAAAATAGATCTTTTAAGCTGTATACAGAACCACATAAGATGAAATACAGGAAGCAGTGCTGGTATCTCCCACACAGTCAAAGTCTTGTCTTATTTCTCTGGAAATGCCAGATGATCCTATTGCAATCAGAGAATCAAATCCAGGTGTATGTCTCTAAGACCAAGATCAAAAACCTGGGCACTGTCTTCTATACTTTTCTAAGTAGGAGTTATACCTGTCTTTGACTTAATTTCATGTAAATAAAAACAAAGGCCAAAGTCCATACCAATATGCAGGAAAAGGGCAAAGTCTCCCTGTACCAAGGACTGGTATTAAGACTCTGAGCTGTCTCTGTGACAACAAATGATCAGGCTGTGGAAGGCACAAGCATGGCTGTGGGTCAATCATAGTAACTGGGTGAGTGTTGGCCTGGACCCTGGATTTCCTACTGTCCTAATCATTATTCTCATAATATTTTCAGGGGTTTTTAAAGGTAAAGATGAAGTTTGTAGTTTGAAATAGTACCATTGCACTGGCTGAGATTTCCAAAGAAAATCTTTCCACATTATTTTAGATAGAATTAGTGTTAACCTTGTCACAACCAGAAAGAATCTTAAACTAACTGCAAATGTGTTTCAGAGAAACATTTCTACCCTACTTCACAATCTCCTACAAAACTGCCACTACAAATTGTGGGCAATTCATAGTGTACATATTTTGGAGACTTTTAACAGTCAGGATTGGTTGTCAAAAAACTGGAGCTCTGAAATCAGGCAGTGATCAACATCCAGTGGGGATAACGCTTGTTCCCTGGTACATTATCCTCTTTGGGGGAGTAAGCATGCATTTGGAGACCCACTAACATGGTGGCACCCTTGGCAAGAGACAGAGGCACTTTTGATATTATCAAAGGTAGGTTCCGAAGTGGAACAACTTGCTTTTCTTGAAGTTGTTTTTATATATTGTAGACATTTAAAACCTTGTGTTCATAGAACCTGAACCTGACTATATAAATGTATTTACGTTTCATTTTTTCAAGGTGTTTTTTTGCCCATTGCTCTTCTAGAAATCTAAAAATTACCTGAAGATAACATTATTTACCATTTGGTTTGATAGTCACTGTTTTTATCTGGTACATAATCAGATAGCCACGTACAATAAATTTTGTGCTGGTATACAGTGATCTTCTTTATGGTATTAATTTTTCACCATCCAAAAGTAAACTGAAAAGAGGGACAACCAGAAATACAGGTTCAGTGTTTGGCATATCAGTTCCTTCTTCACCTCAGTTTGACATTGTGGTCAAAATGTGTTCTCAGGAGGCATTTCCAAAGTTTATACATCTGCTGAGGGGTGACTCACTCCCTCGTGTGAAAATTCTCACTGTGTTGTGATGGTTATTGTAAACAGAGGTCATGGGGTAGTGTGGAGAGAGGAAAGCTTAGGGAATGTATAAGAGACTGTCTTAAGGATACTTTTGGTATATGCTTTATTGGCCAAATTGATGATCTTAATCAGCTGAAGAATGCTCACATCTTCAGGCATAAGGATGGGCCATCTTTAGAGAATACCTAGAATTTCCAAGTATTATTTGTGTGATTTAGAAGGCTGGTTCCAGCACATCAGTACACCAGCCCTTGCAAAGCCCTTGATCTTAATCAGCTGAAGAATGCTCACATCTTCAGGCATAAGGATGGGCCATCTTTAGAGAATACCTAGAATTTCCAAGTATTATTTGTGTGATTTAGAAGGCTGGTTCCAGTACATCAGTACACCAGCCCTTGCAAATCCCAGAATGTGCCTCTCCCATCTCCAGCTGCAGCAGGACTGTGGAGCCAAAGCTCCTCTGTAATGACTTGCCTTCAGCAAACTCTGAAGTAAAAACCAGCAAACTCTGACAAAGTAAACAGAAATAATGCAGTTGAATGAGGACAGGCTGCTGGAGGTTTTTCCAGAAATGATCCATCATATATTTGCACAGACATGCCAGGAGTGTTGATTGCATTTCCTATTACTTCGTGAATGAGCAGTTGTGGCTTTTGCAGTAGGAAAGAACTTAGCTGAATGACTCTAGGAAAGGGATGTCACGACAACAGTCACAGTATGGAGAGGTGTTAACAGCAGGAAGGGAGAAATTTTTGGAAAAAGTAAGTGTGGGACCTATAAAGAAGAAATGGAAACTCAAAGCACAGCCTGCATAGATGGAGGATTTTCTCTCTGATCCAGGCAGTGGTGTCACTACAAAGTAGTTTGAGAACTACTGCTTTGGGTATTCCAATCCAGTGCATGCAGCTTTCACCCAGAAAACTGTCTCTTTCATACAGTGATTTAAAACAGCTTCCTTATGATTTCAGATGTGTCCTTTCTGATAAGACTTGGCACTACCCTGTTTCTGAAATTTCTGAAATTCCTACAGATAAGAAAACAACAAAACCAATACAAAGAATTTCTTTCTTTAGAGTATAATTCATCAGCTACTATGGGATGGAAATAGTTTTTAACTCATATGCTGACACAACTCAAACACCAGTGGCCAGGAAATACTTGTGAACCCAACTGAAATCTGAGTACCAACACACTTGAGAGAGGGAAAGGCAGGCAGGCACCTGTTCTGAGGCACTTGAGAGGAAAAAGATATATTGATGCAGCAAGTAGAAAATGTCATCATCTTCTACTGAGAAGCCCTTGCATGCCAGAGTGCCTCAAAATACTTTACAGAACATCTGTATTGATGCCAGCCCTCCAGGATCTTGTGGACCTTGGGAGAAACAGATCAAACTTTGTGTGTTGGCACAGGAGGATCTCTTTATCCACAGCTGTCATCTCTCTGTGTGTCCTAGGGTGATGTTTGTACCCCCATATTTGTGTTCTGCTATGTTGGATGTTATGTTCTGTGCCTGTGAGACTGGCTCTGAAGGACAAATGTTTTGTTTTGGTTCTGTTATCAGCCTGCTCCCCCACGGCTGGCGGACACAGAATGGGGCAGTACATAGTGTGGCTTTTGGTTTTTTGCTTGGCTCTTTTTGCTTTGCTCTAGCTCTGGCTTCTACTTTTGCTCCTGCTTTGCTCTTGCTTTTTGCTTTTTTCTTTTCCTTTCCTTGTAACTACGCGGACCTGCTCTGGACTGGGACCTGAGAAACACCAAGAGTTTGCACCTTGTGGCCAGCAGTAGCCATCCCCAGCGCTGGAGGAGTGATAACAGAGCAACCACCCCCAAGAGAGACTTTCTGAATTTGTCATCTTTTTTCATAGCAGTGAGAGTGTTGTCATCTGGTATTGTTCACTTTGTCTGCTGGGGGTGCTGTGCCTGTTAAATTAACAGGTTCTTTCCACTTCTCTCCAAGGAATCATTCCTAAACCGGTTGGGGGGAGGGGCTGTGTGGGTTTGCTTTCTGGAGGGGTGCCCTTTGGAGGTTTTCTCCCAAATTTTGCACTAAACCAGGTCACTGTGATGAAATGGGAATATGAAATCCATTGACATTGCATACCCTAGCTCTGTGTCCAGAACAGGCAGATTAATCATCTAGTCTGTCTTCTAAACCATCTTAAAGTTAGTCAATCAAAACGTGCTCCTGAAGAAACTGCACAAAAAACCATAGGCATGTGAACTGTGCTGTATAAAACTGTCCCAGTACTTGGGGCTGCTCATATTGACAAGTTTCTTCCTGCACCTGGAAAATATGTATTTCAGCAATATGATGGTCAAGGGATTATTGGAAATACTTGTGGGAGGGAAGAAAGGGTGTTATTAAGTGACCTTTCTCCTATAAAAGCCTATAAGTGGTCTGGAAAAATCTAACTGCAATAATTGTAATAACTCCAGGCTGCTAAAACTTAGTCTGACCATTGCAGAAGCAAAGTGTCTTCCTTAAAAACAAAAGAGAATTCTTCATTTTCCACCGCTGGAGACATTGAGTGCTTCAGCTTTGTTGACACATACCAGGGCTCTTCCCTCTTCACCTCTCCATCTCTTCATTTTTCTTTGACCATGGTCCTCATCTTCCATGTGCTTCTTGACTCAGAGATTCTCTGCCAGTCAGTTCTACTCCCTGTTGATTACTTGCTTTGACCAGGGCTCCTTCAGGTTACTTTCCACTAGAAAATGCCTTCTATTTGTGGGCCATGCTATCTGCAAGTGCAGAACCTGAAGATAAACTCAGTCTTTCTTTCAGAACTTTCATTTAAGATACAAATCTCTCTGGTTTGACCTCAACTCTTAGTCTCGTGATGAAGCCTCTCATCTGTAGCTCTGGCTATCCCAAGCACAGTTCTTCAGGAATATTCAATCTCAGCATGTCTTTGTGTCCAAGTGCTGTAAGAAGAGCAAAATCAGTTTACACAATCTAGGAAGAAACACAGCTCCAGAAGGTGGTCTTCCAATGACAGTTCTCAACAAATTAGCTGCACTTGTCTATCTGAAAATGTCCTTATATGCCTCTTGTTTTCTGCTGCATGTTTTTTATAAATATAGGAGAAAATTATTCTATTTCCTGAATGCTTCTGCATCACCTAGCACCATAAAGTCCTAACTCTAAAGAGAGCCCTTGGATACCACCAAGATTTTTGCATCAAATTTAGACCCCTTAAGTTAAGGTCAAAGGATATGTTTTGAGAATTTGTTCTACCATGAAGAAATAAAAAGTTTAGCATTTTATATGTGCAATGATCATCACAAAATTATACGGATTTTTATCCTAAATGAGCCCTCCCTACAGAAAGAAGTATCTGGGAGGCTCTTTTCTGCCTATACTTGTGTGTTAAAGCAAGAGAAATTTTGTGCTGTCAGAGAAATGGCATGTTAAATTCATAAGGTGCATACTTGGGTGGTGTGTCACTGTTGCGACCCGTGTTTGTTTTAGTTTAATTCAATTATTGTTATGTAATGTTAAATGGTTTGTTCCCTTGTTTCCCCCATTTGAATTCCCAAGTTGTTTTTTTCCCTGAAGTTGCGTCCCCCTGTTACCCTTTATGGTTTTTCCCTGACTATGTTCCAGTCCCTTCCCTGTCAATCCCTATTACCCAACCCCTTACTCAGCCTCTCTTCCAGCTCCTTCTATGTCAATCCTCCCCAGAACCAATCCTGTGACCCCTTCCCTCCTCCCACTTTCGTCCCAAGACCTGTGACCCAACCCTTCAACTCCACCCCGGTTTAACCGCCATTGGTTAATGTATTGTACCCTCCCCTTGTTTTGTATCAGTATAAAATCCTGTGCACAGGGCTTTCTCGTTGTGTTTGTCACCTTCAACCTAAAAAGTCTTTCGAGTTGGAACTCCAGCCTTGGAGAGCCTCCCTCTTCTTCTTTACCCAAACCCAAGACGTGGTGAGACTGACTGCACTTAGGAACCCTTGCTCCTAAGGTTCAGCTGGGGGCACAAACCCCACACCTCAGCTGTTCCCCACACCTGGTGCGGAGCCGGTGTGCCAGAGCTAGCCTGGGTTCTGGTCAACCGCATCATGTCACATGTGAGATTCTGTCTCACTCTGTTGCTAAGCCCTTTAAAATGCTTTCGAACAAATAAACTGTTACTTCTCTAAGGACTGTGATTCAATTATAAAACTGTCTTTTGGATCAGCAAAGATATGAATCAGATATTTTCTGATGCTCTCTGGATTCCATGACTTGAAATAATCTTTCTGGAGGAAACAAAGTCAGAGCTTTGGGGAACAGTTAAAATGATCTTGGAAAGATATAAAATAGGTTTGCATTTCCTGGCTATTTCCCCCTTTTTTTTTCCACAGTATTTTGTTCTCTTTTTGGTATGTGTTAGAATTTTTCCCTTTTGTATTGCATAAGCATTCCTCTTCTGTAGCTGTAAGCTATTAACGAAGATGCTGCAGCAGGAATAAAAAAAAAATGTTAATATAAATATCTTCTCATTTATTAGACCCATTTATCTGTCACCACCAATGGTACTGATTTTAGTGGGATTGAAAGAACAGTTAAATATGACCTGGGCAAGAAGTCCCAGCTTGTCCCTGTTGCAGGTATGGGGTCACCTCTGTAGTCACAGGCAGGAGATGAGTGTCTGCATGCACACAGGGACTGTTCAAATCATTGGGAAAGTCCGAAGATTGCTTCACACAATTCATTCAAGACTGTTCCCAGCCCAGTTCCCATCAGCAGTCTGGTTAAAGAATCAAAATTCTTTGAGCTGGCAACTGTTTTCCATGAAACTGTCCTGGGATGAATTTTTGGCTAGTCACAGAGGCCTGTTAGTAAGAAATAAATTTTCTGAGAAAAGGACTGGTATGGGAATTTTATCACATTGCAGTGGTACAACCACATGCAGAGATGAAAAATTATTCCCAAAGTGACTCTAAAGAAGGGAAAAAATAAAATTACCTCATACCAAATCTCTCCTTGTAGTCACATACCTTGAAATTAAAACTATAGTAAATCATTAGCAGTTTTGGTAATAACTCCCATTACTTTTAATGAAAAAACTGCTACAGAGCTACAAGCACAATTCCTATTAATCTGCACAACCCCATTAAAGTCACTCTTCAGTTTCTGAAACCTGAAGTTTTGTCCTGCGGAAGATTACAGGAAAGGCAAATCATCCTAGTAGCACAGATCTGTACTACAGGACTCTTAAATATCCACCCACTAGACAGGAAGGGCATCATGCACTGCGGAGCAACTTCAGTTATAATTCAGTTATAATTTCAGTTATAATTATTGGATGGAAATTATGTTGGAAAATATCTATAATAGGTTAATGCAAGATTTCAAATGTTTCATGTTTAATGTATGTCATTAAGGATTTCAAGTAATTCTGGAATTGGTACAGGTTAAAGGTAACTCATTGCCCTTTGGACTCCTTTAAAATTGATATTATCAGTCACTAAGGCAATCTATTAAGCACCTAATAATAAACTTTTTAAAGCCATTTTTATAAAAGACTCCATGAAAACTATGATCTGTGTTTAATTTCTAACCCTTCTTCATCTACAAAAGTCTCTCTTTTGCTACAGATAATCATTGCCACTACTTTACTGGACATGATTCCCTGATTTCAAAGGAGATGTTTTGCAAGTATAACATATGCTGATCAAAGAAGGCAGGATCGATCTCACACCGCCTGTTATACTAAATGTGGAATTTTTTTCCGTAAAGATCAAGAAGAAATATGGCTGCAGATTCATGAAGAGATAGCAAGTATGAGATGTTTTCAGACAGTTGCAATGCAGAAGTCAGAGCCAGGATGGGTGAGGCCCTGTGCCTGCCAGGTACATAGAAGCAGCAGATAATACACTCCTCCAAATGACAAAACCACCTGCCCTGGCCCTGGAAAATGCATCTGTACTCTGACTAGCTTGTTAAACTTACCCTGCCTTGTCCTTACTGTTCTGCAGTAAAGTAAAAACTGTCTGTTCGCTTTCACAGAAGGAAAGAGCATAAAAGAAGGCAACAAGGTAGTTTTAATGGCTTGGCTCACAAAGTTAGGAAAAACCCCATCACACAATTAGAAAGTCAGATTTTCTGCAGGCCAGTTCAGATTATTAGAAAACATTCTGTGGAAACCTCATGAAGAGGTGTTTGGGGGCAAACTATTTTCCACTTTTTTCTCTGTAGGGCTGGGTGGAGTTTTTAAGGACTAAACATCTTGAATTAGCACAGCAGAGTACTAAAGACACAGCTGGCAAGGGAAGACCTTCAGAGACTCATTTTGGACAGGGAGAGGTTAACAAGGGCTGAAACTTGGAAGAAGATGAGTGCTTGGTGCTCTTAGGGGAGCATGAAAGGGAACGTTCTTTCCTCTAACTTGCCTTGTGTTCAGCTGTAGGGAAAAGAGAGGAGCATCTGTTTTACTATATAGTTTTTTCTCAGCTAAAATTTCTCTTAAGAAAGGCATTGTGATTTCTTCCCTTTCTGCTTCCTTCTTGTTTATTTACAGTCCTCTTATGAAAGCCCAGGAGCACTATGTGGGTGCATGGCTGTGGGGTAGCCCTGCACAGCGTGATTTTTCTCCAGTTTCTTCTGCTTTTTTCTCGGCTGCATCCCCTCTCTGCTCACAGACCCCTCCACTGTGTGTCACTCATGATCCATAGCTGGGCCATCTGTACGTAGAGGCCTTGAGAAATGCCTCTGACATTTGGCTTCACATTGTCTGTGCCACTGCCCACAGTCCAAGCTGATCAAATATCACCCTGTAGTCTTCATGGGCTTTTAATGGATCAGCACCTGGAAATCATGGGCATACACGAGACCACATTGGATTTTGCTGTTTTGGTTTCATTTGAGTGCTTTGGTTTTTGTCAGTTAAATTTTTCTTAGTATAGTATTTCATGGCTTGGAGAACTCAGAAATAGGAGTGCCTTCTCCCTTCTTTCCTTTCCCCACAGATGCTACTCCATCCACATCAGGAGGAAAATAATGCAGATTGGTATGATTTATGTCTTGAGAAAGATGGTATTTTGCCAGCCAGCCACTTTCTAAATCTTTTGGGTGGAGATCTAGCTTGCACTATGGTTAAATGCCATGTACTAGCATGTTTCCGCTTGCTGTCAGAAACTGAACTACACTAGCAAAAGCAAAGGGAGGAATGCTGAAGAGGAGTAAAAAAAGCTTTTTGAAAAAAACCAAAAAAAACAAAAAAAACAGCAGGCTGACCAAGAATGGTGATCCAGGCCTTGCACATGATCTGCTTTTATTAAATAATAGAAATCCTAAGCCATTTGCCATGTTACAGTGCCCAGTGGAGCGGGACAGCCCAGCTATTTGCCCTTTCAGAGTCCTTTTTGTTCCATGTATTTTCAATATGTTGCCTCTCTTTACTTTTATTTCTGAATTTCACTTTTCTCCTCTTGTTTCATTTTTGTGTTGTGCAGAACCACAGTGCAAAGCAAAGGCAATAGAAGAATGGCTGTGACTCATTCCCATGTAGTCTTGGTTCAATGTAGACAGGCATCAATAAAGCTACTGGCTTTCATGAGGGAAGATATGTGTACTTTCTTTTTTTTTGCCTTTGAAAACATGGTGAGTGCCTGTGTGAAGTTTGCCAGTTCTGAATTTTCTCAAACTGTTTAATACATTAATTTGATTGTTTTGCATCACAGTCTTCAAAAACTGTCCCTGATTGGCTTATCTTTTAAGTCAGACCATCTGGATAAAGATGTCTGTGGTTTTTGTCACTGTAAGACAGCAGGAACCCATTTTTTAGATGTATCATTGAATTATTTTGGCCTTAGACAAGAGGCAGAGAAGAGGAAAAGAAGATACTCGTTTGATATGTGCACACAGACTTTCAGCCATTTCCATTTTCACCAGGAACTTATCCTGTTATTTTTCACCTCTCTTGGCACTCCTGCCATTCAGTTAACTTTTTGCACTTGACAAATATTAGACACTTTCTTATTGACAACAGGTTTGGGCCCAAAGAACCTAAAGTCAGGTCTTGACCAGTCCCTCTTGCTGAAATAAGGATCCTTGTGGCACTGCACCAACATTATCAGAATCTCCAGATCTTCCTTACATTGAGGATAAAAAATAGTCAGGGTTTTTTATTTTTTTTTTTAATTTATGTAATGAAATAAACTGAAACAGTAGGTCTCTGTGATATTCCTAGCTTGCATGAGGCCAAAATTGACCCACATTTTAGAGATCAAGCACAATCATTTTGTACCGTTCTGGAAAGAACTAAGTTTCAGCCCTTCAGGGTTTTCTGTAGTAGCCCTAAGGACTTCTTTCATATTTTCTGCTTTTTGTATTTGTTGCATTTTAACACAGTCATGCTATGTAAATCCAGCAGTTCAGGTTGCCTTTGAGCATGTGGCCTTGTTACATCTTTTTAAATTATATATAATATTAAATTTTAAAATATTAACTTAATATAATTTCTGATCCACTTAATCATCTGATAAGAAAATAAATGCAAACATAAATGCTTTTTCTGTTCTGTCAAAAAATAGTTATGTCACCTCTTTTTTTTGGATCTTTGTCAACCTCTTTCGTCAGCATTTTATAATTTCCTATGGATGGCTGTTTTGACATAACTCTTTGTATGTAATGAATTATCGTGTAACAGTGTACTCAAACCATGAGATGAACTGAGGGAATGTATAGAGACATTAAAACTGTGGTGTGAAACTTGGCATTAAAACCACACGGGGTACAGCTATGTCTCTGGGTATTTGAGGTTTGATGGGGAGGCTTGATGGGGAGCACAACCTCTGAGCAATAAAGACCATGCTTGTTACATATTGTTTGAACATCCTTGAATGAGTGCATTGCTTTGCTACCAAAGGTTAGCAGTAACTCTAGACTCAAACATCCAAAAGTTGTGGCATTCCATTAGAAGCTATTTAAAGTTTAAAACAATGCCTTTAGGGCACTCTTGATTGTCCCTCCTCTAGAATTTTTCCAGCATATTCCTATCACTACAGAATGGTTCAGAGCGTATGTCCAGACACAGAATTGAAACCAGCATTTCCAGATTTTGTAATCTGAAATTGAATAAACTGGGATGATTTTGTTTGAAACAGACAAGGAGGTTATTTTGTGTTACTCTTTCACCTGCTTTTTGCCCTACCACAATTAATCCCTGATCACTGAGTTCCCCCATAGCCTGCAGAGAACTGAATGGCCAGGTTTCACAAGCTGCCTTAAAAGGCCCAATCTGTGGGACTGCTTTGAACTTTCCTGCATCAATGGTACCTCTCTGGTAGTCTGTAGTGTCAGATAGAAGTCTCCCTGACACAACTCATACTTTAGCAGACTCGTTTGCAGACAATCTTTGCCCTCATATTGAGGGGATTTGCAATGGAGTATCAGAGAGTTCTCATAAAGTACTGGCTGGGGGCAATCTCTACAGTTTGCAGAGAGGGCATTTGCTACTTATTTTCTTAAGGTAATAGCAGCAAAGTTTTGAAGTTTATAGCTAGCATCTTAGCTAGAGTTTCCTCTCCACTCTTTGGAGACATGCCCATAACTTGCAGTAGTGTGTGGTCCAGACCGCTGTGAGAGGTGAAGTGGTGTCTACTACTTTTCTAGAATCTTTTCTGACCTCTGGTCTCAGAGAATACTTTCATCAGGACCTTGACACTAAAGCACTAACAATACAGGAGTGGATAATCTGAAGGAAACTCTTGTTTGGAATGGAGGTTGCTAACTTATCCCCTTGGGATTTATTTTGGCTCAGTTCATGTACAATCCTCCAAAGTCCTGAACACCTCCTGCTAGGACTGGGCCTTGTTTTGTTTTCAACTGACCACAGTGTTTCATGGAACTCCTGGAAAATTCACCCCAACAATATTGTTTAATTGTTTATTCTTAATTCTCCCTTGGCTAGGGACCTGAGGAGCAGAGGGCATCCAGAGCAGCAAACTCAAGCACCTCCACAGCCAAAGCTCTGTAACAGCTTCCATCTTCTAAGGCAAGAAACACAATATATGTTCCCCTCTGGGACATGTACCTCCTCTGCTCAGAAGACATTGCCCCATTGTTTGAGGCATGTAATGTCACAAAGGCTGTGACCCTTCTGCATGACAGCCACCAAATGGCCACAGATGGGACCTGCTGAACAAGGACTGCAAGATCTTGTTCTTCTCACAGTGCTGACTGCAGGAGCTCCAGTGTACTACATGCTGACAGGGAAAGGTACTTTTTTTTTCACTGTATAATGCAGGAAGATCATGTCATTAGGGGAGAGTTTCTCTCCCACTTGTAGCAGGACCTCAGCCAGAAATTTATCTGGCGTCTTCACTGAAAAATAGAAGTTGGAAGGAACTTGGCCAGGTATTTTATGTGAATAGAAGGGTAGGCAGGGCACATGTACCTTCCTGAATTTTTTCCTGTTGACAAAGTGGGAGACTTTTTAAGTTGCATAACATTTCAGAAACCCAGCACAGGCCTTTGGAGGTTATATTTCTGAAAAAAGTTCTACAATGGCTCTACACTCTGTAGATTTAATTAGGAGAAAAGCACTGGCTGAAGACCAGTTTATTCTGTTTTGGGAAGTCAGTGCACATTACTGAGGCAGAAGGAAGATATAAGGCTTGAGTGACACCAGTTTGTCCTCTAAGGAGCCTTACTTTTACCCATTTTTCTTAAGTTCTTTAATAAAAAGTAACCTGCTACCAATACAGCTTTGAATAGAATATATATTGCAACACCTGACACTTGCTGTTGCCTGTAAAAGTTTTACATTCCCCCTACAACATGCATTCCTCCTCCTGACAATTGGACAAGGAAGAATTTGCAAAGTCCAGAGATGTAGTATCACCAAGAGTTTCATGGACGTACAGCTTTGCTGAGGGAAAAGAAGAAGATCTGGCAGAGGATACACAAAAAGGATACACAAAAGCTTCCTGGAAGTGCTTGGGAACCAAATGGACAGAAAGCCACATTTCAGCTCCCGTATTCTAATAAAGAAATGAGCTTGACTTGTCACATGCAGAGATTCATGGGATAATTGAGCAAATTCTCAGCTCTACAAAAGCCTGTGGGGTAAGACTTGACAGCTTCCCAAGTACTGGGGTGTTATAGCAGCCCCTGAAAGGTCAGCTTCTACCATGAGGTAAGGGTCTGTACTGCTCTAGCAAAGCATCTGGGCACATGGTTGAAATTAAACATGCATTTATTTGTTTTGCTGAGTAGGGGAAAGGAGTGGAATTGAGGTCAATAATAAGGAAAAGGTGATATTTTGAAGTATAATGTAAAGGCAGAGTTAAGTCATTGAGTTATACACCTTTTGCAGCCTGTCAGAAAAACACTTAGAGAAATTTTTTTCTGTGTCTTGAACAAAATGTATATCTTTCTTACAGATGCTTGTTATTTTTGCAAAATATCTGTTACATTCACTGTGGCTTTTCCTCAGACATCTAGTTTTATCCTTCACATATATGGTTTTATATTTCTCTGCCACTGCAAGAATTCTGCAAATGAAGTACACCCCAGATAGAGACCTGATCTCTTTTCAGAAAAAAATCCTATAATGATTTTCACTGTATTTCAAAAGACTGAGTCCTACTAAAACTGATGTTATTTTATTTCTTCTGTTCCTCAGCAAAAGAATAGCACTCTAGTGAGTCCTTTCATACTGTGGCATTGTTTTTTGCAAAACTTTTCAGTGTTTTTTTTTTTTTTTAATCATAACCATTTTCCATTATTTGTTCTACTTTTAAATTTATCTCCAAAATCTGGTCTCAAATTTGTGGTCTCAGTCCCCCACCATTTGTTTTGTACTATAATGCAAATCAACAGATGTGAAAAGAACATGCTGTAGTCTATTTCATTATTCATCATCTTCATGGGACTGCACATAGAACAGTCATGAGTAGTGTCTGTAATTTACCACAAGATCAGAGTATGCAGAGTGTGCACACTGCTTTGAAACTGAAGATTTCAGTGGCGATGCCAGAGTCTGTCATGCTCTCAGGACTTACATCCAGACTGGAGGGTTTGATACCATGGGAGGTAGGGAACTGCATGCCATTACTTCAGCGGTGTTATGAATTGGCCCTGCAGATGTTCACCTCTGCAGCTTCTGCTAAGATAACAGAGCTGCCAGTGACATGCTTTTTGAGAGTAGCCTCAGAAGTAGACGGCAAGGGCAACATCAGGTACACTATTGCCATATTGGGCAAAAGTCTGAGATTTTGTATTGGCTTCCCCCATTCCTGCTGCATGAAAGTCTCTGGAAACACCTGGCCTGTCACTCATCTCATTTCTCTGGACACCAGAGTGTCTCATGTGGTCACTGGTGAAACAAATGTGTGTTTTGTTCTCTTACAACAGGTTGGAGATAGGAGGTGTAGTGACGTTTCAAATATTCCCCAGAATGGATGTGGCAGGAAAAATTAAACAAGACTCATGATTTTCAGCCTCTACTGGTATGGTCCTTTTTTTCCCAGTACACTTTGAATGGCATCCAACACCTTGAATTTCTGTTCCTTGCAAGAACCACAGAAAAGTTAACAAAATTTCTTCTTTTCCCATCTTTTATGTATCCATAGAGAGTCAAGAGTCAAACTAATCAGTAAAAAGAGTAGAATTTCAGAATCTTTCCTCACAGATCTGATGATGTGCAGAAATACTGACCAAAAAACTCCTTGAACATGAATCATGGCTTAAGACATGTAATTTCTTTACTGAGTGCCTAGTGGATAGCAGTGCCTAGAGGCTGCTGCTCTTATGCCATTGCTTCTTGCCTCCTATTCCCAGACCTCACTGGGGTCACAAATATATGAAGCTGTGTGCTGGAATAACACAAAATAAGGGGCAGACTCTCCCCAGAATAACTTGTCTTTAAGATCTAACCCCAAAGTGAAATCTGTGTGAATAGAGCATTTATCCTATTTCCAGCCAGGACAGAGTTACTTGTTTTGCAGTAGCCAAGAGGAGGCATGGATAGGACCTGGAGATTATTCTATACCACCTCATATCATTGCCAGGCAAGAGGGTCTGGGGGTCCGTTCCCAGGAGAAGGGGTCCCTGCCAGGGTGGCAGTGTGGTGAAGGGAGTGGTCGGGTATTGTTGAGAGGTTTCTCTGTGAATCATTTGCCTCTTTCTTGGACCCTTTGCCATTAGTATTGTTGCCACTGTGGTTCATTTTCCTATCATATTGCTGTTTCCAGTAAATTGTTCTATCTCAACCTGTGACCTTTACCTTTTGTACCTCCAATTCTCTATTTCAGACACCTTGTCATAGGTTTGACGTTGGCACAAGGCCAGTGCCCCTATGAGGATATACTGTCCCTGGTATTTGCTGTGAGATGTGACCAAAAACAGAGCAAAACAGTTTCTAATTTAGAAAGTTAAAGAAAAGAACTTTATTACTTATAATATGCAAAGAAGACACATACAGAAGAACATGAAAACTTTAAAAAAACACTCTTCCTCCCCCCCACCACCAGTTCTCAACACAATAAAACAAACTAAAAATTCCCAATCACGTTACCACTCTTTAGATAATTAATCCTTAATTTATTACCACCCTTTCGATAATTAGTACTCAGTCCATCAAGGAGAGATAGGAGTCTTCCTTGCACCACATCGTGGCCTCTTCCTCCATGTCCAGTGCTCTCACCACTGTGCATGGACCAGAGCTGTTTCTAGGGTTTTTCTTTTTAAAGATGCTTTGGTTAGTTCCAAGAAACGACAGCTTCTCAAATTCTGGGACACCAGTCCCTCCCAGTATTACCCCCTGGGGCCGAGGGGCCTTGAGAACAGAGCTCTTCCTCTCATCTCTGTTCACACTACTGTCCACTCTTGGCTCCAAGCCAATGCCTCTCCCCAGATGCCATTTCTGTGTTACAGAAAAGAAATGAGTCCATCCATGGCTATAAGAACAGTTCAGCCAAAGACCACTCCATCATCTCCTCCCACCTAGGATTCTTTTCAGCATTCTCTGACAATCTTCCACTTGCACAAACTTTCATCATCTTTGCTTAGTTCTCTCTATCTTTCTTCTTCAAATTCAGGAGGATTAGCATTTATAAAGTTTCCATCATCTACGAAAAGGATTAAAATCTTGGGCTTTGTTTCCTCAGAACTCTCACAGTATCTTTGCTGTTGGGCACTCTTCTCGCGCCACCCCCCCCATACTCCTTCGGCCGTGCTGCCCAGCTGCTGATATCAAATTTCAAGGTGACACAGATCACAGACACGGTCTCTCAGTCTCTCTCTCTCTCTCTCTCTCTCTCTCCGGGGGGGGGGGGGGGGGGGGGGGGGGGGGGGGGGGGGGGGGGGGGGGGGGGGGGAGAAGCTGTCTGATGCCTCTCAAGGTTCTTGTACTCTCTCCACCCTTCCATCTTGCAGGATTTTTTCTCTCCCCCTCTGTGCCCAAGGCTCCAGCCTACCTCGCCCAGGCCGCATGGCTTCCCCTCCCCCGCCCAGCTGGGCAGGGGAGATCCGCCCGTCCTCAGGGACCGGAACCAAGAGAGAGCTTTCCGGGGAGCCCTCTGCTTTTAACCCCTTGTGTTCTCAGAGGCGGATCCTTGTCCTCAGTGGCCACACCAGGTGCCAGTCTTTAAACCTGAGCACTCATTGGTTTGACCACTGAAGTTCAAAAAACTCATTTTTTTCAAACTACGACACACCTGTAAAGGGAGGGAGAAGATGAGGGAGAAAAAGCATGGTTCGGAGAATCTCAGTAAGAGCACTTAATTGGCGAATACCATTGCTAAAGCATGATAGCCTTCTGTGCTCCAGGGATATACTCAGAGCATTGCCCCAAAATATGCCAGTTAAAATAAGACCTAAGCCAATGTCTCATACTGGGCCAAAAGGAAGAAGCAGAAGAGAAGGAAGAAGGAGAAGAGAAATAACTGAAAATGGAGCAATATACTTTCGGTCTGTGCATTATGTATGGGCTTCAGTCTTTTCCTAGTCTCTCAAAGCTGTGGACTTCTCACCAAACTAGAAGCTCCAAGTTCCATTCAGTCTTGGTTGCTGAGCTTGCTTCAGACCAATCTAGCCCATACTCCCAGACCATTTGGGTTCTGGTTTTGTCTCCTGTGATTTGGATCAGGGAAAAAAATTATCATCCATATCAACCCTCTCATTTCCTCATATGCCACAGTCTCGTACCTATCCACTCTGTCTCATCTTTTCCTTTCTATCCCCTTGTGGTGTACTGTTGTTCAAAACATTGTGCTAAGCCTTCAGATCTTTTACCATGGTGGTCAGTTTAAAAAAGAAAGAACTAACCAAAAAAACAACCAAATGCCAACAGCTTCCTATTTATCAACACTATACTATTGTTAAAAAATCCTTGGCCTCTAAAAAAAACCAATTTAAATTTTTAGGAAGACACTACATTTTCAAGGGCCTGTCTTCCAGGAGTGTCAACTGGTTCTTTCAGACAAGGATAGCTCCCAGTTTGCAGCAGCAAATTTCTGTTTTGGCAAATACCTGCATAGTTTTCAGAGGTTTGATTTAGTGCCTGTAGATGTGATCCAGCTGCAGGAGCTCCAGGTGAGATTAGGACCAAGCTCTTATCCACAGGCAGAGGCACCTTGTTGGTACATCCCTGGACCTCACTACCAAGAGAAGGTGTGAGAACAGCATATACCCCTGCAGGAGACCCTAGACATGGCTGTGTCTTCTCATTAGGAAACACATCAGTGATTCAGGACACTGGGGTGACATTTACATCTCTCCTGAGTCTGAGTGGGGCCAGAACTGTGTGAATTTGGCCTCTGGGTCATGATCAACTTGATGTATTCAGGCTTGGTTCCAATAAAATGTGAGTTATTTAGTCTCTCTAAAAAAAAGGTATACTTACTTATGGATTAAAAAATACAGCCTCGAGGGTCATGTTTGGAGCAGTACTGGATTTTGCAGCCATCATGCAATGTATGCTCCTACTTTGTGAGGCAGGGGGAGGAAAACTCCTTTCCTTATGCTCAAAAACTGTTTTGCTGGGCAACTACCAGACTAGATTAGTCAGGCATGTTAAAGCCCCATCTCCCCTATTCTGATCAGAGCTGTCTTGCTAATAGTTCTCTGTCTCTGTAACTGACAGCCTTGTAAATATTTATGAGCTAATTCCCTGCTTGAAATGCAACAAGAAGTTGTTCCTAAATTCCGAGAGTCCATAGATGTTGTGTATGGCCTGAGACTGCTTGAGTTGGCAGACATTGCCACAGGTTTGAGAGCACACACAAAGACACTCAAAATGTGCTGGCAAAGAAAACTATGGTCCAGAAACAGCATAAAACAAAAGCTGTAAACCTTTTTCTGTTCCCCTCCTGGAAACAATATCAGCTAGCCAAGAGTCAGTTTTATCTTCGTCACAGGACGTGCAAGGAGAACTGTACTGAAGGAGCTATTAAATGATCTTCAGCCAGCTCTTCCTCATGACTTTTGCTCTTCACAGAATGCTGATTTGGAAGTGACTCACAAGGATCATCAAGTCCAAATCCTGGCCCTGCACAGCACCATCCCCAAGAGTCACACCATGTACCCAAGTGCGTTGTCCAAACACTGCTGAGACCACTTCCCTGGGGAGCCTGGTCTAGCACCCAACCACCCTCTCGGGAAAGAATTTATTTCTAATAGCCAACCTAAACCTTCCCTGACAGGCCATTCCCTCCTGCCCTGCTGCTGTCCCCCCGGAGCAGAGATCAGTGCCTGCCCCTCTCTTCCCCTCACAAGAAGCTGCAGCTGCAGTGAGCTCTCCCCTCAGTCTCCTCCTCTCCAGGCTGAGCAGACCAAGTGCCCTCAGCCGCTCCTCACACGCCTTCCCCCCAAGGCCCTTCCCCATCCTCGTGGCCTCCTCTGCACACTCTCGAACAGCTCCATGTCTTTTTTGTGCTGTGGCACCATTCCTGCCCCCGGCACTCGAGGTGAGGCCGCCCCAGCTCAGAGCAGAGCGGGACAATCCCCTCCCTTGCCCGGCTGGGATGCTGGGCCTGATGGCGCCGGACACGGGGCCCTCCTGGCTGCCAGGACACTGCTGGCCCAGGGACAGCTGCACCCAGGAGCACCAGGGCCCTTTCGGGAACACTGCTCTCCAGCCTCTCATTCCCTGTTCTTTCTATACACCCAGGGTTGCCCCATCTCAGGTACAAAATGTGGCAGGGTCCCTTGTTGAACTTCATATAGTTCCTGATTGCCCAGCCCTCTCATTTCTCAAGTTGTCTCTTCAAGGCCTTCCTGCCTTCAAGGGAGTCAACAGATTTTCTGATTTCATTCTCCTCCCCCCAAAAATATTTTGTACTCTTGTCTATGTTGTGGCAGCATATTCAGTGGCTGTGATTTGAATGCGCATCCTATTTTGACAATCCAGCATCCCCTAAAAAATAGACACACACCTCCTACAAAGCATACGAACTTCACAAATGTGTGGTCACTTTCCCAGCCCTTTGCTCTTTATACCTGTATAACTAGCTCTTGTGTGACTACTCCTCACACTGCTGCACAAGCCATGGAATTCAGCAGTTATAGCTCCTCTTGGGGATATTTTTGGAGGGAGAAACTTACTTCTTCCTGAAATTTTCTTAATTCTGTTCAGATAGAAGACCATAGGTGATTTTTAGGCTTTTTTTTCCCATCCATGAGTTTCTAATTTTCTGTGTTTCCATTTGATGAAGATGCAACCTGTAGCTTTTTGGGCAGCTGAGAATTACTCACTAATCATGTCTCAGTCTGCACAAGCCTCAGTGCTACTGAGTGCAATGCTTAGCCTTATCTTGTCCTCAATTCACTGTTTTATTGCGAGGGAGGAGAGCAAAGCAACTTTTGTGAGTTATTATTTCCTTGTTTGATCAGTATCAGAAGGGAGGACAGGGGAGAAGGTCTCCATTATTCAGGACTGTTAATATTTTGGGCCATCACTGGTAAAGTTGATTCCTTCAGCTCTTCTCTTTTCTTTGCACAACTAGCACTGAAACAGAGACAGCAGAAATATACCCAGCCAGGACCACTGTTAGTGATCATAAAACATGTGTGATCCAAACCATTTCCAACTCTGCAGAAGTATTAATTTTTTCCATTAATGCTTCATGCCCCAGAACGACTGCAGAAATTTGTCTCTGCTTTGTCAGAGAAAGTCAGAGAACAGCCATTAAAGTGATATATGTTATAATGAAAGACAGGAATGGATATCTTCACCCGCTGCCTCAGTTTCTCAAACACAGCTTTAGCACAGTTTCTGAGTAACTTATTTATAAAGTATCTCTCCGGAAGACGTTTGTTCATTGCTGGAAAAAGAAGCCAATGGAAGAGCTTTCTAAGGGCTCATTTTTTCACAAAATAAATTCTAAAAAAAATGTTCATGTACATTTATTGTCTTGAACCATGGGGTGCCAATACAAGGGAAAAGCACCCATTGCAGCACTCCTTATTGCTTTCAGAATGTTTGGATTTGTGTTAACTACACTTGGCTGTGAAGTGCAGCCATCTCCTAAGTGAGGTCAATGGGAATTATTCAACTGCCTTGAACGAAAGCTGGATCAGACCCTATTATTCCAAATGTACAGTTGTAATGATGCATAACATATTTTTGTCTGTATTTTACCCAAAGCAGGGTGAAGAACATGGCTGAGCCTGTTTCAGAGAACTATCCTGTTTGGCATTAAGTTTTTTAGTTCCTAGTCAGATGTTTATAGGCAAGTCTTTTTCAAATACTGAACTTTTGTGCTCAGAAAGGGATAAACTGCACACACCCTTAGGGCAATCTGGTTTAAGTATTCTCACCTGTTGACTTCATGGCAGCTCTCAGAAGCTCATACAAAATACACAATAGGGATTAATTACTATCTTGATCTCAATCCATTCACAATAGGAGCAGAAAGTCTCTCCTTGCACACCAACTGGCAGACTATCTCAATTTATATGAGCCTCAAATAATGAGTTGAATGTGGTGGGTCTCACAAAATTTCCATTATGCTACTGTTGATGTACATTTGATGCCTTTGTTTGGACAGACTTAGGAAAATTATTTCTAGACAAAAGCATGTTTTACTGAACGTTGCTGAGCAACTCACTATGGATCTAAGGCCTCCCATTTGCTTGTTCAGGAATGTAGGTAAAACTAGGGGTAAAGTAAGCGGAACTCAATGATCTTAGAGGTCTTTTCCAGCTTTGACAATTCTGTTATCTCAGTGGCCCCAGCATCTATTGTCTGCTGGGTCTCCCATGGGGCTGGCATTATACTTCTGGCTTCCCTGGGACTGGTCTTCAACTAAGTCCTGGGGCTTATGGTTTGCCTTATTGGAGCCATAAGTTACAGCATTCCCCTTCCCAAGGCTGCAGGTTTAGGTGGCAACTATGGAACCTAGCAAGGTGTTTTATGTCCCATTGGTTTTCCCCCTTGCTCTCCCTCTGCTGCAGTGATCAAGGGAGAAAAATAAAGACACATAAAGCAAGATGTGTTGCAAACATTAGGAGGCAGGGGACTTCCCTCCTGTCATTTTGACTTGGGAGACACACAGCATGGATTTGTACTGCTGTAGGTGGCTAGTGACCACATTTTGGCCTTAATGAAATATGCATTTAATTTTTAAAAAGACAAACCTTATAGGAAGGACAGGAAGGGCACTTCCCCAGAGTTTGCTGTAACCTATTAATTTCATCCAGGCAGGGGCTACCAGAAGGCTTTTCTTTATGAAAGTACCTCTGAAGCAAGGGGAAAGATGAATAAGGGAGAGAGGAAATTTTACTTGTCTGTCTGCCACTGAAATTGTACATCTGGAAGATGTGCCTGGGGCAGCATGAGGCTTTCTGGAGTCTCAGCTTATCAGAAATTTCTATATCTGGAATTTCCCAAACTGTTTGGATCCAATCATAAATTTGTCACCAGAAGATCTCTAATTGCATGTGGGAAACTGCCAGGAGAAGTTAAGTACAGGTCATTCTTATGTAACTCCAGCATGAATTTGCAGCAACTCAAAAAACTGTGTTATGTGATCAAAACTGTCCGTATTTACAGCATCATAGGTGTTATAAATCTTTGCCTTGCGTAACTGTTGATATTACAAAAAGTTTTCTGTCAACAGTGACGCTGGCATTTTCAAGCATGTTCTGAGCAAGCCAGTTTCTCCTGATAATGCCAAAATCATGGGAAGTTCAACTTCAAGGGCCAGCAAGCAGCACTAACAATGCAGAGGAGGGTAAAGGATGATCCTCATACTTCTGCCCCACTTTTTCTTCCCCAGTATATGGAGCAGATCAGGAAATGATCCCCCTGTATCTCACCATGTCTATTACTTGGTAAAAGCATCAATAGGCTTGCTGTTGCTTGGCTAGGATAAATTGTGTTCCTCAGAAGGACAGAAAAGCTATCCCAAAAGTAGTCACACACATCCTGGGGTGCCTTGTGGATGTTGTCCTACAGTATCACAGTGTCTCTGCAACACAAATTCCCCCCATGGTGAACAGTGTGTCCCACAATTCTTTCTCCTTCCTGCCACCCAGCCAAGCATTGATCCTGAAACAAACGGCAAGAAGTTTCTGAAAATACAGGGGGATCCATGGCAGCCCTGGGTTCACATCCTTGCTGGGGCAGCAAGAACTGGGACTGTCAGTTTTCTTGGCTGTGGGTGGAGCTGCCTGCTGATTCAGGGAGCCATCTGCAGATGAATCACAGGTTTCTTTGGAAAAAAACTGTCCCAGGAGACACAAGGCAGTCAGCTGCTTAGGTCAATGGTTTCAGGGTTTGGAACTGAAAGAACTGCATTTGGCTGCAGTCATTTAAAGCTGGGGACTGAGGGCTGCTAGTGACTAGATGGAAAGAGCACTTGCTAAGAAGTACTGCTGCTGCTATTGTGCTGGTGTTTTACAAATTATGGCGTTCTCCAGGAAGAATATTATGTGATCCTGTGATGTGTGTGACCAAATCATCTCAGTGCAGGGGTTGCCTTAGGGACACAGATGGACTTCAGAATCCAGTAGAGTGTGCATTCATCTGTCAGCACATATTTCCCTATGGCTTGCTCAGAAATGAGGGCTCCAAATGCAGGTATTCGTGATTTTAACTTGGAAAATGCCTTTGTGCAATCCCAGCTGTCACAGTGGGATCACAGAGTTAGAGTTCCCAATTGAAGTGTAGGTACTGTGTGCAGCTATAGGGGCTACAGGCTCTAGAAGCTTTCTCTGCAGATGAGCTTGGCTTCTTACTCTGTATCATCTGGTCTACTTTTCCTTATGCCTTTCAGTTATTTCCCTTCAATGTTTAATACCGTTGCATCTCTGTCAGCTGAAAACATGATCAAAAGTCCTTGACACAGTCAGTGGGTAACAATACTTTGAGTGGCACCAGGAGTTTGTTCTGATTCTTCTAGCCCTACAGGTGCACAAGAGGCAATTGCCCATTGAAGGATGCTCAGGTTTTGATTCAGACAGTGTTATAAGCATTACCCAACAGAAACTAAAACACACTACAAGGAAACAGAAAGTCAACATTTTTTTCATCCAGTTAAAGGCCAATGCCAAGGCCAGACAAGCCAATTATCTTTCAGGTAGGAGATACCTGTGATCTGAGCTCAGATTTTACAACTCAGGACCTTCTGTGAAGGAATTTTAGAATAGGAGCAGTAAACCTAGTATCAGAAGGACGGCTATTTGGTATTATGACTCCAACTGTTGTCAGTAAATAGTTTAAGAAAAGCACCAGTTCAGGTCATACCTACATCCATAAAGTAACTTTTTTGCTCTTTGTTCCTCCAAAATGCACTAGAAAACGGCCCTGTAAAGCATTGAAACCATCAAATGTAATACAAATTGACAGGCTTGTCCCGTATGAATTTGTGTAATCTGTTTTCTTTTTTTTTTTAATGTGTTCATACCAAAGCATGAACTGTAGCCTCATCTATATATCTGCTACATGAGCATCTATAGCCTCATGTGCACATAATTGTGCCCTGTGTATGACATTTTGCATCCTTGTTTTGAAGTTCATTGGAAACACCTTCATTTCAGTGCTGGCAGAAGCAGTGAATAATTACCAGCCCCACTAATCTCTGAGTAAAGTTAGAATTGCCAGTGAAGGCAAAGAGGATCTCAGAGTTCCAAAAGGATGAATTGTGCATATTTTTTATTGTAGACAGAGATAGTTCTATCTCACGTGTAAGAATTTAATCTAACATTATATCTCAAGTTATTTTTAAAAACTTCTTGCCAGCAGATAATCCTTTGTCTGGATTGGCATAAAAGGGCAAATGTGTAGTAGCAGCTACTTGACTGCATGGTAACTGTCCAAGAAAAATATTTGTGCAGTCTTGCTGAGTCAGGATATGTTTCCAAATAGGCAGAGTGTCCCTCTCATTGACAGGATTTATCTCAGGCAAGCTAAATCAAATACTCCTCTGTCCTGTAGACTTGGGGCAATAGTGCCTGTTGTTAGCAAAAGAGACAGCAATCCTGTTCAGCACAGTGTATAAGTATCCTAGTGTTGTGTCTGTATATGGTGTGGTACACAGTAACATAGATTAGCCAAAAAATGTATTTTTTTTATGTTTTGTCTAGACAAGTGTCACCTGGTGCCTAGACAGTCACAGTTTTTCACATCTGAGATTTATGAGAGGACAGATCCTTAAAATGCTTTGCTGTTGACTTGAAGATCTCACATGTAAGACATACCAATACCAAGTCATCTTGTCCATTCCCCTGCCAGTCCACAGCTGTTGGACTGCAATGTGCTACTGACACCGAGCCATAAATCAGAGCAGTTTCTCTTGAAATGTAGCTGTTCAGCAGCCTGGCGGCATGCAGATCCTCCTGGCAAACTTCATCAGGGCCAGTAGCGACAACCAAACCTTGGTGGCTTTTCATTGCTGGAAGTTTTGATCTGAACGTGTTGTACAGTCCTCTCCAGGAGCTCTTTCCAAAGAAAATGCAGCCTCCCAGCCCCAAAAGACTTACACCTGTATTTCAGGTCGGATACCCACCTGGGGTAGGGACAGAGCTGCTTTATGCAGGGGCCAAACAGCCACACCTCTTCACCACTGTAAGAGGTGTGGAAAAGTTCTTGTTTACTGGTGCTGGCCTGCTCCACCAGACGCAAATCTGGACCCTGTGATCAAACAAATGTGGTGTATTGCTGGGAAGAAGGAAAAGGGAGTAGGGTTGTCCTGCTGCTTGCCTTGAGAAGAGAACAAGGTGTGGAGACCTCATGGTCTTGAAGCATGAGCATCAAGAGATCATATTGTGTTCCAAAACAGAAGAAAAAATAACAAAAGCAGTGCAAATAAATTTCAACCAAATCTGAGGGAATCTGCCATGGATTGTGTTCCTCCAATGGTGTGCTCCTTGGCTGAGGAATGCCCTGCTCTTTGCTGTACTTTCCATTTTTCAATCCCACATTATCCCATCTTTCACAGCCAGCCACAGGAAGTTCTCCATCTTCACAATAACCAAAGCCCTCCTGTTCTTCAGTGTCACTGCTTCAAAGTTAGCCCCTCTTTAAATAAGAAGTCAAATTTAGCACAGCATGATCTCAACATCCAGAGGGTGAATAACCCCCATTCATTCATCTGGCACTCCTCATTTCTTCACAGATCCCCTCTTCCATCATTTTTTGTTTACATAAAAGTTAGCTGGCCTATATAAACTCCCAAAGTGTAACATCTCTTTTATATAAGAGCCATGGGGGAGGGCAGATAAACATACAAGTGCTTCAACATGTTCACTCATGCCCAGTACAAATGTGTGGTTATCTCACACAGTCAAAGTAAGCACACTGGCCTATAAATGGCACAAGATTTAAAGCATCCCAGCAGACAAAAGAAAAATATTCTTTCAGTAAATATAATAAATTAATTAATTGATTGCTTTTGAGTCCAAATTTATAATAAAACCTTCTGTTTATTAGTTGCTGATAAAACTCTTATTTATTCAATACTAAATTTGTGGGATCTTGTAAGATGCTGTGTTAGCACATGAATATGTCAGTGGTATAAAGTATAGCCTTTGCTAAGAGCTACCACTCCAGCACTGAACAAAATTGCTTGTTCTGGTTTTAAGGGAAGCTTCAAACTCCTCATGTGTTCCCTTTTCTGATGTTATAACTGGCCACTGTACCACTAAGTATGGACAGAGGCCTCCAGGGAATGCTGTAGGCTATGCACAGCAAGACCTTATAAAAAGGTGAGTTTTTAAAGATTTGTCAATGAATGAGTGTATAATTTTTCTCCCAAGTCTGAGAAATTTGTAAAACACACATGTTGTTATTACAACAAGGCTATGTGGTTTTGGTGGAATAGGTAAATTGATAGGATTTTTTTTCATTTTTTCCTTCTTGTTAATAATAAAATTATCCTAGTCCTGAATTTTAATACCACTGAAAGCCTCTGAATTCTTTATGAAATATGAAAAGCTGCTTCCTGTAATTCAGAGCTCCACACCAGCAGCAGAGGCGCAGCAACTCCCACATCACTGCAATGACAGAAACTTATGAAAGGTCTCTTCGGACCTCAAGTTTCCTTTGACGAAGTGAGATGTCATTATATTCAGCTGAAGATGCAAAGTTTTCGAATGAACGGAAAGACACAACAAGGCATTTGCACAGAGGGCTGAGTGAAACCTCTTTTGCCCTCCCCACAAAGCAAGATTCTTCACCCTCTTACCATACACACATACACAAACACAAGGATATGCATTTGCAAAATCACATATAAAAGTCAAGGAAAGTTAAATTACCTATTATATGCTTCTGTTTTTCCCAGCCACAAGTTACTCTCATTGTTTCATGCAGGATGGCCAAATTACCCAAAATACTCAGGGTGACTCAAGACACTGGGGACCATCCCATTGTACTCTCTGGTTCAGAGGACCTCAGAAGAGGGTTGGAAGGAGGGAAGCCTGACAGACATTGTACTGCTGAAGACAACAGGTCCTGTTGTCAGGTCAGCTTTTTAGAAGGTAGAAGAAAATTTTTCTACAGATTCAAAAGTCTGTTCATTTTGTGGTGAGAAATGAGTGCACCTATTCTTCTTGTACCTTGAAAAACATGGCATGTAACAGTCAACACTTTAATATGATTCAATCAGATTGAGGGGGTGAAAAAATAACTCCTTTCCTAATTCATTAATGACTTTCTCAGCAAGGACAATATTTACTAAATACTTTTTTCCCTAAGATTTCTAACAAGAACATTTGCAGAAAATGCTTTAGATGGGGGGGCAGGGGAGGGAAGGAGAGAGAAAGAAATAATGTACTTGCTAGTTTGCCTGACTAATTGTAGTCAGAAAGTTTTGTTTGATTCCCCATTTCTGATTGTTAAAGATTTGCAATTAATTTTAAAATAGTTAAAATTCCCATAGACTCACTGAGTGAATTCATCCTCGAGGATCATGTGCAGAAAAAGGAAGTTAGAGCCTTTTAGATAAACCCATCAGCACAAAACTTCTCTCAGCTGTGTTCTACAGACAGCAAACTAATTTCCCTTTTGATTTTATATCATATTTTAATTCCACACATCTAAGTGTGAGACCAGAATCCAGGCACAAATACCAGCAGATGTTGGGACGGAGAGAGATGTCATTCCCATCTGTGTGAGGCATCTTACACCTTGGGATAGTAGTCAAGAGGCTCCAATCCATATTGCTGTAAAAACATTCTCCTGTCCCTTGTCCAGCCCTTAATGTGTTCTCATAATGTAAAGTTTCTTAACGTGTTCCTACAGCACACAATTTAACCCACCAAAACAATATGCAGACATAATAAGTTGACTTATTTGAGCACACATAATAAGTTGACTTATTGCTGCAATTGTCTCTGGTTTAACCACTATGATATTAAAGCTGTAACAAAGATATTTTAATAAAATTAAATACATCCATTTTCAGAAAAAAAAACACAAAAACAAAATCAAAAAACCCAAAACTGTACTGGAGAAGGAAGAGAACAGAGAGAATAGAATTAGTGTTATCCTTTTCAGTGTCTCTATTTTATAAAATATTGCACACATGAGTTACACAGGTTGAGATAAGGAGAAATGTACATCTCTGCTAGGGACAACTTTCAAAGCCATCATTCATGCACGTATAAAATCCAGCTACATGCTAAGGCAGCAGAAGTTCTGCTGCAATTTAATCCTTAAAGGACAGCACCATTTAGGTGCTAAGCCCTCCTGTTGGATCAGTACACAGAAGCGATTACCATCCCTGGAGAGCATGTTGTTGAGAGCTTCTCTGAGTCTGTCTTGAAACGATCTCTTTCCTCCTGCAAGAAATGAAGCTTTTCCTCTCCTGACCTGCCGACACTGACTATCTCACACTTCACTTCATGCTTATAGTGCAAAAGCTGGAATGCTGGATGAGGAAGACCAAATTTTCCACTGTTATGTTCCTAAATATGGGGCCACTGAGAGAAGCATTTGGGCTAGGAAAATGAGATGAAAAGGGCTACACATCCAAGTTTATGGAAATCCTTCTTTCACAAAGAAAGTGAGCGAAAATTCCAAGCATCTGACATTACAGGCAGCAAACAAGAAGAAAATTGTGATTATGGATTTAAAATCACTTTCTTGGGGCAATGGGAGAATGAAGAATCGAAGCCAGCACTGGAATCCTAGAAGGCAAAAAGGCAGACTGCGTTCCAAACTGTAAATGTGTGTGTTCGTTTGCATTTAGCACATGGTGATGTTTTGCTCCTATTACTGTGTGCTTTGCTTAACATAAGAATCATTCCAGCTTCAGAGGAGGTGCTAGGTACCCCGACCCACGCCACTACCCACACACAGCTTCTTACCCTGCCCTCTCTAAAGAGGGTCACAAAATGCCTAATGCCTTGAGCACTGCAAGGATCTTGAATGTGATCTCCCTTACAGAGACGATGCAAGTCCTGGGCTATGTATTTGGGCTTAGCTCGACATCACCCCCATCCCTCCAGGACTGCCTCCTCATTTCAGCTTCCTCAGAACACGGGAGACAGACAAGGAGCTGATACAACCTAACAGAAATTTAACAATGGACACTGCGAGGTGGTGATAACGTGGTAATAGGAGCTATATAAGAAACTCCAGCATGATTTTTTATAGAAATTTTAAAGGGCTCAGGATTTTCAAGGGTATTTTTCTTTAGCATCCAAACCTCAGTAAACTGTTATGTCATAGCAGCATGATGGTAGGACTGCAAAATGAATAATACAGCACAGGCCATTTTGGGCTCACTGGGAAGATACCATTTTCACACTTCAATATTTTGCAGCCCAAACCTTTTTTCTTGCCATTGTCTTTGGTAATTGCAAGCTCTTTGCCCAAGGTGAAAGCAACACCAGTTGTCTGAAAATATTAAATTATGCTGTTATGGTCACAATCAGAACAAACTATGGTTATATGAAAAAAAAAAAAAAAAAAAAAAGAAAACCAACAAAGTAAAAACCCAAACAGGCAAACACAGCAGCAGAGGAATGTATCATCTTTGCAGTTCTGTTCTTCATAATAGTTCACAGACCTTTTCAGGCTTACCTTTCAGAAACTATAGATAGCTGCTCTCTGCTGCTGCTTTCTGGGTAGGCTAAACCAGTTACAGACACCACACTAAACACTCCTTCACCTGCACTCCTGGTCTTCAGTCATAATACTCATCCCTGCCTCAGGCTATATTTTGTATCAGCAGTGAGGCTCTGGGACAACTGCACCTCACTCCACAAAGAGCTTAAAGGTTACACTCATCACCAGAGGAATAAAATTTTCTCTGGCACTGAAGTAACAATTTGGAGAACTTTTAGAAGAGAAACATTTGGGTTTTGGAGATGGGCTGCAGGCTCTGTGTAACTGAAGCAGTCTCATCTTTGCCCTGCAGGTGGACAGTTTGCAATATTCTTGTGTGCACCCATTTTCTCTACCTTCTCCTAACTGTCAGGTTGTCTCTGAAGGACACTGATGACAGGCATCCACCTTACTTACTTCTCTGTCTCTAAACTGCAGCACAAGGAATGGTGGCCAGCAAATATTGTAGTGGGACTTAAGAGAATCTGTCAGGAAAGGAAAACCAGAAACAGGAGGCAAAGATTGTAAATGAAAGGGAAATAAACAATTAATACAACCTGCCACACTACTGCAAGAGGGGATGCATTTCTTCCTACTTTCAGCAAGGTGAGGACCATGTAGTAGCAAATAAATACACCTTGGATGCCTATGAGGTGCAGCACCAGACCTTTAGGATGTACTCCTCCCGTAGCACCAAACAGTTTTGTTGCTTCAGGGTAAGGCAGGAAAGATGTGCCACAATGCTTAAGAAAAGCTTTTAGGTGAGACTAACAAATATCAAATGAACCAGACTCTGTATTTCTCACATTGGAAATTGGAAAGTGTTATGCTTAACAGGAGTTTGCC
This sequence comes from Sitta carolinensis, assembly GCA_032173965.1. Taxonomy (NCBI): domain Eukaryota; kingdom Metazoa; phylum Chordata; class Aves; order Passeriformes; family Sittidae; genus Sitta; species Sitta carolinensis. The sequence goes on from CM063313.1 coordinate 55,010,255, forward strand.
TGTCTCTGTAACATAAGATGCCAGTGACTGCCAGTGGTCCAGCAGGCTCCTGTTTTGACTCTGTCAGTGTTATTGAAATGTGAGAGAGTGGAAGTTAAAAGGAAGACAAAATGGCCTGTGGCTTCAGAAACATTTTTTTTTCTGCAAAAACAAAATAGTAAACAGTATGCAAAAATAAAATAATAAACAGTATCCCCAAAAGAAGATTGAACTCAGCAATCTTTTTTTAAAATAATATGTGAACATGTAAGAGAAAGGAGAAAAAAAGGTAAAAGCCAAGAGTGTAAATGTAGGAGGGCATGGTGGAATCTGTCAGGAAGGGAAGAAACAGTGGTTAGGAAGAAACATTGGTTTGCCTTCCCTGGGCAAGTCTATGCTCCTGGAAAATGCTAAATATGAGTACTGAGTTAGCATGACCAGCACTCTCGCCAACCTGAGGAGTCTTGTCTTGGTGGCTCAAGGTCAGCCCTGTTTGGAAGGTACAGTCCCCCTCAAAGAGGTGCATAAGGAGTTACAGTCTATATATGACTTGCTTGGCAGTGGAACGAGCTGTTTCTCTTCCCTGAGTGGGACACTGTGTGAAGCCACCATTGCTCAGGAGCTCATAGGCTGGTCCAAGTCAGTATGGATAGGTGGGCACAGGAGACAAGGATGGAAATGCACCCCTCAGACAGACGCGTTTTCCACAGCCCTCTCGTACATGCGCTCCAATATGCGGTGGATGCTGGCAAAGCCCGGACGGTCGGCAGGCAATTTGCTCCAGCAGAGGCGCATAAGGTTGTAGAGCTCCTGGGGACAATTGTCTGGGCAGGAGAGGACATTCCCATCCCTCACGTAGTAGATAACCTCCTCATGAGCCATCCCATAGTAAGGCTGCATGCCATAGGAGAAGATCTCCCACAGCACCACTCCGTAGGCCCACACATCGGACTCTGTGGTGTAGCGGTTGTAGAAAATGGACTCAGGGGGCATCCAGCGGATGGGGATGGCATCATTCTCATTTGCTTTGTAATAGTCAGCCGAATACATGTTCCTCGAGAGACCAAAATCTGCAATTTTAACCACCATATTCTCCCCCACCAGACAGTTCCTGGTGGCCAAGTCCCGGTGGACAAACTTTCGCTCCGAGAGGTAAGCCATGCCAGCAGCAACCTGCTTGGCAATGCAGAGCTGGCTGGTGCAGCACAGTGCCAGGGGGTTCGGGAGACGAGGCCGTGTGTCCAGACTGCCCTGCAGCAGGCTGCAGAGGTTGCGGGGTGAACGGTCACGCAGGTACTCGTTTAGATCCCCGTAAGCCATGTACTCGAACAGCAGGCACATCGGCTTCCCGACTGCACACACGCCTGGGAGAGGGCAGACCACACAGGTCATTTGAGTAGCAAAGAGAGTTCTGCTGTGCAAAAGCCAAAAAGCCTAAAAGTACTTACGCAAAAGGGAGACTTTCAACAATGCAGAGAGAGAGGTGATCATGCAAATACCATCCACCTTGCATGCATCCATTGTGCATGCTGCCTCTTTTGAAGGTTCTTCATCAGGTACCTAATGCTGAGCTCTGTGGGTGATGCTAACAAGTCATGCACATGCCTACATGCACAATTTTTCTCAACATCCAGGTAAAACACAGACTTTTTGAGCTGTGTTTAATTAAGAGCCCAATCCTGTTTAGGTTAGCACTAATTAAAGTATTGCCTCTTCCCAGGTACAACTGCAAGGACTTTCAGGAAGTAACCTTTAGGATATATATGTATATATATATGTGTGTGTATATATATACACACATATATGTATGTATGTATGTATATATATGTGTGTGTGTGTGTGTGTATATGTATATATATATATACAGGAAGGCTTCAAAAGTATTCACAAGGGACATGTTCAGGGACATGCTTCGTAACTTGAATTGCAAGGAAACTCCTGACCTTATGGAATTTTCTTTTTCTTAAATAACTCATGCAAAAAATGTTGGTTGAGGAATTACTTTTGGCATGACAGATATTAAAAAATGAGAGAAAGACAAATCAAAAGCAGACAGCAGAAAGGACACATTTATCATATCTCTTAGATGTGGAATGCAGTTCCACTGAAGGGTGCATGCTTGTGTCTTTGTCAGTTTTATTGGTGGGCCAGCATTAACTACACTTCCATGAGCCTTACTGAATATACAGTGATGTAGTAATATTTGTGCACCTACCATTAAGCTGATGAGCAGCAAAGGCCGAAATTTAAATGCATGTCTTTTGCTTTCTTAGGGCCATTATTTAGCAATTGGTGATGCAACTTATTGTGAAATCTGAAATTCTGGTTGATGACCTAATATTTGAATCTTTAAGGAAAAACAAATGGCTGTTCCCAATCTGAAGACATCAGGATGTGACAAGCATGACAAGTCTGTGTGAGAGATTTATCATCTAAGCTGTCTTCAACAATATGTCAGTTTCTCCACAGCCCCATGATGTGACACTAGTTTGTGCCTGAACCTTTGCCCTTTACTGGACTAAAATGTGTTAACAACAAACACAAAGTTTAGTCAACCTTGGTGCATTTCCTGCTTTTCTTTTCTGTAACCACAGTACTCATATCAACCCAGCTTTCACAAAATTGTGGTTTATCCATTCCAAAATGTTCTGGAGGTTCTTAATGCAATAAATTAAGATGCCCCTGTTCATAAGAATCAGATCTGCATACAACAGCTTAGATCAGGATTGCAAGATAAAGGTGGCCAGCAGCAACTACTTCAGACAAAAAATGATGATTTTCTAAAAGAATATTTTTGGTCAGCAGATTTCTTCTCAGAAAATGCCTTATTAGCCAAGCAGCAGCAACAAGACTTTCTAAAACAATCCAACAAAAAGGGATGCCCTTTCAGATGAGAATGGAAGGAAAGGAAGAGACCTTTTTCATGGCTGGCTTTTTTTTGTTCATTTAATTTGAGGTGTTTTTAATGCTATTAGGTGTTCAGACATCACAACAGTAAGTGGGACCTATAAAACTAAAAAGATTTGTGCTATTTCTTTTCAGTACCAACAAAATAAATCACAGTTCTAGGAAATTCACATCTTCCCTGTAAGACATCTGTGTCAATGTTATTAGACTGGAAGCAGAACTAGGCAGCAAGATGGCCAGCAGTACATTCAGTGCAGCACAAGGAGGCTTTGATGTGATGCACCATCCTGTTAAGGCAATCATATGTCTCACTGAGATACCTAAAAGCTTGACAATATTTGGATTGTCAAACTCTGCCATGAGAGCTGCTTCCCTCTGAAAGTCGGCCTGCATGTCTGCAGATGCTTCCTCCTTCAGCATTTTCACTGCTACCATGGTGAAAGGTTCATATGGCAGCAGCCCTGGGGCCCTGCAAGGAAAGGGAAGAGAGGAAACCATCAGTGATGAATACAGGCACATTAAATTTAGGTTCTGTTTCTGATGCAAAAGGAGAAGCTGACCAAAAAAAAAACAAAAACAAAAACAAAAAAAAAAAAAAACAAAAAACAAAAAAAAAAAAAAACAAAAAAAAAAAAAAAAAAAAAAAACAAAAAAAAAAAAAAAAAAAAAAAAAAAAAAAAAAAAGAAGGAAAGTCTCAGAACTGACAGAAGGACCTTAAAGCCCAGTTTCATCTCTTGGGATTGCAATATGTATTACATATTATAGAGATGTTTAATTTGGTTCAGGTAGGACTTTAGTACAGTAAAGACATAAATAAGTAACAGGTTGGTAAGAAGCAACCTCTCCCTAGGCTGGAGATCACATCATAAACTTAATGGAGGACAGGATGGACTCTTCGGCCCAAACAACTCACTTTTGGGGTGTAACGGCTGAGTTAAAAATAAACCCATTTTCTATGAAATTGATGAAAGAGCCTCTTTTCCCATACCTGTAACAATGGTGGCTTTGGTATATCTGGCTACTGTTAGAGTGAAAGTAACTATTACAGTAAGTGTATTCCCTTGGTTTTGTAAGGAAAATAGTCTTTTGCTACTGTTCTCTGTATGTGTGTGCAGCACATGTATGCACCTTTAATTCAACAAGTTATAAAATCTTTAGATAATTTCAGCTGGATTTAATGTGGTGTAGCTGAGGTCTAGAACACAGCTAATATTACTGCAAGGTTTGCGGAAACACATGACAGGACAGAAGGCACAAACCAAACCTGTGCTTTGTCTGAAGAACAAGTTAATGTGTAAATATACACATTTTGACATGGGTGAATCTTCAACAAAAGCTTATAGATACAATCCTTAGGAAATAGAATTCTGACTTAGAGCAACACAATTTTCTTATCATACCCTCAAGTTTAATTAGATGGGCTTGCCAAAGATTTAGGGGTAGCTGTTGCTGGAGAAGAGTAACTTTCCACTCTTCAAGCATGCACCAAACCTCAGAGGTACATTTTGTTTGCTGTGCAAATTCTTCCCAGGGGCCTCACAACTAAAACACATTCCGTACAGGTAGCCAGCCAGAGCCCATGGAGAGTGGTGCCCATTTATATGTGATGTTACTACACCAGCCTGACTGCCCTCCCATTGCTCAAATACCAGGTTATTTTATTGCTCAATAGCACCTAGAGGAGACTCCAATTTCCTAACCAAACTTCCAGCTTCCTTGTCTTCTACTTCAGACACATGGCAGTTGCAACAGTTGCACTTGGATGCTGTAAATGTCAAATGTCACCGCATGGCAGGTGTCTATCAAGAAAGGAATCACAGGTGGCTAGATCGCAGCTGAGACACTCAGGCAAGGAGGTCTGGCATGCCAGAGCAGAGGATAAGACCCCACACTTGTCTGCTACTGCCTCCATTACAGCACAATGTCTTCCTTCTTTTCCCCTGTGCTGGCAGCAGTGTCCAGTCTAGTAGAAGGGGAGAAGTACAAACACCTACCACCTGCTGTCGATTCTCAGCACTAGAGCCAGCAGCAGCAGCCTGAGCAAAGTAATAGAGGATTTAAAAGTAAAAATAGAAGGCCTTTATTTCTTCCATATAGTCTCATAGATTCCTGATAGTCTCATTCCTGACTAGCAGACCCAGCGCAGTGCCAAAGCAGGGATAGGCAGAACTCAGTCCTGCCTGCTTGGGAGACAGAAACTCAGCCAGCTCATGTACACCCAACCACCCAATTTCACTGAATCTGTAATGTAAACTAATGTAAATGTAACCAGGTGAGGTTAAGCTGCACAGTCTTTTAACTGGCCTTCAGGCAAAAGCCAGAAATTTCAGTTTTGGTAGCCTATGGTGATTCAGTATAGTTCTTAGCAGATCTGGGTAACTCACACTGATCTGGCACAGAGATAGAGACTGTCTGAAGTCTTGGCAGACAGCTATCAAAGTTGACCCCTTTCATGCCCTAAAGACAGTGTTTGCACAAATGATAGGGCTGCATCTGCAAGGTAGCAGTAGGAAACTGCTGATTCTGAACCTGGAGAATTCAGGTGTAGGGCCAGAAAGAGCAGTGTTTTTCAAAAAATGGGTGAATTATCTTCTAGAACTGGGAAGCATAAAGAGAAATTACTTTAGGTAATCTCTCTTGTAATTAACTAAAAGCTAAGGAGAAATTTACGGTTTGTGCACAGGGTGGACAGCAACAGCCCTTTGCCTGCTTCACCACCAACTGATTTCCAGAGACATCAACTGGCATTTAAGTACATGCAGTTCAAAAAATTAACCAGCAGTCCAGTTAGGAATTTCACCCTGAGCCTATCTAGAGAATGTCTGACTTAAGTTCCCAGTCAGGTTTTCTTTCCAAAGCAGTAACTATGTAAAAAACTTAGTAGCAGTCTGAGACTGTGTCCTGTCTCCATCTTGCTCACCATAACAACTGGGTAGCTTCTCTTAGATCATTAAATAATGCAATTAACATCTACTGGGTCTAGTGGGAGCCTACCTTTACCCTATCCTTTGCATAAGTTAATATGTGAGCAGGAGACTGCTCTGAATCAGGAGGGGATGCTTTTTGAGGGGAATGGAAGGTCAGGTTTTTGGGGTTTTTTAATTAACACCCACACTTTTTTTCAGCTATATGTGAGACAGCAGGTCAAAGAGATACCCTTTGCAGATGGTGAGAACATGAGGAAACTTCTGTCAGAAACTCCAGCCTTAGGGACAACCTCGTTCCCTAAGGAGGGACAACAAGTTGTGCACTTGTAATATAGGCTTACCAGCCTACTAACAAAAACTCCATACCGACCTACTAGCAAAGACTCCACAACCAGGCTTTTAGGAAATCCTGATCTTCAGGTTTTGCCTGGACCACACAGCTCCAGCTGTGGGAGAAGACTTGCATGCTGAACTGCAGTGAACTGCATGGAACTGGTGCTCTGGTGGCTTGTGGGGCCAGTGTGGTCCTCCCAGGAGTTGAATCGGCCACAAAGACCCAGCTGGAACAGACCTGAATTTTGTTTTAAGCATGGTTACTTCGTTATCCTTCCAAGTGTGAAGCTGTTCCTGGTGAAGACAGCAGCCTTTCAGGAGAAGCTAGTAAATGATAGATACTTCCTGTCCTAACATGTTGCTTGACCCAGGAGTGAGTAAACATTGAATCAGGACTCACAGCAGCCAACTGGCAAAGGCATCACTGGCACTGAGTGCAGAGCTATGTTTACAGAAGAGTGAGAAACATGAGAGCAGGAGAAGTAAGGGGATTGCTAAACTTAGCTCGAGATGTCCATTTAACCTGCAGGAAAGTACATTTTATCCTTCTGAGATGGGAAGGCAATAATTTGAGTTTCGATAGTTTCAGTAACCTGGATGGACATACAGCTTGTACCAGCACATCAGCAGTATGCACTGATCTGCCACCAGTGCACAGAAATATCCATAGCTTATTATAAGGAATTATAAAGCCTTGGAGGTGCTTTTGATAGAGATGGTAATAAAAATAGGAAGTCCCTCAGAAGTAATATTTCTGTGGCTCCTTCCTTGAGCCAGAGGGAGCAAGCATCTCTCGGGATGTGACACTATTTTCTTTGCAAATGCTAGATAAGATGGAATGCTTTCTTTTTTTTCTCCCAAGTCTTTTTCTCTCAGTTTCCACTGACATTAACAGAAAGTCTTAATTGAAAGAAATTGTAGTGCTGAAGTGGATGAAATCCACATAAAAGGTCTTTACACCACTTAGGCATGTGCTTAACTAGCACTTCAGTGACATTTGAATGCCCTTTGAGAAGTCTTGTTTGATATCCATGAAAGTCGTTTTGAGCTCAGAAAGGTCTGTGCAGCACTCAAATTGTATTAAAGCTCCCAGAGCAGGCCCAAAGCAACACTTGGCAAGAAGGATGTCTTCCCTGCTCACGCACACATGAAGACTCCTGCAGCATGAGCAGGAAGGTGATGCACCTCAGGGCACCTGGAGCCCTGTGTTGAGTCTGGGACAAGAGCTGCCCTGTGTCCCTGGTATGCAGTGGCCCAAGCTCAGATGTTGAGCAGTTTCTATAGCTTTGTTCTTGTTTCAAGCTCAGATGCATTTGGCCATCCAGGCTAACAATTCATCACAGGCTAAGCATTTGTGATGATCCCACTGCGCGTCCTTTGAATTTTGTTATTTTTAGTTTTCTCTGTAATAAAGAAAAGTATGCCCGCTTTTCTTCGATTAGAGATAATTTATCTCTTCATTAGGAAAAAAAATTCCATCACAGCTATTGAAACTGTTTGCCAGGTGTAACATATTTAACCTGCATGGAACTCATTTTCTAGCAGGTACATAAACAGCTTAACTATAAACATTACAAATACCTGCATTATGACTGCTTTTTGCAAGAATAGTCCTTTGCTTTGGCAGTCAACAGAAGCATTTCGCCAAGCAGATCTTGGCCCATGGTGGGACTCTGAGTTTTGCCTGGGTTTTTATGAGGTCATCATACACTATTCCAGATATAGGTACAAAATCAGCCATGCCCCATACTTATTAACTATAAGGACAAAGGACAAAGATAACTGCCCTGACTAAGCAGGGAACTAAGCAGCCTGTACACTTTCTTCTAGGAATTTGGGGATGGAACTTTATGAGGAAATTATTACTGTCCAAATATTATCTTGCAGAAATTATGGATTCTGTCAAGAAAAACTAGACACCTTCCATCCCCCTCACTTTTGGGGTTGTCAGTTAAAGATTTTTCACATGTGTAAAAGTGCACAATCTCACCTCCCATGATGTTATCAGAACTGGGCTGTCATTTAATATCTTAGGTTTAAAACAGGCAGCAATGGCTGCAAATTCCAAAAATAAAAAGTGAGAAACTAACTAGAATCGACAGTGTAGAAGTCTAGATTTAAGGGAATTTATATGTGTTACTCAAACTCTGATATCCATAGCCATCAAGCCAGCCAAGGATTGTTATGGCAGGAGAAAGGGTCCATACAGAGGTAGGGCAACATTTTTCTGAGACAAGTGTCCTTGTTCTGGCTCCTGGACAAAAGCACAACACTGTACATCACATCGGTGCAGGAATGAGGCCAAGAAGTAGGTGGGAATTGATTGCAAATGGGGATCAAAAGCATCCAAGACCCCCAAAGCCCCTAAACCACTTCCAGAAAGGTCTGGCAGAAGGAGCTGCCCATGGTAACTCACTTGTATAGAAAGTCAGAAAGTTAGCTCCAGGGCACATAACTTTTACTATAAAAAGATATCCCCACAAAGGCTGGGCACACATGTACCCCAGGACCCTAAACTTCCTGAACTGATGGTGGAGCCAGGACCACTGATCTCTGTCCTTCCTTCCTTCCTTCCTTCCTTCCTTCTTCTTTCTTTCTTTCTTTCTTTCTTTCTTTCTTTCTTTCTTTCTTTCTTTCTTTCTTTCTTTCTTTCTTTCTTCTTTCTTTCTTTCTTTCTTTCTTTCTTTCTTTCTTTCTTTCTTTCTTCTTTCTTTCTTTCTTTCTTTCTTTCTTTCTTTCTTCTTCTTTTCTTTCTTTCTTTCTTTCTTTCTTTCTTTCTTTCTTCTTTCTTCTTCTTCCTTCCTTCCTTCCTTCCTTCCTTCCTTCCTTCCCACACTTCCTTCCTTCCTTCCTTCCTTCCTTCCTTCCTTCCTTCCTTCCTTCCTTCCTTCTTCTTCCGACACTTCCTTCCACCTTCCTTCCTTCCTTCCTTCCTTCCTTCCTTCCTTCCTTCCTTCCTTCCTTCCTTCCTTCCTTCCTTCCTTCCTTCCTTCCTTCCTTCCTTCCTTCCTTCCTTCCTTCCTTCCTTCCTTCCTTCCTTCCTTCCTTCCTTCCTTCCTTCCTTCCTTCCTTCCTTCCTTCCTTCCTTCCTTCCTTCCTTCCTTCCTTCCTTCCTTCCTTCCTTCCTTCCTTCCTTCCTTCCTTCCTTCCTTCCTTCCTTCCTTCCTCTTCCTTCCTTCCTCCTTCCTTCCTTCCTTCCTTCTTCCTTCCTTCCTTCCTTCCTTCTTCCTTCCTTCCTTCCTTCCTTTCTTCCTTCTTTTCCTTTCTTCCTTTCTTCCTTTCTTCCTTTCTTCCTTTCTTCCTTCTTCCTTTCTTCCTTTTCTTTCTTTCTCTTCTCTTCTTCTTCTTTCTTTCTTTCTTCTTTCTTCCCTTCCAACCCACCCTTCCAACCCTTCTTCCTTCTTTGAACACTTCCTTCCAACACTTCTCACCTTCCTCTCCTTCCATCTTTAATCCATCTTTCTGCCTCCCTTCCTTCTGCACTACCCCTTTATTCAAACCCTCTGCCCTCTGCTTATATAAGAGGTTAGAGACTATAAAATAATTATTTCATGACGAGTGTGTAATTTACTAATAAAAATTGTGTATTTTGCAGATAGTCTGACTTTGTTGTTCCTTTCCCCCATAAGCATCTACATGTGCATTTCCCTTTAAAGTCAGGACACCACAGACACAAAACTAACCCACACCCTCCACTGGCCTATGTGGGGAGAATTTTTAGGGGATTTTTTGTTTGGTTTGGTTTTGCCACTGAATCAAATTGAAATTTGATTGTGACTGAACTGAATGATGAAGACTCATCATGACATGAGGACTTCTGTGGTAATCGCACAGATCAGTATTGGTGTTATAGTGGAGATCACCACGCACTGATAATTCATAAATACTGGGAAATGCAAGGACTTTACAATAGGTCACATGTCTCAGGTAGCACTTTTGGCAAAATCTAGCTATAATTTTACACCAGATTTTAGTATGTGAGTAATGCATTACAGCTACCAGAGAGCAGAAAATAGTAATTTGTGACAAAAGTTTAACAAAGATAGCAGTGGAAAACAAAAAAACATTATTCAAACCTGAGTGTTATGTACCATTTGGTACACATGTACTTGATTGGATGGATGGGTGGGTGTGTGGGTGTGTGGGTGGGTGGGTGGATGGTGGGTGGTGGGTGGGGGTGGGTGGGTGGAGGGTGTGATGGAGTGGATGTGGATGATGGATGGATGGATGGATGGATGGATGGATGGATGGATGGATGGATGGATGGATGGATGGATGGATGGATGGATGGATGGATGGTGATGGATGGATGGATGGATGGATGGATGGATGGATGGATGGGATGGATGGATGGATGGATGGATGGATGGATGGATGGATGGATGGATGGATGGATGGATGGATGGATGGATGGATGGATGGATGGATGGATGGATGGATGGATGGATGGATGGATGGATGGATGGATGGATGGATGGATGGATGGATGGATGGATGAGATGGGATGGATGGATGTGGATGGATGGATGGATGGATGGGATGGATGATGGGTGGGTGGGTGGGTGGGTGGGTGGGTGGACGGACGGACGGACGGACGGACGGACGGAACGGACGGACGGATGGATGGATGATATCCAGTGCCAATTTTTAACAAGTACCTTCAGATAAAGACTCATAAAGAGACTGCTTACCTGGCTTGAAAGACTCTCCCAAATGCTCCCTCCCCAATATCTCTCACATATTCAATATTGTTCCTGGGATACTCCAGGCTAAGCAATTTTGGATTGAGGAGAAGAGGCATGCGCTGGTACATTGGGTTAGGGTGCAGTCGGTCCAGGAGCAGTTCAGAGGGCAGAGTGGTGAGAGTTGGTGTTTCCGACTCTCTGAAACAATGGAGAGATTTTTGGTCAGTGTGTGCACAGCCCTCAGCTGGGAGATAGATAGCTACATCTCATCATGAGCTTATTTCCTTCAGGATGGAAAAGGAAGGAGCAGCAGGGCTACTGAAGGAGCCCTGCTGCAAGATGTCATGTCATGTCCTTAGTCACCAGGCCACCTTCTGGTCTGGCACAGGAGTTCAACCGAGCTTACACTGGGCTGCCATAGGCAAAAGGAGGGTTTAGTCCCCTACCAGGTATTCACAGGACGTCACTCTCAGAAACAAGAAAGGCCTTTTTTCAAAGCAACATTTCTTACACTGAATTAAGTTCCAAGCTTTACCTTTTTTTGGTTTTCCACTGTTTTCGATGACGGCAGCAAATCAGGGTGATAATGCCAAAGATCACGACCAGAGCAAAGCTGGAAATGATCGAGATGATAACGGTCATGGAGTATGTAGGGGAAAATGGAGGAGAAGGGGGAAGATTTTGAGTCTCTCCATTTGGTTTTCTTGTTCCCAGTGATAACAATACTGCAATGCAAATAAAATCAGAGAGTTATGCCTCTGCTAGTTTATAGAGCTTTCTCTAAGAGGAATTTACAGAGCTAGCCTGTCATCCTGAGAATTACTGACATTACAGATACAACCATATGACCATATGAGAGGACCATACTAGGGAAGCTTGGTTTGCAGGAAGCAAAACCCATCTGTGCTTGCCACATGTGAAAATCCAAGATCTGATGAGACCGATATGTATTTCCCATTAATCTAGGAACACAGTTTTGATATAGAATATTTGCAAGAGTTACAAATCTGAGGTCACATCTGATAGTCTCAACAATATTCAAATATAGTAATATCTACAGTGGAAAGATTAATGGTCACAATGTAAACCACAATGTATCATGTGTCCTAAAAGTAATCTGCAGGGATAAGTGTAAGAACAAGTACAGAGTGGTACTTTCCCAAAATATCCTCTTGTCCCCAACAATTTATATCTCAGTGTCTTTATCAGACAAATATGGAAAACTAGTTTAAAGCACATTTGGCTGTATTATTAGGGGAAGAAAAATGCATAACTACCTGTGGAGTAGTTTCTGAGAAATTCTAAAAATGCTGCTTTCTGCATGTAATGATTGAGAAGAGAAAGAAATTTAAACTCTTCTTCTTCTTAATTGCCAACTAAACTGAAAATTACTTGTGTCCACATATGTCCATGGATCCCTGTTCCTGATACAGGAAGTTTCCAAATGCAGTCTTATTTCTAAACACTGAAATCCAGAAACTGGGAATCTTGGATGAAATATTTTTCAAAAATAGGTCTTCTCTTTGAACAAAAAATAAGAGGAAGACTTAGCTTTAAAATCAAAGAACAAAGATGTTTCCAATTTTTTTAGGCTTATTTTTAGTTAAAATTTGGTGTGTGGTGGGGGTTATTACTGAAAAAAACCCCACCCTAAACTAAACAACTTTGGAAAACAGCCTGAAACTCTACCATCTAAACAGTATGACAAGTCAAATTTTCAGAATACCAGAGGACATTTCACTTAATCTTTGGCATTTATATAACCTAAGGCAAGGTGTTTGATTTGCCTGTGTTCATTTTCCTCTCTTCATGGAACATATTAAACCCCCTGGTTAAAGATGCTGAGTGAACCTATGAGAAGACCCAGAACTAGCTTAATCCAGAAGAACAGACTGGTGTACTCAGGATGCAAACATCTTGCATGGCCACAAAACAACCACAGAGGCAGAAATTATAAAGTGCAGTTGCCTACCATCTCCACAGGGAGACACACTGCAGTATTCCCAGGTCACAGCTGGATCCTTTGTGTAGCACCAGGGACGCTCGTTCTCACCTCCTGGATTGCGGCAGTAATTCTCAGCATCAAACAGCTCAGGGAAAACCTGAGGAGTCCTCCTGTGCAAATGGGGAGACTTGGGGGTGGAAGCAAATTGTATTAGTATTTCAGCATAATTTTCCCTGCTATTATTATTAAAACAAAATGAAAAAGCCTAAAGGAGTTTGAGAGCCTTTCTTGAAACAGCCTTTCAGTTGCCTGAAATGACAAACTCATCTTGACACAGTATGGGGAACTCCCAGATTGAAATATGATGAGATTGTAAAATACCAGTGAGCTCAAGAATGAAGGCAACCTGTTCCCCGCTCATCCCTTTCATTGAGACTGGGCTGTCTGACTCTGAGAAACTCCTTGGAAATCAAGCCTCAAGCACAACTCTCCATTTGGTGGATCTCACACTGACACCCACCTGATCACTCCACTTCTGGCAGGGAATGCCAGATGCTGTGACATTGGCCATGCCCTGGTAAAACTGGCCATTGCCACTGTAGCAAGTCCCTGGGAGTGGGAAAAAAAAAAAAAAAAAAGCAAACATGAGGTCAAGGCATTTCAGACCATGTCCTGCAGCAGAGAATCACAAGAATAAAGTCCATGTCGTTACATGAGATCTGACAGTGTCAGATATGAAGCACACAGAGGACTAGACAACACAGAAGGGGTACTGCTTAGCCTCCTGTTTACACTCTAATGGATTTTGCACTCAATACATAGAAGGAAATCTGGTAAAACTTCAAAGAGCAGCTCCTGCAACTCTCTCAGATTGAGAAAACAGGCCATGGGCCTGTGATAGTTGAGCTGCAGCTACTTAGTTCACAGTACATCATGTACAAAGTGCAGGGCTGAACCATACTGAACCCACCCAAGCCATACCAAGGCAGAAAACAAATCCCAGCACTGGTTCCATGATCCACAGCCTGCATTCTTACTAGGGCACTAATAGGAAGACACTCATGTTCCTCAAGTTTGAAACAGGGGGCTCGGATTTATAAAATTGCCCTCCTCCTGCATCTGTACAGTGCTCATCCTCTTTGATTATTTGGAAACAGTCTATGGTTTTCAGCATGCATGGAAACTATACCCTGAAGTATGATCTGAAGGAATGTTATCAATGTTCTTTATAATGAAGACAGTGCATATACAGGGCTTGTTCCAGCTTGTCTTGGTTTAGGAAAAATTAGGCAGGAAGTCTTGATATTTTACTGCCAGAATATGTGCGAATGTCCTCGTAGGGCATATATACTCACATACACCTGTCTCATAGGAGAGTTTAATGCATGCTGGCATAATCTAGGAAGCAGAAAGTAGAGGAGATGCAACCTTACACATTTCAATATATAATAGCTAATTTCTAAACTCAGCTGAGCTGAGGCTAACATTGTGATAGATGGCATATATTAGAGTCCACTGCATTGTTAGCCTTGGTAAAAGATTAACAAACCGGCAAATTGTTCTGTCATCATTTTATTTTCTATTATGTTTTGAATCTCACAGCTCAAGAAAAAGGAAGAACAAAAGGAAACATGATGTGTTCCAAAATAATGACTTTTTTTAGCAAGTATTTTTCATCTTCCTAAAAGCTTTGCAAAAGGAATGACCCAAATTTGGCACAAAACTACGTGTCTTTGCAGATTGTACTCTTTCTCATGCACAAGGACCATAGTCAACACACTGTCATGACTATCTGCTGTTTTCTTCTTGCATCACACACTGCACTCAGGATTGCAGTTATATATTGTGACAGACTCTTAGCTTACTGAAGTTTCACCAGGTAGCAGGCACTATACACACTGCCTTTAAAGTGTTAACTCCAGGGAAGTGAGCTTAAACTAAGGATCAAGTTCCTGCAGCCCTGAGGCATCCAAACTTCATCCTGACTCATCATCCACTTCAGTAGAGGAGTGATCATGGACTTTATGGGAACATTTCAACCCATCACAAATGCAAAGTAAAATACTCTAATGTGGATTTCTTTGACTGATACATAAATACCATATATGATTCACATCTGCATTAAGATAGCACACCCCACATGACTGGCACCTGTAACTCTGAAGAGGTGTACAATCTTGTTAAGCTGTGTGGAACATACTTGTGTACCTGACCCCAGATTTTTACTCATTTTACATTCAAAGGCAAGGAAGGCAGTACCTGAAACAAGCCTCATGACACAGCTAGTAATAAACATGAAAAGATTTGCACAGATCTGAAATAAATGTCAGTGGGACACCTTAAAAGATTAATGTGGGGAGATTTAGGGGCAAGAGGAACACTAAGAAAGAACCTCTGAATTCATCATAATTTGGGAATGCAGATGCTTTCATAGACTGTCTTGTTACAATGGGAGGGAATAATATAGCTGGTTCATCTGGGCATTAATGAATAATTTGATAGCAAGCTAGAAAACAGTTCAGTCCATGCTCAACAAACCCTTGTGCACATAACAGTGGGTATAAAGTAAAAAAGAGGGAACAATATTAATAAAATGTTACTGTTATATCTTCCTCATTCATGACTGAATATTGCACATCTATGTAATGCCACTCTGGGAAAATGCTGTGGAAGCTGAATAAGAAAGGTCATGCATACACAGGAGACAGAAGATATGCCCTGAAACATCTCTGGGGAGACTGAAGTGATCCCATAGATATTCTGCTCATTTGCTGACACCCCTCTCTTGTGGTCCCTCCACCAGGGCAGGGATGGCTGCACTTGCAGGCTGCAGGCACTGACCCAGAGGGTGCTGAAGCCCTTGTTTCCATGTATACATCATCAGGCGCCTATTCTTGGGTTGTCAGGTGGAGCCAAGGTCTTTCTATGAAAGATGAGGCAAGTTCAGTGGCTGAGCTTGAAACTGCATTTGCACATGAGTGGAAGAGTTGAGTGTGGGTGTTTCAGCCATGACCAGCAGCTGGGTAGGAGCCTGACATAAGTCAAAGCAGCACTGCAGGGAATGTCTGGGTCTCACTTCTGGTCATGGGAGGTTCATACAAGAAACAGCCAAACTTCAGAGGTGATTTCAGGAGAGTGCTGGAAACTGAAGGCTTGCAAGGCCAGCCTGACATAGGTAACCATGTTGTTTATGTATAAGGCTGGGACAACCTCAGAATCAGAAATACAAATACGGGTAGAGGAGAATGAGAGGCAATGGGTAGAAAGAAAAGGAAACAGCTAGAGGGAATGGTACCATCTAAAACCACCATTCCTCTCTTATAAAAAGTTACCAGCCCATGGTCTTCCTGACCTCCAAAGACCTCAAAATGTGTTTCCCATGCCTTGGACATGGAAACCCAGGCATTCCTCAGTAATAACCTAAATTCAGCCAGCCAGAAACAGCAGAAAACAAAAAAATACTGCGCAAATGGCAGCTTCAATGAAGAATATTATGTCTATGTCTAAAAACATAGAGTCTGGAGCGGTCTACTTACTGGTCACGTTCTCCTTCTTAAAATCTGTAAAAAGACAAGACAAGATGTGAGGAGGGATTATTCAGAATTCAGTATCACTGCATGGTCACTTAGAAGCACATTACAGGAAAAAGTTCCCTCCCTAGCAGTGCTTAAACAGCTTGTTTCTTTGCAAAGGCACCTGAGTGGCAATTTTGCAATCATTAAGACTTTTTTTGAGATTAAATAAAGATCCAGGCTTTATTTACTTGAGGGATTTTTCCCAAACCCCAGTTGCATGAGAGAGGCAAACAGCCAAAGCAGCTATCATAATTCCATGCACAGGTGCTGACAGGACAGTAACCACCATCGGCTTTTACTTTAATTGCAAATTATGGAATACCTTTCCCCTCTCCCTCACCAAGAACACAATGCTCTTGGCAATCAGCAGCATGAGCCACCTTACCAAAGAAAGGAATGCGGGTGCAAGAGCTGGGATTCTGGTGCAGGCTGGGCAACCTGTTGCATTCAGGAAGAGTAAGCAGCATCAGCCCTGGCTTGTAAATCCCCTTCTGAGAGTTCTCCTCCATTGAGAGCCATTCCTTAAAGCAGTAGAGATCCTTTACAGCAAGGCAATTCTCTCTACATCGTTTTGCAAAAAACAATGAAATACAGTTGTCAATGGCTTGAAAAAAATGTCTGCACTTAGCAGGGATGTTCAGAGGTTATGCAGGCTGACAGAAATCCATTAATGGGGTGACACTTCTTTAAAGAAAGTCTGCCTGGCTCATAAACCATAAAGGAAACTGTATGAAATACATCAGCTTCCTTTAAGAAACATACAAACCTACATTTTTAATAAAGCAGGGTTATGCTCCAAACACATGCATCAAGCTAAAAGGAATTAATTCCTATCTTTTTCTAAGTTTTTTTAACATCTTCTAGTAATAAACTTCAGAGATTCATAGAACAGTTTGTGTTGGAAGAAACACCAAAGGTCATCTAGTTCCAACTTCCTGCCATGGAAAGGGCAACTTCCACTGGACCAGGTCGCACAAAGCCCCATCTAAACTGGCCTTGGACACTTCCAGAGATGGGGCATCCACAGCTTCCTTGGGCCACCTGTGTCAGTGTCTCACTACCCTCACTGTAAATAATTTCTTCCTATTATCTAATCTATACCTATTCTCTTTCAGTTTGAAGACATTACCCCTCATCCTGTCACTATTGTAAATAGTCTCCCTCTCATTTCTAGAGTTAGAATTTTTCAATGTATTCTAAAAATCTCACTTGGCTTCTATAAATTGTACATTGAAGTGTCATCTACTAAAAGCAAGAGGTGAGTTGCACTTCTTAACCTTCTTATATTAAACATTTGCATACACTTTTAATTTCACTGTATAAAAAAATAGATTTTTTTTTTTGCATGTCTCCACAGGCAGCTTTAAATTCAATTTTTCTCAGTAGATATCTGCAGTAAAAGCTTTAGATTGCCTGGTAAAAAAAGTGGCCTGTCTCTCACCTAATGTATTACCTCTGAATATGAAACATTCACTGACAAGAAGTGCTTTGTATGTTTAAATGGGCCTTATATGAGAAGTATGCTCTTGTTTGTGAACAAGAGCAAGGCAGAAATACCTGCACTAGGAAAAAAGAAAAGGTAAAAAAAAAAAAAAAGAGAAAACACACCATACTGAGAAGTTTGTAGATTTGTTGTATTGTCAATTTATCAGTGATTTGCTTATTTATGTAGCCATTCTTGAAAGCCTGGGTTACAAAATCAACTTTGAGGTCATGTGCAGAGATTTCTTTTGCACAGATCAGCTGAAGTCTTTCCCAGATCCATAACTTTTCCAATCATCTCACAATGATGCAGAAAGAGAAAGGTATTTCTGGGGTCTGTGGTGAAGGATTTAGTCAAATCCAACACCTGGTGGGTTGATGAAATCTCTTTAATTATACAATGGTTTTGGCAAGAGCAAACTGGTGAGTTTCAGCAATGGCTAACAACACCACGAACCCTCTAAAGCACCTGAAGGATGGAGGTCACTGCAAATTCTACCAGAATAACAGCTTTTCTGCAATAGTAATGGATGCCCTTCAATTCAGCAGGCTGAAGTCATCAACGCCCAGCTGCTCTGTGCTTGGTTTTAGCTAGTCCTGGTTTATTCCTTCCTCCCATCCATGGAAGCCAGAATGCAGCCAGATGGAAAATTTATCCTTTTTATGTTAAAAACAACATGTGGAACAGGAATGACCCTGTGAAGTAAAGAAATACTTAGATAGGGAAATGAGACAAACTTGTGTTTGAAGCACTGGATGAGACTTGGGAGATCTGGATTGAATTAGCTCTGTTCATTCCTGGATCCTGAGCATAACTAACATAACATAATTATCCCTAACGTAAGTCCTTTATTTGGTGTTCAATTGCAAAATGCAAAAGACTATTCTTCTGCAATGTCATCTGCTGCAGGGTTAAAAGAAGGTTATCTGCACCCTGGAAGAATGGTAAAGCAGGCAGGGGGAGGGATGGTCAGTCATCTCTAGCTGGGTTCATATCGTTGTTGTAGCGCCTGAGCAAGGAGAGCTTGCTGAGGTCACATGCAAAGATTACTTCAGGTTATTATTAGAAAAGTTATGTCATGTAAATGACAGATGTACAAAGAACAGTAATGGCAGAAGACAGCAAGTGTGCCAGTAGTATTTCTAGGGACCACAAGAGACTATGTAAGAGGAGGTGGGGACACACAAACCCAAACAGAGACTTCCCCCAACACAAGTTCTCTACAACCTGATCACTTCTTATCAACAGTGACTGAAACAGTAGTTGGGGGTACTTCTGCTGTTGCATAGCAGCCAGAGACAAGAGGCAGATGTAAACGAGAATTATGAGATGAGACATCACTTTCCCTTAAGAACTCTCATTTTAATCAATTTGCATCTAAATTTACATTAAGTGAACTTTTCCCATGTGGTTTTCTTCTGTTTCATTTCGTCTTGTTTTGTCCCTGGATTACTTTTACAAAAGCTTTACCCAGCCTGTCAGTTGTTGTTCTTGCTAGCTAGCTTCCAAACCAAATGAGTATTAAAAAAACAACATAGAAAGAGAAAAACTGGTGCAGAAAACAAATAATAAGATAAAAATACATGGACGTACATGGAGGGCAGTATGTCCCTCAAAAACTGGGAGAACTCTCCCACATCTGAGAGAGTTAAATTTTTGCTCATGGAGTATTTCATCTGAAAACTTGTGTAGTCTAGCCAGTTTCTGCAGAAAACTATAAAGTTGTCAGTAAAAAGTAGTTAAGAGAACTGGAAAGTAACCAAGACCATGTGAGATGTGTTCAAGAGCCCCCAGACCTCTCTATTAAGAACTATATATTAGATGTTTGAGTTATCAAAAAGAGTATTGGGCTCTGGAAGAACTGCTGTCCAGCTGATGTTCTTTGAGGACAGGAATTGGGAAGGATGCTATTCCAGGACTCTTCTTAGGAAGAAAATTAAAATTGGGGGTCAGGGGAGTGGAGAGAAAGGAGGAAGGAATAATTAATAAAAAACAACACTTACTCATGAAGAAAAATGGTTCCAGGCAAGCCCATTAGACACATTTGCAAATGCTGTAACTGTTAGCTCAGGTGCCATAAAGATCAAGGGCATATTTATGTTGGTTTATATAATTCTGACTTTAGAAGTGCCCCAGAAGTACAGGTCTTCAGTCAAATCACTGTGAGTTCTGGTCCTGCAGGGCCACTCATGAGCAGGGGTAAATGAAGCAAGGCTGCGATGTAACTGAAATACCTTGCAGAGCAATGTGCAAAACCCTTAGCTGACTGATGTACTGTGCATGTGTGGCTGAGGTATAAATACTGTCAGAGATCTTGAAAAAAACCAAAGAGATTATGTATTTAAGGGCAGAATGACAAAGAGCAGAATACTGAAGTGGCAGGGACATGCCTGCCAGCAAAATGCAAATCGTAGTACTTGGCTGCATGATTATCTCTGGATGCTTGCACATAATCTTCTTCCATAGGATGTATGCCACTCCTGTGTCAATGGTCAAATACTAGGCAGCATAGGTACCAAACAGAAAACTAAATGTATGGTCAATACTCACACTGGGATTTTCCTCTGCTTTTTTTTAGAGATATTAAGGGAGGAGCAACAAAAAAGTCCCGATTACAAAAGCAAAATGCTGCTGATTGTCCCAGAAAGCCCCTACATAACTGGAGAAATTATTGCCATTAGACATCTGGCCCAAGTCCAGCAAGCAGTGTGCTTGCCATATCTGTAGAAAAGACTTTTATTTTATTTGAGATACTAGAGTTGGGGCTACTCTTCCAATAAACACAGATTTGAATAGTATTTTAAAATGTGTTTCAAGGAAGACAAGAACGAAGCAGTGCACTTTAGGCAGGGATGTCAGGTGCCGAAATGTGAAAAGGGTAATTACTAGTTTTTTAGGGGCTGAATATGTCAGGAAAAAAGAAAGCTTCACCCTGGTATATTTGGGGGGCTGTCCTCTGCAAAGCACACCAAGCAATCATAATTCCATTGTAGTTAGAAATAACTAAACCTGGACAGGGCAGAAGAGAAAAATCTTTGTGCAGAGCTTGGAAAAATCTGTTTTATTCGAGTCAAAGAATCTGGGAAAGATGTAAATGTCACTTCAAAGAGGAAAGGAAGAAACTCGCCTCCATGACCATGGTGGGAGGACAAGGAATGAGGGAAGGACTGCTTGGGAGGTTGCATAGGGAGGCAGAAATGTCTGTCACTGGGATGTGTTTACAAATACCTGTCAACAGTAGATTAGCTACAGTAAGAGATGCTTTGGGCTCCTCAGGGTCCCTGTCAGCCCAATTTCAATGCACAGTTATCGGCATATAGAAGGACACAATAACCACATTGGAGTTTTAGCTAATCAGGTACAATTACATAGGCAATGTCTCTGGTCTCATCATTTTTGCAACGTTTTTGTCATAGCAGGAAGTGCTAAATGATTGACGTATTGCCTTGGACAGATCTGTTGCATGTTCTGGAGCCACATTTAGTCAAAATTTCAAAGAAGCAATTGCTCTTTATAATAATATATATATATACACACACAACATATACATACACACACACATATATATCATACACACACACACACAACACACACACACACACACACACACACACACACACACACATATATATATATATACACACATATGTATATATATACTGGCCTAGTAAGATTTAACAGATAACAATATGTTAATTATTGAAACTGCTTCTGTAATTCAAATAGATACTTCTTTTCAACACTGTCCTCCAAACACCTGATACAATGTATAGGTCTGGACTTCAAATTCTGACCATACGGTATCAATGAGCACAGTGGGAGGTGAATCAGTCTGTGTGTACAGAGGATAGAGCAAAGGGAAAACCTGTGCAAACCTAGAGGGCCCAGCTTCCCTAAGCTTCACTTGCGACTGCAAGTCTGGACAGTCCCTCACCACTCCCCTGCTGCATATACATCCCCATGAAATGAAAGTGAAATATGAGCATGTTTTTCTTCATTTACCTGCACACTGGTTTTGGAGCTGGCCCAGCTCCCGAGGGATTGCACTCCTGGAAGATGTAGTTACACAGCAGAGACTCAGCAGCCGGTTGGCAGAATGAACTCACCATTTTCAGTTCAGTCCAGGCAGTGTGCACAAGCAGCTCTTGGGTCTCCTCTGGGTCAGCATACGAGGAGTTGAAGAAAACAAGAGCATTCTTCGCCAAGATAGCACTACACACCTCACCTCTGTATGTGCTGCAGTAGCCTGCATCACCCTTGTACAGCTTGCTGTCAAGGACAAGAGCACACACACAGTAAGCTCACAGATCTAAACAGCTGCATGAGCACAATGGCCCTGTTTCTGAATAAAGTGGCATGTGTTAGGCTAACAGAGGGCAGAGGAGATGGTAGGTATTTATAACCACTAAACCCAGCTAGTATAATTCAAGAAAGAAACATCTACAAGGTATGCTGGTGCAAGCCCAGGTGAGCTCCAGGGATGAGGCTCTGACCAAGTGTTGTTAACATTATAAATGGACTAAAGATTGAGCAATCACACCGAATCATGACCCAGCATGGCCCCTCATCCTGCCCCTAGGCTCTAATGGGAAAATATTTTACTTTCCTGCTTCCTGCAGTAGGGATCAGCCATGCTGCTTGCTGCAGTCCTGTGAGAGTTCAGGATTTTTCACTCTGTTATCTAACAAGAGTTAGTTAATTTAAGATAGACTTAATGAGCAGGAGCCAGGTAAGTTCAATCCGTCATGTGTTAGGGAATTTTTCACAAGATCAGACCAAGCTCCTGCCCACCTTCCTCAGTTCCTGCACCACTCCTGACGCTGCCCGTCTTCCACACATTTAGCTGGGGGACTTAGAGATGAAGAAGGCACAAGTCTCTGTATTTTTGTTCCTAGTGTTTCTCTGCAAAGTGCATTTTCTCTCTTCACCACATCTCCCATTATGCAAAGTCCTGCCACATAGCATGGAGACAGAGCTATGCAGGAACAATAAAAATCATAGTAGGGTCATCTCCTTTGAGATCCATCTTTCCCATGTTTTTGCATCTAGAAGGACATCTCTCTCCCCACTCCCTCCCTTCTTCCCCGTAGTCATCAAAAGGGAGCAGCAGGATAAGGGCAATGCACAGGTCAGCCATGTTTCCAGTAGCTCCCACGGTCACCCGAGAACAGCAAGGACTACGGGTGAGGAGGTGCCCTCTGCCTAGGCAGCCCATGGGATGCAGTGTCCTTGATAAGGGAGGCAAAGCTGGGAAAACAGAGTCTCTGTGTGTGGGGAATGGCCAAAACAAGGCAGGGAGAAGGGCTAGGCGCAGCTGTCCCCGCTGCTCATTCAGTCAGTGTAACTGGGGTCAGAGAGTTCAATTCACAACACGCCAACCATTTGGAGCAGTCAACAGAGCTACTTGTAATCTTTGCCTTTTATTTCTTTCCCCTGTCCAAATAATCACCCATTGTTAACTCCTGGGCTTCTTGCTGTTATTTCTTTAGAAAACTGGAGGTACATGGACAAGGGATTACATAGGATGCTTACATTTCTGTTCTTCAGATGCTGTTCTCTGCAGATGACACTCCCTGGCCCTGTTTTAGTTGCTGTTTTGGGCTCCCTGTGAATTTTTTCTCTAATTTTTTTTCTGTATCACATTGGATGAAAAATACAGGAAGGCGCCAATCCCTTGAGGTTTAACAAAATGGCAGTGATGCTCTGACACTGCATCATCCCAGGTTCCATAGACACACTTTCATGTGACACAGGAGTCCCACAGCATGCTGTACTACTCTCACTGCCATCTCCCCAGCCCACAGAAGGTTTCCCCAAAGCAATGCACTGATACCAGCACCTTGCTAGAACTGTTTTTGGCATGGCAGGGGTCATGTTATTTACATTTTCCTGATGATTCCTATTGTGCTTAATCTGAAAGTTGCATTCTTCCTGTGCTCCAGGGGCAAAAGCAGAGACTGGTGTGCATGGGGCAGCTGTGTTGCTGACTTCAGGGAGCTGCAGAGGCAGACTGAGAAGAGTTAACAGTGCTAACAATATTTTCCTTGCTTTTCTAAAATATGCAAGGAGATACAGATCAAGTTGTCATGGAGAAGTAGCAACATGTTTCTCAAAATGGTTTATCATATAAAGGGAATGTCATTCAGCAAATGTCAAAACCTATGGGACGGATGGGCTGAGCACTTGATCTGTGTCCCCATGCCTGTCATACTGACATGGGTGCAGGTATAAGGCATAAGTCAGCCATCATCATTGGGTGGTCATTTAAGCACTTACAAACTTCCTGAACAAATCTTGCAAGCTCCTGTGATGGAGGCAATAGCCTTTTCAGGGAGTCTATGATAGTAAATTGGCAAAGCCATTTGCTCAGACTTTTCCAGTCTCTGCTCTTTTCTGTGATGGCCAGAAACTCACAACTTATCTCCCAGGCTAACATTCTCATTTTCTTTCCAGACTGATCAGCCAGTGAAGTATGTAGAAACATGGAAAGATTCTAAAGACGAAAAGCCAGCTAAATTGTTCAGTCCCGCAAAAATTACTAAGCAGAAGTTCATTTCTTGTCACATATAAGAGGCTTTATTCATCCATAACTCTGCTTAGAACAAATATAACCTTCTCTTGCCCTAATCTGGTAACCACCAAACCAAATTAAATTTATTAACTATGAACAGGCAGGAGTTTAACCTGCCATGAAAACTTAAAATGTCAAGGGAAACCATGGATCTGTAACTGAACAGAATTTCCTTCAGAATATACTTCCCACTACCATATTTCAAACACCCTTACTGCTAGCTTGACTCAAAACCATCATTATCTACCCAAGATCAGTCTCCAATTATGCCTCTGTAAAGGAGCTCAGTGATCCCTTTGGTTGAACCTCATCTGCACAGTTGGCATTCAGAAACCCTACCCGTTCATTTAAGACAAATTAACCAAACCCCCTTGGTTCATCATTCTTCTTCTCCCCACCATAAAGAGCCTCCACAAAACCACAGAAAGTCATTCTTACCTCCATTCTGCCAAGAGACACCAGATCCAGGAATTGTGATGAACGAGGAGAAAGAAGAAAATTGGAAAAGACGTCAGTGATATTTCATTGTTTCCTCTGAGATGCATAAGTCAAGATTTACATGCTAGGAAATGTGTCTTACAACAGTAAGCTGTAGTTAAAAAAACCCCTAAATTCTGTTCCTTTTGCTGTATCTTCTTGTGGGGAAGAAAAGATGGCCAACACTGAACACTGTAAAGTGAGCAAGAATGAGAAGAAAGTGGGTTGTTGATGCAGTGTGAGCTGAAGTGGACTCTTCCACCATAAACCCACACTTTTGTCCTGATCCTTTGGGTCCTATGTAACCATACCAAGGATCCTATACTTTGCTGGGTATAGGTATGCATACCCAGCAGATAGCATCCTCTGTTTAAGCCACACAGATACCCATTAGTTCAGAGGCAGCAGCTGTAACAAGTAGGAGAAGCCAGGGCTGGAAGTGCAGCACTGTTGCACAGCAGTGGCCCCAGCTTGCTGTGCTACTAGGAGTTGGGCAGTGCCAGCACAGGGAGGAGGCACTGGGCATTAGCCGAGGACCAGGGCACCTCTGCCCTGAGAGCCTTGTAAGCTGGGACAAGGCCAAGGCAGTCTCCTGCTCAGGTCTATGGGGGAGTTCTCTTCCTGCTGAGCACACACAGCCTGGAAGAGTACAACTTCCATCAGCCCAAAGAACCTGTCCACTCCACTGCATTTGTAGGGTTCAGATTCACCTGGGCTAAAAGGAGAAATGGGGATGGGAAATACAACAACAAGTGATGAGTACCTTATGGGACAGAGCTTCCATCTAGGCTTCAATGTCCAGTAAGAAAGGGCATGATTTTCTCAAGAAAGCAGAAACTAAGCCACAGAGAGATTAAGTGCCTGCCTGGTTAAAAGCAGGACCAGGGCTACCATCCCATGTCCTATGTTATTTCTCTTTCCTCTAACTAAATCCCCCTGCCTGTCCAAAGAGGGATGGGACAAGCTGCCACCTTTCTCTCTGTATGACAAATGCTGTTAGTTAGCTCTGGCAGAGGTATTTCTCCTCTTTGAAAATTCATTTTCACATTTGGGAGAATGTCTCTGAGAGAAGAGTTATCTTCAGGCAAGTCAGGGTACTGCTCTGATAGCTACTACCCTGCTTTCTGGATGCCAACCCCTTGTGAAGCTGAACTGCTTGAAACTATTTTCACTTTGCTGTTAGATGATACGAATGCTTGGTCATGGCCACAACTTCCTGCACATGGATGAACTTACCAAGTGTGCTTCTGGGACACAAAGTACAAGACAGCATCAAACATTCAGGAAATGTCAGCTATGCCAATCTCCAAAGTGTAAGAGTATATGAGGAAATAGCCTGGTGGAGGATGTACTTGGACTCAAATTTAGGCCCCTGCAAACTGTCAGCTCTCCAAGGCTTCCCCTCTTCCTCCAGAGTACTCCACACCCCTTTCCTCTTCCCCAGAAGGAAAGGCTAAAAAAATTACTGGCTTCTTTTTTTCCCTGCATACCTGAAATGCTGACAGTTGCTGCTGCTTTTGCTGCTCCAAAAGTTTTGCTGTGCTTGTTTGTGGCAAGACAAGTGAACAGGCCAGGTCGGGTGACATATACTTGCAGTCTGGAATCAACCACTCTGTCTTTGACACTTTCTGCTATAGACCCTGCAGAAACCTAAAAGAGTGAAAGCCCAGTGCAGTAATATTTCCAACAAAGACACAAGCAGGAAAACCAAGGGAAAATCTAAGAGACAGATTCCAAACATTTAAATTAGCAGAGGAAGATGTGGCAAGGAGACAAAAGTGGCGGAGAAGTAAAGCTGCTGGAGTTTCTTTGGTGCTTTCACAGCAGCTGACTTCACACACAAAAATAAATGTTAAAAGGTCTCTCCTATTTCACACTTCAGCAATACTTTTGCAATTAGGTTTCAGTTCAAGAGGGTCATAGTCACAATTTGGTTTATGTAATTGAGCTGGCTAATTACTACAAGGCTTCTTAATAGGAGATTGTAAGCCTCCTTATGCCTTAGCAAAGAACAGCACGAGACTTGCAAAATAGTTTGGAAGTCATTGATTCTGGATTAACCAT
Organism: Sitta carolinensis; assembly: GCA_032173965.1. Classification (NCBI taxonomy): domain Eukaryota; kingdom Metazoa; phylum Chordata; class Aves; order Passeriformes; family Sittidae; genus Sitta; species Sitta carolinensis. The sequence goes on from CM063313.1 coordinate 55,037,202, forward strand.
TCCCATACTCTCAAAAGAGTCATGAGCAAAGAAAGTGCTCTGGTTCCAATACTTCTGCAGATATCTGGTAGATTTTCTTATCTTGCAACTAGAAATATGGAAGGGGCTGCAATATAATGATTTTGGCTGGCTGTTTTCCCAGATCAATAATTCCCCATTAAATGAGATTGAGACCTGCTTTTTTTGGCCAGCTGGGCTTGATTTACCATCAAGTCTTTCCTGCCAACATGGCATTCATTAAAGTAGGAGACCATGGTACATACAGACACTATCTTGCAAAGGCAGTTATAAAGGGAGCATTGCCTGCTCTAATCTTCATACTGATAGGAAACATCAAATGTAATTCAAGTGATATATGCTGCCTGTGGATCCCATAGGTGTGACCTGACTCTAAAGACATAGCAGATTGTCTCCGTGGATCTGCCCCTGCAAAGCACTCTATCTACACATGTAACTAAGACAGAGATATCAATCTGACCTCCCTGGAGGTTAGTAAAAATCTGCTTTCAATGAAATCTTACTTTGAAGTGAAATACCCATAGATATTGACAGCAATCATTGAAAAAGCAGTAGGGAACTCATCAGTATTTTAACATGTCTTGCAAGCAAATTGAATTATCTATGGAAAAAATGCTGGAAAGAATATATTTGTTTTGCCTCGCTCAGAGTCAGATTGGAGTTCTGGTGAGAGCAAGTTCATGGGAAGAAATCATTAAAAAATTAGACCAGCATAGTTTGTAAGTAGTGCACAAGGTATGTCAGTCACTGTACAATCAGTTCAAGAGGGTGGGAGCCCGGGGAATATTTTTTCACAGATATCTCTTCTGTTTACAGGGATGCTCAAATTTCATTTTAGAATCCTTTTCTCTCCAGAAACCACTCAGCACTAAAATAGTGCAGGAACTTCTCAGTAGGAAGGAGGTATTTCCTATAGACCACCCCTGTGTTCCAGCATCTTAGTGGGTGGCTGCTTGCCATGAGCAGCTTGTGCTAATCCAGTCTTCTCTCCCATTTGGCTTCTCAGGCCTCAGGTGTACCAAATATGGCAGCACTGGACTGTGCCTGCTGAGCACAGATAACTGGGATTGTTCATTTGGCTAGGGACAAAGAAGGAAGAAGGCTTATTCCTGCAAGCAGTACAAGCAGAATAACATGTACACTGGAAAATCACAGGCAGTGGTGCCTAGGACTTCCATACTGATCATCTGTTGTTTTCTTTACTGGAAGCTTCAAGATGTTCCCTTGTGTTAATTGATCCTTTTCAAGCACATTTCCTGAGATTTCTGTCTCCAGATGTTCTCTTTTTAGCCTTTAAAACATCATCTCAGCTACCAGGAAATCAGAGACCTCTTCATTTCTTCACATCTGGCTCATTTATTCCTGGATATGTGGAAAACTACATTATAAGGTCCATGATGCCCTGTAGTGCATGGCAGGAGGAAAATTAATTGTGCTTCTATTTAGATAGGCCAGGCAGCTGCTGCACAGAGGCGTTTCCACCCTCCTCTTCCAGGGCAGCTCAGTAAGCTCAGCAGACTCCTGTTCTTTGAGCCTCCAATTACAGGTCAGTTTTCAGAGACCATAATGTCACAGTTGTGCTGCATTTTCAAATGATTCACCATTGCTTTGAACCAGCCCTCAAATTCACTATATCCACTGGTTTCTGGTACACTGATGCTCCCAGAGATGGGCTCTCGTAAACATTTCCTTGCCCTATTTAAGGTGAGTCAATCTGGAGCACTACCCTCCTGGGACTGGGCTATGCCTTTCAGACAGGAATGGGGCAGAGCAAAAATGACAAGCCAGGCAGTGTCCCAGGCAGGGCCTGAGCATTATCTCATGTACCTCAGCTCTCTGTGGCATTGGTATCTCGGCAGAGCACATATCTGCACTCTGGAAATATACTGCTCTTGCCAGGCACCCCAGACCCCTGCAAAAGGTTTCATTCCCTGTGGGGAAGAAATCTTAAATTAACGCCTGCAATTGTCTCAAAATAAATATTGTCAGAAACCATTGAACACCCATGGGTCTCAGCAGAGGCTGATCTGATTCCTTTGCTGTTCTGCCAAGCAACATTGAGGGAATATAGAAATTTTGCCTTAATCAAACTGGAGGACATAATAAGGTATAAAGGAGGCAAGGAAGGCAAGACAGTCTGCAGAGTAGCCATGGGGTCTCATAACATGTTTTAATGTGTGGAAAGAGGAGATACAAACCAGGATGGTGATAGCCCCCTGAAGTCAGAACTAAGGGGATTTATTGGTCCTCTGGACAAGCAAGTCTACAGGAATGTTCAGGATCAGCCTGTGCTCAGAAGGACTCAGGGTTGACAGGAGGTCAGAGAGAAAGACCAAGGGCAAATTGCCAGCCTGCACTCAGCAGACACTCCACCTGCCTCCACAGAATCACGCCCTGTGGCTCACATCCTTTAGAAAGACCAAATAGCATATAAAACATGTTCACCTTAAGCACACAAAGACTAGAAGGAACCCATGGCAGGCTTGGACTGCAGAGCTGCGACAACTGTGGTGACCTGCTCAGTCCCACACGTACAATGCTAGGCATCAAGCGGGTCTTCAGTTCACTGAAATGAAGTCATTGCAGTAGCCTACACACAGGCATGAAAGCCAGTCAAATTAAAGCAACCACCCATATTAAGGGGTCAGCATCATTAGACCATGGAATCTTTCCTATGAGACACAGTGGATTTGCATCCCTCGGTGCCTGCCACTGAAGAGGGTGTGTCTTTCTTAAGAACATCCTTCTGGCTGGGGATAAATTGATAATTTATAATTGATAATTGATAAATTTCACATCACCTAGGTTAGTCTAGTAAATTTCGGATTCTCTTCTTCAAATATGCTGTGCATAATGCTGTTCCACAGGTATTTGACTCAAGATGGTTTGCTCTAACTCCTTGGTTTGTGTTACTCATACTACTAAAATATGCAATTTTGCCTTGTTATCGTTACCACATTATTAAAAAAGGAAAGGAAAGATAACAGCAGAATGCACAATAAAGTCCTAGAAATTCTGGCTTAGAGGAAGGTTGAGATGGTCTGAAGTACCCTTCATCTTGGGCTTTCCAGATTCTAAAAACTGAAGTCATACAACACCCTGGAGAAGTGGGGACAATGTTTTTCAGAGGAGAAAACTGCACCATAGGTATGAGCTTGACTCAACCAGTTTGAAAAAGAAAGTGCTGAGTTAGGAAGGAATAGAATCCACTGGTGCTGACTACCAGCCCTGTTGTGCTTCCAGCTGATAACAGTCCTCCAGCACCAAAAGCATGAAAAAGAGGCACTTACAGCTTTCCCATTTTCCAGCCAGGTGACAGTAGGGACTGGAAGGCCGGTTGCTGTGCACCGCAATGTCACCATGGACCCAAAGGTGATGTTTCGGGATTCAGGAGCCTTCAGGATTCTGGCAAACACTGTAAGAGAAGGTAAAGGTGTAAGTTGAATGATAATGTAAAGCTGAGGTTGGTGCTGACATGGGGATACTCCCTCCCCAGTGGGGAGTCACAGCTCCATGAAGAAAAGCAGAACATAAAACAGTTTTCCCAGGGAATGACAGTCTTTGGAGAGAGATGAGGAAGAGAAAAAAAGTATTCAGTGCAGTTGAACTTTGCACCTTACAGACCAAAAGTCTACCTCTGGAAATTTCTGTGTCAAGCCCACAGAGCCTTTCTGTGTCAAAGCCTCAGAGGAGCTAATGTGCAAGAAAACTAAGAGTGAAATCTTCAGTAGCATGCAGATGGAACAGCAAAAAAGCAGCAAGCAGTAGCTTCCATTCCCAGGATGTCCTCTTGTGAAACTTTGTCTAAACCATTAAGGACCACCAGTATGGACATGTGCTATGAAGGTTAAGGGTCAGATAAACTTCTCAGTCTGATTGCAGTGATTAAGAATTGCCACAGAGTGCTTCAAACACTGGATTTTCCACACAACAGGCAACTAAGAGGAAAGTATCTAACATCAAGCATCAAGTTATGAGAGAATGACTGGCAAAAAATTTAGGAAGTTGAGATTGCAGTGGAAAAGTAGATTTTTAAAGTAGCTTCTCATCTCTATAGCTCTTGCTTATTTTGTGGAAATATGGTTACTGGGCACCTTACAGATAAACATAATAAGCATTCCCTTCACACACACCCCTCCTTTTTTGTTCTGGTTGTTGTTTTTTGTTGTTGGGGGAGGTGTGTTGGGGAAAACAGGGGGACCGTCTGTCAGAAATAACAACTGAGGTATTTTTGCTGAAAACTTATTTTGATCCAGAAACACAACCCTGATGGTCTTCACAAGCTACTGTACTTGGACCACAGAGAGAAGAGCAGAGAAGAGAAATTTCCCACCTGGAACATTTGAGTTTTGACCTAAAATTTTTAATGGAAATTCCAGAATGTCTGTACAGAAACAGGCTCAATAGCACTGTCATTTCTTACTCAAATTTCTCATGCTTAGCGAGTAACACCTTCTGGACCACCCAGCAATGTCTAAAAGTCTCCATAAAAAATTTAATAAGCAAGGAAGTTTCTCTTGGAGTTGTCAGAAAAGCCTTCAATCTTGTTTGCCACTTTTATCTGTATGCTTCTCCTTATCAACATACCTCATATACCTCACTCTTCTGTTTGCCCTGTTCAGAATTAGAACATCTGTCCCCACTATTTGTGATGGGAAGGCTTTATCTAAAATTTCAGTTGAACTGAAAAAAAAAGTATATACTGTCCACATAGTCCTTCCACCCAGTTCTGAGCTAGTATGCAGCTGAGATTTGTTTTGACGAAAAGCCTAAAAACTGCTTTTGCTCATAGATAAGTAGCAGTAGGAGTTAATTTCAGCATAGAAATCTTTTTGTCATTCAATAAATTCTTGGTCAGGGGTTTTAAAGAAGATTAAGTTTAATGTCAGTGAAGTGAAAATGGCGGGAGGATAAATATTATATTGAGCTTCTTAATTATTCTGTGTGCTCCAAGCAATCCCACTGTCTGTGCTCAGTGTCACCTGCATAAAGTCAAAGCAGAGCAGCATCGGGCTTTTGCATCCCCTTACACCTCAGTGAGGCAGCAAGTATGAAGCTCCATCAGTAATAAGCAAAGCTGCAGTCACTGGCCAGAGGCTTTTCTCATGAATAATGAGAAAATGAAACCTTTGTCTGAAGGTTCACTTCAGGCCATTAACACCAGATGGTTAAGATGATTATGATGGTTATGGTGGTTATGAATTAGGACCCAAGTTTTGCAGGCTAAGCTCATAATTATTTTTATACTTCCTTTGGAGAAATACTAAACTTTGGGACCTGTCCTCTGGCAACAGTTACATTCACATGGCTCCTGCTGAAGCCAGCATGTTAGCTTCCAGAGTCAGAATACAGCCCTTGGTGCTTTTCTTATGCTGCCCAGTGTGGTGCTGGGACCCTTGCCCAGCTGATGCTGCTCTCTGACTCTACTGCTCAGATCCTGTCCAGTTCTGTTAATACCAAAGTCACAAATTACCAGCACCCCATTAGCTGATACTGGACGGTGGCACATATGTCCTCATCTGTACTAGCTGCTATCCCAAAATCTGCTAGGATCTTTCAGCCAGGAGTAAAAAAGACTCACTATGAAAATGGAAATAACATAGGCAGAGTGCAAAGCCACAGTAAGTGCTGTGGCTGGCCCAAGTCGTGCCTGGCATGGTGCCGATGAGGAGGTCAGAAAGCTGCATTCCTCTTCCCAGTGTCCAAACATCAGCACTGATCACTGCACTCAGTAGCCCAGCACTAGGTAAGCAGCTATGTGCCAGCATAGGGAAGGTAAAGCATGAGGTATCAGCTAAAGAAAGGTAAAATCCATTCTTAAAATCCTAAAACATCAAATACAGGGATAAAAAGTCCAGCAACAGCCCCTAAACATTCATATGTAGCAAGTACTGCAGGGAGGTATGGCTGAATAAAATTTGGCCTATAAGGAACTAAGCTGATTTCCAAAGTGTGGAAGAATTGAAATTCCTTCTATCCCCAGTGCTACAATGTACACTTTTCAAGACCTTCAAAATTGAAGTTGCAGATTTAATTCTTTACCGTTTCAGGTAGTTACATTCGCATGCTTTCAAATACTTTACCTAAGGTTTAGCTGTGTACCTTAAGTACATAGCTGTAGATGGTATTACTGGAATAAACTGGTGAGGGGGGGATTATATTATTTTATTTTTAAAGGAGAAATTTCCTGGGACAAGAGCCTGACTTTCTAGGGTCCCAACAGGTTTTGGAGCATGGCTGATTGGCTGATCCAGGGACATATTTTCCAAAGGGCTCTTAATCACTTTGGGAAACAGTATTATAAAAACCAGAATCAGCTAGTTCTTAACCACATAATCTATGGGTAGGTGATCGACACACTGACATTGACTTTAGTGCTGTGGGAAAGTCAGGATGGGATGCGTAAATGCAGCCAGTGTCACCATCCACCTGTGCAAAGCAGGGCAAGAAAACCAGGATGACCTCAGGGTCTGTTTTGGCAACTGCATGAGCAACAAAATCTGTCCTGTATCAAAATGGCAGAACACAGTCCCCACAGCTATGATTTTTCTGCCCCCTCCGTCACCTCCCCCACCCTCTAATTCCTCAAACAAAGAAAAGATACAAAGGCAAGGAAGAAATGGCAAATTTGATGATGATGTAACTGGCAGGAAGAGGTGGGTGAAAGGCAGGAAGAGGAAGGATCAGGAAATAGCAATAAATGTTTGTAAAATTCACATTTTTTGGTGGGCCCAGGACCTTGTCTTGTTCTCAATTTTCCTCAGACTGGAAATTCCCAACAATGAGGTGATTTCTAATACTTGCATTACTTGTCTGCCTTTTTCCACATCCTCCTGAATGTGCATTTTGCCCTTGCTTGTTTAGCTACATTATCGTTACAAGGTTAGCAACATTCTTGTCAATACCCCTGGGCTCTCTGCACTGGATTTACCCACAGGCATGCCAAAAAGCAGTTGGGGAAAGTGGGCAACGATAGGTTAATTTATTTATTCATTTTAGTGGAAAATAAAACAGAGGAGCTGTAAATTAAATCCAGAGAGCTAAAAGCTAAACCAGCATGTCAAATATCACTCCCAAGCCCCTTAATAAATGTATTTTTTTACAGCCTTGGTATATGATGTTCTGTGCACTGCAGGGCTCGCTAGGAGGTACCTGTGCCATGGCCAGCTGCTCTCATTTCTGAGAATTACATAACATCATCCAGTCCAAACAGTAGGGCTTTAATTCAGTCACAAAATTTTTATACTATAAAAAGATTAAAGCAGCATGCCCTCCCCTCTGCCTCCACATTGAATGGCTAACTCTTTCCAGGTGACTTTTTTTCCCCCCATTGCCTTTGACTGAGCTATGTATCATTTCCCAAGTTTGGGGTCTGGTCCCGTAGTCCTGGCAGATGCCTGCCTTAAGGCCTAATTTTTTGTTAAAGAAGGCTGGATTTGGCCAGTCACAACCAGACAGCTGTGTAAGTGGTCTGGGGCCATGCTGCTGCTTTGGGGAAAGGATAAAGTGATGCCCAGAGCACCCATGATGCCGTTAGATTGTTACCTTTTATCTTTTATATGTTCTCTGTATTCTTCACACATATATTTGTAACTCTGTCACTTATTGTATTAGTGACTAGCTTTCCTGGTAATTTTCCATGCCCTTTCCCCAGGAAGAAAGACAAAACAAATTCCAGAGCTCCAAGTCCTGGGAAGTGCATGGCCCCCATGCTATCTTGGTTATTCCTGGGAACCAAGGCTGAGAAAATCTCTTCAAGATACATTTTCATGGACAAAGTGCAGTTAGTGCTGAGGGGGACACTCCAGAGAAGGGGCTTGACCTGGGGGTTGATACAACAAGTAGTTGCATCACTACTTGTCCTCCTAATAGATGATTTTACCAATTATGCTGATTTTCTAAAACCTGTAAAAAGGTACTCAGCCCTGGGAGAGTGGGTTTTTGTTGACATCTTTCCATAACTGTCCCAAAGGCCTCCAAATAAAGATCCATTCTTCTATCACCTCTTTACTAAAATTATCTCAAGTTTCATTTCCAGGTTGGGAAAAAGGCAACACCTGGACTAGTCAAGAACTAGTTTTTGGGTTGTGATGTAGGTTGCTTTTTATCCAGAGGCCACAGTTGCTTTGATGAACCCTGTATTTGAGAGAATATGAGCAACATTTTCCCATGTATGTGAACTAACCTAGCCTGTCAACATCCACAGGTATTCACACTCCTGTGTCAAGAGTTTGTTCCTGGCATACTGTAAAGCATCTGCATTGCCAGTAGTTCAAACCAAGGTAAGGCCACCGGGAGCTACATTTGTGTTGGCAACCGTCTGGCAACATTCCCTTCCTGCTGCAGCCAAAGCCTGCCCTGACACATGAGCCAGACCCAATGAGCCCATCCTGCCAGATCTGATATCTCAACCTGCCTCACTTTCCCCAACTGCTTGGCCTTTTGGGTCATTGAAACCAGGTCTTATGCTTTTGTGGTTTTTTGGGGTTTTTTTGGCTGCTGAGCTGCAGAACACAGAGTGTAAAGGCAAATCTTGTGTGCACAACATATTTTCTTTTGCATACAGCGTTGTGTTGAGATCCAATGTATCTATATTGTCTATATGTTGTCTTGGAAGGTTTCCTGATATAAATATCCTGGCAAAGACTTTGCACTGTGCAAAATTCATGTGTAAGTACTTAGCTAAATTGCAAGCATTTTTTTTTTTGTGTTTGCCAGTATTCCCATAGCTCTTTTGTACCTGAAGCATGAAAGGTCAGAATTATTTCTTGTCTGCAGAGGTGTCTCTGGGCTTGGACTTTGCTTACTAAGCCATAAAAAAATATTTCTGCTTGCCAGCTGTATGCTCTGAAGAACCATGAATTTGTGCCACTGTGATTTTTACCAGTGAGAAGTCCATTTGCCTAACTCCTTATTCAGATTCATTCAGCTCTTAACCATTCGCTCTTCCTGTCAAGCCTAAACTAGGCAATCAAGGAGATGTAAAAAGCAGAGGGACTACCATTTCCTTCCCAATGGTGAGAGATGAGGAAAGGTCTGACAAATTCTATCTTTAAATACATAGAATACATAGAAACCTGCAGCATTTGTGTTTTCTAACATTACCTGCATAAAATTAAAAAAAAATCTTGAAATACAAGGACCAAGACCAGGCCACACACCATGTTCATGGATCAGTGGTCACAAAGACAGCCATGCCAAGCTGTGCAGCAGTTAATCACATTCCAAGAGCCAGGGCTGACCAGGCAAGACACAGTCTCTGCAGCGGGCATAACAGAATCAGATCCCACCTTGGAGAACAAATTCTGCAGCACAGACAGTTAACCACTCCTCTCGCAGCAGGAGCAGCAGGTTCTGCATGTGGCTTAGCACTTCCAAAATGGGGATGGGTTAATAATAAAATCCCAAGATAATTGCAAGGTCAGTTTCACTTTGATTTCCAAGTATTTCTTACTGAAGTCACAGTATTTATTTTTTTTGTAAGCCTACCAAGTAAATACAAAGAGGAGCAAAACAGCTCAGGCAAAGCTGATATGAGACACTTCCATTTATCTCCATCAAGTGGCTCACCTATTTTATTTAATCGATGTACAAACATGCTTGTTGCTAGAGAATCATGTGTATACAAGTTATTAAAACAAAAAAAATGTACAAACACAGTAGGAAATCCAAACAATCACTGTATTATTTCTCAAGGAACAGCACTAATATGTATGGGACCCAAATGAACAAGGTGAGGAAGCACTTTAAGCAAGATGTAATCAAGCAGCACTTCATCATCCACTGACCCTCACTCTGTTATTGTGGTAACCCTGGAGGATAAGCCTCCAGTGCATCTGAAATAACTGCATTTTGTACAAAATTGTGAGATACAAGTTCTTCTGGATCCTGATAAATTAACTGGGAGATGGGGGTCTTGTCGTAGTCCTTAAAACATCATGCAGCACAGAGTAGACTCCAGAGCAATACATAGGCACAGCCTGGAGCCTGGGGCTATGAGGTGGACACCAAGATCTGTGTGGAGGGAAGATGGAGCAAAGCACAACATCTCCATCCTGAATCATATGCCTTCAGATTCAAAGCTCTAGTGTCTGATATCAAAGCAAATTTTTCTTAGCAAGACAATAACTTTTCAAGGTAACTTTATTTTAGGGTGGACTCCTAGATTTATGGGTGGTAGGACAATTTGCATTAGTAGAAGGACTCATGTGATGGTAAACACATGAGCCACTAACTTCTCAGCTGTGAAAGACTTTACGCTGTGTGTAGATGTCTCTGGAATCCTAAAAGGAGACGCCACAAATACGCGAAGATGTAATAACCAGGAGTAAAATGTAAATAGATAGCTTATATCCTGTGTAACTATATAAAACCTGTTCTGTACAAGTGTTCTTCTCTATGTACAGAGCAAACACTAGATTCAAGGACAAGTGAGGATAATGTGTTCAAATTACTTCCCAAGGAAATGAATGAGGAAATTCTTTTCATGTCACTACTGGTCATATATATGTGTTTGGTTTCTTTGAAGGAAAGACCCTTTTAAGCCTCCCCATTCTCTGTCTCATCTACAGTACAGAGTCATATCAGGTGCATTTATCCCTGCCTCTACCCACTACTGCATGTGAAATTGAAAATCTAGTTTCCAGCCTCCCGAAGTCAAGGAGCAATTCCTTTGCTTGTTCCATTCATGATCACGACCCATCACAACTGCTGCCAAGGCTACCAGTCTGTGTGCAAGTATTGAAAACTTCACAGCTATGCACAAGTCTCCCTATTCCACTCTAAGGAACTGAGCAAACAATTGTGGGGAATCACTGGGATACCCAAAAATGAGATAATTCATGCATCATCCTGACATCTATAACAGGGTAACAGCAATGTCATAAATGTAATTACATGTCATGTGAAAAGTGCTTCCTTTCATCTACTTTCAAGTGCTGCTAGCAGTAGCTGCTGACTGTTGCTTGGTTTGGGAGATAGCAAAGAACCTGTTGTCTACTCACTTTATCCATCATGCATGCTTGATTTTTAGTGTTGAAATCTCATCTAGTTCCTCCTACATCAGAGATCCATCTTTGTTCCAAATTCTCAACTCCCTGTTTGAAATGCCCTTTTTGTGAGGATGTATGAGGGGTTCCAGCCACTTCAGAATACTTGTCTCAGTTTGGTCTGGTCCCCTTTATCTGGTAACTATGGATATTCTCTCTTCTCTACTCCCTTCATTGTTCTGTGGGAAGCTGATGCTTTCTCGCTAGCCAATAGTTTACAAGAGAGAGGGATTTTAACTGCCATATCTTTTTTCTCTTATATCTACAATTAATGCAATGATGTGAGAAGGTCATAAATTTTTCAAGGCCTTCCCAAGGTCTTTGTTGGGGGGAAGAGGATTTCACAAAGGAAATAGAAGGCTCAAACGTCTCTTAAAGAATTTTGTGTATGTGCCTTGTCTAAAGCCTCATACTCCCAGGAGGCCTTCACTGCAGCTCCTCAGTGCCAAAGGCCACCCCATGATAATGACTTGAAGGCAGCATGAACCCCATACCAATGTCACAGCAGAGCAGGCCTCAGGAGTAAATAGAACAGCTTATGCCTACTTGTCATTTGCTGAAGGTTTGAGTCTGTTTTCTTCCTCCTGTAGCTTGCCCTGTTACCCTGTAATTAGGGCCATGGTTGTTTCTGCAGCATCTGAGAGCCCTGGTATGATTCTGGTGAATGCCACAGGTAGGAGAAGATTTAATGAGATATTCTGGGTTTTCAGTTACGCCCACGCCATCCCACTGAGGTCAGTCAAATACTTTGGTATAATTACAGGCAAACTTGTTCTGTCCCAGTAATGCTTCTTCCCCCAGACCTTTTGCAATTTTTAAAATCAAACTGCTGTATTCACCCTTTACTGTCATAAGACATTGCCTGCAGGTACATACATCAGCACCAATCAGGAAAGCCATCCTTTCCCTGAGTTCCTGCCTTTGCTCAAGACCAAGACAAAGTCTCTTCTTCAGTGTTGGTATTAGAATTTCCATGAGGAAATTTCACCCAATACTTAAATGAAGAACAGCAAACTTCCTTGCCAATTTGCTATTTGGCAATTCACCTGACTCAAAGCACTCTATCCCAAAAGATGATACAGATCTAAAATTCAGATTTCACACTGAAATCTGATCTGTGGGAAATGCAAGGTGACAGTATTGACTGGCTGCTTCAGTGATCTCTTGTATCTCCCTTTCCTACATCATCTATGCCAAGTGCAGGTAACACAAAAGTGAAAAAATCTTTCTGGATGACATACCATCTGGATGACCTATCCAAATTGATAAAATTGTCTGCACTAAATACGTGCTTTTTCCTGTTACTTGAATTTTGGTGTTACTTGCTACTCTGTTGATTTATCTGTGATGCAAATTTGTCCCGAGACTATATAAGATACTCAAAAAATAGCTGAAGGAAGCTAGTGCTTTACACTTTACAGGGACAGTCTCTTAACTAAATAGCAATGGTATTGCTTTCTATTGTCAATGAGTCAGCTGTCCCCTCACGAGCATAAGAATTAGACTAAATGAATAAAATAAAAATCTAGTCCAAATCTGTCAGGTCCTTTCTTCTAAAGGGATAGTTATCCAAGGAAAGCCTTCCTATTTTTAAGGCTAAGACAGTTTTCAGAAGTGGCTTACAGGGAACATTTTTGTGGCCTGTGGCAGGGTATTATTTTAGTAGCTAGTTATAAGCAATAAAATGTGGCCAGGAAAAGACTTCTGTCTACCAGGGCTGGAATGCAAAACCAAACACATATAAGTCAGGGGAGTGTAAGGAGCCTTGCTTCTACCCTTGTTTTGATTTGATTGTTTTATATGCTGCCACATAATAGCAGAGGTTGGAGGGGGCAGCAACACCTCAGCAGAGAGAATAAAATGGCCTAGTTAAAGAAAGGGTTAGTAGACCTCAACCAATACTTCTTCAGACAGCTGGAAAATGCAGATAACCAAAAATCTTAATAAATCCATGGAGAATATGGGTAGTATTTTGTTAAACACACTGCACCTTCTAACATTTTCCTGGCTAATTTGTTTGCTTGTTTCCTTACAGATCTATGTTTGCTAATTTCCAGACGTGTGTCTGTAGAGAGATGACTTTGAAACCAAGTGTTATCACACAATACACTCCTGAATTCCACAAGTCTCTGGTGCCACAGGCACCAGAGATAAAGCTCAGTTTCATATGAATCACAAGATGGAGCTGCATGTAACTCAGTACAAAACCAACAGGACCATCTCACATAGCAGTCCCTGTACTTATTGCCTTTTTCTATACATTTCAACATTAAAAATGCATCACTGAGCAAACTAGAACTTCAGAGGTTTCCATAGCTGGATACAACACCTAGAAAGACAGGAATTTTGTTCTTCACCCACAGGGAAGAAAAAGCTTTTGCACACTACATTCCAGTAGACTATTCACACTGTCTTCCTACAATTCACATACTGCTGTCGGATTGGAAGGAGACCTCTCAGAAGAGTATTTTACCTTCTGTTGTGTGAGTGACTAGTCCACCAACACCCCTTGTATATTTCAGGGACAATAACTCCATTAATTTCCAGAAAATGGTCTTTCAATAGTTGAAGCTAAATATAAGGCGAAGACATGGTTTATGGCATGGTTTCATTTGTAAGTAGGTGTTATTTCTAAACCATCAAAAATTCATGGTCAACTTTTCAATTTCTTTTGTGATTTTCTTGTTTTGAAGAATGAAGAAGGACAAGAGTCCTTCTTCATGTGAATTCTACCAGTTCACAAAGTGGCACTTTCCTTCCCCCAAAGACAGAAGAAATATTCTCCAAAATAGAGGAAAAAACTGAATCCAGGTCAGGCAATGACACCTGTAAATCATCACAAAATTTACTGGTCTATGGCTGTTCTGCAATAGACACTTCTTATTTGATGCAGGAGTTACACATAATTTGAATGCTGGCTATAAGGACAATATCTGAAAAAGTGAGAGATTCAAGGAAAACCACCCAAAGGAATTTGTTTTGCATATTAATAAAAAATTAATGAGACAGCTTCATTCTGCATCTGAGTGATAAGCATGCTCATAACATGAATATTCCCATGACTCTCACCACAAAAGGGCTTTAAATATATTCTTTTAATATCACAAAATTCATACATAATGGATGTGGAGAATACCATTCTTAGCTCATGTTAAACCTTGGAGACTAAATGTTTTAGGCAGCAAGCCCAGAAGCTGAACCTGAAAAGCTCTTCCATGGCTTTTGTGGAGCTTGTCCTATTAGTGGACTGCTTTAATGACATTATAAATTCCAAGAAAAATGAAAATTCCGTCCCTTTATGACCTAGCTACATACATAACTGTCTAATGCATAAAGGAAAAAAACAGACCAAGGTCTTACAGACTCTACAGATTTCAAATGCCCAAAGGAGGCCCAAAAATGCCTTCTTAGCACAGCTTAAATCTTTATACCCTGCCCTAAGTCTTCACTTACATCAATGGAATTTCTGCATTTGATGACAAACCTCAACACTATTGATGGCAATAGCTGCTTCTCTATTTTCAAAGGAGTGATTTCAGATTTCAGATAAAACTGGAACATCTTAGCCATCTGAGTCAACATCTTCTCAATAAACTCCAGCCTTCATACAGCTGTGTGAACTACAGATCAGGTAAGCAAGCAACTTCTATTCGACCATAGTCCTGAATCTTGGATTTATCCAGATTCTTCCAAGATATCTTGGATTTAACCTTTCAGCCAGATATTCACTTTGAGAATCAATACAGCAAATAAGAAACCTGTGGAAATGCTTTGCTTCACTGTATATAAATACTCTTCTAGGTTTTGCAGAAGTGTACTTTACCAAAATTGATATTGCAATGATTAAAAAGCTTATTATCAAAATGCTTAAGATGATAGAAAATGTATACAAAATTGCAGGCTATAAATGCTGTCTCCAGGAGATTTAAAACCCATTTCCTGGCAAGCAATCAAGATTATAATATTGTTCCTTTTTCTCAATGCACATGTTACCTCCTGAAGACATCTGTGGATGTACCCTAGCAAGAGGAATTCATGTTCACATACTAATTTTAGCAGACCAAACAAACTCAACATTTCTTATATTTTTGACTTTGCAGAGTAGTATGGAAAAGGCTTGTTTCTGCCTATTGCACTTCTGCTTCATGCCAGTATCTTCATTAGTCCTTTTTTTCATAAGCTGAGTGGGCTGTAACTAGAAGAACCAAGTGAGGAAAATACAACCATGCAGCTTCTGCACAGCTGTGAACCAGCTCACGAGTGGAGAACCAGTTTATAATGACCCCAGCAGATGTCAGAAAGAGCAAACCCTACTCCTCTGAGACATTCCTTAGAACTAAAGCAAAGACATCTATCATTTTACTGCTTCAGGAGTCACCAAAATCATAAAAATTGTGTGCAACACTTCTTCAGAAGCAATACTTATCTTGCATAGTCAATCATTTGACTCACTTGGCCAATGCTTGCATCTTTTATCCCTTCTCCATCCCTCATGTCCAGAGCCTGTTCCCTGATGTCAAATCAAGGGTATGATCCATGGCCTGTTACTTTTCCTAATACCCTCCAGGTGCCCCAGACAGACTTTCCGTGAGGGTAGTGCTGTCCATAGATTCAACACAGTTCCCAGCAAAGAACCCAGCTCTTCCCACAAGCCCAACAATTAGGTCCATTATGATCATGTATCTACCAGTTGTGGACTATGCCTTTTTAAAAAAATCTATTTCACCACCACTTCTCCAAATTCATCTGTGTTTACCCCAGACTTGGAGAAAAGATACAAAAAGGCAGGCTTTTTAATCCTTTTAATTAAAATCCTGACCCAGGATTAACTTATTATAACTCATGACTGAAGTCCTGGTGGCTGAAATATGCCTGGGAAAGCAAATGGGCTGCCATAAATTGGGAGAGGTCTGTGCAAGTGAAGAACCCACAGAATCGTTATCTCCTTCACCACATTCACTGATAAAAATCAGGAACTGAAAAATCAGTTCCACTAAGAGAGATCTTCAGTGGTTTCTTTTTCCTGACAAGAACTGCACCTAAATTTTCATCTAAAACCTATTGCTCAAATTATTTCAACTTTGCTTCAAAAATAATAGAACTTTAAAAAGTAATAAATAGAGGCCAGTATTATGAATGTTGAGGAAAGCTGACAAGAAATAGAGAAAAAATATTTTGAAAATCAAAATAGCAGCATTTTACAAACAGTTCTACCTTGGACCACTGAAATCAGACAAGTAGTACTCTAAGGTACTTTAGTGATATAAACATTTGGGCCAAGACTGTTGTCAGTTTGAACAAGTGGATGCTGCACCCTTCATTCTATGTACTTGTGACTTGCTGTAATTTCTGGGCCAACTTGAGCAAGTCATTTAAGCACATGCCTGATCAAAAGCATATTTAGGAGCCTGATTGCCTGCAGAAGGCAGAGAATCAGTCTTCCAAGAACACCTCTGCACTTTGAACAATGACTTAAGCTAATTGCAGGATGTGGAAGCCCAGAAGATAAGGGGCTAATTTGTATGTCTCAAACACTGATCACCACATAGCTGTGGAGCCAACCAAGGACTGTTGGTGGCAATGGCCAATTACCAAACATGACTGGAGCAAGGGGCTGTATGGAAGTAGGGCAGTACTTTTCTGGGACAAATGTCCATGTTCTGGCCCCCAGAGCTAAGCACAACAGAGTACAGCTGAGGTGCAGGAATGAGGCAAATGAGCAGACGTGGAACGTAAGAGGGACCAAGATCCCTGAAGACCCCGATCTATTTCCAGAATGTTTTGCAAGAATGGGCTGCACATGATTACTCATTTGCACAGAGAGCAAGAAACTTAGTTCCAGGACATAGAAACTTCACTATAAAAAGGACTACAAAGCCTGGACACACATGCGTTCCAGTGGCCTGCATATTCCATCAGCTGGATTGATGTTGGAGCCAGGACTGGTGATATCTCCCTCTTCCTTTCCTCTTTTCATTCTCTCTTCTCCATTTTAATCTCTCTCTCTCCTTCCCAGTCCCTCTCTTTTCATCCTAGCCCCTTTATCCAAAACCCACTGCCCCATGCTTATATAGGAGGTCAGGGATTATCATACACATTTCCATGCCAAATGTGTAATTTATTAATAAAACTTTAAGTTTTTGCAGGCCCTCTTATTTTTGTCATTCCTTTCAACCATGAGGACCTATGATCCTTGGGTGCTCCCTACCATGTAAGGTGGAATGACAAATGGGACTAATGCTGGACTCATTAAAATGGAAGCACACAACGAATCAGTATCCATGTGATCTAGATCTAGCTAGGCATAAATATTTACACTGCTCTTTGAATGGACACTTGCCTTGACTTAAATATTCATAGTTAACTAGCCATGCTTATTCATTTTATTTCAACATTAAACTATGCTATGCAGGCTGGGGACACCAGCAAATATTAAGACCAAAATTTTTCTTAAAATATATGGTAATGTTATTCCAGAGAAGCAATAAACAAAAATTTTCTTAATTTTCTGAACACAATGAATGCTTAAAGAATACTGGAGTGTGATTTTCCTTCTTTGAATAATTTTAATATATTATTTACTTGGAGCTATTTTAAAATGCTGATGC
Source organism: Sitta carolinensis (assembly GCA_032173965.1). Classification (NCBI taxonomy): domain Eukaryota; kingdom Metazoa; phylum Chordata; class Aves; order Passeriformes; family Sittidae; genus Sitta; species Sitta carolinensis. Next base: position 55,054,876 of record CM063313.1, read on the forward strand.
TAATGGTGTAGTTGAGAGGCAGGAAAGGAGGGATACTAAAAATAATAAAAGAAATGTGTGAGTGTGATATGTGCACGTACCTACTTGCAGGCATACATAGGTATGCACCCATATAGTCATGCTAAATATCCATGAAAGTCAATCTAAAATATTATGAGGGGAAGGGATTTGTATGCACAGCAAGCTGCTATGTCAGGATTTTGAATGTTGTTCATAATTGGAGCAACAAATGTATCCTGCACAGTTCACTCTATGTACTGAGTCAGGTTTAATACCTCTGGATTTTGAAAGCCAAAAATAAACCAAACATGTGTCTGTCTAGCTGGGATGGCTGTCTGAAATTAGGTATATTATACAGGTCTCCTACCAGAGAAACCAAGGTGAGCCTGGAGGAGATCATGCATTTGTTCACCAACACATGAATGGAATGTTAAAGGATAATTTTGTGGGGACCATTGACCTGTTACTCATCAATTAGGAACTAATCTTCTTCACTTTAAAAAGAGCACACATACATACCCCAAGGAGGGTATTTGTGGTTAATTTTGCCAGTCCTTGAATTAACAGGCCACTGCATAATTCTGGAGATGGAGTAAAACCAAGACATCAACCTTAGCAGCCTGGATTTTTGGTGCAATTCCAGCTTGCTTTTAGGTTCTCTAACTGACTCTGACAGGAGTGGAGCAACGAATTGCAGCGCTGGAGGCTCTTCACCCTTTGTGTTCATGGCAGCAAGTATCTGCCAGTCACAGTCTAATTCTTGGCAAGCCTTTGCCCCTTGTCTCAATAATAGGGGCCAAACTAAAACCCAGGACCCAAGCTGTTCGCATTAAGATCCAACTGTTTTCAGTTTGCCTCATCACTTTCAGCCTGGGAGAAGTATAGCTCTGAATCTAGGTTAAGAATAGCTACCTTCCCATTTAAAAGCTATTTAAAGAATTACTAGCATATGCAGTCTGTACATATATATATTAAGATGGGACAAAAAACCCTGAAAAATTAATGCATATTTTAGGAAAACAGCAGACCTACAGTATTGTGTAGTTGGATCTAATAGACCTGAGAGTGATCCCTGATACCTGCCCATAGAAGGTCATCTATGTTCCTCTTAGAAAGGAGATTACACACTAAGTAACCTCTGACAGTTCTAGGCCAAATGTAACTTACAATAGTAATTTGAAACTTACTAAGCAAATGAAGACCCTTCTCTATTTTCTGCATTACAGTCATTCTGAATCAGAAATAAAAATTAGTTCATTTACTAAATCAGTCATTCCCCCACTCACTCCACAAGCTCTTGCCCAAACTAAAATCTCTTACGGGATTCAGGAAGATAGAATGCCTTGTTGTAAACATTTGAATATCCCTGTCTACTATTCTCAGCACTCTCAAACTGATGGTGGTTGACAACACAAAGCAAATACCTTCTGAACGTAAGATTGGACACAGAGTACATAAGGACCAGAAACTGAAAAATCAAACTGGTGTTCATTTAGTGGGCAGAAAATGTTCAAGTTCACAAAGGCTCTCTCCTCTCCTCTCCTCCTCCCTCCTTCCTCTCCTCTCCTCCCTCCCTCCTCTCCTCTCCCTCCCTCCTCTCCTCTCCTTCTCCTCTCCTCTCCTCTCTCTCCTCTCTCCTCTCCTCTCCCTCTCCTCTCCTCTCCTCTCCTCTCCTCTCCTCTCCTCTCCTCTCCTCTCCTCTCCTCCCTCTCCTCTCCTCTCCTCTCCTCTCCTCTCTCTCTCCTCTCCTCTCTCCTCTCCTCTCCTCTCCTCTCCTCTCCTCTCCTCTCCTCTCCTCTCCTCTCCTCTCCTCTCCTCTCCTCTCCTCTCCCTCTCCTCTCCTCTCCTCTCCTCTCTCCCTCTCCTCTCCTCTCCTCTCCTCTCCTCTCCCTCTCCTCTCCTCCCTCCCTCTCCTCTCTCCTCCCCTCCTCTCCTCTTCCTCTCCTCTCCTCTCCTCTCCTCTCCTCCTCCCTCTCCTCTCCTCTCCTCTCCTCTCCTCTCCTCTCCTCTCCTCTCCTCTCCTCTCCTCTCCTCTCCTCCCAATTCAAGTTAACTGTGTATGCATGAGGGTCTCATACATGGCCAGCTTGATCCTGGTTCAAAAGTCACTCACCTTCCACTACCACAGTTGCAGGTTTTGAATAGGCTGTGCCCAAACTGTTCTTGGCTACACAACGATACTGTCCTGCATCTTCTCTCTGAACATTGTGTATCCTTAAATTCCCAGAATCGAGGACAGCAATGCGAGCAGTCTCCTGCCAGAGGAAAGGGCAATTGAGGCGAGGACTCTACATGCAGGCTACACACAAACAGCATCAAAAATCTGTTTACAAAGTTTGGGCATGCATGCAGGAACACTATACATGTTGTCCTACAACTAAGGATTTGGGGCCAGCTCTTCCTGCTCAGCATTGTCATGACATACTCACCCATTGCTATTTTTGAAGATCGGGGAATTATAGCTTCAAAAGAGCTCTTATTTAAGAGAACACTCACAAGTGCTTTCCTCAGTGTTTGGCCATACTTAGTAGTAACAAGCATATATCACATAAAATACACAGAGAACATTTGGGTTGTATGTAGAATTATTGCAGATGAAGATATTTATGAGATGAGCTCTGGATTTTCCAATTGGTTCCTTTCCAGCTATTAGAATTTACAAATACTAATATAATTAATGCTAATATTTAACACAGTACCTTTAGCAAATAATTAACATTACAGAAAACCATTCTCTACTCACCTTTACAACTGTTTCTCCTTTGACCCATGAAACAGAAGGTTTTGGGTTCCCCATTGTAGTGCATGGAAGAACAGCCTTTAACCCTTCTATTATTTCCACATTTATAGGTGGACGGGTGATTTTGGGTCCTAAAATTTAAAAAGCAAAAAAAATTAAGTTAAAATTAAGCTAAGAGATAATAGAATGGGACAAATTCAGAAATTACATCCAAAATCTGCTGCTTTTTCTCTGTATTGCTGAAAGATAGAGCAGTCTTTCTTGGTTATGAAGTGCTTTGGTAAGAAAGAATTTTCTTCAGCACAGCATTCAGTTTCAGTTTATGAATGCAAAAAAAAATCTAACTTGCATGAGTTATTTGTTTTCCTGACTGGAGTTTGACAGTCATTTGAATTAGGGTCTGGGCTAAAATCCAAATTCAGATAAGAGTATTTCCAGTATTGAAGAATGTTAGCATTCTAGGTTCTGACATTCTTCACAGTGTAAACACTGCCTTGTCTCGAAGCCCAGATCTGGACTGAATTGATTTTGAAAGAGTTTTAACCCAGGCTTGCCTCTAGCTCAACAAGAAGGGCATGTGAATGCAATTAATACCCTTAACTGAAGGATTTATAACTATGCTAGTGAAAAGGACAATCAAACCTTAAAGAAAAAGCAATCAAACTCCCTTAAAGTTAATGAGGGATAAATTTAAATTCATTTTACTGAAAGAACATATCCTGTCTTAGTCTGAGCTGAGAATATAAAAGATCATCATCTCAATATTTTGGGAGATCTGATATTTCAAGGCCCTTGCATGATAATGAACCAGTATAAAAACAAGCTTCAAAGAGCATCACATCCTGGCCACCACCTGCAAGTGACAGGAATGATGCAGTGTTCCATAATTACCAGACTTTGAGGGTCATCTCATTAGCACAGAAGAATCCTTTCCTACAAACAGGTGCCTTAGCCAGAATACACCTCCACTGCCCTTTAAAGTGTTAGTGTAAATAGCTCTAGCTGTGAGAGTCCAGCTTTACCAAGTTTGGCACATACATAGCTCCCTGCACAAACACGTGTCTTGCCTTCCATGTGGGATGATGAGATTTACAGCACAGTGCTCCAGACCATTCAACACTTCAATTAAAAACATCTGAACATAATTTGGTTGATTTTGCCACCCTCAGGAAGAAATCTGATCAGTGAAATTTTACATTTAAACTCACTGGGGATCTATGCAGTATTGCCACAGAGGTCTAATCTATCAAACTGCCTCTTTTACAGCGTTTTGCACAAAGGGCATTCTTCTAAGATCAGTTTTTGTCATCTGATCTTAGAACAAGTGTGTATTATTCAAAGTAACTAATCACAACTGCATTGTTATGGTCCCATATGCCATGTTTCTGACTCAAAGAACTGCACCAGCTTCACAAGAACACAGATTTTCCCTGAATGTGGACCCCCAGGAACCATACATGGGAGTCTGCTCAGGATTTCCATTAAACACTCACGTGGCGTCAGGAAGAAATCACATTCCCACTTACGCATTTTCACCTGGAGAGCCCCACAGCTCTGTGCAGCTGCTCCAACCCCGTTGTCTGCTGTGCAGCAGTACACCCCATCGTCACTGTCCTCCACGCTCAGGATGGTCAGGAGCTGCCCATTCCTCTGGATGCTGTACCGTGTGTCAAACAGCCTGCAGGGCACAGCACAGATTGCCAGGGACAACCAGGGACAGAAAAATGGAATTGCATTTGAATATGCCAATGGCTGATGTCACTACAAATGGTGATAAGCTTTACCTTTGATTTTCAACCCACAAGCAGAAGGGAAGGTGGTGGAAATGCTGAGTTCCGTCTTAAGATTCAGGTTCTCTCTAGACCATGCAGTTCCTGACTCTCACTAGTGTAATGGCAATTCTTCCTCCACCCAGACATTGGTAAAATAAGTAGGTATCATGTTTGGGGTTTTGGCCGGCCAAGGACAATGTCTTTCCAGCCAGGTCCTGTTTTAGGTGTAATTGCTCAATGTAAGAGAAAGATGTTTATATAGGAACTAGAGCTGGCTGTAATTGTTTAAAGAAACCTTCAGGAAAAACAAACCAAACCAATCCAAACAAAACAAAACAAAAACTCACAGGATTTTTTTATTAACCAGATAAAGTTTTGGAAATATTTTTACAGTTATGAAAAAAGATACAAACCAAAAACCATGTACTTTTGTGTCTTCATCCCAGAGTGGTTTTGTTTATTTATTTGGAAAAAAAAACCCAACAAAACAAACCAACAAACAAGCAGAGAAATGTGCTGAAGACATCTGAAAGTTAGAGGATTCAAGGATAGCTATAGTTTAATGACAGCAGGGTTTAACCTGGATACTTCAGAGAACTGAAGAAAGCCTTGAAGCTGGAGCAACAAAAATACAAGATACTGTTAGAAAGTATGTGGCGCAAAGACCAATTTCATATATGAGCATGACAAGAGTAGTGTGGTATGTGGGTAAGGGGATATGTGTATTCAGATCTAGGGAAAGCAGAAAGAGGGTGAGAAATCAGAGCCCTGAGCTATTGATTTTCATTGCAAAACTGCAAAACTATAATAAATATAGATAAATAGTATACATTGACACTACAAATAGTAAATATCTTTGTGTTTTATTTTCACAACTTTGTTGATGTTTTCGGAAGCACCTACATGGAATTTGACTTTGATTCTGGTCAACAGTGGCAAAAGGGTTCTGACCTGAGGATTTTGTCCCCAGCAATCATAAATATCTGACCACTACATTTGTCAGGTTTTGTCTTTTACTGTTAAAAATTGTACAGTAGTCATTGATTAATCTGATTGTACCATTACAATGTTTTAGGCATGTATTTCCTTTCACCATTCAGTATGACATATCCCTCCTCTTTTCCAATGTGGGAAGGAAAAATGCCATGAAATCATCCATAGTATAGAAGACATGCTGACTCTGCCCCCTTCTTGTCCTAAGGAAGGCTCATGGTAGGCAGCTGCGCTCTGGGAGAGCAAACATTTCACTCAGCACAGGGCACCTGCTGGTTTACTCGCACAAGTTTTGATGTCAAAAGGAAAGGCACATCCAGAAGACTAGTGCTGACTGTATTCTCTGCCCTGGCTCTATTCCCATTGAAGCTGAAAGTTTATCTACTGTTTTGTTTTGAAGGTTAGTCTTGCTGTCTGTCCAGGATGCTGGGATCTTGGCAAGAGGAGAAAATGTTGGAAATTAAATAATTGATATTAATTGCTTTCAATAACTAGGCCCTTTGAAGTTTTTGTGATACACACACACACAGAGGCACAGAAATACATCTATATGGGGGGGGGGGGGGGGGGGCGTCCGGAAAAAAGTCTTCTGATCTGATGTTTTTCCATTGTGCAAATATTTTCATCTCAGTTTTTAGAAAGTAACAAATATACTCAGCTTATCTTTTCATCTGTCTTTGGCCTGAGCTTTTGTATCCAGCAGTACTGAATATTCATGCCTTGTGAAAGTGAAACACTTGCAGTTAATAATGCTGCTTCAGAAGTTTCAGTAAAGGAATGAAGCACCTGAGCTCTACAGCCTTACCAGAAGAGGTGTTTTTACCTTTTTTTTTTTCGATTATGGTCAAAACACAATGTCACAGAGATAGAGAGGAATGGCTGTGGAAAATGAGTGGAAAGATGTTTTGGGCTTTTGGAAGAGGGGATTGAGGTGATAAATTATCTGGATTTCAAATTATCTTAGAACACATGGAGAATAATCATTTTAAAAATACAGGGAGAGAAAGACACAGTCCTTCATGGATGGCTTTCTCTCACTGATTTGATTTTCTGTCATGGTGTCACTATTGGGGAAGGAATTAGGAGAAAGGTGCCTTGATTTGGAAATAACATCTATGGAAGTTCAACCCTTCTTACTGGAACAAAGCCAGAGTCAGAGGATTAGAACCAAATTTTGCTGTGATTGCAGACAATTATAAAAATTAGGAATTTTTTTCATATTTAGAAATTTTGTATTCATATTTTTAACTTTCTGCTTTGTCCTACTCTAAAGCAGTTTTTCAAGCAGTGAGGCCTCCTCTGCCAGTGGTTCAAAGGCTTTTGGATGTTTGACCACAATAATGAGAACCATGATTCAGGTGATCATCTGCCCAACATGGACATCTCCTGTGGAGGATGGGTACTGACTATGTTACACAAAGGTTGTGCTGCATTTTCCCTCACAGAGGAAGTCACTTTCAGCCATTTAGAATGAGAAACAGATGCAAAGCCAAGTGGCAGATATAATGTAATTTCAGAGCTAGATCAAGTTCAGTTACTTTGTAGAAACCTGTCTACAGCAAAGAGCAAAAGATACGGTAGCAATTTCCATAACTTATTTCTATACTTCCAGAAGATTGCCTTCTTCGTTGGCATCTTGATGCCTTGTGATTAATGTCTGACAGCTCATAACAATGAGAAGACAATTTCCAGATCCATAACTAGAAGCAAACAAGAATGGCAGAGCACAACCCCTTCCATGTGAAGTTTTCAAGAACACTGAGACTAATAAGTCCTGCTAAGCTGCTTTTAAAAATTATACAGTGTCCTTCCCCTTCATGAATGTATAAACTGAGGAAGAGAGCAGATTGAATTGTCTGAGGCTGTAGAGAAAACCCTTTGCATATCTTGCAGCAGAAACCAACTCTCTGCAAGCTCAAGTGTGTGAAGATGCAAGAGCAATCCCCAAGTGCTCTTACCACTCCCTCAAAAATGCAAAATCCTATATAATTACAGCCACTCATTCTCTCTCCTGCCACAGACCCATTTTTGTATTCCCAGATATCTCCTGTATCATGAAAGTACTGCCAGTTTTGGCAGAAGGGGCTGATGAGGGCTGGGGCTGCTCCCTACCTGATGGGAATGCTGTTGCGTGTCCATGTAATCTCCGGTTCAGGGTATGACTCCACTACACAAACAAACTTAGCAACATCTTCTACCAGGGCATCCACTGTTTCCAGAGGAGTGCTGATCAAGGGAGCTGTGTGAAGAAGAGAAAATGAGAATGCCTTCTAGTGCTTACTGGAAAGAGTTCCATAGCCAGCCAAACACCTTTGATGGAGGGAACCATGTCCCAGCAAGGTCACTCAATGGCATTTTCCCTTGAGGTCTCTCCATAAGATGCAAAACAGAGTAAAGTAAGCTCCAAAAAAGCTCAGTGCATCCTGTGTTTCTGACCCACCTCTTCCTTAAGACTCAAAGATGAGCATACTGCAAGGACACATATGACGCTGTCCCACTGCTACAATGGTGACATTGCGTGGGCTGGAAGTGCAAGGCAGCAGCACAGAAATTGAAGCCAAGCTGATCAGCCCCTGGAGTGGGAAGACTGCCTCCTTATTAATTAGTGAGATTTAGGCTTTTTGTCATTATTACAGGATTTATTCACTCAACTATTTAAGAAAACAAAAAACAAAAACAACAACCAAAAAAAACCCAATAAAACAAAACAAAAGTAAAAAAACCCTGTTATATAAAAACACCAAATGCATTATAAAGAAACATATGTGATTCTAAGCCAGACTCACAAAGACCATTCACATCATTCAGATATGTGTCAGGACTAGGACACATTCTCTTTTTCTCACAGATTCTAACAAAGTAGTATGAGTGTTAGAAGTTGATCAGCTATGTCTAATGCTTATTATCACAGACCTGCTGTCATACATTACTTGAATGTATCTTTAGAAACATTTGCCATTACTCTGGTGAAAGAGGCACAGTTGGAAGAGATCAAAGCATAAGCCCAGCACTTGTTTTTCTTGCTCATGGTATTCCTTGCAGCCATTGCCTCCAAAAACACTTGAATGAGTTGATCAATGGCTGCAAGACACACATATCCATATTGGTTGGACTGGATTTAACTGACAACTGTGCTGAGATAAACTAGTTTTTACCATATTCCTGAAAAACTACCTTGAAAATATATCAGGGAGTGAGAAATCTTCCTGTTCCTCACTAAGTGTAGCAGTATCTGGCCCATTAGTTTATCGCAGAGAACATCAGCTGCTGTGTATCTACTGGCCCTCCATAGTACAATGAGATTCAAATTCAGGCAAAAAACAAACTATACCTGTTTTACCCTTCCCTCCCTAAGGAATGAGTGAAAGAGAAGACATTCAGATTTAAGTGATTGAGAATAATAGAAAGTCAATACCTTAATCCTTTTTCAATTTACATGGAAGTCATAAGTAGAATGTCTTTGGAGTTCTGCCGGAATGAAGCTAGAGGAAGAAAGGATCAGCTTCCACTATCAGGTTTATGTAAAACTCTGAATGTTTTTGATGTTTCATTAGAATGAATCTGCCTCAATAATATTTTTAGGTTATATGATTTCAGATTGTATAATTGATCAACAATAATGACTATACTTACATAAATCTCAAAACCACATCTAAAATATCTCTAAAGATCATATGGATGAAACTTAAAATAGAACAAGCCTGTGACAAATCCATTGTTTAAGATCACTGCTTTAAATTGTATCATGCACTACTTTATTAGGTCATTTTGGGTCACACCAAACAGATAAAATCGTCTGTATTTTAACCCAGATGAATCCCATGCCAGTGAAATCAAATAAAAGATTTCTATAAAGGATTCATTTTGCTACTACTGGAGGTTTTCTTATCAGAATAGCCCCCACGGATGGTTATCCCATCTACTTCAAATGAGACGTTGCTATTTCGTGACAGAGTTTATTGGCATTAACCACAGAGTTTTGCAATCTAATTTTATATAATATATTTTTGTTGCTGTTGTCCACATTCCTTCACCTCTGGAAGGATGCTTTTATAACCCCAAGAAATGTAAATTTTTTTAGTAACAATAATTCAAAGCAACCAGTTTTATAACCATTGTTACAATAAATACAGCCACTCCCACGAGTAATAAAGTTACACTTGTACCAAGAGCTGGCATGCATTATGACAGTATTTTGTTCTTTGGGCAAACAAGACCTGTCAATTATTAAATTAAATAAAATGCTCTAGAAACAGTTACATACTTTAAAGTGTGTCTTTTATTCAATAGGTGAAAGAATATTGCACAGACCTGTCTGTGTCCAGGTCTGACCTGGCACATTTTGAAAGCTAGCCAGTTTTTTGGGCAGAATCAAGCTTCATGCTTGCAAGAAAATAGTGTCCAAACTGACAGCACTACAGTAACAGGAAAAGAAATTTTTTTAAGCTGCCTTTCCAAATTCTACCTCCTCAGATAGCAGCCATGACAGCAAGAGGGATGTATCATTTTCTTGTATGCCCTTTTCACATTTGTGATATGTAACCCGTGTAAGGACAGTGGGCAGTGGAATACACCATCATTTTGTGAGGTGGCAACAGAGTCCCAAAATGGTTGAGATGGTACTTACATCTAAAAGCCATCCAAACAGCTTGGGTGCTAGTGTCAGTCCATGTTTTTTCCAGAAAGCAGTCTAAATTTATGATGTGTGCATTACCAAATTTTAATGTAGGAAAATAAAATCTGAACTATGTACAGACATATCTATCATCGCATAAAAATGGAGCCAGGCCTTTCCATATTCGTTTACTGGGGCTTTCTGTTATTTTTAAGGTATCCTTGTGACTTTAAATAAATTGAAAATAAATTAATTTATATATGTGTAATGCCACACAGGTGCCATTTTTCTGGATGTCAGCTGTAGTTTCCCGAGATAGAAAAATGACCCAAGGCTAGTCACGGGACCATGATAAAGCCAAATTCCCTTCTATCCCCAGCCCACCAGAAGTTTCCAAATGTCTTTGCTTTGGATTTGGATTTACACTTTTGAAACCAGACCAACCAGGCAAACAAAACAATGCAGAAAGTCCAGTCCCTTTGCAACATTGCAGACACCTAGAGAAACTGCATTTCCTACGGTAAAAAACAGCTCAGCTGTGATGCCCTAGAAAGGGAATGTATCTGTTCATTACATTGTGACACCAGAAAAAAAAAATCTGTCCCTGTTCTCTTTGTCTTCTTGTCTCTCCAATACTACTTGTCTTACCACAACATTCAAAAAGTGTAAAGTTCACAAATTTTCTTTTAGTGCCTTAGGAAAATAGTAACATTTTTATTTCAAAATATTTTTATAAAGATACTTTTTTTTTTTTTTTTTTTTTCATTTTGGGAAGAACGTGACTAACAATTGAAGCACGGCCCTGCAAGAGCAGAAATGTGGGCCTAACTTGTGAATACTGCCATTCCCCTTAAGATTTCATTTTGTTTTCCTGAAGCTGCAAAGTTTCTAGTAAGTGTTGAATTGCACTCGACCATCACTGTTCAGCAAAAATCATTGTCTGCAAGTTTACCGAATGGTTTCATCCAGAATGGTACCACGGTTGCATTTCATACCTAAAAGACTTTTCTAAACAAATTTTTTACCAATTCTTTTGTTGGCTAAAAGTACACGTGCATACACCCATATGCATGTATGCATACAAGATAGGAAGAAGGTATGATAACTTCTATGTTATATGCCATAACAAACGGTGCATATTTGTACTTACATATGTATTCTTTGTAAAGACATCATATATATATATTTACTTCTTTTGAAGCATTATATACGTACAAGCCTACACAGGTGTGCTGAACGTGCTACCAGATAGTAATATTTTTAAGCTTCCTTTCACATGAGAAATTTACATCCCACCCAAGCTGAATCCAAAGGTCTCCCCTGTCTATCACAATGGACTGTGTTGTTCACAAAGAACCTTCAATTCCAAACACAAATATGAGAATATTTTTACTGCTACCCTTCTAAAAGCAGAGAAGTGACCATTGAAAACAGGCCATTTTTCCCTTTTTGGGGACCCCTACAGCACCACCCACGCCACCGTTAGCAGAGACACTTTCCCCTTTGCAAAAGCTCCTTCAGGAAATGGTAGAAGAAGAGCAGGGAAAAAGCCCCTCCAAGCAAACCTTTCAGAAGTGTCTCAGCCAAGCTGAGGACTACCAGGGTGAGGACGTGCACCAGGGACACCTTCAGCAGGTCATTCATGTTTGATCCAGAAGTCATCCAGCTCCTTCAGGCAAGGCGTGCAGACTTCCCAGCCAGCTGCATTTCGGAAGCAGTGTGCAAGCAGAGCTTCTCTGCGAGTGACAGAGTGGGGTCTGAAGGATCTAAGTATAATCAGGAATTCTACCACCCAGTGGTGGTGATGGACGTGGCCAGCTGGTGTGTATCCACTTTGGTCAGTGTGAAAGCGTGGGGCTCATGAAACAAGAGAAAGAAAATCCCTTCTGAATTCCTTCTAAGCAAACAGAAAACAGTACAATGGGCAAATGCATTTCCAGGGTAGTACCGTACTTCAGTGTTGCAAACTCACTAGACCTTTATCCCAAGCCACTGTAAGCACAGTAGTAGGCAAAAATGCTTTCCACTGCCTTTTCCTTCATCTTAGTCCCCCTCTTTCCCAGTTTTTCTCTTCTCACTCACACACACTCCCTCTTATTATAACCTTTCAAGATTGGCTGTAATATGCCACCTGTTGCTCTGCTGGTAGTATTTCTTTTCTTAACAGATGCATTTGCTGGAGCAGAAGACAGTAGCATTGGTGACTAAAAGTGCCTTTCCATAGGGAAATATGACAGTGAGGCTTAATCTCCAGAAATATCTTGTAAACCACCAGGTCTCTGCCTAAGATGAAAGGCAGACCATCAACACTCATTTTCTAGGAAGACTTAAAGAAACATCAGAATCCATATCTCCTGACTCACTCTGTCTTGCCCCATTGTATCACAAAGGCCTACATTATATTTTCCAAAAATGTCAAGTCATTTGTAGTGCTTTTTTTTCCAACATAAATATTTATATGAAAAGTAAAGGGGCTTACCACTATGGAAAGGCTGATGCGGGGACAATATCTTCATGAGCAGGGAAAATGATAAATAATCAGTCTGGGAAGAACCTAGTAGATGATGATCCTCTTGGAACATGACTCTGTATACTTTTCATCATTTTACAGCAGAGTAGACGAGAGCTTTGCACTAATCTACATAGTTCGAGAAAAGCAAATTTGCAGTCATAACATACCACAGTAAATGGTACTTTGAGATCTCTGAAACTCTTGACTTAAACTGTTTTCTAGTCATTTTTGCAATGAACATGGTTCAGCAGTGCTTCTGAAAACCAAATGGAATGAAGTTGACCAGTGCTGGGAATGTGTGAATCCCCACAACTTTATAATTGCAATGTAACTTTGGGAATATGTCATTGCTGATTAGGAACAAGGATCTCTAGATAAGTGTTGCTCTGAAGATTAACAAAGGCAGAAACACTCACAGAAGACGTTAAAGATATGCCAAAAATTCTGGAGCTAGCAATGACAACAAAGCAAAACAAGAAGACAATGATGAAACAACAATGATCCTACCAGCAACCAGAAATTCATAGCTGAATTTACAAACATTTCTTTTGTTAAAGTCCAGACATATCCAATTAAACTGCTCCACAGAAATGTGACTTGGTCTTTTAGGGTAAAATTCTGTTCATGTTCACTTGATCAAAGACCTTACATTGCTGGATTTCTGTTTTGAATGTTACAAGGGTTTTGAAACTGCACCATCCATATGAGTATAGAAATTAATATTTCTCTTTTATTTGCCAATTACAGCATTTAAAAATTACATGACCAGCAATTACTATTAAAAGTTAATAATGGGTTTTCATTTTGGGGATGTACTCCTAATCTGTCATTTCCTTTACTTCATATCTTTATATTAAGGATCATAATGAGCTTCAGTGCTCTAAACTGAATGCATGTAAATTTACACAGTAAATGACAGTAGAGAGGATATGTGGGCAAAGGTGCACAAGCTCCAGCTACACATGCCACACAACTAACTTACAATATATGGTGGTCATCCATGCCCATCATGAAGAGGTGTTTCTATACACAGTGAAATCAGTGAAAATCAAATGCTGGTGACACCAAACATCTTTTGATTCCAAGTATTTTCCCAGCTTACCTTATAAAAGTAAAATGCATCTTGAATTTTTACTCATGGGGTTATGAGTTTGCTGCTTGTTGGCTGTTGTGTTTAGGTGTATTTCCCTAACAAAGCTGTTTACAGATAATTGTATTTACATCTGTTGTTACTTATAGTCACACACCAAGGCTTCTGCAGAGATAAGGTTCCAGCAGCCTACACAATAATGAGAAGAAGTCCAGTCCCCAGCCTTCAGACATGCAGGTGAAGCTCTGTTCCCATAGATTTCTGCTTATCTCTCTGCACTTCAAACACTCCAAAGTCAGTTCATGAATTTCAGTACAAGTACAAGACAAGACAAGACATGGAGTGTTCATTCACCTAGCTACCATTTTTTCCCACTGCAAATTGTTTGTGAAGTGACAAATACAGTATTTTGAAATAAATGCATAAATACAAAGAAAGTAGTGATTTGTTAGAGTTGGCAGAAGAGATAATTGTCTTGTAGTCAATTAATTGCTTGGCATCTCACCACTATGATGAGTGGAATCTTCTTGCAGGACAGAACCACGCTAGTTTTCTCTGTATACCTCCCTGCTTCTTCAAAGTATTCTGCTGGAGTCTGACAATTTTGCATGTTAATTAATGACATAATTCAGCCACTGAATTATTTGAAAACTGCCTTTTCTCCTGCATCTCCCTCTGGGATGTTTTCTCCCTAGGTGCTTATCCAAGTAGACAGGCTAGGACAGGTATTTCCAGCAGAAACTGTCCAGACAGAGAACAAAATCATCCTACAGAGAGACTTAATGAAATTTCCTTGGCAGTGACCCTAATGACCCCAGCATCTGCTGACTCTTGCTGAAATAATCCAAGTCAGAACTAACCCAACAAGTAGTAATTGACTTGCCTGTAGATCCCTGGATTCTCCTTCTTGCCCTTTTACTGTGTGACATTTGCTTTCTTCCAGTTCTCAGGCACCTCTCCTGGTCACCACGACCTTTCAGAGATTTGTTGTTAATATGAGGTGCAACACCACACACTTTATCATTGGTTTCTCCGCCCTTTGTATGAGAATGTTACTATCAGTACTTCCCAAGAACGTCCTAGATTATCTGTGCCTTGCTGAAAGCAAGTCAGAAAATGAGCATGCCCTAACCTGCCAACATAGCAGATATGTACAGACACAGAAGACAAGTAGTTTACAAATCCCAAGCTGCCATGTCATGGCTCCAATCCTCTTCCAACCAGAAGAGAGATGAAAAGGATGTACTCAGTGGTCTTCCCTTCAGAGGGATGCATGCAAATCTCCCTGCATGCACTAACCTGATGCCTGACGCAACCTTGTTGCTTCCTGCCTCAAAGCTGCTGGCCTCTTAGATAGAGGCATCCTCATAAAACATTTGACAGTGAAACCCATTTGGGGGCTGCACAAGTGCACCTTTCTACACAGAAAAGAATCAAGGTCACATTATCATAGGGTAATGGTCACAGCAGTCCTCCCACTCTGCTCTGCCCATTTTGCCAGCAGTACCCATAGGCAGCACAAGCTCCTGGGTGTCTGGCATGGAAAAAATCCTTTGACAATGCATGCTAGCATTAGGGAAGGAGATAAATATCATTTAAGGTCTTTTATTACACATTGCAAGTCACTTCTTTAAACAGATGCTGAGTGTAAGCAGCTAATGTAGCCACCAGTTCCAAGGGATTCAACCCAGCCTCCAACACACATGTGGCCAGTAAGGTATTGCTGCTTCTGTCAGAACAGCAAATGCTGTACTTAGTGTAACATGCAAAGGAATGAGCTGTTGCTGCTGTTCTTCACCCTGCATGAGAGGCTTTTTTGTTTAGTGTTTTGATTTTTTAATAGTCAAGATGAAAGAAAAGCTTGTCTCTAAAGTCCTTTAGGAAACACAGACCCTTCCCAAAGCCCCACTTAGTGTTTAAATTTAAAGATTTCAGACACACTTGGCTTGGCCTCTACCCTCAGGCATCTGGACCAATCTCTGGTCTTCTACTAATATTTCAACACTTACTAAGCTCTGAGGTCTGAATCTAAAATAATCTTCTTTTATTCTCTTGAGATTTCGTGGCAATTGGGAAACCTAAAATTTGCATTAATTTCTTGCTGTCATCTTGCTATAAACTTCCCTATAATTTTTCAGCTCCCAGGATCTGACGGTACTGACTAAGGACAATCTAAGATGCCGCGCTATGTTTTGTGGTAGTGCAAAATTATGTAGGGTTATAAGATATAATTAGTGTAATGAAATAATGTAAATACTGTAAAGAAAGAGAAACAACCCTTGTCATGCACCTAGCCAGCTGTGTGTGGTATATATAGCACAGAGGGTGAGCTGAATACAGTTATTTCATAATATATAAAACTAATTCCTCTGCTGGGAGATCTGCCTCCTACTTTCAGTTGCTATCACCCCAGTTGCTGTCAGCTAATGTTATCCAGCCCCACACTATAACACAGGGAAAGTCTCTACACTCAATAACCCTCTCCTCTCAGAGGGTAATGCTGTCATGGTGCTGAGCTTGAATGGGACAGAGATGCCCTGTTTCCCTAAAGGGGGTTGTCACAAAAAATGTTCGACCCTTGCTCCTCAGTTTTTCTGGTTTTAATCTTTTACCCTTTGCTTGTCATTGGAGTAGTGGAATCCAGGGACCAGGATGGCTGCTGATGGTACCATCATATGGTATCACATAGTACCACAACCCAGCAAGTAAGAAATAAGACCTGCATTTAGATATCATTATAGCAGAGCTCTTACTGACGCTCCCAGGGAACTGGGAAAAGAGGGACTCAGTTTGGATTTCCACGCCGTGGGAGCCACACGAAGGAGAGCATCTACCTACGGAATCCCTTTTTGCAGAAATAAGGAGATGTTTCACAACAGGAATACATTAGAGATTTAATATATCTCATTGATTTTAATCCCAGAATACTGCACCTTGTAATATCTTGTTCTCAGCAAGAAAGAAATAAAACATCAGCTTGATCTGACAGTAATATTGGAAGTTACTGCACAAATACAGTCAGTACAAAATAAAATCTGGCTATTCCATATCAGAACTCCTGAGAGTAATATTTTAATTATAGTCAACACCTCTTAAAAACAATAAAAGCTAAAACCAAAGAAAAGCACAATGAAATAAACATATATGATATCTCATGTGTCAGATCTAAAAATTTTCAATTTTCAGATTTTGTCTGTCATTATTTGCTGCTCTTAATTGCTGTTTTAGATTGTGGAGAAGCAAAAGGCAAGCAGTGGGAGTTTATAGGCATGTCAAAGGCAAACAACCAGCTTGGTTTCAAACATACAACCTCTAGCAAAGCTGACCACTGTGTGGTCCTGTACAACAGTGTAGAAGTCAATTGTACTGAGTGATCATAGAATCACTGGCCTTTAAATACCTTTTCCTTCCATCACTATGACACCTCTGAAACTCACAGAATCTCTCTGCAGCCAACTGGGATCCAAGATGTGTTACAACATAGGGGCGTGATATGAGGAAACACTCAAGTTTCAGAAGTACCAGCACCCATGCAATAGTTGTCGGCCAGTGGAACAGGACACTTGAAATGGAGCTGCCGCCTCCTGCCAGCTGATGGCATGTTGCCATGAGTGGCTGCAGGAGGTGTGCAACACACAGGTCCCAGGGGCATCCTATTCCCTTTCCTTCACTGAATGTGGGCAGCATGCAGCTGCATGCAAAACAGATCCACCCTCTCTTTCCAGACAAGATAGCTTTTCCCTGTTGCTCTGATTGGAAGAAATTTACAGCATGTGTATCTGAAGAGTTTTTAGAATCTGTGCTGTAGGTTGAAAGTAATTTTGGGGGATTTTGGCTATACATATTAAAAATGAGAAATTAAATTCTTCTCTGAGCTCACCCCAGGCAACCCCACTGACGTCAATGGAGTGTAACTGAGAGCAGAATGCTGCCTGTGATCTTTCTTACTTAGAGTTCACCTGCTGCTCATTTGAAGCTGTAATCCTTGGTGACATCCCAGTCAGAGAGAGGTTTGCACAGCAGAGATCAGGTCCCAGTGTGAACTTCACTCAATGAGGCATTCTTGGCTATGGTGTTTTGGATCATCTCAATATCTACCTGCTACAACAATCACACTGGCAGCTATTTAAACATTCCTGTGCATTGTTTGGGAGCACCATAATTAGCACAGCAGTATATTTGAGTACGTCTCCTTAATCGACCACAGATCATGGCCCAAAGATGCATCCAGCACATTCAGCACATTCAAGAGCAAACACTGCAGAATTGATATGCAGGTGATGTGAGGGAGGAAATGGGAGGGAACCAAAGACAGAAGCCTCAAGGAAACGTCCTTAGCAACACACAATTCCTCACGGACAATAGGCTCCAGCAGGGGGAGTGCAGTCAGGACAGTGCTTTCTGCAGGAACCACAAGGGGTTCTGTGTCCTTATGCAGATTTAATAGCCCAGGATAAAAGGCATCTGAGGCACACAGGGTGAAAGGAGGGTGTTCAGGAACCCATAAGATGCTACAAAAGAGGGATAGATATGGGAATTTGCCCATACCCTATGAGCCCAGGGAAGAAAGCTTGACAGTGAGAAGAATGTTCAGCAGGTTCTGCATGGCAGGTGGAATTTAGGATAATGACAGAAAGATGTGTCCCATATTTATTAGCATTGTTCAGTAATCTTCCTTAGGGTTCTTTAATATTGAGAAAGTACTAGGAAATAGAAAACTCAATCCAAAATACTGGCATATCCACAACACTAGTCCTTTAACTCCGTTGGAATTAACCTGAGAGTTCTGTCCCTGCATGTTGTCAATATAGCATCATTAAAAATGTTTGAAGTGAGGACAATGCTCACAGTTTGTGGGCCTACCCCTACCAGGTGTGTAGGATGTGCTTCTGCCATTTACTATATTGTGAGTAATTAATGAATTGTGCATTGGCTGTATAGCTGGTCAGGAGATAATACAGATGGCGATCAAGGGTTTGCACCTAAACTGAAATTGTCTTGTGACTAACTAAAGCAAAACATTTTCACCTGAGAATTGCAGAGGGCAGAAGTTATTTTGGGTAGTTCTAGAAGACACTAAGTCTCCAAAGGTAGGCTTAGAGACCTTTCTAAGGGCCCTAGCTACTGTTGCCAAGTGGCTTTTCTTACATATACCTGGACTGACATTTTGTCCCCACAGGCAGCTATATAGGGATGAGGGCCTTTTCTCCCCTCCCTCCCTCCCTCTTCCCCATCCCACTCCAGATGGAATGGGGGGGTTCTGATCACTGCTTCAGCACATCTCCACCTTGGACCTTTTTCACTCGCTAGTGGCCGATTTTCCATAAGCAGAGGGACACTGGATAAAAGGTCAAATTAGGGAAACCTGCATGGGCTCAGGGATGTGGATGTCCCCCAGGAGTAGTAAGATACCTGAGCATCTTTGCAGCAGTGACTATGGTTTCATCCTGTCTTAGAAATCATACTCAGCAAGCAGCACTGAGTTTCAGCCCCCAAAATAGCTTACAACCTAATCAGTCAATTCTTACGGTCAGTGCTTCCATGGAGAGCTTTTGTCTTGGATGTTTTCATAGCATTCGCCTTTTTTCTCTAAGTAGCAGTAGGAGCTCTGGAGCATCTGGATGAATAAAATATTCACTGGGCCAAATTCATCTCCTCTGA
Organism: Sitta carolinensis; assembly: GCA_032173965.1. Lineage (NCBI taxonomy): Eukaryota > Metazoa > Chordata > Aves > Passeriformes > Sittidae > Sitta > Sitta carolinensis. Next base: position 55,074,259 of record CM063313.1, read on the forward strand.
CTATTGTAACAGGCATGCAGCAGGGTTGGATTTCCCCGTGCCCAACACCAGTTTAATGCACTGCAGCTGCTGAGCAGTGCCTGCCGGCACGTCTGGAGCAGGCGGGGTTTTCCCATGGTAGGATCCTTGTGTGGTTGCAGACAAGGTCTGTCAAACTACAGAGTCATCCATAGTACTCAGTCAGGCCACACAGCTCCACAGGATGCAATCATCTGTGCCCTGCAGCCCTCTCTGTCATACATCAAGGGATGGATCATTGCATCCCAACTTCATGACTCTCTCCCAGCCATCTAGAGAAACAGGGGATGTCCATGAGGCATGCATAGAGACCCACTCCTCTCTTAGCAGGAGCTGGAAATCCCACTTTCATTGACACCAGCAGCCTAATTTCTAATGGTGTTGACAAGATAGTTGAAGATGCAAGACAGAAAAAGCACAACGGACTTGAATTTTGGCAAAATGTCTGCAAATTTCCAAGTGGCATAAACCATTATCATTCCCTTGGCAATAGTGAAACTAAAGGCCAGTTTGCCTTTCCTTGAGAGCTTCATATTAGATTGGTATCACTGACAGTTCAGCTCATCTTATCTGTACATTAGAGTTTCCCTGTGCAGCTGCTCTGCTCTGTGAACTCTTCTCTCCCACAACCTACCTTCAACTGAAAAAGAAGTTGTTTAGCCTATGGATACATTTTAAATCCAGTCTCTGAGAAGACTTGTGACACAGAGACTGTGTAGAATCTAAATTAAAACTTCTGTGGATGTATCTTCCTGCTCGAAGCCAAATCAGGACAGAAGCCAGGTTCTGCATTTTGAATATGAAGTTTCTGTTAAAAGTCTGAATTGTTCATTGGTTAGAGCATGGTGCCAATAATGCCACAGGTGTGGTTTTGATCCCCATGCAGTCCATTCACTTAAGATTTGGACTTGATGATCCCTGTGGATCCCTTCCAACACAGAATATTCTATAACCCCTGTCACTTTTTTATAATGTATCATGTGTGAGGCAAAATGCAGTTTCTTTTTACCCAGGATAGGATGAGAAGGCTTTATAATAGTAGCCACCACCCACTAGTCTTACATCCGTGCTGTTGAATCACTCAAGTTGGACAGATTACCGATCACCTTCTGGATAGGGCCCATTCTAAAATGCAAACTATCCCTAAGAATTTTTTTAACATAGCCCAAAACTACATCAAACAGTTCATAAGCCACTGAGTAGTATGCACCTTGAGCTTCTAGCACTGGGACCATTTACCACTGCAATCTACAGGTACATGTGGAGCTACAACATCCAACCAAAGGCAGGGACCCCCTTTCTAAGAAAGGCTAGAATTTTAGTCTAGACCAAACAAAATGTCATTGGGATATCTATGTGTTTGGCCCTTCCCCAGCTTGCATGGCCACAGAGCTGCTGTCCCCATTCATGTCAGTGTGCTTCTCACACTAACAGGAGTACTCTGGACTTCCACAAACAACCATCACTTTCCTTTCTGCACCCAGCTGAGCTAGGCAGTTATTAGGCAACTGTCTACAGCTCTCACATAGAAACCACAGTGCTAGCTTTGGTAGCTGTTGTCACCAATGCCAGCTGGGGATGCTTGTCCCAGGCTGTGTGCTTATCCCAGAAAGCTCCTCTAAAACACTGTTGACTATCCTCTTTCTCCAGAGCTATAGCACAAAAAGTCACCTGAGTGGAGGCATTGTCTACTTCCCACTCAGCTCTCTCCTTTGCCTCCTGTGAGCAAGGAAAAGCCTTGCACAACTGTGCAAGAGACAACATCACTCACCAACATTGTCAAGGGTCAGACAACATGAGATGCATTTCTTCCAGGAGTCTCCTCAGGGAGATGAGACCACATGTCTGGGTAATGCATAACTATCTCCTCAGATATTGGGCCAGAAAGAGCAGGAACCAATTGTACCTGTAAAGTGACAAAAGCATGTGGGATGGCTGCCCACAAAGCACAAAGTCATAGTGCAAACATAGGTGCTTCACAGCAGTAGTGTGTCTGCTTTCATACATTGGAAAAGGAAAAATATCTGATTTCCCTGATGAAATTTACATCCTGAAGAAAGTGTAAGCACATAAAGATGTCAAAAGTGACATTCCATATCTGGAAATCCCTGGATTTTTTAATTTTTTTTTTTTTTTGAGTTGTTTTGTTTTCGTTTGGATTTTTTTCTGGTTTTGTTTTGGGGTTTTTGTTGTTGTTGTTGTTGTTTTTGAAGGTCTTTTAGTAGGTCAGATGGTTTTTCATTTTGATTTTTTGGGTTATTTTTATGGACAAGAATGATTTTGGATCTATTAATGTGTGGTATCACTCTTGTCAAGGCACCTCCAACAGCAGATGCATGACAGAGGCTCCTGGGGGCTTGCTTCTGGAATGTTAGAAATGCATTACAGAGCTACAGCATACAAAATATCCAGAGGAAAAAAATTTTAAAATCCCTGAATTAGGCAATTCTGTCAGGCTGGGGAAATAAGATAACAAGCTGAAAAACTGAAGAATAGTTGTATTTTTGAGAATACACTACTGTCCCTCAGGCACTCAAAGATCATGAGTCAGATCTTAAAAAAATCATAGTTGGCTTAAAAATGAGAGTTGTGAGGTTTTGTAACCTTGCATTGTCTGCACTATTAATGGTCACATTCCTAAATTATTCTGGAAAAATGGAAATTGGACTTTATTTTGTAGTAAAAGCAGGGATTTTTACATAATCTACCAGCCCCAGGGGCTGAGGCATTTAGCAGAACATCAGATAATATGATAAAACCCCGAAGAGTTGACAATGCTGGAGCTAAACTAATTTGTGTAGCTCTGGCAATAGTTTTCAGAGCTGGTTCAAGAGCCCACATCCACAGGAATGGTGTGCTTTGGTAGAGTCATTCACAGACATGATTTTTGTAGGATGTCGTTTTTGGATAGTGGCTGTCAGAAATTACATGATATCTCAGTTTCATTCAATGGAAATAGTCTCTCTGAATAAGAGAAAAGTCCCCTGAGGGACAGATTTCTTCAGTGACAAATTAACTAGCAGAACAAAGCACAGCATTTCAAAGGACCTTCTGAGGTTTTAGGGGCTTTACTCAAGGCAAATGTCTCCCATGGAATTTAAAAAATGCAGTGTTCCTCTAAAACTTGTCCCCTGTATATGATATTCTGATGACATTCATGTGTAGCATTAGGTTTGGCTAAAATACACACTTATTTGCTAACAACTTCGCTTTTAAGAGGACCCAAAGTTTGATTAAAAAGGAAGAAAAACTCTCAGCTTCCAAGAGTTACAAAAGTCCTTGAAGATGCCTGACCTTTTCTGGCATAAATCAAAGCTCTTCCAGTTGTCAAGCTCCGCATGCTAAGAGGCAACTGGGGCCCTTGGGTGTCCACCATCACACTGAGAATGGATCTGGCACAATTTCCTAGTCTTTAAGGATGTCACCGTGCACTTTGCACTGGAAGAAGCACTTCCCATATTTGACTGGGAACAATTCCATATTTAGAAACAATTCCAGAATCACAGACTTACCCTGAATGTCATACTCTCCACTTGTTGGGGTTTTTCCTGGAACACAGGTGTCCATAATCCTCTGCCAGACCTTTCATAATTCTCTGCCAGACCTTTCATCCATGCCCTCAGATCCACCCTGCTTTGGTTGTTGTCATACATCACACAGTGACCAAAATTTTTTCAGAAAAAATATATCAACTTTTCCAGCAAGAATGCTTCATCACAATTTCTTTGCCAAGTGATGCCACATCTGGCCATGGCTCTGTTATAAAAGACAGAGCATCATATGTATTTGCTAAGAAAAGCGGTGAGGCTCTTCCTCATCAGTCGTTGTCCTTAAAAGAAAAGGTGCTGCCAGTACAGTACTCTGTGCTCAAGCAATCCTCACAGGCTGCTCCCTGCCTGTTAGAAGCACAAAATTATGCAATTAATTCTGTGCAGCTGCTATTCGAGCAACTGTGGTAATGTCTAGACTTTCTTCTCCCTAGTGTGAGCTCAGAGGCATCACTTTGGCCCAGTCCAAGCTCCTACAAGGCTTGATAAAAGGTCTGTGGCCCCTCTTGTGTGCTGGCCAAGAACACATCTGTCAGTGTGGTCCTCCAGCATAGGAGGATTTAGTGTCTCATACAGTGCCTCATGCTGAATTAGGTAAGAGAAGTTTGGGTTAATGAAGATCTGCTGTTTTGTGGCAATTACTCCATGAGGCTGTAGTACCTGTCTGTGACAATGCACAGCTTCTGTAGATGGCTGTGTGGGATGAGATGCATTCCTTTGCCTCCCACAGAACCAACTACTTAACATCAACATCAGTGCTGGTGGAAAGGAAGAGGGATATGTAACCAGAGATGAAACTGGGTGTGTCACTTATATAGCACAAATTACATGTGGCAAGAAGGAGGCAACAGTAAAAAAAAGAAAGTGAGAAATGAGTTCGTTCACAGCAGGCAGAGAAGGTGAAAGAACCTGAAAGATGTGGAGTTGACCAGGTTTGTAGGTAGTAGTCAAGTTTGGCCTTGAAAAATGAAGACACTACATAGGTTGGAAGCAGGTCTCAGACAAAGGGTTTTGTGCTAATGGAAAAAAATCTGTGCTTGATGATCTTTGGCTGAAAGACATTTGGTGTGGCTATCCTGATCTCACCGGCATACACAACCAACATGCCTGCTCTGTTAGGAATGGCATTGTGCAACCAAAGCAGGTTCACCTAGACTTCCAGACTCAGAGGCTGCACATCATATATTTGTGATGCTGCCTACACTAGGTGAGGTCAGGCACTGATTCTGAACACTGCTGAAAATATGAGCAGCTTAATTTCTGCTCAGCAAGATTTCAGAAGGTGGTGTTTGCAAGACAATTAAAAAGCACAACCTGGGGGTCTCAATCAGAGGAAATGAGGAACAATCAAGAGTTCTTAAAGTCAGAAGAAAGTCTGTTATGACATAATTTAGAATACAGCTTGTGACATTTTTGCTATCCTTGTGCCGGTAGTCTCAATCTGCTTCTAGTCTGCTGCTTTAGGAATGCTCTTTAATCCCCTGTATGGGGTTAAACTTATTACTATAAGTAAGTGAACTTACTTATTATATTAGGGGTTATTAACCTGTAAATATCCATATTAATCACTGGGCGCCAGCAGCAACCAAGAAACATTGCAACCAGTTTAAGAGGCAAAGAGTAAAATTTGCTAGAATAGCTTCTCTCTTTATTAGCTGCTGTCCTGGGAGTTACCATGTTACTACTAGATCCAGAGTGTGGAAAACTAGCCAGAAAATCCCTGACTGCTGTGGCTCAAGATGTGGGAGAATTTCCTAGTGGCACCCAGCACTGTGAGACAGCAGAACCAGGGGGCACAGGGCTCACACAGTACTGGGTGGGACAATATAAAAGCAATGAACAGATCTAGTAGATTTCCATCCTCCTGGAGGTAACTAGTGATCTGGGAGCCAATATGCAGGGCTGGTGCCTCTGTCAGGGTATGAGGCTCTCCAGTGCTACCCTATATCACACACAGAGTACTCACAGGGAACAAACCCTGACACCCAAGCAAAAGGAGAGTTCTAGAAAGTCTGCCAAGGTGACAGAAAATTTTTTGTAGTTATACACCTTAATGTTGAATTTTATACGTGTAATAAGCATATTAAACAAGTGAAATAATACCTGTAATAATTTTTCAAAATATAAATTGTTGATCAGGAGTGGATTCTAAAGATGTATTCCACTTCTTTGCAGAGATATGGATTAATTTCATAAGATGTTATATTACTTCCAGGAGTCATTTACAGAAGCCTCTTCTGTATAAGTTTTGCTGTGCATCAGATATTGATTCTATAGAACCCACACATAAAAAAACGGCAATGAATGAAAATTTAACAGAAGTCTCCTCATTTTAAGTTGGATTCTTATTCAATCTTCAGATAACCATTCCATAATAATGTGTTACGTATCTGATTTTATCTGAAAGCTATTACTTTTTTAAAGTCAGTTAATAAAGAACATTGACAAGGTAAACTCTTCCAAACATTAAGAAAAATAAGTTAGGCCTTAAAAACAAAAATGCATCCTGAGACTAATTCCCGGGAGATTTTTTGAATACAAGGCCTCTCTTACATTGAAAATACAGATAATTCACAGGAATAGAACATGGATAATCTTTAATTACACTTCTATTTAAAAGTAGCTCAAATCTAGCTGAGTTTGGACTACTAAAACATCTGCAGGGAGTTTTCAGGTTTGAGGAAAGACAAACAGGATATAGTGGTGCAGTGAGCATTAGCTGATCTGAAAAATAACCTCACTTGGTACAAAATGCAACATTCCTTTTAAAGCATAGTCCCTGGTAATGGTGACTACAAAGGTTGAAGTGACTCATTCCATACGAGAATGAGACACTTCAGGAACATATTCGAAATTGTGCACTTTACTTACCTCCAGTGAAATCACTCTTTCATCAAGACATCTCTGTGGGCCATGGCATCTGAATTTCCAGGAAGGGAGGCAATTAAGAGCAATATATTGAGTATGTGCATTTTACTGAATTAGAGATCATTATAAGAAAGGTTGAGGATGAGCTTGGGAGATAACAACCAAGTCAAAAGCAGATAAGTTAATTGTGCTATAAGGTCATTTTGAAAGGAAAATTCTGCATTGAAAAAGAGCTATCTGTTGCTGTGTGGGTTGGCTGGCTTCTGAGCCGCTATTCTGGCTAAGGACACATATGCGGAATTATCTACTTCCTCTGCACACAATCTCCACTAAAAGGACAGGATTAGATCTCAGATGTTATTTACTATTAAACTTCCAGAGACTAATACATCCACTTCCAATGGAGTCAAGCTCGCTCTGGTAGAAGACATTTCATGGAGAAAACTAAGACTTGGTCCCATTTCGTCTCCTGTGGAGGATCACAGCCCTTGAGAAATATTGTTCTGTGATGCAAAATTATATGCTTTAAATCTGTTTTGAACATGCAGTCTTAAGACCCATCCATAGCTTGAGAAACAGAGAATCTGGCAACTGGATAATACTGGGCATTCTCAACAAGAGGATTAAACCAAATTGGTTTAGGGCCTTTTTGTTTTATCATTATGAAGTTTCACTGAGAAAGTGTTTTCCTGCAACAATTCTTTTGTCAAGGCATGCTGTCTTTGGGTTTTTTAATGCGTGATCCTGAATGGTCTGGTATGAAGCCACAAGGACATCTAGGCACAGGCTCTGGCAGATAATGCTGATCCTCACAGCTAAAGAACCAGGACACTGATAGCAAAAGAAAAAACATGAAAAAATTAACACAGTTCAACATGCCTAACTGGAGAAATAAAATGCTGAGTGTTGGGTCACTAGTTCTTACCAGTCTGCCATTTTAGTGGCACACAGGAAACTGCAGAGTTGACTTTGAATGAGAGAGTCTACTCCTCTGCGGTGTGCCTGGCAAACAAAGGCCACAGCCTTTCTGACACTGAATATAATGCTGCTGAAAGCCTTGTGCAAGTCCTCACTGGGATTTCTCTCTGTTTTCATGCCTCCACCTCTGACTTCCTTTACAAGGCATGATTCTGTCATGGGCAGAGATAGAGAAAAAGTCCATTCTTTCAAAAGCAGTGAATCTGGTTTGTTTCTATATTACTGTTTATTTTATGACAGTGTAACAAAGCCTGTAAATGTTGTTAGGCCAAAGTCAGTATTAGCAATGGAAACAACTACTACCACTTAAACTGACGTTTTGTTAATGTTACCGTAGCACTGTCTCATGAGTCATGACAGGATAGAAATTAATTTGTCACTGCTGTAGGTCTCTTTCTTTACTATAAAGCAAGTTTATCCTCTTACATTCATCTGCTCTAGTGTCTGTAGTAGTACTAATAAACCAAAAACATGCTTGAACATCCTTGTACATGCTGCCTTCTCCGTGGCCAAAGCATTTTAAATGTTGTTTTGCTTAGGTAATGGAACAGTCATGTGAAATTGAGGCCCTGGAGAAGGCATCTCTGAAAGTCACATAAAGGCTTTGGACCCCTTCAGCCTTTGAAAAAAAATATTTTTAGAGTCTTAACAAAAAAATTTGCTTCTGAGGACTTTGTGGTATAAAAGTTGTGCCTCCTGTCAATTCACAGCATAGCCAGCTGTCCTCTGTCCAAACTCAACTGACAACGTGGCAGTGCATGGGATGTTGCCCCTTTGGCAGCCCGCAGTGGATCTTCATTTCTTCACACCCTTTCCAGGGTGTCACCTTCTTTAAACAATAATACTGTGAAACCACATAAATAAAGAAAAAAAGCAAGAAGATGCATATTTTACCTGGTGACCAGAGAAGGTCCTTGCAGTGGCTAGGACTGGAGCATAGACCATATAAGGGATGGCAGAGGGTAACTGGGCTGGTTCTGCTGGAGAAAAAGAGGGAAGGATGGATCTTATTTCCATTCATTAAGTGATACACAAAAGGCAAACAGACATGATCTGCTAAAAGGTTAATTTTGATTTACTTTCTAAGAAAGATTTTTCACCTTGACGTAGTTATTTCCTGGAAGACAGGCTTGGAGATATTGCAGGGTCTCCAGCCTTGGAAACACTAACACTTTGATAACACAAGGCACACCTGTTCTAATGGGTCCTATTTCAAGCAGAGGTTGCACAGCTAGAGGTCTCTTTCCATCTGAGATATCCCATGAGTGAATGAGGTCTTTGGAAAGTTTTTGTTTTTTATTATTTCTTTGTCTGAAGAACTGGCTTCTAATTCCTGTTAAGTTTATCTGCCTTGGATTTAGCAAACTCACAACATTTCAAGAAAAATCTTAGACCAGATTTCCACATAAATGCTTTTATTCTAAAAACCCCAGTAGGAGAAAAGAGGTAGGTTCTGATACAAAAATATAAAAGAAAATTTCTCTCCACTTTTTCTTTGACTGATAAAGCAGGAATTTTTTCAATTTGTGCAACAATTTTGCCTTTATCACTGTATATGTTCAGCTATTCTTCAATACACCAAGGCTGCAGCAGCCTGGTCAGTTTTCAGGTGGTGTCTTAACCTGCATTACCCAATGTGGATTATGACTGAGACAGCTGAAAATTTAGCTGACTTCATCTGGCACTCTTCAGATCTTCTTCCAAACTCTCTGAAGAGCAAATAAATAAGAGTCCAAATTCTAAACTCTTTCAACTGAAGAGATTTTTCTCATTTGCAGAGCTTAAAGAAGCCTTTCTCCCTTTTAAGGAATTTTTATTCTAAAACTTTAATTCAGCATTTAATGAAATTTAAATCTGTTGTAAGTTGGAGGCATGTATTTTAGGGTGTTTTGTGATATTTTAATGTCTGAAAGTGATGCAGTCAGAAAAACTGTTGGAAATTAGACTTAAAATTAAAAGCAACTTTTCTTGAAAACAGATTTCAGCAGTGAGGAAGTACAAGGCTCTCATCCACATGTGTAGAAATACAGCTTTGTCCCTGGGAAAGTATGCCTGCTTTCTGTGACTAATGAGAAATCATAGTCCATAGCTTACCTCCCCTGTACTTCAAGAGTAAGATCTGAGTGTGATGCCTCAAGTTTTAGCTTTCATATTTTTTAGATTCGGTACTGTTTTAGTGTGTCGTTCTGAGTTTCATATTAAGTGCTACTAAGCTCTCTTCACAGAGCAGATAGACAAAATAATTCCTTTTCTAGCTTGGGACCAAGGAAAACTGATAAAAATTTAAGGCCCAAGAGCAAAAACAGTGAATTGAAGAGAGAAAAACAAGGAGGATGGAACTTCATAACCTGAAGCTACAATTGGACAATTAACTCCAATATGCTAATGGACCAGAACTTACAAAAGTAAGAGACCTTGTGGCCAGTCATCAATTTTTGAGACCATTTTGGAGTTCAACCTGGGTGTAGCCCAGCCTGGCTCCTGCACTGCCCAGGGTGTATCTATTGAGGCCTTTTAATAAATACCTACTTTATCCTTTTGCTCTGTCTAGTCTCTGTACCAGATCAGCCTTTTCCAGGCATCAAGTCCACACACACATCCCCCTGCTCCCTTCACCCAGGCTGGTGCATTGCTCCCTGCCCCAAACATCTTTGAGGAGGTGACAGTTCCCTCTCAGCACTGTGCTTATGCCCTCATAACAACTTGGATGTACAGCATATGTATCCAGCTGTGAAAGGACCTGTGGACAAAGGAAATGTCAGTCTCTTTTCAGACTCCAAACATGTAGTTTAACACTTAAATGTTTCATTACACCAGGATGTGCTTTGATGATACACAGAGGAAGTAACGGTGGACTTTCCATCTGCAAACTCCACTTTTTCAAATGAAATTTCAGCTCTTGAAACCAAATCCTATTGTGAAATTCATTCCAGAGGGCTTCCTGTGAGACTGATGCATATTCCATAAGTTCTGAAACAATACAACACCCTCTTCATGACACCATTAAACTGCACCATTTTCCTCATTTCACCATGGCTGTCTGGTTCCAAGCACTGCAGAAATACAGATACATATTTCAGACTTGAGAAAAAACAGGACTCTGATAGTCCACATGATGTATTTGTCTACAACATAGTTCTCTCTTGCATGAGACAAAAAAGTCTAATGAAACAAGGACCTGAGGAGGGAAACAGCTGCTCACCTAGGGGGTTAGGAGGGGTTGGCATTACTTTTTTTCTATACAAGTAGCAGTTTCACTTAATTCAGTTCAATTAGAAAATGTTGGGACCTGAGGGCTTGTTCCCAAAATGCCTCAAATTTCTCCAACCACTACCTGAGAAAACCATCATGTTACCCACAGTATTCACAGTGCTCACAAGCTAAGACCTGAAGGACATTTTCTCAGATTTACTGAACAAGATGCCAAAGACTTGGTAGAAAACTTGAAAAGATATCATAGCCTGTGTATTTCATATCTCTTCCTCCCCTGTGACTTTCACAGCATATCTTTTCCTAACTGAATGGGTCACATTCTGTGTGGGTAATTCAAAATAACACAGAGCAGAAGTGAAGTAAAACTACAATTCTCATTCAGTAGATACTGTATTTTAGCATCTGCACTCACCATATGTTGGATGCTATGCTGCACTGCTGATGGAAACCAACAGTGCACCTACATAATGCACCAAGATTTGCTCAGCTAAGTAAAGTGAGAAAACCTAGATTCTTCTTGTAGATCATATGAGATCTCTTGGGACTTGGCATGAATTGCAACAAAGAGGTCTAAAACAAAGGGATTTGGGCTCCTAATAGGTTATTCAGGAATACATGATCTTGCCTCCTTCAAATACAGAGAGCTTTAACCAGCCTTACAGACTAAACAAGTAGAGCTGAGCATATGCAGCCTCAGACAGTTCCTAAAGCTCTTGAGACATTGGTCTTTAAGAGTTGCTTTTCTTTTTCATGGGTGTTTAGATTCTATCACTGAATGACATGGAAGCCTGTCCAGTGTGCAGTTCAACTTGAGGAGAGCTCTTCTGCAAGTTGGACAAAGTGAATAATTAAGTTCTGTTGTCACCTCTGATTTTATTAACTTAGTAAATATTCTTCTGGGTGGGAGAGAATGGGCTGACTGCCTAAGATATAAATGAGGTCTGAGATGATCCCTATCGATTCCTCAAGCTGTCCGTATGCACCCTTTGTGAGTATCACTTCTTGGTTTCTTTAACTTACTTGCTTTTGTGTTAGCAGCATTGATTTATGAGATGGGGGAAGTCTGTTGATAAGCAATTCCATGGAGGTCACGAAATCAAAGGCCAAAAACATTTGTCAAATGCTATCAGTATTCAACCAGTAAAATCTGATACGTGTCCATGACTTAGCAATCTGATGTCATGAGCATTTTCGGTGAACATCAGCCCTGATTTTCATCTCCTAGTTTCTCTTTACTTGAAGCACTTTCATGGAATATAATCTACAGAGGGAAGGAAAAATGATGAATTCTAAAAATATCATGGCCATCACTTGATTCTGTCCATGAGTAAAACACAGATGCATTCATGCTAGTAGCTTTCCCATGTGAATATTTTATTTTCCAGAATGAATTGTTCTCCTAAGCCATGTTGTATAAGTGAGGAACGGCTGAGGTCACTTGGTCTGTTCAGCCTGGAGAAGACTGAGGAGAGATCTCACTGCAGTTACAACTTCCTCGTGAGAGGAAGAGGAGGGGCAGGCACTGATCTCTGCTCTGTGGTGACATCAACAGGACTTGATGGGATGCCCTGAAGTTGTGTCAGCGGAGATTTGAGTTGGGTATCAGGAAAATGTTCTTCACCCAGAGCATGGTTAGGCACTGAAACAGGCTCCTCAGGGAAATGATCACAGAACCAAGCCTGACAGAAATCAATAAACATTTGGGCAATGCTCTCAGGCACATGGTGAGTCTTTGCGTGCCCTTTTCTACTCAGAATAATCTTTCATTTTGTGTAAATACTAACTTCTGAGTGGGAATAAACAATCTTAACCTGTCATCAGCACAGTTTTAAACCATCTCCAGTGATTTGTTATTTGTGAACATACTGACATCTCGTGGTTCCATCTGAAATTGTAACTGGTTCACATTCAGAAGAGAAATTTCCACACAAGAAAGTCTGAATTTTTATATAAATTGCATTATTTTTGCCGATTCCAGGAAGGTAGGGGGAAAAATAGATGTTAAACTTGGAAAAATTTTTTTAAAAAAACGTCTGTTTCTAAAGTGGCTGAACAGACTCTGAAACCTGGAACACAGAAGTGCAGGAGTTTCTAGCAGAGCCGCCAATTGTGAGACTCAGCTCTGTTTCCATCATTCACTGCATTGTCTTCAGACAGAGAGAGGTGAAGTGATTGTCTGGGGGGTGCTTACTCAGGGTGACCCAACCTTGCCCTTCTCTCCAGGCCCCTGGGTCAGTGCATGTGTGCACTGACACAGACAGACCACTGCTGTGATCATGCTTACCTACAAGATCAGTTCTATTCATGCCAAAGAGCATTTCCAAATATTGGCTAAATCAAGAATAAGGACAGCTGAGTAACGTGTGACATTCAGGCCACAAAATATCCCTTTTTTCACTAAAAATCTCAGCTTCCCATACAAGGAGTTTTAACAAAGTCTGTGTTATGGCATCTGTGGAAGCTGTAATGAAAGGGAATAGACAAGACGTGAAGAAGAAAGGCGGCAGATACAATGCTTGGCTGTAAGGACTATCAATTTTTTGTGGAGCTACTCCAACACGGCCATGCAAGTTGTTTCTTCAGGGCTGCGTGAAAAAAGACCTTTTTCCCATGAAAGTGATAGTCACGGTTAGCAGGGGAAACAAGTAACAGGAATGCTCTTAAAGCCCATAAGGATTTTGTGATCAACTTCTACCTCTGTCAAGCAGTGAAAAGTGGACCAGGTGTTCACAAAACATTCACGTTATGCATGCAAACTACATGTGACACGAGCTTCTGTGTCCGTGCATGGAGCTGTATGAAGCGGCTGAACAGCTGCATTTGGCAAAGGCAAAGCCCTAGGAGCCTGCTGTCCCTCCCCACGGGGCACAGTGCACTCCTCATGGTCAGTGTGCCCCATGCACACCAGCAAACTGCTACACAGGCAGCTCTCTGCCCCTTCCCTGATTCCATCCATCACTGGCCCCAGGGACATTTCCTCCAAAACACATACAGCCAAAACACGCTCATCTAGAGAGGTGCTGACATTTCTAAACCCTCTCTCTGCTTGAGACAGGAGGAAGATAACTATGTTCAGAACCTAACTATCTTAGCATAAAAAGAATTGCTGAGACAGGAACGTTTTGTCCCCTACGGTCTTTGTTTAGACAAGCAGTTTTTCCTATACCTTAAAACTATCATATTAATATCTCTTTGGAACAAATTCTCTAAATTAATTTCTGTGTTGATTCAGAATCACTCCTTTTCTTTTCATGTAATGTCTAACTGATTCTATGAATGCACTGAGACTAGTCAGTGTGCTGAGGAGTACATCCAGTATTTATCCCCAGCCATCAAACCACACAGGAATGTCTTGCCTAAAGCCATGGTAGCCTTTGTGGATAATTAGGTATAAGGCTTAGTCTGAGGCTCCGGCTGTAATTACTATCCACATCTCTGTAGTGATGCCTGTTTCACTGCAATTTATATTCCCTCTGAGACTCCCTTGTTACTGTGGGGGGCATGGTGCAGGAGGAAAAACTGGATGAGGAAGAAGGGTTGTGAAGAGTAGTACAACTGCTACTTGTTCATGTCAGTGCCTCCTGAAAAAAAAAAAAAAAAAAAAAAAGGAAAAAAAAAAAAAAAGCATTAAAAAAATCTTGTGAGAGAGACTATTCCAGCTTTCATGTGAGCTTAGAGATACTACTGCATTGAATGGTTAGTTACTTCTTTCTCTAGCCAGAGGACATTGGCCGCTTCTCCTGGAGAACATTTGAGCTGCATGCTGCCAAAATTAACTTCACGGCTGGAAAGCTCAAAGTATTTGTACCAGAGGAAAGGGCTGGAGATGGTGCCTCTGGTCATTTCTATAAATGCTTAGGGTGCATTACTATGTCAGCCTTTCAGGAGATGTGAAGAGTGTTTTACTCTAAGACACATGCAGCGGTCCTCAGGAAGATCTGTGTGGTGCCTTAATTCATGCAAGGTCTGCTACATTTTAGGTATTTTGGGATGGGTTTTCCTTAGAGCACAAGATCTTGCAGCCCTTGAGAAATGTAAGCAAAATATTTAGAGAATAGGAAGATTTTCCTCAAAACCTGAGTCTTCACTTTTTGCAATCTGCATTTACAACATGTCGTAAAATCCATGCCAGCCTCCCCTCCTGGCTTTCCCTGCCAGCTTGGCTGGACCTTGGTGGTGCCCACAAGGAGAGGCTCTGGCAGGGTGCACGGCCACCCACAGCAAACCCTGCCATGTGTGGGCTCCTTTGATCTGGATGGCAGGCTGACTTTGTGACAGAGGGAGCAACAAGGAAATGTTAAGCTGTCAGCTCTGACCAGAAATAAGCCATCTGGGGAGTGGAGAACACAGCTGGGTGGAGAGGCTACCCTGCAGGTTTGGCTGCTCTTGGAACTCTGAGGTGCTCTCCCAGCTCTGTAATGTAGTTTCTCTCATCCTTCCTTAAGTGATCTCAAAACTTTGTGAGGGAAAGGATCTCAATAACATATAAAATATTGTTTCAACTCATGAAGTCCTGACAAGGGAAAAAATAAGAGCAGCAAAGAGAAGTCACACAAAATTGGGATTGGGAGAAGATTTTATCTGCTTCAATGGGCTTTGAATCAGCTCTTCAAAGCCCTTCAGAATTATATTTTGTCCTTACTGCTTTCAGCATCATTCTCTTCCCTTCCCCTGAAGCATTGTGACTCCAGCAATTCTGACAGATATCTCTCTGCATGCATGAGGACCACCTGGTCCTCAAATAAGGGGCCACTTCCTATGACTTCCACTTATGGAAGTGGTAACAGATGCTGCAACCAGGCAGAGAGGAGACTAGACAAGAAAAGAGAGGGAAAAAGTATTTTCCGATCTCTTCAGCTGACAAGATTGTCATTCCCTTACCATCTTGAAATGGAGAGGGGAAAAGAATAAGCAACGAAAATGAAAATGAAAATTAAAATGAAAATGAAAATGAAAATGAAAAAGCAATGCTGGGCTGAAACAGACAAAAATTATTATTGATCTTTAAATGGAAATGACTATTTATTAATTTGGATTTTCTTTGGATAAGCGTAATTTTAAAAGTGTTGAAATGGCACAGTTTGACAGGTCTTGTTTTAAGATATCTATTTTCTTGCAGTCTCAAAACAGACTAGTCTTTCTGGAAAAGACTTCATGGGAAAATGCCACTTGTTTACCCTGCAGTGTACCACTTTACCCTGCCTCTTGAACTGTGAGGACACATGAGATTATGCCAACAGGCAGAAGTGACTAGCTGCTTGGTTTATTGACTTTCTTGCCTCATTCGTGCTGCTTATTTCAAATCACTTCTGGGTGTAATGAAAATAATTATCTCAGTAACTTGTGCTTGCTCAGATTCTGCTCAGAGCCCTTGGGCACTAGAGCAAATGTGACTTCAAATGTCATTGTGTCTATAGTATGTCAGTATGTCAAACATACAATATTTGTAGCCTGCCTAATTTTAAGCCTTTCTTGTATAAATCTCTGAAAAAAAAAATTAAATATGCAATACTCTCTTAAAATGCCTCCTCTCCCCCAAGATGGCAAAGTCCTCACTTAATCCATCTTCACCAGGTGTTGTAAGCACTGTGTTCAACAGAATCAGACGGGCAACCACAGAAATTGGTCTTTTTCAGGTTTGGATGACATTTTAAGAAAGCATTTGTGTTAATGATCATCCAAGAAACTGCTAATGCTTGCAGCAGTTTCACTAGAGCGTCACCAGAGGGTGATGCAGGACACTTTGTTGAGGACACTGCTTCTGACTTGCAGTACTGAGTTTGTAGAGACCCATCTCACCTCACCCTGCATTTGTTCTCTTGATCCACAAGAGAAGTTAGCCTGAAAAAGTAAACTTTTACTCTGAACAAGTAAACACTGTTTACTATCTTTATCTTCCTGAAAGACAACACAGAAAATTAGGACTGAAATCTGCATTAGAAGAGTTTTTGTTGTCACTCTTGTATGGCAGCATGCCTCACTGCCCAGACTTAGTGGAAAGACTAGACTCACTCTTCTCATGCAATTGAAAGAGCACTAACTATTGTCTGACCTTCTACCTTCAAGAGCAAAGACACTGAAATAGGACCTTTTCTTCCACACATTTCAGTGCTGTCTTTAAGGAAAGAAGTTGCTAGAATGCTAGTTTCCAGAATGTACTTTGCAAATCTTTACATGGTTGCTGCTTAGTTGTGAGTACTTGCAGGACCCAAGTCACTTCCTTCTACATAGCAGACTTCTTTCAGCATTGGTCTTGGAGGGTTTCCCAACTAGGACCAAAGTGGGTCTTGTCAAGAAAGAAAGAAAGCAAGTGAGGAAAAGAGAAAGATGTATGTCTCCCAGGAACTTCAATGCACATCAAACACTTCCCACTCATTGGCATGAAGATAGAAAAAGAACCACAACATTCATAGGTGCACTGGCATGTTGTTATTTTTCACTGCTTCATTTGAGCCTACTCAGTTTGGGAGTGTCTAGGAAGACATCTGCAGAAGAAGAAGGCCAGCCTCAGTGGAGACACTCAGCTCATCTAGCAGCTACTACACCAGGCTGTGTGTGGCTTGGCTGGACCAAGTCCTTTTCAGATAACTTTTCTCTCTGGAGGAAAGAGCATATTTTCTGTCACATGTCAAAAAATTTCTATGGGCATTAGTTTATACACTAAATAACGTACAACTAGATCATACAACTGTGACCCGAATGGTTTTTGGTCATTTCCCACTAGATGATGCTGTAGCCCCTCCGGGGAAAAGTGGCTATTTGCTGTTACAAGGGGGAAGTACATCACTAGTTTTAACTACAAGTTTAGCTGAAGCACTCTTTCTGCTCATCCATTCACATCCAAACCCTACTCTGCATCTTGTACCAAGAGCATTCTAAGCAAGGTATTTTGCATAGATGAAAAGATGATGTGCCAAGATGACCTCCCACTTACTTAACAGGATATTCACACCTGGGTGGCAGCAGACTTCCAGTGCTAGCATGAAGTTCCAGTTCTTTTTTGTCTTCCTCGTTTTTTCTGCATGTGACATTATTTAGGACATTTTAACATCGGGGTTTGATAGTCTATTTCCAAAATATATTTTCATCAATCAATCAGGGCAGATGTCTAAAAATCCTGCCTCATTTAGCTGGAAACTGAAACTACTCTTCTGGTAAATCTCTGATGTGGTAGCAATGAGGATCATAATTTTAGGAAAACAAACCTAAATTATCATGTTTCATGTTGTAGTGGTTGGAGAAAAAAATGAGAGGGAGGGAAGTTGTGTGCATATTCTCTGTGAGTGACTTTCTTAACAACGCTCTCATTGAGAGTGACTTTTGCCAAATGCTGTTTACTTTTTGCTGTCAAATCTGTCTGAATTAATCACAAGCAACTTGACTGAAAGTGAGACTTGTTCCCCTCTGCTTCCTAAGTGACACACAGACTGAGTGTGAGAAACAGCCTGCCAATGACTCCATCAGGAGTCCTGTGTCAGTACAATAGCTGAAAAATAGAAGACACTTTGCCAAGTCTCCATCTTAGCCCATGGTCACTCCTGATGCTCTTCCAAGGGTGCAGTTATTTGGCTAGAGCTTGGAGAAGGCTTTGCTCTAAAAAATTCTTGTCTTTGGAGCTGGTCTTTCACTGCTGGAAAATTCAAAAGAGAAATAAAGCAAGAATCTTATTTCAGCCCAGACTGATCATACACAGCTTACAGCTGAGAGAGATTAAGCCTGGATAGCAGTACATAAGAATTTGGAGGGGCACGTAAAACCAGACAAGTGGACTAAAAAAATACGAGGAAGTGGTACACCAGATTTAATTAATTGTGTTCATTTCCAGCATCACAAAAAATTTTACAGGCTTTAATGCAATCTTCATGGAGTAGCTGGACTCTAGACCAGCAGTCCTCAGTCTTTCATCCTGTGAATACCTCCTTTTCTACAGTATGTACTGGTGGTATTTACTCTGCCCTTACAGATTAAATAAGGAATTCTTCTTACTTACCTACACTTATGCCATGAAAAATAAATTCACTCTGAAACACAGGCTGTGATTTTGTTTCCTCTCTTCTTTTCTCAAGACATCTAAGTTAAATGTGTTTGCTTCTAAGTTAAGATACCTGATTTGTCCTTGGCTTTCCAGGTACTTCACAAGGAGTTAGATCCATATTTGACCAATTCACATGGTCAGTGTTCTAGCTTTCAAGGTCTAGTTATAGCTGTGAAGATTTTTGGCAATACTTGATGACATACAAATTCTTTCATAGCTTGACCAAAATACATGACATTGGTGCTCCATTTGTCACATCTGCAAAAAGTGAAGAATTCAAGTGAAAATGAACCATCTCTTTCGAGTCAGCCTTTCCTGAATAAGCTGTTGACAAATGGGAAGCATAAACACTATTTTAAAACCTAAGTGTAAGACGAGAAAATTAGCATGTTACGTGATATCAGATGCTTCCACATGAACAGCCAAAGCAGTGCCCAGGAAGCCCTTGTTCTCTCCTATGGGACACTAGGCAACCACCATCGCTTTTTTGTCCCTTCATACATCTTTTACAGGGCAGAGGCCTGCATGAGGGTGAATTACAGGAGACAAAAGCTTTGTGCCAGCATCTCTCCTCCACTTGATCCCCATAGCGGGCAAATTATTGTCACTATGCTGTCTCTTCCCTACATGTCTAACACCTTTATTCAAGAAAAAGGGAAAAGGAAGCTTCATAAACCAACATACTAAGCCAGAAACATTGGGGATTAACTATATCATGGTCTTAGAAATCTAGAGGATTTTGCACAGCCATCTTCTGGCTTTGCACTGTTAATGCTTTGTCTAAAAAATCCTTGTCAGTTTGACAGAAAGAGCTAATTCTATGCAAAGACACTTTATGATTTAACTGACACTAGAATGGTGAAAATCTATTTGTTCTCTGTACCTCAGATTCTCTAAGACAAGTATCATGGCTGCGATCCAGCCAAGCTTTTAGTATGAATTCTACACTCTATGTTCATCACCTTATCAGATGCAAGCAGTAACAAAAATAAAAGCCATCACAACAGAAATGTTCACTGGATTGCTTGTATATGAATTTGTCTCTTTAAAATGGATGCTGAATATCCTCTCTGCATGTGCTTTTCATTGGTCCTCACTTAAACAGAAAACTTCTTTAAGAAATTTTTTTAATCAAGCAAGAGGGGGAAAAGGGAAACCAATTAGAGATTACCCTGAAAACAAGTAGAATGACAATTTCAAGTTATCATGAACTTCTAAAAGTCTGTACAAACCTTTCATATGTTTGCATAGTGAGTCTTGTTCTGCATTACTTTTGGAATCTGGTTGTTCGTCCACTGTCATTTCCAAACCTCTTCTGCTGTATGTACAGGCCTCTCAGGCTATCCTATCCCTGGGTGGTATCTCCAGATCTGTCTGCTGTTTCAAGGCTCTGACCTAACAATTGCTAAGTTTAAACAACACCCCTGGGAGTGACCTTTCCCTCCCTGTCTGTCTTTAGGATGGGTGGGAAACAGACTTTCAGCTCTCAGGCATGCACTGTGCTCTGTTCTTCCTTGCTTTGTCCAGGTTAGCAGCATGCACAATTGTGCTCAGGAACTCAGCCCCTGTGGTGACAAGCCAGAAACAGCTTGCAACAGAATATGTCCTGCTGCACTAGTAAATGCCACATTTCATGATAAACTGTAAGGCTGCTCTTTCACATTTATTGTACTTTGAGACACCTGAACGAAACAAGACTTTCCATCTTGACACTGTTTAACAGCCAGTGTTAAAAGTATTGACCTGCTTACAAGCAGGGAAACATTCCAGTTATGTAAACAGCAGAGAAGTATTTTTTTTCTCTGCATTCCTAGAGTAAGCTGGCTTTAGCTGAGTCCATAACTTCTGTGTGTGCCCTTTGCTGCCTCGACACACACAAATTGGTTTTTTTAAGAACCACAGCCTGCTAAGTAACCCTACTTAAGCAAGGAGTTTCATTGTGTTCTTGCAAAATCCAGCAAAAAATTTTGGAAAGAAATTGAGTGACCAGATCTAAAATGCATTTCCAAAATAAGCAAAAACTGCTATGCTAGATGAGGCCAAATGCTGCTTCGAGCAGCAATTGTTTCCAACAACAGTTGCTACAGACAGTTGAAGAAAACTTCATAACAGGACAAGCAAATACCTCCTTTTTATTGTCCTGATCCTCTTCTTCTTCCTCTTTTTCTTCTTCTTCTTCTTCTTGAAGTACTGAGTACAATAAAGATTAATAGCCAAACATAATTTTCTTCCTTGAATCTATTGAACTTCTTTTAACCTGCTAATGTCACTGTCCTCTGCAAGATTCTATCCTAGTGACCTTCGGTCCAACTTCTGTAGTGTATATAGTAGAGAAGAGGTCAAAAAAGGAGGGAAAGGAGGGAAAGAACATATTTATGATGCTTTAAATTAACTGATTCTCATTTCAAGTCAGTTGCCTCTAACCCTTGAATTATTAGCAGTAATAATTCTCAATCCTCTACATTTTCACTTTTTATAGTTGCATTCTCAATCATCGTGCTCCTGGAAGCAAGAGTTATTTCACATATATGATGGTTTTTCTGTTCTTTGGTTTGCTTTGACTTTGAGATGAGGCAAGAAAACAAGTCTATAATGTTCCTGATCTGGCTTCGTGACCAGTTCATATAGGACTGCAATGCTTTTTAGTCTGTCTTTCTCTCTGTAGCTATAAGAAAAAGCAACATCTTTTATTTTTCTCTACAATATCTACAGGGTCTTGAAATTCAAGGAGTGCAAGAATACTATCACAAAAGTGCACATTGGATTCTGGTTTTCCTTCATTTGGATTGGATCTACATCTTGACCACAACAAGAAGACAGGTGCTGAAGTAAAATTATACTTGAAGTAAAAATACAAATCTGAGATTCTTCTTGTGCAGCTCAAGCTCACTTCTTCACTCATTTTTAACTCAGAAATGTTGTTAGCAATGTATGTTGCATTCAATCCAATCCTACATTCATCCTACTTAATTGACTTCACCTTATCAACAAAAATGTTATAAATTTTCTGGTTCATTGCCTTTTCAAATTCAGCTTGAAGAAACAGCTATTGTTCTTCAAACAAGGTGCTTCACCTTGTCTTGACTCATTCAGATGTGTTTCAGGCAGAAGACAGACCAGAACAGACAGATTGACTTCACCTATTTGATAATTAGTATTCATGGAGTCCTCAAAGCAGGGCTTCTCTGGAATGTTAGAGATAGCGAAAGCCCCACATAACTAAACAAACAGCTCAGAACAATAAAGTGATCCATGCAATTTCCTGTATTGGCTCTCTGGAGTCCATGGGCTCATGTGGCTCCTAAGCGAGCAGGAAAAAGACAACCAGCTCAGCCAAAAAGAGAGGTACTGCCATAAAACACTCTGCAAGTGCTGTGTCAGATGCAGTGGGTGCTATTTCACCTTTTCAAACTGCAATCAAAGTTGAGATTACCAGGAAAAAGAAACAGCTTGGGAAGTTTGAAGGATGTGTGTCAGTTTTTGCTCAGAAGCAGCAATTCTACTTTGACCCCAGCATTAGTATCTATAAGTGTGGAAAATACAATATGAAAACCTGATTTTCAGGTGCACGCCAGAATTTCATTTCACATAACATGGAAAAGGGGACTGTGTTCTCAAATTTTGAATACAGCCCTCTTTCTACTGAATCCAGGGAGAGTTGTGTTAGTGGGTTCATTGTTTTGCCAGATGTAGTTTACCTGAATAGCATGTAGCATTATATATGCACCTGTTTGCATTACTTATTGAAAAGTTCATGGATTTGTGGAATGAGATGTTTTTCTCCCTGTGTCTTTTTATTCCCATTGGATTTTCATTTTTTCTAATTATTTGGATTTTTTTTTTTTAATTCTCTCTTTTCCAATTTGAAGATGAAGTCAGATGCTTTTTTAAATAAGTAGCAAATGTTTACTTACCACCCTGTATTTGGCATTTGAGTGTAAGACAATAAATCTGATGTTCAGTTTAAGCTGACTTTAAAGACACATAATGCTGCATCTTCACTAGAAATAAGCTTATAGATAAAATCAGAACAGCATGAAGACAACAGACCTGCGAGCCCCTGTTTTTATCAACAGATACCTTTGTTAAATATTTCATAAATTACTTTGAATAGTTGCCAGTCCAGTTAAAGAATCTAACAATATTTATATGGAGTAGCTAGCCCTGTGAGAGGCACAGCTTTAATTTAGAATAATTCAGTGTGTGCAGCAAAACTAATTTTGCCAGCACCCTTTATTTATTATAACTCCTGCCTCATTCAGAGCAGGCAGCTTTGTCCAAACAGCCAAGGAGACAAGATATCTGTGTAATTTCCCAGCCTCTGAGTAACCACTTTTGCAATCTGAATGTATCCCTAAACTTTTCAAGTGGTCTTAGATATATGATTAAGGTAGCACCAGATATTGCATGTTTCCTGTGGCTTTCTGAAAAAAAAAAAAAAAAAAAAAACGGTGTTCTAGACAAAATACAAACTTTAAAACATTTGGAAGGCAAAAACAACAGTGTGCCAGAGGATGGCTGTTTCACAACAGCTCTCGAGTTTTCTAAACTTATTTTCAACATGTGCTAAAGGAAAAACAAAGCTTTTTCAATGCTTTTAGGAGGCAGAAGAATTACAAAAGAGAACTCCCCTGACACAGAAGTCCTGGACACACACTTTCCACCTCTCAGCAGAAAATCTGTCATGTTTGGCTCAAGAGTCTTCTCAAACTGTACGTAAGACAAAACCTTGTTTGGTAAATGAGGGCATTTTGAAAGCCTTGGGCATATCTAGTTGGGGCCTATTCTAGTTTTCTGTGAACTCTGAACCAAGTGTCATGTTGCAGATCTGAAGATCCATACAAGCCCTGTCACAAAGCCAGAGGAGACAAGAGAAATAATCTAGATAACGTTTCTAGGATGTTAGTTTGGTGGTTTTTTGGCCTTTTTTGGCAGGGTGGGGGTGGGTGGAGAGGAGGTTGTGTTTTTTAATACACTTTAGTTCTTTCTTAGCCGTACATTTATAGTCTGAATTGTCTGTTTCTCTTGAAAATAATTTTTTTAAAAACAAGATAAAACAAAAGCACAAACAAACAGTTCTGCAATGTGGAGAGCATGTAAAAAAGTCATGTCACTAGAGCAGAGCCATAAGCTTTCCAGAAGGACCCATGTACTGCATGCTGATTTTATCTGTTCTCACAGTGCAGGAGCATATTTTGTATGTTCTATATGTTCATCCATAGGATACCAGAACATTTGCTAGTGAACTTAGCATCTTAAAATTTAACCTTTAGCCACAACTATGCAGACTATTTAACAAGGCAGGCCAAGGAAGTTAATGGTTTTGAGCATATTTGCGTAGTGATCTTAGAATTTTAATGTGTAAGTGGTCAAAATTTTTTTTTATTCAAAGCCCAGAAAAATAAATTAGCTTTCCCATTTTGCTTCATGTGTCTGTTAAAGATTGTTTTATGAAACAATAATCAATGTGACTTTCCAAGGTCATGTGCATGTTAGTGACAGAATTCAAATATAAAATGTCAATGCACTTTTAATTAGGTCAAGATGTCTGAGTAAAATTCCTTCTGTCAAAAGCATCCTCTTATTCCATATGCAGGATAATTAAAATAAATTATGCCCATGAGAAAAGCCATGCTCTAACTTCAAAATCCCATTTATCTAGATAAGTTTCAAATCCTTCCTTGTTTTGTTCTGATAAAGTTCATCTGTCTTTTTTTGCAATTGATTTGGCTTTGCTTAAGCTTAGTGCAATGGGTAGTTGGGGAAATTTTTGCCTTGGTAGCTTCCATGATTAAGTTTAGATCATTGAAAATAACAGTCTTTAGCCCCTTCTGCTTTCCAGCTCTCCTTGTGCTCTTTATCTTAATCTTTGTTAGTGACCTGTAAGGCCTCCATTCTTGTCTATCTTCAAGAAGCAACAATCCAGAGTCATCAACAGGTCCATTTTACCCTGAAGTCATAATGTGAGGCAATGGTTTAGGTTTTAGGGAAACACCACACTTTGGTCATAGGTATAACAGCAGACAGTACATTTCACTGCATCTCCACTCTGGGTATAGGACTTGAGACACACAGTCGTGCCAAAGACACAGGAAGAGGAGGAAATGCGCTAATATTTATTTCTCTAATAGATTCTTCATTTCCTGTTCTTCCTTTCCAGTATTTACATTAGAAAGTACCTCCAGCTCCATTTCATTCTACAGCATAGTTCAGTGGTAGCAATCATACTCACCCATAACGATGTATTCAACACCAAAAAGGATGCCTATCCCTGGCCTTTAAAACTGGAAAAGCCCCCTCCCTTTTTCCTATCACCTGGAGTAAGAAAACTAGCTGCTAAATGTAAAAGGCAACTGCTTCCCCTGCTCCTCACAGCTTCCCAAGTATTTATCATCCTTCTACTCTGGGTTTTCCTGAGGTGTTCTCTAGAGGGAGGGAGGTTGCCCCTGACTTATGTATCCTTACAGTAAACTCTTAAATGTGCTTGCAGGAGAAAGAAGCAAAAGTAAACAATGACAGGGAAAGGATGAAACAAAGAGAAAAAGAGTTCTCCCTTCTATTTAATGGAGAGGGGGAAATTAATGCTCAACTAGGTCCTCTATACATTCATTATTTTAAAAGGTTCCTGCTTGCTGGTTTGTAACATATGTCATTGAAAATAAAGTAACAAAATTTAGTAAAGAAATTAACAGGTTACTAAGCTTTCACTTGTCTTTCATGGAAATAAACATTTCTGTATTCTCGTAGTCTTTCGTTAAGGACAAAAAGCAGATACCCTTATTATCTGAATTTTAGTTCTGCAAACTTTATTTTGGGAGTTGAAATTTTGTACTCTTTTTCGAAATCCAACTATTTAATGACTTCAGAGTGAATTTTAGCTGTCAATGGACTTGGTTTTGATTTTGAGGAGTTGTATCATGCATGTCTTTCCTAACCAGAGTTACATACATGAACATACAAGCATTAAATGCATATATACATACCAATTTTTTATGGTTTTTGGTAGGCCTGCTGGCAACTCCTGCAGCTGTGAACTTGAGATTGCATGGGATAAAACAAAAGACAGAAGAAAAATTGAGAATTTTGCTTTTCATAAATCTGTGGGAGTGTAAGAAACATTTTCAGTATCATAACTAACTATTTTTTTAAGAATACCACAGTAGTAAAATTCATGTTTAGATTTCATGCAGTATTAGGCTTCTTCGTCCCTCTTGTCTATATGGATTTTCCTAAAGGGTTCAACAAATAAAAGGAACAATTAAAAAAAAAAAAGCCTATGAATATATTTAATGCATTTTTTAGCATTAAAACTTTTCCAAACTGTAATAAACAATACAGATTTGTGACCTACTGTACTCTTTTTTCTCACATGTTTTAAAAGTACAATAGTGTTACACTCCTAATCCATTCATTTTTTCTAGTGGAATATGAAAGTCTGCAAAATTTCTGGTCATGAACAAGATATTTTGACCTTCTACAGTTCTTCAAGGGCTTATCAATTAAATGAAAAGAAATTTCTGTGGGGAAAAAAATGACCCTTTTTTCTGTGGTTGTCATAAGAGATAAGGAAATATATCTGGAAACCACACTGCTGTATCTTCATTCCTCTAATTTTAGGTAAGTAAATGTCTACCTGAAAGTTAAAACTCTCATCAACAGTGACAAGAGAGAAGAAGAAAGCAAGCTTCTGCTAGCATGGGACTAGCACAGAAGCAGAGGAAAAGGGTGATTGATGATCATATCCTCAGCAAAAAGAACCATTTTATGATTGGGTCCCAGTGAAGCTGGTGTGTTTTAAGGTACTTAGTTTACATAAATGGCTATTTATTAGGGGTACCTACGCTGTTTTTAAAGAGTTAACATATGATGTTTATTTAGAAGGGAAGGGACAGTCACTTCCGGGAGCTTGACCATTCTTGAGATACTAACAACAAATACTTTGTGCCCCCATTACTGTTATTAAGTAATAAAATTGCTTCTAAATATTTTACTCTTTCGTTTTTAAATTATGTTACACAATACAACCAGTAAACACCTTAACAAGCTCTGAATTGCAAGGGTAACCCATGGGCTGACACTTGCACATGCACAAATAAAACAACACAGCAACAAAATAGTGAAGCAATTTTTGTACTTCTGAAGAAAAAAAAGCATTCTTTGTGCAATGATTTTGCAGGTGTGTGTAACCAATTGTAAATAAATAGGAAAAGTTTGTATGTATAAGCAAGAAGCTTGAGTGTAAAAGACTATTTAAATTGGGGTGAAATAAGCCATTGCTTTCATGAACAAAGACAGTTTTCAAACCAATTTTGTTCTCTTATGACACTTCTGCTGATTAAGAAAGGCCTTTTAGGGAATGTATCTAACAAGAGATTTTAGTCAGTACATTGTAGAAATAATGGTATCCTAAAGATATGAATAGCAATTGTCCCCCTTTTCTTGGAGTGTATATATCATCATAGTCTGAATCTACTCATATTTAAAATTAGAATTTTAAATCAGTGCAGAAGCCTACACAGGTGCCCTCTGTATTTGGAGACCTAAAGGGTCTCTTTGAAAGATCAGAACACAACCTGGTTGCTGAATATTAATATCATGCTACTGCACTGATATGTTTAAAAGGGTAGGTAAAATCAAAAGTGTATGTTTTGTGCGTACACTCAAACGATGAGGAGGGAAAATTCAAATACAAAGCTTGGAAGAACTGAAATCAGCAATAGATAGGAAAGAAAAAAAGCAAAACAGCCAAAATACTTCCACATACAATTCATGATCCAGGATCTTCAGTTCCTACCTAATAGCTACTAAAAAGCCCCGGAATTTCCTTTTCCACATGTGAGGGGGTATTTTTACATCCTATAAGTTCTCCACACAGCTGTAAGATGATTCCAGCCCATGTTTCTGGTGAACACCTGTGCTTAAAGCTTCAACTTATATAATCTTAAGAGACTTGTTCTAAGCCAACTCTAAACTGATTAATTCTCTAAGAGGTCCATGAACTACGTTATACCAGGATCCACCAGGTCGTCATAACTCACCTAGAAAATAGGGTTGTAACATCCCTAATGATGAAGACAGCAAAGCTGCAAGAAGTAAATTCTAATTGAAGCTGAGCTTGGTCACGCAGTGCTGTTAAGTGCACGGTGCTGATAACAGCTCAGTACCTGGCACGTCTTAGGATAAGACATTGCTGAAGCAGAATGAAGTCCTCTCTGTTTAGGTACCCTCAGCCAAAGCTTTTCCCTCCCTGGGCATCTCTTTCCTTGCCCACAGCACTTGCTATAGGGACAGACTTTTTCTTCACTGATGACAAAGACTACATCACAGCAACAGAATGGAGATCCTTAGACCAAATCTATCTCGAAACTTGGTGTCTAATGCAAAGTAAATCAGCAATTAAAACACAAATACTTCAGTGAACATGTCACTGAAGCACCAAATGAAATTATAATTACTTAGAACACAGTTTCAGTTAACTGTGTCTGGAACAAGAGAGTACAACAGTACACATCAGTAGAATAGCTATACAAAATGAAAGAGTAGTACCACTAAGCTGATAAGACATGACTTTTCATCATGACTTAATTTCTGCACACCTCCAGTAATTTCAGTGGGGAATAGAATAATTTATTCCTGTTTATGAAAAAAAAGGCTTTGTACAACGCACAGTAAATTTATTCCAATAATTTAGTCCATATCTTTTTCCCCAAGATATTTTTATTAACAGTGACAGCACTGACACATACAGCAATTTTTTCAAAGTAATATGTAAGTTTTTATTACTAGTTGCTCATTGACAAAAGCCTACAAATCATCTTCTACCATACACTTTTCAAATCAACTTTATTGATTGCATTTCTGGTAATAATCATGATTTTATTTAATTTGATGATCATGCTTTACAGGTTAAGAAAGGTCATCTAATGGCAAATATCAAGAACAGTAGAAGTGAGAGCATATGTTGACTAAACCAGATTCATCTATCTCCTTTTTGATCATGCAATACTGATCTGCTGACATATGCACATAAAATCTTTGTAACAAGACCATGGAAAAAGTAAATGGCAAGATATGGTTCCAGACATGATTATTGTATGGAGAGAGGAGTAACTAAGCATAGAGCTCATCATACTGATGTGTCTTCTTGCACCAGACACAGACACAGACATACTTAGGGCCATCACTTACATGGATACATAGGGGTGAAGACCGAAAGACAATTCTTTCCTCCATACAAGAGAATACAGGTATAACATTTAGATTTTTGGATTCAGACTCAAATCTGGGGTTCTGAAATGGGTCCATTGTCATGTCTCCATTGGTTTCACTGATTTCCAAAGTCCATCCAAATTTGGGTGTCTTTCTTAGACCTTACTTTGACAAAATTTCCATCAGTAATAAACATGAACTATACTTGAGTATGTTTGGAAGAATCAGTCCCAGAAAACTGAGTCTCAGTTTGATGTCATCAGTTTCCTGATATTTACTTTTTCTTTGCTGAAATCTCAGTATTATCAAGCCTTCTTTTACCAGGCAAGAAAGGAGACACTTTGGCTATT
Organism: Sitta carolinensis; assembly: GCA_032173965.1. Taxonomy (NCBI): domain Eukaryota; kingdom Metazoa; phylum Chordata; class Aves; order Passeriformes; family Sittidae; genus Sitta; species Sitta carolinensis. The sequence continues at coordinate 55,103,478 of CM063313.1, forward strand.
AACAATAAGAGGATATAACCTGACTGTCCCTCAGCCAGAAAAAAAAACCCACATGAACCAAATAGACTTCCTAAAGATGCCTTAAGATTACTCCAAACAGTTTTTTACTTTAACCGATGCAAACACATAGACCTTTAGTGTGATTTAAGTGGGCGAGGGAGCCAAATGCAAAACACAGCATGTCCTCCTTTCTGTTTTCTTTAACTTCTGATAGGCTGACAAAAGGGACATGGCATGGTTGTGTGAGTGACTTCAAACAAGGGTTTGTAAGCTCTTGGGGTGCTGAGAGTACCTGCTGTTAGGATAGAAAAGATGCAGCAGATGTCTGGAAGAGTACAGAATGGAGGCTGACTCTCTTCCAGCTGTCCCAGTATTGTGACATGACTGTTGGCTGGGATGCCCCAATGCAGGCCTCATTAATGTGTAAAAGAGGAAACTGGACCTTTCTGCTCATCTAGCTCTCATTACAGTTTTTGTCTGCTCCCATCCTGAGCTCAATGTTAATTATTACTGCTGTCCCTGAACTCAGGAACTCATGATCCTTTCTGTACAAGAAAAAGAGTGCATTCTTTCTCCAACCTTGTATATTTTCTTTCTTGTGGCACTGTGGTTGTAAGAGCTCTTTGTCCTAGATGTGTATCACAGTAATTCTGAAAGCATTTCAATTTCTCATGTCTTCCGTCTTGGAATGGCTTAATTTCAAAGTAATATTGTGGGTAATATGCATAAAAACTCTTATACAGAAGGACACTGAAACTGTAGTCCTTTCTTTAACCACAGAGATAAGTCACACTTCTGCTTGGGAGTTTCAGTTGCAATTGGAAGAACTGCTCTGCATGCCCCAAACCTTATTTCCCTTATTTCTTAAAACCTCCATACCTCTGGAAATTACAGTACTGCACTACTAATTCAGAAAAGCTTTTTCCAATTGTGTTTGAGAAGGCCATTTTTCAGATGCTTTGGAGCCTGCTTGACATAGCAAAGAGAGTTTAGAAATTTACTCTTATTCTCCCAGAGCACCCCTCTGCTGGATTAGTGCAAAACATCTTGAGAAGGACACACCCACAATCTGCAGTACCTGTATGCTCTAAGTTAGCAGAGTGAAAGACTGACAGTGCTTCAGTGTTTCAAGGCTAAAATATACAGCAAGTTTTGAAAAAGCAACCTAGGACATCCTGTCTACCAAACTTATTTTTTAATTGTATCAGCCTATTCAGGAGCAAAAAATGTCATAATCAAGTTTTACCGTACAGACTTTGTCTGTATGTTTTGTCCTGCCCCACTGGAGTTTTCAGAATTTCAAGTTACCTTGAATATGAACTTGACTTTTATGATGAAAGGTGCCTTCCATGTTTTTCTGTCATTCAGTGTTTGCCTGGATCTTCCAAAAATCATACAGCACATACTTCATGGTGTAGAATATGGCATAAAATACTCACTTTAGTATGAATGTTGTAGGCCAAAGACAGACTGTGTGTTTTTGCATAAAGTATGCTTCATGAATTCTGAAGAGCTTAACTTAGAAGTGTAGTGAACATCTGCTATGCAAACAGAGACCAGCAGATGTTTTGATTTTGCCTACCTTTTTTTTAATCTTGGAAACTAGCCATATGATATTTTTATTTTGCATTGGACTTGTCCACCAGTGAAGACAAAATTCTTATGACTAAACTTCATCATTGTCTGAATACTGAGAAGCAATACGAATCTTGTTTTTCTTTTTTTATAACTTGAACTAATAACCCATCATTTGGCTCATTCAAATGCTTCTTTGCTCTGCTGAAGACTACAACGCACAGATCTCTGCCTGAAAGGAGAAACTTTTGGCAGACTGACACTTCCCCTCCTACATAATAATCTTTTTCCAAAGGCATGTGGACAGACATTTTGCTCTCATTTAAGTGCTATGTATTCTCTTCAGTCTGTGTCAGAACTCCCAGAGGTATCAATGGGATTTGTGTGTATAAATCAAAACTGACTGCCTTCATTTTCTGTGCATTTAAACAGTATTTATGTGAGAGTCTGTACTTCAAGTTTCTAGCCCTGGAAAATTTATCTTAAAAAATTACATGCCAGTGAATTACTGGTATTTGAAAGGATTGAAAAGTATCTCTCTCAACTTTTAATGATAAAGCAAGTGATAATTTAAGAGTTTTAATCTCCTTTTATTCCTCCTTCTTGAGAATACTCTATATTTATAGAAAATTCTTTGTTTCCTCCATATGTTCTGTTTATAATTGAGGCCTAAAATGGCCAAAAAAGTCCACTCAGATTTTATGACTAAGATCTTGATAGCCTTTCTTTGGCTTCTCAGTACTGAATGCACAATACTGTACAATGCTCTCCTCCACTCTCCATTCACTATTGCCACTTAAAAAAAAACTTAAATATTAACTGTCAGAAAGTGCTGAGACAGTGTGTTCCAGGAACACATTCCAACATAGAGAGCTTCCAAGAGCAGACCCTGCTTTGCAACAAGACTGCAGTCTTGCTTGATCTTTGCTATAGGCTGGGGGCAATGAATGAAACTGCAAGCAGGTAAGGCACTGCAGCACTGGGAGGAGAAGGTTCTCAGTCAAGAGGAGAAGATGCACATTTCAGGACTCAGGAGCTGGTATGTTCTTTCTCCTAAAGGGCACAGGAAGGAAGAGAATGAAGCAATTTCCCAAAACCCTTTCTTTCTCCCCATTTCCTAGAACAACTCTGCTGCTTTCGTTTAAACCATGAAGGCTGGATATAACCTACCTGGGCCTGTATCTACTCTGATACTGTATTAATGTCTCCCTGTGACAGAGGTTGAAAGTATTTCTACCCCTACTCTGCAAATACTATTCCTGAAAGATTTCCTCCTCATAGAGTTCCTAAAACACCCACTGTTGAAACACTGCTTGACATCTGAAAGGTGAAGTGGACAGCATAGAGTAGTCCTGTACCCTGGCAAAGGCCGAAGGGGAAGAAAGACTAGCTCTGCTAGCTACATATTGTGTTAGGATTCCCTAGATGGACACTGTGTGCTTGAGCACAGAGTCTTGGAACAAGCTCAAGTAACATCGGGTTCTGATTTCTGTTCTTAAACTGTCATTTTATCTCTAGTTTAGCTGAAATCTAGAATGCTGCAAAATTCCTTTAGTTGCAGCTGGGTTCCACTGTGGAACAAAGCTGCTAACAGAACATACTCACTGTAAAAACAAAAATTACCTGCATTCCTTCAAAAATTGTAGGGTATGTGATATTGTGGCATTGTCTCTGCAGGCACAAATATTGTGTGAGCTGAGTACAAGGATGTGTTCTGTCCAGCTGTATTTGGGGGAACATGAAGGGGGGGAAACACTGCTTTTCTTCTCCATATTTGGAAAGATGCTTGGCCATGTTTCATTGAGTAATTCAAGCAAAAAGCTATTTGGCTAAAGGACAGCAATCCTCAGACTGTTTGTTTGCAGAAGGGTTTTTAACCGGGGGTAAAGATTTTCCTTTTGTTTAGTAATCAGGGTGGTGTTAAATGACCATATGATCTTGTGGGGAGACAGTAAAGAATTACTGGAATTCACAAAGTCTGTGGATTTTAATAAGACAATTTAAAGAGATATAGTAATGTGATTGTAAAAGCAGCTGAAGTGCTGCTCTTAAGCTTTCCTTTTCAGGACCAGTCATCCTCTTTTGTCACATGACAAAGACGGTTTATTCACAAGATCTAATTTTTTTCATTACCTACTGTTTCGTAATGGAATAGGAGTCACAGTCCAGCACCACCTTCTTAAGTACCCTGTCATCAGAAGCCACACGAAACCTGCATTTTCTGTTCAAGTACTGAAGTCCAGGGCAGATATTTTGACCTTCAGGGACACTTAAAGTGAGAAAAAACTCCTTCATCTCTCCACCTCCCCATCTGCTACAGATCAGTATGAACCAAAGCACAAATAATATGCATGAATACAACAGGGAAAAGACCATCAAAAGAAGAGGGCTTAAGCACACCAACATGGAAAGGATTTGTAAAGAGCTGGCAGGCGGGCTTGGAGAAGGCAATTTCATTACAATGGAGATTTCCCCTGGAAATGCTTCTTTCAGAAAAGCTTAGTGAACATATAGTGAACAGAACGCTTGCTGCTTACACATACATATATGACCTTCACCATCTGCAAGATGACTTTTTCTTTTGCAAGTATAGCCTTATGGATAAAACAACTTCTTGAAGATTTTACATGCTAAGTCCAAGATTTTAAGTTTCAGTTTATTTCAGAAATTATTCTAGGTTTTGTTAAAACATATCAGGAGCCGACTTGAATTCTTTGGCTGCCCTCACTCTTTCTGTCATAACATTAGACTTTGTTTACTACAGATGTTGATGCTAACTTCTCACAGTGTCTTGTAATGCTTCAGTGTCCCCCCTCTGCACAAATAGATTGAATGCCAGTGAATGCAAAGAGAATTACCTGTGTTATATACAATAAAATATATGAGGAGAATTATTCACTAAATACAGGTCACTGACTCTGTTCAAAGCTTTTTGCTCACTAATTATCCATAGACTGAAATTTCCCCTTGCCATTCACATTTTCCTGGATTTGTTTCACATCAGTACTGCGCTCAGTACAACTCAGTCTTGCATTCATAGTCAAAGTTTAGCTGTTCACCTCTTTATTCCTCTACTATTGCAAACTGCCTGTATGATAAATGTATTTACATCTTGCATTGATGACTTCAGTCTGCAGCCCTGTACCCATACATCTGTTTGTTAAACCAGTAAGAGCTTCTGTAAAGCATGACTGGAGGGCCTATGTGATTTAAGAAAATACATGCTTTCACAAATTGTACATGCATCAAGTATTAATTTTAAATTGACCTGTTATTTTTTGCATTCATAATTCTGACAAGATCACTAAGAAATGAACTACTGTGTTTTCACCATTAGTCACGCTTGATTGCACACTGGCAACTGGCTGTTGACATGAATTGGTCTTCCTTTGCTAGAAGGATTGCTTCTTCTCCTTTGCTTCTGGGTCCCAAAATGTGTGGCATTTATAAATATGAATCTGAGATTATGAAAATATGGATGAAACAAAGGAACTGACAATTAGCTTTACAACAAACTAAGCCAGACTAAAGTACTTTTTATCATCTGAAAACTCAGCAATCCACTCTATCTAGGAGCACCTTGAGAAAACAGACTCTTCTTGCCTATACTTTTCCATTCCTTCATTCTTGTTTGTGCAAAGACCAATACAGCTACAGCCCAGTGCGATATAGATGAGAAGACTGGTTATACTAGTGGTGTGACTCAGACCACTATGGATGTAATTAGAGCATCATTTCTTTAATCTTCCAAAGACCAATTGTGCAAATCAAGTAGGTGAGGTCTTCGGTGGTTGTAGCAGACACTCTTTCAAGACACCTTTTCAAGACAAAAAGGCCTCATAGTAGCCCAAATATGATGTTGTCTCTTTCATTTCACTATAACATGAACAGAAACTGATCAGTCCATCACACAGCACATCCTTCAGTACCAGACTGCTCTTCACATATGCCTCTGTTAGAGTGTCTGATTTTTATTTTCTCTTCAAGCACTGAGTTGTGCAAGTATACCTAAGAAACAGATTTTTGTGAAGCACTTGGACTACTCCATAAATGTAAAACATGGAAAAACATGTTGGATGTGTATATCAGATGTATCATTTCCCTAATAAATATTTTCTGTTACTTAGCCTCTTGTCATTTGCAGTGAAATTTGAGTACTGCTGGGAAGTCAAAAGGACAGTATTGGATCAATTTTCCATCAGTTAAAAGCCTCAATTGGTAAGGAATGTAAATACAACCAAATGTAAACATGCCTTAACTTGCAAATGCACCAGTGTACCTGTGTATTCCATCACACCGTGATATGTCAACAAAAACAAATTTGAGAGGAAGTGTAGAAAATGTGTAAAGGAAGGAAAATACCAACAAAAGGCCAAAAGTTTCAATCAACATGTTTACATGGCTAATGCATCCCAGGGGAATTTTTCTGAGCCTAAGTTACTCCTAGAAATGCAGCTGATTAAGTAGAAAACTGTTCAATTTGAAATCAATGGCTAAAATAAACCCAAGTTCTCAAGTCATTCTTGAGAATTAAATCTATACTGAGATTGGTTGAAGGATAGTGGGTTCAGAATTTGGCAGGAGGTCTATTTGCGAGTGTATGTCTCTCCTAAAGTGATTCACAGACAGCAAGACAGCACAGGACCTCTTCCAAGAAATGGCTTGCAATGTCACACTTGGCAATCGAGAATTTTTCATAACAAGCACAGTTTATTGTCACTGTTGCTACATCAATGTATATGTTTGCATACGCATGTTGATGTACATATGCAAGTGCTGTCCCTGTCTTTTATGCACACACCCTTGTGGACACTCATCCCACATATCTGGACACCTCGCCGTCATTTCTGTGGGATGTACATAAATACAGTATTGCTACATCTTGAAAGTTGAAAAACCGAGTCCTCAGGCTGCTGAAGTGCGCCCTTGAACAAGAGAGGGAGACTGTGACAGAGCCAGGAGCGAGACCAGAGCATATGGACCCTCTAAATCTTCCAGCCGCGGGCGTATCCTCCCCACAAAACAAAGGGCTAAATTAACCACGACTAATTCAGCACGTGTCAGTGCAAGCCCTCACTCCGTCCCCGCGAGCAGCAGCTCCCACCCGCGCGGCTAGAGAGCGGAAAAGGCGCTCCTCGCTTTTCAGGAGGTCCTGCGTTTCCGCCCCGCTTCGCTTCTGCTCAGCGCGTTTCCAGTGACCGCCGCCCGCTCCGCTGTCGGGCTGGCCCCCGCCAGCCGTGTGGGACCCATCGGGGCGGGACGGGGCGGCAGGAGGCGGGGAGGGACGGGGGGGAGAACGTTACCGAAAGGCGAGGAGGGAAAAACGGAGAGAGGGGCGTGCGAGGGGCAGCGCCCAAGCCGCGGAGGATTAAAGGGCGCGGGTACCTGCGGGGACCGACAGAGAGGCAGGCCGGGCGCCCCTCCGAATAGAGAGGAGGTGGAGCGTCAGGGGACGACCAGCAGCTCTTCTCTCGCGGCTGCCGGCGTCTCCCCGCGTCCGCCGCCACACCATGTGGCCCCTGGTGGCTCTCTGCTGCTGGGGGGGACTGTCGCTGTCCCTGTCGCCGTCGGCGCCGCAGGGCCGGCCGGGCGGCCAGCCGGGCCTCTCCTCCGCACCCCAACTTTCGCATCGCCATCCCTGGATGCGCTGCCGCTGCCCGACACGACGGAGAGCAAAGTGGAGAAGCTGGGGCGCGCCTTCAAGCGCCAGGTGCGGCGTCTGCGGGCGCGCAGCGCACGGCTGGAGCTGGTGTTCCTGGTGGACGAGTCGTCGAGTGTGGGTCCGGCCAACTTCCTCAGCGAGCTGCGCTTCGTCAAGAAGCTGCTCTCCGACTTCCCCGTGGTGCCCGCGGCCACGCGCGTCGCCATCGTCACCTTCTCCTCGCGTAGCAACGTGGTGCCACGCGTGGACTACATCTCGCGGCGGCGGCCGCAGCAGCACAAGTGCGCCCTGCTGGGACGCGAGATCCCCGCCATCGCCTACCGCGGCGGCGGCACCTACACCAAGGGCGCCTTCCAACAGGCGGCGGTGAGACGGGGCGGCGGGCGGCGGCACCGCCGGGAGCGGGGTGCGCGGTCGGGGCGGTGAGAGGAGCGGGCCGTGCTGCCCTGAGGTGCAGCACCGGGGCGCAGCGGGGTGCGCTGCGGCAAGGCGAGGTCTCGGTTTCGAGGGAAGGCGCGGCGATGTGAGTCGCGGTAGTGCGTGGGGTGCTGGAGTGAGATGACTCGGTGTACGGTGTGGTGTGGAAATGTTCTCCTCGTTGTTCGAGGGTGTTCCGTGATGAGGAGTGTAAGGCTGTATGATGGGGTGTGGAATGGTATGGTGTGGGATGCAGAGTAGTCTGGTCAGAGCAATTAGTCTCTATCTTTCCGTGCTGTCTGCACCTGCAACTCACATGTGTTTTGCTGCCCTTGCAAACAAATGTGTGACATTGTTTCTTTGAAGGGACATGAAGCCCGTGTCTCAACTTCAGAAGTGATACACATGGGTCAAGTCAGGCATCAGAAATGCTTGCCTGGTTTCATGGCAGCAGGACTGCTAGCTGTCAGACGTACCGTTGCCAGGTGTCTGTTTTAATTGCTGATGACTTACTTACCTGAAGCTTCTTCCTACAGTATACCAAGAAGTAGGGACATGTCCCCAGGAACATTCCAAACACTGTAGCACAATCATCTGTGTGCTGTCATGCAGACCCATGGCAGAAATTTGATCTAGGCAGCTCCTGAATATGTGTTGTCACTTGATCATATATTGGAGACTTCCCAGTAGATGGTTACAGAACAGCCAGTTTACTTACTCAGGAAGCTTTTTCTACACGGCTAGGCCTTGTCATTTGGCCTCTGTGTTCTGAAACAACCACCAAACCAAGTCTCATTTTCGTTTGTTTTTTTGTTTGTTTTTTTATACATTTAATTTCTGGTAGTGTCCTGTAGCTGAGCATTGTGTGAAACACTTACACATTCTCATTTGGAGCTGAGGAGTGAGATTGCAAGAGGTGCGTCACTGCTGGGCATATGAAATTGGCAGAGATTATTCTCTTCTTCACTTTTGGCAGGAGAAAACAAGTTCACTGTATAATGTGTTCAGAGCTGCACATGCCAAACCTGCTTTAGTAAAACACATCCCTATGTTAGATCTTCCACTGTGAAGCCATATTTCAATATAGATCCATCCCAGGGGTGTTGTGCAAAGAAAGTTAATTATACAAGTTAAAAATAACCGTTAAAAACAAAATATAAGCTTTAGAAATACCATCTGTTGTCTTGATATGAAATCTTGACAAATAATATCTTTAAAGTGGAATAAACAAAAATCCCTTCAGAAACCTATAATTTAGTTTCTTAAGCTCAGCTAAACTTTGTGGCTGTAACAGCATGACTGTCATTTTACATTGTGTTCTTATAAGAATGTGGGAAGAAAAATATTCGCATGGTGACAGGGAAAATTAAGATAGAATGAAAAGGTTGAATTCCAGTCTGCTTACTAGCTCTTGGTTAAAGATACTGTACTGTGGTTTTCTTCAGTATGATTTCTTCATGTCAGATAAATTAACATCTTCAGAGAATACTCTCCTTTCTAGACACTCTTTAGAAAATAACTGTTCTAAGTTTAAAATACTACTTTTGGAATAAATCTAGAAAGTTTTTTAAGTATAACAAAACCACTATTCCCTCTGGACTCTTAGACTGCTGCCTTGTGTTTTTAACTGTCTTCTGGTACAGCCATAATTATTTCTTCTTTCACTTTTTTTAAATGCCTCTTTTTTGAATTATTCTTTTTCCTTTTCACTTGGGATTCCTTATGGTTCTGACCAGAATTCTCTGCTTCTTTTCCAAACTCAAAAGTATCTGCAAAGCATTACAAAGTCTCTGGGATTGTATCACTTACATGTTCTAGTAATAGAAAATGAAGGAAAGTGCATTGTTAGAATAAACCTAGCACTTAAATCGTCATGCAGCAGTCTTCATTGGTAGGTATCAAAGAGAACAATTCACATCTGTGACAGTTCCACTGAAACCACAGAGGCAGAGAGATAAGTGAATTCTGCGAGGTCATCAGGCCGGTTAGTGTCCAACCTGGGAAGATGAGCGAACAGGAGCTCCTTAAGGAGAACTTACATAGCAGTTGCTGTCTCAGAACCTGTGGCACAAAACATCATCCTTAAAACAGACCTGTTTAGATCGACAAGCTGTTGCACAACCACACAACACCCACCTTCTTTGAAAAGTAAGAGAGTTCTCCTTGGCACTGCAGCCTTGCATCCTCTCCAAAGGTACTTTGCAGACAAGTTTATTGCAGAGTTTCTGTGTTTTGTCAAAGCTGTCCTTACTGACTTTTGCCAATTAGACCACACTTTGATATTCTTAGCCAGCAGATTAAAGATAAATTCTATGCAATTCACAGAAATATGCCAAATATACCACAAGAGACAGTGGCAAGAGACAGCATCCTGATGAGAATGGCTGAACTGCTATTGATGTTTGGGTTTCCCACACTCCTTGTGATTTTGTGCCATGCTTGAGTAAGCAAGTGCTCATTTTCAAAGTCTTTCTTTTAAGGCACATGCAAACAGTCTTAGAGGGGGGAAGAAACTGAGCTCATTAATTCAAACTCTTTGGCTTCAGTTTTTCACAGCATAAGTTGTGCTGTGAAACCGAATTGTAGCACAAACTACATGCATCTTATGTTAAGCAGATTGCTTATTGCATTATGAAAAGCTACAGAGCTGTTGTGACAGCAAGAAAGAACCAAAGCAAAATTGAAAATACAAACAGGTTTCAGCAAGTGTTGATCCTGATGCTTAAGGAATGCCTCTAAAGTCAAAAGACCTCAGTGCTGAAAAGTGTTGAGAGACCTGTAGGCAACTCCATTGGAGCTTCTGATCCTGTGAGATAACCACTGCTAACAGCACCCATTTTGCCTCCTGGGAGGGATGTGCATTTGTTACCAGATGGGTTTTGAAGCAGAACTGTAGGGTCATCGTGCAATGATGGAAGTTTAATGGTCTCTTGCTTTAGCAGCTGAGAGTCTGCTGTTACAGTTACATATCTGCCAGCATTAGTATGCTATCTTTATTGATGGACAGTTTGAACATCCTGAAACTGCATTGGTTTTGGTGGTCGAAAAAAAAAGATGAAAATAAAAATTATTTAAACTACTCCATGTGGCAATGTGTTGATAAAATTATATGTTGTAAGAAGAAAATAGTCTTATTTCTGTCTTTCGGTGGAAGTAAAATTGCAATTTGGTAATCGAGTGGGGAACAATTTCTCTTCAGGACTGAAGTGAAAGTTGTAGTTTTGCACTACTATTGAGCAGAAGCCAGAGATAGTACTCAGACAGCCTTAGACAAGTCAATTGTAAAAAATATGGCAAAATGGTAACTGAGGGAGCCTTTGGAAGTTCTGTGTTATAAAAATAATTGTTGCATTAAAAAGGTAATATTTTTGTTTTTGTAATTTGTCTTCATTAAATCAGCAAGTGGAAGGTTTGTCACCTATAGAATAAGGTTACGCATTTTCTGAGAATCTGGTCTTTGAAATCTGGTGTTTGTATCTAATGTGATTTTGACGGAACATGACAAATGTCCAACCAGCATGTCCAGTTCTGTGCTCTGTGTTATAATTAATAAATACTTTTAAAAATGTCCCTCAAAAGAATGTAATCATAGATCAGTTTAGGATAAACAGTTCTAATGGTTATATAATGCTTGTTTAAATAAGTAACGGTGGCTTTGTTTCTTCTGTATGACAAAAGCACAAAAGTACAAGATGCAGCATTGTTACCCACCAGGAAAGTTAGCTTTTATTTTCAATGCATTTTCAGATTCAGAATCTCATTTTCAAATTAAAATGAAAAAACTATGGAAGCTAAATAACTGAAAATCTTTTCTTACCATGTACTTGGTTAAGTTTTTTTAATTTGAAAAAGTAGTGCCCTCTCACTGAGAAGATGAACATTCAGAATCATGTATGTTGTTTGGCTATCAAGCATGTGTTTGTGGAATTTTATTCCTACGATCTCTGCAAAATCTTCAGTTAATAATGAGAGAGCAGCAGATTCTAGCTTGTCTTTGGCATCAGGCTCTAAATATCTGATGATGCCTTAGGTCAACTAGAGCTAACTTACTGGTTGACAGCATTGGACCTCTCTGAGTTTTCACGTGGCTTTGGGAGTCTGTGTTGAAGATATGGTGGGGAAAAACCAAAGTCAGCTTGGTTTATTTCTGTGGCCACCTTTGCAATTGCAGAGCTGGTAATTAGGGTTTACCAAATTGCAAGTAATGTTCCTGTCAGCCATCACTGATGTCAGCTCTAAATCTCCAGTTTTAATCAGTGTGGTGTTTGTGAAGGATACTGGTCCTGCATACTCCAACCTTACATGGGGTTTGTTCACAAGATTAATATGGCAGGGTCAGAGGCAAGATACACATCTGCACATTGTTCATTGCCCCTAGACCAAGCCTGAAATATACCTACCTTTAGAAGTTTTTAAGTAGTTAATTTTTTTCTGACCTTTTGCCTGGGACAGGCAAGAAGTGCTCTGTTTAGCATAATATCTGTGGCTGCCTAATCAGGATTAATATTTTCTATATTTGAAAACCTGTTCTTTGGAATTCTTCTGCTTGTGCCTACAAAATACTGTCTTGCATTTTGGTCTAATCAGAAGCGTGTAATTTGGAAGTCTAGTGTAGATACTGCTGGACAAAAAAAAAACAAATTTCATGGATGTATATCTGAACCAGCAATACAATTAAGGAAATATTTTACCACTATGGTATCTGGATGATATCATCCTAAATATTTTAGGAATAGAGATTCCTTTTCATGAGAAAACCATTTTTTTGTCATCATCTCATCACCTTTTCTGTAAAGGTCTGACAATAAACCCCTTCTGATCTTCAGTCCTTAAGCATCATGACCCTCACAGAGAAATCTGTCTTGTCATGTTCTTTGTTTCAGAGATACAAAGACAAACTAGAAAAGCTGCTGAGTGAATTTTTTTTCTGAGAGAAGGAATAAATCCCCAGCACTAAAATTTTGAAGAAGTCAGGACAAAATAAGTTGGTTTATTTTTAATTCATTTCCTAGGCTTATGAGAGGCCTTTACAGCAAAATACATCATATTTAGCGGTTGTTCCTGACATAAGCTTCAGCAATAAACTTCTCAATGTTTAGTTTGCATGTTCTGTGATACTTTACCCTTGGTCCCCAATTCCACATTACTGGAATTTGTGAGTCAGATTTTGCAGGTGAGACAGCATGTTTGTGATGCTTAGAATTTTCTGACTTTTTTAGGTGCAGAAATTAAAAGTACTATTGCTTTTAGCAACAGGTTCTTCGTAGGACTAGCACCCTGCTTAAATTTTGGAACTGCTTACTTCTCTATGACATTAACACAATCCAAAACAAAAGCTCATGTTAAAATTACAATACTCCCTCTGGTTGGAGGTCTCACTAACAACCTCAACCAGGAAGATGAAGAGCCTCCCTGAATGTCAGCTGCAGTCTGTAAGGAGCTTTAATGTTCAGAGTTGTGGTGCTCTGCTATGTGTACACACTATGAACAGTTAAGCAGAGATGGACTTCTCTCCCAAACACTCCCCCAGCACCCAGTTAGTCTGGAACATCTCTTATCAGTGATAACTTTGTGTTGCTCAATTCTAGAAGTCCTGGAGGGGGGAAAAAAAAAATTATTCCTATGATAATTGAGCAGTGACAGCTGGCAGTAGATGGGCCAGGTCATGAATTGTGTTTGTCCTTTTGGAATTATTTATTCAGTTCAGTTTTTCTTCTTTTTCCCTGCTTATTTAAAGTAACAAATGTTTAACTCAAACACAAAATAAACAAATATTTGGCAGATGTACTAGCCAATGGTGATGTGAATGCTTGGTCTGAAAATACATGAAAATCAGTTATGTATTTAGTAAAATAGTTTTAAGTCCCTATTTTTATTATTAGCAGAAAACCAGAGCAGTACTAAAAAAATCAAATAACATCTTTGTTATATTTTTAGTGAAGCAAACTGCTCACAGACAATGAAAACTAGGATTTTTCATTTTTCAAATCAAACTGAGATGTATTGGCAAATGATATTTTGAATATAACATGTAACATGGCAGAATATAAAGACCTTCAGCAATTTTCTAAGTCTTGATAAACTTGTTAAAAGTTTATATAGCACAAGAGCTCAGAAAATTTCTGTGTACATAACATGCCCTAATTTTTAATGTCCTGTTTAGAAGACTCAGAATGATAGAAGATGAAGGATATACATGTTAGTTGTTTCCTGTAAACTAGAAGCATTCTGTTCTTTCTAGTCAGAGCTCAAAACTGTAAGCCACATGATTTCAAATCACCAGATCCAACACAACTATATAAATCAAAATTATGTGTAATAGCTGCTGAATTGTAAAGCTAGTGATGATTTTGGGTTGTTTAGGCTTTTGTTCTGTTGCTCAGGACTGTGTCTAAGTTGGTGTTTGAATATACCCAGGGATGGAGAACACATAAACTTTCTGGGAAACCTATTTGAATGGTTGATCACTCTTACCAGCAGCGAAAATGCTGCTTCCTCTCTTTAAGTGGAATGTTGGTATTTAGATATGTGCTTCTTGCTTCATGCTACCAATTACAAGATTCTGTATACTTCTTAACTACCCCACTCGTAAAGTATTTATAGATATGCATGGATAAGAGTACCTTAAACCCTTTTTCCCCCCATCCCAACATTACTAGATCTGTCATTCTTTGCTCAGATGTTGTATCAGTACATTTCCTAACCGTCAGCATGCCTGGTTTTTTCACCTGTGTGCTTTCATCCATATTGTGGGGTTGTCTGACACAGTTGTGAGATTTACTCTGGTCATGCCTGCCAGTTGCTGAAAGAGCTTTTTAAGTATTTTAAATATCCAGGTTATTTCTATAGATACCTCTTTTCTCTGAATTAAGAGTGCATTCCTTGCTAGGAGAATATCCAAGGGAAGCTTTAATATTAGTTAATTTCTTCTAGATAGGTAACAGCTCATTCTCTAGAGCCTGTGTAGCAGTGCAGAAAAGAGTGGGAAAGGTTGGAAGGAAAACACTTAACTGTGGAATATCTTTTAGTTCAGGTTTTCTGAAACCTAAAGAGGGGATAAGACTCATGATTTGAGCAGTGGAAATAGCAATGTATAGTGGCTGAAAGAAAATATGGTGAAATCAGACCTTTGCTGTTTTAGAGGGGGAGCTCAGAAGGTGTTCCTAGGTCTTTTATGTACACGAATAACATTTGTATTGTTACTAAAAATCAGTAAAATAAAACTCCTTATTACCAATGTAACATAAAGAAGCAGGCATTCTTTATTCAGTTGGATGCATGAGGGGATAGTTCCTCCAAAATATCTTGCATACTGAGTGCAGAAAAATCCTGTTTGTATACTATATTTTCATGTAAATATTCATAGATTTTACCAGAAAAAACATACATATGATAATCATTTTCCCAAAATCATTAACTTATGTTCCTTTCCCTTTGTGCGTGCTTTCTTTCCTTGGAGACTGGTGATACCTGGTGGAGGGCAACCCCAGAGTTGTACCTGGGGTACTGGTGACTGCCTGGTAAACTGGTAAAAGTTTGCACACTTGGGCAGTTTGATTTCCAGGTCTTCTTCCTACAGTATTAGCATCGTGTGTTTCCATAGGCCAGTGGTTTTTGAAGAACAAGCACTGTGTTGACCTACCAGGTGCAAACAATTCTTCACCTGGCAACAGTTTAATGATGAAGGGGAACTGCATTTGTCACCCCTAGCTTTGCATTGCTCTTGTGAGATGACCAGGTTCCCCAGGAGTACTCTGGATTCAGTGATAAGACATCTCAGCCTCACCAAAAGCTGTGTTTGATCACAGTACTGGTTATTTGCTCTTCATAGAATATTTATTTATATAAAATCTCCTGTCAAATTTGGACATTTTTACCTGTGAGAAAGGTGAAAGGAAAGAAACCTTGGAAAAAAGTTGAGGTTGGCGAAGAGATTTAGCATTGCCATTTTCCTTTGTGCATGAAATGCTGATCTGCTCTTGGAGCCACCTATGATAAATTAGGATGTACCATTTTAATATTCTGATGAATATATGGACCAAATCTATGCAGTGTTTTTGTAGTAAACTAACATTTATTCATTTTAATATAAGCTTAATAATGAATATGTTATAGATTGTTTAATTCAATAGTATTATAAAATGGAAGTTTTTTCTTTTATATTGAATAAGTGATCATCTAGAAAGAAGAATCATTTCATTGTATTCAGAATTCATCCCCTGGTGTGTATGTTGTATGTCATTACTAAAGGGAAAAGAAATCCAGTGTAGGTGGTCTTCTGGGGTAGCACAGCTGAATGGCCCTCTGAGTGGAAAGCTTTCTGGTTTGCTTCTGAGATGCAATGGTGGTTCTTCCTGATCTGTAAGAAGTAACATTCACTTATAGCCCTTAGGTAGGGTTTTTCCCACAAGGTGAATGTTGAATAATGTTATTTTGAGGGCTAGGCTCCAACTTAAGCACTTTAAGGCAAGCTTCTCCTGGGGCTGTATGATGTTATTGGAGGGTTGGTCTGTAAAGTGAGATACAGGAATCCATTTCAACTTGTTTCCCTCGAGACAGATATATTAGTATCCAATTCCATATGGTCAAAATCTTCTTTAAAATCAAAATAGAGAGTAAGGACAGGAATCAGGCCCAAGATCATATGTTTACGGACTACATGCTGGAGATGTAGTTAAGACAGTAACAAAGAACCTTTGACAACATCATTGCTGTGGCTGTCAAGTGATTGAAGAAGTCTTTGCCCTTCAATACTTCTCATCTAATTTTGTGTTGCAAATACCATGTTAGTGTAAAACTGCAGAAGTTAGAATTTAGCTGGTTTTGTGACTGTACTTATAGAATTTAGTTTTCCATTACAGTAGTGAATTTCGAGAGGAGGATTTTGTATGATAGCCCTTTTGTTGCACAAGACTTCTTTCTTTAATTCTAAGGACTTTTATTGGCACAAAATAATTGGTTAGACTGCCAGATATTTGTACACACCAAACAGTCATTGAACACAATACAGATGGTAATAACTTTTTGCTAATGTGAAAAGAATGTTTTATTTATGATCTGAGAGGATTACTGAAACCGACTAATCTACTACTCCTCTGAAGGAAGTGTAGACAAGAAAATAGTTACTGAAATAGAAAAAAGACTAGGTATTTCTAGTGGCCTCGTGAATTTCTATTCAATCATCAAGAGCACTAGTTGTGTTGTTTTGTTTTGTTTGTACTTATCCCCTATTAATTATTAGTAGTGACCAAGTGGGCTAAATTCTCAATTTAACAGGCCATTCAGCCCTGTATTTTGAGTTATGGCTAGTGCTCAGTTTCATTTGATGGTAAAATCAGTGGCAGATGTGGATATTCATGTCAAAAAAACAGGTTCTCTGGATTCTTTAAACTTACTAGTACCATTTAGAGGGCTTTTAAACTGTATTTATTGAAGAACCTGACAATTTATGAAGGGACTACAAAATCTTGTCATGAAAAAAAAGTCATCTTTATGTGGACTTAGTCCATGAAGTTGTCAGGGACTGATGGACAATGTCTGTGTGTACTTACAAGTTTAGGAGTTGAACAAACATTTTAAAATATATGAGCTTTCTGTTCAGGAAAAAAAAGCTTTCAAAAAAGCTTTCTGGAGAGGGAAGGAGAGAGAGGTTTCTCAGAATAGAGGGATATAAGGGTTAGAGAAAACAAAAATTATGTGAAATGCTGCACAAATATTGTAGAGAAGAGGGAGACTGATACTTGGATTGTCAGCAGCTCTGACAAGATAGTGGCCTGTCCTCTTGGCCTCACAAAGAGAAACAAAATACTAAGTGGATCAACGGACATACAAAAATTATTACAAAATAGACTTTTGTCTCCTTCCCCCATCTCCTCCCTGCCCTCCCCCCCACCCCATGTTGAATGTTTCTTTCCCTCCCTTGTTGTTCTCCTCTGTTTTTATACAGCAGGGATTCTGTGTCTAGAATTACAGCTGCAAGACATGAGGGCCAAGCTGGTCAGTTGCTTTGTTTTGTTTTGATTTCTAGGGGCAATATGTAGCAATCTTGTCTGTCTGTCTGTCTGTTTCTCTACTCAGATTCTCTAGTGCCTGAGTATTCAAGTCTTCTGGGTAGTAGGAAGACAGCTTCATGCTCTCTTACCTGTTGGCTCAATTTGTGTCTGTGTCATAGAAGTGCTGTCTTGAAGAGCTGGTTGCCCTTTGAGATGCAGAGGACAGAAAAGATCTTGCTCTTGACTTATCTGAGGGTTGTGTAGCCAAGGCATATTTTCCCCTCAGAAATAGTCATTTGCTCTTCAAAGACTGTCTTTTACTGATGCTATTCACTTAGTCAAACCCACATCTTTAAAAGGTCTTCCTAAGCATTTTTTCATGGGACCAGAAACTTTTTTGATTACATGAAAAGTCATGGAGGTTTGTGTTTCAGGAGTTTCAGAGGGCATTTGTAGCAGTCTAATTTTGTAAAACAAAAATCCCTGCATATTTGCTAGTCAGAATTAAATAGTCCTGAGATATCTGTAGTCCTGTCTAGACTACTGGGGCTCAAGCTCATTTGTTCACTGGCCATGCAGACGTGTCTCTCTGTTTAGGGAAAACATGGAAGTTTGCTGCTGATTATGAGCATTAACTGCTGAAGAACCAGGGCAATGTGGAATGCTGTCCACTACCTTCATCTGCAAAGCATGTGAAGCTTTCTGTTATGCACCGAGGAAAACAGTGCTGAAATTGCCATCCTTCCAAAATTAAGCTTTTTTTTTCCCCTTCTGTACATGTTATGTATGACACAATCACGAGTTGAAGTCATTTTCTGCCAGAGCAATCTGCATGTAGGTGGGATTCTTCAGAGAATTGCACTGGCAATATCCATTATGTCTCTTAACCCTGTGTTAAATTGTGGTTTTCTTCCTCAGTTATGCACATTTCACAACTTGTATGTATTGGGGCATATTTTTCCACCTTTATTATATGATTTGCAGATTGAAAGGTCCTTTTTCAAAGCTCAGAAATGCTGCAGTTGCCAAAGCCTAGTGAGTATGGATGAAATATATATGTTTTCTTTGTCTTGGTTTTTTGTTTTTTTGTTTTTTGGGTTTTTTTTAAAATTATTTCATTTTTACTGAAATAGCTTTAGACAAACACCCTGAGTGGAGAATATCAGCCTGAATACTTAAGAAGTTGTATAGAAGTTTAAGGTGCTTATATTCTTTCTTAAAATAGTGCAGTTAATGCTAAATATGTTAATTATACTTGTTAATTATAAATAACACTACTGTCTCCGTCTGCAGTCATTTGTCTTAGGGTATCAGCATGCATTCTGAAATAGGCATTTATTTGTATATTGTTCCTTCTTCTTGTCTTCATGATGCCCTTTGTCTTGTCTTTTTCTTCCTGATTCTTTTTATTCTAGTTTCCCATTTCATTCTGTTTTCTCACTTCATTCTGTTTTCTAGTTATAATTTAAGCAATATGAGGAACAATAAGTTTGATTTGTGAAGGGTATTTTAGTCTGCAAGAGAATTTGGTTTCACTCCCTTGGGTTTTTCAAACAAGTAGTAATAAAATCAAGCCCAACAGCAAAACATTGCTTGGCAGTCACTCAGACCACAGTTGCAATGGTATGTGCTTTGATTTATGGTGTGTGTGCTTGTTTTTGCATAGTATCTACCTGAAATCAGTGAACTGACAAATCAAAATCCAAATGTCCTGAAATGTGGCCTGCCTTACTGAGAAGGGGTATAAAAACTCTGCAGGTTATTTAGGCTGGCCTAGTTAGTAAGTTTTTGGGTGAGCTGAAAGCCAGACAATTTTACTTCGTAAGACTTACATAAAGATTTTGTAATAAAACAGCTCAGCTTGGTTGATCTCTGGTTTTGGAATTTGAGCTTGTTAAGAGTGTCATAATCACATTTACCTACTTGCCATACAATGATATGTCTTTCAGAGTATCATTCAAAGGCCTATTAAATGTGGTCTTTTGCATTATTGTAATATGGTACAATCTATTACTGAAATAAACATGGTCATAATTTGCCTGCTACCAAATTGGAAGTCTACATCTAATTCTTTCTTCCCAGGAAGAATAAGTTCACGGAGGGTGGAGAAAATGTATCTTCACTATCTCTTGATTTAGGGTTGTGGACAACACCTGGCCACAATTAGAAAGTTGGTAGTCATCCCTTGTTTACTCACACTCTGACAGACAGTGGGTAATCATCAGCATGGTAACTCCATGGGGTGGTTTCTAGTCCATGGCACATTGTCGTCATGTTTTTGCTGGTGGTCTGCCTGTCGCCCAAAAAGTGAAAGTACTTGGAGAGTAATTAGCACTAGTGTGTTTTCAGACAGGATGGTTGAAACAGGCAGGAATCTGTGGCGTGTGTTCTCACTCAGGCTGTGCTGAGCAGTTTCACACATGTTTTGTGTGAAGTATTAGAAAGAGCAAGCAGCAGGGTAGAAGAGACTACAGACATTTTTGAGGCCATGATGAACAGTCTAAAGTGGTCTTAGCAAACTGTTGTAAGGGAGGAAAGCATCAGTCAACAAGGACAAATGGGGAATTTTATGCTGGGTTTAAAATAATCAATAGTCCAAATACTTGTTAGGACAAGCCTTACAATAAATCAGCAGTAGGGTTTATAGTTATTGGATCAAAACATAATATTGCATTAAAATATGTTTGATTGTATTCTGGGTCTTGCACTAGATTTTCGCTGTTTGTAGTACCTATTTAAACTTCAGTCTGAATAGTCACTTAAGGTCTGGTCAGAATCATTGATGAATCTGATGCATGGGCGACTGAATCATTCTGCATGAAAAATGTCTCATTTCTTATTGTGTCATGATTTCTGTGGTTCTGTAGACTGTGACCACCTAAAGTGACTCAGTGGTTGGCCTTGTTCAACCACAGGCTGTACATGCAGATATTTGACCTTTGTTATAGTGGGTGATCTTTCATGGGCCTTACTAGCTGGACAAATCAAATTAAAGGAGTCATATAATGGAGGAAGTGTTACTGTTAACCCTTTGCTGAGGTGTGCAATTTCATTTTCTTTTGCAGCAAATATTACGGCATGCCCGTGGAAACGCTACAAAAGTGATATTTCTCATTACTGATGGCTATTCCAATGGGGGAGACCCAAGGCCCATTGCAGCATCCTTGCGTGAACTTGGAGTGGAGATCTTCACCTTTGGGATATGGCAGGGGAATATCCGAGAACTGAATGATATGGCATCCCACCCAAAAGAGGATCACTGTTATCTCCTTCACAGTTTTACTGAGTTTGAAGCTCTGGCACGCAGAGCTCTTCATGAAGGTATTAATGTCGTAACTTCAGAAATATACAGGGAGCGGAGAGGTCTGAATAGAAAGATCTCCAGTACTGTCTTGCATTTGCACTTTGTGTAGTGCTGATTCCCTTTTTTATTTTTCATACTTTCTAGCAATGGTGTTTGTCCCTCAGTTAAAAGGATAAACTTTATTTGGCATAACTCCTCACCAAGACGATGTGAACAAAATTCTTCTCCACTGCTGTGTTCACATACTTACGTACATTCAGCTCTTCATTTTGTCTGTGAAGAACATACTGTGCTCTTGGCCCAATGTATCTTGTGCTTGAATGGATGAACCTTGTAGTCAGGTACAAGAGGCACTTAGTGTACACCTTAGAACTAGATTTAATACCATTAGGCTGTCTCACACAGCAACAGCCTATTCAGAACCAAAATATAGATCCCTCAGTGTAAAAGTCAATACAATTTGTGTTTATG
Organism: Sitta carolinensis; assembly: GCA_032173965.1. NCBI lineage: Eukaryota > Metazoa > Chordata > Aves > Passeriformes > Sittidae > Sitta > Sitta carolinensis. Next base: position 55,124,899 of record CM063313.1, read on the forward strand.
ACCTTACATGAGCAGAAAATTGGAAAGAGGAAGAGATGGAAAGAGAGTTTGGACTGTGATTCCTCTTTTAATCTATGTCCTAAAATAAAAGTTCTTTCTGAAAAATAGGGTAGGTTTAGATAAACAAATGAAACTACATGATTAAACATTTGTTTGACAATGCTGCTTGATTGACCTATAGGACAGACATCAAACTAGCTATTTGAATTTACTTGCTATAGTTTTTTAAAATATGCTACTTAAAAATAACAGTGTAAAATAAGGTTTTCTGGTGCTCTGCCAGCCTGTTTTTTTCCAGGTAGGGTTGGATTGGTCTATGAATGTGCCAAATATTTTTATTTTATAAAATGACCAAATGGTTTTACATGCTATGACCAAATGTTCTTCTGATACCTAATATGGCATCCACCAAAGCTGGGAAGACTGTCTCAATAGCTTCTGTTGGGAGTGAGATTGCATTCTGGCAATGACAGACTCAAATGAAGAAGAAATCTGAGTGCACTGTGGATTTCAGAGAGGCCTTTTGCAGAATAAGGACACCAATCTTTTGCAGGTTGAGCATAGCAAGGCTCTGCTTCATACTGCCATCCCCGCTACTTAGAACTGGAGCCTAGGGCTTTTAGCAAATGTTTCACTAATGGTATAATGTGATACTGTGGGATTACTTTTGTTTTAATTCTTTGTTAATAAATTGATACTATTTCAGATCTGCCCTCTGGCAGCTATATCCAAGAAGATATATCGCATTGTTCATATCTCTGCGAGGCAAATGGAAACTGCTGTGACATCATGGCAAGCTGTAAATGTGGCACTCATACTGGCCAGTTCGAGTGTATCTGTGAAAAAGGATACTACGGGAAGGGACTGCAACATGAGTGTACAGGTGAGTCTCCTGGCTCAATATTTGGGTTTCTCTATGCTGAGAATACATGGCTAATCTATCTGAGAGCTAAGAGAACTATTTGGGATTATGGCTATGAACCTGGATCAGAATTGTATCCAAGGCAGCTGGAAGATGCTGGCTGAGGACATAGAATAGCTCTAACAGTCAAACTCATCTCATACCTTGTCTTCAGCAATAGCTCAAAGATACACAGGAAAAAGGTAAGAATAGGGCAAATGTTCTGACAAAGTAAAACTTTCCCAAAATACAGCTCACTGGAAATTGTGACTATGAGTTTACCAGGTCTGAGATAATACCTTGCTCTCAAGTGCTCACATTCTTCCCTCATGATCATACTGATCACTTTTTGAACTTGGATAAAATCTCCTGTTCAGAGAGGGGCTATGTATGTGGGTCTTTGCAGGATAAATGCTGGGTGAAACTTACATGTAAATGTGTTTTAATTCTGTCATGATGACTTCCAGAGGAAGAAAACATTTGAGTCACAAAACAGAGACAAGTCACTGTGACATTTTGCTAATACTGGCTTTGTTGCTACTTTTGGACAAGCCCTTTTACTCACATGCATTCAAAGTATGGTTAAAATAACAGTTTACACTTCTTTGCAGAAGTCGATCTGTAAAGTTGTATTACACTCTGTACCAGTTATCACATTGTAATTCACCTTGTGCATCTGGAACATCTTTCCTTTTTCAGTATGTAAGTAGGAATTCATTGAGTTTTGAGTGCAACATGAGTAGAGGAATGCATTTAGGAATCAATATCAGTGCTGGCACATTGGAACAGAATCGTATTTTATGTAAGTGATTGCAGCTTCCTTGTGTGCTCATTTAGCTCTAAACAGATAGGCTATTCCATTTTGCTTATTTTCAATTCTAGTACTTATTTATTTAAGACAAAGCCACATTTTTATCATATTTTTTGTCATAAAGTAATTTTACTTCACATTGAGTGCCACAATAAGATATTGAAAAAAACGCATACGGCATTTCTGCCTTTATCATCATTTGTGTCATTAAATATTGTTTTGAGCTTTTCCTACAGCAAGCAGGACAATCATTTTATAGTTGCTCTTTCTTCATGAAAAGGTCTTTTGACAGGATAAGCATACCTTTGAAGTGCCACACAAATGGTAAAAATCAAATTTCTTAAAATGGGCACTTTGTAGCTGCAGACAAAAGTTTCATTTTTGCTTTCTTGGTAGGTGTTTCTGAAATAAATTTGTAGAAGGGTCTAGTATTAGATACACTGCAAGTAAGCGATTAACTGCAGCCATCTGCTGTGTATGTGATGGTAATTGAAACCACATACATATATTTATTTTAGGGAGAATTTGACCTGAGTAACTCAAACCATTTCTTTATGTATGATCTGTTCAACTCCTGTATTTTTCAAGACAGACAAAAAAAAAAAAAAAAAAAAAAAAAAAAAAACAAACCAAAAAAAACAACAAAAAAAAAAAAACCCTCAAGTGTTCTTTAAAGGAAAAATAGCCTATTTTGAAACCTTTTATTCTGGAAAGGATTCCAGCCTTTTTTTAACACTTCACATCTGAGCATAGCTGTGGATTTGTAAAACATAAGGAATCTTAAGAATGCATCTTAACTTTTCCTCTCTTTATAATGTGCAGGAGGATTTGTGGCAAGTTTACAGTGACCGGACTTCAATTTTACTTGGACTATTTTTAGGGTTTTTTTGGCAAAACTTGAAGATACTCCACTAGCCTATGTTTCCCTAATACAGTAAGGATTTTTTAAAAAGAATTTTAATTGAGAGGGAAATTGCTTTTCTGTGTAATATCTGTTATTTTTGCTATTTTGTTTATTTTCTCTGATTATTTTTTTTATTTTGCTTTTCATACCACCTTACTGTTGTTTATGGTTTTAAATACTAGGCATCAGAATAACACATAAAAATCCTTACAGTTTTTCACTTTTATAATTACCAGAAAACTTTCTAGAAGTCTTCTGTAAAATAAAATAGGAGCCATGTGCTTTCTGCTGAAAAACAAAAATTGTGTCCCACTCCTGCTCTTTGTAGTATTGTTGATGATGTGCCACTAAAAGAAGAACAGACTGATTGTTCCCTACTTTTAAAAGTAAACCAAACACAACTTCTTGGCCCACACTGGGAACTTCATGTGTCTGGTGATATCTGTGATGATTGTGTCAAAGGAAGGGAGAGAAAAAATGATTTTTCATTAGAACTCTTTCTTTCATTTCCTCAATAAAAGGTGAGTTGTTTAAATCAACTGCACCTTTCATAAGAGAGTAAAAAAAAATTTCATATCACTCTTTGTATCTTCTCTCTCTTATGAGGTTAGAATATATGTCTTTGACATGATGTTTTCACAATTTTATTTCAGTAAGACTCTCCTTGGAAAGTTCTGTTTTAAATCTCTTGGGTTAGATGACCTTCTATGTTCAAGATGATGCAACTAAAGATAGTACCCATCATGTTTACATCATCAGTTCCTCCTAAGCACAGGCAGAGTTATTGGGGAGGTTGAGAAACTGTTGTCTTACAACCACTAATTTCTTTTGTCTAACATGTAGACCTTATTTTTGCAGCACAAGGAATCCAATAAGATGATGTGCAGCTCACAGGGCAGAAAAAACAGCTTGATTAGTTGTACTCTAGCCTGGTTATTCATTCTTTTGTTTATATTTAGCTCACTGCTTGGGTATAATTATTGAATTCCATCATCTGCATGAATATTTAATAGCTTGCCTAGGCTTTTATTTAGGAATATGCAGCATATCAGTAATCATGTGCACAGCTACTAGGGCAAGAGTCTTGGCTCCAAAACACTGCATGGGTTAAATTTCTAAAGAGCTTTTCCAATGAAACATGAAGACATGTGAAAACTCCACTTTTTTATTTTTTTTTTACAAATATTAATTCAGAACACGTTATTGAAAAGGCTAAACTGAGGATATGTAGGTCCAGCAAGGCAGGGCAGATTTGCATTTTGTGGTTTCTTGGACTGTGGACCTAATTTTCATCTGAGCATTTTTTCCATGAGATTTTCAGGATTGGTCCTGTTGAGAATGCAAACCTGATGTTCAAAAATTGGATATCTTTCTAGTTAGAAAAAAAAATTTAGTTTAATATACTACTAGCAGTTCTTTCCTTAGTCACACACAGGAATATTAATTCCAGTGGTGAGTCAAATCATCTAGTCAAAGGAAAGTAAATATTTCTCCTGCCATGCTGTCTCCTCCTTCCTTCCTTTTGATAGGAGCTTGCAGTCCTCAGAAGCTGAATCACTCTTTCTCAATATTTCTCTATAGGAGGTATTTCTTTAGCTACCCTGGAGGAGTTATGACTAAATGAAGCTTTGCCAGCCATCTTGGAACTTGGCAGATGGTACTTGGAAATTTCCAGTAAGTTTCAAGGTTCCACCAAGTCCCAAGGCTTCCAGAGTTAACACATATAAAACGTATGCTATACTCTTCAGCAGTTGCCTACCATGGAGCTGAAGGAGAACCACCAACAGTACTCTGAGATTCTGACAGACAGGGAGGGAAAATAAAGTAAGAAAGGGAGTGTGAAAAAGAGTATAGAAAATGTCTTCAAGCATACTAAGAACTTCGGCTAAATTTGCCTGTTGAATCTGAAGGTTTAAATTAGTCCACGGGACTGCATATTTTCAAGCCCTTAGAACTTAACTTCTTGCTGTCTCACAAAGCAGTGCTATTTTATGCTTTCATTCATTGATTCTGCATCTTGAAAACTGGGTGGGAGTTTGTTTTGATTCCTCTCTCCTCCTTTGCTTTTAATTTCTAAATCAGAAAATACTCTTCATTTCTGGCTCAGCTATCACTAAAAGAGGGCTCCTTGTAAGACCTGCAGCCTTTGAAAACTGACAAATAGAAAAAGGGGCATTTCTTTGAAAAAACTGTCAAATTGCTGGTAGTGTGGTATTTTGTGTCACATAACCCTGCAGATACGCCAAAACAAGAAAGCAAATAAAATTTTTCCATCAGATAATTTCAAATAACTTGGATTACAGCTGTGCAAGGAAGTTGGGATGTATGTGCTTAATGAAGCAACAATGAAATGTTTTCAAAACCTGAACAGTCTGGAAAAACTTGGGAGTTATACTCACTGACTGTGGAGACACAAAACCCTCCCTGGAGAGACCTTTCTCTGTGTGTATCTGTCAAGCTGTGATTCACCCCTTTTACTGAACAGCTCTTTAATCATGATCCCATTTCTGTATCCCTGTGGGGGGATGAAATACATTTGTATGCTTTATAATTTGTAATTAATCTTCTTTTGTTACAGAGTGACTTCCAATCTGTGATAATGCACAGGGGTTCTATCGTGAATATGCTGTGTCAAAATGACTGGCTGTCATGTAAGGAGGAGGGAACTAAACCAAGAGGTTGGATGTGAAATGCCTGTAACTAAGTAATGCTGCATTGATGCCTAGTTAATACTGGGAAAATATTCCTTGCTGCCATTCTGTATATTTTTTTCTGTTTCTTATAAATCTTGTGACTCTTTATGGGTAAGAGTTTCAGGAAACATAGTGATGGTTAAATACAAAAGAAATGTAAATATGTTTTTCTAGTGAGGGTAGCATAACATCATGATGGGTGAGCAAAGGAGAAATGTAAATTGGTTTTGCAGTGGTTTTCCGCTGAGAGTACTGGAAGACAAGTGGATGAGAAAGGTGGATATAAAACACAAATGCTATAGACATTGCTATGGACATTTAGTGGGTTAATTATCTGTTAAAAAGCCCTTTTAAATCTAAAAACAATAATGTTAAAACTTTAATAATTATTGTTTTTGTAAAGATTGAGGAAAAGGGCTTATGCAAGTCTTTTATGTGTAAAATTAATATATTGGAAGTGTGCAGACATGCTACTCCAGATTTTTTACATTTAAATCTGCTTTCTTAAAAATTGGTCCCCTGAAGCCCAGTATTGCATGCTTTGCTTCTGGAAATTAGTTAGAGGTTCTCCTACTTGTTGCTGTAGAAAGCAGAGCAAGGCTGAGGGAAAAACTTAGTTGTATGCTGCGTATTTTGAAATGTAGCACACAGTAGAGATAAATCCCTTTGGTTTGAAAATTTAAAAGTATATTATCAGCATATTTGTCATATCAGGAGAGGCTTTTGCTTGGATTTTGTTTTGGGTTTTTTTGTTTTGTACGAATGATTGATAAACATGGTTTCTGCATGATCCTACAGTAGCTTTGCTGTTATTTTTAGTGACTTCTGACACCAAAGTTGTTTGTTTCGCACCTGTACAACCTGCTTTATAAGAATGAGGAATTTACGACAGTGAATTTAAATCCAGATTTAGTCCATTAGAAAAACTCTTAAACAAACTCTAGAGTCAGACAGTGAGCTCCCTGTTAAAAAAAATAGTTTTAAAGTTTGGTACAAAATTTTCACATAACTAAATGGCACATGAAGCTGCTGGTGTGTTTTCACCCTACAGATAGTTTTGACAAGCTGGTTGAAGTGGATAAGAGTATCTCCACTAGTATCGGTGAGGTCTGAACCAAGTGACTTTTTGCCTTGCCTATCAACTATATAAATATTCTGTCCCAAAAGTAAAAATTGTAACTAACATGATAGCTAATATGGGTAACAATGTTTCTATAGAGGTTTTTTTCTGCCTCTGTACCATGTAACTTGTCTCCCTTGAATTCTAAACTGAACTGTGGCAGAAAAAGAAAACCCAGAACCTAAAAAAGAACTACCAACAAAAAAGTTTTCTCTGCATTTCTGCGCCATTCATAAGGAATTCCTTTAACAAATGAAGTTGTGGGGTGAAGGTCAAAACCCAGATTCAATTTTGACATATGCAGACCAGAAAAACAGAGGTGTAATTTTATATCGGTACATAGTATTGAAAAACATTCATCCTTTCCATCTAGATGTTATCTGAGGCTTTTGAAAGTAAGTTTCTATTCTAAACCAGACTCTGTCCTATTAAGCACAGAACCGTTTCTGCAATAAATTTGTTGGAATGTTAGAAAGTTATGTACAACTTACATTTTCCTTATCTTCGAAGTGACATGTCTTGGTCATCTCAGGATGTCAGGAAAATTAAGCCTCTGGAGCATACATGCAATTTGAGGAGAAATAAATCAACCATTTGGAGAGCTTGAAAGATGCAGAAGCCATACTCTGATTAGAAATAGACATGACACAGAAATAATCTTCCACTTTCTTGTCAATCAGACTTAGGCTCTCTATAAAGCCACGTCTCCTTTGGCCACAAGGTAAACGTTGCAGGCTGCCATATTAATAAAAAAGGTTAGCAGGAATCCAGGTACAGTACCAGCTAGGTTGAGTCTTTAGTTAAATTACTGTAAAACCTTTTCTGTTAAGGCTGGGCTTTTCCCTGAGGCTCTCATCAGGAGGAAAAGCAGGCTGTCTTACCTTCACTGAGATTGTGCATGGTTGAAAACATCCTTTTTCAGAAGTGCAGTCCTGGTAGATATGGTTGTTTAAAAGTTTGCCCTGGACATGCCTTGTTTAACTGCTTAAAATGTTCATCATCCAGTTGTCACTGATTTGTAAACAGTTTAGGCTCAAACCATTTCACAAGGACCTTTGATAAGACTTTAACTGGTCTTGTACGTTTGAGAATATATTTTAGGATTGGGACTGGCATCATAGCAGGCACTTACTGAATTTCAGGTTGTTCCCTGAAATCCTTAGTGAAAGTTTTCTACTGCAACATTATTTGGTTACCTCTGTGGATCACATAGAGTCATCTTACTTTCACTGCCTTTCCAAAAACACATAGCCAGGATGTTTTTGTAGACATATTGTTCCTGAACTTGTGCCATCTACAAATTAAAAGCAGACAACTTAACATTCAGTGAGCTTTTTAGTAGCTTTTGTCTTAGAGAAGAAAATACTTAAATTCTTGAAACAGTGCATCAAGGACAAAATGAAATAGCAGTATACAGCAAATTTAATTTAATATTTAATTAAATTTAATAAATGTTAATTTTTGAAGTGAGGAGAGAGGTTAAAAGACTTAAAATACGTTTTAATTTCCTACTTTGCTCCTGGTGGCTCTCCAGGGCTCCAAAGCTTCACATTTGTCTACTTAAGTCATTCCTAGAAAGTAGTTTTTACTACAATTAACTTGCAAGTTTTAGTCTTAGTGTCAGTGAGGTTGTGAAAAAGTATCAGGATTTCTAGCATCATAAATTGCCCCTGAAGTCTTGTCAAAGTTGATTCCTTTAATTGGACTTGAGCATAACACTCTTACTGTGACAAAATCAGCCATCCCCTGAGTCATTACACTGTATTTGTCACATGTCAAACAAATTTTACTCTTATATCTCAGAATCAGTTTCAAATTGAGATAGAGCATAGGAATATTTTTCCTTTTTTTTTAAATCCTTCTCTTGACTTATGCTGCGAAATTCATTCTAGCCAAGCCAGTGCACATTGGAAACTGCTTTCCCTGTAAGAAAGGGTGCTTTCAATATTTTAAACAAAACTCAAAATTATCCACTTTTTTCACAATATGATAATATTGTGTATAAAACGCAATTTGCAGCAATTGAAAATGTTCTGAGGTGGTGGCTTGTTACTTGCCTTGGTTTTGCTGAGAGGGAGAAGAAAACATAGATGTAAAAGAGCACAAAGTTCATCAGGTCATAACCCACATCTGCGTAAGTCATTTGTTTGCAGATTTTGACCTTAGCAAAGCCATTCAAGAGATGTGTTCCCAAAAGGCAATATAGAGGTTTCTTACACTACCATCTTTTCACTTGTCTACCACTATCACAAGAGCATAAACATGGTAGTGAGAAGGGCTAAGATTGTTTTTCTGCTGCCTCTTTGGCTCGGTCCTGTTCGCCTGACTTCTCTGTGCTCTCTGTGGAAAATTGTCTGGAAAATTCCTCAGATCATTTCACAATTACTTCAGGGAAGAACCCTCTCTGCCCTCTGCAGAAGTGCTTTTGCTCCTCCCACATTCTCTGTTTCTTCAGACCCACAGGGGTCCAGAAGCACTTCAGATTCTAGTACACTCAAGCAAACACCATGGGCAGCGAGAAGCATATGGTGGATAAAACGCTGTGATGAAAAGAGTTCAAAAGCCCACTCAACTTGGAGAAGAATTGCAGCGTGTAGGTTGCAGATAGATAATAAACATTCTATTGTAAGCTGATTAAACCTGCCAAGTACTCAGCAGCCAGAATGTTTGGTTAACTGTCTTACAAGCAGCTGTGTTTTTTTTCTATCAGCCTAAAATCTGCTGCAGATAGCCCAGATTTCTCAACCTGAAACAATGCTGACTGCACAGTGGAGTGTGATCCAGAAATGTGTGTGATCCCTAGGGAATGAGAAGGCTGCAGCACAGATCAATCTCATCAAACAGGAAATTGTTTTTTACTGGGTTTGTTGGTGATTTGATGAAAACAGAATTAGGACTCTGCATAGAATTGAAAACATCTTTAGGCCAAAACCCTAAGGTTTAGTTTGTAACCATGGAATACAAAGCCAGAACAGCAACTCAACGCTTCCAATGCAGATGTTTTAGTAGAACTAACACCTGAAGGTAGTTTGAGAAGTTGAATGTTTTCTCCCTAGTCTGAAATTTACTGAATAGGAAATGTTTTAGTCAATACGAGTAAGGAGAATGAACCTTGGGGTTGGTGGGGAGTTGAGAAACTCTGATGTTACCGAAGTGAATATAATGTAGTTAAATATATGGTCTAACCTAATATACGGTCTATAGCCATGTCTAATAGGTATAATTTGGACCTGACAGATTTGAAACAAAACCCAATAAAATTAGGCACTAAATTGCAGGTTTTAAGCAGCGTAAAGCTTAGAGAAATGGCAAAAATCTACCATCTGTGTAGGAGTGGGCAGATGCAATGATTTTACACAGACCTTCACTTATTGTAGCAACCTACGAACATTAACAAAATCTGCTGGAGGGTTTTTCCCCGACATCAAAAGAAACATTCTGAAGACAGTGAAAAAAAAGAAAAAGGAGGAGGAGTGTAGAACTTTTGCCCCAAAAAAGTTCAGAGACAGGTTGTTCCCTTGTAAATCCTAGTAAGAGTCCATGAAAAATAGTCATCTCCTTGTGGCATGTGGTTTGTTTCTCAAACAAAAATTCCAGAATATAAAATACAAGAACTTTTCTACGTTGAGGTTATAGTACTCCATGTCTTTTTTTTCACAGATTATTGCCATTAAATCCAATCTGTTTGTTGGTTAGTACTTCACAGATTGACAGTATAGCATTTCTCTGACTATTGTCAGACTCCACGTCAGCTCCAGTTTTTGATTTATGGCAGAAAAGTGCTTGCTACATACTCCCTGTGTTCCCCTAGAACAACTCATATCTGGAAGTACACATTGGTGGTATTAAAAAATGTATAGAGATAGAGGCAGTATTCTGGTGGAACACAGAAGCACCTACGTGATGGGCTGGGAATACCCTAAGTCACATGAATTTAAGGACACATATTCTGAGTTTTAAACCTGTATAAAAAATATGTGGAGCTCTGGAAGAAAATGCTGGCCTATTATTGTGTTTTTTCTTTCTATTCCTCATTTCACATGTTTCCCACCTGCTGACTCCAGAACATACCATGAAGCCTGGGCAGGCATGGAATTGCCAGTCTGCTAAAGCCTGCTGCAATAACTTTAGCATCATAAGAGTCAAGACCAATGCATCTGACATCAGCAGCACTGTGTATGCTCACTTTGGGGTGTCCAGTCCAGTGTGGAGGTGCTCTAGAAACTTTAAATGCAGCAGATAACTAGTCTAAATCTTCTTCATCTCTTACCCCTGTGGCACAGGGGTGCCTTGGGTCTCAAGAAAGAAGGTGTGAAAGAGGGGCTTTCTTGCAGGAGTATGAAATACTGCACAAGTCAGTTGAGTAACTCAGTTCACAGGACTAAGGTTTACTAATTCAAGGAGGAAAGTGGGAGGCTGAGTAGACATGTTCTGGAGTCATGGTGTCAGCACAGGATGTAGTAAGTGCTTGCCAAGACTCATAGCCATATACCAGAAGAGCTACATGTTGTTAAGCTGATGTTTCTTTTTGACTTTGCGTTATTTTCTGTCTCACAGAGGTATTAGTATGTGCACCTAAACATATTCTGATCCTTTAGGCCTATTTCTGTTGTCAGTTTGGCAAAGATTACTACATGAGATGCAAATGTTTCCCTCATTTTAGAACCTAAGCCTTTGCCTCAGCTTTGTAACAAAATATGCTGTCGCTTGAAAATCCCTTCATTTGAGTTTTTATGTCATCGTGATTAGTAGAGGAGTAAAACACATGTATAAATTCTGATCTCTTTTATTTCTGAATGGAAATTCAAAATGCCTTATGAAACACTATACCTTTTTTAAAACATGGCACTTCTGTGAGTACCCATGTTCTTCCTGGTTGGCCAAAAACACTAAAAAGTTGTCCCAGTGGCAGCACAGGGGTTCTGGCTAGGTCATGGCATTTTTTCATTAGTCTTCATTAGTTGCTTGACTTCATCAATGAGAGTAGCTGTGGGAATCAGGACATCCTTCTGACTGTCCTGGGAAGATTTATAAGGTATAAGAATTTAGATAGAATGATAATTGGCATATCACGAGGTGAAAAAGTAGAATTTGTGGATTTTAGAATGTGGCATCAGGGGCAAAGATGGAGGAAATGGGATGTGTCCCTGAGCTTCTACTTCGTCCTCTTGTTCTCCATCTTCTGTGGTGATGTGGCACATTTTCGTTGGTCTAGAACAAAGGTACACTGTTCAATGTAGTTAATAGATATTGGAGAGTTGTTGTAAATAAAGCATACGTAATTTTTAGTATAAAAGATAGCACCGTCCCAAGAGGAGGGGAGTTCAGCACAACCTGGCCTGCAGAGAAGATTGTAGCAGGCCAGGGCCACAGATATAAGATAACAAAGAATAAACAAATTCCTGAACAGGAGAACAGACAACTCGACCTCTTCTTCAGATGCTGGGCTGAGGGAAAACAGAAAGCCTTCACAGGAACAGAGACAAGTCAGGTGGAAGCCAAGCTCAAAAGCCTCAGAAACACAAAGAAACAAAACAACAAGAGAAAAAAGTATTTTTAATTTATATATTTTAAAAACCTCACAAGTATCCAAGCTGCATTCATGCATGGTTTTTGAAATGGACCAGCAGGTCACAGTCGAAACCCTTGAGAACAGAAGTAATGTGATCACAAAATTTGCACTGAGAAGGATCATACTTGCCTCAGACACAGAGGGACCCTCTGCCAGTATCTCTGTAGTGTAACAGTAGCTGAGGGTTCCCTTCATGCCTTTTTTTTTACTACTTAGCAGTGATACTCCTTTACAGTACTCATAGAATCATAGAACAGTTGAGGCTGGAAATGACCACTAAGATTGATTCTGACCATTAACCTAACACTGCCAAGTCCACCACTAAACCACGTCCCAAGAACCATACCTACACATGTAGTAGTACCTCCAGGTTTGATAACTTCACCACTTTTCTGGACGGTCTGTTCCAGTATTTGACCTTCTTCATCTTTTGGTGAAGAAATTTTTCCTAATATCCAACCTAAACATACCCTGGTGCAATTTGAGGCCATTTCCTTTCAGCCTATAACTTGCTACTTAGAAGATTTTGACCCCACCTGGCTACACCATCCTTTCAGAGAGTCATAGAGAGCAATAATGTTCCCCCCGAGCTTCCTTTTCTCTGGCTGAACATCCCCATTTCCCTCAGCTATCTGTGCTCTACACCCTTTTCCATCTTTGCTAACCTTCTTTGGGCACGCTTCAATGCCTTAGTGTCCTTCTTGTAGTGAAGGGCCCAAAAGTCACCTGTGACAATGTCTCTCCCAGCCTAAGTGCCAGAGGAGTTTGGCCTAGAAGCAGTAATAAGCTATACTGTGACTCCAAGAGCAGTTCATATGGCCCTCAATTCCAGCTAAAAAATGAGGTGTCTTGCTTTGCCAGCCTCCAGGATTCTACTGTCTTCACTCTCCTGATAGCATTTCTCCATCAACAGCATTCATCATCAAGTGCCTGGGCACCTTCCCCCTGTCACAGACAAGAAGGCAACTTTGCACTCTGAGAGCCTGTGAGAAGACCTTTACTGCCTTCTTGTTCCCCTACTTGTTTTTACCTACCTATCCATCCAGATGGAGGTGATGGATTACAGCTGTTACTTTTCTGGTTCTTGCCTCAAGGCTGTAGCACAGGCAAGTATTAAAGGTAGTAAATTCAAGATCTATAAATATGATGTTTCACAAAGCTCTCTGTAACATCTTAAATTTCACTCCCACTGATGTTAGAGATTGATTTATTCTCATTATTTTAAGGTAATTTTTGGGAGGCCTCCTGTATTGAAATAGAAAGCATAGTGCCCCATGCATTCATTATCAGAGAGGTAGTTTATAAAATGTCACTTGAATCCCTCCCTGGTTTACAGTCTGCAAAAGTACAAGAAACTAGCCAAGAAATTGGCTCCATCTCAGGAAAAACAGTATTGTTTTTAGATAGCATTAATTATGTTGTGAAGCTAACTATTTGGAATCAAGTGCTATTTAGAAATAGATTTTCTAGCTAAAACATTCTGGTCTGATAATTTTAAGTCTTGGGTCCATTGAGCAGTGATTTAATCATTATTGCTGTTTACCTTTTTTTCTTCCTTTTTGCTTCAGATTTCAGTTAAGAGTGTTCCCTCCTTATTCTCCATCTCTGAAGATGCATATGGTCATGTTTTTGGCAAAAGAGCTTAGAAGGAGAGCATGTATCTAAAGAAGATAGGACTGGAAGTGTGGCTGACCTTTTTTCTCCCAAAGCATGTAAAGAATCTCATTGCCCTTTAGAAAGAGAACAAGTGATTCTGCCTTTTCAAAGTGGAAAAATTACCTTTGAAGCAGAGAAGAGGGTGGAGAAGTAGGACATAGAACACAGATTCACTTAAATGTGCAGAGAAGTTGAGAATCTGAGACAACAGTTCTTGAGACAGCCTCATTCTGGTGTTTCCCTGCTCCCTTTCTGGCAGCTGCTGCAGAGTATTTCTTTCTAGTTTAGTCACTTGCCCTTCAGCAAAGTCCTTGGATCTTAGAGGTGCTACTTTAGCACTTTCTGTCAATACTAGCAAAAAAGGGCCTTAGAGATACATGACTCTGCCCTGGGATCCCTTCTTTATGGGAGAACTCCTCTGCAGAAAATTAGGTCTTTGAAGAGTGACTATCTAGTGGGGGATGAAAAGTATGGTTCATAAATGTTTTAAATGGCAGTTCTTCACAGAAGGAAGCTATGTTAGACTGAGGCCTGAGGCTGTGTGTTTGGTTAAGGTACTGCAACACAATCTTTTCTCTTTCATCCCTTTTACCATAGCCTTTGCAGCAGTAATGTTCACTTTGTTGGCAGCCACAGGACTTAGTACTTAGAAATCCTTTCTTCAGTTCAGATTTGAAGTGACACTCTTCCTGCAGTAGATACTGCTTTTGCAAGGGTCAGATATGTTCTTAAGGGCATCTTTTATATCTTGCAAAGGAATGAGTTGCAAGGGACAAGGACAATTGGGGAAAATGAAGTGAGAAGCAGTCAGTTTTCCAAATGTTTCTTGAGCAAGCAGCAGTTAGTAGTGAGCATACTGACTTAGTTATTGTCTCAGTGCTCTTGCTTTCCATAAACAAGATTTTTTTTTTAATATACATATTTGGATAGTATTAAAAGAATTCAGAGAATCCTGTCAGTTTCCTTAAGAGATTTTCTTGAGGAATGGAGAATGTGATTTATGGCATTTTTCACAGTAAATCATGAGTATCAGTAGTGATTCCAGAAGTTAAGTAGGAACTATAACATCAATATTTTACAACACCTTACTAAAGTCGATGCAGGGATAGTTGGGCTAGTTTCACAATATGTAAAAAATAATTGGCAAAACCACCACTTTTTATGGCCTGATTACTGGCCTGAGCCATTGCCTTGTCCTCCAGCCATCTTAAGTTAACCAAAAACTGTTTCCTACCCTAAGCTGCTAAGTAAATAAACATGGAAATAGTGACATATGTTCTCCATCTGCACAGTCATGTGCTATATCTTCAGTGCTCAGAAATGTTACTTAATAGGAGTATAATCACTGTTGCAGAAAAGTATATTTAATGATAAAAATAAGGGATGTGGAAAAGAGGCCAAGTTTGGCACCTAATGCAGTAGTGACAGTTTACTGAGTATCTGGCAGAAATAGCTTCTCTTTCCTGCTTATAATAACTTTTACTTGCTGCATTCCCCATCTGTGATTGAGCACTGGAACTACTCTGATCTGCAGAGAAAGGAGGCAGAAATAGAAATATCTGTTTTTTTGGTTTTGGTTTTTTTGTTTTGGTTTTTTTAGCTCTAGGATCATATGCCTCAGAAGTTGTTGGGAGTGGATGATGGAGGCAACAGCAGGAAAGAAGTATTTCACATTAGACTAGTAAAATTATTCAAAACATACAGGGTTCTGTTAATATTTCACCAGAGAGAAAATTCACAATTCTTGTATCAATGAGAATGAGAAAATCTGAGAATGTAGACTTTTGACTACTCCTGGATTCCTTACACAACTTGCTTGTCTCAGGAAAGCCAGTTTGCTAATTGGGTTTGAGCAGGGAGTAATTTTTAGTTGCATTATTAAGTCGCAGGAATCACAGAACACAAAACTGTTCAAGTTGCTGAGTTGGTGAACAGTGGAAATGGATCTTGAACCACCTGGCACATTCTTCACTGTGGTAACCTATCAGTGCTGTGAAGCTTGGGGTGCATACTTTGTCAGTTTCTAAACCCTTCTCCCTTATTTTGTTAAACTGAGCAATCCCAGGAGAAGGTGATGTGTTGAGTTAGCTGTAACATGAGACTCTTGCTCCCTGCTTCTGGAAGAAAGTGCAGGCTGTGCTGAGCAAGTGCTGGCTGGACTGTGGTAATTTCAGCGAGTCCCAGGCGTTGCAGTCAGTGGAGATTCTCACTTCTGTCCAGATTCCTCTGGGTGTAGCACATTAGTTGTTAAAGAATGAGTTTTTTCATCCCAGCTCAGACTTCTCTCTTGCCAAGTAGTCCCTCTTTCAAGCTGTGGATAAAGGAAGTCTATTTCTTGCTTCCCAGTGCATGCCTTTAGCTCACACAGCAGTTAGCTGAGCCACATAGACCGCAGCCCAGTGGAGCTGGGTTCTACTCTTCTGTATCTAACAGCCATCCCTGGGGATCTGGCCTAGGGATAATTTTAGCCCTTTAGGCACCTAGTTTCTGATTATTAGTCCTTCTAGTTAGGGATGTAGGTGATGTGTTGGTGCAAACACGTCCTTTTCTTGTCTTTTCCTTTTCCTTCCTGACCCAGAGCCCTTTGTGAAAGGGTGTAAGGACAAGTAGAGTTATTTGATACATGGTACAATGTATCAAATAGATAGATAGAATCAAATATCTCTAGACCAGGCCTAGAGAACCCTGGGCCTCCACTGCCTTAAGACGAGAGACATTAGATATCTCAAACAGGTATTTGCTCAACTATGAGTAGCACAATGAAACAAAATGTTTGGATTCTCTTTAATGGAATTTTCTTCCCATCACTCAGTCTGTTTTTTGGGGTTTTTTACATTTTCTCTTCTAAAAGTGAATGTACAACTTCACAGCAATGGCAAACAAGTGCAGCTAGTATAGGAAGGCGAAGCTCCTTTTCAGTGTTTATACATTTAAATAGCAGGATCCTATCCAGGGCACATAGAACAGTACTATTAGTAGTAGCGTGTGCTATCACATCAGCAGCTGATGAATGTTTGTCTGTGATTATGATAAAGACCATGTCCAGAGAAGCCTACTGTATAGCAGTGCTGCTCTGAGCAGAGCATTTTCGGAATTTATTGTATTTCCTCTTTTGTATAAGGGTCTCACTCTGCATGAAGTTTAGACCAAAAAATCTCTTCAGTTGCATGTAAATAAATTCATAAATAATCTTTATTTGCTTAGCAAACTTAACAATATTAACTGAGTTAATTTCCCAGAAAGTATTTTTTTGTCATTTTGGAATTAGTTTTACACTAGCATGATAACTTCTAGAAATATATTGGGACATGAGGGCATAAATCAGTATTCAAATTCTAAAAATCAAAAGTGCTGGCATGAACTCATATCTGTAGCTGATAGGCATGTTTATGTTTGGGCATCTCCTCCAATCTATCACTAAGGCTGGATTTTATGTCCATGCAAACAGCAAACCTGTAACTGTCTAAAATGCACTGGGACTTAAACCCAAAGAGCTCATTTCAGTCCCTGAATGTCACTTCTGTACATAGATATTGTACAAGCTGTCAATATCTGTCTTGTGATTTTGTAATTTGAATGGAGCATAGGTATACTTCCTTTAAAGTTACAATACCATGCTTGGAATCAGGATTTTTTTAATTATTCTTAAGTAAGCCACATGCTTTGAAACAAAAAGAGAAGTTACCTTCTGTAAAAGTACAAATAGTAATCTCTATCAGTAGTCTCTATTTTTAAGATTGTTAAACATTTAAAATACATCTCACAGCTCTGTGCCCTTGCAATGCAAGCATGGTTCAAGTATAAATCCATTTAAGGCACTCACCATGCTTTTAACGTGTAATAGTTGGCCTGCTTCTTAAAAAAAGTTTTAAAAGTGAGCATAAATGGATTTCCTATATATTCTCGATACAGCTGCTATGACCAAGGAGGGTGTTTTGCATTCAGAGTCACTGCTTTGCAGTAATCCTTTGTAAATGTGCTGGCCCAAAGCCTGCCCAGAGATGCTCAGCACAGCCAGACCTCCCTGTGGAGAAGCTTCTCATTGGCATCCTAACTTTTACAATCTGTGATGCCTCCTGGGCTTCTGTTCTTCAAGCAGGCAGATTGTTCTCCACATTGTGGATGCTTGCAGTACTAGGAAGAGATACTCACCCACAGACTGGATTTCCTTCCAGGCAACATCTTCTGCCCCTTGGGAGGGGATCTAAGATTCTCATTTTTATCACGAAAAAGTTTTTTCTTCTGAAAGTTTGTTATGACTGTTTGAAGTGCTTAAAAATCTAGAGCTAAATCATCTCAAAGTGTCAGAGCAAATTCTGCAGAATATTTGGCAGCAGAATATTTTAATTTTGCTGTCTGTAACCTCAACTGTAAGGTTTGAATGAGCCATCCCCTATGCATCATGTAGAGACAGTTAAACTTCTGAATTGTTTCAGCCTGCTGCCTTTGCTTGAGAGGAAATTTGTAGAACTACTAAGGAGACAGAGGAAAATACATCAAATAAGAATAGAGACATCTAGCTTGTTAAATTGCTAATAATGTTGCTTTGAAAATGGTGCTTAAAAAATACTGACAAAGGGCAGATGGATGAGCAGGTTCAGTGCCATCTGAAATTAATGCAGAGCACATGCTGGGGATAATAGGAGATATTAAAGAGCTGGAGAACCTGCTATGACTTAGAAACCTTTCTGTGATGTCTGCACATAAAGGCAACCTAAACGTTTTCCTTTGCAATCTGTAAAAGTCATACCTGTCTAATATTTAACTCAAGCCAATATTTAACTCAAGCCAATTCCTTGCCTTTTTTTTTTTTTTTTTTTTTTTTTTTTTTTTTGGCAATCCTAACTTGTTCCTGCTTTGGTTTTCGGGGTTTCTTGTTTGGTTTTGATTTTGGGGTTTGTTTGTTTGTTTGGGGGGGTTGGGTTATATGTTTTGATTTTATTTGGGGTTTTTTGGTTGGTTTTTTTGTAGCATCATACATGTTGCAAGCTGCAGGAAGGTAGATTACTGCCAAAATCTTAGTTTTGGTATTTGGTATCTGCCAAAAGTTTAGTTTCATTCTTTCTTATCTTTCTAAAGTCATTTCATTATCACAATGTGGGCAACCTCAGAAACCTACCATATAGAAGATCTGAAGAAAAAACATCTTCCTAGATAATAAACGTGACAACAAAATCTGTGATTTCTGGAGGTAATCTCTACAATAGAGGACCCATCATGTGGAACGTCTTAGGAAAGCAAGCTTAAAGACTTCCACATGCAGGTCCAGTAAAATATACTTTAGAGGCTGTGATGGCTTGTGATCCTGCTGGCCCAAGCTGAGAATGGCTCATAGAATGGTTGCAGCAAAAGCCAAGAGCTGCCACTGTGAAATACACAGCGATGGCAGAGGGCAGGAGTCCCATGCAGCTGCGGCCTCCCATGTTATCCACATTCTTCCATTGCAGAGGTCACTCACACTTTGAGTGTGCAGCAGCAGCAGAAGGGGTTTTGAGGCAGGGGAGAGTTTGAACAACAAATGTTCAAACTGTATGCTAGCACTGCAGGACATCCCAAACTCATCTTCTGCTGCAGCAGTAAGTACAAAAGTGTCAGGAAGTCTTTGACTGCTTGGTGTGGAATGGGGAACTCCATTTCCTACATGATATCAGGGCTTGTTCTTTTAATGTGCATTTTATTTGGCAGGTTATTGCAAAAGAAAATCATAATAGCCCCTTGTTTCTACTGCTGCTTCTAAGCAAGGGTGTGCTTGGCCCTCAGACAAATCTGATCATGCAGTCCTTCGGTATGTTGAGAGATGCAGATATGAAAGTAGAAAAATGTAGCACAATACTGTACTGTAATTTCTAGATATATCCTTAATTATTAAAGTTTTAATTCCCATTAGTAAAATAACTAAGTTTTATAGTCAGCTCTATTCATGATGGCAAATTTTAAACATGACTAATGGCAAATACATCTACCAGAGCACTTTATTTAAACACACACACGCACACACACATACACACACACATACACACACACACATGAAGGTTACAGTGACAACGTCTTTTTTTTTTTTTTTCTCACTGTTGCCAAGGCATAGCAATCATTGGTCAAGTAAAGGAGTGGAAGGGAGAACCCACAGCTTCAGACTACAGTTCTCCAAGGACATAAATGTGAGGTAATTTGAGGTTTTGGTTGTGGATCTTCCACGTAACTTCCAAGAATTTACAAGAAACACAGGGAAGCATATGTCAGGTCTATAATCCACACAGCTAAAAATCTTCATGTCCAATATTTGGAGATTGTGTAACCTATTGGTTCCATTATTTTTAGTGGGCACTAGGAAGCCAATTAAAATCAGGCATTCATGGTGAACTGTGATTCTGGAACAGATCTGTTGAGTACCTCTCCATGCAATCAATTCCATAAATTAATTACAGTACAATAAACACAACTTGATTAATTGGCAAACTAGGCTTTCTTTCCTCATTGAAGATGTTTGGAGGCTGAGTTATAAAGAGTGTTAGAGATTTGCATCAAGGTTTTCATTTAGGCTTTGCACTTCTGAGGAAAAAATGAGAATTATAGGCTACAGTCATCAGATTAGCCATGTATCAACAGAGCTCATGTTGATGCAGAAGAGAGCAGGATATTGCCTAGCTGATTCCTGCCATACCCCACAAAAGATAAATCCTTAATCAGATCCGTCATTAGCATAAAGTGTGGAAAAAATGGTTCATGACAGGGATTACAACGTAAAGGTAGTTAGTGGGAGAAATTATGCATTGAAGAAAAATACAAAATATCTCAAATTAATCTTTGAAATATGTGGAGTTTGAGTCTCCTCTCTCTTAACACTGAAATAATTGAAGAATAATTCCATTTCAGGGACTTAGAGCACTAGACTAGTTGGAAAGGAAATTGAGTTTGTCTGCTCTCCCAGGATTTTGAAAATTTTACATTTTTATAACAGAACTGTTTATCCTTAAAAAATGTACTTGTATATTTAGAGGAAGGATTGTAATCCTGTGTCACAGAGTAGAAGAACCCTTTGTCCCATGATCTCCACCTGTTTAAGTCCTGACTGGAGTATTTATGCCATGGTGGGGGTTCAGTGCTGGTTGGCATAACTTTGCTGATGGCTTTAGTATTTGTGGTTTTAAAAAAGCCAAACTGGATAATGCATATCAATTGTTTGGTGAATCTCTGAAATAAACCTTTGGAATTTTGTCTCTTTTACAATATTAAATTCTTGTGTGAAGATTAAAATTTCAGTTATTTCATAATTGTAGGAAGGCAGAACAGAATTCCTACTGAATTTGAAAGTCTGTTCTTTAATTTTTTTGGCAGCCTTTTCTAACATTCCATGTTCATTGTTTAGCTTCAAACAGCATCTTGACATATAGTTATGCCATCAGTATGGTTAGTTGACTGAAATGTTTTTATGTCTGCCCTGTGGGTCTTTGTTTCTAGAAAACCCCTGTCCTATTTCTTTTCTACTAATTTCTTTTCTATGTGCAACTTAATTATAAGTAAGAAAACGCATTCCATTGGTGGCCCAACATGTCATCAAGCCAAATAATGTTCAAAACCAGAAGAGACATGCTTGATTTTCTTACAATTTTTTTGTTAGTTATATAACCTAGTAGAACATATGTGAAGAGGAAAAAGAGTAAAGCATGCTGAAGTAACCATGTATTACTTCATTATTTCTGGTCAGAAAGTTATTGCACTGTTATTACCACAGACAATAAAATCTGCATGTGAATTGTTGATGAATATCTATGAAAGCAGGTTGTTGATGACAATTTCAATATGAGCCGTCTTTGTGTGCTTGGGGAATTTGGGTCTCTTGCTTGTTTGAGTTAGCACGCTAATCCCTCCTTCCAAATATCCTCTAACAAAGAGGTAATCCTCTGGTGTAGCTCAGTGTTCACTATTCTGATCTCAAGAGGAGAATTACATTGAATAAAAAGCATTTCCTTGCTCCTCCCCTTGCTTCTGGGCAGAGGACAACATGGTTCACATGTAGAAATTCACATCTTTTGTTGAGAAAATCATGTATGTAATGTGCACTTAAGTTTCCTCTCTAAAGGCTGATATTGTTAAAATTGTTTTCCCATTTTTAAATTGTTGCTTCTTTTTGTCGTTCTTGACAGTGCCAAATTGGTGCTTATTTACACTGGGGCTTATTCACACACTGTTTTGAGGCTTTTTACACCCATGACATTGCTGGAAAGGGGAAGCAAAACTTGAAAAAGGTTTTAATTGTTTTTACAAATTAGCACCAAAGATTATGATTTTTCCCCTGTAGTCAGTTTTTTGCTGTTACAGAGTTGGTGAATGCATAAAAGTGACTAGAATGAAATCTGCTTGATCCTAGAAGATTCCTGACTGTATAATCAGTCATGGATTGAGCCACATGTGCTCTTAAAGTGTGCTTGCCCCTTGATCTTGGGCTTAGCTTTGAATCCATCACTGAGTACAGACTTGGGACATGAGGCAATGCTGGCTGGGATGGGTCTGCAGTCTAGCTGGGTCAAGTCTAGAGCAGATGGCCAGGGCTCAGTTCATCTACAGCTGATTTTGGATGGCTCTAAAGTGAGCTGTGGGCTGGCTAACCTCTGTGCCTGTTATGGAAAAGATGGAAATGCACAGTGTGCTTATGCTCTGTTCTTAAACCATCTCTTTGACATCTCAGGAGAGGCTGTGTGATCTCGCACGCTTGGAAATATCTCTGTAAGCCAGTGCTTTCTGGCAAAGATTCTGAATGAAACTTCTGTGGAGTTTTGTACTTTGAATATGTCTAGGGCATGTGTGGGATCAATGAGCAGGGATTCAGACTTGAAAAAAATTCCACATAAAATGCCAAGTTGGGATATAGTTCAACTTCCTGTAAAAGCAGTGATAAGCATTTGAAGCACACAAAAAGAATGAGGACATTTGGGAAAACATGTTTTTCTTAGTAGAGACATTAATAACCATTTTAACAGTGTTATTTACCTCCTGCTGATTGACTGGAAAGAGCAAATTGTAAGTGTGATTTCAGAATTAATCATTTTCTTCAAAGCCAGACTGATTCAAAGCTCTAAGAAAATTAATGGGTTTATTGTTAAAATGCTCACATCATAGAATGTGTGATTACTTTTATCCCATAGTTCTCAAAACAGAAAGAGAAAATTGCTGCCTGATTTTTATTTAAGGTGAGGTTGAAAAGAAGAGAGAAATTAGGTTGGGGACTTGTTTGTTTATGGGGGGGATTTTTTGGAATGAAACACCTAGTTTAGATGTCATTTTATATGCCATACATGGAAAAGAAGAGGCTAATTTGCTTCAACTGGCATATGGAGGGCAGCTCTGCCATAGAGCAGGTCCCCTGTGATGCTTAATTTTCACTCTTTCCTGTCTCCTCTTGGATGCATTTCATCACTTTGTGCTGGATGCAGTTTTAAAAAGGATGTACAGAGACCTTCACAAAGAGCCAGATGGAAATATTTCAGAGATTTCAAAGTAATGCCTCTGATACTCTGGTCATCTAAAGCAGGAGAAAATATTTCAGAGACATGTGATGTCCAAGACAGGAATTTCTGCACAGAACAAAGAGAAGATGCAGTAGAAGTCCAAGAAGATTGTCTTGAATGGAAAGAACAGGTGAATTATATGAAAGGGACCTTTTCCCAGTACTTTTCTGAAAATCCCAAAACAAAAATCAAAAACTCCCATCTCTAAATCTGATTGGACTTTTCTGTCCTATTTCCTGCCTGAAATGCTTTATTCTGTATTTATGTCCCTTATCGAATAGGCATTATCATTGTCTCTTTAAAAGGGCTTTTAAAATACAAATTTGTGAATCTGATTTCAACACCCAGAATTGCCCCTTAACTGGAAGCCACTCAGTTGCTTTCTCCAAAAAGACCATACAAAGTGTTCTGAAAAACCAACAAAAGTATTTTCTCTGGAAGCTATCCAAAAAATCATCCTCCTTCTGGAAAGTGCCACCTGTTCATATTGGCTGATTTTTTGAGGGGTGTATTCCATAAAACTTGGCTTATGAAAGTCAATTCTCTCATGACAGGTGAGGAAAAAGGAAAATGGATTTTCTTTTGCCTTTGTTTTTTATTATTTTTCTCTAGTTGCCTAGAAAGCAGTAGGTTTTCATTAGTAAGACAAGAGGCAGAGTGTCTTAGCATCTAAATCACAGAATAGACTGAGTTGGTCTTACACCTACCAAAGAGAAAGATGGTGCTTCCAGAATGTCTGAACTCCAGGAAATACAGCTCCATTGGAGAGACCAGCTCCACAAGTAAGGCACACCTAACTGTGCAAGGAGGAAGTCACTTGGGCATGTTTATACCATTCAGAGCTACATCAAATAGTACAAATTGTCTGAGGGGAGAATATGAGAGCCTGACCTCCTGTCTGAAGGAGAAAATGTGTCCATTTTGTTGATAGTTAAGTTAAAAGAGTGAGAGTTTTTTGGCTGGGTTTTAATGTTTATTGCATAACTTTCTCAGAATATTTCCTGAACTTTTCATTAGGAGTTACATTTTTCAGCACAAGTGTCTTTTTGTTCTGTTTCAAGTGTTAATCTGGTCAATCAAAAATTCATTTTAGCAGCATGTATTGATTAGTCACTCCCCTAATTCACACATCTTGTGAAAGAAACACAAATAATTATGATTTCCTGAAGAAGATAATTCAAGAGAGGAGTAAGACTCAAAGCTATCAATCCCATCTGAAGTTCTCTGGCGAGAGGTGCCTTTTCCCTGCCTTAGAAAATATCACCTGACTGTTTTTTAAAGCTTGTGTGTGAAGGTGCGCAGAAATAAAAAAATCAAATGCAATATAAATACTTCAGGGAGTATTGCTTTGATTAATTTGTGCCTCTCACATTTTAGCGCATCTAGTATATAGATCATATATATCATATGACCATAATGCATAAATCAAAGGCAGGGCATTTTGCTGGCTTGTGTTACCTTTTCGGTATGAATCTATATGCACTAAACATCTGTGTAGTTTTGAATGACAATGATTAAGTCTGAACTAATTTTTTACGCTTCTGAATCAAGAATGTCATTGTAACATCTGCACAGGTTTTGTCAGTGAAAATCCTGTGTGTCTTCTGGGACTGGGTTTCTTTTCAAGATGATTTATCATGGACTTAATGTCAGTCCCCAGACAGTCACTATAGATAACTCCACTGTGTCTGGTAGGCATTAGTTCGAACCTGCTAAGAACTTATGCAGTACTTTGCAGGAGAATTCTTCCGCCCTTACACGGAATATATAAATGAATAATGTAAAAAGAGTAAAGCAACACACCTGAAAAAATACACTAGGTGAAAGGTGAATTCCTTTCTGTCCTCTTTTGCTTAAAGCTTGTCCACCAGGAACATACAAGCCTGAAGGTTCACCAGGTGGAATCAGCACTTGCATCTCATGTCCTGATGAGAATCATACTTCTCCACCGGGAAGCACCTCCCTTCAGGATTGCACATGCCAGGAGGGATATCGTGCTGTAGGACAAACCTGTGAAGGTAAGTGTTTCCATCCAGGAACAGAATATCCCTGGAATGCGCAATGCAGTACTGGGACAATTTTTTTATATGGTTTTGCACTGTGAGGGATATGTAAAATTTTATGCAAGGTTGTCATTCCAACTTTGCTTGCACCAGCAAAAATGCCAAGGTGCAAGCTGAGTTAGAAACTTTAAGAGATTGTTTTCCTTCAGTAGTGTATTGCACTCCAGCTAGTAACCACTTTGTTGTGGTTGTTTAATTATTTAGTTGTTCACTGCCCTGAACTGAAGCCCCCTGAAAATGGTCACTTTGTACAGAATGTCTGCAACAATTACTTTAATGCTGCCTGTGGAATCCGATGCAAAGCAGGATTTGATCTCGTGGGAAGCAGCATCCGGCTTTGTCAACCAAATGGGCAGTGGTCCGGATCTGAGGCTACTTGCAGAGGTACGTGTTTGAAAAGTATTTTTTCTGTTGTTCATTCTTAGCCACAGTTTTCTTCACTCACTACATGGTCAGGTGTGCAGGTCTGATCCTGTTAGCCCTTTTGTGGAGGAAAGTTCCAAAGGTTGGCTGTGACCCAAATCACTCTGTTTCCTTCCTTTCTAAAATGGAAGGAGGACTTCTAAACAGAAAAAGCAGAGCAAGATATACTAGATGGACAGTCTTTTGCAAGTGAATATACAGTCTCCTTCCTTAAACCTCTCTTCACCTCTGTCTACCTAATTTCTGTGAATTTTTGTATCTACGCTGTATAAATCCAGTGAACCTACCAAGTATTTAAATATGTAAACAGACCTTGCCACCTGGCTATTTCAGCCACACACATCCACCACACTGTCAGCATAGTGGGTTGTTGGTGTTGGGAGACATTAGCCACAGAAGAATTCTATTTTGCTTTCTTACAATTTCTTCTTACCAAAAATAGGAAAGCCTGGGACTTGAGCAGGATCTTCAGAGGAATTTTGAGTGGAATTTCAATAGGGGATAACTGACGATACCCTAGAAGTTCACTATAAAAGAATGTCAGCCAGAAATAAACAGAAGGTGTGAAAGGGAGGAGATATAAGAAAGAGCATCCTGAATAACATTATTTCTGGATTTTTTGATAGGAACAGAGTTTTGTTTTGCTACAACAAACTGCCTGAGGTTGGGTTTTTGATGATTTAGAATGGAAACTGCAATCCCATGCCTGTATATCTGCTAATATGTCTTCCAAGGAAAGAATGAGAAAAAAAAAAAAAAAAAAAAAAAAAAAAAAACAACACGTAGAAGCCCCTATCTCCTCAACAGCCACAAGATGTAGTTCAGCATGTTTAATTTGACTTGAATGACCTTGGTGTTAGTGTGCTGCACTGGAAGCTAGTAAATAAAAAGCCATCAGCTTTACAGAAGATCTGTAGCTCTTCTCCTGGCCTTGTGTTCAGGGAAAAAGGGAGGATTGATCTTTGGAGAAATTAGCACTTTAAGACAGTACAGCAAACACTACAGCCCTGAAAGAAACTGCAACTTATGATCCTGAAAGGAGAAATCAGAGTTAGAGATCAGTCTCTCAGGATATTCTTCATATAGCAGTTTACTTCATCTTAGATTTATAGAAACTTTCTTTAAATAATCCCAGAAATCTTAGGTTTCCTTTTTAGCTTCCAGAGACAAGAGGAGTAGGTAGGCTTCAATAGGAAATAAATTGCTGGCCAGTACTATGAGGGTATCTTGAGTAGCAGTGTCTTGGATCTGTGGACTTGCCACTTGTCTCAGTCAAACCTTAGACAGAAGATGCACACTGCTCCAGGCAGGCTGGGATATTGGCAAAGAGCTCCTTCTGTCAAAGCTTCTGTCACACAGGTGCCCTTTGTGCAAAAAATCTGGGTAAAGCTGCAGTTAGCCACAAGAAAGACATTCTTCATCTTCTCTTTCGTGGAGAAGGGGAAGATTCTAGTACTTTAAAATTTTGCTGGAGCATTTAAAGGAATTCACCTATTTGGTGTTGGGGCATGATCTGTCTTTAACAGGGAATTTGGAAGGTGAGGGAAAAGTCTGCATTGAGATACTTGTATTGATAGTCTTGATATTGAGCTAATACCCTTTGAAGCATTCATTGGAATTATACATTTTTGCTTTGTTTGTGCTGTTGTCCATCATACTGAAGATTACAATTTAAAAAAAAAAAATTAAAATCCCACTGTTACATGTGCTGGATCTGCTAGTCTTGATTCACTCAGACTATGAAAGGGAGCAAGATCAAAGGCATGGTTTACAGCTGTCTTGTTAATCCCAAGAGTATTTTATGACATAAATTAAGAAGAGGAGAGTGGAGGAAAATCCCTTTCCACTGCTTTGGATTTTGACATTAAATACTCCTCAGTTCTTTCACTAGCTAAAATCTGCTGTGCTATTGGAAAGTGATTAATGCAGTCGTATGTCATGCAATTAACAGTGACCCAGGAAAAAAACAACTGCAAGTCATATATTTAATGGTTTAAAAATTATTAGGAAAACAATTATTAGGAGAAACCCCAGAGCAAGCAGGGTATATTGTTATTGTTGTTGCTGTTTTCACTGGCTTTATGGAAATGTTTCTTGGTCATGAAAAATATGTTACTGATAAGAGGATGGGTTGGCATTTAATGCTTGGAACCATGACCAAGGTAACATGGGCTCAGGTACAGGTGTCTGCCAGAGCCATTCTGAGACACTGAGAAAGTGTGAACTTTGAAACACTTGAGGAGGCAAGAGAACTACAGCTGTGTAGTCCTTCCAGGAGAAAAGTCTAGATAGAAGTTGGTGAAGGGACTGCCTTCTCTGTAGGCACATTAACATTGACAAGAGCCTTCTCAGTGCTCTTAATTCAGTCAGGCTTTCTAAGTAGTAAAGTTTGGTAGAATTTACTTCTTTTTACTGCAGATTGGGTATTTCTACTTCTGTAGAAACCTTAGAAGAACAAGGTTTCTTGTGGATAAAGCGCACGAGATTCAGCTGTAAATATGTTTTTCTGACTCCCCCTACTAGATTTAAGGTACAGCATATTATGAAGCTGCTCTGGAGCTCAGAGTGCCTCACCAATCAAGAATTTCAAGATCGTTTTTAAATATACTTCCTAAAAAATGTCTGTGTATATGCAAGCACAACAAAAAAAAACCTATATACTATACTATATATAGGTTTTGCTGCTTTTTTTCCACTGTGGTGCCACTACAGCTGTTTAAAAAAAAAAAAAAAAAAACGGCATTATTTAACGTGTGCTGTTTGTAGCTTTCAGAGGATGGGTAATTACTGGTATAGGCCTGGCTTGCATTTGAAACAGCATTCAGCCTGCATGCCCGTTAATTAGTTTGAGATGTCTAGTGGTGTCCATTTGTGTGCAGAGTAAACAGTTACTGGAGAAAGGAGAGGTTCCCAAGCTGGTTTCCCTTTGAGTGCTTTTATAGAGGAGATGTTTCTTGCCTCCTACCTGGCAGGAGCAAGATTAGGTTAATAGGTAAAATCAGCTTCCCAAATCACAGCAGAGAAGCAGCTCTCTGAAACCACCCATCACCAAAAGTTGCCCTCCTGCCCTCCTTCCAGCAAGGTAAACAGAAGCTGTGGAAAACAATCAAGTGAGAACAGAGTTCCTCTTGTTAGGAAGGGATGAGAGGCTGGGAGAGCAGGACCTGTTTAGCCTGGAGAAGACTGAGAGGATCCTATCAATGTATGTAAATTTCTAAAGAGGAGGGATCATCAGGATTCAGTAGTAAAACTATAAGACAATCTGATGATCACTCTTCACTTCCCTGTTTCCCTTTCTGCATCCACATCCTGCACAGAACTGCATTCTCCTTGGAATCACACTGCTTTCAGTCTTTGCAAGACATTACAGGAGAAAAGCCTCTGTGCTGAGCAGCAGCCAGGACTGTCTCCATGCCTGACACCTGAAAGGGTCTCTTTTGTCTCAGCAATAACCTGATTTGTTCTTTTTCATCTCTCACCGACCTGGTGTACTAGTCACATAAATGACTTGTATTCCTTCCTCTTCTCTCTGTTTCCTCCAGCATGCTGAGCATCTTCTCTTCTGATTTGCTGAGGCTTACACATGTCTGTATTCTGTGAATACAGTCCAGAGTACCTGAGAAAATTCCCGACTACCAGGAGACTGTCATCCAACCTGTTCATAAGCCTCTTCCCTGGTGTGTAGTCAGCCCATACCAGCCTGCCAGTTTGAAATCCCCCAAAAAATTCTCAGGCATCGTTTGAGCCTAGAAACTCCCAAGAGCACCCGCTCTTTCACAGGATTCCATTTTTCTGCAGCTGTACTGTTTTGCAGTCTGATAGACATTACCAGCTCAGACTGCACACTGTACCAGATGCACAGTTAGTTTGTTAGTTTGAACTTATGTCCTCACTTAGGTGAGCTTGGAAGTGTGTGCCCAACCTCATACATTCTATCTAAGAGTGTTTCAGGAAAAGGAAAGTATCAAGCCTTTGAAAAAATCTACTCTGTACTAGCTCTATTCCCTAATTTTGTACAAATTACTGTAACTAATGTACAGTACAAATCTCTCCTACCTCTGAAAAACTGGGCAAAGTAGTGTAACTCCACTGATACTCAATGCTGAGACTGAACTGGGTTTTTTCTGTTTGCAGTTCGAACATGTCCCAGACTTCGGCCTCCTCAAAATGGACACATTAATTGTTCAACAACTGATATTTCCTACAAGACAGTATGTTTTGTGACCTGCAATGAGGGCTATGAAATTGAAGGAAACAGCAAACTCACCTGCCAGGGAACGTCTCAGTGGGATTCAAAGGAGCCAAAGTGTGTGGGTAGGTATCTGATCTAACTCTCCATGTTAGAGTGAAGCCTTTTCTGACATGCTGTCACAGGTGAGAAATTATTCTTAGTAACTGGTGCAGCTAGCATATGAATGAGAATTTGTCTATGGATGTTTCATACAGGTCTTAGAAGTTTGGGAAGGGCAAAGGAATTTGTAAAATGATCAAGTGGACAGATTATCATTTAAATACAGTGTGGACTGCTGCTTACCAAAAGGCTGTTGTATCTCATTAGTGTCAGACACTCACACAGTGTGTTGCAAGAAACATAGAAGCAGTAGGTCTAGGGATTAAATATGAGCAACCAGCAGTTTGAGTTACCATCATAAAGCTAAAGCCGATCTGCGGGCAAGGACCAGCCCATGTCAGCCAGGCACTGTGAGTGCCAACTAAAGATGCAGCAGTTTTCACTTTTGCTGGACTCAATGCAAGGAAATATGAGTTTACACAAGTCAGGAACTAAGCACCTCTGAGTCAGGATTCAGAGGTCATACCAACTGTGCAGGGATAGGTAGGCATGTATTGCCATTCCAGAAATGAAGGACTGTATATTTCAGAATTATCTGTTTAGGACTAGGACTAGTGACAGGTATTGAATTAACTTTGAAAAGAAAGATGATGAAGTACAGTTGAAACATTTCCAAGCATACACTGAAAGGAAAAAAAAAAAAAAAAAGAAAAGAGCACAGTCTAAATCCAGCAATACAGAAGTTGATCCAGTGCTGACTAAAGTCAGGGTGATGCATATGTCACCTGCATCCAGTAAATGCAGTGCCAGTAGAGTGACTTCACTTGAATCTCTGGCTATTTCTTTACTGTTTTATTGCAGTCTTAAAAATGTGGATTTTGTGTGACACGAGCATAAATTTTTAACTGTAAGTACATTCTCCGAAATTATGAAAGTAATCCACAAGAATTAATTTAAAAAGACAGTTTGCTAAGAGATCCTAATCTTTCTTCTGTTAAAATCAGTGGTAAAACTTCAATTAACTTCAAACAGAAAGGACCCTGAAATCCGGTTGGAATATTATAATTAGAAGATTAGCCATATTCGTCAGTTAAATTCATCCTTCCTAGCTTAGCATTTTGATTAACAAAATCCAGCTCTACTCTCTATCAGAAGATTTCTTCACACCATGCAATATTGCCTCCATTCCTGGATTACCCATGGCAAGATCTTTTTTTTGCTGAGTTTGAAAAATTTAGTGATAAAGTTACCTTTGATTGTCAGAAAGGAAAGAGTGTCAGCTAAGAACCATCTCTGCTGCTTCTTCTTGTGACTGGTGTTTAGAACAAGCTTCCTGAAATTCTGGTTCAATATAAATGTGTGGAGTTGTAGTCAGGGAAAAGTGTATTCAGAAAACGGATATCATATCCTCCTCTTGAAGGTTGAAGCTACCCTTTGTACCAGTTTTCTGAATGATCTTCATTGACATGGAGGCATTGTCTGTTTCTTTTTAGTCCAAATAACTCCTAACTATTATTTGCCGTTTGCTTTACAAAAGGTACTGGAAATCCTGCTGTATTTAGGCATTTGCAGTGGATAATTTATTCATTTTGTATCCTTCTAGTAGAAAACTGAAATGGAGTTGTCTTCAGTCTGTTACCTTGAAACAGATTTCTTGGACCTCAGGGTATCCTTCTAGCTGGTTTTCTGAATTCTTTTTGGTTTGATTTCCCATCAGTGCAAAATTTGACATATTTGCAATATCTTACTGAGACTGTACCACAGTCTAACCATAACTGACACTGTACAATAACATTTCTGGGATTGTGTACAGTCACTTCTGTGGGCTCTGTTGTCACACATCTCTTTCCATGAGACTGGAAGGTAATGCAAGTTTGGATATTACATGTGTTATACATTTTTTGTCTTTTTCATTAAAGGTATTATTAGCAATGAGCTACTTTTGAGTAGGTTATGTATATTTTATAGGTGGCTGACAAACAAGATATCTGACGATAAGGGAAGCTTTGGCATTTGTCCAGTTTGGGGAAAAAAAAACAAAACCAGGAAAGCTCCACAGTCGTGTTCTTGTATTTCCTACCCACTGGCAAAGGTTTAATATCAATCACTTTAAAATTAATAAAATTTGCAAGATGCTCTTCTCCTTTCTTTGTTCAAGGTTTAGTCAAGTAAAAATACAAATGACATCCAGGGTGTTGATGCCATCTAGTGTTGAAAGAATTACTAGTTCATGCTGGTGATTGCAGCTGGCCAGGTTTTTTTTCCTGAAACAGTCTTGGCAAAGGGATTGAAGGAAGGAGGCATGATTTGCTTTTCAGTCTTCTTATCTGTCCAGTTCCTTTGATGTTGAGAATTATAATACAGTTTTGTGTTCCACCAGAGATAGTTGCAGGTGAAAGTATGTTCTTGTGTCACCGTAGAAATACTTCTCTATTAATTCCCCATCAATATGACTAATGTCATGGATATCCCTCTACCCTTAATGAATTCCAAACTTTTGGATCAGCTTGTCAAATTCTGGAGCTGATCACAGATAAAAAAATTTAAACAACACTATTGCAGTTGCTTTTCCTGGTAAAAACCTGTCCTACTTAAAAGGAAATTGTCTTGTGCTAGATATACCAAATTTTATCCTGATTTTTGTCAGACATTTCAGGATTGTGCTGTACTTGGATTTTTCTAGTATAGCTGGCTGTGTCTCAAGCGAGAGGTCCAGCTGGTTTTGCTTCCCAGAGAGCTTCAGCTCTCTCTGCTTTTCATGCTTGCATGTTTCACACTTTCTCTACTTGTTCTCGAATGTACGTTTTAATGCTTTTAGCTTGTCTCTACAAATATTGCTTTTTAAATTTGTGATCTTTTTGCTATTTCTCAATTACCTTCATGTGTGAGCAACCAAAACTTAGGGTTTGGGGTTTTGTTTTCCTGAGGGAAGTTGTTCCACCTTGCAGAGCCAACAATATCTGTTTTCTTTTGTGCTTGCCTATTAACTGATGTAAGAAACACTACTGAAAGTGTACAAACTGCATTCATGAGATACCTCTTTCTGCCCTCTTTTTTAATGTCTCCATATTTGAAGTAAAAATAACATTCCTAAAAATAACAGCTTAAGAATGAAACAAAGCTTTCGTGAACCTTTTTAAATACATCAAGGTTTTTGCTTTGATGCAAATGGTCTTCAGGATTTGTAGTGAACCCTAGTAATAAAATAGTTCAAAACTTCCATTTTAAACCTTTAAGCAACCATCAACCCTTCCTGATTTTACAGAGCTCAGCTGCTTCCTATGGTCACCCTGAGTCTTTCCAGCTGTTTTGAACACAGACAAGATCAAATCCAATTTCATTTGGTCTGGAATGCAGTAAGCAAAATCATGTGTCGTATCCCTAACCTATGAAGAGTTCATGGCAGAATATCCTTCCTCTTCTCTCTTTCTTATTTCAAGATAGAGTATAGAAGATGTAGGAAGCTACAGATACCTCTTCTATTTCCTCTCTCCTGCTATGGTCTAGTTTTCATAGAAGCAAGGAAATGCAACTGCAAAGCAACCATGAAAGATGAAGTTGTAAGGAAAAGAAGAAAAAAAAATAAAGGCAAATCTAGACAGTGAGATATAGTGGATCTGAATGAAAACTACCATGTTTCTGTTTCAGTGAAGAGCATGAGCAAGAAAACAGAAGACCTGATAAACTGGCTGCTGTTTACTTCAGTTAGAACTGAAAGATGGGTAGCAGAGTTTCATCAGGTTAAATGTTTTGGTGTACTCATACCCCTTTAGACTCTTGAAAAGACTGTATGTTTTGTGTTCCACTAATTTCCGATATGACTTTATTTGCAGGTTTTTTTGAATGTGTACTTTGTGTATGTCAGTTATAAGTCATGTTCTACTGCTCTCTTGCAGAAAAGCGTTGTCCCATCCTCCAGAAACCAGCAGGAGTGACAGTTCTCCCTCCCAGATGTGGGCTGGAGCCTGCCATTTCTGGGACTGTCTGCCAGCTGAGCTGTCCCCAAGGATTCATCTTGTCTGGAGCTAGAGAAGAAATAAGGTGCATTTCATTTGGGAGATGGAGTGCAAACATCCAGGAGGCCCTGTGTAAAGGTAGGGACCAGCTCAAAATCATGTCTATGTATACATGAGTGCAAATTGAAGGGAAGCACACAGAAAATATCTGAGTGAGGATAGGCTTGAACTGGGGAAAGCACAACTTCAGCAGTGTGTAAGAAGTATTGCCTGTACTTTTACAGCTTGCCTGTCAGATTTACTTGTATTTTGTAATAAAAATGTGGAGTTCAGAGGTCCCTTGAGTGTCGTCTTCTAGTGCTCATCATCAAGTGCCTCTCCTAGGCTTCATTTCTCATTTGTTATGAAGCTGCCTTCTAGAAGGCCTGATGTGGAGGTAAACTTGAAATTTCAAAGTAGAAGTGAAAGCTCATAGTTTTAAGATATTCAAAGAGGAACCCACACTTCTAATAAAATAATAATGGTAGTACTATCTTTACTGGTTTAGCACAAATTTATGTAAACCCTATAGTCAGAGCAGAACTGTAAAAGCTGTGTTAGCCCTGGCTGATAGACAGACTATAGAGAAATGTTTATTTTAGTTGTCCTTGAGTGGCTATGGCTGTTGACATGCCCCAGGCAACAATGTGCAAAAGTCAAGGCCAAAATTCACTAACACCAAGTGTATTGGCTGACACAGAGTGTAATGTGGGGCTGAAGACAGTGACATGCATTTCAATATGGTTCTGCCGTATTTACCCACCTCTTCTAGAAGTGTTAGATGGTTTATTCCCTTACACACATGCATAACTGAACTGGAAAGGCTTTGGATTATAGTAGGATAAAAACAGGAGTTTGTCTGGGAATATGCTCTTCACCTCTTCATGAACTATTGTGCTCTGAGAATTATTTCTTTTCCCCAAACTGGGGCCTTTGCCAGCCACTGGGTGATGGAATGGTACTGAAAACAGTTACACCAGTCAATGTGCTGGGTCATTACAGAGACTGAGATTTTTTTTCCTCTGTACAGGCCAGGAAGATTTTGTCTCTCTCTTTAAACATACTGTTTCCCATTTTGTGATGTACCACATTGTTTTTCTGAATCTCTTGTGTAAACCTGGGCCAAACCACAGTTCTTAATATCCGATGAGATCCCAGCACAAGCTGAAGTGTTTAGATCAAGATAAAACAGCATGGCTTGGGTTCAAGCTTTTAGATATTACCAGTGCATAAACCCCTAATAAGGCACTGAGAAACTCTGAAGCTTATTCTTTTTGAGTAAAAATGAACAGTGGTATTTCAATTGCTTTCATTCTTGTTATTGTCCTTCTCTGTTTGGCTGCCAACATATTTGGCCAGTTCAAAAGAGCCATTTTCTTTCTGACTTATTAGCCTTTTTAGAGAATTTCACTTTTAAGTGGAATTTGCACCAGCCTGAAGGCTGTGGTCAAGGGAATGTGAACCATAAGTGGTAGTTATTTATAAGTGTGCATTTCTAATAAAATTTTCATTTGAATGAGTTCAAAGGAAGGCAACATCAGATGTATTTATTGTTTTGCATTCTTAATTATGTAATTTAATTGCCCAAGCTATGTTTTTACTGGAACTATTTCATAATAAAAATAAAAGTGATATCAGTTCTGAGTTGTTTTAAAGCCTCTTGGGCATAGATGAGTTCAGAGCCACATGTGTCTTTGTCTTATGATTCTAGAGACCATTTATCAAGCACAACAGCAATAAAATAACCTGACCACAAATGTTTTGGGAGGCCCTGTGCCAGGGAACTGAAGAAGTACTTCAAGATTGTCAGAGAAACTTGAGGTGTGGATGGTGATGGTGGTGTTACCCATAATGTACCACCAGTGCTCTGGAACCATCTGGCATTGTCACATGTCACAAGAAGACTCCATTTGTCCTATGTAATAACCATGTAACTGGAGTTTATTAATGAGCATCTCCAGCAACTGTTCCCTGAATTCTTGATGTTACTTTTAAGTCAGTTCCACGGCATGCTCCAGAGAATTTGAGTCCCTATTGTCTTGTTCACAGTATCTATATCATGTCATAACTACTTTCAGGTTTTTCTTGTCACTGACTGTCAGAAACAGGTGTTCACATCTGTATGTGTCCTGTGTCTGGATACTGAAAGGATGGAGAAGGAAGGGATGGGTAATAAAAGAAACAAATTTATTCTTATTTATTACTTGGTGTATGTAGAATATCATTGTGCTCAGTGATAAACAAAAATACAGCAAACATCAGTCCTTTCCTCAGGAGAATTTATTATTCATGTGTGAATCTCTAGGAAAGAATTACAAAGGAGCAGATTGGAAGTTTGCAAAAATATATACATTTGTATTCCAGGCAGTACAAAAAAAGTAGTTATAAGGTTTTACTTCTGTAATACCACATATAAAACTAGATTGTCTTTTTCTGGTTTAGATATTGAAGCGCCTCAGATTCACTGCCCAGACAATATTGAGACTGTGACTCTGGAAAACCATAACTCCGCTAATATCAGCTGGCAGGTACCAACAGCTGAGGATAACTCTGGTGAAGAGGCAAGTCAAAATCTATATCTATTTAACTGGAGGCAATCTTTCTGATTTCAATTAATTTTATGGTCCACTAGAACTTCTTTCTTCTGATAAGAAGAAATAGAAGAATCTCCTAAAAGTTTGTGTCTTGAGATTTCAGCATTTTCTGTCTTGATTAGAGTTATACAGTCACAGAACACTGTATGGAATTTCAATGCATAAAACCTCATATGGTTAATTTATGTGGTCAAAAGAAAGAATGTGCTCTTGTTTACAATATGAGGACAGCTGCTTTAAAAATGAGCACTTAGAATGTGAAGAAGTTTAATTAAATCATCTCAGAAGAAAGTAAACCAGTTGATTAATCTAAAGGGGTCTCAAGTACACACTGTGATAAGTAAAAACTAATTTCACCTTCCTGGGTGAGAAAGAGAAATCTGATTTTCCTGTGCAAGGTTCAGAAATGTGATCATTGGCTGCTGTCCGTGTCAAGGGGTCTGGAAATGGAGTTACCAGAAAAGCTTGCTCCAGAGCTGTTTCATAAAGAGCCACGTTCCCTACAGGCTCAGGCATGATCAAGTTACAGCAACTGAATATTTTATCAGGAGTCAGCAGAGGAACAGTGAGTCTGTGTGTGTGTGCTTTTAATCTGGGAGTTTTTTGCACTAGGAAACTGAGCTATCCCAGTAAAAGAGATTTGAGTTCACACGCTATTTTCTGTGGCATAGCAATAGTCAGATACTACAGCTGTGCTGACACAGGGTCATTCATTGAACTGTAGAAGCCAAGTGCTGTACTGGAGCATCTGTGGTCTATTGACTCATACATGTACATAGGTTAAAACTGGATATGTAAGTACTTATGGCCCACAACTGTCTGCCCCACTCATCTCCCGGGTCTACCGCTGTTGCAGCTGGACAACTGTCAGCAGACAAAACAGGTTCTAAACTGACATAATGTGCCTTCAGTCCCCTTTGACAAACAAGGGTCAGTATGGAATTTTCTTAATGCACAGTGCTGTGATCTGCACCAGGTCAGGGTCCAGATCCTGACTAGGGAAATCTCTGTTGCTATAAGGAAGGCAGACTTAAGAAGGGACATAGAGTGCTCTGTTGTAAAGTCTGTCCTCATTACTTTAAGAGGCTATTTGCATTCAGCCCAAAGAGGCTTGGCATTGAAGGATTCTGTCTACTTTTTGATACATGAACATCACAATTAGTAACCAATTTTGGCTTATTTAAATAAAAGGCGTTTTCCTATAACAGGTCTCAGTTCACGTTACCCCAGCTTTCATACCACCATTTCTTCTCCCAATTGGCGAAGTTGACATTACTTACACAGCAACCGATAAGTCAGGCAATGAAGCAAGGTGCACATTCAGTGTCAAGGTTATTGGTAAGTGCTGGTAAAAGTCACTGGGAAGGCTGTCTGTCATGGCTGAAACCTTCTTACTTGTGCAGAAAGAGCAAGTGAGTTACTGTGGCCTTTATGTGTGCAATTACAAGCCTAGAAGTACTATCATCTCCATAAGGTTTTGCATCTCCATAAAGGCTTTGCATATATGCAGTCACTGCTTGCAATGTTCAATTTGGGGTGTATTTTATCCTACTGTTCTTTCTGACTGTTTTCTCCTCACACTGGTTTATTAAATGCTTTATTGCATTGTCAGTTACTGTCTTCATTACAAATCTCTATGTAATTCTTGAAAGACACCATCAAAGTTTCCAAAGTTCGCACATATTACTGATGCAAATCATTAATTATTTCTGTCAGACAGTTCTGTTATTCAGGAATCCTGCAGGTACGCTAAGATTTGCTCTGAAGAAGGCAAACACTGCAGAAACCATGAGCTCAGCAGAATAATTACTCTTATCCCTTCACTCAGCATCATCCAATTGCAGCAACTTCCAAGTGTGCACCTTTGTTATAGCTTCTGATATGAAATTAAAGTTGCTGTTCTGGTTATAGATGCTATTTGAGTGTGGCAGTAGTTCTGTAAGCTAGTCTCATGCCATCCTTTCAAATTCTGCAGATGCAGAACCTCCTGTAGTTGACAGATGCAGATCTCCACCACCCATACAAGCAGCAGAGAATGACTACCCAGCAACATGGGAAGAACCAGAATTTTCAGACAATTCAGGTGAGATAGTGCTCCCCAAAACATACATGCACCAGTGGAAAGCTAAAGAATTCCACCTGTTCACCCCTGATCTCTTGAAGTTTGAGATTTACTGAGGTTCCTTTTACTTAGTTATTTTTAACAATACATAATTTTGAAGATGTGCTACCATTTCCTTTTCCTTTTGTCAAGGTTGGGTATGAGCAGCACTCTTTTACTTATCGATGCTTTAGGTTGTCTTTTAACTCTTCTAGGTGGTCCACTGACTGTCACTAGGAGTCATACACCTGGAGATCTCTTTCCCAAAGGAGAGACAACAATCCAGTACACAGCTGTGGATCCTTCTGGCAATAACAAGACATGTGAAATCCACATTGTCATCAAAGGTGTGTTGTCTTCAAATGCTGCCTAAGACCTGTCACTGTTTTAACTGAATATCATAAAGGATGCAAGATTGCTCCACCTCCTCATTTAGTTATTCCTGTTTTATATTGAGATAGTGTGAAGGCTCAAAATATTACTAGTACCAACAAATAAATTTTCTATGACTGAAACAGCACAGCAGTAAATTTGGTCCTGTAAGTTCAAAGCATTGAAATTGTGATTCATTAAGCAGTAAAACTTATAGTTTTTGCAATACCATGTGAAATGTATTAATAGGTATTACTCAAATCTTCCTTCAAATTGGTAGTTAAAAAGAAAAATTTCCTCCAGTTTTTCTGTAATTACATGCAAATACTGCAGCAGATAATAAAACACTTTTTAGATTTTGGAATATGCCTGTGCCTATAGATATACTACTGCATTTTGTTTATTGCATAGACATCTATTCCCCACAGTTCACTTTCTCATTAAAAATCCAAACAATAATTTGGTAGATAAATTATTGAGAACAAAAAGTCTACTTCATATCAGCTTTCTACTTTCTATGTCTCAGTTGTACATCGGTATAAAAATATCTGTTAGTGAAGAGAAAATTTAAAATCATGCAGACTGGAATTTTGGTTGTAGCTTTCAGGTAAGTTGCAAATGAATGTGCTGGTCTCTGATTTGCTCTAAATCTTAGCAAGAACCAGCCAGTGCTAAGAATTGGCATTGTAACAAGGTCTATACCACCTCAGACCTTTTGTGGTTCACTGTTTATGATATAGTATTTACGGACATTCACAACTCCTTCACAGTTGGCCTGAAAAATTAATCATAACTGAGGTTATGAGTTTATCCTAAGATGATTCATATGCTGTTGCAATGGTGTAGAATGGATAATATTTAGTTTCAGAATTCAAGATGTAATATAGTTTACTAAAATTTATTGTATAAAGTTTATGTGAAAATTTAGATTGATTTTATATTATTTTAGTAAATGGTTTTTCATCTGTATAAATTTTTTAAATCTTCATGTTTCTGGTTTTCTGATTACAATGGCAGAATTTGAGAACTATTTAGCAGTAGCCTGATCATGATTTTATGGATATAGCAAAAAAAACTACTTCCACAAACTTCAACAGAGGCAAGATCAAGTCAATGCTAGATACTTTTGGAAATCCTATCAGTGCCGTTTTCATGCAGGATAACTTATTTCACCACATTAATCAACATATAAATCTTTGTATTTTTCATAGGTTCTCCCTGTGAAGTTTCCTTTGAGCCTGTGAATGGTGATTTTATATGCACCTCAGATGAAGCGGGAGTTAATTGCACATTGCACTGTGCAGAGGGTTACAGCTTTTCAGAAGGATCAAGTGAAAACTACTATTGTGCGTATGATGATGGTCTCTGGAAGCCACCTTATTCTCCACAGTGGCCTAGCTGCTCCTGTAAGTCTTACTGTTATTAAAATGAATCTGCAACTCAAGAAACACTATGTTTAATGAGAAAGCAAATGAAAAAATTTTAGAGAATCTGACTTCTATTTATTTATTGTAAATATTCTCTGTCCTCTGCCTCTGAATTGTTACAAATATTGTGAAATAATGCATGGAAGTCTGTAAATATGTTATTTCAGATGCTGACTAAACCACAAAAATAGCAGTTAATTTCAATCCAGGAATCACGAAATAGCAAAGATGGTAAAGCGAACAGATTAATTATAACAGTTTAACGAATACTATCCGTCACTTTGCAACTTACTGATTAAAATATATAGTGTGTGCTGTACTTACATATCTAGTTATCACCAGATTAGAAGGGTTTATGTGTTTTCTTTGAGAGGGACACATGCAAAACTTCAGGGGTGGAATTTTCCACATTTAGTGACATTTTTATTGTAAATGTATTAGGACTACATTTGAAGCCAGTCTTGGTACCATTGACTTCCATCAGAGTCAATTTCTTTGTTTCAGCAATAAAAGATCAGTATTTCAGCTGTGAACAGATGAGAGTTATGTTTCAGAGATACCAATTCAAAATCCATAACTTGGACACTTCGGAACTTTGCTTAATTTCTGGATAAGAATTTTTATATTTAGCCTAGTAGCAGTAAGACTTTTCTATTTATTGCTTTCCTCTCAGAAGTTAGGGTGAAGCTTAGTTGACAGTTCATAGGCTTCTTCTATTAAGAAAATGCTGAAGTAGAAAAATTACCTGGGTTTTAGTCTCTTTCAGCTTTTCAAAAAAATTTCATCCCTGACAAAGGGTCATATCATTGGCTGAGTGGCAAATGCTCCATTCAGATTGCTGATTCCAAGACTGTGCTTCTTACCTTCTTGTATTTCAGTGTTAGCCTAAATGATACTGATTTTAGTTCTGAAACTCTTGTGCTGATTAGCAAAAATCTATTTCTCCGACATTTTTCAGTAAATCGTTTTGCAAACCATGGATTCAAATCTTTTGAAATGCTCTTCAAAGCAACACGATGTGATGACAACAATCTTCTAAACAGCTTTACTGATGCATTTCAGAGTGCACTTGGTAAAATGGTAGGTTAGTAAATACTCCTTCCCTTTACATACTTCTTGAAAAATATTGTGACTTTTTCCAAATAATTAATTTAGTACAAGGAAATTGACAGCAGAAGCCTGTAAGTTAAATCTGAGTTTTTACAAGTTATTTTTAAAAATAAAGATGATTCTCTGGCATTTTAATGTAAATCGCTTTAGCCTTCAATGTCAACTTGTATGGGACAGTATTTATGCAAGTATCCAAGTAGTTTAGGGAGCTGCAGCTTGTAGATTTTCAGTAGGCTTCTAAAGAGAACCTGTGTAGTTTGGAAACCCCCAATCAATTTTCTCCTCAGTGCTATTTTTGAAAGTTGGATGTGATCATAAGTTAAATGCATTTTGTATAGAATATGTATAATATATAACCAAACAGTATGAATGAACACACATATGTACAAATGCATACATCCCACATTTGTTATGTATATCCAGGCACTTAAATCCAGTAGCAGTGATCTGCTCAGGTTTCACGAGTTTCTGAGTTCTCACTCTTATTGAGAACTGCATGATACTGAATCTGGAGAGGTTCTACCTTTCTTCTCTGCCAAGGCTCTTGCTTTCCACTTCAACATCACAATCTCCCCTGTTAATCCTAAAAGCTGAGAAGTAGAAGCAGCAGAATGGTGAGTACTGATCCCAGGAGTGGACACCCGGGCCTAGTGCGACATCATTTTTCCAGCAGAGAGCACTGAGCATCTAAAGTTTTTTTGCGTAACACACCCCATGTTCTAATAAAAAGTTATCAACAAACTAGAAAACATTGTTAGCACATACAGATAATGGTCAAACTCCTGCAGTTTTGGAACATGTGTCAGTAACATTTGTCAAATGGCTGAAAACTTAGGTGATGTGTCAGGCAAAGTCTAATGCTTGGATATAAATATCTGTTACTCTCTTGCCCTGATTCAGGTTTGTTCTTTTCAGCAGAGAAATCTTAACTGGTTTTATTTGTGTTTCTTTCCCTCATACTCCAGTGCTTGGATCATTCCTATTGGCAAATAAAAGATAATCGGGGAAAAAATGGGAACTGACCTTTCCAAGCATTAACATTAAAATGCAGTGGTCTGGAAAAACATTCAGAAAGGCTGTTTTGAATATGCTTATCCTATTCCTGAGGATTCCTTAAAACTCTACCAATGAAAAGTGGGAATAAACAGGCAGGAGCATCTTTCAAATGAAAGTAGATATAGACAAAAGAAAACTCTTTCAAAACATGGCCTATGGCACAATTTGCTTGAAACTTTTCTGGAAAAAGCAAAAAAATGCATCCTTTGTAAAAAAACATGCATTCATCTAATCTTATGTAATCAATCTCCACTGTTTTTGTGGAGGGGAAAAAAATAAGCAATACCAGAAAGGTTTCTGATGAGTTTTCTGTTGTGTGATTTTTGACATGTGAATTCTGTCCTCTTGAGATTTTTTTCCCTCTCCTCTGATATCTTTTGGTGCATAAGTCCCTTTCCACAGGTAGGGAAAGGTGGATATGAAGAAGCTGGGTTTGGAAGCTAGAAAAAGGTGACAGCATTGTTGTAAACCTGGCAGAATTATAAGTAACATAGCTGGAAAAACACAAGTTCTTTATAAATATGAGCTCTCCTGTCCTCTTCAGCAGGGAGAAAAATGCCTGAATTTATTGCTGTATTCTGGGATTTGGCATGCAAGAGTGATTAATTGTAAGAGTAATGAATTGGCATCTTCTCTAAAAAAATATCTTCTATAATGAAGAGATTGTACTCATGCAAGTTGCTTTCTTACTTCCAAGTTGTATCAAAAACATATGTCTTCTAGCAGACCTTGCTAGACCTCTAGCCAGTGTTGTAAGAGACATGAAAGGGGAAATCTAGTGTCACTGGCAGAACCAGTGCTTTACATTGTATTTAGAAGTTTTTTATAAGTCAGGAGAGAGGGCTATGTGGTTTTATGTTTTTAAAGTTACTCTTCTTTATGTTGAAAGGTACCATCATTCTGTAATGATGTCGATGATATTGACTGCAGATTGGAAGATCAGACACAGAAACACTGCTTGGAATATAATTATGATTACGAAAATGGATTTGCCATTGGTAATTATTGATTCCATAGGTTCTTAGCCATCCAGGTTTCAAGCAGCATGATTCCTGCTGCAGTGTCATTAGTGAGATTTTTTTTTAAGTGACTGTGATACTCATAAGATAATAAGCAATTATATAAAAGGTTTTATAAAAATATTGTGGAACTCTTTGATGTCTTGTATCGATGCTGCCTCCTACGTAATGTGGAGGAGATTTTCCTGGGATGCCTTACGGTGAAGAGGGAAAAAAAGCACACACACATGTGCACGCGCACGTACACACACAGAGTCCTAGAAACTTGCTTGGTTAGCCTAGGAAAAAGGAGCTTCTTAAAAACATACAGTTTAAAACCAAAATACTGAAAAGTTGCAATAAACAAATTTGGAGACTGTTAAGGAAATAAGG
This sequence comes from Sitta carolinensis, assembly GCA_032173965.1. Lineage (NCBI taxonomy): Eukaryota > Metazoa > Chordata > Aves > Passeriformes > Sittidae > Sitta > Sitta carolinensis. Next base: position 55,168,885 of record CM063313.1, read on the forward strand.
AGCATCTTTGATGCCAGTTCAGATCTGCATAGAATCCTCACCATGTAAAGCTATATACGCTTAAGTTGGCCCATTTGCTGTGAAAATACTTCCTGCATGCAAGGGCAGATTTTGCACCATGACTGTGGCAATATCAGAGAGAAAGACATAACCATCCTAGTGGTTGTTCCCACTTTGGTTTATGCCAAAGTAAGTAAGTTGTCATTTTCAGTCCATTTTTGAACAGCTTAGTGTCCATGTTGTACTGCTGTTATTTTTGGCCTTTCTGAGTCTCATAAGGGTGCTGAGAGCAGAAAAGTTGAGAGTGGATAACTTACATTACCTCTCCTAGCAGGAGGCATTTTGGCAGATCCACATCAGATTCTGTCATAGGACTGTCTCTTTTACAGTTTTATAGTGGAGTTACTTGGTAGAACTTCCTGCTTATACTCTTCTTTTAAAATGCTTAACTCTAAGAGCATTTGTTTGTGCTCAGACATGGGACAGGTCTGGATGTTCAATCTGCAGTTGTCATCAGGGTAAGGATGAATGCTGATGGCAGCTGGAACTAATCTTTAAAGGCACGTGGAAAAAAAACAGGTTACAGACATGGAATGCAGTGTCCTATTCTCTTCTGGTTCATGTCAGCCTATTACCAGAATAACCTTGTTGCCATTTTTCAGGAATTTCTCAAAATTTTACACTGTGGAGGAAGGAGAGGAGAACTAACTCAAGGCATAAGAGCCAGCAGTTTAGAAAATTAGTTGTGAAATGTGGTATTAAACTGTGAGGTTAACTTGTCCTCGTTACCACTGTAAATAAAACATAATCATGGTGATGCTAATAGATAATTGGCAGATTTTTTAAATGTCTTTTAGAAAAAATCTGGATCAATGAAATAGACCACATCCCTCTAGATTTAGTAATCATGAAAAAGTAGATTATGTACAAAAATATTTTGATTGAAATCATGTTAGAGTATGGAAGGACATTAGACAAGACTGAATTTGACTCACAACATTAGACAAGGGTGTGTGCGTAACAAGAAATGCTTGTCTGGGGGTAATATACAGATAAGATGATGCCTTTTCTGAGAGGCCTAACAATGTTAGAACTGAACAAGGGTTGTTAGAAGATGCAGTGGAGACATGGCATAGGCTGTGCTGTCTGTAAGTAAGCGAGAAACAGAATCAAAGGCAGTATGAAATTGTTTAAGTTGCTGGCAGGTGAGGGTGCAGGTTCATGCAAGAATGAGGAAGAGAAAGAATTGCAACATGTAATTTTTGTAACTAGTTCTTTAAAGCTTTGACTAATTTCACCAGACTCAGGACCTCTGGGATATCAGTTAGTAGCATGATTTTTCATGAGTAAAAATGCAGGTACAGTAGCCACTTGTACAGAGTTAAAGTCAACACAAATCATCTGGACCTCCAAACATTATATTTGAGTTGTATTTTAGGAATAAACACGAGTATTTCTTTTCTGCATGATGTTGATATATTTTTTTTCTTTTTTTCTTTTTTTTTTTTTTTCTGAATTTCCCACAGGACCTGCTGGCTGGGGAACAGCAAACCACCTGGATTATTCCTATGGTGATTTTGTTGATGCAGTACAAGGAGAAGACTTATCCAAGCATCTCTCTGCCTCTGTAAAAGCAGCACCTGCTCGAGTCAAAAGGCATAAGATGAATGTTGCAATGACTGATCAAAAAATCAAGTTAATATTTAACATCACAGGTGAGACAAGTGAAAACACTGAACTTCTCTGCTTCCTTCTTTTTGGAAATTGTGTCTCTAATACATTCAACTTAACTTTTTGTGAAAAATAACTTTTTCAGCTCACAGAAGCCCAGTGATGATGCAGATGGCAATTCTCTGGACATATTCATAGCCCCATTTCATCACAGGCTTTTTCTTGAGGGAGAGGTCACAACCTCATGTTCATGGAGAGCTTTGTGCACATGGCCTCCTTTCCACTTTACACTTATAAGCTCGAGTGTTGCACTCTTGATAAATTCCAGAGTATGCTGGAAGTGCTGACTGCAAAATCTGTGTGTTTTTTGTGTTTGCTGTTTATATTCCAGCTAGCGTGCCACTTCCTGGTGAAAGGAATGATACATTGGAACTGGAAAACCAGAGACGGCTCCTTAGAACTCTGGAAACAATCACAAACAGGCTGAATAGGACTCTCAATAAGGAACCTATGTATTCTTTTCAGTTTGCATCTGAACTCATTGTAGCTGACACCAACTCACTGGAGACCGAGAAGGCTTTGCTTTTCTGCAGGCCTGGTTCTGTGCTGAGAGGGAGAATGTGTGGTAAGCCAGATGGCTTGTTTCTTATGTGTAGTTAAAATCCTTTGGCAAAACAAGGTTTTAGAGGATGTTTGCAAAGGGTTATGATTTGACACAGTCCAGTGCTTGTGGTCTCCCATAACAATAAACTGCAAAAATGCTTTGCACAGTATGACTTCCAGAGGATGTTTATATTCCTAACAAGGCCTGTGGAAAAGGGATGCTTTTGTACCCAGGATTCCACTCCCAGGGGGAAATCAGGCATATGCATGCTAGGCCATGCAGAGAAAACAGTCTTTTAACCCTGTTAGTCCTGTAAGTGATGTGTAACTAAGAGGGGAATTGGATTCCATTTCTTGTGCATAGTTAAATCTTTACAGTGTTCCAGGGAGATACCCTATCTGCTGAGGAACAGAGTAACATTTCATAAAAATATTGTTTGACTAAATGGGAGCTCCAGGGGCATGAGATGTATGCATGATTTTTCACTCTGAAGGAAACTTAAGTTTCCAACATTACATTACAGTCAACTGCCCTTTGGGTACCTATTACTCCCTGGAGCATCTTACCTGTGAGAGCTGCTGGACTGGATCCTATCAAGATGAGGAAGGGCAGCTGGAATGCAAAAGTTGTCCATCTGGTAGCTATACTGAGTATCTACACTCTAGAAGTATCTCTGAGTGCAAAGGTAAGAACTTTTGTCTTATTCGGACAGCCATTTCTGAATTCTTGCTGACATCCTTTTGGACTCCATGGTGGAAGTACTAAAATTAAGCTAGCCTGTGAAATGAGGAACAGTCCTAATTGCACTTTAATGCAATGCATAGGGAAATATCTAGCATGCTCTAGCATGCAGGATGCCCAGGCAGAGGTTTTGATAAGAGTTGGCCTTTGATGCTTTGTTTAATTTCTGTCTTTCATTTCTTGACTGTATTTTTCATATTTTTCACTTAAAATTATTCCATTGCCATCCTTGCCCTACAATACTGAGGCATTGAACAGCACAGGACCACTACATGTTCATGACTTCTTCTGAAATGAAAATAGCTAGCTTGATTTAATTTTTATTGTCTTTACTGCCATTAGTTTTGCTGATTAAAATAAGTAACTGAGTTTCAGTAAATAATCTGTGAAGCTGATTGGAGAGAATTCGTTGGTTAATTCATTGGTTAATAATTCTCAATTGCACTATCAGTACCATACCATAATTGTGGGGGTTTTTTTTTTGGTTTTTTTTTTTTTGCTCTTTGTACCCATGAAGTCCTTCAGAGTAGACTCTGCTCCAGAAATAAAATTTCTTATGATGTGTATGGTGATTTCAACATCATTATCAGAAATCAGGAGCCATCTTTCCTCTTGGACATTGCTTAATCTTTCTGAACTCTTTTACCTTATAGCTCAGTGCAAGCAGGGGACATATTCGCCTAATGGTCTTGAGACATGTGAAACATGTCCACTTGGAACATATCAGCCATCATTTGGATCCAGGAATTGCATCTCTTGTCCAGAAAATACATCGACAGTAAAAAGAGGTGCAGTGGATGTCTCAGCTTGTGGAGGTTTGTAACAAAAAGGGTATGAATTCTTTTTAAACAAAATATTAAAAATGTCTAAATTGTTGTTTAAACATCAGCTAATGTAATCCAACTCATATGCCCGAGACTGAATTCCTCTTCTGGTTAAGTGCAGACCAAGGAACATTTCCCAGCAAAATGATAGGTTACCAATCCTGTTACCAATTACCCTCCTTCTGATTCTTACATAATGAGGAATAAAATAAGATATTTGATGGATACCTAAATGAAAATAAAATCTTTTTCCTTATAGAATAGAAAGGGATTTGTCACTATTATTTCTCCTTTGTTTTCTATACAAAAATTCTGAATTTTAACACAGTTTTCTCAGTAATTTGTTCAAAAAAATTCTCCTAAATCATCTTTGGCAAGCTTTGCTAGAAGAATTTCTAAGGAAATAGTCTGTAAGGATTCATGGTGCGAAAAAGTCTTGTCTTTGTCCTTACTCCTTCTTGAAGGGGGGATAAACCAACAACAACAACTAAAATAAACAAACAAACCTAAAAAAGCAAACTAAAAGAAAATACAACCAAACAACAACCAAAAAAAAAGGTGTGAGAGATAGAAAGTTCAATTTAAAAGCATCCCTCAGAGCAGCAAAAGTAGTAAGATGAAATACTTTCCAGATATTTCCATAATCCTTGGAGAATGACATGGTATGTCATAGAAGATTTTAAACTGGCATTTTTTAGAGTGGTGAATTCCTGGCAGATTTCATCCTGTTCCTTTTAAGTCTTAGAAGAGACTATGGCGGGAGAAGAGAAAGTGGTAAAAGAGAGGTGGAGGGAAGAAAGGTGGTTGCGCAAGAGATCAGGCCACTCAAAAAGGTTTCTTTCCTCTTGCAGTGCCATGTCTTGCAGGCGAGTTCTCTCGTACAGGTTTGACACCTTGCTACCCTTGTCCCAGAGACTACTACCAACCAGACCCGGGAAAGTCTTACTGCTTGTCTTGTCCCTTTTATGGAACAACCACTGTTATTGGTGCCAGATCCATCACAGACTGCTCAAGTAAGCCAAATGATCTCTGCTGGACAAAGTGAATTAGGGGAACATCTAAAGGATAACCAGAAATAGTCTTAAAAGAAAACATCCCACTTACTCTCTGGACAGTGCAGGTCTTCAATTTCAAGCAGTGATGCCCTCAGCTGATTCTGCCTACTGGTGTTGCTTCTGTTTTTAAGACTAACTCTGATACATGCCAAGGCTCAATAAACAGACTATACATATGTAGAGCGTGTGTGTACGTTGCCTGTGTGCACTTTCTATAGCATATGCTATGGAAAGAAATAAATATAAATATACACTATTATGTATATGCATGCATATATCTGTATATAAAAAATATTAAATATTCTTATGAATACACACATGTATGTGTTTTAGAAATGTTAGAAATGTATGTCCTTACAAATACATATTTTTGTGCTGGGTAAAGTTTGGTTTTTACTCCTACAAATTCACTTTTTTCAGCATAACTTTAGACACATTACTAACATTCAGTTATAATTCCCCTGGGGAATAGGGACCTTGATACTCAGTGTAATTAACAGTGCTTTCATATCTTTACTCTTTAGGTTTTGGATCTACTTTTTCAGCAGCTGAGGAAAGTATAATGATGGTACCAGCCTTCCCAGAAAATATCAGCAAGCAGTACAAAGTCAGCAGTCAGGTAAGGACAAGTGTTATTTTCCAGTGTTATCTCAAATGAAAGAAAAAGCACTTTGTGCAGCAGTAAACAAGTAAGACCTTCTTAACTGTAATTCTTTTGCTGACTTCATTTCCTGAAGAGATGAAAGTAATGACTAAGAGGGGAACACTCAAACTCTTTGTAATCTTAGAAGAACTTTCATTGAAAAGAGGAAATGGGCATCAGCTGTTGACAATCTTAAATTCTGGTTTTGAAGCCTTCATCTGACTTTTTCTTCGTAAAAGAAAAGTAAACTACATGGAAGAGCTTTAGACAATCTAGAAAAAGTATATTGACTGTGTTCAGTCCTTCCATATGCTGAGTTCCAGAAAATGCTACCAGACATCTAAGTCTGATGTAAGGTCTTGAGTTTACAGGTTCTAACACAGATTCACATGACAGGAGGCAAGCAGAGCTCCCTTCTGGTGTGAGTAGCCTCTCTGAAATACAGGCAAGTCCTTGTGTGAAACTAGTCTAGTGACAATGTTTGCTGGAGATTCTTCCTTACGCCCAACCCCTCACCCCCAGGCTGTAACTCTTAACAAGACTGTTGTGATTGAATTGGAATTTGGGATATTGTGTGAACAGGAGCAAAGCTGACTCTTGATAAATTTGGCCTGAACCATTATATAGCACAGGTTCAGGTGACAAATTGATCTCCTATGGTTTTTGTTGACCATTTACTCAAGGGCTTTGATGAATTCAGGTTTGCAAGTATAGGAGAAATAATGCCACATGGTGAAGTTCCCTGCCAGGTCACCTGATGGCCTTTAGCAGGAAGTCATTAGTTGATGCAGAGGGGTGCAAAGTGGAGAACTTATATATTTATAGCTTAATAAAAACCGAATCATAGATCAGACAGTTTTGAAGAGAATTTGCTAAGTAAAAGGTAATTTTAAAATAATATTCAGAACTGTGGTACTTTTCAGTAGGAAAAAACACAAATGTCTAGCATGCTGAGAAGACAGAGGAGGAACTAGAAGCTAATGCTGGTGACTTTTTTATTGCACTGTTCCAAAGTGACTAATGGGGTACTGTATACAGTTTAAAACTAGAGTATTGTGCACCAGTTTTGCTGTAAGTGTATCATTTGTGCCTTTGGCAGGTCTTTCATGAGTGTTTTCTGGAACCCTGCCACAATAATGGGACATGCAAGCAATTGGGAAGTGGATATATTTGCATATGCCCACTTGGATATACAGGTAAAAAACTAGGAAGCAGGTGAAGTAACTAGTACTTCATAACGCTATTAAAATGAAGAAGTATAAAGGAGCAAAGCATTCCAGTATAGCCTAACTAATTGGAGTATTCATTACATATTTAGAATATAGATACTTTTTCATGTCCTTGCTGATTATGTTGTGTTTTGCAGAAAAGGCTTTGAATGAGATTTCTTTTAATGGAATTCTTGGATGTGAAAATCCTTTCACTTGGCAATATTTATGATTAATATAAGCTAGAAATTTGCAGTCTTGACAGCTAATTCTACCTGTAGGGAGTCTGTACTTGTCCTCAGTGATAGTTACCCAGTTGCTTCAAATCAAATAGATGTCTTATAATTCGGCTGTTATCAAGAAGTTACTTTTGATTGCCACTCTCTGAAGCTGATCAGTCTTGTTGCCCAATTTGCATCACACCTTTCTAACAACATCTGTCTCAGGTCTGTGTTGATGCACAATTTAATGAAAAGATAATAAACCTGAATGTCTGCTAACGTAGGCAATTAATCATGTTTACCTACATTAGCTAGTCATGGCATCCATTTTTCTGAACAATTTTAAATTTTGTCTTCCTATTCTCAGTCCTTTTTTTTTTGCTTTCTAGGCTTGAAATGTGAAACACAAGTTGATGAGTGTAAATCATCTCCTTGTCAAAACAATGGAATATGCAAAGATGGTATTGGGACCTTTGTTTGCCACTGTCAACCAGGCTATTCAGGTAATTTTTTTCACTTCTTAGCTTTTCTTCAGACAGGCTTAGTTTCTGTGTCGAATAAGCAACACAAAGCACAAGTGCTGTGTAATTCCTTATCCAATTATAACAGGAAAAGAATAATATCTGCAGATTAGAGTAAGATGCTACTATACGTAAATAGGTTTTGAAATAAAAAGACAAGCATCCAAGGACAAGGTGTGAGAATGTGTGTGTCTGTGTGTATGCATGTATCCTTCTCTTTTGTGACATTTCTGGTCTGAAAAATGGAGTAATGTTTAGGGAATTAGTAAATATTAATAGTGTAAGTGCTTGTGGGACTGACTGCCCAACTAGACACAGCATTTATATGGTTGTTTTACTGCAGCCCTATGAATAAGTGAGTGGGCTTTTGCTTGTATTTTTTCTCAGTGTTTTTAACTGTCACCTGTATGCACATTGAAGGTATTGAAATCTTCAAGGAAACTAACACACTTGTATAGCTGGCCAAAACTGTACCTGATTTCTAAATATGGAAATAAACTACTGAGGAGATGATTTTGTGTAATCCAAAAGAAAAGCTTTGTGTTTTCCATTAGAAATGGTCTCCCTCATTGTTCATGTTTAGCATGCAGCATTAGCTGGATGGGCTTTTAAAAGTTATAAAGATACACAATGGACTTTTCATCTTAATCCCAGCATCTAAATAACCCAGATGATCTCTGTAGCTGTTGCAGTAGTGCAGGCAATCATGTAATTTTGTCACCTGCGCTCGGTTAGCTTTTGTCACGCTCATGATACAGTGTTGTTCTGTTATCCACATGCAGTCACTGCAGCATACAGTCTGTGACCTTGTCTTGATCATGCCTTGTAATCCTTGCTGTTCAAAGGTCTCTTGTGCGAGGAAGATATAAATGAATGTAGCTCCAGTCCATGTTTGAATGGAGCCCACTGTGTTGATGGCAAGAATGGTTACCATTGCACATGTGCAAAAGGGTTCACAGGTACACCTTGTTCTCTTTAAGTCAGCTTTTACTCTTTCTGACCAAAAAATTCGTCCTACCCTACCCAAAGAATTTTCATCTCACAGCTATATATTAATATATATATTATGTGTTGATATGAATGTAAGATATTGTTGTTCCTTAGGTCCATCTAATCTCTCAGACTCTCTGTAGTGTAAACGTGACTTCAGAAGGATTTGCTAGGTGCTAGGTCTTCAATTAATAATTTTGTCATGAGCTTGCTGTGTGATGTTAAGGAACAAATAACGACATTCTAATGGGTTTATATCATTGGTTTTAATTTTATTTAAAAATTAAAATATTTTAACAGTAGATAAAGTGGTCTACATTAAAACAACTCCCCAACCCCATACGCTGTTTTCACAGATTTCTGTAACAAATACACATATCTGTTGATTATCACATTGCCAAAGAGCTCCACTATAAAATCATGTGAAGTTTCAGTGCTTTTGACATAGGACCTCTTTCACATCATAAATCACAGAATCATGTGTTTCTGGCTTTCACATCTCTCCTTAAAGTTAGGGTTTCAGCCAAATGTCTTCTATAGTAGCTTTTCATTAGTTGCTCTGAATAGTTTCTCAGGTGATTTCCTAGTTCACCCCAATTACTCATGTTTAAATTTGACAGTTTGCTACATGTTGGTTCTGTAACTGTTAAGATGGTTCCCATAATTCTTCTGTGTTTACTTAACCCCTGTTAATGGAGTGAATTCAAACCTGCATGGCTACTCTGAGGTTTGCTTTTTCTCTGAAGATCAGCTACAGCCTTTAAGAAACAGAGACAGGTTAATAATCTTCTTTCTAAGGTTAATTCAATCTAGAGCTGTTACTTTGTTTGTTGTTTTTTTTTTCCCCTCAGGTGATCACTGTGAAAGAGAGATGAATGAATGCCTTTCAAACCCATGTTTTAATAGGGCTGTTTGTGAAGATCGAGTTGGAAGTTTCTCCTGCAAATGTCTCCCAGGTTTTACTGGTGTCTTGTGTGAAAGAAACATTGATGAGTGTCTCAGCAGACCCTGTAGGAATGGAGCTACATGCAGAGATGGTATCAACAGCTTCAGGTGAAAAACAGATAATTGATGTAATATTATGTTGAAAGTCAGACATGTTGAGGTGCTTCAGCCTTCTTAGATTTCAGCAAGCATATTTTGCCAGCCTGATCCAAAATAAGTGGTCTCTTTAGGAACACTAAAGGAGATCTTAAAAGACAAGAAAATATATCCCAGTGTCTTGACTCTTAAAAAATTCCAAGGAAAACAGCAAAGAACATATGCAGAATTTGAAATGTAAGCATGGTAGGACTGCATGGTTTTAATATTGATCTTCCAAAAGATGTCCATTTTCTCAAATTTCAGGGAAGTTATCTTGCTTTCCACTTGAATGACACATGATGACCAGTTATGTATCTGGTAATACTGCATTTCTGTAGCTTGGAAAGATGGGGATAGCTGTATAAAATTAGCCTATAGAGATTAGAATACAAACCCCAATGGAAGCTTCAGTCTATTTAATTGTGTGATTTAGGGTATCTGAACTCAGGTCAGAAGCTACAAATGCCAGTAGAAGTGTCATATCCTAGATCTGTGTATAGGTGGATGGGCCAGCTGTTAACAATTGTATTTAGTAAGTCTTTCCTTCCCAATTCTGTGTATGTAAGAGATGTGTTTTAGTCATGGAAGTACAATGGTTAGGTCTCACAATTTCATATAAAGAAATGCAGGCTGTTTAAATATTGTATTGTCCCTGTCTAGAAGTGATATTATGCAGGTAATAGAATACAAGCATGCTTGAGAGGAATGACCAAAATAAAATTCCATTAATTCTGTAGTATATCATCTGTTCATCTGTTAATTTTTTTAGTATTGTTATATACCATTCTCATTGACAGATCTGGCCTCACAGCCTGAATTCTTTGTCATGATGGCTGTCACCTTTGAAGTGTGCTTCTTTTCCTCCATAGGTGTCTGTGTGTGACAGGTTACATGGGACAGAACTGTGAAGTGAACATCAATGACTGTGACTCCAGTCCCTGCTTAAACCAAGCCACCTGTGTGGATGCCTTGAACTCTTACATTTGTAAATGTCCCCCTGGCTTTACAGGCAACAGGTGTGAAACAGGTACACAGGACTAAATCTCAGAAAAAGGTGGCTAGATTAAGGCTCCGTGCAAGATTTGCACAGCTGGGCTGATTTCATACAGCTTCCCTGGAAAGTAGCTAGGGTGGTGGGACTGTGAGAGGATGAGTGAAGTCCGTGTGACTGCAGCATTAGTAAGTGTAATTGCAGACAAGTAATAGCATGTGTCCGTATCATTTCTCTTTTCTAAGGTGTGGTTCTATCTTTTTAATACCCTGTAGGTCTATTGAATTTAATTTGCATTTGCTCTGTGTATCTGAGTTAAGTAGATCTTTCTGTTTCTTTTATTTTGTGTAGGGCTTTGCATCACAGGGTTAGAGATTAGTAAGGGATAGTCTTAGATTCAGAAGTCCTAAAAGAATCAAGTTCCCTACAGGCAAAAGGGTATCAAGTTTTCTATGGACAGGTGGCATGGGTCACACCCATAGCACAACTTCCTGGGTTATACTGGAGATATTTGAACACAAGGCTCAAATCCATCTCCCTGGAAATTGTAAAGTAGCTGGTGAATATTTAAATGGAAGCCATGTTAATTGCACAAAGACAGTAGAAGATATGCAGGACATTTACACCTTCCATCCTATGACAGAGTTTATCACCCACCTTTCAGGAGAGCTCCACTTGATAACATTACATTTAGCATCCTGTAAAGCCTGTCACTTTGCAACGAACAGCAGCACAGGAGTGCTGTCCTATACCAGGGCACTGTATTTCAGTAAGTCCAGAACAGGAAAAATCTTGAGTTGTTTTGGGGGTTTTCTTCAAAGCTTGATTAAATGGAACCAGCTTATTATACCTCTTTGTGTTGTTGGATGGTAGATTGTAGACAGATACATCATTTCAGTGATAGAGGACAAAGAAAGGTTCATGTTCATTGCTAAATAATCAACATCTTTTCCAGATATTTTTCTTCGAACACTGTATTCTAGCCTTGAAAAGCTCTGTATGCTAGCTGATGTTAGATGGCCAAAAGTTCTTTTTACCTCTATTCAATTTAGTGAATAACTGTTGTAGCAGGGCTGCATTCCACTTTATTGCATTTACTTAGATTTCATTTGATTCTCTTTCCATGTTTGTGTGAATATTGTTCTGAAAACTCTTTGTTGCAGAACAGTCCTCTGGTTTCAATCTTGATTTTGAAGTCTCTGGTATCTATGGATACGTCATGCTTGATGGTGTTTTACCATCTCTTGGTGACATCACCTGTACATTCTGGATGAAATCCACTGACACCACGAACTATGGGACTCCCATTTCTTATGCAGTAGAAAATGGAAGTGATAATGCATTTCTTCTGACTGATTACAATGGGTAAACCAGAGTTTTGCTTTTCTACAGCTTACGGTTGTCTTGGATTGATAAAGGAAGTATAGAACAGAAGTTTGAATATAAGCTTTGCCTATTTTGGGGTAGAAAAATCTTCATCCAAACTCCCTTGACAGAGTTGTCTCTTTATTTGGTTTTTCTCCTTGCTTTGTTTCCATCACGTTTTGCTCTATAGAAGAGTAATGGCAAGAGAGCAGTGAATTTAGACAATTTTTTTTTTTCTGTACTACATTCACTTCTTTTCTAAATGGCTCATTGAGACAATGAGTGGAATAAATGCAGCTCAGCTCTCAGAGTACTTCTGGCATGATTCTAAAAGCAGAGTGTCTCTTGCATGTTTACAAAAGCTGATTATGTCTTATAGTGGGACTCCAAACTCAACAGGATAAGAATCTGCTATGCAGCCATGACTTGAGCCTTAATATTTTGTTACAAAAGCATGTTACTTATTTCACCATGCTTTACATATGATAACCAACTTCCAAGTCCTTTGGGAGAGAGATATCATCTATGATGATCTTCCAAGAGAGATTTCTCTATGATACAGTCACAGTTGCCTTGTTCATCAAATTACATTTCTTTGAGTCAAGGGGGACAGACCATTATTTTAAAGTAGCTGCATGCAGCTGAGTATGGCTGTGTCTTCCTTCCATGCAGCTGGGTTCTTTATGTGAATGGAAAGAGAAGATAACAGACTGTCCTTCAGTGAACGATGGTAACTGGCATCACATCGCGGTGACATGGACGTGCACAGATGGGGCATGGAAGGTGTACATCGATGGAAAACTGTCCGATGGAGGCAGTGGGCTCTCTGTTGGATCAAAAATCCCTGGTAGGCTTTATTTATATTATACCACATCTGTTGCCTTCATTCTGTTTTTATTGCAGAATACGCAAGAAAATATTTAGGTGTTTTTAGTATATATTCACATTTTCAGCATTTCTGAAAAGCTCATGTTTGCTGTTCTTTTTTGTGAGGACAGTTCCCCTCACTCAGCACCACTGAAGACAAAATGCACATTTCTAGGGTATATTGGTAGGTAACTTGTTTTATGGACAACACAATTTAGTCCACAAAGGAACCTGTGCAGAACTGGTTCTGGGACGGCTTTGTGAGAGCGTCTCACTCAACAAAATAATGTTTATCTATCATTTCCCTTACATATGTGTGTTCAGCGTTGATTGACTTAGCCTTTTCCTGTTCTTTTCAGTCCTGTATTTGAAGTTATGATTTTATTTTTTCCTAACAAGGTGGGGTTTGCTATTTCATTGTTTCCTGTGATCAGTCATCTATTGAGTAATATCAGAGGGCATAAAAGGGAGTATCTTCAGCATAGAAGAGCTATGAAAAGCCTGGTATTATTTGGCTGCAAAGAGGTTTTGTTTTGATACTGTTTGCATACTGCCACCATCCAAATTTACATAGAATTTCAAAAGACTATTTTACTAAAATAAAAAATACAATATTGAAGCATTTTAGTCCATGATCCTTATGTTTTCCCCTGACTTTCCCACTTAAATTGGAATTCTCTCCAGAGATAAGACCTAAGATACTGGGCTGTCTCCATTACTTTTTGATCTCGTCCACATACACTATGATGTAGAAAATTCATGTTCGCATGTCCACATTGTCAAGGAAAATAAATTTAGCTTATGTGCCATGTTTCAGAGCATTGAGTACCCTCAGTGTGCTTCTAAAGGTACAGAATCACATTTGACCTGTATTACTTTGTAAGCTTTTATTTAAAGCAGGAAGTGTAAATTAGTATTGTAAAATATGCCCACCTGCTCAAAACTGCATTTTACATTTCTGTGTGTTATGCTTCAAATACTGACCTACAAGCAATCTCTTTGAGCCAGTATCATCCTGAAGCAGCCGTGGGTGATTTCTGCTGCCGTATGTATTTGATATTTCCAAATTGCTATGTTAACCAACCTCAGTCTAACATAAGGCTTCCCAGAGGTTTTGCTGAGAGAGTTTGTTGAAGGTGGCTGGTCTTCACTGCAAAATCCTAGTAACATAGGGCAGCAAAATTTTTGTTTTGCTTAGTTTTTAATCTTCTTATGGGATCCATGCTGTAAGGCTTTGTTTCCTACCCCTCTTCAAATTCTGAGTTTAGGTGGTGGTGCTCTTGTGCTGGGTCAAGAGCAAGATCAAAGAGGAGAAGGATTCAACCCAGCTGAATCTTTTGTGGGCTCCATCAGCCAGCTCAACATTTGGGACCATGTACTTTCACCACAGCAGGTAAGTCCTTAGTGCAGTGTTTGAGCAGAGGGCTCTGCACACAGGATGAACATTTGAGAAGACATTCTATGTTAGCATATTGGGTAGATCCCTGCTCCCACAGGAGTCAGTGGGGACCAGATGGGGTTCTGGCTTGGGGTAGCAAGCACAGTGTAGTTAGTAAAGTAGCTTTAAGCAAAACTAGGTGTGGTAAAATCAGCATGAGTCACCTTCTATTTGTGATTGAACCTTTTTGTAGTATGTGGCTTTGAAACAGGTAGGAAATAATGAATAAAAATTAACAGTACTGCCAGAAGAGAGAGAAATCCAATGACACAAGCTATGTGCTTGTTTTACCGACTGTACAGTTTCCTCATTCTGCTGTTAAAACTTCAGAGGGGAGACATCAGAATTTCCATCAGTGCATTGGATACTGAAAAACTTGAACTACATAGTTTCAGGAAATGTTTGAGAGGGCAGGATAACTGAATACTGAGTTACGCCTAATCAGGTACCTAAAATAAAAGCTTGGGAGCACCAAACTTTCACTGAGTTAAAAATTAATAAAGATTTAAAAATATCTGCAAGGATCCATCAACTTTCCTGAGAGACAAGCTTCAGTGCTCAGTTATCCTCAGACCAGAATTTGTTTCTCTGTGCTTATTTGGGACTTCCACCATGCACTGCTGTACAAGCCTAACTCCATGTACTTGATCATCTCCCCATTCACATGGGGCTGCTGAGAGGTGTCCCCATAGCCGTTTCTGCTCTAGGATGAACCATGCTCTCCTCCTATGGAAAATGTTCCATCCTATCCCTGAACTTGCTCCAACTTGTCAATGTCTTTCTTCCTGTGAATAACTCAAAAAGGAATGAAGCACATCAGATGTGACCTAATAAGCACTGAGAAAGAATAATCACTTTCCTTGGTTTTCTGATGGTAACCCTATTCAAACAGCCAAGGATGCTGTTGGCTTTTTGCACAGTGCACAGCTTGTCAGTACTCAGCTCACTGCCTGCCAGAGTCCCTAATTCTTTTCCACAGAGATGCTCCTGCTCATGGCTTTCCTCACCTATATTGTTGAGAAGTTTTTTCCTTCCCATTTTTCCTTTTGAATTTTTGAAGTCTGGGTTGGCCCTTTACTTCAGCCTGTCAAAGTGCCTATGGATGCAACTTTGTCCTTGAGCACACTGATATTATCACCAGCTTGGTATCATTTGCAAACTTGACAACAGTGCTCCATCACCACTTCCTGCTCATTAGTATTTCAGTCCAGAAGGTCAGAAGTGTTAAACTGCTTATAACTTGAACAACAAAGACAAATGTTTAGAAACATTTCTTTGGGGAAGAGTCTTTGGATCAGAAGGTTTTGCTCTTCTGATTTTTCTTCAAGTTCTATCACTAATTGGTGGTTTATAGCCTTTTGTTATCCATGATCCAAATAAGAAATAATAACATGAATAGGAAAAAAAAGTAAAGCATAATCTTTGCTTCCAGCATCCAGACATCTCCTCTGTTTATTTCCCTGCTTTTTTACTGCTTTGCCTCTGATAGGTTTTAAACTACCCAACCATCTGCTACTGTTCTTGGCTTTTAGGGTCACCAACTGTTGCATTGCCAAATCAGATTTGAAATTTTTATTCACTAGCAGTTTTGAAGCTGATAGAGGGCACACTGGTGAAGAGTTTTAAGTGCAGCTTCCTGAGACTTTCTCAGTACTTGTCCCTCTTTAATGACAGATCTGATTGAATTCCCATTTGCTTCAGATGCAATAGAGTTAGGAAAAAGAAGAAAATCCCACCATTAACTTATAGTATCCATATTACTCATCTGAAAAGACAGATGTGACATGAGACAGGAAGCTGAACCAAGTAAGCTTCCTTACACAATTTTTACCTCATTCATTTCAGAGCTTGGAATAGTAAAGTGCTATTGTAATCTGTTTTCATTAGGTTTGTTTTGGCCAACTGGAACTATTGATTAAGTCTTACCTTTCTATTTTCAGCAGGAAAGGAATGCAGGGCAACAGAATATGTTGCCTAGTGAATAAAGGAAAGTGGAATCCAGCCTTTAAGGTTTTTCATTGCGTGCTTTAGTTGCTTATTCATTTGCACATTAATGTGATATAGGTAAATTATCACTCTGGTAGTTTTCTTGTTGAATAGACAGTAACAGTAATATGAGTAGTGTATAGGGAACCGTGAGCTCCTTTCTGGTGCTCCATTCCCCATCATATGGCTTGAAAGGGCTGATTTCCAAACTTGTTTTTCCCACACTGGAAATTTTTTCATGCAGATTCCTTGCAATTTGTTTGCAGCCTTTGGCCTAAGTGGTTTCCCTTGGCACAAATTGCTGAAATGAGTACTTTGAAATGGCCTCAGAATAAACACAGAACATCAGTTTCTTCTCTAGCTATACTAACTCTAGAAAAGTCCAATTTGTCTCAATGAGTTCAGAACAGGGACAATATGAGAACAAATCACTCCAAAGTTCGTGATGTACCTTTCCTTCTCACAAGAATAGACACTGTGGAACATTATTCTTGGTAGTTGATTTCATCCACTGGAAACTTGACAGAAGGCAGTCACCCATCTGGGAAAACTTTTCCATCAGAGACATATGAGCAGATCTTCTCTCAAGATACTAATCTGCTGTTGGTCTAACAATGTGTCCCTTCGTTCCTCCTGTACTTAGCTGTTATAGTTCCTGTTTCTGTACTCCATTAGTTATGTCCCTGTCCCACTTTGGTTGGGCCTTGCTTACAATGTTTTAGACAGTCTAGTTGATTCACTTCACAAAACTTGTGTTCTGGAAACAACTAATTGCCTTATTAAGCTGCTTCTTTTTGTGTCTCTGTCCCTCATATGTGGTGCAGTGCTAGCAGTTTTCAGAATACAGATCTTGAACATTAAGTTCCTTTTTGCTTCTATTTGACATTTTCTGCAAATAGATAAGTGTTCTCTTCTGGTTGTGTCCTCATTACAGTCTTTTTCGGTGACGTAGATGTGTTTTTCTTTTACTCTAACAAATGCAATTGTGTCTCAAGAACTGTGTTCAATACTTTGTTTGTATGTCAAGTAGCCCTTCAGGTAGTGACTCAGCACAAACTGTCCATAGCTAGATGGCTTATAAAAACAGAATAATAAGTACTTCAGCCAGGGTCCTCTTGTGCTAGAAAGGATGAGCATTACTCCCTCAATGATCTGTTCTAGTGTTGCAAGCACACATGAAGGGAATATTTTTTTTTAATATTATTTTCCTACACTGTCCTTAAACACCACCTAACCAACTGTTTTAAATCCATAGGTAGAATCTCTGGCTACATCCTGTCCAGAAGAACTGCAAAAAGGAAATGTACTAGCTTGGCCAGATTTCCTGCCAGGAGTTGTTGGAAGAGTGAAGATAGATTACAAGAGTATATTTTGTGCTGGTTAGAACTTTACTTCCTAGAACCCATTTTTTTTTCTAAACAATACTGTAAGAGTTTTTTATGGGGTCAACTAACTAGCTTGCAGCCTTTGCTTTACTAACCTTGAATAAATTATTTTGATAATTTGACAGTTAGAACATGCAGTCCTTCATTCTTCAAATTCCAGGGTTTTGTAACAAAAGTTCATTGAAATCTCTGACAAAAACTTATTGCTTCCTGAATTGAGATGGGAAGAGAGTGAACATGGTGCTGGATCAAAAAACAAACAAAAAAAACACACACACAAAAAAAAAACAAAAACAAAAAACAAAAACAAAAAAAAACACACAAAAAAAAAAAAAAAACAAACAAAAAAAAAAACAAACCAAAAAAAAAACAAAAAAAAAAAAAACAAAAAAAACCCCCACACAAATAAAACCCAACAACAACAACAACCAAAAAAACCCTGCCTTTTATTCTAAGAATAATTGTATGGTATTAAAATACCCGCTGCCTCTTTGCTTCTCTTTCTGTAGATTCCTTTTCTGATTTTTTATGTTGATGACTCTCAAACCCTTTCAACCCAAGCGGAATGTAGCATGCATAACATTTCCAAAGGCTTTTTCCTGGATAAGCTTATATGGGGTCAAACAATCACATAACCTTATTTATTCATTTCAGCACATAGCTGTACCTCTTAGTGTATGCGTATATTTTGTCCACAGATTGTCCATCTTTGCAAGGATCCATACCACATCTGCGGGCCTCTTCTGCTGATTTAAAGCCAGGGTCAAAAGTGAGCCTTTCCTGTGACCCAGGATTCCAGATAGTGGGAAACTCTGTTCAGCATTGCCTTAACCTGGGACAGTGGACACGGCCTTTTCCCCGATGCGAAAGTGAGTTGTCTCAGTGGGCTGGCAGGATTAGGAAACCCTAGTGTTTATTTGGATCCTGTCACTCTTCATGGTCTGGTTTTTTGCAGCTGCTGTGCACTTGAATCCATCTATGTTACAACACCATGTTACATATATGCCTGAAACTAAATTCCTGTTTTGCTGAGCAGAAACTGTATCATGATCAAGTTTCTACATGTTTTTCTAATGCCCATGGGTGTTAGAGGAATCAGTCCATTTGGATCAGCAATCTGGTACTTTCCTCCCCAGTGGCATCAGGAGTGTGGCAGTTGCACAAGTGTGAGAGTTTCTCCACTCCCAAAGGTCTCTCCCCTGGTAGAGGAGGCCATTCTGCAAAAGTCCTCATTAGGAAGGAAGGCAGACTGGACTCTTGGTTGTTCTCGTTTTTCAGGTTGTTTACTGTTTTCTTATCAGCAATTTCAGCACACCAGGATTTACACCAGCTTAGCGTGCAGGAGAACAGACACCAAAAGGAGCCAAACATGAGGAACCAGGGCTCTTTTAAAGATAATTCACCCAATTATCACCTAGAACGTACATTATTTCTATTTTCCTACCAATAACCAACTAAACTATTCATGTAGGCCTTGAGTGCAGCAGATTCTAGCCAGTCGTTCTGTACCTCGAACACTGCAGAATGTGGAGCAGGTGAAGGAGGAAGAAGCCTAAAAATAAAAAGGATCCTCCATCTTGTATCTATTTACTTACTATACTAACAAACCCAAAATCTAAATTTCTCACCCTGTGATAAATGACATACTATGCTATTATCTAGTATCCTTGTGAATTTGTTTCACCACAAAGCCTAGGAAGCCTTTTAACCTTCCTTTGAATATTAAAGGTAGTGTTTGTCAGGGGGTTTGACCCTTCGAAACATGCAGGGATATATTTTCTGCATTTTGGACTCCAACACACAGGAAATTCTAGAATATAATTTTTAGATGTGATTTTTAGTTGTCACTGAGGATGTCTGGTTTGAAGTAGAAGCCTTGACTTGAGTAATTTCTTTAAAGGCAGCAGACATTTCTGTTAGGACTTGGAAGTCATCCAAGATTTACAGGATTTTTTCAAAGAAACTGAGATGTATGCATTCAGGCTGCCAAGTTTCTTTCAATTCTAAGATTCCTGCTCCTTTCATTTGGTCCTCCTCTGTTGTGACTGTGCATATGACTGCAGTTGCTTGTGTGGGAGCTGATTACATTTACCATTTCAGCAGAATAATAGATTAGCTCCAGAAGTAGATATTGCATAATCCTATAATTTGTATGAAGTTTGAAGAAAATCATCAAATTTGTTAAAAAATGCCTTTTTAAATAGTTTGATCTAGATTTTAATATCTTCCTCTTTATTCAATTGTTTGTAGCAGAAGTCCACAGTCCATCTCATTTTCTTTGTGAAGAACATGCCCATGATGATTTACCCAAAAGCAAGTCCTGCTGGGCAGAAAGAAAGTTCACTGGCAGAGACAACTTTCTACTTTCTTTGTGTGATATCAGTGACAATCCACCAGAATCCTGCTAGTGTTTCTGATTTCTCTACATTGGGCCAAGCACTTTTACCTGCTGAGCACAGAACTGAGACAGAACAGGGCTGCCCTGCCACAGACAGGCTGAGTGGATGTAGGCCAGATTCACCCACTGGCCTTTACTTTCAAGGTACCTCTTCCACGAGTACCTGATGAATGAAAGTTATTTGAAGATACCTATTTCCTGCATAATGAGCTACAGGTTTATACTAATGGTGTAGGCCTGAAAAGGTACTGACTGAGTCAGTCTCAGTCTAACCACCGTCTTCACCCATCAGGATCCTTTTCCTCTTCTTGGTCCTAAATACCCTCAAAATCACAGATGCCTGAGAACCTGTCTTTTTTAGAGGCTCTCCAGCTCTATTCTTCTCATCAAGTAGTTGGCCTCCATTACCGTAGGCATTAAATTCTTGTGTGATCCTTGCACGCAGCTAGGGGACTAGGACTTCCTATAACCTGCGTAGCTACCAAGATGAGCATGTATTTGTTGGGAAAAGTTCAGGCCTTTTTGATTGAGATAAAGATGAACAGAAGCAACTGTGCTAGAATGAATTAAATCCTCTGGCAGGCAGGGTCAGGGATGCCTTCTGCTGGAATGACTGGAGTCAGATGGGCTTATTTACTATAGTCTATCTAGGAGATGCCCAGGTTTGTATGTGAGGTCAGTTCCAATATCTCCATCATTCATCCACTCCCTTGTGTCAGGCCAGTACTGTAACTCTTAGCAGACTCTGTTGGCTATTTTTGCTGTGTTTAAACACAGCAATCCTGAGCTTGCTTTTCAGCAAGAGAAAATAACCTCCAGTAAGGAAAACTCAGTTTTCCTTTTACTTTATAACTCACCAAGGAGCATTTCTTATCAGAAGTGTTCTGTGACTGAAGGGCACGTGCTCAGATCTCAGCCACAAATGTCTCTTCCAAAGCTAGCAAAATTTTCTTGGCAGGAGCTGAAGAGTCCTGCTAATAGTCTTATTGAGAAATGCAAGACGAGAAAACAAGACCCTCCACTAGACCTGGAACGGATTAGCTACTTCAGACAAGGACTGGGCCCTCTTGATAATGGGATTGTACTGCTGCAGAGACAAAATATGCAGTAGTGGCTCTCATGTGGAATTATTCTGAAGGTAATCTGTGTTTGTTCTGCTAATGCCTGTGCCCTCCTCTCACCCATGTTGCAGGAATCAGCTGTGGAGTGCCTCCAACTTTAGAAAATGGATTTTATTCAGCTGAGGACTTTTTTGCTGGCAGTACTGTTACCTATCACTGTAACAGTGGCTACTATTTGTTGGGTGACTCCAGGATGCTCTGCCTGGACAATGGAAGCTGGAACAGCATTTCACCATCTTGCCTTGGTAAGATGTGCCATACATTTGACTGCATGCACTGACAATCTTATACTTGTCCTGTGCTCTTAGGTTTGAGTGGACTTTCGTTCTGAAATTGTGGAGGTTAGCCATAGTCCCAATGTCATAATCCAAAATATTCACTTTTCTAAAATGCTATGCTCAGCCTTATGTGAAACCAAAACTACATTCTGTCACCATTTTCTGTCCATTGTCTTGTATACCCCACATCCTGCATTTATCAAACATACATGAAATATAATTATAAGCCTGTATTCCACTCCCAGCCTTTCTCCTTCCACATCTTCGCATTCAGTGCTTTTGACCTGTGCATCTCATTTTCCAGCATGCTCTCAGTTTCTCTTGCTCTCTGACCAGGTTCTTTTAGATATTTCACACATGGACATTGTAGTTTTAATGTCAGATTTACTCACGTGAAGACAGTGGATGCTGCACAGGATTTTTGATCAAGTAGAGTGATACAAAATGTACTGCATAGCACAATAGAAACAAATTACTTAACAAAATACGACAATTGTAATACACAGTTTAGGCACAATTCCAGTGTGTTTCCCATTATCAAGCTCTATAATAAGATCACCATAATGACCTTGCACATCCCTAGTAGCTGGGAATGAATGTGTGGGTTAAGGTCAGCTCAAACCCACTGGTAGTTGTCTGACATACACACCTCATGTTGACCATGTATTCATTTCCACTCCTCCATGCTGCTCTGGATAACTCAGGAAGACATTCACACTCTTTAATGAACTCACAGAGAAGCATTTACACTGCCAGTTGATCCACTCAACTATTAATTGGTGTTTACCAAAAGAAAGGCCACTTTACTGTCTCCTAGTCCCTGAAGTTAATGGGCAGATTACCTCTGCCAGTGTTCTCTGAGCCTTTTTTCCATTGTGGGGTTTTTTCTGGTGAGTCACACATGCCTGCCAGCAAGCAGCTTCAGCATCGAGAGGGCTGGGAGTGTGCTTGTGGACACAGTTCATACAGTTCATACGGTTCCCACACTGTAACTAACTAACTTGCTGGTCAGCTGGGTCTGATGTGCCAGGTGCTGTTGCACAAGCTGAACAGTGTGACAGGCTGACATTATACTGTGTACGGAGGACTAGGCTCACTGGTCTTGCAGGGCCATGACTCTTGCTGGATTCCTCTACCTAACTGTACTTGGATCACTGCATCCAGGTTGTACTGGATCTTAGCCATGCCTCAAATGGGAGTTGCACAGTAAAAAATTGGCAAGATTTGTGTTTGGTTTGACTCCTAATTCTTTGCAGGTATAGCACAACATTTTTTTCAGGCAAGACAAGCAAAAGAAAAGCCAAAAGTTCTGGCTTTTCAGTTCTGCCAAAATTCACTTTGGAGTAGGATCCATCTAGTTTTATAGCATTCTGTCCAGCAACACTCCTTCAGAATCTACAAACGTCATCACAGGAGCTTCAAGGCTGTCCAAATAGTTCAACTTCCCTGCGGCAGGAGTCACAATGTTCAGAAGAAAAATCCTGTGCCCCACCTTTCATCTTCTTTGTCTCTCTTAAAGCAGAGTAATGGGAAAATGAAAACAAGAGTGGATTTGGCACCCTGACCCACCATTTACCTTTCTGAGTCATGCTTCAGGGAGGTGCTAACAAAACTTGGTACACCTATGCCCTGAAGCATTCCTTTTGTTCTATTAGGGTCTGATTCACAGTGTACTTCCACCCCATTGGAAGTCTCTTGCCTTCCAAGACATTACAGAAGAATCAGTCATTCCAGTTCTGCTGTGGTGGCACTTTGCATTCTCCTGCTACTTGTGTAATTGTCAACTGTTTTAGTATTAATGTGCAGCTGTCGTTCTGCATATCAGAAAGAAACTCCTTTTATTTTCAATGTGTTGTCTTTTCATGCCGATCAGACTCTTCCGCAGTGAAGAATAAACCCTCCAATTCAGTAAATTGTCTTACTTTTTTAACCAGTGCTTTTTTACTGGAAATGGGCAAAGAACACAAACTGTGTGTCTGCATGGTATACCTAGATCAACAGGTCCTCTAACAGGGCATTTGGATGAAGAATTGTTCTACCGCTCTCTAACAGCCTGAAAAAATCACATTTATAGAGAGAGTATAAACCCTGATGCCAGCACTTTTCAATTAGCTACTTTGAAATTGACTCTTGGCAATTTTGACTCATGGTGTTCACACCAAGGACATTTCCTTACTGTCAAGATTAAAAGATTTTATGAGGTATTCTGGAGTGAGGGGTGTGTTTTTTTGGGTTGTTTTTTTGTTTGGTTTTTTTTGCTGAATAGTACCAAACTACATGGATCATAAAATATCAGTTGAGATTTTTAGGTGCTACTATCACGTAAATAGTTAATTGTAATAGCTAATATATTTTTAATTAATTTTAACTTTTCTGGCAGCTGCAGACTCTTCTTGGGCCCAGTCTAATTCTATTCATCAAAGATGGGGCTCTAATATTTTTAGAGTATTTCTCCTCTTGACTAAGTTTTTCTGTCTTATAAGTAGGAAGGTTGAGATATAGATGATTTCCCAAACAGGAGTTTAATGCAAAAATCCTTCCTCGGAGTGTCTGCCAGACTAGTAGTAATGATAGATACAATATCTCTTCTTTTGCAGTTTGGAAACCAGATACTTTATGTGGAAGTAGTGACTGAAGGTTAATAAGATTTATCTCTGATTTTCTCATGTTGTGCAATACTGCAGACTAAATTATAATTAAAAATTTTAATAAAACATTACAGTGAGTTATAAATATTTTTTAAATATTAAGTATTTTTACCAATGGATCAAAAATGCGATTGCAATAAGTAATTTTTAATTATACTACCTGAAGAAATTCCTCTTGACAATAAGACAGAAATTTAAAGCAAATGTTTGCTACAAGTAACACACAAGAGACATGGGTTTTGTGGGTTTGTTCTGTTTTTCTCACAGATGTTGATGAATGTGCTGTTGGATCAGACTGCGACGAGCATGCATCTTGTCTCAACACAAACGGATCCTATGTTTGCACTTGCATCCCTCCTTACACAGGAGATGGCAAAAAATGTGCAGGTATGGGAAAGAAAAACATCCAGCTAGCCTTTCCAAGATTCTGTATAGGCCAGTATCCTGCCTTCCAGTTGCCAGACAATAATTGATATCTAGGACAGGCATGCTTTCGTCTCCAGGTCAGTTTAGTCTGGATGAGTGTGCGATAAAGTGTCTCCTTTTGTTTCTTGGAAACTCACCTCTCCATATGCATGCAGCTGTCATTGGGATTCTGCTCCAGGACATACACACATGCAAAAACCTTACTGCACACAAGACCTGGGAAGGCCACAGTGTTTCACTTCTCAGACCAGAGCTGCGCAGTGAAGAAATATTTTTAAACAGACTTCTTTTTGCTGCCTGTGGAAATATTAAACAAGCTTATTTTGGAACAAGGTTATTCTTGGTAACGAGACAGTGGCATAGGTTGGAATAAAAGGTAGGTGTGTGG
The DNA here is from genome assembly GCA_032173965.1 of Sitta carolinensis. Taxonomy (NCBI): domain Eukaryota; kingdom Metazoa; phylum Chordata; class Aves; order Passeriformes; family Sittidae; genus Sitta; species Sitta carolinensis. The sequence goes on from CM063313.1 coordinate 55,193,737, forward strand.
TTTTCATATTCAGGGATGGACATGCTGGAATGGGCTTTCCCTCACAGAGGGAGAAATGACTGTAAGATGTGTTTGCTTCTGATAATGAAAGTAGACTCAGTTACAGAGGGCTCTTCCATGCCAAGATTAGCTTACTTGCTTGAGTCTTCAGTGTCTGTCACTTAACATATAAAACAGAAAACACTGTAAACTACTTATGAATGTTTTCCATGTGCTTTGCCTTCCCACTTTCAGCAAATCCCCAAGGGTATCTCCTGCAGCTTGTTCACAAAACCTGACACTTAATTATATTATTCGTAGTTTCTCTCTTCCTCCTCAGAACCCGTGAAATGCCATAATCCAGGAAATCCAGATCATGGCCATTTATATGGGGATACTTACAGCGTTGGCAGTCAAGTAACATTTTCCTGTGAAGAAGGGTTCCAGCTGACAGGAGCAACAAAACTTACTTGCATGGAGTCCGGAGAGTGGAGCCACCCAATACCCTATTGTGAAGGTGTGTTTCCTGGGGAGAATGCCTGCTGAGGTGTGGCTTTAACACTAGAGAGATGGGAGGAGTAAAGTAGTAGTGAAGAGCCTTTACAGACCGTGGCAGCTTATGAAATCCTGTCCTAGCAGATCTGGATCTCAGTGTCAAAGTCTTTGTTTCCTTAAGTCATAAGCACACGTGTCAAATTTGTAGTGGTACCCTCTTACACAAATTCTCCAGTGCATCAGAGTTACAGACTCAGTCTAATGCAAACATTAGAAGCGTTCTTCTAATTCTAATTCTTCTCCACCTAGATTAAAAGCAGCCAGAAAGGACAGGCTGATGCATGTACATAGTCATGGTATAATAGCAGAAACTGTTTCTTTAGAAAACCGAAACAAATGAGGTGAAGCAGCAGGTAAAGTGAAGAGTTGACAAAGACTGTCTAAGCAAAAAAACAATTACTTTGTCTATAGAGAGGTAGATATAGATGTAGGTATAGATGATATAGATATAGATATAGTCCTCTTGATAGTGAAGCCTGTGCTTTGTAGAGCAGTTATAACTACGTACTTCCAATTAGTTCAGTTTCTCAGTAAGGTGAATTCAAATAAAGAGTCCGAAATGTCATTTACAGCTTAGTCAAGGAGTCATTGTTACCTTAGGCTTTATACTTCTTCAAATATTTTCAGAGAAAACAAAGCAAATCCTAATTTTCTGTTCATTTTTGTTTGTGTTATATCAACTTCTCTTGTATTCCTGTCTTTTTAAAGCTATATCCTGTGGTGCTCCAGTTATTCCAGAGAACAGTGCCATTTTTGGCTCAAATTTTACATACCGTAATAAAGTGGTCTACAGGTAGGAATTCAGTATGTTTGAAGTATTAATAACTGATAATCTAGCAGCAAATAAGAGTATGGCTGAATTGAGAGATGGGTTGAAATGGAGAGGAGCAAGATGGGATTAAAATAATGTAAAGACATTTGATTATAGAGTGACTGTTCATTAGCAGAGCTGAATGTTTACTCCAGTACTAATTCTCTATTCCCTGAAAAGAAAGGTGGTTTATGCAGGTGTAGATGATGAGAAAAAAAGGGTGGCTGATTATGTTGTGCATGTTGTGCATTATGCTCTGTGTTTGATAGCACTTCTTTTCTTCCAATGCAGATGCAATGATGGATACAACTTAGTGGGTGAAAAGGAAATTTTGTGCCTTGCTAGCGGCATTTGGAGTCACTCTCCCCCCTCCTGTGAAATGGTGATGTGCCCTAGCCCACAGGATATCAGCAATGGAAAATACACACTCAGTGGCACAGCCTACCTTTCCTCTGTATCATACACCTGTGACAATGGATATAGGTAAATGCACCAACATGCCTGAGCCAAATGCAGGTGGCATGCTTGTTAGAAGGTCTGACTTATATCTGAAAGAGACAAAGCTGGGATCATTTCTCAGAACGATAAAGTACTAAAACAGAATTCAAAAAGGCATCTTTATGCCTTGAGGGTACTTCCTGTGTTTTATCCTCAACTGGAGCAGTTCAGAAAAGTCACTCAGGATTTACTATATACATATGTAATGCTTTCATTTTACCATCAAGCTTATAAAAATATTTTGAATATTCAGAAAAAAAGTTTTCATTATTTCTGAAAGTTCTCATTTGTCTTTGAAGATCATTATACCTCTACAACTGTAGTTCCTATATTTGTGAAATTACTTTACAACACCTTTTGTGAGGGAACTTTTTGGAATTTACTAATTTACTCCTTGAACTCTTTTTACTAGTAATTTATTCTAAGGTTTTGTTCTGATTTACATTTGTAAGCAATTATACTGCAAACATATTTTTTACGTGCTGCAATGTGTAATTGAAGCATGTTAAATGTAATTAAAAATCATCACATTAATTCAAGGATGTGGCTGTACATGCAGGTTTCTGCCTCCCCTGATTCCTGCTTGTACCTTTAGCAGATATACTATGACAGAAGTGGTCCCATATGGATCTGTTTAGAGATGATTTTTTTCTACATATTCCTGCTGCAGTCACTTCCTTGTCCAGATGCAGGCATATAGGTGAGGTATGTTCATTTGGTGAATGTTTTAATTGTGTTGCTTCAAATGTATAGCTCAGCTGCAGTTCAGTGAGGCGTTAAGTCATAGATTCACATTGCAGGCTTATCTGTACCCCTCTAAACCAGGCCTTTTACCAATACCAGTGAGATTTTTGACTGTGGACTTTGGACATATAGGTAGCAAATATCACATCAGTTTTGACCCTTTGTTTTTACCTGTCTCCCACAGCTTGGTAAGAGAGGTCCTCTCTACTGTGGTTACCACTCCAGAGGAAGCCCTCTCAAACATCGTCTATTTTATGCATTATTTCTGGACCCAGTCTATTCTGCCAAGTGCCTCTTAGGTGTTTTTAGTCTTAAACATATTGCCACGGGTAGGCAAACCCCTACTTCCCTGACAAGGGCCTGTGCCAAATTTGTCAAAGCATTACAGGTCAATATTCTTTTCCATTAACTTATTTCAGTCAGCTAAACATAGGGGTCTAATACCATTTGAGACCAATCTGTAGGCAATCAGACACTCCTGTGCAGGGCTCTCAGATATGATGTGGGCCCTGCAGGGAACCCACAGACAGCTGACATAGCTGGAGGCAAAAGGTTTCACCCAGGGTGTCTCAGAGTGTTGCACGCTCTGTTCAGATATCCAAGTCACACCCTCTGAACCAGTCATGTTTCCTCAGCTAAGGAAACCAGAAAATACCATCAACTTCAAATGTGTGTGGCCATTCACTCAAGCAAAATCCTTTACCTCTTGAAGGAACCGAATGCCTTTTTGTGAACAAACTTGAATTGGAGCATTACCTTCAGTGTCCTGGGTGAAGATAGTGTTTTAAACCCTTGAGTGAATCAGGTCTCAGGCAGAGGCCTAGTTGCAAATCTCAAGATTGGCATGTTGTTGATGGTGTACAAGTAAATTTTTAAGCTTAAACAATTGCTTACTTCTTTTGTGCTCTAAGATGGGCAAAGCTACAGCAGAAATTGTGTGTGTCTGCACAGAGCATTGAGGTTCCACACAAAAATGGGTGGGATTCTGGCCTCTACTGAAGTCAGTGGGAGAGTCTCCTTAGTTTCACTGGGGCCAGAAAGCAAAGCAGCTCTTTCTCCATCCCTCACCCATAATGAAATGGCGGCCTTAACATTTATCTTTGTGTCTCAGCCTTCAGGGACCTTCTGTACTTGTGTGTGCATCTTCAGGGAACTGGAACAGCACACCACCAGCTTGTAACATTGTGTCTTGTGGATCCCCTCCTGCCATCAAAGATGCAGTCATCAATGGAGATAACTTTACTTTTGGAAACACAGTCTCTTACACGTGTAAGGAAGGGTATGTAGATGAGCACTACTGGATTAATATTCAGGTTGAGTAAAACTGGTGCCCTGTTTCACAAGTCCTTTATAAGTGCACACTAATTCGTTTTTACTTCTTCTGTCATAACTTTTTTGAAGTTAAATGCAATGGAGAGTCTTTTTGTGGGCTGTCAGGTCAGAGACACAGACATTTCTTAAAGTAGTTTCAGGGGAACTGAATACACTCAGGAATCAGTGGGAATGGTAGCAAAATTCAATAGGAAACCCTTTTCCTTGGAGTTACTACAGAACCAGTACTTCTGTGTTAAACTCAAGGCTCTGATCATGGCACATTCTTTATGTCTCATCAGGGTGTAAAAATGCTTTTGGCTCAGTTTAACAACTGTCTGTTGTGGTGTTCTAAATTCTTTTTCCTTAAAATTAAGAATCTTATTTTATTGAGGTGCATTATTTTAAATTTATTTTTATCTACTCTGTAGAGAGAAATTTTCAGACCCTATTTCATCAAAGAGGAGGCTTAGTTTTGATGATATCAAGCATGAAGGTATAATGCTGGACTCTGATCCTGCAAGAACCTTTGCACATGATAATCTTTACAGCCTGTGAGCAGTTCCATAAAATTTATTGGAACTGTTCTGTCTTAGAGGCAGAGCTGGTAGGCGGAGTTTTTGGCAGTTTAGATACAAAGTGACTGGAGGATTTTCTGGTTTTTCTTGGTGTAAAAAGGTAAATTGACAAGATAGCATTTTCCTTATAAATTGGCTTTGCAATGTTACCTGAAACATTATTGAAGCAAAGCACCCTTATTATGTTTTCCAGACTGTATTATGATTTTAAAAGCTACTTCTCTTTCCTGTGCAGGCATTTTTAATGGGATAGGATAGCAGCATTTAAAGACTGTCACAGCTGTCTATCTGCGACAGTGGATCATATTAAACATGGGCACATAATAGGCTCTTTTTCTGGGGTCCAGTCATGAGGCCTTGAAAACAAATCTTGCAAACAAGACAAAGCAGTTTTTCAGATGTTGCTTCAAAATCTGAAGTCTGCAGTTGGAAGTCATTGGTGACTTTGCAGTAGTTATTGCTTCTTTGCTTTTTGTTGAGAGCACACCACAGAGAAAAAATAAAGAAGAAAACAGTCAAAGGTACTGTGAGTACAGTATTGTCTGTTGCATATTTAAGCAACAGGGCTTTAAGTGGAATGATGAGCAGCATGGATTAATGCCTGTCCCTGCATCCCAGAGACAGACTGGAGAACTACAACTAGTGGTATTTGTGTGGTAGAGTTTTATTTTAAACAGTTTCATTGGGTTTTTTTCCACTCAGCATTAATTTTTTAATTTGCTTTCTAATATTTTTTAACAATTAGTTTTTTGGAAGAAGTTATTTTAAAATCGCTATATGCGTTATAGGTAAGAGCATCTCTGGGCAATTCATTAAGAGCTTTCACTTTGCTTGCAAGTGTGTTGCAAGACTGGGACTAATACAGAAACTCAAAAGGCCTTTCTGAGGTTTTCATCTCTTTCTTTTCCAATCAGTTTTGCTAAACAGAAATAGTTTCTGAGTGGGATCATTTCCTTGAGGATTGCATGGACCATCACAGCACAGTACAAGGTTTATTTATTTATTTATAGAAGTGTGAGCCAAAATGGAAGTTCAGAAATGCTAATTGAATGGGCAGATGAGAGAGAGGCAATATGCACAAGGTGCGCTAGGATAATCCATCATTGTGATACCTCACCCATGGACATTTAGGCTTGAAGATTTTCCTTTTAAATTTGATCAAAGCTCTTTTAAAGGATCCTGTTCTTCTGGGGTTCTAGCAAACAAGCTCATTCTGCAAGGGCTTCAGGAAACCTTAGATAAAGTTTGACAATGCTTGTCTTTTAACTTCCTATGTGATTTCTTTATCCACAGTTACACATTAGTTGGCCCTGAAACCATAGAGTGCTTAGCCAGCGGCAAGTGGAGTGTGAGCCACCAGCAGTGCCTGGCAGTATCCTGTGATGAGCCACCCCATGTGGAAAATGCATCACCAGAGAGTGGTCACCGCCTCTTTGGTGATATAGCTTATTACTTCTGCTTGGATGGTTACAGCCTGGCTGATAACTCTCAGCTGCTTTGCAATGCAGAAGGGATGTGGGTGCCTCCAGAGGGCAGGAGCATGCCCCACTGCATAGCTGATTTCTGTGAAAAGCCATCCACCGTCTCGTACAGCATCCTGGAGTCCATTAGTAAAGCCAAGTTTGCAGCTGGCTCTGTCGTGAGCTTCAAGTGCATGGAAGGCTTTGTTCTGAACACGTCGGCCAAGATCGAATGCCTCCGAGGGGGCCAGTGGAATCCTTCTCCTCTGAGCATCCAGTGCATCCCCGTCCGCTGCGGACAGCCTCCCCACATTAGCAATGGCTATGCCAGTGGGTCCAACTACAGCTTTGGAGCAGTGGTGGCTTACAGCTGCAACAAGGGGTTCTACATCAAGGGAGAGAAGAAGCGGACCTGTGAGGCCACTGGCAACTGGAGTGGCAGTTTGCCCACATGCCATCCAGTGTCCTGTGGAGATCCGCCGCTGCTGGAGAATGGCTTTATTAAGGTACAGAATGAGTTTCCTCATCTGCCTGGTACCATGCCAAGCTGAATATATCTTCACAACTGTTGCTGTTGGGGTTTTCTTTCTTCTGTTTTGCTCTTCTGTTAAAATTGCGGAAGTACATGATTGGATAGAATAAGGAAAGGGAAAAGCAGGTGGGTTTGCAGCATAATTTGTCTCTGAAAAGCACAAATGGGATTTCCTATCATAAAGTGGGTTATCAGTTAAGAGACTCAAGATGCCATATGACATTCAATTGATTTCCTTAATGTCTTATTCTTCATTTGCTTGGTTCTTGGGTAGCTTTCATGTGCTTTCTGGAGATGATTGAAGTACTGATGCCAGCTCACAAGCCTTGCTTTTTTCACTGCTATGAAAAAGAAATATGATATGCAATAGATAAAGCACCTTGAGATAATTGTCTTCTTTTGATCCTAGCACATTTCTTTACTGAACTCAGAACTTCCATTCCATTATCAAAGTAAATTGCAACAATGTATTTTGCTTTGGTGCACAAGAATAATATTGTGGTAAGGAAGATCAAAAACACTATTATAAAGATTGAACACTGAATTTTTGAAGCATTTTTCTTCTGAACATCCTCTTCCTTCCTTAAATCCAGGCATTTAAGATACCAGGATACCAGATACCAGGTTCACCAGCTACCAGGGAATCTGTATTTGCTAAATTTGGAGAGTGGAGGTTTACATTCCAGTTCCTGCATGGGTTTCCAGCAGTAATAGCAGCAATTTCTGTACAGACTCCCACACAGATGCATCTTCTAATTAATGCATTAATGCACAAGACTTTGTTTTGTCTTCCTTAGGTAGGATCACTTCTTCATATATTCATTACAGTTGGAGAAATTTTTAATGCCTCAGTCTGCAACTCTGAGGTGCTCGTCAGCTGCCTGCTCAAAGCCCTGAACTGCATATGTGGCATTTATAAATGCCTCCTAGTAGCAGTAGATTTGAAGGCTTCAACCTTAGATACACCTAGAACCAAAGAATTGTGACAACAATAGGCCATTTGATGGCAGCTTCCCCTGATCCATTGTTTTTCCATCTTCCTTTCCACACCTATTTTGTTCTCATGGGTCAGGAAGGGAGAAAACAGAGGAATTCTTTTCTAGCTTTTTATCTTTTAAGCCTTGAATTTTTTGTTTTCTTTTGGAAGTGGTCTCAGATTTCCTGAAAACTGCACCATTTGTGGCAAGATATTTTGTGACAGTTTCTTGCTTTCATTCCTTGTGAGACAGTCAGGGATTCAGCTAAAGCTAGACCAGGAGAACACAAAAATTAAATCAGTCTCCTATTGCCCAAACCATTCATCTTCATTTCAGACATGTCTCTGTCTTAACTGTTTTCCAGAACACCACTGGACACTTCTTTGAAAATCAGGCAAATTATCAGTGTGACTCTGGTTACCAAATGGTTGGGAGCCCAGTATTTATCTGCCAAGCAAATCGGCAATGGTACAGTGAATCACCTCCTTACTGTGCTCCCCTCAGCTGTGGAAAACCACCATCCATCCAGCATGGCTACTCCAAGGGAGAAACTTTTGATATGGGCTCCAAAGTTGAGTTCTTCTGTGACGAAGGCTATGAGCTCATTGGAGATGTTTCATGGACATGTCAAAAGTCTGGGAAGTGGAGCAAAAAGCAAAGCCCTAAATGTGTGCCAACAAAATGTCCAGAACCACCCCTGGCAGAAAATCAGCTGGTCTTGAGAGAAGTGTCTTACCAAGTTGGTGTTGTACAGTTCTCCTGCAAGGAAGGTTATGTTTTGCATGGCTCCTCTGTCCTGAAATGCTTGCCCTCCCAGCAGTGGAATGATTCCTTTCCCTTCTGCAAGGTTGTACAGTGTTCTGCACCTCCCTATATCCCCTTTGGGGACCCCTTGACTTCATCCCTTCATTTTGGCAGCACTGTGAAATACATCTGCGTGGATGGGTTTTTGCTGAAGGGTGAGTCCACCATCAGATGCCAGGCTGATGGCTCATGGAGCTTGCCTTTGCCAGAATGTATTCCTGTGGAGTGTCCTCAACCAGAAGAAATTCAGAATGGGATAGTTGATGTGCAGGGCCTCACCTTCCTTAGCACAGCCCTCTACACATGTAAACCAGGTTTTGAACTGCTAGGGAACACAACTGTCCTCTGTGGAGAAGATGGGCAGTGGCTTGGGGGAAGGCCAGTTTGCAAACCTATTGAATGCCCAAGGCCTAAGAAGATTCTCAATGGCAAATACTCATTCACAAGTTTCCATTATGGACAGACAGTTAGGTATTTCTGTGACAGAGGTTTCCAGCTCCAAGGGAAGGAAACACTGAGATGCCTAGAAACAGGAGAGTGGAGTACAGAGGTTCCCTCTTGCAAGGCCATAAATTGCCAGCCACCTCAACCCATTGAGAATGGCTTTGTGGAGGGTGCAGATTATAGCTACGGGGCCATGGTCATTTACAGCTGTGTGCCAGGCTTCCAGCTGTCAGGCCTTGCCATGCAGACATGTGAAGAATTGGGATGGTCTGGCTCCACACCAACCTGCCTTCCAACAGACTGTGGCCTGCCTCCTCACATTGACTTTGGAGAGTACGTGCAGTTGAGACAGCGGGAAAGACATTCTGACCAGGAGGGAGTTACAGAGAATCCCTCCCTTTCACATATGTTGCTGGCTGACAACATGAAAGACTTCAAAAGTTCCTTGAAGGAGGACAGTGCAATGCAGCTCACCACTTTCTTATTTGGAACTATCATCTTATACACATGCTACTCTGGCTACGAGCTGCTAGGAAATCCTGTTCTAGCTTGCCAGGAAGATGGGGCTTGGAATGGCACTGCCCCTGCCTGTGTTTCAATAGAGTGCACCTTGCCATCCCCCCTGGAGAACGGTTTTTTGCATGTGACAGAGAAAACTCTGGGTAGTGCAGTGCGGTACACCTGCAGGCCAGGATTCACACTGGTTGGCTCTGACACACGGCTCTGTTTGCCAAGTCGGCAGTGGAGTCACACTGCTCCTTACTGCAAAGCAATTACGTGCAATTCACCTACCCAGCTTTTGAATGGGAAGATAAGAGGGCAAAACTACACATATGGGAGTGTTGTCTACTATGAGTGTGATCCTGGTTATCAGTTAAATGGCCCCACAGAGAGGAGATGCCAAGAGAGCCAGAAATGGGATGGCAGTGAACCAATCTGCATTCCTGTTTCCTGCAGCCCACCAGCAGTTTTGGAGAATGGTCAGGTAACTGGAGAGGACTACACATTCCAGAGACATACAGAGTATAGCTGCAACGAAGGTTTCCTGTTACATGGTGACAGCAGTAGAGTCTGCCTTGCAAATGGAAGCTGGAGTGGAACCACTCCAGTTTGCACAGCTGTGACCTGCCCTGTGCCATTGCCTCTTCCCAATGGGAGAACTACTGGCTCAGATTTCAGCTTTAATAAAGAAGTGTCCTATCACTGCAATGAAGGTTATAGCCTGAAAGGAGCATCTACACTTACCTGCCAGAGTGGTGGTACCTGGGACTCAGAAGCTCCGCACTGTGAACCAGTCATTTGTGGACCTCCTGAAGACATCTCCCATGGCTTTCTGAATGGCTCAGCCTTTACTTATGGGGAATTTGTCCACTATATATGCTTTCCTGGTTATGAGCTGCATGGCAATCCCTTACGGCAGTGTCTGTCCAATGGCTCTTGGAGTGGAAGCCTTCCGTCTTGCCTACCCTGTCTCTGTCCTACACCACAGATTCAAAATGGAGTGGTTCTTGGTACTGATTTCAGCTGTGGGATAAGTATCCAGTTTCAATGCCTGGAGGGTTTCAAACTGCTGGGGCCTTCTGAAGTCACCTGTGAGGCAGCCGGCAAATGGAGTTCTGGGTTTCCTCGCTGCGGACAGATTTCCTGTGGTGCTCCACCCATCATCCCCAACACATTTATCAATGGGAGCAGCTCTGAAGATGAGAACACGATCATCTATACCTGCCTGACAGGTTTTGTCATGAAGGGGGATCCAGAACTGACTTGTGTAGAGACTGGTGTGTGGAAGAAGCCATACCCAAGCTGTGAGCTCTTAAGCTGTGGCCCTCCACCATCTGTCCCAAACGCTGAGGTTCTTGGGAACACTTACACCTATGGAAGTAAGGTCCAGTACAGGTAAGGATGATGCTGCTATTCTGTTTTCCTTAAAAGTCCCTGAAGGAATAAAGATGGAAGCTCCATGTACCCTCAGTTAGTTCAAGTTTCTACATACTCAGACTGACAAATCCCACCTTGCCATGCACTTTATGAAATATTATTTAGATCACTCATGAAAACTCCAGAACAGCGTTTCAGCCTGTTGAGCTGATGCCTCTAATGTCTTTAATTTCCCATTTCCATTTGCTTTCTTATTTTCCTCCTCTGAAGCACTGGTTTCAACATATAGGTTTTGTTAGCAGGTGACAGCAACAGTCAGCAGGGTGTGCAGATTCTCTCCTCTTGGCATTGCATTTATGCTTTGCTTCTGTTTCAGGTGCCTGTTGTAATACAAAAGGCTGAAATGCCTCTTGTCCCATTTTTTGCACTGCAGCACCATGCTGTCTGGAGCACTGGAGCAAGTTACTGCTTTGTCAGATTGAAAAACAGGGTTTTTTTTAATTTCCTGAAGTGTATAGACTGCAGATCTCTTTCTCCAAGATGAAGAAAGCCTTGGACAAAGGGGAGATACATTTTTGACTGTAAAAGCAAATAATGGTATGGGACAGAAAAGGGACAGAGGTGGCAGGTGGGTGACTTGAACAGTATCAGTCATTCCCATACAACAAGGGAAGGGAACATTCCTTTCAAACAAGGTGAAGGAAGTACTTTTGCTGCCATTCCACAAATAAACCCACTAGTGCAAGCCAGTTGAGTTGTTCTTGGTAAAGCACCAATGAGTCAGCCTTAAATGTCTAAGCAAATGGTCTGTGGTCAGGCTAGAGCTTGGTTTGTTCTTGGAAGAAAGTGAGATCATCTTTAGAATTACTTGGTGCTCAAACACTCTCTTTACCTCACCAAAGGCCCTCCTAGCAAAGAGATGGGCAGTGTAGGAGCTGCACTAAAACTTCCAGTACTAAAACTTCTGTGTACTAAAGCTACCAACTCATTTTCCATTGTGATGCTGCAGCAGCATTAAACAACTGGAAATGAAGTCTGAAGTCTCCAGCTCTTGCAACAGAATGAATTCAGTCCAGACATACTTCTTACAGGCTTACCTTGACATAATAGAAAAATCTAAGAGGTACTTATGCAAAACTAATGCTGAAAAATTACTGTTCTGACTTTTTACTTTATGTGTTAGCTCATTCCTAGCTGTGTCTCTGTGGTCAGCTCTTCATGCTGTGTTGCAGATGTCTGGAAGGCTACACAATGGCAACAGAAGTGGATGTGTGCACTTGCCAGGAAGATGGACAGTGGTCCTCTCAAAGTATTTCCTGTTGCCCCAGAAAGTGTCCCCTTCCAGGAAATATCACTAATGTAATCGTACTTGGGAACAACTTCACTGTGAACACAAGCATCACTTTGTCATGTGTAGAAGGCTACACTCTGGTGGGAGCAAGCACATCTACGTGCAAGGTACAGTTTTATTAGCACTGTTTTATTCTGCTGCTCTTCTTGAATTCAGGAGTCTTTCTCATACCTTCTATACCTTTTGGCCCTTAGCTGGACACAACAAAAATTTCACAGCATATTCTGCAAAATACAGTATGTTTAGTTGTTTCCCAATATGAACAGTTGTTTTCTGTGTATAGACTTTCACAACTAGAATTTTTTTATTTCTTCTTCCATCAAAAGCTGAGGCTGTCCTTTAGAAAAATATTCATTTTATCACATGCCAGGCGTTAAATCATGTCTGAGCTTTTAAAAAATTATGTCCAAGGATATTTTGAGGACTGAATGCAGAGCTTTTTCTCCAGAATAACAGGCAGCAGACATTTTAATTCACTGTACACCTGTAGAAACTTGAATCCTCTGTTAAAAAACAAACATCTTCATCAATTCCGCTGGTAACCTCCTGCCGCAATAGCTGTGGACAACCTCATCTTAAGTTTGTAAGTAGACTTTTAAAGTCACTAGGTATGCTTATATGAGGAAGACTGAGCATGTGTGGGTTTGCAAAGTCTTTCTTATGAAATGTTTTCCCCTCATTTTGCTGTTTCAAATATCTGTGGAAGTAGGAGTAGTATTTTTGACAAATGTTTAAGTGTTTCTTCAGGTATCAGACTTCCCTTAGTGAGTCAGGGAAGGCTGCTGAAGCACTTAGTCATGGTGTTAGACATTCAACCAGGAGAGAAATGCAAAACATGAAATCAGGCAGATGTAGTTTTAATTCTTCTGATGTGTTCCCTGAGTGATTAGGTGACTTTGCACTGGTGAACTTGCTTTTCCAAGCTTCTTTTCCCCATTTTACCTTTTATTCCTTCTAAGTCTTAAGCTAAGTGTTCCTGCCAAAGATAAACTCCAGTCTATGTTAACATCTTAAAATTGTTACTTAAATTAATGAGTATTATAAAGGATTGAACAGATAATATTATACCTGTACACCCACAGCAACCGGATGCTTCTACTATGATTTTTCTTTTTCAATTAGATTGAATTGCACATATAAAGCAGTGCTGTTACATTTCTAATTACATTTCTTTTTCAGGAAAATGGTGTTTGGATGCCACCATTTTCTGATGACATCTGCAGTCCGGTGTCCTGTGGAACTCCAGAGTCTCCAGAGCATGGATTTGTGGTTGGCACTAAATACAATTACAAAGACGTGTCTCATTATAAATGTGACTCTGGCTATGAATTACAAGTAAGTAAGCTCAAATCTCCAACACTCTTAAGTTGTCATTTTCAGTTCCTGTGTGATTGCTGTGGACTGTCTCGTTCTACCCATAGAAGCCAGGTGTCTGCTGGTTTTGTTGCTGTCTGTAGAAAGTTCTTGGTGTGTTTGGGACAGTCTTTCAATAGCTTAAGGATATAGTTGATGCAAATACAAGAATCCTGTTCAGAAGTATATGTCCAGAAGGTATCTTGCATTATTCGAGTTTTCTTAACTGAAGTCCTCTGCAAATACAGCATTACACATGCTTGTGACCATAAGTCATGGAAGAGTTAGTTTCTCACATACCACTCACTTGACCTGGTTCTCTAGCCAGATTTAGATTGCAGTTTTTTTCTTCCGTCTCGCAGTGTCCCAAGCATTGTGCCTTCATGCCAAAGGTTGTGCCTTCCAGACTCAAAGTTCCTCATAAACTCCACTGCCCTCAGTTCTAAGACATTGCTAGATAGTATTAAAGTGATAGATCAAAGGTGTTCCATTTTGTTCAATGGCAGCTTTATTCCCTGATGGAGGAGGAATCAAAGTTCTTTCCTGTCCATTATTTTTATTTTGGTTTTGTATTGTTTTATATTTGGTTTTATTATGGCTTTTATCCCCACCTGAGCTCTGAAACATCATTGCTTTCCCAGTATCAGGATTCAGGCTAGCAAGTTCAGGTCTGCCTCAGGGGTGTTTTCAAAAGCTGCAGTGAATTCAGAAATGACAGTAGGTTGCTGAGGCACAGCATGATCTCCACTGTGCCCAGGTGATGACAGAGTGAGACATGAGGTGGTGAGGTGTCTCCAGGACAGAGGCTGGCTCTTAGGGCTGGTTTTGTGAGTGCCAAGCAGAGTGCAGGATAGCATTTCCTTTGTACTGTTGTAACACCAGTAATCATTGAGAACTTCATGCATGTAAAATCACCCAGTCAGAAGTTAATTCTCTCAGTCAAGATAAAAATAAGAAGAATATGGAAAATTCTTAGGTAACAATGACTTTAATTTTCATTATGTTGTCAAATATGCAATATCACTGGGGATGAAGATGTTGGTATTTAGATAAAAATATAGAATTGCTGTTTCAAATAATTTTAGGAAGTAATAAACCAGGGTTGTTATACAGTAATAAGTTCTTCCAAGCTTTGTAATCCAGTTTTGCCACCTAGTGTCAAACTCTATCCCTGCTGTAGAAGAGAAGTCCTGCTTTTTTCCTTTGGGGAGCAAAGTCCAGCGGGCATGATGCTGTACAACAACATGTCAAAGAGGGTCTACTCTGTAACGAAAGTACATTACAGCAAGGAACAAAATTAGATATTGTTCTCCATGTCTTGGAATAAAATAAGAATTAAATCCTGGGCTATTAGGCTGTCTATAAACCTTTTATGTAAGAAAGAAATAATGTAATTTATAGGCAAATATAAAGAATGAGTGTTTGGGATGTGGTTAAATTAGCACATCATGTTTATCAAACAAGCTTGTACTGTTGTTGAAAAAATTGCTAGTTGAATTTCCTATGAGTGAGTTCTGAAAGGAGAAAATTTGTCATCACAGCATATTCCTAGGAACAAGAATGATAAAACAGACAAAAAGGATAATACTCCAGAGATATAAGGATAAGAGACCTAACTTTCTGCACAAACTTTTGGTTTTGGTTAAAGAACACCCATCATTTTGCAGAAAGTTCTACCATAAACTCTACTAGCCGACTTAGGCTGTAGCACTTCATTTTCTCTTTACATGTGTGGCACACGGAGAAAAAGCCTCCTCACCTTGCTGGATACTAAAGCTGATGGGAGAAAAAAGTTAACTAAGTTGTTCTCTGAGCATTTTCTGTCATTTCACAGGGTAATGCAGAACGGACTTGCCAAGAAGACAAGCTTTGGAGTGGCACTGTGCCAGTGTGCAGAAGTACGTTCTACCTGAGTCTATCACTTAATGTTGATCAAGGGTGATATCAGACAACAGAAATCACTAATGTTCATTTTGCTTTATAACTCACACTGTCTGCATTAACCTAAGCATTTTTGGTAAGTACCACTGGTAACAACCTGGAAGGGCAGAATTGCTGGCGTGTGCAGGTAGCAGTGTGAAGGAAAGCTCTACACCTTTCTGCCTTGCTCCTCCACAGAAAGGTTCCACTTTTAAATAGTTCTGACATTTGAAGTCATGGGTTCTGAGGTTACTGAGGACCTCTGAATACATTAGTTTCCAGGAGTCACAGGTATTTAGCATCCTTAAATGTAACTCTGTGGATATCATTCTCAAAGGTACTCCACTTCTCTGAGATGTCAAAGATTGCAGTGCTGAAATAAGAGTTTCTACATAAATACTTACATGGACTTCAGTTGTTGGCTGAAAGAGGCAACAGTTTCCTGAGGCTTCCTGCCAGCACAGTCACAATAGGTTTCTTACTTTTAGCATGAAGTGGAAGTACCAAGTATGATTCTGATCTGCTACTTGGGGCAAGCTCCTGGCAATGACCAGAGAACTGCTGTGCTCTTTCCTGTTTCTCAGAGTAAAACCTGTGGAGGAGCTGTGAACAGAACAAGCCATATACATTTTGTTTGATTGGAAAGTGTTGCTTACATTACAGGAATATCATGTGGACCCCCAGACATGATAGAAAATGGATCTGTTCAGGGAGAGGAATCCCTCTTTGGCAGTGAAGTTTTTTACAGCTGTGACCCTGGCTTTGAGCTGCAGGGGCCAAGCAGAAGGATTTGCCACGTTGACAAAAAGTGGAGCCCTTCCGCCCCTACATGCATTCGTAAGTAGCAAGCAGAGCAATGTGGTGTCCAGGAAAACTAGGGCAGCAGGAGGGTGTTTTGTCTGGCATCCTCCCTGTCCTTCCCTCCAGCAGAGGGACTGCAAAAGGAGGAGCCAGAGGAAAAGCCAGCAGAGAGGTTCTCATTGATCTGAAGCAATCTTCTTTTGGCACATTGAAATGGAATAAACATAGAGAGAGTCGTGCTGAGGTCAGTAGGGTAGGAATGTGGCCTGCTGTATCTGACTTGCCTTGAATTATGGTGTGCTGAGCCTTGGACATCATGTTCATCCCTGCCATGACAAAGCAAGTATATCCTTGGCTACTCAATATGTCTGGATAGCACAGCTGTGCCTCCAAGGATCAAGTCTTGGCTCTATCAAGAAAATAACAAATTGAGGGATCTTAGAAGGATTTATGACTTATTTCATTCAGCTTATAAATAAAATGCCAATATTTATAGTCTTTACCAATAAATCATCTTCCACCTTTCCTTGATGATGTCATAATCCTATGCCTTGCATTCTTCTCTCTCACCTTTGATGAATTTACTTGGTTCTACACAGTGTGGAACAGGGGTCAGGATTCTTCTTGACTTCTGGCATTGCTCTTGAGCATGTATTGAGGTCATCTTCCACTGTAGGGGCACAAAGGAGACTGACAATGCAGCCTCAGACCTGCGCAGAAGAAATATTCTGGATCCTCTGTTGGTGTGAACATACCTCATATCTTGTAACACCACCAGACACATTTGGACACATTTTCAGGTGCCTGCAGTGTGAATCCCAGGAGTAAGGGCAGGGAAGGAATTGTATAACTCTTCTACATGTAACAATTCACAGGCTCTTTCTTGCTGTCATTCCATTAATTCAGGGTGAGAAAAGAGCTATTAGATAGTGTGTGTCTCATAGAAAGAATAATCTTCATTGTGCATATAAAACCAAAAAGTTTTCTTCTCTCCTAGAAATTACTTGTGGGCTGCATCCCTCCATTGAAAAAGCAGAGGCCATTTCTACTGGAAACACATTCAGAAGTAATGTAACCTTTGTGTGCAGCTCTGGATACCATCTTGTTGGACCCCAGAATATCACATGTCTTGCCAATGGGAGCTGGAGTAAGCCCTTGCCAATGTGTGAAGGTAACTGTTTGGTTTCATGTCCTGGAACATTCCAATCTGGGATAAGCAATAGGTCCTCCCTTATGCATGCATATCATATAATCCAGAGACTGAGTTGCTTTTGAGAAATTATTCTGTAATGTGGGGTTTCAGGAGAATCTATCAGTGACAAGAAAGAATGATTTTCATCTTTCTGCCCTGCTGGCCCCAGTATAAAGTCATAAATGTGTCCTTCCTTCCCCATTTTGCTGTGGGTTTTCTCCATCACTGGGAGGACCTTCTTTTCTAGATCAGCTATATTTCTTTCTTCATCTCCTTAAGGGCTACTTAATCAATGTTCTTCATGATTTATAAGTCTGTGGTGACTTTAAACATATTGTGCTACCAATTCAGGAAATGTTTGAAGTCCAGGACCAATATCAAGCTGAATTAATAAGACCCCCTTACTTTGCAGAGACCAGATGCAAAATTCCAATTTCCTTGCTGAATGGGAAAGCAATTTATGAAAACAATACAGTTGGCAGTACAGTAACATATCTCTGTGAGAAGGGATACAGCCTGGAAGGAGAACCAGCAGCAGAGTGCACAGCAGATGGAAGATGGAGTAATCTCTTGCCTCTCTGTAAACGTGTGTGTTTGCTTTGTAATGGAAAAGTTTTGTGGAGAAACAACAAGAGCAGTTACTGATACGAGTTAAATCATTAATTTCTCCAAGTGTATTTTTGTGACAGTAAAAGAGCTAGCTGTCTTCTGCATAGGTCCCTCTAGTTGGAAAAATGACCTAAAATGGAGTTGTTATAGTCAACAACTTGATACATAGTAGAAGCAGGTGAGAGAATACTTTGGAGGAGAAGGCAAAAGGGAGACTTTATTGTTGTCCACAAGTGACATATTGACAGGCTGTAAAGGAAAAAGTGCCAGACTCTTTTCAGAGTTGCACAGTGGTAGAGTGAAAGGCAATGGACGCTAGTTGCAATAAAGGAAACTCTAGTGAAGTTTTTGAAGAAAATCTTACCATCAACAGAGTAAAATAGAAGAACAGAGACCCAAAGAGGACATGAGACCTCTATCCACAGAGCTATTCAAATTTAACTCAGATTTCTAGTCAGGTTCCAGAGCAACTTCTGACCTAGTTGGCCTGCTTGGAGAAGCAGGTTGGATTTAATGGCTGTGTAAATTCTTCTCCAATTCTGTGAAATAGGATGTTATGTACACGTGCACTGTGCCCACACACCCACAATAGCCTTCCCTGTTGCTGTATGTGCCTGTAACTAATTTTAAGACCTAGTGTATTCTTAGGATGGTTAATTGAGACATTTAATTTTTGTATTACGAAGTATTTATTCATTTTAGTTTCAAGAAACTGACATAAATCTCTGCTCTTTATAGAGCAAATATTTTCAACATTGGTGAGAGATCAATAGACCATGCCAAAATAGCCCAGAAAGCTTACAGCCAGCAATGACTAAAATTAGAGATTCTAAATTCTAATGTATGTCACAGTAAGTGTCTAATCGAACATCTGAATTTTTGCTGCTCTTTATTGGTCCAGCCCCTTTGAACATGAAGTAGGATAGGTCTGGTTCTCTTTAATAGAAAGGTTATGGTAAACAGGAAGGACAAGAGAGAATGGTTTCACAGTAGCAAGAAGGATATTTCTCACGTAAATCCTTAGCATGTCCTCTCCTGGTGTCAGCAGAGCATGGTAGCAAAGCATGTAACAGCAGTGAATTAGACATTTTTTATTATTATTTTATGATTCAGATCTCATAATTTTAAATCAAATTACAAATTAGACTCGTGCAGCATCCATTTCTATTGCTTTTCATATGTTTTGGGTTTGAAATTATTCTAAAGCAGCCACTCCTTTTTCCATCTGTTTTTCTTCCCTTCTTTTCCCTTATACCCTTACTTTGAACAGCAAACCCTTGTCCTGTGCCTTTCATAATACCAGAGAATGCCATTCTGTCAGAGGTGGATTTTCATGTTGGCCAGAATATATCCATCAGGTGCAGGGAAGGCTACCAGCTGAAAGGGGAGTCCATGATCACTTGTAATGCTGATGAGACCTGGACTCCAGCCACAGCTAAGTGTGAAAGTAAGTACAAGACACACAGTTCCACAGGGATTAGTACTTTCCAGAGGGCTCTAAGAAGCTGTAGAGAAGAGCTGTGTCTTCTTTCTTTCTAACAAATTGTTTCTTTAAAATGATTCAGAATACATCTATGTGGGTTGGTGCTTCAACAGTATTCATCCTACTATTTACTAGGCCCTTCTGTAAATGTATTCTTAATTTACCATTTGCAAGCTCTAGAGCTGGGATTGGTTGTTGGGTACCCTAAATACCCTAAGAATGATTCCCATGAGATTATGGGTGATAAAACAAGAGTTGCAGGAAGAGGGGCTGCCTTTTATTGTATTTATTCATATTGATAGAAGGCAGTGTCATTTTGCAAGCATGTCAGAAAGCATTTTGACTTCTTGCAAGCAAATTGTTTAGATTCATGGGATCACAGAATGAATGGGGCTGTAAAGGACCTTAAAGATCATCTAGTTCCAACTCCTCTGCCATGGGCAGGAATGCCATTCACTAAATTAGGTTGCTCAGAGACCCATGCAACCTGCCCTTGAATACTTACAGATATGGAGCATCCATACCTTCCTTGGGCAACCTGTTCCAGTGACTTCATCACTGTCTGGATAAAGAATTTCTTTCTACTATCTAAACAAAACCTGCCTTCTTTCAGTTTAAAACCACTGCCTCTTGTTCTGTCTCTAACTGCCCATATAAATACGACCTACTCTTAGTAAGACCCCTTAAGAATGTGGAAAGCTGCAATGAGGATTCATTCAAAGCTGAAACCTTCTCCTGGATGTGTGCTGAATAATCCCAGCTCTCTAGGCCTGTCCTGGTAGGAGAGATGCTCCATCCCTCCAATCATCTTTGTGGCCCTTCTCAGGACCCACTCTTACACATATAACAAGATCTTTTTTGTACTGAGGACGCCAGAGAAGGATGCAGCACTCTAGATGGGGTCTCACAAGGGCAGAATAGCATGAGATAATCCCCTCTCTCACCCTGCTGGTCACACTTCTTTTGATGCAGCCCAGGATGCAGTTGGCTTTTGTGGCTGCAAGTGCACAGTTGGCTCATGTACCGCCTCTCACCAAAAAGATCCCCCAAGCCCTTGTCAGGGGTGCTCTCAGTCACTTCTCCCTGTCTGTACTTATGTTTTAGATTGCCCTGACCTGAGTGCAGCACTTTGCACTTGGACTTGTTGAATATCACAGGATTCTCATGAGCCCACTTCTTAAATTTGTCCAGATCCTTGGGCTCCATTGCTGATCTACCACCAGTGGTGTATCTGTGGCACCTCCCCCGACAGCATTGTGTCTAGGGCTAAAACCTGTATCATGTAGGCTCTGCAGCTCACCAACGTCTGGACGGTTTCTTTTGTTTAGAGATATCTTGCGGTCCCCCAGCTCACGTAGAGAATGCTCTGATTCGTGGCAGCTTCTATCAGTATGGAGACATGATCACCTATTCATGCTACAGTGGGTACATGCTCGAGGGACCCCTGCGGAGCATTTGCTTGGAAAATGGAACATGGACAACACCACCTACCTGCAAAGGTAAGTCTTTTTTATTTACAGAATGATAGCTTAACTTGCCATCAACACAGAGGTGTCATCCTAGGTGCAATAAAAATGTAAGTGAAATTTTTGCTAGTTTTAGTGCAGTCATAGTGTCATCAGGGCATTTAATTTCAGGTTATTGCTTTATTTCTAAGAGAAGGCTTCCATATTTTTTCTCTTCAGTCCTTGCATCCCACATCTAGGATCTTTTCTTGTGACATCTTCTGCAAGAAAGTGACAGAACAAGTCATCTTCCTGACAAGCTGAGCTGTTTCAAATAAGCACTGCCAGTCAGTTTTTCACAGTCAAAAACTGAACACTGCAGAAATCAAAATAGAACAAATGGGTGCTTAGTCACTCATTATGTTTAAAGTGTGGCAGCTTCTGAAAATCAGTTTGCAATAAAAGGTAGATTGATACAGCTCTCTAAATAATAAACACTCTAGAAAATTCATAGATTTAATAATATACCAAAGTTCAGGTTTTCTACACTTGGCATTCCAGCAAGTATTTGTAATGTCTTGGTCTGTTGAGCTAAAACATTCACTTTTTTAAAGCTTCTTCCATTTAGAAGATTCAAATAAAAAAAAAAAGTTTTGAACAGAAAATGGGGGAAATAAACAAAAAACTGAAGAGACTATAAATTCAACAATAAAAAAACACATATAAGTTTATTCAAATTCTAGCTTAAAGCCATGGATGAGGCACAGCAAAACAATTCAGGGTCATAGGGCTTTGGTGGAAGATATCTTGCCATCTGCCATTTCCATATGGTTTGCCCTCTGCTGCTGGATAGCTGTGAAGCAGTGAGTTAGCTGCACCTTGAAGTCTTATTTCAGGTTGTGGAACAGCCACCGTGACACATTGAGCTTTAGGTATTCTGTTTAGAAAGCAAAACACCTTACAACACAGCAGTGGCCAGTCATGAGCAGCCCCATTCCCCTTCACACAGAAGAAGAAAAGTTCAAGGACACTCACCTGGGAACACTGGAGCCATTATGAGAATTGTCAGGTCTGCCTCTCATCCTGCAAGTCTCAGCTCCCTGCAACAAAATACAAGCAACATTTCTTCCTTCCTTAGATACTTTCTGTTTAGGTCAGAAGCCCTTTGGATATAGAAGATTCTATACTGTGCTAAGCCTGGAAAATCATGGACCCCTCAACGGGTTTTTTTTAGTATGAATTCTGACAAGAAAATATTATGAATGCTGACACCTAAACAAGTTGAGTTGCCCTAATCAGTGAAAGCAGACTCTCACCTAAATTGCTTTATCTGATAGTTATAACATCTTGCCTAAAAATCATGGATCAGTAGAGCATTTTGAGGAAAACCAGAACCAAAGAAGAGGACTTGCAACTCCTGAATATTTCAGGGGTAGAGTAACTTCTCCTGAGAAACTGGTTTGTCTTGGGTTTGTGACTGTGGCTTGCCACTGGTATGAGGAATTACCCATCAAGCAGCCAAGCAGAGAAGATTTCAAGTATAAGTATCTGACTTATTTCAGTTGTCATGATGTATCCAAAAGTCCTGTTGGAAATTTGCACTCCCAAAGCACCAGGCTGTTTCTGAAAAGTTTGTATTTTCTAAACTGTGATGGCTACAGAATTCAAGGGATCTCTGCATAATAGCTACTTTACCTATGCTAGAATTCATTAGCAAAATTATTTGGATATTAAGTGTTCCAATTGTAACACTTTGGATTGTTGAACTCTCCCTTTAATATCACCAGCTTTATTTTTTATTCTTATTTAATATTTATTAGTTACAAAGAACTCCTCTACTTTATGCCCAGGGCTGTCATTGTCTGCTAGGAAAGGTTCATGCCACTGGTTACCAGCAACCAAGAAGGGCTGATCTGCAAAGCACTGTCAAACATTCTGTTTGCAACACAGCAGTGTCTACTGGGACTATTCAGAGGAATAAGTATTAGGGAAATTATTGTTTTTAAAATGCAATGAAGAGGTGGACAGATGATGAGGATGAAAAACAAAGCAGGATAACCTGTGTATTAAGGGAGGGGAATAACAATTTACCTCCTTTTTTGTAAAAGGGGACCTAAAAAGAACTAAAGATGTTTCTGAGAAGACTGTCCTGCATTTTCATGACACATGTCAAAGTGATCTTTCAAAACTGCTTTATAATTCATGACTGATTTTCCTAACAAAAGTCCTACAGGACTCAAGCCTTTGTGGTCTACATCAGAAACAACATGAAAGCACTCTTTGTAATGACTCACACTGCTTTCCTTGTTTATGGCTGTGTGAGGTGATTATTAATGTGTCCTAAGTCTGCTTGAAATGTCCTGTCCCAGTTGAACAGGTTAGTTAATGTAAATATTATAATTAAAATGCAAACTTCTTTAGCTTCTTTGGAAGAGCTCTCACCACAGCTGTTTGCCTGAATCAGCACTGGTTAGAGGTTGCTGGACAGATTCTGATCTGAGTTTCAGGGGTGAGAAGTATTAGCCTGGATCTGCCAATTGTAAGTATCTGCAGGACTCATTAGGCTGCACAGATGAACACAGCTTACCTGACTCCAGTTTCTTTTTTCTGAAGTGCTCTAAAACTGTTTTTTCTCTGTTTGCCTTCTTCACATCTTGCTGACTGTGAGTGGTCCATGTGGAGCTGTCAACTAGAAAGTTTGTGCCTCATCAGCAAACAAGAACATTATGAGAGGGAAGTTTGGGTTTGAGGAAATTGTTCACTTGCAACCACAGTGAAACTTTTTGCAAAGCTGAGAACAGATAACAGAATTTATTTTTCCCCTTCTGACACGTTTGACTTGCATCAGTGTAATGCTTTTGTGTCCTGTGTAGATAAATTTACAAGGGATAATTGATACCATGGATGTGATATTTACTAGAGTCACAATTGATCATTGCCCTGCTTGCTTTTACAGTAGAAAAAAAAATTAAAAATAGAGAAAGAATGAGATCCCAGCTTAACTTCCAGTCACGAGTATTTTTCTAGTCTTGTCTGTTAAGAAGAATAATCCTCAAAGTTACAGACAAGTAGTCTCTGCTTGCCTAAATTGGTGTATAACAAGTGCACACCTAGGGATGATGTGTTCTCATTCAGTTTCACAACCAGGACCTGGGCAGAAATCCAGGAAAAGCCTATCTCTACCTAACATCTGATTGCTGAGTAGAATGGAGTTGCCATCCAAAGCAATTTCTTTAACTCATGAAGTATTTGTATCTTCTGCCTTGACAGAGAGCAGAAATACATTTCAGAGACCTTATTTCATGGATTTTGAATTTAATGTGGGATATAATTTATACATGTATCTTTTATTTCACATGCCATTATACATTCATGGAATATTGTTTAAGTGGTGAAGATCATACAAAGCTTTAAACGTTTTTTTCATTGCAGAAATGAAATCTGTTTGGCACACTGTTCTGCTTTAGTCAACGCCCAGAGACAAGCTGTCTGTGTAGTCATAGATATTTTTACAACAAAAATTTTCAAAATCACTAATTAAAATTAAAATGTTTAAGTATTGCAAATTATTTTAACCTTTCAGAGGTCTCACTCATTATCAGCTGACACTTGATGGAAAGGCTCTTGAGATTGAAAAATAAAATGGCAGAGCTTTGGCCTTGTTTCAACAGACTTCAAGCTGTAGCTTAAATTTTGGCATGGCTTAGCTCCAGGAGTGACTCAAATTTGTCTTTCTGAGGAAAAGATTTGCATTCTTTCCAATGTGTATTTCAGGTCTGAACAGTGTTTCAGTGTGCCAATCTACTGTTTATATTTAATGCTAATATTGAACAATATCTGAAACACTCAAAAGCTTAAATGCGTATTTTGCTCACCTAATAACTAATTAAAAATAGCAGTTCAGATGCAATTAGCAGTTCAGATTGAGTTTCATGAAATTACTGTCAGTCCGATTACTTATTTGTTCTGTAATATTGTCTCAAAGCCACAGTTTTTCATTTTCTCTGTATAATAAGTACACCAACATGAGAAAGATTGTGCTTCTGCCAATGATCTTTAAGTATAATATGTTTGTGCAAAGCTTTCACCTGAATTTCTAAAGTAGTCCTGGTTTCCCTGGACATATGCAACAAGATATGGTACAGTGTCATAGAAGTGACAAAGAAGTCAAAGTCTGTCCATTCCAGGCAACATATTGACCCAGCATGATAGATTCCATTCCAAATTCCTTGCTTTTGTGATCAGGTGCATGTTAATAGGAATGGAAGCCAAGGAGCACCAGTCAGTATGTGAGGTTTATAGTTACACTTTGAGTTCCAGAGGTGAACACTTACTGTGCCACTGCTGCACCCTTTTTGTTCACTTCTTATTATGCTGGATGATAATGCAGTAAAAATTGCCTGTTCTATCACACAGTTAATCTTACTGTAGACACACTGTGTATTATGCCAGATGGCATTATCTTGGTGTTTCATAGCAAGGTTAGAATGAATCTTGATTCTGCTCCAGAGTCAACTCAGAAGGCCTGAGGGCAGGGGATGAGGAGAGTAATAGATTTTTATGGTGTATCATATGGGTATTTTCATTTTTTTTTGCAAAAGTTAGTGGGAAAATCAGATAAAGAATAATGTCAGCCTTGAAACACTATCCAAATAATTTATTCAACTATAAATATGTCCCCATTTTCCTTCTTTCCGAGGACAATTTTTTAATTATCTTAATGATTCCCACACTCCTGCTTACAGTACCTAATCAAACACACAGAGACAAAAGATGCTGTAGCCCTTGAAATAAAAATCAAGCAATGTTTCTGGACTTCACTGCATTTGTTTTCTGTGCTCTAAGCCTTACAAGTACAGAGGTCTGTGCAAGATGCTGAGTTACTAGGCTTCTAATTCCCTGTGCTGGGTTTGTAACACAACCGTGGTGTTTCCAGCTGTCTGTCGGTTCCCATGCCAGAATGGCGGCGTCTGCGAGCGACCGAACGCCTGCTCGTGTCCAGATGGCTGGATGGGTCGCCTCTGCGAAGAGCGTATGTATATCACCCCAACTGTAGTCTGAAGGGTATTGTAGGTAAGACAGATGAATTTACTGCAATGAACAAGAAAAGACATAAGTGCTAAAACCATAAAATCATTAATATAGTCAGCTTGGCAAATGAAAGAGAACAGAAAGGTATATACTTGGCTTGTTTCTAGAAAAATAACCATCCCCTTACATTTTCAAAGCAAAACAACCACTTTTTAAATTGATGTGATTTTGTTTCTGGGTGCTCTTTTACTGTGGTTGTAGAACACCTTGTTTCACTTCTCCAAACTCTGTTTCTAATAGCAATACCTGATAGTTTTGGGGAGTGAACAGGGATTAGAACAGAAGAGGCATGAGCGTTCTGCTGGTGGCTGCACTAGTTTCTTGGCTTCCATTTTTATCAGTCTGTGGTTATGAACCTCATCAATTCATGATCAAATAATTTAATATGTCACCTTTTCCATGCTGTCCCTTCTGACCTGTGCCTCACAAATTCTAGACTGGCTTTTCCTGTCACGGATCTCCAAATTTTTAGAGAACTGAACCTGTTCTCACTGAAAAGAGCTAAATCTGACTCTTGGCTCTGAGATTCACTGGGTGACTTTGGGATGCCAGTTTGATCCATGTTTATCTTCATGGTGGTCTTAGCACAAGGAACTTGGGAGATTTAACCCTTCCAGGCTGGCTCAGCTGCTGCATGACAAACCTTATTACTGTACACATAGTAAGGCATGGGTCTATGTGGATAGGAAAGGGAAGTGCCCTTATTTAGTATTTAGTATACAGTATGGCCCTGGTGTAAGGCTTTAGCATATCCAAGATCTACAGCAGGGGTGGTGTCACTGCCCCTGGGTATACGTGGAAGCCTACAAAAATTGTGCATGTTCTCATCTAGTTCTTGGAAAAGAATATGGTTCAAGTATTTAAGATGTATCATATGTTAAAATGGTCCTCTGAATCTATCTCTGCAGCTTTCAAGTCTTCTCTGTGACAGTGTCAGTTGCACATGGCACAAATTTGTGGTAGATACGGAATGACAACAAGAAGTTCAGCAAGTTTTGTCTTTTTGCATTTATGGAAACCCCAGCTGTGTGGTACATTCACACAGCCCCTCTTTTTCTGTCCCTGTGCCTGGCAGTATCACCACAGCCATACATGCAACTTAGCCCTGTAAGTCTCACAGTCTCAGCAGAAGAGGATTGCACCCTGTGTCTGACAAAATTGTGTTTGGCAATTGAGTTTATTAGTTTCATCAGTAATGACACTTGAAGCATTCTCCAGAACCAGACATTCCATTTATGATTCCAGACATTTTAATCATCATCCCAATTCAGACTGGCAACTGACTAGCCGGGTCACACTTCATGCTGGTACAGGCACTAGCTTTTTTTTTTTTTTTTTTTTTTTTTTTTTTTTTTTTTTTAACTTTGGCATAGACAGTTAGAAGAGGGGAAAAGAATTCCCACAATTGGTCACTGCAACACCAATTTTGCATTGCTTTGCAAACAAGGTGCACCAGTGAACAGAAAAAGCAGGCTTAGTCTTTGAAGTTGAGGGCCTACTCTGGAAGCCTGAGGAATTTTTGAGTGCTAGCACTGAGCACTGATCTGTCAGTGTCAGGCCACAGCAAGGCCACTGAGAGAATTCAATCACCTTGCAGCTCACAGTACATTTCACAAAAAAGATAAGATTCATCTTGAAGGAGTCCTGACCATTCTAAAAAAACCTCCAGGGTACTAGAAGTTTAATGATACAGAAAAGTATTTCCTGGTGATACAGGTCAGTCCTTATGAGGTGCATGGAAGTTCACAATTATTTTCTTATCCAAGCTGACTGCACCTGCTCAGCTTGACCTCTGCTTTGCAACAGCAGAAGAACCGCTAACTTAGTCTTCTGCAGCTCCCATCAACCCTCCCAGTATTAAATTCTACTGGAATACCACTTGAAGGTCCAAATTTGAGACTCAGCTCAACTTTTGCTCTTCTTAGAGCACTTACGTTCAAGTACTTTGTTCACTTAGCATAGTGGAGATAATATTTTGTGAAGACAGTTAAAGCATGAACACGTGAGAATTTTGTAGACCTGCTCACAGGTGCAGTGTACGTCAATTGTTGCTCTGTCCAGAGATCATCAGTTGCTTGGTATATGCTTTGTTTTTTCCCCCAGGCTTCCAGCCCTAGCCTTTTTCACCCAAAATGCCTTGTATCTAAGCTGCATTTCCCCAAGGGGCTTATGGTCTCACCTGTCTTAGCATGTTTTCACTGGCCTAGACTAAGTACTTTTTTTGGGCAGGGCATAGATTAACTTGTTTTGAATGCTGCATCTGCAAGCCCAGAGAATTCACAAACAATACAATTTTTTGTAATTAAAGCATGAACTAGTTTTGTTAACACCATCACAGAAGTGGCCAGTGTCCATGGATATTACTTGTGAGTTACAAACAACCCTGGCTCATTTCTCATGAACACAGAACCTACAAGGATCTGAATGATCCCAGCAATTGCTCCAGCCTGTCCATTCCTTTGTCACTACTCTCTGTCGTATCTGCCTGCCATGCCAGTCTTATTTGCTTCTCATGCATGGTGGGTGGATCCTGATCAGCTCTGCTGATACTCCATGCAAACACTTCAAGGGGCAGTGAAGTTTCTAATTAAACATATGTTCATCTCTTGCACACTCTATTCTTTGCATTCATGGGAGATAATTCTTTTCTCTGGTTCTCTTCTCCTTAGCAATATGCATTCTGCCATGTCTCAATGGAGGTCGCTGTGTGGCCCCTTACCAGTGTGACTGCCCCTCGGATGGACTGGATCACGCTGCCATATGGGTAAAACTTCTCACCTGCGTTTCTGTTCAGTTTTTGGGACTCTACTAGCAATACCTAGCACAGTTCTCTAGGGACTCATAGAACTCCTAAGCTTGTCACAGCAAAACCCAGGCCTACAATAATATTCCTGGAAGATTTGCTATTCCTAGCTGTAAACTACTTTCAGACTAGTCCCTCCCTGATGAGTCTTTAAAAATCCCGGAAAAGCTTGCTTTGAAAAAGGACAGACAATATTCAAAAAAGTATCCTCTGCAAAAGAGCAGTGCAAAGGACAAAGGGTTTCCAGGGAGAAGAATAAAACTATTTTTCTCAATTCCAGGTGAATGATTTTCATTTTCATCATCAGGAAATTCAGGTCACCATTAAATTTGCAAACAAGCTGCAGATATTACAGAGGTTTTTCACCACATAGCTGTCTGGTTTGGTGAATTCACACTAATTTCCCGGATTCTGAATCAGGAAGGAGAGCACACCAAAGCAAGGATTTAAGGGCGATTGAGTTGAATGGATACATTGTACATGGGTACCTTACATTAAGTATCATCTAAGTTCTCTGAACAAATTACATGCACACTTCTTTTTACTAGATCTCCTACTTGCACCTAACCCAAGGTAAAGGTCACAGAGCGCACAAAAATAGTCACGGGTAGGAGGGGAGTGATTCTAGTGTCCAGGTTTGTGTGCTGACCTATCCATTTGTGTGAAATGAGGTTGGCTGCAGTTATGGAAAATATTTGAACCTGAGTTTAGAATATGGGGTTCCATATCAAGACTGATCATACACCATGTTTTGAAGGCCTTGTTTCTGTGAAAAGATAGTAAAACTGACTGATAACTGAAATAATTTTTTCAATCATTATTAAATTTTTAAAACTTACAAATATTAGTTATTTTTAAATATATATTTCAGTTTCTTCACTGTATTTTTATGGTCCAGGTACACGTTAACTTTCATGTTAAGAGATTTAACGTGAAAGCCCAGTTTTGCCTTCCTGCAAGACTTTGAAGTGGCTGATGGGGTGAGCTGGGAAGGAGTCCGTGCCTCTATTAATGAATGTTCATAGTATTTGTTTAGCTGATAAGAAGAGTGAATTTGGGGGACGAACTGTGAGATACACTGCAAACCCAACCCTTCTGCAGAAAATTGAAATACCAGACAGAACATTTTAACTCTGAACTATTGTCTTTTGAAGGGATTCTTGCCTAACATATAATGCATCATTTCCTCTCATATTTCACAGGCTTTGCAGCTATATTTGCAGTAATAGGTGCTTGAGGAAGGTAGATGGCTTCCTCAGTTTTTGGCCAGCAATTCAAATTTGTACAGGCTTGACTTCTGATATTGACATTTTGCTGTGATAAATACTTCAGTGACAGCTAAAGATGTTTTCATCATATGCTTCATTCCAAAACCAGAATTTTCAAATTATGTACTTGATGCACTTAATTGTATACGGATGGCCTATTACTATAGATTCCTGCCATTGTTTGTTCTTGTTTGGCCCAGAGGAATTAGAGTAAATTTTTTGCATTCCTGTGATTACTCATTTCCATTTCCTGCAATTCCATAATAATTGGTGCTCCCTGATGCATATTCCTTGCAAAAATATTACCCAGCCTTTGTCCTCACTAGTATCTTTAGGTCTATCCTCTACATATGGCATTATAAGTATTCACATCTTTTGTGCAATATAAATGTGTTTGAAGGATCTCATTAAATACATAACTAAACTATATAAATTATAAATTTATAAGTTATATATGTTATATAAATTGAGTGGTTTTTTACCTTTCAATCTCAAAATTGATAGGAAGACTTGAAACTTTGACTTTCGTTTGATTACTTGGTACCCTTGGGTTAGACTGTCACACAAAAGCATGTTCAATCAGGTTCAGCATGACCTGTAAGGCAGAAAAGGGTTTTTTCTCTAATGCCCTGTTGTACCCAGTCTCACCTCTCAGGGCTATCCATCATCTTTCAGGACCTTACTGTCATTCTCTGCTTCCTTTCCTTGTCTCCATACAAGTGCCATTGCATGAAGTCTTAGTTATTGCTTGCTTATTCCTATTGCTTGCTATTGATCTGCACATGGCTTTCTAACCTTCAGCTTCCTCTGTCTATACTTTTTTCCCATATCTGGTGTTTATCTGTCCTAGATAGTGTTAAGCTGTCACATTCCTTTAAAAAAAAAAAAAATCTACCTTTTATTCCTGTTCTTCTGTTCATCTTATGATGCTTCTAATTCTTCATCCTGCTTCTGCTTGCATTCCTTTGTTGTCTTAATTGGAATCAAAAGCAACAGAATTTTTTAGCGATATAAAACTACACACTGGCTGTTACATGCAGCTTATACAATGTCAGACAGCAAAAGTAGTAGCAGGAGTCAAATCACACTTAGCAGACGTGTGCTTCTCATGCTGCCCTTCCCATTCTTAACAGAATAAGGTGGGATGGATTTTCAGTGCCCTGCTACTACATCAGCTGGTTGTGGATGTGCTCATTAATGCAAATTTGTGTGTGTTTGTGTGCAGCTGTTTGCCAGTTGCCCTGCTTAAATGGTGGGAAGTGCATACGACCAAATCGATGCTACTGTCCCTCTTCGTGGACTGGACCTGACTGCTCTAGGTAAGTGTCACTGAGCACTGTCCCAGACCTAGGCTGAATTACACCCTACTGGACTCTAAATATGAAGAATGAGCAAACAGTTGTAACATTCTGAGCATCCCTAGATTCTGTAAACCAGTGACCTTTAGATGCCTCAAGATTTATGGGCAATATGTAAAGTCCTTACAGAGTACACTGCAAAATGATTGCCAAACTTGTAGAAAAATTAGAAAATTATATCTTTACATGTAAGCAGACAGGCAAACCCACAGTGTTTAGACTATATGATTTTTCATTATGTAAACAGAAGTGGGGTTTTGACATATAATACAGAATGTTCTTCAGAAAATTTTGGTGGCTTACTGTTTACTTAGTGTTCATTGTGAACTGTATATATGTTATCTGGGTCCATGTTCAAGACTGGGGTCATGCAACAGTCGTCATAAATAATAAGTCATCTTACACCCAGCATTGTGTGATGTAATCATTTAAAGAATCAAGGTGCCTCTGAGGCAAGTCCCACTTCAAATTTCCTGGCAGCTCTAGGGCCATGATAGCAAAAAATGTATATACTCAACTCACACAGGCTCCTGCTGAGCACAGTGGTCATTATTTTGGAGAGCTAAATAATAACCACATGAATATTAATATTTTTCTGCAAGGAACAGATGAAGCCTGTGACACTGTAATTTTTTCTGTTTTTCTTTCTGGGCAGATAGTGACAGACATTCCTTCCTATATCTCTGATACACAGTTTGTCTTAAAGCTGTAGAAGAGATGCTGGACTGAGAAATCACATTGTCCAAAATGAATAGTTTTTATTTGTCAGCTGTGATTATATGTGCCTTAGTGAGGCAACTTAAATGTATTGCCAACAAACAGTATCTTTTAGCTTTAGATTGAAAGGTATACATCTGAAGTCTGGTAATATTTCCATTTAGGACATGAAGCAGAGAAGCCCAAATCCACTGGGCATTATAGCCAAAAATAGTGGAGTTTATATTATGAGAGGCAAAGCAAAGTTTCAGGCTATTCCCAACCAGATTATTCTTGGCATCTTTTGTTGGGATTTTTGGTCCAAGTCCATAGCTCTGTGCAGCATTGGAAGTCTGAGACAAGGTGGGTCATTAGCCCTGCAGGACTGGGATCTAGCAGCTCGTCCCTTCCAGAGCTGTTTGAGAGGACGTTTCCCAAACTTAACTGGGTGGGTGAAGTGAAGGCAGGAACAAGCTCTGAGATCTGTTTCATGTTTTGTTAAGCTTTGATCTCAGTTACTTGTGGGTCTTTATGGAGTATGGTACCTTTCTGACAATTCTAAAATAATACAGGCAAATGGCATGATAGCAGAGATTCCCTGCTGCAGGGTGTGGATTTACAAGGAGAAGCTGAAAGGTCCCAAAGCTTTTATCAGCATCCAGAACAAGACTAGTTCCAAACTGCTCTGTTATGAGTCATGACTTAAATTAATGTCAGATATCTCTATTCCCCATGCCCACTCTCTCCCCCTCTTTGAGCTGTGGCATTCTAATCCTTGGTATACTTTCAGACATCATCCTCTTGTGCCTCACTGTTGATCACTTGGTATGTTCAGCACACCACTGATTTTATTTTGTTTGGGTTTTTTGATGCAGGAAACGGAAGGCTGGATTCTATCCCTTTTAACATCAGAGCAGAAATTCTACATTCAGATATGTTTCTTTATCCTAGGCATCAGGGCTTGGATTCTAATGCATTGTAAATCAAATCCATTGTTCCCCTTCCCCCACCCCTCCCCAGCTCCCATTTTGTATTTTATTTTGTGATACATCTCTCAATTTTTAAAGAAATCCTCTGTATTTTTCATTTATATAAGTATTATCAAATATATGCTGCTACACTGGTGTTATACACACATACACATACAAATGCAAAGATTCCTACAGTCCACTGAGGAGGTGATTGTTTAAAGTGAATTCCCTCCCGTTTCTTACATTAAGTAAGCTAATTAAACTGTACTTAACTGCCAACCATGATTAAACAGAATATGGCAATTCTGCTTACCAGCTGCCAAAGCATACTACTGTACAGCAACTAAAGAGTAAAGAGTGTTACACAAGGATGAATGAGCTAAACTCTGCATTGGGCCTGTCTCTGAACTTCAGTTGATAAAAATTATAACTGCATGTGATAAGGTCTATGTTGTAACCACAATGTCTGGTAAGCATAAGCACTACATTCTGTAGTGTAGTTTATGTGACATTAACTTCATTGGAGAGTGACTTAATGGGAGGTATTGGCATGAGTTTTACCTGAGATTCTTAGTAAAAGAGATGAGGGAACATCATCTCATTCAGAGAAGAATGGATTAAGTCTAGCCAACAAGCTAGCTTAGGAGCTTTCTGACCTATGGGCTGTCTAGTTGTAGCTCTAAGCTGGATAATGCAGGATCCAGCAGTAAGGAAGCAGGTGGACCTATGAAACTTGCACTTGCCATTTGCCATGGGACTCACCACCTGCCTGTAACCACCATCCCTTTTCTATATAAATGAAGTACATATCTAGCAGCTATCTGCTAGGTGAGTGTTTCTGATCTCTGAGGTTTGGTCCCAATATTTGACTGCCTCTGAGATGGAGAGAGAAGGCACCAGTTACATTTACAGATGAAAGTTTTCTATCTGCTTGCCAAAATGCTGCAGTTTTGTTATGCAGAATCCTCAAAAAAACTGCAAAAGGCCTCTCTTGAGAACACACACAGGCAGAAATGCTCAGCTGGCTGAGAAGTACTGAGAGCATGCATGTTACCAGATTTCTCATTCTCAGACTGCTGATCCCATTGTGTCTGAGCAAAAACACAGGAGTGCCATCATTAAGTCATGCTCTGATGCACTGAAATGTTAAAATTTATGATTAAGCAGGGTGGTGTAATTACAAGGCAAAAATCACATGCATTTTTCAAAGTCACATGTTTAGTAATTGTCATCAGTTAGCAAAAAGTCTGACCTATGAAAAAGGATCTTAGAGTCAGAACCTGAGAGTCACTGATCAGAAGCTCCATTTTTCTCAGTAATAACAGAAAAGTATAATTTGAAGTTATCATGGGAGAAAAAAAAAAGGAGAAATTAATTTTACCTTCTGTAGCTTCTTATTCCTAATTATTTACCCTCCAGATTAAGAGTGTGCACAACTGCCCCACCCCACCCCCCTTCATGGATGTACCTTCCTTTTATGCATGAACCCTGATATAGGAAAGTGATACAACACCAAAATGAGCTAACAGTTACAGTAAAAGGGCTCTAGTAAATACTGACACATAACTGATGGCTGTTAGCTTGAAACCAGAAATGGGGAAGAAAGAAACAAACAAAGTTGGCAGCCATTAGGAGCTTTCAGCCAATTAAAAGAAAAACAGGTTGTAAAGAATAGGAGTCAATAGGGGATCAGATTAATGTGAATGTAGATTCCTTCCCAGTGGGAGCTGCAACCAGCTGAAGAGTTGTGGTTTTAGCTCCCACAACCTTCTTTTTCTAATAGACTCTGCCAGCACCTAGCAAAAATCTTCTGTCTCCCAGCTCCACAGCCATGAATGTTTACAGCTTTGACTGAAGTTAGTGTTCAGTAATGTCCACATTTCAACACACAGTTACCACCATTTGTAGGCACTTTGTTTCTTGACTTCCTTGCTGCCTTAACAGCAAATGAAGGGAAGCTGCAGTGAGCAGCATAGGACTTCTCAAGGGAAAAAGTGCACAGGTGAGAAAAGCAGATCTTTATTTATATGTCATTCTCATGTTTTTGTCCCTTTTCCAGTGTGCTTCTCTGGTGTGTCCTCTGACTCTGTCTTGGTCATCTCCAGAGCAGAACAGCAGTGGTGAGGAGAGTGCTTAGATCTTGTAGGACATTGGTGGAGAGTTCAGGGCTGCAGAATAGCTTTCAGTGCCCCACCTTCACACACGCATGGAGTCCCAAGATCAACCCAGTCAACACGTTTCATAAGGAGATGTGGTGTTAGGACAGAATAGCTAAAACTAGAGGCTGTCATATTAGTGCTATTGATAATGTTTTGATACTTGCTGGAATATTTCCCCCTCCCTACCCAGTACTGTACTGTCATTTATGTCACTGCTTGTTATGTGTTTTAAACGACTTCCATGTGATGCACTTTACACTGTAAATAAAGTTGCACCCTGTTTAGTACCTATATGGAGACAACATTGTGTTCTTTTTGTAAACCCCCACAGTGGTAATATTGACCTACCCTTTAGTGTGGGAACCAGGACTTCCCTCTGACTGTCCTGAAAAATTTATAGGTCAAGGGAATTTAGGCAGAATAATAGTTAACATATCACACTGTGAAAAAGTAGAATTTTGGGGTTTTAGAATGTGAGTTTAAGGGGCAAAGATGAAGAATTTTGGGTATGTCCCTGTCCTTCTTCTTTGTCTTTTGTCCTCCATTTTCTGCTGTGATGGTGGCACTTTTTAATTGGTTTAGAGTAAAGGTACACTGTTTAATATGGTTGATAGGTATTGGAGAGTTATTGCAAATAAAGCGTACGTAATTTTTAGTATAAAAGATAATGCTGTCCCAAAGGCAGGAAGTTCTATCACAACCGGGCCTGCAACAAAGATCTCAGCAGGCCAGAGGCACAATATGTAAGATAACAAGAATAAACAATCCTTGAAAGAACAAGAGAACAGACAATCTCAACCTCTTCTTCAGACACTGGGCTGGGGGAAACAGAAACTTTCACAGAGACACAGACAAATTCAAAATCAGGTTCGAAAACAACACAAAAAACATTTTTAAAAAACTGACACTTTAGGATCTGCTGGCAAAGACTAGAGAAATAGATCTCCACTCAAGCAAAAAGACAAAATAATTGCCATCAATCTTAAAAGGTTGTGTTGGATTAGTCCAGGTTTGAGCTGCAGATAAAAATGCAGTTAGCAAATTATTTTTCAAATACTTTCCTCTGCTAGGGCATGTTTTAAACCTGTAAAGGCCAAATTTACCAGTGGCATAAAGAGACAGATTAAAACCTGCTTCACTCCCCATTGATGAAGATACAACTTCTTTTATTCTGCACCAGTGCCGGAATTTTTAAAGGTATGGAAATGCCCATATTCCTGGAAAAATGAGGTAAAGAATGACTGTAGCAGAAAGAAAATTTTGTAACTCAAACACCACTCCTCTAAACAAGGAGCACATACAATAAAACAGGCAAAAGATTTAGGATGTTAAGTTTTTGGAGATAATGTTGTAATCCTGTCAATATTTGGGTACTCAGACATAAATGGAAACTTGGAAGTGCAAAATGTGGTCAATGTTTGAAAGCCTCCCCCTAGGCCAGCAACTCAAAAGGTGGTATGAAGTTACTGCTAGTGTTGTTAATTAAGCCCTGAAATTTAATGTGAAAAGATAGAAATTTGCATCTCAGAATTGCAGTACTTGAAATATGGGTAAAAATCCTGAGTGGGAACAGCTGGGATACCTGTGCACATAGACTCAGACTGGTAAGAGCAGGCTCTTTCCCTAGCCCTGTTCTCTTTGTTGTGACCACTGAACGAGCTAAAACTGAAAGGAGTCTACTGACACCTACGTCTCTCTGCTTGGAAGTACACCCGGAAATATTTGAGTGTTGACTCTGATCTCACAGAGCGGGGGAGGGGGCACTGGACAGGGTTAGCGTGTGCCAGCAGTTGCTAACATGATTCACTCTTACACTTTAACAGTCCGACCAGAGGTCTCTTTTTGCATCTCAGCACAGGAATAGTTTGTGCACCTCTGAATTGTCTTAGAGCAGTTTGGATCCTCTCTGTGGAAAAGATCCCTGCTGCTTTTACCACACTGCAGATTCTTTTCTAGGAGAACATACCCTGACCACAGATTTCCAGCAGCAAGAGATGGGAATTGCAGTACCCAGAGGCAAGCCAGGTGGAATATGCAGCATCATTATTGATCTGTTTCTGTAAGATTATTTCTATTCATGCATATGATGCAGAGCACTCCACATATCCATCCTATTTACGGCAAGCTTCTCTCCCAGGAGCAGGGGTGCACTTACTCCATTACCCTTGCTTTCTAGCCTGATGTGTTGCTAGTGCCTGCCAATGTCAAGCTCTGCTGGCTTGCCACCTCTCCCTGCTGAGCTTGGAGCACTACAAAAGCTGATGCTCTTCACAAGCTAATGGACATGGTTCTTCAGAGCAGGCTTGTCCATCCGGCCAGGTGTCCCTCCTGTACATGGACCAGCATGACCACTTGTGCTGTAAGAAGTATCAAGCATGGCCTGGTGAAGAGGACACTTGAGTTTCTCCCAGCCAGTGGCAGATTGTGCCACCACAAGAAAGTCACTTCAAATATTCCCATTTAATGGGTCAGATGAGCCCTTCCTTCTCCCCCATGGTGCTGCAGATTTAAAATGACAGACAAGATTTAAGCATGATTATCATCTTTACTAATGATAGCCCTTCTGCAGATGTCATCTCCACACCTCATTGCTAGCTCAGTGGACCAGCACTAACCTTAATGTTTTCAGTCTAGTATCTTTGCTGAATGTAAATCTTCCTCCTTCAAATTTCCATTTGCAACCAACATCTGCTGAACAGATTGTCCTGAAAACTAAAGTTCTCTCTCAGATTCCTGAAATTTTGAGGCTATGACAACATCATTGAGCCCAGACCAGCACCAGTTCTGTTTGGACCCAGAGCCTGCATGCATGGCTAATGCAAGAAAAGGAGGCTAGTGGGCAGGGACAGGTTGTCACTGTGATACTGCTGGCCTGCACCACATATCAGCCCAAGAGGATGGTGAGAACTGACCCTGGATCTCTGCTTAGTGCTCTTCTCTCCTTGATGACAATTTTGCCATGCTTTATCCCAGCAGCCTCAGGAAATCAGTCTGTCATTATGCAACCAGGTGGCAAAGAATAACCACAGCAGTCACTCCCAGCTCATCTATACTCCACAAACAAATCCTGGCTGCCTCTTAGCATGCTTTCTCTTCCTATCCCCTTCTAGATGCTTCCTCAGTACAGTCCGTTTATTTACTTTGTTTTCAATAGTTTGGCTGTAGTACTTCCTTCTCAGTTGGGAGTGGCATGATTTTTTCAGCTAACTCAGAAGTCACCTGGATTCATTGGACACCTCACTGGATGGGAGAGAGACACAGTGTGAAGGGTCATGAAGTTCTGCAATTGCCAGTACAGGCAGGGCTGGCAGCCTCCTCAACACACAGTGGCAGCCCTGCAGAGCTGAGCATTCTTTCAGCTGCTGCTACCATGCCTTGCCTTGCCATTCCTTCCTCTTGCACTCCTTGGCCATGCTTTTCATTTTACAGATACAGGTTATGCTTGCAGCTGCTGGGGGGTTGTCAGCATTTTCCAGGCAGAAGACACAAAGGAACAGAGCAGAGGCACATCCAGATCAGCTTGCAATAACAGGGGAGAAGATGCTGTTGCCTTCTCCCATTGCGCTGCAGCAGCTTAGGGCTGCCCTTTTCCCTGACATCTGCTTCACTGTTGCGGCTCACAACTGTTCTCTGCAACTGTCTTCATGCAGCTCTGTCCAGGAAGCTGCAATTTCATAGATGAGGTTATGGGCAGGGTCCTAGGCTGGTGCAAAAGGACACAGAAGCCCAGCAATATGCAGAGACCCCATCTACTTCATGTACATACCTCATGAGATATCATAGGCAGGTCCCAAATATTCAGTGCCAAGGGAGTCATTAAGAGAATTATTGCTCTTGGCTGCTTCTGGAAGGTGTAATATCAATTTACAGTCTCCAAGCCACACATAGCAACTAAGCCAGGCCGCATACCCATCCCTGGCTCAGCTGGGGAGGCAGACAATTCCTCAAGGAAAAGGTGTGTTCACAGCACCCTCTGCAAAACCTTGGAGTTGTACCTTGTCCTGTCTCAGCCACTGCCTGTTCATTCTGGAAGAGGGTGGAGCCAGGCAGTAACACCAGGAAACAGACCTGGGAGCCCAGGAAGGACCATAGTCCATCCTTGGCAAGTAGGATGGGGGCAGAAATGCCTGCAGTGGTTACTGGTCATACTGAACAAGGACCGTCTTACAGCTCTGCCCAGGGAGAACATGAAAACCACTCCAGACCCATCTCACCTAGCATGGGGCATTTGGGGAATTCCCAAAGGTGTTGGAAGGTTTTTCCATGCTTGGAAAGAAGGGGTGGCAAAATGGGAGGCTGTGTGGTATGACAAGAATGGAAACCTCAAGAAAGCTGCAGTTTAGAAAGCACTTAAATATATGGTCATGCCATACAACCATTAAGGGTACTTAATTGCACCTATGCAGTTAAAAACATGTTTAAGCATTCTTCTGGGCTGCGGCCTCAGTCATTACAAGATTATAATAAATATGAAAAACTGTGTCTGCCCTGCAGACACTGATGAGATGGCTGCTCGGTGCCTGGCACTGAATATTCGTCATCAGCTGAATGTAGAAAGTTGATAAAAGAGGTGCCTGCCCAATCGGGTATTGCTAGGCCACATGTCTGGTTTGATTTTATTAAATAGCTTGGTTAACAATGTAGGGTAAGGGATAAACAGCTCATTAATTAATCTTGTTTATTGAAGGGAAGTGCTATAAGCACCTGTGAGAATAAATTACATGAAGGAAGGATAATCATATTAAAGGGAAATGACATGAAGTTAAAGTTAGAAATGACGAGTCAGTGCTTCCTGGCCAGAGGAGGGGTGGACACAAAAAAATCCAAACAAAACAAAACGAAGCAAAACAAATTTAAAAAATGAATGTGCCTCTGGGGAGGGAGGAAGGTGTGAAGGCAGGCTGGTGATCTAGCAAAAACCCCCGCTCACTTTGTGTTGCATGCTTGAGAACAAGCAACACTGGCAGAGTCCTAGGCAGATGAGAGGAGAGCAAAACCAAGACCATCAGCCCAAAGCACTGGGGAGATGCAGCAACAGAGTTTGTATGAATTTTGTTCCACCTTAGTTTTGGTAGCATGACTTCTCTCTGGCCAGCAACAGTGAGATAATGTTACTGCCATTCCTGTGTGTGCTGGCATATGAAGCTGGCAGCTGGTGACCACATGGGAGGAGGAGGAGTGAGTCGCGACACTAAAATGGCAGATAAATAAGGGAAGATAAACACAGCTAGCTGAGGGTAGGGGGCAAGTAGACCCTGTTCATGCCATCAAGGATCACACTGCACAACACCTATTTAGAGTGTGATTTTGCAACCTAAATGTTACAGAGGCATAGGGTTCATCTGATTTCATCCCTGGTAAGATTATGTAAACCAGGTATGAGTGGCTGCCATGTATAGATACCACATTTGAGGACACTACAGAGAAGAGTCACTGATGGTAACTATGGTGTTCAATAAAACAAAGGATTGAATTTA
The DNA here is from genome assembly GCA_032173965.1 of Sitta carolinensis. NCBI lineage: Eukaryota > Metazoa > Chordata > Aves > Passeriformes > Sittidae > Sitta > Sitta carolinensis. The sequence goes on from CM063313.1 coordinate 55,234,285, forward strand.
AGTGGAGCAGATATACCACTGCACCAAAAAGCATATGAGTTTTCTTCATTACCTGTGAGCTGGGCTCCCTCTAAGGAAACACTGGACCCAATGAGTTGAGTTAGTGTAAAACACGGCATGATACAGCATAATAAGCACACTGTTGAGAGAGCTCAATCCAGGTTTCTTATGTTTCTGCTTTCAAGATGCTACTGGGGTTTTTTTGAGACTTTCAGGTTATTCATGAAAAGATGCAAAAGTAGTATAGTATGCAGTGTGGCTGGGACTGAATGACTCAGTACACAGACACCAGCACTCCAAAAACCATCAAGCACTTAAGGACAAGGAATTAGAAGGGGAGCCCTGTCCATCCAGTTACATTTCCCAGAAGATCTGTAATTGAGTCTTAGGGCAATAGAAGCAAAAGTTAAGCAGCAAAACTGAACCACAGAATCACAGAATTGTTCCAGTTGGAAAATAGCTTTAATAATATTGAGTCCAACTGTTAACTTTTCACTACCAAGACCACCACTAAACCAAGTGCCACATCTACATGTCTGTTAAATACTTCCAAAGATGGTGACTTCTGGGTAGACATTTTCAAGGCTTGGCAACCTTTTAAGTAAAAAAAAATTTACTAATATCCAATCTAAACCTCCCTGGTGCAACTTAGATGCTGTTTCCACTCATCCTGTTGCTTGTTATCTGGGACCAGAGAATGACCCTCACCTGGCCTCAACCTCCTTTCAGGTAGTTTCCTTTTCTTCAGGCTAAACATCCCAGCTACCTCAGTTGCTCCTCATGAGACTTATGCTCCAGAACCTTCCCCAGCCCGATTGTCCTTTTCTGGACATGCTCCAGTACATTAATGTCTTTCTTATGTCAGATGTGCAATGTCAGGTGTACAAATCTGGGCACAGCATTCAAGGTGGGGCCTCACCAGTGCCCAGTACAAGGAGGATGGTCCCTGCCCCATGGTCCTGGTCCAAAACTATTGCTGATACAGACTAGAATTCCATTGTCCTTCTTGGCCACCTGAGTTCTCTGCTGGCTCAGGTTCAGCCAGATGTTGACCAGCACCCCACAGTCCTTTGCTGCTGGGCATATTTCCAGCCACTCCTCCCTTCATCATGTGAGGTTGTTGTGACCCAAATGCAGCATCTGGCACTTGTCCTTGTTGAACCTCATACAGTTGGCCTCAGCCCACCTTTCCAGTCTGTCCAGATCCCTCTGCAAAGCCTTCCAGTAGATCAACACTCCCACCCAGTTTGGTGTCATTTGCAAACTGACTGTCCATCCAGATCATCAATAAAGATTTTAAACAGAACTGACCCCAACACTGACCCCTCAGGTATATCAGAAGGGACCATTTCCCTTTGAATTATAGAGGCTTCATTCTACTCCATATCCCTGCCTTTCAGTTCAACTACCCTGAGGACAATCAATCTTAGTATTAGAGACTGAGGCAAAGAATACCTGAAGGAGGCTTGCACAAGAACTTGCTTTCACTTGGTGCTAAGTTCCCTGTCAGACCCAAAAAGGCTCAGAAGCCTGTCACATTTGACATGTAGCTGGGTGCACTGTTTCTCTCAGTCTTGTCCTCATCACCAGCAATCAGTATTCATAGCTGGGCAAAGGCCCTTCTGTGAAGTTTAATGAAATTCAAATCAAGTCAAGGATCAGGATCTGTATGAGTGATCTGCATCAGTGGGCTAATGCAGGAAATAACAGCCAGGGTGACTACCTGTAAAAGGACAAGACGACCACAACTGGATCTTCCATGTATTCCAACACACCAAAAGATTCCACTGGGAAATAAAGTGACATCACTTAATCCAGACAATCTCTGCTATCAGAAAACCTTCATTGCCAATATCCCCCAACAGATGGGTTATTTCCATGCCTCCATCATACACACACACGTGCACTGAGGAACCACTGTCTGCCATTTGTGGGGAAGTTGTGCTGACTCTTGTGTCAGCTCCGCTTCTCCCTAGACATGGATGGAGAGTGGACTGCAAAGGACAAACCTGGCTAAAGTGACTTGCCCTCATATAAAAACATTAAAAAACCTGTTGGTAGGAGATTCAGTTGTGCCCTGCCTATGCAAGTGCAGTGAGGCAGGCAGACATCTCCAGGACTACAAAGCAGTGAGCCAGATGCACAGCAGCCAGTGCCCTGCAGCCTGGCACAGTCAGACCCCTTTCAGGGACAGCACTGCTCCACACAGCAGTGGAGAAGCAATGCCCAGCATGTTGTCTCAGCTGTTTTGGAACTGTATACAGAAGGTATATCTTCACAGTGCTTGGGTGCAATCACCCCACAGCAGGGTGTTTTAAGGCCAAAAGTGAGTGTCACACCTCCTGCAGGAAGCAAGAGTGCTTTCACACAGCAGGGAGCAGGGCAAATGGGACCCTGTGCAGACAGCCTCTGGACAGACTTGTGAGGGAAAGTCAGTCTCCAGGGTAACAAAGCTGTTGTTCCTCTGCAGACTGACAGGAAGCTGCACTGGCCCCTCTGTCTTGAACTAGCATTCAGTTGTAATGTCAAAACCCAGGCTTGGCCTCCCAGAATATTATGTCCTGTGTGGCATCCTGCTGTACTGTAACAGGGCTACAGAACTCCTTAGTCCCCTGCACTCAAAGGCAGAGCTGGCTGCCAGGGCAGCAGCCCGGGTTTTTACATAAGGGTTGCCAGAAGCTCAGGCTCCTCTGCCACCACTGTCTAGATATGGACTTGTTGGGATGGATGCTGCTGCCACCCTCAGATTCTGCCTGCACCCCTGTGTTCCTGCAGTTGGGTTGGCTTGCCACTCTTCTCCTGACAAGATGAGGTATAGATGTCACTTGATGTGATGCAAGGCTTGTGTCCTGAGTGTCATGGGCCAGATCCTCTGCAGATGAGTAGGAGCTTGGCCAGTTTTCAGACCACAGCCCCATGTAATTAATTTCCACAGCAAGACTTGCAGGTATTGATGTCATCTACAAAGATGGGGAAACTAAAGCACAGGCATCAGGTAATCTGCCCAGCCATGCACTGGAGATGGAGAGATACAATCTGGGCTGGAGCTGAGACTTCCCAGTTTCTCCCCCAGGCTGTACCGCTGCCAGCCTGTGTCTCCAAAGCAGAGATTGTAGTCTGTGGCTGCTGGGGCTCAGAGTTGTTGTGGGGTGTCTAAGGATGCAGGAGGAAAAGTGCCACCTGTCACCACTACCTAAGTATCCTCTGCCTCAAAGGACAGAGGAGTATTCAAGAAACCTTGGGAGAGCCACATGTCAAATCACATAGTAGATCATCAGGACCATAAAAGCAGCAAATAACTGGAAGCACTGAGAAATAAAAAATATCTGAGTGGGCAAAAAGCTGAGTCTTAGGATGCAATGGGTTTGAGCCTTCAGGCTTACCATTACTTTTTTGCAAGAGTGTGCAGAGCCTTGCCTGCTGTAGCTCTGCAGGGTTCTGGGCTGCTTAGTCCTCACAAAGGTTGTCTAGAAAATGGCAGGATTTCAGTTTCCCTCCAACTCTAGCCACTGCATCAGCAGCACTGCCCACCAGATCAGTTTGCGAGAGTGGTGCAACTGAAAGTGGAGTACTGCAACTGCATATCCTCTGCTGAAGGTGCCCATTAGAATAGCAGAACAAAATAAGAGAGAAACTCAAAGAAAGCCAGATATGTTGTTTCATGGTGTTCAGTCTTGTGTGGAAAGATCCAGGTCAGATCTGGTGTATTCCTGCTTGGTGGGAGGAGGCACTGGGCAGCAGTCACACTTGCTCCCAGCTGCCCTCCCAGGACAGAAAGAGTGGAAGGCCTGAGAACAGGCTTTTAGCCCTGCTGAAACTTCCCATAGCCACACAAGCCCAAATCTGTTTCCCTGGGATCCCAGTAGCATGTATTTTGCCTGCAGACACAGCTCCTGACTCAGACCTACCTGACAACCCCACAAGAGAGCATCCCCACACTGGGATTTTTGTTGGGGGATTGGATCCTTCATCCCCACTGAGCAATGCACAGCTCCCACGCTAGTATAAAAAGAGGTCAACATTACACCACAATAAGAAGCTCCTCTACCTTCTCCCTGAAAATGGTGCTTGCACCCAGGTACCTGAAAATCTTTGCTACCACGGGTAAAACAGTCCTTGAGGGTCCTTTTCTGAAGGAATTATGCTCTGGTCTTGGCGAAAACTGACATTTAGCTGCTGTCTTTTTCCTAAAATAGGCTGTGTTCATTGGTCTTCCTCCAAAGCATCTTTAGGAGGAAGTACTGTTTTTACCATATGAGCAAATTAAGTACATACTGCTCATTTGGCCAAAAAAAAAGGTCAGATGAAGATGACTGTTTCCCTGCCAACCTTGTGATGTTCCAGCCAGAATTTGATGCAGCCTGATTGATATGTCCAAATAAAATTCTCCTATGAGCTGGTCACATTGCTGAACTCTAGTTTAAATCTCACAATAGGACAGTGATTCTCCTGGAAGCCCAAAACTGCTTCCAGTGTCCTGCCATGCTCTGCAGAAGCCCCTTTGTCCCCACGCCTTCCCACATCAGTCTCTCTATGCCAGAGTTAAACTGGCAGCCATAGAAGGATTGCCCAAGACAGAGTTTGGTTTTCTCTGTGCTGTGTGTAACTGCAGCTGTATCTTTCTCCCATCTCTGTAACATCTGGTACAGCTTTGTTGTCTTCTTTTCCCCTGCCTTTATTCTCTTTGTGTTTTTCTTTCCCTTGGGGATGCAGCAAAGGTGTCCAGCCAGAGCCTTTTGCCTTTATACATGTGGTATCAGCAGTTGTGCATCCCTACTAAGTGCTTCAGCAACCTCTGTTCAAAGCAGAGATGCATTCCAGTGAGCTGGATCAGGCTCCTGCCAGCCCTAATGTGGGCTCATGGTATGCTCCTGAACAAACAACTCATCCCCCATCAGTTGCCTTGCAGACCTTGGACGCGAGCTCCCTTTGCTGAGCAGGCAAAGACAAGCCCACATCCAAGTGTGTGTTGCACAGGGACTTAGACTGAGCGAAAAGCCTTTTCCAGCCCCAGGTACAGGCTGAAGTCTAACTCACAGTCCCAGTCTGCACCTCCATCCCTCACATCATCCCAGCAGTGTGTCTCCATAGCTACCAGGCCCAGCCTTGGTTTGGACATCAATCCTGTTCTTAAAGACTTTTCCACTGCTTTTGTTTTTGTTTGTTCTGCAGGACCCAGAAGGCTGGTACTTAAAAGCCTTAAGCCCCTGCAGAGTACAGTGGGAAGTACTGTACAGAAGGGTATCCCTGATCCCATGTTCCCCTCCAGTGTACTGGTCTCTTTGGAAAGGAGGATGGTAGAAAACCCATGCCTTCCAACATAATCTGTATTTGCTACATCCTTTATCACATCTGTTCATGGTCCCTCAGGGTGTTTTGGTTCCTGTTCTAATTTTATTTGTACAGAACAAGGTGGAAGGAAGGAGGAGGGAGAGGTAAGAAGACAGGGAGAAGAGAATAATCTCTACTGTTTCCCTCCAAAGTGCTTGCCTCGAAGTCCAGGCATCTCCAAGGCTATCTCTTCAGGGATGGCCTCAGGGCCACCCAGCACCCAAGGATTCAACATTAAAGGTGTTCTTGTGTTCACCCTTTTCATGGATGAGGATCCCCAACAGGCATCCTCAGGTGTCTGCCTCAGCCACCTCCCAGACATCTGGTCAGCCCACATGAGCAGTATGAGATAACAACTTCATGTCTTGTACTGATGATGTAGGGGTTTATAGTTCTCCTTTTCTATTCTGTGTGTCCAGGAGCAGCTTGCCAGCTATCAGAAGGGGAAAAAGTTTCCCAGACATACTGCAGGGACACAAAGGAGATGTTTGCACAAACAAGTGTTTGTGCCTGTCCTTTTTCAGAGTAATTCCTTTTATTAACCAAACTACTTTGCCAGTTTGCCAATATCATTATTATTATTCCTGTGCTTCATGGCAGTGCATCCCAGTTCATCATCATCTGTATATGTCAGAAGCACATGCCACAATCTAGCATTCAGGTCAGCAATAAAAACACTATCGGGATGATAATAATAATAATAATAATAATAATAATAATAATAATAATAATAATAGTAATAAAAAAAAATCAAGAACTTCTGAAATTTGCTTGAAGTATCTTGTGAGTGTGGCCAGAAATCATTGTTACCAGATGCAATCATCCAACAAAATCTGCACCCATCTTCTAGTAACTTCATTTAAACCGTGCTCAGGAAAGCCTCACAGGAGAAGGTATAAAAAGCCTCAGCAGTGCCAAGAGAGGTGCCAGGTGTCCTGTTTCTGCATGTCAGCATCACCTCTTACCTCCTTTCAGGGAAATCAGGTTTTTATAGTATAGTATAGTACATCTGCTGTGCAGGTGTCATGATGCACTTTTTGAGTCTTCTGTTACATTTTCTGCTTTCATCAAATTTCCAGTGGTAATTACAAATAGTTCTGGGATTGACTGAGCCAGCTCTTGCATTGTTTGAAGATTAATTTTGTCAAGTCATGACAACCTGTCAGTGTCTCACAGATGTGGGTTCTTCTTCTCCCGCCCTTGGCTGAAATCTCATTGGTTGCTATTACAGTTTAACAACTAGCACAAAATGCAGTCTGCATCTTAAAATTAAGACTGATGCAAATACAGAATTAACCATTTTAACCCTTCCAGTACCAAAAGTTGCTACCTGGTTTTTCACTTTGAGTCTCACAGGCAGCTTCCACTATATGTATTTACTGGGATTAGCAGTATATCTGCTTGTCACACTGAAACCTTGCATGGAGTAAAATTTGAGGAAAAAAGGCAAAAAATAAACAGAAAGAGCTTCACTCTTTTATTAAAAAATATAAAAATAGTCTTAAAAAATGAAAGTATATTTTCTCTTCTGAAAATATACTTTTAATGCTCAACTACAAACTGGTTTTTCTTGGCATGCCCATGAACCCCCAAGTAGCACAGAAAACACAAATTTAAGTTTTGGATCTACCTGAGGCATTCCACAATGAAACAGCCTCAAAGGAGAAGTGCTACCCACCTGATCATATTCTCTGAATACACTTCACTTGCAAACTCTGCTTGCATGAAGGTGCAGGTTGTAAATGCCAAATATGTTTCAACTGTCACCATCCATTTCTATTCATCTGGCTTCCACCTGACTCAAACTGCCCACTTCATATGAGGTAGCTTTGCAGGAAGTTCAGCTGTGTGGCTTTGCTTACAAGAATGAGGGTGCTGGACCTTATGCCTTATACTGGCAGTACAGCAAGGACAGGGTGCTGTAAAAGACAGATTTTGGTCTTTACCAAAAATGTGTGTTTAGGAGGAGGCATTAACTTACAATGCTCAACCAATTAATGAGTGTCCTGCTGGCACTTTATCCTTCAGACAAGCTGCAAGCATGATCTTCATTAATTAGCCTTTCCACATTGGTGCTTACAAAGCTGGAAACACAATCAGGGCAAGAACATAATCACCACTTCTGGCAGGGAAGGCACTGTGTGGCGCAGGTCAGGATGGGAATGCCAGGCTCAATGGATAGCTTTGGAATTTACCAGACAAGCAAAAGCATTTCAAATGCCTTGTACCACCAAAGACTCAAGTGGGATTGGCACTTTCTTTTGGCAGGTCATCACCACCATCACACTGAGCAGACTTCTCCTTAGCCAGTGGACAGAAAGGTTCATATGCCCTCTCCCTTCTGGCTTGCTGTTTTGGGTTTGCATGGCAAGACTCCAGTAGCAAGGTGTGACTCCTGTGATGAAATGCCAGAAGTTACCTCCATGTTTGATGGAGCTAATGTCAGCCCTTTCCAAGACAGAGCTGCCACAGGCAAAGCCCAATCCCATTAGCAAGGGTGGTAGTGCCTCTGGGATAATATATTATAGAAGGAAGAAAAACTGCTGCACTACAGCAACTGAAGAGAGGAGTGAGAATTTGTAAGAAGGACAGTGCTGCAAGAAGAAGGAGATGCTCCAGGTGCCAGAGCAGAGATTGCCCCACAGTCCGTGGTGAAGGCTATGGTGAGGGAGGGTGTTCCTGGCAGTCTATGGAGGTCCACAGTGGAGCAGTCCACCTGCAACCTGTGGAGGAGCCCATGCCAGGAGGTGGTTGCCCAAAGGAGGCTGTGACCTTTAGGGAAGCCATTTTCATTTTCCCTAACAAAGAGCAGCACTAGCATGGAAAGATTGTGAGACCCTAAATGCCAATTATGCAAAAGCCCTTCAGAGAATGCTTTTCCCCCAGACTCCACGCCATCCCAGGCAGCAAGGTCCAACCTCAAAGTTCAGTCAGCAGATGAGGGCTGGAATGCATCTTGGTGAACCTGACACCTGCCTATTTCAAGGGCCTTTGGTGCAGTTCCTCTAATTTTTGAAGTTTGTCAGTGCTTCTTTAAAAAAGGAGTAATATATTAAAGAACAAAAAAGCTTTGGGCTTTAAAATAGTTTTGTGTTTTGCTTGAAAAAACTCTTCCTGAAACTGTTAACTGATCTTCTGGACATGTTGTTAGTAACAAGGCAGTGGAGGTAAAGCATTTTAAAAATTAACTCTATGCCTCATTTACAAAGTCTTTATCCAATGAAACTGCATTTTTTTAGCCACTCATCTTTCAAAGAAAGTTGTTTTAAAACACAAGGTAAATACGCTTCCTGCACCACCTGTCACCCCACTCTAAGCCAAATGTTTGGGCTGATTTTGACCCTTGGGCACAGCTGAAGTCTGCCTAAAAACACCTTGCATTTGGAGAGATGCTGCACAATCAAAGCCATCCACCTGAGAATGCAGCAGCTTTGTTTCTTTTAAAACATTCAGAGCATTGTCTCCAGACCATCCAGCCACTTACCTCCTGTTGGAGTTGTGAGTGGCTTCTGGGAAGGCAGGACTCTCTCCCAACCCCCCACACTAGGAACTCCATGTTCTTCTGAGATGCCAGCCAGTAATCACTCTCTAGCATCCAGACCAACTACACAGTCTTGTTTAACTCCAGCAACAAGGATTTAACCCAAGGACTTAACCTACACAATGCGGGTGGATGTGGTCTTAGCTGACCATTTTCCTGAAAAGTTCTCCCTGGAAATTTTGTAAACAACTTTTCCAGAAAAATTGCTTGTTCAGAAGCATTCACAGCAGAAACACATGTCCAAAACTCTTTCAGCTGTAAAATAATACAGATTCTCAGAACTTGGTTTTACTTATACAAGGCACTGCTTTGTTACCTCACAACTGTACAAGTAGGATAAGAAAGTTCACAAGGAATCTGTCATTGAAGTATAAAGACCTGTTCCTACATTGGGCAGACATTCAGACAACTACATGAAAACATAGGGATGGTGTAACCACGGGTGATGGCAACAATCTCTTACACCATTAGCATCAAGTGGGGCCTGTAAAAGAGAAGAGGAAGGGATTAGACTTTCTTTAATTTTGTTTTGTAACAAAAATAATACAAATAATATAAATACAGGTAAATATGGATCACAGAAGGGAGATGAGAAATGTTCACCACCTTGACTTTAACTTGAGGAGTTTCTACAGAGTAAAAGGGGATAATGATGAAAAGCATCCCAAACAGTGAGTTTCACCTATTCTTTCAGTTGCATGCCTCATTTACCCAATGTTCAGTTTTGTACACTGCACAGGTTTTGTGGCTCTGTCATGAAAAAGGTTATTTTGATGGCAAATTTTCATCATGGTTGGCACCCTTCCTTCTCATTCAAGTGAGACAGCCCTGCCCCCTTAAACATAAAATGCCAAGAAGGATATTTAATTTCCTCCAAGAGCAAAGGTGCTGGGTACCTCCAGTCAGACCCCACTAACAGGCCCAGCACTACAGGGAACTCCAGCACTCATCCCTGGTGGATCACTGCTCCACTGACAAAAGTGGATGGGATCTCCTGCAAGAACCAATCCTGGCACTGTTCCCTGATGCACTTGGCCATTAAGACTCACCAGCTGACCTGATGGTAACAAAAAGCATTGTCCTTTATTGGTATCATCTGCTTTTGGCAGGTGCAAAAATGTTAAGCATAGACTAAGAAAAGAGAAAGAGGTTGGTCTCAGGTGTCATCAGCTGCTAAGATGCCACTCACCCATCAAAACCTCTTGCACAAAAACTCCTATAGAAGATAGAGCTCCTCTCCACGTCACAAGGCAGCCATTTCTTTTCTAAAAAAGCCATGGTCTGAGTTGCACCTTTGAGTTGACTTATTTTGCCTCAACCCAGGCAGCAGGAGGACCAATTGGAGAAGAGTGGTGTGCAATCACCTCCAGCAGCACAAGGCTTAGGGCCTTCATTTTTGCAGCCAAAGTCAAATGGGCTCAGCTTCTCCATCAGTCAGATGGATTCCTCCTGTGTTGTTGTTAATTTCTCTTGTTTTCTTGAGGGTTTTTGTTTGTTCTGGTTTCTACCTCTCTGCTATGTGGTTTTCAGATCTCCACAATAAAGTGGATTTCAGCTGGGTTGTCAACAGCAGGTTTTCTTCCTTCAGATCCAGGTAGACCATCCTGTATCACACCCCACATCTGCAGGATCATGAGGGCTTGGAGTTATAAATCAGTTTTCACCTAAAACCTTTGGTGTTGCAGCTGTATGGTGAGGGGAAATCTGGAAAGACACATGGCTGCTGCAGCAAATTCATCTCATGCTGCACTTGGAGGACTTAACTCCAGCTGATTTTTAATTTGCCTTTGCACCTCAGTGTCAGGGAGAGTTCCTTGGGTGTGATCCACACTGAAGATAGCTAGGCAGTGCCAGGAATCCAGCTTTTTCTTGAGTGACAGACGAAGCACCAACGGCTAAGCCAGCTAGTAATGAAAACGTTATTTCCATATCTGCCTCTCTATTGCAACAGCAGCCCCAAGGTTCTACAGAAACCCACAGAAATACGTGTAATTGCAAAGGTACACCTGACCCCCACTCCTGGATCCAGCACCGTCCTGCTCTGACCTGCTGAAGCATCATTGCATGTGCTCTGTCTGTAACCACTGCTGGGCACCACTGGCAATAATAAGACCTTGAGGTAGCTGGACCTCAGGTCTGGCTCAGTATGGCCCTTTCTGTGCTCCTATCTCAGGTAAACGATTGCTGCAGACTCCTATGGCTCCCTTTGAAACCTTCCTGTTTTTCAGAACTCCTGGGGATGAAGAAGCCACACAGTTTTCTAGTGAAAATAATATGCCTGCTCCCTGTCTGCATTTATTGTTCCCCTGTTTAATACTCCTAGAGCATGACAGCACGGAAAATACCTGTTTCCTGCTGAAGAACACATCAAAGACCAAAGTAAAATCAAAAACATTAACTGATCACCTCTATCTTCTGAAGTCGGAGTTAGCAATTTTCCACCCACACCATATGATTCTGCATTTAAGGAGCCTTTCTCATTGTTATATTCTGCTTGCTAGGGATTATGATTGTACATTCAAGAGCCTTAATCAAAGAGCAAGCCTGAAGGAGAACATGCAACTGACCTCATGAATTGTTCCAAGCACCACTAACTTGTTGTTCTTCCTTTCAACCTTTATACCATTTATCTCACATGCATGACACTTTTGTGCCCTCTCCACCCTTCTGTGATTGGTCTGTACCCCTCAGCAGTCCATGTCTCCTTGCCTTTAACACTGTTCACCTGTCTCACATAGCTGTAGCCTATTAGGGATAAGGGAGGCTCTGCTGCAGCCCCATTCCCAATCACCACAAACTGTGTGCCTACACAAGCCTGCCTACCTTGAACTCTGCACTGGTTGCTACTGAAACCAGCTTTTCGTTTGACTTAGTACTCAGTTTGACTGAGTTTTCATTTGACTTGGATTCAGTTTTTGAATGCCATTTTCCTTCAGTTTCACAATCAAATTGGATTTCCAGGTGAGGAAGCCCCCTTGCTCTGATGCAGTGCTAGAGGAGATAAGTCCAAAAAGCCCTTTATAGCCACTCTGCAGCCAGAACCATGCTTAGTTTTACAGTTCCCCTAATGTAAAGTTGATTACACATATGCACCTAAAATACATACGTACGTGCACACACACACTCACATAGGCATGATCTGATTAGGAGGCAGGTCCCCGTCTGAGGCACCCCAGTTCTCCTAAGCCTGAAACTTGGCAGGAAGGAATGACATACCTAGAGACATCACAGCCCTGTGTCCCAGGCCTGGTGAGGGTTATCCAAAGAACCTGATGGGGTTTATTGGGAGTACATCTTGGTGTGCAAATGAGAACACACGACCCAGAAAGGCTGGTACCAAAATCCCAGAGGCTGTCTGGGGATGTCTGTCTTGTGGTTCCAATGACACTAGGCAAAAATATCCATCCAACAGACCCAGAGTTTTATCTGCCAAACCCCAGGTGCAGACAGCTCCCAGCAGACGGAGCAGGCTGCTCCCCAGTCTGAGAGACCTGTCCCCAGAATCGGAGTGACTGAAGGATGCACTGGTGGACATATGTGTAAGAACTATGAACTTTTTACCCTAAAGCCCTCAGAAAAGGGCTTCTTTAATGCCTGAGCTGACTTCTCAGGCTGTCGGCCACAAAAGATTTCAGTGGTGTAAAAGCAACAAAAATGAGAGTAAGGGGAAGAAAGAACAACCTTACTTCCCTTCAGGTGTGTGCTTTCCTGTGGTTGATGCAAAATTCTCTGGTACCTCATCGCGTTTTATTTCATTGATGATGAATGACATGGGGCATACTGTTAAAAGGATCTGAATAATTTATTTTTGATCTGATGGGGAAGAAGCAAATAATGAACAAATTGTTATCAAGGAGTTTTTAAAATAAAGGACAAATAAATATTTCACTGCAGATTGGAATTTTTTCTGCTGATAAATGAAAGCCATCTGTGACCACTGACAAAAATCTGGTTCAGCCCAATGTCCCAGCTCTGGGGTTTTCCTACAGTGCTGGTGGAGTGGTATTTGGCACACACCACCACGCACTGGAAAACCCACTGTATGAGATGTATGCGGACAGACACGCATTAAGGTACATCTCTGCACAGGCCATGTGCTACTGGGCCAAGGAGGCTTCATGCCCAAAAACTCTGTGCCAGGTCTTGTTGTCAAACTGGGACTCCTTTCTTGATGTCGACACCTGGACAAAGGGCCTTGCTTGCAGCAGGAGCTTTCCTGAGCATGACCATCAGGATACACAGAATGAAGTCTATATTAAAAAAAAAACCCGTCCCTAGGAAGTTTGCTAAATAAGAAAAAAAAAAAAAATGTTAAACTGTTTTGCTGAGTCAGGATGATGTAAAGGTGCTTGAGAGGAATAAACACTCCCATTTCTGAGTCATCTGATAAAATCACATCCTTTGACTATCTCTTAGCTCTGGTGATATGAATGACTTACACGGAAAATACGCAGTAGTTTGCAGATTGCCAAGTTCAAAAAAGCTCGTGGGAATACAGACTGCCTGGTAGATGGGTGTGTGCTGCACGCTGTTTCTGTGGATTTACATAAGCTCTCCTGATCTCACTTGTTGACAAAGGAGGAGTGCCACAGTACTGAGAATAAAACTGAGCTAGTATAAAAATGGTGTATGAACAAAGCCAGACACCTCAGATTTTGCAAAGTCCAAATAGCACATAAGATTTTCTACACGTGCACCTTTTTCAGATCTGAGACATTGCCCTAGGAATCTGTTACTTCTTGTAAGAGCAAACTCAGCCTACAAATAGAGCAAGTTTCCTAAGAGCCAAGGTATAGGCTAGCAAAACTCTTGGGTTAGTGGAGTGGAGAGAAGGTAGAGGCTGGGGAGCCATCCTGCATGCTCTAAGCCAGTGCCCAAGAGGTTCTTTTGCCTCTCAAAGGTACATGGGTGACACTGTCACCTCGACAGCAGTCATAAGCAAAGCACTGGCTGTGGCAACTGCATCTGCTCTGGCAGGGCTTGTGGATTTGTGTATTTGAGTGTAGAAAGGGAGAAGGATCAGGGAGGACATCTGCGTCACTAACTGTGTTCTATTCACTTTGTCCCACACTAGTCTTTTGTTCATCTAGAGTGAATTTGACAGTCATTTTTAGCTGAAAAGCTATACTGGCTTTTAGCATCCTTTTTTGTTCCACAGGGAGTGCTCGTTACCCAGTGAACAAGAAGGTTTCTGGGTTAGAATGATCTGCAGCCTTGTGCTTTAGGATCAGGCATCTTAACTGCAGTGGGGAGGCACCCAGCAGAGCACCTCACCGGGCTCTGAGAGAGCAGAGACTCTTGACCCCTCATTCTCAGGGCATTAGCCAGATGGTGCTCATGCTGCTTAGGATGACACTGAAGCAGATCCCAGCTCTTGGGACTTAATAACCACCTTTAATAAAGATAACTAATTATACAAAATAGTAAAACAACCATCAGTTAGGCTGAGAATGTCACTAATGAATATTTTTCCAGCCCTGCTTCAAAGCACAATGATGGGCTTTCAGTAGAGCAACTAGAAAAATGCCTAGAGTGGAAATATCTCGTAAGAACCAAGTCCTGCTGGGTGATTTGGCTGCAAATTTTGCACATGCTTAAGGTTCAAAGGATGTGAGGGGGGTTCAAAAGTTTGGGGAAGGGGAATGATGCACATTTTCAAAAAATAATCTCTGGCTTTTCCTAAGATGGACAACTCAGGAAATATGGTGCTACGGCATGCCAGAGTGACATTCTTAAAAGTGGTTGTCCAGAGGAAACAAACAAAATTGCTTCATCCTTGACTCTCTGTTCCTGAATATTGCTGTGCTATGCTACATCCCCATGAAGAAGAAGGTTCCCCATAGCTAAGGGAGGCTTGCAGGAGGTAGAGGGCACTGACTGGACAACCCAGTACCCTGGGAGCCCCTTGTGGTGCTGCCTCAGCATCAGGCAGAGACCTGCTAATGAACAGTAAACAACAGACAAAAGTTGGGATCAGGTGGAGGGATCGACATTTTCTGTTCTGGAGGACAAAGGGTGAGATGAGAGCACTGTGCATTGTGCAATGCTAATCCCAGCAGTAGGGGGACCCTAAAGTAGTGTCCTTGATTCTGGCAGAGGCTACCAGAGTTATTGTTTATGGTGACAGCTGAGCAAGCCTCCCCACTACAGGTCAGCCCTCAGCACCCTGTGGGTCCCACTCAGAGGCAGCTACTCTGATCCTGAAAAAACCCCTGAGCACTCAGCACAAGCCATTCCATCTCTGGAGCTACAAGTTCACATAAACAGAAGTGCAGGGTGAAATATAGCATCTGCATTTAGGAGCAAATTCTGAAGTTCACCAAAGCTTGGGAAGATTTGGTACAAGATACTTTGTTTGGTTTTCTTCCTCACCATTAATCTCTCCCCCACCCAAAAGAGGCCAAGAATTTGTATGGACTCAGGTGTAATGTTCACAAAAAAGCCCTTACTGACAGTGCCACAGACCTGCAAGGATCCTCTGTCTTTAGCAAGCACAGTGGAAATCTTAAGAATCTTCCTGACTCTGCCTCAGTAGCTTGCTTCAGCAATAAACTGCTGCAATCATATCTCTTCTGGGAGGAAATAGGGTTCAGATCTCAGCTTCGAGAAAATGCAGTTCAAAGGAGTGACTGGTTTGTAAGTGCTGTGGTTTAATTGCACAAGAACAGCTTGTCTAAATGTATCCACATTTAAGGACAATCTGCAGCTCTTCTCTGCTCATGAGTCTGTGTACTGAAGACACCATACTGAGGTAAAATAGCACAGCTTCTCTGCTGCAAACAGTGTTGAAAAGTGCTGGGTTTGTTACTTGTCATGGTGGTAAATTCATTTATTCTACCTACTCCAAAAGGAAGGAGCGACATAATGCTTTCTGATGTTGAAGTCAGTCCGGCACTGGTTTATGGCTGTAAAACAAGACTGAGTCACCTCTATTTATAAAGACTCATTGTCAACATTATGTCCTGAGCACAAAATCCAAACTACTAAGACCCCCTCACCAGACTGCAAGAATTTAAAACACCACCATCCAAGTAAAGCAGTCCAGTTGACTGCAAGAGGCTGCCTTTTCAAGGGTCAGTCCACTAAGTAAACTAATATTTGCATGTAATATTTGGCAGCTAGGGTACAAAGGACATGTGAGGCACAAAGAAATAGGCACTTCCCCTTCCTAAAATCTCTTGTCTGTACTCCAGCAACTAAGCTTTGCCATAAAATGAGAAAGGAATCCAACTGCTATTGGATTTGATTCTTGCATAGTCAAAGCCTCAGGTACATTGGAATATGAGTCCAGCACTAAACACCCAAAAATAGCCACCGATTCAGGTTTGTTGGAAATATATACTGAGCATCTAATGCAGTTCTAGTTTCACATGATGGAAGTCACATCAGGTTAGGCCCTACTTAGTAGAGATCTTTCCTGGTAGATGGAAAGGTGTTCCAATGTATATTTCTAATATTTTTGCCAATCTTTACCCGTTTTGTTTACTGCTAACATAGTATATAGCAACCAAACACATTATATTAACATACCAAATATAAAAAGCACCTTTTCCTTTGTTTTTCTGGTAAAGATTCTTAGTTTCTAGAAACAATCCTGTTCTACTCAAGATACCAGATGCCAGCTGATAAAGAGGGATGAGCAAATCAAAACCAAATATGGACAAATAAAACCTCATATTTTATTGTTGAAAATAGGTGAGAGTTTCTGGCCATCTGCCAGGAAGATAATGAAGGATTAGATGGACATTTCTTATATCGAAACCCTGACCTTTTATCACGGTTCAAATTCCCACCTTGGTATACAATTTGGAGATGTGGCTACTTCTCGTCATGAGCAAATCTCTTAATTATGACAAATACTTAGGGAAAAAATTAAGAAGAAGATGAAATCGGGATAAAGCAAATCTCCTCCTGAAAGGGGAAAGCAGACTCTGTAAGACAAAATGCAAACACATCTTGAACTGTAGGAAGGTGTTTTCTCAAAAGTATGTTTCAGAGCAACCTTTCATGGTCTTTGTATGTAGTGCCCACTTATTCCTATCTGTGTCAATAAATAACTGGAACCTCAACTTCTCCAGGCCTGGACCTGCCTCTCCTGGGAGAAAACTGCATGCAACTTAAAAATTGCTCTTTTGCTTCTATTTCAGTCCTGAGGGCCCAATATAGACAGGCCATGGGGACAAAGGGCAGGTGCATGTTGAGTGAAATGGGAACTAGAAACTCAAAGTTTACAATGTCATGAGTGAATGGTTTAGGTCATTTAACAAATCACCATCAGCAAAAGCAGGTTTAATATAAATTTGTAAAAGCACAACAAAGTTCAACAGCAGGCTCCACTCTAGTACATACTGCCTAGATGAAGCACACAAAGGAAAATTGTATTAGAATCACTTTAGAATTATTTTTACAGAGGCTGGGGACACAAAAGAGTAAGAGGGAGACCCTCCAATTGAGTAACAAGGTTTGGTGAAGACCCCCTCTCTTTCTAAACTCTTGACAAAGCCTAGGTGTGGCTGTGCCCAAACTTAGCCCTAGAACAGTTTACAGCTAAATGATTTAACATTCCTTAATCATTGACTAACTTAATACTTACAAAATTATTCAATAGGGTGTACTGTAACCATAGCAATAAAATCGACATAGTAAGATTCAGTCAACACTTGCAATAGGCTATAAGGTGTGTAAATCAATTCACACATGCACATACACAGGCACAAAGAAATATGTACAAAGTTATATGTGTTTAAAAATCCCCCTCAAGTTCAGTGAAATATGTCAAATGCCTCTGCATTTCTCCATGGGCAAAGGACTGACCCTCAAGAAGGCAGGTGTATCAGTCTGGGAAACTTTTGTCAACAGTTCCCAGAATCCCACATGTGACAGCTGGTAAGCCCAAGAGGCATCCCATCAGAGAGTGTGGTGTGTTGACCCTGGCCACCAAAACCACTCCATCACTTCTCTCCTCAACTGAATAGGGGAGAAAGCTTCACCAGTCAAGAAATGGGCAGAACAAGATTACTCATCAGTTACCACCATGGGCAAAACAGATTTGACTTAGGGAAACTAGTTGAATATATTACTGATAAAAATCAGAGTAGGAGAATCAGAAGTAAAAAAAATCTTAAAAACAGCTTGCCCACAACCCTCCCTCCTTCCCAGACTTAACTTTACTCCTAAGTCTCTACCTGCTACCCCACATTGGTGCAGGGAGACAGAGAATGGTCAGTTCATCACTTATTGTTTCTGCCACTGCTTCCTCATCAGGGAGAAGAGCCCTTCCCCTGCTGCACAGTGGCATCCCTCCCATGGGAGACAGCCCTCCATTTGCTCCTCAAGGTGAGACCTTCCCATGGGCTGCAGTTCTTCATGAACTGCTCCACCAGTGCTTCCTTATGGATTCATAAGTCCTGCCAGCAGACCTGCTCCAACATTGGCTCCTTTCTCCAAAGGTCTACAGGTCCCTGACAGTAACCTTCTTCAGTGTGGGCTTCCCACCACAGGCCTGTGGATGGTGTTTTTTCAGCATCCACCTTTTCTAGTATGGGGTCCTCCATGGGTTGCAAGTGGGTATCTCCTCCACTGTGGTACTCCATCAGCTGCAGGGAAACATCCTGCCTCACCAATGTCTGCACCACAGGCTGCAGGGGAAACTCATCTCTGGTGGCTGGAGCACCTCCTGCCCCTCCTTGTCCACTTGCCTTGGTGTCTGTAGAGTTGTTCCTCTTACATATTCTCACTCTACTCTTCTTTGGCTACAATTGCTCCAATGCAATAACTTTTATTTTCCTTCTTAAATGTGCTATCATAGAGGTGCTACCATGTCACAGAAGGGCTTGGCCTTGGTAGTGGCAGATCCATCTTAGAGCCAGCTGACACTGGCTGTGTTGGACATAGGGGAAGCTTCCATAAGGTTGTCAGAGAAGCCACTCCATAGCCCTCCTGCCACCAGAACCTTGCCACACAAACCAAATGCAGACAGAGCCTGCTGTGGTCAAGGAGACCCCAGAGTACTTCGCTCAAGACCACTGTTCATAAAGTTGTTAGATGATTTGCTTTAGTCATCCTCGTCACAATTGGTGAATTTTAACTGGAATTTTGCTCAAAAAAAGAAATCCAATAACAATAATGTTGTTCCACTTGGGCTGGTATTTAAACAAAAATAAAGTTTTAAGGCTATTAATTAAAAAACGAGCTCATTAGACATCAGAGGTTTCTGGAAACAGACAGTTCTTTTGATAAGCTCAAGGGTAAGTTAACTGACTTCCCATTAATCAAGGTCAAGGCTAACAAGAATTCCTTGATCATAGGGTGGTCAAGGCAGGGAGTTAAGTGGGAGATGTGCATGACCACATACACCCAGTTTCACACACAATCTTGGGGTGTACAGGTCCAAGGCTGGTTACTGTTTAATTTCAGGTCCAAACAGACAAAGGCATCAGATTAGCCATTTTCTGAGACACCTTTCAATGAATGCATCCCAACAAATACCATTTGCCTACTGAAGGCTTGAGCTGTGGTCTTAACACACTACTAGTGTTTTGGTTTTAACCCATGCTAAAAAGGCGTTTACTCTGTGCTTAAAAAAGAAAACAAAATTTAAGGACAGGGTTGTTTTTACAGGCTCCTGAACTGACTGTATATTGTATGGAGGCTGCAGAAATTAGAGCCTTGAGAAGCTGTTAGAGAAATGTCCGAGCTAATGTACATAAGCTAATTTGCAACCTATATGGGTGTGATAGTTTGGCATTTGGGGAGAGCCGCAGAGGTGGCTTCTGTGAGAAGTTGCTAGAAACTTCCACCATGTCTGACAGAGCCAATCTCTGATGGCTCTGAAGATGGACATGCTGCTGGCCCAACTAGAGTGGTTAGTAACACCTCTGTGATGACATTTTTAAGAAGAAACTCAGCGCAGGTGCAGTTTTTTTCCAGGGGTAGTGAAGCGCCACTGCCAGGGGCCATCCCCAGCATGGTGCATGGCAATGTGTTGCCACAGCTGCCACCATCTCGGTGCAGCCCGCGGCCAGCCTTGCCCCCTGGCCCCCTGCCCAGCCGTGCTGCGGGCAGAGGGGCAGGGCCAGGGGCAGCAGCTCCCCCTTCCCCACACCCCACATGAGGAGAGGTGTGAAGCAGCGCAAGCACCGCGTCAGCCACCACTGCCCACCCGACGGCAGCGGGGCCGCCTGGCCAGCAGCGGCTGCATGCTGAGCAATTCCCCAGTGTAGAACCTAGATCAACCTCTTGGCACCGTGGGATCCTGCAAGAACCTTTGAATGAGTGGAACTTGTTGGCAATGGTACCTACAAACAGCAGCTTTTCTTCCAGTCAGAGAAGAGGAGGAAGTGAGGACATGTGAGGGAAAACAACACGGAGACACCAAGGTCAGTGGAAAAGAAAGAGATGGAGGAGGTGCTCCAAGCATTGGAGCCGAGGTTCCTCTGCAGGCCGTGGTTACGACTACAATAAAACAAACTCACCCTGTAGTACATGAATTCCACACACAGCCTGTGTGAAAAACGCTCACACTGCAGCAGGTGGATACCAGAGGAAGCTGTGGTCTAGTGGGAGACACAAACGAAGAAAAAGGGCCCCTGCTTCCAGAGAGAGAAAGCCCTTGCTTCCAAACTAGAGCAGCCTATCCTTCAAAGACTGCAGCCCATGGATGAGTGACCCATGCCAATTTTGGGAAGACTGTTTGCCTCCCACAGCATAGCAGAAAAAAGACCCTGAGCGAACAGAAAAAGATCTTGAATGATGAACTGACCAAACTCCCGTGCCCTGCCTTCCTCCACTGCCAGTGGGAAGGAGGGAGGGGCTGGGGGTGGAAATGGTGTTTTAAAGGCTTAATTTTACTTCTCGTTATCCTCCTCTGACTCTGTTAATAATAAATTTACCTTATTTCCTTAAATTTGAACCTGTTTTGCCCTTCAAGTGTTTTTTTTCTCCCAATTCTTATCTCAATTCATGAGCCCTTTGTTAATCTTTTTCCCTCTCCTCTGCCCAACTGTAGCAAGAGAGGGTAAGTGAATGACTCCTGTGGGTGCCTGGCATTTGGCCAGTGTCAAACCATCACAATGGGAGACAAAAGCAATGCAAGCCAGCTACAATAAAAGAGGTACACACACACACAAAAAGGCAGGGCACATGCACTTCAGAAGCCTTTCCTTCTGCTCTGATAAAAAAACACCCAAAAGGCCAATAACCAGTCAATGTAAATTAAGACAGAAGTCCTCTTGGAAACAACATCTTTGGAGTCAAGAAACAATTGGTAATCGGTGTCAACTGCCACTGAGTGCGTGAGTGTGGTCCAAAGACAAAGAATGGAAATAACTCCCAGGTATTGCAGCTCTCAGTAACAGCCCAACCCTGAGTGCCCTCACAATCCTGTAGTCTCCATTTCACCTGCCTTAACAAACTTCCTTTGACTTCCCTCAGCCAGACAACCACTGGCTTTGCTCTTAAGAGAAGCCAGCCTAGGCTGGGCCCAGACCAAAACCCAACAGCCAAACTCTGTCTTTCTGCTTGCTTTCCCTCCTGGCTGCCAGCTGCCAAATAAAGTGTGTTTGCAGTCACCTACCAGTTTCAGAGCTTTGCTGAATTGCAGCCTAAAACCAGTGTCCCAACCTCGTGGCACAAGCTGGCTCCCAGAGAGGTACAAGGCTGTAAAATCCTGGTTCCCATGTCCATATGACTTTATTTTCAGCAGATCAGGAACAAAACTTTCAAGTACCAGCACTTGGAAATGGGTCTAGGCTTCTCACTGGACCATTTTCTTTTTGCTCACAACCCTCCCACAAAAATACACCAGTTTGTTGCAATGACAGCATGCTTTCTGTTGACAAAATCTGGGCCTTTATTCCAATCCTGAAAGGACAAATTAATCAAGGGAGTCCTTAATCTTGTTAAGAGCTCGCAGGACTCTGAAACATTAATTGGCCTGTGTAGACCAGCTCTGTGTCTGGACACTGTTATTGTAGCCTCTATTGCAACTATTGAAGTTAGAGCTTGGGACCCACACACAAAAAATATTTAAATTTTTTCCTTTACATTGTATACCCTATTTCCTGTTTGGAACCTCTTTTCTTTTAGTTATTAACCAAAAATGACATACTTTTCCATTTTAATTGGGTTTTATATTGCTAAGTTTCTGTGCCTTGTAGCCGCTGGGAAAAAAAAAAACCCTAGGGCTGTGACTGCTTTAGAAGGAAAATACATAAATATGATACTAAAGAGTAAACTAAGGACTGAAAGTGCTTGTCTGGCACAGACATCATTTTGCAGCACAAACTCAATGGAAGGGCCCTGTTGAGCTCCACATCAAGGTTCAAGTTTACATCTCAAATTTGGGTAAAATCTGAAGAAAATCTCCAAATTTTAAAAAACTTCTCATTGAGACAGGATTTCCCCCAGACCACAGTCAGGGGGGGACTCTATCAGGGAAGAGAGGATGACTCGTCTATCCCCATACACTGGTGCTTTCCTGGTGCAGTGCTGCAACATTGGTGGGAAAAGCCAGGGTTTATCAGAGAGCAGATGACCAAAAAGAAGCCCATTAGCCCAAGTGGACTGATCAGGTTCCCCCCTGCAGAAACCTCCACTGCTCCAACACCATGCACAGACCCCAAACAGGGGGTAGTCAGGGAAGAAACTGATGTCTCGTTGCAGTAGGGCACCTGCACCCAGGTACAGATGTCCAGCCCATTTGTCTCCGGTGGCAGGCAGCAGTAGCGCACTCATGCAGAAGCATCGCTCATGGGGCCAGGGGTGCCCAAAGGCTGTTAATGAGTATCACACACCTCAGAAATGTCTCATTAGTCATTCTGGAGTTGCCATGAGAGGAAATTGCATGGCAATAAAGCAGAATTATTTGGTTCCTGTTAATTAACCAGAAAGGTGGTAAACATTAACTATCTTTGAGAATCATGTGGTGCATACAGATGTTCAGGTTCCCCTCTCAGCTCAACACTGTTTTGGTTTGTTTCATTTGGAGGTTTCTGGAGGTGGGCTGTCTCAAAGATCCTGCAGGATATGACAGCGTGCTGAGGGAGAGTTAAATGTCCAGCAGAGGAAGGAAAGGCAGCAGCTATGCCTCCCTGCATAATTAATCATTGTCATATCCTTTGTCCTGCAACAGTTCAGGGAGTTGGTATGACCACACTGGCTGCAGCAGCATTCACCTTTCCAGCAGAGCAGAAAATGAAAAGGAAGATCCCCCTCCATCTTCACAAGACATGTGACCACAGCTTCACTGTGAGGGCCACGGTTCTCATGTGGCATAGCCAAGTAACTTGAAAACCTCTTTTGGTTAGAGGCTGAAGTTCAGCCTGGCTGCAGAGAGGGTAGAAAGGGATCCATTGCTCCTCTGTAGCACACACAGAGTCACACAGAATCACTAGGTTGGAAGAGACCTCCACAATCATCGAGTCCAACCCATGCCCTAACACCTCAACTAGACCATGGCACCAAGTGCCACATCCAGTCTTTTTTAAACACATCCAGGGATGGTGACTCCACCACCTCCCCAGACAAAGCATTACAGTACTATACTACTCTTTCTGTGAAAAACTTCTTCCTAATATCCAGCTTATATTTCCCTTGGTACAGATTGAGACTGTGTCCTCTCCTTCTGTCAGTTGCTGCCTGGAGAAAGAGACCAAACCCCACCTGACTACAACCACCTTTCGGGAGTTCTAGAGAGTGATAAAGTCACCTCTGAGCCTCATTTTCCCAGGCTAAACAACCCCAGATCCCTCAGCCATTCCTCTTGTGTTCCCAGCCCCTCACCAACCTCGCTGCCTCTTCTGGATGCACTCAAGCGTCTCCACATCCTTTCCAAACTGAGGGGCCCAGAACTGGACACAGCACTCAAGGTGCAGCCTCACCAGTGCCCAGTACAGGGGAAGAATGAGCTCCCTGCTGCTGCTGGCCACACCATTCCTGATACAGGCCAGATGCTGTTGGCCTTCTTGGCCACCTGGGCACACTGCTGGCTCATGTTCAGCTGGCTGTCGACCAGCAGCCCCAGGTCCCTTTCTGCCTGGCACTGTCCAGCCACCAACCAGCCTATAACACTGCAGGAAGTTATTGTGGCCAAAATGCAGGACTTGGCACTTGGGCTTATTAAACCTCATCCTACTGGACAAAAAAGCCAAGACCAGGTCTTCTCCTCATGCCCTGTTGGTGACTAGAAAAAGGTTTCCTTGTACTCCTCTGCTCCAATAGACAAAACTGGTGCTGACAGATGCCTGAAATGCATCACAGGCACTCATGTGACCTGTAGCCAGTCATACACTTGGGTACCTTATGTCAGTGGTCACCCTGGTCATATGGACAGACCCACAAACCACACAGGTATGTTGGCCAAACAGCTGAGAAATCCCTACGAAACAGGTGACACCTGCATGGATCTGACATTTACAGCATCTCTTCTGCCCGGATGTAGCAGTGTCTTGAGATGTCTGGTGGATAAGTCTAAGACTAGAATAGATGGTCCTCTGTCCTGGGGCTCTGGCTGTGTGGTTCCTCAAGCCTTGCTGTCATTGCATGAATCACAGCCACCTCCAAGCATGTGGAAGGGGCAAAAGCACATGTCTCATGAGATAGCCAGCCAGTTTTGTTTCTTCCTGTCTGCTCTAGGGCATCTCAGTGCTGCTTTTCAAATGCTTTATTACAGATGGCTTCAGGGAGCGTAAGTTTTTCCGGGATGTAGTGACCATCTTCCTACTCATCCCTTCATATTTGCACAACCAAAAATTTAACTGATTTGAAAAATGTCAGCTGGACAATTTCTACAGTGTAAACATGGGCTCTTCACCCCATGTTTATTTATTTGTTTTACTTATTTGTTTTACTTATTTGTTTAGGCATAGAAATGCAATTGTGTGTGCACTTTCAGAAACTGAAGCTTGGGCACATCTCTCTCCAGTGAACATCATGGTTCTGTTAAACAAGCATCTAGGAGATCACAGATTACGTGCTTTTTAAACTCGACTCCATACCCACACACAACCTGAGCTCCCCTGACCTGAGGCAGCAACAAGAGATGAAGTGCTGTTGGTTTTGGGTAAGAAAATGAGACAGTGATGGTTTATGGATGCACTGCATTTGCAAGACAAGTTTTTCATAGTGGGGGTGGGGGGAGAGAAGAGTCTACAGGGGTGGCTTCTATGAAAACCTTCTAGAAGCTTCCCCCATGTCCAATGGAGCAGTTCTAAAATGAAGTTTTAGTCAAGGCCAAGCCCATCAGCAGTGGAGGTAGCTCCTCTGGAGTAACAGAAGGGAAAGAAGTTAATATGCAGGAAAGGAGAGCCAGGGAGGGCAGTGAGAATATGTGAGAGAAGCAACTTTGCAGACACCAAGGTCGGTGAAGGAGGATAAGGAAGAGATGTTCCAGGGACCTGGGGTGAAGGCCATGGTAAGGCTGTTCTCCTGTAGCCCATGAAAATCCACAGCAAAGCAGAGATGCACCTGGAGCCCCTGGAGAAATCCAGGCCAGAGAAAGGGAAGAGTGTGATGAGTCCTCCCCCTGCAGAAGGAGCAGTAGAGACAATGTGTAATGAACTGACTACAGTCTTCTCCAACTCCCTGCATTTCTGGGGGATGAGGTAAAAAAATTGGCCAGGAAAAAGGGAGAGATGGGGTGGAAGGTGATTCTTTAGTTTATTTCTTATTACCCTACTCTGATTTGATTGTTAGTAAATCCAACTGATTTCTCCTCCAAGCTGAGTCTGTTTTGCCTGTGATGGTAATCAGTGAGTGATCTCTTCCTGTACTTATCTCAACCCACAAGAATTCTCTCCTCTGTCCAGCTGAAAGCAGAATGACAGAATAGCTCTGAGGAGCAGCTGGTCTCCATCCAGGACAGACCCACCACAAGAGGCAAGCACACTAGCTGCCTTTTAAGAGACTTGTCAACCCCCCAACCTAGGGACAGCCATGGGTGCAAGGACAGAAAACAGTGGTGAGGCAATGTTCTAGTGCTCTGAGGTCCACCTGGTGGGAGGGATGTGATGCTGTCCCACAGACAAGATGACATGAAGGTCTTGAGACATCTTGGGATGCAGGCCCAAAGGTAGTTTTCCTTTCTCCTTCCATCATTTTCCCTTCATGCTGCAGACAGCTTCTTTACTGTGCTGCTCCAGTGTCTCCAGACATCAGATTACCCATTTCAGGGCTGCAAGTGGAGCATGAAAGAGCTGCATGGAGTCCTGAGATGACACACTTGCTCTTCTGAAGACAGTGAAGATGACCAAATGCCCCACATCCATTCTAGTTTTTGGAGCAGAGAGGACCATAGAGGCACTAAGTTTAGGGATCCTGATACCAAATTTGTCTCTGTAGTGGTCCACAGAATGTGCAAAACAGGAAAGAGGGGGTATGTGAGCCCCACACCTCCCCAATAAGGCCATGAACAACTCTCAGTGTACAAACCACACCAGCTGTTTTTAAATCAGATCTGACAAATGCATCACTGCTGAAGGTCAAAGTCTGTGTGGCTTATGCATCTGGGTTCCTCAGTCTACAAGTAGTGCAGGAATGCAGAGGTTTGTAAGGCAGTTTCAGAACTACACAGAAAAGTAGTATTTTACTTCCAGAAGAAAAGATGCACAGCATGGTAAGAAGAAAAAAAAACTAGGAGAGGTCAGGAATTAAGAAAAACAAGACAGGGAAGAGGGTGAAGCTTAAAGAGAAGCAGAAATAAAACAGAACAACTTGGGGCAGCATCTAGTCAAAAACAATGTTCGCCATTGGCACTGGTTTGTAATTTGAATGTAATACAAAGAAAAATGAAGAACTGAACCTTAACCCTACACCACTTTCTCACACACTACTTCTTGCAGGCAGAACCACATGGTCTGCCACAGCCAGCTGCCAAAAGGCACTGGTGTGCTACACATTCAATCAGGGAGATCAGAGCTAGGCTTGATGCAAGAACACCTGAATGGTAGTAGTCAGAACAAACACTTCAGGACCACAGGAGCCTACCTCAGGTGCATAGGGACTTTTTCAATCTATGAACAAGATTTGAGAAGGTAACTAAAGATAATTACAGCTTGCAGCTTCTTTACATTACATAACAACGCACCCGTGTGTGATGTCAATACTTTTAACGTAAATGTGAGTGTTAGTTCACTGGTGACATACCAACTCAGTGTATTTCATTCACTAACTTGCATTTAAGATGAAGAAAACCAAAAGCACCTGGTGAATTATGCTAGTGGAAACTGGCTGAGCCCTGTTGACTTCCTGGAAACTCTCTGATGAAAAGGGTCCTGCCCACACAACAAAAAGCAGACTCATGTCTGATGAAATATATATCTTAGACATTTCCAGGAACTAATTGTATTTCCGACAAATTCTAAATGAAAAGCACTGGACCAAATCCCTGATGAATGGGAAATATGTGTGAAAGTTTTGGTAACAGGGGGCCTGCAGAGCTGGCTTCTGTGAGAAGCTGCTAGAAGCTGCCCCCATGTCCAATGGAGCCAATGCCAGACAGCTCCAAGACAGACCTACCAGTGGCCAAATGAGAGCCCATCAGCATAGGTGCTAGCACGTCTTGGGTAAGAGATTTAAGAAGACACCAAGGTCAGTGCAGGAGAAGGGGGAGAAGGTGCACCAGGCACCAGAGCAGAGATTTGTCTGTAGTCTTTGGTGAAGACCACCATGTAGCACTTTCTGCTGCTGCAGGCCATGAGAGTCCATGGTAAACCAGAACTTACAGGACCTGCAGTCTGTGGAGGACTTCATGCCCAGACCAGGGATGCCGAAGGGAAACTGAGACCCCATGGGAAACTCATTCTGGAACAGGCTTCTGGCAAAACCTGTGGACCCATGGAGACAGGAGCCTGCACTGGCACAGGTTTGTTGGCAGGATTTCTGACCCCACAGGGGACCCTAGCTGGAGCAGTCTGTGCCTGATGAATGGCACCCCAAGCAAGAGACCAACCCTGGAGCAGTTAATGAAGAATTGCTGCCCATGGGAAGAACCCATACTGAAGAAACTCATGGAGGACTGTCTCCCATGGGAGGCATCCCATGGTAGAGCAGCAGGGGAGTGAGTGCTGCCCCACAGAAGGAGTAGCAGAGATAGTGTATGAGAAACTGGCTGCAGCCCCTATTCCCCATCCTCCTGTGCCACTGGGGGCTAGAAGGTAAAGAAAATCAGCAATGAAGTCATGCTAGAAAAAAGAGAGGGGTGGTGAAAAGTGTTTTAAGGTTTGTTTCTATTACCCAACTTGTCATTTTAACTGGAAATACATTAATTTCCCCAAGCTGAGGCTATTTTGCCTATGACAGTAACAGCAGTCTGTCCTCAATTCAACCCAAAAGACTTTTGTTACAATTTTTCTCCCCTGTGCAGTTCAGAAAGGAGAGTGAAAGAGTGGCTTTGGTGGCCAGCCAAGGTCAACCCACCACACCTGGAAGGATAAAACATACTAACCGTTCTGTCCTCTGCATAGACACCACATACACATTTACTCCACATGACCTGCTTGCTCAAAGACATCTCCACATGTGTATCTCCACATCCTGAAACACCAGTGTTTGCCTATGATCAGGCCAAATCAGCAGATACTGTCCCCCAGACAAAAAGTTGTGAAAATGCACATGTCCCAAAAAAGCAAAAATATCTCATCTCCTCTCCAGGAGTCTCTTGGTCTCCCATTCTGCAGATACCCAGCTCAAGCACAGCAACCACAAAGTGCTAAATTTCAGTTTCATGCTTTGGCATGGCCTTGTGTCCTAGGGTGATGTTTGTATCCCCATTTATGTGTGTTCTGCTATGTTGGATGTTATGTTCTGTGCCTGTGAGACGGGCTCTGAAGGACAAATGTTTTGTTTTGGTTCTGTTATCAGCCTGCTTCCCCCCCACGACTGGCGGGACACAGAGACAGAGCAGTACATAGTGTGGCTGTTGTTTTTTGCTGCTCTCTTTTTCTCCTTGACTCTAGCTCTGGCTGCTGCTTTTGCTCCTGCTCCTGCTTCGCTTCGCTCTTGCTTTGTTTTTTTTTCCTTTTTTTTTCTTTTTTCTTGTAACTACTGGGACCTGCTCCGGACTGGGACCTGAGAACACCTTGTGGCCGGCAACAGCCATCCCCAGCGCCGGAGGGAGTGACAACAGGGCGACCACCCCCAAGAGAGACTCGCTGCATTTGTCATCTCTTTTTCAGAGCTGTGAAAAAGTGTTGTCATCTAGTATTGTTCATTTTGTGTACTGGGGGGGGGGAGGCTGTGCCTGTTAAATAAACAGGTTCTTTCCACTTCTCTCCGAAGAATCATTCCCAAACCGGCTGGGGAAGGGGCCGTGTGGGTTTGATCTCCAGAGGGAGCTTCCTTTGGAGGTTTTCTCCCAGATTTGCCCTAAACTAGGACAAAATTTGGCGCCCAACGTGGGGCTCGAGAGAGAGTGGAAAAACCCTGTTTTGAGTATATTTTGGTTGTTACTACTTGGTAGTGGTATAAAGCATTTAATAGTCATGTGCTTTCAATTTATAATGTCTCTTGGGGTGAAGGCTTGCCTGTATTTCTAGTCCCTAGGGTTTTTTAAGATCATAATACTTCTATGGTCCCTAGGTTTATTTGCTTATCCTCAAATAGTTCTACTATTGTCCCTAATACGTAGTTTTTACAGTAGAGGGGCAGTGACCAGAATAGCCATACTGCTGGGCTTGGTGGTGGTGATTTGTAAGAAGTTTATAAATCTGCTGGGGGCTGTTCCAGGTATAGATGGTTCATGGCTATGGTTATTTACCCAGATTGTTATGGGAGGAGTAGGGGATGAGGCTTTTCAGTCTTTGCTTTCCTTCTTCTCCTCTAAATTTGTCACATCACTGTTTGAGAATATTCAGTTTCCCCTGAATGTTAAAGAGACTATCTTTCTGGTTCTTGTCTTCATTCAATTCACGCACCCGTTGGGCCAGAGCAGCAGTTGGTTTTCCATCCCATCTCCTCATTTTTAAGTCCGCAGCTTCTCTAAAATGAGGGCTGAAATTTCTAAACGGGCTAATGAGACCCCTAACCCAGGAGTAGACCCAGGTGTGGAAAATCCTGAGTGGTGTGGGAAATGGGAGGATATGGGCCAAATCCTGAAGGAATTCTCTGACCCTATAGCCTGGGACTTTCCCCATAAACAAATTCAGAACCCAGCTGAGGTAGGGAAATACCTAAAAGAGAAGTACCATAATGATCCTAAGAAAAAAGATCATTGCAGTGAGCTGGGCCCTGGCATATGCTTATCGCACACTGCTAGATACTGTAGGACAGCAGACAGAGGAAGGGGGGCAGGGAGATACATCAGCAGTTATCCCAGTCACTCAGGCTACAGCAAACACCCTGGGCTCAAAGCCAGCAGCCAAACCAGATAGTGAGCCTAAGGCAGCAGCTACAACAGATAATAAGCCTCAACCAATGGCTGTTGCTACTAGCACTCGAAGTGGGAAGTGCACAGACAAGACCGATCAACCAGTAGATGATGATGATGATGATGCAGGAGAAGAACCCTCAACACCTCCTAACATAAAATCAGGAGTCAAAACAACAGGTACCAGATCAGAAGCCAATATTGAGTCCTTTTCCCTGAAGGACCTTCGTGGCCTACGGAAGGACTACACTCGACAACCTGATGAATCTATAATTAGTTGGTTAGTCCGTCTTTGGGATGCTGCAGGTGAGGCTACAATTCTGGATAGCACTGAAGCGAGGCATTTAGAATCCCTGTCACATAATCCTGTCATCGACCAAGGAATGATGAGAGGGGTTAACCCTCACAGCCTCTGGGCACGGGTCTTGGAAAGTATAGCACAAAGATACCTCTGTGCAGACAATCTTTATATGCAGCAAACACAGTGGAAAACCATAGAACAAGGGATACAACGCCTGAGAGAAATGGCAGTGGCAGAGATTATCTTCTCAGATGACATAACAACTAAGAATCCAGACATAGTACCATGCACGTCTGTGATGTGGCGAAAACTGGTACGACTTGGGCCACAAAAATATGCCTCTGCTTTAGCCATAATAAAGAGGGATGACAGGAATGAGACTGTGCTGGATATGGCAAAGAAGCTCCAAGCTTACGCAGATGCTGTGCATGGCCCAACACATGCCAAAATTGCAGCGGTGGAAACACGTCTGCAAAAATTAGAGGACAAGATAGAAGAAAATCATAAGAAGCTCAGAAAAGAGATTAAAGAAGACCTTCTCCAAATCTCAGCAGTACAGATCAAAGGCTCTGGTACCCAACGCAGACGTTCCCCATATGGAGAGAGAAAATACACCCCACGAGCTGAGCTGTGGTTCTTCCTGCGTGATTGTGAAAAAAACATGAGGAGATAGGATGGAAAACCAACTGCTGCTCTGGCCCAACGGGTGCGTAAATTGAAGGAAGACAAAGATCAAAGAGGAAATTCCACCAAAAGGAAAGCAGCTCCAGTTGCCCGTAGCCAAACTGCCAAGTATGATGATAATAATGACATGTCCGATCCCCTTGAAGGAACCTCCAAAACATATACCCAAGGAAAGAAGGATAACCAGGCTTAGAGGGGCCCTGCCTCTAGCCAGGTAGAGGCTAGGGAAAACCGTGTTTTCTGGACCGTGTGGATTCGTTGGCCTGGCACATCGGAACCACGAAAGTATACAGCTTTAGTTGACACTGGTGCGCAGTGCACATTAATCCCATCAAGACATGTGGGGACAGAATCTGTTTCTATTGCTGGTGTGACAGGGGGATCGCAGGATTTCACTTTGGTGGAAGCTGATGTGAGCCTGACTAAAAATGAGTGGAAGAAACACCCTATTGTGACTGGCCCAGAGGCCCCATGTATTTTGGGCATAGATTATCTTCGAAGTGGGTATTTCAAAGACCCAAAAGGACTCAGGTGGGCATTTGGGATAGCGGCTGTAGTGACAGAGAGCATCCAGCAACTGAACACTTTGCCTGGACTGTCCAAAAATCCATCTACAGTAGAACTTCTGAAGGGAGAAGAGCAACAGGTACCAATTGCTACTTCCATAGTGCATCGTCAACAGTACAAAACAACTCAAGATGCTGTGATTCCCATCCATAAGATAATCCAAGAGCTGGAGAGCCAAGGGGTGGTCAGCAAAACCCACTCACCCTTCAACAGCCCCATCTGGCCTGTGCGCAAATCTAAAGGAGAATGAAGATTGACGGTGGACTACCGTGCATTAAATAAAGTGACTCCACCGCTGAGTGCTGCTGTGCCAAACATATTAGAGCTCCAGTACAAGCTGGAGTCCAAGGCAGCAAAGTGGTATGCCACTATTGACATTGCAAATGCATTTTTCTCCATTCCTCTGGCAGCAGAATGCAGGCCTCAATTTGCTTTCACGTGGAGGGGAGTGCAGTATACTTGGAATCGACTGCCCCAGGGGTGGAAGCACAGTCCCACCATCTGCCATGGACTGATCCAGACTGCACTAGAAAAGGGTGAGGCTCCAGAACATCTACAGTATATTGATGACATCATTGTGTGGGGAAACACGGCAGTAGAAGTGTTTGAGAAAGGAGAGAAAATTATCCAAATCCTCCTAAAAGCTGGTTTCGCCATCAAAAAGAGTAAAGTCAAGGGACCAGCTCGTGAGATTCAGTTCCTAAAAGTAAAGTGGCAAGATGGACGGCGTCAGATTCCTACAGATGTCATCAATAAGATTACAGCTATGTCTCCACCAACCAATAAGAAAGAGACACAAGCTTTCCTAGGCGCCATAGGTTTTTGGAAAATGCACATTCCTAAGTACAGTCAAATCGTAAGCCCTCTTTACCTGGTCACCCGCAAAAAGAACGATTTCCACTGGGGCCCTAAGCAGCAACAAGCTTTTGCCCAAATTAAGCAGGAGATCGCTCATGCGGTGGCCCTTGGCCCAGTCAGGACAGGACCAGAGGTAAAGAATGTGCTCTACTCTGCAGCCAGGAGCCATAGTCTGTCCTGGAGCCTTTGGCAAAAGGTGCCTGAGGAGACTCAGGGTCGACCATTGGGATTTTGAAGTCGAGGCTACAGGGGGTCTGAATCCAACTACACTCCAACAAAAAAAGAAATCTTAGCTGCTTACAAAGGAGTCCAAGCTGCCTCAGAAGTAATTGGTACAGAAGTGCAACTCCTTCTGGCACCCCAACTACCAGTACTGGGGTGGATGTTCAAAGACAAGGTTCCTTCTACCCACCATGCCACCAGTGCTACATGGAGCAAGTGGATTGCTCTTCTCACACAGCGCGCCCGTATAGGTAAACTAAATCGCCCTGGGATTCTGGAGGCAATTACAAATTAGCCCAAAGGTGAGAATTTTGATGTCAGAGATGAAGAAGAAGAGCCAGTAACACGGGCTCAAGAAGCTCCTCCATATAACCAACTGCCCCCAGAGGAAACACGCTATGCTCTTTTCACTGACGGTTCCTGTCGTATTGTAGGGATAAACCGAAAGTGGAAAGCAGCTATCTGGAGCCCCACACGACAGGTCGCAGAGGCCATTGAGGGAGAAGGTGGGTCAAGCCAACTTGCAGAGCTCAAAGCCGTTCAACTGGCCCTGAACATTGCTGAAAGAGAGAGGTGGCCAAAGCTCTACCTCTACACTGATTCATGGATGGTAGCCAATGCTCTGTGGGGATGGCTGGAAAGGTGGAAAAAGGCTCACTGGCAACGTAGAGAAAAACCAATTTGGGCTGCTAAAAAGTGGAAAGACATCGCTACCAGAGTAGGGAGGCTACCTATGAAGGTCCGCCATGTAGATGCCCATGTCCCCAAAAGTAGAGCTAATGAGGAGCACCAAAACAACAATCAGGTAGATCAGGCTGCAAAGATAGGGGTGTCCAAGATAGATCTAGACTGGGAACACAAGGGAGAGTTGTTCCTAGCTCGATGGGCCCATGATGCCTCAGGCCATCAGGGTAGAGATGCCACCTATAAGTAGGCTCAAGACCAAGGGTGGATTTAACCATGGATAGTATTTCTCAGGTTATCCACGACTGTGAGACATGTGCTGCCATCAAGCAGGCCAAAAGGGTGAAGCCCCTCTGGTATGGGGGGCGATGGTCCAAATACAAGTATGGGGAGGCCTGGCAGGTTGACTACATCACACTGCCCCAAACACGTCAAGGCAAGCGCTACGTGCTCACAATGGTAGAAGCCACCACAGGATGGTTGGAGACCTACCCTACGTCTCATGCCACTGCCCGGAACACCATCCTGGGCCTTAAAAAGCAGGTCCTTTGGAGGCATGGTACCCCTGAAAGAATTAAGTCAGACAATGGGACTCATTTTAAGAACAGTCTTATCAACACCTGGGCTAGGGAACATGGCATCGAGTGGGTGTATCATATTCCCTACCATGCACCAGCTGCAGGTAAAGTAGAAAGGTACAACGGATTACTAAAAACCCAGCTGAAGGCCTTGGGTGGGAGATCTTTCAAAAATTGGGAGCAGCATCTAGCAAAGGCCACTTGGTTAGTTAACACTCGGGGTTCCACCAACCGAGCAGGTCCTGCCCAGTCTGAGTCCTTGAATACAGCAGACGGAGATAAAGTCCCAGTGGTGCATGTCAAAGGTTTGTTAGGGAAGACGGTGTGGATCAAGTCTGCCTCGAGTACAGACAAACCCATCCGCGGGGTTGTCTTTGCTCAAGGACCAGGTTGCACCTGGTGGGTAATGCAAAGAGATGGATCAACACAATGTGTACCTCAGGAAGATCTGATCGTAGGGTGAAGATGATCAATATTTGTTGGAAAATGTGTAAGTGTCAAAGGTCTGAGCAAGTAAAAAAATGGAGAAGGAAACATGTAAGTGTCGAAGGTCTGAGCAAGTGACAGATAGAAGTTTTAAAATGTATGATGTGTGGTAATATAATATGGGGATAAGGGGTGAAATGTCCTAGGGTGATGTTTGTATCCCCATTTATGTGTGTTCTGCTATGTTGGATGTTATGTTCTGTGCCTGTGAGACGGGCTCTGAAGGACAAATGTTTTGTTTTGGTTCTGTTATCAGCCTGCTTCCCCCCCACGACTGGCGGGACACAGAGACAGAGCAGTACATAGTGTGGCTGTTGTTTTTTGCTGCTCTCTTTTTCTCCTTGACTCTAGCTCTGGCTGCTGCTTTTGCTCCTGCTCCTGCTTCGCTTCGCTCTTGCTTTGTTTTTTTTTCCTTTTTTTTTCTTTTTTCTTGTAACTACTGGGACCTGCTCCGGACTGGGACCTGAGAACACCTTGTGGCCGGCAACAGCCATCCCCAGCGCCGGAGGGAGTGACAACAGGGCGACCACCCCCAAGAGAGACTCGCTGCATTTGTCATCTCTTTTTCAGAGCTGTGAAAAAGTGTTGTCATCTAGTATTGTTCATTTTGTGTACTGGGGGGGGGGAGGCTGTGCCTGTTAAATAAACAGGTTCTTTCCACTTCTCTCCGAAGAATCATTCCCAAACCGGCTGGGGGAAGGGGCCGTGTGGGTTTGATCTCCAGAGGGAGCTTCCTTTGGAGGTTTTCTCCCAGATTTGCCCTAAACTAGGACACCTTGAAATTCTCTTTTCCTCTTTATCCTCTGCTGTCCTCAAGGTCAAGAGCCTACTAATACCCTCCTGCTCTCCTAAGAGTCTTGCTCCTGAGAAGCAGCAGGGGACATTTGGCACATACAGATTCAGCAGCATTCCCTAAGAAAATGAAGAATCCCCTAAAAAAAAGACACTCTTTTCTAGAAAAAAAAAAAAAAAAAAAAGACTCAACATGTTTTGTAGGGAAAATTAGAGGTCTGCTTGCTCCAGCCTGCTCTGCTACCCAAGGAAGAACAGAGGCTGTGAGCATGGAGGAGGCGACTGAGTTGGAGACACTTAAGCCAAATACACAACAGGTCTTTGTCTTGAAATGAGACCTGAAGTGCCTCAATACCAGAGAGTGCAGATGAGCATTCCCATGTTTGCAGACCTCATGTTAGGGCACCTTCCTTTCTGGAGGATGGGAACATGCCATGAACCCAAGTGACCTCACAGAAACTTTCTTAAAAAAGGCAAAACAGGTTCCTTCTAATACAAGTCCCAAAAGTAGCAGCTTCATCAGCTCTGAAGCGTTTTGAAATCCTTTTCTCCAAAGAACTCACTAAAAATGAAGCAAAAATGAGAGTGAGGGAAGTAACATGGATGTTTTCTTAATTACCAGAAGTGCTTTGTTAAACAACATCCCCCCATGATAAGGGGAGATGAACTGTGGCCAAGATCTTTATTCCCCTTTTTTATTTCCTCACATTTTACTCAACTTCTCCTCTCATTTTTAACCAGACATGCTACACCAAGCATTCAAAACACTCTGTGCAATTACATCTTCAGTACATCAGCCTGGGAGAGAGAAGGAAGCATGTTTCCTCTGTGACTTATGCTGGCACACCACCAAGCACACCTATCCAATTATTAAACATTTATTGCACCTTTAATAGGTCAAGTTACAAAAGCAAAATCTTCCAGAAGGGTAGGCTGGAAGGAAAAGGAAAGTTCAATTAAAGGATGCTGCTCTGTTGCAGTGTCAGAGCCAGGTGATACACTCAATTTCCATTGTAAGATACTGGCAAATAACCTGACTTTCCTATAGTAAAATCTGATGCTACTGTGGCTGGAATTGTTGCCACTAGCAGCTTCCTCATTTCTGCAAGTGGATGCACCATTTCTTAAAGCTGGACATGTCTGACCATCTGTGCCATGGCTGTAGTAGTATTACCCTTGTAGCGGTGCCTTTCACTGAATGACACATTTGTGTGGTCAGGGGAGTTAACAGTGGTTTGAGGAGATAGAAGTTTGTCTTAGATATGCTCATGGGAGCTTGGAGAGGCTAACTTGCAAGAAGTTAGCACAAGCTGCTGGATCTGGTTTCCCACTCTTTTCCCCATTTCCTTTGTTCTTCCTTATCTTTTACCCTCTTCTTTTCATGTTTCCTCACTCTACATTGCATGCTTATGAGGAAATGAAACATGAGTGACTGTTGTGTGCTGGAGCCCAAAGCCTGCCAAGAGCAGGTTTTTGTTGGTTTAATGCTTTGCAATGTCACACTCAGGATGTCCAGCTGCAGACCCACAGCCTACCTTGGGTCTCACCACTTCATAGAATTTCCTTCATCCACCAACACGCACTGGCACCCAAAGAAGAAAAGACAAAGCAAGCCCTGGAAAGCAGATTCATGGCTCCAAAGTCTTTAAACTATGGACAGGTAAACAGATCTGGAAAGCCATGTGGAGCTGGGGGAGGAACACCCAGACCATGTTTCACAGCTGTGGCTCATTCATCCAGGTGGACACCATGATTTACGACCTGCCTCACTGGTCATCCTGTCAGGGATTATTGCTGCCCACCTTTCCTACCCTGCTTCCCACCTGTCCCAGCAGCTCAGAAAGAACTGAAACTCTAATTTGCTCAACCTCCCAAACCTACTGCAGGTCTGACCCTGAGCACACCTCCAGCTCTGGGTGAAGCTCTTCCCTACTGCTAGCACATGTTGCTCTCAGTAACAGGTGACAGAAATCAGCACAAGCAAAGACTAAAAAAATACAGATGCCTTCCATCACAGGAGCTTTAAAGGTGACCAAAACAAGGTAAACTGAATTCCCACCTGGACCTTTGTGAGGATGGTAGCATAGCAAGAGCTCTCCAAAAATACGGTCCTTTTTACTGGCCTACACCTAAGTGGTAATGATTAATTCTCTTGAGGGCACTTAAATCAGATCTGCTGACTTCTTCTCCCATACTTTTTCCACACATCCAAGGAGTGTGGAAAGTATATACTTACAGTGCATGGGTGGCTCAAGCATTTGTCTACATCTGCAGACCTTTCGCAAGAGAAACTATCTGATTTTTGAAGCTTACATTGCCTTTCCACTCTGTCCCCCTTCAGGACACATTTTCTGACTTTCAGAAGCAAGTGTCTTCCTGAGTGTCTTTAAGTACTTCCTGGTCCCTTGCCACCCCACATTTGCCAAGAGACATCTATTGGCCACCATTCTATCCACTGGCTCTTGGGTGTGACACATCATACAGCAATCTGCTGAAACATAAAATTCACATGATTTTTCAACTTCTCCACAGTCAAACTGAATATTTTTAACATCCACTCTCTAGCAGCCTGGAGGAAAGAAGTATGTTGCATTTGTGGTTGTGAGGAAGCTGACTGGGAGTGAGGGCATATGAGAAGCTGAGGGTCCTATGGTTGAGTGACTGCGTACATGGGACAGCTACACCATTGTTGAGCCAAACAATGAGACATTCCACAGTTTAAAAAAAACTGAAAAAAAATAAGAAAACAGGGTGTGTTTTCTGGGTGTTTAGATTTTTTCACCATTTAGAGGACACACATTCCTCTGTACCAGTTTTATTATGTGCCGTCATGATAGTAATTACTAGAGTCTAAGAATCAAGCGCAGATCACATAAATTATATTACTGTCCAGTTATTTTAGACATCCATACAACAATCCTTCAGCAACATTCTGGACTTCAAAATGTTGTGTGCCTAAGTCTGTATTTGACTGTGAGCACAGCAGGAGGCAAATGGCCACACAGGGCAACTGAGGCGGGAGGCATGTCTCCTAGTTTAGGAAGGGTTTACCCACCCACAATTGCCTATAGAAATCCGTTGGTTTCTAAGAATTTATTATCTGTGTAGGTGGTTCCCTGCCTTTGCTCGCACTCTGCAAGAGCCATACTATGCTTGGCCAGGGTGGGGCATTCAGGAGTTAGACTTTGAAGGTAGTCAGCGCGTCTCATTTTATACTACCAGGCAGCAGGTTGTAGAGCAAGGTGCCTTGGCTGATGAGGAATTTCTGCTTTCTCTTGAGCTAGTGGCAGCATCTGCACCTCCCCAAAGCAGTGCAAAGTGCTCCCTGTGTCTGTCAGCCACAGGGCACATGGACACAGGGAAGCAGGGACCAGCTGGAGGAAGCTGGTAGAAAACATGAAAGCAAATAGAAACCACTAAGCTTTCACAGCGCTGCTTTACAGCAGCTTTACACCTGTGCTTTCACACCACAGGCATCCTGGCTCCTCTAGTGATGCTACCAAAGGAAAAAAAAGGAGATGCTTATGGCATCTAACAGGCAGGGGAAGAAGCAGGGAGAATAGCATCCAAAGCCTTTCAGGCAGACAAAACCTATCAGGTCTGGAAAGAGCTAGACAAGAGGTGGCCTGCTGTGGTGCAACTAAAGTTGAACAAAGGGGATGCAACCACAGGCCCAGAAAAGACCTTACTAGTTCTGCTGCTGTAGTATGACACACACTGAATAAACTTCCAAAATAAAAAAATATTTACTCACTTTCCACCTCAAGCAAAGCAATATATGAGGGCACATCCTGTTGGGATGGCTTGGTTCCAGTATCCAAGACAAACTGGGTTTTGTTTTCTTTTCTTTTTAAGGAAAAAGTGTATTTTTTACAGGCTCTGCACTAAGTCTTCCCATCCTCTGCTCAGGTGTATCCCAGAGCAAACCTGTCATAGGCTGGTAACCCAGCTGCTACAACATGCAGAAACACCCCATTTGTAACACCTGGCACCAACACCCCAAAACCTAACCTTTCCTTGATCCCATGCGGTAGGAGCTGGAGTCAGCAACCTCCAGAGTCCAACATTAAATCCTACCAGCACATCAGAGGGAGAAGAGGGCTGGGGCAGACCAGTTTAGCACTGTGGAGCGGGCAGTGGTGCAGCATGAGTTGAAACAAAGAATATCTCCAAAACACAGAGCAGTAAACAAAACAGATCCAACACACAGTTCCCTCGGGCAGGAAGGCTGAGTTGTTTCCGTGGGGAGCCTTTCTGGTCCTAGCTGAGTCCCTCCATGAGAGGAGCTACTGGAGAGGGTCAGTGTTTACCCCGGGCAAGCACCGCTCACGGCGCCGAGCCTTCTGCACTGCAGAAAGGCCCGCATCCCACAGAGAAACGGCGCCAGTCGGTGCTTTTAGTAGTGGGAAAGAAAACAACAATGGGGAAAAAAGGAAAATGATTAAAAATATCCCCGCCTTCCAGCTTTGCAGCAGCCCCGCTCTGCCCACATTACGGGCAACACCAGCTCCCTTTCTCGTAAGGCGAGCAAAGCGCCGCGTCAGGCAGAGCCGCTCCGCAGAGGGACCGGGGGGGGGAGGGGGGGAGGCCGCGTACTTCCTGCTCATCGTTACACAGCACTTTCCCAGCCTTCCGGGGCTTTCCTTTCTTCCGCTGCTGCTGCCGGTTCCCCCGGCCGCCGGCAGGGACGCACTCCACGCCGCCGGCCGGGGCAGCGCGACGCGGCCGGGCGGGACTCGTCCCGGCCCGCCTCCCTCAGCAGGGCCCCGGCCACTCCGGGCCCTGCGGCGCCAAGGGCGGGGCCGCGCGGGGAGCGGCAGGGGCGGGGCGGGCCCTGCGCATGCGCGGCGCGGAGCTGGGCTGGGCATAAAAGGGCGGCCGGGGCGGCGCGGGAGAAGCGCTGGGGCGGCGGGAGGCGAGGGACGGGACCGAGCCGAGAGCGGGACCGAGCCCGTGGTTTCTTACTTTTACGCCACCGACCCTCCTCTCCCAGCCGTCGCCGCCATGGTGAAGATCGTGGGAAGCCTGGTGAGTCCGATGGGCTAGGCGGCCATATCCTTTCGCCCGTGAGAGGGGCGAGCGGCGGGACGAGCATCTCTCCCCGGCGGGCGGGCGGGCGAGCGAACGGGAAGAGAGCGCTGCTGCGGGCAGCTTGGCAGGCAGGGGACTGTGCTCGGGCTGCCCCGCGCTCCCGAGAGGCCTTGGCCTGCCGGAGATGGCGGGTGAGAGCCCGTGTGCTGCCTGGGCAGGCGGAGCCTACTTCGCCCATGCGGCGGGAACGGGGGAAGCCGCGCGGAGCGCTCGGTCAGACCAGAGGGAGGGAACAAATAACTGCACGACCTGAGGCTTCGGGGAGTCGGGATGAGCAGGGAGGTGATGCAATTTCATGTTATGACAGGTTGTTACTCATCGCACTTTAAAGTCTTAAGGTAAAAATTTCGTTTCTCAAGCGGATAGCAGGGTACTAGAGCGACAGGAGGAGAGGACACGGTCTTAAACTGCGTCTGGGAGATTTAGGTTGCACGTTAGGAGGAATTTCTTAAAAGACAGGGTGATTAGGCATTGGAATGGGCTTCGCTGGGAGATGGTTGAGTCACTGTCCCTGCAGACGTTTAAAGAAGAACTGGACGTGGCGCTGAGTGCCATGGTGTGGTTGGTAGTGTGATGTTGGACTCGATGATCTTGGAGGTCTTTTCCGACCTAACTAAATTTGTGATACAGTACCCTAATTTAACAGAGCCGATTTGCTTTATGCACTGCTAGTGTGTCGGGGACCAGGTGGTTTTTTTAGAGTTTGGCCTAAGTTCTGTTGCATTTCTGGGCAGGACATCATGGAAAAGTTAATTCTTGACTTGAACTGCTAGAGCCCATTCCCCATACTTAATCAGCATGAGTTGCTTGCATAAGAATTATTTCCCTCGTTATGGTCCTGTCTGACATACTCACAACCCTAATGCAGCACATTGCTGTTTGGATGATTCTGTGAATACAAACACATCTGTGGCTCTGAGATACAGGAAGACCAACATATGGAGAATACCCTGCTGGTGATGAAATAACATGTGGTCTTATGCACAGCAGCTGATGCAGTTCATAGACAACAACAGAGTATTTGTTAGCTGTAACTTAGGAATCCAAGTCTCAAAAAATATTCTCTATGGAAACTTAGCAAGTTCTTGATTTCAGGAAAAAGCCTGTTGGGCTGGTCTAGTACCTTTTGATCTTGAAACTTGGTGCAAGTGTCAGTTTGATCTCATTTTGAGGCAGCTGTAAGTGATGTCGTGTGGGCCCCAAAAGTTGCTCAACAAGGTCTTTAATAGGGCTTATAGTTCTTGTACTCCGAGTTAGACACGGGAGAAATATCAACAAGATGTTCTCAAGAGGTCAAAACAATAAAAAATACTTTATTGGCAGCTTTAGAAAATCGTAGGACTTTGGCAAAAGGTTTATTGCAACATTCAGTCAACATAAAACACTTCTCAAAGCATTAGCTCAGTGCATTCAACTTAGCAAACTCTAAGTCTGTTTGATTTCAAGTTACTCAAAAATTCTGAGAAGAGGGCATTAGAAGAAGAAAAAAAGAAGATATTATAAAGGGTGCATATAGCTACTAACTGCTGAGTCCCAGCAGAGCTCAGCTGATAGAAATTACAAGAGGAGGTAAGGTCAAGACATATGCTAGCAGCATATTTAGCCTTAAGGACCCTTTGCCTCCAAGTGTGCCCATGGATACAGGCTCTAGGGATGGGGAGTGTGCGGCAGTGCATTGCCTCTCCAGAGCAAGGCCTGACCTGCCCCTTCCCCCACACATTTGCACGACAAAATGATTAGAGACCTCAGTCTTTCCAGTCTCTCACACATGCAAGTTTGTTTTCTAGGCTGTGTCCTTCTACAGTCAGTTCGCTTTATAAATGAAAGGCATGTCAGACTTCTCCTACTGTACCGCAAAAGTGTTGGCATGTGATACATATATATACAAAACTAACACATGTGACTACAGCTTAAAAACCGGTGAATGCGGGGAGCTCCTTGAGATGAGCGAAATGCCTTACCATCGTCCTGGGGAGACAGTGGTGTGTGAATGCAACCTGGAATTCTTGTTCTGCTTTGCGTCCCTTCCCCCTTCTCTGTTTGTGGTGGCACAGAGGGGCAAACTTTTGGTGTAAGCTTTGTGGTTTTTGTTACACACAGGAACAGATTAAACATGGCATGTCAGTCCTGGGTCTGGAGGAAGAGCCTGTTCTAAGTTACATAGGCTTCCACTGTCCTTGTGCCTATAAGCATGATTAATAGTCTGCTGTAGTTAAATCATAGTTAAAGCAAACTTTTGTTACTCATTCATGGAGAGTGTAGACTCAACAGTCATGCTGACAATAGCATTTTAATGTCAGTACACCCAGAGTATTCAGGCACAGTGCAGCTGGGATTTCTGGATTAATTCTGGTTTTCAGTAAAGCAGGTTTGTATTCTTCTCTGATACAAAGGGGAAAACCCATTCTTGCACTGTGTGCAAGAGCTTCTGTGAGTGACAGCTAGCTAGATGTGGCCCTTCTCCCTGCACACTTCTTCAGAAACAGACTAGCCTCTGAAGAAGGTCTACTTTCAGGGCGCTTGACTGAGCCCTCTGTAGTACCTGCTATAGCACAGAACGAGCAATATTTTGGTCATTTTGTAGTGGCCTTGAGATGAGTGACTAGTGTAACTTGTAAGAGTTTGACTATGGGACAGTACTGCCTTTTATACCCAAAGCTAATGGGGTATATAAACTTAAAGCTGGTGCTACCAAAGCTTTCCATTTCATTCTAACTGCCTCTTGTTATTTGAGTTAAAGACAATATTGAAAAATTTCATCTTTTGCTATGCGTGATAGTTTTAGAAGTGGTGCATGCTAGGAAGTTTGGGCAGTTGAACCTTTGGTCTGTTTATGCTAGCTTTTGTTTTTAAAAAACCTCAGTAAATTACATAGTAACTATTGGCAGTCAGCTGATGACTGTGCAATTTCAACGGTGCCCTGCTATGTGTTGAAAATGTTTACAACCAAGCTTTAATCAAATCTGCCATATAGTGTGGACCTATATTATCTACTGCTGAGAGCAGCAGACTCCTTTCACACCATCTTGGCCAGCAAACTCCTTTTTGAAGCACTACCTGGTGCTGGGAACCTCTGAGGCACTAGAGGCTTTCATTATTACAGCTTTTTACTTGGCACTTGGGAACAGATGCCTGCTACCAATGTGTTTGTTGAAGGTAGCATGCCCTTTTCTCCTAGACAA
Source organism: Sitta carolinensis (assembly GCA_032173965.1). Classification (NCBI taxonomy): domain Eukaryota; kingdom Metazoa; phylum Chordata; class Aves; order Passeriformes; family Sittidae; genus Sitta; species Sitta carolinensis. Next base: position 55,277,963 of record CM063313.1, read on the forward strand.
CAACACAAGTAAAATGAGGTCTTTTGTGTGCTCAGGGAGGTTGTAGTTAAATATTTAAGGGGAAAAAACCCCAAACAAAACCAAACAAACAAAAAAAAAACCCACACAAAAAAAAACAAACCATACCACCAAGAACAAACCAATATTGACCTATGTGCTAGCTGAGGTTTCCCCCAGTGAGCTGCTACCTGGAGAAAATACTGTTTACTAAAGCTGTAAGATTGCTTCAAAGCATGACAGAATAGTCTTGTGGTGGAGGTTCCCCTTCTGGTAACAGAGATTATTTAGGGTTTTTTGTAAAAAAGTTTGTCACTTTACAGTTAACATGACAGTTTGACAGGTCAAGCAGCTTGTTTTTTGTTTTGCTCCTGCTACTGTCTTCTTTCCTCCAGGGAAATGAAGTTCACTAGAAAAACTTTAAGAACTTCTCACTAGTTTGATTTTTTTTTTTATTTTTTTTTTTTTTTAACTTGAAAGAGTAACACCTTTGTTTCCAGTGTCTTTTTTCACTGTCCTGCAGCAATTTTGGCTGATAGTAGATATGATCTGCAGGATAACACCTCATTTGTAATCAGGACCAGGTCACCAGTGGTGAATGGTATGTGTGACCAGCTGTAATTATTATGACATCCCACTTTCCCTTTGTTCTGTGCAATAGCAAACCTGAGGTGTGTGGCCATATGGTGAACATGTTCCAAGGCTGGGCTTCCTTTTTGCACAAGGCAGTAATTATGTAGCTGGACAGGAGATTTTGGGGTTAAAAGAGGATGGTGTAACTGGCACCTGCAGGAAATGTAATCAATAGAGTGATGATGTTACAGTGCAGAGGTCTGAGAAGCTACACCAAAAATCAGTAGTAGGATTTTAAGGCCAAAAGGAGTGAGGCTTAACTGAGGAACTTATGGTCTAAGTACTGGGAGGGAGAAGTGAATGTGGATTGCTGTGTACAGGGACCGTAAACACTGTTGCTGGAAATGGATGCAGGAATGCATATTATGTCAGTACAGGAGTAGGGAAATGCAGGGAGACAGGAAAACTTAACTGTTCCTTTCTCCTTCAGAATGAGAGTAGGTGATGTGAAGTGTTACTGCTGGTCTTGTAGCAGAGTAGACTGTGACTGTCCAAGATGCAAGGATGGAAAAACCAATATGGATACTGTGCCTCTGAAGAGAGCTACATGGGGAGGGAAAATGTCTGTTAACAGGGACACATAACGCTGAGTGTATTCAAAGTTACAGGAAGCTGTGAAGATTTTCAGATAGGATTATATGTACATAAGAATGCTGATGCAGGAGCTCTGCTTGCTTGTTAAATATATTCATGTCCAGTTTGACTTCTGGCTCCTCATCTGCATACATTTCAGAAGCAGGTATGAATTAGTTAACTCCTGTCCAGCAAAACCAACCCATATGTACATCTGGCAATAACCATACTGCTTTCATTCAGCTGTTCCTGTCAGGACTCCAGCACTTTGCTCTGTTAAGCTGGGGGGGACTAAAGCAGCTATCTTTTGAAGTTTATACTAACAGCTCTCCTGAAGCTTGATTGCCAAGACAACAAAGTTGAAAATTATTGAAGTGGCTTGTACTTTCTTTTGTAAAGACAGTGTCAGGAAGTAGTTGATCAATACTTTCTGCTTCTGCCTGAGATACTTGTTTGCCTTTTGCTAGCATGCAAGTATTTTTTGCTTTTAATGTCTTTCAGTTCTATTAAAGCATTCACTTTTTGACCAGCAAAAATGAGTAATGGCGTGTAAGGATGTTTAGTTCCAAGAAGTATTGTCCAGAGATGATTCATGTGACGAAGTGCAACACATAGACTTGAAGACTCTGAACAAGTATTGGGTGTTTACTTGTGTAGTCTGTATGCATAGTAGCATTGCTTTGGCTAATGATGTCAAATGTGGGTTCACTTGCAAAATAACTATTCTATGAGGTTGCTTTTGAAAGCATGCTTTAGAGTAAAGCACACAATATCGTTTTAATGTTAGTCATTGATTGGAAAAGTCACCAGAGTGGAGGACTGTACAAAGGTTTGTGTCTGTCCTTTTCAAGTTCTGCGGAGGAAAGTCTGTCCCAGAGGAAAATGTTTTACTGCCAAGTCAGAAAGGAGAATATGGACAAAAACTCTAAGGATCATATTTTGGGCGTAACATGGAGCTGTCATAGTTGAGCATCATAACTAGAGAATTTCTAGTTTGTTTCCACAGTTCAGTGTGTTTGACTGAACATTGTGGTTTTCTGTTTGGTAAGTCATATGACACTGCTGCTAGCCCCAATGAAAGTAATTCATACTGAAGCACTTACATGATGGTACAAATAACCCAGTTAAGTGTTTAAGACCTGCCATAATGATTAGTGTGTTAGGTCTGAGAGCAAGCCAGCATTGGGATTAGTCTTATATCCTTTAGGAAAGGTGGGTGAAAGTCATATATCCTTTAGGAAAGGAGAGTGAAAATCATCAATGTGTTCAATTTATTTTTTTTTTTGTAGGTTGAATTTGAGGCAGAACTGAAATCTGCTGGTGAGAAGCTTATAGTAGTTGATTTCTCTGCCACGTGGTGTGGACCATGCAAAATGATCAAGCCCTTTTTCCATGTAAGTAGTTTTTCTGGGTTTATTTCTGCATTAAATTGTGTATAAATGTTTGTGTTACTTGACAATAACATGGAAGAAAGTTCCTTTTGCCTTGTGTTATTGCTGGCATTTTATGGAAAAGTGGGAAGTTGCAGAAATATCTATTTTTAGACTACCAAGTGAAGTAGACTGACCGTTGATACAGCTGGGAACTAATATGAGGTTTAGCTTTTGTCCTGGTGCTTCAATGTATTTCAGGACCATAGAGACCTGCCAGTTGCATTGCCTCAAGCGATGGGATACAGAGAGGAAACAATGTTTATCATTCTGTACATGGTTAATGTAACTTTTCCAGGTGGGTTTAGGTGGCCGTGTTATCTCTTGATAAGGTATGAGAAGCTGTAGCATCTTTTGGTGATCAGCTGAAGGCAGCAAGAGAGCGTCTTCCACCTGTGTCTTGAGATATTTGAGTCTGTTTACACAGACTCCTCCAGAAACAGTCTGCAGCAGAACATTTTTTCTCTGGTAGTAAAATAGCTGTCTTAGGATAATAAAGCATGTTTCACTAGCAATTTAAGCAGCACCAGCCTTTCAATTTATATGAATGCATCTTTTGAGGACACTTTTCTGGAACACTGTAACTGCACAGTTATTTTTATTTCTTTCTAGAGTTTGTGTGAGAAGTATGGTGATGTGGTGTTCATAGAAATCGATGTGGATGATGCCCAGGTAAGATCTGGGGTGGTGCTGAGGGAGGACAGCTAAGGACTTCCACACAGGTGACAGACAAGAATTCAAAATATCCTCACACATACTGAAACAAAACAAGAGTTTACTTCAACTTAAAATTGAAACACAGGGATTTAGCTGGAAAGAATTTTTTTTTCAGGGAACACCTGAACAGAACAAACTGCCTTGGTTATCAACACACTTGAAGTCCTATGGCATGTGTTAGATAACTTGGAAGCACTGACCCTTTTCTTTGGGAGGGAGTGTTAGTCTAAGGTCTTAAGGTGCTTTGATGCAATCTTCCTTAAACCTAGTGGTTCACAACCTACTGATCTGTCTGGTCCCTCCACTGCTCTTGGCACTGTTTTCTCTTTCATTAAAAATGAAATTAGGTCTTGAATTAAGTGCAATATAATGTCTGCTGTATTGCAGTTTCTGCATTGTTAAATAGGTACTTGAAAAATACCACATGGAAGCACAAGAGTTGCCATAGGGCTATTGAGGCTTACAAGCAGACATTGGTTTTGATGCAGAGGTCTTTTCGTTTTTTTCCTAAACACAGAGTACAGGTTAAGGTTTTTGCTATTGCATGAATTAAATGTTGAAGAAAGGATCTTTAAGGCTTACTTCAGGGAGGTGTTAATGCTGCACTGATTTCTGCTAGTGATGGACTAGCAGAAGTGCTTTTGCTTTATCTTGAGCAGTAATGGCTTTACCCTGTCACCTAAACAGAAGTCGGCTAGAGTGAGTTCTAAATTTAACATCCATAAGAATATACCCAGTTGAAGATGGTTCTTTGTCTCTTCCAGGATGTTGCTTCACACTGTGATGTGAAGTGCATGCCAACGTTCCAGTTCTACAAGAATGGAAAGAAGGTAGGCTCTGACTTTTTGGAGCTGGTACATACAAGCTATGTACTTGAAAGAAGATTGGGAGAGTTGGATTACTTAGTCTACCTTTTATTGATTGTGTCTCTATGGTATCACTAGCATTAAGACACTCCTGAGAGCAAGCAAGTTCATTGTAGTACTGCAGCAAATGTAACCAACAGTTAACTGGTGATGCAAACTGTGTTGCTCACAGGTCAGTGAGTTAAAGGTCAATCTTACAGACAGTTTCATGACAGATAGTGGGGTGAGATGTCTGTGTTAGACCAGCAGTCTTGTCTGCCTAGCACCTGCTTTTTACTTGGTCAGTGTTTGTTATCTGGATGCAGCTTGTGTTAAAGCAGAGACATGGCTATAGGTACCTATGGAATCTCACCCAACAAAAGTCTCTAACATGGTTGAGGTTATATTCAACAAGCAGCTGTTTAGTTTATTTCACAGAGAGGCTGTATAACTTTTGAAGTGAAGGTCCTGTCCCCGTTAGAGGACTGAACAGACCTCCTGTGTCTGCTCTGCCAAGAGATGGATGGGATGCAAATTGTGCTCTGACAGCACAGTGGGCTAGTTTTGTAGTTTGAGTAGCTCTTTGCCTGAACTTGCTGAGCTGAATGTGTTGTCTTAAGCTTTTAGTTTGCTAAGCAAGCTGAAGGTAGGCTCTTCTAAAGGAAAACAATGCTTGCATATAAGTTTCATGGCTGACGGCGATGGAATTGCACCTTAGATAATTGAGTGTCACATGTAGGGTGACTTTCAGTTCAGTATGGAGTCAGTATGAGCCTTTGACAGTTCTGTCAAAGACAGAACTTCTGCGACTTCTTGATGTTATTGGAAAAAATGTGATTACAGTGTGACAGGCAGTGTGTGTCTTTTTGTATAAAGAAAGCAGTTTCATGGCCCCTAGTGTAGTCTACTCTGTACCTTGCACTCCTGTAGATACAGAGATGCTATTTTTGAGCCAGCAGATCAATGTTGCCTCTATCTTTCTGCCCTCTAAGTTGCAAGAAAAGTAGTTCTCACAAGAGAAGCCAGGCACAAGGGTAGTTAATTTGGAACAGTCCTTCTAGAATTTGATTGGGAGGGTCCTGAGCAACTCGAGGTGACTTTGAGCTGCCTCTGATATGTGGAGACCTTCAGAGTCTCTTCAAGCCTCTTTTTGAGTCTTACACAATTTTGATTCAGGATCAGTGGTAGTCTGGAAGTTCATTTTGACAGTCTTTGTTTCAACTTATGCATGAGTTGTATTGAGTGGGAAATAAATACATGAACAACTGCAAAATACTCCCTGTTTTGAGGGTGAGAAAAGTTTTAGTTTTTAGCAGAGTTGAATAAGTGTGTGTGTGGCTGTATGCTATGTGACTAATGTTAAGAAGCATTGAATGCAGGAGTTCTGAAAACTGATCTCTCTTTACAGGTGCAGGAGTTCTCTGGGGCCAATAAAGAGAAGCTGGAAGAGACCATTAAAAGTCTAGTCTAATTTCCAGCCATGAAGACACTGAAACATGACTGCTTTGGCTAAATTAGACCCTGCAACTTTTCTACGTAAAAAAAAAAAAACCTAAACAAGCTAGCTAGATTAAATGGTGCAAACTATCTTCTTGGTCCATGTATATGAGTACAATAAAGTATAAACTCTTCACTTTTGGATATGGCTGTGTGTTTAACAAAAATCTTAAGAATTTGTTTAAGTCAGGTGAGTGTCAGGTCTTGCTGTGTTAAAGAAGCACTGTCTGTATAAAAAGACTTGTCAAAGTAACCTCATCTCTTGTTGGCTTGGAATTTTTGGCAGTTGGTTTAGGAGGAGTCTGTTGCCACCCTACTCAGATGGTAGTCACCAGGCTATAATCTGCTTTACAAATACAGAAAGAGGAGATGGAGAAAAGGCGGTAGTCACTGGGTGGGACAGTTCTTTCTTTTGTTGCATCTTCTTAGTTAAAAGACTTAAGGTGTTTCAAGCTGCATTTTAGACTTCAAATCTAAGACTTGTCCTTCCAGAGCATAATACCAATCCTACCATGGAAGTGCCAAGTAGAACTTGAACATTTCAATTTGCATTGCCATTGGTATGTGTACCTTCTAGTTCTGTTAGTAAAAAAGTGTTTAGTCTGAGTGGGGCTGCTTTGTTCCTAGGCAATAGTCTGGAACAAATGACTAAAGAAGTAAAACTTGTAGTGTCTTAAGGTCAAGAGAATTTTAGCTTTATATCCTCTTGTAATTTTCATTTGGTTACACTGTTGCACTCTTAGAACACGTTTGACACTGTGTTAGACAGTAAATTGGACTCTGGTCCTCCAATACTGAATCATGCTGTCTAGATGAATGCTGACTTACCAGACTTTTTATACCTGCCATTTACCCACTTTTGGCACTGTAACCAGGGAGAACAGTTGTTCTTTGCACTGTATCAAAATAGCTTCCTTGCTGGCTTGGATGTTGTCCTGTATAAAGAAGTAAAGAAGGGAGCAGGCCTTTAGTTAGTACTGGGTATAGCTTAGTGAGCTGTGCTGTTCACTGAGTATCACTCATGGAAAAGCTAAGCTTCCTGCTGCATATGCAGACAACATGAAATGAGTGAGCCTCTTGTCTTTGTAGTAGGGAACTCACCCATGACTCAGCCTTCCACTCACTTCACAAGTATGCATGAATTTCTTGATGGCTCTGAAGGACCTGAGGCCTTGAACAGCTTAATGTATATGTTCCCAATTTGAAACAAGATTTTTCTAGTCCGAGAAGTAGCCACACCCTTTACTTGAGGATGAGCCATCAAGGTTCTTGGATATAAGTTCTGAGTTGTGATTATGCAATAAGAACATGGGAAATATTTTCCATGTAGTTCTGGCTATTTGACTAAGAAGTGCAGCTGCATGTCTGAACTGTTCAAAGATAAATGGGAAACCACTACCCCAACTGATGCCATGGGCCAGACTCATGAGAAGAGAATAAAATGAAGCTGTAACAAGAATGCGGTATAAACATACCATATGCAAGCAAGCATTGCTTTTGAAAGCAGTTTCTGTATGGCCTACTTACTACCTTTGGGCAGTAACTGTGACCAAGAAAGGTTTAAAAAATTCCTGCTGAAAGTTCCAGATAAAGTTCAGTAAGAGGCCCCAGCATTCCATTTCTTCCTTCAAAAAATAATACTGAAGTATGCTGCAACATACAATACTTCTGCTGAGGCAAGACTAGACCAGGTTGTTGCAGGGGAAAGGTGCAAGTCAGTGGCGCACTGTTGCTTGTGTGTTAAGTTTGACTTCACACTTTTGTTTACTTTTTTAATAAGATGCTACTCTCCAGTAGCCTTGGATGATCTAGGTGACAGTGTCTGGAAATCCATGTCATGATTAGGAAGACCAGAGTAGCTGGAATACCTCTTATGTGGAAGCAAGGGGTGCAAAGCAGTTCTTAAAAGGGAAAGTGAGTTCAGCTTCCTGTGCTGCAATATCTTTCCCACCCAAGAACTGGTATGAAGAGGGTTGAAATGTGATGAAAATAACTTGCATAGCTTAATTTGAAAGATGTACTTTAAGGCTTGGCTCTTTGAGGAATATGCAGTGAGGATCTCCATGTTAGGTAAACTTTCCCTTTGAAGGAAACAACTCGTGGTCCTCAAATGCAGAATTTCACTGTTTTTAGTTGGTCCTTGTGGTTACAGGTGATGGAAAGCAAAGCCTATGCTTTGTTCTGGTTAGATGTAAGGAGCCTCGGTTCCTAGAGCAAGAGTGCCCCTACTGGGAGGAGAGAACTCTAGTTCAGGGTGGGAACTGGCTTGAGTCTTTCAACAAGCAAGGACAGGGTATTTCAGTCTTTAAAAAGCCTAGGTATAGCAAATAAACATTTTGTTCTGTGTGGAATGGGTATGAGTATCCTTGCTAAAGCCTAGGGCCTTATGCCCTCTCACATGAGTATTCAGTAATGATACTTCACAGAGAGCTTAGTGGGTGCATTTTTTTGCTTGTTTTTTTGTGTGAAGGTGTGAGGCCAGTATTGCTATGTGCCAAACAGTAGCAAAGTAGCACTCTTTCATTAAACTCTGTGGTTCTGCTGCTTGCATGAATAGAATTGGCTGCTTTGATCCAATGATCTGCAAATGTCCCTGTAAGGGGGAAGTGGAGAGATGACCAACTGACTTGAATATTTGGTAGACTTGATGTATATGGCAGAGAAAAACAACATAAAAAGATTTATTCTGGGAATAAGGGTTTTAGGAAGATCTCCCCTCAAGCAATGATTGCAAGTCTGTGTCATTTGGCTATGAAATAGCTGTGATCTGTGCCTTGCTGTCAAACAAGAAAAACAAGATGTTTTCGTCTGCAGGCCTGTTACATAGCTTGCTTATAATGGGCTGGCCAACAGGAAGAGAAGTACTTCCTTGAGTATAGCAATTAAATCACATAGCTGGAATAATTAGGCTTAATGAGAGAGGACTAACGAACATGAAAGAAAGAGCCAAGGGGTCAAAATGAGTGGACAAGTGAACTGTGCCTGCTCGAATTGCAGTGGAATAGTGATAGTCCTTACCTTCATCCAGGGGTCCTGAAAGGGCTATTGTGTACTTGGAGAAGTGTATGTCTTGCACATAAGGTGCTTAACCACCCATGTCTCTTCCATCTCTTGCAGCATAACTTCATCTGCTTTCCATTCTTTCCCTGATCTGAATGGAGTTAGACTGTGATTCCCCTCTGGAATGATTCCAGTAAGAATATTGATAACAATTTTAATGTTTAATTTCTTAGCTGTTCATACACCAAAACTAGCTGGATCTACCGAGCTAAAAAAATTACTTCTATTTTTTTACTAATCCAAATAAACTGGCATAGCAGCTCCTCTGTGTTGTGCTCTATTGACATGCAGATTTCAACCACTGAAGGAATTGGCTTGAGGAGCATCCTGTTGAAATCCTTGCTGGATTAACTCTGTTGTGCTGGTCCCTGGCCTTTGGTGAAGTGTGAGATAGTCTCTGACCTGCTGAAGGTGTCTAACAAGATGCTTTTTCTCTTGTGCCCATGTTTCTTTCTCCCTGTCTCTATAGTTTAGAGCTTTTATTTAAACTCAGATATAACAGAGGGCTCAGCTTTGGCTATTGGTTAAATGCCTTTTGGAGCTAGCTGTCACTGGCTCTATCTGATGTGATGGCAGTTTCTGGTCCTCAACAGAAGCCACCCCTGCAGCCTCCCCAGTAACAAAGCCTCAATAAGGATGAACTAGATGAGTTTGAGAAACTTGAAAAATCCTGAAGACATGGTGGAAAAGGACATCCACCTGAAATGCAGTTTTTCCTCTTATGGTCCAGGTTGGTAGACAGACAAGGTGAGGGAGACATGGGAGCTGCATGAAGTTCTATTTCTGCCTGCAGCTAACACAAGCTTGTGACATGCAGATCGCCACAAGGTGGCTGCAGCTGTCTGTGGATTTTATACACGTGTATACACAGGCAGGCTCTGAGAATGCCTTGTGCTTGTCCTGACAGTGTTGGGGTGATGGTTGTACCTTGAGGTAATAGGCTGGAGGGGAATGCATGGGGGAAGGTGGGCTGCTACTATCCTGGTAGCACCATCTGCTTGGCTTGTAGGAATTGGAGCATTTGTCATGGATGGGACAGAGGTATAAACAGACTGTAGGGGGTGGCATTAGGTTCAAAGGCATAGGAGGAAGAGTTTTAGACCAGGCTTGGATCATCTCCCCTCTACGTGAGTAAGTACACAACATTTGCTAAGGGAGACAATGAAGTCTGGCAGTTCAACCTTCTGTTTCTAGTTCCTCAGAGAGGGGCACTTGGGGGAGAGCAAGGACACAACCATGAACAATACTCACATCTGTGAAGCCTGCTGATAAGGGAAACACAATGGGAAGTTTTAGCATCACTTAGCAGGATTGCTCCAAAGGCTTTCAGCTTCCTTGGAGGCTGAAACCACACTGAGCTAGTGATGATGGGCTGAGGAGAGGGACAGGAGTCATCTCCCTAAGCTGTAGGTAACTGCCAGCGGCAAGCTAACTTTTCTGTAGTCAATGGGGTGAGATAAACAATTAAAGTTGGGGGTCATGGGAGCAAGTTAAAAGCAATGGATCCAAGATATGGCTTGCTTGCTTCAGTATAGACTGAGGTGGTGGCAGGTTTAAGGTTGGATTTGATCCAGCTGGGGAATAGACCTCAACTCACATAGGAATGGATGCTGTGGCTGGGCCATGCTGTCATCCCCCCTCCTGTGGGCACTGATCCTGGGGGGATCATGGGAGAAGGTCATCAGGCAGCAATGTGTTCCAAGTATAGCTCCCTGCTTTCAACCACCCACAGCCCTTTGCAACAATTCCCAGTGCTTCTTGAGACCACCTTTGGTGTGGAAGTCCATGGTGAACTCCTCAAGGAGGGCACCTACTATGTCCTGAGCTCTGACAAGTTATTGGCACCAGCCCCAGCTTGGTAGTGCTTAGGAACAGGACACAAAAGTTGTATATTTATTAGCATGGAACAACTTTAGAGACTGCTTCATTTTGCACAGGCAAGCATAAGGTGTCAAGCAGTTAAACCACTACTTTAGAAATAATGATATGAGTAAACAAAGAGCTATTTAGCCAACAAATGAAGAAGCCTGCAGCTGTTTACATCTAAGATTAAATAAACTCTTCTTCTTGCTCTCATATATTACATCCTTAATTAACTGGGATATTAACGTCTCAAGAATCCCACTGCCGCCCCTACTTGCAAAGTGTAACTTAGGTAGTGGCACAAATATGACCATGCAGAAAAGCAGCACAAAAAATGATAGAGATGAGTATCAGATAGCTACAGCTGCAAGGTGATTGAAGAATGACCACTGCACCCTGGGCAGAGCTGACACCTTTTGCACCTTTGCAGACACACGCACTGGAGAACTGCTGAACTGACCTAGACCCAGGCAAGCCCTTGCAACATCTTCTGACAGCTGGTGGGACCACTGGACCTCACCCTTTCCCAGCAGGCCTTTAAGCTCAGCTGACTGTTAGAGGAGGAGGTACCTTGTAGGAAACCAGGAAATCCTTCTGATTGTCATGGGAAGATTTATAAGTCACAAGAATTTAGATAACATGATAATTAGTATGTCACGCAGTGAAAAAGTAGAATTTGTAGATTTTAGATGAGAGATCAGGGGGCAAAGATGGAGGAAATGGGGTGTGTCCCTGGGCTTCTTCTTCATCCTCTTGTTCTCCATCTTCTGTGGTGGTGTGGCACATTTGGATTGGTTTGGAACAAAAGTACACTGTACAACATAGTGGATAGATATTGGAGAATTGTTATAAATAAAGTACACGTAATTTTCAGTATAAAAGATAGTGCCCTCCCAAGGGCAGGCAGAAGATGACCACGGACAGACGAAGGAAGGACAGACCAAGGAGAGAGCACTGGCCTGCAGAGAAGCTGTGGCAGGCCAAGGAACGAATATGAGATAAGCAAAGAATAAACAAATTCCTGAACACGAGAAAACAGACGACTCGACCTCTTCTTCAGACAGAGGGCTGGGGGAAAACAGAAAGCTTTCACAGAAACAGAGACGCAGATCTCGCAGAAACAGAGCTTGCAAAGACAACAGAAACACCAGAAAGGCCCAGACAAAAGAAAAAACACAAAAATATATTAGTAAACCTAACAGTACCTGGCAGAGTGTTTGCCACTCACAGGCTCTGTGCAGCTGTCAGATGACAGGCTGGACTGCCTGTATGGTACTACCCATGCTCTGCCCCTAAAAACACACAGAGCCATTTACTGGCAGAAAATCCAATCCCAGCAACATATCACTGCATCTTTGTTTCAGGCTGGGCATTGGCACTTCATTAACTTTATTGTACTGGCTGTACTCTTAGGATTAGCTTGATTAAGTACCCCAGGAAACAGAGAGACCTTCATCCTGCCTTGTGCCACTGCCACAAAGAAAAAACCCTAGATTTTTAATACTTCCTTTTTATTTTCAACATGTGGAAAATCCAGGTATTATTCCACAAACTTAGAACTTTGAAGACAACAAAGCTCACAGTAAGAAACTACTGCAAGACCTCCAGACAGTGGCAGACAATGAGGGATATAATTGTCATTATTCATGTGGTTGCAGTGTTCCTGACATGTAACAGAAAACTTGAATTTTCAGGAGGAAATAGCTATATTCCCTAGAAAAGTTCAGAGGCTCAGAGGTGTATGGTGTTGATTTTACATAGAAAAATTATATTTTCATGGTTAAATTGTTATAGATAATAAAAGGATAAAGCTGAATTAATGAAAATGAAAATGGATTTTTATTTCAAGACCGAAATTCGGTCACTTGGCAGCCACAATCAAAGATACGGCTCCAAGCCCGGGTTCGGAGCTGGGTGAACTAAGATTCCAGCTCTGTCCTCATAGAATCTCCCCTTGTTCACAAAGTTCATCTTCCCAGGAGTGGTTTTTATAAAGTTTTTTTCTGCTCGAGGCTAGATGTTCTTTGTCTCTTTGTCCTCTTTCTGAATATTCATGTATTCTATGTTGGTAGGGTCGACCATGTCTGGGATGACTTTGTAGTTTAGTTTTTTCTGTCTAGCATTGGAGGAATGCTGTCTCCAGCTCCGATAAGATCATCTTGAGACAGACAATACCTTACCAAAAGCTAATACATGTGGAAAACACGTTACAGGATACAGATACTGTAGGAATTTCATTTGCAACAAACAATACCTTAATACATGTGAAAAACCAAGTTTTATGGAGGAATTATGCCTGAGACAAACAATGCCTTGCCCAGGAGCTAATATATGTGAAAAACATCTTCCAGGAATAAGAGATATGTAAAGTGGTTTTCCCTGGAATTGAGTTACTCTAGCTATCATTGGCCATTATTGGCCATTGATAGCTTGAGAGTTTTCAGGGAGACGCCCTCTTGAGATTTTAATTTAGAACGGATCCTTTGTATAAGCAGCAAGTAAATGAATTAACCAATTCCCCAATCCCTGTGCAAGGATTACACTAGCCTAGGTGGATTTTTGTAATATTCTACTGGTTTTTATTATCTCTATAAAAACACGAATTTTGAAACATTTATTACAAAATCAACTGCTACTTATGAAGCATAAAATCTACTCACAGCAAGGAGAATGACAGATCAGTACTCTAGGAGGAAGCAGGCTGAGCCAGGATTATTCTAACTGACAAATATTTCTGCAACTCTGATCAAGGGACAGGAACTCCATGTGGCTATTCTTAGTTCATTTCCCAATCATCACTTTACTTGAAACAAGATATTGTTAATTCACTGGACTTTAAACAATTCAGTATTTTAGGACTGGCAAGCCTCTGAAAATTCCAACAGCACACCTCTACTCAGTGCATCTGAAGCCTACTGACAACAAGTTCCCTTATTATGTTTACTGCTTTACATAATATGCAGTGGTATTAGTCCACAAATTTCCTCAGTGGCCAATGTAAAACTACAGCTGACACAAATTATCCATTCATTCTCCTCAAAAAAACATAAAGCTATCAGAATCTCTTCCCTACTTGTGCCAAGATTCATTATTTCCCCAGTGGCCAGCTGACCTGCATTTCAGGGTGTGTTTTGCTAAGCAAGCCCACTCAGCAAGTATCATCAATCTACATCTTAAATAAGTGACCTCTCTTTGTTGACATACAGAGCATGAAATCCTGGCACTGCGAAGATATTAAGGCTGCTTGAGATCTCTCTTCCAGGATCAGTAATGAAACCTTAAAACTAACCAAGAAGCCCTCTACAGTGACTGAAAATGGATCACCAACACTTTCAATGCCTGTCTGTATCCCATAGTAACAGGTCCTTGTTATTTTTCAGAACATCTAAGATATTTAATGTTGCTAATCTGTATGTCTCCTTTGCTTGGAACATTGTGTGTGATGGACACCAGTTTAACACAGTAGGGCCATCATATTCATCTCACCTTCCAGGAGAGTCAGGGTGAATACTATGGCAAGGTCAGCTCCAAGCTTGGACACCAATGACAAGTTTCTCAAGGAAATTAGTAATCTATCCATATCACTGGTACTGAGTTGTGTTGGGATAAACAAGTCTTGTAACCTTTTTTTAGGGTTCTCTGTTAACCACAAGGAAGTGAGAGTGTTCCACAAATAGAACTATAACACAAAAAAAAGTACACAGTTTTATTTTTCCTTTCTATATTCTCAGAAAAACTGAAATAGCTACATTGTTTAATAAAAGGAAAAAAAATGCCAGCTACAGAGGAAGCTGGAATCCCCAAGTGTTGTTAGTTTAGCTTGTTCTCTGCTCCTTGATATGGGTTAAAAAATCCCCCTTGCAAAGTTCTGGGCCAAATCAAGGGGTAAAAATAAAATGTGCCATCAGTTAGCAAAGCTTTTCAAATTGATTTTCCTCTCTACAAGCCTGCTCATAGAAAGTTTCAAGCTATTATCAAATCTGTTACAATTCTGATTTTCAGCAACTTTAAGGCACTTTGTTTTGTGTAGCTCTGGGAAGCAATTCTCAACTTCTTCAAGAGCAAAGCAATTGGAACAACTATTAGACTTATTAGCGAAATTATTAACAGAAGTTACAATTAACAAACATCCAGAAAAATTATTGAAACATATTGATTGTATGACTTGATAAGTTAATTAAAAGCATTTAACAGAATCACATCTTCCTGTGCCAGTCTCCCAGGAATATCTGTTCTTCACACTTTTACAATAGCTTTTCCAAGATTTTCTCCCTTTAACATTCCTATAAAAGCCATTGGCATGTTCTCAAATCCTTCAGTGACTTGTTCATGGCACTTCACTTTTCCCTGTCAAAAGTAAAGAAAGGAAATTGCTGAATTTTCATCCACCAAAATGGGATAAATTGCAGCAAAATTTTCTCCAGCATATATATTTCATTTGAAACATGAAAGCTGGCATGCAGCAGGATACCTGCAAAACTAGGTGGGCTCTTGTGAGGATCTGCTTTTATTGTAAAACCTTCTACTTTGAGTCATAACAGGAAGCAAAAGTCACTGCTCTAAAAATATACCAGGACAAATTTATTACTCCTTGGTCCCCAAAAAATTGACAGGTAGGAGATCATTTCCTCAAAGCCAGGCCTGTCTTTACCCATACAGAAGTATGGAATTGCAAATCAAATGATCAAAACCTGACCCATCCCAAACCCTCATGCTTGTGAATGCTAGAGCTTCTTAGCCTTTTGTGTTCACACTTGCAAACTTTTCATACCCATGAACCAACTTGGCTACTAATGCAGCCTCCACCTAGAAAAATAAAATACAAGAAATTCCCTATTAAGTGCCTTTATAGCCCAGCTCCCAACACTATGAAAACATTTATTCTTGCCAGTAACTTCAGCACAATACTACAATAGAAATCCTGGCTCATACTACAAATGACTGAATGAGAAATACAGGAATTACTCTAAATATGAAAATCTTCATTACCAGATAACTGTTTTGAATTATTCTGGAAGCATACTTCTTCAAAGCCTACATGTATTCTGGACTATATCTGAGTCTACAAGCTTATATCACATGTCTCAACAAAACAGAAGGGACCAGCCATATTTACTATAGTTTCAGTATCCCCAAGAGTCTCAAGGATCAAGGCAGGGAGAAGGAAAGCATCATGATGGAACCTCACCTAAACAGCTATGACAAGAGACCCAAGACAAATTCCAAAGATGGAATTTGCAGTGTGAGTACACCTTATAAACCCCTTCCTTCCTTACCTCTACAACCCACTTCAGAAGGGCCTGCAGACCTTCCTCCTGGCGGTTCTTCCATCGGCTCACAATAAACCCTTCCATTTGAAGCTCCTTGAAGATCATGGGAATCTGCACATAAGGCCCTGCAAGAGAAAAGAACCAGCAAGCCACCTGCAATATCAGTTTTATTCAGACTAAGTCCCAATGCATAAAGTGAGCTTTTAGCCAGTAAAGACCACTGAATCACTTTGTTTCAGACAGCAGCAACAAATATTTTTTCCAAAGAGAATTTCCAGCACAAAAGACTAAAGACGCATAAACAGACAGTCATCTAAGGAGACAAAGGCTTGATCCATAAAGCTGTGAGCAAAACAATTCTGAAAACAGTTTCCTTCAGAAATAAAGTGGCCTCATCTTCACCTGAAGGACTTAAGCTGAAGCTCTAAAGTACTGTTTAACACCTTGTTTGACATGCTCTTTCTAAATCTCAAAATTTAAGTTATAAACTTTAGAAAAACAGTTTCCTCAATAATAAAAATGTGTGATAGTCTCCTCATTAACAAAAGCCTGTTTCATTTTTTTAAAGCAATCTGAGTCCAAAGCCAGTCAGCTACAAAGGACCATAGTCCTATTCCTTTTAGAAGGCAAATCTGGAAAATTTAATGCTATTGAAAATGAATACTCATTCAGCCACATTTCTCGTAAGTTTTATTAGTAGCTGAAATCCTATGGAAAAAAACCCAAAAGCCTTAAGCTACATCACCTAAAAACCTAAGGATTTTTCTCATCTTAAAGTATGCACTACTGTATAAATGGCGTCATGACACCACAGGCCTTCTCCTGATCCATATCTGCATAGGGCCATGTGAAGTCCTGTTTTAAGTATTTTGGCCACTCCTTCATTTCTAATCAGCTGATGTTCACCAGATAGTGTGCGCAAAGGAGGATGGGTGTATATATACACAAGGAGCATGGTCCCCGTGTCCCACAGCAGCAGTTAGCTACCCAAATGTATACACATATATACACTTAAATGGCACAGGGAAGTAAAGAGAAGACTGCTGCTATGTCTTTTGTCTTTCTGCCATCACCAAAGAGAAAATCAATTTAGAGACAATAAAGGACCTCACCTTTCTGAGGCACAGAGTAATTGTACTGAGAGATGGCACCACAGACTGCAATCCTTCCATATTTCTTCATCTGGTTGATAGCAACACTGGCAAATTCTCCGCCCACCTACAAGAACCAGAGCATGTGCAGCATTATAGACAATCCAGTGTTTAGCATTGACTGCCATAATCTGCCAACATTGTATTGTTGTACGAACAGGTTCAGTTGGGGGAAGTGACTTCCACTACCCCAAAAATTTGGTGGCTGCAGAAACCCTTGCATTTACACAGTGCTATGAGGACTGAATCTCACTCTTCTAAAAATTAGCAATGAATGGAGGGAATCAGTTTTAATTCCAAAACTGCTTCACAAAGCTTGGTCTGGAAGCATCAGGCAGAACTAGCACATAGACCCCTCCTCCTACGGGTGCTAAGAAGCACCAACTCTGTTTTTCCCACACACCAGTCTGCAACTTTATATCATAGTGACGTAAACGTTTTACTTGATGGTTTCATCTCCAAAATAGGAATGTGCTTGAAATGAAGCTTTTAAGGGTGAAAAGCCGTGAGAAAATTTACTGCTGTGGGGAGCCCTGCACAAAAGCTGCAAGTGAGACTGAAGGGAATGGACATGACCATAAAACATATTTAAGACGTTAGCAGCACAGGACATGAAATTTGGAAGGCTAACACAAAGTGGCATGAGCTCCTGCCACAGAGACAAACACTTTGCCCTGACACCAAACATTCCTTTCAACTGCCAGAGAAAAGCAAAACATCACACCTTCATCCCTGGATTGGCAGAAGCACTGCTGAAGAAAAGACATGCTAAAGAGGTGATGATGATGATGGGTTCTTTTAAACCGGGTAGCTGGCCAGGGAGCTTAAGGCCGGTGTATCAGCTAATACCCCTGTGGCCAGGTATTATATTATCAGGTATAATGTATATGTTAGCTGTAGTAGAAAACCAAAAGAGACAGGGCTAGTTCTTTATCTTGAAAGTGAACTGACGGTGATTCAATTGTATCCATAGTGTTAAACTTAGACTTCAAAACAAGCTGTTCACATTCAAACACCTACCAAGAACAGTACATAGTCCCCATTAATTCCAGCTATATTTGGGAGATATCATAAACTTTCTCAGGGCTGCTCCAGTAGTTTTGCAAGTGGGCCATGCTACTCTTTTGTGCACAGGTACCAGTGCAGCCCCCATGACCACATAATGTGGAGCCATCCACACTCACTCCCCTTTCAGCAATAGAACAGAACAGCCTGTGGTTGAAGGTGTGGCCAGGATGGACTGGATCAGTTTCATGTTACTGTTAGCGTCACCTCCCCAAAATGTGTCATGCTTTTCAGAGAGTGAAGTAAAACTTCTCTCTCTACATTGACAAACACTGCCAACAATCCAGCTTTGCCTTCTGGGTTTTGTTCGTTCTGTTACTGTTCAAGTCAGCTGCAGAAATATGTATGGAATGGAAGAGAAAAGCAGTAAGCTCCTACAGAGACCACTGCTTGATTAAATGGATCTCCGTATTGAAATCCTGGTGTAGACCTCAATTAGATGATTACAATATTGAGTTCCTGCTACAGCTTAAAGAAGATGACAGCTAACCAAGGCAAGGCCTTGTCTCTGAACTTACATTGTCAAAGAAACAGTCGTAGCCATCAGGAGAGGCTTTACGAAGTGCTTCATCCAGAGATTTAACGGTCTTGTAATTAAAGGCTTCATCAAAGCCTATTTTTTTCAGATAGGCAACCTTGTCATCTGAGCCAGCACAGCCAACCACTTTGCAACCCTGCAAGGAAAGGAGAGGAACATTCATAAACATCCCCTGACAACACAGGCTGATACTCAGAGTGTGCTGGGTAAAGGGCTCGCCCATAAAGTAAGGCTGTTGTCCAGCATGTGAGCTCCTGAAACATCCAACTAGATTTGCTATGTCTTCAGTAGCTTTTCCATCTCAATACCCTAGTGTACACATGCCTTCAGGTGTGGGATCTGGCAGGCCCACCGCGGCGCTGCCGTGGAGGGAGGCCCCTGGGATGGGGAGGCGGGCCTCTTGAAGAGATAAGGAGCATTACACAATAACAAAGTCCAGACCCTTTAGATAAGGAGAACACTTTTTAGTTACAGGAGACTCACAATTCTTTGAGGGATTTTATGTAGCTCTGTTGGAACCCATTGGTTTGTAACCCCCCACACCAACCTATGTACCCTTATAAAAACCTCTGTACTTTCCCCCAGACTTTGGGGATTTCTCGTCACTGGCTCCCCTTCGCTGGGTGCTTTGCAATAAAGTTACCCCCTGCGGAATGGCCATACGAGTCCCTCATCTCTCTCTCCCCGTGCCAGCTGTGAAGGGGTTGCCTTGCAGGATCACTGAGCTGAACTCACTGAGCTGAACTCACTGAGCTGAATTCACTATAGCCCGCCGTGGCTACTACCCTGCTAAGGCACCCCTAGGCTAGCCGAGGGAAAGCCGCTGGCTCCCTGGAAGGCATTCTCTGAGGAGAGTACCTCTCTGGGGTAGACCCGGCTATCCTGGCCTGATACCTCTCAGGCCCCTTCCCGGCGGAGCCGACATTACTCAGGGATGATTATCCTACTGATCATTCATTGTCCTTTTTTACAGCTATGTCTTTCCTGCAGCAAGTATGAGCAGTTCAAGCCACTCACCCCAATTTTAGCGAGCTGCCCCACCACAGAGCCCACAGCACCAGCTGCAGCATTAACCAGCACTGTCTCTCCTGGCTTCATCTTGCAGACCTCCAGCAGACCAAAATATGCAGTGAGGCTGCAAAGGAATGGAAAGAATGTTCAGTAAAGAATAAAAGATAACTGACACAGAAACCTGACTTGACTACACTGAACCAAAATATCATCACCATCAGAAAAAGATTAAGTTTTCCTATATTGTGAAATACAAAACTTAATCCAACTTTCTTAATTTGGCTTTTCCACAGCCATCCCAGAAAAAAAAAAAAAAAAAAAAAAAAAAAAACACCCACCAAAACAAAAACACAAATACACTGCTGGGAAAGAGAATACTGAGCCAGAAATCTCTCTAAGATGAAAACAGCTTTCATTGTGCTCATAAGTCAAAAGGAAAAACACAGATAACTCTGACAACTCAGTTATATACTGGAAGAGATAGAAAATCCAAGCTAGGCAGAAGTCAGTTGCCAGTTGGTATCTACTAGATTAAATTATACTCATCACAAATCAAAACTGACAAAAAAAGATAAAAAGGGTGAGAAAAACTTGCTGAACAGATGGGCTCACTGCTCCTAAAGACTACTGTGCTATGGGTACTGGCTTAAACACAGAGTCTTTAAGGTTGGAAAAGACCTCCAAGATCACTGAGTACAACCTTTGACCAATTACCACCTTGTCAACTAAACCTTAGTGCTAAGTGCCACATCCATCTCATTGTTTCGTGAGCACTTTCCGGGACAGTGAATTCACCACTTCTGTGAAGAAATTTTCTCTGATGTCCAACCTGAAGATCCCCTAATGCAGCTTGAGGCCATTTCCTATCATCCTGTCAATGGGGGAAGAGACTGACCCCCATTTGGCTACAACCTCCTTCAGGGAGTTGTAGAGAAGAATAAGATCTCCTTGAGCCTGCTTGTTAAACAAGTCCAGCTCCTACAACTGCTTGTCATCAGACTTGTGCTCCAGCCCTGCTGCCCTTCTCTGGATATGCCCCAGCACCTCAAAGTCTTTCTTGTAGTGAGGGGCCCAAAACTGGAAGATATACTTCGATCTCACAGTGTACTAGTAATCTGTAGGAACCACTAAAGTAGTTTGTTGACTGGCCCAGAATCCCACAGAACCCTTCTTCTAATTTCTAAATTCAAGCTTAGAGCTTCCCACAAGGTCTCAACTGAAAGAGCTAACCAAATCTCTCTATAAGACATCTAGAAAAAACATGCATCTTGACTGATGTTAAAATGAAATCTGAGTTCTCCATCATTTTACAATCATTTCGAAAGCCTTCCAGATCATTAGGACTGACTAAGTCCTGATCTCCCATAAAAACTACAGATGACTGAGAGACTCTAATAGTAAATATGGATTCCAAAGCACAGCATTTCTGTCTGCCCCAGTGCAATTTAAAGGACATCGGTTTTGCTGCATGATACAGCATCTGTCTTTTGTATTTTGGGGCTGATTCTGGAAGTACAGTGATAGCAACAGAGCCAAATCAGTAAAAGCAGACTAGCAAAGTTTGATAGTTTCCACTGAGGTTACCACAGACTGAACTAGATTCTTTCCAGCTCTTCCTTTGGATCCCCTTTCTGACTTATTACAGCTCCTCAAGGAGAGGCACAATAATCTCCAGGCAAATCTCCTCTGATGCAAAGGATGGGACAAACTTCATGCCCTATGCAGGGCAAGGGCATTCAGAAGCACACCTTTTTTACCAGCGTGAATAGGCAGCATGCTGACAGATCAAGACAAGGTCAATACAGACAGGCAGAAACCTCCTGCACACCAAAATCCAGGCGATAGTTGATTTTTCATCTCAAAACTTACCCTGGCATGCCAACTGTTCCAAGAGCTAGAGATTTGGGAGAGATTCCGGCCAATTGGAAGGAAGGAGTTGTAAGTCTTTCCCATCAGAGATAAAATGAGTTCTCCAGCCCCTGTTACCCACGACAAAGGCCCCCACTGCGAAAGCAGGATTTTTGCTTTCTACAATCCTGTTTAAAAAGTAAACCAAAAATAAAACACCACATCTTGTCAGAAACAAATCAATTCTGGCTCTTCCATTGTTCATGTGATTCAGAAAATAAATATTCCATGCCATGATTTTTATCCCATATCAGCTGATGCTGTAGGTGTTGAGTGTCTTTTCTGAAATGTCTACAACCTCTTATCACGAAGGAGATACTGGCGAGATTATTTAAGATTCAGCCACACACACAATAAACCAAATTTTCCCACACAAGTATAAAGTGTTTCTTTGACTAGCACCAGTTTGGTTTGAGATAACACCAGGCTTCTCTGAGTTAGAATGCAGGAAAGAGGATGCTGGGATTAAAGCATAGAACAGCAAGACAACCTTTATTTAAAAGTTGAAGATCCTGAAGATGGAAACTCTTGGGATAATGAAACCAGATAAAAAGCAATATTTAAAATCAAGGAGATAGCCATATCAGCAATCTCTACACCAAATGAAAATTCCACTCTCTTAGCTCAACAAGAAAACCATGTTAGAAAGGAGTACATAAGCAGAATTATCAGAAACAGTTGACCTTGACCTTCTGTTCATCAGACTTGGTTGTTAATTTATCCCAGACCTCAATTTTTCTGCAGAGTAACACAAGGCCACAGATGTTCCTAGGCAGCAACTTACAGGCAGCACAGCAGGAAAAAGCCAACAGAGGGAAACATCTGTGTAGCTACATTACCACAAGATTGGGAAAAGGATGGATGTTACTGTGACATAGATAGAAACACACAGTAACACACACAACAGGTGTTCAGGCAGAGAAGAAGAAAGGAAGTTTCTAGTTTATTGTTGACCTTGTATATATAGGTTTCTGGACAGTGATCAGAGATTGGACAGAGAAGTTAACACCTCTCCACTGGTCACTTGAGAAGTCCATCAGGTGATATCTTTTCACAAAGGAATGCAAACATGATTCTTGTTTATTTTACAATTCATGAGAACTGATTCTAGTATAGTAAAACAAATCAGAAGGCTTATTTTCAGGGACAACAGATGGATTTTAAGGTTATACAACCTTTTTCCTAGGGCTGTATCTTTGGTGATGCAGAGGTATTTTTAGCTTGAGCAGATAGCATGCATGATTGCAGCCATGCAGCTACTAGCCATCAGGTTTTAAAATGTGAAGTTCAAAATGTGTGGCAAGCACAATGGTCCTCTATACTAGTAAGAATTGCCTTTGAAGACATTATCTCCAGAAACAGCATACAGATTTTATCATAGGTCTAAATGCTCTCCAGAAAGGCAAAAGAGGTTCTTAGCGGAAAAACACATTCCAACCAGTTACAGGTGAGAGTGTTAGTAGCAGAAGCATGTAGATACAAGTCAAGGTTGGGTAACTTAGGCTGCAGATGTCTCAAATGTCAGCATATTTCTGTTGAGATCTGCTAAGCACACCGATAACAGGAACTGAAGATCTTACCTGGCAACCTGTGTGCCTATCATTATGTCACCTTCCTTCATGTCCCTTTGACTGTAAGGTCTGCAACACAGGCAAATACAGCTTACTGTATGCAACTTTAATAGTATTTCAGATACACTACAAAGTAGTAGCAACTGTTTAACCCAGGAAGACAGTATCAGCAATGTTGTTGAACAGATCACAAATAGCTTGTCATTGTAACAGCATAGCTGGATGTTTTCCAGAGCCAGCTACTTGGTCATCCTGGCCAGGAGCATTGGAGGGATGATAACATTAATCTTCCCAGCGCAGTCCACCACTACAAGAAGCTTGAGACTTGTCAGAACTCAGGATGTCTCTCTGACAGTCCTGGATGATCTGAGCTCCAGCCAAGGGGCTTCTAAGCCCTGGCTGGGGTGTCAGAGACCCTGGCATGCAGCCAGGGACTCCTGTGGCTTTGAGTTTGATCCATGGAACAAATTACCACCTGTGAATGAAGAACTAAAAGTCACAAAATCTTAGATAGTATGACAGTAGTAGTTGTAGAGTGAAAAGGGAAATTTTGGGCATTTTTACTATAGAGGCTTAGGGGGCAAGATGGAGGGATTTGGGCATTGTCCTGTCCTCATTCATTCTGCTTCCTAACCCCCATCTTTTTGGTGATGTTGGCACTTAAGGATTGGATTAGAGTAGAATGTAACTGTCTAACACAGGTGATAGGCATTAGATCATAACTGTAAATAACTAACACATAATTTGTAGTATAAAAATCAGTGCCTGCCCCTGGGGCAGAGAGTGTGCCTTGAGCTGCCCTGCTGAACAGACCTCGGCAGCTCAGACAGAAAATATCTTAGATAAGAAACAATAAAGCAACCTTGAGAGCATCAGCCGAAGACTTTCGACTCATTCTTCGACAGCAGGGTTGGGAGACAACGACTTTTTATATATCTCGGGGTCATCCTGACCAAAGCAAACCCTGAAAGAGACTCAGTGAACTACCTCTGAATTTAGTGTCCACAATGCCGCTTTCAAACTACCCAGCATCCCTATTCTTCAGCTACCACCTGTTGGGTATATCAGCAATGTCCAACTTGGAATATGTGTCCTTAAGTACAAATTTGCTACGTTAAATTAAGCAGGAAACTTCTACAAGGCTGCAGTCTTATTTGAGTACATTGCACTCCAGTTGAAGACATGACAAGGAACACAACAGCTGATTCCAAGAAAAGTCTAGGGCAGCAGAAATGTTACTCCAATGTGTAGCTAAATCTGGCACAGCTTCATATTTTGAGTCTTGTAATTAATATACATTTTTAAAAAGCAGACAAAGGCACTGGGACTCTGGCAACAGTGAGTGCTGCCCACTGTTGTTTTGAGGTGTAAGTGGCAAATCAAACGAGGCACTTTAGCTAGAAATTCAGAAAGGAGAAAAAGGTATACCTCATGTAAGGATCAACACTGAGAAACACTGATTCAAGCAGCAACTCTGCAACGAAAGACAAAGCAAATTCCTAGATATTAGCAGGGCAGTAGAGCATAGTTTCTACAAGTCAGTCTTTCAGATAAATTGATATGAACTCCTGACAGCTCAAAACCCCCATATCCCATCTTTGTTTAGGGAAAACCTACCAGAAACAACTATTATATTCATTAGTTTTGGGTTATTGGTATGCTGTTGAAAAAGAAACTTTCCCTGTGTAGCTTTAGGGAACTATTGTATTTTCAACCCTGCAATTTTGCATGTGTCTCCTCTCTCTACAGAAGGGTCAAGTAGCCAGAATTCCTAAACAAAACCCTCATTTAATTTTGATGCATATAAAATGTCATCCCATGATTCAACCATAAGAGGGTGGCACAGGCCAAACAGAAACTACTTGGCTGCCTTAAACAGAAGGCATTAGTTTATATTTTTTAAGTCACCAAATCCACTTTACTGTCTCTAATAACACTAGTTCTTGGGAAAGACATAGTTAAACATGTTTTAAACTTCTCATTTACACAGCACTTTTAGTGGTTAATCTCCACCTACTAATATTTTTTCATTGCCTGTGCTGCAGAGGTCTAGCTGGTAGAAGTTAAAAATGTACTCAGATGTAAATACCTTCCCATTACTCAAGAGTGAGCAGGAGAGGTGTGTAATCTATATGTCATTGTAGTCGTGTCAATTTAGACCTCTTTTTGCTTTAGGGATTAAAATAGTTAGGGGAAAAAATACTCCCGTATTCCTAAATAGCCACAGGCACCAAATTTTAAGTGTATCCATATATGTAAGAATAAACCAATTTTCAAACATTTAAGTTGTAAACATAATTGGCACTTTAATATCCTACTGCACCTTTTAAAGTGTGTAATTAAATTTTGTAAATGACAAGTGGTGGGATGAGGCTCAAGAAAATATGGTACAAATGTCCATGTGAAATCAAAAATCAAAGGTCATTCTTTTATCAACAGCTCTCGTTGTTGATACGATAATAAGTTATCATATTCCTTACTCTTTTCAAAACAGAGAAACACAGGAATAAAAACTGTCCTTTTTTTTCCTATTCATATTCAACCTCTCTTCTTGTTGCAACAGATCAAATAAGAGGAGGACTGGCAAAAAAAAAAAGATTTTGAATGCAAGAAGAAATCTTGCCATCTTACTTCCTGAAATAAAAAGATCAACCTTCACTGACTCCAGCCCCAAGGTCTTTTCAGTTGCGGGCTCATTCCCTATGCAGTCACTCTGCTCTACCCCAGCACTATCCTCAATATTTTCCCTATCAGCATGAATAACTCCACTGAAAAGCTATTCCTATAGGGTATCAGGTTCTCCAGCTTTTTCCAAAGGATTTTGCAAATTAGATAAAAGCATTTTACTAGTAAAACGTGTCAGGGTTTTAATACAGTTACTTCATTGGTTCTGTCTACTTCTCTCTTTCTGCACTAAACAAATTCTGTTTTCCTTGTGATAATTTTCTCCATTTGCAAACACATTTGAATGCCTTTGTCATCAGGAATGGTATGTCGAAATTGCTGTGTAATGGACTTAGAATTCAATCATTGTTTCTAAAAACTTTATCAGAAGGCCAAGTGTCTTTGAAACCACCAAACACATCAGTATACTTCAGCAACTGTCCTTCTCCCTTAAGGTGCATGGCTTGTGAAAGCCAGCAATTTCTGAAATCCCAAAAAGAAACATGCAGTTTCATAGATCCACAGCCACACATCAGCAATCATATAACCTCCAGAAAAATTAGTAGTAACAGGTAATAAAAATTAGCAGTAACAGCTCACCTCCATCCTTTAGATTTGGTAGCTCTGTCTTTTTCAGGTCAAAGTCACTGGTTTTGGGAAAACCATCAAAATGCTTCTTTAGAACCCATGCCTTGGCAATCACCATCCTGTGCAACACAGACAAAGCACACCTGTCAAAGTGATGCCCAACAGTGCTGGGCTACTCGTGGGGCTGGTTCAAATTTCATCAGGCAAAACACCTATCTCGATAAGGTGCCATCACACAAGAAAGCCTCTGCTTGTTTCTGTGGTTATATCATCAGGTTAAGAAAATGTCAGAAAAGTCCCCTCATTGCTTTAGTAACCCAGATTTCCCCATGACCTGTCAGACCTCTCTGCCTGCTGGCAAGTCCTCATGTGCGAAGTCATCCCCGCAAAATTTACAACTCCCACTCTAAAGATACCAAAGAAAGAAAATCTATTATTTTTATGAGGAAAAAAAAATCCCTTTAGAAAAAAAAATAAAAAACTTAAGTCTGTTTCCCCCATTACCTGAGGTGTGTACTGAACCTAAACTTTTACAAGCTTCAGCCAAAGTGCAAGTGAGAAAAACGAAGGTAAGCAAGACCTCTTTCTGTGACACTCATCATATTGAAAGAAAACACTTCTCCAGTTGCAAAGCTTAAAGCTTGGAATTGGGAGCACGTTGCTACCAACATTTTCCATACAAGACAGAAACAAATTACTTGCTTTAATTCTATCCTCACAGGTCCTCTTCCCTTTTTATGCCCAAGTACATCAACAAGAATGAAGAAAGAGAAGCTTATACTTAGAGCAAGCAGGTGAAAACTGGGTCTTCTGCTGACAAGTCAATAACCTTCTGCGTCTGTTCAGTCAGTGGATGGACTCCTTCAGTCACATGCACTTTAAAAAGGTAAAAATGTCTGCTGTCGGCAGTTGGTACCGCCCTCAGTACACTTCCCCAGGAGTAAGGATAAAACCTCAGTAAACATGTCATAAGGCACACCTACTGTGATTCACCGTCTTCCATTAAGATTTGAGATCATCCCTTCAAACCCCACCAGTTCAGTGCCCAGACAGTTGCTCAGGCACGTTGTCGAGCACGCAATGTTAAAGGCATAAAACCCTTGGTTCTAGAACCCACAAAATACTGCAGTCAGAAGACCAAGACTATCCGCTGCAACAGGAGTTTCTTCAAACCACATTTTAGGCATCCAGCCCTGAAACTCTTAAGAGTTCTACCTCTGCGCAAAAATATCTAATTAAAAATGAGTGTCCGTTTCATTTCTCAGTTCATACTTTAACACAGCAAATGGCCCATGCGTTTGCCACTGAGGATGTGTGCCCTGTCGTGTTCGCTGTTCCCAGTGCAAAGAGAGCTCGTGTGGCTAAGCCTCTATCTACGAGCCACCTTAAGAAACAATAGCAAACTTTGGCCTTTTGCCCTAACTATGTTGCAATGAGCAATGTAGCGAGGGAGAAAACTTTGTGACTTTTTGAAGACAAAACTTCTGTCTTCAGCTTTTGTTCTTTTTGTGAGAACGCACAAGTACAATATGAAGGGTGAAAAGTATAAAGAAACCAATATATAGTGACATGTTCAACTGCAAAACTCGTGAAGACAGAAGTGTTAATTACTAACAAGGACCTGAGGAAATAAAAAAGCAAAATGTGTTTAAAGATACATATGCAAGGATCAGGGAGAACAGGGCAAGCTCTCTAATATTTAGAAAAAAAAGTAGGTCACTGAATCCAGAAACTAATCAGCATTCAATAACTTCCTGTGATGAAACAGATATTCTGCATTCCTCAATGACAAAGAAACACAACACATGTGAAGGTTTCCTGCAACAGAAGGTTGTGCTGGGGAAAGCACCATTCACAAAATGAAGTATCATCAAAATCGATGTAAAAGCATCCCACAGTAGGTAAGTGGGCAGTCAAAGCCAGCATTTGTTCCTGCTGCTTTATGTGTTTTCTTTGGTATCAACAGTGTTTGGCTGTAACAAGATACCACAACACTGCAACAACAAAAAAAGCAACGCCAGAAAAATGTTTACAGGAGTAAATGGTGAATTCAGAGTAAGACAAAACAGATCCCACTCACTGGCTTACACTCACAGGCATTGAGAGGGATTTGTCACATCTGTGTGTCCTGCATTCAGATAGGTACACAGGTACTCCAGCCAGGAATGACCAGGGACAAAGGGATGCTGGCTAGGCTGGCAGTCATCCATTGATGGGCCATTCGTACCCAGGGAGAGTCAATCATGATTCAGAAATGTTTTGTCTTCCATCCTGTCAAGTGTTTGTGAATCATCAATACTGCCTCCCTACTTTTTGCCTCTTTTGTCTGTATGCCTCCGAGGCACCAGCCCTGTTTTTACTTTCCCATTATCCTATCTTAATAGCTTGAGTCTTCACATCTGAGTACAGAAACTTGTTACCGGCTTGGGCTGTCCTTTGTTTTCCCTACCTGGCCCTTTCAAACTTGCTGTAATCATGACAATCTGCAAATCTACAGATCTACCTGCCATCAGTATTGGCCATTTCTGCCTCTCTTCTGTTTTTATTTCGGGTGCTTCCACTCTCAGACCTCCTATTCACAGGAATCCTCACCTTCCTATCAAAGATCTCTACTCTTTGGAATACAGGGTTTTCTTCAGCAGAGATCCTGCCTAGGAACAATACTGAAAGACTAATTTCACTAGACTCTTTTTTATTATATTTAAACCTAATTTCGGGAACTAATTTTCTGCTTACTATTTCACTTTTTCTACCGAAATCGCATCATTATAGCCACTTCAAAGCTAGGAGATGTTCCTGTAGGTCATAAAACAAAAAGCCCCAAACCAAAAAGAAAACAACACAGACATATGCTTGATTAATGGATCCACAAACTGATTTCCAGGTTAACAAACCAAGATTATTTTATGTTTAGATATAAAATCATAAGAAGAAGTAAGGGCTACATTTCTTAAGCATATTATATAACTCCAAAGGATAAACAGCAGTGATACAACATTTTCAGGCTCCAGTTAAATCTTATCTTAGTCCAGTTACTGGACTAAACATATCATAGCCACAATCTCAGTTCCAAGTGACCTGCTCTTGTAAACTGTATTACTACTTTTCCTGCAGAAAGGAACTCCCTGGCCCCCTACATCTTAGAGAACCTAATGAATAGTTGAAGAACAAAATTCAATAAAGAATCGTTTAATGGTTATCAATTGTTATAGGTAAAAAGGAAAAAGACCCAATCGTAATAAAAATAAAAAAGATAAAAATTATTCGTGACTGTATTACAGTCCCGACACAGCCAACACCCAAACTGACAGCGCAACCCCCTGGGAGAATGGCTGGGTGGACGTGGACTTGGCCTCTATCGCACCAGGTCCCCCTCTGTCCACACCGACCGTCCCCAGGGGACAGTTCTTATACTCTTTTTCTAGCCCGCGGCAGAGTCCATTGTTCCTTTTCAGTTTGTCATATTCAAGTTGGCTCTTTTGTTCCATCTCAGCTACACAAAACCTCGTTCGGGAATTCATCTCCGTTTCCGGAATCCTGTATTCAGGTTGAAGGTGTTGATGGTCCTGGTTCATGGTGGGCCATCATCGCAGGGCGTCCCCCGGGTACATGCAGCCCTGAACGACCATCTCCCCTGCAGCCGGGGTTTTCCTTCGTGTGTTAATTTCTGTGCCACCCATGTCAGCCTGCCGTGGTCTCGCCATCTGAAAATGCAATCCCTAGCCCCCTCCCCGTACAGTGTGTTTGATTTATATACCCTCATAAGCTATATATATATATTTTATTAGCACGAATTACAACCTATCCCTAACATCAATTAACTAGAGATGAATTAGAAGTCATAGAACAGGAACGATATCTTGAGAAAGACAGGGAATCAAAGGCATGTATATGCCAGAAAATTTGATTAATACATTGCGGGTGCAATAAGGGAGCCATTTCATGGTTGAGTATACCCCAGAAAACTTAATCAATAGTAACTGTCTAACTGGGACAGTAAATTTAATAAAGCACTGTTTAGCTGGATAAAACTTGGGTTATCCATTAAACAAAAATAGATTAAATATTCTGGAAGTAATTAAAAGAAACAAAACACATATACCATGATGCAATAAATTAGACAGATTTTTGGGAGTGTCTATAAAAAATCTTGGATGTTATAGTGTATACATATGCCCAAAAAATTTGCTTCCTTGATTATGTCTCGGGCAAACAAATTCCTAGTGTGTTCCAAAATTTGACTCAAAATTGTTATTAGGAATGTTCATCTAACAGCTTTTTGCTGGAAGATATAAAATTCTTCGTTTCACTTCTGTGTATTTTCTGTATAAAGGGTTTCATAGACCATTACAATCATTATGGAAAAGAGACTGCTATGGTAAGTTGAGAACAAACAGCAAGAGAGTGATAAGAAGACTCCTTTAAAAATAAGGAGATGCATTTCTGCTTAATTTTCTTACAAAAGAACCATCAAAGACTTTGCTGAAATTGAAGTCCAAGACAGCATTGATTCTGATGTCCTTAAAACCCTCCTTGCCCTGTTGTCCAGCCCATCAAATTATCAAATATAAAGACTATCAAGGAAAGAAGTAAAGAATTGGGAAGTCTTGGCTTTTTGCACTAACAATATACATAACAAAGACCCCATCTGTGTTCAGACACTGCAGTTGCTGCAAACTGTAGCAGAGCTGAAAGCAAAGCACCTTCACACAGGTAATCACACCTCAGTCCCCAAAATCAGCATGGGTAAGGAGGTTCACAGTTCAGGGGAAAATGGAAAAGAAGAAGGAAGAGGGGAAAAATGAAATAAGAGAGGAAAAATTAAATACTATAATACATACTAGCAACTAGAAAAGAAGGTCAGGAAAAAAAGAGACAGATAAGTCTGAGAAAATTGAAACTGACTGAAGGATGAAGAGCTAATGGTGATACCTGAAATCTGGGAATCATCCCATTAAAGTAGAAAAGCAGTAAAGCTTTCAAGAGAGCATGTGTCAAATCTGAAAAGTTTACCTTTCTTAAGTAACTTCAGCTGTTATTCCTGATTGCTGTGGTATGGTTTCCTAGCCCTGACTTGCCCAAAACTAACCTTGAGGACAAAATCATCTTAAAAACCTGTCAGTTACACGAGTCCAAGTCAAATTTTGTGTTAGCTTAATAGTTCATCTTCCTGACAGTAACAATTTGCGATATGATTGTGGTACTTTTCCTTTTATCTCTATTCTGAAGCAGTTACACTTATGCTCAAACCCACATTGGAAGAAAAGGGTGTGATTAAAAGCTGAGTAAAGTGTATCTCAGACATTATTAATTTGTAAATTGGTTCTGAGGAGAAATTCACCCATAACCAGTGCAGAAAAGTTTTCCTAGTAATCATCATCTCATCTATTTTCTTCCCCCAGATCTAATTTATTAGTCTTCTGCAGCATTTCAAAGCAAAGTGCCAGGAACCAGCATAAAGGACAAACACCCTTTAAAATAAATAAATAAATAAGTAAACAAATAAATAAATAAATAGACCCCCCCCCAAAAAAAAAAAAAAAAAAAAAAAACCCAACATAAAAAACCCCAAACTAACATACAAGGATATTTTAAGATATGTTATGTTACCTCAGGACTTCCCATACATACAAGGATTACCAATTACCTGGGAGTGAATATGGCCTCAAATCCTTTGTGCCTACAAGTTTTATCAAAAATCATCTGAACTCTGGCTCAGTTCTTACAATACTTTTTCAATTGTATTTATTTTCCCCTGTGGTAAGACCATAGAAAAGGCTAACCACTCCCATGTTGCTTTTGGCAGACACTATACTGCAAACATCCACGCAAGCATGACACTGCATTATGAAACAATAAAGGTGCAATTACTCTTATTTATGCAATACTAACAAATCTTGGAAGAAGCTCAAAGATTGGAGGTGAGTAGTTATCACTCTACTAAATGACTGTGCCACCCTGCACCTTGTTACAAGGTTGCAATTCCATCGGAGGTTCAAGGGAGTGAACTCACAATGGGAAGTGAAAAGGGAAGTCGACACCATCACGGAAATAGGTCAGCTGCATTCAGCTCTCAGAAACAGCATATGAAGCAAGACCTTATCATTCTCTACAGCTATCTGAAAGGAGGCTGTAGCCAGGTGGGGGCCAGTGTCCAAGTAACAAGTGACAGGATGAGAGGAAATGAGCTTAAGCTGAGCCAAGGGAGATTTAATGCAGGTGCTGTGAAAATATTCTTCACAGAAAGGGCTGTAAAGCATTGAACATGCTGTCCATGGAGCTGGTGGACTCACTATAACTGGAAATGTTCAAAAAATATGTGGATATGGCATTTGAGGACATGTCTACTACATGGACAAATTATGTTTACTTATCGGTGAACATGGTGGGGCTAGGTTGGACTTGATGATCTTAAAGGTCTTTTTCCAACTTCAGCACTTCTGTGGTTCAATGGGGCACAGCAGTTGATGTGGGCTGACAAAAAAGCCCTGAAGCTTCTTAAAGGGCCAGCTCTGATTTCCCAGTTACTGCACAGCACCCTAAATTTCTTTCAGGCACTTTTTTAACTTCTTCCTTACTTAAATGTTGATACAGGACAAACACATGTTGCAACATCAGTTGACTAGCTCCTTGAACAGCTGGAAGTTTGCATCCCTGAAGTTCACTATAAAGTTATAATTACAATAACAAAACAACGCCTAGATAGCCAGCTGCTAAAAATATATTTTCCTTCCTCAAACCTTGAGTTATATTCATTCCAATGTGCTAACTACATGTTAAGTAGATACAACCAGATTTTATATTTCTTAAAATGAAGCACTCAAATTTAAGCCTTATGACATCAAAGCTATTACGGATCTACCTAAGAATTTATTTCTTAATATTTAAGAAATTATTTTTCTTTCCTATGACATATGTAAATAGGGAACAAACCTAGCTATCTTTACAGGATGAAGTCTCTCACATCAGAATTGATTCTGCTTTATTTCCATTTCCGTACTTCATGCTATGGTTAGTCTGGATGGAAAAGGAGTGGAGTAGGTACATTACTAGCTCCCCAGCAGCCAGCTCCATCAACCACACATTGAGAATAACTTTGGCCATTTGAAGAACAGCCAGGTGCCACCCTCGGTGTAGGAAGCCACCAAGCAGCCACCTCTAACAGGAACAAACCAGGAACTCTCCTGCAGGCAAGAAACATTCAAGTACGTTTGCCACAGAAGGCAGATTCAAAAATAATTTGGGAACATTTTCAGTTTGCCAAATAAAGAGTGGGCTGTATAGTTATACACTATCAATCCGATTCTTGCATACTTCAAAATAATTTTCCCCAGTATAAGTTCCAGATGTAAGCAAGTGTTATATATATTGGAATAATTCGTTCTTATGTAAAATATACGTGAAATAAAAATTGTACCTGTGAGTGAAATTCTTAAGGTTTAAAAACATCACCAGCCCAAACCAGAGAAACGAATTGTGAAACAGAGGCCAGCTGAAAGAAAGACCTAATTAACAAACGAAAAGATGTGGCTCCTATGGAGATGGGTCCTCCCTGGGCAGTCCAGGAAACACACAAGGGATGAACACTCGATCAGTACCAACAATCAAGATAGCCACAGCCATCAAGAACCTGCGTTCCAATACCAGGTTCCCTAACAGCATTCACTGCTTCCCAGAAACGCTTGTCCAGCCCAACACGGAAAAACGGAGACGACGTGAATATGTGAAATCATATGTGAAAGAATAAGAGAAACTCTGCCCCGGACAAGAAAAACTGTATAAAAACCACTCCGGCAGAGACGACCTTTGTGAACAAGGGGAGATTCTCTGCGGACAGAGCTGGAATCTTAGTTCGCCCGGCTCCGAACCCGGGCTCGGAGCCGTATCTTTGATTGTGGCTGCCAAGTGACCGAATTTCGGTCTTGAAATAAAAATCCATTTTCATTTTCATTAATCCAGCTTTATCCTTTTATTATCTATAACACAAGTGAACAGCAGATAAGGGACCATCAAGTGCTTCTGTCTGCACTACTTCCAGCAGGAGTGCTGTCACACTAATGCCTTAAACAGCTGCATTCAGCGTAATTCCTGAAACAAGCAAATACACGGTATTCTTCACCTAATGTAATGTAGACCTGCAGTCTGAATCACTTCAAATTACTGATATAACATCAAGTTCAGTAGTACAGCACCCCAAGTTTTACATGAGACCTCATCATCAGCAGTAACACTGTCCAGATGACAGTGCAATACTCGAGCCCATCTGCAAAGTCCTGGTCTATTTACACAGCACGACAAAAGCACGCTCAGGAATGAGTAAATGCTTCCAGCCAATTTTACTTTCCTGCTTTGACCAGTGCAGCAATAAACAGCTACTGTTCTTCCAGGAACACACACATTTTGAACAAGTTCTCCTAATTCTGCTTAAATGGAAACAACTCTATGTAAATTACAGAATAGATTTGAACAGAGATGCAGAGATGGCGCTTATTTGTTTTTTGTTCTTTTTTTTTGTTTGGGGGGGGATGGGGAGAGTGTAGTGGGGGTGCATAGTAGGAATGCTTGTAGAAAGTATAGAACAGCACTTCCTTCACTTTAATATCATTTCATGGAGGTACAAAGACACCTCCCGACGCAGCCTGGGTTAACGCTGAAGCTCCGCAGTCCCGCTACAGAACTCCCCACGAACGCCCAAGCGCCTTCCCGTCCACCCCCATCTCCCCCGGGGATCACAGGCCCCGGCCGCCGTCCCTCACGGGGCCGGGGCCCGCCATTGCCGCCCCTGCCGGCCGGGCCCGGCCCCGTCACAGCCGGAGGAACCCTTTCCTAGCCATGCCCGCCATGCCTGCCTGCCTGCCCGCCTGCCTGCCTGCCTGCCTGCCTGCCTGCCTGCCTGCAGGTGCGCGCCGCCGTCCCTCCGGACCGCGTTCCGGCTGTGCCCGCTCCTCTCCCAGGAGGAGCCAAGCGCGGCCCAGAACCGCCCCGCTCCCGCCGGGGAGGGCGGGCCGGGTGAGGGCGCGGCGGCCGCCGTCAGGCACCGCCCCTAACGGCTGCGACGCTCGGCGCCAAAATTTGATCCTGGCGGGCGCTGGGGAGCGGCTTCGAACGGGGGCGGGCTAGTGAGGCAGCGGTATCGGGGACTGACTCTGGACGGGGGTGAGCGTGTGAGGCAGCGGCAGCGGCATCGGGGAGCGGTTTTGGAGGCGGGTGAGTGTCTGAGGCAGCGGGGGTCCCGCGGCCGACCTGGCATCAGGGCCGGCAGGGGGTCCCCGCTGGAGCAGGGGGGCTGGCGGGGCCGCGGGGGCAGCGCCATGAAGGCGGCAGGGCCGGGTATGGCGCTCGCATGGGTCTCTGCTCGCGGTGCTTCGGAGACGCGGCTGACGTTTCCCTGGGATTTACCCCTCGCGGACGGTGTGGCTGAGCAGGTACAGCAATTCTGCAAGCGGGAAAGGGAAGGCTCTGCCGTGTTCTGAAACACCCGCGCCTTTCCTTTCCCTTCGCTGGCGGCCAGCTTTGCGACAAGCCGTGGTTTTGCCGAGAGTCTATACCCAAGTGTCGTGATACACTTTGTGTAAAGTCAAGTCTCTTAGAAATGCTGAAGTACAGGCTATTGTTGGGATACTGTCTGGCTCTGTGGTCTGCTTGGCTTTTTTCGTTTATAAATGCCTGATATTTTTGTGTAAAAGGCATACGTTCTTTCCATTTTCTCACAGGTCTTGTTGTTTGTTTGGCAGTATGATTCATTTGTTTTTTTCTTTTTTCTTTACTCTGAAATATATAGGATTATAATCTAGATACCTTTCTTACTGCTTCTCAGAAGAATACTTTGCCTGGTCCCTTAGGAACGTTGAGAAGATGTACATCAAGTCAATTGTTCTTGAAGGTTTTAAATCCTATGCTCAGAGAACGGAAATTTCTGACTTTGACCCGTTATTCAATGCCATTACTGGCTTGAATGGTAGTGGCAAATCCAATATCTTGGACTCCATCTGTTTCGTGCTGGGAATCAACAATCTGTCGCAGGTAAAGAGACTGGACATTTAAGAAAGGTCTTCTGTGAGCAACTTTTCTTGTTACTCTAGTGGGTAACCTCCCAAGGAAGAACTGAAGTGGTGCTTCTTTGAAAGAAGTAGTTTCTTTATTTGGATTTTTCATTACACAAATCTGGGTCCCTGTCATTTTTGCTCAATCTTACATTAAGGTTGAGTTACAACTTCGGTTACCACGGTTACACAAAGTATGTAGTTAAAACAATAGATTCAAAATAACCACTTAAGCGCAAACAGCGTCAAGCCAAAGGTCTTTTACATCTAAAGGCACTACTCTTTTGTAATAAATGTTTTTAGTTCTGGATTGGGTCTTAAAATCTGGCTACCTGATTCATTAGAAAAATACTTAAAAGGGATTTTCATGCATTGCCTGCTATTTAAGAGATATTATATCTGCTTTAGTCTCATAAAAAACTGCTCTGACATAAATTTTAATATCTGTCTGAAGGTGATTTTTTAATTTCTGTTCTTTCCCATCCCCACCTTCCCCCAGTTGTAGACGAAGCCAGCAGACTTCCAAGGGTCACTTTCTGAATCATTTTCCTGTGAACTGCATTGTTCAAAAATGAATGCTTGTTAAATAAATTTACTGTCAGCTGGGTTTTTCTACAGATGTAGTCAGTGTTTATTAGGGGCCTCATGAAGAAAGAGTTAGCTGGATAAGTAAAACTAGACTGGCACACACTGGTTGTGGTTTTACAATGATAGCACCTTGCAGCTCCCATGTGTCCTTTTGCACGAACTCATAAATATGCAGCTAGGTCTTAATTTTTTTTTTCATTAATTTCTCCAAAACCTACGGTATTACAATGAAAACGTGAGGTTAATTCTTTCCAAAATAGTCCTTATCTGTTCCCTGACTTAGGTGCGAGCTTCCAACTTGCAAGATCTAGTTTATAAGAGTGGGCAAGCTGGAATTACAAAGGCAACTGTGTCTATTAACTTTGATAATTCAAACAAGAGTCAAAGTCCACTGGGATTTGAAGCTAATGATGAGATCACTGTGACTAGGCAGGTGAGTCTTTAATATCTCTGTTTTTTTCATAACATATGCATTTTTACCATGCTCATGAGCAGTCAAGGAAAAAAAAGAGTAGTTTTTAAAGTTCCTCAGTTACTGCAGTAGAGGCAAGGCTTCTATGTTGCCTCTCCAATGTAGTTAGTTACACAGACTGTAGGGGTAGATCCAGTGTACTAGCTAGAAATGTTCATAACGCAAGTTAAAATTTTCTATATTACAGCCTTTTCTGCTATCATATCTTTCCTGTTAATATCTGAACTCTGTTAAATTTGGTCACCCAAGACCAAAGAAACCTTTATTTTTCTGATGAAGATGTTGGAATTTTGGTTTTGGATTGTTTGGTTTTTTTAAAGTACAGTTTTTGGAAAGTTTCTTGACAGTATTTTCCTCAATGACTAATCTTACTTATATTTCAGTTGAATACTTTAAATGTCAAACAACTCCTTTTTTGATATTCTGCACAGTAGGCACATACAACATGTGTGATTTACTCCAATTTTTTATTCTTTGTTACAGTTTTTATTCTCACAACACCAAGCAGGTTTTTGTCTTTGTTCTTCAGATTGTTGTTGGAGGTAGAAGTAAGTATCTTATCAATGGTGTGAATGCTGCCAACAGTCGTGTGCAGGATCTCTTCTGTTCCGTTGGACTCAATGTCAATAATCCTTACTTCCTCATTATGCAGGTATTGTGTGCATCTTTATAAAATCAAGAAAGAATAGGACTTGCACTAAATTTAAGACAGGGGCAATAGTGGGAAAACACTTAATTTCATAATTAGAGTGACATTTTATCAAGTAAAAATGAAATCTGTTAAGTAGTTAAGATTTTCAGCACAGCATAGTTTAAACCTAAAACACATCTTGGTAGTACAAGACCTCGTGTGGCCCTCATGTTGACAAACTTTTCTGCAATATGTTCCCATTTTATTTTCTATTTTTTTCTCCTTAACAGATAGGTATTGCTTTTGTAAATGTTCTAAAATGTCATATTTATTATCTGTTATTTGTGCTTGTTTTTAGACAGTATCTTGAATGAAGTTGAGATATGTACCTTCTTAAGTCACAATTATCAAAAGAAAGCTGACAAATTGAGAAGACTGTAAGGGACTAGGCAACTCCCTGAAATATTTGCAAGGAATAATAAAAGAGAGCAGGATTTACACTGTTTCAAATGTTACTGTCCCGAGTGGATGGCAGAGATGGGGACAGTTTTGCACATGTTCTCTTTTTCCCTGTTATGTATGAGCTACATCACCAAAAAAGCTGGTGTATAATTAGGAGCTTATTCAACATTAGTAACCCAGTGAGACTCTAGGAAAAATATTTGCATTATTCCTTTAAGATGTAATCAGGACTGTGGAGGATGAGCCTAAGATGCAATGTAAGGGTCATTTCAAATATATTACCTGAAAGAGTATTTGAACTTCGAAGAGCAAAACGATTGAGTAAACTAGATTATTGTAGCAAAAAAATAAAAAAAAGTGCTTGAACTTATAATACAATGTATAAAAGTGAGTGGGGGTTTGGGGTTTTGGTTTTTCTTTTTACTACTGCATGGTACACAACCACTGTTCTTGTTTTATCTTTCTGTCACCAGGGACAAATTACCAAAGTTCTAAATATGAAGCCACCAGAGGTAGGAAAGTGGTGGTAGTTTTTTGTCTGAAGTTTCACTGAACTGATTTGAATGATAAGGATCTATATGTTGGGAGGGGGACAACAAAAATAACAGTTGGAGGGACATGAGATGTTCAGTTTAATTGAACTAATCTAACATAGAAGAATCATCAAAGTTTTTTTGCATTGATTTGTTTTAGATTCTTGCTATGATTGAAGAAGCAGCTGGTACTAGGATGTATGAGTGCAAGAAAGCAGCTGTTCAGAAAACCATAGAGAAGAAGGAATCCAAACTGAAAAGCATTCAAACGGTACTACATGTTGTAAAGTGTACTTTCATTCATGTTTGTTAAAGATAACTGAACAACTAGTTTAATGTTGACTTTGACCTGTAGAATATTTCATTTCTGCACCTGGAATTAGATATCCATGCCTAGACATGTTTAAAGTTTAGAATTCAGCAAAATCAGAATATAAGTCTTCTGTTATGTGTTTCAGGTCTTAAATGAGGAGATCAGTCCAACTTTACAGAAACTGAAAGAGGTATGGAAAAATTAGAAGGGTGGTAAGGTAAGTCCTTCAAGGACTGAAAGAATACTTTCAACTATCATGAACCAGTATGTTTTGGTTAAAAAATAGTATGTTTTCAATCTCTGTAGAGTCTTGTAAGAGAGAGAATTTTGTGCTATTTCCAAATACAGAGAATGTGACATTTTTGACTTCCAGGAAATCCTAGAGAGACATGTAGGGAGAAGGAAGAAAACAAGAGAACTTAGATGTAAAAATAGATTTAAAAGTATTTTCGTTCTTAAAAAAACTAAATCAAGCAGTATTTCTGGTATGCAGTCTATTATATGAATGTAGTTTTAGCTGAGAATAACGTGAAAAATCCTTCCTTTTACTTACAAATATTGATGTTTAGAAGTGCTTAAAAGATTTCCATAGTAGTCTTATGTAACATGGGTTTTCCACCAAATTTTAGAGGTTTGTTTCTTTGTTCATTTTTTTTTTTTGTCTGTTCAGGAACGAGCATCCTATCTAGAATACCAAAAATTAGTACGAGAAATAGAACACTTAAGTCGTTTTTGTGTAGCTTATCAATTTGTTCTGGCTGAAGAAACAAAGGTATCCTCCACTGATCTGTTAAACGAAATGCAGTCTAAAGTAGAGAAGTTTCAGGAATCAAGGGCTGAAATTGAACAGAAGGTAAAACGACTTAACCAAGACATAGCAGAGATGGAAAAGGAAAAGGATAAGGTAAGTGAGAAGAGTTGTGCTCATCTGAATACAAGGAATTTTAAGACACTGGAATTATTTTTATAGATAATATACCCTTGACTTTTTATCTTCTGGTGTGATGCTTGGATTATGCATTGTTCATTGTCCGTTCCTTGTTGGTGCATTGTCAGTTTTGTCTAGAAGACATTCATTTAAAGGTTTTTTTTTTGTCTGAAATGCAAATGAAAAATAACTGAAGCATAAAAACTGTTTGCCCTTATGTTTCCATTCTGTACATTCAATGGTAAGTTTTGCCAGAGACCTTTTTCTCCCTTTTTGTTGATGTTTTAAAAGAAAATTAAGCAAGGTTTTGTTCAACAATCATGCGTATTGACTTCAGTTTTGGGGGCAGTAAATTAAATGAAATACAGGTTGGCGCACAGAGTGTTTGAATGTCTAAATCCACCTTCTGTACAGGGACAGTGTCCCATCTTATGGAGTGATGTGGGTCTTCAATATTTACCTTCAAGGTAGATTTGATTTCAGAGGTAAGAGGTGGTCTGACCTGTTTGTATTGAAGACTACTGCCTGCTTGGTCAGATTTCCTTCTACATAAAGCTCCTAATGGAAGACAAAATATTACAAATACTGCATTGGTTTCAGAGGCTAAATTAAATTTCCTATATTACTGATTGTAGGCAGTTGGTGGTAGGCTCCGTGCACTGGAAACTGCTCTTTCAGAAAAACAAAGAGTTAATACAAAAGCACGAAGTGCTCTTGATCTCAAGAAGCAAAACTTAAAAGGTGAAGAGGTTAAGTACAATGAATTGGTAACACGTATGCAGAAGGTAAGATATTTGTATGTAATTTTCTTTACATACTAAACTAATTCAGAGTGGGAACAGCTGGTTTTTCTTTCCTGTTATGTTATGAGGAATCCTGTGATGGTCAAGAATGATATCAAGAGAGCAGAGACAAATGTTTAGGTCGTTGTTAAATTTGTACAGCACAGGTAGTAGGTTTCCATTGTAAGAAGACATGATGCAAATACAAATAAAATGCAATTCCTTATGGTTTCAAATTTTCTCTTAAGCTCATTAGAGGCCCCTGTAGCATCAAACTGTTATTCTCTCTGGACATATGTTACTCTTAAATTAGATGAGAAATCTCTGCTTTGCATATTTTTGACAATTGATGTTTTTTATGCAGGAGGATAATTTTTTAGATATTGGGATAAGCAAGATAATTCTCCTAGTTCTTGGACAGTTGTTACCACTTCCTGTATTTCATCTCTCTATAGATACTCAGTACAGTCATGGGGGCAAGTAACTAATTTGAAAATATGCAAAGACATATTGCAAGATCACAAAATCCGACAAAGGGTCATAGAAATGTAACTGATGAAATTACTTGTTGCCCCTCACCTAAACAACATGAATTTCAAGGTAGCAGGCTCAGGTTCTCTCTTTAGTTTTTCTTTTTTTTTTTTTTTTTTCTTTGTTTTGCTGAAGGATTCTAAAGCATTAATATCAAAGGAAAAAGAAGTAAAGAATCTAGAGAAAGAGCTAAATGTTTTACTGGAAGAAAGTGACAAAGATGCATGTGCTTTAGCTGCAGCACAACAGCATTTTAATGCTGTGTCTGCTGGCCTGTCCAGCAGCAAGGATGGTGAAGAAGCTAGTCTTTCAGGACAGATGATGATCTGCAAAAATGAAATTAGCAAAGCAGTAACAGAGACTAAACAGGTAAGAAAAAAACCTCTGCCTGTCTCAGACCTACCTTTAATGCTTTTGAAAATTGTCTGAAAACCAATTGACATGTGCTTGAAAGAAAGTGAAAAGAGGTGCAGAATATCTGTGCAAGATATTTTGGCATATGCATTAAACTAACTTTTTCATAAAATATAAACAAAATATCCTTGCACAGGAAAATGCTGTAGCGTTGCTACAAGGAAGTATTAGGAACCGGCACTTGAGATATAAAGTAGGATACATGGTACTCAAATGATCCATAGTATTGAATAGGAAAAAATTAGGACTGTTGTCCATGTTACACAATCAAAGAGATTTCTTCAGTTAAACTTAATAGAATCAAAATAAAGATGCCTGTGATTGTGAAATGGAGAGTTTAGATGAAACTTTTCTCCTTAGTTAAATTGTGTGCTCATCACACGACTGAAAGAGACAATGCTTGTTTTGTCTTAAGATAGAAAACCTCTGCTGTGGTAGTTCTCATAGTGGAGTTTAAATTTCCAAAGGAGAAATTCTTCTCTCTAGAGTAACAAGTTCAACAATATCCCACCTTATTTTACTTTGTTTCTTCTCAGACTCTATTCATGTTCTAATATGTTACCATAGTTAAATACAAGATCTGTGGTTTTGTTTCCAAATAACCTGTGCCATTATTTTCAAACGCCAAGGCTGGTTTTTGTCATATCTGCAACCAGTGGAAAATTTTATAAATTACATAGACAGCTTGATAGTGCAAGTGTTCTAAATCTGCACCTGCAAGATTGTCTTTGAAGATCTGGTTCCATATTTGCTTACTCCTTATAGGCTCAAATGAAATTGAATTATGCACAAAAAGAATTAAAGGCAAAAGAAGCTGAAGTTAAAAAAATGGATGAAGGCTACAAGAAGGATCGAGAAACATTTGAAGCTGTCGAAAAAATGAAAATAGCCCTGGAGAAACAAATAAAGGAGCTGAACTACTCAGGTCTGTAAAGACTTCTGATTCATAATTTTGGGGCAATCTGCAAAGGCTTATAGAAGTGTCATGAGTTGACCCTGACTCGATGCCAGGTGCTCACCAAAGCTGTTCTATCACACCCCTTCTCAACTTGTCACAGGAGACAATACATGGCAAAAACTCGTGGGTTGAGATAAGGACAGGGAAAGATCATTTGGCAATTACTGTCATGGGCAGAATAGACTTGACTTGGGGCAATTAATTTAACTTAATTTCCCAAGCTCTGTTTAGTTTCTGGTTTTCTGTACCTCCTCTCCATGAGTGGTGCAGGGGGATAGGGAATGGGGGCTGCAGTCAGTTCCTCACATGTCTCTGCCATTCTTTCCTCCTCAGGGGCAGGACTCACACCTTTTCCTTGCTCCACAACGGGGTTCTTCCCCAGGGAGGCAGTCCTCCCTGAAGTTCTCTAGTGTGAATCCTCATGGCCTGCAG
Source organism: Sitta carolinensis (assembly GCA_032173965.1). Classification (NCBI taxonomy): domain Eukaryota; kingdom Metazoa; phylum Chordata; class Aves; order Passeriformes; family Sittidae; genus Sitta; species Sitta carolinensis. Next base: position 55,321,431 of record CM063313.1, read on the forward strand.
TTCTTCACAAACTGCTCCAGCATTTGTCTCTCTCATGGGGTACAGTCCCTCAGGAACAGGCTACTCCAGTGTGGGTCCCCTCAAGAGTCACACATCCTACCAGCAAACCTGCTCTGGCATGGGCTTATCTGTCCATGGGTCTGCAGGTTCTGACAGCAAACCTGCTCCAGTGTTGGTTTCCACAGGCTGCACATGGATATCTGCTACACTGTGGACCTCCACGGTCCATATTGCACAGATATCTCAGCATGGTTTGTACCACAGGCTGCAGGAGAATCTCAGTTCCAGTGCTTGGAGCATCTCCTCCCTGTCTTTCACTAGCCTTGGTGTCTGCAGGGCTGCTCCTCTAACATATTGTTACTCCACTTTCCAGACACTGCAGATAAGTTTTGCTTTCTTTTCCATTTCTATAATATGTTACCCCAGAGGCAACACCACTATTAGGGATGGTCTTGGCCTGTGGACAGCTGTGCCTTGGAGCCAGCTGGAGGATGCAGAAACAAAAGAAAACAAAAGAATTTATGCTCTGCTTCCCATCAGGAATTAGGAGGAAATGCTCAGTCACTTCCTGTGAAGTAGGTCCCTCAGTATGCTGTTTTGGAAGACAAAGGCTTTAATAATGGGTGCTGGCTTCCCTTTTAGATTTTACTGATGAGCACACCATAATAGTATGGAATATCCCTTGCACTCCATATCCTGTCTGTCCCCTCCCAACCTTTTGCCCACCCACAGCTTATTGGCTTTTGGAAGAGGGACTGGCAGGACAGCCTTGTGCCAGCATGCTTAGCAGTAGTCAGAACTGTTATATCTATGCCTTTTTAGTAGAAAACACAAAGAACAGCACTATGAGGGCTGCTGTGGGGGGTGTTGGCTCCATCTCACCCAGCCTCAGTGCAGGAGGGAAATGAAAAATCAAGTACACTGCTTTCATGCATAAAGAAATTTCTCTGATCTAAGCTCTGCAAACTCTTAAACTTCCAAAGAAAGCAGCTTAAAATAATTTGATTTTATCAACTTTGGGCTGAACATTTTGAAGTTTGATGGCACAATTAAATTCCAGCTAAAATTTAGGTGGAAAAAGGGACCAACACTCCTATTGCTTTCTGGTTTTCTGTATTTAAAACACTTCTTAGAGTTTGTTTCTTATGCCAGGTAACATTTGTTTCAGACGCTACTCAAAACTGTTAGGTGATATTTCAGATTAACCTTTCGAGAAGAACATTGCACTTTAAACTTTTTCTTTGCATGTTTGGTGTCACGATGGTGTTAATTTTTTTAGTCCGAAAATTTACAAAGAATTTTAGAAAGTTTTATTTATATATATACAGACAAAGAGTGCAGGATATCAACTTTTAAGCTAATATATTTCTCTGCTCTGGATATATGTCTGCTGCTTGTGTTCAACTCTGAAGAAGAGAAAGGAGAAGCCCTCCTAGCAAAAAAGAAGGCATTGACTTCTGATATCAGCCGACTAAGAGAACTGAGTGAAAATTTAATGGCAAAATTTCCTCATCTACAGTTTACATACAAGTAAGATCTCAGTATGATCCTGAACGATTAGTGCCAGTGAATAATGACTATCTTACCTTTGCTGCAAAGTGAAGGGGAAGGTGAGGGGGAAAATCAGGAAATGTTAAAATCTTGTTAAAGTCACTAGAATTTAAAAGTTTTGTCTGCTGACATTTTCAAGTCATAACTTCAGTAGCTAAAGCCATAGCATCCAAAGATCTAAACTGGGAAATATGTATTCATTGTTTCCTGACTTGCTCATTAGAGGTCAATTCCAGACAAATATCTGTATCCAGAGGTTTAATTTTTTGTGATATAGGCTGAGCATACTTGTCTAGCTGTGGAAATAACAGAACCCATTGGAAAAATCAATTGAAAAAAATGTGTAAATAAATCAGGAATTACATTCTTTTAATGACTCTTTATTGTCAAATCTATTCCTGTGAAGTATTTCATTTAACCGTTTTTTTTTTTTTTTGGGGGGGGAGCTCTTTTTCCAATGGAACTTAGAATTTAGAAAATAGAGAAAAATAAGCATTGTGGGTTTTAAATATAATTTTTAAAGAGGTGTGAGAGAAAACCAAATATGATTCATTGTCATAATTTATATGTATTTTAAGACATCCAGAAAAAAATTGGAATACAAACCACGTGAAAGGCCCTGTTGTGTCTCTTTTCATTGTGAAAGATCTATCCAGTGCCAAAGCCCTGGAAGCAGTCGCTGGAGGGAAACTCTATAACATTATTGTGAACTCAGAAGTAAGTTTATTGCATTAACTCTGAATTTTGAGATGTGGTCATATGATTTGGGGTTGGCAGCATGTGCCTCATTACTGAATCCTTGAGGGGTTTGGACCCATGCACCTGTTTCAAATGGGTCAAGAAAGTTGTGCATAGTTGCTGGCAACAATGTGTTCCTCCAATGCCCTGTTGTCTCACTTTACAAAATCACTTGTGTACTCAGGTATGCTTTGTAACTATTTTTCATTTGAGGTTACTGCCAAAAAGCTTTTAGAAAAGGGTGAACTAAAACATCGATGCACCATCATTCCATTGAACAAAATTTCAGCCAGGTGTGTTCAAGAAGATATAGTCAAGTTGGCCCAAAGCTTGGTATGTAAATAAATACACTCTTTACACTATATTGCTTCTGTCCCATTTTCATTCTATTTCTGTGCTAAAAACTCGGTATTCTTAATGGTTATTATAATATGAATTTCTACTGGGTTTGAGGATATATTGATTTTGTTTTCCTTTGTATCCATTCAATTTCGTGAGATTTAAATGGGTATTAATTATTCTACTGTAACTGAAATAGTTTTAAAATGTAATGATATTTTGGAAGAGTTATTATCAATAAAAGAAATCAAATTTGAAACTCCTTATGCCTTAACTTAAGGCATACTAATTGCATTCCATTTGATTTCTAGGCTGGCCATGCTAACTTGAATTTAGCCCTTTCTCTAATTGTATACGAATCTGAACTGCAGAAAGCAATGGAATATGTCTTTGGAACAACACTGGTCTGTAATAACATGGATAATGCTAAGAAAGTGACTTTTGACAAAAGGATAATGACAAGAAGTGTTACTCTTGATGGAGATGTGTTTGATCCCCAAGGAACTCTCCATGGAGGCAATTGCTGGTTCTATTCATATAATACTAATAATATTGTGTTGATATGTTTACTGCTCTTGCATATTTTTTATAAAAATTAACGGTAACATTTTTGTTCAGATACATACTGGGAACAAACTGTTTGAGATAAAGTTGTCTTGAGCTGAAATAATATTAATTTGTTTAAGAAAAAATTAATTACAATCTTCACTAAAAGTAATTTAAATTTTCAATACTTAAATCTTATTGGATTGTATAATCCTCTTAGAAGCAAAAGTGCTTGGAATTCAAGCACTTTTTAAAGTAATTCATCATTGGTTTATGATAATTTCATAAATTATGTAAAGTCAGCTGTTTGCATAAGAAACACATGTGTAGTATTCAAAGCCTGCAGAACTAAGTTCTGTAACAGAGGAGAGAAGGTAGTCTCTCTCCTTTGAGAACTCTAACTTTAGCCTAGCTGTTTATCTGTTTCTCAACTAAAATAAATCATCAACCTTCCTCATTATTAATGTTTAGAATTTGCAATTACCAGTGGTGAATCCATTTGTCTAATTCCAACCAGCCTAGCTTTTTAATTTTTTCATTGAACAGGTGCATCCTCACAGGCTGCACCAATATTGTCTAAACTTCAAGAAGTGAAAGATGTTGAAATAGAACTCAAGAAAAAGGAATCTGAACTTGCAGCTGTAGAGAATGAGTTGGCAAGCTTGAAGATGATTGCTGAAAAGTAAGGTTTGCACTGTACAATGTGTATCATTTCTCTTAATGTGACTGAGTAAATTTAATATAATGAGTTGTTTCAGGAGGCCGTAGGCCTTCCTCCCTATTCTCCCAATATAATTACTAAGCTCAGCAATCAAAAAGCAAATCCAGTTTTTGAATAACACGTGCAAAAAAACTTTGCTTTGGGTAATACCAGGCCAAAAAAAGGGTACACATTGATGTCTAATTGAAATTGGTTGAATTTTCATCAAGTCCACTGAAGAATAGATTTGTTCCAGACATATTTTTAAGACCTGTACAGAATTCCAGTTTGTGGTCAGTCTTATTTTTCTTATAAGAAAATAAAGAGATGTTAAAAAGGACTCTCTGAGTGATACTGCTGTAAGCATTTAAATTAAATAATTTTAAGTATATTTGATTTTTAGCTACTCAGTTACTGAATGCAATATTAAAAGATGGAATAGAAAAATGTATTTAGTCAGTTCTGCAAAAATGCCATAAGGAGGTATTGTTGCATAACATGCTATAAAACAGCTGGATTTACTTTTTCAAATTGCTTTGACCTGCAGATGATTTCCAGAAATATAGCCAAGAGGAGGAAAGAACTTTTGCTTTTGGATATCTTTTCTTTAATTCTTCAGCCTAATATCTGTCATGCTGCCAGATGGGAAAAAAGTGGTTTCTGAGTTGTTGCCTAATTTCATGAGATGCATTTGGTTTAATATGTCAGATCAGGACAGGAATAATAGCAGGAGCTACATATATAATAACTTAAATGCCTACAAACCTCACAATTATTACTAAAACAATTGTATAGGATTTTCATTCATTTATGCTTATTTGCCCTACTGCCATCACTGTATCTCAGATGAGAAATGGAACATAGATATTCATGTACTTCTTTCAGCTTTGAAAGTGAGGTGCAGGGTACCCTTCCATATAGCAGTGTATGTCCCTACTATCTCCAAAGGTACCAGCAACTGAAGCAGCAGCGGGAGATGAAGTCTGAGGAAGCAGAGCTGTTGCAGAAGAAGCTTCATCAAAGTGCTTACCACAAACAAGAGGAAGAGCTGCTTGCCCTGAGGAAAACTATTGGTGACAAATATGTTCCTACTCTTTTAACTGAAAACTAATTGCTGAGAATGAGATAGATATCAGGCTGTTTGAGTAACAGACTCTTTACTTAAGAAAAAAGTACTTTTCACTTTAAAAATACTATCTTTTGGAACATGTAACAAACACAGAATCACAGTATACTTGCATAGAGGTGATTCACTTAAAGGTGTTCATTCTTTTACAGTAAAGGTTATACTTTTATTGAATTTTTTTATGTACTTTATAATAAAGGAAAATGCAGAGAGCATTCTTCTTCTTTGCAGGGAAGTTTAAAAATTGATTTAATCCCATAATCTTTTGAGTAATCTTTTCTTTTTACAAGCCATCTGTTTCTGTAGGTATTTAAGGCTAGTAATATAGTTTGCATAACAAGAAAGCATTGGAAAGAAATAGTGTTTCATATAGCCAAGGAAAGACAAAAGTGCACAAAATGCAGCAACATGTAAAATGTCTAAAAATGGACAGAAGTGATGCATATCTCGACATAGTATTCTAGGGATGAGGTGATATCTTTTTAGGTAGCCATCTGATTAATTACTTCTTGATCCTGAGACTTGACATATTCTTCCCTTTGTCAAAAAAAAGGTCATCTTTTCAATAGTGGCTGTTTGGTCCCCTACCAGTAACTGGTAGCAACAGCACACTGTCTTAGAGTAATCATTGAAATAACTGACTTCAGCAACTAGTGAGTATTCAACCACTTTTTTTTCCTGTTGGAGACAAGGAGAGATTTATTTCACTTGTTGTTTAGGGTGTAAACTTAAAGGTGAGAATATTGCTTAATCTCAGTACTCTACTTCTTGATTCAGCATCTTGTGAACAGACATTAAATGAAACTGAAGAGACCAAAAAGAAAGCAGAAAAAAAATACAAGGAATTAGAGAATAAAGTTAAAAATGCAGAAGCAGAGTGTCTAAAAGAACGAAAAAATGCAGAGCAGAAACTTGACAATGCCAAGAAAAAGGCAGATGCTTCAAGCAAAAAAATAAAAAACATGCAGCAGGTAAAGATTCACTCCTGTTGGCAGTTCTCTCAATGTTAAAAGTGACCACAAAAATCAGACAGTTTGATTCTCCTGAGGTTTTTATGCCCTCAGTTTTGGGATTTAATGTATTACTGTGTAGTCACTGACATAGTCACAGATTGAAGTTTTTTGTCTTTTTCTTTCTTTGTTTTTGTGAGATTGCACCCTTGCTCAAGAATGGGCACTGTTAATCTTCCTACAGCATTTACTACATTAAATTGAATCTTAATTCTTTCCATTAAACTGAATCTTAGTTCTTTCCATTCAAGTAAAACTAATACTGGGAAAAAATCTCTCTAGGAAGTCAAAGCTTTAGTTCTAGAACTTGAAGAGCTGAAACAAGAGCAGGCCTCCTATAAACAACAGATAACAGCTGCAGAGGAAACAATCAAATCCTACCAGGATCAAGTTGAAGCTATGGTGGCTGAAGTGGCTGAGACAGAGGTAAAAGTGAATAAATACTGTGTTTCATTATACGTTTTGATGTTACTCTGGGTGATCCTCTGAACCTCACATTATAATGTGCATTTTTTTCTGCAGACTTGCTTACTACAGTCAATAAGCCTAGGTACTCATTTTTTTGCTTCACTTTCACATGTGAATTTTTTCTCCTTCTGTGCCAATTCTAGTAAGACTTTAATGCCAGCTTTAAAGGAGGCCAATAAATGTCTGCTGATTTACTTTTTCAGGAATCTGTAGGGAGAGCACAGAAGGAGCTTGCCAAGCAAAAGGAAGTAATCACATTACATGATAATGCAATTAAAGACAAAGCTGCAGAGATGGTAAAATACAGAGAACTAAATAATGAATTACAGCTTAAGGTTAAAGAATTAGAACACAGCATCACCAAATGTCAACAAGAGGCTGCTGATGCTGCTGCCAAGGTATTTGAAAATTATTATTTTCTTCATGTCTTGTGACCAAGAATGGTTGTTTTCCTTGCCACGTGCAAAGGAAATAGCCTTTTTCCTTTGCATGTGGCAAGGAAAACAATCACTGTCATATTTGTAGCTCTCAATGTGAAAAGTTTTATCTGAGGGAGTAGAAAATACACATTGTAGAAGAGCTTATCTGTATGGAGTAACAGAGGATCGATCATGGTGACAAAGTGATCAGTAAGAATATTCTGACTGTATGGACAGATTAGATAACTAATTAAAGAAGGTAATTCCATGATGTAGTTGCATTGGTATGGTTCAGATGTAGGAAAAAAATACTTCAAGTAAGTATGACATACATGAAAGCTACCTTAAATTCTTGGTTTGTCCACAATGAAGGAAATCATACAAAACATTGTAAAGATATGTACCTGTGCTGCATTGGAGTAGAAGAATTAATGTGTAGAGTAATTTCAGAATGTAGGTGGGGTTTTGGGGGTTTTGTTTGTTTTGTTTTAATTTTTAGTTCTCACTTAAGAAGGGTAAGGAAAAAGCCTCAATATATATTTTGGTTTACAGGTGGACAAAATGCTGAAAGAATACAAGTGGATAGCTTCAGACAAAACACTCTTTGGCAAGCCAAACACAGCCTATGATTTCAAAAGTAGCAACCTTAAAGAAGCAAGTCAGAAGCTTCAGAAATTGCAGGAACGTAAAGAGAAGTTGGGAAGAAATGTGAACACAAGAGCTATGAGCATGCTTTCTGATGCAGAGGAAAGGGTAAACATTCTGTGCTATAAAGTTTGTGCAGGCTGGTCATGTGGTGTATATTCAATATATACCAATATATACAATGTATCTTTATGTTTTCATGTGCTGTAATTCTCAATACACCAAAAATGAAAATAAACCCTCATGAGAGAGAAGGAAACCTTATGCTGATTCTTTCATACTGATCTTACATCTTTGAACTGTCCATTGGTATACCAGGTTTTCAGGTTGCTCATAATCCTGAGTTTGGATGGTAAAAAATACTATTTTATTCCTTCCTACCCCAGTTCATCCTGTGTTGAAACATTAGCAGGCTTTGTGGCTTCCATTAGAGTATCTGAGAACTATATACTGCATTAAAAGTGGAAGACCAAAAAGGTATTTGTCTTCAATCGTGATAGTTTGATGGTGTAGCAAAGTTGTCTTGAATTAATCTGTATCTTCGGCTATTCCAGGTTTGTCTGAAAACTACCCACTGATTTTATCTTTGAACTTCTCTAGTACTGTTTCTTCCTATCAGCCTCTGGAAGCATCCTTTCTTCTATGGAAAAGCAAATGAAACATGATTAACTTGGAAGTGCAACTTTCAGAGCAATGTTGTCCTTCCCCTTTGCTGATCATTGAAAATTCTGATGCTTTAATTTGCAAATAATCCCAAAATTTACATCCCTCATGCAACTAAATGAATGCACTGGATTTTAATCTTATGGTTAATGGCTATTTAGTAGCTACACAATGATACAGTGAAGCTGTAATATTAGCACAAAATGCATTTGAGCACGAAGTTCATTGAAATCAATCTTTTCTTCTCATTGCACCAGTACAATGACTTAATGAAGAAAAAAAGAATTGTAGAGAATGACAAGATAAAAATTCTTGCAGTTATTGAAGAGCTTGACCGGAAGAAAAAACAAGCTTTAGATATTGCTTGGAAAAAGGTATGACATTTTTAATTTATCTTTATGTTTTAGTAGAGGATCAGATTTATCTGAGATTACTGTTTTTCATATTTCCTTGGGAAAAAAAAAATCTGTTTTCAGAACTAATATCCCTGACCTATATTTAAAAATAACTATTTCTCCTGTGTATTCCCACTTTTGAGAATAAGACATGAATTCTGTGAGAATTGTAAAGGTCTAGTTAAACCTGCAAAACTACTTTCTCCTTCCCTTTTAGTGCCCACCAAAATTTAATGAAGGTTAAAGTATATTGAAACACAGTTGTAGCAGTTTTTTGGGGGGTTTTTGTTTGTTTTGGTTTGTGGGTTTTTGGGGTTTGGGTGTTTGTTTTTTTTTTTGTTTTTTTGGGTCTTTTCTTTTCTCTTTTCTTAAACCAATCAGAGTTCAAATTTTCTGGTTCTATGTTGCCAATTACAGTGTGGGGCTGTGGACCTGGGGTACCACTCCTGTTACTGTCAGTACACATAATATTGGTGTAGAACAACGTCTGATTTATGTTTCTGTTACCTAGGCACTCTGCCTTTTTACCAGGTCTCTCATATAGTGAATTATAACAAAAGTATAAAATCATCCCTTTCTACAATGAAATTTTTTGACACTTCTTTTCTGCTGTACCAGCAGGACTTGTGCTTTTTGGCCTTTGAGAAAATTAAATTGCACATAGATGACATAACCATTTAATTATTAATTATTCTGCCTGTACTTAGGATTGACAAAATGGTACATTTTCACTGTAAAAATCGTGTTTGAGAGGAATTAGTGAGCTGTTATGCAAAAGCAATCACACATGGTGGAATAAGTGTGTTTTCAGATTTATTCTAAAACCTGGGAAATTTTAATCTGCGTTTACAAAGATGCATCCCATCCCATACCTGGGCATTGCTTAAGTAGACCTGGGAAAAAAAAGAGTGAGGAGGATGCCAGCATGTGTCTCTTACACTGTGCTTGTACTTTTTGTAGTCCATTAATTAGGAGAAATCACAGTTTGCCAGTTAAGGCATAACTGTTTCCCTGGCTGATAGCATAAAGAAGCCTTCCAATATATCTTTCATGGGATCCTTCTAAGATGCTTAGTATGAGGCGTTGTATATTATTTGGTGGTGTGTCTCTCTTCAGTACAGAAAAAATAAAAACTAGTGTTTTCTCACTGTCCTGTATGTGACATGGGAAGAGTCACCATGTTGAACTGGGAAAGATGCCTCGCCACTAAGTTTTTCACTCTTTGTGCTCTTGATCCAAAGCACGTTCATGCATCTTTTGTGATCTGACTTCTAGGTGAATGATGACTTTGGTTCCATTTTCTCAACACTCCTACCTGGAGCCAGAGTTATGCTAGCAGCCTCTAAAACTCACAGTGGCTTTGTTGGTATGGAGTTCAGAGTTGCCTTAGGAAACTCCTGGAAGGAAAACTTAACAGAACTTAGTGGAGGACAAAGGTTGGTAAATTCGTTTGTTTTCCATTGTCATTGTGTATGTAATTGATATGTCTAACTAATTAAAGTTCTGAAAAGTAAAAAATTAACATTTTCTTTGTCAAGTCAGGGACTCTGCCTCCTTCCAAATGGACTCAATATTGGAAGCACTATAAGTACATACTGACTTAGAACAATGCTTAACTTAGCATAAGATAACAAACTAGATTTTACTCCTTTATTTTTGTCACACAGAAGTGGCAAAAAATAATCGAAATCGACATTTAACTCGAGGTAGTACTGACGTTAAGTTGAATTAAATGCTCCTCTCCTTGAGTTGTAGCCACAAAAATCTATATAGGCAAGTATTTCCCTGGTGTAAGAGTAGTATCATGGCAACAGTTTTCTTCTCCAGTGTCTATGACTGCTGTGTAGGGCATATGCTTATTTGCAACTTCTAAGGAAAAAAATCTTAAACTGAAAAGCAGATACAGAAATTAGGAAGAGGCAAGACAGAGATACAGAACTTTCTAAGGATGGAATACTTGAAGAACCAGATGTAGAAGAACATCATTGCAAAACTCAGAATTGGAAATAGAACAACAGCATAATTTTAAGTATCATCACCCAACTAACATGATCTTTCAATAAGAAGAAGTAATATTTGCTGTTTCTGACAGAAGACTTCACATTTTGAAATGGGAAAACTATCATTCCATCTCTTCAGAATCGTAGTAGTAATGTGCTTCAGGGGGAGCATTTTAGCATCACAGAATCATTTAGGCTGGAAAACTCTCTTTAAGATCATCAAGTTCAACCATTAACTTAACTGCCAGGTCCACCATTAAACCATGTTGCTAAGCCCCACATCTACGTGTCTTCTAAATCTCTCTGTGAGTGCTGACTCAACCTCTTGCGTGGGCAACCTATTCCAATGCTTGATAACAATTTCAGTGAAGAAATTTTTCCTAATATCCAATCTAAACCAAACCAGGTGTAACTTGAGACTGTTTCCTCTGTCTCACTACCGGGGAGAAAAGGCCCACCCCCACCTGGCTACACCCTCCTTTTTGGCAGCTGTAGAGAGCAATAATGTCCCTCCTGGGCCCCCTTCTCTCCAGGCTAAACAACACCAGTACCTGCTCCTCATCAGACTTGTGATCCCCATACCCTTTACCATCGTCACTGCCTTTCAACAACTGCTTTCAAAAGCCAAAGCCTTTGAGATGAAAGTAAATCATAATTTTCTTGTCTCCATACTAGATCACTGGTGGCCTTATCCTTGATATTAGCCATGCTCCTCTTCAGACCTGCCCCAGTTTACATCTTGGATGAAGTGGATGCAGCCCTTGATCTCTCTCATACCCAGAATATTGGGCAAATGCTTCAAACGCATTTCAGACACTCCCAGGTATGATCTTGAAATTACTGTGGTAATAGATGCTTTGGGTTGGAAGAGGCCTTAAAGATCATCTAGGTCAATCCCCTCCACGGGCAGGGACACCTTCCCCCAGGCCAGATTGCTCAGAGTTCCATCCATTATTTCCAAAGGCAGTCTGGCACTGAGAACTCTGAGCTGTTTACCTCATTCATTCTATTTCTGAGTTGTTTCAGCTGCCAGCTAGACTGACATGGCAGTGGTGAAACTTAAATGTTGTTGCTGCACTGGTTAAAATAGAACAATAGGGAGGAGTATCTGTGATATGCTCAATTTCAGGCATGACAACATCCTGAATTCTTTTTTCCTAGAGATCTTTAACTTGAGGTTAAAGATATTTCATGTTGACACTATTGAAATAAGTCAGGCACCACAGGAAAGCATCTCTGTATCATTGTGACCTGTACATGAAAAAAAGCAGACTTGTACCTGACTGTATTTGATGTAAGGACTTGATCATTCCAAATTATTAGAGTGAGGAGGGAAACATATGTTACCAGTATTGCAAAATTATTTTAGTAGTGTCTTTTGACTAGGTAAGATCCTACATTCTTTCATATCTAGTGGCACAGTTTTTTCCATGTTTTTTTCCACTATGAACAGGCATCCTGCATTGTGGACTGTATCCCAGGCCAGGTGCTGGGATATGGACAGAAGTGTCATTAGCTGCAGAAAAAGTGGGTGTACCTTGACCTGTGTAGCACATTCTCTTGGGCCTTGGTTAGTTTTAGAATATTTTTTAATTATTACTGAGGTATTACCCAAAGGAAGGAAAAGGAATCCTTTCTCTGGAAGCCTTTTCTAGTGTTGTTAGGATAGCAACATTTAAGTGTTTCTGGTTTGTTTTAGTTTATTGTGGTGTCCTTGAAGGATGGAATGTTCAACAATGCAAATGTCCTCTACAAGACCAGGTTTGTGGATGGTGTATCCACTATTGCAAGATACAGTCAGATTCAAAACAGAAAAAAGAAATCTGCCCACCAGAAACCTGAGAAAACACATAAAATGTTGAAGAGGACCTGCGGAGCTGGGAAGCAGTCCTGCATCCTGCATAATGCAGCACTTAAGTAGCATCTCCTTAAGTGTTCCCTGTTGCTTTTTTTTTTTTTTCTAATGTGTTTTAATGTTTTAGCTGTTAGTCCATAAATGCATCTTATTAAGAACTGAAATTCATAGGCAATAGTCTGTAACAGTCTATTCTCTTAAGTAAGCTGGACATTTTTAATCCTTATGATATGCTGTAATTCCTGTCATTCGTCTGTAACATTTACACATAAATGTATATAAGCAGTTGCTCTGTTAACTTAAAGCCTTTAGATGAGGAAAAGTTGATTCAACCACCAGCATTTTACAGCATTTAGAAAACCTACTGCAACGTGTAGTAAGTCTTCCTCATGTTTTCAAATTCCAGAGAAAAGTGTCATACCAATTTTTGTTGGTATGTAATTGTTTAAGGAGCAAAGCAATCATCAACAACTCCTAAGCTGTTTTTACTATTTTTAACCTGTTATTAAATATAACCTGGTCATGTGTGTGCTTTCCTTCTTCAAAGTTTTTCACTTAACAGTGTCTTCTCAGTATTGAACCCTTTCTCAGTTTTTAACTTACCTGAATATACCTGAATATATGCTGTTTTCACTGGCCAAAAATGACATGTCTGTGGGGCTCAAGCCCAAACCAGCTTTATCACAGCACTAGAGAGCAGGACTCTGCTCACCTCCACACAGGACCCATGCATGTTCTGTGTTTGGTGGGTGTATGGTCTGACGGCAGCGTTTCCCTTGCCATAGGATTCAGCCACTTGGTGGCCAGCATCGTTGAGGTTTGTGTTTGTGTGCTGTCCTCTACTTAACTCACTTGTGTTCGTTCTTCTTTTCTGAATACTGTTTAGAAAAGTACATATAATTGAGGTTGCACTGGAGGGAAATACTTGCTTGTCTGGAATAATTTGTAAATGTTAAAATCCTTTTTAATATGACTTGAGTAAGTTTTCAATCTCATGCCTCATTGACCATGTATATGTAATATATACAAGACCGTATATATAATAAATGCAAAGAATATGTCTGCAATACAGACACATGTCCTAACCCTGCCTGGTTGCAGGAGACTGAGCTGTGGGCTCAAACACACGGTTCCTTCCAGGGCTGCAGAGCCACCGTTTGTTGTCTCCATGAGGTGAGGGCAGCAGGCCAGCAAAGAGCACAACAGCAGCACACCCTGAATCTGGAGCACAGGAACACTATAAAATACCCACCACAGGAGAAAAAACACTACCAATTACTCCAAGGAACAGGTCATGCAGCTTTTATTTAGTTTTTACCTTTTTGGTAAGCAGGAGGGTTTTCTTTCAGTCAGACCATTCACATATTTGGACAGTACAGATTGCAGTAAATTTGATGGAGATCTTGCAATATTAGAAAACTTTTCTCAATATACATCCATTTAAGCAACAGCTTGTAAGTCAAGAGCGAGAGTGCTAGAGTCGAGTCTGCGCACTGCACTCCAGGTATACAAAGCATTGCAGCAGCACAAGAAATGCCCGTGCTGGGCAAAATACAGTGTGTTTTACATAGTGCAATCACTTTTAGAGGAGAAACTCTAGGAAGGCCACATCTATTTTTTTTTATTTTAATTCTATCAAGTTTACAGATGAGAGGGGGGTAGAAATCAAACCTCTGACTTAATTAACTTTTGTACAGGTAGGTTTTGTGTATAGGCACATGCTTTAGAGAGGAGCTCTGAATCTGCTCTGTAATCACGAGAAAGACATATTGCTTTGTGATTCAGAAAGTGTCATACCATCTCTAACCTTCCTAACACTCTTGGCCAGAGTTGTTTATCCAGCTGTTTTATAGAGTTCCTAGAATACGCTCTTCCCTCTAGTGTAAATCCCCAATAGAGAAATTCAGGTTGCTATTGACAATGATTACAGTTATTCTAAGTACAGTCATTTGACCATACTAGGCATTGCCTCTGAATACTCCAGTCCACAGTGAAAGCTCAAATTACCAGAGACATGGAGGCTCTTGCTTTTCTGTTACTGTCACTCACCAATATGAAAAACCCAAGCCAGACAATGAAATGCTACAGCAAAGCATCACTGGTAATATTCACCTAATATAAAAAACCAAAAAAATAACAAAAAAAAAACCCAAACAAAAAAAACAACAGCACTCATGACACTACATGTCATGGTAAGTAAGTTTTTAAAGATACTGCAAAATGATTTGCCCAGTAAAATTTCAAAATGTACACTGTGCTCAATAGTTCAAACTACAAGTAAACAAAGAGCAGCTCCCTGCAACAAGGTGTAAATCAGAACGTTGTAGCACCAGCTCCCAGCACCAAGGAGTTGCCCGCTGACCAGTTCTAATGTACAATGCAATAGTGCTCGCTGAGGTTTCTGCTACACAAGAGCCACAGTGGGACAGCCCTACCCATTTCTTCCTGACATTCTCTTACCAGGTGTGCACAAATTACATTCTTCCCTATGGAGAGCAAGTCAGACAAGAAGATTGTTACAGTACCAGGAAACACTGACTGGGAATGGCACCTGAGGGGAGAGTAGGTACTGCATACCTGAATCTGAATAAATGGGCATGGAGGAAACATGATGTCATCTGAGCAATCCTCTCCTTAACAGAGCAGATCTGAAAGGAGCTGAAGACTGCAAGAAAAGAAACAAGCCTTCCTGTGCTGAAAGCCATGAACATGATATTGCCCACGTTAATGATTTTATTTCACCGTCAGCTAAGCATTTATCCCCAAAAAGTTGTACACATACTGGTCAGATTATGGAGCAGTGCTATCTTCACACTATTAAAGTTTGTTGCTATAGTGGTCAGATTCGTCTTTTGTCAGAGGAGGGAAAAAAAGGAGACAGGCAGCAGGGCCACATCACCATATAGCAATTTTACTCCCATGTTAATGCAGATATAATCTTAAGTGCAAATTGCCAGAAACCAGCATGACTTGGGCTCTTATAAATGACAGATGATTCAGTTTCTAACAAATATTGACGAGTCTAAATTGTTACAGGTTTCCAAAGCAATAACAGATTTACGAACAAGAAGGGAATAAAACATTACCACTATTAAAAAAATGTGTAATTTCAAACTTCACTCTTCAAAAACATATCTAAAAAAGATTGTTTTCCAATTTTTTTTTTTTTTAAATTGCCTGGAGTAAGGAGTGTCCATGCAAAACAACTTTGAGAAGAGCAGTGTTCCACCTGGGTACCAACTAGGCTCAACTTTGTCCCACACAGCTCAGTAAAGTGCTCTCTTGTGCATCCTTTGGGGGAAAAAGTTCTCATTTAAAGTTTGGGAGGCCGAGGTTGCCAGATGGGGAAGGCATAGTCTCAGTCAATCCATGCTGAGGTCAGAGAAGGAGGAAGGAGCGAAGTTAACAGTACTCTGCCTTTCAGAATGCACAGATAACAGGCTGCAAGGGAGGAGCAAGCAGAAGCAGAGGTGGGTGTCAGATGAAACCCTGCCCCTGGGAAGCTACAGGAGTCAAACACAGGCCTCATCAAGGGAAGCATTTTGTTCTCTACAGATAACAAACAACCAGCACTACTGGAGTAGACACCAGTTAACAGATCTCTACATACAAAAAATGTGAAAACTAAATATGCTTTTACTTTCTGTGCTGGTGGATTTTCAACAGCTTTTTTGAAGGACAAAGGGGGTCTGAGTAACATTCTGCCGATGTTAAAAAAAAAAAAAGCATCTTGCCCTTGCGTTTTTATGTTGCACAATTACAAACATTCTAGGGCAGATAGAGGTATTTGCTGATAAAACAACTACCAATCAGCTTAAGAGTAAAAATAATATTAACGGGGAAAAGAATTTAAGGCATTTTTTATTTTGGCCAGGAGTGATGCATCCTACAGAGTAATCTTCATTTTCCCATATGGTTTTCAGACCACTGCACTTTTTCATTTTTGTTTTACATGGCACTTTGAAATTAATGTTTTACAACTTAGTCAAGATTTTCAAGTGTTTTCTTCAACACAAGCGCCCTCTCTTGTAGCTCAGGTCTGCTATCTGATGCCATCGTAGACAACGAACAAATGAGGTGCTCTCTGCTTTCTTGTGTCAGGCTTTCCCACTGTTGAGCTTCTGTGCAGATAAAGACAGAGAGACATTGGACATGAACGCCAGTGTTACTGTGACCCAGACAGGAACACACAGCAACACACACAACAGGTGTTCAGGTAGAGAAGAAGAAAAGAAGTCCCTCGTTTATTGTTGACCTCGTATTTCTAAGTTTCTGGACAGTGACCAGAGATTGGACAGAGAAGTTACCACCTCTCCATCTTCACTGGTCACTTGAAAAGTCCATCAGGTGATATCTTTTACAAAGGAATGCAAACATGATTCTTGTTTATCTTACAATTCATGAGAACTGACTCCATTATACTAAAACAAATCAGAAGGCTTATTTTCAGGGACAACACGCCAGAAAACAAAACAAAAAAATTCCAAAAGGACATTGCTTTCCCCAGACAGGCTAAAAGAGTGACTGCTTCAACATTTCACTCAGAGACCATACTGCACTTCCAGGAGAACTCAGATTCACCTGGATGCTCAGGCATTTGTGTTGCCTCCAGCTAGGGAGCTGCACCTCTCTAGACCAGATGTCATTGTCTAAGCCTGCAACATGTGAACACAAGGGCCTGAAGAACCACGTTTCCTATGTTGCAATTGGCTCATGAAAGAGTCATGTAAGATTTTTGCTAGAATAAAGGAAACATGAAAAGCAAACCAGAAAGGAAAAATTTGCTACATAAGAACTGCAGACATACATGAACCCAAAATCTAATACCTCACCCTATGAAGTCAATTCTGCAAGGCTTGAATACCAAATAATTACGAGAAACCAAACTTGACAATGAAAAGGAAAAAAATCACTCTTCTGTATTAAGAGGAGCTCCCCCTCTATGGAGCTTGAACATAGACAGATCTGACAAGAGAGTTCTGTAAGCTCCAAGTGGGACCTCCTTGCTGAACATTTTCCTCACCAAAGGAATATGCAACAGTACTTTTAAACTAGATATTAGTCTCAGTTACTTCAAGGCCTCTCCTACTTCCAAGCCCCAGCTTCCTCAGAATCACCCAGTGCTGCAAGTAAGGCAAGGCCATCTTCCCAGAGCTCCAGGCCATACAGCCAGGTGCTATCTTTACCAAGCAGTGGCTCTTCCAGGTGGCAAGTAAAATGTCTCACCTTGTAGTTTGGTGAGCAGCAGTTGTATCACAGACAAAGCTTCTGTTCTTATGGATGTGTAGCTTTTGTTTTCTAAGGGATTTAAAGAAAACAGACAAGAAAACCCAAAATCACGTTGAGAACCAAATGCACTAACCTTACAAAAATCAGTCACCTCTGCATTAACACAGTTAACTGAGCTCTTGTTTGTGTTGTCGGTCTGCAGTGCCCACTAGAACACTAGGCACATTTGAATGCCAGAAAGTCAACAACTGGAGGTTCACAAGTCAACTAAACCTTGTGCATTGCCTCTGCCAATACCAGAGCTACTGTTCCTCACATATTCCCTGTTGGAATTCCAGCAGGGAACAAAATACTGCCATTGCTGCAGGGTGATGGCAGACAACTTCTGTGTGTAAGAGAATGCTCTAGTGAGTTGTACTGGCTAGAGTACAACTATTAACAAATATTAAGCAGAATTAAGTGCGGGTACATAAACCCCATGCAAGCTATCAAGCACAAGCTGGTCACAAAAAGTTACTTGGTCTCTGAGCTAAAATCTTACTAAGGTGAGGACTCTAGTCCTCATTCCATGAGGACTGATACCTAAAAGAAACTTTCTTCAAAGGAGTCTCTGAACTGGTAGCTAGCATTAAGATAAGTGCTGTCTTTAGGCACATCGAAAACAAGAGCACATGCAAGTATGAGATACAGCGCAATGTTACAGTCACAGGACAATGGGAACACTACCAAAGTAATGAAGAGGCCCATGACTGTCAATGGCACAAGCAGCACTTATATATGGGTGCCCTACTCCAGTAGAGCACAAACTGCATCTAAGCCTTGGGGCTTCATGCACTGGCTAACTGAGAAAATTTGGGGTATCTTTTGGATTCTATAATCTAAGATAAATAATGCCTATGTATCTAAGAAATATGAATGGTGGAGGTGAAAAGCTTGTGTTTCATTAAATCAGGAATAGCTTGATTGTGTTCTGAGAGGTTGCATGGTCTGTTTGCCTCTCCCTCCCCTTGCAGACCTCTCTTGCACAGGAGGAATGCACTTCTCTGTGAACTGCACCCTGCACAGTACTGTCTCGAACACTGCAACTTCACAATAGTAACACTGCAGTGCAAGGAACAGCTAAATGTTATCTCTGACAACTTCTGCTTATTCTGCATTTCCTCTAGCACACAAATCCCCAGAGGACAACAGTATTAACAAGCAATTCATCATCTATCACAAACCAGAAGCCCATTTACCTAAAGAATGGGTGATAGAGGAACAGGTTTCCAACAGTATTTCTGACAAAGCCGAAGGGTCAGAGTGCTCCTCATCAAACAGCATTAGCCTGTGAAATGCAAAAACAGTCAGGCACCATGCATCACTGGGACACAAGTCTGCTCAACTTCTCCAAGAACTCAGTTTCATCAAGTCCATTAAACAGTTTCAAGCAAGAAAAGAAAAATCACTGAAGTGGATTACAGAAAGAAGAATTACCCTTGAAAGTAGGCATTCATGGCTTGTAGCACACTAAGCTGCACTTTCCATGTGCTGAGTTTCAGACGGTCACACATTAACTTGCAAAACTCTTGGCGATAGCAACCTACAGGAAAATAAGGACATCACCATGTTACCACAGGGAAAGGCAGAAGGAAACATTTAAATTGTCTGTCTCCAAAGTGCTCCTCTACAAGTGACATCAAGCTAATCACCCAATATGACCAAGTCAACATCCTGTAATGAGTGACCCTAAAAATCTTCACCACATCAACTCACTCATTTACAAATGCTGGCAGACAAAACAGCTGCATTACACACTCTAGCATGGTAATAAAAGCAACTTTTTCCCATCCCTCTCCAGGTATTCCTAACGGTTCCACCTTGTATCAGCTTTGAAACAAATATAAAAGTGAGCAGCAGAGTTAGGCTTCTTTTCATTAGGCAAACCACCTCACTCATCCTACATATCTACAAACTCAGACTATTTTTGTGAAGTGAATTTAAGACAACAGTAAAGGTTTTTCCCAAGGATGGGTTATTTTGCATGAAAGCCATTGGGGCAGCTTTCTCACTGAAGACCTTTACAAGCTGCCTGCAGTGAGCTCATGCATCTCTTCCTGCACTCTTCTCACTATGCACATGGTCTCCATGTCCTTCCCTTCTTCCACTTTTCATTCTAAGAGAAAACAGTTTGCTCTGCATGTCATCAGCTGACTTACGCTGTGTCTCTGGGCTCCTCGGCCAGGCTTTGCCCAGGGTCTCGAAGGCACAGATCAGGGACTCCATCTGAACCTCTTTCTCCCTCATGTCCTCATCCTCTTCATCATGCTTCGAAAAAGCGCTCCCATGCTCTCCAGAGAGTTCTGCAGAGGCCACAGGGGAAGGTGTGACAGAAGGATGAGGGCAGGCTAGGCACTCACTGTAGTGCAGCTCAGTCCTCCCCTGCAGTCTGCACACACCAGCCCTCGTGCCCAGCTCTAGCACTGCCGGCAGCCTGCGAAGGGGCACAGCAGGCTCTGTGGCCTCGCACCCCAACACGTGCCTATGCCACACGAGTCCCACTCACAGAGCTGCAAGGCTCTGCCGACACTAAACACAAGCACTCTACACAGCTTCCCAGAAGCCTTTTGCTGCCTGTAGAGCAGCCAGGAATTAACTTTCCATGTGGTAACAGGGCAGTGGTGGACACCACAGGCAGGACTCTGTCTTAAAGGACAGCTGGGCTAATTCAGAATTTGGGCAGCAGTGGTATAACACCCCAGGACTCACCAACTGTCTGGTATTCAGCCCCACCAAAGATCTGGCTGAGTGTGGGAAAACCTCCACATCACCAGCCCTCTGGGCAGAAGCCTGGCATGCAGCCAGCATCACTGGGACTGTCACCACTTGGGTGTTCTGTTTTGAAAGAGAGAAACTCAAGAAGTTAACTGTCACCTTCTTTATTATGGGAAAGATGATATCAGCAAGTTCCTGGAACCGGTCTTCCTTTGTTGTCTGCAGCACCCCAGCTGCACAGCGCAGTGCCACCATCTTATACTTCAGGTTTTCTTTACGACATTCTTTCAGGAGAGCCTGGACAACATCTGTGATGGTGGGCTGACCAGGCACGGACTTCTGCAGCTCTGCACTGAAATGAAAGGCACACAGACACTATCACATTAATCTCTTCAAAAAATCCGCTGTTCCCAGAGAGGAATTAATTTCAGTGTCCAGGCACTCAGTTACCTCTCAGTAATTGTAACAGAACAACCACCGGGGTGCTCTTTCTCACTCTTTATCTGCTCTCCCTGGCTTATTTTCTTCTTTACTCATATGCTTCCATGGCACTTGCTCCCTCACTACTCTTTTACCTCTTCCTCCTTTTCCCATTTAAGGTCTCCATCTTCCTCCTTAGTCTCTGCTTTCCTCTTGGCAATTGTGGCCTCCAACATCCTCCTCTTTCTGATTTAGAGAAATCAACCATTTACTTCAACAGGTCTCTCTGAAGCATCACTTGTTCCTCACATCCTGACAGGAGATCAGGATGGTGATAACATAATTTCTAGAATTTCCTTAGTACCCTTTAAGCAGTAACACTGTACAACAACCTCCCTTTTGAGACCTCAGATCCTGAGGGTACCACCTCACACAGGCCACTTACCTGCATGCAGAAATGACACTGGCAATGGCCTTTAACAGCTCCTCCTGCAATGACAAAAGTGACATAATTAAGAAGTGCCACACAGCCAAAATGCACAGGGCAAACCTTTGTGTTCTTCTGCAAGGGGCAGTGGAAAACATGTCTTCTGAGTTTGGAGAAGCTATATCAATCACCTGTCACTCCTCCTGCAGAGGATCTAGCCCTCAATCTGCACGGAACTAGCAGCAGAAAGGGGCCTTGCAGCAGCTCTGAGCACATGCCAGTATCCCTCCAGGCTAGAAACGGTGTGGTGGAATTAGAAGATGTCAGAACCCAGCACCTATAGCAGTCTGAATTTCACTTATCTATCCTCCCATTCATTTCTGTATCTGTAAAATGCAGGACAAAAGGCTGACTCCCTGCACCAGCATTCTCACCATGCTGCTCTGCAGTAGGGAACATTGCATTTCCTGGTTCAAGGGCTGCATGCTGCTGGGCTCACAGTAAACCATGAGGTGACTATTCCTTCTTTACCTTCCCAGTCCAGGTTCTCCCCGGCAGGCCTTGCAGCAGTGCAGAGAGCACCATTCCCAGATGTGGTGGTACAAGGGAGCCTGTCTGTTTGGCAATTGATGCCATGGCAGCTGCTCCCTGAGCTTTCATCTTCCAGGAATGGGACTGCAGAGCCTTCTGGGTGATGGATATCAACTCCTGCAAATATAGTCTGATTCCACCCTGAGTACCTGCATGTCAAATGGAGGAAAACTAATTTTGCTACAAAACAAACAAACCTTTGATCTTATAAAAAAAAAAAACAAACAAAAAACAACACAACAAAAATCACCACAAGAGAACAAGCCCAACCCTACCCTGGAAAAACCAAAAAACAACCAGTTAGACATCTCCTGGGGTTTTTGGCTGTAAGACACATCAGAAAGGTCTACTTCAGCTAGAAGCATGAAGAATTCCTCCCAGCCTGATTGAAGGTGGGTTCTTTTCTAGGGGTTCCAGAGCTCATTTCAGTCCTTCCATATAGCAGACACTAAACATTGGGTTAGCCCTTCTCTAAGGAATATAATGTCTTTTTTTTTTTTTTTTTCTTCCAAGAACAGGTCACTAGAAAACCTTTCTCAGCTCCTTTCTTGGAATCCAGGAAAATCTTTTGATGACTGAGGAACCAAATCTGAAATCTAAAAGTGTCAGCAAAACAATACTACAATGCATCAATGCATCCAGTTCTTCCTGTATAGAAAGAACTGCACTTCTGTAGAACGGATATGATCATTGAAGCTAAACCCACAGGTATTACCACAGAGATCTCAAATGAGAAAGAAAGAAAGGCCAAAGCTCCTGTAACTCTGAAGTGTGCAGCAGCCCCTAAAGGCTGGCATCAAAATCTCCAAAGACGTCTAGTTATCTGTACCATCAGGGCCATATTACAGTGGCATTCAGTATATCACAATTTTAAAATACTTCTACTGTGCCTGTCCATCCTTGTGATCAATGCTCCTGTAATTATTTTAAATAGCCAGAGAAGGTGTCTGCCATACCAGAAATCTAGTGCAAGGAAGAAAATGGGAACAAGCTTCCCAAATCTCCTACCATGAGAGCTCAGTATTTTCAAAATGGAATTCCAGAAAGTATGCTATATCTTGTCCCATGCTTTCCAGAAAGCTTTACTATTCTTAACACAACGTACCAGGTACATTTTCCTGCCAAACTTCAGTCCACAGAGTAGAATTCTCTTTCTCTCCTTTCTCTTCTTCAGGAACTTCATGCATTCCAAGAAAAGCCAATGGTAGCACCTGCTTGGCATGGTTCTTCAGGACATCTGGACTGTAGCGTCCCATAGCATGCACAGTTAAAGCACAGCCTGCTCTGTAAACTTGCTCTGAAACGGCAAAACAAGAATATTATGACAGGGAAGTTAAAAGGAAGAATTATCCTTTTAACTGCTTGGTTTGCCTCCTGGAAAGAAGAGTAATGCAGAGTATTGTGTAACACTGTATAGGAATTATTCAGCCAGTGAAACCAAGCATGACAATATAGCAATATTTCTTTACGAGCTTTGGCTATCACCAGGAACTTTTTTGCACTGTATTCTGTAAGTGAATACCCCAAAAGCAACATACCTTCCTTCTCCATGTACCAGCTGCTGAGTTTGTGCAGCAGCTTCTCAGTGCTACTGTCCCGGGAAGTCTGTAATAAGGAAGAGACACATATTATTCAAATGCTTCATAGAAGACCACCATAAAGAATCAAAATAAAACTTAAAGCCCAACTCACCCTGACTAGATGCCCCATAGCAAAGGCAAAAGACTTCTGTACCACACTGTTGCGATCAGCCAGGCCACTAAGTAAAGCGCTCATAAGTTTGCCTGTTGGAAGAGACTTGACTTTATCAAAAGCATCATGTTTTATTGCTATGGCTAATAGCCCACACTTCATTAGACTGCCAAGAATTTATGCATTTTTCCTCATTTCATGTATGTGGGGTTATAAGTCTGTAAATCCTTATATTTAAACTAGTGCTAGTTTAGCTTGACTGGTAATGTTCCTATATGCAAGCACTCCAGCTGATCATGCTTTCAGCTTCATTTCTATTTTGCAACATAAATGTGATGTTCTTTCTACTACCAGAAGAGACACAATGAAGCAAAGTTGTTGTTCATGGTCCACCCATAGCCCAAGCTGAAGGAACAAGTGCATATTCACAGTGCTGCACTAACACAGGCATTGTTAGACTGCTGCAAGCAAGAAAACAAAAATTTTTGCCTATTCCTGCTCAGTGCTAGTGAATTCCCTCAACTGCTTCCTCTACCTCTTCCAACTGGGAGGGGCACTGAACCTACTCCAACTATGCCAATCTCAAACAAAAAAAGGTAACTTGAAACAGCTCTCTGATAAAAATACACATGTAAAAATCATTCATGTGCTAAACTCAAGGAAAGAAACATCACAGCAACAAAAAGCACCATTTAAACCTGACACTAAGAGACAAACCTTACCTGAATAAGGTGTTAAGTCTTGAGGGCACTGTGTGGTTAATGACACAACTACACTGGCACAACCGCCCTGGAAAATTGCAAGGGAAAACAAAGGTAAGATAAAACAGTATTTGCCACAGGTTATTATTGTTAATACTTACTAGTGCAGGTAGCACCTCAGCAAGACATGATCTACACCCACTCACCTCTACTCTCATAATCCAAGAGCAGTAAAAGTAGAAGCAGTAAAAGTTTGCAAAACATGAATGACAAGAATTGAAATAGGAAGCGAAAAAGGGCCCACACTCAGGATAGATGATCCTAGAAGATTTGCAGCAGTCAAGGACAACCTTCTGCACTCCTGAATCACAGAGCACAGCAGCCACATAAGCCTAGAGGAGGCTAGGGTAGCACACAGTCAGAAGAAGGATGTAGTGGAGTGGGACTCAGATGTCAAATTACTCCAATATGTATGAACCCTGTTGTTTTAAAAGACATAGCCAAAGGAACCATATTTACATTGACACTGCTCTATATTCCCTTCTTCATTCCCAAAAGAACTATTAAAACCACAGACGTACCTTTGTGCCAAGGCCAACTCCACTTTTGATCAGTTCACACAGCCGAGGGACTAACTCACCGAGGACAGACACATCCAAATACTGCAAGCTCTAAAGAAAGGCAAGAGACAGGGAGAGCAACAAAAAAGGAGAAGAGGAAAAAAAAAAAAGAGGTAAAGACAGCAAACTTAAATTGGTGCATTTCTAATGGAGGCTGCCTCAGCTGGTCTTCAGCTGAATCACGAGAGTTTGCTACATCATGAGAAAAAGCTAATATGAAGTGGATTCCACCACATACAGATTCTCCTGTCCCACTTCTCTGCTGAGCTGACCTTGCTAAAACTATAATTTGCTGGAACTGATGTGCTTCTGCGCCCCAACTCTTCAGGAAGCCTGAAACTAACACACTAGAGAGAACAAGATGCAAAGACATCTATATCTTAGGGCAAAATGTGGGAATTATTAAAGGTTAGGGGTTTTTGGGAAAGATGTATAGGAAGTCCTCAGAAACAGAGTATGACAGCTTAAAATTAAGATGCAGCTGCAAAGTTTGAATGTAGATAAGTTATAAAAGCAAGCAAGGACATGAAACAATGGCTTAAGTCTTAAGCTTGGCCAGAAGAGATCTTAAGACTGCAGAAAAATATATCTAGCAAGGTATTAGAAAGTTCTAAGCTTAATAATGAAGTACTATGTATTGTAGCTATAATGCTTACAAGCAGGCATTGTGTAGGAATAAGGAAGCATTGTTCTAAGCAGGTATACATGTACTTTTAAACGCTGGCTAAAGGACCTGTCTGTAAGCTTCTGCTTTCTGCTATTGGATATAAAGTTTTTAAAATTATCTGTAAGAAAGAACTCCTCAGCCATTGCTGGGGACATGAGCTGTCGTCATCTTCTTATTGTCCCAATCATGTAATGAGACTGCTACCTTATCAAAAAGCTTGAGAAGCATCTTCCCCACCAGCTCTGTCCTGTCCATAACTGTACATAGAAAAGGTAGCTTACACACAAACCCCAACATTTCCCCAGCTCTCTGAAACCAGGAAGCAGTAACATATCCAAACCAGACAATGACATGAAACCAGTCAAGACTGTTTTTAAACAGGTCAAGACAAACAAGTGACATAAATGGATGTGATTAGTGTAATTTTTAATCTGCTATGCCTAAAATGCCACTGGGCAAAACAGAAAACCTCATGTTACCAGCATTCTCTGTAACACACTGTCTCTGGAAGGGACATCCAAACTCTATCAAATTCAAAGATCACATAATAAATGAAGGTAACTGAGCTTTCAAAGTCAGATCAACTGTTACTTCCTGCTCCATCACTGAAGGAAATTTAATCTCCCAGCCAGCCCCAGAATATAGAGGAGGTTGCTCATAAGACAAGATATCTCACAATACTCCAGGGAAGCCATTACATCTCTCCCCTACCCTACAAAATTCCAATCGATGATCAGTGCACCAGAGCTGTTCCCCTAGGGCAGGGCATGCCCTGGAGGAGGGATGGCAGCAGCTGCTGCAGCCTGCATGGTTGCAGCAAGTACACTTTTACATGGGGCCTTTCATTCCCAACCGCTTTACACTCTATTTATAGAGACCACATGACACCAAAACTCAACTCCACATGCTGTTATGTACAGGAGGGCCTGCTGTTGCTGTCAACCAAAGTCAAGGAAATAATACATTGCTCTGGCGGCTACAACTCCCCTGCAACTTGCTCAACCCTCACATTCTCTACCTGCCCACATACCCTTGGCTGTGTGCAATGCCTGAGCAGAAAAGAGGGGCTTTTTCCTGGGAAGGGACAGGTTCCTATAGAAGACAGGGAGTTCTGCCAGGACAGATCCTACAACACAGAATCTGGGCATTAGCAACTCCTCCTCCAGCAGCAGGAAACCCGAACATCATTTGCTGACAGTGCTTCCAGTGATTTCAGCGTTTTCTCTAAGTATCTCCACCATGAAAGTATGGGCAAGGCCCAGATAGGAATATCTAAGGCACTACAAGGCAATGGCTGAACAGCATTATATGCCATACCAACAATGACTATCATCAATTGAAGGCCCAGGTGAGAACGTGGTTTTGGAGCTGCAGGCCAGAAATTAAGAGAAATGTTAGCTAACATAACCCAGAACCAGCTAAGTCCCCATCCAAAGAAAAGCATTTGAAGGATGCCCTGTTCATCAAAGCAGGCAAGCCTCCTGATGAAGAAGCAATCCATCTGACTCTAAATGGAGCCAAAGTTATTCACAACTGATCTGAGGGGCAAGCACTTGGTGGCATGATGAGAACTCTGTATATGAAAAACGAAGTGGACAGACAGCCACATGGATATGTGATGAGAAAATGAACCCTGAAGATATTCTCTAAAGCTTACATTTTAATTCATATTCTTCTACAAAATACCTTACACTAGAACCCTTCTGAAATCAATACTTACCATGTTAATGGTTTCCATCATGGGAGATGACTTCACAGCACTAAGTCTGGCACTATCCATTGCAGTCTAGAAAAAAAACCAAAACACAAGAAAAAACCACCAAACAAATCCAAGTGTAAATGCAACATGAAAACAGTAGAAAGGATAACAACATCAGCCGTAACTCACAACCTTACACTAAAATCTATTTCAGAGCATGGAGAAAGCAATTATGCCTACAGACTATGAATGTTTCCCTTTCAGAAGTAGACAG
The DNA here is from genome assembly GCA_032173965.1 of Sitta carolinensis. NCBI lineage: Eukaryota > Metazoa > Chordata > Aves > Passeriformes > Sittidae > Sitta > Sitta carolinensis. The sequence goes on from CM063313.1 coordinate 55,348,960, forward strand.
ATGCTATAGAGGGAGGGAAAGAGGAAGGGAAAACAAAGAGAGAATCTCAAATTGAACTGTTTGCATTGTTCACTCCCTTTTCATTTGCAAAGGACTAATCTAATTGACCTCTTCCCTCCCACGAAGAAATTAGCTAAATTTGTTTCTAGTCAATGGGTTTCAATCACTTTCCCAAAAAGACTGTGACTAATTAATATGGTTCTTTTACAACAATTAAAGGACATGGTGCTGACAACTTCCACCTCCAGCCCTTAGTGCTATGGCACACCTTCCAATGTAAGTTAAATGAAGTCCCAAAGTTAATCTCTTGGGAAAAACAGCAGTGACATTTAAGAACAGATTACTAAAACTGCTCTTCACTTTTGTGAACATACAGCAGTCCAAGGAATAAAAATAATCCCAATCCTTTAAAAAAAACTCCCACATTTGTCCAGCCATATTCTGTGACCAAACTTTTTAGTAACTTATTTGTTACTTCTCTTTTTAACACCTCTCTACTGAATCTGCTATTTTTCCATTCACCGAATGAAGATTAAATCTTTGATATCTCTGCTCTGTTGATACAACCCCATTATAGCTGCACTTACTTTCTCTTGATCTGTTGCAGTAAGACTCAAATAATTGAGGACTTGAGGCTCCAGCACACTCAAGGATTCCAGCAGGGTTGGGATAAGTTTTGGTGCATGAGGTTTCAGCATAGATCCAGCACTTTTACTGATCTTCACAAGAGTGTTAATGCTGGAAAAAGATTAAAGGGAAGGTCAACAGAGATACACAAAGACTGACCTGAAAAACATCTCTGATCTACTGTAATCCAGATATACCAATATAAATCTTCTTTCAAACAAAACCATGTGTAATTTCTGCTTAAACAAAATTATTCCCTAGCTCTGAGCTTCCAAGTGATGTTATGCCTATTCTGGCCAGAGATGGTTTACTTTGGCCCTGGAACACAAAGGGAATGGACAAAGAGGCAGCACTGCACACAGATGTGGGAAGAAATAACACACTCCCATGTTTTAAACAAGCACTGGGAAAAGTCACCCTGAGACACCCATTGTTTCTGCCCAAGAAAAGACAAGTTACAAAAATCTATTCAAACCCTACTAGTCAGTTTCAGAATAATCACATCTCTCACGCTGCATTTTGACAAAGGGTTTTCATACCTTCAAAAGGAATGAAGAAAGTTCAATAAATACTCTTTAGTTAGAGTAACTTTTTTTGTGAAGACCAAGCATCTATCCTACCTCTGAATTTTGCAGTTTTTCTCAAGTCAAAGGGAAAAATAAACAAGGTTATAAATTGACAAGCCATATAAAGTGCCTACACATCAAGGGACATAGAACTGTTACAAGAAATAAAATACATTTGAACAGCCTGACTAAATGCAGTCACATCTGCGATGTGAACTGCCAATATTCACAAGCGCTTGTGAAATCAGACATGGCTGTTTGAAGAACCATTGGACTTTCTCTCTGCAACCAGAACAGATAAGCCAGTCCCAAAGGATAACCTTAGCATGGCACACTGCTTCTGGATCAGTGCACCATTTATACAAGAAGAACATCCTGCTGGGAACTGAATCTGGGCATTTGCAGAGAGGCTATACAGTCCCAAAAGACCGTCAGTGACTTCTCAGGGCTGCTGTTTAAACTTCATGAAAAAAGAACCCAGCAGGAAAGCTCTTTTGCAGCATGTCACTTCAAACACAAACAACATTCTGCAATTCAGGTGAATAAGCCTGGTGTCTTGGGTACAAGTAATGACCCAACCCTCAGTGAACTTACATGGTGCAAAACTAACCTGAGAGATCGGACTTCAGCAACTGTGCTTACTATTCCTTTGTCTAGGAGGCAAGGGAGCAACACAGCTATCGTCTTCTGACCTGCTGCTCCTTTAGAGGGATCACACATTTTCACACAGACCTGGGGACAGGTGAGAATCAGTGCTGCAAACGTGTACAAACCTCCCCCTCAAACTGTATTAAAGCACCTTCTCCTTCGGACAGAAGAAGCCAACAGCAACTAGACAAACTACTCATTGCCAAGCCCAGGCTCTGTTACACCTTCATCTTCTCTCCACAAAGTAGTTAAGCCCCGATTCATCCCTAAAAGGGGTTTTCAACTACAATCCACTTCCAGAAAAGGTAAATTCAGAGCCTAGCATCTGGATGATGATCTGGATGATCTGACCTGAATCTAGATGAACAGATAAACTAAATACCCTCTCAGCTGAAGAGGCTGATAGGGGGCTCAACCATTCCACACAGCACAGCAGCAAGTCCCAGATGAGAACAGATTCTGCAGTGGCAACATTTCACAACAACATTTTGGGGCCAGATCCTCACTTGCAGCATTAAAATGCCATGGATTATGAAAACTGTGATTCAAACACAGCACTTTGGATCCACTGCCACCAATATGACATTTTTCTGAGGATTACCAAACAAAATATCAAATGATATATGTGTACTACATCGAAAAAACCTTGTCGCTTAACAGCATCACAGAGAAGTCCATACACAATTACTCCATTTCATACCAGTGATGTACCAACAGACTGGTCAACTAGGTAAGTCAGCCTTGGTAAACTGTTGAAGTTACAGTAAGTTTACTTAAATTCCAACCCCAAATAAGGTCAGAGGAACATCAGAGGAAAACCAGTTTATTATATTCTTCCTTTCCTTGTGTAGACCTTATCGTTGTATTATCCTCAAGCAGCAGGACTTCACTAGCTTCAATAAAAGTACAAGGGATTATGTGGTGATGCTTATTATGATTGCTTTACGGGGGCTGTTCAGTCTTTCACAACTGGACCTTACACTAGAGATCCTCTACAGACAACAGTTTATAGAAAATATAGTCTATGGTCACTCCTGACATTAAAACCATCCATGTATTGTCTATATGTGCATATGACAAAATTGTAGAGTTTTACCTTGCTTAAAGTTTTTAGGGCTAGTTCTGCTGCCTTTCTCACAGTCTCCTAAAAAAAGAAGTCAACAATTATTTCTGCTATTTTTATTCTTCTAGAATGATTAATATTAATTGATAAGCATTAACACTAGAACAGACAAGGCTGTTTTCATGGCTAATATTTAATATAAAGTAGCAATATCTTTAGAAGAAAGTATTAGGACATTGTTAAAAGAAATTCTGGCTTTGGTCCATCTGAGTATCTGGTACAATCAACATATTGACAGAGCTGAAACCTGGAAGGACCCAAAGACTTCATATATCCAAGATCAGCACACCATATCAGTTCAGCACACTAGCAGCCCAAAATAAATCTTTCTATATTCGAAAGTTAAGCAACAATTCAGGAATTCTTTTATATAAAGGAACAATCTCATCTAGATCAAGCACATCAGGAACAAAACCGAACACTTCAAACATAAAGGGAATTTTACTTTGAAGGAGCATGAATTTCTAGTCTGCTTAATACTCAAAACTCCCATTGGCAAAACACCTCAGAGCTTGATCACTGTACTGTTTATTGAAGATCCATATTCAGTTCTGAGTTCCATTACCTTAATGTCATCTTGCACCCTGAACAGGACTTCCCAGATCTCTGGAAGCTTGTCTATGATGTCATCCAAAGGTCTTCCTCTTAGTAAGTCATTTAGTGCCAGACAACTGGAAACAGGAAATTTTATTTCTTTCACACAGTGTTTCTACTTGATATAGATGTGTGCATATATACAGATATGCTTATAAATATATATAAATAGTTAAGAAAAATGAGAACTGTTTCACACTCCTTACTTTCCCCAAAAAACAAATCTACTCTGTCACAAGAATGTCTCCTTTAGCAGAGAAAAAATGCTCAGTCATTCAGGTAGAACGTGAAACAGGTGACAGGAGGTGAAAAAGGCTGCTGCGGTGAAAACTGCAAACATTCCAGCGACAAAACTGTTTTGGTCTTCTTTTCTCTAAGCATATAATAAGCAGAAACCAAAATGATATAAAGTATGAAATTGAAATGAAAATGGAGGTTTCCAATACAGCATAACTACAAAACATTAAAACCAAAAAGCAGTTTATTAAAAATGGCATCCTGCTGCCAAGTTCCTAATTGTCAAATTGACAAGGTTTTCTAAGAGAAAGCATCATTTCAGATTCAAGAACAGGCAAGAACTAGTAATTCTTCAGAAAATGTTGTTCGGTATAAAGCTACATGCAATAAAAATTTCAGGCAAACACCTTCAAGTTTGTATCATACTTCCAAGGGCAGGCTACAAGGCTGGGCTCTATCCTGATAAAAGGATATGTCCTCTTTTTCCCCTCAACTACTTCAGGTTAACGAGTTTATGGTGAACAAGAGAAAAGAACTGAGTTCAAAAACAAATCTAATACTGTTCCTAGCAATACCTGGATTCTCTGATCCTCCAAAGACTGCTGGTTAGGTTACTGATTAAATCCTCAAGAATTTCCTTCATGTACTTATCAACCTATAATTAAAAATAGGAAAAATCATGAAACAAGCACACCTATGCATCCTTGTCCAGTACTCTAAAAAAACAGACCTTTTGGACAATACAACCTGCTTTCAGCCACATTAGATGAACTAATGCTTGCCAGTGCTGTGCAAGCTTTCTCCGACTGTGCTTTAGACAATGCCTTTCTCTGCATGGCTCAAGTGCTTAACATTGTGAAAGATGCAACAAGAACAGTCCCCTAAGGCCCTTACCAGCTGAACTGTTAAAATGCAACACCAAACACATATCTACTCAAGAAGCAGTTGTGCTTTGATGAGGGATCAGAGTGAACGACTTCACACTAAGATCAGCTTTCCTTGAAGTAAACAACGCAAACCTAATTCCAAGTCTTGCAGATTCAGAGCATCTTATGAAAATCTTTTAATCCTGAATTACATGTGGGAGGAGTTCTCCTCAAACTGATGGAATAGCCTCCAACCATGGGCTTCTGCCCACTTAAAAATTGAGGAACTTTCTTTAAGGAAGGCATCTTAGACCATAAGGACTCCTGAAAAGCTTCTCAGAAGCAGTATCAAAGCAATATAAAAGTGAAAAGACTCTATTTTAAGTAAATAATAAATTTTTATGCTGGCTGCACAAACAAGGTCTGCGATACCTTTTACATACTAGAATCAATGCAAAACCTCTGTGCAAGCTCCAGGCTCATCCACAGATTCAAACACCTCCTTTCCAGTGCAGTACCTCACCCCTTTCTGCACCACCACTCCTCCCACACCTTCCATCTGTCCCAAGAGGATCTCCAGTATTCTGCTGGCTGGCAGCAAAGCCCCTTGCCCCACTTTGCTGACCACTCACCATCGACTTGTCAGTGACCAAGGCATTCCAAATGCTGGTCATTGCCTGTCGAATGCCAAGGTTGGGGTCAAACTGGTAACGGTAGAGCCGGGGAAGAAGCTGAGGCAAAAATGGAGCCAGCTGCTCTCCAGCCTTGGCAGCTATTACATTGAAACCAAAAGCTGCTCCCTGAAATGACAACAAAATAGTATTAATTGAAACATTGCTCACTCACTCAGTTATTGCTCATGGGCACACCACAGTCAGGGACAAAACTGACTGACATGGTTCAGATTTAGATCAAATTAAAAGCTCTAGAATGGTACTAGAATTAGCCCATCCTCAGTGCTACAGTACCACAGTGATCTCCAGCATACAATCACACTCAGCAAACAACACACTACTTCAAAACTTTCTTCCAACCTCTATTACAAGTTACCGATTGATCTCATTTGCAGAAGCAGTACAGGTGAATTAAAACTATGAAGATTTAAATACATTCTTCCAAAAGAGATATTTTCTCTTGGCAAAACTGGTGAGGGTGGGCCACTGCTTCCTTGAAACTGCTGATTTAGAATTAGAATAACCTAGGAACTGAAAAACTAAAAAGAAAAATAACTCCCTCTAATTTCTAAAACATGAAATTTCTGGGGATTGTAATTTTGCATATGTCCATATTTACTTTAAACTTAAGTATCCTTCTATGACCTCTTCTTTTTCCAACACTTGTTCCAATGTCAGTAGTCAGTTCCAATGTCACTTCTAATACATAATACAGTGGAAATGATGCTTGTCTGTGAAGTCCCACAGGATTTGGCAGGATAGCCCAAGAAATTACTCAATGAAGGCAGTGCAGTTACTGACTTAATGACTGCATGCTTTCTGACTTGCAGTGTCAAAAGCTGCTACTCAAAACCTCACACTAGGGACTTCACAGAACAAGATGTGTTATTTGGGTTAATCTAGAAAACAGTAATAAAGACATATTGTCAGTTAAGACCACTGCCATGAAAAGCAAGAAGTTGCAGAAAGTGTAAGGAAAAGCAAGGTATCGCCTCCAAGGCCCCGAACAGCATAATCTGTTTAGCTCTTGTTGGGGGTTTAGAGCACAGATTTCCAGATGTCCCCTTCAATTTTAAAGATGCTGCAAATTCTTCAAATGCCAAAGCTTAACCCACACCATCTAAGTAGATCTTCTTGACTCATCCTGGCTGGAGAAATTCCACAAGGGTCAGGAACCTAACTATGCTCCTGTGCTTTTGAAGTCACAGTGCTGAGGGAGGTCTTGAGAGATGTGCTGAATTGTCAAACTCTTGATGTGAGTTAAAGCTGGGACTTGTTCTTTGCACTAAATGGCATTTGGTCAGAGACTTAAAACAATTTCTTCCATGCTTCAGAATAAAGCCTGTGAAGAGTCTCCACATCAAAGTTCTGAATAGTACACCCAAATCTTCAAAATTATGATGCTCTTCTTTCACCAGAAAGAGATTCCAACAGTATTTTGGCTTTGCTAAAGCTCCCAACTGCTTTAAAATATCAAAACTTGAATTAAAAAGGGATACTTTTGACAACAATTCTTTTTAGCATCGTGCTGATTATTTTTTGCTCTGCATTCTTAGATAACAGGATCACTTTCCTCAGCATCCAAAAACTCATTCAGTTTTCAAAACATTATCACTGTTTGGACACATTAAGAATTGTCTTTTTAAGCACACTCAAAAAAATAAAAGGATGTCAGTTGATTCAGAGGGGAATGTAGGATTATATGAACACTCTGATACAAAAGTTTTGTTGTAATCCTAATTTTTTTTCTCAGCCTGCTAAATTTGCCTTGGACTGATACCAAAACATCAACACCCTCCACATGCAGTTATTCATAAAACATATAACCAGGTATAGAGAAATGGATTTTTGTTTCCAGAGTTCACAGTGGGAATGGAAGTTGTATGAAAGTAGAGCATTACCTTCCGAGAATTCCACATGGCATGATGATTGGCTAGATTCATGAATTTGTACACCAGGTCTGGCTGATTGAGGTCACTAGCCAGTGAACAAAGTTCCTTGTACGTAGAAAGACCTTGACTTTGAAAAGCAGAGGGGAAATCAGTGTTACCATTTTTAGGCAGACAAAAGCTACAACACCTAAAGCTATTTTCAATTCACGTCTTCAAGAAGGCAGAGAAAGGTGCGTAGCACATCTGTATTACACAGAAAGAGTTACAGTAACACTTAGAGAACATGAAGGAACTAAAGCTCAGGAAGCAGATTTTTTAGGGAATTCTGTTTCAGCACAGACTGTGTCTCTGTCAGAGACAATGAGTAAACTTACCCATCTGGGGTTTTACTCAGACCTCCCTGAAACACCACAGTTTCTTGAGTCATCTCATGTTTGGCTCTGATAGAAAAAAAGTCCAGTATTAGCATTACCAAACTCTACAGCTGAATACACTGCACAGTACAGAACAGGTAATTTTGCTTTATTAACTTAAGAACTTCACATTTTTTTCAGCTCCAATCCACAAAAACATACATGGGCAAAGCTACAAGGAATGTAGCTTTGCAAGGAACGTCATTAACCTGTTATCATAGGTTAATGTAATGTTAAGGAGACATTGAAGCAAGTTAAGAGCTTTGCTGTGCAAAAGTAGAAGGTAAAAATACTGAATGACAACTTTTTGCTTCTGTCCAGACATGAGCCATATACTACTTCCAAATGAAAAAATACCATTCCCATTCATCTTACTTCTTCCTGCTCACCACCACTGAATCCCTACACTCCAAGGCTAAGTTTTTATCATTCAGTGATAGAACTACCTATAAAACTACACCAGGAGAAGTCTATTGAAGAGCTGACCAACACGATCTCTAGCCGCAAGCCTTGTAAGACCAGCATTTTTCATACTAAAGCTGACAAGCAACCATTAACAACACTTCCTTAGCAAAAGGTGCTTTTCAGCTCAAGCAAGCCACCACTTCTGCAACATTCAATATGTTGCAGTGGTCACTGTTCTCTGCAATTACACAACGCAGCAAGTAGCAAATCTAACCAAATTCCAACTCAATCAAACCACTTGAATCAGGATTGATACATTATTTTGAAGCTTTGTTGAACAGAACAAAACCAAAACAACTTCAGTCACAAAACACTAAGCGGATTTAAGAAATGTCTGTTTATCTCTCTCTGAATGAATACAGCCTTTCCCTTGGCCCCAAAACATCTCCTTCCACACAAAAAAGATATGTTTTTATTCACACTGGACACAACTCAGAGTACTCTCTCACTGTGTTCTGAGTTCACTGTACCTTTTCCCAGTCATAAGGGTATCAACGAGCGTAGTGACTAGCTCTTGCTGATCCTGTTCACTTCCTAGTTCATATATCAGCCCAAGACCTTTTGAAGCAACATCTTGACTAAGCTCTGCAAGAGATTTTACCAAGCAAAATTCAAAATAAGCAAGTAACTAAGCAGCGTACAAATTCCAAAAGTAAAGTTCAACCAAAATCAGGATGTAGCAAATGGCTCTGTGCTGCACTTCACAGCTCTCCATTTCAGTGCAGATCTAGTCTGTCATAACAAACTTTGCATTCTGAAGCTGCAATTTGTTGTGACGGCATAAACCCCTTGAAATCAGGTGACACCTTCATTTAAGTGTTGTTACTGCAAGTTTCAAAACAGCAGAAAGAGTTCCAAGAGCCATCCACATTCTGACATGCTAGTGGCACCTGAAATCATTTGTGATAATACACTCTTCAGCTTCAGTGAGCTTTGCATAGGCTGCTGGACATTCTTTCCACTAGCGGTCACAGGAAGAGCTGTAAGCCAAAATGTGCTAGCTTGAAGAGGTCTCAGAGTTTCTGTCCATGCAAAAAACAACTCTGATATATATCCTGCTGCCCAAAACAGAGCAGAAGTAAAACCATTTCTGTTACTACAGTCCAAAGGGCAATTGCAGTATGCTTCTTAGGCAAATGCACAAAAAAATCTGTGCTTCTTTTCTGATGCCTAGAAAAGAAATAATTCCTATTAACATAAGAAATAGGCAGTTTCGACAGTCATCTTTTAATGCTGACTGACCGAGTGTAGTTGACTTTCTGCCTGTTGAAAGATTCCCTCCAGTCTGCTGAATGCCCACAAAACACACAACTCTTTAAGATGCAACAGTACTTACCATCACTATCTGACAGAATTGAAACAAATGCACTTTGAATATCCTTGAGATGAGACTGTAAGATGAGAAAAAGACATTATTTTGTGTCCTTCATTTGGTCTCCAGGCAAGTTTCTAACAGATAAACAGAGGCTGCATCAATGGAGTTGCCCATTTGAGCTACACTTAGGACAAGAACTGCCCTTCTTTCCAGACACCCTAATAAGCAGCCTGACTGGCATTCAGAGAAGATAATAGCCAATTCTCTAGCCCATCATGTACATACACCATGTCATTAGTAAACCACATATTTTACTTTCCTTGTTTAATACAAGAAAGTAATGCATGATAAATCTAGCTTGCAGCCAGATGGGGCTTTCTTCATCCCCAATCTGGTGATTTTTGCCACCTCCCTATAAGGTGCACTGTTTAGATGAGTGCAATATGTGGCAATGTTTTATATATAAAAGCTCACATTTGCAAAGCAGCTTGTCCCAATGATCTTTTATCAATACCTGGAGAATACAAAATGGTTACTTGGGCCCATCACAGTTCATAGTACCTCTAGGCAGATAAGAGAACATCTTGGTTGGGAATGTTTTATTTACTCCTTCTATGGAACTTCTCACATTCTCTGATTACAGACAAGCACTTTAAATATAAGGCTATAAAGCATACCCAAAACACACAGTACATGAAGCACATCATAACTGCTCCTAGGTACTAAAGATAAACACTATGAAAAAAAGTAAGTTCAGTTCTCCTTCTTCTCCTCCTGGACCTCTCTTAAATATTTTCCCAATATAAATCCTAAACATTATGCAGACATCAAACTCTTCTTCTCAAGGAAAGATGTAGTGCTACTTCATCTTACAACAGCTATTTACGTTGAGTTTACTCTGACTTGGATACAAGTCAGATGTTTACAAAGAAGACAAACACCCTTGTTTATCTGCCAGATAGTCTGTTCCTCTAGAAACAAAAGATAGGCCATGTCTCAAAAAGACCTCAGTAAGGACAGTACCAGCAAGGAAAGAAGAGGCAATAGAAATGAAGACGAAGAAAGGGACAGAAACAAGGTGAGAAGCAAAAATAGGGACAAGGCGCCAGTGTTAGGAAAAGGCATATTTTTTACCTTAATTGCTTTGTGGGTGCTCAGCTTCTTCACCAATGACAGAAGCCAGATGCAAGCTGCCTGCCTAACATGTGGGTTGGGACTGATGATGTGCTTGTTCAAAATAAGGTCTAGGACCCAGGGCACCACATCATTCACTTTCAAATCTGTATGAAAAAAATAAAGGTGTAGGGAAGGAACTTTGAAAACTGTCCACACCCATTTTAATGAAAATAATGAAAAACCGAATGAACTCAATAGTACGCAGGTGACACCTTAATCTCTGCTTACTTAGGAAGTCACTGGAGTCACTGGGAAAGCAGTAATAGTAGAATAAATAACAGAAATACAGAACCCTCCTCACCCTTCATGAACATGTTTCAGAGGCTGTGGCCAAGAAGAGGTACCATTCACATTGCCTAAGACTCAGGGCAAAACTTGTTTTTTTTTGTTAGGACTCAATTTCTGGAGGAATGGCAAGGTTTAATTTCTACCATATGCTCAGCTTCGTGTACACTACACATCTAAGACTACTCTCACAAAACTAAAACATGTGTTTGCAGGTCTGAGACTGATATACACAGTTGCCTGACTTGAAGCTAGCCTTTTGTCACACTTGTATTTCAATGGGTGCAGAATCTTAGTCCGAAAATAGAATTTCTGTATTTACTGCACGTAAATTTCACTTAATTGTATCAGCTGAAGTTATTTGAAACTACTTGAAATTTGATTTTATAATCCCATTTTCCTGTTCAGGCTTCAAAATGTATTTTAAAAGATTTGTATATTAAAAACCCAAAACTAACTCAACATGGCAAATAAAAAAGAAAAAAACCCAAACAAATACAAAGTCAAGTGGCAGTGAATTACCTAAGAAGCTATTTAAACAGCCCATGAATAAAGTCTTCTGCCCTCTGAGGAGATGGACATGAAGAGGTAAAGTAACTTGTATATAACCACAAACACAAAATCTATCTTGCATGTTTTGTCACAAACCAAACACCACAGAAATGAAGCTAGGATCCAAGTGTTAGTCCAGACATCTCCCAAGCCAGCCCCTACATTAGGAAGGCCTACCTGAAGGAGGGATATATTCCTCCTCTGTGACTGTCCACGCATCCCGTGCAGCCACTGAGCTAGTTCCAACAGCAGCGCTGGTAATAGCTTCACCAACAGTGAACTGCAGCTCTATCTGTTTGGCCTGAAAAGCATTATCAGAGCATCACTCACAGTACTAACTAAGCAAACACCAAAACTTCTGACACTTAATCCACAAAACGAGTCTCTTTCCCAGTCCCAATGAAATCTGCAGTAATATCACCCTTCTGGTGAGCTTCTGAAACTACCTGGCACATGGGACCCACTGAAGTTGATGGAAAATGAGGCAATGCCAAACCATCCAACTTGAATGCTAAAAGCTAAAATTTTCATATTTTTAAAAGTATACCTTTGACAAAGTATTTACTAGTCTCTGCAGAAGCTCAACTTAGTGAAAAGAAAAAATTCGATAGAATGAAAATGAAATAAAGTTAAAATGATGCTGATAGTGATAAGTGAAAATTACTATGGCTTTACTATAATAGGAAGTATTGAAAGAGTCTCCTGTAATTCCATCCAAAAGCTGATCTCTTATAAGATGCAGAAACCTGTTTAATACATTAAAAGAATTCAGATGGTACTTGTTTTGTTTCACTGTCCTCCTTACTGTATTCTCTAAGCGTTCAGGAACAGGATATGCCACTTTCTTGTCAGCACTTATGATCGATTTTATGTTGTAAGAACTGGTTTCCATAACTGCTGAGTACCTTCTAGATAGCTTTTCTTATGCTCTAGAAGCTCTTGGATAATTAAACCCTTAGCTTCCTGCAATCCAAGATAAATATTTCTTTTCAAGTACACCTTTTATAAAGAAAGTTGTAATGTTCCCTTGCAGTTACAGGAGAAAAACATGGCATTCAGAAACATCTTTCAGTGTTTGGGTACACAGTATTCTCAGTATTCTTAGTATTCTAAGTATTGTGATAGGACAAGTGGTTAATGGCTTCAAACTGAGAACTATTAGGAAGAAATTCTTTACTGTGAAGGTGGTGAGGCACTGAAGTAGGTCACCCACAGATGCCCCAGCCCTGGCAGTGTTCAAGGTAAGATTGGATTGGGCTTTAAGAAACTTTGTATAGTGTGAAGCATCCCTGTCCATACCAGAGGGGTTGGAACTAGATCATCTTTAAGGCTCCTTCCAACCCAAACCATTCTATAATTCTATGGTTCTTGCTTGTTTGATCGCACCAGAATTGAAGGAGTCAGCAAAGCATGCCCGTCTGATACTCAACAGCCACTTCTACAATGCAGAATCCTATGTCAGTATCCACAAGGAAGAAAGGTAAAACAACCTGTAAAGAAGAACACTAAAAAAGCTCCTTTTATTTAATTTTGTTATCTGGCATATTGCAATATATATAGAAACTCTGAAGTAATGTGAAAGAATGCAGTGCACTTCAATGATGCATTTAGATGGACAAGAGACACATATATTCCTATAAACTTTTAATTCAAGTGGGTTGCATTAGCTAATGTTAAGTTCAGCAGTATTTATATTACCTACTTTCAGGGTACTTTTGAAGGCCAAAGTACAGGACTAAGGCTTCATTAATATAAGATCTGGAGATTTTATACATAAACTGTACAAAAAAAAAAAAAAAAAAAAAATAAAAATAATAATAAAAAAAAAAATCCATAAGCCTCCTAAAGGGGAATGAGTATTTGTCTCAGACCAAGGCAGAGACCTGGACTATCAAGTTTTAAACTGTGGCATAAAACATTTTACCAGCCCCAAGTCTACCTCTCCTCTCTATTTCAAGGCCATTTTAAAACACCCAGGAGCAGTATATTACAAAAAGTCAACTCCCTTTGTAAATCTGTCTCTAGAGTACATGAAAAGCATCCAAAGAGAAATATTCACTGTAGTATAAAGCATAATACATTGATAGTGTCTCACCTCTACAGAATCCATTAATCCCTGCAGCAGTAGCTTCTGGTGGGGAAAATCTTCATCTCCCACTGGAAAGTAACCTAATGTTTGTATTGCTTGTTCCTTCATCTTAAATACAAACAAAAGAAACCACCATCATATAACCTTCCTGTAAGTCCAGAAGATACACTTTAAACCAACTATTTATCACCCTTGTTGAAGTTTCACTCAAGGTATCAGATGTACAATCAAGTGGTTTACTAGATCGATCAGTGTACCTCTTTTCCAAAGTAGGCAAGAACAAATGTCCTGTTATCTTTGAGGATAATGTGTAGGTGAAAGAAGATACTCCCATTTGTCTTGAATTACAATTAAGACCATTCATATTTTCATCTATTAAGCCCCTAGTTATGACTATAGAAAGTACAAGTGATCAGTGCTAGACAATATTAGAAAGACCCTGATCCAACCCTACTCATTAAAGCCAACAGTCTAATTCCTTTAAAAAACAAGACTGAGTTTGGCAGGTAATACATATACCTAGTGAGTATTCAAGAAATGAATAGGAACATAGGAACGCAGCAAAAATCTTGCCTTATTTGTTTCCTTGCTGGAAGGGATTCGGGCCAGTAGGTTTTCAACAAGTTGCAGCTTTGTAAATCCTGTTCCTTCATTGGGAATTGGCAAAGGGCCATTCCTGCCAATCTCCCCAAGAGCCATACAAGCACCCACCACAAGGAAGGGAGAGGTACTCTGCATAAAAGAACCTACAGGGAAAAGCAAACCAGCATGACTCAGATTTTGTATTATTATTATTATTTAGCAGTGGGCAGGCGTTTGCATTTTACCCGTGCAAGAAGCAAAGCCTTAATCTCCTCTACAACTGATAGGAAGCATTTTGTTAGAAAAAAATTAAAGCAAAAGAAAACGTTGATAGGAATCTAGGCAGTGATACCACTCCTGTTTGTGCTGTGTTGGTCTGCAGGTAACGAAGTCCACCTCAGTCTTGCTGAAATGTCCATACATCTAACCAGATTACACTCTTATAGGCTGTAAATTCTATCACAAAAATTGAACTCAAGATTTTACTATCTACAGGCTGAGAATCTCAGAAAAATCCTCAGCCTGGGGTAGATTGAAAAAAACAACTGTTACATGCAGTAAAATCTTAGGCAGGAAGTTACCTATTGTCTCTGTTGTAGACTTTATAAGTTGTTCTTGTTCCGGCATGACTGAAGTGTTTGGTTGTTCTATGTCATGTAGCTCCATTGTTCTGATTTTCCCTTTGGCCAAGTACCTTCCTACAGTAAATCCCAAGGCCAACAAGGATCCGTGTTGGACCTCCGGGCTCTACAGACAACACCAATAGTGCAAAAAGTCTCATTTTCAAAGTAAGTAACACTGCACAAAGCACCGATTTAAAAACACATATGGGCAAGCCAGATCAGAAGGCACCTGAAGAATGCAGAGCTCTAACACATAATAAAACAACAGAGAGATCGATATTGTTAGTGCTCTCTAATGAATGGAGAACTTTAAGGTTAATTAACAAAACTTAAAAGAAATCCAGGAGGACAGATTAGGAATTTATCACCAGCACTCATATTCCTAAAGCTACCCTTTGGTAGCTAGACTTAAGAAAACCCCAAACTACATTGTCTCTACTCAAAAACCAGACACATGCAGACTAAGGGGACAAAAGGTACTCTTCGGTAAAAAGCAGCAGAGGGTAATTGCCCTACATTTGCATGGCTAAGAATGAGAACACACCTGACCTATGCTGAAGGCAGTGCCTCTACAGTTTGTCAGGCTACAAATCATGAAATGTCAGGAACACTGATTTTTCCAATGCTGGGTTGGTGCTAGAACTATTTAA
This sequence comes from Sitta carolinensis, assembly GCA_032173965.1. Taxonomy (NCBI): domain Eukaryota; kingdom Metazoa; phylum Chordata; class Aves; order Passeriformes; family Sittidae; genus Sitta; species Sitta carolinensis. The sequence goes on from CM063313.1 coordinate 55,364,337, forward strand.
TGACCATGTTTATTCCTACAAGTGAATCCTAGCATAAGGATTTTGTGGAGAAAACAAGGCTATGAGACTCAAATGCTACCTAACTGAAATAAAAAAACAGAAAAACAACAAAGGGAAGGGTGCAGGGACTTAATCTTGGATTAGGTCATATCTCTTGTTTTTTAACTCTACAAATGCTACACTGGTGCAATTGTACTGCCAGAATGGGATCCTCAACCTAGCCTGGCCACCAGGGACTTTTTGTGGTCTCACTGCAGCAAAGCCAGCAGAAAATGGATTCTTCCCCCATCTCCACTTTAGTTATCTATTCATACTGCAGTCTTTACTGACACACTAGGATCACCACCACCCCTAGCTGTACAGATTCAAGTAGTTCTGTACAGTAGCAGCAAGTCAGAGATTTACCTGACTCAGACTCACAAAGGCACGGGAACTCCCTACTTTTTTTTTTTTTCCTTTCACAGTCCACATGGGTGAGTGGGGCTGAAAGCAGCAGCAGGGGGTGGGGACCCATCTATACTGGCTTCATGACTGTGCCCTACACAAAACTGAGCAATGACATGGCTTTGGCTCACAGGCAGAGGTTTCACTGATTCAAAATAAATCATGTTTGTTAATTACAGCAAAGCAATCAGTACTTCTTGTCAGCCTGTTACCTGCAATGTAAAATGCTGGCCCTTTAAGTCCTTCAGGGAGACTGATAGAAAAACATTTTGGGGAAATAGAACCTAGAAATGCTACTCCTTTCCCTCCCAAGCAGGATTCAAGACACACTAGGACAGAAATCAGACCAATTTGTTTTCAGGACTCCCTTTTCACGCTTGCAGTGGCAAATGGAGAAATAAGGATAATGGGAGGCAAAAGGAGCTGCTGGAAAAGGGAAGGCAGGCAAACCCAGCATGTAAAGACACAGCTGTGGAGGGCTGCTAAGCAGTCCATGTGGGGCAAGAGGGAAGGCATGGCCCTAACACAGCACAAGATCCCGAGGCGGTGAGGACCCAGGAAGCAGCTATGGCTAAGGAAGGGATGAGTTGAACATTTAACAAGTTAAAAATTTTCTCGATTCTATGAGTGCTCAGGAATAAGGAATAGGTAAACAGTTTGAGGTAGGAAGTGTGATCCATTACTCACTCAATGGGATGTGACTATTTAGCTGGCTAAAACTAATTTAGCTGGTTAAATAAATGATGGTGCTTTGCTTGGGACATGCCTCTATGAAATCCTCCTACTGACCTTAACAGCTTCTGCAATTATTTTATTTAAAGATCCGTTGCACTCACCTACAACAAAAACCCCTTCTCACCATCCATCTGGAAGTCAGTTAATTTTACACCCAGATTAAGGTTAATACATCCTGGACACATGGTGAGATTTCAATATCCAATCAGTTACATGACAGGAGAAAAAACAAAAAGCAGACAAAGGAAGGTAGTTACATGGCTGTCTTTTGTCATCTTGATTAGTTGCTCCAAGGACGCCCTAAGCTCATCTCCAGACATGGTGGACAGCACTACGGAATAAAACAGGGCTGCAAGCTCACGCATTTCCTCCTTGTTAGTGTTCATCAGGTTCTGTGGGAGTTTAGAAAAAAATAAACCATGAAATATGGAAGCAGCTTCTTACCCAGACAGTTCATAAAGAACTTCAATATACAAAGACAATTGTCATGGAGATACACAAATAGTTTTTAATTCAGAAAGCACTCTTTAAACCACCAGCATTACCACTTAATAAGAAACAAAGCCCTCAATTCAACAAAGCATTCATTACACACTGAGCATTTTGGAGAAAGAAGACCACTAGCCACAAGAGGGCCACCCACCAGTTCTGTGTCAAAACACGCAGACCAAATTCTTATATAAAGGCTGAATTTGTCTTCAGCTAAGAGCTTCCAGGTTTTCCATTCACACTGTGCTAAAAAAACCCACCCCCTAAACCACTTCTGTCCCAGAGCTGCTGGAGGCTTTCATACCCTTCTTATAAATCAATGTGAAAAAAAAACCCTCAAGAGGGCTAACCATTCAAATCCAACCATGACAAAAAAAAAAAAAAATCACAGTTCTCAAAACATTACCCAGCTCGTACCTGAGATCTTGTATTGTCTAAATAAGTTATTAAAATTTGTATTTTGGAAGCTTCAGGTACTTTGTTATTACATAATCTTACCTCTACCAGCAATTGAATGTATAATGCAACATACTCCCATGAAAAATTCATACTCAAATCTTTGAATCCCTTGGGCCACCACAAAGAAATCAAAATGAGCCACGCAAACAAACAAGAAATGATCTGTCAGGATCATGAAATGTAATGTTAACTTCAACCTAACATCAGATCACATATCTAACTCCTAACAAACCCCTCAATCTGTTTGTTTCACTTGGCAAGGCAAAAACACAAGAAATATGATTTACAACACTATTTCTGAACATGTACTATCAATAACTATCCCTAGAAGCTTAATTCTGCAAAAGGACTCTAGGTGAAGGATAAAGAATAGCTTTCTAAAAATGATGATAAATACTGAAAAGGGGAATGTTTTTAAGTATTCTCCTGTGTGGTTCATACCTCCACATAAATGAGAAGTGATAACCTGCATACAGTGCAATGCAGCAGAGATAGCATCAGGGGAAACTATTAGAACACATTCTAACATTTTTTAACCTTGACCAAGTATTTGTTTCTGCCAGATTGCCCCAGTGGAAGCAATGACAACCTGTAAGACCTTCAAAAATCCTAGATGTTTGAGGCAAACCATTAAAAAGCAGAGCCGCCTGAGAAAAGAATCTAGGTGAAGTTGATTATTGGCTTATTTCCAAGCAGACTCCAGCATACAGCATTTTTTTGTCTGGAGCTAATAAAAAGAAAAAAAAAACATCTCCACAGAAAGGTCTCTAAAAAACAACTAGGGATGTAATTAGTCTCATCTTCTAAATTAGAAGTCTCCCCACTGAAACATTCACACTGTCAAAAATGTACAGAATTTTGTCTTCAGTTTTCTTCTGTAGAGAAAAAATGGATGACTATAACAACAGGATAGATAACAGACTACCTAGAATATGTAAGTGAATGAACAAAAACAGTAATACAAAAGAACAAAATAATAATTCTCCCCATTCTGGTACATACAACATTTTATGATGCGTGGACTGTGAGCAGAAATACCAGATTTTAAAATCAAGTGTTTATTTGGAAATAATACTCTGTTTCACCATGGGAAATGTGCCAGATTTTGCTAATGCCAAATTCCATCCACTACCCAGAAAAACACCAAAAAAAGGGGTTTTCACAATACCTTAATCCAATCAATTTTGTCTACGAATCTGGTGGCTAGTTTTTCTGGATACACTGAAACAACTTCTAGAAGACAATACATGACAGGCAAACCTAAACAACAATTAAAGAACCAGGTTATTAAACAACTCCAGTATTTACAACAATGTAACATCCAGTACTAAAAAGAGGTAAAGAAGTATCAGGCATTTCAGGCATTTTTTTGTAATTCACTAGGAATAACAAACAATACAGAATAATAGGGGATAATATTTCTCACACATATTAGGGAAACTAATAAAAGCAAACACTCTAGTAATAATTCATTCAAAATACATTCAAATGTTTTAGACTACACTTGTGGCAGTTAGGCTATTATCACTGGTGAGGAAGCTGTTATATACAATGTCTTCAAATTTTACACTATTATGTCAACTGATGCTGAAATTTTACCGCCATGCTTTCTCCTACCTACAAAATAGCACAGAAGAAAACAAGTTTAAACAAGTTTAAACTTTAAATAGTATATAGTCTGTGTTTCAACACTGATTAAAGCCAAGTTCAAAACACAAGACAATTCATTTCTATTTAGAGAAGACATTTATTTCTTCAGGATACTGCTGCACACAGCTTACCTCCTACTCCAGCTAAGAGCTGCTGAAGAAGGCCAATATATATATATACAGGGTTGGTTTCTGCACTTTTTGAAGAGGAGGAGGAGGAAGAGGAAGATAAGTGGTTGCCAGACATGAGGTTTCTTATGTAACGGCCAATGGCTGGAGCATGATCTTGCATATCTGCCAAGCTCTGTGAGGTTGGCACCACACCAGCACTGTGAGCAAGACACATCCGCAGATAGAGAACTATCTAAATAGAGAAGACAAAAACAGGATCCTGAATGCATAAGCACTTGAAAAACCATGCAGGAGACAAAAGAGCAGAGAATATGCTGTATTCAACATAACCAAAATGGAAGTTTTTTCTTTTATTGAATATAGACAGAAGTGTTAGTATAGAGACAGGAACAAATGCGAAGTGTAGCAAACCTTAGGATCACTTTCTGCAATAGGCCTGACAACCCTACATCACTCTCTAAAGACAAAATCATATGCAGACTTTTGGTTTATCATCAGCTGATGTAATTCCTTGCAGGAGTTCAGCCTGTACCCTATACCAATTTGGCATGTGGACAAATGTAACCCAACACATTGCTAATGCAGACCTTGCTTCCCGTCCTAGTTTGTGTCTACGGATCATTGAAGCTGAGATTCTGTTAGGAAAAGAGCCCCAAGGAGCATAATGGGACCTCTGCACAGGACTGTCTGTCTGGTATCTAATGCTATTCCATTACAGATGCTGAAGAAAGCAGTGGAGCAACCATTCCAGGAACATTCCACCCAAACACACTCACGAAAATCTTACTCACACTGCCGTTTAAGGACAAAGGATGGAGAGTTAATCCCAACATCTATTTTGAAGAATTTTAGAATGTAGGGTGACTTACGGTACCTGTTACCTTACACTTACGCTATTTTACAGGTATCTTAAGCTGTCCTCTAGATAAACAGTAGAAGTAAAACCAGACAATTACCTCTCCAAATGTGGCAGGATTAAAAGGCAGCACTGCGGTTCCAGTCATATATTTAGCTGGAGTTTTCATTCGGTGAGTGGCCTAAACAACAGAATATATTCAGTGGAACATTCAGACACATAATAGCAGAGATGTTGGAAACCTCAGTGAAATTTTGCTGATGTGACTATGTTAATCCTCCACTTAGAAACTGAAAATGTGTAACAGCTCTGTAATAAAAAGGGCATAGTGCACTTGGTAATAGTAAGGTTGATCTACTGTACATCACTTCAGAAAGTGGAAACTCTGAATGCACGAGAGGGAATAGCAGGGAAGGCTGGAGAAGTACAACATTCCTTCTTCCTTTCAGGAAACAAAGCAGCACAGAGTTTAAAAGTAAAGCAGTTCATAAACCTACAAACTCTGACCCTCCCCACTCACAGACAGCCAGAAAGCTTTAAAATGGCAGCTCTGACTGGAGAGGCTGCAGAGCAGCCAGGCTTCCCCAGTACTGCAAGGTGGGTGCCCTCTGCCAGCCAAGTCCAGAGAGCCTCCTAGACTGAGAGAGACTCAGAGGGAATCTCTCTACCTGCTATGTGGAAGGCTGCAGCAGAAAGTGGGCAACTTCTTTCCATGTAAATGTTAGCTTTGACAAGCAGGAGTATGCCAGCAGAAAAACATCCAAACAGGAGGTTTTAAGTGATATCCACTGCAAATGTTGCAGAAAAGCAATATGTGTATACTAAACAGGAAACATGCAACATCAATGGTAGGGCTTGATTCAGTCAGGCAACTTTGTACTTGAGTAAACACACAAGGCAATTGCAGAAGACAATAGATCCTTTCTCTTAACACACTGTGATCTTTTGCAGTGCTACTTTCAATGACATACAGAATTATTACAGAAAACTTGATTTAGTGAACAGAAAGTGACTCCCTTGAAGAATCATTTCCGACCCATACCCAGTAGACTGGGTCCTACTCTTTCACATATATTTTTCTTTTTAGAAGGAGAAAAGGACCATGCTAAATCATGCATTTTTCATCTCAGCCAACTGTACCAAGCAATGCATACGGACTTCTCAAACGTCTCCAAAAGTCACAGATTATTAATCATATGTGAAAAATTACACTTTAAGATAACTAAACAAATAATTATACCTCTAGGATTTTTAATACACCTTCAGAACATGTAGAGATCAGAAAGTGCTCAAAAATTTTAATTCCCACATGACTGAGGGACTCTTGCTTTTGTCAGTAATGATTAAACTACACTGATCCATAATTATTCAGTGACATTATAAATGTTAAGGAAAATTTTAGAACTAACTTCAGGGGGACAGAATTTAAGAGTTATTTAAAACTCAATCTAGGTTTCTTAATATTTTTATATCTACTTAAATAATCTGGACAAAAAGCAAATTTTCCCATAAAATTTCAAATAGTTCAGAGTATTAGCAGAGTACAACACCATCAGGGCACACATTTCCCAAACAATCTCTCAGGTATAAGCGTTCTGCTATCACAGATCTCTTGCAAAATCACATGTGCTTCAACATTACATACTTCTGACTCGTTTTAAAAAGTAGGCTCTCAAAGGAGAAAATATTGTCAGTGACTCCCCACATCTTCTTTATTTCTTATAAGCCTAGCAGAGCTACTATACACAGAAGTGCGTAACACACAATATTTTAGCACTTCTCCAGATAAGCTCTGAGTGCAAACAGCTGAGTGGTAACAGCATGAGTAAAAACTGAGTGGTACAATTTTCGGTGCATCATTCTATTAAACTCGTGAAAGGCTATTTACATGGCTGTTATTCCACAAATTGCAATGAAAATGAAAAATTAAGCCTTTAAGTCAACGAATCAGTCTTCTTCACTTGTCCTAGTATCTCCTTTCCTAGCCTAGGATTTTTTCTTTTGTTTATGTACATTATTGTTCACTGGGCCAAATAAAAAGTAGTCTTCTTGAACCTTCAGGAACTATGTTTGTGAAACATGCTGGATTATAATCCTTGAAAACTGGATTCTTCATTCCATTTATCATCTCCACAAATTGCAAGATAGCAAAACATTCCCTTTGTTAGAAGATCTGCTTCACTAAACATCTGGATCTCTTGCAATTGCTGTCAGCAGAAAGTGATGACAAGTGGTAATCTTGGCAATGAAATACTAATTGTGGTCCTTACTTTGATTTTCACTAACTTTATTCCTTGGGGCAGCTGTAGGAAACAGACACAGGGAAGGCGAGACCACACATATCCCATGCCTGAGTATCATGCATCTATTTGTCATTTCCCATGACAGAAGCACTGTACCTTATCTTGAATGTAATGAACCATTTCAGGGAAGGAAGGCATCTGCTTTCCAGAACTCTCCTTTTCATTTTTTCCAGAAAATGTTCTCAGTACCCGCTGGGCTTCTCCATGTACCTCCTCCCGCCTTTCAGAAGGAAAAATGAAAGACATTACTTTCACAGAACGAACAGCCTCTAACGAGCAATAAGATGTGCTGGGAAGCTGGGGGAGAGAACAGTTTATAAATGAGATGTGGGGAGTATTTTTTGAAAAACAGGGAGAAAAAAAATCTTCAACTCGACTTTTAATATTTGTTTATGTTAGAGACAATAAAGAAAAAGGGATAGTACTGGGTGCTCTTCGCAAAACTGTCTGGATGAGCTCACTTCTGTTCCTCTTAATTCTTCTCATGTTCACCATCCGTTCCTTGTTCCCACATCCTTGTTTTCCTCTCCGCTACTTCTCCCTATCACTTCCTATAGTCAAGCTTCAGCTGCCACCTACCAGATTTATCATTATCAAGATAATGATAACTACTCCTGAAACAGTGCTGACACTGCAATGACAGAACTGGTTGTTTCGACTGATCAGTTTAACTTTCCTTAGTAACATAATAGCAATTCTCATCAAAAATTTAGGAATTAAAGTAAGTTGGGAAAAAAACCCCACCACTTATACTTCAGTAACAGAAAACAACAAATTAAATAATTACTGTAGTTTAACAAGTCACCTACTCCTCAGCAGAGAGTGGTACCTCTCAAAACTGCATGCTCACCCCTCTGCAAACACAAGCTAAAAACAGACCGAGAATTTGCCAGGAAAAAATAATTTCTAGACACTGTAGAAGCGACGTCAGTTAATGCATTTTTACTTCTCCAATTGCAACTGATCATTAATATGAAGCACCTTAGTGACTGCAGGTCAGCTGAAACAAAAAAAAAAACAATCTAAAGACTGTCACTGGGTACAGTAACTGCTCTCCACAGAAATGTCGAGAACATGAAGTTTGATTTCCAAATTACAACATTTAATTTTCTTGGAGTTATTTATGTGTGAACTTACACACACACAGATACATGTATTCATAGTAAATGCTAATATATATTGAATGTATATACATGTCTGTGTGCATATGCATATATATCTAGATATACAAATATACATTCATATATCTATGAGAAAATAATTTATAAAGGAAAACAACTTACGGGTCTCCTGCAGCTAACAGGAGTAAGTATCTGGAAGGAATATGATCTGGAGGGAACACTGTGCTAGCAAATTTTACAGCCACTTGACGTACTTGAACTTCAGGCTTAAAGGGAAAAGACACAAACGTGGTTGAATTTTAAACGACAGCAGTAATGACTTTCACTCATCACTTGAATATCATCAGTCATTTCTTTTGACCTCTGCTACCAACATGATTCAAAAAGTTTAAACATTTTGAGACACTACTCATGCTTACACTTCATAGGGCAGGAGATAAGGCAAAGAAAAGGAAACTTCTCATATGTATACACAAGTGGGGAATTAAGTATTTAATTAAACACATGCATGCTTTGGGGAACCATACGAATTGTTGAAAAACTGAACTCCCCCATACAGGCAGTTTTGAAATGAAACTGACATGTATCACCTCTCCACAGAAAACAGAGCTATGCTTAGGAGCAGCATAGCCAGTGATGGGAAAGAGACATCAGCTCAGGGTGGTCATTCTGTCTGTAAGGTACAGATAGTCTCAAAAAGGTACTGCCTAGAGATTTAGATCCCTTGAGGAAAGGCGTTATCAGCATGAAAATTACCCTTCACACTAGAAATACATACACCTCCACAGTCAGCCTGAGTACCCATGCAAAACAGTGTATACAACAATCCCTCCTTCTGAGAGTCCAGACTTCTGGTGTATTCTGAACACAAACAAGGTACTCAAAGTATGAGTAACTCAAGTCTGGTTTAGTCTAGACTAGTGTCTCAAGGCTGAGCTCCTGGAGAGGTTCACAGGTGCCTTGTGATATCACACAGCCTGCTGAAACCCCACACAGCAGTGAAAAATCTTTCTACCCATTTCTCAATGTCCCAAAGTGTTTCAGAAGACTGTCCTTGAAGCATGTACTTCTCAAAGTTTTCTAGAGAGAAGAGCATGAGAAACATACAATGCAACTGAAATGGATTTTTTTTTCTAAACAGAACACAAAGAGAACTGCAGTGTTACCTTCCTTGCAGTCACCAAGCCATGTTAAAAATATTTTATCTGAGCATACACACCCTTGCCTTCTCCCAGACAGGCCAATATACTCATTAAGAAAAGGAAGGTATGCTCCAGAAGTATCTAACACGAAGTGTCAGGAAACAGGAGGACAATTATTTGCTCTTTTTTAAGGTACACAATTTTGATTTCACTGAAAATACCTTTATTAAGTAAGAAGCTACGAGAGCTTCCATTAGGGTACGCTGGGCTCCTTCCAAGTTACTATATGCTCCAACCATCATAGACAATGCCTCTTGAATGGCAAGCCTAGTATCAGCATCTTCCTGCAGTAAAAAAACAAGGGGTTTCACTTTACAATGTGTAATGTCAAGAACTGAGCACAATCAGAAGAAAACAATAATGATTTCCCAAAGCCCCATCAGCACCCACCTTGCATAAGGCTTCAAAAAACTGCTGTACCAGCGCTATATCCTTGGTAAAGAGCTGAGGCATTCGGCTGAAACAAGATATTTTAATCCATGAAGCTTTTGGGCTTTTATATTGAAATGCTTCACATTTCATTGGTCTTTCCCTCATTCCAAATTTTAAGTGTCAATTAGAGCCAGTACAGAAAGTTTGCTCTATCTTAGCCATATCCACCATAAAGCAGCACATTCTCCCTCCCTTAACACAGTTTGGAAAGTGAGACATTTTACGGACAATCACTTAGATCACCAGCACATGACTAAACATACCACTTGCCTAGCTTCATGCACTCTGGTGTTTGCTGTACATTCCTTATATTTATAGTCCTGGCAATCCAGAATGCAGAACCATTTCTTAAATTCTGTGCATAATTTGTGAGCTGCCATCAATCACTGCTAGAGAAGCTATCAGCTAAAAACATATTTCTTTTTACATCTCTGGAATTGTCACAAGAAGAACGCTTTTCTCTGCACCATGAAGTCAACTGCAAAATTGGCAGGTGGCATAAAGCTTGCTGCTGATAAATTAACTGATTACTCTGGAAAAGTTTTTCAATGTCCCATTGCTTAAATGATGCTTCAGTTACCTGGAAAGTTTTCCAACTGCTGAATATGCCATTGATAGCAGTTTTGAATCCTTGAATAATAAAACAACAAAAAGAATTTAGCAAAACTAGAAATACATACAGGTATACCTCTTATATACAAATATTTACTTTAAATCCTGTCTTCAAATTGCTTAAGCAATGAAAAAAGAATTCTAAAATATAAAATATTTCTACCCAAGATAAAACCATTATATAGAAAACAAAGGGAGCATACTTTTGTCTAAGAAACAGAGGAACTGCAAATTGTGGCAAAACGTAAATCTCTCTTCTGGTCTCAGCTAACTACATTTTAGCTCAAGAGGATCAAAAAAGGAGACTCAGTGAGTATATAGTAACCAGGGACAGAAACCTTCCACTAGCTCTGAACAGCAGCTGCAAACAGAAGAATCTATTTGCACAAGGCATTTGCACATGACCAGTACACCACATTTATACATAGGGGGCTTACTTCCTTTTTCATTCCCTTCCCAATGGCAGGGTGTCCCATGCATTCAAATGCCAATTCAGGCCAGAAGGTCATATTCAAAGTTCAAATGAAGCAGCAAGAAGTTAAAAGCTGCAGAAGAGGTGATCTACAACACCTGCCCTTTCTAAGTTACATGTAGGAGTATCGTGAGGAATTTGACTTTTGAAATGGCACTGGAAACACCTTGTCAGGACAGACTGGCACTTGCAGTTCTCTTTGGTAACACCCTTCCCATAGTAATTCCATCTCTGGATAGATATGATGGAATATATAACAAGTAGGCTTATCCAGATGCTTAACACAATGGATAAACATCTAGAGTTGAGGTCCTTGTGTGCTCCTGAAGGTAGCAGCTAGGTACTACCTCGACTTCTCTCTTTATATTACTAACACTATTGTTTCCTGCAATTTTGCAATTCATGCCCAAACATGTATCTATAGGTGTTAAATAAATAAAACAGTTTTCCTGTACAACATTTTAAAGTATTTGCTTCTCTTCCAACAAAATTCTTAAAAGGTATCCTCTGGCAGCCTCTCAAGCAAACACAAAAAAAAACCCAACTCAGTTTCCATCATAAATTTATCTTTAGCTCATATTCACATGAAGAATCATAGTAAATAATTTTTCATCTTACCTCTTTATATTCATTGATCAGCTTTGTAAGCCCATTTAAAAGCATTGGACCTAAGGGCTTTATTTTACTCTCTGGACAACTGCAATTAGAGAAAACAACAAAATATTATCTTCTGAAAAGGACCTTCTCTAGTATCACTTCTTTTGACAGCATTAAAATGAGAAATTACAACTTACTGTGTGCAAGAACAGACAAACTGAGCTTTCAGGATTAAGTAAAAATAAAACCCTACTTTCTCTGAGTTTTAGTACTCGTTACTTCAGTTATGTCTTCATTAAACAAAGTGGCTCCTAAGCAGATAGCTAAAAAAACTTTGTGCTCTCTGAACTACTTACATGATACAGATATGATGCACAAACTGCAAAGACAGACTTCTCAGTTTTGCATTCGTGTTTGCACCGAAGAGTCCATCATATACCACCTGACCAAAATGAAGGAGCATATTAGAGTGTGTCTGGCTTCGCTTTCAAAGATTTTCATTGCCCCTCTTCTTTAAACACTGTCATCAGTTGATGCCTTAAGTTTCCCCTTCACATGAAGGGAAAACTCAATTTGCAAAGATATCTAATGGCTTTATGTTCTACTTTGCAGAAGCTCCAGAATTACATCATGCAATCCAGACCTACAGGACATGACACACTTGGACATCCCTTCCAGTCTGGAGATTGGGTCTATATTGTGGTGCAACAGTGATCCTCTACAAGCCAAGTGGAGAGAACCATTCCAAGTTCTGCTGACCACCCTGACTGCAGTCAAAGCTGCTGGCAAAGGACCCTGGATTCACTACTCCAGGGTAAAAAAGGCTTCTGCTTCTGAAACAACTGTAAAAACAGAGACTGATGCAGATGAAAACGTGCTTTAAATGATGCCTATTCTGTGCCCAGGGAACTGTTCACAATAATAATTCTTTTTTGCATGATACTCAATTGTGCAAGACATTACTGCTGTTAGATGTTTATTACTGTTTATTATTGCTTATTATTATTATTGTTAAATATTTATCAATTATTATATATTTACTGGGTTTAGATGTTTATCTAGTGTTAGATATTTATTTACTATTCGATACTTATCTCTTGTTAGATGTTTATTTTAGATTGTTAGGTGCTTGTATTTAGAATAGAGACTCAACAAGATAAAGGCCTTGTTGAGCCTCTAAAGGGGGGAAATGATGCCTTAAGTTTCAGCTTTTTAGATTCTGTGCTGTTTTAGTGTGTAGTTTTGGGTTTCATATTAAGTGCTACTAAGCTCTCTTCACAGAGAAGACAGACAAAACAATTCCTTTTCTAGTTGGGTGTCAAGGACAACTGATACAACTTTCAGGCCCAAGAACAAAAACAACAGTGAAGTAAGAAGAAAAAACGAGGATGGAGCTTCATAACCTGAAGCTATAAATGGACAATTTACTCCAATATGCTAATGGACCATAACTTATAAAAGTATGAGACTTCGTGATCAGGCATCCATTTTGGGGTTGATCTTGGGTGTGGCTCTTGTACTGCCCAGGTGTACCAACTGAGGCCTTGTAATAAATACCTACTTTATCCTTTTGCTCTGTCTAGTGTCAGTTCCAGGTCAGCCTCTAGAAGGCATCACAGTGACAGTGCTTCCTGCTTCTAAGTACTGGAGGAACTATACCATCAAACTGATTAGGAAGAGCAGCTTTGGAAAATAAGCATCACCTGAATGTTAGCGGGGAACATTTCTGCCGCTTGCCGGGATCGTAGAAGATGAGGAACTATCTTTAATTTAACACGGGTGCTGACTGACTCTCGTTTCATTTCTGGTTTCAGAACAGATCCCTGTCAGAAACAGAGATGAAATAGTGAATCTCTGGACACCAGTAAACTACTTTCTGCCGTAAATCAGAACACACTGGCACAGAGAAAAAAATATTCAAATAGGATAAATATTCATTGAAATCAGGTATCAAAGGAAGTAATAGATTTAATACATATATATTTTTTTAAATAAAATAAGACAACTAAAATTACTGCATCAGCAATTAAGAAGATAGACAACTCTGAAGGTAAATCTTACCTCCTTGGTTTTCAGTGGTATATCCCCAAGATACACTTTATACATTTTGTTGATGATTGCAGGATTGTTCCAGTCAATTAAACTTCAGGGAAAAAACCACATTGAACACCAACATGTTATGAATCTGACCACTGACTACTTAACATACAGTATTTTGCATCATATTCATATTATTCCCAAAATTTACATAGAACTCACTCGGTTTACTTCTAACCACATCCACATAATATATAATCATAAAGAATGTCAACTAATTACACTTTAACAATTTCTGACAACATGATATCAATTAATTTGCTAGAAACCATGCTCCCTTCTCTCCCACTATATAAGACATACAGACCACAGTAATCTACCAATTGACTATCAAACAACCTGTGAACTAGCATATTTTTCTCATAAAAGACATTCAACATTTCATATTGACCACACGGTTATTTTTCTTTCTGGGCAAAGAATTACAACTCAGAAGGAAAGATGAGACAAGCAGCAAAGGAGAGATCAGCTTCCTTAATCAGACTTCATCATTCAATAGAACCATCTCCCCTGTCATGACTGAGGCCTACTCAGTTGTAGAAGGTTCTGCATTACTAATCTGACTCTATGTTAAATAGTCCTACAGAAGCCATCTAGACATTTCAAAGATGTGCTTGTCTTGCTCCAACCTCCTACATGAGCCAGCAAATATCCCACTGTCAAAGTCTCAGCAAACAGTATCAACGGCCATTACTCTGGCTCCTTGAAGAGGTAAAGACAGAAGCATTGTCTTTAGATGACAAAGGCTGAACAGCAGGTAAGCAAAAGTTTCAGTAACAACAACAGCATTTGTCAAAATTTCTAGAATATGATCCATTTCACAATTAGTCTCTTCACTCTCCTAATAAATTAAATGAAAGTATACTTTTCTGGGACTAATTTACTAAAGCCTTACTGACAATTGATAATCCACAGAGGGCAATGCGGAAATGACGATTATTCTTTAGGATTTGGTAAGAAAATGGCTCAAAAGTGACAGCAAAAAAGATCAAACCCACACACCTAAAGCTGTCAGCTCTGGAGCCAAGTGACATTTCCAGCTGCAAGACTGCAAATCACACCATTCCCACCCCAGTGGGAACACATGGCAGCTTCACAGATATACAGGGGACTTCAGCGCTACTCACCTCAAATACAGCCTCTCTGGAGCAGTACAGCTCCAGCTCATTGCAGCTACTATTTACCTTAGTAGGTAAGTAACTTATAAGAAACTTATAAGTAACTTAACTTATAAGTTTCAGGAATATTTAACACCATCTTTTCCTAACATCAAGACCTTACCTTTGCTTGCTCTTTAGTTCAAGGTCTGCTGCAGTGGCAACACTGTGTCTTGTATCACTGGAAGCTACAACCAGGTGTATAACAGCTTCAAGTTCGGGCACTTGCTCAGCTTCAATGAACTTCACTATCCCCAGTTTACACTGTTCAACACCAAGGAAAGACAGTGTTACTGACAAGAAAGCAGATATTACAGTAACTGTAGCAGCTCAGCAGTCTGAAATCATGGGTCCTGCTTGCTGAAGGAGAAGTTCATGTGCTCTCCATCTCTTAGTTTGCATCCAGCCAAAGTCACCTGCACTGAAGTACCAGCATTACCATTATGGGATATTGTGTTACACCACTGCCAGAAACAGATGCTTCAGAAACAGAAGACACTGTTGCAACCTTTGGGAGCAAAACACAAGTGCAGGCTACGGTCATGAGTGCCTCCTAATCACCTTCCTCCCCATACCACCACCACAAAATTCCTTAAGCCATCATGCAAAATCCCTCAATAAATTCCCTCAGGGCAACTAAAGACCTGTCAGAATCAGTTACATATTTTCACTCTGGCTTTCCATTCCTCCATCCACAACTGTCCCCATTACCACCCACAGTTCACCAAAGACCAGCCCCACAGCTCTAAATACCTGTTCTAGTAGCTCTGGTGTCCACGGGCTATCTCCAATTACCCTTTTGGCTGCATAAAAGCTCATCCCTGGAGGTGGCTGAGGGATTCCAGGACTTCCCATGCTACTTGAAGACCCCTGGGCTGAGGGCAGATTTTGTCGACTTTGAGATTCATTCAGGACAAACCTAAGCAGCCAGGGAAAGACTTTCATTAGAGCCTTTTCCAAACCACATTACCAGCTGAATTAGATTCTGGAATTGAGAAAGACATGTAACTTGTCCAAGTTGATTATTTTTCTTTAAGTAATCCCATGACTTTAACAGAAGACAGAATTTGAGGCTCTGCTACCAATTATCCCAACATATTCTCCAAGAGCCATAACAATGTCATTGTAAATAAAAACAAACTTCAGTTAGAAAAGGGAAGGGTCCACTGGCATTTCCAGAGTCCTTAGCTTACAAACCAGTAAAAACTGTATCTTTTCTATTAGAAGTAAATACTCATGCATTAGTACACTCAAGAAACTCATCCTAAAAACTCCAGTAACATTTTTATGATTTCTATGAAAAACACAATCCTAACAAGGGAAACAATGAAGCATATGCAACACAACTGGCAGGAAACAAATCCTGATATGGAAAAAATAAATAAATGAGATATTGTCTTGGAAAATGGCAGTTTTAGTACTGGGCAGAGAAGGAAAGACAAAATATAAAGAAGTTTACAGAGACTGCTGTTTTGTACGACAAGCTAGTCCAGCTGCTCTGTGCTCATCTCCATGCTTTCATAAAAGCCACTCCACCTCTCCATGTATCTTTGGAAGCTGGCCAAATGGCCTCAAAATTGCAGTGCAGGGACCAACAGCCAGTCACCCGTTTTGCATTCAGCACACAGGCAACAAAAAGAGGTAAACAATCTCAACAATAAGGATTCATTCCAAGTCTCGTTAGTTACAACTTTTAACACTTTATTATGATCTTTAAGCCCAGAAGTTAAGATTTCTGGTTGCTTTATTGCAGCAAACTGGTAAGGCTAATTCACAAGTGGGCAATGACAGACCGAGTTCTAACAAGCATAAATTAGCTGTAAACCACTGCAAACAGCCTCACCCCAGGGAGCAAGACTTTGAGAGACAGACATAGGAGACCACAGACTAGCTCAAGACACTCTCTACACCCTTTGGAAAGAAATTTAAAACCTTCATTTCCTACTTTCAGTGTCTCTTTGAGTGTTTTCTCAGAGGTCTCTTCCAAATTAAATTATTCTGTGATTTAAAACCTCAGAGCATTAAAGCATGGAAGTGAGTGAAGTCTCAGTGGAAAGCCCAAGGACTTCATTTGTTGAAGCTACAGCCATGGATGAAGCTAAGAGCAATTACTCTGGGCCAACTGAAGAGTGTGAATCAGGAACAGAAGAAAAGGCAATTGAAACTGTAAGCTGCAAAATCCTGTACATTCAAAAAGGGGAGTAGACCCTGAATTATATGATGGGGTGTGTGGCCTCCAACAAACCTACATGGAGAAAGATCATGTGCTCGCTGTTTGAAATTCCTTCCTTTAGGTTAATCCACACAGATAAGCAAGAGTTATGAGTTCAAAAAAAGTCACAATGACACCAATCCTATCAGACTTTTATTCCCAGAGAAAACAGAAACGTGTTCTACCATCAAATTATTTCTGTTTTCTTTCAAAGCAAAAGTTCTCCTAACAATAGACAGATAAAAACAATTTGTGGAAAACACATTTTGAGAAAGTATTGATTTTAGACACTAGAATGTTCCTAACAAGCAGTGATCAGTAAATTCAAGTGGGTCTGTACATTCTTCTTGCTTTCAAAAACAATGTTCACACTAAGACAACATCATTGCAGTTTGAGCATTTTTCACCAGAGACAGATGAAAGAAATCTTGTTCAAAGGTTCAACTTCTGGAAAGCATAAGTTTTTAGAGATTATTCTTGCTTATGACCTCAGAGGAATAACCCTTAAAACTCAACTGCAGAACGACAAGCACACATTTTTTCAGGCTTCTATTTGAAAGAGTTGGCTATTTAACAGATAGCTCACATGTCTCATGTTTCACTTTGATCTCAAAAGAGGTTAAAGGCAGAATTATGCAACACCTAATAAAGCAGAAAAGAGATGTTATGTAAAATAAGAAAGAGGATGATCTGGTTCTTAAAATTATCAACTTCTTTTGTACCTTTCCATTGGTTTCATTCAAGCTAGGAAGTAACAGCATACTTTAAATGAGTTTTCAAGGGTGTAGTTTCTACTGTTTCACACATAAAGAACACATCAATGCTAGAGAAGACTGGTATCAACTCACCCATAAGGCATAAGAAGAACATCCAACATAAAGTCCAAAAGCAGCTGTACAGTCTTTGGTTTTTCAGCAAGATTAAACGGAGAAGCTGCTGCTTTCAGTGGTTCAGCAGGGTATTTCATGTGAAAAAGGGTTGGTATTAGAAGATGCATTAGGCTGAAAAACAATTACATTTACTGCAACCATTTAAAAAAAACACACCTGTTCACTTACAACATACAAAAGAGAAACCTTTTACAACAAACCTGGTCCTTAATAGCAAAAAAAAAAAATCTTAAGAAAAGATAAACATATTCACAATCCAGTGGCCTCTATTTACCACCTGATGTACTTAAAAATAGAAAGCAGAAGATAAACAAGAATTTGTCCTTAAAATGGAACATATGTGTCTGCATGCATGCAGACATTTTGAGAGATAAAATCATTGACTTTATCCAGATTTTTGACAGTTTCATAATTACACCACAAAATACAGTCTAGGACTGTCTCATCCTCAAGCAACACTGGCAAATACGCTGGTTGTATAATAGTACAGTCAGATTTTCCAAAGCTCTCTTCACTCATGTACTTGCCTTTTTAACAGAGAAAAAGCATGCTCCAAGTATTTTCACACTAATCTCATGAATGGAAGCAAGATTTTACTGCAAGACTTTTCAGTAATGCCATTTTAAAAATATTTTTACACTATCACAGTATGTAGAGTGCACGAAGACATGATTTTAATGACACTTTCCAATGCCAGCACAGTGGAAACTCATCTTAGTCTAGGTAAGAACCAGACCCATCAGTAACCTAGAGGTTCTTAGTATACAGCAGTTCCCAACTTCAGTCTATTTTTTACATATTGCAACTTAGCTAAAATTCCTACTTATTTGAAACACTATCTCTCAAGTTAGAGTGGCCAATCTGAGACATCTACCACTGCTCCTGCAGCTGGTTAGAGGGTATCTACTGAAGGTCTGGCCTTAAGCTGGAAATCAGAACTTGATGAAGATGCATGGGGGATATGGACAGGCATTTCATTTCCACCAAAGCTCAGACCTCTTATCATACAAGGAGTCTGCTGCGCAGATTTTGTATATGATTACAGTATTAGACTATAAGAATTTTTCGTACATTCAAATGACTGAATTACTGATCCAAATTGTACATGCCAAGAACATCTTAAATAATGAGGATAGCACTAAGGAAAAGAAATCCATTAACAACTGATATTAATTATTTTACTAAAACAATACCAACAAAACTTGCTCCAAGAGTAAGTAGTTTTACCTGTCTTGTTGTGGTTGAGGTTTCCCTTCCATTGCCGTGAGAAGGGTTGGAGCCAATTCACATTGTTTTTCCACAGGCAGACGAGGGTATCCCATCTTAACATAAATTATGGTAAAATTCTAAGGGGTAGAAAAAGCACACAGAATTGCAGCAACGGAAAAGAAGTATGTGTTCTTTAAACTCATTTTGTATGTCCTGTTACATAATTTGGTATTGGAAATGACATATGTTTTGTAAGACCCATTTCTTAAGTGTAAGACTTATCAGACTGACAGCGATTAAAGTGGAGACTCAGCAAGGACTACTCAGAGCAGGTCTTGCTGGGCCTCTGCTTTAAAAGGTGGAAAAAAAAAAAAAAAAGAAAAAACTCTCTCTGGTTTGTCTTTTTCACTGCCAGTTTTACCGAAAGCAGACACAACTAAGCAACAGCTTCAACGAAAGCAAATGTAATGATCTCTCTTACCTATTTCAGAAATAATACAAAACCAATATTGAATAAATACAAAGTCAGCAGCATAGACAAAATTTCTCTTGAAAACATGTTTCTAAATCACCTTATTTAAAAGCAGCAAATGCAGTTAAGAATCCAGTGACAACACAGCAGAACAATACTGCCTACTGGACTATATAACTATTATGCTATTCATCCAAATCCAAGAACTGCAGAGGTAAGAGTTGTGTTCTGTGATCCTGCTGAAAGAAGTGCCAAAGAGGAGTGCTGTAGTGCATGACATTACTCTGCAAATGATACTTGTGTTTAAATGCTATGAAGACTTATGATGCAAAGCAATATGTATCATTGAGATACATGAATGAAAAGACACTTTTGACAAGTCCAGCTAAATGCAGAGTTTGTCAAGTGTGTCTTTAAACAAGATGGTTCATTTTACTCTAAAAAACACATGCACTTCAGAAGTCTTGGTCATTTCTAAAAGGCGAATTCCAGATAATACCACTTGCTTAGGTAAGATTAGTTTTACATATATCGCAGCTGCTTAAGGTCTAAATTTTTCTCCCTAAGTTTCTAAGGTATTATATTTTTAATTTATGCTA
This sequence comes from Sitta carolinensis, assembly GCA_032173965.1. NCBI lineage: Eukaryota > Metazoa > Chordata > Aves > Passeriformes > Sittidae > Sitta > Sitta carolinensis. Next base: position 55,384,476 of record CM063313.1, read on the forward strand.
CACATCGAACTGAACAGTAAACAAAAAGGAAAATGTTTCCCTATGATTTAAACACTTTTGTTTCATGATGATGATTTGCAACAGACCTCTCAAAACTGAAATGTAAACATTTTAAAACTCTTTTCACTTTTCAAATTATATTGAGCGAAATAATCTGTGAAATTTTCACCATCTATAAAATAACTTTTTTCCATCTTCCTCAGCTAAGGTCCTGACCCTAAAAACACATAAAAATACAGGTCCTCATGCATTCAAAGATATAAAGGTGCTTTAAGTAAAACTCTTGATCCTGCAGCTATCAGGATAAAGATTGGTAGCTGCTTGCAAAATGCAGCTTTGACCAATGAACAGACCTTTTACAACACAAGCGATGACAATTCATGCAATCACGAAATATCATGAGTAACTGTCAGTAATTCGAACAGTAAAATGTTTTATGAAACTAAGTTTCACCTGCACCAGACTAAAAAAATGAGTATAAAAAAAGCTCTTAAAACATCAACATCATAACAATTATATACTTGCTAAGAAAACTGTCGGAGCTAAATACTGGAGCTTTAAAGAATATTCTGCTTGCTGAAGTAAAGCTGCAAACAGTCTTGGAAGAGTAGACACTTACAGTAACAAATGACACTGCAGAAGGATCTTGATATTGAACTAACAATGTCTCTACTGGAAGCTGAATTTTTGGTCGACTTTTGATGCGTTTATTCAGATGAACCAGCAGCTCCATGACCTGACAAGGAAGGAAAAAAAACAAAAAAAAATTTAAAAGAACCACTATAATTGTTACTACTTCTGGGTCCAATCATCAAGGTCAGTCCATTAGGCAGGCTTAATATAAGCAAATCAGGCCTGATCTAACTGATTATTTAATCTGTAAGAAAACAGCAGCCATCATTTATAGTATTATCTTGAAACCACATCACTGTTAAGACAAACACAAAAGTTTCAAACCATGGCAAAATCAATAACATCCATCAACAGAAGTATAAGAAAGAAAGGATTACTTAAGTTAGTTCTCTTCATAGCATTGAACATCTGTATCTTGCTTGCAAACTTTACCAGATGGTCAAAAAGGGTGGTGCAAAAACATGGAAGTGAATTAGATGAAGTCAGTTCAAGTCCAGCAAAACCAGCCAGAGCCAGTCCTAGATTCATGTTGACTTTAAGCAATTCAAGCCAAAAAAGCCAGGGTGTCCTGGTTTTTTTGAGGGATAATTGCCTTGGTCATAGTATGCTGAAAATGCAGCTAAATTGCTGTCACTGAAGCCCATAGTGGAAACTGCAGAACCATATGTATGCTACATATGAGCAGCCTCTTAGACACCACCTTTACGTCTGCTCCATGACTAGGTCTCAAATAAAATAATGTCTCGCTATAATCGAGAGAAACTGTAGAGCTGACTGCAAGCATGCGATCCAAACCAGAGGTAAACTAACAAAGTAACACTGACAGCATCAAATTTTGCTGCAGTAAATTTATTGCAACAGTTATAAACTCATAGTATTTTAGAAAAGAAAAATACCTGTCTGCATATATCTCTTTGAGAAAGGATAGGAGATACTAAGATAGAACTCAAGAAACATGTTCAAACTACCAATGGTGGCTAGTAAAAAAATGGTGAGGCTGGATTTGGATTAGCTCATGTCCTGTTTCTCAAGTCATCAATGTCAAAGAAGTGGGCTAAGAGTAGTATCTTCAGACCTGACTCAAGCAAATGTCTGCACTTTTGACTTCTGTTTTTTCAGGCCTCACATGGGATGCATTTCAAGTGACAACGGTATCCAGCCTGGCACAAATGCTGCCAGTGCAAAAACACTTCTTGGAGCTCATGTGAAGAAGCAGAGGGAATTTACCCCAGATTAGTTCTTTGTGTGACACCACTAGGATAAACAATTTTGTAGAAGACATCCTAGAGTAAAATTTAACTCATTTGTCAAGCCATGGTCTGAAAAGGGATTACTTCATCAGCCTAAATGGATTGAGAAGGTATAGGCATTACAAGCTTAACCCCACAGTTAAGACTACATCCTAGATCTGAAAATGAGGGCAATGAGTTCGAATTAGTGAATGCTGCAGCAATAGCAACCTAATAGTCATAAAATTAAGGGCAGCAATAAAACCAACAAAGGAATACATTAAGGCAACAGTAAGAAAAAAGGAACTTAATTTCCCCTTTTTATTCTAGTAGTACAAGCTTGAGGACAGTTAGTCTGGGGAGTCAAAGTAAAATCAGAACATAGTCAATCCTTCTGGTGTACTCGTGTACTAAACCATGCCTCTAAAGTTGGGTGAAAGAAGTCCTTGAATGACTGTAATGCAGTGTACTCAAAACACACAAATGCTCTCATCTCTATTATCAAAAGCTACACTGTCAACTCAATTAAAATTATATAAGTTTTTAAACCATGGCTAACTATATTGGCACACTTTTTTATTGCTGTTGGTCGTGGGTTTATGGGGTTTTAACCATAACAATCACTGCAGGAGAGAGCCATGACACAGGGCGTCAGTTTTGTCACTGGTAATAGGAGTGACTGGGTTAATAAAGAGTTTCTCCTTCTCTTTCCATTCTATTTCATTTATTAGCTTTATTAGATCAGCTTTCCAATCATCTGAGCGCTCATGTTAAAAAATACATGTTTTCATTTTGCTTATGTTGCCTTAACATGATTTAAGCTGGTGTTGAATAACAGGCACATTCTTAGCTATCCACCAGGCAAAATTAACAATGGAAAGTCAGGTATTTGAAAAGGCAACAGAATTCTTAGCATGTTTTCCCGCACATTAAATAACATACAAGAGCAAGAAGATTGACAAGTTGAGTTCCAAAGTAATTAATGGAAAAGGGAAACGTGCACATGGAATAAATTAACTTGCAGATCAAATGTTCACTGATATCAATTAGAAGAAACACTAACAGTCTCCCCCTCACCTCTGATAAATTATTTTGCTGTGTGAAAAAATACCAAATAAAAAAAAAAATCAACACATACACAGCCTTCTTGCTACATTTTGAATTTATTATGAAAACAGAATACTGATACGGCAAGGACAGAATTCAGGGTAATCTACATGACTGCAATGAATATAAAGACAAATTATACTCTTGACAAATACCAAGAAGCACATGGAAGTGTTATCATTGCTTTGTATCATTATTATCTGGTGTGGTTGAAAATCAAAAGTTTAAACACCTAAAAGGAAGAAAAATGCATTTTGTTCATTATCCACTCTAATGCAAAAACTATTTACTACTACTACAATACATCCTTAAGTAGGCTGTGTGATTCCAAGAGGCCTCTTAAAATCTAATTTTCAACAGACTAGTCCTCCCCCTTTCCTGAATCATCCAACACTCCAAATAATTGACAACACATTCCACCTTACAGAAGAAAATAGCACAAAAATACCCTTAGAAATCTCACCAGCTGTTAAATGCCTTTCTTCGGTGCTTCAAGCACACATAGTAAGCAGGTAATCAGAAGAATACCCCATCTGAGTGGGAGTACTTGTCCTTCAGCAGAGCAGAATGGCATGACAGCCATGGATCCACTTTCATGCGATCACTCTTAGGGACATGTTTTGTGCAGAACTTTGAGAAAAATCTATGCTACAGTTACTTGCAGGTTCTGAAATCTACTTATAAATGCAGTGACAGTATGATCATTTCCCTATTTCTACAAGACAGAGGGACTTATGAAAAGCTTCTTTTCCATGATGAACCCCCAACACTTCATCTGCACTCTGCTCCAAAAAGTTCCAGTCCACTCCTATTACTGGATCTAAAACCCAATGCAGGAAACTGAATTCCCCAGTTACATATTAAATCCCACCTCTAAAACTGCTCGGTTCTTGCTTCTTATGCCTAGTTACATGTAAAAAAACCAAACAGATTTGGTCATTCAGGTATATATTAAGGTACCTGAATAAATTCTATGATAAAGCTGTCTTCTGTACCAGGGAACTGATTTTTTTTCAGGTAGATATCACAGTCCATCTTCAAAATTACTTGGTTTTTGCTCTTATTCCAGTTATCAGCCAAGTTAAGAACATCAATGAGTATGGCTTCATGATATTTTGCGCACAGAAGCAAGCTTGCTTCACATGCGCCCTAAGTCAGGCGGAAGCATGGCAGCCCCGGAAGCTAAGGCAACTGTCCCTATGGCAGCAAGCCTTAGTCCCAGGCTAACTCAGAGCTAGGTGGCCTCAAGTGGAAACAAATACAGCCTCCACACATCTGCACAGCCTGTGCTGACACAAGCACTGACTGTTTTGTTTAAGCTCTAACAGGTGTAATGAACCAGTTATCTATTACAGTAATGATAATTTTTCCTCTAAGAGTCATTTTCTCAACAGAGAACATCCAAGCATAGCAAACCACAATACATCATGGGCATTTCCTTCTCCCTGGCCAGGACAATATATCTTAACAGCAAATTGAACCCTTACCTTTTTGCGAACTCCCTCCTGTGTGCTGGACAGCTTGAGGAGAACAGGGGGTAGGAATTTGGAAATAATGTTCTGTAACTGCTCATCTGTTTCTGCATGGCCGAGACGCAAGAACACACGCTCCAGCTGATCTGAAAATAATTAAAGAAAAAATAAAAAGAAAAAGAGAAAGAGAAACTGGTTGAAACTCAAAATTACTGTAGCAAGAAAACTTTTTCTGAACATCCCCTAATGGACTAAAAAGAAATGCTGTACAATGTCATTAGACTACTTCTCAACAGCACTCATCACTTTTAACACTCAGAAACCTACTGATGGCAGAAATCAGCCTGATGGCTCCCAGTACTAGCCTTCACAAGAACATGGAGACCTCTCCTAACAAAGACAAAAGCAATTAAGGCTGCCTTTGCATGTACAGTCTGCACACCTGAAAGCACAAGAAACAAGCTAAGTGAAATTTCAGTTTTTTTGAAGCTTGAGACCACTGTTCCAGGGTAAATTTGGATTCACACATTAGGGTTACACAAGTATTCATACATGGGCTAACCTATCCAGAACCTGTCCAGTGGGACACTTAGGTCTCCCAGAAAATCTGAACGAATGTTGGACGAACCAGCTGCTTGTCTGTTTTAAGTAGCTGATATGTTTTCAGAAAGACAGCACTATCATCAATAGGAGTAAGAGCACAAGCATGAAATGTAGGACATACTGTTGTGATCCTATTATCACTCTACAAAGTTTCTAGTGTTTTAATTCACCTTCCTCTGGCCAGCTGATCTACTCCCCAAACCGAGAAAGGGACAAACAAAAAAATCATTTCACAAAAACAGGTAACACCAAAATCTTCTGCCAATAACTCAATTAGAGGACCATTTAAAAAAAAAACACCAAAACAAACAAAAAAAAAAATCCAAACAAACAAAAAAAATACACAATAAAACCCCCCAACCAACCACGGTTAAAAGTTGTTATTTTAAGTGCCAGCAGGCAGCTGCCCCAACAGCTACACCAGAAGCAAAGCAAAGCCTCCCTAACAACAGCAGCATTCCCAACAGCTAGACCAAGAAGAGTTCTTCTCAAAGGACCAGGAGTATCTGTTTTTCATCCTGCAGCAATGAAGCCCAGACCCACAGGCAGCAAGGACACCCAATGCTTTTGAAGGGATGAAGGTCTTAAGACATCCTACAAGGAGGAAATCATTTCCCCAAAAACTAATTTAAAGTGACCTACAGCAAGCTGAGATTAGAGGGAGACCAAGGAAAGGCCTCCTTCAGCAGAGAAGAATCATTGACCTGACTGTAAAAGACTAGAGTGGGGAAAAAAAAAAGAAAAAAAAGCACTGGTACAGGGCAGCAGTAAAGACTGAGGTGAATGGATATGGTTAGAACCAAAGTAAACAAAAGGGATATTGAGATGAAAATACAGCTCTAACCTGCAAACCTCTGATAATTTAGCTTCAGAAGCCTTTACTGTCCTATTTTTAAAACCTGTGCTATCCCTGCATTCATAGCATCATTCCCCTGCCAGATGGAGATTAAACATAAACATAAAACTTCCAAGATTTTACTTTCTGCTGAGCAAACATGACAGGCAACTGAACAGACAGAGGACGATGAAATTTTACTGTCAAGGAAACTATAAGCCAAAACTGCAGCATCTATAACATAAACTGAAGATACGAGTCAATCTTGTTCCAGACAGATTTCACACACTACTCAGGTTGTCAGCTAGTCAATGGCTTTGTAACGCTAACCTCATGCTTCGGTTTTTAAAAAAATCATGACATTTGATTTCTTTTCACTTTCCTTTTTGTGTCATCCTTCCCCTGCCCCTCCTGTCCCTCCCATCCCAATGAATCCCCATTCAAGGACCTTCTTGGTGTCTCACTACCCCACAGGCGGTAAGAGACTGCTGAAAGCACATCAAGTAGCTGTAATTACTCAAACAATAAATAAAAACTATCACATCTTTCCCTTTGGACCAAGAACTCCAGGAGAACACTGCAGATCCATCACCCTCAAACAAGTCAACCAAGGAACTTACTCAACATGCTCTTTCACATAGCAACAGATCAGAAACAAGTGTAAGGAAACACAACCAAAGTTAGATCTAAAGCCATTTATTGGTAGTCAAAGGACTACACATATGCCTTCTGAAAGGCAGAGAAGCCACTTCGCATGTGCACTCAGGAAATGCAACAATGCACAGAACTGAAAGCATCTGCCCCATTTCCAGCTTCCTCCATTATTCTCTTGTTTCAAGCAGTAACCAGAATGGTGGAAATAATAATATCAACAACAATAATAACAGAGATCAAGAGGACAAAAAGCTACCCTCTTCTTTATGCTTCCTGTGAGATAAGTTTATTACTTTTCTCACACCTCTACCGCAAAGTCAGTTAAGCCTTAATACTGTCATCAGATATTTTTCCCTTAACCATAATCATGACAAGACTCTTCAGCAAATTTAAGGATTCTGGTCACCTGATTGTAGTTAAGAAACTGGTCAGGAGTTTGTCAGAGCACTCTCCCATCCTGCTGATGCAGGCTGCATCCATAGCAGTGGGACAGGAAAACAAAGAGCTGTAAAATCTCCCAAGTATTGTACATCAACCATCTCCTCCACGGTTTTTATTCTACTAACAATTAAGACCATTTCTCAAGGTGACAGTATTCATTACAGGAAAGCATAAACAGTGGAGATTTAAAGCACCACACACAATGGTCCAGGAAAGTAACTGTGGGTGAAGTATCTGGGTCTCAGATGCTGGGTCTTGTCTTGACGTGTGCTGCAGACCCCCTGGCTGGCATGAGGAAAGTGTCTTTTCTTCCTTTGTGTCTCCTCATATCCTCCACTCAACCTCAGCCAGAAAGCTGACCACTATGCACTAGTCATCAAACACAAGAGTTTGCTCACAACTGATCTCAATTCCCCATGTCATGCATTTAAGAAGTTTCTAAGTATAAAGCTAAAATCTTCTCCATCTGATTTTACAGTCCCTAGTGCCAACTAAAAAACTGCACTATTGCAATTTTAGGAGATTATCTGGTAGTAGAAATAAGTAAAGCAAGATGTCTAACTTGCTTTACTACGTATCAAGGAGGGTGGGAGGGGGCAGAAAGGACAAAAACAGTTTGGAAAAATCCTTAGCAACTAGAAACCAATCATAGAAACATCATATGTGTGCCACAGCTATGACAGCTAGCATTTTACTATGGATTAAAAAACACAACACAACAAAAAATAAGATGCATGAGTAAAAAAATTGGTAACTACTTTTATTTTTAAAATACGTACAACTAAGTCCATACAGAATTTGAAAAAGTTATTCACGTATTTTGGCACAATCACTTCTTTTGGTACTGCTGTGCACCACTTCCACAAAAAAATGCCAATTTTGTGGCACTTCATCAAGGAATAAAAAGGTGTTTACAAGAAGACAAAGATAAATATGGAGAACCAAACAAGAGACATTGCATATGAAGATATTTCCTACCATTGTATGTAAAAGAAACAAAGGGGCAGAAAAACAAGATATATCTTTGTATCCCTATTTCCACACCAGTGTCCAATTTGTGTAAACTGACATGGTGTATCTGCAATCTGCAATTCCCAAGTTACCATGACAATGCAGCTACCTATCTGTGAGAAAATGCACGTTTCTCTTTTGGTTATTTTCAATTTCCATTTAAGACTACAAGACAGAATTCAGGTTTCAGCACTTAACAACCTTGCAAACACAAAAAAGAAAGGAATTGCCTTCAAAACACAGATAATGGATACAAATTCTACAAAAAAGCTATACTGATAATGAGATACTAACTTCCAAACCCTGCAATAACGTCCGTAAAAGGATCAGAGTTATTTAAAGTTTTGTGACTTCAGAACTGATCTTATGGCCACCCAAGGTAACAGTAAAATCCCACAGCCTGCTCACAGACAAAACATGCCCTTTCCTTCCATTTGGTAAATAGTGGCACGAAGGTCATCAAAGAGAACTGAGAGAAAGACACAAAAATTATAAAAATATGGATAAACAGTGAAAAAGCTACCTCAATACAGCCAAGAATTCAAAGAGTTAACTCTCATTATTTTAATTTAAACAAAGCCTGGCTTTACTGAGGTACCTTTGCCACTGTTTATTAGTATTTTTACCATAGAAACCTCCCAGTTCAGCTAAGCACAGTTCCATTTCAAATCAGCTCCCTCTGGCATTTACAGATATTATGTGCAGCACACCAGTTATTCCACACAGGCCCCTCAGCAATGCACATTTGTGTAGCGGAGTACCAAGTAAAACACACTCTTCCTTTTAAGAAAAATGACTCAAGAAACTGTTGGAGTTAAGACATGTCAAACTAGCTGTACTTCCTAGTTTGACTGTTAACCACAAAACATCTGAGGAACTAAAAAGAGTGTCTGAAACCTCTGCAAAACAGAGCAGATCTGTGCATGAAGTCAGAATTTATCTTCACTTTCCTGAGAACTATCAATTTGACAGATTAGTGGAACTGCTACAAAATAATTTCTACAGCAGTTTCAGTAAATCAGACAAAAAACCCTGATTCCCTCCTCTATTACCTGAATTCTGTAGAACCATTATATGCAAAAGCATCCCCCCAACACTTTCTCCAAAGGGCCCTACATCAAATAAAGAGTCCTGGGCACAAAAGCATTTCAACTTTAACTCCCAGATGTCAGATGAAGTTTTAGGGGCAGGTTCCTACTAAAGCAAAAACTCTAACACACCCTTTTTTCTCTCTAGTACTAAGCAATTGCTTCTGCATTATTCCACTAGCAGAAGAAAGAATAAAGTTTTCATCTGCCATGTAACTACTAAAATAGGAGTCGAATTCTTGTTCGAATGTTATTAGACTCTGGGAAAAAATATATCTAGTATGATTATAGCAGCAAACAGTGAGTCAGGATTTGCTGGTGCTATTCCTGTCTCTACCAGTAACTCACTGTGTGCCTACAACCAAAAAACTTAAGGGAGCACTTGTACAAACAGGCCAGTCACCAGGTGGTTTTACAAGATTTGACTGGAAAAGGCTAAGAAGGCCTGGGATACATTACAGTTTTTTCCCATCCTATTCTTTAATTTTATAGAAAAGGGGGGGGGGGGGGGGGGGGGGGGGATATATTATGGGTTTTTTTCCCAATCCTATTCTTTCATTTTATAGAAAAGTTTATGTAAAAGCTTGAACAGTACATAAGAACCCAAATAATTTTCAATATACCAGACATAGGTTCTCCATTTGAATGAATGACTACTATTACTCAAGATTAATTTGCCTCTCTTGTATCTGAACTCTTATGGCCGATATACTGATTTTGCATTAAATTTTTAAACTGCCATATCTTATGCTGACTTCAAACAACCTGTCCTCTAAAATCAGAAGCATCACTCACACAGCATTTACACAGAATTTATCTTTGACTTGGGCTGTAGATGAAAGCCTCTGACAGCCATGTGAATATAAAGCAAGAAAACCCGGTTTTTCAATCTAAAATAAATAGTAATTATTCTTGTCATTTCAGGACTAGTCATCAACCTATAAAGAAAGGATTTCTTTCCAAATATGCTGAAACTTAACTATTTGAATGTATCAAAAAACAGCAACTCCACATGGAGGCTTAGTTTCCCACTTTTTCTCTACATGGAGTTACTTTTTTTTCCATTTGCTTTAATTAATGTCTTATTTAAGATTACAGAACTTTCTGCACAGCAACAGAGAGGTACCATTAAAAAAAAATAATAAAAATAATTTCCAAAAAGAAATTCCTCTCCCCACCCAAAGAAAAAAGATTTGTAAGTAAACCAATAAAACTCTCTAATTTTTGAAGAACGCAGCAATCAAATAACCTGAATGACACAATATGAATCTCAGTCTGGGGACATTTTCTCTTTTTAGCTCAGCTTAAGGTCTGTGTAGCAACAGGCACATGGCTGAGGACTAATTTTTTGCAGGCTCAGATTTGGAGCCTAGAAAGCTAGATTACACACAGACAAAAGCCAAGGAGTTACAAGGAAGAGATGTCACACTGATTTCACTAACAGGAATCACATTAGCATTGTAAAACCAACAGAATCTCTTGGATCACAGCAGCAGTGAGAGCTTTCACATGTCCTTACATCAATTTATCCCAGTTGTCAAAGGAAAAAATAGTTTGGCATTTGGGTCCTCCAGTTCTAGCATCAATGCAGGATCAAGATTCTACTCTACTCCACCATGGGACCTGGGCTACGTAAGGGACACCCCCACCATTATCATATCGCCCAGTCTAGTTCCAGTAACATCTAACGAGAAGCAGAATTAGGATGTTGTCTACACAGAAGCTCACAATTAAAAACAATCAAACAAACCAAAACGAAATAACAAAAACCAAACAAACAAACGAAGAAACAGCACACAGAAATTCTTTAGTACTGAAAGCAAACAGTGCTCAAATATGCTCAAAGTATTTCTTCTGCCCTTCCTCTTTGACGACTGCCAAGTACTATTTCAGGGCAACCAAAGGCCCTCTCATTTGGCTGAGTCATATGCTATCTTGCTATTAACTCTTCACAGATAAGAACCAACTTTATAAGAAGCCAAGAAAAGCAAGGGAAGAAAAACCGCTTTTTTTTTTTCTTTGAAGTTCCATTAGCTTCTCCAGTGAGGCTGATCGTGTGCTTTCCCAGAGTCTCTGAGAAAGAGTTTCGGGGGTGCCAAGAAAGCAGGGCCGAGCTCCGCCGTCTCGAATGCTCGGCGGCAGTGGCACCTCCGGTCATGTGCCGAGCGCCGCAGGGGCGGCCGCGATGCGCTCTCGCACCCACCGCCCGGCACAGCGCCTCGGGGGCTGGGGGAACCCGCCCCTGCACGGGCCAGCCTGCGCAACATTCACACCGCTGCTGCGGTTCCAACGCGGCAGTGGCGCAGCGCAGGGCGAGAGCACCGACGGGCACAAGGCGCTGCCGCTTGTGCCGGTTCGGGAGCGGCGGGCGGAGGCCGCTCGCCCTGCGCCGGAGGTCCGGCCACACCAGGCTCCGTCCAGGCCACCTCCCCGCAAGGTCACGCAGCCGGCGTGTCCGCGGAGCGGCCGGGGATGCTGGCGGTGCCGCTGCTCTCGCGTTCCGCCTCCCGAGATGGCCTCCCAGGACCGGGCCGGCCCCGCTGCCGTCACCCCCCGGCCGGGCCGGGGGCCGGCCCCCACCGCAGAGGAGACCCGCTGCGGGGACACCCCGGGTCGCCCGCCCGCCCGCCCGGCAGCCCCCGCTGCGAATCCTTGCGCCGCGAGCACTTACTGAGCTCGTCCTGGCGGCCGCGGCCATGTTGCCGCCTGGGGAGGGAGGGGAGGCGGCGAGAGACGCTCCGCGCCTCCCACCGCTCTCCGGCACCGGCACCGGGCCGGCGGCCGCCTCTCTCCTCCTCCCTCTCCACCTCTTCCACCCCCACCCCCCCCTCCTCCTCCTGCTCCCTGCGGCTCCCCTCAACAGTGGCAGTGTCCGCTCTTCTGTCACCGCCAGCTTATATTTAGAAAGAGCCGTCGTCCCCACCGCCCGCCCCCATCGCGTACACAGCCCGGCCCCGCCGCCGCCGCCCCTCACGGCGGGCCCCGAGGAGGAGGTGTACGGGGGCAGCACTGACCGGAGTCCGCGCTGACCTCCATGGCGGCCGCGCCGGCTCCGCGCTCGGCACGGCGGCGCAGAGACGGGACGGCAGCAGCGGGGGGCGCCCCCGCGCGGCCCTGGGTGCTCTAGCAGGGGGAGGTGTCGAGCCCCGCCCTCCGTGGGCACGGCCCCGCCTACTGACCTGTATGGCCACGCCCACCGAGAGACACGGCCATCCCCCCCCCGCCACCAGCGGCGTGCCGAGCCTCTCTATTCCAGAGCCTTTCCCGGAAGGATCAAGCTGCTCCGTAGAACTCCTCGCCTGCCGTTCTGGGATTGCTCAGAGAAACCACCGCACTGGGTCTTTCTCCCAAACTCTGCGATGCCATATGTGATCTCTGTAAGGAGCATCTTGGCAAAATGCCCCAGCCGAGGCCTTGCTGGGCCACCTCTGGAAGCAGACAGAGTGGCGCCCGTTCCTCAGCTCCCTTACTGCTTCCTGCAGGTGGCACGGGGACAGCGGGTGACGTCTCCCTAAAGCTCCAAGGCCAGTCCCAAGGCAGAGGAGAGTTCAAGAGACAGATGTCAGAGGACTAATCTTGTTTCTCGAGTCAGGGAAAAAAGGTGATAAAAGCTTCTGTACACCACTTTTGCTACATTTGTGCAATGCGTATGGCTGAGCAGGAGCTCATTTCCCCGTAATAGCCCTCGCAGCAGCCCTGACCTTGCTGCACTTTGCACTGGCAGTTGGAAAGGTGCTGATAACACACAGTGTTTTGGCTCTTGCTGGGCAGCACTGGCACTGCTGCACAGCATCAGCTGTCTCTCCAACAATCCTCCCTCCATCAAGGGGGCTGGGGTGGGCAAGATCCTGGGAGGTGACACAACCAAAGTTTGGCACAGCTGAGCCAAACCGACCAGAGCAATATCCCATGGCATATAATGTCAGCTCAGATACAAAAGCTGAAGGATGACAGAGGAACAAGGAGCATTCATTTTTTTACATTCCAGAGCATCCTGAAGTCCTACTCTCCAGGAAATGGACGGACATGGCAAGCAGGTGAGAAGCAAAAAAAAAATTATTTTCTTCCTCTTTGCTTGTGTGCCTGTAAATTTTCACTTTTGCTGTAATAAACTGCCTGATCTCATCATCTCTCAGTCGTTTCCCATCTTTTTCTCTCTATCCCATCCAGCTGAGAAGGGGAAGCGATAGAGCAGTTTGGTGGGCACCCACCACAATTTTTTAAGGTCAGAGTCTGAGGAGTTGACTCACAGCCTCCAATGCTGAGAGTCTGGGCTCTAATGAGCTGCAAAGAAGTGGCCTTTTCCTTTTTTTTTTTTTTTTTTTGAGGAAGCAGATAGATTTGGGACCCATCAACAACCAGTGGAAATTATACGGAGAAAGGAGACAGGCAGAGGAGACCAGCCACATGGGAGGCACACTCATTTATAGCTTTAAAACAGCACAGGCTCTCTGAAGAGCTGAGCATTTTTGTAGAGAATATTTACAGCATCAAGCCCATATGTGCTTTCCTAGGAAAGGTCAAGCACTGAGGTGATGTTCCTGCTGGTTATACCAGAGCTTCTCCTTCTTTCCAGGAGAAGACTTTGGGTACACAACACCACAGGTGGCAGACCTGCTGCTGAAGCCACCATTTCAGGGAACTGTGCATATACAGTATCACTCAGGATCGCAGAATGGGTCAGGCTGGAAGGATATCTTGTCCAACCTCCTGCTGAAACAGGGTCACTCTAGAAGACATGGCACAGGATTGTACCCAGACAGTTCTTGAATCTCTCAGGTGAGGGAGACTCCGCAACCTCTTTGGGCAATCTCTTCCGGTGTGCAGTCACCTGCACAGTAAAGAAATTCTTCCTCATGTTCAGGTGGAACATTGTCACCCTCTCTTAGGATACTTCTAGACATTAATGAGGTCACCTATCAATTGCATCTTTGAGCAGCAGCAGGAGGAGTGTTCCTCAAGGTTCCCTGCCATGGAGGGGGGTGCACAGGGCAGTTTCCAACACGGGACTCAGCTAAATCCATTGGACCCCACATCGCAGGTGGTCAGACCCCGAGGTCTGCCAGGAGCAAGCCTAAACGAGGTACAGGCTAGGGAAGTACTTCAAGGGTTTCTTCCCTGGAAGAATCACAGAATGACTGGGGTTGGAAGGGACTGCTGGAGATCGTCTACTTCAACCCCCCTGCTAAGGCAGGGTCACTTAAAGCAGGTGACACAGGAATGAATCCAAGTGGGTTTAGAATATCTCCAGACAGGCGGACCATACGACTTCCATGAGCAGCCTCTTCCAGCACTCTGCAACCCTCAGTGTAAAGAAGTTCTTCCTCATGTTGAGGTGAAACTTCTTGTGTTTATTACTTTTGCTCCTCATACTATCACTGGGCACTACTGAAAAGTCTGGCATCACCCTTTTGGTACCTGCCTTTGATATATTTAAATGCATTCAGGAAATCCCCTCTCACACTTCTCCAGAATGAACAGGCCCAGCTCCTACAGTCTCCTCGTGAAAGAGGTGCTCCAGACCCCAGATCCCCTTTGTGGCCTCCTCTGGATCCCCACCAGTACCTCCGTGTTCTTCTTGAGCTGTGGAGCTCAGAGATGAACACACCAGTTCAGACACGGCCTCACTAGGGCTGAGTACAGGGGCAGGATCGACCTGCTGCCAGTGCTCTTCCGATTGCATCCCAGGATTCAGCTGGCGTGGGTGCAGCACAAGGGCACTCCACCCGCTGGAAGAACGGGGCGCCAGCAGCCTGCGAGCACCCGGGGACAAAAGACGCGTCCCGCCGCTCGGCGCCGCGCAGGCCGGGCTGCCCGCCTCGCCCCGCCGCCCCCGCGCGCGGGCTCTGCCGCGCCCCGCCCCTGCCGCGCCCCGCCCGCCCGCGCCGGCCCCGCCGGCGGCCGCGCGCACGGCGCGGAGCTCGGAGCGCGGCCCGGCCCCGGCGGCGGAGAAATGGCGGCGGCGGCGTGTCCGGGCGGGCGGTGGGCGCTGTGCCTGTGCCTGTGCGCGCTGCTGCTGCCGCGGCCGGCGCGGGGCCTCGCCGACCGCCTCTACTGCGGCCGCCGAGTCTGCTACGAGGTGCTGGGTGTCAGCCGGCAGGCCAGCAAGGCGGAGATCGCCCGCGCCTACCGGCAGCTCGCCCGGCAATACCACCCCGACCGCTACCGTGGGGATCCCGCGGGCGGCGAGGGCAGCGGGGCGGAGGCGGCGCACGAGAAGTTTCTGCTCATCGCCGCCGCCTACGAGACCCTCAAGGTGAGAGAGCGGGACCGCCGCCGCGGCCGGAGCCGCTCCGGTAAGCAGTCAGGGAAGGGAGGAGAAATACCCCGAAAAATCCTCCTTCTGTAGCCCGCCTGAGAGTGCGGGAAGGAGGGTGGAGTACTCTTGAAAATTCTCCTGTGTCTAGAATGCGTTATTCTAAATTTATTTTTCAGTTGTATTTATTTATTTATAACAAACCGCCTGGTCTTTATCTTGGAGGTATACCTTTAAAAGTAGCAGTGACTCGAGTAGCATGTGGGATCTGTAAGGGAGGGCTTCTCAGGGCAAAGCATGTGTGACTTGGCAAAGATGGAACCCAGGAATAGAAGAAGGAGAGCTGTAAGTGTTTTAAGGCTACGAGGGATTAGAAAAGAGAACTTTTTTTTTTTTTTTTTTTTTTTTTTTTTTTTTTTTTTTTTTCGGGTGGAAGGGGGTATGGAGTTTCAAAGGAATGCAGTTGAGCCTGGAAAAATTAAATTTCCCATCCCGCAGTTATATGGAGGTAAATGACGAAAAACTGAGAGAACATGAGAACAGTGAGGTTTTGAATTGGCCTTCCATTGGACAGATTCCATGGCCCTGTAAACTAGTTAGTTCCTTTAAGTTTTGTAAAGCTTGGTTCTTCATCTGAAAATCTTTTCCTGAGCAATACTTACTAACTCCAGTCCATCTGGACTTCCCATTATGAAGTTTAACAGCTTTCTCCGTGGATTTTAGTTACTTGTCTGTTTTCTAGTTTTAAATGCCTTTGCACAGTGCCTGCTTATTCATTTAAGACTAAACATGTCCTATGTGCATGGGCAGATAAGTGGGAGAACAAATTAATTGAGAATATGAGAAAAGGAGGAATTTCCTCTACGTTTCATACTCACTTGGGCTGTAAGCAGTTTTACAGCATCATGGTCCTTAATGAGCTATAAAACACAGGTAATAATAGAGCAAGTGAAAGCAGGAATTCAAACCTGAATGAGTTTTTCATCTCATCCCGCAGGATGAAGAAACACGTAAAGATTATGACTACATGCTGGATCATCCTGAAGAGTATTACAGGCATTATTACCACTACTACAGCAGGAGACTGGCACCTAAAGTAGATGTCACAATAGTGATCCTAGTTACAGTGTGTGCCATCTCCGTGTTTCAGGTAAAATTTCATGTTTACATTGTACTGCTCTGTGCGATTCTGAATGAGGAGGAGTGGAAGCTCTCATAATATCCCATTTAATAAAAAGTGTCAGTGGGGAGCCCTGTTCCTTTATGCTGTGGTCCAGTTCTGTGTGGTGTCCATGAAAACCCTGAAGTCTGGAGGTACTTAGCAGATTTTTGACTGCCCTTGGTACCTTGAACAAAGGTAGAGATTAATTTATTCTAATTTTGTTGAGACAAAGGTGCATCTTTTCTGAAGAATTTACTCGGTTCTTCCTGACAGGCTCAGAGTAGCTCAGGCAGGACTAGTGCCCCAAATAATGTGTGTCAGTTTGTCAAGATGCATAAGTAAATCTTTAAAAAACAGACTAGTAGCAAACTGAATTCAAGACTCAATTCAGATGACAGGACTGTGTATAAGGAGTTTACTAATGTGTGAGTCTTACATTGTGGTGTATTTTAAACATCACATTGATGAAGTCAGGAGAGAAGCAAATTCAGTTCAGCAGAGTTTACCCTGAAGGTGGTAGATCCAAATTCCCGTGTTTAGATGAGAAACTTGTGCTGTTGCTGACAAGAGGACAAAAATGAGTAACTTCTCTTTAGGATCTTTTAAATCACTGGTTCAAAGCATCATTAGAAATATCCAAGAGGTGTAAGAGGTGAAGATACAGCTTATTCTGTGGTGCAGGTAACTCAATGTTTTATGGGATATTGGAAGTTAGAATAAAAAGTGTGTTGATCAGAATTTGAGAACTTGGAATAATAAATTCTAGTGGCATATTCAACCAAATACCTAATTTCTCTTCAGATTTAGTTCCAATGGCGAAGTTTCATTTCACATCTTATTTGTCTGTGAGTGCAGACACTCACTTTCCTGGAATCCAACTGCCAAATGGTTCTAAATTCAGTGTAAGCATCTGTGTAAACTGGTTTGCCTTCTTATTTTCTGTTGTTTCTGCTTCTTGGCCTTTGCTAAGGTTGTATAGTGGGTTTATGTCTGCACTGTGTCTCGGTGAGTGGTGTGAGATGCGTCATTGTTAAAAAGGTTGTGTCAGTGAGACATGGTGGGATGTTCCAAGAATGAAAGTGAGCTGCTAATTTTTTTCCCTCTTGTGCCTGTCTAGTTTCTCCCATGTTTTCCATGCCTCGACTCAGGTCATTTACAAGACACTAGATGGGAACAACATCAGCCCTCAGCTAGTCTTTGTGCTTCTTCAGTCTTCAGAAGGAAGCATTCTCAGGGTTGTGCTGTACAGGGCTAGGAGCTGGACTTGATGATCCTTGTGGGTCTCTCACAGTTCAGGGTGTTCTTTGATTCTGTGTTCACCCAGGCAGTATATTTCTGGTTTGTTGTTTGTGAGGGTTTTCCCCACTCCTTTGAAATCCAGAGGGCAGCTGGAGATCAGAGAGGTATGTTGAGTCTTGTTAAGTGGACACTGCCAGACTACTAGATTGTCACATACTTAGTTTATGTTCAGTGAACTGTTCTAAATGTGTAACAGTTTTATACTTTAATGTTTGTATACTAGCTCCTATATTTATAAATATAAGAAGAGGGGCTTCTGAGAATGGCTGGCACAGCCTGGGATTAACTTGCAGGAGATTGACATCTACTCAGGAACAAAACTTTTCAGAACAGTGTCTGCTTGGCCTTCCTTGTCATCACAAATTGCTGTGAGATACACTATACATCCATTTTCCAGGTGCTTCACTGAGTCTGGAGGGATGATTATAGCTTCTGTGATACCACAGAAGTACTGTTAGCTTCACTTTTTGTCCCTACTGTAATATAACTGTGGTTAAAAGTGAGTGACACAATTATTTTTTACTTTTCCTGGCAAACCCCCAAATAGGAAGGTGTCTGTATTAAAACATGGTTTTTACTTTTACTGTTCTTAAATTACAGTTCTTCAGCTGGTGGAGTAGTTACAATGAAGCTATCAACTACTTAGCGTCTGTGCCAAAATACCGTATACAAGCTACTGAGATTGCCAGGCAACAAGGTTTACTCAACAAGACTAAAGAAAAAGGCAAGAACAGGCGGTCTAAAGAAGAAATTCGTGAAGAGGAGGAAGAAATTATCAAAGACATTATTAAAAATAAAATAGATATAAAGGGTGGTTATCAGAAGCCCAAAATATATGATATCCTTTTATTTCAGATCCTTCTTGCTCCTTTTTACTGGTGCAAATACATAGTTTGGTACTGTTGGTGGATTTATTGTTTCACTATTAAAGGGCAGGAATATGGTGTGGAAGAGAAGTTGTATATCATACGAAGGTACATGAAAATGTCTCAGTCTCAATTTGACAGCCTGGAAGATCATCAAAAAGAGACCTTTCTTGAACGGCAGCTGTGGATACGAGAAAACTATGAGGTGGGTAGTGATCTTGAAATTGGCCAGGGAATAAACTTTCTAATGCAATTTCAGATCTTAGAAAGCAGGCATTCTTTATTGCAGCACTGGGCACAACCGTAGCATATAACCTCTAATTGAATGTGTGTCGCGAAACTTTACGGTGGGGTATTTATTCCATCACGATCATACATACTTGTTACAATATACTTCCTAGCCAGTACGTAAACATCGCTTTTCCTAGAGCTAATTTGCATTCTTCCGACTCCTGCTTGAAGTTCTTTTATGGTTCTAGAGGGTTATCTGAAAGGGTTTGTTGTGCTTGTATTGACCGAGTGCTTCAATATTACAGGTGACCTCTCCTGGAACTTTTTCTTTGGGCATGTGCTGTTGCTTGTTCTACATGCCAAAAGCACCACTGTATTCCTTATTACCTGTTCATCCACTGATTCCAGCTACTTTTAAATGTACTTCCTTTTTTTTTGCTAATTAGTCTTTAAGGTCTATCCAGCAGCTTCAGGGAAACTGAAAATTTCTCTTTATGTTATTTATGACTAGCCCTGATGGAAAAACTAATGTTAGTTATCCAGCACTCCCAGAGCAATAATAACAGCGTGCTGTTGTGGTAGGTTGAAGTCTATTGTCTGTTCTCTAAACAGTAATAATTTGTAATAAGAATTACCCAGATTGTCTGAAACTCCTATTTCATTAGTCTTCTAAGCTGTTAATTCCTGGCTCAGGGGGGTTTGATTGTTTGGTTGTTACTGTTTTGGTTTGGTTTTCCAAACTGTCCTTTGATAGTTCTTTGGCCTGTGGTGAGTCATGGACTCAGCATGCAGTGCTATAGCATAAAAACCACCATTGGGCACAACTTCTACTCTTGCTGTGGATAGTCAATAAATCAGTAGTCAGTACTAGATAGTCACTGTATAATCTTTGAAAATTCTTTGAGGGCAGAGGAAGAACATTAGCTACAGTATGGAATATGCAGTCCAGATTTGGGATGCTGGAGCATGGCAGGTTGACAAAGCCCTTCTGTTGTTGCACAGAGGTGTATCTGGGGGCCATTCAGATGTGAGGTTTCTAAAGAAAAACATGAGAATTTGAACTTAATCTGCTTAAGGGGAAAAGGAGGTGGTGCTGCTGTTCTGCATATCCTTGAAAAAGAGACGGAATGGTGGCAGGACACCACAGATAAGAGGATTTCTTCAAAAGCAGACAGGGGCTGATTACTTTACAAACTTGAAGAGGAAAATAGTAAAATAAGTGTTGATGTAAGGAGAGGATTAGCTGCCAGGTATGTATGTGTGTTCAGTTAGGATGGGTTTGTTAGAAAACAACCTTGGAAGTGCAAAGACTGAGTAGTGCTGCTAGTTAAAGCAGATGTTAATATGGGAAAAGATTGGATGAATATCCTGTATTAGAGAAAAAAATGCCCTGGTTTCCCATCCATGCAGTTTTTAGCTAAGAATGCTTTTCTCACTGAACCTGTGAAAGAGCTCTATTTGCCACAAGTGGAGTCTCTTTAGCTCACTCTTGTCTCCTGTGGTGGCCAGCAGTTCATTTTCCCTTACAAATACATGACAGCTGCACTTGTATAGTAATATTTATCCAACATATTTTGCAGCTTTGTGACTTTCTGAAAAGGAAATGGTGTCTTCGTTTTAATGAATTTTTACCTAGTCACTTGAATGCATTAAAGTTTTCAGTGTCTGCCATGCCATCTGGTCATGAGTTCATCAATACTTTTATAGAAGGTGGTAGAAGAAGATCTCTTTGATGCCACCTTGACTCCTGTTTATTCCAGTATTACTGGAAATGGAGAATAATTATGTTTTATTATGTTCTTGTGCTAGCTGTGCTTTTGCGTACCACTGCCATATCCTTACTTGAAATGTAGTCATGTATTTTCTAGGCTGAAAAATAACACTCTAGTGTTTCTGCCCAAAAGCTTGTCTGTTCCTTCATCACTGGAGATGTCTATCTACATATTGTTCAGTTTTCCAGTGTTTTTTTATGATGGGAAAAGCCAGGAATTCAATACAGAGGTGCACCATAGAGCTCCACAATATTTTTACTGTTTCCTAGTGAGTCTTAAAACCTTTATGATCACTGAGCATTAAGTTTGTCTATTCATGTAGCCATCTATAATATAATATTTTAAAAATCTTGTTTGTGCATAACAGAACTCTAAATTTAATTGGTATTTGAGTCACATTGAGTCACATGACACTGAGAGGATAAAATTATTGATTGTATTGAGATTTATGCTGGCTGCATCTACATGAACTGCCTTCCAGAATAAAAATGCAGATGCTGTTGCATTTCTTTAGTTTTGTTTTTTGCTTTAAGATTATTGACTTTGCTGATAGCTGTAGATTCCATTACAGTGACACAATTTCTTAACAGAATATAATTGTTTATCTTTTAATACTGTAAATACTGAATGCAGAGATATTTGAGATATTCTCAACTTTGTTGAGAACCTTAGGAACAAAAAGTTACATAGTGGTATTTTGTTAGATGATGACTTTGAATAGGGGAACAGCTAAAATGAGCTAAATAACTTAATTGAACAGTATGTGAGCTGAAAGGGACTCACAAGGTTAGCTTTTAGAACATTAGCCATTGGCTAGTGTGTATTTTCTTTTGTTGAATTCATTGAGCATCTATTTCTCTAGCAAAAAAAAAAAAAAAAAAAAAAATGTTTTGGGCCTTACCAGAAGGTCAGCAAAAATACAAAGCGTCTTGTGTAGCAGTAGGATCTTGGGCTGTAGGTGCTCCAACACTTTGTGTTGGTTGGGATCTGCATCTGCACTGCAATCCAGTCTTTTGTAAGAACAATAACGTGGGAAATGTTTGGAGTATAAACACACCCCACTTGAGGCTCAGTTATGCTGTTTCTTCATCCTTGTTAAAAACTTCTGTCTTACCAGGTGTATAAACGAGAACAAGAGGAGGAGTTAAAGAAGAAGATGGCCATGGATCCCCGATGGAAGAGATACCGGCGGTGGATGAAAAATGAAGGACCTGGAAGACTGACTTTTATTGATGATTGAAAGTTGCTGAACAAAATGTGTGCTATTGCTGAAAGTGATTTGCAAAATTTTTCATTACATCATTCAGAGTTTTGTCTGCTATGGCTTAGTAGTGATCTAAAACTCAGGAACTATTACATTCAGAGTTTTGTCTGCTATGGCTTAGCAGTGATCTAAAACTCAGGAACTATTACATCAGGCCGAAGCATAATACAGGTTTACCATTTTTATAAATCAGACCTATTAAACAGGTTCAGCCTAATGTATATATGCCATTTACTTGGGGATATCAGTGTGGAATTCATTATTCCAAACAATGTATTTTTGCTAGATACTTCATATTCATTGTCAATGAAACCATAACTCTAGTCTTTCTGAAAATGTTTTTAGTTCAGACCTTGAAAAGTCCCAGTTTTCCTTTTAAACTGAAGGGTTCCTGCAAGTGGAAACTGAAAATGTTTATAAAGAATTCCAAAGCAAGAACCATTTTCTGTTTTCCTTTCTTTTCCCCTACTTTTCAATCTAATTTCTAAGATGCCAAATTGGTTTTTCCCTCATGTAAACAATAAGGGGATTATACAAGACTACTGCTATTCCTGCTTCACTTGGAAATGGATTTTATTCTTTCTGGGAATAAAATGATGCATGATTGATCATCATTGTGATGCAAACAAGCCTTAATTCTTTGTTCTGCAGAGTAATTCATGAAAGAGTATGCTCGGATATATTGTGGGTTTTCATGTTGTACATTGGATTATACCTGCTTGTTCAGAACAAGTATACCAGTGAATATTAGTCCATTAAATGTGACACTTCTTTCACCAAAGTATTGCTTAAAGGGAAAAATGACCCTCTTGTTAAAAAAGGGTAATTTCAATGCCTTATGTAAATAAAAGTTTATATATGCGGATTTAATTAGTTTTAAATTCTAAATCTTAAGTATTCATTACATTTATCTCTTCTGATCAGACCTCTGAGTACTTAGAATAAATAATGCATAACAGCAGTTTGTGGTTTGCTCTGTAACAGCCCAGGTCAGAGTTTTTGTGATCTGCTGATAAAAGGGATTCTGCTACCTTATTCCTCATCTGTAATTTACTGGGGAAGGAAAGATGGGAGCGTAGTCTTTCTCCTATCATCACACCTGTCAAAGGGTTTTGTGAGTTTCTTAGAAGCAAACTGCTGAAAACAGTGCCTTGCTAGCTGCCTTCTGTGGAGATTGGTTCTAGAAGCACAGGTTTCGAACTTGCTACTCCTGTCCTTTTGCACATTTTTGAAATGTTGTTTCAGTTTTTTATTTAAAATAACATATTCAAAAACGTGTTGTAGTTTTATGCCCAGCTGGAAATGAAACACTTCATAGCCACTTGTTCAACTCCCTTGCTTTTCCCCCCACTCTGGCAGAATGGGGACTAGAGTCGAAGTTAAACTTGTACCTTGAGATAAGAACAGTTTAATAACTGAAAATAAAGTAAAATACAATAAAAATGGGAAGTAATAATAATGGTAATAAAAGAAAACCAATAAGTGATGCACGATGTAATTGCTCACCACCTGCTGACTGATACCAGACTCCTCCTTTCCAAACCCAGAGTGGCTGCCCTTCCAGGTAACTCTCACCACTTTATATACCAGGCATGACATTCTGTGGTGTGGGATATCTCTTTGGCCAGTTCAGGTCACTTGTCCCAGCTATACTCCCTCCCAGTTTGGGTTTTTTGGTGTATCTTCACACTGGCAGAGCATGAGACAAGGAGGGAAATATCTCAGCATACAATATTTACTCTGATCTTCTCCCCATTGCACTGGGTTGGATGTGGAGAAAAAGGGGTGGAGTTGAGCAAGTGGTTGCATTGTGCTTAATTTCCATCTGGCCTTAAACCATGACAGCCCTTTTGGTACCTGAGCATGGATCCAAAAGGTTGATATAAGTACAGATCTGACCAAAGCGTGTTAAAAGAATATTATAAACATTCACTGTAGTAGTTTAACAGTTGCTAGTTATAATGTGGTCTTATTCACTCTCCTATTTTTGACATTTTGTCTGTATTATACCAGTGATACTTTGCTTGCAGTATTTGTTCTCTGTGGTGTGTTTTGCAGGATGGGACTATGATATGACTGTGTCACTGGCCAGAACGCCAATCAGGTGTATGTATTCAGCATTGCAGCACCTCTTTTGACTATCTTTGAAACCCATCTGATCTTTTTACTAGGAGCCAGCATGTTGTTGCAAATGGTTCAAGACTTCTTTAAGGTCAGATAAATAATTGAGAACATTACCCAGAGATCTGCCTGAAAGCTGGACAGTTTAGAGTGGTAGGAAGGAGAGCTGAATTAAAAATTGTGTGTTGAGATAAGAACAATTTGATAATTGAAAATAAAGCAAAATAATGTAACAATGGCAACAAAAAGGGAAAAAAGCAAGTGATGCACAGTGCAATTGCTCACCACCCTCTGATTGATGCCACACTCCCCTTCTCAAACCTAGACTGGTAACTCTCCCAGTTTATCTACTGGGTGTGACATTCTGTGGTGTGGAGTATCCCTTTGGTCAGTTATGATCACCTGTCCTTGCTGTGTCCCTCCCAGTTTGGGAGAGCATGAGAAAAGGAGGGAACAAAAAGTCCTTGACTTTGGATGAATAGGACTTAGTAAAAATCAAAACATCAGTATGTTATCAACACCATTCTCATCCAAAACACAACACTGTAACAGCAACAGAGAAGAAATTAACTCTATCCCAGCTGACTAGAACAGCATGATAGAAATATTATGCTGAATCTCTGTGCACAGTAGTAAAATTGAAGAGATTGCTAGATTGTTCCTTCATCTCTCTCTGTTGACTGTAGAGTAGCAATGAACTTAATTCATTTTGTATCTAATCATCAGTTAAAATCTAAAAATTGTTAAAGAAGGGATGCAGAAAAAGCTGCGTTAGCTTTCATGAAGTAGTCTTAGGGACACTGCAAAGATGATTATGAAGTCAGAGACCACAGCTTCTGTGTATTGCTGCTTCATCCCCCAAAACACAGTCAGTCTCCTGCAAGAGTGGAAAAGGGAAGAATAAGCTGCTGTGGTGGAAGTAGAGAGTGAAGGTAAACACAAATACAGTGGTATTGATTATCAGAAAAAACAGTTATATCTGGAAATGAACAAGGCAATTGTATACAAGGGGATGTAAACCTGTGTGTGCAGTTTCACAGGCTCTGCTCTGCTGTTCTTGACCTTCTGCCTCATTTTGCTTACTGTCCTTTTCCAAGCCAAATATTTGGCTATTATGCAAATATGAAGCCAAAACACAGATCTGTTTTCCCTTGTTGTCTACCTTCCTTGTAAGCAAGATCTATTTCATGAGCTGATAGTATAGTGGAAATTAATGCAATGGAAGTACAGTCCAGACAGAGCTGTATCTTTCAGTGGTAATTGTGTTTTGTCTCTGTAACACTTCTGGCCTAATACCAAGTGGCTGGAGAAGTCAGACATATCATACAACCTGCTGGAAATGAACCATTTTGCTGGCTCATTTTATATTTCCCTCTTCTCTAGACACATCACCCCTTTGAAAATAATCAGATGGAGACATAAATTGCTGCAAAAAATTGCTGGGCAGAAAAGCTGCAATCCTGTGACAATGGATAGAAAAAGCTCAGGTGTCTTTAAAAAGCTGTCAGCATTGCAGTGACACCTCATTAGCAGAGGCTACTAGGCATTTCTAGATTATCATGGTAGTTCTAAATTTTGTCTGTCTTCTGGGCATAAATTTTCAGACTGCTGAGTGTTACAATAGTAGGCTTAGTATAGCTAGTGTAGGTTAAATTGACTTGAGAGAGAAATGTCTACATGAACAAGTATTGCTGGTATTGAGTAGTGGTGAGATCATTATGAGGTTACAAGGTATTAGGATCTTGGAGAAGATTCAGTGTGTCTTCTCCATGACCATGCTGAGGCTCTGACTGAGGCACAAGCATGTGCATGCCTGGTTGTCCCTACAGAATCATGGAATCATTAAAGTTGGAAAAGACCGTTAAGACCATCCTTCCGCTGGACCTGAGCTGAACTTTGCTGAAAATTCTGTAGGGGACACATCCCCAAATGACCAATAGTGACCACTAGAGACCCCCGAAGAGGTCCATGCCGGCTCGGTGCTGCACAAAATTAAATGATTATGCATGAGGTAGGTGGTAACTAGGTATTAGATAGGCAGATTTATGTAAAATTTTGTGTATAAATTCCCTTGTGTTTTATTCCTTTGTGTGCTTGATTTGTAGAAAAACTTCCACCTTGCACCCTCTGTACAATAAGCAATAACCTAAATGTCTGTGTTCCTAAAATGTGCGAGTTCCAAAAATTTGGCAATACCAGCACCTCAATACTTTTCTTGTTGTGAGGGGCCCAGAACTGGACACATGACATGAGGTGTGGCCTGGCCACTGCCAAGGGCAGAGGGACAAATCACGGCCCTGGTCCTGCTGCCACGCTATTGCAGATATAGATCAGCACCACCCGGTGTCTTCTTGGCCGCCTGGGCACATGCCGGGCCATGTTCAGCCGCTGTTGACCAGCACCCCCAAGTGCTTTTCTGCCAGGCAGCTTTCCAGCCATTCCGTTCCAGCCTGTAGCACTGCCTGGGTGTTGTGACCCGAAGGCAGCACTCAGCACTTGGTCTTGTGGAACCTCACACAATTGGGCTCAGGCCATCGATCCAGGCTGTCCAGCTCACTCTGCCGAGCCTTCCTGCCCTGCAGATCAACACTAGCATCGAACAAGGTGTCATCTGTGAACTTGCTGAGTGTTCCTCTCATCTCTCAACTTGCTGAGTGTACCTCTCATCCAGGTAGTTGATTAAGACATTAAACAGGGCTGGCCCAAATACTGACCCCTGGGGAGCACCACTAGTGACCAGCTGTCAGCTGGATTTAACTCCATTCACCACAACTTTTTGGCCCCAGCCATCCAGCCAGTTCCTTACCCAGCTATGACTCTGAAGTCCCTTTCCCCTCTCCTCTTCTCCCCCTTTCTTCCTCACTTCTTTTCTCTCTTCTCCCTTTTTTCTCTAGTTTTCCCCGATTTTACTCTTTTTCCTCTTTCCTATTTTGCTTTTTTCCTTCCTCCCTTTTTGTCCTTCCATTTCCCCTTCTTTTTTTTCCCCTCCCCCACCTCCCCACATTATTTTTTGTTTCCTTTTCTTCCCTTTCATTTCCTCCGGCCGTGCCGTAACCAGAAGGGAGCAGCCCGATCCTGCACCCATTGCCGCAGCAGGGCGCCGCAGGCGGCAGCGCGCAGCGGGTCCGGCCGAGAGCCGGGGCGGGACCGCGGGACCGCGGGCGGGGCGGCCCCGGCCCCTCCCCGGGGCGGAGGGACCGAGCCAAGCCCGCCGGAGTCGCTCTGCCAGCCGGCTTCGACCCCTCGTCTTCCCCGCGGCGTCGGTATGTCGTCGGGCGGCAGCCTGAGCACCATGCAGCGGCTGGTGGAGCAGCTGAAGCTGGAGGCGGCCGTGGAGAGGATCAAGGTGAGCCGAGGCGCGGCGACCCCCGGGCCGGGGTGCGGCGACCCCTGGGGCGGGGCGGGAGAGAGGAGCCGCTCCTGCCTTTCCCTCCGCACTGGTCCGCGCCGCCCGCCCTGGAAAGGAAGGGCGAGGGGTGCGTGCGCCTGGCGGGCTTCGAGCTCCGGCCGCACGGGAGCGATGGAGTGAGTGCCGGTCCCTGGTGGAAGGAGCCGTGATGAATAATACAGCAGCTCCTCATTAGTTCTGCACCAGCAAACAGATAATTGCGAGTCGTTCCTCGCAGCGGAGCCAGCCTGACTCCCCCCTGCTTCGGAGCGCTGGCAGGATCTGCAGGGGGAGGCGGTGCGAGGTGGTAGCCACTGGCACACTTGGGGAAGGCAGGCGATTTGCTACGCATGCATGAATCTTCTCCTGCTTGCACATTTCCAGACAAAGGCAGCAGGATCAGGCGGTCCTGTCGTCTGCCAGCTCCTCAGGTTTGGTGACCTGACCGAGGCAGCTCTTGGTTTCCAGCAGATGTGGGGGTTCAGCACGACGCACAAAATCCAGCACAGTCTGTGAAGTGATGGAGGTCAAATTAATTCATATCCTGCACTTTCCTCGTCTCTTTCTTTGCATTCGCCATTTTTCTCTGGTTAGTCACAAAAGACCAGCTTCCTCAGTCTGACGACAGTGCCAACACACTGAGCTGCAGGAACTTAGTTAATTGATTTAAAAATAATTCAAAAATACTTGTTCCCACTACTCCTATCCTGGTTGGTGAAAATTTGAAGTGCTCATTGCAGGGTGAAATTGCTCTGGCTTTTGGATATCGTTCTTATAAATTTGTTAATGTTACTACATTTTATTAGCAAAAGAGAATCAGCAGATTCTTGGTTCACTAAGAGTGACTGTGCTTATCACTGCAATAAAGTGTGGGAATGTGTGAAAAACAGCATGTTTCAGCATAGAAATGTAGACTGTTGTGTCAAACACTGAAACAGTTGTCCACCAGTTACTGTTCGTGCCTGGATCTCTGTTCCTGCTCATTTTGAGTCATAAACACGAAATACTCATATACTCATATGCTCTGCCCCACTATTTTTGTGTGTGGGGGGAGTGGCTATAAAATACTTAGTTTGTAGTTTATAGGTATTACTTTGTAATAGTAACATATTGTGGAGCTGGACTTCTCAAGGCTGCACATTTTTTATGAGTTTGGTCTCCTAATCCAGGGAGGCTTGTCCTAGATGAAATTATCATCATCTCAGAATCATCTTTCTTGCAGCACTGTGCACAGCAGTCTCTTTCCAGGTCTGCTGCTCTAGGAGCCTGTTTGTGGCTTTCAAATGACACACAATTAAAAATGTGTCGTATAAATTGTGTCATCTGGGTTTCTATACATACAGTATAAAAATAACATGAAATATATTCAGCTGATGCAGAACCACTTGGTTCAGTTTTAGCAAGCACTGAAATGGGAGAAAACATTGTTTCAGCTACTTTGAATAGACAATGTGCTTTCAGACGGAAGCGGGTTATGAAAGGATTTTTAAAAATACATTCTGTACTGCCAAGTTCCAATGGTGATTTTGTTTACTCTGCTGGCTAAAAGAGCAGACAGGAACAATATTTTCAGAAAGAGGAAACTGAGTAGGAAAGAAGTACCCATACACATCTTGCATGCAGGAGGCTGCTGAAGGGAGCGTGTGTGTCATGTGATGAAATACTGCAGAAACTTTCTGTTGTGAATAGGAGAAAAGAATAATGTTATGGGACATAGGTAGGACTAAGAGTAGGCAGGTCTGGTTTGTGTTGAGGATATACCAGGATATATATAGCTCAGTATGTGTTGGGGAGCATAAGTGCAAGGAGATTCTGTAGGCACTCCTAAACTCTCGAAGGAAAAAGGTCCACATAGCCTTGACCTGACCAAGATGCTAGTGCATCTCTGCCGGATAGCCACGTGGTGCACAGTCGGGCACCACAAGGGGCAGGCACTGTGGAGGAGGGAAGGGTGCTAATGCTGCAGGGACTCCAAAGCACTGGGCAGGGCGGGAAACCTCTGCAGCCTCCAGAAAGGGCTCGTCCTCAGGTAAGGAAGGAGTGACAAAACCTGCTGACAACCAATCCTTGTTGCAGATGCTTCTCCCTGTTCTCTGCTGAAGACAATCCGGGAGGCTGAAGGTAAAAAGTTTCTGATAACAACTCCCTGAAGTGCCAACAACTGCTGGCTAAATTCAGGCAGTTACTAGGATGAGTGCCCTGGAGGAGAGCCTGGAGTAGAATTGGGAGAACAGGAAAGTAAACAGGAGAGCAGCAAAATATCAAACAAAAATGTGTGCTAGGCCAGATTCCCATGTGTTTCAGATGCTGTTAGATGGGATGGCCCAGAACCAAAATTCCACTGGGGTTCTGGGGGGGCTCCTTTAGACAGGAGGCTGGGAAGTGTGGATGGTCCTTCTGGTTATTGTTTTTGCAACACTGCATAGTTGTGTAGGAAGAAAAGTCAGTATTTCAGCAGTTCTGTAACAAAAACAGAGGTGAGGTCAGAGGGGAACTTATAGTTCCATCAATATATTTAGTATTTCCTTTTATAAAATATGTATCAGACAGCACGTGTTTTGACAGTTTTCTGCAGCTCTTCCTAATGTGTGTTGGAAACTGGAAATACCTCTATGTTTTCCTGCAAAAATGTAGGCACATGACTGACTTGCCATCCACAAGGAGAGCAGGAGAGTTCAGTGCTGAACACATTTTACCTTTGCAATCCTGGGCTTGTTCTCCACTGGACTCTCCTAGGGGGCCAGAGTGTGGATATGAAGTTCTCACTTCACTGCTGGAGAAAGCTGACAATTTGGACATCAAAAGCTTTTCATCTTCTTGCTTTCACTCTTTGTTATACTCTGTTGTTTAGAAGCTTGGAATAAAAATCCTTTTAATAAATTATCCAAAGTTATAAGAGTTCAAATATAAACTTCCAAACACCACAGCAGAATGGAAAATGGTCATGGCTCTGAGCATTTTAATGGAAAGAAATTGCATCACACTGGCACCTCAGTCCTCTACACTCTTCTGGCTTATTGCTGATATAGTATTTCATGTGTGCTTCATCAAAGCTTTGAAAATTGTGCTTCTGTGCTGATCTACTGATCTGTGTTCTAGAATCTATGAGGTGATTTGACCATACTCCAGCTCTGTTTGATAATAGCTCTTCAAGAGGAAATGCTTAATAGATGCTTGCAAATTAATTAAGTTTCCTCTCTGGATTTTTTTTTTTTTTCTTTCAGGTCTCTCAGGCAGCTGCAGAACTCCAGCAGTACTGTATGCAAAATGCCTGCAAAGATGCCTTGCTTGTTGGGGTTCCTGCAGGGAGCAATCCCTTCCGAGAACCCCGATCCTGTGCTCTGCTTTGAAATCAGGTAATAAAGACACAGATGCTGTGACAACCACTCTAATTTGAAACTCAAGCTCTTGGAGGGACAAATACACATGGTGATAGTTGTTTAAGTGTTGAGTTCTTGCTCAAGTGTTCATAATTTCTCAGCTGGCTCTGCAAATGTTTCCTGGGTTTTTTAGGTGTGGCAGTTGAAGCAGGTCTCTTTTCTACAGCTCGTTCTAAAGGTGCTTTCTTTATGAGGTTTTTTTTTGTTGGTTTTTTTGGTTTTTTTTTTTTGATAGGTGTTTTTGTGTTTGTGCAGCAATAAGGTAATAAACAGCATCCAAATTAATTAAAATTGTCTAAGACACACAGCTGTGTTTGACAGAGCTGAAAATAGTCACATACCCATCTTGGAGAAGTAAGATAAAGCTGTGGCAATTTTATATGTTCTGATGACTAGCTCACAGCTTAAGCAAGAATTATGTTAAAATACATTTGTGTCTTTAATGTCATATTGCAGTTCATTTCGCTGTATCTGTCCTTAGGCTCTTCCTGTTCTTACTGGTGGTACAGCACTAAAAGCAGTGGAAGCAGAGAGGAACTGAGGCAATCTGTAGTCACATCCTTCATAACCTTTATCAGTGCAGATCCCTGAACTCTTTCTGAATTCTCTTCATTGCCTGTACTGCTGTAACACCTGCAGAGTAGGTGGGTGGGCAGCTGTCCAGCATTTACAGACCTTTGGGATCCAGTTCTATGATTCCCAGTCTGGACTCTCCCATTTGTCACAAAGGTTGTCAGTGATTGCAGCAGGAGAAAGAAAGGCCATGCTAGTAGTCTTGGGCAGAACCACAACACAACTTGGAAAATCGACTTCTTTTGCTTGACGCTCAGATGTGGAAGTGGGATATTCAGAAGGGTTTACTCCTCCTTAAAAGAAAAAATAAAAATAATTCCTGCTAAAGACATGAAAAACCTAGAGAGAAAGGATGAAACACTGAAATCTGTTCTTTTGATGAGAATGCTATTAAAGAAAAAAATATTTTCTCTAAGGGGAGAATTTAAGCTGGAACATAAAGTACTCAAAATCTTCCCCTTGCTGCTGCCAGCTGTTCCTGAGCTTGGACTCAAGCTTTTGACTCATCAATATCATGGCTTTGATTGTTGCTAGATAGTTTTGACAAAACAGTATTTAACCTAAAGAAAGGGAGCATCTGATCATGAGATGATCTTCTGCAAAAATTTGGAAAGGGTGGAGCAAAAGCATATTTTCTTAATTTGGGTGTTTCTTGTGATTCTTCATGCAAATAAGATAAAATTTTAAATGACCACTGCATATGTTCTTCTTTTATTTAAGCAGCCTTTCTACTTTTTGGTTTTGTGTGTGGGTGTGTGTGTGAGAACGTATTCTGAGGCGATCACATCATACAGATACGTTACAAAATATTTTCTCAGAAGAACTTGATGATTATTGTATGATACTTTTAAAAATGCACAGCTCAGCCCAAAATGTCATTTGGCATTTTTTTTGTTGATAGATCAAATTCTTTGTTCATTATTCTTGTTTTACCTTAGGATTATAAGAAATTCAGAGCAAAGTAAAAAAGCCAGTTAAAAATTTAATGATATTGTAAGGATTGTAAGGATACCAACATCCAGCAAAGGAAAGTCATTATTTTGTTTTTCTCAGTGCAAAGGAGCTTTTCTGTTGTAATTTGTAAGAAAAATTACATCTATCACCTTAAAAAGATGGCATTTAATAAGCCTTTTTTTTTTTTTTCTTCTTATAGGGAAGGTCACTGGAGAATTGCCTTCAGGCATGACGTGAAAAACAACTGCCTTTCCTTCAAAAGAAAAGTCTCTGTCTTTTACGTGGCTAAAACAGCATCCTAGATATCTGCCTGTGTTCTTGTGAATCCGTATTCCACTATATTTTAGTAATGTTCTTGAAATTTTTTAATGTAATTCTTACTCTTTTCATAATCATCACCACTTTTATTACACTATGCTAAATAGACAAATATTACTTGGGAAGTTTACATTTTAGAAATTAAAAACATGTGAATTTTTAATCAAATTACTTACTCTGATCTTGATAAACTGTAACACCGGAATCATAGCAAAAATTATTCATGGGGATTTTTTTTCCAAAATAAAACAATCCAAAAGTGAATAATTAAAACTAAATGCTGTTAGTGCTGAAGTAATGTCCTCAGGGGACATTTT
Organism: Sitta carolinensis; assembly: GCA_032173965.1. NCBI lineage: Eukaryota > Metazoa > Chordata > Aves > Passeriformes > Sittidae > Sitta > Sitta carolinensis. The sequence goes on from CM063313.1 coordinate 55,417,450, forward strand.
GCTTCCATTAGCAAGACCTTAGCTTTTTATCAAGTGCATCTCAGTGCATAAATGACACATTTTAGTAACTGTTGAACACAGTATGTAGCAAAGTCTTGATTCCTCAAGCATGTTTCTTGCAATAATCTGTAAACCGCCTTCTACTTTGTATTTGGAACAGTACTGCTGCAGTGGAATCTTCTTGACATATTTAAAATGTTACCAAAAAGACACTAAGAATCTGTGAGCACCCAAAGATAATTGCATGCATTGTTGTCACGGTTTGCAATATACAGAATTTACTAAAATGTGCTTGGTCATTTGCCTTCACTTTTTTGATAGAGCACTTTGGCAAGAACAACTTTTTTTATAGGTTTTTAATTTTGTCTACTTCCTATTGTTTGTATTAATCTTTTAGAAGTTTGGAAATAAAATTCCTGTCCCTCTTGGCTTTGAACTCATTGTGTAATTGTAACAAAGAGCAGCTACTGTAAGGAAGAGGATACTTGGATTTTGCAGTGGGAGGGAAGGCCTCAAGCTCTTTGCTTTTTTTTGGGTAGAGGTTGCTGTTGGATTTTTAGAAACTGTATCTTATTAGTAGAAAAATCCCATTCATATCTATTTACCATAGTTGTAAGTACTAACAATGTACTTGTTACTTTATTATTTGTTAGTACTTGTTATTGTACTAACAGTGAGGCTCACTTACACATTTTGAAGCTGTAAGGAAGAACTTTGCAGCTTGAGTACTTAATATTCATGAATGTTAACTGAAATAGGGCAACAATGTCCTCCAGGCAGTTCAGTCTTTGTCAAATATTTTCATGTTGCAATCCTGCAGAAAGACATGAGAGCTGTAATACTGCCAGTATGTATTGTGCCTTTAAATACAGCAGAGAAGACCTTCTTTTGGAGCTTCTCTTCACTCTGACTTCAGTTCACTGTAGGCTATTTAAGTATGGCAGTTTTTCTCTTGGTACTGGATACAGGTATGGAAGTCTAGAGAAAACCAAATTATTCTTGCACAGACACCATCAGAGGCTTGGTTTGAGGCCACAATGTCAAAGATACTGATGAGTGTATACATCAAAAATCTCTGGACACCCAGCATACGGCTGCTGCCTGCTTCCTCCCAGGCAAGCCCTTCATACTTCTTTCACCTCTTACAATAAAACTTCCCCTACTCCCCACACCTGTTTCTCTTCTCAGAACCACTACTGCATACACTTTCAGGCTCAGAAATGTCAGTTGGAGCTTGGGTTTTGAAGCAGCTGCTGAGCTGGCATAAGGAGTGGCCAAATCACAGTGCGCAGCAGAGAGCCACCATCGCTAGACAGCTAGACAACCACTGTTGTCTCTTGTCTGCCCTGCCCAACTCCATCTGGTCTCTTGCAGCTGGAGCACCCAGTCAACATTAGTTGGAGTAGCACTGTGAGCATACTGCAGAACCTGGCTTGCACCAGCAAGGACTAGAACGATCTGTGCAGCAGTTGTGAGATGGATTGGGAACACTCCATATTCCTCAGACATGAATTCCAGCCTCTTCAGAGGAGTGTGGTTTCTGTACCTCTGCTCTCAGGGCAGCATGTATCTGAGCTGCTGGGAAGAAGCAGGGACAAGAGTGACAGCAATGCTACCTTTGCCCTCCCAGGGCATGTTCTGTGAGAGAAGTCATGTCAGAACAAGCCCCAAGACATGACTGGTTGGCACTGAGGCTCCTTGGCTCCTGTTGGCAATCAGTTTGAAGTGTGACACTGTTGGTTATTTTGTGCTGGCTGGCTGAAGTGGTGGCTTCTCAGCGGCTCAGCATCTGTAGGTCCCTTTCCTTGGCACAACCAAAGAACCTGACAAACGAGCCTGGGCAGCTGACATCTTCTGAAGGCAGGAGAACATGTCCCTTACCTACCCAGTCTACAGGGCAATGTCTTTCCTACAGCTGCAGGTGTACCTGGGTTTGCACAACTGCTGAACTCCACATGGCGATGGCATAGATAAGAGTAAGCATCACATTTTGCCACTTCAAGAGGTGTGTTCTGCAGTGAGGTGGACAACTACAGGCAGCATCTTAGCTTCCTTTACTGAAGACTGTCCAAGGGGGCTGGCTCTCTGCTGCGCAGAGGCCTTCAATACCATCTGATGGCAGCAGGTCTGGCAGCAGGTCCTACAGCATGCCCATGGCAAAGAAGATTGAGTGAGTGCACACATTTGTATGCTCAGTGCCTCACGTGAGCCACAGGCCCCTTTTCTCACTGTCATCTCTCCCAGCTGATCCACAAGGCTCTTCTCCATCTACAGCTGCCTCCTGCTGGGTCACTAAAACATCTATAAACTTGTTCCAGGAATGGAGTGTCCCTTCCTGCTCCTGTAGGACTGGAGATTAGATTTTTTACTGTGCCTTTTTGTTTTAAGAATTAGTTGCTTCCTAATTCATAGTAATTGGTAATTTGGAGGGGGAGTGAGGAGAGAGGAGGGAGTGGGAAGGGGCGAAATTGTAGTTCAGTAGTAATTTTACTCCACATTAAACAGACAAAAGGAGGGGGAAGAATATAATAAATTTGTCAATGTGACCATATCTGTGAGAATCTAAGATTTTTCATAAACAAATACAGAAAAACCCCATTGATCATTGCAAGCCTTTTCCCTTATTTTCCACTACATTACCAGTAATTTAACTGTACACTGACATTTTTTCTATCTAATGGAAACTCAACACAGACAGCACTTGATTTTTTTTTATTTAATGAAGAAAACATGCCTTTGTTTCCAAAGTTATCTACATATTATCTGTGCTTTCACAACTGTTCATGTGGAAGTTCCACAGCCTTTGCCTGTGGAAGAGGAGAACATAAATACATAGCTTGGCACTGGCAGCTATAATTTTCTCAAACTGTGGTCATCTGTGACTGAGACTTTGTAGAGCTTACATTAAAAAAAAGATTCCTGGTTCTGGAAATTTGGGAGGTAGTTCTTAACAACATAAGCCATGATGCAAAAGAAGTAAAATGGTTAGGTCAGGTGACTACTAAAATGGGCAATGGATAGTAACCAAATTGTAGCTTTTATTTCAGTCTTTCTCTTATTCTAGAAACAGTGGCTCTTTTTCAGTTTTACTAGAAATCTTTTTATGTTACCACTTGTGAAAGGTACTTTCTCAAATCTTGCAAACAATCAGTGTACAAATAATTCAGGAATATTACTGTGAACTAAAATTGCAGTTAGTGCTGTCATAGCTTTTAAGAGTTCAGTCAAAAAACACCACTCTGTTTTCTCTGAGACCAAATCTTTATTCTCTAAGCGCTGGTTTTATTTACTCAAATAGTGAATATGTGCTTAATGAAGGCTTAATGTCAAAGAAGTATTTAAGTGCAAACATAAACCTTAAACTTAGTGGTTTATTACCTCCCTGTTACTGCATTAAACTTTAAAAAATTAGTGAGTTTGAAACCTGAATCATTTCAGCTGAAGGCCATTGAACAGAGAGAGACATTCTGGAGCTGGCTGTCATGCCTATGCAAACAGTTTTATGCATTCCTGCAGCAGAATGGAGTTACTGTCTATCATTGCTCCCACACATATTTCCAGTTTGTTTGCTAAATCTTTTGATGCAAAGTGAAGGTTTGGGTACTACTCTACTATTCTATCCTGTTCTTTAGATTACAACTAAGATAGATTTTTTTTTTTTTTTAATTCAATCTTTACCCTTCTAGTTGTACCCTATATATATCTGGATCTGCTTCCCAGATGACTTGCACCCTCCTCTTGCCAATGCTCTGCAGAAGGCTGAAAAACATGGATGCCAACAAATGGCCTCCAGCAGGTTAGGCAAAGGGTGAAGGTCACAGCTCAGTTCCCTGAATCAAATCTATGAGAATGCTAAATTTCAATGCAGTCTTTGCATGTTGTCCATAAAACAGAGCTTTTTCCTAGACTGATTATAATTAAAAGGAGCTCAGGAACTTATCACATCTTCCCTGAAACTTATCACATCTGAGCTATCAGTAGGAAAGTGGAACGGAGCCCAAGGGACAGCTACAAAAAGTCACAGCTGTTAACTGCAAGAAATCTCTAAGACTTTGAGAAGCCTTGAAACACCTTGAGATTCTGGCAACCTAGCACATCTTTACATTGGAAAAACAGCAGGTGCAGGGAGAGAAAGCACAGGTGCCTAGAAAATGCAGAGTGAGCCTCAGCATCTTCTTTTTTCCACTCTGTTTTTTTTACACAAAGAGTGATAAACTCTATATCATCCATGACAACAGAGAAGCAGTAATTATACAGCTTCGAGGAACTAATTTGCTCAGCAACATTTTAAAAACACACAGAAGAATCCTGAGCCAGTAAGAATTTCCAAATCCTAATTTCTTTCTAAAAACTAACAACAATAATTTATTTCTTTCCCTTTAAAGAGTTCAGGAATGAAAAAAAAAAATGTAATATGCAAATCCCCATTCTGATCAAAAGAATTTAAGACGTGTCTGTCCATCTTTTCTTCCAGGGATTCTTTCATATGTCAATCTCCTTTTTTTGAACTCCTGTACTTCTGGAAATCCTGAATATGAAAAAGAAGTGGAAAAAAGAAAAAACACGATAAACTATAAATACAACATGTATGCAGACTTAACTGTGTGTTTCTAGAAAAAGTAGTACGAGACTTTGGCTTTAACTGGTGTGTTCCATAAGAAAAGTATCAACTGTCATGAAATAAAATGTGTACAGGTTAATATTTGCTATTTCTTACTGCTACTGACCCATTTTATGCACACTGTTCTGTATTAGGAGTATGAGTCCTTATGCAAAAATAAATCAACCTACACTTAACCACAATATTTCAGAAAATATTTAATGCTTATTTCTATTTCATTAATACTGCACTTAGAACTATTCTATAATTGTTGAATTTTAGTTCTATTTAACCAGACATGGTTTCTAAGTTGTTTTAAAAAGCTACTTGCATTCTTAAGATTCAAGTGCTTTTGCAATAACATGTTTGAGAAGTTGCTTATTCAAAACAAATTACTGTAAGGAAATTATATTTAGTTTTTACAAAATGTATTGCCAGAAAATGCTGAAATTGACCTAAGGATTTGATCTGTTCCAGTGGAAATACTGGCTTGGCATGATGTCATGAATAATCTATGGTTTAATGAGAACTTGTTCTGGCACCTGAAGAAATCCTGGGGTTTGTTCCCAGTGTGTCTTTTTAACTTGATTCTCTACATATTTCTTAAATTTTTTCTCTCAGAGGCTTTTACTGTATTAAGTTGAAGTTAGGGTTTTGTTGATTGTTTGGTTGGTGGGTTTTTGTTTTTGGTTTTGGTTTTGGTTTTGTTTGTTTGTTTCTTGTGGGTTTTTTTTTGGTTGTTTGATTTTTAATTTTTTTTTGAGGTGGTGGTGTTGCATTAGCGTGTAAAATTGTTTCATATACTTGTTTTTCCACTGGTTAGTGACTTATTAAGTAGAAGAAGCCTGTTCTTCCAAAACCTAAAACAGAAATCGATTTTCCTTGTTTTAATTTGATTCACATTCAAGTATACTTTTGTCCTACTGGGCAAGAATAATGCAGAAAGATTATTATTTGGAGATCGCAGTGTTTTCAGAACACTGTAAAATGTGGTACCAGGAGACTCTGCCCTGATCTCTACTGAATTATATTGTATATAGAATTTTATGCTATCAGTGCCAGTTACAGGTTACTGGAATATTTGTTACCTACTCAGCAATACTGCAGGTCTCAATTTTAATTCCAGAGAAGCAAAAGGTCTGTTCTGAGTTTCTGTATAAACATTTAAATTTACATAGGCTGAAAATTAAAAGTTCACCACATCCAATTAACTTTTTCTCCCTTTACTTTCATAATTACCCTAAGCAGTCCATGAAAGAGTGATTTAAATTAGTTACTTAGGTTTTCATGAATGAATCTAACCTGATTAGTGAAAGCATTTTAATGCTGTGCTGACCTTGTACCACCAAGAGATTTAATGACAGCCAGCAACAGACAAATCATAAATAAAGTAATCTGCACTAGGTGTTTGGCTTTTTTGAGAAACAAACTTAAACTTGCATTTTTAAAGAAAATGTGGCATCTCATCTAGGGGAAATAGAAGAATTAAAAAAACCACTACAATAAATGATACAGCAATACATAGTCTGACAGGGACTTTCTTACTTGCATGACTCCATGGATACATATTATGGCTGATTTAAAAAGGTTTCAATATCCTATATTTGATGGAGTAAATCAGGGATAAGAAAACTAAGAAAAAAAAGAGAAGCCTAATATTTTGTATAAGGACTGTACACGCTTTCAGGGTAAACAGAGTTTTGAAATACACATCATACCAACTCTCTGAAAATATAAGTGTTGGGATGATTTCAAGTGGAGAGTTTACCCCTGCAGATACTAGCTAAAAATATTCCAAGAATAAGGAGAAATATGAAACAAACAGAAAATTTTCAAGAGTGCCATTTTTACTCCATTAGTGCCAACAGCAAAACACAGCCATTAGTAGAATCTGAATTGCACTCTCAGGATTTGCTGAATCTCCTTTTTGTCCTATAGAGAAAGTACAGTCTTTTGTTCACCCTTGTCCAAATCCATGTTTACAAAAATAGTCTTTCTCATAACTTTTGATTTAATTCTGGCATGTTCATTACCTATATTTTAGGCTATCAAAGAGAAAAGAAGCTGAATCTTACATTTCTGAAGAATTACACTTTTCAATATTTACCAGGGAAAAAATAATGGCAGTGACACAATACTAGTTCATTTGGTTTGGCTTTTTTTTTTTTTCTTTTAAATACCCCAAGCCATCTTTTAAGTACCCAAAATAAAACCTGTAAGGAACCTTTTACCACAGAAGAAATATATATGTAAGTAAGTTTTAGCAAAGGGAGCATGCAATTGTTGTGTTGATTTACCAACTACTTAAATAAAAGACAAAATACAGTTTTACAGATATTCCTTACAGCTTTGCTGTTGAGTAACAAAAAGAATTTCAGCAATATCTGCTTACTTTGGACCTACCTGTTTTATTTTTTTCTTTTGTCCATAAGAATGGAGGCCTTTGTTTTCTCTTTCCTTTAGATGTTCCACCTACAGGGTTAAAATTCAGATTTTGAAGCTCCTTCGTATCATCAAAGAAATCAGAGAGAAAACCATCACGAGCAAATGAATTACTTGGGCCTGTGGATGAAGAGTCATTCCACAGGGGCTGGTCAATCTGAATTTCTGGGCTTTTAAATACTGTGTCTCTAAATTCTTCTAGAAAACACTTAGAGCTCTCCTGAGGTGCACAGTCACTGAGAGTTGCAAAGAAATCCTCTTTTTCAGAGTTTTTGGAAGAATGATCAGAGCTATCAAGCATCCTGAAAGGCTGTCTTTGAACAGAGAACAGGAGAGAATTTTTAACTTCTAGATGAGCAAAATCTTCATAGACCTTTGATACAGCAAAGAAATCTGGCTTCCTCCTTGTAACTACATCTGATGAACATGCTTTCTTTTGCATACAACTTGGAAGATCCGACTTAAAAAGACCCTTATGATGATTTGGTGGAGGAATTAGGGCTTCAGAATTCATACAAGATGTTCCTGGTAGAGAAAAATTTGAACCATTTTGTTTGGAGAATGAAAGATAGGTTATTTTTACATTTTACAGAAAGCCAAGATGTCATTTAGCATTGTGATTGCAGTTTGTCTCATCAGAGTAACTCACCATGATTAGAATATAAAGTTTCTAATATATTCAGATTTTTCACTTGGTTTCAAAAGAGACACATGTTCCTAGTAATTCAAGGTATTACCTGTGCTGTTTTGTGCCTTATCAAGCAGATCTAAAATCTGACAGTTTTGTTTATTATCAAGATGCAATGTGTTGAAGTTAATCTGGTTTTCTGGGTGTGATGCGTCTTTCACTGTTCTTTCTAGAGGAGGAGCAGTATTTAGGCTGTATGAAGATATTATGTCACTGAAATGCTGAAATGATAAAGTATTTGTCAGGAATGTTTCTGGTACATGTCTACACTGCCAAGTACAAAAAGTTAAATCAGCTGTTAAGGTCCTAAGATGTACAAATTTTTGTTTACTGGAACAAAAATAAAGACTTACCGAAGCAGGAGAGGCATGTACAGTACACAATGTATCACCTGTCTTAAATCTATAAACAGATTAAGTAATAATCTCTGCCTTGAAAAACAGGAAAAGCAGTATCTTAATATAGTTTATTCTCTTTTATTACTCCAAGACTGTAGGAAGTAGTGCCTGCAATGGATTTGCATCGATAATGCACCACAGAGGAATTTAACTGAGCTTTTTCTGTCAAAAAAAGATGGCTTTACACATATGTAGTTAAAATAATAGTAAGCACAATTTCACATTAAGTGCCCAAACACATATTCACTTGCTCCTTCATCTTAACAAAATGCTTCACCTTAAAGGAATGGTGTCCTCAACCATTTTCTTGAATGATAAAATATGTGCATTTTTTGTTGAATTAGATGACTATATTCAGTTTATAACTTTCCCAAACTTAACTGGAACAGTAGGAGCACACAATTCTTCATCTCTTGGTCTCTGTCAAATGCTTAGTACTATGAATGCTCAGTGGCGGGTTTATTATAGGAAGGGAGAGAGGCAGGCAGGCAGAAAGGAAGGTGGGAAGGAGGTCCTGGAAATACTTAATTGCAAAACATCTTTTACATTAGAAATAGACAAAAGCTTGCATTCTGATACAATACTCCATATTGTGAGGCTTGAGAAGGAGGTTGGTCTAATGAGTATTTTTCCAGTTAAAGAAATGCTCTCTTATCTTCCCACAAACAAAAAGGTGACTTGACAAGATCTGCTGAGAATCAGCAGACTCAACATTTTGGATATGAATGATATGCTAAAACCTGTAATTAATTTTTAAATAACACCAGCAAATGCAAATGTTGCATCAGATTAAAAAACCCCAACAAAACAATCACATATGACAACAGAGCAAAAAATTTGATCTAATACATAAAATAATTTTGGCCAACCTTTAAAACTTTTTTTGGAACCTCTGGCAGAAGTTCCTGGAGTTGATCGAGGCTTGCAAGAAACAACCTGTTCAGTGAAGATCCCTTCTTTAACATAAACTGAGCAACCAAAGGATTGACACATGGAAAAGTAAGCAGGCATTTCTCTGCCTAGAAATTGAAATTATTTTGTTAGATTGATATCTGACAAAATTTTCTCCTTTTTTCCTGTTACTACAAAGTCACATTTATTGAAAAGTCCTAGAATATATCATAGAAAGATAGCTTTCAAACAATGTAATTTACAGTCCAATGAAAACTCCTTTTTTTACTACAGATGCAACATAGTATCATTTCTGAAAAAGAATAAGTTTTGCATAACCATTTGACAAAAGGCAAGTATAAACATGTTTATTTTATAATGTAAAAAACAGTAAATAACTTAGACTTGATTTTAAAATGACTGGATTCTCCATTTAAAAGTGTATTACCTAGATCAATAAAAGCTGACAAAACTGGTTCTGTTTTACAAAAACTGTATTTGTTAATGGCAATTTAACAGGTGGCAAAACTGTACAAATTGGCAGGCTGATGTGGTGGATAAACTTCCATACAGGTTAATTGTGAAAACATAGGGTAAGTCCAAGTTGCGTCTAATTGTGCTCATAAGGATGATGGAAATACTATATCTATATCTAATCTATATCTATATCTATATCTATATCTATATCTATATCTATATCTATATCTATATCTATATCTATATCTATATCTATATCTATATCTATATATCTATATCTATATCTATATCTATATCTAATCTATATCTCTTTGCATATATACTCAAAATATGCTTGTATATATACCTGCATATATATATATACCTGCATATATATATATATACACACACACACACACACACACACACATATAATAATGCTTATTTTAATAATATATTTTAAGAGAACTACAACAAAGCAGCCTAAAAATTTATTAATCTTAGAAACAGGAAGAAAACTGTAAATTCAAGGGAAGAGAAGCAAACCTCAGATGGCAAGACAGAAAGCCAGGATTTGTCCAGCCACTCATGAGGACTGATACTAGATGCTATCAAAATGTTGTCAGCAATTTGACGAATTACCAGTGCTGTCTCTTCAATCCCTGGAGTAAGAACTACCTAAAAGTGATACATAATATTCTTGGTTAAAACTTTCTCTAAGGAGTCTTAATTTACTACAGAAGTTGAGGTGAAAAGTAAAGGTCACCCTGAACACAAGAGTTGGTACTACTGTGTAATTAAACCTGATCCACGCTTATCATGTAGAAAAAATACAACCTCTGACCACTTAGCCTGGCTGCAAATTACACTCCTTATCTATGCAGTTCTATGTAGGTGAAATTAATTGATTTATCCTATAGATCTTTTACATGTGATTAAGTTTATGGGTACAATATGAGTTCCTAATGAAACAGGCAATTGTGAGATGACTATTACAGTTTAGGAAGTGTAACACTTTGAAGCTATAATTTCCACACAAACTACACTGTTGAGTACATGAAATGGGAAAAGCTTCATCCTCTCTTTAACTCCCTCATAACTTTCATTTAATCAAGTAAATTTTATACAAATTTTAATATGCAAAAAATAATTACTTTCATAAAGATCTGCACTCAACATTGGCAGCAAGTAAGTGAAAAAATACCTAAAAAGATATCAGTTTGTTAAAAAATATCAGTTACCAACAATCTGGTAAGCTGAATGAAACTTCTGTCCCATTTTTAAATGCTGATTATTCTAGACACTAAATCAGATTTTCTAGATTCTAGATTGCCTGATTTTTAAAGAAAGAATTTAACTTATCTTGTCACATTAAAAAAGCAAATTAGCTGACAACAAATTATTTCTTTGCTTTTTCAGTCACATCAGCAATATAATATTGATCTGAAACTTAAATTAAGACATAAGCAGGATTAATATATATTCTAATAATTTATTAAAGGTATGATCTCATTTTTTGACTACTAGTCACAAAAAAGACTTCAACTGCTATTTGATTCTGATTCAACTTGTATTGCAGTCAATGCAGTCTTTTCACTGACTTTTAACAGCACCGAATTAAAATCCTCTCTTATTTTAGTAATTTTGAGCTATTTTATGTTTTTGATGTAGAAGGAATACTCGATTGAGCTTTTTAGGAATAGATCATGAAGACTAATACAGAAAAAAATTACCTTCACTTCAAAGTCTTCTGACTTCTGCATAAGTTCAATTAGAGTGGCATAAATTAAGACAAGGTTAAGCAGAGTACTTCCCTTGAGACTGTACCTGTAAAACAGTTCCACTGGATCATTAATATTTAATATGCATATGTAATAATCTCAAACTATTTGTTCCATGTCTTCATAAATATCTGTTCAATTTCCTGGAATTCAGAATACTGGTACAGTTTGAGCATTAATATCTGTGGAAAGAGAACTAGAATACATTAAGGGACTGGCTGCTGAAGGATGGACTGTAAGGAAAGAAAACTGAGTGAGTCTACAGAAAAGCAAGTCTGGTCTGAAGCAAAAGGTCTGGATCAAGTTCAGTCAATGGAGATATTGGAGGAAAAACAGAGAGGAAATTACCATTTGCTTAGAGAAAAAATTTCAAAAGAGGTAATAAATTAATGTTTATGAACTATGTCAAAAAAAGATGTGCTTCCATAGCAAAAGGAGAACTACTGATGCAGTGGAAAAACACTGAAGAATGTTTCCCTGTTGCAAATTATATACTGTGGTATTTACACAGTAATTCATAACCATATATTTGTAGGGGTTAATTTACTTCAAACAGATGTAAGACTAATTCCAGTACTTCATATCCTTAGAGTTGTGAAATTTCTGGACCTGTTTGAAATATGCCTCATGTTAGTATTGCCTGCCTCAAACTCTGTTATTTTATAAGCACCATTTCTTTATCCTTTGTGTAAGATTAAAAATAGCCTCACAAGTGAAAAACAACTTTTCTAATACTTAGTTGGTCTCCAGTGATCACTGTTACTTTTGTAATTTCACTGAGATTTTCAGTAGAAGCATGATAACATTGTAACTAAGTGAAAAACTCAAAGCACACTAGAAATATGAGCTTACAATATTTGTATTGTTCTAAGAGAAATGTATTCCTACAGAGAAGCTCAAAGATATCAAGCATCAACTTGTTGTAATAAGCAGCTTTTTTTAGTGACAAGTTGTTTTAAAAATACCAGGATAACAAAAGAATTTAATAACTTACTCTAAACTCAGTCTTTCTCTGGAATAGAAAATAATCCAACAGCACATATATTGGAGCGATAATGCCATCAACCTCGCTATTACAGTGTCACAGGAGTCCTCATAATTTAGTTCTTCCATACTCTACAATGGAATTTAAATAAAGAGTAAAAACCAAATAAATACATTACCATGACTGCCCCAAGCTTTTCATGAGCATCAATATAATATCCAGAAACTAGATCAACCCAACTTTTATTTTCTTTGAACTTCAAAAGGCTGATTCACAGCTTTATGCCTCTTCTTCCTTCCTCTAAAAAGAAACACCGTCAATACCTTTTCTGGCTGTTCTTAAGATTTTTTTATAAACTTTATTAATGCAAACTATTGCTATAAACTTCTGAAGTACTTACTTGGCCTACATGTATATCATACATACTAACTATATAAAGTACAATGTCACTAATTGCAGTAGCTTGTAGGAATGTCTACATTGTACTTGTAATACTAATTGATTATTTTATTATGTAGCAATCTTACAGAAGCAGTTGTTCTACCTGTAATCTGTCTTGCTGCATACCAGAATTTAGGTAGTATGTTATTGCTTAAACTATTATTTTTATTAAAAGTGGGACAAATTATTCAATATACCACTTCAGATAACCATCTGAAACGGAAGCAATTAATATGCACGCTGGCAAGAGAATAGAGCCACAAATACATTTAATTGGTTGTTACAAAATTTCTTTATACATCCCTGTTTTCAAGTATGCATCCTTTAACTACATTCAATATAATCAAATCACAGGTCAAGTGTTATTTCAGTGAAGAAACTGAGAACATTTTAAACTAGTCGAACTGGCACTGACAGAATTTTATGGTTAATGATTTGTGATGTGAAACAATGCATGAGTTAGATATGATTATGGGGAAGAAAAGATATGTCAGAAGCCTGAAGATGTGGCCTAGAAGTGACCAAACACATAACAGAACTTGGAAACAGTAGGTTCATTTTGTACCTGCAAAAAGATAGCAGTACATTCATCTATTGTCAACACAACATATCGATCTGTACTTCCAAAGAGCCTTAAGGAGTAACTACTGCTTCTTTCAACAAAGGTAATGCTGTACCTGAAGAAGTAAAATTATTTCATTAAAACTCAGACAAGTAAAATAATACTATTTTCTTAAAGGAAATGGATAACATACACTCCCTTAATACAGTTTTTTAACTTACACAGTCTTGATTCTTCTCAAATGCTCAGTTTACTTCAAGACACATTTGAACAATACATATCAATGTAGCAGTGATGTAGTGAAATGAAATTATATTGCTAACTGTATTGAGTACGACCTTGACAGCCAGGATTTGAATTTACAAAAGAAAGAGGTAATATAGAAACTAAGATAGATGCTTATAAACTTTTTCTGACTAACTTCACAGATTGCATTTCTTTTTCTCCTTTCATGATTGTGCAGCACAAGGCAAAGCAAACTCCCTGACTGCCATTGGTGAGATCCTAAAATTTCTGAGCGACTTAGAACTGCCAGCAGCACAGGCTCCTGTTGTGTTTTACTAGGATATACAAGAGACTTAAACCTGAATCTGCCAGTAGTCCTCTAGAAACTTGCATGGACAGTGTATTCAGGAATTTAAAAAAAACTCTTTACCTTTTTTAAATTGTACAGCTCTTTGCATACCTATTTAACTCCTTCATCAGTGCTAAACGGAGATAGTGTAAAAGTAACAAAACATCGTTCCCAGCTGTTTGGCTTATGACCAGGCTGAACAGAGAACTTGAACAAGTCAGAGTTTAAGTATGTCATATTATGTGTTCAATTTTAAATGTCGAAGACATTTTCCCCTATTAACCTGTAATTAGGCAGAGACCAAAAATGGCTTCACAGCTGACTCAAGGACATAGTCAAGGATATTAAAACTGGCATATCTCTCCTACAACATGGTGAAATCAACTATCTTTATTTCTGTCACTGAGAGATATTGCTGCTCTGGTCCCTATTTGTTTGTTTCTTTGTTTCTTTCTTTTCTTTCTTTCACTTTCCCCTCATGAGATAAAAGGTAACTTTATCAAGTATTTATTATTGTGAAAGCAAAATTCAAGAAAAACTATGTCAAAGTAATTATAAATAAGAATAATGATTTACAACCCTGGCAGTTTTTCATAGAGGTATTAAACATTAATTGAATAGTGGATCTGAATTTCATTAATAAATTAGTTTTTGTTTTAAACTTAGCCTTTCCTAAACACTGTGATGCACCAGAAAATAAGATGTTTTACTATTATTTGAGTATTTAGCATAGCTTCAGTAGATAAAAACTACAAAAAAACCCCAAACCCAAAACAACCCCAAAGCAAATTTTATGAAGAATTAAATACAAACTCTTCCGAGGACCAAGAAGCACTAAAGAAAAGAAAAGTTTGTTAACATTTTGATTTTTAGAGAAAAGCAGACAATCAAAACACTTGTTCTAATTAAAAAGTACCAGCCACAATTAAAAAAATTGGACAATTCCATTCTGGTTGGCATGTGTGTGAATCTCCAGTACTAAGTTATCAACTTCAATAGGAAAAACTATATTCTTGTCTCTTAAAATGCTAACAGAGTAATTGCAGAAATGTGCCTGATAGTCTAGTAGATGTCTAATACATGATAGAATAGAACAACATACATGTCCTGAAAATCTGAAAATAAATAGTCCACATGATTAAAGAGGTTATTTTTACTCACTTGGATTCAAAAAGCTGAAGAATATCTGGCATATTAAGAAGGCCTTCAGTTGTCAGAAATACATATGGAATCTGTACTTCCAGAAGAAAGGAACTACCATGATTCCCTGAAATTTTGCATATGTAAGATAATAGTTTAATAAGCAAAAAACTAAGGATACATCAAATGGACTTTCAAAAATGCTGCTTTTAGTCATCACCAATAAAACGCTTCCACTCTATGCTTTTTTTTTCCCCCAAAATGAAACTCTCTGTATCTTTTTGAAATTATGCTTTAATTCAGAATTTTTTGAGATCCACAATGTTCCCTTAAGATAAGGAAAGCTGGATACAACTTGCAGAAGCTGTAAACAACTTATGAACTTGGCACAAGTCTCTTATAAACCCACATGTACTACTACATCTGGCCAAAACTAGGCTTACACTCAAATAAAAACACCTTCTTGCTGCACAGATAACCCAGCTCTGTTTGTTTAGCTTTAGCCTTCATAACATTTTAGTCATTCTCTTTCACAGGCATAAGAATGAAGCATTTTCTGGAACAGAAATATGTCAGTCTAACTGTTTATTACAATTCTGGAGAATACTTACCGGTTAGTATTGTTTCAGGGAGGGTGGTTTTAAAAGTCATGTAAGTAACATTCAGATTTTTGCACAGATTTTTCCAGCCAGAATTTTCAGAATAATCATATTCCATTACTAATGAGAAGTGTGTCCAAGGGAAGTCAGCTCCAATTTGCTGGTTATGTACAATAATGCAGGAATATCTACTAAGACTTAAAAAACCCCAACAAAATATGAATAAAAATAAGTGCAGGTAGAATTACCCTCAGAACAAAATAAACTCAGTTTTATTCTGACAAATTCTAACTGCTTAAAGTCTGTTTAGGAAAATATATTTACCTTCCCTTGCTAAAGTTCCAACTCCTTTAAAAATTAATTTAAAAATCAAAAGCTGTACTCTTCCTCCTACAACTATCTGCCTGAAAAATTATATTTTACAGAAATGTCATAATTTGTTATTTCTTCTGTTATGCCCTTTCACCACCTTTTTCTAAAACATGCAAAACTCATGTTTTTCTACATATTTCTCAAAAAAAGCATTTCTAAACAGGCAAAACAGCCAAAGAAAAGAATATGCAAAGAAAAGAATATGCAACAATTTGTTCCCTAAAGTTCCTCTAAGCCTCACTAAGCATTTTTCTAGAGTGGACAAAATTCTCAACTCTAAAAATAAAGCTGTAGGATCATATAATGAAAACTTTACTCCTGACAGGAAAGCCCCATGGAAAGGAACTAAAGTAACTAAAGTTTCACTGTCTTTTGTCCCAACTAAAGAATTTGTTCTCAAGAATCAAGAACCTAACTTACTTGCTTATGATCTCTTTATAACTTAAAGGGCTTCCTTTTTTCTCAGAATTCAAATCCACAGCTTTCAAACCTGCTTAAAAAAAATTAAACAGTTGAGGAAATAAATGAGCCTCTATGACTATGAATCAATACACAACAGTAAGCAGCAAATGTGGAACAACACAGGTTATTAAAATTTTAAGTATTACATATTCTGTCTTGCTGAAGTCCTATACAATTTCTGATTGTATTATACTGTTGGAAGTAATGATTTACAAACTTCCTTCTCAGAATCCAAGGAAAAACTACTGCAAACAAGTTTCATGTCTCACAAACTCACAACCCTATTACCTTAAGATGAAAAATAAAAGGGTTATAAAAAAGGAAGTAAATTTGCCCCTTTATAAGTTAAGTTTATTTACACCTCTTATACATTTGAAATTTTAACTGGAAGATTTATCTAAGAAGGAGTATTGGTTCAACACAACTTCCTCTTTTCAAAAGTGTAGTTGGATTGACCTGTGTTTGCAACCAAGTCTTAAGATCTTAAAACAAATAAAACTCTTTTCATTAAATATTATTATTAGTAAAATGTGCACATGCCTACTCCCTTTCAAAACATTCTAAAAGATTGGCTTTCTTTTTTTAAGAGCACAGGAAATCTAACTTTATTTTTAAAGGCAAAATAACAGTACAATACATGACATTTTATAAGGTTCAAGCAAGTAGGATTTATGAAAATGGATTTTAAAGAAACAGTATGAAAGGCATCAGCAACTTGTTCAAAACATAACTATAGGCTCAAATTATAATTTTTCTGAAACAGTTTTGGTTTACCAGCTGAATTTGCAGTGTTGAACAAGCTTGTACTTGTGAAATTATTGACAGGTAAAATGTTGCAGTGATGAAAGTGCTGCCTGTATCAGTGGGGAGGTGGGATACTGGAAACAGCATATTTTTGCCTTGATTTTTTTTTTTTACAGATTGATACAGATTATGCTGACATATTTAACAAATTAGCAAACAAGATCAGCAACATATAGCTGAAGGAAAATATGATTTGTATCTGACTAGTCATTCAAGGCTTTATGCTGGTGAGTTTAGTCTAGACTTTTAAAATCTAACTGCTCTGAATATGCTTGCAAGGAAGAAAGCTTGTGACCAATGATCAACTAAAAACCAGACAATCTGACCAAGCTAACAGATGCAAATACAATTAGGCAATGGGCTGTCCACAGCTCCTTCATGTTCTGTTTAAAAAATCTTTGGCTCGACAGATAAATTATCACTCTCTTGCAATAGAAAACATTAAACCAGAACTCTAAAATGGGAGAAAATAAAATTAAAAGATAAATTGCTGATGGAAAAGTAATGAAATATTAAATAGTGAGAAAAGTATGTAGAAAGGCTTCCAATGAGAAGGGAAAGACACCTGCACCAAGCACTCAAACAGGAATGCAGCAATCTACAGAATAACAGCAAGTTTTTATTTCAAAAATACACATAAAATAATTATATACCTTCTATACTAGATAATGGGTGAATCAAGCCAGCTTTTTCTCTTGCAGAGTCTATCCTTGTAATGATTAGTATCTACATGAAAACAAGTAAAAGAAACTCTGCTAATGTTAATTTCTTTTTCTTTCAGCTCGTACACATCTTTCTTTCTCATCTGCATAGAAAACATAAGATGAATAAACAGATGGCAACACCAGAAACTTTGAAATTTTCCACAACAACAGAAACTTTGGAGTTTTCCACAACAACAATCATAGAATATCTAAAGTTGGAAGGGACCCATAAGGATAAAGAACAATTTCCTGCTTCTCACAGGACTACCTAAAACTAAACCACATGACTATGTCTAAGAGCTTCTTGAACTTGGACAGGCTTGGTGCTTTAACCACATATATAAGAGTCTATTCCAGGGAAGACCACTCTCTATGTGAACAATCTTTTGCCTACTGTGCCTGAACTTCCTCTGACACTGCTTCATTCCAGTTGCTTGTGTCCCATTATTGGTCACCAGAGAGAGGAGATATGCACCTTCCCCTCTGCTGTTTTGCTTGAGGAAAGTGTAGGCTGTGATAGGGTCACACCTCAGCCTTCTCCTCCCCATGCAGAACAACAAAAGTGACCTCAGCTGCCCCCATCTTGCCCTTGAGGCCTTCTAGCATCTCGGTCCCCCTCCTCCAGACAGACAAAGCAGACAAGTTTGATATCCTCCTTATATTGTGGCACCATTCCTGCCCCCAGCACTCGAGGTGAGGCCGCTCCAGCTCAGAGCAGAGCGGGACAATCCCCTCCCTTGCCCGGCTGGGATGCTGGGCCTGATGGCGCCGGACACGGGGCCCTCCTGGCTGACAGGGCACTGCTGGCTGAACTTGCCATTGATCCAGACTTCTAGTCTCTACCCACTGGGCTCCAATTTGTATGCATAACCATGACTGTCTCATCCCAGGTGGAGAATCTGGCACTTGGTCTCAGTATATTTCATGGAGCTGGTGAGTGCTCAGCTCTCTAGTTTAGTTTTTCTGTAAGGCTTTTCTACACTCAAGAGGGTCCACTGCTCCTCCTAATTTAGTATCGCCAATAAAATAATTTAATGTACCTTCAATTCCTGTGTCCAGAAAACTTATAAAAACATTTTAGAGCACTGTCTCTAAAACTGAGCCCTGGGGAACAGCACTGGTCACTGGCTGTCATTACCAGCCAGATGTAACTCCATTGACTGTAATTCTTTGAGCTCAACCCATCAGACAATTGCTCACCCAATCCAGTGTTATGGACCTGTCTAGCTCTCTGATAAATGGTTCATCTAGGATACTGTGAGAGACAATATTAAAAGATTTGCTAGAACTAAAAACCACACATTGAGTTCCCCTGGTCAACTAGATGGGTCACCTTGTCATAAGTGGGAAAAGAAAGGAAAAAGTTGGTTAAGTAGCACTCTTCTCTTGTGTGCTAGTTGCAGCCAACGACTGCATTGTCTCTCAAGCATTTTTCAGTAACTCCAGAATAAACTTTTCTTTAATTTTAACAGGCACTGAAGTGGGATGAACAAGTCTGTAATTACCAGATGCTTCCTTCTTTCCCTTCATGAAAATTGAAACATCTAATATCTTCAAATCAGCTGGGATTTCTCCAGACTCCCCAAAATGTTGAAAAAAAATGGAAAGAGTTCCCTACAATTACATTTTTGAGCACCTTCAGCACCCTGGGATGAACCCCACTAGGCTCTATATGTCTATGCATATCCAGATGGAGCAGCAATCTCAAAGAAGTACAGGATTGGCTGGGAATTTAACATTATCCTCAGTCACAGTCTTCTAACATTGGGCTCTGGGGACTGAAGACAGAGGCAAAAGAAAGCACTGAATGTCTCTGCTTTGTTTACATCCCTATTTGTCAGGAGACCAATCTTGTTGAGCAACACACCAATGCTGTCTCTGATTCCTATTTTGCTCTTTACTTATTAAAAAAAGCCCTTTTTGTCACCCTTCACAGTGTTGGCCTGCTTTAACTTCAGTTGAGCTTTGGCCACATATATTTTCTCCTTACAGGAGTTAACAGCCTCTCTAAAGTCCCTTATGTCACCTGTTCATAAGTGACTTTCAAAGTCCATATACATTCCTATTCCACTTAAATTCTAGAAGATCCCTGCTCAGGCAGGCCAGGCTTCTGCCTTGCTTACTTGGCTTTTGTCTTGCTTGGAATTGCCTGCTCCTGTACTCAAAAAGAATGCGATTTAAAGACAATATTTGAAGATATTATACCACATTATTACTATGGTACTAGAGAGATTTGTCACATTAGAAACATTATCCTTATGGAGAAAATGCTTAATCTGAAGATATTTACAATTCAGCCTGCAAGGTACTTATGTACCAGAGGGAGGTACTGGATGTACTGCTGAACTAATTAGAAAGATTTTCTAATCTCTAGAAGGAGTCACAGAAGTGTTTCTGCCAGAGATCTGAGGCTCATTAAATATTGGTTAAGACAAAAATGTGGAAAAGGATTAGAATCTACCAAACTGACACAGTATTGAAAAGAATCCCCACCAGAGAAGGTGTTTACCTTGTCCATAATTTCAACTGATAGAAACTAAACACATGTGACATTAAGTATATAAAGAAGAATATGTACCTACATACATACACCATACTTTTTGACAGGATGCTCTCTGAACTTATACACCATTGTAGAGACACTTTTCATGGTGTGCACAAGACATTTTTAAGAAGGCACATAGCATTGTCTGATTCTTAAGATTTACAGACAAGATAATCCTATGTGTAAATATTAAAAGCCTGTTAGATCTTGTCAGAAAAGAATTTCTGGTCAGACATATAATTGTAAGGCAGACTTCAACTGCCATAAGTAGGTGCACAGAAGAGCCACTCAACAATCTACTAGCATCTTGATGAGCAGTTTTGGACAACTGCATTTAAAAAAGTAGACTTACTTTTCCTCACATGATTCAACAGCAGACTCATTATACGTTCATGTGAGCTAGATGAAATTTTCTATCTAATCGTGAGTACAAAAGATAATGAAACAAAGAGCAAAAGTAATTTTTTTTTCTAAACCAGCAGTAACTTCTGTACAAAGGAAATGTCCCATTACAATCCAGCATCAATAAGAACTTTGGCTAATAAAAGGATAATGACACTATCATATTTCACATCATATTAACTGCTATTGATATGATATGATAAAACTGTAAATAGTTTATTTAATACAACTTTTACTTATCATTAAACTGGAATACTCCTTCTACCTAGCCTGGTTCATTAAAACTTCTCTCTGAATGTTAAGAAACAGTAAACAATTTGTAACTGGTAATAAAATCATATATAGTATTATATTGCATACATATTTCTGCATGACTAAGTCAAGCAAGCAAGCCAAAACTCCAGAGTTATAGCTAAATTTTTTTTTAAATCATGGCTAGTGGAGTTCAGAAGAAAAGCCAAATTGTCATTGATCTGATATCAAGGTGACATCAAGTTCTTATATGCCTCCTACTACAACATAATCCTAGTATCACAAAGCAAAATATGTTGCTCTTAAGAAGACCAAAAGGATGCAAAATCATCTTAGTGTGTCTGTTGAAAGACAGACAACAAGACAATATGCACAATTTTATTTTTGTTGCTGCATTTTAATTTTAAATACTAGAAGGGCATATAATAAGTTGTTATATTGTTCTTCCCAGCAAAATTTAATCAAAATATATCCAGAGTGCCTAGTGCAACTCTAAAACACATGAAGAATAACTCTCCAGAAAGTGATGTATGGAAAAAAACTAAAATAAACTTAAAGATCATTTTTGGCTGTGTTTGGGATCATAAATTCTATTCCAAACAGTTAGAACACTTTAAATACTATGCATTTCATTCTGTTTCCTAATGTGCTCAGTATTCTGTAAAGAAATAATAAATATCCTGCAAAGGAAAGTGGTGTTTAGCACTGTGTCGTGTCATCCAAAATATTCACACATCCAGAAAAGATAATCTTTGGATAATTTGAATATTCTCCAAAATTCTCTCATTCATGCCAAAGCTATCATTCACAGATATTTGCTTCTTATATCATTCAAATGCCAGAAGGTTGGCCAGATACAGTGGTTAAGCAGAGGTTATCCATGGATAACACCATTCACACACTCCTTGGCATATGTGTGTGCCAAGTCATGCCATATAAGCACACAACCATGACTTGAGCTGTGATTCTGTCTGTGTCAGATGATTGAGGCTTTCAAATAAAAGGTTATATTATAATTTTCAGTAACTGATGTGACACAATATACTTATCAGGAAAACAAAACCACCCGCAACAAAATAAAGCCCTGGTAATACTAAAACTCCTTTGCATGCTATTTCACACAAGCAACAAGGGGAGATTTGATCAAACAAAAATTTGTACTGCCGTGATAGAGTTCTTAAAATTTATGTTAGCCTTATTTAATAGATGCCATGAGGTAATTATTAGACTTCTTTTTCATAAAAGAACCCTTGCTAAAACATAGTTTTGCAATTATTCATGTAATCTGGAACAATTTTGTTCGTTAAGAGAAATTGGTTACATTGTTTGTTAACCTTAACACTGTGTTTCTCTCCATAACATTTCATCCAATTTAACATTTCACAGTGAAGTGCTGTTATTTTGGGATGTGTTTCATGCTTTTTCTGGCTGCTGTACTGTACAATCTTCAACTGTCTCCAGATACTATTCAAACAGGATTCTAAAATGTTTTTATAGATATCCTTTGCCTTGGACAAATAACCTGTTAACAAAGCAAAAAAAGAAGTAAATGAAGTGACAAAAGATATTTCATTATGTTCAATCTGCACATCAGTTTAAAATCTATGGGACAGTATCTTGTAGAAAAACATGAAATTTTAACGGCTCCCCAGTATGAAAGGAGATTATGACCACTAATCGTGTACATAAATGGTGTTTATAAAACTGCTGTGGTTTATGAAGTATCTGCTATGTAACTCCAGACAGAATTATACAAGATGGCATCTTAAAGCTGCAGATGCTAGCAGCAACACTCTTACT
Source organism: Sitta carolinensis (assembly GCA_032173965.1). Taxonomy (NCBI): domain Eukaryota; kingdom Metazoa; phylum Chordata; class Aves; order Passeriformes; family Sittidae; genus Sitta; species Sitta carolinensis. Next base: position 55,440,348 of record CM063313.1, read on the forward strand.
TTTAACAAATCTCAATTGTTTATACTAAGTAACAACAGTATTTCTATCACCCTTGTCTAAAGCTTGTTTGTCCTGTGTATTTACCACTTGCAATATTATCACAGCTATTCTCAACTATGAATGATGCCTTCTATGTATAAATGGTGACCAATGCTGGGGTTATCTGAAAATGCATAAAGAAAAAATACACCCAATATCAAAAGATGATGAATCAGAGCACAACAACACAACAGTGAAGACTACAAGGCCTATTCAGTATCTCACCCAATTTTTTAACTTTATTTCAGATCCTTTTTACTTGTGCAATTTCCTGTGTGAGCTGTTGCTCAGGTTTGGAAACAGGTGCTTTTGTAATTTTGAAATATCATCTAGGAGTGCTTCTGTTACAATAAGCAGCGGAGGATGATCTGCTCATTTTTCTTCCTCCCATCCTTCTACATTGTTTATAGTAATGATAGAAAAGAATTGTATTTAAGGTTCTACTTATGTTTTCATTCTGTATTCTTCTTACTATTCTTTTATTTCTAGAAATATTTAAGGAAATACAAAATAATTTTCCCCCCTATAGTTCAGTTTATGACAGATGTTTTACATTTTACATCAATTTTAAGGAAACACCATCCATCAAGGGATAGTTCAGACTGAAGGAAGATGTTCTGAAGCAACTTTATCTCCTATAAAGACAGAGGGAGTCCAAGTTTTCTAGGGCATTCATAAACACTGACTTCAACATCTTAAAGAACTATCCTGATAGAGGTATATGAAAATTCAAAATGCACAACTATTTTGACAAGCTCAGCATTAACATCTCAGTCATTAAACTAGGTTACAATGGATTGTCATATTGCAAATTTGAGTAAGACCAGAAAAACTAAAAAAAAAGAAAGAGCTTCTACATAAGTCCAGTATTGTAAGTTCAAACCTACTTCCTCATGACACAATAGATAACATTTACGATTTTGCTTAAAATGTTCTCAGATTTAAGTAGCTCACTTCCATGAAGCCTAACAATATTTTATGTAGAAAGTGTTCCACACTCACAAAAGATAGACGGTAAATAGAAAAGGACTTGACATTTTTGCATGTTCCTCAGTTTCCAGATAGAGATTCCAATGAAAATATGTCTGAGATACAAGACATATTATATATATGGAAGTTTTTAACCAATCCACGGAACAACATAAACAGCAGTCTATTAGTCATGACAGAACACACACAAAGCTTTGGGTTTCTGGGTATCATTATTCAGTACTGAAAACAAACCTAGAGCTGTATCCAAGCCACATGTTAGTAGCAGATCTCGAACTGTCACAAGCAGGTGTACCAGAGCAGCATGTCTGAACAGCATGATCTCCTTCTCATCTATTTTACCTTTACAAATAGAAAACAGAAGTGCAGTCCACATAAAATTTCACGACTCACATTATATATATATATATATATACATATATATATGCAGTCAGCTTGAAAGATCCTGGTATCTAAGAACTTTCATTAAACACATTTAAACATAGATAACTTTCAAAAGTTAACCTTCAGATCTGGTGGTCTTGCCAAACAGCTTATGATATAGCAAAACATTTCCCAGGTCATCTGACCCAGAGCAAGTGGCACACAGGCCAATGTTTTTGAAAGGTGGGTACTGACAGATGGTGCTTGCTGGGGGAGGAGGTAACATTTTCCCTGGGTATATCATTAAAACCACATTGCTTTACTGATTTTAATGTGGCAATTCTCTGCACCTAATTAACATTTCATGATGAGAATCTTCACCTTCAAGAAGGTAAGAGCCACAAACATAAAAAAATTTATGGGCTTCCTATTCTGTATTGTGTATCCACTTTGAATATATATTATAAGACTTGATTTAACAGGAAGGAATTTCTAGTCTGAAGACAGATGGTATTTTTGGGATTGCACACAGGTAATGGTGCAGTTCATTATCATAAACCAGAAATTTTTGAAAACTCAACTACGGAATAAGTGTACTTAATATTAAAATACACACCTTAAGATGCTAAAATAGGTTGAGGAAGATAATGAAAGAATAAATTACTACAGCTGAAGGTGCATTCTAGGAGGAAAATAATAGCTAGTTCTGTGTAGTGGGATTAAAATAACTTTTAATTCAAAAAGACAAGTAAAGCACTTGGGAAGAAAAAATCAACTTAGGGACACAGCACACAGAAGGACTGAGCTGGAAACCGCACGAAAGGCAAAATTTAAAAAAAAATTCTGCATGAAAAGATAGAAAGTTAATGGTCAGCTCTGTTAATGAAGAACTATGTCCAGCTCTTTACACCAATCACAATAGAAACTCAGTGAGGAATACAGGTCATTTAGAAACAAAGTAACACAGTAAGAAACCATTTTATGGTGAAAGACTGGAGCATTTGGTGATATTTGATACATGAAAGACCAGCAGGGGAACAGTAATCTGCTAAGAGATCACAGCAAGTGGTTGTTTTCTACATTCACTCATGGATTAAGGAGCAACTATATCAGCATACTCTGGAGTAAAGTGCATTAAGACTGGATATGGTGAAACAATTTAAAATCAGGAAGGAAATAAAATAAGTATTGTTACCAGGGAGGTTTCTTTTTTATCTCCAACAGAGATAGAGAAATATCATTAGGAATTAATTGGATATTTTATCTCTTGTTTCCATGGACGTTTTAGCAAGAAAGTTCTTACTTCCTTCTGTAGCTTTAGTTGGGTAAAAACGCAATTTCCATAGCATGTAACTGAGAGGATGTAAACTTTCTTAAAGTAATCTTGAATGGGAATGCAAACTTTTACACATTTTTTCCCTGATTCAGAGAAACAGTAGTAATTCTCTGTTTACTTTTCTCACAAATGTTTTCCATTCTGTGATTCACTGATACAGAGATTCCACATTTGTCCCTCCTGTTTGTGAAGATGGTGTTTGCTTGTTTGTAACCTCCTTCACATTAAGAGAACACTGCTGCTGACAGTTTTAATATAGTAATTCTATAGATCACAGGCTGTCATACTGCAGGGCCAACTACAAGGTTTTTTTTTTTTTTTTGTTTGCCTTCTTTCTCTTTTGTGGTTACATGGTTGTTAATATTTTCTTTGAGAAACATACATTCAGCACAGAAGGTAACGAAATTGAGACAGTAAGAGTTTATTACATACTTTGAGACATAATACAGAAACTTGGCAGGCAGTAGACAGCCTACTATGTTATTCTTACAACTAGTTCTCAACTATGAGCTGTGGAATTCAAAAAATAACACAAAATACCAAGTAACTTTCTAACTGTTCCTCAAACCAGTATCTATTTGGTAATGAAGTTTTCTTGACTCTCTCTTTACAGACAAAAATCTTTGTCAAAAATTTCCTCTAATTACTTTTCCTTCTAATTTTTCTGGTTTTATAGTCCTTTTACATGCCACATAAGAGAGAAATGAAGTCAGAAAGAAACCAAATTAATATGGTTTTTTCCTCATTTCTAACGTGGGCATAGTATTTTGCATCATGCAGGTGTGACAAAATACAGCTATTAAAAGAAAGGAAACAACAAAACCACACAAACAACTTTTAATATTAAAATCTAGCATGAAAAGAATATTAAACATTGTTTGCTATAGAGATGACACTTCCGAAGCATATGTAAAATTGAAATGAAATTAGAATACTTTTTTATTGCAATATAGAGGTTAATAAATGTAATGTTGAACAATGAGAAGTTTTTGAAATAAAAGAGGAAATCTGTTGTAATTCTGTAAGATAAACTGTTAAAAGATCTACCATTAATTTATAAAACATCTTGAACCTGTCACCAATTAAATCTGTATTAGTTTTAAAGAAGAAAAGATATTTTTTTAAAGACATACCTTGATTAAAATTATCACATATCACTTTCTCTTGCTGTTTTAAGAAAAACCTTGTATGATCAAATTTAACACTGTCAAAGCTCCAAGTAACAGAAGCAAGTACACCCAGATGTTTCAAATCTTTCAGTACAGGAATGGATGCTTCTTCCAAGAGGCAGTATGCCTGGCATTGGCTTTCTGGAGAACACAATGAACAAAACATAATAATGAAGTTTGGTTTCACATACCACTACTGGACATGAATATTAAAAAGCAAAACATTAACAACTTTATCTTGTACATGAAAGCTGCAACATTAATGGAAAAATTTACTTGCTGCAGAGCCTCATGAGTGGTAGCAATCAGCTGATCCTCGCAGGAGGTAACCACAGTGTTTTATGCATTTCACAACATAATCAAACTCCATGCTGAGAAGTTAGGATTTTCTACTCCTGTGACTCACACTAAGATTGTTCTACTATTCAATTGTTCTACAGCAGCCTGCTTCTATTTCACAGTCATTTTCAAAATGCTAATATTTGTTTTGACTGAAGAAATGCTTTAATTTTTCTCCCCAACTGCATTAATAAATTTTGCTTCAAAATTTATTAGCAAAAAATAATTAAAAATAAGCTTAAAGCTATAATTGCCATCTCAGATGGGAACAGATGAAAAGACTACTCTACCCTCTCACTGGTTCTATGAAAGAAAATCCTATTAAGCACATGGCTGGAATGAACACATTTCCACAGAAAACCAAACTGATCTGTGCTAGGCCTATAACTTCCTAGGGGTGGGTATTTTTAATTTGAGGCTGTCTAATAGTTTTTGATAAATATTTTCTAGGTTCTCCTCTACCATTTCTACTACATGAGAAAAGTGTTGTCAGTTATGTTCTTTGAAACAATACCTTGTACCACAGAGCTCAATGGGTAAGGCCCAGTCATGTATGAGATGAATCCATACTGATTCATCCAGCTGATTTCTACTGTGTTAAAGACCTTTCCCATCAAAATGACTACTGATCTCTTCCATTTCCATGTCTCACTTACTCAGACAAAAATATGCAGAATAATAAATGGAAGGTACTGATTGGCATTAATAGATTCCATGCAACTGACTTTGGTATTAAGATGGAGCTCCATAGCCTGCTCTCACCTCTGTGCCAAAATAAATATCCATCTACTTGCAATACTTTCAGACACAAAGAGACTAAATCTAATAATTTCTGTATTTCTGTATTCTGAGCAATAATATTTAATATAAAATTCCATTGAAAAACTATATAGAATATAACTAAGATAATCGAGTTAAAACTGTTAACCCAGCAGCACCATGTCCCCAGGGGCCACATGCTCAGGCTTTTTTAACACTTCCAAGGATGGTGAGTCTACCACTATACTGGGAGGCCAGTTCCAATGCATTCCAATTAAGACGTTTTTCCCAATATGCAATCTAAACCTCATCTGCTGCACCTTGATGCCATTTCCTCTGGTCCTGTCATTTGTTACCTGGGAGAAGGAAAAGCAGTTCCAAAAATACTGTATACCTGATGGCTGAATATTGACAGTGATACTGTCTTCATTCCCTTGGGTTTTTCCCTCTGTTTTTACAATCTCATAAAAAGAATCATCCACTTTCTGAACATGCACATGCTGCTCTTCAGGATGTACCACTAAATAATGAAACCACAAGTGAATATTTAGCTATAATTATCACAAAATCAGCTCAATGAATAAGAAAACTCTTCTACAAATGACTCTACATGCAAAAATACTTTCAAATTAAGTTGCTTCTGTGACACATATATTTTCTCTTCATTAATTCTTTATTGTTTTCATGGGCTTATACAGTACAAAAATCCACAAGACACAAAACCACATTAGGCCTTGTCTACCTTCACAAACCCAAGAAGCCAGGCATTATCGGATTGCTCTTCCTAAGGGCAGAAATCTTGTTAGCCTTGGAGGCGCTGGGGGGTTTTCTTCTGGTGAGAGGCGAGGAGATTTTTAAAAGAGGTCTCTAGGGCACAGGGAGAACCGGAGTGGGCAAACAGGAGTGTGGTGCGCAGTTTGCACAGGCAGGGCAAGCAGGCAGGGTTGCAGATTTCCTCCTGCTGGTGGGGTTTTTGGCTTGTTGTTTGTTGTGTTTGTGTTGGTTGGTTGGTTGGTTGGTTGGTTGGTTGGTTGGTTGGTTGGTAGGTTGGTTGGTGTTTTTTTGGTTAGTAATGGATTTTATATGTTCAAAAACTGCAGTTAATACAAGTGTATGTAACCAAACAGAACCCTCCAAAAAGGATGTGTCTGTACAGACCCACTCCCATGTGGAGTGTTTAAGCTTATTCTATAAGCAGCTGGACAATGTTTCAGGATCACCAGCCCTTGTTCTTGCAGGTGTCTTTAACCTACCAGACATCTGCTGGGAATAAAACAGTAGATAAGAGGCAGTCCAGGAAGCTCTTAGAGTGTGTGGAGGACAACTTTTTGTGGCAGCTGGTGAGTGAGCCCACCAGGGGAGGGACTGTGTTAGACCTGTTGTTTGTAAAGATGGGCTAGTGGGACATGTGGTGGCTGGAGGCCCCCTGGGGCACAGTGATCATGAAACTATGAAGCTCTAGGTATTTGGTGAAATCAGGAGGAACTCAATAAAACTTTTACATTGGACTTTCGGAGGGCAGACTTTGCCCTATTTAGGAGACTTATTCAGAGAGTTCCTTGGGAAGCAGCCCTTGAAAACAAAGGAGTCCAGGAAAGGTGGGTGTGCTTCGAAACGGAGATCTTGAGGGCACAGCAACAGACTGTATCTGAGTGCTGAAAGATGAGTCGACGAGGCACACATCCAGCCTGGACGGGCAACAAGGTTTTGAAGGAATTTAGGAATAAAAAGAGGATGTATCATTTTTGCAAGGAGGGTCAGGTTTCTCAGGAAGTATTTAAGGGGGTTGCTAGGGCATGTAGGAAAAAGTTAGGGAGGCCAAAGCTCAGTTCAAACTTAATTTGGCAACTTTTGTAAAGGATAATAAAAATGTTTTTACAAATACATTAATGGCAAAAGGAAGGGTAAGACCAACCTTTGTTCTCTATTGGATGAGGGAGGGACCTTAGTAACTGCAGATGAGGAGAAGGCGGAAGGCTTAACGCCTTCTTTGCCTCAGTCTTTAGTGGGAAGATGGCTTGTCCTCAGGACAGTACCTGGTACCTGGTAAGGTCGTGGAACAATTTATACTGAGTGTCATCGCAGAGCACTTATAGGATGGCCAGGGTATCAGACCAAGCCAGCATGGGTTTAGGAGGGGTAGGTCATGTTTGACCAACCTGGTTTCTTTTTATGACTAGGTGACCTGCCTGGTGGATGTGGGGAAGGCTGTGGATGTTGTCTATCTGGACTTCAGCAAGGCCTTTGACACTGTGTCCCACAGCACACTCCTGGAAAAGCTGGCAGCCTGTGGCTTGGACAGGAGCACTCTGTGCTGGGTTAGGAGCTGGCTGGCTAGCCAGCCCAGAGAGTGGAGGTGAGCAGTGCTGCATCAGCTGGGGACAGTCACCAGTGGTGTCCCTCAGAGGTCTGTACTTCGGCCACCTCTGTTCAATATTTTTATTCATGACATGGATGAGGGTGTTGAGTCTTTCATCAGTAAATCTGCAGACAACACGGAGCTGGAAGCATGTGTCAATCTATTGGAAGATAGGAGGGCTCTGCAGAGAGACCTGGAATGGTTGGGCAGATTTCAATAGGATGAAGTTCAATTAATTTATTATTAATTTAATTTATAAATCCAAGTGCCAAGTCCTGCATTTTGGCCACAATAACCCCCTGCAATGTTATAGGCTGGGGATGTTGTGGCTGGACAGTGCCAGGCAGAAAGGGACCTGGGGCTGCTGGTCGACAGCCAGCTGAACATGAGCCAGCAGTGTGCCCAGGTGGCCAAGAAGGCCAACAGCATCTGGCCTGTATCAGGAATGGTGTGGCCAGCAGCAGCAGGGAGCTCATTCTTCCCCTGTACTGGGCACTGGTGAGGCTGCACCTTGAGTGCTGTGTCCAGTTCTGGGCCCCTCAGTTTGGGAAGGATGTGGAGATGCTCGAGTGCATCCAGAGGAGGCAATGAGGCTGGTGAGGGGCTGGGAACACAAGCCCTGTGAGGAATGACTGAGGGAGCTGGGGTTGTTTAGCCTGGGAAAATGAGGCTCAGAGGTGACTTTATCACTCTCCACAACTCCCTGAAAGGTGGTTGTAGTTGTGGGAGTTGGTCTCTTTCTCCAGGCAGCAACTGACAAAACGAGAGGACACAGTCTCAAGCTGTGCCAAGGGAAATATAGGCTGGATATTAGGAAGAAGTTTTTCATGGAAAGAGTAATCAAGTACTGGAACGGTTTGCCCAGGAGGTGGTGGAGTCACCATCCCTGGATGTGTTTAAAAAAAGACTGGATGTGGCACTCGGTGCCATGGTTTAGTTGAGGTGTTAAGGCATGGGTTGGACTTGATGATTGTGGAGGTCTCTTCCAACCTACTGATTTTGTGATTCTGTGAAATACAGAGCTGGGAAACTTAAGGAGCTAGTACTACTGCTCTATAATATAGCTCCATAGGAAACCTCATATGCCTTTATATGGAGAAAAAACATGCATGAAAGAAAAGATGCTACTGACCATAAGGAGCTCAAACTATGAAAAATACATGAGCGTGAGTAGTAAAAGTTAGATACTTTAAACCATGCAGAAAGAACATAGAAGTTGCAAATGGAAAAAAAAAGACAAAAAAAATGCATATTGAAAATATTTTTTCTCTTGTCCTCTAGCTATCTTTTGCCACTTGATAATATTTTTAAGTGGCCTTCGCGTCTTCCTGATACATACCGATGGATGAGCAACAATTTCTGGCTACAAAGCTTCTTCTATATCTTTATTTCTGATTACTTTTATGTGAGAGGGGTTCTTATTGAATAAGAATATTCTTCTAAATATTATTGATTTTTCTACTTAACAATGCACTTTCCTCAGAAAACAAACTAATAATACAGAGACAGAAGGAAAAGAAAAACTGAATTTTTATTCTAGTTAACTTAGACAACTTGCCTTGTTTTGAAAACATATCTGGGGTTCAAAATTGCATCATTGAATTGTTTCTACTACTTCCCTCCTGCGTATTTTCTAAACATTACACGCAAAAATATCTTAAAAAAATAAGGCAAACAATGAAGAGGCCTACAAGCACTGCTGGCCTTTCTAATTTTCAGTTAGAATGACCCTTGATAAAATATTTTCTTTATTGCTAAAGGATGCAATGATTTATATAATTTCTACATCGATGTGGCTTATTACAGCCCTCCGTATTTTAATGGGTTCTCTAGATACCAGGCATAACTGGTCTGTAACACTGGGGTCTACCTGTACACATATCCTAATCTGCATTGAATCTTCTTAAACCTCCCCAAGCCTATTCGTGAATGTGACAGCTTGTTTTTCAACACATTTGGATTCCTTGTTAGGCCATGCAGCTATAATCAGTTTTCACTAGATGGCAGCGTAAAACTTCTTCAGGTACCTCGGTCTCTTGTAAAATTTGGACGATTGCTTTCTGACGCCATGAAAAGTTTTATGCGTCTCTGACAGTGTCAGAACCACATGAATTTCACCAAGAAATAATTACTTCCACAAGATTACATAAGCTTGCAATTAAACAAATATCCCAACTCTACAGCAATTATTGCTGAGGCTTTTATGTAACACCTGTTTTTTTTTGTTTTTGTTTTTCTTTTAATGCTGGGACATTTAACTAAAACACAGATAAAAGTTACTGTCAAAATTCTGCCATACAAGTCCAAAAAATTTTTCAGTTTTTTTTTACATATAGTTTTGTCCTGAAAAGGGAATTTGGAGGTATCTGCTAATTTATGTCACAGATATTTCTTTTTAAAAACAAATAAGAAATTCCTTCAATGCTGAACACACAGCCTGATATTCTTTCCAAAGTACTGCCATCAACAGGAACAGCCCTGTTGATTTCCTGTTTTCACTAATACCTGTTCTGCTGCATTGTTTGATAATTTGACGGGGTTTTCTCCAAGGTAACTGGCTCAAATGAACACCTCTTTTTCACTTTCTAGACTACAAAAGTGAGAGTACTGATATTTGCTATTTGATAAGTACAATGAATTTGAGGACTACTACTTCTTCAAAGTGGCCAGGAGATCCAATTCAGAACATATGGATGGAAGATATTCCCTTCATTAAGTACTGTTTAGAGTGACTGTGTCAGAATAGGAATAAACTCAAATATTTATTTTATGAAATACTACTTCCAACAGCAAAAAAATCCTGTCCCAAAAAAAGAAGCACCCCACTCTCCCATCCCAAGTAAACCAACCAACCAAAATGCTCTAATATATTTTAAGGAAAACAACAAAAGATTAAATACTTAGCTAAAGATTCAGCTACATTTAAAACCATAAAAATACTGCCAATTTACTTGAAATGCTTGACTAGGATGAACTATCATTTATTGTAACTGGTGAAATAGAGAAGAACTACGTCTGGAAAAATGGCAGAATAAACTGGCTCACATACCTTTTTCAGGTCTATCTACACAATATTTTTCCTCTCTTTGGGTGATTGTATGTCTAGATCTCATCATAATAAAGTTGTTCAGATCAGAATCATCATTGGCCCATTTAGAAGCAAGTGCAAGTGATGCAGGCTTTCCACTACAGGATGAGTTGCCTAGTTTAGAAGACACATCTTCACAGCTGTCTGATTCAGATGGCTTGGGGGTTTTCTTTTCTTGGTTTAAGAAACATATTGCCTCTTCTGTCTTGATCTTTCTTATGCTTCCTCCAGCAAGCTCTTCCACAGATGTATTTGTACTGTGAATTTTGGCAGACGATGCAGCATTCATGGCAAAGTACTGCCTTTGAATCTGCAGTGACATGTCAGGATTAACTACTTTCTCTGACTGATGTCTTTCAGCAGAAAGCAGCTCTTGGTTTGTCATAGAATTCTTTTCTTCAAGCCATCCTGAAAAATACAATTTAATTTCTTTCCTGTGATATAGATTTTTTTCCTTGCTCTCTTCTCATGGGAGTTAAGGACTTTGGATGGGTTTATAGAGAAGACATTTTTAAAAACTTCTTTCTGCCTTCTCAGATCACTAGGATCCCTTTTCAAAAAAATTTGCACTGACTATTCCTAAGCAAAAATGTACAATATTAAGACACAGAAGTCCACGCTATTTTGTGTAAAGTTTTCACTATCTACATGACATTTATGGATGTTAGAGTTCTAGGAAGTGTGATACAACACATTTCAATTGGAAGAAAAATAGACATTTTTTTTTTAAAGGGAAAATGAAGAATACAAACAGTTCCCTCTGAAGATATGCTTCACTGCAACTAGAACTTTTTTGCATTGTGGCTCCACATCCATCTAAAACACAGTAGCTAAACAATTAAAGAAATGTAAAAAGCAGTTAATTGGAAATGTTCTTGCATGAGCAGCGTCTATATGTTCCACAATATATCATGGTACTGTCAATCCTTGGGGTTCTAAAACCACAATTGGTGCCTTACAATCTGGCCATTGTTATACAACAAAATCTGAATAACCTCCTGCATTTTTTGTTGAAGTTTGATTATAAGTATGCAAAAATGTACATGAGAAATTCTGAAGTGTTGAGCTGTTCAAATTTGAAACAGTCTGCATAAAAAACCCTCTACAGCATCAAAAAATAAGGAATTTTCACTGTAACACACTCCCCCCACTGACCTTATGCAGGCAGGACTATATGAACATCTGCTTTATTAAAATATTCCAAAGCAAAACTACTACTTCTTAGGAAATTCTCCTGCATGAAACTATTTTATTAAAAAATGACTGGTGAAGACTATTCTTCATCTGCACAGTAATAGAAAAAATGACTTTGTGCAGTTCAACACTTTTACTCCTACAATGTATTCTAAGTTAGTGAAAGTACATCTTAATTGCAGTAGTGTCCCTCCATTCTAATGTAAAACATTTTGGTTTTAAGAATAATAAATAATAACTTCCTTTGTTCAGGGAGATATGTAACTCCTTGTGTGACTCCCTGTTAAAAGTACCTATGTTTGCCTTTGTATCACTTTTTTTAAAAAAAGAAGATACTTACTTTCTAATTGATACGATGAAAATCGTTTGAATGTTTCTACTTCTGTAGTAAGCAGACTGTTTGCATTTCTTCCATCTATATTCAACTGTTCCAAAATTTCTACAGCTTCTGGATTTAAACCTCTATGAAGCCACCAGCACTCCTCTAGTGAGCCAAGCACTGGTGCTTCGAAATTAACTGGCAGCTTTTCCTGCAGTTCTGTCAGTGAAACATGCTGATGTGCAAGGTTAACAGCTGGTTGCTCTACAAAAGAACCAGAAATTAACATATAATATCAATAATCTAGAAAGACGAAAACAGAATGTCCTTTTGGAAATGAAAGCTCTGAAGTACTGCTGGCCTATTACATGTATCTATTATTCATACTTCCATTTGTAACTGTGTCCATCAATAGATTTAAGAGCAAAGCAGTTAACATTATCACAGCAAGTGTGCTTTTCTGAGTTCTGTGAGTAAGAGGGGTGGAGGGGTTAAATTATTTTTCAGATCTAATAATGTGCAGCTGCATTGCTAAAGTTACAAATTATCTTGTTAATTATCTGTGGGTTATTGCCATGGTTACAAAGATTTATCATAACCCTTATCTGAAAAAAAATAACTGAAATAGTAATGAGCATACCATACATTATTTTCAACTATAAATCAATGTACGAATTAATTGGACAACAAAACAAGTCAATATATATAACTTAATCCTGAGACTTGTAAAATAGAGGCGAATGAAGTGAAATGAAAGAATAGCAGTAATACATATTCTGGCACTTTCATGAATAGCCTGCAGTTTGGTTTGGGTTTTGTGTATTCTGCGTCTCTTCTACTCTTATGAAGTTACAATATTATTTTCCATTAACACTACTACTGTATTGATTGCTACATATTTTGAAACATTATTTAAGGGAAAATAGCACACAGGGAGGAGTTCAACAGATCACCAAATTTCAGCTATTAGTTATTGTATATAACAGTAGTGAACACTGTCATAAAAAAAATAAAACTTTTTCTTAATTCAAATTACCTCCATAGATGGATACATGGCATACCAACCTCTACATTGCCATGTTGTAATCTTTTATATGTACTAAAATAATCACATAATCCAAACTTCACAGGGTTACAGTAATTGGATAAACTTCAATGGCTCAAAATATGTGCTCTGTAATATAACATTATCTTTTCTGCAATATTTCTCCATGTACACGGAATTTGTAAACATCATTCAGAAATTGATCATCATATAGAAATCCTTACCGACAAGTAAAAGAGAGCTCATATTATCACGATACTTCTCTGATTGCCATACCAAAGATTCTAAGAATTCTCTAGAGGGCTCTGCAAACAAAATACTAAGAACATAAAAAAAATCTTGCAGGTATGAAGTTTAGCAGCATTATCTGTTGAATTTTGATTTATATAAAACTATCTTTTAAAGATATACTTTGCCTTTAAATTTTCAGTTCATTCATTCATTCACTCGTTCATTAAATTTTTTTCCTATCCATATAGAGGACAATAGGAAAGAGTGAGAGGAGAAGCCATCAAGGCTGGGTCATGAAGTAAAGCAGCACTGAATGAGAATTCTCTCTAGCCCATGGTTCCTGCCCCAAAGGGATACTGAATTTCTTCCTGCATAAATTAGAAAGATAGCAAGGCAAGAAATGCTAGCCTCAAATAAGATGAGACGGAAAAGATGCAGCAATCCTAATCCTATGCTGGCATGAAAAAACCTGCAATCTATTATTGGAGGATATCCCCAAAATAGACAATACTTATTTTACACCTTCTGAACATTTTGCAGGTGATCCTTGTGCAACATATGTGCTTGCCATAGGTATAAATACATACATATGCCCAAACACATACTTGGTAAATACTTTAAATGTTTTCAGTTGCTTACTGCAAAAAGGAGATTGGATTTTCAGGCTATTAAATCCCCCCAGAGAAAGAGGTCTAGGGAAGCAACTTCCTTTCCTTTTCCAGGCTCCTCTAAAAAACCACACATATGGACTGTGCATTCTGTCACTCTTTCACACAAAACACAATATATTTGCAGTTCAAAAAATTTAAGTGCCTACTCATAAATACACTGAAGTTATTTTTTCAATAGTTTTGAGGATTTATGACAGAATTTGTCAGTACCAAGATTTCATTACCTGTTACCAGACAGAGAAATAGGTTCTTCTTGAAGTCCTCTGCACAGAAAATTAACCCATGATCTTTGTTGTCTGCATGGAGGAGTTAAAGGCATTTCCATTTCACCTTCCAAATATGGAACATATTCAGCTGGAAATTGCATAAAGCCCCAGCCAAAACAAAAAAAAAAGTCAAAATCACAAAGCTTGACTTGTGAATGAAATATACATGCTTACAAATCTTACACTAGTGAAGTTCTGGATTGAAATAGAAAATATTTCATATTGAGACAATCAATAAGCTATATACCCCAAATACTTCACATCTAATTTCCGGACAGTTTGGGGAAACAATTGTAGATCACATTCCTTTGTAGTTCTGGGTGAATACACTTCACATATAAGTTTATTTTTATAATTAAATCATCTCATGGCTGAGATCTTGATATTCATGTCTGTTGGCCTTCTTAGATAGTTCCTCCATAAATGAAGTTAATCAAGTGGGAGAGAGACTACGGCAATACTATGGTGGTTGTAAGAACAGCCTCAGGAACTTCAAAAACAGTCAGGATTTTAATGAAAAAATTACTCTTTCAAGCAGAATTAGTACTCATTGAAATGATGATTGCTGAAATTAATTACACCACCAGTTTAGGGTTTTTTTAAAGGAGTACACAAACAAACCTGGCATGTTAAAAGTCCTCTTTTTTCCTCTTAATCATATTAAATGTGGACATATTAATGATTATTGGGTTTTATTCAAGTCTTATTACAAATTTGCAACTTCATTGATTTTGGTGGTTAACATGATTGCCCTGGTATTAATCTCTCTGTCATTCTACTAACCAGAAAGTGGAAATCACAAAACCCACAGTTGTTCTGTGAAAACTAAGGCAGCAAAAATTGTGAATAAATCAGTGCCTCCACAAGGAAAATCACTTATAATGTATTCCCTAATCACTCCATCAGGCAGTAAGTAGATGCAATCATCATATCCATATTGCCTGGCCAATTGGCACAAAGCAAGCTATGAATCAGTCACCTGCCCAGCTGCTCACAGCTTCTCCTTGAAGGACCTAACAAGACAATTGTTAGGCAGGAAGGGTAATAGCAATGATAGAAATCCAGAGGAAACATATTAGAAAAGCCGGGAAAAAAAGGTAAGAAATCAAAGCAGGTACAAAAGAAAGCAACAAACTTCCAGTCAGTATAACTTCTTGCCCACTTACTTAGAACAAAAAAGGTTCCATGAACTTACGCTGTGAACTTCAGCTCACAAACTGGTTTTTGTGAGGAGCAACAATTTTAGGACTTTGAACCGGACAGAAGCTGATCTCAGGACAGCAAAAATACCTGCCATATCTAAAAAGGACTATTCTTTCTCTTTGAGCAATACTATTCATATTTGTTCTTGTCTAGTTAGTTTTGCCTTTGAGACTGCAATTTTTTATCAACTACATTAGTTGAAGTCTGCCTGCACTCACAGTAACATCCCCCTTCTCAGAACATTGCTGACTCAGAGAACTAATTTGTCTAACACCTTTTTAAAACAAACTCAATGACTAGAGAAAGACTGCTTAGTCTTATGACTGCTTCTTCTCTGAATTCAAGCAAACATATTTCACTTATGGTAACTTCATAAAGAGCAAATTAATTAGAAGGAGAAGACTGTAAGGCATCTCAGTTGAAACCCGACACCCAGTATAGAAACTGCTATCAAACAGTGCTCTAGCAGTGCTTGCACACATTTATAGGCCTCCAGGCTACAGACCTGAGTCTACCCCAGAAAAGAAAAAAAGAGAGAGGGAGAGATGGAAGCTGATTGTGCTCCAACAATATAATTCTGCCTGATTCAGCAGCAGAACTAAGAGAAAAAGTGATAATAAAGATTAATGCAGCCACCTTCTTTAAAAGACAATTCAAGATGGTTTGACTACTCATCTACCGCAGAAGAATAGACAATATCCTAGAGAAGTTCACAGTCAATTTATTACTACCATTGTAATAAATGTATAAAAATTCGTGCTCATATAAATATGATAAAGAGAATATCAAGGCACAATTGAGAATATGTTACAAGAAGCACCTAGGTTGTTGTAAATCTCACACAGGGATTGGGAAATTGGTTACCTCATTTAATTGTAGCATACACAGGAATTCGTTAAATAGAAGTCCAAATTGGCAAAGGAAGAGGGTGTCTCCTCGAAATTACTCAAGCCATCATCAGCCAATAATGGCCACTGATAGCGAGGGTAATCCTTTTTTCACACATATTGGTTCCCGGGCAAAGGTATTGTTTGTCTTGAGATAGTTTTGTCCATATTGGAGACAGGATTCCTCCATCTCCAGACAGAGAACACCAGACTACATGAATATTCGAATTCTTCCCGGACACGCTCAAAGATAGAATTCTCCAACACTAGACATAGAATGACGACTTCATGAATATTCGAAGAAAGAGAAAGAGACAAAGGACACCTCGCCCCGGGCAAGAAAAGCAGTACATAACAGCAGCTCACCAGACGGACTTTGTGAACTCCACAGGTCTGATGCAAAAGGGGGTCAGAACTGTGCTTCACCCAGCGTCGGTCCCAGGCCCCACTCTGTCTCTTAGGTTGTGGTTGGCAAAAGATTGTATTTCCATTCATGAAATAAAATCTATCTCCTTTTTTTTTTTTTTTAATCTGGCATACTCAAATTACTGATTTGGCCTAATCTGGTTGTTTTACCTATAACACCATATACAGGAGAAGAGTCAGATTTACTGCACTTAAGCCCCTCCTGCTTACAAGCTTCAGAAGTAAAGAGCAGTTAGAGAGTTGACTAGACACTGGTGACAGTTATCATGCTAGACAATAATCTCCAGAAGTAAAATAAGCTTAATTTTATCTTGGTGGAACTTGGTATGTTTGCATTGAACTTTTATATCAGACACTTTGAAATGATACGGTCGGTCGTTCCAACCAAAATTCCACTACAATATAGTATCTGAAGCATGATACTATTAACACTATTAGCCTGCAGGGGACAACTATCAGCTCAGTTTAAAACCTGCTGAAACTAAGACAATGAGAATGGTCTGGAGAAAACTCGATATTTCTCAAGTATTTTAGTATCTTCTAGATGGAAAACTATCAAGTGAACAAGCACTGATGGATAACACTGCTACTGTCCAGTGCAATAATGGATACATCTTTCCATAGACAGTATATACATTAGGATGAGATGTATGTGTATCACATATTGACACTCTGCTCAGATCACACTCATTTGTATATGTTACTCTTTGTGCAGGTCCTTCTGCATTAAATGAAAGGTGAAAAATGTCACCATCACAGCCATTTTTCTGCTTCAATTAGTCAGCCAGAATTTAGCTGTGAATATAGTAGGGCTGGCAAAGACTGTACATTATTTTGAAATGTTACACCTGGAACCTGAAAAAGCTTTAACTAAGGTTTGGATGACTTGGTTAAGCAGTGAGACACCAAAGCTGCTCAGCACTGGTTGATGGTGTTAACACCATGACTCGGGTTTTCAAGCTATTAAAAGTGGACACGCAGAGTGTATTTCCTGATCCCAGTACAAGAGAAGCAAGGATTCAATGCACATCAGCAAATACTCAACAGTTTGAGTTTACTTCTGTAAAAAACAGCTCTGACTTAGCTTCTCAATCACA
The DNA here is from genome assembly GCA_032173965.1 of Sitta carolinensis. Classification (NCBI taxonomy): domain Eukaryota; kingdom Metazoa; phylum Chordata; class Aves; order Passeriformes; family Sittidae; genus Sitta; species Sitta carolinensis. The sequence goes on from CM063313.1 coordinate 55,458,129, forward strand.
CATAATTACTGAACCATTTGCAACACATAATGTCTGCACAGGAGTTTTGAATCTCTAGAACTTAGGAACACAGCATTTCTACCTGAATTGTTCTCTGTCACCTTCTTTTGAAAGCATTTATATCAGACTTAAACAAACTTTAAATTGTGCTCTTCAACTCCCAAATTTTAATCAATCTGTCTTAACTTTCACCTGCCCTCTTTCAGTAGATGAGTTGCTAGATTAAAAAATATCTAAAAATCTAGTAATGTGCAAAAGTTACAGACATCACTCACAGCCAAAAGCAACATGAAGGAATTGTAAAGTTACTTGTGTTTAGACTATAAAGCCCTAGAAAGGAGTATGGCACTTCTACCTCCTTATGGTACGGGTACAAAATAATAGATTACATGAAGTGAATCTTCTTACCTATGTGATACATGCTCTTACACAGAACAATAAACAGTTCTTAAACAGTAGAGAAACTACTTGAAGAATTTATTTTAAATATAACCCATTGATTTATACAAATCTTCCTACCTGACTCACAGAATTCCAACATACTTGTGCTAATACTGGAGCAAACCTCTTGTGGAATGTACTCAGAAATTTCTGTTTTGTATGTAATTTCTGCTTTGAGATCTGAAAACAGATTTTAAAAGGTGCCATAAATGAACATTTATTAATTTTTCCTGTCAGAGCTTTCAGTCTTTTTATTGAACCTCCATGAAAAATTAGTCATGCTTAGTAACCCCAGATCCTTTAGCTGATTAGAGCAGTGCTCAGTCTTGTCCTTAAGTGGCAGATAAAATCCCCCACAATATTGTAGAGTCACTATCTGAATTATTCCTAGCTCTTATAACTACAACAATTTCCAGAACAACTAAGTAGCCTAAATATAGTTTATTTACTAGGAGTATGTGTATGTAGATTCTTTTGCTACTAAAAAAGGATTAAAACAGAACAAAAAGACCCCCAATAAGTTGACATTTATGTGTGGAATCCTCAAATCTCTGCAATCTTAGCTTGAATTGTGGCACATACTAAATATTTCAGGGGAATGCACATGAAACTGTTTTAGTCAAATATCTACTTTTAAAAGTTTTGTTTCTATCTTCAGTAAGAGACTGGATTACTTCAAACTGCTGCCCTATCAGACACAGAACTCAACACACATCCTCCATCTTCAGAAGCATTAAGCTTCCTTCTCTGAGCTGCTTCCTGCCCACCAAAGAAGTGGAAAATTATTTATTTTGACTTATCCCCCGAAAAACCTAGCTGCAGGCAATGCCTTTTTCTTTTAGCTAAACAAAATACTGTCATACAAATCAATCCATTATCCAATAACTGTCATTAAAGTTATATTTATCAGTATTCTAAAAGCATTTAGTAATTTTTCTAAAATTCCTTTAAAGAAATTATTACTGTCATTGAGAATAATCCTATTATCCATGAAAATATTTAACCATTTTCCACCCCAAATTCTGCTTTTGTGTTTGCAATTGCAATGCAACAAAAGCATATTTTTATGGTATGACTGTTCTGCATATAATCCTCTTAGGGATGTCTCTGAAAGTAAACTTAAAAACATATTAGAGAACACATGATTATGTGAGAGAACGCATTGATTATGTATCACAGATCATGGCTCATATTACCTTTGTGTCCAAGATTACAACACAACCCTGGACTAAATCAAATGGCAAGTAGTTTACTACCCCTTAAGGAGGCATTTCTAATACCAGAAATTTGGGTGTAACACAGTTCCTAGTTCATCCTCAGAAATTCTCATCTGATAAGCTGTGAAATAATTTTTAAGTGAACTCAATATAAAAGAGCTTGATTGTGCTAAATGTGTTCAAATGAAAGGAAAATCAGGTCAAGAACTTAAGAAAACCAACACTCACCTTCTCTGATCACTTGTTTGCATACGTCTTCATCATCTACTGTGACTGGAGCTAAATTTAACACCTCCTTTAGTTGCAAGTATGATGGAATCTTAACACAATCAGATCTGCCATTGTTGGGTTTGATGAGCTCTAACTCAACAGGCAAAAGGAAATACTGAAAAAATATTAATCACAACAGAAAGGCCAGTAAATTTCCTTTGATGTCAAAGCTTTCCTTTGTACAGTCAAAGCTTCTTCAAAATCTTGAAATAACTTAATTCTAAACCAATTTAAGAGCTCTTAGGAGAGAAATCACTTGACATTTACACAGCACACACAAAGCTTTGCTCAATACAGGGTAAAATAAAATGTTACACAACTTCAGATTGAGTCAGTGGAGTGTAAAATGTGTGTCTTAACTTACAGTGCCCAACCAAGTACAATCCTCATTTATTTTACTTGAAGTTTGGTTTTTAGAATTTTGAAAAATGGAGAAAAAAGTAGATTTGACTTCTTTAAAAAAAAAGCCAAGCTGGCCCCCCAAATCCCAGAACATGTCTTGTAGCTCTCCCTTTCCCAAGTTCATGTCACAGCTTCCTGTTCTGATTAATTTTTATTCTTAGTGTAACAACTATCTACATAAAACTGCAAACACATCAGGTGCCAGAAGAAGTAGCTGGTCAGAATGGAGATTCCTAAAAACAGCATCCAAGAATTAAAAGCCCACAAATAATAACAGTGTTTTCTAATCATGGAAACATGGAAGCTCGAAATATTTGGCAAATGTGAACTCAGTAAGATGCCTTGCAGGTGAACAAACAGACACACATTCTTTAATGTAGAATAACCACTAATATAATATATAGTATGAAACAACAGGATGATACCTCTTCATCTTTTATAGATACAGTACAGAAATCCTCTTTAATCTCCTGCAATTCATTTTGATTCTTTTCCATCTTCATTCCATTTTGGAAAGTCAAATATTCTCTTTAAAAGATCAGAAAAGAAAGTAAGTGACTTCTTTGTACTATTTAATGTCTAAGACTGAAACTCTTAACAACAGTTTTGATAGCCACATATATGGCAAAAGTTTTTCTAAATCCATGCCTTTTCTAAGAAGGAAATTTCGTGTGATGCTGTACTGATCTGTGTAATCAACAAAAAAAATTTTCAAGAAATAATACATTATATGCAGAGTAGATCCGCTTAATATTTGGGCCTGACTGTAATAACACAGTTACAGGAAAGAACCTTCATATTATAATTCTTCAACCTCCCAGCACATAAGTCCCCTCATGTAAAAGTGCCTTCTGCAAAAGCTACGGATCTAATTTCTTCCAATGTCAAATTTTTTTACTAGACAGAAAATCTCTGTAATCTATTTGCCTATTTTCTCCTTTGCCATCTTTTGTTTCTATTTTCAGGAAAGACCCAGCATGAAAGAAGGCAGAGTGTGCTTATTACTAGTTAAAGGGAGAACTAAAAGTATGTTCCTGGTTTAAACGAAAAACTTTAAAACTCTTTGAAGTAAAACTCAGGAATGAAGTTACTACTTGCATTGTAACACAAGCACATAAGCAGCACAGGGGTGAAGATTTGTCAGGTAGAAAGTAAACACTTCATCAGTCTTGCCCTTTGTGCCAATTGAAGGTATTAAATCCACAGGTACTTTTTAGGGGAGTAACTAACTTACTCATCAGTCCCTGGCACCACTATTTTCTGGAGGAATATTTAAGACCACAGAGTAGAAACTGTTCCGTGTCCAACCTTGAGATGCTTATGAATTTTAACTGAAGTCTGTCTAATTGAGTCCCTTTCTCTAAATGCATCTCCCTGTGTGCTGCACTAGGAGATCTGGTCTCCCACCTTGGAAGGGCCCATGGTTTTGCTAGTCAACCACAAATCAGGAGGTCAGAGCTATTTCTGTAAAGCTTCACATTAGCAATTTTTTCTCCCATTACTGGTATTTCTGAAATTCATAATAGAATTTGGATCATGTTAACTTCACTGGGTATTTACTGTATTCACACAGTCTTACATTGAAAAGCCACTGCAAGACTGTGGCTCAAGTTTGAAAAAACAGGCAAACAACCCAATTCCTCCTTGTTCTACTAAATTGGTACAGTCAGTTCAGGTAAAATCTGCTTTACCTTGTCTGTCAGTCATGCAATCTTTCCAAGTGCGAAGGAAGCAATAGTCCGGACATGAAGTAAATCAGCACAAGATTTAGCCAGACTTTTGTAATGTATGTATACAATGAGTATATTGACAAAATACTAGTCCACTTTTGATACAACATACCTGTTCTAATGTATTAGTTTGGTCAAATTCATGACATAAATATAATTTAATTAAATTCAATCAACCAAGCAATACAAAACAGAGCAAACCCATAATAATAATTATGGGAAGGAATACAATTCAACAGGTGAGAGCATGGATTTACTGGCAGCACATCTGAGAGGAGAGAAAAAAGGAACATGAAAGCATGTATAAAATCCTAGCCCTACTAAATTTAGTGATACTTTCATGATAGGGTATCAGTCAGTTTAGAGGGAGGACGATGACTCTTAGAGATTTAAATTTTTTTCAGTATTCCAAAACTAATATCCTGATTACATTTCACACCTATAGAATGTAAAAACTGGATTTCATTTATCCAGTTTTCTCAATGCACATAAATTTCATCCTCCTCATTTTTTCCTAAGATGAAAAGCTAAAGTCTTTACCTGTTGCAAATATAAACTAGTTACAAAGGTAAAATACAATAAACATTATAATGTTAATGTCATTATACACAGACTATTTTTTATGTTTAATAATATACAGCAATTTGTAGGTACCTGAAAATATTCTCTGCTGTTAAAATCTGTCCTTCAGAACCTAAAAGGGGATCTTTCACTAAAAAAAACTGTAGTCTGCTCAGAAGTATAGATAAAGTTGGCAGGTTTTTACGAAAATTTTCAAGATGATCAATAAAAACAAACTCCTCTTCTAAATATAAATCTGACAAAATAGAAGAAAAAACACATTGTAAAACAAGATAAAAATACTAAGAATTATCAGAATAAAGAGAATTGTTGAGCAACTGTTGGAATACTGTAAATGTCAGCAAAAAAATAACTGCTTTTTACTTTAAGCTTAAAAATCCTACGACATTTAAAGCACAATGAAGTTTAGACTTCCATGGTTCACATGATAACCTCTAGTTTTCTTTAGCTTTTTCTTTTGTCTTACATAATACCTGCTAAAAACAAAAGGTATTTTCTTTTTGTTTCCTTGTTTGCACTTTCAAGTATGAGAAAGGAACTTCTGAGGTAGGTTCTGTCTAAGAAACTTAGCTCAGTGCAATTTTGAATGTAGAAATGAGGCAATGTCTCCATACATGTCAAAACCTAAACACAGATTCCCTAATTATGACAAAAAAAAATTACAAAAAAGATTTCAAGAAAGATGACATTATCATATCAACACAAGCTGGGGAATGAACAAATCAAGAGCAGCCTTGTGAGCCAGACTGGGGGGTGCTGGTAGGTGAGAGGCTGGACATGACCCAGCCATGAGCACTCCCAGCCCAGAAAGCCAAATGTGTCCTGGGCTGCATCCAGAGCAGTGTGGGCAGCAGGGAGGGAGGGGATTCTGAGGGCGAGACCCCATCTGGAACCCTGCATCCAGCTCTGGGGTCCTCAGTAGAAAAAAGACATGGACCTCTTGGAGTAGGTCCAGAGGAGGGATCAAAAAAACAATCGGAGGAAACCAACACCTCTCCTGTGAGAAAAGGCAGAGAGAATTGACTTATGTTCAGCCTGGAGAAGAGATTGCTCCAGGAAAACCTTACTGCAGCTTCTCAGTACTTAAAGGATGCCTGTAAGAAAGGTGGAGATTTTTAAGTTTTCAATTTAAAGAGGGATAATTTAAATTAGATATAATGAAGCAGTTTTGTACAAGTGAGATGGTCAACTCCTCATCCCCAGAGGTGTTCAAGGTGACACGGGATGAGGATCTGACCAAGCTGAGCTGATTATAGGGGAGTTGGACTCCCATAAAATGTCCTTTCCAACCCAAGCCTTAATATTATTCTATTCCTTTTGAGTTTAAACTACTGCTCTCCTGAGACAGAAGTGATGCAGTAATCGCATTTGACATATTCCCTTACATTTGCAGTATGAAATACATAAGTATCTACACACACATTTTACACATATATAATACTATAGAAGGGCAAAGGGAGTTTTTTGTTTTTCTTCCTTATTTTTTACCAATATGGAAGTCTCCTTATTCCCACATCCCCCTTTCACTCCTTGGATGACTATCTGTAATAACACTCTGGTCTCTCATAGCACATGGAATGACGGATACTGATTATGTTCCTGCCAAACTGTTTTATGATGCTAACTCAAACAGATCTCTGTAAAGAAATCTATCTTAAACTTCTTTTGGCTTGCATCTCTCTTGAACTACTAATACAAACCCTGCTTCTCCAGGGAATAAATATGTCTTTAGTGGCTACACCTTATGCTACTGCAAAGTTTTTGATCACCCAAATGATTTCATCAAAGGAACATGCGCAAAAATTTATGCAAGTTAGCAAGGTTACTCTACCAAAACTTAGAAAACAATGAACCAAACATTTTACCTTGCCATGGTTCTTTAAATTCAGTGGCATAGTAAATTTTCAAATATTTTTCTTGGGTGTAGTCTTCCTTAAAACCATTCTTCATAAGTAAAAGATGTCCTTCTGTGTCAGTTTGAGAGCAAGGATTTGAACTTGGAATAACTTCTATGGAATCATTACTAGTCTGAGACTCTACAGAGGAAATAGGTTTCCTAAAAAACAGAGAAAAACATCTGACACTTAAGCTGTAGCAAAATCAATGTAACTTCCCTGACTCCTCAGTGAATCAACAGCACTTGGTGCACTAAGAACTTTGATAATCACCATATTCACCAAAGAGGATAGGAAATTACATTGTTCTATTTACTGGATCCATGGTCAAACTACATGTTCAATTCTTCCCCAAGAAAAAGCCCTTTAAGTTTACACCCAGCATCAAATTGAACAAAAAAAAAAAAAAAAAAAGCACCAAACCTATTGATGTCATAGCGTTTGTGACAAAAATTTGCTGCTGGGTTAAATGTACACTTCTGTTTCAAAAACCATGAAGAAATTGCCAGTAACAGCAATAGAAGAATCAAAACCACTTCAATTTCCTGTAACTTTTCATACTAACCTCAGTACTACTACTATTTATTAAGACAACCTCCCTACCATTTGCCAAATAAGTAGAAAAATCATTTGACTACAGAAAAGAGAAAAAGAAAAGCCATCATTTTCCCAAGCTAAGCATGCATCTGGACAAAACAGTCACAACTGTTGATTAAAATATGTTAATGCTGTGCTACCCACATAAATTGACTGCAACAATATAGTAACTCTGATAAGTGCCGGCATCTCAGAAGCACTCAAATCAGCTCATCTACAGTTATTGTACTTAATATTCTCATTTCAGACAACTGATTTCTCAATTTTGCATCCTATTGATTTATTAATTTCTTTAATAATACTTAGCATTACACCATCTTGCTATTTGCTGGTCATCTAAAGGTAATTCTCATAAAAGCAATCAGTGTATAAGTGCACCTCTGAAAATCAGTACAGGACTTCATGTCTGTAAACAGCAATAGAAGGGAATCTCTGCTACCCATCTTAAAAAAAATCAACTATTTTACAACATTTTTATTATAGTTCAGAAGTTAATTTTGAAGCTAGAAGTAGTATAGTTCACAAGCAATAACCATGTGGTACTGATAATAACTAGTATCCAAAGTTTCACATGGCGTAAGCTTTGAAAATCCAAGAACCATAAAACACTGCCCAAGTTAAAACTTCACTGAAATCACTGTTTCACAACAGTTTTATACATAGAACAAACCTAACTGAGTTGTTTATTTTGAGACTACACAGGCCACCTCTTCCAAAGTAAAGACCTAGTAAGGCTTTTCTAGAAAATGGCAAATATTTTAATATAGACTGCACTAAGTATGGTAAAAAATGTTCAAGTCATATAGCTATGCTTTTACTGTCACATGAGATAATTGTCTTAGAGAGAAGGGCGGAAAAAAGCTTATTTTCATGTTCATGCAATTTTCAGAGACTTTCTCCAATGTCATAAAGAGATTACATAACCAGTAAAAAACTATATAAAGAACCAGTGAACTCCATAAAAACACAATACTACTTTCAGTGAAAAAAACCCCAACCAAACATCTCTAAGCTGTCTGACAGAGTGTACAGCTCCAGCACACTTGCTACTGTCAGGAAACATCCTTATATTCTGTTTTCATCATTACCTTATAATTCACAAAGTAGCTGAATGATATCAAAGAAATCATAAATGTTTTTAATTTAAAATTACTGACTTTTCCAGGAAGTCCTCCACAGGTAAACTTGTCTTCCATTGATCCAGTACTGAAATAGCAATCATGTTCTGTGTTGAACCAACTAAGATGAAAGGGAAAAAAAAAAAATAACACAGAAAATACTAAAATTAATTTCCCTATATTGATTAAATCATTGCAGAGGTTAATCAAACTTTAAACATGATGTGTAGAAGAACCAATACCTTTAGTTTCCCTTAGCAAAGGTCATACAAACGTGCAAGAATGATGCAAACAGCTTTATATAAATATTTGCCAGTGTCATTTAAAACCTAATTTTTCCCCACACCTCATAACCTCAGTATAAACTTCAAAAGCTCTCCCAACTAATCAGATTTGGTATTTTACTCATCTCTGATCACTGATTTTCTTCCATAAACAGTTCTTTGGAAAGAAGTCTTTCCAGAGATCTCTACAAATTAATCAAATATCATCTCATTTACAGTGCCACTCAAATAAATATCCATTATTCATTGTTTCAGTTTGGGCAATGAAGATGTTCTACCTTCAACAGCTATAAGAACCAGCATAGTGCTACATCTGGAATTTTTTTTTACCAGATTTATCGTATTATGGATAAACACAAGCTTATCCTTTAATCTACAGTAAATCTAAACTAAAGGATTATATAACATACTTCTAGTCCATGGCTTCCTATACTTATCATCAGCAAAGAGTCCATTGAGATGATATTTTTCATCTTGATGTAAACATGGAGGAAAGCAAAGTGATAATTTCCAGATGGAAAACTTCTGCCTTGCCATGCTCTGAATAAAAAGAGGCATGTGATAAAACCATGAGACAGTTCCATTCTTTTTAGGCACTACCTCTTCAAATGTTGCAACTGCTTTCCAGGGTTTTCTACTAGAACACAGTGTTATATAAGTAAACCTTATTTTTGTAATGCTAACACAGTCCAAACTAAGAGAAGATACTAACACTTACCTGATTTGCTCTTTAACTTTTAATTTACACCTCTGGGTATGCAGAATTGCACAAACACTTAGCTACCCTTTAACTAAAGTTTGGATGTGCAATTACAAGTGCTTACCTTAACACTTGGACTGGTCTCCTGAATGGACACACCAATAACCCAACCAGAAACAATTTAGTATCATTCCTATTACTGCTGCTTCAAGTGCTTTAAATATTCTAAGGCCTCTTATTTTTCATGTGCCATTATGAGCTAATGAAAGCCCTTTTAAAACCTTTCATTTTCAATAAAACCAGGCGTGAAAATCAATTGACTTCTGGACTTAAATGGTCTATGTGGCAAGTTTATTAACTTTTCATTGAATAACAAGTTTAATAAACTATCTTTCAGTTCTTTTGTCAGAATTGTCACATAAAAGTTGTCAAAAGACTCTTAGGTTAAAGAAGAATGCTGCTGCTCTGTAGAAGTAGAAGCTACTGAACAAATAAGTACATGTAATAATAAAACAGAGATCAGAAAGAAATTTGAAACACCACTATGTAGTTTTACTGAGGCTAACTTTAGCTTAATAGCTAAAAATATTTTCTGTCGCTGATATTTGTGAAGTGGAGGAAATACATCCTAGAGCTCTCATCGTAGGTAACAGCCTTAAACCAGGAAAATTGTGCATTTTACAAAAAAACTTTAAATTAAATAGCTCTAAGTGTAAAGTTTAAGCTAAATTAGTTCACTTTATAAAGTCTGATAAGATGCAACCTTTCTTGCCATTCTCAAATATATAAAAGTGTTATTCAAGGCCATTATTAATGGCTGCAGCGTTCAATCAGTGCATGTTTATCCCTGTTTATCAAGAATATATAAAGGTCTCTGCACATTTCTCTATTAACTAAGAGATACTATGTGCATTCTCCCAGTTCCATTAAGTTTGCATGTACTGGTGGTTTATATCATTAGAAAACCTTGCACTACCAAGATGATTTTGCAATCACACCTACAACACTCAGGAGCATGAAGTATGTAACTCTTGCAAACAGGATGACTGAAAGGCCCCTTTCTTCAAAGATACTTATAATAGGAAACTGGAAAAACTATACCTGGAATTGATGTAAGTGCATAACAAGTATATTAGGAGCAGGATAATGCATCCAGTTGAGTTAGATATGTGCAGAAAGCAGTTTGATATAAGGTCATCGAATTCCAGTGTTTCCTAAACGCTGGAAGCTTTAGTCAAGTGTACTTCATACATGAAAAATCAACATAATTTTCTCTAGAGGGTAGCAACTAGGCACAAGAGTGGAATCAGAAGCTTCAGTTTGAGCACAGCATCTCCCTGGCATGGTTACATCTGTAATACCTTTAAATGTGTGACTGCATCCAGTAACCCCTTCAGACAGCACTACAGAGAAAGATTTACACTGTTCCAGAGCAGACATTCAGCAGGTCACTCAGCATTTCTCTTCTAAAAGTTTTCAATTGTCCTGATGTCAGCATCATCCTCCCAAAAACTCAGGCAAGAAAAGCCACATAATTCTTCTCTTTTGCTTATAGACCACAACATGTTCTGCTAACACATCTATGTTTTATTCAAGGATAATATAGAAACCACTGGTGATCAAGCTGAATGGAACTACATTGAGAAGATCTCCACCCAAACACTGCATGACAGACTGCATACTGCTGGAATTACAATAGAAAAAGAAGTTCTGGTTGCTACAATCTAAGAAGACAGTAGGTACATACACCGGCACTATACGGAACAGCTGCTGTACTCTAAGGAAATGGATGCGGGCAATGTTTCATGGCACGGATCACAGTTTAACTGCAAGCACTACTGCTGGACCACTTCCCAGGCTACGATTCTCCAGTTACGTGCTAGGAGCGCTTCGGTGTGTCCTTGTACTCTCACTGAACTCCTGAAGGCATCATGCCTCGCTAAACTGTTCTGCTCGCACGCTACAAATGCCCCCTTCTGGCAAAGCGCTACTTCTCTACAAGAGAAGTCATGCATTCGGTCTGTGGCTTTTCTTTGAAAATTTAAGTAAATAAAAAACCCCAGTTATGACAGGGTGCTTCGGGGATAAGAGGTTGTCTACATCACAGAGTGACAGGAAGGAAACCAAGACTTCCTAAGGCTTCTAGATATTACTTGATCAAAATATGTAAATAATTTTATTCATTGTTGGTGCAAGAAAATAATCTCCTTTCCATGGATTTAATCAAAGACATTGCAAAAACTTCTCCCTACAATCATTCAGGAAGACAGAATTGTGCATCACTATTTTAATAGACACCAAAGTAGCTAAAAAGTTGGCTTAGTTCTCCAGAAAGTAATTAATTTAATTTAATGCATTAGAAGGCACAGAGTATTCTCCAAAGAAAGTTCTAAGCTGGAAATTTGTATGTGCATGATAAGTAAACCATAAATGCAGATAAAGACACTAAAAATAACTGATGGTTTTCAGACTGTGCAAAATTGTACTTAATTTTTTATTAAATAAACATGTAATTATTTTGCTGTTATCCCACAAAATGCAGCACAATAACCTCAATGAAAGAGAATTCTAAAGAAAGTAGTTCTTTAGAAAGTTATCTTTCTTAATGTGCACTTAATATTTTCATCAGTAACTACGACAATTTGTTCAGACTATTAAGATAAACAATAAAACCATACCTCATATAAATAGTCTGTGGAGTGATACTTCAAAGCTTCAAACATCTTGTTTTGTGATGCTTTCAACATTTTAATTGTCTGGAAGACATACAGAATATGTACCAATTAAAAACTTTTTATATCACCTCAAAATGTTGAAAGACAACCTTGGATTTCAGGTTCAACATGCATAACTTCATAAATTCTAGCACATGCACCATGGACTGAATTTCCTGTAGCAGAAGGCTACACAAAGCATTCAGTATTCTTCCTCTGGAAAGATGTAATAGACCAACTACATACCATGAATATTTGATTTTTATCTGAAAAAATTGTGCTTTTGTTTTGTTCTATTTTTTTTTTTTAGCTATGCCTCTTGGTGTTTATTTCTCAGAAAACTTTTAGAACCATTAAGTGAATGTAGGCAATAAAAATCACCTCCCTTAAACAATAACTCTAAAATTAACTGATTCAATGTTTTGTTTTATGGATTATAAATTAGTTTTTAAAGGCACAAATTCAACTGTCTAGACTATTAACTTTTCACTGCTTCATATATTTGTGAGGGGACTTTTCCCCTGCTTTCAGTTTTACAAGAGAAAAGGAGATATTGTATAGGCCAGCTATACATCATGAGGCCCTGATGGAACACCAGGTCTTTAAGTTAGCTGAAGCTTCTGAGGGGAACCAGGAGAGAGTCAAAAACTACAGAGAGCCAGAGTCACAGTGTGAATGTAAAACAGGATATATTGTAGCTGGAATCTGCACAAGTACTTCATCTTAATTAAAAATGATAGAAAGAGTCAAAGATAAAGTAAGATATTTCTATCAGAAAATATACAATGTAATTGAATTTCAATCAAAATGAATTGTGGGGCCATACAGGAAACCTGTGAGAGAACTCCGTCTTCATGTATGTACCAGTAAGTATCATGAAATGAGGCTCGAATTGCTTACCTAACAAATTCGGAAATACCAGTTTCAGCTACGGATGTAACAGAACTGAAACCAGGGGAGGATAAAGTAGTTAGGGGGTAGTTGGCTACTTGAAAGGAATCTGGGCAGAGAAAAGAGGTGCAGGAGAGGCAAAAAGTTAGGTTCAGGCAAAGAAACAAAACAAGGGATAAGGTATACAAAATCATATAGAGAACAAGTTAGAGGGGAACCTTTTGAGGGAAAGAGTGCTGATAGTTTGGAACACTGGACCAAAATCACAAGATGCTAGAGAAAACCCTTTGGACAGCCTGCTGGACCTCCATCAGATCTACAATAGATTTGGTGTGGGAGAGTTGAGCAAGCAGGGATGGGTTTGTAAGGAGGGATAATAGATCTGTACCTTAAGTGCTGGAAGGCAGTGGATAGAATTGCACCTTAGCAGAAATGATGTGTATCGCTGCTAAAACTTTATTATAGCAATATAGCCATGTATTAATTGAAGAATTAGCTGTAGAATTGCAACTACTTGCAACTACTACTCCCAGTGATAAAATCTGAACTAATACACCTAGAAGTAGTTAAGTGCTCAGTAGTCACTCCAGGTACCACTAGTTTCTCGAGGGTGTATAAACGACAAAACCACTGCATCCGGGCACACTCCAACTTTCCAACTTTAAACTGAAAAAGTGGGACCTAGAAATACTAGTCTGTGAGGAAACAAGGAAGCCGTCCAAGTTCTTTATCGAAAAACGAGTCTGTAACAGGATATGACCCTGTTTCATTCTCTAAGGACTCGAGTGAGCACCACTTTCAGTAAACGAAATATGCAGGATGAGGTACTTCTGCCAGCATCAAATGTTTTTAAACGTAGCTCGATTTTTAAACGGTACGGACACGAACTAATAACAGCCACCCACCTCTCCGCCTCACAGCGCCACGATCGCCCTTCCCTCAGCGCCGCGGCGCCTTGGCCCCTCCCACTCGGGACGGCAAACGCGCTCTCTGACTGGCTGTCTCCCAGAGCGTTCACCTTTGATTGGCTGTCTTGCAGAGCTGTCCCCTCTGACTGGCTGTTTCACAGAGCTGTCCCCTCTGAGTGGCTGTCTTGCAGAGCTGTCCCCTCTGATTGACTGTCGCTGCTCCCGCCTTCCCCTCACGAGCCGAGCGCCCCGTGTCGCTGCATTAACAGAGGGAGGGGTCTTCAGGAGATAGCCGATAGCAAAGCTTGCATGATTTTGAAATCTGAAAATATTTTTAAAGCAGTAAATGCATAAGTTAAAGCAGTTAAGCAGCTTCTTCTGTTCCCCTGGCAGCAGCTTGCATGGGAGAAGTTAAAAGGACTGGGCCGAGTCAGTTTTTAAAGGGATCGTATCTGAAACGGCTGACCTGCTGCCTGTTACCTGGGGAAGAAAATTAGAGCGAGGCTACATCTTAATATCCAGAACTACTTCTAGGTTCGGAAAACTTGTGAAATGTCAGTGACTGCAAGAAACAGTCAGCTTAAGGGAAAAAAAAAAAAAAAAACAAAACAAAACAAAAAAAAAAAAAAAAACCCAAACCAAAACTTTTTTTTTTTTCTTCTTTTAATGACTGCCTAAATTGCTCTCAAAACCTCAAGCTGCTCTCTTGAACAAATTGTTCTGTTTCTCAGAAGGCAGTTTAGTGTCAGATTTATGCAGTGGCCAGACTGTGACTAATCCCTGGAATGATAAAAATTTCAGGAGTAGTTGTGTGAAGAACGCCCCATCTCTCCTCCTGTACCTCACACCTTTTGACTCTACACACATCCGAGCCCAAAACTAGGACAGACAGTCCTGCTTGCTGAAATGACACTGTTGTTGGTGCCACAAAGCCATTTTATTGTCTGTCCCTGCCTTCTACCTTTACCGTAGATGTGAATACCCACAGAAGGTAAGTGCAAAAACCCTTGGCAATGCCGCAGCAGGTGCATTCAGCAAGTTGCTATAATAGTTTGCAGAATCTGGAAAAATGCATCTCCTCCAAGAACTTATTGCAGGTTGAGTAGTTTCAGATGATGGTCAGTTTCTGTGTGGAAAATAAAATTTACATTTTTCACTCTGATTCCAAGAATTTCATCAGTATTTGTAGATTCCAGTGAGTGAAAAAGTTCAATAAAAAGCATATGACAGATGCTTTCTTTATTGCTATGAAGTAATTGTGGGGTTTATTTTATTTTTTTAACTCTGACGATGGATTTATCTCAGTCCCAGGCATGTTGCCAGTGTTTCCTAGACAGTTGTTCCTATGAGAAATGCAAATGCCAGTAATTTATAGTTTTCTTGGTATTTATATATTTATAATATATTTATATTCTGCTCTCTGAGAATTAGGAGACAAATTGTTAGGCCAAGTAGGCACAGGAACTTTCAATTAAAATACTTCAGAAATGCTCCTCTCCAGTTGGAATACAAAGAAATACATGTTTTACCCATGCTTAGACAATCCCACCATATCCCCAGAAGAAAGAGTAGCTGTTGGCAAAGGTTCAGGCCCCTGGCACAGAGGCCCCAGGCTGAAGAGGAAAGGTGAGATGGTATTTGCTTAGTGCAGAAGCTCTTTGTGCTTCCTCAGCTGCTACATTGCATGACCTGCAGCCTTCCTGGTGTTCAGACTCTATACTGCATGCTTCATGCAGGGCTCACTCCCCTTCCTGGGATAAACACTGCAAGATGGTACCTGATGAGGCAGCAGGGCACCTGTGGCAGGGCACTTTGGTGCAACCCCTTATTTCCCTTCAGGGTCAGGATTAATATTCATGACTTCAGGAGGGGTGTGAAGCCCCAGCTATGCTCATGGCCTCTGTACAGGTGCGAATTGCAGTGCAGATGCTCTGCTTACCTTAGTCATGGTCTGAATATTCTCCCCCATTGCTGGATGCCTTGCATTTCACCTCCTCTACTACATCAGCTTATGTCAGGTCTCATCCATCTGATCCCTGAGTCCCACAACTTCAACTCTGCCTGACCAGAGCAGGGCAAGGAGGCTCAGGTGGATGAGAAATGGAGGCTTCCAACACAGGGCAAGAGCTGCTCCTGCTGTCAAAGGCTCTAATTTCCCTTCAGTTATCTGGAGACCATCTCAGAGCACCTGTCTAAGCATCTGCCAGTAAGTAACGCCATGACACTTCAAGTGAAAACAAAGAACTAGATATTTTTTTAACTTGTGAATTAGCATAATTATAAAAACAATAAAACCTATACTGAGTTTCATTTCAGAAAGAAAATAACTGGAAAATATAATTGGTGATGAGAGAAAATTAAAAATCTTGGTGAAACAGGGCACATAGGTTATTTCTAGCTAGAGTGCATGAAAAATGAAGAAACATGGCCACAATTGGTCATCGTTTGTAGAAAAATGCAGATCCACATATATTGTGGATGAGGTTTTGTGAAAGGCTGCTGTAGACATAATTGAGCTCCACTAGAGGCTGTCATTGTCACATATCTAGTAGGTGAACTGTTATCTCTTGCAAGAGCAAAGTGTAGGCAGAAAAAACCCACAGGGACTGAAAAAGAAGAGCTTCAGATGTCCAGGTATCTCCTTTCAAGGGGTCTTTGTAATAGCCCAAAATCTGTCTGAAGGGAAAAATCTCATAAGGAGAACTTGCTTTAGTAATAGCCCCTGAAATAAAATGCTTTCATGGAATTTTGATATATTTCCTTTGCTGTTTTATTTGCTTGCTTTTGAGAGAAAATAAGAAATTTATGTCAACTAAATGAATATGCTGGCACAGAAATTTTGTGAATTTATTTTTGTTTGACAAGTCCCAAATACAGCAAATTATCATGCTGTCTTCCTTGAAAAACCATGTATGTATGATATTGCAGTTGTTGGCATGTAAGACTAAAGATTTGTGCATTGTTTTTGCAAATCCTGTTTGTTGAGGAGGAAGTATCAGGTAATACTTTTACCTGTTTTCTTTTTTTTTTTGGTATGAAGAATACTTCTGTCACATGTATGTAAGCCCTGAAAGAATTTCAAGTAAATGAGTAATGCCATTGTAATATTAAGAATGCTTTTTGAAACACATTTGCAAACCTTATCTTTTACAAACCAGAAGATGCATCAGAGTGAGTGACACTAGAAGGTGACTCTAGTCCTGAGCCATTTGCATTGTGGAGAAAACCCATTTTAAAATGACCTTATGAAGACGTACTGGCCACAGACAGCCCTGGAGACACAGAAAAACTTAACATGAGTGAGATGTTTTTATTCCGTGACACCTTTAAGACTAGAGCTTTGTTGTTGTTTATTTTATAAATTGGTCTAAGACATTCTGTGGTGGGATAATGTAGTATAATACTTTGCCACAGATATGCCAGCTGTAGAAATGTGGTGCAAGCATAAAGCACTACCTTGGAGAATATCTACCTTTTGGCTGAGAATTCACATTTGAGCATCGTTTCACTGAAAAGTATAAGGCAAAATAGCTGTATTTGTTTCAGCGTTTCTCCGTGAAGTAACTTACCTGTCTGTGACAACTGCAGCAATATCTGATGAATCAAAAAATTCCTGGGACAGTTAGTTATGTGACTTGATTCTAAATCTGAACAGCAATAGCAAGTCCTTTCTGTTCTGCACAGGTAGTAAGTTTATAAAATTCTGGATGTTTCAATGGTCTTGTGTGTTTTTAATTATCAGGGAGGTACATGTATTGTTTAATTCAAGAAGTTTAGTGTTATGCTCCCTGCAGTCAGTATAGGTGCTCTGTATTTCAGTGCCAGGAGGAGTGCTGTGTATTTCATTGCTCAGACTGGGGAGGTGTATTACTCTTCCCCTTAGCTACCAAGACTGTCTCAGAACCAGATACTTGTGAAGTGTAAAGCTGGATGGATTAAACCAGTCCTGGGTTTCATTTCTGGCCTAGAAACACCATTCTGCAGTGAGCATCTGCCATTAAAAAGAGCTCAACATCCATGTCTTCCTTATTGTGTTGGGTTGCTGTTGTCATGCTGCCATTCCTATCTATGCTGCCTTCAAACCAGCTTCTGAAAAATTTGCCAGGTTATACAAAATATATAGTACCTAATGGAAATATATAATACAAATATATAATGCTTAACGGCAACACCTCACATAGAGACACAAATCTGACATACTGTCCTCCATTAAATGCTGGAGCTCTTAGTCCTGATCAGTAGACTATCTGCCCTCAATGCTTAATAACACAAGCCTTTGCTGCATCTGGATCATTGCTGGGAAACTCTATATGTTTGTCATTTCCTGTACAAGCTCAATAGTAGCTTGCTACACTGTGATGTGTGAGTAGAGGATTCATGTCACAGGACTTTGTGTTACCTGCACCACAGAGTCACAGAATGATTTGGGTTGGAAGAGACCTTAAAAGATCCTCTAGTCCAACCACCCTGCCATGGGCATATCTGTCTTCCACTAGACTAGGTTGCTCAAAGCCCTATCCAACCTTGCCTTAAACGCTTCCAGGGATGGGACATCCATACCTGAAAAACAGCTTGTCTTTTCGCCCAAGCTGAAGTAGAGGAAAGGTGAAGGGTTGAAAAGAGAAAGGAAACAACATGCTGACAGCAGAATGTCTGAGGAGGTAGAGGGGACACCCTTCTACTGTGTGTTTTAGGAAGGCCTCACTACAACATACAGCTAAGGCAACAGAAGGAAAGCAGGGATTGTATTTTGAGGTTTTACAACATTTGTGAATTATGGTTAAAATTACAATGCTGGAAAGTACGGAGGTCCAAACTCAGGCAAGGCACATCTTCAGTGTCCTTTGATATATATGATATATCAAATCTAACAAGAATTGTCTGAAACTAGATATTGTGTATAGATGGAGGAAGGCAAACATAAAATTGCAGAAGGAACAAAGATGAACGCAAAATCTGCATGTGTTATTGGGTGGTAGTTAGTGTAATCTATGTTCTCTTTGCTGCAGACAGTTTTCCAAGTCTCAGTGTGGTTATTACACCAACTAAGCCACTCAGGCATTGTTTCATGCATATTTTATACACTTGCTAAGTTGTAGTAGTTGTTATTTTCTCTGAGCTCATTTGATGATGGATCTGAAGCATTTACATTTGTTTTTCTCCTGTGTATGCAGAACTGTGGAAATTTAACTATTAATGAAATTCTTAATAAAAAAAGATAACAGTCAGGCTATTCATAATACTGACACGATGGGGTTGCTGATAAGCTGCAGTTTTTTATTCTTTTGACTTCAGAAAGTATTTGTAAATAGCTTGAATAGTTCTCTCCAGGATAGGTCTGTGTCTGATCAAAACTTCTCTAACATCTTGGGCAGTCATCCTGAACAAAGTATCTTGGGATTTGGGCATTGAGAAGCTAAGTGCTTCAGCGCTGGTCACAGTATTTATTGCTGATATGGTTAGGTTTTTTTAATGAATAGCAATTTAACAGATTTCGAATAATACAGTTGAAGTTATAATTTGTTAAGTCAAATAACTTGTGATGTATTTGTAGTCTGAGGTAGCTGATAGAATGCTAAAGCAAATCTGTGAGGCTCAGCTTAGCAAGTGTTGCATTCTAATGTAAAGTTTAGTAAAAATCTATTTGTTTGAATGACATATGCTTTTTTACTTGTGAGACATATGTGTTAAAATATGGAGATCTTTGCTAGTGATAAATAGTGATTTTGCACATAAAATGAAGAATAACTGTAGTAAATACGCAGTAATATGATTTGTGTCTCCAAATGTCTTGACTTAAGCTAGTGTTTAACCATTTTTTACAACAGCATTTCATTTATACCTGGCAAACTACATTAATCAGGATATAAAACTGTAACAGAAACAAAGAGATGCTGACAGTGATAGAAAGCATTATATCTTGTGAGTGTTCGTAAGTCTGAACAGGGAGAATACATTTTTGTAGCTTGTTTTTCATGGCTTGAATGACATTGATATGCACTAAATCATAGAGGAAAGAATATTTTTTTCATGTAGGAATTATAGGAAGTTATTTCTGATATTAGAGTGAAAAGAAACTGTCTGAACTTTTTGGCTACTGTAACTGTGATGGAGAAGTTTTCCTGGATAAATGGGGTTTTTGGAGATTTTTGACAGTTCCTCTGGATGTTTTCTTATTAAAGTCAGACTCAACATCTTCTGGTCTGAACTGAAATGAAGTTCAAGTTGTTGATATTCTGCATACTAAGTTTGACTGGTAATAGTATGTTCCAGCTCTGAAAGCCAGTTAACTGCCAGATTAATAGCAAGGACTGCAGTCCAGATTCCATCTCAGGAGTTTCTACTCTCCTTACAAATGGGGCTTACAAAGGGAAGAGCAGGGGAACAGGACTAAGCATTGACTAATTCCATTTCTGCTGCTGGAAGGGTGGATTGCTCTTTCTGTCAAGCACTTCAGGCAATAATGAGAAAAAAGAACAGAATTAAATTGGTCTTTCCCTCTGACAAAGGAATCAGCAGCCCCTGTGACTGTTAGAATGGAGGGCCTTGAATAATTACTCCTAGCTGGAGAGTCTAAGGAAGTGAGGACCTGCAATGAAAAATTCTTTGTATATGAGGTAAGTGTTCTAGTCCATACTACAGTGGGCAGTGAGGAGGGAATGACATCATGATCTCACAAGGACTAACAGCTGGTTGTGCATTCCTTTTGTATAAGCTTAACTGTTCACTGAACACTTCCAGAATGTTAAGGTGTTGACAGCTTCTTTGGCATTATAATCCAAAACAAATGTGGGGGTTTTTTTTGCAAGGTTGTGATGTAATACATTAGATAACACACTAATGGGTATTTGGAATGCACTCAGGAACTGTGATGTCTGGTATAGGGAAGGACCTCTAAAAATATGCTCTAAAAGATCTATTTCTTAAGAGCTAGAATGAGTACAGCTGTGCAATTCAATATTTCAAGGCTTTGCAACAGCAGTGGTAGCTCCAAGGAGACCTCAGTTTTTCTAACTAGACAGAATCTTTGACATAATGATTAGGTTCATAATTTATCTGAGTTTAAGAGATGTCAAGATGTCTGCCTTAGGACTGTCCTGATACTACTCCTGCTGTAATTTTTTAACTAACAACTTGTGGTGATGAAAGGCAGCATTATGGTCAGAAAGCCTCACATGGACCAGTAATCACAGACTTACTTCTTTCCCCTTCACCTTTCACCTTCATTAGGTGTTGCCACACCAACAGATATTATCTATTTACTCCCTCAGCAGAAGCAATGAATCTTGTTAGCTGTTGAAGGAGACATGAGACCAGGCTGTATGTAAAAGGATAGGAAGCTACATTTAACATTTCAAAACATCTGTGAGTCACTGGGCATTTTACTTGGTTTCTCCATGCTTTTGTCATCTGTTTGGTTTCATCTTCCACACCTGATGAACCACAGAGGGAGGCTTGTTTTGAACTGACATTAAAATGCCAAAAAGATCAACTACTGAAAAACTACTGTCCACTGTTTACTGAGGTGTTGTATTGCTGACATTGTAAGCATTGTTGAGTAAAATATTTTCCAAACTGTGACCTTTGTAAGGTCACACAATATTTGTAAGCACCAGTGCATTCTCTTTATGATGATGTGTAAAACTGAATGACAGAGTTTGATTTTTTTTTAGGGGAGAAAAAAAAAATGATCACGCAGAAAAAAATTCTATGGGTACTTCATAGCAGGTATGGATTGTATTAAGGAAAAGGTCCAGTTCTTCTAAAACGTTACTGATGGTAGCCACAAGCCTTTATTAACACACAGTGTCTAATATACTCTGGGGACTGGCAATGTTATTTGCCCAAGAAACAGCGATAAAGCTAAAAGCAATGCAGTGTGCTTTGTTGTATCCATTAAGTGCCATCTTCTCACTTCTGATGCCAATTCTTATTCTTATCCAAGCCTGACTTTGAGTAATGTATTACAACATTGAATTCTTTCAGGATCACCAATCAAAGTGTCATAATTATTGCAAAATGTTTTTAAGTCAAGCTTTATAAATGTATTTGTTCAAATACATTTATGAATGTATTTGAACAAATTATTTGGTGTAGTTAGACCTTCCAAGGGTAATGAATGTTCTGTGCTGAAGTTCTTTCTTATCTTGGCTGCAGTACATAAGGTCAGGTGTTTTAAACCACAGACATTAATTAAAGTGGTGTTTCCTGGTTTCCTGCTGAAACATTACATTTTATGTTAACAGGTAGAGTCATGGAAAAGAGGAAAGAGTAGCTGGTGTAAATTCTTAGGGTCATCAATGTAGTTGGAACACCTTATATTCATAAACTGCCCCAATAGGTTGTAATTACTCTGTACTTACGGAAAAGGTGGAAGAAACATGGCTTTGGAAGCTGTGGCAGTAGCAAGAAGTTCACAAATGGCAGTACCTGTCTGAAAGAGTTTGTCATGTGTCCTTAATACCACTGTGCGTGCAGTGACAAGCAGCATTTGCTTCTGTTTCACAAAAGTATTTAACCCCTGCTATGTATGTCATCTGAGCTTTTGTGCTGTGAGTACCCTAAATCTGAGATGAATTTGTACACAGATATGTTATACATGCCTTCATGTGTCCTCTTATTTACCCTCCTTCAGTTCTGTGTCAGTAGCAGTGTCTAAGCCCATTTCTTCTACTCACCTGGAGACACCTGTACTGTTATTTGAGTAGTGGGGTCATTTTTGTGTTGACAGAAAGTCAGCAGGAGAGACCAACTTTTGTTAGTAGGCTTCATCTCTAATTCCTGCTAATACGCCTAACTCCTGTCCTAGGCCTACTTCGTCTACAATAACTTAGACTATTGTACATTTTTTTTTGCTCAGGAAGGTCTAAACATCCAAGTTCCTAAAGGAAGATGCTTAAAAATCAAACACTCTTTCCTCATACTCAGGATCAGAAAAGTACCAAGGCTAGGACCCTCACAGTATGCCAAGTAATCCCATTCTGACATCCACTTCCTGATGTCCATCCATTTCATTCATCACATACAGCATCTTTGCAATGCCAAACTGCAATGTTAAATTGTAAAATTAGTATTTGAGTGAGCAAGCTTCTTGCACTGCGTGATTTGTAATGTACAGGTGTAAGAATGATACAGTCATGTAAGAAGTGTTTTGCGTAACACAGGTGATGTTAGACTTCCAGAGCCTAATTGCATGCTCCATCAGTACTGCAGGGAGGAGAGGAACATAGTTACAAGACTCTTTGACAAATTGTCTTCTGCAGTATTGATGTGTCATGTCATGCTTTTGGTGCCTCACTCACTGTCAGAAGTTTCAAGACTGTCAGAATTCCCATGTAACTAATATGACATTGGATATAGCTTTTGCTTGACACTGGAAAATTAGAGAATGTTTTTGTAATGTGTGTTGGATGGCCTAAGAGGAAGTCCAGCTGAAGTTTCAGTCCAGCCAGCCCTCCCTACCTGAGAACCTACCTGTCTTGTCACCTACCTGAGGGTGACAAGAGCAGAGAAATACCATCAGGGACAACTCTTGAATAACAAAAGTGTAAAACTAAAATTTCTGTACAGAGATGCAAACTTAACAATGCTTAATATGTATTTTCATAAATTAAGCAGAGAGAAACAAGGTAAAACTCCATATAGAGATATTTCTGATGTTTTCATTGCCCTTATGAGTTTGTCTAACATGAAGTAAACGAGAAAGGATAGGTCGTTAGTAATGTAAAATGTAAAAACTTCAGCCTGTATTCAATAAGCTGCATCCCATGCCTGTGTTCTGTTTTGTATTGTGGTATTCTGAAACTATGGTGTCCTTCTCAGGAATGAGACTCTCAGCTGTTAAAGTTAAGAGGCATGCCTTGATCATTCATTAACACCAGACTCAGCCAAGGAAATTTCCTTGTTAGTGTGTGCCTTGAGTTGAAAGTAATGGCAACACCACAGTTTCAAACAGATTTGGTTTTGGGTTTTGTTGGGATTTTTTTATTTTTTCATTCATGTGAACTTGATTTGCACTATAATAATCATATATCCAACTTTTACTTGAAGGAAAAGTTCTTGATTTTTTTTTTTTTTCCTTAAAACTGTCCTGTAAGACAGCAGGTAGGGAAGTTAGCCAAAAGGTTCCTTCTGTTCTTTTGGGGTTGATTGTTATACTCTCAAAATACATGTAATGTAAAATGTCTTTTGGGACATTCAACACTTTACTAAAAGCTACTTGAGCAAGATTAAGCAACAAAGTAATCCCATTTATAATTTCTTTTGGCAGGTATCCAGAGGCAAAGAAGAAATTCATAGCTCACAGATTACATGGAACACAGGAACACAGGCAGTACATAGAGTCTTTGTTTCTGGTGGGAAAAAAGTCAAACCAGCAAAGACTTTCTTCAGTTTTGATGGTCATTTTCTGAGGGTAACTATGTCCCTGCCTGCAGCTGATGTTTGAGACACTGAAATATAAGAAAAGAAAGATAAAATTCACCCTTAAAAATAAGTCAGCTATTCCATTCCCTGATCTTCATGTCATCCGTCATTGTGCTTTTTGTGCAGTTTTACATTGATCAAGAAATATCCTTCTTTTTTTTTTAAAGTAAGATGAACATCCTTGCTGTGACTGACACTTGTTTTGGTAGTTGGAAGATATAAGTGTAAAGCAGGGCACTGTTATGCTGCACTGGGAATGTAGATTTCACTAGTAAGTGAGCTTCAGCTTCAAATGTGCTTATAAGCAAATTAGGTTTTGATTTAGTCAGGCTCAGTATTATATACTGAAGTATTTACTCAGTAGGATCTTTTTGGAAGAGCGAAACATTTTTAATATCCCAAAATTCTTGTGTCAATGACTCAGCTCCCAGTGATTCATACTCTACACTCACATTTCACTTTGTTTTCACATCCTAATGTTCTGGATCTTGAGATGACAATTTTACATGGCTGTAAAATTTATCACAATGCAGGACAAAGATAAGCCCAATTGCTTTTTGCCTTAGCCTGCCAAAATCCACTCCTTCCTGCTCAGTACTTAGCTATGTAGAACTTGGTAATAAAGAAGCTCCACCTCTGATTTTGCGACTAGTTCTGCATAATTCTATTACTGTCACTTAAACGAACAGATAAAGGAAAGAATCTATCCCAAAGGGACTGCCGTTTAGGTTGGATATGATTGAGAAAGGTAACAGGAAAATGGAAATGGAAGGAATGATTATTAGTAAAAGGTAATAGGCACCTTGCTTACTAGTATGCATATATTAAGCCCACTGGTATCATTAATAGAAGACTTTTTGCAGATGGACATTGTGTCTCACAAATTCATGCTGAATGGTGTTGCAATCCATGGGTGGTTCAACAGGAAACTGCTCAGGAGTTAGAAGGACTGGCTAATCATGGAAATGTACTCAGCAATGAGATGTTTTTGTTTCGAGGAGGCATTGTCTAAATCAGGAAAAGAAGGGAGTTTTAGAAAATGTGGCAAACAAAACAGAGAAACAAAAATAACAGTAAATCTGAAATCCCCATCTATGAAATTCCTATCTAGGATATTAAAACATGTATGATACATGTTTGAAACACCTGTAACCAAAAAGAAATGTCGACAAAGTCAGACTGCTACAGAATATATCACAGGAATCAGTATAAGAGTTTCCAAGACTGAGATGGCTTTTTCTGACACTGTAGCAGAATTAAATCTGTAGCAACCAATAATCCTCAATTGAACAGCTCTTGAATGTAGCAGTATGATAAAGCTTACTTTGTGCCAGGTCTCTTTCATGCAGAAATGTCATTTTTGTCCTCCACTCACAAAGGGTTGACTGCATGTTGACAGCAAGAATTTCCAGTACAATGTGTAAGAGCAGACCAAAGAGCAGTTTGCAGAAGTGTTTCACAGTTGCGCAGTCTGTGTGTGCTGTCAGCATGCCTGGAGTAATCAGTTAATTTTTCTCATGGGCTGTACGTACAGATATACAAAGCCATGACTTTGGCTTGCAGAGTGATTACCCAGTCTCTGTTCTCTAGAGGACTATAAAGAGTACCTATAAAGATGAAAGATTACAGAAGTCACCACGGGAAACAGAAAACTGAGTCATTTAGCCCCTTCTTCATTGAGTCATTTCCTTCACTGATGTTAAAGGGCAAAGTTGTAAGGGACGAGGGCAGGACTCAGCTTCCCTGCTAAGAATGGGCTGTGAAGGGCATTTGTTTTGTGGTAGCACATCATTGTACAGCCTCAGACATTTTCAAGGACAGTGCTGCTGGTCAGCCATTTATTGGGCTTGTCCGTTGATGTGTGTGATGAGGTTTTCAGGTAGTAGAATGTTGCACTGAGCCAAGACAGCTGGGGGTTAATGGACTGGAAAATTCAGAGCATGACATTTGCTCATTGTCTTAACACTTACAAGGACTGTCATCCCAGCTGCTGCTGCTGCTGCTAGTGAGCAACACACAAAAGGAGGCTCAGCATAGCTGGCAGTGAAAACACACATGCAGCTGTATGGGGCAGCTGGTTTTTTTCATATGACTAAATTGTGGGAATATCTTAGAAACTTACTAAGCCTTGTAGCACACCACTTTAAATAAAGATGATGAAGGTTATTTCAGCACTAATTCATACCTAACATGAAAGCCAGGAAAGGTATTCCAGGATTTTTCTTTCTAGGAAATTCTGGGGACACTGATTATTCCTTTATGATTACATTGTATAAAATTTTATTAAACATTATGTTAGTTAGCATATATTTGCACATACACTGCAGCCTCAGACCTGGTAGAGAGTAATGTTGCTGTCCTGTAGGGGCTTGTCCTGTGTGTGAGAGTTCTGAGGTTTTGGGATAGTATGGTCCCACTGAGCCAAGTCAGTGTCTGTTTAATATATATTACACTAAAGGCAAAATAATTAATGACGTTTTGTTGATACCTAAACCCAAAACAAATGCACTTAACAGGACTTCTTTCTGGTTTTCCAATGGGGTTCTCTCACGGAATGTCACAAATATCTTCTGTAGTTCTAAGGCTGAGAAGGTAGACTTTCTGCATTGAAGTTTAATGCTATGAGAGAGAAGCTTCTCTCATAGGCTTGGAGGCATCTGTAAGTATGCCCTTTTGCCTTCACAATACATGAGATTGTAATGGAGTAGCCTTTACCACCAACCAGGGTGACTTACATGGCTGCCAGTGCAAACCTGGACTCCATTTTCTTGAGATCTCAGCATGCAGTGAAGCCACCCTGACCTTGTAAGTGAGTTCCTTTGATGATATGGGATGGACATATGATGCCCAAATTATTCAACAGAATATTACCTTCCACCTGCAAAAAAAGTATAAAACCAGCTGGTCACTCCAGTTAGACCTTAGAAAAGTCATCCCAGATTTTAAGTCTGCTGGTGAGGTTGATGGATCATTTGAGCATCCAAGGACAGACATCTTGGTATCACTCCTACCCTGTGGTCACAACCACCTGATTTTTGTCTAGCTGTGGCCATTGTAGCCATAGCACTTCAGATAATGGCAAAGCCCACCCCAGAGCCTCCCTCCCAGCCCCGCATAATATATTTGAAGCTGAGTGTGTTGTTCTCAGGAAAACAAAATCATTCTAGGTTTTAAGGGGTGTGACTGCATGAACTTTGCAGAGCAACAAATTATATGGGTCCGCCTAAGATGTCTTCCCTGACAGCTCTCTCTAGAGACCTTAGGAAGAGGTGAAGGAGATGCTATGAAGATTTATGGGAATGTACATTTTCTCAGCAATATTTAGGACTGATAATAGTGAAATAACGGTTTATAAAAGTGCTTTTTCTTGTGTTGTTTCCACAGATGTACAGAATAGATGCCAATGTCAAGGGACCAACAGTACAAGAAGAACCACTGGCTGGAAGTCAAAACTAATTCAATCCAGGCTTGAAGTAAGGCATGAATTTTTAACAATAAAGCCAATTAATAACTGGAAATCACACCTGCTCAGAGATTCTTCATCTCCAGCATTGGAGGTTTGTTGAAAAGTAGTGCAGAAATGCTCAAGCAGGAGGTATGGGCTTAATGCAGAAATTACTGAGTGTGTTTCTCTGAACTTACAGGAATTCAGTTTCTGTCCTGTCTGTCCTCAGAAGTTCTGTGACAAGTCATTAAACAAAACAATTCTTCAATATCACATAGCTGTCCTTAAAGTTATTACCATCAGATCACATACTAACAAACCCTAACAAATTAAACCAATACTTGCTGATTCATACACATTCTGGTTAATGCTGATGCTTTCTGATATTTGAAATAGGATACTACTGTCATGTTTGGAGAGGTAAACAGCGCACAAAAACTGGAACATACTGCAGAAGTAAAGTGGTAAGATGAGTCAGTTTAGGAAGCCAAACAAGGATAAAACCATTCACTTACTTATTTTATAGGGCTGGTTTTGTGTCAGCTTAACTCTGTGATCAAGCTGGTCAAACAAGCATCAATAGTGTTGGAAGAGGAGCAGTAGGAAGAGAAGAATGGAGAGAGAAGTAGGGCAGATGGATAACTTAACCACTGTCTTCAGCAGGAGCTGAAATTATAGTTCATGTGTACTGTACCCTAACCCTGAGCACTGCTTTTTTTAAGGAGATAAGGTAGCCACTTTAATCCATTTCCTCTTTTCTTGTGGGAAGATGAGTAAGGGCTGGTGTTATTTTTGTTAGTATTTATTGTTTGTACTGTATTGGCGCGTCATGGGCTATCTTGTGTGACCATCCATTAACTGGGAATTATTTCCCCCCCGCCATATTTGATTTCCTTATGATAGATATAATGGCTGCTGAGTTCCATCCTTTAATTATGGCAAGATGGAACATATGTAAGGCTTGTCAAATGACACAGCATTCAGACACTACAATGTTGGAATGAAGTGTAGACACATAAACAGTTAGGAGAAGAGACTTGCTTTTAGAATTATCTGGGCCTCAGATTGGAAGAAATGGTTGATCTGTAACCAGGATAATTTCTTAAGCCCTCAAACAGCTGCATGGCAGTGAGTAGGAATGTCGGATGGTCCAAAAATGACAAACAGCAGGCCAGGAAAAGCAGGGAGGCTGGAGCTTCTCAGGCAAACTTCATTGCTGAAGTAAAGGCACCACTGAGACAGGCTGCTGAGTTCTCCATTTTTGGAGAGTCAGTAAGATCCCAAGTAACTTACTCTATGTTTCTTTTGCTTTGAGAAGGGGTTGAATCAAAAGCCTGAGTACAGGCTTACA
Organism: Sitta carolinensis; assembly: GCA_032173965.1. Taxonomy (NCBI): domain Eukaryota; kingdom Metazoa; phylum Chordata; class Aves; order Passeriformes; family Sittidae; genus Sitta; species Sitta carolinensis. Next base: position 55,487,099 of record CM063313.1, read on the forward strand.
AATACAAAGAGTAATTTCACATTTAAATTATTCTGTGACCTCATTCTAGACCCGAAATAAGCACCATACATGAAGTGACAAGATGGCTTACAGAGAGAAAGCAACTTTGCAATTACACATAAAAAGCCCCAGACACTTATAATATCCAGAGATTGTATTTGATCTCTAGCAGACAAACAACTTTTTAAAAATAATTATCCTTAAATCATGAAAATCTCAATCTCTGATGCATAGGTGTGACTACCAGATAAATCAGGAAGGCAGTAATACATCCTTTCACCATAGATGAAGGGAGACAAAATGATAAGTAACGCTTAGTCCCTATCTGTGATTTCCCTATTTGATTTTTTTTTCTTTTGTATTCTTATGTTTTCAGGTAGCATATCATGGTTCTCTATGACAGCAGGTACAGATTGCGTAAGTGAAAGTCAAATAATTTCAGTCTGCATAAAAGTTTCTCTCTTAGCCTACATCAATTGCAAGTATATATTTTTCTTTCTATGCTTTGCATTAAAAAGCACCTGAAAGGTTATGATAGAGATTAAATCCTATGTATATGCACATAATAAAAGATATTGTCATATAATTTAAACTAGCCTGAAATGGATTTTTTCCCCTAAACTTATGTTCTTCAATAATCTTTAAAGTTGGAGTACTGTATTACCACTTAAAAAATAATGTCTTACCTAATGAAGAACATCTTTGGGATAGGTAAATGGTTGGCTGAAAATGCTATAGGGACACATTAAGGTGTAGTCCATTGTACTCAATATAGGTATCACTTTAGCTGATACTACATCCCATTAGACACCTATTTAAATTTCTTTTTTTCAAATGCTACACTGTGAAAACACAAACCAACTAAGTTAAAACAAATTGAGAGGCAAAGTCCCATTAATACCCTTCTCTCAAACTCGTGTATGTTCCACCTTAACCTTCTCAACAATATGGTTTGACTGTCCCACTAATTACATGTATTTATTTTCTGTTTTCATAACATTTTTGTGCCACAGATTTTTAGAAAATGAACAATTTTGCATTCACAAATCCTCATAGTTACGTAGTGTTAATATTCCTAGCGTATATATATATATTCTTTATATATTATGGACAAATTCAAGCAGACATGGTAATGGAGCTTGTCTTTTAAAACTCAGTGACAAAGCTAAATGATCACAGAATGGTTAATGATGAAAAAGATCTCTAAGATTATTAAATTCGGCTGTTAACCCAGAAGCACCACGCTCAACTACTACACCACTACAAACACCACGTCTACGTGGTTTTTGAACACTTCCAGGATGGTGATTCCATTACTTCCATGGGCATTCAGTGAAGAAATTTTTTCTAAAATCCAACCTAATCGTTCCTGGCACAGCCATTTCTTCTTGTCCTGCCACTGTTTGCCAGGGAGAAGAGACTGACTCTCACCGGGCCCCACCCTCCTTTCAGGCAGCTGCAATGAGTGTCAATGTTTCCCCTGAGTCTCCTCCAGGCTAAACACTAAACTCTCCCTCAGCTGCTCCTCATACAACTTCTCTTCCAGACCCTTTGCCAGGCCCGTTGCCCTTCTCTGGACTCAATGTCTTTCTTGTAGTGAAGGGCCCAGAAGAGGAGACAGTCCTCGAGGTGTGGCCTCACCACTGCCCTGTACAGGACAATCCCTGCTGGCCACATTACTGCTGACACTGGCCAGGATGCTGTTGGCCTTCTTGGCCACCTGGGCTGGCTCATGTAAAGGCACTGTTGACCAGCACCCCCAGGTCCTTTCCTGACAGACAGCTTTCCAGCCACTGCCCCAGCCTGTAGTGCTGCGTGAGGCTGTGACCCAAGGGTGCTTCACCTTGTTGAACCCCCTTGAACCAACTTTGCCTCCTCACTTCAGAGTGTAAATTTGCACTGCATATAAAACTACTTATCGTGGGCTAAATGATACTTCAGATTCACGTCTGTCATTGCTCCAAGCAAGGGCTAACTTGATGAGTTAACTCTTAGATGCACAGAATGAAATGCCTTTTTCTTTCTTTTTTTTTTTTTTTTTTTTTAACAAATGATTTATCTCAAGTACCACTGTTTCTTTGTTGATGCTCTTTTGCTCCAGCTGCATGGAAAACAGAAGGCACAATTCCCTCCACTCAGACTGTATAGTTTATAGCACCTTTGAGAAGAAAATTTCTTCTCCTTCAAGTTTTGGATTTGCTCTTATAACTCAAAGTGGCTTTCTGTTACTCTGTATCTCAGTTTTTTTCAGTCCTGACTGTTAATTTTAAATTAACACTGTACCAACTACCATTTCATAGAAGAACAAGTAGCAGCTAAGACTATGTGCAGTTTGGATTTCTAAAAGTGTTTGCCTAATAATAAGATATAAAGGTACTCCCATGCACAATTATCAAACCTTCCTTGATTTCATTGTAAGATACTTATTTGATCTACTGAGATATTTTAGGAAGTCCCCTTCTAAGGCTACCAAGTTTTGCCTGTCAATCTTTGCTGCATATGTTAGCTGAAATGTTTTGGTCTTTTACTTTGCATATAGTGATTGAGAAGATGTGCCATAAATAAGTACAAGAACGGGAATAAGGCAGTTGTGTGCACTTGTCTTTTATTCAAATTGACTACTTTTTTTTCTGTGGAAAGGGAAAGAACAGGCAAGGCACTGACTTCACTAAGATATACAGGTAGCTCTGAGCATAATGGCAGTTTCAGGGTTGGTCACAGGACTGCCTTTGCAGTAAAGGCCTTCTTTGAACTGAAGCCTGTACATTTAGATTTCACCAGCAAAAGTACTTTCTGGTGCAACTGGCTTGTAGTATTTTCATGCAAATGACACAGAGGATAAACTGGATCCTAACTATAAGATCACCAGGCAGATTTGGTGTAGCAAACACATTGCAAAGAATAATAATCATCAATGACAGTAGTGAGCTGATTTCTTCCCACGTTGTGCAACATTTTTATGCAATATTTTTCCTCTTAGCATGTGATTTCTTCCCACATTTCATAATTTTTCCCACTGCTTTTCTGCAACATTCTTCTTCTTAACATGATGCTTTTTTTTCAGAGATTTTTCCACTAATATGATGTATTACAAAACAAAGAGAAGCTACATTGATATATGGTCAAAAGTTCAGTTTAAGGAGAGTAAAAGCTCTAAATGCAACTAGGCGCACATTTGTTTTACCAAGAAAAAAATGCAGACTTCATAATTTATAAACCAAACCATCATTTTAGTGGTGTGACTCATTACTTCAATGGTAAAATGGGGCAATATATATACAGATGTATTTTACCACATCTTCATCTCCAAAGCCCAAAAGATAGATAATTTTTAGCGTGGTGTGTTTGCAAAAATTGCAGCTTGGAAATTGTCCCAGTTATGGACTTTCTGTATTCTGAGTTTTGTGATGGCTTCTGTATACACACATCTGTGATTTTAATAGCAGCACAGATCATCTAAACACAAAGTTAGCTGGGGTCTGAAAAGAGACAGACCTGTTCAAACTGTTCAGCCTCATTCAACATGATTTCCAAAGAGGACAGGTGAGGAACTTGAAATGCTCAGACTATTGATATATCAGTTATTATTATTTGTGTAACTGAGCCTTTTGTTACTAATTTTTATCCAGATTCTGCTATGAGGCTTTTGCTGATGGTTTATATCTGGTCAGTTTGCCAACATAGATGCATATCTGGAGAAGAGCTCCTTTCAAAAACAGCTTTGAGTTTGATTGAAGAAAGGTTGGTCAGGAATTAACAACACCCAAAGGAACAAGAAGGCAAACATTTGAATAATTCGCATGTATTCTGTCTCTAAGCTATAATTATGGGAGTGTTGTAAGTGCAGAAAGTGAGGGACAAAGAGATGACAGATCCTGCACAGGTGTGCTCCTGTGATTTGGACATCACAGCAAACTCTGCAGAAAGGTGCAGCATTTCTTAGGCCTTTTATAAGCTGGAAAATCTTAAAAAAGCAGTAAATATGTGATTGTAAGTTTGTAACATTTGTTGTAATAAGAATATTTACTGAAGTAAAACAAAGCAATGAAGGTGTTTACAAACATATGGTCCTTTATTCCAAGCACTTATGACATAAAACCTTCATACATTTAGGAAGAAAATAACAGGATGGTTACTCATAAATGAAGAAAAAGTTGAGGCTTGCTGTCACCATTTCTCAGCCTAAGATCATAGGTGATCCTTATTAACTGCAGAATAATACTGCAAGATTAATAACAGCACACTGTTTTCCAGGTATGAAAGACCATAGATGAAGATCACACAGTTGACTCTTCTCAGAGAATCCGTCCAGTATTTATAGAACAGCAGAGTAAATGACTCCTCTGTTAAGGCACATGGCTAAAAATATTTCTTTCCAATGAAAGCACCCTTTTCTAATTTTGCACTGTGCAAAAAGCTGCTTCAGTAGAGCAGTGCACTTGGCATCTCTCTTTTAGTAAAAATCAGTACAATAAAAATTTTTAATACCAATGTAGCATTAAGAAACAGACATTCTTTATTTGGCACCAGATGCCTGAGGGGATATTTCCTCTGAAATACCATCCTGAGTACAGAAAAGGTTCCTGTGTATTTACTATATTTTAGATACTGCAGATAGGTTTTTCAGAAGAAATGTATATATGATAACCACTTACCCAGAGTCATTAGCATATATTTCCTCCCATTGGCATATGTGTTCTCTTGTCCCAGGTGTCCCTCCAGTGGTCTCTGGTGGCTGGTGATCCTGAAGTTATACTGACCGCCTTATGCACTTGGTACTACATTCTAATTCAGGAGAAAAGTTGGCATAAGTGGCCTAGTTTATTAATTTGCAAGTCCTTAGATCAATGAAGTATAATTTCTTATTCCTTTCTTTGGTTAAGGTTTATTGTAGTTTTAATTATATGGTTCCATAGGCTAATAATTTTGCAAAATGATCATTGTATAAACTCACAAGGCGCAACCAATTCCTCCACCTCTCCCATATTCTTTCCTGAGTTGTGGTGGGAAAGTTGTATAAAAAATAATCTGAAATGTTGTCACTGTCAGTGAAACTACTCTACAGTTTCTCTGCATGAAGCATACATGGCAACATCTATTGACATGAGAAATATCACAGGAAACTCTGTGATCATCTATGGAACTTGAGCAAGCTGAAAAATCTGCTGTCAGAATCAGAAATGTTTTATGTATCTGTGTCTGCAGAATCACAGGCTTCTGTCTAGTACACCTGCGTGCACTGTATTAGAAAATGACTTTGTGCTTCTTGCACAAACCTATAGACCTATAATGTATTTTTCATTAACACGTCTTTTCTTGGAAAGCCAGTGATATGAATTGATACTTGCACATTTGTGACCAACAGCTTTTAGAATTTCTGTGTGGGAAATCTCAATCTGAACCCAAAACCAATCTGAACCAGTTTGTCCCATGTGAGGACTGGTCTGCTTACAACTTCAAGAAACACCAGTTTGTGACAGACTGCTGTTGACCACAGCTAAATGATTTGAAGACCAGTCAGCACAGTAGGACCACCCCACTATCAATCTTTGTGTAATGCAGGGTCAGAGGACCTCAGAGAGTGAGTGAACAAAGAGCTCTTACCTTTTCTGTTTGAACATTCAGTTCATTACCAGAGGTTAATGTGGGTGACAAGAATGTCAGTCCCCAAGCCACTGATACCCAGATATTTGCATTCCTCAGAATGGGAAGGGAATTACACAATGCTGGCTATCTCTTAAACCAAGTGCCAGCCCAATGCTGACCTACCTGGTCTCCAACAACTGCAGATAATCTCTTACTCTAAGACGACATGGGAGTGTCACACAAAAAATACTAGACAGACTTACATTTTTGTAAGCAGATAGTTATTAAAACAGTAAAGAGAAAAGATAATTTCTCTTGCTGTCTAATTTTAAAAGTCTGTACCCTGTTTTTCAGTGCAGCTTTGGTCTCTTACTTGAATAGCAATATATTTTAAAGTTATATTTCACAGAAAATAGAGCTTTAGTGATACTTGCTGTACTTCAGATTAAAATGAAATGCCACAGAATTTGTCCAGAAATATTATTGTTGAATTACTATGAAAAGGAAGATCTTTAACTAGAGTAGATAAAAACAGAAATTACCCAAGAATACTAACACTTTGTGTTAATTCCCATTTACTTCTTAGGTTACATCAACTACTTGAACTTTTTGCTGGATCAGAAGGGAAGTAAAACACAGCACATGAAGTTAAAACCAGGATATCCCAGAAGAGACATGACTCTGGGTCATACTCCAATATTAACTTCTGATGTGTCCTTGGGTAAGTCAAACAGAATGATTAATCCCAAACAGCTACTGCTGCAGTAATGCCTAATTAAAACTAATTATTAAATTATTCCTGAAGAGGGGGATTATTCACATGCATTTAAGTTGAGTCGTATGCCCCTCTGCAGACATGGCCCTCTTTCCATTTACTACAGAATAAAAGTATGGGCTTACTTAGAAGTTTAGCTTGTGACTTCTTCAGGTATAGGTAATATTAATCTATGTATTAGTTTTCTTTAAGTTCTAGTTTAGACTTTACTATCTCTAAACACATATGTTTAAAACATAGTTCTTCTTTTCATCTTGTCTTCTACAGCTAAGTGTTTAACACTTTGGAGATGGGACTGTCCCTCAACAGGTAGATGCAGTACCACACAAAACAGAATTCCTGAGGTGTTAAAGCACTTACTGTAAGATAGCAAGTATTAGCAACCCCTTCTCTGACTCTTGAAATGGGTGATATTTGCCTTGCAGTCTACAGTCTGGTGGTTACAGTACAGTCTAAGCTTTTGCTTCAATCAGAAGTGTGTTTATTTGCTGGTGAAAAGGAAACAATCAGAAAGAAAGGCTCAAACTAAAAAGAGATCAGCTCTTTATCTTTTTTTATTTTATTTAATTCCTTGTGTTGGAAATAACATAGTACTCATAGAGACAGTAGATCTCAACTGGCTCCTGGCTCTGATGAAAGTTTCACCTCATGTTGACAGAATAGGTGGATTCCAGCACCTATTAGATCCAGGGTAGGAACCTGATTGAGACTGTGTTTTTTTGAAGAAATTTCTGTTTAGAGATCTCTTCCTGAAGTACTTACAGTTTTGAATGTCACAGAGAAGGAAGGTTATCTTCTTGCTCTGTCTGCTATCACCTCTGAGATCAGAAGGCCCTTAGTCATTACTACCTGAGGGGAAAGACTGCAATAAGTTGTCCATATAAAGGATGTATATGTGCTCTGGCATAAACACAAGACATCTTGTGGGAACATATCTGCCATCAGAACAGCCACTGGAGTTCAATCAGCTAGCAACCTCACACTCTGGTCTGAAGCTACTGGAGCCCTGTTTTAGGACAGTGGCAGGATAGATGAATGCAGTGCATTTTTTGGAGCCTTCTGTCAGGAAGGGTATTTCTTGGGGAAGAGAGAAACTTCATGAAAATTATATATTTTTACTCCAAATCTGTTTTCTTTAATATTTATATCCCCAGTTCATTGACTGAAGAACACCTGCACAGAAATTTACACCTGCTTTTGCCATGGGGCCCACACAGAGAAAAGTGTGAGGTGAGCACATTTTTGTGTGCCCCAGCAGCAGATACACACGTCTGGCACCATCAGTGCTCAGCTGTCCAGACAGTAGACAGCTGCATCCCACATTTGATTTATTATCTTTGTCATTTCTTCCTGTGTAGAGTATGGCATAAAAACTTTAGGATCTTGAGAGCAAAGGCGAGCTTTTCATTCTTTGTCAGTGTGACATCAATCACAATCCATGCCTGGAATTTCTATACATTACCCACAATGTAAATAGTAACTAAGAACAGTAAGTGACACCTGTGTGCCAGCAGCTGAGTTTTTAAGAGTGTTTATGTCTGTAGTTCATAAAGAACTGTAGAATCCTCCCCTTTTAAATAGCACTTTATAAATCTCAAGTCATATACTTTTCAAAATTTTACTCATTTAAAAAAAACATTTGGAAGTTTTAGCTACGAATGGTGACAATCTTTTTTATCCTGAGTTGATCTGTCAATAAAAGTCTGAATACTATAGAGCTTGGGATAAGCTCTGGAGTAAGGATCAAGGACACCATGTGCTGCATGGTCAGCTGATGTGACAGTGATGAGCCTCAAACCTTGCAGAAGTCCATGACATAAACCTGATGTAAGCCCTGGATGACCAAGACACCTCCAATCCTGCAGCTGTAGTCCTCAGGTACTCCTTTGTCAGAAGTGTTGTGTCCCACATTTGCTTGTGTGTCAGATGAAATGGAAAACCAGCATCCATGAACTCACAATGACAAGAGTCTGCATTGAGCCAGCCCCCCTCTGATTGTGCGCCAGTGCTTGTGCAGAACAGGAAGACATAAATTTATTCAGGAAAGGATCCTAAGCTTAAATTTATTCAGAAGACATAGACTTGGAAGTGAGCTTAGGACTCAGAGGTAGCATAGGTCCTGCCCCAGTCCTTGTAGCAGCAAAAAATGAAGATACCATTACTAAGATTATTTATATGGAAAAACAATTTTTTTCTTTATTTTTTAATGCTCTTGCAGAATAATGTAATGGCTGGAAGGATGAGGTCACATTTCCCAGTCTCAATAGTATTTATCATATGAGGAGCAGAGATATATGGGCTTTTTTTTCTTAACCGTTAGTTTCAAAAGTGGCTTTTTGTGTAAAATCAACAGCAGTAATGAATGAACTGAACAGCTTCATCTCATAAGGGATGTTGCTATGGAAATTATGAAAATATGATTGTTCTTAGAATTACAAGGAGTCCCAGGAACTTTAAGGTCCCTTCCAACCCAAGTCATTCTATGATTCTATGACACACAGGATAAAAGCAAAAAATACAAAATATTATAACCAATTTCCTTAAGTGGTTCCATGACACTAGACAAAAATGTGTAGGCCTGTTTGTAATTCTTATCCCCAAAGTCAGACTGCTATCGTGTACTTGTTCTCTAACACTTTACATGGTCACTTCAATCAAATACCCTTGAACAATCAGGATACAAGTGTGAAGCTCCACTTACAGCTTGGGCTCAGGCAGTTCTTCAATAAGTTTTGCATTATTTACTCCACTGTGTCCATGGGAACCTCTAACTCTGCTGATAGTAAACGAGAAAGGAAAGACTGAGAGAGTTCAGTGAACACAGTTATAAGAGTGGCTGTAAGCTGTTTATGTGGCCTAGATGAGACAGAACAAAGGGAGCTTTAGTAGCAGACAGGATGGAAGAAGCTGTAGTCTCTTAAAAATAAATCTGTATGCCCCAAGAAAAAAGTTATATATATTTTAGCATATTGGTCCCTATCATATCAGTCTATAAAGGGCAAAATTCAGGTGAAAGTACATAGCACACTTATAATGGCTCCAGGCGTTATTGAAACTGCCATCTTAAGAGCAAAATTTACTTGATTGGGTAAATTGCAAGCAATACGCATTGACCACATGTGAAAGTAAGAAGCAGAAGTAATAAATGCATTTTATTAACAGAAATACATATATAAGTGAAAAAAGAGATCCATGGACTGAATCCTTCTATTAAACTAAAAAAAGGAAATTCACTTTTTCTCAAAGGCAAGTTGTTAGATTTGTACAGTACACAGTTGTAACCTAGAATTTTATGAAACATTAATAATAATATGAAAATTTGAAACCACTGTTCTTGATGCTGAGTTTGTTCTTGTAACATTCCTGGATTAATCCTACCAGGATTAAAGGAAACCGTGCTAATTTTTGAGCACAATTATGACAATTTTCTAGCATAAACTAGTTTCTGAGTTCCGGAAATTGATTTGAATTTTTTTCCTGAAAGTTCTCAACTTGGACAAGCTCAAAAATTGTTCCATCTACTGTCTCTTTTAAAGCAGCACTTCAATGAGCTTCAGAAAGGAATATATTTGGCAAATGCAGTTTGATACTTTTGCTAGCAATGGAGTCATAACCATTGCATTCTGGTATTTTTGATGATGGCTTGGCATGTTAATGTTGTTTTACCATGCAACTAAGGCAAGACATTGCAGTTCTACCCTACTCTATTGCTGATAAGATGGAAGGATGAAAATAGGAATGCAGAAGCTCAGGGATTTGTAGGTTTATTCCTGTGTTTTGTGGCTGGGTCATGTTGCTACAAAGGGAGTAAAACATCTGTGAGAAGAGTGAAATTACTTTTTAACTCCAAGCTGAATCACTGTGCAAAGTGATGCACTTCTACTGCTCAGTGCCAGGTAGCTTTAGAAGTTCATCACGAGGACAAAGGGATCATAGAACACAGGTTTACATCAAATGAAAGATTCCTGATGGAAGAGTTTGCACATATACTACAAACTTGCTTTCAAAGTGATTTACACTAAAGTTTGTGCAGAATGCTGCTGTTGAGTGTAGCTGTCACAGAGAAGGATGTGACATTGGCTCTGAAGGGGGATAGCTGGACTGTTAAGTGAAATTTAACCAACTGCTGATCTCTCTAGCTGACATGAACAAAAGTAATTTTAGTCAGGAGACAATAAATCTCATTTACAACTGGGTAAAGTAGATTAATGCTTTTGAGATTAATTTCTCTGAATTATTAAAAAACTGTAAACAAAAATAAAACCTTAATTGTATCACCTTAAGAAGTCCATTGGACTTTGCATTTCAATTATCCTTTCAGCAAAATGTCATGACTGTAACTACTTGCCTCCCTGAACAGTTGTGAGAATAAATTACTGTTCCTAAAGAGTTTGCAGGCTGAAAAGGGATGAAAAAGGGAACAGTTAATGTTAACATTTAGGAAAAGAAGACCAGAAAGAGGAAAAGGTCACAGGTAAAATCCATGTATGCTTTTTACTGTTTCCTCACCTAATATAGTAGTCACTTCAGAACAAAAGAGGACAGGCACATGAAAACAATACTGAGACACACCTGGCAGGATTTGCAGTGCAGGCCAGTACTGCAGCAATATCTGCTCATGGGTCTTCAGGATCATTTCTCATCACATGGAAAATGCACACGAGAGCTGGGGTTGATGAGCAAGTGAAGGAAGAGAAGGCTATTCATTTGTTTGCTGTTGCTTAACATGGGCTCGGGCAGTATTCTTCCCAGGCCTTCTTGAACACCCCCTGTTAGCTGGGAACACTTTCATATGGAACAGTTATGAAATACTGTGGCTGATGTAATTCTGATAAGCAATATTTATAAACTATTTATAATATATAAATATATATATATTTATAAACTGCTGAGCTCTGTAGATAGCAATACACTTGGTAACAGGAAATGGGACATGGTTGCTTCACCTGTGCAATTAGTGAAGCAAGTCTGTGCATGTTCATACGCTCTTGTCCAACATGAACTGGAAAGGAAGACCTTATTGGCACTTGGGCTCACCAAAATGCCATGGAGATAGTAAAGTATCAGAAGGCACTGGGCAAAATTAAAGAGCTTCAAATGCACTGCCTTCTTACAGTAAGTTCTCTACTACCTGTACTGCTGTGTAAATAATTACAGCACTGAAAATGCTCGACTGTTGGTATGAATGGTATACATTGTTCTAAAGTTGTGTTTGCTTTCTGCATCCATACAGAAAGGTTTTCATTTTCTAAAATGCCTGTCAAACTAAGTAACTCTATGAATTCTGAGCCTCTGCCTACAATCAAAACCAAATAAAGAAAAATAAATGTAAAATAATTGAGGGAAATTAAAATCTTAGTCACAGCATCTTGTGTCAAAGTTTTGATCATGTCCCTCAGCAAACAGATGTCATTTACTTTTTCTCAAGCACTGAGTTAAACTGCTTATAAGTAGTATTTCCCCAGCTCCCTCTCCCCCTGCCAGATCCAAGGAATTTAATCTGATTGAAATCAAAATCCATAGTATCACTGGCCATTAACTTCAGATCAATGTGGTCAGGTTTTACTTAATCACTACCAAATTTCACACCATTGAATTCGTGTGATCTGACAGTGATTCAAATTAGCTTTTTTCCTGAGTTAAGATTTCAAAACATGTTGCGTAAATACGATCATCTTAGTTTTAAGAAGTTTTGTCAGAAATCTACTGTGTATATAGAAAGGGAAGGCAATGGAGAGTTAGCAGAATATCAAACTAGAATACAGAACATAAAACTAGAATATCACTGACGATCTGCTTTGGGGCAGGGGTGGTCTGCTTTACACACAGTGGAAGAGTGAGACTGGGCAAAAATTTGATGTTTGTAAATCTTTAAAGGTATGACTCTAAAGACACAAAGAACACATAATCTTAGGGCTTGTGGTTAATATTTGTGTCTTAGTTTGACCAGCCCAGGGAAGTGAGCTGGCTGGGTTTGAGATTGGCATTTTACTGGACCAATGGGAAAGCATTTTCTAGTTCTTATTCCCTTTGAAAGCAGCCCGGGCAGGTCTCTTTCCTCCGGGCCGTCGGACCGGGCACCCCTCTGCCCTCTGAGTGGGGGGGAGGGGGAGGCTACGCGGATTTGGGAAACATCTGTCGGCATGGAATTTGCTTTGTTGCTGGCTCGAACTGAACTTTACCTTTGCTGCGTCTGGGGGGGGGGGGGGGGGGGGGGGAAGGGGAGGCACGATGAGGCAGGCTGGAACACCTGATGAGACCGAGGGGTGGAAAAGGAATTCTGTGAATCTGCCCAACTTTCCCATGGCTGCCTTCTGGGCCTGAACCCTCTGAGAGTCCCCCCAGCATGGCTTTGAAACATGACACCATGGACTACTGTGGACTGATGCTGCTTCTTGTTAACTCTTTCAGTGCATCGGTGCACAGATGGAACTTAGAAAGCCTCCATCCTCTCTCCAGTGAGAGAAATTAGAATGTAGATGTGTAAAGACCACATGAAGTATCAAAGTCAGTCAAGAAAGAGTGAAAGTCCAGGTGGAAGGAGTGTGGGAAGTTGCTTTTGAGCTGTAAAAGACTCTTGTAAGCTATGGTGGTTGGTTATAAGATATTAAAATGTTTCCTTTAAACCATAAAGAAGTATGGGGGAGATAAAAGAGTTCAAGTTGTAGATCTGAGCAAAGGAGTGAAATGTTGAAGGGACTGTTGATTTCATGAGAAGTTGAACAGAGTGATGAAGTGATAAAGATTCTTTGCCCTGGAAAAATAAGTGAATCTCTGTTCCTTGGAGGTGAAGGTGGTCCCAAAGACAAAGAGAACCTTTGTTTTGAACAATTATCTTTAAACTAGATCCCATACATCGATGTGGCCCAGAAACACAACTGTGAATATGGGAGGAGTTTCATGAACGCAAAAGGATCCGGGTGGTTGCTGCTCATGAAGAATGGATTTACAAGAGAACTGTTTTCTTGTGGAGAAATTTACCATAGTGAACGAGAGGTGCTTCCCTCCCTAGATAAACTGAAAAAGACTCTTTTAGAAGTGGAAAACTGACTGAGATTCCTGAGTGTTGTTTTCTTTACATTGTAAACTGGGAGAAAAAAAAAGGGTGGGAAGGGAGGAAGAGTGTTTTGAAGGTTCCATCCTCATTCTTTTCGTTTTTCTTTCTTTTAATATTAGTTAATAAAGTCTTAATACTTTTAAGCTCAAGGCTGCTTTGCTCTTGATTGAAAACTTTGAAACTGGCAAAAAAAATCAAACTAGAGCAGAAATTGGTGTTTCTACCCGGTTTCGAATTGAAACCACGACAATTTGTAATGGGGAAGAGCTTCTGCGAGGTAACAGCAAGTGTGATCTTGGTGACAGAAAACCACTGCCCTGACAACATGAATAGAAAGTAATCCTACTCCTCCCTGAACTGGCTGCAAAAAAGTGCATTTTAGTTCTGTCTGTTGTGTAAAAAGGAGGCTTTTCTAGATCTCATATGCCTAAAAATACAGAAAAAAAAGAATTAACAAGTAATTTAATTGGATATAAGTTGGAAAAAAAAGTTGGAAAAACATGTTGAACCTTGGGAAAGGAGGAAGAGGTTTGTTTTCTGCCCTGTGTATTGCTGATGACATGGCTGGCACTGTGTACATTGTAGTCATGGCCATTAGAGATACACTAGTGTTGCTGCAGATACTCAGTGAAGTACTTAGCTAGAAAATGACTTCTAGTTGCCTTTTGTTATGTATCAGCAGAAATATATTATTCTGTGGACATTGCTGTGCCAACTGGCCACTAATTCATTTCAGTGAGGAATCCAACTTGCAAAATATGATCAAGGTGTCTCTCTTTGATAAGCTGCACACACAGTGCTTACTGGAAGCTAGACACACACGGGCTTTGACAGTGTGCCACAAAACCACACGGCACATACATATGTTTCCAAACACTCTTGCCACCTATTTTTATGTACTACATTCTTAGAACATATTCTGGTCACTATCAAGGTTTACGAAGGCCTGTATGTCTCTGACTTGATCCTCTTTTTCTGTTGCTGATCCAGGCTGTTTTTTTTTTTTTTTTTTTTTTTTAATTTGATTGGCTTGGGGTTTTTTTAATAATCTTGGCTTTTTGTTTTACTTTACCACAATATCATTTCATCCTCTTTTTTTGTTATGGGGTCCTTCTTCTCAGATATGTGAGATTCTTTTCTCCTTTACAGCATATTTAAAGCAAAAGTGATAATAGAAGGAAAACTACATCTATCCAGGAAATAATTTTTTTTTCCATGCAGGTGCTTCAGAAGATAGATCTCTGAGCCACAGACCTCCTTACAAACCTGCCTTGCTGGAGGCTAAGGCTGGGATGGTGAAGAAGTGGAACAGGCCACATGTGCTGAGAAGGGTCTAAGTAGACCTGTATCATATAGAAAAAAGCCAGAAGGCTTTCTGGATTTCAGCTAGTCCTCCAGGACTAAGCACCTGGGAAGTTTACAGCTACCATAATCTTTTTTTTTGCCTGGCCTACATCTGTGGTAGACAATCTCAAACCTGTATTTTAAGTATAACTTACCGTGTACTTAATTTTATTGTCATTTGTATCACTAAGGCTGGAGTGCTTTAATTAGTTCTCTTTAGAAATCAAGGGCCTGAAAAGGCATCTCAAATAGGAAGCAAGAGAGATGAAGTTGGACTGAAATAAAGAAATTACTCATAAAACAAAATTTAGGCAGTGTAGGCTCCTGACTATTGAACACATAGACAGCACAAAGCAACTGGACTGGAAATTTTAACATCAAGCTATAGTGAGTAGTTGAGAGCACAAGAATCTATGTGCAATGCTGTGTCAGTAAATGCACATGTAAGGTACTAAAAGTGAGCATTGGAAGTAAATAAAAGGGAAGTGCTTGGACAGCAGGGTGGATGAGAAGAGGTAGGTCTTGAGGTTCTCCAGCCTCTGAAGGTCAAGTTAGCTCTTCGAACACCTGGCTCCTCATTCCTGTATCACTGTTCCAGGAATTTACATCAAACACAGCAACCAAATTATGCCAAGTCTCTTACAGACTTTTGGAGTACTCAGTCTCATGTTTTAAAGTAGGCATCACTTTTCCGTCTTACTTCAAGCTCATTTAATCCCATTTCTCCAGGAATAGATCTCCTTCAGCTGTATAATGGGAGCAGTTTTCTGAAGGGAGAGAAAGAGGGGGGAATTCAGAGCAGAGTGTCCACTACAGATGTAGGGCAGCACAGCCAGGGTGCAGGGCAGAAAAAGGCCATTTGAAGTCAGATAGGCACTCTCCTCTTGCACCCATGGTTAAAAGGATGAGGTTCATAAAAAAAGGAATTACAGATTCATGATAATCAATTAGGAGAAGTGCATAGCAACACAAAAATGAGGAACGTATTCAGGGAGCATTTACTTTGCTCAGGGACATCCGGATATCAAGTGTATTGAAGCCAAATTTGAATCTATAGACAGTAATTGATATATGGCACAGCAAAAAATGTGTGGTATTTGCAATATCAACGTCACCTCTCATATTACCTCTCTGCTTTGGAGATGTTCTTATGGAGCCCTTTGCCATGGAATATGAGCCCAGTTCTTGGGTGGAAAGGGTTTTTAACATGTTGTTTCCTTCGTGGTTCCAAAGAGGATACATGTCTCTGAATCTGTGTACAATAGACAGACTGTGGGTGACCACACACTGCAACACATTGCCCAGAGAGATTGTGGAGTCTCCCCACTGGACATACTCAAAAACCATCTGGACACAATCCTATGCCATGTGCTTCGTATGACCCTGCTTGAGCAGGGAGCTTGGAACAAATGACCCACTGTGGTCCCTTCCAATCTGACGTGTCCTGTGAGTGTGTGAACCGCCAGAGTATTGCATCTGTACTGAGTCAGCTTTGGAACACCAATTATGACAGTTGCTGACATGTTGCTTACTCTTTTGCTTTAGCAATACTTTGACATGGGCTACACATTTAATGCCTAATAGCAGGTATGAACATATATTACCAACCTATTCACCCCTTAACCCAAGTGCTGATATCTGTCCTTTAAATAAGAGGGTATTTACAAATGTGGTAAACATAGCAAAGTAATTTATTTTGCATTTTCCAGAATAAGATAAATACTGTGGAAGTATTCATAATCATAATTTAAAATTCCTTAATTAATTGACTTTGTGTGTCACATCTTTTTTCACATTTCCTTGATATTTAACTGTCTCCGTACAAGGTAGAATACCTGTAGGCAAAGGTAGAGAATACTTGGGAGTACTTTTGCTGGAGCCTTAACACTAACACAGCTACAACCTTTAAGTACTTAAATGTAGACTTGTACCACTGTGCCAAACTCTGTCTGTAGGACTCTGGTGCTCTCACCCCTTTAAGTTTCCTTAAAGAGTCTCAAAGATGTTGCATTCAGACACTGTGCAATATGCCTGCTCCCTATGGAAGGTCTGACAGCTGCTCCTTATTCGCTAGGGATGGAGAGAAGCACTGTGGTTAATACGTCCCAATTTCTTTGGCTACACAGCCCTCTAACTAAAGAGTAATATTCTGTGTAAATGCCTGAATCAGCCAGATGAATTTTTCTTCTAGGCTTTGGAAAAGCTGATTACTTCATGCCAAGCATAGCTGTATTGCCCAATGAGGGTTTGTTTATCAGCCCCATTCTTACAAGTAGGTAACTGTGAAAAGACTCAGTGGTGAGTAAGTTTCTGCTGGAAATAGTCTGGAGTTTCTTTCAAAGCCACACCTGTTCATGTGATACAAGCTTCTTAGGTGAGCTGCCTGCTCTCTCATGGCATTGAGAAACAGAATGTCACAGCCCCATGAAAAGCAAAGTAAGGCCATACTGAGCACACAAACATATATGCAAGCAAGGAAATGGCTTTGAGAAACTGCAGAGAAACTTTGCCCATTTAACAACATCTAATGTTTGTACTCTGTCACACAGAGAACATTTGAAAAGTATTTCTATTTGCTCGAGAGGGAATAAGAATCAAAGGGCAAAGGAAAGGTTACTTTAAAGGAGGGGATCCTTAAAATGTTTCTGATTCAACTGTGATGAAGTCAGCTGAAGACAAAATGCCTATTCGTTTTTACAAGTGTCCAGGACCTTATGGTAGTGATACACGGAAACAGAATATAGCCTTTCCACATTCAAACTTACAAAAATTATATACTTGAAAATATCCTTTAACTGTAATAAAAATGAGAACAACTTACTAAGAAATGGAGAGAAGATATAATCTTGTAATGGTTGCACGGAGTCCTTGGAGGATGCAGTAATTTGTAGACTCTTGCTTCCTACTTATCAAAATCAGCTGTCACACCTTACACTGACACCATGGGCTTGGAATACATGATGCAATGCAACAATGGCTCATGATGACGAGCATGCAGAATTAACCTGTCCCCTGTATTACAGCTGATCCACCCAGTTATGACTCACTGGTAAAGGACTGAACTTTTTGTCCTTAGGCAAAAGGGCACAGCAGCTGTGTCTCCCAGACACAGTGCCAATGCTTTCATGACATCTCCAAGTGCACTCAAGATAAGGCTGATGCAAGAGCAGATTTTTTGTACCACAGGGATTTTTGGCACAGACAGATAAATAGAAGGCTTGCAGACAAGCAAGACAGAGAGATCAAAAACCCCGTGGCTTTCACTTTTGAACTCTGGGCTGAGGTCTCAAACTTAAATGAAATTGGGGCAAATTACTCAATCATTTGTTTGTTCACTTTCGACAATATCTGAAACAGATCACACTCCTGAACAAGGTGAAATTTTGATGGATCCTGCAGCTGTTCCCACTGTTTCATCCTTGATGTCCAGATTGATATCACTAACCTTAACACAACAACAACCAGCTGCTTATATTTCTGTTCCTGGCAAGACTCTGCTCTACAAATGCTCTTACAGACACTGGTGGTTGCTAAGACCAGTTGATTCCAGAAGCAGGTGAGTTGATATTCCATACCAAGGGCGTCCTTTTGGAGAGCATTCTACCATTTATCCATACCAAATCACATTAATAGCTGTATGTACATCTTTATGTAACAGTCACTCTCTGGGTAACATGCAAAGTGAACTGAAGAGAACTCCTGAGTAAAGAGAAGTCACTACCTGAAAAGGCCATTATTCTAAGAGCTCTAGAAACCCCCCATTTCTTCTACTGCTGAGCAGTCCCCAGCATGAAACCAGTTCTCACAACACCTAACAACTTAGTATTTACAACAAACTAAAGCAATTTCTGCTTAGAGAAATGAAAATATATATAGAATTTGTTAATTTATTACTCAAAAAAATAGAGTTTTTTTCAGAGCTGACTCCATTGTAAAAAATTCAAAGTTCAGCCTTCACTCTCATATGTTATGCACCTGATTATAAGAATATTCCTTTGCAAATAAATTTAGAAGAACATTAAACTGTAGTCCTTTTGTAATGGGCTAATAATAACTACTAATACTAAGTGAAACTTGGTAATTTCCTCAGCAGTTTTCCCCACATTTTTAAGGAATACCTCCTGTCAAGGACAATGTAGCAACACAACTAAGGATGATCCTTCCTTTGCAAAGAACAGGAAAATGCTATGGAAATACTGAATGTTTGTAGAAACAGAAACTCAGATCACATAGTTTATATTGGTTTTCTAGAGAGAAACTGAAAACTCAGGTTTCAAACTGTGCCTGTCTAGACTCAATGTATATTAGTCTTCTGAGCCACTTAACAGCTGCTGTATTGTGAAAGTTATAATTAAATAATCACAGCAGAAATACAAATGACCGACAACACAGAAAGCTTGGTGAATCAGATATCTCAGGTTACCCAGATTGCTTCTGACTGGAGGCATGTCTCTGTGCAAAGCCAGAGTCTGTAACTGCTGTGGAAAATGGGTATAGCTCAGACTAGATCCCCATGAGCTGGGTAAGGAAAATCCCAGGCACCAATCACGAACACACTGCATGGAGGACCCCACTGTTTCAGTTGTTGTCTCACCACACCCTGTGCACCTCCCAAACGTGCAGGAATAGCTACTGAAGTTGTGACCCAACAGCCCAGTACAGCACACAAATGTGAAAATGGCTCTTTTACTGCAAGTCCTGAGCAAAACAGTTCTTTTGTTCTGGAAAAAAACCCCCATGTTTCTGTTTGAAATAGCAGGTCTCAACTATGCTATAAACACATAACACAATTTGGAACAGAATAGCATCTCATGTACAGGGGCCTGCTACTTACAACTCCTTTAAAGAAAAGCAAGTGCAGCTTTGGCAGGATGTATACCTGTATTAGATGTGATAAATAGAAGGTGTTCACAAAAAAGACTTGGGAAAACTTTCTCAATGTGGTTATGAAATATATTTGCACAGAGGCTTTTATCATGTTCCTGTGACCTCTATTGAGCCTAGTTTCATAAATAAATGAACTGCGATATCAGGAAGCATTGTGGTACAATGGAGGAGCAGCAATAACAGCTAAATGAGCAACTCTGGAATCATTCATATCTGATTGAAATATTGTGTTAACAACTATTTAAAAACAACTGTTTCTAAACCACTTCAGGAATTGCATTTAAAATAGCTTTTTAAAACAGTATTCTTAAAATGTCAGACAACTTTCCTCTTGACAATTCTAGCTGTGTATTTTTGTCTTTAGGTTACACTGTCCTCAGGTTCTTTCAGCAGCACCCAGGCAGTAATTGAACAAGTCAAGATGCCCCTTTCAAGCAGTGCTATAAATATGTGACTCTTTGTGATGAGAACCAAGTACCTGGCTAGAACAGATGTCTCAGTGAATTCTGGCTACTTACACATAACCTTTCTGTCATCTTCAGTCTGTACCTCCACTCATATTGTGGGAAACTGCTTACAAATACCCACAGATACCAGAAAGCAGATACCAACACTCCATAAAGGAGCGCAGAGTGATTCCTGGATGTTTGACAATTCTGTAGTGGTTGGGAAAGATTCAAATCCGACTCATCTCTTCACAGCCATTTGGGAAAGAGGCATTCCTTAGGGATGCCTCTGACAAAGCTAATGGTGTATGCTGTAATTCCAGCCCTTGAGACATGAGTAGGAAACCCTGTGAGGTACCTTGGACTAAATTCAATCACAAGTTATCTTGTCGTCAGTGTATTAACGTGGACTTCAGAAATTGCGGGCACTCAGCTTCAAGGCAGGGCTGAGCCTGATTTCTAAGACAGATATCTTTCTAAAGCATTTATTCCCTCCACCCTCTAAGCTTTGATAAGTAATGACCAAAACATCTTAACAATTTTGCTCACCTATCTGGCCTGGGTGGTTTTGCTTCCAGGCAAGCATGGCTGTAGTAGCAAGAAAGGACTTTCCAGCTGCTCCTGGATCTGCTCTGACTGAGCTCAGGAACTACCTTCTACCCTACCAACCATTTTTGTACTGTGGTACCAGTGTCAGAGTCCAGGAGTTTCTTAAGGACTAATCTTAGTGTCAGTATCCATAGATCCATTTAAATTTATTGTTTGTGTCTATATGTATTCTTAGAGCATCAAACACTTGTTCTTGGAAGCACAAACATTACATTTAGATCTAGTGTTCCATTCGGTCATGAAGCATCACTATTTAGCTCCCTTCTGTGGCTAGATTCTGTTCCCTGGATCTCACCCTTTTTGGCTTTTACTCTTGGCTTACAAAAACACTCATGTTTTTGATCCCCAGGGGGCTCTCTGACTGCAATTTCTGTTCTGTTGCTCCCTGACTAAATTCCCCCAATTCAAGGCCTTGATGTATGCCCTTGGTTCTTAAGTCCCCAAACAATCTGCCCTTCATTGAATCCACTACGACTTGGCAATGTGCTCTTGGCTATGCTTGCTGGGCTTAACGAGGATGCAACAATTTTGCAATAAAAAGGGTTGAGAGATGCAAAGAACCCTGAGTGTCTGCTTGGGTCTGGCAGACAGAAAAATAAACTTGATTACATGTTTCTAATGGTACTATACCTTTAACTGGCACTCAGCCTTTTTAATTTCCAAGAGGGTTTGCAGTGATGAAAACTCTTAAACTCTCCAGTAGAATGAATGCTTACTCTTCTGAAAATCATGAAATATGTAGCTATCTAATCAATTTGCAATTTTGCTTGATTTTTTTCCTTATCTTTATAAAACTAAAATATCCATAGAAAATATTGACCATTATGAGATGATGTTGATGGTGAATTGAGTTCCATGAATAAAACAATAAATTACAGTCCAAGTGAAAAGTCCATTTGTGGTGTGTATCCACTGGGTAATTAACAGTAAGTATTTTTTGAAGATACTTGTGAAAAAAACCAACTTTATTCTTAAAACTATTAATGAAAAATGTAAATTTAAAACATTACCTAAACAGATATAAATGTAAAAGTAAATTACCTTCTTCTTCCCTCTTTATGCTTGTACTCCATATTTCTCTAACATGTTTCTTGATTAAAATCAACAATTATATTTTGATATATATTCTGCTCAGCAAGTGAAATTCCATGTACATACTGTTATCAGATGAAGAATTATTTGCTCAGCTGGAGGGAAAATACAATGCTTATGCTGAAAAACCTGTAGCCAGTGGAATCACACAATGCTTATTCTGCAGGATCATGTTAAATGCTAGCCAAGAAGAGGTGCAAAATAATGAGATTACTTCCATGTTTGGGAAATTACACCAATTTATCCAGCAGTCAGCTATTACTTTGGGGTTTATGACCACCAGAGGAAATCCTGTGACATAAGAACACATGTGCTAAGGGGAGGGAACATTTAATAACAATAATAATTTCAGGGAAATAATTATCACATGTATGTTTATTCCAGGAAAATCAATTAATATTACGTAAAATTCAGTATAAAAGCAAGAGCTTTTCTATACTCAGTTCAAATGGTGGAGATATCCCATGTGCATCCAGTGCTGTAATAAAGAATGCCTGCTTCTTACTACTACATTGGTATGAAGGAGCTTTATTTTAATTTTTTTGGTAATAATAATAATAATTTACTTTATTTTTTTGGTAATAATACCTGCAACAGATTTTGTTCTTGAAAGTAACCTGTGTGCTTAATATTCCCTAGTGTTATGACTTTTAAAACACCAGAACAGAGAGATTATTTTTGAAGCAAAGCTAGACCCAAAAGGGGCAGATGACTTAGAGCTTTAAAAAGACCCCAAGCAACTCTGAACCTATTTACATACATATATACACACACAGACACACACATTATCTATCTATCTATCTATCTATCTATCTATCTATCTATCTATCTATCTATCTATCTATCTATCTATCTATCTATCTAAGAAAAAGAGGGCTGGTGAAGGGTCTGGTACACAAGTCCTGTGAGGAGCAGTGGAACAGTGGAGGGAGCTGGAGGTGTTTAGCCTGGAGGAGACTCAGGAGAGACCTTATCATTCCCTACACCTCTGTGAAGGGAGGGCCAGTAGCCAGGTGGGGTCAGCCTCTTCTCCAGGCAACCAGTGACAGGATGAGAGGACAGAGTCTCTTAAGCTGTGCTAGGACAGGTTTAGGCTGGGCATTAGGAACAAGTTCTTCACAGAAAGAGTGGCTGGGCATTGGAATGAACTGCCCAGGGAGGTGGTGGAGTCACTGTTCCTGGAGGTGCTTAGGGAAACACTGGTAGTGGCACTCAGTGTCGGTCTAGTTGACAGGGTGGTATTAGGTCAGAGGTTGGACTTGATGATCTCAAAGGTCTTTTCTAACCTAGCTGATTCTGTGATTCTGTGAAATATATAGAGATAGATTTACTCTTTCCTTTTGTACTTCAGATATGAAAAATACCATAACGATCATACTTTTTCCATCAGATGCTCTCACCCCTGATCAGCACCCTCTTTTTCTCATACCACCACACATGGAGAGATTCCTGGCCATCCTTCTTGGTCTGTGACTCCACAATAATACTGTGGCCAGATGGTTTTGTTTTCCAGAATGTAAGAATAGCATGATATGCCCCGGAAGGAGCATATAATTTCTTTATAGAAATTAAAAAAATAAAATACACTGGTGTGTAGATATGACAATTTTGTGACAGTCTACATATTGAAAAACAATATCTTTTCATCTCAGAGGGATAATCCTGGTTCTAAAAATTTCAAAATAAAAATGGAGACAATAGAAGGCAAAGGAATAAAAAGGGAGCTGATGAAAATTGCAATAATTACTTGTTAACACTTACTTATAACAAAGCCCCATGGTTCTTGTTCACTGATAAAGGTAAATTAAAAGGAGAAGCTCTGGAGTATGTAACAGAGGACAAGCCAGAGCAAACATCTGGAGATGGGCCTTGGAGAACAAGCCCTTACAAAAAGTGGCTGCTGAAGTGAAGAACAAGAACTTTGACAGAGAGTCAGGAAAGAGCAGTAAAGAAATGAAAGATATTCAGAGCATATAAAGAAAAAATGTTGAGAAGGCCTGTATGAATAAACAGTGTCTCCCTATCGAAAGCAAGTATAAAATGGCATTTTACAAGAGGTGGGATCGGCAGCTCAGAAGAAATACAGACACACTATCTGCACACAGAGGGAAAGCTACAGTCCATCTGGATGAAGAGTGTGAAGGATGGTGAAGTACCCTGTAGCAAAAGAAATATCATAGAAAATGTAGGACCACAGCGTAAGCAGGGAGGCTATCTGGAGACAGAGGACATGGAAAACACTGAATTACTCAGTGCCTACCTTCAGTGGAGGAGGATCACGTAAGGGAACATTGAATGGTACTGGACAGATAGGAGACTATTCCACCTGATAGATGCACGAGTGCTGAAGCAGTGGGCCTCTTCTGATTGTCTTTGACA
Organism: Sitta carolinensis; assembly: GCA_032173965.1. Lineage (NCBI taxonomy): Eukaryota > Metazoa > Chordata > Aves > Passeriformes > Sittidae > Sitta > Sitta carolinensis. Next base: position 55,511,274 of record CM063313.1, read on the forward strand.
TATCAGCAGAATATGAGAAGTTCATAAATACTAGGAGAAAGCAAATGTCCCTCCTGTTTTCAGCAGGGCCACAAGCTACAGCTATAAAACTACAGGCTGATTAGCCTCACCTCAATTCCTGGGAAGGTGATGGATCAACTATCCTGGAAACCATTTCTAAACAAATGAAAAACAATGAAGTGATTGGGAGTAGTTGGCTTTGACCTATGCAGTGGGAACCAGCCTTCTATTTAGCCTTCTATGACCAGATGACTAGTTTGGTGAAATAGAGTTGGTAATCAGAAGTTGTAAATCTGAACTTCAGGAAGGCTTTTACCATTGTCTCCACAATATCTTCATAGACAAAATAACAAAGAATAAACAAGATAAGGGTGTGGGGAAGGAAACTGAAAGCTGGCTTGGGCAGCCAGGCTCTAAGCCTTGTGATCAGTGGCAACTCCAGCTGGAGGCCAGTCACTACTGGAATGCATCAAGTGTCAATAGGGGGGCCAGTGCTGTTTGAACCCTTGGAAAGTTTGCAAATGATACAAAACTGGGAGGTGTGGCTGATAGCATACATGGGTGGATTGAAATTCAGAGGGATTTTGACAGTGGAGGGATGGGCTGACAAGAACTACTCTGAATTCAAGGAAGAACATTCCAAGTCCTGCATCTGGGGACGAACAACCCAAGGCAGAAGTACACACTGGGGCAAACTATCTGGAAGGCAGCTTTGCAGAGAAGGACCTGGGAGTGCTGGTGGACACAAAGTTGACCATAAGCAGCAATACACTGTTTAGACAAAGTAAGCCAACATCATCCTGGCTTTCATTGTTATGTGCATTGCCACTACATATAGTAAAATGGAAATAGACCAGCTAATGGTGACCAAGATGACTGATACTACAGAATGACATATGAGGAGCGACAAAAGAAATGGGATTGTTCGACAGACAGAAGGCCTGGGAGAATGTTACCAATGTGCAAATACCTGATTGGGTGGAGTAATGAAGACGGAGACTGACTCCAACACAGCAAATTACTCTCAATGACCCTGCTAAAGCAGTAAGTTGGAATAAATGATCTACAAACTCAGCTATTTTGTGACTCTGTGAAATTATATACCTTGGTTTTCTAAATGTAACTATTCTCCAAGTATTCCACAGTTTAATGCTGAGTGCATAAACATAGTTATTTCCAACAGCAACACTTGGGAGGTTTATAGGTTAATCAGCCTGGATCAATTTGTCAAGAAAAATATTCTATTAGAAAGTTATTTCTGAAGATCAAAAGTACTGAGGCTTTACTCCTTTCAGATTTGTATTTTGAGGTTTCCCTGCAACCTGTAGCTTTAACTTTTTCAAGTTAAAAAGCTCTTGGGCATAAGAGCTCTGGTCTCAAATTGTTCTGGTGTTCAATGTTTTGAGACGGTACCAGACAACACAAAGACTGTGCTGTGACTAGCCTAGAACTACATTTGTTAAACCTCATAAGCCATTTCACATATGCAGATAAGATAGTTTGTTACTGCCAAATAAAGCAGATACTGCCAGAACTGTCTCTTTTTAGTGTCTCTTGCTTGCCCCTACTAGACAGGTTTTTATATCTCACAAGTCGTCTAGGACTGAAATAAAGTTCTGAACTCACTTAGGCGTGGAGGCTAACAAGCAAGGAGCAATTGCTTAGATTTTTGTATCAAATCCAACTAATAACTGCAACTTTTTTTCATAAACTACACATTTAAACAAGAGAAAGATGCAAGGCAGAGTATTCATATAGTAACAAATATGCAGAGATGTAATACACACATTTCTTTGATTTAATTGAGAGAAAAGGAACAGAAGTTGATTTTTTGTAAAATGAGACAGACATCTCAGAGTTTAAATTACTAAAACCAAGTTTCAAAGACACAATCCTTACCAACGCATATTCCCTTTATAGTAAGGCATTTTACAAAACAGTTTCAGAGTGCAGATATATTAATGGATCTAATCATTAAGCAAAGAAAAATCTTCCACTGTCTGTCCCCTTTTTTTCACAAGGAAAATGACACATGAGCAAGATAAAGCAAATTTATCCTTGCCTTCTATTTACCCAGAACCTCAGCGATACCATTCTAAACATAAACAGTAACAGTGAAGTGAACTTGGGAATATATACTTGGAAACAGTAATACAAATTCTGAAATAGCATTTCAGCAGATTTTAAATACTATTTTAACTGTTATCCGTGTAACAAACTGTCTTGCCATCTGAGCATGAAGACTTAAATCAAGTTTCTCTCCCCAAAGCTTATGTAAGCAATGGTTTTCAACAGAAACTGAGTGTTGAGAAGAAAACTGGGAGGTCTGAATAGGGTTAAAACCTTTCATAGATAATACCAGTAAGAGAAACTTCAGTGGTTTTGGTTTCCACAGCTTTCTCAACATTAATACCAGTATCACTACAGGTTAATCCACTATTGTTCCTTTGTTAACTAATTATATTTATCGCTTTTTATCAGTTCAAAATTAATTGAGTGTTTCTATTTCATCATCTTTGTTGTTGGAACAAGTCTCATATCTAGGCCACCTAGGACCTTTATGACAGAGATTTCTATTAAATTAATCTTTTCAGTCTGCAACAAACTACACTCAAATACTGTTAAAATTGATCAATATTTTGGCAAAATGATAATGAACCAATAACAGCAGCTTTATAGCACATGGGAGGGAGGGCTAATTTTGTTTTTAATTTTAACATAGAACACATTTGCATGAAGTCCCAAGCACTTGATTAAAACACCAGGGTGTATCATGCCCCAAGGCATAGTGAGGCACCTTTGAGCAGGCAGATCTGCCCTACTTGAAGAACACTGCTCTCTGTGAATTGTTGCACTCCACACTCACAGAGGGGAGACCAAGTGTACATCCTCTCCTGCTGAACTGTCACAGCTCCAGGCAGCGCCAAGCTTCAAGCAGCTTTTGCTCTTTACTCCCCCACTAATCTTTATATACCTGCTGAGATATACAATGTGGCAGCAAATTTGACTAGAGAAGTTGCTCAGGTTGAAGGCTTTACCATACCTGATTTTCCTTCATTACAATCCTGAAATTGTACTAAAGTTTCTGGTTTTAAACTGTACATCAACTTGAACATTGAGTGCTGCAGCTTTTTACCTTAAACACCTCATGAGAGAGTTCTTTCTCCCTATACAACTAGAGGGCAGAATGACATCCCAGAGAGGATGACAGAAAGGTGGATCCTTTTCTAGACAACATTTATTTTTACTAGCTTGTTTTTTTTCCTGTGGAACATTTCTTGAGCTCTGCTCGTTCGTCAGTATGGCTGGCTGAAGTATAGGAGTCAATACCTTTATTAATTTTATTTATGAAGAAGCCTCAACAAAGTTTGTTTGCACATTAACCCTACCAGTTACACAATAAGCAGCCTCTCAATCTAATCTCCCAGGCAAACACCTTCTAGGACAAAAAAATAAGCTTTACTGCTGCAGTTTAATAAACTGTGATTATTTGCTTTACTGATTACTGGAGACAAGCCCTCAATCTTCCTCGATTCCCTGTACTGTCATATTTTAAGCCAAGATACTATTTTTCATAGGCTGTTTCTGTTAGAATGAGAGATACAAGTCAATCAGGTAAAGGTTATATGTATGAGCTATATTCCAACAATTCATACATATCGCCTTAGAATTCTCTGACTCAACTAGTATTTTGACTGTGCCAACATTGAGCATGGCAATTCAAATCATGGCTAAAATATGCCTATAAAGCTCATTGAGGCAGTCTTAAATCAATATAAATGTGATCATTAGACTCTAAATGCAGGAACAAATAGGAAAAAACCTGCCACTTTCAGTTACAAATGACATACAAACACAATAGAGGAATTTAAAAATTAAGGTAATTTGTTTTACTGAAAAGTTATTTTTAAGGAAGTTATAATAAGAAATCACTGAAGCCAGTGAAAAGGCATGTTGCTGGCCCCATGATTTATTTATGTGGAAACTAGCATTAACCAGGAACTAACAGACTACACAGGCAGTGTTTGTACTAGAATGAACTGATACCTCACCTGTTCTGACCAGTTATTAGTACCTTTTCATTTCTACTTTTAAGTTATATTTTTAATTCGGTCAATTCCACACCAGGTGAGATCCCATCTTTTCTGACAGTAAGTTACCTTTAAATTACTATATACAAACTTCTCACATACAACTAGAGCTAACCTGAAACCAATACTTTCTACGGTTATTGTGATGACTAGAATACTTTTCAAAACCACAACTGAGTTCTTAGCAGAATTTATGAACACTCTTTATCGACATTAATAAGAGAGAGCTGTGGAGGAAAAAATAACTTTTAGAGAACATGCATACACTGCAATGCTCAGCTTGTGTTATTGGTCAAGACCTCTGAGAAGAAGTATACCTCCTCATGTACAGGTAAACATAGACTCTTATGTAAGGCTGTGCTTATTCTGGCAAGCTCAGTATGCAGGCACAGCCAGTCAAGTCACTTTATCCTCCCACAGCATACCCCAGATTAATGGAGTTAAATTTAAAACAGTTAATGCAATGCATGTTTGCTTATTACACAATAAGCAAAAGTAAGATAAATTGATATTTCTGAGCCCAGATCAAAAATTCTGAACTGTAAAAGAGAGCAGAAGTGTTGGGGGGGTTTCTGTATATGAACCCCCTCAAAAATGGAGCCACAGCACAGTAATGGGACTTGCCATGAACACTGTAATGAAATAAAGGCAAGAATAGCTGGCTCAGAGGATTAGTAATGAGCAACTGACTCTTTCATTAACTGGGCACTAACTAAAACGTAGCCAAGGCTGGTAGTCATCAGGTTGCTTTAACACTGCTTGGGCTCCACAGATGGCAGTATGACTGCTGGAATTGCCCCAGTCCTTGGGGTAGCTGCTCTGACTCACAGAGTTCAGCACTGCCAGCAACTCGCAGGTGCACACCTGTCCTGCAGCATTCAACATCACAAAGAAAGTGTTCGGACTCAAAAGCAATAAAGAAAGATAACAAAGGCCATGCAGCCCTGTATCGCCCCCCCCCCCGTACTAGATTTCAGAAACACAGAGCAATTATTGTTGGAAGTCACCTCTGGAGATCACCCTGTCCAACCCCGCTGTGAAGGCAGGGTCACCTAGAGCAGGCGAACCAGGAAGAAGTGCAGGTGGTTTGGAATGTCTCGGGACAGAGACTCCATGGCCTCCATACGTAGCCTGTTCCAATGCTCTACCTGTGCAAAGCATTTTCTCACGATGAGAGGAACTTCTTGCTGAAACTTCTGATTTAGTTTACGGACACTGTTCCCTGTCCAGTCGCTGGGCCTCGCCGAAAAGACTGGCACCTTGGTCTTGGCACGCGCCTTTGACATATTTATATGCATTAATGAGATCCCCTCTCAGTCTTCTCTTTTCCAGACTGAACAGGTCCAGTTCCCACAGTCTCTCCTCAGAGATGATCGGCAACGCCGGCAATATCCGCCTGCCACCGATCCCTGCCTCTGTGGATAAGGGGCTGCGGTCTCAGCGGCCAACACCAAAGCTGTACGACCCGGAGCCAGCGCCTCTACCGCACGCCTCCCCGGCGGCCGGAGCGGGACACACCCGCCCCGCCTGCCGCCGCGGCCCCGCACCTCCCTCGGCGGCCCGAGGGGGACGGACCCAAGGTCAGGCGCCGGCAGCGGCGGCGGCGGCGGGCGGGGGGCGGGGGGCCGGGCCGGTAACGGATGTGCCCGTCCGCCCCGCCTCCTGCGCTGACAGGCGGCGGCGGCGGCTCTCGGTCGGTGCGCCAGCGTCTGCTGCGTGCAGGCCGGTGCGGAGCAGCAGCGGTGCCTCCTGAGCCGCCCCAGAGCCCGCCTGCAGCAACCGCCGCTCCGCCGCCCTCGGGCCGCCCGCTCCGCTCCGCCTCGCTCCGCTCCGCCGCCGGCTCCTGTCCGGGCCGCCGCGCCCCCCGGGGATGGCGGTGCTGGCTCTGGCCTCGGAGGGACTCGCCATCTTCGGGCTTATCCTCTTCGTCGTGCTCTGGCTCATGCACTTCATGTCCATCATCTACACGTAAGCGCTGGGGTGCGGGGGGATGGCGCCGGCGTTGTTCCCCACCCACCCGCCATCGCTCCCGGAGCGCCCGGGCAGCGGGCCCCGTCCGCCGCGCCGCCTCCGCACCGGGCCGGCGGCGCCCCTGCCCCCGGGTGTCAGCCCGGGGACCCGCCTGCCTCCCTGCGCTGTGGCTCCCGCAGACCCCGCCGGGAGACCTGGCGATCGGGCTGGCCGCGCACGAGGCACAGCTGTGTCCCTGCCGTCCGTCTTCGGGTAAAAACCGTCCTCTGGGTTTCTGCCTCCTGCTCTGTACGGTGATCTTTGCTCCGTTGCCCTTAGTGCTGCTGGGGAAGGCTTGGTGTTTGTTGTGTGCTGGTATACACCTGTAAAGTGTGGCTTTCCCGGTAATAGTGGGAGATGAGAACTTACAGAATGCTTGGTGTTTGATACAAAGGCTGTACCGCAGAGCTGCTGAAAGAGCTGGGTACTGAGTGCCAGCCATAAGCACACTTCTTTTTTTGTATTGAGAAATAATGATACTACTAGTAAAACAAGTGTATATAGTGAGTCAGATCCTTCTTGGATAAGTCCAAGTAAAAATGCCTTTAGAGTTTGAGAGCAGCATTTGCATTTTGGTGACCGACAAAGCAGATAGAACCTGGCAGAGGAATTTTATGTGGGTATGTGGGGAAAGGATTAAGAATGCATCTCTTTGTAGATAGTCGTTTTGCTCTCTTAAGTAAAAGGCCATTCTTGCATCATTACTAGGCTTAGAAAATACCTGAATCCTGTTTGCTTTTCTTGTGCTTATCTGCTCCCCCTTCTTGCTGCTCTACTGCATCTGATAGGTACTGTGATAAATCTCAGCCCTTACTGAAAGCAAAGCTCGCAGAATGGGGTCAGATTGGAAAGGACCACAACTGATCATCTAGTCCAGCCATCCCTGTTAATCCTAAAGTACATGGCAGAGGGCTGTGTCCAGACGGTTCTTGAATATCTCCAGTGAGGGAGACTCCACAACCTCTCTGGACAACCTGTTTCAGTGCTCAGTCACCTGCACAGTGAAGAAATTCTTCCTTGTATTCAGGTAGAACTTCCTGTGCATCAGTTTCTGCCTTTTATCCTATTGCTTGGCACTAGTCAGAAGGGCCTGGCTCCATCCTCTTGACACCCTCCCTTCAGATACTCTTAAGCATTGATGGGGTTCCCTCTCATCATCTATTTTCAACATTGAACAGGCACCACTCTCTCAGCCTCTCCTCACATGGGAGATGCTCCAGTCCCTTAATCATAGTTGTCTTCTGGAGACTCTCTTTTGTTTCTCTTTTATTGAGGAGCCCAGATCTGGACTCAATATTCCGGGCAATCACCTCAGCCCTACCAGGACTGAGTAGAGGGGCAGGATCACCTCCCTTAACTTGCCGGCAGTGCTCCTCTTATTGCACTCCAGGATGTCACTGGCCTTCTTGGCCACCAGGGCACACTGCTGGCTCATGGGGAGCTCGTTGTCCACCAGGACCCTCAGCTCCTTCTCCACAGAGCTGCCTTCCAGCAGGTCACCCCCAGCCTGTGTTGGTGCCTGGAGTTGTTCCTCCTTTGCTGCAGGACCCTTCATTTGCCTTTGCTGAATTTCAGAGGGTTCCTCTCTGCCCATCTCTCCAGGCTGTTGAGGTCCTTCTGCAGGGCTGCACAGCTCTCTGGGATATGGGCCACTCCTCCCAGCTTTGTGTTGTCAGTGAAATTGCTGAGCAAGACTCTGCCCCTTCACCCAAGTCACTGATGGATGAGTTAAACAAGACTGGGCCCACTATTGCCCACTTGGGAGACACAGCCACAGAGAGGCCTCCAGCTAGAGCCTGTGCCAGTGATTATGACTCTGGGATCTGCTGTTCAGCCACTTCTCTGCTTCACTCTTCGCTCTCTGAATTGAATTCATGGATACCAAAGATTTGCTTCTGCTTTCTTTTTTTTGTTGTTGTTTTTTTGTTTGTTTGTTTGTTTGTTTGGGTTTGTTGGTTTGGTTTCTAATATGTGAAATCACTAATAAGCTCTAATAGTTTTATTTTCTTCTACTGTAGTTCAGGTGTCCTTAGACCTTATATTCACTTGGATAATTAACTTCTTTCTTGAAAACTGCCTGTATGGGTTACCTTGGACACAAATGGCAATGGGAGGATTTCAGTACTGGGGGGCCAAAAGGGTGCTTAGTTGGGGAAGAGACTGCTTTGGCATGGCTGATTTTGGTCAGCTTTAAAGCTGATTAAAACAGTCCATTGCATGCTTAAATCTCATCTTGTCAAGTGAGCATGTGTGGTGCTACTGCTCATTAAGTCTTTTACGAGTAAGTGACAACTGAAATGGGCAGGAGATACAAATGGGGAAGACATGCAAGAGAATGAACAGGAGGCAGAAGGATGAGATCTACTAAGAAATGTGAGAAGAAAGAACAGGGAGGAGCTGGAGGGAAGAGTACACTTTCGAGCAGTTGATGCCACAGGAGCTACCTCTCCAAAGGTACTGCCTCCTGTGTCAACACCAGAGCAGGACACTCCTGAGTGTACTCTGGGCTGCAGGTAAGGCACTCCTGAAGGGATTGTAACCCCGTGCTGGGATAGAGACACCCTAAGGGGCTGCAGCCCCATGGTTGACACTCCCCGGAGGAGACTGCAGCTCATGACAGCTCATACTGAGGCACAGACTCTGCCAAAGGGATTTCGACCTGTATGTAAGTTGCTCCTGAGTAGTTACACCTGCTAGAGCAGAGTAGCAGTTTAAGATGCAACCAACAATGGAAGAAAACGAGTAAGAAGTAAGGCATGGCAGAAGAGCCATTATATGCTGACACATGCCTCCTGTGTCATCTTGCTGAAGGGCTGGGGGGGGACTGAGTCTAAGGAACCATGCAAATGAGAAATTCAGATAGAAGGGTGAGGGGGAAAAATGTTTCTTACTGAAGCAGATCCTGGGGAAGGAGGACTAAAGGTACTTCCCTGAAAGTTAGGTTGTTTGTCTTTTTTTCCTTAATACCTAAATCGATAATTAAGTTACCTGATCATTTCTAGTAATTTAAATAGAATTGCCTGAGTTGAGGCAGTTTTGCCTGTGACAGTCATTGGTGGGGAATGCAGGCAGCAGATGGACCTGGTATGGCCTGCATCTAGAGTATTTGCAGTGGTGTGAAATCTGGAAGGAGTTGTATTTTTTGTTAATGGGAATTTGTGTTAAAAGTGAGTCTATAAATTGTGTGTTAGCAGGTGGAAAATTTGTTAGTTGTGGAGCAGGTGGGTAAGATCTGGGGTGATCCAGTCTCAGCCTCTGAGGCCCCTAGTGTGCTTCCAGCGGGGCTCTAGAATTGCCATCTCAGTAGGGCCAGAATCAGGATCTGTCCTTCACACAATAATGGGCTGATGGCAACAGGGGTATTTAGTGTTCAGTGCAAAACAGTGGCCCGTGGTTGGAGGTGAGCAGCTGGTAGTACTGAGATGACCAAATTGCAAACTGTTCTGGGTTCACAGGCAGTTGTGGAGGAGCTGCCCTGGTTACAGTGATTTGGCAGATCAGAGTAAAAAGAACCACAACTCCCCATAGTTTGACCGCACAGCTGCCCTTTGTAGTGAAGGTAAAGAAGTGGTGGACACCATCCCAGGCAGCTGTCATTGCAGCAGCTGTGGTGGTGCTGGGAAGCAGTAGCTGATGGGATGCAGCTGATGGCTAGAGAGGGCACTGTGCTAGTGAGCTGGAAGCCTGTGCCACTTGTTAGCCTTGCCCTGTGCGAGGGATGAGGGCTGGGAGGTTGTCCAATGGAGCTGTACGTGGAGGAATGGCCTGGTCCTGCAAGCAAGATAGTCCTGTGAAGGAGGTGATCAATTGTATTTCCTTTGAATGCTGCTGGATCATGTTTCTGGGGAAAGGGCTCCAGATTGCTAGTGTTATGGCCTGAAACTGGTGTCTGGATAATGTGACTAGTGCCCTTCGTTGCACTGAGACTAGTTGTATCCTGGATGGCAGACACAGCACACTGTGCCCTTTCCAAGACCCCAGAGGTACGAAAGGGTCTTCACTTTCAGTGGACAGAAACTGCTTTTTTATAATAGAATTAGATGATACTTGTCATATACTGGATAACACATTGTTCCTATTACAGGCAGTAAAGAAGAAAATGAAACTAATTAGTCTTCCTGATTTCTCCTTAGAAACAGTGTTGTTGGTTTAATTTTTTGAAGTCATTGAGGTACTGCTTGTACTCAATCTGCACTGTGTCTAGCCTTGCTATGTTGATGAGTTGGAAGGTCCCATCTGTGCCACTAGAGTACTAAGAGAATGTTGTAACATGTCAGTAAAGCTGTTGTGGACTAGACAGTCATCCTTCTGTGGTTTCCCATCTGTGTTTAAGAAGTTTGATCTGGCAAAACATTTAGAACGTGTGAATTAAGTAGGTAAATGGAGTTATTCAAGAAAGTAACCTTTTTGTCTTGAAATGCTTTCAGCAGTTGTTGAGATTAAGATCAAGACAATATTTCTTTCGCATTGGTTTATGCTGTAGTTGCATTCAAAGTTGTAGGGTTTGGATATCTAAGGTACTGTTCTTCCATATTGCATTGGCAAAATCTGGATCTTGCCGCCGCTTTCCTTCTACTTTGAATGGGTGTGAAACACAGAAACATTTAGGTTGCGAAAGACCTTCAATATCATTGATTCCAACTTTGACTGATCACCATCTCATCAGTTAAGCCTTAGCACCAAGTGCTGTGTCCATTTCTTGAATATCCATGGGGAGGGTCTCTCTACAAACTCCCTGGGAAGTCCATTCCAATGCTTGACAACCCTTTCCGTATAGAAATTCTTACTGATATCCAACCTGAACTTTCCCTGACAGAGCTTGAAGCCATGTCCACTTGTCCTGTCAGTAGTTGCCTAGAAGATACCAACCCTGACCTGGCTACACCCTCCTTTCAGAGAGTTGTAGAGAGCAATAAGAACTCCCCTGAGCCTCCTTTTCTTCAGTCAGAACAACCCCAGCTCCCTCAGCTGTTTCTCATAGGACTTAACTCTCCCTTCTTCAGCTCTGTTGCCCTTCTCTAGACAAGCTCCAGCACCTCAATGTCTTCCTTGTTGTGAGAGGTCCATAAGTGAACACAGGATTCAAGGCGTGGCCTCACCAGTGCCAAGTAAAGAGGGGCAATCACTGCCCTGGTCCTGCTGACCATGCTGTTGCTGGTATAAGCCAGGATTCCACTTGCCTTCTTGGCCTCCTAGATATATAGCTAACTTGTGTGCAGGCAGCTCTTGATCAGGACCTCCACGTCCCTTTCTGCTGGGCAGCTTTCTAGCTACTCTGCTCTCAGTGTGTAGCACTGCATGGGGTTGTTTGACTCCAGAGCAGGACCCAGCAGTTTACCTTGTTGAACCACTGTCATGGCTTAAGCCCAGATAGAAATTAAGCACCCCCAGCAGCTCACTCACCACCCCCCCACCAATTCCACCTTGGTGGAATACCACCAATACCACCTCACAATTGATTCTGGCCTAGCCGTCCAGATCCCTCTCCAGAGTCTTCCTACCCTCCAGCAAATAAGCACTCCTGGCCGATTTAGTTTAATCGTGAATGAACTGTGTACTTGATCCCATTGTCTGGGTCCTCAGTAAAGATATTAAAAAGACTTTAGATAATATTTGGTAACTCTCTTAAGCTATTTATTTGTCTTTCTGTCTTTATTTATCTGGTCAAAAAACCTGAACTCATATGAAGTCATGTTCTGGCTTTGAGTCTTCATTTTTCTTGTCCCACTTGTCAGTGGCAATTCTAATTATAGCACTTAATGGAAATCACTTTAAGGCAGCCACAATCAGCTGATACTGAGGTTGCTCATTTTCCTGGTTCCCAGGTGTAAGCGGGAAGGGTAGTGCATGTCACTTAATTGATAAACATACTGCTGGTTTTATACAGATTATTTTAAGAAGCTTTTAGTTACAATAGTCAATGAAGAAATAATGAATTCTGCATTTATGTGGCATTTGGGTGTAACTGGGCCTTGTCTGCTGCATGCAAATCAAGACTTTTCAGAAACATATACAGGTAATAAAAACCCCAGATGTAACTAAAAGTAATAAATAGCCTTATTGTGTGTATGGACATAAGGAGGAAATTCAGTTTGCACAGATGAATAAAACTCAAGTTTCCTCAGGTATTTCTGCAACACTGAAAAGCTTCTTAAACATGGATTCCAAACCTAAGAAAAAACCTCTACATCGCTGATGTTTAACTTCTGGGGTTTTTTTAATGTGAAGTTAATACTTTGGTTAATAATCTCTTATTGCACAGTAATTGTGACACTTAATTCTTAATAAAATAAAAATTTTATTTCTCTTATGCCTGTTTGTCAACCTTTTTTTTTTTTTTTTTTTTCACTCTTTTACCATCTCTTGCTACTCAGTCTATAATTTGTGTCGAAGTTTTTCCTGGTCTAATCTCTGTGCTTCTCATTGTCATCTCATTTTCAGGTTTTTGTGTGTTGGTGGGACTGTCTCCTCTTTTGAAATTTCAGATACTTTCCTGTGTCTGGCAACAGATTGGGTGAGATGGCTGTTAGGAGCAGCAGTAGTTACTCAATAAACCGTGACTGAGTTGCACTTTCTTTGATTTGTGGAACTGCTGCAAACACATCTTGTTGCAGATAGGAGCCAGGTAGGTTGTAGTGTATATATAGCTTAAAAGGCAATGTTTAGAGAATTCTCCTGTTTCTATCAAGTGTTACCAAGCATAAGTGAATAAGCACTTTGGTAGACTCTGATGGAGATAATCCAACTGCTCCCTTATGAGGTGTGAGGTACCCTTCCCTCCTGTTGATAACCAAACCCTGAGAACTGCAAACTGGAGCTTCTTCAGGAAGTGGCTGGAAGATGCCTAGCACATGCAGAATGCCATGTCTGGTTTTAGGTATATGACTTAAATCAACCTTTATTCAACTTGAACAACTTACACTTAAATGTAAGCCTTATGCAGGTTGTCTTCCTCAAAGTATGTAGTTATGTAGCTGATGACAAGGATGATGTTAAGTGTTGGTGACTCTAACAGCAAACAGATTGTCTGTGATCTTATATGTGTGGAACAGGGAATGAAGCAAATTTGTGATCTGATTAGCAGTATCTTTTTGCAGACATTCTTTGAGGGTTAAAAGCCAGGAGAAGAAATACGTGTTTGACTGTAAACTGGGACATTGGAGAGGCAGGAAAAGTTGGAAAGTTATCTGAGGCTTCTATTTGATCTGAGGTGATGTTTTATCTTCCTGCTTTTTCCTTGAGTAACCCTTATCTCCCAAAATTTGTGCATTGATGATGGGCCCTACTTCATGCAGAAATCCCAAAGTGTTTGCTGCAAGTGTTACATCCATAAAACTTTTATGTTTGGGTTTTCAGCTTGCGAGTAACAACATTTTAGCGAGGCAAACCTGAAAGATAGCAGTGCAAAGATTGTAAGTCAAAGTACAGTTACTGGGTGTGGGAATGCAGAAGTCAGAATAAACAGAATATTCCGAGTTGGAAGGGACCCACATATATCATAGAAGTCAAGCTCCTGTTCCTGCACAGGACAGCCCCAAGAGCCCCCACACACTATATGCCTGACGGTATTGTTCGAACACTTTTTTAGCTCTGGTAGACTTGATGCTTTGACCGCTTCCTTGTGGGGGGAATCTTTTTCTAGTATCTGGTCTAAACCTTCCTTGACCTCCAGGCCATTCCCTTGTGTCCTGTCACTGGTCAACAGAGAGAGGAGATCAGTGTCTGCTCTTCTGCTTTGCCTCACAAGGAAGTTGTAACTGCAATGAGATCTCCCCTCATGAGATCTCAGGTTGAACAGACCAAGTGACCTCAGTCACTTCTCATAAGGCTTCCCCTCCAGATCCTTCACCATCTTTGTTGCCCTCGTTTGGATGATCTCTAGCGGCTTTATGTCCTCTAACAATGTAGAGTCAGAGGTGAAAGCCGTTTTTTTCGACACTGTGAAGGAAATTGGAGAGCTTTAGGCTGGAAGTGTTGGTTGAAGGTTAAGTGCCATTTCCTGCTTGAGGCTGACACAAATTTTCATAGTTTGCTGTATGCACAATGCATTGATATGATAATAATAGCTTGTGATAGAAGAGGGAAACTATTGAAGGAATGCTAAGTTTGAGATGCACAAAATCATCAGGTGTCAGTGATTGCTGGGGCCAGTTGACATGTTCATTAATAACATGGAGTATGTGACATGGTCAGCAATTTTGCCGTTGGTACAGAACTGGAGAGAGTGACTAATAGACCAGATGAGTTGAGAGAGACCCAGACCATTTCGCAGGCTGGAGTAATGGTCTGACAGGAAACTTATGGAGCTCAACCCAGGAAAATGCCATGTCCTGCACCTGCCAGAAATAACTCTATGCATCAGCACAGGCTAGGGACTTGAAAACAGCTTGGCAGAGAAGGGCCTGTGAGTGCTGATTGGTGCCAATCAAACATCAATTTGATTATGAACAGTGACATGCTTTTGGCAGAGAAAGCCATTGCTGCATTGTTAGCAGGTTGAGGAAGGTGATCCTTCTGTTCTATGCAGTACCAGAAAGTCTGTGTCTGGAGTGCAGAGCATGGTTTTGGTCTCTCCAGTATGAGTCATGGGTATGCTGGAGCTAGTCTGGCTTAGGGCTACAGAGGTGACAGTGGGACTGCAGCATCCAACTCTCTGAGAGGCACTGAGAGCTGGAACTCTGCCTGGAGAAGGCTTGGGGGGGATCCCATTAATGTGTGAAAGTTCTTGAATATTTGGAAGAGTGAAGGGTATGAAGTCCAAGACTCATCTCAGTGGTGCCTTATGACAAGGTGAAAAGCAACAAGGAGAAATTCAAGTGAAAGACTGTAATTTTAAAACAAAGAAGACACTCATGGCTGGGCATTGAAAGTAGGCTTTCTGGAGAGTTTGTGGAGGCTCTATCCTTGGAGACAGGAAAAACTGTGCAGTCCTTAACAACCTAATCTAGTTACCCCACTTAGAGCCAGGTATTTGGAGTAGCAGACCTCCAGAGTGTCTTCCAATCCTGCTATGTGGTGACTTTTTTCTGTGAAAGATGACACTGACGCAGCTCTCTGGACTGTTATGGAGCAATAGTCTAAGACAGAGATTGTGTTGAGGCTGTAAGGTCTTTGTGTTGCTTGTTTTAAACAAGTTGAAGTTTACCTGAGACCATGTAATCATAGGCTTAAAAATCGATAATCCTTAGGGGAAGACATATCTGGAAAAAAAAAACAAAACAGGAGGTGATTTTTTTTTTTATGTTCTAAGATTGTGGTTGAATGAGTTTTTGTATTACAAGCTTAATAAATGGGGAAAGCAAAACACAGCAGGACCAGGAATCTGAGAGTGGTAACAGTGTGGGAGGAAACCACATTGAAATGTTGAGGGCAATTACGGAGGCCAATTTTTTAATAGTGAGAGTCAGGAGGATAAGACACAGACTATAAACTTTGGGGTAAACAGTATGGTATTAGTGACCCTGAATGATTTACCAGAATGCAAGAAACTTGAGGCTAGACTAAAGATTGTCTAGTGTTCATTTAAAGGAGGGTAATCACGGCAGTCTGGATGGTGTACTTTTGTTGGGAACAGGGAAGATAGTAAATAGACGTGTTTTTGATTTTAAAGCCTACTTGTCACATCTCTTGGAATGCTTTTTGTGGAAGGGGAAGATAAAAGACTGTAAAATTTGGAATATGTAATATGGAAATAAAATGGATTGTGTTTTTGGAGCTCTTATAGGGCAAAAGTGTCAAACTTTGTATATGAGGTGGAGTGGAAGAAGATGAATAGAGAAATGGGAAAAAATATAATCTTTCTGCCAGCTTTTGTCAGGATACAGATTTCAAACACATTTAAATAAGTTGATGTTTTACATTAACTGTTTCCATAAAAGCATGATTTTTGATGAAGATGGATGAGTAGAATGGTAGATGATAAATTACTCTAAAAATAGGAATCTGAAATTTCTATCCTAGGTGCTCCATGACATGCTAAGCATATAACTAGTTTTACTGGTTTACTAGAGCACACTCTAGTATTTGTGTCCATTACACCATTTGAGAATGATGTAATGCTAAATAGAGATGTCAGAGTTTGCTAGGATTTTTAAATTGCTTTTTAACTGAAATAAAATACTGTAGTTTTGACACTTTTAATATTGGTTTTACTTTTTGCTGAAGACTACTGTTTAAAATAAATTATTAATTACTCTGTTGTGAGAGATGTTTTCCTATAGACTAAAAAAAGATTTTCATTTTGCTAATTGCAAGATGACTGGTTTTGCATTTTCTTATATACATTACTTTTAATAGTAGGTGGTGAGGACCCATGCAAGACTGTATCTTCTGGTGAGTGGCCTGGGTGAATTCATACTCTGAATCAAATTATTTCAGTTTCAGCATGTAAAAAGAAAAGTCTTGCACTGTCCTTTGGACAACTAAGTTAAAAAATATTCTTACGAGTGTTAACTTGTAAGACAGGAAGCTGAAGGGATGCATTCTACTAAGTGAAAGATTATGACTTTCTTGCCAGTGCTACTTGCAACACTTTGCTGAGGAATTGTTTTATTTTTTATAGCAATTTTTTGAACACCTGGTGGGTGCTTCTAGTGGACCAATCTTTTTTCATTGAAGCAGCAGGATAACTAACAACCTATCTTTGCCTGTTTGTGGAGGTAGCATCATGATTTGGTCGGGTTTCGACCACTTGAGTTCACTCTTAGAAATACCTCTTTGTAAACCAAAGATTGCTTTGTTTTCTTCCCCCTCTGCTGATACGGCTTATTTTGGATTTGTTAACAATGTAGTCCATGAGGAGGAATCGGTAGATGAAGTTAACCATTCATTTTATGTTGTTTGCAGCTGTCCTATTCTTATTAAGCACTTGCCTTGATCTTGATTCAATTTGCCCATGTTGTAATGATTTCCCAGATGACTGCTGCTTTGGTTTAATAATGGGTAGTATGCTACACCGTATTTTATGAAATGGAGTAGCACTTGTCTGGTCATATGCACATAGTGTTAAAATATTCAAGCTGATGAAAACCAGATATTGGTCAATGTACTGAGCTGTTATGGCGCAAATATCCCAAGTGCTTTATACTGAAATTCTTGAGTTAAAATTTAGTTCAGAAATGTTATTCACACTTCCTTTAAAGCATCTTTAAGAGAGATGATAGATACATAGTTTTATACCTGCATTTCAAGAAGATTCTTTTGTGCAGATTGTGTAGTGGTGAGGGCAGTAATTTTTTTTGACTGTATGAACCAAATATTGTGGGTTTTTTTAGACATAGGACAGGTAAAATTTGCCAAGTTACTTTTTCTGGTTTGTATCTGTTGGAAATGTAAACAAAAAAAAAAATAAATTGCTCTTCTGAAATGCAGTCAAACATGATATTGAGTGTAGAAGTGTTATTTTAACATTTTCTTTCAAAGCATTTTTGTTTTTATATAATTTCTTCCTTCAATTTCTGATGTTTCATACAGGAGACTTAATCAAGCTTTCCAAAGCATTTGCAGCACAAGGGCAGTGACCCTCTCAATGACAATTGTGTGGTCCAGACAAGGTTTACAGCTCTTTTATAAGTCCAGCTGTGGGTAATACGGTCCCAGACTGCGTGTTCAAACTTGAGTGAATTGGCGTTTGAATGTCTTTTTCAGCAGTATGCTGTTTTGTACTCTGGAAACACTTTTTGCTGAGTTAATGAAATAAAAATCAGACTGTCAGACATTGAAGATAAAGAAAAAATTTTGGCATGGTACCTGCTGTATGATTTGTTAATATAGTTTCTGATTAGCCATTAACATAATTCTCTTACTGGCAGTTAACTGTTTTGGAACTGTTTTGAGGGAGAAGAAACTGGAAAAAGCTTCACAAAAGAAGCAGCCTGGGGTCTGTAGGACGCACGTTATGTAAGGTTTAGCAAATTATTTTGTCATTTAAACTTGGGCCTTATGAAGTAATTGAGGCTGAGCTAGTTTAATCTTAACAGATTTTTAAAATAAAAGTCAGAAAGCCAAATTGAATACTCTCAAAATAAAATTGCTCTAAAGCTTTGTGTTTAGAAGCTCCCAAACATTGATGGGTTTTGGATCAAAAGATGTCTGCTGTGGTTGGTTTATCTGGCCCAGAGTTATGGCCATCCCCTGGAGATGCTTTCATAAACAAAACACAAATTGTATTAGATGCAGCAGTTCTCTAAACTTGCACAGTATTTGTTGCAAGGAGTACCAAAACCATTTCTGTTTCTATGCCTTGGTGAATCTTGATTTGATGCTCAAAGGGATAACCCAAATCCCTTCCTCCTGCTATACCTTTCTAAACGTTTCTGCCGTTCTAATCTGCCCTTAGTGAGCATGTGGCTATGTGGTGACTCAGATTAGCGAGTTTTTTTCTCTGGGGTAGTTCCCTGTTTGATCAACAGGCTGATCCGATTTGTCCTGTGGTGCTGACTGATTTATAGCCACAAGTGGGCTGAAGGTGTGGGAAAGCAGAAACAGGGAATAAATTGCTATTTTGATGGCAGATTGCAGATAGACTACAAGGAAAAACGGTGTGTTTATTTTAATGTTTCGCATGATGCAGTAATGGATGTGTTGTAGGCAATTTGCCGTGTCATTGTTAATTCGACTTCATTTCAGCTTGCTGAACAAAGATTTGGTCAGTAAAAGGGTTCCTGCTGTTTCAGGTTCAGCCACAACCTATTGTATGACTGTTTGTTTCTCTTTATATTCTGAGGGAGTGGGATGGGAGTATGAGAGGAAGTATTTGCTGGCTTTAAGCTGAGGTTGCATGTGTTTGCTCTTTCATATTCCTGAGAGATTAGGCTGGGGGCTTTTCTGCTTTAAACTGTGAAACCGGTTTGAAAGTGTTTTCAATTCCCTCCATCGCCCCCCTGTTTTACAGAAGACTTTATCAAGTTATGGATTGTGTGCACTGAATGAGACTTCCTGGTAATACTTGGAAAATACTGCTTAAAGAATTCCAGTAGTGCGTGGAGGTTTAAAATTTTAAATGGCAAATAGCAGCAGATAGAACTTTAAGTGTTTTACATTATATGTTTTTTGTCCTTATTCTTAGCAGCTGACTGAAAGACTCCTTTCCAAAATTGCAAAAGCAACTTGGAGTTTGGTTACTGAGAACACTTAGCTTCTGAAAAATAACAATGATCACAATCTAGGTTCTTTCTTGATCAATTCCAGCTCAAGACCTCTAATTTGACCCTTTTTATTTCTTCCTTTCTTTTTTTTTTTTTTTTTTTTAAATGTTTTGTCTCTTGAGATTCTTTTAGCTTAACTTTTTTTTTTTTTTTTAAATAATTTCTCTTCCTCTCCATTACCCATTGTGATTTCAGTTCATTGCATTGTAAGGTTCTTTCCATTTTGTCTGTGGAGGTTATATGTAGTACAGGAGAAAATATGCATTGCAAGTGAATGAATTGTTTTATTTGCCTTGTACACTCAACTGGCATGTGATGAAGCACAATTGTAACACACTTTTTTCAACATAAACCCCTGGTATGCAAAAGGCAGGATTGCATTTTTTGTTTTCAGTGGTTTTGCAGGCATGCACAAAGCTATCACTGTTTTTACTGGCAGACAGCCACAAGAAGTCTCTGCTACAAAGTGCACACCTGAATCATACCTACCATGTTCTTCTTCCAGGCTCATCTACTTCCCCCTATCTCTGAATATTTTATCAAGGCCAAGTGACTTGTTAAATGTTTTTAATTATGTTAGGATTTCCTCTTAAGTCCTTTCCTGTTGTCCACACCTGTTTCTGCTCCTCCCTATTGTTGGATCTGACGGTTGTGTAACTATTAGGCTCGTGAGTGGGTGGATTGATTTGCCATGTGTCCATATGGCTGTTGAGTTGGATGCGAGCAGGTGACAAAAGTGGAGGATGGGAAAGAATGCCTCTCTGAGAGCAGTGACTGACTGGTGCAGTGGTTTGACCCGGGCCAGCACTAGCATATTTCCATAGTCTGATGCCTTCCTTTCAGTCAAGAAAAGTTGAAGATATGTATGCCTTTAGTATTACTTCAGGAGTCACTTTTGAGCACTGTCTGTGTTTTCTGTTACTAATTAACTCAAGTTAGCTTTTTCTGGCAGATAAGAAGCAACCTATAAGAGAGTGAATGCTGTGAAGAATAACTGTGATGTAGAGTTGGTCGTGGAACAGATTTTAGAAGCCTGACCCAAAACTATGGTCAGCTCAGCTGCTCTGGAATCCCGCTGAACCATGAAATGGGAGGAGACCCTATTCCTGCTCTTCTCCTGTGATCTTGACAGCACATTCAGAGCATTCTTGAACGTGCTCTGGAGCTTTGTGCAGCCTTCTGTAAAATGCCTGAGCTCTAATTTGGCAGAAGACAATCTGAAGTGGAAGAATACAAAAGCCAGATTTAACTTTCAGTTGGGCGAGTGATTTGAAGCAGGATTGTATGTGCATCAGTGCTGGCATGATGTCTTGTTTGGCTGGTATTAATGGCAGCACAGGAGAAGCACAGGAGAAGCTTTGCTGGCTGTGAAGCTGCATGATTATCTTGGTCTACATTCGTTCAAGCTTGTTAGGTTGAACTGATGAAATTCTAACATTACTCAATGAGTAATAGTGTGGTTTGTGAATCTCAGCTAGTTCACTGTGGGATCAGACAAATGTCAGCACAGGACATCCAGAAAAAGAAGGAGAAAGGACGAAAGAGGGAGTGCCTCTAAGTAGTAGCCTGCAGTTAAACTGGTTCAGCTACATTATAAAGCTCCTCTTAAGGGGAAGAAGTTTAAAACAAGACCAAGGTGTTTAATTCTTGCTTTAAGAATAATTCTTTCAGTTTACTAAGTGGCCACAGATGATTCTGGGTTTTCTCTTTGAGCTTTCAGTTTTCAAATATCTGTGAAGTCCACGAGGTCCATAAAAAAGAATAATAGTGCAGCAGGCCTCCACAGTAATGCAACAGTAGTATTTATTTCTGTGGGCGTGGGCTTAATCTGAAGAGAGAAGTATAAGCAATAAGTAGTTGATAATAGTATGTTATTCAGCCTTACTTGTATCATTGCAAAGTCTTCTTGTGTTTCTCTGCCTCCACATTTTACTTCCTGATAGGGTCTACTAGAACTATGTCAATAGTTGCTTATATATGCCCCATCCCTCCCACTGTCGGGGTCCCGACAGTCTTGGGACCCCGATTTGTTATTTTAAGTCCTTACTTCTGCCCATGCGTTCAAAGGACGAGATAACACCTCTCGGTCTTTTGTCTCAAGGCTGTTTATTGTTCCTTATCTATAAAATTTTTCTTTCTGCCCAGCCAAGGTCTGCTCAGCAGGACAGTCAGAGGCACTCTGCCTGCCCCCAGGGTGGCGTTATCTTTATATGCAGAAAACTACATACAACATATTTACAATTATTCCCCAATACCCATCACCTATGTTAGACAGTGAACTTCTACTCTAAACCAATCCAAAAGTGCCAGCATCATCAGAGAAGATGGAGGTACAGAAGAAGAAGAAAGGTTAGACACACCCAAATTCCTCCATCTTGTCCCCATAAACCCCTATACAAAGAATCCTAAAATCTACATTCATACCCTGTGATATACTAATCATTACACTATTTAAACTGCTGTGGCTTTCATCTCTTCGTGTAAAGGTGGCAATTTGCTCCAGGGTTCGTAATCGAACCCACTGGTGTTCCGGGCTGTGTGCCAGGGTCTCCGAGCCCCTTGGCAAGGATCTTGGCAGCTCTGGACTCCCAAAGGGATGTCCTGGGCTCCGACATCCCACCTTCACATGCTGAAAAAAACCTGCACATACGTGTTTATTAAACAAAATGTAATCATATTAATATATATTATATTATATATAGAAAAAAATCTTATTCACATAGGAAACTTTGGAAGATAGAGAATCATAGAATAGTTTAGGTTGGAAAAGCTCTCCAAGATCATCAAGTCCAACTGTTAACTGAACACTGCCATGTCCACCACTAAACCATGTCCATAAGTGCCATATCTACACACCTTTTAACTATCTCCAGGTTTGACAACTCTGCCACTTCCTTGGACAACCCAATCTAATGCTTGTTAAGCCTTTTGGTGAAGAAATGTTTTGTAATATTCAATCTAAATGCCCTCCGGTGCTGCAACTTGAGGACCTTCCTCTTGTCACTTGTTATTGGGACCAGAGACTGACCCCCATGTCACTAGTCTCCTTTCTCTACACTACAGAATGATGAGGTCACCTCTAAGCATCCTTTTGTCCAGGATGAGCACCCTCAGCTCCCTCAGTGTCTTTGCATCAGACTCGCATTCCAAACCCTTCCCCAACTCCCTTGCCCTTCTCTGGAACCAGCACCTCAGTGTTCTTCTTGTAGTGAGGGGCCCAAAATGGAACACAGCATGCAAGGCACAGTCTCACCAGTGCCAAATACAGGGTCATGGTCACTGCCTGGTCCTGCTGGCCACACTATTGTTGGTACAGGCCAGGATGCCATTGGCCTTCTTGGACACCTTGGACACATGGCTGGCTCATGGTCAGGCACTGTCAACCAGCACTCCCCAGGTCCTTTACCTCTGGGCTGATTTCCAGCCCCCCCCTCCCCAGCCTGCAGCTCTGCACGGGCTTGCTGTGACCCAAGTGCAGCACTTGGCACATGGCTTTGTTTAACCTCACACAACTGGCCTTGGCCCATGGATCCAGGCTGTCCAGATCCCTCTGCAGAGCCTTCCTGCCCTTTAGCTGGTCAGCTTGGTGTCATCTGCAAACTGACTGACAGTGCACTCAATGTCCTCATCCTGATCATTGATAAATATATATTAAACAGGACTGGGCCCGATTCTGATCCCTGAGGAGCACCACTGCTGACCAGAGATTAATTGGACTTAACTCCATTCCCCACCATTCTCTGGCCTGGTCATCCAACCAGTTCTTAATCCAGCAAAGACTGCATGTGTCTAAGACATGTGGAACCAGTTTCTTCCAGGAAGATCCTGTGGGAAATGGTGTCAATGGCTTTATTAAGTCAGGGTAGACAACACCCATGGCCCTTCCCTTATCTACCAAGTGGGTCACCCTGTTACAGAAGGTGATCAGGTTGGACAAATAGGACTTGCCTTTCCTAAACCCATACTGATCCCCAGGTTGTCCTGTACATGCCATATGATGACACTCGAGATGATCTGCATCAGAACCTTCCCCATCACCAAGGTCAGGCTGAGAGGCCTGTAGTTAGTTCCATAGACTCTCCTTCCAACCGTTCTTGCAGATGGCTGTCATGTTGGGTAGCCTCCAGTAAACTGGGACTTCCCTCATTAGCCAGGATTGCTGATAAACATTTGAAAGAGGCTTGGAGTGCACTTCCGTGAGCTCCCTCAGTAGCCTTGTGTGGATCCCATCTGGCCCCAGACACTTGTATGTCCAAGTGATGTAGCAGGTCACATTTATCCCAGGTTTTGGGGCCTTCGTCCTGCTCCGTGTTCCTTTCTTTCTATTCAGGGGCCTTGTTACCTGGAGAACAACTGGTCTCACTATTAGAAGATGAAAAAAGACAGTATCTCAGCCTTTTCATAGAATTTCTCACCATGTTTCCCTCTGCATCCAAGAAAGGATGGAGGTTCTCCTAAGCTCTCTTCTTCTTGGTAATGTGTTTCTATATACATTTTATTGTCTTCTATGGCAGTAGCAAGATCAAGTTCTAGTTGTGTTTTGACCCATTTGGTTTTCTCAGTCCATAACTTAATGACGCCAGAGCTGTCTGCATCATCTTTCAAAGGTCATAAACTTTCCTTTTCATCCTGAGTTTCAGCCAAAGCTCTTTCTTTAGCCAGGTCACTCATCTTCTCTGCCTTGTCTTTTGGCACATGAGGATGACCTGCTGGCTCTGCTTTTAGGATTTCCTTCTTAAAGAATGTCAGGATAGCCTCCCAAGGTACTCTGTGGAACAATCTTCTAAACAGGCCAAAGTCTGCCCTGTGGAAATCCTAGGTGGCAGTTCTGCTGACCCTTCTTAATTTTCCAAGAGTTGGAAACTCCATCATTTTGTGAATGCTGAGCTCCAGACAGCCTCCAACCATCCCAGCATCCACCAGTCCTCAGATCACAAGCAAAAGGTCCAGTGAGCCCCCCCAACAATGGGCTCACTCAGATTCTTGGTACAGTCAGTATCTTCTACACACTCCAGGAACCTGCTAGACTGTTTCTTATTTGTATTGTATTCCTGGTGCCTTGAGGATCTGGAACAGAGACAGAGTCAAGGAGAATAAAGCGACTGCTTATTAAGGTGCCTTCAAGGCCACACCCTGGCAGTGCCACAGCCTCGCTCTGCCTGAGTGGCTCCAAGATGGAAGCAAAAGAGGGTTTGGTCACAGGATCTCACATTTTTACGTGTTTTAGTCATTTGCATACAGGAGTCAACTGTACAATTAGTAGCCTCAAACCATGAAGTTTCTTCCTCCTTGCATGCCTGCTTGCCCGCCCCCTCATTTTACGTTGTTTATGCTCTTGGCCTGAAGTTTAGAGAAATTGCCCTTGAGTCCCTAACTAAAATAAGATTATTGTGTCTTCAACAACCTGTGAGAAGATCCTAGTAACCCTTAATATAAAACTAAAAGCTGCGCACCAATGCAGAACAGGAAAATTTAAAACTAAAGGCATCATTCCCAGCAGACATCTGTTAAATTGAAGTTCCCATGAGAAAAAGGGCTAATGACTATGAATCTTATCCCAGCTGCTTGCACAATATTTCATCTGTCTCTTCTTCCTTGTTGTGTAGTCTATAACTAACTAATGTTGGCTCCGCCGGGAAGGGGCCTGAGAGGTATCAGGCCAGGATAGCCGGGTCTACCCCAGAGAGGTACTCTCCTCAGGGAATGCCTTCCAGGGAGCCAGCGGCTTTCCCTCGGCTAGCCTAGGGGTGCCTTAGCAGGGTAGTAGCCACGGCGGCTATAGTGAATTCAGCTCAGTGAGTTCAGCTCAGTGAGTTCAGCTCAGTGATCCTGCAAGGCAACCCCTTCACAGCTGGCACGGAGAGAGAGAGTGAGGGACTCGTATGGCCATTCCACAGGGGGTAACTTTATTGCAAAGCACCCAGCGAAGGGGAGCCAGTGACGAGAAATCCCCAAAGTCTGGGGGAAAGTACAGAGGTTTTTATAAGGGTACATAGGTGGGTGTGGGGGGTTACAAACCAATGGGTTCCAACAGATCTACATAAAATCCCTCAAAGAATTGTGGGTCTCCATAACCACAAAGTGTTCTCCTTATCTAGGGGGTCTGGACTTTGTTATTGTGTAATGCTCCTTATCTCTTCAGGAGGCCCGCCTCCCCATCCCAGGGGCCTCCCTCCACGGCAGCGCCGCGGCAGGCCCAACAGATCCCACAACTAACTCCCACAAGGGTTTCTGCCTTGTTAGCCTATTACCCTGATTCCTGCCCATAAACATTTACCATCACCATCATTAAATTCTAGACAACAAAAAGAGTCTCCAACATACTGGCTACTCCACCATCTCTCTTTTCCTGCTTAACCCTTGTGAAGGGCTTATAGACATCCATTGTAGCACTTGAGTTGTGCCTGTAGTCCCACTGTACTTCCATGGTCATAGCCATATCATAGTTTTCCAGCTCCTCCTCTTTGTGGACGATGCTGCATGCATTGGTGTAGATGCACTTCAGCTGGACAGTTAATCCTGCCACCTTCTTTTGGAGTGAGGTTTTCCTATGTGGCAGTTTTCAATCACTTCCGTGGTTTCTAGGACATCAGTAACCCTTGTGTCTTTGCTGCAACATGGATTTCAATCCCCTTCCTCCGCTGAGATGGCAGACTGAAGGACCTCACTATTATACTGTCCCTTAAATACTAACAGGCTGTCCCCAGGCTTATTTCTACCATGCCTCGTTTTAATCCCTTCCCTTTAAATTAGTTTCAAGCTCTTAAAATGAGCCCTGCTAACACCTATGCAAAAATCCTTTTTCTCATCTTTGAGACAGGTGTACCCCATCTATTGCCAGCAGGCCATTGTGTCATGTAAACCAACTATGGATCAAGAAATGCAAAATTTTACTGGTGACACCAGTTATGGAGCTTAGTATTATATTCTGCTTGGTCTTTGATGTTTCTTCTTTCATCCTTCTTTGCTGCTGGAAGGATAGAGGAGAAATTATTTGTGTTCTGATACTGTAACCAGTTGTCCCAAGGACAATATTGTGCATACATTATTTTACATATAGAAATTCTATTTCTGCATAAAAAGTATTCTTGGTTACTTAATTTTAAAATTATCAGATGGTTATATAAAAAGTTACTGCTGTGAGATACTGGAACTTCTTTGTTGGCTCTGTATGACTTCTTATATGGAACTGTCTTTATACTATAATATTAAGGGTGGTAGGATTTTATGTCTGCTAATATTAGTCATGGTGAAGCAGTGATGCTGGTAACACTGTAATGAATTTAGGGGTTGTCGGTAATATATTTTTAATCCTCCAGTCTTTTTCAGTTGTATTTAATGCACTGACTCGTGTGGTATACCAGTAGCAAATTTCTTTTTTTTTTCTTCTGTTGATAAAGGTACCAACTTTTGGGAGTGTTTTATCTATGTATACATAGTTAAACATATTATTATATATATAGATGTATTTCATTATATCTGAAACATAAAAAAGAAACGAGGAGTTCATTCTTTTTTTCCTTTCTGTTACTAAAAGGAGAGTAATCTCACATTTTCTTATTCCTGTTCAGGATGAGATTTTTTGTCTTGTATTCCATAGCAGACCAACACTCCACAAGGACCTGTGTGAGATGTTTCAGATCACTAAAAATTCAGAAGTAGAAGCAGGAAAACTACTCCCTTTCAGAACTAATGATCTACTACCTTATCTGGATGGCCTGTGAAACCACAGTCTTCAAGGAGCATAATCAGTGCTTTCTGCATCTTGTTTTCCCATCTTGCAATATTTAAGTATCTGTTACAAATTTCTCATCAAGATTTACTTACCTCCCTCTAACAGGATAGTTCTTTAATTAAAGTATCTGCTGTGGGAAGGTTGACACCAGTGAATACGGACTGTTGAGGTTTTTTCACCTGTGTTTAAAAGGTGTATGAGAGACCCAGCAGCTTGTCTATTGTGGCAAGGTTTTTGTTTTTACTAGAAGAGAGATGGAGAGGGACTTTTTACAAGGTCATGTAGTGATTAGAGAAGGGGGAGGGGCTTCAAACTGATGGAGTAGGTTAGATTAATTATTGGGAAGAAATTCTTTACTGTGAGGGAGGTGAGGCACAGGAACAGGTTGCCCGGAGAAGCTGTGGATGCTCCATCCCTGGTAATGTTCAAGGCCAGGTTGAACAGGGCTGTGGGCCACTTAATCCAGTGGAAGGTATCCCTGCCCATGACAGAGTGTTGGAATTAGATGGCCTATAATGTCCCTTCCAACCCAAGTTGTTCTGTGATAATACTCTTCTGCCCTTAATGAGCTGGGAAGAGGAAGTGTTGTCTTGGACTTTTTTTTTTGCATAATTTGGTACAGATTAGCAAGAATTCATTCTGAACAGTGATAACTCGTCAGGATTTTGTCTCTGGAGACTTTTTTTTTTTACTCTCCTGAGAGGAAGTCAGGGATACAGGTGTTTCTTTGGGTTAATCATTATTGTGATAAGCAACAAAGTTGGAGAAAATTTTGCAGGTGCTTTTTCCATGATGCTGGATAGTGAAACTACTTTTCGCACCATTACCATATGGCTGTTTTTTCTATTTCTTTCCCCATCTGTATGCCACTACCAAACTGTATAAAAAAAATTCTGTTTGACTATCAAGGGACTGCAAGCTGATTAATTTAATAAATGTGGGTGTAAAAGTACTTAAATATGACCTGGCTACATTCACACATGTTATCTGAAAGGGCTTACGAACACTGCTCTGCCAGCATCTGTTTCAGAGCTCAAAGGTCATTGGTGCAAAGTAACATATTATTTTATATATATATATAAATATATATATATATAAATATATATATATATATATCCTATACATGATAAGAACCTTTGAGAAAGGATTGATTAACTTTACAATTTTGAACTGTATGTGTTATAAATGCAGAGTAATGTAGAAATTAAGATATTTTTGATCACTACAGTTCTCTGAGAGAACTGAACCTGCATAAGCACCAGTTAGTTTTCAAAAACACTAGCTTCATCTTACCTCTCTTTGGAGACTTTGGTACATACACTGTAGCGATTCACTTAGAATATACTTGCATCAACACTGTTAATGTTGCTTAAATTTAGTCTATTATTCTGACTTCCATGTTAAATGTTAGTCTGAATTTCAATACTGTAACTTTTTTAATGGTTGGCCTATTTCTCTGGTAGGTTTTCAATTGTAACTTACTTCTTCTTCAGAAGATGCTGTTTCACAAACAGTCCTCAGTGTAAAATGATCTGGTTTACTGTTAATTTGCTGTTTGCTACATGGGCTCTAATAGAACACGGTAGTTACTTTAGTGTCATAATACCTCTGCTTTCAGAAGGGCAGGCTGCCACTTTTGTGCAGTGTTATGAATAGCACATGAACTGGAGTCTTACTTAAGACAGAGTGTTAGGGACAGTCTTGCCTCTTGCTGTCAAAACTGTACGGTGCTTTAGAGCTGAATAATTGCAATAATGCTGCATGTCTTATTTGTGTGTTTTGCAAGGTTTCTTTCTCTTGCACAGTCTGTAGGCTTTCTCGAATTCAATCACCCTCATAGTACTGTGTCAGCATGGTTTGTAATATGTCAATTTGCAAGAGTCTGCAGTTTTTTCACTTTATGCTTATTTACCACAGTCCTGCCTCAGAGCTGTCTTCACAACTTATTACTGTGACAATTTCTTCTAGTATTTCCTGCTTGTCATAGCTTTTGTTGCTGTAAAAAGCATTGCTACGCTTTTTTTTTTTTTCTCCCTTGCTATATCTACTTTTTGACCCTCCTGGTCAAAGTTGCATTCTTGAGACTCTCCCTTTTTATTGGCACTAAAGGCCTTATTTTCTGTCTTGTTTGTGAACATTGCTAGGAAAATTTCTGCCTGTGGTAGCTATCTGAATTACTGCTTTTTTATTTTTTGGTCTGACCATATCTTGGCACCTAAATGCTCAGCAAGTCTTATTTCAATTTACCTCTGTAGAGACCAGGCCTGGACTCAAAAACAGCACTAGGACATAATCTGCTTTGTTATTCTGTATTTTTGATCAACCCATTGTTTATTCTCTGTTGCATTATGCTCATAATGTGTAGCTGCTAACCTGCTTAAAAGGCAAACATGCTGCCTGGGGCTGATTAGATATTAAATGCCACTGTCCCACTTCAGGGGAAAAAAAAATCCTAGACATCTACTGGAATCTCTTCTCTTACTGGAACTTCTTCATACTTCAGTAATTTTACTTAGTGAAAGTTTAAGATGAGGATTGATATCATTAGGTACACATTGCAAGAAAATAGTCATTCAATCTGACTGCTCTTCATGGTAGAGAACTGCAGTATGCAGTATATATGTTAATTTGCAATTTTTATGTTTCTGCAGATACATGTCCTTCAGTTACTTGTGTTTATGTATTTCCTTGATGCAAATTTGATTGTTTACTGGTCCATTGTTACGCAGTGGTTTAACACGGAAGACCAAAGGAAGCTAAGCCTCTCTGAATAAAAGAGATTGGACCCAGAAAGGTTCGAAATATATCCAAAAAATGTAATTAAAACCGAATGAGGTTAGATGTCAGTGCCAAAAAAATTATTTTATTTTATAGTAAAAGAGGCAAAGAAGAGGGAAGAAAGAGAAAAAGAAGGAAGTGTATGGGGGATGGGGGGAGAGTGACAGGGGTTAGGTGGAAGCATATCACCCATCTGAGGGTCCCAGCCGCATCTCGTTGCTCCCCTCCATCTGCTCTTCTTGGTGTTGAGGGTCCCCTGTTGCCACCGCTACACCCGGAAGAGTAAAGAATTCCATGGATTAAATGCTTACTCTGGCAGGTGGGAATGCCCCAGTGCCTCCCTTGCAAGGTTTGACACTGTCCCTTGCAGCACTGAGGGTCTGTTCCATCATCTTTGGTGCTCTGGTGCGGGGTCTGGGGCCCCTCTGTGGGGACCTCTGATGGGCCATGACCCCCCCTGTGCTGTGGATAAGCTTTTCCCGGGGTGAAGGGGCCCAAGCTGATCTCCTCTGCACAGCAGAGGGTGGGTGATCACTGAGCCTCTGACCAGAGGCTTTTCCAACACACCCCTGAAACCTCTCCTCCCCCACCCTTTGGTGCAGGGTCTGTGTGCAACCTGGCAGCTGATAGCCCTGGCATTAAGGTCTCCACTCCAAAGGTGTTGAGCTTGATTCCTGTGTGAACACATTCTTCCCTGCCCAGACCTGAGTTTACTGTACCTTATCTCCACCAGTGAGCAGTTCAGGGCCTCAGTCAGAAGGCCTGTTCAGGATGTGGTGGTCTTCTCTGCCACTTTTGTAATACAGTTTTACTATAATATGCAAAAGACTTTCATGATAATGTTTAAGTCATAAACTACAACATTTAGTATCCAAGACCCATCAATCTTTCAGAATTCAATTTTGTGTTGATTCACATGGGAATGTAGGATTAGAAATTCATTTTACTGAGTTGTGATGTTATTGCTAACACATTTTATATAATCAGTGTGGCAGTTAGGAATATGGTTTAGTTGTGGACTTGGTAGTGCTGGGTTAACAGTGTGACTTGATGATCTTAAATGTCTTTTTCAAAACCTAAACAATTCTGATTCATTGCTGAAATGCCAGAAACTGTTTGAAATAGCATGTAAAAGTTTATCTGTGGTTCTGACCCAGCCTACTGTCAGCATTCTTATACTACAGTTCGTTGATCCTTAATCTTTTTTTTGGAGTTGTGGACAAATTGATCAGTAGGATCAACTGTTTCCCCAGTGCTTTCAGTTTACTCTAGATTTTGTGCAACCTGATTCAGAAAAAAGCACCTGAGCCTTTTGCTTTTTTGACTTGTTTACAGTGAATTGTTTTTTATGATTATTTTGTTGTAATGCTGTGACTTTTAATGCTGTGGAGGGCAGAAAAATCTTGTCTCTGCTACACTGAAAAAAGGTAATATTCCTATTGTTCAAAATTTGTAGTGTAAAATGCATTAATTTGAAGTATCTAGTAAGTTAAATAAAGCTGAATATAAACTACATGTCATGCTAAGGTTTTTTTAGGCATTGCCTTTGACATCAGCTGTTGACATCAACTTTGATATCAACTATTGGATGGAAGAACAGCTGTTTTTTCAATGGCTAGTTTTAATTCTTTTTGCAGGAATTTTAACTCCCAAGCTTTCTTAGTTCTGACTGTATTTTGAATGGCTCTCTCTAGCATATTTTCTTAAGGGGTGTTGCATGCTATTTCTCATTACAGACGTCTCCACCTCAATAAGAAAGCTACAGACAAACAGCCATACAGCAAGCTTCCCGGTGTTTCACTTCTAAAGCCGTTAAAAGGCGTGGATCCTAACCTGATCAACAATCTAGAAACCTTCTTTGAGCTGGATTATCCTAAAGTATGTATGTTATTTAGTGT
The DNA here is from genome assembly GCA_032173965.1 of Sitta carolinensis. Taxonomy (NCBI): domain Eukaryota; kingdom Metazoa; phylum Chordata; class Aves; order Passeriformes; family Sittidae; genus Sitta; species Sitta carolinensis. The sequence continues at coordinate 55,542,931 of CM063313.1, forward strand.
CGTTTTTTTCCTCCTGTGCCTCAAAAGTCATATGAAAAACTTGGATGGGAGCTATGCTGCTTGATTGTCTTGGATTGTTCTTCCTTCTGTAGAAAACGTGTAGTTACATATTTTTCATGTTTCAAACAAACCTTATTCCTTTTTAAAAAGCTGTCTATTGAAGAACATGTCCGAGGCTTATGGGTGAAGCATACTCTACACTCCACTAAGATTTGCTTAATAATTATTCCTGTATTGTGATGTTTATAGATTTAAGTGTTTCATATTGCTGTAATAGATCACTTGAGAGGCAAGAAATTCTCCTTAGATGACTACTTCTCTGTAAGAGGTCCTCCAATAGAGAACACTTAACTGATAGCCTGAGAGTTTTTGATGGTTCTTACTGATGACTCATCTAATGAGGAGTTGCTCAGTGATGAGACAGTGTACCTCACCAGTTGTTGGTAGGTAGGGTAGTCTCTAAGCCATGTGTAGGTGTTGGGAAGCAAACAGTTCATAAAAGCTCATGTTTACTGTTCAAATTTGTAATACAAATGATAAGAAATATAATTGATACATGTGTCAGGTGCTCTCTTTGCTCTAAAGAGCTTAAAAGAAGTCTGCAAAGGTTTGCTGTATCAATCAGTATTTGAAGTATGCTCCTCTGGATGGGAAAAAGAATACATTTTTTACTGAATTTATGTCTGCTGAAATCTGAAATTTGAAATTTACCTTTAATATAAAAACTCCTCATCTCAATTCTTCTCAAAACTGCATCTGACACTGTTGCTCCAATTCTAAAAGGATTGTGTAAGCTGTACAGCAAGTCTTGTTTGTGTACTCTAACTGAGAGCCTTAAACTGACACCTAAGCAGGCAGGATAAAACAAAAATCCCTAGCACTTGGAACTAATCAGAAATTGGAAACTTTTTCTGTAATGAAGTTTTGGGCCTTTTGAAAAGCTTCAGGCATGAACATATAAATCCTTTCAACTCAAAAAAGTGCAATAGAGTGTGGCTAAGCACATTTTAATGCTTACTTGAGGCATGCTGCGTATGCCAATATTGCCAACAGTGCAAAGAATCTTTAGCAATATCATAAGCTGTTATATGACCTATAATGAACATCAAAACATTATGCAGCTGAAACATTTGACTACAAATAAAACTTGCTTAATAACTCAAAAAAACAGTTGTGTTGGATCTTGCTTTACAAGAGTTCATCTCCATCCTTAGTTCTGAAAACATATGGATAATGATCTTAAAATGTTGCTACACCACACAAATCTGAGTTTCAGATAATAGTAGATAATCATATTTTTTCTAAGGAGAGTGAAAATGCAAGTGTGAATGCTTCAGTTTACTGCAGCACAAATAAGGTAGTATGAGCAAGGTCTCCAAACTGTCTGAAAAATCTTTCTTTAGTTACTGTACAGAACTACTTTAAGAAATTGACCGCAAAAATTAGAACAGTATTGCCTGGTATTCAAAGTTCAGCTGTGCAGTGAAAAATTATTATGAAAGATTAATCTGAAACTTGTTTCCAGTGAAGCTGAATTTAGCCTCCTGTGATAACAATTCTCTTCTGTGATACTCTGTGTGTGAAATACTTTTGTCTTGAATGGAATCCAGTTATACCATCTCAAAACTGTAGGACTTGCACATAGTATTTTTATCAGTGAAGAGCTCTCACCTACTGTGCATATTGTAATTTTGCAAAAATTTTTTTATTCATTTTAAATTCAAATGAACCTGGTGGTAATGTTTATGTAGATAAGCATCTTTTTATTTGTACTGCTTTTGTCATACATTTTCTAATTTTTTACTTGCCTACTGTATGAAAAGGTGATTTGTTTTGAATTTTTCTCTTTTCAAATATTGGAGTCTAAAATGCCTGGTTTACTTCTGGTTGGATTTCTTGGAGAATATGGATATAGAACTGTCATTGCTGCTGTGGATTGAAGATTAATTATATAAGGACTTGGAAAACCAGTTTTATTTTAGAAATTTAATTTAATGTGCAGTAAGAAACTAATTTCTTCAGTTGTTTATTTCTGTGGTGTTCATACTGTCAGGATTCTGTTATGATGAGAGGACCTGTCTGCTTAATGAAACAACTCTTTTAAAATCCATTTTCCATGCTTTAAGATGGTAGAAATCAAACACTGCATGCTCCTTAGCCAAATTGACTTTTGAGTTTGTATTCTGAGAGGTACAGATATTTGCCTGATAGTTTGTAGTGCTAGACCAAATCTTAATTCCCATATAAATGATTTTAAATTTCCCCAATATTCTGAATATATATATATATATATATATAATATTATATATATACTTAATATCTACTGTTGTATGTAATACCCCTTACCGAACAAGAACATCAGAAATTTTCATCATAGAGCCAATAGTGAGCTTTCAAAATTCAGATTATTTTCACTAAACTATTTAAGAAAAAACTAAGTTTAGTGAGGTGATAAAACAGTATAAGGGAGAATAAGAACTGTTTTGATTGCTAGTTGGGATTCTTATTTACTGCAGCTACTGCAGATGCGGTCCAAGAAAATTGTTTGTTGTTGTGAGTGAATTTTTCAGTCTTGGGCTGTAAAAATGGCTTCTGTGTATCTTGATCAGGAATTTCCATTTTCTATATTTTAGTCTTTTTATTGAAGCTTTAATAACTCTAATTTTACCAAGCTAAGTGAGAAGTATTCAACAAATATATCAGGTGAGAAGTTTTTAAAAATTTGCTGTTCCTGCAAAAACAGAAATACCTTTATCAAAGCTCTCTCAGTGTTGAGTGATTCTTATTTCTTCACCCACTATCACTAGCTTGTGTAAGCATGTAGAAGCTACAGTTTTCCCTTACCATTTATTGTTTTTTCAACCATTTCTCTATTAAGAAGAAAATACAGATATGTTACATATGCATATTCCTGAGTTTTGTTGTACAATTAAGTGTACACTTGTACATCTGTTGATTGTCTTCCAGATCTGTTCTGCGTATGTGTCTGTAAAGTAAAGGAATGGAAAATACAGTTCAGAGGAATGCAGTCATAGTGTATCATAACCTCGTTCTTTAATACTTCAGGTGCTGTCATTTCATTGAATATAATACTGGATTTGCATATGTGCACAAAAGTGGAAGTGGAAACAAAAATTTTACCTTGTACACCAGAACATCTTATTTCATGACTAATAGAAATCTTTCAATAACAGCAGAAGTAATGTTCATCAGTAAAAGGGTTCATTGAGATACGGCCTTAGTTAATTTTCCACAAGTACTTAGCTGTGCATTAAAAAACTAGATTTAGCTGTAAAACTCACTTAGCTGTAAAACAACTCCTTTGTTTTTAATTCTGTAACAGCACTCTTTTGTTTTTGGTTTACTACGCTATTAAGGTTTATTTCTCAGACATATGAATATTAGCTGTATGTATGTAAATATATATGTGAGTGTATACATTTCTGTTTTTACTAGTATGAAGTACTACTCTGTGTACAAGATCATGATGATCCAGCTATTGATGTGTGCAAAAAGCTCCTTGGCAAATACCCAAATGTTGATGCTAGACTGTTTATAGGTAAGCAGTGAAACTTCAAGGTGGGACTCTGACTGTAAAATGATAGGTCTTCAACTCTGTATAGAATACTCTATATGAAGTTGAAGACTCCATATGTATATGGACTTAAAGAAATAAACAGTTGTCTTGTTCAGCCCACGTTGGTTCTGCAGCTTAATCGCCAGTTTGAGGTGAAAAATAAATTTATAGTCACAGTCTGTGACATCGGTCCAAGAAAACTTTAAGAAGAATGATCTGGGTAACCACATGCAATTTTTCCTCCCTATTACAAAATAACAGTTTAAATTCTGTCTTTGTGCTGAACTAAATATGCAGAAAGTGACTCAGAGCTGTGCCTGTATTTGAGCTTGAGGTCCTGCAGCAGTCCTTTTTCATCTGCTTAAGCTGTATGGCTCTTTCTTCGCTTTGTGTTTAAATTAGTGGAGGAAAGGGGTATTAGAACAAGGTGGTAAAATATAGTTGCTTTTTTTTCTCTGATATAAAACAAACTTGACCATATCTGTCAGCTGGATGTAAAGGAATGCGTCTCATTTTATTCTGTTCCTTTTTTGTTTTTCTGATTAAATTACCACAGAATACAATCTTCATAATCATAGTTTTAAAAAATAAGAGATGAATAATGTTTACCCTAAAAGAATGTAGTAATAAGCTTTATAATTCTACTGCTCCTTTAACAACATTAATCTTGCTACCCTGCCCTTTTAAGGAAGCATTTGAATATTTTTTTCAAATTAAAAAATATAGAAGTGAAAGTATAATTAAATTGTAAATATTTTGTATAAAATGGTCTTTAAGACTCAGTGGGTAAACATTTACTCTTCTTCAGTTCATATATTTAAATATTTTGGGTATTGATTCTGAATTCCAAAAACTCCGCATACATTAATTTTGTATGATTTCTGTATTTTTTAGGTGGCAAAAAGGTTGGCATCAACCCCAAGATTAATAACTTAATGCCTGGCTATGAAGTTGCAAAATATGATCTCATATGGATTTGTGATAGCGGAATCAGAGGTGTGTATGTGCTAACTGTTAAACTGTGCGTATTCACCATAAGCAAGCAGATTTTGAAGACTGTTTTAATGGACAATATAAGCAGAAATTAAAATTAAAATTCTGAAAAAAAATTTTTGTGGAATAAAAGATTAACCTCTAATTAAAGGAGAAACTACTTTTAAAAATACTATTCAGGCTGTTTCCATGTTATTTGTTGTTGATCATAATAATTATTAATCACTAATATTATTTTTCTGAAACCATTCGTACAGTATGCATCAAAGCATAGGTACTCTTGATACTGGTAATAAAATCAGAATTAGTATCTTGCTACAGTAGTCTGCTAATGACAGAGTTGCTTCATCAAGTGTCGTTTTTTTCATTTTGTCACTTAGTAACACCAGACACCCTAACAGATATGGCCAATCAAATGACTGAAAAAGTGGGCTTGGTCCATGGGCTTCCCTATGTTGCAGACAGACAGGGTTTTGCTGCTACCCTTGAACAGGTGAGTGCCATTTTGTAGGGGGGGAAATTTTGTTTGATTCTTTTTTGCTTGCTAAACCTTGCTGAGTGAAAGCTGTATTGTGCTTCTTGTACTTTGTGCGCGAGAAAATGTTTATTTTTAGCTGCAGTCACACTTCAAACTTAGGGTAACTGGGACAACTTCTAAATGCTCAGAAAATCCTCTGTGTTCCTCTCTCCTTGAGTCAATATTTGACACAGTATGAACAATAGAGACTACAAGGATACACATTTTGGATTTTATATTTAAAATTATTAAAAAGCTGAAGAATTGAACTGACAAATGCTTTCTAGTGCTTGGTCAGAAAGGACTAATTATTTCTATTTGGTATCTGAAAAGGCACACTAAAATGGCCATGACGAGTCAAAGCTAAGTCCAGCTCATGCAATATCTTATTTCCAGCAGGATTTACAAGCAGAGCCTTTGAGGACAGTAGAGCAAAAGCAAGGCTTATATCCTATTTTCCTGTGATACTGCCTCATTGTTATGCAATTTTCAGCTGAGAGACTGTCTGAGCAGGAAGCAGACTTGTATGTTTACTAATCTTTGATATAAAAGTATTTTAGTAAGAGCAGATTTCTTAAATGAACTTTTCCATTCTTTTTTTGAGTCCATAGAAATTTTTAACACCTATGATTTTCCTTACCAAGAAGTTGCGTAGATCTCTTTGTTACAGAATCTACATCTGGCATACTCTGACTCTTGTTCTGTAATGTTATTTCATATCTCATAATAATTGTAGTGAAAGAGAAAATGAAAAGTTGATTCCTATCCACCATCTTCATATTACTCATTCTGTCCTATTCTCTCCTCTCCTCTTTCTCAGTAAGTTCTTTTTGGTAGAAAGAAGAGGTTGAGTTTGCTTTTTTTGTTCCTTGTGTATCAAGGCATGGAATTTATTGAATTTTTATTTGGAGCTGGCGTATGTAAGGCATTTTGGCCCCAAGGCTAAATAGGGATGAAAGACAGAAATGTGAGAGATGAAAGTGCAGTAAAATTCAGTACTCCATCATAGATTGCTCTAAATGAGGGATGCTTTTGTGCTGATTTTTTTCTTTCTTTTTTTTTTTTCCTTTTTTTATGATACAAAGTCTGAATTTTCTCTTACAAGAGAAAAACAGAGACCTATAGCACAAATTTCCTAGTGCTACTCTTTGTGAAAGCACGAATTATAACTCTTGCTTCTGTATTCCTGGAAGAGCTTTTTGCCTGCTGATCCAGTATACTGCAAGATGAGTATGCCTTTTCTTAAATGAGTTATTGTACCAATGTGAAGGCAGTCTACACTAAAAAATAGTGAGGGGCACTAGCACTCATTCCTTCTCTTGTTTTATAGGTCGTTCCTATTCTTAAATTACTGAATCTTGTAAAACGGTTTGCTCACAATCTGTGTTTTTTCTTTACTATTTTTGTTTGCAGGTGTGGTAAGTAAACAAATCTCCCATGCTTCCGTAGAATCATATAGTAAGTTTCTAAGAACATGTATGCAGGAATGCAGTGGATTTTCACAAGAGGAAGAAGAGCACGTCTGTCAGTTATCACCACATAATATATTAATTTTAGTGATTAGTCTATTACTTAATGGATTTTTAATACATATATTCCCTGAGAAAAACCTCAGTAAATTAGAAATTAACTACAAAAGGAAGTGCAGTAGTTCAATGTGTGGATTTAAAACCTACATATATATCTGAAAAAACACAGCCAATATCACCAATAGATTTCTCAGATTTGGTGATACACTAGGTTTTTAGAATGGTACTGAATGTCTTTCCAAATACACTGTCATGATTGGCCACATTTAGTGTTTTTTGTCCTCTGTATGTTTTCAGAAGAAAAAGTTGTCAGTGTAGTACTTAGGTACAGAGTTTTAAATGCCTTTTGTTCTTTTGACAGGTCTATTTTGGAACTTCACATCCAAGGTCATATATTTCAGCCAACTTAACTGGCTTTAAGTGCGTAACAGGAATGTCATGCTTGATGCGGAAGGATGTCTTGGACCAAGCTGGTGGACTCATAGCTTTTGCACAGTATATTGCTGAAGATTACTTTATGGCCAAAGCTATAGCTGACCGGTAAGATGACTCTGAAGTAAGCTTAATGCTTTAAGTGTAGTTGAAATTTTTTTTTTTTTTGGTTTGGTTTTGTAGTTTGTTTGTTTGTTTGTTTGTTTTTAAACACATGACACATACTGTAAGTATAGGTGTTCAGATCAGCTTCATATATATATATATATATATATATCAAACATGTTAATGACATGTGCTTTTAGTCCTATCAGTATAAATCTTTTAGAAATAATTAAGCCATATCATTGTCAATTCCATTAGGGAAAAGAACTTGGTTTAAGTATTTGGTTTTTTCCAAAGAAGAGTCTTGATAAAATACTTTTTTTTTTTTGCCTATACCCATTGTAATAATAGGGCACATATGCCAAAGAAACTTATCAAGACTAATAAAATTCTTGTGTGTTTGTTATCTAATTGTTTTTTGCCTCTCTTATTTGCACATTTTTATAGTAACAAATTCCTTTTTCAGGGGATGGAAGTTTGCAATGGCCACACAAGTTGCAATGCAAAACTCTGGTTCATATTCTATTTCTCAGTTTCAGTCCAGAATGATCAGGTAAGGTTTTGATCTTTACTTCCTCTCCCACCCATCCCTCCCCCCTTCTTCTGATGGGGATGACCTGATAATGAGGGGGAGTACATTTTCGAAGCTAATTTGATCTAATGCCCAGTGTGCTGAAGTTCAGTGCACAGCTTGATGCATGCTTCTTTGTTAGTGCCAGGGGAGAGGCACTGGCTTTCCACAGAAGAATGACTATTACAAATATTAAAAAAAAAAAATTAAAATGTCCCTGCCCTTAGTACCTTTTGAATGCTATCCATAGCATCTTTGAAAGGAGGTTTTTTGCAGTTTTTTATTTGGAGGTGTTAATTACATGAGATTAGCATTTTAGAAAATACATGATGGCCCATTTGGTGAGGTGGGGGAGGATGAGGTACTGAATAATGTAAACTCAAAATTTATTTGTCTTTTCTAGATGGGCCAAACTACGAATTAATATGTTGCCTGCCACAATAATTTGTGAACCAATCTCGGAGTGCTTTGTTGCCAGTCTAGTTATTGGATGGGCAGCTCATCACGTGTTTAGATGGGATATAATGGTATTTTTCATGTGTCACTGCTTGGCATGGTTTATATTTGACTACATTCAACTAAAAGGTGTTCAGGTATGTAATTTTATTTTCCAGGAGGTTACTAAGATTATTATTGCCATTGACTTTAGCAAAAAGCTAAGCTTAATTACAACCATAAAATAACTCTCTTGACAGTCAGGAAATAACAGGTCCAATCCTGTTACTTGTCAGTCTTCCAGCTTCAGTTATAATATCATGAAAAGGAAGAAGAGGTTTTGGTTGTAATTTTGTATTCTACAAAATTCTGCACTTGCCTCTGACAAGGCTCTGTGAGTTTATCTGTCCTCTTAATTAATATTCATGTTTAAAATGAGCTCTACATAGGCATATGCAGAAATTTTAAGCTCTTTTGACAGTACAAGAACAGAAGCTTTGTGGGATTTTATTTTGTGGGGGCGTTTTATTATTTTATTTTAGTTGTCACTTTGTCTTATATGTGTTGAGGTGTATGTGTACTCATACGTACATTTTTCACTTCATTTTGTTAATAATGGGCAAGGAGAACAGCTTTAACCTACTTCCAAGTCCTCATAAAACTTAATATTGAAAAGTGGCACAAATGAAAACAGCATTTATTCTTCTAATGCTGTAGAAAATATTTAATATATGTAATTGTGTCTTGAACAAAAAAATATTCTTGGGTTTTAATGAAGGATGCTATTGATATATAAATCTGCATACTAACCTTTATAAAACTTCTAAAAAGGTTTTAAATTACTTTAAAATTTCTCTTGAATTGTCAGTGTGATTAAATACCTTGTATTTTATTATTTCTAGGGTGGTGCTTTGTGTTTTTCAAAACTTGATTATGCAGTAGCTTGGTTCATCAGAGAATCCATGACAATTTATATTTTCCTATCTGCGTTGTGGGACCCCACTATTAGCTGGAGGACAGGGCGCTACAGATTACGTTGTGGAGGCACTGCAGAAGAAATTATTGATGTATAGCCACATTTGTAACTGTGAATGTCAAAAAGAGAAGGGGGAAAGAAAAGTATTAAAAGTTGTTTATATACTTCCAAGAAAATCTACCTTCAGTAGTTTTATTACTCGTATGTTTGGTATCTGTTCTTAAATTTATTTTTGCATGGCACTTGCATCTGTGAAAATACATCTGTGGTCTTGGCCAAGTTGTACCTTCCTCCTGTGTACAAATAAAAATAGGGAGAATTGGTCCTGACATCTGCTTTCTATTTAAATGCTCTGCAGTAGACTTTTTTTTTAAAAATGTCCTCCGGGATATGAACAGCTTCTTACTCCTTGGTGTGCTATGCTAGCAAATTTAGGGTTCACATAGCTATTTTCCAACTGGATTACACAAGGCTGTAACTAATGAAATCACAGAAGTACAGCCGATTTTTGTTTTATCCCACTAAATTGAGCTAGTAATGGGACCTTGGGAAAGAAGCTCTGAAATGTTTTATGCCTACCTCTTGCAGTTACTGCAGAACAATATGAATAGAAAGACTAAACCGCTTTGCAAAAACAAACTAAAGTAAACCTGTAGTCTTGTGTTTATATGTATATAGAGAATATTTTAATCATTGCAGTAACCAAAAGTGGACTGAGTTTGATAAGATTGAGTTGGAAGGATTTTCTGGTCAGGATTATGGGCATCTTTTGTCCAAGCCTGATGTGGTTCTGTCTTGAACCTTGTTAAGCACTGTGCTGTAACTAGCCAAGGTGATCCCTGAGCACTTCCATCCTTTTATAAGGGGTATTTGTTTTTCCCTATGAGTGAGTGCTTTCATGGTGGGGGGTGGGGGGTTGTTGGGTGTGTGTGTGGAGGGAGTAGAAGGGAGCAGAAATACATTTCAGAAACATTTCACACGAGCTATTTTCTTACACAATGTCTTAAGAATGTAATTTCATGATGCAGGTATTTAATATCTTTGTAAAGTGAACATACATACCTATACTAGTCATAATTAAGTATTCAATTGCAGTAGGTATTGTGAATATATTAAAGGGCCGGTGAGTTTGCTGTTACTGATTAAAACTGTAGTCTTAATTTAGATATCAAACTAAGTTTACTCTTGGCTGTTTGCCTGTTAGTCTAGCCTTTAAATTGGACTTCTGTATTCCAGTGGTATGACTAAAAGGACTAGATTATAATGCATGCCATGGTTTTCCTCTCTCTGTTCCCTGTGACTTGATTTTCAACCTCATTGTGAAATTTCCTAATTTGTGGTGAACTGGACTTGTTTTCTTTGAACACTTTTTAATGACAAAAAACACAGCAAAGCTAGAAAAGACTGTTGCATAAGCCTTTTGTTTTCATAATTGTATTTGTGCTGCTTTACTTTTTTTCGTATGGAATAGCATATTGTCACCATGAACATGAACTGCTAATTACAAGGTTATGTCAACAAAGCAGCTTTAAAAGTTGGATGATGATGTGTAGCATATTAGCAATAATGACATGTATTTATAAAAATGAACTTTCTACCTTACTGAGCCAATCCCTTACCCATCATATGCTACACAAGTGTAATGTGTAGGTATGTGTTGTAAACATACTCTGGGCCAAGATGCTTCATCCACCTTAATATCTCTTTTGCCTTATGGTAACATGGAACTTTTTTAATGGGCATTTCTGTACAAATGTCCTAGGGTGATGTTTGTACCCCCATTTGTGTGTTCTGCTACGTAGGATGTTATGTTCTGTGCCTGTGAGACTGGCTCTGAAGGACAAATGTTTTGTTTTGGTTCTGTTATCAGCCTGCTCCCCCACGGCTGGCGGACACAGAACGGGGCAGTACATAGTGTGGCTTTTGGTTTTTGCTGGGCTCTTTTTTGTTTGGCTCTAGCTCTGGCTTCTGCTTTTGCTCCTGCTTTGCTTTGCTCTTGCTTTGTTTTTTTCCCTTTTTCCTTTCTTGTAACTACTGGGACCTGCTCCGGGCTGGCACCTGAGAACACCTTGTGGCCGGTGCAGCCATCCCCAGCGCCGGAGGGAGTGACAGCAGAGCGACCACCCCAAGAGAGACTCGCTGAATTTGTCATCTTTCTCAGAGCGGTGAAAGAGTGTTGTCATCTGCTATTGTTCATTTGGTGTGCTGGGGGTGCTGTGCCTGTTAAATAAACAGGTTCTTTCCACTTCTCTCCGAGGAATCATTCCCGAACCGGCCGGGGGGAGGGGCCGTGTGGGTTTGCTCTCGAGAGGGGTCCCCTTTGGAGGTTTCCTCACAGATTTGCCCTGAACTAGGACAACAAACAAAGGCTTGTGATGCATGCTTCATTCTTTTCATGTGAATCAGGAAGAAGCACTTTTCCTGAGGAGAGTTTTACACTGAAACCTAGTCTAGTTGTGACCCACAAAAACATTCTTTTTTTAATACTGCGTTTGACATAGTTGAATTTTACTGACAATGTTTGTATCTTCATTTGTTTCATGAAGTTTGATGCCATTCATTGCACTGCTAAAGTGAAGCTTAGCTTGTTACTTAGCTTTATGCTGATTTCTATGCAGGCAATGGAACAGAACCAAAAAAAAACCAAACAAACAAAAAAAAAAGAAACAAAAACACCAAAAAAACAAAAAAAAAGGCTGAACAGACTTCCATTTAAAAAACTAGGTGGGGATAATTGTTTAACAGGTGCTTTGGTATTAGTAGAGCCATCTTTGGCTATGAAAAATAAAGCTTCACTTAAGCAAACCGTTTCATTTGAGTGTTGTTTGGTTGATGATGAAATGTAAACCAACAGTGTCAAAAGTTGTAGACAATGCTGCAACAGAACTTTAAAAAGTTATAAACATCTAATGTAAAGTTATGTTGACCTACAGCTGTGTAGAATACACCATGTTTATTTAAAATAATTGTCTTGTTTTTTCCTTTATTTAAAAATAAATTTTGAATACAATCTGTTTGAAGTACTTTTTTCCATTCTTCAGTGATGCTATAATGTGACAGCTTTATGTGTTTATGGCAGTTTTGTTAGATTGTATTTCTAATTAATCTTCACAGCAGTACAGGGATGTACCTTTTGAGTTTTTCTACAACTACACCATCTCTTTTGGATTTTATATTTGACTGAAATTAACTCACATGTGCTACACTGATTTTAGTTATAATTAATTTTTAGAACAACTTCAGTGTACAAAAATTTTACAGGTGAACATCATATTTCCATATCTGTTATAACTAACATAGATTCAGACTTTAGTGATGATGCCTTTGCCACAAAACATGTTGACATTGAGATGTAATGTTGATCCTTTGCTTTCATGTACAATAACTCTGAAGCACTCTGAACTTGCTCTGCCATCTAACTTGACTTTTGTTTGTCTCTTCCCTACCATTTATGAAGATCATGTGAAACTTAGTAAGAGACTGTTTATGAAAGAGTTGTTGGAATCCTGCATGCATGGCATAAACACCGCTGGAATCACTTGAAAACTATTTATAGAAACTTAGATGTTCCTGAATTTTGTGCTCAGTACATTTGCAACCATACAGCACAATACTTAAATCCTCTTTCTTCAGTCCTTTTATTACTTTCCTGCCTACTGTTAAATGATGTCATTTTGTTCTGTGCTTTCAGTTAAAGTCTTTCTTCTTTGAATTACTTCTGCCACTCTCCTGTTCTCCTGCTGTGTGCTGACTACCTGCATTTCCTCTCAAGTCTGTTTTGACTGCTGGAAAGGCTTGTCTCTAACCTGTTTTCACAAATCACTTCTGGAAGCTGTTTCATTCCTCTTAAAAGCTTTTAAGCCTGACACCTAATTTCTGATCATCTCATTTTAGGGTGGGTTTGAACTCCAGTTTTTCTTGGATTGAACTGGTTCCCTAATAGCTCTGATACTGATGATGGCTGTTGAGGCTAAGGAAGACTAAAATTTAGTATGGGAATATATACACTTCTAATAGTGTTTTAATAGTTATACAAGAATATTTCAGCTTCTATAATGTCTATGCTTGTATTAATAACACTTAGAAGAGAGAATGGCACTGAATAGAATGGCAATAATTTCAAATTTAATTCATCTTTTGGGTCTGAGAATGTATTAGTTCTGAACTAAGGAGCAGATTATACTGAATGGTTTACTACTTAGATATTCAGCGTGAATGCACAGGTTTACATAATGTTTTTCTTACCTCCTAAACTAAACTCTGTGTCATAGGCAGTACTTAGTATTGTAATGCAGTTATTTGGGTAGATGAGAATTTCCCTCCACAAAGTCATCTCTGCTTTTATGTTGGAATATATGCAAGTTCTTATGTTAGTGTTGTAAAACTGCACGGTAGTTGAAATTGGGGTCCTGGGATGTGCTTTTAACAAAAAAAATAAAACAAAACATAAAAACAAACCAGCCCAAAACACAACAAACAAACAAACAAGAAAACCCCACCAAAAAAACCAAACCAAACCAAAACCCACCACAACCAAAGAAACCACCACCCAGAGCCAAACCCTGCTGACTTTGTGCATCCTGTTAATTCTGAGACTTTAGAGTTGGGCTGCTTGAAAGGTTATTACCTGGTCTGCACTGCACAAATCAATTTCAATTGCCAGCTATCAGACAATTGAGAATAAGTTAAAATTCTTGAGGTTAAATTCACTACGTTCTGCTTTTGTTTATGTGGCATGTCCCTAACTGCTTCTTTGTAGCAGTTTCTAAGGACAGGTGGCTATAATTTTTCAATTTTGAGTCCTACCTGGAATCAGTGTCCATCCAACATTAAGCATAAGCATACCAGCCAGTCTTGTGGTTACTAAGGCTTTGCTGATGTTCAGCTGTAACGTTGCATGGTTGTGACCAGGAGGTTTCCTTTTCAAAGGCAGTTCTAGGTTAGTGTCCTGCAAATGTTCAAATTATGCTGAAGCCCTACAGAGTATATCTAAAAGGAAAAGTGTCTAACACCCCTTTTAAGTGGAAGATGTTTGTGCTTCTTCACACTTACCTGAGGTTAAAATAACTAGCCATCTTAATTCTGTAACGCAAGTGACTGTAGAAAGTAAAGTATTCTTCTAATGTTTTCCAACACAGCTTTTGGAATGCTTTATTTCTTGAATTCTCATCAGATCAAGAGTGGACTGATGCTTAAGTATGGTTTGTGCTTCTGGGAAGAATATGCTTCTTCTAGATCTGAATCAGATCTTGATTTTTTGCCTAGTTGTTGATGTGACTGCAGATACTCAAGTAAGAAACGCAGACAAGGGAGCGCTGCACTGGAAGTTTATGGATTGCTGCTTCTTTCTGTCTCATTTCTCCACACATTCCCCCAACATTTTTTCCGAGTTTCAGACAGGAAGGGAGGGCCTCAGCCAAAAAGCACATGTGCCAGCTGGAACTAATGGCCGTTTTATGTGTAGCCAATTTGTGGGTGAATGGGAGAGGTCAGGCTCATGTGCCTTTGCAGGAAGCCGGTAAATTCACTGGGAGCACAAAGCAGGAGCTGTCAAAAGAAATTTTTTCACTGGGCTTTGACATGAAATGAATTATTATTCTTGACTTTGTCTTTGCATCCTCTGGGCCTGTGTTAAACGAATATCTGCTCACAGGGTGCAAGTGAGCTCAAGCCAATTTAAACTTCTGCTAGCCTTCCCCCTGCCTTTACTGTATGATGAATAGCTTTTCTTCTTTTAAGGCCTGCCTGGTGCCTGGAAGACTGTATTTTTACATGTTGAACAGTAACTTATTTTTGGTGGCAATAACTTCATGTTTTCTCTAATACCAAAATACTGGGAGAGGTGCTGAGACAACAGCAGGTATGTAGAGTACAACATGTAAAATGTTGTAACACATTCAAACGTGACTCTCTTAACCCTATATAAATGAGAAAATAGAAAGAAACTATGAAGACTTTGGGGGAATCTCTACATATGATTTTTGGCTTTCTATTGCATGTACACATACTACATAGGTAAAGGTATATGTGCATGCACTTTTATGTTAATTTTTGTGAACTTTTATATAGAGATATGTACTAATGCCAAAATAAAACCTTGTAAGAAGCCTTGAATTTGACAAACCTATTCTTTCTGTAAGTGGACCATACAGGTAAATTAGTGATTTGATAGTATAAAAGGCCAGCAGGACAAAGTTAAATAAATCATGACCCACTGGATCTAGTATCCAGTTCCATTTCACATCTCAGCAAGCAGACAGAGGAAACCTGTCATTTTCTTTCTGGACTTTTTACTTATAAGCTCAAACAATGTTTGATCTGTCTAGACTTTTGCCTCTTCTACTAAGAATTGATGAACTCTGCTTCCTTAGCTGGCAGCCCCCCAGATTTGAGCAAGGCAAGGCACAAACTTTTGTTACTTGCCTCCTCTACTTAGTTTCATTGGCTTCTGCTCCTCCCTTTTGGGGAAACTGTTTTGTTCCTGAGGGTGTTTTATAAAAGAGTTTTCCCAAGGAGAGAAACGTGTAAAGGAGAAATAACAGCAATGAGAGGTAGAACTAGTGAACACAGTGTTAAATTTGCTTGTGACTAATGCTTCAGAATCATGGGCAAATCTGGCCACTTTTGCAATGTATTAGGTAACAAGGAAGAATAAAAGAGGTGAAATTTCAGAGAGACTGTTTAAATTTTAAGAGTCCTTGCTCAGAAAGAGGCTGGAGACCTCTGAGATATTCCTGAAGGCTAGATATCTAGATTAAGCCTGATTCCATTAATTTTACAGGGCTTTCAGCATTATCTGTGTAAGGGTTATGTTGTTTGGCTGGAAAAGGAGGAAAGTATTTCATCAGATATTGCAGGCCACTCTGCAATGCATGACAACTTGCACGTGTTATCTCTGGACTACAGACCTCTCAAAGGCTGCCTTTTTTTGGCGTCCTATGTCCTGAGGCATTCAGCTTGCCCTCCTACAAGGATTCATAGGGACAAATTGTCACTCTTGGGCCATTGGCTGAGCAGCGAGGGAGCTCCAGCTGGAGCAGGCAGGTTTGGAATTTCCCCATGTTTGGGAATGTGTGCAGCCACAGACTATTTGAGATGAGAATGTTAACTCTTAGATGGTGTGGTATGGTGATGACTGTACCATGAGGGGTCTCTTCTGAGGCTGTGGGGTCTAAAAACAGACAGCATGTCTAGAAGGGAAAAGACATGTTAGGAGTGTTGCTCTGTGAGTACTTGTCTTTGTTTGGAAGACAGGTATCTGCTAAGGACAAACAGGATCCTCTCCTGAAATGGAGAATGCCAAACTCCTCTCTCTGAGTTGTTATAATTTTAGAATTAAGGGGCTCTCAGGCAAAGATGTGAGGATATGGATAACAGTTCTTTACTTGTGTTCAACAAGGCAAAACAGAACAACAATAACTATGAGATGAACAGCAGACAGAACCAGGGAAACAGACCCAGTTTTCTCTGCCGCTGGCACCCTTTCCCCGTTGGTGCAGTTCCCAACACAGGCAGCTGTGGTGCAGTCCCGGGATGCTGGAGATGGATCAGGAGCTCCCCGGCGGTGGCTGGAGCTGCAGCACGAGTCCCGGCAGGCAGGGGGTGCGGGCTGAGGCGTGGAGAACACTCGGAGCAGGAGCCAAGGAACAGCGAGGGGGGCAGGAACTGCAGCGGCTCCCGGCCAGGCAGACAGGGGCAGGGTCAGGATTGCCGGGGCACACACGGAGAGACCGTGGCAGGAAACCCCAAACTCCACTCCAGTGGGGCCAGTGAAGGAAAAATCTCCCCCAAAGTCTGGAAACCACAGCCTGCTGTTTATTGTCCTGACAAGCACCCCTCCCAAAAAGAAGTGAAGTCCACATGCTCCTCCTCTCTCTCCACCTCAGCCACTTCTTTTGTCTTTCTTAACTATCCATAAGTGCCCAGTGATCAGTTCCCTGGCAACTTAAGGGAAAAAAATTCTACAAGAGGACCCAACTCCCAACAGTACTACATGGGTGGTATGAACTAGGAGCCCTCTTACTGGAGCTTAAAATCTCGGGCTTAAAATGTTGGTGTGTTTCAGGCATCCTTCTGCAATGAAAAGTGCACGTGAGTGTGAAGCGTACTTTGTCTGTGTGCAGACTGACACAAACAATGATCTCATCACAGTATGTCAGCAGTACACCAGCTCTGCTAGGAGCCAGCAGTCATATTTGACATATCTTTATGTGTGTACATAAAAACAATCTTTCTTCAGCCAGAATATAACTGCATAATATTTTCGTGCTTTGCCCGTTGAACAGATTGCTTTTCAATGCAACAGGTGATGACTAAAGAAATTATTTCATTTAGTTTAAAAACACAACTGAAATGAACATCAGAAGTAAAATTTGGCATTTCTCGATTTCTGTCCAGTGATTAACAAAGAAGCTGATGAATTTTTGCCTCAGGCAGTCTGTTACTGTTCAACAGTGGACTCATTTTTTATGAACACATAAAGTCATAAACCAAGTCTATACAGCGGGAAGGACTGCGCTTGTCCATAGAGTCTGTCTCAAGGCTGGTTTTTGTGGGGTCACAGCAGAGTAGCCCATGGCCAGCAGTAGACTTATGCCGAGAGCCATGTACCCATTGGGTTTTCAATGTCAAAATGCTACAGGTATGCAGAGGAAAGTGCCCTTCAAGTCCTTCAAATGTCTGGCATGAGTTGTGATAGCTGTTTTGCAGGATCACAAAAGCCGGTTTTCTCGCCACAAAATTATGCTATTTTGCGTTGCATAAGTAGGTAGCATTTCCTGCTGTTATTTCAAGCTTAAACATAGATTATATGCTAAAGGAAAGTATTTTAGAGAATAAAGGAGCCCTTTTTACTAAAAGGGCTTTAGTAAATAAAAGTTTTAGCCTTTGTTTCCTTCTCTAAAATCCAGTAGATTTCCCTCTAAAAAAGCACCATAGACTTTGTCTAATTTATAACTCCCAGAATCATGGTGTATTTTTCCCTGTGTAAGCTGTGAAACGTTTTGAGCTTCCTAATCCTCAGGAAGCTGATGTTGTCATAAATAGTCTTGACACAGTTTTCTTCACTTTTCTAGGTGGGAGATGGCAAGTGTCTGAAGGGACTGAAGCTCTATGATTTCAGTGCTCTGCTGCCTTCATCTGGTTTGCACTACAGCCACTTCTGATGTCCACTGTACCTGTGAGAGCCATTTGCTCTCAAATGTACGGCATCAGTAGATAGAAGTGTTTCCTTCTGTTAAGAGAAATTTACCATCTCCTCCCTTCTGTTAGCAACGTGTGAGAATTAGAGAGCACTAAAGGGCATATTAAGTTCCGGGCCGGAGAACCTTATCTCATGTACCACAGTGTGCAGATGGTGTGTCTGATACACTGGTGCTTGGCAGTCACTTTTTTGGGAACTGGTTCCTGCCAAGGTGGTAATAAAAGAGGGGAAAAAATCGTATTTGCTTAGCACTTATTTAAAGAAAAAGACATTGCTTGAAAAGTCTTGCTGTAGGACTCCTGTTAAAAACAGTCATTGCTACACATCTCCTAAACAATGTTTCCAGTTTCTGGGCTCTTCTGCATACTTAGCTGAAACCTGTTGTTTTGCAGGGAGAAAGGGGCATCACTACCCACTCGAGTTTGATCAGATCAACTAAATCACAGACATCCATTTTCCTTTGTGTGCCCATCCGATAGATCCTTAAGGTTTTTTCCTCTATGGTATACTTAAGTCTTTTTGTGACAAGCTCACTTTGTGTAGTTACCATCTCTGTGTCCTTTGGAAGTACTCTACAGATATCCACAAGTCCACAGGCAACAAATCAGAAGTCACTAAGAAAACTTCTTGTGACAAAGAAATTTCTACTTCCAGCCAGAGAGTGTCTGTACTACCACAAGGATCCTCTCAGTAAAAATGGGTATTGGATTTTCAGTGGTAGATTGGTAATAACTGCTGCTTCAAACAGCACCAAACAGCCCACTGTAAGCATTCTTGCAGCACAGGAACTTCTTGCCCCGCTGTCCATTCAAGATTGGATGTGGTTGCTCAGGACTGGGTCCAGGTGAATTTTGAGCATGCAAAATTCTGGTCATCCTCTGCATCCACTCTCACAGCAAAAGTATTTCAGAAAGTTCAAAAGCAATCTCCTGTGTTTCAGCTCATGCCCATTGTCTCTAATCCTGGCACTGCACCACCGAGAGAAGTCCGTCTCTATTTTCTTCACCCTCATCAGGTATTTGTATATGCCGATAAGACGCTCTTGAGTTTTCTGTACTTCACACTGAGCAATCCCAGCTCTCAGCTTCTCCTCATAGGTCAGATTCTTCGGCTCCTTCATTGTGCTTGTGGCATTCCTATGGACCTGCTCAAGTTGTGACCTCACCAGTGCTCAGTGGTGGGGAAGGATCCCATTCCTCAACCAGCTGTCATCACTCCTTCCTGTGCAGCCCAAGAAACCATTTGACTTCTCTGTGGAGAGGGCACACTGCTGGCTAAAGTTCAGCTTGGCGTCCACAGGAGCTTCAAATCCTTTTCTACCAAGCTGCTTTCCAGATCATCAGTCCCCAGGCTCCAGCAGTTCCCTTCTGGGTTCGGAATTTTCAACTCCTCCTTGCTGAACTTCATAATGTTCCCATTGGGACTTTTCTCCAGCCAGACCAGGTCCCTCTGGATGACAGCATGGCCTCCTGGCTGTCATGTGCACATCAGCATGGTGTAAAAAGGGAGCATGAATCTGAAGTTACTTTAGTTCAATATTAATATGGGGAAAAAATTCTACTAGTCTAAACCAAAAGCAAAATATATCCTTCACAGTCTAAAATGGAAACAATGCTAATGGATTACTGATGGTAATCATTGGCTGTGACTGCTGCTGCATCACTAACTCCTGAAATAACTGAGTGAAAAAAGAGAATAAATGAGTTTTGTTAATCTTTGATACGTCTGGGCACAGACTCTTAAGTGCCTTCATTGCATATTGGATATATGTCTGGGTGAGAGAATCAACAGCTTGTTCTTCACAATAACTATTCCCCTTTTGCCCAATGCCTCCAGTGTCTCTGCTAGGTTTCCCCTTCACCTGTCCAATCTTTCCTGGGTCAGTATCCTACTTCTAGGTTTCCTACTGCTGTTTTCTTACTTCTAGGTTTGCTCTCTCTGCTCTTTCTTCCCATTTCTTCCCTCCCAGCCAAGTACAGATAGGGGTTCCCTGCCATTCCCTGTCCAGCCACACATCCATGGGTGTGGGGTGCATTTCCTCATTTCTGTGCCTGGTGCAGGGACTGACTTGGTTCTCTCCGCATTTGCTCTTCTCTGTTTCTAGGAGGTACCAGAAATCTAACCCCCAACAACCAGTTCACACAGAAACCAACCATGGGTGTGTTGCTGCTGTGCACCTTCCTGGAGGACTTGCGTGTGGAATGAACCTGTTCCTCACTAATAAATGCAGAGGCAGCTGTGGTGCCTTGATGGTCACCATCCTGCTGGCCACCAGTCAGTCTGTCCCACTGCTCCCATGCCTGGTGGGATGGTAAGCAGTGGAATGGGCAGCACATGTGGTGGGTGTAGCATGGCTTTCAGCTGAGCTTAGGGACCCTCCAGCCCCTGTGCCCATTGAACACATTGCTTAAAACATAGTAAGTGTTGTCAGGGGTTGCTGGAAAGGGGACCTGGGTGCTCCAGAGATGCTTTGAAGCAGTGACAAAGCCAAGTTGGAGGCTAAAACAAAGGATTGTCTTCTGTGTTGTGTTTTTGCCTGGTTATCCTGGTACCCAGAAATGTGGTGCAAGGAGATGCAGCGTGTCATGCACCTATGTCCCTGAGAACTCTCTTGACTTAGACAAATAAATGTGCTGGTCCTCCAGGGTGCATGGGCTCCTGAGCTCGACAAGACACTGCAAACTGTAAGCCTTGAAACACATCCTTCACAGAAGAAATTTGAGCATCTGCCACCGTCCAGGCACAGGTGCATTTGGGCACAGACCATGGAAATCAGACGGTTACTGAATGCCTCTCCATTGTGCAGGCTGCAGGGATTGATAAACCCTTTGCAAGTCTGTTTCAGCAAATTAAATTCAGTTTCAAAGGAAGGGAAGGAGTCAGGTTTGGGTCTGGGGGAGTTTTGGGGTTGAATTTTTGTTTGTGTTATTTGTTTATTGCCTTAGAGTTGGAAGACCTCAGTGAAGGGTCTGGTGGCTGGCAGCGGGAAGCAATTGCAGCGATCAACGCCAGTATAAGCTGCAGTAGGCTCACACCCTCAGACAGCAGTGCCTTTAATGGCTTAGCACAGATTTCAGTGCACATGCTGGGTTTTGCGTGTTGGGTTAAGTGATTTAGATTTTATGACTGGCCATTAAAGCAGCAGCTTAGTCATAAAATGTATTAAGCTGTGGGAATTTGAGTTGTATATTAGATTAGTATTAGCTTTAAGCTAGCTAAGCAACATTAACTTTGTACATATTTTGTCTATATGCAATATAGACACTTTCAAACTATATATATTTACTTTCATATTAATAATTAATTTGTATTCTTTAGCAGGATATATTTAAAATAAATTTAAATAAACATCAGACGTGATTGCTTGATTATAGGTTTTCCTTGTAGATAGAAAAAAAAAAAGAGAAAATGTGTTCTTGGTTAATTTCCTCCCTTCTATTTTATATTAAAATATTAGTTTATATACTAACATTTTTATGTTAGTAAATGAAAAAAAATTGTAGATTTCCATGTTTACTTGTGTGCTGTCTGGGTGTATTCGTGTTCCCAATTGTTAAAAAGAGCTTTTGTTCAAACACAGTATTCTTTCAGCAGAGTACCAGATATTACAGAAATATAAACAAACCAGTTTTCATCTTTTAATTTTTCTGCCAGCGGGTACATCCTATTCCTGAGAAGCTTTATTATTTATCTAGCAGATACAGGGTTGGATTCCTCATTGTCTTTATTTGTTCCAGTATGAAAGAGAGGGAAAGAGTATAAAATGCTGCAATTTTGAAATCTAGTACCTTCCACCCTCTTTATTCTGGTTTGGCCAACATAATGGTGCATAACACAGTGGATGTGTCCTCTTTGTGTCATGTTTTAATGGCTGTAGTGGTATTTGCAGCAGTGTTATTTGGAATTAGTCTTTTTTGGCTATTAATGCTTTTATCCTAAGTGATACTTTATTGAGACTAGCCTTTCTAGAGTCTGTTTTTTGCAAATGTCTACTCTAGATTTACATCACTGTGTTTGCGTACCTTGGACTTGCTCTCTCTGGCTACATTCCTTGTTCAGGAAAGAGCACAAAGTTTTGTGTCTGTTCTGACAAAGTAATGCACAGAAAGTAACATGTGCTGAAGTCAGACAAAGCCTCTGGACATTGCCATAGGAAGAGACAAACATTTTTTTCTTGGAACCACATGTGGCAAAATCCTACACACCTACCATAGCACTGCAGTCATGCCTGGGTGAGGGGGCAGTGAGAAAACCTTGCTCTGGTATTTACTGTGCATTCATGGAGGTGGCTACACCCTACAAGAGCAGAGACCAGGCTCAGGACCTTGAGGCTTCACTGATGTGTAGGTAAATGCTGTGAAGGTCCAGAGCCCCTGCCATGCATCATCAAAACCCTTGAGGTGTAACTTCTTCCTAATCTCCAATCTCAGAGCCATAACCTGAGCCAACGCAGACTGAATGTGAGTGCTTTTAACCCATGCCATATACTAAGCTATTTTTCTTCTAGGATGTTTTTAGAATTTTTTTTTTCTGAGTATTTACTTGTGATCCCCATGAAAGGATTTTGAATTAGCTTTTGGACTTAGATGTGCTTTGCAGATAACACTGTTCTCTTGCCTATTTCTTGCATTGTTTCTCTGGTGGCTGAACAGCTCTGTGATGTAAGCTTTTTGGAAAGCCTGCTCTAGTATCACTGCATGCTGTTGTTTTTCTCATTAGCAGCCCTTTCCCTGTTCAGCCAAGAGCACAGCTCTGACACTGTGTATGTTCTTTTGTTCCACTTTTGGGAAGTGGAGCCTGTGGGATGTGTGGTGCCGAGGCCACTGTGGTTCTGGTGGTATGGGTGTTGCTGAGCAGGTGATATTGCTTGATAGTGTATTTTGGGCAGCCCAGGGCCAACAGCCATTCCTCAGGTGTCTTGCTTCCAAATTAACTAACTGTATGTAAACTCTGAGCAATCTAAAAATGAGAAATCATGGCTACAGGATGTGCAAACCTGTAATTAGTGCCAATTATACTCATCCAAGGGGAGGTCTGAGGAGGCCTTCTGCTGGTTTTAAGTTATTCATCCTTCCTAACTTCCTTTCCTAGGAGATGGCTGTCCCAGAGTGTGGCTCCTTCTGTTGCCAAGAGCAGCACCAGGATCAGGCTTCTGCTGGTAATAACTCTTTAACTTAGAAGGAGCGCAGCTATCTGGATCCCTTCTGACTGAGCCAGGATGGATGGAATAACATTATACACAAAGTTAGCTGCAAACTTCCTACTGTGGCAGCCAGGAGGCTTCTGTGGGCAGAAGCTGGGGGAACGAGCTTTAAGGCAAATTCAGAGAAAGACAAGGAGGGTGGATGGAGATATGAAGGCCCTTTTCTGATTCCTAAATTCATATGTTCCTCTTCTCCTTCTTGTGGCTGGGAGGAAGTAATTTTGAAGGATATTCTTATGAGTCCTCGTTCAACCCTGCTGGAGTTACCACTGCATAGTGAAGCAGAGTTTAGTGGCTCCCTGCAGCATTCCTCTCCATCAGCGATGCCACTGAAAAGAAGCAGTCAGCACAATCCATTTTCTCTCATGGCATCACAAAGGTCGAGCCTCTGCTGTGGTCCATGGAGTGGGTTTTGCTACTGTGCTTTCATGCTGGAGGAGGGAGTACAAAGAGGCAGAAATACTCAGAAGGCTGTGGGGACCTGGTACTGAATTGGCCCCTCTTGGCTAGCAAAGAGACTTCATAGCTCTTTGAAGTGGTGCTGCGTTGCCCAGAGCCCCATTTGTGAGGCAGCATGCTCCCAAAAACAGGTCCCACTGTCCAGGGACCTCAGTGAATGGGCTTCTCCTACCAAGGGGAGTGAATCAGTTTGTGACACTCACAAAAGCTCTCTTCACTTTTTCATGCTGTTGGAAGCCTCCACTGTGAGGTCAGGTGGGAAAAAACAGCAACACCTCCTCACAGCAAATAGTGCTGTGGCATTGCACAGCAGCATTGGTTATTCTGTTGGCACATGCTGAATACCACAGAGGTCTATTTCTCTTGTTCTTTTATTTTTTCTTTCTTTCCACAGAGGACAAAGGTAATACAGTTTCCAGAACATGGGGCTTTCGAAGCATGCTGAAGAGACTTACTACTTGTAGCAGTAATCCAAGATTTGTCAGGGCTGCCACATAGGAGAAGCACATGAACAACAGCCTCTGCCCAGCTGCTCTTGTTGTGTACACATTACTTATCCCCTTGCTGTCTGGATAGGAAATAGCAAAACTTAGCAGCTTAATCCAACCCACTGTCAGATAATGCATCTCTTTCGTGCAAGTCCAGTTCCTCTAAAGCTCAGTATGTCTCCAGAGAAGTGACAAGAACTTGTAATCCCTGATGCTAGAGAGAAGGTTCACACCTCTCTGGAACTACTGATCAGCTTGCAGGCTGTCTCAGACATTTTAGGCTTACATTTTGGAGCATGGAAAGTGTTTGCAAATGCCAGAAGAAATAGCAAATTATCAGCACCAGGGGAGACAGTGTTTAACCACAGACTTGATCTCAGTTGTAGCTATGTGAAGCAAATATTCCCCATGTATGTTCTCCCAAGATATCAATGGGACTGGCACCTGGAGGGCAACACCTCACATCCTAGGAGACTGCTGATTATCAGAAGAGGGTTAAAGACCAGTAAAGTGACATGCACATGAACAGCGTCCCAGAGCCTTCTGCACTCACAGATAGCAATGCTGTGAGATAGACCTTCTGTCAGTGGCAAATGTGTTGCTGGCCCATCCCTGATTTCCCTTCTGAACATTAGCCAAAGGTTCTAGCAAAAAGTTTTACGATCCCCACAGCCAGGACAAACAGGCTAATATTTGCTCAATTTTGGAGCTTTCTACTGTCACAGTAGACTGTTTAAACTGCACAGCAAGACAAAATGGCTAAGCTCAGGTCCCCTCCATTGTAAAGGCCTGATAAAGGAGTGGGAGGTCAGATCTAAGGCTCCAGTATAAAGTAAAATAGCTCTCTAAGCAGTGAGCTTGACTGATGTAAACTGGTGCTAGTCTGTTTGGTCATCACAGTTGCCCATTGGATTTTTGTTTTTCCAGCAGCACTGATTGATTTCACCTTGTTGAATAGAGAAGAAAGGAAGAGAGGAGAGAAATGCAACAACATAGTCTTTCTGAGAAAGGAAGCAGCCTGCACAGGCATGTCTTCAGTGCTATTTGTCTTGAAACACTCCTTGGCCTCTTTCTACCGCAGCTTTACAGTGTGGTGAGTCATAAATTAAAGCTTTGTGCAAGGAATCAAAGTACAAGTCTGTGGAATATGTAGGCATGGAGGCTACCTGCCACATGATTCCTCAAGCTGAGATAATTTTAGAAGGAAATTGTTTCAAAGAAATGTTTCTACTTACTAACTGAAGAAAAAAAAAAGCAAAAACAAAAGAGAAAAACCAAAAAGCTTCTAAATCCTGGGAACTTCTGCATGAAATCAGATCTGCATAAAATCAGCCAAAAAACATTGGATTGCAGCCCAAAAGGAAACTCTTACATACTGGTGCATAGCAATGACCTGGGACAGGCCTGTGGAACAAGGCATAACAATTCTGCGTGGTAGAGGTGCCTTCCATTTAAAAGCTTCCTGAGAGAAGTTATGTGCCAAGCCAAATATGGCTGTGGTAGTACTGTGGATTTTGTTCAGCATTTACTATCAGAAAAACCTGTGCATGTTGCAAGGAAATCTTGGGAATTCTTGCTCCTATCTCTTCCACAGTCTAAATAGTCATATTGTTGACAGTTTTAGCTGTCACACTGTGAAAACTGGCCCTTTAGTTTGTGCTGCAAATGGTTATGAAGGGTTTGTTTTCTCTTAACACCCCATCCTGGAAAAGACCACTTCAGGCAGACGCAGCTAGGCTCCATCAAACAGCCTGGTTTTTGTTTGCAGAAAGGCTTCTGTGGCACCACATAGGCTGTATGGGGACAGGCAGGTAGCCTGCCTTTTACCTCATCAGCACATCTTTGCAAACTGCTCTCATATGTTCATATATCATAGCTTGCTCATGGGAAATGGCTACAGAAAAAAATGTAGGTGGTACAGTTTTCTAATGGTGCAACCATCATAACATTGGTGACCTGAGAGGCCTTAGTATAGGAATGGAATATTAGCATTTCTATCCTGCATGTCAAATCACAGTTGTGTTTTTACCAGTTTGTAAGAGAGGAAATATTTTAGCCTCCTTCCAGTTTTTCTTCCCAAGACTTCTTCCTGTGAAGTAATGAGCATGCATAAAAATCAATGCAGTAAGTAATTTAACAAATGTTTTCGTTTTAAAAGAGAAACAAAAGCATATCTATTTTGGAGAGGAGTTGGTAAAGCTTCTATTTTCTAGAAGTCCTGAAATTTATTATCTTCCTCACCTCCTTCCAAAAGTTCAGGTAAAGACAAAGCAACAAAGGAAAACTTTCTGGTCCTGAGGAGTTATGACAGTGTATCTGGACAGGTCTAGATAGAATTTTGACTTTAAAAAATGCAAAAAGTTGCCGTTCTAGAAACACCTTGGAGACCTGCTGGTTGGTGGCTGAGGCTTACCAACATGAGGGGTAGGAATAATATGCAGAGTGTGGACCTTGCAGAATGGGCAAAACCAGTGGGAGAAAGCACTGGCATGGGAAGCACTCCTCATAGTACAGCTGGCACAGTGCTTTCCCAAGAAGAGAAAGAAGTGGGTTACAGCCCTCAAACCCAGATTGCAAACACCATTGATCCCTTTGATTACCAGCTTCCAGACATCCTGTCTAGGAGACATTGTGCTCTTCTAGTAAATGCTAAAAAAAAGGCCTTTTTTTTCCTCTACGAAGTTTTCTGAGGCTGTTAAGAGGCCTGTGTGCTGTGGAGCTGGGCGGCCAGGATGGCTGGAAGTCACTGCTCAGTGGGGCCAGGGGCCAGTCTGTGCCCTAAAGCATTAGGGGCACCATGCACAGGTGACCATTCTGACCCTCCTACACAGAAAGTAAGGATTGGCAGCTTTGGCAGCTTCTACTCATTGCCAGTCTCATACAGAGATCCAGAGTGTGTGACACTGCATGTTGTCACATGTCATCTTGTGGCATGTGCTAGAGAACATGCACATTTGTCCTCTTGAACTGTGAGTTCACTGAGAATCTACTGTGAGTGTATGCTTGTTTCACAGTTTTAATTTAATAAAAAAACCGGGGCTTGGGCAAATTAGAAATTATGGTTTTAGATTGTCTTTCTGTTTCTTCTGTCTGTGTTATAATATTTATTCTGATTTTATTTCAGATCTTTTAACCATTTAACATCTTAAAATTCTGGAGGCAATATACTTTCTAACTTTATATAAAGCCAAATGCTTATGTATATCCATATTTAGGTATTACATTTTGTGTACTTCAAGCACAGATAAAACACTATTCATGCAAAATATGTCTTTAAAAAGACCTTAATCTCTTCTTAGTTGTCCAAATTATGTGACAAAGAAGTCTCTATCATTAGTCTGTAGTAAATATTTTTCTGTCAAAAGGTTAGCAACAAGCTCAAGTAGAGGTTCAGTAGCTGTGAGTGGTGTTTATAACAGTGGACAGTGGGAAGCTATGTGTTTGTTCATGCCAAAGTGCATGTGTGTGCAGGACCTGCAAATAGAAAATACCTGGTACAGGATTCTGAGCGAGGTGTGCTCAGGGTTCCCTCCCTCTGTCCCCTCATCTCCCTCACACGATGCAATGGTGGGAGGTCTACTGTTCACTGGTGCTCCCACTCTCAGCAGAGGAAAGGGGAAAGCCTTGAAGGGTTCCTCTGCTTGCAGTGATTTGAGGAGCAGGGGGAGTTGGGGCATTGGTGCCTCGTGGGCAGCTGTGCAGTTCCCCTGCCCCACCAGTCCCCATTGTCCCACCATCATAAACCACCCGGGAGAAACTGCTCAAAGGCAGCATGCAGGACACTGCTTAATAGTCACCTACTTCAGAAAAGATAATTCTGTTCTCTACTGGGGCTCTGCAGGACAATCTCCACTGTCCCCCTGCAGCTCAGGCTATAGTGCTGCCTGTAAAAATCAGCAGAAGAGAGGGGAGAAAAAAAAAAGTTGAAAGCTGACTCTAGTTTCCTTAGGGAAGCTTGCACAGTTCCTGGACCTTTCTTTAAATACATCACTGAATACTGATTTCCTCTCTTTTATGTTCTGTCTCTTCTTCCTCTATTTTCCTTGATTTTTGCAGATGTCCTTCCTCTTCCACAGGTATGGGAACAGTTCAGAGGTGGTATATTCCTCATAAAGCACTGCACAACACCAGAAGAGAGAGGGAATTTTGTTTGGTTTTGTATATTTCGGAGATATTTTTAAATTTTTATTTTCTCATTTCCCAAGAAGCATTTGGACAATGCTTTCAGGCACACGGTGTAATTCTTGAGGGCAGACCAGTGCAGGGCCAGGAGTTGGACTCAATGCTGAGGACCATGTCCAGATGGCTACTGAATATCTCCAAGGATGGAGACTCCACTACCTATCTAAGCAACCTGCACTAGCATTCAATCGCTCTCACAGTGAAAAGTCTTTCTTGATGTTCAAGCTGAATGTCCTGTGTTTCACTCTGTGCCCATTGCCTTCAGTTCTGTCACTGGGCACTGATGGAACAAGCCAGACTCCATCCTCTTCGCACTTCTCTGTAGGTATTTGTACACAATACTAAGATCCTCCTGATCCTGCTCTTCTCCATAATGCAGTCTCTGCTCTCTCAGCCTTCCCTTACAGATGAAATGCTTCAGGCCCTTCATCATCTTTCTGGACTTACTCCAGTACATCCATGTCTCTTATTCAGGTAGCCCAGAAAGAAAAGGTAAAGAAAACTGCAAAAAGGTAAAGAAACCATCAAAAGCATGAACCAACTCAGAGAGCTGGATTGGAAGTGGCACTCAGTGCTCTGGTTTAGTTGAGATGTTTGGGCTGTTCTTAAAGGTTTCTTCCAACCTAGTGATTCTTTGATTCTGTGATTTTTCTTCTTTCGATTTAGTGAGAGGGATTCAGCTGTGTGAGTTTTTCATTCTCATTTCAATCTGCCTCTCTGCTGAACTCAGTTAAATGTACTTTTGGAGAGTTTCATTTTCAGTGCACTTTTACAACTCTGTTTGCCAGTAAATGTCAGGCTGTGGTTTCTGTTCCACTCTGCACTGCACTGGTGTGTTTCTGCCTACCAGGCCAGCAGAAAATAAATCAGTTGAAAAAGCCTGTTACTCAAGGGCTTCACTTGCCAGACATACATCACTGCCTCTATCAACAAACCTGGAAGCTTTGGAAATGAAGGCAAATTGAAAACCACTACTGTAATATCACTCCTTTAATTCTAAACAAACGAATGCTCCCATATCCAAGCACCAGCACTCATAATCAAAACGCAAAACAAAATATCCCTTTGCTTGTCCTCATCCTGAGCAGAACACTGTGGGGGAGGGGGGCTCCAGCAGCATTCCACAGCTGGGACAGGGTCTGTGCCTTGGTGTTTCTTCATTTGCAATGGGAATAAGACTGAAGAAAAGATGTTCATGCATGTTTGATTGGTCGTCTGATGTACTGAAACACAACTGAAATATAGGAGTTTTTTAGGCTGGATAAAGCAGCTTAGTATGCAAAAGGAGTAATTTGACTTTTGGTTTGTTGTACTGTCTCACTCAGAGTGGGGAGCCCTATTCATGGATCAGGCCTTCCACGTGGCTGGCACAGAGCAAACCCAGAGCAAGACAGTGTCTGAGGCAAACCTAGGTGTTTTCCCTCACCTGTACACCCTGCTCAAAAGCAGGCTCTCACTTTTGCAGAGCACCTGTAAAATGTGCAGGTGAAATAGAATACTATTTTTGCAATCAGCTGTTGCAGCTGCATTGACACAGCTAACAGCCTGGTTGTGGTGTAAGCCTCTTGTGAAGGCTATCACAGCACACCTAACAGGGTACACACCTGAGTAGTTGCAGCCAATTTTATACTTCAAGGGATGAGTTTCAAGCCACTTTATTGAAACCACTATTCCTTTTTTAAGTGTCACCTATCTTGCAGAACACAGCTACCCAGAGCAGCAAGGCTGCCTATCACTACAGCAGCTATCTTACTGAGATGCACACTAAATTTTCTCCTGTTGAAAGCTGAATCCCATGCTTTCAGGCTTGGACCTGGCCTGCTTGGGCTTGTTCTGATGTATGTGACAGTGTTTGAGAACTGGAACATTCTGAAATAAGTGTAAACCAAAGTTTCAACTAATTTTTTTTTGTGGTTTTCAGGAAGTTTTATGTCTGTTTCATAATGTTGGTGTGTGAGTTCTGTACTGATTTACTTATATGTTTTTTTAAATCACATCTTTATTTTTTATCTGCAGTGACTTGGAATAGAAGTGCTTAGATCTTCTGAGATGAGAAGCAAAGGGGAAGTTGAAAATACCACATCTGATCTCTGAAAACACAGAACTCACAGGGCTGTAGACATAATCTCCTCGGGGGCAAAAGAAAAGCCTCAGGAAAAAATCTAGCTTTTGCAACTGATGTCTCAATTTGAAATTCTGTCTCTGGACATAATATCTAACATGTTCCTCACAAAACTGATTCAGTGGTAGCTAATTTGCTAATGTTTTGACCACAGATTTAATTTGTTTTTTTCAGGAAAGTGCTTGCCCTCAGTGCTGCACATTTTGCCTTTACATGGTCAGGAATGCATTTGCAGACAGCTGTAACAATGGTTTAAATGACTGTCCTTTGTCTAATTCAAGAACAACTGTTTTTATCTAAGCAGAATTTGCACGTATTCATTATGTTCATTTAGAAAACGCCACATATGTGTGGGAATAGGTGTCTCACACACACACAAACACACAAATTCCACCCCCCTTCCCTCCCAATATAAACAAACAAACCAAAAAACAGAGGCTAACAATGAAGCCTGCTTGGGCTGCACACTGAATGCCTTTTGCTTGTCTGCATGTACTTGCTGGAGGTGGATGGTCTGCTTTGTATACTCTGGAGTGGCAATGCTTCAGTGCCATTTAAAACAGGAGAATCCAGGATAGCTGTTTTAAAAACAGATAAACATGTTTAAAGCATAGTTTTAAACTTCAGTATCATTTGCCACTTCAGATATTGGACTTGCATCAGCATAGAGATGCCTATGTACACTTATGTACAATAAAAATGTCTGTGGTTTTTAGTTCAGCAAACATAGTAATTTCCTGAATTCATTCTCTCAGCTAAAGGCTCTCATGTGAAGGGTGTACTCGAGTCTTGCCAGAGAAAAACAGCAGCATTCAGCATTCCCTTTCTTCAGTGAGTGTCATGGGAGGGAGTTCAAAGGAAGAGAAAACAAGGACTGTTTCATAAGAGCATAAAGTGAGGTTTGATTGTCCTTTTTTTTTAAGTTCTCTGATATTTTCGTACTACTGGGTTCAGCCCTGATGTACACAGCACCAGTGATGCAGACCACTGATATTCTGGATGACTGTGCTGTGGTCCTGTTGAGTTTATGGCTCAGTGTATGGTTTTCCTTAATTTTTTTCTATATATTAAGAGTTTCAAAATGGCTTATCCTGTAGTTGCAAGAAAACATGCGATAGCTCTGTCTGATACCACTTGGAAGGAATTAACTGGAGAGTAAGGTGAAGTGTGTTGCAAAGTGGAAAGTGGAAAGAGGTTGATATGAAAGGGGAAATATGTAAAAGTTTGAAATAATGCTACAGAATGTAAGGTTCAGTGAAAACGTACAACATCCTGAAGCTGAGATGCTGTGATGTGGTTTGAAGTGGTGTGATGGTCAGTGTAGCGGAGCTTCATTGGCTGAATAACCAGAGAACGGGAATGGATAAGTGGGGATGGAGGTATATATATGTAAGAACTTACACTAGGGATGACTTTGCTGCAGGTGCATTAGCTTGCTGATCTCAAGACTCAAACTGTATGCTGTACTCATTACATGCTTGGGACAAAAATGTCATAACGTATTTGCACAGGCTGCAGTTTTCCTTATTAGCATAGATGGGTTGCACAACTATTCATGTTCATTCACTTTGCAGTTTCATTAAACCCTATCTTCACCTTTAAGGTTGTGGTTGAACAGTAACTGCTGCTGCTCTAAAGTAATTATTCCCAGAGCTGCCTCCTCTAACCTTTGACATGATCCAGGTGGCGACTCGACTGCCATCAGAGCTTTTTGCAGTGTGCTGAATGTTCATGCCACTGTAGGCTTTCTTCTATGATGACAGGGACTTTGGTCTCCCCTGTGCTGGGGTCTCCCTGCCATTCATGTACTCCCTTATTCTCTGAAAATTCCACTCTGTAGCCCCTCAAAATATCATCTGCTGATGCTTATATTTGCCTGCTGCTCCTCTGAGAACTTAGCTCCAGATCAGAGGCATTGTCTTGGTGACCTTAAACTCTGTGTTCTACTCATTATGATAGAAATCTAGAACCTTCTGTTGAAAGCCACTTTTATCTCAACAAGATACTTTCCACATAAGTCAGACTGTTCCCTTTTTCCTTCTAAGTGTTAACATTGTCACCTATTGCTGTTGTGTGAGCAACTTCTTTCCGGACAACTACCAAGGGTTTATATGATTCATGTACAGCTGGCAAAGGTTAGTGTTGTTCACATGCAAGATTTAGACCTTATCTACCTTGCCTTCTATTGGAGTATTGCTGCAGTTCAGAGGACAATCACAGTGATTTTTTAACTGGCTAAGCTCAATGGAAAGTTTGAGTCTAATTTCCACCAACTAATCTAGGTCTTTCCAAGAGGAGTCACCACTGAAGCCACGGACTTTTGAACCTTCATCATGGTCCCACATAGATTTTTCTGCAATGACTGATGAGTCACTATCAGTTAATGGAAATCTAAACATGCTGACCAGGCTTACAGGGGAAATTAGATGTTGGGTTTTCTGGGTAGAGGATCCTTCACTGTTTCTTGTTGTCACAGGAGGCAAGTGTGTGCTGAAGAAGAAGCAGGGGAGGCTGAAAGAGGCACAGAGCCATCTCAGGGGTATGTCCATTGTTGGAGAGCAGCCTAATAGAGAGGCCAGTTGATGGTGGAGATGCTTTACAGTTTTAACAGCATGTGAAAAGGAGTTGGGAGTCTCATGGTTTAAACACAGACAGTGACTAAGGACAATACAGCCAATCACTCACTCTCCCCTGCCCCCTTGTTGGGAAGGAGAATTGGAAAGAAAAGTAAAATTCCAATCTAAACTTCACATTGCACAACTACAGGCCATCCCCTCAGGTCCTGTCATTGTCACCAGAGAAACCAGATCAATGTCTGCCCCTCCTCTTCCCCACACAAGGGAGTTGTAGACTGCAATAAGGTCTCCCCTCCATCTCCTCTTCTCCAGACTAAGTCATCTCAGCCACTCCTCACACGCCTTCCCCCCAAGGCCCTTCCCCATCCTCGTGGCCTCCTCTGCACACTCTCGAACAGCTCCATGTCTTTTTTGTGTGTGTGGCACCATTCCTGCCCCCGGCACTCGAGGTGAGGCCGCCCCAGCTCAGAGCAGAGCGGGACAATCCCCTCCCTTGCCCGGCTGGGATGCTGGGCCTGATGGCGCCGGACACGGGGCCCTCCTGGCTGCCAGGACACTGCTGGCCCAGGGACAGCGTGCCATCCACCAGGAACACCAGGGCCCTTCCCTGCACTCATTTCTGCTTTCCAGACTCTCATTCCCCAGTCTGTCTGTGCACCCAGGGTTGCCCCATCCCAGGTGCAGAATCCAGCACTTGCCCTGGTTGAATTTCATACAGCTGGTGCCTGCCCAGCCCTCTCATTTGTCAAGGTCTCTCTTTAGGGCCTCCCTGCCCTCAAGGGAGTCAACAGCTCCTCCCAGTCTTGTATCATCTGTGAGCTTGCTTAGTAACCCTCCAGTCTGTGTTGGAGCCATTTATGAAGATGTGAAGAGCACAGGGCTGAGGATGGAGCCCTGTGGAACCCCCATAGTGACAGGTCACCAGTCTGATGTCACCTCATTCCCTGTAACCCCTTGTGCCTGACCCCTGAGCTGGTTGTTCACCCATCACACAATGTGTTTATCCAGCTTTGTGCCAGACAGTTTGTCCAGAAGGATCCTGTAAGAGACAGCATCAAAGACTTTACTGAAATCCAGAAAGATTACATCAACTGGCTTCTCTTGATCAGCTAGGTGGGTTACCTTGTCATGAAAGGAAATCAGGTTTGACAAGCAGGACTTTCTCCTCATGAAGCCATGTTGCCTGTGGCCAGTGACTGCATCGTTCTTCAGGTGTTTTTAAATACCTCCCAAAATAATCTTTCTATAATTTTACTGAACACCAAACACTGAAGTGAGACTGACAGGCCTGTAGTTTCCAGTGTCATCCTTCTTGACCTTCTTAAAAATTTGGAAAATCTCACCAGATTCCTATCAGTTGAGACATCTCTGGGTTTCCAAAGCTGTTCAAAAATCACATCAGCCAGTTCTTTAAGTACTATTGGATGAATCCCATCATGCACCACAGACTTACAGGGATTCAGCTGAAGCAGCAGATCCCACATTAGTTCAAGATTGGCTAGGAGTTCATCTCAGCTATGGTCCTCCAGCTCAGGCCACTACAGTTATCAGAGGCTTCACTGGTGTTGAAGACCAAAGCAAAGAAATCATTAAACTGCCTTGTCTGTGTCCAGGTTTATGAGGTGACCATCCTCATCCTGTAATGGTCTGATGTAATTTCTGCACTGCCTTCTCCCATTAATATATTTTTTAAAACTGTTTTTGTTGTTCCCACCAGTATTGTTTAGCTATAACTTCAGTTGAACTTCGGTTTCATTAATTTTATTCTTACAGTAGCAAAAAACATCTCTGTATTCTTCCCATGTTGCCTGACCTTGCATCCAATGGTCATACACCTGCTGGTTTTTCCATAGCTTCACAAGAAGATCCCTGTTCTGGCAAGCTGGCTTTCTGCACTTCCTTCTTGACTTACAGCATCTGGAGCTGGCCCGCTCCTATGCCCTTCATATCCTGGTGGTGATGTTTGGAAAGTGACCAGCACAGATGGAGCCAGATACCAGCAAAAGCATTGTCCCAGGGGACTTTACTGACTAGTGCCCTGTGCGGCCTGAAGTTTGTTCTCCTCATGCCCAGAGCTGAGGCTTTGCTAGCACTTTTCCTCCTGACAACAACTCGATGCTCCGTGATCACTGTGGCCAAGGCAGCCACTCATCTCCACTTTGCTCACAAGATCCTCTCTGTTGATAAGCAACAAATCTGGTACCTGTACCTTAAGGATATAATCTGCGTGTTTTAGCAATATCTCTGACCTGATTGTGCCAGCTGTGTGATATTTCTACTTAACATCTAGCAAGCTGAAGTCCCCCTTGTCTTGAAGGACAAGGGCAGATGATTTGGAGGTGCCCTTCAGTTTCTCAAAGAACAGTTCATCAGTGTCATTGTCCCAACTGCATGGCCTATAACAGGCTCCCATGATGATATCTGCATTATTCATGTATCCCTTAATCCTTACCCAGAGGCTCTCAGCAATGCCACTGTCAACTCCAGACACATTCCAGCCCCTCCATTACTTACAGTGCCACACCACCCCCACCTCACCTGCCCAGCCTTTTCCTGCCAAAGAGACTATAACTGTCCACCCTGGCACACTAGTCACAGGACTCACCCCACCAGGTTTTGTTTATCCCAGTGATGGCATATCTCTGGGACTGGGCCAAAGCTTATGCTTCTTCTTCCTTGTTCCTCATGCGTGTGTGTTGGTGTAGAAGTGTTTCAGGTATGGTTCATTGCAGCTGTCACCTTGGAGCTAACAGAAGCCTCTCACCAGCACTTTGTCCCTGAAATTTTGGTGCACCATCCTGCTGCATATCACTGGCAAGACTGATTTTTTTCCCATTTCCCCTCTCAATCTTGTTTAAAGGTCTAACAATTGGCACCTCCTTCATTTATGGTGAGTTGAGAGAGCATTCTCTCCCTACATTGCCAGCTGATGTGTGCAAAAAAGGCTTTTCCCCTCTGAGAAAGGTGCATCTCATTGACTGTTAGTAGATCAACAATTGTAGATTACTTCATGATCAAAACACTGAACAGTCCTTCATTTAGGATAAGCTTAGCAACAGACAAGACATCAGTCTTAGGCATCATTTTCACTCTGAATCCAAAATAGAGTGTTGCACCAGCTATTAAGGAGAAAATTAATTCTATCCCAGCTAAAACCAGAACAGACTCCCAGGGAGGAAGCTTTGGCTTTGCAAGTTACCTTATCCCACAGCTCTGTTCTCCCAGAAGCTTCTGTCCTACAGCATGGTGCCCACTTCAAGAGACTAAGCTTGCTGCATGTCACAGCCCTGACTGCATCTTCCTCTACAGCAGGGAAGAACTCACATTCAAGCAGCAGTGAGAGCAGTCCTGTAGGAGGACTTGTCATGGACAGGCAACTGTTAGTGTGTGCTTCTGGAACTCTCATCACGCGGCTGTGGACTTTGCTATCGTTACTGAACCATTTACCCAACACTGCCATCATATCCTTACAAACATCCCATTCAGCAGCTTCCTTCTGTATTCTGGAGCTTGCCAGTTCCTCCAGTCATGCAAAAAAAACAACACCGGGGTTTAATAACTGCAGCCTTTTTTCAGGCAAGTTATTGTTAGCTACAGTTACCTTTAGCCTCCTCAATTTATGGTGAGCTGAGAGAGTATTCTCTCCCTACCTTGCCAGCTGCTAACATCTGCCTTTTGCAAGATTGCTTTCTGTTCTCACTGTTCATCTGCACAGGGAACAGAAAAGCAGGGTGATGTTTTCATGAAGATGCTTCCACAGACACAAGAATTCTCAGCCCTTGCTGAAGTGGACACCTGCATTTATTATTTATTATTTAGCTAACACTGGCCTTGGAAATTAAGCGTGCCCAGAAGATTAGGTCACACAGAGTTTCTTCCAGCAGGCAGGGCTTACAGTCTGGTCTAAACACCAAGGGACAGAAGTGTCTGGTTACAGTTAACAGGCAAAACCATTAGAGCACACCAGAAGCAATACAGGTGTGCTGAATTTTGCATCAGCATATTTGTTTTTTGCCCATTACCCTCTGCAGTTTCAGGAGGGAGGAATTTTTAGCCGAGGACAAAATGCAAAGTGGAAAAATCCTTCTGCAACTAAGGCAAATATGTATCACAGGTCCAAATATCTTCTGAAATGAAGTGAGACTAAAAGAGCTAATAATTATAAAGTAATTTTGCAGGAGTAAATTCTTGGTGAAATTATAAGAGACCATGATCGGCCTGAACAAGGCAGAATTTTACCTCACCTGTTGTGATATCAAACCATCAAAAAGTGAAATTATTGTCATATCATCATTTCCTGCACCTAGGAACACATAACTCCTCTTTTGGACTGTGGGAAGTCTTCCTCCAAACCCCACATTTGCTCAGACAACATATTTGCACAACTATTCTTCCACTTCTCAACTTAGAACCACACTTGATCCAAGGCAGTCCCTGAGATGAACTTGATCCATCCATTAGCTATTTTTATAAAATCTTGAGTATTAAATGGGAGCCACTGTGAAAATACAGCCAAATCTGCAGCTGTGGTAACACTGGATGAGGGTGTGTGGACCAGATGTAGATGGCAGAGAGTCAGATGACTGCAATGGCTGTGTATGGTGTAAAACTGTCCTGTCAGGCTACTCTAGTCCTCTGGGATCTCCTACAGGCTTTTCTTCAGACCCCTCTTCTTTGTGCAATAATCTCTGTTTTTTTCCCCAGCTGGATAGACTTCACTGTATCAGCATCAGGCCTAACCTTGGTTTACTCTGGAGAAATATTTATTTTCTCCTCTCCCTCTCTAGCCCTCAGTTCTTGTTGATTTATTTCTCCCATTTACAGGCATACCTGATTTTGCTGATTTGATCTTCCACTACTGTAGTTCCGTGCTAACTTTTTTTGTGTGATGCTGTTTGAAGGCAGCATACATCTGTTTCTTCATGGCTATATCACCAGGACCATGCTTTTGGCTCTCTTTTTAATGGTGGTTTCCCTCACTAAAGTATTGAAGTATTTAATGGTATTTCCTCACTGTTTTAAATAAGAAAAGCCATACCAGGAGCCTATTATGAACCTAGATCCCGTGCAAGTCATCAACAGCTAATTAAGACCTCTTGCTTTTTCTGACATTGAGCACAGGAATGAAAGATGTTAATTGCCAACATTTGTCTGAAATCAGTGAATGTATGCCAGACTGTCAATGTCAGAGAACACACTCTCCTTGTGACAAGAACATTGTGTAATGTCCTTTTATTACAGGCCAAACTAATAACCCATTATGTCATGTTTCCATCAACTAAATGCATACACACAGACCCTTACCTTCCATTTGCTGGTCTCCATACAAATTAGGACACTGTTGTGTATCACTGCTCCCCCTAATCTTCTTGCATTCCATACCTCTTTCCACCCTTCTTACCTCACACAGAAACCCCTCATCCATCCACTCCCCTTAATGTCCCCTCCATTTTCTCCTCACCCTGATTCTGCATTTCATTTGGGAAACAGGGCTGGGGGGCTGTAAGAGTGGTGCTCATGTTGTAAGTCATGCTAGTGATATTTGTACCAGCATTTGTGCTTGGTAGTACCAGGTTTCTGGGGACACAGGGGTGTCTGGCCCCAAACATACCTTGCAGACAAGGCCCAGCCTCTGCACTAGCCCTGGATGGCTCAGGGGACTGAGCAATTGCTATTGATTTTGTCCAATCACTCTCCCTGATGGATGCCACCACCTCAGTTTTCCACCTGGCTGCAGATCCAGCAGCAGTGCTGTGAGGAGATGACCAGGGGCCCTGAAACTCATCTGGATTTCCTTTGAATGGTGCACTGGATCCCTAATGCTGCCATTATACTTGTATGAGCATCTGCTCCTCCTTCCATGAATTCTCTGACTCTTGTTCGCCCACATCTGAGGGTCAGAGATGAGAAAAAATGTGAAAAATAGGTGTTTGGGGTTTTTTATGGCTGGGCTGTCTTTCTGAAATTATTGCTCCAACATGTCATGAAATAGGGAACCTGGCAAAACACTGCTTTGCTCTTTATTTTTCCCACAGCAGGGCTTTCAGTGTCTTATTTGGTTGAGAGAAAAAAAATCCTTCTTTAATAAAAAAATAGATGATGCAAAGTCCACATACAGAGAGCTGCAACATTCAGCGCACAGCAGAGTGTTGAAAACAGGAATTTCAGCATCCTTTTAAGCCGGTGAAACATTTTAAAACAGTCTGAAAATACATGCAAATCCTATTTCTTCTTTTCTCAGATGATTAACTACTTACCATGGATAATGAGTTTGCCTACAACTCCTGATAGACATGCCTTTTTCCATTACTTCAGTAGCATCCTTTATGGATACCCATGTTCCCTTTGCTTAAATGATGCAACTCAATGGATGACAAATTACTTCTTGGCACAGTGCAGTAAAGATCCACCTGGAAAATGATTTATCTGACTCAGTCAAGTTGACTTAGTGGGAAAAGGAATTGTTGCACTTGGACAACACCTCTTCCTCCTTACTCTGTTTTTTTCTTAGCTCCAGAATTTTATATACACCTCTGGACCCCACTGTACTGGCTTGACACCTCTCTGGAATGAGTCAATGCAGAGCTCAGTACCATGGGTATGGGATGATGCAGTCTGGCAGAATTGGATGCTGTCACCCATCTTCTGTTCTTGGTGTATCTGCAGCTCAATAAATACCTGGGTAAGCCCAGGTTACCAAAGAAAGATTGACAGCTTGAAGGTCTCTCCAAGAAAAGCAGCAAAAGTTAATCCTTTTTGATCTCTGTGCTAACCATGATGTTGCACAGATTTCCAGGTGGGCCCTGGTGTATCTGGATGAGGAAGACTGGAGGTCAGCAGAATCTCTTAGTATCAAGAGATCAGGACAGGACTGTTACTGGTGGCACAGCTCAGGCAGCATCACCTGTCTCAAACAGCCCAAAATAACCTAGAGGCCCCAGGATGACTTAGTTTCCACTCTTCTGGGGGACCTCTAGTGTTTAGATGATTTCCTGTGGCTATTGGACTGCAGGAGGCTGAGCAGCAGGAAACATCTGTGCCGTGCTTTGAAGGCACATAGCACTCAGCTATAGGACAAATAAGTGCCTTCATACCTCACCCCAGACGTCAGCAACCATTTCTAGTGTGTCTTGGGTTTGTGCCTTGTGCAAGAACAAATTTGGTCAGCTGGCCTGTTCACATATGGGAAGCTCATGTCACTGCAGTGATGTGGAGGCAGAGAAGCAGGATGGTAAGGGAGAAAAGCAGATGGGTGCAAAGGGGGGTTTGGCTGTTTGCAGGGCTGCAGCTGACCATGGCAAAGGTGGATGCAGACTGGCTTCCATCCCTGCAGCTCCTCTGCAGCAAGGTCTGGAGCCACTGTGTGTCTGGCCTATGCAACAGCATTTCTTCTGGGAACAACACCCATGCATCCTTCCCCACACATCCATTTCCCATCCTTACCAATACACCAACCATTTGAGAAGCACTAACATGAGCAAGCTTCCATGTGAAAACATGCTATATCAATGCCTGTCCTTCAGCCCTGAGTCTCCTGGGCGTTTGCTGCCTGTTTCCCTTGGGTCTGCTAATTGGAGGGCTCCCTTCCTCAAGCAACCTGTAAGCTCCCATTCCGTCCTGTGCCAGGACAGAAACCTCTCACCTGCACAAGCACAGCATCCTGAGTTTGTACAGGCAGTTCTTATGAGAAAGTGCGGCAGACCCAGGCTCAGACGCCTGAGTAGGCATGTCAGTAAAATCACTTGTCTAAAAATGCTGCATAAACCAATCCTGAAGGCCTCACCGTGCTTTAGTTCAGTTTTTTTATCTGGCAAATATTTTCTAATGTGTACCGGGAAACTCTGAAGTTCACATTTTTTTGCAGAGTTTTTTTTCATTTTGGTTAGACTTTAACTTTTGTGGTTTTATATACTGGAGGCTTAAGAGCAGTGTGGTGCAGGAAGGAAGTGTGTGGAATTTTAAGCAGCAAGGCAGAAATGTGCTGGTGTTGCATCATTCTCAATAGCTCCAGGGACATAATTATGTGTTTTCTGCCACTTCTTCCTCCTGTTTGTGTCCAGGGGCCAGAGAGAGCTGTGCAGTGTTTTTTTCAGT